>OZ007586.1:335219345-341160012 GCA_963931845.1 Maratus michaelseni | reverse complement strand
AAGAAGGTTTCACTGCTTAACTGACTTATCTCAACATACAGTGGTACAATCATCTCAACACTCTTTAGATGTCCATTAAAAACAGTTGGTTAAACAGGAATATGGTTGTACATCCTCCAACAGCATCAACCCGGCTTGATCCGTACTGTGGATCAGGTCGTGTTGGGTTACGGTAAAATCGAGTTGTCTGACCCAATGCAGGACTCTACCTGAGACCAATGATTTTGCAAATTTCTGAATTGTATGGATCACAGTCTGAAGAGGAAGGCAAAAAATGATTATGGAAAATTTTATCAACAGAAAATCATTAAAGAAAAATTTTTAACCTCATGGATCACAAAATTTGCAAATTTTGTGACATATTGGTGATGTTTGTGTGATGATTACCTTGTGATCGACTGAATTTCACAATTTTTTTGCCGCAACCATTTGCCGTGATTTTTTTTCCATGATCGTTTTCACGGAATTCACAATTTTTTTTCAGAAATCATTTTCCGAAGTTCGTGATTTTTTAGCAACCGATTGACGAAATTGATTTTTTCCCCCACAACCATTTGTTGAAATTCATAATATTTTTTTGTGACCGATTTGAAAAACTCATTATTTGTTTACGCGATCTTTTGACAAAATGCGCACTTTTTTTCTACAATTATTTATTGAAATTCGGAATTTTTTTTCGCAACTGACTGACAAAATTGTCGATTTTTTGCATGATTGTTTAACTAAATTCGCAATTTTTTGCACAACGTTTTGACGATATTGGCGATTTTTTTTTTTCAGTGACAGTTATACAAAATTCGTGATTTGTTTGCGCAATCTTTAGATGAAATTTGAGATTTTTTCGAGACCAATGGACAAATTTGATTTTTTTTCTGAAACCAAATCTTGAAATCTACGAATTTTTTCTGTGATTGATTAACAAAAATTGCTATTTGTTTCCGCCATCTTTGGCGAAAATCGTAATATTTTTCCATGGTCATTTGAGAAAATTAGCAATTTTTTTTTTCTGAGACCAATTTCGAAATTAGCTACATTTTCCATGTCCAATTGGCAAAATTTGCTATCTTTTTCCGCGATCGATTGACGAATTGATTTTGCATAATTCCACAAAGAAAGAAACAAAAATCGCAGACTTCAAAGAAAATTAAAAAATGTTCATGGAAAAAGTTAACAGTGCAAAATCCCACACAACATTTTTTATTGGGCGGGATATGCAATCCCGCACGCTGCTTGAAAGCCTGCCCCTGAAAGAAAACTTTGCTTCTCTCCCCACAACCAAAAAACTCTTGAAATGGAATCCGCTGCCATAAAACCTGCAAAGAAGGAGTCGAAAAAGCGACTGGAAAAAAACTCAATTTTAGACAGGTGTCCATCTTAGCAAGTATAACTGAATGTTGTTTTTCTCGTCAAAACAAGATTATTATTTTTTCCATTTGAGAAAGAATTCTGTTATAGACATGTTTAGTTTACACAAGATTTACTGTATTACACACCTATGCTCTTCAGAAGCGTACTATAGAAAGGATGTTTCAACAATTCTTAGAGGGTAACTGTAAAAACAGAAAACTTTCATAATAAATATCTTGAAATTATACCCAAGAGGAAAACTTGCCTAAAACGGAATTTTTCATCGGTCCCTTGCGATTCTGTATTTGAACATTTTACTGTTTTTGTATCCATGTTTCAGAAAACCTTTTTGGTTTGGAGTGGGGGGGGGGGTGTACAACCTTCTGAACCCCACCCTTGGCTATGCTACTGCCCTCAAAAGAAAAATTTGCCACTCCCCAAGGAAGTTCTGAAATGGCCTTCTGCCCCTAACCTGATAAATTCTTTGTGGATGTGCGCAAATGTGCGTGTGTTGGGAAATATTTAATAAACTCGCATTGAGACCAAACTCATTAAGTTAATGAAAAGTTAATTAAAATTAGTAACAACTTATTATTAAGATTAATAAGCAGGAATACTATCGACTGTGTTATTGCAATTTTTAAGATGATCAGACGTTCTGAGATAGTCTCAGCTTTAGGCTTAATGGCCATGTGTCCCAACAGATTTCTTTTATGTCCCAGTTTTTAACCGAGTCCATAAACAAAATTCAACTTAAATAAATGAATACTTTGGTCCTTACCAAATTTCAATTATCTACAAACAAAATGTTAGAACACTTCATGCTGTGTCATAAAATACAGTAAAATCCTATGAAAACAAAACATGTCTTTTGTCTTTAGGCAAAATCCTGTTTAGGAAAAAATCCATGATTCCACACAGAAGGAATTACCATATACCTGATAAGATTGAAACCTGTCTAAACTGTAGAAGTTTTCCGATCCCCAGTGATTTTGTACAGGTGAAGTAAACTGAATCTATTTTATTTAAGAATTATTAAGCAAAAAAATTAGAAAAAATATTTCCGGAAATCATTACCATAAAATCCTGATTGTAAGCTCCCCCTTTTTCAAAATCAAAATGGGTTAAATTTGGGAGGGGGGGCTTATAATCGATATATTTTTAAAAAATCATTTAAAAACCTGTTATCATTAATTTAGAAGTAAAAAATGAACGAGAATCTTCCATATTTCAGCAGATTAAAATAAATAAATAAACATAAAAATAAATCCCCCTCCCTCCCCCCCTAAAATCGTGCAACCCCCCCCCCCCCCCAAAAAAAAAAAAAAAAAAAAAATTTAAGAATTTAAAAAAAAAATTTTTAAATATTTTTCTTTGTCTTATTTTATTGTAAAAATAAATAAACATCTAAATCTCCCCTCAAAATTACTGTTTCCCCCTTTGCCTACCCTTTGGTACCAAAAACGCATAGTTCAACCTTTATAACTTTTTAATTTTAAATTTCTTTTCAGACTTATTAAATACTCTATTTTAAAAATAAATAACTCCAACCTACCACCTAAATTAACACCTCTTCCTAAAATCTCTGCTTCCCCCCCCCCCTGCCCCCTCAACCTTATTTAATGAAGATCCTTCCCCTCCAAATGCATCTCATAAAATTTAAAATATTTAAAATTGTTAATTTTTTCTGCTCTACTTGTGATTTTGTTCCCCAACAATATTTAAATAACGATCCACATTATTCTCCCCTCCCTTCTAAAAAGTCCTCTTTATTTCCTTTGTCCCCCACCCCCTAGTACATACTTTAAAGTCTTAAATTTTGTTTTAATCTATTTATAACTTTCTTGCAACTATAATTAACTATCTTAATTGCTTCTCCCCCCCCCCCCCACCTCCAAGCACACAAACTTTAAAATCTTTCAAACTATTTTTTAAAGATTTTATGCTGTATTGTTACTTTGTAGAAACAAATAAATTATCATCTAACTCTCCCCTTAAAGTTCCATTCTCCATCCCCAGAAAAAGGGGTGAATTTCTAGACAAGGAGGGGGAGGGCAGAGAGAAGATTTTTGTAATTTGACTGTTCTCACAGCTGATATTTTGTTAATGGATGGGGAGATATTTTAAAGAACATATTTATTTCAAAACATTTGTTTTGAAATAAATATGTTCTGTAAAATAACGTGTATATTTTAATATACACGTGATTCAGGGGAAAACAGCCAAACTGAAAAAAAAAATTAAAATTTTTGCTTTCCTCTCACATATTTAGAAATCCACTCCTCTTCTTTGGGAGAATAGGTTCAGAGCAAAAATTTCAAAAGGGATGATGGTTTTAGATGAGTGCTACTTTTATGAGATGATGTAGATGTTACCTTACTCCAAAATAATAAATAGATTAGCATTTTAAAAAATAAATAAATAATATTAAAGATTTTAAACTATTTGCTGTGTGAGAAGACATCGGGTGAAGTGGAACTTTTGGGAGAAAGGGGGGTAATTTAGATGATTGATTATTCATTAATATTGTTACTAAAGAGAAATAAATGCAGCAGTTTTTTTTTTTTTAAATAAAGTTTTAAAGAATTTGAAATTTGTATGTGTGTGTGGGGGGGGGGGGGGGAAGAGAGAGCAGCCACTTTTGGAATACAGAGAAAACTTAGGTGACAAATTATCTATTTATTTTTACTAGATGGCAACAAGTAGGACATGAAATTTCTTCACATAAGTTTTACAAAGTTTAAACTTTGTATTCTTGGGGATGAGGGGGAAATAAGAATTTCGTAGGAAGGAGTTTGTCATTTAGATGATGTGTTATTTATTTATTGTTAATAGAGAGCAACAAAAAGAACAGAAGATTTTTTTTTATAAATAGTTTTAAAGATTTTTTTTTTATAGGGGTTAGCAAAGTGGAGGAAGCAGACATTTTGGGGATAGAGAGAAAATTGAAATGCTTGATTATTTATTTATTGTTACTAGACCGCAAATTTTTTAATAAAGAGTTTTAAATATTTTAAACTTTGTATCCTGACTCCTGAGAGAAGAGAGGGAGGGAAGGAAAGAGAAGTGTACATTTTAGAGAGACAGAGTGAGGAGTGGAGGGTAATTTATATGATTGATTATTTTTACTAGAGAATAACATATAGAGCAGAATATATTTTTTAAATAGAGTTTTAAAGATTTTTTGCTTAGGGTAGGCAAAACGGCTGAAGCAGATGAAGTTGGTGGTAGAGAGATAATTTAAATAGCTGATTATTTATTTATTGTTAGTAGAGAGCAACAAATAGAGCATAATTATTTTTAAAAAGAGTTTTAAAGATTTTAAATTTTATATGCTGAGGGGGAGGAGCATAAATTTTGGATGGAAAGAGAGATTGTAGTTTAGAGGATTGATTTTTTTACTAATTGCTACATTACTAGAGAGCAGAAAGAAGTACAGAAGGATTTCAGATTCTCAAGTTTTCAAACTTCTTATGTTGGAGAGGGCAGAGAAGGGAAACAGACATTTCATGTGAGGAGAGAGATTTCATTTAACATCATATAAAAACATAAGTGGAAATCTGCCAAAAATGTTAAAAGAATGAAAATTCCCAACCTTGGATTTTTAAAATCAATTTTTTGTACATAAAAAATTTTGTATATGTGAGAGGGAGGGGGGGCTTATATTTGGGAATGTAAAAGAAAATCAAAATTGCTTAAAAGTGGGAGGGGGGGCTTACTTTCGAGGGGGGGGGCTTACTTTTGTGATTTTACGGTAATGTAAAGTCTAAATTTGTTTAAAAATTCTAAAACTGTGAAAAGAATAATTTGAGTGAGAGAAGGCGAGGGGGGGGGGGGGAGCTTTTATATCGGGGGCCGTGAAGTCAATATTTTAGTTTTGTTTTACAGTATTTCTTCGCTGAAATCTGGATAGCTTAGCTACTTTATTTTTCAACCTTTTATTAAATATATTTATTTTGATAGCATGAAATCACTTATATGAAATTGGTGGAAAAAAAACAGCTAAAAAAAAAATGTATTCTTCATAATTATTTATATCTCATTTGAAAGATGTTTATTCATTTAACTACGACTTACCTCTCCACGAGTTTTTAACAGGGATGCACCGATTTGTAATTTTGGTTGAATACCGAGTACTCGTCACATGTGTTTTATTTGTCAAAAAGGGACTAAAGTAAAAAAATAGAATTTATTCAAAAAGTGGCAACTCAGCAAAAAAAACTTTATTGCTTCTTTTGATTTATCAATGAAGTTTTTAAATACACCAAAGTGGGCGGTCATTTTCAGAAGCTGTAAGCATACAGGGTGTTCCTAAATTTTTTAAATAAATTTTCAGGAGAGTTAATGCTGTTAAGAAAAACATTTTCGCACTCTAATCCAGCATAGCATTTACTTTATTCTAACAAAAATACAATAAAGGCAATCAAAAATACTGCGTTCTCACTCTCACTACAAGCTAAACCCCAATTTTTGTTCATAACTTTTACAATAATGTAGATATTTATCAAGATTTTCATCATATTAACTTTGCTTTATTGGAAATGTGATGAAATCATTGAAAGTGATTGAAATTTGGTCAGTGGTACAGAATGTGTACTGTCAGCTGCATTTTGAATAATGGAATGTCTTGTTTGACTGTGAATTGTGGCAATTTCCAGCACGTCTTGTCATTTCATCATACTCAGTAGGAAAATTACAACTTGTATGATTTATTTACCAATTAGAATAAATGTGTTGAAATTAATGTAATGTAATTAAGTATCTACTGTTTACTTGGAGTTCAATTTCCTGTAATTTATTTTGTTGAGCTGTTTTAGATAATAGAGCAGATGTCATTATCAAAAAGTTGCCTGAGTGAATTGTGTCCAACTCATTTGCCCAGGATAGCTTGGTTGGTAGAGTGTTGGCTGCCTAAGCCAAGGTCCCTGGTTCAAATCCTGGTCTGGACACCTTTTCATTCAGTTGGAAAATTATAACTAGTATGATTTACTTACCAACTAGAACAATTGTGTTAAAATTAATGTAGCCAATGAAATATTAGAATTTCTGTATGTGCAGCTATCTTTCATAAGTCATCAGCAGCAAATAACTGAGCATTTTTTGTTTTGCATTACTAATCAGCCTTTTTTTTCCCTAGTTATAACTGGCTGACTACTGGTACTTTTATTCTATATACAATAGATTCTGCTAATAAAATCTCTCTGCAGGAGGATATTGAATTCAATTTATAATAACAAAGAATAAAGAGTATTTTGAAATGGATTTTAACATTAGTCAAAATATATTAATCATCAGAACATTTACTGTGTAATGCTTACTTTATTTATTACATGACTTCCTCCAAATCGTTTAACATATTCTTCTGGAGTAGCCACGCCAACATTTGCTTCAGGAAGTGCAGGATCTTTCTCCAGTTGAAGAAGATGAGCACCAGACATAGACTGTCTATGAAACAGAAACGAACACTAGATCACTAATAAACACATCATGATTCAGCAAGATGAATTCATACTATTGCAAAATAAACAATAATAAATCTTCTATACCACCCAATTTTAGATGCATGTATAACAGCCTTATAGTTAGTAGGCATCAAGTAAATTCCACTAGAATGCAATATCCCAAAATATAAGATGGGGGAAGGGGGGGGGGGAGAGAAGAGATTCAATCAAATTGTATTGTAAAAATTGTTTATCAATATTTTCATATTTTGATTATGCATCAATCATTTTTGTCATTTACAGAAAATTGCCACCAACTGATAGTCAATCTCACAAAAAACATACTTGAAAGTCCTAAGTAATAGTCATAAACACATTAAATGGTGAAAATAAGCACTTGCCAGTCACCACTCGGCAATTAAACTTGAAAAACTGGTGATTAAAAATATGGAAAGAACCAGCCAAATGCAGGATTTTCATATTTCCTTTTTTCCCTAAAATTCGTGACTTTTCCCCGCACCTGATTGATGAAATTCATTATTTTTACGTGGCCGATTGACCAAATTCATGATTTTTATGCACCCAATCAAATTCAGTATTTTTATGCACCCAATCAAATTCATGATTTTTACGTGGCTGATCGACCAAATCTTTTCAAATGGTGAAGTTATGGAAATCAGAAATGTTATTGGATTTTTTAAATTAAGGAGTACTTTAAGCTGTTGCCAGACTTCCCTCCCCACCAGTATATTGGTATATGCACTTATTAAAAAAATGCCCTTTTCATGAAATGATGTGCCCTTTTCAACAAAATTGCCCTTATTATGTAATGTGCGCCCTGCCCTTTGTAATGTTCTAGAATGATCCCTGTAGAACTTACAACACATGAATCAATCAGAACAACAGAACTTCTGTTTTCAAAAGTCCACGTGATTTCTGGAAGGAAAGGGGGGGGGGGGGCGGTAGGAGAGGAAAAAGCCAAATATTTTTGAAAAAAAAAAAGGATGCAGGACTGTGCAAAAGAAAGAAAATTTGCACTTGGGGCAAAGTTTCAGTTGGTGCCACCCCCCCACCCCACACACACACACACACTCCTTCCAAAATTTATCAAGTGTAGAAATAGAAATAAATTCCCTTGAATAAATATTTCGCATTTTTTGGAACTTTAAAAAGGTTAATTTGAATTCAGAAATTCCTAACAACTAAATAACGTAAGAGAAAATTAGAAAAAATTGCATTTACTTATTAGAGAAATCGTGTTTTGCGAAAGAAAAAAAAAATCACCATGTGAGAAATTCCCAGACAGTGATAGACTGCCAAAAAATAATAAATAAAACTGTAGTTGTTGGTATGAATTTTTGCGCCCCATCAATTTCAGCACCTAGGGCAAAGGGGACCTTCGCCCCCCCCCCCTCCTCTACACACAACCCTGAGAGGACACAAAGAAGCTACTGGGAAAAGAGGCAGGGTGCTTTTATCATGTCTAAAATGGATAAGGTGCATCGGCCATTTAAACAAAAAGAGCAAGGTGCAGCGCCATTTGAAAAACATCAAATGGGAACATTAGGTGGCCGATCAATGAAATTAAAGATTTTTTTTTTTGCGGCCGATCGACGAAATTAAAGATTTTTTTTGCGGCCGATCAATGAAATTAAAGATTTTTTTTTGCGGCCGATCGACGAAATTAAAGATTTTTTTTTGCGGCTGATCGACCAAATTCAAGATTTTTTTTTTGGCGGCTGATCAACCAAATTCATGATTTTTTTATGCGGCCAATCGACCCAAATTCATGATTTTTACATAGCCGTTTGGTAAAAGTTATGATTTTTACGCACCCGTTTGATAAAAGTTATGATTTTTACGCACCCGCTTGATAAAAGTTATGATTTTTATGCACCCGCTTGATAAAAGTTATTATTTTTACGCAACCGTTTGATAAAATTCATGATTTTTAAACACATTGATAAAATTCATGATTTTTACAAACCCGTTTGAAAAAATTCATGATTTTTACACACCCGTTTGATAAAATTCATGATTTTTACACACCCGTTTGATAAAATTCATGATTTTTACACACCCGTTTGATAAAATTCATGATTTTTACACACCCGTTTGATAAAATTCATGATTTTTACACACCCGTTTGATAAAATTCATGATTTTTACACACCCCGTTTGATAAAATTCATGATTTTTACACACCCGTTTGATAAAATTCATGATTTTTACACACCCGTTTGATAAAATTCATGATTTTTACGCACCCGTTTGATAAAATTCATGATTTTTACGCACCCGTTTGATAAAATTCATGATTTTTACGCACCCGTTTGATAAAATTCATGATTTTTACGCACCCGTTTGATAAAATTCATGATTTTTACGCACCCGTTTGATAAAATTCATGATTTTTACGCACCCGTTTGATAAAATTCATGATTTTTACGCACCCGTTTGATAAAATTCATGATTTTTACGCACCCGTTTGATAAAATTCATGATTTTTACGCACCCGTTTGATAAAATTCATGATTTTTACGCACCCGTTTGATAAAATTCATGATTTTTACGCACCCGTTTGATAAAATTCATGATTTTTACGCACCCGTTTGATAAAATTCATGATTTTTACGCACCCGTTTGATAAAATTCATGATTTTTACGCACCCGTTTGATAAAATTCATGATTTTTACGCACCCGTTTGATAAAATTCATGATTTTTACGCACCCGTTTGATAAAATTCATGATTTTTACGCACCCGTTTGATAAAATTCATGATTTTTACGCACCCGTTTGATAAAATTCATGATTTTTACGCACCCGTTTGATAAAATTCATGATTTTTATGCACCCGATCGACGATATTCATAATTTTTATGCACCCGATCGACGATATTCATAATTTTTATGCACCCGATCGATGATATTCCTAATTTTTATGCACCCGATCGATGATATTCCATGATTTTTATGCACCCGATCATTGAAATTCATGATTATTACATGCCCGATCGACAAAATTCATGATTTTTACATGCCCGATCGACGAAATTAATGATTTTTACATGCCCGATCGACGAAATTAATGATTTTTACATGCCCGATCGACGAAATTCATGATTTTCATGCCCCCGACTGACGAAATTTGTGATTTTCATGCCCCCCACTGACAAAATTTCTGATTTTCATGCCCCCGACTGACAAAATTTCTGATTTTCATGCCCCCGACTGACAAAATTTCTGATTTTCATGCCCCCGACTGACAAAATTTCTGATTTTCATGCCCCTGACTGACAAAATTTATGATTTTCATGCCCCTGACTGACAAAATTTATGATTTTCATGCCCCCGACTGACAAAATTTATGATTTTCATGCCCCCGACTGACAAAATTTATGATTTTCATGCCCCCGACTGACAAAATTTATGATTTCCATGCCCCCGACTGACAAAATTTATGATTTTCATGCCCCCGACTGACAAAATTTATGATTTCCATGCCCCCGACTGACAAAATTTATGATGTTCATGCCCCCGACTGACAAAATTTATGATGTTCATGCCCCCGGACTGACAAAATTTATGATCTTCATGCCCCCGATCGACAAAATTTATGATCTTCACGCCCCCGATCGACAAAATTTATGATCTTCACGCCCCCGATCGACAAAATTTATGATTTTTACAGGCCCGATCAATGAAATTCATGATTTTTCCGCACGCGATTAACGAAACTGATTATTTTTATTGGCGAAATTCATGATTTTTACGCTCCTGAATGACGAAATTTGCAATTTTTTTCAAAAACTAATTGCCAAAATACACAATTCCTGAATTTCTGGAGATGTTGGCCACAAGTTGTGCATGTTTAATGTATATCATGTTGTGGTTTATTATTTCGTGCATAAACATACCTATTTTATTATTGTCAGATCTTAATTTTAGATAAATAATTTTTAAAAAAGGCACTTATATAGTTAGCTACATAAGCATGTAGTGTGTAACTTTACTGTTAACTTATTTTAAAATTTAAAATAGATTGGAAATTAATATCTCAAGTTTATTTAAAACAATATAAATTAAAATATTTTTATTTAGTACATAAATTACTTGTTTACTGAAAGTCATTATATATTTTTTAAATTAAATATTCAGTGATATAAATGTACTTACTGGTTACTAAAGAAATTATTCTCAGTAGGCAGTAACTGGCTACTAAAAATATCAACCTACCAGCGAGTGGCTACTAAGCGAAATTCATTATTTTCACCTTTAACATACATCCATGCAAAGGTTGCTGGAAACTCAAATCTCTAAAATTATACATCATAACAAACTAGCATGTAAAACTTCTATCTTATCACTTTTATTGTCATATAATTATACCTACTAATTCTAATCAGAATGTAGTAACTTATGAGATAGTATCAACATTCCCTATACATTGCCGTAAAGTGACAACTGCATGAAAAAAAAAATATTTGAGATATTTATATAAGTAAATCACAAAAATACTTCCTGGCCTGTAATTAAAACCTCTTTAAAAATGTCCAAATTAGAGCAGTTATCATTTTTTGCATCTGACATACAAACCTATCTACAAACATTCAGGTAAAGAGTTGCGAAGTAATTTTTACTTCTGACCCTGGGTACAATGGGGTACACATAAGGTGCAGTTGAGAGTTGCCCCCAAAAAGAAATCATTATAAAAGAGTATTAATTAAAATAAAGTACTGAGAGAATGTAATATGTAAATATAAAAAGCTGTTTGTGATTGAACTAATTATTGTATGAATGTAATTGCATTGTATGATAGTTTTGTCTTAAATGTTTTCATCATATTCCATTACAAAAATAAGCCATAATTTTATTTTAGCTTGCTCTTGTTCATTCACTAACACTCATTACATATAACTACTGAATGCCTTCAGCTTTCTAAATACATATTAAGCAATAAAAATAATTTTAAAAAATCCTTTTTTGGGGGGGGATTAATGGTAGGTAATCCAACTACTTCTCTACCCCCTCCCCCCCCCCCAATCCCCCACTTAACGAAAATTCTACGTAAGTGCATGCTCGAGAATAAAACTTTAGAATCATAGATCCTTTTAAAATAAAAAATGGCTATGATGTCATACACTCACGCAGTTTTTTTTTTTAAATCGGTTATAAAAAGGAAAAAAGTCGCCAAATTTAGGGGATTTTTTCCTTTAATGGCAACCTAGCTATTGTATTAAGTTATTGGTTTGGCGCGGGCTTGAAAATCACGCCAACCAAAAAGGCGCCAAACATCGGTGCGTGAGTGTTCTGTTCCTAAAAAATAAAAACTTTCATGCTTGAACCTTTGTGTACTGAAAAGCTTCATTTGTTTTTATTGTGCCACTCCACTTCACAAATAAGTGTTAAGCGAAACATTCTAATTCAATAATTACAAATTATAAGTTATAACTCCTATCAACTACCATTTCGACTGCCGAAATCACAATTAAAATTAAACATACCTCAAAATAACGAACGACAACATTCAATTTATACACTAAACTTAAAATAAAAAGTAAATCAACACATATTATTAAAACAATCATATTTCCTTTGCGATAATTTATTACTTAACGAAGTCAACCGAAAAGGCAACAGTATAAGTAAATATACAGATATTCAAATATAATCGCTCTTTCCACTACAGAAAAATCAATGTATCGCACTACAAAGATATTAAAAATGTACAAAACAAAAATTTTAGAAGAAATATTTACATATGTCTATTCTTATGTTTACCACGTCTCCCCATACCGAGATACACGACACACGGTTCAAACGGCATCACATCTGCATGCAGCTCAGTGGAAAAACGTTGTTTTTGTTGACAAACAAAAGTGTAACAATCCACGGAGTAAAGAGAACTCTGTGGTAACCATCGTACGATAACCTCAACCCAGAGCATTTCATGGGTTCACGAACGACGATCAGTAATAATTTGATCATGCTTTTATAGTTCAGAACAGGTAAAAACAACGTCTACATATCGTTATCTTTCCAAAACAATGGCTCTCGTAACAGGAATACATGCCTATATTTAACTCAAGCATAGTCCAAAACATTCAATAAAGTATCACGTGATCTGATTTCGCCCGCGCTGCACTCGATCGACCCCGAAAAAAAATCTGTGGATGGTTTGATCACGTGATTAGACCTTTTTGTGTTTATGTTTTGCTTGGTTTGGCAGGTTGATTGATACAACTGTAGCAATCTAATCGAAGATCTAAATTTTTTCAACTTTTTAACATTCTAAAATGATTTTCTAATGATTCAATATATATCTATACACATCATATATTTATATCACTGCTGTCAACGTCACTAAAAGTATTATATTAGTTTGACATTTTATTAACATACATCCGACCTGTGTGCTTGGAGTCAAGCGCCCGCTTCAATATATACAGGGACGAGATAGCACACACAAGAAAATTTTCACCACACAGAAATACAGCCAGAAGCTCCACAAAGAGTGTGCAATGGAGCCAAAGGAATTCGAACCTGTTCAAACTAGAGATCGACCGAAACCGGTTTTTAAGACCGAAACCGAAACTGTAACCGAATTTCGGTGATCTTCCCACTTTCGGCCGAAACCGTCAAAAAATTTAAAAACTGATTAATACATACATAACTGCATATAATTATTAATTAGTTAATTAATAATTACTTAATAACTAATCACATTACTAATTAATTTATTAATTATACGTGTATTGAACCACATTTCTAACAAACAAACGTACATATATATGTGTGTGTGTATAGGTTTCAAACAAAACTGAAACATAAATAATACAACTTTTATATTTCATTATTTTATAACAACCAATAATTTTGGGCATTTATCAATGATTAATTAACAATGTAGTTAAATGATGTAAAACAAATTCAATAATGAATATTAAATTTTTTAAATGTATTCATATTTTCAGTTCGTTTATTTTAAATATATTCATATTTTCATACATTTTAGGCAAACATATGTGCGATTTTTTACAAACAGGAGTGTCATTTGGGAAACTTAGGGGGGGGGGGGCAGTTTCTCCCTCAAAGAATGTGATAAGAATGTATGAGTCATTACAGATTAGTATAAGTAAAGGCCACAAAAGCTAAAATAATTTATTCAATTTGACTAAAAAAGGTAAATTAGCACTAAGACAACATTTTCAGCCTAGAAATTATTAATTATAAATTTTATTAAGATTTCAATATTCTCAAAATGAGACATGTTTAACATTATTTTGTACTTTAGCTAATTTTAAATATATATATAAGTATAAAAATGTAACAGTTGTCAATTTTCTTTTAGGATGTGCACAATAAGATCAAAATAAATCTTTGCTCACTCGCCGCCTCCCTCAACCCCCCCCCCCCCAAAAAAAAAAGGCTTCGCCACTCCCTGCCTCCCTAAGAAAGTATTGAAATGGCACCCCTGTTTGAAAATTTTATCTCCGGTGCCAAGTTGACTCTCCTTGCCTCTATCCAAAATTATTTATTTTCATATAAAATAAAACGTAATTAATTTATCAATAAGACAGAAATGGTTTACAATTATACGAATTTCATCTAATAAAAAAATATTTTAAATACACATACCTCTATATATCTTTTGTAATAAATTTCGTAAACAGAGGTGCCAAGCTCTCATTAATCTTCCGTAATATGTGGGTTAATTTGACACAGGTTTAACACGTTTCACATCAGAAATTTTATTAAGAAATTAAATTAAATACATTCTACTTAGAAACCTGAAATTAAATAAGTAAAGATTCATCCAATAATTTTTCTGGTTTGAAGCGTAGTTAAACTGGGTCAGATTAAACCACATATTACGGAAGATTAGTGGGAATTTGGCACCTCTGCGTAAATATTCACATGTTTTAACAACACCTTTCTCATAAAGCATTCGAAACAATCTGGAGTTTCAAAGTAAAACTTTTCTATTACTGTTAAGTTTGCTGCTTTTAAACATCACGTGACAAGCGTCTTTTGAATTGAGTCATATATGCATTGCTTGATTTATAATTTATACTCGCATCATGAATCAGTCATAACGGATACTGATAAACAGCGGAGTTCACAGCAATAAACAGTGTCTCATTTGAGCCGATACATCTCATATCAAAATGAGTAAAGTTGAAAATTTCCGAAGGAAGGAACGAGATTTTGAAATACAGATAGTTTCGGTTGAGTTTCGGTCAGGCCGAAATTTTGGCAGCAGTTTCGCCGAAAACGAATATTCGGCGAAACTCCGATTTTACGCCGAAACCGAAACCGAAATTTCGGTCGATCTCTAGTTCAAACCTACACTCGCAAGCGATTAGCGGTGTGATGCCTTGACCACTCAGCCACGGTGGGTCCTTATCGATCCCTATTATTGATCTATCTATTTATCGATCTATTATGACTTATAATTAGTTTCAGTGACATATAAGTTGACAGAAGTTATATAAATATATGGGGAATTCAAGCGCTCAAATACGCCATCTGGTGGAGGAAATATATAACTTCTCGATTCAGGAAAGTTCCGTGCAAGCCCATTGCATTACATGTATGTTTAATTTGTTCATGATGATTATTTTTTTGCACAATTTCAGATTTCATGCGATATTGGTATTGTGTGTTTATATGACAAGGTAAAAAATACCCGAATTTGAATATCTAACGCTTTCAAACGTGTTTACAATAAGTAATGATTTCAATGGCACTTTAGCATTAGTTAAAGGGACTATTATCCTGTACCGACGGCTGCGATCAGCGCCTCTATAGGCCGTTTTAAAATCCCAATTGTACAAAACAATGCATATAATAAAGTAAAATTTAATTTTATATTGGAAATTCAAGCGCTCGAATACGCCATCTGGTGGAGAAAAGATATAACTTCTCGCTTCAGGAAAATCCCTTGCAAGCCCATTGCATTACATGCAATTTTAATTTGTTCATAATTATTATTTTTTTTGCACAATTTTAGATTTCATGTGATATTTGTGTTCTGTATTTATATGACAAGGTGAAAATTATCCAAATTTTAATATCTAACACTTTCAAACGCGTTTACAATAAATGATGGTTTCAATGGCACTTCAACATTAGTTAAAGGGACAATTTTCCTGTACCGACGGTGGCGATCAGCGCCTCTATAGGCCGTTTTAAGTCCCAATAACCAGTGCATCTTTAACTAACAAGGAGAGAACGTTCGGATCTCCGATTTGCGTGAAACATAGTGTTGGTTTGAATAAAGATAATGTAAACTCTAAAAATAAAATAATAAATTAAATTAAATACAAATATTATGTACTTTACAGTTGTTTCGGTTGTCCTAAGACTCCTATATTAGGAGCTGACGCATATCCTTTTTGTTTCGGATTATTGGTACCCAGTTCAGCATCAATCTACTGCAACCGGAGTTGCCTAAGACTCTATTCTGATTGGCTGAACCGGTTCTGATTAGCTTAGTTTTTCGACTGGGCTCCAATTCGGGTGCCCAAATACTATGTACCATGGAGATAGAAATAAGAAGGAGAACAGTGAAGATAGGCTTTCAAGATCAGAACATGGACCGGTAATTAGTACCCAGTTAGTGGCGCTGGTGCTCCCAAAGGCCGGTCATGTGACCTGTCAAACATGACAAATTGTCGTCTGCGCTTGCATTTTGGTTTCGAGCACAAAGACATTTAAGATACATGTATCTTAAATGTCTTTGTTCGAGCATAGTAAAGAGTTGTCAATCGAAACCGGAAATAGAGGGCGCTACACTCCCCAAAGGCCCAAAAAAACAGAAACGCCACCATACTAGGTACCGCTTTTAGTTCCACAGGTAGAAACATTATCTTTGTTCTCCTTCTCTCTATATCTCCATGTTATGTACTTTACAGTTGTTTCGGTTGTCCTAAGACTCCTATATTAGGAGCTGACGCGTATCCTTTTTGTTTCGGATTATTGGTACCCAGTTCAGCATCAATCTACCGCAACTGGAGTTGCCTAAGACTCTGTTCTGATTGGCTGAACCGGTTCTGATTAGCTTAGTTTTTCGACTGGGCTCCAATTCGGGTGCCAAATCTGCGAGTTCTAGGTTGTCCTACACAGATGAACCTGGGAGTCTACTCTGGTGTTATCGGAAAGCTGAAACCGTTCGGAAAGAGCCTTCTTAGCGATAATTTGCTATTCTGGTGTATAGTCTGTTCAGGGAAAGGCGATAACGAAAGTAAACAAACGGGTTGCAGAAAAATCGCCAAGGAGCCACACATTTGGCACAAATCCCTAGGTTGGCGAGTTTTATTTATTTTATTTTTTAAAAAATGCAGAAGCTCAAACACTTCAGACAGTCTGTTTGGCGCTTCTGGCACAGCGCCAGGTTTAAGCATCGCCAATCCGTATGTGCATTTTTTTACTTTTGTTATCTTCTTTCAGCGAATGGAGTATATAGAGTTGCAAAGGGTGGAAAAAACCGGGTTTATTCCCGGGAAAAAACCGGGTTTTTTGGGAGGGAAATATTGAAAATTCCCGGGAGTTTTCAGAAAGTTTTAGATATGGAATTTTTAATTTGTAAAAAAAAATGTTTTTTACAAATGTATACAAAACCAAAAACACAAATGCAGAAAAATACCACAGTTTACATGAAAACTTATGACATACATGGTTAAGCTGCAGAAATATTAAGTAAGATAATTAAAATATCATAAGTAATTTGATATTTTAATCGTGGATAAGTAAAAAGTGCGAGAGGCAGATGACAGGTTCATCTTGCCTGACATGAATATAAATATCACCCCTGTTCTCCGATTCAGACAATGTAAACAGAAACAAAAACGACAAAACTAATAGAAATCAATGCAAAAATGCACTATCTCACAAGCAAATTAATATAGAGTATGCCTGAATAGTAAATATGCCAGCTAACAGAAATTAAACAATTTAAATTTTTAAAGAAACATTCAAATCTTTACAAATTCACAGCCGCCATTGTTTTAAATCAAATGAGTTATAATAAATCATAAAAACTTAGAGCACAAAATCCCCAGTTTTGTGAATTCATAATGAAAAACCTATTTTATACTTTTCAGAACAGTGCTTGAAATTTCTTAAAAATAAAAATAATAAACTGAAAAAGACTAGTTTTGCTTACTTTCAAAACTCCCTCAAAATTTCCAATATTCCCCAAAATTCCGGGTTTATTCCCAAAAATTCTCGGGTTTATTCCCGTCCCTCAGAAACTGCGGGTTTTTTGCAACTCTAATCAGTATAGTAGAGTCGCAATTGCGCCTATCGGAGTGGGTTGCTTTTCATCGGCGTTTTTCAGAGTGCTTCAAGCTGTCGAGATCGCAGCGGTAAGACTCGGAAAGATTTTTTTGTTTTACTTGGGGGGGGGGGGGGGCTGGAGCTCTTGTTTAACATTAAAAAAATAGACAGAGGGCAAAGGCTTTTAATTACCAGGGTTCGTAAATATCATGATATTTTCGAAAATATCAAAAATATCTGACATTTTGATATAATCAGATATTTTCAAAATAGTCAACTTATTGATGTTTAGAAATTTTTCCATACTTAATATAATTCGAAATTAAAATATTTTACACTTAGCATGAAAACTTAATATAAAGGTCAACTAATTGACAAGACACAATTTGCTTTTTATATTCACAAAAAAAAAAAAAAAAAAAAAAAAAAACTGTAGGATTTAATATCAAGAAAATGTTGTTTAATATAACAAAATTTGAAATACAAAATAGTTTTTTAAATTAAAAAATTGGAACGTAAATGTAAGCTTGTCTGCTTTTTCATCCCATAACCTGATGTATAGTTTAAACTAAACTAAACAAAAACCTGATAAGATTCTTTCTTATGAAGATTTAAATAACTTATCTAAATTTGACAGTATCTTTCAATGGGTGTTCTACATTTACAAAATCAGCTTCAAACGTAAAAGTTTATTTTATTTTATTTTATTTTATTTATTTATTTGGGGGGGGGGGGGGGGCTCTAAAGTCACTTCCACAGCTTTATCTACAAAACAGAACAGTTAATAACAGTTGAAAAGATCATTTACACATGTTTTGAACAATTTATTTACACTGAAAGTCTAAAAAACTCCGAGTATATATTATACTTGATATTAAATATCGAAATTATCAAGCAACATGATATTTTGAAAATATCATATATATATATATCAATATTACATCAGAATTACACAATGTTATTTTCTTACATAAAGCTTTTTTACAGATCCTTTTAAAGTTTTTTTCTCAGAATTCTGTGTATTCTTTTTTTCTTATCGGTAAAAAATGTGAACTAATTTACTTACAAATTTGGTTAATAAATCTATATTAATCCAGACAGCAAATACATAAACTTTCAATTTACATAAAAACGAATTATAGTTCGAGCAAGAAAATGTTTTTGAAAAAAAAAAAAAAAAGAGAAAGAAATTCGTGTATTTCGGACTTGTAAACAAATCAAAAGTTTCGGCGGAAAGACACGACAGCTGACACTTTTTTCTGTTTAATATTAAAAGCTGTTCTCAAATTAAAACTGTCTATTTTCTGACACATTCCTGAGTTCATTTTTATTCGCAAATGCAGAAAATTGGTAGGTTTACTTATTCAGAAACTGTGAAATCAAATAGCATTTCCTATTTTTTGATAAAGGCAAAGGATCTTTCAGAAAATTCAGACAAAATAGGCATTTTAAACCAAAATTACGAAAGCGACACCCGAAAAAGTTTGTCATGAGACAACAATCGCATATAACATAACTCAAAATGTAATACATCTATCTATCTCTCTCTCTCTATATATATATATATATAACAAAAACAAATAAAATACGCTTTTCTATTCCAAATCACTTTGCACTGTCATATCTGCCAATTTCATGCTTTTACGTTTAAAAATAAGTCTGTGAATGTGCAGTGCCCGATCAAGCAAAAGAGAGGACGAAGACCAGACCTTCTTCCTATGCTATTACAAAAAATTAAACATGTTCTATGCCTTAGAATACAAATATAAATGCATAAGTACATATTTACACAAATATATAATTTGTGTTTAATCTTTTCCGACTGTAATGATACAAAATATGAATTATAATCAGCAGATGGTCGAAATAGATTTACAATATCAGCCTTAAAATATTGCCCACTAAGTTTGGGGCCCCTAAAATCAAAGGGGCTCAGAGCCTCGGCCTAGTTGCCCCTTTTTTTAATCAGGTAATTTAGATAATAGTACAATAAGCTCTTGCAAAAATTTACAATCCTACCTATCAAATAAAATTTTATGTTTATATGATGACGGAAGAGAATATAGAAAATGGCCTTGGCGAGAAAAAATAAATTTGCCAACATATTTTATGACAACCTACTAACTATTTCATATACACAAGCAATTTTTTCAATATTTATACAATTTGTTTAATGTAAGGAAGACATTTATCTATTTTTGTATACAAATAGAAGTGAATTTTATATAAAAAGCAATAATATATACATATATATGTATGTAAATAAAATGTTTATACGTATATATATATTCATGTATATAAACAAACGTAAAAGTTCGTTAGGTTTGTTTTCATAGCTGTTTGTATCATTAAGAAACAAATCTCATTTTCTGAACCTTGAATTGTGCCAAGCTTTAAAAAAAAAAAATGTCAAGGTCTCTACAATTGAAAAATACCGATTTCTCTGTTTAAATTGATATTTATTGTGTTTTGGTTAAATTATGGTATGTAGTGGTAAAAATTCGGGAATGGGATTAAATTTGTAATGCTTTTGTCAGATTTCTTATATTTTTGATAAGTATATTTATTGTAAAATAATGTTTTTAGTAAAAGGTAAGTCAATGCGTAAAATCAGATCTATTAATCTTAGCATTTTTTTTAATCTAAAACCTTTAATTTTCTTTTATAAAACAAGTTTATTAATTCCCTTTTATTTCGAGATTATGAAATTTGATATTAGTTATGTAATCACAAATTGTAAGAGCGGAAATGCTCTCTTTATTAAATCTTTCTGCTGGGATGCATTGACCGGACTGGGTCTTATTTGTAACGTCACAAATACTTGTGGCAGGTCCTGTAAAAAGAGCAAACAGCTCCATCTCGGAGGCCCCGGGTAGAGTCGATACAAATTACCCGGCTCTCTTAAAGGGACCGTGACGTGCCTCGTTTCTGACATAAAATAAGAAAAAGTAGATTCGAGCAACATTTTACATTTTTTTAACAAAAAAATTTTCAGAATTTCAAAAATTCAGAAAAATCAGAATTTGTGTAGTATAAGATGTACATTTTATTATTATTTCACTGCGATAAGAAAAAAAGTCGTTAACTTTTTCCCTACCTAAATCATCAGCAATGGTATAATTTTTAACTCCCCCCCCCCCCCCCCCCAACTTGAGAGGTTTCCGCAGCAGTTAATTATACTGCGAACGCAAAATGTTTTCTATATTTTGTTAATATATACTGTAAAAAAAAAAATTCCTGAAGAAAACGGGAATTGTACTGACAATCGAGACGCCAGCACTATTTCCGTATTTTAACGGAATAAAAATTCCGTAAATTCCAGGAAATTTTCCGTAATTTCTGATATATCCGTTTTTAAATTTCCGTTTTGTAACATATCTTCCGTATTTTTTAGAAATTTTGATGTCATTAAAATAAAATTTATAGGACCAAAAAAGAAAAAAAAAAGTTACCTCGTGAGGGCAACCTTATAAGGGATAGATACATTTCTGCTTCTGTTTTTTCATTCCTGATTCAGTTTACAGTAATTAACCAACCCTTGTAATGAGTGGAATCGAACCCGGAATCTCCGGTGTACTAAACTGACGACCTAGACCACTGCGCTATGAGTGGTCACGCCTCCTTCTCAAATGTTGTTACTTATTTTATGATGCAAAAACTTGGTTTCATCTGTAGATGGATTTTTTTCAGAGTTCCAATGTTTTTAATATTTTCTTTTCATAATTTTCAATATATTGCTGTATTATTTGATGCCTAATAACAGATAAATTTTAATTTATTATGTATTATATGCGTAAAACGTATTAAGAGTAACGATTGCTTCTTTTTGCAACAGTATCAACATTTTCTTTTTTCAAACATATACTTTTTTTTAAATTATTTGCCTGATTATCTATTTATCAATTCCAATAAAAACAACAATTATCTTAATCAGACGTGTTTATTACATGCTATTATTTTTTTTTAATCTCTTATTTTAAAAAAACTGATGTAAATAAACAATTTTATAATAAATTAAATTATTATATTTCAGCTATGCTGAGAGCTTTTGCATACGGTTCTGTTAAACTTAACAGTTTTAAAAATATTTTTAAAAAAATGATTTTTAGAGAAAAATTTGAATTTAATGACCTTGGAATAGGTAAGTTTAAATCTCGACTTATTGATTTAATTTAAATTAAATAATTTATAAAAATATGAACTAACGAAATAAATTAAAAACGTTATAAAATTAAAAACTCAATTTTTTATAAAAGTAAAGAAAAAATATTAACTAATTTTATAAATTTAAGGAAAAAATTGTAAACTTTGTAAAATTATAATTTATAAAATAAATTTTAGTGTAATTCATAAATTTATAAGCCAAATCAGTTTAGTTTAATACCAATTTGCATAGCTATAATTTTCAGAGATATGTTATGAAACCTTTAAATAACGCAATATTGCCTCACGTTAAAAAAGTTAAAATTAATTTTAAAATTAATCTCAACTATGATACTCCAACCATTGGATATAATTTTAAAAACATTAGTGAAAAAAAAAATCATTTTGAAGTACTATAAAGAAAAAAAAAAGTAGATTTGAAAAAAAAAAAAAAAAAAAAAAATTCTATAATTTATAAAAAATAAAATAAATTTCTAAATATTTCATTAAATTAAAGTTAAAATTAATCTCAACTATGATACTCCAACCATTGGATATAATTTTAAAAACATTAGTGAAAAAAAAATAATTTTGAAGTACTATAAAGAAAAAAGTAGATTTGAAAAAAAAAAAATTTTTTTTTCTGTAATTTATAAAAAATAAAATAAATTTCTAAATATTTCATTAAAAAATATAAATATTACTATTCTTTTCACAATAAATTGGCATGTCCTCGGTTTGAATGGGCCAGCAGGTCGAGCCGGGCCATGCCTGTATCCTAGAAGAACTCTAGTAAATGCAACAATCTTAATTCGCATTTCAAAGAAGGCGATTTCTGTACTCAACCTTTAAACGTCATTTACAGAAATTGCACTGTTTTGGAAGACATACGGACATTGTACTGTTTTGAAAGAAATACGGAAAAAAGGCATTAAATTTACTGAAAACTTTCTGCATATTTACGGATTTGAAATCTCTTTAACGGAACTAATGTCATTTACGGAAATTGTACTGAAGCTTTGGAAAAATGAAACTTCTCCGTAAAATTTTACGGAAAATCTCTTATTTTTTCACTGATTTTTTTTAGAGTGTAGTGATGTGCGAATTTTAATCGAATATGTATTACATTTTTAAAGTAATTATTCAACAAATTTATTTTTTAAAACCATACTTAAAAGGCCCGCATTCGAATCAGTGCCGGGGCCCGAAAACTTTCTCTGCGGCTCTAAGTATAACAATAGAACAAAAATAAATAAAATAAAAATACATCGACTTCGAATGGTTTTCTTCCGAGAATATGTTAAATGAAGTATATATTTTTATGAGCTGTATGTAATAATTTTGTCTTGTTTATGACATTAAAATATTTAATTATGATTGCATTAAAAATGTTATATAAGAGATAAGAGTGAAATTTGTAATTTTTCAACTACAAGGTGTTACTGGAAGCAATGCCAATTGTTTATGGCACTGGTGCAAGAAAATAGTAGCATGCATTTCTAGAAATTGATACAGTAAACATTATCTATAACGGAAATTTTTCACTAATTTCATTTTTGGCAGGAAGGAATATACAAATGTACTTGCTAAGACAGTACACTTTCTAAAACGGATTTTAGTCTTTAGCGATTCCGTTTTTACAGGTTTTAGTGTATTTTAAAGCATAATAAATTAAAAATTATAACGTAGGAATCTCTCCTCCCGTATCTCTTTTCAAAAGTTAACCGCCCATAATAACCTCAAATGCTTTTGCTTACATTATTGCAATAATAATTATACCGGGTGCGTCATAAGTTCGTGCGAACTTTAAAAATTCATAATAAAAGAAGTAATGCTCGGAAAAATTTTTGGTTTGTGCGAGTATGATCGGAAGGATTTTGGATTTTTTTTCCACGCATAATAAAAAATGATTCCAAAAGTAACCGATAGAGGGTGCTCACACGTCATACTGAGGCGTTTTATGCAAATCAGGCAAACTCCCCGTTTCCTCAAAACGTCGTTCTAAACTGAGTATCCCATTCAATGAAATAGGGTTTTTTTGCGCCTTAAGGCCTTTATCCGTGCGAAACTTTCGCAATGCAATAGTTGTAGATTCACCATTCTTGTAGAAATGTTTAATCATCAGTGCTCAATTTGGTAACGATAGCATGCTGCCGAGATCGAATGATGAATCCATTTCTAGCCAGGTGGTTTATTGCGAGCCTGATTTGCATAAAACGCCTCAGTATGACGTGTGAGCGCCCTCTATCGGTTACTTTTGGAATCATTTTTTATTATACATGGGGAAAAAAATCCAAAATCCTTCTGATCATAGTCACGTAAACCGAAATTTTTTCCGAGCATTACTTCTTTTATTATGATTTTTTAAAGTTTGCACGAACTTATGACGCACTCGGTATATGTTTGCCATGCAAAGGGGAAAAAAAACAGCTTGAAAAACATGACAAACAATGTAGTACATCTATAATAAAACTCTATAGCAGCGGTCGGAAGTAGCGCGTTACAAACAGCGAAACTACAGTAGTCTCTTTTCCGGATAATTTGTAGTGTAGCGCGCTACAATTTGAAAAATGCAATGTTGCGAGTAGCATGATGCAAAAAATCAGTAGTTTGTAGCGAACAGTGACGCTACTTTAGTTCGGAGGAGGAATGTGTGCTATTCTTGTCACGTTATATAACTTACTTCTTTTGTGCAAAATGTGCTATGCGCATAAATTTGCGAATATCAGAACTCAGCTGCAGTGTTTTAGTAATACATCATATGTCGTCATGATTTTTTCCATTGACACTTGCGGGTAAATCCAAAGTAAAAAAAAAAAATGTTGCTAGAAACACTTGTCTACTTACTCATTATTTAGAGATCTTCATGTTTTAATGCCGCATTTCTTTTGGAATTGCCCTATTTACAGATTTATTACTTTTTGACCTTATGACAGATGAAATTAATATTGAATTGCTCTGTTTGGCATATAACGAGTAATATGGCCTTAAACTAACATTAGACAACAACACAAAACATTTTCTTGTATGTTATGTTTCTTAATTTTTTTTATTGTCTTCTGTTTTATTGCATTTATTTGATTGAATCTCGGCAAATGCGATATGACGAGGGGCGATTGTTTTACTTAAGGGTACTCTCCTCACGCGAAAATACCCGCTCGCTAATATTAATCCTACGGGGCAGTTGTTTTCTAATATTTCGTTTGCATTTCAATATTTTTAAACATGTTTTTTTTTTTTCATTAGACAGCTGATAATAGCATGCATTTCTAGAAATTAATGCAGTAAACCCTACCTAAAACGGAAATACAGCCGCTGTTTCGGAATGGTAACCAAAATAAAAGTATCCTTAAAAAAAAAAAAAAAAAAAAAAAAAAAAAAAAATCCACAGAGAAACTCTAAAACGACGGTTGCAGAGATCGATCTCAGCTATCCAATGAAAAAAAAATCGTTTAAAAATATTGAAATGCAAACGAGACATTAGAAAATAACTGCCCCATAGGATTAACATTTAGCGAGCGAGTGTTTTCGCTTGAGAGGAAAGGATCTTTAAACCGGGAGCAGTCGCGCCGGGTATGTCATATCCATGGTGTGTACGTTTTTACAATTGTAACCACTATTTTTCGAAAAGTAATCTTCAACATACTTTATCGAAAAATTTGTAACAATTATCTCCGACTAAATAAGGTGGTGATTACAGGGCTCCCAACACATTTTAGTCATCCGAAAGGGGGCAAGGGGACCATTTTTATTTAAAAAGAGGATATTGGGGGGCCATTTATACTAAAAAAGGTGACTTCGGGGGACCATTTATATTAACAAAGGCGACTAAAAAGGGACCACTTATATTAACAAAGGCGACTAAAAAGGGACCACATGTTTAAAAATACTGAACCAAGTTTTTTTAATACGCATTTTTTTTTTATTATCTCAGAAAATATGTTAATTGATTATCTTTACAAAGATGTCACTAAACAGTGTACATAGCTTTATTTAACACACTTAAATATCCTACAGCAAGATGGGTTATATTTAAAACAGCAAAAAATTATTTGGAATAAAATATAAACAGTAAAAATTAATGCTAAGAAAATATTAAATCAATCAATTGTTAGCAGAGTAACACATTAACAATTACAAAAGTATAGTGCATTTCTTGGGATTTAACATGTAGTAACAGTAATCAGTGAATATATAAACAAGAACGAAAAATCATGCATCAAGCATAGATTATGAAACACTTTCCAACACAGCCAGAAAACTGTAACGAAACTTCAACGTTAAATAAGATGAAAGAAGCTATGTAAGCAAACAGTTTAGAAAACATAACACATTGAAAAATACAGTTTTCGAAATTACCTTCCAGTGTCAAAAAGTAGTCGAATTATTTTGTACAGCTCTGTATATGATCAATAGATGTGGATATATAGTATGATAAAATTTAGTTGAGTTAGAAAATTCACATTTAGCAATTTTCGCCAATCGATGGAAATGCACTCGAAATCTTTTGTACAACCCTGTATATTATCTGAAGACTTTTGTACACATCACCTATTAAGCTAAAAGGCAACTTAAAACTCACTCGCAGCAATTACCAAACGTAAAGGACAATGTATATTTTTTGCGTAGCCCTGTATATGAATTTATTTATATTCCACAAACTTCTATTAGTCTACTAAATATAGTTCAGCTTGAAAATGCGTAAACACAATTAAAAACTACCCTTAAGCAATTCACTCCCATAGTCTGTAATACTTATGAATTCCCTTGTGTAGCCCTGTATAGGATGAACCGAATTTATAAACACACACATGCTATGAAAAAAAAACTTAAAAACGCAAACAAAAGTTGAAAACGCACTTATCATACATAGACTGTAAATATCGCACATGTACTGTAACGAATATCTTTTGTGTGTCCCTGTAAATAAACGCAATGCACACAAGAGAGCAATTTATAGTGCACCTCAGTAATGCATATAATTTTCCTTATGTTTGAAATAGTGAAATATCACTAAATTACACTGCAGACGATTTTTCCGCATAGGACGATGTGTAACATAGTTCTTTTGTTTGACCCTGTAAATGAATAATAAATGCTTTGCACCCCATATTCTACAAAAAGCATGTTTTAATGCGCTTCATAATTATATATCAATTTCATTGTGTTTTAAATGACGTAGCGTCATCAAAATGAACTTAAAACGATTATTCCCCATTGACCGTAATGTAACGGAAAACTTTTGACTGTCCCTGTAAAAAAACTATAAGTGCTACACACTTCAGTTGATATAGGGAACATGCTTAAGATAATGACAATAACATATAAAAATTTCAGAGCAATCCGAGCATATTTACGGGAGTTAGAGCACGGCCAGACGGCAGACAAACCGAAGTCATAAACGCTTTTCAACTAGGTTGGAAAGTGTTAAAAACACAGCACAACAGCACCTTCTGTTAAGTAATAAAATTTAAAATTAGATTAACATATATATTGTTAATCATTAACTCAAACATAAAAGTTAGTTCATTTCTATACAATAGAAGCTGAGATGCTATAATGTTCATCCGAAAAAGCACACAGTATGGCAATGCCCCCTGGGGAGTGGTCAAAGCCAATATTGAATCAATATTCGTATTCATACATATTAAATTTGGTGAAATTTTATCCCAACCATGCCAAGATCTGGCTGTCATGGAAATCGTTAAAAATACGACCCAGTAGCGCCACCCGTTTGGTGAAATACACCAAAATCTAATCAGCATCAATTTATGTTAAGGGTAAACTGAATGTGTAGTTTGATGAAATTTCACCCAGATTGCCTTATTAAAATATACCTCATGTTAAAATGTAAAAAATGCAGCATAACAGTGCCACCTCTTGGGCCATATACACTATACGGCCATTAATGACCGGCAACTTTCAATTTTAGACATTTTGTGGAATAGTTAAAAATGTACTTGTCAGATTCTTCTGGAATTTTAGAATTAAAAAGAACAAGTTTGACTTCATATTTATCAACGTCGATTTGATAAGGAGTATAATTAGGGGGCCAAAAAGAAGTAAAGAAAAAAATACTTGGGATCACCCTGTAAAATAAAATGCACGAAATGATCTATCGCTACAGAATATACATAGGCAGACATTTTACAATATGTGTATTCATTTGTGTAAGAATAGCATGTATATTAATAGAGATATAGCGATTTTTTAAAAAAATTAAAAAAAATCTTGCATTTTTTTGTTTATAACATACGGGGTTTTTAACCAAATTTAACGTCAGTTTCAGAAAAATTGACAAAATGTAGTAGAAATAATGTAGTGCAATTGAAATGTAAATATATTAAATATTTAAGGAAATATGGACAGTTGTATAAAATATTTTTTATCTGCGCATGCGCGAACGATAAAAAGGAACTTTTTGCATAATTTAATAGTCAACTCTATGGAGCAACTTATTAAAAAAAAAAATCAGTCAAATATCGTAAAAATTCAGAGAGATATCGGCGTTAGAGTGAGCTGTTTTTTAGTTTCTCACTAAAACTCGCTAAATGATAAGGGATTGTCCACAAATTGTCATGTTTAATTTTTAGCTCACAGGCTATCAAAGCCTGAGAGCTTATGTGCCCGCCGGTTCTGTATGTATGTACGTAACGCGAGGGTGCGACTCAAACGTGAAAGGTTCCATTCTCCCATAGGTTGACAAAAAACCGGCATGCATTTTAGCTAACATAACATCGTTTTGTGCTGCTGCCCTCTGTGGGCAGGATAATAAAACACAATTATGCCTTAATACTTCGTACTAAAAAATTAAACTGTGTAAATTAACTTGTAAATTAAACTAACTGTCTTTTACAAAATAAATTTTGGGATAATATAAATTTATTATACAAATAACTAAGTACATTTAATGTATACATAAAATATATTTAATTTCCATTAAATACATTTTATGTAAATTAAAATGTATTTAATGGGATCTTTTTAATTAATTGATATTTGATTATTAGAAATACTAATTAATTATGTACGAGAATTGTTTTAACAAATTGTATAATATTAATTTGTAAAATTTAATACAAATTTCTTTGCATTTCTTATATTATAATTTTTGTAAATAATTTAAATTAAATATTTATAAAAATAATATTTCCCATAGTGATATTTTTATTCTTGGTCATGAAATCATGACATGGTAAATTATAATAATAATAATAAAATTAATTAAAAAAGAAGAAAAATTAAAGAGATATGTTATTGTATTCGATTAGTTTATAAAGTGACACCTAAAAATAAATTATATTTTGTTTAATACATTTTTACTTATTAAATATCAATTAAAATTTTTATTAAGAAAATATAGATTCTATACAGGGCCCCTAGATCAAACTTTTGTTGTTTCTTTCCAGTATGACAGTATAGTAATATACAAAGATTAATCAATTAATGTTTTTTTTATAATCAGTATAATATTGGTGTATTATTGCTGTAGTTCTAACATTTTCTTACTCTTACACTGCAATCCAATAAATCTGACATAATTTTTTCTCGTAAAAGTGAAAACGTATACAATACACATATGCATGTATGATATACGTATGAATATATATATGTATATAATTATACGAATGTATATATTTATATACGTATGTATATTTATATTTATATTTACATATATTTATATATATGTATATAAATATATGTAATATATAATTATATGAATATATACATGCATACATGTCTGCATAATTTTTATATATGTATGTCTGTTTTTCTAACATAGTCGAAGATTTTATATGATTTAGATATTATTTGCTACTCCAGTTTTCAAAAATTTATTGAGATCACAATGATATTTTATTATATTATTGATGTAGGCATATACAATAAATGAAAAAAAAAAAAAAAGTCAATACTTCTGGATTCTAATAAGAACCAAGAAGCATACGTTTCTATTATGTATTTTTAATAACAGATAATATTTATAAAAAAAAGTTTAGTTTAAACCTAAACATACGTACATGTAATGTTTGGGCTTCTACAAAGTGTATCATCCAAAACTAAAATTCATTGTTTGAGTTACATTTAAAAAAATCCCAAGTTTTTCTTTAAGATATATTGGCCTATTTTGTTAAATGTCTTATTAATTATTTGCTGAAAATGGAAGAGAATGTATTACAAACCACTGAGTGAAACTATTAATTATATGCATTTAAATAATAATATTTATTAATATTAATTATATATTTAAGTAATAATAATAAATATTAATTATATATGTATATACCCACACACACATATTTAAATAAACTGTTAAATATTATTAATTATATATATTTAAATATAATATTAATTAAGATTTATTATATATTTACATAATAATTAAAAAAAATGTATACTGATCTTTAAGTCAAGTAAATAATCTCTATTAATTAATTCCGTAAAGATCAAAACAAAACTCTAAAAAAGGATTTTTTTTAAAAAAATCAGAGAGGACAAAACTTAAAACCTTTAGTTTACAAGTCCGGTCTTTAACCACCGCGCTATATTGTTCACAGACAGATTGTGCTTTAAGCAAACTTGTACGAAAATATAAAAATCAAGTGACTTCCGGGTTTTTTTGTCAACCAATGGGAGAATGGAACCTTTCACGTTTGAGTTGCATCCTAACGCGATAACTCTTCATAGAAATATCAGTTTTCCTTCAAATTTTGTTTATAGGTTCACTGTGCACTCTAAAATTGGAAGGAGTGAGAAGTTGACTCTTTGGAAGAGTGAGAGGCATTTTCACTCTCTTAGGGTTGGGTTGGGTTGATTATTGACGGCCAATTATCTACACATGGGATATAGGCCCGGGGGGAGTGCCCTTCGTGGGGGTCTTTCTAAGGGAACCTAACCCGTATTTACGCATGGATAAATCCACGGCTCGAAGAAAACCACGAAAACTCCGAACGATTAGGCCGACGGGCGCGATTGGGATCGAACCCAGCACCTCCCGTCTACCAGCTTCGAGAGCACAACCTCTCAGCCACTGGTGGGGCTTCACTCTCTTAGGAGTGAATTTTATAAATATGCACTCTTTAAAGAGTGGAACTTTCCACTCTCTAGAAAAGAGTGAAATATCTGACTCCGTTGTCGAGAGTGACTGTTCACTCCGTTGACAAGAGTGAGATATTTCACTCCGTTGAAGAGTGAGGAAAAACAGTTTTTTTCCAATAAAATCACAAGATGGCGCCAGCTGACGGATGAGAATCCGAGTAATCTCCGTTATCGAAACGAAACACCTAAAATGAAATCCTTTATATATAGTAGCACGATTTAAAAAAAAACTGAAAAAGGCATTGAAATAATAAATGAATCGATAGAATTATGGACAGGAAATATATTTTATGCTTCACAAATTGCAGGATTTGCCAATGCTAAGAAAAGTGCAGGGAAAATAAATATTTGAAGTAAATTTATGCTTAGCTGCAACACAATTTTGCTTCTATTTTATAAACAGAAATTTAATATCTCTGAATGCTAATTATTTTCCTCTTTATTTAAATAACCTATTCTACATATTTTATATCATTTCTAACCTCTTTATGAATATAAACAAAATATAACTATACAGATTAAATTTTCTGTTATTTTTAGCACGTTTGAAATTAAACATAAGAGAAATAAAGCCCTCCAAGTTACCTGTGAATAATACCTCTGGGGGTGCCTAGTCAGGTGAGGGTCTCGTCACCTGATCAAGGTTCTAAATTACGAGACCTATTAAATCTGTCAATTCAACAAAGTTAAACAGAAACCTTGAACCGGCAAACAAAGATAGCGGTAGCAAATCACAAGAGAGCAAGCACAGCAGCGATGTGAACAAATCAATAGTCAGGTGGATCACAGCCATGCTGTGATCAGGCGATTTCCGCCCCGCACCCAGGTACTAACCCGTTAAGCTAGGCATTCATGCCGGGCAGGTAGGGGCCTGGTTAGCGGTATAAAAAAAAAAAAAACATAAGAGAAATGAAAAACGTTGCATTTAATCACTGATTTTATAACATTTATTGTAGAAAAAAAAAAAAAAAAGAGTATAAATGTGTCGGAAATAATCTTAGGAAAAATTTAACAGCTATAATTTAAGGAAAAAAAAAAAAAAAAAAACGTTTTTTACCCTGACTAAAATTTCCCCCCTAAAAATTAGTTTTGAAAAGTAAATTTGGGGGCCCCTTTGTATTTCAGTGAGTAAACTTCGGCTTCACGGGCCTATTTGGTAAACAGGCCCTGGGCCTCGGACAATCTTAATCGGGCTATAATTATGGAAACATTATTAGCAAGAAAAAAATGAATGAATAAATAAATAACTGCTTTGTTGTAACGGAATTTTTGTCATAGCGGAAATATACAGACGGGTGTTCGCACATTTTTTAGACGATTTCGGCGTTGTTGTTTTTAACGTTTAAAATATGAATATTGCTTTCTGAAATAATCTGTATGATAATCTTGTTTCTTGATTCTAATTCTGCATAATGCTTTCGATGGATATCGATGGATGTTTTCGATGTAAGATAAATTTGCGATAGTCATAAATCCTTACTTGAAACTTCGTTTTCCGCCTTGAAATGGGCTCTTTTTTTCCCTGTTTTTTTTTTTTCATCTGATATCTTTTTACAATGTATATGTACTGATTTTTGGAATGGCACTTTCCAATCAATTGTTATGTTTATTTCGCACTAAAAAGTTTTTATATTATGCGCTTTGCAATCATTTTAGACTGTGGAATTAGCATACTTCTGTTCGGAAGAAGAAAAAAAACAAAACGTAAACGCATCTTCCCATTCACAGCTTTTTTAGCATGCGCAATCTTGAAATAAGAATAAATTTGAAAGTATCAGACGATAATATAAATTACACATAATAAGTTGTTGTCAGAATTTTTTCCTCTAAAAGAATTCCATCTTTTTAAATAATTTATCAAATTTGTCTAAAAAATGTGCGAACAGTCTCTGTATTATATGATACAAAAAGAAGGTTTCAGTTTCTTATTTACACAGTTGAGAAACACCGTAGATATTTATGATTTCTACACAAATTTAATAAGTGTGTTCGAATATCACAAAAGAAACAAAGCTAAAATAATGTAATAAGAGCTTTTTAAATTGTAAGCCGCTGTAGTAAGCTGTAGGTACCAGTTCTCGTCCGAGCGCAGAAGTCAAGCAGCAGCGAGCTCGGGAGGGTGACTGCCTACGAACAAGCGTGTGTAAAAAATGAGCTTCTCTTTTTTATTCAAGAATTTTAGTCACTCCTGAAAGAGTGACTATTTACTCCTATCAGGGGTGAAAAAACTCACTCCTGAAAGAGTGAGTATTCACTCTTTCAGGGAGTCAAGAATTTCACTTTTTCCTAGAGTGAATAGTCACTCTAAAGAGGTTGGGCAAATTTTGACTCTGCGATAGAGTGAATATCCACTCCTCCGGAGTGAATAGTCACTCTTTCTTATTTAGAGTGTGTTAAGGCGCTTCCCTGATTAGTTTTCGGGATTGATTGGTTAAGTATAAAGGGTGGGGGGTGGGGGTGGGCTAATCCCCCCCCCCTTAATTTAGATAAATGGGTTTTTCATGCAGAATTTTCAGATTTCCTTTAAATTTTGTATATAGGTTTATTGTGGTAAGGAGCTTTCATGATTAGTTTTGGGGGTCCATTGGTTAAGTATAAAGAGGGGAAACGGGGGTCTAACCCCACTCAATTTAGATAAATGGGGTTTTCATGCAGAATTATCCAATTTTCTTCCAATTTTTGTGTATAGCTTCATTGTGGTAAGGCACTTCCCTGATTAGTTTGGGGTGTCCATTGGTTAAGTATAAAGAGGGGAAAGGGGGGGCTACCCCCCTCAACTTAGATAAATGGGGTTTTCATGCAGAATTATCCGATTTTCTTCAAATTTTGTATATAGGTTCATTGTAGTAAGGCCACAAATTTGAAATAAGAGTATAATATACAATTAGCGCGAATAGCCTGCGAGCTCAATGCCCTCAGTTTAACTGGGCAGTTTTCTTTTTATTATACTATATTTCATTTTTTATTGATACTTTAGTTCTCCTTGGAAAACTTTATTGCACCAGGTTATAATACTTTTGGAATGGATCCTTTGATTTTGATAATTCTTTTTTTGTTCGAATAAGCTCGTTAGGGTAGTTTTTCAAAGAGAACTAAAGTATCATTAAACATGGAAAATAGTATAAAATAAAAAATGACAATTTGTGGAAAATCCCTTATCGTTCAGCGAGTTTTAGTGAGAAACTAAAAAACAGCTCACTCTAAGGCCGATATCTCTTTGAATTTTTACGATATTTGACTGATTTTTTTTAAGAAGTTGCTCTATAGACTTGACTATTAAATTATGTAAAAAGTTCCTTTTTATCGTTCGCGCATGCGCAGATAAAAATTATTGTATACAACTGCCCATATTTCCTTAAATATTTAATATATTTATATTACAATTGCACTATATTGTTTCTACTACATTTTGTCAATTTTTCTGAAACTGGCGTTAAATTTGGTTAAAAACCTAGTATGTTATAAGCAAAAAACATGCAAGAATTTTTTTAATTTTAAAAAAAAATCGCTATATTTCTATTATTATACATGCTATTCTTACACAAATGAATACACATATTGTACAATGTCTGCCTATATATATTCTGTAGCGATAGATCATTTGGTGCATTTTATTTTACAGAGTGATCCCAAGTATTTTTTTTCTTTAATTTTTTTTTTGGGTCCCCAATTTGTCCTCCTTATCAAATCAACAATGATAAATATAAAGTCAAACCTGTTCTTTTGGATTCTAAAATTCCAGAAGAATCTGACAAGTATATTTTTAAATGTTCGACAAAATGTCTAAAATTGAAAGTTGCCGGTCATTAATGGCCATATAGTGTACGCTAAAACATAATCAGCATCTCTACATGCTAAAGTCTAATTAAACAGGGCATTTGATGAAATTCCATGCTGCAGTTTTTGATATAGAATGGCTACAAAATGTGCATCACATACAGAGAGTGATTTTTAAAAAATTATCAAATAGTATTCAGGTCAACCTAAAAGGTTTAAATCCATTAAAAAAAATGGAAATTATTTTTATGATTCCAATATTTTTTTCTGATAAATATATATTAAATAAACTATAAAAAAAAAGGAAGAAATTTTAATTAAGATTTCCTTTAACAGCTGAGATATACTTCTCCATCAAAACCGAAAACAAAACTACATCTAATAATATAATATAGAATAATATAGAAATTTATCTGTGTGCTGAAAAGACTGCTGCGTATAGAGCTACAAGATTTGGCAGGAAGGTACCTGTATGTCAAAAGTTAGTTTTTGAATTTTTTGATTAGATTTTTTTAATTTAATTTTTCATGAGATTTTTTCCCTTTTTTCATGTTAATTTTTTCACATTAATAAAAGGAATTCAGTTTCATTTTTTTTTAGCCCAGTAGTAATTTTTTTCCTTTTTTCAATAAAGTTCATTCGGAATTTGTATAGTGATTTTTAAATTTTTTACGAATTTTTAATACTTTTTTTTTTTTTTTTTTTTTTTGTGATTTGTCGTAATTTTTTGACTTTGTAAAAAGAATTCGGTTGCAAACTTTTATATTTTGTTCTTCTGCAATTGCATTTTTTGATTTCAATTTTTACCAATTTTTATTTTTTTTCCGATGTTCTGCGGTGATTTTTTAACATTTGTGAAAGAATTCCAGTTACATTGTTAACTATAGTAATTTTTTTCTCCTGCGATTTTTATACATTTTGCAAGGATATTTTGCAGAGTAGTAAAAGGAATTCGGTTTCAAATTTTTTTTAGCCCAATATAGTAAATGTTGTCCTCTTTTTAATAAAGTTTATTTGGAATATTTGTATAGTGATTTTTAAATTTTTTACGAATTTTTAATACTTTTTTTTTTTTTTTTTTTGTGATTTGTCGTAATTTTTTGACTTTGTAAAAAGAATTCGGTTGCAAACTTTTATATTTTGTTCTTCTGCAATTGCATTTTTTGATTTCAATTTTTACCAATTTTTATTTTTTTTCCGATGTTCTGCGGTGATTTTTTAACATTTGTGAAAGAATTCCAGTTACATTGTTAACTATAGTAATTTTTTTCTCCTGCGATTTTTATACATTTTGCAAGGATATTTTGCAGAGTAGTAGAAGGAATTCGGTTTCAAATTTTTTTTAGCCCAATATAGTAAATGTTGTCCTCTTTTTAATAAAGTTTATTTGGAATATTTGCAGCATTTTTTTTTTTTTTGCGCAAATTATGTGATTTTTAGATTTTCTTCGCGTTTTGCGGCAATTTGACATTTTGAAAAAAATCCGGTTTCAATCTTTTAGCCCAAATTAATAAATTTTAACCTCTCCTTTCAATAAAATTTATTCTGAATGATTTTTATTATGCTGAATGAAATTTATTCATGCAGCAATTTTAGATTATTGGCTAATTTTTTTATACAATTTCAGTTTTTTTTTTGTTTTTTTGCGGCGACTTTATGACAGTAAATTTTCTCTTATAGATTTTTGAATTTTTAGTGATTTTTAATGAGATTTATAATAATTTTTTTAATGTTTGTCTGCATTCCGCGGCGATTTTTTGGCATTCATAAAAGAATTCTGGTTACAATGTTTTAGCCCATTGTAATAAATTTTGTTTTCAACGATTTTTTAACTTTTAGCATTTTTTTTTTTTCATTTTGCGGCAATTTTCTCACACTAGCAATTTTTTTCCAGTCATAAAAAGGGGACTAATGGGACCAAAATGAATAAAAGAGGACCTTTTTCTAAAAAGGGGACTTCAGGGGGGGGGGTGGAAGGGGACCATTTGGGAGCTCTGCGATTACTATTTATATTTACTGGTGACAAAGTAAAAACCATTCATACCCTAAGTATGCGCGATTTCTCCCGGGTTAATCCTTATCTTCAATTTCAAGCGTAGACTGAATCCTTTAACAAATTCTGTAAGTAGCGAAGTAGCGACTACTTTTGAAAACTTGTTTGTAGTCGCTAATTTTTAAAACAAGTAGTTATAGTTAGCTACATTTTCGATAAAGTAGTTGTAGTTCGCTACATTTTCGATAAAGTAGTTGTAGTTCGCTACAAAAATGAAGTTTTTCTGACCACTGCTCTATAGCATTAAGTAAGAGAAGGAAAAGATAAATTACATACCTATACTTTAATCAGTGCTGTAGTTGTAAAAACAGACGGTATACGCAATAGTTTGATTTACGAAACAGAGGGTATATACTTTCTTTAAAGATACAAGGGAGGTTAGAACTGACGAAAAATGACTGAAGTTGGGTCATGGAATACGAAGCCTGTAATTAATTTAGATTACTTATTTTTGAATTTATTTATTTATCTTTTATATAAATAACAAATATTTTTTAAATTGTAGAAAACAATAACTAAAGTTTTAATATTGTACCCCAAAATTTATCTCGCGAAACTAGTTTTGCCACGATTGTGAAGTCTAGATTACATACTCGTATTTTTGAGTCATTTCTTTTTTATGCTGCTTATTACATTGTTTCTCGATTATGCCTGAAAAAAAAACTCAAAAATTAAAAGAATATATATGTTAAGGTAAATGTAATAAGCCGGTGATTATGTATAGAAACGTATGTAGATTATGTATAGTACAGGTGATTATACGTACATAATCGCCACTAAACTTTGTAAATGTGATAAATTATTGAATATTTATCGAATTTAATGGTTGTTTATAAAATCCACAATGCGTTATGGAGAATGTAATAAATTCGGATTATTTTGTGGAATAACGAGGTCTTAATTCCAAAAAATGAATATTTTCAAAAAGTATGTACGTTTCTCTTACATAACCGTAAAAAACATCCCTGGACGCATGAAACTCGTTGTACGGCAATCTCTAGAATGCATGAAATTCATTCAAGCAGCGGTCAGTAATTTATGTATGCACGCTTCGCGTATACATTAACCGAAAAAAAACATCACTGGACCATGAAACTCGCTGTACAGCGATCTCTAGAATGCATTTTGGTAAAGTCATGGACAATTATTACAATCCCCATTAGGAGGTGGGGGTTTTATAAACAAACCGATAAATTTCATAAATATTCAATAATTTATCACATTTACCAATTTCAGTGGCGATTATGAATAATCACCTGTAATTCACAAGCCTGTGATGTAAAAATTGCCGGTATAGTAAGTGGTATTTTTTATAGTTATTTGGATGCTGATTACTAGAAAAATAATGAAAAAAATCCATCACGTACAGTTTCATCACAAATCACAATCTATTATTTTATGAATTTAGTATATTTCGGACCAAAAAATTATTATTTACATGAGTTTGTCAAATAAATTTATGGACTTAAAATAGTAAAATGGTGCATTAAACTAATAAAAAAGAAAGAAGAAACTATTTCAATATAGAATATTTCTCTTAATCGGTAAACTGTCTATTAAATACAATATTCACGACAGAGGAAACCAGTTGAAATCGGATCTTTTCTGCTTGCAGGTGTCTGTACGCCACCCCTTCTTCACTGACCTTATCTCTACTCCTGAATTAGTGTCTTTCTTTACTCTTTGCTGCACACATGTGTTTTTATTCAGAGCTGTGAGTTAGAAGTTATAGTAGTAATTTTAACTTCTAGTTTTTGCTGCATTAGAGAACATGGCTTTCAGAGGATGTGCTAATTCACCGAATTGTTTCTGCTATATTTGTGGTAACTATACAGTGAAAAAACAACAAAGAAGCATTTCTGATTTTGTAAAGAAAGTTTATTCAGTTTATTTTGGCATGAAATTGGGTGATTAAGACAAGACTTGGGCTCCACACAAAGTTTGTCGTATTTGTGTAGAGATAAAAAGCAATCTTTTCGGTTTGGTATATCAATGGTTTGGAGAGAACCTAAAAATCATAGTGATGATTGCTATTTTTGTATTTGTAATGTGAAAGGTTTCAATTTAAAGAACAAAAAGGAAATATCTTATCCTGACATTTCGTCTGCCATACGTCCTTGTTTTACATGGACCTGGTATTCCGGTTCCTTCCCTTCCAGAAACTGTAGAAAATATTTTTGATTATTCAGATACTGTACCCGAATGTGAAAGTGATGATGATGAGGTATATGACTATTAGCGATGTACCTAAACTTTTCATGCAGTCTGAGTTAAATAATTTAGTCAGGGATTTAAATCTTCCTAAGGATTCGGCAGAAGTTTTAGGTTCCAGATTAAAAGAAAAAAATTTGCTAGCTCCTGGTACGTCATTTTCTTGGTTTCGGAACCGAGAAAAAGATTTCATTCCGTTCTTTTCTAAAGAAGGGGAACTTGTTTAATTGTAACAATAGCAAGGCGCCAAGCATTTCAAGTGGGGAAGAAATATTTAAATATACGTGTTTTTCAATCATATCAAAATTAATTTTAATTATATTTTATAGATTTACCTCAACTAACTTATTATGATCACTTAATGTTATTATTCTTTAAAATAAATGTGATAAATTTATTAATTTGAATTCAAAATATAAAAATTTGACTTAAGCTTTACAAAAAAATTGACCCCTTTTAAGCATTCTATTTAATTTTAGATTCCACGGAGCATACTACTTCAGATACACCGTTTCTATTTTATTGTAAAAAAATGGGTTGAGGATACAATACAGCAAAAAATATATACTTAAAAAAGAAGTTTTAGATTAAAATTTTTTTGCATTTCATGTGCCATTTTCAAATAGTAGTTTAAGCCCGATAATCAATGACTTTGTGAATATTAATCAAGAAGCTACTAATTTTTATTTTTACTATAGTATGAAAAAAAATATATATTTTCCCCTTTCTGTTTATCAGTCGGTATTTTAAGTACCCCTTTAGCTGTAAATCAGCTTACACATTTTCTGAAATTTGAAAATGTCGTGTTTTTTTTTTTTTTTTTTTTTTTTTTTTAATTATTTTATATTAGTTTTATAATTTCTGTTATGTGTGTATATAATATATATTATTGTAGTATTTATTTTGTGATTGCTGATAAGTTTCTAAAAAATATAGTTTTTTGGGGGAGGGAATCAAGGCGCAAGCTGAAGTTTTCCACACAGGTGCTGAACACTAATGACACTTCCCTGTTGCTCCACCATAAACATGGGAAACAGACATTTTTCTTATGTGCTTAAAATTCTCTATTGTATACATTTTTTCATTTTATTTTAGCACATTAAAATTTGTATCGTTTCGTGGTTGTTTTTAAGAATAATGTTGTCTAAAGAAAAGTAAAAAGATGGCTATTAAAACTTTGCATCCGATTCCTTCATACATTAAAAAATGTGCACATTATCTTCTCGGATCATTAACTACAATATCCATTTTAAACATGCAAAAATTTATTATTTTTAATTGAAGGTGATATAATTTATTGGAGTTTGGAGCATCTTTTACTCTTCGTCCTCCGCAAATGTAATTTCGATAAACGTCTGCAACAACAGAATACGGTCAGCCATTTTTATACTAAAGAAAAAGATTGAAAATGTAAGAGCGCCAAACGTAATAAAATGGCTTCTGTTTATATTTACACCTGAAGTTCATGCGCCATTTCACCAATCAGCCAATCATAGGTCAGAACGAAAAATTGCGCAGCTTCCGGATTTTTTAAGGGGATTATTTTTGTGCTTGCGTAGGGAAACGGGTGCAAAATGAAAGCAGGTACGATAGCCGCATATCACCCCTCCCTAAAAAGCCAGTTTTATTTTAGAGCGATTGGAAACGATGCTACTGTGTTCATTGAAGGTACTGTAAAAAAACTCCGATTTCTTCATTCTTTGCAGAAAACCGCATTTTATTTCACCTGTTAGTACTTTTGTTATTAATGTCCAGAATGATAAAGAACTTTCTCGGACACGTTGTACATTAAAAAATAGAAAATTCATAAAAATTGATCATTTTTAGCACACTTTCCAACCTAGTTGAAAAGTGCTTATGACTTCGGTTTGTCTGGCCGTATGGCCGTCTGCCGTTTGGCCGTCTGCCGTCTGTCCGTGCTCTAACTCCCGTAAATATGCTCGGATTGCTCTGCAATTTTTATATGTTATTGTCGCCATCTATAGCATGTTCCCTATTTCAACGGAAGTGTGTAGCACTTATAGTTATTTTACAGGGACACTCAAAAGAATTCCGTTATATTGCGTTCTATGGGGAAAAATCATTTGCGGTTTATTTAAATAATGTTTCACTAATTTAAACGCATTGAAATTTATATATATCACTAAGGTGCATTAGAAGAAGCTTAATATGGAATAGCGTGTGCATAGCACTTTTAGTTACTTTACAGGGACAGTCAAAAGAATTCCGTTACATTACGTCTATGGAGAAAAATCGTCTGCGGTTTATTTAAGTAATGTTTCACTATTTTAAACGCACTGAAATTTATATATATCACTAATGTGCATTACAAGAGGCTTACTACAGAATATTGTGTACATATCAGTCATCGTTCATTTACAGGAACACACAAAAGAATTCTCTACTGCCTGTTAACAATAATTCCTGGAAGTGCGTTTTAAGTTACTGAACGCGATTTTAAATTTAACTCACTTTTTGTTTATTACGTGGTGTGTATAAATTCTGTAGATCATATACAGGGAAGCACAAAAGTTCGCGAACACATTTCCGTTTATTGACAAACTCCAGATGGAGAATTTTAAACTGGGCTACGCGTTTCCTAACTGAACTAAAATTTAGCATTCTATGTAGTATATATACAAACCTATAGATCCTATACAGGGCTGAATAAAAGTATTCGGATATTTTTCCGAATATTGTATATGTTGGAAATTCCTGAAATTATAATTTTAAATATGTTATGCGTTTTCCAAATTGTTTACTTAGATGTTATCTTTTAGCTTATTAAACGGTATGATTTGTAAAATTATTTTGGAAGCGTTGGAAAGTGCTACATAATCTATGCTTGACGCATGATTTTTCGTTCTTGTTTGTTATAACTTGAAAAACAAAAATTTTCAGGTATAGTTTGTAGATAATTTAATCTCTTATTTTAAAAAACGGAACATGTAAATCTGTTAACTTTTTCAAAAGTTATGGCAAAACCACTGAAAAACAATATTTAGAGATAACCGAATTTTAAAGTTTGCACTTCACAGGTATCGCCGGTTCGTGGCTCAATATTTACGGCACGTATGACCGTAATTTTAGGACTTCTCCTATTGGACCAACTGCACGACATCCTGAAAAGTTCAAACATTATAAAAATGATAAAAAAAATATTTTTTCATCACCTCAAACATTTCTGGTACGCTTAAAGAATCCAGAAAGTATACGGCGTGTACCACCGTATATAACTCCACTACACCCCTGATTTTAATGGACGATTATTACTTAACAGACGATTATTGTCAAACGAAACACTGACTTGTCTTGGTAAACCCGCACTGAAGAATTAAAACATTTTGATTTGATATCACGCGCCTTTAGGATCCGCGACTGGTAAATTATTTTACCAAATCGGAAGTTAAACCACGTGACGTAAATAAAGTAAGTCTGGATTTAAGCACAAAAAGCGTAGCAAATTAAAATAATAAATAAAAGACTTCAAAATGTTTATTTTCAAGAGATCATCTATATTTTTGGTTTTTTATACCTATTTCGACTTTTATCAAATGACAGCTTTTAAAATTTGATTTGTGTTTATTTTACTTGTAATTTTTAATGCTCATAAGTATAAAAATGATTAGCAATTGTTTTTATCTAAAAATTACAAATAAAAAAAATAATAAATTGAAATATTTTTAAAAGTGTCATTTGACACTGGTAGAAAGTGTTAAACTTTGTGATTTCGTAGCCCCCTTCGATCTGATGTACATTTCGTCACAAACAATGTAATGAAACTCCAATTATTTAAACTAATGTACTTTGAACTCAATCCGGAAATGCAGAAATCCGGATAATTGGGGCAATAAAAAAATAAAAGGAAAAGAAATTTATACTCCGAAATAAAAGTTGCTCGAATATCACATTTGTTTAATAAAAAGATATGCCTAATTGTATGCTGAAAACAATATGTCTTTTATACAGGCGACTAGACTCTGGCCGTCCACTTAACCCATTAAAGCCGGAATTATTTTCGTCTTTAAAATGCAAAACTTAGATTTCACACCAGTTTTTTTAAATTAGCAATTTTTGTTTGATTTTATCCCGAACTTTGAGTCATTAAAAAAAGATAATGTTTCCTTAAAAAAATACTGGTGTATAAACAAGAAAATGGTTGAAACTTAACTGGTACCATATGGTACCGCTAGGCTTTAATGGGTTAAGGCAAATCTTCTCGGATTGACCGGAAAGCTGGACCATTTCTTCAAAGCATCCTCAATTCTACTCAATGAGCAAGCGCTGTAAAGAATCTTTTCTCTTTCGCGACACGTGCTGAAAAACGTCAAACACATCACGAGTAACTAGAGCTCCTATACTACTTACGAGTAACTGCTAGTAATCTTATTTACTTTTTATTTTTCTTTCTTTTACTTCTTGGTTCGAACATTCATGTGGATCAGTTCTCATGTCCAGTGTATTGAATATCAAATTATAAAATTTGAAAAAAAAAACATTGAATTTGCAAAAAATGAATTATTTTTAAAAGAAAATAAATTTAAAAATAATAAATAAAAATAATTAAAGTAATGGCTGTTATTTATATAAAAATCGTTTGTTGTATAAATCTGTAAAATAATATTTTTATAGCTTCATATTTTCGTATTATAATATTTTAATATACTTTTGCAACAGATAAAACAAAAACAGATTTGTCAATTATGTAGTATATTTATATATAATACATTTATTCGTCAATAAATATTATATATAAATAAATTCGAAAGTTATCAGTGTCTGTTCACAGCAGGGTTGTAAAAAACCCAGCCCGGGCGGTTTTTATTAAAAAACCCGGGTTAAATGGGCAATTTTCCCCGGATAAATTGGGTTAAAATGCCAAAATGTGGACTATGATTCCACCTTCCTCACAAATAATAATCTTCAGGGTTGCTACTGTATAAGAGAAAACTGGAAAAACTGAGGGAATTTAAAAATGAGTATTAAAAAACAAAGAATTTTACTAAATTTTGGTATGTAAAATTTATTTATTGAAATTTTGAAAATTCTCAGAGGAATTATTCAGGGCAAATTAAATTTTTTGCTCAGGAAAGCAGAAGGAATTTGATTGTCGAAATAAATAGCAATCCTGAACTCAAATACAATCTTTGTGAACACTTCATAGTCTAATAGATGGCAATGACTTCATAGTGTTAATAATGATCTCAATATTTTTCTTAAAATATTTCTTAAAATACACACTATATTTCTTAAAATACATATATGACCCCTTTAATTTAAATAACAAACAAATTTTAAATTGCAAAGCTATCAATTACCTAATATTACCATGTGACCTCCATTTTGCCTTATCCTATGCATTTATTTTTGAATTAAAACAGTAGCTGTGCACAACTATCCTTAATAGGCTATTCTTATTTTAATTTAAAAAAAATTAGTATATCCATTATAAATAATTATAAATGATATATATATGTATATATATCACAAACACAAAGTAGATTACTTTAATTTTTAATAGGCTGATGCAATAAGACTAAATATTGCAAATGATCATTTGTTAAGTTTAGTTTTAAACATTTACATTTTGCCTTCACTATTCAATAAAAAACAACTAAAAAATGATGCAGTCTGTAGAAGGATTATTATCACTGCTCATTGTTATTACTTGTATTTAAAATTCCAAAACAGGTCTCTGATTGGTTAATGGCATTTATAAAACGTTTTTTAATGGTAATTCTATAACTAATTTTTTTAATTATAACTATGAATAAAATATTTTCTTTGCATATACTATTCTAATTAATTTAACAAATATAGTAAGTTTAGTAAATATAATACTCTTGAAGCTAACTGAAAAGCTTAAATTTACGTTTTAAATTAAAATCTAAAACGTTTTAAAATTACAGAGTTCCCAATCTAAAAGTGCAAGTAAATTAGTACAAACATATTTTCTAAGATTCAAAGAAGAGAATAAATAAAACAAAATAACCATAAACTGTTAACAAATACATCATTTGTTCCTTTCCAGAAATATATTTTTTAAAAAGCCCGGGTTTTTTTTAAAAAACCCACCCCGGGCGGGCAGCTGGGCGGGTACCCGGGCAGCTGCCCACTACAACCCTGGTTCACAGAATACAGATTTTTTTTTTTTAATCTTTAAGGTATTTATTTTTATTGAGATTTATAAATGAATTTTTGTCTGTGTTTACCATGTCAAAAATGTTAAATATATATATATATATACACACACACATATATATATTTTTTGTAAGTACGTCAAATTTTCCAGTTAAAGGAATCCGTCAACCTTTGATTTTTTTTTTTTTTTTTTAATATTTCGTAATGCCTTTTTGACACATTATTACAGTAGCTCGCGAAAGTTTTGAGACTATGTTTTTCTGTCCTAATGCACGTGTATTTAATGAAGCTCCCACCTATGTAGGATCCTGAACATGAAATTTTTAGCCCCTGGGAAAATAAATATTTTGGGTTATAATCTTAGATTATGATACTTTTACAAAGAATGAATGTATACGAGAACTGCATGAATGTACTACATGTATTATTGAAAGCAAAATTAAAAACTTACATAATTGTTAACACAAGTTGAACTATTATTAGCATTTAAAACAAAAATGAATTTGACAGAATCAAGTATAATGTAAAATAAACATTAATTAATTTCACTTTAAACACCTATGCATGACAAAAAGTACGAATTCTACGCATAAAGTACGTAGTTTAAAGTTAAAACAATCATAAAATTTCAAACCATATGCAAAGGAATAGCCAAAATTGCCATATCCAAAATCCAAAGGAATAAGAAATGATCTGTACTTGTTATGGAAAAACTTGAAACATTTAATATGCAGCAGAAAAAATGAGACTGCTCTTACATTCGTAAAAAGAAAGCCCTTATAAAATATTCATAAAAATTAGACAATGATAATTTAAAAAATCGCAAATTTCGTTTTTTTTTTAATTTTTTTAATAGTCAAATCGTACATTTAAATGTTCATCGTAGCGATGTTCTTACAGTTACTGTGTCTAATGTATTTTTTTTACACAATTCATATAAAGAATAAATCAGATCATAATTTTTTATCTCATAAAGGTGTTTCTAAATAAACTACTACTGGAGACCAGAACATTTTTGAGCACCTTATATCTGTGGTCAAGGGTCAAGGGGTAAGTGCCCTGTCGGTAATAGGGCAGTGCAACTATGCAACTCTGAATGATCCTTCCTGTCTATCAATCTACAATTTTTTGTAATTCCCATAGCAACATTAAGAGCTATAAAAGTTATTTTTGTAACCAATCAGCAAAAATACTTTTGCTGAATGTAAACAATTTATTAATTAACGTCTTTATCCTACCGATAAATAGTCGAAAAAATGTCTTTGTATTAACTTCCAGAACAAAAAATCGGAAACTAGACAAAACAGACAAACATGTGTCCATGTTGTGAATTAGCCCGAGAGCTAGCAGGTAATTTGGAACAGGTACTTGATAAAAGCTGAAAGTTTTTCTTGTACAGTATTTCTATCTTACCGCTTATGAAATCATTGGTCTGCCAGCTAGCTGGCAGGGGAATCACGACTTACGCAATTCTCAACTTGCAATTTTTCGATGTACAAAAAAGAGTCTTGAATAAAGCTATAATTTACATATGAAAATATGTTTTTTAAATGTAAAAAAATATAATTGGCAGACGAATCTGCAGTGACTAAATACATGGCAGATGTCGTCAAATTTGTTAAAAAGTAATTGAAAAATTTTTTTGATAACAATGGTTAAATAAATATATATTATTTAAACAAGGTTTTTATTATTAAAAAATAAGTTATTTTAAAAAAAGAAAGAAAGAGAAGCGTTTTTAATTTAATTTTTAAAACGTTTTTAAAAACGATTTTAAAAAAAAGATTTTAACAATAGTTAAAAATTATATTATATGTGTTTTAAATCAATTTGTGTTAAGGTGTAATAATTAAGGTGATATTTCAAAATATGTTCTCTCAACTTAACCTTCAAATAATTTCTCTCAACTTGACTATATCATCAAGTATTTGATATTTTATGATGTGCGCCATGTGGTCATATTGGTATAAACTAGACCTTGTGTTGTTTAAGGATTTTGGATAATTATTGTGAGTAAAATATTTTATATATTCTTTATAAGTTTTTTATTTCCAATTTTATTATTTCCAACTGTTATCTGGTAAAAATATTTTATCTATTTTTTACAAGTTTTTTATTTTCATTTTTATTATTTCCAATTGTCTTCTGGTAATAATTCAGTATACCTTGATGATTGTACTAATCTTAGCATATATGCCAGTATAATTATGAAATACTGAATTATTTTTTAAAACACGTGCGGGTACATCCAGGTTGAAAATTATATCTACTCGTGTTTTTTTCATATCCAATTCTAATTTAAATCTCTTGTTATCCAATTTTCCATTATATTTAGTTCATATTTCATTTCTTAATCCATTTGTATTCACTTGATATCAACTCCAAATTATTAACATTTTATGGTTTATTATATATTATAATTTTTTTTCTCTCTCTCCTTTTAAATATTCTTCATTTTTTCAGTATTTTTGGCCAATTACCATTGAAGCACAAGCTAACTATTACTAATTATCTCTTTGGAGATTTAATACATTGTTACAAGAACTTGATATGTTTTTTGAAATTCAAAGAAATTATAATTATATATATATATATATATATAATAAAAACCATTTTAAAATAAGTTATTTAAAAAGAAAAAAAAGCGCAAGAACGAAAATGGGAGCGCCCTCTAGCAAAGAATATGATACTAAAACAATTGGGGAAAATTACTTAATTACGTAATATGCAAGTAGAACTAGCAAAAGGAAACCAGATGCCAGTAAAATAATAAAAAAGGAGAGGAAGAGTGCTCCGTAGCGGGAAATTTGAAACTAAAACCAATTGGAGGACGAAATGATTACAAAAACAATGGTGAAAGTTGAATGAAATTCAGATAATTAGAAGACAAGAAAACTAAGAAAAACTAGGTGTATAGTAACATAAGCGCCACATGGTGGTGGAGGCAAAAATCTGCTAAAGCTTATGAAGGTTGTTCGAATGAAACAGAAATTTATGGAAGGATAGGGCATAGGCCCAGGAGCCTAATACCCTGTTCGCATAGGATATTTAAAATATCTTAGATCGCCATTTTTGAGGCGATACCCTCACCCTCCCGGAATTGAATACCTGTTCACACCGCAAAACTAGTCTAAGATAACTCACTGAACGTCACCGTGTCTGAGATCTGAACAAACTTAGAATGTGAGCATGCACGTAAATTAAACCAGCCTCAACAGACAATCAGTTAAAACTAGCCTCCAGAGCCAATCAAAGTCAGTGGTAGTGACTGTATCTAGCAATAGATAGTTCGAACTCACTGAGTGAGTTTGCGGAACTCTCTCAGTGAGTTTGGCGTTCTAAGATATCTTAAACATCCGATCTGAACCGGGTATAAGAAGGTAAAACGTAGACTAGAAATACAATGTAAAGAGGGAAAGAGGAGAAAAATTCAAAATGACGGGTAAAAGTCCTTAATATTTCAGAAACTAAAGTCCCTACCGAAAAAAATGAAGCCATATTTAAGGGCGACGACCTAATGGCACTACTTTTGGATAATTATTATAGACAAATGGGAACAATATTATTCAATTAAATTTTCAATAAACTAAATAATTGAATTAAAATGGGGTTGCAATTAATTTCAATTAAAAGTCAATTGCATGCTAGAACTATATGTAATTGTAATTAAATGCAAATAGATACAAGAATTTAAATTAATTTGGAATTAATTTCATTTCGCAATTAAATTAATTTTAGTTAAATTAATTATAATTAAATTATCTGCAATAAAACCGATTTCGAACACATGGGAAGAATTGTACACTTGATTTTTATACACCATACCCAAGCTACAAACAGAAAAAACAGTTCCAACCCAAATTTCCGCCCCCCTAGCGGGAACAAAGAAACTAAATCTATTAAAGTTTTTTTCTGGAATGGCAAACGAATCAAAGATAAAAGTAATGACAGATTCAAGTCAAGTTTATTTTCCGTCGCTAACACCACCTACCGGTAAATATAGAGAAAATAAAATATTTGAAAATCATTTGTTATGCTTTCTTATTCGGGATACTGCTTCAGGTTTGGGGTATTTTGTTTTCTTTCTAGCTTCTTCTGGTTTTATCACCCTGGGTCGCTGCCCACAGTGGATATATTCTTCAGTTGCATGCATATCCATTTTCCATAGGGAGCCCTTTCATTTTTATGCGTTTGTCCCGTTTCTCCCAGTTGTTCAACCTCCCTTCCCCTGTATTTTTTCTCTTTTTTACATCTCCCACCTTTTCTACCCCTCCCCCTTCCTTTATCTCTATTAGCATGCCCTGGCAGCTTTCACCCCCCCCCCTACATTATTCCATTTTGCCTCCTACCCTCATCCATATTTTAACACTTTATCCTTCACTCCACTCTGCTTGTGGAGTATCCCAAACTAGTAACATTAGGTTGTCGTCCTTAAATCGGACTAAGTTTTTTCGATAGGGGCCTTAGTTTCTGACATATTAAGGATTTTTGCCAGTCGTTTTCAATTTTTCTTCACTTTCTCTCATTATATTGTTTTCTATTAGGGGTTTTTACTTTTTTTGGCTTCTGGGTCTATGCCCTATCTTTCCATAATTTTCTGTTAAAATTGACATTTATAAGCTTTAGGAGATTTTTGCCCCCACCAGCGTGTGGCGCTTTTGTTATTATACCCATACTTTTTCTTAGTATTCATGTTTTATAATTATCTAATTTTCATGCAGGTTTTATCATTGTATTTGTAATAATTTCCTCCTCTAATTCGTTTTAGTTCCAAATTTCTCCGCTTGGTGGCGCCCTTTCTCTCTCATTTTATTATTTTACTGACTGCTTGTTTCCTTTTGCTAGTGCTTCTTGCATCTTACGTAATTAAGCATATTTTTCCTATTTTTCCGCTAGAGGGCACTCTCAATATCTTTCTTGCCTTTTTCGTTTTCTACATATAGAAACTGATTTTTTAATAAAAATAAAGTTTTAAAAATAATTTTTTTGTAACTATTTTTATCATTTTTTTTTCAATTATTATAAAGTTACCTGCTGCTCCAAATTACCTGTTAGCTCTCGGGCTAAATCTCTGATCTGCGGTTTTAACATGATAGTTTGAAGTCTGGAAAAATGTATTTTGAGTACTTTGAAAATACAAAATACTTGGTAAAATAATTAGAAAATACATAAAAAAAAATACTTCGATTTTATCGGTTTAAAACACAAAATACAAATGTATTTTGAAAATGTATTTCAAAAACATATTTCCATACTGCCCAACTCTGACAAGAAGTAAAAATATGTCAATGGCTTGTATTTTAATTTATCTTTTGTTTAATTTTATAAATAGAACTTTTCTTAAATTATGGTTCAGTTCCGGAACTGGAAATTTAGGCTCCGTTCCTGCTCCATCTATTTATTATTATTATTTTTTGCCTTTGTTCCGAGCCTTGGGTTTTGATAGTTTTATCAGACAGAAGGTCGTTTTCTTGTTATTTGTTTTACGTTGGAAACTGTCTCGGCCCTCGACCTGGTGATTCATCCTCCCATTCAGTTACTCGCAAAATTGTTTATAAATGACGTGTTTGTTTGCGAATAGTGTGTAATAATATTTACTAGCTTGCACTAAATTGGCGGCATGATTGTAAATAAACGTACTACTACGTAAATCACTGAAAAAAATGACTCGTAGCAAAAGATAAAAATCATGAAAAGGTCACAGTTTTATGTTGAAGAAGCAGCCCATATAGATTATAGAACCATCCAAGATAAATAATAATCAGTTATAATACAGTAGATTTTAAAGAATACTTCCCGTACGATAATAAAAAATTTCGGTATTATTTATATTGATCTTGAATAAATAGTCACAAAACATATAACATATACATATATTAACTTCATACTCTTCCCATTTTCCCCCACCAGCTGAAAGCACATTTTTATAATCTTCAGTGCTTCTAATCATACTGATCTGTAAGATAGACCCATGACAAAATCCTTCTTAAACTCTCACTCATACCTAACTTGATTTCGTGATACACATATTTCGTATTATAAATGTAATAGGAATCAGCTCGAAAAAGATAAATTTCCTCTCATTTGATATGTGTACAATACTATTCTTAAACTCAGAAATTACATTAAAAAAATCGCTAGAGCACACCATGTTCTACCACGAAATCTCCGAATAAAATCAACATGCTTCTTTCGCTTAGTATAAAAACAAAAACGAATCCAGTGTATTGCGCAAGCGCTATGAGTATATACCTAAAGCCAATTTCGAACATATCATTGCGCATGCGCGGAAAGCAATTTTTTACTTGCAATCGCTAATTAACAAGAATTTTGGTCAAAAACTAAATTTGGCACAGCTATAGACTAAAATCTTTCATTTAAGACAAAAAATAAGCAAATTGATGCAGTAATTTTCTCTCACTGACTGCAGAAAGAATTGACATTGAGTTATGTATTTTTACAAAAAATACAAATGTTCAAAATGGCATAACTGCTGTTAAAGTTCATGGCTAAAACTCTTCATATATTTCAACATATTTTTGAAGTGAATTGTTATCTATACTAATAAAAGAAAGCGAAATCTAGCGCACCTCGAAGTCTGGAAATTTATATTTAGGTAGTCCAAAGCCTGATCTGATGCACCCGATAACTCAGAATTTTAATATTTTGATAATTACCCAAGATATTAATTGGAATCTCATTAAACATCGCATCGAAAATGCCACCTTTTTCTATCAAAATGGCTAAAGAAAAGAACACCTGTTCTTGATTTGCTAACAGAAATGAACGAATTTGAAATTAATTTACTAATTCGCGAATTTTAAGAAAACTAAATAAGATATCGATGTGAAATTTTCTGAGCATATGTAGAACAATTTACTGCATCTGACAATGCAATTTTTGTAAAATTCGGCCGGTAATCTTTAATTTTTGCAAAAAAACTGCCAAAAATCTGGCGGCACGCCAATAAAAAAAAATCCCAGAAAGTTTCGAACAGGGATCTGCTTTCATTAAAAACTGAACTACAAAGAAGATCCATTTCTCTGGCCGATCCCTCCATTTAGTTTGTGAAAATGAAAGTAAATAATGAACAGAGGAAAGCATATTCAACTAGGTAAATTAGATCCAAAGGTTGGAGTATCATAGTTGAGATTTTCTCGAACAGAGTGAAAATATGCCGGGACCAGGACTCGAACCTGGGTACTTTGGTTTGCCGTACCAACGCTCTCCCTACTGAGCTATCCCGACGATATCCTGGACTGGCATATTTCACTCTTATTTGTTGGACAAGGCTGCGAACTGCAGCGCTAATTTCATTCATCCGAGTTATAACTATAGCATTTACATGATGAATCTTGAAATAGCACGGAAACTCCAGTATACCATGTAATTAGGTACCTAATTATATAAAACAATTATATAAAACAAGATTTCTCTTATAAAATGTTTGTTGTCAATTTTTATAAAGTTTTTTGTATATTCAAAAGTTCCACTTATAATTTAAGATACAACAAACTTTTAAAATTAAAGGTAAAACTAATTAATGATTATACCGTTATACACCTATTTTAACATTTTTTCTAGTCTCTTGGTATTCATTAAATAGATCTTCCGGTATGATGCCATATCTTTGATATTCATTTAATTGGAAGTGAACTTTAAGATAAAATTAGCTCTATTTATTGATAGAAAATTCAAATGTTCATTAATTGTTTTTACCTCTAAGTATATTGAATATCGGACGTTTGGTTACTGTCCCTATTACCTGCCCTTAGTAGAGTTAAACATGGATACCGCGACTTTGCATTCCAAAACATTTTGACTCATTTCAGTTATTTTACATTGTTTATCAAATAGTTAGCACAGAGAAGATATACACTAGTATCCGATCAAAACAAATTTTTCAGGCATAAATCGAATTTCAGTTCTGTTTTGAGTTTAGGTCGAAAACGAAAACAAAACTTGCTCAGAGTGAAGTTTTAAGCTGTTAAATACTATACATAAATACAAAACTATTATTAGTTAATCACAAATTCATACTACTTTACAAAGGCACTTATGATTATGCATATGTGGATATGTGCACGCGTTTTTTTAAAGTAAAATCAAAAATATTATATTTTATTTTGTATTTTTTTTATAACTAATATTCAAAGGCATTTATTCATTATTTCCTATGTAGTTATTTATGTATTAAAAAGTTTAAAAACCGAGATCAATGTCCATTATACAGAGAGCTTAAAAATGTTTAATATTTGCCTTTTAACTTAAAAAAATACCAAGAAAATTTTTCTTTTAGATAGTAGTGCATCCATTCTTAGAAAAATAAGTAGTCACATTTAATTTACAATTTAGTTTTTCAACAAAAATTTACAAAAATAGTATGTATATATTTAAATATAGTTTTACAATATAAATGATGGAGATATTCAATGTATTATGAATGTTTAACACGTTCACTGCCCGGTTAAAATTACCGGAATTTAATTTTATTTAGAAAGTTTGAATTCATACAAGAAAATACCAATAGCAATATTTACTTTATTTAATTACATACATTTCGCGATTACATAAAATAAAAATTCAGTCGAAATTTCCGGTACGAATTCGTAATTTTAGATTGAAAAACCACGAGTGTACTCGTGATTGGCAGCGAATGGGTTAAGTAATTTTAATGCAGTGGCTTATTCTCGATTATGGAATTATTTAAAACAGAACATAACTGAGAGCGATGCTCATAGGTGCAGTGCCCTATTACCAACAGGCCACGGAGGCACTTGCCAGTGCCCACAGATATCAGGGGTTCCAAATTTCCCTGGTCCCAATAGTAGTTTTTTCATATAAAAAAAATAAAAAAAAACCCAAGTCTTCTTGATTCATTATATTAATTTGTAAACAATATATTAGACAATAGCTGTAAGAACATCGCTACAATGAACATTTAATGGAACACTATATAAATAAATGATATTTATTACTTTTCAAATTTTGAAATACAATTTTTTATAATAATTTGTACAAATATTTGATAAAGGCTTTCTTTTTATGAATGTAAGTGTATTTACATTTGTTTCTGTTTCATATTAAAAGTTTCAAGTTTTTTCTTTCTTTTTCTTTTAATAAGTCCAATCATATCTTATTTCTTTGCATCTGTTTTCAATTTTTAATAAGTGTTTTAATTTAAAACAACAATATCTGTACAATTTGTACTTCTTCGGCATACATAGTTGTTTAAAGTAAAATTAATTCATGTTTATTTTGCATTATATTTGATTCTGCCAAACTAATTTTTTATTAAAAAAATGCTAATAATAATTCAGCTTGTGTTAACACGATATTATGTAAGTTTTTCATTTATATTTTTGCATTCAGTAATACATTTTAGTACATTCATACATTTTTAATCTACATTCTTTCTAAAAGCAGCATATATATAATATTTGCTTAGGGCCCAAAAAGTTCATGAATGGGCCTTGCATAGGTGGGAAGCCTTATTAAACAATCGTGCATTATACAAAAGAAAAAATATTTAAATAACAATATTATTTGGTATTGTGCTTCTATTACATCAGATTTCTGCACACCATGATATTAGTCAGATTTCCACCGTTCACACAAAAACAGCAGGTTGTTTATTTTATATATCTCTTTAAATTGTTGCACCAGATAACTTGTTCACATATAACGACTGCACACTATATTTTTCATCTGTAAAATATTTTTGCTTACTATTATAAAATGTGTTCTCTTATAGACTCATTGACTGAATTATTTTTTAAATGGTTTTACTTCTTTAATTTTGAAATTTATAATTTTATAAAGTTTAATCAGTTTCGCAAACGCACTTTGCATTTGTGTAGTGCAGTTTAATGCATAATAATTTTCCAAATGCATTTTGCATTTTAAATATACTTTCAAAATAAGTGTATTTTGTATTTGAATTTTTTTTTTTAATTTGAAAAGTATTTTAGGTTCTAAAACCGATGTATTTTGTATCGAAAATGGTTTTTCGATTGTATTTTGACCAACTCTGTGGCCAAGAAGAAAAAATCTGTCGAAATTCAACGGTGTCATATAACCAGACGTTTTGAAATCTCTTACCTCCTATGAATTCATCACTATGTTCTTTTATTGGTAAAATCCCTATTTATATGAGGGACCCAATTCTCATTTTAATACAGTTATCACGTGATGTAGGATTCTAATCATAGTGGAAGTGTAATATTTACATCATAGTGTGAGAGTCCAAGGGATTAAAAAATATGGTGTCAAAAGTAGGTGTTACCATTTTAAAATCAAAGTTAGTACAATTTTTAATATGTAGATAGACACCATTTCAAAAAATGCAACCCATATTCGGAAAGTAGACACATAATTTCCAGTCGAACATACCTCTTGCATTTCTCTGCGACAAGATGGTGGTAATCAAATAGTTTGTTTTCTGTCTTTCCCCCCCAAGACTATACACGTAAACATTATGTTACCTTTGCATGGTTAATAGAACATCCTCTAAAGAGATGCAATGTGATGTAAGTTTATGTTAATTAAAACTACAAAGACTTTGTCAATGCGTTTCTATTGAATATTCGTATAAAATTAGGGTTTCTTTTATTGTAATAGCTTCTTAATAGAAAGGGTTTGGGTTGATTTATGACGGCCAATTATCAACACGAGGGATATAGGCCCTAGGGGGGGGGTGCCCTCCGTGGGGGTCTTTCTAAGGGATCCTAGCCCGTATTTACGCAAGCTACGCAAGGTTCGAAGAAAACCACGGAAAACTCCGAACGGTTAGGTCGACGAGCGCGACAGGGGTTTTTAATAGAAAGACAAGAGACTTTAGGTTAATAGGTTTGAATTTTTACTCCGCTATGAATCTCAGTGAAGTCTTCTTTATCGTTTATAAATGTTTATTTTATTTTATTTTTTGGAAATTTTTAAGAAAAATAATTTTAAATAATTTTAAAGTTATAAAATATTATCTACAGAGGTTTCATTGCGAAATGACAGATTATTGATTAAGATAATATTTTCTTTAATACTGTTTGAGCAAAGACTGCCAATTAGATAAAGGTGTTCAATAATATATATATAATGAAACATAATTCAAATATCACCCCAGTTAAAGAAACTTTTAAAATCAAGATTTTTTTTTTCTCCTTTCAAATAGCTTAAGAAATTTTACAGTCTAAAAAATAAAAAACTTCTTTCTTTTAAACTTTTATAACAGTACAAATTGTTTATTAATACTTTACAGTTCACCAATTACATTGAATGGTTTTGAAGAAACGTGCCCACAGCCCATGCATAATACAACATGTATTACGATATCCTCTTTAAAGCAATACAAGGACGCATGCGCTATCACACCCCTTACTACAAAAATGTATACAAAAGAATAACATGGTACATTTATTCAATCAAACATTTTTGCAAATACGGAAATAGCTCAAAATTAAAAAAAACAAATAAATATTGAAAAAAAATTAAACTTCGGTAATTAAAAAAGTAGTTAAAACGTAACAATAATTCCAATACATGAAAAGAAAATCAATATGTATAAAAGTATCAAAATAAAACACACGACGAAATGCATGTGTAATCCGTTGATAACTGCAGCGTAAGAATAGTTTTTTTTATTTTAGAAGGGAAGGGAAGAAGAGTCATTTCCCTGAATGAAATCGAAACCAACGCACGTGCGTTTTCTTTCGCCAATTCCGTAGTCAATGAAACAGAAAACACGATAGGTCATTCATTCCTCATTGTTCGGAGAAACAAAAATGTCAACTGGAGGACCACTTCAGTTCGGCAGATATTTTTTAAAGTTTAAATAAAATTTAGATAACAAAAATAACTGTTGTTCCTAAAAAATAAAATTTAAAAAGTTAACATAGATGAAACACAAGATTTGTTTTGATGCTAAAAAATTTAATACTAAAGATTGCAAATTGCTTACGAAATACACACTTAAATCGACGGTTTAACTGACATATATGTAATATTCAAAATATTCCGTTTGAACGATCAGGGGGGAGGGGGGGGGGATAATTTTTTTAAATGACAGCCAAAAGATTAAGAAAATTCAAAGTTGAATTTTCATCAATAAAAGATCTGGTTATTTATTTTTTCTTTATAATACAAAATTCTATAAAGCACAGTATTATGATCGCGCGCATATATAGTACAGTGTATGAAACTTCACGTAGTACTTCAAAAATGGGTATTTTAAGGATTGTAGAATACTAGACTTCCATCAAGATAGATTTATCTCCCTTGGCGGAAAATCTAATAATAAGGTGACTGAAACACCAAAGGTTTAAAGGCTTAGAAAGCAAGAAAGCTGCAAAATCAATTCAAAATATCTTTCGCTTTTGACCATTACACAAGAATTACCACTCATAAAGTAAACCAAGGGAAAATAAAACGCGAATAAAGATTGTATTAGAAACGAAGTTACTTTACTATGGATGTGGGTTAATGTACGGGATTCTGTAAAATAAGATCATTTTCAAATGAACTCTAGGAAAATTTACCTTCTTACACGCCTTCGCTCTTGTACGAGCTCGGACATGGTGAAATCCTGGAGAAATTTGGTAGATTTTTAGAAAAACATGAGTTCAACACATTTTATGTTTTATCACAAAAATACAACCTATTACTCTCGCCATCTGTCGCCAAAGTGACACACACCTCGTGAACTCGCACATCCGTAACATTTGGCAAACTCTGCGAAGCTGGGAGTAGCAGTCAGCTCTAGGGGGAAAATCCATAAAAAAATAAATAAACAAGACCTCGCGCATGCGTTTCAGGGGGAGAAGGAACAATGAATTTGTCACATTACGACTCTTCAATTTGTTATGATTGGCACATGGTGATATTACTTAAAATGAAAATAAATGGTACAGCTTAAATTTATTTCTAGCAGCCAATTAAAAAAAATATTTTTATTATTAACTTTTAATAAGCTGAGACAAAAAGATATCGAAGCTTAAATAATTATATATTATTTGTTATTAAAGAATCATTTATCTAAAAAGGAAAATATTGGACAGAAAAAATCTTCACATTAGAATAATCTCGATTTCGCGTGCACATGTAATTAATTTTCAAAATATTATTTTAGTACGTTCAGAGGAGCAACACAATTTTGACTCCTGGTGCGATTTATTTTATCTATTTCTACCGGTAACCTGTTCATCAGCAAAGGTAAATAACACAGTCAGTGAACTGCTTATCAGGCTTGGCACCTGGTGCCGAAGCACTTCTCGTAAAACCCATGTTGCAGCTCTGGTCAAAGTACATTATAGATCATCTGATCATCACTACATAGTATAAAACAAAGTCGCTTTTTCTGTCCCTATATCCCTATGTACGCTTAAATCTTTAAAACTACGCAACGGATTTTGATGCGGTTTTTTTTAATAGATAGATTCAAGAGGAAGGTTTATATGTATATCCATTAAATAGTGGAGAAATACTGTTATTTTTGAGGTTTTTAATGTGATGTCGTAAATAATTTCATTTTTTCCGCTTATACATTGCAAACGCAGGCTGAACCCTACAAGATTTATCAAAATAATGTACTAATTATTGTACACATTAAAAAGGTCCACAGAAAACACAAAGAGATGAAGGTTTTCAAGGTTAACCCGAAGCAAAGCGAGGGAGGGCCGCTAATAGAACATAATTCAGTCTTCTGGAGCGAAAGCAGCAGCGTCATTTCAGATTTTGCTTACAGGGGGTAAAATTCATTCATAGGACATATGAAATCCAGATTTTCTGTTCACTTGAAGTAAACAAGTATTTTTCTTGCGTTCATTTGTAATATATATATTTCCAGAGGAATATTTATATGTCAACTATTACAATTTTTTTTACATAGAAATATAGTGGCATAATATATTAGAAAAACAAATGGAAACATCGTATTACAGAAGCCTAACCTTAACCAACCCTCCTTAAATGACGTCTCTGTGCGAAAGTGATCTTAATTCTCGTTTCAGTTCAAAGAAAATTCTGAAAATCTTACAAAAGAACGCATACTCATCTTAGAGGTCTAACACGAGCCGACATTTCCTGTCCCGGGCCGTTTATGAGTTTGCAATTCATGGCCCGGCCTGTTCAAAAATTAGTGAAACAGACCAGGCAGGTGCAAAAATCAATGAAATCAAGCCCGACCCGACACAATTTCTACAAAAAAAAAAAAATCAAATTTTTTCTTAACATACAATTAAGATTTAATGAATACTGCATCATATTTATGAGAAAATTTTACAACATATTTTAGATTACTATATGTTCGCAAGCCATAGAATACTGAATAGCAACATTAATGATCACTTAGACTCTTAGACTATTACATTCAAATAAAGACATTAAAAAAATTAATGTAGTTTAGAATAAAAGAAAAAAAAGATGGTTAAAACCTCATAACTTTTGAAGCTGTATAATAGAAAAAGGTAGATTTTTGAAAATGTTTCTCTATAAAGTATATTTCTAGCGATTCCGCTAACAGAAGTCCATTATAGCTATTACTATTTTTACAAAACAAATTACTTTCTCGAGACGTCCTGGCATCAATCAAGTCCAGTTCCAACACGGCCCAAGTATGTAAAATAAAATGTATCCCTGATCCCAGCCTGGCCCGAATCTGCTGAAAAAATTAAGTTTGGGCTCAGACACGATTGCAGCTGTCAGATGCCGATCTCTACAACTAGTGTCAGTTCGTGCAGCACATTTATACTTATTCTCACTTCTGGTGGACATTCATTTAAAATTGTTCATACTTTATCAGTTTAGTTTGATCCTTTTCAGTTTGTTACATGCCCGTTCAATTTTATTTTTTTTAAACGCCTGGCTGGCTCGTTTAATTTTTTTATCGGCCCGCACCGGCCCGTTTTTTTAATAAGCGCGTTCCATTGGCCCACAGTGGCTTTTTTTTTTTTTTTTTTTTTTTTTTTTTTTTTTTTAAATCAGCCCGTTCTATCGGCCCGGTCTATAAAAAAATTGTCTTTATTCTGCCGGCCTGAACCTGTGCAAACCTGTAACTCATCTGCGTAGAATCGAAACTGTGCACTTCGGTTTATACCTCAAAAATAAAGTAACTAGTCGTATGTGCCAATCACAAATCTTTCTTTTACCTCATAGTGCTTCAAAATTCGCTATCACAGCGCCAATAAAATCAATATTTTTCGTTATTCTCTTGTAAGTCAGCTGCTTGCGAAGCGCCAGGTTAACTGGATGCGAAGCACCCTTTGCTGCACGAGCAGCCGATGTACAACACAACTACGAAAAATCGAGAAAAATCGTCATTATAGCGCCCACTTCCGGCGGAATATCTCCAAATTCAAGGGTGACCTGCTGGCAATAGTCAAAAACCTATGAACGAAATTTGGTTCAATTCTATGCATATTTTTATATACTTTTCGATGATACAATGAGGACGGACAGACAGAAAATTTGTATAAACATGTTTTTCGAGATCTCTGATCCCTAAAACGTGTAAATCCGTCGAAAACAGGAAGTCGAAAAAAATGTCGATTACAATACTTTCTTCCATTATAGATAGAAGAAAGTAAAAAATAGTGGAAAGTCCGTGTGTTTACATGGGCAACTGGATTATTTGGATGGAAGCCTGCAATTCAACCATGATTAGTTGACGTGTAAGCCACCTAATATTAAATGAGTTTATTCGTTGAATAAATAGAACCTATTTCTTCAATAAAATAACATTCGCTTCACCACTTATGTCATGTTAAGCAATTTCTTTCCCCTCTCCCAAGGTCAGAAGCGATCTTATCAATACAAGATGTCTTACCATATGAAAATTTGCCTTTAAGCCCACTTAAGGGACATGCGGGGCAACTGCCCCCCCCCATGTGAGAGGGGCCCCCTCTGGGCTTAATCAGGATCTTTGTTAAAAGGGTGCAAAATGGTTCAAATTGGCCAAAAGTGACCAAAATTCTTATACATTTTCAAAGATTTAGGAAGGGAGTGTACCCCTCCACTTCCACAATCTGCTTCCTGTGCCCCATGTCCTCTCCTCCTCAAAAAGGAACATTCTACATCATCATAAAACTATTGTTATACAATTTTATACAAAAGTACTTTAAAGAGCATGAGGAATAAAGAAACAGCATAACAAGCAGAGTTTTTCTAGGTTTAAAAAAAGGGCAGAGTGTTGCTGGTGAGAAAAGGGCACTTTTTGAATTCTCGAAGGCACTTTTCAGATTCTTAAGGGCACTTTTTTTAATTGTTAAAGGTATTCTTTTGGTTTTTAAAGCCACTTTTGATATTTAAAAGTCAGGCAATCTTTTCAAGACAACATTGAGTGAATTTTTACTTACGAAAGCAAATTTTTTAATTCAAAAAACAGAAAAGGCACTTTTTTAAGTGAGGGGCAAAAAGGGTGTTATTTATTTTACTGGAGGGCAAGAAGGGTGCTAATTATTCTTATGAGGGGCAAGGGTTGGGTTGGGTTGATTATTGACGGCCAATTATCTACACTAGGGATATAGGCCCGGGGGGAGTGCCCTTCGTGGGGGTCTTTCTAAGGGAACCTAATCCGTATTTACGCATGGATAAATCCACGGCTCGAAGAAAACCACGAAAACTCCGAACGATTAGGCCGACGGGCGCGATTGGGATCGAACCCAGCACCTCCCGTCTACCAGCTTCGAGAGCACAACCTCTCAGCCACTGGTGGGGCTCTTATGAGGGGCAAGAAGGGTACTGTTTTGTAAACCAAGGGGCAGGCAGGGTGCAGCACCCTTCTGAAACTGTCTGGGGAAAACTCTGTAACAAGTGTTGAAATGTGTTGCTATTAGTATAAGTGCATGCCTTCACTTGTTTTTCCATATTATGGAATCCACCAAATGCATGCTGATGCAATATAAAGATTAAATTTTATAATGTGGTAGAAAATTTTATATTATAACAAATAACCCAGAGTGACTGAAAGACTTGTATTTACACTTCAGAAGCTCATATGAGTCGTTATATTCATATACAAAAAACCAATGTTCTGTCATCTGTTAAAGTTGGGATGATCTTTCTTGTGATACTTTGCATACAGATGTAAATTGTATATTTGGTTCGAAATTTATGTTTACATACAATAGGTATGAAGTTTAATACTAGTCACTTTACCATAATTCCCAAACAATTTCTATGGACAGATAGAAGGGGGCCCTCCAGAATGATGCTTGCAACGGGGCCCCAGATAGTCTAAGTCGGGCCCTATGTTTAAGCCGATTAATAAAATTTTTTCAGTTCATAATATTAAAACAACGTTTATATGCACTGAAAAATTTAATGCTGTTCTCTTTATTATTAAGGTTCTACAAGAGAGATAAAAGTCAAAATTTGTGAAAATATGTTTTTCACTCAACAGATTGAGTGAAAGATTTGTGTAGCTCAAAATTATGTATTTATATATTTTCTGACTCATTTTATACTTACAGAAGTGCAAAAATTAGATTAAATGAATTTTTATTCAATTTTAAGCAGCAATTCTTCTTACTCGCTGTAATAGGAGCACCAAATTCAAGACAAAACTATATGTTTCCCCTTTGATATGTTACTGACATCCAAGTAATATTTTAGCTGATTAAAATATTCGATGCAGTACTTTCTAATGATACACAGAACAATATTTATTCAGAAGATTCATTTTTATCAATATAATCTTTTTCACACTGTTAGAGGTATCAATCGAACGCCTTCAATAATAATAACTATGTGTACAGACTAAATTTTTACTTTCTTTAAGTGGTAACATACCACTTCGATGCCCTAAAATTTAAGGCTTTTTCGTTTTTTTTATTATTTTCTTTTAAGAAATGCGAAGTGCTTTTAAAAATCCATTTACGCTAATTTGTTATGCATATGTTAAAATAGAAAACCGTATTTTTGTTTAGTTGATATATTAAAATAGGTAGTATTTCTTACGAAACCTACCTAAAATAGCAGCTTGACAGCTGATGAAAAAAAGGGGGTCAAACAGTGGACGTGTAAACTGATCGTAGACTTGACATAGAACAATTTAACAAAATGAGTTAGTGAAATACGTAACCGTCTTCCAAAATGTGCATTTTTAGTGAAATGACACCGATTAAAGAATTGCAAGTTTTCAATCACTAATTCCGTTACTTTAAGTTACACAGAACAGCGAGATATCAATATTTCGAAAAAATCCAACTTATTTCATCAGAAAAATATGCGACGAATAATTTTCAAAATAAGTATAAAAGAAAAAATAATAGTTTTCTTTTAAACACTGTTTTACAAGCATTCAATGTTTATATTTAAAACTACACCTATTTTCATGACTGCAATAGCCATAGAATACAGAATAGCAACATTAATATGTAGACTATTAGATTCAAATAAAGACTTGTTAAAAAATTAATGTAGTTCAGAATAAAAGAAAAAAAGTATATTTTTAAAGATTCTTTTAACAGAAGTTCATTATCGTTATTACTATATTTTTACAAAACAAATTTCCTGATCAATTAAATAAAGTTCCGACCCGAGTATATGTAGAAAAAAATGTAAGCTTGATCCCGGCCAGGGTCAGGTGAAAAAATTAAGTTTGGACTCAGACACTGTCCAATGTCGATTTCTGAGCTGGATGTTATATTTCTGCGTTGATTTTGTCAAACTAGCATCAGCTGGTTCAGAACATTTATACTTATCAGCCCAGTTATGTCCACTAAACATTTTTCCAATTTTATTGGCGTAGTTTGATTATTTTAAATTTGTTATATCGTGTTTCACAGAGGAAAACTCCCGAAAAACATTAGAAAAGTATTCTTTTCGATTCATATAACTAAACAAAGTGTCCACTCATATCGTTTTCTATATGGACCAACTATTAAACCGTTAGCTTTATAGAGATATTACCTCCCGTTTCAAAAATGATTCTGATGTTCTCCATATTAAAAAAAACATTTGCATCGAGAAAGTTTTTTTTTTTTTTTTTTAAGTTACGAGTTTTAATTATTCACACTGTCCCTAAAGTCCTATAAACTTAAATTTAGAAAAACTTTACCCATACTCTAACAAGATTAACAATGAAAAAATTTCATTTCTTATACGAGCAAACTCACCGAATTATACTTTAGAATTTTATGAATTTTTCGCATTTTTTGCCACTGAAGATGGAAAAACGCATTTTTAGTGCCAGAAAATGTTGAAATTTCATAAAATTCAAAGTATCATAACTCGATAATTTTTGGTAGCACAAAAATGGAATTTTTACTGTTTTATTTGTCAGAGCACGGAGAAAATTTAACTAAATACTATAAGTTATTTTTAGGAAAACTTTCTCAGGATTCATGGAGCATATAAAAATTTGAATTTCGTAAAAGTTTCAAATAAATGACTTTTGATATAATGAAGAATAACATTTGAAACGTTTTCTGTAATGAGAACTATACGTATAAGTTAACGGTTTAGTAATTAGCTACTGGACAATGATAAGAGTGGACTGTCATAAGTAGCGCCTCAGCAACCTGGTGCGAAAAACATCGTTGTTTAGCCGATCGTTGGTGCATTGGTGCTGATAATTGACGATAGTGACGATGCTCCAATTCGGCTTGACGCTTCGTGCAGAGGCACCGCTCGTTCCACCTTTGCTGCGGAATAAGCCATACGCTGTTAGACCAATATGAAATCGGATAGCGCCAACCCAGATTATTTCATGTTCTTCATGCAAAACTTACGGGAAATTTCTTTCAAAAGTAAAGAGTACAAAACACATTTAGAACCAAAATTTGTGCGCGTAAAAATATTGTATACACGTGTTTCAGTCAAAAATAAGAAAGATAAAATTTTGACTTTGTAGAAGCTATCAAAAATCAGAAAAATACTTACCTTAAATGCGTTGGTTGTTTGGTTAATTTATTAATATCTAAGTTGTCTCTAGAAAACAGGCCGTTACTTGTTGTTTCTATCGCATCTGTGAACTCATCATCTTCCTCCGAAACTATGAATTTGATTTTCTCACTGAAAAAAAAAATAATATAATATATATTTATATTGTAATTATTTAGCACAGTATTTAATATGTTTGATGTTAGAGCCTAGAAGGAAAATCGATTGCCAAATCTCGGGTATTTTAATATTTCTAATACAAAAATGATTATTATTAATTTTTAGAAGATGTATTTATAACATTCTAAGTTAGGGGTCGGCCCTCTCAGCACAGTAGTTAGTACTATGCTGGCGGCTGGCCACAAAATGAGGAGCTTGGGTCTATGTTCGCGCGTTCGATTCCAGCGCGGTCTGGGCGTTACAAGATTGATTGTCGGGTATCCCTTGTACGAAAATGATAATTCGGTTCAATTTCCCTTCAAAAGGCCTCTCTGATGAGATTCCTCCTACAGCAATATAACCAAAACTGGCCGATACTCAATAACAAATCCCTAAGTTAGGGGTCTTGAACTCGTGGCCCGCGGACCACACTATTTTAGAATAGAATAATTTGCCTTATTTAATGACAGAAACTTTGCTATTTAATTAGATAATTACTTCTTTAAAATTATGGTGGCAATAAACGATTTCCAGACAAAAGAATTAAAGATCCCTGTTCTAAGTTAAACAGGCAGTTTTAGAAACTGTCATGTACATATGAGGGGTTAGAATGACAGTGGAGTAAGTCAAAAATTTGAAAAATCTAGATAACCATATTTTCACTGAACGTATATTAATTTCTATTCAGTGTGACAGTCAAATAAAGCATAGTTCACTTAGGGAGTCGCTAGAGGGCAAAACAAGTTGGGCCATTTAATGCAACAGCAATACGACAAGTTTAACAAAACCCTTCATTTCTCAAATTATTAAATATTGACTTACTCTTACTCCACTGTCATTCTAACCCGCGCATATGACTAGTGGCTATAAGCAACAAAATCCGTTTGCAGCCCGCGCGTCACAGATGAGTAACACATTTAACGAGACAATCAGGGCCTGCTTAAAGCATAAGCCAATAAGGCCAGGGCCCTAAGACATCCAGTTTTGGGCGGGCCTAAATTTGCTTTGCAATTTACTTAAAGCTGATTCTTTTAAACCGTTATTGATCATGTATGATCTTGACTTTACAGGTTAGAAGACACGAATTTTTGTTTGCAAATTTCGCACGTTTATGACCTCAGAAGTTTAAGAACTATACAAACATTGATTTGACACTTTTTCTATATGGCTAATTCCATGCGTGAATGTAGTGCAAGTCACATAGCTGCAGACATCTACGATTTTAAACCACCGGTATTTTTTTTAAACATTCTTCACTGTATTTAATCGTAGATATATGGGATTGAATAAGTCAAATTTTCCTTTACTATAATACTGGTAGCAAAACATCGTAGCCATTTTCATCTCTGTGACTGACACTACATCCACGCATGAAATTAACCATATCTGATATTAATATACTAATTAATTTTTCAACAGAGCTGAAATTACGCTGTAAATTACTGAAATACAAAGGATGTGAATTATCACTTTACTAAACAACGTACAACCAACAGAGTGAAAAAATGTCCACTGGACATTTTTTCACTCTGTTGGTTGTACGTTGTTTAGTAAAGTGATAATTCACATCCTTTGTATTTGATATTAATTTCAGAAATTAAAATAGACATCACTTGCAAGAAGAATCGTTTTAAATTTGTTGAATGGATAAATAATATTAAGATATTAAATGAGTAAAATTGTAAACAATCTATACATGCAACTTCCCTCCGAAAATGAGACAAATTTGCAAGAGAGACACCGCTTATAACAGTCTAGTCTTCGAAAACCCCAGTGCAGGCACAAGTACTTATCCCAGCAACTTGAAACGCTAATCATGCTTGTATACTGATGAATAATTATTTCGAATTGAAATTACTATAATGTCAAACTGTTAGAGATCCGAAAGAAGTATATTCTACCGAGTGTCAGTGTATGATGAAAAAAAATAGGGGGGATTTTGTAAAACATTATTGCGGAAAAGCTTTAGAAGATTATAACTGTATGAGATATTTTTTCTGCAAACACTGTAATGATGATTCCCCCTCCACTCACGCACACAGACCCATCTGCTACAGATCATTAAAAATACAACTTACGGGAAAAATGTATTCCAAAATTACTCATTAGCTATAATAAGTTTTTTCCAAATTTGGTTTTCACAGTCAGAAAGTTCACCTCTCATACCGGCATTCTGTGTTTTCAAAAATTGTTTCCTTAAGTTTTAAATATTTTTAAAAAGAATTGTTTAACTTTGAACCTATCATGTAAAATTTGTGTTTTCAAAACAACTTAAAATTTAGGAAAGTAGTTTTTGAAAATAAAGAAAATTGACATCAGAAATTTTCTCAGGATGAAAATTTAAAAAATCAATTAAGGAATAGTTATGTAATGAAATTTTTAGAGGTTACCATGGGATTTTACGATCTGCTTTCGAATCCAAAAACGTTATTTCCAGAGACAATCGCAAAATCATTTTTCCTGAGTAAATGTATAAATTTGCAGATATTCAGATTACAAGGTATCTGATTTTCCTAAACCGTTTTATAGAAAACTGTACCAAACTTAGTTTAAACAGTTTTTTTAGAGAGGGGGGGGGGGGGGCAAGGACGAAATGTCATTGTGCAGCAAACAAATATAATCAAAGACTGTCACACTATCTATATTAATAACAGAAAGATTATTTTTGTACTTATGCTGTTTGTTTCGGCGATGGCTAGGGAAATTTATAGCGTGCAGAGATCTGTAAATTTGGATTCAGATGAGTTCGAATGCACCTGGGGATCAGATATTTCATTTTTTTTTATAATTGGTCGAGATATTAAAAACCCTGATAAAAGAGCTCCAATTTTCGACAGTTCGCCGGCGTTAAGATTGCTTCCGCCCATTTCCAGAGAATTCTCGGTTTTTCAAACAAACAAAGAGAAAAGGGTACTTTTTTTCTGCATTTTGAAACTGATATTCGCGTTACTCAGATGAAAAAACAACAACAAAAAGAAAACGTTTAGCTAGGGTACTTTTCTGGTTGTAACGGTTTCTTTTGTTAAAAAAAGGTTTACTATTTCAAAAAATATATTTTTTCTGGGATAGATTTCATGTGTTTCGTTTCTTCTACATTTTTAAACTGTCAGCCCCAATCCCAGTTTCCCAAATGGAAATATTAAAAAAATTAATAAAATTACATTAAAAAACCGCCCATTTATGCAGGGTACTATCCGGTTATAACGATATCTTTTATTTATAAATATTAATATTTACTACTTCAAGAAAAACATCTTTTGGATGTCGATTCCATAAAAACCCTCATCTAACGCTTATGAATGAGAAGCGTGTTGGGAACAGGAGTGTGCGTAGCACGTCCAGTATACGCTACTTAGGGCAGTGGGATTCCCAACTCAATGTTCGTTTGGATAGATTTTCGTTTAAAAAATATATAATCATACAAATTAGAGGGTGTACGCTGCCGAAGGCAGCGGAGTTTAAAACACCAGATTAGTTTCAAAAGATTTTCGTTTAAAATATAAAATCATACAAATTCGGGTTTTGCGCTGCCCCCAACTTCCGGGTACTTCAATGTCAGTTTGTTTGAACACATTTTCATTTCAAAATATTAAATCATACAAATTCGAAGGTGTACGCTTCCGAAGGCAATGTGGGCCTCCCCACCAGAGAAAAATGTCTGAATTCAACACCGATTTTCGGTGTAATTAAGGTTATTCCGGGAAACGCCGAGTGGGGCAGCTATTTCTAAATAACGGAAAAGTTTAAAGAAAAAAGAGTTACATTTTTCACACAGAGTTGCCACTGTAGCAGTCCCAGAGCTGCTGCCTGTCGCTATTTAAACCATCATATGGATCATGTATGCTAATGGCGCCCGGTGAATGTAAAATCAGTCGTGGGTGTAAAGTCCTCCAAGTTATCTGTGAATTACACCTCTGGGAGTGCCTAGTCTGGTGAAGGTCTCGTCACCAGATCAAGGCTCTAAATTAGGAGACCAACTCGAGTAGTGATGGCATGACATATGGATGAGCGATGCAGCGAGGAAATAGTAAATATCCCAACATCTCACATCCGTCCGGCATGACTTCGCTATACTGTGCAGTGCTGAACCGTCTCATCCAAAATCAATTAGCAACCGGCCAACTAAGAATAAGCAATTAAGGCAACAAGACGCACTGAAGCCACGTCGGCCTATAGATTTAACAAACGCATCTTCGCCAAGCGGAGAGCAGGCGAATCCTCGCCCCGTTGCCAGGTATTAACCCGTTAAGCAAAGCAAAAGTCTGGCAGGTAGGGGCCTGGTAAGCGGTCTAAAAAAAAACCTCCATCATATGAAAGCAATTATAGCTTCTGAAAGCTGTGGGGGCCCCCAACTCTAGGTTAGTTTGGATAGATTTTCGTTTAAGAATATAAAATCATACAAACTCAAGGGTGTACGCTGCCGAAGGCGGTGGGACCCCAACACTAAATCCCTCCCAGAGAAAGAATGTCTGAATTCAACATTGATTTTAGGTATATTTAAGGTTATAATTCGGGACCTGGGCAACGCAAGGGCGGGTCAGCTAGTAGAAAAAATAGACTGTAATCAATTCTTTGGCAAATGAAAATTGCGCTCATGTAGGAATGAAAAATGTATATGAAATATTAAAGTTGTCGAGTGGTAAAAACAGTTTTAAATATTTATAAATAAGAGTAATTTATAAAGGCATTTCGACGTTTAGAGATATAAAAGTTAATAATGTAATAGATATGCACATATATAGTTTTAATAGGATATTTTAAGGGGGTAACAGTAGTAGCGAAATCGTATGAAAAACAGCTTATATTGAAGTTCCTTTTACTCGTGAACTACTGAAGTGAAATCGATATATTTTTTCTTTTTTTTTTTTCCTGGTATTATAATTGGCTATATTTTTTCGATCGTTTTGTTTTTTCTGGAAAATCAATCTCTTTTTATTAATGTTTTAAAAAAAATAGAACTGTTTTGTTTTTTGTTTGCGAAATCATGTAACCTATTGTATTTTTTATTTTTATTTTTTTGCCGAATTTATAGTTTAGTTACTTCCAAAAATAATTAAAATAAAAAATATTTAAATCGCTCCAGTAAGCTCAAGGATACTTCAATGTCAGAGTTTTTCATGCGATTTCGCAACTGCCGTTGCCCCCGTAACCAATAATTGCCTGTTTGGAACTTTTAAAAAATATTCTGCCGCTACTTTGTGCGTGTACTTCAACTTATAAAAGATGAGACCGATTAAGCTTCCCCAAAATCCCAGCACTTTTCGCCCCCCCCCCCCCCCCCCTCAATCCAAAATAATAGTTAGAAATTTTTTGGGGAGTATTCGGGGTTTTTAGATATTAAGATACGGTTCTCAAGTTAACTAAAATATTTTGATTTTTGAGGCAGAAAAATGCATTTTTGAGATTTTTTATCTAAATCATTTTATTCATTTTTTAGCAGTGGGCCAAGACCACGACCTAGTCAGCCTGTGTGCTAATCAGGTCCTAAATATAAGACTTTTTAAAAAAATAGACATATCATCAAAACTTTATAGAAACGTTGGCAAATCTAAGGAAAATTCTATTCCTAGTAAAAGAGCATTTGAAAACTGCCGTGTAAAAAAGGAGTGGAACAGGGTCGGTCACAAGTGGGTGCAATGAGTGAAATGCAACAGAGCCGCGTTCTTATATAGGCCCCGCATCAAGACACCTTTCTTTATTTTTGAAATATATTATGGAACCAAAAATTGTATCACCTGTCCCTAACGTTACTAGGAGGCCACTAATGAGACTAAAAAAAATTTTCTTTACCCTTGAATTTACAGCCTTAGTAATTTTCTAGCACCCAGCCCCCTTTAAAAGAAAATATTGGCCCTGAGGAAGGGGGAGGTGGGCTATATGAATATAAATTATTATCGCTACAATGGACTAGATGCCATCAGATTTAAGGGTGTTATCAATGTCTTATTCTTCTTTCAATCGGAAGCGTAGCTTTATATAGCCTTTCTACCACAATTAAGAGAGAATTAAATTTTAGCCTTATAAAATTTGCAGAAAATAAGTTTCGGGCTAAAAGAAGTGAACAGCTTTTATTCTCTTCCTATAAAAATTATACAACTCAATAGTTCGTTGCTGACTAATAATCTTTTCAAACCCTAAATACTAACTTAAAATAACAACTATTAACAGTTCTTTCCAAAAAATAGATTATTTGAAAAGTAATTTCTTTGGAATTTGAATTAACATATCAAACTGTTGCATGTGTTGATGGAAATGTTTTTGCGTTTGTGGCAGTGGGAATACAAGCTTCCCTTCTACAATCTAAAAGGGTCTTTTAAAAAGGATTGAAAAACGGAGCCTCCAATTCTTGTATTTATTTATTTATTTATTTTTTTACACTGCATTTTTTGATAACGTGAAATACTTTCTTTCAAAATAAATGATTTTGTTATAGCTATTTTAAGCATTTAAGGTTAATGTTCATTTTCAATTTTAATGTTATATAATTTGTAAGTTACTGAAAAAAAATAGCTAAAATAAATCAAATTGGTTACCTGTACTGTAAATGCTATTAATAAAACAAAATTTCGGTTTGAATAAAAAAAAAAAAAAAAAATCATGGGAAGTTACAATTTAAATTAGTGACAGTACATGTTCTTAAATTTTAACTAATTTTGTGGAGTGCATTGCAAGACCAGTAAATATTTGATTATGCAGATAAGTTAACTGTGCTAGCTTAGATCTGTAAACATCCTGAAGGAAATTACAGGATTCCAAATTTATGCAAGGAAAACACTAAAACAGCGTATAGACCAAATATTGCGACAGGTGTCAAATTATTTACTCCCCAGTTTCTTTTTCAAAGATCCTGCGGTCAATTGTGACCCTTTTTTTTATATAGCTCTTCAACATTGCGAAGCAAAGTGTACAAAATTAAAAGAAATTCTCCCAGTGGGAGCTGATAAACATATCAGGGACCGCGATAAAAGAACAACCACATCAAAGAAGCTGATAGAAGTCCGACAATTTATGTCATACGTCTGAGACGAACTTAAACATCCCTCCATGGCCAGGAGAAAAAAGCATACCGTTAGATTTTTAAATCAACTATACAACACATACATTATATCAACAAATGTTAACCTAATCAGTCACTTTTGTGAATCATCGGTAAGAAAAATGGTCAAAATCCAAATTTTAATGCCCAAAACAATCAATCGCTTTATTGAATAAATTTTTGGTGGAACAAATGATTTTCAATTCAACCTTTATTATCATCTAGTTATTTAAATTTTAATGTCCATTATAATCAATTACTTTGTTGAATCAATTTTTGGCGGTTCAAATGAGATTCGTTTCCTATCCACTGCAGTTATCGCACTTTTATTTTTACCTAACTTTAATTTTCTTTCAATATTGCTGAACTCATCTGAATTTAAAAACAATCCCATATCCAAAATGGATATGGGAGGGAATTTCGCTTCACTATATTAAAAGTACACATTCCTACAACTAACACGATACATGAACATATGGGTAAATGGTAAAATTTTAACCATGTTAAGGGGGGAAAAAATCATAGAGCATCTTTAATAAAATATAATAAGTTGTAAACTGAATGGATAAAAATCTAAACGAACTAGTTAACCGATATATTCTTTAAAATAGTCTGATTGTTTAGTTTAAACAGCATAACAGGATGATACATAATGAAGCTCAGAGTATATAATTTAATGCTGTAATAATTTTCCTGTAGATATTTGAGATTTTTTATGTTTAAAAATAACATGGTTGCAATAATATTCCACAATATAAGCAAGCATTCATTTAAAAAAAAAAAAAGGGGGGGGGGGGTATATGACAGTGCCAAAACTAGGGGGGGAGCAAAGCGGACATATGCCCCGGGCGCCAATGTAGAAGGGGGTGCAAAAATAGGATTTGATTCTTCTTTCGGTACAAAAAACAAATAACGAAATTCGAACAAAAAATACTTGTAATCGGGTAACCTAAAATAAAAACGTATTCGTTCATTTTATTCTCTTTGCTTTCAACAGGGCTGGTTTTTTTCATTAGGTGACCACATAGGGGCAACAAAACAATACTTGATTAACGAATTCTTCCAAGATATTTGGAAGAACAATACACTGTCCTAATTCGGTTTAAATTTGCTCAGTATATTTCGGTTGCTATCGTGATGACAAGCTTTGAATGAATTTTTGCTTTTGTGTGTTCCTGTAAACCAGCCATACTCAACCCTTTTTTCTAGCGGGCCGCAAACATATATTTGCGAAGTTTGGCGGGCCGCAACACACTTGTATAATAATGTAAAAATATATAGATTTTTATTGCAAATGCTGCAAAGATTGTTGTTTTAAAATAGTGGTGTAAAACTTTTTGCTGCCAATTTTTTTCTGCGACAAATATTTAATTCTAATAAGCCTTATTAGCTATATAAGTATAAAACGTAACAATATAACAATGCAATAATATAAAATTCTCAAAATAATAATAATAAAAAAAATAATAATCAAGAGATTTTTTTCTAATAAATCTGTTTTTTTCTCAATGCAATTTTTTTTTAAAATATAGAAATATATAGTGCAAATTAAATTAATTTGGAATAATGTTTGTTTAGTGTTCAGGATATAGAAATGCATACACTACTATAGCACAAGTAAAACTTGCATGTAAAAAGAACTTTGACTAAGGAAACGTCATTTAAAATATTTTAAGGTAATTTTAAATTAGTAATTATAAATAACAGGAAATTGTCTTCCCCTGAAAATATGTAAAAGAGCAGTGAAAATATTAAATTTTTTATCCACATCTCAATTAGTTTTATAAATAGGGATTAATGATTGATTATGTGTCTCGGGCCGCACATGAAAGCTCGCCGGGCCGCAGGTTGAGTATGGCTGCTGTAAACGAACTATAACAGCTACATACTTTATTAACGAACTCATCGAAGATACTGGCAGATCAATTTACTGTCCTAATTAGGTTCGAATTGGTTCAGTATTTCCGACTTTACCGTGATGACAAGATGAAATGATTCCAGCAAAATGATTTCAATAGGTTCGATTTCTAAAGATGCCAATCTAAAAATAATAAGATTAATAGACTTTCTAGCAATTATGTCAGATTTAAAATAAAAAATAAAAGCAATGAATCAAAAGCTTCTGTTTATAAATTTTGGAATGTAGGGGGGGGGGGGGGGGGCAAAGTTCATGCTTGCCCTGGGTGAAAAGAATACTAGTTTCGGCCCTGGTATATGTAAATGGAACCACTTGCATTGATGTAATGAACTAGAAAGTGCAGTATCTTGCAAGTCTATGTCAGTTAAATCAACATGAATGAGTAAGATATATAAAAATAACTCAAAAATTAACTAAATTCGGTTTAAAATGCTGTATGTAAAAATATACCTGGAATGATTTTCATCGGAATGACTATGACCATTTTCTTCGTTGACTAGATTAGTTTCGCTTGAATTTTGTTCCAAGTCTAGAGAATTCCCTGCAGTCATCTCTTCGGCTTCTTCTGTATGAACTTCTCCATTCAAAACAGGACTCTGGAGAACTGGAACAAAGTTTACTTTTAGAAAAAATATTTTAGCATAGTCCAAAAAATACATTTATGCATCAAGTAAATACTCCCCAGTTTTTTCATGAAATATTTAGTTAAATAACAAGTAGGGAATGAAAAGGCTGAATAGCAAACATATGCATATAAAAAATAAATGTTCTATACAATTTCTACATTTAATTACAAGTCAAATATTAAATGATCGTAATTGCGGAAAATGAATACCTATAATAAATACACTTTTATTTTTTTTTTAATTTACACAATTAAAGTTGAGGTAAAATACATCTAATTTTATTATATATTACCTTTTTTAGGTGCATCTTTAGCAATCTTTAATGGATAAATATGTTTCTTCATAGTATTTTATTTTTCTGTATAAATGCTTTGAGAACATAAATTTATAAATGTAAAAGACAATTTCTTAAAATCTTATTAAAATATCATACAATCACGAAAACACAATTTCTTAGATATACTCATTGTATTTACTGCTAAACAAGAAAGTAAAACAAACATTCTTCCTACAGTTAAGAATTTGAAACAAACCGCCTCTTTATTTGTTGCCATCATTTGAAAAAAATATCGGATCTGAAATATTTTTCCCTCTGGAATTCTGTTATACTTTTTCTTTATATAAATCACATGTTAACAACATATAATGCTTCCAATCGTTTGTCATAAATTTAAATTATAATACGATCTGCAAATCCACATTAATTCATTCGGTGTTTTCTTAACACACAAAAGATTGAAGTGGACGATACTCATGCTTATGAGTAATGTTATCGATGAAAATACAAAATTACTAGGTTAAAGACATTTTCATGCTCTAATGCCTTAGTAAGAGTATTAAAAATAGAACTAGCTTTCTTTTATATAAATATACATTTCTACAAGTAAGAGTTGCCTCTATCTGTAATTATTCTCTCGGTTGATGGCGCTATCTAATGGCGCTAATCAGAACTAAACGTTTAGTGTTTGCAATGGGTAAGGTAAAATTTGTATGTTTTTTGTTTTCATACATTCATTTCTGTATTTTCATTGCTATTAATTTATACTCAAAAAGTTTAGGATAGATAAGCATGTAAAACTCAATGTTGTAGCCTGTGATTAACTCATCAATATAACAGCGTTAAGCTATTAATAAAAGAAACGACTGGCTCTTAATCCCTGCATTCTTTACTACTTTTATTGTAAAAAAAAAAAAAAAAAAGTTAAAGCAGCCTTATGCCGAAACGTAAAAATATTTTTAAAACATTTAATTGGAAAATTTATTTTCTGAAAATCACAATCCGATATGCAGTTTGCATTTCTGCTAATAGATCTTGATCTTGACATTCCTTTTATAAAATTGGAAAAATTAAGTTGAACCATGGAACAATTTCTTATGGCTGCATGTTATTATATGCAATTGTATTAATAATTGCTATAGTTAACATACGTGATACTATTTTTTTTAATATGGTATAATTGTTGTTCTTTTAATTAAATAAAACTTTCGTAATAGTTCTGTTTAAATGCTAATACTATTCAGTTTAAACTATATTAAAAATTATGAGTATTTTCGGGTTCTGTTCCTGCTCATCTTGTGATTACAGGTTTGAACTACTTTTGAATCCCATATTCCTCAAATAATAGCTTTAAAATTGAAAACAGTAAAATATACAATTGATATACAATGAAACATAAAATTCACATATACAAGAATCAACTAACAGAAAATCTAAAATAGATTGTTTCGGTTGTCAGACTACTAAAAAATTATCTAAATATTCCATTGAAACTTCCACTGTAACACGAAACACACCTAGCCAGAAGATATGATTACCTAACACTTGTAAAAAAAATTTCATTCCATAAAATTACAAATTGTCAATGATATAAAAACATTACTATTGAAAATCAATATTAAATACCACATCTACATATCTCTCTGTGAAAAATATCCCTGGCTTATTTCAAAATTTTTGAAAAGCAATTCATTGCAATGTCAACAGTTTTCTTTGAAGAAGAGCAAATAAAAATTCCGAAACAGGAAAATGTCTATAATATTATATCTAAAATTACATAGTGACAATTACAGAATTTTACAAGAGGATTGCATTCTAATTAATCTATTTTAAATAATGTCACTGATGTAGCCGATAGTTATGGGAAGATAATGGAGGGGGGGGGGATCCATAAAATTTTAACTATAAATGAAATGAAAGAAACATTGATTATCGGTATAGAACATTACAACGAAAAATTTTCCTGGCAACCTATTTAAATTTTATTGCAATTATGCAAAACATAGATACGATGAAGGGCGGATCCAGCCTTAATTTAGAGGGCAGTGATCATTTAAAAGATAGGCCTCGGGGGAATCGCTCGGAGACTAAATTACCCCCCCCCCCCCTCTGAATATGGATTTCGAATTTACAATTGTGTTAATGGACAAAAGGGAAATCCCACCCCACCCCCCGACAATACAAAAATACCTTTCAAGGAAAATATTCAACACTGGGGTAATCGTATATCTCAATGAAGCAATTTTTTACAGTAACATTATATTTACATGCAAAAAAATGCGATGATTTATAGAAACTTTCTTCATTCGAGGGGGGGGGGGGGGGGATTTGTTAGAAATATTAACCTCATCCGCGAAATTAAAGATAAAAAAATATTTTTTCATTTCCTACTGAAATGAAGAATATAAAAGAACCTTGATAATCAAAAGAGGGAAAAACACGTAACCATCAACTCATTCTTCGTCGCATAGTGAAAACAAATTATAAAAGATTAATAGCCACTCAACGTCAGACAAATGATCAAGAAAACCACTCTACATTGATAAACTGTAGTTTGTGAGATATGCTGAAGATAGAACAATAATTATAGCAAGAAATAAAGAACTTAATTGACTGATTACATTCTTACGGGTAAACCTTGCAATGTATAATTCCACTGACGTAAGAATGACGAAAGTAAAAAACTCTCAATATCTGAACTTATGACTTTTATACTTCAGTCCTAAATAAAAAAAAAATGTAATCGAGAACATACGTGAGCTTCTAAAGCTCAGATATAATATATTATACTATATAATGCCTTATAATCTAAGTTTAATTTTAAATGTTAATTGTAATCATTGTTACGTCTAAATCTATTATAATCAAGAACATATACGTCCAATATAAGAAAGATGTCCAAATTATTTAGTGTCCACATACTAATTAAATTACTTAGTTTTTCAGCAGTATGTAAATAAGTGAAATGTGATGTGCCAACGCTCTCATAAGGATTAACTACAGCTTCCAGCTAACTAACATATGGATAATTCGTTGACCAAACGGTGAGAGCACCTTCAGGAAAGGTAAGAGAATTTTCTTATCCCTTTCAAGAAATTGATTTTTATGATGAACTAAAAAAGGTAACTTCAAAAACTTTCCAGATAATTAATCGCGTTGCACGAACTCCTCCTTCATTCCCGTGACCTCCCCTTGGATCCCCCCCCCCTTGGTTGCGGTTGTCGGGCGTACACAGGGAGGCAACGTAGACAGTGCCAAGCACAGGCGCCTTCTTAAGGGGACAAATCAGGCAAACTTCCATCACTATATTTAAAATGTTATTTTTAACTTAATTAATCACAGTGATTAAACAGGACAATTTTTTTAATTAGCGGCAGATGTATGCCTGATTGTCTATTTCGCCGCAGTGAAGTCGGCGGCGCGGCGCCTATGATACCGGACTGTAAGCTGTACAGGGCCCTATGAGCTGCCAATTATTGCCGAAATGTCAGTTGAGACTCACTGTGGAGACCCGAAAAGTTTTTGGTTTCCGTCTGTTTGTTTGTATGTTTGTACCGCGATAACCTCCTCAAAAATCATCCGATTATGTTGGTATGTTAGTGAGGTATCCGGAATTAGCTGTATAGTTTTTAGTTACACTTAGACCGGGAGGCGGTATCACAGACAATCACCTCATCGAGTTCACGGCTGAAATTCCAGAATTAGTTAAAACTCGATTCGCATATTAAAACGCAATCGGTCTGCCAAGCATTTATCGTGGTGGAAAACACGTGAAAACCCGATTTTAACGGTTGACTCGTAGGTTTACCACTGTGTTTCCCTGCACCCAAAAGTATGAAAACATGGAGAACTGGGTGCAGGAAAACACAATGGTAAACCTACGAGTCAACCGCTAAAATCTCGTTTTTACGTGTTTTCCACCAAGATATGATTTGGCAGACCGATTGCGTTTTAATATGCGAATCGAGTTTTAACTAATTCTGGAATTTCAGCCGTGAACTCGATGAGGTGATTGTCTGTGCTGCGGCCTCCCGGTCTAACTTGGTTCATTCGTTTGAAAAATATAGACCATTTCCTTTTAGGTCATAATGCTTTCCTATGGGAATTCAGATTATTTTCAAATTTTCCATTCGCTTAAAAAAAATAGCGCATTTGATTAATGTATTTAAACGGCAAGTTATGAAAACTAAAATTTATTAAATGAGGGCTTAAATAATTCCAATTAGTTTGAAATTTTATTAATACATTTGTCAGATCTTTTAAATTAGGGTATAACTTTTGGTGCAATTTTATACATCTGTTCGAATAATATAAGACGTTTTATTTTATCATTTTTCACAAATTTTAAAATGCATTTATTTCATTTCCCTCTTTAATTTAACCGTTGTCTAGCAATTACATTTCAAAGAATATCAAAATAATAAAATTAAAGTAATTGTGGGGTGTGGAGGTGTGGACAGAGGATTGAGTGTTTTGCTACCAAAAAGACTATGTCGGAAGTGAAATACCAGGATCATGCGGATATGCTTTCGAAAGACTTACTCTACACGGAACTAAATACTCTCAGAAACTATGGCACGGATAGTAATGAATTGGTGAATTATAAGTGGGGGGCGAGAATCAGTGATCATTGTCGGATACATGGGCGTTCCAAAATAAAGACTTTCCGGACGAGGTGATCAAGAATTCCTTCTATAATTTTGCTCAGATGTACAAAAATATGGCCACTTTCATTGCAACTGATGCTTCAAAAGATACTCATAGTACAACAATTGGGATGGTTAATCAGAAGACAGGTAGTCAGTTGGCCTTTCAGATTCCTCATATCAATACGATTTTCACGGCTGAAGCTATAGCTTTATTGGTAGCAATTAAGTTTTATACGGTGGACAGAGGAGATTATATGTTTTTCACGGACGCTAAAAGCGTTCTGATGGCACTACAAAAGATTAACCGAAAATCAGTGGCTATTATTACACAGTTGAGAGATGAGATTAATAGGAAAAGGAATGATCAGTATAAGATGACTTTCATTTGGGTACCTGGGCACAAAGGGATTGAGATAAATGAATGTGCAGACAATCTGGCTAGGAAGGGACCTTTCAGTAATGTTCACATTCCGTGGTTTTCAGCCGAAGATTGGATGATGGAAGTGAGGAACAACAAACAGAAAGAATTTGAATGGGAGTGGGAGCAATATCGAAAAAACAGTACTGGTCGTAGTTGGGATTATGTTAGCATTGGGCATCCGCATCAGTCATTACAGAGAAAAAGTGGAGTTATTTTTGCTAGGTTTTTAACGAAGACAATTCTAACTCAGGCCCGGCGTAAGAGGTTTCTTGGAAGTGGGGTAGCGACGTGTAACCTATGTGGATTGGAAGATCAAACTGAGGTAAGAGGTTTTCGGGACTTCGTGACATAGTGTTTCGAAAGTTACAGGTATCGAAGAATACCACGTACGAGGCCATTTTTGGAGCGACTGGGCGTAATACCCTGTTCACATCGGACATTTGAGATATCTTAGACCGCCATTTTTGAGGTGGTACCCTTCCGGAATTGGATACCTGTCCACACCGCAAAACTCATCTAAGATAACTCACTGAACATCACTGTGACCGAGATCTAAACAAAATAGAATGTGCGCATGCGCATATGTTAAAGGCAACCTCAACAGCCAATCGGCCTCCAGAGCCAATCAGAGTGAGTGGTACTGGCTTTATCTAGCAATAGAAAGTTCGAACTCACTAAGTGAGTTTCTGGAACTCCCTCAGTGAGCTCGGCGGTCTAAGATATCTTAACTATCCGATCTGAACGTAGTATTAAGGTGGAGAACATCTAGCTTTGCTATCTCAGTTGTTGGATGAGATCTATATACATTGTCAGAGTTGGATTGACGGCGCTGGGTAGGCTGGATATCAGGTCTAGGTTGAGCTTTGGCGTCTGCTAGTAGCAGGTTTTTGTGATTTCTGATTGTTTCACCTCTTGTAGGAGTCTGGTTCTTGCGGAGTATGACAGCTGTATAAGAATAAAAAGCTGCTCACCGGGTCCATGGGCCAAACCAACAACAACAACAAGTAATTCTCACTATTTTGTTACAATAGATTATTAGCAAAATAACTTATTTTCGGGTGATTTTAGTATTCTATTGAAATAAATGAGAATTTATTTTGATGCAAGTTACTTTTTAACTACTACAGAATGATTGCCGAAACATTTTTTCCAAACGAAAATTATAAAAACACTGAACGTGTAATTTGGATTCAAGTCTCGTAGTATGAGTTTACATTTATATAAGTATATTTCTTACATGAGATATTATTCATTTTCTGGAATAGATGTGGATGTTTTGTGGTTGAAAATTTGGTATTATTTTAAAAATAGGATAAAATCTCTCATACAACGAGATTGTTAATCTAAAGAAATTAGAGTAGTAAAATGCATCCACAATGATCGTCGAAGCCTGAAACAGCACAATTACGGGAAATGAGACTATAATAAGCTATCAGAAAAAATAAGCGTGAAATCACGTTTGCTATTTAGGGAATTGGTAGTGGACATGATTATGAATGATTACCCAATAGGTTTAAACGTTTCCAAATATGCCTATTTTGGGAGGATTTTAGTATGCTATTGTCATCGAGTAGATCAGGATGTACTTAGATAAGATCTTACACCTAAATATTGTAGAATGACCATCAAAACTTTTTTTCTGAAACAAAAATTGTAATAACACTAGATTTCTAAAATAGATATAAGTGAAATATAGTAGATTCAGTTTACATTGTCATAAGTCGCTTCTGTACATGAGATATTATTCAACTTATCCATCATATGCAGGTGTTTCGTGGTTGGCAGGTAAGTAAATATTGCTATTTGGGTATTAAGATAACATGAAATTATTTTCCAAACATTCATACAAAATAGCTTATCCTAATAAAACCATAGTGTAAAACGAAATCCAAGATCTATACTATAATCATTCTCACAATCAATAGGAAATCACGAATATATTTAATAAGATTACGGGGGGTTCAGGTAGGCAGAGCCCCTCTGAAGAAATGTACTTTTTTATTAAAAAAATTACAAGAATAAGAAGGTCATAAGAATTTTTAAATAACATTGCATAAACCGTGTTTAATTTAACGCTTCTAATTTCTGAAACCTTCGAAGTATTTTATATGCCTATAAACATGTATGTAATTTAAAAAATTTAATTTGCAGATTGTAAGATATTAAATATTATGAAAAGTGATATTAAAAAAGAATGACTTTCAGAGCAGACGTTGAGGTTCCTGATCTGCAGATTTACTAGTATATTAAGTATATGCATATACAGGGCATGTAGTGCGCCCATAAACTTAGTATATTCTCAAAATTTCTGTGAACTTCCGTACACTGAAGAAGAGAAGATGAAAGTTCTGAAGTGGAAAAATGTCTTTCATTGCTTTCAAAAAGTACTAAGCGATTATTACAGAACTTTTCCTAATACTATAAGTGTTTTGAAGAAACTCCACATCCCCTACTTCCTATTACACCTGCTCCCGTAATGTTTATTAGATGGAATTGTAGTTGTTGAAGAGGTGTGGCAGTTATTTTGCCAATATTTGAAACCGGAAATTTTTGGAGATTAATTCACTAATATTTGAACATAATTCCTATCTTTATGCAAACACCGCGCCACTTGTTTTTAAAAATAATGATTTATCTTCTATAGAAGCTAAATCATTCTTTCTGTATTTCTTTTGTGTGTCTGTGTGAGCTCACTTCTCTAAACGAATAAAAGTTTTTTAAAAATCCTTTTACGGTCTCAAAATATTTTTGGTTGATTTATTTTTTTTCTTTCTTTTCCCCCCCTCTAAGTTCGGTTTGTGGTTTCAAAAGATTATTGACAAACTGATTATTTCAGTATTAAAAAAAAAATGGAAGATTATGGAATTTAAAAGTAGGAAAAACGTATCAAACTATTTTTAAATTCCGGCAGAAATGACCTAATGTGGAAGTAAGATGATTTTAATCTATTTTTACATTAAACTGGTTTTAGCATATATTCAATTCATAAATAAGAATAAGAAATTTGAAGGTTTCGCTTTAATTGGAGTCTCAGAAAGATCCTTCATGAAATGCAATAATCTCATTGTAAATAAACAGAAAGTTGTGGTATTGAAAAGTAATAAAAATAAATTAAGTTATATTAATTATGGCAAAAGCCCCTTAATGAAGCAGTAGGCAGTTTTACTCTACTACTACATACTACATTAACCCATTAAAGACTGAATTATTTATTCTTTTAAAATGTTTTACTATGGTCCAAATTGCATGTTGTGACCCCTATTTCGAAATAGTAATCTTCATCTTACTGTGAGGGGTCGGCTAGTTAAAAATGAAGAATAACCAACATCTATTATATTAAAATATAACTGTGTGTTTTTATTTCATATCTACTCCTCCTAGAATAGGATGAATGATGAATTACGAGTTGAAAATAACACCAATTATTCGTAAGGACCTGAGAATATCATAACTTTCGAAATTTCTATACTTTTCTTTTTTTAAATTTATAATGAAGTTTCTATAATGGTGGCAACTAAATTGCTCCATCGAAAAGGGAAATAATAGGGATTATATTTTTATTAACGCCATTTTCTCATTAAAATTGAAAATAAAAATATTTTCAATTTTTGAACAGATAGTGAAGAAAAATCTTGATTAAATTACATTTTTCGAGAAAATGCAAAACATTTTCACGTATATTCAAGCTTCTTGAATCATTTTATTCTAGAAAACGAAAAATCGTCTGTTGGCAAATTGACATCTTGGTAATCATTACATCCCTTGGTAGCTTTTTTGAGTTTTACATTCAACCAAAGAGGTTAAACAAGTTTAAGCTCCTTGTATTCAACTGGACAATTATTAACCCCCCCCCCCCCCACACACACACTCCTTCCACACGTATACATTTACAAAAATTTAATTTAAAGATAAGCCATTAATTTTCACCTAATTATATCTGAAAGATGACTGATAAAACTTTTCATCAGATAGTTAAAAGTGGAATTGGTTTAGTGAGAAAAAAATGACATTTTTCAAACACTCATTTTAGTTCATAAAACTAAAATAAGTTCGTCAAAATGACGCCATAGAAAACGTAAATTTTCATTGATAAACTTTTTACATACATTGTAAATAGGATTTCTTACTTGAAATTTGGTATTTAATATAATTAATGTTATAAATCTTTTCTGAATGTGCAATAAAATTTAATCTCCACCCCCTCCATCAGGCAATCAAAAGATCTCATGCAATTGAAATGCAACATATCAGGTTTGCCAAACAATTAATTTACATTATTTCTCTACTTTGCAAAGTCTGTTATACAGCATTTTTGCTAAATTAAACTTATTGCATTACTCCGCAAAATATTATAACCCTGTATTTAAATGTATAATAGCAATGAAAAATTTTCAAAAATTGAAGCACATGAAATGAGAGGAGGAAAAAAAAACTAGATCTTGTTATTCTAAATGACTCCTTTTTTTTAATAATTATTACTGCACATTATCATTATTATTGCTTTTTTCACCTCAGTAAAAAATTCCCATAACTGTTAGGAGAAATTTGATTTCATACTCTAAAGAGGGAAAACAGGTGAATGAAATCAAGGCCAGGCCAGTTTTCTTCTTTTCCTCTCTTTCAGCTAAGTTGCGAAATATGTTTTGATACAGCGTTCATAAATTGTTTAATTCAGCATTTGTCTAGACTCTAAAATATATGTATTCAAGTTAGAAATCTGCAAGGGCCGAAATTTTCAGGCCAGAACCCTGCCCGAAACGAATTCTATCTCGGCGGCCAGACTCGTTTTGTTTTTCGTTGTTGGTGAAACGAGTTTCTAAAAAAAAAAAAAAAAACTTTTTTTTAATTTACTAGTATATTATCCTACAAGAAAAAGAAATTAAGAATATTCCATATATATTTATGCTAAAAAGTACAAAATTTTACAGCTTATCTATCCGTAAGGCATGAAATATTGAGCAAGAACATCCTTAGACAAATACATTTAAAAAAAAAAAGACTCATTAGAAAAATCAATGTAGTTAAAAATGAAAGAAAAAGACAATTAAATCAGACTTTTGAAGCTGTATAAAGAAAAAAAATTTTGAGATAAAAAAATATTTCTCTATAATTTATTAAACTAAAGTAAATTTCTAACGATTCAACTAAACAAATGTATAATATCACTATTAATTTCACAAAAAAAAAAAAAAAAAAAAAAAAAAAAAAAATACTGCCGGCGCAACATCCCCCGGTAAGAATTAGTAGTCCAGTCCAAGTCTGCAAAAAAAGACAAGCCCGGGTCCGAACCCGTGCAAAAGTCTAATCAAGTACCTACCCCTTTCAAATAAAATTTTGTAAAAACACAAGAATAAGTTTAAGGATTATTTTAATATAAATTGCTTCTTTTATAATAATTACTAATACAATAATTATGTGAAATATGCACAGAAGTTTGATTGATTGCGAAACTTTGTTCTCACAATTTTTGTCCAAATGAGTTGCAATTTTCTTTATAAAATTGTCTAAAGAAGAAGGTATTAGTTTTGTCCAACAGTAATAAAAAAGGCACTTAGTTAAGGCAAGCTATTTTTTTCTTTATTAAACAAGCTTCATCAGATTTTGATAGTTTGCAAAATTTCCCCATTTTCCTTTTATGTTTACCATGTAGAAAATAAATCAATTTTGATTTCTGATGTAGAAACTAACTTTCAAAATTCTGCCACTAATTCGGTGTTCGTAATAATAATAATAATAATAATAATAATAATAATAATAATGAGTTCTATATTGAGTTCTATTTGAGTTCTTTATTGACGTCATTTTGATTAAAAAATATTTATTACAGTTTTTAGATTTAACATATGTAAAATAGGTATTTATTACTCATAGAAATTATGATGCATTTCTTCAAAAATAAAATATTAAAAATAGTGCGGGGTATTTGCTTGTGCGTTTTGCCTGTGTGTCTGTTAGTTGTTTCTTTATCTATCTATTTATCTATAAATAGACGTGTGTGTCCACTTTGCAGCTACAACTACCCAGCGCAACCACTGGTGTTTGTGTGTGGTAGTAGCCTCGAGTCTCCCATCTTGCACTATGGTGGTTGCATGTCAGTATCTGTGGTGGTGTGGGAGATATGGTGGTTGAGTGGTCGACCTATGGCATTTTTATATTTCGACCAAAGTGTTCTAAAAAATGTTTGGAACCTTCTTCAACGGGAATTGGTTCATTCAATTTAACATGAACTAATTAAGCTATAGATAATTAAGTAAGATGATTTCGCTCCCGCTAGTGATGGAAATTTAAACTAAACAATATTGCAGCGGGTGCATAGCACGCCTGCTATACAATGCCGTAGGCCGCAGGGACGAGTGCCGGAGTTTCGTTCGGAAAGAGGTTTATTTAGAACAGAATGCGCGCAGAAAATGACTATTTTTATTGAAACCTCAAAAGAAAGTTACTGATTTGCGGGCAACGCCGGACGGATCAGCTAGTACATTATAGATTTTTAAAAAAAATCGTTTTTTTTTTTTTTTTTTTTTTTTGTTTTAAGATAGATTGAATAAGAAAAAAATTGAGGATATTACAAAAATTAGATTTTAGTATTTTTTACAAACTTTATATTACAAGTAACATATTATTATTATTATTATTGCTTTTTGTGTCTAATATTATCAACTTCTGTAAATTACACTTCGTTTTGAATTTTGAGAAATAACGGCTTAGAATAACGAAGAGAAATTTAAATACTAAAATGCCTTTTATCCCAAAAACATATATATATATAATATATATAAATGCATTGTACTACCTATCTCAAGTTCAAGTTCTTTTGATCTCATTATCTGTAAAAAATTACGTGCTACCTATTCGAGAAGGCTTGTATAAAACCCGATTTCCTACTTGAGGAAAATGGTTAATTGATTTTGGTGCCAGAGGCATTAAATGACCTTTAATTAACTTTAAACGTTTCTCAATGCGAAGGTTATGGTTTTGAAAGTATAATTTCTTTACTGGGACTTAAAAACGAGACCTAATTTCGGCATCCCTCACTATTATCTCAATTCTTTTATCGAAAATATTTGAGCGGAACGTCGCGCCGTTTCGAGGTTTTCGGGTTTTTTCTGCAAAGTTCAAAAATCTGCATTCGCTACAAAAAAGAAAATACCGAACCACATCTACGTTCATTTCTTTTTCGAATGGTGGTATCCATTTAAAAAATTATTAATATTAAACCTTTGAAAAAAAAATTTCCGAAAGTCACTCCGTGTAGAAAGACTTTAGTTTTTTAGCTCACAGGCTATCAAAGCCTGAGAGCTATTGTGCCCGCCCGTTCTGTATGTATGTATGTATGTACGTATGTATGTACGTAACGCGATAACTATTGATAGAAATAACCGTTTTGCTTCAAATTTTGTTTTTAGGTTTATTGTGATAAGGCGCTTCCCTGATTAGTTTTGGGGGTACATTGGTTAAGTATAAAGGGGGAAACGGGGGGCTACCCCCCTTCAAATTAGGTAAATGGGTTTTTCATGCAGAATTTCCCGATTTCGTTTAAATTTTGTATATAGGTTCATTGTGGTAAGGAGCTTTCCTGATTAGTTTTGGGGGTCCATTGGTTAAATATAAAGAGGGGAAACAGGGGGGGGGTAACCCCCTTAATTTAGATAAATGGGTTTTTCATGCAGAATTTTCCGATTTCCTTTAAATTTTGTATATAGGTTCATTGTGGTAAGAAGCTTTCCTGATTAGTTTTGGGGGTCCATTGGTTAAGTATAAAGAGGGGAAATGGGGGGCTAACCCCCTTCAATTTAGATAAATGGGGTTTTCATCCAGAATTATCCGATTTTCTTCAAATTTTGTGTATAGGTTCATTGTGGTAAGGCACTTCCCTGATTAGTTTGCGGGGTTCACTGGTTAAGTATAAAGGGGGAAAACGGTGGGGTAACCCTCCCCTTAATTTAGATAAATGGGATTTTCATGCAGAATTATCAGATTTTCTTCAAATTTTGTATATAGGTTCATTGTGGTAAGGCCACAAATTTGAAATAAAAGTATAATATGCAATTAGCGTGAATAGCCTGTGAGCTCAATGCCCTCAGTTTAACTGGGCAGTTTTCTTTTTTTTTTTCTGTTTGTTTTTTCTATTGTCCATAGTGTTAACATTAGACACATTTTGTTTAAAAAAAAAAGAAAAAAACTTAATTTTGAACTATCGCTCTGAAATTTTAATACAATATACTAACTTTTTAGCCGGCATTTACCTTTATGCCGGATTGAGCATAAATTTTGTGAAGAAATTATGAGATTTGGGGGGGGGGGGGGGGAAATAATCAGTTTAAAAAAAAATCCCATTGCTCACTCTTATTTAAGCTTATAACGTAAACTTATTTTGCGCTAATGGTCAAAAATTTTAATACATTAAACTAACCTTTCAGCTGTTGTTCGAGTTAAATTTTGGTTTAGAAATAATGAGATTTGGGGGTAAAATAATCAGTTTGAAAATAAAAATTCCCATAGGATTTCGATGTGGAAAAAAAAGTGAGAAGAAAATACTGTTTTTTACAAATAAATATCAATATTTTCCCCCAAAAATATACACAGACTCAGTGCCTAGGGACCCCGATAATCAAGGGCCCCCAAATGCTACTGAAGATTTTTCAGTTATTGGCCAAAATCTGATGAAGTATCAACTATTAAAAAACAAAATTAATATGGAAAAATCTGTTTATTTTTTTCATTTAAAAATTACTACTTCACTGACGCGAAAACACCCACTGGCTAACATTAATTCTATGGGAGAATTTTATTTTTAATATCTCGTTTGTATTTCAATATTTTTAAAAGATTTTTTCCCCATTGAATAGCTGAGGTCAATCTCTGCAAAGGCCGTTTTTTACTTTTCTGATTTTATTTACAGGTTTTTTATTAGGATACTTTCATTTTTGGAACCGATTTCAAAAAATCGTCAGCGAGATAAAACACTAAAGATTGATTATGAGGATGTTATAAAAACTTTTACTGCTAAAAATTTGAGAAGAAAATTTATAAAACAAATCATTAAATATCACAAAATTATTAAAGTCAGTAGTGGTTATCTTAATAATTACCGCTTTCAATGATATATATATATTATATATATATATATATTTTTTTACTCAAAACCGCTGTAAGCATCGATGCAAGAGGGCCCCATAAGCATCTGAGCCCAGGGCCTCCAAATTTGTAAATCGGTCACTGCACAGACTTCGAAAACATTTATATTTCTAATTCATAAAAATTTCAAAGAGTTTGAACAATAAGATTTTTAATTTTAATATTAAATGTACCCGATAGTTAAATAAATAAATAAAAAAGTGAGGAGGATAACACCTTTTACAAGCCCTTTTACCACTAAATATCAGTATTTTAACACCGAGTTTTTACATAATGATTGGGTGCATATTCAACACAGATTTTATTATCACGGACCCAGGCTTACACCGGTCTTTTGTTTAAAAAAAAATAAAATCAAAACAGATTTGAGCGTGCGTAGCAAGACAGCTGCCGGAGTCAGTGGAACCCCCAACTCTAGGTTCGTTCTGATAGATTTTCGTTCAAAAATATAAAATCATACAAATTCGAGGGTGTACATTGTCGATGGTAGTAGAGCATGCAGCATTAGGTTCGTTTGGAAAGATTTTAGTTTAAAAAGATGAAATCAAAACAGACCGGAGCATGTGTAGCACGCAGTCAGTGGGACCCCCGACATTAGGTTTGTTTAATCGTTTGCAAATATTTTCGTTTAAAAATATAAAATCAAAATAAACCGGAGTGTGCTTAGTACGCCCGGTGTACGCTACCGGAGGCAGTGGAGCCCCAACTCTAGGTTAGATTGGACAGATTTTTGTTTAAAAATATAAAATAACGAGCAGGGAAGACCCAGTTATGCTCGGTCAAAATTAAATTTGAGTTCAAATATCATGACCCATGACCAAAATGACCCACTAATTGAATTTTCTCGAACATGTGACTTAGCCCAACAGTCTTCTCGTGCCCGAAAACCATAGGATGCAAAATTTAGTGTAAATTGAGCCGCTTTTTAGATCTTGACCCACAATGACCCAGAAATGACCCACTAATCGAATTTTCTCGAACATGTGATCTAGCCCAATGATTTTCGCGTGCCCGAAACTCGTAGGATACAAAATTTAATCAAAATCGTTAGAGCCTTTTTTAGATAAAATTAATTAGACCCGCTTTGACCCAAAAATGACCTACTAATCGAAAGTTCTCGAACATGTGACCCAGCCCAATAGTCTTCTCGTGCCCGAAAATAGTCGGATACAAAATTTCGTCAAAATCGTTTAAACCGTTTTAGGTAGATTTCGTAAGAAATACTACCTATTACATTCTCACCTAAGTTGGAAATTTTGAAAAATTTTTGCAGATCTACGCCGATCATGACTCCCAGAACCCAAAACCACCCCCAGTTCAAAAGTTTATCTATCTATCTATCTATCTATCTATCTATGTCACTTTTTTCTGACCACGATAACTGGAAAAATTCTGCATAAATCTCTTCCAAACTGATACATAAAATCAAGGGTCATAAAATCTCGGTCAAGTTCGTTAATGGGCAAAATCGAACCAAGGGGGGGGGAAATGGGGGGGGGCTTTTTGTGAAAACAGAAAAACCCTCATAATTTCTTTATTTTTATACGTATCGAATCCGTTTAAAGTTATTATTACTTCTAGGAAAAGGGCCGAAAATTTATGTATGACAGATTTTTGATATAATTAAAAATGGCCCCAAGGGGGGGGGAAAAAGGGGGGTTTTAGAAGAAAAAAAATCATAGCTTCGTCAATTCACAAGATATCAAATCCGCGTAAATTTATTATTAATCCTCTTAGTATTATCTAAAACTTTTACATTGACAAGTTTTTTATAGGACCAACCGTTATAGCAAAAAAAATTAAACAAAAAAAATCCCTTCCGGCTCCGCCTGCAAACAAGTTATTTTTCGAAGTAGGCGGTTCCAACTCCCGCATCTTTTCGAAACTGATACATAAAATCAAGGGGCATAAAATCTCGGTCAAGTTTGTTAATGGGCAAAATCGAACCAAGGGGGGATGGGGGGGGGGCTTTTTGTGAAAACAGAAAAAAAAACATAATTTCTTAATTATGATACGTATCGAATCCGTTTAAAGTTATTATTACTTCTAGGAACAGGAGCAAAAACTTATGTATGACAGATTTTTGATATAATTAAAAATTGCCTTAAGGGAGAGGGAAGGGGGGTTTTAGAAGAAAAAAATCAGAACTTCGTCAATTCCCAAGATTTCAAATCCGCTTAAATTTATTATAAATCCTCTTAATATTATCTAAAACTTTTATATTGACAAGTTTTTTATAGGACCAACCGTTATAGCAAAAAAAAATTAAAAACAAAAAAATCCCTGCCGGCTCCGCCTCCAAACAAGTTATTATTCGAAGTAGGCGGTTCCAACTCCCGCTTCTTTTCGAAACTGATACATAAAATCAAGGGGCATAAAATCTCGGTCATGTTCGTTAATGGGCAAAATCGAACCAAGGGGGGGGGGAATGGGGGACTTTTTGTGAAAACAGAAAACCCCCCATAATTTCTTAATTATGATACGTATCGAATCCGTTTGAAGTTATTATTACTTCTAAGAGAAGGGCCAAAAATTTATGTATGACAGATTTTTGATATAATTAAAAATTGCCTTAAGGGGGGGGGGGGAGGTTTTTGAAGAAAAAAATTCATAACTTCGTCAATTCCCAAGATTTCAAATCCGCTTAAATTTATTTTAAATCCTCTTAATATTATCTAAAACTTTTATACTGGCATGTTTTTTATAGGGCCAACTCTTATAGAAAAAAAAATCCTTGCTGGCTCCGCCTGCAAACAAAATTGGTTTCGAAGTAGGCGGTTCCAACTGCAGCATTATCGCAAAAAGGTAATTTCTTCCGCAATTCCCGACAAACAGGCGCCCCACGGTCTGCGTCTTCGAAATCTACCTGTGCCTGTAGGCCGAGCCGTCAGGGATTTTTTTAGATACAATTAGCTTGATCATGACCCAAAATGACCCAAAATGACCCACTAATTGAATTTTCTCGAACATGTGACCTAGCCCAACAGTCTTCTCGTGCCCGAAAACCATTGGATGCAAAATTTAGTGTAAATTGAGCCGCTTTTTAGATCTTGACCCACAATGACCCAGAAATGACCCACTAATCGAATTTTCTCGGACATGTGACCTAGCCCAATGATTTTATCGTGCTCGAAACTCGTAGGACACAAAATTTAATCAAAATCGTTAGAGCCGTTTTTTAGATAAAATTAATTTGACACGCGTTGACCCAAAAATGACCCACTAATCGAAAGTTCTCGAACATGTGACCCAGCCCAATAGTATTCTCGTGCCTGAAAATGGTCGGATACAAAATTTCGTCAAAATCGTTTGAACCGTTTTTTAGATACAATTAGCTTGATCATGACCCAAAATGACCCAAAATGACCCACTAATCGAATTTTCTCGAACATGTGACCTAGCTCAATGGTTTTCTGGTGCCCCAAAACGGTAGGATACAAAATTTTGTCAAAATCGTTAGAGCCGTTTTTAAGATAAAATTTGCATAACCACACACACACACACACACACACAAGATTTTCTCGTATTAGAATATATGATTCAACACTGATTTTAAGTATATTTAAGGTTATTATCTCAGGACCGGGCAACTCCGGGCCGGTCAGGTAGCGTGAAAATTTTGTTTACAGGGAGATTCAAAATAATTCGACTACATTAAGCTTGAAGTACATTTTAATGATGTTACAGTCTTCATACTTTACGAAATTCATATCATTATTGATTTTTACTACAACATATTTCTTATACAAAATATTATGCGTAGTATTTAATATTATTTACAGGGACACACAAAAGAACTCGAATATACCGGATGATTATAATTAAAGTTACGATTTTAAAAATCGATAATTTTAAATCTACTGGTCAGATTGACTTGATATTTTAGCAGAACAATCGTGAGGCAATGGAATTTTGTTTGGCGAAGGAAAAAAAAAGTTCTAAAATGGGCCGATAGATGGCGCTGTCTGGGTTCACATTGTCTGGAGATATGCAAATTACTAATACGTGATATGCGCACCGCAGACATAGCAGCCATAAAAATGCAGAGCATCAGCTCTTTGCCTGAATGCTTCCTCATGACTCTGACTATGAAGGATCGCGCTCTGCTCTTGAAGCTTTTTTATAAGAGCAATGACTGTTCACTTACAGCTACTATTAGGAAGTTTCGGACATTAAAATCCATAAAAAGGGGTCCAATAACAACAAATGGTCTGCGAAAAATGATTGCTAAATTCGAAGAGACCGGTTCATTTGACGTTAAACGGGGTAGAGGAAGGAAACCAGTTTCGGCTGCGGCAGTGGAAGATGTGGCTACAGCATTACAAGAACATACTAACAGTGATGCTGGAATCAGCAGTGCAAGAGGAATTGGCCGAATGCTGAATATGCCAAACAGCACGGTGCATAAAGTCTTACGGAACATCTTGCGCTGTTATCCGTACAAGATAACTCATGTGGCAGGAGTTGCTACCTGCTGACCTGGAAGCACGTCAATCTTTTGCACTACAATTTCTTGCCGGATGGAAGTGGGCAACGGATGGTCATGGAACATTCTGTGGTCTGACGAGGCCCACTTTCATTTGCAAGGTTCTGTAAATACGCAAAATTTCAGGATATGGGCGACCGAGAATCCGTCCCAGCTACAGCCATTACCTCTTCAATCTGCAAAGGTCACTGTGTGGTGCGGAATAACGGTAGCGTTTATCGTCGGTCCGTTTTTCTTCGAGGAGATCACACCTGCGGGTCCCGTTACCTGCACAGTTACTGGCATGGCAAGCGGTATGAAGCACTTTTGCGTAACCATGTCCTTCCGGCACTTCAACAGCGTCAGTGTGTGGATCGCACAATATTCATGCAAGATGGCGCTCCTCCGCACATTGCTACTACTGTGAAGCAGCTACTGAGTGCTAATTTCAGAGATGATAGGATCATAAGCCGCCTTTTTCCAACAACGTGGCCGCCACGTTCCCCTGACTTAAACCCGTGTGATTTCTGGCTTTGGGAGTACCTGAAGAATGTTGTTTACAGCGGGCGGATTCAGAATCTAGCCGACTTGAAGCGCGACCTACGTTATACAGGGCCGGGGCATGACGTTTAAAACGTCACATGGAGTGGATCATTTTTACACATCGATTGGTGCAAAAAGGTGGGAGCGCCGCTTTGCACCAATCACCGTGTAAAAATGATCCACTTCATGTGACGTTTTAAACGTCATGCATCGGCCGTGTATAACGTAGGTCGCGCTTGAAGGCAAGCATCACACAACACACCTATTGCATCAGTACAGATACCCTCCGATCTGTTGTGGAGCATGCCGTTTTGCGCTTCCAATTAGTAGCTGAACAAGGCGGAGGGCATATTGAACAACTTATACCTTAATAATCAGTAAGGTGTTTGTTCCATGAAGCTCTTTTTTTTTTTCTTTCATTTTTTGTCATTACCGCTGTCGTCGCTGTAAACACGTAGTCTTGTCTTTTCGCTAATAAATTTTTAGTAAATCCCTGAACTCTATTTTTTCCCTTTGGTCAACAACATTCCTATGTTTAACGAATACATTTTTGGTCTTTTTGCTGACATTATCCTGACAACGCCAACTATAGGTACAATTTGGAACTATTTTTTTCCTTCGCCAAACAAAATTCCATTGCCTCACGATTGTTCTGCTAAAATATCAAGTCATTCTGACCAGTAGTTTTAAAATTATCGATTTTTGAAATCGTAACTTTAATTATAATCACCCGGTATTACTATTCTTAGGCAGTAATTGCTTAAATTGCGCGATAACTTTTTCCATATTAGAAAAAGAAAATAGGGCATGTAACATATGTTTGTTTTTTTCCTTTTTTTTACACGGCCGCACAAAAGATACATTATCACCTATGAGCGATAACAGTAGGAACTACGTTTTCAGTTGCGTTATGCGTTTTTCAAGGCTAAATTTTACTATTATGGATATGTATCAAAATACTACAGATCATATATAAGGGCTGCCAGGGAAATTCGAATTAACTTCTATTGCCAGAAATTGTTGAGATTCCGTTATCAACTTTGTTACGGGTTTTTGAGCTGAATTAAATTTATTATACTAAGTGGTGTGTGCAAAATATAGATAAATTCATTTTCAGGGCTACACAAACAGATACAGATACATTGCCTTCTAGGGATGGTAATTGCTGGAAAAGCTTTTGTAGCGTGTTATGAGATGAGCTCAATTTAAGTTTTAATACACTATGTAGTATGCATAAAAATCTATAGATTATCATAGCTGCCAACTTCCGATTTATTTCGAAGTTAAATAAACATATTTTGAACAAGAATTTTTACTTAACAAATGAAATTAAATAAGTAGTTCCAGATAGAAACACGATACTGTTTATTAATTTTGTTGTTGTTGTTTAAAAATTGTTTATTTGACTTAAAAAGAATTGGAAGTTGGCAGCTATGTATCATATACAGGGCTTCACAAAATAATTAGAATACGTTGCCGTCTATGGGCGGCAATTGCTGAAAATGAGTTTTAGACTATGTTATGTGTTTTCTAAATTGTTTACTTAGATATCGCCTTTCATCGAATGATAAAATGTAGCTTCGTAAAAATATTCTGATAGTGTTGTAAAGCGTTTCATAATCTATGCGCTATACATAATATTTCTTTCTTTCTCTTTTTCATAATTTCCTTCTATCAAACTATGAAAACTGAAATAGCTCAGCCCGTTTAATAATTTTTTTCCATAAGGTAATGCCGAATGTACTAGCAGCAAAGCTGCATAACTATTAATTTTTCTTTTCTTTTCATCAAACTGCAAAAAGTAAAAGTAGTCAGCTTTTTCTGAGAAATAACTAATGGGTCAAATAACTAAAAACACAGAAAAAAGTAAAATGTTTTAACTACAACACAGAAAAAAGTAAAAGAAGCCAATAAGAATGAAAACAAAACAACAATAGAAAATTATAAAATAAATGTTAAAATGCCAGTTTTATTTAAATTCTTATCAAGCATTATTCAATTAGAAAGAAAAAGAAATGAGCTTGCATGGCCTTTTGTATTAATCCTCAGGAAAAATAACTACATCATCACAGGAAAGTTGCTAGGCCCGGCTGCTGTAATATTCAGGCACTTATTTATTTATTTATTTATTTATTTTAATAAACGTAAAAGTACTGTAAGAAGCATTTGTTTGCATTTTATTAAAAGACTTAGTCTAGCGAAAGTTTCTAAAAAGATTCTGTATAAGACAAAATTTGGTGAATCAGTGTGTATTTACTTTCAATTATGAAATTGAGCTTTTTTTTTTAAAGTAACTATACATAATAATTAGCTATATAATACAGTGTTAGTGAAATATCCGATAAAAGGGACTTTTTAAAATCCTTCGCAAATCATAACATAAACCTTTGTTTAATCCGCCTATAAAGAACATTTTGAAATCTAAATATCGCTTATACAAAAGACTTCAAATCTCCTTGGAAATCTATTTGAAATTGATGAATCCCTCTTAAGGTGTTTCTCAACTGACCTGCTCAACAACACGAATCTTTCTGACACATTTTCTGACTCATTTTTAAACCAAAGGTATAAAATTGGCAGGCTTGACTATTGAAACGATTTGGAATCGAAATGAGTTTTCCATTTTTTGATAACTAAATCACTTATCGAGCGATTAGTGTCACATGACAACACAATTTTCTCCTTTCTCGTTCTGCGGCATTGCAAAATCGGTTCAAAACGCCGACTTTGTCAGTATTTTCTGAAAGATCTTCTGCCTTTATATATATATACTACTGTGGGCAAAAAATAGTATGACTTTGTTCATAATTTTAAAATTCTTAATTTATTCTTCCAAATCTATTTCGTCCCCCTCAAAGTAATCCCCCCTGGCCCCAATACACTTGTGCCAACGTTTCTTCCAATCCTCGAAACAGTTGTTAAAGTCAATTTCCGGAATAGCCTTCAATGCGCGTAGCGATTCACGTTTAATGTCTTCAATTGACTCAAAACGGTTTCCCCGGAGCGGTCGTTTGAGTTTGCTGAATAGCCAGAAGTCACACGGAGCTAAATCAGGCGAATACGGTGGTTGCGGCACGATATTGGTTGAAAATTTGGCGAAAAACTTACGAAGAATTAATGAAGTATGCGACGATGCATTATCGGTGGATCTTTCAAAATGGTTTTCACTGATCCTTCCGATATTCCAACGATGCCAGTAAGGTCTCTGACTGTTAATCGTCGATTCTCAAGCACCAATTCCTTGATTTTATTGACGTGTTGATCATCAGTTGATGTTGATGGCCGTCCTGGACGTGGTTCGTCGTCAACGCGTTCTCGACCCTCTTTGAATAATTTGTACCAATCAAAAACACTTGCTCGCGACAAACAATTATCACCGAAGGCCTTTTGCAACATTCTGAACGTTTCGGCACCAGAAATTTGATTCCGCACACAAAATTTAATGGAACTTCTTTGTTGAATAATTTCACTCATTGTAAAAATCGCCGAATGCACTTTTTGTACTTCAGAAAGACAAGCGTATACTAAACACTAATTATTATTTTGATGTGACATTTGGCACAGATGTCACTGACAGTCATACCAACCTAGAAAAAAAATATTTCGACGAATGGGTTTTCGTGCGAAATTTAAATTAAAAAGTCTTACTATTTTTTGCCCACAGTAGTATATATATATATATAGTATAGTAGTATATATATATAGTAGTATATATATATATATATATATATATATATAAATGGACAACGTCATTCGGTTACAAAGTTTCTGAATAAGAAACTGCTGCCAATTTTATGCCTTTCCGAACAAAATGAATTAAAAATATATCAAAGTATATGAAAGGTTGAATAATTTAAAATACATCTTACATTGAAAAGGTCTTCCAACAACAGCCTTAGCTGATATTGAAAAATTCGTTAATCTGCCATATAGCAAATTCTAGAATGTTTTTTAACTGTATGCTTACTTTAAAACTACTTAACCCATTAAGCCACAATTATTTTTCTCTTGAAAAATGGAAATATTGCATTTCATACCGCTTTTTTAGAATATAAATTGTTGTCTTATTTTATCGAGGAGTTTTTGGTCATCAAAGAAAGCGAAATTTTCGTTTCAGAATTACTGGTGTGCAAACAACAAAAGTATTGTTAGCTATGGTGTTGCATTAATGCAACGCTGGGCTTTAATGGGTTAAGATTTATTGATTTCGTATCAATTTAGTTTACAAAAAAATAAGTGTATTATTTTGAATGTTAGTTAAGTAGTCTCTACAATTGTTTATGAAAATAAATTGCTGATTTATATTAACCACTTACGAGTCTCCGTGTTTAGGCATGCGACCGAGTATTTTTTGCAAAATCGGGTTAGGCGTATATGGCATGATAAGCTCTGAAAAATGTTTATTCTTTGCTGCCAATGTCGCATTTGGTGGGTTCATTTCTTTCCACCTTTGAGTTCGCAATCTATTACGCAAATATATTATATAAAATACGTCTATTATGTAATCTATTATGTAAAAGGGGCTTCAAGATCCACCGGTTGCTTTTCTTATATGCATGCGCGAGCTTTTAGTAAAAAAAATCTTCTAAACCAGCCATACTCAACCTTTTTTTTCTCGCAGGCCGCAAACATATGTTTGGAACGTTCGGCGGGCCGCAACACAATTATATTATAATGTAAAAAAGGGATAATTTAAATAGTAAGATAAAAAAAGTAGTATGTAACAAACCTATATAATAAAGTTAATATAATCAATAGAATTGAACGTTTGTCGAAAAAGAAATATTATTAAAACTTTTAACACCACTATTTCCAAACAATAAACTTTGTGGTAGATTTCAATTGCAAAGGATGTGCAAATAGTGGTATAAAACATTTTGCTGCCAATTTTTTCCACGGTAAATGTTCAACCCTAATAAGCATTATTAGTTCAACGTAATAACAAGGTAGCATATCCAAGTTCTAAAGAAAAAATAAGGTGATTTGCTTTAATAAATTAATCGTTTTCTCAATACAAAAAATTGGTTGAGTATGGCTGTTCTAAACTATATAAAATATTGTTATACAAACTATACTTCTCCAAGTTCAAAAAGAATCCTTGAATTAAAATTACAAATAAAGAAATTGAGATTTTTAGACGAGCCCTAAAATGAGACTGTTATATGGTTAAATTCGATAGTTCTCTAGTAATTGGGAACCGGTCATACATCTTAGTGGTAACGATGAATCAATATAATTAATATTAAATAATATAACTTAAAATATAATTTAGGTAATCCAATTAAATAAATAAAAAATAATTTGAAAATTAAATAGTTGTTTTTGTTGTTATTACACTTTCTTCTAAATATTGTAATGTACGATTAGCACTCCATTAACAAAAAATGCATCTAAATGTCTTAATAAAGTTATAAATGTTGTCTACATAACGAATAATTTTTACATTCTCTTCAGCTTCGTTATAAGCGATTTCACTGTATATATTTATTAGAACTTTTAAAAATTTTAATAGAAAGTACAATTGTTTTTTTATTATTAAAATTATGTAAATTATTCTTAAAAGTTTTCTGGAAATTTATAGCTTGTGACATTATATAAGCCCTTTATACCAGTAATATCATAGCAGTTTAAATTTAGCAAGTCCTTTAAAAAGTTAAAACTAGACTTTATGAGAAAAAAAAATATCCTTTGTATTTAATTAAAACAACAACAATAATAATTATCACGAACATTTTTGGCGGCAAATATACCTAAATTTTCTTCAGAGAACAAGTGAAAATATTCAGAAATATTTAGATGCTTCTAAAATCAAAATATAAAACCGGTCATGCTCTAAAAGCGGAAGAAAAGCATTCTAACGAACTTGACCTAGAAATATTTCGCCTTTTATTTTCTTTTTCACGCAATTTTAAAAAACATAAATGTTTATTCTAAACTAAAATAGGTACAATTAAAGGTGAAAAATGTGAGAAAAAATTAAAGTCGAAATTAAGTAGAACTCACAAATGAAACAAAAGCTATTAACTGACACAATGTAAAATCAACTGTAAAATGTTTTTTCTTCCTCCAAAATTTCGAATAATGAAGTATGCAAAAGCATTCAAATTGTTGGATTTCATTTATTACAAATGCAAGCTTTTTTTTCATAAAAATTGCGATTTAATTTTCTTAAAAAAAAAAAAAAAATCTTATTTTTTTTTTTCTTAAATTAATTTTAAGTTTCAAGAAAGTTTGAGAATCGAATAGTAACGATAATGGAAGATGGGGTAATTGAACGAATTTAACATTGCTTCACTGTAGGATGCGGACAAAAACTCTTCGGACAAAAATCCCACGGACAAAATCCCCATCGGACATAAATTCAAACGGACAAAAACTCCACTCTGCTCAAACAAATGCTCCATTTTTACAAAGTTTCTTTTACAGGAACGAACTCTAAACATTTCAAAAACTTAATTCAGGCTTCGCTAATACGATTTTTATAACTGAAGTTTTTGCTCTTCCCTCCTGCCCCATCTGAAAATCCGAAGTTAGGAGTTATGTGATAAGTATTTTCTATTTATGTTCTATAAGTATTAGTACTTATAAGACCATAAGTTTTTTTTAATTTTAAATTTGATGATTTTTTTTCCTCTTCTGGTAGATACCTCCCCCCCCCCCCTTTTTTTTTTCTCCAAGGAGGGAATATATAATCTTTCATGATCTACCTGATACAATTTTGCAGATTTTCAATAATTAACACCAGATAAGAATGATATTTTAAAATTCGACAATCTGGCTCTTCTGCGGAGGAAGGGGGAGGGGGGTCAAAATGTATCTCAAAACTTGTTATGGACTCAGCAACAGAGTTCTTCAGCTCTCCCTGCTGCTCCCTTTGAAAATCATAAGTTATGCGATAAGTAATTTTTATTTCTTTTCTACAAGTTTTAGTACTTATAAGATCATACAGTTTTTTTTTTTTTCAAAAATTTGATGATTTTTTTAATTTTCTACCCTTTTCTCCCCCCCCCCCTCTTTCTACAAGGAAGAAATATACAATCTATCACGGCCTTCCTGATACAATTTCAGAAGATGCAGATTTTCAATAAATAACACCAGATAAGGATTGATTTTTTTTTACAAATTAGGCATTCTTCCTCCTCTGCGGGGGGGGGGGGGCGCAAAAACGTATTTCAAAATTTATCACAGCCTCAGCGATGAAATATTATTAGAAGCAAAGTTTTAGAAAATAAATTCCAGATAAGGATAACTATTTTTTGTAATTCGGCCGCCTTTGTCTCCCTAGAGTGTGTGTGTGTGTGTGTGGAGGGGGGAGGGGGGGGGTCTGCAAAAATGTATGTCGAAAAATATCATTCTTTTAGAATATAAAATTTTACCTAGATATTTTCTAGTAATATAAGCATCAGATCGGATGAGGTTTTTTTTCTTAATTTTCTCCCTCTTCTCCCCGAAGGGGGGGAGGGGGCGTGCTAAAATCTGTCACGGCCACCCTGATAAAACTGTACATGATGGAGATTCTCAATATATAACACCAGATAAGGGTGTTTTTTCTAAAGCTCTGCCCCCTGCTCCTCTCCCCCCCCCCCCCTCCACCGCTATGAAAGTCAGAAGTTATGAGTTACGTGATAAGAATTTTCCATTTCTTTTCTACAAATATTAATACTTATCATCCATATTTATATACTTACAAGATCATACGAGGTATATTTTCATAATTTTGCCCCCTCCTTCTCCTCAAGCAATGGGGTTTTGAAGGAGGGGACAAAAACTTATTTCAAAACCTATCACGGCCTTCGATATAAAACTTTGAGTGGTGTCGAGACTCAGAATATTTAAACACTAGAGACGGATGGATTTTTTTAAATTCGCCTCCCTTGCTAAAGTATCTCAAATCACGACGTCAGTGATGAAATTTTGCAGGATGATGAGTCAGAATACGAAGATCAAATACAAAAGATTTTGTTTAATTCGTCCTCGTTTTATGCCCTCTCTTTGGAGGGAAAGGAGAGGGAAAAAAAACATCCGATCTAATGTTTATATTTCTCGAAAATATCTTGCCACAATTTTATTTTTTAAAGCCATGATAAATTCCGAGATACATTTTTGGAGTCCCCACCCTTCTACAGGATGACAGCGGTGGCCGATTCTAAAAAAGTTACCCTTATCTGGAATTTATAGTCTGATATCCTCTGCATCTAATAAGACTTCATCGCTGAGGCCGCGACAAATTTTAGATACGCATTTTTGCGCCTTACTTCCCCCTTCCCCGTAGAGGAGCAAGAATGCCGAATTGAAAAAAAATCATTTTTATCTGGTGTTATATATTGAGAATCTGCTTCTTGTAAAGTTTTTATCAGGAAGGCTGTCATAGATTTTATGTCTCACCCCCCCCCCCCCCCTACCCCCTTGAGGAGGAAAGGTAAGCAAATTTTATAAAATCTTCCGATATAATGTTTATATTCCTCGAAAAAATCCTGCAAAAATTTTATCTTCTAAAGCCATGATAGATTCAGAGATACGTTTTTGCACACACAACCCGCCCCAGAGATACAAGGGGGGAGGGGGCTGAATTTGAAAAAAGTTATCCGTATCTGGTATTTATATTCTGGATTCTCTGTAACACAAAATTTTATCATTGAGGAGGTGACATGTTTTGAGATACTTTTTAACGCACCCCCCCCCCTCCCCTGGGGGAGCAAGGATGCCAAATTTAAAAAAATCATCTCAATCTGGTGTTTACATTCTAACGTTAACCATCTGAATTACTATCAGACTTATCTAATATGTGTTTTGTGAATGAAACCATACTTATAAAAAAATTCTACGATTAAAGTAAGCTTCGCAAAATTCTACGATTAATGTAAGCTTCGCAAAATTCTTCAATTGAACTAATTTTACTTTTATTAAAATATTAAACATTTATCAGTAAATTTATATTTGAAACGGTATTGCAACTGTAAGTACATTTTTTTTTTTTTTGTCCTGGACTCCTTCACGGTATATCTTATTCAAAACCATGTTTGGAACAACACAATTGTTGCTTGATTTTTTGGAACAACACAAATGTATTTTATTCTCACTGTATCTATTTATCAAATTTCACAGGAAAGGAAAAAGAAATTCGAGATAAGATTTTTCTGTGATATTAAGCTTTTATTAAAAAATAATTTTATAACAGATATTCATAGAATGTTGACACATACTATGATGAATATAAAGTATAATTATTGTTTAACTGTATTTATTTTCAGTTTTTACATTAAAAGTGCAAGTTTTATGAAGATTAAAGAATTGCTAAGCAAACGAAATGCATATTATAACAAGAAAATTAATCCGCTAAGTCTGTTGCATGTTTCTCTCAGGGCATGACAACTGTAAGTAAAAACAATAATAAATACGCATATTTTAGGATCAATGTATTTTCAATACAGTTTAAAAAGGTGCCTTTCTCTGCTTCGTTTACTGTCGCTTTTATGTACAACTGGTAATTTCAGAAAAGAAGCCCACAGGCAATAATACACCACAGTACTACTTCCAGAAAGCAGGGGTTGCTAAATGTCAAATCGTCTCAAAAATGCCATATGAAATTAATTTTTGGTTACTTTTCTTTCGAATTTAAAGCTGTTCTTAAATCTTACCTCGATACTTTGACATATTTACGAAATTATTTTTATTCTTAACTGCTCAAAACGTACAGATAATTTTATTCAAATACTAAGAAACTGGATAGCGTTTCTCTTTTTTCTATAACGTGGTAAATGATATTTAAAAAATGGTGTTTTGATTTGATTTTAGCGACACAACACCAAGATAAAAGTTTGTCACCGGAGAGCAATCTGTTATAAATCAATATGTGCGTAATAATCTGTACGGAAACAAAAGCGCTATTCGATTTGAAAGCAATTGAATAAAAATATCTTCAAATTCCATGCCTTTATATATGTCTAGGCTGTTTGCAAAGAGCCGTATTTCCCAATTAGCCTACGACATATATAAAAAAGATATGCGAGGTAAGTTTTTGTTTTCTTTTTTTCTGTCTTCATTTTGAGAACAGCTTTAAACAGAAGAGGAGTTTTTCTTATTCAGTACTCGAACGAAGCAATCAGAAATTGAAAAAAAGCGAGGATTTCAAGGAAAATATTTTGAGACAAATACGAAAAAATACATTATATTCATGAAAGTACAGGGGATATTTTTTGAGATACCTAATGTTTCCTGATAAAAAGGTTGGAGCCATGGAGATTCGACTTTTATAAGGCAATTTATTGTTTTGAACGTAAGACACTAGCTTTTATATAATTGCTTGTAATTATTTTAGTTAATATTGTTTTTAGATGGAGCATTATCCATTACAATATCCATTACTCTTGACACTGTTATTTTTTATTAATAAACTAGCAAACCCGCCCAGCGTTGTCCGTGCCCCGAACAGCCCAAGTCTTGTCGAGAAAACATTAGCCCGACCCGACCCCAGTCTAATGAGGTCGACTCATTTTCCCTTTTCGCTGGCTACGCGAAATCAAAAAATAACTTTATAAAAATAAATAATTAAACATGTCTTCGCAAATAAATAAATAAATAAAAAGCTAACCGGGAAATGTTGACTGCCGTAAAGTCGCTCACATGACGAAATCACTTATCTCTCACTTACGAAGGAACTCCGTCGTCATAACAACAGACTTTTTGGTGATTAAAGGTTACTGTAGCAATCCAACAATAAAAACGTTCCTTGTGGAACTTCAATCTGATCTTCAGAAATTTCTTTTTATCTCAGTGCATTTAAAAGATTGTATAAATTCAAATTATTTTAATATATTTAATTTTTTTAATGATTCTCAAATATTTCCATCATAAGGGATAAAAATATAACATTGGTTTGCTAAGGTATCAATAAAATATACTTATAATAAATAAAATCCTCATTTTCGGCGTAAAAAGGACTTTAAAAAAATCACAAAAATGTCAAATATCGCTGTACGAATTTCGAAAAAGCTTTATTGAAAAGAGAAAGATTGAATTTGGATTGTTTTTATGAGGCGATTAAAATCGCCGCGATTTTGAAAATACGGGAATTTTTCCGTTAAATATAAAATAACAAAATATCTAATTAAAAATTCCAAAATATGAGCCTCAGGTACATTCGAGCCTGTCTTTGTCTATCCGGAACTAAATCTGCAGCTTTCTTTAGCCAGCAACAACAAACAAACAAACACACACAGAGACAAACATTTTTCTTTTATTAATATAGACATAACCTAAATAATAAATGTACTTTTTAATTAATCAAGCTTTTTTGGTTACTAGATCTGACTAAACAGGAAACAAAACTTCGTTATTTTACGATTCTGGTGTAAAATATCAGTGTACCTTCATGAGGTGAGTTTCATTGGATAATTCAAGAAAATTTTATCATAACATCATTATTATGCATATTTAGTATTGCATTATTAATTATTAACTTGACATTTACTTTTGATACTTTAATCATTTTTTTTTTCATTTTTATTATTTCACTTTATTATTTTAATATTTTACTTTATTGCAAGAATTCATTATAATTTCCAGAGCATTATTGCATTCAAATTACTATTTAAAAATGTAAACAAAACAGTGACCAGAAATCCACAAAATTCTAAAATCTGCACAATATCTGGGTCTCAAGCTGTGCGGATTTAAATGATAATATTAATAATATATTGGTTATATATTTGGAAGTCGGTACTATCGAGTTAATAGTGCGCTAGTCGAAAATTTCGCATTTAATTATAGAACATGTAATATATTATTTTTTGTCATGATTTATTTAATCACATTTGAGTTTTAAGTACAAATGTGGTGATTTACCTTTCAGCGAAGGCTAAAGCACGAATGCAATCTAAGCATTTTTCGCTCTAAATATAAGCTCTTTTCTAGATTTGAGTTTTTACGTACAACCACTTTATGAGACAAAATTCTAAACTTTTCGTAGTCCCTTTCGATCAGCTGACTCTAGTCTAAAAATAATAATATAAAAATATCCCAAATAAAAAAATACTGTACTTTGTGTTTTTGCTTCTTTATGTGTTTATGGATAAAAAATATTGCATGTCATAAAAATAAAGGTGGGGCTAATATGAGACGGTTATGGGGTTAAAGTAAAACACCGTTATTTTTAAGTGGTTGTAAAGCACCAAGAAAATGTGAGGCCTGTAATCAAGTTGCTTCGGATCTAATGTTGCAGCTGTATTATTAAAAAAATTTAATCTTTCATTTTGCTTGAATTTTGGAATATCTTTCATGCTCCCACTAGAATACTGATGAAACCCCACTACAATAAACTCCCTCCCTAATTTGTTAAATGATAATTTAGTGTAAAATACTAAGAAGAAAATGATCTGCAACATTTTAATTATATTTTTATGAGTTTTTGAAGTACATTTGCTATGCTATAATAACCGTTATTGAAAAATAAAAAATGTAGTCTACAATCTTGATTCATTGAGTTAATTCATTGTTCATTAATATTATACAGACAGATTTTTAATGCAGTTTTAGGGAAAGGCAGGACAACAACAGTATCCATAATGACCATTGCAAAGATTTCATCTTCTTTATACACGAAATCAGTCCTTAGACTGATCGTTGAAACATTTCAAATCTTGGACTATTACCTGTCCTTAGTCTACTTGATTTATGAGACAAACATATTTATTAGCAAGTAAACTTTCAAATTCAACTTTCAACGTAATCTGAAACAAAAGTTACTTTGGAACTTTAGTTTCAGATTACGTTGGATATTATAAAAGGACAACCGGCAGACACTTTTCACTCAGATAAATCCTATTGCCAATAAGGTTATCTGAGTGAAATGGGTCCGTCGGTTTTCGGCCCAAGTAGCTCAATGGGTAAGAGCGTTGACAATTTTATTCAAAAGATCTTGGGTTCGACTCCCGGCCTGAGCATGTTTTCACTCATTTGGAAAAATTCAGTTCGTATGCTATCTTTACCAATCAATATGATTAAATTAAAAATAATGAAGAGGATTTAAAATATGTTTAAAACGTTTAATATTCTACATAGACAACTTTGGTGGGGTGTCAATGATAAGTGATGGTAGCTATGCCCAGTATTATACCAATAAACAAATCTTTATTATCCTCCAATAATATAACAAAAACTCTACAAAAATATTTTCAAATATCAGTCAAATAATAAAATGTTTCCTATTATGTCTTAAATTTAATGACCGCTGATGTAAAAGATACGTGATTGAGAAAACCAAGAAATCAGCATATAGTCATTGTCCAAAGAACACTTATTACACCTGATATGAATCTTTTTTTTTTTATCTTCTTGAATAACATTATGCGAACTCAGCAATGTAAAAATGATCAGCTGAAATCGCTAAAGAGGAGTGAATAAAGTTACAATCGCATGCGTCCAGCTATCAGGTAAGTCCAGCTGTTCTCTGCCTACAGGAAAATACCTCGAGGCTAATGGCTTATATTCAAATTAAGAGCGTGAAACCAGCATAAATGGGACAACAGCAGGCATAAAGAACGTACCAAAAGGCTAAAAAGCTGTTGCATAATGCAACGATCTATGTTTAAAACACAAGAGAAAAAAAATTAGTATATACTTCCGATGGTTTTATACGGAGCTGACGTTTTTGATATCAGAAGGTCCCCCCGCCTCCCTCAATCGTCTATACAATAGTACTCTGATAATTTTATATAAAAATTTTGGAGATTTTACAAAAAGAGAAAAGAATAATAATTAAAGTGAACATAAAATGTAACTCATAAGAGTCACGTTTACAGGATACTGAATTTATTACAAGAATTCAGCAATTCATGCATTTTTAATTTAAAACAAATATTTTGGTTCAAAATAAATAGAAATTATGTGATTAAGAATTTAAGTTTTTAAACTTGTTTAATTTTATGTTTTGGTACTTTTATCAAAACAAGTCGATAAATAATCCTTATTTAACACATTAAAAATTTAATTTAAAGAAAAAGGGCAAATAACCAAACAGATAAAAGATTAATATAATATTTAAACACACACACACACACATATATATATATGTGTGTGTGTGTGTGTGTGTGTGTGTGTGTGTGTGTGTGTGTGTGTGTGTGTGTGTGTGTGTGTGTGTGTGTGAGAGAAAGTAAAAACAGTAATCGTATATTTTGTAAAACAAAATAATAATATACAAATAAAAGGAAAGGCAACGATTGACCCTTTTTTTTTAACAATTCCATGAGACAAGTTATTAGAACTTGTATATACATCAAACTATTTACTTGCTAATAGATATTATCACAAATATTAGCATGATATCATTGCATCATTGCATATATATATATATATATATATATATATATATGGGAAAGGGAGACTAGGAATGTTTGACCCACTTTTTACTAAAATATTCGTGATTGCCGATTTAATTTCTGAGATTTAAACATATTACACTTTCAATTCTGACCAAAAGTTCCTGAGGAAAGACTGAATAACAACAACAACAACAACAAAAAACAATATAACTTATCTTACATTTTTCCTCTTTAAATAAACAAATTGGTTAAAAAAAAATTATCGAAATCTGTCAATTAGCTGTGGAGCTATTAAGGGGCTACTTCACTCAGACGAAAACACCCGCTCGCTAATGTTAATCCTATGGAGGACATTTTTGAAGATACCTCGTTCGCATTTCAATATTTTTAAATGATTTTTTTTTGCATTGGATAGCTGAGGTCAATCTCTATGCACGCTCCTTTCTACTTTTTCGATTTTGATAACAAGTTTTTTTTATTAAGATACTTTCACTTTCGAAACCGGTTTTGAAAGTGAAAGTATCCTCAATAAAAAAAACTGCTATGACCTACACGGCGATAAATAAAATCCCTCCGCTCAATCCTTATCTTCCTCTATTACCGCATTGGAAAATAATTATCAAACCTCCCCATACGAAAATGAACAAAAAACTCAAACGCAATTTTCTAATAGTCCAGTAGAAATAGCATTTTACTTTGCAAAAGAATGGGTAATTCTGATTTTCGGATATACTGTATAGGTTGACCCTCTAATGAAAAAAACAAGTTATCGACCTTCTAGACCTAGTGCATTTGAGATTCAGAATTCAAATCTTGCAATTTGATTTCTGAAGCTGAACCCATTTGTGGGTATAAATCTTTTACTGAATGAAATTAATCATTTAATTAAATACAATACCTCAAAATAATTTTCATTATTACTATCAATTTTTTTTAGAATTACTTTTGGTTATTATTGAATAATGGCGAAATACAATAAAATTAAATTGTTGAATTACTTATCAAAAACAAAATTAAGTCTAATTTTGGCTACAAATTTTAAAGAATACTCCAATTTTATTTTGTTTATTTATTCATTTTCTGACATTTTTATATGTCTCAAATAGTAATTGTTGGGAAGATTTTGGGTGTTAATTCCCTAAAAGGTATCACAAGATGTTAAAAGAGAAGGAATAGTGAAATTAATGTTTTATTCAGGTTCCTCTTTAGACATTTTTAACAAGGTCCTGTTTATAGATAGGTTCTTTGATGACTCAAGTATTTTATAATAAATTTGATTTGATTTTAAGATGATTAAATTTGTGATGTGTTCATTTCAGAAAATTTTTGAGCAAGGTCCTGTTTTAAGATGAAAACTTTTGTGAAAGGATCCTGTTTAGAGATGAAACATTTTGTGAAAAGACCTTAAATGGCCCAAATTTCATCTAAACAGAACCCTCTGACGGATTAGATTTGTGTAATGACATTGGTTTTTGAGGGGGGGGGGGGGAAACTACTACACTCATATACGTTAAAAAATTGCGAAAATAATTATATACATTTTAAAAATCTCCCCATTATTTAGAATCTGCCCATTCTTTTAACCATACCATTAAAAAAACAAAAGTAAAAATGATTGGAAAAAATTCCATCCTGCTTGATAAGGTGATTCTTTTCTTTTTTGTCGGTCACTAAGTGTAATCAGACAATTTTTATTTTCGTTTGATTATTTGTTGTGCAAAGGAAACGCTATCATTCAAGCATGAGATGGCGGTAAAGAACAGAAACGTGTTTCGCTGGTCATTCGCATGTTTTCTAGTAGGAACACTGGTTCTTGTATTTACCTGCTATAATTTAAAATATCGCGGGAAGATATTAAAATACACTTATACATTCTCTTGAGTATAACCTATGCACACTTTATCGCCGTCACAACATTTAAATAAAAAATAATTCCTGTGTATGTGTATACAGAGTGTTTCAGTATAACCTTTAAAAACTTTAAGAAGTTGTAGGATACACTACAAGAAATAATTTTTGTATAGGAAACCAGAGTCGCAATCTACTCATTCAGTCAAAATTACAGGGTGCTTCCCTTCAATCTGAGTTCGGATTTTTGGTCATAACTTTATCAATAATGAAGATATTTTAACGATACACTAGAATTAACTTGCTGTGTGCAAAATATGATGCAATCTTGAAAAGTAGTAGGCGTACTCAACAGTTCGGCCAGAACACCGTATGTAATGTCAAATGCATTCCGAAAAGTAGATCATCTAATTTAGCACTTATTGGATGCGGATGAATGCCATCTCCACCACCTTAAATGAGACAATATCAAGAGATGTGGTGAAAGTGGCCGCCATCCTCATCCAATCAGTGCGAAATTAGTCGATCCCTTTTCGGAATGTAGTTGACATTACATATGACCAAATTATTATGCACCGACCAAATTATTGTGCACTTTTCGCGATTCCATCGCATTTTGCACATAACAAATTAATTCTGATCTAAATATCGTTAAAATATATTAATTAATTGTAAAGTTAGGGTCAAAAATCCAGGCTCAGATTGAAATTGAAGTGAAGCACTCTAATTTTGAGTGATTGAGAAGATTGCGACCCTGGTTTCCTATATGAAAATTGTTTGTTGTAGTGTGCTCTACCACATTTTAAGGTTTGGATTGCCTGAGAGGGACTGCTCAAATCGAGGAAACCAAACCAGGTCTGTAGAGCATGGATGTCCTTCTCGGTCACCTTTATTAAGAAAATAATAAGAAGAAAAAGACAGACTAAGATCTTCAGACTGGAGTACGTGGACTAGAGCCGCCGATATTGAGACAAAGGGCGGCATAAAGAAAGTTTGTAAACGATATAAACTGTTAGTTTGAGAAGCGTACTTCCTATTACAAAAATATTTCAAATATTGCTTTGAAGCCATTTACATCAAAATAGTTATTTTCGTAAAGGTTAATAAATATAAATTTTATACGGTTCCTGGGTTCTGTAACTTATATTTGGAAAAATATACTCCATACCAGTGGACCCATGCGAAGATTTCACACTGCATTTTAATATTTTTTTATGCAAGTTTAATTATATATATATATATATATAAGGACTAAAAATATCTGCAAACAGTTAGTCGCCAGAATATCGCCTCATTTATCCCATCAAAGTTACAGTAAAAACTGATCGCTGATAGCTATGGCAAAAAAAAAATATATCAATCGTATTTTAACTGCATTAGAAGATAACATCATCTGTTTCGGGAAAAAAAAAACATGCGACAAAGAAAAATAAATTGAGCATTTGAATTTAAATTTTGCTCTATAATCATAAATATAAAATAAACCCGTGCAGCAATCTTTATTTTACATTTTTTTTAAATTATTGCTGAGCACGATATAATGCGGTATTTTATTTTTGTGGCAACATTAATTTCAGGAAAAAATTTAATTTAATTTATGAAAACAATGCCGATTTAATTTTTAATTATCAGCAAATTTTAATCAAAAAACAGGTTTCAGGAAAATGTATTTGTGCTATGTCAGAAGCCTGTTCAAAATCTTTTCATATGGTATCTCATTCGTTGTTCTGCGTTTCGTATTTTCTTAGAAAAAGGGATGTTGACAGAAGAAATAATATATACGATTATAACAAATAATAAAAAAAAAAAATAATAATAATAAAACGAAAAAATCCCAATTTTTTTACCAATATTACCGAGTAATGATATTGTGAATGTTTTTGAATTCCTAGCGTTTTCGGGATCTGAAAGCGAGTCTTTTTGCCCAAAAATTACGGGACAATATAAAAATTTAGATTTTGCAATAAATGTAATTGTCCTCAAATTTCCCTCGATGACATAATCGTTTTTCTGGTTTTTCAAACAATTTATATACTCATCATAATATAATTCATTTAGAAATATGTTATAAATACATGTATCTGTGTTGAAAATATGGAAATGATTAAAAAAAGATTTTTAATTACAATAATTCTCGAAATATTCAAGGTAGATCACTGCTTTTAACCTTATGAAATGTACTGCAATTTAAATTCTATTTATTTTGTAAGTAACGGAGATTGCTAAGTTTTCTATTGTCGTTTAATATAAAAACTGCACGTTTGTCGTTACAGTTTAGAAAAAAAATTTTTTTTTTCTATATTCACTCTGATAATTGAGTTCAAACTCTGAATACACTTAAGTGGCCAAAATTTTATATATCTGACAATATTTTATGCATCATTGCCATTTCTATGTAAAGAGTCATCTACAAATTATTTAACTTTTTTCTTTTGCCGCACTTCATTCCCCTTTCCCTATTAAAAAACAAACAAATTTGGAACTCTCCTTAAAAGTTACGAAACGAATTTTTAACTTTTTCCCCACCCGTGCCCCCAGTCCCCAGTCAAACCATAGAAAGTTTGGAATACGAAATATACGTAGTCAAAAATTATATACTTCAGAACAGCTGTTCCTCAGTGATCCTTTTAGATTTTATTATGTTTGAAGTATCATAACATTATTAAAATGCACCACAAATCATTTTCTTCCATAGATTAGAATGTAATAGAATTATTTTGTGCATCTCTGTAAACAAACTTATAAATGCTACTTATTCTATATTCTTGATAATCATGTTGCAGTCCACCTCAGTTATGCATACCAATCTCATTACATATGAAATATCTTAACATCAATAAAATGCACCGCAAAGAATTTTTCCCCACAGACAGTAATGTAAACGAAAATATTTTGTGAGTATAACTGTAACGAACTAAAAACGAACTAAACCCTGTAAACGAACTAAAGTTACACACTTCATTTTCAATACCGAACATTCTATATTAAACCACAGTAACATATCATAAGAGACGGTAGTCTCTTGAGTGACGCAGCGAAAAACCGAAAACCGTAAGCCCAAAACCGAAGATTCCGTCACTCTCATATATACAGCTAGCAGGACATCAAAGGAAAATCGAAACGCCGACATTTAATATCTCAGTAAATATGAGGCATACCGTTTCGATTTTTTCACATTAGTCTTATATCTATGGCCTAACTCTATCCTGAAATTTATAGATTTCTACATGCAGTAGATTTTGAGATCTGGAAACCAATTTTTAAGCGAAAATGGAAAATGTAATGGTGTAATGGGCACAGAGGTGTTATCTCGAAAATGGATCGAACGATTTTTTTAAAATTAATATATTATATTAATCGCTTTTAGATGAAGAGAGTAAGATTTTGAGCTAACGTAGGAAAACTCTTGTTTTTTATATAATCCAGCTTCAAAATCGGACTCTTTTCTTATGCTTTTTCTGGTAGACTAACATTAAAGATTTTCGGCCTTTTCACCCTTTTTTATTCCTGCGCGGTCAGGATATTCATGGGTATCACGGTTATAGTTAAAGGCGATTTCGCAATCATATCTGGCTGAAGAACTATTTAGATTTTTTTTTTTTTTTAATACGAAAACAGTTTTTAATGCAATTTTTAATATGTAATATATATGTATTAAATTAAATTATTGTTTGTATATTTTTCTTTTTTGTTATAATAAAGAATTTCTTATATCAAAATCTTCATTAAGTCGAAAAATATTTAGATTCCTTGATTAAAATATTGAAATATTTTATAATTATACATATACAATTTAATTGTTATTTATATTTAATTTGTGATTTTTTAAAGGAAAAAAAAAGATTAAGATTTTTTTTTATCAATTAATTTGCGTAACAAGGAATCATTCAAAATGAATCAATCATCAGTTTGTTTTCTTCGTGTGCGATGCGATTCGCTGCTATGAACATTTTTTGAAGTGTTGAAAATCAAATTTCACAAATACTTCTAACTTCTATTAACAAATACTTCATGAATATATTTTTAATTCCATGTTGTTTATGTACGATAAAAAACACGTTTGTAAGCTTCTGTTTCATAGTATAAGAATCCAAACATTCAGTGAAATGCGTATATTTGATCAGCTATATAAACAAATGAAGAATACAGTACCTTTTTTTTTTCAATTTCATTTCTTAAATTTGCATTTTAAAAACAGATAATAAAGAAATATGTATTTATCTTCTAATATTTATTTTCCTAAGTCAGAGAAATGCAAAGTTCTACCATTGTTTTTTTTGTTTTGTTTTTTCTAGTGAAAGTTTATTTTCAAATGTTAAATATAGATTTTACTTAATAAATCACGAAATCAGTCGTCAGTTCTCGGGGCAATGGTAGACGTGGCATTGGAAACCTAAAAATCATGAGAGAGGGTAATATCTTTAAACAAATCTTGTAGCAAAGTATTCAGTAGTATCTTGCACCAAATATAAGAAATTGAGAAAAAAAAAAAAAGGTACTGTATTCTTCATTTTTGTTTATGTATTGTCAAAGCTATGCATTCTACCGAATGTTTTTATTCTTGAAATAGACTATTTAAACAGAGATAGAAGTTTACCAAACTTTTGTTTCTTTCTTCATACATAAACAACATGGAATTAAAAATATATTTTTGAAATATTTGTTAATTAAGTTAGAAGTATTTGTGAAATTTGTTTTTGAACCCGTTAAAAAATCTTCACAGCGCATGGAAAAATAGAAACGCTATAGAAGGATTTTTTTTTCTTCAGTTACCCTGAAATTAAAACAATATATATATATTTTTTTTTTTTTGGGTCGGGGGGGGGGGGGGGGGTTTCAGGAGTGCAAAACGTTCATATTTACTGATTTATTAGTTGTTTGTTTTCTTTTTAAAATTAAAATAATGTTGTTAAATAGCAACATCATGGTGTAGAAAAAAAAAACATTAAAAAAATGTGATGCATCGTTATGTACGAGAGATCAGTTTCAACTGACATTACAAAAATTTATTCACAAACTAAGACAGATAATTAAGAAAAATAGGTTAAATCCTAGAACAAGCGAGACGCTTGGGGTCATCGAATTTAGCGAAGCGATAAATGAGTTTTCTTGTTACCGGTTTATTTCTTACGTTTTTTCCACGCCTTCTGTGCTTGGTTCTAGCATGAGCAGAATGCATGGTTCTGAAAATTGAGCTGGTTTTTGAGGGAATTAGATTTGATTGGTTGGTTGACAGATTAGAATATTCTATAATAGAGTTCTATTGTCTGTGGGTTGGTTTGTTGTGTGTCAGATTTGTTGAATTATGTTTATGAAATGTGTTTTATGTCATAAAGGATAAATCCTGTGAAATATTAAAAAAAAACGAAGGATGAGAAATAACGGTAAGTGCATTTTTGTTGATTTTATATGATAAGATGTATTTTAAGCACTTTAGAGATTGCTGTAAACCGATTTTTGTGCGAACATTACTGACCGCAGCTTGAATGGATTTCATGCATTCTAGGGAGTGCGGAATATAGCAATTTTTGTGCATCCAGGATTTTTTTTTTTCAGTTAATGTACGCGAAGCATACACATATACATATATATATATAAATTATTAACTGCTGTTTGAATGAATTTCATGCATTCTAGAGATTGCTGCACAGGGAGTTTCATGCATCCAGGATTTTTTTTTTCTGTTATGTACGCAAAGTGTACATATATATGTTACTAACTGGTGCTTGAATGAGTTTCGTGCTTTTGAAAAATCAGAAATCTCTAGATTCTCCCCAATCGTAACCTGTGTTCTTTGTAGCAGAGAATTCACTACTTACACAGTTTCTATGAAAAATTTTTCACGAAGTAAACATTGATTTTATTCCGTTTTGTGACAATTTACAAAGTTTTAGCAAGGAGGAAAAAATAGCTAAAAATTATTAAAAATAGAAAAATCTGGAGGAAAAAATTGCTAAATGTTTGTATGTAAAAATTGAAATATCCAGACGAAATATTGCTAAAAGTTTGTAAAAATAGAAAATCGTGAAGAAAAACTTGCTGAAACTTTGTAAATAATTGTAAAACGAAATAAAATTTATGTTAAAATTGTATAATAAAGCTTGCCGTAAGCAGTGTGTAAGTATCTGCTTGCTTAAGCTTAAAAAGCATTCGTTCTGATTGGGTAGAATTTGGAGGTTGCCGATTTTTTGGTTGACGTGCGTAAAAAAAATAGCCAAATCGGATGTTTTGCTTGTTCTAGGATTTTGCCCAATATATTTGATTAATGAATTCATCGATTGATACTTTGGCTTAATTAGGTTTGAATTGGCTTAGTAATTTGAATCTTATCATGATGACGTTTTGATTTTGCATGTCCCTGTATAAAAAACTCCTCAATGATATTTGCAAGATAAATACACTGTCACAATTAGATTCAAATTGGTTCAGCATTTCAACAGTGATGGTAAGGATTAAAAAAAAATTCATATTTTTTGCTTTTGTGTGTACCTTTTAAACAAACTGTAAGAGCTAAATGCTTGATTAGCTAACTCATTGATGATGCGGCTAAGTTTAGGGATTCACCCTCAGTTAGCCATCTTGTTTTTAAATCAAAACATTTTAACTTTTATTATTAAATATAAATCAATCAGTCAGTAAAATTAAATAACATGCTTATAATAAGTAAATATGAATGAAAATTATTTTGGAAATGAGAAACAAAACAAATATATTTTGAAGTATAGATAAAATGCTTCAGTGATTAATTTGTAATCACTTCAGCATTTTATCTATATTTTAATTATAATTAGTGATCTTCTGTGATTATGTAACATTTCAGCGATGCTGGATTGAATCCCTGAAGCATTTTATCTATTTCGAAAAACCGAAGTCAGAGAAATGCAAGTTTTGTGCATCCAGGATTTTTTTTTCCAGTTAATGTACGCGAAGCGTACTCACACATATATATATATATATATATATATATCAATTATTAACCGCTGTTTGGATGAATTTCATGCATTCTAGAGATTGCTGCACAGGGAGTTTCATGCATCCAGGATTTTTTTTTCTGTTAATGTACGCAAAGAGTACATATACATGTTACTAACTGGTGCTTGAATGAGTTTCGTGCATTTGAAAAATCAGAATTCTCTAGATTCTCCCCAATCATAACCTGTGTTCTTTGTAGCAGAGAATTCACTACTTACACAGTTTCTATGAAAATTTTTTCACGAAGTAAACATTGATTTTATTCCGTTTTATGACAATTTACAAAGTTTTAGCAAGGAGGAAAAAATAGCTAAAAATTATTAAAAATAGAAAAATCTGGAGGAAAAAATTGCTAAATGCTTGTATGTAAAAATTGAAATATCCAGACGAAATATTGCTAAAAGTTTGTAAAAATAGAAAAATCGTGAAGAAAAACTTGCTGAAACTTTGTAAATAATTGTAAAACGAAATAAAATTTGTTTATTTTGTGAAAAAGCTTGCCGTAAGCAGTGTGTAAGTATCTGCTTGCTTAAGCTTAAAAAGCATGCGTTCTGATTGGGTAGAATTTGGAAGTTGCCGTTTTTTTGGTTGACGTGCGTAAAAAAAATAGCCAAATCGGATGTTTTGCTTGTTCTAGGATTTTGCCCAACATGTTTGATTAATGAATTCATCGATTGATACTTTGGCATAATTAGGTTTGAATTGGCTTAGTAATTTGAATGTTATCATGATGATGTTTTGATTTTGCGTGTCCCTGTATAAAAAACTCCTCAATGATATTTGCAAGATAAATACACTGTCACAATTAGATTCTAATTGGTTCAGGATTTCAACAGTGATGGTAAGGATTAAAAAAAATTCATATTTTTTGCTTTTGTGTGCACCTTTTAAACAAACTGTAAGAGCTAAATGCTTGATTAGCTAACTCATTGATGATGCCGCTAAGTTTTGGGATTCACCCTCAGTTAGCCATCTTGTTTTTAAATCAAAACATTTTAACTTTTATTATTAAATATAAATCAATCAGTCAGTAAAATTAAAAGTCACAAAATTCGTCAAATGATCTCGGGAGAAAAATAGTGAAATTTGTCTAACAATCGCGGAACAGAATTGCAAAATTCGTCGAATGGCAGTGGAAAAAAAGTGCACAATTTGTTCGTTTATGGAAAAAGTCGTGAAATTCATTAATCGATAGTCGATAAATCACGAAATTCATCAATCGATAGCAGAAAAATCACAAAATTCATTGATAGTGGAAAAATCACAAAATTTATCAACTGGTTTCAGGGGAAAAAAATTTCGAATATCGTCGAATGGCTTCGAGAAGAAAAAAAATCACAATCCGTCAAATAATTTCTTTGAAAAAATCGTGAAATTCGCCAAATGGTTTTGAAATTTGTCGAGCGACAGTGGGGAAAAAATCTTTTTCCATTGAATCATCGCAATTGGAACTATTAAGTTTGACCAGTGGTGGCAGTAAAGTCAGTCGGCAAATTTTCAGTATTACTCGCCGATTGGCGAATGGCAATTTTGTCCTATATTTTTATACACTTTATCGATGAAATTCATGATTTTTTACACGCCTGATCGATGAAATTCAAGATTTTTACGCCCCCAATTGATGACTTTCTTGATTTTTATGCATCCGTTTGACGAAATTAATGATTTTTATATGCCTGATAAACAAAATTCATGATTTTTATGCATGTGTTCAACAAAATTTATGATTTCCCTTCTCCCGATCCACAAAATTCATGTTTTTACTGTGCCTGATTAACAAAATTCATGATTTTCAACTGATATGCTTTCCATCGGCCAATTAATGAAATTCACAATTTTTCTTCTCTAGACAATGGCGAAATTCGCAAATTATTTTTTTTTTTTTACCGTTCGTTGAAATTTACAATTTTTTCACAAACATTCGATGGAATTCTTGATTTTTCCAAGACCAGTTGTCGAAATTTGCGATTTTCCATGCCTATCGACAAAATTCATAATTTTGCAGAACCGATAGACAAAATTCATAATGTTTTCCTATGATCTATGGACAATTTGCAAATTTTTCCTGCAACTGTTCGTTGAAATTCTCGATCTTTCCACGCCATTCGAGGAAATTCGCTGCTCGATCCATGAAATTCACGATTTTAAGTGCCTTATCGACAAAATTCGCAGGTTTTTTCAATTGATTTACAAAATTCAAGATTTTTTTTTTTTTTTGAGTGATTGACGAAATTTGCAACTCCGGAATTACTGATTTTGGCATCTCTGGTTTCTGTTGACCGATTATTGAAATTTGCGTTTTTTTTTCTAGCGACAAAATGGCGAAATTTGTGATTTTTCCATACCCATTTGACAAAATTCGCATCCAGTCAATGCAATTCATGATTTTATGCGCCTGATCGATGAAATTCATATTTTCCTACGATTTATGGACAAAATTTGCAAATTTTTCTCACGAATTATTAAGGAAATTCGAAATTTTTGGATAGGTTGGCATGTATGGTCTCTGCGGGCCACCAGTTATCCATCACGGGCCACAGGTTGTGCATTCCTAATCATGATGCAGTTTGGCTCATTCGACTCGACATCGATAGAACTTACTGATTTTAGTTTCACCACCAGGGGCAGTTATGTTCATATAGAACAGAGAGCGCCCCTGGCAGTGGAAGGGGAAATTAATGGATTTTGGAGCTAACTCAAGTTCTATGGGTCCCATCACAACATGGTTTGATTCATTCAACTTGTTTCAAGTTTGACCACCAGGGGGCGCATTCCCATCTTAGGTTCTATGGCCCCGATCATGACAAGGTATGGCTCACTCAACTCGAAATCGACAGCCTCAAAAATTTCAGCTGTTTGTATAGAACAGAGTGCGCCCCCTGGTGGTGGAACATGGAACTAACAGATTTTGCAGCTAACTTGAGTTCTATGGGTCCCATCACAATGCAGTTTGATTCATTTGGCTCGACATCGATAGGATACATCGATTTTAGTTCCAAGTTTCACCACCAGGGGCGCTATCCTATCTCGTGTTCTATGGGCCCGATTACGGTGAGGTATGGCTCATTCGATTCGAAATCGACAGCCTGAAAGATTTCAGCTATGTTTGTATAGAACAGAGTGCGTCCCCTGGTGGTGGAAGATGGAACTAATGGATTTTGCAGCTAACTCGAGTTCTATGGGTCCCATCACAATGCAGTTTGATTTATTAAACTGGACATCGACAGGATATATAGATTTTAGTTACAAGTTTCACCACCAGGGGGCGCTTTCCTATCTCGGGTCATATGCGCCCCATCACGACGCGGTATGGCTCATTCGACTCGAAATTGACAGCCTCAAAGATTTCAGCCATGTTTGTATGGAACAGAGTGCGCTCCCTGGTGGTGGAATATGGAACTAACGGATTTTGCATCTAACTCGAGTTCTATGGGTCCCATCACAATGCAGTTTGATTCGTTCGACTCGACATCGGCAGGATATATCGATTTTAGTTAAAAGTTTCACCACCAGAGTGTGCTTTCCTATCTTGTGTTCTATGTGCCCCATCACGACGAGGTATGGCTCATTCGACTCGAAATCGACAGCCTCAAAGATTTCAGCCATGTTTGTATGGAACAGAGTCCGCCCCCTGGTGGTGGAAGATGGAACTAACGGATTTTGCAGCTATCTCGAGTTCTATGGGTCCTATCACAATGCAGTGTGATTCATTCGACTCGACATCGACAGGATATATCGATTTTAGTTCCAAGTTTCACCACCAGGGGGCACTTTCCTATCGGGTTCTATGGGACCGATCACGACGACGTATGGCTCATTTGACTCGGAATCGACGGCCCGAAAATTTTCAGCTATGTTTGTATAGAAAAGGTTGCGTCCTTTGGCGGAGGAAGATGGAACAAACGGGTTTTGCCATGCATTTTCATCCTTCTAATTGTGTTACTCTCTCGCTGTATAATTTAAAAGTTGAGTCTTGGATTCCTCTCTCTGGGCCACCACCCTCATATTTTATTGGGGTCCAAGGGGTCTTTTTTAGCATTTCTTTAAAATTTTATTTTAATGATTAATTTATACCCTATGCTTAATTTCGACTAATTGGCATTCTCATCAATAACCTTAAAAAAGTAATGATATCAGTACAAAAACCCTTAACGGGTTAAAAGTTGTGACGCAGCACTTTCTTTTGGCTTTATGAATTTTAAATATGGGTCTTAAAAGCAATGATATCAAATTTAAGTGACGCTATGTTAATAATTATTTTTTTAAATCATAATTTTCTTTTTAGTTTTATTTATATTCACAGGTGCAATTATTATCTTAATATGAAAAAATATATAAAATTTATTCGCTGATGCTTTTTCATTCACATCTCTCATGAATTCAAAATATGGGTTTTAAAAGAAATGATATCAAAATTTGAGTGACACCTTGGCGTTAATTTAATAGGACTCTTTTAAAATTCAATTTAAATTATTTTTGGTTTGTCTTCTAAAGTATATTTACACATACAAACAATACTTTTAATTTTTCAATACACTTTTAAATATATTACTTTCACTGAGCCTATATTATGTATTGAAATGTATTTATTTCAATAAATTGATTTATCTTCTGTGCCACGCTATCCAAAATCATAAGTAAAATTTATGTAAATGATTATTTTGCGTCATAGTATCCAAACAAAGGGAAATGTATTCAAGTGGATAATATGACGCAAAATAATCATTTACATAAATTTTACTTATGATTTTGGATAGCGTGGCACAGAAGATAAATCAATTTATTGAAATAAATACATTTCAATACATAATATAGGCTCAGTGAAAGTAATATATTTAAAAGTGTATTGAAAAATTAAAAGTATTGTTTGTATGTGTAAATATACTTTAGAAGACAAACCAAAAATAATTTAAATTGAATTTTAAAAGAGTCCTATTAAATTAACGCCAAGGTGTCACTCAAATTTTGATATCATTTCTTTTAAAACCCATATTTTGAATTCATGAGAGATGTGAATGAAAAAGCATCAGCGAATAAATTTTATATATTTTTTCATATTAAGATAATAATTGCACCTGTGAATATAAATAAAACTAAAAAGAAAATTATGATTTAAAAAAATAATTATTAACATAGCGTCACTTAAATTTGATATCATTGCTTTTAAGACCCATATTTAAAATTCATAAAGCCAAAAGAAAGTGCTGCGTCACAACTTTTAACCCGTTAAGGGTTTTTGTACTGATAACAATTACATGGCAACCGGAGTATATTTACGGGAATTATAGTATGGACAGACAGACAAACCGAATTCATAAACACTTTTCAACTATGTTGGAAAGTGTTAACAAAAAAAAAAAAGGGGGGGGGGGAGGGTCGCTTAAATCTCTGCACTGTTGGCGTTTCTTTTATTTCAAACAAAAATTTTACTCTTTAATTTTAAAATAGAGGCTACTAAATACAAGACTGAAAAATCATGCCTTACGCATGAAACACTTTCCACTTTCCAGCACTTACAGAATAATGTAATGAAACTTCAATATTTAATAAGGTAAAAGAATATATCTAAATAAATAATTTAGAAAACGCATAACATAGTTAAACACCAAATTTCAGCAATTAGCACCCACAGTCGATAAGATATTCAAATTCTTTTGAGCAGCCCGGTATGTTTTCTATAGATTTGCATACACTCCAAATGATTTTCTAAAATTTAATTCAGCTAAACGCAACACACATTTGAAAATTTATTTTCAGCATTTATCGTCCATATATGGTAATTTGAAACATATTATATTTTGTACAGCCCTGCATATGATCTACAAATTTTTATACACACCAGATATTAAGTTAAAGTTTAATTCAGCTAGGAAACGCATAACACAACTAAAATAGCACTTCCAGCGATTACCATTTATAGATGGTAATAGATTCAGTTTATTGCATAGCCCTTTATATAAATTTATTTATATACAAATACATCTCAGTATATATACTAACTAAATATAGTTAAGCTGGAAAATGCATAACACAATTAAAAAACACCTTTATGCGAATCACATTTCACATCCATACTCAGTAACGCTTACGATTTTTTTTGTGCACCCCTGTATATGAGCTATAGAATTTATACACACTCCATAATATACTAAAATTGGGTTAAGCTTTAAAATGCATACCGCATTTTCAGCGATTATGATCAGATAGTACTATAACTGAATTATTTTGTATGCCTTTGGAAATAAATAAATAAATGCTATGCACTCCATATTTTACAGTAAGCATCTTGTAGTGCACTTTAGCAATTCACATAAATTTCATTATGTTTGAAATACTATAAAATTTTTAAAATACACAAGCAAATGATTTTCCCCCCATAGGCCATAATGTAACGGAATTCTTTTGAGTGTCCCTGTAAATGATTAATAAATGCCATTCATTCCATATTCTACAGAAAGAATGTTATATTGCAAATCAATAATATCAAGTTCAGTACGTTTTCTTAAAATGTAACTTTATTAAAATACATTGCAAACGATTTTCCCTGTAGACCATAATGTAACGAAATTCTTTTTGTGTCCCTGTGAACGAATTATAAATGCTGTACATCCTATTTTTAATAGGGAATGTCGTATGGTATACCACAATAACATATACCAAGCTCATGGTAACCCAAGTATATAATTACGTGAGTTGTTAAAGCACTGCCAGACAAACAGAAGTCAAACGCTTTTCAACCATGTTGGAACGTGTTGAAAACAATAATTCTGCATGAAATATAAAGCGAAAAATTAAATTCACATGAAAAATGATATATTTGTTCAAAATATTTCCCCCAGATTCAATAAAAATTCCTTTTATAATAATACATAAAGCAACGTATCTCCAGCCCTAATAAGGAATATTTCAAGAAATGTTTAGTTTCCCTCCTTAAGCATTTCCTTTTATCATACATTATCATTCAAAATCTTGTTAAAGAGATTATGCTGGAGATTTATTGCAAAGACTCGCGCACAACATGACGTTTAATTGGAGATGAGTATATTTTCCTGATTTCGTCGTGATTTTAAGGAAACGACTGGACAAATAATTTTATTTGAAATATTCCTACACTATTTTTGATTATTATGTCTTGTATATAAAGAAAAAATACAAATTTTTAGATTAAAAGTCTCAACATTTTTCGGGGTTCCCCCAAATTTGGGGGTTTTAGGCACGGGCCTACTAAGATAAAAAATAACTTTATTGACATACCTAATACATAACTAATACTATACTGTATGTAGGACATAATCAGACCTTGATTTTACAAATTTCTTAAATAGAAAGCAATCATTAATGTATACTGGCTTTTAGTTCCAAATGAAAAAAAAGAAAAGAAATGATTACTGTTTGTTTATTCATTCATATACTAATGGTGATGAAAAGAGTGAAAAGTTCAAAATTTGCATTTTAGCTGCTTGTAATAAAATAGGAGAAATATCTAGATTGGTCGTTGATACTAAGGATCAAGTGAGACTACTTTAAGTTGAAGGTCATTCATTTTTAAGGGACAAACATCTATCATCAGTCAATGGGAAGATGGATAAGACATCGATTTTAAAGGAACTGATGCAACAGCATCCAATAATATCTCATTACATTTAGATCTAAAATAGATAACCAAATGGAAGATTGACTGCGTTGAAATATAAAAAAATAAAAAACTTATTTTAAATAGAATACAGAATACATATAAATCATATCATATTTGGTGGGAGGGGGGGTTATCTGCTTGTATAAATAAAATGAATAAGACTAATTTGAATAATGTCGAAATGCAGATACACTTACGAATGTTTAAAAACATAATTCATCTAAATTAGGCAAAAAATTAAAAGACATTTGCATATTGTAACGTAAGAAAAGTTTTTATACATAATGATGGAAGGTTTTTATAACTTTCAAATCAATGGGTTTTAAGCGAGTTGGCAGGTCTAATTTGTGAACTTCTAACATTTTTTTCATGGGCCAAGAAATTTTAGGAAACTGTTGTTCAGTAAACTATGAATTTAGGTATTAAATAATGAAGCTGCTGCACATAAAAAAGAGAATAAGGAAAATATCGACAAAGCAATGCCTATATTTTCCTTATAGCCGTAGAAGCTGGCAGGAAGAAATTTTAGGGCGGAATTCTAGTTTCATGTATGCTTTGCTTTAGCATTTATTGACATATATTTGGCCGGGAAGTCATTAGCATGCTTTCAACAACACAAATCTTAATCGATATGACTAATATCACTAATATTACTTCTTTAGTTAGTGAGAACTTTTAGAATACACACTGTAAAAAAGACAAATGTTTCAAAACCTACGAAAATATAATATAACCACCTACGAAAATATAATATAACCACTTACGAAAATACACAATAACTTCTCCGGAGTTACCCACAATTCCGGAAAGCGATTTTTATCTTTAGAAACTTCATAAACCAATATATTTTCGAGATTTATAGAAGCATTAATAAAAAAAATTATTTTGCTGCCACTGATTTTCGGAAATGTTTCCGATAGTGTTTTAATAAGTTTTCTCAAACCGGAATATCTGTTTTTAGGATGATATCAATTATCAATTAAGCATATTTAGCTGCATAACTAAATTTATACATGCAATAATAACAAAATAATATTAATTTTCGTGTTAATGTTAATGCTGTTAATTTATCTTGTTTGTCTGTAAAACATGTTTGTTGAACATGAAAATGTTTACTCGAGAATTGATAGCATCCAAAAAACCTATATTTCAGATTGAGAAAACTGATTAATACACTATAAAAACTACTCTGAAACGTTTCTGAAGATCAGTGGTAGCAAAAGAAACTTTGTTTTTATAAATGTGTCTTTAAATCTCGAAAATATTAATTTTTGCGATTTCTAAAGATAAAGAACGCTTTTCGGAATTGTGGGTAACTCGGAAGAGGTTATTGTATATTCTCATTTGTGGTTCTATTATACATTATATTAAGAAATATTTGTCTTTTTTTTATACAGTGCAAGTTCCATTATCTAATTGAAATTGATTATATTTTAAAACATGGAAGTTAAAAAGAATATTTCCTACAATTTTAATACTTTCTGAACCTCATTTTCATCAAGATATTTTTTATATTTACAGATAAATAGCAAGATGGCTACTGTTAGCTCTCTGCTTTACACAAGCGTAACAGCTTGTATCAAATTGTTATAGTTTCAAAAAAAAAAAAAAAAACTATATTTTCCATTAAATTTCCCGAAGATTTTATATAATGGGTCATAAAATTATCATTTTATTTTAAAGCTTTTAAACAAATGCATTAAAGTTTTAAATTATCTGCAATATCTTATACCCACCAATTGCTTCTAGTAAAGTTTTTGAGAACAAAAGCATAAATCATTAAATAATAATCATTCTTATAACAATTATAATAATAACAACGGAATTTATTTTACAAGAAAATAAACTAAAGAATTTTTCCTTTCTGTTTTACCGTAATCAAAGATTTGATTTGCAAGAAATATGATTAGCACTTTTCTTGAAAGCGATGGAATTTGTAATTCATATTCAGGTGGTATGTGGTATTAAACATACCACAGTAGTTTTGGCTATATAGGCATAAGGGGGTTTAGAGGGCTGGAGTTCCCCCCAAATCACTGACTTTTAATCGAATCATGGTAAAAGTCATCATTACCTCCAATAGATAAAGATTTATAGCGCTAGGGAGTAATGGTATAACCCGTATTTTTATAGGGGATCGTCTGGATTGTCGGGTTATACCCAACCCGGGCCAAAAAATTCTGCTTGAAATATGAAATCACTCCGAAACCTGACCCAAACCCGATACACTTCAACCGAAACTTGTCCCAAAACCCAAAAGGAAATATATATATATATATATATATATATGTGTGTAATTTAAATACTTTTTTAAGTACAATTATGAAAAAATAGTCTACAATTATCTCTAATATCAATTAATCTAATATTCGATCTAATCAAAATAAAACCATCTAACCGCCTAGCTCGAAATTCACAGTCAAACCTATGAATTTCACCTGCGAGCAATTCATATTCGTGGAAAGGGAGCACTGCTGACACTAAGATTGGATAAAAGAGCATGGTCATACGTTGATAAATCAACAGTAATTAAAAGAAGACGTGCATAGAACCATTTTGTAATGAGCTTAAAAATAAATGTATTGAAAGCAATCAATATTCAAGTTTATCGTCTCTACAATATGCAGAGAATTAAATAGGGGCCAAGGATTTCTGGGATGGAGATGGGGCTAACATTTGTTACATTGACAAGGGATAGATGGGAGGATTTTTCATAAAAATTCCCCTTATATTACTTAAGAAAACCCCCTCACGAGTCATGACTATCACTTTACGAACAGAAAGAGAAAAATTCGCTTGCTGGTGATTAAAAATATCGTTAAAATTAGACATCAATATATTTAAAATGAAACGGAGCACAAGTTCTTTCCCCCTTTTTAACGACAGGAGAGATTGTCAATCTTACTTCTGGATCCGATCTTCTACTCTACTCATAGAATGCGTTGGACGTAATGTCATATGTAGCTATATAGGCAGCGTATTTTGTTCAGTGAATAGTACACCATTTTAACTTATTTAGATGAAAGGAAGAAGGAGGCAGAGTAAAATATACATTCCACCCCGAAACTGTCGTATCAGAAAATATTATTAAAAAAATTTGTAGATTATTAAATTTTAAGAATTGTATATTTAAGTGAAAATACTCAAAATTGCTTTGCGTCTTTGTACCATGGCCTGATTTACGCATAGACCCACAAAACCGGGGCCTTGAGCCCCGGGATTTCGAGGCCCCCCTCAAATCAACTTAGCTCATTTTTGTTTTATATTTACCCCTCATTATACATTACAATTGTTATTTGCAAACTGGTTCAATTTAACATTAAAATTATATTTGTAATTCTCTAAACTACGTAGAAATGTTTGGAAATTGGGAATATTTAACTTTAAATGTGTACAATTTTATCCAACAGATACATAAATGATGTTTGAGGCTTAAAAATTCATAACGTGCTTTGGGCCCCAAATCATCTTAATCGGGCTCTGTTCTTTGCAAACTTCATTTTTCTAAAAATGTACAGTCATGGCAAAAGGATCGTGGTTTTTATGGGAAATCATACTTGATTCTATCTTTTTAATTTTTTAATTTCTGTAAAATTCTGATTTCTGGATATGCGATTACCCGAATCATGTACTACTTTAGCTAATTATAGCTTATACATAGATGAAATCGTATATTTTTTGTGGTATCTGTAGTAATTTGGGCCTGGCGATTCCGCTACAGTGCCATAAATATTCTTGAATTTGTATGTCTTGAATTTGTGCGATCTTGAATTTGTGTGTCACCCGTATGTAACAGTTCAAATTATCAGCCCTACGTGTACTTCTTGATAAACTTTGTTTTTTATTACTCTTTTTTAGAGAAAGCAATGCAATATAACCTATAAATTTGAAAAGCCATAATTTTATTTATGGCCCATAAGTTTACTTACGGAAAAAACTACCCACGCTGCCATGTGTTTTGAAACGATTAAAAAATTTTTAACATGAGGAGTTTCAAACTTTAAATTTGCATAATCTCTAAACTACTTGACCGAAGGACGTCCCGTTTGGTATCCGAAAGTTAAATTTACGGAAGAGTTCAAATATGATGTCAAAATTAGGTGGTAGTATTGAAAAATTTAAGGTTTTTTACAATTTTTATATGTAGACGAACCCCTGAGAAAAAAAAATAAGTACAGGATTAATTAATAGATATTGCTAATTTATTGGAACCAGTCACATTTTTATACGATGATTTGTGGCAGACTTAGTAAGAAGGTATAAATTTTCTTTTCTTTTTTTTTTTTTTTTTTCATCGACTGTACTATAGAAATGTTCATATATTTTATAATAGTAATTTCTGTAATTTATTGTTATTTATTATTAACGATATAAATATTAAAGTTTTTCTAATATTAGAAATTGTTCGAAATAAAATTCTAGGATTAAATTCGTTATTAAGCTCACGATGATTTCAATGGAGCACTTTAATGTTTTGGAAAGAATGTCTTTGCCAACATTTTGAAATAAATCTTTCGACACTGCCCCAGAGGGAGACGATATCTTCGGTCGTTTCAAAATCTCAAGTTAGGGAATTTTGCCCTTCACGACCTTCAGATGCTTTCTATTATTCGCAGAATTACCCGGTGATTGGTCAGGTGCAATGCAACAGGTTCCAATATTCTTTGGCGAATGTTTTTTAAATGTATGCTAGGAGACGTAAAGAGCTGTTGTGAAATACAGCAGTAATGAAACCAGGAGAATTCCAGACAATGAGTTAACTTAGAAAATTAGAGAAAATTGAACAGGGAAAATAGGTCCGTGCTCTAACTCTCGTAAATATACTCGGATTCCCCTGAAATTTTTGTAAGTCATTGACACTTATTATAGCATGATCCCTATTGAAAATGAAGTGTGTAGCATTTATAGTTTATGTACAGGGAGAGTCAAAAGTATTAAGTTACATTATGGTCAATGGGAAAAAACGTTTCAAGTGCATTTTGACGATATTACGCACCATACGAAACATGATTAAATTTATATACAATTAAGTAGCGCACTAAAACATGCTTTTTCTAAAATATGGTGTGCAAAGCATTTATTATTTATTTCAGTGAACACTGAAAGTTCACTGAAAGACACTGAAAAGAAATCCGTTACATTATAATCTATGGGGGAAATCGTTTACGGCGATTTTTAAGAATGTTACACTCTTTCACATATAATGAAATTAATATGAATTTCTAAGGTGCAGTAAAACATACTTACTGTAGAATATGGAGTATAAAGCATTTATTATTTATTTACTTACAGGGTCACAAAAAGAATTCGGTCACATAATGGTCTACGGGGAAAAATTGGTTGCAGCGTATTTTAATGATGTTACACTATTTCAAACATAATAAAATTTATACACATTATTGAGGTGAACTACAAGATGCTTACTGTAGAATATGACGTGCATTAACTCATACTATATATATATATACTATATATATATATATATATATATACTATATATATATACTCATACTGTATCATACTAGATATATATATATATTTGAAATTGATAACGTAATACCTAAATTACGTAAATTTCTCGAAATGTTTGTTGCATATACAAGCATACTGCAAATCCTGTCAAAACGATATTGTAAAAAACCGGAAAATGTTCCGTTTTATACAGGTTTCTGTCTAAAACATATAATTGTATTATGGCGTCCTTTTCGTCGGGTTCCTGAAATTCTTTATTTCAGACAGGATTCCGTTAAAAATATATTCCGTTTTCATAGGTTTTATCGTGTATGTAAAACCTGTAAAAATTGAAAATTCAATCGCAAGAGATCGGAAAAGATTCTGTTTCATACAGGTTTCTGTCTTAGCAGGTCTTGTATGACAATCCTTCCGTCGGGACCATGTAATGTTTCCGCAGACAGGTTCCGTTTTGACAGGTTTATTGTACATATAACATATATATGTAAATGAAATAATTTTATTTTTCAATTTGTTAAAATCGTTGATCTATATAATTTTTTTTAACTTAACTTTCAAATGACACAGTAGATGCATATGCTATTTACAACGTTTTCCTAACACGTTGAAAATTGTTTCTGAAATGGTACGTTTTGATTCTTTACATTTCATTTTGTTTCATCATTTTTCAATAAATATCTTCATGTATATTCATAATGTTCCATTATAATTGTTTATACGCCTATTATCTTTAGATATATAATATACGTTCATTTTTATTCAATTTTCTTTAATTTTTGGATCGTAATGGATCGGGCAATTTGAATGAATGAAATTTGGCTTAGGCTTATTCATTCAAACGGAAATCAATCACGTTTTACTTATATATTTGTGAATATTGCCCTTGATAAAGTGTCCACGATATAAGTTTCAATTTGCTTCTTGTCATTTTTTCACCGTATGCACATTGGGTTTTTTCTTCATATAACTTTATTTTTTCAATTTATTTCATTTTCAGAATCTCACATTTTTGGATATATTTCTTTGTATTTTATTATAATTATCGGTTCTTATATTGTCGATTATTTATGTGATTTGATGGTTATTATTAACAAAAGTTTTTTTATATATAATATAAATGAAAACACATGTGAAAAACAAAGGATGAGATATTATAAAAAGCAAATATCTAATATATACTGCACAACTTGTGAAAATGGAACCTGCCAATAACTAAATCCTGGCTTAAAAGGAAATATTCCTTGGTCCGTTCGAAAAGAATACCATACAATTAGACCTTCTAAAACAGACACCTGTCTAAAATGAATTTTTCACAGCTTTTTTGCGATTGCGTCTTAGTAGGTTTTACTATGTAAATAACCTGAAGTAAAATTCTGGATCCCCCCCCCCCTCCTGCGAAAAGAAATCCTGGCTACGCTACTGAATCAATGAATGTTTGTACGAAGATTTAGTACGGGGGATGGCTATCTAACGTGCATCATTTTCAATACTTTTGTTTAAAAAAATAACTTTGTCCAGGGGCGTACGCGAGATTTCCGTTTGAGGGAAGAATGAAAGCTATTTGGTACCTACCTCGTCCACGAAAACGTGAAAAAAAAAAAAAAAAACATAACATTTTCGAAAATAAGCCGGAGGCGAGCTCTCTCCCACCCCCCCACCCCCCGCACCAAAATAAGTTGAAAGCATTTGCTCACATACTTTTATTTAAAAGAAAGGCATTGTAGCTAAAAATCTATAAGGACCCCCGCCCCCTCCCCTTAAAAAAATCTTGGCTATAAAATTGAATTTTTAACACTTATTGTTTAATAGCACACGCTTAGAAAACTGAAAACATTCAGTGGTTATGGCAAGCAGTTTTAGTTAAGTAAATTCAATATCATGCGAATGAAACCAACAAAATAAAATTAATAATTAATTAGAGCTGGATTCATGCTGATAATTGCATTTATATCTCACGAATTACTACATTCGACTATAAATTTTGACCCTAACCTTCTTTGATCTTTTGCTTGGCTGAAGAATCACAGTGAAACTATAAGTAATTGATCAAAATTTTCAGATATACCCGCATTAGATCAGTTTCATTATTTATTTGATTGTGATTTCTTCAGTTTCAGTCAGTTTTAATCTCCCTTAAATTTCTAAGCCTTCTTTAACTTTTAAATTTGTACAAGGAACTGAGTGCAAAATGCCAAGTAATGCTTGCATATTCTTTTCGCGGAGAAAAAATAGTAAAAAGAATGTTTCCAGTTACTGGTCTGAGCGGTGCAAACTTTTTTCGGTATTCTCGAAACTCGAACCAATACACTAGTAATGATTTTGAACGCTGCTTAAAATGAAACAGTATTTTTTTCCTTCGCATTAAGTTATAGAAACAAGGTCAATACATAAAAACATTACTAAAGAAATTTGTACGTTTAATATAATAACATGTAACATAATACTATTTTTACTAATAGGGGATACATTTTCATTTAGTTAGCAAGGATCCTATAGGATTCCCCACAAAATTATTTTTCTTAAACACAGACTTTTTACAAACGTTTTCCCATCCCCAAACTTAAACCTAAACTAATTTAATCATTTAAAACTGAAATCGGATCTGTCATAAAACCGGGGCCTGATAAAAAAGCATGAACCAACTGGGCCGATCGATGGATGGATTTTGTCAGTTTTTGGCAGTATTGCAATAGTAGAGAAATATCCTCAGGGATGACCTTTGAAGGGAAAGTGAACCGAATTATCGTAAAACTCTGATAATCTTGCACAGTTACCGAGCCTAGACACTGCTGGTATATCGAACCCGCGAACATCGGCAGCACCTCATTTTGTAGCCAACGTGCTGACTATTCGGCTGATAGCGAATGAACCTTGCATGACACTTTGACCCCTAATATGGATGGCCTCCAAATTTGGTATGCAAATTGCGTAAAGCTGATATTTTAAATCAATTTTAACCTTGCACTGTTTATAATCAAAATTTTGTACTTTTGGCATCGGATAAGATTAAAAACAAAAAATATATTTATCTGAATATGTATTTATATATATATATTCTAAGGGACCAAAAATGTTGTGATATCACTAAAAGAGGGGCCCTCTAAGGAACACTAGGCCCTGGGCCTGGTATTCGTTTGAGGTTCTTGACCGGGCCCTGCATAAAACAGTTGCAGTCGCCAAAGAATCTATTATCTAGCTAAAAATAAAAAAATAAGAACATTGTTAAAAATGCCTGAACAGGAATTTAACCTGACCATTACGATCACTCCAGATTAACAAAATTATGATTAGAATATTCTTATGGCATAAAAAACTGTTCATAATTTCACAAAAACAGGACCCTGTGGGAAAAGTCAGGACAGATCCTCAGTTAGTACTTATACGTTTCCACTTTTCCTATGTCTGCGCATATCGGCAGCCACAGCAGTTGGTTTAAAAATATAAAAGAGAGAGAAACAATATATAAATTGTGGTCATCGTTTAAATTTCTGAAAAAAAAAATCGCGGATAAAAAAAAAATTAAATTAATAAATATATTTTCAACCGTAAGTTGTAAGGCCCAAATAATATTTTCATTACAAAGAGCAAATATAATTAAATGAGCACAATATTAGTAAAATTCATATAAAGATACTGAAAATGAAAAATGCTTAAATAAATAGAGACACATAGATATGCAGTTTCTCAATTAACACTATACATAATATATAATATATAAGCGAATGACAGTATCTTTGAAAAGTTCTGAAGGATTTTTTCAGACATCTTAATTATTTCAACTTTTATTTTTATTTGGTATGGCTAAATTTGAAACAGATTCTATAAAATTAAAAATGAGCGCATGCATTAATTCGTTTAAAACATTCACTTTCTGCAGCATCTGCAATAATAAAAGTGATTTCAAAGCATAGAAGAACTTAAATTTTTAAAACAAATTTAATCAGAATGTTCTAATAATAATTATGAATTAACTTTCTCATTATTGGACTGTTTTCTGTTGCATAACAGTCAAACATTTAGAGAAAGTTTTTATATTTCACCGCAACACGCTAGACGGAGCCAATATCGCAGCATGTGGAAACGCGTGATTATTTTAACATCCGTTTTTGTTTTCTTTTGGCGTGTGTCAGTTCATTCTTTTGCATTACAAATATTTTTGAGCAGTATAAATCTTACCTTTTGTAAGATGAACACCGCGGCGTGCCATAGTATTCCTAGAAAAATCACTTCACAAGCTTACATGTGTTCTTGCCACGACCAAACTGGGATAGTTTGTCGTCTGCTCGTTTGTACCCTTTCCTCTTACTGATGTGACGTCAAATCCTCCTTTTCCCCTATCTTCCGCTTCACTACCTGGTCTATTGCAATTCTTTTTTCTTTATTTACAACTTTTTTCCCTTACGGGAAGCAGCAAATAGAATTCACGAATGATTGACAAGCATTTAGATAAAAATTTTCCGTTATTTCAGAATTTTTTCGCTTTGGTGTTAATGAGCGCCGCCCTTGACTTTATAGTATGATTTGTGTTTCGCTCGATTTTCTGACGTCTTTAGAATGATTCTCTTTTATTGCGAGAAACCTGTTCTTTTCCTTTTACTTTCTTAATGTAATGGAAAAAGATTTAATGTTGTAAATCTATAATTAATACAATAATTTCTATTAAAAAAAAGTATCGTCTCTTTGTTTTCAATTGAAGTGTTCATTAGTTCTTCCGTACCATAAAAAAAATGGTTGGTACGGAATTATAATACCATTAATTTTTGAAATTGTATGAGTTGATTTATCATAGATGCAATATTACATATACACGCAGCTTGCACTTAATTTGCATTTTAAACGAAGAATGCATTTTTTAATTTATGAAGCTCGAATTTTAGAAAAGAGCGTTAAATTTGTAAATCGGCAATGTATAGTCTAATTTGCTATCTCACCTATCTCGCTTAAACAAAATTATTATTATACTTTTAAATGGGCAATCATGTTATGTCGAAGTGACATGTATTTTACAGTAATAATAATAATAATAATAATAATAATAGTAATAATTATTATTATTTTATATTTTAGAACTGATTTCTACCACGCACTAGAAAACAAACTTTCGCTCGTATTCATTCATATTTACCTGAACCGAACCATTAAGGATCCTCGTGAGTGTTTTTTTATTGTATTTTATATTCATTCCTTAAAATAAACAATTTCCAAAAATTGTATATACCTTTTATCAGAACGAATATTTCAAGAGTCCAAAAAAATATAATCGAGATTACTGAAATTCAATAAGTTTCTTCCCATTATTATATACTAAGTACATACCAAATTTCAAGTCTCTATCTCAATTTTTTCGGGAGGTAGAGTGTTTACAGACACAGACACAGACAGACGGACGGGAATTTTTTTTTCTATAAATAGGTTTTTCGGAATCTCCAGTGTCTGAAACGTGTAAATCCGTCAATTTTTTTTTCGATTTTTAAAACGATTGCAAGACTTACCCTATACTACGTATGATGGGTAAGTAATAAAAATTGTTTCAAAATGTCAGCGACACTAGAATTTGAAACTGCTATATCTCAGACAATTTTTAAGATAAAGGCCAAACCAAAAATGCTCCGGAAGCCTTGTACCAAGGTTTAAAGAAAAAAATCTATTTCAATTTCTAATATTTTTTGTACATCATTTGGAATTTTTTTTAAAATTTTAAATGGATGCCAATTTGAACAAGAAAGAAAAATCATGCGTCCAGCATAGATTATGAAACACTTTCCAACATACCCAGAACGAAAATTCACCATTAAATAAGGCAAAAGAAGATATGTAAGTAAACAGTTTAAAAAACATATACCACATTGAAAAATACAGTTTTCGAAATTACAAAAAAAGTAGTCGAAATATTTTGTGCAAGCATGTATATGATCTGTAGATTTGGATATATAATACATAGCATGATAAAATTTAGTTCAGTTTGAAAATTTACATTTAGCAATTTTTGCCAATCGATGGAAATGCACTCGAAATCTTTTGTACAGCCCTGTATATTACCTAAACACTTTTGTTCACATCACATATTAAGCTAAATTTTAATTCAGGTAAAAATCGTATAAGACAACTTAAAACTCACTTCCAGCAATTACCAACCATAAACGACAAGGGATTTTGTTCTTTGCGTAGCCCTGTATATGAATTTATTTATATTCCACAAACTTATATTAGTCTACTTAATATAGTTCAGTAAGAAACTGCGTAATACAATTAAAAACTACCCCTAAGCAATTCACTCCCATAGTGCATAATACTTATGAATTCCCTTGTGTAAGCCCTGTATAAGATCAACCGAATTTATACACACCACATAATATGAACAAATTTAGTTAAACTTAAAAACGCAAAACAAACTTGAAAACGCACTTATCACAAATAGCCTGTAATTATCGCATGTATACAGTAACCGAATTCCTTTGTGTGTCTGTCCTTGTAAATAGACGATAAACGCAATGCACACCATACTTTTAAGCTAGCAATTTATAAGTGCACCTCAGTAATGCGTATAATTTTCATTATGTTTGAAATAGTGAAATATCATTAAATTACACTGCAAGCGATTTTTCCCCGTCGAACAATGTGTAACAAAATTCTTTTGTTTGACCCTGTAAATGAATAATAAATGTTTTGTACCCATATTCAATATATATATAAGAAACATGTTTTAAAGCACTTCATGAATTTTTATCAATTTCATCATGTTTCAAATGGCGTAGCATCATCAAAATCCACTTGAAACGATTACTTCCTATTGACTGTAATGTAACGCAATACTTTTGAATGTCCCTGTAAAAAGTGCTACACCCTTCATTTGAAATAGAGAACATGCTGTAATAGACGACAATAACATACAAAAATTTCAGGGCAATCAGGGAAAATTATATAATTTAATTCATTTAAATCGTGAGTAAAAGTAAAATACTTACAAACATTTGGCGAAAGAAGAAAGTGAATCAGTTTAAGATATACAAAAATTTAAAATTGTAATAATTAACATAAACCTAAGAAATTTATAAAAATGACCATAAAATAGAACATTAAAGAAATAGACGTTAAAGCATTAAAAAAGGATAGGCCCCATGCATTTTAATCGCCAAACTGTCGCGGAAAAAACAAAAATAGCCTTTCGATTGGGAATAACTTCTTTCAATTTATGTTAAAAACTTAAGCTTAGGGGGCCGCCTTCATACTGAAATTGTTCCAAACTCTGGAATTTTCAACACGAACATCCAATCTTGACAGAATATTTGGATTTTTCGGGACATTTTACCTACAGACACAAAACGGGAAGTGATTCGGGGAAATAGTTCAAGAATTATGAAGGTTTGAAGTTTGAAACTCCTAATGTTAAATTCCTTTTAAATCATTGCAAAACAGATTGCAATGCGGGTAGTTTTTTTAAGCATAACTCAAAAACTACTTAGCGGAATGAACTGTAATTTTGGATTCGCATATTTGATGTTTCTAGAAATTGATTCTTATTAAAAAATTCATAAGTTACAATTCATATTCTTTTCGAAAACTAATTTCGAAAATATATACATGCTTTGACCGATTCGGTCACTGCAGATTAGAGTCCTACATCGGGTCGGGTAACACTATTTTACCCGAACCCGACCCAGCCCGAACCGCGGGTCGGATCGGTTTGACGCTAAACTTTTCGTTGCGGAACGGGTTCTTTTCTGGTGGACTTTAAATGTTTCGGCTTCGGGTCTGTTTCGGGTTAGGTTTTGATTCTTTCATGGCGGATTTCGGTTGACCTGATTTTTCAAAAGAAAGTCCTGAATATTTTTCAAATGAAAAAATTATATATTTGAATATTAAAGAGTGTATATATGTTAATTTTTATACAAAACAGATGAAATAGATATTAGAAATATAATTGTGCACTATTTTTTCTTAATCGTATTAAAATATGGATTAATTTTCTTTCACTTTAGGTCCTGGTCGAGTTTGGGTTTCAATATGGTTCGGGTTGAAGTATACCGGGTTAGAATCAGGTTTTCGGTTGATGATCTTTTTTGTTGGGTTCAAGTCGGGTTGACGATTTTTTTGTCGAGTTCGAGTCCGGTTTTGGGTTGACTTCAATCAGAAATTTTGAAATCGCATGGATCGGGTACAACCCGACCCGTGCAGGATTCTATTGCCGATGCGGTTTTGGGGAAAAGGTTACTTTTACGATTAACGTTTTTAATAAAGGTTTTGACATGAGGGATTGTTACCAAAAGTATATCATTTATGGATTAAAAAAAGTCTTACACATTCAAAACTAATTAGTTAGTGTCTGTATAGGCATTTTAAAAAGTCTATTTTATGTAATTTGTTTGATCTAATTCATATATAATATTTATTTTATATATCAAAATTTCAAACAAGTAACGAATTTTAAAACTTTGTTTTGTCGCTATAAATTGGTGTTTCTAGTAGGAAATTGTTTCATACTTCATGAAACTTTTTTCAACAAATATAATGAGGTAAAAGATTAGGTAACGATTCATCCTATCTCATCTTATTATCTGGTCAAAATAACCTTAGTGCATCCGCAGGCATGGTAAAGAGGCTTAATAGCTCATCCGCTAACAGCCCTCCCGCTCCCCGCTTTCTTTTAAACATTTTTAAAGCTTAGATGCCGAAAGTATTTAAGACATCACGTCACCTTAGAAATGCTTTCGTTCTAGCAAACGAACAAAACTGACTAAAATTGCTACCTCGCTGTGCAAGAATATAAAAAAATACGAAATTCAGTAAAACAGCGATCACTATACCGTAAATGTGTGCACTTTGAATCCATGAAAACAACAACAACAACAACAAAAATAATCAGGGGATGCAGCTGCCTTCCTGTGCTGGAATCTCAAAATACATGATATTCAGTAAAGGAGCAATCAGTATACCGTAGCTATGAGCGCTTCGCGCACCAAAATCCCGCGAGGAGCAGCAATAGATTCAGCTACCTCACTGTGAAGGAATCGTTATCGGATGAATTGAGACTATTTTCCATGCCTGTGGATGAGTTGAGACTTTTGACAGATCGATTTTTCTCTAGCTAGTAACGCAACTGTCTAAAAATAATTTGATATTATATTACAGATTTTTTCTTTTTTTTAGAAAATACGTGAAATTTATTGATAGAATTTTTATCGTTTTAGCTTTTGCAAAATAAATAAAAGTAAACTTAGCTCATCCCCCAAAATGAACCCTGGAAATCCATTGTTTTGGAAGCAACTGATCCACTCTGCAACTAATTAACAAGACAGGAAATAAGATTTTTGTCCGCTTCTTGTACTATGAATTCGAGGAAATGGATTTTGTGTAAGCAATTAACATATTTATGAACATATTGATTTTTTTTTTTTTTTTTACGTTTTTGACTTGCGTAAAAAAGGAGTACATCTGATTTTAAATGGGAAAAAAGATCATGGAAGTACCTTTTTAAAACGTTCTGTACAGAAATCACTCACAGACTTTAGTTCTTTTATTTTTTGGTTCCGCGTTTTGATGAAAATTAGCCAACCATACAAGACGTAGAGAAAAAGTGTTAGGATATAAAGCGATCCACTGACATCCTGTTAAAATACTTAAACCCGAAATTCACCTCTCCACCTGTTGTTAAAAGAAGTTTAAAAACAAAATAAAGAATAAGAGAGAAGTAAAACAAATTGGGGATACAAAAAATAGCACACAAGGAAATAATTTGTGAGGAAGGAAAATAATTGCGAAGAAGAAACTTGCGTAGAAATAAAGAAGATGGAATTTAATTGACGTCTATTCATTTTCTAGACGGAAACGACAACCTTGCTGAATAAAAATGCAGGTATATAATTTGTGGGACTTTGCAGGGCCTCATTATTGCCAGGGCCAAATAGGGCAGCCGTGCCGGGATCTCTCTAGAAGATCCCTAAGTCCCACACCTCTAAAGAAAAAAAAAATGTATTATTTTCTTCAAATAAGTACAAATTTAAGCTTCGAAACTGTCATGTGTGTCCCTAAATTAATATTTGCCTGGTTGCCCCAAGTAGGTTTAACCGAGCTCTGGTAATTTGGATTGAAATAATAAAGAGGGTTCATATCGAATGCGCAAGATATAATAATAATAATAATAATAATAATAATAATAATAACAAAGCTAATGTGAAATCATGTGTTTTTGGTAAATATATTTTTTTAAACTAAACGTTACCTCACTCAACTTCACGTAATTGTTTCAAAAATCGGCATATGTATAACTACTATGCAGAAAATTTGCTTTTTAAGATTTTCTTTTTTTTTTTTTATCCCAATTTATTAAAATCATTAAATTATCATTCAGCTAAATATGTATAATAAATACATGCATACATTTATAAATTTTCATGATCTATTAAAGTATAATTTATGTTTTAAAGGATCGGAACGAAATTCTATATAATACCACTTTTAAAGGTTACAATTACACCTCTCAACTTAACTGGCACAGCATGAAATCTTTGAATAAAAATAAGACAAACAAAATTTATCATAAAAGAAAGTAGGGCACGAACATAAAATATTTTACAACTTTCAAATATATTTCAAATTAACTACCAAAATAATTCTTTTGCTGAATCCCTATTGGAGAATAACATTACTGTTTAACAAAATACTTAATAATAGATTCAAAATATTGTCATTTTCTCTGGAAAAAAATATCAATGTTTTTTTCAAAAGTCTAAAAACAAAAGAAACTCCTTAAAATCTAAAGCTTAAAAATTCTTCCAAATATGTATAGGATTGTTTTAATTTTATTAGCTTAAGAATTTTTATTTCGCATCATAAGAAATCATGCTGTGTCTAAAAAAATCGAACAGGTTAAAGTTACCGGTTACAATTACTTTAAAATTCTTAGTTCCAGACGAATATATTAAATCCACCCTAGGTCAACGTTCTTTATCGAGCGCATATAAATATAAACCAAAATAGTCATCCAGGTGTGTAATAAAACGATATATATATATATTACCTTAAAAGTAAATCCTGTTTTTATGAATGTTAAATAAGAAAAATTACTCAGTTATATTCTTGAAAAATCCCTAATTTCGTAAATAAAACACTTCATAAGAAATGTGGATACAAAATAGGGAATGTACAAATATACAATGTACAGCCAAATTGTAAAATTCGTTAATGAAAATTACAAAATTTTAAAATTTCGTTACTTCAACAAGAGATTAACTTTTTTTGAAGCAACGAAATTTTAACGAAATTTTTAGAAATGGTAACCACAAGAAACTGGAAAGATAAACAATGCTGATATCATAATGACGTGCATTTTTCTTAACTATTATCTGCTCTTTACTTATAGTTTTAATTATCTAGTCACTGTCTTTTACTTCCTCCACTATAATAGTTCAATCTACAAAAATTATTAGTAAGCTTCAGTGATTAGCTAAATTTATATGGAGAAGAAAAGGATCTGTCATTTTGTTTTACTTTAAGTTAAATTAATCTGTTTTAGAAATTTTCCATTAATTATGGAATTTTATTAGGATAAATCAGAATGATAGAACTTGGTGGTTTATTCTTGGTAATAATGAATAATGATGATTCTACTGTGACTGTCCAAGTTTAACCTATATCCGTAACATAAAATCTTCTATTTGAACTGAACTCAAGAATATTAACATTTATCAAAACCAAAGGTAAACTGAATAGTACACATCTGAAATATAGTACAAAGAAGGATTTCAGCATTCGATTTTATTTATCAGTATAATATACATAACGCTGAAACTAAATGACTAAACAAGTTTCTTCTACAAAAAAACAACAATCTAAGTTAAAATTACCAGTTTTAAATTGCTTGTAATATAAGAGCGATAATACGATGCTAATCTTACTGACCCGGCGCGAATGATATAAGAAATGTTTACTCTGACTGACTATATCAATTTTCTGTTTTTAGTTATATAACAATATATAATTAGTTATTTTATTTTTATTCATAATTTCACAGTTTTTGTTGCTGTTTCGGTAATGTTTAATTAATGGCTATATATATAAATGAAAGTACTGACCGGGGAGATGATCAACGCGCAACCCAAACTACTGAAGCTACAAACACGAAACTTGGAGGAAAAATACTTCTTAGGATGTAGAGGCGCACTAAGAAGGGATTTTCAAAAACTCCACCCCTAAGGGGGGTAAAAAGAAGAACAAACTTTTAAAAAACTCTTTAAAAATCTGGTATTATAGTTATGTGTCAAATGATAACATATATTTAATGTGTTTTTGTAAGCTGAATCGAATGGTACCAATACCACTCATAAGTCAAATAGTTCGTGAGACATTGCACATTTTTCTAATTTGGCGATGTCTTTGGCGTCAAAATCTTAAAATGTCTATCAATACAAGTGATAATTTCGAAATATACATCCATTACTATAGCAACGGAAGAAATTCAAATTAAATCTTTTTGTTATTTAATTCTTTTGTTTATTTTTACAGATAGAAACATTAACTGCTCAATTGGGAATTGAATATTATTCTTACGGATATTTATGCAATTGTGTATTATTATTATTTCTACAAACGCCACGATTTAAAATAAAATGTGCTTGCTAAAATAAAGTTTCGAAGGTCTGTTTAGTATTGTATGTTACTTCTTTGTTTGTTTTCAGTCTTCAGACTTGTTTTCCCTTTTCTTTGGGTAGTTATTCTTACGATTTCGGGCTAATTTTCCGCAATCGCATATCTCACCAATTGGCGTATTAGCTACAATGTTGAAAGCATCGTTTATGTTTGAAGCGAAACCTTCATGATGAATCCTATTACAGAAAATCATATCATCTTCTATTAGTATAAACCACATAGTCACATTTTAATCCGATTATTCATGATATTTTGGTAAGTTTTACAGTGTTATACTATATGTAACTTCAATAAACGTCTGAAGATCAGTTTCTCAGTCCTCATCTTATGTCAGTAACTATGGTAACACTGCATTTGGCTAACTTTTTTCCATGACAACAAAGAGATGAAGAGGGGAGGTTGGATGTCCTTGAGAAGCCAATTGAAATTACATAGAATATAGTTAGATAATGTTTTTTGAAAGGTTTTGTTATATAACTATTCTACGTTGCTTTGTTATAGAGCTAACAGAAGAAACTCTACAATTAAGTGAACACGATTATTAAAGATTACCTTTTTAAAAAAATTCTACTGGACAAATTTTGATGGAAGTGATTTTTCAGGTATGGTTAATGATCCTATAACATATCATTCTGTGTTGCTTAGTTATAGAGCTAATGCGAAAGTGATTGGGAAAGGTGAATGCAATTATGAAAGATATATCTACTATATATATAAAATGCAAATTCGTATTTCATTCCGACCGTTTATAATTTGAGTTCTGCTGGACGGATTTTGGTAGGAGTTACACTGTTAGTTAGGCAATTTTGTGGGGATGGTTGGTACTTCTCTGTAGCAAAGTTTTTGTCTGCGTTTTTTTTTTCTTTTTTTTTTTTTATAAGCGAAAGCTTAACAACGAATCTGATTACAGAAATCACGTCATCATCATCTACTATATTTATAGAACCCAAATTCGTATTTCATGCCGATCGGTTAAAACTCGGGTTCTACCGAATAGATTTTTATAGGATTTCACTGTTAGTTATGTAAATTTGTTTTAGAAAGGTTTTAAAATAAAGCACCTTGTTCTACATTGCTTATTTATAGAACTCCGGGAGGGAAAAAACGTCATTTTTTATGAGTACTTTTATACGAATAGACTCATATCTTCGAAATTTTCTCTGAAAATAAAAATACACAAAGACAATTTAAAGAATATATACCCGCAAAACATCGCAAATTCACTTCATCTTTCATAGTGATTTAGATATATCGATTTAAATATGACAAAATTTTAAAAACTACATTCTGAGAAAAATGCATTTAAATCTTGGAAGAAGGCGCTGAAACCACAAGCAGTACAATGTTAAAAGCACTATATATTTTAATCGTATTTATCGTTTACATCTTGGGTCAATTTTTCTAAAAAATATAGAATATATTTTAAACCAAAAAATAAAAATAGTTTTTTTTTTTCAAGACTTTTATGCCCCTGACCAAATTAAACATTAAAAAATATTCTGAAAAATGATAGCTCAGATATGAAGGGGTCATATAAGGTCATGGAGGGACCTTCCACATGTTGAATGTAAAATTATTTAGTTCTCTAAAATTATTCCTTAATAACTCCTCCTCACTCTTCCCTTCTCCAAAAAGCAGAATTAATCAATTCTTTCAAAGATTTTACGCATAATTTGCAAAATTATTTAATTTTAAAATTTAAAAAAGGTAAAATATTATCTTACGCGCTGTAACCGTCGTTGTTATTATTATTTATTTTTAAAAATCTCAATTACATTGTAATGTGTGTGAATTCAAATATACGCTTAAATTAGAGATGGGTAACCGATATATATATATATATATATATATATATATATATATATATATATATATATATATATATATATATATATATATATATATATATGTAATATATTTGAATTTAAAAAAACATACCAAGTTCTTGTAACATTCTAATTAAATCTCCAAAGAGATAATTAATAATAATGTGTAGACAGAATACCACATAGTTAATAAATTAACAAGTGCAATCATAATTTTACCATAGCTTGTGCTTCAATGGTAATTGGCCAAAAATACTGAAAATATGAAGGTTATTTAAAAAGAGAGAGAGAGAGAAAGAAAAAAATATATATATATAATAAACCATAAAATGTTAATAATTTGGAGTTGATATCAAGTGAATACAAATGGATTAAGAAATGAAATATGAACTAAATATAATGTAAAATTGGATAACAAGAAATTTAAATTATAATTGGATATGAAAAAACACGTGTAGGTATAATCTTCAGCCTGGATGTACCCACACGTGTTTTAAAAAATAATTCAGTATTTCATAATTATACTGGCATATATGCTAAGATCAGTATAATCACCCAGGTATACTGAATTATTACCAGAAAACAACTGGAAATAACAAAATTGGAAATAAAAAACTTGTAAAGAATAGATAAAATATTTTACTCACAATAATTATCCAAAAATCCGTATATAACACTATACTGAATTATTACCAGATAACAGTTGGAAATACGACCACATGGCGCACATATCAAATACTTGATGATATAGTCAAGTTGCGAGAAATTATTTGAAAGTTAAGTTTAGAGAACATATTTTGAAATAACACCTTAATTATTACACCTTAACACTATATATATTACAAAGAGTTGTAAAAAAAAATAAAAAAAATTAGTCTTCTATTAAAAATACACAGGATGTCACAAAAAGTTTGCCCCCTTTTTTTATCTGTTAGATCAGTAGGTAATTTAAATTGCAAAAGTGGTCAAAAAAAGGTAGGAAAACTGATTATATTAATGAAATAGTCCTGCCATTAATATTTTAAAAAGTTACTCTTTTTAAATTTTTATACGACTCCTTTAGGCAAATTTTGTCAATTAGTTTTTTTTTTCTGTTGCTCCAAAAAAAAAAAAAAAAAAAAAAAAAAAAAAAAAAAAAAAAAACAAGATCAATAGAAAAAACTGCATTTCTGTATCTTTAAAATTGAATGAATGTGAATTTTATTTAAAATTGATGATGAAATGAATTGAATTTAAAATTAAAAGCTTAATTAAAAATTGACCACAGTGAATTTGGGCTGCATATCACACTAGAAATGTAAATTTGTGAGATGTTGCAAGAAAAAAAACACGGGCTGTAATATATATACATATGCAATTATACGGACGAAAATATGTATGTTTAAAATCAAATTAAACAAAGATAATCGATGCTTGCAAAAAAAATAGTTACGAAGAACTCCAAAATATTTACAGAAGCATTATTAGAAGATCTCATTTATATATTGGAGATAACAGAAAACACTTTGAAAATGCTATGCGAATTGCTTTATTATTATTATTATTATTATTATTATTATTATTATTATTATTATTATTATTATTATTATGTCTGTAGAATTAATTGTACATTTGTCTCTTTACAGGATCTCTGCCTGTGTAATGCTTTACTTAGAGATATTTGTGATGGGATGTTTCATACTTAACATATTTTTGATCTGAAAAACACTATCACCAATTTGTGAATGGTCCCTATTTTTATGGGCGAAATTGCCTTGTCAACAATACGAAAAAATGGTATAACTCAGTTTTTCCTTTGTTATAATTCGGGTAATTTTAAAAACACTGCTGTGCAGTTTTTTTTTTTTTTTTTTTTTTTTTTTTTGTTTTTTTGTAATAACTTTGTAGCAGCAAAAAGGAAATATTTTCTAATTGATCAACTTTGTCTAGAGGGGTCGTCTAAAAACTTAAAAAGGGTAACCTTTTGAAAAATATTGAGAGGACTATTGCATTAACATAATCTTATTTCTTACCTTAATGTGAACAGTTTTGCAATTTAAATTGCCTACTTATTTCCAACATGTAAAAAATTAAAACACGTTTCAATCTTTTTGGGACATCTTTTATAAATAATTAAATATTGCTCTGAAAATAATTTCCAGCATTTTCTTTGTACAAAGTATCGCACCCTATAACTTACCCCTTTTCTCACTGCATTATTTTTTCTAAAATTTATTAAAACAATTACATAAGTAAAAAAAAATCTTATCAAAGAACACAGAATGTGAAAATCTATTTGAAATTGAATCATGTAAGCTAGATAACTTGAATTATTTAAATTTTAAATAACCATGTATGTTTTGTACAGCAAAATACATAAGATTTAACTTTTTTAACATGTGGCATAGATTAATTCGTTTTTCGAATACAAAAGAACAGTAAAGAAAAAGGAGAAATACTCTACATTTTTATGTAATTTAACCTGCCTTACATTTTTTGCCAATGCATGGATTTTCCTATAATAAGCCGGTAACATTTTTTTTTTAATTTGTTCATTTTATTTAATCTCCCAGCGCAAATTTTACGACAAATATAATTTTTTCGATACTTTTTTCTCACAAACGGTACCGAAATTAAACTTCAAGTTTTACTGCTGCTATGTATAATTGCTTTTTTAAGATTATATACTTCTCTTATTCATGTTATGAAAAACTTTGAATTTGTAATAGCCTAACTATACTATCCGCATAAACTAGGTCACGCACTTGCCCTCGAAAAAAATTAATCGCGTCCGCTGAAAGGTTAAAGTACATGTGTAATAAAAGGATGGATTAGTAATGCAGTTTGGTTCTCTGGAAAAAAAAAATGCCAGCTGATTTTTTTTCTCCCAAGAATTGTCTTATTTTTTTAAATTCAGGTTTTCACTACTCGATTTAAAAACATACATGTATTTTATTAAATATGATGATGATAGATGTATTTTATTGGAACAGTTAATAATATTTCTGATTGTGATTTTCTTTAAATCCAGTATCATTAACTATGAATTTGTAAAACTCTAAATTAAAAATTACTATATCTACGCTAATTAAAATTTTCAGTTCCTTAAATTCTTCATGCCTAGTTTCATTCCTCATTGTTGTAGCAAAACTATTTTTTTGTACAGCTAACCAGGTCCCTGTACCTGCCGGGCATGAGTGCCTAGCTTGACGAGTTAGTATCTGGACGTGATCACAGCATGGCTTCAGGTATAATTCATAGGGAACTTGGAGGACTTTGCACCTGCGACGGATGTTACATGCACCAGGTGCCATTACCATACATGGCGTAACAAAACTATTTTTCACAATAACTGAGAAAATAATTATAGTTATTAACACAAATGCATTTTGTTTAACAATAGATAAAAAATAATTTTTATCCTCAGACTTTTTTAAACAGGTAGGGTTGAAAAGATTAGTAATTAGTAGTGTTGTTTCTTATACTGATATATACCGGGTGCGCCAAAAGTTCGTTTAAACTTTAAAAATTCATTAAAAAGAAACCAATTATTCTAAAAAAATTGAGGTTTGCAGGAATGGGATAGAGGGAGATCGACATTTTTTTAATAACAAAAAAGTTGTGGTTAAAAAAATACCGATAGATGGCGCTGGCATGCATAATAGGAAGCAGGTGTGTGCAAATTAGGCTTATAGTAAAATACCCATTTCAGTGAAGCGTCTGACAAGCTTCAGGTCCTTTTCTGGACCAGGTCCTTTTCTGGTTTTCAGTCATTTCGCAGTGCAGAATTTTCGCAATGCGCCAGTTACCGATTCTCCGTTCTTGTAAAATAGTTTAATAAAATGCGCTTGATCTGGTAATGATAGTATACTGCTGGCATCGAATGAAGAATTGAGGGTTTTATTGGTAGTTTAATTTGCATAAATCTGCTTCATATTATGCATGCAGCGCCATCTATCGGTAATTTTTTAACCAATTTTTTTTCCTATTGAAACAAATCCGATCTCCCTCTAATCCCATTTCTGCAAATCCTATTTCTATTTCCCATTTTTTAGCATAATTTCTTTCTTTTTTTAAATGATTTTTTTTAAGTTTTGACGAACTTTTGGGGCACCCGGTATATATATATACCGTATGTATATATATATATATATATATATATATATATATCTTTGAAATAAAAAGTTATCTAACAAGTTCGAATAACAATAATGACCGAACCTCCAATTTGAAGATGGCGTGTAATAATATTATACATTAATTATTATAGTAAAATAAAATATATATGGAAAATATATTAGCAAGTATAATATACCAGGAAATCTCAATATATTAATAATCATGAACATTTATATAATGTTTTGAATTTGGTCATTTGTTACGATGAAATGCTTTAAATATGACCAGCGCGATGATATATTTCTTTTCTGACTCTTTTCATTGATGTGTCCCTTCACACCCTTTATATATGAATATATAATACACACTATATATATATATATATATATATATATATATATATATAACCATTAAATGAAAGTTACAACCACCAACAAAAACTGTAGAATTATGAATAAAAGTAAAATAACTAATTGACAACAAAACAGATCCCCCCAACAAACTGAACCTAGATACCAAAAACCTAGTATTAAAAAAAAAAAAAAAAAAAAAAAAAAAAAAAAAGCAGAAATTGAATAACAGAAATTGAATAATGGAAATTTGTGGAATTTAGATAGAATTTTCTGGTCCCAAATGCCTAAATTTCCACAAATAAAATGTGTGGTTTCATCTTCATATTAGCCATAAAATAGCTAAAGAATATGAATTTGGGACAACCACACTCAGAATATAGAGAAATACACAATGAAACAACAATTAAGTTCAAAATACAACATGATTAATAAGGTTAGAGGGGAAAAAAAAATAAAAACATGAAATTACCTCATTTGAAAGCAAAATCCAAACTTGAGTCAGCTTATATTACAAGCATTGGAGTTTTAAGCATATGTTGCCAAAAAAAAAGAAAAAAAAGGTATTTAAAAAATGATGGATCAAGGAACAACATGTAACGCATAGCCATGCATATGCCCCAATTTATAAGACCAGCACCATCTACAGAAAATTTAAAATTGAACTCCACCATAAATTCAAAAGAATAAATCAATGAGGTGCTGCCATCTATTGGTAAATATATACAATTATATAATAATTTATTACATTATTGGATGATGTTTTAAAACAAATACTGTCTTAATACAGATAATTGAACAAAATTATATTAATAAATTTATTGTATTAGAATAATGAATAAAATATGTATTAAAATAAATAAATAAATAAATGAAACTGATGATTATTGATTAATGTATCAGATAAATATTTGTAGCTAGCGATAACATATCACCATTTTTATTACTGTGACAACATTGCATCATATCTTAAGTTAATTTATAATTAATAAATAAATGTATAAATTACAGATGCTATGGAATTAATATTAATAATTAAATTGTGAAATTAATTAGTTACATTTAATGTGTCTACAAACTTTCTTAAAAATGAAATACTCTTGATATAATGGGAGAGGGTAAAATAAAAAATAAAAATTAATACATGCATTGTATTATCATTTAAGAAAATAAACTATGTATTAGAAGCTAATAAGATAATGTCAACAGTGGGCTAGAATTTAAATACAAGTAATCATAAAATTATTAGTGAATATGAATACGTTTAATATGAATAAATAAATACATAAATATAACTAAACCAATATGCATATAAAAAATCGAAACATAGTCCATTACAAAATGTGTAATTGCATCGTAGTACTAAAGCAAATGCCCCCCCCCCGCTTTTTTTTTTGGTTAAATTAACCAATGCGTATTATCCATATATATAACTTTATGATAACCTATCTTTAAATAGGAGATTAGGTTAGATTTGATGCAAGAACTTGTTTAATGTATTTTGAAATTCAAAGGTATTATAATAATATATATATATAATTATAATATATATATATATATATATATATATACTTTCAAAATAGTAGGAAGGTGCCAGTAATACAAAGGTGCATATACATTATGCCTAATGTGCCTGAGTATAGAGCAGGCCTTAATAGATTACAGGAGGGTGTGTAGAGAAGCCAACATGCCATGAGCATTTTTCCTATCATATGCGAAAATCGGGTACAAATCTTGCAATGGAAACTTGCAATGAAATTTGAATGCAAAATTTCTTTATATTTGCATGTACGATGATTTTAAAAAGCTTTTGTCTCAAGATATTTGTTTATGAAGTAACCATTGTCCACGTGTCGTGTGTCATTTTAAAATTATTCACTAATGAAAGTAACAGCGAGACAGTTTTAAAGATATGATTGACAGAAAGTTATCTGAAAAGAATAAATTGCTTTCAGTTGATCAGGAAATAAATCTTTGGATATTTCACAATTCGTTTTTTCTTTCTTTTTTTGTTTAAGGTGAAGGATACTTTCCAGTATTTATTCTAAGATGTCAAGGTTGATTTTTTAGTTTTGATACAGTCAGAAGACAGATCCTCTGAATTTTGATTTATGTTTTGAAATTAAGGTATAGAATTAATTACTCCAGTAGAACGAAATATTCAAAGAGAATTATTTGAAAACTGTCGCAACTTCAATGGAAGTAGGAGTCATTCTTTACGAATCATGTCTTTTTGAAGTCCATATAAAAATAACATAACATAATGTTCATTTATAGATACATTTTAAGAAAATGTGTCATTATGTTGCATCATGTTGACATGATATACGAATTTCAAAAAGTTCCGATATGAAAAAGTAAGTTTTAATGTCAATACATAACAGATATATTCGTATTTGCTACCACCACATCATTAAGACGCATTCTGGAACTTATCAAATAAAACACAATTTAGTAATAACTGTGTCATATTTGATTGTAGCACATAGACAAAGGAGGATCCAGGTGAGTAGTCATAAAATTAAAAATCATTGTAAAAAAATGAAAGGTATTCAAAGCAAAACCAAAAATATGCCAGATTTCATAGTAATCTATACTAATATATAAAATTTGAATATCTGTCCGTGATTATCAGAAAAGCACCTATTTCTAAGTTCATTTGACTATTTAAACAACGCATAGTCAAAAATAACATTTAAGATTTTTTTATTTGACTGTTTCCCGGAATAAAAAACGGTTGAATAACAAACACTAAATTTATCAGGGGCAGATAGAGAATGTTTCTGGCTACAATCTGAAGTTTGTCGCAGATTGTAGCGGTTTGTCTAAAATAGTTTTTGAGAAAACAGGGAAAAACCGGGAGAATCATCAGTCAACGCAATCTTTCAATGTTCAAAAACTCGGAAACTAGTTCATCAATTTTAAGGAATCTTACGGCGATTCAAAGGCCTAATTAAGATTTATAAATGATAATTCTGGCTACAATCTGCAATTTGTAGCATTCAGAGATCTAAAATTATTTTGGAGAAAAAAGGGAAAAAATCTGGAGAATCAATCAACCAATATTTCAATAATCAAAAATTCTGGAACTAATTGATAAATTTTTAGGAATCTGACGGGGATTGAAAGGTCTATTTAATATTTATGAATGATAATAATTACAATTTTAGATTATGACTTATACATTTCATTTTAAAACTGGATTGGTTAGTATTTTCCCCAAAAAACTCGAAAGACTTTTGAAAATACAAATGCAATACAACGGGTTGCTACGCAGCGAGTATATTAATAAATCTGCAGCACTGCTGTGTCGCTGGAAATTAAAATGTCACTGTATTTACTCCTATAATTTGAGCCCCGCGTAATTTACGTACCCCTACTTTTGAAAGAAAATTTTTGAAAAAAAAAAAAGTCTGCTTATTCTAAAAAAAAAGTAGCTAGCGCTGTCACCGCTGTAAATGAATTGTTTGTGACCGGAAGTCTTTCTCGGCTAATATTAAGAAAACTATTGCAGAGAAAATATGAAAATTGGTAGTATTATAGAGAAATGTTCAATAAACACACTGAAGCAGACAGTTTTTAAATCTAAGAATTATTTAAAGAGCTATTTAATGTTGAAGTCGGTCAAAATAGTTCTGTTAAAAAAGTTTTATAGGAACAACAACTATGTGTAGTAATTTAACTGTATTGTGCAGGTATGTACTTGACAAGCTTGTGGTGTGCAGTGTGCAGTGTGCAATTATTATTTTTTTTTAATTGACAATTTTTTAGGCGTTTTTTAAATTTTATTTTTTTATTCAAATTTTCATCATTTCAATTGAGATTTCTTTCAAGTTTCGAAAAGGCCATTTTTTTTATTGTTGCCAATTCTTAAAACAGTGCAAATAATAATAGTATTCCCTTTGAATTAAAAAAAAATGTATTTACACTTGAGTATTAAAAACAGAAATAAAACTTTAAAATAATAGTTAAATGATCACGTGTTAAAAGCAATAAATGGAGAAAAGTACGCCATAAAAAATGTACTTACACGTGAATATTAAAAAGAGAAATAAAACTTTAACATAATAATTAAATTATTACGTGTTAAAAACAGTAAATGGAAAAATTATGTCATATTTAAAATGCTTAAATAATAATATTGCCAAACAGTTTCAATTTAAAAAGTCCTTCCGGCCTGTACCGGGAGGAAAAGGTAGCTTTCCTATATCTTCGTTTTAAAATTTTAGCTATTGTTACACGAAAACAGCAAGTTAAAATGCAAAGAAACGTTTACAAAAGATTCGTTAATACTGAATTTGAATAAGAAATTCGCCAAATTATTGAACAATAGCCAAATTGGCTTCATTTATGAAGACTTGTTTTGGTCGCAAAATTTGGCGATATTTCGCCAAATGTCGCCAATTTTGTCGCCAATGTCGCCAATTTTGGCACTAATGGATATGAATATATAATTTTATGCGTATGATTGGGAAAATTATTACAACAATGAAAGAAAATAATTTGCGAGTAATCGCGTTAATGTGCTGTTTTGTTTCAAAATGTCAGCCACCCTAGAATTTCAAACTGCTCTATCTCAGCCATTTTTTAAGATACAGGTAAACCAAAAAATGCTCTGGAATCCTTGTATCAAGGCCTAACACGTAATTAAAAAATAAATTTGAATTTTTAACTTTTTTGTATATTTATTTTAGTTTTAAATTTTTAAATGGCCGCCATCTTGAAACAAAATGGCGGACCAAGCTGGCCAACGAACTCGGTCGAGACATTGGTTAGTTTAATACACACAATTAGTTTCATCAAAATTGATTTATAAATACGAGCGTTATCGTATGACATAGGTCAGATATATATATATATATATATAATACACAATTAATTATAAATTTTTCCAATCATGTATATAATAATATAAATTTACACAATATAATAAACAACATTAATAATAATTTTCCAATAAAAAATTTTACCATTCACAAGACATATAAATATAATCGCACACTTGGACGTAAAATATTTAATTACAATTCTTTTGCAAAAAATTTGGTCTCTTCAAAGAATTACCCATGTTATTGTAATGACCCAAAATATCAAAAGTATATAAATACAACACATGGTCATATCATTACTGGTGATCTTAATATTGTAGAACAACCTATTTTACAAAACTTAATGCATAATGGCACAAAATTTCGTCTTCCATATAAGTGTAATATCAAATCCATAATATTGCAGTTTATTCAAGATATTGATTTGTTTATATATAAAATTGCTGTTGATTACAATAAACCAATCGAATATTTCAGTGAATGGAGATTTTCTGTAATTGATAAATTAAAAAATGAAATTATAAAAAATTATCATCATATTACACATGCAGCTTTTAAAAACATAAATAAACATATATCAGAATTACAAAACAAATTTATAATTACTTATGTAGATAAATCTCCAAATAATTATGCTATCATTTGTAAAGAATACTATAAAGTGTTAATTCACAATGCAATCAACACAAGTAATATTTTTAATAAAACTAAATTAAATATTGAAATAAATAACAGAAAATTATTAAATTATCACAAATTACTAAAAATCAAATGTAATAATTTTAATTATCCTTATCTTGTTATAATTCCAAAATTTCATAAAAATCCTATTAAATTTCGCACTGTTACCATCGGTTGTAACACATATAATAAAAATGCAAGCAATTTACTACTTAATATTTTAAAGCAGATATATGATATAACGTTAAAACATAATAACCAACATTGCCTAAAAAATAGTTTTCAACTCATTAATAAAATACATAATATCAATCCGGTAAAATTCATAAAAACATTGGATTTTAATGATTTATTTAATAACATTGATATAAAAGACTTACATAAAACAATGTGTATATTATTTAAAGAATTTAAATCTCAATTAAAATTAAAAGAACATATTTCAGTAAATTTTTTTAAAACTTTACTAAATTTTACATTGCATAATAATTACATTATATATGACAATATTATCTATAAACAATGCCAGGGAATTCCGCAGGGCGGAACCGCATCTAGTATTCTCTCTGACCTTTACTTATATTATTATGAAAGAAATATAAGTCCGAACAATGATTATGTATTTTATCGCTATATTGATGACATTATCATATTTTATTTCAATGAAAAAAATTGCACATCACCACTCAATTTTTATCCTACTCAGCTTAAATTAAGCGAAAATGATTTAATTAATAATAATATAAACTTTCTTGACTTAAAAATTAATATTACTAATAATTATAAATTAATTTTTGATATTTATGATAAGAGATTTGATTTCCCATTTAAAGTAAATATTTTTACCAATTATGCTTCATGTTTACATAAATCTGTTTATAAAAATATAATTATCAATTATCTACATCGTATAAAATACTTATGCTCAGATATAAATAAAAACAAAAATATTAGATATATTCGAGATCAAGCAAAAATATATGGATATCCAATTTTTATGATAAATTCAATCATCAACTCTTTTAAATAACATTTATTATATAATTTAAATATAAACATGGTATGTAATAAATTATTGTTTTAGTGTGCGATAACATATAACAAAAGATATAGAAAATAATAATTATAACATACATTATTACAATTATAACATATTAGGAAATTTAATATTTAATATTTGTTTGAACATTATATACACTTTATGTAGAAAATTACAAATATAACATACATAATTACAATTATAACATATTAGGAAATTTAATATTTGATTGAACATTATTTATACTTTGTATAGTTGTGATTGTGCGTTGCCGATCACCTATGTTTAAGGTATTATTGATGTGTAGTTTTCATACATTTATAAATTAACTTATACAATAACAAATTAAATTATACAATGATAACATTGGTGATTATAACTCATATATATATATCTATTTGCAATATATATAAAAATAAATATATATAGTTTTTATTTTTGTCTATGAATAATTAAAATTAACAAGTATTTTAATTACTGCATTGCATTAATTTGATTGAAAAACAGTAGTAATACTATTAATTATCAACATTATAAATTTTGAGATATTTTGAATTGTTTATGAATTATTTAATTAGATATTTAAATTAATCTATAAATATAAAATATATTTACAATGTAGTATAAATTAAACATTAATTATTTAAAAACAAGTCTAATATATATTTAAGTAGTAGTAAAAATAAAACATTAATTATTTAATAAATGTCTATAATATCAGTGGATTAACACAGCTGGCAGCAAAAATAATTTGAATTAAAATAATATCTCTTTTACATAATATATTCTTGTTAAGAATATCTGAAATGCTGTGCAAGTTGAATTAATTCTGTGTAGATTTATTCATATAGTAGTATTATATTTTATTTGAATTTTAAGTAAAACTACAAGTTAGTATTGTTTTTTAAAGTTTATTTATATAAATAAATCTAATGAAGCGAGTATGTAACTAATAAAGTGGATATTTAACTAAATATTAATTATGAACTATTATAATACCAATAGATGGCGACACTTTACCTTTCAGGTAGTTGTAGATAATATTGTTAATATTATATTTAAGTTAACTATAGAGGGAGCTATTGATTGTATATTAATTTTACTTTCAGGAATTAAAATTGGATGGAGTAATATATATTAACGGATATAAATTTGTTATAAGTGTATTAAAACCAGAATTATTTTGAGTGTTTTTGAATCATTTTGTGATTGGGTGTCATTTATGGGGTTGTGTTTTAAAAAAAGTGTGCTCTCAACTTGTCTTACAAATCATTTCTCTCAACTCGACTTAGTCAACATGTATGATGCATTGCCATGTGGATGTGAATATTATGCAGACGTTGTGACATTTTAAGGATTCTGTATAATTATTGTGAGTAAAATATTTTATCTACACTTTACGCGTTCATATTTCCAATTTTATTATTTCAAAACTGTTATCTCGTGGTAATTTAGTGAGGTGTTAAATACAGTTTTTTGGATAATCGATGTGAGTGAAATATATTGTCTTTTCTTAATGGTTTTTTATTTCCTATTTAAATATTTCCAAATTTTAATATTTCCAATTGTTGTCTGGTAATAATTCAGTGTACCTGGATGATTCTACTGATCTTAGCATTATGCCAGTAGAATTATGAAACACTGAATTATTATTTAAAACACATGTGGGTGCATCCAGGCTGATGAGTACATGTGCATGTGTTTTTCCATGTCCAATTCATATTTAATTCTCATGTGGTCCAATTTTCCATTGTGTATGGTTCATATTTAATTTGTTAATCCATTTGTGTTTACTTAATTGCAACTCCAATTTATAATTTTTTTTTTTTCCCCTTTCTCTCTATTTCTTTTTTCAATATTCTTTTGGTATGAGTAAAATTTGGCCAATTACCATTGAAGCATCAGCTATGGTAATATTATGTTTGCACATGTTAATTATTAGCTATGTGGTATTCTGTATACACAGTATCATTGATTATCTCTTTGGAGATTTAAGTAGAATAGAACTTGATATGTTTTTTGAAATTCATAGATATAATAATTATATATATATATATATATATATATATATATATATATATTTGAACGGAGGGTGGTTTTGGGGTCTGGGGGTCATGATCGGTGAAAATATATCAAAATTTTTCGGAACTGCTTTCCTCCGAATGGCTGCAATAGGTAGCTTTATACTTTTTGTATTGAAAGCTACCTAAAAGATATTTAAACGAGAGATTTATTTCAGATTTCGAAATGGTATGTTTAACTATTAAAAAATGTATTTTCACGTGAATTACATAAGGATAAACAAAACTTTGGTGAAAATTACGTCATATTGAAAATAATACTATTAAAACGTCTTATTTAAAACACTTTTCTTATAATGTCGTTATAAAATTCCGTGAGGTGGCGATATTGTTTATTTAGCCATTTTATACAAGCTGATTTACAAATGTTTAATTGATGTTATTTAATCTATCATGAAAACAGTCGTTAGCTGTCTCGACAGCACTTGATTCGGGATTAAAATTCCTCAGTCAAAGGGAAATAAATATAGAAAACCGGATTATAGAAGAGTGCCACTGGTCGTTTAATTATAATTCAATCTTCCGTAATATTTTTAAAACAGAGCAAATTAGCGTGTTTTTAGAGCCTGCGTTATCTGAATGGGGTTGACGAACGTAGCTCGTAGGAAGCAGAGCCCTTTAGTAATTTAAAAAAAAAAAAAAAAAAACTTATAATTTTCAGACGAGGAATTTATCGAATTGTCTGAAATAAAAAAACAAACAGGATTTAATGTTACTCTAACCGTATATATTCTAGCGATTTTGATTTCATAACCAGATCTAATGTCAACTTTTAGTTTACTTCTCTGTATGTATCTAAAGGAGTATATTTAGTTCTTTGTTTCCTTCTATCTGCTCCAAGAGTGTAGATGATTTTATGACCAATAATGACCAACAAAAGTGATATGTTATCAACAAAAAAGTGATAAGTATCAACAAAAGTGATATGTTAGGGCTTCGGGTCAAAAATTAATCTGTATTAGTTATGAACTTTGATCAATTTGTTTGCACTGTGAAATTAAAATGGCTAAAAAAATTTCAATTTTACCGCATACTTTAAATTACTGGTATACTTTGCAAAAAAAATATAGCAATAGAACCGCTGGAGCAGAATTTGGCGCAAATGAACCACCTTTTTCGATATTGGGTGAAAAAATATGCGCTTAGCAGAGCAAATAAAAGCGTGAGACCTTTTCGTGGTCACAAATCTGTAAAATTCCCCGCAAAACAAGAGGAACTTAAGAAATATGGTTTCGGTATATCATCAGAAATGTTGAAACTATAAGCACATAAAATATCTGATTCTTTGAACATTTCTGTCCAGGAATTGAAGGCAAGCAAGGGATGGAGATAAGTAAATTCATAAGAGAAACACTTTCTGCGCAGAACTACATTGTGTCAAAGGTTGACAAGACATTTTACAGACCAGATAATTTCATTTCACAAATAAAAATACGGAAAGAGAAATTTTATTCATTGACGCAAATTGGTAACAGAGATCAGACTCCGGTCGATTTTGACATGCCAAGGAATACTGCAGTCGAGAAAAGAGGTGCTCAATCAGTTCTTATAAAAACAATGGGGGTTGAGAAGCAAAGTTGCACTATTATGATAGCTGTTACAGCTGGACAGAAATAGCTTCCTTTTTTTGTTTTCAAGAGGAAGACTCTTCCCAAAGCATTTAAATGCCCGCCTGGTATCCATGTTTAGGTACAAGAAAAAATGATGGATAAGGCATTACTGAAAGAGTGGTGAATGTGTGGTAGAAAAGGTCTGGTACCCTTCTTCGACAGTAACTTATTGCTAGTGTTAGGCAGTCTAGTCTCCAAGCACATCTCAACGAAGAAATAAAAGAAATGCTACAAATGGTCGGACTGATATGGCTGTCATTCCTGGAGATGTAACATACATTTTGCAACCGCTTGATGTTTCGATAAACAAGCCATTTAAAGATGGAATTTCGAAATTTTATGCGGAATGGGTAGCTAAGGGCAACCATAGTCTTAACCCCTTAGGCAACCATAGTCTTTTTCCACAGTGATAAAATACAATGGCCAAATTTGGAAAATATGTGCCAGTGCATTGCAGATGATGCAAATTGATTCCACCCAAAAATAGTCGAAAATAATTTCAAGAAAACAGGGATTTCCAAATGATTTAATTTAGGAAGAGGAGAGGGATGATAAAATGGATCAACCGAGTCTGACTTCGAGAGTGATTCAAGAGACAATGAAAATTAAGGGATCCATGGATAAATATTTAGATCCACGGATGGTACTGAAAATGATTTAATTTAGGAAGAGGAGAGTGATGATGAAAATGGATCAACCGACAAGAGATCAAGAGACAATGAAAATTAAGGGATCCTTGGCTAAATATTTAGATCCATTGATGGTACTGAAAATGATTTAATTTAGGAAGAGGAGAGTGATGATGAAAATGGATCAACCGAGTCTGACTTCTAGAGTGATTCAAGAGACAATGAAAATTAAGGTACGTAGATTTTCTACCACTCATGAAATCCCAATAGAATTAGTTTTCAATGTTCCTGTTGCACGTTTTTAAATTTTGCTAATATTCTCTCGTTAAATTAATTCTTTTTTTAATCATTCTAGAATGCTCCTGAAAACTAAAATCGGACTGTGCTCATCCTGTTTAAAAAGGGCATTTAAAAAACTGCTGCAATTGTAATTTATTTTTTTATATTAATTGTTTACTAAAATATTATAATCACCTTAAATAGGGTCATTTCTTTAATTACCCTTAAGTCCCCCCCCCCCCCATCAAAAAAAATGTCAACAAATACTTAAAAAATAATTCGCGTATGTTTCGCACTTCCTACTTTTGGCACCAAAGAAGAGGGGAGAGAAGTGCGCAAATACGCGAGTAAATACGGTATTTTGGGGGTTCAATTATAGAGAAATCAGCATAGCTCTAAGGAGTTTTAGATGGTCCTTCTCAGAAACAATCTGAATACAGATAGATTTCCTTAAAAGTGCTTTGTCTCAATCTCAATCAAGCGCTTTCTTTTAGACAGACTTTACAGTCGGGACTGGCCATAGGCGGAAAATATGGTATGCAAAACTCCTGGGCACAACAAGAAAAAACTTTTCTTCTTTCCTTTGGTTGTACTTAAAAAAGAGAGAAAAAATGGGTTTACACACGGACACTCCGATAGGTTTACACACCGGGCACGTACTTGGCTTCCACGATTAAAAAACTCCTCTAATGGAACTAAGAAACTTTATTTTTATTTTTTAAACCATAGAAAAATATTTAGAGCCCCAATTTTTCTCACACCCTGGTCCTTACAAAGAGAAGTTCGCTCTTGCCCACAGTTTACTTTTCTTTTCATTACTTTATGATGCATATTTTTGATCATTTATTTTTATCTGAACAATTCAGCTTGTGCATTTTGTAACTGTATGTTTTTAACTATACTATGTGGCAACAATTTTAAATGTTTTAGTTATTTATATCAGAGCGATTGTTGTAAGATTTTTTTCTTTTAATTGTAACTTCATATAAATACTTTTAATTATTATAAATAAATATACTTAATTCTTATTATACAAGGTAATTCTTAATACGTATGTTATTTTAGAAAGTAACACTTAATTCTTTGGGCCGGCCCAAGGGGTGTGCGTAGTGTGCCACCGCACGGGGCGCCTGGCCAACGGGGTGCCAACCTCCAGAAAGAGCGCCCACAAGACCACTGATAAAGATTATTTTAGATTCTGAGGGTATATTTTTTAACACTTTAGCTAGGCTGGGATTGGCTCAATCAGAGATTCTTCTTTGTGTTTAAAAAATAAATCAAAGGGTGCTGAATTTTTGCATGCAGGCAGCGGCTTCTGTTTTTTATCTGAGGAGAATAGAAATGTGACTTTAAGCTATTAATACTTAAATTATGCTTCGTCATTCTGGGAAGAGAAACACAAGGAACCACCCCAATTTCCTTCCCTTGTGGAATTCTAATTAATTTCGATTTTGGCAGGGGAATTCTACCACTTTCGGCTATTCAAGCAAATCCCACCCCAGGAAAACTGCGACTGGCTCCCAGATGACCCTGTTTACAAGTCAATTTACAAAGAAACCATTAGGATACTTTCAAAAATAAAACATAGGCTTCTTTGAAAATGTTTTTTTTCTAGCAAAGTCTTCTGGATATGAGCTTATCTTTTTCTGCAAACAGTCAAAAGTGTTACAGTAAAAAATTTTGCCGAAAATGAAAAACCAGAAAAGGTCGTTTATCTAGTAACTAAAACTATGTACGTAAATTAATCTTATTAAAATTACCGCAGCATGGAGACTATAAGATCTGTCGTTCAATAATTATTTTATTAAACTACTATAAGTGGAATATTTAATAGATAAAAATAAAGCAAACCACACATTTTTCAAGTAGTTTGATTCATTTATTATTTATCTCCTTTAAATGAGAACTTTTCTTGCAAAGACGCAAGTGCAACATAGTAGAATATTTAGAGTTGCAATGCATACTCGAAGTCTTCGAAATTCGTCAGGTGTTGAAATTACGAAGGATGTTGGTCCTAAACTCAGAACGGCGGAACCAGGGCCCGACTGACTCTACATGGCGCCCTGGTGCGTGGGGGCAAAGTGGGAATTCAGTTGGGAGCCCCTATAACATGCTTTTAGTCACAATTTCTACTCATTAAAAAAAATAATGAATTTTGGGTTTAGGGGACCCATTTTAGAGTTGGAGTCCCTGGACAGCTTCCTCGTTTGCCCTTTCGATAATCAGACTCTGAGCGGAATTAGTGTTTCTTTCAGGCACATCTCATCTGAGGCAGGGCCTCTCCGGCGCAAGTCTACCCCCCCCCTCCCCGATCCTGTGAAATTATCGAGCAACAGTACAATTAATGAACTGCATTCCAAATCTTAAGTTTCTTTTTCTTTTAGTGTTTAATTATTCCAAGTCACTTGGAATAATTAAACACTAAAAGATAAAGAAAATAAGGATTTTTCGTCAGTGATGCATGCGTCCCTCCAACTTTTGAACATTCCGTGATAGATTCTTTATAGTTCTGTTTTCATGTTCATATTTTTAAATATCATCTTAAACGGGTAGATTCAGGTCTCCCCTGACGGAAAAAAAGATTAAACTACTATTCATATTCTTACTACCGGCACACATATTTCCCAAAATCTCCCCCCCTTCAGAAATTTCGTTTATCCGGCACCCATGCTATATTCTTTAAATTTATGCACTGTCCCTCCTCCCCCCTCCTAGCGGAGTATATAGACTGAAATAAACCCTTAGTGGAAAGTTTTCAACAGTAAAAAATAACGTCATAAAAAATATAATTGCGTCATAGTGACGCACTGTTTCATTCATCATTAGGGATTATTTATCAGTGAAATATAGTCTTTGGACCATTGCGTAATAAGTATATCGCAATAATTTAACTCGAATAACTGAAAATTATAGCAAATATTAATAATAATAATAATAAAAGCTGCTAGAAATTTAACTAAAATTACATAAAGAGAGACTTTTCTGGAATCCGATTATGTAATTGAGTCAAACTTTGCTTAATCCGGAAGGGATTTCTATTCCATATACTAAGATTCTTCATTATTTTGTTAAATAACTTGCACCATGAGCGCTGGAAGAACTAAATCTACATAGGTGTTTCATCTTACAGTTGCTACTTGCTAATAGTTCTGCTTCTTTAATTGTAGAAATATTCCAAACAGTATTCTTCTAACAAAGTTTCTTCTTTTTATTAATTAACTTATTTTTATTTTCGTCCAATACTATGTGTTATATCTTGTGCTTCACTTTTGGATCGTAATGTTACACTGATAATTACTGTAAAATTCAAACTCCCATTAAGAGATTTGATTTTACAATTTAACAAATACAAACTGAAAGATGGGATTAAATTTGGAAACTTTTATCTTTTTTGGGGATAATTTTAAGCTAAATCCTCTACTATAATATATACAGAATTATGCCCAAGCGCAAATTTTCTCTTACTGATTTATTATTTAAAATTAAGCAAAATAAGTACATTTTACCCTTTTTTTTTTTTTCGAAATCATTCAAGATAAAGAAGCCTTTTTTTTTTCTTTCGAAAACCAGGAAGGGGCAAAGGGACTCCATGTCCCTCCCCTTGCCGGCGACCATAACATCCACTTTATTATTTGAAAATGTAAATAAATAGAAGTTGGGTAGAATTACTTTACTTTGATTTCTCATTAACAGGAGCTCTCACGTAATGAATAAATGAATATAATGTGGAATATATGCGGAATTGTGAAATTGGAGTCCTTGCTTTTCGGAATTTTTTTAAAATTCATTTATTTTTCTATAAATTTTATTTTGTAATCGTCTTGAGAAAATCTTTCGTCTAATACATTTATCGTTAAATAAAACCTTTTTGTTTTTAGTGTCCGTTATGTTGATTCTTATCATGATGTCCTTTACCAATACCCTATGATTTAACGGGATTCAATGATACTTTGTTTATCCAATTTCGGTGCGGCGGTAAGGCATAAATTCAGACAAACTTAAGCATATATCTTTCTTTGTGATGGCTTGTTTATTCCTAGCGTGGGGGCATAGTACAACGAAATCTAGGAAGGGGCAAGCTTTTTGGGGGGACATTTTGTGTTAAGTGTATACCTTATTATTATAATTATAAATATAACTCTTACTCTCAACCATACTTTTTTTCTAAATGTTTAATTATTTTAGGTTTCTTGAAAAAAAAAACTTTATTAGGTTTATTATTATTATTATTATTTGTTAAAAATTATCACATATAAAGAAAATTTTGTTTTAAAGGAAGAGAAAGCGAGTCATTTCAAAAATGAAAATTAAGAATAAGAACACTTATGTTTCCGTGATTGCTGAAGCGAAAACTTGGTTTTTCAATTTCTCGAAAGTTTTCACCATGAAAAGTGAACCCTTTTAGAAAATAGACATTTAAATTCGAAATTGATTCGTACTCCTTATGCATTAAATAACCAGACAAGATTACAATTTTCATCTTACATAGTTGCTACTTGCTAATAGTTCTGCTTCTTTAATTGTAGAAATATTCCAAACAGTATTCTTCTAACAAAGTTTCTTCTTTTTATTAATTAACTTATTTTTATTTTCGTCCAATACTATGTGTTATGTCTTGTGCTTCACTTTTGGATCGTAATGTTACACTGATAATTACTGTAAAATTCAAACTTCCATTATGAGATTTGATTTTACAATTTAACAAATACAAACTGAAAGATGGGATTAAATTTGGAAACTTTTATCTTTTTTGAACCATTTTAAATTAATATCTTAAATAATTTGTAATAGTAAGAAAAAGTTATGAATATTTAAAAAAAATAAAAATATAAATCAAGCAATTTTCCTTGTGTGTGGTGGGGAGGGGGAGGCGCCCAGATGAGGGCTCCCACGGGCGCCAAAATACTCTTAGGCCGGCCCTGGCCACTGCTTTCATTATAATATAAATACAATCATTGTCCTTTCTCGACAGACATTCGGAAATACTGGGGGGGGGAAGGGGGGAGAGTAAAGGAGAAGAATAAATTATTAGTGTTAGCGTACCTCCCCCTCCAAACGAAAAAAATTTTATTACCCCGTCTATGATATTCCTGAAGAAACTTCATCAATTGTCCTTCATGTTTCAAAAATTTATGCTTCTTTAAAAACCTTTCATAGAGTAAATACTGTTCATGTTTCTTTCTTCGTCACATGTCTCCTTTTTTCTTTCTTTTAATCTATTACTTATCTTTTTGACAGACGATCATGTTTAAAGTAACTTCACTTTATGTATGTATATGTGGAGGTGAATCTATCTTATCAAAGACAGCTATTGTGTTTTTTCTTCTTCACTTTCTATTCCTTTTAAACACTTCCGCCATCTATCAACTGCGCGATTAAATACAAAAATCATTAAATCATTGTGCAATTTAATATCGCTAGAGGGCGACACCACAAAAAAATAATTATGCAAATATACAATTTTATTGCAATTTTTGCTTCCGGTAACTTTACTAATTTCATTTTCTTTAAAATGTTCATAGTATGAAATAATTAATATATTTTTTTACTGGGGATACAATTCTAAAATAGTGATACTTATTACTTTTCAAAAAGCATGCTTATTCTTCTTTCGTGCCGAAAGATTTCTGAAACGATTTTTTAAATTTCATGGTAAACTTTTTCTAACGTACTACCGTTTTTATCGTTACTTAAAACAAACGAAAAAAGAAACAAGCAGTTGCATGACATAAAAAAAAAAGTAAGAAAGAAAAATCGAAAGTACGAAATCTGTCTTCTTAAATCAACAGTACTATAGTTATTTAATGCGAAAATTAGAACGACCAGTTAGTAGAAAACTAACGTTTGAAAATTCCAGAAATATATCATTCCAGGTCATTCCATCACATATGTTTTGTTTGGAGTTTTCAACACCAAAGAAAGGAAATGATTCTTCAGAGTCTGGTTCACGTACATTTTGTGTATGGATTAATCATGGTGTTTTATGAAACTGTAAAATTTTCTTCGACTGTCCTTCTGAGGTAATTAAAAATTGTTTTCATTCCTACATGCGTGAAATTCAGAAGTATTTTCAACCAAGTGTAAAAAAATCTAACAGCATTGCTTTTCTCTGTAAATACCATATAAGTCTTTAAAGATAGTCGATTTCTAACTGATCAGTACCTTTTTTTACTTGATATGCAACGAAAATCGATCGAAGACATCAATCTAAGAATATTTTTCAAAATGTATTTTATGTTTATAGTACAATAAAAGAAAATGAAATAAAATAGAAAGGTCTGTTGAAAAGAAAGGCTTTGATAGGCATAAGCTACTGTTAGTCACATTGACGTCAATTTGTGCTATAGGTAATATGTATATATTGTAAGCAGATTGTGATAAGCTGATTGGTCAATATTATGGGAAGGATGCAATGCACAATATGCTGGAAATTGTTTACAAACGTTCATATTAATTTCTTAAATTCTTAATAAATTATAAACTTCTTACACATAGAATAGGGAATGCGCTTCTTTGTAAGAATAAATCCGTCTTTGGGGTGAAGTGAAGTAATATGCAATTGCTATAAGAGAAGAGGGCGGTTCTGTTTCGTGTTATTACTATTATTATTATTATTATTATTATTATTTAAATAACGGCTATAGGACTCCTACAAAAATAGAAGGAATACGATAAAATCGATTTAGTAAAGGAAAATATTTAGTATAGTCATAGAGCCATTAGAGTGGATATGCTCTTTAAGTCCATTTCTTTTCTTTAATGCTCAGAACTAATTATCCAGTTGCCTGTATATGAAACGTTTGACATCTTCAGTTTTAATCCTTTGATGAATTAGTCTTATCGTAGTGCACATGGAAGTTTAACAGAAATTGTGAGGTCCGGTACAGATATGGGAAGAGAAGAGTCCCCTGCAGGTCCTGTATGTATATTAATATTAAATACATATGCATATACTTAATAACGAAAACGGCATCTCATGGGACCTTTTAAGATTAGGGCCCGATATAATTGTACCCCTTGTCCCCTCTGTGCATGTCACTAATAATAGATGTGACTGGTGACGTATAGTCGTTCAAAAAGAAAAAAAAGAGAGAGAGAGAGAGAACACCCCCACACATTTCAAACACCAAATTGTAGAGAAAAACGAAAATAGTCATTTAGTTAGGAATTATGTCTTCTTTCCTTTTATGGTATAAAAATAAGCTTAGGAAGACGTCTCCATATTGGAAATATAGGAAAAATTCAATTTTCATTTCTTGCACCCAATTTTGCAATCATATTTGTATTCTTTGGCAAATTTTACCTTCGTATACTAAACGGAAGGTCACTCGGTGAAGTAGTTTATAAATTATACAGATCTCAAATTTGAAACTCTTTAATTTTTATTTATTATTATTATTATTATTTTAATAGCTGCAAGACAAACTGAAATGCGGGTAGTGTTTTAAGCATAATTCCAAAATTACTCGACGGAATGAGCTGTAAGAATTCGAATATTTAAAGCTTCTAGAAATCAATTTTTGTTGAAATTTTTATAGGTTACAAAACATATAATTTTTTCGAATATTAATTTAAAAATATATAAATTATGATAAAAATTTTTGAACCCATTAAATGAATGATCAAAACTGTACGAAACATCAATATTAATCATTCACAAAAGAAAAAAAGAGCACAATAAATAAATAAATATATATATATACAGAGGAGATCAGTATAAATTACACAATAAAGTGCATAAGAGAAGGAAATTCGATTTCTACAATGTTAGAAAAGTGCGAAACCGCTATTTGAAACTATTTTTTCCACGCTTGAAAGAATACGTTTAGTAAGTTTTCGACCTTGACTGCGAATCAGCTGATTTCTGAAGTTGTGGCGCGATGTGACGTCAACATAACGTATGTTCCGATAGGAATATGAATATTGGTTTAATATTTCTACAAATAATTATCTCACGGTACGTTTGTAGCTTTCAAATATTGTGGTATCTATACAAATTGGAATTTATGAAACCTTTAGATTCTATGATTGAATTCAGACATTTTTCTCCGGGAGGGATTTGTGCAGCTCCGTGGGTGACATTGCACTTCTAGACCAATAATAAGCATAAAATCCGAAATTTTCCAGAGATGATATTAATATACTCCGGGGGAGATGCCCCCCCCCCCACTAGAGTTCTGCACGGGTCGGGTACAACCCGACCCGAACCCGCAAATTCCATTTGAAGTCGACCCGAACCCGCCATATTTCAACCCTCTCCCCACTCGAACCCGCAATACTTCAACCCGCAATCCGCCCGAACCCGCAGTGAAAGACCAATAAATCATGTTTTAATGCTATTATGAAAAGTAATGTACAATTATATCTCTAATTCCAATTTTATATTTTATATAGAAAAATGGACAAATCTGTATTCTTTAATATTCAATTATTGTGAAACTTCTGAATAGCGGACACCTGGAAGTCGTTGTATAGAGTCCTATAGAGTCCTACACATTTTTTTTTCGGGTCGAATGATTCTAATTTTCTTTCTGCGTGTCGGGTTCACCCTAGAATATTTTTTTCTGATTATAATTATGTTTTTTGCAAGTCAGATTGTTGGGATTTTCGTAAAAAGTTTGAACAGAACTATGTTTCAGAGGAAAATGAATACGTATTTGAATATGAATGAGTATATATTCAATCTACTGTGCATGAGAAAAAATAAAATGTATATAAGAAATGTAATCATAGATTATTCTTTCTTTACGGTGCTGTTGAGAGCAATTTTTTTTCTTTTCTTAGAACATGAAAAACATTACCAACATTTCGTTTATGATACACAAAAACACATGTATTTGTGATAGTTTATGCACACATACACACGCGTGTGCGTAGATTTCGAGGTGCTTACTATTCCAAAGTATAAGCGTACAAATATATAATTGTCACGAATTGAAAAGTTTTCGCTAAATAGAGGTGTCCGCTTTCCGTGAGTGTCCATTATGGAGGTTTTATTGTATACATGAAAACTGTACTATTTTCGACACTTTTTGTGTAGATTGCGGTCGAAAAAACAGGCCTATTAACAAATAAAACAATGTAAAACACTATTTTTTTTTAATTTTCCCTCTCTAATATACACTGATGTTACGTTGTTGCTGAAATAACAATTAAAATCCAATCTTTGAAAAATAAGTAGATAAGTTTAGTAGTGAACAAAGTAGGCAGACTAATATTGATTTGAACCTACTTACTAGTACGTTTCATTGTACTCATTTAGCTTCTTTTTGTTCTTACATAATTAATTATAGTCCAGATATGAATAGTTTTTTGAATATTTTTTATTTATAACTTCATTCTGTTCTTATGCCAAGTGCAGCATAACTCCCGCACAAGTGATTGTCTCAACCTGAGTGTACGGGTGACGCGCCGCAGTGTAATGTTTTAGAAAAGTTAAGAAAATATATATTAATTTATTTATTTATTATTTTTTTTGTCGCAGTACACATGTTGTATAGTTAACATTAAATAGCACAGCATGATTTTTTTTTAGTTTATGTGCACCATGGGATTTTATACACAAATTAAAAAAAAATGTGCTGCATCTTACCCGGAATTACTCTATACCTCTGTTACATACCACAGGTCATTTTCTCTGCTAACATTTTCATTTATTTTGCGAATGTGATAAATATATTATTCATTCAATAAAGTGATTTTCTTCTCTGAAAATTTCTTTATGTGTAACTTACATTTTGTTAAGATTTTTTTTTTTAATGTAGTTTCCAATTAGTATTACTATTACTTTTCTTGTATCCTCCGTTACTTCTGTGCAATAATTACCAAAATAGTTTTCACACTATTTAGAGGCAGTAGGTATTTTCGGTTGTTAACCATGAATGTGCACATTTATCGTTTATCATTAATTTTGAAGTATACTCACTGGACTGGAGAAGGCCATGAACTTTAAGTGCTCTCCGTTTTTGATTTGAAAAATAAGTATTATTTATTTAACAAAAATAAGTTTTTAATTAACATATATGCACCTTTTTTTTTTCTTTGGATATTTACATCAAGTTTTATATCTTACTCTAAATAAGTATAGCTTTATGAAACAAAACATTGTGTATTTCTATCCTCTCCGTAAGATGTTCCCTCCATTGTAGCATTATTAAAGAAATAATCCCCAATGATATTTTAATCAAATAAATTAAGCACCAAATAATGAAAAGATTACACGACCAACTATATAAATATGCAAAAGAGTGAAAAATAAATTGTTGAATGTTGATATTTATTAAAAATTATTTGGTTTTATTTATTTATTTATCTATTTATAATTTTTACGCTCAAAAAGTAAAGTTTTGCGTAGAATGAGCCGTAGAATTTTATTTTGCGTTTCTCCAATGTTGAACTTCACTCATAAACACGTAACGTCTATTGTAATTTGAAAAAATAATTTTCCGCAAAGAAAATATTTTATTTTAATGTGAAAATTTACTTGGATTATTATGCTAGAGATCTTTTTAAAGGATCATTTTTAGACAAACAATACAAGCACAGCTTTAAACAAATTATTATTTTAAACTATTATAATTAAAATTAAAGCTTAAGCATTTATAATTGAATGAAATTAACATTGCCTACCTTTCACCATCTCTGCAGTTTATAAATAATCCAGTATTTCTTCTATAAGGCACAATAAGTAACTTGCAAAAGACCAAAACTTGATTAAATAAATTTCAACGCAAAATATTTCCCCTTGTTACTAGTAAGGGGAAAAAAATGACTTCTTATTTAAGTTACAGTTATCCAGATAATATATTATGTATCATTGTCACGCCACTCATGTGTGAATATCTCCAATGAAATAAAGTAAAACTATAATTGGAAAGGAAGTTCCGCAATCAAGATCATCGAAGACATGTGCTTCACGTTTTACTAGCATGTTTAAGTCATGTTGTCGTAAGACAGTAGTTATATCAGGTAGAAATGTAAATAAATCGAATAATCAGTTGCTATTTTTAACTCGATGAATGAAATATTTAGAATATTATCAAACGAGAAAATTTTTGAAGCGTCTGAAATCGCGCCGAATGCCGTGCATATTACGTAATAGATAATATCTGCGAAAAAATATGAATATTTCTCCAGATCATTTTCACTTAAGCAGGCCGTCTTTACTCAAAGACTAAGAAGAGTGGGGGTCTAAAACCATATTAGAGTCCTGCATCGGGTTGGGTAAATCGATTTTACTCTAACCCAAACCGTGTGTAGGATGGATAAATATTTCGGTTTCGGGTTAACCCGGCATTTCAAAAGAAAGTCCAGAATATTGTTTTAGATGAACAAATTATATACATTTGTATATAAATGAGCATATATATGTCCATTTTTCTACATAAATTATCAATTTGATATATATATTAAAGGTGTTCTAAAAGAAATATTTTTCAATGCTCAACAACGCGAAAAATTCTGACACATGTACGGACACATTTTTTAATGTAAACGCATGACACAAGCATACATTATTATTGAAGTGATTTGCAATCGAACAGTTTTTTTCATTTTTCTATAAATTAATTACATCTTGAATTATAGGCGATTTTAGTCTCATGACAGCAGTTTTTTCCCTTTCCCGCTCTGTGGCGTCCGGAAATTCGATTTAAAATGCCAGAATTGACAGAATTTTCTGTCAGATCTTCTGCGTATATCGAAAAATGGAGAAAACTGTTTGATTACATTGTTTTTGAATAAGAGCACCTATTATTTTAACGTGTTTGCAAACAAAAATGAATTCAGAAATGTTTCAGTAAGAAGCCTGTTTGGATTTGAGAAAAGAAGACTTTAATAAAAGAAAGTTTTCGTTTGTGTGTCTGTCTGTCTGCTTGTTTGTTTGTTGGCGATGGTTAGGATTTAGGAAACTCTATCGCACGTAGAGATCTGAAAATTTACGTAAGGATAGCAACAGGCCCAAGTCCACTTAAGCCTCAGATTTTGATTTTTTAACTAGATTTTTAGTTATTTTATGTTGAACTGAGCAATTCACTAATTTTCTCGATCTTTCAAGTTTGCCGGCGATTTTGACTCACACATAAAAACAATCCAAAATATTTTATCAAAACATAGTACGTTTTGTCCTCTTTTCAATAAAGTTTGGAGTTCGTACAGAGATTTTTGAATTGTTTGCAATTTTTTTAAGTGCCCATTTTACCGAAAATGATAAGTTGTTTTTATCAACCAATATCTATAATCCATTCTTTTGATACTTTATCCTCCTGTATGGAGCAGACTTTCGTTAATCGTTATATATATATATATATATTTATATATATATATATATATATATATATATATATATATATATATATATATATATGGGCATTAATGACCGGCAACTTTCAATTTTAGACATTTTGTGGAATAGTTTAAAATGTACTTGTCAGATTCTTCTGGAATTTTAGGATTAAAAAGAACAAGTTTGACTTCATATTTATCAACGTCGATTTGATAAGGAGGACAATTAGGGGACCAACAAAAAATTACAGACAAAAAATAATACTTGGGATCACCCTGTAAAATAAAATGCACGAAATGATCTATCGCTACAGAATATACATAGGCAGACATTGTGTAATATGTGTATTCATTTGTGTAAGAATACCATGCATATTAATAGAGATATAGCGATTTCTTTAAAAAAATTAAAAAATTCTTGCATGTTTTTTGCTCATAACATACCGGGTTTTTAACCAAATTTAACGTCAGTTTCAGAAAAATTGACAAAATGTAGTAGAAATAACGTAGTGCAATTGAAATGTAAATATATTAAATATTTAAGGAAATATGGGCAGTTGTATTAAATATTTTTTATCTGCGCATGCGCGAACGATAACAAGGAACTTTTTGCATAATTTAATAGTCAACTCTATGGAGCAGCTTATTAAAAAAAATCCGTCAAATATTGTAAAAATTCAGAGAGATATTGGCGTTAGAGTGAGCTGTATTTTAGTTTTCCAGTAAAACTCGCTGAATGATAAGGGATTGTCCACAAATTGTCATGTTTAATTTTTATACATATTTCAATTTTTATTGATACTTTAGTTCGCCTTGGAAAACTTTATTGCACCAGGTTATAATACTTTTGGAATAGATCCTTTGATTTTGATAATTCTTTTTTCGTTCGAATAAGCTCGTTAGGGTAGTTTTTCAAAGAGAACTAAAGTATCATTAAAAATTGGAAAATAGTATAATATAAAAAATGACAATTTGTGGAAAATCCCTTATCATTCAGCGAGTTTTAGTGAGAAACTAAAAAACAGCTCACTCTAACGCAGATATTTCTTTGAATTTTTACGATATTTGACTAGTTTTTTTTAATAAGTTGCTCCATTAGAGTTGACTATTAAATTATGCAAAAAGTTCTTTGATATCGTTCGCGCATGCGCAGATAAAAAATATTCGGTACAACTGTCCATATTTAATATATTTATATTCCAATTGCACTGCATTGTTTCTACTACATTTTGTCAATTTTTCTGAAAATGGCGTAAAATTTGGTTAAAAACCCTGTATGTTATAAACAAAAAATATGCAAGATTTTTTTCTTAATTTTTAAAAAAATCGTTATATTTCTATTACTATACATGCTATTCTTACAAAAATGCATACACAAATTGTACAATGTCTGCCTATGTATATTCTGTAGCGATAGATCATTTGGTGCGTTTTATTTTACAGGGTGATCCCAAGTATTATTTTTTTTCTTAAATTTTTTTGGTCCCCTAATTGTCCTCCTTATCAAATCAACGTTAATAAATATGAAGTCAAACCTGTTCTTTTGGATCCTAAATTTCCAGAAGAATTTAACAAGTATATTTTTAAATATTCGACAAAATGTCTAAAATTGAAAGTTGCCGGTCATTAATGGCCATATAGTGTGTATATATATATATATATATATATATATATATATATATATATATATATATATATATATATATATATACCGGGTGTCCCAAAAATGACTGATGGATTTTAAAATTCAATAACTAGGAAACGGTGACAGATATTTAGAGTTGCAAAGGCTATAAAAAACCCGATTTAAACCTGGGAATTAACCGGGTTTTTTGGGAATAAACCAGGTCTTTTGGCAATAAACCTGGGATTAAACCAGGTCTATTGGAAATAAACCTGGGAATAAACCGGTTTTTTGCAACTCTACAGATATTTAAAAAATTCTTGCAGTAGGGTTATGTATGATGTCGGGAGTTCTTTTACTGTGATTCTTGATTTTAGTTCGAATTTCAAACAATAGATGGCGCTGACAGCGGTTGGCGCTCATTCGAGGCCGAAACTGACGTCACTCAGCATTGATGCGAAGAAAGGAGATTAAGGCTATGGAGTGGGACTCATTCGCCAGTACAATCTTGCTCTTAGGCCTCGATTCTGAACTCATTCGATATTATTTCAATGGAATGCGTTGTTGCCATGGAAACAACAAATTCTTCGATAGTGGAATACAGCGTTCAGATCAGAGCATGAATTTAACAAGCAGTAATCGAATTGCAGGCGATTTTACATTTATGAGTATTTATGGGAATTTTATCTAACCAATATGAAAATTTAGTTTCGCGAAATGACGGCAATGCAGGTATGTGAGAGCTGCACAGAAATCGAATCCGTCACATCTTCATTCGTTATTTTGCTACGCAATCTGCTAGTGAGTACTTTTAAAAGAGTGTACACTATTTATTGAAAATGGTTTATTTCACCTAGTAGTTTTAAAATACGATGAATAAAATATTCTTTAAATCAGGTCATAAAAAGTAATTTAATCCGGGAAAATAAAACTTCATAAATGTAAAATCGCCAGCAACTCGAATACTGCTTGTTAAATTCATGCCCTGATCTGAACGCTGTATTCCACTATCGAAGAATTTGTTGTTTCCATGGCAACAACGCATTCCATTGAAATCATATCGAATGAGTTCAGAATCGGGGCCTTTAAGAGCAAGATTCTGGCGAATGAGACCCACTCCATAGCCTTAATCTCCTTCCTTCGCACCAATGCTGAGTGACGTCAGTTTCGGCCTCGAATGAGCGTCAACCGCTGTCAGCGCCATCTATTGTTTGAAATTCGAACTAAAATCAAGAATCACAGTAAAAAAACTCCCGACATCATACATAACCCTCCTGCAAGAATTTTTTTAATATCTGTCACCGTTTGCTAGTTATTGAATTTTAAAATCTGTCAGTCATTTTTGAGACACCCGGTATATATATATATATATATATATATATATATACAGTCACTCCTCACTTATGCGCCTCTCAGTTATACGCGAATTTCGTAAGGTCCCGCAACGAGGAATAGGAAAATAATGCTATAGATTCACTTATAAGCGCCACTTTGAATTGTCTCTCTCAGTTATACGAGAAAATAACAGCGCAATTCACAAACTCTGAGTTAAGTGCGAAATATTTTTTTATCTATAAAGAATTTTCTGCACGTGTCAATGTCAAAAGACCGTTCTGCAAAGCGCCTGAGAGGGTGGAGAGGGTGTTACAATTCGACTTTTCACCATTTCCCTTCAGTTCTAATGGTTCTTTCTTTTCTTTCTCTTTGATTTTTTACCAAGCCACGCACCTGTTCCCTTCCCTCCTTGCCTTTACAGTAGCATCTGGATTTTTTTTTTCAGTAAAAATGAGCAAAAGAAAATTAAAAATTTCGTTCAAAATGGAAGTTATACAAGCAGCAGAAAATTATCCTAAACTGTCAAAAATAAGTTTAGCTCGAAAATTCGATTTGCCAGAATCAACGCTCAGGGGGATTTTGAAGAACAAGGACTCAATCAAAAAATGAACAGTGAATATTCTACACGAGCGAAAAAACGATCAAGAATTCAGATTGGAAAATTTGAGATTTTAGAAACCACTTTAATTCAGTGGTTCAGAGAAATGAGAGCTTCTAAATTACCCATTAGCGGTGAGTTATTAAAAGAAAATCACGTTGTCATCAAAAATGGCAATCGAAAAATTTTCGGGTTCTTGAGGATGGCTAGGAAAACTTAATAAATCATTGTCTGAGTGGTGAAAACGCAGCCGTTTCAGATTCAACTGTTAATGGATGGATCGCAGACCTTCCAAATTTAATTCAAACTTTGATGTTAAGAACACTTTTAACTGTGATGAAACAGGTTTATTTTATCGTCTTTTACCATACAAAACGCTGGATTTTAAGGGAGGAACATATCATGGTGGCAAACACAGCAAAGAAAGAGTGACTGTGCTTTTATGTGACAATGCGGACGGATTAGAAAAGTTACCGCCAATAGTGATTGGTAAATCCAAGAAACCACAATGTTTAAAAAATGTGAAGAAATTGCCATGTTCTTATGCAAGTAACACCAAAGGCTGTGTGACATCGAAATTTTTTTTAGACTTTTTGAAGGAATTTGATATGAAGATGGCTCAAAAAAAGTTCGACTATTTATGGATCAGTGTCCCGTCCATCCTTCAGATCTTCCATTGCTGACACATACACGAGTTATATTTTGTATGCAAATTGTACTAGCAGACTCCATCCATTAGACCTCGGTATAATAAGGCCAGTTAAAGCTCAGTATAGGAAAGATTTGGTGGGGAAAATGTTCATATCACTAGAGCAGAAAAAGAAATTCAATAAAATTTGGATTCTGGATGCTATGCATATGTTGCTTTCCTCTTGGAATAACGTAACAACCACAACAATTTCTAACTGCTTTAGAAAAGTGGGTTTTGTTCATTCAAATGATGCTGAAGTTATTCCATTACAGGAGAAGGAAAACAACAGCAATGATTTTAACATAGACTAAGACGAATGGAACAGCATAAACCAAGATTCTCTTTCTTTTCAAGATCCCGTCAATGTTGATGAAAACTTAACATCAACGGTAATAAGAGATATTGAAACTGTTTTTGGTGACGTGGCAGCTCAAAAAGAAGGAAAATATGATGATAATAATGAAACTGATATTGTAATTGTCCCATCTCATGCTACTACTTTAGGAGCCCTGGACACTTTGAGATGTTACCTTCAAAATGCTGATGTAGCATCAAATACAATGACGCACTTTAATGCATTAGAAAAGGTCGTTGTGCAAACGCGGCCTAAGCAAAAACAAACTAGCATTGATGACTTCTTAAAAGAGGATTAATTGGCATGTTTTTATGTAAGTAGTAAGTTTCTATGTAAGAAGTAGTGTCTTCTTCTATGTAAAATAAAATTTTACGTTTATTGCATTTTTTTAAACTAAATTTTATAGTGAAAGTGTAGGTTTTTTTTTAAGTACAGTATACTAATAGTACACTGCTTTTATTTTATAAAATGTTATTAATCGTAATTCCTATATTTCAAAATGTTTCCTTTCCCGTAACGTGTATAAAAAATTACTACATACAACATCCTCTTAGTTATGCGCGGCTCTCAGTTATGAGCGATTAAAAATCAATCCCTTCAAACGCTTATAAGTGAGAGGTGACTGTATATAATACATATATATAAATTAACTAACACTCAAATTAAAAAAATCATTAAATATTTTACAGTCTTCTTTTATATTAATCATAGCTGGAAGGCTCTTCGCAAATTCATTTTTGCCATTCCAAAGCATCATCTCAATCAATATTTTAAGGTTTTTACTTCTAATAAATTCACCACCTATTTTAGTGATACTTTTTTTAATATACTCCATTTTAGGTTAGCTGTTCTCAATGTTAACACTAACACAAAAACAAAGAACTTAAATACAAGTAATTCACACTCATTCATTACGTTTACTAAACCAGTCTTTAACAAAATTAAGCTTAATCACCTATTTAACAATGAACAATGCACATTTCCACTACATAATGGTAATCATAAAAGTACCTTTAAATACCCTATAAGTTTCGGATGTAGAATATTTAATTATAATAAATTCCCTAAAAAATTCAAACAAATTGACACACATTCATGTAAATGCAATGTATTTCATTTAACAAAATAAATTAGTGCCCACCATGGTCACATTATCACTGGTAATCGTGACATTGTCACTAATTCTCATTTAAGAACTTTAATGCGCTTTGTCACTAAGTATCGCATTCTTCACAGTTGCATATTAAGTCCATCATAAAACAATTCCCTTATGATTTGGATGTCTTTATTTACAAAATAGCCATCAACTATAATAAACCTATTCAATTCTTTTCAGAATGGAAGCATAATGTCATTTTTCTTTTACAACAAAATTTACAGTATTTACGTATTGCTAAAAAATCTGTTTCTTTCTCCACACTTAAACCGAATATTCGTGAACTACAAAATAATTTCGTCATCGCATATGTTGATAAGGCTGATAATAACTATGCCATCATATGGAAATTTTACTACCACCACCTTCTAACAAATGCAATTACTTCTAATAATATTTTCACAAATCATCATGTTCTATTGGAAGAAAACAATAGATATATTTTAAGCTATCATAAATTATTAGGCTTAAAAAATAAAAACTTCAATCATCCTTAACATTGATATAATTCCTAAGTTTCACAAAAATCCTTTAAAATTCCACACTGTCAGAGTAGGATGTAGTACTTATAATACGCGTGCTAATACACTTTAAAAAAAAAATAAACTCACACAAATTTACGATTTATCTCTCAATAAAGACAACACACACTGTATCAAAAATAATTTTGTATTAGTTAATAAAATCAAGGCAGTAACAAATATTAACAATATTAGTACTTATGATTTCACGCACCTATTCAACAATATTCTTTTGGCTGATTTACACTCAACTATTAATTCACTATTTATAGAATATTCTCATCATTACAATTACCTGACAATATTGATATTGATTACTTTAAAACTTTAACTAATTTTTTACTCTTTCATAACTATATTTTCCAAAATAATGCTATTTTTATTCGGATATAATTCAGAAATTTGGAATGTTTCTCTTGGGGGAGGAAGGGGGGATTATTAGTCTTTTGGTAAGATTTCTCATGTGAAATTGATTTTATTACATACATATTGATTATACATTTTTTAAAACCCCTTGATATTGTACCTGGCAAAACCATGATCACTATAACTTTGTACAATGATATGCACTGTAAAAAATAAAAATAAGTAAAGTACTAAACTAAACTATACTAACGATAAATTGTGAATAAATGTCACTAAGACTTTATAATTCAGAGTAAACATGAAATATAGCCAACATCAAAGTGTTGAGTCAAAATAGCAGGGAGAAATTACAACTTTCTGACTCATTTTTTAACGCAAACGCATAAAATTGGCAGGCCTGACATTGAAGCAATTTGGAATCGAAATGATTTTTCCATTTTTTGATCAGTAAATTAATTTGAATTATAAGCAATTCGTGTCATGTGACGACACTTTTTTCTCCTTTGTCGTGCTGCGGCATCGGAAATTCGGTTCAAAATGCTGACTTTGACAGTATTATATGAAAAAATCTTCTGCCTTTATTCAAAACGTCTTTTGATTACATTTTCTAAATAAGAACGCATGCCAATTTCATGCGTTTCCGATCAAAAATTAATGAATAAAATCATAAAGTAGCCAGTTTAAATTTTAGAACTGACTTTATAGCATCTAATTATAACAGCAAGTATTGTTTAGAAGTCAGCATCTTCAGTAGTTGCCTGTGGTTATTCTTTTCAATAATTCTAAAGAAAAAAAAAAAGGGTTAAACTTAATTTTTTATGGTAAATATTGAAAAGTTGCAAATTTATTTTTCTCAGAAACTTATGAAAAATAATAGTTATCTTAACAGAGAAACAATTATACAAAATATAACTTGGTAAATTTATCATTCAAGGTTTTCCTTTTGATTAAAAATATTGTAATACACTTATACTTTCAATTAAAAGAATATATATATAGAAGGTTGCAAAAAATATGCCTTTGAAGTTTGAATAATATCAAAAGCAGAACAAAATTTTCTGGATTGCAGCAAAAATATGTTCTATAATTGAATAAATATATTGTTTAAAAAAAAAAGACACTATGTGGTTTCAAGTTTTCAAAAGCTATGAAATATATTATCAAATCAAAGAATATTTGATAACATTTCAGTGCTAACATTCCCCAAATTGCCAACTATGATGCTATTTTCTGAAAAATTCTTCACCTTTGAAAAAAAGAAAAAAAGGGAGAGAAAAACTGTTCGATTTCTTGTTATTTTAGTAATGCCTGCGAAGTTTAATGCATTTTTCGAATACAAAAAATATGTCAATATTGTTATATTTCGTGTAATGATTGTGTCAAATTGAAGCTTTCCGAACAGAAATCTAGAAATATTTTGGGTTATCTTACTTAATACCTTGTATCACTAATAAAAAAAATATATTTCAAGTAACAGGTGTGCAATCCGTGCTCCCAAGCCATTTTATAACATTTAAATAAAATACAGCAGCAAAAAAAGAAAAAAAAATCCAGAAGATTAATCAATCTTTTATTTCATCAGGAGGGAAGGGGGGGGGGGGGCGGATAAAACGGAGCGTAAAAAAGTTTTTTACCAAGGCCCTATTTAAAGAAAACAAATTAGTTTTGCTCATTATAGGTATAGCATTTAAAATTACAAGTCATAAAATCAAATCAAATAATATTTTATTATATGCAAATTTAATATAAATTAATTTTTTATAACAGTTGACTTTGTTACTGCAATTATATCTTTCGGCCTTGTGTAGATTTTACACATATAAAATATACAGACGTTTCATAACTTCTCATTTCTATCCTAGCTCTAACATAAAATCCTAGAATAAGAAAACAGCACTAGCGACAGTTTTTAGTTTCAGTTTCGTTTGTATATTTGCGTTTATTTTATTGCGAGAATGAAATCGAAATTGCCAAGGAAGCGAATAGCGCCAAAAATAATACCGCCAGACAGCCTTTAAAACGCCAAATCCGAGGTGATGTTGGATTCAATTTTTTAACGGATTAACGAAGTCATAACGAAGACATAAGGAGGAGGTGAGGTGCAGCTTCTGTTGATCTGAGGGATCTGAGAACCATAAAGGTAGAAGTCTGTCTTGGCTCGTGGTGGTGTTCTTTTTTGTCTGGCACCTACCCTACAGCCTGTCGGCTTGGGAGACCCTACCAGTAGCAAGCTACCGCCGGCATAGCCCTCCGGGTCATTGGTGCGCGCAAGCCTCGCCGCCCCGTCAAGGCAGGAACACCGTCGGGAGGACTTTTCAACTGAATAACAATAGAGTTTGCACTGTAATACTATCTTTGCTCTGAGGTCCTAGGCCACATGCCGGACTTCCCCAAAGAGCTGCGAACAGTGCGAGTCCGTCGCCATCCATCCTATTGTATTATTACGACGGCATTTTTTTATCTTTTATTGCTTTGGCTGGACTCCGTCACCATCCGTCCAGCGTCTTCGGACGTACTCCGATGGTTGTTGACGATTCAACCGCACGTAGCACGGGGTCAACCTATACAATGAGAATCTGATTCATCATTCCACCCCAATTTTCTGGGAGAAGAAATACTTTCACTTTCATTTGCGTTTCAAAAAGTCTGCTAAAGATGGTCCCCTTTTAAAATAAATCCCTTCGGGGAAGAAGGGCAATAGGATGACAGTTTAGACAAATGACTGTGCTCTGTTACAGTTGACTTTCGAGACTACAAACACCTTCCCAATTGCAACAAAAAAAAAAAAAAAACCATTTTTGCGGATAGAGTTGTGCAATACATATAACTATGATTTTTCACTATTTGTAAGCTATTTATTTACATATTAATAAAGAAAAACATGAAAAAATAATTGAACAATCACAATTTTCAAAAACTTAGTTTCTGAAGAATTCTCAATGAAATCAAATTAAATGTTCTTATTAAATTGAAATAAATGAAAATATCTTATCCATGAAATATAATGAAGAATTAATGGTCAAAATACATGTTTAAAAAAACTAGGGGATTCAACACGGTCTTCCCGTGTTACTGAATATAGGTGAACACCATTCTTTTAATTGAAAATCTAACAGATTTTTTTACATTTAATATATATATATATTTTTTTTTAGATTTTTCACTAATAATATCAATATTGGCCTCGTGCCTAGAGTTAACAGCAGAAGAAATCGCTTAGACAGCAACATTTTGATTCCGATAATTTCAATGGTTTAAGTGCGTAGTTCGATTGCATCTCCTTTATTTATATATTTATTTATTTTATTTAGTGATGAAGTTTCAATATTCGTTATGGAATATAAGCCGGAAACAAATGCTGAACTGTTTATATTAATAAAAGTGAAGTATTAATCTTTCACAATCGTCTTTAATTATTTTAACACTCAGGAAAAATCATGCGTCAAGGAATAGATTATGTAACACTTTCCAACACTCCTAAAATAACTTTTTGCAAATTTTTACGGTAATGTGTAAGGTGATATCTAACTAAACAATTTTGAAAAATAATAACATAGTTAAATATCCAATTTCAGGAATTACCAACACTATTCGGAAAAATAACCGAGCTCTTTTGTGCAGCACTGTATAGGATCTATAGATTTGTATATATACTAAATAGAATGCTAAATTTGAGTTCAGTTAGGAAACGCGTAGCACAGTTTAAAATTCCCCTTCTGCAATTTCCGACATTAAACGGAAACGTACTCGAAAATTTTTGTGCTGCCCTGTATACAATCTATACACACCAAGTAATAGACAAAAAAAAAAAAAAGAGTTAAATTTAAAAACGGGTTCAGCAACTGAAAAAACATTCCCAGGAATTATTATTAATGAGCAGTACTTTAACCGAATTCTTTTGTGTGTCCCTGTAAATGAACGATGAAAGCAAAAAACACAGTATTCTATAGTATTCCTCTTGTAATCCACGTTAGTGATATATATCAATTTTAACAGGTTTGAAACAGTGAAACATTATTAAAATAAACTGCAAACGATTTTTCTTCATAGACCGTGATGTAACGTAATTATTTTGAGTGTCTCTGTAAAAAAAAAAAAAAAAAAAAAAACTATAAGTGCTGCACACTTAATTTTCAATATGGACCATGCCACAGTAAGCCCCAATAACACATATCAATTGCATGAAGATCCGAGTATATTTACGCGAGTTAGAGCACGGATAGACAGACGACAGACAGACAGACAGATAAACCGAATTCATAAACACTTTTCAACTATGTTGGAAAGTGTTAAAAACCATAAAAAATGAGTAAATGGCAATACAGTTTTCAAGCAAATTACGATACAGTTTTCAAACAAATAGCATTTGAAAGTAGATTTTTTTCAATTGAAAATGTGCGATGTTTAGAAATTAAAAAAATTGCAGTAGCAAAAGTCGCAAAACCGAAATTTTCATTGTCAAATGTTGCCATTCGCAAAATGACGTCAGCGTTACGCACGGACACGTTTGTCCTTTATAATATATATTGTATTAGTAAAAAATCCACAGAATTTAGTTATTACGCTTTTTCTCTTTAATTAAATAAATTTATTGGCATCGAATTATATAGTTATTTTATCTAATTTGCCACTATATTACATTATGTCATGTATTGTAAAAAAGGGTTTACAACTTTAATAACCAGCTTTAAACAATGAATTTTTTTCTGCATTTCAGTTTCTGCATTTAATATTGCATTTGATATGAATTTAAATATGAACTGAACAATTTAAATATGAACCTCTCAGGGTTAATATTTGAACATTTCCATAATATACCCTACCATAACATAACCTAATACAATAACATAAGGATAAAGCATAAATGCATGAATGAAATGCATGAACAGCACAATTTTCATTATATCTGTCACTCTTACAAACTGATTTCCAACAGGTCAAAAGTAATTAAATTTTGATTCATCTAAAAATATTCTTTGAGACCAATAGTTTATCATGCAATTTTTAAAGTTTCTTGAAAAATTCATGTTTTTTTTTTTTTTTTTTTTTTTTTTTTTTTTTAATTTTAATGCGTCTTTTTTCTGCTCCTGGGTTGCATTTTATTGTTGCATTTAACTGATGAGTAAATTAAAAAAAAAAAAAAAAAAAAAAAGATTACTACGAAATGAAAGAAAATATCTTGATTAAAAAGAATTATTTCAGTGAAAGATAAAACAACAAGATATGTTTAAATGAGATTAATTTTTCAGTACATTAAAAATATCTTACGTACAAATTAAATGTACATGAAGCATTTTCAATATTATCAATATATTGGCATTTAAAAAGTAGCAAGTGATTATTGTTTATTTAAAGTCATAATTATAACAAAAATAAGAAAATCAATCTTAAGTTATCAATTATATTACAGCACAATTGAAGTTTATGATTTATGTTTGTTATCCTTTTGGTCCGTGTTTTAACATATTTAATTTATTTGTATGGTTGTAAAAATTCGGAAACGCATTGTAGTGGAAGGCTGCAATTGATTATTGAAAATATCATTTTTAGGGTTTCGTTCATCTCGCGAACCCTATTACTCCCGCTTCGTTGTCTGTCCGTCACAGAGCCGGTTCTCAGAAACTATGTAACTTACATGCATGAAATTTTGTGTACTTATAGCTAAATACGTATTATGAAGCTCAAAATCGTATTATTTTTAATATGTAGAGATAAAAAAACAAAAATCTAACAGCCTTTTTCTATTAAATTTAAACATTTTACGTTGTAGCAGTTGCCAACAATTAAAAATCCACAATCAAATTATTTCTACAATAATTAATTTTCTTTTGAAAGATTTCCACGTGAAAAATGAAAATGAAATAAAAAGTTTCACCAGTTGAAAAAAAAGATTTATATGACATCATATTGGTAATAAAAAGGAAATTTTCAAACATTTTTCAATAATACAAGGAGTATGTGTATGTACAGAAAGTAACTTAATAGGACGTTATTAGAGAATTTAAAAGAAACTAGATGGAACCCGTCAAAACTTGACGCAAAAAAATACTATAACAATATCAGTAAAATAAGCTTCTTTATTATTTATGAAGGGATGCATATAAAACAGTCTTTCAAATATTTTATTTAATTTTTTCCCCAGTCAAATACAGTACTATTTCCGATGCAAACTCCAAACAAAGAATCCGTAAATAACTGTGTAATGCAAATCAGTTTGACATTACCACCATATTCCCCACGGCAAGAAAAAAAAATCATGGACCCATGAAGTGTATAAAAATAGTATATTCCTACGTTCATATCATATTCAGTAAATAACAGAATATAGTAAATAAAGCACACATCTCCCCCCCCCCCTGTGATAATGCAACCGAATGAGCTCCTATGCGCATGTGCATTGCATCTGCCCAAAAGCACCGTCGAAATTCGACGTTAAAAAAGTTTTAAAATGATTAAATTAAAAGTTTTAAAATGTCCTCTTTAATCATTGTTCGTTTCAAATCCATATCTTCTAAAACGCATCCATTGTTTTAAGCTAATCAATTTTTATGCAAAGATTAAGAAGTTTTTTACAGTAATAAATCTCTCTGCAGATGAGGGAGATTTTTAATGTTTTCAAGTGTAATTTATTTGTATGGTTTCTTCGGTTCCTTGATATAATCAGGATGATTATCCCTTTTCCATCACAGTCGGGGATATTTTTCCTCTTATACAGTTGGCAAATGTAAAAAAATAAAAAAATGCAATTCCTAGCATATCCTGATATCTGATGGAACATATTCATCAACGAATTCAACATATCAATTTTATGTTCAACATAAACTAAAAATAGTCTTTTTTTTTAATTTTTTTTTCCTGAGAGATTTTTGTTTAGCGCCAAAATGTTCTATCTTATGGATAATCTGATCTTATGATTTATCACTTTTTTTTAAAATTATTATTCACTTTTTATGATGGTTAGGGAAATCTATTTTCAATTGTGGCAACTTTCCCAGGGGCTATTTTACATTATTGAAGTAAACTGGTGGTCATTGATAAGATAGAATTGAAAAACTTTTCATGCTAGAAAATTATTTAAAAAGTCGTTAAATTAATCGGCAGTTTTCAAATAAATTTCAATCGAAAGGTAATTTTTTTTCTAATTGATGATGTAAGAATTGAAATTGTAAAATGTAGTAAAAAATAGAAATTTGTAGTATTTCGAAGTGATGTAAGCGCGATGAAAGCTAAAGCGATAGCGCCTTTGTTGTCACAACTGCTCTACATTTCTAAAAATTTCCACTGTATTTTGGCTGGCGTCCAAAAGTGGAAAAACACTTTTTGACATCGAAAGAGAAATTCACAGTGACAGAAATAGGACTTGGCGCTAATAAGGAACTGTTAAATGAACTTATAATAAATCTACCAAAATAATTCCTATGAAATATTAGTCTTACATTGTTTATTCTAGCTAAAAATACAATAATTATTTCAAGATTTTTTTGTACCATAACACTATTTTTAATAACTTTAAATTTCCTGAAATCCTTTACTTTTGTGATTTTTTTTTATTAAAAAAGGAAATCTTCTATCCTATAATAATAAAAAAAAAAAAGCAATTGGTAACATGTAATCAAGGTATGCAATCAAGATGAAGCAATCAATGACGGCTCCAAGTCTAATCTTTATAATTATGAATACAAAAATCAGTAAAATTATGTCATGTTAACACAATCATATACATTTTTCTCTTTAGTTTTATCAATGTTAAAATGCACTTCAAGCTAAGCATAACGTCATTTTTACCGGCGCAAACTTTTCACACGTACTTCATATACCTTACATTAACGCTTAAACACCATGCATACAAATATAAATATATTTTGTATTTAATTGTAATGAAAAAAGGGCATCAACAAAGTTATAATGCATAATGATAAAATAAACCCAATGGACAATATTCCCGTGACGTCACAATAAATATGAATTTTTATTCGCTTATAAAACACGCGGATAAGTATTTTTACCGAAATTTAACTTACAAATTAACAAATTCGGCCTTAAAACCGCGTGCTTTTAATATTTATTATTTCTCTTTTATTCAACCACAGAGTTTAGAAAATAAACTCTGTGCTTCGGAACAGTAGGCGTTATCCGATTATGACGTCATTAGCAGACGTAAAAGTTTAATTGAAAATTACGGTTAATTAATTAAATTTTCGAACAAACGAATGCACGATAACAAATCTGTGTTCAAATATCTTTCATTTAAAAGAAAAATGATGTAATTTGATGCAGTAGTTTGTTCTCACGGATTGTCGAAAGAAATCGCTTAGCGTTTTAAATATATAGATTAATCTGACGTCTAACATTTTGAAAGTCTCTATACAACATATTTAATTTTGAAATTGATATTTTTTTAATATCGCATTTAGTCCACATGGCAGATATTATTATGACAGAGTATAATAGCGGGTTTTGCCCGCTATCGGACTGGTTCAGATTTTCGAAAAAACGAGAAAAATAGACCGGTAAATTATTACTTTATAAAAAAAAATGTTTTTTTTTTTTTTTTTTTTTTTTTTTTTTTTTTTTTGAAAATGAAATTTATTTGGATTTATTAAAGGAAGGATAAAGTGTTTTGAAAGGAATATTAAACGAAACCCCTATCGATCGCACTCTTCGATCACACTTACCCACTTATTGATTATTTCGCAAAACTAAAAAAGGGAAATAAAAAACTTGCATTTATATCTGAGAAAGGACGTTAAACTTTTCAAATTCATTAAAACGCACACTACTTATAAAAATCTTTAAAATCTGTTTTCGTAAAATAAGTAACTATAGCCATGGTATTTACATTTATTTATATTATTAAATTTAAAGCTTTTAAAAAGAAAAGGCTTTATTTTTAATTAAATACTTGGGAGCTCTGTTTCCCGATAGCTCACACCTGACAACCCCCTGAGGCACGCTTTAAGCGTCACTGTAAAATTCAAATAAATCATTTCATTACAATCATTTTTAAGCACATTACAAAATACTCGATTTCATTAGTTTCTATATCAAACAATTTTTTTGTACATTAAATTATCAATTTTCTTTTTTCTGATTTACTTGCAAATATGCAGTTTACGTACCTGACACGTTACAGAAATAAAATCCAATGATTACTAAGAGAATAATAATAAAACATTTTATTTTTATGGATGAAAGGTTCCTTTTTCTTTTGAGAATGGCGTCATTATCACCACGCTTCTGTTTGAGGTTTATTGAATACCTATTCTGATTTCAAGAAAATAATGTGTAATTTTCGGAAACATTTTATTCGGTGCATATAAAATTGATTAAAATGAAAAAAAAAAAAAAAGAAAAAAAAAGAAAAGAAAAAGAAAAAATTGTAGGAAATTTATGTGCAGAGCTAAAGATTGGTGAATATATACGGACGCAATCATACTAAATTATTTTATTTCCATAAATGAAACTGGTCTTTTCTTTTAAGAATGGTGTCAGTTTTACCATCCAAACCAAACTGAGAATCCAATTATAGGTTATCCCTTGAAAGCAATTCTCAAAAAAAAAAAAAAAAAAAAAAAAAAAAAAAAAAAAAAAAAACTATTTATGCACTGTATAAAACGTTTCTGAAAATTATATCATTTAAAAAAAATCATATTAAGTATTCAATAAAACTGAAAAATTAAAAAAATGATTGAAGTAAATTATGCACTAACCTAATCTCAGAAAAGTGGACTAAGGTAAAGTGTCCTAAAGCTGATACCCAAAAAATAGCTCCTAAAGCTGACATCTTTAAATAAAACAAATATTTAAAGCATTACCAATTTTCTAAAATAATTTAGAATAGAGTTTTTCTTTCCTCTTTACCTTAATTCTAGTAGTGATAATGACATAATTCCCTAAAGAAAAAATGCACTTTCATTCATAAAAATAAAATACTTTATTATTATTGTGTCAGTAAACATAGGATTTTATTTTTGAACGTACAGATACTGAAATTGACAAGATGTTTTAATATAAAAAGTACAACTCCCTTAAACAGATAATAATGCATTATTGTTATTATTATTTTTAATCTTGTTAAATAATAAAGAATTATGTTTAAATCTATTATATTTCAAATTATATTTACACATTCGGGTTTTCTTTGCAAACTCTTAATGATTTGTGGGAAAAAAAATTAATTGAAAAAGATATATTATGATTAGATTGGTTAAAGCAATAGTTTAAAAAAGACAAAATGTTGTTACAGAAATATATAATTATTATTGTATTCCATTATTACGAAGTCTTGTTACAGAAATATATTTGATATAATTTATCAAAATAAATAAATAAATAAATAAATAACAAATTTCCATAAAAACATAACGGCACATAACACTACAGTTGCATTTTATTTTTTTTAAAGAAACTGTAAATTTTTGAGAAATTCTTTGCTACAACTTACATGCTTACATGCTTGTAAGGTATTGTAATACATAGGTACTTCATTTTCTTTCCATTGACAGCCACCACACCCCTCGCGCATACAATGTGCTGTGTAAAAAACTGGAGGTAACTATCTTAGGGGACCATACTTAAATGAAAAAGAAAAAGTTTAGATCTCTTTCTCTGAGGATCAGACGCACCAAAAGTGAACCATTGTTACACATCCCTTGACAGCCAGCCACTCCCCACATGACCCAGACCGTGCTGGGTGAGATTACCCCGTTGTTGACAGTTTTATTACGGGAACCAGGGGAGATAACTAGTACAATTCCTTTGTGCAGCCTCTCTCAAAGCAATAAAAAAAAAAGGTTACTGTTCAGGCTTGGCTGAGGTTTTGCCTAATGAGGGGAAATTCTGAGTTAAAATTTTCGCCAAAGTTTTTCGTATATTAGGAAATCTAGATTTTTTTTCTTCCATTTTTTGACAAAGGAAATGATGTGTGAACATGAAGAACATCATGTGAAGAACATGAGTTATATTTAATATGAGTATTTTACACTTTCTTTCTTTAATAATAATAATATAGATACTACATTTTGATTTGTAATTCAATATATACTTAGAACTCAAGATTTCATTTGTAAAAAAAAAGAATAAAAAAGAAAACAAAACAAAGAAAGAAAAAATGTTGTATCCTAATCATTCAATAATTATTTCGATTCTAATTATATCCAGTGAAATCGGATGTTGCTTTCTCTTTTTCGATAAATGAATTACTTATCGAGGTATAGAAATTCTAAAAGAATTTATACTTTCGACAAAAAAAAAAAAAAAGAAAGAAAGAAAGAAAGAAAGAAACATCATTCGATTACATAGTTTCTCAATAAGAACAGGAATTTCTAATTTTTTTTTTTTATATACGTATACTTGATAACTTTCTTAATAAGTTATTTTAACAGAAGTTAATATGATTGATTAATTAAAGATATATTTTAAAAATACGAATGCATCACATTTATTAACCACACGAAAAAAATGTTGGTGTTATTACATACTGGTGCAGTTTAAAAATTAAATTTGATTACTTGCACTGCAAATTCCCAGCACACATTGGGAACACATTTGGAACACTTTGATTCAAAAAATGTGTTCCAGTTACCTCAATGTGTACTGAAATGTGTTCCGAATGTGTTCCGCTATAAAGAAAGTGTTCCGAAAAGTGTACCGAAAGTGTCCTGTTCAAGATATTTGTTAAATCTAAACTCGGAACACATTTGAGAACAGATTGGGAACACATTTGAGAACAGATTGGGAACACATTTGAGAACAGATTTGGAGCACATTTGGGAACACATTTGAGAACACATTTGGGAACACATTTTGACGCACTTGTTAAATCATCGCTTTCTTTGTTACAACGACGCTTTGTTACAATCTACTTTGTTACTAAGAAGCCTTGATCGCAATCAATGCGGATTTCAAGATCATTATTTTTATTACTTGGGTAAGTTAAATTTTAAAATTTATTTTACAGCGCACATGAGCTCATTATATTAAGGGTCCTATTATAGTGGCCCCATCAGTGGCTGAGAAGTTCTGCTTTCAAAGCTGGTAGACGGGAGGTGCTGGGTTCAAACCACTGTCGCGCCCGTCGACCTAACCGTTCGGAGTTTTCCGGGGTTTTCTTCGAACCTTGCGTAAATACGGGTTAGGATCCCTTAAAAAGGTCCGTCATGGAGGGAACCCCCCCCCCTCCCGCCGTTCTATATCCCTGGCGCAGATAATTTGCCGTAACAAATAATCAACCAACCAATTGAACCGGTATAGTGATTGTCGTTTGAACGATATACATTCTAAAAAAAATCCGTGAAAATACAAGAGATTTTCCGTAAAATTTTACGGAGAAGTTTCATTTTTCTAAAATTTCAGTACAATTTCCGTAAATAACATTAGTTCCGTTAAAGAGACTTTACATCCGTAAATATGCAGAAAGTTTTCCGTAAATTTAATGGATTTTTCCCGTATTTCTTTCAAAACAGTACAATGTCCGTATTTCTTGCAAAACAGTGCAATTTCCGTAAATGTCGTTTAAAGGTTGAGTACAGAAATCTCTTTTTTTGAAATGCGAATTAAAATTGTTATATTTACTAGAGTTCTTCTAGGATACAGGCCTGGCCCGGCTCGACCAGCTGGCTAATTCTAATCGAGGCCATGTCAATTTATTGTGAAAATAATAGTAATATTTATATTTTTTAATGAAATATTTAGAAATTAATTTTATTTTTATAAATTACAAAAAAAAAAAAATTAATCTACTTATTTTTTAAATTTACTTATTTTTTTCTTATAGTACTTCAAATTTATGATTTTGTTTCACTATTTTTTTTTAATTTATCTTTTTTAATTAATGTGAGGCAATATTGTGTTATTTAAAGGTTTCATAACATAATATCTCTGCAAATTATAGCTATGCAAATTGGTATTAAACTAAACTGTTTTGGCTTACAAATTTATGAATTACGCTAAAATTTATTATTTTATAATTTATAATTTTACAAAGTCTACAATTTTTTCCTTAAATTTATAAAATTAGTTGATGTTTTTTCTTTACTTTTATAAAAATCAAGTTTCTAATTTTATAACGTTTTTAATTTATTTCGTTAGTTCATATTTTTATAAATTAAACTAATTTAATTTAAAATAAATTAGTTAGTCCATATTTAAACTTACCTATCCCAAAGTCATTAATTATTTTTATTTTTATTATTATTATTTTTTTTAATGTAATGTTAAAAATATAATGTTTAACAGAACCGTACGCAAAAGCTCTCAGCATAGCTGAAATATAATAATTTAATTTATTATAAAATCGTTTATTTGCGTAAGTTTTTTTTAAATAAGAGATTTAAAAAAAAAATATTTCAATAGCATGTAATAAATAAGTCTGATTAAGATAATTGATGTTTTTATTGGAACTGATAAATACATAATCAGGCAAATAATTTTAAAAAAGTATACGTTCGAAAAAAGAAAATGTTGGTACCGCTGTTGAATTCTGGGGGTGGCCCAGAGGGGACATTATCCCCAGGAAAATTAAAATATCCTCCCCCCGGAAGATTTGAGATTTTATACTTTTAATTATCAAAAAGTGCAATACCCCCCCTCCCCCCCCCCAGCAGAAATCCCTCCCGGAGAAAAATGTCTGAATTCAACACTAGTTAGTTCTGTTGCAAAAAGAAGCAATTATTACTCTTAATACAATTTTTTTATGCATATAATACATAATAAATTAAAATTGATCTGTTATAAGGCACACCAAATAATACAGTAAATTATTGAAAATTATGAAAAGAAAATATTAAAAACATTGGAAAAATCCATCTACAGATGAAATCTCAAGTCATCTTTGCATCATAAAAAGCGATTCAAATAAGTTACAGCATTTGAGCGAAAAGCGCGACGGGTCATAGCGTCGGGGTCTAGGTCATCGGGTTAGTACACCGGACGTTATGCGTTCGATTCCGATCTTCGGTAGGGTTGGGCAAATTCTATAAACTCACGCAGAAATGAAAAGAAAGATAGCGAAATGTATCTGTCTCTTATAAGGTTGTCCTCGCGAAGTACCTTTTTTTTTTTTTTTTTTTTTGGTCCTATAAATTTTACTTTAACGACATAAAAATTTCTATAAAATACGGAAGATGTGTTCCGAAAAGTGTTCTCAAATGTGTTCCCAAAAGTGTTCTCAAATGTGTTCCCAAAAGTGTTCAAAATGTGTGCTGAACAAATTAAGTGTTCTCAAAGGTGTTCTGAAAAGTGTTCCAAAAAGTGCGCTACAAAGTGTGCTGAAAAAGGGGACAAAATGTGTTCCGAAAAGTGTTCTCAAATGTGTTCCCAAAAGTGTTCAAAATGTGTGCTGAACAAATTAAGTGTTCTCACAAGTGTTCTGAAAAGTGTTCCAAAAAGTGCGCTACAAAGTGTGCTGAAAAAGGGGACAAAAATTCTCAAACGTGTTCCCAAAAGTGTTCAAAAAGTGTGCTAGAAAGTCTCAGAAGTGTTCTAAAACTGTTCCAAAAAGTGTGCTAAACAAGGGGACAAAATAAGTGTTCTAAAAAGTGTTCTGAAAAGTGTATAAATATTTGCAGTGTGGGTTTTCAGTTAAGTCAAAGGATTTTATGCATTATGAATATTATTGAAATTGCATTTTTAGCAGGCCTACATAGGATGTGGATCCTAGGTATAATATAATTGTTTCCTCTTCGCTGTGTGATGTTGATGACATAATTTCTTATACTGTGTCTACAGAAAGTTTGAAAATAAAATCACAAAAACAAGAAAATCTACCGTCTTTACATTGGCGATTGGTCGCCAATATAGTACTCCTTCTCAATATAATTTATGGCTTTTGGATGGATGTCTTTGGCTGGACGAGCAATGCACGAAGCTTTAATTTACCACGGCTTCCGATCACCCAGCCCTAGGGAGGGAGGAAACGACTGTATCATCGGCCGCGGCCAGCAGGAGAGGCCTCTCACCAGCGCGGGACTTCGAGGGAAAAAGTCCCTGACGCATAGACGTGCCCTGGCTAAGGTTGTCCCCCCAGTGGCTTTGCTTCCGGCAAAGCCTGCAGTGAAATGCAGGTGATTCCCGATCGACTCCACTGAGAGATCATCCACATGCAAAAAACAAACACACCAAAAAAAAACACAAATCAAAACACAAAAATTGTTAAGACAACAATGGAACGTTAAGTGAAGAACCACTATCGGACTCTGAAGGCCATGGTAAATTCCTTCAAAACCGTCAAAGAGACGGTCCCGATTGAGATTAGTAAATAGAAAGTTATGTGAAGACTCTCGCTGATCGAACAATCGGGCGCGGCAAGCTCCGATTACGCATAGACACGCTGGATTGGTTTTCGACCCGAGGATCGAGTTTTGGCTTGATCGCCACCACAGTAGTAGGCGAGCTTCCGGTCCGAATCCTCGTAGTCAAACAGTCCAGGGAGCGGGTGCCCTCCCCCCAAGATATGGCTTCTGCTGCAGTGACCTGAGGGGTCGCCTTCGGACTTAAGCCCCACTTGAGTTTGGGCACTCCATGTTCTGCTTAACAATTGAGGTCGACGCACAACTACTCCAGCTGCAGAGGATGACGTGGTGGTTGCGGACCATGCGGCCTCCACATGCCGGTAACTACACTCTATCGCTTGCCAGTACCAAGGATTGCTACACGCCGCCTCACGCACTGACCAAGCGTCACAATAGAGTCACCATGCATCGTGCTCTTCAGGGTTTGATCTCGCCTCCATCAATTCCTCGTATAAACTTTAGGAAACGATCCAGCCACGTTTTCTAGCCGTTGCCTAGCTCGGCGAGGGGCGAGGAGCCCGCCTGAGCAACGGGGATTGTCCTACGGGGCGTCCTTACACCACCTACGGAGGAGGCTCCAAGCATTGGCTGAGTCCTCGCGCCGCGGAGAACCCGCACTTGCAAGGGAGAAACCCATACCCGGCGGCCCGTTACACTGAGTCTTGGTGGCGTCTCCGGCTTTTTCGGACGTCCCTTTCCCACTGGCGCACCATGGTGATATGGTGGTCCGTCCGCCTCCTGTCCCCGTCGTGTCGAAGAACATCTCGCTGTGTCGGGAGTCCGGTCATCTTCCCCACTGAAGGGGCCGAGTCAGAACTGTTATGCAGTACAAACCCTGATATGAACATTCATTAAACGAAAGTATGAACTATCACTCTCTTACAGCTGCGGACAATTTCAATGTGTCAGCTGTTTTTTTTTTCGCTGTCTGTGGTTAGTGTCTACATGTACTTCTTTTTTCTTCTCATTCCGTCCGTAGACTTTAGAAAATGTAGTTGTGTTTATCAGAGCGGGAGTTCTGTTTTCCCGCATACCTATATATTTCATTTAATTTGTTGTAACTTTAATTATAGCTTAATCAAGTCATAAATATCCTGCTTTTCCAAGCTGTGTCGCTGGAGTTATTTACCAATGGAATGCAACCACACTTCACTAAGATTATAAAAAAATAATTAATAGTTCCTTCATTTAGTTAAATAGTGCCGCCCAGTAGATTCACGTGAAATATGCTCTAGGTGATCGAATGATGAAAACAGTGGTGCTCGCCGAGTATTAATGGATTATACCGTACAAACCAGTGGTGGATCCAACAAATAAAAGGTAAGCGATCTTTACTTACCTATCTTTATATCAATTTGAATTAAATAACAGCTGTTCTAAAATAATATCACCTATTGCGCAGTCTATCGAGCAGAAAAGATTCTGCGTCTGATCTAATGCCGATTGTGTATATAGTATTATATTCGCTACATTTTTTAATGTAAGCAATCACCAAAGAATTTAACATTGACATAATTAAAATTATACTATATATATATATTGACTATAAAATAACTACGATATTACGATGAGTATTCTAAAGGACACTGTTATAGAAAAACTAAATTCTGAAAATTATGATGTTTGGAAATTCAGAATGGAAATGTATTTACAAAAGGAAAATCTTTATGATATAACAATAAATGATCCATCGAATCCACCGGATGATACTTTCACAAACAAAAACAGAAAAGCCCGTTAGACCGGGAGCCGGCAGCACAGATAATCACCTCATCGAGTTCACGGAAGAAATTCTAGGATTAGTTAAAACTTGATTCGCATATTAAAACTCAATCGGTCTGCCAAGTCATATCTTGGTGGAAAACACCTGAAAACCCTATTTTAGCGGCTGACTCGTAGGTTTACCATTGTGTTTTCCTGCTCCCAGTCCTCCATGTTTTCATACTTTTTGGTGCAGGAAAACACAATGGTAAACCTATGAGTCAGCCGCTAAAATCGGGTTTTCAGGTGTTTTCCACCAAGATATGGCTTGGCAGACCGATTGCGTTATAATATGCGAATGAATATTTAACTAATCCTAGAATTTCATCCGTGAACTCGATGAGGTGATTGTCTGTGCTGCCGGCTCCCGGTCTACGTGCTATAATTAACTTACTGATCGAAGATGATCAGATCATTCACGTGAAAAATCTAGTTACCGCTCGCGGATGTTGGGAAGCTTTGAAAAATGTCCATGAACACACAAATTTAAGTAGCAAATTGTTTCTGTTGAGAAAACTATATTCAATTAAATTATCTGACCAAGGTAACATGATTGATCATATAACTAAAATTTATCAAACACGCGATAAGCTAAATGCTATCGGAGAGAACATTAATGATCAACATTTGGCAGCATTGTTATTATGCTCGTTACCTTCATCCTACGATACACTCATTACTACCTTGGAGGCAAAACCATAAATTGAACTGACTCCAAACTTTATTCGCGGAAAACTAATTGACGAATACTCAAAACGCATTGAAAATCATAGTGAAAGTGCAAATAATCATTCCGTTTTAAAAGTGAAATTTCAACGAAATAAAATAAACAAATTTTGCAGATATTGTAAAAAGTTCTCACATAACATAGAGGAGTGCTGGAGTCTGAAAAACAAAGAGAAATTCAGACAAACACATCATTCTAAAAATCCCAATCTGCCCCATAAATCAGCTATGTGCTTTCAAGACAATATGGGCGCAAATATATGAACAACTAAGAATTTTGAAAAAAAAAAACCCTAATGATAAAAACGTAATTTTTTTTGTTGGTAATAGCTCAAAGGACCTCTGGATCCTTGACTCAGGAAGTTCGACCCACGTTTGCAATGATAAAAAACAAATTTCATGTACTTAACTATAATGATTCTAACGTTACAATTGCGAATGGTCAAGAGTTACATTCCGAAGGTTACGGACCCGTTAAATTAAACACTCTTATGTCTGATAACACAGATAAAAACATAATATTAAAAAATGTTTTATACGTACCCGAAATTGAGACTAATTTAATTTCAATAAAGAGAGCTACTGAAAATGGATATGTAACTATATTTGAAAATCAATCCTGTAAAATAACTCGCGAAGGTGTAACATATCTGGAGGGTTTTGTAAATAATAAGCTATATGAATGTAAGGTAACATATGACGCAATTCACAATGTAAATATGATAAATGTCTGTGAAAATAAAAATTGTTTACATAAATGGCATAAAAGGTTAGGACACAGAAACATCTATCACATAAAGGAATTAGTGAATAAAAATATGGCACCAGGGATTGAAATTGATAACTGTAAACACGGTGATGAATGTTAAACTTGTATTGTGTCTAAACTTACTGACAGTCCATATCCAAAGGCTGCTAATTTCAGAGCTACACAGGCTACTGAGCTGGTGCACAGTAGGGTGGAGCGAAATAAATTATTTTTATTTTTTTTTTTTTACAAAAAACGGGTAGGTGCCAAAAGTTGCCTTTATACTAGTACATCGAATATCTGAAATTTTACCGCTGAAAAAAAAGGGCTTGGGTGTGCGCTTTTGGTTCAAATGTCTAAATTTTGGGTAAAATTTGAAAATTTTTCAAAAAAAGTAAAAATTTTCTGTAGAACTGGTTATGATTTAAAAGTGTCATTTGAACCTTTTTGATAAAGATTTAAAATAGTCAAACGATAAAACGATATCTTTATTCTGTATAACTGGAGTAAAACTGACAAATTTCGGTAAAAAAGGGGAATTGCTATTCTGGTACAGCATACAACGAATCGTTGAACAAAACATTAATAGAAAAAAGATTAAATAAAGAAGCACCGCAATTAGAAGATTCTGCATGTGAAATTGAAGAAAATGAATCAGTATGCAATGGTTCAATAATAAATACAATTGAATTTTCCCATCTTCATCCTCCTACACCGAAACTCGAATGAAGTTTCAAACTTTTTCTAGAGCATGTGATAGCTGTAGAATTTCTCATCGGTCTGCTGCAGTTCTTGCTTCAGCGATTCTCCAGGATTGTGCACGTACAGCAAATGACACTGGAAAACATAATGTACCCGTACCCGTTACAGATAGAAGCAAGGTAAGGCGTGAACGCCAATCGTCTTGTTCGTCTCAACGTAAAGAACAGAATCCTAAAACAGAAGTAAAAGCCTTCTATTTCGGCTTCCGAAAAGATGACACAATGTGTATAGAAAAGAGAAGTGATAAACATGCGTATCGTAGAATTATGAAAGAAGAATGTGTTACTATCTTAAAAGAGCCTGGCTCCAAATATTTGGGGACTAATTTTGCCTAACATTTCCTTATCTGGAGCATCAAAAGATATTTTTAAATGCATATCAAAGTTTTGAGAAGATGAAAAGTTTGATTTGTCCAGCCTCTCATGCTTGGGTTGTGATGGCTGTCCGGTGTCCTGTGAATACGGGGAAGCATACTGGAGTAATCCGTCGAATGGAAGAGAAGCTTGCAAGACCATTGCAATGGATCACATGCCAGCTCCAGTTAAATGAATTGCCTCTGCGTCATTTGTTAGGCATGATCGATGGGAAAACTTCTGGCCCACATGTATTCACCAGATCAACAGGAAAATCCTTGTCTACATGCCATTCACTCCCTATTGCAGTTTTTGAACCCATAAAAAGTAATTTAAAAAACATATTTCCTGAAATCGATAAAAAGGCACTCAGCACAGACCAGAAATACCTGCTAGATATTTGCAAAGCTATTTCATCACGATATTGCTCAAAAGAACTAGCGAATAGGAGCCCAGGAAAATTGTCCCACGCAAGATGGCTCACAACGGCGTATCGAATTCTTCGCCTTAATTATTCGCATTGACTGCGCGTCAGAGTCTCTATTTTCACTCACAAAGTATGTGATCTAAGTTTATTCCCCAGGATGGTTTACCATCAAATGTAATCCATAGCTAAAGAGTGTATCTAAAACCTTATGGGAAACTACTCGGCTACTAAACAACACAGCAAAATACATAAAACGAATAGTTAAAAAAGTTATTCAGTACAATGGTTACTTTGCACACTCAGAGCAAATTCTGATTGCAATCACATTAAACAACTAGCTGCTCATCACATAATAAATACAAGAGGTAGAATAAATGATGACATACGCAAATTTGAAATACTGACAATCAACATTGAAGCAGATGATTATATAAATGTAATTGATTGGAAAACTATTGCGGTAACAGGACCCCCAATCACTATGCATTTATCGGATGCAATTTTGTTGAAGATAATAGACAGCTGTATAGATTCCATTAATAACATCCCCAGTGAGTTACTTTGCATGCCTTCTCATATTCAAGCAGTAGAAAGATACGTGAAGGAAGTCTGTGGAAGAGATGAATACACCAAGACTAGGTTGATATACAGAAAACTCGTACCAGTCTGATAAAAAATCACAATTCATTGTATAAATAAAACATTGTGCTCAGATGGTCGGGTGGTTCTGCTGGGTACAGGTGGGACATGATGCACCCACCTCCACGTGGTATGTCCTGGGTAGTTGTAAAAGCAACTAGCAAAGAGCTGCATTCAAAACAACATTTGTTGTATGCAGTACCAGAATGGCAACGCCCCTTCTTTACCGAAATTTCTCAGCTTTGCTCCAGTTATACAGAATAAAGATATCGTTTCATCCTTTCAATATTTTAAATCTTTATTAATAAAGGTTCAAATGACACTTTTAAATCATAACCAGTTCTACAGAAAATTTTTATATTTTTAAAAAAATTGTCAAATTTAACCCAAAATTTCGACATTTGGACCACAAGCGCAGACCCAAGCCATTTTTTTTCCAATGGTAAAATTCCAGGTATTAGAAGTACTAGTATAAAGGCAACTTTTGGCACCTACCCGTTTTTTATGAAAAAAAAATATTTTTTTTCGCTCCACCCTAGTGCACAGTGACCTGTGTGGGCAAACAGCTACAGTGGGCGGTAAATATTATTTTTTAACCTTTGTTGATGATTTTAGCCATTTTACTGTCGTATAACTACTAAAAAACAAATATGAAGTTTTTTCAAAATTCAAAGAATATGTAGCGATGACCGCAAATAAATTTGGTAGGAAAGTGCAGGCGATTTGTTCAGATAACAGAGCGGAATACACTGGGAAGGAATTTGATGATTACTTGAAAATTGAGGAAATAGATCACCAGTTTACAGTTCCCTATTCCGTACCACAGAATGGGGTTGCAGAGCGTAAAAACCGTACTTTAGTGGAAATGGCTCGCTGTCAACTTAAAGAAGCTGGTTTACCTAATTCGTTCTGGGGGGAAGCTATATGTACTGCAACGTACATACAAAACGGGCTTCCAGCCTCATCCTGTGATTGCACTCCCTATGAAAAATGGACTGGTCGTAAACCAGATTTTTCTAATATTAAAACTTTTGGCTGTCGTGCTTTTTCTTATGTACAAAAAGTTCATAGAAGGAAATTAGATAATACGGCGAAAGAAGGGATATTTGTGGGTTATGACAATAGAAGTAAGGACTATAGAATTTGTACGGATTGTAGAAACATTGTCATAAGTAGAACCCTGAAATTTTTAGAGGACAAAAATTAGGAAATCATTAAAGATAACGTGTCACATGATGATAAAGAAATACCGAGCCGCGATAATCCGCAACCAAAATTGCAATTAATTGACGATGAAGCCGAAAATACCGGAAACGATATACAAAATCGGAATGCCACTTCAAACATTCTGCAAAATTTCCCGCGTAGATCAGAAAAGTCTAATAGAGGGGTTCCTCCGGATAGATTTGCATTCGTAATAAATGATACTAGAATAGTAGAGCCAAAATTTTGGGACGATATATTAAAATTGCAAAATCCTATTGAAAAAGAAAAATGGATAAACGCGACATTAGATGAAATGAACTCACTTTATGAGAATAACACTTGGGAATTAGCTGAATTCCCACAAGGGACGAAAGTAATTGGCTGTAAGTGGGCATATAAATCGAAATATAACAATCAGGGTTTAGTAGAAAATATATAAGGTGAGGCTGGTTGCCAAGGGCTTTTCCCAAAAATTTGGTTTCGATTATGATGAGACATTTGCACCCATTGCGTCTCACACAACGATAAGAAGTTTCCTGGCAGTGGCCTTGTATAAAAATTTTAGACATATAGACATTAAAACCGCATTTTTACACGGGGAATTACAGGAAGAAGTGTAAATGCATCAGCCTGAAGGGTATGTTGCACCAGGAAACGAACATAAAGTTTGTCGTCTTAGGAAAGCGATATATGGGCTTAAGCAGGCTGCTAGAGCTTAGAACTTAAAAATACATGAGTCACTATCCAAATTCGGTTTTCACCAAAGCTCAATTGACAAATACCTGTACAAACAAACCACAAACAACAAAACAACCTACGTCATTGTTTATGTTGACGATCTCCTTATAGCAGAGGAAGATCAAAACATTAATAAACTAATAAATCAATTAAAGGAAGAATACCCCGTAACTGATTTAGGCGAAGCAAAATATTATCTAGGTATAAATATAAACCGATCCAACAAGGACACTATGATACTCGATCAAATCAACAAAATTCAGGAGTTAATAGCTAAATTTGGTCTAGAAAATTAAAAACCGACCAACATACCAATGGAACCAGGTTATGTTAAAATAGCAGATGACGAAAATCTCTTACCGAATAACACTAAATACAGACAGGCCGTGAGGTCGTTACTTTATATCTCCACTGTATCTGGAACAGATATTTGCGCTGCGGTAAATATTTTAAGGTGCAGAAATGCGCATCCTAAAGCAAAGGACTGGGAAGCGGTTAAGAGAACTATTAAGTATCTCAAAACAACAATTAACTTTAAACTAAATTATATTAATTCTGAAAAACCTGTCTTGAGGGCATATGCTGATTCAGACTGGGCAATTGATCCAAGTGACAGAACATCAGCCTCCGGGAATTTGTTCGTATTGAGAAACAATCCACTCCTTTGGCTATCTAAAAAACAAAATTGCATCGCAATATCTTCAGCCGAGTCGGAATATGTTTCTACCGCAAACGCAGCACAAGAAATAACTTGGCTGCTCACCTTATTAAATGAACTAGATCTACCCCAGCAACAACCAACGACCTTGCTGGAAGACAATCAGGCTTGTATTAAACTCTCGGAATCTGACAAATATCACCAAAAGATCAAGCATATTGATACAATCTACTGAGACATTTAGTGGAAGAAGGAGTGATTATGCTCCAATACATCAACTCTCATGCCATGACCGCTGATATACTTACAAAGCCACTTCCAAAAGGAACATTTGAAATACACAAAAAAACTTTACTGAACTTTTAATCCATCTTCTCAGGGTTTCCGCAGGGGTGTTGTGCAGTACAAACCCTGACACGAACATTCATTAAATGAAAGTTTGAACTATCACTCTCTTACAGCTGCGGACAATTTCAATGTGTCAGCTGTTTTTTTCTCTGTCTGCGGTTAGTATCTACATGTACTTTTTTCCCTTCTCATTCCGTCTGTAGACTTTAGAAAATGTAGTTGTGTTTATCAGAGCGGGAATTCTGTTTCCCCGCATACATATATATTTCATTTAATTTGTTGTAACGTTAATTATAATTTAATCAAGTCATAAATATCCTGCTTTTCCAAGCTGTGTCGCTGGAGTTATTTACCAAATGGAATGCAACCACACATCACTAAGATTATAAAAAATAATTAATATTTTCTTCATTAGTTAACTAGTGCTGCCCAGTAGATTCACATGAAATATGCTCTAGGTGGATCGAATGATGAAAACAGTGGTGCTCGCCGAGTATTAATGGATTATACCGTACACAACGAATAAAAGGTAAGCGATCGTTACTTACCTATCTTTATATCAATTTGAATTAAATAACAGTTGTCCTAAAATAATATCACCTATTGCGCAGTCTACCGAGCATAAAAAGAACCACCGGGAGGGACCCGCCAGATGTTAAAAGTAATGACTTCTCTATTAATGTTATTAATTTTCTAATTTTTTATTCCTGTCTACATATTTCAGTTTATAGAAATATTCTTCTAAATCTCTGCAATCATATTAAACGTTTATGTTCCTCCCCTTTTATAAGGCCAGATTTATTAAAATTAAAGCATACGTCATTGTCTTATAACTATCCCTCTTTTTTTAATCTCTTCATGGATCCACCATTAAATATTCATCTCATTTTACGAGTTTGGGCATTAAATATGTATAAAAAGTATAAAATCAGAAAATAATACTATGGAGGGTGGGCGTGGATTGCTGAAAAATTATAAAAACCTTATTTAAAAATTTGAAAGTAAAATTGAAAAAAAAAAAAAGAAAAAAAAATTCCCCCAAAAATTAATAAAATCAAAAATGCCATTACAAAGAGTTGAGGTGGGACTGCTAAAAAAGTTTAAAAATTTATTTAAAATGAAGAAAAATAGTGGGTTTTATGATTTATTATAATCATTTATTATTCTATATTATACATAGTGATTCCTCATACATGGCTATTTTTTATTCTCTTAAATCATTAATTGTTTAATATTAATTTTAATTACATAATCATCTCTAATTTTATGTATTTTTAAAATCTATATTATTATTTAATATTATATTTTTTATCTATTCCATTTTTAGTAATTACCTACATTTTTCTTTCTCTATTATTTATTACTACTATGGAGCATCGATTTTCCGAACATTGGTCAACCGAACGCGTTCCAGAAGGCAAAATTCAAATTTGCGTGCCATGCACTGCAGAAACTCCGCACGCGACTGCAAGCGCTTGGCTCCCTGCCAAGAGTTGACCTACGTCGTCAGTGGCTTGTGAGCGTTCGATAGTGAGACATATGTATAGTGAGGTTTGTCGTGCGAACACAATGGAATCCAAACGTAAACGTGTTGTTCTCAGCGTTTCTGTTAAACTTAGAATAATAGATCAGTTGAAGAATGGTGTTAGTGGATGAAGTTTAGCTCGTGAGTATGGAGTTGGAAAAACAACAATATCGGACATTAAAAAGAACAGTGATGCCATTACAAGATTTGCTCAGAAAAACAAGGAAAACGGCAGAAAATTAGGACTTAGACATTGCAGTTTACACATGGTATATGCAGGTACGTAGCCAAGGACAACCAATAAGTGGCCCTTTGATTTGTGAAAAAGAGTTTGAAATGAACAAGAAACTAAGAAGTAACCCTGATTTTAAATCGACTACCGACTGGCTTATGCGATTCAAATCCAGGCGTAGAATTAGGGAATTAGACATCCAAGGTGAAAAACTGTCGGCTGATACTGAAGCAGCTGAACTTTCAAAGATTCTTTAAAAAAAAGATTGATAAGAAGGGCTACAAAAAAGTCAATGTGTACAATGCAGACGAAACGGGTTTGTATTGTAAGAAAATGCCAACAAAATCCCTAGTTTCTAAGAAAGAAATGTCAGCACCTGGCTTCAAGGCAAGCAAATCACGCATTACTGCTCTGGTATGTGGGAATGTTACTGCACCACACAGGCTTCCTTTGCTTCTCATAGGAAAATCTAACAATCCGCGGTGCTTTAAGGGGATAAAAAAATTGCCAGTCATCTACAAGAATCAAAATAACTCATAGATGGATACAAGTATTTTTGTAGAATGGTACGACAACGTATTTATTCTTGAAGTTAAAAAGCATTAGAATGCAACTGGGATTTCTGGAGATGTTTTGTTGTTGATTGATAACGCCCCAAGTCATCCATCAAATCTTTCACTGGAAAGAGAAAACGGCAAATTTAAAGTTGCTTTTTTGCCTCCGAACGTAACTTTAGTCCTTCAACCAATGGACCAAGGGGGCTATCGAAGCCATCAAACGTTATTACAGAAAGGCATTGCTGCACATGGTTCTAATCGGGCAGGACAATGAAAATAGTATTCAGCAACTATACAAAGAAATCAATTTCAAGGAGGCTGTGTACATGACAGCAGAAGCTTGAGCCTCCGTCGAGGACACAACCCTTGCTAATGATTGGAATAAGCTTCTTCCATCAGATGACTTTACCACTGCACCTGAAGAGCCACCAAATAGTGAATTTGTATCAGATCTGGCTGAGTCGATTCAAGAATTTCCAAGATTTGAAGATTGTGACCAGATAAGGAGGGCTACAAAAAAGCCAATGTGTACAATGCAGACGAAACGGGTTTGTATTGTAAGAAAATTGTATTGTAAGGAAAACATTCAAGAATGCGATTTCACAAACCATCATTGCTTGCGCGATTAAGAGCGACATCGAATATTGATTGGTAGATTGTCCAAGACATTGTAGGAAGGGCATAACGCGCGCGAAGAGGATATTTTACAAACAAACAAAAATTTGCCTCTTAACACATGGGCTGATAAGTTCCCGGTCTAATAAAGAAAACCCAACTTTTTAACAAAGCTTTATAACTTTATGACTTTATAACTTTATAACTTTAATAAATAACATAACTTTAATAATAAATAATAATAATTTAATAATAATAATAATAATTTAAAAATAATAATTTTATAATAATAATTTAATAATAATAATTTTAAAAATGATTTAATAATAATAATTTTATAATAATAATTTAATAAATGATTAATAATAATAATTTAATAATAAATAACATAATTTTATAACGAAAAAGCTCCAAACAGTGCTCAGAAATCATTGTTGTTTTTGGTCAAAAGTCAACACGCGCGGCAGCCACTTTGACAACTTTTTTCATAGACAAATGTTCATTCAAAATAAAACCTACACGTTCCTGGTGCAGTGTCCGGATAACGCTTATCTAGCCAAGCTTTTGTTTAAACGGTATTTTTCCCCATCAAATAACAATTCTTGAAATTCTTGTTATCCATTTTTTTTATCAACAAAGTCGTTCAACTAAAACCACTCTAACGTTTTATCCACACGGCGAATCGTCATGGCATTTTTTCTGCTACCTTTTAAAGGTTAGTATTTACTAAAAAAAACATCGGTTCGGTGATTGCAACGCCATCTGTGTGCCAGACCGGGAACTTATCAGCCCATGTGTTAATATTCTCGAATAATAAAAAGCAAATTTGTCCCCCACAGAAAGGAAACTTTCTTTAAAATAATGAGGCGAATATTTATTTTAAATATTCGATGTAGTAAAAACCCATGCCATATAAGAAAATATATGAACACCATTTCCTGACGGTATACCTTTCAACTCTACCCCCAGCCTCTACGTAATCATGTTTCAGCCAATCATCATTTGACATTGCTCTTAATCGCGCTAGCAATGATAGTTTGTAAAATCGCTTCAAGAATGGCTTGAATGTGATGTTGGTGGACACCAACTATTGATGGACGATGAAATCCTTACTACTCTCATGGAAGATCAAAGCCCTTCAGAAGACCATGGCGACGAGGAGGACAGTAGTGACGAAGAGCAAGTTGAAAAAGAACCATCCACTGAGGAAGCTTTTCGGTGCCTAGAGACAGCCTTGACGTTGGTGGAGCAACAAGAAGAGTATGATTCTGTTCAACTGCTTTCATTAAAACGTATAACAGATTTAGCAGTAGATCTAAGTTATTAGTGCTATTTAAAAATTCATTTAATGCAGGGATACCATGATTCCAAATTAAAAATATATCGTTAACATAACGCAGCCACAGCTGAGGTTTTAAATCTGATTTAAATATAATATCTTTCTATAGGAGCCTAAGTTTGAACTCCGCAAATAATCCTGAAATGGGTGAACCCATCAAGGCACCATCGATTTGCTTATAAAATTTTCCATTAAATTGAAAGACGTTATTTTTTGTAATCAAACTAATGCTTGAATTCAATGTTTTTCTTATTTCATCGTTATAAGCTAGGTTATTATCTATGAATTGCTTTATGAGAATTTATATTTATTTTATGTTAATTGAGGGGTATAGGGATTTTATGTCTATGGCTTGATAGTATAATATTATCACACAGACCTACATTCTTAATTTTCTCAATAAACTCACTAGTTCAATTAACTAAAAGATCTACGCCTACAAACACACCATAATTGAAAAGTGTTTATAACTTCAAATTGCCTGGCCTTCTGTCTGGCCGTGCTTTAACTAGCGTATTGCCTGTTCGGAGTTCGGATTGCCATGTAATTGATATATGTTATTGAGGCATTTTCGGGATTGAAACCGAAGTTTGAAGCATTTATAATTCGTTTACAGGGACACTCAAATAATTCCATTACATTAGGGTATACAGTGAGAAATCGGTTGCAATATATCTTAACGATGTTACTCTATTTCAAACATATTGAAATTGATGTACATTACTGCAGTGCACTACAAGAAACTTACTGTAGAATATGGTGTGCACAGAATTTTATCGTTCATTTACAGGGACACACAAAATAATTTGGTTACAGTACTGTCTATGAACGATAATTGCTTGAAGTGCGTTTTCAGTTGTGGTAATGTTTTTTTTTTAATTTAACTAATTTGTTGCATATTACTTGATATATATAAATTCAGTAGTTCATATACAGGGTGCACAAAAGAATTCGAGTACATTTCCGTTTATTGACGGAAATTCCTGAAAGGGGATTTTAAACTGCGTTATGCGTTTCTTAACTGAAATAAATTTTAAAAACAAATCTATAGATCATATACAGAGCTTCACAAAAGAATTTCAATACTTTTTCGACTATGGATGGTAGTTGTTAAAATTTTGTTTTCAAATGTGTTATGCGTTTTCCATATTGTTTTTTTTTTTAGATATCATTTTTCACCGTATTAAACGGGAAGTTTTGTTACAGTATTTTGAATATGTTGGGATTTGTTTCATAATCTGTGCTTGGCGTATGATTTTTATTTCTCGCCCCCCCCCCTTTTTTTAGCCTTTATAAGAACGGATATGCTATTATATTAAAAGATAAAAATTGAACATTTTGATATATTTTCGCAAATGTGTTAGTGTATGACAAACTATAAAGTTAATAATGAATATATACCTGATATTGGTTTCTTATAAAACTTGAAAAAATAATGATTGAATAATGTTTTTGCTTTTGCTGCAAACAAACATGTGCGCATCCACGCATAAGTAAAATTGTCTCTGTAGATAGGCATATACACTATAATGCCATAATTGATGGGAACTTTCAGTTTTAGACATTTTTTCGAATATTTTAAAATATACATGTCAGATTCTTTTGGGGTATTAGGATTAAAAAGAACAGGTTTGACTTCATATTTATCAAGTAGGACAATTAGGGGACCAACAAAAAATTAAAGAAGAAAAATAATACTTGGGATCACCCTGTAAAATAAAATGCACGAAATGACTTACCGCTACAGAATATACATAGGCAGACATTGTATAATATGTGTACTCATTTGTGTAAGAATAGCATGCATATTAATTGAGATATAGCGATTTTTTTAAAAAATTAAAAAAATTCTTGCATGTTTTTTGCTTATAAAATACAGGGTTTTTAACCAAATTTAACGTCAGTTTCAGAAAAATTGACAAAATGTAGTAGAAATCATATAGTGTGATTGAAATATAAATATATTAAATATTTAAGGAAATATGGGCAGTTGTATGAAAGAATTTTTATCTGCGCATGCGCGAACCATAACAAAAAACTTTTTGCCTAATTTAATACTCAACACTATGGAGCAACTTATAAAAAAAAAACAGTCAAATATCGTAAAAATTCAGAGAGATATCGGCGTTAGAGTGAGCTGTATTTTAGTTTCTGACTAAAACTCGCTGAATGATAGGGGATTGTCCACAAATTGATATATTTAAGTTATCTGGCAGCGTTCGGAGAAAATTTTTAGAAAAAACAATTTAATTATAACTTACGCTTATGTTTAGGAAGATTTTGACTCTAAACTACGAGGAAAAGGAAAATATAGTCCAACAATTGATTACATCTAGGTAAATTGAGGAGTTTATGGTAAAATTTTGGGAAATTTAGCCCAATACGCAAAACACTCTACAGTAAATTTTCGAGAAATTGCGTTTTGCGTATTAGACCAGTAAAATTAGGAAAGTTTGCCATAATACATGCTAGGAGATAAAAATTAGTACAGTTGTTCATTGATGACTATGTAAAAAGTCCTGATGGATAGGAGGTGAGTGGGGGGGGGGGGGGGGGGGGTTCAAATAAATTACTTTTTTTAGTTTTTTACAAAAATCTCAGAAACTGTTGGTTTTCATGAAAAAATTGCTCCGATATAAATTAAAGAACATAAAATTATCTACAAATGAGAGGTATATACAGTGGAACCTCGATTATCCGTCAGCCAGAAAACTGGAGCTTTGACGGATTTTCCGCAAAAAATTCACTTTAATTTCAATTTTATTTACTTAATATCGCCATACTAAATGCTACAGAGATAAAAATTGGTACAGTTGTCCCGTGATGGCTACTAATGACTATGTAAAATGTTCTGATGGATAGGAAGTGAACGAGGGGAGGGAGGGGTCAAAATACTTTTTTAGTTTTTTGCAAATATCTCAGAAACTGTTGGTTTTCATGAAAAAATTACTCTGACGTAAATTAAAGAACGTTAAATTCTCTACAAATGACAGGTATATACAGTGGAACCTCGATTATCCGTCAGTCACGAGATCAGAGCCTTGACGGATTTTCCGCAAAACAAAATCACTTTAATTTCAAATTTATTAAATACCAATGGATCCGTGCGAAAATTTCGCACTGCGGTCTAATACTTTTTAACAATATCTAATATTTTTTAGACTCAGGTTTAATTTTCTAAAGGGAAATTAAGGACTAAAAATATCTGCAAACAACATTAGTCAAGCCAGAATATCATCTAATTTATTACATCAAAGTTACTATTGAAACAGCCCATTGATTTCCAATACTGTGATATTATTATGGATGGTGGTTTCTTTCTTCACAAAGTCCCTTGGTCAAGAGGTTCCACTTTTATTTCAATTTGTGAAGTATAAATCTCTACACATTATAAAGGAAAAGGCTGTTCAGTGGTTTTTGATGGCTACTCCGACATTGCCAACAGCACGAAATTAGCAGAGCAAAACCGAAGATGTGCACTGAAGAAGTCCGTGGATATTAATTTCAACGGGGAACACAGAGGTTTCCGTCAACCAAGAGCTTCCTTTCAAATGAAAAGAACAAATCAAGATTAACAGCTGTGCTTTCTTCCAAATTGAAGGAGAATGGAATATCTTGCCGGGAGAGTACTGGCAATGCAGATACCCTAATTGTAACAACAGCCATTGAAATATCTTCTTCTAGTGGCAGAGTGGCAATTGTTGGTGAGGATGTTGATCTTGTTGTCCTCCTAATCGCCCTAACTCCGCTCGAACAAGAAATTTTCGTTAAGCCAAGTAGTGGAAGAATTGAAAAACATATTATTTTCTCACAACAGTTAATTCAATAAACAAGACATCATTCTAGACCTTTATGCATTCACTGGATGTGATACGACGTCAGCCGAATTCAAAAAGTGGAAAACAAAAATTTTCCAGCTGTTTCAGCCATGTGAAGAGGTACACAAAATTGCTGACCATGATGCTGTTGTAGAAGCAGGAAACCAACTTTTTTCTTTAGATTGTATGAAGCACCTCCCACATCTACATCTCTCAATACTTTCCGATACCATTCTTTCGCCAAATCTAAATCGAATGTCAAACCTGACATTTCAATCCTTCCACCAACAGAAGTAGTAGCTAGAAAATATTCTATCCGGGTGTACCATCAGGTGCAGCTGTGGTTTGGCCAGTAATAACATGCCGAACTCTGGGGCTGGGAACAAAAGCAGAATCGTCTGGTTCTTATTACAACTAAGGAACTGATCGCACCTGAGGCTGTCTTAAATACCATCTTCTGCATATGCACCACTGGGTGTGGAGCTAAGTATGGGTACAGGAAAGCAGCGATTAACTGCACACTCATCTGCAACATTTGCCATGGTGACTGTCTGAATGCTACACTTATAGCTATAAATAGAGATCAACAGGACGAGGAAGACGATGAAGATGTGATTATGGATTCAGTCATGCTGAGAACGCCTTCTAATGTAGCGTCCACTTCAGTTGATGATGATGTGTCAAGAAAAAAAGAACATTATGACTTAGTAAGTATTTGCTTAATGATAAATTATTACTTTCATTGTTCTCAATTATGTTTTGTCGCGCTTACACAGTTTCACGTGAAATAACATTTTATTAATAATAAATATAAATATTTGTCTTCAGTACCAGGGTGATAACAACAGGACAAGGAAGAAGATGAGGTGATGATTATGAATCCTAACAATCCATCCACTTTCATAATTACACAATATTTACTTAATTATAAATTAATATGTACCTACTTTTAGTTTTCTCGAAGTTTTATATTCGCAATTATTTCACATTCATAAACATTTCATTAATAATAAATATTTTTCTTTCATAAACAACTTACCTGGCATTATTTCATGCAATATTGCAGTATTGAAGTGTTTACTGTCTTCCTTTTTATTTTGCAACAATATTTAATAAATTTGAATAGACATTGAGTAAATAAATATCAAATTAAAGTAATTTTTTTTCCGGAAAATCCGTCAAGTTTCAGGTTTTCTGAATGACGGATAATCGAAGGTCTACTGTAAATACCTGTCATTTGTAATGAATTTTGTGTTCTTTAATGTCAGAGTGATTATTTGATGAAAGCCGACAGTTTCTGAGATATTTGTAAAAAACTAAAAAAGTATTTTGCCCCCCCCCCCCCCTTCCCTCCCTCGTTCACTTCCTATCCATCAGGACTTTTTACATATTCATTAGTAGCCATCACGGGACAACTGTACTAATTTTTATCTCTGTAGCGTTTATTATGGCGACATTAAGTAAATAAAATTGAAATTAAAGTGAATTTTTTGCGGAAAATCCGTCAAATCTCCGGTTTTCTGGCTGACGGATAATCGAGGTTCTACTGTATAAACTCTCATTTGTAGAGAATTTTATGTTCTTTAATTTATATCGGAGTAAGTTTTTCATGAAAACCAACAGTTTCTGAGATTTTTGTAAAAAACTAAAAAAAGTAATTTATTTTACCCCCCCCCCCACTCACCTCCTATCCATCAGGACTTTTTACATAGTCATCAGTAGCCATCAATGAACAACTGTACTAATTTTTATCTCCTAGCATGTATTATGGCAAACTTTCCTAATTTTACTGGTCTAATACGCAAAACGTAATTTCTCGAAAATTTACTGTAGAGTGTTTTGCGTATTGGGCTAAATTTCACAAAATTTTACCATAAACGCCTCAATTTACCTAGATGTAATCAATGTATGGACTATATTTTCCTTTTCCTCGTAGTTTAGAGTCAAAATCTTCCTAAACATAAGCGTAAGTTATAATTAAATTAATTAAATTGTTTTTTCTAAAAATTTTCTCCGAACGCTGCCAGATAACTTAAAAATATCAATTTGTGGACAATCCCCTATCATTCAGCGAGTTTTAGTCAGAAACTAAAAAACAGCTCACTCTAACGCCGATATCTCTCTGAATTTTTGCGATATTTGACTGCTTTTTTTTTATAAGTTGCTCCATAGTGTTGAGTATTAAATTAGGCAAAAAGTTTTTTGTTATCGTTCGCGCATGCGCAGATAAAAAATATTTCATACAACTGCCTATATTTCCTTAAATATTTAATATGTTTATATTTCAATCACACTATATGATTTCTACTACATTTTGTCAATTTTTCTGAAACTGACGTTAAATTTGGTTAAAAACCCTGTATTTTATACGCAAAAAACATGCAAGAATTTTTTTAATTTTTTAAAAAAATCGCTATATCTCAATTAATATGCATGCTATTCTTACACAAATGAGTACACATATTATACAATGTCTGCCTATGTATATTCTGTAGCGGTAAATCATTTCGTGCATTTTATTTTACAGGGTGATCCCAAGTATTATTTTTCTTCTTTAATTTTTTGTTGGTCCCCTAATTGTCCTACTTATCAAATCAACATTGATAAATATGAAGTCAAACCTGTTCTTTTTAATCCTAATACCCCAAAAGAATCTGACATGTATATTTTAAAATATTCGAAAAAATGTCTAAAACTGAAAGTTCCCATCAATTATGGCATTATAGTGTATGTGTTTGTGAATTATTAATAATCAAATTTTTATGTGTGTATATAGAGCTTAAAATTTTCATTTGGCAGAGTTTTGTTTCCGTTTTTGGCCGGAAAACTTGTTTCAGTTGCATACTAATGTCCATTATATGCATACATATATGACACGTATAAGTTTAAAATGACAATGAAGTTGATATAGCCGATATTACATAATATTTATAAAACACACGTTACCAATGGCGACATTGTCACACTAACACACAGCCGGTGTGATGAAGGTCTATTAACATACTGAAGTATTGGTAATTTTTATACAATTAAATTTTTAAAGTTTATTTGGAAAGCATTTTTACATATGCTCTGTAGGGATATGAATGTATTGAGTTTTATAGCTGCGAATTTAATTTGTACCTCACTTCAAATGAGGAATTCTCACTAGTTGGCAAAGGAGTGCCAGTTAGTCCAGCCACAATCAACCTGATTCCCGCAGACATTTTATGTGCAGCCCGAGACATATAATCATTAATCCGATTTATAAAAAATTGAGATGCGCATAAAAATGTATTTAGGAACTTCACTATTGATTTATATATTTCATGGGATTTCAAAATTTGCCCTGTTATTTATAATTAATGTAAAATTGTGTTAAAACAACCTGAATGTCGTTTGCTTAGTCAAAAGTTCTTTTTACATGTGGTCTTTCTTGACTTACAGTCATGTATATGCTTTTTAATTTTCAACTCTAATCAAACGTTATTTCAAATTAATTAAATTTGCACTACATATTTTTACATTTTAAAAAAATAAAAAGTTGTTGCATTCAGCAAAAGTCTGATTTCTCAAACAAAATCGTCTGGCTTTTTATCTTTATAACCAGGGAAATTCTGCATTAATTATATTATTATGTTTTATATTTATACTAGTATATAACCCCGTCAAAAATGATGGATTGTTGATCTGCGTTTCATTTTCATAAGACTTCATACAAACAAACAGCATGGAGATTTATTATTGAAAGGTTTGTATTGTAGAAAAATACATTTTAAAAAGGACAAATGATTTCTACAAATAAAAATAATAAGGATATATATATATATATATATATAATTATAATATCTATGAATTTCAAAAAACATATCAAGTTCTATTCTACTTAAATCTCCAAAGAGATAATCAATGATACTGTGTATACAGAATACCACATAGCTAATAATTAACATGTGCAAACATAATATTACCATAGCTGATGCTTCAATGGTAATTGGCCAAATTTTACTCATACCAAAAGAATATTAAAAAAAGAAAAGTAAACACAAATGGATTAACAAATTAAATATGAACCATACACAATGGAAAATTGGACCACATGAGAATTAAATATGAATTGGACATGGAAAAACACATGCACATGTACTCATCAGCCTGGATGCACCCACATGTGTTTTAAATAATAATTCAGTGTTTCATAATTCTACTGGCATAATGCTAAGATCAGTAGAATCATCCAGGTACACTGAATTATTACCAGACAACAATTGGAAATATTAAAATTTGGAAATATTTAAATAGGAAATAAAAAACCATTAAGAAAATACAATATATTTCACTCACATCGATTATCCAAAAAACTGTAATTAACACCTCACTAAATTACCACGAGATAACAGTTTTGAAATAATAAAATTGGAAATATGAACGCGTAAAGTGTAGATAAAATATTTTACTCACAATAATTATACAGAATCCTTAAAATGTCACAACGTCTACATAATATTCACATCCACATGGCAATGCATCATACATGTTAACTAAGTCGAGTTGAGAGAAATGATTTGTAAGACAAGTTGAGAGCACACTTTTTTTAAATCACAACCCCATAAATGACACCCAATCACAAAATGATTCAAAAACACTCAAAATAATTCTGGTTTTAATACACTTATAACAAATATATATCCGTGAATATATATTACTCCATCCAATTTTAATTCCTGAAAGTAAAATTAATATACAATCAATAGCTCCCTCTATAGTTAAATTAAATATAATATTAACAATATTATCTACAACTACCTGAAAGGTAAAGTGTCGCCATCTTTTGGTATTATAATAGTTCATAATTAATATTTAGTTAAATATCCACTTTATTAGTTACATACTCACTTCATTAGATTTATTTATATAAATAAACTTTAAAAAACAATACTAACTTGTAGTTTTACTTAAAATTCAAATAAAATATAATACTACTATATGAATAAATCTACACAGAATTAATTCAACTTGCACAGCATTTCAGATATTCTTAACAAGAATATATTATGTAAAAGAGATATTATTTTAATTCAAATTATTTTTGCTGCCAGCTGTGTTAATCCACTGATATTATAGACATTTATTAAATAATTAATGTTTTATTTTTACTACTACTTAAATATATATTAGACTTGTTTTTAAATATTTAATGTTTAATTTATACTACATTGTAAATATATTTTATATTTATAGATTAATTTAAATATCTAATTAAATAATTCATAAACAATTCAAAATATCTCAAAATTTATAATGTTGATAATTAATAGTATTACTACTGTTTTTCAATCAAATTAATGCAATGCAGTAATTAAAATACTTGTTAATTTTAATTATTCATAGACAAAAATAAAAACTATATATATTTATTTTTATATATATTGCAAATAGATATATATATATATGAGTTATAATCACCAATGTTATCATTGTATAATTTAATTTGTTATTGTATAAGTTAATTTATAAATGTATGAAAACTGCACATCTATATATATATATATATTTACTTAGTATTAAATTTCTGAAATAGTTCAACGATTGGAAAAAAATAAATATTAACAAATAATCCATGTGCGAAAGTTTTTGTAAAAAAGTGTTATCAATGAGTTTTTAAACAGCTTGACTTACCATATAACTCATTGTTTGATTACATAAGCAAAATTAAATGGAAATTACGCTGTACTATGCATTTCTTATATTTTAATTACGTTTAATATGAAAGAATCATTTTACAGTATATGACCCATTATCCGAAAATCCAAAATTCGGAAAGACCCGATGTCCGGAAAGAAAAATTCGAAAATTTTCTAAATTTGTAAATTTTTACTAAAATTTTAGATTTTCTGAAATTTTTGGAAAATTTTACCGATTTCTAATTTTTTTCAGTCCATTGTGTTTCAATGTTTAATCACTAAAATATTGTTACTTCAGTGGCGGGTGAACACCCCCCCCCCCTTCTCTTCCCGAAATTAAAAACAAATAATTTTTCTCTCAAATTTTAGTTTAAAGTTAATTTATATTACGATTCGTTAGAAACAAAAAATAGTTATGTATTTATTTCATCAGGGGTGATTCTGTTCAAGTTTTCCTAAAAAATTCAGGCATTCGATTTCGAAAATTTAAGTCTTCAGTCCAAAATTTCGAACATAAATATCTCGAATTTTGAACGATAGTCGCCAAAAAAAAATCAATTATGTCTATCGTTCGCAGAAAAAATAGAAAATTTCTTCAAAGGATTGTGGAAACAAAGTGAATTTCGTCAAAGGACCGAAAATAAAAACGCAAAATTCGTTGCAGGATTGCAAAAAAAAATAAAAAAATAAAACGCTAATTTTGTTAACAAATTGCAGAAAAACGCGATTTCCGTCAAAGACTTACGAAGAAGACGCAAATTTCTTCCAAGGACTCCGAAAAAATGTAAAATTTCATCAAGGGATCACAAAAAAAAAAAAAAACCGACGAATTTCGTCAAATAATCGCGGAAAAACATGAATTTCTTCAAAGGGTCTAGAAGAAAAAACACAAATTTCTTCAAAGCACTGCGAAAAAAGGTCTAATTTCGTTAAGGGATCGCGAAAAAAGTGAAATTTCGTCAAAGGATCGAAAAAAAACAACCGCTAATTTCGTCAATCTCAGAAAAAACTCGAATTTATTTCGTCAAAAAATAGCAAAAAACGCAAATTTCCTCAAAGGATCGCAAAAAGAAAACGCAAATTTCTTCAAAAGACTACGAAAAAATGAAATTTCGTCAAAGGATCGTATAAGAAAAACGCAATATTTGTCAAAGAACAGCAGAAAAAATGCAAATTTTGTCAAAGAATCACGAAAAAAAAACATGAATTTTGTCAAATAATCGTGAACTTCGGGAGGATCCGAAATCCGGAACGATGGAAGCAAATTTCAAAATCCGCCAGTAGATGGCGACACTATACTGAATCAACCTCAAACTCAAATCTCTCCCTACGAAATAAATAACCGCTGCTTCTGAAAAAAATAGTGCTTACAGATTTTTTTTTTTTTTACAGAAATGTTAATATACATTTTTTTTATGAAATAGTTTTTTAAGGTTTTAAACAAAATTAAAAGATTTAAAAGCTTTAATATGCTTTTACAAATATTTAAACGACGAAAGTAGATAATATAACTTTAACTTTTAAAAGTATTCATCAAATTGAAACCTGATTTTGTCTTATTTTAAAAATATGCCTGAAAAAACCAAAATAAATTCATTATTAAATGCATTAGTATGACTGGAAAGTCCTGGTAAGTACTGGAAAGTCAGACTCCGCAAAAAGTTAATTAAATTATGTCAAAGTCATTGCCGTATCATCGCAAACATTATCTGCGAAAAAAGTACTTACAGAAAAAAAAAATGCTTTCAGAAATAAATTAAAGAAATCCTTTAAATTATTTAAAGACTTTAATATGCTTTTACAAATATTTTAAGAGCATAATCGGATATTTTAATGAAACGTTCAAAGAATCATTCATTTGGAATTTGTATTTTTGAATGGCAACATTATTCGTTTGTTTACATAAGGTAATCGGATGTTTAATCTGTTATTTTTAATTTAAAACTTAAAACATAACTGGATATGATATACATGTTTTATACGAAAATATGCTGAACAGACATTATTTCAAGTAGAAGAAATTATCATTTAGTGGTTATGTGTTAGCATATCTTTTTCAGTAAGCCTAACATGGCGTTTAACTACGGTCGACTCGCAGACCAGAGTGGTACAGCCCGGTACCGTTACAGACATTTTCTTGCCTTTGGATTTTATTATAAGTATAAGATAAGATAGTTAACACTGGTTATAATAATTTTGTTTTATTTCTTTGTTATATTACTTTTGCTCTCTGACTACATTATTCAATCAGTATAATGTGTTGTGGCCCACTTAACGTCACAACTATATGTTTGCAGCCTGCAAGAAAAAAAAGGTTGGCTGAGTTTGACGAAAGGAATAATTTAACTCTGGACTTTCACATATAAGACTGGATAGAATCGCTTTTGAGCATGAAATAAAACAAATTTAAAATACCCAGCGAAAAAAAAAATCGATTTCACTGAAACAGGGTAATATTAATTAAAACTTAAGTAGAATGAAAAAGTACATAAAAAAACTAATTGAAAAGGGATTATTAATCTAAATTAACTAAAATTAATAATTAATTAACTATTTTCATGATATGTGCATGTGTATCTTTTATAGAAAATTATTTACTTAGAAAATAAAGTTGAAATTTTCTAACTATGATCCATGGGCGAGAAGAATTTCAGAACAGGACATGTGTTTCACCTTAGTATAATACAGGCCTATATATGTTTGCAAATCAAACCATGAAACATGCACTGTGTGACAAAAGAAACATATACTGTGTGACAAAAGAAACATGACGTTACAACACACTTTTCGAAACAAATGTTAAAGAAAATGTGTGACGTCACATTCATGTACTGAAAATGTAAATACTCTTTATTGGAATATAAACATTGGAATATAAACATAATCATGTTTACACAAGTAAGTACTCAAAATGTCTCAAAAAAGTTACACGTGTTGACAGGGTTATTTTGGCGCCTCCTCGTATATACACCTGGGCGCCCCCACACCCTCCCTACCAATAAGGATAATTACTTGACTTATATTCGTAATTCGTCTTTTTCTTTCTACAAACAGATCCTATTGGTTTATCTTTTCCGACATTTTGATAACATAGTATATTTTTAAATAAATTCTGATGGATCTCCATATATACCTAATATAAAATCAGTGAAATTTACTTTCGGAATCTCTTAAAAAAATCCCTTAAAAAAATATCAAGATTTTACCACGAAAGCGATTTGACGAAGAAGTCTGACAAAATTCACATGATTGAATTTGCAATGCATACTGAATTTAAATTTAAACAATTAAATAGTTTAGTGCTTTTTTTGGTTAAAGTTATGCTATAATGCATGCAAGTTGTGTATATTTCAGTTATTTAATTTACTATGTGTAAATAAAAGTATTTGCCTTTTGTAATCACAAAAGTCTGCTATTAAATAAGGCAAAAAATAATCTTTAAAATTTTTGGTATCTAACCTTAAATATGAATAATAATTTAAAAAAAAAATATTTTCAAATGAAAAATTTGTACAGTGTATTTATTGAGATGAAAAATTAAATCGTTATCTGGATTTCATTAAAATTACAGCTCATTCCGTCAAATAGTTTTTAGCTATGCTTTAAAACTACCCGCAATGCAATCTGTTTTGCAATGATTTAAAAGGAATTTAACATGAGAAAATCCAGACTTTTAACTTGCATAATTTCTAAACTATTTGACTGAATGGCTTGACGTGGTATCCTATGGTAAAATTTACCGAATGGAAAAACCAAAATTGGGTAATCGTATTGAAAATTTTAGAATTTTGTACAATTTCAGTATGAAGACTAAGCTTATTTTTTAGGAGACATAATTTCCAGTCGAACGGCTGTTTCTTTTTTTTTGCTGGACAATTTGGGGATTAAAATGTATGGATTGTTCCCTGTTTATTTTGGCCGATTGTACTTCAATCTTCAGTAAATAGTGATTCATCAAACTTTCCTTTTTGCTACAATACTTCGTTATATACGATATTTTGATTTTGGAGTATTCTTTATAGGAGGGTTAAAATACAAGGGAAAATGTCACGATTTACAGGGAATATAATAAAAGTTCGATTTATCCGATACTTTCATTTAAACGATCCAATATTATCCGGATTCCACTATATAACCCAAGATCTTTTTTGTTTTTACAGATAATGCCTACTAAAGCAGGTGTTTAAATAGCTGGATTAATCTAATCCCGAATATAAGGATTTAGGGAATTTAAAGGGGAAAAATTTCAAACAATGAATAAGAAATCTTTTGTTTCACTACGCTCCATGGCAGGCTGTTTAAATACAAAAGTGATAAAAAATACTTTATCAAACATGTCAAAAGAACTTTTTCAGTTTTTTCTCTTGCAACACTTAACTACAAATATTAAGAAGGATTCACAATCATTTATGATTTATTAATCCGTAACACAATAGTAATATCCCAGTACTGTTGTACCACCGATTAGATGGAAAGGTGAACATCCGGTTTAAAGGCGGAAATGGAAGACTCGACTAATTATTAGGGGTGACAACTAAAGCTTGATTACCGCAAGGGTAAACTCTCACCAGTTAAACGGAATAGAAATTTTCTGGATAGAAATTCTGCAGGATTAAGGCACTAAAATCTGCCGAATAATTCTATTAAAAGTTACTGGTGGAAGTTTGCTTCTCCAGTAATTATATTTCTTATTTCTCCCTGCGAGGCGTCTGTATTTGGAATCGTCCTTATTTTACCCTTGATAATATTCCACACAATACGTGGTCGGACAGTACACCGAATTCCACAATTTGATTTCCAATAAAATAAGTTCATTCGATAAAATTAAATTCATTCGATATTTTAACGCAATTAGTACATAATCAAATGTGCTGAAAGCGATACACTACAAATATGTTCAAAATTTGATTAGTGTAGAGAATTTTTTTTTTTTACTTTTTTTAATTACAAAATTTATGCATAAAAATAAATGAACCAATAAAGGATTATTTAAGAGCATTCATTCTTTAATGCAAATTTTTTTGTCTATTTTGATTCACATCTTAAAAAAAAAAAAAGAAGAGAAAATTAAATCTTATCTCTTAAATTAGTAATCACTCGGAAAATTTAATAACTTAAAATAAAGTAAAATTACATTAAAATATGAATTGTTTTATATTTAGTAAAACCATTGCCCCCGTTAGGAAAGTCTTAACGCTGTGTCACTAACTGGAGACGTCCTTCCCAAGTTCGGACGAAGTCGTCTTTCGGAGCAAGTTCGGACACGTCAAACATTTTTATTTATTTATTTTTAGAAATACGTAATTAAAGTTATCAAAACATAAAGTAAGGGGAAGTACGGGAAGTGTAATCACGGGGCTAGTCTAACCCCTGACTTATTAATAAATGAGAAAATGTAATTTTAACCCGCCAAGCTATTGCCAAGTTTCTCCAGACTCTTTTCACGGTATTTGAGTGATAGTAGTCAAAGTTCCGCTGAATTATTTTAAATATAGTTTTAAAAATAGTCTATATTTTAATGTTTAATGGTAGTGACTTTCTCAGATATCAACTTTATGGTGCTCTCAAACACTGCCAACATTAGAAAATAGACTTTAGAAATTTGTTTATTTTTTATTCTTTCTTTACAGCTGTGGTTCCACTTACCTCTTCAATATTGCATGTGGAGCAAGTGTAACCATACTAGTTACACTTTCCACCAAGGGCGTAATTTGGCAGGGTCAAGATTAGGGGGCACATGCCCTCCCAGTTGTTTAAGAGCAGGGCGAGACTTACCTTTTGCCCCCCCCCCCCCAGTATTTTGCACTGTTTTGTGGTTAAGGTCAAGATTTGTATTTAATTTTTCTTTCTTTCTTTCTTTTTTTTTTAAATAACCAATTATGTACTATGTTGGGTGTGAACTAGAATAAATATTGGATAATTAAAAAAAAGGCAGAATTAATATATTTACGTTCATAGCAGTAATTTCTGCCTTATGGCTTAACAAAATCTTCAATCCCATAGTCAACGTTCAATTAAAATATTTCCCCTGCACTTTTTTCAGCAAAGTGGAACCTATTTTCCCTTTTCCATTATAATACTACGTCCACACCGGATATTTCAGATATCTCAGACCACAATTTTGGAGGTGGTACCACGCCCCGGAATTATGAATGCCTGTTCACATCGCAAAACATATATAACTCATTGAACGTCACTCTGTCTGAGATCTACACAAGTGGGAATTGTGCGCGTGCGCATAAGTTAAAACGAGCCTCAACAGCCAATCAGTTAAATCGAAACTCCACAGCCAATCAGAGTGAGTGGTAGTGTTTGTATTTAGCCATAGAAAGTTTCTACTCTGTTATACCCCGTTCGGATTGGATATTTAAAGTATCTTAGACCGCCATAGAGGTGGTATACCCCGGAATTATAGAACCTGTTCGCACCGCAAAACTAATCTAAGATAACTCACTGAACGTCCCTGTGTTTAGAGCTGAAGAAATATTAAGTGTGCTCATGCGCATAAGTTAAATCCAGCCTTACCAGCCAATCGGTTAAAGCGAGCCTCCACAGCCAATGAAATAAAGTGTGGTAGTCGCTGTATCTAGCCACAGAAAGTTCTGACTCACTGAGGGAGTTTGTGGAATTCCTTTAGTAAGTTCAGCGGTCTGAGATATCTTAAATACCTGATCTGAACGGGGTATTAGGTGCGCCACACACCAAGGAGACAAGTGACATGGCACATGTTGCCTCTCATGAAATCGCGTGTCATGACAGAGGTAATTTGCATTTTCCACTTTTTGATCCTCACACCAGAGCGACACGAGCACACGAATACAATCGTTTTGGCGCTATCTATCCGCAATTAATATAAAAAAAAAACCTTCTCTTGAGTAGTATTTTAGGTACATTTAGAAAAAAAAAATCCATATAACTTTAAAATTTTATTCAATGTAAATAAAATGAAAATTATTATTGTTTTTCATAACATTTTAATTTAGTGTTATAATTTTTTTTTAAATTAGCTTATATCCATTTAAATTTTGCTTGCATTGTAAATAAAATGAATATTCGTTTCAAATGTAATTAAAATATGAGGAATGGTATTATATATTCCTCGTACTTTAATTACATTTGAAAAGAAATTTTCATTTTATTAACAATGCAAGCAAAATTTAAGTGGCTATAAGCTAAGTTTTAAAAAAATGATAACACCAAATTAAAATTTTATAAAAAAAAGAAGAAGAATTTTCATTTTATATACATTGAAAAATTTTTTTAAGTTATATGACTTTTATATATATATATATATAAATACACCTAAAACAGATAGGTTTCTTTATCTTAATTACCGATAGGACGCCAAAACGATATTTTCTTGAGACACAAATAAATGAAAATTGCAGCTTGTAGCTTAGCTGAGAGGAGAAACGAAAGTGCGAAGGAATCAAAAAACACGTGCAACGTAGGTGCTTCGGCGTATGTGTTTTCGGTTTGTGGGTTCAGTGAAGAAACAATAGAACTGTCTCAGTGTGTTCAGAGGTCTGAGATATCTTAAATATCCGGTGTGAACGGGGTATTAGGCTGTTTACATGCACATGTGGGATAAAATCTCTTGATTTTGACCACTGTCATTTTCTTTAGGATAAAGTAACCTTGGAATAACATGAATACAACTTCCCGACTCTCTCGGCTATATTAAAGTCCCGTATTAAAAGGTGCCGGTCCAGAAGCCGATTAGTAATTTGCGGTGCCAATGGAACTTATTTTTTCACTGGGGGAATTCACCAAAAACAGTTATATAAAGAACAAGTTCCGTTTATAGAACAAAATCCTTGTTTAATTAGTTTTTTATGTACTGAACAGAACAGTTTCAATGGCATAGTCATAGAGCAGTTAGTTTCAAAGAAATATAAAAATCTGCCGTCTTATCCAGTTTTTCCGCATTCGCTTGTGTTTGAGTCATTTCAAAATTCGTACACGTAAAAACATATTTATAAATACATTTCGTATTTTAACTTAAGTACACTTAAGGAATACCCAGTGGCGCAGCCAGAAATCGGCTCTAGGGGGGGTTTTGAATTTCTGGTAAAGGTGTTCGCCGGTTATTTGAATCACTTGTTAATATAATCAGTCTTTTTAATGAATCAAATCGTGATGCTTTTTTTTTTTTGTCCACAGTTACGTTGGTTATGTTTCAATTTAAACAGCGTTTACAATATTAGATTTAGAAAACTTAAAATGGACCAATGAAATAACACAAAACTAAGTTAGATTTATAAAAAGTGTTTAAAAATGATGAGGCAAACTTTTAGAAATGGAGGAACACAGTCCAGCAAATAATTTTTACATAGAAATTAATAGGGTTCCAATCCACTTGTTCAATCAAAAATACACAGGGTTTCATTCCAAGACAATCCCGAATTCTTGTTCTTAACTTTAATACTAATAATGAAGTTATTTTAGCAAAATTTTTAATAGACTTACCTTGCTTTTTGTCAAATGTAACAACATCACGAGAATTGGTGGAATTTATCATCATCCGCGTCCAATTATTGCTCAATGAGGTAATCCATATTTTGGAATGTAGTTGATATTAAACATGGTATTGTTGACTTAATTACTGTGCACTTCCAGTACTTTACATAAAATCGAATTTAACATTAGCTAATATGTAAATCTGTTGAAAATTTCGTTAAAATATCTTTATTGTTAAAGTTCTCTAAAAATATCCGGGTTCAAACTGAAGTCGTATCTGTACTAATATTATAAAGAAGTAACTTATTAGTAGGTTAATTTTGGAACTACCGAACGGATTTAAAAAGATAATCGGTCGTGTGCGAATTTTACTCGATTAGAAAGAGTTCCATGGAAAATATCCGAGCTGTTCAAAGACAATATACTCGCGTACATATAACATTACCACATGCCATAATTTAATTCTATTGGAATGAAAACCGATAAATATTTCTCACTCTAAAACCAAGACCTTGCACAAAGTTTATACTTGGCAGAGAACCACCCACGCTTCGGAAAGAGGTCGCAGAGATTCTCACGAAAAGTCACTTGTCAATGATATTTCACGTAAGAGTAGACAATTTTAAAGCAATTAAAAAAAAAGTACAAAGTGAAACTTTCCGATTCATTTTTAAAAATAAAAGCATATGCAGGCATGATTATTCAAGTGATTTCAAATTGAAAAGTTTTTTCATTATAAATGAATTACTTATTGAATTATAAGCGATTGTTGTCTCAAAATTACTCACTCTTAATGTCTTGGAATTATTATAAGAATTATTTTTTTAATATTTGCTTTCAAAAATTGAATTTAGTTGGAATGAAAAATGATGCTATCACTATGATTCGCCTTACCTAAAACCAAGATCTTGTACAAAGTTTAAACTTGGCGTTGTGCCAAGCGCGCTTCAAAAGGAAGTCACAAAATAGCAACACTGTTTTCATCCATGACGTTGTTTTCTAGATGGGTTTTTAATTAATATCTCAGCTAATAACAGGCACATTTTTTCGAAAATCATTACCAACAATCCTTGGATGATTTTACGTCGATAGGTACATCGAACGCCCTCAACGCCCCCTCTGAGCGCCAGCAAAATAAGACACACAAAAAATCTTATAATAGTTCCGTTTTTACTTTTTAAGTGTGGAGTGGAACCTTAATAATGGTAACAAAATGCTGCTGACCATCTCCACTCCCACATAGGTTATATTTTACATCGGTACAACAACTTCCAAAGGGGTGCAGGAACAAAATTACGGTTTCTGCGATATTGTTGGTTCTAGAAATTGGTCTAGTGGTTATTTTTAAGATGTAATTACTCACTAAGAATGGTTTCTAAAAAGTTCGGAATTTAAAAGGGGGAAAGGAACAGGAAACGTTCTAAATTACGATTTATTTGGTACAGTTAGGGCTAGAAACATGAAATTTGACATGGTTGTTAATTTAGAGACTTAAATGCTTGCCCAGAACAGTTTTATAAAAATTCGAAATTTAAAAGGGCGCGAGAGCGAAAAATGTTCTAAAATTGCAATTTGTGTGATGCAGTTGATATAGAGGGTTAGAATCTGGCATGGTGGTAACTTTTGGGATGTATAAATGCTCGAGAATGGTTTCTATAAAAATTTTCAATTTAAAAGGATGAAATGAGCGGGAAACGGCCTGAAAACGATCTAAATTATGATTTATTAGGAATTGTTAGGGCTAGATACGTGAAATTTGGCTTGGCTGTTACTCTAGAAACGTAAATGATCACCAAGAACAGTTTTCCAAAAATTCGAAGTTTAAAAGGATGCAAGAGGAAAAAACGTTCTAAAATTGCGATTTGTGCGATACAGTTGGCATAAAAGTTTGTTTTTTGACATGGTGGTTACTTTTAAAGTATAAATACTCGCTCAAAACGGTTTTTAAAAAATTTGAAATTTAAAAGAGTGGAAAACGTTTTAAAAAATGTTCTAAATCATAATATACTTAGAACTCTTAGGGCTAGAAACTTGAAATTTTACATAGATGTTACTTAAGAGACGTAAATGCTCGCCCAGATTTTTTTTCTTATTCGAAATTTAAAAGAATGCAAGAGTAAGAAACATTCTAAAATTGCGATTTATGTGATACAGTTGATTTAGAAGCTTGGAATTTGGCACGGTGATTACTTTCATGTAGTAAATGCTCCTTTAGAACTGTTTAAAAAGAAAATTCGAAATTAAAAAAGGGTGAAATGTGCGGAAAGCGTTCTAAATTATGATTTAGTTGAAACTGTTAGCGTTATAAACTTGAAATTTAGTACAGAGATTACTTTTAAGATGCAGATGCTCGACATAAACAGCTTATTAAAAATTAGAAATTTAAAGGTCTCAAATGAGCTGAAAGTATTCTAAATTACGATTTATTCAGAACCGCACGTTACTTCGGGCCTTTTGAAGACGATCTTTTTTCTACGCTAAAAGTAAGTAAATGTCTGTATTTCCGCACAATCGTTTAAGAGCATCTCGGAAGACCAAATTTACAGTGCCTACAAAAATTTCGAAACGCTCTGGTGAATAAAAGTATTAAAAAAATTCTGAGAATTTTTCGATGAAAATGCTAAAAAGGTATGTGTTTCGGCGTGGGTTCGCACGGCTTCGGCTCATGTTTTCACTATTAAATATGCAATTTTTTTTCACGAAATTTAAAAAAGGGATTGGATACAGTTATATTTACAATCAAATAAAATTTCAGAGAGTTCAGGCAGTAAGATTTTTTGTTGTTATTTTAAAGGACCTGACGCAAAACAAACAAACAAACAAAAAAGAACGAGAGGAAAACATATTTCTTTTACAACTAGATATCAATATTTTTCCACGGTCTGTAAAACCGTTATATTTATAACAGATGAAAATTTTATAGAATTCAGACAACAAGGACTATTTTTTTAAACTATAAAACAAACCTGCGTGAAAGAAAAGGAGAATGTTTTCTTGAAAATGCTTTTACCTGTAATAATCAAAATGTTTTGCAAAAATTTCATTGCAAAATATAAAGTCATATAAAATCGGTTTAAAGATATAAAATCATGCAAATTTGAGGTAATTATCATGGGCCCGGGCAACGCCGGACGGATCAGCTAGCATAATTTTGATGATATGCAGGTAGCATTCTTTAAAATGTAATAAGTGTAAATCAATGTATAACTAATTTATTGCTTATTAATTAAAATTAATGCACGATTAGCATAAAATTGTGTATAATTATAGATAGTATTTTTTTAATAAATTCTAAGAAAATATCTTACATTTAACCCCTCTCTTTTCAAAATCTATACTCACAGGCATGTATTTATAAGTCAATGAAATTATAATCAATGCTTCTTTCCTACGAGGCACGGGTGGAAGTAATTCCCCGAGAGCAAGCACCATTACTTGTTGCTACACTACAAACTAATGAAATAAATTCTATAAGTTTATGTACAGGCCCCCTACGGAACAAAAGGTTCGAAGGAAACACTGATTGCGTTAATTTGTTCAATCACGCTCAAAGCAGCTTTTTATAACTGTTTAGTACTATTTTTTAATTCTTATTTTTACAAAGATTTTTACATGGTTACGCAAAAAGCTTGGTCTTAGATATAATTGAGAGCAAAAAGCATAAAACAGGGCGTTTGAAACTGAAAGAGATCTATAAAGTGTATGTTTTATGTTTTTCTCTGGAATTCGATGGTCTATTTTTGTTTAGAACATGGAACAAAGACAGAAGTGCAATTAAGAAACGGCCCACTGTATAATACTTAAACTCAAAACGTCAGTGTGGCAGGAAATGACCATTATTTTAGCATAAGACGTCTCGAAAAAGTGACTTATTCCAAATAACCAATTTTCACTTAACCAATATGCATGTAATATGCGCTTTCACAGTTTTAAGTAGAATTTTCGCCATTTAATTGAATCACTTTGTTGAATAGATTTAATTTAACAAAGCGCGAATTCCGAAAAAAAAAAGCCAAAAAGTTTAAATATTAACATTGGTTTCGATTCATATAAGCGGCAATTACAGTAATTTTTCTTAGTTCTGGGGGGTGTTTTAACCCCCAAACCCCTCCCTTGGCTGCGCCACTGGGAATACCGGAAAAAAGGAATTATGCTTCAGAGAAATCGAGACAGAAGTACCAGAAATTTAATATTTTTTTCTTCATTCTTTCATAAAAATACTATAAATTATATAAAAATTTGCATTTAAATTTTTTCTTAAGTAAAAACAATAAAAAAAAAAAATGAATATTTTATTTGAGACTTTAAGGGGAGTGCACTTTGAAAATGGGCAAACTTAAAAACACTTCAATTAAAATAAACAAATTAAAATCAGTGTTTGATTTCAAATTTTGTTTGATAAATTGTATGGATTAATCTTAAACCAGTTATTACATAAGCGTCTAGCTATACTCTCTTATGAAGGTAGTCTAATGTAAATATCAAATGGAATTTTGTGTGAACTTGTCCTGAATCTAACATTTGTACATGAACAAGCCACCTATTCCGTCGTCCTTTTAATTTTTGCGAAGTGTGCCTGAATCTCTGGGAATCTGATTTTCACGGTTATTTTGCGCAACGATATGCTAATTAGGTTTCTTTGGTCGTCTAGTTGGTATAAATATGTTGGTAGAAGCTAGATCCAGCGGATTTAGTCACATCCTCCCCTTTGTAGAGTACCAGACTGAAGTTTCATTGCTTCCGGATTTTAAAGTTATTTTCTGCCACGTGCTGAATAGTCTGTGTCCATTTTGAGCAGGTTTTTGCAGTTCAACTGAGAGCTTCGACAACGTGGTAATGTATTTGTATTTCAAATAAAGAAAGTTTGAATCCAAGGGGTTGTCTTGTTAGTGCCATTGCAGTATTGTAAAGTGACATTTTTTTGTGTTTTTAGTAACAATTTATAGTGCTGTCTATAGTGTTCCTAGTGATCTTTACTTAGGTTCCTGTGAACGATCAGCGTAGCCATTTTTCTGTAAGTTGCTGCAAGTCGTGCCCCCTCCATTGCCATCGTCCTTACTTTTCAGCTTTAAATAAATCATTGCAATTGTTAATTTCTGTGTTATGGCTACTGTCTTAGCTGACGGGCCCGCCACAAATAGCGTCGAAATCTGCACGAAACCAGGCCGTTAGAGGTGGTCTCCAGAAATTATTTTACTGGTATAGAAGATGTGAAGCTTGAGGAATGTTGTTTGTATAACGCAGTGACGTAGCGTCAGGCAGTGCCGAGAAACCAACCTTTTTTGCACCCGGGGCAAACATGGATTTTTGCGCCCCCCTCCCCCAAGCCAAATAAATTTGAAAAGAGAATTTTACCAAGCTTCTAACAGCCGACTCGATTTGTTTTAAATTTAAAATATGTAATCACAAAATATGTAATACTGAACTACGTAATCAGATTTGTCAAATATTGATTCAATAAAACCTTCAAAACGAAATAGAAAGGAACAGGAAAAAATTCCACTTTATACAGGTTTTCGTCTTAGCAGGTATAGTTGTTGGTATTCCTTCTGTTAAGAACATGTAATTTTAAAATTTAAAACTGTATTCCGTTATAGACAGATTTCATTTTCACAGATTTTACGGTATGTGTATCACTACAAATGAGGCGTTTAAAGTCCAGTGATATGAATCACATTGTCTTAAGAGTTTACACTAATCACGCATGTTAAATCTGTGGGAGCGTTCTTAATACTTTTAATTTTTTTTTTCATGGGATAGTTGCAGTCGATATCTAATGTTGTGCGTTTGTACTTTTACGGGTTTTGTTACAATTTTTTTTTTTTTTTTTTTTTTTTTTTTTTTTTTTTTTTTAAAATTCTGACACTTTTACTTTTGTGAAACTGGTTGGAAACTGTTCTGAAATTGGAAGTGTCCTCCTATAAAAAAAAAAAAACTGCAACCAAAGTCGAAAAAGTAAAAACGCACAACGTTAGATATCGAGATCAGGTATGATATGAAAAGATATATTATTTAAAAATATTTAAAAGCAAGCGAGAATTCCGAAAAGTTTCCCTTTGTTTTTATTGTCCCGGCAGTCATCCGACGGCCCAACCTAGCCAGCAAAACGGGGGAAAAAAAAAAACTCCACGCTGCTCAGCGAGAAAGAAATAAAACACCCTTCTTGGATTTTTTTTGCAGGGAATCGCTTGGCAATTATCCTTGTTAGACACTGGACAGTGTGACACAGATATATAACTGACCTTGAAAAATGTTAGTGATTCTTACTACACGGGAAGTGATTTCCACGATAGATAGAAGACATAGACATCTTCTTTGGGCATGGTGTATTTGCAATAGGATAAAAATAGCCTAAGAGAACAATTCTTTCTTATTATTCATTTGCTATCTATAAGTTTGCTATGACGTTGCTATCTATTAATATTTAAGGCGAATCTTTTTATTTATTTGCCGAATTTAATGCATTTTTTTCCGGCTACGAGACATTTTTATCCAAATTTCACACATATATACATTTTTGTATTAAACGAAACCTTCATTTGGAGCCCCTCCGCCTGACGTCCGGGACACATGCCTCCCCCCCCCCTAGTTTTGGCCCTGCGTCAGGTGATGGTGTTACTACCAGTATTATTATATATCATGTTATAGTATTATATTTGCCTTATTTAATCTTATAACGTTCAAAGATTATACAAGGTCAAATTTAGTATATAATACTTGCGGTAAAGTGATGCAGCATCTCCTGACGCTACGCCACTGGTATAAGGGCATACCTGATAAAAATAAATATTTATTGTTTAAGTGTTCTTTGAATGGTAATGCCCTTTTACGGCTAGAAAACATTGGTAGATTTTTTATAAGTGATGAAGCTAAACGTTATGACCAAATTATGTAAGAGTTAATGAAAGCGTTTACAGCTATTCGCGATAAGTGTTTCATTGTAGTAAGCAAACTGTTTTTCAGAAAGCGTCAAAATTTTTCCTGCTCAAAATAAAACAAAAATCGATTGGGGCTTGACTTTACGTTTAATGAGCTGATCGACATCGTTTTATTTCTTTTTCATGTGTCCATACCCGACTACATTGATATGAGAGCACCTAAAAATTCTGCTGAACTATATGTGTTATTCTAGATTAATTATGACATAATTATTAAATTGGTAAAGAAATCATATGAGATTTAATGTTCCCAACTGGGTGAAAAAGTCCGGGCCAGGATTCAAACCCGGGGTCACCCGGACTTTTTCGCCCAGTTGTGAAGATTACATCTCATATGATTTATTTGCCAATTTGAATAATTGTGTCATAATTAATCTAGTGTAATCACGTTTCCAGCGTTTACTTGCGGTCCCATTATTTGTGATTTATTCTGTTGTGCTGATTCAGATATCAGACCAGATGCTATGATCATTAAGGTTATAGTATAAGAGCTAGTAACGTCAGAAAACACGTGATTTTAGCAAGGCTCATTTTTCTATATCCCTCATTTAGGTAGATTTCGTAAGAAATACTACCTATTACATTCTCACCTAAGTTGGGATTTTTGCAGATCTACGCCGATTATGACTCCCATAACCCAAAACCACCCCCAGTTCAAAACTTTATCTATTCACTTTTTTATGGGTTGGGTTGGGTTGATTATTGACGGCCAATTATCTACACTTGGGATATAGGCCCGGGGGGAGTGCCCTTCGTGGGGGGTCTTTCTAAGGGAACCTAACCCGTATTTACGCATGGATAAATCCACGGCTCGAAGAAAACCACGAAAACTCCGAACGATTAGGCCGACGGGCGCGATTGGGATCGAACCCAGCACCTCCCGCCTACCAGCTTCGAGAGCAGAACCTCTCAGCCAATGGTGGGGCTCACTTTTTTATGGACAAGATAACTCCCCATAATTCTGCACAAATCTCTTCCAAACTGATACATAAAATCAAGGGGCATAAAATCTCAATCAAGTTCGTTAATGGGCAAAATCTAACCAAGGGGGGGGGGGAAATGGGGGCTTTTTGTGAAAACAGAAAAAAACCCACAATTTCTTAATTATGATACGTATCGAATCCGTTTAAAACTATTATTACTTCTAGGAAAAGGGCCGAAAATTTATGTATGACAGATTTTTGATATCATTAAAAATGGCCCCAAGGGAGGGAAAAAGGGGGGAGGGTTAGAAGAAAAAAAATCATAACTTCGTCAATTCAGAAGATATCAAATCCGCTTAAATTTATTATAAATCCTCTTATTATCAAAAACTTTTATATTGACAAGTTTTTTATAGGACCAACCCTTTTAGAAAAAAAAATCCCTGCCGGCTCTGCCTGCAAACAAGTTAGGTTTCGAAGTGGGCATTTCCAAATGCTGCATCAAGGCAAAAATTTCATTTCTTCCGCAATTCCCAACAAACAGGTGCCTCACGGTCTGCGTCTTCGCAATCTACCTGTGCCTGTAGGCTGAGCCGTCAGGAATTTTTTATTCTGTAGTACACATATGGACGGCCTGACTGGCCGGAGACATTGCGTTTACCCGTGAGAGTAGGGGTAATGCTAATGCAGGTCAAAAAATGACAAAATTACGTCATTTTAGCATGAATTTTGTTTGTAACACTTGTTTCTGCTAACTATTCGTGATATTAATATATTATTGCCACACGGTTTCAACGTCGTTAAGACCGTGCCAGACCCTGATTATAGGTAAAAAAATGGGTCATATTCACGTCATTTTAGCAAGGCTGAAATTTTAATATGTTAATCTTTGGCTATCAGACAAGCCATAATTAAATTGCCACACACAAATTCCGTTGCTAAATTACTGGCAGAGAAAGCGCCTATTACAAGAGTTGGCAGCTTTTGTAGTGCGTTGGCTACAGTCAATGACAGCCAAGCCTTGATCGTTGCTTTCTATAAAAGTATATATAATGTATGATTTGTCGAAATAAATGTTTGTGCAATTAAGGTATCAATTAATTGTAATTTTACCTAGTTAAATTTTGAAAATAAAATATTTATATACAATTTCTTCTGTTTTTTTAAAACAAATATTTATTAACTAGCCGTCTAGCCGGTCGCTTCCGTCTGGGGCCAAGATGTCTTCTGAAGCGTATAGCCCGGACTTTGCTTGGGGCCCAGAAAGTGCATTTTACATGCAAATAGAAAAATATAAATAAAATACTTAAAAAAAAATATATATACGAAAATAACTAATAAGAATATCAATAAAGCACACAAATAAAGATTTCGTGACATAAAGAATACTTTTTTTCATGAGCCCCTGACAAACATAGGCTCGGACCTAACCGTAGGAAAGGGAAAGCTTTCAGATAAAATAAACAAAATTGGGATAGCCTAAGATCGTACATGGTGATCATTGTAAATGGGCACTGTGGTTTCACGCCCATAAATTGTTAATATGGTGAATAAAATAATGGGGCCCTGTGTGCTTTTCAGCCATATATATCGTTAATACAGCAATCCCTATGATGGGGCTCTGTGTGCTTTTCAGCCATATATATCGTTAATACAGCAATCCCTATGATGGGGCTCTGTGTACTTTTCAGCCATATACATCGTTAATACAGCGATTCCCTATGACGGGGCCCTGTGTGCTTCTCAGCCATATATCATTTAGAGATGCACCAAATAGTGATTTTGGCCGAATTCCGAATATTCAGCACACAGATGAACCGAATACCGAATATTCGGCCAGCTGAATAGTAACTATTTGGCCGAAAACCGAATATTTGGCTAGCCGTAAATACTCCTATATTTCAGGGCTTAAAAGTTTTTAAAAATAATTTTCCTTCATATTTAACACAAAAACAATTTTTATGAACAAAGCCTTTTTCGCAAAACTTTACAATAATAATAAAAAAAAAACTATGCTTTTAAATATTATTTAAGAAGGATAGTCTTAAAACTTTTTTAATTAATAAAAAATTTAACTCCACGGCTTCTTCTGTGAACTAAAATAAATGGAAAAAAAATTCTTATATTCTAAAACTAGAATATTTTAAAATCAAAAAGAAATTTTGAAAGGATATTTTACAGTCATATAGTGTTTATTTGCCAGGAAGAGAATAAAAAAATATATATATATATATTCAAATGGTGGCAACTTAGCAAAATAGTTTTTGTATGTACCAGAGGCTTTAGTAAACGATTGTTTTCAGATGCTGGAAATGTACAGGGTTTTCCGAAAATGTTAGAACAAACTTTCAAGGAAGATAATGCGGTCAAGAGAAACATTTTCTGCATAGGAACCCAGCATCACAATCAATTTATTCAATCAAAAATACAGGGTTTTTCACTACAAACTGAATCCGAATTTTCGTTCACAATTTAAAAAAAAAATTAAGATATTTTAGCAAGATTTTAATCATAACAACTTTGCTTTGCATAAAACATGATGAAATCATTGGAAGTGGCTGAATTTAAGTTAGTGTTACAGTATATGATTTGTCAACTGCATCCTGAATAATGGAATGTCTAGTTTAGGGTTGTTCGCACTGCAATGGTGGCAATTTATAGCACATCATGTCATATTTCACAGAAAGCAAAGTAAATTTGATGTTTGAATATATCAATACAATATGTACATTATTGTTAAAGATAAACGAAAATGCAAGTTCGACTTGAAGTGAGATACACTGTATTTTTGAATAAGTGGATTGCGATCCTGGTTTCTCCATACAAAAACTGTTTGTCTTGTTACTTATTATAACTCCTGAAATCTGTGTATTATCTTCCATAAGAGTTAGAAACACCCGGTTGTGTAAAAGGGATGAATATTCAGGAAAATTCATTTATGCATCATTAGTTCCTATAAATGTCGTCAATAACAGTTAATTTACTTCATTGTTACTTTTCAAACAGCAAATAAATAATCTAAAAGCAATCTGTTTTATATAAAAATTATTCTATAATTTTCCTGAATATCTTTATTTATTGACAGTTAAAAATAAGATTTTTAAAAGCGTTTTCTTTAAGTATTCGATTTAGTTGAATATCAAGTTATTCGGCAGACTGAATAGTTTGATACTCGGCCTAACTGAATATTCGACAGTATGGTCGAATACCGAATATTCGCTGCTTCAATAAATATCATTAATACAGCAATCGCTATGATGGGGCCTTGTGAATTTTGCATGCATAAATCTTTAAAATGACAATTTAACAGAGCCATGTGTGTTTCATGCCTATAAACTGATTATATGGCAGCCACTATAACGAAGCCTTGTGCTTACCCGAGATAAATATGGTGATCAGTATTTAAATCTCAAATCTTTACTTCCAAATAATGTATTTTGAGAAGAGGAGAAAATGTACTATATGTTGTATAAAAATTAAGATCCGATCACTAAGCAGAAAAGCGCAAAACAATTTATAATGAAATAAAACAAAAGACTTTTCCTTCGGAAAATGTCACGCATATCTAATAAAAAATCAGCAATAGTTGTCTTATTCATCTAATCTTCCATAATCGAGTTCATAGTCGATGTTAGAGACAAAATCACTAGCTCTAAAATCGCTAAAATACGTGTTTAACTACTTTTTTTAGTAGAATTGTTATGCTGAATTTCATGCTCCTGCCTAAAACTGTTGCTGAGATATGTCAAAATGACCTAAAACTTTCGACACAAATCATATCTATACATATATATACTTTTATAGAAAGCAACGATCGTTGCTTTGCCAACAATCAAGGTCTTGGCTGAGATTGACTATAGCCAAAGCACTACAAAAGCTGACAACTCTTGTAAAATGCATTTTCTCTGCTGGGTTTAAATCGGCGTCCTGCAGTAATTTAGCAACAGAATGGGGTCTGGCAATTTAATTATAGAATAAGTGGCGTAGCTACGTTTTTTGGCGCCCGGGGCAGGAAAAAATTCTGCGCCCCCCCCCCCAAATAAAAAATAACCTAATTATTTTTTCTCAAAACGACAAAAAAGCCTTTCCGGCTTGTACCGGGAAGAAAAGGTAGTTTTCCTCTTCTTTGTTTTTCAGAATTGAGTTAATTTTACTCAAACACACGAAGCTAAAGTGCGTGAACCTGATTATAAAAGATTCCTAGTTCTCATCAATACTGAATTTCAATGGGAAGTTTGAAAAATTAGTCAGCTATCAACATTTATGGCGACGTACTTTTATAGCCAATAAATTTAGCTAAATATTTCCTAATTTGACATGAATTTGACGTTAGCAGATATGTGACTATGTAGTTTTAAGCTTATGACAGTAGCAACAATGATTGCAACAATGAAAATAAATTTGCGAGAAACCACGTTTGCTAAAACTCATAAATTAAACTTGATTATGGAGAAAAAAAATCTGCTCTTGTTTCATTTACAAGGTGCGTACACTCTTTGGAATTTCCAAAGAGTTCCATATGTCCTAAGTGACCAAACTTCAAAAAATATTTTTCAATTGTCTCACTATTTTTTATTTATTTATTTATTTTTTAATAATCCTTAAAGTGCATTTCATAAAATTAAAAATAGGATTTTCAGCAACATAAATAGTTTATTTTCTAAAAACAAAATTTTAAGTAAAAAGTTATTTTTATTATATTTTAAAATTTGTTGTGACATTTTAACTGATTAATTCTTTTGAAAATATGGTCCTTACAGTTATAAGAGTAGATTTGTAAGGAAAGTGTGAAAAAAAAATGTCGCGAAAAGTTAAAAATTGTAGGAAAAGTTGTTTAAAATTTTCTTAAATATTTTTTCAATTAAATATTTATTGTACTCAATTAATTTTATCCCAAAAATTGCTGTTTTTGCTTGATTATATCATAAAACTTTCATAAAACTGTTATATATTAATAAAATCTGTATCTTAAAAATTTACAACCGTGCACCTTGTTTGCAAATTTTAATTACCATAAAATTTTTACTTTGATTACCCTAAAGAGAAAGATATATATATATATATTTGTCCATTCAGATGAAATTTCTTTATTTTCTGTCTCTTTTGCTTTATTTTGATCATGATAGTAATCCTGATTTGAAAAATAATCTAAAAATCTATTTAGAAACGTTGAGCTTGTTGTTTAAATGTAGCGGCGTAACTTTGGTTGCGTCCTCGAAACTTATAATATTGTGGTTTACAACAAATTAATTGCTTTTATGGCTTAGCCATAAAAAGTATGCAGATGATCTCTGCAATATCATTTCTGATTTATAGTAAATACCGTATACAATGAGGACGGAAAATTCGTCTACGATCGCGTGAAAAAAAAAATAAAATTCGCTAGTTTTGCCAGCAAGGCTCTGAAAAACATCCATCCAAAAATTCGGCAAATTGGTCTCAAGAAACAGTGTTGCCAGCGGCTTTTTTAAAATTGAGATTGTTTCATTCCCACCACTTTTTTAAAATGGTATAATTGGTCTTATTCTCGCGTTATTTAATCTGTCATTAAATAAGGCGAATATTCCTACTTAAAAAAGTGGTAGCAATCAAGCAATTTGAATTAAAAATGAGTAGCGAACTGGCCACACTGGCCAGAAAGAAAAAATGCAAAAATCACCAATCAGCAGCAGGAATATATCAGCTAGCAGTAGTAGGAATATATAGCTGTATGATACAGCCATTTGTATACTGATCGTACTAAGAACATTGAAAAGCCCTGCTTTCAGTTTTATACATTTTAAGAAGGGGAAATTGGGGGTATGTAACATACATTTTATTATTTGGCTTTTCTCAATGCCAGTTCAGCAGAAAAATATAATTTACAATATAGAAGAAAATATATTTACTTCAGTTCCTCCAGCTAAATCTATTTTGCATTGGTTCTGAAAAGCCCCTATTACACGCAATTACTCATATGGAATGCTAAGAACTCAAAAATCAGCGTGAAAATCAATACAGCAATAAAGAAATGCTCTTTTGACATAAGAAATGTGACACCAGCAGGGTTCTTTGTTTTATAAGCTAGAGGATAAACAGTGAGGAGCATCCATCTGCACCTGGCATTCATGGATCTCTCCATATCCCCACTTCATCACCGAATTTCATCAAAACATTCACGCACACGGAAAAAAAAACGTCAAAAACTCTTATTTATTGTCAAAATATGGGAGATAATTTTGGCTTAAAGCTTCTCTCAATTGGGCGCCCCCTCCTCCATTTAATCATGTTGCTCCTCCTTTCAGATACGTAATCATGTAAGGTACAAATTATGTTGAGCCACTCCTAGAAACATTTACAAAAGCTTTTTCGTTCATTATTTGGATATAATAAAATATTTTACTAAAGAAAAGACACACACACACCAAGAAAAAAAAAAAAAAAAAAAAATCAGCAATTTTTATTTATTGTCAAAATGTGTGAAAATTTAGGATTAAAAACCTCTCTCAATTTGGCGCCCCTTGACAGCGGCGCCCGGGGCGAGCGCCCCCCTTAGCTACGCTACTGTATAGAATAACACATTAAAATTTCAGCCTTACTAAAATGACTTGAATATGACCTATTTTTTTACCTATAAATCAGGTTCTGGCACAGTCTTAACAATGGTGAAACCATCTGGCAATAATGGCTTAGTGAACAGTTCGCAGAAACAAGCATTATAAAAAAAATTCATGCTAAAATGATGTAATTTTGTCCTTTTTTGACCTGCATTGCCCCAAATCTCACAGGTAAAACTGAGATGTGCCGCCAGGCACGTCAACCACTGTTCCCAAGTTCTGAAGAACTTATAGTGAGCATGACCAGGAGAGTTCCTATGAGCTCTACGGCTGGTGGGGACGCCACCACCTGCTGACCATCCCATTGAACCAAAGTGAAAGGACGACATAGGCCATTGCGGTGGATCCCACCCTTTTGAGAGGCCACCACGTTATACTTGGGAATGAGGCAGGGTCCCCCAACAGCTTTGGGGCTGGACACCCAAAAGGGAGCCAGGTCCGAGGCCTTAAGTCAGGTTTTCCCGACCCGCACTTGTTCTACCAGAACTGGAGAGACGTGAAAATTTACAAAAGTAGTCACAGTTCCCTCTTTTAATGGATGTACTCTCACGGGTATTCGTGTTACACCATAAAAAGGGAAGGGATATAGAAAAATGAGCTTTGCTAAAATCAGGCAATGAAAACGTTGCTAGCTCTTAGACTATTAACTGGGTGAATTAGTTCAGCCATATTCATCCGGGATTGCTCAGTTAGTAGAGGATTGGAAGCTTCAACCATATTCATTCCTACTCATTTTAAGGTTAAGTATTTCCTTTATACGACACATAATAAGAGGGCCGTTTGATAAGTCCAGGAACAGTTTTTGCCTTTTTTAGAGCAGATGCCCTGGATGCAACTCATTGTTTTGATTGTTCTTTCATTTCAGGTTGATAATGATGAATCTAACAAGGAGAGTGCCAAGCTTGGTAATCACGGATTTTGATTATTTTTATATATGTTGTACGGTAGAAGCCCCTTAGTCTCAGGTTCAATGGATTTTATACAACGCTCCTTAGTTCTCGAGAAATGGGGGGGTCTAATGTTATAACATAACTCATATATTTACTTTGAAACGAAATGACTTTGTGGTCATAGCTCAGTTGGTATGGCGTATGCTCGTTGTTCCGAGGGCCCGGGTTCGATACCGGAGCGCGCTACGTTTGTTTTTCTCATTATTTTTAATAAATATACTTGTAATTATAATTTAATAATCTCAATAAAAAATTTCGTTAACATAATTAAATTTTAATTTAGCATCTTTGATTTTTAAACCATTATTAAACATTTCTCATCATTTAAGGAGCATTATAAAAATTGGATCTATTATTCACTAGTAAATATTCAAAAATCGTTCCAAAAGCAGCATATTTACTATCGAATTATAGAATTCTTCCCCCATCGCAATTGAAAACGAAGATATTTCAGATGCTGGATTATTTGTTAAAAATCCATTGTTTTGCAATAAAATTTTACAGTGCTTCTCAACGCATTTGTGACATCACTTTTCTGATTTTCATCGAATCCCGACATTTCAGATTAATCTTCTTGTGAACTACAGCTTGCTTCTTCCATTTTTATACGATTATAAGCTGTTATAGAATGATACGCACTTGTGCGATAAAGATTGAAAACAAAAACACCACTTAACTGTACCAAACTAAAAAAAAGAAATAACCAAAGTCTGTTGTGGCGCCCTCTAGTTACAATGAAATAAAACATAAATATGTTGTTAATTTAATTCTTATGCTAAATTTTAATATAATTATGCTTCTTACTTTAAAACATAGTAGTATTATCATCGCATTGACTTTAAGGCGTTTCGTTATGGCAATTTATAAATGATGTTTCTTTACAATTACGAATTGACACAATTGTTCAATATCGTTGCATTGATAAAGCATATATGGAATACATTTTAAAAATGATTTAAAAAAAAATCAAAAATGCTAAATTAAAATTTAGTTGTGTTAACAAAATTTTTTTGAGATTATTAAATTATAATTACAAGTATATTTATAAAAAAAAAAATGAGAAAAACAGACACAGCACGTTCCGGCATTGAACCCGGGCCCTCGGAACAACGAGCAGACGCCATACCAACTGAGCTACGGCCACCACAGTTATTTCGTTACAAAGTAGGTATTTAAGATGTGTTATAATATTAGACCCCCCATTTCTCGAGAATTAGGGAGCGTTGTATAAAATCCATTGAACCTGAGACTAAGGGGCTTCTACCCTACAACATATATAAAAATAATCGAAATCCGTGATTACCAAGCTTGGCACTCTCCTTGTAAGTTTCATCCACTGTTATGAAATGGCATAAAAATTCCTTTGAATTTCATTGAAAATTTTCTAATCTATCCTTAGAGAGGTTAACTCCCTGACACTTTTATCAAATTATTTGATATGCCTAATGCCATAGCAATCTCACACACTTTTAATCTTCTGTCCTTCATCACCATATCATAGATTTTTTCAATGATTTCTAGAGTCATGACCACAACAGGTCATCTGGGATGCTGAGCATCATTATTGTTTCTATGGTCACTTAAAAAATTTCGAACAACTTGTAAATTGTTCTAATCAATGGAGAAGACATTTTTCATCCATTCTTTCACAAAATACAATAATTGATCTACTAAAATGACTTTACAGAACAAAATATTGACTGTGTCTGAATGAAGCTCTACATACCCACTTGCTAGACTTCCTGGACGATGCAAATGTAGCTGTCATGGGTCCTAGTGCCATCTATTGACTTTGCATACACTTATCAAACAACCCTCATATATATGTTTTTTTATCCCTAGACTTAGAAGTAAAAGAAAGAGATAATTTTCAGACATTATTGATTTCAAATGCAGGCCAAACAAGAGTTTGAAGGTAACTAGTTGTTGAATACCTAGATATGTGAAAGTTTCGAGGATAAGGAAAACATATATAAATATGTGATAACTTCCTTTCTGTTAAATTTAGTTTCTCTGTTCACTGCAGGATAAGCCTTTTCCCCCCAAAACTTCTGAATGCAAATTTCTTATCATTCAAACCTTACTTTAAAACCTTATTTTTGTTTCATTGAATATATTCTCAAAAAACTTCATAAGATCACCCAGTAAAATTTCAGTATTCCTTGCTAACTGAATACTCTATCTTTCCAACCTGCTGCAACTTGATCTTATTGAGTCAAAGTTAATGACTTTTGTGAAAAATACAAATAAGGAAAACCATTTCCTCAAAACAACCATTTAAGAGACCATAAAGTTATTATAACCACCACAAATAGTCCCAGTGATCAACCAGCTTTTAACAAGCAAGATTTCTTTTGGTACATTTATGTTACTCTTCTGAAATTTCACCTGATCCTAAAATGTTCAAAAAATGCTTTATCATTAAAGGGAATTTCAGAAGTCTATAAAGACAAAAGCTTAGTAAAACTTAAATTTTCTCCTTAGTTGCAGTGCACAGTGAAATATCTTAAAGTTAAAAACATATAATGAATGTTTATATTAGGATCTTAAAAAACCATTAAAAATATGTTAATATAGTGTAATTTATGAAACAAAGTATTTCATTTCATGGTTTCAGGTCTGTCTTTTTATTAATCTTGTATGTTTTTCAATTGTTCTTTTAATTATACAAAAATGATTCTTCATTTTAGATATATATTTTTCATGCTAATAAAACACTGAGCAAGAAAAATGTAATTTTTATGTCACTCTCAATACTTCTGCATTTTTCTAGTTTAATAAGAAAAATATTCAATGTTGAGCTATCTAAAACATTGATGATTCAATGATTTGATGATTATAGATTTGATGATTATCTATATTTGGATACATTCAGGGATTATATATAATTATTAATCATTTCAATGAAATCTTACTCTTAAAACTTCATCAATGACTGACATAATTCATTTCATAATTACATAATAATATTTAATAGAATTCCTAAAAATTCATTGCTACCAAAGGACCTTTTAAAGTTTTTTTAATAATAAGCATTTCTTAAATTTCAGTAGAACTTGAAGCATTAAGATTTTGTTGTTTTAATATGAAGTACTGTAAATGGGATACAATGACACACAGGACATTTATATAAAGCTTTATTTACAGAAAATATCAATTTACTGTACCACAGTCTAGTCAAATTAAGATTTACAGAGACATACAATATTAGCAAAATCTTTGGCTTGCATAAAAAAGTTATGATTCTTATAATGGCTAAATATAGTAAAACATTAAAAAAAGTTATGATTCTTATAATGGCTAAATCTAGTAAAATTAAGATTTACAAAGACATACAATATTAGCAAAATCTTTGGCTCACATTAAAAAAGTTATGATTCTTATAATGGCTAAATATATATTGAAGAAATAAATTATCAAATTCAATGATAAAACCATTTTAAACAGAAACAAGTACTCTTTAATAATAATCACAGGAAAAGCCACTATGTAAAATCACATAAAACTAAATCATGACAAGTACATAATCAACAAATTTACACAAACAAAAAATAATGAAAAAAATATATTAAAATAACATCACTGGTTTTAAAAGTTTCAATCAGGGATGACTAGGAAAAAGTGTATGAAAGTATTTTTTCATAAATATGTGAAGATGATCTTTAAGCATATATATACACTTATTTAACTCCTATACTGAAAGATATAAAAGAAAAAGGTAAAAATATGAATCTATAAAAGTATAAAATTCTGGTAATAAAAGTGCTTTGGTTTGACTCTTCATATAATTTAAAATATATATATATTATGAATTACATATGTAGAAAATATTTTTTTAGCAAAGTTAGAACTTTTTCATACACAAGCTTATTTGCATCAATTCCCCAGACAAAATCTAGATGATTAAATTGATCAAGTGGAACACAATAACTGTCAACCAAGGATTTCAGTTTATCATGGAGAGTTCCAACATCTGTAGGGTCAGCTAACTTGTCATTTTTTGACCATAAAAGAGCAACAGGTGCTGTTATATTTTCAACATGATATTCTGGTGGAGTGCTCTGTCGGAAGAAAAATAAAACAAATATAATATGAACAGTAACAATATATTCATAATGGAAGTGCTAAGTACAGTAGACTCCCTCAAATTTGTCACCCTAAAATCTACACATAATTGCAGATGTAAACAATGAAACTTACAGTTAAGATGTAGGGGGAAAATTCAAGATTTTTTAAATTATTATATCATTCCATGCACATTTTAATATGTAATTTTTGATAATATGGCTGAACACATGTTTTCTCATCAAGGAAGTAAAACTTTATTTCTGAAAAAATACAAGACAGTGCTGATATCAGTGGTGATTGAAATATTTTTACCAAATATATTTCTGTATTAATCAAGCATTTTTTAATATCAAGTTTAGCTAAGCCTGAAATAAAACTTTCTTATTTTATAATTTTTATGTAAATTATTAGTGTACATTTATGAGGCAAGTTTCATCGAATAATTAAAAAATATATATCTCATCATTATTATGCCTATTTAGTTATGCATTATTGTTTACTTGACCTTTACCTTTAAAATTTTAATCATGTTTTAAATTTTCTTAATTTTTATTACTTTCATTACTTTACTTAATTATATTAATATTTTACTTTATTGTAAGCATTCATTATAATTTACAATACATTATTACATTCAAATTATTCTTCAAAAAATGTAAACAAAACAGTGACCAGAAATCTGCAAAATTCTAAAATCTGCACAATCTCTGGTTTCAAGCTATGTGAATTTGAGTGAGTCTACTGTATAAAAAAACTGCAAATTGTGATAAGAACATCTCTTTTGGTAGGAATGCAGCTTATGAATACACAATGTAATTAAGATGGGGAATCATCACCCAAAGTGAGATGAATTCAATATGGCGGCTGTAATAAAAAAAGGCATTTATCAGGATTTTCATTTCACTTTCTTAATACATATTATACATGAGTGTGTTTGGTATAAATTTATACATTTTCTATTTTATATACATTTATATGTTAAATTTGGTCTAATATGCTGTGTTTATTTTACTATGCTTCTGGTTTAAGAACATGAAGGTTCACCAATATAACAAAACAGCTTTGATTACTTTCTGAAAGTATGAGGTGAAATCAAAAAGTGTTGATTGAACAATTTGTATATTCTGCCAAAACCCAAGTGATGAAAATCTTATCTATCCTGCAAGTATTAGTAATGGGGTATCACATAATGCTGGATATGCAACACTTGTGAAAACTTGACAGTATTATGGATATTAATACAAAGATGTTTGATGAAGATCATAGTGGGATAGAAGATACATTAAAAAAAAACAAGCTAAGTGGCACAAAAAGTGTGCATTAAATAATTCTACAATATTTAGTCAAAAAACAAACTTTCTGAAGGTAAGAATGAAGACTTTACATTAACATTGAATGCTTGCCCTCAACATTGCATGGATGCTGTAATCTATTATTAACTTCTACAGATTTGTGCTTTTGTGAAGGTTATGCAACACTTAAGGATCAGCTGTTTGACGAGGCTAGATCAAAACCTGTGAAAGTGCACCATCAAACAAGGAAATAGTGTTCTAATTGCAAAACTCAGCAGTGGTGACATGATTGCTCAAGAAACAAAATACCTAGCAGGACTGTACAACAACTCTCAGAATAATGAAATGCCAGAAAAAAAAAGCAATACTATTCAAATATATCGGGTGTAGTTGTCACAGATATGGTAATTTTCATGGAGAAACATATGAAAGATTTAAATGACACTCAACCAGTTTTAAGATGAGTTTCCTGGCAAAATTATAAGGACCGATTAAACCCAGCTTATAAGAAGAGATGAGCAAAAATATAAAAAAAAATGATGCAGAGGATTCTTGAATACTTCCCATACATGTCTTGCATGTCTGGTAGAGAGTACATTTTAGAATATGACAAAACTGTTGCTGACGCTATGTCTTTACATGCAAGCATATAAAGATGGTCACAATAAAGATACACTTGTTCTAACATATGAACTCATTCAATGGTGATTTTGATAATCAATTTAGTGTAAATCTGTTCTATGCTCCCTGCTTGCTATCATATACATTAGGGTGGATCGAAAAGCATAGGAATTTTTTTTAAATTACTTTTGGCGCAGTGTACAAAAGTTGCCTTTTATGTAGACTAATTTACATCTTCTTTTAAAATTGAAATCCATTCATATCTTCCGGTGCCCCAAACGCTCCAAAAATAGTTAAAAATTGAAATTTTTATAAAATTTTATTATTTTTTTGTTTTTTATTTTTTTAAAAATTACTTTGGGCACAGGAAGTGAAAGTTACCTTTTACGTATATTGGTTTGCATGTTTTTTTAATTGAAATCCGTTGTTATCTTGAGGTACCCCAAGAGCCCCAAAAATAATTAAAAATTAAAACTTTTATGAAAATTTATAACTTTTTTTTTTTTTTTTTTTTAAATTCCAATTTGCGCTGGGTGAGAAAGTTGTGTATTGGGTGTACTACATAATTCTGCAGTTTACATAATTTTTTTTATCGAAATCCATTCATATCTTCTGGTGTCCCAAGTATAGTTAAAAATGGAAATTTTTAAGAAAATGTACTAAAAATTTTAAATTTAGGAAAATTGTTTACAAATTTGGCCAAGTGTTTAATTAATAAAATATAAACTTATAAATAAAAATAATTTTATAATAATACATGAAGTATAAATTAAAAAATCAAAGCACTAAATCATAAAAATTGAACTTATGTAGCAAATTGTTTACTTCTTTTAATTTGGAGATTTGCATATTTTTGAAGTTTGTAATCCTTTTTGAGATTAAAATGTTTGATCTGGCTTCTTGATTTTATTATATTCAATATGAAACTGTGTCTCTTTTCTTGTCCAGATACAGATGTCTGATGCCTAAGACACTAGGTGAATTCATTTTTTAACAGCTTGGGTATAAAATGGATATTTTGACCATTCCTCCTTTTATCTTACTTTTACCATGGCCTCAATTTCTTCGTAAAGCACATTCATCAAAAGAGGTGATTAAAAACGTCCAACTCATTGCCAGTCAATAAGTTCACATTAATCACATCACTTTAAAGTGTATTTTTGGCACTTGAAAAATTCTTACTTCTGGTGATCCTCTATTTTCATTTCTAGCACAAATTAGATTTCGTATTGCTAAAGACCTGATAGGCTCTCTGTTATCTGAGAGCATTGATAATAACAAATTTTCAGGATGACAAAAGAAGCTATTTCATTGAACAACAGTGTCTACAATCTTTCTTAGATTGGGTTCCAAATATCTAGAAAATATAAGTTTCCAAATATGCTGCTGTTCTTCTGTTATTGACTGCTTTGTTTTGATATGGGACCATATAGGTCCATACCTTCATAATATATGTTGTACGAATAATGAGATTCTCAGATGGATTTTCTGTGGCCACCTACAACCTTAACATTCTACCTGCAGTCATTAGCCATCTTGAGTAAACAACTGGGCCAGGGTTTTAAATGTCAGAACAGAACCCACTTCCATCATGTAATATTGCTATGCAAATATCATATAAATATTGCTGATCTTTGCTGAGAAACAATCTATGTTATTTGGCATATTCTCCACACACATTGTAGAAAAGGAAATGTATATAACAGGCAGCTCCTTGCAGGTTTTGATTGCTGTACCAATTGGGGCAAACAAAATGCTTTAGGATCAATTGTTGCAGTAAATGCCGTAAGAGCAACTCATTTGTATTAAGCAAACAAATGCACCATTGTAAGGGACTAGAGTTCCTGCTCCATCAGGCGAATAACTCCTCCTTTGTGCCCAATATTTATATTTGTTCCATCACATCCAATTATTGTAAGCCTTTTTAATTTGTATCTTATTTGATAAAAAAAAAAGGATTAATGCTTCTTTTATGAATTTAGCTTCTCCTGTTGCAAATGTAACATGTCCAATATGCAGAGAGTCAGGTTCTTTTACAAGAATATAACGTTCCTCCTATGTCAGCCGTACTCAACCTTTTTTTCTCGCGGGCCACAAACAAATATTTGCGATGTTAGGCAGGCCGCAACACACTTGTATAATAATGTAAAAACATATAGATTTCTATTGCAAATGCCGCGAAGATTGTTCTTTTGAAATAGTGGTATAAAACTTTTGGCTGCCAATTTTTTCTGCGACAAATATATAAACCTAATAAGCCTTATTAGCTATATGAGAAGTATAAAACATAACAATATAACAATGCAGCAATTCAAATTCTCAAATATATATATCTATATATATATATATATATATATATATAGTAAGGGATTTTTTCTAATAAATCAGTTTTTTTCTCAATGCTAAAACTTTTTTTTTAACTTTTAATATAGAAATATATAGTTTAAATTAAATAAATTTGGAATAATGCTTGTTTAGTGTTCGGGATTAAGAAATGTATACATTATTATAACACAAGTAAAACCACCTGCAAAAAAAACTTTGACTAAGGAAACGTCATTTAAGATATTTTAAGGTAATGTTAAATTAGTAATTATATATAACAGGAAATTGTCTTCCCGTGAAAATATATAAAAAAGCAGTGAAAATATTAAGAAAAAATTGCACACATCTCAATTAATTTTAAAAATAGGGATTAATGATTATGTGTCTCGGGCTGCACATGAAAGGTTGCCGGGCCACATGTGGCCCGCAGGTTGAGTATGGCTGTCCTATGTGATCTTTGTGTAGTATATTGTACTCTTCAATCACTTGCACTTTTGTATTGTTTTTTTCCCATCATAAAATAATCCGGTTAAAATAGATAGAGACCGAGGCTAACGAAAAAGAAAGGCTACCGCGGTGCTTTACGCATATCTTTTTTTACAGACCGCCGGAGTCACGTGTTGCTCGAATGCACCAATGAAGGCGTACGAAAAGAGCATCACGTCACTCTAGCGGTCTGTAAAAAAAGATAAGTGGAATGTACCGCGGTAGCCTGTCTTTTTCATTAGCCTCGATAGAGACACTGCTAAATTGCTCGTCTCAGCAACTAAATTTCAAACATTTGTACGCTGTCGACCAACTTTATTGCGATCTACTACATTCGAAGTCTCTCTTTTGTGTACAATTCTAAATATCATGTAAAACAGCACTGGCAAATTGAAGCAGCTGCTCTATCCAAAATTCCATATATAACAATATATTATAAAAAATATATTTTATACATTTAATAATAAACGATAAACAATTTTTCATCCTCTGGATCTACTTTTAATGCTATATAAATGATTATTTAACTCTTATTTTTACTTATATAATTTTTAGTTCAAAATTTGCAAAAAAATCGATTTTCGGCAAATATTTAAGTGCCTTGGGGCACTTGGAAGAAATTTATCAAAGTTGGAAATTTTTTGCATATATGCTAGTATGCTTAAAAGACAACTTTTGCAGCTCATGCCAAAAGTAATTAAAGAAAAAAATAAAAAATACAATAAATTATAAATTTTCATAAAACTTTCAATTTTTAACTATTTTTGGGACACTTTGGACACTGGAAGATATGAATGGATTTCAATAAAATTAAAACATGTAAACTAATATACATAAAAGACGACAACTTTTGCACCCAGTGGCAAAAGTAATTAAAAATAATAATAAAATACATAAATTTTTATAAAAAATTCCTTTTTTAACTATTTTTGGGATGCTTGGGGCACCGGAAGATAAAACAGATGTAAACTAATATACATAAAAGACAACTTTTGCACCCTGTGCCGATTCGATTATTCACATTTCGACCCACCCTAATATACATGCTGTTATTATAGAGCAAATATTGAAGCCAAGTTGTTACTCAACCATTTCTCACAATATCATAGCTGCTTTGTTTTAATCTACAATCACATAAACCAACTGGAAATATATTGAGAATTGAACTAAGAGAAACTGATTGCCAGTTTACATGGGTATTTCAATATTTGGTAAAAAACACACACATACACACAAAAAGAAATTGTTGAGAAGCTCCATTAACTTGGACTTTCAATCTTGTATACTCATGTGCTGGAATTCTCAGCAGCAATGTGTGAAGTTGTAAATGGTAAGTTCCAAAAAGAAAAGACAGTGTGTAAAGACAGTTTTAGGTGAGTGGATGTCAGGAAGAGGATAGAATGGTGCAATTTCTCATGCCAATATAACATCTTCTAGTGCCATTGAATATTTTCTTAAAGTAACCCATGTAAAGAAAGCAAGAGGTATTCATCAAGTAAGTGCTGCAGCATTGTATCATTTGTTGCTTGATGCGCATCACAAACGTAATGCTGAGCTAGAATTAGGTGCAGAAACTGGTGTGACTATGGTGAACTATAGTGTGGAAAAGAAGCAGAAAAGTGTTTTGTTCAAGTACTGACTATCTTGTCTAAATATGGAAATCCTGTTGCTTCTTTTTGTTCATTCAATCTGAGAAAGAAACTATTCAATGTACTGTGACTGCCTAAAAGAAATGATACCTTGAGTTTTCCTGCTTGATCACCATAACTATGGAGATTTTTTACTAATACATCTGAAAGATCTTTTGATGCAGATAAAACTACCAGACATACATCATGTGTCTTCTTCAGAACCGTTTGCGTAAAAGAAAATTAAACAAACTTCACAGCTATGAGCACAGATCAAGCACACAAACAAAGCTATGCTATAGTATAGTGAAAGGAGATTGAAGTGCAGTAGGGTTAATACAGGATCCATCAACACTAACATGTTGGATAGTAGCTGGACCAGAAATCAGTCACTTGATACAAGAGTTTAAGTTTTTTTAATAACATTCAGATAAAACTCTAAGAAACCAATTGACGACATCATGAGCAATATCACTCATTTCAAGTTAGATTTGTCACTAAGGTAAGCACTTATACAGACTTAAACAGTTCAGAAACCCATTTTTAGAAAATGGTGAGGATTTGCTGGTCAACAACAGTTATTGTTGATAAGGAAATTAATGCATCAGTTTATCCAGATGAGTCAACTGGTATTAAGCAATTCCACAGTTTCATTGAGGAAAGCCTGATAAAAAAATTCCTCAATAATATCTGAATCTTTGAAAAAGAACAAAATTTCCCTCGTGAATATTCCTGCGAACAGCATAAGCAAGAAAAATGCAACCCTGACGATTTTAAAAATCGACATCCAGCTGTTTATTAACCTCGTAATAGTGACACACAATTGTCAGTCAGATGCAGAGAATTTTTTCGAACATAAAAATCAACCATTTCTGAATGCATTTTCCTGTAATGGGGAATTTTGACCCTACCTTAAAAGTGATCTAGCACATATTTTAGAGGAAATTGTTGAAAAGAATGGTATCATCTTTCCAGAAATCTATGATGCTTTAATTTATGATGATGCAGTTCTTACTGACATTTCACCAGTCTTCAGACATTTAATGGTTATTACATTAACACATTTCATCCTCACATATACAATCACATTGAAAATTTTGGCTGCCAAATAATTGATTTGAATATGGATAGATACATTACATCAAGCATTAAAGGTGAAATCAGACAGAAGAAGAGTGCAGGAGCCAGGTGTCAAGTGCTACTGCATGCCAAATTACCTTACAAGATTTCTTAAAAAAATAAAGTAACAAAGAGGAGATCTTTAATCTACTTGGAATATGTGTAATAAATACCATAAAAATTCACAAGTTGTAGCCACTTCAGGTAAAAAAGTTATAAGAAGTATTGCTGCTCCAAGTTCCTTAATTGGAGGGGTTTATCCTTGTCCTGCAGAAACTGATTCAAGGATAATGCTGCATCTCAAAGATATGATATAAAATTGAATTGAAAAATATTGTTATATGCTCTGTAGAAACCGATGTATTAGTTTATGGAGGATGGTGGTTAGATGATTTATCATGGCAAATAAAATCAGAGTTGTCAGAGATTGCAGATTTTTATAAAGAGTTAATATATGTGCAAAATCTATAAAAATAAGTATGACTGTAGAAAGGTTGGATTATCTTGCACATTGTGCAACTGCAAAAACAAATGTGACAAATGACATGATACAAAACTAAAGTTTAAATACTACAACTTTAAATGCAATATTACATTTTTAAATATCTTGTATAAAATGAAGCATGCCTTATACAAGTCTGACCGCCATACCCAAGCTCTTGACAACTTATAACGTGCATGCCAGGTGGGCCTGGTTTACCCAGAATACCACACAGGTACATGCTACGGCCAAGGGGTGCACCATCCCATGCACATCACACCCTCTGCACATTAAATAACAACATGATGCCTGGTCACAACAGTTAGTTCCAAAAGCTAGAGGAATGAACTATTTCATTCAGGGAAACACATTGGATCTTCCCCGAGGGCCTCGAGTAACCAGACACCCACAAGAGCACTGGGCTTGAGATTTATTGCTGAGGTTCACCGACATGCTTCTGCTTTACCAAGGTCTCTGGACATCAAAACCTATGAGAGGTAGTGACTATCCCTTTAGAGATAAGAAAAGGAGGTTCCACTCGTGATCCCTGAAGGTTGTGGTAACCCTCCCCAAGCTCATAGACACGTCCTCACTATGTCAAACAGGCTAATGTGGGCCTTGTGTTCAGCCTCCAGGTAGCTCCCCACACCTGCTCAGAACTCTAAGCCACAGGACAAGACCACCCTGCCCCCAGCCTAGGTATTTTATCTCCCAGCCACTGGTTCCTGAATGCCAAAGTGTTCTTGTTCATGCAATGTGGCTGGCTCACAAGAAGAACAATAGCTACTCACAATCCCAGTAAGAATGTGGAAACTCTCCTCCCGAGTGCCAGAGAAGTGCCCCACTTGGGATTTAGTAGTTTGAAAGTTAGTTTTGAGAAAACCCACTACTTCAACTGTTGTACACAGAAAACCCCAGCTGTGCACACACATGCTTGACTAGCTCTAATACCTTGTATAACTAGGCATTAATAAATATACATTTTTGTTATTTATCCATTTCTTTCATTTTACTCACTATAAGCAACAAAACTACATTAACAATTCTCCTATATTGATTTAAAGCATATTTCTGATATTAAAAATGAAATTTTTGATCTAAAAAAAAAATCAAAAATACTTTTGTATGATGATAGTAAGAAAATTGCAAACAATTCCAGAATATAATGTCATTTTAAATACAGCAACTATCTTGATTTTTTATGACTTTGCACAATGCCTTTCAATTTTATATTCATTGTATAAATGATTCTTCCCAATTGGGATATTCTTATCACAATCTGCAGTTTTTTTTTTATGATTTCAGTTGTATTTTAAACCAACACTTTAAAAATAAAGGAATTTCTATCTATCTATCTATATATAAAACACTAAGGTACAGGGCGACGAAAAAGTGGTTATTTCTCTTTTGCTGATGGTCACAATTGTTTTGTTTAGAAAATCAAACCTGCCTCAACTAAACTTCAATTTAGTCTCAATTTCTTTATTCATTGTGGTGTGAAATATTTTGCCGATTTCTCGCAAAAAATGAGTTACTCATGATTATAATATTTTGATATGATGATTTTGTTGATGTAACAGCATGTCGTGATGCGACATTTCATTCATTGATCAGAGGAGGGTACACGTTGAGGTGTAAAAATCACTAACTTTCATTAATCTTTTGCTATTTTTTTTCGTTTTTTGCAAAAATAAGTTTATAGTGTAACGTTTATAGTTTATACAGAGGACAACGGCATGCCGCTGAAACTTTGCATGAAATGATTGAAAGAAGATCCATTTGAAATGAAGCTGATAGGCCGACATTTTTAAATTTCAAAGTGCCCAGTTCTATGTGGAGAAGTTTTTATGCTTGTTATTTATACATAACACATGGGCTGATAAGTTCCTGGTCTAATAAAGAAAACACAACTTTTTAACAAAACTTTATGACTTTATAACTTCATAACTTTAATAAATAACATAACTTTAATAATCAATAATAATTTTAAAAATAATTTAATAATAATAATTTTATAATAATTTAATAAATGATTAATAATAATAATTTAATAATAAATAACATAATTTTATAACGAAAAAGCTCCAAACAGTGCTCAGAACTCGTTGTTGTTTTTGGTCAAAAGTCAACACGTGCGGCAGCCACTTTGACAACAGCTTTTTCATAGACAAATGTTTATTCAAAATAAAACCTACATGTTCCTTGGATATCTTCAGAGTCTGAGCTATCTCCTGCAACTTCACTTTACGTTTCCCCAAAACGATTTTGTGGACTTTTTTTATGTTTTCCGGAGTAACCACCTCTTTTGCATGGTGCATCACTGGTGTCCGTACGACCACGTTTAAATTCAGCAAACCAGTCAATAATGGTTGGTTTACCTGGTGCAGTGTCCGGATAACGCTTATCTAGCCAAGCTTTTGTTTGAACAGTATTTTTTCCCCATCAAATAACAATTCTGGAAATTCTTGTTATCCATTTTTTTTTAATCAACAAAGTCTTTCAACTAAAACCACTCTAACGTTTTATCCACACGGCGAATCGTCATGGCATTTTTTCTACTACCTTTTAAAGGTTAGTATTTACTAAAAAAAAAATCGGTTCGGCGATTGCAATGCCATCTGTGTGCCAGACCGGGAACTTATCAGCTCATGTGTTATAATGCTGAAATTTGTGTATTCTAAATGCATATATTTCAAAGAGTAGACACAGAGTGCAGATGCGCTGTGTGAGGATCAGCTAGTTGATTAATAAAATCATTGTTTATATAATAAATTTCAAATGTCCTTTATAACTTTTAAGCATTTTCTTTTTTTACTTAGTTGTCAAAATCATTTTGGGAGACTGACAGCAGAAACCCTAATAAATGTAAAAATTTTAAACTCAATTTTTAGGATGGATATCTCCAAAACAAAGTGAAAATCAGTATTCATAAGCTAAAATTTTGAGGAAAATGCTGCATAGTTTTATAAAAATAATGCATTGCTGTATAGAAATATAAAACTAGATAAAAGTTATACTTTTATTTGAAAAAAAAAAAATTCTGCATAATAGTTTATCAGTGCAAATAATCAAAGACATAGGTTTTCACTATTAATATCACAATTAACAATAGCTACCAAACTTTTAGTCTAATAATCAATTGGCCAATGCTTCTCATGACACTATTCCTATTGATATATATATAAAAAAAATCATTCCAGAGTGATAACCATGGCAAATTTCAATGAATATTTTTGAATAACTTTGTAATAAATAACAGTGATAAATTACTTTTTAACACATGTTTGCAATTTTTAATGATTTCAGACCTATATTTAAACTTTATGAGCTAACCACTTTACTATTCATTCTTTATACTGTAGATATTATTAAACTGCCTATTTAGAAAAGGAACTTTACTCAATTATTTTATTTACATTGTGTTAGTAAAATCTAGTCATATTATGATACTTTGAAGCTATATGCTACAAAATAAAACAATTTTGAACCAATTTAAGGCAACAGAAAGCTGCTATTAAAAGAAAATGAATTCAATAGCATGAATTTTCTTAGCATCTCAATCAGGGGTCAGAAGTAGTGCACTACAAGTAGCAAAACTACAGTAGTCACTAATTTTTCCAGTAGTTTGTATTGTAACACTCTACATTTCAAACAATGTAGTGTAACAAATAGCTCAATACAGAAAATCAGTAGTTTGTGGGGAAAACCGATGCTACTTCAGGAAAAAAAATGTGCCACTCTATAAATCCTGTGGCCATAATTTGCTTCTTTTGTGCAAAATTTGTTCTGCTTAACAATTTGCGAATCTCAGCTGCACTGTACAGCAACGCACCACATAAAGTCATAGATTTTTCCCCCATTGACAATTGCTGCTAAAATCAAATACTAACCCACCAAAGGAATTAATTTTCTTGCTGGCAACACTTGTCTCAATTATTAGACCTTCAAGTTTTAATGTTTTTTTTTTTTTTAAATTATTACTTGGATTTGCTTAAGTTACAGATTTATTTATTGTTTGCATTTAGAGTTGTTTTTCTGTAATTTTCTAGAATATAAAATTAGACAACTCAATATAATCAACTCTCAACATAACTCAATACAATTAACATATTAAGAGTATTGGAGAGTTAAGTAAACAAATCTATTGGTAAATATACATGTCAATGGTAATTTTATATTCCACTGCAGAAATTACTGTAAGAATAGTAAATTACATTTATGCAGTGTATGATTGTGCATAAATGTTACATGCAATAGTAGCCCCTTGTTATATCTCTCATTCATATAATTTATATGTAATATATATCTGTTTTCGTGCCGCCAAGAAAAATAAGCTGTAGTTTAATTGCACTTTTTTTTTCCATACACATACCATGTAAGGAAAGTATTGTAATCATGATAAAACCCGTTTATGGAAATATTTGTATATTTTTACATTTTGATGTACCCTGAATTTGTTTTAGCTATTATTACAATGATTCCATATGTATGTGTGTATATTAAAATTTCCTGACATTTTCAGGTCCTCAGAGCTCATCTTTGTAAAATTAGGATATAAGTTTTTAGTTATTGTTATATTACTATTTATTAGAACCCACGGTAATCTGTAAAGTGTTCGGAAGTCGAGTGGAATTGTATTACATACTTCTCTTAATTTCGCTAAAAAATTTGTAATGTGTGTATAAACTAACATTTTGAGCAATATGTGGATAAACTATCATTTTGGAGACATACACAAAACATTTTCTTGTATGTTATCTTCCTTAATTTTTTAATGTCTTGAGTTATATCTCACTTATTTAATTATATTCCGGCAGACATGATATATCGAGTAGTCACTGTATTATTTAATCTGTGTCTTCAATTTTGAGTGTAAATTGAATCCTTTGACAAAATCTGAAAGTAGCGAAGTAGAGACTACTTTTAAAATGCAGATTGTAGTCATTGCTTTTTAAAACAAGTAGTTGGAGTTACTACATTTTTGATAAGTAGTTGTAGTTTCCTATAATAAAAAGGTAGTTTTTTTTACCTCTGATCTCAAACATGTAAAAAAGAAGAGTCTTGGGAAAAGTAAATTTACAAAAAATCCTAAAATTTATAACCAAATACATATAAATTTAGGAAAAAATAAAAGTTAACCAGAGAATTTTATCAGATGAAGAGAATACCAAAAATTTCATTGCAGAATTGTTAAAGAGAAAAATATTAAGTGAACTACCTAGTAATAAAAGGTTAATCTGGCTTTTAAGTTGCATTCTGAGCTAAGTAAAATTTCAAACCTTTATATAGTAAATAAAGAAGTAGATTTTATTTTCTGATATTTACATATTTATTGGTTAAATAATAAAAAAAAGGATGGTAATAAACATGTTATGCCTCAGTATGTAATAATTTGCATAACATTACAGGCTTGTTTCCCCCCCCCCCTCCTTCTCCTAGATAAAAAAAAATGATATGTACAGAAACTTTTTCAACTAACAACTTCCGTTAAATATTTCTTTCTTTTTGAAATAGAAAAACACTGCAGAAGAAAATTTCAAGCGGAAAATGTATTACATTTTTATATATATAGATTTAAAAAAAAAAAAAATACAGACCTGATTGTAATGTTTCACATTGCCAGACTCTCCAAAGTCATACTTTTGAAATTTTCCGGACTTAATCATCTAAAAAAATATAATAAACCCACAAAAAATTATTAATATTGAAAAATAAGAACATTAAACAGAGTATTTAAATATGTTTTAAATACCTGAGCATAATGAATAACACTTTGTGTTGATGCACCGGCTGGGGTATGAGCAACATAAACACCTAATCGAGTCTAAGGGGAAAGAAAATTGCCTTAAGCTTTCATTTTTAAAAATTAACCTATAAAAAATAATGTTAAATAAAAGTACCTTATTAAGCTGAGAATAATCTGTTCCACAAAGAAGAAATAATATGTCTTCACAAATAAATTTTGCTGGAGTATCACAGACAAGTTCACTTAAGAATTTCATGAATATGTTGCTTGGTAAAAATTCACCAATACCAAGTAGATGAGCAAGGAACTGAAAATATAAAAATTTCATTTTGTAATAGTTCAAACCATTTTAAATGTCATAATTGCTGATGAAAGTGAAAATCATACTCACATCAATATCAGTAGTAAAAGGTACAAGATAACGGATAGCACTGGTCATGTGTCCAATTGTAGCTACAGGAGCTAATGCAATGAATAGTTTAATCTAAAAAAAAATAAAAATAAAAATAAAGATTATGACTGTAAAATAAAACAAGTTGCTAATTATAGAATGTAGTACAGAAAATACATTATTAATAATCTTTAAGAAATGACATAATAGTATAAATGTACAAAACAGGTAATCAGAAACAAAATCTTAACCAATTTGACCAATAGATAATTTCTAAACTGTTAGTTTTAGAGGTTTTGTACTAGTTCAAATGTTTCAAATGTTGTTCTTCATCATATGAAAATCCATACATGTCAAAATAGTTAATTTTTTTATACGATACTTGGGGTCTTATAAGTTATATTCAGAAAATCTTTCTCAACACTCTAATAAGTAAAATGGTAAAAATTTCATTTTTGCATGAACAAAACTTCCTGAGGTATGATACTTTGAATTTTAAAAATTTCTACCATTTCTGGCATTAGAAATGCATATTTCAGTTTTTTACGCCAGAAAATGCTAAAAATTTACAAAATGCAAAGTATCATAAGCTTTGGTCATAGAAGAATTTAATTTTTACTGTTTTACTTGTTAGAACATAGAGAATTTTTTTAAATATAATTTATAGAGCTCAGGGATCACACAAAAAAAATAATTTCATAACATTTTAAGAAATAACTAGTCTGACAAATGAATTTTCATATGATGAACATTTGAAATAATTTTGAAATTGGAACTATACTTCTAAAACTAATAGTTTAGGAATAAGCTATTGGTCAGTGATAAGAAGAGACAGCCTGTATAAAAACTCTCATTTTGCAGAAATATAAAATACACACCATACAAACTTAAAATTCATGATCTTTTCAGATCAAAATAATTACCCTGATCCTTAATTACATTAATAAAAAGCCACATGCAGCAAGAAAGCAACACATATAATAAAGAAAGAGAACAGAATCCACAGAAACAAAAAAGATAGCACATGGCATGGAAGGCAAAATAACTGCAAAGGTAAGGAGGGAAGGAAAAGAAAACTGCAAGTATTCATGCATATCATTTAAATATAGTAGCCACAGCTACAACATTGGCTAATCAACTGCTTAACTGAATTCAATCCCAATGTACAAACATTATTAATTTAAACAATTGTTACTGACAAGTTTAGGTATACAGTTTTGTAATTTATCCTTTCTCGTGTTAAAGCTATTCTCAAATCCAAACTGGCTACTTTATGACATACTTTTAAATTCATTTTTGTTCGGAAATGCATGAAATTGGCAGGTGTTCTTATTCAGAAATTTTGTAATCAAAAGACGTTTTCCATTTTTTGGAAAGACAAGAAATCTTTCAGAAAATACTGTCAAAGTCATTGTTTTGAATGAATTTCCGATGCCACAGCACGAGTAAGAAGAAAAACATGTCATCACATGACACAAATCACTTATAACTCAATAAGTAATATATTTATCAAAAAATAGAAAATTCATTTCAATTCCAAATTGCTACAATAGTCAGAACTGTCAATTTTATGTCTTTGCATTTAAAAATTACTCAGAAAATGTGTCAGAAAGTTTCACACTGTTTAGCAGGTCAGTTGAGAACCTACTTAATTAAAAAAGCCAGGCACAGAGAGAAAGTTATACTCATAATAAAGGAAGAAAAGAGAATCTGGTGAAGTAAAAAAGATAGAGCATGCATGGAAAACACATTTCCTGGACTGGAACCGTTTATACATATAAAACATTTTAAAGCTTATATGAATCATTGGTAATCAAATTAATAACTTTTATAAATCAAATCAACAAGAACAAACAAATACAGTTATCTGTACCACATGTTAGAATCAACTGCTTTACTGAATTTAATTCTAATGTACAAACAGATTCATTGAAATATTTGTTACCAATTAGTTTAATACAGTTTTGAAATGGTAATAATATTCCTTACACTCTATCAATAGTTATTTCACATGCAATAATATACTGGGTAATATACATAAACTTATGATTATTTAAGAATAAAATAAAACATGAATTGGAAAAAAAAAAAGGATGATAAACTAAGTTACTGGTATCAATTAATTATTTCATTGATGCAGTATATTTGAATTCATTTTCAATATGATAAACAACAATTACAATCGAACCTCATTAACGTGAACACTCAAGGGGAAACTTTTTTTGCTCGTGTTATCCGAACTTAAATACATTACATACAACTGGACGGGGCAATCGGAAACGCTTTGTGCTAAAAGTAATTTGCGTTAAGTTAAGCGTGTTCGTGTTAACGAGGTTTGACTGTATAACATTTTATTCTTTCACTGAATGCCTATGAAAGTACTTGTGTTTTCACATATTCAGCAAATATATTTTTCTACAAATAAGGCATTATATACAAAAAATTAATGGAAAGCAGAATGTGCATAATTTTCATTTTCATTTTATTTTGCCCCATGAAGTTTATAAAGTTACTTCCTTAAGTATATATACATAACTTTAACAAGTTGGAAATTGTACGTCAAACGTTACAAACGAGGTGCGTTCGTACGCACGTTTTAGAATTAAATTCATGATATCCCGTGCGTAGAACGGGTTAAACAGCTAGTTAAGTATATATTTTATGACACTGTTCATACAAATATCTTAACTAGTTATATAAATATTCAGATATATATGTATCAGCTAGTTATATAAATATTCAGATCTTTCTGATTTCTAATTCTGTGAAATGAATTATATCGTCTGCAGATTCATTTCTGTAATAAAATAAGCATCTCGGTCGCTTGACGATTTAACATCCATCGGAAGCTCCTATAACAAAAAAGCACAGATTTTTAAAAAAAAAAATCAAATTTCTTAATAAATATTTTTATTAATATCACCTAAAGTTTTGATTCGATTTTAATAAAATTTGAAATGTCTCGACAAAATTCTGCAAAGATAATATATTTTAAATTGCAAACCATTTGGTTGGGTAGTTTTTGCGTTGTTATATGCGGACAGACAGACAGACGGACAGACGGACCAAGCGACGACTATAGGTGCTACGTATTTATATAATTACGAACGCACCTAATAATAATCGGAAACGCTTTGTGCTAAAAGTAATTTGCGTTAAGTTAAGCGTGTTCGTGTTAACGAGGTTTGACTGTATAACATTTTATTCTTTCACTGAATGCCTATGAAAGTACTTGTGTTTTCACATATTCAGCAAATATATTTTTCTACAAATAAGGCATTATATACAAAAAATTAATGGAAAGCAGAATGTGCATAATTTTCATTTTCATTTTATTTTGCCCCATGAAGTTTATAAAGTTACTTCCTTAAGTATATATACATAACTTTAACAAGTTGGAAATTGTACGTCAAACGTTACAAACGAGGTGCGTTCGTACGCACGTTTTAGAATTAAATTCATGATATCCCGTGCGTAGAACGGGTTAAACAGCTAGTTAAGTATATATTTTATGACACTGTTCATACAAATATCTTAACTAGTTATATAAATATTCAGATATATATGTATCAGCTAGTTATATAAATATTCAGATCTTTCTGATTTCTAATTCTGTGAAATGAATTATATCGTCTGCAGATTCATTTCTGTAATAAAATAAGCATCTCGGTCGCTTGACGATTTAACATCCATCGGAAGCTCCTATAACAAAAAAGCACAGATTTTTAAAAAAAAAATCAAATTTCTTAATAAATATTTTTATTAATATCACCTAAAGTTTTGATTCGATTTTAATAAAATTTGAAATGTCTCGACAAAATTCTGCAAAGATAATATATTTTAAATTGCAAACCATTTGGTTGGGTAGTTTTTGCGTTGTTATATGCGGACAGACAGACAGACGGACGGACGGACAGACGGACCAAGCGACGACTATAGGTGCTACGTATTTATATAATTACGAACGCACCTAATAATATGATACAGGAAGCTTTCACAGACTCCTATTAAGCAAAAATGAGAGTCTGTTTTTCATTCAGGAGCCTCTTCTTATATTTTTACAAAAAATTAAATATTTTAAATATCTTAGAATCTAAATATCTTATCTAAATATATATGAACACATACAAATTTAGATAAATACATTTGCCATCTTTATTTTTCTTAAATGAAAAGTTGGAATAACAAGAGATTAATAAATAAACATATATAAAATCAAATATATCCCAGTTTGAGCAACGTTTAAATGCATTTCTTAAATTTGGAATAATTATTGTTTTTTGCTACTCACGAGTAGTATATAGCAATAATTAAAAAAAAGTACCTTTCAAAATAACGAGAAAATGCTTGTAGAATTTTAGAGATTAGAATATAGCAAAGATCAAGCTTTCTATAGAATAATTATGTTTAACTGAAACTGCTGTTATTCTACAAAGCAATAAAACATTTATAAAATTATCCATATGTTATTTCAATCCAACAATTTATTTTACAACATGCATGCATTATATACAATTTTTTAGTTTTCAGCAGGAAGAATTATTAGATGAAATGTTCAACAATAGAACATAAGTAACAAAAACACATGCTATTGCTTTTAAGGACAAACGAAGAGAAAAAACTCAGGAGGAAGGCAGAATAAAGAATTTTTATGTTTTAGATTAATATGAAATTCCATTTCACCAACCAAATTACCTTGCATTCTTCATGTAAAAACTTTTGTTAAGTTTTTCTACTTAAAAAACTTCTTTAAAAAATAGAGGAAGGACAAAAACAATGCAAGTAAATATGGTATAAAATTAAGTAATCTATACTGATAAATTGATTTTATTTTTTAACATGGTCATTTCCTTCAGGTTTAAAAAAGGCAGGGTGCTGCTGGTGAGAAAAAGACACATTTTAGATTTGTAAGGGCATTTTTTTTTATGGCACTCTTGATCTTTAAAGGCATTTTTAATATTTAAAAGTAAAGGCTTTTTTTTTTCCAAGACAACAATGAGTCAGTTTTAATCTTTTATACTATCCAAGCATTTTTTAATAGAAAAAACAGTAAGGATCCCTTTTTTTGACTGAGAGCAAGAAGGATGCTTTCTTTTTGGATGAAGGGCAAAAAAGGCGCAATCAAAGGGCACCCTCCTAAAATTGCTTGGGGTGGTACTCTAATACTTAGAACCAGATCATTAAAAAGCTGTATAAATAAGATTTCTTGCAGAGATATCTTTTTTTACCATTTAAAAAGGGAAAGATTTGTTACCTTTTTATTGTACTCTGGACTTTCAGAAAGTAAAGCAAACATGCTAGAAGTCCCTTGTGAATGTCCAACATAAATTAGTTGTTGCTGTCCAGTTATATTAAGAGCAAGATCAATCATAGCTGGTAAATCATATTCTGCCATTTCGTCAAAACTACAAAAAAAAAAAAAAAAAAAAAAAAAAAAAAAAAAAAAAACATAATCAGGAAATCAAATACACTTATTGCCATAAAATTTAGGGTATTTAATTATTATTCATGCCAGGAAGATAGATTGCCAATCATGTTAAAAACAGCAATTTAACTTATATTTATTAAATACATAACAGCATTCAAAGTGGTAAATATATAAACAAACTTAATTTACTATACATTTATTAAATACATAGCATTAGGTTGGTGGCTTTTAGCAATAAAAGATATTTATGATGGTAGTGACTCCAATGTCTGACGACTTTCCACCTCCAATGTCATCTGCTGGTGTTCTGCAATTCTAATCATTTCTATAATTGCTTCATACATATCATTATCCCAAGTTTTGAAGCAATTTGGCAAGTTATTTGCAAGTTTTTAATGGCAATGACTGAGAATTATACATCAGAAGTTGCAGCTTTACAAAACTGGTTATAGTTATATTCTTAGATTAAGTAAATGATTTAGGAATAGATTTTTCTTATAATAAAAAATAAGTATGAAAAATAACACACCTTATGTTTTTATCAAATGAAAGCCCTTAATAAGACTCTGAAATTCTAAAATAATCCTTACCTGTACAATTCAAGCTATACTTTACTACCTAGAACTATTATTTTTTTTTCTGCATGTGTGTTGGCATTATTATGTATGCAAAATCTTAAAAGTGCAATAACACGCAAATTATGAAGATAATGGAATATTAAAATGTCAAATATACTTGTTACATTTTCAGAGATTAAAAAACATGATTTTACAAGATACTGAAAACAGAATATCCTACTTCCAACCCCTCCCCCCCCCCTCTTAACTTCTTAAATCAATTTCCTTAATTTTTCAATTAGTAGCACACTTTAAATAACATTTGTTACAGATTATAATTCTTAAAATTAACTATTTTTGTGAAAAAATAAAATAGTTAAACATTAAAATCATATGTATATATATGTGTGTGTGTGTGTGTGTGTTTAAAAAATACATCCAAAAACATTTAACCATAATTTTGTACTTCTGCCCAATGCTGTTCACACAATTTTCCTACTTATAGATGAATACCAGATAAACAAATTTTGAGTTAATTTTCCACAAAATTTATAATTTCTTTCCTTACATGTCCGAATTAACTCAATGTTAACATTGGTTTAATAGCATCTAATTTCAATAGCACTTAGGAGAGCTTGCTCTTTTTATTTGTGTAACCTTGCTGTGAATTCAAGCAAAGAACTAGTCATCCTCTCAGACTTGAAATCAAGCCTTAGAAGCTATAAAAAATGGTGAAATTAACACACACCATAAATGACAATCTTCATCAACTCTATAACACATTTGGGTCATTTTCAAAAAAATTGCCAAAACCCTGTCCCCGGACTTTGGTGCTTATTTTTTTCTATTTCTTTATTTAATTTGACGAAAATACATTAATATTCTTATTTATGTACTATTTCCTGTATGATGCGTCAAATTTTTCAAATGTCCGATGAATTTCAATACTAAAAAAATAATAAATCTTGTCAGGAAAAGTTTTTTTTTTGGGCTGTCCCTAGCCTATTTACTCAGCCAAAAACTTAAATTTTCATTATTTATTTGAAAAAAATGAATGCAACTTACTGTATATGCGATAAACAACCTGTAATTGTATATGCAATAAATAACCTGTAACATTAAAAAAACTTAAAGTAAATCTGTCCACAGAACTGCATCATGAATGTTACCTATTTTAGTTCAGATTATTTGCATAAGGTGGAGCTACTCATCACCACATATCTAGTGTGCTTTTACTTGTCCAGACTTGCAGGATGCTAGTTGTGTAATTTTGTGAAGATTTGAAAATTGATGAGATATTTTACAATAAAGCTTTAAGGAAAGAGTATTTTTATTCATCATCATGAGTGTTACCTTACTTCTAACATGTTATTTTTAGCACTTTCCAACCTAGTTGAAAAGTGCTTATGACTTCGGTTTGTCTGGCCATCTGTCCGTGCTCTAACTCCCGTAAATATGCTCAGATTGCTCTGCAATTTTTATATGTTATTGTCGTTATCTATGGCACGTTCCCTATTTCAACTGAAGTGTGTAGCACTTATAGTTTTCTTACAGGGACACTCAAAAGAATTCCGTTACATTGCGGTCTATGGGGAAAAATCATTTGCGGTTTATTTTTAAAATGTTTCACTATTGTAAACGCATTGAAATTTATATAGATCACTAAGATGCATTATAAGAAGCTTAATATGGACTAGTAGGTGTATAGCACTTAGAGTTACTTTACAGGGACAGTCAAAATAATTCCGTTACATTACGTCTATGGAGAAAAATCGTCTGCGGCTTATTTAAATAATGTTCCACTATTTTAAACGCATTGAAGTTTATATATATTACTAAGGTGCATTACAAGAGGCTTACTACAGAATAGTGTGTGTATAGCAGTCATCGTTCATTTACAGGGACACACAAAAGAATTCTCTACTGTCTGTTAACAATAATTCCTGGAAGTGCGTTTTAAGTTACTGAACGCGATTTTAATCTTAACTAGCTTTTTGTCTATTACGTGGTGTGTATAAATTCTGTAGATCCTATACAGGGCAGCACAAAAGTTCGCGAACACATTTCCGTTTATTGACAGAAACTCCAGAAGGAGAATTTAAACTGTGCTACGCGTTTCCTAACTAAACTAAAATTTAGCATCCTATGTATATATACAAATCTATAGATCATATACAGGGCTACATAAAAGTATTCGGATATTTTTCCGAATATTGTATATATTGAAAATTCCTGAAATTACGTTTTTAAATATGTTATGTGTTTTCCAAATTGTTTACTTAGATGTCATCTTTCAGCTTATTAAACGGTAATGATTTGTAAAATTATTTTAGAAGCGTTGGAAAGTGCTACATAATCTATGCTTGACGCATGATTTTTCATTCTTGTTTAAATTTTGAATTGATGATATAAATTGGTTACTTATTTAGGCCTAAATAGATTTGTTTTGTTTTGACTAGTGTTATAGAATACATTGTAGTATAATGATGTCATGAGTGTTACTTGTCAGGAGTGATACTTTATAAAAGGTAACACTCATGAACTAGTGTTAACACTCATGACAAAATGTGCATTCAATGAATTTTTTAGTAGAATTTAGCATGTATGCACACAAAATGTATAGAGCATGTTCACATCCATCCCATTTTGAATTTTTTACACATTGAATTTCTCATAGTTCAAATTATTTGCCTTTTTTCAGATAGGCCTTCGACACAGTGTAAGGAAAAAAAGAACTTTACCTTCTTGCAACACAAATATTTGTTTTGAGAGTTAAAGTGACCACATGGTCTTTTTTTAATTAGGTCACGGAAAGGGAGTTGCTGATTGCATTGGTCCAACTTTAATCAGCTGATCAGATTGTTACACATGGTACCAATATACCTGATGCTGAAACTATATTTGATGCATTAAAAAAAAAAGAACTTAAAAGTGAAACCACTTTTCATACCACAAGAAAAAATTGTTGATTATTTACGACAAATACCATCTAGTCTTTGAATTGTTCCAGGTACTCATTCTATCCATCAAATCATAACAATAAAAATGAGGAATTATTTTACCATAATGTTTCCTGCTTTTTTAAAGAAAACAAATGGGCAGTAGGAAAATTTCATGAATCCTTTGAAACAATAAGAAAAATCTCACTTATTAAAGAGGCTAAAAAAAATTCAAGATCTACAGAGAAAAAGGCCTATTTATAGCAGTGAATCTATAACTGTAAATAATCTTCAACCAGGTATTTATGAATTATTTAGAGTTGTTCATATAAATTGAAACAAAAAATCTTATCAATATGTTGGAGTTATTCAAGAGTATGTTGATGATGGAGAGTTGAAAGTTATATTTTTCAGAGTAACTGATGAAAATGGCCAAATGTTTAAGCTAATGGAAGAGGATATTTCATATGTGGAATATTATCAAGTTATAAAAAGTTTACCTAGCCTACAAATTGTTGTGAAAAGAAAAATAATCTATTATTTTCCGCTTTCAATAAATTGTGTGTAAAAAACAATGTTTTTCTGTGAAAGTGTTACCATTTATCATGTGTGTTACTTCATGAAATGTTTTAAATTTTAATCATTTAAAATATTTTTTATCATAACGTTTATAGAAATTAATAAAATACTTCAAATAACATATTTTAACAGTAAAAATATCCTCTAAATTTACTTTTTAAAATTTCATTTACAACAAAGTTCAAAGGGAAAAACAAAACAAAAAGTAACACACAAGACAATACTCACAGTAATTAAAAATAATAATAATTGTAGTATCTCATTTTTATGCGTCGTGGTTAAAAGGACCAATATGTAATTGAAAAATTTCATTTTATAGAAATAAACATTTTTACTTAACCAAGAAATTCAATCATTTTGTCCGGTAACACTCATGACACTGAAGCCCAAGGATTCATTTTCAAAGTTAAATATCTTTAATGACACAAAACATTAAGTTTAAATATTATTGTATTCTAAAAGGTTGACTATTTTTAAGCTTGTGTATTAACAAAAATTTTATTTCAAACACTTTTGAATTTAAATTTTTTTTAATGCTGTTTTAGCAAACTTTTTGAAAATGACCCAGGTAAATTTTGTGCCCTCTAGTAGATAACTGCTCATGTTAATATAGAGGGCAATGAATGTGCTGACTTTCTACCCACGGAAGTATGAAACTGATGTCATTGTTCTCCCACCATCACACTAACAGATGTAACAGTTGAAGGTCAAGTGAAGACTTTTCAATCAGCCTCAAAAGAAATCTTTAATCATAGATTTTAACTGCTCTAAGAAAAATAGTATCTACAATAGCAAGACTCAGACCCAATCACAAAGGTAAGAAAATCCTTCCAAATGGCACTAGATCTTATATTAATTGCAGAAATTGTTCTGACAGCCAACTAACTCCACTGCATATTTTTGACTGCCCAGCCATCACTACAAACATTTTAAAACTTTGTCACCTCATGAGCTTCTCTGCAGCCCACATGCATTGTGATCTTGCAGCTGCTGTTGTCCAAACTTTTGAAGCTATATCCAATTTTCTTTTTATTATTGTTATTTTTAATATACCATCTATGGATATGACAATGATAACACAGGACTAGTTACTTTTTCATGTGTTTGTCTCTAGAATAGTTTTTCTCATTTTGACAAAATAGTATTTAATGTATGTACAGTATGAAAAAAAAAAATTAGAATGTGGAAAAATGTCAAAGTGGACTAGACCCCTGTGTAGATCAGGTCGTACCTGACCCAAACCAAAAAATTCTGCCTAAAGTTGACCCAAACCTGAAAAAAAAATTGTTGACCCAAAACCCAGCCTCAAAAATTCCTCAACCCAAACCCAAAATCAAAGAAAATTTATCAATAATTTAAACAATTATGAAAATAGTCTACAATCATATCTCAAATATAAATTCTATTTTTTATGTGGAAAATAAAAATTTAAACACTCATTCATATTCAAGTATATAGTTTTTCATCTGAAATAATATTCTAGATTTTCTTTTGAAATACCTGTTAGTTAATCCAAACCCAACCTATAAAAATAAAAAATCAATCCAAACCTGACCCATAAATATCAAAACTCAACCCAAATCAATTAGTGTCTACTCAAGTTGAATGACAATGAAAAATAAATAGCTCCAACCCTACCTAAGGATTAGGGGTTTGGGTAAAATATGGTTACCCGAACTGATGCATGATTCTAATGTGGACTCTAAATTTCAGCTCTAATAGAGAAAAATAAAAATGCTATTCTATATATATATATACAGTAGAGGGCCAGAAATCCACACTGTTTGGGAGAGGACATTGTGCGGATTTCGGGATTTTGCAGATTTTAGGCCATTGAAAAAAAAAAATAATAATAATAAAGATTAAAAATAAATAAATAAATAAAAACATTAAGAGCAATAAAATATTAAATTATTAAGTTATTTTATTATGAATGAAAAGAAATTGAAAACAATATAAACAAAACAACTTATTTTTTGAACTTTGAAAACATTTGATCAATACTAGTTGTCTGTTTCAAAATTTTAGATTATTCTAATTTAAGTTTTTTTTGCAAGTTATAAATAGTCATTAATTCCTATTCAGTAACACATTTTTGTTGTTTTAAGAAATTAAGATATTTTTCCCCCAAATTCAAACCCTCTTCAAATTGAACTTTTTCAGAATTATCCAACTCATCTTCATCATCATCATCATCATCATCATCATCATCAGAATTGCTTTTGGGTGGATTTAAAACACTATCAACAATTTCATCATCAGTCATTTGATACTGTTCTTTAAGTTCATCTGAATTAGACATCCAGTCTATAATCTCATTTTCATCAAATATGTTGTCATTTTTTGTAACAGCTTTTGCAAACAACAACAGCTCTTTTGCTTTTTCTTTTATTGGATCGAGATTAAATCCAGCAAATTCCTTATCAATTTCATTATCAATAAACAGGAAATTTGGCCATATACTATGCCATGCATTAGTTAATGTTTATTGAGAAACAAGATTCCATGATTCAGACACCAGATTGACACAGTCCACGATATTGAAATGTTTTTTATATTCTGGAAAATCTGTCTGGTTTCCGTCATCGATGAGAATGTTCTGAATCGATCATTCGCTTTGGAATGATGTCATCATTTCTTTAACTTCGTTCTTTTAGTGCCACGGAGGAAAGATGAAGATGTTTAATGTTTACATCTGCAAGCTTGTGCGGATTTCGGACTCTGGCGGATTTTAGGTCGGCGGATTTGTGGCGCTCTACTGTATATGTAACTGACTAAGAAATTTTGTCAAAAGAGGCCATCTACATATTAAAATTCAGCTCAACTTTTTTTAAAAGTTCAATGGCACCAGCAATAATTTTATTAGATATTTAAGCTCAAATATGTAAAAAATAAACTTTCATGAATTATCAGTTAATGATTACTGAAACAAATTATTAAAAATAAAAATTAAACCAATTAATGTTGAAGAGAAACACCAGTTATGTAGCATAAAGGCTACAGTAATGTATATATTTAATAACTAATTGCTTTATATGATGTTTTGTAAAAGCTGAAACAAAGCCCATGCATATCTTGGACCAGCTGTTTAGAAATATTGATATAATGAAGTTACTAATAGGAACACAAGGTTTTTTTTTATATAAATGTACATAAATAGGAAGACACATTCTTTTGATTGCCATTAGAATCATCATGACTCAAAAATCCTTGACAAATTATCTTTTTTAAATTTTCATTGTCATATTGTGAAAAAATATGTAAAATAAATGTCATTAAGGATATAAAGCCAAGAACGTATTTTCAATAACTGCTATGATTTTTAATGAACAATTGCAGCTTTACAATGAGTTATAAATTGGTCTTATTGCCAGAAAAATCTTTCAGAAATTGGTACCTCTCATTGAAAGCTATTACTGAGAATCCATAATTTTTGGCATCTCTGTATATATATATATATCTCACTTTTCTATTAAGGCACTATATTTCTTAATACGAATATTTTAGCAATGTATAATTATACATAACTTCATATTGGATATATTTTTCAAGAAAAAAGACAACACAATACAAACTCAAATATAACAAATTCAAAAAACAATCTATAATTAAAAAAGTACATCTTTAAAAAATATTTTTGATTATGTACTAATCCTGGGATATCAATATTGGGTTTGCAAACCATATTTCAACAATAGTAGCCTTATTTTATTTATTAATATATATATATATATTCTCTACATTAATCCAATAGCTTAAGAAAAAATCTTAAATTGAACTAAAAAATTTAAATTTGATTTCTTTCAAAAAAGCAACTGTAATTTTATTTTTTACAGAGTAAAATACTAAAATGATCAAAATTAAATTAAAAGGCATACAGACTAAAAACAGACCAATGATAAAAAATTAAATGACAACAAACCTAAAATTCCAGAACTCTGTCATTTTAGGATTTAATTTTATATGGCGCCTGGAGTAAGTATTTCCTCTAATATTGCCAAGCCAGACATCAAATCCAGCATCAGCTAAAATGAAACCTATTACAAATAATAAAATTCATTTTAATGAATTAATGTATTTTTTGTTCATCGCAAAAAATGTAGAACAAGATTTAAATATTTTTTACTCTCTAGAGCTTAATACAGTAGACTCTCGATTTAACAACCTTCAAGGGACCTCGATAAATCGGATGTTAAATCAAATGGTCGTTAAATCAAAAGTTGGTAATATGGGTTGTTTTAATGCAGTAAAAAATTCATAAATTTTAATGTAATTAAAACTATTGATTTATACAATTTAAAAAATATATATTTGTTGTAATTTGTCTTAATCTTTAGAATTAAAAAATCCATAAAAATTATGAAAACATTTTGTAGGTAAGAACTAATTTAAATATTTTACAAAATTTAAAAATGACGTACACTAGTTAATTAATTTTTTTTAAAAATGATGTTATACTTTTTTGCTTCAAATGGCAGTTTGGCAGTATAGATACTTTTGCTTTCATTATAGCATCCCAATTTTTTATAATCGTGAAAATAGTACTTTTTGGAATGTTAAATATTTTAGAAATTTCAGATTTTGCTTTATGATGTTTTTCCACATTTACAAGAACTTTTACCTCCATATCAATGGATATAGATGATCTTTTATTTACAATAAGCGCCATGGAGAAATAAAAAATTTTAACATAGAAAAAATACCGACAACACAAGTGATTTAACGTTGACAAAATGATTCCTAAAAGATTGTAATCGAGATACTATTTGCCTCATACAGGTATTTTTGTGACGATCGCAAGCCAGATAATCGCAGTGTCCAGTGGGCATTCGCGGCAAAGCAACAGGTGAAAGGGGAGAGAAATTTCCAAGAAATTTAACAGAGTTGTTGTTAGGTACATTCTCATTCCTAGAGCGTGCAGAAGAAATAGAAAGGAACAGTTGGCAGAGCTGACGGACATCTGAAAGCGTCAGACTCAGAAGAAGGAAATGTTTGGTTACTTGCTTTTTTTTATACTTCTCTGAAAAGTTGAATGCAATGCACTGTTTATTCATGTTTTCGGAAAGGTCGCTAAAGATTCGAATTATTTACGGGTCGTTAAAACGAGCGATGAAAAACATTGTGAGTATTGGGAAACGGTGGGACATGATCCAAAGGTGATGTCGCTTGATGAAGACTTGATTGTTAAATCGTGAGAGGTCGCTAAATTAAAGGTCGTAAATCGCGAGTCTACTGTATAATAATTTTCCAATATAAAATATAATAATTCACCAATATATTTAATTAAAATGTTTATCAATTGTTTGTATTAAAAACACTTAGAATTTTTTCAATAGTTATGACAGTAATTGCAAACAAATTATCTTTTATTTAGATGTTATTGAAAGGGTGGGGGGAAGCATTAGAGGAAATCAAAAATTTTTCAATAAATATAATTGCACAAAATTTTCTCAATAAATAAGTGAAGAAATATGAAAAGAACATATGCCAATTTAAAAAAATATTTCTATGTGTGAAAACTTAATACCAGTTCTTATATGTTTCATTAAATAGGGCTTTCAAAAATAATGCATAGTGCTTTATCATTACTGAAATTTTGAAGAGCAAGTTATTCTTTTGTAATTTGTACTGATACAATTAATAAAGATAAAAATAATATATCAATCTGTAAGCCTTGTAAAAACTAAGAATTAAAATATTAAACAAAAAATAAATTGTCATTTATTATATAATTGCATCAGTGTTTATAACTGTAGTTTTTATTATTTAATGTAACTAGAAATGCTTAATTTTAGTCTCTCAGTTTTCAATGAACTGATCCCCATTCTCATGTTACTAAGTTGATGTTACTCATTATCAATTTCATAGGCATAGCCAGCTTTCTATGTGTGTGGGGGAGAGGGGGGGTGCCTAGATTTTTTAAATGGAACTTCTTGAAAGATCCAATGTCAAAAGGTTAAACATTTCCTTATATACTAAAACCTGCTAAAATTTAATCTCAAGGGATCAGAAAATTTTCTGCTTTAGAAAAACTTAAGTGTTGAAGAGTACAACAATTGTGCGACATTCCTTTCAATGGGACAATGAAAACTTTCTGTTTAAGACAGGATTCCATTATAGATAGGTTATGATTTCACATTAATTTCAGATTTAAATATTTTTTACTCTCTAGAGCTTAAAAATATATAATAATTTACTGAAATTACTATACTGTTTTACTGTATTTGTATGCCATTATATTATATATATATATATATATATATACATAGATTTATTGCACATGCACAGTCCTCTTGACCCAGATGCTGGAAAATTTTGAGGGCTTAAAATTAATTTTAAACAAGAATAAAACATCATGTGTCAAGCATAGATTATGAAACACTTTCCAACACATCTAGAAAACTGTAACGAAACTTCACCGTTAAAAAGGGTGAAAGAAGATATGCAAGTAAACAATTTAGAAAACATAATACATTGAAAAATTAGTTGAATTATTTTGTGCAGCCCTGTATATGATCTATATATTTGGATATATACTACATAGCATGATAAAATTTAGTTCAGTTAGAAAATTCACATTTAGCAATTTTTGCCAATCGATAGAAATGCACTCGAAATCTTTTGTACAGCTCTGTATATTATCTAAAGACTCTTGTACACACCACATATTAACCTAAAAGGTAACACATAAGGCAACTTAAAACTCATTTCCAGCAATTACCAACCGTAAATGATAATGTATCTTGTTCTTTGCTTAGCTTTGTATATGAATGTATATATATTCCACAAACTTGTATTAATCTACTAAATATAGTTCAGCAGGAAAATGCATAACACAATTAAAACTACCCTTAAGCAATTTACTTTCATAGTCTGCAATACTTACGAATTCCCTTGTGTAGCTCTGTATAGGATCAACCAAATTTATACACATCACGTACTATGAAAAAAATTAGTTAAACTTAAAAACGCAAACCAAAGTTGAAAATGCACCTATCACATATAGATTGTAATTATCACACATATACTATAACCAATATCTTTTGTGTGTCCCTGTAAATGAATGATAAACACAATGCTCACCATTCTTTTAAGCGAACAATTTATAGTGCACCTCAGCAAAGCATATAATTTTCATTATGTCTAAAATAGTGAAACACCACTGCAAATGATTTTTCCTCTGTAGAACAATTTGTAACAGAATTCTTTTGTTTGACCCCGTAAATGAATAATAAATGCTTTGCATCCCCTATTCTACAAAAAGCCTGTTTTAATGCGCTTCATCATTATATCAATTTCATCATGTTTCAAACGGTGTAGCATCATCAAAATGCACTTGAAACCATTATTTCCCATTGACTGTAATGTAACGAAATACTTTTAACTGTTCCTGTAAAAAAACTATAAGTGCTACACACTTCATTTTCAATAGATAATGTGCATGTTTGTCAACAAACCGGTTCCTCACTAGTCAACTCATCTTGTCATAGACAAAACATTTCTCGCTCAATGTGCTGTTTCCTGTGGGAAAGCGAAATTTTTGTATTAATTATGGATCATATCTATTCTAAAACAAATTATGTTTTATCAGATTATGCACAGAACTTAGATTCTGTTGCTAATCAAGATTATTTAACAAGAAAATCTTACCAGCCAGCCAGTTGAAAATTGTTATGACAAAATATATGCAAATGGCAAAATAGTTACTACAATGCATTTTCATATATATTTTTTCCCCTATAAAATTAAGTATATGAAAGTTTAGTATAGGATAAAACACCATGTTTACATTGTGGTAAATTGAAAAGTTGCAAAATATAGCTAACTACTATCATTTGCAATTTTTCAACGATTGTCTAAAAATCCACTCGCCAGCGGCAATTAAAATAATGTATTTCCCAACTCCTGAGTACCGAGATTAATGGTTTTACATGAAGAGAATTATATAATTTAATATAAAAAAAAATAGATGTCATGTTTTTAAAAAAAAACTTACCATGAGAAAAGCATTTAATTAGGGGTTGGTGCAGATTTTTTTTTTTTTTTGAAAAAGGGGGGGGGGGGAGCATTTTGTGAAATTTGTTATATTTTTGTGAAAAATAACATTTTGTAACAAAAGATGAAATCCAGTTACTCAAAATTGAACCAAACATTTATTAATAACTAGCTGACCTGCCTGACGTTGCCCGAGCCTGTGATAATAAATTAAAAACTCAAGTTTTCGTTATCGAGTTGAATGACCCAAACCTTGTTGAAATAGTTCCCATAGAACCCAAGAAAAGAATGAGTCCCCAGGCGGTGGAATATGCCCCCTGTACAGTTAATGAATTTCCTTTAACATTAATGCAATATTTAATTTACGGATGAAATCCCCCGCCTCTCTCTAAACTTAACCCCTTATCTTTAACAATAATGTGATTTTTAATTTACGGCTTTGGTGAGTAAACATAAGTTGATGCCGAAAAAGATTAATATATTTTAAAAAAAGGTGGTAGTTGGGGATCTAAGGAAATGTTTAGTAGTTTATAAAGTAGCTGGAGTTCCCTAGAACTATGTTTAGGAAAATTGCAAGATAATCCGATCATTTTTAAAAAAGCTGCATCAAGGGCCCCAAGAATGAGATTAATATTCAAAATTGGTGGCAGTTGAAGTCCCAGAAAATTTTTTGTCATGCAGACAGTTGCTGGAAGTTCTAAGAAGTTGTTAGGAAAAAAAAAGCTAGTGAATCGGATAATTTTTAAGGGAGCTATAATAGGGGACCCAAAAGGGGCCAAATGATAGTTTTGAGCAGGACCCTAAGAGAAAAACACCTTAAAAGGTCCTAGTACTTAACGCTTTAGATCTTTAATTAGTCAAAATTAAGCATAGGGTATAAATTAATCATTAAAATAAAATTTTAAAGAAATGCTTAAAAAGGGCCCTTAGGGCCCCATAAAAATATGAGGGTGGTGGCCCGGGGAGGGAAGTCCAAGACTCAACTTTAAAGTTATGCATTGAGATGGTGACACAATTAGGAGGGTGCAGAAAATGCATGGCACACAAAAAGTTCAAGGCCCCGGGCAGGGCCCCAGGGGGCCAGGATCCTAACTGGAATGTAGAAATGAGGAAATAACTAAATAGAGAAAAGGCCCCCTAAACGAAGAAGATCGGATTAAAAGGGAGCAAGTTATTAACAATTCAGGGAACAAAAACTTCAAGGGGCCCTGTACCGGGACACAGGGACTTAACTAGAATGTAGTAATGGAGAAATAACTAAATGGAGAAAGGAGCCCCAAAAACCAAGATCGGATAAAAAGGGAACAATTTATTAAAAATTTAGGGCACAAAAACGTAAAGGGGCCCAAGGGGCCTGGGTCTTGTCAGAGAAATTTTTCTGTCATTCATGTAGTAGCTGGAAGTCCTAAGAAGTTGTTAGAAAAAAAAAAAGATAGTGAATCAGACGATTTTTAAGGAAGCTATAGTAGGGGCCCCAAAAGGGGCCGTTGATAGTTTTGAGCAGGGCCCTAAGAAGAATGGTCCTAACGGGAATGTAGAAATGGGAGAATAACTAAATGGAGAAAAGGACCCAAAAACGAAGATTAGATTAAAAAGGGGCAAGTCATTAACAATTTACGGAACAAAAACTGTAAGGGCCCAGGGGGCCTGGATCTTCTCCAAAATTTCTTTTGTCGTTCATGTAGTAGCTGGAAGTTCTAAGTTGTTAGAAAAAAAAGCTAGTGAATAGGACGATTTTTAAAGAAACTATAGTAGGGGCCCAAAAAGGGGCCAGCTAATAGTTTTGAGCCGGGCCCAAAAATGACGAAGGGTCCTAATTGGAAATTAGAAATGGGGGAATAACTAAATGGAGAAAAGGCCCCAAAAACTAAGAAAATCATATTAAAAGGAGGCAAGTTATTAACAGTTTAGGAAACAAAAACTTCAACGGGCCCCGTACCAGGCCCTAGGGGGGCAGGGTCATAGCTGGAATGTAGAAATGGGGGAAAAGCTAAAAAGAGAAAGGGCCCCAAAAATAAAGAGGATCGGATAAAAATTGGGCAAGTTATTAACAATTTAGGGCAAAAATCTTAAAGGGGCCCGGGTCTCAAAAAATTAAAAATCCGAGCCTCAGGTGCATCAGGACCTACCTTGGACTATCCCCGCTGCAATTATGAAAACCAAAATTATTTGAATAATTTAAAAAAAAATGAGCAATAAGCACACAACACAGCTAACTATACAGTAGGCAATGCTAAGCATGTGTATGTTTTGTCTACGATTCGTTGTAAGATCTTTACGGCTTCATGAATTAAAAGCACATTATCTATAGGGAACATGCTGTAGTAAACAACAATAACATACAAAAATTTCAGGGCAATATGAGTATATTTATGAGAGTTAGAACATGGACAGATGGCAGACAAACTGAAGTCATAAACACTTTTCAACTAGGTTTGAAAGAGTTAAAAAGGTAAAAAAGAAAGCATTTTAATCTCCTTGAAGGCTTTTATAAACATGGCCATATGTGCAATAAGTTTTTGAACATCCATTTTTTTTCTTTCGAAGATAAAAAAAGTCTTTTAGTTTTGTTGGGAGTCTCTAGAGGTGCAGGGACATGCTGCATTGCATCTGCCGAATTCTGTCTTCTCCTAACGGCGAGTATTGCTTATGTTCATATATGTGAAAGAGAGAGGGTCACCCCAGAAATACAGAAAAAGACTATACTAGGGGGTCTTCAATCTAATGCCTACAGGCCACCAAGCTATTACTATTTTAGTATAGAAAAAATTATCTTATTTAATGAGAAACTTTATGTTTAAATAAGGCAAGAATTGACTTTCAGAATTTGTTATGGCAATGACTTTCAGACAAAAATGTTGAAAACCCTTACTCTACACTTTATAGTTCTGGGATTTTCTAATTAGCGTAATAAAAAATGTGGGTTTTTTTGTGTATGGTTGTGCAAAGACTGCTTGCTAAAGTGCTAAGAAATTTGGCACAAGGATACTTCATATACTAAAACACCACAAAGTCACTTTTTAATTTTTTTTTTTTTTTTTTTTTTTTTTTTTTTTTTTTATACAGGCATATTGCCAGATCTCTTGTTTCATAAGGATCTAAAAAAGAAACTTCATATGAGACATAGTTAAGTTATAATAAATAATTATCCGAAATCCGATCATGGTGTTTATATCCTAACATTATAAATGTGATTGTGTGAAGGTTTGGCTGAAGTAAGCGTCAAAACGGAGGATTTAATGACCCTGTATCTTTGCCTATAGATGGATTATAACCCAGAAATGAACATAAGCTAGATTTTATTTATTTTATTCAAATATTTTTCTTAATAATTCAAAATTTCATTATTTTCATAGAGAATAAATGGACATTTTTTTTCATATAAAATTTTAGAATGGTTAAATTTACTTTATCGTTGCTAATACTTTATCATTGCCAATGCTAAATCAATACACGGAATGATAATTTTTACTTAACAATCTATTTTCAATTGAAATATTTCCATGTGAAAAATGAAAATGAAATAAGAATTAAAAAAAAAAGATGAATATGCATCCTATTTGAAAAAAAAAATTAAATATTTGTTAATATTGAAGTAAATTTTCCAAGAAATAAAAACATTTTTGCATATACAAACTGCATGATTCAATTTATTCCGATTCTACATAACCAAATGTCATCTGTCAACTATTTACATTTAGAAATCATTCATTGTAACTCTTTTCAGCTTTAGGTTCAACCAAGGATGCATACTTAAGCTTCTTTCAATTAGGTGGACAAAAATTGCCCACTTTTAATAAAAATTAGATTTAAAGAAAAAAAAATAGTATTCTCCAGTAATTATTCTTTAAAGATGGCAGTTAAAACAAAGTGGATTAAAAATACAATAGTTTATCTGAAAAAAAAAAAAAAAAAAAAAAGATGTAATTTTTTTTTATGTAAAGCATTCATTTTAAATTTTAAAATGAATATATTTTTTTTATAAATTTGACAAAGTGATGTCATTTTCATTTCACCAGCTTTGAAATTCTAATCCAATTCTTAAAAGAACAATATCTTTTTGAGAAATATCAAAAATCGCTTAATTTCAAAACGCAATTTTATCTAATTCTGATTAAATTACATTGTAAATATAGCTTCTTAGTTAAATTTGGTATTTAATAATATTAATGCTTAAATTTTTTCTATGTGTACAATAATATTGGATTTCTTTAAGCGCTTTTATGTTTTAAATAGATAATGTGCATGTCACATCACACACTAAAAGTGTTTTTCTCAACTAATTGTAGCAAAAAGTAACAATTCTTGCAGAGTTAGTAATGATGTATTGTAACTACTTGAAAATTAGGAGAAATTTAGCAAAAATTCAAGCAATTTAACTCAAAGTTTTGCCTACGTTGAGTTGAGTAGACACATAAAAAATCAGTTTGTTGACAAAAATGCACATTATCTATAAATAGAAATGCATATTTGTACATGATTCGTGAAGTGAAAGAATTTTTTTTACCTAGACAAGACAAGTATCAGTCAATAGGAAAAACTATCCCCCCTTGAAAAAAAGTGCAGTTGTATTTAAAACCATAAACCGGTTTTCATTCAGAAAATATTAGTATTTTATAGTAATTACGCAAATTGGCATATTTTCCACAGAATTTATTAGTTGCCAAAATGTAAGTTTAACATCCTTTTAAAGTACAATCTTCAACTATATTAAATTTTAATAAAATTTAATAAATATATTAAAGTTGATGTAAAAGTTGTTAGCATATGCAACTTTTATTAGAGAATCGGATTTGCCTTTGACATTGTTCACGTGAAATTCAAAGAATATCACTAATTAAACAAGAAAATCCCCCGTCCTATTTTTTAAAGGCACCATGATTATGGAAAAGAATGTTCCTTCCAATTAAAAATCCAAGTATTATCAGTTATCTTTCTCTGATACTTATATAATTCCTTTTAACTTTAAAATATCTAAATCTATAGTTAAAAATATCTCTGTAGGGTAATTTTTGTCTTCATTGGAATTAATACATTCCTGTCAAATTTGGAAACTCCCATAATCCTAAACTGAAACACAACAAATATGACAATATTTATCTATAATTGGGGTGCTTTTTAAAATTTTTTTCACCATAGAAAGAAATAAGCAATCTCTATTGCTTAACAAATAAGCATAAAGTCTTTAAAGCATGATAAACGTTTTGATATTGTTGGTAGATCTACAGATGCTAAAAGTGGGGCACTGTGAAATAAAAATACAATAAATATGAGAGTTAAAGGTACTTTTACTACTTATTTTATTTATTTTTAAACCCTGACATGTTAATTAACAAATTTCCTCAAAAATATTTACTAATATAATCCTTTTAAACAATATTCTTCTACACGAGAACACAAATTAAATAAATTTTTATGAACATAATAAATGTAAAATATAATAAATAGAAATGCTAAAACAGAATAACATAGAAACAAATGAATTCCACATCTAATTTTAGTGAAAGAGTATGAAATTTCAAGCTCATGAATGAAATTAAAATGATCCTATATATAAAAACAAAAATATGCAAACTGGGATTATCAGAAGTATTCTCTACTATAACATGTGATAAAGAGTTTGTTAGTTGTATATGTTGCTTAATTAATGCGTTAATTTTCTTTAAATGTTATGTGAATAAAGTCATGGGGCTAGTTTTACATAAAACATTTCTTTAATGACTTTATTTATTATGAGTGCCCCAGATTTTTAAAGAGAATTTATTCTATAGACCAGAATGTTTAGATGCATGTTTGTATGATTTTACTCTATCATAATGTATCTTAAGAGAAATCACAAATATTTATTGGGTTGAAATGCATCTTAACTTGCATTTGGGTAAATTAAAATGTTTTGTTTGAAAATTATCAAAATTTGCTTAGTATTTGTTTAAAGTTACTGCAGTATCTTTATGAAACTTTAAATTTAATAACCTTTTATTTTTTCCGACTTAACTTTATATCCATTTTACTTGCACCACAAAGTTTAAAATTTTGAAAATTTCTACTCTGATGAAAGTTTTCACTCAAATGTTATTCATTCATTATCATACTGTGTACCTGAATTTTCCTATTTACTTAATAACTTTAAAAGAAAATCTGCATTAATTTATCAAACATGAATTTAGTATTGTGTGCATGTGATATCTTTTAAACTATAAAGGTAAAAATAGTTCATATAATTCATTTTAGAAATCATAGGTAAACACCAGGAAAATCAAAAACAGACAGCTGTTTACTTTTCAATAACAAAATTATATAATATATTTCCCATGGATTTATATATTTTCCCTTTAGGTATGAGTTTTGGTAATTAAACAAATACACCGTTATTGCATTCATATTTTTTTAAATCACAGATACTTTGAGTATTTTGACAGCCCTCTCCTCTCTCCCTCCAAACAGTATTAATTTCATAAACTGAGTTATTGGTATTATAAATAAGAAAAACTTCTGTACAATTCAATTGCTAGAGATTTTTATATTACTCAATAGCTTAAACATACAGAACAAAGTGCACAACACACTTTAATCTTCAATTTGTTACAAAATGGAAATAGCCATTCAACTGCAAATTATGTCTTTTTTCAATTTATGTTTAAAATATAAGATTAGGGGTTGTTTTCATACTGAAATTGTACTAAACTCTGAAATTTCCAAGTCATTTGGTCAAGTATTTTAGGAATTATGAAGGTTTAAAATTTGGAACTCTTAATTCTAAATTCATTTGTGATCATCGCAAAACTGATTGCAAAGTGGGTAGTTTTTTTTAAGCATAACTCAAAAACTACTTGTCAGAATGAGTTGTAATTTTGGATTTGCATATTTGAAACATCTAAAAATCAATTTCTGTTTTAAAAAAAATACAGTAAAACCTCCATAACGGACACTCCCGAATAGCGGACACCTCTATTTAGCGGACGCTTTTGCGATCCCTAAACCTGTATATCTGTACATTTTTAACTCTCAATTGCGGACACCTCCAAATAGCGGACAAATTCTGTGCTCCCGAGGTGTCCGTTATTCAGAGGTTTTACTGTATATATATAAAAGGTATATTTTCCCAAAGTGCCCAACTTTCAATTTCTGTTAAAAAATATATATATATATATATATATATATTTTAATCTTTTTTTAGCTTTATATATATATATATATATATATATATATATATATTATATATAAAGCTGTAATCAACAGTAATCAGCTGTAATATATATATATATTAATTACATTTCATATTTCTTTTGAAAATTAATTTAAAAAAAATATTATATTTTCAAAATAAATTTAGAAAAACTTATTAATTGTAACCTATGAATTTTTTAACAGAAATCGTTTTTTAGGCGCTTCCATTATGCAAATCCAAAATTGCTGCTCATGTACACATTAACAAATGTACAATATCACCATAAAAAAAGAAAAAAAAAAGCTGCCAGACTGACAGCCCAAAAAGAATGAAGTGAAAACCTGAGTTTGGTGAAAGAAAAATGACCTATACAGGCATCTAAAAATCAAGCCCCACCCAAAGTGTAATCCTGGTGCATCATTGCATGTACATGGTAAACATGTAGATGGTTATCAATTTTCCGTATGTTGATACAGACAAGTTGGCATTGGCTTATAGAGTATCACCCTTCCATTCGAAGAAGAAACCACAATGAGAGTGAAATAAAGTGGAAAGATTAGAGAAGAGAAAAGATAGGAAATAGAAAAGAGAAAAAGATCACTCATGAGTCCAGGGTCATGAAACCAGTGAATAATTAAAGAAGTGTGGACCTTCCTGGGGCTTAATTAAAATGGAAACTACAACTTAACCCAAAACAGAGTATTTTACTGTCATAGTAATTTTTTTAATTATAATTAAAATACTTTACATTATTTTTTAATTTTAAAAGACAGTAAATTGGAGTCAAACATAAGTCAGTTATTCTCACTTTGGCCCACTTGTTATCTAAAAATTAGATAAGTAAAATGATCATAAAATTTATGAAACTTTTGCTGTCAAGTTACTTTCTAAAATAGATTTTTAAATCATTATATTAAGTATTAACTATGTGTATTACTATTATAGCAAGATTAGCAAGTTTGTTTGTGCATGATGGTTGTTATCAGTTTTTACCTTTATGTCAAACTCAAAAACCTAATAAAAAAATCATTTCTACAGAAAATATTTTCATGAATGCAATTTTCAATTCAATAAAAGTTTTAAATTAGGATAGGTAATAGTGGTTTCTTGCTGTCCATTATTGTAGCATTAAATTTTGATAAAAAATATAAATGCCAGAACATATTCATGTATTATTTGAGATAATAAAAATAGTAAACAAAGTTTATTCTATTTTTTCTTAAAATGTTAAATTTTTATCAATTTTTTTCATTTATTAAATTTTGAATTGGGATATTTCACCTCAAATCAAGTTTGGCAAAGATGCATAAATTTTTTCTATATGTGTAATTTTTTGATTAAGTACATTGAAATAGCAAAAATGTAAATTTTGCTTATCTAAATATAAATCTAAAATTTCATAACAAATGTACTACAGCATTTAAAAATATGTCTGAATATATCTTTATTTCTTTAATGGGCAGTTGATGCTTAAACTTTATTCTGTTATGCCATAAAACATTTTTTTTTTATCTCTAAAGTAATTTATATTATTACTAGTATTCTTAGATGTTTCAAAATGAAGAAAAATATTACTTACCAGAAATACTTCATTATTTACTAATTCCCTAAATGTGATAACCTTTAATTGAAATTTAATATCGATGCATTTTATTAAGGTTAGAATGTATACTAAGTTGAGATTTTGCCAAAAATTGTTTTCTGTTACTCTTTCGTTTTAAGATTTTTTTTTTTCCATTTAAGAAATATTCTTCCTCATATTAAATTTAAATAATTAACATTTTAAATACTTATAACAATATAGAAAATTTTAATTTGAAAATTCATTCTCTGCTGCATGATACGGTGGAACAAAATGTTGTGTTTTTGATGGAACCCCTGTCATGTCAAAAACCCAACCCTGTATTATAGATTTAATAGTAAAATTGCTTTGATAAAATACAAATAACCCCAATTAAACCCACCTGGGTTGTTTATTATTTTTTTAACCTGGAGAGAAAGGGGGGGGGGGGGCAGCCATCAATGGCTAGTGTTAGCCTTGGAGAGCATTGCATTAAATTGAATTTATAACAAAATTATAGAGAAAAAAAATGAGACATTACCCAAACTTTCAGCAGGAAAGTTAAGAACCCAATCACTTGCACTAGACAGAAGTCCATGTTGCAGAAATACAACAGGTTTCTCCTGACCCTTGTTTTTACCATAAGCATGGGATTTTCTTCCATTTGGAATTCTTTGAACAGATAACAGATAGCCATCTTTAGTCTGGGCAGTATAATCTTCAACAGGATATCCTTTACTAGATATAAGTTGTGTCTGAAAGAAGAAAATACTATTAAGGCTAAAAGTGAAATAATTGACAATATTCATATAAAATTTGAGTATTTCACCAATTTCAAATAATAATCATTTAAATTAAAAAGCTTGAAATTATGATAATAAAGTCTTAAATTTAGTTAAACTGAATGGAAGCAGCTTTGACAGATTATATTTCTGGGTAAATTTTAAAAATATTCATGAAACTGCACAATTAGCCAATTTAGGTATTGTTGAATTGGAGAAATACCCACAAAATAAAAGTTAGTGTTGCTTCAGGTGCAAAGAACCAAGTTTGAAAAAGAAAAGAATTCAATAGTAAAATGAAAATAATATATTTTTTTTTAAATGGCAGTTACAACAATTATTTTTCAGTTTAAAAATAATTTTCATACAAAACTTAAAATTCTCATAATTAATAAATAAAACAATTTGATTTATGATATGAAACAATAAAACTTTAACCAGGTACCAATACTAAGGATTATAGGATTTCTAAACAACTAATGAAGTTAGAAAATAGAAATGTTTTGCATTATTGGGGGGGAAAATCTCAAAATAGATATTATCATAACAGAATTTAACTTTCCTTTCATATACATTGAAATATTGGTACTTTCCTCTTGACCACTTTCTATTTAAAAAAAAAAAAAAAAAAGAAAATATCAGCAATAATACAAAAACGTAACGTCATACTAGATTCCAAATGCAGTGCTAGTACACAATGGATGTATTCCATTTTTACTTTTTATGTGGATAAGACAGTTTAATTTTTCTAATGAAGGTTATAAGTTAACTGCTTTTTCTAATGAAGGTTATAAGTTAACTGCTTTTTCTAATGAAGGTTATAAGTTAACTGCTATTTCTCTGTTTTCTGTCGCATAAAAAAAAAAATTATAAAGATTTGGGATCTTCCATCTACAGAACTTGATAAGATAATCTATTTTTTAGATTATGGGATTCAGCCATAAAAAAAAGGTGTGCATTAAAAGATATGATACGAGGCTTTATTTGCAAATGGATAAACAACAGTAATGTAATGTTAAAAACTGTGATAAGTTAATATCTTATTAAAAAAGGAACATGGTTCGACGGCTCAAAATTTTTTTTGGCTCATAATTTTGAGGCTTTATTTAATTTTTATTTACATTTAATATGTTACATCTGTTATTTTTGATCACTGTATGTTATATATCTGTTTACAATTTCTGACTAAATAAAGAGCAATCTGTTCATTCCAAACTTCTGTTATTATTGGCATTTATTACATCCCTCCAGAAAACTTAACTATGACAGCATGAAAGCGGGAAATAGAAAAAAAAGGTGGAAAAAAATTTCATTGATAACAATGGCAGTAAATTCTTGTAGTTTAGACACATTTTAAGATGTATTTATACAAATAAACTGAAATATAATTGTATGTATAATTGCTATTTTCTTTTCATAATTTAGAAAATATTTTATAAAAAAAATTAAACTAACAATAAATATATAGGTTTACTGAATAAAAAAAGAGAATGGAAGGCAGTTTGTTTAAAACGTAAATCCAAATATCTGATGAAATTATACAAATTAGATTAATTTTTCAAAACAAATGTTATTCTGTGTGGATTGGCTTGCTTAAGATCCCCCCCCCTCCCTCCTTTTTAAAGAATAAAAAATTCTACATGTTAAATATATGCACATGAAAGTAATCTTTGCTCCAGAAACACATCACTGAAACTACCCAAAAGTGTTGCATAAATTATACGAAATATTTCTATTTCAAATATAACCTCATGCAAATCTTATTTCCCTTCTCAAGTCTTACAAAAACTTCCCTCTGGAAAGATGCTTTAAACAACTCAATTTACATGATTTTCAGATGCTCACAACATAAGCTGACCTTTGATTTGATAGCTCTTCTGCACAGCGGTTCAGAAACTAAGGATTTAAGAAGCAAAATTGCCCAAGGATTAAATTTAACATACACCCCTTTCCTCCCTATATGCTTCCAATATTTCCTTTGCATCAATTCAGATAATGCCCAAAATTACTTTCAAAAAGGTAGAATTCCTCCTTTAGGAACTCTTTCATGCCTTGACAGTAGTATAGAAAACCATAAACAAGGAATTGTTATGCAAACAGCTTTATCCTGCAACTTTTAGGACGAGAATCATACCTAGTATTTTTTGAATTTTTAGGCGGGTACCTTTTGGACAAACTTCTGTAGTCAGGATACACGGATGAGGCATATGGCCATGGTTATTCTAAAAATCGTGAATGTGTAACGAATGTGATGTCACACTTTTGTATTTTTGGCGACAGTTATTTTTGTTGTACATTGTACAAGACTAATTTCGGTAATTTGTACACAAACTAAAAATAAGCTTTATTGATTAAACTATTAATACTAACAAAGTGAGGAAAAGCTATCTCTGGAAATACATGCATTTAAATAAAAGTGCTAGTAAAAAGAAAGTTCAATCTTCGTTAGTTAAATGCTAAAAGATAAAATCGGTAAAATGTGTTCTAAAAAAAAATGTATGGAGTGTTTTGTTAAAAATGATTATTAAAAGTTTAAAAAGGAGGAATTCTGTGTTTTTTGTATTCTTGAAATAAAATCAATGAAAACAATCTTCCATCAAAATAATAAAATTTAAAAGCTTCACATAAGTAGGGTCAGGTGGGGGAAAGTGGTGGTAATCTAAAAAAATGCACTTTTTTCACAATAAATGTACATTTTTTTTACTTTTTTTTTTTTCAATTAATACATAAGTGGAGTTTGTGACAAATATTTCTATTAAGATTTGTAAATCTGGCAACAAGTTTACTGTTGTTTATCTTCTTGTTTACATATATGTGCAGTTTGTTCTTAACACATGGTATTGATAAACTTACTTCTTGATCCTTTTCTCACTTGAAAAAATTAGCATATTTTGATACATTTCAATAGAAGAACTTCTTAAAAACAGATTCATGCATCAAGGTAAGAATTATTTTATTATTTCAATTTTTTATGATTCTTTTTCTGAGGTGGGGGAAAGTGGTGGTATAGTTAGGCTTAGCTCAATGTTGTATGATGATTCAATTTTAGACTGTAGATGTGATTAATTTTTAAAAATGGGCTGTAATAAAAGTATTAATCTAAAAAAAAAAAAAAAAAATAGGCTTTATTTATAAATTTTAATCTTAATATGATAATACAATTAAATTAAAAGTTATTTTTTACATATTTAATCATGATTTAGAATATTTTTTAATATCATTAGAATAAATTTAATTCTTTTTTTTTTCAATTTAGATAATTTTAATGTGTGACTGTTCACTGACATGTAATTTTTTTTTCCAGCTTAACTATGCCTAGAAACTACATAAAAAAGACTAGTGGTCCAAAGTATACACAAAATGATCTTCAGATGGCTATAGCAGAAGTTAAAAATGGAGCATCGATTTATTCTGCATCCAAGAAAAATGGTATTCCTGAACAAACTTTAAGGAGGTGGATTGTTAAAAGTCCATCACATCAAGGACCTGGCCGATCGCCTTTTCTTAGTCAGGAAAAAGAGAAATGCATCGTTGAAGCTGTGAAATTTCTGTCAAAATGTGGATTTCCATTCGACAGAAAAGATATTTCTTAATGTTGTTGAAACATACTTGCTCAGCAATAAGGAGCTCCTAATGGAAAGCCAGGAATCGAATGGGTGAGAGAATTTGAAAAGAGATGGAAAGGAGAAATTGGGAAAAGAAAGCCAGAACTTTTAACGAAAGCCAGAGCTAAAGATATGTGCGAAGAAACAGCAAATGCTTTCTTTAACATATATGAAAATGTACTGCTTAGCAATGGTTTGCTTAAGGAGCCATGAAGGATTTTCAATTTGGATGAAACAGGGTTGTCTACTGATCCCAGATCAAGCAAGATTTTTGTCCAGAAGGAAAGTCGAACAGCTTACTTAAAGTCTGCCGACTGTGGTAAGGCCATGTATACAGTATTATTTTGCATATCTGCTGCTGGTGAATATTTACCTCCTTTTGTTGTCTACAAAGGACAGAATATCAATCCTGGATGACTGGAGGGCCACAAGGAACTCTTTACGGGTGCACAGAGTCTGGTTGGATGCAGGATTTTTTGTTTGAAACGTGGATGAAGTTTTTTATAAATTTCCTCAAAAACTTTAAAAAGCCGGTATTGTTAATATATGATGGCCATGGAAGTCACTTAACATATAATTCCATTAAGCTAGCCATGGATAATGGTATTATTTTACTATGCCTCCCACCTAATAGCAGCCATGCCCTTCAACCACTAGATGTTGGAGTTTTTTTCACCAATGAAAAATGCGTGGAGGGACGTATTAAAAACTTGGTATCAAGAGAGCAGGTTGCAAAATGTTTCCAAAGCAACCTTTCCATTTCTTCTAAAGAAATTATTTGAAAAAATGAAGGCAACAAATGCTGTAAATGGATTTAGAGGGACTGGCCTTTATCCTCTCAATAGAAATGCCATTCAACATCGTATAATTCCTACAGAAAAGAATCCAACAGTTGCAGCTACAAATAAGAGATCGGCGTCTTCTAAAGTTTCTGCACTACTAGATTCACCTATGAAAGATTTGAAGGAGGCAATTCTGTTGACAGTATCTCCCACACCATCTGCAAACACGGTTCTAGCTATGGATAACTCTTAAGAAAAAAAAAAAGGGGGCACAAAGCAAATCTGGGGAAATTTTAACTCAAGAGAATGTTTTAAAAAGATTAGCAATGGAAGAAAAGACAGAAAGAAAAAATGCAATTTAGACCAGGTTCCTAAACGAAAAGACCAAAAAAGGTCGGATATAAAAATTAAAAAAGTCACCAGTCCTACTACCCTTCTCGATACCAGAAAAATCAATCAAGGTTCATGGCTTGAGGTAAAATACAATTCCAAAAGAAATATGATGTGCTCATTTATCGGGCAAGTTGTTGAGAAAAATGGTGATCTATATCATGTTAAATATCTTACTAAGTCTAAATTGGGAAATTATTATATTTTCCCAGAATTAGATGATGAAGATAATGTGGAAGTTAGCAGCATTATTCGCATTTTAGAAGAACCAAGATTTGACAGTCGTGGACATTATTTTTTTAATCAGTAATTATAATAAAAACTATGTAAGAAATTTTATGTAAATTGGATACTTTGAATATAGATTTGAATGTAAATCTCATAGCGTTTCCTTTATTTCACAGTTAAATTTTGAAGAAATAATAAATAAAAACATATTATACCCCCACTTTACCCCACCATGGGGGAAAGTGGTGGTATCAAAACATGCCTATTTTAAAATGAATCTACAAGAAATTTTCTTAGCAAAACTTTATATAAACACAATATTTCTAACCTACATAAGTCTAATGTATATAATATCTACTAAAAACCTGATATCTAGTGCTTAAAACTTACTGTTATAAGGCTTTTTCCAAAAAAACCTTGATTTTACTACCACTTTCCCCCACCTGACCCTATCACTGAGTAACAATTTCAGATTTATCACAGTCAGAAATAAAGATGAAGTATACTTTTATATCAGTTCTGTTGTACTAAATATGGTGATAACTAATATACTTTTAGGTAGCTTTCAATACAAAAAGGTATAAAGCTACCTATTGCAGCCGTTCGGAGGAAAGCAATTCCGGAAAATTTCGATATATTTTCACCGATCATGATCCCCAGACCCCAAAACCACCTTCCGTTCAAATGTTGATTTATATATACAGTAGAAGATCTTTATAATGCAATTCTCCATATAACGCTCAACTTCTCAGATGTAAACAATGAATTTTCAGTTAAGAAACATCTGAATTCCCACATTATTAATATGTTATTCTTTAGAGGACTAAATTTGATACATTAGTTCAACTTTATCTCCTTAATTCAGAGCTTATTACTGAAAAAATTGCTATGAATTGATACAGGTATGTTTGGATAATGTTTATAAAGTAAATTTAACAATGTGTGGAATGAACAATATTATACAAAAAATTATAATCTGCGCAACTCCTGGTAATAAAGAATGCAATATAAAGATACTCTAATTTTGGTATGTTTCACACATATTTCGCCATGTTTTACAAGCTAAATTTAATGATGTGTGAAATGTGATCTATATTACGCAAAATTCTATATACCGCACAACCCAACCTCGTGTTTTTAGGTTTGCGTTATAAAGATCTTCTACTGTGTATATATATATATATATATATATATATCTGACCTATGTCATACGATAACGCTCGTATTTATAAATCGATTTTGATGAAACTAATTGTGTGTATTAAGCTCACCAATGTCTCGACCGAGTTCGTTGGCCAGCTTGGTCTGCCATTTTGTTTCAAGATAACGGCCACTTAAAAATTTAAATCTAAAATAAATATACAAAAAACAAAAATTCAAATTTATTTTTTAATTAAGTGTTAGGCTTTGATACGAGGATTCCAGAGCATTTTTTGTTTTACCTCTATTTTAAAAAATGGCTGAGATAGAGCAGTTTGAAATTCTAGGGTGGCTGACATTTTGAAACAAGACAGCACATTACAAAAATTTTCATTGTTGTAATAATTTTCCCAATCATACGCATAAAACTATATATATATTCATATCCATTAGCGCCAATTTCTTGCCAAATTTGGCGAAATATCGCCAAATTTGGCGACCAAAATAAGTTTTCATAAATGAAGCCAATTTGGATATTGCTCAATAATTTGGCGAATTTCGTATTCAAATTCAGTATTAAACAATCTTTTGTAAACGTTTTCTTTGTATTTTAACTTGCTGTTTTCGTGTAACTTTAGCTAAAATTTTAAAACGAAGATATAGGAAAGCTACCTTTTCCTCCCAGTACAGGCCGGAAGGACTTTTTAATATACATTTTTTCCATGACATGACTTTTCACTTGTTTCTCAAAAGCGAATTTTATTATAAATACATGACTATATTTTAAAATGTTAAAAACATTCAAGTAAACAAAGTAATACCATAATACCATTCAAAGCCAATTTGAGTTATTAAAACTATAAAAAAAAAATTGTGCGACAGAAATTGTGATGGGTGTGACATTGTGTACATATATATTTGTTAATAATAATTAAAAATTTAAACAGTGAAAATTAAAATTGATAAAGTAACAATATTTTACAGCAAAAAGGTTTAATTTTAATTATCTAAAGACCCAGTAGCAGAAACAGTGCAGCATGGCAGTGGATGCTGCAGATTTATTTTAGATCCTGCAGATTAATATAACAGCATAAAAAAAATGCTGGGTTTAAAGAAAATTGCTAAATTTTGCTTCATGTCTCTAAATTTATTCTATCTTCTTATATTTTCTTTCTAAATGCAAATTTTGCCAATTTTTTTTTTTTTTTGTTGTTACTACTATTTTTTATGATATTAAACTTAGTCCAGCATTGTTTGGTTGCAGATAAATTAAAAATTTGGTTTGCTGCAGATTGACACAGAAAATTCTGCTACTGAGTCCAAAGATATTCAACAGTTTAAAATGTATAATAGTAACTTCTATTATTTACAAGTGATGGTGGTGGAACCAACTATAGTGGGGTTAAGATAGCAATATGCCAAGGACACAGCTTTAGAGTGCTCCGTGGCAGCTAAAAATGGGTATGATTGCAGATGATTAAAAAAAATATTTTAATATATTGATATTTAAATTTTAAACTATGTATTACTTTAAAAAGTTTTTTCAACAAGCTTATTTACTAATACAACAATTAGGGGTCTGCATTCGACTCACAGACTACTAGACTCACAGACTCTCTCTGTGGCACTGGTTATAACAGATTTTAAGAAAGCTCATACAGCAAATTTATTGTGACTGAGTTCATTTAGAGTCATTTCAATTTTACACACAGATTTCCACTTTTATGGAAGTGATTATTTTTTTTTTACATTTTGGCCACAATAATTGCATTTTGTAGCTATTATAAGGTTTAAAGTAAAGCAAATAACTGAAAGCCAAACTAAATGTTATTTAAGCTAGAAAGCCTGTTGAAAGAGGCCTAGGTATAAAAATTTATAACCTCTGTTACCGGACACAAAGATGCACTTATCATATAAGAACAAGCAACCAAACAATTCTCTTTACCACTGCACTGTGTTTAATAATGTTGTTAGCCTAGTTAATGCTGCATATTGATTAAAATCTGTTTAAGCAGAATGAATGAAAGAATGACCATGTAACCTGTTACCAAATTGCAAATTTTAAAGTTATTTTTTTTTTCAAAAATCTTTTAAAATTAATGCAATATCAAAAATGACAGTGATTGTGTGGCCACTTACTCTGCAAATAAATTTATTGATAGATTACATAATAATCAAAACAGAAATATTTCAGAAATTAATTACTTTTTCATAACAGAGGTTACATGAGGTAACCTCTGTAACATAAGGTGACAGAAAAGTTACCAACACTAACTTAATTTGGTGATTTTGTTCTCATATGTTAAGAATTATGTTTATAGCTTACTACACCAACAGTTTTCTTAATTAAATGAATTAATAGCTAATTTTGAAGAATAACATCTGTAACTTATGTTATCTGGTAACCAGAGGTTACATAAGGTAACATAAAACTTACCAAAACAAACTTAATTTAGTGATTTTGTTCTAATCATATGTTAGAAATGATGTTTACACACCAAAAACTTTCTGAAATTTTGGAGAACATCTGTAGTTTCTTATCTGGTAGCAAAAGTTACATTCAGAAAGAATAAAAACTATCCTGAGAACCAGGGGCACCATTTGGGGGAGGCTATGGGGGCAGTTGCTCCCCCCCCCCTCAACAAATTTGAAATTTCAGAAAATGTATCAGTCATCACAGGTCAGATATCAACTTGTCAAATTTGATTACAATAAAAACATAACCATTAAATAAACACTTTAAGCACAGAAACTAATAATTATCAAAAATGTTTTCTAAAACCTTGTTATTCCAATCAATTGCATCTTAGCTGTGTACATGATCAAAAAAAAAAAAAAAAAAACTCATCAGGACTAGAGTTTTAGAGATGAATTTCTCAATTTAGCCTAAAATTTAGGGAGAATTTTCCTTTTTGGGGAAAAAGGGGGTTATTTAAGTTCTTAATTATTTGATTTTTCAATTTTTAATTATTAGTGTCATATTATATTTACTGCAATCATTACAATAGTATTAAATCATTTGCTTTATTAAATCATATTATATACAGTATGCTCTTAATAATTTCCATAGCCTGACTCAAGTCCTGTGCGGATTGGGTTGTACCCGACAAAAGTCGTCAACCCAAAACCAGATAGATTTCAACACAAATTCGAAATGAAAGAAAAGGAATTTATATTTTAATACATTTATGGAAAAGTAGTCTACAATTAATATGAACATGGTACACCCATTAATATTCAAATATATAGTTTTTTTTCATGTGAAAAATATTCAGGACTTCCTTTTGAAAAATTGGTTCATCTCTAACCTGACCCGAAAGAAGCAGAGCACACCCAAAATGCTTAAAGTTAACCCAATCTGCAACGGAAAAAAATAGCATTAACCGGAACCAATCTGTAGTTCGAGTAGCCCGATGCCAGACTATAATTTATAATTAACATGAAACACACTAAGAAAATTTATCCACATTTTAATACAATTATGCAGAAGTAATCTACAATTATATCTTTAATATAAATTTTATCTTTTATGTAGAAAAATGATCATAGATATACTCAGTAATGTTCAAATATATAGTTTTTTATCTGGAAATGTTCAGGATTTCCTTGAAAAATCGGGTTAACACAAATCAGACTCTAAATAGTGAAAAATGAACTTGAACCCGAAACAATTAACCCTTTGATTAAAGGTCAGGATTGGCGACTATTTTTATATTCAATTGGTCTATAATTTCCAGGGGCTTTTTGCCAGCAAAAATGCATTTTTGGTAGGACAGTGGCAAAAAATGAAAAAAACAGGGTAAAAATGAGGAAGAGTGGAAAAATAAAATTAGAATGGCACTAGGGTCAGGTGGGGTAAAATGGGTATAAAATTCACCATTTTTAGATTTCAGTTTAAATTTTTTGGTAAATTTTAAACAATTAAAACTTTTTTTGATATTTTCTTTACATTGCACATTCTTAGAATGAAAACACACAATTTTTATCTATTAAGCTACAAAAATATGTCTATAACAAAACATTTAATAGATATGTTTGCTATACCCATTTTACCTCATGCAGGTGAAATTGGGAATATAAAAGTTTAACAATAAATACTGTATAAATAGATTTACAAGAGATTATATAATGAAGTAACATAGAAAACAATGTTATATGTCTTAAAAAGTCAACTTTTTTTTAAAATATGAAATTTAAGTAAATAGATAAATGAGAAATTTTACAGTGAATCAAGCTTGGGTGTAAATGAAAACATTTTCTGGCTACATTTATTTCAACTCGCATTCTCATCCTTTTACATTATAAGTGGTTAAAAATCTATCTATCAAAAGCATATAAAACCCAAATTATTAAATGTTGGTTCATTTAATGTTTTTATTATCTGCTTTTTTCCCCAATATAATCTACGGGAACTTCTATTGTTACTCTTGTGACTGTTAGAGCAAAGTTTCAGAAAAACTTCTGAATATTTTATTACAAAATATAATTAGGATAAAATTGTAAGAATTTTATCAATTTTAATAATTTTGGATAAATTTTAATTGTAACCAGTTAAATACCACTGTGTTCCATTCGCATAAAATAAATCTAATTTGAAACAAATTTTGATTTATTATATAGAAAAGTAAAATGCTTTTTATTTCAAATTAGATATATTTTATGTGAGTGGAACACAGAGGTGTTTAGCTATTCATATCAATTTTTATCCTAATAATAAAATAATTGGAAGTATTTCTGAAAATTTGCTCTAATTGTCACAAGAACATTTTCAAGTGTTTTTTAAACTTATTCTATTCTAATTCCAGTAAAATAAGGAATTTTATTCAGAAAAGTTCTATATAACACCTTAAAAATACTACAAACATTGAGCCTAACACTATACCCATTTTACCCCATTTATAAGATTTAAGATAAAACAACAAAAAAAAAAGACAATTTCTTGTTTGTAATTTGGAAAAGTGTTAGAAGTCCTTAATGAACAAAAATGAGGTCAAACAAATGAGTTTATATCAAATGTTATGAGCTGCAAGAAGAAGTTTAATCAGACCACACGTGGCATGAAATTATCCTCAAACGGTTATACTGTTGCCACTTGAATAGAACAAACTATAAAAACAAAAATAAAGTAGGAGAAAAAAGCTTAAACATCAAGCAATTATGTATAATTTTGAAAACTATAAATATGTTAAGAAAATATACAAAAATTAAACAATATTTTTTAACTACCCCCATTTTATCCCCTCCTGACCCTATATATTTCAATTTTCACCCTTTACATTTTGCACCTTAATGAATTTTTTTAAAGATTTTTTTTAACTTAAAAAGTATTTATAATTAATCAATTAATAAAAAATGACATAACCATAAAAATACAACTGCAAATTTACATTTTTATTTTATTAAAGTAAAGCATCTGAAGAAAGACATTTCAAAGTCAAACAGAGCACAAAATTACTGCATTAGTCTTTTTTTTTAACATTGCATAGCAAATTAAAAGTTTTGTAGAAGTTTCCAGAGAAAGTTTGTTTCTGATATCAGAATGAATAAAAGAAAAAATTTAAAATGTTCTTTCAACAGCAGCAGAAATTGGGCAACAAATTTGCAAATGAGTAATTAGTTCACAAAAATTCTTTGCTATATCACAAACAGATGAAATACTTTCCAACCATTTGTGAGCTGTAAGTGATTCAACAACATTAGCAGTAAAGTATGTTTTTGGAGCGATTCTTTCATCTCAAATTTTATAGCAAGAGATACGTAGTCAGGATCTATTTCTTGCAACCACTTTTGAGCTTTCCCCTTTCGTTCAATCCCCATAATTCAATAATTCCCCTCTGTATTTTGGGTGTAATAAATATATGACTAAATGATATGGTAGAACTGCTTGGTTGAAACGTTTTTTGACTATGGCAATATGACTTTGCAAAACAGGATTCTGTACCGAAGAATACCACAAATGACAAGCATCTGCTAATGTTGAACTATTTTATTTTTAGAAGTGCAAAAAAATTACGTTAATTGTTGATGTTAAAAATTTCATTTAAAGAAATTTTGGAATGCATTTTTTAATGGTTTACAAAAGAAACAGTTGATCAAGATTGTAATTTAAATCACTGATTTTAATCATGTAATTAAAATAAAATCCTTAAAATGCTGTTTTAAAATATTAGTAATTTTTGCCAGGACGGTTTTTTCCACTTAGGCAAAAATTGGCCAACCCTGATAATTTCCAAAAAATTTCTTTGTAGTTAAATTTCCCTTGAAAATAAATATCCTAATATGGTACAGATTAGTTTTGAAAAAGTCATACTATTAGAATAAAAATAGTCCGCTGGGACATTTATATCAAGACTGTAGTCAAATGTTCCAAGTCAACCTGACCAGCAACGAAAAAAAGCAGCATTAACCCAGCTCAATCCATACTGCTGATCATGTTAGTTTTGGGTAAAATCAAGTTGCTCGACTCACTGCAGGATTTTACCCGAGACCAAAGGTTTTGCACATTTCTGAATTGGATGGAATTTAGATTAAGGAAAATTTTTACTGACAGAAAATCATTAATGAAAATTTTCTTTTCCCTATGGATCACAAAATTTCCAAATTTCGTGATATATTGATGATGTTTGTGTGCCAATTACTTTGTGACTAATTGAAATTCACAATTTCTTTCCACGACCATTTGACGAAATTCACAATTTTTTTCATGATCGTTTCACGAAATTCACAATTTTTTCCTGTAATCATTTTTTGAAATTTACGACTTCTGCGAAAAATTGATTTTTTTCCTGCAACCATTTGTCGAAATTCATATGATGTTTTTGCAACCAAGTGACGAAATTTGCTATTTGTGGTGACGACACGTGTTCCAGTACCAGGTTGTATCAAACTTTTATTATTTTGATTTATTTGATTTTTGTATTCTTTTACTACAGCTTCTATTGTTAGTTTTCCTGTAGTTAGTGATGTCGTGAGAAAATATCAGGATAGTTTGAAAGGTAATGGTGATATGTTTAGAGTTTCTTGTAATAGACCTATTTTGGGAAATGATGGAGGAGCGAGTAGGTATTTTTGCACTGAGCTTTTTAGAGATAGAGGTTTGTTTTTTGAGGGAAGTTCGTTTAATTAAATTGAGCATAGTTATTAATTCTTGTAACGTTCATATGAAGTGTCTGAGTGAAGAGTATTCCTTTGGATGGTTTTTCTTGGGCATGTAGGAACAGGAAGATTTTATAGAATGGAAAGAAATTTGTTTCAATTTTTTAAATCACAGTATATTTATGTATTTACCATTTGGGCACTACAAAATCCCCCCCCCCCTTTTTTTTTTCTTTTTACAAATAATGTTTGAAATGCCTATTTCTGTTTAAAATTGCTTGATTCGCTTTGTTCAATCTATATTTTCAAAATTAAAAATTTTTTTAAGCCTAAAATGACTATAACAGGGCTGCCACTGGCAACTATTTTTTAATTCTATCTCGCACCAATTTTTCCAAACAAATAACTTTCACTTACACTTTTGGCAACACATGCAAAAGAAATATACTACAAAATGTTTAAAAGAAAATATAGTGGTGCAAATAGAATATAAAAATTGTCAGAGGCAGCCCTGCTATAAATGACCACTTGGCATCAATTATTGTTTTTTTACGAATGTTAAATTCTTGCTTCAGCACATGGCGGTCTTTTTTATCATTTGTTTGCTTTTAAAAACCTTGTTTTTGAAAAAATTCACAATTTATATTTTTAAAAATGAATTTTTGCATTATTTAGATTTTTTAATCTCAGTATTTTTAAATACTATTTACCACTAAGACCTCCCCCGCCTCTTCTATTTGTTAAAATAATGTTTAGACTTTGCTACATAATGTATTTCTGCTTGCTTAATACCTTAAGTCTTACATTTGTTTTTTTTATGAATTATTTTGTGTTTTTTACAATTTTTAAACATTTATAACAATATTTTTTTGCAATTTGCTACCCTTCTGGGTTTTTTTTTTAATGCTTTGTTTGCTTATGGCTGAATTCTTACTTTATGGCTGTAATTTCACAATTTATGTTTTAAAAAAGAATTTTTGCTATACTTTTCTATTTCAAATTTTTTAATCACAGTATATTTATGTAATTTACCATTTGGCCATTACAATTCCCTCCCTTCCCCCACTTTCTTTACAAATAACATTTGGAATGATTATTTCTGTTTAAAATTGCTTTATTTGCATTTTTCTGTTATGTTTAATCTGTATCTTTTCAAAAATTTTCATTTTCTTTTAAGCCTAAAGTGGCTATAACAGGGCTGCCACTAATGATAATAAATAAATGACCACTATGCAAAAATTATAACTTGGTGAAAATGGGGTTTTCACGGCAAGAAGAAAGAAAAAAAAAAAAAAAGATTGTGGCCATTAAGCAAATATGCAAGCTGCCCCAAAGTGCTGAATATTTTAACAAGGCAAAATTCATTTTCCAGATATGAAATTTATGTGTAAATGTAAAATGGCCTAATAAGAATAACACAGCGTGTAACATTTCCTCATAAGAATTGTGATTACAGTTAAGAAATACAGGTTAACAAAATATTTTCAGTTCTATTGAATAAATTTTTATACAGAAAATAAATGTTGAAAGCTGTATAAATATTTTGTACTAGCCAGTCTTCGCCTGTCTAGCCGGTCGCTTTTGAGTGGGACCCAAATACATTCTGCAGCGTACTGTCTTGATTTCCCTTGGGGCCCAGAAATTGCATTTTACATGCAAACAGAGAAATTTAAATAAAATACTTTATTTTAAACTATATGAAAATAACTAAATAAATAATATATATATATATATATATATATATATATATATATATATATATATATATAATATAAAATGTTCTATATATGAATAATATATATAAATAAAATATATATAAATAAATATTTCACGACAGTAATATTTTTTCCATAATCCCTCTCACAAAATACTACTGGCCCTGTGCGTATTTATCTAAGATGAGCGGAGAGCTTTCAGATGAAATAAATAAAAATGGGATTGCCTAAGATAAATGGTGATCATTGTAACTGGGTAGTGTCACACCCATAAATTATTAATGAGGTGATCAAAATAATGGGGCCCTGTGTATTTCTCAGCCATACATCGTTAATGCAATAATCACTATAACATGGTTCAGTTATTTTGTATGCATAAATCATTAAAATGAATTAATTTTAACAGGACCCATTCGGTTGCATGCTTGTTATCTGACTATACGATAATCACCATAAGGCATCCTTGTGCATACCCTAGCCTATAAATATGGTAATCAGTATTTAAATCACAATTTTTTACTTCCAAAATATGTATTTTGAAAAAAGGTGGAAATTTTTGTTTAAAATTTGAAATCTGATCGCTAAAAGACGAAAATTGAAAAAAAAAATTTATAAAATGGGAAATTAAAAAATGTATTCTTTGGAAAAAATGTCACAAAAAATGTAATAAAAAATCAGCAACAGTTCTCTTTTTCGTCTAATCTTCCGCAATCGAGTTCATAACCGATATTGCCCACAAACTCGCTAGCTCTAAAATCGCTGAAATACATGATTAACTTCTCTTTCTTTTGTAGATTTGTAAAGCAGAGTTTCACATTCTTACTTAAAACTGCTGCTGAGATACAGAACAATTAACCTAAAACTTTAGACACAGAGTGTGACCCCCTTGATGGATTATTATCTAAAATTGTTGAAATATATATTAAACTATTTTTTATCTTAAATTTCATGCTCCTACCTATTACTGAGATATGGCAAAATGACATAAAACATTTGACCCTCATTTAACCCTCTTTAGTGGCTGAATTTCTAAAATCGCGGAAATACTTGTTTAACTATTTTTTAGTAGATTTGTTCTCCTGAATCTGTGATTTCAAGCTCTTAACTAAAAATGCTGCTGAGATATGACGAACATTCGAAATGACCTAAAATTTTCAACCCCCATTTAGCCCTCTTAATGGGCGAATTTCTAAAATCGTTGAAATGTGTATTTAATTATTTTTATAGCAGATTTGGTATCCTGAATTTCACACTCTTATACAAAACTACTGATGAGATATGGTGAAAAGGTGAAAATATCGAAAATTATCAAACCCCCATTTAACTCCCTTAGTAGTTGAGTTTCTAAAATCACCTAAAATACTATTCTTTAGTAGATTTGTTATCCCAGAATTCATATCTATAACTTCTATTGAGAAATGGCAAAATAACATAAAACATTCGACCCACTATTTAATCCCCCTTAGTGGCCGAATTTCTAAAATTACTGAAATACTTGTTTAACTATTTTTTAAGGAGATTTGTTATCCTGAATTTCATGCTTTTTTCTAAAACTGCTGATGAAATATGAATATGCTGATGAAAAGGTGCAATCACTGAAAATTTTCGACCCATCATTTAACCCCCTTTGTTGTTGAATTTCTAAAATTGCCTGAAATGAATGTTTAACTATTCTTTAATAGATTTGTTATCCCTCATTTCATGCTCCTAACTATAACTTCTACTGAGATATGGCAAAACGGCGTAAAACATTCATCTCCCATTTAACCCCCCTTAGTGTCTGAATTTCTAAAATCGCTGCAATACGTGTTTAATTATTTTTTCAGTAGATTTGTTATCCTGAGTTTCATGATTCTACCTATACTTTCTACTGAGATGTGGCAAAATGACCTAAAGTATTTGACCTCCTATTTTTAACCCCCCTTAGTTGCTGAATTTCTAAAATTGCTGAAATACATATTTATCTATATTTTTTGTAGACTTGTTATCCCGAATTCAGACCTCCTAACTAAAAATATGCTGCTGAGATATGGCGAACAGGCAAAAATGACCTATAACTTTCGACCCCCATTTAACCCTCTTAATGGATAAATTTCTAAAAATCGCTGGAATATGTGTTTAATTATTTTTTTAGTAGATTTGTTATCCTGAATTTCACGTTCCTACCTAAAACTGCTGCTGAGATATGGCGAAAATGCGAAAGGACTAAAAACTTTCCACCCCCATTTTAACCCCCTTTGTGGTTGAATTTTTAAAATCGCTGAAATGTGTTTAACTTTTAGTACATTTGTTATCCTGAATTTCACGCTTTTAACTAAAAGTGTTGTTGAGATATGGCGAAAAGGCAAAATGACCTAAAATGTTAGGCGCCCCATTTAACCCCCTTAATGGTTGAATTTCTAAAAGGTTCAGCTCAGGTTGGCGCTATATTTTTTCATTGCGGTTCGAATTTGGGTCGGGTTGACTTCTACTTTTTTTTTTACAAAATGTGTTCTGTGCAACAATTCGCACATGTCAGCGACAAATCTTAGTTGCAGTGTCATAGATTTTTCCATCCATTGATTCTTGCTGATAAAACAAAACAAAATGCTAACTCACGAAAAGAATAAATTTTCTTGCAGTTAACACTTTGTCTACTAACACATTATTATATCTAATGTTTTAATACCGGGTATCTACTTTGTGGACTACTTTCATAATTGTATTGAAATATGAATTAATTTTCTGTTCCTTCAGTTACGAGTTGGAATCGGGTATAAATATTTTGGGGTTCGGGTTGGTTTCGAGTTGACTTTAAGCAGAATTTTCAAGTTCGGGTCGGATACACAACCGACCTGTGCAGAATCTAATTCCTTTTCCTCAATTTCGAGTGTAGATTGAATCTTTCAACAAAATCTAAAAGTAGTGAAATAGTGACTACTTTTGAAAAATAGTTTGTAGTCACTATTTTTTAAAACAAGTAGTTGTAGTTAACTACATTTTTGATAAAGTAGTTGTAGTTCACTATTAAAAAAAGTAGTTTTTCAGACCCCTGACTTATTCACATTCAAATACGTATTTATTTTCAGAGTTCTGTCCAAACTTTTTGTGAAAATCCCAACAATCGGACATGCTAAAACCTAAATATGAGCCGGAAGAATTATTCAAGGTTGAACATGACTAGCAGAAAGAAATTAAGTCATCCTGACCCGAAAAAATAAATAAAAGCAACCCGACCCGCTGCAGGACTCTATTCAACGATTCGAGGTGTCCGCTATTCCGATGTTTCACTATATTTGAATATTAAAGAATATAGATTTGTCTATTTTTCTACATAAAATTGGTATTAGAGATACAATTGTACATTACTTTTCATTATAACATGATTTATTGTCTTTTTATTGCAGGTGCGGGTTGAGGTATTGCGGGTTTGGGTTGGGGGGTCACCGAAAATTATTTTTGTGTGTTCAGGTCAGGTTGCGGATCCAGAAATATTTTTTTGTCGGGTTCGGGTCGGTTGACTTCAAATGGAATATGCGGGTTCGGGTCGGGTTATGCAGGACTCTAGTGGGTGCCTACATTGTGTAAAGAACATGACTTCCAAATTTCATTGTTCTAGGACAAACGGTTGAGGCTTGGCGTTGATTATGAGAAAATCAAGCTACTCCTTTATAAGTATAGATTATCTTTCAAAAATAAAAACAAAATTTCTACATCTTTTCAACTGCAGCTCAAGTTTGCTATTTTTTTTTTTTCAGAAACATCAATTTTAAATATATTTCAGATTTGCTTTTCATCTAGAAATGCAGTATGAATGTTGGAAAACTCTAAATAATAATTTATAAATTTTGTCACATCCATGAACTCAGAAAAATTCTGTCTTAGACCAGTTTCCATCTAAGCAGGTGCACAATCTATTGTATTCTTTACGCTGGAACCATAAAATTTTTCTGTATAAGGCAGGATATCGTTATATACAAGATTTGTTTTGACAGGTTTTACTGTGCATGCAATTGTAAATAAACTGTGTCAGCATTACGCTTGAGTCATCTGCCTAAGGTTTTTTTTTTTTCTTTTTTAATAAAAATATCCATAATTAATGATATATTCAAGTTATAGATGAAGAATATCATTTGAAACTGATACAGTAGACTCCCTCAAATCTGCCACCCTAAAATCCATACATTGTTTCCGATGTAAACAATGAAACTTACAGTTAGATGTAGGTGTAAAATTCAAGTTCTTTTTATTTCATTCTGTAGTACACATTTTAACATGTAATTCTGGTTAATATGATTCAACTCATGTTTTCTAATAAAGGAAGTAAAAATTTATTTTTGAAAAAAATCAAGATAGTGCTGATATCAGTGGCAATCATATTTTTACCAAATAATTTATGTATTAATCAAGCTTTTTTTTTATTATTAATTATGGCTAAAAATGAAATAAAACTGTTTATTTTAAGATTTTGATGTGAATTATTAGTGTGCATTTATAAGGCGAGTTTCACTGAATAATTCAGGAAAAAATTATCTCATCATCATTATGCATATTTAGTTATGCATTATTAACTACTTACTTGATCGTTAATTTTTATTTTTTTAATTTTTATTATTTTACTTTATTGTAAGAATTCATTATAATTTTGAATGCATTATTAAATTCAAATTGTTTTAAAAATGTAAACAAAACAGTGATCAGAAATCTGCAAAATTCTAAAATCTGCACAACCACTGGTTTTAAGAAGCTATGCAAATTTAAGGAAGTCTACTGTATTATAGAAATTACAGCAATACTTGCTTGAGAACTAAAGCATTAATATTTTGTCAGGGGGGGGGGGGTGTTTTCTACCAAATAATTTAAAGTAGATTATAACAAAATAAAAATTTTGAAAATCAGGTCACTGTGAGCAACTAAGTGTTTTATAAACAACCTTTATGAATCAGAAGTCTATAAATTACATAATTAGTTTAGACTTATTTGATAACCAGATGCATATATCTTCTTAAAAGTGTGGGTAATGGATTTTTTTAGCAATTTATACATCAATCATACTGCATAGAAATAAACTGACAAATACTAGAGAAGCCCTCACATAACTAAAATGCATACACATATTTAGGCAAGTACCCAGAAATTGTCCTATATATTTCCAGATAAATCAGATAATTTACAGTCAGAGAACTATTTTCAACAAATATCATGAGAATATTTTAACAGATTGACCTCAATGTAAAGGATTAAAATCAAAATGCATTGAATTTGCAAAATTTAAATTAGACAGATTTAAATTTTATATTATATGTTATAGCTTCATTAAAATAACAAATTCCTATTACCTCTATCATGTATTATATTTCTTATGTCAGTAAGTATGGCTTTAAGGCGGTTCTAAAAATTAAAAAAAAAAAAAAACATTTTTTCTCACTTAACAATGTAAATCTTTGACATATTTACAGATTCACTGTTAAACGCAAAAACATATCAACTGTTTAAATGCAAACATAGGGTTGTCGAATAGAGAAATTTGGTTTAAAATGGCAACTTTGACAGTAATTTTCTAAAGATCTTCTGCCCATACCAAAAGATGGAAAAAACTGATTTCATAGTTTCTGAATAAGAGCACCTGCCAATTTCATGTGTTTGTGTGAACAAAAATTCAGGAATATGTCAGAAAGTAGTCACTTTGGGTTTGGAAAACAGCCTTAAAATGACATAAAATAGTAGTATATTTGTAGACATCATATCGTAGCATTTATTGACATCTTGAGAGCTACTTCAGTGACCCTCTGTAACAGACTAGACTAATGTTTAGAATAGGAGATACCTAGATATTACAATTTTTCACATTTTTCTCAAATATGACAATTTTATTTAGGTTTCAAAATCTACACATGTACATTTTACATGAAAGTTTCAAATTTTATTTATTTTTTTCAGGAGATAAGTGCAGAAGATTATTTTAGGACCATGGAAAATTTACATGCTTTAAAATAAAGAAAAAAAACTTTTATATTTATTTTAAATTTGATAAACAGAAAAGGAAAAGTAGGACCTCCTGAATAGGTGTTTAACCCTCTCACTGACATTCACATATTAATATGTTGACTAAGCTCCAGGTTTCGCTGCAATACAAGCATTATTTAAATTAATAAAATTCTACGGACATAACACAATTTGGTACTTTTCAGTTAGCTGGGCACCAGTGAAATATATAAGTATGTATATATTTATTTATTTAACTGGAGCCCGGCTAACTGAAAAGTACCCACAATTTTAATACATTGAGTTAAGATTAATACTCTCAAAATTTACATTCATATACATAATTAAGTTTTTTACATAATGTTGAAAGAATCAACTTTTTTAGCATTTAAAATAAAATATACAGAGAAAACACAGTCAGAGGGTTAAAAATCATAAGTAATTTTTGGGGGCTTTCCTTTTGTAAAGGCTTTGTTGATCAGTTGTAACACATTTTATCACTCTTCAAAAGTTTCAAAGCCAAGGCCAATGCAGATGTACCTTAGCAAAGAAAATTTATGCACCCCTTGAATACATACTTATGTGCATAATCAAATATAACATAGCCCAGTACAATACAATTTCAATAAAATTAACAAAGCAATATTTAAATTGCCCAAAAAGAGAAAATAACACTAATTTTCATTAACTTATATTTTACACATCAAATATGAAGGAATGGGAAGTTTATCTGATGTACAAATGTCTGTCTGGCGCCTAATGGAAAAAACTGCCCTGTTCAAATGAAAGAGTATAAAATTAATGAATATATTTTCAATTTGGGTTATCTGATTGCATGATTTTTGTGACCAAATTTCATTATTTGTTTTTGTACGGAATGACTAACCAAATCTTTTGGTGCCTCCTCTACTCTAGTGCCCAAGGCATATTCCCCACTTTCTCCCCCTAGTTTTGGCCCTGTCTTATTTGCTACAATCAAATTACTTTTGTAGCATATTTTTTTAAACTTATGTAAAGAAAAATATGTAGAGAATAAATCCTGAAAGAAATATGGATAAATGTCTATAATTCCTTCTGATAATACATAATTTAATAATCTTTAAATAATAGTTTTAAATTTGTCTTATTTTTAGTTTTTATTACAAAGAATGTTCTGTATTTCATGCATGAAAAGTTTAACTCATTAATTATAATGATACACAACATTGATTTTGCTTAGCACAAATATGATAGTATTAAATAAGTTAATGTTAGCATATTAAATCTGTGGCATATTTATAAGTAAATTTGAGTTCTAAACGCTAGTGTAAAAATGTTTTTAATGAAATAAAGCATAAGTATGGAAACTAAAATAAGAAAAATTTCAACAACAATTGTACTTACAAGACAAAAGTAACTATTTTGAATAAATAAAAAAAAATTACAAACAAAACTTAAGTAAAAATGTATACATGATTGAATCTGAAATAATCATAATATTCAAAATTCAAGCCACAAGTATAACTACCACGGATAATAACAACAGAACTTCTTGGTACAGGCATGTGGTAGTGGTAATGTGAATGTATTTTCTAGAATTAGACTAATAATCCGGATAAGTCAGGGAATAGAATAGAGTAAACCAACTGTTGAAAAGCAAATCTACACTGCTGCTGCCATCTAGTACACATTTATCAAATAGATTCTTCATTTATTTGTATTTATGATTAAAAATTAAATATCATAAATTTTCCAAAGACACGACAGCCACAAATTTTCATATGAATCCTCATTTATAAATTTTAAATAAATTATGTTAAAAGTGTTTGATAAATTATTTTTCATAATAATCGACAAGTATACGGTTACTACTTTGTGTACCATATATTCAAAGTGTTTTAATAATTGATATATCCATATATATTTATATCAGATTTAAAATATTGTATAAATTGCGGGTATCTGAAAACTAGAAACACAAAGCAACCTTTTCAGAACGCTTCAAATTATGTTATTTTTCTGTTTTTTAAATATACATTTAAATGTGAAATAATTCATGGGTTTAAATGTCACCAAAATCGAAGTTTCGACTAAAAGGCTGCACTAAAAAAGTTACACAGGAAGGAAAATACAACAGAATATAACTATTATTTCAAAATATTTTACACACATACAAAATTAGCAATACTTCAATCTAAACAAAAGAAAAACATGATAAACATACCACATTCCGATGCGCATCAGGATCACTGAATAGCTTAAATATATCAAAAAGATCCCAATCTGTCAATTCATAGGCACTAGAAAAGTGGATTAAAGCTATAAAAAATAAAGTATTGAGCAACTTCATGTTTGTGTATTTAAACACTCGGTTCTCGCTCTAGTTGAATTGACAAGAGAGATGTCAACCTTTTAACGATTTTTAGAGGTTAAAAGATTGTAGATAATCATACAATTATCACTATTGCCATGACACCTGAATGATGATTATGAGAAGGGCGCTCCATAACGCTACATCAGAACTTAGGTAAGCAGCTGTATCGTTAGGAAAAAGTCTAATGCGTCATATCTTTTTCTCTTGATACGCCATTCATGATGCTAATCTGATTAGATGCATCAAAATAATTAAAATAAAAAAATAAATCGAATATTTATGAAGCACTGTCACTTTCAGTTTTAGAACAACTGATAGCAAACATATGATGATTTGTGAGCAACATGTTCATGTGTGACAGGTTGTCAGGAGGTGATTTAAAACACGCGCCAGCGTAAGGAATCTTTTCCGTGCTTTTGACTAATCTTTCTATCGCTATCGGAGCTTCTTCTTTCAAAATCATCGCGGGAGAAGGGAGGCGACTGGCGAGAATTTTTATATACTAAAAAAAAGTATACAGTGGCGTATCTAGGATTTAATTTCGGGGGTGGCTGACTTAAATTTTGATAAAGTTCTGAGTCTTACGAAACATGTTGAACTGCGTTATAAAAAGAAATCATGTTTGACAATAAGGCCGTAGCCAGAGACCGCCCCCACCCCCCTCGCCGAAGTTAGTTGAAAAGTGATAATGGATTGTTTCATATACTTTCGTTTAAAAGAAAGTCATTGTAGCTTATAATCTATAAAGTGTCTCCCTCTCCCCTAAATTCCGGCTACGATTCTTGCCTGACAATAAATTAATTTTGCTTGGGACAATCGCAAACAATTTTTTTTTTTTTTTCATAATTTGTTTTCTATTTTAGGATCAATTCCCTATTACTGCCAAGGCACGTGGGGCACTTTCCCAGAACCCACATATTTAAGGGGCCCGAAAATTTATGGTGTTTCAAATCAATTTCATTGTAAACAATCTTAATAGAATAAGAAATTAAAATTTCTAGATTCATTACACAACTTATGTAAGCAAAAATTGGCATTGATATCATAAGTGTATTTATAATTTTTCTTCTCATTTGAAGATTTAAGTTTCTCATAGCAGGGCCCAACTAACAATTTTTTGTGCCCAGGACACTTTCAAATTTTCGTGCCCTCTTAGATTGGTTGATTTACTGATACTAGTTTATTATTTTTTTTACATACTGCACGCTTATTCGAAAACTGTCAACTCAAAAAATTACGTTTTCGGGAAAATTGAAAAACGGTACGGTTCTAAGAATAAAAATAAAATATTTTTTTTCTATTATTTATTGAAATGTGCTTTTAACGATAGATTGACATATATTTTTGTCATTTTATCGTATTAATATCTCAAATATCACATTTTTTCAGTTGTGTCACTTTTCGATTAAATGTGCAATATGATAAAATTTAATGACTTGATAAATACAGTACATCAATTACTAGAAAGTAATGATAAGAAGTCTACTTATTAATGATGTTATTGATATTAAATGATTGTCGAATTGATGCTGAGTGCAAACAAAATTCCTAAAAGAAATAAAAACGTTGGCACAATTATGATTTTTTTAATGGAAATTTAGATGAAATTATGAAAAATTTCGTGCCCAGGGCATCGGCCCCAGGTGCCCGTGCGATAGTCAGGGCCTGTCTCATAGTACGCCCAATTTATTTCAGATTCTTCATATGTGTTTTAAACTTGTTTAAAAACGTTTTAATTTTATGTTATAATCTTATTTATAAAATATCATTTTCTTTGGGTTACGTATGTTTTAAAGTTCGTGCAACATTAATTCATGTTTATTTAACAGATATTTGAGTCTGTCAAGTTAAGTTTTACGAAGAAATTTCAATAATAATAATAAACCAACTTCAGTTCACATTTATTCTCAGTCTTTCATTTAAATGGGCGCATTACATAGCTATATTCATACACTTCTCATTCACAGTATTTGTAAAAATGGGATAATCTACGATTAGGGCCAAAAATATTTTCTGTTGCCAGGGTCCAAAATTTTGATGGTCAGGCTCTGTTCAGGATAAACAAATTTTCTTTGCAGAATCTCTTTTTTAATACCAACAAAAATTTAATTCAAAATCTTAGGGGTAGCAAGCATTCCTTCTTGATCTGCCCCTTCCCTTCTTATACATGCTCCTGGGATTTTGATCAAACGTATAGCTATTAACATTCACAAAAAATTTATGTTAAAAAAAAACTCATCAAATTTCTGAAGGAAGGGACAAGTTAAGAATTAATTGGAAACTAAACATCAGATTTCCTTTTTTAAAAAAGAGTTAGTTATTGAATTATGGCTAACAATATTACTGGACTTTAAAAAAAAAACGGGTTTTGAGGACTCCTCTGAAGAGCCTTCCTTGCGTGAGTAACCCAAACGGCTTGCCGTAAAACAGGCTCAATTTATAGATACTCGGTGTATATTCAAAACGTCTTAACATGTAGGCGAATTACAACAGTTTTTAGAATTGAAAAATTATTGAAGAAGATATTTTGAATAATATATACATAGATTTCTTTTTTTTATTAGAAAAATAATCTGAAATACCAATGTTAATTTTTAAAAAAAAAGCCTGTTCTTCAATACCCAGTGTATGGATTAATTTTGCAAATTCTTCTGTATAATCAAAATGTCCGAAAATATATTTACACCATTTCTGTTTCAACTTCGAACAACATTCAATTTGCTTCAAAGTAAAATTGTAAGAAAATTTATTTTTAATCCGTGCTTATTATTAGATGTTTACGTTGACTATGAGATAATTTTAATTTATTTAATGCTTCTTTTGTTAAATATTCCAAATGGTAAAAAATGGTAAAAATGCCGATACTAAAGTGTGTCATGTCAAAATAAGAGCGATTAGAAAATAACACTATTCATAATATTGTACTTTCATAGAAGAGTAATTAAGAATTTTTATCTTTTGCTGGATCACTCGTACACTGAAATATTGAAAAAGGAATCTTCCTTTAAGGTAGTTCTGAAATGATGTGCTCATCAACGTGAAACTTTCTGACACATTTTTAAACGCAAAGGCATTAGATTGGCCTGACTATGGAAGAGATTTGGAATCGAAATGAATTTTCCATTTTTTTTTTTTTTTTTTTTATAAATAGATTACTTATCGAGTTATAAGTGATTCTGGTAACGTATTAACTACTCGTTTTTCGCACTTCTCAGGCTACCGCGTCGGGAATCCGATTCAAAGCGCCAACTTCGACAGTACTTTCTGAAAGATTTTCTGCCTTTATAAAAAAAGGGAAAACGTGTTTCGATTGCAAAGTTTCTGAATAAAAAGACCTGTCAATTTCATGCGTTTCCGAGCAAAAATGAATTAAAAAATATGTCATGAAGTAGCCAGTTTGTATTTGAGAACAGCCTTAAATCTAGAAAAGCAGGTAACGTAAATAAAACTAGTTCGCTAGTAAAAAGACCAGAAACAAACAAATCAACAGAAGATATTGTTTTAATATTACTCCTGGGCATCTTTAAAGGACCCTTCCAAAACCGAAAATCACTAATCTTGCCTGACATTGCCATTCACAAAAAAAATTCCAGTTCGTACATTTGCTGATTTGGCGATAATGTTTAATGTCACGGCGCACTAACATACCTCCTTAGTCTTGGCGTCATCTGTGGAAGAGACTTAAAAACTCTTTAAATTAATTAAACTACTTCTAGATTTTGCCAATTGAGCATATTATACGTATTCATTTATCCACTAAAGCATGTATGGAGATGTTTTTCAGTCATTTTGAAATAGATTTTGTGGTCTGAAGTAATTTTGATCGCAGGGCTGAGAGGCATATATGGGGCTAACGAGAAAACAAGTTCGTTGCGTGCCAGAAAATAAAACAAATGTATCTCAAAAAGAAAGAAACAAAGTCAGCCTTTTTAGCTCACAGGCTATCAAAGCCTGAGAGCTTATGTGCCCGCCGGTTCTGTATGTACGTACGTACGTACGTATGTATGTATGTACGTAACGCGATAACTCTTGATAGAACTAACTGTTTTACTTTAAATTTTGTTTATAGGTTCCTTGTAATAAGGCGCTTCCCTGATTAGTTTTGGAGGATTATTGGTTAAGCATAAAGGCGAGAAATGGGGGGCTAACCCCCCCATAATTTAGATAAATAAGTTTTTCATGCAGAATTATCCCATTTTCTTCAAATTCTGTATATAGGTTCATTTTGATAATGCGCTTCTGTCAATAGTTTTGGGGGTTCATTGGTTAAGTATAAAGGGGGAAAGGGGGGATAACCCCCCCCCTAATTTAGATAAATGAGTTTTTATGCAGAATTATTCGATTTTCTTCAAATTTTGTATATAGGTTCATTGTGATAATGCGCTTCTCTGAAGAGTTTTGGGGGTTCATTGGTTAAGTATAAAGGGGGAAAGGGGGGGCTAATCCCCCTTAATTTAGATAAATGGGTTTTTCATGCAGAATTATTCGATTTTCTTCAAATTTTGTATACAGGTTAATGGTGATAAAGCGTTTTCCTGATTGGTTTTGGGGATTCATTGTTTAAGTGTAAAGGGGTAATGGAGGGCTGCCCCCCCCCTTTAATTTAGATAACTGCGATTTTCATGCAGAATTATGCGATTTTCTTAAAATTTTGTATATAGGTTCATTGTGATAAGGCGCTTTCCTGATTAGTTTAGGGGGTTCTTTGGTTAAGTATAAAGAGGGTAAAGGGGGGGGGGGGCTTTTCCTCCCCCCTTAATTTAGATGAATGTGTTTTTCATGGAGAATTATCCGATTTTCTTCAAATTTTGTATATATGTTCATTGTAATAAAGGGCTTCCCTGGTTAGGTTTGGAATTCAATTGTTAACTATAAGGGGGTGGGGGAACGGGGGGATGATCCCCCCTTAATATATTGTCGATTTCTTTATTTTTCGAGGGGCTTATTTCTAATTCTTTGAAATAATTGTATAATATACAATTAGTGTAAATAGCCTGTGAGCTCAATGCCCTCAGTTTAACTGGGCAGTTTTCTTTTTTATTTTAAATTTCACTGCGACCACTTCGGAAGGCGAATGGAAGCTGTTACCCCATAACCCCCACTCATGGCCGGATTAAGGGGGGGTGTCTACGGGGGCTGCATCCCCGGGCCCCAACCCGTGAGGGGCCCTCGGCAGTGGCTTAAATTGTATTAAAGTTTTGTTTTAAAAATTACTTTCTAAAAGAAAAAAAAAGGGAAAATAATTTTTCTAAAGTGATGAAAATATTCTGAAATAACGAGAAAAAAGCCGTGTTTCAAGCGTCAACATCCATTACTTTTTCCTTTTGCAATTCCAAAGCGTCGCAAGTTCGATATAACGTCCAAAATCCCTAGCTATTCTTTTACTATTTTCACCCTTCTTTTGTCCATTCCCAAGAAGCAAACATCTTTATTTCCCATTTCTACCTCGTAATCTCGAAAAATATGTGCACGACATACGTTTTCTAAGAAATTAGTAACAAGGACAGGACCACAGGACTGCCCCCCCCCCCCCCCTCCGACACTTCCCAATGACATGACCAGTATTTTGCGAAAGAACTAAGAACCATTGGCCATTACATTGGGAATCATCTTTGTCTTGCTCTCCAGCATAAAGTGTATGAAAAAACATACAAAGAATCAAAAGGTATGTTTTGTCGTAAACTTTTATTGTAATACTAGCTAACCCGCCCGGCGTTGCCCGGGCCCGAGATAATTACAATCTCAGAGAAAGGCGTTAACCCCCTCCCTCTCCATACCCGCAAATATAATGAATAATTTGTTCAAGAGAACCACCGTCACCTACATCAACGCGATCATTAAAAAAATAATTACATTTTTCTGATAATTAGAACATAACGAAGACGCTACGCTAAAATAGCCGGCAGATGTCACCCCTTCCCGACCGCAATTTCAAATCTATATCTTAATTAGTTACCTAAATTTTTGTTCATTAGTAAAAATTGGCAATTATTTCCTTTCATTTTCGCAAACTAAATGGAGGGATTTTCCCGAGAAACAGATCTCTTTGTAGTTCAGTTTTTAATGAAAGCCGATCCCTGTCTGAAACTTTCTGGGATTGTTTTTACTGGCGCCTGCAGATTTTTGGCAGTTTTTTGCGTAAATTAAAAAAAATTACCAACCGAATTTTTCAAAAATCACATAGTCAGATACAGAATATTTTTTTTTACATATGCTCAGAAATTTTCAAATTGATATCTCAATTAGTTTTCTTAAAATTCGCTAATTAGTTAAATAATTTCGAATTCGTTCATTTCCGGTCGCAAATCCAATGCGCCAGTCCGTTTCTTTCGCCATTTTGATTTAAAAGTTGGCATTTTAGAAGCGATGGTTAATGATAATCTAATTAATATCTAGGCTAATTATCAAAATATTAAAATTCTGAGGCTCAGGTGCACATGGCCAGACCTTGGACTATCTACACCTAAATTTCCAGCCTTCTAGGTGGGCTAGATTTTCCTAGCCATCGCCAACAGACACACAGACACACAGAGCGAAACTTTCTTTTATTAGTATAGATTATAGAAAGAAGATTTTAGGAAGTGTGTTTGCTTCACTTTTCCTTTATTTTAGTGTTTATCTTTGAGTATTAGACAATTAAACAAGAAAAAAAAATATTGTTTTTACTGTATGTTTTTAAGTGCCTTAAAAAAAGAAAGAAGAAAAAAAGTTTAAATAATATTACACCTCTCATGTTAGCTTGATTGCTTGATAATATTTTTTTATCGTCATCTTTTTAACACTTTCCAACATAGTTGAAAAGTGCTTATGAATTCGGTTTGTCTGTCTGTCTGTCTCTCCGTGCTCTAATTCGCGTAAATATATACAGATTGTCATGCACTTGATATAATGTTATTGAGGTTTACTATGGCATGTTTGGTATTGAAAATGGAGTGTGTAGTACGTATAGTTTTTTTACAGGGACACTCAAAAGAATTCCATTACGTTACGCTCTATGGAGAAAAATCATTTGCGGTTTATTTTAATAATGTTACACAATTTCAAACATATTGAAATTAATATATATCACTCACCTGCACTACAAGAGGCTTACTATTGACTATGATGTGCATAGCACTCATAGTTCCTTTACAGATACACTCAAAAAAATTCTGTTACATTACGGTCTATGGAGAAAAAATGTTTGCGGTTATTTTAATAATGTTTCACTATTTCAAACATCATATTGAAATTGATATATATCACTAAGGGGCATTATAAGAGGCTTACTACATAATATTGTACTGAACGCATTTTTAAATTTAACTCATTGTTTGTCTATTACTTGGTGCGTATAAATTCTATAGATCATATACAGGGCAGCATAAAAGTTCTCGAGTACATTTCCGTTTATTGATGGAAATTCCAGAAGGAGAATTTTAAACGATGCTACACGTTTCCTAACTGAACTAATATTTAGCATTCTATGTAGTATATATACAAATCTATAGATCCTATACAGGGCTGCACAAAAGAATTAGGATACTTTTCCGAATATTTTTAGTAATTCTTGAAATTGTGTTTTCAAATATGTTATGCTTTTTCCAAATTGTTTACTTAAACGTAAAGCTTGTAAGCTGCGGTGCTTACATTGGTTCGCGGTCAGTAAATGGCTGATCAGTAATTTTTTTTTTTTATATAAAAGAGACCTCATTTAATAGCTTGGTTTCTGCAGTAATGAACTCTACTATATCAAACTGGATGTTGTAAATTCTGGTGATCTACATTGACTTTTGCATTTTTAGTTGTGTATGTATATGGGTATAGAAGTGATCTGCTCACATCTCAAGTTTTATCTGTTATATACTGTAACTCTCCGTGGTGAGATGCTCTGTATTTTTATTGTTTTGTTTTTTGTTTTGTTTTGCTGGAAATTTTGTGATTTCAGTAGCTTTATAATTGGTTATTGTATTTTAACACTAATTGCCTTGTATGGGAAGCTATGTATTTGTATTTTTTTTTTTTAGCTTTAGAATTAGATTTAGTGTGACAGATGTAACAAATCTGTCTTTAGAGCCTCTTATATTTCTTAGTTTGTAAATTAGCTTTAGTAGAATTCTGTTTTCGGTTCGCTTCGTTACTTTTTCTGGTTCCCTGCGTGAACCAGAGTGCAGTGTTTTCTCACTAAGTCGGTGGGGTGTTGTTGTTTTGTTTTGATAATCCCATCAACCCTTGTTCGGGTTCGTCTTTGAGCTGTGTTTTTGCTGGGTGGTGAAGGGGATTCTACCGCCGGAGGTTTTACGCCGCAAACCCTCACAGGTTGGTGCTCCGGCTGGGTGATCTTGTTTACTTAAACGTAGACCTTATTAAACGGTAAAGATTTGTGAAATTATTTTGAAAGTATTGGAAAGTGTTACATAATCTGTGCTTGACGCATGATTTTTCGTTCTTGTTTAAATTGTTCAGATTGCCAAACATTATTTTTAACAGTTTCCAACATAGTTGAAAAGTGTTTATGAATTCGGTTTGTCTGTCTGCCGTCTGTCCGTACTCTAACTCGCGTAAATATACTCGGATTGTCATGCAATTGATATACGATATTGATGTTTACTATGGCTTGTTCGGTATTGAAAATGAAGTGTGTAGCATTAATAGTTCATTTACAGGGACACTCAAAAGAATTACGTTACATGACGGTCTATGGGGAAAAATCATTTGTGGTGTATTTTAATGATGTTAGACTATCTGAAACATATGGAAAGTGATATATATATATTACTGAGATACACTACATAATGTTTATTATAGAATATAGTGCACATATCATTCATCGTGCATTTACAGGGACACTCAAAGTAATACCGTTACATTGCGGAGTATGGAGAAATATCGTTTGCGGTGTACTGTAATAATGTTACCCTATTTCAAGCATATTGAAACTGATATATATCACTGAGGTGCACTACAAGAGGCTTACTATAGTACTCTGTGCATAGCATTTATCGTTCTTTTACAGGAACACACAAAATAATTTGATTACAGTGTTGTCTATACATTGCGTTTTCAGTTGTGATACGCGTTTTTGAATTTAACTATTTTTTTTCTTATTATACTGTGTGTATATATAAATTCTAAGGATCCTATACAGGGCTGCTTAAAAGATCTCGAGTACATTTCCGTTTATTGGCAGAATTTACTGTAGGGCAATTCTGACTATGCGATGCGTTTTCCAACTGAAGTAAATTCTAGAATACTATGTACTATATATACAAATCTATAAATCCTATACAGGACTGCACAAAACAATTCGGACGCTTTTTCGACTATTGACGGTAATTCCTGATATTGGGTTTTCAAATGTGTCATGCATTTTCTGCATTGTTTACATAAACATCATCTTTTACTTCATTAAACGAGGAGAGTTTTTTTAGTATTCTGAATGTGTTGGAAAATGTTTAATAACCTATGCTTGACGCATGATTTTTCGTTCTTGTTATCTTATTAATTTAAGTTAGTTGGTTTATTAAGAATTTCATTATTTAACTAGCTTTACACACATCCTTATTTTATAAAAAATTCCATATTCATGTATACATTTTTTCTTTGCAATTTACTAAAAATCTTTACATTTGGGTTAAATTGTTTAATATACTCATATTAATTTGCTTAAAGTGGTTCTCAAATTCACTGCTCAACAACGTGAAACTTTCTGACGTATTTTCTGACTCATTTTTAAACTTAAAGGCATAAAATTGCCAGGCCTAATTGAAGTGACTTGGAATCGAATAGCGTTTTCCATTTTTGGTAAATATATTAAGTTATAAGATATTCTTGTCACGTAACGACAAGTTTTATCCATTTCTCGCTCTGCCGTGTCTGGAAATTTGGTTCGAAACCCCATTTTTGACAGTATTTTCTGAAAAAGCTTCTTTTCCAAAAAAGAAGCCTTTTCTGCCTTTACCAAAAAATATAAATCGCCATTCGATTACATAGTTTCTGAATAAGAGAACACCTGCTATTTTCATGCATTTCCGAAACAAAAATGAATTCAGAAATATGTCAGAAAATAGCTACTTTGGATTTGAGACCAGCCTTAATAATTTTTTTCATATTTTGCACAAAAATTGACGTATTTCAGTCAAACTGGAAAATTTTAGCATGCATATTTCAAACTTTTAATTCATTCTTAAGATATGGATTGAACCTTGAACTAGAAAAGTAAATTTTCTAAAACGTTTAAAGTGTTGCATTATTTATTTATTTTTTACCAGGAAAAATTGTTTTTTTGTAATAAAAGTTTATCTCACAGTTACATTTTCTAGCAAAACTAGGGGGTTCTGCGCCCTACGAGCTACGCTCGCCAACTCCCGTGCAGACTCAACAGAGTCTAAAAACATGCTAATTTGTTCTATTTTCAAAAGATTACCAGATTATGGTAGATTGATTGCGAAAAATTTCTTTTATAAAACTTCTCAGATTTTGCACAAAAATTGTCTTATTTCAGTCGAACTGAAAACTTTAGCATACATATTTAGAACTTTTGGTTCATTGTCAAGATATAAATTGAACTAGAAAAGTTAATTCCCTAAAAATTTTGAAGTAGTGGAATTTTATTTTTTATTTTTTATTTATTTATTTTTTTTTTGTAATAAAAGTTTATCTTACAGTTACATTTTCTAAGAAAACTTGCAATTTCTACCCCCTATGAGTTGTGCTCCCCAACTCCTCGTCCAGACTTCGCAGGCTCTAAAAGCACGCTAATTTGCTCTGTTTTAAAAAGATTACTTTATTACAAAAGATTGGATCATATTATCACGACCAGTGGTGATCTTCTGTAATCGGGTTGCTATTCATTTCCTTTTGACTTGGGTATTTCTCTGTTCCTAGGGCCGCATCCATCGCTGTCACGACAGCTGACGGTCTTTTCTTGATCGATTAAGTAAGATTTATCACAATTTTAAAATCAGCTTGTATAAAATTGTTAAGTTTAAAATGTTGCTGTCTCCCAGCCTTTTATAACGGCTGGAAGATTTTTTTTCTTTCAGACGCTATAAGAAAATAGTTAATGTATAAACATGACGTAATTTTCTCCATTTAATGCTTTCCGCTCATAAAAATTTAACTATTTTAATGTTTCTTTTTTCTCTTTTAATATTCATGTGTAAATATATTTTCCAATCGAAAAGTGTTTGGAAATATTGTTATTTGGGCTTTTTAAATATGATGCAATTTTCTCCATTAAATGCTTTCCAATTCTTTCTTTTTAATTATTTTAAAGTTTCCTGTCTTTTTGAATGTTCACGTGTAAGTATATTTTTCAATTGAAAAATGTTTCGAAATGTTATTATTTGGGCTTTTTAAAATCTGCCACCAGAGGTAAAAAACGGATTTTTGGAAATATGAAATAAATATCGATTCAGATAGTGAAATTTTGAAATAAATAATAAAAAAAAACCTCAAAAAATTCGACAAATAAAAAAATGCTTGGACACTGCATATCACAATCTAGTCACGTATATGTATGCAAAAGATGGTTAAATTACTGTGCATAGTTTTTGATCCTATAAAATTTATGTAACTGGACTATATTGACCGATTTCAACATTAAATAGCGCTTAAAATAATTCTTCGATTTAAAAACTCTGTGTTTTACCATGTTTCTTATACATTTCCCATTAAATTTATCATTTTTCATGTTTTTCTTTCAATTACAATATACTCTATATGTCCCACACTCACGAGACTTAGGGATATGTCGGAAAATCAAAATCATCGAATAATTGGGAGGAAATTATCAGATACATTTTTTTTAAATATACAAAAACAAACTATAATTAAAATTATATAAATGAAGTAAATAGCTATTATCATAAAGTAAAATAAACAACTGTTACCATAAAACAAATAATATTAACTAAAATAAGACAAATTTATAAAAAAAAATTCTGTAATCCTGATTTCTTACTTTTTTTTTTTTGTCGTAACGCACGCTTGTAGTATATGAAAATTTCGTCTCATTATTTAATTTTCTAATTGAAAATATAACCTTAAAAATCATAGATGAAGATTCTCTAGACAATTGCTTAACATTTTATAACGAGGATCTTGATGAAAATTTAATAACAGAAATGAAATATTTCTCGGAATTTATTAGAAATGTAGATATCCAATGCTGTTAAGATGCTGTGAAATATATCAATGATAAATAATTAATATCTGTTTTCTGAAATGTATATACTGCATTGCAATTATATCAATTAATACCGCTTACAAACTGTGAACCAGAACGATCATTTTCCAAACTCAAATTAATAAAGAACAAACTACATCGTCTATGCTGGACCCCAGACTCGTTGGTTTAACACTAATGCCACTAGAATATGACATCACAGAACGCCTTGCATTTGATGATGTCCTGCAATCATTTGCAAATTTAAAGACAGGGACTTTTTTTAAGTAATTTAACTTTTAGTAACAAAAAAAAAGCATAAATATGTAATTCAATTTATTTGGATAAATAAAAAGATGTATTAAAATTATTTTAAATGTAGTCAGTTTTTATACGCCTGGAATATTTCTATTTTCTTTTAATGTTTATAAACTATCTGAGAATTGGTATGTGTTTAAACAAACTAATTAAGAGCAAAGATAACTAAAAAAAGTTTTGGTTAACAATATACATATTTCAATTTTCAAGATTTGTATTTCAGGATAAAAAAATTAAAAAAGGCGTGTGTGAGTGGGGGGGGGGGGAGTGTGGTGGTGGTAAATATTCAGTATTGTGAGGAGGGGGCACAAAATTTCCAGTAGCAGGGGAAGGGGGGGGCAAAATTTCCAGCAGTCCCGGGCCCCAGAACTGCTTAATCCGGCTCGGCCCCCACTCCTTGTGTACTAATATGGGACTAAAGGAAGAAGAGTGGGTTCTCCATTGCATGACAGAAAATATAATTATAATTTTATCTCAAACATAAAGCGAAAAATCAGCACTTTTTTCATTCCATTTTCAACCATTTTGGAGGTGGGGTCTGTGCCCCACCAGCCCTTTCCCCCTCTTTGGATATGCTGTGGTGTTACTGTGTACTAATGTGGGAGTAAAGAGAAGAAAGTGGGTAGTCTGTTGTACGACAGAAAAAAAATACAAATTTATCACAAATAGAAAGATGGAAAACTAGCACTTTTTTCATTTCATTTTCGATTACTTCGAGAGCGGACTGTACGCCTTTCATCTCCCTCCCCCTTTTGAGGTATGCTCTGATGGTAATGTCGACTAATATTGGTCTAAAAAGAAGAGAGTGGATAGTCTGTTCTATGACAAAAAAAAATTATCTCAAAGAAGAAAAAAAAGCACTATTTTCATGAGATGTTCGAATATTTCGGGAAGTGGTGGGGGGCTGTAACCCCATCAGCCCCTTTTTCTTTTGTAGGTATGCTCTGATGGCAATGTGGACTAATATGGGGCTAAAAAGAAGAGAGTGGATTGTCTGTTCTATGACAAAAAAAAAATACAAATTTATCTCAAAGAAGAAAAAAAGCACTATTTTCGTGAGATGTTCGACTATTTGGGGAAGGGGGGGGGGGCTGTAACCTCATCAGCCCCTTTTTGCTTTTTAGGTATATACTCTGATGTCAATGTGGACTAATATGGGGCTAAAAAGAAGAAAGTGAATAGTCTGTTGTATGACAAAAAAAAAATACAAATGTATCTCAAAGAAGTAAAAAACAACATTATTTTCATGAGATATTCCACTATTTCAGGAAGAGGGGGACTGTAACTCCATCAGCCCCCTCCCCCTTTTTAAATATGCTCTGATGTCAATGTGAACTAATATGGGGCTAAAAACTAGTCTGTTGTATAACCAAAAAAATTATAAATTTATCTCAAAAAACAGCACTTTTTTCATGAGACTTTCGACTATTTTGGGCGAGGGGTGGGGGGGTTGTAACCCCATCAGCCCCCTTACCCTGTTTATGCTGTGATGTCAATGTGGACTAATATGGGACTAACCAGAATGGTTAGTCCGCTGTATGATAGAAAAAAATTACAAATTTCTCTAAGAAAGAAAAAAGAACTTTTTTCATTTTATTCTTGACAATTTCGGGAGGGGGAGGGCTGTAGCCCCATTTCCCCCCCCCCTCTTGGATACGTCACTGGTACTCAGGGGCGGATTTAAGGGGTCGCGATGGTCGAAATCGCGAGGGGCCCCGCATCCCAAGGACCCCCAAATCTTCTTTTATGTTCAAAGAGAAAAAGTGACTTTTGATGAAAGATTTTTGTATTTTATTTTTTCAATTAGTTTTACTGTATCATTTTCATGCAATAAATATGATATTTTTTTCTACTATCTGTTATTTCCAGAAATATTTTAGTTTTTGCTTATTTTTTTTTTTTTTCTGTTATCATTCATTAAGACTTTGAACATTTGTGAAGGGCTGGGGTGGGGTTTAAGGGAGTCAAATGTGCTTTGCTCTGAGCTGAAAGGAACCCTGTAAAAGACCCTTTACAGCTATTTTAATATATAGATGTACGGCATACTAAGTTTCCCCCGAAATTAGGACAACATGTGTTATTAAACATAGCGGCTAAGTGGATCGTGACTCTGAGGCTCCTGATTTCGGAGCCCCTAAACTTGATATGCACTTACATAAAGCTGATATTTGAAATCTTTGTTATTTTGTTACCGGTTATAATCATTATTTTGTATTTCTAGAGTAGGATCAGGCCCCGATTATGACTAATTGCGGCCCTGAGCAAAGATAATTAGGGGGCCACATTCGAATCGTTGCAACATTATTCAAACTAGGGGATAAACCCGGACTTCCCAGGTTACAGAATATAGGTAAAAAGCCCATCACATATATTATTTCTGATGTCAACACCCCTTTTTTTCTGCACATACTAAAGAAACATCGATGAAGGAGGTTTTTTTCGAAAGGTTCTGCAAGCGGCTTTTGATGTCGGATAATTGTATATCGTTAAAATACGTTAATTTTAAAAACTGCAGCTAACGAAAAAAATGTATCAACAAATAATCTCAAAGAATGCGGGAAGAAAGCATCGCACTGATTTTTTTTTTTTTAAATTGGTAACTCTAATATATTTTTTTACATTTAATATGTGTTTTTTAGAATGCCAATTAACAATAGCTGCTCGGTGCTACATTCATATGATTCTACGGAATGATTGAGGCTAGTTTTGCGAAAGCACTGAGCTCTGTGAGTTCTAAATAAAATTTGTTTTTCAGAAAGTTTAGTATAATATTTTAAAGATTAAATTTTTATTTTGTACTTGGGAATTTTCAGAGTTGAAACTGGAAGAACAAAGTAAATATTTTATAAATTAATATGTTAATTTGGGGGCCTCTTGAAGTCCGAGACTCCTGGAAGCGATAATAAAGACCCGAATAGGATAAGATTTTTTAAAAAAATGTTTATCAAAATATTTATTAATATATTGAAATCTGTATTCTAAGATAGTTTTTTTTATCTTTTGTGACAGGTTCCCGAATGAACATCAGATCCTAGGCCTGTCTTTGGCTTGATCGGGCCCTGTACCCTGTACATATCAAAGGATACGTATGGGAATGGGAAGCAAAGAGAGGGGTGGAGCCGTTACAAATAACCGAAGGTCGTTTTTTTCTAAACCGTCCGTCACAAGCCCTGTCTTTAGATGAAATAATAAAATAATGTAAGTGAAATCGATTTTTATTTAAAGTCTGCAAGTTAAAATAACTAACAAGTGAGATAAATCAAAAGTCAAACTCTGAGTAGTATAATTAATGTATTTTAAATTTTGCACTTAGAAAATGTATTTTCTTTCTTTTTTGTTTACTTTTTACTTACTAATAAATTATCAGATGTGCAATAACCGTGTGGCTAAGATGACGGAAAGCTAGGGATCTCCAGTTTTAACTGTCCCAGTGGCAGCAAAAACTTATCTGACCCCTAAACTTTTTGCGTCAGGGGCAAATTTTTCTGCACTCTGTTAATATACATTTAAATGTTAAACTATTTTGTAATACCCCAAAAAAGTAATTATTCAGCAATTTTATTTATTAATACAATTCTTAAGTGTCCACATTCGAATCGCTACCGAGACCATCAGACCAAAGGTTCCCACTACAATCTGTACCATATCTCAAAATTCTTGTCATCTGCGCTGTGAATAATTGCTGACTTTTGTTAACTGTTAAGATATTTCCTTTTAAAATCCATAAACTCCTTGGTTATTTATTCTGATTTAAAAAAAAATTCAAACTATTAACAGATGGATTTTTCTCAAGTAACTTGCTTTTGCACTAAAGTTTTCTCAACATATATGCTTTTCTGTTAGTAAATCCATAGTCAACAAAACTTTTTGAGCAACCCCCATCCAGTTATTTGAGAATTTTCATATAAATTGAAATTTGAAAGTAAAATTTACATCTAGATTATACTTTTGCTTAGAACGACAACTTAATTAAAACAATGAGTAATTTCCATTTATACTTATGAATTTTCTGTTATTGAGGTGCACAATAACATCTTATCCACAGAAAATGTTTCATATGATATTTTATGTTTTTCTACAGTGCAGCGCGTGTGTGTAAAATAATATGTGGTACGCAAAATATAAATGAATTTAAAATCAAATCGATTTTTTGTTTGTTTTGTATCTATTAAATCTCATAAAGCAGAACATATCAAAGATATAATTTTGTAAAAGATTTCAGACCTTTGTTTGGACATAAAAAACTGCAGGGGTCAATGTTATGACAATGCTTCGAACATGTCAGGAATTTATGGTGGCCTTCTGGCAAAAATACTCGAAGAAAGTCCGACAGCATTTTATGTTCCTTGCTCAAACCATTCTTTGAATTTAGTAGGGAATAGTGCTGCAGATATGCCGTAAGTTATTTTGATTTTGTGCAAAATATATATACAATTTTTTTCAGCTTCAACCTATAGATGGGAGATTCTTAAATCTCATATTCTATGAAAGCGTACAGTAAAACAACTGAGTGACACCCGATGGTCAGCAAGAGTCGATGCCGTATCAGCATTACATGCCGTATCAGCATTACATGAAAGTTACAACGAAATTAAAAAAGCACTGATCAAAGTTTCTGACTGTGAAACTGAAAGGCCATCAACCAAATTAGAGGCTAACTCTTTAGAAAAAATGTTTTGGTAAACATGAAATTGCTTTTATGACAATTTTGAGGGACATAATATTAAGGCAAATGGACAAAGTTAGCAAATTTTTGCAGAAAAAAAAAACAAACTTTAAAATGGCTATAAACCAAATTCGTTCCTTAAGACTATCCTTTGAGGAAGTGCGTGATGATTATTCGGGAATTGAAGCAGAAGTTTTAGCTTTATATTCATCCATTCTGCGATCAGATGATGGCAAAAATAAGAGAAAAAGAAAAAGGAAAAGATTTTCAGAAGAAAATGTTCATGGCGAAATACAGTTAGAAGGAACAGAAAGAGTACGTATTGAGATTTTGAATGTCATTTGCGACAGCCTAGTAGTTGAACTTGAGAAAAGAAAAGAAAAGTTGGAATATGCTTCTAATGTATTCAAAGAAGTTTTTGTTGATGAAAATCCCAAATCCACAAAAAACTAACAATAGTTCAATTTTAAAAGTATATACGAAATATATACATGGAAAACAGTTCACTGATGAACTGAAGCATTTCCGTCATTTTCTCACAAGGAAGGTCTCCTTAAAGCGCATACTCAGAAAATTTTGAATAAAAATGCTAATGAAGCTACTGATGTATGTAATAAAGGAACAGTGAAATTTAACTGCGGAATCCCAGTAGAAAATCTGCAAAAAAAAAATAAAATACTTTCCAGTATTTGGCGCAAAAAGACGCGATTTGGCTAGCAACATTTTCTCCTCGCCAAACGCAAACGATTTTAATGCAATTTGAAATTGCTAGTAAAATGATTATTCGAATGCGCAATACTTAAAAAAATTAAACTTAAAAGATGAAAGTTTATTATTTTCTGTCTATTCTTATTTGAGCTTGAACTTGTGATAGGTTCAATGGGCTTCCAAGTTGCGAAGCAACTGCACACCCTGGCTTTGAGTAGGTGTATATCAAATCCTGAGAGAGCCATATGAAATGTCTAGCCGTAGTCCAATTGACTACATAAAAATAGGATAGTGTTAAGTATATCTATAAAATAATAAAAATTTACTAGTTAAAGTATAAAAGTAAAAATAGTTCAGTCTGTCATAATATAAAATACAAATTACTACTATAATTTTCAGGTATGAATTCAAAATTTTGTATTTTAAAAAAGGCCAAACTGGCAACCTGGACGTACGCACGTACGTCCTGTTATTTCAGATAGAGGTTTTCATGACGTACGCAAGTACATCGTGGGGCTTAAAGGGTTAATGAGGGTTGATGAGTGTTTATTATTTTAAAATTATTACCCAACTTTTCAGATGGAGGGGGCCCCAAAAAGTTCCAGTGAGGGGGGCCCCTCACTTTATAAATCCGCCTCTGGGTACTATACCACTATTTATAAAATGTAAAGTTTGTCATAGGGCTTCTCTTGTACATGAACATACTGTCGAGAGATCTGTCAAAGTTTTATATATATATATATATATATATATATATATATATATATATATATATATACAGGGTGTCCCTAAACTCATTGTACATACGCTAGGGGGTGATAGAACACATCAGGACGAGTAATAGTAAATAGGAAACCAAGGGTCCCAAACGTCTTCCGAAGGAGATAGGCGCCATTAAAGTTTAAGGTCCAAAATTTCAAATAATTATAAAAAATGGAAAAATTGGTAGATTCATTTGCGGTTTTCACTAAAACTATTCTTTATGTCAGTATTTTCTTAAAAATAAATTTTAAAGAAAAAGTTTTAAAAAAATGTGCACAGCGCTTTACACTTTGGAGTAACGAACAACTATTTTTTACCGTTATTTTTTGCATCTGATTAAATGCTTTCAAAAGCTTAGACTCAAACTTAAATTTTGAGCTCAATATCTGAATCGTTGGGAGTGGTTAAGTAGCGCAAACTGAACTGTGTTCAGGAGTTGAAATTTGAACCCCCCACAACACAGTTCAGTTATTCCCGATCTTGGTGTCGTAGACCAGGCAGAAACTACTACCCCCTACACGTAAAATAAACGATAGAGGGATGACAAAATTAAATAAAATAAATTTAAAAAAATAAATTTTAAAGATAAAGTTCAAAAATGCCGATAGAGCGCGCTTTAGACTTTGGAGTGATGAACAACTATTTTTTACCGTCGACTCCGACTCCGACCTGGTTGCGAGGATTGCCGTCGTAGCAGGCGATATCCGGAAGATGCCCGGTGTATTCACTAAAATGTTCGCAACTCCCTCCGCCGGAAGCGTGAGGCCTGCATCGTTGCTGGTGGGCACTCTTTCGAGCAGTTTTTGTGACATCATGCGTGTACCATTTTCTACGTGTCAACCTGCATTCATATACGCCGCTGAAGTCGTGACGTCATCAATATGGCGCTGGGCATAAACAGACTGAAGTGCCCATTGAAATAACATGGACGTAAAAAATAAAATCTTCTAGGAGTAATAGTTTTCATATATAAGAACTTTCAGGCACTGTTCTGCAAAGTTTAAGGTACGCTTTTCATTATGAATTCACCAAACTTCTGATTTTGTGATTTAAATTTGAATAATTTATTAAAAAGTCATTAGCTTAACGCCTGTTAGACAAACAACATGGCTACATCGGCTGAATTGGTGATATTTACATTCATGTCTATCAAGATATCTCTGTCTCTCTCTATTTATAAGTAAAACTTTTATTTAATTTAAATTAATAATTTTATATTTTTAAAAATTATTAAAGATATTTTATAATTTATAAATTATTATAATACATAAATTATAAATAATATTTAAATTAAGTATATAAATTATATATTAAATATGTAAAATATGATGTACTATAATAATATAAATAAATATAAAATATAATATATTAAATTATAATACTAAAATGATATACTATATTAAATTAAATCAATTTAAACATATTAAATTATTTATATATTACATAAAATTAATACTAATAATAAATAATTATTTATCATTTTAAATGTTTAATAAATATGATTGATATTAATAAATAATATGAAATTTATTATTAATAATTTTAATTAATATTTATTTATTATATATATACAATTAAATAATTATTAATTAAAATTATTAATTTAATTATATTAAATATATATATATATATATATATATATATATATATAATTAAATAATAATTATTAAAATTATTAATAATTATTTTTATATTAATAATTATTATTATTATTATTAATTATTTTATATTATTAATATCAATTTTATTTATTAATCATTTAAAATGATAAATAATTAATTATTCATAATATTAATTTAATGAAATATATATTTAATTTAATATGTTTAAATTATTATTATTATTATTATAGATTGCATTATAATTTTATATTATATTACTATCAATATTTATAATTATATTAATATATTTATATTTAATATAAATTAATAGCATAAATAATAATATTATTACAAATTATAAATTTAATTTATCATAGTAACGTAATTTAATTATTATTAATTAAAAATAATTGTAATATAATAATATGAACTAAAATATTAATTATTTAATAATTATATTTAATATTTTAAAATAATTATTTAATAATTATATTTAATATTTTAAAATAATTATTTAATAATGATATTTAATATTTTAAAATAATTATTTAATATTAAAAACTATAATTAATATTAATAATAATAAAATATTTATAATTATAATTAGTACTGATCTTAATAAATATTAATATTGTAAATATAAATAATATCCTGATGAATTATATTAAATTAATAATATAATATATTAAATTAAAATTCTAAATTTTAATATATTAAATATATAAAGTATTATAATATGTAAATTATTAAAAATAATCTAATATATTTTTTAATTTTAATATGATTTTCTCTTTACTTATAATTAAAAAATTAAATTACTTATAAGTAAAGAGAGATAAATACATCTTGACAGACATGAATGTAAACATCCCCGATTCACAGACGATGTAAAAAACCGCCATGTTTGTCTAACCGGAGTTGATTTTTTAATAAATTATTCAAATTTAAAGCACAAAATCAGAAGTTTGGTGAATTCATAATGAAAAGCCTACTTTAAACTTTGCAGAACAGTGCCTGAAAGTTCTTAAATATGAAAATTATTATTCCTAGAAGATTTTATTTTTCACGTCCATGTTATTTCAATGGGCACTTCGATCTGTTTATGCCCAGCGCCATGTTGAAACGTCACACTTCAGCGGCGTATTGCGCACTACATGCATACATCAAATTGTTTCTTTTTATTTTGCGCGAAGAAATTGCTCATGTCTGTTATGAATAAATTTTCTGTTTAGTTTTGTCATTACTCTATTGTTTATTTTACGTGTAGGTGGTAGTAGTTTCTGCCTGGATTAATTTTAGCACAATTATTCAAATTAGTAAAGAAATCATATGAGTTGTAATTTTCCAACTGCACGAAAAATGTCCGGGCCAGGATTCGAACCTGCGATCTCTTGGCTGAAGCTGCCATGCTCTACCGACTGAACTATCCCGGCATGAACTGGATGAATTATGCCCTCCAGATTCAACCGGGATAGCTCAGTTGGTAGAGCATTGCAGCTTCAAGAGATCCCAGGTTCGAATCCTAGCCCGGACATTTTTCGTCCAGTTGGAAAATTACAACTCATATTGTTTCCGCCTGGTCTGCTACACCAAGATCGGGAATAACTGAACTGTGTTCAGATGTGGGAGGGGGGAGGGAGGTGTTTCAAATTTCAACTCCTGAACGCAGTTCAGTTTGCGCTACTTAATCACTCCCAACGATTCAGATTTCGAGCTCAAAATTTAAGTTTAAGTCTAAGCTTTAGAAAGCATTTAATGAGATGCAAAAAATAACGGTAAAAAATAGTTTTTCTTTACTCCAAAGACTAAAGCGCCCTATATCGGCATTTTTTGAACTTTATCTTTAAAATTTATTTTTAAGAAAATACTGATATAAAGAATAGTTTTAGCGAAAACCGCAAACGAATCGATCAATTTTTCCGTTTTTTATAATCATTTGAAATTTTGGACCCTAAACTTTAATAGCGCCTATCTCCTTCGGAAGACGTTTGGGACCCTTAGTTTCCTATTTAATATTGTTTGACTTGATGTGTTCTATCACCCCCTAGCGTATGTACCATGAGTTTAGGGACACCCTGTATATAAAGTGGTGCGAATCGAATAACAAAATAGTCACCAGTGGCAGCCTTCCGAGAGCCACAACAAAGATGAAAAATTCCACAGACTCTGTGGGGAAATCTATACTTATAAAAGAACATGTCCTGACCATAGGCGTAGCGTGACTAGAAATTTTGGGGGCACAAATGAACATACACAAATATATATATATTCATATATATACAATAAAACTTTTCAATAGTGGACACCTCGAGAGTGGGGAATTGTTCGCTATTCGGAGGTGTTCGCTTGTCAGAGGTAAAAATATACACCTTATATAAGTTTGTTAATTGAAAAAGGTTTTCGCTAAATAGGGGTGTTAAGTTCGTATTCGGGAAGGCCCGTTATGGAGGTTTTACTATGTTGGAAAAGTAATTTCTGAAATATAAACATTTTATCATCTCATCATGTCAACCTAATTATCCTCCGATAAAATAAATAAAAGACTGCAATGAGGTGATGAAATAGAATACATGTGCTGGCAAAGAAGTATTTTCTACATCTGTGAAATACTCATAAAGGAACTGCTGACTCGTGTGACCTCAAAAGTTCAAGGCTCAGTGAGGTCATACTTGACTATGTTTTTCTCTCATCTTAGAACTAAATATTCAGTCTCTAACTAGCTCTGTTTGAATAAAGAACTGCAGAAAATTCTCTGCAGATAAATGTTATAACCTTTAATAGTTTGATGTAAAATTAATTTTTCTTTTTTTCTTTTCTTTAATAGTGATTAAATAGTTAAATTAAACAAATCTTACAGTTTAATCAACTTGTGAAATACTTGTGTTTGTGCAGTCATCATATCATAATAAAACGGATTACGTGACGTTCCGTCATATATATTGGATTAATGATGACCCTTCGCGGACTTAACAGGTATGAAAACTTTCATTACCTTAATAACTGTTATGAAGTTTTAAGAGATTTTAACTAACATTATAAGAAGCACCAACTGCCGTAGTTCACATTTTCCATTAGATTATGAGACTGAAGGTTGAACACGGCAAAAACCGCTCTCTAATAAGAAGAAATAAATAAAATCAATAACTATATTTTAAATAATAAACTATTGTTTAAGGATTAATAGAAACAAGTTTAAATCAAATTAAAGTATTAATAAAATTAATAAAAATACAACATCATGGCTTCAACTACAAAAGAAATGTGTAATATTGATAAATTGAATTCTAATAATTATTCGGTTTGGAAGTTTAAAATACAGATGGTTGTAAATGAGGGAAGATTTAATTAACCACCTAACTGATGATCCGCCAAACCCCTTAACAGGCGATTGGACGAAAAAAGATAATAAAGCAAGAGCAATAATTAACTTAAGCTTAGAAGACTCCCAGCTGATATATATTAAAAACGAAACATCAGCTAAAGCCATGCATTAAAAACAATACATGAACGCACTAACTTATCTAGTAAATTTTATTTACTACGTAAATCATATAGTATAAAACTAGCTGAAAATGAAAATATGAATAATCACATAGTTAAAATATTAGAAACAGCGGATAAATTAAAAGCAATAGGAGAAGAGATTAAGGACTCATCCATCTGCACTTTTGTTGTGCTCCCTTCCACCAAGCTACGACACTCTGATCACGGCATTAGAGGCCCGATCAGAGACCGAATTAAATTCAGAATTTATAAAAGGGAAGCTGACAGATGAATTTCAAAGGAGACAAGATAGCTCCAATTCATCGCATGAAAATGTATATAAAACATTTAATAAACAAAAACAAAATACTAAAACATTTCCAAAGCGCGAACAAAACATTTTCTGCACGCATTGCAAAAGAAAAAATCATGTGCGACAAAATTGTTGGTTTCTTAAGAATAAAAATTCTAAGAACCAAATAAATGAAAAATACTGACAAAATTCGTCTTTATGCTTTGAAGCAAATGATTTTACTCCGGAAACAAAAGCAGAAACAAACACACAAATTCAGGAGAGTAAAAGCGAAGAAAATCAAAACACTTTCGAAAATACAGTGTCTCAAAAGCAATTATTTTTTATCGCACAAAATGAATCTAAATCTACTTGGGTCTTAGATTCTGGAAGCAGTTCACATATATGTAACGACATAAGTATATTTGTTGACATTGATAATAACAATAAAAATACTGTCACGATAGCCAACGGAACAACTCTAGAATCGCACAGGACAGGTACAATAAAACTGCGGACACAATCAAATTACACAAATTTAAAGGATGTTTTATATGTCCCTGATATTCAATCAAATTTAATGTCGGTTACGAAAGCCACAAAGCACGGTTATGAATTCATATTTGCAAATAACACCTGTAACTTATCCTATAGTGGAAAAACTCTCTTAGAAGGAAAAAAGAGAGGAAATTTATCTGAAATTGACCTATGCAAACCTAAGCAACAAATCTATGTAAATTTTGCTGAACAATGCAAGAATAAAAACTGCATTGAGCTTTGGCATAAGAGATTAGGTCATAGAAATGTTAATTCAATTAAACAACTCTTATCCAACAATTTAGCCACAGGTTTAGAAATTCAAAATTGCAAACATGACATAATTTGTGAGAGTTGCATAAAGGGTAATCTAACAAATGCACCGTATCCAAAAAGGAGTGAGAACAGAGCTAAGAAGGCGATCGATCTGGTACATATGGATGTATGCGGCCCGATGCAAACAGAAAGCATAGGAGGAAAGAAATATTTTCTCACATTCACAGATGATTATAGTAGATTTACAATGGTATTTCTTTTATCGAAAAGAAGTGAGGTAGTTACCAAAGTCAAAGAATATGTAGCCATAACGAAAAATAAATTTGGTCGCACAGTTAAAGAAATTCGATCAGACAATGGGGGTGAACATACGAGTGACGAATTAGAAAAATTCTTAAAATATGAAGGTATTCATCAGCAGTTCACTATTCCGCATTGTGCACCTCAGAACGGTGTTTCGGAAAGAAATAACAGGGCTTTAGTCGAAATGACAAGGTGCCTATTATCGGAAGCCCGCTACCAAATAAATTTTGGGCCGAAGCTTTAAATACAGCTGTGTATCTTATAAACAGACTTCCAACAAAGTCGCACAATTCAACTCCATACCAGCTATGGACAAACAAAAAACCGGATTTAGCAAACATAAAAGTATTTGGCTGCAAAGCTTATGCTTATCTCGATAAATACCAAAGAGGAAAACTCGATGATAAAGCAATAAAGGGCACATTCATTGGTTATGATAATAGATCCAAAGGATATAGGATCTATATTGGTAATAATAAAGTAATAAGGGCTAGAACCGTTAAATTTATAGAAAACTCTAATTCAAACGAAAAAACACCAAACATTGATATGAGAGAAGGATTAGAAGTTCAGAAACAACCGGAAAAATCAGCGGGAGATTACTCAAAATGCTTTATAGACATGCAGGAAGATAAACAAACAGACAATGAGGAAAATGTAAGCAATAACGAACCTAGAAGATCTCAAAGATCAAACAGGGGAGTTCCGCCCGATAGATTCGCTTATATTACCAAACAAAACGAAATTATTGAACCAATAGAGTGGAAAGATATAGCGAAAATCGAAAACCCATATGATAGAAACAAATGGTACGAAGCAACTAATTAATTCATTAAGAAAAAACAAAACATGGGAACGAATTTATCCACCACCTGGAATAAAAGTTATTGGTAATAAATGGGTATTCACATTAAAATATAATGAAAATAATGAAATAGAAAAATATAAGGCACGACATGTAGCTAAAAGGTTTTTCTCAAAAATACGGAACCGATTATTTCGAAACCTTCGCTCTAGTAGTAACTTATACAACTATAAGAACTTTTCTAGCATGTGCAGCGTATAAAAATTTAGACGTAAATCATATAGATATCAAGACTGCATTCCTCCACGGAAATTTAGACGAAGAAGTTTATATGTCACAACCAGAAGGGCATGTAATACCGGGAGAGAAAAATAAAATTTGCAAACTAAAAAAATCAATTTATGGATTGAAGCAATCCGCACGAGCATGGAACATTAAATTAGAAGAAAGTTTAACTAAACTTGGTTTGTGCAAAGCACCTCCGATCCATGTCTCTTCACACGAAAATTAAAGGATAGTACAACATATATCATTATATATGTTGATGATCTATTAATTTCAAGGAAAACTAAAGAAATAAATGAAATAATAGAACAACTAAAAAAAGAATATGAAGTCAAAAATTTAGGACTTGTAAATTATTATCTGGGGATAAACAAAAAACGAAGTTAAGAAGGAAATTTCGCACTTCATCAAAGATAAGAAACAAAATAAAAGAATTGATCGAAAAATTCGATTTAAAGGAAGCGAAACCCTGTGATACTCCGATGGAACACGGTTACTTAAACATAATTGATGAGGAAAATTTACTTCCTAATAACAGTAAATACCGGCAAGCTATTGGTACATTGTTATATATAGCTACAATAACCAGACCAGACATAGCCGCCGCTGTGAACATTCTAAGTCGTAGAAACGAAAAACCCAGAGAAAAGGATTGGAACGCAGTAAAGCGGGTTATTAGATATTTAAAAACAACACAAGAACTAAAACTAATTATTAGTAAAGAAAATGAGCCAATTCTAACAACATATGCTGACTCTGATTGGGCAGGGGATAAAAATGACCGTAAATCAACAACGGGAAATTTATGTAAATTAGGAAATACAGCAATTTCCTGGTCAACTAAGAAACAAAATTCAGTTGCATTATCATCCGCTGAGGCTGAATATATCTCAGCAGCAACTTCAGCACAAGAGACAGTTTGGATAATCAATCTTCTAAAGGACCTTGATCTACAACAAAATTTGCCCGTAACTTTATTCGAAGATAATCAGGCCTGTATAAATATGGTTAAAAAATTATAAACATCATTCAAAAACAAAACATATTGATATCAAATACAACAGTATAAAAGATCTTAAGGAAAAGGGAATAATTGATCTACAATATTGCCCAACCAAAATTATGACAGCCGACATTCTAACGAAGCCCCTTCCCAAGCTGACTTTACAAAACACAGAGTAAGTTTAAATCTCAAGAACATTTATACTTCAGAAATCAAGCAGGGGTGTTCGAAAAGTAATTTCTGAAATATAAACATTTTATCATCTCATCATGTCAACCTAATTATCCTCCGATAATATAAATAAAAGACTGCAACGAGGTGATAAAATAGAATACGTGTGCCGGCAAAGAAGTATTTTCTACATCTGTGAAATACTCATAAAGGAACTGCTGACTCGTGTGACCTCAAAAGTTCAAGGCTCAGTGAGGTCATACTTCACTATGTTTTTCTCTCATCTTAGAACTAAATATCCACTCTCTAACTAGCTCTGTTTGAATAAAGAACTGCAGAAAATTCTCTGCAGATAAATGTTATAACCTTTAATAGTTTGATGTAAAATTAATTTTTCTTTTTTTCTTTTCTTTAATAGTGATTAAATAGTTAAATTAAAAAAATCTTGCAGTTTAATCAACTTGTGAAATACTTGTGTTTGTGCAGTCATCATATCATAATAAAACGGATTACGTGACGTTCCGTCATAATTGGATTAATGATGACCCTTCACGTACTTAACAGGTATGAAAGCTTTCATTACCTTAATAAATGTTATGAAGTTTTAAGAGATTTTAACTAACATTATAAGAAGCACCAATTGCCGTAGTTCACATTTTCCATTATACTATATATACAGTGGTACCGTGGTTAAAGATGGCCTCATTTAACGATGTATTTGGTTAATGACAAATGATTGTACGAAAGACACATGCTTTCGTTAACTACTAATGATTATTTGATGGCACAGTTTTAATAAAATGGGTAAGATAATACCTACAGCAACAAGTCTACTATTCTGAAAAAACTGAATTATTTGGGTAGAAAATGCCCAACAACACTTTTATAATAAACGAAGAAAAACATTTCTTGGGCATAAACCAATGAATGATAGGTAAACATTGCTTTTAGCAGCTAGAATAAGTGAAAACTGAAAGGTAAAACGAGTATTAATTTACCAGCCAGAGAATTCCAGAGAATTAAAAATGTTCAATATCCCTAAGTTAATCTTCTTATTTTATGGATATCTAACAGCAAAGTCTAGGTCATAAGAATAAAATTTCGAGATTAGATTCGTGGAGTGTTTGAATCAACTTCCAAAGCCTATTGTGAGCAAAACCGTCTGTTCTGAAAGACATTTTAACCTTGGTTAATGCATTTGCGTCTAATGGCCATAGAAGAAAAGATACCAGAGCTTATTAGATGTTATCAGGTTGATTTCTTTTCCTCTCAAAGCTACATTTCTGATTCAACCTAAGGATAAGCTGATAGTTGAAAATTTTAAAACTCTTCATGGTACTCTCCTGGTAAAAGGGCACTTTTTACCAGGAGCTTTGGAATGTATGATGCTACTACCACCATGACCCTAGGAAAAATTTTGAAGGAATAATTCAACACTGCCATAGCAATTGTAAAAGGCTGGAAAGAAATAACAATGAATTATCCCAAAGCAGTACGGGCCTTTTGCTAAGAAAGAAGCTTCAAATAAAGAAAATAAATTGGTAAAAGTAATTGCGGTAACTGCTCATGATCTTAACATAGAAGTAGAGGAAGAAGATGGAGAATTACTGGAGATACATGACCGTGAACTGACAACTGAGAGGTAAAAAAATTTCTCTATCAGCAATGTAAAGAAAAGAAAATGGATATTTCATCTAAAGATTAAAGTGGAGAGAGAAAAAACAAATTACAACTGGATTATTATTTTTTTTAACACAATTATTTCAAATTGGTAAAGTAATCATACAAGTTGTAAATTTCCAACTGGACGAAAAATGTCCGGGCCAGGATTCGAACCTGGGATCGCTTGGCCTGGGAGCGTGGCGGCTTCAGCCAAGCGATCCCAGGTTCGAATCCTGACCCGGACATTTTTCGTCCAGTTGGAAATTTACAACTTGTAAAATTACAACTGCTGAAATCAAAAAAAGATGTTTTGGCAAAGTCGGAATTCAAACAAAGTTATCAGAACTAAATATCTATTTAATGAAAAATCCACGCATTTTTTCAGGATCAGTTTTAAAAAAGAACGAAAAATCATGCGTCAAGCATAGATTATGTAACACTTTCCAACGCTTCGAAAATAATTTTACAAATCATTACCGTTTAATAAGCTGAAAGATAACATCTAAGTAAACAATTTGGAAAACGCATAACATATTTAAAAACGTAATTTCAGGAATTTCCAACATATACAATGTTCGGAAAAATATCCGAATACTTTTATTCAGCCCTGTATATCATCTATTAGATTTGTATTGTGATGATTTCGTACTTTGTGTTATAAAATTTAAACGGTAGCGATGAACACAAAATTCGAATCTCTAATCCTTAGAAATATTTTTATTTCTTTTGTAAATTAACACTAAAATCACTTTTGTTTTACAGAATGTAATTAGTTGGTTCGATGTCTATTACAATTAACTAATTGCCAGTATCACTTCTAGGATGCAAGTTCTAGTTCAGAAGAAAAAGTCCAGGGCGACGAAAGTTTTTGTTAACACTGGTCTTCTCGCTCAGCTAGCGATCCGAAAAAAGTTCAATTTTTTGTGTGGTGACAGTGTGTCCCACCAGTTACAATCACTCCGCCGGTGAGCTGCAACTATTTCAGCATAGAGACATGAAGTCTCTGTTATTTTCTCCCTCCGCTGGTGTTCAGCAAATTTCACACTCGAGACGTGATGTCCGGACGATGATCTTATTTCCTCTTCCGAGAGATGATTCCCTCCTCTTCGCAGGTCAGAAAATCCCGACCTCCACAGCTGATCTCCAACTCTCAACTCCCTTCCGCAAAAGTCCTCTTTTTCGCTGCTCGCCGAAGGAGAGGGGGTGGGGGGTTTTTTCGGCCGTTTACCGCTTTCTCAAAGCCCAATAAAATCCGATCACCTTCTCTGATTGGTAAATAAGAGTTCGTACCTGGCGCCTTGTTGCCAATTTCTGTCTTCTCATAAAAACAGGGGAATCCCCTCGCTACATTGTTTCTAGAGAAGAACCAGATCGATCAACTTCACGCCATATCGAATTCTCGATGTCACCTTTCTTTTGAGCACGCTAGACACCACGTCGGCGACTTGCTCGTGGGAAAAACAACCTTTCCTAGCGTGAGAAAATAAAGTCTTGGATGGAAAGTTTCATTCAATATTCCCACATAATTTAATGAAATCTTTACAGCACCCCCTCACACAGATGGGATTTTTCACATGGTTGAAATATCTTAGTTGCGATCCAGTCAGACTCTTACTTCATTCAAATCAGAGGTCCTACCCTGGTCGCACATTTTTATATAAAAATACATTTTTTAAAACAAATTCAAATTTAAAACTAAATTATACTCAAATTACAATGATAAGAATTTTAAAATATATATACACTTCTTTCTCTTTAACTACCTTAGTCAATTCTACTTAAACAATCAACATGAGGTATTTGTCGCCCTGGTTTGTATTTGATTGAATAATGATAATTTTGCAGAATCAGTGACCAACGTAACAACCATCTCCATCAGCTTACCTCGTTTCACTTCCCTTGACCTGCCAACTAACATCTCTTGCAGTCTCCTCGCATATCGAAAACTGTCCTTTCGATTCGGTTACACGGTTACACGGCGATCAACCTCCGAAGTTAGGCGACAAAACCATGGACAAACTCTGGACAACTCTAGCCCAGCAACTCACGAGTCAGGATAGGCCATGGGTTTCTTCGGTCATTACAGATTCCTCCCCCTCCAAATTTTGGACATGTCCAAACAGAGTCCTTGACGAGAATATACAGTTGTGACAAGTTCCATTGAACACCAAATGTGTTTCTTTTAATTCACAATGTTCAGGAACAACTTGTTACTTTGTCACATACATGTCATCTCGCCCCTTTTCCTGATCCATCACAGCAATGTGCCGCCCTAGTTAAAATTCCTTAAATTTTAAATTTACTAGCAAAAATTTTGAAGTACGCGAAAAAATACAGCAATTCACAACCTGCCAGTAAAAATACAGATACATGAATCACATTATATAAAATTTACACTAATTTACCATAATTTAAACACACACAAAATTTTCTGTAACTTATAGACAAAATTATAACCAATGTAATTTTACACAAATACCAAAACAATTAACAGATTTTTTTTCTCTTTTTATATAAATTTAACATGATACAAAACCAGATGAATATCTAACACTTTTTCTCTACCAAATGAAACAACTTTTCATACAAATTAACACAATTTCAAAAAATATCTATAAATTTGCAACCAATAAATTCTAGATCATAAATTAACATTTATGATTGTTAATTTATGTAGATCATAAATTAACATAAACACAGTTATTTTTGTATTTTTTCTCTTATTCTAATACAGACAATAAATAAATATAAAAATATACATCTTTTTTTCTTCACACAAATAATACAATTTTAACATATAGCATCTATAAACTTAATAGATATTACTCAGTGTATGGGTGCCGGCTCAGGGTACCTGCATTGCAAGAATTTCTTTCTTTTCTTTTGGTTCTTCATCATCTTATTTTCCTTTGTCTTTACCTTTGCTTTTCTCCCCATCTTCTTGTCACACATTCTGTAACATTCCTTAGCCTCGGCATAGCTCCCATTTCTACCAGCATCTTTCTTGACCACACCAGAGGTGATTCCGTTTTCTGTTTTACGAAGATTTTCATCTTTTGATGCGCATTGATTATATGCGTTTCCTATGTTAGGTAAATTTACCTTAGTATTTCTTTTCGCTGCCACATTTTCCTCACATCTTTCAACTAACAAATCAGGTTCAAGATTTCCATCATTTTGTTCATTAGAATAATTCTCTTTATCAATCTTCCCATTAATTTCATCTTTCGCCTCATTTACACTCCTGACTAAATCAGCTATAAGCGGATTTTGCTGGTCATCCACAATTTCCTCAGTCATTTCAGCAATCTCACTATCAATCTCATCATTACCTTCAAATTCAGGCTCTTCACATGAATAATTTCTATTAGGATTAAAACCCTCCTCTTTCTGAACCTCATTATCTATTTCTGAATTGTCCTTATTTTTCAAACTAAAAGGTGCAATAAAGTCACAATAACCATCTTCACAGATTTCGTTAACATTCATTTGAGAAAGTCCAACATTGAATTCAAAATTAGTTTCATTACCAAATTCATCTAAATCCACAGAATTTCTAACTTGTGATAAATTGAATAGTTCTATATCTTCTTCAATGTTTGACTCATCAGTTCCATTAATCTGCTTTAAGCTTAACATTTCTTGGGTTTCGCTTCCCTCTTTCATCATTTCCCTTTGTTCACCTTTCACAGCTTGAAATCTAGATAATTCAAGCTCCTCTTTCACTTTTGCAACATTATCAGTTTCAACCTTAGTAGATTCACAAAGTTTCTCAGCCAATGACTGATTTTCAACTAAAGCAAAGTCCAAAGCTCTCAACTCGTTATTGAAAGTCTCTTCACTCGCACTCTCTTTTTCTTTTATCTTAGCAATGTTTTCCATATCACATATTGTTTCGCCATTCACAGGAACACTTTTAAACAAATGAGCAATGTCTAGTAAGATTTGATCAGTATGATCAGGAACCACAAGCAAATCCACCTCTTTTCCCATCTTATCAACTTTTCTCTTAACCAATAATTTTTCTTCAACTTCAGTCTTTTGAGCAGTCTTTTTGGCCAATGTAAACAATGGAGCCAATTCTTTACTCTTCTGTTGCTCTTCAGCAAATCTATTCGAATCCACCTTCACCAAATCCAAAATGGTTTCAATTTCCACTATCTCCTTCAAAAGTTCACAATCTGCACCTGAACACTCATCTCCCTCCTCCTTCAACTTTTCAGTCAATTCCAATCTCTCTTCTCGACCACTCACCAACTCTTCATTAAGCTGTGCCCGGCTCTGCGCTCGGGTCAATACAGTACTCACAATTTCCTTTTTTCTCCCACAATTCTCTTCAATCTCTTTTAATAGTGAGGCTGTTTTACTTCCAAGGATATATCTCCCCTGATCCAACTCATTTCTGAGAACCGCTGCTTTAGTGGTAACATGGCCCAGTTCACAATCAATCTCAATTTCGCCCATAGGCAAATATGACATCTGCTGGTTCAACAAATGTTGCACCCACACATATTCTCCTGTCATACTTTCAGGTGAAACATATTTTTGACACACCACATCTACCGTTGCTCCAGTGTCTCGTAGAATAGGAATACTAGTTCCATTAATCGTTTCCGAAATCGTATATGGTGCCAATAAGTCCTCATCAACTTTATTTTTAACATGATTCACAACTTCCAAACCATTTCTAGTTTTAAGCCTGGGGCCATCAGGTCTGAAATGCGTTGAATCCCCACATTCGTAACAACGGAACTGTTTCCTTCTCTCAAAATTGGGATCGGGTTTCCTTCTATCCAAATTAGGATTAGGTTTCCTTCTATCAAAATTAGGATCGGGTTTCCTACCTTTAAAATAATTTTTCTCTCCCCTTACATCCTGTGTAGTTTCATTTCTTTTGCTACTTCCCCTCCAAGATCTCGGTTTCCATGATTTCTTCTCATTTCGATCCTTATAACTCATCGAACCTTTATTACGAACACACCCTCTTACATCTTCAAACTCTTCAATCTGAGTCACAAAATCAGCCGGCGAAATTATAGTTGTCCATTGATCCAAAAAACTCTCCTTAAATTCAGACGGTACCCTCTTTTTTATCTGATCCACAATCATCAAATCTTTTAATTGATCATAAGTCTCTATCTTCAAACCATTCAACCAACCCTCCAAATATTTTTTTATTTCATAGTAAAAATCATACCAAGTACCATCGGGTGATTTTTGAATTTTCACAAAGTTCTGATAAAACTTTTCCGGACTCAATTTAAAACGTTTCAGCAACAATGTCTTAACATACTGATATTCACTAGCGTTTTCTACAGGTTCACGAGCTATCAATTGAGAAATTTCAGATGGCAAAACACCAATTAATTAAGTAACCCACTTTTCGGGGGAAATCTTAAGAACCTTTGCTTGTCGTTCAAAAAGTTCCAAAAACAAACTATATCATCCTCTTTCGCATCAATTTCGGCATAAATTTCTAAATCTCCACTCTCAATTTGAAACCTGTACTAGATTTAACCAAATCGTCAGAGCTCTTGCTCTCCTTTAATTGCAACTCCAATCTCTGTTTTTCCAATTGAAACTTTCTTTCCTCTGACCTGTCATTCTCTACCCTCTCTCTCTCCTTCTCCGCTCTCTCTCTCTCTCTTTCGTCTCCTCTCGCTTTATTCTCTCATTTACAACTGACACAAGCACTTCCCTTACAAACTCTTCCTCATAATTAACACTTTTCGTTATTAAATCCCGTAAATCAATGATTCTCATACTATCGTCAACCTCCTCTCCCAATTCCACTGCAAAAACTCTCAGGTCTTCCTTTCGGCCTTTTCCAAAATACGCCATCTCAAAGTTAAATTTCAGCACTCTAGTGCGTAGTTCAAACACTTCCTCAGAGCCACAAACACCCAACCAACTAACTAAAATTAATTCGATACTTTCAAAACTATTTACTCCATAGAATGAATGTTACTAACTCAGTAAACAAATATATATTTCACAATATCTAAATATTAAAATTTCAAAACAGTTTTCAACACATCTATAAATGCTATTTTTATACACTACACAAGTATATATCATGACATAACTAGAAAACGTTAGTTTCAAACTGTAATATTACATTACTTCTCTGAAAATGTACACTATCAGTTTAAAATCTGATAAATTTCTAAAACTCAAATCTCCAATTTCTGAAAATTAATTTTAAATTCAGTTTCAAGGTTTAAACCAAACACATTAAATATCAATTTACAATATCCCCGTACTTTCAAAATACTGTATAAATGTTACCAATACAAGACTTTTAAACAATTTTTCAATTTCTGAAATCACCAACTCTCTTTTTTTATCTCAACCTCTATTCTTAGTTTAAGAATTTAAACCAGTTTGTCCTTAACATTCTATACATCTCATAATACTTAATAAAATCAGTTTGATTTTTTTTCAATATACATGAATCCTTATTCAGTTCATTCCTATCTGCCAGTTTGGCGCAAAACAATTTACTCAAAATCAGTTTGATTTTCCACATATGAATCGCTAGTCATTTCTTTCAGCCGGTTTGGCTTCTCCTTTATAATTATCTTAAGTTTTAAGATTTGAAATCACCAATTTTTTTTCCAAATAAGATAGACATTTTTTTTCAATACAAATACAACTCAAATCTAGTTTCTAAATAAAATACACCATGCTGGCAATTCTGAACCGCTGCATTTAATACAAAACAAAAAAAGCCAGTTTCGCACAAAAACCCCAAATTTCAACTTTCTTAAATATAAATATATAAATCTACAAACACCAAAGGCACACTGTAATGGACAAAAGGGAAAATGACATACGTCTCATAAAATTTTCGCTGGTTTCACATGTCAACAACATTGTCTCGGTGGATACTCCAATTTAACTACATATGACTGTAACGACTTGTATTTCAACTCCAGTCAGATCCGAGGCGACGCTTTAACGTCTAACAACTTTATTCACTTTCATTGATACAACTTAAAACAATATAAAAATCTAAAACCACATCATGCTTTTCCTTAAAACCCAGCGAACAAACTACTCCATATTTTACACACACCCAGCTCACACTTTTTTTTTTCAGCCATCATCTGTACAACTTTCTCTTCATCTCCATCAGCTTAGCTTGGTTCACTTCCCTTGACCTGCCAACAAACATCTCTTGCAGTCTCCTCGCATATCGAAAACTGTCCTTTCGATTCGATTACACGGCTACACGGCGATCAACCTCTGAAGCTAGGCGACAAAACCATGGACAAACTCTGGACAACTCTAGCCCAGCAACTCACGAGTCAGGATAGGCCATGGGTTACTTCGGTCGTTACAGGCCGTCCTTCTACCACCTAGAGAGGAGGCTCTCATCATTTGCCAAATCCTCTTGCCGCTGAGAACCGGCACTTGAAAAGGAGAGTCCCTGATCCGGTGGACCCCCCGCACCAGATATCCGACACCTCTGGCTTCTTTAGATGTCCCTCTACCACTCCACCATGGTGAGGTGGCGATTCGTCTGCTGAACCTGCTCCCGTCATGTGGAAAAACATCTCGCAATGCCGGATTCCTGGTCATCTTCCCCACTGAAAGGGCTGAGTCAGGACCACCCGGAAGGGTGTGCCAGAATTGTATTGGGGAAGGTAAAGGCGAAGCAGAAATTTCAGAGGCTGTGGGGGTGGGGAGGAAGAGAAGAAATTGAGATGAGCGATCATTTCTTGTTACAATAAAGAAACAAACAGAACTCAAGAAGTTTTAAAATATTTAAAAGAGTTTAAACTTTGGGAGCTGGGGTAAGGCCAAAATAGAAGCAGCAGAAATTTATTTTGGATGAGGGGGTAGGGGTTAGTTAGATGATTGTTTAGTTATTTATCACTAATAAAGATTTACAATTAGCACACACAAAAAATTAAAAAATAAAAAGTTTTAAAGACTAAGTTTTGTGTGTTAGGAAAGAGAAGGGGGGAAGGAATTTCGGGTGGAGGGAGGATTTTAAATGATTATTTATTGTTATTGTTACAATAAAATAACAAATAGAGCCTTAAAAAAATTAAAGAGATTTGAATATTTTAAACTTTGTGAGTTGGCAGGGACAAATGTGCTTGATAAGAAGGGGGGGGGGAGAGAAACATCAATTTCTGGTAGAGGTGGGCTGGGAGGGGAAAAATTTAAATGATCGATTATTTATTGTTACAAAATAAAGTAGAAAATAGAGCAGAAAATGTTTGAAAAAAATTAAAGAGTTTTAAAGGTTTTAAACTTTATACACTGTAAGGGAGAGGCGAAATTAGGAAGCGAAATTTCAAGAGGGTGAATTTAGATGATTTTTTTAAAAAGCAGAAATCTACTGAAATGCAGAAGAGTTTCACTCCTGAATAAGGGGAGTAAAATTAAAGTATTTTTTGAGATTTTGAATAAAAATAAGGACTTTTAAGGACCAAAAATTACTTTTGAAAAATTTAAGGACTTTCAAGGGCCATATGTACCCTGAAGTAATGACATTATTAGACAAGTCTGCTATAAAGAATTTGAGCAAAAGACGACTCCTAGTGAATTGATAATTTCACGCTAAGACATAGCGTTTTGAATTGGAAGGGAAATTTCCACCTGCTTATATGCCTAAATTTATCACATCAGTTTTTTCTCGCTTTTAGGTTGATCAATAGATTTGAGTCCATTGGAAATGTTTGGAATACAAGAATTGAACGTTCTGGCAGAAAAACAAGTTTTACTACAGATAAACTAGAGAGCACATATAAATTTTTTCAAGAAAAGCCATCCAAATCCACATAAAAAGCTTCACAACAGTTACTTATATCGAGAACTTTGTAAAGAATTCTAAAAAAAGTTGGGATTTATCCGTACAAAGAGTTGTACAAATTAATTCATTGAAAATTTCTACTCTATTAATGAAATAACTTACTCTTTTTGCCAAAGCCACCACTGGATTCAGCTCCAAAGTCATTTTCATCTACACAAATAGCTTGTGTTTCTTCACTTAAACATTTAATAATGCAGAATGTTAAATAAAAAAAATAATTTAAAAATAAATAAATTATAACCTAATTTCTAAACACAGTAAAACATGCATATATATCTATATATATATACCGGGTGAACGAAAAGTTCATAAAAACATTCATAAAAATGGAAGAAAATATGATAAAGAAGTGCAGTTTGCAAGAAATGGCTTACAAGGTTAGTCTGATTTTTTTTAGCAGCAAAAATTTTTTTACTTAAAAAAGTCACTTGTAGATGGCACTAACATGCGAGAGATTCAGCAGAATTATGCAAATTAATCCTGCAATAAAAGACTGAAATACACAAGGATTTCTCATTCGCTTAGCAGAATGTTATCAATACCTGATCGAGCGTTATTGGTGAAGTTGTTCTATTTGAATGGAGAGTCAGCCATTGTTGCATTGCGAAATTTTCGCATGGCGAAAGAAGTGAAGACGAAGAATGGCTCGATATCGTGTGCCGGAATAGAGAAGCTTGTCAAACGGTTTGAAGAAACTGGCTCTTTAGAGGATCAGCCATGAAGTGGTAGACCCTCGTTAGCGGAGGGTCGAATTACTGCCGTGGAAACCACTATGAATGATTTAGCGACCGAATCGTCCACGGGGAGTAGCGGAGGGTCGAATTACTGCCGTGGAAACCACTATGAGTGATTTAGCGGCCGATTCGTCCACGGGGAGTAGCAGTGTTCGCAAAACTGGAAAGATATTGGATGTGCCTCAGTCATCGATTCAACGTATCCTCCACAGGATATTGCATCTCTATCCCTACAAATTGTTATCACTCAAGGAGTTACAATCGGGAGACACAGTTATGAGGGAATCATTTGCCGAATGGACTATGGAAAGAATTGAAAACGACCCTCAGTGATTTTCAACATTTTCTGTACGGATGAGGCACACTTCAGCAGGTGGAGAACAATGAAAGACGCAATTATTCACATGACTTAAACCATCATGTAACAAACAATATTATAACACTGTAAATTGCGGTAGCGATGCACGCACTTTTTACCAGTGTTACTCTTTTATCTCATTTTTGTATTCAAAATAGCTATCACTATTTTTGAATTCTAATCTTTGCTTTATTTAATCACGAAATGTCTGAAATTAAACAAAACTAAGATTACTATAAGGAATATATCTATACTAATAAAAGAAAGTTTCATTCTGTGTGTGTGTGTGTTTGTTTGTTTGTTTACGGCGGCTAATAAAGTCTAGCCCACCTACAAGCCTGAAAATTTAGATTTAGGTAGTTCAAACCCTCTCCTGGTGCACCTAAAACTCAGAATTTTAATATTTTAATTACTTACTGAAATAGTAATTAAATTGCAGAAAGAACTCTTGTTAATAATACACTTTTTTCTACGGTTGGTTGGTTGTATAGAATCTTCACAGAATAAATTAAATAAACCAAAGTAACGATGCATAGATAAGGACTTATAACGAAATAATGTCAATATGGATTGCATTTACTGGCGTACAGCCAAACTAATGTAGCGCCACCTGCTCACGACAAATTATATAGACGCCACCTGTTTGAAGCCTTTTTCCAGGCACGTTTTTCTTTATGATAATTAGCTGGGTTAAAAGTCTTTTTAAAACAGGACATATATTATTATGATAGAGATTATTAATACAGAAAACTTTATTTAACAGATTACACAGGTCAACACAAATCTGGGGTTTGTAAAATAGCACTTTTTTCTTAGTAAATCAGTCACGCTGATCACAAATATGACATTAGTTTTTTGCTATCACCAAGGCAACACTAGATACCGGGATTGCTCATTCACTCTCATTGTAAGATATGTTGGCAACAACATGTGATTGAACTAAAGTTAGTTAAGCTGCTAGAAGCTAGCGTGGGATAAACAACGTGTGTAAGATGCTCGGTGCTAGTAAAGTTAATATGATGATAAATAATTGTCTTAATTATTTGTAATTAATTGAATAACATAAAACATGGCGTAGTCGTAGTTTATTTGTGAACTTTGTTGATAGTATATGAGATAGTATAAGTTGATAGTATATGTATATTGCTTTTAAGCATCTGTTAAGAGATGGAATTTTGTCGACCACCACAAAGCCTAAGTTTTGATGGCAACGTGGCAGAGAATTGGCGAAGATTCAAACAGTTCTTTGAAATATGGTTGAAAGCATCCGGTAACGATCAGAAAGAGTCTGATGTAAGGCTTGCTTTGTTTCTGAGCGCTGCAGGAGAAGAAGCAGTAGAAGTGTTTAATACATTGAACCTGACCAGCGAAGAACAAAAGAGCTATGAAGCTGTAATTAAACAGTTTGAAATATACACGACGCCCAAGAAAAACACTGTAGTGGAGCGATTCCTCTTCAACAACAGAAAGCAGCAAGAAGGAGAAGTTTTTGATTCATTTGTGACGGACCTAAAGAAACTGGTAAAATCGTGCGAATTCGGAGACCAGTCGGATTCTGTTGTTAGAGATCGGATTGTTTTAGGTGTGACTGATGTAAGCCTTCAAGAAAGAATGCTTCGGGAAACGGATCTCAGTTTATCTAAAGCTATCGAGATCGGAAAAGCAGCTGAATTAAGTAAACACAGAGCTCAGACGGTGCAGAGTCAAAATGTTGATATCCCACACAGGGACGCTCCGAAACAAAGTTGGCCGACAGCCATGAGATCCAGAAAAACAGCTAGAGTTATTGAGAAAGTAGATAAACCGACAAGTTTTTGGGTTAGTAACCTTGTAATTATTGAAAAAGCTAATGGTACATTAAGAATTTGTCTTGATCTTCAGGATCTTAATAAAGCAATTAAGAGGGAACATGTTTTGATTCCTACAATTGAAGAAATTTTACCTAAATTATGCAGTAAATCAGTGTATTCTGTGCTAGATCTTAAGGATGGATTCTTTCAAATTGCATTAGATGAAAAGAATAGTGATTTGTGTACATTTAGTACACCCATGGGGTGTTATAAATTTCTTAGGTTACCAATGGGAATATCCTGAGCACCTGAAATATTTCAAAAGCGTAATCAGGAAAATTTTGGTGACATACCTAGTGTATTAGTTTATTTTGATGATCTCCTCATTGCTTCTAGTTCATTAGAAGAACATGATGAAATTTTATCTAAGGTAATTTACCGTGCTAAAGCACTTAACATTAAATTTAATAAAGATAAATTTCAATATAGGGTTGCTGAAGTTACGTATTTGAGTCATTTGTTTAATGCTTCAGGTATGCGGCCTGATCCTGACCGTGTTAGAGCTATTACTGCGTTAAAGGAGCCTAGAAACAAACTTGAATTGCAGCGTGTCTTAGAGATGCTTAATTATCTAAGGAGGTTTGTGCCAAAATTTTCTGATAAAACTGCTTCATTAAGAGAGCTTTTGAAACAAAATGTTGAGTGGCAATGGTTAGAGTTGCACACTAAAGCATTTACAGACTTAAAATTTTTTATTTTGAACGCGCCTGTGTTAGGAATATTTGATAGTAACAAACCAATAACTATTCAAGCGGATATTTCAAAAGATGGGTTAGGATATTGTTTGTTACAAAATGGTCAACCTATAGCATATTCATCTCGTAGCTTAACAAATGCCGAAAAAAATTATGCTCAAATTGAGAAAGAATTTTTAAGCATATTTTTTTTGCTGTAAACAAGTTTCATTATTATATTTATGGCAGGGAGGCTGAAGTCCTTACCGATCATAAACCATTAGTCTCCATAATGAGCAAAAATATATGCAATATATTGTCAAATAGATTACAAAGAATAAAAATTAAGCTTTTAAAATATCCCTTAAATCTTAGGTATCTTCCAGGCAAATTCGTGTACATAGCTGATTTGTTGTCATGTTCATTGGATATACAAGTAGGTGGAGAGAGCATTGAAACGATTGAATTTGTTCACACATTGACAAAACAATTACAGATGTCAGAGTCTAAAAAAAATTGGGATGCTACTTCAAGGGATCAGGGGTTAAAATTGGTGCAGAGCTATTGGCAAATGGGTTGGCCTGCTGGTGTTAATCAGGTTCCTCGGGATGCCCGATCTTATTTCAAATTAAAAATGACTTGACTGTTGAAAATGGCTTGGAATTTCTAGGTAGCAGAGTTGTAGTGCCAACATCTTTGAGAAAAAGTATGTTATTGTTATTGCATGAAGCACATTGTGGAATTGAGAAATCCAAGGCTACAGCAAGGCAAGTAATGTTTTGGCCAGGAATTAATGATGATATTGAAAAAATGATTTCCATGTGTTTAGTTTCTGATAGGTACCGACCTCAAACAATTAAAGAACCATTAATTGCTCATGAGATTCCAAGTTTGCCATATGAGAAAATTGGTGTCGATATTTGCGAGTATGGGGGAAAAACTATCTGGTGGTAGGATGCTATTTAACAAAATGGCTGGACATTGTTCTAATAAATAACAAAAATGCTTTAGAAGTAACTACCAAGTTAAAAGCCATTTTCTCCACACATGGCATTCCCAAAACTATGAATTGTGATAATGTACCCTTTGGTAGCTGGAAAATGGAACATTTTGCTAAAAACTTTGAAATCAACACCAGCAGTCCTCGTTATCCAAAATCTAATGGGTTTGCTGAGAAAATAGTAGGCATTGCAAAAAGCATATTACGAAAAGCAGGGGTTGAAAAACTTTATGATGCATTACTAGAATACAGATGTACACCAATTTCAGGTATAAATCTATCACCCAGTCAAATGCTTTTTAGTAGAAATTTAAGAACAAGGTTACCTATTACACAGGCAGGATTAAAACCCAGAATAGACAATACATTTAAAAAGAAATTACTTGGTAAACAAAAACGAGCTAAATTTTATTATGACAGACATGCTCAGGTAAGACCTGACTTCAGTCCTGGGGATAAGGTAATGTTGAGAGTAGAAAATTTATGGGAACCAGCTGTAATTGTTAAAAAAACACTCAACACCTAGGTCATATTGGGTTAAAACTAAAAACAACAGAATTATTGGCCGTAATAAATTCCATTTACAGAAAACTAATAATCAAAATAATATAGCGTTTTCAGACTACTGTGATTTGTGTAATATTGTTCAACATGGTCAAAGTGTAGAGGATAGAATAGAAACTGATGTTCCTCACCATCAGAGCAATACCAATAATGATATTATTACATATGTGTATATAAAAAGAAGTGGTAGACGTATAAATCTTCCTCCAAGATACAGTGATTATGAAATGTAATGTAATAATATTAATTTTTTTTATGTAATGTAATTATATTCTTTTACCTCCAACAGATGTAACATATATTGACAACAGCATGTGATTGAACTGAAGTGAGTTAAGCTGCTAGAATCTAGCGTGTGATAAACAACGTGTGTAAGATGCTTGGTGCTAGTAAAGTTAATATGATGATGAATGATTATCTTAATTATTTATAATTAATTGAATAACATAAAACACTCATTACGTCACAAATAGTGGCTGCCCGCGACAAGCCATTGGTACAATGCGACGTGCCCATCGTTTTGTGCCAATCGCTGAATGTCTTTCGTCGCGGCCAGCCACCTTTTGTAACGCCATGATAATGAATGAGCAAGCCCGGTATCTAGTGTAGCCCTGCTATCACTCATAGTTTTTTCACAAAACAAAAAACGAGGGGGTCTCTTAAAAAAATGAAGGTGTAATATTTATTAAATAAAATACATTTTTATTAAAAACAAAAATTAATTTCTTAGTAAAATGACATTAATAAATGTTAAAATACAATACTGCAATAAAGGATGTGAAATATAAATATAGATGGCGCCACTTTATGTGTTGATATTTGCCTGAGAAGGTTCAATTTTCTCCCTCGCATTTGTCGTGAGAACGTATGTTTATTTTGTTCGTTTATTGATATCTTACGTTTGTTTTGTCAGTTTCTTATAGCAATATGGCATCAAGTGGTTGTATAAATAACCCGAACTTATTTTGTTACATCTGTGGTGGATACGTGGTCAAACAAAGGCAGCGGAACATAACCGATTTCGCTAAAAATGCCTATTATGCTTACTTTGGTATGAAACTTGGTAAACAGCAAAAAAAAATTAGCCCCACATATAGTTTGTCACACATGTGTTGAACATTTACGGAAATGGACTCAATGTAAAATAAAATCTCTTCCTTTTGCGGTTCCAATGGTATGGCGAGAGCCAGCTAGTCATGAGGATTGCTATTTTTGTTTAACAAAAGTAAAAGGCTAAAATAGCAAAAACAAAGCAAATGTTGTGTTCCTAGAAATTATTTCAGCTATTAGACCTGTACGGTACGGTCAGTAGTGGAAAAAGGAGAGCTCGATTGTGAAGGTGGAATGTGATGAGGTGGGAGGTGGAGGGCGTGGTTAGAGAAGGATAGACGACAGATGAGTGATTGACATGTGACAGGTAGGTGAGTGGCAGATAAGTGTTAGATCAGATAAGAAGTTTGTTAAGATTAATGATGATGAAAGCGGTGAGATCGTATAAAAAAGGATACTTATTAATGGAGCGGCGTGAACACGACCTTCTCTCATAAAATCTTAGTGCAGACTAAATGAGTTGAGCAGTGTCACGAGGGTATATGACATCATCGTCCTAGGGGGCGCTATGATAGGCGTTCTGATTGGTCGAGAGCTTTTTTCCTGAGGGTTGGGGGGATGACAGTACGACGCTGCTGCGAGTATGTTGCAAAGATTTAGCACGTTACATCGAGACTTATTACTGCTAATAAATATCATGAAGAAATTTTGATTGATTTTTCATTTAATTTTTAATTAAGTATTTTTTTAATTAAGTAATTTTTTAATTAGATAAATTTTAAATAATAAAAAATAAAAGAATAATATAATTTCTAATCTAAAAAACGCGAAAAAGGTTTATGACAATGTTGTTTTTGTTTAAACATTGTCAATGGGTAGCTGCTAGCCAAAACATAAACTCTATTCTGAAAACGGATTTTTGTTTTAGAACTGAGCTTATGTTTTGTTTATGGGATACACTGCGTGGAAGTCGTTGCCCGTCGTATCCCACGCGCTCTAACATATATACAAAATTCGAAGATTTTTACAAGTTGAATATACAATACTTTTATTCTTCTGTTTAAAGAAAGGTTTGCAATGATATTCTTGATATATTGAAGATTTTTCACTCTAAATAACTTCATAAAATACTTAAAAGTTGAATGCTGTTATTTTTTTTATATACAAATAATATTTACACATTTTCTTACGCATTGGAAAATAAAGCACAATGTCCGTAAGTAGATTGAGATTCTATATACAAAATTTAGGTCTCGTCTGACCTATGCAATGCATTGTCGCAATGTCCATAAGCCAGACTTGATATGCCGTCCGACAATAAAAATCTCTTATCGTCGAACGGTGATAAACATTTTTTATTTTGTTTAACAGTAAACAGATGATGATTTTCTTGTTTAAAGTTTGTCTGCAACTGATACCTACTCGTTTTGTTAAAGATGCAGTCCACATAATCTTGATGTGTAAGTCTCTTTCGCACACCTCGAGTTGATATACCCTTTGCTCTTTTCTTTTCACCATCAGATGATTTGATAGAGTACATCTTGGCTTTTATATGGACAAATTCAAAGGCAGACTGACCACACAATTCATCCTTAAATTTTCCAATTACCTTTTTATTTACCTTTGAATATAAGGTATGATTCTTAGGATAATCCGAAAAATCAAACAGTGTGGCGTTATGTTTCATATCATCGTAGATGTTTGGTGTCTTGATATGATAAATTAACGAGTCGGATCAGTGAAAAGTAAGGTTGCACGGTCTGGTACGTTACTTTTATAAATTCGCAATGACACTTGTACATAAGACATTTTGATAGTTCTAAAATGGCAAAGCCTACGTAAATCGGTCTGTTCATGCAAATTCGTGCGTTGATTTTTTTCAACAGCCACCAGTTCGTGATAGAATTGCTTGAATTTTTTATAATTTGGCGACGATACCAGTTTTTGGGCTCTATGTTCATCATGGCATAACTCAATAGCTCTTCTCTTTCGCAAATTCTCGATCGTCTTGCCATAAATTGAATTGTTAAGAAGTTAAAAAAAATCCTTCTCAAACGATGATGTCGCCTGTATTCTTTTGTTAGTGTTAAATGCAATATATTTTTCTAGCAAAGGTGCTTGTTTAAATTTCAGCACCTTATGTATTTTTTTTTAAGTTTTAATCCTAGCTGCAAGTGTAATTTTAAATTTCTGTAGTGGGTGACATAATTTTGTTTAATCTAATAAATTAGATATTAATTTTGGGACACCTTTAAAGGGTTGATTATTAAGTAGAGACTTAGCATATGAGGAAAGCATATCTTCTGCAACTGTAATTCTTTCAGGGGAAAGAGGATAATCGTTATGTAGTGAATGCAAATGCTTAGGATATTCTAAATCTACTTCAAATATGTAACCTACAGACGACTCGTCGTTTAAGCTCATTATAAGATCTTCATTAAACTGGGTAGCGTCGACCCATTCAAAACTACCATAAGGTAGGAATTGAGACATCTCCCAGCCGTACAAATTATTTGCATCCCAGTACATTATATAGCTGGACAGTGTCTTATCAGTATAATAAGGAATTGAGAGGTTGTTTGCAGAGGCAAATCTGTGAGAGATTTGTGATACTCCTCCTCGACAATAAACATCAACATGTTTATATCAGTTAATAATTCTAACTTTGTATCGCACATCTTTAAACAAGCATTCCAGGAAAGACCAGGAGAAGTGTAGACATGAACTGCATCAATTTCATAAAATTTCATATATAACGAGCGGAAATTTTGAAAAACGTCCGCCAGTAATAACACGTCTGTTTTAACATACAGATTGTGGTAATCCCCTAATGTTTGCATATTAAAACTCTTCCAAATATTTAAAGTATGTTGGTAGCCTTCTTGTTCGATTGCTTTATCTGTTAACGTATTATAAAAAGCATCAGCTGGGGGTAGTTGGGTTTCTTTGAATTTTTCAAAGTATGTTAAGTAATCATAAGGAAATACGCCTTTTCTTCGTAATAAATTTAAGTCGGTTTGAGCTCTGAAATTACCTTTTAAAATGTGAAAATCGCTTGCTTCTAAGTTTTGAACTAGCTTTTCTAATGAGGCAGGCAAAAATTGAAAACTGTCGAGAAAAACTAGTTGTATGGGACAGTTGGGCTTATGCAATTTAAATGTGATATATTTATTAAGAGTATTAGCTATTACGTCGATTTGATGGTCTTTAAATTGTCCTAGCTGTGTCATTAGATGATGACCGTCATAATTACGTAGATTATGAAATATGACAGGAATGTTTTTTGGCTGTTTAAAATTCAAGTTACCTTACATTCGACTTGGGCAGCTCCTCTGTATGCACCTGAGATATGGCAATGGTCTCTTACACGGTTCTCACCTAAGGCTTTTTTACATATAGAACAAATCACTGATTCTTGAAAGGCTTTTTCTTTTATAGGTGTAAGCTTCATAGGTTTTATGTTCATCAAAATTGTTCCTAAAATTTCTTTCTCTTGCATTATTTCCTTTAAAAAGTTTGCTACTGCATCTTTACCACGATAGACTGTTACAGGTTTTACATGTGTACCGTCTGGACTGATTATGATATAGCCGTATCCACATGGAACATGTTTCATCGTTTTTCTGTAAAGGATGCTTTCGAAGAGGGAGTCGCTGAGTGCACAGGCACTAAAAGACTTTCGAAGTCCGCATAAATAACATATGCAATAGTGTGTTGCATATGAGTTTTTGTAAATTTCAGAATATTGTCTTTTACATCTGGCATTTTTATGATTTGAACTGCATGTTTTTTACACAACTTGGTATGGTCTTTTAATAAATTTGCTGTTGAAAATGCATGAAAACAGCGAAAACAATAATGTTCCCAGGTAGCACAAGATATTGGCCAATATCAAAATTTGATAATGACCCCCCCCCCCTAAAATAATATTTGTGAATATTAGTTTTTGACATCTGTGAATGTTGGCCAATATTTTCCAACATCTCTGAATATCATTTTTTGGCATTAAGTGATATTTTTTCTGACATTGCTGAATATCATCATTTGATATTGAGCGATATATTTTTCTAACATTCCTGAATAACATTTTTGGATATTAAATGATTTATTTTTTCTTTACCGAATAACAATCTCTTTTTTGCACACCAGATGTGGTGGACAGAAATCTCTCATTGTAAAACGAGATTTCTCTGCTTAGGAAAGTCTAGTCTCGTTATGTAACAAGACAAAAGCAAACCCAAGTACTAGTAAGCATGATCAATATAAACGCAGAAAAAAACTTGTTATAAAGAGCTGTTAAAAAAGCTGGTGGGAGTAGATTTTTCTGTTACTGGAATAAAAAAATGTCTACCAAATGACAAAACTATCATTTAATTATCTCGTATTTTTCAATCACAATCGACATAATTTTTTTTTACGTTCTTTTAGCAAAGATTTATTTAATATAACTTTTTATTACTGAGTTTGTTGGGAATTTTGTAAAAAAAATATTTTAAAATAAGTAAGAAATTAAAAACTTAGAAATTTAAACGAAATACGAAATTTTAAAGCTTGCTGTGTTAAAAATCATGTGTTCCTCTTGCACAAAAGTATAAAGAAAGTTTTAACAACCCCATTACTTTGAATTTTGCTTTGTGAGAAATTAAATATATATATTTTATTAATTTTAAGTGAGAAATATGTGTACATTTTTTCAAAAATACACTACAGAAAAGTTAACACCACATAAATTAGTCCTAAAAGCTTATTATATAATAATAATAATAATAATTAATTAGATGCATCATATAAAATATTTATTATTAATAGTGTCTAATTAAAAAATCAGTGACCCACTTTTGAAACTAAACTTGTATTCTTACAATAATAAAAAATAAAATTCTTATAAAAGTCGGAAATTCAAAACATTTTAAAAAAGATAAACAAGCATCCATTTAAAAATTACATAAATTGAATTTTTTTCTTGTAAGAACAATTTTAAAAATAGTATAAAATACATAGTATAAAAACATATTTAGTTTTTTTTATAAAGCACAAATTTTCACATGCTTTTCTTATATATAAAAATAACTATAGATTCCTACAAAAAATTATTATATAGGCTTTTTCTTTCTGTGCAAATTTCTCGCCCGACGCCTCCATCATATGCACATTGACGAAAACTACACAAATAGGCGGTCCTTTAGAACTTTCCGTTCACTTCCGTCAAGATTACAAATTTCGGCAGATATGCTGAATGTCGACAGATATCTTGAAATGTCCGAAAAATGCTATTGTTTTTTACAAATGTCGATAGATATCCCTGAATGTTGCAATAGTAATATCATTTTTACAACATTGGCCAATGTAACCAAATATTAAAAATAAGGCATTAAAAAGTCAAGTTTTTTTTAAAATTGCAAAATTATTAAATTTTATTGTTTAGAATACTATTTCTGTACTATGATATCATAAGTAATGCAATCTTTTGAATGCTTTCTTTTTAAAACTAATTTTAAGTTATGTCTGTGAATATCGGCAGATGTTGTAAATTTGACGTTCGACATTCAGCGACATTCGAAATATTGGCCAATATTGCCGTGGATATTGGCCGATATCTCTGTGCTACCTGGGTTGTGCATTATGTTGTTTCATTCTATCACCTAACAATCTTGAAAAATCTTTAAGGTATAATGCTGATTTTCTTCATGAGCAATTAATAATAAATTAATTACATCAGTATCTTCCCTTTCAGAAATGTGTAATAGAGTAAGATGTTCATCTTCATAGCCTAGCACATTTATACGTAAATTGCTTTGCTCTTCCACTTGTTTTATTTTTTGATAAGGCACGGGAAAGGAAATGTTCTTAAAATTTAGTTAGTTTTCAAAGGCTTGATAATGAGAAATATCCTCAGGGGAATCTTCCCAACTTATATTTAATTGGTGAGCCAAAATACACCAAAGCAAACATTTACCCCAACATTTTTAATGTTAAGGATAGCATTTTTAACTTTAAGTTTTTTGGGAAGGGGATGAAACTGCTCCCTTTTAAGGGGTTATATTTAGCAAGCTTAAGTTCTAAGAAATTGATCTGTTTTAAATTCCACCCTGAACCACGTTCTAAGAACTTCTCGAAAGATTTGATTATTTTACTAAATCCTTCATTAATTTGATTTGAAATATTATCATTAGTAAGTTGAATATAAGTATCACTATGAAAAAAGGGTTGTATGCTTTCAACATCACCATTCACTGAAATTCTTTCTAGAATTAAATGTTAAGATCATATGCCATTTAATAGCGCCTTTATCTTCTACTTCATTTTCAATTTTTTGATAAAGTTCATCTCTAATGGAATCGAAAAAAACCTTTAAATCATATTGTTTACCTTCATCGGGATCAATTTAAATAGTTACAAAGGTCTTTAGGGATTGTAATTGAGGTCTTCGTCTTGTAAAATGACTTGTTATTTTTCTTTTAACAGTAACAAATGATGAGCTGTTATTACTGTACACTGTTGAGATTTCACATGACGTTGTAAGCTAGATTTTGCAGTAAATTTTTCAGAGCAATTAGAACAGGTATATTTAGGTTGGGTATGTCTTTGAATATGTGTATTTAAGTTGTCTTCTATTGTGAAGATTTTATCGCATTGAGTACAAGTAAACTGATTAACTTGATTATGGGATTGCAAATATCTTTGTAATGCATCTTTTCTTGAAAAGACTTTAGAGCCAGCAGGGCAGCTTAGATTAGGAGTTGATGAATTTTCATCTGTTTCTTTTTCATGGGTTTGCATGTGTCTCGTTAAATTTTCTTTCCTGTTGAAAGTTTTAGAGCAATGAATACAACTAAAACTTTCAGTTTTTCTATGTGTTTTTGATGACGCATTAAACTATCTTTACGAGAAAAACTTTTTCTGCAAAGATCACATGTTAAGGGTTCCTAAAAAGAAACAATACCACCTGTTAGAACAATATTCCTATACGTATAAACACATGTTAGTTAGTACTACTTGAAAGTTTAAGTATAAGAATTTTTGTTTTAGCGACTAACACAAATTTTTGTAAGAATTTTTTTTACAAAAAATCTATAACACAATGAACGTTTGAATGTACTCTGTAAAGAGTAAAAATGATATGCTTTCGAAATGGTATATTAATCGCTTTTTTAATAAAATAAAATATGGAGATATTCTAAAACTTATGTTTCTTTTTAAAAATAAACCTTTTCGTTAAAATTTCAGTATTACTTCAAAAAATGTAAGCATTTTTAAAAAAAATGATAGACACTATTGTAAGAATGTATTTAAAACCCGTAAATCATTTTACTTTAATTTAAAAAACATATTTCAAATAACTTCACATAAAATAATTTTCTGTTTATGGTTACAATTTAAAATAACATTTTTAAAGAGCAAGCCCCCGAAATATGAAAGTATAAATTGTGTTTACCTTATCTGATGAATTAAGACCTTGCTGCTGATCATCTCTGATGGAAATAGACTGAGACATCTTCCGTTAAACTGTAAAAAGCAAATACTTTTCATTAAATTTTGATAAATATATACATTTTTTTAACTGAAAAAAGTTTTTTTTAATTTAATCTTTTTTTTTTAAGGAATGCTTTGAAAAAGAAAATATTTTTTTAAACTAAACCATTTTCTTTTTTTAAATTTGATCGTTTACGATTTTTTAAAAATACAATTTAATCGATAAAGAGAACTATTTAAAAAACCAAGTTTTAACTGAATGAATTAACAAATAAACATAACATTACCAAAACTTTTAAAAAATAAAAGACACGTAAGTTTTAATAACGGACACCTTAATTTTAATAACGAATACTCTATTTTTTTTTAAATATAGTTAGGATATATTTAGTTACAAAGAAGCTAACTTTTATATTAAAAAAATTTATAAAGTTTTAAATAAGATAGTATAAAAAAATACTATGTTTTTTTTATGTATATTATTTTCATCTAAAATTATATATCCAGAACAAAAAATTAATATTTTTGTAAAATACAAAGCAATTTTTAGAAATGTTTTATTAAGATTATTTTTAATCAATAAAAAAAAATTCTACTTTAAATTAAATTTTGTAGTATTTTAATCTACAAATTTTTAACATAAAAAAATTCTACTTTAAATAAAATTTTTATAGTATTTTAACATATAAATTTTTAACATAAAAAATTATTTGCATAAACAGAAAAAAATAGTAAAGTATTTTTAATATAATGTTTTAAAAAACAATTCATTAAAACTATTCGATATTTACTTTTTTATAATAAACAAATTATCAAACTGTTTAAAAGCAAAGAACAATTTAGAAGTTTTTTAACAGAAAAATTAATAAAGTATTTTAATAATGTTTTGAAAGAAAACAATTCATTAAAACTATTCGATATTTATAATAAACATTTGCTTTTAATTAAAATAGTTTTTAAAAAACAAATTATTAAAGTATTTAAAAGCAAAGAACATGTAGAAATTTCTTAAGATGAAATTTTTTCTAACGGAACAGAAAAATTAATAAAGTATTTTAATAATGTTTTTTAAAGAAAACAATTCATTAAAGCTGTTCATTATTTATTTTTATAATAACAATTGCTTTTAATTAAAACAGTTTTTTAAAAGTGTTTGAAAGCAAAGAACATTTAGAAGTTTTTTAACAGAAAAAATTTGTAACGAAACAGAAAAATTAAGAAGCACACTGTTTTAAATAAACTGTATAATCTTTGTTTTTGTAAAACATATGCATGCATGAAAAACATATATATATATATATATATATATATTACATTAGAAAGAAGTATTAAAATGTTTGATAAAGTGTTTAACATTATTTTGTATTAGAAAAATTCATAAAATGTTTTAGAGCATAGAAAACTATCACTATGTTTTTAAAAATATTCTTTAACTAAACACAAAAACTATTTCAAACAAAAATAGTCAACTTACTTCTTTTAAGTAATCCTTAACATGTCGACCCAACAATCTCTTCTTGTGCACAAACTAAAAATGATTCCTCTATTTTTTCCCCTCTTTATTTAAACTTTAACTGATGTCATTTCTAAACTCAACTATTGGTCGAATAAGATGTAATCAGTATATGATTCTATTGGTTAAATATGACGTGAGGTTTAAATGCAGTTTTAACCGAACATCTGCAATAGATATTTCCTATCATATCACAACCTGTAAAACAGTATTTGTTGCAAAGCTTTTAGAAGAAAAGATGTTTATCTTACACATGGGAGACACGGAGGATGGGGGGAAAACATCTCCGGTGATTTTTTTTACACTGCGTTCCAACGCATGTTTTATCATGATGTGAAATACAGTTTAACGAAAGATTGTAAGAACTGATTGCCTTGAGACGTGAGATTACATGTCTGAAAACATCATTCAGACTTGAAATATATTTTATCAATAGAATAGTAGAATATATATATATATATATATATATATATATATATATATATATATTAATGAAACAGTATAATATATTTTATTAGTATAACAATTTTTTTTTTTAATGTAATAGTATTATTTGGACAAAAGTATTTAAATAAATGCTTTCAAGAATAAGTCTGTTTTACTATAAGAAAGAAGTTAAACGATACTTGTTTCTTATTAAGAAATCCACTTCTTAAAGAAATAAGTTTTACATTTTTTTTAAAAGAAAAAATAGAATAAAGAAAAACATTGGAATACACTCTTTGGATAAATAAGCTTAATAACAACGTTATTTTTTCTTGAAAATCTTGCTTAAAGAAAGCGTATGTTTTTTTTTTTTATAAAACAGTGTGTTAAAAGTTTTTTTTTTTACCTTGTTATGCATTTTTTAAAATAGAGTAATAGAACACACATATTTTAAAATGTAATATATTTTAATAAAATAACAATATAATTTATATATTTTTTAAAAATAATATATTTCTTAAAAGTAATACAGTTTTGAAAGAAACAATTTATAAAAAAAATTTTAAAGACTTGTTTTTATTAAGAAATAAGTTTCACATTTTTTTCTTTTTTAGAAAAAAAAATAGAATAAAGAAAAACATTGGAATGCACTTTTTGAGAAATAAGCTTAACAACATTTTTTTTTCTCGAAAATCTTTCTTAAAAATGAGTATGTTTTTTTTTATATAGCAGTGTGCTAAAATTTTTTTTTTAACTTGGTATACATTTTTTTAAAATAGAGTAATAGAACATATTTTAAAGTGTAATATATTTTAATAAAATAACAATATAATCCATATATTTTTTTAAATCGTTATATATTTCCTAAAAGTAATATATTTTTGAAAGAAACAATTTATATAAAAAAATTATAAAGACTTGTTTTTATTATTAAGAAATAAGTTTCACATTTTTGTTCTAATTAACAAAAAACAATTAAGAAAATAGTGTGATTCACTATTTTAAGAAATGAATTAAATAACACTTTAATAAAAAATGCGAGTTGCATTTTTTTAAGAATTAGAAAGAAATGCGAGTAACATTTTTTCTTTTCTAAATTAAGAAATAAACTGTTTTACTTAAAATGGATACATACCTTCGGAATGAGTCTTAGTCAACAGTGAGTAAAGCAGTCACTTTATACGTGTCGTTAACGAGATTGGATAGGTCGTGAGCAACTTTAAACAAGTTGTAACACGTGCTGGGTAAGTTGTTTTTAAACAATAAATAGCTTACCGCTAAATTTGCTTACCGTTCGGTAAACGAATGGTTTACCAATCAACTGATGTTTGAAACCTTCCAAGAGTTACACTAAATCCGGCAGGCTGATGTTAACACGGCGAATCTACCGTTAGGGTAGGCTGTTAGGCTTAGTTTACCGATAAAAAGTCAAAGGGCTTGCCGCGAGAAAGACGGTAGATATCCGGTAGCTGTGTGGTTGAGATCGCTTAGCAGGAGCTGAAAACTAGACGTCTACACCTCACGAGAGCTAACGAGGGAATGACGTGAGCACGCAGGTCTGTTATATCTTATTTTGATTAGAGATAAGTCGACCTGCATGTTGCCAACAGCAAAAAAATAATTTTGACGCGAGCGTTAGAAAAATAACCTAGGTTTCGACATGTTAGCATGACGTCACGCTAACATGTCCCAACTTGATAGTATAACATCATGATATAGGTGTTTGACATGTTCAAACCTGCTAGAATGACGTCATCATGCAGGTGTTAGTATGATAACATCCTGTGGCAATACCTCCTAATTTGATACAGGTTTGATTGACAGGTAGATAAAATCAGGTGACTGGTTGATGCTTGCAATAGAATGATGCAATACCTTACCGTCATAAAAACACCAGCGTGATAGAGGGCGCTGCTGCTTTTTCTAGTATAACGACGCGTGAGCTAATAAAACTGGTTTGTGTCAGTTTACCTGTGAATGTTGGCTCTGATAGACATGTATTAAGACGACTCTGTATTTTTTGTAAGTATATGTTTCTAAAAATTGTTTTTTTTGTGACTCGTTCGAAAGACAATTTTCATCGAGGGTTTCTAAACGCTGTTGCTTTGGTAAAGAAGACATTTCTTCTTCTGCAGATCTTTTAGACATATTAATGCTATAAAAATCACTTAGAATCAGCAAACAGCAACAGGTGTGCATACTTCGAAAGTCGAGAGCCAACTGAAGGCGAGATCTTGAAACAGTTACTTATCAAAATTTAAAAAAAGTTAAAGTTTCAGTTAAATAAATTCACATTCTTTACAAAAAAAGAATGCTGTCATTGGTCTTCATATGTTAATTCAGTAGTTTTTTAAGTTGATGAATTGTTTCTTGTTTAGAGATGCTATAATTCTTAACATAATTCATCCAGTTATTTTTTTCTGTGGCAGTACCATCGTTTAAAATAATTATGTGATTAATTGATTAGCCACTCAGAGATAAACCTCTTGGCGACTTTTTGGCGATATTTACCTATCATTTGGCGATATTTCAGTCATTTGGCGATTTTCTATCAATCACTTGGCGATATTTAAATAACTTGGCGATATTTTTATGATAATATGTTAAAAAGCTCTTTAGAATATATCTCATTCATTTCACGGGTAGTTGTTGACTTGGTTAGACGTACAAGTAAAAAACTCCGTCTTTTGTAAGTAAATATATTTATTTATTTAATAGAAATGTTATTTGTTAAAATACTTAGTGAAAGTTTAGCAATTTATTTATAACTGCTCTTTAAAATATTCTCTTTTACTGACTACTAACTTTCATCCTAAAATTTCCTTCCATCACATCATTTGTTTTAAAACCAACGGGGTGTTAAAGAATACTTTGTGCTTTTACAATCATAGGATTATTTTTTAAAGAATTTTTTTTTTGCTTAAAACATTTTTAGTTACCAACGCAACCTTTGTTCATTTCTTTGTGTTAAATTTTAAAAAACAGTTTGATACTTCTTCTAAAGACTTGTTAACATACATATATAACATATGTATACGAGTAGTAAAAGTAGTAATTTACCAATTTGAAATAATTATGTTAAAAATTAATCTAGTATAACATATGTATATTATTTAAACAGTTATCTAGTAATTTTTTTATATTTTAATCTTATAATATTCGTTTAAAACATTTTTTGAATCTGTTACTAAACGTTTAAAAAATAATTAAAAAATAATAACTATTATTTTTTTTACAAAATATTTCTTTAACACTTGCTAAAAATCCGTTACATGTAAAAAGTTTGTTGTTTTTTTATGACATATAAAAAAGTTTGATATTTTTTGAAGACTTGTTAACATATGTATATAACATATGTTATATATAACATGTATATTATGTATATCATGTATATAACATATATATAAAACATATATAACATATGTATAAAACATATATAACATATTTATGTAACATCTAACATATGTATAAAACATATGTAACATATCTAACATATGTATGAAACATATGTGACATATGTATAAAACATATGTAACATATCTAACATATGTATAAAACATATGTAACATATCTAACACATGTATAAAACATGCAACATATCTAACATATGTATAAAACATATGATGTATAAAACATATGTAACATACGTATGAAACATATGTAATATATCTAACATATGTATAAAACATATGTAACATATCTAACATATGTATAAAACATATTTAACATATGTATAAAACATATGTAACTAATCTAACATAAGTATAAACATATGTAACATATCTAACATATGTATAAAACATATATAACATATGTATAAAACATATATAACATATGTATAAAACATGTTTATCATTAAAAAAAATATTTTTCATTCTTTTAATCAGAACTTATCTAATTCAAAATTTCTTCATAAACCTTTTTATTTGTTAAAATTCATTTAAAAAAATCATTCAAAAAAATAAAATCGTTCAAAAATTAATTTGTTAAAAAATAATTAATAAACTTTATAAACTTTTTATTTGTTAAAATCAAATGAAAAAATTTCGTCCTAAAAACATTTTTATGAATCAGTTACACAAATACATCTAAAATTTTTAAAAATAATAAGTTAAAGTCATTCTGTATTGCTTTTTAAGAAAGTGTTTTTAAAAAACATGAAGTTATTTCTCAAAGTTTTTTTCCTTGAAGTACTCGTTTACAAAATTCGATCATATAATATTATTTTCTTTTAAAGTTGAGACTAAATTCACTAGTATAATCTTTCTGCCTATAGCGTTTGCAGATCATGATAATCACCAAGAATCTTCCAATGTTCTAAAAACAATTACTTAAAAAAAGCAAGAATGCATACGCATTAACTAAGAGTCTCCGTTGATGATAATTGAAGTGCTCCATCTTTTGTAAGTAAATATATTTAATAGAAATGTTATTTGTTAAAATACTTAGTAAAAGTTTATCAATACATTTATAGCTGTTCTTTAAAAAAATTGTGTTTATTTCAATCACTCAAAAATTAGTGTAACTGATTTATTAAAAAAAAAAGCTTTTAAAGTAGGGAAATTTTTTTAATTTTAACCATTTCTCGTTTTCAGTTGGGTATGACACTTTAACTTTTCGGCTTTATATTAACACTTATTAAGTTATTTAAAAAATATATTATTATCTAGTTAAAAAAACAATTATTTTACTTTACTATAAAAAATATAATAATTTTACACATTGGTATAAAACCTGTTTATATGATTTTGAAAATTTATTAGTATCTGATGATTAAAAAAAAATATTTTAACTAATTGTTCCTTTTCAGCAAAACATTTCATTTAACAAAATAAACCTTCCTTTACTTAACTCAATTCATTAAAAACTTGTACATACAAAAATTAATTTCATTAAACATGAAACATTTCTTTATTTTAAAACTAATTGTTTTCAAAACTTTTGATTCAATAAAACTTGTTAAACACTTTCGTTACCTTAATTCACTTAAATTATTATCATTACAGTAATGTATTTCTTAATTTTATGATATTTGAAAACCATTTTCAAAATAGTTAACAAAAAAATTAATTAATTAAAAAAAAATAATCAAAATTTCTTCATGATCTTAATTAGCAGCAATAAGTCTGGATGACACGTGCTAAATCTTTGCATCTTACTCGCAGCAGCGTGGTACTGTCATCCCCTCGGACGAAATGGAAGCAACCAATCAAAGCGCCGATCATAGCGCCCCCTAGGAGGAGGATGTCATATACCCTCCTGACACTGCTCAACTCATTTAGTCTGCGCTAGGATTTTATGAGAGAAGGTCGTGTTCACGCCGCTCCATTAATAAGTATCTTTTTTATACGATCTCACCGCTTTCATCATCATTAATCTTAACAAACTTCTTATCTGATCTAACACTTATCTGTCACTCACCTACCTGTCACATGTCAATCACTCACCTGTCATCTATTCTTCTCTAACCACGCCCTCCACCTCCCACCTCCCACCTCATCACATTCCACCTTCACAACCGAACTCTCCCTTTTCCACTACTACGGTCCAAATTTACCTGTGCCGCTACATCCTACATCTCTAGATTTATCATCTGATTCTTAAGAATTGAGCAGTGATGAAACCAAAATCTTGTACACAAACCAAGCAACTGATGTTGAACCACAAAAATTCACGCAAGTTGAGTTAAACGATTTAGTACGCGATTTAAATCTTTCGAAACAAAGAGCTCAAGTTTTAGGATCTCGACTTAAGAATAAAAATTTACTTACTTCAGGAACATTTTCTTAGTACAAAAATCGAGAAAAAGAATTTACCAAGCAACGGTCGTTGAAAAAATGCTTCAAAACTTTCAAAAATTATGTTGTAACATGAGTTTAAAAATACATTTTCTGCACTCCCATCTTGAATATTTTCCGGAAAATCTTGGTGAAATGAGTGAAGAACAAAGTGAGAGATTTCACTAGGACATAAAATGTATGGAAAAACGCTATCAAGGACACTGGAATGTCAATATGTTGGCAGATTACTGCTGGGGGCTAAACAGAGACACTAAACAAGCTTCAAAATCTAAAGGACACAGGCGTTCTGTTGATGATAAAGAAAAGTGATTTTACTGTATATACTAGAATATAATTCTTTATAAAACATGCGCACACATTTATACATGTATATATGATTTTATTTATTTATCTGACTTTTTTTGTACATTTTTTAATGAATGTTGTGTAAATTCTATATTCCCAAATTCCAAATTCTTAGTTTCTTAATTGTAAAAAATCCTGACGTGATACATAAAAATGGATATTATTGTTCAAATAAGCATAGCAGATTTCTTACAATTTACATAAATTCATGAAAATCCCAGACAAAAAGTTAAATTTTGTAGGATTGTGTTATTTGTTATATTTGCGGGGATGCAGAGGGGTAAGGGTCTAATTACATTTAACAATCTTAAAATTTTAAGCTTTACCGTAGCGTTGAACTGCTGTTTTATACAGAGAATACCACTATTTTAAATCTCAGCTAATAATGTTCCGAACTTCTCCATTTAGTTCCATTTTTACTAAATTATCGTAAAAATCAGCATTCATAGCTTCAAGGTGTATTTCTAGAAAGCAGTTACCAGTATTTCCGAATAATAGTCGAAGCCAAATTTCAAATTAAGTTCCTAGCTTAAACAAATGAATCAATCTTTAAAGATGTATAGTGATTCTCCTAATTAGTTATTTGCTGAAGGGCATTTGAACATCCGCTCCCCCCATGGGCCCTCCTTCAAGGTTTTTTCTCTAACTATACCCCGTTGCCATATCTCAGCAACTATCTTTCCGATTTCAACTCAAGTGGTTCCAAACATTATAATTAACTTAACAGTCACCCTTTATAACATTAAAATAAATTTATGAGTAGCGGTTACCACTATTTCCGAATAATAGTTTAAGCCAAATTTGGAATTAAGTTCCTAGCTTAATCAAACGAACGAGTTTTTAAAGATGCACAGTGGTCTTCCTAATCAGTCATTTGCTGAAGGGCACTTGAACATCCCCTCCCCCCGGCCCCTCCTTCAAGATTTTTTTCTTTAACTCTGCCCTGTCTCCATATCTCCGCAACTATCTTTCCGATTTCAACGCAAGTGATTCCAAGCATTATAATTAACTTAATAGTCACCCTCTATAACATTAAAGTAAATTTATGAATAGCGGTTACCACTATTTCCGAATAATAGGTTAGGCCAAATTTGGAATTAAGTTCCTAGCTTAATCAAACGAACGAGTTTTTAAAGATGCATAGTGGTCTTCCTAATCAGTCATTTGCTGAAGGGCACTTGAATATCCCCTCCCCCCGACCCCTACTTCAAGATTTTTTTCTCTAACTCTGCCTCGTTTCCATATCTCCGCAACTATCTTTTCGATTTCAACGCGAGGGATTCCAAACATTATAATTAACTTAATAGTCACCCTCTATAATATTAAACTAAATTTATAAGTAGCGGTTACCACTATTTCCGAATAATAGTTGAAGCCAAATTTGTAATTATGTTCTTAGCTTAAGCAAACGAACGAATTTTTAAAGATGCATCGTGGTCCTTCTAATTAGTCATTTTCTCTGAAGGACACTTGAACATCCCCCCCCCCCCCCCGGCACCTCACTCAAGGTTATTTTCTCTAACTGCGACTTATTTCAATAACTCGGCTTATAATAGTCCCTTCTTCTCGAAACCAGCTCAATTTTGCAGCACGCCTACTATACAGTACCATAGGCAGCGGGGACCTGTCTCAGAGGTTCTTTCTGAAAGAGGTTTGTTTCGAACAGAATGCTCCCCTGGCGATGGAAGGGGGAAATAAAAGATTTTCTGGAGCGTACGAGCATGCCCGGTATACGGTACCGAAGCCATCGGAGACCGTGGACAAAGTTTCGTTTTTTAAGAGATTTAAGTTTATTACACGGACTCGGGCAACGCCGGGCGGGTCAGCTAGTTTTGAATAAATAACGTGTTAACTGGGAAACACTGCGAATTATACGATGCACATATCTCACAGTGGTAGTCATAAGGATCCTACGATTCAAGAAATAATGTAAAATTAATTTGCAGAAAAAAATAAAACATAAATCTTAGTAAATGTAGAGGTACATTATTCTGAAAGAGGAGTTATCTTAAAATATTTTGTAGGAGAAGGACCCTTAATCTCGTCTATAATTAAAAATCAACAACAACAAAATATGAAAACAATATTGATTTTAAGGAAAGCAACCTTTAAAATGGATTTTTATTTTTAAGAAAATCTAGCAACAGGAAACATGAGAGAGGGCACAAAGAAAACCGTCAAAAGGCGCCATGGCGCTCGCGAGCGTCGCATTGGACCGCCCAGCTTTAGGGTAACAGTGAACGGTTACAATGTTTTAGTCCACTTTAATAAATTTTGTTCTCGGCGATATTTGAATTATTAGTGTTTTATGATGAGGATTTTAGCGTTCTCTTGCGATTCGAAGTGATTTTTTTGATATTCGTTAAATTAATTCTATTTCAAACTTTTAGCCCAAATAGTAAATTTTGTTTTCCACGATTTTTTAATTTTTAGCTATATTTAATGTGATTTTCAATGCTATTCTTAGATTTTTTTTTCGATTCTGCTGCGATTGTTTGACATTCGTAAAAAAAATTTGGTTTAAAACTTTTAACCTAATTTTGTATAGTTTGTCCTCCGCGATTTTTGAAGTTTTTGCGATTTTCAATGCAATTTTTAGCATCTGCTTGCGTTCCGCGGCGATTTCTTCACATTCATAAAATAAATTCGGTTTCAAATATTTAGCCTAATGTATTACATTTTGTCTTACACAATTTTCAATGCGATTTTTAGCATCTTTTTGCGCGATTTTTTGACATTTAGAAAATAATTCCTTTTAAAATGATTTAGCCAAACGTAGTAAAATTGATCCTCAGCGATTTTTTATCTTATAGTAATTTTTTATGCGATTTCTAGCGTTTTCGTTTTGTGGCGATTTTTCTACATTAGTAAAAAAAATTCGGTTGTAAAATTTTAGCCCAATATAGTAAATTTTGTCCTGTTTACAATAAAGTTTATTAGGACTTCGTATAACGTTTTTTGAATTTTTCTATGCGATTTTTAGAGTTTTCGTTTCGCGGCGATTTGTTGACGTTGTTAAAAGGAAGTAAATTTTGTTCTCTCCTCTATTTTGGAATTTTAGCGATATGTCGCGTTCCCGGCGATTTTTTACTTTCGTAAAAGGAATTCTGTTTCAAACTTTTAGCCTAATGTAGTAAATTTTGTCCGCTGAGATTTTTGAATTTTTAGCGATATTTAGCATTCTGTGGTAATTTTTTCACGTTCGTGAAAGAATTCCTGTTAATAATGTTTTAGTCCACTATTCAGTAAATTTTGTTCTCTGCAATTTTTGTTTATTTTTAGTGTTTTGCGGCAATTTTTTGACATTCGTAAACGGATTTCGGTTTTAAATTTTTAGCCTTATGTATAGTAAATTTTGTTTTCCGCGATTTTTGGAGTTTCCACTTGGAGTTTTTTTGCGTTTCGCGTTGAATTTTTTGACATTCGTAAGAAATTCAGTTTCACACTTTTAGCCTATCATAGTAAATTTTGTTCTCCGCGATTTTTGAAGTTTTTGTGATTTTTATTGAGTTTTTCAATGCAATTTTTAGCATTTTTTGCATTTCGCAGCGATTTTTTTATATTCATAAAAGGAATTCGATTTCAAACGTTTAGTCCAATATATTACATTTTAACTTCAGCGATTTTCAATGCAATTTTTAGCGTTTTTTCGCGCCAATTTTTGACTTTAGGGAAAGAATTACTGTTAGAATGTATTAGCGTACACTGTTAAAAATTTGCAGCAAACTGTCGAATCGTGTGACCTTTTTCATAAAAAATGGTTGCATAACCGTAATTTAACTCTCTTCTGACCATAATATGGGCCATAATATGGTCAGAATAGAGTTAAATTACGGTTAAGTAACCGTTTTCTATAAAAACGTCGAATGACTGGACAGTTTGCTGCAAAATTTTAAGTGTACAGTGGTAAATTTTGTCCTCTGCGATTTTTTAATTTTTAGCGAGTTTGCTTGCTTTTGCGTTTCGATTTTTCCACATTATTAAAATAATCAGGTTTTAATCTTTTAGCCCAATATTGTAATTTTTGTCGTCTTTTCAATAAAGTTTATTCGGAATTCGTTCAGAGATTTTTGATTTTTTTGCGAAATTTTTGTTCGATTTTTAGAGGTTTTTCACGCTTTGCTGCGATTTTTCGACATTCCTAAAAGATTTTTTTTTTCTCTTAGCCCAATATAGAAAATTTTGTCCTCTGCTATTTTTGTATACAAATGTTTTTCCACATTAGTAAAAGGAATCCGGTATCAATCTTCTAGCCCAATATAGTTTTTTTTTTTCTGTTTTCAGTAAAGTTTATTCGGAATTTTTTCAGTTTTCGCAATTTTATATTACGATTTTTAGTTTTTTCTGGCTTCGTGCTGTTTTTTGATGTGCCCGGGCGACGCCGGTCGGGTCAGTTAGTTAAATTATTCCAGCGAATGAAAATGCAATTATTTTTTAATATTAGGGTGATATAATAAACGATTTTAAATAAGAAAATTCAAGGCGAATTAGTATCGAATTATTTATTTCCCGGTTGATTTTTGTAAATATTACGGATGTAACTTTAAATCTTCATGTATACAATTTCAAATGATCATGTAATTTTCTACTCATATCATAATTTTTCTATTTAATTTCAAGAATATAATGCGTAGTTTGCGTTAGTATGTTTATCTATTTTTGGCTTGATAATGTGATTGCTTTATAATATTCATTTCCATATTATAATAAATGACTTCGCCAAAGGAAAATCAAAGAAAATTTGATCTTGAAGTTTTGTTTTATTTTTAATAATTATTTTATTTTAAATACTACTAATATGGGATTTTATTTTTGTGCATGCTATTTCAAAAATATTTATAACTTGTTATTGATATCATTATTTTGCTACTTGAAATTCTATACAAATGTTATACGTAACTGGATTGTTTTTAAAGGTTTGACATTTTTGGCTTAATAATGTATCTTTTAGGTAGCTTTCAATACAAAAAAGTCCTTCCGGCCTGTACCGGGAAGAAAAAGGTAGCTTTCCTATATCTTCGTTTTAAAATTTAACTAATGTTACTCGAAAACAGCAAGTTAAAATGCAAAGAAACGTTTACAAAAGATTCGTTAATACTGAATTTGAATAAGAAATTCGCCAAATTATTGAGCAATAGCCAAATTGGCTTCATTTATGAAGACTTATTTTGGTCGCCAAATTTGGTGATATTTCGCCGAATATCGCCAATTTTGTCGCCAATATCGCCAATTTTGGCGCTAACGGATATGAATATATAGTTTTATGCGTATGATTGGGAAAATTATTACAACAATGAAAGAAAATAATTTGCGAGTAATCGCGTTAATGTGCTGTTTTGTTTCAAAATGTCAGCCACCCTAGAATTTCAAACTGCTCTATCTCAGCCATTTTTTAAGATAGAGGTAAAACAAAAAAATGCTCTGGAATCCTTGTATCAAGGCCTAACACGTAATTAAAAAATAAATTTGAATTTTTAATTTTTTTGTATATTTATTTTAGTTTTAAATCTTTAAATGGCCGCCATCTTGAAACAAAATGGCGGACCAAGCTGGCCAACGAACTCGGTCGAGACACTGGTGAGCTTAATACACACAATTAGTTTCATCCAAATTGATTTATAAATACGAGCGTTATCGTATGACATAGGTCAGATATATATATATATATATATATATATATATGGATATACCATATATATATATAAATCAACATTTACACGGAGGGTGGTTTTGGGGTCTGGGGGTCATGATCGGTGAAAATATATCGAAATTTTCCGGAACTGCTTTCCTCCGAACGGCTGCAATAGGTAGCTGTATACTTTTTTGTATTGAAAGCTACCTAAAAGTATAAAGCTACGTATTGATGCAAAATTTCTTAAGTAATTTAATTATTTTAAATTTCTTACATGTAAATTAATTTTATATATATTTCTTTTCTTTTAAATAAATTATTCTTAGCATATTAATTTACTTATTCTTAAAAAAGTTTGAGAAATGGTGAAAACACAATCACGACATAGCGGCGGCAAAATAATGCTCGCCTCAGTCAGTAAAATGTCTAGCGCCGGCCCTGGTCATATCATCAAAGTTAAGAGTTGGAACGTGGATGTCAGTGAAGGGAGAGAGTGTATCAGCAACGACATTGTCAGAGCCAGATATATGTCTGTTATCAATGCTGAATTGTGAAATGCAATTAAGATGTCGAGTTACCTCGGGGAACCAGATTCAGAGATTTTTGAAAAGGCAAAATTAAAGGACGGAAGTCAGTAAAAATGATAAAGTTTTGACCTTCTAAATTATGACGAAAATGTCCACCCGTGGCGTATATTGCCAGCAGTGTTCCTTTCATTGCTATACTTTCTTTCGGGAAAAATGTGAGTGGTTTATAACCATCAGTAGTTATGTTATATAAGGCGGCTTCAATGGCCACATCTAGAGTTGCAAAAAACCCACAGTTTTTAAGAGGCGGGAATAAACCCGGGAATTTTTGGGAATAAACCCGGAATTTTGGGGAATATTGGAAATTTTGAAGAAGTTTTGAAAGTATACAAAACTAGTCATTTTTCAATTTCAATTTTTTATTTTTCGAAATTTCAGGCACTGTTCTGAAAATTTTATAATAGGTTTTTCATTATGAATTCCCAAAACTCAGGATTTTGCGCTCTAAGTTTTTTATAATTTATTATAACATATCGTTTGCTTTAACAATGGTGGCTGTGCATTGGTGAGTACTTGAATGTTTCTTTAATAATTGAAACAGTTTAATTTCTGTTAGCTGGCATATTTACTATCCAGACATACTCTATATTAATTTTCTTGTGAGTTTCAGTGCAATGCATTGATTTCTTTTACTTTTAATTTTTGTTTGTCTGAATCGGAAAACCGGGGTGATGTTTATATTTATGCCAAGTAAGATCAATCTGTCATCTACCTCTCGCACTTTTTACCTATACACGATTAAAATATCAACTTACTTATGTTATTTTAATTTCTCTTACTTAAAATTTCTGCAGCTTATAAGCATGTCATTAGTTTTCATGTAAACTGTGCAATTTTTCTGTATTTGTGTTATTGGTTTTCTTTACATATGTAAAAAAATTTTTTGTTTACAAATTAAAAAAAATCCATGTCAAAAACTGTCAGGTCCCTGGCAGCTGCAAGACTTAAAAACTATTGTTATGAGATTATCTTATTGTATGTGTATCTGCTGTGTACTGTGAGGTTTTCTTAAGAAAAATCTTAATCCGATTAGGTGGAGGACGTTATCGGTGTTGAAAGAAGGTTGAATATAATGGAAGAAGTGGTTCCTTTGTGATGGTAAGTTCATAGATAAGAGACATTTCAGCATTCTATAAGAGGACAGATCCATCAAAAGGAGATTATTTTCGGTCAAGGAAAGAAAAACACCTGGCCGAGAGAGGGGAGGAGCCCGGTTGAGAAAGGGTGCCCTGCAGTTTACAGGAGTGAGTTTTTAGTTTGAACGTAGGACTGGAGCGTGTAGGTCGTTGTGAGAGAGGTGTGTTGAACACACTCTGGGACACGTGCATCGAGAGAGATCTTTTTGGAGTGAAGAGAGAAAGTGTGGATGAGATTAAGGGAAATCTCGAATCTGAGTTAACTATCATAGCTTAGCAGTACACAGAAAGTAGTTTCTGTATTTTTTTGATTTAATGTTGAACCGGATAAGTTACATCCGAGTTTTAAGTGTAAATATTGTAAATAAAGTGTTAGTTTAAGTTTAATTGAAAGAGTTACATTCTTTTTTTCAATATACATCACGTAACGTGTCCGATATCACGTAGTCATATCGGTGGTGGCAGCATATCAAAAGACCGGATTACACTTCAAAGTTGTGTGGACGGAGAAGGGGAATCCGACAATGTTGGCAGCGACGGGATCCGAATCACCGAAGACCAGTGCCAGCTAGCCGTGTTACAGTCTGTTTATGCCGGATCGTCCAGCTGAAGTGTTTGTGCCTTATCGCCGTAGACCAGTGCCAGCTAGCCGTGTTGCAGAGAGTTTACGCCGGATTGTCCAGCGGAAGTGTTCGTGCCCTATCGTCGTAGACCTACCAGTGTCAGCTAGCCGTGTTACAGAGTGCTTTGCCGGATCGTCCAGCGGAAGTTTTGGTGCTGTGTGTAGTGTTAGTACTAGTGTTTGTGTGTAGTGCTTGTGTTCACAGTGAATCAAGTTACAGTGATTGTTGCCCGAGAGTGGAATATTTACCCGGATTAAAAGTGAGCAGAGAATTGCCCCAGCGAATAAAGTACGAGGTAAGGTGTTTTGATAATTTTACTCTACTGACATTCTCGAACCTACTGTTCTTTGTGTGTAATTGATGGTAATTTAAGTTAATGTTGTGGGTAATTTATGATAATTTATGTGCAATATAATAATTGGGCTAAATCAAATGAGATATTAACAACCATTTTTACACTATTGTTTTAAGAAAGGGAGCTAATAATGTTTACTAGAGTTGATTTTCTAATTTTTTTTACCGGATAAGATTAATGATTAAAATTAATGCATTGTGTTAATAGTTGGAAGGAATAATTGAAATTTCTTAAATTTAAATTATTATTAAAATAATATTTAAATTAAGTGATATTGTTTGTTTTAAATTTAAAATATTGATGGTAAATGAGGAAGGCAAATTTGTGTTGAATTTAAATTAAATTGAAATAACCTTCAAGGAAGAATTGAAGGCCCAGAGAAAAAAAAAGTGCTGTGGATTTTACTTTTGTATGTGAGAACTAATTTTGGAAATTGGAATATTTTATTGAGATTAAATTTAGGAATTTATGTGTATTTTATGCAAATTTTTGTTAGGTGGATATCTCTATTTAGTGATTGGCATCAGTGGTTTTATTCAACTTGCAACGTATCAGTATTATTGTGTAAAGTGTATTTTATTATTTAATTGTATAAATTTAAATCTGTATTGCATAGTAATTAAATTGAAATTATTTTACTTTGTTATTGAAAGCAATTGTGGGGTAACATTGTTTAAGGAAATTTATCAGTTATTATTATTTATTTAAATTTGTTAAATAGTATAATATGTGGAGGTAACTTATGAAGGTAGGATTTGTGGAAGTATTAATTTGATATTGTGCTTAAGTATTATTGTAGGGTGGTAATAATTATCAGTAGAAGGTATGGCTTTCTTACTAAAAATAAAAAGAGTGGATCTTCAGGCGATATGTGAAGAGTTAGGGATTGAATTCTCGGAAGATGATACCAGGTTTAAGCTTAAGAAAAAGATAGTGGAGAGCGACGAATATGAAGAGGGGGCCGTTATGGAATTATCTAGCACTATTGTTACGGAGCGGTTAGAAAAGATAGAAAGGGAGGAAAAGTTACAACGAGAAAAGTTAGAAAGGGAAGAAAAGTTACAACGAGAAAAGTTAGATAGAGAAGAAAGGTCTGAAAAATTGAGATTGGAACATGAGTTAGAGTTGGAACGGATAAAAATTCAAAGTTCGGCAAATAATTCTAATGGGACTAGAGAATCTAATCATGAGAGTAGCAGAGAAATTGATTAAAAGTGTTAAAACTTTGTCTATCAAAGTTCCACAAGGGACTGAGGGATGGAATCTGTTTTTTAGCAGTTTAGAACGAGCATTCCAAACAAAAAATGTACCGGAAACCCATCAGGCTGAAATTCTATTAAATATGTTAGGAGATAAGGCCGATAATTTGTTAATTTATACTACTAGGGAGTAGATAAGAAAGGCCGGTTCTGCGCCAGAGGCGTACGAGGCGTATGCTCAAGGTCGAAGGAAGGTCACGGAGCCGGAAATGGCAGGTGTGGATAACAGGCATGTTGAGACAGGAAGTGTAGACAGGAAATTTAACAGGAAACGCGACAGGAAGTGAATGCGATAAGGGAGAGAGGGGGAGGGCTTATTTTTGTGGGGGGCTTATGCTAACCTGAAATAAAAATGGAATTATTTCTTACTTTGTAAAAATTTAACATAAAATGTATCCTTTTTTTTTTTTTTTTTTAACTTGAATTTTTTTTTTTTTTTTTTTGCTAACTAACACATGAAAGAAAATGGAAATCTTTCTGACTTTGTTTTAGTTTATAAAAGTTAGCATGAAATTTATTTTAAGACTGGAAACGTGACAGGAAGTAAGACCGGAAACGGGATTAGACATGTTTATTTATTTCTTTAAATGGTTATCAAGAAGCAGGATGTTTGGGAGCGTGTTCGAACAGGAAAGGTGATTTGTAAGACCGGACGTTATTAAGGTGTGAGTGATAAGGAAAGTATAGTTTTATACACATAGATTTTGTTCTCTGTAGAGGGTTAAATTATTTTTAGATGTTATTTATTTTTTAGTGTTTTGAATTTTATTTATTCTTAAACCATTATAAATTATTTTAATTTTTAGTGACACCAATTTTAGAAGTAATTGCTCATTAAAAGAATTATTTTTCAACGCTGGCACAGGCAGGAATTGAACCCACTATCTTCTATGTGGAAGAACAATGTGTTTATCCACTGTGCTAGCGGGAACTTGTAATGTTATCTCTTTAAACACAAGAGATGGGGACTTCAGACATGTATTGAGATATCTTTACGGTCATTTATTGTACTTTTACTGAATGAGATAAAGTAATAGGGCGAAATTTTCTTTAGCTATTGAGTAATTCGAGAGTTTTGGTTTAATATGAATGCTATTACATGTATTTGTTTAATTTACAAACACATTTCTTTCACAACACTCTGTCAACAGATCACTTCAATATTCGAAATAATAATTTAGAGGGAAAATTTTTACTTTCTATACGAAATTTTATTTATAGAGATTGACGAAGATAGTATGCTTAATTCTTTCTTGTATTAACATTATATTCGAAATAGAGTTTTGTTACGAAAAATAACGTGTTTATACATTTTAAAAACGAAAGCAAAGTGATTTTAAAAAATGTAAGTATAAGCTATACACCCACGCATTTATGTTATTGAATTAAATTACAAGGCTTAATATTGTATTCAGCGTAATATTTTCTTATAAAAGCCGTTTCACAAACTTGTATACTAAAAGTAATGTGTCATTTTTAGGGGAAAAAATTAATTCAAGTCATTGAGACTAATCCTTTATGGGGGAAAAATTTGTCATACTTCTTTGTGTTACATTATATCTTCCGTTTTTTAAGTTTACAAATTTGTGGACTAACTTAAATAATCGTTTTTATGCTAATTAAACAATATACTTTTTAATTATATAATTTTTTTAATTGACTTGTAATATAGCTTTTTTTCTTTTTTTTTTTCTTAAAAGGGTACTGTAGAATAACTTATGTCACGAATACTACATCCTTCTTTAGTTAAATATGTTTCACTTAAGACATGACAAAGTGTCTTAGAAACATTTCATTTTGGAATAAGTGGAAATATTTAAGTGTGAATCGGATTTTTTACAACATTGTGATACTTTTCATAAAGTTTTACCTAACATTGCGAAATCACCCTGTTTAAAAGATTTGTTACTTGAACTTATAGTGAAGCTTATAGATTAGTTCGAACTTATAGTGAATTAAAAGACAAAATGATATGCAAAATATATGAACTAGAATTAACAGACCAAAACATACATGTACATGCTGAGAATGCCTTTTTAAAGTTGTACAACGGCTTTGAAGATTTCACAGAACGAGTGTTTAATTGGACATTACGAAAAATTTTGAAATTAGAATTGATTACAGCTCAATATGACAGGCTTATTTGATTTGTATTATTTTAAATGATTAATAAATAGTTTGATTGCGAAAAAAAGTGTTTTCTTTAGCATACACTGTGTGACTTTTAAACTAATGTTGTGTATTTTGAATGTGTCAGACAAAACAGGAGTGTGATGACATTTAAAAAAAAAAGATTTTACATAATATAAAAGTTTTACAATAAAAATTGACTTACCTAAAGTTTTTTCAAGATAGTCACGATATCCTTTCCATTACAATTATTTTAAGGAAATAGAATTTAATTTTGTTGTGAATAACACTTTGTTGTTAACATCACGTGGTTTGTCTTATCATAACTATGAGATCCTAAGATCACTTCCTATTAACATGATAACGAAGAGTAAAAAAATGACTAATGCAAGCCGATTTTCCTGCCTAAACTTGTTATCAGCTTGCATGAGTGACTCATCTTTACATGTGTGGATTTGTATGTTGAAAAAATGATTGCTATGTTTAACCCGTGTAGACGATTTTTATCCGGAAGCTGTTTGAACTACCAAATTTCAGATATCACACATTTTACTAGAACATTTAAATATTTTAATGTCTTTTCGCCCGCAAATTGGAAACTTAGGATTATCACCTTTACATCGAGACATGGAAGGTAGAAAAATAATAACTTTACACTTAGACAATATTTTAATTTAAGAAGAATTAGACTTAACACATTGTTAGAGTTTCTTTGAAAAATATCTAGTTGGTTGTAAATTTTAGAAAATTCGACCTAACGAAATTAACACACTTAAAAATATCTAGTTGGTTATACATTTTATAAAATAAGCAACAAATAAACATTTCGATACATTGACAAAAGAAAATAATTAAGTTTAAGTAAACTTTACACTTAGACAATATTTCAAACTAAGAAAAATAATAACTTTACACTTATATAATATTTTCAACTAAGGAAAATTAATAACTTTAAAAATCAGACTTAACACATTGTTAAAGTTTTTTTAAAACAACACAACATTTTCAAAGCAGTGGAAATAGTATACCTGAAAAAAATTCAACTTAGTGGAATTTAATAGTGAAATTTTTTAACCTCACTCATTTAAAAAATAAAACTTTGTAAATTTTTTCCATTTTTAAAATAAAACTTATTTAAAAAATAAATAAGCAACTATTAAACATTTTGAATGTCTTAGACAAAGTGTGAATAAATTTGTTGAAATTATATAAAACATGAAAAATTTCATTACTTTTAAAAGAAATTTTATTTTTGGTGAAATAAGCTCGAGGTATTTATTATATGTTACTTAAACTACATGAGAATTGATTGAAAATGTGTTACTTTTAATCACTCACAAGATAAGACATGATGTTACAATATACACATAGGAATGACATAGGAATTTCAGATGGGTTTTTCTCCCACACATGACGTCACTGATAACATATTTACTGATCAAGTCATAAAATCATAGTTTAGGGTAGGTTTTTAAGCACGAAGTTTAGTTGAGATTTAAGATATTTGAGAAATATAAACTACAACTTTGGCTACTTTTTGAAATTTCCCCCTACATAAGAAAAAGAACATAGAAAAATAAAATGAAAAGTCGTATTTGAATGGAATCAAATTATTATCCTTTCACTTAACAGCTGAATGCGTCGGTAATTACATCACAAAGGCACTGATAACAACTGATTGAATATATTGTGTTTCTTTTTTAAGGTTAAATTGATTTAATATTCAAGTTATTTCTTAATGATACACTTAAAAACAATAAACTTAATTAGCATTCAAAAAGCAAACGATCACATTATTGTGTAAAACAATCAAATGTTTTAAAAGTCACGAGTTAAAATTTGAAATGACTTAGAGTTTAAGTAGAATTTAGATGTGAACCTTTTAAAATGAAATAATAGTTTTTTGTATCGCCCTCTATCGGTGGGTAATAGAATTAAGAGATAGTTAAAAGTTTTAACTTGAATTCGAGCCCACAACAAAAATTATTTTTCGGTTTTATAATTTAGGGTAGGTTTAACTGAGCAAGCCATGATATTTCAGTATTTATAGACGATTTAAGATATTCGATAAAGGAAATCATCTGAATTTTTAATTTAATTGAAGGGTTTACTGCTTAAAGTACTACAAAATGAGTACAACACGATGCATAGTTTTTTAATTAATTATATTTTTCGAAAGGTTAAATTGACTTATTGATAAACTTAGGATTTATGTTTAAAGTGAATAAATTTGACATGTTAGGTTCACTTAATAACAGAGGGTTGAATAAGTTATTTTTAATAAAAATAAAGTTTACTAAAAGTTTTTAAAGTTAAAAAAATATAGTTTTAAAAAATTTAAAGTTTACAAAAAGTTTAAAAATCTTTAAGTAAATCAAAATTAACTTTTTAATTTTAACTATTGAGAGACTATAATCTAACTGTTTATCCTTGTAACCAACTGGTGCATATCAACTATATACTCTATATCTGCATATGCGCAGAAAAACATAGACATTTAATCTAACTTGAGTTCGACTTTAAATTATTTTCCAACTTTTAAGTTTAATTACTATACACAACTCGATTACCTTTCCCACAAAACACCTTTCTGAAACAAAACAGAAATTAACACTTACCGAAAAACACGTCCACTTTGGGTGTTAGTCTTCACTCAACTAACGTTTCTCCCTTATCTTTGCTAGGGGGCGCTGCAATCGCCGCTAGAGGCGTTAGTAGTCTTCAGGTGTGTGATAAGAATAAACTTTAAATCCAACTTACACTCGCTCAGTCATTCTTGCTTCTCTCTACCTTGCTAACAACCGTTTGCTGCTGGCTCATTGTTTGGTTGTTTAAACTTGTTGAATGACGTCATCATGTGTTTGTCTAAACTTGTCCAGTCTTGTTTTTATGCAGTACGTCTATTTAGATGAGTCATTATAAATTTAAATTAAAAATACTTAAGTATTTATAATTGTTTATTTATAAAAATATATTTTAATTTAAATTTATAAATTTTTAAATCATGGTGAATCGTTTTTAAATATGGTGAACCGTGTGTTGAATATTGCAACCTTGTAAGATAATGTGTATAAATTTTTTACTAACAAAAATATAAGAACTATTCTAACTACTCCTTATATCATTCGTTTAGATATAATGCTTTGCATTTCAAAATAATATATAAAGACACGTGATTAGATTTTCGTTTAACACTGATTTTAGTTATATTGAAGTTTTGTATCATGGGACATAACGAGTTAGCTATAAGTAATATTATTTTTACAAAACTTGTATGTACTGGGTGCTTACAATATTTATTATTAGTGTTAAAATGTTACAAATTTGGGGAATTTATCTTAGACTTCGATTTAAAATCGGGCTTTACCATATTTTTGAACGAAAATTACATAGTAAATGTATCAGAAAAATAAGAATTTGATGAAATTTATAAATAATTAATATTTTTATCAAAGTTTAAGTAAGTTGTGACAAGACTTTTATATTTAAGTGATTGGTGTAAAGTATATTCAAGCTATGACAAAAGACATGAGGTGGTGGATACTAGACAAGTTCAAACAAGTAAAGCAAGATAAGCGAACGATGACTCACCCAAATAGACGTGCCACACAAAAACAAGTTTGGACAAGTCAACCAAGATAAGCGAGTGATGACTCATCTAAATAGACGTACTGCATAAAAACAAGACTGGACAAGTTTAGACAAACACATGATGACGTCATTCAACAAGTTTAAACAACCAAACAATGAGCCAGCAGCAAACGGTTGTTAGCAAGGTAGAGAGAAGCAAGAATGACTGAGCGAGTGTAAGTTGGATTTAAAGTTTATTCTTATCACACACCTGAAGACTACTAACGCCTCTAGCGGCGATTGCAGCGCCCCCTAGCAAAGATAAGGGAGAAACGTTAGTTGAGTGAAGACTAACACCCAAAGTGGACGTGTTTTTCGGTAAGTGTTAATTTCTGTTTTGTTTCAGAAAGGTGTTTTGTGGGAAAGGTAATCGAGTTGTGTATAGTAATTAAACTTAAAAGTTGGAAAATAATTTAAAGTCGAACTCAAGTTAGATTAAATGTCTATGTTTTTCTGCGCATATGCAGATATAGAGTATATAGTTGATATGCACCAGTTGGTTACAAGGATAAACAGTTAGATTATAGTCTCTCAATAGTTAAAATTAAAAAGTTAATTTTGATTTACTTAAAGATTTTTAAACTTTTTGTAAACTTTAAATTTTTTAAAACTATATTTTTTTAACTTTAAAAACTTTTAGTAAACTTTATTTTTATTAAAAATAACTTATTCAACCCTCTGTTATTAAGTGAACCTAACATGTCAAATTTATTCACTTTAAACATAAATCCTAAGTTTATCAATAAGTCAATTTAACCTTTCGAAAAATATAATTAATTAAAAAACTATGCATCGTGTTGTACTCATTTTGTAGTACTTTAAGCAGTAAACCCTTCAATTAAATTAAAAATTCAGATGATTTCCTTTATCGAATATCTTAAATCGTCTATAAATACTGAAATATCATGGCTTGCTCAGTTAAACCTACCCTAAATTATAAAACCGAAAAATAATTTTTGTTGTGGGCTCGAATTCAAGTTAAAACTTTTAACTATCTCTTAATTCTATTACCCACCGATAGAGGGCGATACAAAAAACTATTATTTCATTTTAAAAGGTTCACATCTAAATTCTACTTAAACTCTAAGTCATTTCAAATTTTAACTCGTGACTTTTAAAACATTTGATTGTTTTACACAATAATGTGATCGTTTGCTTTTTGAATGCTAATTAAGTTTATTGTTTTTAAGTGTATCATTAAGAAATAACTTGAATATTAAATCAATTTAACCTTAAAAAAGAAACACAATATATTCAATCAGTTGTTATCAGTGCCTTTGTGATGTAATTACCGACGCATTCAGCTGTTAAGTGAAAGGATAATAATTTGATTCCATTCAAATACGACTTTTCATTTTATTTTTCTATGTTCTTTTTCTTATGTAGGGGGAAATTTCAAAAAGTAGCCAAAGTTGTAGTTTATATTTCTCAAATATCTTAAATCTCAACTAAACTTCGTGCTTAAAAACCTACCCTAAACTATGATTTTATGACTTGATCAGTAAATATGTTATCAGTGACGTCATGTGTGGGAGAAAAACCCATCTGAAATTCCTATGTCATTCCTATGTGTATATTGTAACATCATGTCTTATCTTGTGAGTGATTAAAAGTAACACATTTTCAATCAATTCTCATGTAGTTTAAGTAACATATAATAAATACCTCGAGCTTATTTCACCAAAAATAAAATTTCTTTTAAAAGTAATGAAATTTTTCATGTTTTATATAATTTCAACAAATTTATTCACACTTTGTCTAAGACATTCAAAATGTTTAATAGTTGCTTATTTATTTTTTAAATAAGTTTTATTTTAAAAATGGAAAAAATTTACAAAGTTTTATTTTTTAAATGAGTGAGGTTAAAAAATTTCACTATTAAATTCCACTAAGTTGAATTTTTTTCAGGTATACTATTTCCACTGCTTTGAAAATGTTGTGTTGTTTTAAAAAAACTTTAACAATGTGTTAAGTCTGATTTTTAAAGTTATTAATTTTCCTTAGTTGAAAATATTATATAAGTGTAAAGTTATTATTTTTCTTAGTTTGAAATATTGTCTAAGTGTAAAGTTTACTTAAACTTAATTATTTTCTTTTGTCAATGTATCGAAATGTTTATTTGTTGCTTATTTTATAAAATGTATAACCAACTAGATATTTTTAAGTGTGTTAATTTCGTTAGGTCGAATTTTCTAAAATTTACAACCAACTAGATATTTTTCAAAGAAACTCTAACAATGTGTTAAGTCTAATTCTTCTTAAATTAAAATATTGTCTAAGTGTAAAGTTATTATTTTTCTACCTTCCATGTCTCGATGTAAAGGTGATAATCCTAAGTTTCCAATTTGCGGGCGAAAAGACATTAAAATATTTAAATGTTCTAGTAAAATGTGTGATATCTGAAATTTGGTAGTTCAAACAGCTTCCGGATAAAAATCGTCTACACGGGTTAAACATAGCAATCATTTTTTCAACATACAAATCCACACATGTAAAGATGAGTCACTCATGCAAGCTGATAACAAGTTTAGGCAGGAAAATCGGCTTGCATTAGTCATTTTTTTACTCTTCGTTATCATGTTAATAGGAAGTGATCTTAGGATCTCATAGTTATGATAAGACAAACCACGTGATGTTAACAACAAAGTGTTATTCACAACAAAATTAAATTCTATTTCCTTAAAATAATTGTAATGGAAAGGATATCGTGACTATCTTGAAAAAACTTTAGGTAAGTCAATTTTTATTGTAAAACTTTTATATTATGTAAAATCTTTTTTTTTTAAATGTCATCACACTCCTGTTTTGTCTGACACATTCAAAATACACAACATTAGTTTAAAAGTCACACAGTGTATGCTAAAGAAAACACTTTTTTTCGCAATCAAACTATTTATTAATCATTTAAAATAATACAAATCAAATAAGCCTGTCATATTGAGCTGTAATCAATTCTAATTTCAAAATTTTTCGTAATGTCCAATTAAACACTCGTTCTGTGAAATCTTCAAAGCCGTTGTACAACTTTAAAAAGGCATTCTCAGCATGTACATGTATGTTTTGGTCTGTTAATTCTAGTTCATATATTTTGCATATCATTTTGTCTTTTAATTCACTATAAGTTCGAACTAATCTATAAGCTTCACTATAAGTTCAAGTAACAAATCTTTTAAACAGGGTGATTTCGCAATGTTAGGTAAAACTTTATGAAAAGTATCACAATGTTGTAAAAAATCCGATTCACACTTAAATATTTCACAACACTTTGCACATGAATATTGTTTACGAATCTTATGGGTCTTCTTGTGTATTAATAAGTCAGACATTCTTGAAAATATCTCGTTGCAATCACTACACTTGTATTGTTTGGGCAATTTGTGAATCTTTTGATGATTACGTAAATCACTCTTTTGTGAAAAAACTTCAGCACACACCTCACAGCAAAAAGATTTTTCCTTTAGATGACTTTTCATATGAAACACTAAGTTAACTTTTCGAGGAAATGCTGTGTTACACATCTTACGCACATGGGGTAACTTCTGTTTCTTTAGTCCTGATGAGGTGAGTTTCACTTCATAATTCGAAACGAGTCCTTCTTTGGATAAAAGTGTAGAATCCATCTCTTGATTATTTAACTCTGGTGATGAGTGTTGACACTCCAAGTTGGTTACATCACCAACATAAGAATTCATAACTCGTTCCACAATAACTTAAATGAAAAATACAACCTATTACAACGATATCAGGTCACAGTAGAATGTTATGAACTCGTTTCATTGAAATTTATATAATGATAGAGGGCGCTCGTGTAAAAATACTAACTTTTTATTTGTTTGAAAATACTGACATTTTATTGGTTTAAAAATACGTCACGTGATTATTTCATCCTATAATGTTATAAGTTCAATAACCACTTAATTCTTGCACAATGATTTAGAAAGTCTTACCTATCAGAAGTTCGTACATATGTAAGTAAAAATCCTTATTACTCTCGTATCTATTGCTTTTATAAATAATATTTTATTTATCAAACCACTTAATTTCTAAATGATGTATTCTAAAACGCTTTTTATGTCTTATGTATGTAAAGTCTACTAAAAGAGGGGGAAAAAAGACGGGGTGTGAAGTATTTGTAAAATTGAAAAACGTTAATTTATAAAAACCAGATTCCATTCCCTTTTTTTAAAATGTTGGTTGTATAAAGTCAAATCTATTGAAAATTTATTTTAATCGTATAACTCTAAACAAAATACCCGCTCTCTTTAATAAGTTAAATAGTCACTAAAAATTGTTCATTTAAAAGGAAAAAATCTTTAAAATTCTCTTATTGTATGATTTTATAAATAATATTTTGCACGTCAAATCACTTCTTAACTAAATGTAATAATCTAAAATGTCTTATGTAATGATCTAAAATGTCTTATGTGTTGTGGATGGTTGGTTATTTGTTAAAACCGATTATCTACGCTTGGGATATAGGTCACTCTAGGGGTCATTCTAAGGGCTCCTAACTCGTATTGACAAGGTTCGAAGAAAACTCCGAACGGTTAGGTCGACGAGCGCGAGAGAAGTTTAAACCCAAACGTCTAGTAGCTTTAAAACCAGAACCTCTCAGTCACTGGTCTTATGTGTTGTGTTTTTATAAATAATATTTTTCTTGTTTAATCACTTAACTCCAAAATGAAATGTTTCTAAGACACTTTGTCATGTCTTAAGTGAAACATATTTAACTAAAGAAGGATGTAGTATTCGTGACATAAGTTATTCTACAGTACCCTTTTAAGAAAAAAAAAAGAAAAAAAGCTATATTACAAGTCAATTAAAAAAATTATATAATTAAAAAGTATATTGTTTAATTAGCATAAAAACGATTATTTAAGTTAGTCCACAAATTTGTAAACTTAAAAAACGGAAGATATAATGTAACACAAAGAAGTATGACAAATTTTTCCCCCATAAAGGATTAGTCTCAATGACTTGAATTAATTTTTTCCCCTAAAAATGACACATTACTTTTAGTATACAAGTTTGTGAAACGGCTTTTATAAGAAAATATTACGCTGAATACAATATTAAGCCTTGTAATTTAATTCAATAACATAAATGCGTGGGTGTATAGCTTATATTTACATTTTTTAAAATCACTTTGCTTTCGTTTTTAAAATGTATAAACACGTTATTTTTCGTAACAAAACTCTATTTCGAATATAATGTTAATACAAGAAAGAATTAAGCATACTATCTTCGTCAATCTCTATAAATAAAATTTCGTATAGAAAGTAAAAATTTTCCCTCTAAATTATTATTTCGAATATTGAAGTGATCTGTTGACAGAGTGTTGTGAAAGAAATGTGTTTGTAAATTAAACAAATACATGTAATAGCATTCATATTAAACCAAAACTCTCGAATTACTCAATAGCTAAAGAAAATTTCGCCCTATTACTTTATCTCATTCAGTAAAAGTACAATAAATGACCGTAAAGATATCTCAATACATGTCTGAAGTCCCCATCTCTTGTGTTTAAAGAGATAACATTACAAGTTCCCGCTAGCACAGTGGATAAACACATTGTTCTTCCACATAGAAGATAGTGGGTTCAATTCCTGCCTGTGCCAGCGTTGAAAAATAATTCTTTTAATGAGCAATTACTTCTAAAATTGGTGTCACTAAAAATTAAAATTATAGAAAAAAATAATTTATAACGGTTTAAGAATAAATAAAATTCAAAACACTAAAAAATAAATAACATCTAAAAATAATTTAACCCTCTACAAAGAACAAAATCTATGTGTATAAAACTATATTTTCCTTATCACTCACACCTTAATAACGTCCGGTCTTACAAATCACCTTTCCTGTTCGAACACGCTCCCAAACATCCTGCTTCTTGATAACCATTTAAAAAAATAAATAAACATGTCTAATCCCGTTTCCGGTCTTACTTCCTGTCACGTTTCCAGTCTTAAAATAAATTTCATGCTAACTTTTATAAACTAAAACAAAGTCAGAAAGATTTCCATTTTCTTTCATGTGTTAGTTAGCAAAAAAAAAAAAAATTATTTCAAGTTAAAAAAAAAAAAAAAAAAAAGATACATTTTATGTTAAATTTTTACAAAGTAAGAAATAATTCCATTTTTATTTCAGGTTAGCATAAGCCCCTCACAAAAATAAGCCCTCCCCCTCTCTCCCTTATCGCATTCACTTCCTGTCGCGTTTCCTGTTAAATTTCCTGTCTCAACATGCCTGTTATCCACACCTGCCATTTCCGGCTCCGTGACCTTCCTTCGACCTTGAGCATACGCCTCGTACGCCTCTGGCGCAGAACCGGCCTTTCTTATCTACTCTAGGGAACAAATTGAAAGTTATGAGAAATTAAAAGAATTAGTTCTAAGGGAACACGAGCCGACACCGAAGGCGTGTTTGGAAAACTTTAAGAAGGCTAGAAGGAATCAAAATGAAACTCATGTATTATTTGTATCGCGTTTAATAGCAACGTGGGAAAATTACTGTAAGATTAGAGGTGCAGATACGTATGAGAAGGTTAATCAGTTAATAGTCACGGATAAGTTGTTAAATACTTTAGATGAGGAAACCGCGACGCATATTGGATTAACTCAGCAGAATAATTGGTTAGAAGTTTCTAAAATTGCTAAAGAATGTGATAATTATTTCGATACTAAGCACAAATCTTATGCGGTTACGTATAAAAGTTTTAACGGAGGAGTGAAACGTGTTGGTTGCTCAGAAAAGAGCTCTGGGCACGTGTGTGGAACGAGGTCTCTTGAAGGGAAGAGATAAGGCATGTGTGAGATTAATAGAAATCTCTGTTCTGAGTTAATTAACGTAGCCTAGCAGTACACAGAAAGTATTTTCTGTTTTTTTTATTTACTGTTTTACCGGATAAGCTATATCCGAGTTTTAAGTGTAAATATTGTAAAGTATTAATATTGTAGTGTGAGTTTAAGTTTAATTGAAAGAGTCATTTTTTTTTCAATATACCTCAGATAACGTGACCGATATCACGTAGTCATATCGGTGGTTGTACCGGATTATGCTTCGAAGTTAAGTGGACTTAGAGGGAATCCGACAAAAACTTTCTGAAAACTCCCGGGAATTTTTAATATTTTCTTCCCAAAAAGCCAGGTTTACTCCCGGGAATAAACCCGGTTTTTTCCCCCCTTTGCATCTCTAGCCACATCGGAAGCATTCCATTAACCATTAAGGCCGTTTCAGTTGGGTGTCTAAAAATTCAAAGTTGGTGCGTTTGAGAGATCGAGTTTACCCTTTTCAAAGGAAATAGAGGCAAGATCGTTCCACAGGATTTTTTTTATTATGGTTCTTTCTGTATTCTTTCAAAAACTCATGTATGGGGGCCTGTGTGGCTGCTGTATTTGGAAGGAAACGGTGATAAGAATTTAACATCGCGAGGAAGCGTTTACGTTCAGCTACAGTTTCGGACTTAGGGAACTCCATAATGGCTTGCACTTTTGCAAGCCATTATAGAGGTTTTATATCTGCAGGAGTTATAAGGCATCCTAAGTAATCAACGGATGTTTTTTCAAACACACACTTAGTGGGATTGAGTTTTAGAACGTGCTGGGCCAAGCGGCTAAAGACCTGCTGGATATGTTGCTTATGTTCTGTAGCGTTGGCAAAAGTAACAATCACATCATAAAATTACGGCAAGCAGAATTCCAGGCCAGATAGGACTTGATGGATTGTCATAGTAGAAGATTTCTTGGCCATATCGTAAAGCTTTTACTGAAAAACTGGAAAAAAATCATAAATTACGTTGTGGCACGTGGTGGGGATCGCTACCCCTAAGATACACGTGTAGCAGTACTAAGATGTCCAACTCTAGATTCGGAGACTCGCTAAAATGTTGTTCAAGAACAATCCTGATGAGGAGTATAATAAGTTAAAATACTTACAGTTTTTCTGGAAAAGCAAATGATAAAAAAAGAGTGCTGCTGACATCGGGGCGACGACCACTTCGGACTTTGTATAGATCACCAATGTTTCACGTGGAGACACACAAAGAAAAAAGAAGAACTTCAGGAATTTGCTAACTTAACTTATTTATTATATTTGTATAATTCTTTAAGGTGGGCACTGATGAGATCGTTTACTATTATGATGGACTATTGTAAGTGCCGTGACGATCATGGACAGTTTGCGCTAACTCGCGCGGCAACGGCAAGCCGAGCCGAGCCAGGGAAACGGAAAATGATCACCTCATTCCTAGATGATTTTACTCCAACTGAAAATTCCGCCAAGCGGAGAAACGTACCGCGATGATCCGACCGGCGGTTCATCCAATCCGGGACGACGAGGCAAACCGGATGCGCGCGCATAACCCGAGGACGGGGAGGAAGCGACACGCCACGATGAATCACATGGGAGAAAATTTGCTTTTTCCCGCGTGAATGTCCGATAAAATGGCGGCTGCTGAAACGTGAGATTAAATAAATAATAAATTAGAAATTCCTGCGTTCGTAAAAATAACTCGAAAAACGAACCGGACATCGTAGCCAAGAAAGTAATACATTAAAATGAAGGGAATTAAAAGTTATTAAAATTAGAAATATTAATTTAAATGGGAAATAATGAAAAACTAATTAAATAATTAAAATTAATGCTGAAAACTGGAATTAACCACGTGGATATGCACGGGAAAAACAAATGTCCAATTTCTATTGTGACAATGGATATAGCGCTGGAATGTCTGGCCAACATTACGCAAGCCAAATGGCTTAAAAACACACTCAAAAAAAGCAAAAAGTGGTCGCGACGGCAGTTTTTGGAATATCTTGTGAGTTGACTGGTATCTGATGGTAAGCCCTTGTTAGATCAATAGTAGAAAATATATTTTTGCCGAATAAAACCTGAGTGCAGTCCTGTAAGTGGGGAACAGGGTATATGTCCAGAGAGTTGTCATAATATTCAGGCGACGATAGTCGCCACAAGGTCGCCAATCAACATTACTTTTTTTAACCATTTGGAAAGGGCTAGGCGACGGGATTTTTGGGGGATCGAATAACGCCTTGAGACATTAAAAAAAATAAATTTTTGACGTGCAGCATGGAGCAATACGGCAGTTACAATAGACGTCATGCTGGAAGTCACACACTACAAATAGGCAGTTCTGACTGGTGGAACTACCCTGACCTCCAGTTGAAGTACAATGGTTGATCAGTTGATTGCCACTTCCCTATTCTGGAGATAAACGCCGAGGTTTAGAAAACACAGGAGGGCTACTAGTTTCGATTTGATGGTAAATTTGTGATAATTCTGTGCACTTAATTGGTTGAGAAGGATTAGTAATATCTGGAAACTCACTAAGTATTTTATCAAATTCGGAGTTACCAAGGAGTATAGACATGCCGGTTGAGATGTTGCTGACAGCAGGCAGTTTCCCTCTATGAAAGTCTAGTTTTGTTGTCAATGAGGGAATTGTTTTAACGTCAATCAGGAGACAAAAGTATTTGAGAAAATCGACACCGATTATTGGTTCTGAGACGTCAGCGATCACAAACAACCAGGGGAACTCACGACGCATCTTAAGGTATATTTTAAGAGTTTTTGCGCAAAAGGTGGGTATCTTTGTTCCATTTGAAGCGAAGAGAACGAGATTTAGCGCTGGATATATCGTATTTCCTAGTAGTATTTGGAAACCGTGATCTAGGTAGGACAAGCATGTCGGCATCAATATCAATTAAAAAAATAAATGGAAGAAGGATTAGCCTAAAAATAATATGATTTATATGGCGATCATGGGCATGGCCGGTAAACAATCGCTTTTCTACTTTCCCAATGTTCCAAAAGAACCGGAATCTTTGCATTTGCAGGTGTGAGCACCAAAATAAATATGATATAAACATAAGCTATTAGTTGGCTCTTTATAGTTACGTTCACGGCCCCGAGAACGGCTACACGACCTGTCAATTTAATTGTTTGGGAAATGCTGAAAAGGGCGTCAAGATGGACTAGTAAGGAGAGTTCATTCTCTTGCTGGGTTAGCTGCGCTAACTGTTGTTGAAGAAGGTTAGGGGAGTAGACGAAGCGACATTTATTCCACTATGGTTGTGGCTGGATAAGTCATGAATTTTGCCCTCCACAGTAACCAATTTACTCAAGTTCTCATTTAATGCGGAAAGAACACTTTGCGCAGTTTCAGGCAATTGGACAAGCCAAAAGGACTTAAGCAACGGTTAGCCAACAGAATCACTTGCCAACGAACGCATTCGTTTAAGGAGTTGTGAAGGTCGCTAGTCACCTAATTCCAGTCCCTGTAAAAGTGTTTTGATTTTGGATGCCTCGTTTTCCGTATGAACTGCTATGAGTTGGTTTTTAATTGTGTGTATGTGTGTGTGTGTCTGTTGGTGAAGGCTAGGAAAATTTACCGCACGCAGATGTGTGAAAATTTGTATGAGGATAGCCTAAGGCCTCATGTACCTGAGGCTCACATTGTTTTCGATAATGAGACAAGATATTAATTAAAAACTCAACGAAAACGCATTCTTTTTTTCTGAAAATCAGCAAGCGTGACCGCGAATGCTCATTTCGGAGCTTTCCAGGGCCGAAAAGCAAAAGAAAAGCAAAGTGAGAGATCAGCCTTTTTAATTTGCTTTTTTTCTTAACGAACTACGGCCGAACCATACAAAAAACGGAAAGACGAATTCCATATTCTTACATTTGAACTGCTACGTTTTAAAATTCATAATTCGTTCGAAAAAATATAAAAGTTAACCTTTTCAAAAAATAAAATAATTACGAAATATCGAATTCAAATATTTCCTTTTCACTGTGTTACGAACCTTGCGTCCGCCTTACTGAAAGAAATGCGAAAAAACTGATTACATAAAATTAAACACCATACTTTGGTCTTTCCAACACCGCCTTCTGTTTTAAAAAAACATTAATATTAACCTTTTCAAAATATCTATTTTCCAAACGCTCTTTCGCGATTTTCGTGAAATTTAAAAATCTGTATCAGCGCTTCTGATCAAACTTTTAAAAAAAACTAAAAATACAAACCATATCTACGTTCATTCAAATTTCGAAATCTCTAATTTGTTTTGAAAAATACGAATATTAACACTTTGAAAAAAATTTCGTTTGAAAAACTTACTTTTGCGATTTTTTTCCTGCGATTTCTAAATCGTGCATCGGCTTCGTAAATGAAAATACAAACAAACCAAAGACGCCTAACCTAATACAACAAAACCTTCGGTTTCAAAAAATATTAATATTAAACCTTTTAAAGCTTTCGTTTCCGTAAGTCGCTTTTGAGATTTCTCCAATCATTAAAAATCCAAATCTGCGTATCTAATCAGCTACGAAAAAAAAAAAAAAATACCAGACCATATCTACGTTCATCCCCATTTTGAAATCTGCAATCCGTTTTGAAAAATATGAATATTAACCCTTTGAAAAAAATTCGTGTCAGTATATATTTGGTTCTGAAATATTGAGATTTAGGGGAAAGTAAAACTGAGGTACGCCGCCAGGCGTCTGAGGTCGCCCGTCAGGCACGTAAACCGCCGAACACAAGTCCTGGGGGACTTTTAACGCGCACGACCAGGAGAGGCCTCCTGTATACGCTTCGGCCGGTGGGAGCGCCGCCACATGCTGACCACTGCCATTCTCCCAAGTATTTGACGACAGAGGTCGATGCGACATGCGGTGAAGCCCACACTTAGAGGACACCACCACAAAACACTTGGGGAGATGCTGGAGTCTCCCGACAGCTTCGGAGCGGGAACCCAAAAGAGGGAACCGGGCCCTAGACCTTATGCTGGGTTTCCCCAACGTCTCTTGCTGTACCGCAGCTTCCGATCATCGAGTCCTAGGGAAGGAAGAAACGACTGGCCTCATCGGCTGCGGCGAGAAGAAGAGCCTCTCGCCAGACCGGGACCTCGAAGAAAAGGGTCCCTGAACGCATAGACATGTCCTGGCTTAGTTTGTCTCCGCGTGATCCCCGAAAGCTTTCCCTCCGGCGAACTCCTACGGCAGAACGCAGAAGTGGCCGGTCAACTCAATAGCAGGTCATTTGGAAACATGACATGTAAGACAAACACAAAAGAACGAAACACAAAACAAAAACACAACAAATGTCAGACAACAACGGAAAGTTAAGTTAGCACCACTATCAGACTCTGAAGGGCATGGAAAAATCCTTCAAATGCGCCGAAGAGACAGTCCCGATCGAGTTTAGTAGCTTGAAACTTAATTCCAAGATTCCTGCTGATCCAACCGTCGGGCACAGAAAGCCCCTATTACGCAGACACCCTCGATTGGTTTTCGACCCGGGGTTCGAGTTTCAGCTTGATCGCCGCAGCGTTAGTCGACGAGCCACCGGTCCGGTTCCTCGTAATCGAACAGTCCAGGGAAAGAGCCTGCACCCTCCCAAGGAGGTGATACGGTCCACGGTGACCTTAGTGGTACCGAGGACACGTACCACACTTTGTACAAACGGGCAATCCCCTTTCTGCCCGACCATTGAGGTCGACACACAACTACTCCAGCTACAGTGGGTGACATGAAGGCTGCGGATTATGCGACCCACAGGGTCTCATGCCGGTAACTGCGCTCTGCCGCCTGCCAGTACCGAGGGTTACTTCACGTCGCCTCACGCACTGACCAGACGTCCCAACAGAGCCATTACGTACCTTGCTCTTCAGAGTACGATCACGCCTCCGTCATCGGCCCGGATAAATTGTGAAAGCGGTCCTACTGTCGTTAGCTAGTCTGTTGCTCAGCGTCACCAACTCAATCCGCGTGAGGGTCCGGGTCGAGCAACTGAGATTAGCCTGTGGGGCGTCTTTCCACCACATAGAGAGGAGTTTCCCAACATTGGTCGAGTTCTCACGCCGCAGAAAACCTGCGCTTATGAGGGGGAGGCCCGAAACACCGAATCTTTGTAGCACCTTCGGCTTTTTCGGACGCCCCACTACCACAGGCCCGGCGCACCACGTTGAGGTGGCGGTTCATCCGTTTCTTGCCCCCGTCGTGTCGAAGATCATCTTGCAGTGCCGGGCTTCCGGTCATCTCCCCCATTTAAGGGGCTGAGTCGGAATCACCCAGCGGAGAATATCTCGCAATGCTGGGCTCCTGGTCATCTTCCCCATTGAAGGGCCCCGAGTCAGGACCACGCGGGGGGGGGGGGCATGCCATTAGGGAGAAAGTAATCTGTCTGAAAATAATATAATTTTCCATAGGGTTAACATTGCGGATGTTTATTTACACTTATAACGTAAACTTATTTTCGCGCTATTAATCTAAAATTTTAATACCCTAAACTAACCTTTTAGCTGTTGTTTCAGTAAAATGTTGGTTTATATAATATTATTATTTTGGGGTAAAATAATCAGTTTGAAAATAAAAACAAATTCCCGCAGGATATCCATGTGTGGAAAAAAATAAAGAAAAACACTGCTTTTTACAACTAAATATCAATATTTTAACACGAAAATTTTTCACAGACTTCGGTAATATTATATTTATTACCCATAAACATTTCAAAACGTTTAGAAAATAGGAACTATTTTTTTCAGTTAAATGACTCAATGTTGAGAAAAAAGTGAAAAGAAAAACCCTTTTCAGCTACCGAAAGCAGGTAGTGGGGACCCCATTATTAGGTACGTTTGGAAAGATTTTCGTTTAAATATATAAATTCATTCAACACTGATTTTGGGTACATTTAAGGCCTGGGTTACGCCGGGCCTTTGTTTAAAAATATAATATCAAAACAGACCTCAGCTCTAAGTTTTTTTGGACAGATTTTCATTTGAAAATAAAATATCATACAAAAATCGAGGATGTACACTACGGAAAGCCTCCCCCCCCCCCACCCCCTAGTATTACAATCGTTTAGAAAGATTTTCGTTGAAATATATAAATTCATTCAACATTGATTTTAGGCATATTTAAGGTTATTATTACATTCCCGGGCAACGCCGGGTGAGTCAACTAGTATTTTAATATAGAAAAGCAAATAGATCAGAATAGTTACGCATTGGCTTACTCAAAAGAGAGAGCGGGGTTATGGATACCACATTTTTCGAATATAAATAAATCCTAGCCCTGTTTAATAGCAAATTTCTGCGATTAAAAAAGGCGAAAAATTAGAATTTTTAATAAACGAAATCCGTTCTTCGTTTTACCACCAATTAAAGTAACTTAAAACAATTATTATGCAATGTCACAGACCCGGAACAAAGTTATCAACAAACAGATTAATTTTGAGTGATTTTAAACTGTATATTTTGAAAAAGAGGAAATATAACTGAGACCATCAAAATTTTGAGAGATAAATAAAAGCTCACCAATTTATTTTGTTTGAAATTATCTCATTTTGATAATTTCATACTTTAACGTGTTGGAATAAATATGAGATTTGTATCAGACACGTGAGAATAGATAATTATCTACACAGTTATGTTTGTAAAATAAATGTGATAATCGTCTAGTCTATCTATATATTATTAAAAGAAAGTTTCGCTTTGTATGTGTGTATGTCTGCTGGCGATGGCTAGCGAGATTTACCGCACGTCTAAAAATTCGGGCGAGGATAGTACAAGGCAGCTTCTAATGCACCTGAGGCTCCTATTTTTATAATTTTTTTTATAATTAGTCGAAATATTATTTAAAAACTCCCCGAAAAAGCATCCTTTTTCTGCAAAATGGCAAACGCGCCCGCACATGTTCAGTTCCGAAGTAGTCACGAAGCTACGCAGAGAAAATGCAAAGTACGCGATTGGCTTTTTTTCTTTGCCGTTTTTCTTAACGCACTACTACCGAATCTTACAAAATACGAAAAAAACGGATGACATATTCTTTCATTTTGTACATTTACGTTTTAAACACCGCAATCCGTTTGAAAAAATATTAACGGTGACGCTTTCAGAAAAAAAAAAAAAAAAAAAAAAAAAAAAAAAAAAAAAAAATTACAAAAAAAAAAAAAAAAAAAAAAAAAATACAAAAAAAAAAAAAATTACAAAACCTACAATTCGCGTCCCCCTCTCCAACGTTTTACGAACCTTACATTACATCCGCAAAACTAAAGAAACTACGGAAAAATCGATTACATCAAATTAAAGAGTGTACTTTATTCTGTCAAAGTCAAACAGCGCTTTTGGTTTTAAAAATTTTTAATACTGGCCCTTTGGAAAAATGCATTTTCTTTACGTCATTTCGCTATTTCCTCAATCTTTAAAAATCTGTATCAGCGCTTCTGATCAAGCTTACGAAAAAAGAAAAATTACCAGGTCATATCTACTTTTAGTCTCATTCCGAAATTTTCAATCCGTTTCGAAAACTACGAATATTATTAACCCTTTGAAAAAAATTCGTTTGCAAAACTTACTTTTGCGATTTTTAAAATTGTGCATCGGTTGGTTGATTTATGACGACCGATTATCTACTCGAGGTATATAGGCCCTAGGGGGGGGGGGGGGGTGCACTCGTGGGGAAATTGGGCATCGGCTTTGTAAATGAAAATACAAACAAACAAAAGACACCTAACCACATTTACGTTCATTTTTGTTTAGAACGAAGCCATTGGTTTGAAAATATATTAATAGTAACCCCTTTAAAATGTTTGTTTCCTTAACTGAATTTCGTGATTTCTGCAATATTTAAGAGCCTACGCTAGTCATGCGAAGAAACGCTCAAGCTAATGTTAAGTCTATGGAAAGGTTCTTGGCAGATTTCTCGTTCGCATTTTAATATTTTTAAATGATCTTTTTTGCATAGGATAGCTGAGGTCGATCTCTAACGTTGTTAGTTTTCCTTTTTTTGGTTTTGGTTACAGTTTTTTTTATAAGCGGACATTTTCAATTTTGGAGCCGGTTGAAACCGGTTCTGAAAGTGAAAGTATCCTTATATAAAAAACTGGAACCAAAATCGAAAAAGTAAAAACTAACAACGTTAGAGATCGACCTCAGCTATCCTATGCAAAAAACATCATTTAAAAATATAAAAATGCGAGCGAGAAATCTGCCAAGAACCTTCCCATAGATTTAACATTAGCTTGCGCGTTTTTTCGCATGACTGATGTAGGTTCTTAAAGATCCTAATCTGCGTTTTCAATCCAGCTACGAAAAACTAAAAACACCAAACCATATCTACGCCTATTTCGATTTCCAAATCTGTAATCCGTTTCGAAAAATATGAATATTAACTCTTCGAAAAAATTTGTTTCCGAAAGTCACCTACGCAAATTTCGTTTTTTTTTTTTTTTTTTTTTTTTTGTGCCATTTTTCAAAATAGTCATCGGCTTCAGAAATCGGACATACCAAAAATACCAAACGATACCTACGTTCATTTTTCTTTACAATGCTGCCCTTTAGTAAAAGTTTACACATATCATAACAGATATAACACAAAAAGTTTGACTTCTGTACTACAAAAATTAACATAGTTATTAAATTTAAAAGTTTGTGATTTTTCCACATGATTTTGCCTTTCATTGAGGTATCAGTGAAAAAATGAATTAAAGTCATTCGAGATCGAAATCAGGGTGCAATGTTCTTTTTTACGACGAAACCACCTTAAGCCGGTATCGCCAAATCGAGATATCACCAAAGAGGGTTTTTTCATATAAAAATTTGAGCTGACTTTTAGGGGTCGTATACAAAGCGAAGAATGAAATATCGAAGTTAAAAAGAATAAATATCAATTTATTATCATATCATATCACCAACTACAGCACTGCCTCCCTGTCTACACCACTGTCGTCTACTTGTACTGGGTCGTGGTGCAACAGAGCCGGTCTCTCTAAGACGGTGCAATGCATCAGTTATTGTTTCATGCGTTCGATGTCGATCCCTAGGGAAACGTTCTGAATAAACCCTCGCAGCCGCTCTGGCATTCCTTTGACATTCACCATAAATAAGTATCATTTCGGCATATTGCGCGTATGTGTAGCCTGACATCACGATCGCAGCGCTGACTAGCATGTCCACTGCTAGATGACTCGTGTTTTATCCCGAACGTGTGGCACTGCGCTACTTTTTTAATTTGCATAATCCGGATTTTCATGCTCGTTATAGCTCGGCTGGTCGTTTGCATTCCGCTGCCATTTATCTAGTTCTTAGTGAGTATGTTTTATTTTCCGGGTGTCGATTCTACCTACTTTGACTTTTGAATTTGTTCGACCCCTAAAACTTAGCTGAAATAACCCTTTTTGGTGATACACCGATTTGGCGATACCGGCTAAAGATGGTTTCGCCGTAAAAAGGACATTGCACCCTGATTTCGATCTCGAATGACTTTAATTCATTTTTTAACTGATCCCTCAATGTAAGGCAAAATCATGTGGAAAAATCACTAACTTTGAAATTTAATAACTATGTCAATTTTTGTAGTACAGAAGTCAAACCTTTTGTGTTATATCCAGGGCTGCGGAATCGGTGGGAAAACTGACCGACTCCGACTCTGACTCCTGAAATTTTAAAGGAACCGACTCCGACTCCGGGATGGCTAAAGTACTAGTATTGCCTGTTGATTCCTATTATTCAGATTGCTTCATTGCTGTCATTTGTTTTGAAATAATAATAGTCGCTTTATTAAATTTGTCATTAAATAAAGGAAATATAACTATTTTTGAAAAAAGTGGATGCAATCAAGCAATCAGAATAAAACAAAAACTCAACTGGCAACACTGCAGTTACATTCCTGTAGACCTTGAAGCATATGATGTGCATATCAACCCAGGGGTCGATGCAGATTTTTTTTCTTAGCGCCTATTTTATGAAAAGTAAAGATTATTTTTGGGAAATTTATTATATTTTTATGAAAAATAACATCTTGTAACGAACTATATACTAAATATAAAATATAAACTAGAGATTTCAATTAAAAACAGTTTTTATATATGCTGAACACTGGACAGTATATTGGGACTGTTTAACCTGGGTTTCCTTGTATATATAGTCCAAATATAAAAATAACAATTCAGTTTATAAATTTAAAATTACATAGAATTAGTTTAATTTCACTTCAAACTGTCTAAAAGAACAAGCTGGAGTCGGAGTCGGCCTGTTTTTTAATGACTCCGACTCCGACTCTTTTGCCCAAAAGTAGGCCTGACTCCGACTCCACAGCCCTGGTTATATCTGTTATGATATGTGTAAACTGTTACTAAATATAACTATAGGGATTGGGGGACCGTATGAAAAGTTAGATTTCGTAATTTTCATAAAATTGATTTTTTACTTTAAACAATGCCACAGCATGAATATTTACTTCATTTGAAACGTTTTTGTAATTGGAACCATATGTGTATGACCAACGGTTGAGAAATTAACGGTCGGCGATAGATAACATATTGCACCCTGTATATATATAATAACAATTAAAAGTCTTACAAATAATAGCCATGTCAAATTTATGACCCTAATAATTGCTAATAAATTGTAATTTTGAAAGTTTTTAGAATATTCTCAGCTCATTTCACCCTCTTAAATTTTGATTTTTTTTAGAAACCGTTCTTAGCGTGCATTTACATCTCAAAACTAGTCACCATGCCAAATTTCAAACCAAAGCAGCATCACGAAAATCGCAATTTTAGAACTTTTTTGCTCCTGCACCCCTTAGAGGTAGTAATACCGACATAAAATATAGCTTATATTGGATTGGAGTAGAGTTTGTCATCATCATTTTGCCATCACTATTTTTTAAATCGATTCGGTAGTTCCAGAGATTACCCCTACAAACAAACTTTCTTATTTATATTATTAGTATAGATTTGATTGACAGCTATTACTTTAACCCCGTTACTGAACTTGCCTCACTTGACCTTGTTCCATCATCCCTAGTGCAGGGCTCCCAAATGATCCGTTTTTTGAATACCACTTTTTTCAAACAGTATTTTTTTTAGTTTTTTCTTGCAAATTTTGTAGAAACCTACCTCGAATGTTATTTCTATTGCAAATGTTGTAGAATCGAAATCATGAAAATTTTTCTTCGGAATTACTGGCATTCAAAAAACGGACCATTTGGGAGCGCTGCGTGTGCAGATTCTCATGTTAAAAATAAAGTTTATATTCTGTATATAAAATCAGACATTTTTTTCAGCCCCTATCTTGAAAGCTGTAGATAGTGGATGTGTAATAATTAAATCATTTTTCATGTACTTTTGGCATGGTTCTTCGCTCTGCCGAGTTTATGTGGACATAAGGGGATACCCTGTATTTTTTCAACCAATTTTTCAGCACCATTAGCAAATACTCGTCTAACAGTGAATGCGTCTATTTAATAAAGTGTACGAAATGCTTATGATGTAACATTCCAATCTCCTTAAAAGAAATGCACATTGTAAATTAAAAAAATTCTTTTAATACAATATGCATATTGAGATGAGAGCATGCTTTCATCTCTCATTCTAGGATTCCGTAAACATTAAGAACTTCTATATGCATTTCACAGGCTGTTCAGCGTATTTTAGTAATAAACTTAAGAGTTCATGAAAATTAATAAATGGCGTATGCAAGACGTAAAGGTTAAGTAAGATGAGCCCAAGTGTTCTTTTAATAGCCTCGTTACTCTCTACTGATATAAATCATGTTTAACAAATAAGAGACTTTGCCTTCAAATGTTAAAACACGATCACCTTTATTGGCTTATTTTTGAGACATCATTAACAGTGAAACATCTTTAAAACGATATTGATATTGCCTATTACGATAAAACTGTCTATAATGATAATTTCTATGGTCCTGGAATACTTTACATCAGAATGAATGTAAAAAAAAACTGTCTATAGAATTAATTTCTTTTGATGTAAACATGTCTATAACGATAATTTTGTCTTTTTTGAACCGGCCTTGCATAGTCTACCAAGCATGCACCGTGATAACAAATAATTTGAATTTAATATATCATCTATCATGTGCAATTACTGACGTATAACAGGTTTTTATCTAATCCCAATAGTGGTTCGGATATTTAAGAAAATGGTGATCAACTGAATGTTTCAGATAAAAAAAATGTATAAAAGAATTTGACAAAAAGTTTTACGTCATTTAAAGCCCTACGAAATAATCTCCCATAAATGCTAGCATTTAAATTTTAATAATTAGTTATTAAAGTTGATGGAAAATACTGATGAAGATATTCTCTTAAAATAAAAGCAAAATAATTATTAAAGAAGAGAAGAATTACTATTCCGATTGACAACAATAGATGCTGTTAAATTATTTGAACAAATTAAGTTCTTATTCCGTTATTACCAAAACTGCTTCAGGTATTTACTTGCATTTTCAGATGAATTGTAATATGCATATCTGCAGTCACATCCAAAAGGTTAAGGAAAAATCAGATTTTTCCTCCCAGTCACTTGAAAGTGATATTTTCAGCTTTTCATAATGGATAATGGTTCCAAGCGTATTAATTATGCCACATGCTTAAATGTGGCATATTTTATGAGTTCCTATTTTTTTTCTTCATTCTTGAATTAAAACTAGAATTAAACTTATTTGAAATAAAATAGAAATGTGCATGCTACAAAAGTATTAAACTCTTACTTAGTATATCATACAATTGTTATAATTTTTTTAACACTTAATTTTATATTTATTATTTATTACAAATAATTTTTTTTATTATTATAGGTTGTAATAAAACGCTAAGTCAATCTTTGATCTTAATATCATTAGGTATTTTATTTTGCTTTATAAATCCGCGAATTCGGCAGTAGAAGCAAATTATTTTATTATAATAACTAATGATCTATTAATTGAATCTCCAAATCATCGATCGTCATGCGCTCGAAGGCGATAAGATTCTTCGTGCGATATGATTTATCTTGTTTTTAATACTTTCTGTTCCGATAAGATTTGAACTTTCGATTCTGAAATGATGGTGCCCAGATTTCAATTGATGATGCAATAACGACCTTTTTTTATGAAAGAAAATGTTTCGATTAAAAAGTAGGAATTTAGTATCAGAACAACCTTTGTGATGCTAAACACAAACCTGAGAATCCATTTAATTCTTCAAAATTCAGGTATACTTCGTCAATTAAGAACAAATCGAGCATTAGCGATAATTCCACAAGGAATTACATCATAGCTACTTGAAATCAATCTCTAAAAAATTATATACTGGATCCAAATATTTCTTTTTAAATTAGTTTAACCCGCCATTTTGGAGGTGCGGTCTCCGAGATCGCACTGTGAAGATTTTTTGATGAAGGAAACAGCATGTTCTAGAAATGTCTTCTAAGTCAAAATTTATTTCTTTGAAGACTGAATATTTTTTCTGTCGTAAATTGAATATTCAAAGTAAACATATGCTCAATTTCATACTAATATTTAAATAAAGAAACTTTAAGCAGGAGCGCTTAAAGGCGATCTCTCAGACGTCGCGTTCCTTATTATGTTTTGAGCGGATCCAGGAAATCCTTTTGAAAGGGGCGATGAATAGTTACATATAATCGACATAGTATTGCTTATTTCACATTAAAACTTGTGAAACCGGAGTCTGTCTATAACGGAACATTTTTACGGTGCCGACGGAAGGAACGCCAATACAGTTATACCTGTTAAGACGGAAGAATTTCTGAAACGGAACTTTTCTTTGGTCTCTAGCAATTCTATTTTCACTTGTTTAAAATTACATATAAGTCATAATTTATGTGGGTTAATTCATACAATAAAATCTGTGTAAACGGAACTTGTCTATAACGAAAACCTGTAATTAATAGGAAAACTTCATAGTCCCAACAAACAGTACCCTGAAAATCTACCTACTAGAACGGAAGCTTGTATGAAACATAATTTTTTCCAGTTTTTAGTGATTGCGTTTTCACAGGTTTACTTGACTTTGTAGTTCATTATTAATTGTTAAATTAATAAAAAAATATACTAAAACTTGTTAATACAGAATTGCCAGGGTCCAGGGAAAAGTTTATTTTTGTCAGGTTTCCGTCTTAGAAGGTATAATCAGGGCCCGACTTATGCAGGGGCAGCTGCCCCCGGGCAACCCTCTGGGCTTAATCAGGATTTTTTGTTAAAAGTGTGCAAAATGGTTCAAACTGGCCAAAATTCTTACATTTTCAAAGATTTAGGAAGGGAGTATAGCCCTCACTTCCACAATCTGCTTCCTGTGCCCCATGTCTCCTCCTCCCCAAAAAGGAACAATCTACATCATCATAAAACTATTGTTATAAAATTTTATACAAAAGTACTTTAAAGAGCATGAGGAATGAATTAACAACATAACAAGTGTTGAAATTTGTTTCTATTAGTATAAGTGTATGCCTTCACTAGTTTTTCCATATTATGGAATCATCCAAATGCATTCTGATGCAATACAAAGATTAAATTTTATAATGTGGCAGAAAATTTTAGATTATAACAAATAACCAAGAGTGACTGAAAGACCTGTATTTACACTTCAAAAGCTCATACGAGTCGTTATATTCATATACAAAAAAAATAGTGTTCTGTCATCTGTTAAAATTGTGACCATCTTTCTTGTGATACCCTGTATACAGATGTAAATAGTACTTGGTTCGAAAATTTATGTATACATACAATAGGTATGAGGTTTAATACTAGTCACTTCAACATAATTTCCAAACAATTTCTATGGACAGATATAGAAGTGGGCCCACCAGAATGATGCTTGCCCCGGGGACCCAGATAGTCTAAGACGGGCCCTGGGTATAATTGTATAATATTTCTTTCACCGGAATCATGCAAGTTTTATCTGTAACGAAATAACTGTCTATAACGAAATCTTGCATTAACGGAGGAATTTCATGATGCCGGCAAAAGGAATACCCTACAATTATCCCTGCTAAAACGAAAACCACTCTAAAACGGAACTAATTCACTAGAGCTTCCTTTTGACCAGGTTTTACTGTATTTTATTACCATTAGAATAGTACTTTATGAAAAAACTTCAGTTTTTAAAAGTTGAAAAATTATGCTGCGAAAACTACGTTTTTCTCAAATTATTATTATTATTTAAAAGCAAACCTTAGGCCACCTTAATTTTCAAAAGAGTTTTAGTAATTCATATATCATAAATGAGAAACTACGGCAAAACTTGTGAAACCATAATCTATAAAAACGGAAACTTGGAAAAACGAGGCGATCACCCCCTTCGCTTTTCTCGTGGATTCACGCCTGTTTACCTCCCCAGTTACAGTCAATTGAAACCCAAAAGATTTATATCTGTTATTACTCGAATTTTTTTTGACATTCTATATAATTTCTGCGAATACATAGCTGCAAATCTCTCAGCAATATTTTTACATTGCAACTGTCTGTCAAAATGTAATAATTCATCAAAACTTCAACATTCAAGGAGACCCCACGCACCCGCCTACCCAAGAAAATGCAAAGGAATATCCTGATGTCTTGAAAAAATAAAAGAAAGATGGGCGAGATAAGGATGCTTCAAATACAACCATTTGTAAGATTGACAACCGAGTCATTGAAAAGAAGGAGCATACAACAAAACCTTTCTTTGCTTAAATACGGACTCTGGACCATATTAACCAAGCTTTTCATGTCTTATTTTGCACTGTTGTGAAGGGGTTGGTGAAATCTGTAGCTCAAAAATTGTAGTGATTATTGCAATGTTAGGGGAGTTTTCGAGGAAAAAAGGGAAGGTATCATTATTAAGCATTATTGTACTTTGATAATAATACCCTTACTAGTTCTTTAGAGGCTTTGACTTCAGTATGGTGATTTTGTCAAATGAAAAAAACCGTCTAAAGAAAATGACAATCACAAAGGCAAGACGGAATATTTTATATTAACTTTATGATATTAAGTTAATTTTAGAATTGAGATAATTAGAGTAATTAATAAAAGTAATTAGTTTAAGTGTGTGTTTATAAAGATTTTTATTATCTCCAAGGGTATTACGAGTAATGGTTAATATGGGGACTTTTATAATTACCTTGCTGCTTGTATTAACAGAGTTCGACTGTATATGTATACAACTTATTTTTTTAAAACAAATGTATTTAACTTGACACTCCCATTCTCCCAAGTAATTGACGACAAAGGTTGATGCGACATGCAGTGGAGCCCAAACTTAGAGGACACCACCACAGAACACTTGGGGAGACACTGGAGTCCCCCAACAGTTTCAGAGCCAGAACCCAAAAGAGGGAACCGGGCACTTGGCTGTATGCCAGGCTTCCCCAACGACTCTTACTCTACTGAAACTTCTGAACATCGAGTCCTATGGAGGGAGGAAACGACTGGTCTCATCGGCTACGGTGAGGAGGAGCCTCTCTGCAGCCCAGGATATCGAGTTAAAGAATACCTGAACACATAGGCACGTCCTGGCTTAGGTTGTTTCCACGTGACCCCCTAAAGCTTTCCCTCCGGCAAACCCCAATGGCAGAATAACAGTGCCAGCGTAGCACGGTCGACTCAATAGGGTATCATTCTGAAACACATGGCACGTAAAACAACACACAAAAACACAACAAATGTTAGATAAAAACGGAAAGTTATGTTAGGCGCCAATATCGGACTCTGAAAGTTATGGAAAACTCCTTCAAAAGCACCATAGAGGAGGTTCTGATCGAGTTTAGTAGCTTGAAATTTAGTTATGAGACTCCTGCTAATCCAACCATAGGATGCAGAAAGCTCCGACTATGCAGAGGCACGCTGGATTGGTTTTCAACCCAGGGTTCGAGTTTTGGCTTAATCACCGCTGCGTTAATCGGCAAGCCACTGGTCCGGCTCCTCGTAATCGAACAGTCCAGGAAAAGAACCTACACCCTCCCGAGGAGGTGACATGAGTCGCAGTGACCTGAGTAGCCCCGAGGATACATACCACACTTTGTACGAATGGTCAATCGCCTTTCTGCTTGACCATTGAGGTCGGCACACAAATACTCCAGCTGCAGCGGGGGAACATGGTTGATGCGGACTGTGTATGCCCACATGCCAGTACCGAGAGTTGCTTCACACACTGACCAGATGTCACAACAGAGCCACCACATACCTTGCTCTTCAGAGTCCAATCTCGCCTCTGTCATCACCCCGGATAAATTGCGGAAAACGGTCCTATCGCCGTTCACTAGTCTGTTGCTCAGCATCACCAACTCGACCAGGGAGAGGGTCCCTTTTTTTTATTTTATGCATTTATGATAAATATAGCCATGTTATAGGTCCACTAATAAATGTTTCTGTAATATCACGTTAAGTAAAAAGTTTTCTGCTAATTTTTTTTTTTTTTTTTTTTGTAAAATGATAATTACATACGAAATCATCAAAGCTAATGAGGATAGTAATCTCTGTTTAAATCTACAATCGTTTGCCAATGTTTCGCAACTTTTCAATCCCTTCTGCGAAAAATTGTGGCGTGCGCGAGTCCAGAAAGAGATCTACCTCATTTATGACCACCTCATTTGAATGGAAGAATGGAATGGCTTCAAAAAAATCCTTAAAGTAAAAATTATCAAATTCCCCGCCGTTGTCTGATTTGATGCTTTTAACTTTTCGGTTTAGGTAAGTTTCTGCTCCAGCAATATGCTTTTTAACCACGTCAAAGGTTTCGGATTTTAACCGAAGTGGATACACGGCCACACGACGAGAGAAGTCGTCAATTATAGAGAGAAAAAATCTTTCTCCATTCTGCCAGTTGTCCTACATGGACCCCAAACGTCAGCATAAATTAATTCAAGTGGGTGATTGGAACGTATATTTTTGTTATACTTATGTGAAATATGTCTAGATTTCCCCAGCTTACATGGCTCACATACAGTGTCAGTTGACTTTAGCCCAGGTAATCCCTTAACCCCATTACGACGACTAGTGTTGGACAGAACGGATTGGCTTATATGACCAAAACGCCTATGCCATTGCATCATTTTATTGTGCCTATCAATCAATGAGACATCAAATTTAACAGTTTTATTTTTGGAGCAAGGAATTTTAGGGTATAATTTATAAATTCTGCCTTTAAGATATGCACTAAAACAGTAATTGTCCCCCTGACAGATGCGCATTTCCCCCTGACCGCCGTGAAAAGACAGACCATTTAGGTCGAGCTGAGGCCCAGATAATATATTTCTACGTAATTGTTCAGAATACATTACGTTAGTTAAAGTAAAGGTACGTTGGCCGAACTTTAATCTAACATCCCCTTTACCCGTAATAGGGAAGGATACATTCTTAACAGCCACATACATTTTATCAGTAAGAGGTCTAAAATTGATAAAAAGGTCTCTACAGTTACAAAAATGATGACTCGCACCGCTATCAAATATCCACTCCTCATTTCTTACAACAGTACTAAAACTAGAATGGGATAGGAATAAACTAGACTTACGTGACGAGTCAAAGTCCTCAACATCTGAGTTTTCAGGAGAAAAATGTCTGCGACTTCTAGTCCGTCTGGAGCAAAGCCATTAAATAATAAGCCCAGTCAGATAAATGGGAAACTTTTCGCAAGTTGAAAATAGCGCCATCTAGCGGTTGGGAGTGCTGGAACGATTCGTGGATGGTGGATTTGTCGTGAAGGAATGGCAACACACCACAATGACGGGGTAAGTTAAGTTCTATGTTTTGAATTTCGATTTGGCATCATGGAGATAGAAATAAGAAGGAGAACAGTGAAGATAGGCTTTCAAGATCAGAACATGGACCGGGAATTAGTACCCAGTTCGCGGCGCTGGTGCTCCCAAAGGCCGGTCATGTGACCTGTCAAACATGACAAATTGTCGTCTGCTCTTCCTGCATTTTGGTTTCGAGCATGGTAAAGAGTTGGCAGTCGAAACCGGAAATAGAGGGCGCTACACTCCCCAAAGGCCCAAATGACCAGAAACGCCGCCATACTAGGTACCGCTTTTAGTTCCATAAGTAGAAACATTATCTTTGTTCTCCTTCTCTCTATCTCCCTGTTTGGCATATTCAAATTTTTTATTTTTATTTTACTGTTTCTTTATTTAACATTGGTTAAAAGAATCACATATAAATCAATTTTTTCTCAAGTAAGATTAATTTAAATTAATTAAATGTTTTTATTTTCGGTTTGTGAATAGTTTGTATACGGAAGAAATGGCGATATGGAATTGGTTTTTCCCTTAGAATTTAAACTTCTTTAAACAACTTTTATAATTACTATTTAATAAAACAAATATGAAATAAATTAAACTGGTTAAATGTTATAAATATTTCATAAAATGATTTCAAAATAAAATTGCGGAGCTGATGTAATCTGTCTCTGATATGCAGATTTATAAATGTAATTAATATTTATAAATATATTATTCACACAGTTGTTATATCAGAGCTCGACCATTGAAGGCTGAAAATAAAGTAATAGTTTTCTAACGATTCGGTACTTAAAAATTACGCTGTTTCCAATAAATAGTTTAAACCAACAGAGTTCGGTGATATATAAGGTATAGCCAATATTTATGTGTAAAATATCATGATGTTCGCTATTTTCATATACTTAATATTTATTTTCTAAATACTGTGTATGATATTTTCAGTCAAATAAGTGTAAATGAATTTTTCAACTGATATTAATTGTGCCCTTTTTTAGAGCTAGAAATATATTTTCCTAGTTTGAAGTTGATAATTTAAATGTAAAACCAATAATTGTGCGAGATATTATTTACATGAAATATCCACTGAAAGATAAACTGTTTAATTTAGATATACATTATTTAAATTTTCATTTGAAATAATCTTTTCTGGTTTGATTTATTTTAGTTTAAACTGCAATATCTGAAAATATTTATAATCGTCAATACATTGTTTATTTTGAAAATATCGGATATTTTTGTGTTTATATATATATATGGTAGATGTGCCAGTAATGGGCCACCTTCAACATTTTTGGTTTGTAAAAAATATAACCAATAGAAATTCAGCCTTTTTTATTTCATTAATATGCTTTCTTTAAATTCTAGTTTTAAATACAATCATAATATCATCTTGTGGGGTGTCCATTACTGGAATTTAGGGTGTTTTGATTTATTTCTGTTATTTACAATTAAATTTCGATTCACATTGGGAAATGTGACTATGAGCATGGTTAAATATTGTTGGTAGATTAATATAATATTAAAAAATGTGGAATATAACAATTATAACTATTAAATAAAAAATAATTTTTAAAGAAATTTCGGTACTTTTCGGTTAGCCGGGCACCAGTGATATATATACACACAAACACATATATATACATATCTACATATACATATATATATACATACACATATATATACATACACATATATATACATATATGTATGTATATATATATGTGTGTGTATATACATATGTATTTATATATGTACATATATCACTGGCGCCCGGCTAACCAAAAAGTACCGAAATTCCTTAAGGGTGTCCATTACTGGCACATCTACCCTATATATATATTTGGTATAGATGCTGCAGTGGTCTGCAAAATATACGCAAGAAAAAATCTTTCCAACTTTGGCGATACTCGCTAAGATCCAAAATCTGGTCCTAGAGAAGTGAGATTAAGATACGATTTTGTATATTCAATTTTTTTATTTTACTGTTTATTTATTTAACCTTGGTGGCTAAGATGCTTTACACTCACGCAAAAAAAAAAATTAATCGGTTAAAAAAAAAAGGAAAAAAGTTGCCAAATTTAGGGGATTTTTTCCTTTAATGGCAACCTAGTCATTGTATTAAAATTAAGTTATTCATTTGGCGCGGTCTTGAAAATCACGCCAACAAAAAAGTAGCCAAACTTATGTTTATATGTTTGCGTGAGTGTAAAGCATCTGTTCCACATTGGTTAAATAATCCATATTATGTAAATCAATTTGTTTTTGAAGTTCTGTGTCTATATATTGTGAACAGCTATTATATACTAATTATTAATACGCAAATATTTATTTTATCAATATTAACAGTTTATCATTAAGGCGATTTACATAAAAAAGACTTTTTTCTGCTCAACTATGTTAAAATTCCTGGGCACAGATGTTATATACAAACCATGTTGGCGCAATTGCAACAAAATGGCAATTTTATGCCTCACATGTTAAACCGATTATTTTGTTTATTTATTTTTATTTTTATTCTATAAATTATTTTTACTATGTTTATCAATAGAAAAGTATCAAAGTAACATATTTAATTACATCAAACTACCATTTATTTATTTTTATATTGAAATAAAAAGTCACGTGCTATTATTGCATACTATTTGTAACTAATATTCCAAAACAAAGTTTTCGCCAAATTGGCGAGAAAAAAAAAAAAAAATTCAACATGGTGCATCTGTGCCAATTCCTGACATGCTCATACTTTTCTCTCATTTTTTAAACATTAAAGTATGAAACAGATCCCTATTTCTGTATTATTTTTATGCTGATATGATTAAAATTTGGGTACTTTCATGTTATCACGGGTTCCAAAGATGAATCGCCAAGCGACCAAGATTTATCGCCAAATTATAAAGCATGTATGGCATTATAATAATATATGATATATATATAACATTTCTTGACGTATATGGCCAAGTTATAGTCATATATAATGCATATATGATGTATATATATGACATGTGTATATGATGTATATATGACACATAAGACGTTAATAATATGTGTGTAATGACGTATATGGCACATTTAGGAGTGTTTGGAATATATATATATATATTATATATATATGCGTATCTAGGATGCATATATAAGTTTTGCGATGATGTTGGCGAAATCATAACTGCAACCTTGGCAGGCATTTTTTTTTTAAGCTTTCGGAACATTTTCCTAATGGTTATTGTAATTTGTTAAATATTTTTTTTTTTGACATGGTGTCAATGTTGAATTCTCCCCCCCCCCCCCCCCCCCCAATCATCAGATAACCATTTTATAGCACTCAACTGCTGAGGCATCAGCATTTCTCGGACATGCCAGTTAATTCGGCCTTTACAGCATTATTTTTTTTTAGAGATTATATTACAAAAGGAAGTTTGTTATCTTTCTGAATTTAATTATATATTATTCTAAATTTTTCACAATTCATAAAATAAAAATTTGTGTTTTGTCAAATTACATATATATTTTTTTTTACCTGCGAAATGTTTTCTTCGTTACTAGATTTTATTAAATTTGTTAAGTAAAGGTCGTATATGACATGTGTATACGATGTACATATGGCATATATAAGTAACAACACATGCATTATTAAGGGGCTGCTTCACTGAAACTCCCGATCATGAAATCTAATGTTAGTCTACGGGGGAAATTTAGAAGCGCGATTACTCATTACCTATTATAATTATTAAAACAAGATTTTCACCATCAGAAAGTAGGCATCAGATGCCAACAGTTTACGTTTTAAAAATTCTCTCTTTTAAATCGTTAGTATTCCTAAGAAGATAAAATTTCATCAAGTAAATCTCCCCTATTCAACCTGTAAATATCCACAAATTGTATGCTCATAATTTATATTAATTCAAATTTGAATTCTTATGTCTTCCTTAGATGTCAGCGATGGATAAAGCTTATTGGAATTCAGGAAAAGAGTAAGTCGGAAATCGGTTTGTATAATAATTACAGACTTTGTGGTGATCGCTCTATATCATCATGGTAATGAACTTTAATGACACCAGAAGCACACACTCTGCAAACAGCTATCTTAATCTAATATCTCAAGATGTAAATATTTTGCATCTGTGAGCTGTATTTTATTATTTCAATTAAATATAAAGTATCACAAAATAATATAATTTTGAAACATTCATTTTTATTTATTGTTTGTTTTTAAATGTTTAATAAATGTGTTTGTTCTTTTAAATGATCATCTTTATTGTCTATCCACCACATAACTTTTTGCAGTTAAGTTAATTACTTTGATTAAATGTTAAGTAATAGGAGAAGTCAGTAATAAGAAATAAGGGGAAATCCCTATCTTACTTCTAATTTTGAAGTAATGTTCTTTAATCGCAAATCTTTAAGTAAAAAATTCAATATCATGAAAAGCAACTTCATTTGAGAATTCACTTCTGCTCTTGTCTTGTAGTGATATTACTTTACTTTTTAATGTATGATATTTTTACCGATGGTATAAATGTACCTTACTAAATAACTATACTTTATTATTTAAAAGTTTTTTTTAATATATTGTCTTGAAAAAAATATATATCGTAATATCTAAAGATCTGATAAGAATTCTTTGAAATAGTCAAGCAATGTGGTGATTTTTTTCTTATGTATTATATTTATTCTAGAACCATTTTAATTTATGTAATGTTGTGTATACCTAAACTATGGTAAGCTGATTAAAAATAAGATCTATCATTGATGTAAATCAATGTTGAAATTTTATTCTTGAAAAATTTAAACGACCTTCACATTATTTAGATTAAATAAGCCAAAATTTTTGCTCTACTATGCTTGATACATTAATACTACTGTTGTTTATTCTATAATATCTTTCAAATTTTATCTATGTTTGTTTCACAGCGTTTGAAAGCACAAAATACAGATAATAAACGCTAGAAGTCTACATATGTTTATAAATAATCAATCAAAAAAAAAATTATATGTTTTCTCTTGAACAGAAACTTGAAAATTCTTTTAATAATATAAATAGATAAGATTTTTTTTTCTTTTTCTGCTGATTGTAAATTTATTAAAACATCTTATTAAAGTACCTGAAAATACCATGTTCACTATAATATTCTACACAAAGACACATATTAATGCTTCTACTTAATAGTAATAATTAAGTAAAGTACTAAATAAAAATTAAAGAATACAAATAACTGCTATTTTTATGTTAGCTGCGTGCCATTGATTACATCTCTATATAATTGACATCCGGCTAACATAAAAAATACCAAATATATTTAGAAAGATTCTTTCCTCCAAATGAATAATAATACTAAAAAGTACAAAATGATTGAAAAAATTTTCAGGTGTACAAAATACTTTACATCTAGATATGAGCTGACAAAAAAAAAAATAAATTTATTTGTATTATTTGAGTTATAACAATAGAAAAGATACAAAACAATCTGAAATAAAAAGTACTTTTTAATGTATGTTTGTAAAGTAAAATTGGGGAAATTGTTTTTGAAGTTAAAGATTATCTGATTTCTAAACAATTGTATACAGTATTTTTTTTTCTAAATACTGTCTTAGTTTACTTTTAAATGATCTGTATGTTACTAAATTACTTCTGCCAACTCAAAAAATAACATTGTTCCAGAATTTGTCTTCATTAAGACAGCTTGATTTATTATAATAATATATATATATATATATATATATATATTAGTACACATTATTTTAGAAAGATTTTTACAAGAATACCTGAAGTATGAAGACAGATTATTTTTAAAACCTCCTACAAATCTAAGTTGCATATCAATATCTTAACTTAGGAAGGAAAAAAATCCTTAATTAAAAAATCTGATTTTAATTTTTGAAAAGTATTTTTTTTTCTCCCTTTTTTTCACACTTTGATCTAAAACAACCCTTGAACATCCTTGAAAAGTGCTTGAATTTTATTTGATATATTTGTATTTTGAGAAACAACTAACTTATATAACATAAAAAATATGTAGAATTTTACCTTTTTAAAAACACTCCATACAAAATGAAATGCATTAAATTTAATATTATTATTATTTTTGGTTATGGGTACTGTGAAGGTCAGTGTTAAAACAAAAATTCTCTTCCAAAAGGGGAGGGGGGAGGGTGAACATTGCACTTCTACAACAAATATAAACATAAAATCGTTCTCAAGTGTATGAACCATGAACTTTGTCGTTTTATCTGTGTTTTTAGAGACAACTTACTTATGATATAACTTTAAACATAAAAAATTATATTTATAAGCATAAAACCACAAATCCTCCACTGTGTGTATTCCAAGCCTTTTGCTGAATTCATCACTGCTAAAACGAGAGAATAGTTAGTATTAAACAATGTTTTTGAATTATGTCTATTCAGTTCCATGTTGATAATTTTTCCAATTCATTTCAATTAAGAAAACCATTTAAAGATAAAGCTAAATTGTTTTCACCAGATTTGTTTTACATTTATATGACAATTTACATTTTTCACAAAAAAAAAAAAAAAAAAAAAAAAATGTGCTTTTAAGGGTGCGGGAACATTTTAGCAGGCGAAATGGTTTGTTTTGGACAATTTTGCTTTTGTTTTTATCTTGACTGAATATATTAAGGATACGTATACACGCAGATTACAAATAAACAAGAAGTATGCTATGTATATTATGAACATAAAAAAGTGTACTTGTAACAAATAAATAAAATTTAAAGATGACAATACGTTAAATTGGACCATTGTAATACAAAACATACCAAAGTAATCTATTTTATGATCTTAACATACTTGAATTATTCTTATTACCCATTTATCTGTAATTTTGATTGTGTGAATAGGCATGCAAAAAAGATTCTTAATAATATTTAAGTTAGATAAAAGGAAACAAAAATAGTGTCCAAGAGGTGAGTATTTTCATCTGTCATTGTTCTTACTCTTTATAAGGAAAAAGTCTTTATGATACGGGATTTTTTTCTGATTAAAAAAATATATATATTTCCATAAAGAAAAGAAAGTTACTATTTTACAGAGGTATTTTTACCTTTTTCAAGATTCCCGAATGAATAATTCAGAAATGTTTCTTTTTTAAAAAGGAATGTTTTCTGTCTATTCTTTCAAAACTTTTTTGTGTGAATTGAAAGTTATACAGATTTATAGGAATTGATTCTATTATTAAAGATGAGTTTACTTATTGATTTGGGAAGCTTTTGTTTATACATAAGGAGAGATTTCATTAATCTACAGGAATTTATTCTGTATTTAAAGATAAGTTTCTGAATCAAAAAGGAAAAGTTTCTTGACAGAAAGAAACAACTTTCTATTTTTCCAGATTTTATTCCTTGTAGATTCGGAAAAGTTTTCTTATCGATAAGGGTAAATATAATTCCATTTCCAACAGGAAACTTTTTCATTTTTTTTAAGTGCACAATCTTTGTCATTGTACCTGTGTTTTGAAATACAGCTTACTTATAATGTCTTATAATAACAATTTTAACATAATATAAAAATAAAAGCATAAAATTGCAAATCATCTGGTGTATGTGTACCCTGCCCCAACCGCTGAATTCATCTCTGATATAGTATATAATTCACATACTAGAGGCAATGATTCGATTAAATTTAACATATGCCACAGAGAAATCTATACAAATGTTGATAGTTAACTATCTGCTAATTAGTCATTAAATACATATATTGGGTTATTCAGAAAGTTCCTTCTGCTTAAGAATTTGTACCAGAAAATTCTGCCAGTCAATTATTAGACATTAGCTGTCTGATTTAATGTCTAATAGAATTTTCCAGTACGAACCAACTTTCCGAGCAATCCAATAGTTACATTAAAAGTTTGAAGTCTTATTATTTTTTAAAGTAGCATTTTAGCTGCAGTTTACTAAATTATTAAAATCATAAGTTTTCTTTTTCTTTTCTAAAGTATCTGTGGATATTTGAACCAAAAAGTGCAAGAATTTTTTTTACAAAATTTCATGATGATCTGTTTTTACATAAAATATTTATTTAATGAAAATTCGTAGTTTTTTAAGAGAGAAGGGTAAATTATATTGATTTCTTTAAATAAGCTTTTTACTAACAAGGGAACCTCTTTTGGTGCAGCTCGCACCTAGCATTGAGACAGGGTGGCATTTTAAAGCCCTATATTACGAAGTTTGAGAATTGTTGAAAATTTTGTGTTAAAATCATTTTTTTATTTTACAGCAGCATAACTTTCAGAAAATGCAATTTTCGAGACCATTTATTGGACTATTAACAGAGAAGTTTTTTAAATACTTTAAAATACAAATTAGTTAATAGTTAGAATAAAATATTGAAAGAAGTTTAAAAAACTCTTTAAAACCTACGAATTTCATTTTGAAAAATTTCAACATTATAATTGCATTTTTGGTGGCGTGACATTGACTGTAGACTTTTTTCAGACAACCCTGGACGAATGTCATACTTTTCTGCTGTGTCAGTAGTGGTTTGGATTCATAGCACCCTATTTGGCGACTTGACTCGCTTTTGGCATGAAATTATCAATTAAAAATCCAATAATGAAAAAATAATATAGTATAAAAAAATTAAAAATATGACTTTAATAGAGAAATTTTGTCAGTTTTCTAATTTTTATGTATAGGGCTACGAAATGTACCATGTATGGATGCTAGGTGCGAGGTGCACCAAAAGTGGTTCCTTTGTAAATATAAAATTTTAGCAACTAGAACTAGATCAATATATTAAAAACAAGAACAAAAAATTATTTGTGTTTATGAAACACTTTCCAACACAGCCAGACAATTGTAATGAAACTTCACCGTTAAATAAGGTGAAGGGAGATATGTAAGTAAACATTATAGAAAACATATAACATATTGAAAAATACAGTTGTCAAAATTACATTCCAGTGTCAAAAAAGTAGTCGAATTATTTTGTGCAGCCCTGTATATGATCAATAGATGGGGATATATAGCATGATAAAATTTAGTTCAGTTAGAATATTCACATTTAGCAATTTTCACTAACCAATGAAAATGCACTCAAAATCTTTTGCACAGCCCTGCATATTATCTGAAGCTTTTGTACACACCAATAATTAAGCTAAAAGGCAACTTAAAATTCACTCGCAGCAATTACCAACCTTAAATGACAATGTATATTTTTCTTTGTGTAGCTCTGTATATGAATTTATTTATATACTACAAACTTTTATTAGTCTACTAAACATAGTTCAGCAGGAAAATGGTTAACACAATTAAAAACTACCCTTAAGTAATTCAATACCATAATCTGTAATACTTACGGATTCCCTTGTGTAGCCGTGTATATGAACAACCGAGTTTATAAACACATGTACTATGAAAAAATATAGTTAAACTTGAAACGCAAACCAAAGTTGAAACCCACATATCACACATTGACTCTAAATAACACACCTGTACTGTAACTGATATCTTTGTGTCTCCCTGTAAATAAATGCAATTCACACCACTTTGATGAGAGAAATTAATAAGTGCACCTCAGTAATGCATATAATTTTCATTATGTTTGAAATAGTGAAATATCACTATATTAACCTACAAACGATTTTCCCCCATAGAACAATGTGTAACAGAATTCTTTTGTTTGACCCTGTAAATGAATAATTAATGTTTTGCATACCATATTCTACAAAACGCCTGTTTTGATGTGCTTCATAATTATATATCAATTTCATCATGTTTTAAATGACGTAGCATCATCAAAATGCACTTGAAATGATCATTTCCCATTGACTGTAATGTAACGTAATATTTTTGACTGTCCCTGTAAAAAAACTATAAGTTGAAATAGGGAACATGCTATAGCAACGACAAAAATTTCAGGGCAATTCGAGTATATTTATGAGAGTTAGAGCATGGACAGACAAACCGAAGTCATAAACCCTTTTCAACTAGGTTGGACGGTGTTAAAAAAATGATATGCTGAATACAAAATTGTGAGATGTTATGGGCAATTTAACCTGCACTTCCTTTAAATGCTTGCTAATTACTGGGGCCTTTTACATTAAAGCTAAAACTATTATGAAAATAAAAATAAAATTGGAATTTGAAATATTTCTTTGTATATATTTTTAACAAAAAACTAATAATTTATCAAAAATATTTCATGATGTTAAATTTTATTTTTTCTTTTCGTTTTATATTTTATTTATTTTATGAAAAAATTTCTGATAAATTGTAAAATTTTTAATTGCATAGTTCTTAAAAATCCAATAAAATATAAAAATGTTCAGTTTTTTTTTCTATTCTAGTTATCCTGTATGCATAAAATCTTTAAATAATCTTCATTCTTATTGAGTAAATATTTCAATTACTAGATTTTAAATTATTATTAAATTGCTAAAAAATCTCAAAAACATTTAACATCATGAAATATTGTTATAAAATATTCTTGTTAAACTATCAGTTTTTTGTTAAAATGTGTACAAAAAAAATATTTAAAATTCCAATTTTCTTTTTATTTTCATTATAATTTTAGCTTTAATGTAAAATATCCCAATAATTAGCAAGCTTTTAAAGGAAGTGCAAAAACAAAAAATCGATACAAACGATAAAAATCGTATAAAATATCGATATAAATAAATCGTATCGTTTCTCTGCGACTCAATTCTGTTTTGTCCTCCTTCCGCAGCAGAGGAATGGCGCTAGTGTCCCCGCTAACAAATTTAACACTATCTGACTGGGCTTATTATTTAATGGCTTTGGTCTGGAGCCTCTGGATCTAAAGTCTGCTCGATGTTCTGGAGATGATCTTCGAGAGTCTAGGTCAGCAGCATTCTGTCGATATTCAGGAGATGGATCTTTGGATTCAGGACGGGCCAACTGGTGACTGGAACGGTTGAAGAGAAGAGATCCGTTTAAGTTACGACATTGTCGATGGGAGATAGGTCGTGACGTGGGTCGGAATCGCTGAGGCGAGGGTGACCGGAACTGTCCATATGAATTCACATTCCTAAGGAAACAACTTGATTGCAGATGTCCAATTCTGCCGCAATTCCAGCATTTTCTTCCTCTAAAGCCTCTTGTGTTTAATACACTTGGTGTTTCCTTGATAGGCATCGATTCATTCTTGTTATAGTAACTGACTTGTTTATAGCTATCCACCTCTCTCAGCTTAATTCGTGACTCCTCGGCCACCAGTTCCTCCACTATCTGCTCAAATTTAAATGAAGTACTAGATCTTCTTAATGCAACTTGTACTGCTCCATCAAAGCACGATGGTAAAAACCGCAAAAATTGATAACAGAGGTAATCTTCGGAGAAACCTTTATCTATCCTCTGTACATTCAAAAAAAATTCTTTAGACGTGTTGCAAACAAGTTGAGTGACTCACCATTTTGAATTCGGCTTTCAATTAATTCTGTAAACACCATCATATGATAGGCTCTCATATCAGGGTGAAAATTAATTCTTAATTTCTGCCATGCTTCAACTGGACTGGTGCATTCCTCTATGATTCTTTTAAATTCAGGGTCGATATTTAAATACATTAACGAGAGAGCTTGATTATATCTTGTTAAGAAAGCATTTACTACATCAGCTGGAGTCTCAGCACTTACAGTTGGAATTTCCTGCTTCTTCTCAATAACTTCCCAAACTCCCTTTTCTAATAGTAAAAATCTCATATCAGAGCACCAAGATGGATAATTTCCATGGTTCAGCTTCTCTATGACGTTAGTCGTCATTATGGGCGATTATCAGGTCAAAAACTCAAAAAAAAAATTTTTTTCACTGCCCCCCCCCCCCTCTTTTGGAAGCAATACATCCGTTATTTTATGTCTTCAACTCTCTGCAATAATTCCAATTATATCAATTCAATAGCTTCTAATAAAAGTTATATATCTCTAACACAGAGGTTCCCAAAGTGTGCTCCGCGGAGCCCTTGGGGCTCCGCCTGTACTTTTCAGGGGCTCCGCGGCATTCCACGAAAATAAACAAAACATGAAAGAAATTGGTATATTGCAAGGGAATTTTTTTCGAAAGTATGTAAGAATTTTTGTGTGTGTGTATCAAAAATAAATACATCTATCACTGGGTTTCAAAGTACTATAATATATTTCTTTAAATCATATAAAATTTGCATTATACATGTATCCATTTCAATATAAAATTTTTGGTTTGAACTACGTTATTTTGTGTTTCTGCATTTAATGTGTTTGAAAAATTAGATTCAAAAATTTCGATGTGTTTTCAAAATTAGATTCGAAATTTTCGATGTGTTTTCAAAATTCGATTAAAATATTTCGATGTGTTTTCAAAATTAGATTCGAAATTTTCAATGTGTTTTCAAAATTCGACTTTGTGCAGAATAAAAAAAATTCTATCGGCATTTGTATATATTGTATATTGTATTATTTTTATTTTTGGAATTTTAATTTCCTTAAACTGTTTATTTTATTTTTATTAAATTTTAGTTATTTAAATCTTCTATCCTATTTTTCCTAATTGTATTAAATTTTTAAAACAATGTTTGTCGCTTAAAACGTCTTTTTTATAAGATCTTGTATCATTTAAAGCCCTCACTAGATTCATTTTACATTTGTGTATATTGTGTAAAGATATTTCTTTTTCTTTTTATAAATTTGATTTATTTAATCCGTTTATGTTATTTGTATTATTTTTTAGTTATTTAAATTTTCTATACTGTTTTTCATAGTAAAACAATGTCTATCGATTAAAACGCCTCTTTTTTAGGGTTTCGTTCATCTCACGAAACCCTATTACTCCCGCTCCGTTGTCTGTCTGTCACAGAGCTATTCTCAGAAACTATGTAACTTACAAAGTTTCAACTTTGCGTATATAGCTGAATACCAGCTATAAAGAGCTCAAAATATTAAAATTTGAAAAATTCGTAGTATTTTAATAAATAGAGATAAAAAACCAAAATTCTAACAGCCTTTTCTATTAAATTTAAACATTTTTCGTTATAGCAGATGCCAAAAATTTAAAATCCACGATGAAATTCTTTCTACAATAATTAATTTTCTATCAGACGATTTCCACGTGAAAAATGAAAATGACATAAAAAGTTTCACCAATTGAAAAAAAAAAGATTAATATGAAATAAAAATGATTGACGTCATAGTAGTAATAAAAAGGAAATTTTCAAAGATTTCTCAATAATACAAGGAGTATGAGTATGTGTATGTACGCAAAGCAGATTAATATCATGTCATTAGAGAATTAAAGAGAAAATCTGATGTCATATTGGAAGTTTAACGAATTTTTCAGATGTTTGAGAATAATACCAAGTGAGTATCAATATGAATAATAGAGAATAGTAAATATATGAGTTTGAGAAACATATTGAATCATGATACAAATCCGATTATGGAAATATTTGCATATTTTAACATCTTGAAGGCGTACAACACGTTTAATTTTGAAATTATTTTTTTATATCGCATTTAGTCCACGTGACAGATATTATTATGACAGAATATAATAGCCGGTTTGCCCTTCTATTCGGCTGGTTTGGATTCTCGAAAAAACAAAAAAAATAGACCAGTAAATTTTTACTTTATAAAAAACAAAAAACATGGTCTTTTTTTTTTTTTTTTGCTAAATGAAATTTGTTTGGATTTATTAAAGAAAGGATAAAGTGTTTTGAAACGAATATTAAACGAAACCCTTTGAGCGATCTTAGATCACACTTACCCACTTGTTGTAACATATCTTATATCATTTAATAAACTCCTTATTAGATTCATTTAATATTTGTATACGTTGCGTATATAGTTTTCTTTTTTCTTTTTGTAACTTTAATTCCTTTAATCTGTTTATTTTATTTTTATTAATCCTTAGTTATTTAAATTTTCTATGCTGTTTTACATAATTGTAGTTAATTTTTAAAGCAATGTATGTTGCTGAAAACGCATTTTTTTTAACATCTTGTATCATTTAACAACCCCTTTTTAAAATTTTGTTTTAATTGGTCTCGACATTGGCTAAGATTCTTATGTTATGATGCCACATTTTCCTACCAGAAATAAGGCTGTGACAATTAAAAAATATATATTGGTTGTTTACATTTGTCATTACACTAACTATCTAAACTTTTGCTCAGCTCCACCCCTTGCTAATAATTTTCAATGAGTACCCGCCCTGATATAAATTCAACCTCACCCATATATCCCGTTTTGTTAGTAAAGTTTTCTACTAGTCGCAGTTCTTTTAACATTTGTAGTTTTTAACCGTATATCTATTTTGAGGCAAAAAGAATGGCGAAAGAAATTTTCTTTCAAAATTATAATTAATAGCTAAATACTTCAAATAAAACATCCAAAAGAGTGAACGATGCTGCACCTAACAATACAGGTTATAGATTTTGCCTTGCCCACTTAAACACTAAAATGATGATCTGCTTCTAAATGTATTTTAAAAAAAATGGTTCAAAAGAAGGAGCTCAGAGGTGATTCGTTTTCGTTGCCTGTTTACAAGTACTAGAAACGTAAATAAGAACGAAAAAAGATTCCGTAATCGCATGATTCTATTATGGGTGAGCGGGATTAGCGAAAACGTGTTATATAATTACTCATGGGCGTCTGAGCCTACGCATTTTCTTTCTTTTTGCGTGTAGCCTATTGGGATTATACAGAAGTCTCTCTTTGTAAACGAAAACTGTACAACTTACATTTTTTTCTGTATGTGTGGTTTTCGCCATAAATAATAATAGTTTCACGTAAGTTCCAATGTCATGCATGACCCAGACAGGGTTACCATTTTGATCTTTAATTCAGAGTTCATACTGGAAATCCCGAAAGAATATTTTTAATTTTAAAAATGGATGGCATTAACCCCTTAACAGTATAACCCAAACTTAACCTGAACGGCACTCGGGTTAGAAGAGTTTGTTTTCTTCATTACTACAGTGACCTCTCACTTATACGTGATGTTCAGTAATTACTTTTTCGTACCACTATTTTAAAACAGTAAAGTTCGATTTATAAACTCTGCAATTAAATAAGGAGAAAATTACTTTAAAAAGAAACTGGTGCTGAAAAATAATTACCATGTATCGCATATAAGTACGAGGTCACTGTTAAAGCTCTCAGAATCCACAAATTTTTAACTATAACTTTTGTTGTATTTGGTGGTCATATCTCGATTATACAAGGCAGATATTTTAATACAAAAAAGTGGTTTTTAGTTATTTTTAACTTATTGTGTCCAATAATAGCAATATTAAATAAAACTGTTAAGGAGTTAAATAATAGAAAATTTAATTTTCAAAATTTCTAGTATGAATTCAGAATTACTGTATCAAGAAAAGGGTCAAACTGAGAACCTTGGCCCCATGTTCCCCCAACTACTGGATCGGACTCTTATCCAGCAATCTTTCTCTGCTGCATAGGCATAAAAAAACATTAATTTGTAAACCATAGAGTACCGTGGGGGGGGGGGTTAAGGGGCTCCGCCTTAGAAATTCTTCCCAAAAAGGGCTCTGCAAGCCCAAAAGTTTGGGAACCACTGCTCTAACACATCCAGCCATAAAAGCATAGAAATATATTTCGATACAATAAAACTGAATCATCAATTGAAAATTTATTTTTCAAAGATTAAAGTTCTGAAAAGAAACCTTCCATAACATATCCTTTCAACTAAGAACTCTGTACGCCCATAACCGGTGAGAAAAATATACGATGTTTCTGGTTTTTGGCAGAGTATAAGTAAATTTTTGTAAAATACGCAGATTGGAAGTCAAGGCTGGTTAAACAAAGTTCTTTTTAATTACTGGAAAAATGAGAAATCAATTTAAATAGATTCAGTTCTTGTAGGGTGAGTATGTAATCGTAAAAACAGCAGTGAAGAAAATTCATAGTAGAATCTCAGTTTTTATTAACAACTTGATAAACAGCATAACAGATGACAGAATAAACAAACTTACGTAGTATCGTCGGACATCTTTAAACTTGGCGTTTTTCACAGAAAACAATATTGTAGAGCAGGACAGCATATTGAAGATTTACACAGTATGATAAAATAACCTATGTCACACCAGAACATTCAAACTTTAATTAAAACTATTGAAGAACTAAAGATGATTAAAAAGTTTAACTTATAAACTTCCATGGAACAAGACCAGCCTATTCCAAGTTTCATGAACATTATCTCCATGAATGGAGATGAGAAAAGACAGCTTCTAAAGCACTGACATCGTGTATTTAAACGAAGTTGCGGATTCCATAGCCGGTCAATGCCCACCAGTGGAGCCAATCCCAAACGAGCATCGAATTCGACTTGCTAGGATTCGATGAGAGTCGGTTCAAACCAACTAAAGTGCTATGTCGCCATCTGGTGGAGAAAATATTCTGGATGAAAATTAGCGTCAGTCCAATTATTGTTTCAACGAAAGTAGGTGGTGAAAGTTTACGATATTAAATTAAAGAAAATGGCGTAATGCTGAGATGACATTTTTTAACAACTTAAATACTTTTAATGAAAGGTAAAAATAGAATATCAAGGTAAGTTTAGTTTATATCCTAACAATAGTAAATAGTAAATAAAGTTATTATATCAATGAATATTATTGAGTGGCTGAATTTAGAATACATGTATGAATGAAATAAATTGTATGGTCTGGTAATGTGTAATAAAGGGAAAAGAGGCGATGTGATATGCTAATAAACAGCAATTTTTCTCATCAAATTCGTGAGGCACACAGTGGTTGAACTTAAACGTTAGGTTTATGCGTTTTAGAGCGTTAACTATTGTTTTTTGGCCGACGTTAAGCTCTAACGCAATAGTTCGTGTTGAAACATTTCTGTCTTGATCAATGATTTGCTTTAACTGCTCACAATCAACTTCAGTAGGGCGGCCGGAACGTGGTTCATCTTCACTGTCGAAATTTCCAGCTTTAAACTTCCGAAACCAAACTTTGACTTTATCATAAAAAAGAGTATCGATTCCTAAACTTTCACACATCTTTCTGTGGCATTCAGTCGCACTGAGTTTATTATGGAACTCATAGTAAATAATCGTTCTGATCTGTTGACGTGATAGCTCCATTTTAAACACTTTTTTTGAAGCACGAGATAAATTTTCAACAAACAAATTACACAGTCATATAATTCCTGCGCTCTGATTTCGAATGCAAAAATTGGTTGACTGAAAAGCTGACAGCTGCGAAAAAGACAGCTGTTTGAGTGAAGGTATCTGCCCTTGGCGGGAAACTTTTTACTCAACGTAATACTTGAAATTCAAGATTTTGACATGTAACATATACTCACCAATGATAAACAAAAATGAGTTTTTAATACTGTAATCTCTCACTTATACGTCGGTGCAAGGGATAACCAAAAACAAAGCATATCTGAGAGAAACGCATAAATGAAATTCAAGTAAAAATTATGTTTGAAATAAATGTTCAGACAAAATTAATCTTTAAATGGTTAAATAACATGCAGAATAATATAAAAATACGATTTACTTAGATTGTTAACAATTTTTTAATTCAAATCTAAATTGTATAAATCTTAAAATTTAAATTTCGTACCTTATTTTTTTAAAATTGTCTAAATATGATGTTTGTCCTTAAAAACAGTTTTTTCGGGTTCATTGAAACATGAATATGTTGAACCAGATGCATCAGTTCATTGGATGTGGCGACGGAATGTTTCAAGAGCATCTACTGCCTTTGCAAAAGTATGTGCATGTGTTTCTACGATTTCTGTGTTATCTGACACATCTTCATCAGCATCATCTTGAAGTAATAGATGTGAAGGGGTGTGACCCAGGAATACAGCTTCCAATAGTGTCCAGAAAAAAAAATTCAAGCGACAACAATTGACTTCCCCATTACATAAAAGCTGGTGTGAAATTTCTTAGAAAGGATATGTGTAGAATGAGAAGCAATGTCAAGGGAAACTTGAAATTTCTCCGATGCATAAGTGAGATTAATTTCACATTGCGACACTTAAACGAAAAAATATAATACGGGATCACTATATCTTTATCTGGGACTACCGAAAATCGACGTATAACAGAGAGATGCATAAAAGAGGCAACGTATAAGTGACAGATTACTGTATATGCAACACAGCAATTTTGTTTCCAGCAATCTAAATTATATATACATTTTATAAATTATAATAAAATGGAATTTAATGGCATAATTTGCAATTGGAATATATGTTTTAGAAAGAAGAAATTATGACATTTAAAAAGTTCTATAACCTTATTTTCTATTATTATTCAGTATCTGAAGTTATTTCTAATGACATAACGAACTTTTAACAATACCCAATAGTTTTTTTTTTTTTTTTTAAGAAGTAAAATTTGCAAAATGCTATCATTGCTGAGATAGCCTCAGCAAAATTTAATTATAACAAATAAAATAATTTAGACAATGAAGATTTGTATATATACTACATAGGATGCTAAATTTTAGTTCAGTTAGGAAACGTGTAGCACAGTTTAAAATTCTCCGTCTGGAGTTTCTGTCAATAAACGGAAATGTGTTCACGAACTTTTGTGCTTCCCTGTATAGGATCTAGAGAATTTATACACACCACATAATAGACAAAAAGCGAGTTAAAAATAAAATCGCGTTCAGTAACTTAAAACGCACTTCCAGGAATTATTGTTAACAGACAGTAGAGAATTCTTTTGTGTGTCCCTGTAAATGAACGATGACTGCTATACACACAATATTCTGTAGTAAGCCTCTTGTCATGCACTTTAGTGATATATATAAATTTCAATGAGTTTAAAATAGTGAAACATTATTTAAATAAACCACAGACGATTTTTCTCCATAGACGTAATGTAACGGAATTCTTTTGACTGTCCCTGTAAAGTAACTATAAGTGCTATGCACACCCTATTCCATATTAAGCTTCTTCTAATGCACTTTAGTGATATATATAAATTTCAATGCGTTTAAAATAGTGAAACATTATTTAAATAAACCGCAAATGATTTTTCCCCATAGACCGCAATGTAACGGAATTCTTTTGAGTGTCCCTGTAAAAAAACTATAAGTGCTACACACTTCCGTTGAAATAGGGAACATGTTATAGAAAACGACAATAACATATAAAAATTGCAGAGCAATCCGAGCATATTTACGGGAGTTAGAGCACGGACAGATGGCAGACGGCCATCCGGCCAGACAAACCGAAGTCATAAACACTTTTCAACTAGGTTGGAAAGTGTTAAAAAGGAGTGAAAAGCAAAGAAAGGATGAAGGCTTTATATGAAATAAAAGGGTCTGTTTACATTAAGAATATCTAAGCATGTGTCCCATGAGTTAAAAATATAACGGCTTCCAAGACAAGATTGAAAAGAATTGTTCTATAGCAAATATGAAAATTGTTAGGTGTACATTGAGCAATATGAAAGGAAAAAAATGAGATAGGCTTTAGAAATAATATAAAAGTTTAACAAATATATAAAAAAGGAAAGGATCCTTTGTAGTACGCTGAACATTTTTCCTAATCAGACAAGGAATATTAATATAATAAAATTGGATACAAAGGGATGAAATACCTATATCTAGTGAATTATTGTAGGCAAATATCAAGTAAAATTTTCAGAAGCAATTTCATTGGAAACTACGAAGGGGGTACAATTTTGGAGGATCAAAGGGAAGTGTTTGAGCAAAAAGATGGAACACGAAGGTTTAGAGGAAGATTTCGAGTTAATGAAAAAGAGGTGAAGGATTAGCATAGCGGAATGTGAGAAGTTTGTTTTCAGTAAATTAAAGTTTTTAGTGTGCGATAGTGCATGTTAAATATGGATATAGTGTTGATGATATCAGCCAAGCTGAAATGGGATACTGTTATGTCAGCAAATGCAATACATAGGTTTCCTTTACTAATCATTGGAAAATCTAGAAAGCCATAAGCATTCAAAAATATGAATTTAAACATCTTATCTACCAACTATTATGCATAAAAAAGTGCCTGGGTGAGTCAGGATATATTTAATGAGTGGTTCCACAGTGTGTTTGTGCCAAATGTAAAATCATTTAAAATCGGCCGGATTACTTGAAGAAGCCATGTTATTAATAGACAATGCACACTCATCCTTCTCATGACTTACAAAGTTATGATGGAAAAATTGCATGCCACTTTTTGCTACCCCACTAATTCAGCCTATGGATCAGGGTATTATTTAAAACATGAAGTGGTATTATCAAAAATGCTTTATTTAAAAGCTTGTTTGCATTGGGGATGAATTAATAAGTGTAAAGCAGTTTTGAAGGTCATACACTATTAAAGACACAATTTTTAGTATTGTTAAAGCCTTTCAAGATATACCAGAAAAAACTTTGAAAAAGGGCTGGAACAAACTGTGACCTGATACTGAAAGTGAGAATGAGGCGATAAACGAATCTGGAAATGATGAGGAGGTTTTACGTCTGTGACAAGGGATTCCAATTGGAGAAAACAGATCAAAAGGTGAAATAAGTGAATGGTTAGGAATTGACAGATTTGATGGAGGATTTGAAATATTAAATGGATTAGGAACTTTTATTAAGTGCAACACAGGAGGAAATTTAAGTGAAGAAAAGGATGATACACTCTAGGATTGCTCTAAAATAATTAGCCACAGTGACGCTGAAGCATGCTTTCTAAGTGCATTGAATAGTACGAGCAACAAGAGGCAGATGTTACATAGATATTACCCCTACATAAGATACGTAACATGGCAGCAACAGAAGCTCATGAAGTATTAAAACAAAGGAAAATGACAGACTTTTTTAGTATGTAAGATTATACTACTGTACATATACTACTGAATTCACTTATTTTATTTTATCAATATGGAGTCTACAATATGTAATATCAAATATTGTACTGTACTTCTATTGATTGCTACCTGTTTAAAATAGTGCTAAACATTGTAGTATACATTATAGACGATGGGATGAAGTCTCAAAATATACTTAGAAATGAGATTCCGTTTGCCATCTCTTGGGACTACATGAATTTGTTATTAAAATATTTTAACGCCCATATTTTATCTAAAATCGCGATGTTCCCACACTGAAATGTGCACATTTCTTAAAATATAGCAAATATACTTGGAACTATATCTTTTATCCAGTTTGCAGCCATTCTTAGAATCGGCACTAGATGGCGCCATCAAAATCCATTTAAAAAAAAGAAAAAAACTTTTTAATCACAATATGCTCTCTTTTATTATATATTGTGTATAAAAAGGCATTAATACCGTGTTAAATAAGTAAATATTTGCTCTTTTGTTTTATTGTGGTCACATATAAATGATATTGTAACCATCCGCCATTTGTTTATTTACATTCAGCATACACACGGGTTTAAATCCATGGAAGATTTTGTTCGTTTGTGTTAGTAAATTTTGAAGGTAGCTAGTAGTTTTGCGCGCTCTAAAGTAATTAGCAATATATAAATAAACAATTGTACTTTATCAAAAGATAGGTAAGATATTTGCTTACCTCCTTTTTCAGCATTCATAGTCACTCCTCATTTTCCCGCGTGCCAGGTCTGCCAGAGTTTCCATGAATCCGTTTATTAATGATGTACACTAATTAATCCATGGTTATGAATTATCCATTATATGTGGCACACACTAAGTTTTAAATCCTTGTAGTATCACTATGTGATTGTGAAATGTGAAAATATTAATTAATAAAACATTATTCATTATACAGTTTAAAGTATTTAATTTACATTTCTTATATTTAATAGTTACATAATTTTAATTTTAAACATTAGTTAAATTTAATTTAATTTAAAGGAGAACGAAATTACATGTTTGTTTCCAATACGCGAGAAAAAGCTTCTATTTTTAAAGTTCTATATAGCAGAAAGAAACAATCTTCTTAGTCCTTTTTATATGATGTCATTTTTTAGTTCTTTGATTGGTTAGAAATGACGTAAAGTCAACTCACGTCATTCATACGAATTTTACTTCTTACTGCCTTGTTCAGTTCACATTCACGAGTTTGTAAAAACCTCTTCATATTGCATCATGGATTTCACTTCCTCTTTGAAATTGAGTTAAGTACTTTTTATCTTGATAAGTTTAAATGAAGTAAATAAACTGTCATAAAAATCAATTTTCGGAGATTATTTTCATGATATATTACCAACAGTTTGAAAGCTCTATTTCAACTTTTATTATTATTATTTTGCTCCTGGAAATAGGGATTTATTTTAGTGCCTTCACTAAAATAAAAATGCTTTTTCGAAAAAAACCAATGAAAAACAATACAATTGCTAACAAACAAAAATTCAAGCTTGTATCTGTGTGATAAAAATTTGAATAAATACTAGAATTGCACAGAATATTTAAGTTTCAACATCAAAGAAACTTTTACTAGCAGAAGCACTTAAGTTTTCATACTTATCTGCATATATATATCAAACAATAAATAAATAAATTAAAATTTCATAATTTAAAAGTAAATTTTACACTCTATGTAGAAAAACAATTATTTTTATTTTAAACAATTACTAACTGCTGTTGAAAAATTGTTATCCATTTTGGAATTTATATATCAAAATTAACTCATCATACAATAAAGAAGAAAGAAAAAATTATCTGCTGAAGCTAATCATTAAAATCATAAAAAAATATTGACATTAATTATATCTGGCTGTGTTGTACAGTTTCATTATTACCATAACAATTAACTTTAGCCAATAATTTTCTTTTTCCTTTATTTTATGAGTAGATTCGTATATTATTTTCAATAACTTTGGAAGATGACACGCTTATGTCCTTCTCTAGTTAGAATTTATGCTATATTTTTATTTGTCTTAAACAGAAAAAGCATGTCAGGAAAAGGCACAAAAATCTGGTGTTGAATTGTGATTAATAAAAATATTGTATAACATCATGAATTTCTTCCATTCTTTTCTTTGCTCTTAGGATTTTTGTTTCGCCGTAAATCGCATATAGCATTTTCAGTGATAAGCATAGTTACTTTTAACACATTTTCCCATGCTGCCATCATTACCAAAACCGTTTGAAGTACTTCTTGAAATACTTACTTGTAAGTATTCAGCTATTTCTTTTCTATCGAGAAACAATCATTCTTGTATGCACTGTCTTATTTTTTCAAAGCTTTTAGGTGACAAGGATATTAAATTGTCATTTAAATCCTCAATGATGTAAATGCAACAAACAAGAGCAGCAGTATCACCCATGTTTAACGAATTATATTCAAACGAAAATTTTGCGAACAGTATTGCATTCGAACATTCAAAACGTAAACAAACAGACTGCGGAAGAATACAAAACATGCACAGCCAAATAAATTCAAAAGTGAACCATTAAGTGTATTTTACAATTTATTAATACTTTTAATGAGATAAAAGGAAATAAAAAGGCGATAATTATGATTAAAAAGCTGTTTTTTAACTTTTAAACTGTATTTTGACTGCGCCATCTAGTGGCGATTCTACAAATAGCGGCAAACACGACAATATAGTTCACAATATAATTGTTATTTTATAAATAATGTGCACATTTAAGTGTGGGAACATTGACATTTCAGATGAAATAAAATAATTAGAATAGTTTAATAAAAGAATTTTATAGTCCCAAAAGATGGCAAACAAACCTGAACGATATTGATGTTCGTCCCAGACTATTATTGTCACTAATATCTGTTGTGTCTGTGGAAATAAGGGGAGGGGGCATTTCTGTTGCCTCAACCGTCTCAATGACAGTCCAGACTGCCAGATAATGGAGACTCCAATGTAATTTGAATAATGAAGGTAAGAACGTCTATCCTATTCTGCTCTTTGAAAATGGCCAATTCTTTTTCTACAGCAATTGTACAGGTATTTTCTATAAAAGAACTGCTGTGTAAGAACTTTTTGTGGCCATAAAAATGTAGTTTTTTAAGTAAAAAAGTTAAAAAAAGAGAGCTTGAAATAAGTAAAATTGAATGTGATAAACATTTTGTATTGCATGAAAATTTCTCATGAATTTTAATTCTCTTGTCAGCAATAAACATTCAACTCTAGTAACAAGGCATCATCACATTAGTACTATTATCAAATGCAAATGTTAATATGTATCTCGCAACACTAAAGTTTTAAATAGAGTGAAGATACTTTATACTTCGTTTACTACAAGAAACAGGTTTGAACACAATGGTAGCAGGTTTAGAGCAGAACAATGAAAATAAGGCTGACTGCTACTGGGAGGATATGATTAAAATCATTTCTCTCATTCTCCATAGAATGAGCTAATGTTACATTAAATAACTTAATTTGACACTCAAATTCTGCATTCAGTGAATACATTTAAATAACTTTTTTCAATATATACAGGGGGTAGACAAAATAATACGAACACTCATAAAAAATGGTGAAAAGAGCAATATCTAGAAAAATACATAAGGAATTAACCTGAAACTGCAGGTGTGTAAATAGTATAGTATAAGTTATATATTTTCGTGAAGATGTTTTCCTGAAAGCCCATAGGGGGTTGTCAACAAATTGAAAAAGGACGAATATCTTTTGGATAACCCTGTAAAAACTAATGTAGCAAAAGCTTTCAAACTCGAGATTATTAATAAGTTGCTTATTTTAATATACTGTGTTCATTTTTATGAGGATAGCATGTATACTCGTAGAGAAATTAAGGTTTTTATAAAAACAGTCCCAAATTTCGATTAGTTTTTTGCTTATAATTTGCAAAGTTTTTAATATAAAAAAAAGTTCTTTTCAAAAAATATGACAAACAACATTGTACTTAATACTCTGCAATCAGAATTAAAAAATAATAAAAATTGGATGAAATATGAGCAGGTTTACTAAAAGATGTTTCACTGCACATGCGCAAATGCAATCAAAATATAATATGCATAATGTATTAGCTAAGTATATACAGCAACTTTTGTGAAAGTCTCAAAATCATAGCTTGAAAATTCTGTAAATTATCGTCGATAGAATAAGCTCGAAATCCGTTGTTCCCAAAAGGAAGCAAAAATATGAGGGGTTGTATCCAAATATAGTAGTACGTGCAATATTGTGTACGCTATCTTGGCACTAATCAACAGATATTTGATACAACCCCTCATATTTTTGCTTCTTTTAGGGAACAACGGATTTCGAGCTTTTTCTATCGACGATAATTTTCAGAATTTTCAAGCTATGATTTTGAGTCTTTCACAAAAGTTGCTCTATATACTTAGCTAATACATTATGCATATTATATTTTGATTGCATTTGCGCATGCACAGTGAAACATCTTTTAGTAAACCTGCTCATATTTCATCCAATTTTTATTATTTTTTAATTCTGATTGCAGAGTATTAAGTACAATGTTGTTTGTCATATTTTTTGAAAAGAACTTTTTTTATATTAAAAACTTTGCAAATTATAAGCAAAAAACTAATCGAAATTTGGGACTGTTTTTATAAAAACCTTAATTTCTCTACGAGTATACATGCTATCCTCATAAAAATGAACACAGTATATTAAAATAAGCAACTTATTAATAATCTCGAGTTTGAATGCTTTTGCTACATTAGTTTTTACAGGGTTATCCAAAAGATATTCATCCTTTTTCAATTTGTTGACAGTCCCTTATGGGCTTTCGGGAAAACATCTTCACGGAAATATATAACGTATACTATACTGTTTACACACCTGCAGTTTCAGGTTAATTCCTCATGTATTTTTCCAGATATTGTTCTTTTCAGAATTTTTCATGAGTGTTCGTATTATTTTGTCCACCCCCTGTATATTTTTTAAATTTTATTCAGTTTGATTGAACTATTAATATTTGACCTAGAACTTTCATCATATATATTTTTTAAATATGTCATTCTCTATTTTGTTCTATAGATGTTTTAAGCTTTGCCTTTTTTTTGTGATCATTAAACATTGTTGACCATAACAGTCACATGTCTTGCACATGTTCTAATTTTGTGTCCTTGATTTCAGCTATTTTAACATGATATAAAGATTGCTGGTACTGTTCTCGTGCCTCTGCAGGCACAAAACGTTTCCCCTATCATGTGTAAAATCAAATGCTTTTCGTAATATATATGCATATACAAAAGAGGAAATATTCTTTTGATTTACACAGAAAGAAAGAGAACGTTCCTTCAATACTGATCCCATATATACCATGTTGAGGCAGTTCACTATCCAGTGCAAAATTATCCCATACGAGCAGTTTCCACTTTAAAAAAACTTAGTTTTTAAAATTTAAGCTCAAATGCAGAGAAGCCAATAATTATAGAATTTACACAATTGTTGCTATCCTCCTTCCTCTGCCAATAAAATTAGAAGCATGTTCCAATTTCTATTTTAAAAAATCTTATTGAAACAGTCAAGTACATTTCAATATGACAAAATATACCATCACTAGTGAGTGCCAGTTTAATTTTTGACTAACCTAAGACTACAATGATAGTCCCCCTACTTTTTAACAAGCCAGGTAAATTTGTAAATTAAAGAATTCAAGTATTATGTGAGAATAATTTCATTGATATTAATTCTCCCCTTCTTTCTCCTTTATGAGATAAAAATAATAAATTTCTAACCACAACACCAAAAAGAAAAAACAAAAACTAATAATTTTTTATTAGATTAAAAATAAATTGTATAATTTTACTTTTTTATGTTTCATTTAAGGTGGTTCTCAAATGACCTGTTCAACAATGCAAAACATTCTGGCACATTTTTGGACTCATTTTTAAACACAATTGGCAAACCTGACTATTGAAGCGATTTAGAATTGAAATGAGTTTTCCATTTTTTGCTAAATAGATTACTTATCTAATTATAAGCATGTAACGACACGTAACTGGTCATGCAATGACACGTTTTTTGCGCTGCTGCATCAGGATTTAGATACAAAATGGTGACTTTGACAGTATTTTCTGAAAGATCTTCTGCCTTTATCAAAAAATGGAAAACATGTGTATAGATTACAAAAAAATTTGAATAAGAACATCTCTGCCCATTTCATGCCTTTCTGAACAAAAACAAATTAAAAATGTGTCAGAAAGTAGACACTCTGGATTTGAGAACAGCCTTAAATCAGAGAAGTTTTTTGTCTCCCACTTCTCTCTTTTATAGTAATATGAAAAATCCCCCCTCTCCCTTTTAAGTATGCTTACATAGTACTTCAATAAGAAATTTATTAACAATGATTGTAAATTTGTTTTGTTGCTTGTGATCTTGTAAAATGCATATAACGCAAGAAATTGGAAAGCATTAAGTACACATATAAAATTTTATTCCACAAATTTCCCAGACAATAAATTGAAGAAAACAACTACAACAACAATTCAACAACATTTGAAGTGAAGACACAGTTTTAAACTTGAATGTAGTTAAAACATATTTTTAAACTTTAAAAAATCAAAAGTTTTACATAAGAAAATATTTATTATTAGTCAGCACTAAGCTTTTAGTTTTTGATTAGGGAATCACAACCATGAAATTAAAACATTCATATTTACACATTTCTGACAAATGTATAATAGTATAACTAGTAACAGTAAGACCATGGACCCAAAGTCTACATGCTTCCAATAATGTAAGAAAAACTGGGTAATGATTAGTAATGCAATAGCAATAAACAGGTTTTGTTTAGTTAGATTTACATTCCTTACTAGTTTTTAGATACAAAAAAGTAAATATCCCATGGACAACTATCTCAGCTTCATAATGCCAGACACTTATTTTCCAGATACAGTTTTAATTAAATTTCTTCTGCTGAATAACAAATTGAAGAATGGATATAACATTAGATCTGTCACATGGAACAATGAATAAAAATTTAAATTATTTCAATTAACTTGATAATAACTTTCTCACATGTTATAATTTCTTACTCCATAACACAATGAATAAATATTAAAAAAATTTCAACTAATTAAACAATTTTCTATCATAATATATATAGATATATACAGGGTGATTATAAAAAAAGTATCCCGATATATGAGCCCCTAACTATCATACTGTTAACAGAAACTGAATGAAACTTTTGTTTAAAGTATTTTGAGGTATGCACTCAAGAATCATATGAAAGACAACAGTTAAATTCTAATAGTTATGGTTACAGTGACAAAATTTCGAAAATTTCAAATGACAACACCTAACTTTTTTAATTGGAATGTGATCTTCATAGTGAAAAACCATAAAAAGCGTTGGAACGGTACCTGTAGCACGAAAATCGCTGGTGCTAGACAGACTAAGAAGAATAGTGAAAACAACCAATAAGGACAGAGAAGCAACAGAAAACAAAACATTTTATTGTGTTTCATACATTTTCCATTTTACACACGACGACACTTTACATGCAGCAGATGGTGGATAGCACTGAACAATAAAATGTTTTACTTTCTGTTGCTTCTCTGTCCTTTATTGTTTTTTTTCAATTTTCTTCTTAGTCTGTATAGCGCCGGCGATTTTCGTGCTACAGGTACCGTTGCAACGCTTTTTATGGTTTTTCACTACGAAGATCACATTCCAATAAAAAAAAGTAGGTGTTGCTATTTGAAATTTTCAAAATTTTTTCACTGTAACCGTAACTGTTAGAATTTAACGGTTGTTTTTCACGTGATTATTGAGCACATACCTCAAAATAATTTAGGCCAGAATTTCATTCAGTTTCTGTGAACAGTATGACAGTTATGGGCTCATATATCGGGATAGTTTTTTTTATAATCACCCTGTATATATTAACATGGAACAATAAATAAAAATTCAAAGAATTTCAACTAACTGGAATTTTTTTTAAACACTTTTGAGTTAACATCTCAAAAAATCTACTTGACAAATGTTGTCAAACTAAAGATTATAATATTACACTGAAGATTGTGACTTAAGTAAATGTAAAAGAATACACATTATCCTCACAAATAATTTTTATAAAAAGATAAAAAGTAACGTCTTCCTGTTCAAATTATGTATACAGAATTTTATAATATTTTTTAAAAAGTCTCATATAAGCATAAATACGTATATGTATAGGTACCCTTGCCAGTGTTGCTACTCCTACAGGAGAATAAAATTTCCCAACTTTCCCAGGTGTATTTTAAGAAAATTCCTTTCTACTAGTTTAGTGCATATTTGACACACTGGAGGTAAAATAATTTTTGTATTACACGAAAGCACAAAAATGTTCTAAATGCAGATGACATTGATTAAAAGCTTCTTTTCTTAATTCATCCCAAAATTCTCTTAGAACTACAATAGGAATTGCTCTCTTTATAAACTGTAAAAACTTGTTATACAGTATTTGTGTACTGATTCATTTCAATAGTTGTATCACAAAATTAATTACTAAGTTCAGATAAACTTTATTTTAAACAGGAGTCAAAGGGGGAGGGGGGGGATGAAGACAGTGTTGCCAAGCTCTCACTAATTTTCTGCAGAGTTAATTTAATGTCATTTCTTAGTATAAAATTCTGGTGCAAAACGCGTTAAACCTAGGTCAAATTAACGCACATATTACGGACAATTAGTGGGAACTTGACACTTCTGTGAAGCAGACATTTCAGTGAGGAGATGAATGCATGAGATAATTAATTATATATTGTTACTTCAAAATAAAAAATACTGCTAAAAATGAAATGCATAATGAATTGTAAAAATTCTTTCTGTGTGGTGATGGAGGCAGAGGTAAAAAAATTTAGATAGAGGGTATTTTAGATGTATTTTTAAGTGTAGAATCTGCCAAAACATTAGATTCCCACCTCCGATGGCCTGATGAATTACACTTACTTGGAGATTGCAATAAAAGCTTATCAAATTTACTTACTTTTCCAGATTTTAGATAAAATATTGAAATTCTCCGACTTATTTGGTCAATTTTCAAATTCCCTGACATTTCCATGAAGTGTAGCAATCCTGTGCTTGCTTTTCAAATGGAAATTTGGAATTAATTAATGCCCATCCCTAACAATAATAAATTAAATGTAATTAAAAAAAAAAAAAAAACATGCTTTCATTAAAATAAAAAAAAGTCAACTTATATTAGAAAGCACAAATGTGTGCTTTGCTCAATCCTGAAGTCATAATGATGCAGGCAACAAAGTGGTTAAAATGGATGAATGTTGCAACAATAGAGCTATTTATTCAATTAATATTAAATAATTATAACGTTTTTTATATGGGGGGGGGGGAAATGCAAGTTTCCGGCCGGTTGCCCCTTCCCTTGGGGATCGAATTAAAAAAAATCATCCAAATTTCAAAGCGCTACATCAACAGGAAGTGGGTAAAAAATGAGTAACAAAATTTGACTGCCACATACATACAGAAATTAAGTTAAAAGAAAGCACGTAAAGAGAATACATGAAACAGGGTAGCGGCTAAAACAATTTTTTATTTTCTAAATTTTTTTTCAAAGCATATTTTAACATTACATTCTTTATATGGGTTATTGTTGTTTAAAGCATACTGTATTGCAATTGTCTTTCTTAAATGTAAAATAAAATTTAATATAATATTATTTAAATCTGTCCTTTATAGAAAAAATACCCATTCAATCTATAATAGGGTCTTTGATATCACAGATAAATAATTACAATATACAACAATTGTTGTAACCGCTACAGTCATTTTCTTCATTCAAGGTTTTAATGAGACCAGTATTTTTTATGTAAAAACCTAAGAGTTTAAAAATTACCTGTATTTTTCCAAGTTTTTAAAATTCAAAATTATCTGTTTTCCCTATCATTTAGGGGACTTTCTGAATTCCCTGTGTGTTCCAGGTTTTTCAAATGACGTAGCTACTTTGAAGAGTGTGTGGCTATGTATTTATCATTTGAAGAGCATTACTGCTTATGCAATTACTTTTGATTGAGTTCATGCAATTCTTTTTTTCCCCAGAATGTTCTAAAGTATCAATGAGATAGAACAGCTAGAAGCAGAAGAATCACCTTTCATTGTTAATAATATTTGATAAGCAGTATCTTATTCTAAGTACTTTGGAAAGAAAATCAGTTTTCTATTATAATGAAGATATAAAAATATTTTACCTCCGAATTATGTCAGCTATTAGGAATCTTATATATGAGACAGCTATTTATTTTCAGAAACTTTGTACTTTTGAAATTATATTTTATACACAGCATCTTAAATATGTAAAATTTTAAAAACACCTACATACTTGATATTTAATATTCTTCCATTCATAAATTTTATGGAACAAATAACTGAATTTAATATATCAATGAATATTTAAAATAAACTCCAGCATTCTGGAAGACATAAGCTCAATAAGATCAGTTTAGATGAAAAGTAAAAGAAAAGCATGAGAAATAAATCTAATTTATTTTTAACATCATTAGCTGAAAGATGGCTCTTTCTTTGTGCCAAAAATCAGGTAATAGATTTGGCTGTAGTACTTTGGAAAGAAAATCTTAAATAGTTTTCTATTATAATGAAGATATAAAAATATTTTACCCCCGAATTATGTCAGCTATTAGGAATCTTATATATAAGACAGCTATTTATTTTCAGAAACTTTGTACTTTTGAAATTATATTTTATACACAGCATCTTAAATATGTAAAATTTTAAAAACACCTACATACTTGATATTTAATATTCTTCCATTCATAAATTTTATGGAACAAATAACTGAATTTAATATATCAATGAATATTTAAAATAAACTCCAGCATTCTGGAAGACATAAGCTCAATAAGATCAGTTTAGATGAAAAGTAAAAGAAAAGCATGAGAAATAAATCTAATTTATTTTTAACATCATTAGCTGAAAGATGGCTCTTTCTTTGTGCCAAAAATCAGGTAATAGATTTGGCTGTAGTACTTTGGAAAGAAAATCTTAAATAGTTTTCTATTATAATGAAGATATAAAAATATTTTACCCCCGAATTATGTCAGCTATTAGGAATCTTATATATAAGACAGCTATTTATTTTCAGAAACTTTGTACTTTTGAAATTATATTTTATACACAGCATCTTAAATATGTAAAATTTTAAAAACACCTACATACTTGATATTTAATATTCTTCCATTCATAAATTTTATGGAACAAATAACTGAATTTAATATATCAATGAATATTTAAAATAAACTCCAGCATTCTGGAAGACATAAGCTCAATAAGATCAGTTTAGATGAAAAGTAAAAGAAAAGCATGAGAAATAAATCTAATTTATTTTTAACATCATTAGCTGAAAGATGGCTCTTTCTTTGTGCCAAAGTCAGGTAATAGATTGTTGGCTAACTCAGTTAAAAGAGCCTATTACCATGAAACATAACAACAACAGATAGGAGAAAAAAAAAGATCTTGGGTGATAAAATGGAATTTCAAACAAAAATTAATATAATACATCTGATATACTACAAGAGAAAAAAAAAACCCTGTTAAATAAGAACTACCTGAGAACCTGTTAAAAAATAACCAATGAATGATTATCTATTAAAAAAAAATCTTTGAATATAGTACAAATGTTAAAATGAACTCCATACTACACGAAAATGTTATTACAGATTCTCCAAATGATGAATATAAATATATCATAAATTCACATACAGTGCATAAAGTAAAAAATCACTATAGATGAATATCTTTTTTGCTTTCACTTATCAAATTAAATAACAATTATATAAATATTTTCATATTATTAAAAAAGAAATATAGGACATTTTATAAAGACAAATAAAATCTTCAATCACTTTTGTAAGAAATCGAAAATAAAATTTTAATACAAATAACTAATATTCAATTTGTGTATTTTCTGTGTCCATGGATAGCCTTTAAACTGCCATTTCTTATTTTCCTTGATGATGAACAAAAGCAGCAACAATGACCAACATATGAATGATGTCTGAAAAAAAAAAAAAAAAAAAAAAAACCATGTAACAGAGATATGCAAGACAAAATCAGATGAAATTGTTATAAAATGGATAATCACAGTATGAATTTAAAAGAATGGCTCAAAAGTTATTAGGTGTTTTAAAAGTGAATAACTAAAGAAATTACTTAGATTTTTGTTTTTTCCCTTTAAGTACGTTTATCAAGTAAAGATACACAGTTAAGCAAAAAAGTATAGGACTTTATTTAAAAAATTAACACTTAATTATTGCGATAATGGACCATTTAACTATGAGAAATTCTGCTACACAGGTGACAATACAAAACTTAATTACATGTTTTTAACAACAAGTATCTAACAGATTTATTTCCAACAGATAGATGCCATTGAGCCTTTACACCATAGAATATTAAGCATGCAATAATTGAGCACTTAATTTCCAAATAGCTAGATCCTAAACTTCAAAGTAACAGAAAAATTAAGTCATAAGTTATTTAGTTTTAAAATCCCCTAGTATCATTTGGGCTATCCCTGTACATATATACACAGAAAGAGTGATCAGACGGGACAAATAAATTCATAATAGGGAAACATCACAGCCATATGCAGAAATAAAAACTACTGATTAAGTGGAAAATAACCGTTGCAAAATCCTATGTAAAACATTTAATATTGATATCTGTCATTATATAAACTAGATTTAAAAAAAAAAAAATTCTGGAATTTTTTTTCCCAGTATCATTAATTTATTAAAAAACTTATAATTATAGGTGCATAATTGCTGCATTTTTTATTTTTGTTTCTTGCCTAATGATTAATTTATAGCTTAACTATAGCCAAAACTATTTAACTGTAGTTAGTCATATTGCAATCTGTTTTGCAAAAGATTAACTAGTATGTTGTGGCTATCACAAAATTCTCTTCTATATAAACTAAATCAATAAAATGATTTAAATAGTACAAGAAATTACACCGATTTAGCAAATAGGTTTATTTTCCCAGCACCCCTTCTTAGATGTCTGCAACCAAAATTGAATGATAATGTATTTCCATATTCAGGATGCTAAGTGTGAAGTTTTGTTGATTTTTGTGCATTTAAACTAGTGATATAAGCACTGCATATTTTGAACAAATCATAAAATTTTGTCAACCAAAATTGAATGACAATCTATTCCTATCCTTAATTTCTAAGTTTTATGTTTCGTTGAATTCTGCACACATAAACTGGCGATATAAGCATCACATAAATCAAACAAATCATCGATACGCAGCACCCTGTTGGAAGACTCTGCCCAAAAACTAATCAGCACTATTTCACATAAGGATAAAATTTCATATAAATTTAATCTTATTCTACGCATTACTTCATGAGTTATAAAATTTGTGTCACATGCACACAGAGACAGACATTTTCTAAAAATAGTCAAATTGTGTTCAGACTTTCTAAAACATATCAACCCATGGAAAACCAGAAGTGTACATAAAGCAGGGCTCAAAAATTCTGAAAATTTTAAGGTTCCCAGCTGAGAACCTACATGAAAAGTGTAGGTTCCCAGAAAAATTTATGTGTTCCCAGTTTTTTAATAAATTCAGAGCTTAATGAATGAAGATATTGTGTCATATAGACACATTTTTGAATAATAAGCAAAAATTTTAGTTTACGGTTTATCAATTGATGTTTTGACTGTTCTCTATCCAAAAGCACCTCCTCCCTTCATATTCTTATAGATATGTAACTTAAAAGGAAATGTTGCATTACATTTGTACACTACGATTAAGCATTATATATTGCATTTTCTAATTTATTCAAACGTATACAGAACAAATAATTAATATATATATACAATATTTAATTTTTAGGTTCCCGGCCGGGAACCTGAGTGGGAAAAATACGTTCACAGAAATGATTTCTGGGTTCCCTGGGATACCGGGAACGCTATTTTTCGAGCCCTGCATAAAGTATCACAAATATGATACATGTGTTTTATGTGTGTATAAAAAATGAACTGTTGGTAATATTTTTCATATTCCGAGATAAGGAAAAAGGGCTCTAAACTGTACCATAAAGAAAGAATAAGCTATAATCACTTACATACATTTTATTTCTCTTGCAGTAAATTGAATATTCATTATATTCATATTCAAATATTATTTATTTTCACCTTAAACTTAGTTCTACTCAAATGTTTTACGAAAATTCCAACAATCCGACTTGTAAAAGCCTAAATCTGACCCGCAAGAAACATTCTAGAGTCACACCAACCCCAGAAAGAAAATTAGAGTCACCTGACCCCAAAAAGAAAATTAGAGTCACCTCGACCCAGACCTGATACAAGACTCAATTCAATGATCCAGGTGTCTGCTATTCAGAAGTATCACTATATTTGAATATTAAAAAATATAGGTATGTCTACTTTTCAATATGACAGATAAAATTGACATTAGAGTTATAATTGTAGATTACTTTTCAGAATTGCATTGAAACATGAATTAATTTCCTTTAATTTCAGTTTTGGTCTAGGTTGCAAGTCAACGAAAATTCTTTTAATTAAATTTTCAAAAACTTTGTGCAAATAGTTTATTTATCATTTTGATCTTGAAGAAGTCTCCATTTGAGTGCATGAAACATATGTCATCTTTATATTAAAATGTATTTTTAAGCCTTGTGTGTTATGTTTTTATCAGTTTAAGAAGCAATTATATTTTAATTTAACGTTAACAACTGATTTTATTATATTTGAAAATTCTTTTGGTGGATTCGGGTCGGATTGACTTCAAATGAAATTTTTGGGTTTGGGTTGGGGTCCAACCTGTGTAAGACTAGTTCTGACGGAATTATAGAGCTGATTCAAATATCTGGGGGAAATAACATTATAATTTGCCTTTCTTCAAAGACATTTGATCACAAAAGTGGCTGATTCTGTTTAACTAGTGATTCATAAAACCATCAATTCTGCATTTTTATAAAAAAATAAAACAAAAGTCATTATAAAAGGCATAAGATATTTTTAACAAGCATTCTGATTAATAAAGTTTCCTTTTCAAGAAGTGAATTAAAGAGTGCAAAAATAAAATCTGAGTGAGTCAAAAAGCAATGTTTTTTTCTTATTTAAGAAAGAAAATGTAGCAAGATATGATAAATGGCATGATTATGGGATCAATTTAGCAATATCTTACTTATGTTAATCTATAGAAAAAATTAAAAAGATGATTACACATTACTTAATACAACTATCAAAATTTGGTTTTCACCATCAAAAAGTTGACATTCATTACATACACACAGTAGAGTACTGCTAACCTGAAAACCTGTAATTTGTACTGTATATATGAATGTAAACAAAGAAATTTAATTTTCTCTCCAGTTTTCCTCCTTTTTAGCACTTTCCAACCTAGTTGAAAAGTGCTTATGACTTCGGTTTGTCTGGCCGTCTGCCGTCTGCCCGTGCTCTAACTCCCGTAAATATGCTCGGATTGCTCTGCAATTTTTATATGTTATTGTCGTTATCTATAGCATGTTCCCTATTTCAACGGAAGGGTGTAGCACTTATAGTTTTTTTACAGGGACACTCAAAAGAATTCCGTTACATTGCGGTCTATGGGGAAAAATCATTTGCGGTTTATTTAAATAATGTTTCACTATTTTAAACGCATTGAAATTTATATATATCACTAAGGTGCATTAGAAGAAGCTTAATATGGAACAGGGTGTGCATAGCACTTATAGTTACTTTACAGGGACAGTAAAAATAATTCCGTTACATTACGTCTATGGCGAAAAATCGTCTGCGGTTTATTTAAATAATGTTTCACTATTTTAAGCGCATTGAAATTTATATAGATCACTAAGGTGCATTACAAGAGACTTACTACGGAATATTGTGTGTATAGCAGTCATCGTTCATTTACAGGGACACGCAAAAGAATTATCTACTGTCTGTTAACAATAATTCCTGGAAGTGCGTTTTAAGTTACTGAACGCGATTTTAATGTTAACTTGCTTTTTGTCTATTACGTGATGTGTATAAATTCTGTAGATCCTATACAGGGTAGCACAAAAGTTCGCGAACACATTTCTGTTTATTGACAAACTCCAGACGGAGAATTTTAAACTGTGCTACGCGTTTCCTAACTGAACTAAAATTTAGCATCCTATGTAGTATATATACAATTCTATAGATCCCATACAGGGCTGAATAAAAGTATTCGGATATTTTTCAGAATATTGCATATGTTGGAAATTCCTGAAATATGTTTTTAAATATGTTATGTGTTTTCCAAATTGTTTACTTAGAAGTTATCTTTTAGCTTTTTAAACGGTATGATTTGTAAAATTATTTTGGAAGCGTTGGAAAGTGCTACATAATCTATGCTTGACGCATGATTTTTCGTTCTTGTTTAATGTTATTTCTGTTATATATTATCATTATCATATATCATTTGCTACTCTTTTTAACACTTTCCAATCTAGTTGAAAAGTGTTTATGATTTTAGTTTGTCTGCCGCATGTCCGTGCTTTAACTCTCATAAATATACTCGGATTGCCCTGAAATTTTTTTATGTTATTGTCGTTTACTATGGCATGTTCCGTATTTCAACTGAAGTGTGTAGCACTTAGTTTTTTTTAAAGGGACAGTCAAAAGTGTTCCATTACACCACAGTCAATGAAACATAATAGTTTCAAATGCATTTTGATGATGCAATGCCATTTGAAACATGATGAAATTCATATACATTTATGAAGTGCATTAAAACATGCTTTTTGTAGAATATGGGGTGCAAAGAATTTATTATTCATTTACAGGGTCAAACAAAAGAATTCAGTTACAGATTGCTCTATGGTGAAAAATCACTTGCAGTGTAATTTAGTGATATTTCACTATTTCAAACATAATGAAAATTATATGCATTACTGAGGTGCATTATAAATTGCTCTCTTTAAAGTGTGGTGTGCATTGTGTTTATTTACAGGGACACACAAAAGATATGGGTTACAGTACATGTGTGATATTTACAGTGTGTGATAAGTGTGTTTTCAACTTTGGTTTGTGTTTTTAAGTTTTAGTAATTTTTTTTCATAGTATGTGTGTGTTTATAAACTCTGTTGTTCATATACAGGGCTACACAGGGGAATCCACAAATATTACAGGCTATGGGAGTGAAATGTTTAAGGGTAGTTTTTAACTGTGTCACGCATTTTCCTGCTGAACTATATTTAGTAGACTAATAGAAGTCAGTGGAATATAAATAAATTCATATACAGGGCTAAGCAAAGAAAAAGATACATTGTCGTTTACGGATGGTAATTGTTGCGAGTGAGTTTTAAGTTGCCTTTTAGCTTAATATGTGGTGTGTACAAAAGTCTTCAGATAATATACAGGGCTGTACAAAAGATTTTGAGCACATTTCCATCGATTGACGAAAATTGCTAAATGTGAATATTCTAATTGAAGTAAATTTTATCATGCTATATATCCACATATATTGATCATATGCAGGGCTGCACAAAATAATTCAACTACTTTTTTGACACTGGAAAGTAATTTTGAAAACTGTATTTTTCAATGTGGTATATGTTTTCTAAACTGTTTACTTACATATCTTCTTTCACCTTATTTAATGGTGAAGTTTCATTACAGTTTTCTGGCTGTGTTGGAAAGTGTTTCATAATGTATACTTGACGCAAGATTTTTCGTTCTTGCTTATAGTTTAAAATGATAGTACATATAAAAATATTTTATTTATTTAATCATTTATATGGTAAAAAAAAAAAATCTTTTAAACAATTATTCTTTTAAGAAAATAGGTGTCTTAAAGAAATATAGTTATTTAGACAATATATTTAATATCTCATATAGAAATAATTTCTATTTATAAAATTGAATAGAAAACTATTTATTCCAAAAACCATGCAATTAATCCCTGAAACCAATGTTAATAAATATAAAAATAAATTCTTATTTAAACTTTATACATGCATTTACAATATTATTTGGTCAAGGATATTGAAATTTCTAAAAACAAAATTTTGTGGTTCAGCAGACAATTACGGCTATTTATAGACTGCAAGATACAATACAAAAACATAAACCAAATGTTTTAATACAAATAACTATTGATGATAGATTGTAAAATATAGATATCAATATAATTTTTTACTTTTTAATGATTCTTACTTTATTTATAAATTTAACTGTGTAATTTGTTCACTTTTAAGCAGTAACAATCTAAATTTGGCAAAGTATGAATAAAAAGAAATTGTAAACAAAGATTAAATAGACATGACCTGTAATCAGGAGATTAGGGGTCTTCTACTTTACTGTGTTTTACAAAATTATTTTTTTTTAAATATTAAGTATTTATTTTTTACTTTATTTACTATTTTTATCTTTTTAAGTAAAATTTTCAAAATTTATTGCTTTTGAAAAATAATTTAAAGTTTAAAAAGACAATTTTAAAATTGTCTAATATTTAAAAAGACAAAAATTCAATTTGAAAATTTTATCCTAAAACTAAACATATGATTATTGATATTGCTACATCAATTTAAATTATTTAAAAGATTTAAATTAATCAGATTCATAATAAACAGGCACTAGATTGCTTAAATGAAACTCAGCAGCTGAGTGGCCTGTGCATCACACTGCTATGTTACAGTTGGGAGGTTCACATCCGGATTTAGGCAAGGTTAATTCAACCTTTCATTCCTCCAGGATTGATACATGAGTAACAAGCTGGCTTGGGAACTGAAGACGGTGGGTTCCATGTTAGGCTGATCACATGACAGGGACATATACTACATAGCACTTCAGGGCTCATTGTCAAGAAAGCAGAATCTGGCACTGTGGCCCCATGATCCTTAATAGATTTTAGTACCACAGAGGTTTATTTTTCATTTTATTAAAGGTATACTTTAAACTGTCTCACAGCAATAAGAAGGCTTAACAAGTATGTGCTATACAAATTCACTGATGAAACAGAATATCTTGTTTTGTAGTTTGTTCTGAAAAAATATTCCTCTGCAAAATTTTGACACATTCACAGGCCCATTTTTAAATGTAAAAACGTGAAATTGGCAGGCACAACTATTGAAGTGATTTGGAACTGAATAGCATTTTTTATTTTTTGATAAATGTATCAAATCTTGAGTTATAAACAATTACTGTTCCACGACAACCTTTGTTGGGCTGTCATGTCTGGAAATTTAGTTCAAAATGTCAACATTGGCAGCATTTTCTGAAAAATTCTTCAACTTTATTAAGAATGGAAATTGCTATTTGATTTTATAGTTTCTGAATAAGAGTACTTGCAAATTTTATGCATTTAAGATTAAAAATGACTTTGTGATTGTGCCAGACTGTAGCCACTTTGGATTTCTGTACAGTCTTAAGTGAAAAGAAGTCATGCAATTAATTGCTACAGTGAATGAAGTATGGATATTTTGTAATAATGATAATACACATTTGAAACAATAGTTAGAAGTGAAGAAGTGAAAGATGCTCCTTGGAAGGATCCTGCAAGTTGGCTGTCTTTTACTAACATTATACATTAATATTTACTTTCCAACAATGAATACAGATCAAAATAAAGCAAATATGATGCATATGTATGTAAAGTTTTGCATTAAGGAACACGTACTTGTCAATAAACATAAAAATTCCTGTTGCATCAACCATACATAAATGAATAATTTCCAATATAAAGTTGAGTCTCATCCATTTTGATCTGTCAGCAGATGATTATTATTATTTTTACATTACTTGAATAATATTTTGTCTAAGAAATGCTTTGCTTATAAGGTTTGCATAGCAGAAGATTTCATCACTTTAAGAGTTACTAATTTTTCCAAAAATGATATAAATGACTTGTTAAGAGGAATGACAATTAAGCTAATACACCTTTTTTTTCTTCTATTTAAATTATCCTTAAAATTGGTCATTTCATTTACAAGAATCCAATACATATTATAATACATTGCACTTAATTTTCTGTAACAAGTGTAGAAAGAATTGCAGTTAAAAAAATAAATATGGATAAATACAGTAAAATCAGAAAATGTTCCAAATGTCTATATAAATCACTTACTAATTAAAAATATCACTTACCTGGGAAGAAAAGTTCATAAACTCTTAAAACACAAAAAGCAGCACCAATAGCACAAAGACATCACAAAGGATGCACAATTGAAAAAAACAAATAAAATCTTTGACTGTCTTTAGGAAAAATCCTTTGACAAACTTCAGGAAAGCCTTTGAGTCTTTAGAAAAAATCTTCTGACAAACATGTAATATTGCAGGTATAATACCACTTAAGCAAAAAGCAGCAAATACTCCTACAAAAAATTCATATTAATTTATGATACATTTCAAACTAACAAGCAATAACTCATGGCAAGAAAAAAAAGTTTACTAACATTTTTTCAATATTAAAAAAAGTACGGCCTTTCATTGAAATGTGAAAAATTTAATTTTTTTCTTCTGTATAATAAAAAATGATTAAATTTAAATTATGATGATGAAGAAATGTGGCCAACAAAAAATAAGCTTCTTTTTTCAAGGTTACTCTCACTTAATATTTTCAATTGTCTAAACAAATAGTCTTTATATGCTAATTAAATTTTCCAGCAGAGCTAAAATTACACTGGAAATTACTTATAAAACAAAGGATATGAATTATAACTTATTACTCAGCGTATAATCAACAGAGTGAAAAAATGTCCAGACCGGGGATTGAACCTATAACCTCTGGTATTACACACCAACACTCTACCATTTGGAGCTATCTGGATGACATCCAGTCTAACATTTTCTCACTCTTATATGTTGGCACGGCTGCGACTTTGCAGCACAAGATGGAAAGTCAACCATGAGAACACATCTTCAGCGACATGCATGAGTCGACTGACTACTGTCTCATGCATGCCACTGAAGATGTGTTCTCATGGTTGACTTTCCCCTATTGTGCTGCAAAGTCACAGCAATGCCAATATATAAGATTGAGAAAATGCTAGACTGGATGTCGTCCAGGTAGCTCCAAATAGTAGAGAGTTGATGCGTAATACCAAAGGTTCTGGGTTTGACACCCCGGTCTGGACATTTTTTCACTCTGTTGGTTGTATGCTGAGTAGTAAGTGATAATTCATATCCTGCGTCATACAAATATTCTTTGTCTTTCACTAAACCATTTCTTATTTCTATTCACATTCCTTCATTTCTTAGTGTTACTTTAAATAAAAATAGTAACAGATGATTAAACAAAACTTTTCCATTTAAACTTAATACTCTTCTGTTTAAGGAAATGGAAAATTTAAAAAAATGCTACAGTCTCTCCTCGAGAGAGAGAGAAAAACTCATCACCTGAAAGCTGTCAAAGGCATGAGAAAACAATTATGTAAATTACAGAGAAGCCATGGTGCCTTTAGTGGCTACCATTGACCAATCTTATTCCTCAAATGATGGATTTCAGAACCAATACCTTGCTTGCAAATAATTTATTTCTTTGAGAAGGGATGGAAATTGCACCTTAAAAAGTATATAGTATTATAAAAATATCTAAAGCAAATTTAGATTATAATAAAAAAATTAGGCTTGTTAGAAAAAGTTTAGGCAAATGCAAACATTGAAAGTTCAAATGTGCTTTAATGAAATATTTTTAATAGTACGAACACACATTTTGTTATCAGCTTCTCAAACTTGAAAATACTATATAGTAATAACATAGCTTTATTAACATTTTATGAACTTCATTAAAAATTTAACACTAAATTTTAAAAAGTATACAGTTTAGAAATATTTTGCCGAATTGAAGGCAAATAAATATTATTTAGAAAGAATATACAGAAAAAAGTATATAAAAATTTAAATTTTTTTAATGATAAACTTAAAAAATACAAATGGATTACATGATCATTGGACAGCGTGATTTGAAATTTAACTGATATGCACCCTTAATCCATTGATATATATGGGATGTCCCTAAAAACCCCTAGTGGGAATTTAAATAATCTATACAGTAGTAAGACAAGCACAAAAAACTTTTGAAAACTGCCAGGTGCAACAGTGGAGTCTTATGTTAGCAACTAAATCAGCGTAGCCAGCAGAAATTATAAAGTAAGATCCCAGAGCTGCCCAATTTATGTTACACAGAAGGTTGTTTGCACTTTATGGAAACTATTTTCACAATAAATTTCTGAACATATATGCCATAATCTTTGCAACAATTTTACTCTACTGTATAGCCCTGACTCTTGATTATAACACTGGATCGAAATTTTCATCATAGTCTATTTTTTTCTTAGTACAATCATATAATTTTTCTCCCACACCTCTTGGAAAACTTTCCAAAGTCTTCCAATGTGTTGTGGATAGCGCTTCCTAACACACACATAGGTGGTGATAAATAAAAATTTATCATAACACTGGATGAAACATGTCTTTATTTAAGTGAGTGTATCAAAAGAAGAACAACTTTTATCAATTAATAGAAAAAAAAAGAAATGTAAAGAAAAATTTCAAAAATAATTCCTGATTGCTGCTGGATTTTGTTATGAAATTAAATTAAATGTAAAAAATGCAGTAAAGCTAAAGTGATTTAACTTTATTATCAGTAAAATATTTTAGAACCAACCCATTTTTGAAGAAGAAATTCCAGCTCTATATGAAAAAGGCGTTAACTGAGCTTCATATGAACAGTCTCCCAGCCGTTTTTCCATAACTCAACTGATGCATATTTAGCAAAGAAAGAATCCAAAACTGAAATAAATTGTGTATTAATTGATGAAATGCATGTAAAATCATTTGACGCCCCCCCCCCCTCCTCTCATCAATGGGCTTTTTCTACATTTGGATTGTTTAAGTGAATCAATTCACATACATTGAAAAGACTATTGAAAAGACTTTGAGAAGTTTTTACAAGAGGTATCAGGAAAAATTGACATGACTGTAATGAGGAAATTCTATTATCATAGAAATTTCAAGCCAGAGCTATAGCCAAAAGTCAAGGCCATCCAACAAAGTCAAATTGTTACAAAGAATATGTCATTTATGCATAGAAATTAACTTTGACAATTGTTTCCATAAAGTACAAACAACCTTCTGTAATATCAAACCAAAAAGGATGTACAGTCTCTGGCCAAATTATTAAACACAGTTGTTTTTATTAGAATATTTGGTATCTAATGACCCTAAAAACTAATTCAGCGTGTTAATATAGTTTTAATTCATTAAAATAATATACGCCACATATTTTCCTAATTTGAGAAACTGCTTTTGTTGACATGTCGAATTATAACACTGTCTCAAGGTCAACCGAACTAAAACACGTCATGACAGGCTTCAATTGCGTGGCTATGTGCGACGATCATGGAAGTGTTTCTGGCATTGTAAAATCAGTTGTTAGATGTTTATTTGTATTTCTATTGTGAATATACTATTTTTAATTGTGAATATATTATTTTTAATAGTCAATATACTATTTTTAGGTAGTTAAAATATGGGTAGAAAAACAAATTTGTCAACAGAAAAGAAAGGCGAAATAAAAGCGCTTTTAAATATTAAAAAATATTCGAATATAGAAATTTCAAGAATATTGAATGTTTCTGAAGCAAGTGTAAGGCGGGTAAAGACAAAACTTGGGCTTGGACAAACATTGAGCCCAAAATGAAAGAATAAATGTGGAAGACAATCTGTATTTACACCAAGGATAGAATGACGCTTAAAGAAGATCTGCGTGGAAAATCGATTTGCTACTACAAACCCGATCAGATCGAAGCTTGAAGAGTCTGATGTTGTGTCAGAACGATCTGTACACAGAAAACCAACAGCTACGAATTTCAAGGCCTTTAGACCAGCTAAAAAAACAAAATTAACCAAAGCAATGAAAGCTAAGCGACTGAAGTGGGCTAGAGAGCATAAACACAAGACATTGGAGTTCTGGAAATCGGTAATTATAAAGTTATTCTCATTTTATTAAGACTTAAGACATTTAACAATGTCTGTCTTTAACCATTAGATAAATTCTGCATGTAAAAGTTATTTATTTCGGGTTTGCTTCAGTGACGAAAGCACTTTTGAAATTTTAGCAAACAAATCCTAGTATATATATATATATATGCAAATTTTATCTTAAAATGGCAGTAACGATTTTGACAAAATTTTGTATCGTACCGTTTTGGGACACCAGAAAACCATTGGGCTAGAACACATGTTCGAGAAAATTTGATTAGTGGGTCATTATGGGTCAAGCTATTCTTATCTTAAAAACGGCTCAGACGATTTGAACTAAATTTTGTATCCTACGGTTTTTGGGCACGAGAAAATCATTGGGCTAGGTCACATGCTCAAGAAAATCAGATTAGTGGGTCATTTTTGGGTCAGTGTGGGTCAAGCTGATTTTATCTAAAAAACAGCTTAAACTATTTTGACTAAATTTTATATCCTATGGTTTTCGGGCACGAGAAGGCAATTGGGCTTGGTCACATGTTCAAGAAAATTTGATTAGTGGGTCATGATAATTGAACTCAAAGCTAATTTTGACCGAGCATAGCTCGGTCTTCCCTGCTCGTAGCACATTTATGAAATGTTAATGAAAAATATAATAGTTGGTCAAAAACAATCTTTTTTTAATATGGCAGTGCTCAATCTGTTGAATAAGAAGTTTTGAAACTTAGGAAACTTGACACAGTAGCCCCTCTGAACCTAAATCTTTCAATGTTAGATTTCTTATAAAGATATTTAAAAAAAAAAAAACTACATTTGAGAAATAACTAATCTCAGCTACTTAAGAGATTGGAAGATTTCTGCAATTGCATTTACATGACAACTCCACATGTGATTCAAAAGATACAACAGGAGATGGATCTTATCAAGAAACTAAGAGTGCAAATATATAAATATACTGAGATATCTGTAATTTTAAGGATTACCATTTTAGCAAAGGAATTATATACATACGTTAATTTTCTGCAATATTTTTTCTAACACTATCATTTTTTATAGATAACTTGGTACATGTTTGTGTATACATACATAAAACAAATAAGCAAGGAATTTTTCTTTCAATTAAAAAAAAATAATTATTTGTTATTTTGCAGTAGATGTGTTATTGTAAAAGCCCAAAATCTGGTAAATCCTAGCATTTACCAATGCAAGTTTGTAAAAGCCCGAAATATTCTTCTAAATGCTAATTAAAACAGCTTTGTTCCAGATAATACTCTATATTTTCTTCAATGAATTATCACCTTTTTTTTATCAAATTTAAACAAAGCCTTAACTTTATATAACATTAAACTTAACTTTTTATATTTTAATGCATTTAACTAATTAATTAAAAGAGAATGTCCATCAAATTAATAGAATTTATTATTACAATTTTAATCCAACATTATCAAATCATAATTAAGCTCATCTGTTACAGCAAGATTAACTGTTGTCACATTTTGAATTACAAAATTAGATCGACTGATTTGCACAAACACATTATTGGGTAAATCATCTTTGAACAGTTTCATTTTCCGAGTCCTTTTCCACCAACTAAAGGAAGCTTATTTACCACTTCAATGTACACTTATATCCTCTGTGCCTACTTTTTCAATGTTTAAAAAATTGCTTTTCAAAATATAAACTGGTTTCTTGTGTATGATGTTTAAGTTTACCCAGCTTAGTAACAAGTAACAAAATTCATCGTCATTCCAACAGCCGTACGGACATCATGTATGATATTCAACACTTTGTCAAAAATAACATAGTACAGAATTCTTCTTTTTTTTTTTTCAGCAGATAATGGCACTTTAAGTTTCTCTTCGCCTACTACGTTGGAAATATTGTAACATTTCAACTGTCTACAATGAACTGTTTGTTCTTCTTTAACATGTTTTGCTTCATTCACTTCATTTATGAAAGAATTGTATCCTGAATAAAAAATTCGAATAATCTATATATTTTAATTAATAACTTCAAATATAAAATTTTCTGCATTTCTAGACACTGCCATAATGCTCATCATAAAATATAGCATAGCATCGTAACCTGTTGGGCAAACAAACTCAAAATTGAATCAACATAGTTTTTAATATATACCTTACAAATTAAATTTGATGAAATTTCATCCATGGAAATATATCATGGATATCATGGAAATCTTTAAAAAAAAAAAAACAGTACAGCAGTACCACCTCTTGGGCTATTTAAACAGAAACCTACTCAGCACCTCCTTATATCAAGGTCTAAGTGAATAAAATGATTTATAAAATGTCATTCCATAGATGCCAAGATATAGCTATCATGAAAATCTTAAAGAAGGCAGCATAGATGCACCACCTTTTAGGTGGTATAAACCCAAACTTAATCAGCACCAAAGTATGGCAAGGTCTAACTCAGCCATACTCAACCTTTTTTTCTTGCGGGCCACAAACATATGTTTGCGACATTAAGCGGGCTGAGACACATTTATATAATAATCTAAAAAAGAGTACCGTAAAATCCCGAAAGTAAGCCTCCCCTCGAATGTAAGCCCCCTCCTACTTTTAAGCAATTTTGGTTTTCTTTTCCATTCCCGAATATAAGCCCCCCCCCCAAAAAAAAAATATATATCCGTAAAATCTCAAAAGTAAGCAGCCCTCCCACTTTTAAGCAATTTTGATTTTCATTTCCATTCCCAAATATAAGCCTCCACCCCCCTCTCACATACAAAAATTTTATGCACAAAAAATTATCCAAGGGAGGCAATTTTCATTCTTTTGATATTTTTGACAGATTTCCACTTATGTTTTATATGATGTTAATGAAATCCTTCCTCTCACATGAAATGTCTGTTTCCCTTCTATGCCCTCTCTAACATAAAAAGTTTGAAAACTTGAGAATTTAAAATCCTTCTGTACTTCTTTCTGCTCACTAGTAACATAACAATTAGTAAAACAAGAACGAAAAATCATGCGTCAAGCATAGATTATGTAGCACTTTCCAACGCTTCTAAAATAATTTTACAAATCATTACCATTTAATAAGCTGAAAGATGACATCTAAGTAAACAATTTGGAAAACGCATAACATATTTAAAAACGTAATTTCAGGAATTTTCAATATATACAATATTCGGAAAAATATCCGAATACTTTTATGTAGCCCTGTATATGATCTATAGATTTGTATATATACATAGGATGCTAAATTTTAGTTTAGTTAGGGAACGCGTTGCACAGTTTAAATTCTCCTTCTGGAGTTTCTGTCAATAAACGGAAATGTGTTCGCGAACTTTTGTGCTGCCCTGTATAGGATCTACAGAATTTATACACACCAAGTAATAGACAAAAAACTAGTTACGATTAAAATCGCGTTCAGTAACTTAAAACGCACTTCCAGGAATTATTGTTAACAGACAGTAGAGAATTCTTTTGTGTGTCCCTGTAAATGAACGATGACTGCTATACACACACTATTCTGTAGTAAGCCTCTTGTAAGGCACCTTAGTAATATATATAAACTTCAATGCGTTTAAAATAGTGGAACATTATTTAAATAAGCCGCAGACGATTTTTCTCCATAGACGTAATGTAACGGAATTATTTTGACTGTCCCTGTAAAGTAACTCTAAGTGCTATACACCTACTATTCCATATTAAGCTTCTTCTAATGCATCTTAGTGATCTATATAAATTTCAATGCGTTTACGATAGTGAAACATTTTTAAAATAAACCGCAAATGATTTTTCCCCATAGACCGCAATGTAAGGGAATTCTTTTGAGTGTCCCTGTAAGAAAACTATAAGTGCTACACACTTCAGTTGAAATAGGGAACGTGCCATAGATAACGACAATAACATATAAAAATTGCAGAGCAATCCGAGCATATTTACGGGAGTTAGAGCACGGACAGACGGCCATCCGGCCAGACAAACCGAAGTCATAAGCACTTTTCAACTAGGTTGGAAAGTACTAAAAATCAATCGTCTACACTACAATCTCCCTTTCCATGCAAAATTTATGCCTCTCCTTCCTCAGCATATAAAGTTTAAAATCTTTAAAACTCTTCATAAAAAAAATTATGCTCTATTTGTTGCTATCTACTAACAATAAATAAATAATCAGCCATTTAAATTTTCTCTCTACCACCAATATGCCTGCTTCTGCTCTTTTGCCTCCCCCCAGCTAAAATATCTTTAAAACTCTAAAAAATATATTCTGTCTTACATGTTGCTCTCCAGTAAAAATAAGTAAATAATCATATAAATTAACCTCTACTCTACCCCTCTCTCTCTCTGAAACTTACACTTCTCCTTCCTTCGCTCCCTCTCCTCTCAGGATACAAAGTTTAAAATCTTTATTAAAAAATTTGCTGTCTAGTAACAATAAATAACTAATCAACCATTTCAATTATCGCTTTACCACCAAAATGTCTGCTTCTTTCACTTAGCTAACCCCTATAAAATAAATAAATAAATAAACTATTTATAAAAAAAATCCTTTGTCCTCTTTGTTGCTCTCTATTAACAATAAATAAATAACGAATCATCTAAATTACAAACACCTTCTATCGAAATTCATATTTCCCTCTCATCCAAAGAGTACAAAGTTTAAAATTTATGAAACTCTTATGTGAAGAAATTTTGTGTCCTACTTGTTGCCTTCTAATTTGTCACTTACGTTTTCTGTCTACTCCAAAAGTGTCTTCCCCCCCTCCCCCTCCCCCCACACACAAATTTTAAAATCTTTAAAACTCTATTTTTTTTTTTTAAACTGCTGTATTTATTTCTCTTTAGTAAAAATATTAATGAATAATCAATCATCTAAAATACCCTCCTTTCTCCCAAAAATTCCACCCCCCCCCCTGTCTTCTCACCCAGCAAATAGTTTAAAATCTTTAATATTATTTTTTTTTTTTTTAAATGTTGATCTATTTCTTATTTTGTAGTAAGGTAACTCATCTCATTTACATCATCTCCTATAAGTATCACTTATCTAAAACCATCATTCCGTTTGAAATTTTTCCTCTGTCCTATTCTCCCAAAGAAAAGGAGTGGATTTCTAAATATGTGAGAGGAAAGCAAAAATGTTCATCTTTTTGCAGTTTGGCTGTTCTTCCCTGAATCACGTGTATATTTTATGTTTTGAAATAAATATGTTCTCTAAAATAACTCCACATCCATTAACAAAATATCAGCTGTGAGTACAGCCAAACTACAAAAGACTAAAATCTTCTCTTTGCCCTTCCCCCCCCCCCCTCCATGTCTAGAAATTCATCCCTTTTTCTGGAGATGGAGAATGGAACTTTAAAGGAAAAGTTAGATTATCATTTATTTATTGTTGCTACAAAGTGACAATACCACATAAAATCTTTAAAAAATAGTTAAAGATTTTTAAGTTTGTGTGCTGAGGGGGGGGGGGGGGGGGAGCAAATTTTTAGAGGTGTGGGGGGAGAGATGTAATTTAGATAATTATTTAATTATAGTTGCAAGGAAGTTCTAAATAGATAAAAAAAAACTTTTAAAGATTTTAAAGTATGTACTGGGAGGGGGGGGGGGGGGCAAAGGACTTTTTGAAAGGGAGGAGGGTATAATGTAGATCGTTATTTAAATATTGCTGGGGAAAAAAATCCCAAATAGGGCAGAAAAAATTAAGAAGAAAACTATGCATTTTTGGTACCAGAGGGGAGCAAAGGGGGAAAACAGTAATTTTGAGAGCAGATTTAGATTATTGATTATTTATTGTTACACAATAAAATAAGAAATTAAAAAAAAATATATTTTTATATATTTTTATTTTATTTTATTTATTTATTATTTTTTTTTTTTTTTTCGGGGGGGGGGGGGCAGGATTTTAGGGTTGGAAATTTATTTTTATTTATTTATTTTTTAATCTACCGAAATATAGAAGATTCTCGCCCCCTTTTTTACATTTTACAATTTTACAAATTTTAAATTTTACGAGATGCATTTGTAGGGGAGGATCTTCATCAGATAAGGTTGGGGGGTCAGGGGGGGAGAAGCAGGGATTTTAGGAGGATGGGTTAATTTAGGTGGTAGGTTGGAGTTATTTATTTTCAATATAGAGTATTTAATAAGTCTGAAAAGAAATTTAAAATTAAAATGTTATAAAGGTTAAACTATGCATTTTTGGTACCAGAGAGGGGGGGGGGAAAGGGGGGAAACAGTAATTTTGAGAGCAGATTTATATGATTGATTATTTGTTGTTACAATAAAATAAGAAATAAAGAAAAATATTATAAAAATAATTTTTTAAAATATTTCTTTTTTTTTTTTTTGACGGGTGTGTGTGTGTGTGTGTGGGGGGGGGGGGGGGGGCGCCAGGATTTTAGGGTTGAATTTATTTTTATTTTATTTATTTTTTAATCTGACGAAATACGGAAGAATCGCTTTTTTTTTTAAATTTTACAATTTTACAGATTTTAAATTTTGCGCGATGCATTTGGAGGGGGAGGATCTTCATGAGATAAGGTTGGGGGGGGGGCAGGGGGAGAGAAGCAGAGATTTTAGGAGGTGGGTTTAATTTAGGTGGTAGGTTGGATTTATTTATTTTAATATAGAGTATTTAATAAGTCTGAAAAGAAGTTTAAAATAAAAAAGTATTAAGGTTAAACTATGCATTTTTGGTACCAGAGGGGAGGGGAACAAAGGGGGGGTAACAGTAATTTTGAGAGCAGATTTAGGTTGATTTTATATAGATAGTATTTATTGTTACAATAAAATAAGAAATAAAAAAAATATTTAAAAAATGATTTAAATTTTTTTTTTTTTTGGGGGGGGGGGGGCAGGATTTTAGAGTTGGAAATTTATTTTTATTTTATTATTATTATTATTATTATTATTTTTAATCTGCCGAAATATGGAAGATGATTCTCACCCTTTTTTTACTTCTAAATTAATGATAAAAACAGGTTTTTAAATGAGTTTTAGAAAAAATCCCGATTATAAGCCCCCCTCCCAAATTTAACCTTTTTTGATTTTGAAAAAGGGGGCTTACAATCGGGATTTTATGGTAATCAAAATAGTAAAATAACAAAAGTAGTATTAAAATGCATTGTAAGAAAGTTAATATTATCAATAGGGGTTGAATGTTTGTCGCGGAAGAAATGTTACCAAAATTTTTAACACCACTATTTCCATTATCCACCATTATTTTTTGTGGTAGATTTCTATTGCAAATGTTGTAGAAATATGCCACGAATATCGCTGTTTGGAAATAGTGTGAAAAGATTTTAGTTCCTTTTTTTTTCCTGTGACAAACTTTCAACTGCAATAAACAACATTAGCTATATAATAAGTATAAAACGTAATAATATAACAATGCAGAATTTCCAATTCTAAAACAACATTTTTATTATTATTTTTTAATAAATCAGTCTTTTGCTCAATGCAAAAACTTTCAATTATTTTTTTTAATGTAGAAACATATAGTGCAAATTTATTTAACGTGGAATAATGAATAAATTGGGTGTTGAAGATTGAGAAATGTATACACCACTGTAGCAAAAATAAGACTACATGTAAAAAGGACTTTTAACTGAGCAACCAGCCTTTAAGATGTTTTACATAATTTTAAATTAATTAGAAATAACAAGACAGATTTTGTCTTCCCGTGAAAGTATATAAATCAACAGTGAAAGCCTTAAATATTGTTTATGAACATCTCAATTTTATAAATCTGGTATAATGATTATGTGTCTCAGGCTGCACATAAAAGCTTGCTGGGCCGCAGGTTGAGTATGGTTGGTCTAACTGAATCTGAAGTTTAATTAAATTTCTTTCATTAGTTCTCAAGATAGAGAGTGGTCAGGAAATTTGTGCCACACACAGGCAGACTTTTCCCAAAAATAGTCATCATGTTCATGACATCTCAAAACGTGTAAACCCATAAACAAAATGGAAGTAAAAAACATTCACAATCCCAATACTTTCTTCTTATTTATATAGAACAATGTGAAAAGGAGAGTTACATTGTAGCTGATCTCACCTGTCCAAACTCGTCTGAATTTAGGCTGCAACAGGCAGGTACAGTTAAGAGTGATGAGGAAAGATGTGGATAGGCTCTTTCCTTATTTCAGACTTTTACAAAAAGGAGTCAGTAAATTCAGGCATAATCCTAGCATTTAATGAAATGACTTGGTAAAAGCCTGAAAAGAATCCTTTAGAAGCATTTGGAGCTTTTACTAAATAACTTCGGTAAACGCTCAGATTAACCAGGAAAACCTAGGATTTACCAGACTTCGGGCTTTTACAGTAACAGATATATATTTACCTGCTAGACCACAAACAATAATTAAGTGAATGAATTTTCAGAAATGTCATCATTTTCACCCTCATCCATTTGATCATTACTTGCATGATCACCAAAACTTCTACAAAGAAAAACACATGTCTATAAATTTTACAAACTTTGTATTTAAAACAAAAGCACTTCAAAATAAGGGCAGATAAGAAATAAAGAAAAATTTTAATTTTTCAACTTATAGAACTTTCATTTCTTTCTATTACATATTGTACCACCACAACAACTAAATATAATTCATTCCTGTTTTATTTAAACATTATAAATATCATAACTAAAATTTGATCATTTTTTTTAAAGACCTAGATTAAAAATTAACAAAACTGATTTGATTGTTCCTTCTTATAGTGAATTTTTAGAATTATTGCATACTACTAGTTAATACACAACCTATATAAACAGATTTATTTTGTTTTTTAACTCTTTAACGACGGAAGAGCTGAAACATTTTACTTCACTTAAAGCCTGATGCTTCAAAGAGCGAATTTCGGAAAATGGGCACGTCCATTCACCACATTTGAGTTTTCTTACTTTCATAAATGGAAGAGACATGTCAGGATTGTCATCTTGATATATGTTCACTCCCTACCACCCAGTCTGCACCAGTCCCTGTTCTTTGTTTTCAGAAACATCTGAAGTTACTGATCCTTTGAAAAAATAATCCTTTTCACTTTGTTTCAAATGTTAATTCCACAGGAATATTTTGTGTTTATTTTTTTCCATCTTTACGAAACAGTATTTATACAGCATTCATACTCTATATATTTTATCGGAAAGGTCTCTTTATAAATTACAATAATTGTAACAAAGGCCTCTTACAAAGAAAATGTACCAAAACCTCTTACAAAAATTGCAAGTTCCTCACAAAAATATCAACTGTAAATTTGTAATTTAAGTTTTTTTTCTCCAAGAATTTTTTTAAAAATTATACATAATACAATTATTATAATATGTCAACATTTTTTTAAAAGAGTTTATCAGCAGCAGTAATAAATTCAGGGTAGTATGTTGTTCCAAAAAAATTACGTAATGTTTATCAAAGCGAATATTTCATGAAATTTAAAGCTAGGGAAAAGCATTTTATTAACCAATAATGCACGAAAGTCTGAAAATAAAATATGTCTATAACAGAATCCTGTCAAACGGACCCATCATTTTCTGGATCCAAGGAAATGCATAAGAAATAATTTTTATCTGTTAAATTGGAAACTTGTATAAAACAAAAACTATTTGCAGTCCTTTAACAATTCTTTTTTCAGATGTTTTATTCTATTAGGCAATGGAAAGAATGCAATAATGCATAGAAATATCTCACTAAACGAGTTTTTTTGCTTTAATTTATAAATAGTTTTAATTTAAATATAAATAATAATAACAAATTGCAAAATTTTTAAAAATTAGCAAGACTTAGTCTCTGATAAATGAAAAGATAAATCAAAGAACTAAGAATTTATCTGAAGTATTTTGGGTTTTCTCTCAATTGACATGCATTACCAAAATGAAACTGAAATAATAATACAGTGTATGAACTTTCCAACTGTAATTAATTCGTTAGTGGTTAATGATTGGTTTCTACTTCGATAAGTGTCAGTTTGGATCTCACTAAAGGTTTGGATGGTCATGCTATAGTAAACACGTTTATATGGAAAATGTGCAAAAGTGGTGCTATACTGAAGGACTTTCAGTTAATCCACATAAATCCACATAGTCTTTTAAAAATTTTGATGGTGAGGTTCTTAGGTAATCAGAAGTGCAATATCGAGATATAGTACAATACAATCAGCTCAGAAGGATATGAAATTTACAAGCTCAATACCATATATGAATGGAGTCTCCCTTAAAATAAAAAGATAATTTAAAAATTTTTGATTAAATATACCAATAACCGCAGACCCCTCAATAATCAAATTAATAAGAATAGATAGGGAAAAAATAATTATTTAACAACCTCAGGAATATATAGGATAAAGTTTAAAGACAAGGAAGGAAAAAAGAGTGCATATGTAGGTATCACAAAATGATAAATAGAGGAAAGGATTAAATAACATGAATAGGATATCAGATTAAATAAAAAAAACCACAGCAATAGCCCGACTAAATAAAAAATCCCTAATAGGGTGATACCCCCAGTTATTGACACCTAACCAGTAACTGACACTTGAGCAAAAACTCTAACTCAAATAAGCTTTTTATTCTAAAATTCTGCAAAGTAATGTCATCTAGTGGTAAATTAGACACTTATTTTTATTTTGGCGTCAATTTATTCATCACTAGCAGGCCAAGAACATATTCAATGAGGAAAAAACTTTTGAGAATACAAAAAGTGTCATTTTGAAGCAATCATCTTATTTCTAAAATTAAGGAAGTGTTTATCAAATCTATTTATAATGCAACCATCATAATTTTTTTTTCTTAAAGTTATACTAGTAGAAATTAGTTTAAAGATGCATATGATACATTAGGGCCATGATTTAAGGTTTATAGTTATTTAATTTAGCTTAATGGGAGGTGCCAGTTATTGGTTCCTAGAATTTCATTTCACCAGTCTCTGACAGAGGTGTTAGTTATTGGTTATACTATAGAAAGTTGAAATCTATTATTTGAATTGTTTAAAAATGCATAATAAATTGAATTTATCTTGTAATAAACATCATTAAAATTTAAGTTGTTTTACCAGATGTCAGTTATTGGATATCTACATTACTAATAATCCAGTACTAAATATTACTGCTATATACTCTTACTATATACTCTGCATCACTAATAATGCAGTACAGCTTACTAAATACTACTTTTGATAATAAATATTAATGTATTTTGTTTTTATAATAAAGAATAAAGTTTTTTTAAGCATTTTAATCTTTTAAAATAAAGTGTCAGTTACTGGTTCACTTTGTGTCAGTTATTGGTATTTTAAAATTGGGATAGTGTTAGTTATTGGTGTTTCAAAATTGGGATAGTGTCAGTTATTGGAGTTTTTGATCATATTTATGAATAAAATTAATTTTTAATAATAAAATGTGTAATTTTTCAAAATTTTGACAACAATAAATTTTTTTAAATACCTTTACTATCCTTTCAAAAACAATGGTAAGTATAAAATAGATTTAAATTTTTGTAATAATGATTTGAACAAGAAAGAATCCTTAAAGTGCTAGTTACTGGGGGTTTCACGCTACAGATAAATTTTAAAGAAGTCCAGAAACTTGGAAATTACAACAACTTAAATCATGCTTTAATGCATGAAGCCATTGAAATAGATACAGAAAAAACAGAGATATGCAATGATCTTATGCATGCGACAATAGACAATAGATGGCGTTATCTGTTACATTTTGAAAAAACCCGGGAAATGTAGAATAACATCAAGAGGCGAGGACGAAGATCAGAAAATCTGAAGATGCCCGAGACGATGGGCGAAATTTTTTTTTTAGCACATATAAATGTTTGAATGGAATTCTTCTAACATATATCTTTGTAAATAACATCTACATTGACTGTTTATATGTGGAATTTTGTTAATGTCTGTGAATGGTAGTGTAATGTGAAAATATATCTTCAGTAATGTTTTTTATAAAATGATATATATGTTTTTAGAACATTTATGTAGTTTTTAGTTATTTATTAATGAAAAATATTGTTTCTGTTCTCACATGTTTACCAGATTGTTTACAAAAAAAAAAATTCCTCACTCACAAAATTATTTTAATACGTAAATCATAAAAATTGCAAGTTTAAATATTGAAGTGATTTTGAATTGAGTAGAGTTTTACAGATTTTAATAAAGGTTCTACATAAATATGAATATAATGAGTTATATTAGAGTATGCTTTTCAATGAAGATCTTTTGCAGATTTACATTTTTTTAAAAATCAGCTTAAAATGCCAAATTTGACACCATTTTATAAAATATGCTTGCCTTTGTAGAACAAAAAGAAACAGTATTTGATTTGTTAGTATCTGAATGTAGTCAGGTATGTCTCACAAAGTAGCCAGGTTAAAGTTTAGAAAAAATCTGCAAAATAAACATTATATTAGATAAGAAATGTAATGCACAAATGCAGTATCAGTGTTCTGTATTGCATCTTTTTAGACAATTTCTTTTTTACGCAAAAACTGATCGCTAAACTAATTTGTCACATATAAAAAATCTAATGCTCTTTTTTAAGAAATCAAGTTAGATCTAATCTTAGATATAAACTTTTAATATAATAATACTAAAAGTATTAATATTTGTATTTATCAGTAGGGCTGGATTATTTATCAATATATGGGTCAAATATTGATATTTTTAAAATATCATAATAACGATATCTAGACTGACTCAGCCGATATATTCCAATAACAATAATATCGTTTTACAATCACTGCTATTTTGAGTCCCGAAAAACAGCAATGAATACCCCGTACTAATATGTCTTTCAATCCTTCTTTCATCCAAGCCAAGTTTATTCACTGCCCTGCTTCATCCAAAACAAAAAATCTACCACTGCTAATTATCTGTCTATCGTATCTCAAAGTAAAGAAAATTTCAATATATCCCAATACATCCAATCTTTGCAAACCACAGAGTTAGAGATAAATATTGAATAACATTTTCGCTACTGAATAACACTAATCATGCGTTTCTTGTTTGGCTGCTGTAATTGGTCCAGACATATTGCGATATCTATCGCTATAGACATGTCCTGTCCATTAAGATGAGCTTGAATAGGTGTTGGGTTGGGTTGAATATTGACGGCCAATTATCGACACGAGGGATATAGGCCCGGGGGGAGTGCCCTTCGTGGGGGTCTTTCTAAGGGAACCTAATCCGTATTTACGCATGGAGAAGATCCACGGCTCGAAAGAAAACCACGAAAACTCCGAGCGATTAGGCCGACGGGCGCGATTGGGATCGAACCCAGCACCTCCCGTCTACCAGCTTCGAGAGCACAACCTCTCAGCCACTGGTGGGGCTGAATAGGTGTTGGTTATTACATAGTATTGATCACTGGAATGTGGTTTCTCGGATTAGGAAAAAAATTATATCTGCGCTTAAAGTGAGTGTCTTTTTTGGTTGCCCCATTCATAAAAACAGCACTTTAAATACATTGAAAATTTTTATGGTGAATTTCACTAGATTATCGAAGTTTAACTTATTGCTTATTCTAGTGGATTTTATTAGGAAATTAAATTCCTGATCGGGGAAAGGCAAATGTCTATCACTGTTATTCAACAAAGACTTTTTTTTTTTCAATGAGAGATAAATTAAATAATTTAAACACTGTTAGATAATAATTAAGGCAAAAAAAAATTACATGGTTGTCATAATTAAATTCTGTAGTAAATCGTAAGCTTCTCAAAATATGCAATATTTTTGAAATTTCTTAAATTCATATTTTTAGTCATCCAAGGTAATCCCTTGCTAAATTAAAAATAAGAAACTATAATGATCATTGAAAAAATTAAGTTTTTCAGGATGAAGTGATTTCTTTATGCCAAGATTAAATGAAGGATACATGACGAAAGGATTGTGATGTACCAATGGTTTGGCAAGACTCATTTCGTGTACAGAATAAACTAAATCTGGGTCAGTCCTTCCAAACTCTACTTTATTTAAACCAAGAAAAACAAAGTTTGATATTTTTAACTAAAAATTAAATTCTATGAAACTAAAATTGTACACATTTTTATGTGGACAATTCTGAATTTCATTTTATTAAATATGTGTTTTAATCATGTATTTAATCATATCGTAGTGGTGAAAATGAGACTTAAAAAGATTAATAGAATAAAATGAGAAGAATAGAGGAGATACTATCTTTAAAGAAAAGCTTTATGAAAGTAATGCTAATGCAAATAGTTATTAAACAATTAGTTTATTTTCTTTTAAATATTTTCTTTCAAAAAATATGAAAAATAAAACTTATGTTTTATGAGCAACTATAGTCTGTTCAGGGAAAGGAGATAATGAAAGTAAACAAACGGGTTGCAGAAAAGTCGCCAAGGAGCCATACATTTGGCACAAATCCCTAGGTTGGCGAATTTTATTTTTTGTTTCGATTTGAAAAAGAAGAAGCTCAAACACTTCAGACAGTCTGTTTGGCGCTTCTGGCACAGCGCCAGGTTTAAGCATCGCCAATCTGCATGTGCATTTGTTTACTTCTGTTATCTTCTTTCAGTGAATCGAGTATAGACATAAAAATTTTAATTCATTGCATTCAACTAAGTTTTGCATTTAAATTGCTGATACTATATCATTTATCTTTAAAAAACAGCAAATGCTCTTATTCTCCCCCCACCCTTTAAATTAGTATCGCGATATATCAGCAATATCACTAATAACTTGTTGATATATTGAGATATTAAATTTCTGATATCGTCCAGCCCTATCAGTATTTTTAATTAAAAAGTAATCAAATAGTTTTTCCATTTTTTTTATAAAAGCAGAATTTCCTTCAGAAAATACTGTCAAAGTTGACATTTTAAACCAAATTCATTAACACAACAGCACTGGAAATGAAATAAACTGTTGTCATGAAACAACAATAGCTCAGAACTCAAGATGTAATTAATCCATTGATAAAAATCTTTCCTACTGTAAATTACTTCAACAATCATGCCTGCAAGTGTCATACTTTTGTGTTTAAAAATGAGTACATATGTGTCAGAAAATGTTCTATTATTGAACCCTTTTTTTTCAAGAACTGCTTTCAATTTAAATGTGGCCATGATAGTAAATAAATTGGTGATCAGTTTTGAATTCAGACATTTTTCTCTGGGAGAGTATTTCCAGTGTGAGGTGGAGTGGGAGGCATTTTCCTGCAAAAAAAGAGCAATTTTCATATGCTTCTTTGATCATCCATCATCTCCACTTTCAAAATATTTAAAATCTGATCCAAATAATATTGCATCTATTTCTTATTATATTTCCTCTTTCTTTTCTTTTTACTTATTTTGAATTAAAATATAAGTAAATTAACTAAATAATAGCACTGAATAATCGCCACAAAGAAAGATATATTTTCTTGAAGTAAGAAACTGAAGAGGAGAAGAAAGTTTCGCTTTAGTAGAATCAACTGCTGAAAGACATAAATATAAACTCCGCAGTCAATATTCTATCACTATCATTCGAACAAAGCAATCGGTGACAATAAAGATGTGCTGGGGGGAAATGAATCTCTTTCTATTCCCTCCATCCATATTTTTTCAACAACCGGCCAATAATGGCCAAGTCCAGGTTTAACCTACAATGCCATTATGGGCCGGCTTCAATTTTAAAAAGAGTAAATGATTTATTAAGGATTTAAAATCCCTTCCAAATGAAGATCATGGCTTCACTACTGGCTATAAAAAATAATTAAACCGTACTTGTTTAATATTAACAATAGTACTTGTGTACTAAATGTTGTAAACACATCACACAACACATCACATTTCCTTTAAAATAAAATTTTATCGGTTTGTCTTTGTTCATTTTAGAGCTGTACTGTACACTAAATTATCGTTTCTATTATGTATCTAAATGTATAATTTTTTTTATGAATTGTTAATAAAAAAAAAATTCTTGAAATATATATCAATTTAAAAACAGATATTTTAATATAGTTTTTATCGTGGATGTTTTCAATTTTAATTAAAATTCTACAATGTTTGTACTCCAAAATGTAGTACAAAAAAGTTCATAATTTTTTTTACAATGTTTTATTATCTTAATATATTATTATTTATTCACCAGTATGATATATACTTATAAAAAGGATGAACAGAATTTCATTAAAAAATATATGTAGCTGTACATTATAACTTATATAATGAAAGAATATAATGTGAATCTAATAACTTCAAAATGTAACTAATGTACACGTTTTTATATATGCTAAAAATTAAAAAGAATATAAGGCACACAAGAACATTTTACCAATTAACACAGTTTAAAAATTAGTCATCTAAACTGTTTCTAGTCATAAAAGAAAGTGAAATTGTGCAACATTTTTTGCCAAATAGCGGCATACAAGAGATAAGGCCAATTCTACTTCAGTGACGTCACTGCAGTTAGGGTCAGGCAGAAAATTATGGCAGATGTATATTTTGTGGACGTTTACAATGTTTTAGTGATAAACCTTTCATGAGAATTCTTTGTTTTTTATAGAATTTCTGCCTCCCCTCACTTAAAAAAAAAATTTCATTTATGCTTCCCCATGAAACAACCAACCCCATTTGACATTTTTAGAAAGAATAATATCTTTAAAATATTTTATTTTTCATATTTTTTCTGCCCTATTTGTTACTGTGTAGAAGCAAAATATAAATAATCTGCCATCCAATTGGCTCCTCCCCACTTTCTAACTAAAATTACATTTATCCTTTTTACCGTCCAGCATGCAAAGTCTAAAATCTTTAAATAAAAGTCTAATGGTTGTACGCTGTGTAGTAAGTGATAAATCATCCTTTGTTATATTCATAAAAGTGGATGAATATTTTAAACATATTTCACTTTAGTAGAATCAACTGCTGAAAAAATTATTCAAGTAACTTTTTCCTGTTACTTGAATAAATATAATCAGTCATCTCTACCCCTCCCTTTCTCTCCCAGTAACTGCAGGATATTTTATGCCTGTCAAACTATATCAAATATTATTCCACATATTACTAGTTACTTTATTTAAATATATTTTTTCTAAATATTGTATCAATTTGATAAGCTAATTTTGATATGAAAATTATTTCAGACACAGGAATATTTAGTTCAGGTATTCCCTTGATTAGTACAGTTTACCCCGCGACACTATCACACTAATCGAAACATACATTGAATGCAAAAAACTGCAATAGATCCACATCCATCTCAAAATACACAAATTGACAATGTAATAATAAACTACCATATTGTTTTGGCATATTATTGTTGGAAAGTACAAATTACAGCTTGATTTAAAATTTTAAGAAAAGTTTATCTAATTTTCATGAATTTCCATTAACATAAGAGTTAATTTAATAAGTAACAATCCAGAAACATTGAAAAGTCAATTTTAATTCTGCTTTACTACAACTCTTTAGGTTAATGTTAGTTTACTTATTAGGTTGATTTTCAAAAATTTATATAATTTGATTTAACACTTCTTGTAATACAATTTGATTACCCCAAACTTGCATACTACATTTTAATTATTTAAGCAAAAAATTGCCAATTGCACAGGTTTTTTTTTCTTTTTGGAATACATCTCACAATAACACAAAATTTGATTTTCTAATCATCAGTGCACCTGCACTGATGTCTGGGTGAATATCTATCAAATACTATTTGAGGAATTCTAATTGTTGAGAAGCTTCTTAGAATTCTTTTAATGTTATTTCTTATTTTTGCCATTTTCTGCTAATTTTAGTTTTAAAAATTCGACACCATCTTGCTGAAAAAAAAAAAAAAAAAAAGATCAGCCATTTTGTGCTTTGCACACTAATTGAGGCAGAGTCTAAAAAAAAGAGAAGGGTTCGTACGGGGTCCTGGAATTTTCTAGGAAATTCCCTCTATTTTCTTATAGAAAAACCCATCTTATGTAATCGTGCCATTATATAAGATGGGTTTTTCTATAAGAAAATATTGGTACTTTAACCAAAAATTCTAAGATCCTGTAAGAGCCCTGAAAAAGTTTACAGCACTAACTGAAAATGGATTAAGAGAGGGACAGCTGTATTTATATTTTATTTGATAAATCCAAGTTATCCAATTTCATAACCCCCTGAACAATTTTTTTTTTCAGAAAAATATCCAACAGAAATTATCTTTACTTTCTGACATTTTCAATACAAACACAATATATGTTCTGAAATACCAGTTTAGAATTTTCTGGTAAATTATATTTAATATTTAGTTCTTTTTATTATAATTATTCAATTTCAATAATTCTATGTAAATTTTAGAATTATTTTTAAAAATTACCCTTTTTTAAATGTTAAATGTATATCAAACAAAACTTAAGCTATTATTTGCTATTCATTAGTAAAGAGAAGTTTCATTATAATGATTTTGTTTTTATTCATTTATACAGAAATGACAATAATATAAATATTAGAAATTATTATCATTTGAAGCTTATTTATGTAAAAAAACTTAAAAATGGTGTTACTAAAATCGAAATAAACATCAACTATGAAAAGAATATTTTAATTTAACTGATATCTATATATTTAAAACGCTAAGCGATTTCTTTCGACAATCCGTGAGAACAAACTACTGCATCAAATTACATCATTCTTTTTTTAAATGAAAGATATTTGGACACAGATTTGTTATCGTGCATTCGTTTGTTCGAAAATTTAATTAATTAGCCGTAATTTCCAATTAAACTTTTACTTCTGCTAATGACGTCATAATCGGATAAAGCCCACAGTTGTAAGGCATAGAGTTTATTCTCTGAACTCTATGGTTGCGAGGATATTAAGAGAAATAATGAATATTAAAAGCAAGCGGCTTTTAGGCCGAATGTTTTAATTTGCAATTAAGTTTCCGTAAAAATATTTATCCGCGTGTTTTAAATGCGAATAAAAATTTATATTTATTGTGACATCACGGGAATATTGTCCATTGGGTTTATTTTATCATGATGCATTATAACTTTGTTGATGCCATTTTTTCATTCCAATTAAATGCAAAAAATATTTTTATTTGTATGCATGGTGTTTAAGCATTATAGTGGATATAAAGTACGTGTGAAAAGTTTGCGCCAGTGAAAATCACGTTATGCTTACCTTGAAATGAATTTTAACATTGATAAAACTAAAGAGAAAAATGTATATGATTATGATTGTGTCAACATCACATAATTTTAACTGATTTTTCCACTCATAATTATAAAGATTAGAATTGGAGACGTCATTGATTTCTTCATTTTGTTTGCATACCTTGATTACATGTTACCAATTACTTTTTTTTAATTATAGGTTAGAAGATTTTCTTTTTTAATAAAACAAATCACAAAAGTAAAGCATTTCAGGAAATTTAAAATTATTAAAAATAGAATAAGGGTAGAAAAAAAAATCTTGAAATAATGATTGTATTTTTAGCCAGAATAAATAATGTAAGACTAATGTTTCATAAGAATTATTTTGGTAGGTTTATTATAAGTTCATTTAACAGTTCCTTATTAGTGCAAAATCCTATTTCTTTCACTGTGAATTTCTCTTTCGATGTAAAAAATGGTTTTCGACTTTTGGACACCAGCCAAAATACAGTGGCAATTTTTAGAAATGTACAAAGGTTGTGACAACAAACGGCACTATCGCTTTAGCTTTCATCGCGGTTACATCACTTCTAAATACTACAAATTTCTATTTTTTACTACATTTTACAACATTTTACAATTTTAATCCTTACATCATCAATTAGAAAAAAAATTAGCTTTTGATGGAAATTTATTTGAAAACTGCCGCTTAATTTAACGACTTTTTAAATAAATTTCAAGCATGAAGAGTTTTTCAATTCTATCTTATCAATGACCACCAGTTTGCTTCAATAATGTAAAACAGCCCCTGGGAAAGTTGCCACAATTGAAAATAGAATTTCCAAACCATCATAAAAAGTGAATAATAATAATAATAATAAAAACAGTGATAAATCATAAGATCAGATTATCCATAAGATAGAGCATTTTAGCGCTAACAAAAATCTGTCAAAAAAAAAAAAAACTATGTTTAGTTTATGAATAGCATAAAATTGATACGTTGAATTCGTTGATGTATATATTCCATCAGATATCAGAATATGCTAGGAATTGTATTTTTATATTTTATTACATTTGCCAACTGTATAAGAGGGAAAATATCCCCGACTGTGATGGAAAAGGGATAATAATTCTGATTATGTAAAGGAACCGAAGAAAAAATACAAATAAATTACACTTGAAAACATTAAAAATCTCCCTCATCGGCCGATTGATTTATTACTGTAAAAAAATTACATAAAAACTGATTAGCTTTAAATAATGGATGCGTTTTAGAAGATATGGATTTGAAACGGACAATGATTAAAGAGGACATTTTAAAACTTTTAATTTAAGCATTTTAAAACTTTTTTAACGTCTAATTTCGACGCTGCTTTTGGGCAGATGCAATGCACATGCGCATAGGAGCTCATTCGGTTGCATTATCACAGGTTGGGGGGGGGGAAGATGTGTGCTTTATTTACTATGTTCTTTTATTTACTGAATATGATATGACCGTAGGAATATACTATTTGTATATACTTCATAGGTCCATGACATTTTTTTCTTGCCGTGGGGAGTATGGCGGTAATGTCAAACTGATTTGCATTATACAGTTGTTTACAGATTGTTCGTTTGGAGTTTGCATCGGAAATAGTACTGTATTTGACTGGGGAAAAAACTTCTAAAATAAAATATTTGAAAGACTGTTTCATACGCACCCCTTTTTAAATAATAAAGAAGCTTATTTTACTGATATTGTTATAGTATTTTTTCCGTCAAATTTTGATGGGTTCCATCTAGTTATGAAATAAGTTTTCATTCCTCTTTTAAATATTTAACAATGTTTTTCCCAAAATATTGAGCAATTAATGCTTTTTAAATAATTCCAAACTTGACTAATTCTATGAAACAAATGACCGAAGCTTAAGTATAAATGAATTTTCAAATTAATTCAGAACTAGAGCTCTAGATCTTATTTTATTACATGGAGAAAATTCTATTTATAAATTTTAACTTAACCACACTAATGTTAATACTAGGATGATACTAGGGAAAAAAAAAAAAATTCTTCAGCATCAACAAAAATCACTTCAGATTATATAGAAAGTAAATTACAGCAAATCTGATATATGATACAAAATAAAATATCAGTTATCCAGACTTATAGAATAAATTAGCTACTTTTTTAAAACATATTACTCCAATTGCTATCTTATGTCAGTTGATGGCAAAGTTAATTTGAAAAGCTCAATTCTATTTTGTAGAATTAATACACATATGGGGTACTATTAAAATCTCAGTCATAAAGAAGGTATGAAGAATATATTGAATGATCAGTCAAAACATCAGTTATGTGAAATACAAAGTATTTGTAAACTGATCTAAATTTATAAATTTTACGTGAGATAAACAAATGGTCAAAAGTGATATACAACTATTAACAGAATTATATCAGTTAATAAAGCACATAAATAAATCATGACTTACATTTAATTTTTTTTTCTTTTTGTATTCCTTAAATAATTATTACATTAAAAAAAGGATTTTATACATTATATAGTTATATGCTTAGGAAAAACATTGTTAAATATTTAAAAGAGAAAAGAAAACTCACCTTGCAATTTTTAGTTTCAATAAATACAAATTCTTTTTAATTGCTCATTGGCATTTATTTTCTATGATTTGAAATCATATGATTATGATTTTGAAATCATGATTTTTTTTCTGATCCTGATTTGAATTTTACTATTTCTATTATTTGATGTTTGAAGTTTACTATCCATTGTAGTTTGTAATACAGCACTATTGAGGCATTGTTTACTTAATAAAATTTAGCAATATATATTGAATTTTATTAGGGAAACAAATTCAAAATAGTTCAAACTAAACATGAAATCACAGTGAAAATAACACACCATCCTAGGGTCTTGGTGGGGTGGTTGCTGAACTGACCCTAAGTTTGATGACGTCAGAGATTAGTGGAGAAAGGGATGAATTGGCCTTGTTTATTGAATACCACAGCCAAATATATGCTACAGAAGCAAAATTAAAATGACACAATAGATACAAAAAAGGTCTGTTCAACTTGGCATTTTAATGAATCAATGCACTTTTCTAAAGTCAACCCTGAAGCCAAGTTATCACATGTGCACTATACAAGGCTCCGAACGTATTTTACCCCCTTCCCCCCCCAAAAAAAGGGGGGGACTAAAACAGGACCATCTGTCTAAAAATACTGCACCAGGTATTCCTAAATATTCAAGCATTTTTTTAAAAATTACTCAAGAAAATATATTAGTTGGTTATCTTTATAAAGATAACATTAAACAATGTCACAGATTTATTTAAATACAGTTAAATATCTTACTGCTTAGAAGATTAAAAGTATTCTATATTTAGCACTCTCCTTAATAATTCTCCTTAAAAGAACCTGGATTTCATTGTTGCTTTATTAATATTTAGAACAGCAAAAAATTTTTGCAATAAAATACAAACACTAAAAATTAATGCATCTAAGAAACTATTAAATCAATCAATTGTTAACATAATTACATGGTAACAATTATGAACTATAGTGCATTTCTTAGAATTTAATACATAGCAACAGTGATCAGTGAATAAAAAAGGCACAGCATAACAGCACCTCCATTGAGAATTAAAATTTAAAATTAGATTAACATATATATTGTTAATTATTAACCTCAAACATAAAATTTGGTTCCTTTCTACACAATAGAATCTGAGATAAGCTATAATATGTTCATCAGAAAAAGGATAGCATGGCAACGCTCCTTGGTGAGTGATCAAAACCAATATTGAATCAACAGCTTTTCATAATTATTTTACATGTTACATTTGGTGGACTTCCATCCTAAACATGCCACGATCAGGCTATCACAGAAATCATTAAAAATACGACCCAGCAGCACCACTTGTTGGGTGAAATACACCAAAATCTAACCAGCATCAATTTACGTCAAGGGTTAAGAGAACATACAGTTTGATGAAATGTTACCCCATAGGTGATAGGTGCTGAGATATAGTTATCACAAAAATCGTGAAAAATGCAGAATAGCAACGCCACCTGTTGAGCCAAATATGCCAAAACCTAATCAGCACATGTATGTGCTATAGTCTAATTAAATAGGGCATTTGATGAAATTCTATGCTTCAGTTTTTGATATAGAAGGGCTATAAAATTTCAATCACATGCAGACAAACATTTTCAAAAAATTGTCAAATCATATACAGGTCAATCTAAAACATGTAAATCCATCCAAAACTTAAATCATTTTCATGATTCCAATACTTTCTTCTGATAAATATATAGCGGAGAAAATAAAAAGAGGAAATTGTAATTATGATTTCATTTAATAGGTGGGATATACTTCTCCATCAAAAGTGAAAACAAAAGTAAATTTATAATAATAAAGATAGAAGTTTGTGTGCTGAAGAGACCAATGCACATAGAGCTACAATATTTTGCAGGGATGTCTAAAGGTATGGCCTTTCTAAGTTAGTTTGGGGATTTTTTAAAATTAAATTTTACATTAAATTTTTCACGTTTTACAGCAACTTTTCCACATTAGTAAAAAGAATTTGGTTACAATCTTTTAGCCCAATATAGTAAACTAGGGGGCTCAGCCCCTTACTCACTAATGCTGGCCAACCTCCCGTGAATTGCGAAGCAATTCACATTGTGACCGATACACGGCCCCAGCTTGCTTCGCTCGCCCCTTTTTATTTTTGCAGCAATTCTAGCCGAAATAAGTACTACCATTCATCATTTGAACATATGAAATTGACAATTTTTTTAATGTAAAAAAATAATTGAAAACTCCGTTGAAAACACAACTAAAAATGCATTTAGTTGGTGTTACCAATAGGCATATAAATCATTTAAATACTATGAAAAAAAGATCTTGGGAACATAATTAGTTTAAAACTTATTGCACCTATAATATTGTACAGCACAGCTTAAATTCATTAAAAAAAAAAAAAAAAAAAAAAACCTGTGATAGGAAGGTAGTTTATATATATAAAATCAATATTGTTTAAATTTCGTTCGGCATTTTACTGTTCTAATTGATTATAGATTTTTACAAAAGAAATAATTTTTTACTTCATCAAGACAGCAACAGATGGCAGCAGGCGCAATCTAGACAGTTGATATTTTTATTGTCTTTGATTTTCCTCTGAGTGAAATTCGCAAATAAATTCTAAGTAAGAGTTGAGAATTCATTTGAAATTAATGATATTACTTATAATTAAACTGAAGAATCGTCTCAGACACTTTGGATTGCATACATGTTATTTTATTTTTAATAATTGCTAGTTTAAATTTCACTGGTTTCACACTGGCGGCCATATTAGAGGTGGAGCTGATCTAACACAATCTAGTCTATTTGTTCACTGGTCTGAGCTCTGGAAACTACTGTTGTTGCCAAACGATAAACTACAAATTCAGCCCTACTTCCGCACCACGTAAGAAAAATATATATATAGATGTTACCCTATTTTCAATAAAGTTTATTCAGAATTTCTACAGCAATTTTTGAACTCATAATATTTTTATACGATTTTTAATTTTTTTTTTGCATTTTGCAGCGATCTTTTGACATTTGTAAAAAGAATCCAGTTTTAATCTTTTAGTCCAGTATAATAAATTTTGTCCTTTTTCCCATAAAAATTATTCTTAATTCATACAGCAATTTTGGAATTTTTCAAAAACTTTTTTATGTAATTTTTAATTTTTTTTGCATTTTGTAGTGATTTTTTAGGTGCGTTCATAATTATATAAATATGTAGCACCTATTGTCATCATCTGGTCCGTCCGTCTGTCTGTCCTTCCGCATATAACAACGCAAAAACTACCCAACCGAATGGTTTGAAATTTAAGATATATTATTTTTGCAGAATTTTGTCGAGACATTTCAAATTTTATGAAAATCGAAACAAAACTTTAGGAAATATTAATAAAAACATTTATTAAGAAATTTTTTTTTTTTTAAATCTGTGCTTTCTTGTTATAGGAGCTTCCGAGGTTTAATTGTCAAGCGACCGAGATACATATTTTATTACAGAAATTAATCTGCAGACGATATAATTCATTTTACAGAATTAAAAATCATCAAGATCTGAATATTTATATAACTAGCTATAGTACGAACGCACCTCATTTGTCATGTTTGACATACAATTTCCAACTTGTTAACATTTGTAAAAGGAATTAATTCCGTTTCAAACTTCTAGCAGAATGTAGTAAATTTTGTCATCCGCGATTTTTGAATTGAACTATTTTTAGCATTTTTTCGCATTCTGCAGAGATGTTTTAACATTCATGAAAGAATTTTGACTAGAATGTTTTAGCCCACAACAGAAAATTTTGTCTTCTATAATTTTTAGCATTTTGCGATGATTTTTCCATTTATTGAAAGTGGACCAAAATGCATAAAAGCAGACTAAAATAGACCTTTTTCTAAAAAGAGTACCATTTAAAAGCCCTTACATCTTGTTTTTTTTTTTTTTTTTTTTACTTGTTATCCTTTCTAGTGCCACTTACGCAATTACAGGCAATGACATTACACATTTTGCTTGCTGATTCAAATATCATTTTGATTCTCCACTAACATTATACAGTCAAGTCTGATTAGAATGAACTCACCAATATCTGATATTTTGTTATACTGGAATTATTTTTTTTTTTTGGTTGTAACTAGTTGCATGTAAAAGTGCTTATAAAATAAAATATAAAATAATTATCAATTCTTTATGACTGTTAGTTATACAGTGAAACCCCGATTTTACGTTTTTCTCGCATTATAAATTTTTTTCATCAGGTCCCAGTTTTTCCGTATAATTGTAACGTTAATTTAACCCGGATTGTAAGTTTGTTATTTATGGAATTTCCCGCATTTTACGTTTTCTCTGGAAAGTAAAAAATGTTCTAAAATAAGCAATAATTTTTCCTTTTGTGCTTTCTTAAAGCTAATCCACGTTGTTGAAAGTTATGTAATCTATGAAAACAGAAACGCATTCTACAGACTCCTGTCTTCTGAAACTGGAAAAATCTACCAAATTTGACCAAAGGATACAAGCCAAATTACGCAGTCAATGCGGATGAGACTGGACTTTTTTTTAACCTCCTACCGGATAAAAGTTACGTTGCTAAAGGGGACTCCTCCATGGAGGGAAAATGTCTAAATTGCGTCTTACGGTTTTACTGTGCTGTAATTCTGATGGAAGTGAGAAACTGACGCCTCTTGTTGTTGGAAAGTCGCTCAACCCATGATGCGTCAAAAACGTGAGAAGTTATCTGACAAAGTACGAAGCAAACAAAAATGTGTGGATAACGAGACCCCTTTTCATAGACTTTTTGCACAAACTAAACAAAAAAATGGGAGTTGCAGAATCATAAAATAATTTTGTTTATTTATCAATGCAGTGCACATCCGGTTTTGCAGTTGTCTAAAGTGCATGTTGATTTTTTTCCGGAAAATTGTAGCCTTGTGATCTCGGCATTATTCGATCTTTCAAGGTTTTTTATAGAAAGCAACTTGTCTGGAAAGCTGTAGCTAAAATAGAAAATGGAAACCTAAATGACGCCTGCAAATTAAAGTTAAGTGTTTTACAGGCTATGCATTTTATTTCTACGTTGTGGAGAAACGGTACACTGTGGTACATTTCCAATTTTTTTAGAAGAAAGTGGAATCGTAGCATCTAATGAACCGAGAACAGATGAAGAATCAGCTGCGATAAGACTCTGAAAATGACAATGAAACAGTTATCTATGACTTCGACGATTACCTCCCGGAAAACTTAGCAACATGCGAAGCTGAAAGAACTATTGCTCCATCCGTAGCCAACGTTATGGACTTTTCGTCCACCGATGAAGTTAAAGAAGAAAAAACATAAGCACAGCCCGTCCCTTCTTTCGATATTGCATTGAAGACCTTACAAATAGTGAAAAACTATTTTCTTTCTCATAAAGACCAGGAAAGAAACTTGCAAAGTATTTCAATCATGGAAGATTCTGCATTCCCTTTGAACTCAATGACTAAAAGACAATCCACTATTACGAACTATTTTCAACCTAAACGCCAGGATTCGCAACTAAATGTGTTAAAATGATCTTAAAATGGTAAGTATAATAATGTTTTTTTCATAAAATACAGATTGTAATATGTTTTGAAAGAGTCATCTTTACTACCTTTATTTTTTTCTACGATTTTTTGCTTTCTATGTATTTCTCGTATTTTAAGTTTTTCCCGTATTTTATGTTTTTTTTACGGAGTCCCTTGAGAAACATAAAATCGGGGTTTCAATGTATATATTTTATTAAGTTTACACCACACTTATTCAATTGTTTCTCTTGTTATACATCTCGTAAATGTACATTTTCCCAGGAATTGGCATAAATTCATTGTAATAAGTATTTTGCTTTATCAGAATTCATTGTAACAGAATTAGACTATACATTAACTAAAAATAACACTACAAAAATGAATTGCCATTCCTCTAAAAATGCCAAGCTGACTTGTTTTTAAATTAAATACAATCTGTAACAACATGAACTTCAGCAAGATGTACCTCAAATGAGTCAATCTAACTAGTTCTTTATCTTCATTTGAGAGCTGAGTGCATTTATATGAATTTGAGTGGCTTTCATTTGTTCTGGTCAGAACACCACATTCCTAAAAAGAAAAAAAAAAAGTGTTAAATACAATCTCAAAAATGTTTAAAACTCTGAAAAGCTATTATATATATTACCTCTTTTAGGAATCCTCCTTTTTCCTCTAAAAAAATGAAATTTCAGTTAAAAATGAGCAATTAATGATAAACAAAGATAAAATTATTAAATGATATCAACATACTCAAGTCTTAACGAAATAAAAAGAAATACTTGAAAAAATAAATTCTTATATGTCATATTCTCACAATCATTCTTTTCTAAAGGTAACTTTCAAGAATTAACTATTGAAAAATAAACAATTAAATAACAAATTAAAAAAAACCTTATCACAGAATCACAGAATGTCTTAAAACTTTACTAAGTTCTTTATACATTTCCTGATGTAGAGCACAGCATTTATCTTACCAATTAATATAGTTCACTCATTATGAAAGCACCAATATGCCTCTTTCTGTCTAGTGGATATTTTTTGTTCATACCATCTTATTTCAAAATTTTTTTTATTAATGAAGCTGTTTTCAGAAGTGATTACTCTTTTAATATGATTTAGTGATTATAAAGTTGATTTTTTTCTTCTCTTGGCACTTGCTTGATTGTATTATGATGAAGTCAGGGGTGATTCTGAGTAAAAAAAAAAAAAATTCTGAAATTCACAACAAATTTTCTGAAATGTTACAACTCAGGGGTGGGAGGGGAAATCCACTCCCAGCACTATGTGTTTTTTTTTCCGCACCCCTTTGATGATATTTTTGTTTTTTCGTGATCTTTTGACAAAATTTGCAGTTTTCCACAATCTTTTGATGAAATTTGCAGTTTTCCCACGATCTTTTGATGAAATTTGCGTTTTTTTTTTTTTTTTAAATCTTTTGATGAAATTGGCGTTTTTTTTTGCAATCTTTTGACAAAATTTGTGGATTTCTTGTGATCTTTTGACGAAATTTGCCGTTTTTTCACAATCTTTTGATGAAATTTGAGCTTTTTCTGCAATCTTTTGAAGAAATTTGCCATTTTTCGAGATTTTTTTTAACGAAATATACATTTTTTTCACGATCCTTTGACGAAATTTGTGGTTTTTTCATGACCATTTGACGAAATTTGCCGTTTTCACGATCTTTTGATGAAATTTGCCATTTTTTGCGATCTTTTGACGAAATTTGTCATTTCTTTGCGATATTTTGACGAAATTTACCATTTTTTCGTGATTTTTTGACTAAATATGTGTTTTTTTTCGTGATCCTTTGACAAAATTTGCCCTTTTTTCACAATCCTTTGACGAAATATGCAGGTGGGGGGGGGGGGGGGGGGGGGTATTTCATTAACAAAATATAAAGGCAAAAATGGAAATCTGTCAAAATTTTCAAAAGATTGAAAATTCTCTTTCTTGGATTTTTAAAATAAATTTTTTGTGAAAAAAAAAAAATTGTGGGGGAGAGCTTATATTTGGGAATAGAAAAGAAAATCAAAATTGCTTAAAAGTAGGAGTGGGGCTTACTTTCGAGGTGGGGTCTTACTTTCGGGATTTTACAATGATGTATTATCGTATATACCAGATATACATAAAAATATAATTTCCATGTCTAAAATGGATCAAGCTGGTATGCATGCAAAGTTAGATAACGGGTTTAAGATAATTTCTCCAAATTCTATTGCAGTTTCTATTATTGTTCAACAGTATAATTAAAAATACTAATTATTACTTTCAGTATTTTTTTTTTTTAATTAGTATGTGCAATTTTTTAGTGATATTTTGTTTATTTTTTATATTTTCAAGATTGAGTAATTTTAAAACATCCATTTTAAATAAGTTTATAGTTACTTATATAATATGTTTAAATGACAAATTAAGCTTATTTTAATTAGTTTAGAATTCACGTTATATTCAAAATGTTTTCCAAATAGGGAAGAATAGTACATATGCAATCATTCTGTTCATTTCTGTATGAATTTTCTGCTTTTATTTCTATTTTCTATTTTTTTCTTATTTTATGAAAAAAAAAAAACTTAAAAGTAAATTTTGATAGATAAGTCATACATAAATTTAAAAGGCTTCATGAACTTTTTACAAAGAAAAAAAAAGTAAACACGAGATCTGTTTTTTTCTGTATGACATATAAACATATATGAATTAAATAGCTCATATTCACAAGATACATAAATTATATGCATAAAGTATTATTAAATACGACTTATCGTGTTGTTCCAAAAATTAGCATCGTAATATTATCCATTTGCCAGCAAAATTTGATTTACAGATCCACATACATATAAAAAATATTTAAATAAAGAATGACTAATCATGCACAAAAAAAATTATTCTCCTTCCCCTCCTGTTATAAGGTAATTGCTTCTTTTTTTTAAAGATGTTTTCATTGTTTCAATATACTCTAGGATTGTTATTTACTGCTTCTCTGGTTGTTTTTTATTAAGATAGCTTGTGTGTGTTATACAAGATCAGAAAGCTGGTTTATTCAGCAAATTATAATGCCTTTCAATTACATGACTTTGATTTTTTTACGATATAAAGCGCTCATAACAACATCATAGTTTTTATGTACGTTAATCAGGAATTGAGGTGTAAATCATATAAAAAGTATGATGGTGTTATGAGTGCTTTATATTGGGAAAAAAAATCGAATTGAAATATATTAAAATTTATTAAATAAACCAGGTTTCTGATCTTGTATAACACACATAAGCAATCTTCAAAGAAAGATCAATCAGAGAAGCAGTAAATATCAATTCTAAAGTTTACTGAAATAATGAAAACAGCTTTTAAAAAAAAAAATCACACAATTACCCCCAAAAAATTCACCAATTTATGGTTCAACCTTAGCACCAAATATTGTTAAAATGTTGCACCAATTTATGGTGCAACCTTAGCACCAAATATTGTTAAAATGTTGCACCAATTTATGGTGCAACCAAATATTGGAAAAATGTTTCACCATCTTATGGTAGCAGCTACTGCAGCACCAAAAATTGATGCAAACTTGGGTTAAAATTTTTAAGAGTGAATGGACATGAGCCACATTTGGTACGAATGGTACCCTTTCTGCCTGACCATCGAGGTCGACACACAACTACTCCAGCTGCAGAAGGAGACGTGATGGATGTGAACCATGTGTTTATGTGCACACACCAGTATCTGCACTCTGCTGCCTGCCAGTACACCACACACTGCCTTATGCAATAACTAGACGTCACAACAGAGTCACCACGCACTTTGTTTTTCAGAGTTCGATCTCGCTTCTGTCGATGCCCTGGATAAATTGTGGAAGTGTTCTTATCGCCGTTTGTTAGTCTGTTGTCCAGTCACCATCCCCGGGTGAGTCGGGGTTAGGCAGGCCATCCTTCTACCACCTAGAGAGGAAGCTCTCATCCTTTGCCTAATACTCTTGCCGCTGAGAACCAGCACTTGAGAGGGGGGAGAACCAGATTCGGTGCCCCCCCCCTGCACCAGATATCCGACACCTCCGGCTTCTTTAGATGCCCTTCTACCACTGGCGCACCATGGTGAGGTGGCGTTTCGTCTGCTTAACCTGTTCCCGTCGTGTCGAAGAACATCTTGCAATGCCAGGCTCCTGGTCATCTTCCCCACTGGAAGGGCTGAGTCGGACCACCCGGAAGGCATGTCAGAATTGTATTGGGGAAGGTAAAGGTGAAGCAGAAATTTCAGGGACAGTGGGGGGGGGAGGAGGGGGAAGGAAGGGGAGAAATTTAGATGAGCGATCATTTCTTGTTACAATAAAGAAACAAACAGAACTCAAGAAGTTTTAAAAGATTTAAAAGAGTTCAAACTTTATGAGCTGGGGTAAGGGCAAAATAGAAGCAGTAGAAATTTATTTTGGATGAGGGGATAGAGGTTAATTAGATGATTGTTTAGTTATTTATCACTACTAAAGATTTACAATTAGCGCACACAAAAAATTAAAAATTAAGAAGTTTTAAAGACTAAGTTTTGTGTGTTAGGCAAAAGAGGGGGGGGGGGAAGGAATTTCGGGTGGAAGGAGGATTTTAAATGATTATTTATTGTTACAATAAAGTAACAAATAGAGCCAAGAAAATTAAAAAAATTAAAGAGATTTGAATATTTTAAACTTTGTGAGTTGGGAGGGACAAATGTGCTTGATAAGAAGGGGGGGGGGGGGAGAAACATCAATTTCTGGTGGAGGTGGGCTGGGAGGGGAAAATATCGATTATATGATCGATTATTTATTGTTACAAAATAAAATAAAAAATAGAGCAGAAAAGTTTGAAAAAAATTTAAGATTTTAAACTTTATGCACTGTTAGGGAGAAGCAAAATTAGGAAGCGAAATTTCAGGAGGGTGAATTTAGATGATTTTTTTTTTTAAGCAGAAATCTACTAAAATGCAGAAGAGTTTCTAGTTTGGTAGTCTGACCCCTGAATAAGGGGAGTAAAATTAAAGAATTTGAGATTTTGAATAAAAATAAGGACTTTTAAGGACCAAAAATTACTTTTTGAAAATTTAAGGACTTTCAAGGATCATATGAACCCTGAAGTAATGACATTATTAGACAAGCTTGCTATAAAGAATTTGAGCAAAAGAAGACTCCTAGTGAATTGATAATTTCACGCTAAGACATAGCATTTTGAATTGGAAGGGAAATTTCCACCTGCTTCTATGCCTAAATTTATCACATCAGTTTTTTCTCACTTTTAGGTTGATCAATAGATTTGAGTCCATTGGAAATGTTTGGAATACAAGAATTGAAAGTTCTGGCAGAAAAACAAGTTTTACTACAGATAAACTAGAGAGCACATATAAATTTTTTCAAGAAAAGCCATTTACATCCACATAAAAAGCTGCACAACAGTTATTTATATCGAGAACTTTGTAAAGAATTCTAAAAAAAGTTGGGATTTATCCATACAAACAGTTGTACAAATTAATTCATTGAAAATTTCTACTCTATTAATGAAATAACTTACCCTTTTTGCCAAAGCTACCACTGGATTCAGCTCCAAAGTCATTTTCATCTACACAAATAGCTTGTGTTTCTTCCCTTAAACATTTAATAATGCAGAATGTTAAATAAAAAAAAAATAATTTAAAAATAAATAAATTATAACCTAATTTCTAAACACAGTAAAACATGCATATATATATATATATATATATTACAAAATTTAAATTTTTTCCGCAATTATTCTATAAAATTTGTCCATTCAATAATATTCGGTATATAACCCAGCTTATTAAAATAATTCTCATTCTTAAAATAGCCTTTTACTATCCATATGTAAAGCCAATTATTCCTAATCCACTTAATAATATTTATTCGAATGTAGTTATTCTAAAAATGGCGATAGCTTTTTTAATTTATTCTTTAAATAGAACATCTTTATTTTAATCCATTATTAAAATTCATTAGTATTATTCCCGTGTGGTTAAATTGCTATAACTTCTTTATTTAAATGCTAAAATATCGTATCTCTTAAAATATTCCGCTCAAAAAACCTTATTTCATAAAGTTATCCTATTATTAAATATCAAATGTCTATTAAAATATTTCCGAAAAACTTTAATTCTTTCTTTTTTTTTTCCCTTTTATAAAGATTCATTTTCTTTTCTTCTTATTATTTTTATTACGTATTAAATTCGAAGTTTAGCTACAGCCTCAAAAACAGATAAGCTCGTTTGTTGATATGACAGGCATCTGGTACGAGATTATGGAATATTCGGGAAGGGCGTAGAAAATTTTTGCATTTTACAACAAAATAAATCCGCCGGAAATATTGATAAAGTTCCAAAAGAGACCTTTTGATTCGATAGAAGTGGGTCACGTGACGTATTCTGTATTATTACGCAAGCTAGTTTAAAAACACGATCATCCTGATTCGGAGAGGATTTTTTCGACGCTGGTGTTTGCTAAAAGAATCGGGACGGATTCTAGAAAATAATGGAACGTTGTATTTTTTTTCGTTTAGCGTTGGCTAATGAGCATTTTCCCTGAAGAGATGTCTTAAAACTGGAAATAAAAGGTTCTTCGACAAAAATATGGACTGACATTTCTTGTTGTTGATGATACCACACTGCCGCCTGATGCGAACTAAAAGGGAAACCAATAACATAGCTAACCCTATTTATCACGAGCACGACTGCCTTCTTCCCGGATTTGAACTTGGAAACACGACATATATATATGCCGGATGAACCAAAAGTTCATTAAAACTTTAAAAATTCATAAAAAAGGAAGAAATTATGATAAAGAAGTGCAGTTTGCAAGAAATGGTTCACAAGGTAGTCTGATTTTTTTTAGCAGCAAATTATCCTGTTCATTGTGTTTTGGGCCGTCAGTGCCCTCTAGCAGTGACATTTTTAACTAAAAATGTTTTTGCTGCTAAAAAAAATTAGGCTACCCTGTGATCCCTTTCTTGCAAACTGCACTTCATTATAATTTCTTCCTTTTTTATGAATTTTTAAAGTTTTGACAAACTTTTGGTTCTCTCGGTATATATTTTTACATTATTCAATTATTATACAGATTGGCTAAAAGAATGTATACACATTTTAGCGAAAAGTACATTGTTTGGGAACAATAAATTTATATGCAACAAGATGACACTATATACAATATATATATATGCATTTTCCTTCATGCAAACTTTCGATGGATAAAATGAAGAGGTGCAATTGAACTCCCCCCCCCCCTTTCTTCTCATATTTCACATATGGGTGATGCTAAAGAATGTACTACAGCAAGGGGAAACAAGAACACTAGGAGGACATCAAACAGAAATTGAAATAGCGTGTGCAAGAATTTCAATAATTATCTTTTTGACTACTATTACTTTTACTATGTTTTTTTTCTTCTTTGATGAATACATACTTTTGTTGGATCAACTTGCACATACTTAACATGGGTGATAGTCAAACTATCACAGGCCTAAAAGTATAGTAATATGTTTCTGTAACATTTAGATAAAACATAAATAACTCATATAATCATTTTCATTACAGTCTGTCAGTAGTCCAAATAACTATTTTTTGCTACCAGTGAAATGAAATGCACATCTAAAAAGTAGGTTTAAGTCACTTGCCTCCCGCCTCCCTTCAGATTGGAATATTTCAATTTAAAATATATTGGGAATTAGCTCTAATTACTTTATAATATTACAAACCAGTCTCGTTCCTATCAAGCTATTTTAATAAGAAGGATGGGGGTATCTCCCCAACTTCAGAATATTGAAATTTCAAGTATGTCAAAATTTCACCATCCATCGTCACAAAAGTAATTTTCACAGCAAAATATTAAATATGGAAACATTTATTTTCATCTGCAAAAGAAAAATCAATCAGGTCTTTTTTGTAAAAATGTGGAATATGCCAAAGCCGGATCCTTATAAAGTTGGGTTATCCAAATCGACACAGAACTGTAGTTCAAGCCTACACTGATAAGTTTTGTAAAAATATACTGCTCAAAATAACTATGGGATAATATGATTTTGGATATAAACTGCAGATGGGGAAATGTTTTGTTGACTGTTATATGATCTACATGTGTTGTAAGATATTTGTAAAGAAAACTAAGCAACAAGCATGGGCTAATTAAATGTTTATTTGTCGGTAAACAAAAAATTCACAATTCTAGCATATCATATGAACAAACAAAAAATGTGATTTATCAGATACAAATGAGTTTCAATAAGGGGTATGGTTTCCTCTGACTGAAAGCAATCTCACACACTTACGAGGCATGGAATCAATGAAGTTATCAAAGAGGCATTGAGGTATTTTCTCCCACTCCTGTAGAAAAAACTTTCCAACAGCCGAATTGTTTATGGGGGGGGGGGGGGTGATAAACGACCAGCAACCCTTCTCCTTAGAATGTCCCAAACGTGTTATATGGGGTTCATGTCTGAGAAATATGCTGGGCAATCCATCCTGAGAATTATGCTGGCAAATAATTGTTTTGGAAAATTTTGGACGGGGAATAGGTGATATCATTTCATGTGTTAAAAGAGGAGGGGGGGGGATTTCCATTATTTGGGTTTCATTGGAAACTATTGGTCAGAATTGAAAGTTTCAATATGTCTACATGTCAGAAATTAAATCTACAATTGCAATATCGGGGGCTCCTTAATTTATAAAGATTTTAATTTAGAAATATAAATTCATAGAAAATCTGTTTAAATATATAAAACCATACAAATTTGAGGTTTGGTTCAGAAAAAAACTGGAGCATGTATAGCATGCCAGGTGTACACTGCCAAAGGCAGTAGGGCTCCAACTATAGGTTAGGATTGTTTGAATAGATTTTCATTTTCGTTTAAAAATATAAAATCATACAAATTCGAAGATGTATGCTGCCAAAGGCAGTGCTCTCCTCAATTTTAGTTTTGTTTGGAAATGGTTTTGTTCAAAATTACAAAATCATTCAACATTGATCTTATATATATTTAAGGTTACTATTATAGGCACAGGCAACATTGGGTGTATGAACTAGTATGATATAATACTTAAATGATAATTATATAAATGTCCTTAAGTGGCTCACTATTGGTACATTTACTTTATTCCTGTACTTAAAAAAAAGTTTTATTTATCTGCTTTTCAATTTAACAGATTTTTATAAATTTTATTCCTAAATATTGACTAATATGACATATTCCACCTAATGAATTTTTTTAACTGCTTGCTATTTTACCATACACTAGAACAGCCATACTCAACTTGTGACATGGCAACCTTTTATGTGTAGCTCGAGACAATCATTAATCCATATTTATAAAATTAATTCAAATGTCCATAAAAAATATTTAATACCTCCACCATTGGTTTATATCTTTTCACGGGAGGGCAAAATGTCCTGTTATTTATAATTAATTTAAAATAATGTTAAAAGAGCTTAAATGCCGTTTTCCCACTCAAAAGTTCTTCTTACATATAGTCGTATTTGCACTACAGTGGTGAATACATTTCTTAATCGTTAATACTAATCAAGCATTATTTCAAATTAATTAAACTTGCACAATATATTTCTACAATTTAAAAAAAGTTTTTCATTGAGCAAAAGACTGATTTATTAGAGAAATTTTCCTCTTTTTTTTTAACTTGGACATTATGCATTGTTATATTTTTACATTTTATACTTACTATACAGCTAATACTGATTTTTAGGATTGAAAGTTTGTCAAAGAAAAATTAGCACCAAAATTTTTTACACCACAATTTCCAAACAATAAACCTCGCAGCATATTTCTACAACATCTTCAATAGAAATCCAACACGAAGTCTCTTGTTTGAAAATAGTGGCGTTAAAAGTTTTTGGTAATATTTATTCCACAGCAAAAGTTCAACCTTATTGATAATAACTTTGTTATATAAATTTTTTTGTGCTAGTTAGTATGTTATTGTACTATTTTAATTACTCTTTTTTTAATAAGTGTGTTGCGACCTGCCTAACATTGCAAACATATGTTTGCAGCCCGTGAGAAAAAAAGGCTGAGTATGGCTTGCACTAGAATATACATCTTATTCTGCAAAATTTTCACAAGACAACACATTTGTGGCTAATTATCAGATATAACCATACCTAGTTAGTACAGTAAATGTTTTTAAAAATTACCAGCAGATAAAAGCAGCAAGAAAAATCTTGTGCTTCCCTTTCCCTCTCCACCATTTAATGTTTTGTCAAAGTGGTTATTTCACGTGAAAACAACAGAAGGCATTTTTTTAATTTTGTTGAAATGATTTTTTTTTTCAAAATAATTAGAATAAATTGATTAAAAGTGAATAAAACACTGAGTAAGACTTTCCAGATTGAGTTAAAAAAATTAAAATTACCTTCAGATACATCTGAACTGATGATTCTGAGAGTGATTTTTTACATTTTTGATATTGAATCTGGATTGCTCTCATTCATGCCAATCTTGGTAGTTCTGCAAACTACTGTCTGATATTATTGGTAGGAAAATTAAATACAATGGACTACCACTTATTAAAATCACTTGCATTTAAAAAATATTTGAATTTATCAAGCAGATGAGTTGATTAGACAAAGATTTGTCTGCTATAGTAAACTGTGATGTCATATTTGTCTAGTACAGCCATACTCAACCTTTTTTCTATGTTTGCAGCATTAGGCAGGCCGCAACACACTTATAAGAGTCTACAAAAGGCTAATTAAAATAAAAGTAGTATAACAAATCAATATTACCAGTTGAATTGAACGTTTGTTGCAGGAGAAATATTACTAAAAATTTTAACAACATTATTTCCAAACCATAAACTTTGTGGTAGCATTTGCAAATGTTGTAGAAATAGGCCGCGATATTTGTTGTTTAGAAATAGTAGGTGTAAAAAGTTTTTGGTGCCAATGTTTTTCCGCAACAAGCGTTCAACCTTAAAAAGCAGTATTAGTTATATAATAAGTAACACGGTATAAGTAATAAAACGTTATAATACAACAATGCAAATTTATCAAGTTCTAAAGAAAACAAATCAGAAGATTTTCTCTAGTAAATCAATATTTTGCACAATGCAGAAACTTTATTTTTCTTTAATTGTAGAAATATATAGTGCAAATTTAATTAATTTGGAATAATATTTTATTAGTAATGCAGTTTAAGAAATGTATACAACACTGTAGCACAAATAGACATGCAAAAAAGAACTTTTGGCTATGAAAATGATATTTGACATATTTGACCATAATTTTAAATTAATTATAAATAAGAGGGCAGATTTTGTCTTCCCATGAAAATATATAAAACAACAGTGAAGATCTTAAATACTTTTTTCTTCACATCATTTTACTATAAATTCATTTCATAAATATGGATTAATGATTATGTGTCTTGGGCCGCACATAAAAGGTCGCCGGGCCGCAGGTGGAGTATGGCTGGTCTAGTACAATGAAATCATTGACTAATACTAATCTAATATTAAATAAGCTAAAGGATAATTAAAAACTATCGCTAAAATCAAAATATACATGAACATTTAAAATTTAGTTTCATTTATTTTCTTACAAAAATAACTTTATAATTTATACATGTCTGAAGATAGTTAAATTTTAAATGTTTAAAAAGAACTGATCAACCATTGTGCATTTCATATTGTTCATTAATAGTTTTTCAATAGCATTTTGTTCATGAAACTGCTGGTAAATGTTTTGATGATACCCTTCAATTAAAAAAGTTTCCCTCAGCACTTGTAGTGCTGTTCCAGTTTCTGACATGTTAATTTCTTCTGTATCACTTTTAGCAACTATAGCTCCATTATAGTTTGTACAATGTGACAATCTGTTTTTCCTCATATTGTCTCAAGATTGACAACTGTAACATATTCCACAGATGCATCTTCATAACTTTACTCGGCTACATCAAAAATATTGGCTGAACAGAGAGATCCCTTCGAAATTTTTCTTCTCAATACATACCACATTTCCTAAGGCAATTTTTAACTGTGTTTAGTGTGTTTTCCAACTTCTTTGTAGGAATTAGCAGGATATTTTGGCATTGGGAATAAGTCTTTTGCAATCTGAGTTTTATAAATGGTAACAATGAGTTTAATAAGCGACATTTCAGATTTCTAAAAATTTGAACATAATAAATGGCCAATTTTATCAACCAACGTTTTTTTATAAGTGGCAAACACCGTATTTTCAATTAAAAAAAAAAACTTTGTAAGTTGCAAAAAATATTCTAAAAATATACTTTTCACTAGATTCCTTTGAACTAGTTCTTCCAGCGACGATGTCAAAGCATTTAGGCAAGTTAATCCCATGTTTAGTTTCACAATTTTTTTTTTTGCAGTTGGGACAATCCAGAACATCTTCTCTTTGCTTCAAATTTTGGTCAGGAACATCATTTTCAGCAGCTTCTTCCTCTGAAAGATTAACAACAATTAAATTTACTTAGAGCTTAACAAATACTGGGCATGAATCCACTGTGGTGTCAAAAAAGATAGTGATAGTGACTACAAATTTTAGCAATCCTACTGTAATTTATGGAGTAGTATGGAATAAGTACTCACAATAATGAAATTAACAGAAAAATTTTAAACACTGCACTACACCTTCATAAGTAATTAGGCTAAAATCATTCATTAAAACAATCTTTCATTATAACTTAACTACAGTTTTAAAATGTTTAAAAACTTTTTAATTTATTTTATAATTCTTGACATAACTGAGGAAGCATTGGTTGACATTTTTAAACCATCAAAAGCAAAGACTACCAATTTTTCTTGTCATGGCGATCTACTTTTTTAAAAAGTAAATTTATCTACTGGGTACACAATTTATTAGTATGTTGCACTGAATTTATGTGATTTTCAGTTTTCAGTACAGTATGAAGTCAAACAGAATTGGCAAAAAAAAGAGGTTTAAGAAATAAAATAAAATAAACAATTTTTTTTGGTTTAAACCAGGTTTTTTTGAGTTTTAAACAGTACTTTCTTCTTTTTTTTTTTTTGAATATCATTTCCTATTACGTATAGATACATATTTGTTCATAAAAGTAAACATTGTTGGATATTATATAAGTAATATAACTTCATTTGAAAATAATTCAAATTAAATAATTATAGTCAGTTATGTAGAAAAGTGAAATCATTTGTAATTTAAACATTATTAGTAACAGTTATGTTTTATTTTCAAAGAATAAACTGCTGTACACAGTGAAACAAAGATACTTTGAAAATCTTATCAAGAATCTTTTGATTACTAATAAATAATTATTTGATGTAGTTTCAGAAATATAATGTATTTTTCCACGGCTATTCAAAACAATTTCTTTGAAATATTTTTTATTTGCGATGTCTGATTTTTATGTCAGAACACTAAATGAGCAATTATGATCTTTTATTAAAAATAAGGAATTCTTGGAATGATTTAACATTTAGCAGTTGAGTTTTTTACACCTTCTTTTGAGAAGTATTGTGTATTGTCACTTGACACTTCTCCTCCAAAACTGCCCAGCCAGGTTTCCAAAAAAAAAAAAAAAAAGTGACAATAAAATAAGCAGAAAAAAATGATTTACCAACGTTTCAGACCACTGAAAATATTTAAAATGCACAGTAGCTTTACAAAATGTTGTCATGCACTAAGATTTAAACAGACTTAATAGGCTTTACTATTTTCTAAGATATGTTATAATATTACACATTACTTAAATAAATAAAATTATGTACTTTTAGGCATTTTTTATGAAATGAAGTCTCAAGCAAATAGTATCTCAATTTTGCCCCTCATTTTCTAGTTAGATTGTGTGTTTGATTGTGTTTTAGAGCATTTTAAAATATCTTATTACATATTTTATTCAAAAGTAAACAAGTGCTTATTTTTAAAGTAAAAATAAAATACAACGTTAAAACACCAGTATAATTGAATCTACAGCATACCGGTTTTGGTAGCATATAGCATACCCTCCTCAGTGCTGAAGAAAATGGAAATTTGCTCATATATATAGAAATAATAGAGGATTCAAGTGACAAGTTTATTAACCAATAGGAAAACGGAGGGTTCCAGGCAAACAGCCAATAGGAAAATAGATAGGAAAATGGAATAATGGAGGATTCAAGTGACAGATTTATTAGCCAATAGGAAAACGGATGGTTCTAGGCACCATCCAATAGGAAAATCGATAGGAAATGGAAACGCTATGGTGAGAAATAGTTTAAAAAGTTAAGAAAAATTGGTTTTAATGTAATATTTCCAGCAGTCTGATAATGGTGGAATAGCAAATTCACAATTAACAAGATTTCCAAGATTTTTATGAATATGGAATGCTTCAAGGAAATTAAGTTCGTTTACAGAAGTAGGTTTAGATATTATTTTAACCGAACTGAAGTTGAAAACGTGATTCATCTCCCAGCAATGTTTTGCAATAGAGGATTTTTTGATTTCTTGTTTTTCAATATATTGTTTATGTTCTTTAATACGAAATTTAAGACTACGTTTGGTTTGTCCGATGTAAGAAAGACCGCACTGACAATTAATATTGTAGATACCCCATGAATTCGATAATTCAATAGGATCTTTGAGTTTGGAAAGGGTGAGTTTGTTGATAGGGGAAAAAATTATTTTAAAGTCAAATTGTCTAAGAATTTTAGCAATGGAAAAGCTTGATTTAGGAAAGAAGGTTCTTGTCATCCTCCAAGCCAAAAATTAGCCGCATTTTATACATTTATAAATCGTGCCCTTCATGTTTGCTCGGATTCCCAGTCATTTAATACTGAAATTCAATATATTAAAGCAATTGCAGTTGATAGAGGTTACAACCCTTCTATGGTTCATACTGCGCTTTTTAAACTGCAGAATCCTCGTTCCTCAAACTCATCTCAGTCTTCTACTCGTTCAAACATCAATATTGTGTTACCCTTCTTTCCTAAATCAAGCTTTTCCATTGCTAAAATTCTTAGACAATTTGACTGAAATCAAAAAATCTCTATTGCAAAACATTGCTGGGAGATGAATCACGTTTACGACTTCAGTTCGGTTAAAATAATATCTAAACCTACTTCTGTACACAAACTTAATTTCCTTGAAGCATTCCATATTCATAAAAATCTTGGAAATCTTGTTAATTGTGAATTTGCTATTCCACCATTATCAGACTGCTGGAAATATTACATTAAAACCAATTTTTCTTAACTTTTTAAACTATTTCTCACCATAGCGTTTCCATTTCCTATCGATTTTCCTATTGGATGGTGCCTAGAACCCTCCGTTTTCCTATTGGCTAATAAATCTGTCACTTGAATCCTCCATTATTCCATTTTCCTATCTATTTTCTTATTGGCTGTTTGCCTGGAACCCTCAGTTTTCCTATTGGTTAATAAACTTGTCACTTGAATCCTCTATTATTTCTATATATATGAGCAAATTTCCATTTTCTTCAGCACTGAGGGTATGCTATATGCTACCGAAACCGGTATGCTGTAGATTCAATTATACTGGTGTTTTAACGTTGTATTTTATTTTTACTTTAATTATATCGCACCAAGCTCCAAATTGATATTTAAGTGCTTATTTAACAGAATTTTGATTTAAAAATTTAAAGAAAAAAATGAACTTTTTCTAGTTTTTATCTCCAGAATGGTTAACTTTTTATATAAATTTCACTATCTGTGGATGTTAAAGAATGTTTTTATATTCAAATATTTCTGGTGATTTTGTTTTTAGAGTGATAACTCCAAGCCAACATTTTTGGCCATTAGATTCAGCAAGAAACAGAAAAGATTGGCTGGCTGGTATTATTGAAATGCCATAACTGACACTCAATTTTTGAATGTTGTCTTATTTTTTTTTAAAGGATAAACTCCCCAATCTAGAAAATTTTCTTTTACAACTTGATCAAAATCTTAAGCATCATCTTGTTATATTATTAACTGCTGTAAATAATCTACTATTTTTTAAAATGAACATATGCTAAATATTTAATACTTTTTATATGTTTTTTTATTTGGAAATTTAATTTTTTACATTAACATTTTAGGACATCAGACATGTTCATCCACACATGCCAATTTTCATACTACATGCAGACAAACATGACCTAGACTCACTAAGTCTCATGTTGACTGCTGAGATAAAGTGTTAAAAATAGAAGTTACTTATATCAATAATTGGAAATACTTAAATTACAAAAAAAAAAAAAAAAAATATTATATTAGAATTGTTCTAAAAAAAAAAAAAAAAATTGTTTTTTTGTTTTGTTTTTTGAGGGAAAAAAGCACTTCGTTCAAATCGTGTCAACCATGAAGCCAAAAAAAAACAAATATTTTTGGCCATGTTAATCATTAGCAGCCACTTTCTTTTTTAAATAATAATTGTTGTATATACTCATGTATAAATCGAAAAAATTAAGGGAGAGGGAGCTTCAAAGTATGTATGAAGGAGAGATGAAGGGAGGTTGATTTATATGTGAAGCAAAATGTCAAATGCTTTCAAATAACAAAAGTTTTAAATAGACTCCTAGATTTAGGAAACATTTGTCAAGCCCTGAATTCACTATATTTATATCTTTAGCAATCCTTTTTATATATTTTACCACTTTAAAATTTGTTATGTGCTAAAATAACAATAATGTAAACTTGGTCAGTAAGAAATTCAAAGTACTTGACAAATATTTATCTATACATTAAATATCAGCATGTAAATTTTTATAGACTGTTTTCCTCCTTTTAAATATTATGCAGCTTTATTTTTTCATACCCACTGTCCTACTGATTTTTCAAGCAGCGCTTCTTTGAGGCACCTCTCTGTGTGGGTGGAGTGCTAACCCAGGCAAATCTACAGACCCTCGGGGAAAATTGTGAGCTACATTAAAACTAGCAAATTAAATTCTTTAAATTTATGTACTGCCTTCCCCCTTCTTCCCTGATAAAATGGTCTGAAAGAAACACTGTTTTTAAGTAAATGAATTCAAATTTTCAGAAAATTTTTATTTACATTTTTAGAGGTTTATTATAATGTTACATTATAAGGTTGTTTATCTAATGACTTAAAACTTTGATAGTTTTTAAAACATACATATTTTTTTTTTTGTTAAGAGCACAAGAAGATATATCAATTTTTAGTTTTGCTCCATTCCAGATAAAACTTTTTCAGAAATTCTGACCACTCATTTGGACTTTAGAAAGAAACAATGTTTAAAAATGATCAGGGTTGGCATTAATCGATTACTTTTTTAGTTAATTGATTAGTCGATTAAATGTTCAATCATATGAAATTTAATCATGATGAATGTAATCATGATTGAAATTGAAAAAAGTAATTACTCTTACAAATTTTTTCATGATTAATTCAATCTGAACTAATTCAATCTAACTACTTTAATCATTAATGTAATTACATAGACAAAAATTAAATATGGCCGCCATTTAACTTCCTTAAATTCGCTTTTATTGCTATGAAGCTGTTATTGAGGGTCACTAAGCAATTTTCCTTACTTAAAATTATAAAGTGTCACATAAAATTATCCAGATACACCCAGGTCAAAATGTGTAAATCATTTAGGTTAGAAGGGACAGTTGAGCCCTTTTTATAAATATAAAAATATTTATATAATTTTCTTTTGTAATTATTATATACAAAGGCAAACAATGCTGTAAAAGAACTAAATTTTCAATAAACTAATAATTGAAATAAAATTTAATAATGTTTATAACACAAAAAATGTTGTGAAAAACTGAAAAAGGAAGAACATGGTATAAGCAAAATATAACAGTTCAATGTTGGCTATGCATCATAAAATTATAAGACTAAATTATTGGCACTGCTCTTCATTTTTTCCCTTTCACCAAGATGAATCTTTCAAACTTACTCATAAATCAATTAATATTGTTAATATAATCATAACATTTCAAGAATTTAAAAAAAAAAGATTCTGAATCAGATAACTGGTTGGTTGGTTGGGGTTTTATAGCACAAAGTCCCTTTAGGAACATGCTGCGCCAAAAAGAGTAGAATAAGAATGTGAAATTAAAATCTAAAATTGATTTAAAACTTTGTCATAAAAACAAGATGAATGAAAATAACACAGTTAAATGAAAAGAGTGATGTGATGATAAATGCATAGGTGCCAACCTCTCATTAATATTCCGTAATATGCGGGTTAATTTGACCCAGGTTTATCACGTTTCAAACCAGAAAAATTAATTGGATGAATCTTTATTTATTCATTTCTAGGTTTCTATGTGGAATTTCTTTAATTTCATTTCTTAAAAAAATTTCCGGTGTGAAACGTGTTAAAACTGGGTCAAATTAACCTGCATATTACAGAATATTAATGAGAGGTTGGCACCTATGTAAATGTATAATTAAAATCATTCAATGAAAATATAACACAACGTCTAAAAGAAATAAACAGAAGTTTTCACAATTAAAATTTATACAATCTTTAAACTAACAGTTGGTAAAATGTCCAAGTTTCTAGCAGAAATATATTTAACTTAAACAATAGATTACCAAAAGAAACATAGTTAAAATCACATAGGCTCGAACACCTCAGAAACAGTATTATCATCATTTGAGTCAGAACTGTAAGATTCTGATTCAATAGCTTCCTCTGCATAGTGGAGCAGCTGTTTGGAATCCTTTGTAGTAAGAAGCAATGTATCAAGACAAGGTTTCTTGTTTTTTCCCCTTCACAGTTTTCCACTGTGAATAGGCTAGGATTGAGGTTTTCTTTCTCTCTCTGTGCACATGATTTTTGTTTTGCTTTTTGTGTAGGGGAAACAGGATTTTTCAATTTGTTTGCAGATAAAACAGAAGTTTGACCAGACTCATGTTTGACTGACTGTTTAGATTGACGATTAGAATATTCTATTTTCACAAGTTCTGATGATGGTGGCAAAAGTGCTAGAGTAGGCAAAGGTCTTATTCTAGCGGAACAATACATACTACAGGTTTTTTTCTTTATAGTGCTGGTTAGTGTAATAGAAGAATCATTTGGTGGTAAAGAGAATTCAGTTTGGGTGCTTATATGTCTTAAGGACTTTGATTGTTGCTTGAGCAAACTAGAATAAGAAACTGCTACAGATGGTATTCTGGATTCAACAAGTTTTCGAGTTTCAGGATAAAGTTTTTGATTGATTTTGAATGCAAGAATTTCTTTCTCACGGATCCAGTTTGGGCAAGAGTGAGAGTATGCTGTATGGTCACCCTTACAGTTTATTCAGTGCTCCGTTTTTTCACTTGACTTACCATTGTGACTGACTTCTGCACAACGTGCGCAGGTAACAGAACCATGACAGGTAGCAATAGTATGACCATAAAGCTGACATTTTAAACAACGGAGTGGATTAGGGATACAGGATTGGACAGGACAGTTCAAGTAGGCAGCTTTAATTCTGGTTCGCAAAGTAGGGCTATTGAAACTCAGAATGATGTACTTTGTAGGAAGCACTTGTCCATTCCAATGGATAATAATACAGCGTGCATCTATAACATTTTCATCTTTTAAATTTTGTAGTTCTTCTTTTGTAGAGAATAAAAGCTCTGGCTCAGATATTACAACACGACTTATATTTAGAGTTTGATGGGCCTGAACAGAAACAGAAAAAGTTGTTGTGCAATTTGAGAGAAATTTTGACTGTTTGTCTGAAGAAACCTCAACAAGTAATTCCCTAGACTGTAGTTTTTTAAGTGAATAGAAGTCTTCGAAAACAGACTGAAATGTTTTTGCAATAAGAAATGGTGAAGTTCTCTTAAAAGAACTATCAGAAAGACTGTCAGTACATTTAATAATAAAAAAGCGAGTGAATGAAGTCATTTGTACAGTTTGTTGCTCTCCACATGGGAGAGAAATAGAAGAAAGTGAAATTAGTCCATCCATATTAGAGAAAAAAAAACAATTCAGACCCTGGCCGCACCACCCACTACTAAGCCCAACATGGGGATGCACATTTGTGCACTAGTGTTAACTAGGGCCCATACACTCACAAGACACACTTATATCAGTCTCCACCCTTAACGAGATGACTAGTATGTGACTGCTCACTTGACCCCCAGCCAGTGACAAGTCAGCTGACCAGCCAATTGATGCATGCAGCACCAATATGCACCACCCATCTACCTGAAGCAGAGGCCAAAGCAATTGTGTTGGTTTCTCTCAACTGCCAGGATCCCCTTTCCAGGGACACAGGTTGCCACACACGGCAAACGTGTGGGTGGTTTACAATTCTCAATAAGTCAATATAAACAGGATGGTATCGGCTTATGCAGAATCGCCCTCACCTCAAAAGAGGAAACCACAATGAGAGTGAAACAAAGAGGAAAGACTAGACAAGAGAAAGGAGAGGGGAAAAGAAAAGAGAAAGATCACTCAGGTGCCCAGGGTTGCGAAGCCTGTGAATACCGAAAGGAGGTATCCTCCTGGGGGAGAATCAGATAACTGATTTGTTGCTGCAAATGGCATTCAAATAAACATTAAATTATGCTTATATCATTAACCCATTAACCGCCAAATTTTTTTTTTCATTTTTTTTTTTTATAAATTTATTTAAGTTTTTGCATGTAAACAAATATAGTACATTAAATTTTACAATACAGAAAATAAAAATATGAATTTTTTGCATCTAAAAATAGATACCCATTTGGGGATCACTGTACATTGCTTGTAAAAAAAAAAAAATCGTATTTTTTTATGAATGCCATGGAATAACACAGTCTATATGTAAACCAACATCACACTTTACACATTATTTCCTAACATTTTTTTTTTGCAAACGGTGCATTTTCTCTGTTTTCCACCCAAAGTTCTTTCTAAATAATGCCCTTCAGGATTTTTTCTCACGTCTTCTGGTACGTGTTTCTGTGAATTCCCACTATACGATGTCCTTCCACTATTTTTTTGGATCAGAAAGAGAGGGTAATTTCAAATAAACCTTTGCAACTTCCCTTCTGAAATTTAACAGCGGTATTTTTTCATTAACATTACAATATATCATGTGAGCATTAACTAGAGCCATATCCACTGCATTAGATAGGAAAGTACCATTTCTTACCACTAATTTTAAATTCTATACTTTTGTATATTCCAATCAAGCTTATCAACATCACCCATGTTCTTATTGTAATGTAAAATGACATTAGGCTGTGGAATTATCACTTGTTTTTTCTCAGTTCTAGACCATCTTTGCACAAGACCCAAAGGTAAAACTTCCAAATGATTTGATAACATCTTAACACTGTAGTTATCTTTCCAAACAAGGCCAAATATTCCATTGATTTTATCATATCTATAATCGAAAGCCCCATGAAATTCCATCCATTTCTTTATCAGTTTTTATAGGGCATTTATTCATCCTATTATATCTCACTGTTCTTATCGCAGATATATTTCTCTCTTTTAAATTTTTCATCAAATCAAAACTTGTGAAAAAATTATCGAAAAAAAACAACAACAGTGGTCTTGTGGTTTGTCCATGATGGCTATCTTATTCAATATTACAGACATCCCTAATCTATTCACATCTTTTTCTGAACTACTGTTTATCATACCTTTATAGACTTCAGCATGAAAATGACATATTTTAGAGGCACATAGACTTCTTTACTAGCCATGGCGCCCTGGGTGAGATTTTTTTTTACTAACTCCTACAAATAATTCATTCTTTAAAAAGAAAAAAAGGCTTTTACTATTTTATCTTGCATATAATTCACCATTTAGTTTTTAGTGTCATTGGCCCCCATTAAGGCCAGATCTGTATGTAAAAAAATAATTGTAGTAAAAAGTATGAGCAGCATTTTTCAGTTGTCGCCTACCTAGAAATGGCAAAAGGACGACAAAATAATTTGGCAGATTAAAGGCAGGGGACGGCTTTACTAGCCATGGCACCCTGGGCAAGATTTTTTTTCTGCACCCTACAAATGATATATCCGAAAGAAAAAATAGATAAATAAAATATAAAGGTTTTACTAAGTATTTTATTGAGTATATTTTTCACCTTTTTGTTTTTAGTATCCCGAGCAGTCGTTTGACCTCTCTCCTTCTAAACCTGGATCTGGCTGCAAAATGTAGCAAAAGGAATGGGGCAGCAATTTTTAGTTGTTGCATAGGGCGGCAAAACACACAGAAATGACAAAAAGAGAAGAACAAAAATTTTGGGAGATAAAGGCAGGGGCGGCTTTACTAGCCATAGCGCCCTGTGCGAGCTTCTTTTCTGCACACCTCTACAAATGGTATATTCTTAAGGGTGTATTCAAATCCAAACTGCTTATTTTGAAACACATTTTTAAATTAATTTTTGCTCTAAAATGCATCCAATTGGTAGGTTCTCTTATTCAGAAACTTTATAATGTCCGTATTGTCTCGATTTTTTGATAAAGGTAGAATATATTTCAAAAAATGGTGTCAAAGTGGACATTTTGAACAGAATTTCCCAAAGCGATAGTGCTGGAAACAAAAAAAAACATATCGTACTGTGAAAATAATTGTTTGTAAATCAATTTCTAATTAACTGAACGAAAAATAAAAACATGGGGCCCTTATAAATCTCTTCATAAATCACGCCGCCAAGTTTCATGTTTTTATTTTTAAAAATGAGTCTGTAAATGTGTCTCAAAATTTTGAGTTGTTGAGCATGGAAAAATATTTTTTTTTAATACAGCCTTAACAAAAAAAAAAAGGTTTTATTTATTTTGCATTTATTTCAGCTCTTAGTTTTTAGTGTCATTGGCAGTTGCTTGACCTCGCATCCTTTCAGGCCGACTCAGTATGTAAAAAAGTAATTGTAGTAAAAGACATGGGTGGCATTTTTTAGTTGTCACCTGCTAAAAATGGCGAAAGGATAAAAAAAATATATTGGGAGGATAAAGGCAGGGGCAGTTTACTAGCCATGGCACCCTGGGCGGGATTTTTTGTGTACCCCCACAAATGATATATATTAAAAAATAAAATAAAAGGTTTTACTAGCTATTTTATTTTACATATATTTTCCACACCTTTGTTTTTAGTATCCCGAGAAGTCGCCTGATCTCACCCCCTCTAATCTCTAAGACTGGATCTGGATGCAAAAAAATATTTGCAGCAAAAGTAATGGGGCGAATTTTCCAGCTGTTGCCTACAGTGGCAAAACACATAGAAATGGTAAAAAGAGAAGAAAAAAATAATTTTGGAAGATAGAGGCTTTAAGCCATGGCGCCCTGTGAGAGATTGTTCACTGTACCTCTAACAAATGCTATACTCTGTTTAGAAATGATTTTACTAAAAAAATTTAAATATTAAGTATTTTACTTTATGCATTCCCCTTTGTTTTTATTGTCCTGGGCAGTCGCCCGACCTTGCCCATAGCAAGATGGGAAAAAAGAAAACTCCATGCTGCTCAGCGAGCAAGAAAAAGAAAATAGAACACCCTTCTTGGAATTTTTTTGCAGGGAATCGCTTGGCAATTATCCTTGTTGGACACTGGACAGTAACATGAGACTGACCTTGAAAAATGTTAGTGATTCTTACTAAACGGGAAGGGATTTCCCTGACAGATAGAAGACACAGACATGGTATATTTGGAATGGGATAAAAATAGCCTAAGAGAACAGTTCTTTCTTCTTATTCATTTGTTATCTAGTACTTTAGGCAAATCTTTTTATATATTTGTCAATTTTAATGCATTTGGTTCAGTTTTCCTTTGGAATTTTCCGGCTGCGAGACATTTTTATCCAAATTTCATATATATATTTTTTTTTTGTATCAAACGACAAAATAAATCTTCACTTGGTGCCCCCTTCAGCTTCCGTTCTGGTGCCGGGGCACATGCCCCCTCTGCCCACCCTCCTAGTTTTGGCCCTGTTATCACGTAGCCCAATGGAATTCACCTTTGCTATGCAGGAATATGCAAGTTTTGCAACAGTCTTTTCAATATATGTAGGAAGAAGTACAAGGTGTTACTTCAAATTCTAATTTCAAGGATTGTAGAAGTAGGTGAATAAAATAGTTTGGTGTTTGGAAGTTTGAACACGTCACTGATTAGAAAACTGCAAGAAGTGTTATCGCCAATTTTGATGAAAGTGATATCATTGGAAAGATCTTGTTATGGGGAGTAAAAACCCAATGGAACTACCCGTCAGACATGATCTGTTTTTGAGATATCCAACAATTTATGTCACACCATTTGTTTATTTATTTTTGCTGGTGTTTATGAGAAACAATAAAAGAGCAGTAAGTCAAAAGTTGTTGGTCTATAGGATAATTAGTAGAATGTCTGTTAACGTCAGGAACTAACTCCTTGCCCTGTCCTTTAGAATAAAAAGAAGGCATGAGCAGGGCCTAGTGAGAAAAGTCCCTAGGTGACCAACCATGGTGAGTTTTAGCAGTACCTGCGGTATGTGTTTCATGCATGCTGTTTCAGGGGAAAACCGGTCCTATTCAAAGCAAAGAGTAAAAAATTAACGAATGCATTTTTACTTTGAGTTTTTCAATTGTATGACTTTTTTTGCTCAATTTTCAATATTTGTTTTTTTGTATCGAATGATCTTCTTTTGGTGGTCCCTTCTACTCTGGTACCCGCGGCATATGCTCCTTCCCCCCTCCCAAATTGTGGACCTGCTGCATGGTGACATCAAATGAATGTTTGCAAATTAACTTACTCAGCTCAATTTTGCGCAGGTCCCCCTAGTGTAATTTATTTTATGACAATACAAATTTATTCAAATTTTGTTCTTTTTGACAAACAAGTTTTCATAATAATATCGATTGTAGGTTATCATTGAAAATAAAATAAATAACTTCAATAAAATATTTACTACTCATTATTTTACAAAGAAAATTAAACTTTTATACAAAATGTAAATAAAGTTGAGGGCATAGGCTTGTCACAGCAAGGAAATGTGACTGGGAATAAAATTAGAAGCAGTACTAAAATTTCACATATTCAATGAATATATAGTTTTTTAATTCATTACTGCTTCATAGTACTTTAAGTGATTTTCAAACTTACAAAATAAATAAATAAATGAAAAAGAGAGAGAGGATTGGATATAACCATACAACATTTGAATAGAAATACACATAATGCTTTGCTCTTTTGAAAGAAATAGTTCCACTCCAATGCTTGTACAAAGAAAAATATTTTTTCTGCAACATATTTAACATGGCTAGTACTAAATAATACTCAAGAAAAGCAGACTTAAAAAAAAATAACATGAATATTCGAATGAAATTTTATAAAAAGTTAAATGAAAGGGGAATAAATTGAAACTGACTTTTCAGCTCTTTTTAATTTAACAAATAACTAACTGTTTTTACTTTTATTCAAATTTATCATTGTTACTATTATTTATAAAGTTAGATAAGGAAAAAAAGAAAAATTGAATAATTTAATACAAAAGTGGAAAATGAATCTTTTTAAAAATAATATTTTAAGTAGATGTGTCTTAACATGTTTGGAAGATCTGTACTATCGAGTAAAACTGAGAGCATAAAATTGCAATTCTTCTTACCTCTACAATAAATTTGGAGAATTTAAGACACAAAACAACACTGAATATAAAATAAAATATCAAAATTTGTAACTTACTACTCTCTTGCCTGTAGAAAACAGCAAGCATCAGATGAAAATAGAAAGGGAAAATAAAAGTATTAGTGAAGCTACACATACACATACTGCATTTATGCATGTATAATTGTGCTCTTTCCCCCAAATATTTTGGGCCTAAAACGTAGGGTGCACAATACACACAGAATATTTCTAACAAATATATGAAACGATGCATGCTTTTACTAAGTCACTGCTTAAAACATGTAGATTTTGCAATAAAATTGTATGAATATATAAGTAATTAACAAAATATGTGAAATACTTGCACTTTTACGTGTGTAGTTTATGTATTATGAGCAAATAAACAGTAATTACTTACTTGTGCTGCTTCTACCAAAATGATTGGGGAAAAAAGTGTTTATCTTAACGTAAATTAACATAACAGAATGATAAATTCGAAACTTACCAAACAGAAATACATCATTTATTAGACTATCATCGTACAACTAACAAAATAACACATACTGGTGTCACATATAAATGGCCCATACATTGGTGGTTATATAAGTAGTATCAATAATATTTTTGAAAATAAGTTTCCAGTGGGAGAAAAGTAGACATTGAAAAGTAGACAGTGAAATTTCTATTGAAAAAGGAGCATGGTTTGACGGCTCCAAAATTACATTTGTGACTGCACTAAAATTTATTTACAGCCGGTAAAAAAAAAAAAATAAATAATAAATAACATTGATTAAATGGTGAAAAGAACAGTTAAATTTGAACAAGGAAATAATGATTAGATACAAACATCTAAATGAAACTTTTATTAAAAATTAATACATGTTACATGAAATGAAGGAAAGATATTATGAATATCATCTTATGTCATGCTTATCTATCATTGGCATTAAGTAATACAGATTGGTAACAGAAAAAAGTAAATGGGAAAGTAAACAAGTACCTATTTTTCATGATACTTTAAGAAGTGGAAATAACATACATGAGTAATTATGGCAATTTAGATCAGAAATTTTTTTCTAAATCAGGATTTTGACGAAAATTTTTTTATTTAAAATCCCAGATTTTTTTTGTTTAATTAGTATGTTGTGAATACCCAAGATACATCTTTATTTTTTAATTTTTCCCAGCTGAAAGCAGGAAGAACATTATACATATGTAAATACAGTATATAATTGAAATCAATACATAACATATAGTTTTTTTTTTTTTAACGATACACAACACTAGTCCATTATTTGTAAATCATCTAAAAAGAAAGTTTTTGTCTGTGTATCTGTTTATTTTCTGGTGATTCCTAAGGAAATCGATTGCACCTAGAGGTCGGCAAATTTGTCCCAGACAGCCGAAGACGGGTCCAAATGTATCTGAAGATCAGATTTTAGATTTTTTTAATTAGTTTTTTGTTATTTTATCTTAAGCAAAAAAATACACATATTTCCCAGATTTTCCAAGTTAAAATTTTGATGTACTCATAAAAGCATTCCAAATTTAAGCCCAATGTACAGTGAAACCTCTCTATAACGATATTTCCCTTTGGTCCCAACGAAATTCCTATTTACTCAATGTATTTTGAACCTGTATACAGCGATAATCACTTTTTAGCTGCACCTGTCTATAATGATATTTTTCTCTCTTTAGAAATCTGATAGTACATATAACCATTTTTTTTTAATGGAAAAAGACACCCCAACATCCTGAATACAAGATAACAAAAAAACAGTGATTGCTTCCATATCCAGGTGTTGACTCTTTTGTAGTAGGGAAATCAGGGGAGGTGGGGAGAGGGGGGGTAGTGGTCTGTTTGCTGTGTGTACAAAGCTTAAGTCTCTACAGGTGGCTGTTCTCCCACTTGTATTAGAAGGGAATTTTCAGGGGTGGGGGTTGCCTCTTTCTCCCTCCGAGTGGTCACTGTTGAACCTTTTCATTCATAGGTTAGACACTACTCACTTTGGACTGACCACCTTTTCTTTGTAATTAGTTTTTTATGTGTTAAAGTAATGGCCCAGCATAAAGCATTGCCATTTGAAGAAAAGTTAGGAAATTGATCAAGGTCTGAAGCAAGTTGATGCTGCTTAAAAGTATGGGATTTCATAGTCAATGATAGAAAACTATTTTTTGAAAAAAGAAAAGCTATTGAAGATGCTGTGGGTAGAAGCAAAGAGGATAAGCAAACAAAAAAGATTTAAAGGTGCTATAAATGATTATGTTGACAAAGCTACCCTAAGATGGTTGCACGAGATGAGAAAGCAAAGACCAAGGATTTCTGAAAAATTGAGAAAATTTGCATCTTTGCTAGACAATGATTTCAAAACCAACAATGATGGCTTCCCTTCTTTCGTGAACATCACAGGATTGTTCCATCATGGGTGAAGAAAAGTCAGCTCCAGTTAAAGATGCCTTATCCTGGAAACAGCAAGAAAAAGAGAAGTTAGGAAAAATCTATTCGCCTGATGATGTGTACAATGCAGATGAAACTGGGCTGTTCTACCAGCTGATGAAAGACAAAACAATGCCCTTTAAAGAAGAAAACTGTAAAGGTGGGAAGAAATCGAAGCAGAGTCTGGCAGTCCTGCTGTGTACAAACCAGGGATGCTATTTTGTCCAATTTTTGTAAAAAGTCTAGAATGCCAGAAGAAATTGGACAAAATGTACGAAATGGACAAATTAAAATCTGCTGATTTTGTAATAGAAATATATTCCTACATTATTTATTAATAATAAAGCATACTTTTCTTCAATTAATCGTTTAATTAAAAACAGAATTAATCATAATCTAATAAATCCACAAAGAAAATGTTAATTACATTTTGGTACAATTAATTTTAGACAATATTTTACTGTAAAAATAATCTTATGCTGCAATGTTAAACCGTTTTGATTAAGTTGAATCAGAACCTAAACTAAAACTGAAAACTTGAACAGAAACTAAAAACCTAAACCAAAACTAAAGAAGCTGAACTTAAAACTTAGGCTCTCTTATTCATAATGAATTTTATCAGTGGTGGAGTTGATTGTTTTTTATTTTAGCGTATAGTTCTGTCTAAGAATTCTAGTTATCACATAGCTAAAGGGTTTTTAATTTTTATGGTGGTGTAATAGGGGCCTTAACTTCCTAATGAAACTTGATGAAACAATCACATTAAATACTTGGAGATGTATGTGTAAAACAAAGATGTTTTCTTGAAAATTATTGATGAACATGAAGAAGTAGATACAAACATAAGGAATATAATTAACAATATTGCTTTATATAAAGAAGTGAAACATCTAATCAGTCTGTTGAAACCTATCAGTATTTCACCGGATGTGCTACAGAGAGATTACTCTACTATTGCAGATGTAACCAATGAATTCTTGGCACTTTTGAAATATGAAGAACTTGGAATTTATAATAAATGTTTACAGAAAATATTTGATGACTGTATATTGCCAGCTCACATTTTATCATACATGCTGCATCCAAAATGCATGAGTGAGAGACTTAGTAATGACCAAGAAGAAATAGCAAGGAAATGGGTGAATGACACTGATAAAATATTTTTGCCATTGATTGTTAAACTTTCCATTAAGGCATCTCCATTTCCTGATACATATTTTTCTGATGCCATCATCATCATCATAAATATTCTATGAAAAGCAGAATGGTGAGAATCACTGAAAAGTTACAGTGACTTAGAGAATATTTCAAATTTTTCATGTCATCTTTTTCATTACGTAGCCTCATCAGCAAGCATTGAATTATTTTTTTTCCAATTCAGCATGATTCAAAACAAACTTCAAAATAGGCTTGGATTACAAATTGCTACAAAACTTTTAATGGTTTATAAAATGTTAAATTCTAAAGACAAACAACTTGCTTCTGATTCTGAAACATTTGAGGACTATTAAATATTTTACAATCTTTATGTGTATCTTAAAGAGAAGTTATAATAAGTCTTAAAGAGATATATGTCTTAAAGAGAAGTTTGAATAACAAAATTTCATAGTATGCGAAATGGACAATAAAGTTTTCTTTGTAATTAGTTAATTTCTTTATTATTTCCTGGTTATTTTGCATTTGATATTTTAACTAAAAGAAAAAAAATTCATTATATTTTTCTACTTCTTATTGATGTTCCCCCCATAGTAAAATGTGTAAATACTGAATGCTTTTATGCATATATTAAATTATTAATGTCATTACAAGCACAGGTTTCATTTCAATGCAGCATTTTTTTTAATTAACATTAATTTGTTATTACATAATGACTTTTTTTTACAAACATTTCAAATTTTTTTATTTCTATTCTTAATTTTGTAAACTGATTATTAATTGCAATGAACTGCCATATGACAGATAAACAAGTTAAAATTTACTGCAAATGTATATGTTTTACTATTGCTATGTAATACATTATAACTTAATATTGATATATATTTTATTTATAAACATGTTTGCATAAACAAGCTCCTAGATGAACTGAACTTAGTTTTTCATTTTCAAGCAAAATATTTCATATACTGTTTTGTATATAAATATGTATGTGATATTTTGATATAAAAGTTGTTTATTATTGAATGGGGAGAATCAATAAATTTATTTATTATTGTTAAATTCTGCATTTTCAATTTATTAAAAGTGGACAAAATGATACTTTGTCCGGGACGGTTTTTTCCAGAGTGGAAAAAAACAGTTCAACCCTGGTTCAAACAGTACTAGAACCAATAAACTGAAGCCATTAGTCATTGAAAGTATGTAAAGCCAAGGTGCTTTAAAAATGCCAAAAGTTTACCAGTTGATTACAAGGCAAATAAGAAGGCTTGGATGAAAAGAGGAAATCTTCCACAACTGGCTGCTTGATGTTGATACAGAGATGAAGAAGAAAAAGAAGAATATTGCTCTCATAGTTGACAACTGCATACCTCACAACACTCCCCCAGGTTTGAAAAATATAAAAGTGTTATTTTCCACCAAACTGCACATTGATCCTGCAGCCGTTAGATTTAGGATCATCAAGTGTTTCAAGGGATACTATTGAAAAAGATTAGTTCAGAACATTGTTTACAATCTGGAAAACAAGATCCAAATCCATATGCAGCTGAGGTAAAAAATGCATGTGATTGGGTCTCCAGAAGTTGGAATTCTATAACAGCATCCACGATCCAAAATTGTTGGAAGCTTCTTTCTTTAAAGAAAAAAGCGACGAAAACACGAATATTGACCTTACTGACATCACTGAAGAAGAATGTGTAGACAGTTTATCCATGGCTGTTAGTGCTTTCCAAAGCTCATCAAGCCTATCCTTTCCATTGAACACTGAAGATTTTTAAAATTTAGACAATGATGTGCAAGTGTTCAGCAGTGCAAGCAATGAAGGTATTTTAGCAGAATTTATTCCAGATGATGAGAGTGATGAGGAAAAGGCAACTGACTGTTCTCAAAACAAAACTAAAATTTCTCCAGAGGATACCATGTCCTTAATTAACACTCTTCAGGATTTTGTTGCAACAGTACCAAATGTTGATGTTGCCAATATGCATTTGAACTAAGATGGACTGAAATATATGATCATGCAAATGTCATTTGCATCAAAAAGTAAGCAAACAAAATTAAAAGATTTTTTTCTGTAATTTTCTTACAAAATAAACTTATGCTTATATCTCTCTTTTATGTATATTTTTATATTGATTACTTATTGTTAGTGAAATTTTCAATATTCAAAACTGTCGATAACAATAACCTGTCTATAATAATAATTTATCTAGGTCCTACAGTATTGTTATAGACAGATTTCACTATTCACGGTAGTAAATTTTGTCCTCTTTTCAATAAATTTTATTTGGAATTTGCACAGCAATTTTTGAATTTCTGTTTAAAGTCTCCCTCTATTGAAAATGAAGACTGTTTTATATTAACTAATTTCTTCTTGATACCTTAGCCATCCAATGTTATATTTTATAGCTCTGTATGGAGGAAACCTTTGAGAATCTATTGAAAAAATTTAACATCCTAAATTTATACAAATTTTTAAAGAGTTAAGAGACTGAAATTTTTGCTGATTTAAAGAAGATCGAGGATCGAAGTTTCCCCATTTGTTTGCTGCATTAACTCTTTATCATCAAAACCTGGTGCTATGATGCTGGGGAGAGGCGGGGGGGTCAATTGTTTTGTTGTCTATTTTTGGAATAGTGCTCTTTGTGTGTCAGGATGCAGTCCTACTTTTCAGTATGTAAATTTGTTTTTTGCACTTTTTAATTAAATTGTGGTTTTATTTTCAGTTGTTGCATTCAGTAAAGTGTCTGCATGACCAGGCTCAAAGTTTGAATCTGATGCGGCCCAAGAGCCTGTCTCACACTGATTTTCTTTCATTAGACTGGGGCTGGGCCCAGGCTTAATTTTGTAGGGTTTTTTTGTAGATTTAAAATTCTGCATCCACTTTCCAGATCAAAATACAAAAAAAGTACCCTTTATTCATGGTACCTTTGCCTTTCTAAGAATGTCTTTTTTTTATTATTATTATTATATTTACCTTTAAAAAACATTTTTTTTAAAAGACAATTTTGAGTTTCTTTTCTTTTTTCTTTTTGTGGAAATAATATTCTGCATCCGCTTACCAAATTGAAGTACAAATAAAACGAAAAATATTCACTTATTCCTGTTACTTTTCCAGTTCCACCGATGTCTTGGGTTTAAAAAATATTAATATTTACTGTTTCAAAAAAACTTTTCTGGAACACCTTTCATGAATTTGCCAGACACTTTTTTCCCTCAGTACCTTCCAAGATATCATTTTGTGTTGCAACAGAACAGCATCTTGTAACTTTAACTGTATCTGCGTTTTAAAAGAAGGGAGGCTTTTATTATTATTTAGGTTTTCTCAGGAACTTTTGATCAGAATTGAAAGTTTAATATATTTAAATGTCAGAAGTTAAATCAGCAATCACTAGAATACTTCACTCTTACTTCATTTGGATAAATTTTTGTTTAAAAACAAAAAATCATACAAATTTGAGGGTATACGCTGCTGAAGGCAGTGGGGTCACCAATTCTAGGTTTGTTGGGATAGATTTTTATTTAAAAATGTAAAATCATACAAATTCAAGGGTTTACGCTGCCAAAGGCAGTGGAGCCACAGCATTAGGGTCGTTTGAAAGGATTTATGTTTTAAAATATAAAATCATTCAACTTCAGATATATTTAAGGTTATTATAATGAACTCTGGTAACACTGGGTGGGTCAACTAGTCTATACTAATAAAAGAAAGTTTCACTCTGTCTGGGTGTGTCTGTTGGCAATGGCTAGCGAAATCTATCTACCGTGCATAGAAATCTAAAAATTTGAGTGAGGATAGTCTGAGACAGGTTCTGATGCACCTTAGGTTCATATTTTGAATTTTTGATAATTATCCGAGATATTAATTAAAAACCAAAATTAAATAATGTATCAACGGCACCAGCATAGCTGGATAGATTGGATTGCATTTTTGGAGCCATGTATTAGTGAAGAAAAGAATAATATTTTTCATTAGCTTTTTGTTGAACTACACAGCAAAATGGCAAACCTTTCAGGATATGGAAAAATGAAAGGCATATTCTTATACTTCATACCTTTACATTTACAACCCAACAATCCATTCAAAAAAATATTAATATCAACCTTTTGAAAAATATTTCAAAAAGGTTAAATTTTGCAGCTGTCTTTTTCTCCCTTTTGCCGACGTTCCCTGTACGGCTCAATTTCAGACATACCAATTAACAAAAATTACCTTCTGAAAGATGAGATCTTGTTTATAATAAAATCTAATCAAATGTTTTATTAAAACTTGAAATCATGCCTTTCTAAAATATTAACATTTTGGTGGCATAAGGGTTTATTTACATATTTATCTTGATATCAATATTAATTTTTTCAATAGCCTACACGCCTTTTTTCAATACCACTACTTTTCTAACGATTTGTCATACTGAAATTTCATTTACTCAAAATTAGAGTTGAAAATGCTCAGGAAAAAAAAACAGAAATTTTAGGGAAAAAATTACTTTTTTTCTTTCTTTGAAGTTTTTTTTCACCCCATTCGGAAAAATTTTAATTTCATATATAAAACAAACATTCAAAATTTTATAATAGCTACATTACGATGTTTTTTTCTTTGCATTCAGTGACATGAAAACATTTACTTAAAAAAAAATCGATAATTAAATGCTACTTCTCTCGTTAACTTTTAAGAACACTGACAGCATACTGTGTACGCCACTCAGTGAAAAAGCAGCTGTGAATGCCATAATAATCATGTGATTAACGCCTGCATCTTATTTTCCCTCTTCCCAAAGACCTTCCAACTTCATGGCTTTGAAGCAAACTAAAAATCGATATTCGTTAAGTCCCGTTAAATCGATATTTGTTGCACTGCTGAACTGAAATTTAAATCTAGTCATTTTATGCTTTTGTTTTGAATAAAGTTATTATTGGTTTTAAAACTTTTGTCTTCATTTTTGTCATGACACTGTACAGGTACATTTGTGTAATTTATATTACTCAGTATTTTTATCCTTTTAGCCAATATAACACTGGATTTTTGTCTCTATTAAAATCGAACAAAACTCAAAGATTGCGTTTCCAGGTTGCTATTAGGAAATACTCTGCTGATCTTTTGATAACCAGTGCGAAAGTCAATACTGAGAATTGTAGGATATGGGGCTCATCAAATCCTTGTACGTTGCATGAAAAACCGCTGCATTCAGAGTATGTAACCGCTTGGTGAGAAATAATAGCGGAGTTTATTATAGAACTATTTTTCTTTGAAACTGTTACATCTAAAAGACTAGTTCATACCACTGTAACATGTTCAAGTTACAGTGCAATCTTACAAAATCATCTACCGTAAAATACCGTTAATCCGCCCTTCCCGATTAAGTGCCCCCCTCCCACTTTGTAAAACAAATTGGAAAATTAAAAAAATCCCAAGAAAGCGCCCTCCCCCAAAAGAAATTTCGCCGTGCACGTCAAGATCAACACTAAAAATTTTATCTCCCGAGTGTTTTTTTTTTACGGATCAGAAAGGCGTGACGATTCTTTGATATATCGCAAACATGTACAAACACATTGTCGATCTTTAAAAGCAATATAACCAAACATTAGTTTTGCTGTAAATTTATCTCCATGGCGATATGAAGTTAATAAAAATATCGATAGTGAAAGTTTCTCATGAAATAAGTTAAAAAAATGTGTATTTGATGCTGTGTGGAAAATATTTTGATTAAAATAGAATCTATTTATTTTATTAAAGAATTTATAGTCGTATTTAACATTATTATGAAAACCAATCACAACAAAAAAATATTGATTGATTGATCAGATCAATCGAATTGTCGATACACAGTCGAATTTTTAGCGTAATTTGTGCTATCTTTGTGGTAGTAATGTTTTTTGTTTTAATAATCTGGCAACACTACCAATTCGTTCTATATGTTCTCAATTTTTGTGACTTGTATTATTTATTTAGCATTTATAGATACGAAATCATGATTTAAAAAAAAACGGTTATTTAATCAACCTAACTTACAACAGATGGCGACACCACATAAAATGTTACTAGTTCTCGAAATTACTTCAGGACATTTTCAAGTGCAATTTCTCAGTCTTTTTTAATTATTTTAAATTATTAAGTTCCTTTTATTTTTCTGTTAACATATTAATGACAGATATTAGTGTTATTATTTATCTAAATGCATTCCAGTTTCAAAGCTTCTGAAATCCAGAATTTTCTACAATCTGAAATCGCCATTAATCGTGAAGTTATACTGTTTTTCTATTTTGTCTATCATTTTTTTTTTCAAAATGTTTTTCTTTTGTTACTTTATTAAAATAATGCATGCTTTGCGATGGTCAACCATTAGCATATTCCCCCCCCCCCCCCACACCCATAAATATCACATACTACAGTTTTAATACCATGTAAGCGCCCCCCCCTGCTTATTTTACTATTTTCCATCCTGTTTAGGGGGGGGGGGGCGCATTAACGGTATTTTACGGTAAGCTCTGCTTTGCAAGGTAGAACAGAACTTGTTTAAACACTACATTTTTCATGCAAGATGGAATTCCTCTCCATATTGCTGTGCTAGTCAAACAACTTCTCTGCCAAACTTTTGGTGAGGGCAGTATTATAGTCTTGACCTTCCCAGTCGTCCAAATTGAATCCTTCAGATTTCCAGTTGTGGGGATATTTAAAAGACTGTACAAAAAGAAATATAGTTCTGTGGTTGTGCTGAAATTTAGCACAATTAGGCATGTCCTAAACATTCAATCTGACACATTAACTGCTATGATAGATCACACTGTTTTGCATCAGCAGCATTTGATCGAACTTGAAGGCTCACATATTGAGCATATATTGTATAAATGCTTAATTTTTTATAATGAAAATTTCTTTATAAATACGAAATATTGATTTAAAAGGTAGTTATTTAGTTATTTTAGTTAGTTTAGTTTTAGTTATTTTTTTTAACATTTGCTAATAAAATTTCTCTAACGATTAAGAGCATCTATAGGTAAAATTTTGAACTAAATATTTGTATTGAATAACTCCATTTCTGCATACTCTAAAAACAGTATAAATATCAAAGCTTTTAAAAATATTCCAAATAGCTTAACTTACACAGCTCTTCAAACACTTGCACTTTAATTATGGCCACCCTATATGTGCGTGTGTAAGCTACTTGTATGTATATGGGTCTCTCCACCTCTCAAAAAATTTCTTCAGCAGAATTTTAAGCATTCTCTTAAAGTACTCAAAATAAATAAAAATAAAAAATTATGTACCTCTGATCATGGAGAGGTTCTTGTTCAGGATCCAAGAGCAAATAATTTAACTTCACATCAAAACAAAATTCCTGTATTGCACTATCTAGCAATTCTTCCCACACTTCTTCTGCAAATGCTTTGTCAGGCTCATTTTCTATAATCTAAAATAGGGAAAATATACATTATATCACTTGAAATACATTGGAGTACCACAAATCTGCAAATTTGTAATCTGCATTATGTAGTATATGAATGCAAACAAAGAAACTAATTCTTGAAAATGTTTCCAATTGCAACAAATTTTTAATTTCTACCCTCCCCACTCCCAAAGACAATCTTATTATATTTCTCATATATCATTTAACTAACTTTTTAATATTTTAAATGATATTTTATATGAATATTTTATTCACTTATGGCGAACTTTTTACAACTTTCAACAGTTGAGTTTGGTTGTCTGGCCTACATTGGTCTGACATTTGGCTATTGGTTGTCGGCTTCTGAGTCATATACCACTCAGTGGCTGCTGCTTGTATGGTTGACTTATTGTACACTATATTGTACTTGTAACTGACTATTTTAATTAGACACTTCAACTGATTTGTTGACTTCCTAGCATGAATTTAAGAATTAAAGATGCTTCTAGAATTACTGATTAAAATTGTTTATAATGGGGTTTCTTTAATTTAAAATATATTTCAACTTTAAGTATTTATGTTTTAACAAATACAGAGTTGCCAAGTCTCCGGCTTTTTGGACACCAGTATTTTAGTACAGAAAATGTTGTTTCATGTAATCGGAACATTCTGTGATTTAAAATAACAACATTTTCTCTAAAATAATACTGGTTTTCAAAAAGCCGGAGACTTGGCAAGTCTGCAAATATCTCTAAAACTATTATGTAAATAAATTTTACTTTTATAACCATTAAAATGCAAGGATATGTGTGCTACTAAGAGTTCCAATCTCTTTTTAAAAACTGCATTTCTTTACCTTCACACGGAGGTACACGTTAGAGATGAGACGGGCTCAGCCCAAGCCCGAGCGCGGGCTCAATTTTTATACCAGCCTTCGGGCCCGGGCTCATTCTTTCTGAAACTGACAATTTTACTTATTCTCATATAAAAAAAAATATAAATAACTTTTCCCCCTAAAAAATTACATATTCTATTTCACGTAATTTTAATGTTATTTTGATCAGAATGAAAAGAAGGGGAAACATGAATCTTTTCTTTTCTAGTATTAGAATGTTACTTTTAAAAAAAATTGACGATATTTGCGACGCAACTGACGACTGGGTGATATGGCCCTAATGCGAAGAGGCTCCAATAATATTTATTGCTAGATTTTCGTTTGTGACATTAGGATTTTTTTTTATTGGACTGTTTATTTTTTATTTATATATATTTTTTTAATCTAATGCGAGATGAATATTTTTTTTCATTCTTAGTCAATCAGCATTAGCTTAGGTGTGCAAATTTTTAGTCTTCTATTGTGTGCAAGTCATACTCGCTCTTCATATGAAGACAACGTTAGTGATTATATTTTTAATTGTGAACTCTGCTGATGCTAAAGTTCTGCTCTGCACATTTACGAAGTCACTTTCATTCGTAAGTAGATATAATTGTCATAAATTGTTATTCCGATAGAAAGCAATCGAAGAGTGTTTCAACTTTTCCTATAAAAGCACAGGATCTTTCAGATACCGGTGTCAAATTTTTAATTTAAGCTGATTTTCAGGAAAATGAAATATTGTTTTAATTAAGGAATCAATTATAAGTTGCGATATACACTTTTTATAGGAAATATAAAACGTTTTTCGATTCTTCTGTATAGAAATAGTCATTTCTGCAATTTTCATTCATTTTTTCATAAAACGCACTTCGTTAATGTGTCCATCAGATTTGCTTGTTGGGAGAGAAAAAAATTACATCCTTTTAAGGAAGTACATTTTTATTTGATACCAAACTTCCCATTTGATAAGATAGAATGTAAATTTCCATAAAATTAATTATGTGCACCGGGTGAACAGTTAATTTCACGACAAAGTTTTTTAAAAATGAGATTTTAAAATTAAAACAACTTACTTTTATTACTTTTAAAACAATTTTTAAATATTATGCAATTTTTTTCGGTATCGGGCTCTAATGAAACAAAATTTTTCGAGCTCGGGCGGGCTTGGATTTAAAATCATTGGGCTCGGGTGGGCCTGGGCTCCGAAAAGAGAGCCTGAACTCATCTCTAGTACACGTACAGGGTATGACATACTCTGGATGTGTACAGTTTTTACATTTGTCACCACTATTTTAATAAAAATAATCTTTGACTTTATTCATGACAGAATTTATAACAATTGTCTGCAATTAAATAAGGTAACGATAAATATTTGGATGTATTGGTGGCAAAATGAAAACTGTACACACCCTCAATATGTCATACCCTGTGTATGTGCTCTTGGGTTAATATGAATTAATTATGAATATGACAGAAACAATTTCTGTCAACACCTGACAAGTAACTGATGCATTTACCACAGGTTTCCTTTTTTAAAGTAAAATAGCATCGTTAAATAAGGTCTCCCCCACCACATACATACATACAAAATTCAATATGGACAATTCATTCAAAAAAATATTTATATCTAGAACAACATTTTTCTCATGTACATAGAAATTTTGAAAATTAAAGTTTTTTGTTTTGTTTTTTTAAGGTACCACATATTATATGGGTAGTTGAAAGTTCGTGTGAAAACACTTGAAACATTGGTATAAGGCGAGTTGGAAGCAGAAGAGGTATTTTGTCTCAAGGAAAATAACTATATACATGCTTAAAATGCTGGACTGATATTGCACTATACAAGGTTTCGACAAGAAAAGTACAACAAAAATAGTTGCATTAGTGTCCTAAAATCAAACATATAATTGAGTAAATTTACTCTCCTCAATCATACTCTTTACAAGATTTAGAAAATTGTTATGATAATTAGAGAGCAAAAGTATTTAAGTTTCCATATGGGCCATGAAGATTGTATACAACTTTTCCTATTTGAAAAACAAAGATCTTGTTTTCCAATCAAAACAAAATCAACACTTTTTTTTTGCCTTTCATTACTTCTTTCATTCTTTGAGTACCCAATTAAGCATTTTTGGTAACAGATATATTCACTACTATTTCTGAAATATAGCAATATTTGCCATCTTTATGACAGAAATTCTGTGTTTAAATTAAGGCAAGGATTACTACCGTATTTTCGGGAATATGCGCCGCACCCATTGTAAGCACCGCATCATTGAAAAATCAGTACAAAAAAAACAAATATACACATAAGCGCCGCACGCATTAGAAGCGGCGCATCATTGAAAAATCGGTAAAAATGAAATAGTCACTATAAAAAACGACCGGCAAAATTGGATTAAAAGTAACAAGAATAGCGATAAAATCTTACAAGATATATGAATTAACAATAAAACACAGGTTATCTTAAAATACAATAGGAAAAAAAAATCGTACGAAAAAGTTCAATTTCATAAAATTGTCTATGCTTACTTTGAAGAAGATTAGGCTTGAATTACTAATTAAAAATTCATAGAATTTCTCTTTAGAAAAACACATTCTTGGTTTATTGTAAATCATAAAAGGTAAACAGAACATAAATAAAACTCAAATAAAACATACCATAATCGAATACCAAGCTGCCGGTTTTAACTGATAAGATTCCATATTTAAATATATACCACAGCAATTTTTAAAATGACTGCTTATGAGATTGATTAGTTAATCAAAACAAAAACCCCGCTTTAAACAATCCAGGTGAGGTGTAAATATACTTTGCCAAACATGAATAATCATGAGATTGGCGAATCAGACAAAGGATTGTCTGGCGCCATCTCTCGGAATGGAAGCGTACTATGCCAGTGGATTATTCGATTATCGTTTTAATCGAACATCGCCGTATGCTGTGTGCTTATGAAATAAATGTAATTTATCAACTATTGTAAAGTATACAATAAATAATTTTAAAGAGTGAGCTATTAATATTGAACTGAAAATAGAGAAATATGGGTAAGTTAAATATATTTTGACTATAGTAATTACGTTTTTATAATAAAGATATATTGTGATATGTACTGTTTATGAACTTTATACTGAGATTAAATAATTAAATTAATAAAGGTGAAATATGAATGAATGTTAATGAATCCATGTGTTTAAAAGTGCATTTGAGGCAGTAAGACAAAAAAAAATGAAATGAAGGCTTGTTTTTCACAATATCCAGATTTTGCTATGTTGAGGAAAAAAAATCATTGTACCCGCCGCCCTTGCGTATGCGCCGCATCGCTGATATTTTGAATTTTAAACACGTATGCACCACGGCGCTTACTCCTGAAAATACGGTATTTGGAAATAGTGGTACTTCATCACCAAAGTGGCTACCTCACATATCCAAGAGGTAATTAATGATATCCTTATTTTTCTCAAGGTTTTTTTTTTTTTTAAGCATAATTTTAACTGTAGATTATCATTCCCTTCAATTATTTGCAAATGTATGACTGGTTTCCATTCTTACAAATTCCTGTGATAAAATTGTCTTGTGCGTTGATTGTCCTAATAAGTGACAATCCATTAATGAGTCCTTGAAAGTTAGTATAAAAATCAGAATATATGTCTACAACCAAGCAAGAAAAATATATTAGATAGGCTTAGGAATCCAAAACATTCCTTGGATGAGGGTGCACTGGCCCTTTGTCTGCTGGGCCAGTCGACATCTGCACTGAACTTATTGAATTTGTTGGCTGCTGTTTTACTTCAATAAATTTAAACTCTTGTGTCACTAAATATAATATCTATGAATTTCAAAAAACATATCAAGTTCTTGTTAGCCTATTTGGCTCATAAATCACTTTGATTAACACCCATTAATGCCCAAATTATTTTCTTAGTTAAAATTAAAATTTTAGATTTCCCACCACTTTTAAATGAAGGGTATTTTTTATATTATTTTATACAGGGATTTATCTCGTGAAAGAGAGTATACAGTAGTGGTCAGAATTATAAGAACAACTGAAAATTGCACAGAAAAAAATTATTTCTGAACTAAATAAAGTGAAATTTATACATAAAATGCTTTTTTATGCTAGAAATCATTGTAGAATGCAAAACATTAGAAAATGCAAAATATGAATGTTTTGCCATAATTAACAAAATATGTCATTGTAAAAATTGGACAAAATTATAAGGACAATGAATGTTTTTGCCTGAAACACACTAATAATTGATAAAATCTTCCCCTTCTTCTCAATCACTTATCAGTCTTGACATCATGGAGTTTGACAGGATAAACTTCTATTGGTTTGGAAATATTTGACCAGGCCTTTTTCGATGGAGGACTTGAGCTGTTGCTTGTATCCATATTGTATACCATTTTTGTGTGTCAGAATACCCCCCAGATTTTTCATTGGATTCAGATCAGGGCTTCTGGCCGGACAATCAAATAGTTTCATGAAATTAGCATCAAACCATGATTTTGAAGTTTAGGGCAAATGTACTGGGACATTGTCCTGTTGGAAGAAATAGTCTCCACTCGTTATGAACAGTGCTTCTGGTAAAAGATTATCTCCCAAAACATCAACATAACTCTCAGAATTCATTCTACCCTGCACAGATAGTGTGCAATGAAGTGCAGATTTATAGCTTGGAGGTGAGCACGTGTATTTAAAAATGGCTAAACGTGATGTATCGTCCTACTTTACTATTCGCAAGTAAACGTTTGAAAATAAAGAACAGCAGGAGCAAATGCGAATTCTAGAACAATTTGCAAAGAAGTGAGCAATTTGACTTTTATGAAGTGGAAAAATGAGCACCCATGGCTCATTCAAGATGATAATTTGATGCTATGCACCGTATGTAAAGAATTTGCAAAACCAGAAGACACCAACTTCATTAACAGATGCCCAGCTTTACAATATGAAACAGTAAGTAATTTTATTCTGACAATGATTTATTTTGTAATGTTACTTTTCAGTTGCAACAATATCAGCATTCTTTTATTCATCTCTCACCTCTAAAATTACAGAAACAGGAAATGGGTATGAGTGTCAATTACTCTTGCTGACAGCAAGCAATTATTTAGCTCTATTGCCGATAATGGGTTGGTTGGTTGTATAGGGTTTAATGGCACAAGGTTCCATTGGGGACAAGCTGCGCTAAAGTTAAGAAAAAATATATTAAAAAATCCACAACAAAAACCAAAAAGGAAACAAAACTTAATGAGAGAAATATCTGGTTGGGGTCACCCATCCAGATATAGTCATACAGTGCATAAAAGAAATATTAAGAATTATTAAAAAAGTGAAGTGTAAAAGTAATACACTAAGAAATATTATCTGGATGGGGTTACCCCATCCAGATGTCAAGGTAAACAAGTATAAACTAACATTGTTATAGCTAAAACATGAAGGATGTATAAAGACTATCTCAATATAAAACCAGCATGTTTTAAAAAATGAAAGAGTGCCCCATGAGGTGTTTCCCTAATGAGGTTTGTCAAGATTGGTGATGATGAATTAGAATATATTCTATACAAGTACCGGGGGCCTGGACAGTCAGTTAAAACATGATAAATGGTCAGGGAATCAAAATGACAATGTGGAGACATGGGTGCATCCTCCCAAAGTAAGAGATGTTTATGAGTCATCTTGAATGTCCAATTCTCAGACGAGTCTGAAGAACATCAGTTTTCCTTGGATAACTCGGAAACCAGGTCATGATTGTAGGTTTGATATGGTGCAGTTTATTATTGTATTCTAAATTCCCACTTCCTTGCCATTTATTATGAACTAGCGGCCCTCCCTCGCTTTGCTTCGGGTTAACCTTGAAAACCTTCATCTCTTTGTGTTTTCTGTAGACCTTTTTAATGTGTACAATAATTAGTACATTATTTTGATAAATCTTGTAGGGTTCAGCCTGCGTTTGCAATGTATAAGCAGAAAAAATGAAATTATTTACGACATCACATTAAAAACCTCAAAAATAACAGTATTTCTCCACTATTTAATGGATGTTATTATACATATAAACCTTCCTCTTGAATCACTCTATCTATTAAAAAAAACCGCATCAAAATCTGTTGCGTAGTTTTAAAGATTTAAGCGTACATAGGGATATAGGGACAGAAAAAGCGACTTTGTTTTATACTATGTTAAGATAAAGTCTCTTATAAGTAGTTTAACGTCTGAGAATGGAATTTTACGGCATAATGGATTAAGAGCAAGTTTTGCTGCCTCATCTGTTTTTTCATTTCCAGGAATACCCATGTGTCCAGGTACCCAGCAAAATAAAATATTATAACCACGTCTAGTCAATTTATTATAAAAATCTAGGATTGCTGAGACATAAGGATGCTTTTTATAAGATTTTATTGCATCAATAGAGCTATTTGAGTCAGTATATATATGATGAAGGATGTGTTATGATGATGAGATATGTGCAACCTGGCACATATCACAATCAACTCAGCCGTAAAGACAGAAATTGAAGCGTGAAGCTGATAACTCAAACTAGTGTTATAAAAAAAACACGTAGTCAACAATATCCTCACTCTTTGAACCATTAGCATAAATATCAGTATAGTTATTAAATTTCACACGATGTGCAGAAAATAATTGTTGGAAAACAGCAGGAGCCAAGTTGTTTTTGTCATAACCTTTGAAAGGATGGAGAGATGTAATATTAGGAGGGTTCCATGGAGGGAGCACATGTGAGGGACATGGACTCACCTCAATATTAATCAGAGGGCCATTATTAACAATGTTTCTCATTCAACGACTCCAAAAGATGGGATGCAAGATGGTCGATGCTAATAAAGAATATCATTATCAGTATTTAAAATATAGGTATGAAGAGGATGGCCAGGATGAGAAAGGACATGGTAATACAATTCTAATGAAAGTTTTTCATGAGTATGGGGTAATGCTGGTTCATTACAGTCAACATAAAGACTTAAAATTGGAGATGTAGGAAATGCACCAGAGCAGACACGGAGTGCGCTATGGTGCACAGTGTCAAGTTTTTTAAGAACAGATTTACTGGCAGAACCATAGTCCTGGCAGACATTGAGACATAGTCGATTTTAGTATGGATCACAGCTCTATAGATTTTAAAGAGAGAAGTGTGGTCAGCTCCCCAAGAAGTATTTGAGAGTACTTTAAGTAAATAAAGGGATTTTTCACATTTTGTCCGTAATTGTAAAACGTGGTAAAAAAGTAAGTTTTTCGTCAAAATGTAGGCCTAGATAATGAACATTGTCCACAACAGGAATTTGCGATGATCCAATAAAAATTTCAGGATCTGGATGCAGACCCCTGCGTCTACAGAAATGCACACAAGAAGTTTTGTCATGAGAAATTAAAAACATTTTTGTTAGTCCAGCTAAGAATACTTTTGATTGCAATTTCCAGTTGTCTCTCAATAAAACAAATATCCTGTCCCATACACATAATACGGAAGTCGTCAACACAGAGATCTCCCTTCACATAAAGAGGGAGTTGTTTAAGGATGTCATTTATTTTAATAGCAATTAGGGTGACACTCAGGACACCACCCTGGGGTACACCCTCTTCTTGTACATAAAAACTAGACAGACTTGTTTGGAATTGTTGGATATTGTTGGAATTGTTTGGATATCGTTTTAAAGAAAAATGTTCCTGAAATAAATGGCTATTTTTATGGAGGGGGGAGGGGGACAGGTAGTGGATAGGCAGCATAGAAATGCATGAAAAAACGGTTTATGTATCAGAATACAATTTTTCTCCCATTCACTCTGTATTCCTCCGAATGATTTGAAAGTCAAGCCCGAAAACCGTGTCTTAAGTAATTTTCCCATTTATATCTCCCTCTTAGTTGCGTTTCCAAGATCTCAACGAAAAACTTCACGTGCAAATGGATTTCAAGGAAAATGTGTTTTTTGGAATAAATATTTTTTAAACAAATTTTTTGAGTAAAAAATAAATAAATACTAAAATCTGTACATTATACTAAAATAAAAGGCAATTAAGCCATATTTGTAATGGGCATTTCCATGAAAAAGTGGACATGAGGGTTGAAATTTCAAATGTCTTTTATTACTACAAATAATATATCAAATTAAAGGTAAAAATATGACGCATATGAAATTACAGAGAACTAAGCTCTAAAAATATTTTTTTTATAATTTATCTAGGCTGAAAGTTGGAAAAATTTGAAAAACTTTCAGCCTGTAAAATAGGGTATTTTCATTCTGACAGAAGCAATATTTAAAACAGCAGCATTTTCCATATATGTGCATATATTACTATTTGTGACCTTTGTGTGTCTTTTGAAACACTTCATTTTTCAAAAAAATTTAAAGGACCCGATTTTTAATACAAATATATTTACACTGTCTCTCTGTCACACCCGTCACAAAAAAGATGCTAAAGTTATTATACAAAATGCATTTTTCCATGAAAATACATGAAACTTTCGGAAAGTCTATTGCAAGTCTGAATAACTACAAAACGTTAAAAATTCAATAAATTTTTATTTTTTGTGAAATTTTAGTGTGACGGGTGTGACAAAATTCTTGTGACTGGTATGACAACATTTTAAATTGCTTTGAAATATATTTAAATATTTTTTAAATGAAGTGTAAGGTTGAATCATTCTTGTTTCTGAACATGTTAAGGCCAATTTGCCAAAAAAAAAAGATAAATCATGAAATATATATATTTGAATTATTTTGGCAAATTGTGAGTTGGTAGCAACTTACTTACTTTTAAGTTAATTTTGCTTTGGATTTTTTTTAAATGTGCTCAGGAGATTAGTGCAATAAAGGCATTGTATGTCTCAGCAGTGAAAATACTAGAAACTAAACAAATACTGACAGAAAATGGGAAGGCATCAAGTCTTATCACCACTTTAAAGTAAGTAGTGATAGTACAGTAGAGGACCTATTATCCAGAATACTCGGGACCAAGGGCTTTCCGGATTTTGGAATTTTCTGGATTTCAGGTCCTTGCAAAATTCAGAATTTTCCAAAAACATAAAAATAACAAAATTAAAATCCCATGTAGAATATGAATAAGACTTATGTTTTGAATGTTTTTAAATTATGTAAACAAAAATTCCTGCATTATTCAATAATAACAGTGAATAAATAAAAAAATAAAATGGGTAACTAATGTTCTATCTACAAGCTCTACCTCTTTTTTCTTTACAGCTACATAATTTACATAAACAAATTTGATAGATTATTAAATATCTAATGAAATATCTTATGATTTTTTTTTTTAAACAAATCCTAATATAAATTAATTTTAAACTAAAATTTGACAAAAAAAACAAACTATTTTTTCCTAATTTCGGGAGGGTAGGGGGGGGGGAGGGGTTGGCCTGAAACTGAAATAACTTATTTTAGTGGTGGCACATTGAAACAAGAGACTGAAGAAAAAAAATAAAATCTATAAATTTTTTGAAAAATTCAAAAATTACAAAATTTTAGTAAAAATTTACAAATTTTGAAAATTTTTGATTATTTTTCTTTTCTGGATTTCAGGTCCTTCCGGATTTTGGAATTTCGGATAATAGGTCCTCTGCTGTACTATCCTTTTGATGGGAAAGACTGCCAAATCAACACTGAGGGAAGTGGCAGTCACTGCTAATTGTGAAAAGGAAAATATTTGCAAAAAATAAAAGTTTCTGATCCAGAGAGATACAAATGCCATTTGGCAAAGGAAGCAGCCAGAAACAATAAGGTGAGAAGCGAAGTATCAGAGGGAAAAAAAAGAATCCAAAGGGATCAAACTATTACGTGTTCAAAAGCTAAGTGAAAGAAGAAGAGAAGAAAGACAAACTGTAGTTCGAATGCAGTTTCAGAAAAAGGTTAAAGATATGACTTATGAAGAATGTAAAGAGTATGATCAGGTAAGGAAGGCTGAATACAGAGCCAAGTTGACCCATCAAAAGAAAAGAGTTTGTGAAAGAGAAAAGAAATATAGGGAGAACTGCACTGCAAAGAAAAAACAGCTTCAGAAACAAAAAACTGAAGAACAAATGTCAAACTACTTCATCACCAATATCTCCATCCGTACGAGTCCTAACATCAAGAATATGTAAAAGCCTGCGAAAATCTCCTTCTAAGTATGCGTGTGTTATAAAAAGTCTCATCAATACATGTTCTCCAAAGAAAAAACTTGCCCTTGTAAGCCTAGGGATACATACTCCTGATAAAACAAAAAAATTCAAGCAATTTGAAAATCGCATTAAAAGAAAAAATGATATGAAAAAACAGAGAGGTTAGTTCTCAAGACAGTAGATGCAGATAAAAATCTAAAACAGGAAATAAAGATAGTGAAAGACTATGTGCAAAAATCGTGAGATGTTACAGTGATGTTGAATTTGAGGAAAGAACTGCAGCCTTTTGGCATTCATTTATTTAATGTCATGTGGCAGCTCCAGCAATTTAATCAATTGGTTGAAAATATAGAAGATGGATGGCTAGTAACAGTAGAAAATTTTTCAGAAAATTTTCATATCAAGTATCAATTAACTCCTCAATCTTCATATTGGGATACACAGAGTGTAACTCTCCATCCGACAGTTTGTTTTTATCGCGATCCCCGTAACACATGAAATTATTAGAGAAGGTGTAACTTTAGTTACATCTGACTTAAATCATGATCATTTCGCGCAACTACTGTGAATCACATAATGAGCAAAATAAATTTTCAAATCAAGCATCATGTTGGATGGTCTGATGGTTGTGCCAGCCAATATAAAAGTTGAGGCTTTTTTGGATTATTCCTTGTATCCCCAGACTTTCCTTCATGGCTATGAACTATGAATATCACTTTTTTGGATCTCGCCATGCTAAGGGACCGTCTGATGCAGAAGGTGCAGTTATTAAAAGATTTGTAGATAGACAAATTGCGCATAATGGCTGTTTAGTTCAATCAGCAGACGATTTTGTTAATGTTTGCCAGAAAATACCTCAACCAAAATGCAGGCAAATAAAAAATTCAAGCCACAACGTGCTGTAATTTTGGTTAAAAAAAAACAGAAATCGACAGTGCTCGAAGTATAGCAAGACAGCCAGCAAAAACTGTAAAAGGTACACAAAAAGTCACTCTGTACAAACAACAAACAAATTTGGAACTATTCAAATAAGAAATAGATCTTGTTTTTGCATTCTCTGTAAAAACAATCAAGAATGCATTACCAGTGAAGCTGGGGGGAAAAAAAAAAAGATTGATTCTATAATTGATTCCTCACAGTTGAAAACAGATTATGACATTGGTGACTGGTGCTTTGTAATTTATGATGAAAACTTATGGCCAGGTATCATAGAAAAGATCAACATTGTTAATGGTGAAAAAATATTTTCTATAATTTTTTTGACGAATCCTCAGGGAGACATTGATTTTAACAGGTTTCGTTATCCATCTAAAAAAGACAGCACACATTTAAAACATGAAGATATTTCACTGAAATCACCATCTCCACCTCACCCTGTGACAGCAAGAGGAGACTTTTCTTTTCCTAAAGATATTATAGATATGTGTATTAGAAAAATAGCAGTGTAACTTGTTTTTTGAGAAAATAAAAAGAATTAATTATATGTTGGATACTTCGAATATTATGTAAAGGTATGTTTTTTGCATAATGTGTAATTCCTATAAAATTAAGATATTGCTTCAAAAAAAGTAATAAATATAATAATATCAAAGTTTAACACTTGATTTTATTATTAGTAGTAGTACTGGATAACAAAAAGTTAACTAGATATATATGTATACACATACATTATACAATTATAGAACAAATTTACTACATTCGTAGTCTTAAGAATTTTTTAAATACTAAGCACAATTTAACTATGGAAAGGTCAAAACTGTGTAACCTACGTATCAGCAATGTCCAAAATCTGTAACCTACAGATCTACTAATTAAATGCTTTAATAATTAATTTTCCAGGCTAGTTGCTGTCTTTTAATGTTTGTGCATAATTTTGTAGACTTATATGCTATACTGTAAAAAAAAATTGGCCTTAAATTTGAAAAATTACCTATAGTTAACATTTAATGTTCCTACATTTTGATAATTTCCCTTTAACAACTATCATGGTACAAAACTCAGACTTATTTGGTGGCTACCATGAAATGTTATTATATTCCCAGACTTTTCCCTGACTTATTAGGATAGTTTCCAAATTCCCTGACTTTTCCAGGTGGTGTAGCAACACTGTTTAAAGCATTCAGCCCATTTGCTGTTCAATCTTTCTATATTCACATCAGTACTTTGATATATTGATAATAAACATATGTCTTTCTCATGCAGAATCGCTTAAAAAAGTAACAATAAGATATTTGTAAAAGATAATTTTAATTTTATTTTAGGAGAGAGAAGTGGATTTAAATGTCAATTATTGATAAGCTGTTTAAAAATGTGCCGGTTATGTTTTGCGAATTTCCTAGGATTTAAGCGTAAAATTAGAGTATAGAGTTTATTAACGAGTCTAAATTATCATTATCTTGACGATAAAGTAAACTAAAATGTTTTAAATACACCGATTATTTTTTTAAATAGAAACATACGTTTCTTTTTTCACATTTATTTTATCTTATTTAACTTTCCTGTTGAGCTCACAATTTGTGGCTGATTAACATACTTTTTCCTTCTTTAATGACATCTCATAAATTAAAATGTTTTGTATCATATTTTACAAATTCCAGTACATCGTAATGAAACGAACTAACGAAGCCTAATATGATCATTTCGTAAGTAAATTATCAACTCCTTTTATTACAGTGAGTGTAATTGTGCTATATGTTACTTTTCTTTATTAAAGCATAAATTTAAAAAAACTTAAATATCAGCAATCTAACAAAGCTTTGGATATTTACTTATAATACTTACATCCTCCATTTTATCAGCTGTCAAAATACACGAGTCTCCTCTTACGCAATCTTCTAAACAACACAGTAAACCGAAACCGCTTCGCCTTCACGGGCGGCTAAACCTAGCAAATAGCATTGCTCTGATTGGCTATTCAGATTCAGACTTTTAACGCAGGGCCTGTTTATTTACCTCCATGGAGATATGAAGGTAAGAGAAAGTTTCTGATTAAATAAGTTAAATGTGATGATTTAAAAACTTTCTTATATATTTTTCCAAAAAATTATAGCTGTATTTAATGTCGTAGCCTACGACGATGCGCGTCGCTGAACAGCCTATCTTTTTCCACTCAAAACTAGGGGGACAGGGACTGGTAATTTCGCCAGTAGATGGCACTCAACCCGGGAAAAAAAGTTTTCTGATAGTATTTTTCATCGAATACGCCATCTGGTGGAGAAAAGATATAACTTCTCGTTTCAGGAAAATCCCTTGCAAACCCGTTGCATTACATGCATTTTTAATTTGTTCATAATGATTTTTTTTTGCACAATTTCAGATTTCACGCGATATTTGTGTTCTGTGTTTATATTACAAGGTAAAAAATGTCTAAATTTGAATATCTCACACTTTCAAATGCATTTACAATAAAGAATGGTTTCAATGGCACTTTATCATTAGTTAAAGGGACAATGGACATTACCCACGATTTGGGAACGAGAGTATAAAACCACGCCCCTGTAGGTATTATACTTGAGCTTTAACATTACAGTCTATGGAGAAAACGCCAAAAATTAACACCAATTTTTAAGAGAAAAACAATTTCACACAGTGTTTTTTTTTAATGCGACATATTTGTGTAGTATTTAGTTATATTAGTAGCGGTATCAAAGCTGATTTTAAGGTTAGGAACGTCTGTTTTTATTAAATTAAAATGACACTGTTTGGCGCGTGAAAGTAACATTGGCGACGAACATATCGTACTATTGTGGCAGTCCTACTATTCTGCTTCTGTTTTGTTGCTTTGCTAATTGTTTGTTTTGTTTTGCTCGCTTGTCCCTATTGTTTTTGAAATGTCAGCTTCAATTTTGGATAATCCACTGCCTCTGCGGGATTTCTCTCAACTGAATATTTCAGAATATATTATGAAATTAAATTTACTGAATGAGAATCACGGACAGGATGCAAATTTGAAAGCTAGTGTAGCGGGTTTTAAAATGTTTCGAAATAAATTTGTAAACAAAGTAAATTCCAGTACCGGCGGCTGCGATCAGCGCCTCTATAGGCCATTTTAAGTCCCAATTACAAAACACATTTTTAATACTTAAGTACCAGACTTTAAAAAAAGAAAGTAATAAAAAATACACTGCCGCAGACAAAATTTTCGTCTGAGAGAAGTTTTGAATCATCTTTCTTTACTGAACAATTTCGTTATTTTACATATACATGTTTTTTTTTTCTTTTGCTACAAATATGATGTGTAATATGAAGTTGAAAAGGAGAGGAACGATTTTTGCTTTGCCCCTTCCATGGTTATAGAAATTCCCCCACTTTTTTCTAAGGGGGTGAATTTAAACTTTGCAAACTGGAGATTTTTTGTTGTTGTTGGGATAGGGGGGGGGGGGGGGCAGGATTAATAAGTGCTTGATAATTTATTAATTTGTTTTACATTAGAATGAAATATGTAAAACAATTTATTATAAATATTTTACAAAATTTATGTACAACTAGGATTTTTTACAAAACTTAATAAAAATGTTACATACTTAAAATTTGTAGCCCACTTTAAAAGAATTTCGTGCATCAGTGATTATAAGGCTCACATTACGCCTGATTTTGGGCAAAGAGCAGAAATGTGCTTAAAAGAATTTAAAAATATATATAAAACACAAAAGATGCACAAAATTTTTGGGTAGTTGAGAATATTAAGATGATTATTTTTTCTTGTTATAATAAAGTAATAAAAGTAAGTTTTTGTTTTGGTAGTAATAGAAAACTTTGAATTTTATATACTAATGGCCATTTGCAAAATTTCATTTATTTTTAAGGTTTTAAGACACGTGTCCATTGCTGGAATGCTTAATTAGTCAATTTCCAGCAATGGACACCACTGCTAAAAATTTTATTTCAGTATTTTTCATAATGCATAAAATCTTTCGACTTAACCCAAGTAATCCAAGTTTCGACCCAAGTAATCAAATTTAATTTTTAAACTGAACTTACCAGTATGTAATAGCACCAAAACTTTTATAAATAGCTGCTTTTAATTAATTTCGTGTGGTTAATAAAATTTACAATATTTTAATCAAATTATTTTTATTTTATAACTCTGCCTTGCATATTTTATAATCTGGCAATCAATAAAACAAATCAGGAAGCAGAGAATATTGTTTAAGGGCATACAGAAAATAAAGGCTCAATCCCTCTCTCTTAAAAAAAACCAATTAAGTTGCAGAAAGTTGTTAAAAATCTATTATTTTCTGTCTTAAATATTTGCGTATTCACCTCTGACAAAAGAAAATGTAATATTAATTAAATTTATAGTAGCAATGAAACTATTAAATATGCATATCAGTGGCCTCAAATGACAGTTCTATAGTTTTATTAGAAATTATTTTATTTATTATTTAAAGCATTCAATCCACAGTATCATTTCTTTAACATTTGTAATACTAATTACTACAAATATTATATCAAGTAGTTTCAGGGAGTTTAACTGTTAAAAATAGTGGGAATTGTACGAATCTATGCAAAAACTCTTCCAAAACTTTTTTTTCGTTTTTTTTATTATTATTATCCGTCTAACCCCCCCCCCCCCCCTTTCACTCTCTCAATTTGACAACTGTAATTCCTTGACATTTAGTATTTTAAACCATCTATCTAAAATAATTAAAACATTGCTATTGTGATAATCACAGTAATCATTTTAAACAGTGAATAATTCTCAAATATATTATTAATTATTGATATCCTAATTGCTAAATTTATTTGAAAATAACTATTTTGTTTCATTAGTATGCTTTCATTAAATTCTAGCACTAAATACAGTCATATAAACAATTAACTATATTTATTACTTTTTGTGGGATGTCCATTACTGGCACAAAGAGTGTTCATTTATGAAATTTTGTGTGTTTGATATTTTTCTTTTTGTTATTTACAATTAAATTTTGATTCATATTGGAAAATGAGACTGTCAGAATTGTTAAATATTGTTGATAGATTAATATAATATTAAAAAACTAGAATATAATAACTATAACTATTAATTTAAAAATAATTTTTAAGAAATTCCTTAAGGGTGTCCATTACAGCCACATCTACTCTATATGAAAAAAGAAATTAATACATAAAAAATACATTTAACCAATATGAAATTAAAACTGATTCTTTAACCTTTCATTACTCATTCAGATACCTGAAATCTGTCTATCAAAAATGGTTATTGCTTGCTGTAACAATTCATTGAATAATGCAAACTGTTTCATATATCTATCAAACTCTTATTTACTTTTGATTTAAAAAAATTGTATTGGCTTTAGAGTTTATTTTCATTTTTTCATATGTGTAGCATATAAAGGCATTATTTTAGCACTGCTTGCAATAAATGCATTTTTTCAAGAAGCAGGCTAAATTTACAATAATACATAGTCAGATGTGCCAATCCAAAAACTTTCTTCTATCTCAGTCATGTTAATACTTCAAAATTCGCTATCACATAGCCAATAAAATCAATATTTTTCGTCATTCTGTTGTACATCAGCTTCTTGCGAATCGTCGGGTTACCGGGATGCTTTTTACAAATGCAAGATGAGAAATCTCAGTCATTGTTCGAGTTAACACTAGAACTTTCTCATGGATCAATTAAATTAAGGGTCTTCATCTTGTGACCGTGGGCTACCAAGTTACCACTATTATATGGGGAGACATGTGCGTCCCACGAACCGATAGCAGGACTGATAGTTGCAGCATTTTCTAATAAAAGATAAATTCCTATTTAAAAGATTAAGAAGCAGAATGTCACAACATCGATTTAGTTCTTTGTTCAGTATATTAATTAAAAAACATTAGTAGTGCCATAATTTGATATGGAGGAATTTAGTGACCATCTTACAAGAATTTTTTTTGTTTTTTTTTTTTATAAATTAAACATGCATTTGTCAATACAGGTTATAAAATACGTAGACAGAGTAGGATTTTGACATATGCCACATGGTCTTTGTACCAAAACGATTTTTAATTTAAAGATAGGACAAATTTTAAAAGAAGAATTCATAAACATTTTTTTATCATAAAGAGAGAAAAAGTTTATTTTAGAAAAAAGATTATCGTCACATGATTACACAAAAATTAAATGTTCAGCTTCTAAAATTCACGAAACTTCATGATATGAGAGGGGTTAAAATGGCAGTGGAATAAGTCAAAAATTTGAAAAATCTTGATAACCATATTTTCAGTGAACGTATATTAATTTCTGTTCAGTGCGACAGTCAAATAAGTCATAGTTCACTTAGGGAGTCGCTAGAGGGCAAAACAAGTTGGACCATTTAATGCAACGGCAATACGACAAGTTTCACAAAACCCTTCATTTCTCAAATTATGTAAATATTGACTTACTTCACTGTCGTTCTTACTCCCTCATATTGCGTAGAATTAATCTAAATTTTTCACCCTTTTTACCGAAATAGAAAGCACTGTTATGTTAAAATGGCTAAGTCCATTAAAAAAACTTGATTAGGATAAAGAATTAATGATAACTTTTTGATGACTACATTCACTTAAAACTACATTGTAAGGAACCACTTATACTATCATTTTATTTTAATAAGCAACTTCTTATGCACTAAATTTTATCAGAAAGTTACTCAATATATGCAATAAAATCTCAAAAGTCCTGTAATCTCTTGTAAAATCTCAAAAATCATATGAAAGCTGAAGGATCAATGGTGTAAGGTGGAATTTATTTAAGATTGAAAATGGGTAAACGCAGTGTAAAATAAAGTGTATTTTTTTTTTAATTTGAGACGTAAAAGAATATTTCATATTTTTGAGATTAATACTGCATGTTAAAATGAAATGCTTAATAGTGAAAAATTGATTTTCTAAGAAATGTTGCTTTTTAGTATTAACTAGCTGACATTCCTGGCGTTTCCCGGACCCGTGATAATAACCTTGAATATACTTAAAATCAATGTTGAAAGATTTTAAATTTTTAGGCTAAAATCTTTCCACACGAATCTAATGTTGGGGAACCCACTGCCTTCGGCAGCGTACAATCTATACTTTATATGATTTCTAATTTTTAAACGAAAATCTATTCAAACAAACCTAGAATCGGAGGCCCCAGACCCACTGTCTTTGGCAGTGTACTGTACATTAGGCGTGCTACTGCTACATACGCTCTGGTCTGTTTTTGCATACGAACCTCGAATTTGTATGGTTTTATATTTATTACACGAAAATGTTTCCAAACTAAGAAGGCCCCATTATAGTGATTGCTGGTTTAATTTCTGGCATTTAGGTATATCAAACTTTGAATTGTGACCAAAAGGTCTCAAGAAAATATAAATAATATAAAATGCGCACACTCTTTTAAAACGCTAAAGAATATCTTCCAGTGTATTGACAACCTGTGTTGAAAATGTGGAGGTTTTACCGGACATGTGTAGAAACGAAAACCCCTTGGAAAATTGTCAAAAGCACAATTCTCTTAAAACGGGAAACGCTATATTCAAAGGCACCAAGAGAGTGGAATCCGTGAAACGACTTAAAGAAATTAATTTTTTTGAAATTGTAAATTTTACCGGGAACATACTGGGAATAAGTGGATATCTTTTTCCGAAAAAAGGAGATAATGTTTTAAAACTGGAGTAAAAACAGAAAAACGGCTTTAAAATGTAGGAAAAAAACAGAAAACTGGGAAAAGGAATCTGAAAACACGAAAACTACTTGAAATAGAACTTCGGCTTTTTATATTTTTGAAAAGTAAATATTATTATTATTATTATTATTATTATTATTATTATTATTATTATTAAAGACTGTTAAAAAGGGAAAGGTAACAGGAATAAGTGAGTATTTTTTCTTGTATTTTCTTTCAGGAAACGGATGCGACAGTTTCAAAATGCAGAAAAATGGAAAACTTGAAATAAAAATGTTTTTTGGAATACTAAATATAATTATTTTTTTTAAAAACAAAAGAACGTTCAAACTGGGAATGTAAGGCGAAAAGTTTTGTGTTTTTCTTTTCTTTTTTCTTGTAACTGTGCGAGGGATGCCGTGATCGTGATTTCCAAAATGCATAAAAAACGAACGCTTCGCTTTCATCTGAGATCCGAGGAAACCTGTAAATGCACATCCCCAATTCGCAGAACGACGCAAACTTGCCATTTAGCAATGTTCATTAGAGTTTTTAATTAACATATCGGTTATATATCAAAAACTGGCAAATCTGAGCCTCAGACGTATTGAGTCCTGTCTTCGTCTATCCTCATCTAGATTTTTATACCTCTACGTGCGCTAGATTTTGCCAACAGACAGACAGATGGATAAACATCTTTATTTTATTAATGCAGATAGCATGCTGCTTTACATATAGTTATTAAAAGAATCGTTAATAAATCTGTGAGAAATACTTTGAACAATAATTTTCCACGTGAATTCAATAAGTGGTTTTATATTTCATTTAGAACTTATATTTTTAAGTATATACTCTGCAGGTTATGGGCAAATGGAAGTATCATAGTCCCTTTTCCCACTACAAATTACATTAAGGATTATATCTAATTCGGGGGCACTCTAATTTGAGGTATGCAAAAAAATGCTAGGTTCGCCCAATTATGTAATTAATATGGTCCTGCTATTGTGTTTTAAAAATAAATTCAAGTACAGAAAAAAAATATGCACCATTTGTGCAAATTTTATTTTTAGTAGTTTTGGAAAAGAGGGAGGAGGGATGTCGAGGTTTGAGCTTAGTTATTAATATTATAGTTGGAAGGCCACGGAATATTAAAAATACTTTTTTTCTATAGTTATAATTACAGTCTCTACATTGTAATGATGTATAGGCATGTATTTGTTCTTCTTTTTCATCGAAATGCTTCAAGTAACGTGCTGTCAAAATTTAAAATTTCTGCACGATAGTGTGTTTCGCTATTAAAATTCTTAAATCAGAAATTCTGGAAACGAACAACAAAAGTTGATGTTTGGCAGGTAGCATTGGGCTCATGATTGCACATAAAACGTAAATCCGGCCCCATTTGCTGTAAATATAAGGTACACTTGGTACTTAATGAATTATAATTTATTTTATTATTATATTTGTATTTATTGCGTTTAATGTCTTACTGTTAAATTGCCTAGAATTTAGAATAAATTATTCGGTAGAAATTCAATTATTATTCATTACTTATTTGAATATAAAATAAGTAATATTAAGATTCCTAAGTATGCTTACTTTGGAATAGCAGTATTTCCTAAAAGTAAATTTTTCCTTATTTAATTGCAAGATTCTGCAATTAAATAGAGGAAAATTTTGTTTATGGAATTAGTGGTATTAAAAAGTAAGCATCCGTAAGAACTCTCCATACGAATTTTACACCTAAAATAAAATAAAAATTTCTCAGAGACAAGAGGGAGCACTAATTTTTCTTGCTCCAGGGCGCTGAATATGTAGCTACGCCACTGATCCAACAGCTTCGCATTGATCTAAATGGTCATATTGCAAATGTTAATGGTATAAATGAAGATATAATAAAACAGAATTTAGAAAATCCAAGGGTTGAAGTCGATTTGTCTCAAGATGATATTTTACAATATTACTACTCCAAATTTCCCAACTGTTTTAATTCAAATGATTCTAGAGGAATGTTAGGTGAAGCAGTAAACATAGCTATGCGAGAAGATTCTGTACCCCTTTTCTGTAAATCTAGGCCAGTTCCATATCCCATAAGACAATTGGTGAATGAAGAATTGCAGTCTTTAGTTCAAAAAGGTGTATTAAAAACCTGTAAGTCACTCCAAATGGGCAACCCCCATAGTCCCAGTGCCCAAAGTGAACAGCCAAGGCAAAAGATCTGTTACAATTTGTGGGGACTTTTCGGTAACTGTAAACAAATTCTGTGAAACTCAATTTTATCCACTTCCATCTCAGGAAGATATTCTAACAAATATCGGATCAGGAAGATATTTTTCAAAAATTTATTTATCAATGGCTTTTCACCCGTTGTCTATAGCTCCTGAATCTCAAGAGTTTGCTGTGTAACTAAGCTATGAATATACTTCACTCACTATACTAACTCATAACTAAAATATTTATTTGAAATTACACAGAGATAAAATTATAATCTGAAACGTTCGGTGAACATAACGTGTTTCCTACACTTGCGGGAGATCCAAGTGAACTGACAATGCTCTGCTAGGTCAGAGCTTGAGAGGGTTGCACGGAGAACCGTTGACGTTCGTTTGCTTGCAGGGGAGCCAGATTGAAGCGGCAGCCAAACACTTGGCGCATGCAGCCACACCCTCCCCCCGCAATGATATCCTTCCTCAGTCCTTTAAACGTGCTGGGAAATGTACAGTTCGTCCCGACCTAGTAACCACGGGTTCTTTTGAAGGGACTTTAAAAGGCAAGCAGTCTATAGCAATAGGAGCAGGAGTGCCTGATGCAACAGGAGTGTCCGATACAACAGGAGTGTCTGATGCCAGAAAAGCTGGTTTAAGTCTGTCTAATGACACCGTGTACTTGCGTCCGTTGAGGTCAATAATAAAAGTCTTTTGACTCTTTTCGATGACTTTATAAGGTCCATCATAAGGGTTTTGAAGCGGTTTTTTAACTCCATCATGCCGCAAAAACACATGGGAACAGTCCTTTAGATGGGGGTGGATGAAAATTGATTTAACTCCATGTCTGGAGGCAGGTGTAGGACGAATGTCTCTAAAATGCAGTTTTAAATTTTCTACGAACTGCTGAGGTGAAGGGTCTGCGGCAGTGGGGGCAAAATATTCCCCAGGAAGTCGAAGGCTAGTCCCATAGACTAAGTCTGCCGTCGTGGCTTGAATGTATTCTTTAAAGACTGAGCGGAAGCCAAGTAGGATGGTGGGCAATGCTACAGTCCACTGGTCTGTGCTATAAGCTTTTAAGGCAGCTTTAAGTGGGCGATGTAATTCTTCGACCATGCCGTTTGCCTGCGGGTGATAAGGCGAAGATCTTATCTTCTTTATCCCTAGGAAGTGGGACAGTGACCGGAATAGCATACCATCAAACTGTCTTCCCTGGTCTGTTGTGATTTTTGACGGGCAGCCAAATCTCGTTATCCACTGGTTGTAGAAAACCGTAGCCACTGTATGTGCACTAATGTCTGGGATAGCCACAGCTTCTGGCCATCGGGTAAATCTGTCCACCATAGTGAGACAATAGGAATAGCCCTGAGAAGGTGGAAGAGGACCAACTAGATCGAGATGCATATGGTCAAATCTCTTAGTTTGGTTAGGGAAAGAACCTACTGGGGTTTTAGTATGCCGGCTGACCTTAACTTTCTGGCAAGGGACACATTGCCTTGACCAAGTTGCACAATCTTTATTAATAGAAGGCCAAATAAATCTAGATCTTACCAATTTAGTTGTACCTCTAATTCTTGGATGTGCCAAATTATGCAATTGGGAAAAAATATGTTTTCGGAATGAGCTAGGAATATATGGTCTAGCAGTACCGGTTGAAAAATCACAATATATTGGAGTTATATGACCCGGTAAGGTAACTTTCTTTAATTCTAAACTTTGCGGGTTATCGATTAAATTTTGTAAATCAGGATCATTTGTTTGCAATTGAGCAATTTCATCAAAATCGATAGGGTTTGGCATTGATATTGCAGCCATCCGAGAAAGCGTGTCTGCTGTGATATTTTCTGATTCCTTTATATGGTGGATATCTGTTGTAAATTGGGATATAAAGTCCAATTGCCTAGTTTGCCTTGGTGAATGCTTGTCAGTGCGCTGTTGAAATGCAAATGTTAATGGCTTGTGATCTGTAAAGAGCGTGAAACATCTTGCATCAAGCATGTGACGAAAATGTTTAACGTTAGCAAATGCTGCAAGTAGCTCCCGATCGTATGCACTGTAAGCGCGCTCAGCTTGAGTAAGTTTGCGAGTAAAGAATCCAAGGGGTTGCAATTCATTGTCGACCATTTGTGATAATGTTCCACTGATTGCGAAATCAGTAGCATCTACATGCAACACTAAATGAGCATCTGGTTTCGGGTGTACCAAAAGGGTTGCATTTACAATTAATTCCTAACATTTTGTAAATTCACTGTTCGCTTCATCTGACCACTCAATTTTTGTTTTGTCATTTTTCTTAGCGCCTTTTAAATAGTTGTTAAGAACTATTTGATGTTTAGCTACATTCGGCAAGAACCGGCGGAAAAAATTAAAAAACCCAAGAAATCTTTGAAGATCTTTTATCGTTTGAGGTTGTGGATAATTTAATATGGGTGCGACTTTATCAGGAAGGGGTTTCGTTCCTTGCTGCGAAATAAGGTGGCCTAAAAAGGAGATTTCCGGGACACCAAATAAACATTTTGAAACATTGATTGTAAGTCCATATGCATTCAATCTTTCAAATAGCATGCACAAATGAACTTTGTGTTCAGCCTCATTCTGGCTAAAAATGAGTATATCATCTAAATAAACAAAACAAAATGATAAATCGCCCAAAATTTCGTTCATGAACCTTTGGAAGGTTTGTGCAGCATTACATAATCCAAAGTTTAAAAAAAGGAACTCAAAAAGTCCAAATGGTGTACAGACTGCTGTTTTTGGTATGTGGTCAGGATGTACGGAAATATGAAAATAAGCTCTAACAATATCGATTTTAGAAAATATGTTTTTTCCGTGAAGCGCATTTGAAAAATCCTGTATATGTGGAATAGGATATCTGTCCGGTATGGTGCATGAATTTAATCTTCTATAATCCCCAACTGGGCGAATGCTACCACAACTTTTAGAAACCACATGTATAGGAGAAGACCATGGAGATTTAGAGGGCCTGCATATTCCCTGGTCAATCATAAACTGAAATTCTTTTTTTACAGCTTTGTAAAGTTTAGGATTTAATCTCCTTGGCTTGCTGTGAACCGGGGGGGCCTGTAGTCTCAATATAATGAAGAGTATTATGCGGAACTGGCTCATTTTTTGACGTTATTTTTGTGAGTTTGGGATATTCTGATAAAATTTTGTGATAGTCAGAATTGCCTGAAATAATTTTAACAGAACTTTCCTGAGACGGATGTGCAAATATCCCAACTTGTGAAAGTTTTGTAAGGCTGTCAATCAGTCTACGACGTTTGAGGTCAATCAGAAGACCAAAATTTTCTAAAAAGTCTGCCCCAATAATTGGCATAGGTACGCTGGCTATTAAAAATTTCCAATCGAAACTACGTCTCAAACCAAGGTCTATATTCATTAATTTTGAACCATATGTAGAAATTTTTCTATTATTTGCAGCAAATAATTGCAAGGGATGCAATTTTTTAGAGGTTGTGGGATGTGGAATGCACGACACATCAGATCCTGAATCAACTAAAAATTTTAAATGTGATCTCTTATCAAAAACGTATAGGCGACAAGATTTAGGGGCTAGCGGTATTGATGTCGCCGAAATTTGCATATCGATAGCCGAGTCTAGTTTTCCGAGTTATTTTTGACAAAATTACAGGGTTCAGTATATTTGCGTGCTTTCTTGCCAAATCTTTCATGGTAAAAACAAAAATTCTCGGAACCGGTTTGGCGATGAGGCGATTTGAAATACCGTCCACGTGACCTATCCCTTGATCGCAATCTCGACATTCTTTCAATTTTGTTGCTTAGTGCAGCAATTTCCGCTCGGAGTGCGGATATTTCGTTCAATGGCGAGTCGGTAGTGGCCGCCGATTTACCGCGTGAGGGTTCACTGATAGCATATGCACTCAATTCAGATCGTACTTCGGTGATTTTATCCGCCATTTTCGCCAAATTCTCCAGCGATTCTGAACTGACAGCCAAAATGCTGTGCATGTCTGCTGGGAGCCTTTGAAACCATAATTATTTCAAAAAATCTTCACTAACTGAAGTTTTTGCCAACTGCTGCATTTCCCTTAAAAGATGAGAAGGCTTTTCATCCCCTAACTGTAATTCGGACAACAGTTTTCGGATTTGTTTATTTTCAGATTCGGAGAATTCCTGAACTAAACGATCTTTTAAAATCGTGTATTTATTTTGAGTTGGCGGATTTAAGAGAATATCAGATACAGCAGACAGTGTTTCCGGATCAATTGCTGCAACGATGTTATTATATTTTGTTGCATCGACGCCTAATTTGGCAACTTGGGTATTAGTAGCGGCGGGAACGTCGTCCGGCATAATTTTACAAAATAAATAGCTACTATCTATAAATTACTAATAATTAATAATAAAACCAATAATAATTTGGAATAGAAAATATTATTTTAGTAATTTGGGGGCATTCCTAACCAAACCAGAGAAATAAAACGTGCATCTTACATCCATTTCGTCGCTGTGGTGTAGCTAGCACGTGGTCCGGGCCGGTGATTATCTCCGAACATCAAAAAAGCTGCATGAATAATTCAGGGTCACCACTGCTGTGTAACTAAGCTATGAATATACTTCACTCACTATACTAACTCATAACTAAAATATTTATTTGAAATTACACAGAGATAAAATTATAATCTGAAACGTTCGGTGAACATAACGTGCTTCCTACACGTGCGGGAGATCCAAGTGAACTGACAATGCTCTGCTAGGTCAGAGCTTGAGAGGGTTGCACGGAGAACCGTTGGCGTCCGTTTGCTTGCAGGGGAGCCAGATTGATGCGGCAGCCAAACACTTGGCGCATGTAACCACAAGTTGTTGACGTTGAACACACCAAGGGGTTTACTGCACAGGCGGCTAGCCCAAGCAGTTAGCATTACTCTGATTGGCTCTTCAGATGCCGTTAGCATTGCTCTGATTGGCTCTTCAGATTTAGTTTTCCTGACATGAAAATCAAGCTATCAGCTACAAAAATCACTGACGATGTTTATATCAAAGCCCATATGTAACGGTTATGTTTATAGAAAAAAATATTCATTGCTGGCTAGACTTAGTTCTTTTTATAATTTTTTTTTTTACAATAATTTAAATTATGCAAGGTTGTTGTTGTTTGTTATGATAATGTAACTCTTTGAAATTCAGTTTTTGGATAGCTGTTTGCAGCCTTATATAGGTTATTTTTTTTACTTTCACTCACGATGATACTACTGAATAGTAATGTAAATAGATTAAAAAAAAAAAAAAAAAATCTGAAGCTAATATAAGTTTGCGAATGAAAATAATAAAGTGTATTTTTGCTTTACTTATTTGGTTGTTGTTTTTCTGTAATACTTAATCTAAGTGTTTTAAGTCTTTATCTGTAATGATTACAGTCTTGCTAACTATATTTTTATTTATTTATTTTGAAAAGCAATAGTATAGGTGTATGGGTGAAATTAATTTTAAATCGTAAAACAGAAAGTTGAATTGATAGACATAGTATAAACAGGGTTTGGTGATAACTATCAATGGATATGAATATCTTGATACAATGTTTATTCTCAAAATATCAGGAAGTTTCATATTTTCATACATTTGATTGTATAAAATGTAATTTTCAAACTAATGTGTTTGATATTTATAATCAAATCAAGTGTAAAGGAATTTTTTAATTGTTATTTACACCGTCGTTCAATAGATATAGAACTTTTGCTCAGGCAGTGACGTTTTTACTCCCTCTCCCCTTTTCCCATATTTTTTCCCAAACTTTACATTTAAAGCTTAGTTTTTAAATGTAGAACCAATAATTAAACCGGTGAGTGGGAAAAAGATAACATTCCAGCTGATGAAACAGAAAAAAACTAACAATTTTAAAGAAATGTTCACCATTATTTGATTGTAGAGGGTTCATCAAATAAATTTCAAAGAAAAATACTGAAAAACTTATTAGTTATTAATTAAACTATCTAAGTTCCTTTTTTGTATTTTTGGAATATTATCCTTTTTCTACTCACCCGTTCAGTTATGTGGGGCATTATTTACTTAGGACAGCTATTAAAAGATAAAGTGTATATTTGAGATAAGTTATTTACAGCTTCATTAGAAAGAATTTTTTATGGTTTTGTTTTATTTAAACTGCACAACAGTTTAGGGAATGAAAAACAATAAAACATGTTATTGATGATAAACTTAACTAACTAACCTTTGTTTGAATTATACAAAATAAAGGAATTCTAATAATTATGCTTTAAATGTACTTAAGAGACTATTGTATTGCTAATATGGTAAAAAGCTCTTTCCAACAATGTTAAATTTTTTCCACGAAGAAGGAGGGGGTGCTCTTTCAGACAATTAATAAATGGAAAATTATAAAACTTTCAGGGGAACAGACTTTGATGCTTCAGGGGTGGGGGGCTCCCCCCTCCTGAATTCAATATTGCTTGTGATTATTTTCATAATAATGTGACTCCCTGAAAGTAAAATTATAAAAAAAGATAGGTATATATACATATATCTTTTTTTTATTATTATTATTCAGATTATCTGGCATCGGATAATATGCAAATTGTCAGTATTGTTAAGTCAATTTATAAAGCAAGTAGTGAAGTATTTAATGCAAGCTAAAGTGTATGCGTACATATATATTTGAGGCGTTCCATAAAAATTGTCAGAGTCAGAAATCACAATCATAATATATAGATAGATGGATACTAATAATGCCTTTTTATTTTTTAAAGAAGCTATTAACAAGAAACAATCTAAAGAGTGTCAAGAATGCACAATAACAAATTGTAGGGGACTCTATCCTCTACTAGCTACACTCGTCAACCCTTATCCAGATACCTCAGTCTCTAAAAACATGCTAATTGACTTTATTTAAAAATATTACCTGATTATGAAAGATTAAATTACATTATCATTATCAAGACCAGTGACGATCTTTATAATCACAATTAAGTTGCCATTTGTTTCCATTTTACTGGGGGATTTGTCGATGCCCAAGGCCACATCCATGATTGTTGAGACAGCCGACGGCTGTTTTCATGATTGTTTAAGAAATATCAGTTTAACATTTGGCAATCAACTTGTATAAAATTGTAAAATAAAAAGGGCTAAGATGCTTTACACTCACGCAGAAAAAAAAATCGGTTAAAAAAAGGAAAAAAGGCGCCAAATTTAGGGGATTTTTTCCTTTAATGGCAACCTAGCCATTGTATTAAGTTATTCCTTTGGCGCGGTCTTGAAAATCGCGCCAACCAAAAAGTAGCCAAACTTATGTTTATATGTTTGCATGAGTGTAAAGTAGCCAAACTTATGTTTATATGTTTGCATGAGTGTAAAGTATCTGTTCCGTAAAAAGTGTTGTTGCCTCCCAGATTTTTATAATGATAGTATAGACAATACTTTTACTTTGGATTTCAGGCTACAAAAATTTGTCTGTATGGGAATAACATTGCAAACTGCTCCATTGAAAATACCCATGTTTAGAAAATGTATGCATATATTTTATCGATCAACAAATATTTTCAGGAATAGGTTATATCATGTATTCATTTCTTTATTTTTATGTAACTTCATGCAAATCTTTCATGCTATTTGAAAAATTAAAGAAGTAATTTATCAAATAATAATTCTTACAAAATCTAAAGTATTCCATGCATGCATTTTCTATATTTACGCTACTTCAAGTGATGAAGTATGTAAACAAACAAACATGCTAGCTGCTACTTTGACACATACCTCCACATGATTCCTGCTGGCGTCATATGAATATTGTCCATAAGAAAATCTTTTTAAATGTATCATTTTAAAATATGAACATAACTTTTACACAACAATTTATTTAAAAAATTTCTTCCTTTTTCAATATTCATATGTAAATATATTTTTTAATTAAAAATAGTGTTAGAAATACTATAAAAAAGTGCTTTTAAATGTGACATAATTTTTATTATCTATATATCACCATATAAATTACTATGCATTGTTTTTGAAACTGTAAAACTTTTTTAACTGAACTATTTTATTTGACTTTAACATTAAATAGCTCTTAAAATAATTCCACTGTTTCAAAACTGTCTACTTCAGCATGTTTATCAATAGATTTCTTGGTACTTCTCCATTATAAAAAAAAAAAAAAAAAAAAAAAAAAAAAAAAATCCCAAATTGTAATGCTCAGTAAACAAATGAAAGAATATTTCCACTAAAATCTAAAAAAAATACAAATAATTCAGAAAAGCTTCACTCACTGAAGTATCTAATAACTGTAACTCCAAACAAAATTTACAATATATTAGTGAAAACAGAAAAAAATAATCTTGGATATATATATTTATTTACATCATTTTTCTTAATTATCCTGGTGGATAAATGTTTATGACGTCAGTTGAAATTGATCTATTATACATAACTGTGCATCACAGCATTTTTCCAATTTTTCTCTTTTAATATCACGATATCGTAGTATAAAGATGTAATTGTTATTTTAATTAACGAAATAACTAATAAATCAGTAAAACATCATTAAATGTAAAGATAAACTAAAAATTTAAAATCACTTGATTACATAAACATATCACACATCTGACGCCAAGTGAATATGATGCCACAATCATGCATTTTTGGCATTAAACTCTATAGTTTGGCGATAGTCTTTTTTTTTTATGAAAAGTGGTCAACAGGATAATGGAGAGGTACCAATTTCTTTATAAAACTATCAGTTTTTATATGCAATAGTTTTTTTTTTTATTTATTATGAGGCAAGAAATTCAAATGGTCACATTAAATTCAATTATGGCAGCAACAGTAGTAGTTACTATTTTTCAGAAGAGAGATTCAATAATTTCAGTGTAAAATGAATTAAAAGAACTGAGGAACAATAACAGTAAAGTACGTGATTTACAACTATTACTGTTTCCCTCTTTTATTTTAGCTCTGAAGAGTGAAGGGGCTCTTTTTATGAAACCTTGAAACAACTGAATGTACTGTAAAAACTACCTTGTTATTGCAAGTACGTAATACACTGAACAAAATTGCAGTTAGAGAAAGTAAATCCAATGTCAGATATCACACAATGTAGACCTCCAATAAAGATTGTTATAAGCTATTTATTTCTTTTTAAACACTTTCATTTAAAAGTGATGGTAAAAACCATGTTTCAAACATTTACCATCTCTAGTTCTTGATATAGTGGCAAACCCATAAAGTGGAAAAAAAAAACTTTTATAGAAATTCCCAGCACACTAAGGAAGAATTTAAAATTTCTTTAATTTTTAGAATTTGTTTACATCCTGTTTGGTATTTTACAGGATTAATAAGTTAATACAGTAAACTCTGCCAAACGAGGAATTTGTTGAATACAAAAAGATTTTAAAGTCCTGCAGACAGATTTATAATACAGTAAACTTTGCTTTAGGTAGAATATTGTCTACGATAGAAAATTTTAATTTTCCTGAACCATTCCACCTTATACAGAGTTAACTGTAATCTAAAAATTTAAATTCACCCCAGGCACATTTCACTCCACCTTAACTAACAGGAATATACATGTTTTAGTAAATTCCCTTAAACAAATTACTTTTTTTAAATTTTATTTTACGAAAATTTCATACATTCAAAATCAAGCAAGAATTTGGTGAACTCTCTATTTGAAAAAGGGACAATGGTTAAAGTTACTTGAAGAAAAAAGCTTTTTATTAGCAATAATTTAAATCATTGAAATTTCTATTAGCAGATTGCCAGATGTACAGTGCAAAATGAGCGAAAAAGAAAATCCTACTTTGATTCTATTCCCTGAAAGACTTGTTTGCCTAAACGATAATGTTATAGGTCATCAGGCCATAAAAAAGGGCAAAAGAAAATAAGAATTTGCATTTATATATAACTGATTTTTAACTCTTTCCAACCTAGTTGAAAAGTGTTTGACTTCGGTTTGTCTGTCTGTGCTCTAACTCGCGTAAATATGCTCCGATTACCCTGAAATTTTTTTATGTTATTGTCGTTTACTATAGCATGATCCCTATTGCAAATGAAGTGTTTAAAACCTATAGTTTTTTTACAGGGACAGTCAAAAGTATTCCGTTACATTTCAGTCAATGAGAAAAAAAATCATGTCAAGTGCAATTTGATGATGCTATGCCATTTGAAAATTGATGAAATTGATATACAATTATGAAACACACTAAAACATGTTTTTTGTAGAATATAAGGTGCAAAGCATATACTATTCATTTACAGGGTCAAACAAAACAATTCTGTTGCACATTGTACTATGGAGGAAAAATCATTTTCAGTGTAATTTAATGATGTTTCACTATTTCAAACATAATGAAATTTAGAGGCATTACTGAGGTACATTATAAATTGCTAATTTAAAAGTATGATGTGCATTACGTTTATCATTCATTTACAGAGACACACAAAAGATATCAGTGTACGACGGTATACATGCAATAATTAAACTCCATGAATAAGCGCGTTTTGAACATTGGTTTGCATTTTTAACCCTTTGTTGCATACTGTCCCCCACAGTGGACAAAAATGAAACTTTTATCATATACAATTACAGTTCCTATTCAAAGCTTATGCTACTCTGTGATATCTATGCTAGTAGTAGAAAAATTGAGAGAGATTGCGCCGCAACAATGGGTAACTTACTTTTAGAGATATCATCTATTTGGATGTACCTTCAGAATGTCGGTAAATTGTTCCACATGAACTAAAATGTTTCTAAACCTATAATAATGTTACTTAAATGGCATTTTGTGTTTTAAATTTTGTTACGCATTTTCCTGCTGATCTATAGTTAGTAGACTTACAGAAGTTTGTGGAAAATAAATAAATTCATATACAGCGATATGCAAAGAACAAGATACATTATCGTTTATGGTTATTATTAATTGGAGGACATTTGTTTTAAGTTACCTTATGCATTTTTTTACCCGAATTAAATTTTAGCTTAATAGGAGGTGTGTACAAAAGACTTTAGATAATATACAGGTTTGTACAAAAGATTTCGAGTACTTAATTTTCACCATTGATTGGTGAAAATTGCTAAATGTGAATTTTCTAAATGAACTACATTTTATCATGCTATGTAGTATATATCTAAATCTATAGATCATATAATGGGCAGTACAAAATAATTCAACTACATTTTTGACTATCGAAGTTAATTTCTAAAACTGGACTTTTAAATGTGTTATATGTAATCTATACAGTATACTTGCATACCTTCTTTCACTTTATTTAACGGTGAAGTTTCATTACAGTATTCTGGATGTGTTGGAAAGTGTTTCAGAATGTATGCTTGATGCATGATTTTTCATTCTGATTTTTATTTGCTATGGGATACTTATGAAAAAAAAAATATTTGAAACTGATATGGATTCGGAACCAGAAACTGTAATTGATTTAGAGACTGGTGAACTAAAAACTGAACTTTCTAATGAACTCGGCAAAATTAGTGAATAATATATTGTGTGTTTGCTTTTATCAGTGGCCAAACATCTGGTCATCTGTAGATTTGGCGATGACACCATAAGATATGTACTAAGACAACATAAAACTTTTTAAATTTAAGGCAGCATATTTAAAAAAATATATTTGTCCATAACATAAAGAAAGAGATAATAATGTATTTTTTCACCAATTTCCTTATAATTGAAATATATAGTGCTGCCATCTGTGAGTTTTAAAATGAGACAGCTGAAAACATAGAAAGAGAAATAGTATATCTCGTCTACGGTTAAAAAGGATTTGACCAGATTTGTGAATCTCTTGTAGCATGCACACAGTGGCATAACCAGGGTGGGGGTAAAGATGCTCTGGATACCACTCATTTTGTAAAGTTTTCTTTGACGTACCTAACTGGAGAATTTTCTGAAGGCAACTGTACATTATTACTGGTATTCAGAGCATTTGGACCCCCTCCCTGACTATACCGCTGCATGCACACACAGATTTTCTGCAATCTACAACCAATCAAGTGATGCACAAATTTCCAAGAGATACCGGGTCTTTTCATTGCTAATTTGATGAAATCCATTCAAAAAGGAGCCTGTCTTCTTGGAATGCTCATTCACGTTTAGGTATTACTCCAAGGGAAATAATATTCAAGGATGCAAATGCATCACTTTTCTCACTTTTTAAAAATGTGTCCCGGGCGCCAAATGAAGATTTCGTTTGTCGTTTAAAACAATAATGTATATATATGTGTGAAATTTGGATAAAAATGTCTCGTAGCCCGAAAATTAAAAAAAAAACTGAACCAAATGCATTAAAATTGACAAATAGATAATAAGATTCGCCTAAAATACTAGATAGCAAATGAATAAGAAGAAAGAACTGTTCTCTTAGGTTATTTTTATCCTATTCCAAATACACTATGTCCAAAGAAGATGTCTATGTCTTCTATCTAACGGGAAAACCACTTCACTTGTAGTAAGAATCCCTAACATTTTCCAAGGTCAGTCTCATGTCTTTGTGTCACTGTCCAGTGTCCAACAAGAATAGCTGCCAAGCGATTCCCTATGAAAAAATTACAAAAAGGGTGTTCTATTTCTTTCTTCTTTCTTGCTGATGAGCATGGAGCTTTTTTCCCCCCCGTCCTGCTATGGGCGACTGCCGAGACAATAAAAACAAAGGGGAATGCATAAAGTAAAATACTTAGTAAAATCATTTTCTAAAAGAAGTATAGCATTTGTTAGAGGTACAGTAAACAATCTTGCACAGGGCGCCATGGCTAGTAAAAATTTTTCTCCTCTTTTTACCATTTCTATGTATTTTGCCGCCCTAGGCGACAACTGGAAAATTCATCCCCATTACTTTTGCTGCAGTTATTAGTATTTTTTTTTTTTTTGCATCTATATCCAGCTTTGGAGCTTATAGGGGGTGAGATCAGGTGACTGCTCGGGATACTAAAAGGAAAGGTGTGGAAAATATACACAAAATAAAATACTTAGTAAAACTTTTTTTTCTAATATATTATTTGTAGGGGTGCACAAAAAATCCTGCCTAGGGTGCCACGGCTAGTAAACCACCCCTGCCTTTATACTCCCAAATTCTTACTATTTTTATCCTTTTGCCATTTCTATGTAGGCGACAACTGAAAAATACCACTCATACTTTTTACTAGTTACTTTTTTACATAGAGATCTGTCCTTAATGGGTGCCAGGTCGGGATGTATTATTTTTAGGAGTTCAGAAAAAAATCTCACTCAGCGCACCATGGCTAGTAAGACAGAAAATCCTGGTCTTTGAGTTCTTAAGATCCTACACTATAGTCATATGAAGAAACGCGCAAGCTAATGTTAAACCTATGGGAGCATTCTTTTCAAATTTCTCGCTGGCATTTTAATATGTTTAAATTTTTTTTTCTTATGATAGCTGAGGTTGATCTCTAATCTGGTTACTGTTTACTCTTTCGATTTTTGTTGCAGGTTTATATAAATAAATAAATACATATATAAGTTACTTTCACTTTCTCAGCTAGCCTAAGAAAAAAAAAATATTTAAAAATATTAAAATGTTCTTAAGAGCCTACACTAGTCACGTGAAAACACTTGCATGCTAATGTTAAACCTATGGGAGCGTTCTTTTCGGAATTCTCGCTTGCATTTAAATATTTTGTAATAATATATTTTTTCATATCATACCTGATCTCGATATCCAACGTTGTGCGTTTTTACTTTTTCGACTTTGGTTGCAGTTGTTTTTATATGAGGACACTTTCAATTTCAGAACTGTTTCCAAACAGTTTCACAAAAGTGAAAGTGTCCGAATGAAAAAAAAAAAAAAGTAACAAAACCCGAAAAAGTACAAACGCACAACATTAGATATCGACCGCAAGTATCCCATGGAAAAAAAAATAAAAGTTTTAAGAACGATTCCCACAGATTCAACATTAGCTTCCGAATGTATTCGCTTGATTAGTGTAAACTCTTAAGACAATGTGATGATTCAAATCACTGGACTTTAAACGCCTCCTTTGTAATGATACATATACTGTAAAATCTGTAAAAATGAAATCTCTCTATAACGGAATCCAGTTTTAAGAATAGGAAAGACAAAGAATACTAACAATTATACCTGCTAAGACGAAAACATGTATAAAGAGGAATTTTTTCCTGTTCCTTTCTATTCCGTTTTGAAGCTTTTATTGAATCAATATTTGACAAAGCTGATTACGTAGTTCAGTATTATGTATTTTGTGATTAGATATTTTAAATTTAAAATAAGTCGAGTTGGCTATTAGAAACTTGGTAAAATTCTTTTTGCAAATTTATTTGGCGGGGGCGCCAAAATCCATGTTTGCCCCGGGCGCAAAAAAGGCTGGTTTCGGCACTGATCCTTCTTGCTGTTTGAAGTCTTTTTCCAGAATTTATGGAAAACTAACAGAACTCATGTCTTTCTTACATAGTTATACAATATTTTAAAACAATAAGAATTGTGATTTTTGGAGATTTCTGCCAGTGGTTTGGTATAATAACAAAACTGCTATTTTAAACAGATTTTCTAGGTTGATTCGTGATTTATGATGGCCATTTATCTACATAAGGTATATATGCCTGAGGAGAGTAATGTCCAATAAAAACTTGCTTTTTACAAACTTACTGCTCTTAATTTTTTACAAGCCTAAGCAATTAAGCTTAGAAACAATTATTCAAAGCTTTTTCTGTTTATTCATAAGGTAAAATATCCATAGAAACTTGGAATAAATACAATGCAAACACATTCATAAAAATTTAATTGTTATTATAATAGGTGCAAATACTAAAAACACAGTTTTAAAGCATTAAAACTACACTGCTCAAAACAATTAAAGGATATTTGAAGTTTTATGTAAAATAAAGATATAAACGAAATTTTTTTTGCCGAAAATAGAAGAAGAGAATCACAAATGCAAATTTTTCTGGTTTTCAAACTGTGGAGTATGCAAATTTTGAGTTCGACGTCAAAAACCTCGCTTCAGCGGCAGCGAATGAAATTTGACTTTCAACTGGATAAAAGAGAATGAAGACAAGGATGATCGGCATTCAGTGATTGCTTTGTTTCGATGAGTACGATGTCTCAGCGAAGTCATTTGACAGATTCACAAGCTTGGAGAATTGTTGGTAGGTTAGAAGGGGGCCAAACTCAAGCCGAAGTAGCGCAAGCCATTGGAGTGTCACAAAGTGTCATTTCCAGGATCTGGAACCGTTTTTTGGAGAGTGGATGTGCAGGCCGAAGACCAGTCGAAGGTCGTAGACGGGCAACAACGCCCAATGAAGATCGGTATTTAGCGTTAACAGCTCGGCGACACCGAAACATGAACGCTACTCTTCTCCAACAACACCTTCGCTCGGCTACAGGCACCACGATTTCAACTCAGACTGTCCGAAACCGGCTCCATGCTGTAGGTCTGTATGCTCGCCGACCGATGGTATGTGTTAGATTAACATCAAGGCAACGTCGCGACCGCAGGGAGTGGGCAACCGAGCATGTCAACTGGAGGAGAAATGAATGGAGCAATATTCTGTTTTCTGACGAGTCCCGTTTTTCTGTGCATCCGGATAATAGGCGTATTTTCATCTGGAGGGACCGTGGCAGTAGGAATAATCCTGCGTTCGTCCACGAAAGTGTCAGATTTGGCGGTGGAGGAGTGTTGGTGTATGGTGGCATCTCCATTGACGGGCGCACTGACCTCTACATCATTCGAGATGGAGCTCTGACTGGTCGCCGATATAGGGATGAGATCCTCAGACCTATTGTAGTCCCTTACGCTGCAGCAATCGGAGATAACTTCATTTTAATGGACGATAACTGCAGGCCACATCGTGCAAACCTGGTGGAGGATTTCCTTTTCGAGGAAGGAATCGTTCGAATGGAATGGCCAGCGTGTTCTCCAGACATGAATCCAATCGAGCACGTTTGGGACGCTCTAGGAAGACGAGTTTCTGGCCGCCAACAACCCCCACAAACTCTCCAAGAACTGGAAAGAGCTCTTCTGGAAGAGTGGGGCAGAATACCCCAACTCGTCATTAATAGCCTCATTGAGTCCATGCCTCAAAGGTGTTCAACGTTGCTGGCCGCCGTGGAAACCATACCCCCTACTGAAAATGATTTTCTTTGAAAAAAACACCTTTTCTTATTCTTTTTTTCTCATATGCACAAATTGTGTTTTTTTCCTTTTGTACACAAATGCGCAATAAAATGCATTTTTTTCTGCCAAACATGTGTAATTTATTCTCATATAACCTACTATGTCTGTCGACCATGTATCAATCAGCTAAAAAGTTTCCCAGATACAAAATCCACCTAAAACTGCAATATCCTTTAATTGTTTTGAGCAGTGTATTTATGATGTAAAATCAGATGTCAAAAAACCTAAGTGCTTTTGGCTAAACATTAGCAGCCATCATCAGAGGATAAAAACTAGTCGAAAAAACACAGTTCCGAAGAAGTGCACTGGACAGGTAGAAAACGGGCGAAACCAACAAACTATGAAATGGAGGCAGATGGGACGATACCACTAAAATCTGGGGGAAGGGGGGTCAGCAAAAACCAAAAACACCAAGCACATTATACCAAATACGTGGGAAGTGATAAGACAATACATCATTACATGTATTATCACCTCTTTTCAAAATTTCCAGGGACTCTCTGATAATGCAACTACTGTTATATTGTGAACCCTGTGCAATTATTTCAGCCTTATTGAAAAAAAGAGTCCTTCCGGAGTGTACCAGGAGGAAAAGGTAGCTTTCTTATATCTTCGATTTAAAATTTTAGCTAATGTTACTCAAAACAGCAAGCTAATAGCAAAGAAACCGATTACAGAAGATTCGTTAATACTGAATTTGAATAAGAAAATTAGAAAATTAGTCAACTTTAGCCAAGTTGGCTTCATTTATGAAGACTTATTTTTGTTCACCAAATTTGGCGATATTTTGCCAAGTTAGGCGAGAATTTGGCACTAACGGTATGAATGTATAGTTTTTTGCATATGATTTGGAAAATGATTACAATAATGAAAGATAATAATTTGCGAGAAATCGCATTCACTAAAACTCATAAATTAATCGTTTTTTTTGTAATGTGCTGTCTTGTCTCAAAATGTCAACCACCCAAGAATTTCAAACTGCTCTATCTCAGCCATTTTTTAAGATAGAGGTAACACAAAAAATGCTCCAGAATCCTTGTATCAAAGCCTAATACGTAAGCAAAAAATAAATTTAAATTTTTACCTTTTTTGTATATTTATTTTAATTTTAAATATTTCAGTGTCTACCATTTTTAAACAAGCTGGTCAACGAACTCGGTCGAGACATTGGTGAGCTTAATACACACAATTAGTTTCATCCAAATTGATTTATAAATACGAGTGTTATAGTATGACATAGATCATATATATATATATATATACATATATATAAATCAACATTTGAACGGAGGGTGGTTTTGGGGGTCATGATCAGAGAAAATATACCAAAATTTTCCGGAATTGCTTTCCTCCGAACAGCTGCAATAAGGTAGCTTTATACTTTTTTGTATTGAAAGCTACCTAATACATCAATTTATTTAGCTTGATTTAATCTGGATAGAGCGGTGGATAATTTACCTTTTTTTAAACCGACTCCACAGCCCTGTTTAAAACACTTATTATACTGTAAAGACGACAGTAAAGTTAGTGGACAAAAAAAAATTACAGATTAAAAAATTACAAAATTTAAAGTGATGGCAACTTTAAACAGTTCGTTATAAAAATTAATCACCCTATTATAGGGAAAAAAGGAGGTTGGTGGCATTAGAAGGTTGTGAAATAACAATGACCATTTCAAAAATTCATACCTCGCCACTGGCTTTAATATTTTCCATAGATAAATAAATATATGCATTAGCACTTTTACACTTATTTTGGTGTTATTTAATTATCTTAAGTTTAACACATTCCTTAATTCACAAGTTTAAATTATTATTCTAAATAGCAATTTCAATTAAAATTTAGATTTTAAAAAAAAGTTATACTCACCTACCCTACTTATGTGTATTTTACTTTTTTAGTATTGTGTATGTGATTCTGTGGCAAGTTTCCGGGAAGCAAAATCTAAAGCACGGCCAAAAGGCACTGTGCAATAGATCCCACCACCAGGCACTTGCCTTTATTTAAATAAATTATAACTGATATACAGTACAAATTGACATTCAGTTTCTTCCTCTATCTTTATTATTTCTGCAATGGCTGCATTTAAATATGCATGTATGAAATAAACGTTTCTTCATTTTGAATTTTCTTCACTGGCATGATTCCACATTAATAATGAAATTCGTTAGAAGCATTACTCGATTCACATGAGGTTTAGCCCTTGATTTCCTTGGCTTCACAGGGGTGTCAATAATATAATTACTAAAATAAATTAAAAAATATATATAAGAAAATGAAAAGAATAAGCAAATTTAGAAAATAAACAATATTAAAAAATAATTACTATTCAAGCATGTCTGAACAGATAGTATTGTTTACCAGCCTCACAGGACAGGTAGCTCTTGGTAAATTGACAGTGTTTTATCAAATCTTATTTTAACTAAAAATCTCCTTGTGCAGCTGGACAAATTCTCGATTAGAATTTTTTTTTATAATTTTGATCTATCTTTCTAATGATTCTAGGAAATGTTGTATATATATATAGTTATAATTCCTGGAGGGAAAATTTGTTCGATGGGATCTGGATTTTTTCTTTTTTTGAGAATTACCTGGAATTTTTTTTAATTCTATTTCCCGAAGGTCATTATGAAGTTCCTTTATACTTGTTATATTCCGGAAATATTGCATGAAGTATGATTGTTTGAACTAAAAATTACTTCAAGTTTGCAGGGCATAACGTTAACATTAATCACAACATAATTACTGGTATGCTGATTTAAATGAATTTTGAAAATAATATACAGGGTGATTATAAAAAAACTATCCCGATATATGAGTCCTTAACTATCACACCGTTCACAGAAACTGACTGAAATTTTGGTTTTAAGTATTTTGAGGTATGCACTCAAGAATCGTATGAAAAACAACAGTTAAACTCTAACAGTTACGGTTTTTGAATAACGTCTTTTTTTTTCAGAACATGGATTTTTTTCTTAGTTTCATTTTTTATAACAGAAGTTCCAAGTTTTAGCATTTTATTTTAATTAAAAAATAGAACATAAAGGGAAAAAGTTCTGTCGTTTATGCACTTGTAACAAAAGAAAAATGGTAAAATTCAAGAAAAGAACATTATCTACCAAAACATGGCCCATTAAAAATTCCATGAAATATTAGAAAGTCAAAAAACTAAAAAAAAATTTTCTTACTAAGCTAAGCGGGGGAAAAAAAGTCCATTTTAGAAATTATTGGTGGGGCTCGAGGCCCACGAGCCCATACAAATTTATGCCTATGGTTAATGAGAAATCTATTCATTTTTTGGAAATTTAATATGCTTGAAATTCTCAGACCATGAGGCTAGGGACGCTGTCCTAATCAGTTTCTGCCACATCGAAATATATAACACACATTTAGATTAGATTAGGTTATAATGAAGACAAGCAATTTTTTTTTTTAAACTAAGTAAATCATCTTCACAGTTGGAGTAGAATAGTTGAGGTTTATTCCAATAAAGCGAAAAAGAAGAGCATTTGCACAATAAGCCAAGGTACCCAGGTTCGAGTCCTGGCCTGGACATTTTTTGCTTTGCTACAGTAAACCTCAACTATGCTACTCCAACCTTGAAGATGAAGACAGTTAGGTTATTTTGTAAAAAAATCTACCTTACAACAATTTACAATGCACAAACATCAATTAAAAAAAAAAAAATCAGGAGAGTTATGCATCACAATTAAATGATTCCAAAAATCTAGTAATGCTTAAAATATGTTACTACAATTAATTCAGGGCCGTAACCATTCAGAGGGGCTTTTGAAATTTTTTATCTGTGGCTAAATGATGTTTGATCTTTTTTCTTGAACTTTAATGATAAATAAAATAAGACATGTGATAATAAATAGGTACAAACAAAAAATAGAAGGCAAGTCCACCTGCCACAGATCCTTTGATTACAAAATATAAAAGTTTTACAATATAATATAGATCCTATTTATTACTAAAAGATTACAAAATGTAGAGGGACTAAAGAAGTTGCTATCTGATTACGATCCTGCATTAATCTTCTAGGCATTTTATTTTTAAATTCTTCTAATCATAGAAATTACATTGGTATTTTTTTTTTCTTTTTCTTTATTCAGTAATAGCATGCGGCTTTTAGCAAATTATTACAATCATATTTGTACCTATAATACTGTATAATTAAAAAATAATAATAAACAACTTTATTTCTTACCTGGCGGCTACCAAATTTTATTTCTTTTCCATTATTTTCCGCAAATTTCTGCAATACCTGCGAAAAGTTGCATAATTTTGAAAACAAACGAAAATAGAATGTTTAAACCGCTAGCGCATGCGCGTTGCGTGATGCAATCGAGCACCATTTTTAGACATTAAAAATCAGTATGGACAGAATATGTCAATCTGAAGAGCCAATCAGAGTAATGCTAACTGCTGGGGCTAGCCGCCTGTGTTTACTGCGTTATACCAAACTACCTTTTGGTAACAAGTCAGCATCTTTCTTGTTCCAAAAGAAAATGGATGACATTCTAAAGTGCTTTTCATTTACTGATTGCTACATTGATGATTTATTTATACGTGCAAAAACGAAGGAAGAATGCAAACACAGAACAGAACTGGTGCTGCAAAAAACTACATTCTTACAATGTAAAAGTGCATGTCCACAAGTGTTTTCAAGGATACAATTAAAGTTTTGGGTCACGTTAAAGATCCTGAAGGTATTCATCCACTTAGAGAGAAATGTAATGACATTTCAAATACACAAATACCTAGTAATGATACTGAGTTAAAAAGTTATCTAGGGCTTCTTGGATATTATCAACATTTTATGCCAAATTTATCTTCAAAGCTGAAACCTTTATACAATTTGTTAGAAAAGGACATAAAGTGGGATTTCAACCAGGAATGTATTGATGTATTTAATAAAAGCAAGACATTACTAGATAAACATAATGTTTTGGTACACTATGACATAACACAGCCCATTGTTTTACAGTGTGATGCATCTAAGTATGGTCTGGGAGCAGTTTTATGCCATCAGTCTTCACCTGGTCTATTAAGACCAATATTTTTTGCATCGAAGACTCTTAACAAGGCAGAAATAAACTATGCTCAGGTACATAAAGAAGCTTTGGCTATCATTTTTGGCATTAAACATTTCAACAAATATTTACAAGGAACAAAATTTGTCATTGAAACAGATGCAAAGCCCTTGTTGACTTTGCTAGGGCATGATAAACCCGTTCCGGAAATGGCAAATTCAAGGATGCAAAGATGGGCATTAATTTTATCCAGCTATGACTACATTATGAAGTACAAAAAGGGCAAAGATCTTTTGCTAGCAGATGCTCTTTCTCGTCTCCCCTGTAAAGATAGTGAACCAGTTGACAAACGTGCCCGTGAATTTGTATGTTACTTTGAAGAATTTGAGGATCTGACTACCAAAGATATTCAAAAGGCTAGTGCAGTTGATTGTGATGTCAGTAAAGCAATAAATTATACAAAATTTGGTTGGCCACAAGTTGTTGAAGATTCTTTACAAGAATATTACAAAATTAGAGATGAACTGAACATTGAAAATAATTGTTTACTAAGAGCAAATAGATTAGTAATCCCAAAGTGCTTAAGAGAAAAGGTTCTTCAACTTTTACATTCTGAACATCCTGTAATAGTGCGAATGAACTTTTGGTTTCCAACAATAGATAAAGAGATTGAGTCATATGTAAACAAATGTGCCCCATGCCAATTAACAAAGGCAAGTGCACCTAAAGTTTAATTTAATAACTGGCCTTTAACAGGCAAACCATTTGAAAGGATCCACATTGATTATGTAGAATATGAAAATCACAATCTCTTAATTGTTAAAGATTCATATTCAAAGTGGATTGAAGTTGCACTAGTTGCTAACAAAGATTCTCAGTCTACAATAAAAAAGCTTCTACAGATTTTTGCTACATTCGGTTCACCAAGTGAGGCTGTATCTGATAATGCAAAACAATTTAAATCTGATGAATATGTAAAATTTTTTAGGTCAAATGGTATTGTCCTGAGAAATTCACCCCCATATCATCCAAATTCAAATGGAGCTGCGGAAAAATCTGTTAATGTCATTAAGAACATGTTAAAAAAACACAAGTTTTCTAATAAGGTTTATGATGGCTTTCAACATAGACTAGACTGCATACTATTTGCTTATCGAAATACGCCTTCTTCAGTCACATTGAAGACTCCTGCTGAGCTTATCTTCAAATTTACACCACAGACCAAGATTACAAAGCTCAGAAGTGATCACATTATGCAAGAAAAGAGCTACCAAGAGTATCAAAGATCTCGTTCAACGGTCAGTGCAAGATATTTTAATGTTAAAGAAGAGGTTCTTGTGAAATCTACTCGAAACAAGGAAATTAAATGGTTTCCTGGTACAATCACGAAGAAAATTAGTGAAAGTACATATTTGGTACATGTAAATGGCCAAGTGCGTTTTGTACATGCGGATCATTTAAGAAAGTGCACTCTTCATATTACTGAAATCCCTGTGCAACATAGTTTGCCACAGGATTGTGCAAGTGGATCTTCAGTGACAGTCAATGATTCAAATGCAAGGACTATTTAAGACTCAATGGAGGATGAGACAACATCTCAGATGCTTATAGAGACAACAGGGGAAGCAGATAAGGAAAAAGTTTTTTCTAGAATTATTAAAACACCTAAACAAACTATGGACTGTCATCAAAACCCTAATTCTCAACTATTTAAAACCCCAAGACCTAAAAGGCTCATAAAGCCTCCAAATCGATTAGATTTGTAGTTCTCCAAATGTTCATTTAGCCCTATAATATGCCATGTTTTATTCGATTTTTTTTAAGGGGGAGAGTGTTATGTAAGATATTTAATTTAAGCATATTTCAATATTTGTAAATTTTCTATGGCAACATATATTTACTACAAATTTAACTCTGGCTTTTGGCAACAGTAGTGGATTTCAGTTAATAAACATGCTTGGTTGATGTATGTTGTGTGATCTTTTGAGTGTTCGATAGTTACTATTAATTTAGTGAATTTTAATGTTTTAATATAGTTCAATCTGCATAACTTCATACACTTTTCGATGATACAATAGTGAAAATCGAACAAAAATCGCGATAGCAACGGCCCCTTTCGTCGAAAATTCCCCAAATTCAAGTAGGACCTGCTTGCCATAGCCAAAAACATAGAAAAAAAAATGTGGTTCAATTTGAAGCATAACTTCATACACTTTTCGGTGATACAATGAGGACGGACAGACAGACATTTTATAAAAACATGTTTTTCGGAATCTCTGATCCCTAAAACGTGTAAATCCGTCGAAAAAAAATTTCGATTACAATACTTTCTTCTATTATAGATAGAAGAAAGTAAAAAGAATGCTCTATCTTTTTGAAGATGTAGAACAATCGGTGCTTTTGTACTATAATTTACAATATAACAAATGATTAAAATTTGTTTTATTGCATTTATTGTATTTTCTGTTTCTACAAACTATTTCTTTTATACAAAATCATAGTTTATTCATACAGATTTAAAAATGACATTTTTATTTGTATAATTATAAAACTAAATTCATTTTAATCTGCATTAATTTTACATCAGGGTTTTTTCTTACCTTTTCTATATTTTGTAGATATATTTTTATGTACCGAAGGAAAATTATCTAACTATTTAAAAAGATAAATTAATTTGGAAAATTGTTATGAGATTTATTCAATAAAAAAAGGCAAAACTGATATATTTGAAAAAAATATACTAAGAATGAAGCAATATATATATATATATATATATATATACAAAGGTAGTTAGGCACTAGATAAAACATAAAACAGATAGATAAATAAATAAAAAAGAGAAAGACTCACAAGTAAATAAAATATGAGAGTTTAAAAAGCTTAATCATGACTTTGAATTAATCTGCCATTTTGTGACTTATATTTATATAAACAAATTTGTATTATTTAAATTTTCAAATTGAAATAAATATTATTTAAAAGGTAATACAATAATTAAGCAAATTTATAGCAAAACACAGGGAAAATCATAGAAATTTAGATAAATGTATATAGTTTACTTAATATTTAGACCTCCCGTTATCGTTCAAATTCGTTAAACTAAAAAAATACATTGTGAGTCCAGCTAAATGTCCAACAAGGACTTTCACTGAATTGATTAATTTCTTTTTCTTTTTTTTTTCCCTAGAAACTAACCAACTACAGGTGATCGTCCCAACTAGACTAGCCGACTTTATCACAATTTATTTTTCTTCAGGATTTTCCTCAATTCTGAAATTTCCTCCTAAAACTTTTTCTATTAGTAAAATATACTTTCCGTTAGTAAAATATGTCGGTTTTAAATATATGTCATAAGAATTAATGAAAACATAGCTAAATAAAGAGTCACACAATATTAAAACGAACTCTCAATAATTTAATTTCGACGTTTGATTTCCCCGGGTATAACGCCCTCTAACAGATGATATGTAAACTATTTTCTTGGCCTATTTTCGTTAAGAAAAATTGTCCAAAATGATAGGCTTTACAGCGACGCGCATCACCGTAGGCTGCGTTAATGTTATTATGAAAACTTTTAACTCCGGTAGATAGCGCTAAAGTCGGTTTTGTAGTATTTTTTCAAAGGTACCAGTAGTATTTTTCGTTTTAAAAATCTGGTAACACTGCTGGTGTGTAACAGGGAGATAGAAATAAGAAAGAGAACAGTGAAGATAGGCTTTCAAGATCAGAACACGGACCGGAAATTAGTACCCAGTTCGTGGTGCTGGTGCTCCCGAGTGCCTGTCACGTGACCTGTCAAACATGACAAATTGTCGTCTACTCTTCCTGCATTTTGGTTTCGAGCATCATAAAGAGTTGTCAGTCGAAACCGGACGTAGAAGGCGCTACACTCGTGCCCAAGAAACCGGAAACGCCGCCATACTAGGTACTGCTTTTAGTTCCATAACCCAGGTAGCACAGAGATATCGGCCAATATCCACGGCAATATTGGCCAATATTTTGAAAGTCGCTGAATGTCGTACGTCAAATTTACAAAATCAGCCGATATTCACCATGGAAGAACGAACAAACCTAATCACTCCTAGTTCCATGATATTCACAGACATAACTTAAAATTAGTTTTTAAAAGAAAGCATTCATTGCTTTTTGCATTACTTATGACATCATAATACAGAAATAGTATTCTAAAAAATAAAATTTAATAATTTTGCCAATTTTGAAAAACTTGACTTTTTAATATTTGGTTACATTGGCCAATGTTGTAAAAATGATATTACTATTACAACATTCAGGGATATCTATCGACATTCGTATAAAACAATATCGTTTTTCGGACATTCCAAGATATCTGTCGACATTCAGCATATCTGACGAAGTTTGTAATCTGGACCGAAGTGATCGGGAAGTTCTAAAGGACCGCCCATTTGTGTGGTGTAGTTTTCGTCAATGTGCATTTGATGGAGGCATTGGGCGTGAAATTTGCACAGAAGGAAAAAGGCCTATATAAAAATTTTCTGTAGCAATGTATAGTTATTTTTATATATATATAAAAACATGTGAAAATTTGTGTTTTATAAAAAACTAAAGAAGATTTTATACTATCTTTATACTATGTATTTTATACTAATTTAAAAAATGTTTTTATAAGAAAAAAAAATCAATTTATATGATTTTTAAATGGATGCTTGTTTATCTTTTTAAAATGCTTTCGGATTTCTGACTTTTATAAGAATTTTATTTTTTATTATTGAAACAATATACAAGTTTAGTTTCAAAATTAGGTCACTGAACTTTTAATTAGGCACTATTAATAATATATATTTTATACAGTTCATCTAAGTAATTATTATTATTATATAATAATAAGCTTTTGGGCTAATTTATGTGCATGTTAACTTTTGTGTAGTGCATCTTTTAGTAAATCTTTACTAAAAGAACGTAAAAAGCAAATGTCGATTGTGATTGAAAAATACGAGATAATTAAATGATAGTTTTGTCATTTGTCAGACATTTTTTATTCCAGTAACAGAAAAATCTACTCCCACCAGCGTTTGTTAACAGCTCTTTATAATATGTTTTTCCTTGGGTTTCTATTGATCATGCTTATTATAAGGAAAGATCAGTTGACGTCACTCAGGGCAAAACTTTGACGTCACTCAGGGCAAAAGATGATTTTGATTGGTGTACGAACAGGGACGGGTTTGTCTGATTGGCTGGGAGAGGGGGAGATTGATTGACGGGAGTGTTTGTTTGTAAACATGCCCTTTCCTTATTTCATGGGTTTGCCTTTGTCTTGTTACATAACGAGACTAGACTTTCCTTAAGCAGAGATCTCTCGTTTTACAATGCGGGATTTCTGTCCACCACATCTGGGGTGCGAAGAAGAGATTATTATTCAGTAAGGAAAAAATAAGTCATTTAATATCCAAAACTGTTATTCAGGAATGTTAGAAAAATATATCGCTCAATATCAAATAATGATATTCAGTAATGACAGAAAAAAATATAGCTTAATGTCAAAAAATGATATTCAGAGATGTTGGAAAATATTGCCCAACATGCACAGATGTCAAAAACTAATATTCACAAATATTATTTTAGGGAGGGGGGATCATTTAACGTTGGCCAATATCAAATTTTGATATTGGCAGATATTACATTTTGATATTGGCCAATATCTTTGTGCTACCTAGGAAGTAGAAAGATTATTATTGTTCTCCTTCTCTCTATCTTCCTGGTGTGTAAAAATCTCCGTACTGCTAATTTTAACATAATAAATTCTGTCCTTTAATCTCACTTAATCACTCAGTGCACTTAATATGGTTTTACAACAGGTTATCGGGCTCAGTCACGTAGGCGGCCTGAAGTAAGATTTGTTTTCGGGAAGATATTAGCTAGTTTTAATTTAAAACTTGTACGTATGTTTTGATTTGAGTTCTACGGCGATCGTTAAGCCTAACGAAGCAAGCACTTTTTTGAATTGTTTTCAAACTCAATTCCGAGAGTATTCAACAAACTGCTGGTGATGATACAGCTACACATATTAGTAAAATTGAATCTTTCGCTCTAATTAACATCTCGAATTCTTTCGAACTATTAACATCTATCGAATTACCATCTAGACTGATGATTGAAGAAATTAGATTAAGTATTGTTGATATGAATATAAATCGTGAATCAGCTTTGCTAATGGTATGGATAAACGTCAACCAAATAATAATTTTTACAGAATCAGAAATGCTGAAAATGTTCATTTCAAGAATGAAAAAGGCAAGAATGACAAAAGAAAATCGATATTACGATGCTGGAAATGTAGAGGGCCACATCTGAGGCGTAATTGTGTCAAGAATCAACAAAGTAATAGCGATTTTGATAAGAAAAAGGAAGATGCTCAAGGTTTTGCTTTTGTAAACACACTTAACTCAGATAAATCAGGAAGATCAAAGTGGATAATTGACTCTGGATGTACTCAGCATGTGTGTTGGAAACCTGAATTTTTTACCACATATAAAGAATTACAAGAAAAAATTATGTTTGAACTTGGTGATGGCAGAAAAATTTTAGCCAAAGGTCTTGGTACTGTCAGAATTCCTTCAAATCTAGATGGAAAAGAACACCATTTTTGTGATGTTATGAATGTTCCTGAAATAAAAGTAAATTTATTTTCTGTAAGATCAGCAGCAGAAAAAGGTTTCAAAAAAATCATCGAAGGAAATAAGTGGAAATTTATGAAAAACAATAAACTTATTGTTGAAGGAAATCGATATGGAGATATGTACTTCTTGGATATAGATACTCTGGAAAATAAAGAAACCAGTCTTATTGTAAGAAATCATAAAGAACATTTTCTTGAAGTATGGCATCAAAGACTTGGTCAGCAGAGTATGAAAAGAATCATGTAAAAGAATTGCTGAAAATAAAAGGAATTGAAATATCACAAGTATGGAAGCACCAGAGAAACAAAAATGGATTGAAGCTATGGAAGATGAAATGTATTCTCATCAAAAGAATGGCACTTGGGAACTTGGGAAACCTGATAAAACCATGGACTGTCAAATGGGTTTTTCGTTTCAAAATAACAAAAGCAAATGATGAAGTTGAAGGCTTTAAAGCACGTTTGGTGATTAGAGGATTTGAGCAGCAGTATGGCGTGAACTATGAAGAGACTTTTAGTCCTGTTATAAAGTATGATACTGTACGTTTCCTATTTTGGTTTATTTCATTTAAGAAATTAAAAATAGCCCAATTTGATTACAAGACTTCATTTTTAAATGGAACACTGGATGAACTGATACATCTAGAGCAACCAAAAGGTTATAATGATAGATCTGGACGTGTTTGCAAATTGATTCAAAGTTTGTATGGCCTTAAACAGGCACCTAGATGCTGGAATCAAAGATTAACTGATTTTTTAACAAATGCTGGGTTTAGAATTAGTAGTTATGACCCTTGTGCATACCTGAGGTATGTTGGTGAAAATCTAGTGTTGATAAGTGAAAAAATAGTGTTGATGACGGGCTGATTGCTGCTACTAATAATGAAGATATCCAGACACTTCTTAGACAATTGCAAACTGAGTTTGAAATCACGATTTTTGAAGATGTCAAACAATTTCTTGGTTTCCAGATTGAATTAATGAAAGATAAAATAAGAATTCATCAGACAGCATATGCTAAGAGAACACTCTCAATGTTTGAAATGAGTGACTGTAAACCTGCTAAAGTGCCAGTAGATAAAAGTTCCTTAAATATCCTGTATCATGAAACCGACTAGATTCTGAACATCCAATTGCATCAGCTATTGGAAGATTAATGTATTTAGTTGTTGTTTCAAGGGCAGATTTGGCATACGCAGTTGGAAAAGCTGCACAGTGGATGTCAACACCTACTGTTGGTTCATGGAAATTCATCAAGCATATTTTGAGGTATATCGAAAAGGGGTGTGAACACAATAATATAATTTGCCAAAATCTAGTGAGGCAGTCAATTTACATATAGTGCATTTAAATCTATTAAAAGTAAAAGTGCGTTGTGTTTTAAAAGGAGTATAACTTAATTTTTGCACTAACCAAACCAAATTATTATTAAATTTGAAAAGCTTCTACCACATAAAGGGCAGTCACAAAAATGCACTCATCTAAAATCTGCTTTTTTTTTGTATTACAAATGTTACAGTGACTACTGAAAGCTGTTGATAAACCTAGGAATCTTTAAATATTTCTCAAAAATTATGTTTAAAGATAGAATAACCTGACATATACATTGCAATGAGGTATGCTGAAAATATTTAATTTGAGCCCCAGTTAACATTAAACTTGTAAATAAAATTCTGAAGAAAGTTCAAGACTCACATGAATAATTAATGTTTATATATATATATATATATATATATATTATTACCAAAATCATTACCAATCAACAGTTTGGCTGGCATCTTGCTAAAATAGTCTACAGACCAGTTTAAACTTAGATCAATAAGCATTCATATGTATTTCAACTAGTGTTCACATTTCTTTTAAAAAGGGCAGGGCGGATTTGCTTAAAAGGACATTTTTGTCCGATAAAAGGGCACTTATATTGAGTGTGCGGATTTCCTGAAAAGGGCACTTATATTGAGTAAAGGGGTTTGTTTTATATAAATTATATAATAATCTAGCAATTGAAATTCAATAATAAAAAGAAAACTGCCTAGTTATACTGAGGGCATTGAGCTCACAGGCTATTCATACTAATTGTACATTATACTCTTATTTCAAAGAATTTGAAATAAGCACTTCAAAAAATAAAGAAATCGACAATATATTAAGGGGGAATCATCCCCCCCCCTTATAGTTAACCAATGAATCCCCAAAACTAATCAGGAAAACCTAATTACAATGAATCTATATACAAAATTTGAAGCGAATCGGATAATTCTGCAAGAAAAACCTATTTATCTAAATTAAGGGGGAATTAGCCCCCCCCCATATCCCCTTTATACTTAACCAATGAACCCCCAAAACTAATCAGGGAAGCGTCTTATCACAATGAACATATATACAAAATTTGAAGAAAATCTCATAATTCTGCATGAAAAACCCATTTATCTAAATTAAGGGGGGGAGGTTAGTCCTCGTTCACCCCTTTATACTTAACCATTGAACCCCCAAAACTAATCAGGGAAGCGCCTTATCACAATGAATCTATAAACAAAATTTGAAGCAAAATGGTTATTTCTATCAAGAGTTATCGCATTACGTACATACAGAACCGGCGGGCACATTAGCTCTCAGCCTTTCATAGCCTGTGAGCTAAAAATTATGAATGACCAATGAACACATTCTGTTGAGTGAAAGGACACTTCTCATTGGATTTATCATTTGTCAGCTCTGAGGAATGGGGATTTCAACTCTAAACCATTAATAAGTATTAAGTCCTAAATTTCCTGGAGAGCATTTCAAGGGGGGGGGGGAAACAGAATATGCTTAAAAGTGCGACGTAAGTCGCAGAACAATAAACTTCTCTGCAGAACATTTCAAATTCTCATTTCAACAAAATTCACCATTCATGCATTGGAAAAAGCACTAAATTCGTCTATCAATCACTGGAAAAACTTCTATAATCGTTCTTTGGAAAAAATTGTAAAATTCATCAATTGGTCGCGAGAAAAGCTCATGCAATTTGTCAGTCGATCATTGGGAAAAATTTTTGAGCTGGTTGTGGAAAAACATACAAAATTCGTATAACAGTCGCGGAAAAAAATCCATGATTTTCGCCAATTGACCGCAAGAAAAAGCTGCAACATTTGCCAGTCTAAGGAAAATATCGCGAAATTCGTCAATCGGTCGCGGTTAAAAAAACATGAAATTCGTCAAATTTCTGAAATTCGCCGGTCAGTCGCGTAGAACCCCCACAACTTTGGCAAATCAGTCACAAAAAAGTGACAAAATTTGCCAATCTGTAGAAAGAAAATATTGCAAAATTCACCTATCAGTCGCGGGTAAAAAAAGGCAAAATTTGTCTATCAACCTGGTGATTTTTGAACGAAATTTCGCGTTTTTTGCCAAGAAAAAGCGAAAATATTCGGCAATCTGTCGTGGATAAAAACTATGAAATTTGTCAATGGATCGTCGAGAAAAATGTGAAATTCGTCGATCAATAACGAAACAAAACCCCACAATTTTCTCCAATCGGTCGCAAGAAAAAACTGCAAAATTTGCAATCGGCAGAAAGAAATTATCGCGAAATTCGGCTATCGGTCGCAGCTAAAAAACACTAAATTAGTCGATTAGTTGCGGGAAATCCATCGATATTTGTCAATCGGTTCCAAGATAAAGCGACAAAATTTTCCAATTGGACCGATAAAGAAATTAAGAACGAACTGTAAGAAAATAACACGAATTTCACCTATCAGTCGCAGGTTAAAAAACTAAATTCATCAGTGGATCATCAGAAAAATATCACGAAATTCGTCAATCAGTCGCAGAAAAAACCACAATTTTTTCCAATCAATCGCAAGAAAAATGCGTAACATTTATCGATCAATAAGGAAAATATCGCAAAATTTAACAATCGGTTGTGGGTAAAAAAAACGAGATATTCGGGGATCAGTCGCTTAAAAAAAAGGCGATATTTGCCTATCGGTCCTAAGAAAGAGCCGAAAAATTTGCCAGTCGCTCGAAAGAAAATATCGAAACTATTTGAAATTCGCCAATCGGTCGAGGGTAAAAAAAAAAGCGAAATTTGTCAGTGAAGTGTTGGAAAATATCTTGCAATTCTTCAATCAGTCGTGGGAAAAAAATGAAGTTCGATGAGAAGTTCCGAGAAAAAATCGTGAAATTCGTCAGTTATCGGTGGTTTATGGACTTTTGTAATAGCAGAAGTGGATCGCCCTATCTTGGGTGCAGATTTTTTACAACATTTTGGGTTAATAGTGGATATGAAAAAGCGGAGAATCATTGATAGCATAACTAAGCAATCCTCGAAAGGTGTTTTTACGTCTAGAAATGCCCTGCGATTAAAAACAGTTTCCGGCATTACGGTTTATCATAAGCTGTTGCAGAAACACCCCAGCATTACTAACCCGGCTATGCTTCATGTCACTCGCAAACCTCATACTGTTACGCACACAATTTTGACAAAAGGTCCCCCAATTTTTTATCATAAACATTTAAAAGGAACGGCATCTATTCAGGCTCCATTACACGAATTGTTCAAAGGAAAGAAAAAAATGACAATACTCCCATTCATTGGACTGATGCAACTACGCAGTCTTTTGAGCAATGTAAGAAAAGCATTGCAGACTCAACTTTGCTATTTCACTATGTGCCTGGGGCACAAGTTTCGTTACAAGTTGATGCTTCGGATATCGGTATCGGTTCCGTATTACAACAAACTGTTAACGGCGATATTCAACCTCTCGCGTTTTTTCCCCGTAAATTGACACCTACTGAACAAAAGTATAGTACATATGATCGTGAATTGCTTGCAATTTATTGTTCTATTAAGCATTTTCGTCATATAATTGAAGGTCGTCAATTTACCGTATTTACTGATCATAAGCCACTATCTTTCGCATTTGTCAACCAGAGTGACAATAGCTCACCTCGACAACAGCGTCATTTGGAATACATTTCCCAATTTACTACAGACATTCGCTACATCCCTGAAAAGGATAATATAGTGGCTGACGCCTTTTCCCGTATTTCGGAAATTAAAGTGCCTGAGAGTATTGAATATCTCGATCTTGCAAAAGCCCAATGTGACGATGCTGAATTGTGTTTACTTCGGGATTCTGACATCCTCAAAATGATTCCCCTTGAACTTTCTCCTTCCAAACTAGAACTTTGGTGTGATATATCGACAGGAACTGTGAGACCTTACGTACCGCCAAATTTTCGTTTACTCATTTTTTTATGCTGCATAATATTTCGCATCCAGGTGTTAAAGGATCAGTCGAACTCATTCGAAAACGTTTTGTATGGAAAAATTTACGTAAGGATGTAACACGGTATGCTCAAAAGTGCATCGCCTGTCAGAAAAGTAAAATACATCGCCATGTCAAATCTGAGATAGGACATTACCAAGGCAACACTAGATACCGGGCTTGCTCATTCACTCTCAAAACGTCACAAATGGTGGCTGACCGCAACCAGCGATTGGTCTAAAGCAACGCGCCCATCGTTTTGTGCCAATCGCTGTATGTCTTTCCTCCTAGTCAGCCACCTTTTGTGACGTCATCATAATGAATGAGCAAGCCCGGTATGTAGTGTAGCCCTGACATTACCCACTCCCTAAATGTAGATTTAAACATATACATCTAGATATCGTAGGGCCACTACCAGCATCGAATGGATTTCGATACTGTTTAACTTGCGTCGATCGATATACCAGATGGCCAGAAGTTTTTCCCATGGCAGATATAACTGCAGATACGATAGCTAGAACGTTTTATAATGGCTGGATTGTCCGATTCGGCGTCCCAGAATTCATAACTACGGACCGGGGTCGACAGTTCGAAAGCGACCTTTTTAAATCACTTGCGAAATTTCTTGGCGCACATAAAACTCGCACAACAGCATATAACCCTTCCTCCAATGGCGTGATTGAAGTTTTTCATCGTCGCCTTAAAAGTGCCATTAAATGCCACGCTATAGACAAATGGATAGAAATTTTGTCAACGATACTTTTGGGAATGCGAAATGCATTCAAACCTGATTTGCATTCCTCCCCGGCGGAGCTGGTTTACGGTTCCCCTCTTTGCCTTCCCGGTGAATTTTTTCGTTCCCAAACAACGAAACAGCCGGAACACCACGAATTCTTAATTTTACTCCGGGAGATGATGCACCGCCTCCGACCAGTTCGAACTTCGCATCATAGCAAAATTAATGTTTTATTCATCCTGAGTTGATGACGTCATCCCATGTCTTTGTCCGGAAAGACTATGTTCGTAAACCTCTGGAACAACCCAACGATGGTCCTTATCCAGTTACGGAACGTAATGACAAGTATTTTTCTGTCAATATTAATGGATGTGACACTCATATTTCCATTAATCGACTCAAGCCTGCTTTTTTGTTCAATACCGCGGATCTGGACAACGATCCTACTTCATACGTTACCCGCAGTGGGCGCCATGTAAGATTTTTCATTCCTCCCACAGATCTTGTTTAATCTTTTCTTTTCGTCTTTCAGACTGGAGGGGGAGTACCTGTGGCGACTCATCCGTGCAGTGCTCCCTAGCTGTTGCTGCTGTGGACAAACTCTAGCGTCTAACTACCCTAGATTCGAGCAACGCATTCATGCAGTCACTCTAGCTGTTTCGACAGTGGACAAATTTCACCAGCGAGACCTACTGGAACTGAGATATAGAAGTACTCTACTTCTCGACACCCACTTCGATGGCTCGGCTTTCCGATGCGAATTTTCGGATGACAGAATCGGACAGGTTGATAAGATGCAAGATCTCTCAAACAGGACTGGATTCATTAGTTCTTTTCACAATGGCAACAGTCGAATGCTCTTGTATTTAAACTGAGATTTATTGACAAGAGGGAGGCAGGAGGTCAGGTTGGGTTGGGTTGGTTATTGACGGCCAATTATCTACACTAGGGATATAGGCCCGGGGGGAGTGCCCTTCATGGGGGTCTTTCTAAGGGAACCTAATCCGTATTTACGCATGGATAAATCCACGGCTCGAAGAAAACCACGAAAACTCCGAACGATTAGGCCGACGGGCGCGATTGGGATCGAACCCAGCACCTCCCGTCTACCAGCTTCGAGAGCACAACCTCTCAGCCACTGGTGGGGCGGCAGGAGGTCAGGAGCAAGGTGACCGTATTTTAGCCTGTTGTAACTATTTTAGCCTGTTGTAGGACTTACAACAAGCTAAATCAAGCCAAAAAAATGTCAGGCTAAAGTTTGTCAGTCCTTTGGACGGAATTCCAGATAACTTTTTTTAATAGGCGTATAACAATAGGCGTAAATAAATTTAGACATGATTAAGGATGATTAGCACAGTACTACATAAGTGCTTATTGCTCCGGGAGGTTCTTTTTCCAAATGTCTGTTTCTATATCTGTCTGTCTATCTATCCTACAGCATGTTTTTTTCTAGAAGAGGATGAATATAGCATTTATTATTACATTGCAGGGCTGCACAAAAGAATACGAATATATGTTAAATGTGGCATTTGTAGAACGCTGACTGTAATGTAATTTTAGTATGTTGTTACAGTCAACTACAGCATGTTTTTTTTTTTTCTTAAAGATGGTGAATATAACATTTATAGTTATTTTACAGGGCTGCACAAAAGAGTACGGATATGTGTTAAATCCGGGGGTTTTAGAACGCTGACCGTTATGTAATTTTAGTATGTTGTTACAGTCAACTACAGTATGTTTTTGCTTAAAGAGGATGAATATTGTATTTATAATTATTTTACAGGGCAGCACAAAAGAATACGAATATATATTAAATGTGACATTTGTAGAACGCTGACTGCAATGTAATTTTATTATGTTGTTACAATCAACTACAGCATGTTTTTTTTTTTTTTAAAGTGAAAACTTTTTTAGGCCTGTTGGGCATTTTTTGAGATGGGAAAAAACCATTGAACTCGCGACACTATTACTGTAACCGACACCTCTGTATATAAGTATGTACATGTATTGTGTATAGTTAGGTATGAGGTGGGGCGGGCGCGTCGCATGCTTGGCCTGTGCGCTATTGCACCACGGTATAGTACGCGGTATAGTAAGCGCAGAAAAATGTAAGCGGTATAGTAAGCGGTATAGTAACGCAGAAAAATGTAAGCGGTATAGTAAGCGCAGCAAAACGTAAGCGGTATAGTAAACGCAGAAAAACGTAAGTGATATAGTAAGCGGTATAGTAAACGCAGAAAAATGTAAGCGGTATAGTAAGCGGTATAGTAAGCGCAGAAAACTGTAAGCATTATAGTAAGCGGTATAGTAATCGGTATAGTACGCGGCATAGTAAGCGGTATAGTACGCGGCATAGTAAGCGGTATAGTAACGCAGAAAAAATGTAAGCGGTATAGTAAGCGCAGAAAAATGTAGCGGTATAGTAAGCGCAGAAAAATGTAGCGGTATAGTAACGCTGAAAAATGTAAGCGGTACAGTAAACGCAGAAAAATGTAAGCGGTATAGTAACGCTGAAAAATGTAAGCGGTATAGTAAACGCAGAAAAATGGAAGCGGTATAGTACGTGGTATAGTAAGCGTAGAAAAATGTAAGCGGTATAGTAAGCCCAAAAAAATGTAAGCGGAATAGTAAGCGATATGGTAAGCGCAAAAATATGTAAGCGGTATAGATGTGGTATACTAAGTGATATAGTAAGCGGTATAGTAAACGCAGAAAAATGTAAGTGGTATAGTAAGCGCAGAAAAATGTAAGCGGTATAGTAACGCAGAAAAATGTAAGCGGTATAGTAAGCGGCATAGTAATGCAGAAAAATGTAAACGGTATAGTAAGTGGTAGAATAACTCAGAAAAATGTAAGCGGTAGAGTAACGCAGAAAAATGTAAGCGGTATAGTAAGTGGTATAGTAAACGCAGAAAAATGTAAGCGGTATAGTAAGTGGTATAGTAAACGCAGAAAAATGTAAGCGGTATAGTAAGCCCAGAAAAATGTAAGCGGAATAGTAAGTGGTATAGTAAGCGCAAAAAATGTAAGCGGTATAGTAAGCGCAGAAAAAGGAAGCGCTATAGTAAGTGGTATAGTAAGCGGTATAGTAAGCGGTATAGTAAGAGCAGAAAATGTAAGCGGTATAGTAACGCAGAAAAATATAAGCGGTATAGTAAACGGTATAGTAAGTGCAGAAAAATGTCAGCGGTATAGTAAGCGACATAGTAACGCAGAAAAATGTAAACGGTATAGTAAGTGGTATAGTAAACGCAGAAAAATGTAAGCTGTATAGTAAGCGCAGAAAAATGTAAGCGGTATAGTAAGCGGTATAGTAAGGGGTATAGTAAACGCAGAAAAATGCAAGCGGTATAGTAAGCGGAATAGTGCGACTGAAGTCTGGTTCCCGAAATTTTTGTATGTAAAATAATATGCATTATTTTTCATGTACAATAGCGCATTAAATGAAAATTGTAATATAATTTTCGTAGTAGTAGTTTATAATAATGAATAAAAAACACTTCATTTAAAAGTATTTCCTGCACAATAAAACATTTCCTGACGATTCAAAAAATACACACGAAATTGTTCAAGTTTTCACTTCTGTCGGCACTCCCGGAGTGCCACTGTATTTTTTTTCTTGAAGAGGGTGAATATAGCATTTATAGTTATTTTACAGGGCTGCACAAAAGTTACGGATATGTGGTAAATCCGGGGAGTTTAGAACGCTGACCGTAATGTAATTTTAGTGTGTTGTTACAGTCAACTACAGAATGTTTTTTCTTTTCTTGAAGAGTGTGAATATAGCATTTATAATTATTTTACAGGGCTACACAAAAGAATACGAAAATATGTTAAATGTAGCATATGTAATTTTAGTGTGTTGTTACAATCAACTGTAGCATGTTTTCTTTTCTTGAAGAAGGTGAATATAGCATTTATAATTATTTTACAGGACTGCACAAAAGAATACGAATATATGTTAAATGTGGCATTTGTAGAACGCTGACCGTGATGTAATTTTAGTATGTTGTTACAGTCAACTACAGCATGTTTTTTCTTGAAGAGGATGAATATAGAATTTATAATTATTTTACAGGGTTGCACAAAATAATTCGATGGGAGGAAATAGTGTAGCCAAACTTATGTAAAATAGATTATTTTTAATGTTTCACTGTATGATAAATATATATTGAATTTAAAGGTAGGTGTCATGATTCGACACAAGTTTATCTCGTGTTTATACTGTCACCTGGCGGGAAATGTTGTAACTAATCTATATAAATAAAAATGTAAATGTTCGTTTGTACAAAATCTTAAATCTTCGAAAGTTCTCCCTCGATTGCTTTGACATTTTGACACACAAAGTTGCATTCGAATATGCGCGTGTTTTTATATATCTACTGTCTCCCCCCAATTCCCTCCCACCTCGAGTGGCACTTTTTAAACTTTTTTCCGTCAGCCATCATGTGATATATCATTAGAAAGCCTTTGGACCACTCTTTCAAATTATGAACTTCGCTTCCCTCCCACCCCCAATTTGCGCCCCGGGGGGCCCTTTTTAACTTCTTCCGCCACCCAAACCCTCTAGTAAATAATAACATTCTTTTAATACAATATATACGTTGAAAAAAATCTCTATGTCTACGAGGTACTTCTTAAATGTACTTTCGGCACAGCTAGGACCATAGAAAAATGTTCCTTATTTCATTTGCCTAATTAGACACGATTATTATTTTTTATTTATCGGCTGGCTATGTGTAAAAATTGTCTTGTTTTTTTCTGCTCAGCACGTTTGCAAATTTCTCCTTATTTTGCATGTGTATCAGGCCGGGTGTATGTTTCTCTACTATGATTTAAGCCCTCCCCACACTGTGTGTCTGTGCGTGCGATGGCTAGAGAAATTTGTTGCCCGTAGAGGCCCGCAAATTTAGTTCCGGATAGAAGTGGATAGGTCTGAGTGTATCTGAGATTTAGATTATGAATTTTCTGGAAAGTTCTTTTTTTTTTCATTGAACAGAAAATTCGCTTGACTCTCCAAATTTTAAGCAATCAAAAATCTCATAAAAGCAATCTCAATTTATTCTTTTACCCCAAAATAGTAAATTTGTCTTTTTTTCAATAAATTTTTTTGGAATTCGAAGAGTGTTTTCTTTTTTTTCTTTAAATTCTCCATGTTTTTTTTTAAGTTCTTATTTTACCTAAAATTAGGACATTTTTTTCCAGCTTATATGTAGACTTTAGCCAACCAAAGTTATATTTTATATCCCTGTATGGAGTAAGTACTCAGAAATCATTTTAAAAATTTTGAAAAACGTTATTATCTAAAATTTATACAAATTTTTAAAGAAATTAACAGAACATGAAATTTTTAATGAAGATTTAAATAGAGATAATTCCGCACCGGGTTTACTAGAAGAACCCTTTTACCGTTAAATCTGCTATTATGACGACAAACTTCCTTAAGATTTATCGAGTACGATCAGAATTTTTATGATCCTTTTTTTTTCGACCGTTTTTTTATTTTTCCTTTTGTGGTTGTTGTGTTCAGTAAAATTTCTGCACTGCCCCGTTTGGCTCCGAAGTTCAATCCGGAGCGGAATACGGTTCTATTTTCTCTCCTTAGATTGCGGACGTGCCAGGCTTAGTTTTTCTCGGCAGACTCTGACCGCGCTATGCCCTAAAGTATTGCATAACAATAATTAAAAAATTAAATAAATAAACCATTTCTGCCGCTATAATAAATAGTTCATATCTTCGTTTTCACATGCCACGAATTTTGATGGAAAATAAAATAATATTCGATATTCATAATAATAATTTTTTTTCAAAAAAGAAAGTATTTCACAAAAAACAAAGCATATGAGTCTTTACTTCTACGTAAACATGTTTCTGTGTATACGCTTCCTCGACAAGTAAAAAAAATAATAATCAATTACAATAATTTAAAAAAGCTTCTATACCTAAAAACACGGCCAAAAATAGGGGGAACAAAGGGGGCATATGCTCCGTGTGTAAATGTAGAAGGGAGTGCGAAAAGAGGATTTGATTCGACTTTCGGTACAAAAAGACAAATAACGAAATTTTGAAAAAAAAAACTTGCAATCGGATAACCTAAAGTAAACATGTATTCATTGATTTTACACATTTTTCTTTCAGTAGGGCTGGTTTTTTTTCATTATGTGATAACGTAGGGGCAAAATTCTTAATCAATACTTGATTAACGATTTCGTCCAAGATACTCACACGATTAATACACTGTCCCAATTAGGTTAGAATTGGTTCAGTATTTCGGACGTTATCGTGGTGACAAGTTTTAAATGTTTTTGTGCTTTTCTGTGTCCTTCTAAACGAACTATAACTATAACTTGTTGTAAGATTAACGAATTCATCCAAGATACTCACAGATCAATTTACTGCCCTCATTAGCTTCAAACTGATTCAGTACTTCACACTTTATGATAATGACAAGATTTTCATTATACATATATAATATATAAACGAAATGATTGTGATAGGTCGATTTTTAAAGAAACCAACCTAAACATTTTAAGGTTAATATACTTTCTAGCAATTATTTCAGATTTAAAATAAAAAATAAGATCAATGAATCGAAAATTTTTATTTATAAATTAATTTTGGAAAATGGTGAGGGGGCACCAAAAATCACACTTGCGACTGATGAACAAAATACTAGTTATGGCCCTGCCTAACGATTCAATAGAAATCGTAATTAAGAATGTTTTTAGAACGCTTTCCTTTCATTTCACCCTTTGAAATTTCGAATTTTTTAGAAAATGTTCTTAGAGGTCATTTACACCTTATAAGTAACTACCATGCCAAATTTCAAGTTTCTAGATTCTTCAGTATCGCAAGAGTTTCAATTTAATAAGTTTTTCACTCTTGCCCCCCCTCCCCCCTCCGCGTAGTACTCCACCAACATAAAATATAGCATATGTTGGAGGAGGAACTGTCACCATGACTTTTGAAATCGGTTCGGTAGTACCAGAGATTATCCCCTACAAACAAATAAACAAACGTTACTTCTTTATAATATTAATTATATAGATTCACACAACATTTCAGCAAGTTTCAGATCAACTTAAAAAAAAAACGGCGTAACATATTTGAAAACGTATTGTCAGAAGTTCCTATCCATCATAGATAGTAATTTGAATTTATTTGGGCACTCTGTATATATAGTCTCTAAATTAGATACACACTGCATAATATACCAAAATTAAGTTAAGCTTGAAAATGCATAATAGGGCAGCTGCAATTGACGTCATGCTGGAGGTCACACACTACAAATAGTCATTCTGATTGATGGAACTACCCTGACCCCCAAGTGAAGAACAATAGTTGTGATCAACTGATTGCAACTTCCCTTCCTACATTTCTCTATCATAAACGAAAATGCAATGAAATTCTTTTATGCGACTCCGTAAAAAAGTATATATTAAATATTACATATATTTTATGTTTACGGAAGATGTTATCGCTCAACTTTAATAACGCATGCCAATTTCATAAGGCACTCACCAAACAACTGTCTTCGGGCAGTAATGCAATTATGCAATATAGTCCATGGCGTGTCCCTGTTTAAATGAATTATAAATGCTACTCTCACTATTTTGTGTAGAAACCAAGTTGAATTGCATATAATTAATGCACTTCACTTTCAAGCGGGAACATGCTACAATGAATCTCAACAACACGTATCAATTTTATGCCACTCTATGCATTTTTACCAAAGTTAAAGCACTGCCCATAGATGATAATACATTTGAATTGTTTAGTTCAGAACCATATTAAATTATCTATATATTTTTATCCACACCACATATTGTACTAAAATTTCATTTAGCTAAAAAACGCATAACAAAACGCTTTTCAAGCAGATAACAACCATTGTCAGCAATGTATCCACATATTTTACTACAACCAGTATATGATTTTTTTTTATATTATTCGAACAAGATACTTTACTAAAACTTAATTGACATAAAAATCGGGAAACAGATTAATAAAAAGAAAACTGCCCAGTTAAACTGAGGGCATTGAGCTCACAGGCTATTCACACTAATTGTATATTATACTCTTTTTTCAAAGAATTTGAAATAATACCCTCGAAAAATAAAGAAATCAATATATTAAGGGGGTCATCCCCCCGTTACCCCCCTCATAGTTAACTAATGAACCCCTTAAACTAATCAGGGAAGTCTCTAATTACAATGAATATATATACAAAATTTGAAAAAAACCCGGATAATTCTGCATGAAAAACCCATTTATCTAAATTAAGGGGGGATTAGCCCCCCCTTTCCCCTTTTATACTTAACCAATGAACCCCCAAAACTCTTCAGAGAAGCGCATTATCATAATGAACCTATATACAAAATTTGAAGAAAATCGGATAATTCTGCATGAAAAACTCATTATCTAAATTAGGGGGGGGGTATCCCCCTTTCCCCCTTTATACTTAACCAATGAACCCCCAAAACTATTGAGAGAAGCGCATTATCAAAATGAACCTATATACAAAATTTGAAGAAAATGGGATAATTCTGCATGAAAAACCTATTTATCTAAATAATGGGGGGTTAGCTCCCCGTTTCCCCCCTTTATGCTTAACCAATGAACCTCCAAAACTAATCAGGGAAGCGCCTTATCACAAGGAACCTATAAACAAAATTTAAAGTAAAACGGTTAGTTCTATCAAGAGTTATCGCGTTACGTACATACATACGTACGTACGTACATACATACATACAGAACCGGCGGGCACATAAGCTCTCAGGCTTTGATAGCCTGTGAGCTAAAAAGTACTCTCATCAACTACCTTCTTATACGTCAGCGCCTTCGAACAATTTTTTTTCTAGCCCTGTATTTATATAGAATGTATAAACATTCCTTGATATACGAAAATTTTGTTAAGCATGAAAATGAATGACGCAATTGAAAGCGCCCTTTCAGCAGTTGTCATTCGCAATTCGTAGACGAAAGTATATCAGAATTATTTTGTGCAGCTCTGTAAAACAAAATTAAATCTAACATGCACTGTTTTATTTTCAAAATATTATTGGCACCGCATATATCAGAATCTCAATTATCAAAGAAATAGCATAGTATCGGGGACACGCACATCAAACAATTGCAGTTATGCAATTTATATTTTTAAGTTTCCCTGTAGATGAATAATAAATGTGTAGCACACCATCTTTTCATAAAAACTTATAATAATGTATATCAACAATGTATATAATTTTCGCAATGTTTAAAGCAGGGCAGCACAATTAAAATGTAGTACTTCTAACAATTATCGCACATCGAAAGCGATGGATCCGAGGATTTTTGTGAAGTCCTGTACATGGACAACAAATACTACTCAAACCATTTTTGATTGGGGCCGTGTTAAAGTGAACTTGAAGATCATATATCGATTTCATATCCAACAAGAACGAAAAATCATGCGTCAAGCATAGATTATGTAGCACTTTCCAACGCTTCCAAAATAATTTTACAAAACATACCGTTTAATAAGCTAAAAGATAACATCTAAGTAAACAATTTGGAAAACGCATAACATATTTAAAAACATAATTTCAGGAATTTCCAACAGATACAATAGTCGGAAAAATATCCGAATACTTTTATTCAGCCCTGTATATGATCTATAGATTTGTATATGCTAGGATGCTAAATTTTAGTTTAGTTAGGAAACGCGTAGCACAGTTTAAAATTATCTTTCTGGAGTTTCTGTCAATAAACGGAAATGTGTTCGCGAACTTTTGTGCTGCCCTGTATAGGATCTACAGAATTTATACACACCACGTAATAGACAAAAAGCGAGTTAAAATTAAAATCGCGTTTAGTAACTTAAAACGCACTTCCAGGAATTAGTGTTAACAGACAGTAGAGAATTCTTTTGTGTGTCCCTGTAAATGAACGATGACTGCTATACACACACTATTCTGTAGTAAGCCTCTTGTAATGCACCTTAGATATATATATATATATATATATATATATATATATAAATTTCAATGCGTTTAAAATAGTGAAACATTATTTAAATAAACCACAGACGATTTTTCTCCATAGACGTCATGTAACGGAATTATTTTGACTGTCCCTGTAAAGTAACTATAAGTGCTATGCACACCCTATTCCATATTAAGCTTCTTCTAATGCACCTTAGTGATATATATAAATTTCAATGCGTTTAAAATAGTGAAACATTATTTAAATAAACCGCAAATGATTTTTCCCCATAGACCGCAATGTAACGGAATTCTTTTGAGTGTCCCTGTAATAAAACTATAAGTGCTACACACTTCCGTTGAAATAGGGAACATGCTATAGATAACGACAATAACATATAAAAATTGCAGAGCAATACGAGCATATTTACGGGAGTTAGAGCACGGACAGACGGCCAGACGGCAGACGGCAGACGGCAGACGGCCATACGGCCAGACAAACCGAAGTCATAAGCACTTTTCAACTAGGTTGGAAAGTGCTAAAAATAGGATTTTTCCCTTTTTAATTATATTAACCGTCAATAGATGGCGGGATCATCGAATTAATTTTTAGCCTGTTGTCAGTCCAAATCTAGCCTGAATTTAGCTTGAAAAAACTGTCACACTGGTAAGGAGAGCATGACAGAGCTTTCTATGCAAGCTGGACATTATAGCCTCATGTGTGTCTTTAGCAGTGCAAAAAGCACGTTAATTTTATTTTATAAATTTCTTAACTTATGTTTGTTAGGTTAATAAAGAATTGGTTAACCTCCATTGGTCCAGCTATTCGTCTACATACTTTCACACGCAACGATATTACGCTGTCGGCGACAATGTAGGGCTAAGTTCATGTTACAGGTATGCTTACCCGCATCGCCATCCACACCGGAAAGAAAAATCTAAAAAATATTACAAAAATCGTCAATCGATTACGAGAAAAAAGAAACGTGAAATTCATCATTCGATCTGAGTAAAATCGCGAAATTCGCCATTTCTTTGATTTGTGTGTGTGTTAGTGTTCTATGTAATGTCTTTAGCATTTCTATACAAGAGGAAATTGCACTCCTACATATACAAGAAAATCTGCCTGTGATGTTTTACTTTTTTATTCCCGCATAACATTTTCGATCAGCTGAAGACTCGTTGCAGAGCATTGCAAAATATTCTGCTTTGGTGGGGAGGAGGGGGGGGAGAGCCACCCTCGGGATTCACTAGCATACATTATCAAGGTAAGCTGAAATCGTGCTGTATTTTTAAGAATCTCATAAAATAATTTGATTAAAATAACTCCATTTTTTTTAATATTCCACTTATTGAAACATGTGCCATTCTGGGACGATTTTGTAATGGAAATGCAATTTGACAACACAATACAATATACAGTTGCTGCATCTGTTTTTTTACCTTTATTTAGAACTTACAACACGTGAGTCAATCAGAACAACAGAACTTCTGGTTTCAAAAGTTCACATGATTTCTGAAAGGAAAGAGAGGGGGGTGGGGGTGGGGGAGCGGTAGGAGAGGAAAAAGCCGAATATTTACAAAAAAATAAATAGAGGACGTAGGACCGTGCAAAAGAAAATTTGCGCCCGGGGCAAGGTTTCAGTTGGTGAACCCCACCACATACACACACCTTCTAAAATTTATCAAGTGCAGAAACAGAAATAAATTCCCTTGAATAAATATTTCGCGTTTTTGGAGCTTTAAAAGGTTAATTTTAATTCAGAAATTCCTAACAACTAAATAACATAAGGGAAAATAAGAAAAATTTGCACTTATTTATTAGAGAAATCATGTTTTGCGAAAGAAAAAAAAATCACCATGAGAAAAATTTCCAGACAATGATCGACTGCCAAAAAATTTATAAATAAATAAATAAAAGTAGTTGGTAGGAATTTTTGCGCCCCCTCAATTTCCAAACCTGGGGCGAAGGTCCCCTTCGCCCCAGGTGTGGAAACCAGTTTTATGGGGTTTTTATGCTTATTTTAGCCAACGTCCCATAGTGGCCCCATGTGCCCCCTGTTTTATGGGGGTTTTATGCTTATTTCAGCCAACGTCCCATAGGTACTGAATGTATGTTCCTTTAATATGTTTAAACAATTGTTTACTGAATTAAACTAATCTTAGATATAAAATGAGGCACGTCAACCGCCGCACCCAAGTCCTGAAGGACTTTTAACGCACTAGACCAGGAGGGTCCTCCTGTAAGTGCTGCGGCCGGTGGGAGCGCCACCACCTGCTGACCACTCCATTTAACCCAAGAGATTGATGACAAAGGTCTCTGCGATATGCGGTGGAGCCCACACTTCAAGGACACCACCACAAAACACTTGGGGAGACGTTGGAGTCCTCCGACGGCTTCGTAGCCAGAACGCAAAAGAGGGAACCGGGTCCTAGGCCTTATGCCGGTCAACCCCAAGGACTCTTGTACGGCAGTTTCCGGTCATCGAGTCCTAGGGGAGGAGGAAACGACTGGTCTCCTCGGCTGCGGCGTGGAGAAGGAGCCTCTCGCCAGCCCGGGACCTCGAGGAAAAAAGCCCCTGAACGCATGTACACGTCTTGGCTTAAGTTGTCGCCCCCAGAAGCTTTCACTCCGGCGAAGCCCTGCAGCGAAATGCAGGTAGTGGCAAGTCGACTCAACTGGGGTGTCATCCACATATAAAACAAGAACAAAAACAAAAATACAACATCAACAACGGAAAAAGGAAGGCACCACTGTCGGTACTCTGAAGGCCATGGAAAACTCCTTTAAAAGTGTTGGAATAATATTCCATACATGTCAACATTTGTCTTATCACTTCATTTAAATCATTCATCTAACTCATTCATTCATATCATTCATTTAATCCTCATCAGAAGTTTTCAAGTTACTTTCAGTTTCATATTTCTAAGTTCTGGATTACACATATATATTTTGGGTTTATGATTTATTGCAATATTTAAATATCATAGTTTAATGTTTTATTAAGTTTACTTACATTAATATCTTCATTAAGTATCCTGTCATATTCATTTTTACTTTTACACGGCATCCTTAAAGTCCACGTATCTCTGTTTACATTTTTACCGGCTTCCTACTTCCGTACACGCTCAAGTGTTACGATGTGCCGAAGCGATTACGGCAGTTAACGACAGATGGCGTGATCATCTGTTTCCTCCTTCGATCGTTCTCTGGTCGCTGCTATGCACTTTCACTTCCATTCGTGAAGCCGGTAGTGACGTAATGCTCATTAAATATGGAAGGTCGCGTGATAGGGTGTTTATTTGGAGAGATACGTTTATATACCAGCTGTCAGGCATCTCTCATTAGCTGCGTTGTTTACCTTCATTAGTGTTCTGTGGCAAGGCAACGTTTTCGTTATGCCGCCGGTCAGTCATGGCTAGTATTGATGAGATGGGTTTTAAGATGTCTTATTGTTGTCTTGAAGTGGTGCTTTTAGTTTTTCATAAGTTTTAAAGACTTTATGTTTGATGTGAAATAAAGTATTGTGAAAGCCGGTTGGAGATGTGTAAAGATACATCTGGACTTTTAAAGCATTTTCTAATCTTGTGTTGGTAAAGCTGTGTGCTTCCTGAAGAGAAAAAAGAAAGAAAATGGCGGTCTGTTTACTTTATGCATCGGAATCACGGCAACACGTTCAGAGTTCACATCGTTATTTCTGTTTGAGTTTAATTCATATTTCTTAAGTTTGTTTTATCAACGTTGTTTTTCCCTCTCCTTATATTTTAAAACAAACTTATCAGTTACTGTCTTGATTTATATTATCAGACAGGTTTTAGAAGGTTGTGTTAATATATCTGCATACTGTTAAGGGAAGAGGCGAAATAAACGGTGAACTTTTAGTAAGTTTATTTTCATATGTTTTTCATTTAGTTTTCTTGAGTTTGCGTTGATATTCATACAACTTTATTTAATTGATTTTATTACTGGTTTAAGTTTCGTTAAATAAAGTTTTAGTTTGTTTACGTTTTTGACAGTTCTTTCTCTCTCAAGTTTTAACATCATTTAAGTCTCTCGTTTCTTTTCCTTGTTTTGAAAGGTCTAACAAATAATTCTGGTGTTACGGAATTCATCATGTTCCCTTGCTTTAGGTGAAGGTCCGTATGGTTCGCCATGTTTGGCTAGATGCTTTAGCTTTGGTGCTTTCGGCGTACTAATGACGGTTACTGCGTGGTACGTCGGAAGTTTTTCCATGAGGCGGGGTACAAGTTGAAACGGAGTTTAACGATCTTTTAAGATGGATCGTAGTTGAAAGAGGGGGAGATGTGGAAAGATAATTTAATCCTGTTTTAAATTAAAGTTAAATTATTTAAAGTTATAATGTGGTTTTTGAATTAGTTTGAAGTATAAAGTTTATCTAATGTTAATGTTTAAAGTTAAATTGAATTTAAATAAAAGTAACCTTCCTTTTTGAAATATTGTTCCTGAATGGCTTCAGTTCATATTAAGTATATTTTTCATTTGTTTAATTTGTTGAATTTGTATTCTTGTCTTTTTAATTTTTATTTCTATTTTTATTCAATAAACGTTAAGTTATTTTTAAAAACAGTTGGTTATTATTTCAAGACACAATTCACCTATTTTTTCAGCTTTCATCTCATGCATAAATTGGGCAATCGAATGTCAGCATATACGCTCCATTAGCGTTTGTAAATCTGCATATCTTAATATATCAGTAATTACTCTAGTAATTACTATTCTAACAAAAAAGCGCCAAAGAGGCGGTCCCGATCGTGATTAGTTGCGTGAAAGTTATTTCTAAGATCCCTGCTAATCCAACCATCGGTCGCAGAAAGATCCGATTGCTCATAGACGCTCTGGATTGGTTTTCGACCCGGGATTCGAGTTTTGGTTTAATCGCCGCCGCGTTAGTCTGCGAGCCACCGGTCCGGCTCCTCGTAATCGAACAGTCCAGGGAAAGAACCTACACCATCCCAAGGAGTTGATACGGTCACACGGTGACATGAATGGCCCCGAAGACTCCTATCACTCTTCGTACGAACGGACAATCCCCTTTCTTCCCGACCAGTGAGGTCGACACACAACTACTCCAGCTGCAGAGGATTACGTGGTGATTGCGGACCACGCGTGTACGCCCACATGCCGGTAACTACGCTCTGCCGCCTGCTAGTACCGAGGGTTGCTTCACGCCACTTCACGCACTAACCAGGCGTCACTGCAGAGCCACCACGCACCGTGCTCTCCGGAGTTCGATCTCGCCTCCGTCAACGCCCCAGATAAAGATTTGGAAACGGTCTGACCGCTGTTAGCTAGTCGTTGCTCAGCGTCACCTACCTCGACCATTGCCACCTAGATAGCAAGCCCTCTTGCAGGAGACGAAAGCTCCTGTGACGTCACGCTTAGTAGGCAGTGGAATTAGGAAGGCAGAATGTATTTCTCAGTAGTTGGTGAAAGACGTTGCATGAATGCCTCGCGAATTTCATTGCTGATTGAAAATGTGGATATATACGTTTTTTACAGTGAAATAGGCTTGAAAATATTGGATTTTTTTTATCAACTATTATAGTAAATACGGTAAGTGAAATTTCTTTTATGTTTTTATTACACAGTAATTTAATTTAGTTATATTTTTCTTTAAAATTGTGTATGATATTTTGATTGCACGTGTAAGAATATTTTTGTGTTATTTTTAAAACATGTCTGAAGACAATAATGTGAAAAGGATTAAATTTTTCGGTAATTTTTTTTTTTTAATCTAAAACTTTTAATATTAGTTAGTGTTATAGTTGTTATTAAAAAATCATAGATTTATGCTTGCTGTATTTTGATAAGAATAAGCGTATGTTATTGCTATGCATAACTAATTTCGTACTTCATAGTAACTAAATATGTAAAATAAACTATAAAATGCGTTGTGAGAATTTCGAAATGATTATTATTTAAAATATAATTAAAGTAGATCTCTGTATGTTTAATGCATTTAAAATAATTTCATGTAGACTTTTTTTCTTTTTTCCTTTTCCTTTTTGTACTCTGACAATTTCATAAAAATAATTATTAAAAATCATCAGTTGAAACCAATTTTATTTTTTGGCAAAATTTAACTAAAAATTAATCAAGCTTTTGCTTAGAAAACTTTAACTATACTAAACATACATGCTAGTTATAATGAGTGATGATTTAATATATGTAACTGCTTTATTGCTGCAAAAAATAACATTTATTTAATGCCAGATTAAAATGTATTTTTATTACTGTGTGTAAAATTTTTGTGAATAAATTTTACAATAAATGAATTTTCTTTTAACTTTAAAACCAAAAAAATAGAAAAATGTATTTTTCTTTTCTCTTAAATATTCAGTAATTTATTTTTTGATCAAGTAAACAGAAATGGCAAATCTAACCTAAGATTTCATTTCATGTAGAATTTTTGTTTCGTTTTTCTTTTTGTATCCTGAAAATTTGATAAAAAAATTCTTGTGGTCCATTTCGTGAAAAGTAAAAGTTATTTTTGTGAAATGTAATTTTTCATTTTACTTTATTATTTATTTTGTAAAAAATAACATTTTGTAACGAAATATGAAATTCAGTTACTCAAATTCGAAGCAAGAATTTATTAATAACTCTTTAAATCCTTCTACAAAATTTTTCTTTTCCAGTGAAATTGCTTTGTTTGCAAATTAGACATTTTAAAACATAACAAAAAATTAGGAAGTAATTAATGTAAGAGTATGTTTTATGAAATGGAATTTTGTGAAGGAATTCATTTTATCATAAGTAATTTTGTGAAGGGGTCCATTTTATTATGAGAAGTTTTGTGAAGGGGTCCATTTTATTAAGAAGAATTTTATTAAGGGTCCCATTTAGTAATTGATTTTTTAAATTGTAGGGTGGATTAATTTTAATAGTTTTAATTCGTATTTAGTTTGCAAACTATATATTTATCTTGATAAACAAAAATATTCATAATATTTTCTTCCATAGGTATGTGAAAAGCATTTTAAAGATGAAGATATCGAAAGAGAAACGTCTGCATTTGATGAGAAGAAAGGAATTGATATCTAAGTCACATTAAGTCGCCCAATATAATAAAACATACATAATAACAAAAATAGTTCAACAAATCCATTCCATATTTTATAGTTAAGATAATATTTAAACATTTCTTAAAAAAAATTGCTGCATCTTCAATCTCCCTCCCCCCCCCCCCCCCCCCTAAAAAAATGTTTTTCAGGTTAATGAAAATTGGATTTTAAAATAAAGAATCTCGATTTTGTTTTATCAAGATGCATCATTTATAGTAATTAAAGAATGTGATATCCTATGCAGCATAAAAATATATTTATTTAAGGTATTCCTGATATTGGTATTATTTATCAGTATTTCAATAAAGTATAGCAATCATAAAAAATATATAAGTGTACATAATAATAAAAATAGTTCAACAAATCAATTTCATATGTTATAGTTAAGATAATTTTAAAACATTTCTTAAAAAATTTTGCTGCATCTTCAATCCCCCCCCCCCCCCCAAAAAAAAAAAAGAAAAGAAACATGTTTTTCAGATTGTTGAAAATTGGATTTTAAAATAAAGAATCTAGATTTTTTTTTCCAGGTGCATTATTTATATTAATTAAAGAATGTGATATCCTATGCAGCATAAAAATATCTTTATTTAAAAGGTATTTCTGATATTGGTATTATTTTTCTGGATTTCAATAAAGTATAGTAATCATAAAAAAATTATGATAAATGAATTTCCTGTTAAAATTATTCAGTTATGAAATTATCACCATGATATAATATGTGTACATAATAATAAAAATAGTATAACAAATCAATTCCATATGTTATAGTTAAGATATTTTTTAAACATTTCTTAAAAAATTTTGCTGCATCTTCAATTCCCCCCCCACCCCCCCCCCCCCAAAAAAAAAGAAAAAGAAACATGTTTTTCAGATTATTGAAAATTTCATTTTAAAATAAAGAATCTAGATTCGTTTATTCCAGATGTATTATTTATATTAATTAAAGAATGTAATATCCTATGGAGCATAAAAATATCTTTATTTAAAAGGTATTCCTGATATTTGTATTATTTTTCTGGATTTCAATAAAGTATAACAATCATAAAAAAAATATGATAAATGAATTTCCTGTTAAAATTATTCAGCTACGAAATTATCACCACGATAATACATAACGATGTGTACATAATAATAAAAATAGTATACCAAATCAATTTCATATTTTATAGTAAGATAATATTTAAATATTTCTTAAAAAATTTTGCTGCATCTGCAATCTTCCCTCCCCCCCCCAAAAAATGTCTTTCAGATTACTGAAAATTGGATTTTAAAATAAAGAATTAAAAAAAAAAAAATTCCAGATGCGTTATTTATATTAATTAAAGAATGTGATATTCTATGCAACATAAAAATATATTTTTTAAAAGGTATTCCTGATATTGGTATTATTTTTCGGGATTTTAATAAAGTACAGCAGTCATAAAAAATTATGATAAATAAGTTTTCTGATACTTAATCAATGCGATATACGAAATTTTCGCCTCTTACTGCTGACGTCACCAACCAGTCAGAAGGCTTTCTACTCTAGGTGGCAATGCCTCGACGCAAGTCGAGAGTCTCGCTCGCGCAACTGATATAGGCCAACTAGGCGTCCTTCTACCACTTCTAAATAACGGACACCTCGATGCCGTCAAATTTTTCTCATATTCAGAGGCGTGTGCTAGAGATGAGACGAGTCTTCAGGATCGGGAAATCACGGGCTCATTCTTTCTGAAACTGACAATTTTATTTATTCTCCTACAAAAAAAATAACTTATTTTTCTTCGTAAAAATTACTTATTCCATTTCAAGTCATTTTAATGATTTTATGATGAGAATGAAGGGAAACAGAAATCGTGTTTATCTTTTCTGTTAATAGAAGGCTATTTTAAAAGAAAAAATTGTTATATATGATATTTATTTTGATATTTATAATTGACGAATTTATAGATTTATCTCAGGCATTGACGGCGACGACCTGTTGATATGGCGCCAATCGGAAGAGGCGTGTATAATTTGTTGTTCGATTTTCGTTTCTGACACTAAGTTTTTAATTGAAAGATTTTTTGTTTAGAGATCTAACGCGAAATGAATATTTTCCTTTGTTTTTAGTCAACCAGCATTAAATTAAGGTTCGCAAATTTTTAGTCTTCTATTGTGTGCAACTCATAATCGCTCTTCATATGAAAACCAGCGGGGAAGATCGAGCTATGCTCGGTTAAAAGTAACTTTGTGTTCAACTAAATATAATAATAAATTCTCTGTACAACATATAATAATCAGTTCAATATATCCTGACTAGTTGAATTCTGTTTTCGAGAACGTTCTATGGACGCGGATTGGTTGAATCACGTATCTCGACACCTGTTGAGGAATTTCTCGAACCTTTCTTCAGATTCTAAAAGCCAATTTTTTCGCCAAATATCGCCAAAATTTGGCACATTTTTTCATTTGGCGCCAAGCATGCGTTTTGGCATTTTCCCGCCAAGTCTTGCTAATGTCGCCGACATTTCGCCAAATTTGACGATATTTGGTGAAATGTTGTCAACTTTACGACTTCGTTTACTGCCAACTGTTGAACAACTTAATAACTGTTTCAACCTTCATGCATTCACATTGAAATGCATTGATCAATAGTATGACCCCAAAATGACCCACTAATCGAATTTTTTCGACCATGTGACCTAACCCAAATGTCTTCTCGTAATCCAAAATGGTAGCATACAAAATATAGTCAAAATTGTTCAGCAGTTTTTTACATAAAATTAGCTTGATCCTGACTCGTAGTGACCCAAAATGACCCTCAATCGAATTTTCTCGAATACGTGACTTAGTCCAATGGTCCTCTCGTGCTCGAAAACAGTAGAATAAAAAAATTAGTCAAAATAGTTTCATCTGTTTTTTTATATAAAATTAGCTGGATGCGTAGGGATTCAAAATGATCCAATAATCGAATTTTCTGGATCATGTAATCTAGCCCAATTGTCTTGTCCTGCCTGAAAATGGTAGGATGCAAAATTTAGTCAAAATCGTTAGAGTCGATTTTTAGATCAAATTAGCTTGACCTGTGGTAACCCCAAAATGACCCACTAATCCAATTTTCTCGAACATGTGACTCAGCCGAATGGTCTTCTCGTAATCCATAACGGTAGGATACAAAATTTAGTCAAAATCCTTAGACCCGTTTTCTAGATAAAATTAGCTTACCCTGCAGTAACCCAAAAATGACCCACTAATCGAATATTCTCGAACATGTGACCCAGCGCAATGGCCTTCTCGGGCCCAAAAACAATAGGATACAAAATTTAGTCAAAATCGTTTGAGCCTTTTTATAGATATAATTATCTTGACCTTGACCCACAGTGACCCATTAATCGAATTTTCTCGAACATATAACCTAGTTCAATGGTCTTCTCGTGCTCGAAAACGATAGGATACAAAATTTTGTTAAAATCGTTAGAGCCGTTTTTGAGATAAAATTTGCATACACACACAGACAGACACGCAAGATTTTCTCATATTATAAAATATGATAACGTTACTGATTTTTATATCTATTTCTTGTTCTGACCTCTGGTCATGCTGCGGCTCTGCTGTGCACATTAAAAAAAAATCCCTGACGGCTCAGCCTACAGGCACAGGTAGATTTCGAAGACGCAGACCGTGGGGCACCTGTTTGTTGGGAATTGCGGAAGAAATGACCTTTTTGCCATGATGCGGCAGTTGGAACCGCCCACTTAGAAACCTAACTTGTTTGCAGGCGGAGCCGGCAGGGATTTTTTTTTTTTTTTTTTTTTTGGCTATAAGGGTTGGTCCTATAAAAAACTTGTCAATATAAAAGTTTTAGATAATATTAAGCGGATTTATAATAAATTTAAGCGGATTTGATATCTTGTGAATTGACGAATTATGAATTTTTTTCTTTTACCCCCCCCCTTTTTCCCCCCTTGGGTGCATTTTTAATGATATCAAAAATCTGTCATATATAAATTTTCGGCCCTTTTCCTAGAAGTAATAATAACTTTAAACGGATTCGATACGTATCATAATTAAGAAATTATGGATTTTCTCTGTTTTCACAAAAAGCCTCCCATTCCCCCCCCCCCGATTCGATTTTGCCCATTAACGAACTTGACCGAGATTTTATGCCCCTTGATTTTATGTATTAGTTTGGAAGAGATTTGTGCAGAATTATTGAGGCTTTAAGGGCAGGGAGTATTCAGAAAAAAATTGAAGGTTGCAACTCTTTTGAACTGTGAGCTTTTTGTTTACTTATTGACATCATCACTTATTATTTTCCTAGTATAATTTTACACTGAAAATTTTCATTCTGCAGCCAGTGATGTAGTTGTAAAAAAACCAGAGGGCATACGCTGTAGGCAGAGGGAGTATATGCTAAAGAGCTTATGTCGTAAAGAGTATATGCTATAGTGTTTTTGAGAAGTGGGTATACGGTATTCCTTAAAATAATCCAGAAAATATACGGCGTATCCACCGTATATCCTCCATTACATCCCTGTCTGCAGCTTTTACTTTTCTTAGAATGAAATAAAGCTATTATAAACAGTTTAATAAGAAACACAGTGCCTACAATATGAAAATATCCCAGACAGCTCGGCCCACAGGCGCAGGTATATTTCGAAGACGCAGACCGTGGGACGCCTGTTTATTGGGAATTGCAGAAGAAATGACTTTTGCCATGATTCGGCAGTTGGGACCGCCCACTTCGAAAACTACCTGTGTCTGTAGGCGAAGCCGGCAGGGATTTCTTTGTTTTTATTTATTTATTATTGTTTTTTGCTGTAAAGGTTAATCCTATAAAAAACTTGTAGATAATATTAAGAGGATTTATAATAAATTTAAGCGGATTTAATATCTTGTGAATTGACAAAGTTATGAATTTTTTTCTTCTTAAATCCCTATTTCCTCCCCTCGAAGCCATTTTTAATGATATCAAAATGGGTCATACATAAATTTTCGGCCCTTTTCCTAGAAGTAATAATAACTTTAAACGGATTCGATACGTATCATAATTAAGAAGTTACGGGTTTTTCTGTTTTCACAAAAAGCCTCCCATTCCCCCCCCCCCCCCCCGATTCGATTTTGCCCATTAACGAACTTGACCGAGATTTTATGCCCCTTGATTTTATGTATTAGTTTGGAAGAGATCTGTGCAGAATTATTGAAATTATCGTGTCCATAAAAAAGTGATATAGATAGATATATAGATAAAAGTTTTGAACTGGGGGTGGTTTTCGGTTCTGGGAGTCATGATGGGCATAGATCTTCAAAAATTTTCCAGAAATTCCAACATAGAGGAGAATGTAATAGGTAGTATTTTTTACAACATCTACCTAATATGCACTAATTTACTTTTATATATATACTTTGATCATATATATCTGTGTTTGTGCGTGCATGTGTCAGAGAGAGAGAAATAGTATGAGCCCCCCCCCCCTGCATTTTCTTGAGCACCTCCTATTGTTTGCTTTTAGCTACAGCCCTGGTCGGGTCGGTACCGGGTCTTATTTTTTTCTGGACACTTGGGCCTGGACCGGGCCTCACTTTTTCTGGAGACGGGCCAGACTTTTTTTTTTCGGTTCGAGCCTGGCTTAGATTTCATTCTTTCTAGAAGTCTGCAAGGGCCGAAATTTTCAGGCCTCGGCACGGCATAATAGCTGAAAATTCGGCCTGGTTGCGACCAATGGTGAATCGACGTCCCCCCCCCCCCCCGGCTCCCTTGCGCTAATAAAAGGTCTGCGATGGGACGATCGCCCCCCTTGGGTTAAAACAGGGTCTGTAAACCGACATTAGAGGCCTCCACGAATAAAGGCCTCTGGCGAATCACAGCCCCACCCGCGGGTCGGGCCGGGACAGGTCTTCACTCTTTAAGGGTTGGGTCGGGACCGGGCCCTATTTTTTTCTTGAGACTTGGGCCTGAACCGGGCATTGATTTTTTGGAGATTGGAGGAGGACCAGACTTTTTTTTTCGGTTCGAACCTGGCTTAGATTTCATTCTTTCTAGAGGTCTGCACGGGCCGAAATTTTCAGGCCTGGGCCCGACATAATAGCTGAAAATTTGGCCCGGTTGCGATTAATGGCGGATCGACTCCCCCCTCCCCCCCTCTTGCGCTAAACCGAAATCAGAGGTCTGTGTGGGAAAGAGTCTCGCCCAAAAAAAATCTCGAGTCAATTTTCATTCACGAAACTCGGACCTTGTCTGTTCCCTACTCTTTCCTGGGCGGATATTCCTTTTTTCCTGTAGACTCCAGCCGGGCAGGGGTAGACCTTTCTTTTCTGGGACGAGTTTGGCATGGAATTCATTCTTCCTAGAGATCTGCACGATCCAAAATTTCCAGACCTGGGCCCAACCCGGTATAAAAGCTACGAATTCGGCCCGTGTCTGGCTCAACCCTTATAGAAACCATTATTGGCTCGTGCATACATACCTCTAAATTCTCCCCCCTCCCCCCAGCCTATATTCGGGTGGCATTTTTTACTTTCTTCTATCTTTACAAGAACAAAGTATTGGATTGGTAAACATTTTCGACGTGTTTCTACAATTTAGGAGGTCCTGAACACGAATTGACTGTTCTTAGAAAATGTCTGTTTATGTGACACAAATTTTATGAGTGTTCTATATCGAGAACTTAATGCGCGGAATTTAATGAAAATTCATATTCAGTTAGACATTGACATAAATTGGTGCTGATGAGGTTTTGGTTTAAATTACTCAACAGGTGGTGCTGTTATGCTGCATTTTTCGTGATTTCCGCGATAGCTATATCTCAAGAATTAACGCACGGAATTTCATTAAACTTTAGATTATGTTTGACCTTGACGTAAATAGATCTTTATTAGAATTGGGTATATACCGTCCAACAGATGTCGCCATTATGATCTGTTTTTCACGATTTCCGCGTTAGCCATACCTCAAGAACGAAGAGATTGTCATTTAATTTTTATTGCAGACGATTTGATTTATATAGAAGAAAATTTTGTGATAGTCACAACATACTAGTATTTATTTGTTTTCGTAAAAATTGTAGTGATGTGCATTTTTTTAGCATAATTTTTAGAAATTTAATTTGGTTTAATAAATCAAAGAGATATATTTTTAACTAGTCGGATGTGCCAATCCCAAAACTTTCTTCTATCTCATACATGTTAATACTTCAAAATTCGCTATCACAGAATTATGTTTTACGTCAGCTGCTCACAAAGCACCGAGTTACCTACGCTGCATGAACAACCTATGTTAAACTACGAAAAATTGTACAAAAATCGCTATCACAATGCCCACTTCCGGGTGAATATCTCTAAATTCAATTAGGACCTTGCTGGCCATAGTCGAAAACCTATAAATAAAATTTGGTTCAATTCTATGCATAACTTCATACACTTTCCAATGATACAATAATGAAAAAGGCACAAAAATCGCTATTACAGAGCCCCCATCCGGCGGAACATCCCCAAATTTAAGTACGACCTGCTAGACGTAGTCAAAAACCTATAAATGAAATTTGGTTTAATTCTATGCATAACATCATAAACTTTCGATGATACAAAGAGGACACACACACGGACGGAATGACATTTTCTAGAAACATGTTTTTCGTAATCTCTTTCGGTGTAAATCCTTCGAAAACCGGAAGTTGAAATAAATTTCAATTACAATTCTTTCTTCTCTTATATATAGAAGAAAGTAAAAATGTACTTTTTTTACGTAGAGCTTTAAAATTATGACTTTCGTTTATTATTTGTTTCTTTAATTCTAAACTACGTTAACGTTAATGAATATTCATCTGAATGTAATTGTATAATTCAAATATTTTTGAGAGTTTATGTATACAATTATCTAACTGTCATTAATATTGTTGTCATTCTGTATTCCATGAATTTCGAACATAATCTGAAAAAAAAATCTGCGCATAAGTAAGTGGGCTTTATGAATAATTTTAATTGTAGAATAATGTTGCTTCAGAAACATCGGCATGTTTGTAGAAATTAAGTCTGGCGGTGAAGTACCAATTAAATTTTTGTACGGGCAGATCCGGGCTTGGGAAAACTTTTAGTTTTTATACTGGAGCGGGCAGAGCCTAACTCGAGCTTTTATACCGGACCGGGCACTATTTCTTGTATGGGTCCGGCCTTGCCCGAGTCTGGAATTTTCGGCAAGTGTAGACCTCTAACCGAGATATGTAAGCTAGTTTTAATGGTTTTTCTAAATGCTTTTTTTCAGCTAGCGTCCCATAGTTATTGAATATAAGTTTCGTTAATAAGTTTCAAAACAGTGTTTACTGAATTAGAACTGATCTTTGATATAAAGAAACAAGAAGTCTTACACCCAGTTAGAATTTTTTTACAGATTTCTGAAATGTGGGGTTCAGTCAAATCTTAAAATTGTCTCTATGATTATATTAGCCTTAAAAAAATTGAACCTTTATGCGACTTCTGGGAGGTATCTCCCCAAGTGCCCACAGATACACATTGCCTATAAAAAAAGTTTGTATGAATGCTTTGTATATTTTTCGTCCTACCGCTGTATAATTCTAATAAAAATCTGGACAACCTTTTCATTAGTACTGTAATGTGATGTCGTTCGTCTATATAGGTCTATCTTCGAAGTGTTCGTTGTTTCTTTGGGCGTTTGATTACAAGGTACAGTACGTCGATTGAATCATAGGCAATGTTACAGGGAGAAGAGCTCTCCTAGTCTCACTGTACCTATCCCTACATCTGTCCAGTTGGCGACAACTCGCAAGTTAGCATAATCTACGATAATTTTCGCTCCCTCCCATTCTCCATTCCCCTTAATTTACTAGAAGTGAGAGTAAAAAGAATCAAGTGATACAGCAATTGCTGTGCAAAGTGGTAGATTGCAGAGATTCGCATTCAAAATTTTATGTGTTTGTTGTGAAAAGCGAGAAGAACTGGAGAAGCATGTGTAATTCAGGGAAAAAACAAACAAACAACATTTTATTTAAAACAGAACCAGAAAAAGGAACGACATTTTGAAGTAAATTCGGCTTCTTCCATTATAAAATAAGTTCGCTTATAAAACGGTGATAAAGATAAAAAAAGTAAGGACATTTACAACATTTGTTTATTGTTTTTGTTAATTCTCTCAACAACAATTATTTCTCGCTACCACGCTACATGTTCTCACTTCGACTGCGGACTCATCAAGGCTAACTCAGGCCTTAATCCATTTGAAGTCTATAAATTGAGTACCAAGTTTACTTGGGGACTAAATATTGATGGTCCCGCGTTAGGCTGACAACCTGACAGGGGCGGGCATTATTTCATTCCAGGGCCCATAGTAGAAAAAAAGGGCTCTGTAGTACAGGCCATAAGCTTTAATGAATTGTAAGTTTAGTTCTCAAAAACAAACTCACTTTATTTCTGATACATTTACAAAATCATTGCTATTAATACACATATAAGAATACAAGATCAGCAGCAAAAGCTGTGTTTTAAGCGCCCGTAGAAATTTAAAAATTTGCTCTCGCTCCCTAGAGACTATTGTAGTTTCTTATACCGTAATTTTTAATACAGCGAGGTTTTGGAGTTTCTAAAAAAATTAGCGCACTGGGCAATTTTAAGATACTACATAAATCTCATTTAAAATAAATCTACCTTTTGAACATACAACGTAAAATTCCCCCTAGAGACCTGTGCAGATCAGTTGTTCCAAACCGAACCCGAAATTTTCATTGTAACCAAAACCGAACCCCGAAAAAAAAAATATTCGTCCTCCCGAAACCGAAATGAAAGAAAATTAATCCATATTTTAATATAATTATAAAATGTAATATGCAATTATATCTCTAATTTCAATTTTCTTTTATATAGAAATATAAACATATAGTATATATATACTCATTAATATTCAAATACTGTAAAACATTTAAATAACGGACACTTCGGTGCCATCGAATTTATCTCTTACCCGGAGCAGTGCGCAAAAATATGCAAATATTTGTATTGGGGACTGTCTCCGCCCTTCAGGAGTGACCTTAGGGAGGTCTTACTGTACATGCTATTACTTCTGAATTTGCGGATAAACTCGACGGCTCCAAGGTGTCTGTAATTCGGAGGTTTTACTAAATAAAATATTTAAAAAGTATTCCCTACATAAAGCTTTCCGCTATTTGGGACTGACCGTTTTGAAATTTTTACTGCATATAGATTTTATCGGAAAAAATATTTTACCCATTCTTTTAAAAAATCGGGTCAACCCGAATACGGCGGCACGCAAGAGTGAAAAAACCCAACCCGATAATTTAAGTCAACCCGACTCGCAGCAACAAAAGTAAACATTAACCCAACCCGAACCCATCTCGTACCAAAAAACAAATTAACCTGACCCAAACCGGACCCGCAGTAAACATGTAGGGGTCAACCCGACCCGTAGCAAAAACGTAGAAATAAACCTGACCCGCAATTAAAAAAAATTAGGCCCGACACGACCAAGATTGCGGGTCGTATATTGACTTCCAAATTTCTGATATCGCTCCCCCCTCCCTTGAAGACTCCCTAGATCCGCCCTTGGATTATCATAAGGAACACACGGGGCATGTGCCCCAGGCCCACATTTTTAAAAGGAGCCAAAATGCATTTTGTCCAATCAGATACCAATTAATACAAATTTCCATTTTTAGTTCATAGAAAAAATGAATTTTTCCCATTCATATAAACTAAACTATCTCAGTGTTCGTCAATAACGACAGTGAAATGTAATGTAAACTTCAAAATTCCAAGAAAAACGGATATTACATCAAACATATTTGAGTTTAACCCTTAGGTTTAGAGTTTTCTTCTCGCTAACTAGCGTATAGTGCTAGTGCAGAATATTTTACAACGTTTTAATGCATTTTCATATGTATGCGTATAATTTATATTGTTTTTTCATAAGGCTATGGTTTAAATTTTAAAATTACATATAGCACCCCGGATCCCACATTGAGTTGATCAGATCCTGTTGAATCATAGAAAGAATCATAACTTTCAGATAACGGCGTCAAATTTTTAATTTAAGCTGATTTTCAGGGATACAAAAATCAAGAAAGATTGTTTTGCAGAAGGAATCGATTATAATTTAAGATATAAGCTTTTAAGGGAAATAGAACAATGGTGTTCTATTCTTCGACATATATAGTAATATACAATTAAAGTTCAATAACGGCGCACTAGAATAGTGGACACCTCTATTATCTATATTCATCTTATTTGTATACTTTTACTTCCGAATATTTGACATCTCGCCATCTACACACACGTAACATAAAATATCATAAATATGATACATGTGTTTTATTGATTATCATAAACGAAATATTGGTACTATCTTTCATATTCCGATAAAAGAAACAAGAAAGAAAAATCATGCACCAAGCATAGATTATGAAACATTTTCCAACACTAACAGAATACTTTAACAAACCATCGCTGTTTAATAAGGTAAATAAGTTATCGAAGTAAACATTTCAGAAAAACTCAAAACGAATTTGAAAACTAGATTTCAGCAATTACCGTCCACAGCCGGAAAAGTACTCCAATTCTTTTCTGCAGCCCTGTATATAATTTATATATTTGTATATACTCTATAGTATGCTACAATTTAGTTTAGCAATAAAACAAATAACACAGTTGGAAATTCATCTTCAGCAGTTTCTACCAATAGACGGAAACACACTTGAATTATTTTATACAGCCCTGCATATTACTTAAGCTTTTTATACACGCCACATGTTAAGCTATAGTTTAATTCAGGCAAATACATGCTGAAATCACACTTCCAGAAATTATCATGCATAGGCAGCCATGTATTCAGTTCTTTGCGTGGCATTGTATATGATTTTATTTATATTCTACAAACCTTTCTTGGTATACTAAATATATTTCATGTTCAAAATGCATAAATCGATTAAAAACCCATTTTAATCAATTTACGCTGATGCACCACAATGTCTACAAATTTTTTTGTGTAGCCCTGTATATGATCTGTAGCATTTATACATACCTCACAGCATTCAAAAATTTAGTTAAATGCATACCTTACTAAAATCCCACTTCCAATTACGGCTTATACACAATACTTCGGACACAGTACTGTACCCGAAATATTTTGTGTGTCCCAGTAAATAAACGATAAATGCTATGCACATAACAAGTGTCTTGTAGTAAACCTCAATAATGTATATCCATTTCATTATATTTGAAATGGCGTAACTTAATTAAAATACGCTGCAAACAGTTTTTCCCCCGTAGATCATTTATGTAAAAGAATACTTTTGTGTGGTACTGTAAATGAAAGAAAAAGGCTTTACACTCCATATTCTACAGAAAGCATGTCTTAATGCATCTCAGAAATTGTTATCAATTTCATTATGTTTGTAATAGTGTAACATGATTAAAATGCACCGCAAACGATTTTCCACGTTAAACCATAACGTAATGGAATTCTTTTCAGTTTCCCTGTAAACTAATTATAAGTGCTAGACGTACCATGTTCGATAGTAAGCATCTTGTAGAATATTTCAGTGATGTTTATCAATTTCAATATATTTGAAATAGTGTCACATCATTAAAATGCACTGCAAAGGATTTTTCCCGTAGACCATAATGTAACGGCATACTTTTGAGTGCCCCTGTAAAAAAAGTATAAGTGCTACTCACTTTGTTTTCAATACCGAACATGCTATAGTAAACTTCAATAACATATATAAATTGCATGACTATCCGGATGTATTTACGTGGGTTAGAGCACGGAGAGACAGACAGACAGATAAACCGAATTCATAAATACTTTTCAACTATGTTGGAAAGTATTAAAAAGGGTTCCTAACTCTACTGTAAAGAAAGAATAATATATTATCTCATTTCTTATATACATTTTATTTCCCATGTAGAAAATTGAAAAAATATGTATTCTCATTCATATTCGAATATACATTTATTTGCATCTCATAATACATATTTCTGCTAAAACGTTTTGGGAAAATCCCTACAACCCGACCTAGAAAAACGTAAATCTGACCCACAAGCAACCTTCTAGAGTGAACTCTACCGCAGAAAGAAAATTAATCACTGAGATTCCCCCCCCCCCCCGCGCACCAAAAAAAAAAGACAATTTGGCCCTATGCAGGACTTTATTCAACGATTCCAAAGTGCTATTCATAGGTTTTACAGTATTTGAATATTAAAAAAAATACAGATTTGTTCATTATATAAATGATAAAATTTGTATTATTCATACAATTGAAGACTTACTTAATTGATTTTCTTTCATTTCCGGTTCGAGTCGAAATACGTCAGGTTCGCGTCCGTTCGAGTGTCAACGAAAATTTAATTTGTCCGGTTGTGGGTCGATGAATTTGTTTTGTCCGTGTAGGGTTACGGATTGACTTCAAATAATATTTTTGAGTCGACCGCAAGAATGAAAACCCAATCCGAAACCGAAATAATGCATGTCAAGCCGACCCGCAACAAAAAAAAAGTAGAAATCAACACCACCCGACTCGACCCGCAGCAAAAAAGTCTAAATTAACCCGATCCGCAATGAAAAAAATATACCCAAGCCGACCAGAACAGCGGATCGGATTGGAACATAACATCGTTCCTCTCCCCCCCCCCCCCCTCCTGGAGTCTCCTCAGGTCCGCTCTGGGGCTATTAGTCAATTGTTACGAAAGTTAAAATTTATAAAGTAAAAACAAAGGCATGTAAATATTCAGACAGATAAATATATTATTGCTTACATTCTGCTAAAAAGATATACCTTTCCATAATAATAATAAAAAAAAAATTAAGTTTGGAGTATCCGTTTAAAAGTTTTGTGTACATATAGATACAGGAAAAATATATATATATATATATATGCAAACAAAATGTAGAGTTTCCTTCGTTAAGTCGATTAAAATTTATAAGCAGCATTAAAATTAAGCTCATAGAAAAAAATCGAAATTTAGTCATTTTTAACAAGAGTATTTTACTGAAATTTAAAAATAACCGAAGAAAAAATAAAACTTCTTACTAAATATCCAATCAGTCTTACGAGAGTTTCTATTTGCTACTCCGAAATTTGAAAAATTGGTAATAGCCAATCAGAATATCAAGAGGCATGTCTTAGTGGAGGCGGACTTTATTAGCTGTTTCAGATGTTTTTGCTAAATTTTGCTCAAAGTTCTTGCGTGTTTACACTCGCTGTAATTGCAGTAGAATTATAAAAAGCTTATTATTGGAAAGCTTAAACTCTAAGCTATCGTTGTTAGTTTTTATTTTTTTCTGAATTTGGCTGGTATCGATTTTACAAGAGTTTAAAAGACAAAACACCTCGATTTTCACTGGTTCCTAAATTGAGAGAGTTCCCAGAATTAAACTACAACAGAAATCGAAAAAGTAAAAACTAACAACGTTAGAGATCGACCTCAACTATCCTATGCAAAAAAAAATATTTACAAATATTGAAATGCGAGTGCGAAATCGCGCAAGAACCTTCCCATAGGCTTAACATTAGCTTGAACGTTTCTTCGCGTGACTAGTGTAGGCTCTTAAACGAAAGAAACGAAACGATGACACGTAAAAACGCATCGGTAAAATACGGAGTTCAATCCGATGACGTCATATCGATATCGTGCGAGGCTAACGAAAAAGACAGGCTACCGCAATGCATTCCACTTAGATTTTTTTACAGACCGCTAGAGTGCGTGATGTTCTTTTCGTACACCTGCATTGGTGCATTCGAGCATCACGTGACTCCCGCGGTCTGTAAAAAAAGATACGAGTAAAGCACCGCGGTAGCCTTTCTTTTTCGTTAGCCTCGGATATCGTGACAGTCTGGAGAACTAGCGTATTTGATTCAAAAGACTACCGATTAACGCACGGCAGAAAGTAAACAAACGATAATAACTTTAAATAAAACGTGTAAAAATAAGGAAACAAATGAAATAGACTTTAACAAATATTTAATTGAAAAAAAAGAGATGAATTAAGAGAGTAGTGGATTTTAATATATAATGGAGATGAAATAACGAGATTGAATAGGATATAGTGCCAGACAGTGATAAGAAGAAGTATAGCTGCATAACAATGCCCCCCCCCCCCTCTTAACACCTGTATGGCATAAAAAGGACAAGTGTCCAAAAGAACACCAAAAACATAAGATTTCATTGAATCATTAGTTAACACATGGTCTCCATAGGATAACTAGATATTCAAAAGTCCAACAAAATCAACTTTGATCTCCAGTCACCATGAGTACCACAGAATAAAACCTCAACAATAAGTTGACCACACCTAAAAAAACAAACAAATGTATAAACTGATGAGCTCTGGTACATCAAGACCGAAAAACCTTTACAAAAAAAAAAAAAAAAACACATGTAATATTAGCATAGACAACACACTCTCCCTCCTGTCTCCGTAAGCATTACTGAATAGTACTGAATAGTAACTTATGATCTCACACAATCAATATCTTTAAATTAAGATTTGTGATACCTTACAATCTTCAAAAAAAAAAAAATCTTTAACAGGATACACCCATCTAAAAAGATTTTTTTTTCAATTACCAATCGTTTAAAAATAGTTTTAAAATGTTACATTTATTACCATTGTATATCACATTACAATCGTAATATTATCTTATTTATTCAAAATTTATGGCGAAATAATCAATGGTAGCAGTACTAAACTTAACATTCTTATTTTCATCTAGATATCCTACATGACATCACCCAGTGTATCTAATAGATAAATATTTATTGGCCATAAAGTTAACCATAGTAGACATTGACAATGCTCCAAAGAAAGTTCATATATCAAAAGATTTTATATTATATAAAAAAAGCAAAAGTTCAAGGGATAAAATTTTATATTATACGAAATGCCACTTAACACAATCTGCAACCATTCGTTTTACAGCTCAAATTGGTAAGATAACACATGTATGTCCATGGAAAATTACATGTCTGGAAGGTAAAAATAGCTCTCTCCAAAACTACTCCCCATTATATCTCACAATAAAAACTAAACAACTTTAAGCTTTGTGTATCAACAAAAAAACTTAAAACCAAACATAGCCAACTGCCCAAGAATCCATTTCCCTAAAAACAGACAATACATTACTATGATAGGGTACATCTCATCCACACTAATTTCAAACCAAGGTGATCTAAATTTCGTTCCATTCAACCAACCATTCATACATTAGACATTTTCTCAAACAGACAAGACATAGGCAGGAAGTACTTTCAAAAATGAGATTTAACTCATCAGCATAATAAAAATAAAACTATCTCAAGATCGTAACAACTGTCATGAGCACAGAGCATTCTTTTCTACCACTCCTTAAACTAACCAGGACTGCTACAGAAATCACATCTCATGCAAAGCTAACATCATTTAACCGTTCCATCTGTTTCTCTCCTCACTCAGTAGAGACGAAAGCAAACATCTGAATGACAATTCCCCACTAAGCAAGAGAAAAAAAAAACTTGGAACACAACTTAGAACCAAAAACTATTTTTTTTCTTCCATATAAAAAAAAACCTGAAGCATTAACGTCCATATTTTTAAAATACAAAGTGCCACATAGGCATCCAGAAGAAAAACACTTATAATATTCTAGAGGGTATAACAGTCAAGTATAACAGAAAGACCATCTCTCACAACGTGACATGACAAATACATAACAACCTGCACCTAAAACAATGCATCATCTGATAGTAAATCATCCTTTTTACTAACAATCAACAACACTAATTTTCATATCTAGCATCACAGATTTGGTTTGTCATAGTTACAACATAAATGTCCAATCACATAACTATACCAGTAGTAATATTTAATATAAATGCATTAAATCATCACTTATATATACAAAAATTTCAAGATGCAACATAATTAGATTGCAAGCAATAGCTGAGCTTACCCGCACTGTAAAAAATCTTCAGCTTTCGCTGCATAGTCACTCCACCGCTTTCATAGAATATCTCTATTTTGACCAATGAAAATACTCCATGATATAGTAAAGTAACCGTTTTCTCTAAAAGCGGTGGAGTGTGTCTGCAGCAAAAGCTGAAGATTTTTAAAAGTGCGTGAGAAGAAAGTTCAAATGTCTGTAGTACAAAGGGTAAAATAAAACTGGTGAATTTATTTTACATGATGCTCAATTTGGTACCATTACTATATCTACTATTACATATACATTGCAGTGAGGTATGACTAAAATATTTAATTTTAGCTTCAGTTAACATTAAACCTCTAAATAAAATTCTGAAGAAAGTTCAAGACTCAAATGAATAATTACTGTTTATTTATATATACATGATTATCAAAATCATTACCAGACAACAGTTTGGCTGGCATCTTGCTAAAATAGTCTACAGACCAGTTTAAACTTAGATCAATAAGCATTCATATGTATTTCAACATTAGATTATCAGCATCATACCTATTTAACATTAAATACAGCATATTGTAATGATTTATACAGTACTTATGTCTTGAAATTAATTAAAAACAGGTAAATAGTCATTAATTTATTACACTGACCACTCTTCCTGTTTCTTTCAACAGCATGTAATTATCCTTATTCATGCACATTTGGTGTACTCTGACCTCTTATATTTTTTGAGTCCAGAAAGTAACTGACTCAATTATATCCATCCCACTGCTGTCCAGTTCCAATTTTGTCAGGCCGGAAAGTAAGTGATTACTGAATTACGTCCATCCCCTCGCTGTCCAGTTCCAATTTGGTTAATGTACATATCTCGCAGACTCTGCTTGTCCTGGCATTGTCATTCCTCAGACCTCTCTCAGAAAAGCTCGTCAATGTTCGATTACGGCCATCCACCACCACGCTTCGGCGACAGCTGAAGGGAATTACCGGTTCTCCTGGGCTGGCGCGGTCACCACGAACTCATTTCATGGCTTTTGGAGTTGCCTCTTGCTGTCCAAATCCGACCGTCACCCCTCAAGCGCTCACAGCCTCCGCTACGCTGACGCTCGGTGACCGGGTGTTCAATACGCCACTTTGCCAATCTGAAGGAAATCTCTCGACTTTCTTGGGACAGGCACGGCCAACTCTAATGCAACCCTCGGCATTCGTGTATTTGTATTCACTTTTTTCGAGCCAGAAACTACTTTTCCGCTCTGCCCATCTCAATTTAATTCTCTCATTCCTTCTGCGCCAGTCTACTGTTTACAAACTGAACTTCTATATCACACTTTCTTTTTCATTCCCCAGAGACGCTATCAATTTTCTAACAAACCTTCCTCCTTGCTGACTGACCAATCAAAATTCACCACACAACATAACAAAACACTCGCCTTTTAACAGTTTTTTCTCCGTTATAAATTAAAACCTATGACACACCTCCATTGACCGGAACTTTCCCAAGCTCAACACCTCACGTGGTACAAAGTCAGCTGCCTATCGAACGTATGTTAGATCGCAATATGTAAGTCTCCCACACACAGGCTCCAGACCCTTGTTATTGTGCATCTGAGAGCTAGCTGAATCCGAGCAGATCTATTTATAACTCCACTTGCCTTATCGTATCTTTTTTTTTCGGCAGCCTGTCCTGAAATTTATTGGGCTGCAATAAAACTTCTTACATCTGTCCACAAAAGTGCACTTAAATATTATAACCGTCGAAATAGTCCATATTACGTAAACAAGTAATAAAACTTTCTTTTGGCCCCAATTAGAGAGTTCTGGTAAAGCAATATTTCTTATTTCGCGTTATATGTGTGTGGTCTGTTTATGGGATGGGAAATAGAATATGTAGGAACCACAGCTGCTATATTGCCCTGAGAAACACAGAACAACTAGTAGAATAAAAAGGCGACTAATACAATTTAAAATAGCACGTGTGAGACTTCTTTTGATGTGGGAGTGTTCTTATTTGATACACTAAATTAAATAAACAATTAATCACATTTTTCGTATTTATGACCGGCAATATTCACGACCATTCTCATGACGTCCTCTGGTTTCTCATGACAGACAACATTCTTCGTTGCGCCATTCCAAGTTCTGCAGCATTTTGTTCCGTTTTTCCAGAAGGGGGCGCTACTAGAGCAAGAAAAGGCATGCGCAGTCCTCACACCCCCTCCTTTCGAAAATTTGATTTTGTCTTTTGAGACAAATCAACATCTAGTAAATATCTAAATAAACACGTAAAGCATAATATTACTTAAATTCAAACACTTAAGGCTGTTATAACTCCACTTGCCTTATCGTATCTTTTTTTTTTCGGCAGCCTGTCCTGAAATTTATTGGGCTGCAATAAAACTTCTTACATCTGTCCACAAAAGTGCACTTAAATATTATAACCGTCGAAATATATACTATTTTTGTAATCATGCAATCATGTGCATCATGTAAAATAAATTCACCAGTTTTATTTTACCCTTTGTACTACAGACATTTGAACTTTCTTCTCACGCACTTTTAAAAATCTTCAGCTTTTGCTGCAGACACACTCCACCGCTTTTAGAGAAAACGGTTACTTTACTATATCATGGAGTATTTTCATTGGTCAAAAAATATATACTATTCTTAAAGAATGTCTCTTTTTTTCTTAGTTGTCAATTTTTTTCTAAAATATATACTTAATTTTATATGAAACGTTAAAATCTTATTAAGATTTTAAAACAAAAAAATGTAAATTAAACACATAATTTAGAAATATTTTGATAACTAAGAAAAAAAGAGACATTCTTTAAGAACAATACAAAGAAAACAGAAGTTAAAAATATTAATTTTCCGAGGAGATATTTTAAAAATACGAATGCATCCTACGCCCATAGGAATAACATTAGCGAGGGGAATCGGGAAGTTTACTGAAGAGGAGCCTTAAGGAATATCAAAGAAAAAACAAAAGGAATATACTATAACACTAATATACTAATACTAATATTTTAAAGTTTATGATCTTAAATTCAATCTTATAACACAGATAAAAAAAAAAGTTCAAAGTTTTTTTTTCCTTTTAAGTCCAACGCATGTAACCTACTTAGAGAGTCAGCATTCGCGTGGAGTTTCCCACGTCGGTACGTTATCTGTGCGTGAAAACGCTGCAATGCAAGGGCCCATCTTTGAAGGCGTGCACTTTGAGGTGCACAGTTCGTGAGAAATTCGAAAGGATTATGGTCGCTCAACCACAGTTACTTGCGAATAATAAATATAGTGATAATATTATTCACATGGAAACTCACATTCGGCCAGCGTTTTTAAACGCAACCACTTGGTCTCTCTATTTCGTGACTTGCCAAAAGCATATAACAAAACATGGAGATATGGGATCCTTCATTATCTTTTGACCATGGACTGTCGTGGGCACCTCCCAATTTTTATTAAAAACTTCCTTTCCATTCGACTTTTTCAAGTTAGCAGAATACTATCCAGTTTTTATGTACAAGAAGAGGGTGTACCCCAGGGTAGTGTTTTGAGTGTAACCCTCTTTGCAATTAAGATAAATGATATCTTAAACCAACTACCCCCTTCAGTGAAAGGAGATTTATATGTGGATGACTTTCGCATTATGTGTATTGGACAGGATATCCGTTTTATTGAAAGACTAACAAATTGCTATCAAATGTATTCTTACCTGGACAAATAAAAATGGTTTTATAATTTTTCAGGACAAAAATTCTTGTGTACATGTCTGCAGACGAAGGGGTCTGCATCCAGTTCCTGAAACCTGGGTCTATACTTTGACAATAAACTTACCTTTTTACCACATATTTTACACTTACGGATAAAATGTGAAAGATCGCTTAATTTATTGAGGGCGCTTTCAAACACTTCTTGGGAAGCAGACCGTACCTCTCTCTTAAAAATTTATCGAGCTGTGGTTCGATCTAAAATCGACCAATCCTGCCAGGTCTATGGTTCATCACGAAAATCTGTTCTTAAAAACACTATACACTGTGCACCATAGAGCATTCCGTGTCTGCTCTGGTACATTTCGTACATACCCGGTTTTGAGTTTATATGCTGGGCGGGGCTAGTTGAGCTTAAGCCGAAAGGTAGGCGACCCCGCCCAGTTTCACATTGACCTTGAGTTTATATGTTGACTGTGTTGAACCAAACCTACAATATATATGTGAAAAACTTTCTTTATACTTATTTTACCGGATTCTTTCACATCATGGCCATCCGCTTCATACCTACATTTTAAATACAGTCAATGACTCTCTTTATCAGCATCGACCATCATGCATACCATCTTTTGGCCTAAGAATGAGAAACATTATTTACAATAGCTCTCTGAATAATATTGATGTGAGCCCATATCCATTACAGGTGATCCCTCCATGGCAACCTCCGAATATTGTGTGTCTCTATATATTTAAAGGAATGATAAAAATAATTTTGCTCCTGCTGTCTTTCAACAATTATTTGCAGCACATCATTTAAATTTCAGCAATTATAAAGATACAGATGGCTCAAAGAGTGGGGATATTGTTGGCTGTGAGATATTTTACGAAAAACTTCATTTAGTTATCGGCATTTTTTTACAGCTGAATTAATTGCGATAGAGAGAGCCATGATGCACATATCTCATCAACATAACACATCCTGAATCATTTATACAGACTCAAATACTTCTATTGATGCAATAAAATAAGTCAAAAACCATCCTTATGTCTCAGCAATCCTAGATCTTTATAATCAGTTGGCAAAGTGAGGCTATAATATATTTTTTTTTCTGGGTGCCTGGACACATGGGTATTCCTGGAAATGAGAAAGCAGAAAAAGCGGCAATCCAATTCCATTCTTAGATCTTAAAACTTTAATAAAGCATTTTATTCTAAATAAATGACAAGAGTGTTGGTATTTAGAATTTAATAATAAACTGCATCATATTAAACCGACAATCCTGACCTGGCCCTCGAATTATCCAAGGAAAACTGATGTTATTTTGACTCGACTAAGAATCGGACATTCGAGAATCACTCATAAACATCTGTTACTTCAAGAGGATGCACCAATGTGTTCTCACTTTTACTTTGATCTCCTTACTATTCATCACATTTTAACTGACTGCCCGGGCCTCCGGCACTTGTACAGATTGTATTTTAATTCACCATCACCCACTGTGACAAACCACTTGGAGAAACACCTCATGGGGCACTCTTTCATTTTCTAAAGCATACTGGCTTTTATTTTGAGATATAGTTTTTATATATGCTTCATGTTTTATCTATAACAATATTAGTTTATACTTGTTTAACTTGACATCTGGATGGGGAACCCCATCCAGATACTATTTCTTAATGCATTACTTTTATACTTTACTTTTTTTAAGAGTTCATAATATTTGTTTTATACACTGTATGACTATATCTGGATGGGTGACCCCTAAAGATGATTTTCTCATTAAGCTTTGTTTCATTTTTGGTTTTTGTTGTGGATTTTGTAATATATTTTTTCTTAACTTTTACTGTGGCGCAGCTTGTCCCCAATGGGACCTTGTGCAATTAAACTTTATATAACCAACCAACCAATCTTATTGGTAGGTATCTGCTATTGCATAAAAATTTACCACTGTTTGATCGTTGCCTATCAAGTGTATATGAAGTTGATGAAAGAACGGAATAAGTGAGGCTAACAATCCTCAATATATACAATACCTGTAGTCTTCTCTAGCATGTCTGTCTCAAACATCGAACTGATGTAAGAACTGCGGGCAGTTAGGATATATCTGTGCAGTTTAAACTCCTCTCCCTTTACTCTGATGGTCGTATTACTGTGATCTGCATGCAGCACAATATGTTTGAGTCATTGAATGGTTTTCATACAGGTTAAATAATCTCTTTTCAGTTCATCTTCTTGGTACTTATCTGCTTTTGCATAAAAATGGACCACTGTTTGATAGTTCACCTTTCCAGTGTATATGAAGTTGATGAAAGAATGGAATACATGAGGCTCACAACCCTCAATAGATACGATACATGTAGTCTTCTCTAGCTTCTCTATCTCAAAGTTCGAACAGAAGTAATAACTGTGGAATTTTAAGATATTTTTGTGCAGTTTAAACTCCTCTCCCTTTACTCTGATGGTCGTATCACTTTGATCTCCATGCAGCATAATTTCTTTTAAGTCATTTAATGATTTTCATACAGAATCTTCTTTGTACTTATCCGCTATTCCATAAAAATTGACCACTGTTTGATCGTTTCCTTTCCAGTATGTATGAAGTTGATGAAAGAACGAAATACGTGAGGCTCACAAGCCCCACAGCCAAATAAATATTCTTTGAATGTAAAGTCTCAGAATAACTCTAAAAGAAAGGATAATGTGTCAGGCTCAAGCCTGAAAGCTAAACCAAATTAAATGTAAAAAAAAAATCTTGGGCTGATAGAGTAGAAGGTATCGCTTCCAATGTGGCAGCTAAAAATGCCTATACTGATATAAACAAATCCTGCAATGCAGAGTAAAGATTTTTTGTTGTGAAACGTCCAGAAGGAAGTTTCGACAGGACCTCTCCCTTTCTGATACATAAATCTATACAAGCACTAGTTGGTGAACTAAATACAATAAAAAAACTACGATCTGGTGAACTTCTTGTTGAAATAAACAATAGCACACAAGCAGCTAACTTAAAGAAATGTACACACTGTGCAAATATCCCTGTATCTGTAAGTCCGCATAGAACTCTGAATACATCCCGTGCAGTTATCTCTGAATCTGACCTTTTACACGTTACGGAAGTTGAAATAGTAGAGAAAGTTAACGAGAAAAATGTGATTGAAGCTAGAAGGATAAAAATCTACCGTGGGGATGAACAAATACCACCTATTCAGGTACAAATACACACTAAGCACATAATACTCACTTTGATTTACCTAAGTCAATAAAAGCTGGATACTTGTCATGTTCTCTCAGACTGTATATTCCAAATCCACTGCGATGTTTGAGATGTCAATGCTTTGGACGCTCAAAAACATCATGCCGTGGAAATGTCACTTGTGGTCGTTGCAGTGAAGTGGGCCATTAAATTGTACACTGCAATGCCCCAGTACGTTGTGTAAACTGTAAAAAAGGACACCCCTCCTATTCAAAATCTTGTGAACTGTGCAAAAACGAAAAATAAATGCAAACAATACGTGCAAAAGAGAATGTGTCATACCAAGCCAGGAAAATAGTCGAATCTAGGACACCCAAAATTGGAGTATCATATGCTGCAACCGTATCAAAAATAGCTCATAAAACTTTTCAATCTATTGCAACTCAAACTGAATTCCCTACAGAAACCAATTGCCAGTCACAACACAAAGAAAAAAAGTCTACTAATCCCAGTCTGCCACCTAGATCAAGACAATCTGTTTCTCCTAAATCATCGATAACTGTCTCTTCCAAGTCAACTCAAACTATTTTTTCCAAACTTCCACTCATAAAAGAACTTCTCAAACTACCTCTAAAATGCAGTCTTTAAAACCAAGCCGTAGATCCGATGCTGAAAAGCACAACCTACCAACAATTAAATCCTCTATGCCTTATGAGATTCCATCCAAAAAGAAAAAGAGTATAACACCTAAAAATCAATCAAACCAGAAAGCGGGTGGCAAAACAGATGAGCATTCTATGGAGGATGCAGATTGCGATCACCTTAACACCGATTCGGATTTAGAGGAGACCGAATAAGATAGTATGTCTACTACCTCCGAACTTAATAACGTAGATTTACACATCTAAAAACTCCCCAAATGACTAATATTATTTAGTGGAACTGCCGTGGCTATTATAGTAAATATGACGAAATCCGTAGTATTCTCTATGGCCACCAACCATTGGCTTTACAAGAAACACATCTGAAACCTAGTGATAAAACTAAACTATACTCATATGTAACTCGCAGAAATGACTGTACAGGTAATGGTAGAGCTACTTAATATGTAGGCCTTTTTGTTTCATGCAGTTTACTCCATACTCGTGCCTTTAAACACTAACCTACAAACTGTTGCAGTCCATGTTCATATCAAACATCTCATCACGATCTGTTCACTCTATTTACCACCAAATCAAAATATTCAGTCAAATCATCTGAATAATCTTTTTCTCCAACTCCCTAGTCCATGCATTATCATTGGAGATTTTAATGCACACAGCCAAATCTGGGGAAATGAAAACTATAATTTACGCGGTCAAATGATTGAAACTTTTATATCTGACAATGGATTATGCCTGTTGAATAACGGTGATCACACTTATTTTCATGAGCCTACCCGCACTTTCCATGCAATAGATCTCTCAATATGCTCACCATCACTCTATCCTTTTTGGAATTTCTGGGTCTCAAATGACCTGCACGGCAGTAACCAATTGGCCAACTTTTATTTTACAGACTACACCTGATGTAGATGCTAATAACTATCCCAAACGATACATATATGACATGAGCCAACTGGCCAACGTTCTCATTGCATGCTAACATTAAAAATAGTATGATAGACTGAGATATTGACAAAGCACTTGATAATATAACTAAATATATTATTAATGCTGCTGATGCTTCCGTCCCAAAAACTTCATCTACACATAAGCACAGAAAGCCATGGTGGAATAGGAACTGTCAAATATCAAAGAAAAAGCAACAGAAAGCTTGGGACCTCTTCCGGAGGTATACAAATATTCATAATTATGTTGAACATAAAAAAGCAAAAACCGAAGCTAGAACAGTGCAACGAAAAAGCCAACGTGACTCCTGGATTAAATATGTATCAAACATTACCTCTAACACTCCAAGCAAAGAACTCAGGAAAATATTGAAAAAATGTATGGGCCAATACTTCGAAAGTCATTTTTAAATTTTAAAACATAACGGTCAAACTATTACATCTCTTAAAATCATAGCAGAGACAATAGCAAATACCCTTGCTTCTATTTCAAATTCCAACTCATAGCCAGAACCATTTTTAACATATAAAAGACAAACATAAATGACTAGAATAAATTTTAATTCTCGTCATTCATTTGCATAAAATATACCATTTATTATATCAGAGCTCAAAAACTGTTTACGTAATAGTCATTTCTTTGCCCCCAGGTCACGATGGCATAATTTACGTCATGCCCAAACACCTATCCCACTCTCTCTTCATAACATCCTCAATTTTTTCAACATAATATGGAGGGAGCAGATTTTTCATCATGCTTGGTGCAGAGCTATTGTCATACCTTTTCATAAGCCACGAAAGGACTCTACAAACCCCAATAATTACAGACCAATTGCACTTTCTAGTAGCCTTTGCAAACTTCTTGAAAAAGTGGTAAATTTCGGCCTGGTTAAGGTGTTGGAATCTAATAATTATCTTGCAGCCTTCCAAAGCGGCTTTCGACGAGGTAGGTCTACTATCGATATCCTTATTCACCTGGAAACTCACATACGGATAGCCTTTTTAAAACGCAACCACTTGGTCTCTGTATTTTTTGACATGGCAAAAGCATATGACAGAACATGGAGATATGCAATCCTTCATAATCTTTTTAACATGGACTTTCGTGGGAACCTCCCAATTTTTATTAAAAACTTCCTTGCCGTTCGACTTTTTCAAGTTCGAATTGACAGAATACTATCCAGTTTTCATGTACAAGAAGAGGGTGTACCCCAGGGTAGTGTTTTGAGTGTAACCCTCTTTGCAATCAAGATAAATGATATCTTAAACCAACTACCCCCTTCAGTGAAAGGATATTTATATGTGGATGACTTTCGCATTATGTGTATTGGACAGGATATCCATTTTATTGAAAGACAACTGCAAATTGCTATCAAATGTATTCTTACCTGGACAAATATAAATGGTTTTATAATTTCTCAGGACAAAACTTTTTTTGTACATTTCTGCAGACGTAGGGGTCTGCATTGAGATCCTGAAAAATATATTGGATCAACTCCAATTCCTGTGATCGGTACCTGGGTCTATACTTTGACAATAAACTTATCTTTTTACCACATATTTTACACTTTCGGACAAAATGTGAAAGATCGCTTAATTTATTGAGGGTACTTTCAAACACTTCTTGGGGAGCAGAACGTACCTCTCTTTTCTGTGGTTCGATATAAAATCGACCAATCCTGCCAGGTCTATGGTTCAGCACGAAAATATGTTCTTAAAAAACTAGACACTGTGCACCATAGTGCACGCCGTGTCTGATCTGGTGCATTTCGTACATCCCCGGTTTTGAGTTCATATGTTGAACCAACCCTACAGTATATATGTGAAAAACTTAATTTGTCTAATCTCCTCATTTACTACTTTGCTTTCCACCTGTGTTTTGTTATATCCTTTTCATTCTTTTTAACAAGATCCTCGAAGAGAAATTTACCAAACTTCGGACTAATGTTACAACGTTTACACACAATAATATATTTCAAATGCCGTTGTGAAGAGATTGCGGCGATATCAGTTATTGGTCCTCGCGTTCTTACACAGACAGGAACTTTCATGTTACTGCAATTATTTCTTATCCTTTGAATCAATAAAGGTATAATCTTTAAATGATCAGAATTAGTGTTCGTTTTAATAATCGCTATTATAGGAGAAGGATGGGGGGATGAGATCTTATCCGTTACATTCTTCATACATTTACTAATCTCCTCTTTGGAGTTTTCTGGATTTAGAGAACATTTCAGAAGTCCTTCTGAATTTGGCTTTAGAATAAACAGGGTGTCCCAAATGTCTCCGTGCAACTTCAAAAATGTATTACAAAAAAATAATAGGCCTACAGCAAAAATAATTACAACAGTGCATAGAGTAACTTAAAAAGTTTTTTTCTACTGCCTTAGTAAACTTCAACATAAGATCCTTTCGTAACATGAAGAATATCAAGACGTTATTCCAATTCAATCCACGAACGTTTTTCATGCTAACAGCAACAGTAGTTACTGCTGTTTGGATCTTTTGTTTCAATTCCATGAGACTATTAGCTTTTGTTTGGATTTCATCAAACAGTTGTAATTACTGTTAATGTTAGCATGCTGAAACGCACGTGGATGGAATTGGAATATCGACTTGATATTCTTCGTGCAACGAAAGGATCTCATGTACAAGTATACTAAAGTAGTAGAAAAAAACTTTTTAAGTTACTCTATGTACTGTTGTAATTATTTTTGCTGTAGGCCTATTATTTTTTTTGTAATAAATTTGTGAAGTTGTACGGAGACTTTTGGGACACCCTATATTTTCCAAATGGAGATTTGTTTACGGACAACAATGCATCGTATTGCTTAAGATTGAATTTTAGAGCATACAAAACGTGAATACGTATAGGCAACTGTCTATTGATGTGTTCTGAATCATAAGCTGCTATAAATGTGAACGCGAGAACTGAAACTGAAAGCGCATAAGATTCGGCATCTGCGTGGTGTGTGTAATATTTGCAAGTTTCCGTATCAGCTTTCGGATCAAATTGTCTTAATTTAGACTGGATTAAATACATACCCGAAAATCTTAACAGTTTGTTTGTTAGACTTTGTGCAGTAATTAACAGTTACGATGTTACCAGGTTCTGGATAGGAATCAGGTTCAGCATTATATACAGTTTTGCATTTAACAATGACATGATCTTTCTCTTTAGAATATGTAACTATTTCAGCTGAAAACGGCTTTGTTAAACTAAGACGATTCAACGATGCATGCAGAGCCGTCCTTAGCGAAAACGAGGCCGGGTGCAAGAACTTTTGCGAGACCCTTCACTTCCAAACTTAATACCCTCCCATTCGCACCAATTTTGCCAATTTTTTTATTATTCATCTATCAGAAATTACCAATAGTTTTTTTGTTTCATTTAATGACAGACATTCCGGGATTAAATAAAATGATTTCTTCATCTACCATAAATATCGAATAGTAATTTTTGCTGTATTTAATAACAGACATTAGGTGATTAAATAAAGTGAAGGTAACTATTCGGAAATTCTGAGAGATAATTTGAATTTAAAAAAATCCGCTAAAATGGCAACACTACTATGAAAAAGCTACTCATGAAAAAGCGTGCATGATATACACAGTGGTGCACCAAGAATTACGCTTCTTTTTTGGTGGGGGGCGGGGATGTTTTAGTGAAGATATATTCAGATTTGGGCAATTTCCTTTCATTATAATTGGACTGGGCTCGGGCTATTCTTTTTCTGAAAGATTTCAGTTCTGGAATTTTTTCTGCCCATGTCATGTCGGAGTAGCATTCTTTTATTTTCTTTCCTCCGTTTTTTTTTTTATAAATTAGTGGTATTGTACAGTAGTTAAAAAGGAAAGAGAGAGAACACCCCCATACTTTTTAATAGTCAAGTAGCCGCAAAGGTATGCGAAAGACTGTTCGACTTGAAATTGTGTATACTTTACAATTTACTTTACATATTAAAAATTGTATCGATTTTTTATTTTCCAATGGTAACATCCACTTTTGACACCATTTTAAAGTTCATTTGATCAACGTAACTCGTAAAAAGGCACAAATTGTATACTTTTCTTAAAACTTCGTAGAGTTAGATAAGTTGAAATTTTGAGAATGCAAAAGTTAATTTACGAGACAAACTTTTATTTATTATCTTTCCAAAAATTATCAGATTATTTTTTTTAATGCGATACAATGCATAGACGCAAAGATATTTCAGGCATTTTTTTTTTTCAATTCAAGAAAAACATTTAATTCTGAAAATTATTAATAAATTCATATTCAAAAATTATGATCGATATTAATTTCACAGAAAACGAAACATATTAGCACAGCTCATTCCAATCATTAGTTTTCGAGATACAGATAAATTTTATTTTGTGATGGTCTAAATTAAAGGGACTATGTTCTGTTATCAGAGCATTCACAGAAAAGAAAATGTTAGTGATTAACCGAAAAAAATGTATGGTATTTTCTTACTTTTACACTAAAAGAATTTCTTCTTTTTCTCTTTACTTTTACACTAAAAGAATTTCTTCTTTTTCTCTTTACTTTTACACTAAAAGAATTTCTTCCTTTTCTCTTTACTTTTACACTAAAAGAATTTCTTCTTTTTCTCTTTACTTTTACACTAAAAAAATTTCTTCTTTTTCTCTTTACTTTTACACTAAAAGAAATTCTTCTTTCAGAATTTCCTGTACGAATTCGAAATTCCTAAATTAAAAAAAAGGCCAAACTGGCAACCCTGGTCTTGCGGGCTGAATCTTAAAATGTTTTCTTAAATATGTGTGCAATATTCTTTTAAAGAATTTTAATTTCAGGATGGTACTGGCTAACAGATATCGAAAATTTTTGTAGGAATTGAGTCGAGTCAGATCTTATTTTAATAATTTTTGGTCAGGTGATGCCGGGAAGGAACTTTTACCTTCTATGCCTGGTCAGGATAGCTTTTTCTGGACCGGGATATGGATATAGGTATGAAATTTTCGCCTCATGCAGACCTCTAGTATATTAACCTGACATTCGTGAGCAAGCTATCAATGATCAGCCAAAAGTCAATTAAAATTTTGTGAAATCAATCAATTTTTTAAGCAATTTAGTGGAAAAAATTGCTAATTCCTTTCTGATATTTTAAACAAAAACATAAATCAAAGATAATGGCTAAAAAATGTGTGCATTCGACTACGGTGAAACATATATTGGTCCCACTGACCGATAGCAGGGCTGCCACTCGAATATTTTCATATTTGGGCATTTCCATGAAAAAGTGGACATGAGGGTTGAAATTTCAAATGTCTTTTATTACTACAAATAATATATCAAATTAAAGGTAACAATATGACGCATATGAAATTACAGAGAACTAAGCTCTAAAAATATTTTTTTTATAATTTATCTATGGCTCAAAGTTGGAAAAATTTGAAAAACTTTCAGCCTGTAAAATAGGGTATTTTCATTCTGCCAGAAGCAATATTTAAAACAGCAGCATTTTCCATATATGTGCATATATATTACTATTTGTGACCTTTGTGTAGCTTTTGAAACACTTAATTTTTCAAAAAAATTTAAAAGTCCCGATTTTTAATACAAATATATTTACACTGTCTCTCTGTCACATCCGTCACAAAAAAGATGCTTAAGTTATTATACAAAATGCATTTTTCCATGAAAATACATGGAACTTTCGGAAAGTCTAACCATCGCAAGTCTGAATAACTACAAAACGTTAAAAATTCATTAAATTTTTATTTTGTGTGAAATTTTAGGGTGACGGGTGTCACAAAATCCTTGTGACGGGTTGTCAAAATTCTTGTGACAGGTATGATAACATTTTTAATTGTTTTGAAATATATTTAAATAAAACGTAAGGTTGAATCATTCTTGTTTCTGAACATATTAAGGCCAATTTGCCAAAAAAGAGAAGATAAATCATGAAATATATATTTGAATTATTTTAGCAAATTGTGAGCTGGTAGCAACTTACTTACTTTTAAGTTAATTCTGCTTTGGATTTTTTTTAATGTGCTCAGGAGATTGGTGCAATAAATGCATTGTATGTCTCAGCAGTGAAAATACTAGAAACTAAACAAATACTGACAGAAAATGGGAAGGCATCAAGTCTTATCACCACTTTAAAGTAAGTAGTGATAGTACTATAGTTTTGATGGGAAAGACTGCCAAATCAACACTGAGGAGAGTGGCAGTCACTGCTAATTGTGATTCCCCCCCCCCCCCCCAGAAAGATTTTGAAAATATCAGATTTAATCATGATACTTAATTGAACCATGCGCAGCAATAATATGGCGTAGTCTCTGAACGAAATTACCAGAAACCTTTGTAACATCAAACAAATATGTCTGGATGTCAACACACCCGTCACAACTGCATTAATGGATTATCATTATAAGAATATACTATATTTTTAAATATTGAAAGCTATTGAAGTTCTATATTTGCTCAATTATCCAAGCATATGCATGGAAAAAAGTAATTAAAATACTTTTCAGGGATTTATTAGCTAACTTATTTCCCAAAATATAGATATAAACTCTTAAAATTTTGTCTGGATATTGGTGATTATCTTTTGGTTTCCCTGTCCAGTAGCAAAAAGCGTAATAGCTTGTACTATGCTAATGTCTTGAATATCAATTTCCGTAAGGAAGAAATAAGCTTAAAATACATGCAAGCCAGTGGGCCACACTGGATTTGGCCAGAGGAAGATGACATCTCAATAAAAGATTGTCTGCTATTGTAAAAAAAGTAGCCCCCCCCACCCCATCACTTATAACGAGTAGGGGGTACTACCAATTTTAAACTAACAGCATAAATATGTTAGTTTTATTAAATTTCTTTTGTATATTTACTATTGTTGAGTTTACTGTCTATAGTGATCACTGTATTTTTTTGGTAAAAAACTTTCAAATTGTACACTTTGCACAATGTCACACCCGTCACTTCTTTGTCACACCCGTCACTTCTTTGTCACACCCGTCACAGCAGGAAAAAAATTCTTATACATTAAAATAATTAAAATTTATTATGAAAATTACGTATTAAGTTTAATTTGAATCGCTTTCATTAGAAAAAAATTGTTTTAATAATAAAACAGTTAAATATTCACAGGAATTTTAACAAATGTGTATGCAAGTAAAAACTCTTTTCCCGAGAGAGTCACACCCATCACAAGTTTAAAATTTTAGTTTTTTAAATATTGAAAGCTATTGAAGTTCTATATTTGCTCAAATATCCAAGCATATGCATGGAAAAACATAATTAAAATACTTTTCAGGGATTTATTAGCTAATTTATTTCCCAAAATATAGATATAAACTCTTAAAATTTTGTCTGGATGTCACACCCGTCACAATGGAATGGCCCATTTGTCTTGTACTACTATTTACAAAATCTTTTCTGCATGATAGATTCCTTTTGAAATTGTCATAGAAGTGTACGGCAAAGATTATTTTTTTGAAAAAGTGCTACGAATAATAAAAAAAAATAGTTGCCAGTTGCAGCAATTTCTAATAAAAATTAAATTCGTAATCAAAGGATTAATCAATTAAATTACCTGATCAGACCACTTTATATTATGGTAGTAACGAATGTAACAATTATGAAACTTTTGACCTATAAACTCTATTCTTTCTTTAATTGTAACCTGTTTAAACTTTTGGATTTCATTAGCAAATATTAAACATGTTAATACTTTTAATTTAATTAGAGAATTTAAAAATACGAAAAATATTTGGGTTAAAATCAATCTTTCCCAAAATTTTCTTTTACCTTAAAACTTTGAAAACTTAACCTTTCGTATTTTTTGGAGACTTTAAATTTTCAGTTTAGCTTCGGGGTCTGGAGAACGAGGTTTCAGCTCCCTATCCTTCCCGTTGTGTTTATGAGATAGCATATACGTAGGCAGGGAGGGACATCGATATTCGTCTAATAAAAAGATAAACTTGATTACACAAGAAGGAAAACCAACCTATCTTGTTGATTTCAAATAGTCATTAAATTAATACTGAGCAGTTTATCAGCACCATCAACAGCACCAACCTCATAAAAATTAACATTCAGTTCATGCGCCTGTCCAATTTTTTTTATGTGCCTGGTGCTGCCTAGACTACAATGTAACAAAGCCTATAGATTGCATATAAGCTAACAGAAATCTATTCTCTTCTCGAGCGTCCACAACATGAACCGAACATTTTATTGATAAAAATGTTACATTTTATAAATAAGCAAGATTACACATATAAATTTTATAACGAAAAAAATCCCCTCCCAAAAAAAGGAATTATAAATATTTAGCTATTTTGTGTTTTTTTCCTCCGTGTGCGAGACCCTGTGCGGCCGCACCTGTCGCACACACCTAAGGATGGCTCTGGATGCATGTATCCTTTGCCATGTTTCAATAATAAACAACGGGAAAAAGGTGTTGTAATAATCTTCAAAATATTCATATGATTTCGAAACTTTTTAACGTTATAAGATTTCTGGTTATTTTGATCATGGAAAATCGAGTCAATATTCCACTTCAGTATCAATAACCGTACATCTTCTGTTTTAAAATTTTTACTTCATATGTGACACTTAAGGTCTGACGGTACAAGACATTTCAGTTTCCCCGACATTTCATCTGTATGGACTACAAACGACAGTGAGGATAAAATTCTAGAATTTGAAGAAGTTTTCAGGAAACGATTTCTGTTTGACACCTGTGTTATTTCTAATGCTTCACTTTCTTTGTATAAAGATTTCGATGAAACATCATTCGCAAATGAAGAGGCAACAGGTATTCGAGTATCACTCGGCATATTAGGTGGCATTATTAGAGCGGTACTTTGTGAATGTGTACATGCGATATTTGTTGGTGGAGTGTATTTATTTGAATCTTCATTATTACTTTCTATTTCAGATGCCGAGTCAAAACTGTTGTTAAATATGAAACTTCCAGCTTGAGTTCTTGCATCTCCATATGTTTGAAAGGGGAGTTGAGGGGGATGAACTGGCGACAGAAATCTTGGATGCATATATGACTGAAGTTGAAATGGGTGAATTGGCGGTAGAATTCTTGGACCCACATATGCCTGGAAGGGACGTTGAACTGGACAGATGGGTGCTAATGGGAAACCAGGGTTGGGGTTTACGTCATACGTACTAGTGCGATAGCCACTTGAGGCTGATAAAGAATTCAAGTGGGTGATTGTTCTGGGCATGCAATTTCTAGACGGGACAAGTACTTAAAATATGACCTTGGACTGGCATGTTATTATTAATTAAAACAGGTGAGGGCGTGGAAGCTGGAGCTTGCAGAAAACCAGTATTTTGGTTTGCAACATTATTTCCAGTATATACCTGACAATGAGAATTCATGGGAGTATTCTGCCTGTCTTCTAATAATCCAATACGTGAATTAGAATTGGTTGAAATACGTGAGCTTTTATAAAGCCTATTTCTGCTTGAATTAATGCATTTGTGTCTATTTGCATGCGAATGAAGTTTTGACAAACCAATATGTCTGGAGTTTTTATCAAAGCATGAAGTTCTTTAGGATTGGTGTTAAGCAGATTTTTATTAACTTCAAATATTTTTCTCTTTAAAATTTTAGGCTTGGTTTTATTGGAGTTTTTTGCGTTCAAAAAGTCCCTCTATTTCAAACTCTATTACCGTAAAAAGGTTGAGACATTTTATTTTCAGCTCACTTTTCGTTCTCAACAGTTTCTTTTGAAATAGAATTTTCAATTAGTTTTAAGACTTGATTACGTTAAGATTTTTAATTTCTTTATCGTTGCTAACATTTGTTGCTTCCATAGTTTCTTTAGGAGTAGAATTTTCAATTTAGACTCAAATAGTTCTATTGACGCAATAAAATCTTTTAAAAAGCATCTTTATGTCTCAGCCATCCTGCATTTTTATAATAAATTGACCAGACGTGGTTATAATATTTTTTGCTGGGTACCTGGACACATGGGTATTCCTGGAAATCAAAAAGCAGATGAGGCGGCAAAACTGGCTCTTAATCCGTTATGCCATAAATTCCATTCTCGGACGTTAAACTACTTATAAAACACTTTATCCATAATAAATGGCAAGAAAGTTGGGATTTAGAATTCAATAATAAGCTGCACCATATCAAATCTACAATCATGACCTGGCCAAGGAAAACAGATGTTCTTTTGACTCGTCTGAGATTTGGACATTCAAGTATCACTCATAAACATCTGTTACTTCGGGAGGAAGCTCCCATGTGTCCACATTGTCATTTTGATTGCCTGGCCATTTATCATGTTTTAACTGACGGTCCGGGCCTCCGGCACTTGTATAGAACATAGTTAAATGCATAATCACCAATCTTGACAAACCTCATTGGAGAAACACCCCATGGGACACTCTTTACTTTTTTAAAACATGCAGGATTTTATTTTGAAATATAATTTTTTATTGCTTTCATTGGTTTAACGACTCATATTTATCTTTTACACTTTTGTGACATCTGGATTGGAACTCCCTCCAGACTGCCCTTTTTTGAACAACTTTTACTTTTTACTCTACTGTTTTTTGGTTTTTAAATTTTTTATTCTTCTACACTTTTCTGACGACAACTGGATGGGGTTACCCCATCCAGATTGCTTTTCCCACTGCTCTTTTTGATTTTATTTACATTGTTTCTGTCTCCCTTTTGGGTGTTTTTAGTCTTTGTTTTGGCGCAGCATGTCTCTTAAGGGACTTTGCGCCCTAAAATCTCATATAACCAACCACCCATCTTCTACACTTCTCTGACGACATCTGGATTTCCCATCGCTCTTTTTTGATTTTACTTACATTGTTTCTGCCTCACTTTATGTGTTTTTCAGTCTCTATTTTTGCGCAGCATGTCCCTGGCGGGATTTTGCGCCATAAAAACCTCATACAACCAACCAAACAACCTTAAGACCATATATTATTATATGGCCTAACAGTGGTGGGTTTTGATTAAAATCAGTTGAGGTTGCACAGATCTTATGCCATGATTCCAGCATCATAAGTGGAAAGAACGTATTAAAAGAATCTTTATAGCATTCATAAGAATTGAGAACTTCCCATAGATCATGAGCTATTATTGGAGGATCCTCATTTTCTTGCAAATCTGTGAGCTAGTCAGCATTTCATTCCAATATCAGTAGTATAAAATCGTCTCTTGTGATAATTTTATTTCCTATCGAATATTTTAAGTTAAATGACACTAAACTTGTTATTTTCTGAGAAATTCCAGATGAAGAAACAGGTGATAGCGCTGAATTTAAAATAAGAGATTGAGTAGAAATGTTTAGATCACATTTTTTATAACTTACGTTAGTTGCTGCATTTTGTAATACAGTTTGTGGTGAAAAATTATTTACAAATGAATTTCTAAGGTACTGTAAAGCTAGTTGGAATCCCGGGTTGCAACTTTCAATGCGGTATCACCAGAACACGTGATATCGGTTGATTTATTGTAATTTAAATCTCCGAAATTTGAAAAACCATTATCTTCCATTTCAGATGCTCGATTATGACACATAGAACTTGTTGTTTTAATTTTTGGATCCGCATACGAAGGAATACGATAAAAAGAAAGGTAGGTTGATTCGGGAGAGCATATAAATTGGTTCAAGACATTCTCACTCTTAATACAGGAGCCGCTTGACTTAGTAAAATAATCCAAATCAGAAATTGCTTCGGACTTAAAATTTTGTAATGAAGTGACAGAATTTAAAACAGTTTCTGCAGTTAACATATTATTGTTTGTAGAAGATATTGTTGTAGAATATAGTAGAAATTTTTTTTGTATATCTGTGGGTATCGTTTTTTGAAAAACATCGCCAGTACATGTGTAACAGCCTGCATAAGAAAAATCCTGCAAATATCAAAACTAAATTATTTCAGTTCACATAAAATGTCCATTTCATTCTATGCGGATTGTTACAAATTGAGGCAAGGCATTTTAGAATAGTCAGACAATTAGTCAGCGCATCGTTCAACAAGTCTGGCAATGCACCTGCAGAAATGTGAGGTATTTTCTCCCGTCAAGGCGTTCCGGCTAAAGATACAATTCAATTAAGTTGTCTAATCTCCTCTTTTACCACTTTTCTTTCCACCTGTGTTTTATTTATATTCTTTTCATTCTTTTTAACAAGATCCTCGAATAGAAATTTCCTAAATTTTGGACTAATGTTACAACGTTTACACACAATAATAAATTTCAAATACCGTTGCGAAGAGAGTTTTGCGGCGATATCAGTTATTGGTCCTCACGTTCTTACACAGACAAGAACTTTCATGTTACTGCAATTATTTCTTATACTTTGAATCAATAAAGGTATACTCTTTAAATGATCAGAATTAGTATTCGTTTTAATAATCGCTATTATAGGAGAAGGATGGGGAGATGAGATATTATTCGTTACATTCTCCATGCATTTACTGATCCTCTCTTCGGAGTTTTCTGGATTTAGAGAACATTTCATAAGTCCTTCTGAATTTGGCTTGAGAATAATTTTCCAAATGGAGATTTTCTTGCGCACAACAATGCGTCGTGTTGCTTAAGATTGAATTTTAGAGCATACAAAACGTGAATACGTATAGGCAACTGTCTGTTGATGTGTTCTGAATCATAAGTTGCTATAAATGTGAACGCGAGAACTGGAAGCGTATAAGATTCCGTGTCTGCTTGGTGTATGTAATATTTGCAATTTTCCGTATCAGCTTCCGGACATGTACTGGCGTCTTAATTTAGACTGGATTAAATACCCGAAAATCTTAACAGTATGTTCGTTAGAATTTGTGCCATAATAAACAATTACGATGTTACCAGGTTCTGGATAAGAATCAGGTTCCGCATTAGATACAGTTTTGAATTTAACAATGACATGATCTTTCTCTTTAGAACATGTAACTATTTCAGATGAAAACGGTTTTGTTACACTAATCTGATTCAACGATGCATGTATCCTTTGCCATGATTCAATAATCAACAATGGGAAAAAGGTGTTGTAATAATCTTCAAAATATTCATATGATTTCGAAACTTTTTAACGTTATAAGATTTCTGGTTATTTTGATCATGGAAAATCGAGTCAACATTCCACTCCAGTATCAATAACCGTACATCGTCTGAATTAAAATTTCTACTTCCTATGTGACACTTGAGGTCTGATGGTACAAGACATTTTGGTTTCCCCAAAATTTCATCTGTATGGACTGCAAACGATGGTGAGGATGACATTCTAGAATTAGAAGAAGTTTTCAGGAAACGATTTCTGTTTGACACCTGTGTTATTTCTTATGCTTCACTTTCTTTATCTAAAGATTTCAACGAAACATCATTCGCAAATGAAAAGGCAACATGTATTCGAGTATCACTCAGCATATTAGGTGGCATTATTAGAGCGATACTTTGTGAATGTGTAAATGCGATATTTGTTGGCGGAGTGTAATTATTTGAATATTCATTATTACTTTCTATTTCAGATGCTGAGTCAAAACTGTTATTAAACACGAAACTTCCAGCTTGAGTTCTTGCATCCCCGTATGTTTGAAAGGGGAATTGAGGGGGATGAAATGGCAACAGAAAATCTTGGATGCATGTATGACTGAAGTTGAAATTGGTGAATTGGCGGCGGAATTCTTGAACCCACATATGGCTGGAAGGGACGTTGAACTGGACAGATGGGTGCTAATGGGAAACCAGGGTATCGGTTTACGTCATATACACTAGTACGATGGCCACTTGAGGCTGATAAAGAATTCAAGTGGGTGATTGTTCTGAGCATACAATTTGTAGACGGGACAAGTATTTAAAATAGGACCTTGGACTGGCATGTTATTATTAATTAAAACAGGGAGGGCGTGGAAGTTAGAAATGCAGAAAACCAGTATTTTGGTTTGTAACATTATTTCCTGTATATACCTGACAATGAGAATTCATGGGCGTATTCTGCCTGTCTTTCAATGATCCAATACGGGAATCAGAATTCGTTGAAATATCTGAGCTTTTATGAAGCCGATTTTATTTGAATTAATGTATTTGTGTCTGATTGCATGTGAATGAAGTTTTGATAAATCAATATTGATGTCTGGAGATTTTATCAAAGCATGACGTTCTTCAGGACTGGTATTAAGAAGATATCTATTAACTTCAATTGTTTTTCTCTTTAAAATTTTAGGCTTTGGAGGTGGTTTTATTGGAGTTTTTTGCGTTAGAAATGTCCTTCTATTTCAAACTTTGTTACCATAAAAAGGTTGTGACATTTTATTTTCAGTTCACTTTGCGTTCTCAACAGTTTCTTTTGGAATAGAGTTTTCAATTAGTTTTCAGACTAAAATACGTTAAGATTGTTAATTTTTTCACCGTTTCTAACTTTTGTGGCTTCCATAGTTTCTTTAAGAGTAGAATTTTCAGTTAACTTTTCAGGCCCAAATAAATTAAAATCATCAATTTCGTTGCTGCAATTATCTTTTAATGGTGCTTTTTTCTTGGAAATCTCGGTTGATTCTTCTTTCTCCAAATTATTTTTACAAAAAACTTTTCATTCCTTGTAAAACTTTCTATAAAATCACAACTATTAGCTTCACTATCAGTGATGCCATAGACAAATCTATCACATTTGCATTTTTGAATCTCCATACCTTTATCATTAATGTAAAACGAGAAATTATTGTCATGTTTATCAGCCAAAAGGTTGATATTTTCAGTAGCAAGAAATTTATGTTCTTCCACATCTTCAGTACTTAGCAAAGAATTTCAGCAACTGCCTACCAAAGAATTGCCTTCACTGCTCTCAATGTCAGTGTTAATATTATAAAATGGCTCAAGATCTTTATATTCATCATCAGAATTTTATTCTGCATTAAGTGGTGAGGGAGATTCTCTCCCTCACCACTATAGGTAGTCACCTAACTATAGGTAGTCTCTATTCCAACATGTTCCTTTGATCCCGTATTTATACATTTCGTACATCTCTAATTTTAAGTCTTTATGTTGACTGTAATGAACCAGATTTACAACACCATACTCGTGAAAAACTTTTATTAGAATTGAATTACCTTGTCCATTATCACCTTGGCCATCCTTTTCACACCTATTTTTTAAATACCGACAATGATATTCTATATCAGAATTGACCATCTTGAATCCCGTCTTTTGGAGTCAGAATAAGAAACATTATTAATAATGGCCGATACTGAATAATATCGAGGTGAGTCCATGTCCCTCTCATGTGCTTCCTCCTTGGAATCCTGCTATTATTACCTCTCTCCATCCTTTTAAAGATTATGATAAAAACAACTTGACTCCTGCTCTTTTCCCACAGTTATTTGCTGCACACCGTGCAAAATTTAATAGCTACACTGATATTTATACAGATGGTTCCAATAGTGGGGATATCATTGGTTGAGGGTTTTTTATTGATAGCACTAGTTTAAGTTATCGGCTTCACACTTCAATTTCTATCTTTACGTCTGAGTTGATTGCGATAGAGAGAGCCATTTTGCACATTTCTCATCTTCATAACACATCCTTCATCATATATACTGACTCTAATATTCCAATTTTGTCAATATGCAATAAAATCTTTTAAAAACATCCTTATCTCTCAGCCATCCTGGATTTTTATAATAAATTGACTAGACCCACGTCTAGTCAATTTATTATAATATTTATAATATTTTATTTTAGTGGGTACCTGGACACATGGGTATTCCTGGAAATGAAAAAGCAGATGAGTCGGAAAACTTGCTCTTGATCCGTTATGCCATAAAATTACACTCTCGGACGTTATACTACTTATAAAACACTTTATTCATAATAAATGTCAAGAAAGTTGGAATTAGAATACAATAATAAACTGCACCATAGCAAACCTACAATCATGACCTTGCCTCCGAGTTATCCAAGGAAAACAGATGTTCTCCTGACTCGTCTGAGAATTGGACATTCAAGGATCACCCATACACATCTCTTACTTATGGATGATGCACCCATGTGTCCACATTGTCATTTTGATTGCCTGACCATTTATCATGTTTTAACCGACTGTCCGGGCCTCCTGCATTGTATAGAACATATTTTAATGCATAATCACCAACTTGACAAACCTCATTGGGGAAACACCACATGGGGCACTCTACTTTTTTAAGACATGCAGGATTTTTTTTGAAATATAATTTTTATTGCTTTCATTGGTTTAACGACCCAGATTTATATTTTACATTTTTATGACATCTGGATTGGAACTCCCTCCAGATTGCACTTTTTTGAAATACTTTTACTTTTTACCCTACTGTTTTTAGGATTTAAAATTTTTTATTCTTCTACACTTGTCTGACGACATCTGGATGGGGTTACCCCATCCAGATTGCTTTTCCCATCGCTCTTTTTGATTTTACTTACATTGTTTCTGTCTCACTTTATGGTGTGTTTAGTCTTTATTTTGGCGCAGCATGTCCCTTACAGGATTTTGCGCCATAAAACCTCATATAACCAGCCAACCATCTTCTACACTTATCTGACGACATCTGGATTTCCCATTGCTCTTTTTTATCTTACTTACATTGTTTCTGCCTCACTTTACGGTGTTTTTAGTCTCTATTTTTGCGCAGGATGTCCCTTACGGGATTTTGCGCCATAAAACCTCATGCAACCAAGCTTGCCAAGCAACTTCCAAGCAACCAAGCAACCAAGCAACTTCCAGCTTGAGTTCTTGCATCCCCGTATGTTTGAAAGGGGAGTTGAGGGGGATGAACTGGCGACAGAAATCTTGGATGCATATATGACTGAAGTTGAAATGGGTGAATTGGCGGAGGAATTCTTGGACCCACATATGGCTGGAAGGGACGTTGAACTGGACAGATGGGTGCTAATGGGAAACCAGGGTTGCGGTTTACGTCATACGTACTAGTACGATAGCCACTTGAGGCTGATAAAGAATTCAAGTGGGTGATTGTTCTGGACATGCAATTTGTAGACGGGACAAGTATTTAAAATATGACCTTGGACTGGCATGTTATAATTAATTAAATCAGGTGAGGGTGTGGAAGCTAGAAATGCAGAAAACTAGTATTTTGGTTTGTAACATTATTTCCTGTATATACCTGACAATGAGAATTCATGGGCGTATTCTGCCTGTCTTCCAATAATCCAATACGTGAATCAGAATTGGTTAAAATACCTGAGCTTTTATAAAGCCTATTTCTGTTTGAGTGAATGTATTTATGTCTGATTTCATGCGATTGAAATTTTGATAAATCAATATTGATGTCTGGAATTTTTACCAAAACATGCAGTTCTTCAAGATTGGTGTTAAGAAGATTTCTATTAACTTCAATTGTTTTTCTGTTTAAAATTTTATGCTTAGGATGTGGTTTTATTGGAGTTTTTTCCGTTAGAAAAATCTCTCTATTTCAAACTCTATTACCGTAAAAAAAATGTGACATTTTATTTTCAGCTCAATTTGCGTTCTGAACAGTTTCTTTTCTTCTATATTCTTCTATATTCTTTCTAATTTCTTCTATTTTCAATTAGTTTTCAGACTCAAATACGTTATGATTGTTAATTGCTTTCTAGTTGCTTTCATTGGTTTATCGACCCAGATTTTTCTTTTACATTTTTATGACATCTGGATTGGAACTTCATCCAGACTGCACTTTTTTGAAATACTTTTACTTTTTACCCTACTTTTTTTTAGGATTTAAATTTTTTTATTCTTCTACACTTCTTTGAAGACATCTGGATGGGGTTATCCCCTCCAGATTGCTTTTCCCATTACTCTGTTTTATTTTACTTACATTGTTTCTGCCTCCCTTTATGGTGTTTTTAGTCTCTATTTTTGCGCAGCATGTCCCTTACGGGATTTTGCACCATAAAACCTCATACAACCAACCAACCGACCTACAGACAATATATTATTATATGGCCTATCAGTGGTGTGTTTTGATTAAAATCAGTTGAGGTTGCATAGATCCTATGTCATGATTCCAGCATCATAAGTGGAAAGAATGTATTAAAATAATCTTTATAGCATTCATAAGAATTGAGAACTTTCAATAGGATATGAGCTATTATTGGAGGATCCTCATTTTCTTGCAAATATGTGATACAGTCAGCATTCCATTCCAATATCAGTAGTATAAAATTGTCTCTTGTGATACTTTTATTTCCTATCGAATATTTTAAGTTACATGGCACTAAACTTGTGACGGCCATTGCTGTTCGCAAGAGTGAACCAGGCCGTTCAGTCCTTAAAGAAGAGCACCAGAGTTAAGGTTTAAAAATTTAAGTTTATTGAAATTTAATCGGGCTGGGATTTGAGAAAGGACACTACTAATTTTTCCTTACCTCCAAAAATATTTCAAATTTCCCGAAGCTGTACTCAGTAAAAATAAAATTCAAATATATTAAACATAAAGATTCCAAACGAACTCACAACTTTGAAGATAACCACAAGTCAGGATGCTTTTAGTAATAATCCAACTCTCCGCTGTAGACTAGGCGAACACTGATCTCGAGATGTCCGTCCAGACTAGTGCAACTGATTATACACTATTCAGCTTCGGATTGAAGACTCAATCGCAGGATCTCAAAGTACTCTCGTAGAGGAAGAACACGGCCCCCATGTTCCGACTTCCAAACGTATTTTCGAAGCTTATTTTACCCAAATATCGATTGTCCAGGTATAACAATTTGCATACATATCGATGAAAAGCAGAAACTCACAAGTTCCGAAAATTTCACACTCATCCGTCGATAGTTAAAGAAAGATAGCCTTGATCAACTTTTACGCACATGGACAATTAGTGGACAAAATCGTACGTTCTTATTCAAAACATCGCCTACTCACATGATCAGAGTAGTCGATCCATCACAACCCTCCCCCCCCCCCCCCGAATTGTGAAAGAAAAAGCGGTGGTTGAAATGCATGACCAGCGTCTTTTTCTTTCAAATTTGGATCCAAATCAAAAACAACATGTGATGGGCAAACTTAAATTTTGAATCCAAACGTAAATTTTGTACTTTTAACTCATCACCAAACAACAAACTGGTCAAATCGATACAAAAGTCACTTTCTCCAAAACATCCTTAAAACACGGAGTGCCAACATAATTTTCTAACAAAATTTTCCTCAAAAGATTCAAGAGATTTCTAAAATCCGCACGCAAATTTACCCAACAAATCTTCGCAAATTACCAAAAAAGTGCAAACTGTAACAGTAAAAACTTGCTACCAAACCGCCTATCGAATAAAGTACCTTAATGAAATTTTGAAATTCCCATTCGTGCCAAATACTAACTCCCCAAATTCATCGTAGGGCCTTTATCAAGTACAGAAAATATGGGCGCATACTAATAGCTATGAAGATCTGCGAAACTTAATTCAATGCTTATTTAAAAATGTACATAACAAAATCTTTCAAAACATCAATCCTCTTCTCGTTAACTAAAAATAAAAAAACTTATATGAATAGTAAATCTGTACTACGATGGTTTAACCTCCTGCAATTAACTTCATTAAACATGCACATCATTTTACCTTTACATTACATCAATTTTACTCCATATCATAATGAAATACCAGCAAAAACTAAAACTTCGCAACTGGCGAAACCCAACACCAAAACTAAACCAACCACGAACATGAAAATGACCGAAGGAAGAAAGTTAAGTTAATCAATATGTTAGTCAAAGTAAAAGATAGAAAACGCTTGCCAAGGACACTTGTTTTACCTCAAAACACGTGCGCGCCCAACCTTGCGGCGCGTGTAAAAACCCAATAATAACTATCAATTCATGCCCGAAATGCATTAACTAGAATAATACAATATATATATACTTGAACATATCATATAATATTAATATAACATTTATAAAACAACATTGACACATAAAAACAACTAATGAACAATAATTTAACAAGGTCTTCGAACATCAAAGCAATGAAACCAAAGATGTACTCTGACATCATAACTTAAATTTTGCGAAAAAATTTGGAACATAACTTAATGCACAACAACTTGTGAAGCCGAGATACGGAAATCGAAACATTGGTCTAAATACAACTAAAACAGTTCAGCTGCTTTACTGAGTCCATAGAACTTGTTGACATTTTATAAAGGCACTTTAAATGGAAATAATATGGAACGTCGTCACCTTATTTCATAATGAAGAACTTGATACTTGCAAGCTCATGGAAGCGCTGTCCCAAAAAACCTTGGACAAAGTGTGTTATTATTAATGTGATGAGCGCCAATGAAAGAAGAAATCATTTGAATGAGAGTTCTATTGACTCTCTCAGCCATATTAGACTGGGGCCGGCATGGAACAGTAAAAGAGTGTGAGATCTCCAGCTGTGCGCACAATTCCTTAAAAATTTCTGATATAAAACAAGGACCGTGATCACTAATTACTTGAGATGGTGCACCATATTTCGAAATGAACCCATTAAATAAAGCATTAGCTACAATTTTGCCTGAAGCTTTTCTGAAGGGGATGAACTCAACACGTTTACTAAAATAGTCAACAATTACTAATACAAATCGAAATCTATTCCCTGTTAAAGGATATGGACGAATTAAATCAACTCATATACATTCCAGTGGAAAGGACTTTTTAATTGAAATTAGTTTGCCAGCTGGACTTATATTTCTATAGTTATATTTTTGGCATGTGTTGCAGCTGGAGACGTAAACGAACACTGTTTCCCACAGTGCGCCGAAGGTGTCGCATTTGTGGTGACTTGTTGTTTTGACTGACTGACGGTTGACTGACTGACGTTTTTTGACTAACTAACGTTGAACGCGTTTTGGTGACTTGTTGTGTTTGGTGGTTTGTGTCACGTTTGGAACAGTGGTGCGTTTTTAGGGAAGTAGCAGGAATCACAAAGTCTCGCATATGTTTTCCTTATACCTTCCTGCTAAAGGATTGTCGTGAAATTCATGTAAGGTAGCCTTACGAAGAGAAGCTGGAATGTAAACTCGTAGTTCACCACGAGAATTTATGGTTTTAGAATAAAACAAAAGACCATCTATAATTTTGAAATTTTGGGGCCAGTTCTGGAACATGTGCGCATCCACACTTTGTACCATTTCAGCATCCTCTAAATATCTATATAACTGACCAAATTCCTCGTCCTTTTTCTGTTCACTTATGAGTTGTTCTCTCGACTTCAAAACCAAAGATGACAAAGCACAAACTTTAACCTCCTCAAACATTTCAACACCTTACAGAGGGTTTCTCGACAAAACATCCGCTACTGCGTTCTTCTTACCTGCCCATGTTCAATTTCAATGTTAAATTTCGCTAATTTCAAACACCATCTAACCATGCTAGAAGATAGACCTTTACCGTTTGTTAACTTAGTGAGAGCAGAGTGATCAGTGATTACTTTGACAGGGATATGTGTGAAAAAGCATCTAAATTTATTTAAAGCCCAAATGACAGCATCCTGCAGGGGAATACCTTTTTTTAGGTATTTACGGGTTCCGCGACTCCGGATTCCGGAGCGATCTTTCTCCTTTCCTGTCTTCTTCTCTTTTTGGTTGTCTATCCTTTTTTCTTTGTTTCACGCTTTTTAATCTTCTGTTTTCAGTTCGTTATACATCTCTGTTTTTGTTCATGTTTGATGTTTTTACTAACTTTTTTGTTCAATTTGTTCTTTGTTCTACTAACGTTGTTTTCGTCCTGTTGTTAGGTAAAAAAAGAGAAAAAAATTAAAAAGCTTAACAAAGACAAAACATACATCTTGTTTAAGTTTTCTCTCACATTACTTCTTTTTTATACAATAGTGAATTTTTTTATTTTCACGTGAGACACTCTGGGTGCTGAGGTTTTTTTTTATCTCATCGACTCGGTTCTACCGTTTTAGGCTGATCTGGAGTCCCAAAATACAGGGAATTTCTGAATTGAGGTTCGGAGGACGCCATACATTGTATGGTGGCTGTTAGGACCAGGACCGATGCCTGGCGTGAAAAAATAAACTCTAAACTATGGCCACAAATCATAGAAATAAAATATGCGAATTGGAATCCCCACAACCAAATACGTCCTGGGCTGATAAAGTCGAGGAAATTATTTCTTCCAATTTGGAAAATAAAAGTGCATCCTCTGATGCAAGCAAAGTTTCTAGCAAAGGAAAGAGAAACATGTTAGATGTGTCTTATAGAAATGCACGTTTCTTTATCGTAAAATGTGCTGAATGTAATTTTGCCCCCTAATCAGCTTTCCCAATACAAAAAGTATTACAAGGACTTATTGGTGAACCAAAGACTATTAAAAATTAAGATCTAGTGACTTACTTATTGAAGTTAAAAATTCAGCTCAAGCTGAAAATATAAAGAAATGTAAATTCTTTGGAAATATACCAGTTACTCTATCGGCTCATAATTATTTAAATAGCTCACGTGGTGTAATCTCAGAACAAGACCTCATATCTGTCTCGGAATCACAAATACTTGAATATTTTAAAGAACTGCATGTTACAGAAGTTCGAAGAATAACAATTAAAAGAGATAATAAAATCATCCCAACGAAACATATAATACTTACATTTGATATCCCTAACCTACCCACCAACATAATAGCTGGATACTTAAGTTGCCCAATTCGACTATACATACCAAACCCATTGCGCTGTTTCAAATGCCAGAAATTTGGTCACTTAAAAAATAGCTGCCATGGAACCCTAACATGTGCTCGATGTGGAGAAAAAGGACATGAAAGTGAACGCTGCACAGCTTCTGTTCATTGTGTAAACTGTGGAAAAGATCATCCGTCATATTATAAATCATGGGAAATCTGGAAAGTTGAGAAAGAAATAAAAAAAAAACCGCGCACAAAACAGAACATTTCATATCCAGAAGCAAGGAAAATAGTCATGTCTCGCACACCAAATACAGGTATAACTTACTCTGCTGCATTAACTGGTAATAAAAAATATCAAACAATTGCCACTCAAAGAGAAACAAGTATTCAGGAAAACATTCTAAATCAAAAAGATGCTTCTACACCAAAGTCCTTGCTGCTTAATAATAATTCTCAATCTATATCTCTTGCAACAATTAATAGTAAAACTAAAGGAGGAAAAGATACAACAACCACTAAACCAAATAACAATTCTCAGAAAATTAACTCGGGCATCTCTTACAACAAAAATTCTCAATCTGCAAAAATTCGCCACACCGAAGATGAAATTCATAAATTATCTGTAAAGTCCACTCCCAACAGCATAATGAAAAGGAAAAAAATCACAGTAAAAACCACTCTACCAGATAAAAGATTGTCCAACGCTAAAACACCAGCAAATCCCACACCAACTAAAACAGGGAAAAAAATATATGAAGATCCCGAAATTGATCTTCACCCAACTGCTTCTGATGAGGATGCAATGTCCATGACATCTGAAACAAAGGAAAATGGTGTTGATATTTCAATCTTATTAATAAATTTAAATAATAATAATAGTAATGACTAATATTATTTCTTGGGACTGGCGTGGTTATCATAATAAATATGATGAAATCCGTAGTATTTTCCATGACCACCAACCTCTGTGTTTAGCCCTACAAGAAACACATTTAAAACCCAATGACTAAGCCAAATTACGCAGCTATGTGACCTATAGAAAAGACTTTACAAAGAATGGTAGGGTCACTGGTGGTGTGGCTCTTTTCGTTTCTCGCAGTTTACCCCACACACATATCGCTTTAAATATAAACCTACAAGCTGTTGCAGTCCGTCTATTTATAAAACGACTCATGACAGTATGTACCATTTATCTACCTCCAAACCAAACTATTCAGTCAGCACATCTTTATAATCTCTTTCTCCAACTCCCTACTCCTTATATCATTGTTGGAGATTTTAATGCACAAAGTCAAATGTAGGGCAACCGTGACTCTAATCAACGTGGTGATATAATAGAAAAATCCATTTCTGACAATGGCCTATGCCTTCTCAATAATGGAGATCATACCTACTTTGATGAGACAACACATACCTTTCATGCAATAGATCTTACAATCTGCTCTCCATCACTAAATCCTTATTGGAATTTCTGGGTCTCAAATGACCTGCACAGCAGTGATCATTTTCCAACAGTGATGAATTCAGGGAGTGGCCCAGGGAGGACATTCCCCCCATAGCATTGAAATGTCTCCCCCCCCCGGAAGATACCTTCAAGATTTTATGCTTTCAATGGTCAAAGAGTGCAATTTATCCCCCTGGAACTCTATAATGTCCCCCCCGGGAGCCCCGCAAATCCCTCCCGGAGAAAAGTGTCGGAATTCAACACTGTTTTCCAACCTTTATCTCACAGAGCACTCCTGACAGGGATTCTAATAACTACTTTAAACGCTATATCTATGACAAAGCCAACTGGCGAACTTTTACAGTTCATGCCAAAATTTCAAATGATATGGTAGATGGTGATACTGATGATGCGCTCGATATTGATGATGCGAGTGATAACATCACTCAGTGTATTATCGATGCTGCAGACATCAGTATTCCCAAAACACCTTCCACACAGAGACACAGAAAGCCTTGGTGGAATAGTGACTGCCAAAAAGCTAAAAAACATCAACAGAAGGCTTGGGGCATTTTTCGGAGGTATCTCAACAATGCTAATTATATTGAATTTAAAAAAGCAAAGGCTGAGGCTAGAAGAGCGCGACGTAAATGCCAACGTTAATCCTGGATAAAATACATTTCTAACATAAACTCTAATACTTCAAGTAGACACCTCTGGAAAAGAGTGAACAACTGTATGGGCCTGTACTCTGAAAGTCACATTTTAATATTAAAACACAATGGTCAAACAATAGCATCTCCTAAAAACATAACTGAGACAATAACAAGTACTCTTGCAACTATTTATAGCTCTGACTCATACCCAGAACCTTTTTTATTCTAAAAAAGACATATGGAAACTACCAGCATCAATTTTAATTCCTGTCACTCTTATACATACAATCGACCTTTTACTATTTCAGAGCTCTTGAAATGTGGATTTTTTTCCTGAGGGTTTCTCGACAAAGCATCCGCTACTGCGTTCTCCTTGCCTGCCCTATGTTCAATTTCAATGTTAAATTTCGCTAATTTCAAACACCATCTAACCATGCGAGAAGATAAACCTTTACCGTTTGTTAACTTAGTGAGAGCAGCGTGATCAGTGATTACTTTGACAGGGATATGTGTGAAAAAGCATCTAGATTTATTTAAAGCCCAAATGACAGTATCCCCCAGGGGAATACCTTTTTTAGGTATTTACGGGTTTCGCGACTCCGGATTCCGGAGCGATCTTTCTCCTTTCCTGTACGAATGTGCATCCCCTCGTTCGGCTCGGTAGTGGGTGGTGCGACCGGTGTCTGAATTAGTTTTCTCTCTAATATAGATGGAAATACTTCAATTCCTTCTATCTCTCTCCCATCTGGAGAGCAACAAATTGTTCAGAATAATTTATTCACACGTTTTTTTGTAATTAAACGCACTGATAGTCACTCTGATAGTTCTTTTAAGAGAACTTCACCGTTTCTTATTGCAAAAACATTCCAATCTGTATTTGAAAATGGTTATTCACTTAAAAAACTACAGTCTGAGGATTTGCTTGTTGAGGTTTCTAAAGCCAAACATTCACAATTTCTCTCAATTTGCACAATAATAGGCTCTTTTTCTCTTTTCAGGCTCATCAAACTCTCAATACAAGCCGTGGTGTAATATCCGAACCAGAACTTTTATTCTCTACAAAGGAAGAACCTCTAGAAAACTTAAAAGATGAAAATGTCATAGATGCACGCCATATTATTATCCGTCGGAATGAGCAAGTGCTTTCTACGAAGCACATTATTCTGACTTTCAATAGCCCTACTTTGCCAACCAGAATTAAAGCTGCCTACCTGAGCTGTTCTGGCCGGCCTTATATACCTAACCCACTCCGTTGTTTTAAATGCCAGCATTATGGTCATACTACTACTACTTGTCGTGGTTCTGTTACCTGCGCACGTTGTGCGGAAGTCGGCCACGATGGTAAGTCATGCGAAAAGCCTGAACGCTGTACAAACTGTAAGGGTAACCATACAGCATACTCCCGTTCTTGCCCAAATTGGATCCGTGAGAAAGAAATTCTTGCGGTCAAAATTACTCAAAAACTTTCTTATCCCGAAGCACGAAAACTTGTTGAATCCAGAACACCATCTGTAGGAATTTCTTATTCTAGTATACTCAAGCGACAATCAAAATCCATAAGACATATAAGCACCCAAACTCATTTCTCTTTACCACCAAATGATTCTTCTATAACACTAACCAGCGCTATAAAGAAAAACACCCGTAGTATGTATGTTTCCGCTAGAATAAGACCTACGCCTGCACTAAAACTTTTGCCACCATCATCAGAACATGTGAAAATAGAATATTATAATCATCAAACTAAACCGTCAACCGAACATGAGTCAGGTCAAACTTCTGTTTCATCTGCAAACAATTTTGAAAAACCTGTTTCCCCTACACAAAAAGCAAAACACAAATCATGTGAACAGAAAGAGAGAAAGAAAACCTCAACCCAAGCTTCTTCACAGGGGAAAACTTTGAAGGGAAAAAAGAAGAAACTTTGTATTGATACACCGTTTCTTACTACAAAGGATTCCAAACAGCTGCTGCACTATGCAGAGGAAGATATGGATTCAGAGTCTTACAGCTCTGACTCAAATGATGATGATGATACTACTGTTTTTGAGGTATTCGAGCCTACGTGATTGTAAAAGTATTTCTGCTCGAAACTTTTAACTTTTTACCAACTGTTAGTTTATTGAACATTTTACCAACTGTTGGTTTATTGAACATTTTACCAACTGTTAGTTTAAAGATTGTTTATATTTTAATTGTGAAAACTTGTTTTTATTTCTTTTAGACGTTGTGTTATATTTTCATTGAATGATTTTAATTATACATTTATCATCACATCACTCTTTTCATTTAACTGTGTTATTTTCATTCATCTTGGTTTTATGACAAAGTTTTAAATCAATTTTAAATTTCAATTTGACGTTCTTATTTTAATCTTTTTTTTTGGCGCAGCATGTCCCAAAGGGACTTTGTGCCATAAAACTCCATTCAACCAACCAACCAACTACAGAGACACAAAATAATTCGATTACAGTACTATCCAAAAGCGGTAATTGCTGGAAATAGGTTTTCAGCTGTGTTATGCTTTTTTAAGCTTAACTAAATTTTAGTATATTACGTAGTTAAAAAAATAATTAAAAATATCTGTAGCTTATAGCATTACAGGGCTGCACAAAAGAATTTGTAGATATTGCCGTTTATGGACGTGAGTTGCTTAAATGGTGTTTTGAACTGTTTTATTTACTTTCCAGCTAAACTATATTAGATTATTCTAAGGAAGGTTTTTAAAAAAATCTAAATAAACTCATATATAGGCTTGCTCTAAATAAATTGGACATATTACCGTCTGTGGATGGTGATTGTCGGAAGTGCGTTTTAAGTTATGCTATGTGTCTTATAGCTGAAATAAATTTTAGCATATTGTGTATATAAATATTTATAGATCATATACAAGTCTGCAAAAAACAATACGAATATATTGCAGTCTATGGACGGAAATTGCTGAAACTTAATTTTAAACTGTGTTATGCATTTTCTCGGAATTAAATTCTAGCATTGTGATCCTTTATAAAAATATAAAGGTTGCATAAATAAATTTGAATAACAAACCGCATATGGGTAGTAATAGTTAAAATTGCTTTTTCAACTGTATTATGTGTTTTCTTCTTCATGGTATCAAAAGATGAAATTGCGTTTAAATAGTCTGGAAGTGTTGGAAATGGTTTCATGATCTATGCGTGAAGCATGATTTTTCTTTCTTGTCTTTAGTTGCAATGTTTTGCCGTTGTCTGATTTTAATATTCAATCTTTTATTGAAATATATTTATTCATATATATACAACAGATTTATTGTTTATTAATATATGCTGCTATGAAAATGAATTTCATTTAATATTTTAAAAATAATAAGAAAACATGACATGAAGTTTTTCATTGTATTCTGCCTTTTTTGAGGTATAAGTTTTTGATTCCTTTAAACAGTTATTTGTATAGACGACAGATACTGCATAGCTATTTTAAAAACGTCAGTATTTTTCATATTATTTACTATTTTTTTCATCTCAGAGTATTCAGAATTTTCCTTTGAAATATGTGGTCCCTATAATTACAAACGGTTAACGGGTCTATATGGCACTTCTGAAACCATTTAACTGCTGAAAGAAGGAGCTGTTTTTTCTCTCATTAATTATACTTAATGCTCGCAAACTGATAAAAATCGTTGAAATGTCCTCTGTACAGTCTAAAGCATACCATCCAGTTAGTTATTTTACTGCAACAGCAATCCTCAAATGAAGTACGTGTTTCTAGTTCAAGAATGGCCGAAATTAGTTATATTAAAAGTGAACGTGGAGGTTCGCACAAAGCAAGTTAAGTCTCGTTCTCATCAAATTTTCATTGCAATATTTTCCTTTTTCTAAATTTACGAGGTGATACAGAGAAAACGTTTTTTGGGAAATGAAACATTATTTTAGAAAATGAAAAATTATTGAAATAGTTAAATCCAGATTTGCTGCTTTCTGGCATATTCACGAAGTTATTGTTATTTTTTAATGCCTAAAATATGCAACTTTCTTATTCATAAATTAAGGAATCGAATAGCATTTTCCATCTATTGATAAGGGCAAAAAATCGTTTAGAAAATGCTGTACAAGTTGGAGCTTTAAGACGATTTTCAGGATTCAATAGCCCAGGAAAGGTCGTCTTGAGATAGTAATAAATTATAATTCAATATGATATACAATTATCGAAAATGCGAAATGCTATTCAATTTCAAATTACTTCAATAGTCGTGACTGCAAATTCCATACATTTATTAGTTCGTGAATATATCAGTTTTGATTTGCTGAGTTGGGGGCAATATTTTTGTAAACGCCTTAAGTGTTATAGTATTGCGCAGCTTTTCAAATTCTAGTCTAAAGCAGTTGAAAATAAAAAGTAGCATATACCAACATATTACTGATATATCACTGTACAAATATGCTATTATCAAAATTGTTTCGCCCATAACAATGGTATTACGAAGAGTGTAATATTTTAATAGTAACAGAATCCGCCCTAAGATTTGTAGTTTACTTTATATGCTGCTAATTATTAGAAAGTACCTTATACGTTATGCTCGATATGATTTAAATCAAGTGGTACTTTAAACCAACTGTTTTTTTGTCCTTCATAAAACCAATTTTTTTAGAACAACTCTAATAGAGTATCCCCCCCCTTTTTTTTCTTTCTTTTTTTTGTAATGTAAGTTCTTCAAATTATAGGATACAAATAATTTCTACTTTAAATACTTTATTTCAGCAGTCAACATGAAGCATGGTGAGTCTAGGTCATGTTTGCATGCATATAGACGGCTTGCACATGACGTCACATGTGCAGCATCGCTTCAAATGGCGCCCAAATATAAGGCGAATGGGGTGCTCTGCATTTGATTTATTAGACTTATTTGCACTATAATAATAAAAATAAGAAAGATCTAAATTAAACAGAAAGATAACACGTGCTTTTGACAGCAAACAGGGAGTTCTGACATTCTGTGTGTGCTCCAGATGCAGTATAGTATCAGTCGTTGCTAATAGCAACGTGACGTCAATGCAAGCCGTCTATTGGATGAAAATTAGCATGTCCTTTATGAACATATCTCATGCCCTAAAGAGTCTATCTTTAAAAATAGTCAACGCATATAAACATGTGAAACTAACAGAAAATAAAACAGATAAAAAATATTCAATATTTAGCACAAAATATTTTCACTTAAAAAATGCGGAGTAGCAATTAATAATATGACAAGATGATCTTAAATATTTTGGTCAAGTTATAAAAGAAAATTTTCTCGAATGGGTAGATTAGCTCTTAACAATTTGAAAAAGAATATGCAAGGTATGAAGTTGAATAAGCGGCTATTTAAAAACTGGATGGCAGTTACAGCATTTCAATAATACCAGTCTAACTTTTCTCTTACTTTCTGACTCTAATGGCCAAAAGTTGACTTGGATTTTTAAATGAAAAAAAAATCATAAAAATGTTTGAAATATGAAAAAATTCTGTACCAACCTTAGATACTCAGATTTCTATGAAAAAGTTAACAAATATATATAGATACTATATTGAAGATACATTTATTTATAATTGTGAGGTAATGTTTAGGTCACGAAGAAAATATTAAAATGTTCGGTGAACTAATTTCCACTGCAAAAGTATTTACTTTTAACTAAAATATGTAACAAGATATATTTAAGTGCTCTTGAACACAATGGAATCCCAATATCTCGAACCTAAGAGGAAAATATGTAAGAAATCATGTTTTCTTGAAACACCAAGGTTTCATAAAACATGTCTAAAATATATAATTTTATTAATTCTTAATTTAGTTATATAAAAGGTTTATGTATTACAACAAAGCTCAGAGAAAAAACCCGTTTATTAAGTCTGATGGATGTTGAAATGTTTTAGCTCACGACAACTTTTTGTAAAGCTACCACGTATCTCAATATCAATATTTTCAGTAGAGTCTAATAACCTGGTAAAAGGTATTTTTCTGCTTATTTCACTGTCGCTTGTTTTGAAAACCTGCCAGTTTCGGAGGAGAAATGTCAAGTGACAATACACAGTATTTGTCCAAAGAAGGGGTAAAGACTCAACTGCTAAAATTAAATGTCAAATCATTACAAAAAGCCTATATAAAAGGGTTTTTTTTTTTTTTTGAAAATTTCAATTTAATCTTAAAATAACTTAAATACTCATTTAGAGCATTGACAGAAAAATCAGATATGGCTGAACTAATTCATCCAGTTAACCTTAATGATCATAGCATCTGGTCTGATATCTGAATAAGCACAACAGAATAAATCCCAGGTAATGGGACCTCCAGTAAACGCTTGAAACGTGATTACACTAGATTAATTATGACACAATTATTCAAATTGGTAAAGAAATCATATGAGATGTAATCTTCCCAACTGGGCGAAAAAGTCCGAGCCATGATTCAAAACCAGGATCCCTGGGCTGAAACAGCCAATGCTCTACCAACTGAGCAATCCCGCACGAATATGGCTGAACTACTTCACCCAGTTAACCTTAATGATCATAGCATCTGGTCTGATATCTAAATTAGCACAACATAATAAATCACAGGTAATGGGATCTCTCCTGTTTTTTACCCAGTTGGGAAGATTACATCTCATATGATTTCTTTACCAATTTGAATAATTGTGTCATAATTAATGTAGTGTAATCACGATTCCAGCGTTTACTGGAGGTCACATTACCTGGGATTTATTCTGTTGTGCTTATTCAGATATCAGAACAGATGCTATGATCATTAAGGTTAACTGGGTGAATTAGTTCAGCCATATTCGTCCGGGATTGCTCAGTTGGTATATCATTGGCAGCTTCAGCCAAGGGATCCCAGGTTCGAATCCTGGCCCAGACTTTTTCGTCCACAGTTGGGAAGATTACATCTCATCAAATAAACAATTTAAAATCTCTGATTTAAATTTTTGTATTGATAAATTACCTGGATTCATCTTAACCTGTATGAGTGGGATTTAAATCCGATCAAATTATCAACTAAAGGTTACTAGTTTTAGATAGTTATAAAATATCACCAATGATTAAAGCGTTCCTTATGAATTATTTTTCCCTCAATCCCTTCCATATTTCTCAAGTATGTCAACTTTTTTCTTTTTCTTTTTAATAAATGGGTATCCATATGAAACGCAAGGAATAATTATCAAAGTTATAATTATCAATGCAATATTAAAGCGAACTATCAAGAAAGTTGCTCAATTTACGGAAAACATATCTATAATTTTAAGTAATAATTGATATACATGAAAATGAATACGTATAATGTGTACTTTTAGGAGCATAGTTTTTATTAAGGCTGTTCTTAAATCCATACTGGATTCTTTCGGTAGCATTTTTTAATTTATTTTTGTTCGCAAACATATCAAATTGGTAAGTTGCTCTTATTACTAAACTATATAATCGAACTGTTTTTTTACCATTTTTCGGTAAACGCAGAAGATTTTTCAGAAAATGCTGTCAAAGTGGGCATTTTGAAACGAATTTCGGGAAGCGACAACGCAGGAAAGGAAAAAAACTGCCGTCCTGAAACAATAATAGCTTATAACTCAAGATGTAATTCATTTATCTGAAAATTATAAAACTGTTTGATTAAAAACCGCTTTAATAATCATACTTGCAAATATCATTATGCAAGTATGTAAAATAAGTCTGTAGTTGTGTCAGAAAGTTTCGCGTTGTTGAGCGGGATTTTTTTTTTTTTTTTTTAAGAACCGTCTTATAATAATCATTAATTTTGAATTATTTAGAAAATTCATAGAAAATTTGTAAAAATTAATTTCTTATTATTACTATTATTTTTATTACTATTATTTAAATGTAATTTAACTTGTTAAAGCATGAAAGTCTCAGTATAGTACGTATTTTTTTATGCTGCTTACTAAAACAAATAATATTTGAAACTGTCTAGAGTTAAACCTTATGATGTAACTGTTTCTGGAAACCAAATTAAGCTGTTTTATGAAAAAATTAACTTATTTTGTTAATAAAACTAATAATATAGTGTTTCAAGGACCATTAGGTAATGTTTGATAATATAAAGTTTAAAAAAGAAATATAATCCATATAGTTTTTAACATTTTCCAACATAGTTTAAAAGTATTTATAACTTATCTTTGTCCGCCCGTCTTTTAGGCAGTTTGTCTGCACTCTAACTCTCATAAATATACTTGAATTTCCACGATTTAGATATATGTTATCGAGGCTACATATTCCCTATCGATATTCAAAATGAGGTAGGTAGCTGTTATAGCTCGTTTACAGGGATAGACAAAAGTTTTCGATTTTATTATGGTCTATGGGAAAAAATCATTTGCAGTACATTTTAGTGATGTTATGAAACATCAAACATGATGAAACTGGTATGTGTCCCTGAGGTGGGCTACAGTATGCTTTCTATAGAATATGAAGTAAGTAGCATATATGTATTTCTTTTATAGAACTATGAACCATAATTGCTGGAAGTGCGTTTTCAGCTCTTGTATGCAATTTTAAATGTAACTAAATTTTAGTGCGTTACGTGGTGAGTATGAAGTCTATAGATCATATAGAGAACTGCACGAAAGAAATCATAAGTTTATGGAAGTGAATTCCTAAAGTGTGTTTTTAACTGTATTAGGCATTTCCAGCTGAACTATATTTTATTATTCTAAAAGATACTTATATAGTAGAAATAAATTCATCTGGCTGCATAAAAGAAATTAGATATATTGCCGCCTACGGATGGCAATTGCTGTAAGTGCCCTTTTAGTTTTGAGTTTCAAGTTGAATTAAATATTAGTATATTACGTGATGTGTATAAAGCGCATAAGATTACCCCCCCCCCCCCCCAAAAAAAAAAAAAAAAAAAAAAAAACATGATATTAACGTTTATGGATTCCTAAAAATGGACTTTTAACCGGTTTACATGTTTTTCAGCTCAACCAAATTTTGTTGTATTATTCATTATACATGGCTGCTCTAAAGGATATTGATAGTCATCTAGTATAAGTGGCATTTCCCTAAAAAACTTTTTTAGTTGTTTTATACGTTTTCCAGCTCATTGAAATTTTAGTTTCATTATGTGGTATGTTTAAATCTCTATAGATCATATACAGGGTTGCACAAAAGGATTCTCATACATTATCTGCTAGGGACAGCAATTCTTGAAAACGGATTTTTAACTGCGTTCTGTGTTTTTAAATTACTTATTTAGATACCCCATTGCATTGTATGAAAGAAGGAAATTTCTTAACAGTATTCTAATAATGTTGGAAAATATTTCATAATCTAAAACCGATGCACGAGTTTTCGTTCCAGTTTTTCTTCACTTGAAATAGTGTGAAGAGGTACAGTTAAAAAATTTTGAAATTTAAGGACAATATAAATTTTTAAATTCTTAAGCTAAAATTATACCGTGTATCCTAAAGCGCACCACAGCAAAATTTCTGAATCATTTCCAATCAGTACCCTAGCTAGAGTTTTTCTTTAAAACAAATTTCTATCATTTGCTGCCATCCTGAATGAAGGGTTTAAACATATTTATCTTACCTCCATAACCCCCACCATTTAAAAAATTCATCGAAAGCCTAGGGCTTTGACAAATTTTTATTAAATTAGTTTGAACTTTTTATTTACCCATCCTACGTAGTATAGTGTAAGTCTTGTAATCGTTTTAAAAATCGAAAAAATTTTTTGACGGATTTACACGTTTCAGACACTGCAGATTCCGAAAAATATATCTTTAGAAAAAAAAAATTGCTGTCCGTCTGTGAACGCTCTATCTCCCGAACAAATTGAGATAGAGACTTGAAATTTGGTATGTACTTAGTAGGTAATAATGGGAAGAAGCTTATTGAATTTCAGTAACTTCGATTATCCGGAACTATTTTTTTCGGACTCTCGAAATATTCGTTCTGATAAAAGGTATATAAAAAATTTCGAAATTGTTTATTTTAAGGAGTGAATATAAAAGACAATAAAAAAAGCATAAATTTTGCATAAAGAAAGAAGTCGATCGAATTCTTAGTTGCCGAGATATTTGTAATCATATTTTTCACACTCTTCGATTTTTCATGACCCTGTATTTCATCCAAATTTCAATTCAAAGATATATTTTAATTAGAAATGAGACGCTTAATCCGACGCAATAAACCGTTAGTCGATACGATTATCATTTTTGGAGTTATAAGGATGTTTCTTTTACGCAATTGAATAATCGAGCCTTTAAAGTTTATTACGTCATCAAGCCACGATTTCATTCGAATTGCAATGCATTTTATAAGTAGTTTACACATGTTTTATTTTCATATTTTATCTTATGCATATCCATGACGGGTAAGTATTACGGTGGCCCCCAACGAGTAGTTTCTAATGAAATCAGACATAAAATATATAATGGTCGTGCACTCAATATTTTTAAATATTCCTTTGAAAACATGAAATGTGTAAATTATGATTTTCCCTCTATTTTTTTCGTATTTGGTTGAACATATAAAATTTCGTTTAGATATAAAAAATGTTAAGTATTTAATTTAAGTGTGTGCATGCACGCGATGATAGGGAAAGGGTTATAATTTTTTTTTACAAAAAGGCAATGAGCTCCCCATCCCCGCAGTTTTAAAGCCCAGTTATGCTTATGCCAATAACGTTTTTCTTTTTTCTATAAAGACAAATTTCCTTTCACAAAACAGTGTCAAACTCGATTTTCGATCGATTATAACTCCAGATAGAATAAATTTATTAATAACTGAAAATCGCTATTTGATTCAAAATCACTTGCATAATTATCAGTGTTGAATTCAGACACTTTTCCCCGGGGGGGGCGGGGATTTCTGGGGCTCCGGGGGGACACTATACAGTTCCGAGGGGGAAATTGCACTTTTTGACCATTGAAAGTATAAAATCTCAAGTCTTCCGGGGGAGACATTTCAATGCTCCGGGGGGATGTCCCCCCCCCCGGGCCACCCCCTGAATTCAACACTGATAATTATGTCTGCAAATTTCATGCTTTTACTTATGAAAACGAAAACAGTGAACGCATCAGAAAATTTAGCATTGTTGAGAGGGAAAAATATTTGTAATAAATAAAACTTTATTTTATTTCATGTAATTGACTATTTTTATGTTAAAAATTCTTAACTGTTTTTTACTTCAAAAACAATAAATCCAGTTTCGGATTTTTTTTAAAAATTCTTTATATAAATAGTTAAAGAGAAATGCGAAATCCTTTTTACAGGAAGAACAAGTCAAAGAAAAGATTATTGTTGATTTGAAACGCTATACCTATCTAATGGTTGTCCACTTCCTAATTGCATAAGTATCTGATTGACAATTATTGGGAAATTTACACAACAGATTTTTGCTGAATTAGGATTCCCCCTTTGCTGCTGCAGTTTTTCATTATCTTTTGTCATTTCGCTTTAAAAAAGAGGATGTCCTATAGGAAGGCGCAAAAAAGCTAACTCTATCTAGCTGGAAGCTTAATTTATTTGACGTTTTACAACAGATTGGTTATTGCATATCCTAGTAGAACCTGCAAAAACGGAATTACTAACGACAGGGGGAAATTCCGTTTCGGAAAAGTATCCATATTAGCAGGTTTAATTGTATGTTTTTCGTTCTGTTGGGACTTTGAATTTTGAAATGTTTCCGCTTAAGATAGGATTCTGTGATACTCAGGTATGGCAGCAGCCAGAGAAGTGGTCCAGGTCCCGGATCTATTCGTGTATTTTAATTTGAAAAAAGGCATTATTGCTTAAAACTTGAACTACTCCCCTCCACCCTTTCCCATAAAAAAAATTCTGGCATCGGTTTTATAGGCGATTTTAGCAGGTATATCGATTTTGTCTTAGAAAAACTTGTCCCAAGTGAAAACTTAGCAAGGAGAGGAAAAGGGGTAATATTACGCACATACTACAACAAAAAGAACATTTCAACCTACTCGGGATTTTAACTAGTTCCGATTTTTTTTTTGTCTAACCATTTCTCAGCGCACCTTTATTTTCGCCGAGATGATTTTTTGAAGAACGGAAAAAAGGGTGTAACTCATTAGGACGGATTTAGTCGCTTAGAAGTATTACGATTCATAGATGGGTCTGTTAGCAAGCAGACCTGCACAAAAAATATCCCACTATAATACTGTCCGTCGGAAAAAAGCACGACATTGTCATTCGTTCATTGGTATCACTCCTGTTAGGGTCATTCCATGCAAAATGAGCAAAAATTAAAAAAAAAAAAGTCATGGTCATATAGTAACCAATTTTAAAAAAAAATTGGTACAGAGATTCAATTTATATTTAAATAGAGCTATTCAAAATATCTTGACAAAAAATAAAATAATTTGGCAGTTCTGGACATTTAAAAAACTTGTGACATAGAATGGCATTTATGGAATCGTTCAAAGTTGCAAGTTTAAAGTTCCATATCTTGAAAACTATTTAACATAAATTAAATTTTTTTATAATATTGTAACCCGTGGAAAATTATTATCATATTTATTTAGTAATAATAATTTCGTAACACCGTGGTTAACCTTAAATTGGTTGTAAAAATTGAAAATATGTCAAATTTGAGAAATTGAAAAGCGTTATAAAAATCACAGGAATTTAAAAACATACGTGAGATTCATTTCTAATGTAGTGTTACATATGAAAACTAAATTTCTCAAAATTGGAAGTTGCCATTTATTTTCTTTCTCTTCAAAAAAGTTTAGAAACATAATTTTTCCTTTCAAGTATACTTAAAAAATCAAATGAAGGAAAAATCTGACACTAACAATATTGCATAAGCATAAAGTTCAATAAGCCCATGATATACTTCAAAAAATTCAAGATTATCTTTTGATTCCTAACATAACAAATATTACCTTTTTGAACACATTTCTGTTACGTTCTATGGGCAATTTCACTTCAAATTTGTGTGCCTTTTCTGCCATCTTGCAAAAAAAAAGTAGTGCTGCCATCTATATTGAGTTATGATTACTATATAACTGTTTGTTAAACCCCTGCCCCGTTCAAACCAATCATTTATTCTACTCTAATTTAAAATATTGTTGAGGAAAAATAAACTGAAGGCAAGAATGAAAGTTTTTATATTTAAAATATACACTTTTATCTATAACGTCAAATAATTTTAAAATTTTAAGATGTTTCCTTCATGTTCAAACAAGTCATAGAAATATTGAATTTTCCCCTCAAAATTTTTCATTATTTATTTTTTTTCATTAAGGAATAAAAAGGCAAGAATGAAAATTTCTATATTTCAAATTATATACTTTTATCTATAACGTCAAATAATTTTAAAATTTTAAGACCTTTCCTTCATGTTCAAACAAGTAATAGAAATATTGCATTTTCCTCTCAAAATGTATTATTATTTATTTATTTTTCTCATTATGGAATAAAAGGACAATTACTAAATTACTCCAATCGGTTACTTATTACTCATTCTTAATTATATATAATTTTTGATAAAGTCTTTCCACTCCTAAGGCTAATAATGAAAATTGGAATTTCAAGCAAGTAGACAAAACCTCGATATATCAACTTTTAATGTAAGTTTCAATACTTTAATAAACAATCCTGAAATCTATTATTTTACATTTACTCATAAATAAATATGATCTACTTATATGCTGATTTTCATTAAAATCTATGACATATCAGCCACAGCTGATTTGCTCATTTAGCATGGAATGACCCAGCAGTGAAACCAAAGGTGTACGCTGACATCATAACTTAAATTTTGCGAAAAAATTTGGATTTAGCATGGAATGACCCTTTAACATTTCACAAAAAATTTCATCGAAAAAAGTAAGAGCACCTTATGACAATGAACCTATATACAAAATTTGAAGTAAATCGGATAATTCTGAATGAAAAACCCATTTATCTAAATTAAGCAGGGGATTAGCCCCCCTTCCCCCCCTTTATACTTAATCAATGAATTTTAAAACTAATCAGGGGGAGCGCTTTATCAGAATGAACCTATATACAAAATTTGAAGCAAATCGGATATTTCTATCAAGAGTTATAGCGTTACGTACATACATACGTACATTCAGAACAGTCTTTGATAGCCTGTGAGCTAAAAAGTATGAGAACAAAAGAAAAAAGGTCTACTTAAAAATATTTTTTGGGGGGTGGCGATCGTCCCCCCCTTGTTCCGCGCTTGATATAGCTTATCCTGTAACATACTTTGGATTAAATTTTAATTAAAAACTTTTGATTTTTCACATGATTGACTTAGGACCATTGTGTGCAGCAGCACTGCTTACAGCAACACTCAGCAGGAGCAAGAAATAAAGAAAAAATGTACAGGTGCAGTTTACACTTAAGACATTTTACACACAAATCAGTGCTCTTTTTTAAATTTGGCTCACAGAACATAACCCAAATTTGTAATCTGAGCAGCTGAATTTCAACAAAAATTATACTCAAGCATGCTTATTTAATTTTTATTTTTCAGTGAATAATCTTTTTTACCTATATCTGAACTATGAAAATTTCATTAAGCACTGCAAAAATATGTCTATGTATGGAGTATAACATTCTGTATATGATGCAACGGTCATAAAAAAACAAAATACTATTAAATTAATACTTGTATTTTTTTTAATTATTATTATTATTGACTCTCACACAGTTTGATAGTGAATGTGTATTTAACAGATATTTTAAAGTTTAGCTTATACATGACACAGCCAAAAAAATTATTAGGGATAAGAAATTAAGGCTCGAAAAACACTAGTTACACCATCTATCAACAGAATTGTGAAACTTGGGGCTTTCAGCTATTCTGATGTACTGCAAAACTAAGTTAGCTTCAGAGGCAACACTAAATCTATACCAATCAAGAGGCCAAAACATTGCAAACTCTTTCAAATTCAAATGAGACAGCAGTTCTTAATTCCAAGCTATCATTGCAGCTTCGATAAAAGCAAGATTACTTAATAATTGAATCAATTTATGAAATGATACAGAAAATTTAAGATGGAAAAATAAATTTGTAAATTCAGTAAAGCACTGTTGTCTTTCATTAATGTGATTATTTATATCAAAACTTTTTTTTTTGTTTAAGTCACTACATAGGCATCAGCAAGGGGGAGAAGTGATCATGGTGGAAGGGGAAGGCCATTGCACAATGTTATTGAAAATGGTCAGTTAACAAATCATTTCATTAAAATACACAGCTGATTACATATCTAAGTGAGTGGTAACAAGAATAAGTCGGGTTTCTTCTAAGAGGAATAAACAGCATGGCATATTCTAAAAACAGTACATTGCACTCTGAAAACAGAATGACACTGTGTCTAAATGTATAGAATAATCTCTAGTAATAATTAGTTGTAACAGCCAAAATTAATTTTGGCTATTGTAACTTGTTACGCTATTGTAGAATGATGGAACCTAATAATGAATCCAGGATGAAATGCAACATTAAAGCTTAATTTTTAGAATGATACTAAATTCACACATGCTTAAACACAAGTCTGGTATATTTATAGCTAATATAATATTGAATACTCTGCAAAAGCAGGAGATATTTTCTTATTAGAACTTTTTAGAACAGAAATAGGTTAACTCATAAAGCTTTTATGTAATGAGAATATAAAATTAATTAGCACAAATAACAGAGGCTTAGATATTTCTTTTTTGCAAATTTTTCAGGAAGAGTTTCATAATTTAAGGTTGATTATCGTACTTTATGATAACTAAAAATTAATCTGTGTACATCACACTGGGTATAACTTAAAGATCAATATCAGTGCAACTTATAATGACTTGATTTACTCTTTTAATGTGGGAATAATTCAAAGATGATGTTCATTATAACCAGAGCCTTGGAGAGACATCGCAGGCTTTCAAGGAATTTTCCAGAACCACAGTAATCATTAAAATACTGAGGAAGAAGTTTTACATTATTTCTTTTGGTCACAGGCTAAGACTACAATTCTTACTTATTGGATCTAATTATAATGGGTTTTAATGAAATAGTTTTCTTAAAAGACATCAAAATATACAGTAATCTCACACTTATACGTCAGTGCAAGGGACAAACGAAAAACGGCGCATAAATAAAATTTAAGTAAAAATAAAATTTGAAATAAATGTTAAGACAAAATTAATCTTTAAATGGTTAAATAACATGCAGAATAATAAAAAAAGGTGATTTGCTTAGATTGTTAAAGATTTACTAATTAAAATACTTCATCTCACAATTTTAATTACATACCTTATTTTTTTTAAATAGTCAACAATTGAAGTTTGTTTATGAGCTTGATGTCTGTTCCTAAAAATAGCTTTTTGAATTCATTGAAGCATGAATATGGTGAACCAGATGCATCAGTTCATTGGAGTTAGTGACGGAGGGTTTTCAGAGCATCTATTGTTTTTGCAAAAGTCGGTGGATGTGTTTCTACATTTTCTTCATTATCAGATTCATCTCCAACTTCTGCAACTATTTCTTGTATGTCTCCCATTTCTGCTGTTTTTATATTGTCATTAATATCCACAAAATCGTTAAAGTTAATCATTCCACCAGAAACAGCATTCCATTCATGATCTAATACTGGTTGATTTTTGGCAGAAAATGCATCATTTTCAAATTCCTTCAGAATGAAGTCTGCTTTTGTGAAACAGTTTTGAATGCACTTTTCATGGACACTTTCCCATGATGAACAGAGCATGCTTATGACATCTAGTACAGACACATTTTTTTATCATTTACTGTGCTTTTTTTTTAACTGAAGAGAAGGAAATTATCTGAATCAAAAATTCAATTAACTTTCACACAACGAATAATTCCCAAAACCAGCAGCTGAAGTTTACTTGTGCAGTTTGCAGAGAAGAAAATTTTTGCAGCGCTGAGCTTTGGGAGGTCTGAAAAGTGAGAAGTACTCTGGTCTAAGAATAAAATAACTTGCCATTTTTCTTTTTCCATCTTTGCATCAAACCTCTGAAGAAATTTCGAAAAGATGTTAGCATTCATCCATGCTTTACTGCTGTTATCTTATTCAAATTCACATGGCAGTTTTTTCATGTTTTCCAATAACCAAAGGGGATAATTTTTCAAAACCATCTGCATTACAGAAAAGTAGAACTGTAAGTCTCTCTTTACTTTTTTTACCTTAGCTCCATGACACACTTCATCCTTGAAAGGTAGTGAGTGGTCAAGATTTTATCTGACATCATTTTGAAAAAAAGTCCAGTTTTATCGCAATTAAGGGTGGCACAAAACTTCTTAACTTTCAATAAAGTTGGTAAAGCACTTAATCATTGCTCAACTTTACCTTCTTCAACGTTTGGACTTTCACCACTTATGATGCACATAGCTAATCCATGCATATTTTTAAGTTTTTCAATCCATCTTTAAGATGCAGAAAATTTTTCTATTCCAAAAGTCTGTGCTAAGGAAATTCCCTTTTCTCTTAACTGACAATTGACAGGTATATTGAAGGCATGAGCTTCTTTAAGCCTTTTTCAATTGATCAAATTTTCCACTTTGTATTCTTCTCTGTTTTTTGGAATGAATTCCACATTCTTTGTTGGCTACCTTAATTGAATCTTTGTTTTTCAAAATGCCTTTTAAAGTTGTAACAGGAATTTTAAAGTGTTCTGCTAAAGATTTCTTCAGACTTTCTAATAACCTCCATTTAAAAAAAATTTTGTTTACTCATTTCCAACACTGAAAATAACACTTAAACGTTGCGAGCGAGGAGTGAAATGTAAAAAGAAAAAGAGGGTTCCTCTGCACAGGCTTATCTAACTGATATCCGTTGCTTCATTTCTAAGAAAAAAGAAGCACTACCCTCCCTTCCTCTTAGAAGTAGCCAGTGTGAGACTCCGGAATGCAGTTTTCAATAGTGTCCAGAAAACAAATGCAAAAGACAACCATTTGACTTCCCCTTTACATGCTGATGTGAAATTTCTTAGCAAGGACATGTGTAGAACGGGAAGAAATCTCAAGGGAAACTTTAAATTTCTCCAACACGTGAGTGGGAGATACATTTCATGTTGCGAGGCATAAACAAAACAAAACAAAAATAACAACATTGCATGACTATATCTTTATTTGGGACAATCAAAAATCGACGTATAACAGATAGATGCATAAAAGAGGTGTATAAGTGAGAGATTACCCTATTTATAATTTTGTAGTAATACATGTCAGAATAACTTTTCTTAGCTCTTATGAGTGCTTGGAAAGAGTTGATAAAGAAATAAGTAAAGATAAAGTAAAGAAATAAGTAAAGAAATAAGTAAAGATAAAGTAAAGAAATAAGTAACGAAAACTGAATTAAACTTGGAAAAAAATATTTTGTCTGCCAAATTAAAAAAAAAAGTAAAAAAAAAATACTTTTGTGACAGTAAGAAAACTTTATTCTCAGTATTTAAAATGCTACAATCTAAATAACATAGCATTTTAGCAAAGAAGTGGATTATTCTAACCTTCACAAGCTAATTCTGCCTAAATCCAATTCTCCCTACATATATGTTTCAATTAATGCCACAATTATTCAATTAAACTCAAAAATAGTAGCTGATTACGAATGTTCAGCAACCTTTTTTCATGAAATGTGCAGTATATTGCCATTTACAATACAAAGATAAAAATTAAAGGCAAACATCAGACAGACAAGATCATATTGAAATATAAAAAAAGGCTTGTGTACTTTTGTCGATAGATTTTTCAGATGCAATAGTTTAAAATATCTGTATCATAGGACAGGTGTCAAGATATTCAGTGGGCAGGAGCCTATATTTTTACGGTTCCGCACTTAAAAAGTAAAAACAGAACCATTATAAGATCACTCATGTCTGTCTATCAGAGCTCTTTTTCTAGTAAACTATGGGACGTGAAAAGTTCAAACTTGGGAAAGTTATAAAGCCTTTTTACCCACATATTTTTAGATTATTAGTCATTCACAAATATGTTTAGGGAAAATTTAGGGGACTAATTAAGTTACAAGAAAAAAAATTTCTTTTTGTATATCGCGTGAAAGCTCTCATAATACCGAACTCAAAAATATATTTGTTTTAATTTTAGGTATTATATTTTCAGAGATATCATTGAAAATATGCTGCAAAAATATATTCCCCTCCCTGTATTTCCGAATCTACTAAAAATAAAATTATGAAAAAATTAGGGGTAGTAGGAGTCTATTTAAACCTTGCAGGAAAATTATAGCGATTTTCCTACGTAACAAAGTTTTTGAGAAAAACTCTTTTTTCCGTTACACACAAACTGTACTTTTCAGGTAATCAGCAGGGGAGTTGAGGGGTGCTTGAGGTATTTATTGACACAGAATTATCCAAGGATATTTGATAATGTTTTTTTAAAAAAATTGTCAGTAATTAGCGAAAATATTAAGTTACTTAAAAGAAAATTTCTTTTTAGATATCGTGTAGGGTATCCTTCGAAAGATGTTGTAACATGACTCAAAAATATATTTGTTTTAAATTTAGGTATTATACTTTCAGAGATATCATCGAAAGTGTATTGAAAAAATATGACCCCCCCCCCCCCCCCTCCTATTTCCAAATATACTGAAAATAAAATTAGGAAAAAATTACAGGTAGTAGGATTTCATTAATTAATAAATTTAATGTGCGGTACCCTTTGAGCACGAGTTATACTCACACTTAACCGATTTATTGTTTATACAATACATATTTATATAAATGACTTTCACACTCGTATAAGACAGAATCATTATCGACCTCATGCCTGCAGGTGCAGTACACTTTAAATCTCCAAATTTCAATATATAAACACAGTGTGATTTAAAAGAAATAAAAATTCAATAATTCAAAAAGTATAAACAGTAGCACAATACAATTTTAATATAAATACAAAGAAATTTATGAGATTTTTGATCAACAAAACCGTTGCTAGAATAGCTGCATTTCTGAGCAACATTTAGAACTGAAGTAGTCTCAAAGCTGGTGTTTGTTACTATTTAAGCCATCATGTGACAGGAATCACAGCTGAAATTCTTTTGTGTTCTGCAGAATATCTTGCCTTGTGTGGCAGCTGCTCTGAGTAATACTATCTGTGAAATTGAACATTGGTAATCCTACCGTACAATCTCGTTAATCCACCCCTCCCGATCAAACATCCCTCCCCTACTTTGTAAACAATTAGATAATTTCAAAAAATCCCGAGAAAGTGCCCTCTCTCCCGAAAAAAATTCCAGCTTGCACATCAAAAGTCAACACTTATCTCCGAGTATTTTTTTTGTCGCATCAGAAAAGCATGCCAATTCTAAACATATATCGCCAACTTGATGGGTTGCCAGTTGACCTAGATTGAAAACTGGTCTTTCCACTCCAAGCAGTGTTGTCAGATATATTTTTCACATTCACGTGTACAAATGAAAAAAGTAACATAAATAAAATGCAATTGTTGCCAATCTGAAAAAGCCATATAACCAAACATTAGTTTTGCTGTATTACCTCCAATATATAATTACCTCCATGGAGATTTGAAGTTAATGAAAATATCTATAATGGAAGTTTCTCATTAAATGAGTTAAGTGCATTGATTAAAAAAAATTCTTAGTTATTTTTTAAACAATTTATAGGCGTAATGTTAATTATGAAAACTAATCACAAAAAAATTATCGATTGATTGATCAGCAGATGACACCAAAGTCTAATTTGTTAATATTTTTCAGTGACAGATATAGTATTTTTCGCTTTAAAAATCTGGCAACACTGACTCCGAAAGACCATTCATTCTGTGTGTGTTCTCTTCTCCCATTGCAGCCGCATGTGCTTTGCTTTATCTTTTGTTCTATAGTAATTGTTTGAAGTTTATTTTTCATAAAGATGCCTAGTAGTTACACAGTAGAAAATAAATAACTTGTGTTAGCTTGGCACAAATGAAACCGTGCGAATTTGCAAGCAACATCAAGGCATTTTAGCATTGATCGAAAAAGAATTAGGGATTGGCTCTCGAAAGAAAATAAACTTTTGCAGAAAAATTATGGGCAAGCATAAAAAAAAAGAAAGCTCGGATTAGGCCAGCCATCTCTTTCTGAAGAAATGGATGATTATTTGTTTGAGTTTTTGGAAAATGAGCGTGCAGCTGGTCACACCATTAGCAATAAGATGTTACAAAAAGAGGCACTTCGCAAAGCCAAGAAATTGGGCTACGTGAGTTTAAAGCATCCGACATGTTCATTTCTAGATGGAAAAAAAAGATGAATGTTACCACCAGAGTAGCTACTAATGAAAGTCAGAAAACTCCCAAGGAACTGAAAGAAAAGATTTCATCATTTCTCCGTTCGGTGAAAATATGCAGAGTTACAAATGATCTAACTCTGTATAATATCGGCAATATGGATTAGACGATGGTTCATTTTGACTGCCCTCCTTCAAGGACAAACAACGTTAAAGGTGAATCATCCATAAGAATCGTGAATACAGGATGCACAAAGTGCGTATTTACTGTAGCTTTATGTGCATGTGCTTCTGGTCATAAAATGCTAGCTTTCATTGTTTTCAAGGAGCCAAGTTGGAAAATTCCCTCTAAAGTGTATGATGCCTTGAAAATACCAGACAATGTGAAAGTAACAGCCACTAAAAACGGGTGGATGAATTCTGAAAAATTTAATTCCTGAATAAGCAGAGTTTGGGGGCCGGATGAGGATGATGTTTTCTGCCTGCTTATCTTAGAGAAAGCATCAATTCATGGAAAATCGGAGGTCCGTATGGCACTCACCAATGTAAATATGGAACTAATTATTATTCTGGGCAGATAACATCCATTGTACAACCTGCCGACGCATCCTGGAATAAACCATTTAAAGGATATTTCACAGAAAAATGGATGGAATATATGCAGTTACGTCTGAAGACTCCAAAAGGGAATTTCAATAAGCCATCCAAACAAGATGTCTTAAATTGGGTATCCTTTGCTTGGGACAAAATTTCTGAGGTAATTATAATAAAATCATTTAAGCGCTCAAATGCCTTGAATGGTACAGAAAACAGAGAATTCAATGAAAAGTTTGCAGAAGCTGTTGGATCATCGTCCGATGACTTAAATGATGAGCTAGTGGATATCAGTTTTGATGATGATAATGATGATCTGGAGCCTTTTGATGGATTTTCCACCAATGACGATTGAACATTTTATTTTGTACATATTTCTATTTTGTATATTTTGTTGTAGTGGATGCGACCCACTCATAAAAAGCATGCAAAAGTGGATAGAAACCACTCTAAAAATCATGGAGTGCCATAAGGAGGGGGGTCCACGTCCCGCACTCTGGATGGCATAGCACAAAGCCAACTAAAGCCTCCTATAAATATATTAAGGTAAGAGTAATAATAAATATTTACATATTTACAGTGATTTTTTTTAAGTATTATAATTTCTAAATTTTATATCATGTTTTTTTCATCTCTTCAACGTTATGATAAATATCCCCACCCCCTCCCAAAAAAAAAGTGAAATTTGATTTTATTATGATTTGAATTGGTGAATTAATTCGATATTAAGGTGGTATATAGCATTTGTTTGATATTTCACTATTTTAAATGTGTTAATGCAATTATGAAGTTATTTTTTAAAAATTAATTGTAAGTCTTATTCAAGCTTCTCATTATAGCATATTCTTCTATTTCGGATAATAATAGTTTCATTTGCAATATTTTTCATGTTATAACATTTATTTTTGTGATTTGTATTACTTATTTAATATTTATAGATCAGAAATCATGATTTAAAAATGTATGTGGTTATTAACATCCCTCATTTACAACAGATGGCGACACTACGTAAAATGTTATTATTTTTAGAATATATTTTACATTTCCATTTGCAATTTCTCAGTGTTTAATTATTTTTAATTATCAAGTTCCATTCATTTTTCTAATACCATATTAATGACAGATATTAGTATTACTTTTAATCTAAATAAATTCTAGTTTCAAAACTTCTGAAATTCAGAAATTTCTATAATCTGATATCGGCGTTTATTGCGAAGTTATAACAACAGATGACGGCACCACGTAAAATGTTATTTTTAGAAAACATTTTAGGACATTTCCAATTGCAATTTCTCGGTGTTTTTTAATTATCAAGTTCATTTCATTTTTCTATTACCATATTAATGACAGATATTTTTTTTTTAATGTAAATGCATTCTATTTTCAAAACTTTTGAAATTCAGAATTTTCTATAATCTGAAATTGCTGTTAATCGCAAAGTTTAGCAGTTTTTCTAATTTTATTAAAATGTATAATCTTTTCTTCTTTCCTGAATTTATACAAAAATACATACTTTGCGAGGATCGGCAATTAGCATACCCCCCCTCCCCATACATACATATTACTAACTATTCTATTAATCCCATTTAAGTGCCCCCCCCCCCCCCTATTATTCTAGGATTTTTCTTCACGTTTGGGGGCGGATTGACGGGATTTTACGGCAGTTGCATTAGAAGCTGTGCTGCACCACTGTGAAACTGCTCGCACAACTAAAACCCCTGATAGCAAATGTAATTTTTCTGGCAATAATCTTTTCATTACAAAAAAAAAAAAGTTTTTCTGTACATTTCAATGAAAACTGCATCACGTTACTATCTAAAGTTTTGGAATTATGGATTTTTTTTCTTCTTCTCTGACTATTGAATTACAATGGAACTCGTTATACGTTTTGCCTGAGACCGGACAACAAAACGTATAGCTCAATTACTGGTCTACCAAAACTATTTTTTAAATATATCGTAAAAACTTTGTTTCGTTGAGGAGTTTCAGTTACCTTTTATATCAAAAATGGAAGTTTCCTAAGTATTACTGCACCCATGACATAAATTTTTGAAATGGAACAGAGTAGAAAAAAGGTATATAAGAAAAGTACACATGAAGTTATTTTATCATAAAAGCTTTATTAAAAATATTTTTAATACACATAGAGTACTTAAAAGAAATCATTGGAATTGCCTTGGCATGTATATCATTTACCAAAAGACATTTAGGTAGTTTACTGAATCCTGTTGAAATAATCACTAATCTTCGATTGTTACTTCGCATTTCTGTTAATAATGCAGCCACCTTATTGTTACTGCTTTTACTACTGACGATGACAAACCACTTTACTACATCAAAAGCCCTCAGATCAGCTCCAAAGTTTGAGTAGGATCTTTCAAATCAGACTTATCCAACGCATCGTCCTTGTTTCCGGTTACAAAATGTATAAAAGAAACAAAATTTCGTCCAGGGATGAAAAAAAACTGAGAGAAATGTATAACTCAGCTTTTTAATGGCAAGTGGCCGGGACCACTGAGTTGAAACACATAACCAAGGGAAACCTACAACTCAGGTAACGTATATCTGGAGTTCCGCCGTATCTGGTACATATTTTGCACTTATGAAAAATAAATACTGGTATTGATGGAAAGCAGAAAGCCTCAAACAGTACAATTTTCTTTAAAATAAAATCTGCTGTAAGCGAAGTATTGAAAGCGTCATTTGCACTGAAATCCCCCCTCCCAAAAAACAGCATTTTTATCACAAGTTTTATTTGTTTCCTCGATGGTTATAGAAAAGCTTTGTTGTCATTTGTACATATCTTTCATATGTATGCATCTGTTATCTGTATCCATTCAACATTATATGTAAACAGACGAAGTTCGGGTATTATGGAATGGTCCAGTAAGATGGAATACTTCAATATCCGACCTGTACAGTGCTACAATCTAGCGTAAAACTGCCAAATGACTTCCTAGTACTCCCACGATGCATTGCAGCGAGTTCCTGTGAGATACCTGTTGTTGGAGTAATGTGGTAAAATCAAATCTTATTCTCAATTATTGCAGTTTTTTGCAGGTAAGTTTTGTAAAATTCGTATTAATTATAAGATATCTTTGTCAGTGATGTTTTCCAAGTTCAGTATTAAGTTGAACAGTTATATTTATTGCTGTGTTTGTCACTTTACTTCTATGCTAACTTGTTGACTAGTGAAGAGGTTATCTTTTTTTTAAGATGGCGTGTCAGGTAATATAGAATACTTAGTATTCCACTTCGATGTATCATCTGAGATGGGTTTTTTACCAGGTTGTACACCAGATGAGGAAGATGCAGTGTGCCTGTTTTGCAATGGAAAATATTCACAGGATGGAAGGAGGGGATAAAATGCCTGATGTGTGCTCATGTGGAGGGACCAAACAACAGACTATATTTGTGAATTTTGTAAAAATGGAAACAATTTTTCAAAGAATATGATGATTTGTAGATGTACTACTGTTTTCTCATTAAATGATCCTGGTTATTCTTGTAAATCATTGTTTTTATTGCAATTTTATTATTCCTTAATACTCTATAGCAGATTATCCGACTGGTTCATAGTACGGAAAAAGTGAAATTCCATTTTAAAATAATCTTGATATGTATTGTTTTTTCTTCAACTTTAAATGCATTAAAAATGTTTTAAGAAATAGTCAAAGTTTGTGCTTTACTAACTTTAATTTATCTCAAATTTTTTATATTGACTTACAAATCAAAATGTAAATAGTATTCCATAATACCCAGACTTCCTCTATAATATTGTATATGCATGCATTGTGCACACGACACACATGGTGTGAGAGTGGGAGATTGAAGAAGTTTCATTTGCATAGAAAAAAAAAAATCCCAGTATCTTTGCCCTTAGTTTTAATATTTGTATTTTCGATGGTTGTTGAAAAGGTTTGTTATCATTTGCACATGACATTTTTCAGCAGCCTAAAATAGCAAACTATATTCATTTGGTAATGTAATAAACAATCGGCAAAGAAAAAAAAAAGAACACCCCATACATTTCAATCACCAAACTAACAAGCAGAAATAGCCATTTGACTGGAAATTATGTCTTCTTTCAATTTATGTTAAAAAATAATCTTAGGAGGTTGTGTTTCCATACTGAAATTGTGCAAAACTCTGAAATTTTTAATACAAACATTTAATTTAGACATATTTGGAAAATTTTACTTTGGGATACCAAATGGATCATTTAATCAAGTAGTTTAGGAATTATGAAGGTTTAAAGTTTGAAACACCTAATGTTAAATTCATTTGTAATCATTGCAAATCAGATTACAATGCGGGTAGTTTTTAAGCACAAATCAAAAACACTACTAAGCAGAATAAACTGTAATTTTTGATTTACATATTTCAAGCTTCTATAAATTGATTTCTGTTTAAAAAAATACATGTTATAATTTATATTTAAAAACAATTTAATAAAAAAGTGTATTTTCAAAATAAATTTTAAAGAAAAAAACTTGTAAACTATGAATTCTTTAACAGAAATTGATTTCTAGAAGCTGCAAATATGCAAAAAACTACTTCCATTGCAATCTGTTTTGCAATGATTCACTGATAAACAAAAATTGACTTTTTATTTTTTTCTTAAATTTAAATCTAATATTCGAATTATATACACTCTGGAGCAAATAAAAATGATATTAGAAATTTTTACTTGTTTCTTATTTTTTTTTAAACGAAGGATATGTATTTATATGTTATTACGATATATCACAATTTAGGAGATCGTACAATAATGCATAATAATAATACATAAATGTTAAATTTACCAGCATATACTTGCACACTGTTTATACACATTTTCCACATATTTTACACACATTTTACGCAGCTGAACAAATTTTGAGTGCATTAATCTTAGTACATTAGTACCTATTTTTGCATTTATATTTATGTTCCGTATTTTCTCTTTTGATGAACCAAAAGTAATCGGCAAGCATTGCTGCATTCCATTGCGATCGATAACGAGAATCCATAGCAAAAATTTGTTGGTGTAATCTTTCACCATGCTCGTCGCTAATTGCTTCCATATTGTCTAGGAAAAAGTCAATGTGAGAGTGCAATGAAGCTTTAATGACATGTGAAAATTTAGCTTTTTTAAATTGTTTACGATATTTTGAACTATACACTTGTAATTTGTAGCTTTGTTATTCCCTATGAAATTAAGCACAACGTCCTTGAATGAGAGCCATGCGTCTTTTTCTACCGTCGTAAGAATACTTCCAAACTGGTCATTTTTCATAATTTTCCGAATGTCTGGACCTACAAATGCGCCTTCTTTTATTTTTGCATCCGACATTGATGGGAACAAGTTTCGGATAAACTAAAATGCTTTACCATCCCATTTAAGAGCTTACACGAAAATTTTTATCAATCCCAACTGGGTATGGAGTGGTGTGTTATATCCACTGATGCTACAACAGGTTGGTTAATTACATTTTTATCACCAGGTTCTAGACTTCCGAGAAGGCCATGTTTGTACACAATAATGATTATCTTTTGCACGACTGTCTCATTCGCAGACAATGCATGAATATTTTGTGTAACTTTGTTGCATTTCCAGCAGAATAGAAATGACTCAAGTCAGCACAAATTTTCCACTTAAAATCATTGTACTTAAACACAAGTAATAGTTTCTTCAGGGCATCATATGTTTCTGTGGTGGAATGTAATCCATTTCTGTTTCACTTTCATGACTACAAGATGGCATGCATTCTTCATCAACTGAAAGACTATATTTTACAGGCGGCTGTGGCACAGGAAGCACGTCACTGTAAGGTACTGGTCTCATAGCAGAATCGATGTTGAGATACTGAATATGCTTCTGCTTCTTAATATTAATTTCTTTTTCTGTTGGAGTCATACAAAAATAGCAATCTTCTAAATGATCTCTAGGCTCTCTCCAGATCATTGATATGGCGAAAGGCATTGAAGTCCCCTTTCCCATAATCCACTCTCGAAGTCGGATAGAACAGCACAAACAACAAAAGTGTGGTGCCCATGGCTTATTCTGATCACCAATTTCACATCCAAAATAATGTTTACAGGCAATTTTAATTACAGAAATAAGGTTTCTTCTGCGAGTAGTCCTAAATTTGCCACAAATATAGCAAAAATTATCACTGGAATTAACACATTTACCAGACATTTTAAAAGCACCTGTTCGTCAGCTAATTAAATGATACAATGATCATTTTTTTACAAAGGAAGATCTTCGTGGTACCCAATGTCTGACGAAACACATCTTATTGGCGCCTAGATACATTATAAGTAGCAGATATTTGTTCACTTTCAAGGTCATTAGACTGTAGAAACAAAGTACTTTAAAAGGCAATAAAATAACATAATGAAATATATTTAAACACAGATATCTCTGAAACAGAAACCAACTTCACCTTTTTGTGAATATTTCCTAAATTCCCAAGGATATGGTTAATTAAATCTGTTAAAATTTCCCAAGAAAAAATTTCTTGTTTATCAGTGTTACAAATGATTTTAACATTAGGCATTCTAAAATTTAAACCTTCATAATCCCTAAACTACTTGACCAAATTACTTCTTGTTTGGTATCCTTATGTAAAATTTTCTGAAAAATATAAATACGTCAAAATTAGGTGTTTGTATTGAAAATTTCAGCATAAAGATGAACCCTAAGCATTTTTTTAAAACAAACTGAAAGAAGACAATTTCTAATAGCTATTTCTATTTTCATTTTGTGGCAATTTGGAGAGTAAAATGTATGGGGTATTTTTTCTTTTCTTTAGGCCGACACTATACACTCATATCATGATGTCAAAGCAGAAACACAAATAAATTATGCAATCTTTTAATTTAACCCATTCGGGACCATGGGTGCATATATGCACCCTCAAAAAGAACATACAGAATTTGTTTTAGGCACCACTAAAAACTAAAAGTATTATTTGCTTTCTCTAATGAGCCTTTTTGTGATAGTTTAAGTAAAGATAGCTTTTTTAAAAAAAGTGGTGCCAACCGAATAAAATTTGTGTAAAAGCCGCCGGTCCTGAAGGGGTTAAAGTAAACTTTAGTTCCTATTATACAAGAACCAATGACTTCAATTAAATTTTACTCTCATTTTTATGGAAAATAATCTACAGTAATATTAGATTAATTTCTAGTGTCTAAATTTTTATTTTACGTCATATGATCACTTGTAAAATGAATAACAACAAGAAACTGGAAAGCCATAGGTATATATACATAAAACTTTATTCCACAGATCTCCCAGACACTAAATTAAAAAAAAATAACAACAATTCAATGTTATTTGAAGTTAAGACACAGCTTTAAAGTTATGCTATATACCTAATAGAAGATCAAACCAAAACAAAAACATAAGAAAATATTCATTATTAGTGATTATGATTGCTAAGCTTTTAGTATTCATTCAGAGCACTACAATAACTTGAAAATAAGAATATTAAACATTCAATAATAAAAGCATCCATAATTGCAAACTTTGAACAAACCTATGAATAACAGTATATATAACTAGTAAAACGATACTCCAGAAGTGCACAGCACATGCTTCCAATAAAAAAAGAAAAAGGGAATTAGTAACAAAACATAAAAATTCAGCTATGTTTAGCTATACTTAGAGGAAATATTTTTGTTGATTTTAGGCTACAAAGTAAGTATCACATGGACTACCATTTCAGCTTCAGAATGCCAAACTAATACTTTCACGATATCTTTAAAAAAGAAAGTCTCCCTTTAATAATAAAACAAAAGCAAAATAATTATTGCAACATATGTAGAACAATGAGTAAAGGTTAATGGGATTTTAATTACATTAAACTATTCTCTTACACTTTTATTCATGATTTTGGATTATTATATTCTAAAGTTTTGAATTAAAATATGGTAAAGCTTAAATGATTGCTACTGAGAAACCAGTTTAAAAATAAACTTATACGATTGTGTTATCTCCAAAAATAACACAATGAAACAGTAGAAAGCAACATCCTTCATTTCAATATTGATTCATACAGAGGAATTCTCATACAATATCTTTCATTAAGATGCATAAACATCAAACATAAAAAGTTTAAACCAAACATGACATTCTAAATGGTTTATTTTATAGAAAAGACATAGCATGAATGTTACATATAGGCACCCTTGCTTTAATTGGGAATAAGGAATACATTAAACAAATCTAATAAAAAATGAAATATACAAAAATGTGTCAGTAGTTAAGCAAATTTCACTTTCCCTATAATTATAGTTTAACAGTGTGCATAAGAAATTTATTATTTTTATGTCTGCATAGTAATTCACCAGAAAATAAGTGAAGAATGATACTGGAATGCAATAAATAACATAATATGACAACAACTGAAAAAGGATCATCTTCAACTATTTTCAAGTTTATAAGATTGAAAAAGTGAAATATGCATATTCTATTCTACTTTCTTTTATGTTACATTTCTCAAGAAGACACATAGTTAAATTTAAAGTATTAATCACTGCATTTATTCTTTTAATGAAGTACATTGCTTTTTCAACATCTTATATATATATATATTTTTTAAGTATAAAAATTTTGTAAAAAAAAAAAAAGATAAATAAATAAAATGACACCTAAAATGCCTCATATAAAATTCAAATAATAATCCTAAGAAAGGAAAAATAATTGGATGGATAACTGGATGGAGATAAACTTATTTCTGTAGTATAATCTCATGAAGCAATTTTAAATGCATTCATATCTGAACTAAAGAGTAAAACTCAAGTTCAGATTTTGTTGAACTTGTTGCAATATACACACAAAATGCAGTGAAAACATCAAGTTTTTTTAAAGAAAATTTTTTTTTATAAACAAATGATAAAAAAAAAATTATTAAAATTTTTCATGCCAAGTATAAAGTAGATTTTTCATTTTATATTGAGTATAAATGTACATTATTGTAGTAGAATAATAATAATAAAAACATCAGTGTATTAAATAAAATGTGAATAAAAATTATGCATGCAAAATAAACATGCTATTTACAAAAAAAGCAGAAAATTTTGAACAAAACTTTTAAAAGCCCCGCCTGAAAATTTATACAGGAAATAAGTAGAACATAAAAAGATGGTATAAAATAGTTCAAAACAGTACAATACTGAAATTCTAATCTATTATTTAAGATTAAAATCGTAATGGAACAATGATTAAAGTATTAAAAATGATAAAATATATATTTAATAAAAATATTTATTCATCAATAATAAAATATGAGCAGCCTATGCTGCTCAATTGTAGTAACTATTATTAGTAGACGAATGTTGCAGAGACAAATGCTGACATTGACAACTTAATTTTTTTTTTTTTTTTGGGGGGGGGGGGAGGGGTAATAATTTTCTTTCTGTTATGCAAATATATTTCTTATAATACATGTGCAATGACATAATTTATAATTTAATAATGATTTAAATCCTAGAATGCTTTTTGACAAATTTTCATTTAAATGAACTCTTTGCCTTCATGCAGTAATAATAAGGAAGAATTTCCATATAATTTAAGGAACAATTGATGAGGTACTATTAAATACATATTTCATTTATCTGGCAGTGCAATGATTAGCATTTACCTTTACAATTTGAGGTTTCATTTGTATATTATCTTTTGCTGGCATATAAGTGCTAAAGAATTTTTAAGGAAGAAATCTTTACAGCAATCTTGAAGTTACTGGATAGGCTTAGAAAGATCTTTGATGATAAAAATTAAAAGGTTAATGAAGCAAACTCCGAAAAGATAAAATCATAAAAATGTGAAAATTGTCTTATTTGTATTGTTCAAATTTCAGGACAGGTTTCTTTAAATGCATCAATATACATGTGCACAAAATAAAAGTTACAAAGCAAAAGGTATCAAAAGATATTTGCCAAACAATACAGTGAAAAAAAAAACTGATGTTTGAAAGGTAAAGTAGTTCAATGGATCAAAATTTTATCTAAGACTGAGTATTAATGAACTACTGCATGAAGCATTAACACTGAGAAAAGATATTTTTTCATTTAACTCATTTTTCCAATTCAAAATAACATGCAATTTTTGTGTCATATGCATCGACATCAAGCAGACACTCTTAGTATAAGGCGAATTTAAAAAAAAAATTAATAACCTGGATTGCATAAACAAAATTTAACTGAAAAAAAAATTTCATTTTCATTAAAAAAAGCATATCATTGAATGTTTCAAAGAATGGCACTCTAGGATTGAGAAAGACATAAGCTCAATAAGAGCAGTTTAGTTAGCCATCAAAAGTATGAAAAAAGTCTAATTTAACCAAAAAAAGGCTCTAACTATATGCCAAAACCAATTTGCCATGTTTGAGCTATTATAGGTTGTTGGCAAACTGAACTCCTAATCTATAGAAGAACCTAAAATTCTAATGCATAGCAACAGCTAAAAGAAATAATTTAATCTTCTTAACAGGCGAAGACAATGAAATGAAGTTTTAACTATACAATGATATGTTACATTTCAACTGATATACTGCAAAGAAAATATAATTTAGATTATGTTAATGCCTAAATTAATGATCATATATTTTCTTTTTTTTTTCTTTGAATATAATACAAACAGAATAACATATTCCATTGTACATTGAAATGCTATCACAGATTCTCCAAGTGATGTGTGATAGACAAATATAGTATATATATCACAAATTTACATACAGTGCATAATGTATGCTATAAAAATACTATAGATGAAAATCCTTCTTGCTTTCACTTATCAAATGGCATAAAAGTCATACAAATATTTTCTTAATATACAAAGAAATAAGGCAAATGAAATCTTCAGCCACTTTGGTGATATATTGAGTATTATGAAAATGTAATTTTAATGCAAATAATTAATATTCAAAGTCAATTGGTGGCTCTTCTGCATTGCATGTACCCATGGATAGCCTATAAATTGCCATTTCTGATATCCCATGATAATGAACAAAAGCAGCAGCAATGACCAAAACATGGAAAATTTGATGACTGTGAAACTAAAAATAAAAGTAGCTGTCAGAATATGCATGGAAAAAACAAAACAAAATTATGTGAAATAAGTCTAAAAATAAAATGGATTTATAAGATCAGTGTTAGATACAAATAACTAACTGTATTCCCCAAACCTTGTTATACTTGTTTCAACTAATATAGGCAGATCAAGGACAACAATCATTCTTTCCTTTTTTTCTGGTTGGCATGGCAATGAAAGACGCTACTCCCTAATCTAATTTTTCCCACTTCATTTCAGTTTTGTCAGCTACCTACAGATGCAGTATATAGGGCCGAGGATTTGTTGATGTGCAAATTTTCGCGATGGTTCTCCCAAATTTGAAATTTTTTCCCCTATATTTGCAAATTTTGTAAATTGGCAAGATTTTCTTCAAAAATTTTTTAAACACCATGTTTGCATGCTAGATTTTTGTTAATAAATATAGTTTTGGATATTTTTTTTATGGCAAATGTAGTTTTATAAACGAAAACCAACATTTTTCAAGTTTAGATTTCATTAAAGTAATGTCAATAATATTGAGAGAAATAAGATTAAGAAATTTTTATATTTTTTGAAATGTTACAAAAGTGGAATAAACTATAAAATGATTCTATGTTTTAATAACATTTCAATGTTTAAATGTTAAAGAAAAAAAATACTAAAACAAAGATTATGAAGCAATAATTAATAAATGCAATATTAAAATAGGGCAAATCGGTGGAACCTAGAGAATCAGAAATAGAATGCTGTCTCACATACTTCAAAGCTGAATCAAATGATTATCAGTTTCAATAAATTGCATGGACACTGGATGATTAATTTCAATTAAGATACTGGGATTGGAAATTAGCCTCAGAAATGCAATCCCTAATCTCACCATAAAAATGTCTGACATTTTTCTGTCAAACTTAACATTGGTGAAACTTTTTTGGATCTGACTAGGAGACTACTAAATATGACACCCATACATATTGATGAAACTGAAAGTTAGAGATTCCACCTTCAATTAGCCTGGTGAAAGAATTCATTCAGTTTTCAAGATAGTGGAAGTTAAAATTTAATTTACATTTTGAATATTAATGCATTAAAGTTTGGTGCTTACTTATAGCTTTGAAGTACAGTCAACTCTGTGAAATCTGCCAATGTATAATCCGCAAATGTCTATTATCCGCATTACATGTTGGAATGTAAGCAGTGAAAATTGCAGTTAACAGTTAAGTTCATACATAAAGTTAAATGTGGTGTTTTTTTCATGAATTATCAATTTTCCAATGAAATAAATGCTGATTTAAGAAAATTCATATATTTTGTACACTGCATTCGAAAATAATTTGAGCTAAGTAAAAAGGACAATCAAACTGAAATAGCAATTTTTATTTTAAATAGGCATCAATGATTGTTTGATTAGTTATGCGTAACACAAACACACACTTCGCTCAAATGCCGATGATGTAATGTTAACTAACTTTATCTCAACATTGTGTTTGTTTATTTTACAAAACAGGTGAATATTTCTTTCAGTAAAATTTCTGCGAGTGTATTTATACCTACTTTTGCATGCGACTTACAACTTATTCTCCATTGATACCGAAATTCAAGATTTCTGTGGCTTTCATACTATGCAAAAGCAAAAACAAGTAATCTTTCAAATTATGCAAAAGATGCAGTGAATGCTTTGGTTCAATGACTAACTTGTGAAGATCAGCCAACTATAAATCAATAAATGACTGATGATGAAATTATAGCTATTGTTTTAAACCACACTGACACTGATTCTGATACTGAATCAGAAGATGAAAATACTAAGATAACTTATGTACAGAGTTTAGAGCTAGGATATAAATATTTAAATTTCCTTGAGCAACAAAATTTATGAGTGTTCATAAGACTACAGAATAAAAATACTGGCAACAAACCAAAACTTAAACTACCATTGTGTCAATGTTTCCAAAATTTAATAATCAGTAAAATTTATATTATATATAATTTAATTTTTCTTTATATTAAATTAGTTATTGAATACATTAAACCAATTTTGCATATTTTCTTTTTCCATTGTAATTTTTGTATAATTTTCAAAAAATGAATAATCAATAAAAATTTCCATTGTATATAACTTAATTTTTCTTTATTCATTATTTTTTTCTTCATTGTATATAACTTAATTTTTTTTCTTAGTTATTAAATATATTAAACCAATTTTGCATTATATTTTCCCTTTCTATTGTAATTTTTGTGTAATTGTTCTTAGTTCGTAGTCCAACTTTAAAAAATAAAATGTAAACAAAAGGATGACCTATACAGACCTGCCAACCTTTGAAAATGAGAAATAGTAGCTCAGAAATATCAAATTAATCTGGAGGTTGATTGCTGTTCTTTACGCTGCAAATTTTAATCGAACAAATACTAATCAATTTAATGTATATGCATAAGCATACAAAGTAGGAGACTCTTTTATTTTTGCTAATTTTTTTATTGCGGGTGGGGTTGATTAAACATAATTATTTTCATTCAATTAATGTTCTGTTCACTCCTAAGCCAAATTTCTGAACTTCACAATGAATTTTCTGACAGATTCTTCTCTCCTTGTGGAACTACAGATATTTCTCCCAGAGAAAAACATCTGAATTAGAGTCCTGCATCAGGTCAAGTAAGCCAACCCAACCCCACATGACGGTTCTGCGCTAATTGTTTTTTATTGCAGATCTGGTTAATCCGATTTTTCAATAAATAGTTCAGTATATTGTTTTAGATTAAAAACTGTATCTATAATAATAAACATAGATGTTTGTCTCTGTTTGTGCTGCTTTGTGAGGAGACTGCTGCAATGCGCACGGAGCTACAGGATTTGGCAGGAAGGTATCTATATGTCTGAAGTTATGCACCTTAGATCTCCTTTTCCAAAGGAGAATTAGGGGGATCGGAGATTATAGGGCTAAATTCATTCTTGAACCAAGAGTTTCACAAAGCACATTTCAGTATAAAGAATAACACATTAATATTGAACAAATTTTTCATGAAGAAATGAGATTCTTCCCCCCCCCCCTCCCATAAAAATTAAAATAAGGACTGGATGAGCTTTTGAGAGTTGCTCCAAGTTCTACTGTATTTGGAATTGTTCTGCAGCTGTGTTTTAGTAGATAAAAAAAAGGCATGCATTTTTAAACTTTTTTTAATTTACAGGAAAAGTACAGCTTTATTTGTTTTAATTTTTATGTGTGCATAAATCAGAGTACACTCATCCAAGTTGAATATTCTCAGTGCAGAGAATGAATAATGCCAGGGTATGTTTGTATGCAAATAAATGTTACTGTAAGTATATTACATCAATGGAACATGATGTTTTAACAGTTTCCATATTAGTACAATTATTCACTGTACGATGAATGCATAACAGTAGCATATGCACAAGTATTACTTTATGTAACTATGAATACAGCAATAAAATATTATGTGTATGTTATAACAATTTCTATATTTTTACCATGTGTGTCTAACATCACTTTTGTCGTAATATCAAACTTTTTTCACTATGACGTCAGATCCTGTTAGAAAATATCCTCAGACATTAATAGCAGATAACAAAGGAAAGAGCTGTGTATGTTTAAAGTACACAGAATATTAATAAATAATTATAGGAACAAGTGGGCTAACTGATTCAGATGCAAACCAAAACTGTACAAGAAATTCCTTGGAAGTTTTCAATTATATCACAACACTTGGTAATAACAAGGAAAATAAGAGAGTTTATAAGCAGGTGCCATACAAATTAACTGATGAAAACAACCAGGAGTAGAATTAGTTCTCCTCCAAACACACTCCCATAACACATAAGAGTGTGTTGTGAATGGAAAAAAAATGTCTGTGCATAGAACTGAGATTGTTATAGAATATCTATTTCTCATGCACAATAAATAGTAATGTTTTGCACAGTGGTTGGGAGAAAAAGAAGTTCCAGGGAAGATTGAAACTTCCTTTATATCCATCAAAGGCAATATTTACTGTGTGGTTGTTCTCTGCTGATATTATCTGCAATTCTTTTCTTTCATGAGCTACTGGCCAGATATAAAACAAAAGCATAAAATATTTTGTATCAAGGAAAGAGTCTTTGAAATTAGACATAAAATCTTACTGTTTTTAGATAAAAACAATAATTTTGAAACACAAAACTGTGCTTCATCTTAATCTATTCAAATATTTTTCATTATTCCAATATTTCAAACAAGAAATGCTGTTGTAACCTATTAGACAGTTTTCAAGACTTCATCACTTCCAGAGACACTGCTTTGAAAAAACATGGTATAAATACCCTGACTAGTGTTTGCAACAATGCATTGATTCTGATGGATATTACTCAGATTACACATAGGGAATTTTTTTTTCACCCATTCTCAAAATCAGTCATTTCATTTTGAATAACATAATATCATAGCTGCCAACCTTCCATTTTTTTTCAGTTCAAACATATTGTGAAACAAAACATTTATTAAATAAAATGTCTCTGGTTTCTATATAGTACATATTCAATTTCATTTTTAAAGTAAAATTTCTTATTCAAAATATGTATATTTGATTTGAAAAAAAAAAAACTGGAAGGTTGGCAGTATGTAATATATGTTTTGTATTCAAGATTCTTCAGCATCTTAACAAACAAAAAGCAAAGAACAGTAAAATATAAAAAAAAACTGATATTATAAAGAGACAATTAAAAAATATTCTCATTAAAGACAGAGGCAAAGAAAATTTTACATTACAGAATAGCATTCTATTGTGATAAATATAGAAAAAAAGAGTAACAATATCTTACCCAGATGTCACATTTGCCAGGGAAGAAACGTTCAGGAACTCTTAAAGCATAAAAAGCAGCACCAAGAAGGTAGAGAGCACCCATAAGACAAAGCCATCCAAAGGAAGCATGATATACTGCTTGAAAAAATCCTTTCACAACAAGATAGTGAACAGCAGGTATAACACCACTTAAGCCAAAACCAGCAAAAACTCCTAAGAAAAAGAAAATAGTGAGGAAATACATAATGCATAAATTTAGAAGATATATCAAAACTAAAAAGCAATATATTTTACTCATGATGGAAGAAAACAAGAAACGGAAGTTAAATATTCTTTTTCTGTAAATAAATAAATATTATATAAAGATTAAAAAGATAAAGTTTCATATTTTGATGAACTATTTTAACTCTTTCATTTATATAATAAAAAATTAAAAATATGCTTGGAAACAAGAGTTTGGCTGTTTTACACCAAATTAAGTTTTTTTCCATTTAAATATCCCAATTTCTTAATATTTTTAACTACCTATATATAAATTCTTTATTATTTTCCAGAATTATTTGCCTTCTTTGAAGAACATCCCTCCTCCAACTTTTCTTATATATCAAATTAGCAATACCTTATAAAATTACACTTTTCAATTTATATGTATAGAATGAAATGCCATAAAAACTGTACAGAATAGTATATGCAAAATACATAACAACATCACCTATGCATGTATGCACAGTTTGATAAAAGTGCAAATTATAGACACAGCTGAAATTTACAGTATTTTGATAAGAAGTTTTCAATAGTTTTCTCATTTTTAGGTAGTAAATTCAATACTACCCTCACAAATCTCTGGATCACTTGATTCAAAACAGGTCAGTTTTTGTTCAAAAACAAAAAAAATTACCATCAGATTTTCACAAAATTTGCATTTTGGGAATCAGAAAAATAAACTACGTGCAGACTGAGTTTCGAATCAATACCTCCAATACTTTTCTTAATACTCGAGGATGTGTAAAAATGAGAATATTTTGTTGCCTGGGATTATCAAAGCGGTAACTTTCTTTTGTGGTTTCAATAAAAATAGCCGTTTTCAGCGCATGCACAGAAAAATATTTTAGTTCCAATGCCAGGAGATGCATTCTGTTTTAAATTTCCAACATGTGTCCCTGTGCTGTGCACATACTGCAAAATCCCTGCTGCCTACGATGCCATGTATAGCAGACGTGCTAGGCACGCGCTGCAAAATCTTTTAGTTCCAGTTTCTACCACCAGGTGGAGCATTCTGTTCTAAATAAACCTATTTCTGAATGAAATTCCGGAACTCGTTCCTGCTGCTTACTGCACTGTGTAGAAGGTGTGCCATGCATGCACGAAAAATCTCTTAGTTCCACTTTCCACCACCAGGGCGTACCAAATCTATGTCTTAATTAGTTAGCTAGATCTTAATTAGTTCATTGAAGTTGAATGAACCAATTCCCGTAAAAATCGAGCCCATAGAACCTGAGAATATAAATCATCCCCTGGAGATTAATATTCATAAATGGTGGTAACCATGAGGTGAAAAAATGATACCGAATTTTATTTAGTAACTGGAAGACCTCGGAAGAATGTTAGAAAAAATTTAATTTGAACCGGACCACAATTAAGGCAAAATCCTTTAGTTACATTTTACACCACCAGGGGGTGCACTCTGTTCTAAACAAACCTCTTTCTAAAAGAACTTTGACACTTGTCCCCTGTGCTTATGGCATATAATCCTATGGGATTTCCTCTTCAATTTATCAATTATTGATGTAACTTTTTGAGTTTGTGATATTTCACTTGCCCTATAGTATTGACTATCAAATCATGACAAAAATCTTTGCTGTAGTTCATGCATGCACAGTTAAAATTTATTTCATACACACACAAATATCTCAAATAGTCAACATATTAATATTTTAATTGCAGTATACTGTTTCGATAATTTTTTTGTCAAGTTTTTAGAAAGAGGTGTTAAATTCGGTTGAAAACTCTGCATGCTATAAAAAAAAAATACTTTTGAATTTTTCACAGAAATGTTAATTTCTTCACAAATATACGTGCTATACTTACACAAATGCACACAAATGTTGAACAGGACCTACGTAGTCATTTGCTACAGTGACAGACCATTTTTAGCATTTTCTGTTACTTGGGTGATCGAAGATATTATTTTATTATTAAAATCATTATTGCCCCTCGCTAATTGTCCTTGTGACAAAATTCTCACTGAAAAACATGAATTCAAATATGTTCTTTATATCCTCAAAGTTCAAGGGCATTTCGAGTATTTCCTCACAAGTTTCAGTAAATATTCGATGAAACGCCTGAAATTGGTCATTTCATCTGCCAATCACAATTGCCAGATGACTTCCAGTTGTGCATACAATCCTCTCAGCTACTCATCACAACTGCTCTCCAACGGTCTTTAACTTTCAATGGACAATTTGTGACGTCATTTGAAACAAAAAACGCTGCAAAACATGAAAAAAATGTTAAAAAGCGCATAAAAAATGAAATTTAAAAAAAAAATTTAGTCAAAAAATCCAAATCGGGATAATTAATAACCCACTGTTCCCTTTTAAAATCAGGATTTTTTTTATCTGTAAAGAATTATCAACTCTCCCCAAGCTAAAAAGAGAAAAAAAAATGACGATTCTGAGCATAACTGAGGCTGAAATGGAAGCAACCAACGTACCAATCAAGCATTCTGGGAAAATTTCTTAGTGTTGAAGGAAAAAATTCGCTAAAAATTGAAACATCGCTGTACGAATTCCGCATAAACTTTATTGAAAAGAGGACAAAATTTACTATATTACGCAAAAATGAAATTTAAAAAATCTAGCCAAATCCAAATGGGGATAATTAATAACCTGCCCTTCCCTTTTAAAATCATGATTTTTTTTATCTGTGAAGAATTATCAACTCGCTCCAAGCTAAAAGGAGAAAAAATGACAATTCTGGGTGTAACTGAGGTCGAAATGAAAGCAACCAATGAACCAATCAAGCAATCTGGGAAAAATTTCTTAGTGTCGAAGGAAAAAATTCACCAAATATTTAAAATTTGCTGTACGCATTCCAAATAAACTTTATTGAAAAGAGGATAAAATTTACTATATTGGGCTAAAAGATCTGAACTGGATTGCTGTTACTAATGCAAAAAATTGCAGCAAAACGTGAAAAAATGCTAAAAATTATATAAAAATTTTAATTAAAAAATTCCAAAATCGGGCTTCGAGGTGCAAAACTACATGCATAGAGGTACCTTCCCATCCAATTTTGTAGCTCTGCATGCGGCGGTCTCTCCAGAACACAGCACGCAAACACACAAACATCCTTCTTTATTATAGTTCCTTAATTTTTTTTTCATTAGTTTCGTATTGTTTAACAAGGATGTAACAACCTTGGCATTTTCAGACACAAAATTGGATTATTATTTATTAATATTTTATTTAGTTTATAATTGGGAAAATGAGATAAAACAATAAAATTATTTTAAAGAATTCCAAGTTATCGTACTACATAATTGGGTTTAAAATATAAACAAATAAAAAATTTTAAACCCAATTATGAAGTACCGTGTATAAGTTGATCCTTAACCTCCAATATCTTAAAAAAACTAAAGTTCATTAGAAAGAATCTCTTGATGAAAATAATTAAGTTTAAGAGCACTAAATTTGATTTCAATCTTCAAAAATTATGTTTGGCAGTTCCCTTGTATGTTCTATCACTATCTGAAGAGTCAACTCAAACTTCACTTCCGAATTCTTGTTAGTATTCATTTCAGACCTTTTGTCAACACCATTTCTGCTAATTATAGTAAAATATCTAAATTTCTATATTAGTAAAACTTTCATACAATGCTTTTCAAGACATTACATTAACTTATAAAGTATTTATGTTAGAAGATTTGGCACTAAAATTGATATGCCAGATTCATGACTTATTTAATAAAAGTAATAGATCATGGAAAGAAAAAAATATTAATGTTACTACCACCCCCTTTTCTTTGGTCAAAAATTGAAGCAATGAAGGCGAGTATTAATTAAAATGCTCTTCTTTCTTATACAGTAATATATTATAATTTGCTAGTTTTTGAGAATGAGACAGTAAAAGACTTGCTATAACAAAATATGCTATTCGTATAGATTTTCAAGATATTAAAAATCATGAAAAAACCAAACAGAAAAGCTTCTTTTAAAATATGTTTATTACAATGTTTTTATTGTTTATCATATCTATTTAGTATCATATATTTAGGTTCACAGCAATTGTTAAACAGATCTTGTTTGATAGCCAAACTTGGTTATAACTTTTGTAATTTTTAAGTTTTAACTCATATATTTGTGAAAGAGATTTCAGTAAATAATGTACAACTGTATTTCTAAAAAAATGCTTACTCATTGAATCTTTAAGAGAACTGATATGGATAAATTTTCATGAGTAAATAAAATCGCTTAAAAATATAAAATTATGCAAATTCAAGGTTTGTTTTCAAACACTTGGTTCGTTTGGAAAGATTTTCATTTAAAAATATAAAATCATACAAATTCGAGTTTTGTTTGCAAAAAACAGACCAGAACATGCATAGCATGCCCAGATGTAGTGGGGCTCTAAACACTAGGTTAGTTTGATTCAAGATTCATTAAGAATAATAAAAAATCTTATTAATTCAAGGTTTGTTTGGAAAAATCTACCAGCATAGCAGACGAAGTCTAGTAGTAAATAGATAAAATCTGAATAAATAAAAATAGTGAAATTTGGCTACCAAAAATGATATGTTAAACAATTGCAAGGAATCTAAATATTAGAATAAAGAATTGATATAATAAACAATGAAACTTTTTAGAAGAAACTTTTATGTTCATTTTTGAAAGGGTTCCACTTTCATATTGACCCTAGTCCTTTTAGAGTATCTTGCTGGGTTAATTATATGTATAAAGTTGCTGTTCAGTCTAACTGAAAAGTGAAAACTATTTCTGAACTGCTAAGTTTGACTTTAATAGTACTGAAAAGATTTTAAACAATTTACAAATTTAACTAATAAAATGTTGAGTTTTTGTTTTCTATATCTTCACATTACAGAGATACACTTACTTCATTTTAAACAATTATAATATTAATGTATATGTTTCCTACTGATATAATTAAAATTTGTACTGGTGAAAATGTATGAAAACAGAGTTTTTTATTTAATAAATGTCAACAAAGTTGTTTGTTTTACATTTGGCTTTCTATAAAAAAAAATATTTGCTTGTAAAGTTATCCTTTAAATTATTTTACCTTTCTGTTTTAACAAAGGAAAATCCTCACTAAACTTTAACTGTTAAATGATTATATTTACAAATAAAATACTTCAAAAATAATGTGAATGTCATTTAAAGTTTTGATTATTGTATCTTTTAATGTATAAAGTATGTTTAAAAATATATTAGCAGTACCATTCTGGAATTTAAAAAAAAACATTCAAATATCAGACACATGTCATTAAAATTCTCTTAAAAAGAGAATCACACACGACATTAATATGTATATAAAAAATGTTTTAACATGTCATTAATAATTGAAATAAATGGCATAAAACAAAAGTTGGAATATTTTGTCCTTCAACTAGAACTAAACTGAAAAGCAACTTTTACACACAACGCATGCACACAAAAGAAAGGAAAATTTCATGATTTTATATTATATAATTACAGTACAAAGTCCAAAATCCGGAATCCTCCGAACTTCAGCGATTCCGGATTTCGGATCATTTGCAGTTTGCCCTCCCCCCCCCCCCCCGTTATTTATTTATAACGAACGCATTTCAATACTAAAAAATATTATACTGAAACAAATTAAATATTTTAAAAAATGAATATATTTTTTAAAAAGGTAAAAAAAAAATAATAATCTACATCCCACCCCCGTTTATTTTACTGAAATAAGGTAATAATAAAGCAAATATTTCAATAGAGGAATATATTTTTTATTTTATTTATTTATTTTTTTAATTATCACAATTTCAGGAAATTTTACTTACAAAACGTAATTTTTCTGTTAGGTAATTGAATATGTCTGTTATTTTACGCTGCTTTATCAATTATAAATCATTTGCAGTTATTAAAAAACTAATCAACCCCCTCCCCCCCCCCCCCCCACATACACACACACCGATTTATTTACGTCAGGAAGGCATTTGCAATGCTGTATAAAGATACACACTAATACGATATTCCAATAAAATAATATATATTTTTAAAAGGTTTAAAAAAAATGTTATTATTTGTTTTTATGCTCCCTATTGTTCCCATTTGATGTTCTCAAAGGGTGCTGCGCACTGCCCTTTTTGTTTTAAGTGCTGATGTGCCCTGCTGTTTTTTGACGTGAAAAATGTGTCCTGCCCCTTTTCCATGTTATCTTCTTTACGTCGTCTATTTTTCTTCCCTTTAAAAATATTTTTCCTTTATTTTTTTTTGTGCAAAAATAGAAGAAAACTGAAGCTTTGACTCACATGTCATCATTCCTAATCTGCTTAACAAGCCTAGCCTAATAATTAAAAAAAATCTGTGCATGGTTTCTTTCTGCATAACGAAACATAGTATCTACTGAAAGCTAACGATCTCATTCCGATAACTTTCGACTTCGGAAGTTATGGACTAAAATAAACAAAACAAACAGCCAGATAATTCAATCCTTTCTTTTTCTTTTCAGTTACTCTAGTGGCCTTTTTTGTGTGGTGCTCCGATTTTGGAATAAATTATCATATTTTGATAAAATTTGGGAAAACAGCCTAATTTGCTATTATTGCAACTTGCTGTAAATTTGAACATAATTTGTCAAATAATGATGGAGATATTTTTTATTTATTTTTTTTTATGGTAAGGAAAACGTTTTTTTTTCATTCTTTTCTTTTAATTACTTTTTTCTGTTTTCCTGCAGCTAAATACAACTATGAATGCGGCGCTTCTTATGGAATATTGGGAAGTCGCCAATAAAGATTATCAGACATCTATATCACGGCTTCAATTTATTGAATAAATTGATGCAATTTTCGGAGATTGGTGGGGAGGGCGTTGAGTAAGGAATGATCGAATAAAAGCGTAAAGATATCAAATTGGAAAATATATGGAGACAAATATAACAGAAGCGGGAAAAACGATTCAGTCCAAGGCATATATAAATAAATATTTAAAAAAAAAAAAAAAAAAAAAAAAAAGCTAGTTTTCAAAATGTCCGGATTTTGGAGAATTCCGAATTTCGGATGTCCGGATTTGAGACTTTGTACTGTACAAGTAAATAAAGCTTAATTTTTACCTGCTCGCAGCCAACGGAATTGAGGTTCACTAAATTTGTCCCACATTGATACTATGATGGATGCTGCACCAAGAACACTTACAAGAACAAAATAGAAGACTTTGGGTTGGTAGTCACAATAAAAGCCATAATAAAGCCAGGGAACAAATGATCCAATTATTAAAACAGCAATTCCACAATAATCTAACCTAGAGAAAGAAACAAGCATTATAAAATATAGTAAATGATAGTTTACATTTGGCTTTCAAAGTATAAAAAAATATTTGTTTGTAAAGTCATTCTTTAAATTAGAAGAAATAAATATGCCTTATTTATTTATTAACACAAATACATCATCTTGGCTGATGTAATTTATAATAAAAAAATTCTTATGAAAACATTTCCTGTTTATTCAAGAACAAAAGTAATATCTCTATGGCTTTTCCAGAATATTTGGAAAGTCCTCCTTGAGAGTTAATCAAAAGGTTGTAATATTTATTTTAGAATATTTTAGTTGTATTTTCTGTAAATTTCTTTTAATTCTCTTTTGTAATATTTATATTTTCTGGCGTTCACACATTTAAAATAAAGAGATTTTACTCAATTCAAAAGATGGCATTTCAAATATAAGTTCAGGAAAACATTTTTCAAAATTTGTATTATAATAAATTGAGAGTTCTTAAAAATTTGTTCAGTGGGGCCTTTATTCAGTTTATAATCTTTAACAACAATTTAAAAAATCTTAAAAGTAATTCATCTTTTGATTCCCCCCCCACCCCCCTCAGAGCATTATCTTTTTCTCTGAAAACATTAATTCTACCAACAGATATAAAACAGGGTTGCAACTCAAATATGGAGAAAAAATTCTTTGTAAGACATATATGCATCTAGAAAATGACCAAATTAAGGCAGTATCCAAAAAAAATATTTTTCCACGCTCAAAAACTCAAAATTTTGAGACACATTCCCAGACTCATTTTTAAAAGTAACAACAGGAAACTTGATGGCGTGATTTATAAAGACATTTATAAGGCCCCATGTTTTTATTTTTCGTTCAATTAATTAGAAATTGATTTACAGACAATTATTTTCACAGTACGATCATTTTTTTGTGTTTCCAGCGCTATCGCTTCTCAAAATTTGGTTCAAAATGTCCACTTTGACAGTATTTTGTGAAATATATTCTGCCTTTATCAAAAAATCAAGACAGTGGGGACATTATAAAGTTTCTGAATAAGAGAACCTGCCAATTGGATGCATTTTAGAGCAAAAATGAATTTACGAATGTGTCTCAAAATAAGCAGTTTGGATTTGAATACACCCTTAAGAAGAAATGTTTAGGCTGTGGTCATTTTCTCCTTGTGAAGATTAAAGAGACTGGCATTTCTTCAGTGTAAAACACCAAGAATTTAAAACTCCCTGCATTTTCCAGGTTTTTAAAGATTTTTTCAAAATTCCCTGTGTTTTAGGAGATTTTTTTTAATTTCCTGTGTTTCCTAGGTTCTCCAGATGGTATAGCAACACTTTTTGCATATTCTTTTTAAGATAATTCAAACACAGAAGAAATTTAGAAGAAATACAATTCAATAATATTGTACCATCTTATTTTTAAATGCAATAAGGACTTAATAAGTGGAACATTCATTGAGAATGGTCTGTTCTTGATTCATTGAAAATCTCAATTGCCTGTTTTATACATAATTAACAATTTTAACAGTGATAGCTTGTGCCTTTTACAATTGAGAATGTTATTATGCATACAATGTATCGCTGATTCTTTGTGTCTGGTGTGGCAGCTATGCTAAAAACTTAACAGTTGGTAGCCTCATTTAGTCAAACCTGATTCTTTGTGCTAAAAATATATACAGACATACATGTGTCATCTTCTTTCTACAAAGAAAAATTTAAAAAAGAAGAAAGGAGAGACTGAAGTGTCAGTTGTTTAACATTACTATATTTTCATTATTTTCTAATCCTAGAGGTGGCACATGGGAACAGTATAAAATAAAATATGAATTTTTAAATTATATAGAAGAGAATCATAAAATATTTCTACTCTATATCTGATAAGTAATAAAATCAATAAACTGGCTTTCAACCTGCTTTCAGACTAAACTTTTTATGTATAATTACCAAATAAATATAAGATTTTTGGAATAAATCATGCAGAATACATGGTAGCAAAGCTAAAAATAAAAGCTTTTTCACAAGAGTTAGTTTCAATTTCATATGCTAATTAAATTTTCCAGGATAGCTGAAATTACACTGGAGATTACTTATATAACAAAGGAAAGATATTGATAAGATTTTCCTTTGTTATATAAGTTTCAATTTTATTAGGACAAGCAATCTAATCATACAAAAATACATTTTGAAATGTAAAAGAAAATTAATGTGGGAGTAATGCAAGACCTATTCAACAAATACAATTCTTCTGGGCTCAATAAATGTGGCATTTAACTAAAAATGAAAATTATAAAACCACTGCAATCTGAACTATTTTATGATTTTTGAAATAAAAAGGAAAGCTTGTCAAAAATATTAAACCCTGCAGTTAAGTGGGTTAAATAAATCACTAGAGAATCACTTAGAACCAAGTTATTTAATTCATTAAGCAAATCTAAAAACTTTTTATACAATGAATCACCCAATAATGAATATAAAAATATAATGACTATTGAGAGCATCAAAGTACAAAATAACATTGTAAATAGTAAAATAGAAAAAAATATCCAATTTATGTAAGATAGGTCCTAGAAATAGCACTAAGATTAATAATGAGTATGATATTAGGGTCATTCCATGTCAAATCAACCAGTGACTCAACCTGACCATTTTAAATTTTGATGAAATTTACAGGAATCATTCTCCCTGATGATATAAATCAGAATATACTTTATTTTATTTTTTATCTCAGTAAATTTTCATACAATTAATTTTTTTAATTTCGAAAAATCATTTTTTTGGCTTGCATAAATGTTTTCAATTTTGAATTTCTCAAGTTCTATAAGGCATAGAGAGTTTATTTGACACCTCATTTTAGAGAGAATTTCATAAGGTTTAATTTGATATGCAAGTTGACTATGCTTGGTTTAAAAAAAAAGTTAATTTAATTTTAAAATTTTAAATTTAAAAATAGTGTTTTTTAGAAATTTTGAAAGAAATATATTATTTTTGTAATATTACAAACTTTAAATTCTGAAAGTTTTTAGAGTGGGATCTCAATGGGATCAGCAGTTATGTTAAAAAAAACTAATTTTAAACACAAGTTGGGGCTGGTATTTAAAGTTGGTACCTCGCCAACATTATGATTGTGCTAAAGATAGTATTGTCTTATTCATTTTAAACATTATTTTTTTTATAACTGCTGATCCCATTGAGATCCCACTCTAAAACTTTCAGAATTTAAAGATTATAATATTAAAAAAAAAAACATTTTTTAAAAATAAAAAAACCCCACTATTTTAGAAATTTTTAAATTTTAAATTTTTAAGTTAAACTAAATTAACTTTTTTCAAACCAAGCATAGTCGAATTGCATATGAAATTAAACTTTATGAAATTCTCTTTAAAATGAGGGCTCAAACAACTCTCTACACCTGATAGAACTTGAGAAATTCAAAACTGAAAACATTTGTACAAGTCCAAAAATGATGATTTTTCAAAATTAAAAAAACTAATTGTATGAAAATTTACAGAGATAAAAAAATTATAAAAGTATAATCTCATTTATATCATCAGGGAGAATGATTCCTGAAGGTTTCATTAAAATCTGAAATGGTCAGGTTGAATATTGAAAATTTTTGGTTGATTTGACATGGAATGACCCATTAATATTTTTCTTTAATTAAAATGACATTAGCTTAAAGTATTGTTTCACAATTATACTTATTGATTTTAGTCTTTGCCAGAAGGTAATGAAAATTTAATTATTTAATCTTTCTTATATCAGTAAGATTTGGATACATAAATAAGAAAAGTACATTGAAAACAATTATTCATAACAGAGTACAAAACATTTCTAATACTGAAAGCTGGGTTTTTAAATGATGCAGAATAATACAAGAAAACTATTTAAAGTAAACTAGACAACAAGGTAAATTTATTATAATTTAATGGCACATACTTGCTAAACAATTTTCCAACAGGTTCAGAATGACAGCTGACAGTATGGAACATGGAAGACATTCCTAAACAAATAATGGCACTAGCAAAAAATGTAGCAAAAACAACTTTCTCTTTCCAAGGAATAAGGTCAGAGGGTCTTGATAAGAAATATGCAGCAATTCCAACAAAAAGAAGACACCCTATTAAGACAATCAAAAGCATACAATAAAAATACTAAAAGCAACAAAACACACTTTGTATATACAAAAATCAAAAAGATATTTAAATGTTACAGGAAGATTATCAGAAAAAAAGAATAAATTGCTTTCTAAAACACGAGTTTTATGTCATCTTTTCATCAAAGCAGACATAATGTTTACAGTGAATAAATAAAAATAGAATATCAGAATATCAACATTTTCCTATTATTGATAGTTAGCATCAATACTGAAAGCAAGGAGGATAATATTTAACCTGTTAACTGTTGTTATTATGTTTAAACATTTATCTAATTTGAAGTATGTTTTCAATCTTAGAAATAAAACAGAAATTTAACTGGGGAAATAAAAGAGGCTTACAGAATTAAAATGAAAAGTTTTTAACAATTTTGGAAAATGCATAAAACTTTTTCTAAATAAAATACATTGTTAAAAATATTGGATAACATGACTTAAATACAGAAACAATTTGACAGCAGGAGCATGAAAATTTTCACCATGCTCAAGAAGTTTTTTTCCCCCCTCTTTAAATTCTTTAAAGCCTGTTAACTTGAATACAATAATTATTGTACCTAATAAATGTGTCCAAATGTTTCCAGTCTCAGTATGAATTCTAAATATTGAACGGAAGCAAGCACTAAATGATCTTAGAGGAGGTCGATGTCCTTTATGTAGGAAATCATTATCTTGAAGCCACTTGGGTAAAGAACTAAAATGGCAAACCTAAAATGAAAGATAGAAAAAGATCCTACATATATATATATATTTTATTTTCTTTATTCAAGAATCTGTATTTGTATAACACTAAATTCAACTGAAAATTATGTAAAGACATATTCACAAAAATTGGTTATTTTATCAATGCTGTCACACATACTTCGTATAATAAAATTATCTTCAATAAAATATATAATTAAATATAAAGAGAAAAATTGTTCGGTTTGAACTACTGAACACATTTAACTACTATGAAAATACTTTCCGCCACAGTCCTGATGCTTTTTTGCTCTAATATAACACCAATACAGCAAAGGCTATGAAAATGGAACATTTCCATAACAAAATCCTGTTTTAAATGAAAAAAATGTCATGGCCTCAATGGAAGGAAAACCAAATTATGCCTGTTAGGATGGAAACCTGCCTATAACGGAATTTGTTTCTAGCCCTAAAGATTTCTTTTCACAGGTATTACTGTATACATTTTTCTAAGATATATTTATTAACATTCTAATGAGCACATTCTGATCAAAAACTTAGCTATCGTAATGCGCTTTCACTCACAAATTTGCAGACAGCAGCAAGTTTTGCAAAACAGATCAAATATGCAGAATGCTTTTCTCCCACAATTGCGAATATCACATGATCAGTATTTGTGGAAAGTAGGAAGCTCTTGTTAATACAGAAATAATAATGGATGCTGCAGCATAGTGTACACAGAAATGTGCTACATGAAATCAATGCTAAATAATGCTGTTTACAGTGAATAAATAAAAATAGAACATCAGAATATCAACATTTTCCTACTATTGACAGTTAGCATCAATACTAAAAGCAAGGAGGATAATATTTATTTAACCTGTTAACGTCCAAATTAATAATAATGGAACTACATTACTACTTGTCATATATTTCAGTATATACTAGCTGACCTGCCCAGCGTTGCCCGGGCCCATGATAAAACCTTAAATAAACCCCAAATTTGTATTATTTTATATATTTTACCCAATTTTGTATGAATTTATATTTTTAATGACAAAATCGCAAAATCGTAAAAAAACAATTAGTTCTTTTTTCAAGTAGGATCGTTTATAGTTTTTAAAAAAAAAAGCTTTTGTTGTCCAAACACTTAGAAATTTTCAATTGTCATAAATATAATGGTTTTATAGCCCGTTATTTAAAATTACATCAGAAATATTGTTATCTCCTGGTTGTAAAATAAATATGTTTCCTTTTTGCATCGGGTCAGTTAACTTAAAAGCCCAGGCCTGTGATAAAACCTTAAATAAACCCCAAATGTGTATTATTTTATATATTTTACCCAATTTTGTATGAATTTATATTTTTAATGACAAAATCGCAAAATCGTAAAAAAACAATTAGTTCTTTTTTCAAGTAGGATCGTTTATAGTTTAAAAAAAAAAAAGCTTTTGTTGTCCAAACACTTAGAAATTTTCAATTGTCATAAATATAATGGTTTTATAGCCCGTTATTTAAAATTACATCAGAAATATTGTTATCTCCTGGTTGTAAAATAAATATGTTTCCTTTTTGCATCGGGTCAGTTAACTTAAAAGCCCAGGCCTGTGATAAAACCTTAAATAAACCCCAAATTTGTATTATTCTATATATTTTTCCCGATTTTGTAAGAATTTATATTTTTAATGACAAAATCTCAAAATCGTAAAAAAAACATTTACCGTAAAATCCTGAAAGTAAGCCCCCCCCCTCTTACTTTTAAGCAACTTTGATTTTCTTTTCCATTCCCGAATATATCCCCCGTGTTGTTGTGTTCCGTGTTGTTGAGAGCAATTTTCTTTTGTTTATTTTTATTACAACGCAGCATTTAATAAACATATTTCCATTCATTTCAAGGTGGTTTTTAAATTCCTTGCTAAATAACGCTAAACTTCTTACTCGTTTTTAAACATAAAGACATGAAATCAACAGGCCTGGCTATTGAAGCGATTTGGAATCGAAATGAGTTTTACCTTTTTTGATAAATAAATTTCTTATCGAATTATAAGCAATTCGTGTCCTGTGACGACACGCTTTTCCCTTTTCTTATGGTGCGGCAATGGGAATTCGGTCAAAACGCCGACTTTGACTGTATTTTCTGAAAGATCCTTTGACTTTACAAAAAAAGGGAAAACGTATTTATATTGCAAAGTTTTTGAGTAAGAAAACCTGAGTATTTCATGAGTTTCTGAACAAAAATGAATTTAAAAAGGTCATAAAGTAACCAGATTAGTTTTTAGAAAAGCCTGAAATATATAATTGACATCTCCTCCCTCCCTTCATATGCCTGTGTTTCTGTATCATGAAAAATCCATGTTGTTCAGCGTGATTTTTTAAAATTACAACCACAGCATTTAAGGCTGTTCTCAAATCCAAAGGAGCTACTTTTTGACACAATTTTGAATTCATTTTTGTTCGGAAACATATAAAATTGGCAGGTGATCCTATTCAGAAACTATGTCATCGAAATTGGTTTTCCATTTTTTGGTGAAGGCAGAAGATCTTTCAGAAAATACTCTCAAAGTCGGCGTTTTGAACCGAATTCACAAGGAGAGTGAGAAGTGGGAAAATCATGTCGTCTCGTGACGCGAATCACTTATAACTCAATAAGTAATTTATTTATAAAAAATGTAAAACTCATTTCGATTCAAAATCGCTTCCATAGTTAGGCCTGCCAATTTTATACTTTTGCGTTTAAAAATGATTCAGAAAATGTGTCAGAAAGTTTCGCGTTGTTAAGCACTTCATTTGAGAACCACCTTAATAAACACATTTCCATTCATTTAATTTTCAAACTTTTTTTTTTTTTTTTTTTTTTGTTATTTTAAATATATTATTGGCAAGCTTGGTATGTATTTCAGATAAAATTTCCTAAAAAGTTCATATTCACAAACATTTTTGCTTTTTTTTAATAGTTAATAAAAAACATATATTGTGTATTTAAAATCGCTATCTTAATGTAATTATCTGAAAATTGACGGAAGTGGGGTGAAATTATCATCAGTAGGTTTGCAGTTTCTCTTCAACCTGTCCCGTCTTTCGACAAAATTCCGCCAAGCGAATAGATACATTCTTTATAAAATATTAATATATATATCATAACAGTGGCACATTTTAACTTAAATCAGTTTCATTTAAGCGATCAATCGCTTCTTTATTTAAAGATTAAAAAAGCAGATACAGAGAGATATTTTATTAAAATAGGCAGCACACTACTTCTTCTCGCGGAGGTAAAATGTTCACAATATATTCTGTACTGTCAACTTCCACGTTCCTCAAGTATAGTAACAATAAATAAATAATCAGCCATTTAAATTATTTCTCTACCACCTCTTCCCCCCTTTTGCCCACCCAGCAAAAAAAAAAATCTTTAAATTATATTTTTTAAAATTCTCCTGTCCTATTTGTTGATTTCTAGTAACAATAAGTAAATAATCAATAATCAATCAGTAAATAATCAATCATCCAAATTACCCCCCCCCCTCTCTCTCAACTCCTCTCTGTCTGAAACGTACACTTCTCTATCTCTCTCCTCTCAGGATACAAAGTTTAAAATATTTAAAACTCTTTATCAAAATATTTATGCTCTATTTGTTGCTGTCTAGTAACAATAAATCATTCAACCAATATAACACCAATTGACCATTTCAATTATCTCTCTACCCAAAAAATTTCTGCTTCCCCCCGTCTTTGCCAACCCTTATATATTTTTTTTAACTATTTATGTAAAAAAAAAAATCTGTCCTATTTTTTGCTCTCTATTAACAATAAAAAAATAACAAATCGTCTAAATTACAAACACCTTCTTTTGAAATTCATAATACCCCCTCATCCCCGAGAGTACAAAGTTTAAAATTTGTAAAACTCATATTTGAAGAAATCTTTTGTCTTATTTGTTGTTCTCTAGTACAAATAAATAGATAATGTGTCACCTAAGTTTTCTCTCTACTCCAAAAATGTCCCCTTCCACACATACAATATTTAAAATTTTTAAAACTATTTTTTAAAAAAAATCTGCTGTATTTGTTTATCTTTAGTAACAATTAATGAATAATCAATCATCTAAATTACCCTCCTTTCTCCCAAAAGTTCCATTTCCCTCATTGTTCCCCCTCTTGCCAAATATTTTAAAATTTTTAATATATATTTGTTTAAAAACTGTTCTATTTTTTGTTTTATAGTAAGGTATCTCATACCATCTACATCATCTCATACAAGTATCACTCACCTAAAATAATCATCCTCTTTGAAATATTTTTGCTCTGTCCTTTTCTCCCAAGGGAGAGGGGATTTCTAAATATGTGAGAGGAAAGCAAAAATTTTCATTTTTTTTTTTGCTGTTTGACTGTTTTTCCCTGAATCATGTGTATGCTTAGAAATAAATATGTTCTCTAAAATAACTTCCCTCCTATTAACAAAATATCAGCTGTGATAACAGTCAAACTACAAAAAAGACTAAAATTTTCTCTCTGCCTTGCCCTTCTCCATGTCTAGACATTCACCCCTTTTTATGGAAATGGGGAATGGAAATTTAAGGGGAGAGTTATATGATAATTTATTTATTGTTGCTATAAAGTAGCAATACAGCATAAAAATATTTAACAAATTACAAAAAAGTTATAAATAGAGAATTTTTTAAAAAGGCTTTAAAGTATGTACTGGGGGGGGGGGGGTTGTAAAGAAAATAAAGGGGACTTTTTTTGAGAGGGTGGGGAGATTAATAATTTAGATTGTTATTTAAATATTGTTACAAAAAAAATCACACATAGAGCAGAAAAAAATTAAGAATTTTAAAGATTTAAAATTTAATGAAATGCATTTGCAGGGGGAGGGTCTTCAAGAGATGAGGTTGGGGGGCAGGGAGAGAAAAGCAGATATTTTAGGAGGAGGGGTCAATTTAGGTGGTAGATTAGGTTTATTTATTGTTAATATAGAGTATTAAATAAGTCTGAAATTAAAATTACAGAGTTATAAGGTTAAACTATGGGGTTTTGGTACCAGAGTGGGGAACAAAGGGAGAAGCAGTAATTTTGAAGGGAGTGGGTTAGATGATTGATTATTCATTATTATAATAAAATAACAAATAACGAAAATTATTAAAAAAGATTTTTAATGATTTTCAATTTTATTTGGGGGTGGGGAGTATTTAGATTTTATTTTATTTTTTTCTTTTATTATTATTATTATTATTTTTTTTTTTGAGTGAAAATATGCCGAAATACAGAAGATTCTCACCCCTTTTTACTTCTAAAATAATGATAAAAACAGGTTTTTAAATGATTTTTTTAAAAATCTTGATTATAAGCCCCCCCCCCTCCCACATTTAACCCTTTTTGGTTTTGAAAAACAGGGGACTTACAATCGGGATTTTACGGTTTTCTTTTTTCTGGTAGGATCATTATATAGTTTAAAAAAAATAGATTTTGTTGTCCAAACCCTTTGAAAGTTTCAATGGTCACAAATATAACGGTCTTACATCCCGTGTAACAATTACATCAGAAATATTGTTATCTGGTTATAAAATAATTTTCACGTCGGGTCTGTTAACATAAAAAAATAGTATTTGTCGCCCGATCTCTCTGAAATTTTAGTTGTTTATAAATATAACTGTTTCTAAGTCCTCTATAAAATTGTGAAAATATATGCATTTTAAATAGTGAAAATGCTACCAGGGGTGATTGTGGGCTCATGAAAAAATAACTGAAATTTTAGTGAGGAAACGTTTTCGTATGGAGAGAAGGGGGGAGGGAACATAAAATTTATTACAGGGAGGTCAAATTATAAAAAATATGAATTTTAATTATGTTTAGTAACCATATATTTTAGTCTTATTTTATGAAGTTAACTATCAGAAAAACCAGAATTTCTGTACTGAAAATGAAAAAAACACTTGAATTCAGGTATATAACCTAAACACAATTGCCCCTGCATTACTCGAAGCCAAGCGTGACCGCGAAAAATATCCCGATATCATAGGTTTTCACCGAAAATATCTCAGATTTTTTTTTAAATACTTGTTCTTGTCCGAACGCTCCGAAATTGTTGTAGGTGATGTAAATCTGGTCTACAGAGATGTTCTAAAAAGATTGTGTCGAAATATGAAACGTTTAGTAACTTTTAGCATAAGGGAAAAGATTCTCATGAGGCACGAAATGACCTGCGTTTGCCGGTGTTTTTGAAAGGGTTAAAATCCGTATTTAAAAAGAAATAATTATACTGTCTATTAGAAGGTGGTTTCTGCTCTAAGAGTATGTGTTTGGTTTGTCTGTATCTCTAAAATTGTGCTATTGAGGGGTGTTGGTGTAAGGGAGAAAACATAAGCCTGGGAAAACGACCCTTTTTCAAAGGGTTAACATAATTTTTTTTTTCGAATTGATTATGGCACTAGAAATGTAAGAGTGTGATCTTTCAGAATATGGTTTTCGTTTTTAAATAAACCAAACGGTTTAGTCGATAGAATTTAAAATAGAATTGCAAAATGAACACATTCTTCATGTAAATGGCTCTTCATTCTTGTGCACTGTGATAAATAGGGTTCTGGGCATGTGCGAGTTCCGGAAGGTGGCTCACAAAAAAGAAATGAGTTATTGATCAGTTTTTAATTAATTTTTTTTTTTAATTTTCAAAGTATTAAAATTCTGAGACTCAGGTGCACCAGGCCAGACCTTGGACTATGCACACCTTAATTTTCAGACTTCTAGGTGGGCTAGATTTTGCTAGCCATCACAGACAAACAAACACACACACACAGAACAAAACTTTCTTTTATTAGTATAGATATTATCCTGAGTAAGCTGAACAAGAAATTTAACAAATCCACCCTTTAGTCGTAAAATTACAGCCAACCAGAATTACTTGATTCTAAAGGAAAAAACTGTGCTGAAAATAGGATTTTATATCTGTCTTCAAATGAGAATTCTGAGCATTAACTGGTTAATATACAGGTATGTGAAATGTTTTCAGTGTTTTTGTATTGTTTTATATATTTTATATATGTTGTATTATCATGAATGGCTGCATTTCCAAGATAAGACATTTAAAGTTATTAGAATCTTGGGTGTTAACAGTTAAGACTCATCTCATGAAAGTGAAATGATGTTGCATCAAGTAAACAAATAGCTGTTTGCTTTTTATTAAATTATGATATCTACAGCTTTGCATAATTTAATATTATTGAGATTTTATCTATTCGACTTGCTCACACCAGTTTGCAGACTTTTCATTACTAATCACCAAGAAATAGAATTGTGCATAATACAAAAAAAAAAAAAAAAGTTCAAATATGAATTGTTGAATTTAGAAAATGATTTTAATTTCTTATTTTTCTGCAGAGGCTTAAGCTTACTGCTTGTGAGCAACTGGAGATATTGCAAGTTTCACCAAGAGTTGATTTTTACTAACTTCTGCATTTATTTGCTCAGAATTTGATGTTAAAGAAATATACCTTATCCAGAGTTTCCCCCAGGTTAAAAAAAGGGCAGGGTGCTACTGGTGAAAAAAATGGCACTTTTTTAATTCTTAAGGGCACTTTTTGGATTCCTGAGGGCACTTTTCGGATTCTTAAGGGCACTTTTTTTAATTGTTAAAGGTATTAATTTGGTTTTTAAAGCCACTTTTGATATTTAAAAGTCAGGGCACTCTATTTAAGACAACATTGAGTCAGTTTTTACTGTGAAAGCAAATTTTTTAATGCAAAAAGGAGAAAGGGCACTTTTTTTTATTGAGGGGCAAGAAGGGTGTTAATTATTTTACTGGAAGGGGCAAGAAGGGTGCTAATTATTTTTATGAGGGGCAAGAAGGGTGCTATTTTGTAAACCAAAGGGCAGGCAGGGTGCAGCACCCTTCTGAAACTGCCTGTGGGAAACTCTGCCTTATCACATATAATGAATTATTAACTAAATGAATAAATGACAGCATGTAAGAGTTATGTTTGAGTAATGTGAATGTATTTAGTATTTTATCAAACTCAAAATAATAATAATAGTAAAAATGATAATATATACTAACCAGTTTGCAGGTGGACACAAATCTGTATTATTTTCAGTCTGAAAATATCTAATTACAGTTTATCCCTGGAAGTTATCAATGTTTATACTTTAAATACACTTAGCAACTGAAAACACTAAAGTTCATTATTTTCACTATAAGAATTTGTCTATATAAATGTCTGTTGACTATACTTTGCTGTATAAGCAACATGAATTCTAAATTACAATGTTGAACAAATGAAAAAAAAAATTATACCTGCAATATGAACATTTACAGAGAATAATTATTGTTACATTAAAAATACAATTATAAAAATAAAACTGTCTAAAATACAGATTAAACAAATATTACGGAGATGGCATACTAAAAAGAATGATTTGACAATGTTTATCCTGACAAAAATAGATGAAAACAGAATAAATCCTAGATGTGAAATTTTTTTAAATGAGGTTAATACACATTTCAAACAATACTACAGTGACCTCTCACTTACATGTGATACACAGAAATTATTTTTCAACACCAGTTTTTTTTAAAGGTAATTTTTGCCTTATTAAATCACAGAATTTATAAATTGAATTTTACTGTTTTAAAATAGTGGTATGAAAAAGTAATTAACTGAACATCATGTAATAAATGAGAGGTCTGTACTTACCTTCCATGCACCACCCCAAATTCTTCTTACTAACTGTTCAGCATTTTCTGCTTCTTCAAGTACCTTTCTTACAATATGTTCTGCCTGTTCAGCAGCCCTTGCAGGCAATGATAAATCTAAACTACCAAATTCATCTGAATCACTTTGTGCCTGAAAGGGAAAAGAAAAATAAATATTAAAAGAGTGATTTTTCAAATAAGTGAAACAGATTTTTCAGATTTAGTAAAATTTATCCACTAAAGATGCATTGTTGTGCCCTCCGCCCCTCCTTTATGTAAAAACATTTAAAAACAAGAATGAAAAATCATGCGTCAAGCATAGATTATGTAACACTTTCCAATGCTTCCAAAATAATTTTACAAATCATTACCGTTTAATAAGCTGAAAGATAACATCTAAGTAAACAATTTGGAAAATGCATAACATATTTAAAATCGTAATTTCAGGAATTTCCAACATATATTCCCAATATATTCAATATTCGGAAAAATATCCGAATACTTTTATTCAGCCCTGTATATGATCTATAGATTTGTATATAAACTACATAGGATGCTAAATTTTAGTTTAGTTAGGAAACGCGTAGCACAGTTTAAAATTCTCCTTCTGGAGTTTCTGTCAATAAACGGAAATGTGTTCGCGAACTTTTTTGCTGCCCTGTATATGATCTACAGAATTTATACACACCAAGTAATAGACAAAAAGAGAGTTAAATTTAAAATTGCGTTCAGCAACTTAAAACATACTTCCAGGAATTACTGTTAACAGACAGTAAAGAATTCTTTTGTCCCCCCCTGTAAATGAACGATGACTACTATACACACAATATTCAGCAGTAAGCCTCTTGTAATGCACCTTAGTGATATATATAAAATTCAATGCGTTTAAAATTTGAAACATTATTTAATAAAACCGCAAATGATTTTTCTCCATAGACGTAATGCAACAGAATTCTTTTGACTGTCCTTGTAAAGTAACTATAAGTGCTATGCACACCATATTCCATATTAAGCTTCTTGTAATGCACCTTAGTGATATATATCAATTACAATGTGTTTGAAATTGTGTAACATCATTAAAATAAACCGCAAATGATTTTTTCCCCATAGACCGTAATGTAACGGAATTCTTTTGAGTGTCCCTGTAAAAAAACTATAAATGCTACACACTTCAGCTGAAATAGGGAACATGCTATAGATAACAACAATAACATATAAAAATTGCAGGGCAATCCGAGCATATTTACGGGAGTTGGAGCACGGACAGACGGCAGACGGCCAGACAAACCGAAGTCATAAACACTTTTCAATTAGGTTTGAAAGTGTTAAAAATTAATGCTTCAGAGTTTTAGCACTAATTTCATTGAATATTTTATCTCAATTTATAAATGAAGTTGCAATGTTAGTTTTATTTAACCCTTTCATGCACGGAAATCTCATGAGGTTGAATTGAAAAACAACCCCAGTGAAATGTGTATACTTTATTTTTAATCCTTTATCACATATAAACCTCATATGCATTCAATAATGACTGTGAAATACAGCAATAGAATATAACAGAGCCATCTCCTTTTCAAATATTCAGTTTGAAAATCTGCCTTTGACAATTTTTTTTCCTGTTCTGTATAAAATAAGATTCTCAAACAATTTCTGCTCCTGGATCTAAACAAAAGCATGACCAAAAATGTTTTTTACTTTTTACTTTGTGATAGGTGCCCAAAGTTTAAATTATTGAAAAACATGATTTAACAACTCTTAAGAATATACTTTTTAAATGGTTATAAATATATCAAGGATGTTTTGTAATTCTGTAATACTTGTAAACTATTAAAAGTGCAACATTATTTATTTTTAAAAGGACCATTTTAAAACTATTTTAAGTGCAAAATATGTTTTTCATCCATTTAAAAATAATTCAAGCATGAGAGTGTTAATTCAATTAAAAAAGATTTGCCTAAAAAAGAAATACTATATGCATACTATTTTAATTGCATTTCCTTATTCCCAATTAATTTTACGTCATCAACTATGTTCTAAAAGACAATAAGAAAAAACACTTTTATGAAAAATTATTTATTTTACACATTACTAAAATAGACATCTGATAAAAACATCTGTACAGATGTCTTAAAAACTTTAAAACACAAGATATTAGTTGTACATAACACTTTCCTAGCACTTTCGGCTGTAAACTAAGCCATTATCAAGGATATCAATCAGCGGAGACCAAAGCTCTGATCTTGTTCAAAACTAGAACTCAAAGTGACAGGAGAACCCATTATAGACATGCATCAGTAGATGGACCCATTGTTGGTGAGGAGGAAACACAAATCGCGACTCTTTCGGGATACCATACTTTCCCGTAACTCGGAGCAGTTCATATCAAATGATTGGTATTTGGTATGATAATACATCATTGCAACAGTTGCTTGCCTGCGAGAAAATTTCTATGGACTCCAATATTATTGCAGGCAAACAACTGTTGCAATGATATATTATCATACCAAATATCAAGCATTTGGTACAAACTGCACCGAGTTACGGGAAAGTATGGTCTTCCAAAAGAGTTGTGATTTGTGTTTCCCTCTCACCAACAATGGGTCTATCCACCGGGGTATGTCTATAATGGGTTCTCCTGTTGCTTTGAGTTATAGTCTTGGACAACATCAGAGCTTTGGTCTCCGCTAATTGATATCCTTGATAATGACTTAGTTTAGAGCCGAAAGCGCTAGGAAAGTGTTATGTACTACTAATATCTTGTGTTTTAAAGTTTTTCAGACATTTGTACAAATGTTTTTATCGGGCGTCTATTTTAGTACTGTGTAAAATTAATCACTTTTCATAAAAATGTTTTTTCTTATTGTGGATAACAAAGGCGAATCTTTTGTTTCGAATTTTCTTTTATATTAAAGTAATTTTGGTATATTTTCAAAAGATCACAAAAATGAAAATAATGTTTTAGCCAAGTATACCCATCTTTTAAATGAAATTTGCTGCATTGGGTCATTCCATGTCAACTGGCCTAGAGGCTCCCACTCGACCCCTTTCAAATTTTATATAAATGATACAGAACATACATATAGGTATAAGATGGACATCTGCAAACTATCAGTGTCAGAAATAGTATAGTTGGGGCGCTAGGGGTCGTTTGGTAAAACTCACTATTCCATGGTCGCAGAAAAAACGAGAAAATCACCAAGTTTGCCATCTTATTGCTCATGATACAAGAAACCTTACTTATTGAAAATAGGTGATCTAGTACAACTTTTTGTGCTAAAAAACATAATTAGAGTATTAAAAATCACAAATCAATACCTTTGTCATTACTTGGCCTCAAAGTAGGCCATACGGCCTGTCACGATGAATTTTACCTGTACTTTAACATGGTGTAACTACTGAAAAAAATTATTTTAAAAGTTTGTCACTTTAACAATTAATTACCTATGAAGATGTCATAGAACTGCTGGAGTTGTTTCTTTCCTGCTTAAATATTCATTAATTTTTTCAGCTGTGAAATCTGCTAAAAAATTAAAATAATCAATTCCACCCAATATTCAGAAGCGTATATCTCAAAAGGGACACTCCTGACATGATTACAGTTAGTACCACTGCAAAGGGCACATCTTAATCTATAAGAAAGACTATTTCATTTTGGGCCTCTTACATATAGGGGAAAAATAATAAAATTCAAAAGACCTATTTTACGCGATATTTCTTCTTCGAAGATCTTCTCTTTTAACAAATTTAACACAAATCTTTTTATTTACAATGATAAATGTATAGATATTTATCTCTTGTTGTGGTCCACGGTTGCTTCTGCTCTACCATTCTGAATGATTGGTAACCACGTTACCAAAGGGTCACGCCCGATAGCCATGAAAGACTAGCTCCTGGTTGAGTTTCTCTACTACATGCTCAGAAGCCTAAATGTGAGTGTCTAACAGGTTCCCAAGTCTATCATAGAAACTTCTTTGATGATTCTAAGCTTCAATTGGGTTGCTTCAGGGTTTCCAAGTCGTAAAGAACATCTAGTTATTGGTTCAGTTTATCAAATTTCTTATTGATTGAGATTACAAGAGTTTTGGGTAAACTGTATTGCTCACTCATTGTTGTTGCTGTTGGAACTGGAATCGTAGCTATTATATGCTCTTCTGGAATCCAACAAAGATCTTGTCTAGTGGGCCAATAAAACATTTTGGCAACTCCATGAGGGTGCATAAAATTTATTAAGACATCGCGCTCTTCAATTGATATTTCAATAACATTTCCAATCCACCAATTTCTGTCTTAGATACAGGCAATATACTGTCTAGGCTGTATATCAGAAACGAATGAATAGTGAATTGCAGTCTTAGCACTCTTATCAACATGTGTTATAAAGAATGGTGCATCATTTGTTATTCTACTGACACGAACTTCTTTTTATTTAAGGATACAAACTGATGATGATGTTCTCTTGTGCCAGAAACTGTGCATCCGCTTTTGAAACGCTCTTCTTGATCAGCTTGTACTGCTTCAATTTATTTTTTTTAAACAAAAATGAATTTAATTTCCTTTATGTTCTTTTCACAGAACTTATATAGATCTGTCGGAGTTAAAATTTGGTCTTTAATAGGTCCTTGAAGGCTTGCTTTCATATCCAGCCATTTTACAGTTCCTCCTATACTGTCACAGGGTGATTTTCCATGGCTTGTACCAAGCAAATTCCACTTTGCAGTGATTCCAAAGTCACTCTGTTGATAACAAAGATTCAAAATATTTTTAAAATTCTTGCAGCAGATCCGTCACTAAAATAATGTATATGCAAAGAAAAAAACTCCAGTCATAAAAATAAATTAATTTTCATACAGATAAACATATTTGCACAGTTCAAAAATCTTACGTAAGGAATTTTTGGGATGGACTTTGTTCAACAGTCAAATGCTTTGAAAAAGAGAAATCTCGGAAAAACAGTGATTTAATTATTTTTCCACTATATGTAAGATGCCCAAATTGAGATAGTGTTCCTTGTAGATTAAAATGTGCTCTTTTCAGTGGTACTAACTGTAATAAAATCAAAAGTGTCTCTTTTGAGACATACGTTTCTGAAAATGGGGTAGAATTGATTATTTTAATTTTTTAGGAGATTTCGCAGCTGAATAAATGAATGAATATTTAAGCAGGAAAGAAACAAATTCAGCAGCTCTATGACATCTTCATAGGTAATATATTGTTAAATTGACTAATGTTTAAATTAATTTATTCAGTAGATACAGCTTGTTAAAGAAAGGGTAAAATTCCTCACGACAAGCCACATGTCCTACTTTGAGCTCAAGTAATGATGAAGATAATGATTTGCGATTTTTAACACTCCCATTATGTTTTTTAGCACAAAAAGTTTTACTAGATCACCTATTTTTAATAAGTAAGATTTATTGTATCTTGAGAAATAAGAGAGCAAAAGTAGTGATTTCATCATTTTTTCTGCAACCATGAAATAGTCTATTTTTCTGAAGCATCCCCAGGAGCTAGTCTTTCATGGCTATCGGCGTGACCCCTTGGTGACGCGGTTACCAATCATTCAGAACGGTAGAGCAGAAGCAACATGGGCCACAACAAGAGATAATTATCTGTACATTTATCATTGATGCTAATAAAAAGATTTGTGTTAAATTTGTTGGAAGAGAAGATCTTCGAAGAAGAAATATCGCATAAAATACGTCGTTTGAATTTTATTATTTTTCCCCTATATGTAAGAGGCTCAAAATGAAATAAAGTTTTCCTTATAGATTAAGATGTGCTCTTTTCAGGAGTACTAACTGTAATCATAACAGGAGTGTCCCTTTTGAGATATACGCTTCTGAAAATTGGGTGGAATTGACAATTTTAATTTAGATTTCATAGCTGAATAAATTAATGAATATTTAAGCAGGAAAGAAACAACTCATGCAGTTATATGACATCTTCATAGGTAATTAATTGTTAAAAACACAAACTTTTAAAATAATTTTTTTCAGTAGTTACAGCACGGTAAAGTACGGGTAAAATTCATCGCGACAGGTCGTATGGCCTACTTTGAGGCCAAGTAATGACAAAGGTATTGATTTGTGATTTTTAATACTCTAATTACGTTTTTTAGCACAAAAAGTTGTACTAGATCACCAATTTTCAATAAGTAAAGTTTATTGTATCATGAGCAATAAGATGACAAACTTGCTGATTTCCTCGTTTTTTCTGCGACCATGAAATAGTGAGTTTTACAAAAGGACCCCTAGCGCCCCAACTATACTATTTCTGACACTGACAGTTTGCAGATGTCCATCTTATACCTATATGTATGTCCTGTATCAATCACATAAAAATTGAAGGGGGTCGAGCAGGAACCATGCCAAAAGTTAGGCCACTTGACATGGAATGACTCTATTTTAAAATTGTTTAGACAGTTTTCTGAAAGCCAATAAAGTGTTTGAATCAAGCCACAAACTCTTGCAGGCTTAGTAAAGATGAATTGATCAATATGGATAACTTTTCAAGTGCATTGTTAAATAACAATAATAACTTATATAAACTAAAATATGTATGGATCAAGAACTTTTAATAGTGCTGCTAAAATAAAATATTTCCCTATTAAAGAAATTACTTAATATATTTTATTTTTAGTGAAGATGTTACACATACACATAAGGAAATAAATCTTATGAAACACAAGTACCATACCATATAAGAAAAACGATGTAATCACAATTGGTAATCTGTAATTCAAAAATACATTCTGTTTTTAAATGAAACATAGTATTTATTGCACAATCAGAGACAACTTGCTAGGCCACTACATTTCAATACATTCTTTGAATATTATACATACTCAACTTTAGCAGTTAAAAACTAAGTTTAAAAAAAATTAAGATTTCAAGGGTTTTTTGCTATATTAAAGTAGCACAGTATTAAATAAAATGATTAACACATATAAAATCTTGTAAAATTACAGTTAAACACATACTAGTGTTTGATCCAATGAAACTTCTCCAGTAAGCAGAGGAGCAGGAAATAATCTTTTTCTTAAACTAGCTTCATCCTCTACATCCATAAATTCAGAGCTATCAGAAAGGGATAATTCATCAAACAGTTTCTCCTCAGGTGATTCAATTACATCTAGGTCATCCAGTAGATCTCTCCTAAAAAGAAATATTAATTACTAGCTGATTCGTCTGGCGTTGCCTGGTACAGTAAAAAAATAATATGAAATGCGAAATGACTCTAAAAATCGCTGATCGAAACCGTTCCTCTGGTAACTCTTTGTCTTTCGGAAATTAAATGGAGAGATGGACCCCAAAGTGGAAGTAAATTTAATACCACATCCTCAAAGGTCTGAATAATTTTATTCCAAGCAGGTCAGTTTTTGGTCAAAATTTAAAAAAGGTTACCGTGTCGGATTATCACAAAATTTGCATTTTCGGAATCAGAAAAATAAACTTATGTACAGACAGCGAGTTTTGATTCAATACCTCTAATACTTTTCTTAATACTCTAGGATTAGTGAAAATGAAACTATTTTGTTGACTGGGATTATCAAATTGGTAACTTTCTTTTGCAGTTTCAATAAAAATAGCCATTTTCGGAGCACGCACTAGAAAATCTTAATTCCACCACCAGGGAATGCATTCTGTTCAAAGCAAATATTCTGACACGTGTCCCTGCTGCCTACGATACTGTGTATAGCAGACGTGCTACGCATGTGCTGCAAAATCTTTTGTTCCAGTTTCCACCACCAGGTGGAGCATTCTGTTCTAAATAAACTTCTTTTTGAACAAAACTCTGGCACTCGTTCCCCCTGCTTATGGCACTGTGTAGAAAGCATGCATGAAGAACCTGTTAGTTCCACTTTCCACCGCCATGGGGTACCAAATCTATGTCTTAATTAATTAGGTATATCTTAAATAGTTCATGTTAAGTTGAATGAATTTTTTCCCGTTGAAATTGGACCCATAGAACCCAAGAAAATATATCACTCCCCTAAATATTAATAATCATAAAATGGTGGTAACCAAGGGCTGAAAAATTATACTGATGTTTATTTAGTACCTGGGAGACCTCGGAAGAATGTCATAAAGGATTTTGTTTGAATCTGACTAAGATTAAATGCAAAATCTTTTCGTTATATTTTCCACTGCCAGAGGGTGCACTCTGTCTTAAACAAACCTCTTTCTTAACAAAACTTTGGCACTTTTCCCCGCTGCTTATGGCAACATATAGAAGGTGTGCTGTGCACACACTGAAAATCTTTTAGTTCCACTTTCCACTGCTATGGGGCACCAAATCTATGTCTTAATTAGTTGTCTATATATTAATTAGTTCATGTAAAGTTGAATGAATCAATCCTCACTGAAATCGGGCCCTTTGTTGCAATCGGACATATTTCAAATGCAAATTTTTTTAGTTCCACTTCCCACCACTAGGAGGTGCACTGTGTTCTAAATAAAACTCTTTCTGATCGACACTCCGGCACATGTCCCTGCTGCCTATGACACTGTATAGCAGGCATGCTGCACACGCGTTGCAAAATCTTTTAGTTCCATTTTGTACTGACAAGTGGCGCCAAATCTGTATCTTAATTAGTTCGTGTTAAGTTGAATAGATAAATTCTCGTTGAAATTGAGCCCATAGAACCCGAGAAAATACCCCTCTCTGGTGATTAATGTTAAAAAATAGTGGCAACCTAGGGCTGAAAAAAATGATACCGAAGTTTATCTAGTATCTGGGGGACCTGAGAAAAGGTTTTGTTTGATTCGGACTAATAATAAAAAAGTTCTGATTTTGGAGGCAGGGTGGGAAGGAGGGGGTTTCTATCAGAGCATTAATGCAATATTTAAATTACAACCAAAGACTCACCTCTCCCCCCCCCCCCACACACACAGAAATAAACCAATGATGTTAAAATATTAGGAATTATCGTTAATTTTTTAAACAGAAACAAAATGACTTTCTTTTTTGACATACAAAAACAGTAAGTTATAGCTGCTAATTTCTGAAATCAAATACATAAATGACGTCACATACATGAAAAACTCTAAAAATCGCATAAAACAAATCCCGAAACATTCACAACTCGATGTTCGAATTGCAATCAGCTGCCGACCTTTTCATCTGTCAATCATAATTGCCCAGTTGACTTGCCGCTGTGCCTACAATCCTATCAGCTACCAATCACAACTGCCCTCCAATGGTTTTGACTTCTAGCGGCATCAATTGATGTCATACGCTACAAAACATGAAAAAAAGGTTAAAAAGCCCTTAAAAAATGGAATTAAAAAATTTAATAAAAAAAATCGGGATAATAAATTATCCGCCATTCCCTTTTAAAATCATGATTTTTTATCTGTAAAGAATTATCAACTCTCTCCAAGCTAAAAAGAGAGGGGAAAAAATGACGATTCTGAGCCTAGCTGGGGCAGAAATGGAAGCAACCACCGAACCATTCAAGCATTCTGGTCAAAATTTCTTAGTATCGAAAGAAAAAATTCGCCAAACATTCAAAAATCTCTGTATGAATTTTGCATAAACTTTATTGAAAAGAGGACAAAATTTACTATATTGGGTTAAAAGATTGGAACCGGATTCTGGTTACTAATGTGGAAAAATCACAGCAAAACGTGGAAAAACACTAAAAATTGCATAAAAAATTTAATTAAAAAAATTTTTATTAAAAAATTCCAAATTCAGGCTTTGAGGTGCAAAACTACATGCATAGAGGTACCTTCCCACCAAATTTTGTAGCTTTACGGGCAGCGGTCTCTTCAGAACACAACACACAAACTTCCTTCTTTATTATAGTTGGAGATTTTTCAGAATATTTATTGAAAAGAAAATATAAGATGAAAGCTTCTTACTACAATTTTTTTCCCTTGGCCAAATTCAAATAAATTATTTTCTCTAAAACAAAGCACATCACTTATAGAAAACAAGTATAAAAAATGTAGTTTTTTAGATTGGCTGGTTGATTACGTGTGCTACAATCATCTTTGGCACATGAGGGCTAAACAGACTGAGAACGTTTAAAGTGGAATCCGACCTACTACAAACATCTATCTGAAGGATGCGCAGAGTGGTGGCAAGGATCAAATTAGAGACCCCAGAACAACACACGAGAACTATAGCATCAAGCAAAATGCTAGCTCTGTTTCTTGCTTGAAACTCATTTTACTGTCAAGTTCAGGATTGTGTTGCTACAGTACTCCACTCCCAGTGAGGAGAACATCTTGTTGGTGTCAAATGAGTAATGTTCACTTGTGTTGCATCGCGGTTGCCTGGGTGATGCTGTCATGTTGACGTGTGGCCCTGAACATGTGTGCCATGACAGGCTTTGTGCTATGAGAGTTGCCACAGACTTTACGTGCTGGGGGTGTTTTCAGTGTTGCCCCCGAGAGAAGGTTATTATGCTGGCGAACATACATGTTTGTTTTTCTAAGGTTACCAATGAAGGATGTGCAGAGCGGTGGCAAGGATCGAATTAGAGACCCCGGAACAGCAGGCAAACAGTGTAGCATTGAGCTAAAAGCTAGCTCAGTTGCTTCCTGCTAAAAACTTGTTTTACTATCTGTTTGAGATGCAGTGTTGCAACACATCTATGCCAAATTGGGTTTAAAACTGGTACCTCTTGTCCAGTAGCCAAGCTTGTTCACTAGACAAGCAGATGGCAAAGTTTTTTTAGGAAAATAATTTATTAGATTTTTTTTCTTTTAAATATTGGGTTAAATTCATGTTGAACATGAATTTTATGAGAGCAGTGTTGAATTCCAACATTTTTCTCCAGGAGGGATTTCTGTAGGTGGGGGGGGGGGGGGGAGGAGGATTACAGAGTTCCAGGGAGGGGGGAGGAATTGCACTTTTTAACCATTACAGGCATAAAATCCCAAATCTTCCAGGGGGGGGGGATTCAATCCTACGGGGGGGGGGGGGGGGGGGAATGTCCCTCTCCTCAATTCAACACTGAGAGTGAGGTAATTTAAAGTATTTTCATAAAGCTGATGCTTAAATTTTAAATACATAGTTCAGTATAGGATCTGTTATCTGGAATTATTGCGACCTGGGGTATTCTGGATAAGGGTTTTTTTTGTAATTCAGAACACTTTACTATAAATATAAAAAATGTACAAGTTAACTAATTTTTCAAATAGTGATAAATATGAATGATATATGTAAATATACATATTTAATATTTTGTTAATTTAATAACTTATTTACACAGAAAAAAAAATTCTAAATTACAGTTCAAATTATAAAATATTACATTAACAATTAGTTTTGGAACTTGGGAGCAAAATCCATTCATTTGGATTTTTGGAACTTTATTAAAGTTGGTTGCTTATTGTATGTCCCTTGCATAAATTGTTCTTGTATCCTGTGCACTGACATGATTTGCTGTTCAAGAAATTAGCTTCTCTACTCCATTCCACAAATCAGTTGTTCAGTGAAAAATATCAGTTGTTCATCTGTTTTTAATGATTTTAATCGTAATGTTTTTTGCACCATATTTTTATATTTATTTATTGAATGCAAGCAATATCATTTATTTTTTCTTTGTGTTGACTGTAGAATAAAAGGGCGCCGAATGGGAATTCTTAAAAAAATTGAACTGATTACTTAGAGTCCCCCTTCTACCAGTAGAATTTTGCGACTGATTGATGAATTTCGCGACTTTTTTGTGTGGTCGACCGACCAATTTTGCAATATCCTTGAGATTTCCCCTCAATTGACAGACAAATTTCGCGATTCTTTCGTGTGACCAATTGAAGAATTTTGCAATAATTTTCCTGTGATTGATTGAAGAATTTTGTGATTTTTACCCAATGATTGACTGACGAATTTGTAATTTGGTTTCGCAACCAATAGACAAATTTTGCAACTTTTTCCCTGCAACCGATTGATGAATTTTGTGATATTTTCCTTCTACCATTGGACGAATTTCACGTTTTTTTCCACAACTGATTGAGCACGAGATTTTTTCGTAAACAATTCGAAAACTTGCAGATTTTTCCCCACAACATACTGGTGAAACTTGCAGGGTTTTTTTTCCATGTGATCAATGGACGAATTTCGTGATTTTTTACTGCGACTGACTGAAGAATTTTATGATTCTTTATGTTTTTGAAATGAAACAAATTAAGCTGTGGTAATCGTTTTGCATTCCGGTTTTCAGAGTGTTCCAGATACGGGGATGCCAGATAACAGATCCCACACTGCATATGATTTTCTCTAATCTTTTAATTTGAAGCACATATATTCGCAGTCATATTATTTTAATTTATTTTTTCCAACAATAAATTTGATGATTGAAATAATTATCAGGTTTCTAACCCCTTCAAGACAAGAGTCATGTATATACATGCAGTATAGAATGCATACAATACTTCATTTTGCCTATTGCCATTTTCAAATAATAATTTCTACCTTATTTAATCACAAAATTTCTGTGATCAAATAAAGCAAAGATTACCATTTGGAAAAACAGTGCTTAAAAAATTAAAATTGTATATAAGACATTCATTGCTAAGGTTTAAGTCTACTTCTGAATAGCATCATAAAGACTGACATAATTAAGCCTAATAGCCTTTAGCATAATTAAGACTGATTTGAAATAGCCCATGAGATTGACAAAATTGTGCATAAAATGAGAAAATCCTGCACAGTTGAAAATGCAGTGTTTGATTTTCCCCCAAGTCTTAAATTATTAAATCCTTCTTTAAGCAGACCAATCTTTGATAATTTTAGAGTGTTTAAAAATGTTTAATAATTTGATAGTAGATTATACCAGAGATTTTGTTTTGAAAATGAAATGCTAATATTTGGTCACAATTAGCTATTTGTACTTCCGAGAAGCATTTTTCAGGTATTAGAGGGGGGGGGGGGATCAAAATGAATTCATATTAAAAATATATGTACTGGGTGAGTCAAGATAAAGGTTATTCTGATTATCTCTTAAATCATTAATGACAGAAACATACTTCTAATTACAAAATATACACAAATCTAGTAGAGCTTTTAGGTATGGCATTTATTTTGCAAGTAGTTATATAACAGGGTGGATCGAAAAATCTAAATGTGGATAATTGAATCGGCATGGGGTACAAAAGTTGCCTTTTATGTGTATTAGTTTACATCTATTTTTTTATTGAAATCCATTCATATCTTCCGGTGCCCCAAGCGTCCCAAAAATTGTTAAAAATTGAAACTTTTATGAAAATTTATAATTTTTTTGCTTTTTTATTCTTTATTTCTTTAATTACTTTTAGTGCAGGGTGCGAAATTTGTCTTTTAAGCATACTAGCACACATGCAAAACATTTTTAACTTGAACTTAAAATTATAAGTAAAAATAAGAGTTAAATAATCATTTGTATAGCGTAATTATTAGATCCAGGGGATGACAAATCATTTATCGTTTATATTAAATGTATAAAAAAAAATTTTTATACTATATTGTTATATACGAAATTTTGAATAGAGCAGTTGCTTCAATTTGCCAGTGCTGTTTTACAAGATATTGGAATTGTATACAAAAAAGGGACTTTGAATTTAGTAGATCGCAACAAAATTCGTCGATAGCATACAAAGGCTCGAATTTTAGTTACAGAGACGAGCAATTTAGCCATGCCTCTGTCTATTTTAACCAGATTCCTTCATCCTACTCCGAAAATGGGAAAAAAAATCTCCTTTAAAATTTAAACTCGGGTATCCCTTCTTGAAATCTCACAGAGGAGACTGGCACATGAACAAGTACTGTAATTTCCGGTAAATAACAGATAACATATAAGATTTTAAAAGTGAAATTTTGCTGTTTGTGGCTTATACAAAGAAGTACATGGCAATTTTTTGTTCTTCCAGTGCAATTCTAGTCGCTCACTAGACTTTCAAATCCGAAAGATCGATTATTTGATGTGCTGATAGTGCCATCTGTTGACTAAATAGAAAACATGATACTTACGAACTATGGAGTCACATTAATAATGATATATAATTTAAAAAATAATTGTATAAAGTATTACATATTAGCAATTTGAACTTATAATACAGGAAATCATAATTTAAGAGTTTATAAATTTCTAATTTTCATTTGGATTAAAAATTGTTAATAGCGTAACTGCAAATTATTTTTTTTATTTTAAACATCTGTAGTGAGCGGCGCTGAACCAACATGCAATATCTGTGCAGGTTCATAGCACACCTTCACCATGCATCGCGCATCGGAGAGGCGAGTGTAGAGCTTAGCAGCTAAGAAGCTTGGCTCGCGAGCCACCAATCAAAGTCTGCTTATAAAAAGTTTTGCCATTCGTCACGTTGACGTAATCATCAGCGAAGCCCTTACGCTCATTCACTGTGGTTGGTTCTTTTCAGCTGAGCTTTTCAGTAACTAACGTCTAATGAGGCGAGATTGTTCTTGTCACTCTGTGAGAAAAACTTCCCCTCCCACTCTCAGAGCTCCCGTGCTTTATTTGTTTTAATTTTCCCCAAAACAATAAAATGAAAAGTTCCACTTATTACCAATGCTTTGATTGGTTATATTATATTTATTGGTTAGCATTTGTTAGTTTTGTTTCCCGTGTGCTAGACACAATTCTGCTTAGTTTTTTTTATTTTTTTATTATCGTATAAAGTTTGATATATATATATTTTTTTTTTTGGCTTAAAATACTAAAAGGAAGAATGTCTTCTAAGCACAAAAGTTACACTTCAAATTTAGTAATGGTGTGTGAAAAAGCAGAAGCTATCAGAAACAGGGGAGCTGCTCGAGAAAATGATGTTGATGAACACTGTATTCTAGGATGGAGAAGTGAAAAGGAAATTTTGCAAAAAATGTCAAGACAAAAAAGAGCTCATCGAGGCAGAAAAGTATCATGGTCTGTTTTAGAAAAGCTTGTAAGAGAACAATGTGAACTAAACTTACCAGTTTCAACAGTACGATTTCGGTTGCAAGCAAAACTAAAACTAATTGCACAGCAAATGGGAATAACAAATTTTAAAGGTGGTCCGCATTGTTGCAATAGATTTATGAAACGAAAGAATTTAACTGCGAGACTCAAAACAACTGTGGAACAAGCTTTTCCAGCAGATTGGCAGGAAAAGAAATGCTCTTTTTTAGAATATGTCCATAAGATTATTGCTGAAGAGAAATTCAATGGAGAATCCATCATAAACATGGATGAGGTCCCCCTCATATGCGATTGCCTACCCCCCCCCCCTCCAAAACAGAACTGTGAGCTTAAAAGTAGAAAAGACTGTCTCTGTCCTGATGACCGGAAATGAGAAGACTTCCTTTATGTGCATGCTAGCGTGCGTGGCAAATGGAAACAAACTAAAGGTGTTATTAATTTTTTTAAGAAAAACCTTGCCGAAAGGAAATCACCCCCCCTGACATTGTAATATATTGTAATTTCAGAAGGATGGATGTCCCAAGAAATCTTTTTAGACTGGTTAAATGAAGTTTGGAAAAAAAAGGAATTTGCTTTTTTTAAACCACGCAAACTCCCAATTTTTTATTCGAAAAAACAAGTTACCAAACCCAAATTTCAAGGGCAGAAAGCGACCCAAACTCAAAAGAATTCAAATCATCCTGACCCATAATGAAAAAATTAAATTTCAGACTTGACCCAAAAACCGGGTTATTGGACCTGATGCAGGAATCTAAATCTAATTCATTTTAAATTTCATTGCTGTCAGTATCACTCACTTATTTTGAAATACAGTAGATGATGATATTTTGAAATTTTTGAGATGTCTCTGTAAAAAAAACTATGCACCATAAGACTACTATGATAAACACAGAGTAGTACTGTGTATACTTTAATGTCATACCCAAAATTCATGATGATTGGTCAATTTTACAAAAGTTAAAAAAACATGAAAACAGACATACAAATATATTATTTTTAGATCCCAATGATATTGAAACAGGACCATCTGTGGACAGAGTTCATTCTAGCAACAAAAAAAAAGTATGAACAGTGGACCATTTGTTCAAGAATTATTTCATGGACATACAAAGAAAAAAAAAAGAAAAATGAATTGTATAACCTCTTTTCATTGCAAATCAGTTAAAAATAGAAGAAAACACATCAAACTATCATAAATATTTGTTTGATATAAATTAAAATTAGCTAAAATCAAGTTATTAATCAAAATTTTGAAGAAATAAATTTCAACATACCTTGAAGATCTTGGGCGAGCCAAGGTACTTTCAGAAATATCCATCCTAAAGAATTAAATTGCAAAGAATATATTAAAGGGCATTTCAAGGTAAAAAACAGACTTTAAATTATTTTCTTACTAATATCAATTATACAGAAAATATATAAATAAATTTGTTAAAACTTATATATAGTTAAAAGAGAACTGGAGCTTTCAAAACAAAATAACCAAAGAGCACATGAGTATTAAGGAATTAAGTTCTATCTCTTATTTTTCATTTTTTAATAAATAAAATCAAGAGTCAACAAGGAATGAGTATCTTAGATGGAGGACTTTTGAAGAAAATCTCAGCATTATGGTCCTTCCATGTCAAATAGGCCAGTGATCCCTGCTCAATCTACTTCCATTTTGCTGAAATTTCCATAAGATCAAGGGTACAAACTTAAAAAATATATTGGGTGGTCTCAACCATTCTTTGGGTAAAATGTCATGGCCAGGGCTTTACAAATTTTATAAAATCTGATAACCAGCGAAAAATTCTAGTTGCCAGTAAAAACTATTTACCCCCCACCCCCACCCTTCATTGATTTTTCAAAAACACACTTTTTTTTAATGAATTAATCGAGAAAAAACAATAACTACCATAGTTTATAATTATTACTTACATAATTTAGTTTTATAGATTTACTTCAAATGAATTATTTATAATCACACATATATATGTATATTATTATTCGTTAAAACGAATGTGATAGATTAATTATTTTTAATTATGAATACAGAAATCTGGTTTTAAACTTACAAAAAAAACTTCTATACACAATTATACACAATTTTTAGCATTGTATCCAATTTTAGTTGCCACAGAGGCTGGATTGACATTTTTTACTCTTTTATTTAGCCCTTTCCCCACCCCCTCCTTCCACATTCTAATCATGCGACATGCTTGCTGGCTAGTGAGGTGAGGTAAATATTGGCGTTTTATGTGCATAAGATGGGAAATGTCTTTTAAACTTTGTTCTTTCATTAAAAGTACGAGAAAAGATGAAGATCACTGCTTGCCGTGCACCAGTAGGAGTTGGGGGAAAAAATGCCGTTTGTGCTTATTTCATAGGTCAACAAAAAAAAAGAAAGAAAAAAAGAAAAAGCCAGATTAAATAACTTCGTCGCCAGATAGAAAAACTTAGTCGCCAGTGGCGACCTGGCGACCGTATTTGTCAAGCCCTGGTCATGGCCATGTTTTGTTTTTCTTTGGACGGGGAGGAGGCAGATGAGAAAAAAAGAAAAGGTTATTTTTTAAAGTAAAATATAAAGTTGTGAATTTATTAAATTATATATTCTCAGAGGTCTTCCGTATAAAGACACTAATATTTGCTATAACAACACAAATAGAACTATTAATTAAAAGTGGAAAAGAACAAAAAAATAACAAAATGGACATCCAATGCAAATATATTCAAACTAGTATATAACCCCCGTCAAAAATGACTTGACAGAATGATAATCTGTGTTCCAATTTCATAAGGATAAGACTTTATACAAACAAACAGCATGAAGATTTTACTATTGAAAGGTTTGTATTATAGAAATGTAGGAGAGACTGGTACACAGTGGACCACTTTTTCAGTTTAATTTTTTTTTCTCTTTAATGGACAGACCAATCTGCTTGAAATTATTTTTGAATATTCTTTAAACCTTTGTCGATTCATCATAATTTTCTCAGAACATAGTTTTCAATACATTTAAAAATATATATATATTTATATACACCCGTAAAGTGGACCAGTGTGCCCCGGAAGCGGGGCACACTGGTCCAGCCACTGGGGTACAGTGGACCGCTATTATCTGAAATAGTACAATATAAATCTATTTTTCATTAATCGAATTCTTCTTTATTTCCGCTTTACCTCAAAAATAACTTAGTAATATAAATTTGCAAATAACATTTTGAAAAAAGAAAAAGTACCAAAATATTTATTACATTTTGAAAATAATAACAGATTAATACAGGAACAATTGCAATTTAGATGAAGTTATTACTTAAGTACAAAAAAATCATGTACATTAAAATTTGCAAATGAAATTCCAAAATACTTATAAGTAAGATTGAGCGTAGAATTTTCCAGAAATATTTTTGGGTCTGGGAGTAACATTACGAAATCATTGACATCAACAACAGATTCATCTACAGTTTCTGGAAAAATAAACAGATTTCCTTAGAAATTGAGTCTCATGAATGAACTTGAATAGAATCATCACCAATTAGGTTAGTTATATATTTTAAAGGCAGTAAATACAGAACTAAATATTTCTTACTATCAGGACCGTGCAAAGAGAAAACTGTGCCCGGGGCAAAGTTTCAATTTGGCACCCCCCCTCCCCCTTCTTTTTGTGACAGGTACCACAAAACTGATAATGTACAGAAACAGAAATAAATTCTATTGAATAAACATTTCACGTTTATTTTGGAGCTTTAAAAAGGTTTTATTTTAATTCAGAAATTCCAAACAACTAAATAGCGTAAGAGAAAATTGCAGTTATTTGTTGCAGAGATCATGATATTTTGAGAGAAACAAAAGAATGATGAAAAGAAAAAAAAATTCCCCCAGAAAATAATCGATGACCAAAAAAGGAATAAATAAATAAATTAAACCGTGGTCGGTAGTATAAATTTGGTGCCCCCTTAATTTCCGCGCCCGAGGCGAAGGGCACCCCTCGCCCCCCCTCTTCGCACGGCCCTGCTTACTATGTTAAATTAATTGTTATTTTTCTTTGTTTACTTTATTTTACAGTTAATAACTATTTTAAAGCAATATTTCTTTATAGAAAATAAGCAATTATTAAATATTTTTAACATTCTGCATTACAGGAGCTGAGTGGATTGAGGACCACTGTGCCCCACGTTGAAGTTCAATAAATAATCATATTAATATTGTTTATAGCTTTCTTTTAAACATATTAGCTTTAAAGTTAAATAAAAACAAGTATATTACCTTTGCAAACTAGTTGTTTTATCTTATTTATCTGTAATCTTTAATTACTAAAAAAAGAAAAATATGATGACGAAAGATTTTACTTTTAGAAGCTCAAAACAACCAATCAGGATAAAATGTTCCACTCTGAGCTAAAAACATGTTCTCTGAAGACTATAAATAATCAATCCAGTGCTGTTGTCTATTAGGATAGAAGAGAAGCTGAAAAATTTTTTAGATAAATAAAATATTATGGGTGGTCTACTGTGCCCATAGGTCCAGTGTGTACCGGTCTCCCCTACATTTTAAAAATGACAAATGATTTCTACATATACAAATGATGAGCATTTTTTTTCACTCAATAATTCAGTTTCTGAAATAATTCAACAATTGAACAAAACATTCAAATTAAATACTTTAAAAAATAATCCATGTGCAAGAGTGTTTGTAAAAAAGTGTTATCAATGAGTTTGGCTCACCACATAGCTCATAATGGATTAATGATTGCACAAAACATTACAATTTGTTAGTTTTAAATTATCTAAGTTAATAGTATAATAGAGTTTTAAATCATTTCTGCTTTAAATCAGTTATTACAAAATCATTGCTTTGTTTATTTACATTTTAATTTTATATTGCTAGTTGTATTTTTTACATTATTATAAATATTAAATGCTAATAAAAATCAATATTTCTAATTAAAATCTATAAAAAGATATCTATTTAATTGATAATTTTGACAAATTATAATTACAATTAATTATAAGTATTTGCAGTATATCCAAGGAGTCACTCTCTTTGATTCAACAATGTGTTTATCAGACAGCAAGAAAAATAGCCAAAGAAATTATGCTATTGTAAAAGCGTGTATTTTCCTGAACATTTCTGTAGTCCGGTGATTTTGGGTTGCTCATATCTTTCAAGAATATCAACAGTTTAAAGATTCCACTATAAAAGGATTCTGTAAAGATTAAGAATGATAAACCCTCAAAACAATATTTAAATCAACAAAGATGTTTAAACACCTGTTGCCAATCAGCACAAAGAATTCTCAAAACTGAAATAATTCTCAAACAAAATCTCAAAACTGAATGCACAGCAGTATTTATTGCAATAATAATTAGCGAAGTGAAACACAATTTCTGAAGATTTCACAAAACATTAAAATTAAATATTCAATGCGTTAAAGTTTTTTTAAAATTTTAAAATATATTATCTTTATGAAAATGAATGAATCTAAAAAATGAAAGGCTCACCAAATCGCCTTGTGTTTGTTTACACTATTTCAGAAAAAAGTGTAAACTACAGAATAAATTATTTACAGAAATGTTGATATAAAATGCTTTATATAAAAATAGAATTATATAAAATTTTATAATAATTTATAGAAAAATAGCAATATATTATAAATGCTTTATATAAAAATGTGCTGAACAGACATAATTTACGGCAGAAAAAATTATCATTTAGTTGTCAATGTCAGCATATGTTTTTCATTAAGCCTAACATGGCATTTAGCGATGGTCAATTCGCAGACCAGAGTGATCGCACCCAGTATGGTTACCAACACTTTCCTGCCATTGCATTTTATTTTAAGTAGATGTTTTTATCAACAGTATTATAATTTAATATATACACCTGGTTTTGGTTATTAATCCTGCAGTGAATACTTTAGCTATACAGCTTTTTTCCCTTAGTAAACAAATGATAAAGAACATTACCTATTTGTATAGAAAAATAAAATATTAAAACAAAAAAGCAGCAAGAATATAAATTATCCAAAAAAATTAAAATAAGCTAAGAAATAAGATGCATTATAACATATATTGCTGCATACAGTAGAAAACACTATTCGATTTTACAGTTTCTGAATAAGACCACCTGAACATTTCATACGTCTAAGATTAACATTGACTTCATAAATGTGTCAGAAAGTTGGGAGTTTAGAGTTGAGAACAAACAGCCTTTAGAAAAAAATAAATTGCTCCCTAATGAAAATCTTCCATGGACTGTCACATACTAAAAATTGGTTCAAAATGCCAACTTTCACACCACTTTATGAAAGATCCTTTACATTTATAGGAAAAAGAAAAACGCTATTTCATTTCCTTGCACATTTCATACATATAAAAATGTCTATGAATGTGTCAGAAAGCAGAGAGTTGGGATTTGAAAACAGTCTTTAAATAAATATAAAGATTCAGATTATTTTACACTTTCATTTACTGCTTTTCAGTCAAAAATGTCTTTTTTACACAAAGTGGAGTTTTTCGTCAGTTTAAGAGAGAAGTGGAATTTGATGTTTTTTCACGATTCCTTACAACATAATAGCCAATCTCCCACTTTTTTAAATAAAGAAAAAAAAGAAAAAGAAAAAAAAAACAGATTTTGAACCAGAACTTTTATTTAATGAAATAAATCAAATACAAGTACTTTATTTCTGACTTGCTTCCAAGTGGTGCCACATAGAAGCAAGGCATATTTAATTGAATAAATTTTCTGGTGCAATTTTTTTTTTTTTTAAATTTAGAAAAAGGCGGGAGGTTGGGAAGTATGCTTAGAAAGTATCAAAGCTTGTTCATTTTATGTTGAATCTGTCTAAACTGGGATTATTTAAAGGTTTAAAAAAAATTGTGACATTTAAGAAAGAGTACCAACACTGTCCCACGAAAACCGGTGACCTAGAAAATGAGGCACAGTAGACTGTGTGAACGCAAATAAGCTTCTAAAGAAGAATATTTTGCATGAAGAATATGAAGAAGTTTTTGATATTAAAAGTCTTTCACCTTTATCAAACAAAGTTACTGATTCAGAAAACTATTATAAAATATCATTGAAAGAATAAAAAGGGTGAGGGAAGGGGGTTACATCTCTTAATGAAGCATTTTTTCAATATTAATGTGTATTTCTATACAATAAAGAAGTGTTGTTTGTAAATTTTCTTTCATTATTTATGACTCATCCCCTCCCCTTCCTCTTGTTTATCACCATCTTTAGTTTATGGAGGAGGTAGGTGATATTGTCAATTTTATATATTTTTACAGCAAAATTAGTTGAAAACATTTTAAATTAGTTTATTTTATTGATATTTTATTCTTCTTTAACCTTTTCACAGTTTTCAAAAAGTTACATGGTTGGTTAAATTTAATCCATGTTTTAAAAATAATTTTGAGTTTCAAGAAAAAAAAAAATCTTCACAATTTAAATTTTGTTCATATCTCGATAATAAAGTTAATTAATTCAATAAATCAAAAATATTTATACATCTGACAAAACTGAAGTTAAAAGTACTTATTTAAATTAAATCTATTTAAACTGGCTCAACGTGTAGAGTAAGAAAGGTTCTAAAGCTAGCTTTTGACTAATGTTAGCAATTTGGGTAATCAGCAAAGAAAAGCCAAATTAAGATAATGTTAGCAATATTTTTGTCTGAAAACACAGCTTCAAAAATCATTCTTTAAAACCCCCTAACATACCCTCTGTTTCACCTTTTGATGCACATTAAAAATTTTTGAAATTGTTTATAGATCAGTTATTGATCTAAATTTAAATATCAGCTGTAGAAACTAATAAAACAATTTGTTTTATTAGTTTCTTCTAGAATCTAGATGCTTTGCAAAGTTCAACAAAAAATTCTAGGCCAATATCAAGGAATTCAGTCATATGTGCAACCGCACAGGGGCGGCACAATTTTTGAGAGTATAAATTTCTTTGTGTCGCCAATCAGCGATAAATTGGTAAATAATGAAATTTTCAATACTTTTTTTATGGGCGTATAATTGAGGTTCTGCAAAAATATTTTTTATAAACAGGTCACGTGAGAAGAAGATTCCTAATTTAAAAAAAAAAATTGTTTTGAATATGTGCTTTATGGAGACCTTCCTTGTCAGTGACTTTTGTTAGCCCTATCCTTTATAAGCCAAACTGACCATTTAAGAAATGCAGGCATAACATATAATGAACACTAAAACAAATTCAAAATTTACTTTTTTCTAAATTTGCAGGTTATTCATTTTTATGCCTACTCAAAAAAAGTTGTTGAACAATATGAAATTTGACAAATTTACAGAGTCAGTTTTATATTAAAAGGTATGAAATTTGCAGGCACGGTTATTGAACTGATTTGGAATCAAGTCTTTTTTTTTTTTTTATTCTTTTATAAATGCATACATTCCTATATTATTTATAATACATGTCAATTTTGAAATCCATACAATTTTTATGATGCAATTTTAAGACATGCTTAAAAACATTCAACATTAAAAATATTTGCAACAAAAAATGTAATATGGTTTGTTATGCACATGTTTCCTGAATGTTTAGTCATATCAAGATGTTCTTACATCACTCCTACCTCTGTGAGAAATTTTGACAACTGAATTACATACACTGCAATGAACAAAGTGTTCTCCTTTACAAGATTCCATTTTACATGAAAATTCTTTTGCATATGATTCTATGAAAACTTTATTATACTGCTTTGGTTTCACTTTTTCCAGTTTGTAATAATAATAGAGAATAGATCATGTAAAAAACAATCAAAGAAAACTTTTCTACCATGTAATATTTTTAATTATTCTCTTTTCCGTAAAAGAAAGAAAAAAATGCATGCATCAGATTTGAAGTTTTATCTTTTACATGATGGAAAAAATAACATACGATTTGTTACTAATTTTATCTAAAAACTATGCAATCTTACAGTTTACCGGTACATTTAGAACCAAAACCGTATACTGTATGGCCAAACTGTACAAGTTAGCAGCTATGTAAATTTATTACATCTTGAGTTATAATCAAATGCTGTTACATGGTAATCTTTCCTGAGCTCTTCCATCTTGAAAATTAGCATAAACGTTTATGTTGAGAACATTTTCTGAAAGATGATTTGCCTTTATTGGAAAATGCCACTCTATTTCCTGATTTTGTGTAATAACACATGGAAATTTTGTGCATTTAAGATTAAAAATTAATTCGTGAATGCATCAGAAAGTAGCCAGATTAAATTTGAAAATAGCCTTAAATAGTATTATTATACAATACAGTGGTGGACATAATTATAAGACACCTGCCTAATTTGACATACAGTGAAAGAAAAGCTTCAGAACTTAAAAATGGTTTATCAAATACGACAAAAACCTAAATTTATTCTGTTATCACAGGTAATTGTTTTACAGAAATTATATTTTTATAGAGTTTAATAAAAAAATTAAAAATACCATGGACAAAATTATAAGGCACCCTAACATTTTAATTAAAACACCTGCTTTTTTTCGAAATATGCAAATTTTCTGCACGCTGTTATGATGTCAGCAGTTAACTAAAACAGAAGATAACCGACTTCACGCATTTACAAATATACCACGAGGTACAGAATGCCCCAGCACTATATAGCATTCTTTAGGTCTTCGACACATGTAAACTGCCTCCCATTTCGGTAAACTTCACGAGCTAAGATCCCCCACAAGTTTTCGATGGGATTTAAGACTGGGGAGCGAGAAAGCCACGGAAGAACACTGATACTTTGCTCTGAAAGCCACTTTTTTGTTACGTGTGATGTATGAATCAACGCGTTATCGTGCTGGAAAGTGTAGTTTTAGCCACAAAGAAGTTCACCGTATATGGCTAGTTGATCTTAAAGAAGATTCTTATACTTTTCGGAATTCATTCTTGAATGCACAAAAACGATATCGGTTTTCCCCTGAGCCGAAAAGCTAGCCCAAACAATTACTGAGCCTCCACCCATTTGGCGGCTCATTTGTACATCAGGAGACTTCCGTAAATCATGCCAATAATAGTGAAACCCGTCAGGACCATCCAGGTTAAACTTTATTTCATCAGAAAATAACATTTGGAGGTCCAGGCCATAGTTTGTTTAGCGAAGTTTAAACGCTCCATTTTGTGCCGCCTTAGAAGCGGTGTTTTTTTTCTTCAATTTTTTTAATTTCACATAGGAAGCATTATGCAACAGCCTGCAAATGGTTCTCCTTGAACAATTCAGTTTCAAAGCATTTTTAATGCCTGTACTGGTCATCTTATTCTGTGTAGTGAGCGAAAGCACATGGCGTCTGTCTCTCGAGGACAAGCAAGGAGTACGTTCAGATCTTTTAATCACCGATCCATTACTTCCGCTTTTCAAAACATTTGAAATTGCACATCTAGAGCGTTTAATAACTTTTGAAGCATTATTAACTAAAGCACCAGTTCCATTTAATCTCCAAATTTTGTGAATTTCACTTTCATTTAATTTTGTACCTCGTGGCATGTTTGTAAATGCGTGAAGTCTGTTATCGTCTGCTTTAGTTAACTGCTGACGTCATAACAGCTTGCAGAAAATTTACATATTTCGAAAAAAAAACAGGTGTTTTAATTAAAATGTTAGGGTGTCTTATAATTTTGTCCATGGTATTTTTAATTTTTTTTATTAAACTCTATAAAAATATCACTTTTGTAAAACAATTACATGTGATAACAGAATAAATTTATGTTTTTGTCGTATTTGAAAAAGCATTTTTAAGCTCTGAATCTTTTCTTTCACTCTATGTCAAATTAGGTAGGTGTCTTATAATTATGTCCACCACTGTAGTACTAGTATATAACCCCTGTCAAAAATGACAGATAGTTGATCTGCGCTGCATTTTCATAAGACTTCATGCATACAAACAGCATGAAGATTTTATTATTGAAAGGTATGTAGTGTACAAAACTACATTTTAAAAATGACAAATGATTTCTACAAACACAAATGATGAGGATTTTTTTTTTACTTAGTATTAATTTTTTTAAATAGTTCAACGATTGGACAAAACATTCAAATTAAATATTAAAAAATAATCCATGTGCAAAAGTTTTTGTAAAAAAGTGTTATCAATGAGTTTCTCAAGAGCTTGACTCACCACATAGCTCATTTTTTGATTATATAACCAAAATTAAATAGAAATTACTTGGTACTATTTATTCCTTATATTTTAATTATGTTTCAAAAGAAAAAATCATTTTATTTACGATGGAAACAAAATTTCAAAATTTGTTTGTATTATCGGCCAGTAGATGGCGCCAAAATATTTATAAAAAAAGAGTAATATAATACTGGATCGATCACCGCAAAGCGTCCCTACGAAAGCTGTCACCGCTATTTCTGAGAAAAGTGTTTACAGAAAAAATTGATTACATAAATGATGATATAGATGTTTTATACGAAAATATGCTGAACAGACATGATTTGAGGCAGAAGAAATTAATGTTTAGTTGTCATATGTTAGCATATGTTTTTCATTAAGCCTAACATGGCATTTCGCTATGCTCAGGTTCGCCATGGAAGTAGCACCTCGAAGTAGCAGTTGTTCGCATCTCCGACTCAGTCTACAATATACTTTCCTACACTTGGGTTTGTCGATAGATGACTGCTAAAATAGTTTTTGAAGGTTTAAAACAAAATTTAAATATTTAAAAGCTTTAATATGCTTTTACAAATACTTTAAGAGCAGAATTGGATGTGAAGCTTTCAAAGAGTCGTTCATTTGTGATTCATTTGAATTTGTGATGCTGAATGGCAACAGTGTTCGTTTGTTTATATCTGGGATTATGATGTTTAATCTGGATTTTTAATTAAGAACTTAAAACATCATAATAGGATATGATAGGGGAGACCGGGGTACAATGGACCACCCCCTATTATTCATATTATTTCTGTTTTTGAATGCTTCATATTTTGGCATATAGATGATAGCACTACAGTGGTGAATCAAAGTGTAAAATTATGTGTCCAACTGACAAATTAGCCATTTTAATCTAGAAAGATGGTTTGTGGCAGGTAGAAGTAAATATTTTCAGCGAAACACATCTTTTTTTCTTCATTAAAGAATTATGATTTGAAAGACATTGCTGAGCACAATTAAAAGCTAAGATAATCTATTCTTATATTAAATGTAGCTAAAATAATTGAATATAAAATTTGTTATTTTTTTTACTTTTTTCTGTCAAACTTCCATATGGGGAACAATGGATCACCCAAAACTGGGATACAATGGACCATGGTCCATTGTACCCCAGTTCTGTATCCGGGCATTATATATGAAATTAAGATTAATAAATTGTTTTATTTTTAGCGAGTAATTTAACCATGATTCAAGTACTTTACATTTTTTAAGTATTTTACTTATTCATTTATTTATTTATGGTTTCTTTACTTTTTATAAACATTCAGTTAATTTTAAATTTCTATATTTTTACAAACCTGCAATTATATTAAACAAGTACATTAAAAAATTAATATACCTATTAGTCTGTATCTATTTATATTAGTGTAGATAAATTATAGGTGTTAAGTAAAATAAAACAGTGCTTTTTTTTTTTTTTTGGATGGTTTGGTAACAGGATTATGATTATGTTTTGTCAGATTCATGCGGTGAAACCTAATCAAAATGTGTTCATTTTACCTGATCTTGTTGATGAATCTCTTGTAAATGTTCAAGATATTGCAATGAGTTTGCCGAACTCTACATATTTACAAGAAAACAGCATACTTTCAGCGACACAAAAATGCTTTAGTATTTGCTAACTTTAATATTTATTAATCTTATATGTTTGAACTGAAGCCACCAATAAACAAGTATAATACATTCTATGTTTGTGTCATTAAAGAATGTACTACATAAATGGGTTTTTTTCTCTTAATTTACTTGTGGTCCATTGAGCCCCATGCTGCGGACCATTGTATCCCGACCTTGGGGTACAATGGTCCACTTTGTCACTTGCTATTTAAAAAAATATAGTAAAAAAAGTAAACATAATTATTGATTTTGAGTGAGTGCAACTTAAACCCTAATATATACATAATATGCACACATTTTTTCAAACACAAAAAACCAGTATTTTGAGAGTAAACAGTCAAAATTTACAAAAGTGGTCTATTGTACCCCGGTCTCCCCTATACATGTTTTATAGGAAAATGTGCTCCACAGACATGATTTCAAGTAGAAGATATTATCATTTAACTGTCATATGTTAGCATAGGTTTTTCATTCAGCCTAACATGGCGTTTAACTATGGTCAATTCACAGACCAGAGTGGTGGTGCCCAGAATGGTTAGCAACACTTTCTTGCCTTCGGATTTTATTATAAGTAGATACAATAATAGCCACTTGTAAAGTCATGATAGTATTTATTTTATTATGTTTTCATTCACTAATTTAGACTACAAAGTTATAAGCTAAAAAGGACATCTACCAAGGATTCTCTCAAATGAAGTATATTTATACATTTAAGATATTACTGTTTCTATTGTATAGAGATAATGTTTAAACTGGACTCAGCATCGCCAAAGTGCACACAGCAGACAAGTGGAAGTTCAGAGGGGTGGCAAATCACATCCAGACAGACTATCCCATTATAAAATTGTTTAAAACTTTCTTTATATAAAACTTCCATGGTGCAGGAAAGTAATCTCCAAACTTCTTAAGCGGCCTTAAGAGCATTTCAAACTATTTCCATCAGAATATTAATGCTTAGACCTTGGGTTCCAGTTTTATGACAGCACTGGAATAGAGACATAAGTACTAAAGGTGCTGAAAGATTCAGCTACTTTCATGATACTTGGCAGTTGATCTAACTTATTTTGAATGTATTGTACTTGTGTTACTTTTTGTCAAGTCAAGATAAGGCAGACGAGGATGCGTTTGAATGCAGATAAGCTTACTCTCCATAAAAAGAAAGTCCATTCATTCCAGTCACTTAAGTGGATGTCAAGGTATTAACATAGATATTCATTGACCCATAGTTACTGATAAAACATGCAGAAAGCTTCTCTTTTAAGATAAATTCAATTTTACCTAATGCTGAAGGGACATTTATTGTTCCTATGTACCTGTTGCTGCTATCCTCATTTCTCAGGCATGAAAGTGCGAAATAGGAAAAAAAGGGTGGAAAAAATTTCCCCTGTATACAATGCGCCCAAACTCTTATAATTTACACATTTTAACAGTTATTTATATAATAAAATGAAATATAACTGAATGTATGTTTGTTATTTTCTTTCGTAACTTAATGTATTGAAAACAAAAACAAACTTAAACTAACAACAAATGTACATAAGTTTATTGAATCAAATAATAAAAATGAAGACAGTTTGCTAAAGGTGTAAATTCAAATATATCTGATGAACTTATGCAAAGTACAGTAATTAATTTTTCACAAAAAATATTATTCTGGATGATTTGGCTGTTCAAGATTTTTCCCCTTCTTGCAAAACAGAAAAAAAAATTCTCCATGCTAAATATATGCACATCAAATTGATTTTTGTTCCAGAAATACATATTTCCAAAAATGCCTCACTGAAATTATCCAAGTGTTGTATAAATAGGACAAAATATTTCTATTCCAAAAGAGAACCTTATGGAAACCCTTTTAAAGTCTAAAAAAATTCACTCTAGAAAGACACTTTAAACAACTGCTTTTTCATGACTTTCATATGATAATAAAAAGGCTATCTTTAATTTGATGGCTCTTTTGCACAGCAATTCAAAAACGAACTCCAATGATTTGAGTAGCCAAAATGTCTGATTATTAAATTAATCAGGAACCCCTTACCCCACATATGCTTCCAATATTTTCTTTGCATTTTTGCATCAATCCAGATAATGTCCAAAATTGCTTTAAAAAGGGTGGAATGCCTCCTTTAGGAGGAACTCTTTCATGCCTGATTTCTTTATTCAAAGGCGACTTTGGGAATGCCATCAGAACAAAATTTTGGTTCAGAGATCAAAACTAAATAAATAATGAAGTAGAATAATGAAAATTGGTTGGGCTGGGAGAGCTAATTATTGGGCGAGCTTGAGCCCCATATAACTTGGTACCACTGCATAGGATATACACCTAGATCTGATATGAAAATCTGCAAAGTTTCAAATTAGAAGATACTTATCATGCGGGCTACATAATTATTAAAAAGAAAATTTTAAAAAAATGGGCAGAATCTCCGTTCCATATTATGTTATGATTTAAAGTGATGATTAATATGAATTTTCTAAAGAAAATATTTTGTACATTTAATAATGATAAATTATCAGTTAGATCAGAAACATAATAAACCTAATTTTGAACTAAAGAAAAATATTCTATTTAACCATATTTAAAATAATACAGTAGACTCTCTCAAATCCACACAGCTTGAGATTAGAGATTGCGCAGATTTCAGAATTTTGTGGATTTCTGGTCACTTTTTTGTTTGCATTTTAAACAGTAATTTCAATGTAATCATGCACTTTGAAATTATAATGAATGCTTACAAGTAAAATAAATATTAAAATACTAAAGTAAAATAATAAAAATTTAAAAAATTTAAAAAATGATTAAAATATTAAAAAGGTCAAGTAAATAAATCTATTTATATAATACGCTAAGGGGACGATAACGGGACATGTCCATCCTCGAAAAAGAAAAAAGATATTGCAGCCATGTTAGGCTTAAGCATTAAGTTAGGCATTAAGTTAAGCTTAAGCATAGGCGATGCCATATTATAAATTGAACAATTGCCTTATTTAATCTACATTGTATCACATCTTTTCTTCATTTTCTCCAAAACCTTCAAAAACTAAACAATTATAATGTTTTAAGTTCTAAATTAAAAATAAGCAGCTACCAACAACAGATTAGCGATATAAACAAATGAACACCGTTGCCATTCAGAAATACAAGTTCCAAATCTACTTCGAATGAATGACTCTGACGATTCATTACAAAAATACGGCTAAGATCCGATTCTGCTTTTAATATATTTGTAAAAGCATATTAAAGCCTTTAAATATTTTGAAATGCATTTTTCATTATTGTTTACATTTATAAGCAGTAAGTTTACGACGTACATATGAAAATATTACGTAATTTATTGAATAAATATTTTAAAAAGTATTATCAATGTTTTCAACAAATAATAATTTTAATGATTATCTTCATTCAATTTAATGATTATTCATCATTATTGATATGAATAATGATTCATATATTTCACTGTTCTGTAGTGGGAACAGTGAAACGTTGTTTCTTTAGGAAAACATGTTGAGATTTCGCTTTGTAGTTCAGCAGTTATTTTTGAATGTTTTAAAACTAATTTTTTAATTTTTACTATGGATTTTCTGAATGAAACGCTTTCGGAAGGAAGGTACCGATTGACCAGGGAAAGAACTGCACGTTCGCGATTGCAACAGTCTCAACGGATTTCAACTTAAAATAACACTTTTCCATCATTTTTGACAAGGGCATATGCTAGTAATTAATAATGCACTACCATATGCATAATAATGATGAGATAAAATTTTTCCTAAATTATTCAATAAAACTCACCTCATAAAGATACACTAATAATTTACATCAGAATTGTAAAATAACAAAGTTTTACTTCATGTTTAGCCAGATTTAATAACCAAAAAAGCTTGATTAATTAAAAAATGTACTTGGTAAAAAGATTGTGATCTTAATTAGCACCATATTGATTTTTTTTTTTTTTAAATAAATAAATTTATAGGGGAGACCGGTACACACTGGATCTATGGGCACAGTGCACCACCCCCTAATATTTTATTTATTAAAAATTTTTTAAGCTTCTCTTCTACCCTAATAGACAACAGCACAAGACTGATTATTTATAGCCTTCAAAAAATATGTTTACCTCAGATTGAACTATTCTATACTGATTGGTTGTTTTGAGCTTCTAAAAGTAAAATTTTTCATCATCTTTTGATTTTTTTTAGTAATTAAAGGTTGTAGATAAATAAAATAAAACAGCTTTTTAGCAAAGCTAAGACACTTGTTTTTATTTAACTGTAAAGTTAATATGTTTAATAGAAAGCTATAAACAATATTAGTATGATTATTTATTGAACTTCAATATGGGGCAAAGTGGACCACCCACTGCTGGGACACAGTGGTCTACAATTCACTCTGTTCCTGTAATGCAGAATGTTCAAAATATTTAATAATTGCTTATTTTCTATAAAGAAATATTGTTTTAAAGTAGTAACTGTAAAATAAAGTAAACAAAGAAAAATAACAATTTATTTAACATAGTAAGAAATATTTTGTTTTGTATTTACTGCCTTTGATAAATATAACTGTAGTCTAATTGGCGATGATTCTATTCAAGTAAGATTCATGAGACGCAAATTGAATGGAAATCAGTTTATTTTTCCTGAAACTGTAGGTGAATCTGTTGTTGATGTCAATTATTTCATAATGTTGCTCTCAGACCCAAAAGTATTTCAGGAAAATTTCAGGCTCAATCTGACTCATAAGTATTTTGGAATTTCATTTGCAAATTTTAATATGCGCTGCTTTTTTTGTACTTAAGTAATAACTTCAACTAAATTGCAATTGTTCCTGTATTAATCTGTTATTCTTTTCAAAATATAATTAATTCATTTTTGTTTCAAAATGTTACTTGCAAATTTATATTACTACGTTATTTTGGTGGTAAAGGGGAAATAAAAAAGAAATAGATTAATGAAAAATAGATTTATATTGTATTTCAGATAATACCTAATAGCGGTCCACTGTGCCCCACTTATGGAGCACACTGGTCTACTTTACAGGAGGTGCATTTAAATTTTTTTTTTTTTTAAGTATATTGAAAACTATGTTCTGAGAAAATTATGATGAATGTATAAAGATTTAAGGAATATTCAAAAATATTTTCAGGCAGATCGGTTTATCCATTAAAGAGAAAAAAAAAATTAACTGAAAAAGTGGTCCAATGTGTACCAGTCTCCCCTACTTCCTTCATGAGAAAGCTTTAGTTCAATCATATTAACCAGAATTTGATATTAAAATGTGTACAGAAAGATATAAAAATAATTATACTATATTGAAAAACTGGCAAACAAATGCAAGAAAAGTCAACAACAATTCGAACACATGCAAATATTGTGCAGAACCTATGATGCGCCAAGTTTTTGCTCTAGATACGCTAATTTACATTAGAATCATAAGTATAAAAATTTTCTTTTGTAGTCAGATGTATTAGCCAATAAAAAGGTCCTCGATTAAAAAAATTAAAAAACTGCAAACTCTACTGATCAGCGGTAGCTTGAATTTTTCACCTACAACGTCACTGTTTACATCTGCAAGGATGTGCAGATTGCAGGTGTTTGTAGATTTTAGAATTGTAAGTGAAATGTTAATAAATATTGCAAAATGTTCGAAGGTGATATGTTTTCTTTGTAGCTGGAAGAAAATCATAAAAATCATGTGGAATTTTACGCCAAAGAAGTTGAACCTTCCCTTAAATGATTTAATTGGGACTTAAAACGGCCTATAGAGGTGCTGATCGCAGCCGTCAGTACAGGAAAATTGTCCCTGTAACTAATGCTTAAGTGCCATTGAAACCATTATTTATTGTAAACGCGTTTGAAAGTGTTAGATATTGAAATTTGCATAATTTTTACCTTGTCATATAAACACAGAATGCAAATATCACATGAAATCTGAAATTGTGCAGAAAAAAGTAATCATTATGATCAAATTAAAAATGCATGTAATGCAATGGGCTTGGAAGGGATTTTCCTGAAGCGAGAAGTTATACCTTTTCTCTACCAGATGGTGTATTCGAGTGCTTGAATTCCAAATAGCTCTAATTTTGAAGAATAACATCTATAACCTCTGTTACCAAGTAACAAAGGTTACATTCGAACAGAAAAAAAAAAATTCTGAATCCTGATTGTTTTGGTTTACCCACCAGTTTAATTATTAGATAGAGGTACACCAAACCAGAACTGATATTATTTGTAACTAGTTTAAAATCACAACATGAAGGTGGTGAATAATTGGTAACAGAAGTTAGAGGGAAAAAAAAAACACTCCCCTAAGAAAAAAATCAGTCCACTGTATCTGATATTCATAACAAAATATTCCAAAATGACTATTGTGACAACTTGCTCACTTATAAAATTCATTTGTGTCCTGTGATACACTTTTTTGACAAAAACAGAAAAAAAAATATATATTTGGTAACAGATTACAAAAAACCAGGAATATCCGCTTTTTAGTGAAAAAAATATAACAAAACATGGACTTGAAGATTTAATTTATGTTATATTTTAATTATAATACTATATTCTGTTCTAATGAAATGCTTGTACATGAGAATTTTATAGTACTAAATAAACAATACATTAAAAAATAAAAAAAAACATCTTGGAACAACCAAAAAATAAGTAAATGAATTTTTTTGCTTAGTAAATAAAGTCTTAATACATGCTACTTAATATTTTTTTTTAATGAGCAAATAAGATATATCAAATGCGATAGTGACACTGAGTAAAAGAGTAGGGGAGACCGGTACACAGTGGACCACTTTTTCAGTTAACATTTTTTTTCTCTTTAACAAACTGACCGATCTGTATGAAAATATTTTTGAATATTCCTTAAACCTTCTTACATCCATCATAATTTTCTCACAACATAGTTTACAATACATATTTCAAAAAACAAAAAATTATATACACTTGTAAAGTGGACCCCGGAAGCGGGGTACACTGGTCCACCCACCGGGATACAGTGGACCACTATTAGGTATTATCTAAAATACAATATAAATCTATTTTTCATTAATCTAATTTTTTTTTGTTGCCCCTTCACCTGCAAAATAACATAGTAATATAAATTTTGAAACAAAAACAAAAAAATTATTATATTTTGAAAATAATAACAGATTAATACAGAAACAACTGCAATTTGGTTGAAGTTATTACTTAAGTACAAAAAAATCAGCTCGCATTAAAATTTGCAAATGAAATTCCAAAGTACTTATGAGTAAGATTGAACCTGGAATTTTCAAGAAATAATTTTGGGTCTGAGAGCAACATTAGGAAATCAATGACATCAACAGCAGATTCATCTACAGTTTCAGGAGAAACAAACTGATTTCCATTCAATTTGCGTCTCATGAATCTTACTTGAATAGAATCATCAACAATTAGACTACAGTTATATTTATCAAAGGCAGTAAATACAAAACAAAATATTTCTTACTATGTTAAATAAATTGTTATTTTTATTTGTTTATTTTACAGTTAAATCTACTTTAAAACAATCTTTCTTTATAGAAAATAAGCAATTATTAAATATTTTGAACATTCTGCATTAGAGAAGCAGAGTGGATTGTGGACCACTGTGCCCCAGGAGTGGGTGGTCCACTGTACCCCATGTTGAAATTCAATAAATAATCATATTAAAATTGTTTATAGCTTTCTTTTAAACATATTAACTTTAAAGTAAAATAAAAACAAGTATCTTAGCTATGCAAAAAAGCTGTTTTATTTTATTTATCTACAACCTTTAATTACTAAAAAAATAAAAATATGATGATGAAAAATTTTACTTTTATAAGCTCAAAACAACAAAGCAGGATAAAATAGTTCAATCTGAGCTAAACATATTTTCTGAAGGCTATAAATAATCATTGCAGTGCTGTTATCAATTAGGATAGAAGAGAAGCTTAAAAAAAATTAAATTAAATAATAGGGGGTGGTCCGCTGTGTCCATAGGTCCTGTGTGTACCCGTCTCCCCTACTTTAAAAAGGGAAAAATTCTTCATTTTTAGAACATGAAATATGTGTGTAAGTTTAAAATGACCCTACACTACTGTTATAGTTACGTTTTCTCGAGGGACGAAAGAAATGCCAGTAATATCGGAAATTTGGAAGGCTGAACAAATGAATTTTTATTTAGTTAGAAAATGTAAGCAGACACAATACATACAACAATCATAACATATAAAATGTATATAAAAATTAGATAAAGCTTTAAAATTATGAGCCAAAAATTTTATCAAACTTTGCAGCAATCATTTTGGTGGCCAAAAATCTCCAATGCCATTCAAAATAGTAATAAAATATTTATTATTTTTATGAATTTGGTACCACATACACTCACTTGAATACACAAAATAAATAAAAATGGAATCACTGAAAGAAGTTTTATTGCTGAAACGAGCCAAAACTCGGAATTTTTGACTGAAAACACTCGCAGAAAATGAACTTTGGTTTGATATTAGTTTTAATATGCATAAAATTACACATTCAAATAGGAGAATATAAAAGTATTCTAAGCATATAAATGCATCGACCAGTGCTGTAATCGTAACAAAAACAGAGGGTATACGCTATAAGCAGAGGATATACGGCAGAGATATACGCTATAACCTTGCTTGAGAAACAGAGGGTTATATACGATAAGGAGTCTCTAAAATATCAAGAAGGTATACGGCATTTACCACCATATACCCTCCACTACAGTCCTGATATCAACATTATAAAATAGATATGAATTAGTTTACATCTTGTAAAAATATAATAAAGTTTAATAATAAATACTTCCTGTTATTCCATACCAAATAAATGCTGAGAGTAGAATACTCAAGTTTCTACACAACTATTACAGACCAATCAGAAATTTTGCATAAGTTTTAAGCATGTCAAAGTAATTAAAAAATTCACAGAAATTTGAATAGGGCACTGCTAGAAATAAGAAAAACAATCGCACAAAAAAACAAAAAGTTTTCTGCTGAAACCCGAATTAAAAAGACATGCAGGAATTAACATTCAGATCTTGCATTTAAATTTCAGTTAATATCCTTTTACCTTCGTCACAAGGAGCAGATTTGGTACAGAAAATTAAGCTTACGCAAACGTTACGTACGTTTAACAAAATACCAGTAACACAACAGATCGAAACTGAAAACAAAACAAGTGTCCATTTACCTTTCAGAATATAAGGAATCAAAGCTGATGACTAACTTATTTGATGAACTGAGACAAGAGATGCTAACTCATGTGGAACTTGAGAAATATACTTAGAATAATGTTAAAATTTGATTAAGAAATAAACAAATTGTCAATAAAAACAACACAAAGCACAATCTCAAACACTACGTTCCTCGTTCCCAAACCTTTCACTAACTGATAAATGTACTTAAACTTCGACTGAATATACTTATTGCAAATTACAACAGATGGCGCTGCATACGTAGTACTATCTCTAGATATCTTCTTTAAGCATTTTGTTTACTTCTTTCTTTCTTTTTTTTTTTACTGATTTATTTCCAAGTGATTTTCTACTAATAGAATAGCTAAAATCTCTTGAAAATATTCAAGATTAATTGGCTGCTTTTTTACTCATTTTCTTTCTGTTAAAATTTCACAAAATCTCTTTTTATCGATTTTGGATTGTTGAACCAGGGCTAACTCCTGCAGTTAGCTACCATTTCCCACCAATCAGTGTCCTCCAAGAATGTGTTTAACTGCGCAAGGAGTGGATCATCTTTACATGGCGATTGGTACAAAGGGTCGCGTCCTTCGTTTTGTACCAATCGCCGTGTATAGATAATTCAACAGTGTGACGTTTTAAGCGTCATGAACCGGCTACGGCCGCGACCTACGTTATACATGGCCAGTGCATGATATTTAAAACGTCACGTGGAGTGGCTCATTTTTACACAGCGATTGGTGCAAAACGGTGGGAGCGCCGCTTTGCACCAATCACCGTGTAAAAATGATCCACTTCATGTGACGTTTTAAACAGTGGCGGCGGTAGGCGTCGGCAACCGCCGACGGCCTCGCGCCTGTGGGGGTCTCGCAAGAACGTTTGTCAAAAGTTGTTAAAAATTTAGTTATTTAGTTATCCGTATTCATTTCCGTACAAGTGTAGTAGTATTTATCTAGAGTCGTCTGGCAACAGTATGAAAGTTAGGCGATTCCGCGCGCGATACTCGGAAAATCCCCGAATCGTTAATTCTTTCTACTTCATTCAATCATCTGTCACGAAACACGGCGACTCGCATGAGCAAAACTTCTGGCTACGTTTCTTTTCATTACTAACATAAGTTAAAAATTGGTTATTTGTTTATTTTAAAGAAGTTATTATATTTTAAAGAAAAAGTGCACGTTTCTAATACGTTTAACTTCACAATGCTTGTGGATATGCAACATTTTTTGTTGTTCTATTGTCTGTGCAGATATAGATTTCTGGTTTGCCGATACTCTAGAACACGCAATATATAAATAATTGTCCATGTGAGAGGCAATCCGTGTCTAGATTTAAAACGCATGATTTTAAAGGTTGGTCCTGAGCTTTGTTGATGACGATTGCAAACGCCAATCGAAATGGGAATTGCAATCTCTTGAATTGAAATAGCATATCCGTTGAAATCATAGGAATGCGAGGAATGAGGACATCTTCACCTTTGAAAATCCCTGTCAAGATTGTTGCTTCTACGACGTTGCTCATTAATTGCCGTTGATACCGCTTTGGCTGGTTGATATTTCGCAAAATGATAGTTGGCACGCTGATATTCATGTGCAGTACCTGCGGTGGCATCCCTGGCAGATCGAGTGAATTCAAAAATTCTGTTAGATAATTAACCGTTTCATCTGCTTCAGCAACACTGTCGACGGATGTGACTGCCTCGCTTTGAATGCTATTTGATGTTACTGAATAATATTTTTAAGTTCGTAGACGTCTTTGTTCTTGGTCACAAGAATAGCTCGTTCACTCAATCAATTGTGATTCTTATAATTGGTTTAAATATTGTAAAACACTTTTTCAAGCAAGTCTTTTTTTGACGTCACTAAACTGCAGAAATTATGAGGCAATGAAATTCGTCCTGACTATTTCCCCTGACTATTTTGAAGGTGGATGAGCTTTGGTGCTGTGAACTATTCAGGGTAAGGTTTTTTACACCTTGTCCCCGAGCTTTTGGATCATACCTCGTATATAAAATATTAACGAAATATTTTAGAAAAGTGCCCCCGGGGGTGCAAAGTGGAGAAGGGGGGACGGCAGGTGCATAATATGAAAGAATGGTCAAAGGGCTTTCTAATGATATATCACATGATGGGTGTCGGAAGAAAATTAAAAAGTGCCCCCGGGTACTATCAATTGAAGCTGAAATAGCGGCTGGTATTAACTATTACGTAATCTTAAAAAAAAATCATTGAGGCGAAAAGCCGTAAAGTTTGTCTATTTTAATTTCTGTTTGTTTATGTAATTTTTGTCATTATTTGATTAGCAATAATACTTGTATAGTATACTCATAAAATTAGTGTATAATTATTATTAGTATATAATTCAGCTCATTTAACATTTTTTTTCTAACTGGATAATGAAAGAGGCCTCGCAAAGCTGATGTCGCCGACGTCCACGTTTCGTCTAGCGCCGCCACTGGTTTTAAACGCCACTGGTTTTAACGGGCGTGTATAACGTAGGTCGCGCTACGGCTAGGACTACTATAATTGAAAGATATAGATGGTAGGAGCCTTAGCTCGCGACCAACGTTATATACGACCCGTGCATGACGTTTAAAACGTCACATGGAGTGGATCAATTTTACACATCGATTGGTGCAAAACGGTGGGTGCGTCACTTTGAACCAATCACCGGATAAAAATGATCCACTCCATGTGACCTTTTAAACGTCATGCACCGGCCGTGTATAACGTAGGTCACAGATTAAATATAGTCATACAAATTTGACAGTGGAGCGAAAACCCGAACCGGCGCGATACAAGCGCCACTACTGAGCACAGTCAAGAACTAACGCACACGCGCGCGATCTATAAACTGTCAGATTGTCATGGTCACATGTACCTGTTGGCAGTTTTGTTTATTTAATATCGACACGACAGTTTCTCAGTTTAAATTATTAAGAAAAAGGTGTAAATCTGTAAGAAACTCGTGTAAATATGTATATTTGTAAGTATTTGTATGATAAAATAAAATATGTTTGATGTTTTAAACAATAACAAACTGCGGCGACACATTTACATAAAAAAAAGATAGATACTATACAAATAAGATAAGTAATACCTACCTGTGGCGACACGACCGGAACGTTTGCGACTGTTGTCACTAGGGGCTCTGAAGTTGCGATTCGGTTACCATTGAGCTTATTGAAGTGTCCTATCTGGTGGAATATATTTAATCTGTGACGTAGGTCGCGCTTAGCTACGGCCGTGTATAACGTAGGTCGCGGTTTAATTAGGGAGCCTAGATATGAGAGGGGCGTTATACGATGCTTAGACTGTGCTTAGACAGACGCGTTTGTACAAACTATGGCAAATCTAGGCATTTTCTATTCCAGAACTTGGCGATACTTGGCTGGAAGAGTTCGATTCAAGGCTAAACTAGATACTGGGCCTGCTCATTCATTATTCGGACGTCACAAATGGTGGCTGGCTGCGACGAAAGACATACAGCGATTAGCACAAAACGATGGGCGCGTCGCTTTGTACCAATCACTGGTCGCGGTCAGCCACTATTTGTGACGTTATGAGAATGAATGAGCAAGCCCGGTATCTAGTGTTGCCCTGGTTCGATTATACGAGTGAGACAAGTTGACAAATATTAGCTTAGCTACAATGTTAGGCTTTCCAAGACGCCTTGGCGATTCGGTGTTGTCCAAAATCATCTCAACTAATCAAATCTTATCCTATGTATGTTGCCTCTCTCATATCTAGGCTCCCTATGTTTAACTACTCAACAAATTTCAATTTTTCTATGACGTCCTTGGAGCAAGGCTTCAGATTAGTGTGCCTCTATATGAGAGTGTCGACATACGCACAAGTATTTTTGTCCAAGGTACAGGTACATTTTTGTCCAAAATCATCTCAACTAATCAACTCTTATACCTAGTTCTGTAGTTGGGTGGGAACGCCGTTCACAGAAATATTTGGTTTGTTACTGTAAAAAGAAAAAAAATAATTAAAAAAATCGCGTACGAACACAAGCCTTTTTTTTATCCAGACAGTGAAAACTATACCCATTTCAATGTCTGAATGCGAAAAAGTATTCATCTGTATGATTAACATCATGACCGATGCGAAAAATTCACTCTTTATTCAAAGAGCCAGTTTACTTATATTCATAAGCCGTGTAGGACCTCTCTTAAAAAAACTTTACCCTGAACCATTACACTGTAAAAAAAAAAAAATCTGTGAAAATACAAGAGATTTTCCATAAAATTTTAGGGAGAAGTTCTATTTTTCCAAAACAACAATAGAATTTCCGTAAGTGACTTTAGTTCAATAAACCAGATTTCAAATCCGTAAATATGCAGAAAGTTTTCCGTAAATTTAATGGATCTTTTCCGTATTTCTTTCAAAACAGTACAATGTCCGTATTTCTTCCAAAACAGTGCAATTTCCGTAATTGACATTTAGAGGTTTGTTTACAGAAATAGCCTTGTTTGAAAAACGAATTAAGATTGTTGCATTTGATATAGTTCTTCAAATATCCATGTCTGGCCCGGTTCGACCGCGACCTGCGTTATACAGGGCCGGTGCATGACGTTTAAAGCGTCACATGTAGTGGATCATTTTTAAAAGGTGATTGGTGCAAAACGGGGGGCGCGTCGTTTTGCACCAATAACCGTGTAAAAATGATCCACTACATGTGACGTTTTAAACGTCATGCACCGGCCATGTATAACGCAGGTCGCGGTTCGACCCGCTGGCCCATTCTAACCGGGGCCATGTCTGGACGGTAATTCTTTGTCAAAATAATAGTAATATTTATCTATTTTAATGAAATACTTAGAAATTTCCTTTTTATAAGTTACAGAAAAAAAATATTAAACAAAATTTTTTTTTTCTTGATAATACTTCAAAATTATGATTTTTTCACTAATTTTTTAAAATTTTATTTTAACTTTTCTAACGGGAGGCAATTGGGAATTCAAGCGCTCGAATACGCCATCTGGTGGAGAAAAGATATAACTTCTCGCTTCAGGAAAATCCCTTGCAAGTCTATTGCGTTACATGCAATTTTAATTTGTTCATAATGATTATTTTTTCGCATAATTTCATATTTCATGTGATATTTGTGTTCCGTGGTTATTTGACAAGGCGAAAATTATCCAAATTTAAATATCTAACACTTTTAAACGCGTTTACAATAAATAATGGTTTCAATGGCCCTTTAGCATTAGTTAAAGGGACAATTACTTTTAAAAGGGTTCTTTGTTTATTTTTAGGAAATCTTTTAAAGGATTTAATGCTTTATTTTACAAAATTTCTCTAAAATTAATTATTGGGTCTTCTTCAAATTTATAATTATTAATAATCATCGTAACAAAATGATACCGTGTCCAGCCCTTGGTAGTTTACTCAGTTATATATGTATGTATGTGTTTTAATGGTCGAAATTTTATATTGAATTCATTTGTGAATAGAATTGAATGTGATGAAATTTGCTATTATTCACAAATTGAATAATAAGTGAATAATAATTTTCTTACATTTTATATTTTATATACACATACAGGAGTGCAGTTTATGATTGGGTGCTATTATTATTATTATTATATGCTTAAACATTTTAGATTCCAGTATTAATCAGGTCAGTCTTTATTATTATTTTTTAATTTCTATGTTTATGTAAAAATTTGATTTTCGTTGATTTTATTGAGTCTTAAAACCTCAACATGGGGCGAACAAAAGAGGGAACTGATTTTTCATCAGCCGTAATAGGCCCAAAAACGCATGGGCGAGAATAAAAAGAAATGTCTATCTCAGAGAAGAGGACTTTTACTTGAAAATTTAACACTCATTCCAATATTTACGAGTGAAGACCCCAATTTTTGCTTCTTTGATTTCTCACAGAAATTATAGTACTTTGCAGACTTTTTAGAATAGCCCAAAGATGACAGACTATTTGCAATTTAGCAAAGATTAGCCGGGCCAGCGTTGCAAACATTTGCAAATTTTAAAGATCAGATACACGATATCGATGATTTTTTCAAAGTGTTGGGTAATATCTACAATAAGGAAAAGGACCCTTCCGCCCTTTTAGAAGATTTTTGGAATTATAAACAGGCTGCAGGAATTCCGGTTTCACAATATCTAGCTATTTGCAAACAAAAACCTAGAAATGCGGTTCTAGCACAAAATCTTCCTCCAGAAAGCCGAAAACAAACCGAGGATCAGTGGCTCATGGGGATGCTTAAAAAAAAATTGAACCCCAAATAAGAAAAGGTGTCATAGCCAGGAATGCTACAACTTTAGATGAACTTGAGAATATAGCTATCTTAGAGGAAAAAGAATGGTTAGAATTACAATCTCAGACCCCCCCCCCCCCCTACTCTACCTTAGAAAAATCGGGTGAACTGACTTGCGTGATCGATGTAAAAAAAAATCACAAAATAAAAGCAGAGATAAAATTGTAGATGAAATAAAAAAAAATTAAAACAGATTCTTTCATTCTCAGCAGATAAAGTTCAAAATGTAGAAAATAAACCCGTACGTTCTGATAAATCAAATATTATTTGCTATTTTTGCGGACTGAGTGGCCACTATCTGTCTCAATGTTATAAGAAAAATTCAAGGCAGCATATGAATAATCAGGTGAGATTCAATGATAGAGCGCAACAACAAACCTTTTAAGGAAGAAATTGAGGGAGGCGAACAAATTTTCATCCATACAAGACGAGACACCCTCCAAACACGAGGCGCTCAGAGGAAAATCATACCGTAGGGAGTCAAATTTCAAACTCCGAAAATATTCAGTCTTCCACAAGCGCAAATAATCAGAACGAGGCTGGCAGTTCTTTAAACGGGACGGGATCTCTATAATTCGGGCAGATGGGGATCAGGGAAATGGTAAAAACAGTGTGCCCGAGGAATTTAAACCCGGTATTTTCAGCTCATATTATAATAACGTGTGGCAGCAATTACCGCTTATAAAAATAATAAGTTTTAATCATGAATTCACTGCATTACTCGATTGTGGCTCATCTTGTAATCTGATAAATAACAACCTCTTAGGAAAAGTTAACGCTTCAAATCTAGAAAATTTAAATTTAGAAATGGCATGTTCAGGACGACAGGTATGGTTAAAATTAAATTCAATATGCAAAATCAAGAATTTGAGGATACTTTTAAAATAATGGAAAGCGAAATGTCCCCACATTTTCAAATTATTTTAGGAGTTCCTTTCTTATCGAAATTCCAATTTAATATTGATTTTATGAGCAATAATTTACGAAATATAAATACTGACATTCCGATTTTACGTGATTATGGGAATTCAGTAAATACTGTTTACGAAAAGCTTTCTAAATTCTCAGCTTGTGCAAAGAAAAAAATCTCATTCCTCCTTTGTCCGAAAATATCATTGAAGTTAAAATAAATAAAGCTCATAATTTTAGGACAGATAATGTGTTAATTACTCCTTGTATGAATCATTTATCGTCCTCTATTTTAGTTAGTCATACTATTTGTAAAAACAATGACATTTTCCTTTTTATAAAAATCCTAAATATAAGTGATGTAGAAATTCACATAAATAAAAATATTAAATTAGGATTGGTGCAAGAATTAGTTTCTTCACATAATTCTCAACCATCGGATTTTGTATCACATGTAAATAATGAGGAGATAGGAAAATTGGACCACACTGATCTAAAGTGGGATACAAATATTAATCTAGAACACCTTGATCAAGATTTAAAAATTAGAGTAGAACATTTTTAAAAAGATCATTCAGATGTGTTCGCAGCCCCGGTCTTGGATCTACCCGGCTGCAGTTCAGTTTTACATGAAATTTAATTAGAAGACAATATTCCGGTCAAATCTCGTCCATATAGAGTCCCCTTATAATTTACGAAAAGGGATGGATGAACAAATAAATATTATTCTTGAATCAGAAATTTTAGTTCCAGCAAACTCAAATTATTCTAGCCCCGTTATGCTAGTTAAACAAGCAGACGGTTACAAATACAAATTAGCAGTAGATTTTCGTAAACTAAATAAAAAAAATAAAAGACACCTTTCCTATTCCTAATATTGATGAAACGATTGATTCTTGGGAAGGGGCCAAATATTTTACTTCTCTGGACTTAATAAGCGGATTTTTTCTTCAAATGATACCTGAAGAATACCAACATTACACGACAATTACGACACATCGTGGTTCCTTTATGTTCAAAAGATCGCCTTTTGGGCTTTCATCCAGCCCAAATACTCTTCAGAGATTAATGAATTTAGTCTTCGAAGACCTCGCATATTTAAATATCTTAGTATACATTGACGACATTCGTATTGCCTCCAAAGATATAGAATCTCATTTCGAGAAATTTAAAATTGTTTTTGATCGCCTGAGGCAACACAATCTAAAATTAAAGGTATCTAAATGTCACTTTCTAAAAACGGTAATTATATTTCTCGGATTTCAGGTTTTAGATGGAAAAATAACACCAACTCCTAAAAATATCGAAGTACTTTCTAAATTTAACACACCAAAGTCAAAAAGGAAGTTAGAGCACTTATTGGATGCGTTGGATTTTATAGAAAATATTTCTCGGATTTTTCACAACGCACCATAAATTTAACTAATGAAATGTAAAGGAAAGTTTATTTGGAACTAGCTATCCGCCCGGCGTTGCCCGGGGCCGAGATAATTACAATCTCAGAGAAAGGCGTTAACCCCCTCCTTCCCGATACCCGCAAATATAATGAATAATTTGTTCAAGAAAACCACCTTCATCTACATTAAAGCGATCATTAAAAAAAATAATTACATTTTTCTGATAAATAGAACATAACGAAGACGTTACGTTAAAATAGCCGGCAGATAACACTTCCCATCCTCAATTTCAGATCTATATCTTAATTAGTTATCTAAATTTTGTTCATTAGTAAAAATTGGCAATTATTTCCTTTCATTTTCGCAAACTAAATGGAGGGATCGACCAGAGATACAGATCTCTTTGTAGTTCAGTTTTTAATGAAAGCAGATCCCTGTCTGAAACTTTCTCGGATTTTTTTCACTGGCACCAGCAGATTTTTAGCAGTTTTTTGCATAAATTAAGAAAAATTACCTGCCGAATTTTTCAAAAATTGCATAGACGGATGCAGAATATTTTTTTACATATGCTCAGAAATTTTCAAATTGATATCTCAATTAGTTTTCTTAAAATTCGCTAATTAGAGTAAAATAATTTCAAATTCGTTCATTTTCGCTTGCAAATCCAATGCACCGGTTCGTTTCTTTCGCCATTTTGATTTAAAAGATGTCATTTTAGAAGCGATGGCTAATGAGAATCTAATTAATATCTAGGCTAATTATCAAAATATTAAAATTCTGAGGGTCAGGTGCACCAAGAGAGGGTTCGGACTACCTAAATCTAAATTTACAGACTTCTAGGTGCGCTAAATTTTCCTAGCCATCGCCAACAGACACACACACACACACACACACACAGAGCGAAACTTTATTTTATTAGTATAGATGAGCAAGCACAGGCAGAGTTTGATGATTTAAAACAAACGCTTGCGAGTATACCAAATCTAAATTTACCGGATATTCAGAAAGAATTTATATTGTACACGGATGCATCCAAGTTGGGTTTGGAAAGTGTCTTAGCGCAGTTAAACGACGAAAATTTTCCTAGACTTATAGCCTTTGTCTCCAGAAAATTAAAGAACGTAGAAACGCGGCATTCTACTACAGAAAGAAAATTACTGGCTCTTGTATGGGCCATAAATTATTTCAAGTGTTATCTTTTTAATAAAAAAAAAATATTGTTTATACAGATCATGCCGCTTTGACACATGCGTTTAAGATAAAACACCCTACGTCAAGAATTGTACGATGGTTTTGTGTATTAGCGGATTTTGGATTTGATACTAAAAATATAAAATATAAATGTAATTCTGCAGCAGATTTTCTTTTGCGCTTTGTAGAACACGAAATTATAGAACCCCTATATCTTCATCTGAGCAGGTAAACTTCGTACTGGACAATTTCAGTACAATGGACGCAGAGTCATTCCTACACGAACTAAGAGTCGCTCAGAGTGAAAATAAATTCTGTCGATCTTTCGATGCGTTTAAACGAAGGTTTGAATTTCTTTCAAAGGAATATGTAATCTTTCATTCATAATGATATATTAAAGTGAGAGTGTCTTAAAAATGAGAATCAGTAGGGACAGGCAGTCAAAAATTGTATTACCGAAGGCGTTTGTTCCTAAAATTTTTCACATGGAACATACATCGTCGGTTGCGTGTCACGTCTGTTTTTTCAATACTTTATAAAGAATAAGATCAGATTATTTTTGGCATGGTATGTACACAAATATTAAACAGTTAGTTGCATCATGTCAGTCATGTCTTGAGTTTAGGGCTCATAAACCTAAGGCATTGGCAGAGTTGCAGAAATTGCCTACACCAATGGGACCAATGATTACTATCCATTTGGATATTTCAGGCCCATTTCCTATCAGTTACATAGGGAATAAATTTATTGTTACATAAATCGATAGTTTTTCTAAATGACCTGAAGCATTCCCTGTGCCAAGGAAAAGCACCGTCCAATGCGTGTCATTTTCCTACAAAACACACACTCTTGAGCGTTTGCTTGTTTGTTTTATTGAGAACATACATCTGACTTGTGTACTTGACATCAAGTGCCCGCTTATAAGTCATCGTCAATATACAAGGACGAGAAAGCCACAAGGAAATTTACAACACCACACTCCTGAACGTATGGTAGCTCCACTGTGCTGCATAATAGAACGGAAAGTTAACTAACCGGTCCACTTTCTGCCGCGACCGCATCACATTTTTAATGCGCGCAATGAATCCTGCACTTCTTTTACTAGGGAACCACTTTTGGTGTAGAGAACGAAGACAGTCAACGAAGTGGAAGACCGCGAACAACAATGACCCCAGTGCTCAGAAACATGGTCAAGAAGACTCAGCGAAATTCATAAAGAAGCATCCGAAAATTGGCCAAGGAGCACAACGTCGACGAGGAATCCATGCGAAGACTCGTCAAAAAAGATCTGCAGTTTGTCCCGTGCAAACTGGCAGAAGAACACCATCTCACGGACCAAATGAAGGCGTCAATGCTCGAAAAGTGCAAGAAGATGAAGTCCCTTGGCCGCGGCGACGCACTGAACCGGATTCTCTTCATCGGTGAAAATACTTTCATGGTCCAACCTTTCCGGAACTCGCAGAACCAACGCGAGTTGCTAAACAAAGTATGTCCGTGCATCGTGAAGGTGGAAAAGGTTCTTTTTCCGAAGTCTGTGATTGTTTGGGCGCAAATTTCCGAATTGGGAAAGACAAAGCTCGTCTTAGTCCCAAACGGCGCCAAGATCAATGCAGAGATGTATCAGGAGCTAATTTTGGTAGCCGCCGTGATCCCCTGAGCCGAAAAGAAAGCGAAGAACATCGACTGCGGATTCAACAAGATTGAGCGCTTGCCCACGGAGCGAAGAAGACGCTGGATTAGCGCGAGGCCAATCTCCCGAGATTCTGGTCGAAGGAAGTTTGGCCCTCAAACTCCCCTGATTTGCACCTTATGGACTGCGCTGTTTGAGGGATCCTGGAGTAAAAAGCCTGGTCAATCAAGCAAAAGTTCCTGAATTCCCTGAAACGCGCTCTGTAAAAAGCCTGAACCAAAATCACGCCGGAAATAGTCGCGGCGTTATTGAAGAATTTCCAGAAGCACCTAGATGCCTGCATCGGAGGCGAGATCGAACTCCGAAGAGCAAGGATCGTGGCAACTCTATTGTGACGTCTAGTCAGTGCGTGAGGCGGCGTGCAGCAACCCTCGGTACTGGCAGGCGACAGAGTGTAGATACCGGCATGCAGGTTGTGGACTGCACGGTCCGCATCCACCACGTCTCCCACTGCAGCTGGAGTAGTTGTGCGTCGACCTCAATGGTCGGGCAGAAAGGGGACAGCCCCGTCCGTACCAAGTGTGGCTCGTGTCCGTAGGGAACAACTCAGGTCACTGCGGCTCGCGCCACATCCTTGTTTCCTGGAATCTCCGATTACGAGGAACCGGACCAGTGGCTCGCTGACTATCGTGGTGGCGATCAAACCAAAACTCGAACCTCGGATCGAAAACCAATCCAGCGTGTCTATGCGTAGCCGGAGCTTTCTGCGCCTGGCGCACAGTGGGACGTTTTGATGATCTAGATGGACAAAATGCATTTTTCCGATATTCTCGGAATTTAACAAGACCGCATATTCTCAGCTGAATGTCTCTTTTGTCGAGATCCGTACGATTTTTGTCGAAAAAATTCGTGGTGTCGATTAATTTCAACCGTAAAGAAGACATTTGCGCAATTGGTTTAAGGGTGTTTCAACGGTTGCATTTATTTCCCCAAGTTCGAAAGCACGTCTTAACTATTCTATTTAATGTGAAAGCACGAGTTTACTGAAAATATATTACATATTTGTTAAGGTAGAATTTAACCAACTGTTGTTTGAAAAAAACGACATTAAACCAGTTTAAGTGCTTTGTTTCAGAAATGTGTTTTTGGATGATTCATGTTGTTGTAATCAAACTTTATCTTGACTTTTAATACATTATTAAGCATTATTAAGCAATAAGAATTTTTTTAAATAAAAGTGTTATTCCTAAAGTATTGGGAATTTAAGAAAACGCCTGCGAAAGATTGCGAATCGTAAAGTTTTTATCAATAAACCAGCTTTATATTAATTTTCAGTGTATGTATTATATTTAGTGAAAATCTTGCAAGTCAATTTTAAACCACTTTTAATTATCCGATTGATCTGAAACTTTGAATTCATGTGTAGTTTTAATGATAATACAATATTATTATAATTTGACGAGTGTAGAAGTTATACTATTTCTACAGGGTTACACAAAAGTTTAGTTTAAATCTTGCAAGTTAATTTTAAACCACTTCCAATTATTCGATTAATCAAAAACTTTCAATACATATGTAGTTTCGATGACAATACAATATTATTGTACTTTGAGGAAAGTAGAAGTTATACTGTATCTACAGGGCTACATAAAAGTTTAGTTTAAATCTTGAAAATCAATTATCCACTTATAATCAATCCACTTATAATTATCGGATTGAGCTGAAACTTGGCTTACATGCGTATTTTACATGATAATTTAATTATATTATAATTTCAGGAATTGCAATTTAGCAATTATGCATTTTTTACAGGGACACACAAAAGATTGTGGAAGGATTGTTAGTTATAAACACAAATTTCAATTCAATTTCAACAAAATTAATCTAGATTATCGAGATTCACAATACCATCTTATAAAGTGAAAATAAAGTGAACAGAAGCTATATTTCTCTTAAGGACCACACAAATAATAATTCGAATGCATCATCGTCTATAAGCAAAAATTTTATTTCAAATTCAATAAAATTTATATAAGTTATTGATTTATACAACAGCATTTGCTCAACTGAAAATAATTTGGGTAGCATATATATTTTTCACAGAGTCACACAAAACATAAAAACTTATTTTTAAAACTATGTTTTTATTTTAAAGCTTTTATTTTTTCAGCATGACTACACAAATTTCTCGGCAATCTGTTGTTGACTTATGGGTTTCCACCCCAAAGGAAAGCAAATTCGAAGCTGTCCTTTCATTTTTGATGGAAAAACTGGGGAATCCTCAGTTAACTGAAGATATTTTTAAGAGCCTGAAATCACGTGTCCGGACATTTTGTTTTCAAATTCAACAAAAATGGTCTAAATTGGAAAGAAATAGACAACGTTTTTATTAATACAATTCCGCATGGATTCAAGGAATTTTTCACCTACCGGATTGCGTTATTCAAACAATAGAAAACGAGAAAATCTTAAATAAAAGCCACCCTGGTAGACCAGTTAAACCTTATTATTATTATTATTTTAATTATTATTTAATCATTAAGTTATATTAACTTAGAGTGTAAGTATGTATATGTTTTGTTCAAATCTTGCTAGTCAATTTTAAACCCCTTTTAAACCACCTTTAATAAATAATAATAATAATAATAATAATAATAATAATATAAATAATTAAATAAACTAAATATTTATCACTGTTTGAGCATTTTATTAGTGATACATTCGAAAAATAAGAAAAACCTAACTAAACTCCAACGCAATAATTTTGTCCACCTAGATTGTCTAAACGTCCCACTGTGCGGCGGTTGGATCAGAAGGGGTAACATAACTTTCAAGCTACTAATCTCCATCTGGACAGCCTCTATGGCGCTTTTGAAGGAAGTTTTCACACCCTTCAGAGTCCGATAGTGGTGTCTAACATAACTTTCCGTTTTTGTTTAACATTTTGTTGTGTTTTGTTTGTTTGTGTTTGTTATATATGTCATGTGTTTCCAAATGGCCTTCGATTGAGTCGATCACATACGGCGTTCTGCTGCCGGTAGAAGTCGGATTGGAAAGCTCTCGGGGGTCACGCGGGAACAACCTGAGCTAGGATATGTCTATGCGTTCAGGGATGCCTTTCCTCGTCATCCCGGGCTAGTGAGAGGCTCCGTTTCCCTCGCCGCAGCCGGTGAACTAGTCGTAACCTTTATAGGAGTTCGATGATGGGAAGCTGCAGTAAAGCAAGAGTCGTTGGGGAACCTCGGCGAAAGGCAAAGAGCCCAGTTTTCTCTTTTGATTTCCAGTTCCGAAGCTGTCGCGGGACTCCAGCGTACTCACCAAGTGTAGAGTGGTGGTGACCTAAGAGGGTAGGCACCTCCTCTCATCGCGACGACCTCTGTCGTCAATTACTTGGAAAAATGGGAGTGGTCAGCAGGTGGCGGCGCTCCCACCGCCGTAGCGCACACAGGAACTCTCCTGGTCGTGCGCGTTAAAAGTTCCACAGAACTTGGGTACGGCGGTTGACGTACCTGACGGGCGCCACTCGGTGCTCGGCAGCGCAGCTCAGTTTTAATTCGCCACAATGGGCTCTAAGATATGGTGAAAAATTTTAGGTTTAGTTCAGCATTTCGGTAATGTTCCCAGCTAACGCACTTGTTGACCACTTGCCATTGCATTTGATAATTTTTGCATCTAACACACTATTTAAAATTTCTATAGTTTCTAGGCTGAACGTCTGTATTTTTCAGTAACCTACATGTTCTTAGAATGAACTGCCAATTTGTAATCTGGCGACGATGCAATTTAATTTGTATCATTAGTTTCTTACTGTTCGTCCAGCAGTAAAGACTATGTAAAATATCGTTTACCAGTATCTGCCTTCTTCTGCTCGAAGTTCCGCCTTTCCACAAACCTAGAATTATAATAATAAATGAATATTTTATTGTATTAGCGAAGACTCGTCTGATAACTGTTGGGTACACGATAAAAATATTTCATCTTTTACACTATCGCGATCTAATAAATTTTCGATGACGTCCGAGCAAAAATTACTTCATAAGCTACATTTTTCTAATAATACTTATTAATGCAGAAAAAACTGAAGCATTTAACTTTTTTATACATCTGCATTGATCAGTTAGAACATATTACGATCAGCCACTCAGTATCGTGTTTGCTCACTTTCGGCATGCGTTACAAATGCAGTTTTTTATCGCCTTGGCGGGCATAAAATGTACGTGTCTTTGGATAGTGAACAGAACAAACAGGGTAAAATATTGAAGCGTAAATCAGTAATTGCTGTTTGTGGACGTGGTTAGGGAATTTTCATCAGCTGCTTCATTACGTGCCATATCTGTTCAATAGAATTGAGAATTCAATTGTGAGAATTCAATAGTTCAATTTAATCGTGAATCTTGAGGCAAGAACATTAACGTGAATTCACTATCATGCTCCTCAAACAACTATAGCCCACAGGACATTATCCTATTTAAAAATTCCATTCTCGTAGTTAAAAATAGGCGCTATGAATGGATATATCTGGTCAGGCATGATACTGACGTAGTCAAAAACTTTTATGTTGCTCTCTATAACCGTAACCAATCCAAGTGCCAAGAGCTGTTCTTGAAACAATCACCAAAAGCATTGTGAGCTGAGCGTTTCCAGCTATGAGAAACTGTTATGAAAAGGCTACGATTTTCGTCAAATGGTCACAGAATTACCGAAAAAGGCACAAATCCGGAAAATTGGTAAAACACCACGCAGAGGCTTACGCTGCGCAATCTTTCTTCATCCACAACATGAATGTCAACATTTACTTTAATTTTTTTTTATTCGAACCTTAAAATCTAAAATGAAATAAAATTTTACTGCATTTCTTGCATATCTTATCTATTTTTATAATGTCATTTTCATAGTATTAAATGAATATTTAAATTCACCACTGAACTCATTTAATCTTTTGCCTTGAATTTAAAATACTGTACCAATAAGAAAAAAAATGTTTCTGTACTGATGAACATGTTTTCATGTGTGGTGCACAACAGCATTAAAAGTGCAGAGAATAACAATTAAAATTTTTTGCGCAGATATGGCGAGCAGATGTTCTCCTGCAATTGAAAGTAGTACTTTTACCCAGAAATAAAACCGTACCATATTTCTTGAATACCTTTTCTTTCTTGAATACCTTTTCTTTTTTAAAGACCTTTTTGTTCGTAATAAATGAATGCTTAAATTCATAACTGAGCTTATTTAATCCGTTGCCATCTATTTAAAATATTGTGTCACCAAAGAAAAATCATGTCTCTGTACTGAAAACCTAAGTTTTTATGTATGATGCACAACAGCATTAAAAGTGCAGAGAGTAGAAATTTTGAATTGCTTAAGGTTGGGATATTTTGTGTGCATTTAGCGATTCTTACTTCTTTCAAAAACTTAAGTTGTTTTACATTTTACAAGTTAGTTCAAAAGTATTGATGATTTTAATTTGTCTTTAATTATCTAATGTCTGTTCTTCAATTATCATAAAAATGCAAAGGTCTTCATGACTTTTAGAAGTATGTGCAGTTTTGTTTGCCGTAGAAAAAAGAGTATAATTACGAATCGCTTTTTAAATCATACTGAAAATTTGTCTACATTTGCCTAGAGCAGGGGTCGGAAAAACTACTTTTTTATTGTAGCGAATTACAACTACAACTACTTTCTCGAAAATGTAGTTAACTACAACTACAACTACCTGTTTTAAAAAGTAGCGACTACAAACTACTTTTCAAAAGTAGTCACTACTTCGCTACTTTCAAATTTTGTCAAAGTGTTCAATTTACACAAGAAATTGAAGACACGGATTAAATAATAAAGTGACCCCTTGTTATATCGCGTCTGCCGGGATGCAATTAAATAAATGCGACATAACCGAAAACATTATAAAATTAAGAAATATACCATACAAGCAAATGTTTTGTGTTCGTATCGAAGTCGTTAGTTTATACACACGTAACAAATTTCGTAGCAAAATTAAGAGAGATATTATAATCTAGAAAATTACAGAAAAACAACCCTAAATTCAAACGATAAATAAATCGGTAAATGGAGCAATTCCGAATAATAAGAAACCCGGCGTTAAAACATGAAGACTTCTTAACAAATAAGTAGACAAGTGTTGCCAACAAGAAAATTAATTCCTTTGATGGATTAGTACTTGATTTCAGCAGCAAGTGTCAATGGAAAAAAAAAATCTATGACTTCATGTGATGCGTTGCTGTACACTGCAGCTGAAGTTTGAAACTGAGATTCGGAAATTTTTCAGCAGAATAAATTCTGCACAAAAAAGTGAGTTTCGACCCCGTGATTTGCAGAATGACACTTTTTTTTTCTCTTGCAGTAGCGTTAAAAGTAGCGTCGGTTCTCGCTACAAACTACTGATTTTTTGTATCGCGCTACTCGCTACACTACATTGTTCAAAATGTAACGCGCTACACTACAAACTACAGTAAAAAGCAGCGACTACAGTAGTTTTGCTACTTGTAGCGCGCTACTTCCGACCCCTGGCCTGGAGTTATATTTTTTGAATACTGAATTTCAATCATATTACGTTTTTTCAAATTGATAGGATTGATTTAAGTGTCTTTATTTAGTTTTTGATTGTACATAATTTGTTAACTTAAATAATGCTTTATTGTACGTTTACAAAACAATTTTAAGTAATACGTGATAAAATATAATAATACACAGGAGTTATATGTTGAAAATCAGTTTTTAAAAACTCGCAAAACTTTTTAATGAGGAAAAAAAAAGAGATACTATGTTTTTCTGCAGATGTTGTAATGTCAATGATTCTACAATTTCTATTGAATTAACAAAATTGTAAAAAATTACAAGAATATATTTCTGTCTATCTGCAGAGGAAAAAAAATTGCAGTTCTCACATAAATTTTAAAAATCCAACTTGAAATTTAATCTGAGTGGGAAAATTTTACTTATTTTTTTTCCTAACGCGAACCCGGAATAGGACTTATTATTTCTGTAAAAAATGCGATAAATTCTACCTAATTTTGATACAGCAATCTGACTAAATAATTTCATTGATATATAAAGTTAGACGTTAATTTTAAATTTAGTATACTGCATGGAAATTCTGTTTTGGTGGAAATTTAAATATCTCCAAGGATGGTTTTAATTTGATGATTTTAGCTTGTAAACACTGGGATAGCTGGTAAACAAATTAAGGGTGTTCTAAAATAAATATTTCCCCCTCCTCAACAACACGAAATTTGTTGACACATTTACGTACACAATTTAAAACATAAAAATATGTCACTTGTAGGCATGACAATTAAATTGATTTGGAATGGAATATTTCATTTTTCGATAAATGTATGACATCTTGAATTATAAGCGGTTATTATCTCATGGCGACTTTCATCACGCTGTCGCGTCCAGAAATTCGGTTCAAAATGCTAACTTCGACAACATTTTCTGAAAAGTTTCCTGCCTTTATCAAAAAATGGAAAACACTAGTTGATTTCAGTTTCTGAATAAGAGTACCTGCCAATTTCATGCGTTTACGAACAATAATGAATTCAGGAATGTGTCACAAAGTATTCAAGTTCGGCTTTGTGAATAGCCTTAAATGTTCCCAACTTTACCAATAACATTTAACGTAAAATCTTGTTTTACAGATTTTTATTTTCTAAATTCTGTAAATACTTTCATTTTCTGAATATTAGTGAAAAAGTGTGTGTAAGTAATAGCTGAAAAGCAATAAAGTCTGAAATAGAAATTAATAAAATTATTAATGATGATTTTTTTTTCATTTTAACATGAAACCATTAATGCTTAAGAATGTCATTTTCATAAAATAAGGAAATATCAGTAACGATGGAAGTTTTATGCTATCTATTTACTTAGAAGGTTACTGGATTTTTACTGGCATTGACATTGGCAGTTCTTTTGGTGTTTATGATACGGGAAGAGCATGGGGTATAAGAGCATTTCACTTTTACTGAAAATACTATTTGTGATAAGACAGTGAAAATGCATTGATCAAATACATTGTTTCATAACCTTGAAGTGACTTTTGTAACTAATATTAGATAAGAAATGATACAGCTTCGGTGGATAGGAAAGACAGACAAATTTCAATGTCATAACAGTTATTTGTTTATTATAATCCTGTTTAGATTATAAAATGCTACGTTTTATCTAAATGATTCAATTAAAGCGTTCGAGAGGAATTTTAATTCCTAATTTAATTAAAAAAAACAAAGTTTATTGCTGATAAAATAAACAACATTATCATTTTTAAACAATATTGCTGCAGTCCTTTTTCAAGATTTCAGCTTTTCATTATTTGTTTGTACATTTTGTAGCCAATTTTTATTAAACAATGGCGGTAAATGTCTTATCTAGGAAAAAAGAGCAGGGTAATGCACTTAAAAAATGGCACTGTACACTTTAAAAATGGCATGGCGTACTTGAAAAATGACACAAGATTCTTGGAAACGGCAGGTCGAACTTAGATATCAGCATAGCGCAATCATAAAACGTGACGACATATCTCAAAAACAGCATTGCGTACTTTACCAACTGCGCACACACGGAAAAAAATGCTAATTTGGGTGGACAAAAATAACGGCCTTCAGAACAGTCAAGAATGTTCTTTTAATAAAAAATAAACTAATGAAGTATTTTTTTTTACTCTTTTGTTAAAGAAAATTAAAAAAGAAATATTTTTTTTTAAATTAAAACTTTTGTTTTTGACGTGATCTGAATTTTTTGCACTGATTAAATGCCCTAAATGGGTTATTTGTTACCTTTTAAAGGAAGAAAAAATATATTCAGAAAGTGATAGATAGTGATATTTCAATTTTTTGAGCACTTTCTAAAATACATAAACAACAATCTATTAAAAATACTTTATCAAAAATAATTTCCTCAAAAAATGAAAGTACTGGCAGCGAGTTGTTGCAACACCCCTGTGATTGGAAGAGATTTTTCTGCTATTTGAAGAAATTTCCGCGTTTTGGTTAGACTTTCAGGAAATTTTGAGCTTCGGTACGCGAATTTTTGGGGTTTTGAGGGAGAAAGGATATACGTAAAAAAAACCCGTTTCTAACATGGAAAAGTACTAAGCTGCACAGTTGCCGGAACACCCGTGTAGTTTCACTAAAATAAAGCTTTAAATTGGAAGATTTCAGGTAATTTTTACATTATATTGGTGAATTGTTTGTATTTTGGGGGGAAATGAGTAAATCAAAGTCGAAATTTTTATGTTTTAACGAAACATAATGAACGGAAAAATTCTTTCAATTCATAATTCTTTTACGAGTGTAGCAAGCGCTACCTTGAAGTACTTTTGTGTAGCGGTTTGTGGAATCATTAGTGTATAGTTATTTTATTAGAATTTCCTTAAATGACCAAAAAATTATATATATAAAAACATTAACATGTAAAAGAAAAAAAATTCTCGTAAGAAGTCATCAGAAGTAACAGAAAAATAAATTAAAGCACATGTCAACAGCTATACCGCTTTCTAAACAGAGCACTTGGTCTTCCATACATGAGTGAAGTTCTTCTAACTACGCTATAAATTCGGCACGTTTCATATGACGGAGGTAGCACAGTGTGTTACATCCTAACTACTAATATTCCTCAACTCAATAGATATTAAAGAACATTTATGCAGGTTATCTTAGATATTAAAACATATTTAATTTATTTTCTTTTTGTGCACCTGAATCGGCATTTTTTTGCGTGTGCGGTGCAGTCCCGTGATAGGTATGTCGATAAAAAAAACATTATTTGTGGCAGATATATTACAAAATAGAAATCTAGTGTTTGAGATTTCTATTTTTACATTATGTCTTAGTAAACCTCAACAACAACTCCAAGAATACAGATTGCACATGCAGTTTTGCATTAACTTTTATTTTTTAATTTATCCAGTTTCCACGGAAGATATCATTTTGAAATGAAATAACATTTCTCCACGGCAAAACTTATTTACACTGGTATGAATTTGTAATTAAAAACTTAAACAATTAATGAAAAGAAGATTTGTGGTTGTTAGTTTTCCAAAGAAAACCAATGGAAAATGTCAGTTTTGTACAGTCCAGGAAGGAAAAATAAAACAAAACCGCACAACCCTATGTTATTTTATTACCAAATTGTAGCAGAGAGATACGAGGAGTACTATTCGACTAGGAATCGTGTCTACTTTCTGAATATGAATGGAATTTTCGAAATAAAGTTTGTCTACGTATTAAAAATTATATCAACTTTCAATCTTCTTAGCACCCACTTTTAATACTATATTTGGGTTTTTTGGATCAAGGAATCTGAAAAAGGTATAATTTATGTGCATTTTCTTAAATATTTGTAGTGTTAGAAGAGGTTAAAGTCAGAGGATGCTTATGTTAAATCCACGTAAAAAAACATTAACTTATAGTTTTCCAAAAAACCCATTTTTTTTTAAAAAATGAGATACAATGTCCAGACCCAACATATCCCAGATATTTTTTCGATTAAAAAATTAATTTTAATTATGAAAATTATTAATAAATTCATATAAAAAATTATAAATTATGATCCACATTAATTTTTACATTAAACGAATCCCAATCGTCAAAAACATAGGTGTGTAGGTTTGCAGTTCATTCCAATCATTGGTTTTCGAGATAAATTTTATTTTTCGAAAACTGTACTATATGGACTGTTTCCTGTTATAAAAGCATCCACAGGAAAGAAAATCTTAAAACGTAACTGTAAAAAAACTATGGATTTTTCTTTTATATAAACTGAGTTTATATTTAGAAATTCTATATAATTTTTCTGATGATTAATTGCGTGTTCCAGATACTTTTCATTTTAAGATCTTAATTTTATTTTTTGAAATTTATGTATAAACCCCTACCACATCTTCTTTTATAAGTCTATGACGACTTAAGAAAAGTATATAAACTACAGTTTTTCGAGCTTCTTTTTTTCCAAGGAGCCCAAATAAAGTGTCAAAAGTGGTGTTACAATTTTTAAAAAAAGTGATAGATGGTGTAATTTTTAATATGTAGACAAGCCCTTTTTGAAAAATTACATTCCAGTTCGGAAAGGAGTCACAATTTCTAGTCGAACGGTACCTCTCGCATCTATAAGCTACAATTTAGTCGTAAAATAACATGGGATGGTGCGTTTTATTCCCCAAGACACTATATTGATTGAGTTAGAAAAAATATCGTATATTATCGTTTATAGACGTTTTTTAAAAATTTAAACTAAATTTTAATTTGTTATTTAAATAATTAGAAAATAAGTTTATGTTTCAAACCGAATAAAATTTTTTGAATATACTGTCTTCGATTGTGCGATTGTCTTTTTAAAAAATGAAATTTTAATAATTTTATGTTTCAATAGCACATGTATTAGGCTGGTTTATAAAATGTATTCAATGGAATAATAACATTGGTACAAAAATAGTGTATAGTAGAACATTTAACATTTTAAAGCTTAATTTGTATTTTAAGACAGTCAATTGTATCAAATTGAATTCAGCCGTTCTGGCTGTTTGGGGCATTAACCCATTCGGGACCATGGATGCATATATGCACCCTCAAAAAGAGCATAAAGAATTTGTTTTAGGCACCAGTAAAAAATAAAAGTAATATTTACTTTCTTTAATTAGAGCATTTTTGTGATAGTTTAAGTAAAGGTAGCTTTTTAAAAAAAAAAGTGGTGCCAACCGAATAAAATTTGTGTAAAAGCTGCCGGTCCCGAAGGGGTTAAGGCCATTTTTTGCATATGATAATGAAAATTAAGCGACCAGGGTCTTAGTTTAAAGTGTACTCGCATACACTCCAAACATCTAAGCCCTAACTGAGATTCGAACCCAACACCCAACAACCTATTTATTAGACAAAATTAACAAGCATGGCAAAAAAGACTTCATTTTGGGCATGTTTTTTCTTTTCTTTTAATGTTGTTAATTAAACATAAAAATGTGCGGAAGTTTAGCATGAATGCTTACAATCATGTTTAATGCATGATTTCTTTTATTTTTTAACTCATTCCAACATAGTTGAAAAGTATTTATGACTTCGGCTCTTTTGTCTATCTGTCCGTCTGTCTTTCTGTCTGTCCGTCTGTTTGTTGTCTTTCTGTCTGGCCGTGCTATAACTTTCGTAAACATTACTTGGGTTTGGAAAATGGTGTGCGCAGAATTTATTGTATATTTACAGGGATGCACATAAGAGCTGGATTGCAAGTGCCTTTATTGTAATGACAGTAACTGTTTGAACTACGCTTTAGGAATAAAAGAATAAGAGCATAAAAGAATTCGAATACATTACCGTCTATGGGCGGTAACTGCTGGAAACGAATTTTCAACTGTGTTATGTGTTTTCTAAATTGTTGATTTAGACATTTTCTTTGAAAAATGAAGTTTCGTAACAGTATATTGATAGCATTGAATAGTTAATGTATATTTTTGAGGTGCGCGACAGCATTTTCCGTATTTAAAATAGAGTGTGTAGCATTTATAATTCGCATACAGCGATACTCAAATGAATTAAGATATATTATGGTGTATGGACGATAATTGTTTGAAGTACATTTTAATTGTGTTACAGTACTTCAAACATTGTGAAACTGATATGCAGTACAATATGTTCCCTATTGAAAATGGTGTGCGTTTTTTATGTGTGAATTTTATGTTCATTTATAGAGGCAGTCAAAAGAACTGGATTTCATTGCTGTCTGTAAAAATTAATTGTTTGAAGTGTGCTTTATGAAATGTATGTACGTCATTGAAATGCTCAATAACAGCTTCCATATGAAAAATAGGTCATTTAACATTGTTCTTTTTCGAGACTGCACAAAAGAGTTCAGATACATTTTTCATTATGAGCAATAATTGCTGGAAGTACGTTTGAGTTGTGTAAATGCGTTTTCAATATTAACTAAATTTCAGTATAGTATGTGGTGCGTATAAATACTATAGCTGATATATAGGGTAAGGATTGCCCAAAATAATTCGAATTAATTAACTTCCATGTACAGGAATTGCCGAATGTTCGTTTTCGACTGTGCTGCACATTTTTCAGCTGAACAAAATTTAATTTTTCTTTGTGGTGAGGGTATAATAAAAATAAATTCATGTACAGGGCTGCACAAAAGGATATGGATACATTGTCGTCTGTGGATGGTAATTGCGAAAATAGGAAAAAGATGTGTTTTCAGTTGTGTTATGCGTTTTTGAGCTGTACACTATGCGCAATATACTATAAAAATATAATGATAATATACAGGTTTGCATAAAAGAATTTGAATACATTACCGTCTATGAGCGGTAACTGCTGTAAACGAATTTTCAAATGTGTTGTGTTTTCTAAATTGTTTATTTAGACATTTTCTTTGAAAAATGAAGTTTCGTAACAGTATATTGATAGCATTGAAAAGTTTATATTTGGAAAGTGTTTCATAATCTATACGTGATGTATGATTTTTTCTTTTTACTTTATCTTTGAGCTTTCGAGCATTTTATTTTAGAACTCAAATCTTAATGTCCTATATTTCAAGAAAACACTATTTGACGTCATCACATAATTTTAGTTTTTATCTAAGGTCCCATGCACAGCTCTCATCCAAAGATCAAGTGGTCTGAATACTTACTCTATCATCTGTAACTTGCCGCTGGCATACACAAAACAGCATATCAATTGAAATTTAAACGGTGCAGTTATTATAAGATAAACCAGCACGAAGAAAGAGCAGTGCTGTAGTCGTAGAAAAAAAAAACGGAGGGTATACGCTATAGGCAGGGAATATACGCTAGAGAGTATACGCTATAGCTTTATTTGAGAAACAGAGGGTATACGGTGTTTCTTAAAGCAATCCAGAAGGTAGGCGTGTAGCACCGTATACCCTCCACTACAGCACTGATAAAGAGTCACCTGTGAACTAATATCAGATAAAAAAGATATCTAACGTCGCGCTTGATAATTTATTTTCGTTTGACCCAAAACATAATAAAATAAATACTTAAGAAGAAAAACGGAACCAACTTTTTGATAATTATGTGTTGCTTTGGAGAAAACGATTGATCATTTTGTCAGGTTAAGTTTTCTGGGGTGGAAACTTCTACGGAGCTGCATCTTCAGCTGATGTTAAGTTATATGAACATTTTACAATTGAACCTCATATGATTAATTTATATGGATAAGCATATGTTTCATGAAATTAATAGTGGGAAGATAAAAAAAAAAGTCTTATTCAATTTTTGAAAAAAAATGTGTTTATGAAGTAATTTGAATCCAAATTTTACTAAATCCCTCAAAGCTTATAATTTTTCAAATTTTTGGAAGATTGGCATTTTTAAAAATAAGCTTTTGTTCTTAAAATATATGATTAAAGTCTAATTTACCCTCTTCATAAGGCATATTGCAAACATTAGTGACATTATATTTTTTTTTCTTTGAAAAATTATGGAGAGTTTTATAGAAAATTGTCTTATGCACGCGTTTGTGTAGGTGTGTTGCAAGATTGATCAATTGATCTTGGAAGTGGATAGTTTAAATGCAGTAACAGCAAAATGAAGTAATCATAAGAATAGAAATTCTTTTGGCATGAAATATTCAATGATTTAGAAGAAAAAAAAAGGGGAGGAGGCACGATGTTGAAAATAATGAGATATATTAAGCATTTATTGTAGTATATTAACTATTTATCGGACGGCATCAGACAGTAAATATATATATAAGCCTACTGAATATTTCTTTGAATGCTACAGCGCCAACTTTCAGGGATTCGTTTTTACCAAATTTTTTTTTTAACAAATCACAAGCGCATCATTTGAATAGTTTCAGTTTCGTTTCAATCGCGCAGTAAAAAAACTTGCTCCAGAGCCCTTTGAAGTTGATAACTTATTTCTTGCTAACCCTGTATTTTGTTGTCTTAAAGCACTTACAAAAATATGGGAGAAAGTTATAAACTAACTTTTTTTTAATGTAGTAACTAACCCCCCCCCCCCCCCCAAAAAAAAAAAAAATAAATAAATAAATAAATAAATAAAATAAAATAAAAAAAATACACAATTAAATTTTAACACATTAAGTTTGTTTGGTTGACAAATTAAATTTATTTACAACGAAAGTAAAAGAAATGGGCAATTCAAACATACCGTTATTTATATATTTAATCTTTTTATCAGTACGCAAATCCTTCATTTTTATCAATTTAATATTAGAATCTGTTTTATTAACCATTACTATTTTAACCCTTTATATCCTGAATTAATTTTCCAGCTACTTTTTAATTGTATTTTTGCATCATTGGATAAGTTTTGGTGCAGAATAAACTTAGGAAAGTGGAAAATAATTTTTATAGTGTTCTAGTGGTTAATTATGCAACTGTAACCACCATAATTTTTTTTACTCTATGATATAAAATAAAATAGTAAATTTCAAATAGTAAACTTCAAATAAAATATAGGAAATGTTCACCTGTAGAGTATAGAAAACAATAGAAAATAATAGTACTAAATAACCGGTAATAAACCACTAAAATTACTCAAATGAAAAACAACATGCATGTCAATTCTATTGCAAAGTGGATTTCGAATGTAGGGTGGCAAATGTAAAATCCCTACAATGCAAAGAAAGAGGATATGTGCTTGAATTTGCCATCTCCTGCCTGCTGTCAGAAATACACTCTTTGTGCCATTGTGAATACCGTTAGGAAAAACGATCATATTACGAATATATAGGTGTTTTATTAAAGTGGTACTTATAAGTACCGTCAGGATAAAAAGGGTTAAGGAGATTTGAAAGTTTTGTGACGTTCCAGCTTCCAGAGGCATATAAATTAGTAGTGGCCCATGGTCGGAAGAGCAGGATAATTAGTAGGAAACGGTTTTAAGAATTAAAAGGCGTCTGTAAATAATAGTCTAGTTCGCGAGCGAAGTATTTCTATGTTTAATACTTATTCTTATACTGATGTTACAGAAATTACATTTAAGACTATGTAAACAAAATAACAATAAATAAATGTTTACAGATGTGTAAGCTGTTACAAAACAATATTAATAAAAATACCTATTTAACAAAAATAAATTAATGTTCGATCAATTCTTTCACTTTATAAATGTACAAAAATGTGTATTATGCCATCATATAAAGTTTTTTTTTTATCAGAACCAATGAAACATCTTTCATGATTGAAATATTTGGCAAAGAAAAAATTTCCTGCGATATTGTATTTCGGCAAAATGTTTTTATTTTTTTAAGGCAAGATAAATTTTTTTGCACGGATACGCTTGAAGATGGAAGTATTAAAATGATCAAAACCAACTAGTAAACGTCTGTATAAATATCTCCATTTTCTCGAATCTTTCATATAAGCCCTCGATGTGATATAGTTTACAAATTAACATGATAGAAAGCATTGAGATTTTAAAAGTAGTTACGAAATACAAACTGACGATCAGATTTTAATATAATAGATTCGTGTTCATTTTTCTTTTCCTAATAATCATAATGTGAATTTTGGCAGAAATCTCTCATCTGTATGTAACTGATATTTTCATGCTTAATAATCAATATAGTTAAGGGTCATTCCACAGTATTTGGCTTCACAAGTTTGAAAACAAAGTTTTATAAAAAGTTAAGTGCAATACATCATTTTAAAGCTTTAAATCTCTTCTATTAAAATTTATCCAAAATATTATTATTTTTTTAAATCAAATAAAAATTAGAGCATTTTTTTGCAGCCATATAGAAAAATTTGGTCATAGGTCCCACACGTAACAAATAGCCTTGTCCCGTACGTAACAGAAATAATTAGCTTTCATTAATTAGTGACGTAATTTAAAAAAATAATTTTAAAGTTAATTAATAAAATGTATATTTCTGCTTCTAGTCATTAAATTTTATTATATAAATTCAGAGTAAAATCTAAATTTCTAGAGGTACTTTTAAAACAATTTTTTGTGATGTCCCGTACGTAACACAAATTTATTAATTAAAAAATCTATATGTATTGGCTCAAACAAAGATAAATTTCATAAGAATCTAGTTGAAGTGATATATAATGCATTAAAAATAATTGCAAACTTTCTCATTTATATTTTGATACTGAAAAAAGTACAAATAACTCAAAAATTTGCTGTGAAATGTCCCGTACGTAACACATGAATACTGTGGAATTACCCTTAAACAAATATTTCAATTTTTCGTTTTAAATATGGCGTGAAACTCATCTACTTTCGATACTTACTGATCATTGTATTATTAATGTATAAAATTGATTCACGCTCCTTTAAAAACATATTTGAAAATTCCCGTTTCATTTAAAATATGACGTCACTTTGTTCCCAGAGAAATCTCTTTTTAGTGATATAATTCTTCTTAATTTTCTTTTCCTGGGAATAACAACGTGGATTTTGGCAGAAAACTCACATCTGTATCTAACTGACATTCAAGCTTATTAATTTGTAGCGATAAAAAATATTTCAGTTTTTCATTTTAAATCTGCTTTCATTATATACTGATTTTCATGCTCCTTGTATTATTACGAATATTTGAAAATGTATGTTTTATTTCCAATATGACGTCATATTTGTCCAAGCCAAGGAGGATGCTTTTCATAGTTCCATGGTCCAGAAATCTTTTCTTAATAATATAATTATTGTTCATTTTTTCTTCTAATTATAACGCAATTTTTGCTATAAAACCTCTTCTCAACGTAACCGACTTTCATACTTTATGTACAATATCAAACAATCCATATTTTCGTTTCAAATATTACGACAATTCCTCTTTTTTTTCCAATTCTTTTTAATATTCATTTTTCACGTGGAAGTCGTTAAATTGAAAATTAATTGTTGGGGAAAATATTATCCCAGGGTTTGTATTTATTGGCAACTATAATGCTTAGCAACGTAAATTGGTGAATTAATTTTTACAGAAAAAATATTCTCTATGAAAATAATGAAATTTTGAATTATTAAGAAAAATATTTGAAAATAATAAATAACATCTATACTATGTTCATTTCTAGGTTATACTCCATCTATATGGAAAGATACAGGGCCATTAAACCCTCCGTTTTGACGTTTACTTCAGCCAAACGTTCACACACAATCGCATTTATAATATTATAAGGATATGGTGGAAATACGAATTAAATAAAGAGAGAAAAGAAAGAAAAAAAACAGAATATGAATATTAAAAAAAAAATTTTTTTCAATAAAATATTAGATGCAGGGGGCTATTCAACTGCTTCACTGCCACTGATATAAATTAGCTTCATCCCCATAAAAAAGTTGAAAATTATGTTGAAATATGTGCTTTTATAAAAAGGGAAAATGAAAAAAAATGAAGTATTAGAAAAACACCAATAAATATGTTCTGAAATGTAAGAGCAAAATCAAAAATATAAGATTTGATTAATAAAAAATATCTTCATTTTACGCAAAATAAATTTTTCGCAAAGTAAACATACTATCTAAAAGAATAAGGAGCAATATATTTAGCAACAGATGAATATTTCATTTTGGCAGATATTCAAGAACAAATGCTACAGAATCAGCTGTTTGTGATGTGAAAAAAAGGACTCAAAAAATTAAAACGCAGTTTTATCTTAGCGGAGAGAAGGGTTACGCTTATGTAACAATTTGTTTTGTCAGAAAGTTAACGATAATATTTCCCAATCTTAAAAACGTTTATCAAAAAATTACATTTTTTTTTACTTATATGTTATATTAATTTGAAAGATGAAATTTGTGTATTCAAATTTAAACAAAAAAAAAACGTAGATGAATTCATAGCTGCTAACAGATAAGATTTTTCGTCACAACTATTTTTGAATAATAATCCTTGCCTTATTTAATAGTTTATTTCTGATATTAAATAAGGCGAAGATTACTATTCAAAAATTATGGTAACAAAAATCATAGCAGTTGGCAGCTATGTGAATAAAATAAAAGAGTGAATTTAAAAAATGCCATTTAGTCACATTATAATTATAAATAACAACCACGGTTTTAAAGCTCTACTGTATTTCTATTAATTTCTTAAATAGATAAAATCAAAGTAGGCTGTTACATGTGATTTTGCATAAAAACAAATTTCGAACCAATTGCACTTTTCAAACAGTGCTTAGCATTTGGAGCTAACATGGAGCTCACGAAATGGCACAGAATTAAAAAAACAGCGCAGGTAACATTAACTAACTTTCAGTAATTTTAATAAGAAAATAATTGTTTAAACTGAAGTTACAAGTCGTTTTAAATAAAAGAAAATTATTATTCACTATTCTAATCAAAGTGTTTGGTAGTATTAGAGGTAATACAAAAGTTTTACATTTCCATAGCTATACATTTTTCACGAGTTATGTGAGTTATGTATTTGTATAGCATATATGTAAAAAAATAAAAATAAATAAAATAAAGCGTTTAGTATAAAGGATAAAGATGGAAAACAAAGTGTTTCGTAAAATATTTTACAAAGATTTATATGGTGACTTGCCGCGAAATGATCTAATGGGAAAAACACATGATGGCAATCACATTTAATTTTTTTTCCCACTCATGTAACGTAATCAGTTCCCGATATCTGATAAACAGTATTTGCAAGGTTATATAACATATGATAAATTTCAAACAGATAAAATCTGATAAAATGCGATAAAAACCTCAGTTTTCCATTTTAATTTTTTCTCGATAACTGTGAGTGAATAAATTTGAAAAAAATAAGTATCAGGTAGAGTATTTAATTCAATGATTATTATTGATATACACGATATAACAAAAAGTCACCGGACACTTTAGATTTTAAACGTTTAGTCGAATATCTAGAGAGATACTTTCCGCATTTTTCTGGAACTTCAGAATATAAAGAAAATGTTTGTATTCATATTTTTCAGCAAAGGTTTGATCACTAGGGTAATTAGGGTACCAACAACAAATTCAATAAACAAAAGTAATATTTTCGATTACCCTATAAAATAAAATGCTCGAAATGATCTGTACCTATATCAATCTTGTGCAATATTTTTGTTCATTTGTATAAGAATAGCACGTATATTCATGGAAATATAAAAATTCCTTTAAACAATTCAAGAAATTTCTGTATGTTTTTTGTTTGTAGCATGCATAGGGTTTTCAACCGGATTCAACCCCACTTTCAGAAAACTTCACAGAGTACAGTACAAACAACATATTACAATTACAATATAAATATATTAAATATTTGATGAAATATGAGCATTTGTATGAAATAATTTTTAACTACACGTGCGCTAAAGTTAAAAACATTTTTGCATAATTTAGCAATCAACTATATACGACAACTCATACAAAAAGTCAGCCGAATGTTGTGAAAATTCAGAAAGATATTGGCGATGGAGTGAGCTGAATTTCAGTTGCTTTGCAGCTGGATCATAAAGGATTTTGAACAAAATAACATTTTTCATTTTTTTTATTGTCATGTTTTATTGATGTTTTACTTCTCTTTAGCAGAACCATCAGAAAGTGCCTATTCGAACATAAAACAAGAAAGAAAAATCATGCATCAAGCATAGATTATGAAACACTTTCCAACACTAACAGAATACTTTAACAAACCAACCGCTGTTTAATAAGGTAAATAAGGTATCTATGTAAACATTTCAGAAAACACAAAACCCACTTGAAAACCAGATTTCAGCAATTACTGCCCACAGCCGTAAAAGTACTCTAATTCTTTTCTGCAGATCTGCATATAATTTATATATTCGTATATACTCTATAGTATGCTATAATTTAGTTTAATAATAAAACACATAACACAGTTGGAAATTTATCTTTAGCAGTTTCTAATAATAGACGGAAACACTTTAATTATTTGGTACAGCCCTGTATATTACCTTAAGCTTTTTATACACGCCACACATTAAGCTATAGTTTAATTCAGGCAAATACACGCTGAAATCACACTTCCAGAAACTATCATACATAGGCAGCCATGTATTCAGTTCTTTGCGTGGCCTGTATATGATTTTATTTATATTCTACAAACCTTTCTTGGTATACTAAATATATTTCACATTCAAAATGCATAACTGGATTAAAAACCCATTTTAAACAATTTACGCTGATGCACCGTAATGCTTAATTTTTTTTTTTTTTTGTGTAGCCCTGTATATACTTTGTAGCATTTATACATACCTCACAGCATTCAAAAATTTAGTTAAACGCATACCTTACTAAAATCCCACTTCCAATTATGGCTTCTAAACAATACTTCGGACACAGTACTGTACCGTGTGTCTCTGTAAATGAACGATAAATGGTATGCACATAACAAGTATCTTGTAGTAAACCTCAATAATGATATGAATTTGATTCCATTTGAAATTGCGTAACATAATTAAAATACTCTGTAAACAGTTTTTTTCCCCGTCGACCATTCTGAAAAAGGATACTTTTGTGTGGCACTTTAAATGAAAGAAAAAAACTTTACACTCCATATTCTACAGAAAGCATGTATAAGTGCATCTCAGAAATTGATATCAATTTCATTATGTTTGTAATAGTGTAACATAATTAAAATGCGCCGCAAACGATTTTCCACATTAAACCATAATGTAATGGAATTATTTACAGTTTCCCTGTAAACTAATTATAAGTGCTAGACGTACCATGTTCGATAGTAAGCATCTTGTAGTGTATTTCAGTGATGTATATCAATTTCAATATATTTGAAATAGTGTCATATCATTAAAATGCACTGCAAAGGATTTTTCCTTGTAGACAATAATGTAATGGCATTCTTTTGAGTGCACTTTGTAAAAAAGTATAAGTGCTACACACTTCATTTTCAATATCGAACATGCTGTAGTAAACCTCAATAACATATATCAATTGCATGACTATCCGAATATATTTACGCGAGTTAGCGCTTGGCCAGACAGACAGGCGGCAGACAGACAAACCAAATTCAGAAACACTTTTCAACTATGTTGGAAAGTGCTAAAAATATCAAAATTGAAAGCACCCGTCGAAAAGCTACTCGTAGACATGCGTAAAATACATACTTTTTTGTTGGAAGGCAGTTAATAAAATAAATTAATTTGTGAAAAATCCCTTATCACCCAGTTACTTTTCGGCGACAATTTAAATTCAGCTCAGTATATAGCCGATATTTTTCTGAATTTTCACGATGTTCGACTGGCATTTTTATATTTACAGTTAACTACTAAATTATATAGAACAATCTCTTTTATCTTTAGCGCATGCGCAGTTAAAAATTATGCCATACAAATGTTAGTATTTCATTAAATATTCAACATACGGTCGAACCTCGTTAAAATGAGCATAGTTAATGTGAATTACTTTTAACATGATCTGTTCCCAAAAACCCTTCAAAATAAATGCAAAGATTTAGTTACGGATAACATGATCTACTGTTTTCATGAACAAAATTTTAATTCCCCTTGAGATTCACGCTAACGAGGTTTGCCTGTATTTTAAATCTAATTGTAGTATGTTGTTTCTACTGTACTTTGTCAAGTTTCCTTAAATTTAGTTGAAAATCCTGAATGCTATAAATAAAAAACATGCGGAAATTTCTTGAAATTTTGAACGAAATATTTATATCTCCATGAATATACGTGTTATTTATTCTTACACAAATGAACACAAATGTTGCACAAGATTCATATCGTAATGTGGACATCTATACAGATCATTTCAAGCATTTTATTTTACAGAGTGATCGCAAATAATAATTTTTATTTAATTTGTTGTTGGTCCCCTAACTGTCCAACCTTCACTGAAAAATATGAGGTTAAACATGTTCTTTATAGTCCTGAAGTCCCAGAAGACTTTTTCAAGTATTTCTCTAGATTTTTGACTAAACGTCTGAAATCAAAAGTGTTCGGCGACTTTTGGCAATCACTGTAAAAAAAAAATTCCTGAAAAAAAAAAAACGGAAATTGCACTGGCAATCGAGACGCAAGTACTATTTCCGTATTTTAACGGGAAAAAAAATCCGTAAATTCCAGGAAATTTTCCGGGAATTCTGAAATATCCGTTTTTAAATTTCCGTTTTATAACAGATATCTTCCGTATTTTTTAGAAATTTTTATGTCGTTAAAATAAAATTTATAGGACCAAAATGAAAAAAAGGTTACTTCGCGAGGACAACCTTATAAGGGACAGATAACGTTTCTGCTTCTTTTTTTTCATTCCTGAGTGAGTTTATAGAAATTAACCAACCCTTGCCACGAGTGGAATCGAACCCGTAATCTCCCGTGTACTAAACTGACGACCTAGACCACTGAGCTATGACCGGTTTCATCTGTAGATGGATTTCTCCAATGTTTTTAATGTTTTTCTTCATAATTTTCAATAATTTGCTGTATTATTTGGTGCCTTATAACAGATAAATTTTAATTTATTATGTATTATATGCATAAAACATTGTGTTAAGAGTAATAATTGCTTCTTTTTGCAACAGTACCAACCAGTGTTGAATTCAGATATTTTTCTCCGGGAGGGATTTCTGTGGCTCCGGGGGGACATTATAGAGTTCCGGGAGGGGGGGGGGGATTGCACTTTTTGACCATTAAAAGTATAAAATCTCAAATGTTCAGGGGGATAATGTCCCCTCTGGGCCACCCCCTGAATTCACACTGGTACCAACATTTTTTTCGAACATATACTTTTTTTAAAATTATTTGTTTGATTATCTATTTATCAATTCCAATAAAAACAACAATTATCTTAATCAGACTTGTTTATTACGTGCTACTAAAATAATTTTTTTTAATATCTTATTTAAAAAAAACTTATGTAAATAAACAATTTTATAATAAATTTAATTTTTATATTTCAGATATGCTGAGAGCTTTTGCGTACGGTTCTGTTAAACTAAATCGTTTTAAAAATATAAAAAAAAAAAGAGAAAAATTTGAAATTAATGACCTTGGGATAGGTAAGTTTAAATATGAACTAACTGATTTAATTTAAATTAAATTAGTTTAATTTATAAAAATATGAACTAACGAAATAAATTAAAAACGTTATAAAATTAAAAACTGGATTTTTATAAAAGTAAAGAAAAAATATTAACTAATTTTGTATAGTTAAGGAAAAAATTGTAAACTTTGTAAAATTATAATTTATAAAATATTAAATTAAATTTTAGCGTAATTCATAAATTTATAAGCCAAATCATTTTAGTTTAATACCAATTTGCATAGCTATAATTTGCAGAGATATTATGTTATGAAACCTTTAACACAATATTGCCTCACATTAAAAAATATAAATTAAAAAAAATAGTGAAAAAAAATCATAATTTTGAAGTACTATCAAGAAAAAAATAAGTAGATTAAAAAAAAATCTGTAATTTATAAAAATAAAATAAATTTCTAAATATTTCATTAAAAATATAAATATTACTATTATTTTCACAATAAATTGACATAACCTCGGTAAGAATGGGCCAGCGGGTCGAGCCGGGCTAGGCCTGTATCCTAGAAGAACTCTAGTAAATACAACAATCTTAATTCGCATTTCAGAGAAGGCGATTTCTGTACTCAACCTTTAAACGTCATTTACGGAAACTGCACTGTTTTTGAAAAAATACGGACAGTGTACTGTTTTGAATGAAATACGGAAAAAATCCAATAAATTTGCGGAAAACTTTCTGCATATTTATGGGTTTGAAATCTCTTTAACGAAACTAATGTCATTTACGAAAATTGTACTGAAATTTTGGAAAAATGAAACTTCTACGTAAAATTTTACGGAAAATCTCTTGTATTTTCATGGATTTTTTTTTAGAGTGTATAGTGTATATACAGAGTAGTGTTGTACTACACACTGCAAGATTTTGGCAATTTTGCAAAGGGATATCTGTTAATAATAAACGTAATTTTTTTTTTTTTTTTTGCCATTTCTTGAATTTTCTTAGTTTTAAAAGAACCAACGTTGTCAACGCAAACGTTTCTTGGGATTATTTACAGAGGCATTTGCCATCTTGCTTCTTGAAAGATACTTTTAAGTCAATTGTCATTTTAAGACTTTCCTTGGGATATAAGGTCATTATGCAGCCAGTTTTCGTTTTGTTTAGTCTCTCATCTGCATCCCTTTTTCTGGGTATTCAGATAAATGAAAAAAAAAAAAAAACCCTATAATTATGTTCTCTGATATTTGTTTGGACCGTGAAGGAGTGGGGAGGCAGTATTTTCACTCGAACAAAATTTTTTCATGTTAAAATTGTTAACTTGCGGTATATCACTACTTTATAATATACAGGGTTGGTCAAAATCATTGGTTAAAATCACTTAAAAGGGAAAAGTTTTAACCAAAATTATGTTAACACTTAAAAAGAAACTATTTATTGAACATATTTAAAAGTATTTAATGTATGATATTAATCTGTAGTCCATCGTTATCAACACACGCATGGTAGCATTTGAAACAAAAAAGGTTTTCTTATTATAGTGTTAACATAATTTTGAGTAAATATTTCTCTTTTAAGAGTTAACATAATTTTGACTAGAGTTAACATAATTTTGACTAGAGTTAACATAATTTTTTGTAGTTTATTAAATAGCGATCAAAACTTTCCTATTTTTCGTTTTGGTGCATTTTCTTTGAAAATTTTTTATGGTATAATTTTTTTTTCCACTTTAGTATTTTTACTCTTTTTATTGAAGGTTATTAATACTACAGTTGTGGGAAAAAGGTATATACTCCTACTTACTTTGCCCCAAATCATCGTATAAAAATGTGACTGATACCAATCAATTAGTAATAATGTCTACTAATTAATGTGTAGCAGAGTACCTAGTTACACTCTTATAAGGATACTAAAGTGGACGAATGAGTTTTACGATTTTTATGTGCCGTGCTATCCTGAATCACTATAACATTTTTGCGTGAATGAGAAATCCATATTCTGCCTCTCTTTAAGTTTTGCATGGTGCATATGCATACCTGGAATCTGGTTGTCACGGTTATTTTTCAATGATATGTTAATTAGATAACTGTGTATAGGGGCTATATATCGTGAGGTGTTATCTGGAATAGGAGGATCTGGAACAGATTTCGGTATTCAAGTTCTCATATCTATGACGCGTGGAGTTCTGTTTTGAGAATCGAAGGCTAATTTGCTGCCATACTGTGAGAGTTTGGTAAGATGACGGTTTTCCTATTTCAATAACTAAGCATTGAGACCTCTAGAGTCTATTTATTTACTTAGATCTTAGTGAGGATTGTGCTTTCTTTTAAAGATAATAATTGTTTTGAAGTCATTGCGGAATCAATTGCAGTACTTGCAGTTTAATGCTTGAAGAGGAGTCTGATTGCATTTAAAAGTTAAGCTGGCTGTTCCACTGCTCTTCCTCTCTTTTAAGTGTTTTAATAAACTGTCTTCATGTCCTTATTTCAAGTGAATTGCCCCCAAAGGTCTGTCAGAAATATTATACTTAACTTTTGATTAGTGGGTCGTCTACTTATAGAAACTGAAACAAACAATAAGTGCAAATGATATAAACTATATGAAGTTTCTTGAATCCCTAATTCACCTTATTGCGACAAGTCGTATAAATTATTTCGTAAAAACAAAAATTCCATTTAAAATTACTTAACGGTGTTTTATTAAAAATATATACATAAATATCAAAACCAAACACATTCGATTAATATCGTTAAAAACCAGCGGTAGAGTTCATTCATTTATACTTAATGGGATTGCTCCAAAATTCAAACTGAAAATGGGAAAAGGTTATGTTGTTTGGACTGTTCCAAAATTCAAACTGAAGTGGGGAGGGAGTTTACGTCATTCCTAGTAAATTATACGAAACTTAGAAATGATGTATGATAATGTATCATTACACGTATAAGTAGTTCGACACAGAATTTCAATTGATTCCATAATTAATAACTTTTGATAACTTCTTTATGATCTTAGCTCTCTTAAAATCAATCATATCCTGATCTTGATGCAGCTTAGAAATTGCCGTTCGACATCGGTTTAGTTTGATATCTGCAATGTATTTTGCTAAACGCTCTTGGAACTTTCGTGATGTCATACCGACATAATATTTTTTTTCTTATTATCTATTATTGTAGCCTTGCCACAATAATTAAAGCTAATTAAGATCTTTAAGGTAATAAAAGCTAATTAAGATCTTTTCACTTATGGCGTGTTTAATGAAAAATGTGTAGTAGTAAAACAATATTAGCACAATATTCGTTAAATTTTGGAAAAACAAATACATTGTTTTAATAGTAGGGTGCATATATTTTGGAATATACAGGGAGCCTCAAAAATATTGAAACGCGCTTTACCTGTTGACAATTCGTAGGCAATGTAAATTGAAGAAGTGTTCAAAATACCGTCGGATTTAAGATTATGTCGATAAAATAGTCCTGCCATTAATATTAAAAAACTTACACTTTTTAAATTTTTATACGGTTCCTGTGTTTTATAAGTTATATTTAAAAAAAATGTTTACATGCTCTGAGAAGTACAGAAATAAACATTCAATTCTTCTACGACCAAAACTTAGAGTTTTGATACTTTAAAAACTTTGAAATTTGGAGCTTTACGGTACTAAAAATAGACAAAAGACTTTTTTATGACAGGAAATCTTTAAAATGTTATAAAATTCAATGTATCATAACTCGGCGAATTTTGGTTTCAAAATAATGGAATTTTTACTGCTGTACTTGTCAGTGCATGGAGAAAAAGTTTCTAAGTGAAACTTATAACAACCCAGGCAAGATATAGAAATTTTAAAAAGTGTAACCTTTCGAAAGATAATGGCAGGATTATTTCGTCAACATAATCTTAATCCTACCTTATTTTGAACACTTTTGCCAGTTACATTGTTTACGTATCTCCAACAGGTAAAAAATTAAATCTCCGATTGTCTTTTGGGGACACCCTGTATATAGGAAATACTGCCCACACTATTTACCCAATATATGTTAATGCTGGCAGAAAACTAAAATTAATGTCAACGGAATACCAATATTACTGAAATATTTTATTCTGAATTTCGAAATATTTTGATAAAACACTAATATTTACTTAGTATTGATATTACATTGAACACCTCTCCAACTTAATATCACTGTGTTTGTAATATTATTGAAATATTTCTAATACGAAGCTAACAAATGTAACATTGGTTTGATATTAGATATGTATTTGGTTTGAAGAGAAATTATATCATAAAAGTATTTGTATGTGTTAAACAAGAACGAAAAATCATGCGTCAAGCACAGATTATGTAACACTTTCCAACACAATTTTACAAATCATTACCGTTTAATAAGCTGAAAGATAACATCTAAGTAAACACTTTGGAAAACGCATAACATATTTAAAAACGTAACTTCAGGAATTTCCAACATATACAATATTCGGAAAAATATCCGAACACTTTTATTCAGCCCTGTATATGATCTATTGATTTGTGTATATACTACATAGGATGCTAAATTTTAGTTTAGTTAGGAAACTCGTAGCAGAGTTTAAAATTATCCTTCTGGAGTTTCTGTCAATAAACGGAAATGTGTTCGCGAACTTTTGTGCTACCCTGTATAGGATCTACAGAATTTTTGCACACCAAGTAATAGACAAAAAGTGAGTTAAATTTAAAATCGCGTTCAGCAACTTAAAACGCACTTCCAGGAATTATTGTTAACAGACAGTAGAGAATTCTTTTGTGTGTCCCTGTCAATGAACGATGACTGCTATACACACACTATTCTGTAGTAAGCCTCTTGTAATGCACCTTAGTGATATATATAAATTTCAATGCGTTTAAAATAGTGAAACATTATTTAAATAAACCGCAGACAATTTTTCTCCATAGACGTAATGTAACGGAATTCTTTTGACTGTCCCTGTAAATTAACTATAAGTGCTATGCACACCATATTCCATATTAAGCTTCTTGTAATGCACCTGAGTGATATATATCAATTACAACGTATTTGAAATTGTGTAACATCATTAAAATAAACCGCAAATGATTTTTCCCTATAGACCGTAATGTAACGGAATTCTTTTGAGTGTCCCTGTAAAAAACTATAACTGCTACACACTTCCGTTGAAATAGGGAACATGCTATAGATAACGACAATAACATATAAAAATTGCAGGGCAATCCGAGCATATTTACGGGAGTTAGAGCACGGACAGACGGCCAGACGGCCAGACAAACCGAAGTCATAAACACTTTTCAACTAGGTTGGAAAGTGTTAAAAAGATGATCATACTTCAATACCATTATCTTTTGAATACTCCAAAAAATCCTGTTTTGGAAAGGATTCTAATGGCATCTGCAAAACAGCTATATATATTGTAAAGTTGCAAATAGTTGTAAACAAAATTTCTCTGCTTAGTATAAATCTAAGATAAAAATAGTATTACGATGCAAAATGTGTACAAAATGTTTAGCAGTTATATTAAAATGAACATTTTCAATTGAAGTTTCAGTCAATCCACCTGTAGATTTACTATTTACTTTTCTCACTACAAAATTGATGATATAGTTATTATTCCTGTATAAAATTCATATCATGGTGCAAAAGTTTATTGATAACAGTTGGAAAAATGTACAAAACATGCAAATTCTTATCATTTAATTTAGTAAAACACGATGACGCGCACGCAAGCATTTTCTCCAGCTAGTCAGATACTAAATTGTCAGAGAGGAGTAAATATCCCAGCATCTCACACCCGTCCGGCATGACTTCGCTACACTGCGCAGTGCTGAACCGCCTCATCAAAAATCAATTAGCAACCGGCCAACTAAGAAAAAGCAATTAAAGCAACAAGACGCACTGAAGCCACGTCGGCCTATAGATTTAACAAACACATCTTCGCCAAGCGGAGAGCAGGCGAATCCTCATCCCGTTGCCAGGTATCAACTCGTTAAACTAGGCAAAAGCCTGGCAGGTAGGGGCCTGGTCAGCGGTCTAAAAAAAAATGTCAGAGAGGCGGACTGTTTTGACTCTAATTTAGTTTATATACTATATATATATAATAAAGGAATATAAAGCATGTTAGTTTTATGAGTTTTGTCCCAATAAATTGCCTACAGCAGGCCGCCTGACAGCATGCATATAGCTTCATTTTCATATTGTGGCAATGTGTGTTTTCAATTGCCGGCTATACTTGCCATGGTACCGTGCTGCTTTTTAAGTATATTTGGTATTTATTGACTGTTTACTGATTTTGAATTCATAAAGGTGAAGTTGTTGAAACTGCCGTGACATTCAAGATTTTGTATCAAAGATACAATCTGGCCGTGTACAGGCTTGAACTTTGAGGAGTATAGGGAACACCAAATGCAGGTTTATTTCTTAGCGTTTACTTACCCATTCAGAAAAAAACCCCGTAAAATTTATAATTTTTTATATATAAATTCGTACAAATTGTGTATCAGCAAATTAACATGCAAAAATTCTCTAAAATGGCATTAACTTTACATTTTCAACATGATTTATCTACACCTAAACTGTTGAACATGCCAAAGCCTAATTAAAGCGCGGACCAACTGGACCATGGCACCGCGCCCCCTAAATTTGGTATATAAGTTTCGTAAATCTGATATTTTAACACTATTTTGTATTCATTATAATTTATATTTTGTACTTTTAGAGCAGGATAAGATTAAAAACAAAATATATATTTATCTAACTATGTATTTATATATTCTTATCTGTATTCTACGATATAAAAATTATGCTACGCATTAATTTTTTGTGACAGTACAAGAAAGGGGCTCACCGAATAAATATCAGGCTCTGGAAAATTCGGATAACATAGTTTTTTTTTTTATTATGGTTCAAATTATTAAAATATTGATAGATCAGCAATTTAACCTCATAAAATTTTGTGTACCGCATTTAACTACTGTTATACCACCTACGCATACAAATAGATATCGAAGAAATGATATTTACTGACAATTTAACCGCATATACCGGTTTGGACTTTGAGGGAGGGGTACAGAAAACACCAAATGCAGGTTTGATTCTTAACATTCTCTTGCATTTTACATTATCTACCCATCAATTCACATAAATATAATTTCGTATAAAATGTTGATTTATAAGAAACATTTATAAGAAACATCGTGAATCGTGATAATTGGGATTAGAGTAGACAAAAGATCGATATTTCTGGCGCTCAATTCATTTTCATAGAAGTTAAGCAGTATAATAATATATTTATTCTTTCGATTTTACTATTTTAGCGTGAGAGTTGCTGTCAAATTTTGAATAAGGAAGGATAAGGGTCTTTTGGTTATTCTTTCCAGGTTAGGTTAAAATGTTATATTTTTAGTTTAGAGTTAGAGCCTAGTTATTTGGGTTACAAGTTTATTAAGTTGTATTTTTCAAGTACGTACTCCCCCCCTCCCCCAAATCATAACTTTTTAAATTATGGTCAGATTTCAAAGGGACTTTTTCTGACATTCTTCCAATGTTTATTTGATTACCAAATAAACATTGAAATTATTTCTGCAACTCTTGGTAACCACTATTTATGAACAATAATAAAAAAATTCGGCATTGTTCCAGTTAAAACACTCCATCTTGGTTTAGAGCCACGCTACTAAGTGTTGTCGTTAGTTAAGTTTTATCTGTCAAGATTGTCTCTTCCCCCTCCCCCCCCCACCAAATCATAACTTTCTTAATTATGGTCAGATTTGAATGGGACTATTTCTGACATTCTTCCGAAGTCATTTCGTTGCCAAATAAACACTGAAATTATTTCTGCATCACTTGGTGACCAGCATTTTTGAACAATAATCAAAATTTTCGACTTTTTTCCTGTTAAAGCACTTCATCTTTGGTTTAGAGCCATGCTACTCAGGATTCTCGTTAGTTAAGTTGTATCTCTCAAGTTTGTCAAAGTGTTTGTGTAAGTTATACTAAAATTTTTCTCCGTGCTCTGATAAAAAGAAACCGTGAAAATTTCAATCGTTACAACCATAATTACTGAGTTTTGATACTTTGAATTTTAAAGATTATATAAAATATTAATCAATCAATCAATAATAGTCCTGCAACGGGTCGGGTTATCCACTTTTACTCAAACACGACAAAAACCGTGGTTAGGCGCTATCTTTTTGTATTGTGGGTCAGGCTGACATTTTTTTTTTTTTTGCTGCGGGTCGGGTACAGGAGTTAGGGTCTGGTTGACTTTCTTCGTTTCGGATTAGGAATCGGTTTCAGATTGTGTTTTGAAACTTGTGGGTCAGAAACAGGCCAGGTTGACCAGATTTTTTTTTAAAAGAATGTTCAAAATATTTTTCAGGTGAAAAAATTATAAGCAATAAAACCAGGAGTAGCAGATATAATATGAATGTATAGTTGGTAACCAAATGACTTAAGGAAGAATATCAAAAAGGTCCCATTCATATCTCACCATAATTAAGAAAGTTATGATTTGGGGGAAGGGGGGAGGGGTGAGGGCGGAGGAGACAACTTAAGGCTGTTCTCAAATCTAAACTGGCTACTTTATACTTTATGACATATTTTAAAATTTAGTTTTGTTCGAAAACGCATGAAATTGGCCGGTGTTTTTATACAGAAACTATGTAATCGAAACACGCCTTCCATGTTTTTGGCAAAGGCAGGAGATCTTTCAGAGAATATTGTCAAAGTCGACGTTTTGAACCGAATTTCCGCCGCGTCGACGACAGCAAGGCGAAAAACGCGTTTATCACGTGATATGAATAGCTCATAACTCGATAAGTAATTTATTCATCAAAAAATGGAAAACTCATTTCGGTTCCCAATCGTTAAAATAGTTAAGCCTGCCAATTTTATGCCTTTGCGTTTAAAAATGAGCCTGAAATTGTGTCAGAAAATTTCGCGGTGTTGAGCAGGTCATTTAAGAACCACCTTAACTAACGAGAACCCTGAGTAGCATGGCTCTAAAAAGGATGGAGTGTTTTAACGGGAAAAAGCAATAAAATTTGATTATTGTTCATAAATAGTGGTGACCAAGAGTTGTAGATATGATATCAATGTTTATTTGGGAACCAAATGACGTGAGAAGATAATGTCAGAAAAGATCCTGTTCAAATTAGACCGTAATTAAAATAAAGGAAAGTGCCAGTTTAACTGATGGCATTGAGCTCACAAGCTATTCACACTAATTCTATATTATACCCTTATATGAAATAAATATTTTCAAAATGTAAAGCAAATCCGATAATTCTGCATAAACAAACCCATTAAGGGGGATTAGCCCTCCGTCCCCCCCTTTATACTTAACCAATGAATCCCCAAAACTAATCAGGGAAGCACCTTATCAGAATGAATCTATATACAAAATTTGAAGCAAATCGGAAAATTCTGCATAAAAAAACCATTTATCTTAATTAAGGGGGGATTAGCCCCTATTCCCCCCTTTATACTTAGCCAATGAACCCCCCAAAACTAATCAGGGAAGCGCCTTTTCAGAATGAATCTATATACCAAATTTGAAGAAAATCGGATATTTCTATCAAGAGTTATCGCGTTAAATCAAAAGTTCTATCAAGAGTTATCGCATACGTACACACAGAATCTTCGGGCACATCAGCTCTCTGGCTTTGATAGCCTGTGAGCTAAAAATTATGATTTGGAGTGAGGGGAAAAAGAGAGGGGACGAACTTGAAAAATACAACCTTAAAAAGCAGCTGGGTTATTTTTCTGAGCTAAATTTAACTATTTAATCTGGAAAGAAAAGGCCCTTATTTATGGAAATTTGACAGCAGCAGCTGCTCAGATCTGCCGCTAAAATAGTCACTCGAAGGACTAAATATATGGAAATTAGCGCCAGACAGATGGATCTGCAAATACCCAAATAATTTTAATAATAATTTTAAACCTATTTTTTCCTCCACACACGCACACAAAAAATCGGATAAAAAATGGTTAAAAGTTAATGCATTACACAAGACATCCATCTGTAATGAAACAAATGCAAATGGTCCGTTTTGTTTTTAATTATTCATCCTTTAAAAGTAAGATATTATGTGTATCCTAAATGTCTAAACAAACAGAAAAAAAAGAGCGGAGCTTAACGCCTAACCCTAACCGCAACTTTCGCTGCGTTAATGAATAATGAATCACTATTCACGAAGAAAGAAAGAAAAAACAAAAAATTTTGTTAAAAAAAGACAGACGATTTGATCGAAAGTTAAAATAAACGATCGAAATTACCCGTAGAGACATCGGAAAAAAAATTTAGATTATCTATAAAATCGATTTGGCCACAGTATAGATTAAATCGATAAAAAAGATCGACCTCGGAAAAAATTTAGATAATCGATTAGACCACATAATCGATTAAATAGATAAAAAATTAGATAATCGATTAAACCGATTTGGCCACATAATCGATTACATCGATAAAAATAATCGAAATCGCCCATCACTAGTGCAGAGCAATCCGCTCCTATGGTATACTTTGTACGTTTGTACAACTTAAGATAAATAATAATAAAAAAAAATAGATACATTTGTGACGACTTTTTATGGTAGTAGAATGTTTTCATTTGTCTTAAAATATGCCACCATCATTTTTAAAAGTAATTTACAAATCTGTTGTGATTTACACGATTTTTTCTTAATAAACTAAAAAAAATTGCATTGCAACTCTGGATCACGGTAACCCATTCAACTTGAGATCTTCCAACTACGCACGTTAATAGATATCAAACCATGTCAGTTGAAATTTTTTATAAAATGTTGTTTTTTGGTGAAAATCATTATTTTTTTTTTCAATAATAAATCTTTATTTTTGTTTATACATTGTTTCATTTTTTTTTGTTTATACATTGTTTCATTTTCGCAAAACATTTTTGTTTATATAGAAAATTTCTGGCGATAAAATTTTACTTAAATGCATTTTATAAGGCAATAATTAATTTGAACAGTTATAGTCTAATTATAATAAACTGTATGGTAATTTCGTAGAAACTGTGAATAATGTCCGATTCTATCCCAGACTTCTGATTTTTACGACTTTATTTTTCTAGTTAAACACTAACTCGTTCTTTCCGTTGTCAGAAAAAAAGCAAAGTCAAGTCATAGGAAGCAGTCAATCAATCTAGATAGAATGAATTACTTGACTAACATTCTACGCAGAGAACTGCGTAGTTTCGGGAACAAATATAATTGAGTGATCCATCCGTCAATCAACTGAACATTTGCTTTGCCTAAAAGTTTTCGTAAGAAAAAATTAATCCAATTTATACAGAGGATTTAGAGTCAAATTATGTCTTAAATATGATTAATTATTATCACGATTATTTACAAATAAACAACGCGACAAAGGTTAAAGAAACGAAGAATAATAAACATTGTTAAAAGATAACGAAGTTAAAGAACATTTAGCTCTCAAACGTTATTGGGTCTGAACAAATCTAAGAAAAATTGCACATTATCAATTTACGTAAAAATGTTTTAATGATTTATACAAAGTTATTCATTCTTTTGAGAAAGTATTTCTACCAATTTTTGGAAAATTTCCAAAAACGCTTTAAAAGATATTGCGAAAATCCGTTTAATTCTGATTCCAATATATACTTTTAAGCTTTTACATATATTCTCTTCAAAAATGCTTCTAAACAGAATTTTTATATCATATAACTATCAAGGAAGTGGAAAACAATTTGACTAAGTATTGAGATAATTTATTACAATGAAGAGAAGTTATTCTTAACAATGGAGTTTACACTGTAAAAAATAGCTAACAAAATACCTGACAGAGTAGAAACATTTAAAACAAATCAAACTAACCTTGTAGTTACCAACAATTCCGGAACCCATTCCCTTAGCTACAGAAGCCATTTGGAGAAAGACCTATCACAAACTTCAGAAAACAATAGGTTACGGAAGCGTTTCTGAAATAAAACGTTCCCCTTTGTTACGCGTAAATTTCGGAAAAGACGCTTTTATTAATTTCGAAAACTTATTGGTTTCTACTCTTAAAAGTTTCTGAAGATAAGAGAAGGGTTTCCAGAATAGGAGGTAACTGCGAGATTACACTAAATTTTCATAAATGTTTCTTCTGTATCAGAAACAGTTTCTGAAATTTTTTACAGTGTAAGAAATCTTTTAAAAATACTCAATAGAAAAATAGTCTATCCCTAAAAAATTTTTCTGTAAAAAAAGCGCCAAGTTCTTTTTAATGTTTCGCCCAAGTTAAAAATCAAACCTCCCAAATCTTGCATTGAAAATGGCTTCCGGCGACTTGGCCGTTAATTAATTCTAGGACGTTTTATTTTTTCATTTATCTGACATTCTAATACACGTGAGAAATCTTAGTAAATTCTAAAGAACCTTAGAAGAACGTAATACTGAGAAAAATAAATTAGACTATATAATACATCCTGATTGATGTTAACCATATCGAAACTTACATTTAAAATAAATGATTACGTCCATAAATCATTTTCAAATTAATGATTGGAAATTATGCATTGATGAATTATTTGAATATTAAAAGTAAATATTAGAATGCAGAGAGGCAAATTCGCATGCATAGACATTGTAGCTGAAAGCTTTGTGATAAATGCCATTCAATTTCAACAAACATTAGTTTTGATTAAGAATCATTTAGTCCACTTATGGTTTAATGGTCATTTTGTACGGTCATGATCATTAACGCGGATACCAAGGAATATTTTTTTTCATCAAAATTTCACATTGTGTTACATTATATGAGGCGTTGAGAACCAGAGTGGACCATCCTAGCCAGCTGTGATTTCGAAAAATTTTTTTTTAATGTGTATTATATTTCAATACTCTGTGCCACAAAATGGGCGTAAAATGCTCAATAAAAGAAAACTGCCCAGTTAAACTGAGGGCATTGAGCTCAAAGGCTATTCACACTAGATGTGTATTATACTCTTATTTCAAAAAATTTGAAATAAGAGAAAAATAAAGAAAGCAACAATATATTAAGCGGGGGTCATCCCCCCGTTACCCCCCCACTCATAGTTAACTAATGAACCCCTTAAACTAATCAGGGAAGTCTCTAATTACAATGAATATAAATACAAAATTTGAAGAAAATCGGATAATTCTGCATGAAAAACACATTTATCTAAATTAAGGGGGGGATTAGCCCCCCCCGTTCCCCCCTTTATACTTAACCAATCAATCCCGAAATCTAATCAGGGAAGCGTCTTAACCCAATGAACCTATAAACAAATTTTGAAGCAAATGGGATAATTCTGCATGCAAAACCCATTTATATAAATTAAGGGGGGATTAGCCCCCTCCCGTTCCCCCCTTTATACTTAACCAATCAATCCTGAAAACTAATCAGGGAAGCGCCTTAACACAGTGAACCTATAAACAAAATTTGAAGGAAAACGGAATAATTCTGCATGAAAAACCCATTTATATAAATTAAGGGGGGAATTAGCCTCCTCCATTTCCCCCCTTTATACTTAACCAATCAATCCCGACAACTAATCAGGGAAGCGTCTTAACCCAATGCACCTATAAACAAAATTTGAAGAAAATCGGATAATTCTGCATGAAAAACCCATTTATCTAAATTAAAGGGAGATTAGCCCCCCCCGTTCCCCCCTTTATACTTAACCAATCAATCCCAAAAACTAATCAGGGAAGCGTCTTAACCCAATGAACCTATAAACAAATTTTGAAGCAAATGGGATAATTCTGCATGAAAAACCCATTTATATAAATTAAGGGGGGGGGATTAGCCTCCCCCATTTCCCCCCTTTATACTTAACCAATCAATCCCGACAACTAATCAGGGAAGCGTCTTAACCCAATGAACCTATAAACAAAATTTGAAGAAAATCGGATAATTTTGCATGAAAAACCGATTTATCTAAATTAAGGGGGGATTAGCCCCCTCTTCCCCCCTTTATACTTAACCAATCAATCCCGAAAACTAATCAGGGAAGCGTCTTAACCCAATGAACCTATAAACAAATTTTGAAGCAAATGGGATAATTCTGCATGAAAAACCCATTTATATAAATTAAGGGGGGGATTAGCCCCCCGTTTCCCCCCCTTTATACTTAACCAATCAATCCCGAAAACTAATCAGGGAAGCGCCTTAACACAGTGAACCTATAAACAAAATTTGAAGGAAAACGGAATAATTCTGCATGAAAAACCCATTTATAAAAATTAAGGGGGGATCAGCCCCCCCCCCCGTTGCCCCCCTTTATACTTAACCAATCAATCCCGAAAACTAATCATGGAAGCGTCTTAACCCAATGAACCTATAAACAAATTTTGAAGCAAATGGGATAATTCTGCATGAAAAACCCATTTATATAAATTAAGGGGGGGATTAGCCCCCCGTTTCCCCACCTTTATACTTAACCAATCAATCCCGAAAACTAATCAGGGAAGCGCCTTAACACAGTGAACCTATAAACAAAATTTGAAGGAAAACGGAATAATTCTGCATGAAAAACCCATTTATAAAAATTAAGGGGGGATCAGCCCCCCCCCCCGTTGCCCCCCTTTATACTTAACCAATCAATCCCGAAAACTAATCATGGAAGCGTCTTAACCCAATGAACCTATAAACAAATTTTGAAGCAAATGGGATAATTCTGCATGAAAAATCCATTTATATAAATTAAGGGGGGGATTAGCCCCCCCCGTTCCCCCTTTATACTTAACCAATCAATCCCGAAAACTAATCAGGGAAGCGCCTTAACACAGTGAACCTATAAACAAAATTTGAAGGAAAACTGAATAATTCTGCAAGAAAAACCCATTTATATAAATTAAGGGGGCGGATTAGCCCCCCCGTACATACATACATACGTACGTACATACAGAACCGGCGGGCACATAAGCTCTCAGGCTTTGATAGCCTGTGAGCTAAAAATGTAGTTGAAATGTAGATCATTATACATTCGTTAGAATTTCAACCGCCCCCCTAGAATGCATAAACAGCTAAGTCGCAGGAAGCCATTTTCAATGAAATATTTGGGATGTTTGACTTTAAACTTGGGCGAACTTCAGATATCCATATTTTTTGTGGTCGAAACATTAAAAAGAACTTCGCGCTTTTTTTTTTTACCGAAAACTTTTTGTTGGGATATCATTACTTTTTGTAGGTTTTTTAAATATATTTTTCTGATGGATATTAATATTAAATAAATAATTCTTTTATTGTGATTTACAAATTTATATTTTATTTCTAGTTTATATTATAATACTAGCCGCCTCTGACAGCTATTTGGTCTCCCTTAAATGTATACTAAGCATTGCATCATATTATTTTTATTTAGAGTTGCAAGGGCTAGAAAAAACCCGGGTTAAACCTGGGAATAAACCGGGTTTTTTGGGAATAAACTTTTTTTTTGGGAATAAACCAGATGTTTTGGCAATAAACCTGGGAATAAACCGGGTCTATTGGAAATAAACCTGGGAATAAACCGGTTTTTTGCAACTCTACTTTTATTCATAATTTACTTGCTCAATGCTTCGCCAAATCGGAAGTTTCTGATAGAGGAATCAAGAACTCTTTGCGATCATGGCAGCATATCGTATATTTTGTGTAATTATGTATTTAATCTTTATTTATAATTACCGTTTAACTCACTTAGGCATGTATGCTCCATGTCTGTTTGCTTATCAATTGCAATACGTTCGCTAATGCAGAGATTTTCAATCCTATTAAATAATCTTCTGTAAATGGGTCCACTGCCAATTGGCGTATTTTTGCTAATACGATTTGGTGCAAGTGAAGTGGTTTTTGTGAAAAACCTTTAATGATATCCACATTTACATTAAATCATATGGATGCTAAAATCTTTTTTGTTTCACTGTAACCTTGGCAGTAAACTCGATGACGGAAGATTAGAAAATCTATCACTGTTCTGATCTAGTTGAATTGGATAATGTCTCGATGTGCCTTGATTTTAATATTTCAGCTAATTTTACTCGAAAACTTGAAGGCGAGGTTCGTGTCATAGCATGTCATTCGATCCCGAGTCCATGGCTCTTATCTCTTCCTGGGAGGAGATACTCACTTCTCTCCGACCGGTAGCCGGCTACCAGGGGCAGGGTAGGAGTCTCACTAACTAACGCGGCGGTAATCGGACCAAGGTCAGATCCTCGGGTTAAAAACCATCGTCCAACGTGTCTTTGCGTAGTCGCATCTTTCTGTGTCCGACGGTTGGATTAGTAGGAGTCTAGCAAATAACTTTCAAGCTACTAAATCCCGAGCAGGGGCGCTTCTTTGGCACTTGAGAGGGAGCTTGCTACGTCCCTCTGGGATCGTAAGTGGTGCCTACGATTCCCCGTACCGACGGCCCTGCTCGGTCAGAGGGCTCTTCGGAGCTCAGGAATCGGGTCGTCGGAAGGTATTTGTGTGAAGAGTTCGTCGGCTGGGGGCCGGGAGGTCGAAACCCTGCAGCCTACAGCATAAACAGGGACGTGTCTATGCGCCCAGGGAAGAAGTTGTCTTAATCTCCTGGTCCTGTCAGAGGAACCTCTATTTTCGCCATAGCCGATGAACATTGTCGCTCCTCTGATCTGATCTTCGAAGGCGTTGGCAAAGCAAGACGTGTCGGGGAAGCTCGGCATATGGCCTAGGGCCCGACTCCCTTATGGGTGCTCGGCTCCGAAGCCGACGGGGGACTAAAGCTGGTCCACAAGTGTGAAGTGGTGGTGTCCCTAGAGGGTGGGCTCTACCGCAAATCGCACGACTTATGTCGTCAATCCCTTGGGAGAATGGGGGTGGTGCGCAGGTGGCGCCTTCTCTACCGCCTGTAGCGCACACAGGACACTTCTGGTCGTGCGCGTTAAAAGTTCTTCCGAACTTGGGTATGGCGGTTGAACCACTTTGCGGCGGTGCTCAGTTTTTATACCACTTAATGAACTAGATAATATGTTTAACATTATTAATAGATCGGCTACTCAAACTAAAGATTAACTCAATAAAAATAGCCGCTAACGTCAAATACTCGAAAAGCTTGGCGACAGCGAAATATCATCAAATTTTGTGAAAAAATCCCGTTAATTCTCGCCAAACACTGCGACTTGGCGTTAATTAATTCTAGGACGTTTTATTTTTTCATTTATCTGACATTCTAATACACGTGAGAAATCTTAGTAAATTCTAAAGAACCTTAGAAGAACGTAATACTGAGAAAAATAAATTAGACTATATAATACATCCTGATTGATGTTAACCATATCGAAACTTACATTTAAAATAAATGATTACGTCCATAAATCATTTTCAAATTAATGATTGGAAATTATGCATTGATGAATTATTTGAATATTAAAAGTAAATATTAGAATGCAGAGAGGCAAATTCGCATGCATAGACATTGTAGCTGAAAGCTTTGTGATAAATGCCATTCAATTTCAACAAACATTAGTTTTGATTAAGAATCATTTAGTCCACTTATGGTTTAATGGTCATTTTGTACGGTCATGATCATTAACGCGGATACCAAGGAATATTTTTTTTCATCAAAATTTCACATTGTGTTACATTATATGAGGCGTTGAGAACCAGAGTGGACCATCCTAGCCAGCTGTGATTTCGAAATTTTTTTTTTTAATGTGTATTATATTTCAATACTCTGTGCCACAAAATGGGCGTAAAATGCTCAATAAAAGAAAACTGCCCAGTTAAACTGAGGGCATTGAGCTCAAAGGCTATTCACACTAGATGTGTATTATACTCTTATTTCAAAAAATTTGAAATAAGAGAAAAATAAAGAAAGCAACAATATATTAAGCGGGGGTCATCCCCCCGTTACCCCCCCACTCATAGTTAACTAATGAACCCCATAAACTAATCAGGGAAGCGTCTTAACCCAATGAACCTATAAACAAAATTTGAAGAAAATCGGATAATTCTGCATGAAAAACCCATTTATCTAAATTAAGGGGGGATTAGCCCCCTCTTCCCCCCTTTATACTTAACCAATCAATCCCGAAAACTAATCAGGGAAGCGTCTTAACCCAATGAACCTATAAACAAATTTTGAAGCAAATGGGATAATTCTGCATGAAAAACCCATTTATATAAATTAAGGGGGGGATTAGCCACCCGTTTCCCCCCCTTTATACTTAACCAATCAATCCCGAAAACTAATCAGGGAAACGCCTTAACACAGTGAACCTATAAACAAAATTTGAAGGAAAACGGAATAATTCTGCATGAAAAACCCATTTATAAAAATTAAGGGGGGATCAGCCCCCCCCCCGTTGCCCCCCTTTATACTTAACCAATCAATCCCGAAAACTAATCATGGAAGCGTCTTAACCCAATGAACCTATAAACAAATTTTGAAGCAAATGGGATAATTCTGCATGAAAAATCCATTTATATAAATTAAGGGGGGGATTAGCCCCCCCGTTCCCCCTTTATACTTAACCAATCAATCCCGAAAACTAATCAGGGAAGCGCCTTAACACAGTGAACCTATAAACAAAATTTGAAGGAAAACTGAATAATTCTGCAAGAAAAACCCATTTATATAAATTAAGGGGGCGAATTAGCCCCCCCGTACATACATACATACGTACGTACATACAGAACCGGCGGGCACATAAGCTCTCAGGCTTTGATAGCCTGTGAGCTAAAAATGTAGTAGAAATGTAGATCATTATACATTCGTTAGAATTTCAACCGCCCCCCTAGAATGCATAAACAGCTAAGTCGCAGGAAGCCATTTTCAATGAAATATTTGGGATGTTTGACTTTAAACTTGGGCGAACTTCAGATATCCATATTTTTTGTGGTCGAAACATTAAAAAGAACTTCGCGCTTTTTTTTTTTTACCGAAAACTTTTTGTTGGGATATCATTACTTTTTGTAGGTTTTTTAAATATATTTTTCTGATGGATATTAATATTAAAAAAATAATTCTTTTATTGTGATTTACAAATTTATATTTTATTTCTAGTTTATATTATAATACTATCCGCCTCTGACAGCTATTTGGTCTCCCTTAAATGTATACTAAGCATTGCATCATATTATTTTTATTTAGAGTTGCAAGGGCTAGAAAAAACCCGGGTTAAACCTGGGAATAAACCGGGTTTTTTGGGAATAAACTTTTTTTTTGGGAATAAACCAGATGTTTTGGCAATAAACCTGGGAATAAACCGGGTCTATTGGAAATAAACCTGGGAATAAACCGGTTTTTTGCAACTCTACTTTTATTCATAATTTACTTGCTCAATGCTTCGCCAAATCGGAAGTTTCTGATAGAGGAATCAAGAACTCTTTGCGATCATGGCAGCATATCGTATATTTTGTGTTATTATGTATTTAATCTTTATTTATAATTACCGTTTAACTCACTTAGGCATGTATGCTCCATGTCTGTTTGCTTATCAATTGCAATACGTTCGCTAATGCAGAGATTTTCAATCCTATTAAATAATCTTCTGTAAATGGGTCCACTGCCAATTGGCGTATTTTTGCTAATACGATTTGGTGCAAGTGAAGTGGTTTTTGTGAAAAACCTTTAATGATATCCACATTTACATTAAATCATATGGATGCTAATATCTTTTTTGTTTCACTGTAACCTTGGCAGTAAACTCGATGACGGAAGATTAGAAAATCTATCACTGTTCTGATCTAGTTGAATTGGATAATGTCTCGATGTGCCTTGATTTTAATATTTCAGCTAATTTTACTCGAAAACTTGAAGGCGAGGTTCGTGTCATAGCATGTCATTCGATCCCGAGTCCATGGCTCTTATCTCTTCCTGGGAGGAGATACTCACTTCTCTCCGACCGGTAGCCGGATACCAGGGGCAGGGTAGGAGTCTCACCAACTAACGCGGCGGTAATCGGACCAAGGTCAGATCCTCGGGGTAAAAACCATCGTCCAACGTGTCTTTGCGTAGTCGCATCTTTCTGTGTCCGACGGTTGGATTAGTAGGAGTCTAGCAAATAACTTTCAAGCTACTAAATCCCGAGCAGGGGCGCTTCTTTGGCACTTGAGAGGGAGCTTGCTACGTCCCTCTGGGTCGTAAGTGGTGCCTACGATTCCCCGTACCGACGGCCCTGCTCGGTCAGAGGGCTCTTCGGAGCTCAGGAATCGGGTCGTCGGAAGGTATTTGTGTGAAGAGTTCGTCGGCTGGGGGCCGGGAGGTCGAAACCCTGCAGCCTACAGCATAAACAGGGACGTGTCTATGCGCCCAGGGAAAAAGTTGTCTTAATCTCCTGGTCCTGTGAGAGGAACCTCTATTTTCGCCATAGCCGATGAACATTGTCTCTCCTCTGATCTGATCTTCGAAGGCGTTGGCAAAGCAAGACGTGTCGGGGAAGCTCGGCATATGGCCTAGGGCCCGACTCCCTTATGGGTGCTCGGCTCCGAAGCCGAAGGGGGACTCCAGCTGTTCCACAAGTGTGAAGTGGTGGTGTCCCTAGAGGGTGGGCTCTACCGCAAATCGCAGCGACTTATGTCGTCAATCCCTTGGGAGAATGGGGGTGGTGCGCAGGTGGCGCCTTCTCTACCGCCTGTAGCGCACACAGGACACTTCTGGTCGTGCGCGTTAAAAGTTCTTCCGAACTTGGGTATGGCGGTTGAACCACTTTGCGGCGGTGCTCAGTTTTTATACCACTTAATGAACTAGATAATATGTTTAACATTATTAATAGATCGGCTACTCGCACTAAAGATTAACTCAATAAAAATAGCCGCTAACGTCAAATGCTCGAAAAGCTTGGCGACAGCGAAATATCATCAAATTTTGTGAAAAAATCCCGTTAATTCTCGCCAAACACTGCGACACTTGGCGAAATATCGCCATATTCGGCGATAAAAAATATCCTGTTTATGCTGACGTCATAATGATGCATATATATTATATTTATGATGTACATGCATAAGTATATACAGGGTGTCCTATCAGGACCACCCAAATTCTGTACAGCCAGATTTCTTTTTGGAGTACGTACAAAATGTCCAAAGAACTATAGCTTTACGACTCATAGTTTTTGAGAAAAGTATGACGTCATATCAGCTGCAAGGGAAAAAATACTGGAAACATGAACATCGGAATTTCCAGAAAGGTTTGTTACATCTGGCAATTTGCAGCTGATATTTTTTTTCTGTTTCAGTTTTCGCTTTTATAGGTCTAGTTTTTGTTTCCATTCTCAACTTTTCCCCCTTCATAAGCTTCTTTTTTTTGCCATTTTAATTTCTTTTATTCAAAAACTTCTGATGATATAAGTACTTGAGCTTTTATCCTTCTTTTACTATGCTTTCTCTTTTCATAAACAGGAACAGGTGAAATTTATTGCAGACATTTTGTTGGAGAACACTGTGGAGTATTTTCGGCAGTTGGCACTACATCTTCTTTATCACTTAATGGCAAGTTGATTGTTAGGCTAGTCGACTGTTTCTGTGATTTTAGTGATGTGCATGGTTGGGGGAAATCTTGAATCAGCTGCTTAGCGGATGGTCTTGAGAGTTTGTTCGACCGTTTTGAAATGAATTTCTCCTTGAAAAACTGGGGCTGTGACTCATGTTGTTCGTTGGACCCATCGAAAGCTCGACTTGGAATATCTGTTGGATTAAATTGAAATATTCCCGTTGCTTCAAAAGACACAATCCCATTTTGTGCGGTAGCACTTAAATACTTTTTATGTCATTTTAAACATATACAAAACTTATGATTTTAATCAATGATTTAAAAAAAATCAGCTGATTTAAATAACGATTTAATCACGGATTTAAATTATCTGATTAAAATCATCTTATTAAAATCGTTGACACCTTAGGAATACGAAAAGTAATTTAAAACAATGAAAAAACAACCAGGTAATGGAAAAAAAACCGGCATCTTCCTTCTAAAGATTTTCGTCGACTCACTCTAATGTATTGGAGAAGACTCCGGTCTCCCTACTAAAGTGAAGAAGAGTTAACCGGCCACCATTTACGTTTGGCAGAAAGGGCAGACACCAATACTCTCTAAAAACATCAGATATATTTCTCTGATGTTTAAACTATGACTTATATAGGTAAATAAAGAAAGAGCGTAAAAGATTTTGGACACTTACTACAGGTGTTAAGACGAAATAGCAATAGAAAATCACTATTTAAAATTTAAATAAAACAACGCAAACTGGAATTAAACTATCAGTAGGGAAGCCTCTTCCACACGACTGAGTGGCGTTTCCCATCAGCGCCTGCGTATAGGAAAACCACGTGACACGGCATCTCATCCCAAGTTACCCTATATATATATATATATATATATATATATATGTGTGTGTGTGTGTGTGTGTGTGTGTGTGTGTGTGTGCATGCGTGCGTGTGTATAAAGTTCATTAACTCATTAAAACGCACTTAAAGGAATAACGATCCATAAATGGTAGCGGATTTTTGCCTGATTGATTAGAGTGCTATTGAGATACTCGACATTTAAAATAAAATTTATTTTAAGGAAGTAAAAGATAGTAAGATGGACAGGTAAACTGAAAGGTTTGTATTATCAACATTTTTGGAAAAGCAGATATTTAATTCAGTTTGAAATCATATAACACCTTCAAAACTAAGGCTAATTTCAGGCCCTGACTATGGCACGGGTACCCTGGGCCCGTTCCCTGGGCGCAAAATTTATGAGGGGCACTAAATTTTTCATAATTTCATCTAAATTTCCATTAAAAAAGTCATTAATTGTGCCAACGTTTTTATTTCTGAAAAATTAAGCGAAACAACTGTAATAGTTGTTTTGGGAATACACTTTTCTAAGTTTTTCTCATTTCAGGCTCATGCCCACTTGAAATCTGAAATTGTGCAAAAAAGTTATTATCATGAACAAGTTAAAAATACATGTAATACAATGTGCTTGCAGGGGATTTTCCTGAAAGGAGAGCTTACATAGTTTCTCTAATATCACATTTCAATAAATAATAGAAAAAAATATTTTATGTTTATTCCTGGAACCGTTTTTCAATTTTCCGAAAAATTTCATTTTTTTTTAGTTGACGCTTTTCGAATAAGTGTGTAATATATATAAAAAAAAACCTAGTATCAGTAAATCTACCAATCAAAGTTCCTTTAGCGAATTTTTTTGCAAATAGTTTTCGCACCAAAAATACTTTAAAATCGAGACCAACCAGTAACTCTTGCAATTCAAATGGGAATGAATTTAATGAAATTACTAATATAAAATTATGAAATTAAGTAAGAGTTCCTGGCATCCAAGTACATTAAAAATATAATAAATAACTCGTTCTGTTATTTGTTACGAGTGCGACTGTTATTTATTACGAGTAATATATTTATGCTAGATTAAAAATAAACGAGTTTTGCGTCGTTGTTTTATACATCGGGTGCTTGTGCAGCGAAGGGTGTTTCGCATCCAGGTAATCCGCAATGGCCTGACGTACATTAAAACGACTCAAAATAAGGATTAGGGGACGTTTTAAGGGTTAACGGGAAGTTTCAATCAAAATATGGTGAAACATGCGTCCCCTTATTTTCGATGGAAAATCCAAATTCATCATCAAATTTCAACGACACAAATGTCTGAAACATCCCAGACCAACTTGTATTACTGATATTTAAAAAAAAAAAAATATTAAAATAATGCTCACACTAAGAAAAAAGAAAATTTATTTGTTATTTACGAATGCTCTCCCTTAATGTCTCTGAAATCCGATTTTTGTTTGAGACTTGTGATGATTTTTGTGATTTAAATTACTGATTGACAATCTTGATAATTAGGTTAAAAATAAAATCATTAGTTTAGGATTCATTAAAAAAATAAATCACATACACTGATTTAGTTATGCCTTCTCTTTATCTAAACTGTTCTCAAAATATTAAGTTTACTAGGATATGTATAAATATTTGTATCTATAATCAAAATGAATGCATTATGAATTTATAGATAAATTTGCGAGAATCCATGTTGTATGCACGCAAACCATAGATTTGTTTCTCATTTGTAAGTGAACGAACTAAGATTCCTACATGTTAAATACGCGAACAACAAGGGAATGCTGCACTTAATCTAATGCTATTAGAAAATAAAAATTACCATTGATGTAAAACAGCACTGAAGTGACATAGATATGATAATTACTGCTTAGAATTTACATTAATCTTCCTTAACCCTTCCGTTCCCGCGTAGGATCTACCGCGGCAATTTTTTTTTTCAATTGTTTTCAATTATTTAGCTTCTACATAAGGAAACCAAATACAATTTTAATGTTTTTTGCTTTATTTGGTTGTTATAGTACCGAACACAGCAGCAGCAATAATTTCTTGACAATTTTCATACACAAGAATTCTAGAACTATTTTACTAACTCAAAATCCTAAAAAATTGTCAGTATTCACCTCTTACAATCACAAAACTTAGGCAATGACGAAGGGTCACGAATCAAAAGAGCCCGATGAAATTTAGAAAGTTATAAAAAATATCTGCTTATAGCAGCAATTTTATATGTGATTATTCGGAACTGATGAAGGTGTCGATTAGATATCAACACCTTCATTAGTTCCTCAAGAAACGAATAGATGGAACTGAACTTGCCTATGGCGATTGTTTTCAAGAATTACGGAGAAACGAAAAGAGACACGCCCTTAGAGGATGCACTGGGTACAGAAGGGTTAAAGCAATTAACGAGCATACCTTTCTTTTAATGAAGATTATTAAATGAAGAGCAGTCTCGCATCAACAAATTCTCAGTTTACTCTCGTTTTAGTTTATTTTTCTAGTGAAATTTAGCATGCTGTTTTGTGATTTCTATACCTTTTAATATTGACAGTGTCTGATGTGTAATGACAGTAAAACTTGCCTGCGTACATGGATATTGATGAACTTTTTTTAAACGGAAGTATTTTTCAAATATCCCTAAGTATACTTTTAGCAACTGATGATGACTATTAATACACTGATGATCGGTAATAACTCAATAAATTTTTGTAATAACGTTGAGTGAAATTTAAACATGTTATTGGTGAAGTAGAGAGGTTTTATTTTGAAAATAGTCAGCAAAATGTATGTAATTTTCTTTTCTTACTGATCTATATATTGTAATTCAAATATGGTGTTCAAACATGGAGTAATGTCAGCTATGCCAACGTAAGAGGTCATACTGTTTGTATATTAAGAACTTCTAAACAGACACACTGATTCAAGCAGTTATTGATGATGTTAAAACGATCTTCCCAAGGTATTTGAAATTTACTTTAATTTTTTTAATAGCTTTAAATATTTACTAACACTTAAAAGCTTGTACTATAGAAACTTCTTAATTATTATTTATTTTGGGCATGAATCAATCCCCGTATTAAGAGCAAGATTGTAGTGGAGGGTAAACGGTGACCTACGCCGTATACCTTTTAGAAGTTTTAGAGATACTTCATGTGTCTTCTGACACTCAGGTAAAGCTAAAGCGTGTACTCTCTAACGTTTATCTTCTGCCTATAGCGTATACCCTCTGTTTTTTACGACTACAGCACTGATTAAGAACTTACACTCGCCAGCATACCACATCATTTGCAATTTAATGTTAAACGGAAGTGCTCCTTATAAATTTCACGTTGCATTTCAATATTTTAAAATAATTTTTTTGTGCATAGGATATCTGAGATCGAAGTCTAACGTGTTAGTTTAGTACTTTTTCGATTTTTGTTGAAGTTTAATTCTGAGTTCACTTTCAATTTCGAAACTGGCTCAGTATGAAAGTGGAACAGAAATCGAAAAAGTACAAAACTATCATATTAGACTTTGATTTCATAAATCCTATGCAAAAAGAATTATTTAAAAATACTGAAATACAAACGGTAACTTGTAGAGAACGCTTTCGACTTTTTAACATTAGCTTGCGAATGTCATGTGCTGATGAGTGTAGGTCTGAAAAATAGGTCAATTTTGAGATTTTTTTCAGACAATAGAACTTATAAATATTCTGCTTTTTCACAATTGTTTATTAATCTTTCAAGAATTTAATAATATTTTTAAAATTAGGATGGCGTCTAATACGGCGGTCTGAAGAATCTCTGGTTTAAAAAGCACAGCCGATCTGCGTAGGTTCCAGCTTATTCAAAACATCATCTGAAATTATAAATGCATTTCTTTATATTAGTTAACATAATTTCTTGTGGAATAAACCTAAAAAAAACATTGAAAAAAGCTAAAAAAGTAACAAAACGGCAGGCATTTGAGATTAATGTTGATTTTTTGGCCGCTTTTTTGGCCTTTGACCGGTTGTAAAAAAATATTAATTCCGACGATTTTAACATGTTAGGTTAAATCCATGGTCAAAAGTGTTTACTTTACTTGAAAAAAATTGCAAGTCAATAAGTTCAACAGCTGAGTCGTTAGAAACTAAGCAGGTTTGAAAAAATATTTTTTCGACAAAAACGCATTTAAAGTTTTCTCAAACTCTTTGACTCATAAAATTTTTGCCATTCGTCCGTTTTGCACAAAAAATATTTTTGGGTTTTTTTTCTTTGTGTTGCCGAACACGATTTTGAAGGCAGATTTTCAAAATTCAAAAGGGGCAAAGGATTAAAAAAAAATATATTTAAAAGAATATGAACCTTACACTTAGTCAGCTATTCCTGGACCATACATGAGTCCTCCCGCTGCTTCACAATTTTGAATATCAACAACTTCTTGTTCTCGTCTAGTGATGAAAGCACTTCACGCAGCGTTGGACATACCGGGTTCTTCATTCTGGAGACTAAATTCATCTGCATTCACGGTGTAACTCCTGGTTTCCAGACCAACAGAAATTCCCAAAACGTTCATCTTTTTAACCACTTAATCGTCGCGCCCGATACATTCACGGGCTACATAAACGTACCCTACACAAGTGTAGGGTACTATTTTAAAATTCAGATTATTTGATTCCACCAGTTTTTTAAAATAGTGTAATTGGCTTTATGCTCGCATTATTTTATCTGCCATTAAGTAATCCTAATATTTCTACTTAAAAAAATTGGTGGCAATCAAGCCATCTGAATTTAAAAAAAGTAGCCTATGCTTATCGGGCGCGACGATTAAGGGGTTAATAAAGGAAATCTTCCTTTAATAAATGAATTTGCAGCTATATATGTAGTGATTTGCATAGTTTTATAACTTGTTCGCCTCTTTCCGTCCAGAATGCCAGTACGTTAGACAGGCTGTAGTAACATCAATTAGGAATTGATTAAAAAACCCTTTTAGCAGCGCATTCTACACACTTACTACACCAATCAGAAAATGTCAAAAAAAATTAAAAATAAACGCTGTCTTAAGAAGAGTACATTAGGTAGCTTTCATTACAAAAAGCTACCTATTGCAGACGTTCGGAGGAAAGCAATTCCAAAAAATTTTGGTATATTTTAACCAATCATGACACCCAGAACCCCAAACCACCCTCCGTTCAAATGTTGATTTATATATATATATCCATATATATACAGGGTGCATAGGAAAGTCTATTTAACCTGAAAATACTTACGAACGGTGAAAGCTACAGCTATGCAAGTGAGGTAACGGTATAGTAAAGAGACTACGAACGACCTAATGCACAGAAGCGCCCTCTAGAGGCGAAATTTGGAAGATAGCCATTGCAAATCGAATACGAAAAGAGATAGAGCAAAATTTCCAATTAGAAAGTTTTAGAGCATCAATTAATTAGTACGAAAAGACAGACGGATAAGAAGTTCACACGGATAAGATAAATAGTCGCCTATATACCCAAAAATGTCCGAAATCGATGTACTCCAATTTGTGTAAACGTTTGAAAGGAATAGCCAGAAGTATGAAGAAATATGCGCAATCTATTGCATAAATACGTACTGACGTCAATACATTTTGATAACATCACACAGAAAAAAACAAAAAAGACAAACTGTTTCACAGTGGTAAAAAGTTAATGTTCAGTATGTTCGAAAAGTTCGCCATTGCTCACGATACACGTTTGTATTCGTGAGAGTAATTCTGCATGCAACTTTCTCAGCATGGAAGGTGTCGCACTATTGCAAGCATCTTCAATACGACGACGTAGATCCAGCAGACTTGTAGGTGGAGTTGCATAAACCTTATCTTTTATGTAACCCCACAGGAAGAAAGCCAACGGAGTGAGGTCCGTCGATCGTGGAGGCCATTCAACACTACCACCATACCCGAAAATAAAAGTTTTAAAATAAAACCGCTCGCACATTCGGATTCAAATTATCGTCTGCCATAAGTTTATGCGATTATACTGTTTGTATCAAGCAAGCGCCAACACTTTTTAAACTAAAATTTTAAATGTATTGGAAATGAAAGTTTTACAGGCGTTACAGTACAGTACAACGTCACAATCTGCAGTTGGGTCATTCCATGTCAACTGGCCTAGAGGCTCCCACTCGACCCCTTTCAAATTTTATATAATTGATACAGGACATACAGATAGGTATAAGATGGACATCTGCAAACTATCATTGTCAGAAATAGTATAGTAGGGGCGCCAGGGGTCCTTTTGTAAAACTCACTATTTCATGGTCGCAGAAAAAACGAGGAAATCACCAAGTTTGCCATCTTATTGCTCATGATAAAAGAAACCTTAATTATTGAAAATAGGTGATCTAGTACAACTTTTTGAATTAGAGTATGAAAAACTTAGAGTATACTGTCGAGGCTGTATATCAGAAATGAATAGTGAATTGCAGTCTTAGCACTCTTATCAACATGTGTTATAAAGAATGGTGCATTATTTGTTATTATACTGACACGAACTTGTTTTTTGTTTACGGGTACAAAATGATGATGATGTTCTCTTGTGCCAGAAACTGTGCATCCGCCTTTGAAACGCTTTTCTTGGTCAGCTTGTACTGCTTCAATTTATTTTTTTGATACAAAAATGAATTTAATTTCCTTTATGTTCTTTTCACAGAATTTATATAGATCCGTCGGAGTTAAAATTCGGTCTTTAATTGGTCTTTGAAGGCTTGTTCTTGCAGCCAACCGCTTTACAGTTCCTCCTATTCCACCACACTGTGATTTTCATGGTTTTTACCAAACAAATTCCACTCTGCAGAGATTCCAAAGTCACTTTGTTGATAACAAAGATTTAAAATATTTTTTAAATTCTTGCAGCAGATCCTTCCTAAAATAATGTATATGCAAAGAAAAAAATTCCATTCATAAAAATAAATTAATTTTCATACAGATAAACATATTTGCACAATTTATAAAAGTCTTATGTAAGGAATTTTTGGGATAGACTTTGTTCAACTGTCAAATGCTTTGAAAAAGAGAAATCTTGGAAAAACAGTGTAAAATAGGTTTTTTAAATTTAATTATTTTCCCACTATATGTAAGAGGCCCAAAATGAGATAGTTTTCCTTATAGAGTAAAATGTGCTCTTTTCAGTAGTACTAACCGTAATCAAATCAAAAGTGTCCCTTAAAATGGGGTAGAATTGATGATTTGAATTTTTTAGGAGATTTCACAGCTGAATAAATCAATGAATATTTAAGCAGGAAAGAAACAACTTCAGCAGCTCTATGACATCTTCATAGGTAATATATTGCTAAAGTGACTAATGTTTAATTTATTCAGTAGACACAGCTTGTTAAAGAAAGGGTAAAATTCATCGCGACAAGCCATATGTCCTACTTTGAGCCCAAGTAATGACGAAGATAAAGATTTGCGATTTTTAATACTCCAATTATGTTTTTTAGCACAAAAAGTTTTATTAGATCACCTATTTTTAATAAGTAAGATTTATTGTCTCTTGAGAAATAAGAGGGCAAAAGTAGTGATTTCATCATTTTTTCTGCGACCATGAAATAGTCAATTTTACTGACGCATCGCCAGTAGCTAGTCTTTCATGGCTATCGGGCGTGACCCCTTGGTGACGCGGTTACCAATCATTCAGAATGATAGAGCAGAAGCAACCATGGACCCCAACAAGAGATAATTATCTATACATTTATCATTGTAAATAAAAATATTTGTGTTAAATTTGTTGAAAGAGAAGATCTTCGAAGAAGAAATATCGCGTAAAATAGGTCTTTTGAATTTTATTATTTGTCCCCTATATGTAAGAGGCCCAAAATGAAATAAAGTTTTTCTTACAGATTAGGATGTGCGCTTTTCAGTGGTGTTAACTGTAATCATATCAGGAGTGTTTCTTTTGAGATATATGCTTCTGAAAATTGGGTGGAATTGATGATTTTAATTTTTTAGAAGATTTCACAGCTGAATAAATTAATGAATATTTAATCGGGAAAGAAACAACCCCAGCAGCTCTATGACATCTTCATAGATAATTAATTGTTAAAGTAACAAACTTTTAAAATATTTTTTTTCAGTAGTTACAGCATGTTAAAGTACGGGTAAAATTCATCGCGACAGGCCGTATGGCCTACTTTGAGGCCAAGTAATGACAAAGGTATTGATTTGTGATTTTTCATACTCTAATTACGCTTTTTAGCACAAAAAGTTGTACTAGATCACCTATTTTAAATAAGTAAGGTTTCTTGTATCTAGCAATAAGATGGCAAACTTGGTGATTTCCTCGTTTTTTCTGCGACCATGAAATAGTAAGTTTTACAAAAAGACACCTAGCGCCCCAACCATACTATTTCTGACACTGACAGTTTGCAGATGTCCATCTTATACCTATATGTATGTTCTGTATCAATTATATAAAAATTGAAGGGGGTCGAGCAGGAACCATGCCAAAATTTAGGCCACTTGACATGGAATGACCCAGTTACGCACTGCTACATTTCCGAAATGTGAATATGCAGAGTAGAATCGTCGCGCATCGATTTCGGACATTTTTGGTTAGACAGGCGATATTTTATCTTATCCGTGTGAATCAAATGTCGTTTCGTACTAATTAATTGATGCTCTAAAACTTTCTAATTGGAAATTTTGCTCTATCTCTTTTCGTTTTGCTATGACTATCTCAAAATTTCGCCACTAGAGGGCGCTGCTTATGTTTGCCTTATGTCGGGCGTAGTCGCTTTATTATACCATTACCTCACTTGCATAGCTGTATCTCTCTCCGTTCGCAAGTATTTTCAGGTTAAATGGACTTTCTTATGCACCCTGTATATATATTATTGTTGTCAATTAATTATTACATTCTAATTTATAATTTCATAGTTTTTGTTGGTGTTTCGGTAATGTTTCCTTAATGGTTATATATATATATATACATATATATCTGACATATGTCATGCTGTAACTCTCTTATTTATGAACCGAATTGAATGTGATTTAGTATGTGTATAGTACATACCACGGTCTCGACCGAGTTCGTTGGCCAGCTTCATCCGCCATCTTGTTTCAAAATGGCGGCCAGTTAAAAATTTTGTAATTTTTAAAAATTCAAAAAGATGTACAAAAAAATTATAAATTGAAAAAATTGTTTCTGTTAAGTGTTAGAATGTGATACAAGGATTCTGGAACATTTTTTGTTATATCTTAAAAAATGGCTGAGATATGGCAGTTTGAAATTCTAGGGTGGCTGAGTTTTTTAAACAATCTGATATTTGTTATGCTGTAACTCTCGTATTTATGAACCGATATGAATGTGACTCATCATGTGTACACAACATACCAAGGTCTACCGGGTTCGTTGGCGAGCTTTATGCGCCGTCTTGTTTCAAAATGGTGGCAAGTTAAATTTTTTTAATTTTTTAAAAAATTCAAAAACATGTATAAAAAATTATAAATTGAAAAAGTTTTTTTCCGTAAAGTGTTAGATTGTGATACAAGGATTCCGGAACATTTTTTGCTTTGGTTTTATCTTAAAAAATGACAGAAATATGACAGTTTGAAATTCTAGGGTGGCTGACATTTTGAAACAATCCGATTTTTGTTACTATTTTGTATTTCTCATGCTGAAATTCGCATTTAAATTCAGTATTAACGAAAACCGGGATTGGAGTTCCAAATAATTTAGCTTCGGGTGTTTAAGTAAAATGAGTGGAATTTTTAAAAACATGGGCTATGAAAGCTACCTTTTCCTCCCGGTACAAGCCGGAAGGACTTTTTTGTATTTCTATTTGGCGATCTTTTTCCGATTTTTAATGGTACTGTTTGAGTTTTCTATCAATTCTTATTAGAATTTGCTTGCGTTCCTCTCTTGAAAATAATAGTTTAATAGTTGAAAAGTGTCTACTTCACGTCCTATTACTACATATATATTTTGAATTTTCAGAGGAAGTACTTTTTAACACTTTCCAACCTAGTTGAAAAGTGTTTATGATTTCGGTTTGTCTGCCGTCTGGCCGTCTGGCCGTGCTCTAACTCCCGTAAATATGCTCGGATTACTCTGCAATTTTTATATGTTATTGCCGTTATCTATAGCATGACCCCTATTTCAACGGAAGTGTGTAGCACTTATAGTTTTTTTAACAGGGACACTCAAAGAATTCCGTTACATTGCGGTCTATGGGGAAAAATCATTTGCTGTTTATTTAAATAATGTTTCACTATTTTAAACGCATTGAAATTTATATATATCACTAAGGTGCATTACAAGAAACTTAATATGGAATAGGGTGTGCATAGCCCTTATAGTTACTTTACAGGGACAGTCAAAAGAATTCCGTTACATTACGTCTATGGAGAAAAATCGTCCGCGGTTTATTTAAATAATGTTTCACTATTTTAAACGCATTGAAATTTATATATATCACTAAGGTGCATTACAAGAGGCTTACTACAGAATAGTGTGTGTATAGCAGTCATCGTTCATTGACAGGGACACACAAAAGAATTCTCTACTGTCTGTTAACAATAATTCCTGGATGTGTGTTTTAAGTTACTGAACGCGATTTTAAATTTAACTCGCTTTTTGTCTATTACGTGGTGTGTATAAATTCTGTAGATCCTATACAGGGAAGCAAAAAGTTCGCGAACACATTTCCGTTTATTGACAAACTCCAGAAGGAGAATTTTAAACTGTGCTAAGCGTTTCCTAACTGAACTAAAATTTAGCATCCTATGTAGTATCTATATAAATCTATAGATCCTATACAGGGCTGAATAAAAGTATTCGGATGTTTTTCCGAATATTGTATATGTTGTAAATTCCCGAAATTATGTTTTTAAATATGTTATGCGTTTTCCAAATTGTTTACTTAGATGTTTTCTTTCAGCTTATTAAACGGTATGATTTGTAAAATTATTTTGGAAGCGTTGGAAAGTGTTACATAATTTATGCTTGACGCATGATTTTTCATTCTTGTTTCAATACGGTATTGAGATAGTATGTTAAAATTACTAATGCCAGAAAATGCAACTAAAAATACTAGTTATCTCCGATTGAAAAAGGTAGCTGTAACTCGAATTTGAATAACGTTGAAAATTACAAAAATCTAAAAAATCGTAAACGCTTATCATAGGTGATTATTTTTTTAAAATTATGTTATAAAGGATGCGTGTTATGGAATAATGTTAAGTCAAATATACGTTGAAATTTTAAGGATTGTTCACATAGGGATTTTTATAACCTATTATAGAATTCTTTTATATATTGAAATAGATTGTCATATTTACCTTGCTCATATTTAATTCCTGTAACTGAAATAATTAATACATTATTTATTGCACGACATACCTGTTAATCATAGGAATTAATGTAAGCAATATAATATCAAGGAAGCTAAAAGTAAAATCTAACAGTGTGTCCTATTAAGCTCTTAACATTAGAACTTTTCTTTTATCAAGCGAATTCAAGTCGATTAAAGAAATCTTTGTCTGCTTTTCACAGCAGTTCTTTTGATAATGTTCTCAAAAGAAAGATTTGGAAACAGTTACATTTTGCAACACTGAAAAGCGTTATGTAGTTTTGATTCATCTGAAATAAAATCATAAAATTGCTTTGTTTTCAAATGCGGAGGCTCGTAACCTGATCATTTGTTAACTAACGGAACTGCTTATGAACTCTTTATTTAAATAACATAATATCGGCTCTTCTATATATAACTTCCCTTTTTAATTTGATGTATATTTTTTGTATATTTTCTTATTTGGCCAACTGCCATGTTACCACAAATAAGATATGAGCTGCCCCAATCCAATCCCTACCTCTAAAAAGTAGGACTTATTCAAACATATTTGTGCATGAAATTGTTTTAAAAAATGTATAATTTCATGTATCACATTGTATATGTGTGAGAATTGTGAATTTTTTAACATTTATAAATACAGTTTTCGTGTATTTTTGTAGATATTTTATAGATGACTGTTTTTCTGGCATTTTATTAATAACACGAGTTTTAGAAGAACACTTTTTTTGAAATTTTTAAGACTTGAAAATACATGATAAAGTTTCATTTATTTTTTAAATTGTTGCAGATATTAAGGTGGTAATTTTTTTTATTTGTAGCATACAGTCAAGGTTCGATATTTTTTATGTTAGGTATCACTATAGATCCTTGTTTTGCGATATCCATTATCAACTCTACATTATGTGAAGGAAATTTAAACCTAAGAAATTAGTCTCACTTACCATGTGCTATAGAAATTATTGAAACCTTTCATGTGTTATCTAAATAATGTTAATAAGATTCATTGCAAGATTATTTCCCAAGGCAATGTTTGATAAAAAATAACAGCGACTATAAGCTATTACACATCCACACATTCTACGTCTGTTTTTATATGAATATCAAAATTACATTTCTCAAATGAACAAGGTTAGTATAGTTCTTGTTTGTGAGTACCGCTATTTCTGGCAAAATTTTCATTTTCTGGCAAGGTTTAATTACACTTTTAAAACTTATCAGATTGTTATGTCTTTATGAAATATTTATCAATGCATCAAACGCACAAGTAACTTGTTCAATATTTACACTATTTAATACATTCATCGGTAAGCAATTTATGTATCATATACATAAATTATAGCGACCAAGTTCTATGCTTCTTTAAGCCAAATAAAACATTTTTTGAACTAAAAAAAAGTACTTAACAAAATGCGTATTGCGTTTATTTAATGAAATGTAATAGACAATTTATTTTTAAGTAAAATTTCTTGTTCAAATCTGTATATTTGACTTAAAAAAGAGTAGAAGATGGCAGCCATGCACAAGTAAGTCATATAATAATGCATATTTGACGGTGCATACATATTCAAATTTACTTTTGACAATGCTGTAAAGAAAGATATTTTAGAAGCGTTGAAGCAGTTCGTCATGCTAAAATTTTTAATATTGCAACTGCTTATATTGTATTACCCAGAGATTCCCCCTTCCCCTCCCCAACGTACAGTTGCATATTATGACCATTTTCGAAGATTCTTTCAGAAGGTAAAACATCTTTCTCTTAAAAAAAAAATTATATATATATATAGCATCATTTTCCGTCAATGGTAAATTGAAAATTGTAAATATACTGGAAAATAATAATAAAAAAAATGGTTAATTACACACAGACAAAATTCGCAAGCTGAAGTAAAACAAACTACGAGAACATTAGAAATTCATTCATTGGTCGCCGTTTCATTTTCATTACTATGTTTATAACATTTGGTAAGAAACTGTGTTTTCTTTCGACGGAGTTATGCCAAAGCCCCTATGAAATGGAAGTACCCTATTTCCGAATAGTGATCTTCGCCTTATGTAATCGTAGAATTTGGAATAATATTCTTTGAATAAAATAGGCGAAAGTTACTCTTCGGAAATAGTGGTACTCAAAAATAAGAACCGTACAAATTCTGAATAAGAAGTTTCTCATTTAGGTTTTATTGAAATAATAGACTACAATATTTCTCTAATTATTTATTTTAACATTTATAGAATATACCAAAATGAAACACCTTTTTATTTAGTTCGAATTTACATTCTTGCTCATATTGAAACGTAATTCGGTTATAACAACTTCGGTTTGTAAAGCATCTTATTTAAAGAGACATTTATCAAGAGGTGCGATTTTAACACATTGTTGCCAGTTTAGTAAGCTTTTTATTCCAAATATCTATCAGAATTTTGTAACAGTAATTTTCGGTTTATTTAATGACAGACATTTGTGAATAAATAAAGCAAATATTTTTACTTATCTTGTAAATGTTTTAAATTAAAAAAAAAGTTCTATATGAAGGACGAGTATACTCGTCATTGATCAACAAAGTGTTAATATAGCTCAATTTAATGTATTTTATTGTTACTCGATTATAGATAATCTTGTCTAAAGAATAATTTTTTTGTAATTTTCTCGATAGGCGTTGTAACTGAATTAAAGTTTATTCAGTTATTTTCAGTTATTATTCTAAAATTGAACTGTACATTTTCATCTAAAAATTTGTGAGCTTACACGTTACTGACAATTAGGGGAGATGGGGGATGAATGGGACATTTTCACAAAAATATTTATTTTAAATATTTTATTTAAGTTATTATCAATATTATGTATCACATGTCATACATTAAGTGTTTGACTACATCTTATGCACAATATTTGTTCAAGATTATTATTATTATACAGAAATATAAATGAAATTAAAAAAAAGTTTTTCTATGTCCCAATCATCCCCGCAGCGGGGATGAATGGGATACAAACATTTTCCTCCCCGTATTCAATGTTAAAGACTAAAATCTGACTAAAATGCCTCCTTGGAAAAAGCTGAGATATTATAAATTGTAATATGATCTCCAGGATTATTTGTTAGCCAATCATCTCGAACTCATCTCAGCTTTGCCTTAAAAGGCCCATAAACAGAAGCATTCAATGACTAAAGACGATGGCTACAATGAGGATGAAATGTTAAAGGAATAATTACCATAAAGTATTAATTTATCAACCTATATAATATTATTTAGTTAATAAATATATTTTTAAGCATCCTCTAGGGATGAATGAGACGGTTCCATTCATCCCATTTGAAATGCCTCAATCATTCCCATGATGCATATATTCAATATTGTCAGCCATTTTCTCTCAAAAATTATTTTGTCACAATGGTTAATATGCATTCATTTTAATTACCAATATTGAGACTTGAAATAAAAAACTACAACATTTTTTAATTGCTTATATTGCATAAGATATTTAAGTAACTTCAAATGTAAAAAAAAAAAAAAAAAAAAAAAAACTTTTAAGCAGAGTTTTCAGGAAATGCAAATTTGAAGAAAACTGAAAACAGCCATGTGCTCTTGCTTTTGGTTCTGAAGCACACTATGGTCGTGAAATCTATGAGGATAGGAAACAACTAAAAAAAAAAGTTTATTGCCTGAAATATTGAGAACATCCCATCCATCCCTTGTCCCATTCATCCCCCACCTCCCCTAAACTAAGTCGTACAACGATTTAAATCTGACCGTGACCCAACCCACAGTGAAATAACTAGAATTCATACGATGTGAGCTTGAACCGCAACAAAAACTAAAAGTAACCTTTGAGTGTGGGTAAAATAGTTTATTTCACCCAAAACTGTGAGTATGTTGGAAATCTCCTTCCGCCACACACATACTCTTAGATTTTATTTGATGAATATTATGTTCAAAGTACTCAAAAGTAGTATGAAATGGTGCCTTCTGTATAATCCCAATGGCGATGGCGCCTTCGTATAATCAGTATTAAACATGTTACCACATGTATAATCTGTACTGAACATGTTATTACATGTTTGTTTATGTTCACGATCAGCAATATAATGAAATAATTAGGAAAAAATCTATTTAATGTTGCATGGATAGGTTGTATTTATCACTTGGTCTTTAAAGTATATGCGTATTGTAGTATAAGATTTTTAATAACTATAATCAGGCAGAAGAGAGAAAAAAGAGGAGGATTTTGTAAAATGAGTAGTTTTTTGCTAATATTATCAGTTATTCAATTGCGTTCAACAAAGCACCATGAATGAAAAAGCATTCAATATGAATGTGGAAATATGTTGGCAGTATGTTTTTGGCTTCAATATGTTGGCAGATTAAAGTTAGAGAAACGAAATTGAATGAAGACACGATTAGAGCACCACAGAATGAAATTGATTGAGCGAAATATCTTGTTATCAAACTTTGAGTGAATCATTTATAATGGAATTTAAAGACAAAGTTGGTTGGAATATGATTTGCGAATACTAAATTTTATCAGAATCCTTCATGCGACAGAACAAAGATGTGGAAAATAGGGGAAAAATTGCAGAATACACACCAGAAACTTCAAGAGTAATTTACATTGGAAATGCATGATTGATTGGATTGAGTGAATATATGAAAACATCAATAACTGTTTGCTTGGTTTATAAAATACCATGTCCGTTTGTTAAATATAAAAATTTTTAAGTCAGCATCAAACATTTAATGAAGGACCAATTAAAGCATTAAAAGAACATTCGGATATGAAAAGAGTTTTCTGACGATTTTGTTTTGACAAATATTTAGGAATTGGAAACTGATGAAAATATCATATATGTGATACTCTTGTGTTGAATGGCAACATATCACAAATGTCTGTAAATGTAATATTCAGACGCTGCACTGGGTTTTGCTTTACTTAAAAAGCATTTGTCAAAAAATATCTAATGTTTAAAAGTTTGAAAGCATAAAAGGATGTAAAAGAAATCTAACAAAAACATAATTGTGAAAAAAGGGAGCCAAGTTCTGTAAAAAAAAATTGCCAAGAAAAGAAGTGATATGTAAGTGGGTGCCAAGTTCACTCAAACGAACCTATTATTGATAGCATATTAATAATAAATCTAGAACTTGGAAAGTTTTTACCTAAGAGTCATTTATTATTATTAATGACATTATTATATCAAAACTTGTTATTTCATGTTTGGAGGCCTTAATTTAAGTATATTGGGGCTCCTGAAAGGGGTGGAGTCTCTAAAGTGATGCACTGTTAAAAATCTTCAGCTTTTGCTGCATAGTAACTCCACCGCTTTTATAGAATATCTCTATTTTGACCAATAAAAATGCTTCATCATATAGTAAAGTAACCATTTTCTCTAAAAGCGGTGGAGTGTGTCTGCAGCAAAAGCTGAAGATTTTTAACAGTGTGGCCAAGGACAAGCGTAAGTGTATCTGTCTCTTTGTCAGGCCTTAGTCTGTATTGAGGTTTCCGGGGTGGGGGAGGGGTTGCTTAGAGTGATAATCAAAGAGGAGCGGAAGTGTATCTGTGTGTTTATTTGTTTATCAAGTATTTAACAGGAGTCATTTGTTTATAATAATAACAATATTAAAAATTGTTATAAAGACACTGTCATTAATATTATCATCATCATTTTATTAAGACATGAAAATGATAGGCATAGCATTTATCAAAATCTTGCCAAGTTCTAGATTTATTATTAATATGCTATCAATAATTTTTATTTTTAAACAATTTAAACAATGCTATAATATTTCAGTAGGTACGTATGAGTGAATTTTATTTGAACCTGGCTCCCACTTACATATCACTTCTTTTCTTGGTATATTTTTTTTTACAGAACTTGGCTCCCATTTTTCACAGCTATGTTTTTGTTAGATATCATTACTTTTTGTACAGTTCTAATATACTTTGACACTTTACTTCATGGTTTTTAATGTGTTTACAAGTGACTATTTTATTCACCATGCAACACTCAATTTAATTTAAAACAAAATATTTGGGTGTCAATTTGCGACAGAAAGCTACATTTTAATACTGCTGTATTAAATGTGTGTTTTGAAATGAAATGTATTTATTCGAATTTTTTATTGTTTCTGAAACAACAATAATCATATTTACATAATTTTATGTTTTACCATTACAGACTCATTAACATGTAAATCAACAGTATTCATATTTACAAATAAAATGAAGCTATCCAAATAATATCAAGCAAAGGGAATAAAGTTTAAACAAGCACTAACAAGAAAATCCGGCTAAATTTTACTAATGTAGGTTTTTCGTCTGGTGAAAGAAAGTATTGGCTCAGACTATAATTAAAAACAATATGCTAATGCACCTTTTGCTTAATTATAACATTTATTTGACACACTGGTGGTAGAAAATGGAACTAAAAGATTTTGCAGTGCAGCATGCCTGCTATACGGTGTCATAGGCAGCAGGGACACGTGCCGGAGTTTCGATCGGAAAGAGTTTTATTTTGAACTGAGTGTATCCCTAGCGGTCGGAAGTGAAACTAAACAATGTTGCATTTAACATTTGTCCGATTCAAACAAAGGGCCCGACTTTAACGACAATTGATTCATTCAACTTAACATGAACTAATTAAGATATTGATAACTAATTAAGACATAGATTTGGCGCCCCTGGTGGTGGAAAGCGGAACCAAAAGATTTTCTGCGCTTGCACAGAACGCCTTTTATACGTTGTCATAAGCAGCGGGGACATGTGCCGGAGTTTTGTTCGGAAAGAGGTTTGTTTAGAACAGAGTGCACCCTCTGGTGGTGGACAATCTAACTAAAAGATTTTGCATTTAATCTTGGTCCGATTCAAACGAAATCTTTCCTGACATTCTTCCGAGGTCTCTCAGGTTCTAAATAAACTTTGGTATCATTTTTTCTGCCCTTGGTTACCACCATTTATGAATTTTAATATCCAGGGGGTGATTTATTTTCTCGGGTTCTGTGGGTCTGATTTCAACGGGAATCGGTTCATTCAGCTTAACATGAACTAATTAAGATATAGATTTGGTACTCCCTGGCGGTGGAAAGTGGAACTAACAGATTTTTCGCGCGTGCACACGGTGCCGTAAGCAGCAGGAATGAGTGCCGGAGTTTCGTTCGGAAATAGGTTTATTTAGAACAGAATGCTCCACCTGTTGGTAGAAACTGGAAGTAAAAGATTTTGCAGCGTTTGCCTAGCACGTCTGCTATACACGGTATCGTAGACAGCGGGGACACGTGTGGGATAATTTGTTTAGAACAAAATGCATCTCCTGGCGGTGGAAAGAAAAGATTTTCCTGCGCGTGAGCCAAAAATGACTTTTTATTGAAACCGCAAAAGAAAGTTACCAATTTGATCATCCCAGAAAGCGAAAAAGTTTCATTTTCACTCATCCTCGAGTATTAAGAAAAGTATTGGATTATTTGAATCGAAACTCACAGTTTATGTTTCAGATTCCGAAAATGCAAACTTTGTGAAAATCTGACGGTAACTTTTTTTAAAATTTTGACCGAAAACTGACCCATTTTGAATCAAATGATCCAGACATTTGAGGAGGTGGTATTACATTTACTTCCGCTTCGGGTAAATCTCGTTCTTTAATTTCCAAAAGACAGAGTTACCAGAGGAAGGGTTTCGTGCAGCGATTTTTAGAGTGATTTCGCGTTTCGTTTTTATTTTGAAGGGATCGGGCAATGCCGGGCGGATCTGCTAGTTAATAATAAATCTAGAACTTGGCAAGTTTTTGATAAATATTATGCCTATCATTTTCATGTCTTAATAAAATGATGATGATAATATTAATAACACTGTCATTATAATTATTATTATTATAAACAAATGACTCGTGTTCAAGATTTGATAAACAAATAAACACACAGATACACTTCCGCTCGTCTTTGATTATCACTCTAGCGATCCTCATCTCTCGATATCTCGGCTAATTATGAAAAGATGAAAAATCTGAGCCTCAGGTGCATTCGGACCGGTGTTCGTCTATCCTAATCCATATTTTCAGACCTCTGCGTGTGGTAGATTTCTCTAACCATCACCAACAGACAGATACACAAGCAAACACATTTATTTTATTAATATAGATTGCAAACAAATGATTTTAGCATTATTAATTATATTATTATAGAATACTTTTTTAAGTTAGAAGATTATTCCAAAAACTAAATTTTTAATATTTTTTGTAGTTTTTCTATTTCATTTCCATTTTTTATAGATCAAAATAGTCATAAATGATAAACTGAATATAAAGATGATAAGAATATAGCCGCCAATCTTCCGAGTTTTTTTTTTCTAAGTCAAAAATAATTCCAAAAATTTTATGAAATAAAAGAAGTTAATTAATATTCACATCACTTAGAAATAACGAGAAACATTTCATTAAGTAATTTTTCTGGTTCAAATTATGTTGGTTTGACTTGGAAAAAAAAAAAACTGAAAGGTTGAAAGTTCTATAAGAAGTACAATGAAAACATCTCTTAAAAATTCTGCCATCATAATTATTACAACAAACGTCATTGGACCTCTTTTTTTCCTGTCTTTTTGTTTACATAATCGTGATTTGCCAAAGAAGCTTAATAATACAAGTAAATAAGCTTTTCCTTAAAAGTACCGTAAAGGCAGACAAGACTAAAATTCACGTAAATATTTGAAAATTTATTTTGAGTATAGTTTTTTTTTCTTTGGCGTTTTAAGAAATCAAATGGATGTTATGAATTGCATTTTAATTAGGTACATTTCCTTTAATGAAATAATCGTTAGCTCTACACACGAAAACTCGTAAAAATATCCAGAATTATTTATAACAGCATCTGACAATAAAATGATGTCTCTTTTTGTTGTTTTCAGATTTACTTGGTGCATTCACAATTGATTTTCTATTTCTTCAAAGGATGATGACGTCTTGGAGAAAAAAGTAAAAAAAAATGTCTCAGGAGCTTATGAATGTGAAGGGCTTCACAAACGCAATTTGATGTGTATTTTTATCTCATTTCATACCACAAATGATCACGTGTCACGACTTTTTATTTGTTTATTGAAGATACACAAGAAAAAATATTTCTGATGAAGAATTTTAAATTGATTGGATTTACAAATAATCACCAAGTTTTCTCAAATGAGAGGGCATTACGAGGTATCTTTTCGCAAGTCACTGAATTCGACAAGGGCAGATTCACATTTACTAATATAACTAAGACATGTAAGTAAGGTAATATTTATTTAATAGGAAAATAAAGTTAAGTATGTTCAATTTATCCACCATTGGGACACATGCAGAATGCATGATGCATTACTGTCGGTGGTAGAAACATTGAGCATACTTAACTTGATTTTCTTATTAAAATAAACTGTAACTTGTTTGCACATTCTAATTTTATTAGGTAATGAGCACGAGCAGCCGCTTTATAACGCCACATTTCTACATTTACCTCTGCATTTACCTTCTGCAAAGTTCCTTTAAAAATGCCCCAAATCGATTTTATGTTTTTAATTTATTTCTTAATAAATTCTGAACACTTTGAAAAAAAAATCGCCTTTAAAACTTGCATTGACTGAAATATAGACAGTTTAAGCAAAACTCTACCATTGAATCACTATATTAAATTACTATTTCAAATTTTAAAGGGGTGTATTTTCAAAACGATGAATTCTGAATTTGCGTGCACTGTTACTCTGAAACCGTTTAACATAAATTCATGAATTTGTCATGCATTTTTTGACAGTATAAATGCTAAACTGCATTTGAAGAAAACTTTATTTTTTAATATTTATACAATTTTGCTAATTTAATCGTAACCTTTTGAAAATATTTTGGCTTTAGCACGAAGCTTTTGCAAAATTTGATATATTGCTATAATTTTGTGAATTACAGACAATTTCAAGGTAACAGTGCGTGCAAACGCAGGGTTCATCGTTTTGAAAAAAGAAAATAACTTTAACGTTTGAAAAAACAATGTGATTTTAATAAGGTGAAAGCGATGTCAAAGTAAACAATTTGGAAAACGCATTTAAAAATCCTATTTCAGAAATTACCACCTAAAGTCGGAATATTAAAACTCTTTTGTGCAGCCCTGTGTATGGTCAATAGTTTTGTATATATACTACATAGTATGCAAAAGTTTAGTTCAGTTAGGAAACGGATAAAACAGTTGAATATTCCCCTTCAGCAATTTTCGTCTATAAATGGAAATGTACACAACTTCTTTTTTGCAGCCCTATATACGATCTATAGAATTTATACACACCAAGTAATATGCAAAAAATTAGTTAAATTAAAAAACCTATACCACATTTATTGAAAACGCACTTTCAGCAATTATTGCTCATAGACAGTATTGCAACCGAATTCTTTTGTGTATCTCTGTAAATGAACGATAAATGCTATCTCACCATATTATATAGTAAGCATCCCGTAGTGCACCTTAGTTATATTTATCAATTTCAATATGTTTTGAATAGTGTAACATCATTAAAATACACTGCAAGCGATTTTTTCCCATGGACCATAATGTGACGGAATTCTTTACAATGCCCCTGTAAACGAGGTATAAATGCTACACACTTCATTTTCAATACCAAACATGCCACGGTAAACCTTAATAACATATATATTAATTACATGGCAATCCGAGAATATTTATGTGAGTTATAGCATGGCCAGACAGACGGCTAGAAAAAACCGATTTCAGAAACACTTTTTAACTATGTTGAAAAGTGTTAAAAAAAACATCTTTTACAGTTATTTTCTTGGAAGCTTTATGTCAGTTTAGTTTTAAACATTTAAGTATAGACTCATTAGAATTTGGCCAAAATTAAATTTATGTAAATTTGTAAACAACAGGAAAACACCCATTGTTTTGTGACATTTTCTGAAAATAAAGAGAAGATTTTTGCGCACGCTTTTACAAAAAAAGACTTTTACAAAATGTTACATAAAAAATTTGTTACTTGGGTTCAATTAAACATTAAAATAATTCCATCAAAAACTTCTTTTTAAGAATTATTTTTAGACATTATTACTTTAAAACAAATTTAAATAAGTTAATTGAACATTAATTGAATAAGGTTACTTCTTTTACTGACAAATAAGATTTTTCTTTCTGTGAAAAAAAAAGCTCTTTTATTCTTTATTTTATCTTTATTATTAAATAGTTTTAAATTCTGAACTGTTTACAAGTATATTTGTTAATACTTGCTCAGTTCAAAGCAAGTTATTTTCCCCATAATGTAATAAGTTGAATCTAATCAGTATAGTATCCAGTAATAACCATTTATACTCACATAAACAATATTTAGCTTGAAAAAAAAAAAACCCTGAAATAAGTCTCATAAACCCAGTATAACTTAATATCACATATATTTCTAAAATGTTTAGCACAAATTTACATTTTAATAATTATATGTAAACTTTAAAAAAAAGAAACATACTTTCATTAAAATTCACAAAAAGTCAACTTATATTATAAAGCACAAATGTATGCGTCGCTCAATGCTGACATCATACTGATGCGGGCAACAATGTGGTGAAAATGGATGAATGTTGCAACAATGGAGCTGTTTTTTCAATTAAACAATCGTAACGTTATATCTATGGGGAAAATGAAAGTTTTGGGCCGTCGTTGACCCCCCCCCCCCTTAGGGATCGATTTTTTAAAAGATAATGCCCAATTCATGTATTGTCCTCAGGAATACATATATATTCCAAATTTCAAAGCTCTATAACAACAGGAAGTGGGTGAAAAATGAGTCACAAGATTTGATTGCCACACACATACAGAAATGTAAATTAAAAGAAAGTATGTAAATAAAGAAATATCCATACATCTTTCCCCAACCAGCTTAAGCTTAAAACATTCTTAAATGACACGTAATATAATTAGTAAATATATGCTGTGCAGTAATGCACTGCCCGATCCTTTTACTCAAATTATCACATTTTCAGAGTAAGTTAAATGAAATAAAACTTTATAAACATTTATTATATAAAATATTACATCCGCAGTAGAAATATACTGTTTACAGATTGATATTTCTACAAATGTCTAGTTTTAGATAAAATTATTATATATTAAAAAAAATATTATTAAAATTATTGATACGAAAAGTAATGTTTTATAGAACAATATAATGATTTTCTTGGCATCATCAGGCAGACCAACCATGGGAAACAATTCACCTCTCTGGCGACGCTTTTGACGTTAAAAGTACAATAGCTAAATAGGTGGACTTAACACCTGCAATAAACTTGATACTTTTTAAGTTATAAAACTGACTAGGTATATTTTATGATGTGAACTCAGGAGTCTCCAAGTAAGGAGGTCACAGGACCTGTAGATATTTATGGAGTCAATGAAAAGTCCTTGCAATACAATATTAAGGACTGGTTTGAAAATATTAAAAGCATTTTATTTCAATTATGCATGCTCATGCATTAGTGTGTTAACTTTTATTTTTGATGTGATTTTGAGTATCCAATTTTAGCATCCAGTCTAAGAAGTATCATCCTAGTGTTCAGTCTAGGAGTATGATTTTAGCATTCGCTCTAGTAGCAGCATGTTATAATTTTGATTCTCTTTGTAGTAGGAATATCTCTCCAGTTCTGACTCTCTAAATATGAGAAATGATTTTAATATGCTCGTCTGGATATTTACATATTTTTATTTTAAATCAATTGATTCATTTTTGATTAAGTTTGACCTTAATAAGATCTCAAAATAATAATAGTTTATGATATGTGGATAAAAAAAAATGGCCAAGAGAGTGCGAAATAGGAGCACCATATCTTCCCATAAAGAAGTGTTAAGGTATTTATTTATAACTTGATTTTTTGTGTCTCAAATTATTAGGGATTTATGTAAATTAAAATAGGGTGTGATGACTTTCATGAAACCAAGCCCATCAATTAATTATTCTTATAAATCATGGTAATTGACAAATACTTAATTTTAATATATTAAAGCACATAAATTAACGTCTGAAGTTTATTAAAGGTATACTTAAAGAACAATTTTTTAATTCAGAGTTGAATACACACAAATTAATACAATAGACCCAACACGAGTGAAAAAGTACTCGAAGCCAGGACTCGAACCTGGGTCTACAGCGTAATGTGCTGTTGTTCTAACCACTGAACTAAATATTTTAAAAAATTGTTCTTTGAGTATAATTTCAATATGTTACTTTTAAATGGTAGTAAATTAACATTGCATAACAAAGTAAATGTAATCAGCGCAGGAGCTGAGCGAAATTATGAAAGCTATTGTGCTTCCTTTTCTTTTATTGGCATATAAACATTTTTATTAATTTTATTTACTTTTGGTTTTTCTTTAATCATCATTGTAAATTGTGTGTAATTCTTTTAGTTTAGTTTTATTTCCTTTATAGGTATGTTTAGGTTAACTATTTCCCGCATATATTTAATGGTTATTCTTGTGAGTTTTATTATAATTTATCGCGGAAGGTCCAGAAGTATAGGTATTTCAAAAATTCACAATGCAAACTTTTAATTATCTTTAATTAAGTACTTTTACTCATAACGTGAGCGTTTATGTTTATCTTAAGCTCACGTTTACACTTAACTAGAGCGTTAATATTATATATATATGATCGCGAACTATTTTTATTATTTAAGTTAACTAATGTACCACCTAATGTAATTAGATAATGTAATTATCTAATGTAATGGTACAGTAAATGTACCACCCACATAGTGCTTGCTTTGTGTAAATGAGGGACACATTAGTAATAAGTAACCGAGCTTTAATAATTTGTCCAGATCTGTCCAGCAATATAGAACAAGAAAAATGATTTTGCATTATGTTTGATTCATTCCTGTCACACTCTTTAGTATAGTAAGTCAAATTCTAGTCTTTACCTAAACAAAGACAAGAAGTACTTATCATATATATTATTTCTGATCTCAACATCCCTTTTTCTATGCACATACAAACACACACAACGATGAATGACGCATGATACGAAAAGTTTTAGTACGCAGACTTTTGACATAGTATACTCAAATTTCATTAAAACACGCTCTTTGATTAAAAATTGCAATAAATTAAAAATTAATGATAAAACGTATCAGCAATTAATCGCAAAAATTGGAGTGCAAAAGTCTCGTACGGGTCCATTGGTCAGTCATTATCCCATTATTCAATTAAAAAAGACTATCATATTAAAACAGAAATATACTCTGAATATTTACAACGCAAAGTACAAGTATATGCCTTTAAAAAAAAGCACAAATTACAGTTAAACACATTGAATTTTATTCTTCTTAACGCAGGCTTATATCAGATAATTATAGATATTTTTAGTGACTAAGTTATTTTATATACGAATCTTATTTTCATTAGTTCTTAAAAATACCATTTTACCGAAATAGTGTTTGAAAATACAGTTTCATAAAAGTAAAACTAGTAGCCGGCATATTAAAAGAAAAAGTTAAAAAATTGAAAGGGAAAAAAACTATACGTTCATACTGCATTAACTTTTGCAATAATACAACTATTGTAGTTCAGAAGTTCCATTAAATGGAAAATCGTAATTTTAGAAAGCACGCAACGCTAAATACAGTGTCTTACAAGTCATTCAGCATCTATCCCAGCTTTTTTCAAGTTTAGATCACGGAAGGGATAAAAGTTGGTGAGGTGAAACAAGTCAATGACTGAAAGAAGCGTCGAGGTGACGCTTCCACCATATGAAATTACTGGAAATATTACTGTTCTTTTTCTTACGCTCAGAAATTGCCCTGAAGACAATATATAGCGTCTGCAGTCTAGTTTTGGTAAACTCTTAACCAAACTTCTTTTCGGGCAGTTAATAAAACAACTGCATAATATTGAGCTTTTCTTCATGATTGCAAAATAAATGTTTTGTTGTAAAATTTTGATACAAAGATAACAGTGAAAGAAAAGCGAAATAGTTGTTGACAGATTTCGATTGAATCATTCATGGAAATGCTGAAATAAACATAAAAAGCAAACTGATTAATTTGTCCCTTGTATAAAAACATATTTTAATGGATATTTTAAGATTTGTTTAACATTTGCATACTGTTTAAAAATTATGCATCCGATGTGAAAAAAGCACTATAAATACACAGAAATGTTGAAAATTATTTTTTTAAAGGAAATGTAAAAATTTTTTAGCTCGTTAAATGCCATTGAAAGTTTTGTGTCCCTGTTAATATTATTAAATTGTTCTGATTAAAATTTTCTCGTGTAAGAAATAATTTCGAATAACTGACTCCTAATATAAGCTATGATACTGGGCCAAAAGTCCCGCATAATAAGTTTTTTAATTTTTTTAATTTGGTTTTTAATTTTTTTTTGTAACAATACATATTTTACCTATGATGCGGACTTTTGGCCAAAAGTACCACATCATGGGAAAAACATGTATTGTTACAATAAATTTTTTTTTAATTAAAAAATTAAAAAACTCTTTATGATGCGGGACCTTTGGCCCACCCTGTATATATAAAAAAGCAATATTCGTGTTTTTAAAAGGCGATTAGTAGCATACATTTAAAAACTGGAATCAAACTAAATACAACTGGAATTTTAAGATAAAATCTTTAATACCTGAGTTATGCCTCCGTGTGATAGCTGCGAAAAATACTCAGATTTGTCATAAATGTTCCATTATTAACCATAAAGTAGCTGCGTAGTTTAAATCTCATTAGACCACCATAAAGCATTGATTCTGATTATGTTCAATGTAAAATTAATTCATTTCAGCAGAACTGAATTTTATTAACTTTCATATTAATCCCAATAACTAAATGTTGTTACACAAGGGTTTGTCTTCCATTTTTTTTCAATGAATGTAAAGTAGTGAATTTCTTATAGGCTGGCATATGTAGGATTTTTGTTTATCTTTACAAACATCTTTTTCAAAAAGCAGAACCAATTTTAAGACCACTACCAGTAAATGGTTATTCATCTTATATTAATGAAAAATAAGTTTTTTTTTCTTTCTTTCTCAAGATCATATATAATTGTTTAGTTTTAGCGTAACGATATTGAGCAAAGGTGGATGTGTTCTTACAGGCCGACCACCGCCCCTCGCAGGGCAGATGGAATCGCGGCCCTGTTCCTTCAAGACTGTCGGGAAGGAGGCAGCCCCGATCACGGAAAATCTCACCGGAAAAAAATTAATAACTATGTTCGTTAAGTTAAAGACATCTACCAGCGGGTTCGGGAGGGCTGAGGCTTTTGATACATCGGACGACCGCGGCGGCTTCGAGCACACTCATTATCTATTATCTAGTATTATCTATTTTATTTAGTAAAGCTCTCCTTTCATGTAAGCGTAGGGGAAAGCGAAAATCGTAGCAATAATGCATTAGCGTGAATACGCTATATCGAGAAGCTCAGCGTCGCAATTCGTATCAGGCATTCCTTGCAGGGTGGCTGTGTAAATTAAATTTAATATCCCCAAATAAAAATTTCATGTTTTTCCTTGCATAGTAATGATAATTCACATCACTTTCTAATCCAAAGTCCTTACTGAAGGCAGTCTGCCTTTGTCAGCATGGGCAAATTTGTCCCTTGTCTAAACACACACACGCAGTGCAATAAAATTGGAAACATACACTATATTGCCAAAGGTGACCGGTCACTTGCGATTTTAGACGTTTTGTTAACTATCTAGAAAAATACATGAGGAATTAACCTGAAACTGCAGGTGTGTAAACAGTATAGTATACGTTATATATTTCCGTGAAGATTTTTTCCCGAAACCCCATAGGGGACTGTCAACAAATTGAAAAAGAACGAATATCTTTTGGATAACCCTGTAAAAACTATTGTAGCAAAAGCGTTCAAACTCGAGATTATTAATAAGTGGCTTATTGTAATATACTGTGTTCATTTCTATGAGGATAGCATGTATACTCGTAGAGAAATGAAGGTTTTTATAAAAACAGTCCCAAATTTCGTCTAGTTTTTTGCTTATAATTTGCAGAGTTCTTAATATATAAAAAAAGTTCTTTTCAGAAAATATGACAAACAACATTGTACATAATACTCTGCAATCAGAATTAAAAAATAATAAAAATTGGATGAAAAATGAGAAGATTTACTAAAAAATGTTTCACTGCGCATGCGCGAATGCAATCAAAATATAATATGCATAATGTATTAGCTAAGTAGATAGAGCAACTTTTGTGAAAGTCTCAAAATCATAGCTTGAAAATTCTGAAAATTATCGTCGATAGAATAAGCTCGAAATCCGTTGTTTCCAAAAGGAAGCAAAAAGATGAGGGGTTGTATCCAAATATAGTAGCACGTGCAATATTGTGTACGCTATCTTGGCACTAATCCACAGATATTTGATACAACCCCTCATCTTTTTGTTTCTTTTTAGGAACAACGGATTTCGAGCTTATTCTATCGACGATAATTTTCAGAATTTTTAAGCTATGATTTTGAGATTTTCACAAAAGTTGCTCTATATACTTAGCTAATACATTATGCAGATTATATTTTGATTGCATTCGCGCATACACAGTGAAACATTTTTTAGTAAACCTGCTCATTTTTCATCCAATTTTTATTATTTTTTAATTCTGATTGCAGAGTATTATGTACAATGTCGTTTGTCATATTTTCTGAAAAGAACGTTTTTTTATATTAAGAACTCTGCAAGTAAAAAACTTGGCGAAATTTGGGACTGTTTTTATAAAAACCTTAATTTCTCTACGAGTATACATGCTATCCTCATAAAAATGAACACAGTATATTACAATAAGCCACTTATTAATAATCTCGAGTTTGAACGCCTGTGCTGCATTAGTTTTTACAGGGTTATCCAAAAGATATTCGTTCTTTTTCAATTTGTTGACAGTCCCCTATGGGGTTTCGGGAAAAAATCTTCACGGAAATATATAACCTATACTATACTGTTTACACACCTGCAGTTTCAGGTTAATTCCTCATGTATTTTTCTAGATAGTTAACAAAACGTCTAAAATCGCAAGTGACCGGTCACCTTTGGCAATATAGTGTACATTGCATACAGTTAAAGAAAAAAAATTCTTGGTTTATCAAGCAAAACAATTTTCAATGCAGCAAATTTCAAACTCAATGCAATTTTCGGGTTTTAATTTTAATAGAATTATTATTAAAAAAACTTATTTTAAAGTAATTTAAATCCATCCTTGCCTTTTGTCTATAGTAAAGAGAGTCTATTATACTCAAACATTCATAAAATATTATTATAAATAGTGGATTAAAAGAACATTAATATTAACATAATATTGTTGCATTGACAACTTGTGCATGTATACATTTAACAAAAAGGATAAAATATATATTCATGTGCATTCCTTAAACAAAATCATGAAATAACATAGCTATTTAAGCATTATTTAATAACGAAGTAATGTATTTCAGTGAATTTATCACTAAAAGCTTTACGGTACATGCACACATTATTCAATACTGTTGCACTGCATGCACATCAAGAAAAAATAAATACGAATGTGTGTTATCGCAATCATTGTCATCGGATACATTTTTACGGCCCATAAAAGTGTGAACATCATAACTTATTCCCCGTCATTGTCATGCAAAGCGAAGAGTTAGACGCATTGTCATAAATATTCAATGCTGCGATTGTACTTAGAGATGTTCTGTCATTATATAGGTTTCAATGTGCCACAGATGGCGGATGGCATATAAAAACGTATCTGGGATTGACAACGCCCGCGCAGAAATATCGGTAATTGTTTTAGGAAGAGATAGATTTTGAAGAAACGTTCTCGACTTTGAGAGTTAGATTTTAATGAAAATAAGGAATTCAGTTTTGTAAAGCTTTCCTCTAAATAAACGGCAAGAAACATAAAGAGGGATTTAAATAATTTATGGGGAAAATTTTCTTATGTACAATAAAAATAAATAGACTAATGATTTAGCCCTTTTATATTATTTCACCCAACATAAAATAGCTGTATTCAGTGTCTAGGCTAATTTGATTATTTAAATAAAATTTGTGATTTATAAAACTTACTGTTAATTTTAGTGAGTTATCTTTTACAGTCTGTCTCAAAAGTTTAGGCACAACAAGAAAATGTTTTTTAAATAACAAAACAAAATTAAATAAAACATTATTTACTTATTAGGTTCTATAAAATTATCAAATAAATCATATCAAAATGAATAGGTGGTTACATTATCAGAACTTTGATAAAATATCATACATGTCTATAAATATACAGTGTCCAAAAAATTTCAGTACAATGAAATTAAAAATCATTTAACGCTTTTACATGATGCTATTTATTGCCCTGTTTTCAGATAATTTCAAATAATCGCGTTTTCATTCATTCAATTAGTTTTTGAGATATTATTGGTGGTTGAGAATACCATGCTTTTCAATGGCCACTTTAAGTTCTTTAGTAGAGTCATATTGCTTTTCATTCTTGTATACTGTCACATATGAAATATATAATGTATTTATATTTTACTGAATTTGTATTTATAATGTATCTGTTTATATTTTATTATATTTGTATTTATAATGAATCTGTATTTATAATGTATTGCATTTTGTATAACTAACTATGTAACGAACTGTAACTAGCACTATAACTTCTACCAAAAATAAATACTTGTACTTCAACTAACAATATATACTACTACTTCTACTTCAGATGCACTGTGTGTGTTGTTGTTGTTATGTGAACTTGGATGGTGAATCCATGCTGCCTATTATAGCTGAAGTGATATGTAAATTGTTCTATGAACTATTATGTTTTAAATAAATAAGTAAACTAGAAATAGGTTTCTATTGTGAATCAATAATAGGTGGTGTCATGGTGTCAGAGAATAATTAATATGAATCCCATATGCCTCATAATTTATAAGATGCAAACAGATTATAGTTCATCCATATGACATTTCTTTTACAGAAGTTTGATAACTATCTCATTGCGTCAGAAAAAACTGCAAAGGAGGATAAGGTGAAGATTGCTATTTTACTGAATTTACTAGAAGACGATGGTGTCGAAATTTTCAACACATTTAAGTCTGAAACAGGTAAAAGTAAGGACAAATTTTAAGATGTAATGAAAATGTCCATCGAATATTGTATTCCAAGAAGAAACGTGGTGTCTGAAAGATTTAAATTCTTCTCCTGCAGCCAACAAGAGGGCCAGCAAACTGATAAATATTTAACAGAGTTAAAGACGCAAACCTCAATGTGCAAGTTTGGAGACCAAGAGGAAGGGTTAATAAGAGATCGTCTCTTGTCCATTGGATCCGTGAAGAATCGTTACTAGAACGACTGCTCCATGAAGCTGATTTAATACTGAAAAATGCAGCAGACTTTCTGAGAGCAGAAGAAATAACGAAACAGCAGTTAGAGACTGTGACTTCAGCTGCGCCAAAAATCCATGAAGTGAAGAAGGATACATTAAAACTATCTAAAAGAAAACCAAATCAAAACAGTAACATTTTGAAGTGCCAGAAATGTGGTACAGAACATTCAAACTATATCTGTCTTACATTTGGGAAACTACGTGCTAAAAGCAAGAATAAAAATAATTCCGCAGCAGTATATAAAAAGTCAAAACAGAATATGTTTTAAAAAGTGAATGAAATAGAAAATTCATCATAAAATTTGGAGTTACTATATCTCGATAGTGTTCATGCAGTATATTCACATGATAATGTGTGGGTTAAAAAGTTCAAGTAGAGAAAAATTAAACAGAGTTTAAACTTGACACAGGAGCAAAAAACAAATGTGTTGCCCTTGTCAGTCTATAAAAATATGTATTTGAATAAAAAGTGAAGTTAAACTAATATAACGTTAGTTTCATATGGTAATTTCAAGCTAAAACCTGAAGGTAAGGTGAGTTAATTTTGAAATGTTCTATAAATAATTACATTGGCATTCCATTAAATTTTATTGTTGTTAATGTATCCTCCAAGCCCATCCTAGGTTTAAAAGCATGCCAGAAGCTCAATTTAATAAAAAAGATAGATCAGGTTAAGCTAATGTCTAAAGATGACGGTATAAATAATAATATTGAAATCTTGAAGGGTTATAGAAATTTCCTGGAGATTCATACCGATTGAGCTAAGAGCTGAGGTTATGCTAGTAATAGATCCTCTTAGGCGGGTTCCTTTAGCACTTAAAAAGAAACTTAGAGACTTTTTATAACTTAGAGTCTAAGGATGTGATAAGGAAAGTAAACAAACCCACAGACTGGTTCAATAGCCTTGTGATTGTTGTGTGAGTGTGAATTTGTTTATACCCCAAAAATCTCAATAAAGCAATAAAAAGAGAACGTCACATTATCCATACTGCATAAGACTTAATTAATAGCTTGGAGGGAAAAGAGGTATTTTCTATTCTTGACTTAAGAGCCTACATCAGTCATGAGAAAAAACGCCCAAGCTAATGTTAAGTCTATGGGAAGGTTTTTGCGCGATCTCTCGCTCGCATTTTAATATTTTTAAATGATTTTTTGCATAGGATAGCTGAGGTCGATCTCCAACGTTGTTAGTTTTTACTTTTTTGATTTTGGTTACAGTTTTTTTATAAGCGGACATTTTAAATGTTGGAACTGGTTGGAACCGGTTCTGAAAGGGAAAGTACAAAAAAAAAAAAACTGGAACCAAAATATAAAAAGTAACAACTAACAACGTTAGAGATCGACGTCCGCTATCCTATGCAAAACAAATCATTTAAAAATATTGAAATGCTAGCGTTTTTTCGCGTGACTGATGTAGGCTCTACATCAGTCACGCGAAAAAACGCTCAAGCTAATGTTAAGTCTATGGGAAGGTTCTTGCGTGGTTTCTCGCTAGCAGTTTAATATTTTTAAATGATTTGTTTTGCATATGATAGCTGAGATCGATCTCTAACGTTGTTAGTTTTTACTTTTTCGATTTTGGTTACAGTTTTTTTTATATAAGGGTACTTTCACTTTCAGAACCGGTTCAAACCGGTTCCAAATTTTAAAATGTCCGCTTATAAAAAAACTGTAACCAAAATCAAAAAAGTAAAAATTAACAACATTGGAGATTGACCTCAGCTATCCTATGCAAAAAAAGCATTTAAAAATATTAAAATGCGAGCGAGAAATCGCACAAGAACCTTCCCATAGACTTTGCATTAGCTTGAGTGTTTCTTCCCGTGACCAGTGTAGGCTCTTAAAGGATGGGTTTTGTGCCATTAGATGAACAAAGTGCAGATCTATGCACTTTTATTTCCCCATTTGGCATGTATACATTTTTATGCATGCCTTTCTGTATCGCCTCAGCCCCTGAAGTATTTCAAAAGAGAAATTTTAAGTTGTTTGATGACATAGAAAATGTGGAAATTTATTTTAATGATGTAATAATTGCAGGAAGAAATGAACAGGACGATGATATAACATTAGCTAAAGCCAACAGCGGTCACGTTAAATTTAATCCAGACAAATTCCAATTCAATGTCCCTAAAGTTAAATATGAAGGGCAGGTAATATCAAAAGAGGAAGTCAAAGTTGATACACAACACATAAAAGCAATTAGTATGGAAACACCTACTGATGAGGGGGGGGGGGGGGTTCAGCACGTTCATAGGCATGGTTATTTGTGCGTCTAAATGTATGCAAAATGTGTCTAGCATAACTTCCCCTTTAAGAAAACCTTATAAAAGAAAATATAGAATTTAACTGTTTTACTGAGCATGAAAATGCTTTCAAACAAATAAAGGGTTTTGTTGATTTCCTCAACTGTCTTAAAGATATTTAGCTGCTCAAAGGAAGCTATTACTCAGTGTGATAGTTCTAAGAATGGCTTGGGAGGCTGAGAGAGTCACACGGTATCCTATGCATCCAGAAGTTTCCCTGAAACAGAAAAATTATGCTTAAACAGAAAAAGAGTGGGCTGCGATTGTTTTTGCAGTGCAAATGTATCATAACTTTGTTTATGGGAAAAATTCATTATTCAGACTGATCACAAGTCTCTTACCAGTATTGTAAATAAACCAATATGTAACATGTCTACTAGGTCGCAAAGAATGTTGTTAAAATTATTAAAATATCAATTTGAAATAGTATATGTAAAATGTACTGAAATGTTTCTAGCAGATACTATTTCTAGGGCATATCTTAAAGATAAATGTAAATTATGATCCTGATATGTTAAGTTTCATTCATACTGTAAAGCAACTTCCTATAAGTGAACGCAGGTTAGCTCAATTTAAGAATTCTATTCAGTTAGATCCTGAACTAAAAGCTGGTGTAAGAATATTGTGAAAAGCTTGGTTTAATCATATTCGGGAAGTTCCTGCTAACATAAAGCAGTAATTTAAACTTAAAAGTGACTTTTATATTGAATTTGATTTATTATTTAAAGATTATAAAATTATTGCACCCTATTTTCTTAGAAATTATATGTTATTATTACTTCATGAGGGTCATTTTGGCATTGAAAAAATAAAAATAGGGCTAGAGAGATAATGTTTTTACCAGGTAGTTTACACCAGTACCGAGAAAATAGTATCGCCGTGTGAAGTATGTTAGAAGTTTGGAAGAAATAACGTTAAGGAACCTCTTATATTTCATGAAATTCTGAAACTACCCTTTGAAAAAATAGGAATTGACATTATGGAATAGAAATGTTAATTATTTAGATATCATGTGTCATGTCACAAAGTGGATTGAGATAGGAAGGCTAAATAGCAAACCAGTAGCAGAAATTAATAAGCGGTTAAAAGTTTGTTTTTGTCGTTATGGAATTATCAAAGAAGTTGTTGGTGATGATGTACTTTTCAACAGTTTTGAATTTAAGGCTTTTGCAAAAAAATGAGATTTTGAGTGCACCTTTGTAAGCCCAGGATATCCCCAAAATAATGTATTAGCAGAGAAAGCTGTATTGATTGTAAAAACTATATTGAAAAAGACTACTTTGAGTAATAAAGAGTGGATTGGAGGATTAATGGATTACAGAAATACACTTATCTCTGGATGTTTGTTATCGCCAGCTCAACGTCTATTTGGTGGTATTTTAAACTAAACTTCCCATACATGATAAATTATTAAATGCGGAGCTATTTACAAATTTAAAAGAAAAATTTGTTAACAGGCAGAAAAACCAGAAACATTATTATGAAAGAGGTACCACTAATCCAAAGCAACTCCATCCTGGTGATAATGTAACTATGTATAATTTTAGCAATAATACTCGGGAGCCTGCCAAGATAATTGCTAAAGGTAAAAATCCCCAGTCATATGAAATTGAAATAACACTGGTAAAAAGTTTGTCAGAAACCGGGTACATTTAAGACCTACAAAAATTCTATTTAAAGTGAATATACAATCGTGAATATACAATCTGATATCGAAATGTCTGAAACCAGCGAAATCCAATCTCATGTTACCTGTGTAATGACGGATATACCTCAAGTGTATAGAACTCAAACAAGATCTGGGCGCCCTACTAAAAAATCTCAGTATCTTAATGGCTATTACACTGTAAAAATATGTCCTGAAATATGTCCTGAGTTATTTACAGTGGTAACATGAGTTACCACTGAAATTTTACAGCATGCAATGATAGACTTATTAGTTGTTAATAATTAAGGAAAATGTGGCTTATGTTCAAAATTACCTGTAATTAAGAAATACTGCTAAGTTTTATAGATGGCCAAAAATAGTAGAAAGTATTAAGCATCGTATAGTATTAAATGTTATTTTGAGGGTACTTAATAGCTGCTAACCTTTTTTTTTTTTTCAAATTAGACATAATGAACTAGGGAAAATATTTAATGAAATGTTTCTTATTTCTATATCATTTATTAAAATTTTTATTTAATAAAATGTCTGTTTTTATTTAATTAAAAATATTGAAAGTTTGGCAGCTATGCTATCTTTTATAAAAAGTTAAACACTTTGGCACAAAGTGTAATTCTGTGTTAGTAAAATTCTAAAACATCATTATGATGTTTAATAAAGAAAATTATGATGACCGATGGCAATATTGTAAAAATTATTGTTCCATTCTGATGCAAAATGAATTTATTGTTGGTAGGCATAATCCTTTATTTTCTTTAAAGTCGTATGGAAGCTTCCATATAATAATAATCCTTTTTTGAAAAGTTACATTGAGTACAGAATGATTTACATGCTTATTTTTATAAAGTTTTTAAATAATTAAATTTGCCAAGGCAGCAAATATCTTTCATATGCTTCCTATTTGGTTTCTATTCTCAGGGGTCGATGCAGGGTTTTTTTTTTTTTTTTTTTTTTTTTTTTTTTTTTTTTTTTTTCTTGGGGCCCATTTTGTGAAAAGTAAAAGTTTATTTTTATGAAAATATTATATTTATGTGAAAAATAACATTTGTTACGAAAGATGAAATCTAGCTACTAAAATTTAAACCAATCATTTAATAATAATAACTTCTTTAACTCCTTTTGCTAAAGTTTTCCTTTCTGGTGAACTTGTTTTCTTTGCAAATTACACATTTTAAAACCTAACAAAATAAAAATAATTAATGAAGTTTTTTTTTATGGAATGGAATTTTGTGAAGGGATCTATCTTATAAAGAGGAATTTTGTGAAGGGACCTGTTTTATTAAGAGGAATTTTATGAAGGGGCCTCTTTTATTAATGATTTTTTTTTTATGAAGGGGTCTGTTTTATTAAATGGATTTTTGTGAAGAGGCCCTGAATAGGCCCCAAATTTTTCTTGGATCGACCCCTGATTATGAACAAGTTTGTAAAAAGCTGGATAACTCAAATGTTCTCAAAACTTGTGTAGACAAATTTAATAGATATTTAAAGGATAGCTGATATATACAACTTTTGAAACATAAATCATTGTTAAATTACAGTGATCCTTCAGAATTGAAAGCTAGTTTTAAAGATTTGTGTTTAAAAAAAATAAATACATGAAAATGTACTGTCAGAACTGATAGTATATTCATTTTCAGGCCAATAAAGATATCCCTCCCTTTTTCTTTTTCAAAGAGTTGTGTTTACGCCCGTAAATTCAAAAATGAGTTGTAGACAATTCTTAAAGTAAATCTATACATTCGAAAATATTTATATTTAAACTGATTTTATATGTAATTTAAATGTAAAATTTTATTACTTTTTAGAAATATTTCTCTACATTTTAAAAGGAGCTTAAAAGATAAATGTTGAATCCACACTAGAAATTTTTAAAATATAAAAATGCAATTTTACAGCTTTTTTTTTTTTCACCAAAAAAATTAGAGATTCTGCTACAAATTTTGAGTGGTATAAAACTATCTCAATGTCCTTCAAGGAATTAAGGAGACAACAGCACTTGTGAAAATGAAAAATATCTGTTATTGATGTATCTTTTTTTTTTCTCTCAGGAATTATTGAAGCAGTAAAAATGAAAAAATGTATATATAGTATTGAAAGTAATTTAAAACAAATATGTAGGTTTTATTATTATTATTAACGTTGTTAAAAATTTATTTTTCCTGACGGTAAGGATGTAAATATAGCAAATTATTTTAAATTCATTGCAAAAAATAAAGTAAATTAAAATAGCTTCAGTAGTTCCTGAGAAAAAGATACATTGATATCAGTTGCAATGTCGGTCATTCCCCTGGCTAATGTTAAACCTGTGGGCATGTAATGCATTCGCATTTTTAAATATCTCCTAAGAAATTAATATTTTTAACTTCTTTTTTTTCTGTGTACAATTCTTAAAGAATGTCTCTTTTCTTTTTGTTCTCAAAATATTTCTAAAATATACATTTAATTTTATTTGAAGTTTTAAAATTTTACTCAGTTTTACTAGGTTTTTAACACATAAAATTATAAATTAAGTATATATTTCAGAAAGATTTTGACCACTAAAAAAAGTGACATTCTTTAAGAATAGTACAAAGAAAAAGAAAAGTTAAAAATATTTATTGCCTGAAAAAATATTTAAAAAATACAAAAAAAAATATACATATAACCCACCACAGATAGGTTTAACATTAGTGTGGAAAAATTGAGATCTCACTTTCCCCTTAATGGGAGAAATATCGAACATATAATAAAAACCGAAAATATCACAACATTAAAGAGGTGAGTATAAAACATCACAAATTTACTGAATAGTGTATACAAATGTAAATTTAAAAATTTTATACATGCATTAAAATTTAAAATATCGACGTTTCGACCACCTTCTATGGTCATCCTCAGGAAAATTTTTTTGTTATATTGCTTTTAAAGTTTCAAAATATTTTGAAAGTTTAAAAGCAATATAAAAATTTTTAATTTTAATGCATGTATAAAATTTTAAATTTGATATTTGTATACACCATACAGTAAATTTGTGATGTTTTAGACTCACGTCTTTAATGTTGTAATGTTTCATGGTGTAATCGTCCAGCATTTATATTAACTGAAAATATCAGTTTATAAAACGGAAAATAACCGTCATGAAAACTGAACACTTCAGTTTCGAAAACGGAACATTTCAGTTTGGAAAACTGAACATTTCAGTTTCGAAAACGGAACATTTCAGTTTCGAAAACGGAAAAAATCATAAAAGTGAATTTCCGTGAAAAAACGGAAAGTTCAGGCAACTCTGCTGCCAGTACCTTTTCCGTTTTTTTAAGGAGTTTGTTTTTACAGTGTATGTAATTAAAACATTCAAAGAGGGATGTTATATGTATTTATATTTTATTATATTTGTATTTATAATGTATCTTTATTTATAACATATTGATTGTGTATAATTAACTGCGTAACTAACTCTAACTAGCACTGCAACTTCTTCCAAAATATGTACTTATACTTCAGCTAACAATAAGTGCTACTACTTCCACTCCAGATGCACTGCGTGTGTTGTTGTTGTTATGTGAACTTGGATGGTGAATCCATGCTGCCTATCATGACTGGAGTGATATGTAAATCGTTCAAATCGTTATGGGAATTATAATAGTTCAAATTCGCGAGTTAAGATACTCCAAAGTTTCTCAATTAGGTTTAAGTCCAAGCTTAAAGATCTAAAACGTTAACATTTCGGGCGGAAAATCACTGTTTCGTACTATGTGAGTTGTCGAATTGAAGCATTGTTATGCTGAAATCTTTACCTAAGACCCATAAGATGTTATCAAATTGAAGTAGATGTTGCTCTAGTGTCTCTTGACTCATTGTTGAATTTTATTTTCAATGGAGAAATGCCAGGCTTGTTTGGCCATTAAAGTCAATAACCGTCCACACCATCAGAGACTTACCACCTTGTAGTTTACTGAAGAAAGTACGTGTCTGTTTCTTGAGGTCATGCCAATAACAATTCCAGCCATCAAGACAATGCAGATTCTATTTCTTTTCGTCACTGAATAATATGGCGAGCCACTTGTCCCCATGCGACATGCACTTTCGAGCCCAATCCATTCTGATCTGTTTAAGGTGCGATTTTAAGCGCGGTTTGCAACACATTTTCTTTAAAACAATCTTCTTGCAGTCTCTTATGAGTATATATATTACGTCTGTATCTTTTGAGACATTGGCATCGATATTATCGTTTATTTGTCTTATGGACAGATTTTGCTTTGACACCAATCTTCCAATTTTTCGATCAGGCTGAACACTTGTTACACGCGGCCACCTGCATCTTTGTTCCTAGTCGAAATTGTTATTTCCTGTAAGTACTCTGTATATACCTTGGTTTGAACGATTTAATATTCTATAAATTTTAATGTGCTTAATTTTCGATTTCAACTTAAATGTCTTTAAAATTTCCGCTTTTGTGAATTCCGTAGCTTTTGACATCTTAAATAACAAACGGAAATTGAATATTTGCTGTTATACTCTTCAGGGAAAACCGTTCGTTGGTCGTAATGGTTGATTGAAACCAATCCAGCATTTGTTATCGTTTGCATAATGTGCCTAAACTTTTGAGACTGTTTTTTTAATAAAAATATAAAAAGGGGTATTTCTTTTTAAATAATGTTAATGAAACCATTATAACATCTTTATTACATTTCATTTCCATTACATTTTGAACATTTATTATGTAATTATTCCATGTATTTCTCCTTCCGATATTATTAACATATTTTAGAGTGTGTCTGAACTTTTGAGATAGACCGTACCCTTTACGTATGCATTTATAGCAAATTGATAGTAGTTGAAGGTAATTGATAAAATAATTCTTACGTAGCAACTTTCAAAACAACAAATTAAAACACTTGTCGGGTCCAAATTACGCACTCTTTGATAATGGTATGGTTTAATTAAAAAAAATAATGTTACAAAAGTTTTAATACATTAGTTTCAAATTTTCAGATTCTTCAAACAGTTATACTATTTGATTATAAAAATTTGGTAGAAATGTCTCTAAGAATTCAAATTAGATGTAGATGTGCCAGAGACAGATTCATGATAAACTTTAATTTTCATTTGATACTTTATTTATTTGGATCCCGAGATAAAATCAATTTAAAGAGGATTTAAAGTGAATTTTGATGATGACTAATTTTTTACCACTTGCGTGCTAATCCATTCAATCTGCAATTTTTATGGCATGTTTAAAACTCATATCGATATGCGTATGCTTTGATATTAAGAGGATATTTGATATATAAGAGGATTTAATGTGAATTTTGATGATGACCTATTTTTTAGCACTTGAGTGTTAATCCATTCGATCTGCTACTTTTGTGGCATGTTTCAAATTCATATTGATGTAAAATGCGTATGCAACAATATTTGATCTATATTTTTGCTAATAAGTCAAAATGTAATAAAAAATGTAATGCAAATTTTTATCGTGTTTATAAATAAACTTAATATTCATTTATATACATTTATGAGTATGTGTTTTTAAAGTTTTTAAAATTATCATGCTTAATCCATGTAATGCTTCTATCTATATATATTATAACTGCAATATGTGACACTTTTAATAATCTTTATGCAAACAAGCGACGTTGTTTTCTGCATATCATCCATTAACTCCCCCCCCCCCCGCCAACCTTAAATTTATGTATTTTCTTATTTTTCTGTTTCTACCTCATGTACTGCTATATAATTAAGATTTATAATTATAATTTTGTATCCTAATTTTCCATTTATAATAAAGCACAAATTCACTTGCTAAATTTTCAGCGCAAACGGTTTTATTAAAAAATTCTAGATATTTTAAATCATTCATTGTATACTGATGATAAATTAACTGGAGATGAAAAATATAGAAGTAGATCATTTTTAATAATTATCTTCCTTAACCCTTTCAGGGGCAAAGTACTTTTAGTGCTAAAAGGCTAAAATAAATGACTGGCACCGGAATTTACAAAAAATTTTCTTGGAAATAAGAAAAAGGTCTATATTTCACATACATATTAAATGGAAAATATTTTAGCAAACTTCTGATGTCATTGTGGCGATTGGGAATTAAAATTAAGTGGTTTCATAAACATACCACTTCCCCTGAAAGGGTTAATATCTGAAGATATAGAAAATTTATATAATAATAATATGAAATTTAGATAAGTTTTTGGATTAAAACAGATTTGATAAATCGTAGTGATAACTCTTTTTGTGACATATTTACAAGTACAATTAGGTTAATTAACAAAAAATACTTTTATAGAAATTTCCCAATTCTTATTTATTTTTTTTAATGTAAATGAATGTATTGCGATCCTATCTGTAAATGGAAGGATTTTGTAGTTGCAAATTTTTCAGATAACATTTTTTAATAAGAGAAAAGCTAAACCTGTGTAAAAGGTTGAGAGAATAACCACTTTTAAAGATATTTAGCTTCGACTGCTTCGCTGTGCTTTCTAAATGTGATCCAGCATAGTACTATTTCGTATAAAAAGTAAAATCTACTTTTATTAATAGACGGGTTAAATAGATTTTATATTAAATTTTCTTTAATCGTACTTATAAGTACCGTCGGAGCATAAAGGGTAAGTTCAATGCTCATTCATTTGACTTTATTGTAATAGATTTCGCCCGTGTATTTTCTCACCTATACTAAATGATATAATATTATATTATATAGATATCATATTATATATATATAGATATCAGATTATATATATTATATAAACATTTAGATATTAATATTGAATACTTCTCGAACTATAATACTTAGTATCTTAAGATATAAAGTATTATATCTTAAGATATTTTACGTTATAGTTGTAAAATGTAATTTATGTGGTAAAATATTCAGGACAATTTATATGATAGAAACTCAAAAGACTGTATATAGAGGATTTAAAATTTTGAAAACAATATTTGAATGAGTGTCTGTAAGAAGGGACTGTGTTAACAAATTTAAAATTTTACAGAAATGAGGAAAAACTATTATGTCATTGATTAGCAATTTCCGGAGCACCTAGTGCGACACAGGCCTTTCTTTCAATGTTATTTTCTCTCCACTTTTGTCTTCATGCTTAGCATTGACGAGTAATAAAAGACTAGCTAGGTGAGTAAGGAAAGTACTAATATCATTTTTAGTTTATTGTTTTTACTTACCCATCATACGTAGTATAGGGTAAGTCTTGTAATCGTTTTGAAAATCAAAAAAAATTTTTTGACGGATTTACACGTTTCAGACACTGGAGATTCCGAAACACATTTTTAGAAAAAAAAAAAATTGCCGTCCGTCTGTGTGTGTGTCTGTAAACGCTCTATCTCCCGAAAAAATTGAGATAGAGACTTGCAATTTGGTATGTACTTAGTATGTAATAATGGGAAGAAGCCTATTTCATTTCAATAACCTCGATTAACCGGAACTATTTTTTTCGGACTCTCGAAATATACGTTCTGATAAAAGGTATATAAAAATTTTCGAAATTGTTTATTTTAAGAAATGAATATAAAAGACAATAAAAAAACATAAATTTTGCATAAAGCATGAAGTCGATCGGATAATTAGTTGCCGAGATATTTGGAATCCTATTTTCCACTCTTCGATTTTTCATGACCCTGTAGTTCATCCAAATTTCACTTTAAAGATATATTTTAATTAGAAATTTAACGCTTAATCAGATGCAATAAACCGCTAGTTAAAAGGATTATAATTTTTGGAGTTATAAGGAAAAACCTCTTTCAAGCAATTCAGTAATCGAGCCTTTAAAGTTTATGACGTCATCAAGACACGATTTTATTTGAATTGCAATGCATTTTATAACTAGTTTACACATTTTTATTTTAATATATTACATTATGCATATCCATGATGGGTAAGTATTACGGTGGCCCCCAACGACTAGTTTTTATTTGAAGTAAATAAACTTGTATATTATGAAATTGCAATTTTGAACACTGTTTAATCACCAGTCATTCACATAGGTCCTTTTCCAACAAAAAACCCAACTTTCCAAATTTTGCAATATAGGCCCTTCTTCCAGACACCCATTCATTTACTGTTCTCAAAAAAACTAAAGGCTGCGCTGCTCATGGAAGTCCTAGTATTATTTGGCTATAAAACAATATCGATGTAACACAATAGTCACATAAGCAAAATCAGGAAGTTGGTATTTATAACAAGTAAAATATTGCAGAAAAATAAGCTTTGAATATAATTTTTTTTAAAAATTACACTAGATGCTTTATAAATATCATAAAGTAATTGTGCTAGGTTGTTAACAATAAAAGTAGTCGAGCTACATCAAAAGTCTGTTTGCAGATTCTTAAGGCGTAGTGCAAGCTGAATATTCACATGTAATGTTAAAGCAAGCATATCAATGGCTCATTTTCACACGACACTCTAATCTCGAATTTCGAATAAATACTTTAATGCATGAAAAACTATGGTTTTAAATCAAATGCTCCTAAAATATATTTCAACACGCCTTTAAAATTACGCCTGCTTTTTTAAAAAACTATAAATATATACACAGGATTCCACAAAGATTACATATATTGTGGTACCTGAGCTGAACTTTTAGCCTTTTGTAACTATTATTAGCCGTACATTCACAAAAATACGCTACTGTAATTAATAACAAGCTTTAATGTACAATAAATGATATATTAAAAAGGGAAACAAGTTGGAAATTATACGTCAAACGTGACAAATGAGGTGCGTTCGTACTATAACTAGATTTATAAATATTTATATCGTCTGTTAATATGATATGATTAATTTCCGTAATAAAATAAGTACATTTTAAGCTGCAACATTTTAGCTTTTGTTTACATTGACTGAAATCCCAATGGAAAACTTAAGCCTAGCTTTGAAAATTTTAGACTTGAAATCCATATTTAGAGTCATTTTCCATTTAATATCTATTTCTCCGGAAACATCTATCCAAAAACAGTCGGTAGATTACATAATTGCTATAATTAAACAATTTTAGTATACAAATTAGGTTTTTAAATTCGGTAATACGTAAATAATATGACTCCATCTTAAATATAACGTAATCACCATGGCAACCTAGAATCATTACCTATCATGGGATATCATTGAATTAATTACGTATGATAGGATTTAGTAGAATGAGGAAAACTTTTATTTAAATCTTTTTAAGTTTTGATTCGATTTTCATAAAATTTGAAATGACTCGACAAAATTCTGCAACGATTATATATATTAAATTTCAAACCATTCGGTTGGGTAGTTATTGCGTTGTTATATGCAGACAGACGAACGGATCAGATGACGATTATAGGTGCTACGTATTTATATAATTACGAACGCACATAAAAAGAGGACGATGAACGCACAGAGTAATAAAACTGCCGATATGCATTTTACATTGAAAATTCTATTATTCGAGACGTTCACCGTCCCTCTCTCCGCTCTTTTCCTTTCTCAGATTTACATCAAAGTATTAAAAATCTTATTGTTATTATCGTTTTATATATTTATAGTACGACGGGCGACTAGGTGTATAGCGTTTCCTACATTAAACAGCGCACATGCGTCACTACTAGGCGATATTCCCATCTCTGTAAAGTCTTCTAGTTAGAAATTTATCACCACCACTGGCGGATATACTTTTACTTTCTGGTCAAAAACTTATCACCAATTCCATAATAAAAACAGAATAATATGACTCAATTGGTTAAATAGAAGAAAATAATGAGATTGCTATCACAAGTTGCATTTAGCTGTTCAAGTGTTTTCACAGATGTATGCAATCAATGCTGAGTATCTAGCAGTGTAACTAAAAAACTAAAAATATGATACTAAAGTTCTATTATGCAAAAATCTTTCTTATTGGGTTCGAAACCTGCACGGTCTGGGCGGGGTGACAAGGTTTTCAGGGTTTTCCTTGAACGAGAAGTCGGGTCACTTTCACTTCAAAAGTCCATTTCGTGTTTTTTTTTTCTTTCTCTTTCACTTTCTCTTTTCAGAAGTTTTCAAGCTTCAAGTGATTCAAGTTGCATTGCATTCTTTCACTTTTTTTTTATATTTACGTGTGTGCGTATACTACGTAAATACTACGCGTATTTACGTAGCTGACAAAACATCCTAGTGTTTTGTCACCTTAAATGATTGAAATAATTTCGCGAAAGCGTACATTGATACAAAGAGAATATTAAGAAAACATCTAGAAATTTCTTTACTTTGCATATGATCTTAATTTAAAAATATTTATGAAAACTTTAATTCATATGATAAACTTAGATAAATAAAAACTATAGCACGTGTTTTTTTTTTTTCATAACATTTGTAGAAAATGAATGTTTTGATAATTGAAAACCTGAGTGGAAAAATAAATGTCAAATTTTCCCTAAAAATTCTTTTATTTTATGGATGAAGGCATACGTAGAAGGTATACCGTACGATGAGGTAATCTATGATATATAAAGCTAAAATACTAAGATTTTAATTATTTTTGAAGATATTAGACTATTTAATATTTAATAATTTTTATTTTACAATTTAAATAATAATTTTTAGAATTAAATGATAATAAGTTTTCCCGAGTTTAGTAACATCTGTTAACATTTTAAACATATGTTAAAAATAAAATAAAAATAAAATTTACAACCAAAAGTTCACACTTCAATTTCTGTTACATATCATCTTCTTCCCCTCAGGTCTTTAATTATGATATTAGAGACAAAAACAATTGCTATTTCTCAGCCAACACATTGTTTCTGTATGCCTAATTCGAATGCAATCACTGATTTTAACCCATTTTAGGCCAAACATAGAAATTTTATAAAATGTGGTATTATTTGCATTGAAATTTGCTTAAATTACATTCATTAAGACACCAAAAAAGTTTCGTGCATGAAAAATAATATTTTATTGAATTTGACGTTACCATTATTAATTTACCATTAAATTTAAATAAAAAAAATTAAGTTTTCTTATGGCATTTGTTTTATTTTTATTTTATTTACAGAACTTGCAACTTTACTCCATTATAAAAACATATGATTAATCTCAAGTGGAATAATTATACATTTTCCAAAAGTCAAATTTGTCAATAACCGTTTCAAGTAAAAAAACCAGCGTATTTTGAAAATTTCTCAACAGAACGTGATTACTTCAATTGAATTACTAATATTTTGTAGATGTCTCCAGAACCCTTAAAAATAGCAGAAAAATATACGTTACAGTGTTAATAAAAATATATCTATTGAAATGGTGCGATTACGCACCTTTGGCCGAAAATGGGTTAATTCGCAGAGATTTTGCTTTATTATTTTTTTTTTATTCCGAATTTTTGCTAATTTCCTATGGCAATAGTTTTATTCTTCCTTACCTTACTGACTAAAATCTGAAACGTGACATAGGATGTTTTGTAAATGTTTTTATGGGTTTTATTGAGTTTCTTTTCTTAATTTATTTACAAAATTTTTTCATTCCCAATTTTTCTATACGATAAAGACATAATACTTTGGGAGTGTTTTCAAGTTATGGAAAAATCAGTACAGAAGTGCTGATGAGCATTTAGAAATTATCAAGTAAACTTGCTTTTACTCTGGATTGAAAACTGCTTGAATTTAGAGCTACTTCTTAAAAAAGTAATTACGAAATAAAAAAACAAACTGAATTATTACGATTCTTTTCCGATTTTCCAAGAAGTAAAGTGAAATGAACTCGATATTTCATGTGTATATATATATGAACTTATTATACTATTCATAAATAAGCCTAGCCCGTATTTGTTTGTTAAAAAAAATAAATTGTAGAAAATCTATTTTAATAATATGCATTTTATTTGTGGTGTATAAGAACTCCATAGTGCAAACAAATAAATAAATAAATAAGTAAAAAATAGGATTGCTGAAATATGGAGGCATACGGTCATTAGTCATTACTTTTGAATATCAATATTCGCCTATTTAATCGCAGAATTTGCTATATTTTTTGCGATTAAATAACGCGAAAATTACTATATTCGGAAATAGTGGCACTCAGAAGTAAGAATCACAGACACCCTGTTAACGACGAAAGAAATTTCACTTGCTGTATTCAGAGTATTCGCTTTATTTCGAAATCTCTTCTTTTATTTATTTATTTTCAATTTATTTTTTTTGGTCGAAAATATTACCTAAGAAACTATTGTAAAAATTATAAAATATTTTTTCTTTTAATGTTCTACAAACACATTTCATTATTTAAATTTCAAATAAAAGGGAAATACATTCCTGTTTAGTATTCATGTTTATTTTTTAATGACGCGAGGCAAATAAAGGAAATAAAAGCAAACGAGGTACAATATTCTCAGGCATCTGGTTATGTGTTCTTACGTAATATTTCTTCGGAGACACAACATGTTCCTGCAAAAGTTTGTGTAACAAAATTACACCATTGAGACGCACTATCCAAAATAGAAACTAGCAAAACAAAACTAGAATGCAAATTTTGGGTCAGAACCAGGAACTTAAAAAGTCAGTGTCCTTTGTTTAAGAACAAGCGCAAAGGATAATTTGAGATGTCTCAAATAGTAGCTCATTTAGAAAGGAAAAAGAGAATCAAAACCTTGCAAACTTTAAAATTGTTTTATTTGAAGTGGAAATATCTGAAATCATAAACGTAATAAATTAATTCATGTATTTATATAAATATTCTCATTTTTTAAGCAAATAATTATTAAGTTTATTGTAAATTTAATTATTTATAAGGATGATGTGCTTTTTAAACAGAATAATTGGATTAGCAGTTTAAACTTAAAAAAAAAAGATAAATAATTTGATTATTTTAACCCAGAAAATATTACTAATAAAAATCAATATTGCATTTTTAATGAAGTTGTAAGACATTTTTTCAAATTAGTTAAGGATAAATTTGAATCGAAGTACAATTCGTTCTTAAGAAGTTAATTATTGACTTATTCAGTGAAAAAAATTGTTCTTTGTCTAAAAATAAAGATTTTGCTATACAAAATTTGAAACATCTTTCTCGAACTTATGTAACAAGAGTAAAAATGTTTAAATAAGACAACATATAGTAATTTAGTGGTTTAAACGATCTACATCTATATCCATATAAATACTGACAAAAAATAGAGAGATTTGCTTCCTTTAGCTATAATTGTGTAAAAAAAATACATACATACATATATATATATATATATTGATCCATTGAAGAGCCTAATTTTCCACATTTAAAAAACATAATCTTTAAGATTTCTTCATAAAACAAACAATTGTGCATAATGCTTTGTGTTCTTTTTTTCTGCAATTTCCTGAATATTCGTAAAATTCAAAGTATCATAAGTCAGTAATTTTTTGTCACAAAGTAATAGGATTTTTTTACTGTTTTGCTTGTTAGAGTATGGAGAATATATTTTAAAATATAACTTATTGGACTCACGGAACGTATAAAAATTTAAGCAATTTTTTTTACAAAAAACTATTTTGAATTAAATGGCTTCTAAGATTATGGAAGACAACATTTTAAACATATTTTCAATTGGAAGTATACCTCTAAAATTAAAGGCTAACGGCGTTAAAAGGCCCTTTATATTTACAAACACAAAAGTTAATGCATTTGAAAATTTTGAATGGCCTATCTAATGTCAAATCAAAAATATTTAAACTTCGCATTTTCGAGTGGAATCGCATTTATGAAAAAAATAAACTAAAAGTTTGTTGCCCGTAACTAAATATAAATAAATACATAGCTTACCTTCGATTTACAAGAATCAACCAGGAGTGTATAAATTGCATCATATTACGCTGAAGAACTAGATATCCCGTATTAATAAAAGAAGAATTTTTAAAACGTTGCACAAAACTTTTTAAACTGCTTCTTATAACTTTTATGCATTAACTATTTGGGAACGAGCGACACGTATACGTGCCGCATAAGATGCTCAGAATCCTCGATTATTCCCACCAGTTACTTTTTATTGTAAACTTTGCCTTATTAATGATAGCATTTCTGCGATTCAATTAGGCGAAAATTTCTGTTTAATATCATAAATCAAAACATTTGATTTCAAAATCAAAGTATCGTTTCTAATTTGCACACGCGAAAAATAAAATCTGGTATTGGTTATTTTAAAAATTCTATTGGCGAGATTTGCGCCCAAATAACATAAAAGTACTTAAAGATGTTGTGTATTTTATAAATGTATATTAAATTACTGTTTTGAGCGCGATTGGTCATTAACAATGGTAAATATGATTGGCGATTAACAATCATTTTCGGTGATTTCTCTTCCCGGCACGTATAATACAAAATACCAAATAAACTGACAATTCGTTTCGAAATTTGATTAATTAAATATAATTACATGAGTTGTATTTGTTTACCTTCAACTTACGTCAAGAAAAGATCCGGAAGGAAGTTGAGTTGTATAGCACTTCATCAAACTGAATTAAGGTAAACTTTGAATGTCTCACAGGTCCTGGTGCGAATTAGTTTTTTGACACCAGGCAGCGCTCCAAAAATTCATTCGCGTATGGTAGCCGTATTAATAAAAGAAGAATTTTTAAAACGTTGCACAAAACTTTTTAAACTGCTTCTTATAACTTTTTATGCATTAACTATTTGGGAACGAGCGACACGTATACGTGCCGCATAAGATGCTCAGAATCCTCGATTATTCCCACCAGTTACTTTTTATTGTAAGCTTTGCCTTATTTAATGATAGCATTTCTGCAATTCAATTAGGCGGAAATTTCTGTTTTGAAAAACCGGTGGTAAAAGATTAAAAATTCTGTAAAGGATGCTCGTCGCGAAGGGGTTAAATAAAAGATTTTATGAATAACCACAGTTATTTTTTAAGTTTAGAATTTCAGACGCGTATGTGCCCAATACCTCTTGAATGTTCTTTTATGCAATGTAAAAGAGAAGGTTAAAAATTAATTTTAAGACTTATTTTATTTTGACACAGAGAAATTTGAGTTAAATTTTACCCTTCTTCTTCTCTTTGACGGCGTAAAAAAAGAGAAAGAAAAACTAAAGCGAAAAAAAAAAAAGCATACCGAACAATAAAAAGCTCAGAATACATTCAGTTACATGAAATCCACACTTAATAAATAATATTTTATCTAATTTTAAAATGTTTTGGAACATTAAAATCAAATACAGGATAAGTAAAACTTTTTATTTAATTTAAACGCGATCAATGGTCGATAGCAGCGCGCTACAGGTAGCGAAACTCCAGTAATCGCTAATTTTTACTTGTTTGTAGGGTAGTGCCCACATGAACAATGTAATGTAGCGAGATGCAAAAAATCCCTAGTTTGTAGGGAGTACTGATGCTACTTCTAACGCTTCAGGGGAAAAAGTAGCGTTAGAAGACAAATTCGCCATTCGACAAATCATGTGATCCTAACTTGTTTCTTTTGTGCAATATGTGTTCTCAAAAATTTTCTAATCACAGCAACAAATCTCAGCTGTAGTGTTTAGCAACGCATCTCCTTCTCCATTGACACACGCTGGTAAAACCCTGTGTCTAAGGTAAAAGCAAGTGCAGATCTACCAAATAAATTAATTTTCTTGCTGGCAACACTTGTCTACACACTCGTTATTAGATCTTCATGTTTTAAAGTAAGGTTTCTTCATTTGGAATTGCTTTGTTATAGATTTATTCATTATTTGCATTTAGAGTTGTTTCTCTGTAATTTTCATGACCTTGTCATGAAAATTGTCACGAATTGTCAACTTTACAAATTTTATAAAATGTAGTAGGCAGTAAAAAATTGTAGTCGACAGTAAAAAATATTTAACCTCCCCCTCCTCCTTCCGTCAGTGATTTTCGAAAAGCGCAAAAGTTTTTTATGAATTAATCGAGAAAAAATAACAACAGGAATAGTTTAGAATTATTAGTTACATGGTTTAGAATAGTACATAATTTAGAAACGAACTAATTTTCGGATGAAACTTACCAAAATATATACTTCTGAAAAAGAGAAAAAAAAGCGAAAAACAGGAAATACTGAAAATGACTGAATTAAATGACATGTTCGGGGAAATGCTGAATTGCCGAATGCTTCAAATGTCAGCATAGCTGAGTGCTAGAAAATCTATATCTGATGAGGGGTGGCATCGATAAATAGTGAAGCAGTAAAACAATTTTTTGTCAATTTTCTTGTAGAAGTCAGTCAAATAATTGTGATTTTATTATATGAAAATTTGCATTTGATGAATTTATTTTTGCCAAATTAAAAATAAAAGTTTAAAATATTTTTTGTCTTAATATAATTTCTAAGTTTATTTCTTAATATTTTGTAACTTTGCAACATCTATAATGAGACATCTTATGAGAATTTTAATTTAGCATTGGGACTAAGATGAGTATCAGATGCTCCTCTGGATAGAAATTGTAGGCAAGTAACATATTGAATTTTATAAAGGTTATTTATGTATATAAGCCGGCTAGAGTAAGAAATATATTTATGTGCTTATAAAATAAATCCTAATATGAGAAATATCAAAACTAATTACGTTTTCAAAATAATTCAAAAGTTATTTTGTAATATGCATTGCTAAAATGAACCATTCTCCCGCGCTCGTTTTACGTAATCGGAATCAACAGCCGGCTTGCGGGGAGAAAGTTTATTTTGATCCAACAATCTACAATAAGAATTTGAGGATAAAGGAGAAAAAACGTTACCTTTCTGAAGAGAATGATTTTCTTATTTCCATTTACTGCAGATGATAATTCAAACACATATGGAGGAAAAGGTGTAAATATGGGTACCTTTTTTTGTTTTTGTCTTAAAGTGACTTTTCCTTTGAAAAATTCCAAATTTTTTACCTTCATTCACAACTATAACAAGTTTACTAAATGATAGGAGGCAAAACAATGATTAATATCAATTATTTCAATTCGAAAACGAAGATTTACAAAAAGCTTTTAAAAAAGCACCAGAAAAAATGGGGTGCAAATATGGACCCTCTCCAAAAAGTCACAAAAATAGTTTAAAATGTTTTAAAACAGGCTGAAACAATACAAAATTGTAGAGAATTTATTTATTACAAAAAAAATATATTTACAGAAATCGCAAACATAACTGGCTCTTTCAGCCCCGGCACAATCCAAGTGCGCCCACATTTGCCACATAACAAATTTAACCCACACTTCTGCGTGTCTTCAGAGAACTTTCCATCACAAAAGATGCAAGTTGCATCTCTCGAGTCTGGTTTATCCCCATCGTCGATATCCAGATTCATATCATCATCACTGTCCACAAGGGGAGGGTCACAGTAATCTGATGAGTCCGGAAGATCTTTGGTCTTCCCACTCCTGCCCCCTGGCATTACGCCATTATGTTAGATTACGCAGATTACCAGATATATTATAAAATAAAACTAACGAATGCTTTGAGGATTTATAGATAATAAAATGTCCTTATAATTACCTATAAATTTATTATCTACATCTAAGGTAATTTTAAAGTTCTCTTACTTCAAAGCATTTGTTAGGTTTATTTTATAATATATTTGGTAATGTGTATATTGTAGGTAATTGCTGTTTTCACGTAAAAAAATATTGAAATAATTTATGTTGTTTAAGAGAAAAGGTAGTGTAATTAGAGGCCGCCTTTAAATGAGTGCCCATATTTACACCAACCCCACCTAAGAAAGGTGGCCGCTTTCACATGTAAACTAAAGGCGTGCGTGACTAAAGGCGTACTTCTAAAAGTAGCTTAGGATCTCCGCTTTCCGGATATCTTAGTGAAATTATTTTAAACTAACTATAATAACATGAAAATAAAACAATTTCAGATAGCTGTCAAAAGTTTGCAGTCCAGAACAAATACCAATTCACACAATAACTCACGCTGCATCCACACTATTTGAATGAATAGTTCCAACTGCTCTCTGCTATCTCATATCAAAAAATGCGTCATCTACAGTCCTGGCCGCCTGTCTTCAGCACCTCCCATAGCCACTTCGGTGGGGTGTCCATATTTACACCTGTGCCCTTTTTTACACTTTCTCCTCTAATTGTAAAATAGTCTTGAGTAAATATTGTAATAAATTTAGTAGTAATAAAATTATTGAGTAAAATGAGGATCTACGTTAAATAATTTTTCAAAAAACGATTTCTCATTCTTAAATAAACAATTCTCTCCTCTTCCTGGATAACTGGACGTTTCTTCTTAACATAATATAAAACAAAGTCGCTTTTTCTGTCCCTATATCCCTATGTACGCTTAAATCTTTAAAACTACGCAACGGATTTTGATGCGGTTTTTTTTAATAGATAGAGTGATTCAAGAGGAAGGTTTATATGTATAATAACATCCATTAAATAGTGGAGAAATACTGTTATTTTTGAGGTTTAAGTCGCTTTTTCTGTCCCTATATCACTATGTACGCTTAAATCTTTAAAACTACGCAACGGATTTTGATGCGGTTTTTTTTAATAGATAGAGTGATTCAAGAGGAAGGTTTATATGTATAATAACATCCATTAAATAGTGGAGAAATACTGGTATTTTTGAGGTTTTTAATGTGATGTCGTAAATAATTTCATTTTTTCCGCTTATACATTGCAAACGCAGGCTGAACCCTACAAGATTTATCAAAATAATGTACTAATTATTGTACACATTAAAAAGGTCTACAGAAAACACAAAGAGATGAAGGTTTTCAAGGTTAACCCGAAGCAAAGCGAGGGAGGGCCGCTAGTATTGTATATATTACAAAGTCAGAATGAATAAATGTAAAGTATCATCAGAAAAACAATTTTTCTTTACTAAAATCAACTTATTGGACAAAATTACTTTAAAAGACATAATTTTATGACTTTTTTTAGTTATTTATCCTCTTTTTAAAAGAAGCCACTCTTCACAAAGGAGTTACCTCAACATTTCACGTCAATATTTTCCCCCTTGCATGCGACTTTTGAAACGTTAATATGGTATTTTAAAAACGTATTTACATTGAATACATACATTTGAATCTCATATAATAAGAAATCAGTTAAATCAATATTGCACACAAGCACACAAAAAATGAAATTCATTTAAGAGATTAAATTCATTCATTCCTTTTTAAATAAAATATCATATGTATTTTTAGACCCTTTCCCCCCAGTCAATTTTAACTTACGAAACTTAATTTAACATCCTGAGTTTTATCATGAAATATTCAAGATAAAATCTCACACTAAAATCTTTTAATCTATTATTAAGGTAAAATCTATTAACAAAATTGATGAAATAAAAGTTCCTAAAGGAAAATATAACAAAATTAACGCAATAAATGCTTAAAGACAAGTTAAAAAAATAATAATCACGCATCATGGAGGTGCAGAAAAGTCCATATTATGTTTATTCTTTTAACTATAGGGTAGAATGTATCCAACCATACGTAAACGTTTGCTAATATTTATAAAAGTGAATTAAAAATAAGATAACCTTTTGTCATTATGTTGTAAAAGCAATGCCCCCTGTGCTTTTATCTAGAATAACTACCCACGCTCAGATTCATATCCTTGAGAACATGGAGTTAAACAAACTTGATCTATGAAATATATTCATGCAAAATTTTTAGTTAAAATTCTAGAAAAATAGACAATTTAAAAGTGTATTGTTTTCGGGTCTCTTATACTTCAGAGTTTATTCTGACTTTGCAATACTAGTCATAAAATGCTTAAAAATAATATCATTGTTCTGTTCTACCGATATACATATATTTCTATAAAATTGTGTAGTTTTCATTTTATATCAGTTTCACAAGGTGAAACTTTACTTATGATCAAACTATGAATTTTAAAGCAGAATGACATTTTCTAACTAAACATATTTTATCATGGAATATATTGATCTTTTTGCCCCAGAATAAGAATAAAAATATTCTCTACCATTTAAAACGGATATAGTATATTGTCAATAGAACATTGTTTTCACGGAAAGAAAATCAAGTAAGGAAAATAAAATAAAAGAGGTTTGTCTGTAAAACATTTTTCTTGAGTAATTAAACTCTGTTACGAAAACAGCGAACAATAATAAAATTCATAAAACAATAAATACCGCTTATATGAATCATGCTTTTGATCAGAATTCGATTCACTTAAAGAAGCTCATTCTAATAAATAGCAAATGATTAGTGTTTTTATCGAAATGATTTTATTCATTAAAACTGACTCGATTGCGAAATGATTCGTACTATGCGTCTATTATATCTATAAATGAATGCCGTGACGAGATAAAAATGTTTAAAAACAGATTTAAGAGGCAAAAAAAAGTTAAAATTTAGTTCTTTTTACTAAGAAAAAATTGTAAATCTCTCTCTCTCACACACACACAAAGATTCAGATTTGATTGTTTAAACTTTAAACGGTGGTAGAGCACGCAACAATAAGCAATTATTAGTATAGAAAATCAAGGTTGTAATTTATAAAAAATCAGACAGAAATACAGGGTGCCTCGCAGCAATCCGAATTATCGGATTTTTGTCATAAGACTAACATTAAGGCTGTTCTCAAATCCAAAAGAGCTACTTTCCGACACACATTCATGAATTCTTTTTTTTCAAACGCATGAAATTGGCAGGTTTTCGTATTCACAAACTATGTAATTGAAACACGTTTTCCATTTTTTTTTTACAAAGGCAGAAGATATATCAGAAAATACTGGCAAAGTCGTTGTTTTGAACCGAATTTCGGATGTGGCAGCTCGAGAAAAGAGACAAAACTTGTCGTCACCTGATACGAATCAATCATAACTTGATAAGTAATTCATTTATCAAAAAATGGAAAATGCATTTCGATTTCGAATCGCTTCAATAGTCAGTCCTGTCAATTGCGTTTAAAAATGAGTCAGAAAATGTGTCAGAAAGTATCGCCATGTTGAGCAGGGAATTTGAGAACCACCTTAATGGAGGTATGTTAATTTCATTTTCAACCTGTTTTTATGTGAAATGTTATACGGTATCACGAGAAATAGTAGAAGTGAGCACTTTTCATATCCAAATAGCACTGAACTAGACACTGCACATTTCCGAATGTAATTGACGATATAGTTTCCCTTTCCTAAATACTGCACACTTCATTACATTTCATACAAAGTTATGTTTTCAAAATTTCTTTGAAATAGCTTTATTTTTGATAAAGTTATAAATTATAGTTATGTTCGTATTGAAGTAAGACAACGGGTATTTTCGAGTGAATGAATTGATTGTAACCCTGGTTTCCTGTGAAAAAATTGTTTGCTGTGGTATGTTCAACCTCCTCTTAAACTCTGAACGATAAATTCTGATTCATCCTGTACATAACCTTAAGCGAGAGGTACCGGTCTGCTTCGCTCTCGAGTTTAAAATGTACCACATTGCATAAAAATCCTCCTGCGAGAATCTTTAAAAAAATAAGAATCTATTCTGCATACCAGACATACTAAATAGTACAGACTTTTTTTATAATTTATAATTTAAAGGAAAAATAATTATAGTTTTACAGAAAATATAACATTAAACATAAATTATTTTTTGAAATTTAATTAAATAGAACCTATAGCAAATGAATAGATTAAATTCTGAAAATACCCGGCGTTCTCATACTAGCCGTATTGAAAAGGGTAGACTTTTAAATGTCTTCATAAATGATGTTTTTGAATTTCTTGTTATCTACATGATAAAAAATAAAATAAAATAAAATAAAGAAAGAAAGAAAGGAAGACTTAATTAGGTTTAATTAGAAATATACGTGCATAAAGCGGTTAAAATTCTTGAGAGAAAAAAAAAACTCACTGATTTCAAAATATGCCAATATATTCGGGTTTGAAGTACGGATGTAAATATCGAAGTCGTTATAATAATAATTGTTTGGAGAAAGCATTTATATTTTTGATCTATCGATATGATCTATCGAAATGACGCATTTGAATTCCTTGTTATCTACTTCATAAAAATAATTAATTAATTAGGTTTATTTAGAAATATACGTGTATAAAGTTGTTAAATACTTGAAAAAAAATACACTAATTTCAAGATGTAGCAATGTATTCGGGTTTGAAGTATGGATATAAATATTGAGGTCGTTATATATAATTATTCTTTGGAGAAAGCATTTATATTTTTGATCTATCGATATATTGTTGCATTTCTTACGCATGTTTTACTTGTTTGGGTGTATTTAGATTCATTTGTGCATTAAGTGCTTAAAATTATAAGGAAAAACTTTGATTGATCGCTATCTATAATTATTCTTTGGAGGAAACATTTACAATTCCGATATTATTAGTGCATTACTTATGCGTGTATTAGGTTTATTTCGAAACACACGTGAATAAAGCGCTAAACATTCTGAGAAAAAACATTGATTTCACGGTATGCCGATACATTTGTGTTCGAAGTAATGGTATATCAATAAATACTGAGATCGCTATACTATATATAACTATTCTTGGATAAAACATTTGTATTTTCCATCTATCGATATATTGTTGCATTCCTTGGTTTAACAACCATTTAAAAAAAAACAAAAAAAAAAAACAACAATTTTAAGCTAAGCGTAAGATGATCCAGAATATTGAAGATGATATTAAATTCGTTTAGGGATTTGCGCATCTGTGAAGACGAAAAATTACAGAAATATAGAATGCAAGTATCTTTCAAAAATTTTGAAAAAAAAAAAGGAAGCCAATATCACATTTTACTTGATAATTTTTTTCCTAGAAAACATGAATATGATTGATAGTTAATTTGAAAGTTTCCCTTTTCCTTTTTAAGAGCAACTAACACTTCACGACAGCCTTTTCAGACATCAAAAATCAGTGAAGAATGATTGATGCAAAAGTACATTCTGATGACGAAATTTCGAATGACGCAAATGTTCTCTTAGGCGATATCTAACCTAATGTATGTCTGACGTGCCTTTCGTCAAAAGACAATCGTTCCTTAGATGAAAATGAAAGAAAGCATTTGATGGCTTAGACATCTTAGTTTATATTGTATATTGTATTTTTATATTGTATTTGAGGCAATCCAATTTCTGAAAATGCATTGATCGGTGATGTATGTATGGAAGAATTATTTTTGTGAATGATTTTTTTTTCTTTTGGTATATATAGCCTTGAACACTATTTCAACACTTACATGTCTACTTCTCATTTGTTGACTTTATATTCATCGGATCACTTGATCTTTCCTTTTTATGACGTTCTTTAGTACTTGTAAAGTGTTTTATGCCTACTTTAGATGATTTGGATATGCAGAATCTTATCTATCACAATATTTTTTGCTTTTTTAATAAATCCCGATTCTGCGTATTAGTATTTCATTTCAAAGTTTTATCAAAAGAACAGTTAAAAAGAATAATAATGACTTGCCAAAAATGTGTCGTAGAAGGATACCTTTTCTTTTGAATTTGTCACTCATTATTAATTTATTATGAAATTGAAAGCAGTCTTATGAATGGGTGAAATTAATTAGTTAATTTAATAAAAGAAAATAATTTAAATGCATCGTAGCATTAAAAATAATTTTAAATTTTCCTGTTTATTTTACTTGAAAAAGAGAGGAAGAAGGCCTTAACTTATTTCTTGAAAGCACTGTTCCTGAGGTATTATAGATACCTCAGGTATAATACCTGAGGTATTATAATACCGAATACCACGTGCACCTTTATCATCTGATAACAAGAATTAATCATCGCCAATGTAATTTTTTTCTGAATAATTTACATATTTTAGGTAAATACAATCAGTATGTTTCTTTTGTATGTTTGTGCCCTAAGAATAAAAAATAAATAAATCGCAAGATTAGCTAATTAGGACGGTGTGACTACTAAAGACGCTCCTGCTGATAGGTTCCGGATTAGTGAGAATTTATTATATGAACTTAGTTTAAGTACAAGTCGATTACCGGGAATATTAGTTTTCTGAACTCTGCGGATCCTGAATTAATCCGGCTGATTGAAAGTATTTTGTACTTAAAAAATGCGTGCTGGTGTCGGGTGGTTGGTGGGGAATTCGTAGCCCGATTGATTTAGTTCCCTACTCGGTCATTGAGAGATTGTTAAAGCCATGCCATATACGTGTGCGTAAAAGCCGTGGTATGGATATTCCTCTCACTGGGCGGTTGACCGCAGGGCCGACCATCTCATTAAAGGTGTTGAGAGATGCAAGACTTTTTTTGAGGTTCTAATATTTTTTAAATGGTTCAAAAAAGGTTTTTAGTCTCGTTAAGGGACCTATAAGTGGCCCACGTGCAGAACATTTTTATCACTATTATTTTTTAATTTATAAGTTAAAAAATATTTTGTTAAGTCGGAGCCCCCTAAAAGTGGGGCCCGAGTGTTTTAAAACCTCCGGATATCCACCAATACGGCCGGGCCTGGAAAGGGGGTACGTTGTCGGAAGATCCCCTCCCCTTACGGGTGCGATGAAAATTGAGGAGAACCTCTTGGTAGGGCCCGACTTAGGCTATCTAGGATCCAGGGGCGAGTATTAATCCGCAGTGTCCCCCTTCTATCTATCCATAGAAATTGTTCGTGAATTGTTCGTGATTAGTATTAAACTGCATACCTATTATATGTATGCATACATTTCGTATGAGGTACTATTCACATCTGTATACAGGCTACAGGGTATTACAAAAAGATAATTACAACTGCAATTATAACTGTTAATACACTACTTTTCTTTTGTATAGGAATATAAGGGATCATGTGAACCTTTAAAATGTAAATACAGGTCTTTCAGTCACTCTTGGCTATTTTTCATAATATCATAACATTTTCTACCACATTATAACATTTAATCTCTCTATTGCATCAACATGCATTTGGTCGATTCCATAATATGGAAAAACAAGTGCAGGCATGCATTTATACTAATAACAACAAATTTCAACACTTTTTATGTTGTTATTGCATTTCTCATTCACTAAAGTATTTTTGTGCAATATTTTATACTATTAGGAGAAATAGTTTAATTACTTTATACAGAAAAGCAGCAGAGAGGGAAAGGGTAGGGCAGCACTCCATTCCTAAATCTTTAAAAATGTAAGGACTTTGGTCACTTTTGGTCATTTTTAACCATTTGTCTGCTTTGCATGCCCCTGTATTAGTGAGGCCCTGCCTCTTGGCGGAGCAGTTTTAGCCTCAAATCTGAAAGGTTGGCTGCTTTGTCGGACCTACCTTATGCTTAAAACTATGTCCTATATGGCTTGAATTTTGAACCTAATTCTTTTATAATAAAAGCTATATAGTTATACCAAAAAAAGGCATCCATTTCATTCGGTACTCAAACAAAATACTTTAAGAAATCACTAAAAGAAAAAATAAATGAAAATCACCTCCTATATAGGCAGTGAATGATGCATGTTTATTTAATGAAAGACAATCTTGCACATGGTCAAGGTCTGGTAGATTTAATAAATTATTCATTTATTTTTTTCCAAATACATAATAAAAAAGCTATTTATTCCATAACAGACCTTTTTTCTCAACTTTCATAAGCCTGTTTCTTTTTGAAAATAAATAAATGGAGCGAAATGTTTTTCATTATTCTGATTAAGGAAATGCCGATGGAAGAAAAATATTTCGTCCAATAAATAAATAAATAAATAATAATTACTACATAACATATAATGTAAACGACTTACAACGAATAATACAAACAGTAAAGCTCCGTACAGATCAAATTCTGTGACGAGAGACATAGATTATATCTCTGGTCTGTCTTTTTCTAAGACTCTGTGATCACTTGTGACCCTTTGTATTGCTCTTCAAAGGTATGGAATCAAAGCGCTCAAAAATGAACAAAAGAAATTCCACTCAAAGGAAGTGGTAAACATGTCAGGTACCCTCCTCCGCCATTGGTTGCACTCTCTTGCAGTACGACAAAGATTCCTCACATCAAAGAATTCCGAAAAAAGCACCACTTTCCGTCGCGTAGATGTGGAGCAAACTTAAGGTGGTTTTCAAATGACCTGCTCAACAACACGGAAATTTCTAACACATTTTCTGATCCATTTTCAAACGCAAAAGCATAAAATTGGCAGGCCTGACTATGGAAGTGATTTGAAATTGAAATGAGTTTTTCTTTTTTTGATAAATAGATTACTTATCGAGTTATAAGCGATTCTGGTCACGTGACGACACGTTTTTTCGCTTCCGGGGCTGCCGCGTTGGTAATTCGGATGAAAACGTCGACTTTGACAGTATTTTCTGAAAGATCGTCTGCCTTTACCAAAAAATGAAAAAAATATTTCGATTAAAAGTTTCTGAATAAGAACACCTGCTAATTTGATACATTTGTGAGCAAAAATGAATTAAAAAATGTGTCATAAAGTAGCCAGTTTGAATTTGACAACAGCCTTAAGACTGTTCTCAAATCCAAACTGGCTAATTTATGACATATTTTTTAATTCATTTTTGTTCGGGAACGCATGAAATTGGCAGGTACTCTTATTAAGAAACTTTGTAATCGAAAGACGTTTTTCATTTTTTGGTAAAGACAGCAGAAAATACTGTCAAAGTTGACGTTTAGAACCAAATTTCCGGATGTGACAGCGAAAGACAAAAGAAAAACCTTTCGTCATGTGACTTGCATCGCTTATAACTCGATAAGTAATTTATTGATCAAAAAATGGAAAACTCATTTCGATTCCAAATCGCTTCCATAGCCAGGCCTTACAATTTTATGCCTTTGCGTTTAAAAGGGAGTCTGAAATTGTATCATAAAGTTTGGCATTGTTGGACAGGTCAATTGGGAACCACCTCAAGAGTCGAAAAATACTACAGTACTGATTCAGTTTCACCTGGGCTGGTTTTTTCTTCTGCTCTCCATCATTCCTTTCTGACTAATTCTGTGGAGGGAAGTTCTGAATGCAAGTTTTAAAAATAAAGCAAATAAATTTAAACGATCTTTTAGAAATTAGTTCCGCACGAGAGATTTTAAATGTTTCGGCTCTTCTTTTTTGAAGTTATTTACCATAAGTATTTCAAATCTCTGCTGATTGTATGTTTAGTACCATCTTTATGGGTGGTCTAGCAGGATCTGGATCCAGGACTACGATGTAGTTGCAAACAGACCAAAAGCGATTGGACTACTTTGATGGGGTTGATTGCGTCTTAATGGGTGGTGTGATATGACCCGAGCAGATACGGGTTAGCGCAATTTTTTTTCTTTGCGGGTCAGGTTCGGGTCCGGTTGGCTCTAATTCTTTTAGGTACTGTACGGGTTTCGGGTTGGGCTATGACTCTTAACCCCCTGACCGCCGAGCAAAAGGGCAAATTTGTAATGTTGTTTTCTCTTTAATTCTTTTAAAATGCTTAAAAAATCTGAATTTTCAAACTTGAGATAAAAAACTTAATTATGTATATAAGTATAATCCTTGAGAGTATCAATCATTACTTGATGTTTTAAAAATGCATTATATTTGTAGAATTATATTAATTTAAACATTCGGTCCGATTCGGGTTATCTTGAATTTCGAATAGAAAGTCTAGAATATTTTTTTTCGTAAGAAACATGTATATTTGAATAGGAATAAGTTTTATATATACATATTTTGAAAAAAAAATTACACTAACAGTAAAATTACACTATTTTCCATAATTGTATTAAAAAGGGAATTGTTTTTTCCCCTTCAGATTTCGGGTCGGTTTCAAGTTGGAATGTTTAGGGTTCGGGTTGACTTCAAATAGAATTTTAGAATTCGATAGGTTATGAACGGAACCGTGCAGGACTCTGCTAAGGGAAAATGGTAAATGTTTATCATATCCTATGAAGAGAATTCTTCTTCTTTTTTTTTTATTCTAGTTGCTTTGAAATCTTTGAAGAATAATTATTAAAAAAAAAAGTTACAACTGACAACAGAGCCTTTGGTAAAGGAAAGTCCAAAGAAATGATTTATGACTTTTATCGGAGTATCCGGTGTGACTGTAGTTAATGACCCTGGAATATAAGAATGAGTTATTACATATTTTCTCACTTTTTAAAAATTTAAAAATAAAATAATGTATGTTTTGAATTTAGTAGAATCATGATGAACAGTAATAACAAAACACTTTTACTAGTACTGTTGTTATTATCGATATTGGTAACTGTGAAAAAAAATATTTCTAGAATTAGGTTAAGTATTGAACTTTCTCATGGAATATTAACTAAAATTTATGTATTAGTTAGCTCTATTTTTTCAGTAGGTCAATAAACATAACATACATATCAACAGATCTCACTTTAAAAACACAGGATAGTTATATTTTCGATACCTGAATATATAGAAGAAAAAAGACTTTAGGCTAATTTTTAAAGGGTCCAAATTCAACCGGGCCCAGAATCCTCGAATGCAATAAGAAGACCCTGTGTATGTTTACATTTTTGATAAACTTAAAGGACATTATTAATTTAAAACCGCCATATTCAACCTGCGGACCACCGTGGCCCGCGAAGATTTTATGTGCGACTTGAATTTTAAACCTAACTAATACATGCCAAAACACGTGGAAATACAAATTTTCATAAATTTTTAACGATTAGTTAGTGAAATAAAAATTATTGAAAAATGGACCAATCAATGTTAAAGCGTAACATCGGTCAATTAGGCATAGACTCTCGAACAGTTTAAGTATTTCATTATTTTTAAACGTTATACGAGGGGATTTAACCCGGATTTTCCAAGTTACAGAATATTTTTTTTTTTTTTATTGAAAACTACGATAGATTTTTTACACTTAATATATATTTTTAGATTGTCCACTAACAACACCAAAACGCATTTTTATATGAAAAATAACAATTCTGCATTGAAATAAAAGCAATATTTTCGCATTAGATGCGGATTAATAGCCGAAGAAATCGCCAAAAATTTCACTACTTAAAGCAGCATTTTTTCATTCTGATAATTGCAGTGGTTTAAGCGCATAGTACGGTTACAAGTCTGTTAAATGTGTTTTATTTATATTATTATATTATTATATTTATTTATTGGTGAAGTTTTAATTCCGTTATGGAGTACCGGAAACAAATGCTGAACTATTTATATTGTTTTAAGTGTAAACCAGTTAATCTTTCGTAATCGGGCAGCATGCGATAGATTAAAAAAATCATGCTTGAAAATTATCTCAAAAACCATAAAATATCAGTAAATTGAGATACCGTTTTTAAAGAAATTGTATTTCAAAATAAATTATTTTTCTTATTTAACGGCGTAAAAATTGAAATTGTGCAATGTCTAGAAGTTAAAAAAAACTGCAGTAAAAGCGAAATTTATTGGTCAGGTGTTGCCATCGTCGATATAACGTCAAGGTTACTTACGGTCATATTTTTGCCTTATAATATAGATATAAGGTATCCATTATTTAAACATAATTTGAATTTATGTAGTATATCATTACTTTTTGTTTTATATGATACTGTTTAGATCCCAATCATAACGCGGATGCATATTGTGGATTAAAATATTTTAAATATTCATTATTAATTAATAAAGCGATTACTTAAAATTCATAAATAGTAACCTATTTTTTAAATCACCATTAGAATCCACATGGTCGACTGCCCCCCCCCCCCCCAAAAAAAAAAAAAAAATCATTGTAAAAACGCTCGAATTTTAGTTCTGGGTAAGCAAGCTCCGTCTGCATACCTATTACTTCTCTAATCCATTCCAACTTGGAATAGGATAATTAAACTATAATTGAATATTCTATTTAATTACATTGAATAGATACACCACGAATGCAAAATTGAAGTTTCGTTAATAACTGTATTAAAAAATATCATGCTGGGATGGAATATGATAAATTGGAAAATATTTATACTATTTCCGTTTATAATAAATGATTGGAAACTGCTCAAGCAATGATAAAAAAAAATAGAGTAGATTGTGCCATATTTAATGATAAGGGTTTACGTATATAACGTTATCAACTTTTAGATAATTTTGAACACCCTCCCCCTTTACGATATCATACGTTATCATTCCTCACCCCCCCCCCCCCCCCCCGTCTCCTTAATGATGTTGTTATCTACGATATCGTCAGTATCTAAAAATTCTTTTATTTTTACAATTTTTTTTCTTTCTTTTTCTTTCTATGCATTTGCAATGATATACAGATATAGTTATACATTTATTAGTCACATACTTTACTGATTCAAATGAAAAGAGTCAATAAAATAGCGCTATCATATATATGTATAACGTTATATCAAATAACACTTAAGAGAAATAGCCACTATTTAAAAGTATATATAATAGCTTTTTGTTGCAAAATGCATTCAACAGTAATATTGTTTTCTTGCACTTACACCCTGTACGGGGAGGGGGTAAGCATACTTACCCCTGATGAGAAGTTCTGCAGAACTTCTCATCAACAAAATAGGTGGGCACCATTTTTCTTTTTCTTTACTAGTAATCACAAGTTTCATTTCAAACATACTTGGCACCTGGTCTGTCCAACAGCGGATTATATGCGCATATTACAGTAGAATAATGATGTCAAATGTTGGGGTATCCCATATTTTAAAATGAAATAATTTTGTAATCATTTAATGGTTTTAATAATAACTTTGTATTTTCATAAAAACAGGTAACAGGCTTAAAATAAAATAGAAAAAAAAAAAACACAAAAAAAAGAGAAAAATTTGGTTGGATACAAAATGATAACGATATCACAAAACAACCCCCCTCCCTCCCCCTAGATATATCTTAGGATATCAAGGGCCAGACCCCTCACACCCTCCCTCCTAAAGTGATAATATTACACATGCACAGCCCCATTTGGTCTACCTGGACTCGGTCTCAGGGCGGCAACCGCTATTTTGAAAGTTCATTTTTTTAAATTTTAAAATACAGCTAATTTTTAGTTCAGAATTGATAATCATTGACTATCACAGAGAAAAAGTTAAACATACATTATAAAGTTAAATTTAAAATACCTTAGATGTATTGATTGTTATTAAGCAATTATCGTCACATGGTCACATGGAAATGAAATGTCCGGCTATCCAAATATTTGGAATTTTATGATATTGATTAGAACTTTTTGCAGAATAGTGAGGATGAGTTAAAATTGCTCTGGACCCTTGGGCGCATAAAAACCTTCGGATGAATACTCTGGTACTAAAAACTAAGGATCTGATGAATACTCTGGTACTAAAAACTAAGGATCTGAAAACACGCAAAAAATTTGGTCAAAACGAAATTGTTTCTTTAAAGTATAAAAAGTAAAATATACACTTGACATACACTTTAAAGTAAAGTGTATATCATTCGTAAGGACGCTGAAAGAAAAAAAAAATCTCTCCCAAAGGCCGTGGCTATTAAAGCAATTTCTATCGTACAACTTCCTACATCCTCTGAAACCTTACTTTAATCTTAAATTATGTAAGTGGCATTATAATATTGTGAAAAGTAATGCGCAATTTTCGTGCTATTGCGTATATTTTTATCGGCATTAAATCCATTTTCGATAAAAACGCAAGTGATTTAAATCTTCTAGTAGAGCTAACTATTTCTAGAAGAGTAAGGCGTGGGAACCACGTGAATAAATACGCGATACCGTCCAAATTTCAATTGACACTTGATATAACACCGATTTCTTTCACTGCTTAAAGTGTGTGTGCGCGTACGTGTCAGTATATTTTAAGGGTGATGAAATATTTTTTTTCATTCTCTGAAACAATATTATCCAAATATAATTTTCCGATATGTTGAAGTAGCGTACGACGAATTGTGAATAGTGGCGATTCAGTAAAATTGCAAGATATGGATAAGGGAGATACAAATTATATCAAATGCTATTATTAAATTAAAGCTGAACAAAGTCTAAATTTAAAAATCAGCGTGTAATAAAATGATCGAAAATAAATATTTTTTTAAAAGATTGAATTAAATACATAAAGGGTTATTAAAAACATTAGGATATTAATTTTGAATGAAATAAAATTATTTAAAATTCCTTAATGTTCTTAAATTTGATTATTAGTATGCTCAATGGTAATTAAGATAATCCAAGGATGCTAGACTATTCTGGTATTGATGTCACAATTACATTTGAGCGTTACTGAATGTTGCTGAATGGAAATTATTTTTTGAACTTGATGGAATCGAAGCTTTAGATTTAGGCGTACGTTTTAAAAAGAATGGTGCAACAACATACAAAACACGCGAGAACATTTATCTATTGCTTTTTCTTTTTGATATTAGACCTGTAATTTCGAGAAACAATGATGTCAATTGCCCATTGAGATCCTGTGATTTAACACCGTTGGATATTTTTCTTTGGAGTTATCTTTGAAGCTAACATAATTATAACTGAACATACCAATAAACAAAATTAATTACAACTAAGAAGTTCTAAATAGCTTTTATTTAATTCAATTTAACAGCCCAAAATGCTTTTGGAAACCTTTATTTTTCTTAGTTATACTAGCAATTTTGATGTTGTGACACTAGAAGCTTAATATACCAAAAGAATCGAATAACCAAGCAGCCTAAATTGTATAAATATTACACTTGATGTACAAGAAATGTTTTGGTTTTGTTGAAAATTACATAGTTTGTATTTTTTCAACATTCAGAGATAGTTAAGAAAAAGTCTTTCATATTTTCAATATTTAGAGTAAAATTAGAGTAATATATTTTCAAAATAGACCCAGTTATGTAAATCATGTTAAACTTAAGTTACCAAGAAAATCATCAAATATCGAATATCAATAATTCAATAATGAGGTGTTTCTAAATGTATTATGTGACTTTAAAAAAGTCGTTGTAAAATTTTCACTGCATATTTTGAAATAATATAGATAAAAATAAGCCAATTCTGTACAAAATATTTGCTTTATTGTAGCTCATTGTTAAGGATAAATTATTATCTTGATAAGATAACCATGATGGAAATTTGAACAAAAGTCATTCACGACAAATTATTATTTTTAATGGCATTTACTTTTAGATAAGGCAAATTCATTACACCCTTACACTGTTAAAAATTTGCTTCAAACTATCTTGTCATTCGACCGTTTTTAGAGAAACTGTTACATAACCGTAATTGAACTTTATTCTGACCATAATATGGTCAAAAATATGGTCATATACGCTTAATAATATAGTCAAGTAACCGGTATCTTTAAAAACAATCAAATGACTGGACAGTTTACTGTAGATTTTTAACAATGTACTTTAAATCACGCAGATCTTATTGATATAAGAGGATTACTTTGCTGATTTGTGTATACTTTTTGAAAAGATGACATATTAAGAGAAACTCTTATTAAAATATGTTCATGCATTAAGTCGTTTCTTAAATATAAATTCTTTATTCTGCGCTAAATTTGAGCGATGATTTTCCTCCACGTATGTTCAAAGGTGTCAGATGTTGCCATTCGAATTTAAATGATTGAACTCTTAAACAAAATTACTTATAACAGAAATCCAACTATCGGAAAGCATGTAAAAGTTGACGTTCTAAATCAATAATATAAAAATTTATTAATGAGTGGGGTGCGCAGTGATAGAAAAAAATTAATTTCATCTCACTAATATTTTAAAATAATAACATTCAAAGTAGATTTCTGATGTACATTTAATAAAAAAAAAAACATTAACCACGTTGATTATTGCTTGGAAAAATACTGGTGAGATGGAATATATATTTTTTCCATCGCTGCGGTCTCTGGTTAATGAATTAGTAATCAATCCCCAAGTAGCACCGAAACGTTCTATGAACATGTAATGATGGCGAGAAAAGTTCAAACATCGTGTTTAATGTAAAGTGAATGTTCTATTAAACGCACAGAAATACAGTGGGGTGCAAAAGGATAGGAACAACATAAAAACATAGAAATCAGTTCGCGTGCAAATGCGCAAATCTGTGTGTTAAAATTAAATACATGATATTCCAATTAATATCAAAGCAATCGATTTCAAAAATTGTATACTGTTTTTAAAATCTATTTTAAAATATGTATTTTGCTAAATCTACGCTGGAGCAAAATAATAATAACGTCGTAAATATTTCGAAACCGCCCCTTGTGATTGATGGATATTTTTGCATATCATTTAACAAAGCATTTAAAAGATATTCTGAGCGCATTCGTTTCGTTGGCAAAACTTTTTGACGATTGGGAGAGGAAAAATGCTTTCTGACTTAGAAAGAGGCCAAATTATAGCTTATAACAACATCGGAATGTCACTTCAAATAATTGCTGATAAAATTAAAAGTTCAAAGACTGTCATTTTTAATATCTTACAGAATCCAACTACTTATGTTACTGCAAAATCTACAGAAAGGCCAAGAATTCCTTTGAAATGATCTGAAAGTTTGATTTTTTGCACGGTTGCAAGCAAAAGAATGTCAGAAAAAAATTGGAAGCCATATAAAGACGCCAGCACCAGTATGGACTACAAGAAGAGCAATGAAACGGTCGGGAACTTTTAAATATGTAAAACCACTCAGTGTCCGCATTTAACATCTGGCCATAAAAAAGTCTGCATTAAGTTTTCACAGAAACATCAGAAGCAACAAACGAATTGGTCTAAAAGGATTTTCAGAGATGAAAAGACGTTTAATTTCGATGGTCCGGATGGTATTCATTCATATTGGCATGACATTCGAAAGAAAAAGGAAGTATTTTCCACGCGTCAACTAGGTGGAGGATCCCAAATAGTTTGGGTTGCTTTTCCTCAAGAGGTAATCTTAGAATTGCTTTTCTAGAAGGACGGCAAAATAGATATACCTATATTCACATGTTAAAACGCCATTTGTTTAACGCCAGGGTGAAAAAACTGCCAGCTAACTATATTTTTCAACAAGACAATGAGTTGCAATTTTCCAACTGGACGAAAAATTTCCAGGCCAGGATTCGAACCTGGGATATCTTGGCTGAAGCTGCCATGTTCTACTAACTGAGCCATCCCGGTTGAATCTGGAGGACCTGATTCATCCAGATCAACAAAACAATGCCTCAATTCATTCTGACAAAGGCACAAATAAGTGGTTTGGAAATAAGATTCCCACACTTGATTGACCGGCCAATAGTCCGAACCTAAACCCCATGGAGTACGTTTGGAGTATTACCGTGCGCAATATATACTGAAAAAAATGGTCAAATGGTCCGGTGTAACTTGAAAGCAGAATTAAAATTTACCATTTGTGAAGCATAGCATATTTTGCTACCTGGACAAGTTCAAAACCTTGCAAACCCTATGCCACAACGCTGCATTGAAATTACTAAACACAGAGGAAGCACAGACACATAATATTTCTGTAATTAAAAAAAATTGTTCCGTTCTTATTTTGCTTCTATTGCATATCCAGTGAAAATGCAATTTATTATATTATAATAATAGCGATTGTTTTACAATGTTTTCTTTACGTTTATATTGCCTATTTAGTTTGATAAAATCAATTTACATGGATTATATTTGGATTAATATAATTATATTTATTATTTAGTCAATTAAATTATCGTTTCTAACATTTTGTACCCCGGTGTAGTATTACATAGAAAGTTCTAAGAAAGTGTATTTTGTATGTTCTATAAGTCATGCCACAACAGTTCTTTGAAAACTTTCATATTTTTTTACCATTTTGCACACGTTCTTTTTCAGTGCAGGTATGTCGGATAAAACAAAAGTGCCAACATTTTTTTAGTTCAAAAATCTTGATTTAGTATTAATAAAAATTCTTTATTACACAGAGTACTTATCAAGTATGTTGTAAAATGCTATAGTTATAGCTCGGATAAATGAAATTAACGCTACAGTTCGCAGCCATGTCCAATAAATAAGAGTGAATTATGCCAGCCCGGATATCGTTGGGATAGCTCAGTAGGAAGAGCTTTGGCATGGCAATCCAAAGTACTCAGGTTCGAGTCCTGGTACCGGCATTTTTAGCTCTGTTGGAATAAATCTCAACTATGATACTCCAAACATTGAGTATTATTTACCTAGTTGAAAAAAAAACTTTCCTCTGCTCATTATAAATTTATATTTTCAACAAACTTTCTGAGAGGAAAGAAAATGGATTCTATAAAACTGAAACTTTCGGTCCCCTATTGTAGCTGTTTCATTCATACTGAAACACATAAGAAAGCATTTTCGAAATGATTTTAACAGTACTTATGGAGTACTTGAGCTTTCATTAAAATAGACGCACTTAAGGAGGCATGTTAGGAGTTGCAAAGTTAATGAAAAACCGCCAATAATTACCTTTTATTCTCTCGTAAACTACCAAATATATTCCCATATTTCTTTTTTATGTTTTTGCTATTGTAATTAGCTACATTTTAATCATCTTCTTTTTCTGAAAAATTAGTTTCAGATTATTAACTTTAATTAACCCTTAACTGGCGAGTGAAATTTTTGTTCACAATTGGTGGCGTCATGGTGTCATTTCATCCCCAGCTAGTATAACTTATAAAACAAGTTGGAAATTTTACGTCAAACGTGACAAATGAGGTGCGTTCGTACTATAACTAGTTTATAAATATTCAGATCTTGGTGCAATAGCTGTTGAACTCTTATCAAAAATGCATAAATACAAAATTTATTTTATGTGCAGATTTTCATATTATAGATATTAATTTTATTTTATGAAATTAAGTTTCAATACACTTTTAAAAACAACTAATTACAATTCTGTTACACTAAAATTACACTATGCGCAAATATCTAACACGACAATGTAAAAAAAATCATCGTTTCAGTGAAAACAAGAACGAAAAATCATGCGTCAAGCATAGATTATGTAGCACTTTCCAACGCTTCCAAAATAATTTTACAAATCATACCGTTTAATAAGATAAAAGATAACTTCTAAGTAAACAATTTGGAAAACGCATAACATATTTAAAAACATAATTTCAGGAATTTCCAACATATACAATATTCTGAAAAATATCCGAATACTGTTATTCAGCCCTGTATGGGATCTATAGAATTGTATATATACTACATAGGATGCTAAATTTTAGTTCAGTTAGGAAACGCGTAGCAAGGTTTAAAATTCTCCGTCTGGAGTTTGCCAATAAACAGAAATGTGTTCGCGAACTTTTGTGCTGCCCTGTATAGGAGCTACAGAATTTATACACATCACGTAATAGACAAAAAGCAAGTTAACATTAAAATCGCGTTCAGTAACTTAAAACGCACTTCCAGGAATTATTGTTAACAGACAGTAGATAATTCTTTTGCGTGTCCCTGTAAATGAACGATGACTGCTATACACACAATATTCCGTAGTAAGTCTCTTGTAATGCACCTTAGTGATCTATATAAATTTCAATGCGTTTAAAATAGTGAAACATTATTTAAATAAACCGCAGACGATTTTTCTCCATAGACGTAATGTAACGGAATTATTTTTACTGTCCCTGTAAAGTAACTATAAGTGCTATGCACACCCTATTCCATATTAAGCTTCTTCTAATGCACCTTAGTGATATATATAAATTTCAATGCGTTTAAAATAGTGAAACATTATTTAAATAAACCGCAAATGATTTTTCCCCATAGACCGCAATGTAACGGAATTCTTTTGAGTGTCCCTGTAAAAAAACTATAAGTGCTACACACTTCCGTTGAAATAGGGAACATGCTATAGATAACGACAATAACATATAAAAATTGCAGAGCAATCTGAGCATATTTACGGGAGTTAGAGCACGGACAGACGGCAGACGGCCAGACGGCAGACGGCCAGACGGCCAGACGGCCAGACGGCCAGACGGCCAGACGGCAGACGGCCAGACAAACCGAAGTCATAAGCACTTTTCAACTAGGTTGGAAAGTGCTAAAAATGAATTATATCGTCTGTTATTATGATATGATTAATTTCCTTAATAAAATAAGTACGTTTTAAGTTGGCAACATTTTATCTTTTGTTGACATTTACTGAAAATTCCAATGGGAAACTTAAGCCTAGATTTGAAAATTTCAGAACTTGAAATCCATATTTAGACTCTTTTTCCATTTAATATTTATTTCTTTATCCAAACATCTATCCAAAAAACTGTCGGTAGGTTATATGATTGCTATAATTAAACAATTTTAGTATACGTATTCGGTTTTAAAATTCAGTAATACGAAATAATATTACTTCATCTTAAATCTGAAGTAATCACCATGGCAACCTAGAATCATTACCTTTTATGGAATATCATTGAATTAATTACGTATGATAGGATTTAATAGAATGAAGAAAAGTTTTATTAATATCTTTTTGAGTTTTGGTTCGATTTTCATAAAATTTGAAATAACTCGACATAATTCTGCAACGATTTATATATATTATATTTCAAACCATTTGTTGGGTAGTTTTTGCGCTTTTACATGCGGACAGACGGACGGACCATACGACGACTATAGGTGCTACGTATTTATATAATTACAAACGCCTAAAAAAACCAAAGAAAAATGATTTTTTATCAAAACAATGGTATTTTTACAGGATTGCATTTATCAGTTGCATAAATCAGTAAGTATATATTACTTATATACTTTATCATTTTTATCTGAATCTTGCTGATTGATGCAGAAATTACACGAATAGAAAAATACGTGGGGACTAAATGGCACCACAACACCTGTTAAGGGTTAAAAACCCATATTTTATTGTTTATTCAATAGCGTAACTATTGCATTTTTTATTTTTATTTTATGCTGTATGATCAAATGAAAGATTAGATACAAACCACAACAATAAAAAGTATTGAAATCGCTTCAATAGTTCTCGAGAATAAGGAACAAGACACAGAGGAAACGTAAATTTACAATAGAAGATATCAAAGATTATTTCAGCTGCGCCACAGCCTCTCGTGTTGTTTGCTCGAGCGAAAAATCCATAGACCCCGGTTTCACTGGGACAAAAAATGCAAACTAATTTTAAAAGTATTTTTGATCTTATTTAATCTCTATTATTAATTAAGACAAGATCAACATTTTAAAATTAGTGGTGGAAGTTTGCCTGATTTGCCCCCATTAAGTCGGCACCTATGGAAAAAACGATTAATTTTTTTTCTATAATTTAAGTTGAATCAGCTTGGGGAAAACCCAGTTGCATTGCAATCTTATTTGAAGGATTTTTATTTTCAACTTTACTGGTTCCCATAAGCGAGATATAATGTGATTAAATATTATTTCCTTCTTGAAAGACATTTTAATTTTCTTTACAGTAATTCATGACAAGCTCAAAGGAACATGAAAGCTGCTACTATAGTAAAAGTTAAATTAACTATTATATTTTTGTTGAGAAAATTTTGTAATATCGAAATATTTTGTCTAAATCGAATATTTTTTTTTTATTTCTATAATCTTTGTTGAATTTGTTGAACTATATTGTTATATTAAAAATGCTATTTTATTTAAAGAAAAAGGAGGGAGGGTATTGCTGTCATGAATAACCATTTTATGTTGAGCGGAAAAGACCCTTAAATGTTTAATATTAAAAAAAAAAAAAAACCCGTTGAGATAAATATTATAAAAGAACGTCTGGTTTATTAAAACTGAGAAATGTTTTATCTCTGTACAACTATTTAGAGAGGTCACCTCTACAAACTTGTCTATATACAAGAAAAAATGCATTTTTGAGATAGGATAACATTAATGAGGTCGTTGTTTCGAGTTTTACATGAATAAACATTTTGTGATGGGAGAAAAAGATCGGTGAAATGTTTGAATATCAAAAAATCTTAATGAAACCAATATTATGAAACTACATCTGGTTGAAGGATAACAAAAAAGTATTTTGTTTCAGTAGAACTATTTAATGAGGTGATCGTAAGTCTTAAATTTACCCGAAAAATACATTTTTGAGATAGAATAAAGTTAATGAGGTCGTTGCTGCTTGTTTAATATGCGTGGCTTTCTAAAAGTAAACAAGATATATCAGTAAAGATGAAGTTTCATGACCTTGACATCTACTTTTTTGCGGATAAATCCAATTCAAATCTATGAAGGTTAGTTCTTCAATACTGCACGTGTACTTTCTTTCATCAGTCAGCCGATCTACTGTAAAATTATTCTTCGTAATATCTAGACATGGAGGTAACTAAAAGTTTAATGTTAAAAAACATCGCAAACATTCCTTTTTTTTTTTGTCTAAAAAGCCATCGACCAGATCTTCCATCCCATGCTTAGTGTTGGGCGATTCCTAGATGTTTTATAATCGATTGACTGACTGACTGATTGGCTAGGACTTGATGACCAAAATCATACGATCAGGTGTAGATCTGATAGTCCCTCCCGGTAGAAGTAGGCGATCGTGAGTAAATCCCAGGCCAGCCGGACGTGTATTAGAATTTCAATAGAGGTTACAAGCTTTAGTTCTGAGTAACTAATTGAAGGACAAGCCGACATACGGCGAAAAATAAAATGAAACATTTGCAAGACATAGGGGCAGTTTTTTTTTCTAAGTGAGATGCCGAGCCGATTAGTTACTATCCATAGGCGCCCATAAAGGAGGTGCAGAGGGGGAATCGAGCCCTAACCTCCTAGACATTCTATAGCCATTTTTTTAAAAATCAATTTAACACTTAAGTAAAGGAAACCTGTTTTAAATTTTTTTAAAGGAGGGTATATATTAATGATTTACCGTACATATAAAACATTTTTCATTTAAAAAATGATTTGTTCGAATTTGCTACGAATTAACTTTTAAAAGAACAAAAATAAATTTTAGATGATAATTTTAGCACATCTTATATTTTTTGTAAACATTATAGAAGCTCCTAGTTACCTTTCTATTTATAAAGAAGCGAACTGAGAAACACGCGCATTTACAAGGTGTTCCAGTTCACCGAAATGTCATCCATAGTGCTTATTGCATATTTCAAAATCATGTCTAGATATTCTATCAATCTGGAGTCAGTTATAAACAAATTGCAGTATTAAGTAATCTCTATAACATCCGATGTGCACTACCTCATGATTAGTATCGAATGAAAATTCTGGACAAACTGGTAACCGTTGTACCTGCGATGGTTATGATGAAGCTTATAACTAATATCAAATGATATAATTTAAAATATAACTAACGAAATCTAATTAAAAAATTTTTAATCCTTTTTTAAAGTAAATAGTTAATTTTGTCATTATGCGTTATTTTAAACTTTTTATGTACAATTTGAGATGTGTCAGATGCGTTAACAGAGATGTGTCTAAATTTATTCGTAAAGTTATTAATGTAATATGTTAAAGAAACTGACTATAATAAAACACGTACATAATGAATAATTTACCCGCTTCTTTCAGAATCGTTATACGCGGATTTCACTGTATACGATGTAATTAAATCGAATATTTAAATGATAATATTACCATTAAGCCTAAAACCTTAATAATTAATTTTAATAATTAATAATTAATGAGGCCGATAATGTACATAATACATGATTAATATAAACTATGCGCGTGTTATACGAATCAGTTTCTTCATAGAGGTCTGTACGTGTTGAAAGTTTCAAGCCGGAACCCGGCCCGTTTATTTTTTCACACTTCATGGCTGAAATCCAATGAAAAATAAGCCCGACTCATTTTCTGAAAAAAGATGCCATGTTTCTTAAACAGCTTTATCCTACAATTAAAATTATTTTAAAAGAATATTTCATATATATTTTTTATGCAAAATAAACATTTTTCAGCTATGTTCGCAAACCACGAAATACCAAATAACAACATTGTTGATTGCTTAGTAAAATATATTCAAATGAAGACTCATGAGAAATATTAACGTAGGGTTCGTACCAGTACTTATTTTTGAATTTCACTATTTCCTAATAGTATTATTGGCGGTTTTTAATGGCAGAATTCTGCGATTAAATTAGGTGTTTAAAATTGTTCTGAAATAGTAGCACTAAAAAGTAAGCACAGTCGAAAAAAAAAACCAGTTAAAAAAATAAATATTTGGAAGTTCTAAAGAAAAAAAGAGTAGATTTTAAAATATTTCTCTATGATTTAATGATAAACTAAAAAATTTCAAGATTCCGTTAAACAAGTATACATTATCCCTTATTTTTACAAAAAAAGAATTATCGGCCAATTATATTGTCATGGTTGTACTTATACCTAAACTCTTATTGAATATGCTCATACAAAATAAAGTAAATATGTATTATAGTAACAGTTTAATCATATGTGAATGTACAAAAATATTCTGAAAAGCAAGATTTTTAAGTAGGAAGAGGGACTAATTTTTATATTTTAGCAAACATTTCAAAAACTTTGAAATTGGATGTAATTTATTCTACACATATATCAAGCTAATTGTGTACAAAATTGTATGCACAGGGCACTACAAATACGGAAATAAATTGGTTGTCAGGAAATTTTTCTAGTTGCCGGCCAAATGCCCATGCATGCGTGCGCGAAGTTCATTTTCTCGCCAAAGCGCTTGGCTACTCAGGTTGGAGGCAAGTGTGTTGGGACGCTGAGTGATTGTGAATTTGCGTCCGAGCCCGGACCAAGTTTGCAAAAAAACCCGGGCCCGTGCAGGTCTCTATTTCTTCCATCAGAAGAATAAATATTGCCAGCTTCTTTCTCTTTCTCTGAAAGTCCAAAGCATAAATAAGTTTTTTATATGATTCATCAGTTTAAGCTCTAACCTCAGAGATGATCAGAAAAAACAAACAGTTTTAAAAAGCACAGGTGTAGCGGTAACCGGTCGACGGAACGCAAAGTCTACTTAATTTTGTTCCTCATCTGCTCCTTCCGATGAGAAACAATGGACTTTGCGCACGTGGCCCAGCCGTAACCTATTTTCCCCTCAAACATCAAGCAATCACTCATCACTATTTCCCTTAACTTCAATCAGTAGCAAATTATTGCGGTTTCAGAATTAGCTAGAAATCTCTTGTCAGTATGATCAACTTTTCTGTCGGAGTAACCGATATATCTTGAAATTGCTATTTTTAGGTTCTCGGAGAAACAGTCGATTGTAGAATTTGGAGACGACTCGATGACTGTCTCGATTGTTATTTTCTGAGATGGTGATTGTTCTCGATTGTTGAGTTATCGACAATCGCCCATCATTACCTATACTAGTATTTAGATTCGATTGCATAGCGAAGATCTTCATAGATGTGCGGATCCAGGATTTTAAACTAGGGGGGGGGGGGAGAAATCAAAAATTAAAAAAAACCTACGTACTTGTAAATTTGATGAAAAATGCCTTCTCACAAGTAAGACATTTAAACATCTTCTTAGCGGACTGTATATCAACAACGTCTTCAGTAGACATAGAAATATTCGTATCAGGAAAATGTTGAACTTTTGAAACACCAATCTTAACCAAAAACTACTTAAATAAAAGCAGGAGCACTTAAACACACGTTCAATTACTAGCACATCAAATCTTTAAATGATATAGATAGCAATTTTCACTGCTATTTATACTTCAGGAGGGAGATCCTCGTGAGGCAACACCGAACGAGTGAGGTCATTCATTGACTGTCACGTCTAGTCAGCTCTCGTTCACAAGACGCGCTTCAGTTTCAAATCGTGATTCTTAAAACCATTCGCTGCCAAGTGAAGTGCCCTCTAGCACGTCATACTGCTTTGTGATTGGCTAAGTACTGCAGGGGAGTCTGTTATCTCTCTCACCTATTTGTCAATTAAGCAGATCCCAGATTGCCGGCAAGGTATTGCCAATATGTTAGGATAAAGTATTGTCACATAATGATGCCATACAAGTGCCAGCGTCGTTATACTAACTTGTGTTAGCATGTAGACACCAACCTGGCGACTGATTTTATCACCCCACCCACCCGCCATTCAAACTGTTGTTGAGGTGTTGAGAAGGCGTTGTCACAGGATGTTATAATTAGTTTTAAAGTAAAATTATTTTGCTAGAAATGAAACAATTTTTTAAACGTATTTATAAAATATTGTATAAAATTGTATTCATAGATTTTGGTAAAGACTTTTTCATAACAGCACTTACGTATCTGAGTTAGGGCGAATAATAATTAATAAAATTGGTTACTTGTTAAGATATTTTTATTATATCCATGAAAGTTATGATTACAGTTTTCGTTTATTGTCATTAGGTATTGTAACTGGTAAAACTTTTAGCTATCGATGAAATGAGGACCCGCTGTACTGTAGTGATGATATGTTTTAAGAACCACAACTTGCTTCTGCGATGACGAATGGTTTTAGAATCACAACTTGATTCTGCAATGAAGAATAGCTTTAGAATCACGACTTAATTCAGTGATGGCGAATGGTTTTAGAATCAGGACTTGAAGTCGTAATGGTGAAAGGTTTTAAGAATTTTGACCCGAAGTTGTAGCAGGTTTTGAGGATGAGAGTACACTAGGAGTGTAAGTCGATCAAGAAACGAGCTTATTATTTTGAGATTGGCACAGCGAATGGTTTTAAGAACCACGGTTTGAAACTGAAATGCGTTTTGTGAACGAGAGCTAACAAGGCGTAACAGTCGATTAATGAATGACTTCGCTCATTTGGTGTTCACTTACGAGGATCTCCCGCCTGAAGTATAAATAGCAGCGAAAATTGCTATTTATATCATTTAATGATTTGATGTGCTAGTGATTAAACGTGTGTAAGTGCTCCTGATTATATTTAAGTAATTTTTGGTTAAGATTAGTGTTTTAAAAGATCAACATTTTTCTGATATGGATACTTCTATGTCTACTGAAGACGTTGTTGATATACAGTCTGCTAAGAAGATGTTTAAATTTCTTATCTGTGAGAAGACATTTTCAACATATTGTAACCTGGACATATGAAAATTCATTTGGGCGAGAAGTTACATATCTGTGATGACCACCTGAAGTCTTTTGGAAGGAAATCTGAGTTGCAAAGACATTCTGAAAATCATAATACCGATGGACAATCTACATTGAAATGTAATCAATGTGAACAAATTTTCACACGAAAGGACAATTTGAAGCATCATTTAAAGTCACATCAGAACTTAGTATGTCCCTGGCCTGATTGCGATAAAATGTTTGGACGAAATTACCAACTGAAACAGCATAATACGCACCCAACACTCTCGTGTTTCTCTTGTGAGTGTTAAACGAAAAATGGCTTTGTCCAATGTAAAGTCAAAAAAGAGAAAGCAGTCTGATGGCTTAATGTATTTAAAACAGTAATGTTGTATTCCAATGAACGCGAAGAAAGTAATTTAGAGGTATTTCATACACACTTACGATCTGAGATACACGAACGCTTAGCAAGTGAGATTCAAGAAAAGGTTGCCATTAAATGGTATATGGTAGAAACAATGAAACACTTAAGCCTATGACAAATAATGAGGAGATACAAGAAATTGAACCTTTTTTTATGTTCCTGTATGAGTGAATTTATCCGAAGAGTCTATACAACAGCATACAGAAGAAAGATTCTCCAAAATAACAAAATATTTTGAAGAATTTGTACAAAGAGGATCTGGATGGAAACTGAGGAAAATTCATCATTTAGAACACAAGATTGCCAAATATCATCCTCTTGCTCCAAGTTCATACATCCTGCTATCTAAAAAACTGGATGATAAAAAAGCAGTGCTTAAAATAAAAAACGAAGACCATAAATGTTTCATGTGGTGCCTTTTGGCATTTAAACTAAACTTAGATTTTACAAAAAAGCCTGAGCGAGTCAACCATTATCAGCCTTATCAACATGATATTAAATTAGGTTAAGTGGAATGCCCTGTTTCTCTTCCGAAGATACCTATTATTGAGAAACTTAATGATTTACGCATTAATGTGTTTGGATATAAAGATGAAGATGAAGAAGTGTATCCCCCTTATGTTTCCCCTACAGAAGATTCCAACGTGATCAATTTGTTATTGGTGGATGATGAGGAAAAACAACACTATTGTCTTATACGCAGCTGTTCAGGACTTCTAGGAGATTTCACCAAGAATAGAGCCATCACCTATTACTGTTATAGATGTTTACATCAGTTTTCAAGACAAGATCTTTTGGATAAACATGGTGAATATTGTTCTCAGCATGCAGCACAAGTTATAAAGATTCCTAGTGAAGAAAAGAATATACTTCTGTTTTGTGGTATTCATCTGCAATACACCGTTGCCTATACAATCTATGCAGACTTTGAGAGCTTACTTATAACAATTGCATCAGTCGCATCTTCTTCGGTATCATCATTTACTGAGAAAACAACTTACCACTTTCCATGCGGGTACGCTTATGTTGTTATCGGACCCTATGGAACATGTGTGAAGAAAGCTGAAGTATATCGTGGTAAAGACTGTGTAGAGCACATTTAAACCGAATGATGCGAAAGAAGGAAATTCTAAACAAGGGTAATTAGTTGTGAAACCCATGGAATTATTAGCTGAAGAAGAACTCGAGTTTCAGAAGGCGACCCATTGTCATATTTGTAGGAAAAACATTAGATGAAAAACTATATGTGACCATGATCACATCTCAGGTACGTTTAGAGAAACTGCTTACGTGGACTGCAATCTGAACTATAAGCAGTGTAAAACAATATCTGTTAAATTCCACAACCTGAAAAAATATGATAGTCATCATATTATAAATAAATTAGGAAAATTTAGAGATCATCAAATCGACGTTATTGCTTCTTCTATGGAAAACTATATAACTTATTATTGGACTGAAAGTTAAAGAGGCGCGGGGGGAGGGCAACATTTGCGAGAAGGTATAGTGGAGAAGAAAAAAATTCAGAGACCTTACCTTACAGTGGCGTTGTGTAACACTGTATAGAAAGGTAAGGTGGTTCGAATTATTTTTAACGATTGAAATTTGAGATGGTAGAGTTATTTAAGTTAATATTAAAATAAAATAGAAAATACTTTAAGAAAGCAAATAGAAAAACGTTTGATTATTATAATATTCTGTTTATTCATTTGTACGAAAGAAAAGTAAGATATATACATGAAGTTCAGTCTGCCTCATTTAATTAAAATCACTATTTCTTTTATAAGCAGCAAATTTCAATTTAATTTTTATTAAATAACAGCACAGCATAAAGTAATTTTACCTGTGAGGCAAATATGCTAAACTCTAAATTTTAACACAACAATTATTATAAACATTGGCATTCAATTAAGTTATTAAAAATTAAAAATGTAAATATAACTCAACAATTTCTTTATTAATTTAGCCAGGAAAGCATTAATAGTTAATTTTCTCTCACCAATTATACTCTTTGAAGATAGGGCTTTACTTGTGATTTTCTAGAAGACGTTTTATCTGTAAAAGTCATTTTACGGCATTCCGGGAGATTAGGCTAATTCTTATCACATGAGCGCTGGGTAAATCTAGATCGTCAGTCACTGTGCACATGGGCGCAAAGGCTCCTTTCTTCGTTACTGCCTGGGAGGTTGCATCTTTGAGTACACCAGTATCGGTAATGGCGCTGAGACTTTCGGGCGCTAAGGCTTTTCTCTTCGTCACTGCCGTGCTCAAACTTTCGGACCCTGGGTAGTCTCATGGGCGCTGCGATTTTTCCAACGGCCACCGGGATCCTGGGAGATGCTTTTAGTAGAGTATCTGGAAGAAGCAACCTTCTTTTCGTCAACAGCAGAGAGAGAATGATTATTTTTATGCCACTTTCTGTATGGGGTCCCAGTTATTCTTATTAAAAAAGGGGTGTCATATCGTAAGGAACTATCTCTTACTATTGGTTGGCCTACTGACCTATGTAAAATTTTCACTCTAGGCTGTCTTCCATTGGTTATCCCTCTTGATCTTTCGGAATAAATTTTGAACTGGTTGGACTCTATTGGTCTTCCTCCTGTATTACCACTGTAAGTGTCTTGGAGAAAAGAGGGGTGGGCTTACAACTCCACCTGTTTTTCTGTCCGACAGTTATCTTGCTGCAAAGTCCCTGGGTGTTCCGTTATACGATACTGTTTTTTGTTTCCTGACTAAAGTTTCTCTTCCATATTTACTTGGTTAAATGCATATATATACTTATTTACACTGCACTAAATAGTGTATGGTTTATGTATATACAGTAAATAATATTAGAAAAATAATATAACATATATCAATGTTTATGAAACACTAAGAATAATTTTATTTTTATAAAATAAAAATGTCTTTTATAACATTTAGTCCGTTGTTTTTTTGGGGTAATAATTTTAGTTCATTTTTAAACTGGTGGAACGAAATAGTTCCATCACCTTAAAATTAAGAAAACCTTCATGTTCTATTCAGATGGCATTTATTGATTCTTTCCAATTTTAACCACACCATTGGATAAACTTGTTAAAGATTTGCTGATCAATGCACAATGCTTAGAGAAAATTTCCCACAAAATAGTAATTTGTCTTTACTCACACGTAAAGGGGTTTATCCCTATGATTGTTTCACCTGTTTTGAAAAATTTGAAGAGAAGCAGCTCTCCTTCACTTTCAGTATTTTTTAATAGCCTGAGACAAATGAAGATATTCAAGATGACGAGTACCAGCATGCCTTGAACGTATGGGAAACATTTCATGTGAAGACTCTCGGCGATTATCATAATCTTTATGTCAAACGGATTTTCTTCTACTTGCAGACGTATTTCAAAACTTTAGGAAATTATGTCAGCAGCTTTATGAAATTGATCCTGCTCATCTGTTCACTGCACCTTCGGTCGCATGGCATGCTTGTTTGAAGATGTCTGAAATACCTATACCTCAACAACTACTTATCGATATTGATATGATGCTCATGGTTGAAAAGGGCATCCGGGGCGGTATCAGCATGATCAGTCAAAGATATGCCAAGGCAAACATATCCGGTACGCCCAATTATAAGGAAAATGAGGCACCCATCTACATCATGTACTGGGATGCTAATAACTTATATGGGTGGGCTATGACCCAATTTTTGTGATGTGGTGACTTTGAATGGTATGGGATAAGTCATGTTACAGAAGAGTAAATTTTGTCTTTACCTGATGATTCTGAAAATGGGTACCTCTTCAAGGTGAACCTTAATTATCCGAAACATCTTCATCCTCTGCATAACGAATACCCTGTTTCTCAAGAGAAAGTCAGTGTAGAAGAATCAATGCTGTCTCCCTATGCACGAAACTTGTTGAATCAAAGAAAATTCGTAGGAACACCTAAACTTATACCCAATTTGAATAATAATAAGAATTATATAGTACATTATTGCAACTTGAAATATTATTTGCAGCTCGGATTAAAAATTACAGCTGTACATAAAGCCATAAAATTCAAGCAGGTGCCTTGTCTTCAGAAATATATTAATTTTAATACTGAAAAAAAGACTCAAAATCTTCTTTTGAAAAGGACTTTTAAGTTGATGAACAATTATGTTTTTGTAAAACTATGAAAAATCTTCGCAAAGGAGAAATATTGTATTGTGTAACGATGAAAAAAGAGCCAAAAAACTAGTGGCATCACCCGCATTTAAATCCCTTAAATCCTACGATGAAGACTTGACTGCTGTAGAACAGCTTAAATCTAGTATTTTAATGAATCGAACTATCTATGTTGTATTCACAATTTTAGAGCTATCTAAATTATCAATGTTTAAATTTCATTATGGTTATATAAAAAACGTATACAAAAATCAAGCGACACTCCTTTTTATTGATACAGATTCCTTAACTTATCATATAAAAACAAACAATATTTTTGATGACATGGAGCAACATCGTGATTTGTTTGACTTCTCCGACTATCCAAAATCCCATAATTTATTCTCTGATGATAACAAAACGGTGATTGGCAAGTTTAAGGACGAGCTAAATGGAGAATTAGCCCTTGAATTTGTTGGCCTTAAGGTTAAAATGTATTCACTAAAATCCATGAAAGAAGTGAAGAAGCGTGCAAAAGGTGTGTCAACACAGATTGTTCGTCAGACTATAAAGCATGAAGACTATTTGAAGTACCTACGACAGCAAAAAACAAGTATGGAGAAGCAAACAAGATAGCCCAAGATGAACATCGCCTATACACATTAACTCAGAATAACATTAGTCTAAGTCTTTTTGACGATAAGCGCTACTTGTTGGATGATGGAATATCCAGCTTATCGTATGGACATTGTGAAATTTATCAACATTGTAATGAAAGAGAAAATACTGATTTGTGCTAATAATCTAGTGATAATATTGTTCTGTAAATAATCCCTTTTGTAAATATACCTCTATTGTAAATAAGCCTTTCTTTTAATGTGTTTATAATAAAAAAATATTAATTTTAAATATGTGTACTTATTTAAAACTTGTATACAAACCTTTCTCGTGAAATTTTATTTATACAAACTTTATTAAAACTTATTCTTATCCATATGCATTCGTCCACTCACCTACATATACAAATATTTATGTATTTTTTTTAATCTTGTAATTATTTGTTTTATTTAATAATTTTTTTCTTATAGTAATTTTTTTAACTTTTTATTTTTTAAAGTTTTAATTATTAAAACTTTTTTTATAAGTTGTAAATTTTTTAAATCTTTTTCTTAAGTTGTAAATTTTTTAAAACCTTTTTTTAATTTTTTGTTAAGCTATATATTTTTCAAAAACTTTTTCTAAAAAAAATTTTTTTTCATATAGTAATTTTTTAAACTTTTTTATATTCTTTTAAAAGTTAAGTTTTAATTATTAAAACTTTTTCTAAGTTGTAAATTTTTTAAAACTTTTTTAATTTTTGTTAATTTATATATTTTTCAAAAGCTTTTTCTAAAGAATTTTTTTCTTCAAATAGTAATATTTTTAAAGCTTTTTATATTTTTTAAAGTTAAGTTTTAATTAATAATTTTTTTAATTCTAAGTTGCAAACTTTTTAAAGCTTTTTTTTAATTAAGTTGGAATTTTATTAAATTATTATAAGACTTTCTATTAAAGTTTTGTTAACGAGTGGTTGGTGTGTTGTTTTGAGCTGTTGGTGTGTTGTTTTGAGCGGTTGGTTTGTTGTTTGAGCGGTTGGTTTGTTGTTATTCTAAACATATGTCTATTAGACAAAACAATAGGCATATATTTATAACGACAAATCGCTGCTCAATGTTTATAACGACCGATCAATGTTTATAATGATCGCTCAAAACATTGTTTTGAGTGGTCGATTTGCCATTATAAACTACACGTGTCTACTAATAGGCATATGTTTAGAGCAATTCGACAAATCTTATTATCAAAACAAGGTTTTGAGTGGTTGAATTATACTAAACATGTGAATAAATGTTATGGATAAACATATATACATGTATATATTCATAAAAACAGGCATATACACAAACATATAAGCACACATATATATAGAGACAAACATACACACACACACATATATATGAACAGACATCACATAGATATATAGACAAATCGTTTGCAAACGCAATATCTGATACAACAACGGAAAAAAACTCTTATGATAAAGAGAGGGTTAAGCTCAAAGTGGCTTGTTCCTACTTACTTGTGAAATGTAATATTTCACTTTTTCATCTCTTCTATCTCTTAAACCTGGTCATCATTCTCTTGCCATATCCTTTCGGATCCGCAATTCGCCTGTGACCGTTGAACCCCCTTTTCTTACTACTGTCGTCGTTTGGTCCATCCGTCTGTGCACATATAACAGCGCAAAACAACCCAACTGAATGGTTTGAAATTTAATATATACAATCGTTGCAGAATTTTGCCGAGTCTTTTGAAATTATATGAAAATCGAATCAAAACTTAAAAAGATATTAATTAACGTTTTCTTCATTTTATTAAATCCTATCATACGTAATTAATTCAATGATATCCCATGATATGTAATGATTCTAGGTTTCCATGGTGATTACGTCCTATTTAAGATGGAGTCATATTATTTCCGTATTACTGAATTTAAAAACCGAATTTGTATACTAAAATAGTTTAATTATTGCAAGCAAATAATCTACCGACAGTTTTTTGGATAGATGTTTCCGGAGAAAGAGATATTAAATAGAAAAAGTGTCTAAGTATGGATTTCAACTTCTGAAGTTTCCCATTGGAATTTGCAGTAAATGTCAACAAAAGATGAAATGTTGCCAACTTAAAATGAACTTATTTTATTACGGAAATTATTCATATCATAATAACAGACGATACAATTCATTTCACTGAAATAATAACATTACGAACGCACCTCAATAGTCATGTTTGATGTACAATTTCCAACTTGTTTAGTGTAGAAAAGTACTTCACATTTCTACATTTTGCTAATGGCACAATTGTTAAAATGTGTAACAGCGGTTGATACATACATAAAACTATCTCTTACCCTTAATGGATAATCAATTTTTTGTTTTATCCTTCCAGTGTAGTCGCCATAAGACTAATTCCAGGGATTTATTTAGGAAGAATATGTGTCCTTTAAGAGGCCCTTCACATAATTTTTAATCTTAAAGTCGAACCATTCACAAAATGTTTCTTCTTAAAGCAGGACACTTCACAAAATTCTCTGTCTCGAAAAATGACTTTTCACAAAACATTTTAATTTAAATAATGAACTATTCATAAATTTAATAATGAAGTCGGATTTGTCACAAAACAGACCAAAGTCATCAAAGAACCTATTACCTAACTATAATATAAAGTAAATATGCATACATGAAAATTTATATACTCAAGTTTTATGCATTTATGTAATATACGAGCAGGGAAGACCGAGCTATGCTCGGTCAAAATTAAATTTGAGTTCAAATATCATGACCCATGACCAAAAGGACCCACTAATTGAATTTTCTCGAACATGTGACTTAGCCCAACAGTCATCTCGTGCCCGAAAACCGTAGGATGCAAAATTTAGTGTAAATAGTCTGAGCCGTTTTTAAGATAAAATAGCTTGACCCATAATGACCCATGACTAAAATGACCCACTAATCAAAATTTTTCGAACATGTGACCTAGCCTAATAGTCTTCTTGTTCCCTAAACCTGTAGGGTGCTAAATTTATTCCAAATCCTCTGAACCGTTTTTAAGATAAAATAGCTTGACCCATAATGACCCATGACCCACTAATTGAATTTTCTCGAACATGTGACCTAGCCCAACAGTCTTCTCGTGCTCGAAAACCATTGGATGCAAAATTTAGTGTAAATTAAGCCGCTTTTTAGATCTTGACCCACAATGACCCAGAAATGACCCACTAATCGAATTTTTTCGAACATGTGACCTAGCCCAATGATTTTCACGTGCCCGAAACTTGTAGGATACAAAATTTAATCAAAATCGTTAGAGCCGTTTTTTAGATAAAATTAATTTGATCCGCTTTGACCCAAAAATGACCCACTAATCGAAGTTCTCGAACATGTGACCCAGCCCAATAGTCTTCTCGTGCCCGAAAATAGTCGGATACAAAATTTCGTCAAAATCGTTTGAACCGTTTTTTAGATACAATTAGCTGGACCATGACCCAAAATGACCCAAAATGACCCACTAATTAAATTTTCTCGAACACGTGACCTAGCGCAACAGTCTTCTCGTGCCCGAAAACCATTGGATGCAAAATTTAGTGTAAATTGAGCCGCTTTTTAGATCTTGACCCACAATGACCCAGAAATGACCCACTAATCAAATTTTCTCGGACATGTGACATAGCCCAATGATTTTATCGTGTTCGAAACTCGTAGGACACAAAATTTAATCAAAATCGTTAGAGCCGTTTTTTAGATAAAATTAATTTGACCCGCGGTGACCCAAAAATGACCCACTAATCGAAAGTTCTCGAACATGTGACCCAGCCCAATAGTCTTCTCGTGCCCGAAAATGGTCGGTTACAAAATTTCGTCAAAATCGTTTGAACCGTTTTTTAGATACAATTAGCTAGACCATGACCCAAAATGACCCAAAATGACCCACTAATCGAATTTTCTCGAACATGTGACCTAGCCCAATGGTTTTCTGGTGCCCCAAAACGGTAGGATACGAAATTTCGTCAAAATCGTTAGAGCCGTTTTTAAGATAAAATTTGCATATATATATATATATATATATATATATATAACCACACACAAGATTTGCTCGTATTAGAATATATGATTTGTTCATTAAAACAGTAGCCTGTTAAAAATGTCTAGACAGAAACCTGAAGTGCTATATATATATATATATTATGACGCTAAATTCAGATGCACAAAATTATGATAAGATTTATCCGAAGTATAAAAAACTGTTCAGAATTTTCAGAAATATGGACCCTATGACAAAAATTTCAATAGACCCCTGAATTCAGTATTATTTCAGTATCATTTATTATTCCTGGAAGACCTTTTCTAACAGTTTCTAACATAGTTGAAAAGTGTTTATGAATTCAGTCTGTCTGTGCTCTAACTCACGTAAATATACTCGGATTGTCACGCAATTGATATATCTTATTGATGTTCACTATGGCATGTTCGGTATTGAAAATGAAGTGTGTCGCGCTTATATTAACATTACAGGGACACTCAAAAGAATTACGTTACATTACGGTCTATGGGCAAAAATCATTTGCGAATTATTTTAATTATGTTATGCTATTTCAAACATATTTAAATTGATATATACCACTGATGTACTACAAGAGGTTTACTATAGAATATGGTGGGCATAGTACTTATAGTTTCTTTACAGGACACTCAAAAGGATTCCGTTACATTACGGTCTATGGGAAAAATCGTTTGCGATTTATTTCAATAATGTTTCACTATTTCAAACATATTGAAATTGATATATATCAATGTGAGTTGTATTACATGGGGCTTACTATAGAATACCGTGTGCATGGATTTCATCGTTTATTTACAGGGACACACAAAAGAATTAGGTTAAAGACTGTCTGATAACAATGATAGCTGGAAGTGCGTTTTCAGTTGCGGTACGCGTTTTGAAATTTAACTAATTTTTTGCCCATTACTTGGTGTGTATAAATTCTATAGATCATATACAGGGAAGAACAAAAAATCTCGAGCACATTTCTGTATATTGGCCTAAATTCCAGATGGGGAATTTTAAACTGAGCTGTGCGGTTTCCTAGCTGAACTAAATTTTAGCATTCTATGTAGTATATATACAAATCTATTTCTCATATACAGGGCTGCACAAAAGAATTATTTTTCCGAAGGATATTTTTCCGAATATTGTTGGTAACACCTGAAATTGGGCTTTTAAATATGTTAAGTTTTTTCTAATTTGTTTATTTAGACATCATCTTTCCCCTAATTAAACGGTAAATATTTGTAAAAGTATATTGGAAGTGTTGCATAATCTATGCTTGGTGGATGATTTTTCGTTCTTGTTATATCCTTTAGCTGCTTCTATAACTCAATTATCGTCAATAACTTCTGGAAATTGTTCAGGAATTAAATTGTGTAAAGAACTAATATTTGTATCTTCTTGACGCATTTTGTAGATAACTCAGAAATAATTAATATAAAACAACAAGAAAATATTTAGACGTTATTATTTAAGATTTGGTACTTCGATGTCTGATCTATTTGTTTGTTTACATATTGTACTCAATTTTGTAATTTCAGTGCCACGCGATGTAGTAACTTTGAATGCTTCCTCATAAATTTCAGTATATTTTAAAGGGAATTTCAGTGGCGTGGGATGGGTTTTGTGCGATGTAAGCAATTAAAAATATAGAGCTTCTTTAGCGGTTATTTTAATTTTATGCATACTTCCTTATGCGATAATTTTCTGTCCTTCTACCTAAATGGCCCGGGGAAATCGCACCCCTGCTCCCCCCATATGCTACGCCACTGGGGATGTTACGATATCAATTTAACACCGCTAGTATATTTTCAGCATAGTACTTATAGTACAGCAACTACTTGAGATTTGTTTTTGAAGGCTATTGCATTTTATAAAACTTCTTTCATAATGAAGAACTAAATGTAGGAAGGAATCCATACAAAACTTACGGCTGTCCAAATTGACAATGGGTGTTACAAAGGTAGTAAAAATTCTGGTAATACACTTATACATGTTGAAGGGAAAATACTTTTTACTTACTTTTTTTATTCCTTTTTGAGTGGTACTGATATTTTCATAAAAAATATGATGGGGTGGAGGGGGGGGGGGGGCTGCACTTCTTGGATCCACGTCTGTATTCATATTCTGTAAAATAAATTCATGTTTGGTAATATAAAGGTTGTTATTATATATTTATGATAAGCTACAATACAACACTTAAGGAAAATGTTTAAGACAACTAATTCTATACAATTAATTCTTCAACTAATGCTATAGTTGCCAATTAATTACCAATTAACAGCCACTAAGAAAAGTGTAAACAAATTTATCCTGTTATGTGCAATTAGAAGTTTGTAAAATTTAAGGTATGTTTTTCCCATGACTTGTATTTTTTAACTTGTAAAATTAAAAATTAAAAACTCTCACGTTATCGCATTGTTAAAGGGAAAACTTCTAAAGCATTCGATGCCACCTAGCAATATCTGACGCTATTTTAAACCTAAACACATCTTAGGCTGGAAATGTTTAAAGTCGGTATGATTGCTGGCAAATCCGACATCACCGCATTCTCGGTCAAGAAGGGATCAACTGTAAAAATACTTAATATTGTAAATTTTAATAATAGTGTAAATTTTGAAATCCCGGAATCCCTGGCTTAGAAAGACGTAGCGTTCTTCGAAAGAGTAGAACATGAACGTTCCTTCTATTATGCTTTTGTTTAACTTCTTCTGATAGCGCTTTACTAATTTTCATGTAAATTTTTATAATTTTCCAGACGAGAATTTTTGCTACCGTTCTATAAAAAGTTTTCAATTCAATAAATCTAAATATTCCTTTATATAGCGACAAATGAATAGTATACAGTATGAGCAAAAAAATCGGCAAACTTATAAACAAACACAATTTGATAAGGAAAACATTTATTGAAACAAATTTTAAGTTATTTTTTTCAAAAGCTACTCTAATTTACAAATTGTGTAATATTTTATGTTTAAATCTGTTCATTGTTTCTGGAAATACATCCTTAAAATCTTCTTTTGATACCAATGGGAAAGAAAGTAGCGCAGTTTTTGATTTAAAATGCTTCTTATATTTATAAAAGTGATCAATTAGTACTGAAAAAAAGACAAAAGTAAAGCTTTAAAAAATATATATTTTAAAGTTATCAAAGCTTTAAAAGTGTGCCATTATAAAACCGTTACAAAATTTGGTTACCCTATTAACAGGTCATGGGACGTATTATCCCATAAATCCAGAATAATTTGTTTCTATTCTATTCTACTAATTGAATCCCCCTTTTTGCTCCCTACTGTATGAACTAAATGAAGAATGCATTTTTATTCCAAACCACATACTTAAGAATAAACCAAAATATTTTTGTTGAAATATTGGAAACTTTTTCATAAATTTTCCAACTGTGCAATCTAATACGCATTAAAGCAAAATACTTTGAAATTTGAAACGCAATGTTTAATATGAGAATTTTAGCTAAACAAATATGCCACCGATTCGACGTGTGAAATATATCACCTTCCCTCTTTTCTTTTCTTCAATAATCAAGCCCGGATATCATAATTCAGACTCTATTGAAGTATATATCTGGCGATATTTTATCCATTCTTTCAAGGATTTCTGTGGGTGGTATGGTATGGATAGCTAGGATGCTTTCATTTTTTCCATTTTATAAATTGTAAGAAATAATAAAAAAAACCGTAAAAAAAATGTGCGGTAAATTATAAGGGATTGAGTTTATTTTCTTTATTATTTTATGAAAATCAATAGCATAAGTGCTTTAAAAAAGAACAAGTAATTTGTAAACAGAAAATGAAAGCGACTTTAAGTGACTATATTACAATCCTCGACTTTCTTGCAATTGTGCAGAAACACTCCTGTTATTAACATTGCCTATTATTTAAATTTACTTATTGCGCGCTTGTTGTCATATTTTAGAGAAAGTGGTTTGACACAACAGAGTGTTTTATGTGACAACCTTTTGTTGTGATACACATTCAATTTAATCTAGTTATTGTAAGTAGAGTGCCTTTATACGTAAAAGAGTTGCGACATAAGGGTATGGAGTATGTTTAGATTGCTAGTTTTTCTTCCAACTACGAAAACACAAATTCAGGAACTTCGCAATACCGGGGCCATCGCGAAAACAACTTTCCTCTTGTAACGGGCCTGCTTTGAGTTTTCAAATACGTGACCTGACGTCACAAACGAGATCAACTCACGTGTCTAGTTTCTTTTGGTAGTGAAGTTTCGCGATTTTTTTTTTTTTTTGCTTCTATAATTTCAGATAAATTTTATATAAAATGATTTTCAAAATGTCAATTTTTTAAAAGTATATTATTTGGACTATTTGGATAAATAATTGAAGTAAGTACCCTTTTTTTATCTCATTATTTAAAACGCAAAATATATATCCATACCGTTTGTCAATTCAACAATTCGAATATTGTAAAAGTTATATTTTACTAAATTCTTTAATAAAGGTAATCACTTACTCTTTCTGTTGTGTTGAAATAAATCGGGTTTCGCCGGAATGACCGTGCATATTCTACTATTAATACTGTTAATACTATTAATACTGTTACTACTATTAATCATTTTAAACATTTAATATCACTTTATTCAAACAATCGCAATGGCGAATACGCACATAAAAATATACACAGAATGTCAACAGACGATAATTAAACATTATTTTTATAACTTCATTATGCTTTTATTTTGACCTAGAGTAGTAAATATAATTTAGAATCATCAAACAGATAAAACAGTAATAGGCCTTTTTTAAACAGGCCTTTTTTTGTCCTGTTTTTACTTAGAATTACTCTTCTAATTATAATTTACGTAAATCAGAAACATTAATTAATGATAATAATGAGTTCTTATGCATATCTTAAAAAAAAATCAAACGCGTTTTGTAAATGTTTTGTAAAACTACTAGTGCTTTCAATTATTAAAATATAATTTTAATTTAAATAAATATTTATATATATCAGAGGTCGATGCAGGATATTTTTCCCTTGTGGGTTATTAAGTGAAAAGTAAAAGTTATTTTCATGTAGCTTATTATATTTTTGTTTATGTGTAGATGTAATAGTTTCTCTATTTATGTAACATTATACTGTATATTATCCAGGTTTTAAACTAACCTAAAAGCAGTAGAGTTTTTTTTTATACAAGTAGTTTAACATAAAAGAAGGTAGTGGGGAAGAATGGAACTTGTCTCATTCCTCCTATTTAATAAGACGAGTGTAAATTGCTGCTAATATGCAATTCTGAGTTTAATTAGCTTACACTCAAATCAAAAGGGAGAATTTCAATTAAAAGATTTAAATTATAACACAACTGTTGATGAAATTGTAGAATTAAACATACCAGATTTTTTTTGTGATGTGTTTAACAGCAGGGATGGTACTGAGATAAAAAATGAAACTGTCTGTATTGATTTTTATTACTGGTTATATTACATATAAAGTTTCACATAAATTAAAATGTTGCGAGTGCATTGCCATATTAGTCAAAGATAAAACTTTAGAATTAGATTGCCCGAATGAAGTTTACAAATACTTGATGTTAGCAGACAGAGGTCAATTAAAATGGCCTCAGGAAATTTTATTATTTTTAATTGTAAATGCCTTTCAAATTTTCCAAAAACTAATTAATCAGAATTATGAAAGTACTTTCCTAAAATTTTCAGAGCCCAAAAAGCTTATTATACAACTAACTACTGAAAAGAGGTCTCACTACTAAATTTTAGGTCTGGATTTCGCTATTAAATGCAAATGTGGAAATGAACTTTCATATCTATTTAGACTGTTTGTCCGGAATTGCTAATGTATTGCTAAATAACTGTATAAAAGTAAAAAATGACAATAGAAAAATCACTTGTAACAAATGAAAATTATCTACATTAACCAGTATGTAAGCTTCATTAATGAGTTTGATATTTCCACTTACTTAATATTGTATTATTTAAGTGAGATTATTTTCTCCGAGAGAATATTAAATGTCATAATTGTTGTAAATTATTTGAAAGTACATATTCTGCTTGATGTTCGTGAATAGAATTACTTTTCTTTTTAATTTATTAATTAGGTGCGTTCGTAATTATATAAATACGTAGCACCTATTGTCGCCGCTTGGTCCGTCCGTCTATCTGTCCGTCCGTCCGTCCGCATATAACAACGCATAACTACTCAACCGAATCGTTTGAAATTTAAGATATAGTATCTTTGCAGAATTTTGTCGAGACATTTCAAATTTTTTAAAAATCGAATCAAAACTTTAGGAGATATTAATAAAAACATTTATTAAGAAATATGATTTTTTTTAAAATCTGTTCTTTCTTGTTATAGGAGCTTCCGAGGTTGAATCGTCAAGCGACCGAGATACGTATTTTATGACAGAAATTAATCTGCAGACGATATAATTCATTTCGCAGAATAAAAAATCATCAAGATGTGAATATTTATATAACTAGCTATAGTACGAACGCATCTCGTTTGTCACGTTTGACGTACAGTTTCCAACTTGTTTTTTACTATATTAATTTATTGAAATAACAACTTAGGAATCTGTATTTACTAGATAAATGTGAATTTTTCTGTTTAAATGAATTTCCCCCTTTAAAGTAAATATTAATTTATAATCCAAGTGAAAATGTTTGTAGAATTTGGAAATGGTGACATTTTCTCTTATCCTTTAAAAAAAAAAAAGTGTTCGGCCCGTATACCGGGACCGGTCTAAAACAGAATTAAATTGAGTTAAGCAGAGTATGTGAAGCCTAATGGCTGATATTGGCAAGGTAATGACAAAAGTGATTGATCTAGATTTGACACATAGAAAAAGCAGAAGTTTTAAATGAAACTAACGTTTATTAACATATCACAAAATAAATTAAAGATGAATAAATGTAACAGAGAATTTAATTAAATAAAAATATAATGACATATGACATGGCAACAAAAACAAGGTGGCAAAAATATATGAACATGCATTACTTAAACTTCTAAATAAATCAGTAAAGTTCTGTATAGTAAAGTACTCACTTCAAAGTACTCATAATTTAAACATTTGTAGTGCACATCAGTTGTATTTTAATGAAGTTTGGACGATTGCAGAAGAAAAACTTTGATGTAATAGTTGACAGTGAAGAGTAGTGAAAGCTCAGTTTTTGAAGCGAAATAGAATAAGTTCCAAACATAACAAAACGTCTTCAAAGCACGAACCAAAAAAAGTTCAATTAAAACAAGCTTTAAAAACGTTCAATTCCATCATGACGATTCAACAGCACATAGCATCGTTTTTCAACAGCTATAGATATCGCTTTTAACAGCTGCTTCCCTCGCCTACAAACGGCCTTCACGTCCCTTTTAAATAGTATGAAAATACCGCCAGGGAGATAGAGAGAAGGAGAACAAAGATAATGTTTCTACTTATGGAACTAAAAGCGGTACCTAGTATGGCGGCGTTTCTGGTCTTTTGGGCCTTAAGAAGTGTAGCGCCCTCTATCTCTTTACCATGCTCGAAACCAAAATGCAGGAAGAGCAGACGACAATTTGCAGGGCTACACTACATACCGGGCTTGCTCATTCATTATGATGACGTCACAAAAGGTGGCTGACTAGGAGGAAAGACAAACAGCGATTGGCACAACACGATGGGCGCGTTGCTTTGGACCAATCGCTGGTCGCGGTCAGCCACCATTTGTGACGTTTTGAGAGTGAATGAGCAAGCCCGATATCTAGTGTTGCCTTGCAATTTGTCATGTTTGACAGGTCACATGACCGACCTTTGGGAGCACCAGCGCCACAAACTGGGTACTAATTCCCGGTCCATGTTGTGATCTTGAAAGCCTATCTTCACTGTTCTCCTTCTTATTTCTATCTCCATGATACCGCTTTCGGAAAACGCCCCCTTCTAATGTGCTAAGTTGAGAAGTTCTTAAACTGTCTATTGGCAAAGTAATTAGAGTGCCTTGGTATCTCGGCACGGCGGACCGAGCGCATGATCAACCTATGTTATGAATGAAATGACGTCGTAAACTAGCAATCGCAACTAAATCTGGAAAAGGGCTGAGAAACGAGATCGAGAATGAACAGTTTGGAAAATAAACATTATCGGCGATTTGAAAAACGAAAAAAAAAAAAGAATTGAACGATACCAGAAATGAAAACGATAGCGACTGAAATGAATTACTGAAGAAGACAAATACAGGATTGAATGGAAATTAGGCAAGTACCAAAAGGTGACAATATGTATAAGTTTCAATGTCCAAAAAAATACATATGGGCTGACAAAAAACATACATAAAAATATAAAATGCACATTATAATTAGTAATTATAAAACTATGTTTTGTCAGATAAGAGTGTTTGAAAGATAATATTTTCTTAGTTGTAATACCTAGTAACAGAATGTGTATTTTAAATTATCCATACATTATAAAATTTAAATTGATTTTTTTTAAAAAAAAAGTTAATTATTTTTATGAATCTGTTTATCCGATAACTATCCGTTTATTAACAATCATAAAATTAGGTCTTGCTGAACCTTTATTGTTCATTTATTGTACGTATAATTCAAACATATCTAAAATACGCCAGAAATTACCCTAGAAAATATTACAAAACTGGATTTTATAGCACTGTTTTTGATGCACACATACGCGTATTCAATCTTACTTGTCTGCTACTCAGATCTCTTGTGTGACGTCATCCAAGTCTTGAAGCAGGCCCGTTAAGAAAGAAAAGTTGTTTTCGGGATGGCCCCGGCAATACCCACATGAACAAGTTCAACAGGGCCAAAGAGACAAGGTCCACAAACTTTAGCTTGGCGATAATGGCAGACTCACCAAATTTTTGTCCAATATCCACTCGAAGCATTCAATTTTATTGTGCATATGTTGGCACCTGTTATTTATATAGGCACTTTAGTTGTCAGCGTTGCTCATGTTTGAAACGCAGTAGACAATCATATAATAAAAAAATAATGTGTCTATGCAGAAAAAATACATACAATAGGATAACTATTTGTAGTTTTAAAACTTTCTTGATGTACTAGAATTGGAGTGTTAAAACATATATTCAAATCCGTTCAACGGCTGTTTAGAAAATTACGGACATATATACATACATGCATATGTACAGACATAGATAACGGCCGAAAACAGAAGCTCCTTTTTCTGAAGTTAAAAAAAACATCCTTATTTTAATTTACACCTTCCCCCTGTCTCCCTCATTATGAATTCAAATTTTAACATCAAACATCAGTAATAAATTTTTAATATCAGTAATAAATCGTAAATAATCTTGCTCATTAAGCGTTCATGGTTGTAGTTCAACCGTCATTTGAGGTGAAATGGAATTAAGGAAACAACCTATATTTAATATATCTATTTGACGTTTAAATAAAACAATGCTATCAAGTTATTTTTGTTTTAGTATTTTCATTCATTTTATTAAGATTCTAACTGTTTATTTTCCTCAAAATATCCTTTTATGTAAGCACACCGATCTTACCAAATATTTAATAGAAATATTTACAAATGTGTAATTTTCGTCATCTATATTATAAAGCAAAGATCGATAACGGAAACGATTTAAGCAATTCCTTTTTTCCGAAAATTTAATTAATTTTAAACATCGGAAAACTTTACACCCCCGAATAGGGAAATAAATGTACTTTCAAATGTATTTTTTCCGAAAACTGTATCTCAATTTACTTATTTTTTTATGGTTTTTAAAATAGTTTTCAAACATGATTAAAGAAAAATATCTATCTCTATCGCGTATAGCTCGATTACGGAAGACTAACTCATTTGTACTTAAAACGTTATAAATTGTTCAGCATTAGTTTTCAGCTAATATTCCACAGCGAAATTAACACTTCATTAATGAATGAATAAATAAATAAATGAAACACAAATTTAACAGATATGTAATCGGACTACGAACTTAAACACTGAAATAATCAAAATCAAAATGGTTTCTGTAAATAGCGTTATCTTTGAAGATTTTTTCGCTTATTAAACACTAGTATGCAACTAATACGTAAGTATAGTTTTTTTTTTTATAAATTTCAAAACATTATTTGCGTGCTAAATTGATATTTTGTTATATGTTAGTGGGCAATCTAAAATATATATTAAATGTAAAAAATCTATGAGAGGTTTCAATAAAACATGGTTTTCACCTATGTTAACGGGGGATGCCCGGGTTGGATCCTCTGGTATAATTGAAAGAGGTAATTTGTGTGTTTGAAGAAATATTAAGTTTGCTTTATGTAACTGTGTTTCAAAAGTATTAGGTACAGTCGTGGAAAAAATGTGAACACCCCCACTAACTCTGAAATAAAATACCGTAGAAGAAAGTTGCTGGTACCAAACGATTGGAAATAAAGTCTACTTTTAAATAATGTATATAAAATTTGCGTAGGGGAGGCATCTACATATCAAAACCATATATGTTTGAAGTAAACTTTCTTATAAATGCATATGTGTTGTGTATTTGCTGAAAGTTTTTTAAAAATATGCCATTACCAATCGAGTTATGGTTTATATTCAGACTGAAAAGCAATTTGTCTGGGTTTTTTCTACATAGTTTCTTTATACTGCTTCCTGCTTTTTTTAATTCTAAATTTTGTGTTCGCCGATATTCTTCACATATAGATTTAGAAAAGAGCGAGTAAAATAAATTCAAAACCTATAAAATTCCAATCATATTCACATATTCGAATACTATTTTAATCACAGATAACCTTATATATTTTTTAATCGGATAAATTAACTCTTGTAATCATTATAAAATGAATATTGAGAAAGATTTTACCGTATATAACAATAACCGAAACATATTAAGTGAGTAAAATGGCCATATTGGCAAGAAATAATACATTAATAGAAGTGACTTAATCATTCTGTACCATTTCAACCATCGAGTACCGTACTTCAATTTGGATACAGCCCCTAAAATATGATCACTTTAAAATAATTTATTTCTCTGAAACTAATCGTACGAATTTCATAAAATTTGGTATCTAGGTATATTGAAAAAAAAAAAGTTTGAGTTTGTTTTGATATGTAGATGACCCCCTAAGAAAACTTTACATATATAATTTAAATGTAGACTTTATTGACAACGTTTGGTACCAGTAACTTTCTTCTACTACAATGATTTGTTACAAAGTTAGTATAGGTGTTCAGTTTTTCTTTTTCCATGAATGTACATTCTAAAAGTGGACTAAATGTTTTCTCTCTTTCCTTTCTGCGCAGAAATATTTAATATCATTCAAGCTTTTCCAAAAGTAAAAGGATCAGAGAAAGATATTCATTCCAAAAACCGTTACAAGAGTTCGTTTGAGAATATGACCCTAAGCGTATCATTAAAAAATAGCTTTCTAGAATATTAACATTACTTAAAAACCGGATTTGTAAGACAAAGATTCATTGCATGTTGCTGCAACTTTCTCTCTATAGAGAACGTTGACTTTTACAAAATCACAATGATAATCAGTAGCATCATTTTTAGGAACAGGAGGTTAATTTGTGTTGTGAGTTTGGATTGATATATTTTTTAATTTTACATTAAGATTTTTATATGTAAATAAAAAATAAGGTACAATATTCTACGGGAAATACCCTTTTTAACACTTTCCAACCTAGTTGAAAAGTGTTTATGACTTCGGTTTGTCTGGCCGTCTGCCGTCTGGCCGTCTGCCGTCTGCCGTCTGGCCGTGCTCTAACTCCCGTAAATATGCTCGGATTGCCTTGCAATTTTTATATGTTATTGTCGTTATCTATAGCACGTTCCCTATTTCAACTGAAGTGTGTAGCACTTATAGTTTTTTTACAGGGACACTCAAAAGAATTCCATTACATGACGGTCTATGGGGAAAAATCATTTGCGGTTTATTTTAATGATGTTACACAGTTGCAAACACATTGTAATTGATATATATCACTAAGGTGTATTACAAGAAGCTTAATATGGAATAGGGTGTGCATAGCACTTATTGTTAATTTACAGGGACAGTCAAAAGAATTCCGCTACATTACGCCTATGGAGAAAAATCGTCTGCAGTTTATTTAATTAATGTTTCACTATTTTAAACGCATTGAAATTTATAAATATCACTAAGGTGCATTACAAGAGGCTTACTACAGAATATTGTGTGTATAGTAGTCATCGTTTATTTACAGGGACACACAAAAGAATTCTCTACTGTCTGTTAACAATAATTCCTGGAAGTGTGTTTTAAGTTACTGAGCGCGATTTTAAAATTAACCCACTTTTTGTTTATTACGTGGTGTGTATAAATTCTGTAGATCATATACAGGGTAGCACAAAAGTTCGCGAACACATTTCTGTCTATTGACAGAAACTCCAGAAGGAGAATTTTAAACTGTGCTACGCGTTTCTTAACTGAACTAAAATTTAGCATCCTATGTAGTATATATACAAATATATAGATCATATACAGGGCTGAATAAAAGTATTCGGATATTTTTCCGAATATTATATGCGTTGGAAATTCCTCAAAATATGTTTTTAAATATGTTATGCGTTTTCCAAATTGTTTACTTAGATGTTATCTTTCAGCTTATTAAACGGTATGATTTGTAAAATTATTTTGGAAGCGTTGGGAAGTGTTACATAATCTATGCTTGACGCATGATTTTTCGTTCTTGTTTTTTAATGAAAACTTTTAAAGATGTATATAATATATAGTCAAAGCATATGAAGAGTCGAGGGTTATAATCAGGGTTCTCATTGGCTTTTGACTAATCTTAGCAATTTGCCTAATCATTAAAAAAAACTATAGCCAAATGAAAATAATGTTAGCAATAGATTTGTTGCACAACATCGATTTTAAAAACGTTCTTTAATCTCCCTAACGTATTACCCTTTTTTAACACTTTCCAACCTAGTTGAAAAGTGTTTATGACTTCGGTTTGTCTGGCCGTCTGCCGTATGGCCGTCTGTCCGTGCTCTAACTCCTGTAAATATGCTCGGATTGCTCTGCAATTTTTATATGTTATTGTCGTTATCTATAGGACGTTCCTTATTTCAACGGAAGTGTGTAGCACTTATAGTTTTTTTACAGGGACACTCAAAAGAATTCCGTTACATTGTGGTGTATGGGGAAAAATCATTTGCGGTTTATTTAAATAATGTTTCACTATTTTAAACGCATTGAAATGTATATACATCACTAAGGTGCATTAGAAGAAGCTTATTATGGAATAGGGTGTGCATAGCACTTATAGTTACTTTACAGGGACAGTCAAAAGAATTCCGTTACATTACGTCTATGGAGAAAAATCGTCTGCGGTTTAATTAAATAATGTTTCACTATTTTAAACGCATTGAAATTTATATATATTACTAAGGTGCATTACAAGAGGCTTACTACAGAATATTGTGTGTATAGCAGTCATCGTTCATTTACAGGGACACACAAAAGTATTCTCTACTGTCTGTTAACAATAATTCCTGGAAGTGCGTTTTAAGTTGCTGAACGCGATTTTAATTTTAAATCGCTTTTTATCTATTACGTGGTGTGTATAAATTCTGTAGATCCTATACAGGGAAGCACAAAAGTTCGCGAACACATTTCCGTTTATTGACAGAAACTCCAGCCGGAGATTTTTAAACTGTGCTACGCGTTTCCTAACTGAACTAAAATTTAACATCCTATGTAGTATATATACAAATCTATAGATCCTATACAGGGCTGAATAAAAGTATTCGGATATTTTACCGAATATTGTATATGTTGGAAATTCCTGAAATTATGTTTTAAAATACGCTATGCGTTTTTCAAATTGTTTACTTTGATGGTATCTTTCAGCTTATTAAACGGTATGATTTGTAAAATTATTTTGGAAGCGTTGGAAAGTGTTACATAATCTATGCTTGACGCACGATTTTTCGTTCTTGTTTTTTAAATGTCCGCAATAGATAAATTTCCTTTTATTTGAAATTAATATTTTTATCTTGCCAAATTTCTTCTAGTACTGTATTATTACTGAATTTTTGGGTACTATGTTGTATGAATACAACTCTATAAATCATATGTAGGTCTGCACAAAATAATTTGAGTATATTACCGTATATGGGCAACAATTACTGAAAATGGGTTTTATCCGTGTTATGTGCTTTCTAAATTGTTTATTTAGATATTTATTTTCATCTTAGGAATATAAATGAAGTTCCGTAACAATATTCTGATAATGTTGAATAGTGCTTCATAATCTACACATGATGCATGTTTTTTCTTTATTATATTTATCACGATTCAGCGATTCTGTGATTATATGGCGTCTTAGAAAAACAATTTTTAACACCTTCTAACATAGTTTTAAATTGTTTATGAATTCGGCCTGTCTGTCTGCCGTCTGCCGTCTGTCAGTACTCTAACTCTCGTAAATAGACTCGATTGCCATGAAATTTTTATAGGTTATTCAGATTTACAATAAAATGTTCGGTATTGAAAATGAAGTATGTAGCATTTATAGTTCGCTTACAGGGGCACACAAAATAATTCTGTTACATTATGGTGTATGGGAGAAAATCATTTTTGGTGCATTTTATTGCTGTTACGATATTTCAAACATAATAACTTGATATAAATCACTGAGACGGACTACAACATGTTTTCTCAGGAGTATAGAATAAGTAGAACTTATAATTCGTTTACAGGGATTCATAAACGAATTCCATTACATTATGATCTATGGGGGAAAAACCGTTTGCGTTGCATTTTAATGATCTTATTGTACTTCAAACATAATGAAATCACTGAAGTGCTCATTTGCGTTTATTTACAGAGACATATAAAAGAATTCGGTTACAGGACTGATTATGATCGATAATTGCTGGATGTGCGTTTCCGCTGTGGTATACATTTTTAAACTTATCTAATTGTTAGTGTATTATGTGGTGAGTATAAATTCTATAGATCGCACACAGGGCTACACGAAAAAATTCCCACACATTACCACCTATGGACAGCAATACTGAAAATGGATGTTTACTGAGTTATGTGGATTTTTCTTTAGATGTCTGATTTCATTTTATGGAATTCTTAATATTATTCTGTTATTGTTGGAAAGTGTTTATAATCTGTGCCTGATACATGATTTTCCTTTCTTGTTTTAATTAAACTTTTTTTCTTAATGAAAACCAACATTTAAAAGTTCATATTTGGTTATTATTAAAAGGAATAATCTTCACGTAAAAAAAAAATAAGTTTTTTCAGGGAAAATAAAAATTAAATTTTCGCTATTTATATTAAAATGTTATCTTTTAACTATTTTGCTTGAATTTTTCATATTTTATCTATAGTATGAATAATAATGATAACAAATTTAAGAATTCTATTAGCTTTCGAGAGAAACAATTTAAACTAATACAAGTACAATAATACGCAGAAAAACTCTCAAAAAATCACATGTTTAATTTTTTTTTCAAAGAAAAGTTTTAAAAATATTGTAAATTTGATACTTAACTATTTTACATGTGATATAATGTTCATTTAGAAAACAAATTCGTTGAACTTTTAGTACTGTTATTTTCTAAGATAGTTTCAAATCCATATTCGGTACTTTTTGGCGCATTCACTAAATCGCTCTTATCGAGGAATTTGTTTCCGAAAAATACTGAAATGGTACTGACAACCAAATGCCAGTACATTTTTAATTCTTTTTAATAGTGTCGCCTCATTGTAGTGTTGCCTTCAGACAGACATTCTTCAAATTAGCCGCTATGTTCAGGAAAATATAAAGCATCATGTTTTGACCATTTTTGATCTACTGTGTTATATTATGAAAAAGTTTTTTCTTCGTTTCATTTTGTTATGTTGATATATCATGTCTTATATAATAAATTAATGTTTTTTTAATTAAATTATAAGTTATAAGTGAGACGAAAAAAAGAAAGAAAGAAACCTGTTTGTACTCAAACCTTTGAAGGACAGAGTATTTGATGTATCTCTGTAAAGAATTATGAGTGATAGAATGAGTGATGGCTACATTTCAAAAGAAGACATTTTTTGATCCATTTGAGAACGTATTAAAATTGTTTATTCTTTTAACGGAGATAGCAGATGTCAGTGCCTGAAAAGAAAAAGAATGCATGGTACGATGGTTATTTTAAACTATTTAAAAAAAAAAGTAATTATTTCTCAATTTATTGTACTGATATTTATTTATTATATGCCAATTAACATATTTCAGAGAAAGGGATTTGGCACATCCGAGTGTTTAGTGTTTATTGCGGAAACACTTTATTGTCGTCCTCATTCCCTTTAAATTCCATTGTTATCAATATCGCACATTTTGACGCTCCGTAGACGATCATGTATTAAACTTTTTCACGCGTTCCTAAAAGGGAAAAAATATATATATACGATATTATTTTTAAAGCTTGAAGGAGTACGGTGTACTACTATTCAAATTTCGTGAAGACAAGATGATTTTTACGGAAACTAGAGCCTAAAAAGAAAACAAGACAAGAATACAGACAAATAGACAAGTATGCCATTTTCGGATCCTAAGAAATTTATACGGAACCACCTCCCAGAACGAGCCTTCCCATTAACAGCAATAAAAGATAAAACTAAACCTAAAATAAATAAATAATAAACAAATAATAAATAAATAAACAGATAATTTTCAAAATGGGAGCATCCATTCAAAAATTATGCATGGACATATATAAAATAATTATACATATGCAAACAATTTGTATGGCCTCCTTTATTGGAAGTTGGTTAAAAAGAAACATACTGGCTGTCTACTCAACAACATGTCTAATTTCATGGTCACCGGAGTATTTTGTACGCATTGTGGAGTAAAAAATATAGGCAGGTATATAGACAAAGAAACTGGCATGATATTCTTGTATCTAAACATTTTTACGGAACCAACACAAAAACACGGCTTTAGAAAAAAAATAATAAAAGGGGCACCCGTTCGAAATCGTGAACATAATTAACAAGAACGAAAAATCATGCATCTGTTATATATTATGAAACATTTTCCAGCATTAACATAATATTATTAAAAAATTATTTTCATACAGTGGAATGATATATCTACATAAGCAATTTAAATGAAATACACCTCAAACGATTTTTCTCCGTAAATCATAATGTAAGGGAATTTTTTTTATGTGTTCCTGTAAACGAACTAGAGTAATAATATAAATGTTACATACGTTATTTTCAATAGCAAACTTTTTATAGTGAACAACAATAAAATATAAAAATTATATGCCATTCTGAGTATATTTACGCGAATTAAAGCACGGTCAGACGGACAGCCAGAGTGACAAACCGAATTCATAAACACAATTCAGCTATGTTGGAAAGAGTTAAAAATGTGTTTTGTCGAACTAAGTAATAACTTATAATAAATCGGTTAAAAATAAAGGTGTCGTACTAAGCATGAATTCCACAGTGCAAATTCACCCCCACATAAATCCGAATATAATAATAATGAAATCCTATTAAATCATCTTTCGCCTTTTCAGAGCACATGGAAATTGAAATTTGTGTTCATAAATTACAGTTTTAAATAAGACATAAGTGAATGGGTATCATAAACGGAGCTGGAAAGGTGCCGAACACATAGCAAAATCATGAACACTTTTAACTGGTGAAAAAGGGATCTTATATGACCTTCTTTCACAAGCTTCACAGCGTTATGAAAATTGTAAAGAAAAATGGATACATTTTATTTAACGTTTTCATTGAATTAATGAATATTTTTCAAAAGATGCAAAAATATTTAGAAATTGTAATTTATTTTAGAAATACCATATACATTACAATAATATTTTCCTCCACTAAACGAGAGTATTTATTGAAAACATTTTTCCTTCTTTTAGTTTTTACACTTCCAACACTTCCAACACGTACATATTTATGTATTATATGCTTATACAACTGTTATATATATATTTGTATTTGGACCCAGGCATATAAACAAGAACTAAACCTGAGCACGCTTCTATTATTCTACTGAAAGCAAATGAATACAACATTTTTTTTTCTGCACTCCGATCCAGAATTAGGATGCCAGATTTAAAGTTCTCAGGAGAAGCGTGCTAACCGTTGCACTATTGGGACGACGATCTTTTCAATACTGGCAGGTAGAAAGAACCTTATGTTATCACGTTTTTTCATGCATTTCATACATTTATTCATACCACTATTCATAATTTTTTTTAATAGCTCAGAACAACGACACTGATTTCAAGCTGTAAAATTATACTCACCTTTTATTTTCCGATGCATTTGAATCTATTGATTTCAGTGGGGCCACCCTTTGCGAGAAGTCCCCTTTAGAGAAATTTTAATCTTTTGCTACCGAATATCGATTTTTTTTTTTTTTTTTTGCTTAATTGAATAGCAGAAATCCAGAAAATCAAAATTTTCTGTTCAAAATTAGTGGCAGGAATAATCAAGGATTCTGAGCACTCTGTACGTCACTGAGGGGTCGCATACGTCGCTAAGGGGTTCTGATGGATAAACTGAGATGGCTCTCATGATGGCAGAATGCCTTGAGCGAAAGCTTAAAACAAAATCTTGCCTGTATTTATGTCTTTGTCGCCATTATCGAAGACATTGTTTTATGTAGTAAAGCCTCAAATTACTCTATTTGTATTCGATAAATATTGATTTTAATTCTGACTGTTTGATAATTTCACTCTATTTTATGCCTCATTTACTGGAAATAAATTCTGGACTATTTTCTTTCATGTGTGAGACAAGTGTTTCTGTTTAAACTTAATTTCAACAATACTTCTTTCAATAACTTAACTTATTTTACTAATCATATTTTCCAAACTTACGTAAATTAAGCTATATTGCGCATGTTCTAATAACCTTGAAGTTTTCGAATAGCAAAGAAATTGACATGGAAAGTCCATTATTTTTTACCCCGCGTAAAAAAAAGAAAAGAAAAAAGCTACAAAGATATTGCATATGACGACAGGTTGTGACGTTAACTAAAATAAAACCTTTTACAGGATTTTGCCCTTAGGACTTTGCTTCTAATCCTTTCTTTGCATATTTATCACTCTTCTATCTCGTGTTGGAATCGTTACAACATATTCTTCATTTTCAAAGTTCTTTCGAGATAAAACGATAATAATAACTATATTTAGAGGAAGTAAAGTTATATTTATCGATGGGATTTTTCACAATGCTTTCATTTTCAGAACATTATGTTCTGTACCTTTCGTCAAAGTTCAATTTTTATTTTGTAAAACCTAAAAGAGATAAAAGCCGCAACAGTTGTTTTAAGTAGTGGGTTTGTTAATTTAAAGTCTCCAGAAAGCAATGTAAAACAAGTATGTTCAAGTTACATACACTGTAAAAATAAAAAAAATAAAATAAATAAATAATAATAAAAAATCCGTTAATTTGACAGTAAAATTCACGTATTTTTAGTGAAAATAATTTTCCCTATGAAAATAATTTCGTAAATATGTCAGAAAGTACGAATATAGATTTGAGAATATATTTGACAAATTACAAATTATTACTATTATAAAATTATTACCATTTAAAAAAAAAATCTAAATTACGTTAGGAAATCTGACAAGTCGAAAAAATGTTTATTTCCAACTGAGTGAGAAAGTGTTCAGGCCAGTTCTCGAACCTAGGATATCTGGTTTAACATACCAAATAAGCTGTTAAGTACGATGAGTGAATTGAATTGGCCAGAATTGTTCAGGATAGCTCAGTTGATAGGGTGTTGGCACGTTAAGCCACTGGTCCTAGGTTCAACTCCACCCCTTTGCACACCTTTTCCACTCACTTGGTAATAAAACAAAATCTTTCGAACAGTGCTAAAATTTTGGTAAAATTATCATTTTCACTAAGGTTTCACTAGTTTTATGGTGACACTGTTTTTATTTTCTTTGGCTGTGAAAATACTTTTGAAATGACCTGAAATTTGAAGAAAAACTTTTTAAAATTCCTTTTAATGTATGACTTTCAGAAAATCTGTTTAAAAGAAATTTAATAAAATATAAAAGTATTTTTTAATTAGATTTTTATTTAAATAAGATATTTTCACCCATAAAAGATAATGCATCTCAATACAGTGGCTAATTCTTATGAGAAGTGATAAATCTAACAAGATAGCATAAAAGATAACCATTTTTCTATTTTTCTTAACTTGGTGTATAATTGCAAGAACTGCCAAACAGAAATAGTAGATAAAATAATTGTATATTTCATAAATGTCTGAAAAATAAGTAAACAAATGTGAACGATGCAATTTATTGATTCACAATAATGTTGATAAAATCAAGTATATCACTGAACGTTTCCTTCCGATGCATCTAGTTTTATAGTTTTTCAGTGCGTGAGTAAAAATATTTCCGCACATCTGGTTGTCGCGTGCATTATTATTATTTTTGTCACGTTGCAAAACAAGTAACAAAAGAACATTCAGTATTGCTATTTATTATGAATGATTTATCTTAGTAAAAAAGTATAGCATATTAATATCGCTCCCGGAGCGAAAGATTGTACAGTCTGTCTCAAAAGTTCAGGCACAACCAGAATATGTCGTTTATAAAATAAAAATGCAAAATTAATGAAAACCGTATTATTTACTTATTATATTCTGTAAAATTTTTCAAATAAATCATATAAAAAGAAATAAATGGACACATTATCATAACTTTTATAGAACTCATAAAAATTTGTGATTATACAGTATCTCAAAAGTTTAGGAACAACGCAAAAAAAAAAAAAAAAAAAAAAAAAAAAAAAACAATCATTTAACAATTTTGCAGGATTTTATTTATAAATAGTAGTTCTCAGGTTTGGGATAACTTTAAATAATCGTGTTTCTATAGAGTTAATTATATTTTTAAAAAATATTGCTGGCAGAGAATGCCTTTATTTTTCAATGGTCATACATAGTTCTTCAGTAGAGTCACATTCCATTCATTCTTGAATACTTCACGGATTAAGATACCCAAATGTTCTAAATTAAGTTTATACCTAGGCATAAATTTGGCCAATCTGAAACGATAACATTTTGCGCGGAAAGCCACTGTTTTATACTATGTGAATTGGGGATTGAAGTATTGTCGTGCTAAAATCTTCTCTCAGGACCCTAAGATTCATCAGATGGAAGTAGATGTTGTTCTAATGTGTCATGATACTTTGTTGAATTTTGTTTCTTACGGAGAAAAGACAATTGCTCCCCGAACCTTCTGAGACTTACCGCCTTGTCGTCTAATGCAGAAAGTACTCGGCTGTTTTCTGTGGTCATGCTAGTAGCAATTCCAGCCATCAGGTTCATCCATGTTTCCTTTATTTTCATCGCTGAATAATACGGGGAGCCACCTGTATCCGTACGACCAGTACTTTTGAGCACAATCCATTCTGGCTTGTTTGTGGTGTGGTTTTAAGCGCGGTTTACAAGACATTTAAAAAAAATCTTGAATTCTCTAATGCGTCTGTATTGTGTCTTTCGAAACATTGACACCGAAATTAGTTTAATTTGTTTTATGGACATATTTTGTTTTGATCAATCTTCTAATTTTTCGATCAGTTTGAACATTTGTTACACGTGGCCACCGCATCTTAGTTTTAGGCTGAAATTGTTATTGCTAGCATGTACTTGGTATATTCCTCGCTTTGAACGTTTTAAAATTTTAGAAATTTTGATAGAGGGCTTACATTTTGATTTCAACTTAAACATATTTAACATTTCCTTTTTTGTAAATTTTGTAGCTTTCGGCATCTTAAATAAATAACGGAAATTGAATATTAATTGCTATACCGCTCAGAGAAAACAGTTAATTCGTTTGAATGGTTAATTGGTTGAAACCAATCTAGCATTTGTTAAATTCGCTTGTTAAATTCGCATGTTAAATTCGCATGTGCCCAAACTTTTGAGACTGCGATTTTGTAAGGAAAATAAAAAAAAGTCTTTTTTAAATAAATAGTGCTGATGTATTGTAATATCTTTACTAACATTGTAATTTTACTACATTGTAATTTACTACAATTGTAATTTACTACATTGTAATATCTTTACTAAGTTTCATTTCGATTACATTTTAAAGATTCATCGTGAAATTATTCTATGTATGTCTCCTTCCAATTTTATTATAATTTTGTAGTATGTGCCTAAAATTTTGGGGCAGACTGTATGAAATATTCACAATAAAAGTATAAAGTTGTTTTGTTCATTTTTTTTTCAATATTTATTAAGAAAAAAATAACGATTTTTAGAGATTGTTTTTTACCTTCGTGTTTTTGTGGTAACATTTTTTTTTTGACCAATTCCAAATCCTGCACGGGTCGGGTCATATCCGTGCAGAACTCAAATTCGAACCCGTTCTAGTTGCAGTTTACCTGAAACTCATTCGAACACGAAGGAAAAAAAACATTCACTAGAAACCCGACCTGAATCTGACGCAGTTCACTCCGAATTCGACCCGGGATGAATAAAAATTAAATCATATTTTCATGCAAATATGGAAACATGCCCTATAATTATATTTTTAATGTCAACTTTATCCTTTATAAGGAAAAATGAACAAACACACACACACACACACACACACGCATATATATATATACTCATTTATATTCAAACATATGATTTTTCCATCTGAAAAAATATTGTGAACTTTCTTTTGAAAAAAGATTTACCAAAGCCATAGCTGCCAAATTTCAGGTTTTTTCTTTTTAAAATCAGATATATATTCTTTGAACCATACAAAAAATAAATAATAATAAAATGTTACTTTTCTTCTATATAATAATTACATGTTTTCCATTCATTAAATAAAATTTCTGGTTGAAATATGTTTATTTGATTTTAAAAAAACCCAGGAAGGTTGGCAGTTATGCAAACCCCATTCGAAAGAGTCAAAATCTAACCCGAAACAATTAGAGTAAATCGGACTTGAACCTGACCCGCAACGAAAAATATTAGCGACGACACGAACCGTGGGTTGAGTCGTGCTCGGATAAAATCAGTTTATACCGACCCGATGCACGATTATATTTCACATTCATTTTAATTCTCTTTGTTGAAAACGTTGCTTATTTTGACGTACAATATATGATGATTTACAGTCAAACTTGTTCAAAGCGCAATCGCAAAGGAATGAAATATTTTTCCGAATTGGATATATTTCCGCAATATATAAAATGATATATAAAGCTGACAGAAATTATAAAAAAATTATTTTTCTTACTTTATAATACATTATAATATTATATTACCTTATACATTACAAGATTATATTACAGCACTTATAATAATTGTACATATAGTACGTTATAGTTATTTTATCTATATAAGTGAAGATTCTCACTCATGATGTTCTTGCAGAGACACACGTTGTAAAATCTTGTATATTTACATATCATCACTTTATTATTGCTACAATACACCACACTACAATGTTTAGGCCCATACTCTTACAAAGTAAGAAAACCAATTGCAAAGCAAACCTATTAAGCCGTTTTCCAAAGATTTAACAAAGAAGTTTATTTCCTCTTTTTTTGAAATAAAAAATCATTTTCATCAATAAAGTTTATTTTATTTATGTCGCGAAATCTTTATTTTTCATGCTTTTTTTAAATATTTTTATTAGTTATTTTTGTATAATTTAAGAATAGAGTATTTCATTCATTTATTTTTGTTTGTATGTAAAATGCACTTTGATGGCCTCGGGCAAAGACAGGCCTATACACTGCTAGACGGGAGAATCCCAGCTAGAATATACAGGGTTGTTATAATTAAAGTTCGCCTATTCAGAAGGCTCTAGAGCCAGTTCTATGGCTCCAAACGAAACAAAATTTCACTAGTGCGTAGTTAAAGAGATGCGCTCTGCGAAAATCGAAAAAAATAATTAGTTCCTTTTTTCGTCAGTAGGTGGCGCTGCGTCAATATTTAAGGCGATGTTTGCAGATTCATTATATCAATTTCAGTCAATCCAGACGAAGCACACAAATTTAAAAGTTTCAACAAACTTCGACGAACTGCGAATTGTTATAATTAAAGTTCACCTAATCAGACAGCTCTAGAGCCTGACCTATGACTCCAAACAATACAGAAAAATGAATATAATTTCATGTGATGTAATCTGCATCAACAAAAATAAAACATGTCGCTCGGCAGCGAGGAAATAACGAAGAATAACATTACGCATGCTCAATGAATCCTCCACCATTTTCAATAACGCATTCAATTCTCAGAATTGTGCTTTCTACAGCATTGCGTAAACTGTGCTGTGAGATTGAGCGAATATGAAGTCTAATACTGTCTTTCAGATCAGAGATTGTCTGACATCTGTCTTTAGATACAGAATCTTTCAAAAATCCCCACAACCAAAAATCGCATGGTGTTAGATCAGGCGATCGTGGTGGCCAGACTGTTTAAAAATAACGACTTATGATGCGGTCTTCTGTAAAATGCCTTGTTAAAAAAGTCCGAACTGCTCTAGTAATGTGCGGTGGTGCACAGTCTTGCATAAACACGATATTTTGAAGGCAGCCTCGCTGTTGCAGCTCGGGAATCAGAAAATTTGACAACATATTGAGATACCTTCTCCCATTTACGGAACATGTAATGGGTCCTGTGGATGTTAGTTCCTCAAAAAAATATGGCCCTATCATAAACGTAAATATGAAACCGCACCACACCGTCACTTTAGCTGCATGCAATGGAACTTCTTGGACAACATTAGGATTCTCTTTCGCCCAAATTCGACAGTTGTGTGTGTTCACTTGTCCGTTTAAATAAAAATGCGCTTCATCACTCCATAGAATATTCCAGGGCCAAGAATTGTCCACATTCATTCGTGCAAGAAACTGTAGTGAAAATGATAGCCGACTTTCGGTATCACCCTGTATTAGTTGTTGCACCCTCTGAATCTTGTATGGATAGTAGCGCAAAATTTGACGCATCACTTTTCTCACAGTGGAAATCGGCATATCGACTTCATTCGCAATAGCTGGCACACTTGCATTACCAAATGATGACTGGCTTGCTAAATCCACGGCAGCAGTAGCAATATCTTCAATGCTAGAAATGTCCACCTTTTTTCGTCCTCTGCCAGGAAGAATATCGAGTTTTCCTGTTTCCTCGAACTTTTTAATCATTTTGTGAACTCCACGATCCGACGTTGGTCCACGTCTAACATCTTTTAGTTTCCGGAATTCTCAAAGAGCTGCAGCTGCGTTGCTGTTATTTTGATAAAATAACTTTACAAGAAGTGCCTTTTCTTTCAAAGTTACCATTCTCCACAAAGCGTAGATTTAAATGCTTTTCAAAAACAATCAACTGTTCCAGTGTCAAAAAAATCACAGACACACTTTATCAGCAAGTTTTAAATCATCAGCTGGTTAGAAAGGTATTTCAAGTTTTTGAAGTTGCGACGTCACTTTGACGTCGTTCGTCGAAAATTTGAATAAAATGTGATCTTTTTCAAGCGTTGGATGAAATTTTGTGTGTTTCATCTGGATTGACCGAAATTGATATAACGAATCTGAAAAAGTTTACTTTTACCAACTGTGAAATAAAATTTCCTGTATTTTGTTTTTTACAAAATAAAGGAATCTGCAAATATCGGCTAAAATATTGGCACAGCGCCACCTATTGACAAAAATTTTAACTAATTTTTTTTTCGATTTTCGCAGAGCGCATCTCTTCAACTACGTACTAGTGAAATTTTGTTTCATTTGGAGCCATAGAACCGGCTCTAGAGCCTTCTGAATAGGCGAACTTTAATTATAACAACCCTGTATATATACACACACACACAAACGAATTGGCTAACCTCCGTCGTTAGAAATAAGTTAAAAAGCATAAAATAATAGTTTTAATCACAAGTTCTTCGCAAAAAAAAATAATAACAAGTAATATAAAAAAAAAAGTTAATTCCTATTTAGGTCAAAAAGAAATTTTTTTCCAGCGATCTACACGCTTCGCCACTGACGGTATTTATTCCTAAATATCTTATATAAGAGAAATTTATTTTCGAGTACGGGAGGATTTCCTTCCGTCGCAGGCGAGGCTCGATCCTGGGACCTTGTGGTTACGAGCTCAGAGCTTAACCGACTGCGTTATCAAGACTTGTGAGTGGGTGCTTTTAAATGGAACTAATGTCTGAAATAAGTCGGCTGCGTGTTGATATTTTTTCTCTCATATAAAACTAAAATTAATTAATTAAATTTAATCAATGAATTAATATTTGAAAAAACTGTATTAACATCAAGTGTCATCCACTACACGTTTAAAAAAATGTATTTGTAATGTAATTAAATATAAAATGTATATAAATATATATAGGGAGAGTGTGAACTAATAGTAGGAATTGAAAAATACTGAAATTTACAAAAAAATCAAGTTAATAAAAAAGTAAATTAAAGCAAGAGTGATACTTTTCCTTTACAAAAAATAGGAAAGGAAAAGAAAACAGAAATTAACTTTTCATTAGTTTTACTTTTCAGCCAAAAACTTTTCTCTAAATTCATTATAATTTGCAGCATGATTCTGCATTATTAATTTTATTTCTTAAATTAAAAAAATCTTTCTATTGAAATGTTAATAATGTATTTGTGTATACTTAAGGTGTCCCGTGAAAGACATTATTTATTTAACGGTACGTGGATAAAGGTAGTTTGCTTTAGATAAGTTTATAATCTAAATAATCTTATCAATGAAAAGAACTGTTAAAGTTCACAAAGACAACTAAACCGCCTACTTTTGGTTTTATTCCTTATCCCGCTGAGTAATTTTTATCGGCATAATAAATTTGCACTTTGAGGACCTAAAACGCATGTTTTAGGGTAAGAAAATTGTTTCAGAATTGTCTTAGATAACTAACCGATTTGTTAAAATAGATCTTTTCTGAAAATAACAGTAATAAAGGACTGTAACTAGGGTAGGGTAAAATAAAAGAGATGGTCACAAGAATAATTCGATTAGTGGCAAGAAGTGTTATTTTTGCTCATGACGGCTAAACAAATTGGACCTTTAGTTTGAAGTAGGATGTTCGTGGCCATGGTTAGCAAAGAAATCATTATAACAATTGACTTAGGCTGCATAAGAAAAAATAATACACACACACACACACACACATACAAAATGCTATGTGTTTAGAAATTCATTAAATAATTCGTGACTTCAAACAGTTCCATGACATATGTAATGTGTTAAATGAAAATATTGTTTTTCTATATAAGAAATTTATTTATTATTTTCAACCAAGCTATTTATACAGAAATGTAACAAAAACGGTACAGCTTATAACATAGCGCATGTTTAAATATTATATTGTTATTCTATAATTTATTAAATATTATTTCGTTCTGTTCATGATTATCATGATTATTCTATTCATGATTAGTCATGATTATCATGGTTATTCTATTCATGATTATTCACTATCATTAGTACCTTAAATTCTTACTATTCAATTTTAATTTGGAAATAACCCCGAAAATTTGCTCATTTTAATAAAATCAATAACTGTGAAACTAATCCGTGCAAAGTCATGAAGTTATATTTAGGCCAATTCAAAAGTGCAAAATTTTTTATGCTGTCAGATTCATGTGTCATTATTCAACAATTTAAAGTTAGGATTCGTTTTAATGTGGAGAACGAAACAAACGAAACAAATTACAAAAAATTTATATGATAATAAACATTAATCCCAATCAATTAGTTCCTGAATCATTTTTCTACTACTATTTCTGACACTGTTAGGTGTGGTCACTTTATAATATTTATTTTCCAAGCCTGTACATGAATGTGTATGATTTAATATAAATTTTAATCCTTTAAAGTCCCCCTTGTGTGCCAAAGAAAAGAAAAAAAAGTCTTATATAATATAAAAAAAGTCGGAATCAACTTATGAACAAATTTTAAATCGTAGAATGTAAACCTGTTTTCAAAAATAGACTCATTCAAATAAAGTAGAACCAGTGGAAGTGAGAGAACTTCAGACGAATAATAAATGATTTAATAAATATTACATTATAATCAGTTCAATATTATATTTTAATTACAGTAGTATATAATTACACATTTTCTAAACAATTTAATACAATTTTATATTTAAACTCGCTTTAATTTAAAATTATATTAAGATGTTATTTCCACAGATATGAAAACTGAAACAGTTAATTAAATGACTTATTATTTAATAATAAATGGCACTGAGTGGGGACATCTTTATCACTTAAATCTGAAACAGAAGAATTAATCCTATTAAACACAGCTGAATCAGTGCGATTGGAGATTTTCCGGTGTATTTAACAAAATCCGAAAAAGAAAAGGAAATAAAAATGCGGGAAAAAGCTTCTTTATGACAACAAAATGATTCTTCTGATAAAACTTACATATACGTTTATTTTATATGCATTCAGTATACCTTATATATATATATATATTTAAACATAAAATAACAGAAGTTCAGAATTAATATAAAATTAAATATTTGGAAGTCATGATTAACTCCTACTTTAAATATATTGCTACATTTTTTGCTTTACCGAATCAATTTAAGATTTTTTAAATTGATTCGGTATGTAGTAATAGTAATGATTTAAAAGCAATGGAGAAAAAAACAATGTTAAAGGTTAAAGAATATAACGTACGCAAAAACATAAAATTGTCTTTTACATATATTAATTTGTGTACAGTCTAAACATGATTATTTTTATTATTAGCGGAGTATACAGGAAAATAAAACATTTAGTTTCCCTGAAATATGCAATTGACTAAAAAATACATTCTCCAAAGCCATTAAATTAGTAAAAAAGTATACTCTTGCTTTGCTGCACAGTGTTTATTAAATAAGCGACTTTATAACATGTTGAAGTGTAAAATATATATATAAATTAAAAACTGTTCAGATGGAATCGCATGGGAAAGGGAAAAATTCCATTTTAGACAGTTTTCTGCTTTTATAGGTTTTACTATATATTCATACGTCAATGCAGGTACCATTAAAACTTGAAAATTATTTTTGTTTAATTTATTAAAAATAACAATAAGAACAACAAAAAATAATATTGTCCAAAGTATAGAAAGATTATTTAGATTCTATCTTTGAACGTCTATGCATGATTTTTCTGTAATATCTGTTGAAGGATGTACTCTTATTTTAACACTGAATTATCCTGTTGAATTATGCGCTCTTTATTTAATGTCATATCACTGTAATATCACTTTAATCCTATCACTATATTTTTGTATTACTGTCTAAGAATACTTAGGCAGAAAGGATTGCTATATTATTTTGCTATACACCAGGCCCGAGCGCAGGATTTTCTAAAGGGAGGGGTTAACTGTGAAGCATTTTCTTAAGTTTAATTTTTTATAAAAATTACTATCTATAATTAACCACTAAATTACTCTAATTATGCATCACCTTAATTAAGCATTAAATTGTATGACGATTTGCACTTATTACATATTAATTACCGCTACCTGCATATCATCAATATATGTGTAATTTACGACCAATTCTTACTCACGAGGGGAAAACTACAGTTGTTGTTTTAAACCTGATAACAGGTACAATCTAGCCCAAATTATTATGCGTTGGTTCACCTACATAAATAAATTACATGGAAGTGAGAGTTTGCAGGTAAAATTAAAACTTGATAACAAAAATCAGAACCGTTATACCAATAATAAATATTTACCAAATGCACAAGAATAGCTAAAAATTTACCTTTACAAATTTTCCATTTTTTCTGTCAAGTTTGGTCAGAGTCAATCCATTCTACATGTTTAAAATTGTATTAAAAAAACAAAATTTAAAAAAAGAATAAGAAAAGAAACAAACAAAAAAGGATGTGGTTAAATCCCCGAAACAACCGTCTTGTGCAGTTGCACGGCCTTGGTATACACGGTCCCAAAAAGATTGAAACGCGCTTTAATTTTTTACCTGTTGGAGATGAGCAAGAAGTGTAAAGCGAAAAAAATGTCCAAAATAAGTTAGAAAATAAGACTACGTTAATGAAATAGTCCTCCCACTAATTAAAAAAACTTACACTTTTAAATTTATATACGATCCCCTAGACACAATTGGACAATTAGATAATTTAAAATATTAATCCAAAAATATCATTAAAAAACCGCATAGCAGATCTTTAAAATTGACTGAATTATGATAAAGGAAAAAAGCTGACTTTTTTGTACTATTTAAAAGGCTGTTTCCTCAGTGAAAATAGAGAACATCAATTTGTATATGTTCTCTATTTTCACTGAGGAAACAGCCTTTTAAATAGTACAAAAAAGTCAGCTTTTTTCCTTTGGCATTTCTTAAATAAAAATTAAGGTTAGATGTGAGAAAATTTTTCATTAAAATGCATCGAAATATAACATTACACAAGCAAAAATTATATAAAGAGACAAACGTAGTTTAAATACATTAGAAATATAATTAAAAAAATGCAATTGAAAGAACATTCTCAAAATGTTTTCCATGAAATCCAATATATAATTGAGCTCTTCTAGTAATGCTTCTGTAAATATTTTGGCATTCTTTACAACTAATATTATCGCAAGCATCAATTATCTTATGTTTAAGGGCAACTGCATTTAGTGGGCGAGTATTATAAAGTCTGAAGTTCGTTAATCAGTTTTTTTCAAATTATATTACTATAAATATTTGAAAGAAAGGGCTTTCTCTTTTTAGATCATAATGGTTTCATATCGTATGGGATAATATGATATAACAAAACGAAAGTAAATTGGATTTTCGTTCTTCTCCCTGCTCCGTTTCGGGATGTTTATTTCACATAAGATATCGAAAACATAACGAGATGAAAATGATCTCTTTTCCTTTCATGCTTTCTATACCTTATGTGATTATAACAAGGCGCAAGAGGAAACGAGAAAAAGGTAGGTTTTTGATTTTATCCACAGTTTCGTTACGTCATTTTGATACCACATTCGATATCGAAAGCATAACGAGGTGAAAAGAGTAAGACCCAAGCAGGGTCTGATTAAAGCACGGGCCAACTGGGCCGTGGCCCTGGCACCCCTGATTTTGTAAGTTCCTAAATTTGCCATGCAATTTTTATGAAGCTAATATTTTAAATCCATTTTTACCTTGTACTCATCATAATCAATATTTTATAATTTTAGGGTAAGATAACGATTAAAAATAAAAACGTATATTTATCTAAATACGTATTTATATACCCATATCTGTATTCAATAGTATAAAACATTTTTACTTTTTTGTGACAGTATAGAAAGTGGGTGTTTGAATGAATATTGGGCTCTGGTCTGCTCTTTGGCTTTATCGGGCCCTAGAAGGCTAAATTATAGTTAAAGGAAAGAAAAAAAATTGCGAGTTTAATTTTGAAGAACGTCATTGTGGAAAATTCTGATAATTCTTAAAATCAAATATATACGCGTTAATTAATAAATTTATTTTCTATTTTTCAAATAAAAAATGGCATGTACATAAGAATCCGAGATTACATCGGGAGTCTACGTGGGATTCGCAAACTTTCTCTTATGTATCCAGTATTATAATTTTTGTGATATGTCAGAAATTTACATTTCTAATTAGGTATATGGTTCCCATGTTCGATTTTCCATTAAGCATAAGTCACTCAATTTTAAAGATACAGTTATGCGGTTCTTTGTAATGATCTTGTTGGATTAAAAAAAAAAATATATATATATAATTGACCAATTTTGTCTAGGAGAAAGAGGCTGTCATATGAAAAATTTAAAAATGTAGCTCTGAAAATTAATGGCAAAACTATTCCATTAACAGTCTTATTTCCTACCTTATTTTGGAATTTTTTTCAATTTACACTGCTAACTTATCGCCAACATAAGTAAAATATTAAAGCACATTTCAATTATTTTAGGGACTCTCTGTATTTCCGTTTAATTTAATACTTTTTCTGTATTGACTTCTATGATAAAATATTTGGTTAACGAAATAAATATTTTAAATTAAGTCCGATTTCTGGAATATTTTTTACATTGTGATTATCAAATTCTTTCTGCCACCAAGTTTCAGAAATTTGTTACTATGTGCTTTCAAAGCTCTTCATTTATAATACCAGAGAAAAATTGCAATAACAGAATTATAATACTGCCACAGAAATGATGCTATAGAAGTGTGCCTGAAAGTCAAGGTGTCAAACTATTAACCCCTTCGCGACAAGCGCCTCGTGCAAAATGTTTATTGCACCAGTAATTCCAAACAGAAATATTTGTCTAATTTAATCACAGAAGCTCTGTGCTTTAATAAAGATAAATTTAAAATAAAAATATACTGGTTGAAAAAATTGAGGATTGTACGCACTCTATATTACATCATGTATACGGGACGCTCTCGTCGCGAAGGCTTTAAGGAATAAAGAAAAGTTCGCTAGTATCAGTATTTTCTTCCTTAATTGCTTTTCTTTTCAGCTGTGAAACTAGAGTGTTTTCGATTACTTATTTGCCGAATCAACTAAATACAGAATAATCTATTAAAGTCACTAAAGTTCTGAGAAATAAAACTAAAACAGATTTGCATACAGAAACAGATGCAAACAGAAATGCATAACTCAATTAAAAACACTCTTAAGCAATTCACGCTCATACACATCAATGCTTACTTATTATTTTGTGTAGCCGTGTATATCATCTATAGAATTTACACATACCACGTAGTATGCAAAAATTTAATTAAAATTTCATACAATAACTGAAAATGCACTTCCAGCATATATCTCTCATAGACAGTACTATAAGCAAAATCTTTTGCGTGTCCCTGTAAATGAACGATAACTGTTATGCACGTGATATTCTACAGTAAGCATCATGTAGTGCACTTCAATAATGCATATAAATTTCATTATGTTACAAGTAGTTATAACATTATTAAAATGCTTAGCAAACAATTTTTGCTCGTAGACCATTGTGCAACCGAATTCTTTTCTATGACCCTGTAAATGAATCATAAATGCTTTTCACATCATATCCTACAGAAAACAAGTTTTAGTGCCTCTCAGAAATACATATCCATTTCATTATGTTTGAAATAGTGTAAATCATTAAAATATACCGCAAACAAATTTCCCCATTGGACATAATGTAACGGGATTCTTCTGAGTGTCCCTGTAAACGAACTATAAATGTTCCATTTTTCAATAGAAAACATACCAACGGTAAACCTCAACGACATACAGGGTGATTTTTTTTTTAAAGTTGTGAAAGTAAAACACTGCAACAAAAGAACCTCTGATCCAAATGACCTAAAATTTCACCTGTATGCTTCCAAAGCAATGGGAATTTTTTTGGCATAGTTATAAAAAACTTAAAATCGCACCGACAGATGGCGCTGTAAGGTAGCAGAAACAAAGAATATCGTCTGTGGGAGGAAAAAAATGGACGGTACTTTGAGAAACCATCTTCCGTACATCCTCTGTCGTCATTGGCCCTTTTCTTAAATTCTTAAGGGTCCTAAATCTCCTAAGAGCAGTTGCTGCTCTGTCATTATTCTGATAATACAGTTTCACTAACAACGCACGGTCTGTCAATGGCGCAGTCATTGCGAGGATTTCCGTAGAATAATGAACACGAGATGTGCGTACTTCACGTTTTTACGCCATTGTGCGTGTGCCGGACGCAAGTTCGTCTCCCAACTTTACTGCCTGTACAGCGCCATCTGTCGGTGCGATTTTAAGTTTTTTTAACCACGCGTAAAAAAAATCCCATTGCTTTGGAAGCATACTGGTGAAATTTTAGGTCATTTGGATCAGTGGTTCTTTTGTTATAGGGTTTTACTTTCACAACTTTAAAAAAAATCACCCTGTATATAAATTAGATGGCATTCCAAGTATATTTACGAGAGTTAGAGCACGGACAGACAGTAGACCTTGCACAGACAACTCGAAGTCATAAATACTTTTCAACTATGTTAGAAAGTGTTAAAAATGCTGGGATCAGTTTCCTATTATATGTGATTTGTGTGATGTAAACCATAATGTAGGTAGGCTTTAGCTGAGAAATGGTAAATTTAACATATATTGCAATTTAAATTTGATGGTATGGAATTTTAATGAATTAAACTAATTTTTTTTTTGTGTAACTGTTTAATTAAAAAAATGCACGGATCTACCATTTAAAAGGGCTTTATATTTTACCAATTTAATTATTTTTATAAAGTGGGATAATATGACCTACGTTAATCGACTATCCCGCTTATAAAAATAATTTACATTGGCAAAATGATTGTTCCAATAAGTGAGCTCGACTATACTTTTGCTATTAGAGTACTTGAGGAGAATTTGGGTCAATTTCTTGTATAAATTTCTCACCGAAGACCAATTCGATCAAAAGAGGCAACCTCTAACACCGCTTTATAAACAATTGTATCCTGCTTCTTTTCAGGAGAGTTAAACGAATTTTTTGAATTCCACCGTACATAAGAAATACTTTAAATAACTCACCATTTTATTTATTTAAAACTTTATAAAACAAGTGTTGAATAAAATAGAAACAGAAATACCCTATTCACTGCCAAAGAGGATCGAAATAGGATTTCAAACAAGCAATCCAAATCGTTTTCGTAATTAAAAGAAACCTCACACATTTCTGTCGACTGTAGCGAGAAATAGAACTTCCGACTTCATGCTCCAAAAGTCTCAACGGTTGAGGTAAATAAACATGCTAATCTCAAGTGTCCATGTCCTTTGATTCCTTTAAACTTTATAAGCTCCATTCTAGTTTTAAAATGAACGGAAAAGAAATGTAAATTAAAAGTAAATATGCTCTCCTTAATGACATACAATTATTAGGACGAATATTGGATAATATCGGACTATGTTTCGCACTTATTGGGGTGATTGTGTTCCAGAAAAACACCCACCCAATAAATTCATCAAATATTTAAGCAGCATTGACGAAATGTTAGTATAACGGTGGAAAGAAATTCCAATAAAACACAAAGATTAGTGAAATATCAGGAATATTTATTATAATAAAATGCCAATATTTCCTTAAAATGGTATTCAATTTTTTAAAAATATCAGTGAACTGTATTAGTGCAAAATTTGCTGAAAAGTGATCTGTTATTTCTAGCCCTACATGGTTATATTTTTATTTGAAGTATATTTTAAAGATATAGTTGCAAGAAGGCTCTATCTTAATTACTTTAAACCTTTAAGTGCTTTTATTTTTTTAATTTTCAGAAAAAAAATTCTTTTTAGTTAAAAAAATAAAAAATAGCGATCCAAGTGGCAAAATTAAAAATTTAACGAATATATAAGTAGTTATTTTGCGTACTATTAATATGAAAATAGTCTGCAGACGATTTTTTTGAAGACCTTTGGGATATGACAGGATAAAACAGACAAAAAAATTTAACAGTATTTTCTCCTTTGTTATCATAAATTATTAGTTCGGACAAATAGTCCTATTTTTTAATTTACAAAATGAAACACGTGTTCGAAATTAAAGGCACAGCAACGGTGTATAGAGCTTTAAGTGAACTTTTTATTTTTGGTTTTATTACTAAATACTAAAGCATGGATTAATTGATAATAGTAAATGTAAAGACATATATTGTCACTACTACATGCATATAGCACTAAGATTAATTGTAAAGAAAAAATAATAGTAAATGTAAAGATATGTACTCCCAGGGGCATGCGCAGAAATCGTGCGGCCCGGTACCGATTAAACTTATAGATCCTCTCATGCGTTATAAATGCATATTCTTTACCCGAAATCGGACCCTCATGGGCACTCTTCAGCTTAGATCCCAGTACAACTGCGCTCTTGTCTCGCCCTTTTCACACATTTGAGTACTATTATTAGGACACCAGACACGAAAGGGTTAAGGAAATTTAAGTAAGGAACAAAAAATCAGTATGTTCAGGTGCTAATAGAGCTAAAAGGTTAAAAACTAATGATCATACATTTTCTGAAATCATTTTTGTAGTTTTTTCTTCGTTACTTTATTTAACCTTGATATTTACTCCATATGTGTCCAAAAGAGCATAAAGGGATTTAAAATACTTCCTGACATCTAAATCAACAAACGCACTCAATCGTATCAAATGACTGTATCGGTTATTATAAGTAGACAAAAAGAGAAAAAACGATGACGTCAAAGTAAAACATCTTGGATCGAAATGACAACAAAACTTCAGCTACGTCAAGATCAGGAAAACTCGAAGGGTAACTTAATTTTTACGTGATGTGAATCCGGAATGTAATGTTATGCAACTTCCTGGGAAAGACAAACATCCTTTGATGCTGACACGAGTTTATTCTAATTTGCAAAAGAAATTGCGATTATAAATGTTTTCCTGAAACTCAGGGTCAAACTTTCAATTGAGTCTGGCGAATTTTATGTACGATTAATTTGAATACAAGTTTTCTTCAGTTTGTCCGATCTCCCAATAAGTATTTCTATCATCTGCGACATTCATATATAGTTATCTTTACTTACTAATCAACCCATTTTTTTTTTATCTATCTATCTGCCCATCGCTATCTCTCTATATATGCGTATATACATACAAGCACTATATACACACAAACACGCACACACACATACACATATGGATAGATAAATTAAGCTATTTTATTTTCATACTTGGGGGGGGGGGGGGGGTTGAAGCTAGTCATTTTCAATATAGATTTATTATTACTTCAATAAGAAATGCAAATATATCTAAAGTCAGTGAGGGTAATACGGCCACTCTTATTTCAAACTAAAATTATGATGATTGTGGTGAAATTACAAAATATTAAAATCATGCGATTATTACAGTTAACTTTTCTCTTTAAGTTATGAAATAAATGTTTTTCACTTTTGATTTTCACTTTTAAATTCAAAAATTTCCAAAACACCTTTATTCGAAGGTAATATGGACAGTAAAGGTACTTCGGCCACTTTCCGATTTTTTCAAAAAATCAATTTGGTCTAAATTTTACTACATTTAAGCAAAAAGTGCAATGAAAAAGAGACACATATTAGAGACTTTATAATTTTTAGGAACAGAACTTTATTTCTAATTGAAATGAATCAAATGTAAAACAAGAATTCCAAAAAATCGAATTAAATAGTCTAAAATGTTGACAAAAATTCAAACAGTTAATAAGTTTGAAACCATCCCCTGAATTCCCAATAAAAGTGAAATAAAAGTTGCTTATGGCTGCTTAACCCCTTAACAGGTTCTTTTTTTTGACACAACAAACTAAAAATATGGGCAAAATACCCCTTTTCCCAAATTAAAATATTCGCCTTGTTTAATCGAAAATGTTCTGTCTTTAAATAAAGCTAATATTGCGTTTAAAAATTAGTGTTGGCTAAATGATTTGGATAACGGAACAAACAAACTCTTCTTGCACGTACGGTGTACGGGAAAGCCAGTTAAAGGGTTAATATCTGAGCATCTGAGCATTTAAAAATGGTTTTGTCTTGTTTCGGTTGCAGTGGCCATTTTTCTCTGTAGACAGGTTGCTCAAAATTCATGTGATTCATGCACGAATCTTAAATAATTTACAAATATCATCACATGCTATTAAAGAGCAATAAAAATCCTCACAAATTCAATAGAGATTACATTTTGAGAGATTTTTTTTTAATTCACTGACTACACCGAATGTAGGTAAACTCACCAGATAAAAATAACAACGACCACCTTGGAACCCAAGCAAATACAGTTAACCTCTTCCACAGAAAAGTTTATTAAAGAAATCCTGCTCGGAACGCGGTTGTAGCTTGTTTTTCAAGATAGTGGAGCCATTTATGGGCAAACAATGAAAGTAAATCTGAAATCGCCAAGTTGTCGTATTAACAGCGCTGGCCGTAGAACTCCGCAGTTACCTTACATGTTTAAACGCTATTACATTATAAATAATGAAGATATTTAATGTGCTATTGATGTTTACACTAATTTAATGCAGTGTTCTCACACGCATAGACGATTGAAGGGATCTATTTGTATTTGGTCTAAGAACGGATCAAATTCTTAGTTTTATTTATTTATTTTTTTATACATTGCGTTGTTTTTAAGTGCAGAACTAGATTCATTTCCCTTGAAGCTAACATCAAAATTTTTTTTAGGAGTCAAAGTTTGCAGCAGAAGAAATCTCGTAGAAACGAACCAAAACTCGCTGAAAACGAAAATGGAACCTGACTTTCTGTCCTACACTTCCGCTTTAAAACTATGTATCAAGCCATATTTTCTTTTACTGGGAAAATAAAACTCCCTTTTTTTTACTTTTTTTTGTTATCGTGGACTGTTTGTTTGGCAATGGTGTTCGAGATGCAATTAATCATTTCACGAAAACTTTCTCTTCCTTGAAGGCATTGCTCCCGTTGCAACAGGGTCAAACTGAACCCTTTTCTAATGACAAGCCCTTGCGAAAACTTTCAAATTCCTACTTTCTTTTTTGTACGTGAATTGACTGCTGTTCTTTGATGATTTCGCAAGCGACATGATTGACTTCCTTATTACTTCTCTCAACCCATATCTGTTGGTAACGAGTGATGAGCAGCAAATACAGGAACTTGCTCACTTCCGCCAACCCGCAGGTCAGGATACTCAAAAAATGAATAAGTAATTAGTATGAACAATGGCTCATACTGCAGAAGTATGGTATGTTATACTACAATATGATTACCAACATATTATCCCAATTTCTATGAATTTTGCTTTCAGCAATATTACTTATAAGAATTTTGTGAATGCAACCTAAAACATATTAAAATTGTGCCAAGGGGAACTGAATACATTAAATTTATTCTATTTAATAATTTCATCTCGCAGATGTTTAATAAGAGAAGATGTGCTAATAATGTATTATTGAGTTAATTAATGAGTTTTTGACACAAAGAAACAAATTATTTTGCATTAAATTAAAAATAAACAGAAACTCTCTTTAGTTCGAACTCCAAAAGGACGCAAAAAACTTCGAATTGTCCAAAATTCGAATTTACCAAAACATACAAAATAAGAAAGAAAAAAAGAAACCAAGGAAAGAAATAATATGCCTAATTAAAATCAATATGCAGTAGTTATTACCTTTAAAATCGTTATTTTATAAGCAGGATCTCATATTTCAAACAAAAACACTTCCTCGAACATAATTTCAGTCACCAATAAAGAGAAACACAAGTGAACCCCATATATTCTATTAGCTCTTTAATTCTATTGAAATTGCACGTAGTTTGAATAATAGTTTAGTTATAGTTTCACTTGTACAAAGAAGCTTATAGCCTTTGTTTGTTTTTGTTTATTTTTATACGTTCAAACAAAATCCCATTTTCAGTTTAGTTGAGCAAAGATTTTTTTTCTATTAAAAAACTTCTGTGAGTTGAAGAATGATTTTAAAATGGTTAAAAGGACCCGTCTAAAAATGGGTTTACAATCTCATGTTATTAAAGAGAGAAATAAAGCTATCAACTGAACAAAATATTGTGTAAGAGTAGTCATTTTTTTAAAAACTGACTATAAGGAAATAAAAATTAGATGTATCAATATTAGGAGTATTTTTTATTAAACCTTAACAATAAAGTAACAAACAATAATAATCATTTGCGATTAAAAAGTAAATTTATTAAGAATAACCAAAAAATAATCACAAGGGTTAATCTTACACACCCTATAATGCAGGCGCTAGAAGGACTTGAGTGCGCAAAATATAAGAACCCGCATTTTCTCAATTGATGTTAGCTCAGCAGAGCCCCGAGATTAATATTTTGAATGGTGCCAGCCCATTTTATGGTCCAATTTTTATGGTCCAATAGAGATCGCAGGAAGCCATGCTACTTGACTCCACCATTTGGCGAAATCTTGCCAAATCGTCGATAGTCAGCTAGATGTAGCTCTTTTATTGTTGGAAAGACTGAGCAATGATATTTTTTGTGATGACGCGTTTGTTACGTATGGTGATTTGTTACGTCATCAAGTGATTGTTTATTCGACATTTATCTGTTTTTTTAATGATGTTTAATGATTTATTAGTTATTTAAAACACGTTTTTCTTCTTTTTTTATACAATTAAATAACACTTACGTCATTAAATGGTTACATCATGATATTAAAAGAAAAGGTACTTTTCGGTCGACCACCAACAAAAACTGTGAAATTTTGAATAAAATTAAAAAAACTAATTGACAACAATACAGATCTACCCAACACACTTAACATAGATTCCAAAAACATAGTAAAAAATAGCAGAAATTGAATAATAGAAATTTGTAGAACTTAGACAGAATCCTCAGGTCCCAAATGCCTAAAGTTCCACAAATAAAACGTGTAGTTTCATCTTCATAGTAGCCAAAAAATAGCTAAAGAATATGAATTTGGGACAACCACACCCATAAAATAGAGAAATAAACTATGAAACAGCAATTAAGTTCAAAATAAAACAAGATTAAAAAGGATAGAGGAAAAAAAACAAATTACCAAATTGAAAGCATGATCTAAGCATGAAACAGCATATAATACAAGCATTTGAGATCACCAGTACATGTTGCCAAAAAAGTTTTTTTAAATGATGATCGACCAAGGACCATGGATAAACAATGTACAGCATAGCCAAGTACACTCCCCAATATATGTAACCAGCGCCATCTATAGAAAATTTAAAATTGAACTCCACGATGTATTGAAATGAATCAGTATATATATATATATATTTTTATGTAATCAGCATATATATATATATATGTATGTGTATATGTATGTATATATATATATATATATATATATATATATATATATATATATATATATATATACTTCACTGGCGTCCGGCTAACCGAAAAGTACCAAGGAAAAAAAGCATTGAAAAAATTTCATCATCTGTTTGTTTATTTAAAGCTTGATTTTTTTTTCTTTTTTATGTATGTGAGTGGCTACTTTTGTTACTTTAGAACAGTATAATTCAATTGACTGCAGTTTTCATGGAAGTTTCATGTTTGCGAAGCGATCATACATGTGGCATAGTGATCGCCGCATTAACGAATTTAGTGTAATTTTGTGATCCCTATACAACGAAGTTGCTGCTCCCAGTGATGTTTTTTTTCTTTTTCATGTTCGCGAAGCAATCATACATGTGGTACAGTTATCAGCGCATTAAGTAATTTCGTGTATTTTTGGAATTCCCATACAACGAGGTTGCTGTATCCAGTGATGTGTTTTCGGTTTCATGTTCGCGAAGCGATCATACATGCGGTACAGTGATCGCGGCATTAACGTATTTCGTGTATTTTTTGGGATTCCGATGCAACGAGGTTGCTGTATCCAGTGATGTTTTTTTTGATTTCATGTTCGCGATGCGATCATACGTGCGGTACAGTGATCGCGGCATTAGCGAATTTCGTGTACTTTTTGGGATTCCGAAACAACGAAGTTACTGTATCCAGTGATGTTTTTTTACTGTTTCATGTTTTTCGAAGCTATCATACATGCGGTACAGTGATGGCGGCATTAATGAATTTCGAGTATTTTTTAGGATTCCAATGCAACAAGCTTGCTGTATCCAATGATGATTTTTTTTTCGGTTTCATGTTCGCGAAGCGATCATACATGTGGCATAGTGATCGCCGCATTAACGAATTTAGTGTAATTTTGTGATCCCTATACTACGAAGTTGCTGCTCCCAGTGATGTTTTTTTTCTTTTTCATGCTCGCGAAGCAATCATACATGTGGTACAGTTATCAGCGCATTAAGTAATTTCGTGTATTTTTGGAATTCCCATACAACAAGGTTGCTGTATCCAGTGATGTGTTTTCGGTTTCATGTTCGCGAAGATATCATACATGCGGTACAGTGATGGCGGCATTAATGAATTTCGTGTATTTTTTAGGATTCCAATGCAACAAGCTTGCTGTATCCAATGATGATTTTTTTTTCGGTTTCATGTTCGCGAAGCGATCATACATGCGGTACAGTGATCGCGGCATTAACGAATTTCGTATATTTTCGTTTTTTTTTTTAACCTCACATTAATCGTTAACTTTTATGTAATATCGATGAAATGTATATAAAAACATTGTTTTTTATTGCTCATATTATCTTTTTTTTTATATCTATCGTATTAAATTTGTCCAATAAAATGCTCTATTTCACTCATAAATGTAGTATCTAAAAAAATAACTGCGTGTTTATGGTTTAATTTAATAATTCTGTATTTAAATTATCATTTTTTTGTTCAAAACTTTTTGAACGAATAAAATTTTACATTTGGTACGTTGTTGCTCTCATATAAATGCAATCTGTTTTTCAGTGACGTTTTTATCGCTAAATCCATTAATTTTCCTATGTGTAACTATTTAAAAATTAAGAATGGCAACATTTTATCACTTGCTTATTGGGGTTACAATATGATAAATGCAAGTAAACAATTTAGAAATCGCCAATGTGGCATAAATTTTAAAAAGCGCCAAATGGTGGAGTGTATTTGGATTATGGCGTATATGTGAATAGAGATCTTTAAGAGTGTCTATGTTAACATTCGGTATCACATAATATATAGTTCGCATTTCAACATCCCGAATACTATATAGAGTGTACATTTTTGTGAAACCATTCTCATAGTCTCCAAAGCATTCCGCATTTTCTGCTCACAGGCTATCAAAGCCTAAGAGCTAATGTCTCCGCAGGTTCTGTATGTTCGTACGTAACGCGATAACTCATGATAGAAATATCCGATTTGCTTCAAATTTTGTATATATTTTCATTCTGATAAGGCGCTTCCCTGATTAGTTTTGGGGGTTGATTGGTTAAGTATAAAGGGTTTAACGGGGGCTAATTCCCCCCCTTAATTTAGTGTCGAGGTCTTTATTTTTCGAGAGGCATTATTCTATGAAATAAGAGTATAATATACAATTAGTGCGAATAGCCTGCGAGCTCAATGCCATCAGTTTAACTGAGCACTTTTCTTTTTATTTTATTGCTATTCTTGAATACTGATCTTCGTCATATTTAATCACATATTACAGCGATTTTGGAAAAGGAGCAACGTCTATAGTTAATCTCGAGTATCATTATGAGGTGGTGATTCCATCGAAGAATTTACTATTTCCGGAGACAAATTTGTTGGCATCGTTTCGACAGTGATATTATCTGGTCTGACCTCACAGCCGTGTCTTGCGATATGTCAGTAATAATGATACTTCTTTTGTCGTCCTTTTCTGTTGCCATCTAGATCTGATTTTCACCTTCAAGTTTATGTAACCGTGGTGTCCAAGAAGTCGTCTTTGCTGAAAATTTCGGATTTCAAAGAGTTTTTATTTACTAGCATTACCAGTTATTTTCAATAACATAAACTATTGCAACTTTGTTGAATGCTACTGGTAAATCTGAAATGCTGCTCTTGTTTGATAGTTTATTAGGCATCATTGATATTCCTGTTTCTTCCATGTTAAATATACAATGGAGAGGGAATTGATATTTAAATATTAAAGCAGACAAACTATTGAATAATATTTCTATTCGTGATTTGTTAAAATCTACGGCTCATCCATTTGTTAAAATCCATGAGCCATATTTATGGATTTTGCTTGTCGAACTCAGAGTTCCAAATTTCTTTTCAGGAAATTATGCAACAATTCTTTACCGGTCATTTTTTTATGTTAAATCTGTGAGGAGCATTATTATTTTCTGCAAATACAAATTATACGGTTTTTAAGTGCTTGGGAATCATCCAAGAAAAGAAAGGACAACATTTTATCCAGTTTCTTGAATGTAATATAATTCTTAATAAACTTTCGTTGAAAATGTTGTGTCAAACCTACTTAATTTAGCAGCACAATATTTTTTTAATCACTTGCGCTGGAAAGATGAGTTTACACACGTAGAGATGCTTTTGTGAATTAATTGCGTAGCTGGTACCTTTTGTACCTCTATCATCGCCTTATTTAATAGCAGAATTTCTATCATCAAATAAGATTAAGATTGGTATTAAAAAATAGTGGTACAAGACTTGATAGCTATGCAACTGATTCCCTCGACGTGCGTGACACACTTTTTTTAGCGAAACTGGTTAGCCGTTTACGTAAAGCGGATTCTGGTATTCTTAATATACCAGCAACTTATTTTTGGTATTATTTTGAAGCATTTTTCTCCATTCTGCTGTACTAGAAGGCGCACAAATCAATCGCCCCTACTCTTCTTGAGATTCTGTAAATAATAAAGAACGCAAAGAAGCAGTAATTATACATAATTATTTGGTGTTAAAATAATTCCGAATTAAAAAAGTTTGATTTTCTAAGAGTAACTCTCACATAACCACCCGGTGCGAACTCTTAAAATTTTTGCTTTTGGTGAGAAATACGAAATGCTACTGTCGTCATTTAATACGTCAGGGAATTTTCACGTTTGTTCGGAGTACCTTAATAATTCTCTCGTTCAAAATAATCGCGAAATTATTAGACGTGTGTAAACTTTAAAAACAATAGAAGAGAAGGTCCAAATACCAGCTAGTAGGTGTTTTGAGAACTGAGCGCAGCGCAGCCTAGCGGCGATAGACAGAGTTTGTACATTTAATTGAGAGAAGAAAGGCACGAGCAGTACGTCGCTGAGGTCTGTCTCATTTACAAACTGTAAGAGCAAAAGTGTTGACAGAACGAAATCTGGGATATCAAAAGCTTTTCAGGTATCTGTTTCTCATTTTAAAAAGATACTGATCGTACATTGGCCTGAATTGACAATTAAATTGTTTTAAACACCCAAATATCCCTCAGCTGCTGAGGGGCATTTGGGTGCTAGTGTTTGTTAATTATTTTTAATCTCATATAACTCTACTATCTTAGTTTAGGAAAATACAAACACATGTAGGAGTAGCTACATTCATTATTTATCGCTCCAACTGTTTTCAGCTTTTTATCTGAGGAGTAAAAAAAAAATCTCTCACATTAAACAAAAATAAAAAATAAAATAAAATAAAAACACCATTACCTAATTACCCCTAACACCAAATTTTCCCCGCTTAGCCTAAATCAATTTTAAGTAAATTTAAGTGCAATTTTTTTATCAAGTGAACTTTTATCTGAAAATAATATTAGGATTAGAGTTTTTTTTCTAAAAATATGTACTAACTATTACTATGATTCTTGATTCATAGAACATTAGTAGTCAGATTTAAAAATATCGATCAATTCCGTGCTGGTAGTAATTGTCTTTAGTGCGCAACTCAGAATAGATCTTTTACGGAAATCAAATATGGATCATGTATTTAAACGTCTTGATTAAGAATTAAACATTACTAAAATATTTATATGCTCTTTTAAATTTACCGATTCTTTATGTAGTGAATCGTGTAACTTATTTTGAAGGAGGGAAATATGTCACTTAAACCTATATTTTACCATCGTCCTATATGTAGGACATCTCAAAATTATCGAATTTTCACAAGTAATTTTTTTTCTGCACCGCTACTAAAATAGACTCTAAGATTGATAAGTGCACTTTTAATCATATCTATTTCAATTTCAATATATATATAATATATATATAATAGATTTTTGAAGTTAGCTAATTCTTACTATTTTATCTGACATGTTTTTTTTTCTTATTTTTAATTTAAATAATTGTGTGAAAAAAATGCCAAAATTCTTTTAAACTTTAATCATGACAATATTTATATATGAAAGCTGAGTAAAACTAAGCATTGCTGAATAATTTCAAAGTATATACACACAAATTATAGTAGCTTGTTTCAAGCCTATATGCCCCCTCCTATGTAGCCCATAGTAGAGTCCTGCATCGGGTCGGGTAACCTTATTTAACCCGAAACTTTTTTTCGTTGCGTGTCGGGTTGACTTTAAATATTTTGGGTTATGTGACTCTTTCGGGTCGGGTTCTCAATATTTTTCAAATGAAAAAATCTGTATATTTGAATGTTAATGAGTGTATATATTTTAATTTTTACACAAAAAAGACAAAATTGATATTAGATATATAATTGTAGATTATTTTTCCAGAATTGTATTAAAATGTGGATTCATTTTCTCTGACTTCAGATTCGGGTTTGAATATTTCTGGATCGTTTCGGGTTGACTCAGAAATTTCGGATTAGGGTCGGTTACAATCCGACACGTCCACAACTCACACAGTCCTACATATATTAAAAAGGAAATCAATAACGTTTTGTTAATTTTTTTTAAATTAATGTCGTCACCTTACGCCAGAGGCATAACTGTGGAAATTTCAAAATTTTGGGAAATGACGTTTGAAAGCTTATTGTATCATCATAATTGATCTGTTTTGTTTTCATAAATTGTTATGTAATGTTCTTTCAAGAGGGATTCATATTCGCGTTTCTGGCAAAAGCTAGACCAAAAAAATGGGGAAGAAAAAGAAGAGATACAACCAGCTAATAAATCCTTAAACTGAAAGTTTGCACATTCATATTTCTTGCATAAGGTTGACGATATTTATATTTTTTGTATCATTAATCTGTAGTAGCATTTTTTGCGAAAATATTGATTTTTCCATACGTGGTAAAATATGGATGAAAAATAAAATAAAATAAAATATTTCCACAATGCCATCTGAACGCAACATCAAAATAAGCCAAAAAATATTTATTTTATTCTTGAGTTCATTGTCGTTTTGGTAGTAAATTTATAGCAGATTAAGATTTTTTACCAGATTATATTATTTTTATAAATATAAAGACGCAACCTTTTTAGTATTTTCCGCTCAAAATAGCAAAAAATCAGTTCAATATTTCTTTGAGACATAAATTTTTATCTTTCGGATTTACTTTGTCAACGGAAAAGAATCCGTACATCTTAGACTAGTAAATTCTGCAATGAAGAAGTCGAAAAATCAATTCAAGAAGTATTTACTGATTCTTATTCTTTCAATCTAAACTTTTCCAATATTATTCTTCTATAAACTAAAAGAATCAACAAATCTCGAAATTTTTTTTTCAAGTTTTATTGAAACATTTTTCCAAGCTTAAGGGAATTTTCTCTTACCCTGCATATAAATATCTCGAAAAATTTCATAAAAAACACTCAAGCTTTTATGAAGCCGGTGCATTAAATATTTAAAAATACATTTGAAATGACAGTAATAAAAGAGAATATTATGTAAAATACAAATTTAATGCAGAATGAATGCATTTTATATTAGAGCTGGGAGGAAAGTTTTTAAACCTCTTTCCGGCTCAATTTATCTCGTTTTAGGGGGGGGGGGATGCCATTTCTTTTAAATGATTATTTTTTTTAATAAGTAACTGTTTTTTAATATGATAGCACTACTGATATACGACTCTACTCTTTCTTTAAAAAATGTTTTAAAAATCATTTAAAAATAAAGAAAAACATTTCGAATAGCTTAAATATGGTAAATATTTCATAAATTCAGCAATATCAGCTCTTCAAACTTTCATAAGATTCAAGTGCTTATCGGAATATTTCACGCTGCATTAGCATAAGAAAAGAGTAAATATTCTCAGTCTTTTATCGGCACTTCGTATTTACACAGAAGGAGATATAAAAAATCTTAATAAGAAGTGCGTAAAGTAGTCAATTGATTGAAATACGGATTTTACTAATGATCTTGTCAAAAGATACAGTTAAATGCGGTTAATTAGGTAAATGGGACTAATTAGTCTTAGATTATGCTGATTTTGGTTATGAAAATTGTGTTCAATGCAAAGTAATTTATTTTAAACTACCCACTATTACAATTTAACGCATTTTGAGAAACACATTATTTTAATTTTTAAGTATAAATGCTTTTTTTTTTTTATTATACTTTATAATTAGTTCTTTACTTTATAGAATAACAGTTTATGTTGCAACTAAAACGGAATAAAGTACGTTAATCAAAGCTATGCAAATTTTTGCATACAATTTCATTATTTAATAAAAATAGCAAGTAATTTTTCAAAAATGAATGAAGTACTTGATTTGCAATTAGCATTTTTAAACAAAGAAACGTCTGAGATAAATGCTTAAGACATAAAAAGGTTAACCTTCCAGCAGGCACGCTGGAATTTTACGACAAAAGTGTGATATTTCTTAAACTGTTCTCAAATACGGAACTTAAACTGTTTGAAGGTCATTGTTATTCTTCAATTGAACTTTCGCCTTCGGATTAAAACTGGTTTTTACTCTCTTTTATTTAACTTAACTTGGGTTTTCTATGTAAAGATGGTATTTTGTAATCGTGTTTTAACTTACTTCCTGATACGCTAGAATTATAAAAATTGAGTACAAAGGTGTGTTTTTGATGACAATACAACAATTTAATATTTTTGAACTTAATTATAAATTAATAACTTAATTTTAAGATTTTTTTCCATTAGTCCGCCACAGGTGATAAATCGCCAAACATTCTTTATGGTTACAATTGTATACGAGTTACAACAACAATGGGTTTAATTGTGCTCTAAACCACGCTGGCCAAAAAAGGCTATCTGGCCGTGAAGCTGCAACAATGAAATATTTTAAAAACTATAAAGTAGAAAATATAAATAAAAAATAAAGAGTGTAATATAAAAAATTAAAAAACACGCTTTAATTAATAAATAGTTTCATATTAATTAAATTATGATTTTACGTTGAAAAATCAATTTAGAAATCCTAAAAGGATAGTTTAAAATAATGCTTTTTTATTTCCTGTTGTCATACCTTAAAAAAAAAGGGGAGCAAAATATATATACATATATATTTTAAATAAATTCACTATCTTGCGCTTTCTACCAAGCGTAAAAAAAAACGGTGCATTTTCCATAAATCACGAAATACTTTAACCCGCAACCCGACCCGAACTCGAAATGAAAGGAAAGTAATTCACGTTTTAATGCAATTATGAAAAGTAATCTGCAATTATATCTCTAATAACAATTCTGTCTTTTTTATAGAAAGTGGACATATCTATATTATTTAATATCCAAATATAGTAAAACCTCTGAATAGCGGACGCCTCGGGATCCTCGATAGTTTTGCATCGGGTCGGGTTGTCCTTAATTTTCTTTCTGTGGGTCGGATTCACCCAACAGTAATTCTTGCGGGTCAGATTTAAGTTTTTGCATTTCGGGTTGTTGGGATTATCACAAAAAGTTTGAGCAAAACTATGAAAATAAATACGTATTTGAATATGAATGATTGTAATATTCAGTTTACTGCACGAGAAATACGATGTACATAAGATATGTGATCATAGATTATTCTTTCTTTGCGGTGCAGTTAAGAACCTAAGAATCTGATCTCGAAATATGAAAAATATTACAAACATTTCGTTTTCGATACACGCAAAGACACATGTATCGTATTTGTGATAGTTTATGCACACATACCCATGTTACGTGCGTGTAGATTGGGAGGTGTCCACTGTTGAGAGTGTAAAAACGTGTACAAATATATAAGTGTTAGGAATTGAAAAAGTGTTCGATAAACAAAGATGTCCCTTTTTTCGGGAGTGTCCGTTAGGGAGGTCATATTGTATATAGATTTTTAAACAGAAAAAATATTTTGTACTTTCTTTTGAAAAATCGGGTCAGTCCGAATTCGACCCTCAAGAGTCGAAACACAACCCGAACCCGAAACAATGAAAGTCAACCCGACCCACAGCAAAAATGACTCCCACGGAAGGAACCCCGCCTGGGCCTATACCTCTCTCGCAGATAATTGAATGTAACAACCACACCACCAATTTCCAAAACAGTTTTGTGCGTCTTTGATAAATTTGGTTCGAGCGGGCACTATAGCAAGTAGCTATATTAATATTTTTTTTACGTTTTAAAAGTTTATTTCTGCAGTAATGTAATTGATATGTTTACGCTGAGTTTTTTGTTTTGTTTTGTTTTGTCAAACGAAAAATATTTAATAAATTTTTTCCTAAAACTGGGAAAATGAGAAGATATATTAAATGTGTATTTCTCGACCATCCAGAAGCATCAATTCAAGATAATTTTTTTTTTATCTGTAGCGATAAAACAAAATGGAATAAAACAGAATATGCCACGAATCAAAAGCGAAAAAGTTGAACATTTTAAAAGTTCTTTCTGGTTTTGTATAAAAATATGTAAGCTAAAACTACATTTAAAAAATAATAATAGATTTTTTTTAATGTATAATATGTTTTCTTATCTTTGTCTTCTCTCATTAAATCATGCTTTATATATAGTTTTATAAAATAATCTTATTGTTTCATGATTAATAAATTCTTATTAGTACTTACATTCTTTAAATATATTACTGGTTATTTTTTTCGGCATATAAATATTATTGAAATTTAACTTTCTCTACTGATATGTATAATTACTTGTCTAACTTACCTGTTTCCTTAGTATTATGAAATATCTTGCATTTGTAACAGAGTAACAAAACGAAATATTTATGTCGAAAATTCTGTAGTTATGTCGAAAATTATGCTTCTCGTGAGAAATTTTTTTAGCGCAACACCGCTGAACGGAAGTATATAATAATATGTTACACAAACCATAGAAATAAATCGAAATTTTGATTCCACCTATCCAAGATTTTTATATATATTATTCATATAATATTAATGAAACAAAATAAAAAGCAAATAGGCATTATTTAAGAACTATTACGATGAGTGTAATTTTTTTTACATTTTATATTATTGAATATGACGTTTAAAATATGTAGTGCAATGAAAACTCCATTACAATTTTACGTTTTTCCTTAAAAAATCTCTTCTATACTTCCGATAACTTTGATATTTTTACGACATAATTAGATGTTTGTTTAACAGCAACAAAAAATAAGCTTGTAAATAAATAAAGTTCTTGGCATTAACTTTCTAAAATTTGCATAAGAAAAACGTGAAATTGCGTAAATCCATAGACTTGTTACTCCATTTAGACTTCAACAATGATTGTAATAAAACAAAACAAGAAACAAGTCTTAAGTTATCGTAACAAATCCCCACCCCACCATTTTTAAAAATTTGATATTTTTATTTTTGAAATCTAATGACTTTTTCGTACCGATACTTTTGTATAAGATTATTAATATCAGTAGATGCAACTTTTATAAGCAGTACTCGTTTTTCAGTCTGCTGGGTTCGACGTCTACACTTGTGACATCTTAGCCTTAATTACACGACAAGAAAACCTTGTGCATGTGACTTTTAGGAGAATCTGGTCTTTATTCATCTTCGAAGGAAACTTCTCGAAACTTCGGAGATGCATACAGATCCTTTCGTAATATAACGGTAAACGAATATATCCTTCTCCATCGGCTTAGTTCTGTGGAGCAGCAAAAAAGAACCTGAAAAATTTTAAACTGAGTCCAATCAAGTTCATTTATCCTAAGGCAATCTTTGGCAAAGTTAAATAACAAAATTGAAAATAATTTGTTCTGTAAAATGTTAAATATTTGGAAAACTAACAATTAATAAACTACACAAAAATAGTAAAATTTTGATTTGCCTTTAGAAAACTGAAATATGGAAGGGAGGAGGAGAAACTAATTTCATGCATTTAACTTCTCCAAATATATATTTTTTAAATAAACAAAAATAACATTTTTGCAGATATACCAAGTTACGTTTGAACTAAAAAGTGCATGTTCATTTTTCACTAATAATAAGAAAAGGATATGCGCACCATTATCTGACGATTTTGGTTAACGGTTATAATCATGAATACTTATAATGCCTATCTTTGCCGAATTTCCCAATAAAATTCGCTTTTAGAAAAAAAATGAAAATTAAATACAGATGATATAAACATTTGATGGCATCTTTATAATGTTCCCCAGTCCATGAAATCTTATATTCTAATTTCCATTGTATCTGCACCGAATCATAGAAAAATATAAATCAAATGATTATTAAATTTTTATCTTAGTTGAGAGCAGTGGCGCAGCCAGGATTCTCATCTGTGACGGGGTTTGAACCACTGTTATTCATAAAATGAACAAGTTCGTTGTATCACATGTCCATATAGTAGAGTTTAGTAAATACGTGACACACAAAAACCGACATAATGACAAGCCCAAACAACAATAATAATTTTACCATTTATGTGTTTAAAGGTTTCATAAAAAAAATGCTTCAATCTTCAGAGGAAAAGAAAACGAAGTGAGAGAAAGAACAGTAGCAGTAACATACGTACTACTTTGCTACTAATATTTTCTTTCATTAATTTTGTATTGAAAAAGAGATTCCTATTATGAAGTCAAAAAATAGTTGAATAGTAAAAATGTATGCTGTTTATGCTTTTCTCTACTTTGGTTTTTACGCATCATATTTTTATCTTAACACAAAGGATATGCACCTTATCAGTTTTTAAATGCTCCGGGAGGGGCTTTAATCCCGAAATCCCCCATTCCTTCTCTGCGCCAGTGGTTGATAGTTACGAAATGTTCGCATTAAAAAAAATTAAAGTGAAAACAGAGTAATAGCGTACTGTTTTTTCGAAAAAATGCACGTAAATAATTTGTTTCCGGTTGAAGATTATTCGATTAAACTTCTTTTTGGGTCATGCTTTGGAGTCAGATTGATTTTGTACTAAAGAACTTGTTGATATCAGGAATGGTAAGATAAAATTATTCCTGTTCAAGTAAATACAACTTTTAAGCGAATAATAATAAAAAACACTCAAAACATTTATGGCAAAATATACTGTATTGGAATTTTTAGTGAGACACGAAAAATTTTAAGCTATTTATTTTTTATTATATGAAAAAGTACATTATAAACATGTTATGTTTAAGCAGGTCAGTCAATATTTAAATTTAAATTTTTTTATTGGGAAAATCCTATTTCTATTGGACTAAAAACGCCAGGAGAGTGACATATTTATGTATAAACTTAAATTTTAATTAATGCGAAAGAAAGGCAGTGTAAAATGTTTATTAAATCCTGAAATCTGCATATTTATTCGCAGAATTTTGCTTTTAAATAAGGCAAAACTTCCTTTCAAAAATACTGATGGAAGTTTGTGTAGGTAAAAATCACACATGAGTAAAAATCAATTAAAACTATGAATTTTGTTTTGTGTTATTAACGTGGTAAAATTAAAATAAATAAACATTCTGCCATATATTTGGCAGAAAGTGCGCTTTCGTATTCCTTAAAAGTAAGTAATCAAAACAACATCTCATAATTCTTTACATATTTATTTTTTTCATAATTAATTGTTGTTGAAATTTATCAATGTACAGGGTTATACTGACACTGAGGAGGTTAAAGCTGTGAAACCCTGCTGTACTTGTGCAAAACTTTATTAAAACAGAAAATATATTATGCGTATAACCTAAACAAGATGTGTAGATAACTTAACATAATAAAATATTATCAAAAACATTAAATATTTCTTATAATGCCGACCAGCAGTATTTCCCAAAACAACGACGCTTCTTCAGTGTCGATGTCGTATGCAAGTGTCTATAGGTTTTCCGCTTTCAGTTCTCAGTGCTTTTCGGTTTCTGGAGAAACTCCGCCAATCTCTCGCCAAACACTTGCCAACAATAAAACGCTTCTTTTACTCCGCTGAAAGAGAATTGAATTACGTAGTGAGAGCTCTTCAGCTTCGGCTGCGAATCAAGATAAACTAGTGTCTTAAGCTTCGCCACAGGGTCATTATAAAAAAACTACCCTGATATATAATCTATCTTACCGTTCGCAGAAATTGAATGAAATTTTGTTTTAAAGTATTTTGAGCTATGCGCTCAAGAATCCTACGAAAAACAACAGTTAACTCTAACAATTACGGTTACAGAGACAAAATTTCGGAAACTTCAAATGGCAACACCTACTTTTTTATTGGAATGTGATCTTCATAGTGAAAAACCATAAAAAGCGTTGGAAAGGTACCTGTAGCACGAAAATCTCCGGAGTTAGGTAGACTAAGAAGAAAAGGGAAAACAACCAATAAGGACAGATAAGCAGCAGAAAGCAAAGCATTTTATTGTGTTTCACAAATTTTCCACGTGACCTCCTTCACATACGATGATAGTTTGTATGCGGAAGATGTTGGATAGCACTGTAGCACATATCAGGGCAAGAATAATCTGTTGAACCTGACGTCTGATGACATCTGCAGTAGTACATTAAGTGCAGTTTGCGGATTAAATGCATAAACTTTGGATTTCAGTTATCCCCACAGCCAGAAATCCATTGAAGTGAGATCGGTGGACCCTGGCGGCCACGGAAACTTGAAATGGTGGGGGATGACACTGTCACCAAACTGGTGTGATAAGAAACGTTTTACAGAAGACCCCACATGTGGGAAAGCACCATCTTGCATTCACGCGACGTCAGATAGAACATTTCGTTGTTGCAAATTGGGAATTACGTAATTAATCAACATTTTTAAGTAGCGAGTACTCGTTTCCGTACACGTTTGTAGACCTGTGGCAGTAACCTTTTTAGGTGCGTTCGTAATTATATAAATACGTAGCACCTATTGTCGTCGCTTGGTCCGTCCGTCTGTCTGTCCGTCTGTCCGTCTGTCTGTCCGTCTGTCCGTCTGTCCGTCTGTCTGTCCGTCCGTCCGCATATAACAACGCAAAAACTACCCAACCGAATGGTTTGAAATTTAAAATATATTATCTCTGCAGAATTTTCTCGAGACATTTCAAATTTTATTAAAATCGTATCAAAACTTTAGGAGATATTAATAAAAGTATTTATTAAGAAATTTGATTTTTTTTTAAATCGGTGCTTTCTTGTTATAGGAGCTTCCGAAGTTTAATCGTCAAGCGACCGAGATACTTATTCTATTACAGAAATTAATCTGCAGACGATATCATTCATTTCACAGAATTAAAAATCATCAAGATCTAAATATTTATATAGCTAGCTACATTACGAACGCACATCATTTGTCACGTTTGACGTACAATTTCCAGCTTGTTTTAAAAAAGTAAGGGCCGAGGATGAAGGTGCTTGTTATACCGCAGCACACAGTCACTTTTTCTTCGTTCAACGGAAGTGCAACCACATCATGTGGATTATAGTCTGCCCAGTGCACGCAGTTCTTCGAATTAACGTTACCAGTCAACGAGAAATAGGTCTCGTCCGTCCACAGAATACGTAAAAGCTAGATGTCATCTTCGTCCTACCGGAGGAGAAAATCATTCGCAAAATCTAGCCGTTGTTGCTTATCACCCGCTTGCAACATCTGGACACGCTGGAACAGATAGGGAAATATGTGGAGAACAGAATGCAGAATCTGGCGGACCGCAGAATTCGGCAACTGCAGAACGCGTGAAACACCGCGTGCATTTGCAAGAAGAACGTCACGTATCATCTTATGGACTTCTGCACCAGCCTAAACAGGAAAGGAAGGTCGTCCAGACCGATATCGATCGAATGTGCAACCAGTTTCTTCAAATTTGCGTATCAAGTCCCGCACAGCTTTTACAGTACACGGGCCTCGGCGTAGCCTATGGTTTCTGCGGTAGACACGCCAGGATTTTGTCCGTTCAGGTAATAAATCTTTACAATTTCCCCAAGTTCTTTCCATGTAAGCGGTATGTTGTTCAGAGTGAAGAAAGCAAGATGCGCGACACGCATTTCACAGTGCCTTTTCTTTTACTTAGTGCGACGACGTCAGTTATGATAGTGTCTTACACCGAACCAGGAAATCTGCGTACCTTGATATCTTCTTGTCGTTCCGAAGGAGATTCAGTAGACTGGGATCAGAGCTGAAGACACAGTATGAAATGTGACGTCATTAGAAAAGAAAGTCATGCTCTGGTGAGCGCCACAATTGTTTTCTCTTTCCTACTTAGTCTGTGTAGCGACGGCGAGTTTCGTGCTACAGGTACCGTTCTAACGATTTTTATGTTTTTTGACTATGAAGATCACATTCCAGTAATAAAAATTAGGTGTTGTCATTTGAAATTTTCGAAATTTTGGCACTGTAATCGTAACTGTTAGAGTTTAACTGTTGTTTTTCATATGATTCTTAAGCGCATATTTCAAAATACTTTAAAAGAAAATTTCATTCAGTTTCTATGAATGGTATGATAGCTAGGGGCTTATATATCGGGATAGTCTTTTTGCTTATAATCACACTGTATATTTGAGTGACAATCTTTCTATACACTACAACAAATCCGTTTTTGAATGTTGGGTTTATTAAGGACCTCAACTTAATAAAAAAGGCTATTAACATGTGAAGTTAATAAAACAGTTCGATTTTTTTGTTGTTATTTATTTAAATTGCTATTTGTCGGATCAAAAAAATGGATACACATTTTTTGAATGATCCCTTTTAAATAATAAAGCGAAAACAATGGGAAAAATATTTTGGAAATTGGAACGCATGGAACATTTGAAAGAAAAATGTTTAAAAATGTTTATATTTGTATTCAAATGTTTATTAAATTCATTGGAAGAACACGTTTCTGAATAATTTTGTGATGGAATAACATAAATATATAACGAAAAATATTTTTAACGTTCCCCGTCCCATTAAGGGATATAGAATTGGTTATAAAATTATTTACATTAAAATTTACCTCTTCTATACAAGCTGTTAAAAAGTAGATGACATCTGTGTCGCAAATCACATTTGTCTAAAGCTGCTGTCAAGCAAGCAGTCATCACCCTTTTCTTTTAGCTCTTTTGTGTTTCCGAAGCTTTGATGTATGAGGAAAGTTTTCTAAATAAAATCCAGTTTCAGTTTCTAAAACATCTGAATCACTAGAAGTAAAAGGAAAACTAAACTTAAGGAAAATATGTTTTGATTACTAGAAGTTAAGGTTCATTTTTTTAACATTTTCCAACATAATTGAAATGTGTTTATGAATTCGGCTTGTCTGCCGTCTGTCTGTCTGTCTGTCCATGCTCTAATTCACGTAAAGATACTCGGATTATCATGCAATTGATATATGTTAGTAAGGTTTATTATGGCACGTTTGGTATTGAAAATGAAGTATGTAGCATGTAAGAAATCCATTGTTTCTCACTCGAAAGAAGATCCCTGTTTTACAGCCCAAAACAAAGCATAGGAAGATCCCATGTAAAATAGATTTTCCTCAGATTTTCGACAAACTCCACTAATCTGCAGGAAAATATCAAAACTTTCATTTCATCTTAACCAATCTTCCATATTGAAGGTTTTTAGATAAAAAGAAGAATAGAACGAGTGGAGTGGCGCGTCTTTCATCACGCCGACGATCGCGCATAATTTCCATCTCCACCGCCGATCGACGATTGGGATTTTTACGCTTTCTGATTATTTGTAAAATGAAACACTTTTTAAGTCATTTTCGGTATTATGGAGGATTATGAAGATATAAGAAGATATGATATAAGAAATTAATATATATTATTAGATTATATAGAAATATTAGATTATATAGAGATTAGATTATATAGAAATTAATTAGATTATATTACTGTAATATTTATTATATTACAGTTATAAATTAATTAGATTATATAGGAATTAATAGATATTATATAAGAAACCAAGTTTAACCAGAAATGACTTAAGAAGCGTTCGGTTTAACAACTAATCAGAAAGCATGATAATCGCAATCGTCTATCAGCGGTGGACAGGGAAATTATGCGACGAGCGCCCAGGTAACGTGGGAACCATGGTAACATCAGCAGTAGAGACGGAACGTGAGAATACCCTTTCCACCAATCATAAAAGACTTTCTATGTGACCCCCTTTTTCTGAGCGTCTAGTGGCTGGCGATACCCCAATTGTACTAGGCGTAAAACAGAGGTGATATGAGGAGAAAAAAGTTAGTTAAGAGGGAGTGATCGAGATAGGTTGCAGGCAATCTGAACCTAAGAAGACGAAGTTATAACTCCGGGTGGAATATTTTCGGGTTATTGCTAGAATCCCCAGGTGGAGAAGGCTCTTCTCTGACTTTTTAAGGTTATTACAAGACAGCACTAAGTCGTTACAGCACTAAGTTGTGAACTAAGTCGTGACAGTTTCCAGTTTAGTTGGGACGGCTAAGATACTTATTCCCGTTTTAAGATATTATCGATCTTAAACTCTTTTTAGGAAGGGGACAGCAGCGAGAATTCACTTTTCCCGCGCCCATTTTAATGTGAACTTTGCATCTGTTTTGCGTTGTAAACAAAGGACTTTACTGGACTTTTCTGCAAAACGAATTACAAATGATTCATGATTATAAGCTACAAGAACCCTCATATTACTTTATTGTTGCGCAATCTCATTGATCCAGAAATATGTTTTTTTATTATTTGATGTACTGAATTTAATAAATTCATTTGTATGATATATGAGAGCGGTCCAATTGAAGGCCATCGCTACCACTTCATAATTAACATCTGGACCCACCACAAGCACATATACTTTTTTTACATGGTCACTCAAAATAATTTCGTTACATTACGGTCTATGTGGAAAAATCATTTGCGGTTTATTTTAATAATGTTTCACTATGTCAAACATATTGAAATTTATATATATCACTAAGGAGCATTACAAGAGGCTTACTATAGAATATTGTGTGTATAGCATTCATCGTTTATTTACAAGGACACACAAAATAATTCGGTACTTTCTGTTAACAATTATTTCTGGAAGTGCGATTTCAGTTGCTGAAGGCGTTTTTAAATTTAACTCATTTTTTTGTCAATTACTTGGTGTGTATAAATTCTATAAATCATATACAGGACAGCGCAAAAGTTCTCGAGTACATTTCCGTTCATTGACGGAAATTCCAGAAGGGAAATTTTAAACTGTTCTGCGCGTTTCCTAACTGAACTAAAATTTAGCATTCTATGTAGTGTATACACAAATCTATATATCATATACAGGGCTGTCCAAAAGAAATCGGATATTTTTCCGAATATAGTTGGTAATGCTTGAAATTTGGTTTTTTTAAATATGTTATGCGATTTCCGAATTGTTTGCTGATATATTACAAAGTATAATTTAGTAATGTTCAGTATATTTAGGTAAAATAAACTGCTGGGCGGGGCTAGTTGAGCTTAAGCCGAAAGGTAGGCCACCCCGCCCGGTTTGACCTTGACCTTGTTTGCTTAGGTATAGCTTAAGCCGAAAGGTAGGCCTCTTCGCCTGGTTTGACCTTCACCTTGTTTACTTAGAAAACATCTTTCACCTTATTAAACGATAAAGATTTGCAAAATTATTTTGGAAGTGTTGGAAAGTGTTACATAATTTTTGCGTGACGCATGATTTCCTTTTCTGGTTTTCAACACTTTCCAACACAGTTGAAAAGTGTTTATGAATTCGATTTGTCTGTCTGCCTGCCGTCTGTCTGTCTCTCTGTCTATCTGTCCGTACTCTAATTTGCGTAAATATATACGTATTGCCATGCAATTGATGTATGTTATTGAAGTTTATTATGGCATGTTCGGTATTGAAAATGAAGTGTGATGTAGAACTTATAGTTTTTTTTACAGGGGCACTCACACAAAAGAATTCCTTTACATTACGATCTATGGGGAAAAATCATTTGTGGCTTATTTTAATGATATTACACAATTTCAAATATATTGAAATTAATTTTTATCACCGAGTTGCACTGCAAGAGGTTTACTATAGAATATGGTGTATATAGCACTTACAGTTCCTTTACAGGGTCACTCAAAACAATTCTGTTACATCACGGTCTGTGGAGAAAAATCGTTTGCGGTTTATTTTCATATTTTCTCACTATTTTAAACATATTGAAATTAATATGTATCACTCAGGTGCATTACAAGAGGCTTACTATAGAACATTGAATATTGTGTGTATAGCAGTCATCATTCATTTACAGGGACACACAAAAGAATTCGCTACTGTCTGTTAACAAAAATTACTGGAAGTGCGTTCTCAGTTGCTGAAAGCGATTCCAAATTTAACTTATTTTTTGTCTAATACTTGGTGTGTATAAATTCTATAGATCATTACAGGGCAGGACAAAAGTTCTGGAGTACATTTCCGTTTATTTACGGAAATTCCAGAAGGGAAATTTTAAACTGTGCTACGCGTTTCCTAATTGAACTAAAATTATAAGCATTCTATATAGTATATATACAAATCTATAGATCATATACACACAAAATAACTCTGATATTTTGCCGAAAATAGTTGGTAATTCATAAAATTGTGTTTTTAAATACGTTATGTATTTCACCTTATTAAAGGCTAAAGATTTGTAAAATTATTTTGGAAGTGTTGGAAAGTGTCACATAATTTATGTTTGACGCATGATTTTTCGTTCTTGTTTATTATTATCGGGGGTAGGGGGGAAATGGATAACAGTAGTGAAACCATAAGCTGTAACTCGCACTTGATTTTACGTTTTTTAATGATTTTTATTACAATTGCAACAATATCTATACTAATAAAAGAAAGTTTCGCTCTGTGTATGTGTCTGTCTGTTGGCGATGGCTAGGAAAATTTAGCGCACCTAAAAGTATGAAAGTTTAGGTGATGATAGTCCAAAACCTGTCCTGGTGCACCTGGGAAACAGAATTTTAATATTTTAATCATTTACTGAAATATTATTTTTTTTACTGAAATATGATTTTTTTTGAAATTCTTTTATAAATATACGGAGCTCTATTTAAAATATAGAGCTTGTGCATACTGTATATGTAACCTTTTTAACACTTTCCAATATAGTTGAAAAGTGTTTATGAATTCGGTTTGTCTTTCTGTCTATCTGTCTATCTCTCTGTGCTGTAACTCGTGTAAATATATTCATATTGTCATGCAATTGATATATGTTATTGAGGTTTACTATGGCATATTCGGTATTGAAAATGAAGTTTGTAGCACTTATAGTTCCTTTACAGGGACAATAAAAGGAATTCCGTTACACTACGGTCTATGGAGAAAAATCGTTTGGAGTTTATTTTAATATCGTTTCACTATTTAAAACACATTGAAATTTATATTTATCACTAAGGGGTATTACAATAGTCTTACCATAGAATATTGTGTGTATAGCATTCATCGTTTATTTACAAGGACACACAAAAGAATTCGGTACTTTCTGTTAACAATAATTGCTGGAAGTGCGTTTTCAGTTGCTGAATGCGTTTTTAAATTTAACTCATTTCTTTTGTCTATTACTTGGTGTGTATAAATTCTATAAATCATATACAGGGCAACACAAAGTCCTCGAGTACATTTCCGTATATTGACTGAAATTCCATAAAGGGAGTTTTAAACTGTGCTACGCTTTAAAATTTAGCATTCTATGTAGTATATATACAAATTTATAGATCATATAGAGGACTGCACAAAATAATCCGGATATTTTTCCGACTATTGTTGGTAATTCCTGAAATTGGGTTTTAAATATTTTATGCGTTTCCCAAAGGCGGACTAGTTGAGCTTAAGCCGAAAGGTAGGCCTCCCCGCCTGGTCTGACCTTGACCTTGTTTACTTAGATATCATCTCTCACCTTATTAAACGGTAAAGATTTGTAAAATTATTTTGGCAGTGTTACATAATCTATCTCGACGCATGAATTTTCGTTCTTGTTTAATTATTATTTTGCAGCCACAAGGGGTACGAATTGAGATAGATTCGCGGCAGCTTGTAATGTAACCGTCTGTTTATATTTTAGAGTCGCGTGTGGCACGAGTTAATATTGATCGATTAATTTACAACTTTGTCAGAAATCATTTATATATATAAAGGAACAAACTGAAAGGACGCTGCATAAAATATCTCCAACTTTAAAAATAAAGACCACCCTAGCGTACATAGAATTGGGTTATAAAAAATATCTATTAATGATAATTCATATTATATTCGTTTAATTTGATTATAAGCGGATTCAAATCTCACATTCTCTATTTAGTAATTTTAGTTTTTCCTTTTAACCCCTTCAGGGGCAAAGTACTCTTGTAGCTAAAATATTGAAATGATTGATGGACACCAGGATTCACGAACAAATTAATTTTAAAAGTAAGTAAAAGCTTTTCCTCATGTACCATATAATTTCAAAATTTGATTATAAAATTCTGGTGTCATTGTAGCATTTTGGGATTAAAATTAAGTGATATATATAATATACCGGTGCCCTTCAAGGGGTTAAAATAGTTAATTATCACGTACTACAGGCAAACAGCAAGATGCATATGCGCTTTTAAAATTTCCAAGGTGTATTGCACCACTATTTCAGATTAAAAAATTTGTCTAATGTTTTTTTGTTCAGACTAAATCACTTTCTGCGATTAATCTTAGAATTTGTAACACCTTTTCTGCGATTAAATAAGACGAAAAATTCTCTATGGAAATTGTGGTAGCTCCATGAAATAGCAAAACCTAATCTTTAAAACTAAAAAAGATAAATATAATATCTTAAAATTTCAGCATTTAGTGAAAATAATTGTAAATTTTTGTTAATGTTCTCTTTTCTATTAAATGCTGATAATTTTTTTTTCAGTCGTTTATATTTTATAAATCTATATTACAAAGTAAAATAACGCCCACGAGTAACGCTGACGTCATATTAACGACGGCAACACTTGTCCAATAAATTTCGCTTCTACTGCAATTTTTTTAACCTCTAAGCATTGCGTATTTTAATTTTTTTACATCGACGAATATATCTGAAAAATATATCTCAATTTACTAATATTTTTTGTCTATAAATTTACTTTCAAACATGTTTTTTTTTTTTTTTTTTTAATCTATCTCTATCACGTGCAGCCCGAATATGAAAGAAAACACCTTTTGCACTTAAATCCATATAAATAATTCAGCATTTGTTTCGAATAATATTCCATAATGAAATTAAAGCTTCATCAATAGATAAATAAAATATTAAATTAATATAAATAAAACACAAATTTAATTGACATATAATCGAACTACACACATCGTACTACTATATTACAAAGTAAAATAACGCTCACGAGTAACGCTGACGTCATATTAACGACGGCAACACTTGTCCAATAAATTTCGCTTCTACTGCAATTTTTTTAACCTCTAAGCATTGCGTATTTTAATTTTTTTACATCGACGAATATATTTGAAAAATGTATCTCAATTTACTAATATTTTTTGTCTTTAAATTTACTTTCAAAAATGTTTTTTTTTTTTTTTTAAAATCTATCTCTATCACGTGCAGCCCGAATATGAAAGAAAACACCTTTTGCACTTAAATCCATATAAATAATTCAGCATTTGTTTCAAATAATATTCCATAATGGAATTAAAGCTTCATCAATAGATAAATAAAATATTAAATTAATATAAATAAAACACAAATTTAATTGACATATAATCGAACTACACACATCGTACTACTATATTACAAAGTAAAATAACGCTCACGAGTAACGCTGACGTCATATTAACGACGGCAACACTTGTCCAATAAATATCGCTTCTACTGCAATTTTTTTAACCTCTAAGCATTGCGTATTTTAATTTTTTTACATCGACGAATATATTTGAAAAATGTATCTCAATTTACTAATATTTTTTGTCTTTAAATTTACTTTCAAACATTTTTTTTTTTTTTTTTTTTTTTTTTTTTTTAAATCTATCTCTATCACGTGCAGCCCGAATATGAAAGAAAACACCTTTTGCACTTAAATCCATATAAATAATTCAGCATTTGTTTCGAATAATATTCCATAATGAAATTAAAGCTTCATCAATAGATAAATAAAATATTAAATTAATATAAATAAAACACAAATTTAATTGACATATAATCGAACTACACACATCGTACTACTATATTACAAAGTAAAATAACGCTCAAGAGTAACGCTGACGTCATATTAACGATGGCAACACTTGTCCAATAAATTTCGCTTCTACTGCAATTTTTTTAACCTCTAAACATTGCTTATTTTATTTTTTTTACATCGACGAATATATTTGAAAAATGTATCTCAATTTACTAATATTTTTTGTCTTTTTTTTATGCTAATTTATGCTAATTTTTTATGCATTTTAATTTACTTTCAAACATGTTTTTTTTTCTTTTTTTAAATCCATCTCTATCACGTGCAGCCCGAATATGAAAGAAAACACCTTTTGCACTTAAATCCATATAAATAATTCAGCATTTGTTTCGGATAATATTCCAAAATGAAATTAAAGCTTCATCAATAGATAAATAAAATAATAAATTAATATAAATAAAACACAAATTTAATTGACATATAATCGAACTACACACTTAAAGCATTGAAATTATCAGAATCAAACAATCTCCTACAAGTAGCGAAATCTTTGGCGATTTCTTCGGCTATATTTACTCATGACATACGGCAAATACGAAAGTATCACTTTAAATAAATATCAAAACTTTATTTGAATACGTTATTGATATTTTTTATATAAAAATGCTTTTGGTGTTGGTAATGGGCAATCTAAAAAAAAAAAAATACATTAAATGTAAAAAACCTTTCAGAGTTTTCAATTAAAAAAATAATTGTCTTCGTCTGCCTATGTTCTGTAACCCGGGAAGTCCGGGTTGGATCCTCTAATTGTCTTAAAACTAACTGTACACAGATAATTTGAATAGGCGTTAAAATGAAAGCGTGTACATTTTTCATTCGTATTTTTGAAAATGCATTATTCTGTATTACTGAAACCTTTTTCTTTAATAAGGAAAAAAAAAGAATGTGCCATGTATGTGCATTAACTCCTTAAGGGCAGTGGGATATAATATATCGACGGCAATTAGGACTACTTACATGTAGTCCTAATTGTGGTACAGTTGTTGCATACATTTCTTAATCTCCAATACTAATCAAATATTATTCCAAATTAATTTAATTTACACTATATATTTCTACAATTAAAAGAAAATAAAAAGGTTTTGAAATGAGAAAAAAAACAGATGTATTAGCGAGAAGGTACTGATTATTTTATTTAGAACTTAGAAATTCTGTATTGTTATATTAGTACGCTTTTATACTTATTATATATACGAGTAGCTAATATTGTTCCCACTTAATTTTAATTCCAAAATGCCACAATGACATCAGGATTTTAAAATATTTTTTTCCTTTTATAATGTACATAAATAAAACCTTTTGCTTAATTTCAATTAAATTTCCTTGTAAATTCTGGTGTCAAAAAATAATTTACACATTTTAGCAACAGAAGTTGCTCCTCAAAGGGTTAAGAGCGCCAGCAAGGGAGGGCAGAGAGGGCCGTTGCCCCTTCCTGGATTTTTAAATTAACTAAATTTGCTTTATCTCAGATGATGTGAAAAAAATGTAAAATATATTCTTCCCAAGTAACTTCAAATAATTAAATACTAAAGGAAAAAGAACTAAGGATTTTCCGTCAGAGGGGAAGGAGGTCTGTCTCCCTGAACCGCCGTGCAACAGCAGTTTTAATTCTTTTTTTTTTCCTTCTTCTTCTTTTTTTATTTTTACGTGTCTAAAAAATATCGTAAACGAGGTGGTTCACTGTGTCAGAATTCCCTGACGAAAAAATGATATGTAATAAGATTAATATTTCTGAATTTATGTATTCCTTTATGTCAAAAATTCTTTAATTTAGCCTATTTTATGATTTTTTGCCATTTTGACTACTGAAGTTTCTCCGGGCTTTGAGCTTGGCAATCATTTTCAGAAACGGCGTTTGGCGCAGTTTAAAATAATAATAATAATAATAATAATAATAAATTTAAAAAAATCACAAAAGATAAGCTGGAGACCACAGGGACATCTCTTTTAATATTTTGCAGCTTTCTGGATTTCGTTCCACCTATGATGTGCATCACAATGAAGTAAATTTGAAAATAACAACATATCTTTAAAATTATTCTACCTCCTCCACCTAATTCGCCATCCTGTCCCCATTTAATTTGATTTTGGGTGTAAGTAAATCTAGAAGATTCACAAAACTTTAAAAATATTCGCATCTTACTTTTCTTATGAAGTGTTTAGAGCAGCTATACTCAACTTCCGGCCCACAGACTGCATTTGGCCCGGTGACCTTTTATGCGCGACCCGAGACGCATGTTTGTAAAATTAATTGAGAAATGCATAAAAAGTATTTAAGATCTTCACTGTTGTTTTATATATTTTCATGGGAAGACAAAATCTGTTCTGTTATTTAAAATTCATTTAAAATTATGTTAAAAAATCTTAAATGCCATTTTCTTATAGTAAAAAGTTCTTTTTACATGTAGTCCTAATTGTGGAACAGTTGTTGCATACATTTCTTAATCTTCAATACTAATCAAATATTATTCCAAATTAATTTAATTTACACTATATATTTCTACAATTAAAAGAAAATAAAAAGGTTTTGCATTGAGCAAAAAACCGATGTATTAGAGAGAATATCCTGATTATTTTATTTAGAACTTAGAAATTCTGTATTGTTATATTAGTACGCTTTTATACTTATTATATATACGAGTAGCTAATATTGTTCCCACTTAATTTTAATTCCAAAATGCCACAATGACATCAGGATTTTAAAATATTTTTTTCCTTTTATAATGTACATAAATAAAACCTTTTGCTTAATTTCAATTAAATTTCCTTGTAAATTCTGGTGTCAAAAAATAATTTACACATTTTAGCAACAGAAGTTGCTCCTCAAAGGGTTAAGAGCGCCAGCAAGGGAGGGCAGAGAGGGCCGTTGCCCCTTCCTGGATTTTTAAATTAACTAAATTTGCTTTATCTCAGATGATGTGAAAAAAATGTAAAATATATTCTTCCCAAGTAACTTCAAATAATTAAATACTAAAGGAAAAAGAACTAAGGATTTTCCGTCAGAGGGGAAGGAGGTCTGTCTCCCTGAACCGCCGTGCAACAGCAGTTTTAATTCTTTTTTTTTTCCTTCTTCTTCTTTTTTTATTTTTACGTGTCTAAAAAATATCGTAAACGAGGTGGTTCACTGTGTCAGAATTCCCTGACGAAAAAATGATATGTAATAAGATTAATATTTCTGAATTTATGTATTCCTTTATGTCAAAAATTCTTTAATTTAGCCTATTTTATGATTTTTTGCCATTTTGACTACTGAAGTTTCTCCGGGCTTTGAGCTTGGCAATCATTTTCAGAAACGGCGTTTGGCGCAGTTTAAAATAATAATAATAATAATAATAATAATAAATTTAAAAAAATCACAAAAGATAAGCTGGAGACCACAGGGACATCTCTTTTAATATTTTGCAGCTTTCTGGATTTCGTTCCACCTATGATGTGCATCACAATGAAGTAAATTTGAAAATAACAACATATCTTTAAAATTATTCTACCTCCTCCACCTAATTTGCCATCCTGTCCCCATTTAATTTGATTTTGGGTGTAAGTAAATCTAGAAGATTCACAAAACTTTAAAAATATTCGCATCTTACTTTTCTTATGAAGTGTTTAGAGCAGCTATACTCAACTTCCGGCCCACAGACTGCATTTGGCCCGGTGACCTTTTATGCGCGACCCGAGACGCATGTTTGTAAAATTAATTGAGAAATGCATAAAAAGTATTTAAGATATTCACTGTTGTTTTATATATTTTCATGGGAAGACAAAATCTGTTCTGTTATTTAAAATTCATTTAAAATTATGTTAAAAAATCTTAAATGCCATTTTCTTATAGTAAAAAGTTCTTTTTACATGTAGTCCTAATTGTGGAACAGTTGTTGCATACATTTCTTAATCTTCAATACTAATCAAATATTATTCCAAATTAATTTAATTTACACTATATATTTCTACAATTAAAAGAAAATAAAAAGGTTTTGCATTGAGCAAAAAACCGATGTATTAGAGAGAATATCCTGATTATTTTATTTAGAACTTAGAAATTCTGTATTGTTATATTAGTACGCTTTTATACTTATTATATATACGAGTAGCTAATATTGTTCCCACTTAATTTTAATTCCAAAATGCCACAATGACATCAGGATTTTAAAATATTTTTTTCCTTTTATAATGTACATAAATAAAACCTTTTGCTTAATTTCAATTAAATTTCCTTGTAAATTCTGGTGTCAGAAAATAATTTACACATTTTAGCAACAGAAGTTGCTCCTCAAAGGGTTAAGAGCGCCAGCAAGGGAGGGCAGAGAGGGCCGTTGCCCCTTCCTGGATTTTTAAATTAACTAAATTTGCTTTATCTCAGATGATGTGAAAAAAATGTAAAATATATTCTTCCCAAGTAACTTCAAATAATTAAATACTAAAGGAAAAAGAACTAAGGATTTTCCGTCAGAGGGGAAGGAGGTCTGTCTCCCTGAACCGCCGTGCAACAGCAGTTTTAATTCTTTTTTTTTTCCTTCTTCTTCTTTTTTTATTTTTACGTGTCTAAAAAATATCGTAAACGAGGTGGTTCACTGTGTCAGAATTCCCTGACGAAAAAATGATATGTAATAAGATTAATATTTCTGAATTTATGTATTCCTTTATGTCAAAAATTCTTTAATTTAGCCTATTTTATGATTTTTTGCCATTTTGACTACTGAAGTTTCTCCGGGCTTTGAGCTTGGCAATCATTTTCAGAAACGGCGTTTGGCGCAGTTTAAAATAATAATAATAATAATAATAATAATAAATTTAAAAAAATCACAAAAGATAAGCTGGAGACCACAGGGACATCTCTTTTAATATTTTGCAGCTTTCTGGATTTCGTTCCACCTATGATGTGCATCACAATGAAGTAAATTTGAAAATAACAACATATCTTTAAAATTATTCTACCTCCTCCACCTAATTTGCCATCCTGTCCCCATTTAATTTGATTTTGGGTGTAAGTAAATCTAGAAGATTCACAAAACTTTAAAAATATTCGCATCTTACTTTTCTTATGAAGTGTTTAGAGCAGCTATACTCAACTTCCGGCCCACAGACTGCATTTGGCCCGGTGACCTTTTATGCGCGACCCGAGACGCATGTTTGTAAAATTAATTGAGAAATGCATAAAAAGTATTTAAGATATTCACTGTTGTTTTATATATTTTCATGGGAAGACAAAATCTGTTCTGTTATTTAAAATTCATTTAAAATTATGTTAAAAAATCTTAAATGCCATTTTCTTATAGTAAAAAGTTCTTTTTACATGTAGTCCTAATTGTGGAACAGTTGTTGCATACATTTCTTAATCTTCAATACTAATCAAATATTATTCCAAATTAATTTAATTTACACTATATATTTCTACAATTAAAAGAAAATAAAAAGGTTTTGCATTGAGCAAAAAACCGATGTATTAGAGAGAATATCCTGATTATTTTATTTAGAACTTAGAAATTCTGTATTGTTATATTAGTACGCTTTTATACTTATTATATATACGAGTAGCTAATATTGTTCCCACTTAATTTTAATTCCAAAATGCCACAATGACATCAGGATTTTAAAATATTTTTTTCCTTTTATAATGTACATAAATAAAACCTTTTGCTTAATTTCAATTAAATTTCCTTGTAAATTCTGGTGTCAGAAAATAATTTACACATTTTAGCAACAGAAGTTGCTCCTCAAAGGGTTAAGAGCGCCAGCAAGGGAGGGCAGAGAGGGCCGTTGCCCCTTCCTGGATTTTTAAATTAACTAAATTTGCTTTATCTCAGATGATGTGAAAAAAATGTAAAATATATTCTTCCCAAGTAACTTCAAATAATTAAATACTAAAGGAAAAAGAACTAAGGATTTTCCGTCAGAGGGGAAGGAGGTCTGTCTCCCTGAACCGCCGTGCAACAGCAGTTTTAATTCTTTTTTTTTTCCTTCTTCTTCTTTTTTTATTTTTACGTGTCTAAAAAATATCGTAAACGAGGTGGTTCACTGTGTCAGAATTCCCTGACGAAAAAATGATATGTAATAAGATTAATATTTCTGAATTTATGTATTCCTTTATGTCAAAAATTCTTTAATTTAGCCTATTTTATGATTTTTTGCCATTTTGACTACTGAAGTTTCTCCGGGCTTTGAGCTTGGCAATCATTTTCAGAAACGGCGTTTGGCGCAGTTTAAAATAATAATAATAATAATAATAATAATAAATTTAAAAAAATCACAAAAGATAAGCTGGAGACCACAGGGACATCTCTTTTAATATTTTGCAGCTTTCTGGATTTCGTTCCACCTATGATGTGCATCACAATGAAGTAAATTTGAAAATAACAACATATCTTTAAAATTATTCTACCTCCTCCACCTAATTTGCCATCCTGTCCCCATTTAATTTGATTTTGGGTGTAAGTAAATCTAGAAGATTCACAAAACTTTAAAAATATTCGCATCTTACTTTTCTTATGAAGTGTTTAGAGCAGCTATACTCAACTTCCGGCCCACAGACTGCATTTGGCCCGGTGACCTTTTATGCGCGACCCGAGACGCATGTTTGTAAAATTAATTGAGAAATGCATAAAAAGTATTTAAGATCTTCACTGTTGTTTTATATATTTTCATGGGAAGACAAAATCTGTTCTGTTATTTAAAATTCATTTAAAATTATGTTAAAAAATCTTAAATGCCATTTTCTTATAGTAAAAAGTTCTTTTTACATGTAGTCCTAATTGTGGAACAGTTGTTGCATACATTTCTTAATCTTCAATACTAATCAAATATTATTCCAAATTAATTTAATTTACACTATATATTTCTACAATTAAAAGAAAATAAAAAGGTTTTGCATTGAGCAAAAAACCGATGTATTAGAGAGAATATCCTGATTATTTTATTTAGAACTTAGAAATTCTGTATTGTTATATTAGTACGCTTTTATACTTATTATATATACGAGTAGCTAATATTGTTCCCACTTAATTTTAATTCCAAAATGCCACAATGACATCAGGATTTTAAAATATTTTTTTCCTTTTATAATGTACATAAATAAAACCTTTTGCTTAATTTCAATTAAATTTCCTTGTAAATTCTGGTGTCAAAAAATAATTTACACATTTTAGCAACAGAAGTTGCTTCTCAAAGGGTTAAGAGCGCCAGCAAGGGAGGGCAGAGAGGGCCGTTGCCCCTTCCTGGATTTTTAAATTAACTAAATTTGCTTTATCTCAGATGATGTGAAAAAAATGTAAAATATATTCTTCCCAAGTAACTTCAAATAATTAAATACTAAAGGAAAAAGAACTAAGGATTTTCCGTCAGAGGGGAAGGAGGTCTGTCTCCCTGAACCGCCGTGCAACAGCAGTTTTAATTCTTTTTTTTTTCCTTCTTCTTCTTTTTTTATTTTTACGTGTCTAAAAAATATCGTAAACGAGGTGGTTCACTGTGTCAGAATTCCCTGACGAAAAAATGATATGTAATAAGATTAATATTTCTGAATTTATGTATTCCTTTATGTCAAAAATTCTTTAATTTAGCCTATTTTATGATTTTTTGCCATTTTGACTACTGAAGTTTCTCCGGGCTTTGAGCTTGGCAATCATTTTCAGAAACGGCGTTTGGCGCTGTTTAAAATAATAATAATAATAATAATAATAATAAATTTAAAAAAATCACAAAAGATAAGCTGGAGACCACAGGGACATCTCTTTTAATATTTTGCAGCTTTCTGGATTTCGTTCCACCTATGATGTGCATCACAATGAAGTAAATTTGAAAATAACAACATATCTTTAAAATTATTCTACCTCCTCCACCTAATTTGCCATCCTGTCCCCATTTAATTTGATTTTGGGTGTAAGTAAATCTAGAAGATTCACAAAACTTTAAAAATATTCGCATCTTACTTTTCTTATGAAGTGTTTAGAGCAGCTATACTCAACTTCCGGCCCACAGACTGCATTTGGCCCGGTGACCTTTTATGCGCGACCCGAGACGCATGTTTGTAAAATTAATTGAGAAATGCATAAAAAGTATTTAAGATCTTCACTGTTGTTTTATATATTTTCATGGGAAGACAAAATCTGTTCTGTTATTTAAAATTCATTTAAAATTATGTTAAAAAATCTTAAATGCCATTTTCTTATAGTAAAAAGTTCTTTTTACATGTAGTCCTAATTGTGGAACAGTTGTTGCATACATTTCTTAATCTTCAATACTAATCAAATATTATTCCAAATTAATTTAATTTACACTATATATTTCTACAATTAAAAGAAAATAAAAAGGTTTTGCATTGAGCAAAAAACCGATGTATTAGAGAGAATATCCTGATTATTTTATTTAGAACTTAGAAATTCTGTATTGTTATATTAGTACGCTTTTATACTTATTATATATACGAGTAGCTAATATTGTTCCCACTTAATTTTAATTCCAAAATGCCACAATGACATCAGGATTTTAAAATATTTTTTTCCTTTTATAATGTACATAAATAAAACCTTTTGCTTAATTTCAATTAAATTTCCTTGTAAATTCTGGTGTCAAAAAATAATTTACACATTTTAGCAACAGAAGTTGCTTCTCAAAGGGTTAAGAGCGCCAGCAAGGGAGGGCAGAGAGGGCCGTTGCCCCTTCCTGGATTTTTAAATTAACTAAATTTGCTTTATCTCAGATGATGTGAAAAAAATGTAAAATATATTCTTCCCAAGTAACTTCAAATAATTAAATACTAAAGGAAAAAGAACTAAGGATTTTCCGTCAGAGGGGAAGGAGGTCTGTCTCCCTGAACCGCCGTGCAACAGCAGTTTTAATTCTTTTTTTTTTTCCTTCTTCTTCTTTTTTTATTTTTACGTGTCTAAAAAATATCGTAAACGAGGTGGTTCACTGTGTCAGAATTCCCTGACGAAAAAATGATATGTAATAAGATTAATATTTCTGAATTTATGTATTCCTTTATGTCAAAAATTCTTTAATTTAGCCTATTTTATGATTTTTTGCCATTTTGACTACTGAAGTTTCTCCGGGCTTTGAGCTTGGCAATCATTTTCAGAAACGGCGTTTGGCGCAGTTTAAAATAATAATAATAATAATAATAATAATAAATTTAAAAAAATCACAAAAGATAAGCTGGAGACCACAGGGACATCTCTTTTAATATTTTGCAGCTTTCTGGATTTCGTTCCACCTATGATGTGCATCACAATGAAGTAAATTTGAAAATAACAACATATCTTTAAAATTATTCTACCTCCTCCACCTAATTTGCCATCCTGTCCCCATTTAATTTGATTTTGGGTGTAAGTAAATCTAGAAGATTCACAAAACTTTAAAAATATTCGCATCTTACTTTTCTTATGAAGTGTTTAGAGCAGCTATACTCAACTTCCGGCCCACAGACTGCATTTGGCCCGGTGACCTTTTATGCGCGACCCGAGACGCATGTTTGTAAAATTAATTGAGAAATGCATAAAAAGTATTTAAGATCTTCACTGTTGTTTTATATATTTTCATGGGAAGACAAAATCTGTTCTGTTATTTAAAATTCATTTAAAATTATGTTAAAAAATCTTAAATGCCATTTTCTTATAGTAAAAAGTTCTTTTTACATGTAGTCCTAATTGTGGAACAGTTGTTGCATACATTTCTTAATCTTCAATACTAATCAAATATTATTCCAAATTAATTTAATTTACACTATATATTTCTACAATTAAAAGAAAATAAAAAGGTTTTGCATTGAGCAAAAAACCGATGTATTAGAGAGAATATCCTGATTATTTTATTTAGAACTTAGAAATTCTGTATTGTTATATTAGTACGCTTTTATACTTATTATATATACGAGTAGCTAATATTGTTCCCACTTAATTTTAATTCCAAAATGCCACAATGACATCAGGATTTTAAAATATTTTTTTCCTTTTATAATGTACATAAATAAAACCTTTTGCTTAATTTCAATTAAATTTCCTTGTAAATTCTGGTGTCAAAAAATAATTTACACATTTTAGCAACAGAAGTTGCTTCTCAAAGGGTTAAGAGCGCCAGCAAGGGAGGGCAGAGAGGGCCGTTGCCCCTTCCTGGATTTTTAAATTAACTAAATTTGCTTTATCTCAGATGATGTGAAAAAAATGTAAAATATATTCTTCCCAAGTAACTTCAAATAATTAAATACTAAAGGAAAAAGAACTAAGGATTTTCCGTCAGAGGGGAAGGAGGTCTGTCTCCCTGAACCGCCGTGCAACAGCAGTTTTAATTCTTTTTTTTTTCCTTCTTCTTCTTTTTTTATTTTTACGTGTCTAAAAAATATCGTAAACGAGGTGGTTCACTGTGTCAGAATTCCCTGACGAAAAAATGATATGTAATAAGATTAATATTTCTGAATTTATGTATTCCTTTATGTCAAAAATTCTTTAATTTAGCCTATTTTATGATTTTTTGCCATTTTGACTACTGAAGTTTCTCCGGGCTTTGAGCTTGGCAATCATTTTCAGAAACGGCGTTTGGCGCAGTTTAAAATAATAATAATAATAATAATAATAATAAATTTAAAAAAATCACAAAAGATAAGCTGGAGACCACAGGGACATCTCTTTTAATATTTTGCAGCTTTCTGGATTTCGTTCCACCTATGATGTGCATCACAATGAAGTAAATTTGAAAATAACAACATATCTTTAAAATTATTCTACCTCCTCCACCTAATTTGCCATCCTGTCCCCATTTAATTTGATTTTGGGTGTAAGTAAATCTAGAAGATTCACAAAACTTTAAAAATATTCGCATCTTACTTTTCTTATGAAGTGTTTAGAGCAGCTATACTCAACTTCCGGCCCACAGACTGCATTTGGCCCGGTGACCTTTTATGCGCGACCCGAGACGCATGTTTGTAAAATTAATTGAGAAATGCATAAAAAGTATTTAAGATATTCACTGTTGTTTTATATATTTTCATGGGAAGACAAAATCTGTTCTGTTATTTAAAATTCATTTAAAATTATGTTAAAAAATCTTAAATGCCATTTTCTTATAGTAAAAAGTTCTTTTTACATGTAGTCCTAATTGTGGAACAGTTGTTGCATACATTTCTTAATCTTCAATACTAATCAAATATTATTCCAAATTAATTTAATTTACACTATATATTTCTACAATTAAAAGAAAATAAAAAGGTTTTGCATTGAGCAAAAAACCGATGTATTAGAGAGAATATCCTGATTATTTTATTTAGAACTTAGAAATTCTGTATTGTTATATTAGTACGCTTTTATACTTATTATATATACGAGTAGCTAATATTGTTTTTTAGGATTGAACGTTTGTCGCGGAAAACTGTGTCACCAAAAAAATATTTGCACCACTAGTTTCATACAACAAATTTCTACAACATTTGCAATGGAAATCTACCACGAAGTTTAGTGTTTTGAAACAGTGGTGTTAAAGTTTTTGCAAACATTTCTTCCGCGACAAACGTTCGATTCTAACTGATAATATTAACTTTATTATAATGCTTTGTTATGCTACTTATGTCATCTTGCTATATTATTTACTCTTTTTTTTAACCCCTTTTTAAGTATGTTGCGGCCCGCCCCACGTCACAAAGATACTTTTGCGGCCCGCAAGAAAAAAAGGTTGAGTATGGCTGGTAGAGCATTTGAAATAATTTTCCTTTTGTCTGATATGAAACAGATTTATAGAAGGGATCTCCTTTTTCATTTAGATAATCAGTAAAGTCACAAATATAATTTCGCGAACAATTAATAATTGGCTCCCTTTTTCAGGTATAGTAAGGAAGCGTTATTCCAGCATAATCTAGTGAATCGCTAATTAATTGCTCCCGAAACTATATAGTCGGGACTTTATTAATAATTTGGGGAAATAAGACGATCCTCTTATACATTTTTTTCATCTGAAGTTGTTTTATTATTATTTATACTTATATATACATACATATATATATATATATATATATATATATATATATATATATATAACATTGTCTTCTCAGGGAATTCTTAAAATGATCATTGATCGTACTGGATCAACACATCCTCTTGTAGGATGTGTTGACTGGATCCACTTATGTAATGAGAGAAACTCAGTAAAGTAAAAGAAACTGGGTAGTAAAAACTGTTAATCCATGTAAAGTAAATATACTTAAATAAAAAAACAACTGTATATATTACCAATTTTTATAAGCAGACATTATATAGATAGTCATTAAAAACATACAGTAAAATATAAATAACATACAGTTAAATACAGGGTTTCCCGCAAGGTACGCAGCGTCTAATATGTGCAGATTCGGATAGAGCACGTCAATATGAGTATTTTGAATGGTAACATGTGGGGTCCCCGAATATATCCAAAATTTCTCAATAAACATTGATTTTCACTTGGTTTTTTTAGCTCACAGGCTATCAAAGCCTGAGAGCTTATGTGCCCGCCGGTTCTGTATGTACGTATGTATGTATGTATGTATGTATGTATGTATGTATGTATGTACGTAACGCGATAACTCTTGATAGAACTAACCGTTTTACTTTAAATTTTGTTTATAGGTTCCTTGTGATAAGGCGCTTCCCTGATTAGTTTTGGAGGTTCATTGGTTAAGCCTAAAGGGGGGAAACGGGGGGCTAACCCCCCATAATTTAGATAAATGGGTTTTTCATGCAGAATTATTCAATTTTCTTCAAATTTTGTATATAGGTTTATTTTTATAATGTGCTTCTGTCAATAGTTTTGGTGGTTCATTGGTTTAGTATAAAGGGGGAAAGGGGGGGATACCCCCTAATTTAGATAAATGAGTTTTTCATGCAGAATTATCCAATTTTCTTCAAATTTTGTATATAGGTTCATTTTGATAATGTGCTTCTGTCAATAGTTTTGGGGGTTCATTGGTTAAGTATAAAGGGGGAAGGGGGGGTAACCCCCCCTAATTTAGATAAATTAGTTTTTCATGCAGAATTATCTGATTTTCTTCAAATTTTGTACATAGGTTCATTGTGATAATGCGCTTCTCTGAATAATTTTGGGGGTTCATTAGTTAAGTATAAAGGGGGAAAGGGGGGGCTAATCCCCCCTTAATTTAGATAAATGGGTTTTTCATGCAGAATTATCCCATTTTCTTCAAATTTTGTATATAGGTTCATTTTGATAATGTGCTTCTGTTAATAGTTTTGGGGGTTCATTGGTTAAGTATAAAGGGGGAAAGGGGGGTAACCCCCCTAATTTAGATAAATGAGTTTTTCATGCAGAAATATCAGATTTTCTTCAAATTTTGTATATAGGTTCATTGTGATAATGCGCTTCTCTGAATAGTTTTGGGGGTTCATTGGTTAAGTATAAAGGGGGAAAGGGGGGCTAATCCCCCCTTAATTTAGATAAATGGGTTTTTCATGCAGAATTATCCCATTTTCTTTAAATTTTGTATATAGGTTCATTTTGATAATGCCCTTCTGTCAATAGTTTTGGGGGTTCATTGGTTGAGTATAAAGGGGGAAAGAGGGGGCTAATCCCCCCTTAATTTAGATAAATGGGTTTTTCATGCAGAATTATCCGATTTTCTTTAAATTTTGTATATTGATTCATTTTGATAATGCGCTTCTGTCAATAGTTTTGGGGGTTCATTGGTTGAGTATAAGGGGGAAAGGGGGGATAACCCCCCTAATTTAGATAAATGGGTTTTTCATGCAGAATTATCAGATTTTCTTCAAATTTTGTATATAGGTTCATCGTGATAATGCGCTTCTCTGAAAAGTTTTGGGGGTTCATTGGTTAAGTATAAAGGGGGAAAGGGGGGCTAATTCCCCCGTAATTTTGATAAATGAGTTTTTCGTGCAGAATTATCCGATTTTCTTCATATTTTGTACGCATATTCATTGTAATTAGAGAATTCCCTGATTAGTTTAAGGGGTTCATTAGTTAACTATGAGGGGGGTAACGGGGGGATGACCCCCCTTAATATATTGTTGATTTCTTTATTTTTCGAAGGGCATATTTCAAATTCTTTGAAATAAGAGTACAATATACAATGAGTGTGAATAGCCTGTGAGCTCAATGCCCTCAGTTTAACTGGGCAGTTTTCTTTTTTATTCCTCATTTCTTGTGTTTTTCATATGACAAGCTTCACATCTTACTTACACTATCACGCTATATTCGGGGACCCCACGTGTTACTTTTCAAAATACTCATATTGACGTGCTCTATCTGAATCTGTACATATTAGACGCTGCGTACCTTGTGGGACACCCTGTATAAATAAATATACAGTTATATATGAGGACGTGAGTTTCAAAACTCACCTTATAAAAAAAAATCAAATTCGAGGAAATCGCGAAAAACCTCTGACTGCTTCCATTGGTTTTCATTGTAAACCAAGATTTTAGAACGCCAGAAATACATGCTAAAACTAGTTTTTCTGCGGATTGTAGTGTTTTTTCAGTGAAGATTTTCCAATAGAATAGGTTGATAGAGAAAACACGATTTTTTAAATTTTGGATAAGACGAGTTTTGAAACTCACGTCTTCATATATAATATATATATATATTATTAAGTTTATATTAGTAAATATACGTACATATATAATAAAATGTGCCAAAAGTTGAAGTATTAAAACACATTAACTTTTTCAATGTGTTCCAAAATACCGAATAAATGTTGATGAAATGTGTCCGTTTTTTAATATTTATTAAAACTAGGGGATCCAACCCTTACAGAATACGATTACATTACCGGTTGCAGAATATAGGTGAAAAGCATGTTTTTAATTAAAAACTTTAATAGATTTTTACATTTAATAAATTTGTATAGAATGCAAATTAACAATACCAACAAGCATTTTTATATGAAATATATCAATAATGTATTCCAAGAAATTTTTGAAACTTATTGAAAGCGATACTTTCGTTTTAGATGCATGCCAGGAGTTAATATCTGAAGAAATTGTCAAAGATTTCGCTACTTAGAGCAGCCTTTTTGATTATGATAATTTTAGTTGTTTGAGCGCGTAGTTCGATTGCATGCCTGTTAAATTTGTGTTTTATTTATATTATTTTATTTATCTATTTATTTATGAAGTTTTAATTTCGTTATTGAATATTAGCCAGAAAGAAATGCTGAACTATTTATATTGTTTTAAGTGCAAATCTTTCGTATTCGAGCTGCCCGCGATAGAGATAGATTTTGAAAAAATATCATGCTGGAAAATTATTTTAAAAATTATAAAAAATCAGTAAATTGAGATACAGTTTTCAAACAAATTGCATTTGGGAGAACAATTATTTTCTTATTCGACGGTGTAAAAATTGAAAGTGTGCGATGTTTTTTTGAAAAAAAAAAAAAAGTATTGCGGTAAAAGCATAATTTACTACTCGGCTGTTGTCACCGTCAATATGACGGCAGCGTTACTCACGGACATGTTTTTGCTTTATGATATAGTTTTTCAGATATAGATATATACATTTTATTAATTATTGTCATTGAAATATCATTGTTTATTGCACATGCTATAGGTTCAGCTGTTAAGAGAACAAAAAGTTATTCTATGATAATGATCATTTTGACTTTAATAAACTTTTGAAAATATATTCTACAGATGGCGACACCAAACATTGAGTAACTACTATGTAGGTATAGTGAAGGATACTCCTCTATGGTAGAGAAGCCAGGAGAAGAATGCAAATCTCTGATATAAATTAGAATTCTGGACTGGAAATAAAATTTTTAGTTCTTTTAAAAACAGAAAAATAGTTCATTAGTATCAATTCTGGCTACACGAATGTTGTCATTTTCTGTTTATTTACGATTTAAAAACACCGAGGCTAATTTATACTTAAAATTCTTTAGAGGGCACCCGCTCTTATGAAAATATAATTTAGCATTAACAGTGATGAATTCAGGGTTTGACCCAGTGTGTGTGGGGGGGATTATATTCGGAGCATCGAAATAGAGGATTTACGATTTTATGCACCCCCCCCCCCCTCTCCGAAGGATTTGGGATTTTATGATTATTAATGGTTAAGCAGTGTAAATTCCCCCTGGAACTGCAGAAATTCCTCTCGGAGAAAAATGTCTTATTTCAACACTGATAATTAAGGACGTTGTCATAAAAATATTTCCCCCGCTCAACAACGTGAATCTTTCTGACATATTTTCTGACTAAATTTTAAGCGTAAAAGTATAGTACTTACGGGCATGATTACTGAAGTGATTTGTAATCGAACAGTTTTTTTTTTTCGTTTTCCGATAAATTAATTACATTTTGAGTTATAAGCGATTATTGTCTGGGGATGGCAATTTTTTTCTTTTCCTGCACTGTGGCATCCGGAAATTCGGTTCAAAACGCCAATTTTGATAGCATTTTCTGAAAAATCTTTTGCTTTTACCGATAAACGAAAAAAAGAAAAAAACAACACTTCGATTACAAAGTTTTTTAATAAGATCCAAAGCCAATTTCATACGTTTGTGAACAAAAATAAATTAAAAAATGTGCCAGAAACTAGTCTGTTTGGATTTGAAAACAGCCTTAATTTCATTTACCTACGTAATAATAGGGACGGCTGGTTTAATCCCGTCAGGATGTGCATCTCGTAACGACATTTAATTTTTTGGCACCAGTATTGCCGAATAGTAATATTTATGTTATTTATTAATCACAGAAATTCTACGTTTAGACAAGACAAAAATAGTGGTGCTGAAAAAATAAAAAACATACGCACTCTATATGGAATGTATACATGACACCCAATCAGATTCGATGTCGAGATGCCTGAGGTGCTAAAAATTAAGGTTACCAGAAATAAGCGAAATAATAGTTTCTTTAGATGATATCATTCTTCGGAACAGAGAAAAAATGACAATTAAATGTGCGCCATGACAATTAAACCCTCTCTGTCTCCATCAAACATAAGAATTGGGGCTTTACATAATGCAATATATAAAATTCAAACAAGGTTTGTAACTATATTTTTTATAATTATCTATTTTCTGTTTGTAAAATATCATTACAATAGATATTTTTTTTTTCAAAAAGTAATTGTTGGAAATGTTTACAGCATGGATTTACAGCTTTAGTAGTGCCATCTATGAAGTAAAAGAACAACTAGAAATTAATTTATTATAAGTAATCAAGGCCGTGTTGGCAATTTAGCGGATATTTTTATGGAGAAATTCTGAATGGTAACTTTCGCTTTATTTAATAAGGTTTTATTTAATAATATTCTGTCATTAAATAAGGTAAAAATTACCTGAATAAAAAAATCCACTAAATTGGCAGCACCGAATCAAGATAAAGTACAAAATTTCACGATATATATATATATATTTTCCTATATATCAAAATTTTAACCCTCATTTTTAAAGACAAATAGAAATAAAGTTTAGATTTACCAAATTAGATTTATAGCTTTTAAAGTCATTTCTGTAGCTCTTTAGAGTTAGCTTAACTAAAATTGAAAATATATTGTTACTTTTCTGATTTCTGTTAATATATAAATACTGTACCTTTACACAATACTTCATACAATGATTTTTCGAACAACTGGTTCATCTAATTCTAATCATTTCACCATAGAAGTAGGAACTCTTAGTTTCTACTTCTATGATTTTCACAGTAGGGATATTTGGCGTCGGAAGAAAGCATAATGCTTGCATGGATGCTTATCACTCAGCTTGTAAAATTATTTTATAGGTTTTTCTTTTTTTTTTTTTTTACTAAGCAATATACAGTTTTTAGTAACAACGAAAGATATTTTAAATGTTAAATAATGCATGGAAATAAGCATATATTAAAATAAAGAAAAAATGTAAAACATTATATAATCTCAAATCCGTTGCCATGCCATAGGTCTATTAATTATTTAAAAAATATATATTAGGATCAGAATGTTGCAAAAAGCAAAAGAAAATCTTATATAAAAATTCTTAAAATAAGCTTTCTACAGAAACATTAATAAAGTATTAAATAAATGAAATTAGTGTATGATAATTATTTCTTTTATGGGTAACAGACCTGACAAAATGTAAAAAATAAAATAGTTTAAATTTGTTTAATATTTATAAGATATCCCAAAAGCTTTTGGTCTAAGTTACGTACAACGAAATGAACTTTAAACGAAAGGAAAAATAATATAAAATTAAATTTGCCCAGTAATGGATTTGATATTTCATCCTGGGATTGTTAAAACTCGAGTTAAAAAGCAATTAGCAATAAAACTTATAATGAAAATGTGCAAGTTTGAGAGGAATCATACACAGGAGATATATACAACTTTGGTCAATAGTATTAGATACACGCATATTTTGAATATATCTTTAAAAGTAATGGTGAGATACAAATTTTAATCAGCATACAACTATGGATTTCTTTATGAAATCTATTGCAGATTGTAGAAAATGACATCAAACGAACAACTCACCTTTTAATTAACCGCTTTAATTAAACCGTTTGCTTTAAAAAACGAGTTTTTTTTCTGTTTTTAATAGCTAAACTACTTTGTTATTCTTGATGTTTTTTCTTGTGTTATGCAAGTTAATAAATAATCATGAAAATTAGAAAAATTCTTGAAGTAAATGCCAAAACGTGAAGAACTTATTCTTGAGCAACGTAAATAATAATAATAATAAAAAAAATTAACGTTAAAAGAAATTACATAAAAATAATTTAGTACTTGTTTACTTTATCATCGACCATTAACGGTTAATAAATTCTGCCGCCAAAGAAACTGAATTAAGACCAATAATGGATAAGAGTGACGTCATATTCATTGTCGCGAGGCTAACGAAAAAGAAAGGCTACCGCGGTGCTTTATGCGTATCGTTTTTTACAGACAAAGGGAGTCACGTGATGCTCGAATACACCAATGCAGGTGTATGCAAAGAGCATCACGTCACTCTAGCGGTCTGTAAAAAAAGATAAATCGAATGCACCGCGGTGGCCTGTCTTTTTCGTTAGCCTCGCATTGTCGTCAAATGCAGCGCTGCACATCACACACGATGTATATATTCGATTTTTATTTATTTTGTGTATAAACCAGTTTTTTAATGAAGAACATCAGTTGTTGCTATTTCTCTGTTTTCCTCTTGCACTTTGAAAGAAAAAAAACCCCCCAAAAGATTTGGTACTTTTTGCCTATGGAACAGGATGCTGTGAAACATTTTCAAGATTACAGTATTTTGTCAATAAAATAAGTGTGTACATGATATAGACCTTATCTACAGACGGATAAAAGTTGGCGATGCAATGTAAAAAACTGTGACAAGCGAATATCTATTTAACACTCGATTGCTATCTTAAAAAAAATTACGTTATTGCTGTCGTTGTATCTGTGAGATCACCTGACGTAAGTTCCATATTTATACACTTTATACAGGGATATTTCGGAAAAGGTAGTAATGAATTAGAAATGTACTTTCTTTTGCTTTTAATCACAAAAACAAACAAAAAATGTACCAAATTGACGTCTCCAAAAACGCTTTTGTAGTCAGAAAAAAAAAAAGTTACTGTATCTTACAGCCACAAGGATAGTAATCGAGTGTTAAAAAAGGAATGTAGTCCGATGGTTCCAGAATTACACTGCACTAAAGTTTATTTATAGCTGGTAAAAAAAAATTGCATCGATTAAAATGGAAAAATAAAAAGTTGGATTTGAGCAACTAAATAGTGATCGCATACGGGCATATGAAACACTTACAAACTGGCTTATTGAAAATTAATAGGAGTTACATGAAACAGAGGACAAATATTATGAGTATATTGTTACGTAACCGCTTATCTATTATTGGCAATAAATTACACTGATTGGTAACATGTATATTGGCGACAGAAATAAGTTGACGGTAATTGGGAAAATAACCAAATACCAATAATTTTTTATATTTTCTGAAAATTATTTTAATATTTCATATGTGTTAATAAAATTAACAAAAAATTACGTATACATTTTAACAAATATTTTCTTTATATATTTTTTTACATCGAAAAATTCATTATTATTTTCATTGCTGCAGATTAAATTTTTTATGGTTTGGCATTCTCTACAACAATTATTCTAGTATTCATGATTATGTATTAACTTGCATGACACAACAATAAAGCTTCCAGAAAAAAAAGATAGTTTCGCAATAATAATAATAATAATAATAATAAAACTCGTATTTTACGCAAATGGTGCAATTAAAAAAGTTCTGTTGTTTTTTACTGTTATTTTTAGGAACTGGAATAACTTAAAACAGAAATTCATAATCGTACGCAGTTAAACATTCTCATCCTACTATTATTTTAAAGTTATATTAAACATGTGTGGGTGTGCCTAATATGTTTAAGAAAGTCTGTATGTTCAGATAAATACACATTTTTTAAAGTTAAAAAATATTTTTTTATGTTTTGAAATATCCAGAATAAACCTGAAATTTGCAAATATCCCAATAGTAAATTAACTTAAGTATGTTGACGCCCATGTTCGATTGTTGTATAAGTGGAGTATGATCCTGATCCACCTACTGAGTCTCAAAGAACAACCAACGCATCTATAGACGCGTGGGCGACTTCTCAAAATAACGTATTAATCTGAAAGATATAACGATAAAGTGATCAACAAAATGTTAATTGAAATGAGTTTAAAAAGAACACAATATCTTTAATCTCATATTGTCCTTTTTTCATTAATAAAATAAAATAATATCGCTAAATCATACTGTTACTGCATCTAAAGTATATCAGATAAATGAGAAAAATCATTTTTTGCAGAGTTAAAATTAAATTTTACGATAAATTGAATTACAATAATTGAGAAATATATTTGAAACACTAATTATTTTTTCTTCAGCTATACAAAATTAAAAATTCTCCAAATTGAAAGTTTTTCTATTTATCATTAACAACTTATCTATACTAAATTTAAACATATTTTTATGACATTTATTGGAAGCTTGATTGAGTCATTTGTGTAAATTAATCATTCCACCACACAGATCGACGATAATTTTAACTTGATTACAATAATTATTTATTATTTGTATTAAACCTGTAGACTAGGACATTTTGGCTAGAATCGTAATTCTTTTTAAGGTTTCGTTCATCTGACGAAACCCTATTCGTCTCACTCCTCTGTCTGTCTCTCACAGAGTTCGTTCTCAGAAACTGTATAGGTTAGACCTTGCAAGGGGGGAATATTTTGTTACCACTAAAAATTAATAGAAAATTTTGACTGATTTTGGCGATTTAATGAGGTTAAATTTACTATAAAAATTTAGTGGTAGGAAAAAAGCGTAAAAGTTGGCAGCTATGAGTAACGCTTACATGCAAGTTTTAACCTGTTATATAAATTTTCAATGTCATCTAAATACATTTAACTGTAAATTTCTAACTCAACGTCATTTTTGATTTGCACAAATAAAAAATAATATATTACATTTCGGGTTTTTTTATAAATTCTAACAAGTAAAAACACTTGTCTCGATGTCATACAGAAAAATTCAACAAGAAATGAAAAGTCGTCTGTAAATTACAATGCATATAAAAAAATATTTTTAAAAAATTGTCTGCAATGATTTTTACGGTAATATCAGAAAAAATAAAATTTTCTTTTTAGTCATTTCGTTTAGCTTCTTTTGCAGACAATTACTACGTTTGAAGTAATTTGTTTTTCCACTTTTTATGCATTTTTTTTAATATATATATATCACAATTTAAGTATTTAAAGAATACATAATATGTCAATTTATCCTTTCTTCTAATATTGTTAGAACAATTTATGTAAAGAATTTTTTTAATGGTGATTTTTAATGCGATATTTTGTTTTGAATATTTTTACGATATGTATCACACAATTAATTCCATCTATACTAATAAAAGAATGTTTCGTTCTGTGTGTGTGTGTGTCTGTCTGTCTGTTTGTATGGGGTAGCCAGCGAAATCTAGCGCACCTAGAAGTCTGAAAATTTATATTTAGGTTGTCCAAAGCCGGATCTGATGCACCTGATGTGACTCAGAATTTTAATATTTGGATAATTAGATATTAATTAGAATTTCATTTAAAAACGCATCGATAATGCCATATTTTTTTTTTATCAATATGGCTAAAGAAAAGAACACCTGTTCTCGATTTGCAAGCAGAAATGAACGAATTTGAAATTCATTTACTAATCAGAAAATTTTAAGAAAACAAATTAAGATATCGATTTTAAATTTTCTGAGCATATGTAGAACAATTTTCTGCATCCGACAATGCAATTTTTGTAAAATTTGGCCGGTAATTTTTCTTATTTTTTGCAAAAAAAAAACTGCCAAAAATCTGGCGGCGCCAGTCAAAAAAAATCCGAGAAAGTTTCAGACAGGAATCTGCTTTCATTGAAAACTGAATTACAACGAGATCTGTTTCTCTGGCCGTTCCCGCCATTTAGTCTGCGAAAATGAAAGGAATTAACTGACAATTTTTACTAATGAACAAAAATTAAGATAACAAATGATGAAAAATGAACATAGTGTTTTTCACTATGTTGGCTATACGCCTATTAAGCAATTAAAATTTGAATATTATGAATGCAAGGCGTGAGAAATTTTCTCTGGAAAAATTTCCAAGTATTAAATATGAATTTATTCAATTGTCGATGCTGGATTTTCTCTGATTTCGTGTTTGCCCCAGGGTTGGCGACTCACGGAAAAATATTCCATCTTGTGCTGCGTTTGTAGCCTTGCCAACATGTTATGGTGAAAAAGTTCAAGGCTGACTATCGTTCCCAAGTGGTTCAGTTGGTAGAACGTCAGTGCGCTATACTAATGACCCGGGTTCGAGTCCCCGGCTTGGGTGCTTTTTCACTGTGTTGGCTATAGCTTATTAAGCAATTAAAATTTGAATATTAGAATACTGCTATTTTATCAAAAATCTGGAGATGAAAACAAAAGTTATAAAAGCGTGAAACACTGACAGAAATATTCGGTTATTTTCCATTAGACGGGCCACCACTTTGTGCCAAGTGCAAATATTGGCACAAAATTCTCCGAAATCTATGGTTACTTATATAATAAAATATCATGTGATATATTGAACATGAATGTGGGAATCTTGAAATCAGGTTCTGTGTGTATATCTTTGTTCCTTGGTCACTGCAATATTTTAATCAAGAAAGACAGCATAGCAGTGCCATCTATTCAGTGATATACACGGAAATTTAATCAGCAACAATTTGAATCTAGTTCTAACTGGAACAGAGCTGTTATACATAGGAAAGTAAAAAGGAGTGTTGAAATGTTTATGCTTTGAGGGAGTGGGGGGAGAAGGCTACGCAAAAAATTTTCTATATTGTAATTAAAAATACTAAGGAAGATAAAAAATCAGCTCATGCTAAATTTGGGCAATTAATTGCCAATTATAGCAATGCCACTATGTTTTTCTTAATTTTTCTTATTTGCTTATTTAATGTACATTTACAATATTCGTATTAATATATTTTTTACAGTATTTATAATGAAAAGACAAGTTTTACAATATTACAAAATCATCCCGTTTAAATATTATTCAGATGATTCATTCAAAAATATTTATAAATAACCTGCAATTTTTTATCATTTAAAAAAATATTTTAAATTCTCCCTTCCTTTTAAATAATGGTAAATATTTAAGAATTCATCATTGCTTATTTTAATTTCATATATTAAAATTTTTGCATCTTTATGAAAGTAATAATATAATTCTTCATATAATAAAGAGACACTGCATATTTCCTATGCTGGATTATAAAAAAATTAATAAAATCTCAGTACTGCATTGGTAAAACTGATATTGTTTTGTTGAAAGCCTTTAGAGTTTAATATTTACAAGTCCAAAACCCGTTTTTAAGGAAAGTTTGCCTAGAATCACTGCTGTAGCATATTTTACAGTGCACTGTGACAACTGAAGACGGGGGATTGGGCGAACATATTTTATGGATAACCGATCAGAGCGCAAAATGTTTAATGCATTTTTGCACATAATATAACAGTAACAAGAAATGTATCAAAGAAGAAACGCTAAATGTTTCGAGGAACTCCAAAGGTAGATTTCAGAAACAGGCCTTTACTCGATATTTGAAGATTCAAATAGAATGTTTAACGCCGACGAGACAGCATTTTTTCTAAATTATGAAACTAGTAAAGTTCTCGCTTTAAAAGAAGAAAAATACGTTTACTTAAGGGACTTATCTGGTAGGAGGGACAAAATATGGAATTCCATGTTTTCCTATGGGAGAAAATACTTCCCCTTCTTGTTCATTTAAATTTCAAAATTCCAAGAGTATTTTTTTAGCACTTAGATAGGAAAGTTCTCTATACCGCTACACTCTTAAAATATTTAAAAAATAATTTTGAGTATTTTAAAATTTGTGTTAAAGTTTCGAAAAACTCCGAACTTCCAAAAGGTGACTTTAATCGCTTGTAACTTTGGTTTGGAAAAATATGGAGCTTATGCAGACAAATATATATATATATTTTTTTTTTCAAGTAATTATTGAATTTTTGAAAATTAACCAATTCAATCAAAGTCAACGTTGATTAAAAATTAGGTTTCCTTAAACAAAACTTTAGACCAGTCAAGCTGTCAACATGGTGGTTACTTGAGCACTGAATATAAGGGGGTCACGTTGGGGGTTGCCGTACAAGGGGAAATCGCAGGATTTTTTAAAAAGAATAACTTTGAAGAGACAAAGGTAAAGGAATATGGAATGAACGTTTTGTCTTTTGCTACAAAGTTTTGTCCCCAAATTTTAATATAACCAAAATATAAGGGATGAAAACATTAAAACGTCTATAAAACGAGTCTTAATTGTTTTACTTCCATCAAATTTTCTATAGGTAAACATAATCATTATGAGGAAGTATTCAGTTTTCTTGTCGAAGTCCCCACCTTCCAAATTTTAATATAAAAGAAATACAGGCTGACCTCTTGGGCAAAATTTTAAGGAGTGATAGTACACATCAAGACAAACAATATTAAATAGGAAACTAAGAGTCCCAAACGTCTTCCGAAGGAGATAGCGCCATTAAAGTTTAGGGTCCAAAATTTCAAATAATTAAAAAAAACGGAAAAATTGGTCGATTCGTTTGCGGTTTTCGCTAAAACTATTCTTTATGTCAGTATTTTCTTAAAAATAAATTTTAAAGATAGAGTTAAAAAATGCCGATAGTGGGCGCTTTAGACTGGAGTAACGAAAATCTATTTTTTACCGTTATTTTTTGTATCTGATTAAATGCTTTCAAAAGCTTAGACTTAAACTTAGAATTTGATCCCAAAATCTGAATCGTTGGGAGTGATTAAGTAGCGCAAACTGAACTGCGTTCAGGAGTTGAAATTTGAAGCACCTCCCTCCCCCCTCCCCCCACTCCTGAACACAGTTCAGTTATTCCCGATTTTGGTGTCGTAGACCATGCAGAAACAATATGAGTTGTAATTTTCCAACTGGACGAAAAATGTCCGGGCCAGGATTTGAACCTGGGATTTCTTGAAGTTGCCATGCTCTACCAATTGAGCTATCCCGGTTGAATCTGGAGGGCATAATTCATCCAGTTCATGTCGGGATAGCTCAGTTGGTAGAGCATGGCAGCTTCAGCCAAGAGATCGCAGGTTCGAATCCTGGCCCGGACATTTTTCGTGCAGTTGGAAAATTACAACTGATATGATTTCTTTACCAATTTGAATAATTGCGTTAAAATTAATCCAGGCAGAAACTACTACCCCCTACACGTAAAATAAGCGAAAGAGTAATGACAAAATTAAATAGAAAATGTATTCATAACAGACATGAGCAAGTTCTCCGCGCAAAATAAAAAGAAACAATTTGATTTATGCATGTATGTGCGCAATAGGAATGAAGGTTGACACGTAGAAAATGGTACACGCATGATGTTCGTGAGGAATCACAAAAACTGCTCGAAAGAGTGCCCACCAGCAACGATGCAGGCTTCACGCCGCCGGCGGAGGGAGTTGCGAACATTAGTGAATACCCTGGGCATCTCCCGGATATCGCCTGCTACGACGGCAATCCTCGCAACCAGGTCGGAGTCGGAGTCGACGGTAAAAAATAGTTGTTCATTACTCCAAAGTCTAAAGCGCCCTCTATTGGCATTTTTTAACTTTATATTTAAAATTTATTTTTTAAATAAATTTTTTATTTAATTTTGTCATCTCTCTATCGTTTATTTCACGTGTAGGGGGTAGTAGTTTCTGCCTGATCTACGACACCAAGATCGGTAATAACTGAACTCTGTTATGGGGGGGGGGGGTTAACATTTCAACTCCTGAACACAGTTCAGTTTGCGCTACTTATCCACTCCCAACGATTCAGATTTTGAGCTCAAAATTTAAGTTTAAGTCTAAGCTTTTGAAAGCATTTAATCAGATACAAAAAATAACGGTAAAAAATAGTTGTTCGTTACTCCAAAGTCTAATGCGCCCTCTATCGACTTTTTTTAAAACTTTTTCTTTAAAATTTATTTTTAAGAAAATACTGACATAAAGAATAGTTTTAGCGAAAACCGCTAACGAATCGACCAATTTTTCCGTTTTTTATAATTATTTGAAATTTTGGACCCTAAACTTTAATGGCACCTATCTCCTTCGAAAGACGTTTGGGAACCTTAGTTTCCTATTTAATATTGTTTGTCTTGATGTGTACTATCACCCTTTAAAGTTTTGCCCAAGAGTTTAGATTCACCCTGTATAATACTCTATACATTAAAAGGCTATAACTCGGTCCCTAATTAACGCAACCCGCCAACATTTTATACGGCTCAATATAAATATTATAAGATGTGACTTAGTCGGCATTTTATCGAACTCCTACAAAATTTTGGTGTAGAATAAATATAAAGCCCAACATATTCAAAGGACCTTAACAAGATTTCTAATTGTTGTATCTTCGCCATTTTTCGTACGGGTAAGCATAATGATTATAAGAAGGGATATTTTAAGTATTTTTTATCGAAGCCTCCAAAATATTGGAAAAAAATATATAAACGGTTATAACATTGCTCTAATTGACGTAACCCATTCAAATTTTATACGAGTATACATAATTATTATAAGATTAGACTTTGTTGGTTTTTAATTGAAGCCCCCCCCCCTCCCCCTGAATTTTAGTATTAAATGAACGTAAGTACCGAGACATTCAAACGACTATAACTCGGGCCATAATTCATGTAGCCCTACCATTTTTTATATGAATAAACACACATATAGGGAAGGATTTTCTTCGCCTTTTTTTTTTATCTATGCCCCTCCATTTTTAGTGTAATTGCAATATAAGGGCACGACACATTAAAACAGCTACAGCATAGGATTTATATCACACAACCCACCCAAATTTTATCCGCGTATACATAATTATAAGAGGAGACTTTGTCGGAATTTTATTGAAGCCCCACAATTTTTAGTATAAAATAAATATAAGGCCCGGAAGCAAATTCACAATCACTCAACGTCCTACGCACTTGACGCCAAACGGTTTGGCGAGAAAATAAACTGTAGCACGCATTCGCGGGTCTTATACGAATTTGCAGACGGTTGAAACTACATCGACATTTCGACCGCGCATTTCTTGTTTATGTAAGAAGTATTTCTGACTAATTATAATACACATATATGCATATATATTGTGAACATGTGCAATATATTTTAGATCCGCTTTATAACTTTACCTTTCTTAAAATGATCACAATAAATAGATGAAAGTTTATTATATTTACTTTAATTACTTGTTGAGGATAAGTGTTTTGTTGCTGATTGATAATAGTGTAAATGTGACATAACAGTAATGGACCCCTCCCCCTCAAAGCTTTTGCTTTATAAAAAAATATCCAATAAAAATTCATCTTTTATTATTTTTTTCAGAACTGAACTCTTCCTTGCATGTTTTATAGTGTGGTATCGCAAACGACGGCGATTCGATAAACAAAAATTTACCCGATCTTATATTATCGCCATTCAGAACATGTGAAAATAATATTTTTCAATAAGATAAGTGAAAATCATATAAAACTCAATAACCTTTTATTCATTTTGCTTTTGTGCCATTAAAAAAACCATTCGACACACCTCAAAGTTACAGCCGCTCAAAATACATTTCCGTGAGGTCCTGAAATCGTATCTCTTTTCATTTAATCATTGTATGGTGGTGCCCTCTCTTATTACATTAGATAAACCAATTCGAGACTCAAACCCAGGGATAGAGAATAATATTCAATATATCTTATTGAATATTCAATACATTTTATTGAATATACAATTATCTGATCTCAATATCTGATATTCAATATATCTTATTGAATTACTCAAGCATAAAATATTGCTTCACAGTTCCACTGTCTTTCAGTGACATTTTTACTGAACAAGCTAAGAAATGGCTTTACTTAATTCATTTATATCTTCTTTGTTTTCTTACAAAAATTGCATGTTTTTTTTTTTCAGTAATAGAAAACTGGATTTTTTTATACTAATGGTCATTTACAAAATTTCATTTATTTTTAAAATTTTTAAGATTTAATATCCATTACTAGAATGCTCAATTAGGTTTCTACTCTAATCGACTAACAAATTTATTTAGAGAGATATATATATATACTTAATTAGGATGAATTTGAAAAGTAAAAACCTAACGATCCTAATTATTTTATTGAATTTGGTATTATTGCAGTGCTGTATTATCCCCTTTAGAATGTATTTCATTCTAGCAATGCTTAACAAACTATATAAGATTTTTTTTTTTTTTGGGGGGGGGGGGGATAATTTAAAAGTGAAAATGCGTTTAACTAAATATTATAAATAAGTATCGGTGTTTATTCGAGATTAAATAAAGTAGTATAAAAGGTAAAAAATGTAAATAACATCAAAACATTAAAAAACATTAACATTAACAAAAACAATAACATTAAAAAAATGTATTTTTACTTCTTTCTAAGCTTATTTTATAAAAAAAATTATTGTTTATTTAATGTAACTGTTTACAAAATAGGAAATGATCCATTTTCATGAACTTGATAACCTAAGCTACCAAGTAACTACTGAATCTTTGTAATATCTTTATGAAAGCTTTCATTTATTTTTAAAGCATTTTAATGCTGACGAGAAAACTCGAGGTAAAAAGGTAGGAAGAATGTTGTAGGATGTACAATTGTAATAAAACATCTATCTATTCAATGGTACTTGTACGATTTTGAGTTTGGCCGGCCAAATGCCACGCATGCGCGTTCATTTTCTCGCCAAAGCGCTTGGCGGCTGAGGTTGGCGTCAAGTGCGTAGGACGTTGAGTGATTGTGAATTTGCGGTTCGGAACATTCAAACGGTTATAATATGTGCCCCAACTGACATAGTCATTTTTTGTATGGGTAAACATACTTATTCTAAAAAAGGATTTTTAAGAGTTTTTTTTATCGAAGCCTTACTTCCAAAATTTTAGTAAAAAACTGAGCTGCGCGACCAGACACCTAAGGGCGCCCATCGGGCACGTCAACCGTCGTACCCAAGGTCTGTGCACCTTTTAACGCGCACGACCAGGAGAGTTCCTGTGTGCGCTACGACCGGTAGGAGCGCCTCCAGCTGCTGACAACTCCCATTTTCCCAAGTATTTGACGACAAAGGTCGTTGCGATTAGCGGAGGTGCCTACCCTCTTAGGTCACTACCACTTTACACTTGGGAAGACGCTGAAGTCCCACGACAGCTTGGGACCGTGCCCTAGGCCGTATTCCGTGCTTCCCCAATGACTCTTGCTTTGCCGCAGCTTCCGATTATCCAGCACCTATGAAGGTTACGACTGGTCTCATCGGCTGCGGTGAGGAGGAGGGGTCACCACGTACCTTGCTCTTCGGAGTATGATCTCGCCTCCGTCATCGCCCTGGATAAATTTTGGCAAGCGGTCCTATCGCCGTTTGCTAGTCTGTAGCCCAGTGTCCCCATCCCGACTCGGGCGAGGGTCCGAACCGGGCACCTGGGATTAGCCTATGAGGCGTCTTTCCACCACCTAGAGAGGGGGCTCTCATTATTGGCCGAGTCTCCTCGCCGCAGAGAACCTGCGCTTAAGGGGGGGGGGGGAGATTCGGAGGCCCACAACATCGAATCTTCACGGCACCTCCGGCTTTTTCGGACGCCCCTCTGCCACCGGCGCACCACGTTTGAGGTGGCTATTCATCCGTTTACCTGCCCCCGTCGTGTCGGAGAACATCTTGCAGTGCCGGGCTTCCGGTCACCTTCCCCCACTTAAGGGGCCGAGTCGGAATCACCCGGATGGGCCTGCCGGAAAATTTTAGTATAAAATAAGTATAAGGGCTCGACACATTAAAATGGCTATAATTTGGGTTCTAATTGACGCAACCTGCCCAAATTTTATATGAATATACTATGTAATTTTTATGAGGGGAATTTTGTCGGTTTTTCAGGCCCCCTCCCCCCCAAATTTAGTATAAAATAAATATAAAGTCAGACAAATTCAAACAAATATAACTTTAAATGCATTGTCTACAAGATAATGCATACGCATATTCTATTGGTAAAGATAATTATTGTAAGGAGGGATTTGTTTTAGTTTTTGTAGAAATCCCACACCCTGACACCCAATTTTTAGTGTAATTAGAATATAAGGCCGGACACATTAAAATGGCTATAACATGGGCTTGTACGGCTATAACCCAGCTCTAATTTTATAAACGTATATATATAATAATTATAAGAGGGAACTTTACTAGATTTTATCAAAAACACAAATTTTAGTATAAAATAAATATAAGGTTCGATAAATTTAAACGGTTATAACTCGGGCCGTAATTGATGTAGTCTCGCCAGTCGCCATTTTCTTTTAGAATAAACATAATATTTATAGGGAGGGGATACTTTGAGATTTTTTTAAAAAAAAGTATGCAATAAATAATATAAGGGCCCAACTCATTAAAACAGCTATAACTTGCACTCTAATTAATGCAACCTGCCCAAATTTTATACGAGTATGTATAATTATTATAACCGCTAATATTTATCTCAAGTATTCAGGAGTTATAAAGTTTTGTAATGGTAACAGGACTTTATAGACATCCTGTATATTTTAGTGGTGTATCATTTCGCTGTCTTTGTAGTCACTAAAACTATGAACAGCATACAAAAAATATTCGAAAAATGTTCTTATAAAGTGTCCAGTATTTGTTACATTTACTTACCTTAATAGCTTTACTGAGTGTAACGAAAAATTGTCTTCCACTCATACAGCTACTATATTTTAAGTAATTCAAGTTTTACGCATGTATTTAAAGTAAATACTGATTTTTTTTCTACTTCATTCTAAAATATTTCATTAAAAGGTGAACAATTGAACCACGTAATTCGAACAATCCAAACCTTTTCTCAACCCGTATCGAAAACAATAGAGTTCAGTTTGTGATGAAAAGGAAAAATATGTTTAATTTCAGACTATTCATCATTTTACACAAATATCTATTTTTGAAAGAAATCTTTTGCTTATTTTACATGCCGCTAACCACAAACATATTTAATTTTGAAAGATTTCAGTTCATATTATTTATTTGAAATACGATTTTAAGTTACATTTTTAGAGATGAAAAAAGATAAGTTGTACGTCTTTTCTATAACCTTACGCTTTTACAAAACACTTCTGTTGCATCCCACCTGGACAAAATAAGAAGCCGGTTAGGAAATATTCAGATTACTTGTGTGATTACTTGTCCACTTTGTCTTAGCTATAAGTAAGCAGTTTAGAGCGTTAGTAGTAAGCCAGCTTTGTGCTGTTTTTTATTTATCCTTAGAATTTAAAGTTTAATTTCAATGTTATTAACCTGGAATGGAAAAATGAGTCATTTTGACTCGTTTTTCCATTTATATAAACATCTTTTATGTATATTTAAGATTGTATGTTTGACTCATTTTCACATAATAAGAGATAAAAGTGACTCTTCCATTCCAGATTTAAATTAGAGTTTTGGAAGGAACCAGACACCTAATTTTAGTATTTAATTTTTTTAATTTTTTCTATGACTACTAATGTCAAAATAATCATACATGCACTAATTCGGTAAAAAAGCAAAATAGTAAAATTTTGTAATATAAAAATCCGTTACATTGTAATGAAAACAGAAAATCTGTGAATTCACTAACAAACTTTTAATAGACGGAGAATTTTCCCACACGGCGTATTCCCATCTATAAGACATGCTGTGTACACAAGACAACCGACACATCTATAAGACTTCGAAAAATGTCCACGATACACGTTTTCACGTCTAATGGAGATGTTAGGTGTGTTCTCTGTGACTACCATGAGATGTCAAAGATATCCAGACAGCATCATGTATAGATAGATCTCTTTTCGACAGACCTCTTTTCGACAATGCGGTATTTCTTATAGATATACTGACTACATGCAAGAAAATTATTTCCAGTTCCCTCCCCCTTGCATTGTTTATATATTTAAATTTTTCTTATTTGATATTGAAACATATTTTGAAGAATAAGGGTTCTAAGTGTTATCTTACTTATATCATTGTTTTAATAAGATTATGATATAAAAATATTTTATGCATATTTAAGATTCAAATTTTGTTTTGTTGATGACGTATCATTACCGATAAAAATTCCTGAATAAATTTGTCTACATATATTACTACATATTTTGTCTACATATTATTTCTCTTAAATTATAGAAAAGGAATTTTTTGCCTGTTACCTAGTTTTAATATAGTTTACTTAATCACCCAGAATTTTTTGATAAGACATTGTTTCTGTTTACATATTATAATATGTAACTTGCAAGAAAACTTTACGCACTCTGCATTTAAAAAAAAAACGATGAATCCTGTTCTTAGTTTAAAAGTTCTTAGTTCAAAATTTATTATATAGGGTAAATGTACCAATAGTCGCCCACTTAACTGCTTTTATATATATAAATTTTAACGTAGAAATTTTAAAAAACGACAAAACATTTTTAACAGTGATATATGTTAAAACGTACGTTTCTTATTATGTTTCAGAAGTTATTTTTAAAAAACACGGTAATAGTTTTTTTTTAGACAAGGTTAAGTTCAAAAAGGGCAAGTTCTCCAATAGTCGGCCACTTTAAATCTAATGTTCGGCCATCACTGCACCAATAGTCAGCCACTTCAGAATTTTTTTTTTAAGTAAAAACTTCTTTAGGCGCGTTGGGCATTTTTTGAGATGGGACAAAACCATTGAACTCGCGACACTGTTACTGTAACCGACACTGTTACCGACACCTCTGTATATTTATATACAGAGGTGTATAGCGCCGCATGCTTGTCTGTGCGCTATTGCACCGCGGTATAGTAAGCACAAAAAATGTAAGCGGTATAGTAACGTAGAAAAATGTAAGCGGCATAGTAAGCGGTATAGTAAGCTGTATAGCAAGCTGTATAGAAGCGGTATAGTAAGCGCAAAAAATGTAAGCGGTATAGTAAGCGCAGAAAATGTAAGCGGTATGGTAAGCGGTATAGTAACACAGAAAAAATGTAAGCGGTATAGTAAACGCAGAAAAACGTAAGCGGTATAGTAAGCGCAGAAAAATGTAAGCGGTATAGTAACGCAGAAAAATGTAAGCGGTATAGAAGCGGTATAGTAAGCGGAGAAAAATGTGAGCGGTATAGTAAGCGGTACAGTAACACAGAAAAAATGTAAGCGATATAGTAAACGCAGAAAAATATAAGCGGTATAGTAAGCGATATAGTAAGCGGTATAGTAAGCACAGAAAAATGTAAGCGATATAGTAAGTGGTATTGTAAGCGCAGAAAAATGTAAGCGGCATAGTACGCGGTATAGTAAGCACAGAAAAATGTAAGCGGTATAGTAAGTGGTATAGTAAGCGCAGAAAAATGTAAGCGGTATAGTACGTGGTATAGTAAGCGGTATAGTAATGCAGAAAAATGTAAGCGGTATAGTAAGCTGTATAGTAAGCGGTATAGTAAGCGGAGAACTATGTAAGCGGTATAGTAACACAGAAAAAATGTAAGCGGTATAGTAAACGCAAAAAATGTAAGCGGTATAGTAACGCAGAAAAATGTAAGCGGTATAGTAAGCTGTATAGTAAGCAGTATAGAAACGGTATAGTAATCGGAGAAAATGTAAGCGGTATGGTAAGCGGTATAGTAACACAGAAAAAATGTAAGCGGTATAGTAAACGCAGAAAAATGTAAGTGGCATAGTAAGCGGTGTAGTAAACGCAGAAAAATGTAAGCGGTATAGTAAGCGCAGAAAAATGTAAGCGGTATAATAACGCAGAAAAATGTAAGCTGTATGGTAAGCGGTATAGAAGCGGTATAGAAGCGGTATAGTAAGCGGAGAAAAATGTAAGCGGTATAGTTACACAGAAAAAATGTAAGAGGTACAGTAAACGCAGAAAAATGTAAGTGGTAGAGTAAGCGGTATAGTAAACGCAGAAAAATGTAAGCGGTATAGTAAGCGATATAGTAAGCGGTATAGTAAGAACAGAAAAATGTAAGCGGTATAGTAGGTGGTATAGTAAGCGCAGAAAAATGTAAGTGGTATAGTAAGCTGTATAGTAAGCGGTATAGAAGCGGTATAGAAGCGGTATAGAAGCGGTATAGTAAGCGGAGAAAAATGTAAGCGGTATAGTAACACAGAAAAAATGTAAGAGGTACAGTAAACGCAGAAAAATGTAACTGGTAGAGTAAGCGGTATAGTAAACGCAGAAAAATGTAAGCGGTATAGTAAGCGATATAGTAAGCGGTATATTAAGCGATATAGTAAGCGGTATAGTAAGAACAGAAAAATGTAAGCGGTATAGTAAGTGGTATAGTAAGCGCAGAAAAATGTAAGCGGTATAGTAAGCTGTATAGTAAGCGGTATAGAAGCGGTATAGAAGCGGTATAGTAAGCGGAGAAGAATGTAAGCGGTATAGTAACACAGAAAAAATGTAAGAGGTGCAGTAAATGCAGAAAAATGTAAGTGGTAGAGTAAGCTGTATAGTAAACGCAGAAAAATGTAAGCGGTATAGTAAGCGATATAGTAAGCGGTATAGTAAGTACAGAAAAATGTAAGCGGTATAGTAAGTGGTATAGTAAGCGCAGAAAAATGTAAGCGGTATAGTAACGCAGAAAAATGTAAGCGGTAGAGTAAGCTGTATAGTAAGCGGTATAGAAGCGGTATAGTAAGCGGAGAAAAATGTAAGCGGTATAGTAACACAGAAAAAATGTAAGCGGTATAGTAAACGCAAAAAAATGTAAGTGGTATAGTAAGTGGTATAGTAAACGCAGAAAAATGTAAGCGGTATAGTAAGCGCAGAAAAATGTAAGCGGTATAGTAACGCAGAAAAATGTAAGCGGTATAGTAAGCTGTATAGTAAGCAGTATAGAAGCGGTACAGCAAGCGGAGAAAATGTAAGCGGTGTAGTAAGGGGTATAGTACAACAGAAAATATTTAAGCGGTATAGTAAACGCAGAAAAATGTAAGCGGTATAGTAAGTGCAGAAAAATGTAAGCGGTATAGTAATGCAGAAAATTGTAAGCGGTATATTAAACGCAGAAAAATGTAAGCAGTATAGTAAGCACAGAAAAATGTAAGCGGTATAGTAAGTGGTATAGTAAGCGCAGAAAAATGTAAGCGGTATAGTAAGCGGTATAGTAACGCAGAAAAATGTAAGCGGTATAGTAAGCGCAGAAAAATGTAAGCGGTATAGTAACGCAGAAAAATGTAAACGGTATAGTAAGCGATATAGTAAACGCAGAAAAAAGTAAGCGGTATAGTAAGCGCAGAAAAATGTAAGCGGTATAGTAAGCGCAGAAAAATGTAAGCGATATAATAAGCGGTATAGTAAGCTGTGTAGTAACGCAGAAAATGTAAGCGGTATAGTAACGCAGAAAAATGTAAGCGGTAGAGTAAGCTGTATAGTAAGCGGTATAGAAGCGGTATAGTAAGCGGAGAAAAATGTAAGCGGTATAGTAACACAGAAAAAATGTAAGCGGTATAGTAAACGCAAAAAAATGTAAGTGGTATAGTAAGTGGTATAGTAAACGCAGAAAAATGTAAGCGGTATAGTAAGCGCAGAAAAATGTAAGCGGTATAGTAACGCAGAAAAATGTAAGCGGTATAGTAAGCTGTATAGTAAGCAGTATAGAAGCGGTACAGCAAGCGGAGAAAATGTAAGCGGTGTAGTAAGGGATATAGTACAACAGAAAATATTTAAGCGGTATAGTAAACGCAGAAAAATGTAAGCGGTATAGTAAGCGCAGAAAAATGTAAGCGGTATAGTAACGCAGAAAATTGTAAGCGGTATAGTAAACGCAGAAAAATGTAAGCGGTATAGTAAGCACAGAAAAATGTAAGCGGTATAGTAAGTGGTATAGTAAGCGCAGAAAAATGTAAGCGGTATAGTAAGCGGTATAGTAACGCAGAAAAATGTAAGCGGTATAGTAGGCGCAGAAAAATGTAAGCGGTATAGTAACGCAGGAAAATGTAGCGGTATAGTAACGCAGAAAAATGTAAACGGTATAGTAAGCGATATAGTAAACGCAGAAAAAAGTAAGCGGTATAGTAAGCGCAGAAAAATGTAAGCGGAATTGTAAGCGCAGAAAAATGTAAGCGATATAATAAGCGGTATAGTAAGCGGTGTAGTAACGCAGAAAATGTAAGCGGTATAGTAACGCAGAAAAATGTAAGCGGTATAATAACGCAGAAAAATGTAAGCCGTATAGTGCGACTGAAGTCTAGTTCCCGAAATTTTTGTATGTAAAATAATATGCATTATTTTTCATGTACAATAGCGCATTAAATGAAAATTGTAATACAATTTTTGTAGTAGTAGTTTATAATAATGAATAAAAAAACACTTCATTTAAAAGTATTTCCTGCACAATAAAACATTTACTGACGATTCAAAAAATACACCCTTAATTGTTCAAGTTTTCACTTCTGCCGGCACTCGCGGAGTGCCATTGTTTTTTTTTTGTATCTGAAAAATGACTCTAACAAATTTGACTAAATTTTGCATTCTACCATTTTCGGTTATAAGAAGATGATTGAGCTATCTCACATTTTCCAGAAAATTCAATTATTGGGTTATTTAGGGTCACTACGGGTAAAGCTAATTTTATTTTATCTGCTAAATTGCTTTAACGATTTTGACTAAGTTCTGTATTCTACATTTTTGGGATACAAGAAGACCATTGGACTGGGTCGCATGTTCGAGAAAATTTCATTAGTGGGTCATATGGGGGTCACTATGGGTCAAATAAATTTTATCTAAAAAACGGCTTTAACGATTTTGACTAAATTTTGTATCCTACCGTTTTGGGGTACGAAAAGACCCTTGGGTTGGGTCACATGTTTGAGAAAATTTGATTAGTGGGTCATTTTGGGTTCACTACGGGTCAAACTAATTTTATCTAAAAACGACTAAAATGATTTTGACTAAATTTTGTATCCTACCGAAAAGACTATTGGGCTGAGTTACTTGTTAAGGTCCAAGGTAATTTTATCTTATTTAATAAATGTCTTTAACGATTTTGACTACGTTTTGTGTCCTATCTTTTTGGGATACAAGAAGACCATTTGGCTGGGTCACATGTTCGAGAAAATTAGATTAGTGGGTCATTTGGGGGTCACTATGGGTCAAACAAATTGTATTTAAAAACGGTTTAAGCGATTTTGAGTAAATTTTGTATGCTACCATTTTCGGGCACGGGAAGACTATTTGGCTGGATCACATGTTTGAGAAAATTCGATTAACAGGGTCATTTGGGGGTCACTATGGGTCCAGTTAATTTTATCTTAAAAACGGCTCTAACGATTTTGACTAAATTTTGTATCCTACCGTTTTGGGGTACGAAAAGACCATTAGGCTGGGTCACAGGTTTGAGAAAATTTGATTAGTGGGTCATTTTGGGTTCACTACGTGTCAAGATAGTTTTATCAAAGAGACGGCTCTAACGATTTTGACCAAATTTTGTATCCTAATTTTTTGGGGTACGAAAAGACCAATGGGATGGGTCACAGGTTTGATAAAATTCGATTAGTGGGTCATTTCGGGGTCACTACGGGTGAATGCATTTCATTGTTAATGAAGGTTGAGACAGTTGTTGAACAGTTTACAGTTAACGAAGTTGCAATATTGGCAATGTTTCGCCAACTTCGCTAAGTTTGGTGAAAGTTTTGTGACATTGGCGAGATTTAGCATAAAATCGACTACCAAGATTACTAATGCCAAAGCACATGCTTACCGTCAAATGTAAGAATTTGTCAAATTTTGAATTTTCGCAAAATTATGGCGACATTTGGCTAACAGATTGGTTTTCAGAATCTGAAGGAATGTTCTAGAAATTCCCACTAACAGCGAGGATAAATTATTCAACCAATCAGGGTCCATAGAACGTTCTCAAAAACAGAATTTAACCAATCAGGGTACATAGAACTGATTGTTATATGTTGTACGGATAATTTATTGTTATATCGTGTTGAAAACAAAGATTAATTTAACGAGCATAGCTCGGTCTTCCCAGATGGTTGTAAAAAACAGGAAAACGTTTTTAACAGTGCCATGTATTAATGCATACTTTTGGATATTCTTCTGGGAATCTCAAATTACTTCTCATTAGTGTTATTTTTCTAAGTAACGTCAATCAAAATTATCGATCATAAACATTTTCTTTTAAATTTTTGATATTATCTCATAAATGATTACTTTATGAGTGTTAAACTACGAGAAATTAATAACAGAATACCTCCTTACATTTCAACCAAATTAATTTGCTGTGTAATGTAAATCTTAATGTGGCAGTTCAATTAACAGTGACACATGTAGATAATTTCATTATTTTATTTTATTTTATTATTTAAGTTTAATAGAGGCTGCGAAAAGGATTCTAATTCCGAGTACTTAGCCTCTTATCAATAGAGCAGCTAACTATTGGATAAAACAATCAGGTAACAAGTTTTTCTTTTATCAAAACCAACGGCTTTGCACGCATTATTAAAATATGGAAAGTGGTATTTGTGTCCCAATTAACATTAGGAGAAATTATACTTTTTCAAATAATTTAAATATTATCGAATTAAGTCACAATTTGAATAAACGTCATTTTTGTACCGCATTAGGTGAATGTGAGACTTGAAATAATGCGAAAATCGTCACTGCAACGAATTTTAATCCACATTCTTCCAAGAAAACAGATACAATGCAGTCTATTTGGAAACTCTGTTTATAAGCTTTCGTTCATTGGAAATTTTTTTAAAATCAGTTCAGTAGTTTCAGAATTTATTTTCTTTAAAAATCAAGCTTTTCTTTTTACAATATTAATACTATTTACAATATTAATTTACTATACCGCTTCTATACCGCTTACTATACAGCTTACTATACCGCTTACATTTTTCTGCGTTACTACACCGCTTACTATACCGCTTACATTTTTCTGCGCTTACTAAACCGCTTACATTTTTCTGCGTAACTACACCGCTTAATATACCGCTTACATTTTTCTGCGCTTAATAAACCGCTTACATTTTTCTGCGTTTACTATACCACTTACGTTTTTCTGCGTTTATTATACCGCTTACATTTTTTCAGTGTTACTATACCGCTTACTATACCGCTTACATTTTCTGCGTTACTACACCGCTTACTATACCGCTTACTATACCACTTACATTTTCCTGCATTACTATACCGCGTACTATACCGCTTACATTTTTCTGCGCTTACTATACCGCTTACATTTTTCTGCGTTACTATACCGCTTACTATACCGCTTACTATATCGCTTACTATACCGCTTACATTTTTCTGCGTTTACTATACCGCTTACTATACCACTTACATATTTCTGCGTTTATTATACCGCTTACATTTTTTCTGGGTTACTATACCACTTACTATACCACTTACATTTTTCTCCGCTTACTATACCGCTTACATTTTTCTGCGCTTACTATACCACATACTATACCGCTTACATTTTTCTGCGTTACTATACCGCTTACTAAACCGCTTACATTTTTCTGCGTTTACTATACCACTTACTATACCACTTACTTTTGTCTGCGTTTATTATACCGCTTACATTTTTTCAGTGTTACTATACCGCTTACTATACCGCTTACATTTTCTGCGTTACTACACCGCTTATTATACCGCTTACATTTTTCTGCGCTTACTATGCCGATTACATTTTTCTGCGCTTACTATACCGCTTACATTTTTCTGCGCTTACTATACAGCTTACTATATCGCTTACTATACTGCTTATATTTTTCTGCGTTCACTATACCGCTTACTATACCACTTACATATTTCTGCGTTTACTATACCGCTTACATTTTTTCTGTGTTACTATACCACTTACTATACCACTTACATTTTTCTCCGCTTACTATACCGCTTCTATACCACTTACTAAACAGCTTATTATACCGCTTACATTTTTCTGCATTACTACACCGCTTACTATACCGCATACTATACTGGTTACATTTTTCTGCGCTTACTATACCACTTATTATACCGCTTACATTTTTTCTGTGTTACTATACCACTTACTATACCAACTTACATTTTTCTCCGCTTACTATACCGCTTACATTTTTCTGCGCTTACTATACCACTTACTATACCGCTTACATTTTTCTGCGTTACTATACCGCTTACTATATCGCTTACTATACCGCTTACATTTTTCTGCGTTTACTATACCGCTTACTATACCACTTACATATTTCTGCGTTTATTATACCGCTTACATTTTTTCTGGGTTACTATACCACTTACTATACCACTTACATTTTTCTCCGCTTACTATACCGCTTACATTTTTCTGCGCTTACTATACCATTTACTATACCACTTACATTTTTCTGCGTTACTATACCGCTTACTAAACCGCTTACATTTTTCTGCGTTTACTATACCACTTACTATACCACTTACTTTTGTCTGCGTTTATTATACCGCTTACATCAGTGTTACTATACCGCTTACTATACCGCTTACATTTTCTGCGTTACTACACCGCTTATTATACCGCTTACATTTTTCTGCGCTTACTATACCGCTTACATTTTTCTGCGCATACTATACAGCTTACATTTTTCTGCGCTTACTATACAGCTTGCTATATCGCTTACTATACTGCTTAAATTTTTCTGCGTTCACTATACCGCTTACTATACCACTTACATATTTCTGCGTTTACTATACCGCTTACATTTTTTCTTTGTTACTATACCACTTACTATACCACTTACATTTTTCTCCGCTTACTATACCGCTTCTATACCACTTACTAAACAGCTTATTATACCGCTTACATTTTTCTGCATTACTACACCGCTTACTATACCGCATACTATACTGGTTACATTTTTCTGCGCTTACTATACCACTTATTATGTTTTCTGCGCTTACTATACCGCTTACATTTTTCTGCGTTTACTATACCGCTTACTATACCACTTACATATTTCTGCGTTTACTATACCGCTTACATTTTTTCTGTGTTACTATACCACTTACTTTACCACTTACATTTTTCTCCGCTTACTATACTGCTTCTATACCGCTTACTATACAGCTTACTATACCGCTTACATTTTTCTGCGTTTACTATACCGCTTACTATACCACTTACATTTTTCTGCGTTTACTATACCGCTTACATTTTTCTGTGTTACTATACCGCTTACTATACCGCTTACTATACAGCTTACTATACCGCTTACATTTTTCTACGTTACTATACCGCTTACATTTTTCTGTGCTTACTATACCGCTTACTATACCGCGGTGCAATAGCGCACAGGCAAGCACGTGGCGCTGTACCGCATGCGTTATACACGTCTGTATATAAATATACAGAGGTGTCGGTAACATTGACGGTAACAGTGTCGCGAGTTCAATGTTTTTTCTCATCTCAAAAAATGCCCAACGCTCCTAAAGAATTTTTTACTTCAATCATATCAAATATTCAGAGGTGTCGGTAACAGTGACGGTAACAGTGTCGGTTACAGTAACAGTGTCGCGAGTTCAATGGTTTTTTCCCATCTCAAAAAATGCCCAACGCGCCTAAAGAAGTTTTCACATCAATAAACTCAAAAAAGTATGATAAGTTAAGTATTCAGCTCCTGGTGGCCGACTATTCGGCATGTAACCAAAATTACTACCCAATGGTCGGCCACATTAAAATTATTTAAAAGCAACAAATTTATTTACTTTTTATACTCAAAAATATTAGTTTATTTACCCTGCTAATATTCTAGTCTTATAATTTTAGAAAAAAATAAAAAATAAATTAATACTTGCCTTTTAAAAAAATTGCCATCTGTTAACAAAAAAGTAGGGAAAATGGCGATTTGACCTCTATCTTGAAAAAAAAAATGGCTGATTACAAATTCAATAAAAATACCCACAATTCTTTGGTGATGATTTATGACTTATGAAAGATGGCTGCATACAACCAAATTGTAATATTTCATTTAGAACCAAAAATAAGCTATGCGTAAGGCATTTTATCTCAATGTGGCCGACTATTGGGTACATTTACCCTATATTTTCTCCAAAAGTTTTGCTTATCTACATGCATTCCAAAATACTTACTAATTTAAATCACATATTTTTGTTTCTCCGATAATTTTAAGTTCATTTTCTGTGCTTATGTAAATATTTTTGTACAATGAATGCATTCATTTTGCCCCCCCCCCAAACTACGGATATAAAAACATACTGGTATTTAAACCATCAAACGCAAAATAATTAATAACAAGACGTTATTGTACATAACTTGGATACAGAGGAATTTTATTTATAATATTTGATTTATTCTAATATTTTATAAATTATGAGTCAAAACTCCATAATTATTTTTTGATGGCATTGAAAAATAGTACGGATAATATGTAAATAAAAATTAAATCGTTTAGGAATTTAAACAGCAAAGGGAGTTTCTTTTGAATAATAAAGCAAATAAACAAAAAAATTAATAATAAAAGGCGACAAATGTCAATAAATTGAAATTTTCAATTATTATAATTCATTGGAAAGTGTTTTCTAAACTCTAATTTCAAATGTATTGTACAGTCGTGGGGAAAAAAGAAACTGACCTACCCCCTTACCAACTCTGCAACAAATCATTGTAGAAGAAAGTTACTGGTAACAAATGATGGGAAATAAAGTATACTTTTAAATAATGTATATAAAATTTTCTTAGGAGCCATCTACATATCAAAACAAACCCTAGCTTCTTGTTTCAAAGGCAAGACCCAACTTTGACAAGATATTTTAAATCTACAGTTCAAACTATGCCTAGATACCACATTTCATGAAATTTCTACGATTAGTTTCAGTGAAATTAATTATTTTAAAATGAGCATATTTTAGGGGCTGTATCCAAATTGATGTTTGGTCCATCACCAACTGTCCCTTCCATGTGCTTCGACTAACTACGGAAGACTGCCTGAAGGGTATCTAGAATATGGAGGATATCATCAAAAAATTTTTAAAGAAATATTCATTAAGTAAATGCAATTTAAAGTCAGCTCTGTAAGAGAACAGCACGCAGCGACAATTCAACTATGCCCTGAACTTGAACGTTGATCGTCAGAGTACTAGCCTTTTGATGCTAGATATTAACTCCTTTGATAAACTCGCCGGGATAATATCTTAAGTTCATGTTCCTTAAATAACTGAGAAGTACAGTTGATAATTTTTTGAAATTTTATTTTTTTTTCAGTTGAAAAAATATCTATGTACAGTCGTGGGAAAAAAAAAGAGTGAACACCCCCTACTAACTCTGCAACAAATTATTGTAGAAGAAAGTTAGTCATGCCAAACGATCGGAAATAAAGTCTACTTTTAAATTATGCATATAAAATTTTCTTATGGGGCCATCTACATATAAAAAAAACAAAATTTGTTTTTTTTTTCAATAGGAAGACCCAATTTTGACGAGATATTTTAAATCGTCAGTTCAAACTATACCTAGATACCAAATTTCACGAAATTCCTACGATTAGTTTCTGAGAAATTAATTAGCTTAAAATGAGCATATTTTAGGGGCTGTATCCAAATTGAAGTTCGGTACTCGATTGTTGAAATGCTACAGAATGACTAAGTCACTTCTATTAATGTATTATTTCTTGCCAATATGAGCATTTAACACACTTAATATGTTTCGGCTATTGTTATATACGGTACAATCCTTTTCAATATTCATTTTATAATGTTTACAAGAGTTGATTTGTCCGATTAAAACATTTATAAGGTTATCTGTGATTAGAATAGTTTTCGAATATGTGAATGTGATTGGAATTTTTTAGGTGTTTTTATAATGCTTTTTCTCAGAATTTGAATTTATTTTACTTGTTCTTTTCTAAATCTATATGTGAAGAATATCGGGGAATAAAAATAAGCATGAAGCAGTATAAGGAAACGATGTAGAAAAAACCCAGACAAATTGTTTATCCCAAAAGTGGATTTTTTATTTAAGCACTGTTTCTAGTGGTTTTCTCTTATTTGATAGTTGAAGACAAAAGCCCTGCTTGAATTTTCCGAAAAATGTTTATTGCGCCCGCACAGAGGGATCTAAATGTGGACTTTTTTAGACTTTTGGAAATTGGTCAATTATAGCTGAATTTTGTTCCTCTTTGTGTAACTTTATTTTCAAAGATAAAACTTTGAAACTTTGAGGGTATTTACCTGCTGTATAGACGACAAGAAACCACAATTAATCCATTCATATATTTCATTACTATATGGAGAATTAAGGTATAATACAATATCCACATTTTAAAATAGCGAGTAAAAGTGATTATCGAAGCTTTCAATAAAGCTCCATTGGCTACCGACATAGATTTGCAATTTTTCTCATCTACATACATTCACAAAAGAGCTATGTTTATTTCAGCTGCAATTGTGGCCTTTGTACTTTCTTATTACAGGCACTTAAATTAAATTATTTCATTAAAGGCCCATAATTATCTCGAGAATGATTAGACGTATCATTGGGACTGGTTTTATTCGATTCCTGACACAGAAATACGTAAGAATAATCTCAAAAATCCTTAAACTATAAAATGTTTTGTCTTTTGGAAACTTTTTAATTAATTTCCCAATTATTTATTTGCTTTATTCAACATATTCTTTTATTTTTAATAAAGTACTTTTAGGTAGCTTTCACTACAAAAAAGTATAAAGCTACCTATTGCAGCCGTTCGGAGGAAAGCAATTCCGGAAAATTTCGATATATTTTCACAGATCATGACCCCCAGACCCCAAAACCACCCTCCGTTCAAATGTTGATTTATATATATAGATACATCCATATATATATATATATATATATATATATATATATATATATATATATATATATATATATATATATATATATATATATATATATCTGACCTATGTCATACGATAACGCTCGTATTTATAAATCAATTTTGATGAAACTAATTGTGTGTATTAAGCTCACCAATGTCTCGACCGAGTTCGTTGGCCAGCTTGATCCGCCATTTTGTTTCAAGATGGCGGCCATTTAAAAATTTAAAACTAAAATAAATATACAAAAAAGTTAAAAATTCAAATTTATTTTAATTACGTGTTAGGCCTTGATACGAGGATTCCAGAGCATTTTTTGGTTTACCTCTATCTTAAAAAATGGCTGAGATAGAGCAGTTTGAAATTCTAGGGTGGCGGACATTTTGAAACAAGACAGCCCATTACAAAAGTTTTCATTGTTGTAATAATTTTCCCAATCATAGGCATAAAACTATATATTCATATCCGTTAGCGCCAAATTCTCGCCAAACTTGGCGACATTTGGCGAAATATCGTGAAATTTGGCGTCCAAAATAAGTCTTCATAAATGAAGCCAATTTAGCTATTGCTCAATAATTTGGCGAATTTCGTATTCAAATTCAGTATTAACGAATCTTTTGTAAACGTTTTCTTTGCATTTTAGCTTGCTGTTTTCGAGTAACATTAGCTAAAATTTTAAAACGAATATATCGGAAAGCTACCTTTTCTTCTCGGTACAGGCCGGAAGGACTTTTTTTAATCCGTTTTAACGATTTTTTGTGATATAATGGGACTAATATTATGAATTATACAAGTTTTGAGGCAAAGTTCGGGTTTTTCAAATATATGGTTAGAGCCCGAATTTCAGTTTTACACCCTTTTCAACTCAGTAATAGTTCCCTGAAGATGTGAAATGTGCATAGAAGAATGGTTATAACTCAATAGCTATGGCTCATAGTGACCTTCGTATGGTTTCATTCGATTCAGCAGAAACAATTACATAAGAATCGACACTGAAATATTACATAAGGAAATATATTTTAGTTCCCTGAAATAATGAAAAATTTAAGTTATCAAACATGTCAGAAAAGTGGTTATAACTCGTAAACTATAGGTCGTATCGACCTGCGGAGGGTTTACTTCGATTCCTCTCAAAAGTACATTAGAAAAAAGTGGTTAGAACCGAAGATGATTTGTAGAATTCGTTCCTGAAAACCAGGGTTTTGTACCACTGTGTGGCGTGCGTACAATAGATGCCAAAATATCCATCCAAGAGATAAAGCAGTGATGATCAAAGACTCAACTTTCCGCGCATGTGCATTGAAGTAGAAGTATGAAAACAGAAACTGAAAGTTGCTAACCAGCATACACACTTTATTAAAAAAATTATAAAAGATGCGTAAATATTAAAATCACAAATTTAAAAATTTAAAAATTCACCCAACGTTTCAATTTATCTTTAACACTAGAACGACGGTGAGGGGCCATTTTGGCCCCTACCAAAAGAAAAAATGTCGATTCGAACCGGATATTTCTTCATACAATAAGTTAAATATACACCGCACAAAAATAAGTTAAATAAATAAGTTAAAAGTCTATAATATAATAATTTTTTATGAAACTTGTATAAAATTTCCCGTCGTTCTAGTGTTAAAATCATCTTCAGGTGATAATTTTCTTAGATATATACGACAACAATCTCTCACTTTACATTATAGATATTATTTTCTAACTGAATGGATTCAACAGTCAACAGTAATCCCATAAAATTCTTTCAGTAAATATTGTGGCGCCCTCTATAAATTCGAAATTTAATTTAAAACATTGTACTGGATATATTTATGTTAAAAATTCAAACTTATTTCGAAATACAATCCAAAGTTCCGGAATTGCAAACGAAACACTATCATTACAAATTTCTTTACTCCTTAAAGCAATCTCTAAAGATTCTCGAATACACGGTTTTCTCGAATTGCATTGTTTTGAAATTACCTAGATATTGTCAAAATCTATACTCAAAATGTTACCTTTAAAAATTGCCCTCGATAAAGCTCTTGAAAGTTTGCTGTACTTTAAATCATTTTATGTTCTTTGAATCTTTCAAAGAGCTTTGTCATCCCAATATACGACGAATATTTACCATCAGTAAGTTTAAAGGATATCTCATAAACTCCAGAAAGAATGTAGGGCGAATAAGGTCAATTTTTCTGCCAACAACACTAGATAAAGTCCTTGATTGAGATGGCTCGAGTTGAATTTCATATTTCATGAAAATTTTTTTAATCTTTCAAAGAGGACTGGGACGTATGGAATTTTTCTCTAAAATTGTCATATTCTAAAAGTATACTTATCTGTATTCTTGTATTTATCGATTAATTTAAGAATAATTTGTGGATTATATACATGTCTCGTACCAATATTTACAATGTAGTTAAGTTCGCCTTCCAAGAATTCTTCTGATTTTGTAATTCCAAGGTGCTAAAGTATAACAGGGATTACACTGTCCATTTTCATGGATTTCCGAAAAATTTTACGTTTTAAACAGTTGTCTGCCTTAATAAGAAAAACATCGAGGAAAGGGAGTGAGTTATTATCCTCCAACTCCATTGTAAATTTAATATTATTAGCAATCTGGTTAATATCTTCAAAGAATTTTTCTGAAACCTGCCTCTTCTCATCCCAGATAACGAAAACATCGTCGACATAGCGCAACCATAATGCGGGTTTAGGATTAAACACATCAAATATGTTTCTCCTATGGTTGTAATTTATATTCAACGAGAATAGTAGAAATTAGGGACCCCATTGGATTTCCCATCTCTTGTTTAAAATACTTGTCTTTAAATACGAAGACATTGCTTTCATTAATTAGGTTTAACCCTGATTTTGACGAAACCTTCATTTTATCACTTAAATGTGCCAATTAATCAATAGCTATACAAATGGAATTCATAACTTCACCAACGTAAGAAATCGAAAAAGTTGAACTTGGGAAACTCTTTTTAAGAAAACTAGCAATTTCCCAACAAAATATAACAAAATATTTATTGAAAGAATTTTATGGGACTACTGTTGACTGTTGAATCCATTCTGTTAGAAGATAACATACATAATGTAACGTGAGAGATTGTCGCCGTATATATCTAAGAAAATTAACCCCTGAAGCTGATTTTAAAGATAAATCGGAACGTTGGATATATTTTTAAATTTTTTGTGTTTTTAATTTTTTACATCTTTTTTAAAAATTATTTTAATAAAGTGTGTATACTGGTTACCAACTTAAATTTCTGTTTTCATATTTGATTATACAGCGCAACAATCTTTTTACTATGAAATACAAGTATGTTTTCTATAAGAGGTACATAATATGTATTATTCGCAAATCCATTAGAATCAGAATAAATAATTTCCATTAGACGTCGAGAAGAGCAGTTCTATTAGACGTCGAAAGAGTTGCAGTTATAATACATCTGTAGCATGTCATAGATGTCTGATAGATATCTAAATAGGAAATCTGATAGCCATCTATTTGTTTAATGCTATGCACATCTGATGGACGTTCTGGACTTTATAGATGTATTTAGACGTTAGATCGACATCTTATAGATAAAATGTGCCGTGTTGGGTGTACATAATTTCAAATCAAGAAAAGAACTGAATTCTTTGTGACTTTAATAATTACGAATATGTACGTGTAGTGAGCCATATAAGCAATACAGAGTTCATAAAACTAGTTTGACGTACATTTTGGAGCGTGGTACTGTTCAAATAATACTTTTTTCTGAAGATATATTTTAGAATTTTGAAATAAACAATTAAAGTGAATATAAAATTTTGTACTACTGTGTGATCAAAATTAAAGTTTCACGTTAAAATCTCTATGAAATGAAAACTAAAGAACAGAAATTTACCAAACGTTTAAATATTGTAAATGAAGTCATGTGATTTTTTATACTGAAAAAGAAAGTTCAAAAGTCACCGGCAGAGGTGCTGTATGCTCTACTCAGGAATAGACGTTTTGGCTTTATGAACATCCCAGTATTTGGGCCAATTCGCAATGGCTTGTAATCGGAAAAATACAGGAAAAATACCACTTTTGCAAATTTAAGCAAATTAAAAATCGCATGTCAAGCTACAAACCACACAAGAGAAACAAACGTAACTTTGCACTCACTCACACACACACACACACACACACACACACCTACACGCACACACACATATATATATAATATATTCAAATTTGAATTACTCGTCATGTTTTACCGCTTTAAAACTGTACATGTTCCGCAGAACCTTTTGTTGTTCAAGTTAACGATGTCTTAATAAATAAAAATACAAATTTTACTCGTAAAGTGCTATTATAAATGTAATAATAATGAACGACATGCATTGAAAAAATATCAAACCTTAAACGAATTACAAAAGACCAATTGTTGCTCCGGGTTTGAAGAAAATAATGAAGGAATTTGAAGTCACAAGTGTGGTATACATTAGACCTGAACGAGAAAGAAAGCCTATATCAGTAGAATCTCAGTATCTCTTGCATTTGCAGTGGAGGAATCAAACATGGAGACCACACATGAAAGTTGCATCATACGTGGTGTTTCATATCAAATGGAATTATCATTCAAAAGGGTTGACTTGTGTAAGAGTGTGCGTTCGTCAGAACAACATACTGATACGAAACACATTACTAAGCTCAGTGGCGTTTTGAATGCGTTCGAGGTTGGTTTGTGCTCCAAAAAATGAATATGATTGCATCAAAAATACGTAGATACAACAGGGGAGTTCAACGTTTCGAAGCCCTTTTGATCTTATTATTCTTCAATTTGAACTTGATTCTGTTTCAAAACTTTACATACATTAAATGATTTAGTGATTATTTTGAATTACAAATTTATCAAAGTTTTCAGACTGAACAAAAACAATTGCCGATCCATTAAGAGAAAATGATGGCAGCTCAAATTTCGCACCAAAAGAAAAAAATTGTAAGAATGCGCACCTGGTAGTTGGAAAAGAGTACGCGTGTACTCTTACACAATAGAAATATTTTAACTTAGAAACAATATATAATTAACGATTCTTTGCGTTTGTAGTACTTGCAAAATCTCAAGACGAGCTCAAAGGTCCAAAAGATAGATTTTGGCACGTTCTATTACATTAGAATAAAGAAGGCTTTACGATGAGAGCAAAAATGTAGTTGTTCGTTGGTTGGGAATATTAGAATCCACATTGCAAAAACTTTTAATAAGAACTTATTGTGGTGCTAAGTTTGGACATTTTCAAAGAAAGTTGTACCAGAATGTAACTATTTCAAGAGACTAAATGAAATATTTCTTTCGATGACTCCGAAAACCTTAAACACCGTAGTATTCGATTTTGTATAAAATAATAATATTTCTCATATATTTAACATTGAAATAAAAATGACCGGTAAAAATGGTAACGGGTTTCGTGAAAATTCATTCGGAGTTCTCACATCGACAACCGATATTTATAAACATGGCTCGGGCATGGGTTTTAACAAACCACAAGTAGAAAAAATCGAAAGGTTTGTCTGTCTTAATAGATAAATATCACTTTCCTCCTCTGTCTATATACAACATGAACGAAACTGAAATAACTATGGTGCCTAATAAACCACCAAAAGTGCTTTATCTAAAGGTAAACGTGCTGTGAATAACATATGCAGCGTAGAAAAAGCCACAAATGTGATTCTGGTGAGCGATATCTCCACACCAGATGATTTTAATCCTGCTTTTATGTATGATAGAAGGATAAGAAAATGCGATCTGTTAGATGAGTAACCTCCTGGATCTTTTCAAGAATTATAGTTGTTAGTTACTAAAGTTTTATTAATGGTGACCTATTCATATTTTGGTTGCACATATGAAGAAAAATGCAAAACCCACTAATCATTGCACTGAACTGCCCCTTTTACAGCAGCCAAGAGATACCGTCGTTAAAAAGAGGCATTCATAAAGTTTTGTACAAATATTGCAAAAAGTTACGGCAAAAAATGGCTTTTGTCCAGGATAAGGTCTATAAGAGCATTTCAAATTGCTTCTATTTTCCAGAAGAATTCAATAAATTTGCTACAGTTGCATTGTCCATGGAAAATGACTGGTCTATGATATTTGAATCCTGTCATTTTCATCAATGACGATTTCTAGGCTTGCACGGTTACAGAAAAGAAAATCCTGAAGCTTACAATGAGGTCTAGACATAGCAACAATTGACAACGAATCGAATGTTATTAATACTCTGATATAGTTTGAAAATCAATCAGATATATATATGGTATTTCAGATATATCTATTTTTATACACATCACATTTTAAGCTAAAGTTTAATTCAGCTAGGAAAGGTATAACACAACTAAAATCGCATTTCCGGAAATTACCATCCATAGACGACAATATATCGAGTTTGTGCGTTGCCTGTATATGAATTTGTTTATATTCTATAAAATATCTTAGTATACTAAATATAGTTATGACGAAAAATGCATCACACAATTAAACAGCACCTGTAAGCAAATCACGTTCATAGACAGTAATGCTTACGAATTTTTTTTGCGCAGCCCTGTATACGAGCTATAGAAATTATACACACCACGTAATGTACTAAAATTTTTTAAAGCGCATATCGCATTTGGAAACGCACTTACAGCGGTTATTGGTTTTAATATTGTAACCGAATTTTTTTTTGTGTTCTTGGAAATTAACAAATAAATGCTATGCACTCCCTATTGTACAGTAAGCATTCTTTAGTGCACCTCAGTAATACACATCAAATTCATTCTTTTTAAAAAGTGTAACATCTTTAAAATACTCTGACGATGATTTTTCCTGATAGGCCATAATGTAACGGAATTTTTTTGTGTGTCCCTGTAAATGAATCACAAATGTTATGCCATCCATATTCTACAGAAAGAATCTTATATTGCATTTCAAGAATGCATATTAATTTCATTATGTTTGAAATAGGTTAACTTTGTTAAAATGCACTGCAAATGATTTTCCTCCATAAACCGTAATATAACGTTCTTTTGTGTGTCCTTTTAAATGCTTCACACTCCAGTTTGAACAGGGATGTCCTATGCCTCCTCAATAACATAAACAACAAAATCATGCTAACCCAAGTATATTTACGCGAGTTCGAGCACGGACAGACAGACAGCCAGACAAACCGAAGTCATTTGGAAAGTGTTAAACAAAAATTACAGAATAAGTTAAAAAAAAAACCCATAAAAGTAAAGCTAAGAAAGACAGAAGATGTAGATGCTAATAACCCTTAAGAAATGAATTCCGCCATATTTGCGACAGTCAATTTTTATTGTCCAAATGTGTTGTTTCCAATTGGACACCAGTAGTTTTGCACATAAATTTTCGCCGTGTCTAATCTCACAACTTCAGCAATTAAAAAAATTCAAAAAATGTTTGTCAGAAAAAGTGGTTACAAAACAATAATTGTAAACACCACATTTGGACAATAAAAATTGGTTCTCGCAAATATAGCGGCATTTGTTCGCTAAAGGTTAAGAAATCAATCTATAGAGATCGAAATTCAAGAAAACTAGATCGAATACTTAGCGTTTCAATAACGATGGCTCAAAAATGCACAAGTTATGTGGGATTAGGTATGGTCAAATGCGATTTATGTATATTAACTGATACTAAAGATTAACCTGAGCACTCTTACACATTTGTATGCGTACTCTTACACATCAGGGTATGTAAATGTGCGCATTTATCCCTCTGTGATTTTTTTATTACTCTTAATAGTTTTATTATAATTTCAAAATATTTATGGTAGTTTATTACGTGATTAGCAAGGTTTAATAATAAATAACATTTTACTTTGATAATTAATTACACTAGTTTACATGACTTTTGTTCATGAAATGAAATATTTATGGCTACGTTACTTTTGGTATCTACATCCAGGAAAAAATATTTTTAAAAATCCAGCACGTCAGTTTTTTGAAATATTTATTAAGAAGATTTTTACCAAAAACTACATCTAAATAAACAATAGACAGTTAAAAATGGGTACTTTTTGCTCTTTTTTTATAAATATTTTCATCTGTATCTCTCACAACAGACCAACAATACTAACCTAGCATATTTTGGTCCCAAAAACCTTGATAATTTTGCTCAAATGATTTTAAATCTTAGTGAAATCGTTCACCATGTTCATCACTCATACCACCAAGATTTTCTGGGAAAAAAATCTAAATGGGAATGCAAAAAATGAATTTTTAGGGACATATTTACACCCATACGCTCGTAATTTTGCAATAAATTTTCAACAATCTCTTTATAAATACTAACTTTTGTACTAGGAGCAAGCAATTTCCACTGTTGCAGCCTGAAGCCAAGTAATTCCGCTTTTGACTTAGACAACTGCAAATCTCTTATAAGATCGTTGAGTTCAGACTGAGTTATTAAATGTGGACTGTCCTCGTCATCGACAAAGTTATCTGAGCTTGATTGTTCACTGTCACTATGCTCGTGCATTGTAATACTACTTGATGTATCCGTGTGAGTTTGGTCACTTCTGCCATGTGGTGTGGAAACTGGTAAATCCTCTGATTGTAGGACCGCCTTAGTCACTGGTGGAACGTCTGCATATTTTATGCTATCTTTATTTTTTGAGTTAAAACCAAAAGTTTTTGTTAAACAAAAGTAACAATCGGTTACGTGGTTAGTTGGCTCTCTCCATATCATTGGTTTACCAAATTTCAGTGATCTATTTTTACCTGAATACCAGGAGCTGAGGATCAATCTACAATTATTGCAAATCACATGAGGAACCCAATTTTTATCTTGATTTGACACCGAAAATCCAAAATAATGTAAATAGGCTTCTAGCAGTGGTTTTGTTATAGAAAATCCACGATTTAACTGAACAATTTTACCGCAAACATAACAAAATCTGTTTGGATGTAGTTTACACACTCTAGATGACATTTTTATATAAAAATAAGATTTTTGAATCACACAGTTGTTTACAAAATAAAACAATAAGCGTATTTAAACAATTGCGGGTAGATAAAAAACAAAGACCTTCATATCTCAGAATTGTGACGTGCTACAAAAAAAAAAAAAAAAAAAAAAAAATTTCTTAACTACCACCCATAGCCTGCATAAATAATATATGTTTCATTTCATGAACAATTTTTTTTTTTTTTGTAAATTAGTGTTATTAATTCCTTTATAGTCATATTGAAAAATGCGCACTCCTACACCAGCCTATACTACGGTGTAAAAAGTTGTTCATGAAATGCTGCATTATTATCCTTACAAATTCAGATGTATTTGTTCATCAACTTCAACCTACTGATCCTGCTCAAAGAAACGAATTTTGATTGCAATTCCTTTCCTAAATGAGGTTTATAATACTTACCCCTGAAATATTTTGTGGACGTATGCGGCTCATTTTCACCGAAATGGAGCCTACAACACCCGTAACTGCAGGATGATTTTATTATGCAGGATATTTGAAGCTACTGTAGAGAGCGCGATATTGCGCTTTAAATTGGTTGCAGGAAATGGTGGGACAGCACACTGAACATATACTGCCATGTCTGTTATTTGTAAAATTTATTATGATGATAGTACCAAGAGTAAACCTTGATTTCCACGATGGTGGCGAACTTTTGTACTAAGTATTATTATTGATTATTATTTTTGTAGTATATCATATCGAATATCTTTTATAATATTCCAAGTTTGTTAACATTTGGTTCAATATTTTTCATTTTATAGAGGTTTCAAAGGGAAAATTTAATTATGATCACACTGTTATTTTGAAGAGGAAAAATATTACCCGATTCTTGGAACGAAAAATTTAAAGTTTAACATTTTCGAACTTGTATAGTTATGACTGAAGTAATTGCTTGAATGCTTGATGAAATTTTAATGAGTTAAACTATTTACTTACTGCTTTCATTTACTAATCATTTCCAAATTATTATTTTTTACTTGCTATAGTTAAAAGCTTCTTTAGGTTAAATAACGACATTTCCCTATTTTTAAATTAACAAAAATCAAGATTTAAATAATATATTAAAACGCAAAAATGTAAAACACAAGTACTACGATTTCATATACTCAAAGATAAAAAATATTTAATTCATTTACCGACAAAAATGTTATTAGGAACTAGAAATCCTTATTAAATATGCAAGAATAACATTGTTAAACTTCAAAGAGTAATATAACAAAGACCCATATTCCTAATATTCCGATTACTACTGATTTGACAGCATTTCAACTCAAGACTTCGACAGAAGTAATTATCTAGTAGAACGTATTGGCTGTTTCTAACACATCAGCAAGTAACGTTGTGCTGAAAAATTTATCGGGTTATTGGTCATTCATAAGCAAAACAGAGAGGAAACTTCTTGATCTGTTCATTTATTTATGATGCTTGGTGACGTGAATGCTTTTATGTCACCAAGCATCACATAAATGTTTAAACGATAATCTTCTGTTCTTCTTTTGCACATTGTAAGACGAAACGGAGAAAATTCGAGTAAAAACTACAGCAAATGTATGACATCGCTTTACAAAGCAATTGTTATTATTATGATTTTGCTTTAAATTTACAATGCTGAAAATTTCCGCAGAGTAAAATAACTGCGGAGCAAATTTAATTTGCTAAGAACTAAATTGTCATTTCGTTTCAATGAAATTAGTTAGTTCAATTTAAATATTTTTTCAATGAGGAATTTGAATAAATTGATTCAATTATGATTAATATTTAACCAAAGAAGTCAAATTAAGATAGAAATTATTAAGACGTGGACTGTAATCATTATAACGGAAATTCTAATGATAACTTTATAAATTAAAATGTTAAAAAATTTGCATAACAATTAGTAAATGAATTCTGATAATTTTGAATTTTTTTATTAAAATATTTTTCTATTACTTAAAAGACGGCATTATTTAAGAAGTAATAATCTGTTCTTAACAAATGCTTACATAATGTAAGATTTTTTAAAAAATGTGATTGTCTTATAACTTTGAGAGGTTATTTTAAAAAAATGTATATAGGGTGTCTCAAAAATGTTCAAACATGCTTTAAAGTTTTACCTGTTGGAGATAAGCAGGCAATATAAATTGCAAAAGTGTTCAAAATAAGGTAAGAATTAAGATAATGTTGATGAAATAGTTTGCCATTAATTTTGAAAAAGTTACACTTTTTAAATTTTTATATGGTCCCTGAGTCCTATAAGTTCTATTTAGAAAAGTTTTCTCCATGTTTTGACAAGTGCAACAGTGAAATTTCCATTTTTTAAGACCAAAAACTACCCGAGTTATGATACATTGACTTCCATGAAATTTCGAAGGTTTCCGGCACAAAAAAATCGTCTGTCAGTTTTTAGTTTTGGAACCCTCCGAAATTAAATAAAATTTAAAATATCCTAACTCTGGGCTGTTTGGTCATATAAAAATGAAGTTTTAGTGTTGTACTTGCTAGAGAATGCATGCAAAAGTCATATTTTCTAAATATAACTTTTAGGACCCAGAAGGGCCGTATAAAATTTAAAAAAATATAACTTTTTGAAAATTAGTTGCAGGACTGTTTCATGAAAATAGTCTTAATTCCCACTTTATTTTGAAAAAATTTGCAATTTAAATATCTCCAACAGGTAAAAATTAAAGCGCGTTTCAATCTTTTGGGGATACATTGTATTTTAGAAAAACTTATACTATTTGGACAGATTGCACATGGAAAGACAAAGTTAAGAAAGAAAATGTGAAACGGAAATTTAATTAAAAAAGAGCAATGCAACTGTCACAAAATGCTTTATGACCTCACTCATGAACTCAGACATGTTAAGTTTTGATTAGTTGAGAAATGATATTGACTCTATACACAGGGAATTTGCCAACGAGGATGTCTTGAGCAGGGGGCAGAGAAAGCCTGGTGAGTCTCTGTTTGGATTTGGATGCGGGGCCTTAAGTATGACAGCAGAAAATAAACTTGTTGAATACGTTATAAGAAATAATACACAATTTCTGAAGATTAAAACTTATTATGAGTGCACTATTTAAAAAAAAATATCATCTGTTGGGATAATTTGGATTGGAGTAATTTGGTTTGATTAGAGTATAAATTACATTTTTATTTTCTAAACCTTAACATTATCTTTTTAGAATTTTTTAATGTATACCATGTGTTTATACCATATTTCTCATTGTTTCAGTGTGTAAGTGTTTTAGGTAACGAAAGTTACTTTCTATAAAAAAAAAAATTAACTGGTATTTCTGTACAGATCTACAGATTTCTAATTCAGGTATGTTTACATTATATTTGTTTACAATAATTTGACTTAAAAGTTTAATGTTAAATAGCAGTGCTTAGTATGTACGAGTAATTGTAATTTTTTTAATGTGGCATAATTTGGTTTACTGTCTAATTCTACAACCAAATCTATAAACTAATCTATAAACTAATCTAGTTGTTCTTTACCAGATATGCCTTGCACGTATGTAAGAAAAAGACTCGTGATATATGATGGAAATAATCTCAAAATGGCTATAGAAGATATAAAGATGGGTTTATCTGTGTATGTTGATTTAGGACTAATAAATTTTTATTGATAAACTTCTAAAATGTCTTCTTATTTTTTAACATACCGAAATTTACCTATAGAAGGGAAACTTAAGTGAAGTCAGAATACAAAACACATGTTTTTTGTAATACGCATTATACCCAAATTCCTTCACCCCTGGGTAATTTAAGTATAGTTAATTTTTTATTCATTTTAAGGTAATAAAAAGGGCAATAAATAAACACTTACATAGTTTCATTCTAGAAGAGGACATTGATTAAATGAAACCGAAATAAAAAGTATTTGTGGGATTTTAAAGTTACGAACATTTGATTTTTATCTCAAATCACTCCGACAGAGGCTACCGAAAAAATTATCCCCGTGGTCAAGAACTCCATGGTTACACTCTTATTTTTAGATGCTATGGGTCTGTGTGAAATTGGTTGAAGGGAGCTGCCATTTTTTAGTTTAGCAACTCTATAATTACATCATTACTAAGGAATTATTAGTAGATACAATTACTTATTTATTTTTTCTTAGCGTTCTTCAATAACACTAACATTTAGAACATATTCGGCTCAAGTTCTGACAATTTCTTTATTTGTTAGTTGTTTTAATTTGAAAATATAACAAAAAAAAAGATGCTTTGAGACTTCTATATTGCCATTTTATTTTAAATCAGGGCTCGTCACGAATCCTTTAAGAGAGACGGGCCTCGGTAATTTGAAACAGACCAACCCTCTCTTTACGTCCATGGCCTTGAGTAAAAAGCTTTTCGATAAATATCATCCGTCTTCACGTTATTGCTGAAATAAATTGACTAAACACTATAGAACTATGTTGAATTTTCCCGACATGGAAGCGAAATTTAGGTCAATTTATTATCGAATGTTAATATATATAATTATAAAAGCACCCTGTGTATCCATTTAAGACCCAAGAATTTTTCGACTACCAAAACATTCAGACCCTTAGACATCTGCACACAGGTGGTATCTGGCAATAAAATATTAAAAGGCGAAGCGACCATCACCGATATGATCATTGCTGGTGGTATTAAAGTAGTCCTAATTTAATAAGCAATAAAATTCAGTTTCATAAAAAAAGTAGCGTGATCAAGGTCAAACTGTTATAGAGTTTTATTTACATATGATATATACCTGCGTGTTTCGATATGCCCACCCTTGATATACTATATTGCATGTAAATATCTTGACCCTTGCTTAAGTTCTCTATCAATAATTTCTTGGGGCAATTTCTAACTTCTTTAAGGTGGTTCGCAAATGACCTGCTCAACAACGCGAAATTTTCTGATACATTTTCTGTTTCATTTTTAAACGCAAAGACATAAAATTGGCAGGCCTGACTATTGAAGCGATTTGGAATTAAAATGAGTTTTCCATTTTTTTTATAAACAAATTAATTATTGAGCTATAAGCGATTTGTTTCACGTGACGACACGCTTTTCCCTTTTCTTGTGCTACCGTGTCGGGAATTCGGTTCAAAAAGTCGACTTTGACAGTATTTTCTGAAAGATCTTCTGCCTTTACCAAAAATTGAAAACGTCTTTCGATTAAATAGTTTCTAAATAAGAACACTTGCTAATTTCATGCGTTTCCAAACAAAAATTAATTCGGAAAGGTGTCAGAAAGTAGATCTTTTGGGTTTGAGAACAGTTTTAACTTATTTTAAAGTACTCTCATCGCTTGCACTAATATGCTTATTCAATTGTTTTTTTAAATAGTCGACAAAAAATAATCATCGCATGGAATACAATGAGTAGAGTTATTGGTGAGGAAGAAGAAAGTTTTTTCCTTTATCTATGCGTCCTTTAATTCCTGACTTTGCGGTAAGTGAGGGCGCAGAATCTTGGTTTAAAATTTGTCATTTGGAAAAAATCTTTTAGCCTCCTTGACCTTGTGTTTAAAAGCTTCTTCCCGTTTTTAAATAATGTTCTTTTTAACACTTTCCAACCTATTGGAAAAGTGTTTATGACTTCGGTTTGTCTGCCGTCTCTCCATGCTCTAACTCCCGTAAATATGATTCGATTGTCCTGAAATTTTTGTATGTTATTGTCGTTTACTATAGCATGTTCCCTATATCAACAGAAGTGTTTAGCACTTATAGTTTTTTTACAGGGACAGTCAAAAGTATTCCGTTACATTACAGTCAATGGGGAATAATCTGTTCAAGCGCATTTTGATGACGCTACGTCATTTAAAACATAATGAAATTGATATACAGGGTGAATCTAAACTCTTGGGCAAAACTTTAAGGGATGATAGTACATATCAAGACAAACATTATTAAATGGGAAACTAAGGGTCCCAAACGTCTTCCAAAAGATATAGGCGCCATTAAAGTTTAGGGTCCAAAATTTCAAATGCTTATAAAAAACGAAAAAATTGGTCGATTCGTTTGCGGTTTTCGCTAAAACTATTCTTTATTTCAGTATTTTCTTGAAAATAAATTTCAAAGATAACGTTCAAAAAATGCCGATAGAGGGCGCTTTAGACTTTGGAGTAACGAACAACTATTTTTTACCGTTATTTTTTGTATCTTATTAAATGCTTTCAAAAGCTTAGACTTAAACTTAAATTTTGAGCTCAAAATCTTAATCGTTGGGAGTGGTTAAGTAGTGCAAATGGAACTGTGTTCAGGAGTTGAAATTTGACCCCCCCCCCCCTGAACACAGTTCAGTTATTCCCGATCTTGGTATCGTAGACCAGACAGAAAATACTACCCCCTACACGTAAAATAAACGATAGAGGGATGACAAAATTAAATAAAAAATTTATTCATAACAGACCTGAGCAATTTCTCCGAGCCCAATAACAAGAAATAATTTACAGTTACGTAGCTATTACGTAGTAACGGTCCGTGTCACCCGATTGGCCGGCAATGTGTAGTACAGAAGGATGTAACCTCCAGATGGCGCTGTGATCGAAAGTGCTATAAAAGCGATGGTTGTCCGCATACATCGTGTTTTCGACTTTGACGGCTGTAGGGAAGACCAGCTGCACTAATGGAATGGCCGATATGCATTTCATTTACGGCGCTGCGGATGGGAATGCCCTGGAGGCCCGGCGGCGATTGTACGGGGAGCGATTCCCTTCGAGACGCTTGCTGGACCGAAAAACTTTCGAACGCTTGCATAGGCGTCTCGGAGAAACTGATTTGTTTGTCAGTGGGATGCACGACACTGGGCGTACTAGGAGTGCGAGGACACCGGAACTTGAAGAATTCGAGGATCAACCGGAGACGAGCACGTGGGCTGTATCTACCACCGCAATCGTGAGCCAGATGAGGATTTCGCGAGTGTTAGGAGCCGAAGGCCATTGACTCTATCATGCACAGCGTGTGCACGCCTTGAAATAAACCGACCATCAGCAACGTGTCGATTTTTCACGATGGTTCCTCCAACAGATGGATGCGCAACCACACTTTGCCTCACACGTGCTATTCACCGATGAATGCAGTTTCAGTCGGGAAGGCATTTTCAATGCGCGCAATGCACACAACTGGGCGTACATGAACCCACACGCCACCCGTCCTCATTCATATCAACGGCGTTTCAGCGTCAGTGTGTGGGCCGGAATTATCCACGATCATTTGATCGGGCCATATCTTCTGCCAAGGCGCCTTTACGGCGGTACGTATCTGGTACTCCTGCAAGAGGAGCTTCCAGTTCTACTATAAAGTGTTACAGCCAACATAAAGGCTGGTATGTGGTTCCAACATGATGGAGCGCCTGCACATTTCAGCGCGGGTGTGCGAAATGCATTTGACACACCAGATCCGGGGCGATGGATTGGACGGGGTGGTCCGATAAATTGGCAGAAACGCTCGCCTGACCTCTCCTGCCTAGACTTTTTCGTCTGGGGCCATATGAAGAGTCTTGTTTACGCACGCCCCGTCCACTCCGACGAGGACCTGGTTGCGAGGATTGCCGTTGTAGCAGGCGATATCCGGGAGATGCCCGGGGTATTCGCTAATGTTCGCAATTCCCTCCGCCGGCGGGCAGCGTGATGCCTGCATCGTTGCTGATGGTCACTCTTTCGAGCAGTTTTTGTGATCCGCACGAACATCATGCGTGTACTATTTTCTACGTGTCAACCTTCATTCATATTGCGCACTACGTGCGTACATCAAATTATTTCTTTTTATTTTGCGCGGAGAAATCGCTCATGTCTGTTATGAATAAATTTTTTTATTTAATTTTGTTATCCCTCTATCGTTTATTTTGCGTGTACGCGGTAGAAGTTTCTGCCTGGTCTACGACACCAAGATCGGGAATAACTGAACTGTGTTCAGGGGGGGGGGATCAAATTTCAACTCCTGAAACACAGTTCAGTTTGCGCTACTTAACCACTCCCAACGATTCAGATTTTGAAGTTTCAGTGTAAGCTTTTGAAAGCATTTAATTAGATACAAAAAATAACGGTAAAAAATAGTTGTCCGTTACTCCAAAGTCTAAAGCGCCCTCTATCGGCATTTTTTAAACTTTATCTTTAGAATTTATTTTCAAGAAAATACTGACATAAAGAATAGTTTTAGCGGAAACCACAAACGAATCGACCAATTTTTCCGTTTTTTATAATCATTTGAAATTTTGGACCCTAAACTTTAATGGCGCCTATCTCTTTCGGAAGACGTTTGGGACCCTTAGTTTCCTATTTAATATTGTTTGTCTTGATGTTTGCCGTAAAGTTTTGCCCAAGAGTTTAGATTCACCATGTATAATTATGAAGCGCATTAAAACATGCTTTTTGTAGAATATGTTGTGTAAAGCATCTACTATTCATTTACAGGGTCAAACAAAAGAATTATTTTACACATCGTTATATGTGAAAAATCGTCTGCAGTGTAATTTAGTGATATTTCACTATTTCAAACATAATGCAAATTATACGCATTACTGAGGTGCACTATAAATTGCTCTCTGTGTGCATATCGTTTATTTACAGGGACACACAAAAGATATTGGTTACAGTACATGTGTGATATTTACAGTCTATGTGTGATAAGTGCGTTTTCAACTTTGGTTTGCATTTTTAACTTTTGTTTTTTTGCATAATACGTGTGTGTTTATAAACTCGGTTGACCATATACAGGGCTACATAAGGAAATTCGTAAGTACTACAGACTATGGGAGGGAATTGCTTAAAAGGTTGTTTTGAATTGTGTTTACGCATTTTCCTGCTGAACTATGTTTAGTAGACTAATAGAAGTTTGTGGAATATAAATAAATTCATATACAGGGCTACGAAAAAAAAGATACATTGTCGTTTACGTTTGGTAATTGCTGCGAGTGAGTTTTAAGTTGCCTTTTAGCTTAATAGGTGGTGTGTACAAAAGTCTTCAGATAATATACAGGACTGTACAAAAGATTTCGAGTTCATTTCCATCGATTGGCGAAACTTGTTAAATGTGAATATTCTAACTGAACTAAATTTTATCATACTATATATCCACATCTATTGATCATATACAGGGCTGCACAAAATAATTCGACTACTTTTTTGACACTGGAAGGTAATTTCGAAAACTGTATTTTTCAATGTGTTATGTGTTTTCTAAACTGTTTACTTACATATCTTCTTTCACCTTATTTAACGGTGAAGTTTCGTTACAGTTTTCTGGCTGTGTTGGAAAGTGTTTCACAATCTATACTTGACGCATGATTTTTCCTTCTTGTCTCACTTGAAATGTGTTGGATGTGCTTTTTTCCTTCAGAAATTGATAAATGAAATCAATCCTCAAAATATATTAATCATTTCCTGTATTTAATTTACTGCAACTTCAGATACAAATTCCAACTGAGTTTTTATTGTTTTTCTATTGTTGTTGCAGAAATATGAAGAAAAAGTGATTTTTTTTCTGTTTAGCTCACAGGCTATCAAAGCTTGGGAGCTAATGTGCCCGCAGGTTCTGTATGTACGTAACGCGATAACTCTTGATAGAAATATCTGATTTGCTTCAAATTTTGTATGTAGGGTCATTCTGATAAGGAGCTTCACTGCTTAGTTTTGGGGGTTCATTGGTTAAGTATAAAGGGGGGAACGGGGGACCAATCACTCCCCCTTATTTATTGTTGATTTCTTTATTTTTCGAGGGGCATTATTCTGTGCAATGTGAGTATAATATACAATTAGTTTGAATAGCCTGTGAGTTCGATGCCATCAGTTTAACGGGGCAATTTTCTTTTTATTAAATAATAGTTTACTTATATAACAACTTATTATAGCTTGATGCACTTTTAACCCTTTCAGGGGCAGTGGTATGTTTATGAAACCACTTAATTTTAATTCCCAAACGCCGCAATGGCACCATAATTTTGCTAAAATCTTTTCCATTTAATATGTATGTTAAATATACCTTTTTCTTATTTCCAAATAAATTTTTTCGTAAATTCCAGTGTCAGTCATTTATTTCAACATTTTAGTTTTGAAAATACTTTGCCCCTGAAAGGGTTAAAACTTTAAAAATTGATCTTTCTTGGACAGGATTTTTGTTCTTTTACATATATAAGGTTTTAAAATCTTTCTTTGGTAGTACTGAGCGCTACCGATTTTTCCGAAGATGAGTATATTTTATTTGTTTTATTTTTTAGACAACAATGCATTTGAAAAATCAATGCTTTCAGTTTTGAAAGCTTTATTGAATAAAGAGTTGGAAAAAACTTTTCTCAAAAATACCAAAAACTCTCTCTTATATCAGGCTCCAACTTAGACGGCATAATTTATTTCAAGGGAAAAAAAAAGACCCTTCAAGATTTACTAATTTTTTTGACATAAAGTGTTAAAAGATTTTTTAAAGCTTTAAGATGACTGAGACATTCAAAATTGGCCGTACGACTTTTGTATATCAATATAGGTGGTAGAAATGTTGTTGACCATCACCATTTCACCATTAGCTGGGGTCACAATTAGTACCGGTAGCTGGGTCTTATAGGGGTATAATAGAGCTGAAAAGTGGATGTTGCTCAATAAAACACGTAACTACACTATACTAACTGTACAAGAAGAGCAATGCAGTAAAGGGGGGCTTCTGGAAGCTGCGCATACAGCTTAGTATATTTGTAATTTGTTCTTTTTAAGGGGATTTATTAACCCTTTATCACAATTCAAGTTTATTATTTCGAAAAAGTAATATTTGTCATAGAAAAACAGGAGAACGCTAGGATTCTGATGATCACCGATTGGGAAATGCTTGGCTATGTTCTAATACTGCAAAAGCGGAAACAATATTGCTTCTGCTCTTGTAGTGATAGAAATCACTTAGCCTGAGAAAAAAGCATCCATTTCTTCCAGACGCCTAGCGTATCCCAAACTTTTATTTTGGATTTAAAGCTTTTTGTGATTTTAAGATGTCTATCTAAGACTTGTACGTTTTTTAAAGGAAAAGACAAATCTTTTGAAATGTTTCTTTTCTGCCTTTATTATCTAAATTTATAATTATACCCAAAATGTAGCCAAAAGTCATTATATTTCATATTTTAAATGCAGAGTGTAAGTACCAATGATGATAAACCAGGTAAATCTATAATCTAACAAAAACATAACTATGAAAAAAAGAGACAAGTTCTGTAAAAAAAAAAGTAAGTGGGTGCCAGTTCAAATAAAATTCACTCAAACTTACCAACTGAAGTATTATAGCATTGTTTAAATTGTTTAAAAATAAAAAATTATTGATTGATAAAAAATTATTGAATATTAATAATAAATCTAGACCTTGGCAAGTTTTTAACCTAAGAGTCATTTATCTTTATTAATGACATTATTATATCAAAACTTGTTATTGCATGCTGGAGACCTTAATTTGAGTGTATTGAGGCTCCTGAAAGGGGTGGAGTCTCTAGAGTGATGACCAAGGACAAGCGTAAGTGTATCTGTCACTTTGTCAGGCCTTAGTCTGTATTGAGGTTTCCCGGAGTGGGCGTCGCTAGAGTGATAATCAGAGACGAGCGGAAGTGTATCTGTGTGTTTATTTGTTTATCAAATCTTTAACACGAGTCATTTGTTTATAATAATAACAATATTAAAAATTATTATAATGACTGTGTTATTAATATTATCATCATCATTTTATTAAGACATGGAAATGATAGGCATAATATTTATCAAAAACTTGCCAAGTTCTAGATTTATAATTAATATGCTATCAATAATAATTATTTTTAAACAATTTAAACAATGCTATATTACTTCAGTAGGTAAGTTTGAGTGAATTTTATTTGAACTTGGCACCCACTTACATATCACTTCTTTTCTTTCTTTCTTTTTTTTTTTTTTTTAACAGAACTTGGCTTCCTTTTTTCACAGTTATGTGTTCGTTAGATATCATTACTTTTTATACAGTTACAATATACTTAAACACTTTACTTAATGGTTTTAATGTGTTTACAAGTGACTATTTTATTCACCAGGCAACATTAAATTTAATTTAAATTTCCTAGAACAAAATATTTGGCTGTTAATTTGCGGCAGAAATCTGTATTTTTATACTGCTGTATTTAATGCTTGTTTTGAAACAAAATGTATTGATTCGAAATTTTTATTATTTCGGAAATAACAATAATCATATTGACATAATTTTATGTTTTACTATTAAAGACTCATTAACATATAAATCAACAGTCCGATTCATATTTACGAATAAAATGAGGAAGCTATCCAAATAATAATTCAAACAAATAGTATAAAATTTAAACAAGCACTAACAAGAAAATCCGGCTGACTTTTAGCCCTTACTAATGTAGGTTTTTAGTCTGGTGAAAGAAAGTATTGGCTCAAACTACAATTAAGAACAAAATTCTAATGCACCTTTTGCTTAATTATGACATTTATTTGACACACATCATACAAACTTGAAAGTAAACAGACAGTAATTCTTAAAATTCGAATTTGTCCACCGAAACTACAGCATAGCAAGAATTTGCATCTTCAAAACTCTTCGTATCCAACAGTTTGAAAGTTTGTGTCGCTATCGAAAGACATCGAAATGATACTTGATATTCCTCTGCGAGCATTATCTTTATACTCAGCGGCAATCGGTAGAGTACCTTTATCCGCAGCGGATATCGGTAGAGTACCCGTAGCACTGGCGTTAAGAGTCCGAGACACAGCAAGGTTGTCCACAGCTACACTGCCTAGACCTATGGTAGCCACACATCCATGATCAATATTTATTTGAATCATAGGAATGACTCCCTTTTGTTTACATTTTTAATTCTGGGATTAGACGAATTTCAACTGCGGATGTCTCGAAATATATGCGTATTTCGATATATGCAGTCTCTCAAGATGTTTTTGTTTTTTCACAATGTGTCTAAAAAGGTAAATTTTTTGCACCATTACTCAAAAAATTAATTATCTGTAATTAGCCAAAAATGGCTGATAATCAGGTGATTTTGCTGCAAGGTCAGCCTGGATTCAACATTTGGCACTTTTTTGATAAATTAAAATTTTGACATTCGTGAAAGTATTCCAGTTACTTATGTTTTAGCCCAGTGGAATAAATTTTGTCCTCTACGATTTTTTATGCGATTTTTTGCAGGTTTCTTTTGCGTTTTGCAGCAATTTTGTCAGGTTAGTTAAAGGAATTCGAGTTTTATCTTTTATCCCAATATAGTAAATTTTGTCCATTTTTCAATAAAGTTTATTCTAAATTCGTACAGCGATTTAAAATATTTTGCGATTTTTAAAGTTTTTTCGTGTTTCCTGCGATTTTTTGACGGACCGGTAAAGACGGTCGGGTCAGCTAGTATACAATATATGTATTGGAATCACATTAAAGAAAATTACCATTGGAGCATTGTAGACCAACTGTCATCTTTAACTTTTTTAAGCTATCATATCTGGTTTTAAAAATAAAAGTACACACAAAAACATGAGATTCTATTACCTAAAAGATGACTGAAACTTTATTTAGATCTTGAAACATTAAAACAAATCTAGCACTTTCGGCTGTGAACCCAGCCTTCATCAGGATTTAAAAATAAAACTGGTGTTAAAATCGAACGTCCAGGTCACATTCTTGTGAACAGTATGTCTCAGTAGGCTCGCAGTACAGGAATATACTGTTCACAAGAATGTGATCTGGACGTTCGTTCTTAACACCAGTTTTAATTGTAAATCCTGATGAAGGTTGGGTTCACAGCCGAAAGTGCTCGATTTATTTTAATGTTTTAAGATATAAATAAAGTTTCAGTCATCTTTTAGGTAATGGAATCACATGTTTTTGAGTGTACTTTTATTTTAAGAACTCTCCTATTGTGAGAACACCAAAACAAAAGTGGATTTTTCCATTAACATTCTAAATTATTTCCTTTTCTGAAAAATTACAGGTTTTAAAACTACTGATTTTAAATGGACATTTGCAAAAATATTTAGTTATAAGCAATAGTATACTCTGTTTTGCAAAAATATTTTTTATCATACCGTGTGTAGTTCTGAGAGATTTCTTGGTGTGGAGTCTAAGTTTCATTTCATCCATTGAGATATGATAAACTTACTATTTTTTAAATGTGATTTATAGAAATAATTCGAATATTAAGGTTAAGAAAAAGTTAAAGAAAAGCTGATGTGCCAGTGATACGGGTACTCTATCGACTTCCGCTGCGGATAAAGGTACTCTACCGATTGCCTCTGTGTATAAATATAATGCTTCCAGAGGACTATCAAGTATTATTTCGATGTCTTTCGATAGCGACAAGATCTTCCAAACTGTTGGATATGGAGGGTTGTGAAGATGCAAATTCTTGCTATGCTGTAGTTTCGGTGGACGAATTCGAATTTTAATAATTGCTGACTGGTTACTTTCAAGTTTGTATGCTGTGCGTCAAATAAATGTTATAATTAAGCAAAAGGTGCATTATCATTTTGTTTTGAATTATAGTTTGAGCCAATACTTTCTTTCATCAGACTAAACACCTACATTAGTAAGGGCTAAAAGTCAGCCGGATTTTCTTGTTAGTGCTTGTTTAAATTTTATACTATTTGTTTGATATTATTTGGATAGCTTCGTCATTTTATTCGTAAATATGAATCGGACTGTTGATTTATATGTTAATGAGTCTTTAACATAAAATTATGTCAATATGATTATTGTTATTTCAGAAATAATAAAAATTTCGAATCAATACATTTCGTTTCAAAATAAACAATAAATACAGCAGTATTATAATACAGATTTATGCCGCAAATTGACAGCCAAAAATTTTGTTTTAGGAAATTTAAATTAAATTTAATGTTACCTAGTGAATAAAATAGTCACTTCTAAACACATTAAAAACTATTAAGTAAAGTGTTTAAGTATATTGTAACTGTACAAAAAGTAATGATATCTAACAAAAACATAACTGTGAAAAATGGAGCCAAGTTCTGTAAAAAAAATATGCCAAGAAAAGAAGTGATATGTAAGTGGGTGCCAAGTTCAAATAAAATTCACTCAAACTTACCTACTGAAGTATTATAGCATTCTTTAAATTGTTTAAAAATAAAAATTATTGATAGCATATTAATGATAAATCTATAACTTGGCAAGTTTTTGATAAATATTATGCCTATCATTTCCATGTCTGAATAAAATGATGATGATAATATTAATAACACAGTCATTATAATAATTTTTAATATTGCTATTATTATAAACAAATGACTCGTGTTAAAGATTTGATAAACAAATAAACACACAGATACACTTCCGCTCGTCTTTGATTATCACTCTAGCGACCTCCACTCCCGGAAACCTCAATACAGACTAAGGCCTGACAAAGAGACAGATACACTTACGCTTGTCCTTGGTCATCACTCTAGAAACTCCACCCCTTTTAGGAGCCTCAATACAGTCAAATTAAGGCCTCGAAACATGAAATAACAAGGTTTGATATAATAATGTCATTAATAAAGATAAATGACCCTTAAGTAAAAAATTGCCAATTTCTAGATTTATTATTAATATGCTACCAATAATTTTTATTTTTAAACAATTTAAACAATGCTATAATACTTCAGTAGGTAAGTTTGAGTGAATTTTATTTGAACTTGGCACTCACTTATATATATCACTTCTTTTCTTGTGTTTATAGAACTTGGCCCTCTTTCTTCAGTTATGTTTTTGTTAGACATATGTTACTATGCAAATAAACCTTCAAAATAATTTGAAGTTATTAATATTTTTCTTCATGTACAGCCATTCCGAATTTTGTTATTATTGTTGTGGAATTTTTAGGAGCTCCCGGTATTCTCTAAGTATATTGGTTGAAACACTTTTCGATTCGGATGTATGCAAAAGCAAGTAGATGCAAAATAAAAATATTGAAAATTTGGCCATTTTCAATACGAACACCCAATTTTGCTATCGTATTTGGATTTTCCGGTGAAATTTACCTTCAGATACCAAGTAGGAAGTCAGTCACTGATGAAATTTAGGAATTATGCAGATGAATATTAGGAATTATGCAGATGAAAATTAGGAATTATGCAGATGAAAATTTTGAACGTCTAATGTTAAATTCCTTTTAGGTAGATTTCTTTAGAAATCGACTTATGGAAATCACCTCGTTTATATATTTGTCTATCCATCGTCATCACGATAACGTACAAAATAATGTAGCAAATGGAACCGAATTGATACAGTGTAGTAATCTTTCACGTATCTTGGAGGAGTTCTTTAATCAAGTATGTAGCTTTTACATGTTCATTTACAGGGAGACACAAAATAACTCCGTTACATTACTGTCTATGGAGAAAAATTTTGCGTCTATTTTAAGGATGTTAGAGTACTTCAAATATAATGGAATTGATATGCATTACTGAGGTGCACTACAACATGCTTTTTATGATTTATAGTGTGAGTAGCATTTCTCGTTCATTTACAGGGACACACAAAATAATTCGGTTACATTACTGTCTATCAACGAAAATTGCTGGAAGTGCTTTTTCAGTTGTTGTACGCGTTTCTAAACTTTACTAAATTTCAGTTTATTAAGTGTTGTGTGCATAAATTTTATAGACTATATACAGGGCTTCAAAAATTCTTCTTAAGGGGATCCTTCTATGGAAGTGAATTGTTACTATAAACAAGTTCTTAAAAAAAAACGCATTAAAAAAAGAGAAATATTTCAATTTCCAATTGGGCCGCGAGTACATGTTTAATAAATAATAAAATATATAAAACACTCTGTTTTACAATGCTTTTTTATAGGAATTTAGGCGATTTTCAAATTTTACCATTCGTTGAAAATAAAATGACGCATTTGGGTAATTGATTTAAATGTTACATTATGAATGCTAAAATTTCTCAATGGGGTTCTTAAATTACTGAGATTAGTTTGAAATTTTGTCATTACATATGTCAGACATTCTAAATTATATATTTTTGATGGAATTTTCTGTATCTGTTCGAAAAATATAAAGCATTTTAACTTTTCGATTTTATATTTTTACAATTAAAAGTAATTATTTTTTTTCTTTTACTTCACCAGTTGGCCAGCAACCAACACATTTTGTCTCTATAGAAATGCAAAATTGTGTTCAGCGTTCAATTTCAACAAGCATTACACACGATCCTTGAGAAAAAATAAAGTGGATGCTGTCATTTGAAATTTTCTAAATTTTGTCGATCTAACCGTGATTGGGAGGGCTCGATTGTTCTTCTTCACGTCATTCTCATGACCATTAAGGCACCTACATTGATAAAAATATCATTTCATTTTCTAATGAAAATTTAAACACTGTACAAACATACTTAATTTTTGAAAAAGTAGAGGCTTTAAGAGTTAGATTTCTATAAACGTTCAACACCATACTTGGTTTTAATAAAGTGACGTAAAACTTTACAATGACGTAGTTTTCGTCGATGAAATCGATGCATAATTATATGAACGCACACTTTATAAATTGTTCTGAAAAAGGTCTAGACAGAGCTCAACATTGGCAGACCTCGATTTTCCATAATAAGTCTATTTAAACTTAATTTTAAAATACAAGTTATTCTTGTATACGATAACATAGGTGAACCTTAAAAATAATTACGATAAAAATACTCCAGCAACGTGTTTAGCACCGGTTGCGACAAGAGAGATCAGGATATTATTATATTATTAGATGAAGGCAACATTTTCCATATTTACTTATTCTTGTATTACATAACTTAGTATAAACCTCCATAAATACAGAGGAAGTGGAATTAATTTTTGAATTAGGCGCCATTTCATTTTAGACATACTTGGATCATTAGATTTCTACTCGAACGTAAAATATATAATTTTTTCTTGTATCTGACAACACAGGGTTCCACATGGTCGTCTCTCTGCTCGTAAATGACATACAGGATATTTTAACACAATTTTAAATTAATTTTGAATAATAAGGCAGAATTTATTCTAGAAAACATGCAAATTATGTCAAATTAGATAGTTCTTAAATATTTTATTATTAATTGAAAACTATTGATAGTAAAAAATAAATGCACAACGATTATTTTCAAATGAAATGTAAATAATAAAAAAAAATCTCTAGTATTCACTAGTAAAATTCACTAGTAAAAAAGTATTGAATAAACTGGTGTGATACTATAAAATCATAAAAAAAACTTCTTAATAACACTATAAAAATAAGGAATGCGTTAGGCCTTTCAAAAGAACTTTGTCTTTCTTCGTCAGGAGCAAAGAAGACGTGCAACCACTTTGAAGGCAGGAGCAAGACTGAAACGAAATGGGAGGGAAAGAGGAACAAGTTAAGGGAACAGCTAATAGGAAAGCAGAAGCCATCAGCAAAATACAGAAGATAATTACCTAGAATGGAGAACGTAAGGAAAATTATGAAAAAAAATTAAAATGCATAAAAAATGAAAGTAAAATGTGAATTAAATATACAAAATATAAACAAACATAAAAGTTAATACTAAAAGGAAAAAAAAATTATTATTATTATTATATGGTTGAGCTGAACAAGTTTTTCCAAGCTGCAGAGAGCAAGGTGGAATCAGATTTTTCATTAACTATAACCTCGATATTAAGATAAATAGCTAAATTTTTAAGAAAGGCCAATTCAGAGGGGCTATTGGCATGAAAGATAATTTTAGCATTTTGAAAATCAAAACTATGGTCGGAATCTCAAGAATGCTTGGCAATAGAAGATATAGAAATTTCCTGGTTAGTGACAGAACGGGAGTGTTCTTTTAAGCAGGTTTCAAGATTTCTTTTAGTTTGACCTATATAAGAAAGATGACAACCATTGCAAGGAACACTATAGATTTCCCATTTTCGAAAATGAGGAACGGGAGACTTAGTAGAGGGGAATTTAAATTTATTGTCAGGTTTAAAGAAAACACTAAAGTTGAGGCGTTTTAAAACATAAAGGAGGATGAAAAGGCAGAACAATTAAATTATCAGGTTTGGTTTTAACAGATTTAGATAGGGTAGATTTACTAGAAGGTTTATTGAATTTATTAACAGCATTATCGATAACAGAAGATTTGAAACCTCTTTTGACAGCAACACATTTTAAATAATTAATTTCATCATTAAGGAAAACAAAATCCGAACAAATTTTGAAGGCACGGTTTACATATGTGTAAAAGACACCGATTTTCTGGTTCGCTGGATGATTCGAGAGAGCATGAGGGAAATTAGAGACGGAAAAAGGTTTTCTATAAACAACAGGTTTTGAAAAAAGAATCACATCTGGTAACAAAAACATTAAAGAACGGGAGTGTATTACAATTTCCTAATTCAAAAGTAAACTGAATATGTGGGTCGATAGAATTGACAGTTTTAAGAATGGTGAAAATATCAAAAGGATTATCAACTGAAACTAAAGTATCGTCAACGTAACGCATCCAACATTTAAATTTTAGCAGATTTAATAACTTTTCTTCAAAATAATGCATATAAATGTAAGAGAATTGGTGATGAATGATTTCCCATGCTTAAGCCATCAGATTGTTTGTAAAATTTACTATTAAATTCGAAAGTAGTAGATAGTGTTTTTTTTATAATTTTCCTTATGTTCTGCACTCTAGGTAATTCTCTTCTGTGTTTGGCTGATTCCTTCTGCTTTCCTATTGGCTGTTCCCTTAACTTGTCCCTCGTTCCCTTCCATTTCCTTCCAGTCTCGCTCCTGCCTTCAAAGTGGTTGCACGTTTTCTTTGCGCCTGACGAAGAAAGATAACGTTCTTTCGAAAGGCCTAGCGCATTCTTATTTTTATGGTGTTATTAAGAAGTTTTTTATGCTTTTATAGTGTCACATAAATTTATTCAATACTTTAATGTGATTGCCCTAATTCTGGGATTTTATTATTCTTTCTGTGTTTCAATCATTTTAATCTTGCTCCCCCCTTTATAGGTAAGCAGTTTTTGTTCTTTAATTTGTATTGTTCTTCTTTTGCACTTATTTATTTTATGTCCAATTTAGCTTTTGAATATTTCATTTTTGTCTTTTGCCTACATTTATAATTGTGTTTTGTATTTTTGCTTTGTCTTGCTATTATGTTTACTTCCCAACTTAACAGATTCTTTAAACAGAGAAGTAAGCGCGTAAAATGTCTTAATCACTTAAATTTCCTTCAAAATTGTAAGAAAAATAATGTTATTCCGAACTTTATTCAACTTAAGTGTTCTGTTAGTAATTCTGTCAGAATTTCTAAAGCTTTAGTTCATTCTCACTTTAGTATACTAAGATCTTGTATTCAAGATGTTCGACATTCTCTCTCCAAAATTGAAAAAGAGCTTTATGACCTTCATTTGTTTCTTAGTAAAAACCCTGACAATTTCTCTGAAACTGAAAATAAAAGTTGGCCTTCCCTGTATACTTTTAAATCTGCTCACCAAAGTAAACCTGATAAAAAGTTTTCTTCATTGTATAATAAGCAAAAATTCTCTGAAATGTTAAACAAGCATCTGTCTAACGTTAACTACATTATTAATCTCTCTTCTCATACCTTTACACCTGAACAAAAAAGCATTTTAGAACTTGGTCTAAATTTTTCTCAGCTTTGTAAACCTCTCTCTCCAAATTGATTGACCCTATTGAGTCTTCCTTTAAATATAGTAAAATCACTCCTTCTCAAAAAGAAACGCTTCGTCACATCCTTGCTGATACTATTTCTTCTAATAATTTTAACTATAAACCCAATCTTTCACGTTCTAAACATGTTGCTCTAAATGAACTTAAGTCTAATGATGATCTTATTATAACTAAAGTAGATAAAGGTGGTCAAATTGTTCTGATGTATAAACAACTTTATTCTGATAAAGTTTATGCCCTTTTACGTGAAGATCCTTACATTGAAGTAAAAAAAGATCCTACTAATTTGCACCTTTCTTGTATCAAAAAAGTTGTTAAGAGTTCTGTTGTGTTTAATGATTACACTAAACATTGTGTTATTCCTTCTTCAGCCATTTGTGCTCATTTTTACACCCTTCCAAAAGTTCATAAAACCAATATTTATCTAAGACCTATTGTACTGCTACTTACCCTCTTGCCAAGTTTTAAACTTCTATTTTTTCTCCTTTATGCATGACTAATACGCATACCATAAAAAATTCTTATGATTTTGTCAGTAAATTAAAAAATGTCATCCTGTCAATTGTTCTGTTATCACTTGATGTCAAATCGTTATTTACTAATGTTCCAATTGAAGGTGCTCTTTCGTGTTTAGAAACTAGATTACGCGAATTTCATTATTCTGATATTGAAGTCATAGATTTTATTAACTTAACTAAACTTTGCATTACTCATACTACTTTCGAATTTAATTGTAAATTTTACAAACAATTTGATGGCTTAAGTATGGGAAATCCTTTATCACCAATTCTCTATAACATTTATATGCACTATTTTGAAAAAAACTTATTGAATCTGTTAAATTTTAAATGTTGGATGCTTTACGTTGACGATACTTTTGTTTTAGTTGATAATCCTTTTGATATTTCCACCATTCTTAAAACTGTAAATTCTATCGACCCACATATTCAGTTTACTTTTGAATTAGACAATTGTAATACAATCCCCTTCCTTCATGTTTTGTTACCAGATGTGATTCTTTTTGCAAAACCTGTGTTTATAGAAAACCTTTTTCTGTCTCTAATTCCCCCCATGTTCTCTCAAATCATCCAGCCAACCAGAAAATCGGTGTCTTTTACACTTATGTAAACTGTGCCCTCAAAATTTGTTCCGATTCTGTTTCTCTTAATGATGAAATTAATTATTTAAAATGTGTTGCTGTCAAAAGAGGTTTCAAACCTTCTGTTATCGATAATGCTGTTAATAAATTCAATAAACCTTCTAGTAAATCTACCCTATCTAAATATGTTAAAACCAAACCTGATAATTTAATTATTCTGCCTTGTTATTCTCCTTTATGTTTTAGAACGCCTCAACTTTGGTGTTTTCTTTAAGCCTGACAATAAATTTAAATTCCCCTCTACTAAGTCTCCCGTTCCTCATCTTCGAAAATGGGCAATATATCATGTTCGTTGCAATGGTTGTCATCTTTCTTATATAGGTCAAACTAAAAGAAAATTTGAAACCCACTTAAAAGAACACTTCCGTTATGCTACTAACCAGGAAATTTCTAAATTTTGTATTGCCAAGCATTCTTGGGATTCCGGCCAGAGTTTTGATTTTCAAAATGCTAAAATTATCTTTAATGTCCATAGAACCTCTGAATTGGACTTTCTTGAAAATTTAGCTATATATCTTAATAGCGAGGTTATAGTTAATGAAAAATCTAATTTCTACATGCTCTCTGCAGCTTGGAAAAACTTGTTCAGTTCAACCATATAATAATAATAATAATAATAGCATTATTATTATTATTATTATTATTATTATTATTATTATTATTTATTTTTCATTTTGGTATTACCTTTTATGTTTGTTTATATTTCAATATATTTAATCCCCATTTTACTTTAATTTTTTATGCATTTAATTTTTTTTTCATAATTTTCCTTATGTTCTGCATACTTTGTAATTCTCTTCTGTGTTTTACTGATGCGTTCTGCTTTCCTGTTGGTTGTTCCCTTAACTTGTGCCTCTTTCCCTCCCAATTCTTTTCAATCTTGCCCCTGCTTTCAAATTGGTTGCACGTCTTCTGTGCGCCTGACGAAGAAATACAAAGTTCTTTCGAAAGGCCTAGAGCATTCCTTATTTTTCTGGTGTTATTAAGAAGTTTTTATATTTGTTTAAATGTTTTTTTCTTAAAGTTTCAAATTACAACTGGAGCACAATCCATTTTTATGCACGTCTCAAAATTTTATAAATATGGATTCTTGATTGTGCGTGTTTGGCCGCATATAATAGAACGACGTGACGGTCCACACGCGGTCATCAATCTGTAGTACCAGCACTGGATAAAATGTCATAAATCAATTTTCACTATTACAACTATTGTTTCCATTCTACTCCAGTTCAATTTCAGCCTTTAAGCAGTGAATTGATTTTCTTTATATAATTCACCGTTGCTTATAGCCATCATCAAATGTTCCTTCATTTGCTCCGACTACGGAAGACTGCCTGAAAGGTATCTAGACTATGGAGGATATCATCAAAAAATTTTAAAAGAAATATTCATTAAGTAAATGCAATGGAAAGTCAGCTCTTTAAGATCACAGCACTCAGCGACAATTCAGCTATGCCCTGAACTTGAACGTTGATCGTCAGAGTACTAGACTTTTGATGCTAGATATTAACTCCTTTGATAAAGTCGCCAGGATAATATCTTAAGTTCATGTTCTTTAAATAACTGAGAAGCACAGTTGAAAATTTTTTGAAATTTTATTTTTTTTCAGTTGAAAAAATATCTATGTACAGTTGTGGAAAAGAAGTGGACCCCTTCCTACTAACTCTGCAACAAATTATTGTAGAAGAAAGTTAGTCATACCAAACTATCGGAAATAAAGTCTGCTTTTAAATTATGCATATCAAATTTTCTTAGGGGGCCATCTACATATCAAACCAAACCAAAATGAGTGTTTTTTCAATGGGAAGACCCAATTTTGACGCGATATTTTAAATCGTCAGTTCAAACTATGCCTAGATACCAAATTTCACGAAATTCCTACGATTAGTTTCTGAGAAATTAATTAGTTTAAAATGATCATATTTCAGGGGCTATATCCAAATTGAAGTTCGGTACTCGATTGTTGAAATGCTACAGAATGACTAAGTCACTTCTATTAATGTATCACGAGCAGGGGTTAAAATTAAATTTGAGTTCAAATATCATGACCAATGACCAAATTGATCCACTAATTGAATTTTCTCGAACATGTGACCTAGCTCAACAGTCTTCTCGTGTCCAAAAACCATAGGATGCAAAATTTAGTGTAAATAGTCTGAGCCGTTTTTAAGATAAAATAGCTTGATCCCTAATGACCCATGACCAAAATGACCCACTAATTGAATTTTCTCGAACATGTGACCCAGCCCAATAGTCTTATCGTGCCCGAAAAGGGTCGAACACAAAATTTCGTCAAAATCGTTCGAACCGTTTTTTAGATACAATTAGCTTGACCATGACACAAAATGACCCACTAATCGAATTTTCTCGAACATGTGACCTAGCCCAATCGTTTTCTGGTGCCCCAAAACGGTAGGATGCAAACTTTCGTCAAAATCGTTAGAGCCCTTTTAAGATAAAATTTGCATAACCACATACACACACACACACACACACAAGATTTGCTCGTATTAGAATATATGATTTCTTGCCAATATGAGCATTTTACTCACTTAAGATGTTTCGGCTATTGTTATATACGGTAAAATCCTTTTCAATATTCATTTTATAATGTTTACAAGAGTTTACCTATCCGATTAAAAATATAGATGTTTATCTGCGATTAAAATAGTTTTCGATTATGTGAATGTGATTGGAATTTTATAGGTGTTTTTATAATGCTTTTTCTCAGATTGTTAATTTATTTTACTCACTGTTTTCTAAATTTATATGTGAAAAATATCGGCGAATATAAAATTTAGAATAAAAATAGTATGGTGCAGTAAAAGGAAACCATGTGGCAAAAACCCAGACAAATTGCTTTTCAGTTTAAATATAAACCTTAACTCGATTGCTAATGGCATATTTTTAAAACTTTTTCAGCAAATACACAACACGTATGCATTTATAAGAAACTTTACTTCAAACATATATACCGCAGAAAAAATAAAATAGGTTTATTAGACTGGAAAAGAAGCTAGAAATTCATTTAATGGTAACAAAAATAATAAGTACGTTTTTAATAGCAAGTAGTTTTAAATTAGTTTTTAATTAAAAAATAAAAGCGGAACTAATTTACATAACTAAAGTAGAATTATATCTCACGCAAATACGATTTACGTAATTGTAATAAAAAATTTAAAAGCATACACAGAAAAAGTAAAATAAAAAAATCTTATTCTAATCAACAATAAAATGAGTAAAATAATTTTTTATATTATGCTTTTCTGCACATCATAAACGGCCCCTTAAACCAGCATCTTGCCGTTTTTTAAGCATAATTTGAAAATTACTTGAAAGAAAATTTTGAAATTTTGAATGCGTAGAAAGCAGTACATAATAAATATAAATGCATAAAAAATTTGTAGGTTGCAATTCATAATTTTTTCGAATATTAATTTCGTAATTCATTTTATAAAATTATAAAAATTATAAATTCAACGTATGTTTGCGTTTTTTAGTTTTATAACCATACAAAAAATTAGTACATTAGGAATATAATTTAATGAGATATTGATAAAAACATGAAAATGTAATTTAACATCAGAAGCTCTAAATTTTGAATGTTTATAATTCAATAAAAATGACTTGCAATTTGGTATCTAGACATAGTTGGAATCGAAGATTTAAAATATAGTGTCAAAATTGGGTGTTGCCATTGAAAAAAACAAAGTTTGGTTTGTTTTTGATATGTAGATGGCCCTCTAAGCAAACTTTATATATTACACCATTTTTAGTAGACCTTTATTTCTAATCGTTTGGTACCAGAAACTTTCTTCTACGATAATTTGTTACAGAGTTAGTGAGGTGTGTTCACTTTTTCCTCACGACTGTACATTACGGTGCTTTCTCTAAAAAAGAGAAAATGCTTAAATTTATTTCCACGTTATATTAAAATCTCACGCCGTTGTGAGCATTTTTATGAAAATCACAAAGAGATAGATCCTGATAAATTTTTATTTAGAATATATAAATCTTTATGGAATATCTCGTAAGGAAAATAGCACGATTTCAAATGAAAAATGCATCGAAATCAGTACACACCTAAATATAAACCACATGCTTTAAATCTTACCATGCTTCAAAAAATGTGCCATTAAATATCTGAAATATATTTTGATGTTTCGTATGAAGGCCACATGCAATTTCAGCAATATAAAATTTGATTTACAATTAACTTCTGCTTATAAAATCAAAATTTATACTAAATGTCAAAGTACCAGTATGCCTGATTTATTTAAATATAATGTATGTTTTATATTAAAAGAACATAAATTAATAATAATTTTATTTTTTGCATTTTTTCTGCATTTTGAACTATATTTAAAACTTTTAAATTTTATATATGTTTTTAAATACAGCTTTGAAAGCTCTTTTTAGAAAGACAATTTTTCCTCTAATTTCATGTTCTCGGGAGTAAATAATTAAAAGTATTCTTAGGTATTATGATGAAAATTTTAGTAGTCTTAGAAACTATCATCTATTTAAAGCTGAGTTTGGTATCTTAGTTCGTTCTACATGTGGTATTAAAGATTTTATAAGAGTTTATTCGCAAAGTAATAGAAAGAAATACTTTATCTTGTTTTTTTTTTTTTTGTAAAAAAAGAGTTTATTACACGGAATTATCTCATTCCATCATGCGTAGAGTTCACCTTTAAACTTGGCCACAAAGTAAATTGTGTAATATGGATATGAAATGTTGTATCTTTCCTTGATTAATTCGTAAAATCTCACTAGAACTTGATTGAACATTTTCGTGGAACTTCCGAAGTCTTCTCACGGCACACCACAACGTTAAACTCTACTGCATTAAACAATAAATATTTCTCTCTTGCAGCCTAATTTAAGCTTCAAATCACATGAAACCGATATAACTGAAGAAATTCCTTAAATACACATAGGGGAAGGTGGCCTAAAACTATCCTAACGGGCAAAACGATCCACATATGTTTTCTTCCAGACAGGTCGCGCTATCTACAGGGCAACACATAAACTAGTTGTGATAAGTGAAAAAGAAGTGAAAAATTTGGTTTTATAACATCTGTTAGAAGGTAAGCACTAACTTTCACATTTATTTTGATATACAGTGTTTCATGAACAGAAATATTACTTGGTTTGCTAAATGGAGTTTGTTTTTAGATGTGAATTAGACTTATGTATTGTCATAATTTCGTCCTTTATTTTACCGATAAAAAACAATTTACAATTATTTTTAAATGAAAGATCATTTTGCCTTTGGTGAGGATAAAATGATCCTTTGGACACTTTTTTAAAAAAATCTATTTTTTCATTACTATATTTGAGTTTAAAATATTATTAAAATATATTTATAATGCAGAATATAGTGTAAAACATACTAGCAAATTGCCAAAGTGTTATTTAAACAGTTATGTTATTTTACACAAGTTTTTCCCTTAAGGGGATCATTTCAGGCCACCTTCCCCTAATTTAAAAATAAATATTCCTTTCCTTGAGTTGTGCCCATTTTTCTCCTAATTGAGCATATAAAATCTCAATTTCTTCAATGTCCTTAATTTCTAAATTTAAACTCTTCTCAAGTAAATTAGCTCTCTCAAAAGAAATTCTTGCGTCCATGGTCTTCCATTTAATTTTAATCATTTTGATTTGCGCCTTGCGCAGACGATAATTTTTCTGTTTTTGTTGATGAACGTTTTTAGAAATCTAAGAACTTTAATGGACTTTCATATTTGTGATTGATTTGCTGATGTAAAAGATAATGCGTGTAGATATTATGTTTTGTATTTGTGGTGTTGTTCTAATGTATGTTTATGTCATCGATCTGATTTCGTGATTATTGACTGAAACGAAAATACATTTACACGAAACATGTTTTAACTATATTCAACAACAACTAGTACACAGGTAAGCCTAATTACAAATCTCTTATATATAGTAGTGATAATATGTTCTAAACGAATGAATATTGATATTAAACTGTAACTATATTAATATTAAAGATAAAAATTTATTCAAGATTCAATAAAAATATTCTTATTGTGTATGGATGCGAGAATAATTGCAGCGGCAAATTTGCTGTTATCTGGGCCAGCCATACTGAAGGTTAGGCTGGTGTTACGTACCTGGACCCAGGTCTAGATTTCTGCGGGATATCCGGGGAATGGACGGACCCTGTGCTCGCATTCTCAAAAAGTGCTTCATTTTGTTCCATGTAAATTTTAAAACTGTTAGCTTTCATTTGATAATCTTTATTTGTAATACATTCAAAATTGTCTTTATGGATGAAGAAAGATCAACAAATAGTGAATTTTAAATAGCTTTCGCGAAAATCGGGCCATCAAGGAAGATTCGGGAATTTAGCGCCACGACAAATGTTCAGCAATAATCATACGGAGATAAAATAAATATACATTTATATATATATATATATACTGAATTAAGTGTATTTACAACTGTAATTTACAAAACTGTAAATTACAGTACATTGTAACTGTAACATTATAGTAAAACTGTAATTTACAGTTCATGACTCAAATCTAATACGAATGGACCATCTGTGCCCAGGCTCCAATTCTGCCAGGAGGTCTATGTTATCATTTAAACTTTTAATTTAAAAAAAGTGAAAAAAAAAGTTGAAAATAACTACTGGCCAGTCGCCAGTAGGCTATAAAACTGTAAAATATGGCGATTAAACAATTTACTCAACCGGCCAAATAATTTTTTTCATTTTTTTTTCAATAAATTTCTTTTCAACTAAGCTAACTTCCTGAAAAAAAAATTGATCACATTTTAAAAAAAATATGCAAATTATTACCTACCTCTTCCCGCATGGCATTGTGGTGTTACTACTACGCCACGTTGTGACTTTGTGACGTCACGTGACGTCGATGGGAAGTCGCTGCGACCTAAATGTGAAGTCGTTATGGCCGTTTTAAAGCTTTTTTGTGACTACTTTGTGAAGTCATAGTATGACCAATTTGTCAAAAGTGCAGGTTTTGTGACGATTCTGCATCGGGACGGGTGACCACATTTTACTGGAACTCGACCCGACCTTATTATTATTATTTTTTTTTTAAATCCGGTACTATTTTATTGTGTCGGTTCTTTTGGCTGTTGTGGGTAAGATTCGGATTAGTAGAATCTTGCATCGGCTGTGGTATCCAGCTTTTAAACGAACCAGGCCAGGTCCAGTTATGATAAAATCTGGTTACTCGACTCGATGCAATATTATAATCGGAATCTAACCTGCAACAAGAAAATAAAGTACAAATATAAATAACAATCCTATTTAATAAGTTCAGGTTAGGTCCCGATGTATTCACCCTACCCAATGCAGAATCGTCACAAATGCACAGTTTGTTTTTTGAAAAAGGCTTAAAAAACATTTTTTTTTTTGCATTCTCTAAAAACATATCAATATGAACAGGGTTTGTACGCTTATATCACAATTTTTAATAGAATTTTTCGCCTTATTTAAATGCAGAAAGTAATACAAATCATGCAATTACAGATACGTCTACAATTTCTGCTATTTCAATATTAAATAGAAAAATTCTATTAAAATTGTGGTAAAGGCGTACGAACCCTGATGAAACATAAGTGTAAATATACCAGTAAGGGACACATCCGTACGTTTTTGATTTATAAAACAAGAACGAAAAATCATGCGTCAAGCGTAGATTATGTAACACTTTCCAACGCTTGCAAAATAATTTTACAAATCATTACCGTTTAATAAGCTGAAAGATAACATCTAAGTTAACAATTTGGAAAACGCATAACATATTTCAAAAAGTAATTTCAGGAATTTCCAACATATACAATATTCAGAAAAATATCCGAATACTTTTATTCAGCCCTGTATATGATCTATAGATTTGTACATATACTACATAGGATGCTAAATTTTAGTTTAGTTAGGAAACGAGCAGCACAGTTTAAATTTCTCCTTCTGGAGTTTCTGTTAATAAACGGGAATGTGTTCGCGAGCTTTTGTGCTGCCCTGTATATGATCTACAGAATTTATACACACCAAGTAATAGACAAAAAGTGAGTTAAATTTAAAATCGCGTTCAGCAACTTAAAACGCACTTTCAGGAATTATTGTTAACAGACAGTATAGTAGAGAATTTTTTTGTGTGTCCCTGTAAATGAACGATGACTGCTATACCCACACTATTCTGTAGTAAGCCTCTTGTAATGCACCTTAGTGATATATATAAATTTCAATGCGTTTAAAATAGTGCAACATTATTTAATTAAACCGCAGACGATTTTTCTCCATAGACGTAATGTAACGGAATTCTTTTGAGTGTCCTTGTAAAAAATCTATAAGTGCTACACACTTCAGTTGAAATAGGGAACATGCTATAGATAACGACAATGACATATAAAAATTGCAGGGCAATCCGAGCATATTTACGGGAGTTAGAGCACGGACAGACGGCAGACGGCAGACGGCAGACGGCAGACGGCAGACGGCCAAACGGAAGACGGCAGACGACCATACGGCACACAAACCGAAGTCATAAACACTTTTCAACTAGGTTGGAAAGTGTTAAAAATAACCAATAAAGATTCAGCCTTGATTATTACTTACCCATCATACGTAGTATAGGGTAAGTCTTGTAATCGTTTTGAAAATCGAAAATTTTTTTTTGACGGATTTACACGTTTCAGACACTGGAGATTCCAAAAAACATATTTTTAGAAAAAAAAAATTGCCGTCCGTCTGTGTGTCTGTGTGTGTGTGTGTCTGTGTGTCTCTAAACGCTCTATCTCCCGAACAAATTGAGATAGAGACTTGCAATTTGGTATGTACTTAGTATGTAATAATGGGAAGAAGCCTATTTCATTTCAATAACCTCGATTAACCGGAACATTTTTTTTCGGACTCTCGAAATATTCGTTCTGATGAAAGGTATATAAAAATTTTCGAAATTTTTTATTTTAAGTAGTAAATATAAAAAACAATAAAAAAAACATAAATTTTGCATAAAACATGAAGTCGATCGGATAATGAGTTGCCGAGATATTTGTAATCCTATTTTCCACGCTCTTCGATTTTTCATGACCCTGTATTTCATCCAAATTTCACTTCAAAGATATATTTTAATTGGAAATTTGACGCTTAATCAGATGCAATAAACCGCTAGTTAATAGGAGTATTATGTTTGGAGTTATAAGGAAAAACCTCTTTCAAGCAATTCAATAATCGAGCCTTTTTATGACGTCATCAAGCCACGATTTTATTTGAATTGCAATGCATTTTATAAGTAGTTTACACATTTTTATTTTAATATTTTACATTATACATATACATGATGGGTAAGTATTACGGTGGCCCCCAACGACTAGTTTTTTTCATTGCTCTCCCTTGCATGTTTTAAAATCTAGTTTATTGTTAAGAATCTTAATCAAACCAGGAACCAGGAATCTGGAAACAGAAAAAAAAAAAAGTTTGACAGTTCCATTGCTTTTCTGTGAAAAATTTTCTGAGCAAGCTGGTTTTACTTAATTAATTTTATACATTCTTTATTTACTTGCAAAAATGTCATGTTTTTTTTATATAGCAATAAAAAAAAGTTTGAATTTTATATATGAAGGGTCAATTACACAACTTAATTTATTTTTAAGATTTTAGGACCAGTGTCTATTACTTGAATGCTTAATTAATCATTTCCATTAATGGAAACCCATGTGGCCTTTATTAAAAGTGCAATTTCAATAATGTTCATTGTGCATAAAATCTTTTGATTAATCTAAACAACTAAGTAATGAGACGAAATTTTTAATTGCACTTACCAGAATATAATAAGAACAAAATTTTTATAAATAACTGCTTTTGATTAATTTGGTATGGTTAATATACTTTTTTTAATATTAAGCTAGTTTATTTTCAATATTTTTATTATTAAGTCTGTTTTACATATTTCATAATCTGACAAGTCAATCAAGAAGTAGGAATTATGTTGAACAGCATAGGAAATTAAGGAGCTCACCCCCCCCCCCCCCACCAAAAAAAAGCCATCCCAATTAAAATAAAACTTTTTTTAAGTCACACGAGTTTTTAAAAAAATATTACTTTATGTCTTCAATGTTTAACTTTTCATTTCTGGCAAAGTAACTATATAAAAAATTGTATTAGTAGTAATTACATTTGTAGTATCAAGAAGCCAGTAAATCCGCGGATCAGGGTTCTCAAACGTTAGTTCCGCAGTTTTATTTCAAAATCATTTTATATAGGAATTTAAAACATTCAACCTGCAATTTTATTTCTATCATTTTTGTATTACTAATTATTACAAGCAATAGATAAAATAGTTTCAGGAAATTTAACTCTTAAGAATTGTAACGAGAAACACAATTCCGTGCATTCTGACACTCCGAAAACCGTTCTCATTTTTTTTTTATTAATCCCTATACAAAATCATGGTCTCAGTAATTTAATAACTCTAATTCTCTGAAATTCAGCATTTTAAATATTCTACTGAAATAAATAAAGTACTTTTCTTGTAATAATAACAATAATTAGTTTGAACAATTAGTTTTTAACATAAATATTTTATTAATTATAGATATCCTAATTGGTAAATGTATTTCAAAACGACTATTTTATTTAATTAGCATGCTTTCATTAAGTTCGGATTCTAAACAAAATCATAAAACAATTATCTAGTACTTTTTATAGGAAGTACATTACTGGCACAGTGGATATCCAGTACTGGAATGGTGGGTATCCATTGCTGGAATTTTACGTGTTTTGATTTATTTCTATTATTACAATTAAATTTATACTCACAAGGGGAAATGTGACAATGAAATTGGTTTAATATTGTTGATAGATTAATATATTGAATTAAAAAAACTAGAATATAAAAGCTATAACTAGTTAAACTCCTAAGGTTCTTGTAACTTACCGTAAACTCAACATAAATATTTATTCTTTACTAGCAAGCTACGCCCGCTACACTGGTCAATTTCTTTTAACGAACCTTTAATCCAACAAAATATTGACATTTCATAAATAACTTTTATATTTTAACAGAATAATAAGGCTACTATAATTTGTGACTCGTGCTATAGCCAATATACACGTCAGGACACGTCGCCCTTATCATTATCTTTTTACGCATGAAGGTTTCGCTATGGTACTCCATTGGAAAATTTGCTAATTTTTGAAATTCAATATTTGAAAAACGGCATAATCATTAGATTTGAAATTTATATCAAGAAAAATACAATTTTTTACCTTTCAAACGCAGTTTGTCTAACAATTTTCTGACAAATACTTTTTGAGCTATCATTTTTTTCAGTAATTTCAAATGTTTCATTTTCCGAGATTAATCTGTTGCAAAAATTAGCGAAAAACCCAGTAGTTTTTTATTAAAGAGGCTGTTGGAGCAGGGATTGTCACCACCAATTTGCCACCATCACTTTTGAAATCGGTTCCGTGGTTCCAGAGATTCCATAGAAATTGTAATTTAGAATGACTTCAGAACGCTTATCGCTCATTTCACCCATTTAAATTTCGATTTTTTTTAAAAATTTATTCTTAGAGAGCATTTACATCTTATAAGTAACTACAATGCTAAATTTCAAATTTCTTGCCCCTTCAGTATAAAAAAGTCGCAATTTTCGAACATTTTTCGAACCTGCACCCCATTGATGTTAGTGGCACCGACATAAAATATAGCCTATGTTGGAGTAGGGATTGTCCCCATCAATTTGCCACCATTACTTTTGAAATCGGTTCTGTAGTTCCAGAGATTTCATAGAAATTGTAATTTAGACTGTTTTTAGAACGCTTTTCGCTCATTTCACCCTTTTAAATTTAAATTTCTTTTTTATTTTGTTCTTAGAGAGCATTTACATCTTATAAGTAACTACAATGACAAATTTCAAATTTCTAGCTCCTTCAGTATAAAAAATAAAAATAAAACTGCCCAGTTAAACTTAGGGCATTGAGTTCACAGGCTATTCACACTAATTGTATATTATACTCTTATTTCAAAGAATTTGAAATAAGCCCATCGAAAAATAAAGAAATAAACAATATATTAAGGGGGGGGGTCATACCCCCGTTACCCTCCTCATAGTTAACTAATGAACCCCTTAAACTAATCAGGTAACTCTCTAATTACAATGAATATATATACAAAATTTGAAGAAAATCGGATAATTCTGCATGAAAAACACATTTATATAAATTAAAGCGGGATTAGCCCCCTCCGTTCCCTCCCTTTATACTTAACCATTCAATCCCGAAAACTAATCAGGGAAACGTCTTAACCCAATGAACCTATAAACAAATTTTGAAGCAAATGGGATAATTCTGCATGAAAAACCCATTTATATAAATTAAGGGGGGGGGGAGTAGCCCCCCGTTCCCCCCCCCCTTTATACTTAACCAATCAATCCCGAAAACTAATCAGGGAAGTGCCTTATCACAGTGAACCTATAAACAAAATTTGAAGGAAAACGGAATAATTCTGCATGAAAAACCCATTTATATAAAATAAGGGGGGATTAGCCCTCCGTTCCCCCCTTTATACTTAACCAATCAATCCCGAAAACTAATCAGGGATGCGCCTTAACACAGTGAACCTATAAATAAAATTTGAAGGAAATGGGATAATTCTGCATGAAAAACCCATTTATATAAATTAAGGGGGGTATTACCACCCCGTACCCCCCCTTTATACTTTATCAATCAATCCCGAAAACTAATCAGGGAAGCGTCTTAACCCAATGAACCTATAAACAAATTTTGAAGCAAATAGAATAATTCTGCATGAAAAACCCATTTATATAAATTAAGGGGGGATTATCCCCCCGTTCCCCCCCTTTATACTTAACCAATCAATCCCGAAAAACTAATCAGGGAAGCGCCTTAACACAGTGAACCTATAAACAAAATTTGAAGGAAAACGGAATAATTCTGCATGAAAAACCCATTTATATAAATTAAGGGGGGGGGGAATTAGCCCCTTGTTCCCCCCTTTATACTTAACCAATCAATCCCGAAAACTAATCAGGGATGCGCCTTAACACAGTGAACCTATAAATAAAATTTGAAGGAAATGGGATAATTCTGCATGAAAAACCCATTTATATAAATTAAGGGGGGTATTAGCCCCCCGTTATACCCCCTTTATACTTAATCAATCAATCCCGAAAACTAATCAGGGAAGCGTCTTAACCCAATGAACCTATAGACAAATTTTGAAGCAAATAGAATAATTCTGCATGAAAAACCCATTTATATAAATTAAGGGGGTATTATCCCCCCGTTCCCCCCTTTTTACTTAACCAATCAATCCCGAAAACTAATCAGGGAAGCGCCTTAACACAGTGAACCTATAAACAAAATTTGAAGGAAAACGGAATAATTCTGCATGAAAAACCCATTTATATAAAATAAGGGGGGTTATGCCCCCCGTTCCCTCCTTTATACTTAACCAATCAATCCCGAAAACTAATCAGGGAAACGCCTTAACACAGTGAACCTATAAACAAAATTTGAAGGAAATGGGATAATTCTGCATGAAAAACCCATTTATATAAATTAAGGGGGGGATTATCCCTAGTTCCCCCCCTTTATACTTAACCAATCAATCCCGAAAACTAATCAGGGAAGCGCCTTAACACAGTGAACCTATAAACAAAATTCGAAGGAAAACGGAATAATTCTGCATGAAAAACCCATTTATATAAAATAAGGGGGGGATTAGCCCCCCGTTCACCCCTTTATACTTAACCAATCAATCCCGAAAACTAATCAGGGAAGCGCCTTAACACAGTGAACCTATAAACAAAATTTGAAGGAAAACGGAATAATTCTGCATGAAAAACTCATTTATATAAATTAAGGGGGGTATTAGCCCCCCGTTCCCCCCCCCTTTATACTTAATCAATCAATCCCGAAAACTAATCAGGGAAGCGTCTTAACCCAATGAACCTATAAACAAATTTTGAAGCAAATAGAATAATTCTGCATGAAAAACCCATTTATATAAATTAAGGGGGTGATTATCCCCCCGTTACCCCCTTTATACTTAACCAATCAATCCCGAAAACTAATTAGGGAAGCGTCTTAACACAGTGAACCTTTAACCAAAATTTGAAGGAAATGGGATAATTCTGCATGAAAAACCCATTTATATAAATTAAGGGGGGTATTAGCCCCCCCCCCGTTCACCCCTTTATACTTAACCAATCAATCCCGAAAAACTAATTAGGGAAGCGCTTTAACAGAGTGAACCTATAAACAAAATTTGAAGGAAAACGGAATAATTCTGCTTGAAAAACCCATTTATATAAATTAAGGAGGGATTAGCCCCCCGTTCCCCTCTTTATACTTAACCAATCAATCCCGAAAAGTAATCAGGGAAGCGTCTTAACCCAATGAACTTATAAACAAAATTTGAAGGAAAACGGAATAATTCTGCATGAAAAACCCATTTATATAAATTAAGGGGGGGATTAGCCCCCCCCCGAGCCCCCCCCCTTTATACTTAACTAATCAATCCCGAAAACTAATCAGGGAAGCGCCTTAACTCAGTGAACCTATAAACAAAATTTGAAGGAAAACGGAATAATTCTGCATGAAAAACCCATTTATATAAATTAAGGGGGGGGGGGGAATTAGCCCCTTGTTCCCCCCTTTATACTTAACCAATCAATCCCGAAAACTAATCAGGGAAGCGCCTTAACACAGTGAACCTATAAACAAAATTTGAAGGAAAACGGATATTTCTATGAAGAGTTATCGCATTACGTACGTACATACATACATACAGAACCGGCTGGCAAGCTCTCAGGGCTTGACAGCCAGTTTGATAGCTAAAAAATCGCAATTTTAGAACGTTTTTTGCTCCTGCACCCCCTGAGGTTAGTGGCACCGACATAAAATATAGCCTATGTTAGAGCAGGGGTTGTCACCATGAATTTGCCACCATCACTTTCGAAATCGGCTCGGTAGTTCCAGAGATTACCTCCTACAAACAAACAAACAAACAATCTTTACTCCTTTATAATATTAGTATAGATTACTGATGCATTATAACAGAATTAAATATTTCTACAACTAAAAAATAGGTTTTGAAAATAGCAATTTACACGACGCAGCCGTCTCACACACGGTAATTTACGTTATCAATTAATGTTTAACAGTCTCACAGAGTGCCATTTCTGGTTAAGGGTTAATAAAAATAAACATATAACAGCTCACTTTCTATTTTATAATATTGAAATTTTGATTTTAACCCCTTCGCGACGAGCGGCACGTATACGTACCGTATAAGGTGCGTAAATCCCTTGAATTTGGACACCGGTATTTTTGTACAGAAAATCTCGCCTTAACTAATCACATAAGATCAGCGATTAAATAGTACAAACATTTTTTTTTTTCAGAGAAAGTGGTGTCAAAAAAAAAAAAAAAATATGCAAATGATACTCGTTTTGAAGGGGTTAAGAGCAAATCAAATTGTATATGAGCATTTCTTTTTTTTTTCAGAATAATATATTCTTTCAGTTTCTTGTATTGTAGGAGGGCTGGCATGAAAAATGACATAAAATATAGGAACATAACATACGAGTACATATACTTTCTCCTCTGTGGGTCAGTAAAATGATCGTGTACAACCATTGGGATGCATGAATTTTGCTTTAATATCACCTTTTTTGCAATTTTGAAAAAAGTATCAACCAAAAAACCCAGTGACTGTCACACACATGCAACACCTTTTTATTTCATAAATGTTAATATTGGAAGAATGTTGACCAAACATCCTGCTGTTATTACTCTTCTAAATATGAATCTGAATATGAGTGCGAATCGTTACAAACATGTGTATAGTTTCAGATGACTTAGACAATAATATTGCTTTTATTTACCAGACACAAAAATAAATTACAAATTATAACATGTAACAGTAATTTACAGACAATGACAGAAATCTAATACCCTCTTACCGGATGGGCAAGCTGGGCCCAGAGATCCAACTCTGCCAGGGTTCCCAGGCTAGCAGGTCACTGTTATCGAATAAACTATTTAATTTAAAAATAAAATATGGATAAAGATAATGAACTATAATAATTGAAGATTTTTAAAAATAGTATGGTGTTATTACCAGCATTTTGTTCAGTAACATCCTTATTTATGGCATTAAACAAAATGTTATGCATTTATTTATAATTTTACTATATGTCAACAAAATCTATTTAGAATATGCGCTTAAACAGATTCCTTTTTAAAAGCGCATTATAGTATGCTTTCCATTGCTGAGTACTTCTAGGAATATCAAGAGTTTAATATAAGTTCCTATTTAAGACATGTTGATTCATTTGCTGATCGTTTATTTTCTTTAAAATAAATATTTATACAACGCAGTTAATGTATCAAGATGGAAAAAAAAAAAAAAAAAAAAAAAACCTTATTTATAATTTAAAATAATGTATACTAAACATACAAGTTTCAAAAACAAAATATTAGCTTTGACAAATCATTGATCCACGCATGAAAGATAATTTATTTTTATTATTATCATGTTTTTAGAAGACTAAAAAAAATTCCAAAAACCCTAAATACAATTCCCTATATACAATATTACAGAAAACTTCAAAAGGGTATCGGGTGCCTCAGTGCAAATGACAATACTCTAATATTAAAAGTGAGGCAAAAGACGTGGGATATTAGCAGGATAAAAATCTTTATAGTTAAGAAGAAAATTTTATTTTAATCATTTCGATACGTTGCTCTTCTATAAAATGTTGAATTTCGGCAGTCTTTATTCGACATTATTTTTAGAAATAATGTCAAACTACAGAACAAAAGTATGGTGTTTAACACTTACACTACTTAAACAAAGAGCAAACATTTTAAATCTGGGTTGTTAATTTTTTTTTTATATAGAGATTGTTTCATTAAAATTAATCAGCGATCATGTATTTGATTTTAAATTTTCGTATTTTCGTTCCATTTTGTATAACCTTTCTATAATTTTTTAAAGGATCAATTTCAATGATGAAGACAGCGTTAAAAATACGTGATAAAATGGCGTATACAGGGGATTTTTGTGTCAAATATAACATTTTTATATCCCTTCCTTTTGCTTTTCCGCTTAACAGATGACAGACAGACAAAAAAGAGAAAGGGAAATTATATCTAGATAGTTCTTTGGTGCTTTTTTTTCTTCTGTTTTGTGTTAAGCTGCTCGGAGTCACTTTCTCAAAGTATATCCGAAACAGGTACGCTCTAATCGGTATTCAAATTAGACATAGCTTACCTAGTGGCCCAGTGCATCATATACTAGAAGATGGTGTTTTAAACAGTAATGCATGCTTTTAAAATTATGAAATTTATCAAGGAATTTTATACATTATTGAAAGCATAATTGATAATGGAAATCACTGATTGCAGTAAGAGGTTCGAAATGATATGAACTTAGGGGAGAATGGGGATGAAAGGGACATTCTAAGTTTCAGGAAGAAAATAAAATGTTAAAAGTTTCAATTTAGGCTAAATAGATGGCGATACTTGTTCTATATTAATAATCCTTATAACTAATGTCAGACATTTTATCTTTGTAGGTGGATGAAAGAAAAACCTGTTTTTGATATCAAAAAGTAAGTTTTGACGTTGCTTTTCTTTTTTCTCTTAATAACGTAAAATTGTGTTTACCATTATAATATTTATGTTATTTGGCACTGTAAAGTATGTACTTTATGTGAATAGCAATATATATTGTTAGCTAAAATACTGCAATGCATGAATACCATTTTAATTTCGCTAGGTAGATATGGGGTTGAAAGGGACATGTCCCTTTAAACCCCTCGTTGTTTATAATTATATTAACAAAATATTATTTACGCTTCGAAAAATTTAAGTTATGGTTTTTACTTTTGTATGTAGAAAGAATGTATACATTATTATGTAGCACAAAAGTATACGAATATTAAAATAACACATACCTACTATTTAGGATTTTTTTTCCTTTTCCAGAAATCGTCAAAAAGTCAATATGCCTCGAAAATATAAAAGGAAGAGTAATAAAAACCAAACAACTGAAGAAGAAATGAGAGCTGCCGTAACTGAAATAGTGGAAAAAGGGGCATCTGTAAGATCAACAGTTAACCCCTTTAGGGGCAAAGTACTCTTGTAGCTAAAATATTGAAATGATTGATTGATACCAGGATTCACTAACGAATTTATTTCAAAAGTAAGTAAAAGCTTTTCCTCATGTACCTTATAAATTCAAAATTTGATTATAAAATTCTGGTGTCATTGTGGCATTTTGGGATTAAAATTAAGTGGTATATATAATATACCGGTGCCCTTCAAGGGGTTAAAGCATACGGCATTGCAAAGTCCTATTTAGCAAGAATTGTTCTAAAATTTAAGAATGCACAAGCGAATGAATTTCAGTATGCCTCATTAATTGGTAATAGAAAAGTTTTTAGTGAAGCTCAAGAAAAAGAGTTAGCTTCATATTTGCTCCAAGCATCTAAAATGAACTATGGTTTAACAGCCGTGCAAAAAAGAAAATTGGCATATGAGTATTCAATTGCTTTGAACTCTCCAAATATTCCTCTATCTTGGCAAACAAGCAAGCAAGCTTGAATTGATTGGTTCCAAGGTGCAACGAAATTCAACACTTTTCCTTAGAAAACATGAAGCCACTAGTTTATCAAGAAGTACATGTTTCAACAAAGCTAATGTTGATATTAAAAAAAAAAACCTTCAGTCAGTTATGGATTGCTATAAATTTGCACCAAATAGAATATATAACTGCGATGAAACAGGGTTAATGACAGTGCACAAGCCTCCTAATACAGTAGCAAAACGTTTTGAAAAATAAGTTTCGCACGTAACATCAGCTGTGTGTGAACGTGGTCAACTTGTCCCACTTTTGTGTTTTGTTTCTGCATCAGGTAACTCTCTTCCACTAGCATTCGTTTTCCCAAGGAAGAATTTCAAGGAGTTCATGTTCGGAGGTGCTCTATTCCAAAGCATTGAACATGCTCATCAAAGTGGGTGGATGACCCCAGAAAATTTTGTAAAAGCAATTATGAATTTTGTTAAATATTCTAGTTGTTCCAAAATTGATCCTGCGCTTCTCTTACTTGACAATAATGAAAGCCATATAAATATTAAGACAATACAATTTACGAAAGAAAACGGAATAATTATGCTGACATTCCCGCATGACATTCATATGCTGACATTCATATGTAGCTACAAACTCCAGCCGCTAGAAATTGCTATTTTTGGACCTCTAAAACGATCATATAATGCTGCTGCCATTGATTGAATGACCAACAACCCAGGAAAAACAATAACAATTTATAATGTAGCCGAACTTGCTAGGAAAGCAATAGATAGTGCTTTATCTCGAAGTAAATCTTGTCCGGATTCTCTAAATCAGGAATTTATCCATTTAACTCACTCATTTTCACTGAGGATGATTTTTTAGAAGCCTACGTTACTGACAGACCGAATCCTCTAGATGCAGAACCTCCATCTGTGCCACATGGTTACGATTTTAACTATATCAACCTACCATCTACTACTTGTTCTGTTCCAGCAATTTCCATTACAGATGCAGGGTATTCATCTATTCCATATAATAAAGAAAACCCCATTAATCTGCCATCTACTTCATTTTCTACTCCAAAAATTCAGAAAGAGTTCAAAGTTGTGTCCATGGAACTAGAAAGGATTAGTTCGTAGTTCCATGGTTGTTGTGTCCGCTCAAATGATCCGTTTCCAAAAGACCGTTTCCAAAGGCAGATGCCAGAAAACCAACTACTAACAAACGTCGTAAGGGATATACAAGAGTTTTAACTGATACTCCCGAAAAAAAAAAGTGGAAGAAGAATGTATTTTAAAGACATCTAAGAATCATCAAATTTCTTTTAAGTCCATCAGAAGACCTAAATGTGAACGCCGCCTCATTCAATCTAAATAAGACAAGTCCAATGACAGTGAAGAAGAAATGGCATTTTTAGATTTCCTTGATAGTCCCAGTAGCGATATACCAAACGGAGATATAGGTTCACCCACTGATAATTTAAACGTTGATGATTTCGTTTTGGTCCAGTTTAAAGGAAAAAGATTGGAAATAATGTATGCTGGAAAAAATTACCAGAAAAATCAATCGTAATGAATTTCATGTAAATGTTTTGAGGAAAAAAGCAGAATCAAACCTCTTTGTATTTCCTAATACTATTGACATAAGTGATGTGAATATTAATGATATTGTGATGAAGCTACCTAAACCCATAACTGTTGGAAAGACAGCTAGAGCTAAATCTTCCTTAAAATTTTCGACTGATTTAAGTTTGTTTTATGTCAAGTAGGCCTAAACATGTTATTTTTCTTGTTTTGTTTTATCATAGGTTGCGATAATTTTTAATTATATTTGTGTATTATTATCTTTTATTTTTGGATATGTAATCTCAAATAAAAAGTAAAACTATTCATAAAAGTGTTTTAATTATGTGTGTCCCTTTTAACCCCACTCAGTGTCTCTTTCATCCCCTACAATGGTGTAACGCCTCCTCTATGCAGACCCGATAATGATGGTAAGTGGTAGCGTATCGAATCAATTGCAGAGAGAATTCTTATATAATTTTAATAGAATTTTTATTGTAACACAATATAGATTCTAAAGGTTAAATATAAAAGGGGTAGTTACATCATTTAATTTTTTTAAGAGGGTCATCAGCTTGCAATTAATATTCTAATGACTTGGAGTCTAACTCTCAGTGGCGCAGCCAAGGGGGGGGTTTGGGGGTTAAACCCCCCCCCCAGAGCTAAAAAAATTACTATAATTGCCGCTTATATGAATCAAAACAACTAAAGTTAAAATTAAGTTTTTTGGCCTTTCCGCCTTGGCAGAATCCACCGCTTTCTTAAATCAAATTCTATACAACAATGTGATTCAATTAAACGGCGAAAATTCTACTTAAAACAGTGAAAGTGCATATTACACGCATAGGTTATGTCAAAACTTGATTTTTGGACTGTGTCACTTTGTCGAGACGTCTTATAGTAAAAGATGGGTCATATACTCTCACAGAGACGCTTTGAGTTATATAGTATACAGTGGTCTGTTTTTTAATTGCATTTCTGTCTTTGTTCCACGTTCGAAACAATAACAGATCATCGAATTCCAGAGAAAAAAAAAACATACACATTGTAAGTCTATCTCAGTTTCAAGTGGCTTTTTTTGCGTTTTTTGCTCTCAGTTATATCTAAGACCAAGCTATGTGCGTACCCAGGAAAAAAATCTTTGCAAAAGTAAGAATTTAAAAAAAGTACTTAAAGTTATAAAAAGCTATTTTTCGATTATGAGCAGATTTTTGCAATCGGTGTTTCTTTCGAATCATTTGTTTCGTAGGGGGTCCAGGGTTCGGAAAAACTACTTTTTGTTTGTAACGAACTACAACTACAACTACTTTATAAAAAATGTAGTTAACTACAACTACAACTACTTATTTTTAAAAGTAGCGACTACAAACTACTTTCCAAAAGTAGTCACTACTTCGCTACTTCAGTAATCATCGCTAATGAAATACACCGCAAACGATTTTTCCCGATAGACCATAATGTAACAGAATTCTTTTGAACGTCCCTGTAAGCGAGATATAAATGCTACACATTTCATTTTCAATACTGAACATTCTATGGTAAACTTCAATAACATAAAACTTTCATGGCAGTCGGAGTATATTTATGAGAGTTAGAGCACGGACAGACAAACAAAGCAAATTCATAGAACCTTTTTAATTATGTTGGAATTTTTTTTAAAAGAGGAAATTTGAAAACAAAAATTGTAATAATCTTACACATTTATGAGAGTGATGTAGCACAGTAGCGCTTAGAATCCTGCATCGGGTCGGGTTACCCGCTTTTACCCCGACCCGACCCGCCGTTCGGGTCGGCTATATTTTCCCGTTGCGGTTCGGGTTCGGGTCGGATTGACTTCAAATTTTTTGTTGCGGATCGGGTTGGCTTTCATTCTTTCGGGTTCGGGTTGGCTTTTTGAATCTTGCGGGTCGGGTTCGGGTTGACCCGGTTTTTTAAAAGAATGTCCAAAATATTTTTTCACATTAAAAGTCTATATAAACCGCAGATCACAGTTTCACAAAAGCAAAATGCGTGCCTGTCTGTTTTGTTAATCAAGAATTCGTATCAGGAAGTTAATATAAACATACTTTTTCAACTACTGGTACGATAATGGTTATAACGAATGCTCCTGCACAGCTGAAACATTTCTGCTGAATAATTACAATTCTAATTCTTGATACTTCTAATTTTGTTATGGCAAAAAACTGTGTGATCGACAAGAAGACAGGAAACGATTATTTAGCGTTTTGCTTCTTATAGTATTTCGTTATAAATGGAAGTTTTGAAACCGCAACTAATTTTAAACAAGTTGGAAATTGTACGTCAAACTTGACAAACGAGGTGCGTTCGTACTGTAGCTAGTTATATAAATATTCAGATCTAAAAGATGATTTTTAATTCTGTGAAATGAATTATATCGTCTGCAGATTAATTTCTGTAATAAAATAAGTGTCTCGGTCGCTTGACGATTTAACATCCATCGGAAGCTCCTCTAACAAGAAAGCACAGATTTAAAAAAAAAAAATTCAAATTTCTTAATAAATATTTTTATTAATATCTCCTAAAGTTTTGATTCGATTTTAATAAAATTTGAAATGTCTCGACAAAATTCTGCAAGGATAATATATCTTAAATCTCAAACCATTCGGTTGGGTAGTTTTTGCGTTGTTATATGCGGACGGACGGACAGACAGACGGACGGAGGGACGGACGGACCAAGCGACGACAATAGCTGCTACGTATTTATATAATTACGAACGCACCTAAAAAACATTTAAAGATTAGATTTTTAGTTGTATACCGTTTAGAGTCCTGCATCGGGTCGGTTTACCCGCACCCGACCCGACCCGGCTCAGATTTTTTTTTGTGGGTCGGATTCCGATCGGGTTGACTTCCACTTTTTTACTGTGGATCCGGTTGAATTTCATTATTTCGAGTTCGGATCGGTTTCGGGTTGGGTTTTGACTCTAGCGGGTAGGGGTCGGGTTGACCCGAATTTCAAAAGAATGTCCAAAATATTTTTTCAGGTTAAAAATCTATGTACAATAAGACCTCCATTCTGGTTTTTCTTCCAAAAGGCGGCCACCTCTATTTAGCGCCACTTTTTAATTCCTAAAATTTATATATTTGAAAACGCTTATATCTCTGAATAGCAGCCACCTCTAAATCTAGACACACGTAACATGTGCAGAAGATTTTTTTTTATATAGAAATAAAAACAACTTAAAATTTTTCTATTTATTTGTATGCTTGTGGGGGGGGGGGAGAGAAGAGTAAATTATGGGAAGTTAGGGGGCAATTTAGATAGTTACTTATATATTATTATTAGGTAGAAACAAATGTGAACATTTTTTTAAAATAAAGAGTTTTAAATATTTGAAAATGTATGCTGGAGGAGGGGCAAAAAGGGAAGCGTAAATTTTGGGGACAAGGAAATAATTTTTATTTGTTGTCATTAGACAAATGAGTGAAAGATTTTATTTTTGTATAAAAATAAAGATTTAAAAATATTTTAAACTCCTTTGTATGCTACTATGGGGAAGCGTGAATTTGAGAGATTAGGGATAATTTAGAGGATTTATGTTTAGATAAATCCATTCTTTTTCTTTTTTTAATAAGGATTTTACATTTCTTTGCTTGCTGGGAGTGGGAGGCAAAAGGTAGAAGAAATTAGTCAAATAAAGATTTAACATAGCCAGACGACTATATTTTGGTAAAAAAAAATCGTAGTCGTATAAAAATACGTTATATTGAGAAGATTTCTATGGATTTAAACAACAGTACACGAAGTTTCTGACACCCAAACTGTGAAAATGACAGCTAATTTGTGACTGTGCCCGTCGTCTATGGAGAAATATATGACACTGCAAATGAGATTTGTCGCTGACGTTCGCAAATTGTTGCAGAGAACATATTTCGCACGAAAGAAACGTGTTATAATCATGTGATTTGAAGATTGGGACCTTTTTCTCTCCCTCCGAAAGTAGCGTCGATGCGCGCTACAAACTACTGATATTTTGTATCGCGCTACTTGCTACACTACACTTTTTTAATGTAGCTACAAACTACTGGAAAAAGTAGCGGCTACTGTAGTTTCTCTACTTGTAGCGCGCTACTTCCGAGCCCTGAAGGGGTCTGTACACAAATTTAAAGACTATATTTCATTTGTTGGTAATGTTGCAACGAACTCTTGCTTATGATGGAGATTCGTATATTTATCGTTAAAATTTTATAAATTAGTTGTGGTTCCTCTTTTAACTATTTTTAATTCTATCGCGCTTCTAATATTGTAAACGCTGTTTAAATGAATCATAACCAACGTAATTGCGAAGAAAAGCATTATGATTTCATTCATTTAAAAGACTGATTCCATTAACCGATGATTCATATAACCGGCGACCATCTTTATTATAAACTCAAACCCCCCCCTAGAACCGAATTCTGGCTGCGCCACTGCTAACTCTCAAAACGATAGTTTCTGCAAAACACAATCTGCCGTAGTTTCAAAGTTCAGTTCGCTCGGGCCTAGACGTACCCGTTCCGTCACTCGGAATCTCTTGGTTTTTCTGATAAGACAGAATTATGACCTCCTTCACTGACACTTGTCGTGCCTTCTCTTCGTTGGGGCTTTCTTTGATACGTGACGTATCAATACGTTAGAGGTATGACCTCTCCAGCGTCTTAACTACGCTAAGTCCGAAACAGATGTTTCTTACTCTCTCTCCTGAGAGTAACCTCACTTGTTGTGATCTTTTCCCAAACTGACTTTCTAACTCTCCATCTCTCACAGGGGGATTTTTCACTAGGGGCGGGGATTAGGTCGAGGCGGAGCATCTTGAAACTCCTCAGCCTCTAAGTAACTCTGGGATACGACACTCCCGTTTATAACAAGTCTGTAATTGGATATTCCATAACAAAGAGCATAGAATCGTGTGCAGACATAAAATCGTGTGCCGAGATCGTCTCCCCATACACCGGCATAGATCAAAGCACAAGGCTTCTACTGGGGTGATCCTTTTCGATGCATCAATATCCGAGCGTTTCGCTCGCAGCACAAAAGACAATCGGCGTTTTACTTTACTTCAAAGCTGCACCAGCGTGAGAAGATATGCAGGAAAAAGCTCTTTCTCCGCGTTCTCACGGGAAAGTCTAAGATGACACACACTACACCTGGGTGAAGAGACTCAATTCTTTACAATGGGGTTAAAAGGGACATTTCTCCCAATTTATAAAAATACGTATACATTTTAAATTACCGTACTTGAGAGAAAATGTTGTTTTACTTGTGTCAAAGCAAAGGTTTAGACGACAAGCGCAAAAATCAAAGTGTTATATTATAGTGTCTTTATTTTATAAGCTTGTAAAGACAAAATGTCCCTTTCATCTCCCATCTTCCCTATCCTTTTCTTTCATTGTTCAACCATTTTTCTAATATTAAGATATAAGAGTATAATAATATAAGAATATTCCAAATTATAATACTGTAATTTTTTTACTTTCTCCAAAAAGTATAGATTTCATACGCTATTAGACCAAAAGTATACGGATATTTTCGATTTTAGACATTTTGTTGAATATCTAGAGAAATATTTAACAAATATTTCAGGAACTTCGAGAATGTAAACAACATGTTTGAACTCATATTTTTCAGTGAATATTTAGTCACTAGGGCATTTATGAACCAATTACAAATAGAATAAAAAATAATATTTGTGATCTCCTGTAAAATAAAATGCTGAAAATGATCTGTAGCTGTAACAGATAGCTATGTGAGCCCTGTACAACATTTGTACATGGATCATGTAAGATATATCGCGTGTATTCATGGAGATATATCAAAGTTTCTTTGAAAAATTAAGAAAATACTGTATGATTTGTGTTTATAGCGTGCAGGATTTTGAAACAAACACCAATTTCAAGAAACTTCAAAAACTGCAGAAACAAAATACTGCAATTAGAATATAAATATATTAAATATTTGATGATATATGAGCATTTGCATGAAATAATTTTTAACTGCGAATCCACGAATGACCACAATTTTTTTTCATAATTTATATGTAAAATATATAGGGCACCGCATATAAAAAAAGCCAGTCGAATATAGAGAAATTTTAGAAAAATATCGGCGATATAATAAGCTGAATTTCAGTTTCTTTCTAAAAGTAGCTGGATAAAAATGGATTTTCCTCAAATTGTCATTTTTTATTAACCGATTTCCAATGTGGATTATCTATGCGTAGCTTTCGAACGGATGCTTTGATTTTAATAATCTTTTTTATTGTTGGAATGCGCATGTTTTGATGGTTGTTTCAACGAAAAATAAAGCATCAAAAGAAAACCCGAACAAAAAAGAAAAATCGTGCATCAAGCATGGGTTATAAAACATTTTCCAACATTTTCAGAATACTTTAACGAAATTTAACCGTCTAATAAGGTGAAAGAAGGTATCTAAGTAAACAAGATCAGAGTCAAACCGGGCGGGGAGGCCTACCTTTCGGCTTAAGCTCAACTAGCCCGCCCAATATCTAAGTAAACAATTTAGAAAATACATAAAACATTTGAAAACCAGATTTCAGCAATTACCATCCATAGCTGGAAAGATACCCGAATTCTTTTGTGCAGCCCAATATATGATCTATAGATTTATACATATTCTAAATAGTTGGCTACAATTTAGTTTAGTTAGAAAACGCATAATAGAGTTAAAAATTCATTTTCAGCCATTTCTCCCAATAGACGGAAATACACTCGAATTGTTTTGTACAGCCCTGTATATTATCTACAGATTTTTATACACGCCACATATTAAGCTTAATTTAATTCAGACAAAAAAAGGCATAACACTACTAAAAACACACTTCTAAAAATTACCTTCGATAGACAGCAATGTATCCAGTTCCTCGCGGAGCCCTGAATATGAATTTATTTATATTCTACAAATATCTGCTATTATACGAAATACATTTCAGCTGGAAAATGCGTAACTCAATTAAAACCCACCCTTGAACAATTCACGCCCATACACAGTAATGCTTACGAATTATTTTTTGAAGCTCTATATATGATCTATAGAATTTATACACGTCATGCAGTAAGCAAATATTTAGTTAAAAACGCATACCACAACTGAAAGCGCAATTCCAAAAATTATCGCTAATAGACAGTACTGTAACCGAAATCTTTTGTATTCCTGTAAATAAACGATAAATCTCTGCACATCGTATTCTACAGCAAGAATCTTGTACAGTCAAACCTTGTTAACACGAACACGCTTAACGCGAATTACTTTTAGCACGAACTGTTTCCGATTGCCCCGTCCATTTGTATGTGATGTATTTAAGTTCGCATAAAACGAACTACTTTTAACACGAATAAAAAAAGTTTCCCCTTGAGTGTTCGCGTTAACGAGGTTCGACTGTATTGTGAACCTCAGTAATGTCTACAAATTTCATGATGTTTGAAATATTGTACCTTAAATTAAAATACGCTGCAAAACGTTTTCCCCGTAGACCATTATATAACCGAATTCTTTTGTATAACCTTGCTGTAAATAAATTATAAAGAAGCATATATGACAGAAAGCATGTTTTATTGAATCTCAAAAATTCCTATAAAGTTTTTTATGCTTGACATCATGTGTGATTATGACGTCAAAAATCATGTACAGCCCATCATGACATCATGTAAATTATGTGTAACATCATTAAAATACACCGTAAATGATTTTTCTGCATAGACCATAATGTAACGTAAATATTGTGAGTGTCACCGTAGACGAACTAAATGTGCTACATATTTAATTTTCAATAGCGAAAATGCCATATAGTACACAACAATAACATATGTAATATATTACATGGTAATCCAAGTATATTTACTAGAGTTAGAGCATGGGTCATGGCAGGCAGAAAAACCGGAGTCATAAACACGTTTAAACTATTTTGGAAAGTATTAAAAATTACAATAAAAAATAATGAAAAATGACAGTATTTGGAAAATTTCCTATCACCCAGCTACTTTTAGAAAGCAACTGAAATTCAGCTCACTATATCGCCGGTATCTTTCTGAATTTTCACGATATTTCACTGGCTTTTTTTATATTAGTTGTCCTGTATAGTTGACTACTGAATTATGAAAAAACAGATATAATCGTTCACGCATGCGCAGTTAGGATTTTTTTTCACACAAATGCCGATATTTCATCAAATGTTTAATATATTTATATTGTAATTGCAGTTTATTCAGTCTTCTGCACTTTGTCAATTTTCCTGAAAGTGGCGTTAAATTTGGTTGATAACCCCTGCATGCAATAAAGCATAAACGAAAAAACATGCGAAGATGTTTGAATAAAAAAAAAATAATTATATGTCCATGAATATGCGTGCTAGTATTACACGAATGAACACAAATGCTGTACAGTGCCCACATAGTCGTCTGCTAAAGCTACAAATTATTTCGAGCATTTTATTTTACAAGGTGATCATTATATTGAGGTTATTATCAAAAATATATCGCAAATATTATTTTTGGTCAAATTTTTAAATGACCCCTATTTGCCCTCGTGATTAAACCTTCTCTGAAACACATGAGGTCAAATATGTTCTTTACAGTCCTGAAGTTCCAGACGATTTTGTCGCTTATTTCTCTAGATATTCGACAAAACGTCTAAAATCGAACGTGTCCGAATACTTTTGGCCAGATAGTGTATACTAACTTTAAAATCCAACTGCAGTCACAGAAAACATCCCATTCTGGATAAGGTCTCTGACCTCATTAAATAGGGTTTATTGCAAGTGAATTGCTGAAGTGCAGAATTACGCATATTCGTATTTTTAATTTTTTTAAAAATGACATTGATATAATGTTATTTTAATACCACATTAATCTTTTTGAACTTGATGATGGAACAGAGATAGATATTAAAATTTATTAAAGATATAAAAAATTATTGATTTATTTAATGCGACATGTTTTAGTTTAAAAATTAGAATTAATCAAAGCATAACACTTAATTTTTTCCCCTTAGAATTCTTAAATAGCTATTAAATAAAAGATTATTTTGCTTTTCAGAAGATCATGAATAAAAATAATCCTAAAAGTAAACCGGAAACAGTATTTACAGTTTATCAAAGTGGTTAGTTCTATTTCAAAAAGAAAAATAATAATTATAACAGTGCAAACGATTTTATTTTACGCCGTTTCGTTTTAAAACAATTGTAAAATTTTGCATATTTAACTTTCAAAGCATTAATTTAATAAGGCATGATTCTGAAAAAGAATGAGAGAGAGACATCAAATACCTTTTCGTATTCCATTAAAAGTAACAATTTCAAAATGTAGTAACGAATTCAAAATGTATTCACTGACTTAAGCTACAGAAATCTCCAATTTCGCTTAAAACATCTATTTACATAAAACATCAGAGCATTACAATTCTTTTCTTTTCCCTGATATATAGCAATTTGAAGCCACATATTTCTCTTACCTTATTTTAAAGAATAGAAAGCACAAACTTTTTTTTAAAGATAAGGAATTTTGAGGGAAAGAAAGTCCCTATAAACCAACAATTTCTTCTAGTAAAAGTTGTCCAGCAAACCTCAATGCAATTCTTTCTTATTTATTCCAGCAATTGCGCATCGTGTATCAAGTATGTTTACATTACGCGGAGTAACATTTTCTGATTTTATGTTAAAGTTAGGCTATTTAAAGAGAATAATTTATTAAAATAATATGATACGTAAATAAGTTTTTCTGAGTACAATTGTTATTTCACTAAGGAATGAAATTTTTTAGTGCTTTTATTTCGTATGATTATTTTACATGTTTTATTTTCAAGTTCATTTCTGCTGCTTCCATAGTGATTTCATACTTGTTGAAAAAATAACCATACTAACAAGTTCCAGTACATCAAATTACAAAATTTTTTATAATGTTTAATGTAACAGGATAAGAGTGGTGGAAGACTTTTAGAAAAAAAAATCATAAACGTTCAAGCGATGTGCTATTAGAACAATTTCTAATCGCCTAAGAATCTCTTAAAGTATATTTAAAGACGCATGATAATTAAAAGTTTAAAAGAATTAAACTATATTGCAAACATACATAAAATGCACAACTATATACATCCTTTACTCTAAGAGAAAAATTAAAATATATTGTAAACAGACAAAATGCACAGCTACACTTCCTTTACTCCAAGAAAAAACATGATTTAGAAATGTGTATAATTTTGAAAGTACTGCTCAAAAATTAATATTATTATAGTTATTATTATTAATAATAATTTGTTTAAGATATCAATTGTTGAAAACACATGCTTTATTACAGTTTTTCTGAAATAAGAGAAACAGTGTATAGTTGTTTTTACTGTACTTATGAATTGTGGAAAACTGTAAGAATGTTTCAAGCAACTCAGCCTTTACAAGCCTTTTGACAATTTCGCATTTCATAAAAATGTCATTAGAATAAATACAGGGTATTTACAAAAATTAATGAAAAAAATTAAAAGGTGGTGCAACACACTACGAGAAACAATTTTTGTATTGGAAACTAGAGTCACATAATATTTATTCATTCAAAAATATCTGGTGCCTCACTCCGATCCGAAATCAGGGTTTTTAATTTGAACTTTAAAAATAATGAATATATTATAACGTAATTTGCAACAGACTTACCTTTATTTGTGTGAAATGTAACTATATCACGATAAAGGATAAAAGTGGCCATGATCCACATCCAAATAGCGTTCAACTAAATGTTCTATATTTCTGAGTATAATTGACAGTGCATAATACTTCACTTACTGAATTACTGTATATTTTCATCATGTTTCCTTATGTAATTGAATTTCACACAAAGCAAGTGGTAAGTCTTTTAAAAAATTATTTAAAAATTCTTTATTTTTTATTTAAATTATTAACAACAGTCATGTTTACACTGGAGTGAAACACCCTGTATTTTTGGTTGCATAAATGTGATGTGACTCAATTTTCCTATACTAAAATAATTTGTCTCCCCTTAAAGCTTGTTCAGACTTTTTGGAATCACATAACATCAAAATTAAAAATTATTCTAAAAGAATTGAACTTTCAAAATTTATTAATCACATTAACGTTGAATGAAAAAAATGACCATTCCTAGGCTCAACAATTCGGGCAGCTAGCACATTGAATAAACAACTGAATGAACAAAATTTTTTACTGCGAAATTTAGAAAATCTGACGCAAGACGTGACTAAAATTTTGACTATTTTTACATAGTTATATATTCCCAGAACCGCTACTCCAAAAATTATCCAAATACACATTCAATATGAACGCAAATAAGAACTCTAGTTCTAAAAGTAGACGAAGAAAGCTGTTTATGATTTTCTAAATTTCTAATATACTTTTATCATCTTTAAAGACTGTCTACATAAATTGTTCAAACGTTGAAATTTTCAATATAAATCTCATATTTTTATTGTCATTCGATTTATCATGTTTTATTTACCATAAATATAAAATTGCAGAGCTATATCTTAAGAAACGAGTTAAATATGAGCTAAAATGTATTTAAGAAATGTGTCAGTAGAGAGAAATTTATTTTAACACTTTGTTGACCGGTGATTTTGTATGAAATCTTGATTTTAAAACAGTAGAAGCCCACACTCTTCTGAAAGTCTTTCAATAAATAGTTTTCTAGATAGGTTTTTCAAGTTTATGCATCAGTAAATATCATTCAATGTACTAATATATAAAACGTCTTACAATCTAAAAAAATATGGACAACATAATATAAATGCATTCTGTGTAAGGTAAAAGCCACGCCCTTAATCAATGATGCTTGGTGAAAGAAAGACGAGTTAACTTGTGACTGGTCAACAATGTGTTAAATATTGAATGACAAATTTACTACGACTATGTTGCATGTTATGGAAGATTTTTATCGATAAAACACCGTGCATTCGAATTTTCATTACACCGCTTTTCTTCTCTTGTGCAAATTTTACAGTGTGAATCGCATCTGTATTCCATTGTCCTGGTCGCGTACCTGCTTCCTCTAGACTCCGTATACCTAATAGAGTAAGTAGTGAAACGTTTTCAAAGATAAATGCAACGCTGGTTTGGAAATTTAAAAAAAGCAAAATTTTATAGTGGAATCAGAACAGAAAATTAAAAAATCCCAGAAATCAACGGTTCCGATTGCAAGTGCACTGTTAAAAAATTTGCAGCAAACTGTCCACTCATTTGACCGTTTTTATAGAAAACGGTTAAATAATTGCAATTTAACTTTATTATGACCATAATATGGGCAATAATATGGTCAGAATAGCGTTAAATTACGGTTATGTCACCATTTTCTATAAAAACGGTCAAATGACTGGACAGTTTGCTGCAAATTTTTAACAGTGTAGTTTTATGGCGAAATCAGAAAATAAAAATAAAAAAATTACAGAAATAAGTGGTTTTTGCTAAAAATGCACAGTTTTACAGCGGACGATATCGCATAGCGCGCATTTGAGAATTTGCATAAATTTGCAAAGTTGCATGCATATACACTGGGATATTTTTAAAGATAATATCCCTGGTCTTAAAAACCTTTTGAAGTGATATTTTTTAACTAATTGTTATCATTATTATTTATTTATATATTTTGCAAGATCAAGGAGAACGGTCGTTCTTCCAAGACAAGATAAAAAAAAAAAGCCCCCCGAACGAACAAACGCCAAGAAAGACGCATAAGACCGCTTACTACTTATTATACAGGAGACAACTTCTCTATGCTAATTCGACCAAACTTGCCAGCGTAAAATATCAGAAATCAAAGGAACCAAGCATCATATAAACACAAAACCAAAAGTAGAAGAATCTTATGAGCGATTAATTTGAGACTAAAGACACCTTTCTAAGTGAATTATAAAAATAGTTATAGGATATTCAAGTTAGCGCTAAATTAAATGTTTTATATTTTTTATACAATTTGATATTATTCGTCAGTTTAATTTTTAAAACAACACGGAAACTTAATTAATGGGCAGAAAACAGTAAGGATTGAATTCTTAGACAGGTAGTTACTTAATCAAGGGTTCGTGCGGATCAGGGAATTTTCCAGGACTGTTACCGGTATTTTGTTCATAGAAAAAGAAATCTAGGTTAAACTCGAGAAACTTCGGCTTCTTTTAAGGAGAGATTTTCTGTAAGAAAATACTCGTACCGAAGATTTTCCTGGTCGGAAAATTCCAGGAGGCGTACGAATCCTGTTTATCTACGTCATTTTATAACATGTTCAGTTTCATAAAATTAAAATTTATTTCCTGAATTAACAAAAAACTGTTCATTAATTCCAAAATTGGCAAAATACGCCAAAAGAGTGACAAAACGCTAAATGACCGGGTACTATTTTCTACAGAATACAAAAAGGCAATTTTAATCCTAATTAAAGAAATGGATTAGCAACGGTGTACTGCGACTTTAGATGTTATTTAATCAAATCAAATAACAAGGTATATTTATTCAGTTCCATTTAAATTTATTGTAATTTAATAAAAATGTAGTATTTTCTACAGGATACTCATATGTAATTGAAGTAAAATGGATTAAAAGGTAGTCAAATGTGAATGGATGTTATTCAAACAGATTAAATAATGTGGGTTTTTGTTCCTTTTAAGTTTATTTAATTCAATAAAAGCGTACAGTCTTTATTACTAAAAAATACGGAAAGATAATTAAGAAATAAATCGATTAAAAAACAGAGGACTGTGATTAGATGTTACTTAAATATTTGCTTTTGTTTATTACTGATTTGGACTATTAAATAAAAATACCGCAAATAATATGTCAAGATAATTGTATCACTTGGGTCACTGTTGGTAAAGCTAATTTATCTAAAAAACGGCTCAGACTATACTAAATTTTGCATCCTGTGGTTTTCGGGCACGTGAAGACTCTTAGGCTAGGTCACATGTTCGAAAAAATTGGATTAGTGGGTCATTTGGTTCAAGCATTTTTGAGTCAAGCTATTTTTATCTTAAAAACGGATCAGAGGATTTGAACTAAATTTTGTATCTTACGGTTTTGGGGCACGAGAAAATCACTAGACTAGGTCACATGTCCGAGAAAATTCGATTAGAAGGTCATTTTTGGGTCAAGCTAATTGTGGGTCAGGCTAATTTTATCTAAAAAACAGCTCAGACTATTTAGACTAAATTTTGCATCGTATGGTTTTAGGGCACGAGAAGACTGTTGGACTAGGTCACGTGTTCTAGAAATTTCGATTAGTGGTTCGTTTTTCTCTTGTGTCATTATGGGTCAAGCAATTTTTAGCTTAAAAACGGCTCTGACGATTTGAACTAAATTTTGTATCTTACATGGGTCATTTTGGGTCATTTTGGGTCATTTTGGGTCAGGGTCAAGCTAATTGTATCTAAAAAACGGTTCAAACGATTTTGACTAAATTTTGTATCTTACCATTTTCGAGCCCGGGAAGACTATTGGGCTGGGTCACATGTTCGAGAACTTTTGATTAGTGGGTCATTTTTGGGTCAACGCGGGTCAAGTTATTTTACCTAAAAACGGCTCTAACGATTTTGATTAAATTTTGTATCCTACGATTTTCGCGCACGAGAAAATCATTGGGCTAGAGGTCACATGCTCGAGAAAATCCGATTAGTGGATCATTTTTGGGTCACTGTGGGTCAAGCTAATTTTATCTAAAAAACCGCTCAGACTATTTAGACTAAATTTTGCATTCTATGATTTTCGGGCACGAGAAGACTCTTTGGCTAGGTCACACGTTCGAGAAATTTCGATTAGTGGGTCATTTTGGTCATGAGTCATTATGGGTCAAGCTATTTTTATCTTAAAAATGGCTCATAGGATTTGAACTAAATTTAGTATCCTACAGTTTTCGTGAACGAGAAGACTATTGGGTTAGGTCACATGTTCGAGAAAATTCGATTAGTGAGTCCTTTTGGTCATGGGTCATTATGGGTCAAGCTATTTTTATTTTAAAAAGTGTTGGCGACAGTAACCGGTATTTGGCAGGAAAGTTGACTTTTAAGATTACCAATGCCAAAACACTTGCTTAGAGCCAAATGAAAAAATATCGCCAAATTTGTCTAATTAGGGGACATTTTTGCGACATTTAGCGAAAAAATTGGCTTTCAGAATCTGAAGAAATTTTCTAGAAATTCCCAATAGGAGCGGAGATACATGATTCAACCAATCAGAGCCCATAGAACGTTCTCGAAAACAGAATTCAACCATTCAGGGTGCATATGATAAGGAAAATTGACTTTTAAGATTACCAATGCCAAATCACTTGCTTGGCGCCAAATGAAAAAATATCGCCAAATTGGGCACATTTGGCGACATTTAGTGAAAAATGTGGCTTTTAAAATCTGAAGAAATTTTCTAGAAATTCCCAATAGAAGCCGAGATACATAATTCAACCAATCAGAGTCCATGGAACGTTCTCGAAAAAATAATTGAACCAATCAGGGTACATAGAACTTTCTCAACGCATGCTTGGCGCTAAATGAAAGCATGTCGCTAAACTTGGCGACATTTGGCGAAAAAGTTGGCTTTCAGAATCTGAAGGAAATTTTTAGAAATTCCCAATAGGAGCTGAGATACATGATTCAAGTTCCGAGTTGAACACAAAGCTAATGTTGACCGATCATTGATCGGTCGTCCTCGCTGGTATAATATAATACGAGCAAATCTTGTGTGTGTGTGTGTGGTTATGCAAATTTTATTTTAAAAACGAGAAGACCATTGGGTTAGGTCCCATGTTCAAGAAAATTCGACTAGTGGGTCATTTTGGGTCAGCACGGGTCATGGTCAATCTAATTTTATCTAAAAAATGGGCTCAAACGATTTTGATTAAATTTTATATTCTACTACACTGCTCAAAACAATTAAAGGATAGTGCAGTTTTAGGTGGATTTTGTATCTGGGAAACTTTTTAGCTGATTGATACATGGTCGACAGACATAGTAGGTTATATGAGAATAAATTACACATGTTTGGCAGAAAAAAATGCATTTTATTGCGCATTTGTGTACAAAAGGAAAAAAACACAATTTGTGCATATGAGAAAAAAAGAATAAGAAAAGGTGTTTTCTTCAAAGAAAATCATTTTCAGTAGGGGGTATGGTTTCCACGGGCGGCCAGCAACGTTGAACACCTTTGAGGCATGGACTCAATGAGGCTATTAATGACGAGTTGGGGTATTCTGCCCCACTCTTCCAGAAGAGCTCTTTCCAGTTCTTGGACAGTTTCTGGGGGTTGTTGGCGGCCAGAAACTCGTCTTCCTAGAGCGTCCCAAACGTGCTCGATTGGATTCATGTCTGGAGAACACGCTGGCCATTCCATTCGACCGATTCCTTCCTCGAAAAGGAAATCCTCCACCAGGTTTGCACGATGTGGCCTGCAGTTATCGTCAATTAAAATGAAGTTATCTCCGATTGCTGCAGCGTAAGGGACTGCAATAGGTCTGAGGATCTCATCCCTATATCGGCGACCAGTCAGAGCTCTATCTCGAATGATGTAGAGGTCAGTGCGCCCGTCAATGGAGATGCCACCATACACCAACACTCCTCCACCGCCAAATCTGACACTTTCGTGCACGAACGCAGGATTATTCCTACTGCCACTGTCCCTCCAGATGAAAATACGCCTATTATCCGGATGCACAGAAAAACGGGACTCGTCAGAAAACAGGATATTGCTCCATTCATTTCTCCTCCAGTTGACATGCTCGGTTGCCCACTCCCTGCGGTCGCGACGATGCCTTGGTGTTAATCTAACACATACCATCGGTCGGCGAGCATACAGACCTACAGCATGGAGCCGGTTTCGGACAGTCTGAGTTGAAATCGTGGTGCCTGTAGCCGAGCGAAGGTGTTGTTGCAGAAGAGTAGCGTTCATGTTTCGGTGTCTCCGAGCTGTTAACGCTAAATACCGCTCTTCATTGGGCGTTGTTGCCCGTCTACGATCTTGCCCTGGTCTTCGGCCTGCACATCCACTCTCCAAAAACCGGTTCCAGATCCTGGAAATGACACTTTGTGACACTCCAATGGCTTGCGCTACTTCGGCTTGAGTTTGGCCCCCTTCTAACCTACCAAAAATTCTCCAAGCTTCTGAATCTGTCAAATGACTTCGCTGAGACATCGTACTCATCGAAACAAAGCAATTACTGAATGCCGATCATCCTTGTCTTCATTCTCTTTTATCCAGTTGAAAGTCAAATTTCATTCGCTGCCGCTGAAGCGACGTTTTTGACGTCAAACTCAAAATTTGCATACTCCACAGTTTGAAAACCAGAAAAATTTGCATTTGTGATTCTCTTCTTCTATTTTCGGCAAAAAAAATTTCGTTTATATCTTTATTTTATATAAAACTTCAAATATCCTTTAATTGTTTTGAGCAGTGTATTTTGGATTACGAGAAGAGAATGGGCTAAGTCACATGTTTGAGAAGATTCAATTAGTGGGTCATTTTTGTGTCATTACGGATAAAGCTAATCATATCTAAAAAACGGCTCTAACGATTTTGACTAAATTTTTTATCCCACCGTTTTGAATTACCAGAAAACCATTGAGCTAAGTCACGTGTTTGAGAAAATTCGATTAATGGGTCATTTTTGGGTCACTATGCGCAAAGCTAATTTTATCTAAAAAACGTTTTTTATGATTTTGACTAAATTTTGTATTCTACCATTTTGGAATACGAGAAGACGATTGGGCTCGGTCACATGTTCGAGAAAATTCGATTAGTGGGTCATTTTGGGTCACTATGGGTCAGGGTCAAGCTTAATTTATTTAAAAACGGCTCAAACGAGTTAGACTAAATTTTGTATGCTATCATTTTGGATTACGTGAAGACCATTGGGCTAAGTCACATGTTCAAGAAAATGCGATTAGTGGGTTATTTTGGGTCACTACGGATCAGGGACCAGCAAATTCTATCTAAAAAACGGCTCTAACGATATGGACACAATTTTGTATCCTACCGTTTTGGATTTGTGTTTACCGTTTTGGATTTTACAATTGGACTAGATCACATGTTCAAGAAAATTCGATTAGTGGGTCATTTTTGGGTCACTACGGGTCAATGCATATTCTAGTGTGATAAAAGGTTGAAACGGTTATTTGGAACAGTTGGCAGTAAACGAAGTCGCAAAGTTGGCGACATTTGGCGGGAAAATTGACTTTCAAGATTACTAATGTCAAAACACATGCTTGGCGCTAAATGAAGGAACTCTGCGAATTTTCGCCAAATGTTGGCGACTTTTGGCAAAAAAATTAGCTTTCAGAATCTGAAGGAATTGTCTAGAAATTCCAAATAGGAGCCAAGATACATGATTCAACCAATCAGATTCCATATTCCTTTGTGCACGGAATGCTGTACTTTGATTTCTGACGTATAAAAAGGCCTTTAGGCATTAAAATTCCTGCTACCAAAAGAAAGTGTACAACTTACTGAAGCTTACTGTAATTTGGAAGGATACATTTTCACTGTAAATATGTAAGTAATGTAAAATTTAGAAATATTTACACAGTTTTAAGATTGATTGTTTCTGTAAATAATACTGTTATAAAACAAATTGCTTTATAGCATTAATACAGCGAGAATTTATTGTTATATCAAGTTGAACACAAAGCTCGGTATTCCCTGCTGGTATTTAAATATATAGTAATAAGATTTCTTACATAGGTAACAGAACGACTAAACAAGGGAAAGATGATTGAAAAAGTAAAAATTCAAATTATATTTTTTAAAATATTTAAAAAAATACATGTTCAATAAGCATGTCTATAAATCTATATATTATATATAAAAATAGACGTGTGTGTCTCTATATTTCACTTTGCAGCCACAACTACCCAGCGCAGACCACTGGTTTTTTTGCGTGGTATAATAGCCTGGAGTCTCCCATCGTGCACTATGGTAGTTGTATGTCGGTAGCAGTGAGGGCGTGGGAGATATGGTGGTTGAAAGTGGTCGATCTACGGCATTTTCATATAGACGTGTGTGTCCCTATATTTCACTTTGAGGCCACAACTACGCAGTGCAGACCACTGGTGTTTGTGTGGTAGTAGCCTAGAGTCTTCCAGCGTGCACTATGGGGGTTGCATGTTGGTCGCTGTGGGGGTGTGGGAGATATGGTGGTTGAAAGTGGTCGACCTAGGGCATTTTCATATTTCGACCAAAGTGTTCTAAAATATGTTTGGAATCTTCTACAACGGGAATTGGTTCATACAACTTAACACGAACTAATTAAGATATAGATAACTAAATAAAATGATTTATCGTCCCCTAGCGGTAGAAACGGAAACTACACGATATTGCAGCGAGTGCGTAGCATGCCTGCTATACAATGCCGTAGGCAGCGGGGACGAGTGCCGGAGTTTCGTTCGGAAAGAGGTTTGTTTAGAACAGAATGCGCGCCGAAACTGACTATTTTTTTTCAAAACCGCAAAAGAAAATTACTGATTTCCAGGCAACTCCGGACGGATAAGCTAGTTTTATATAAAATAAAAAATGGGCTTTTAATTTAGTATATCATATGCTACCTTTTTTGAATTAAAAAAATATATGTAATTATATATGTAATTATATGTCATTTAAAAAAATATATGTAATGGACTCATATTGAAATAACGAGTGAACAGGAATATTATTAAATTTGAAATAGTCTCAAATTTTTTCTAAAAATTCTCAATAGTGCATATTTATGTTTCATCGTAACAAAAATTAGTATATAATGGAAACACTTTATGTAAATACTCTTTATCATATGCAGACTGTGTGCAGTATTACCCTAATGTTTTAACAGAAATTATTGAACTGAGAAAAAATATTACAAATTCTATGAAAAAACAAGGCTATTACAAATTCTGTGATTTAAAACTTAAATATAGATTTTCTTATCATTAGTAGTATTACTCCTTGGAAATTCCAATAGTGTACGTACCTGGTATATACTTATGAAACGAATTCCGGAACAAGAAGCAGAAAAATAGTCTAGAAATAATAAAGGCACTTACCTATTATTTAAAGAAAATTGTACCTAAAAGCATTACTTCGCTCTCAAACAATTGGAGTTATAAAATTTAATCTGCAATATTTCATGAAATTATAGGTGTACAATGTGATCATTACAAAATTTTAATTCGCATAAAAAATTCAAGGATAATGATAAATGACTTCCAAGTTTATAAAGTATTCAAATGGCCTCAAAATATTAAAGATGCTCAACGATTTATTTTACAAAAACATTTAATAGATTCAGGGAATGTAGATTTTACCACAATTTTTTAACAGAATTTTTCGCTTTGATTAATAGCAGAAAAATATTAAATATCCTAATATTAAACGAGAAGATTGCGAATTGTGCGATTGAAATATTAAATAGAGATTTTATAATAAGAAATAGTGGTGCTAGGACTCCTTGGAGATTTCAAGGATTGTAACAACCCTTGTAGATTAATTCACATAATGTGCAATCAATATTGATGAAATTCTTAGCTAAAATAAATTTTGAAATTTTTCTTTTGGATGGTAAAACTTATGAATGCTTAATTAAAAAATCTACGATTTTTTTTTCAGAACCCCCACACAAAAAAAAAATCCCATAGGAAAAAAATAATAAAAACCAATTGATTAACTTTTTCATGTTTGTGATTCTTTGTGAGAGTTTGGGGAAAGGGCCTGCGTAATCAAAAAGTATCATAAACAAATCTGACAAAGAAGAGACTCCAAGTAGAAATTCTCAGTTTTTTACTTAATTTCTATCCATCTTAAAAATTAAATAACATAATTTAAGAAATATTGATATTTTGAAATTATTTTCACTACTTTTAAATGATTAATTACTCTTAGAAATGAATTATATATAAAAAAATGGAATACATACAGTCTCACCAGTGGGCTACTTTAAAAAAAAATTGAGATTGCTTGATTGGCATCACTTTTTTGAAAGGGTATAAGTTACCTTGTTATCGCCTTACTTAATCTGTCATTAAATAAGACGAATTTCACTTTATCAAAAAACTGGTGGCAATCAAGGAAACTGATTTTTAAGGAAAATACCCCACTGTCAACACTGAATACATATCTTGTTTTACCCCGCTGAAAAAAGTTCTAAGAAAGATCCTGTTAATTTCCGTGAGTAGATTATTTAAATTATATAAACTGTTTTAAAAAAAGAAATGATATCTGCAAAAACAATTTTTAAAAGAAAATAGCCAAGCTTAAAAAAAAGATACAAAAAAGGAAGAAATGAAAACACAGTGAAACTTGTGTTTAAAAAATGGTGTGATATCAAATTTCCATACTCATTTTGTTGTACTAATTTAACATTTTTTATTAACTAAGCTACCATAAGTAAGTTAAGTGCGTACGCATATATTGATAAAAATCTGTCTATTCTGTACTAAATACATCCGAACATATTTCTGATGAGTTTGGCGGCCACCTTAAAAACTATATATATATATACATATGTGTGTGTAAAACTGAAATATTACATTACGTACTATTGAATCATTCTCTCTATTTAGATTACATCGATGTTTGGAATTTGAGAGGGGGGGGTGGGGGTTCTTAAATATAGTGATTTTAGATAGTTAGTAATATGTCCGTCATAGTCCAATAATCAATCTATTCTACCGAATAAAGTTCAGAGTTTTTTAGAATTGGTATATTTTTAATAATACATATGTGTTATTCTTATAAAAAATATAAACTAACCCTTCACAAAATAATAGATTTCTTTTATAGAGTTCACCATTTTAAGTAATACAATGCTCTTTATTTTTGCTTTCCGATGATAAGGGAGAGAAAATCATTGATCTTGGAACTTTTGCTGATCAATTTAAAACCATGAAATCTTTATGAGGATGAAGTTTATTCTGAATCATTGATTAACTGAATCAACAAACAAATCGTTTGGGAAGTTGAATTTTGGGAGAAAATGTTGACGAAGTGATCAGAAATAAAATAAATATTTACAATAAAGAATGTTGTGGAAGTTAAATATTGACATTAATAGTTTATATAAGTAAAAAAAGGGGACTTGTGACACACAAAAAATAGAAAATATTATATTTATTCGAATCAATTTAACTGTCATTCTCGTATACGTTAACTGAACTAAATGAATAATGTGGCATTAAATTTTGATATTGAATGGACTTTGTTCAATAAGGCTTTAAATGGAGTTCCTGTGATATTCATGAAAAATTTAATGTAGGGTAGTCCGACCAGTAAGTGAACAGCCCCATTGAATGAACAATTAAAAATATTTTAATTGAATAAGGTTTTAAAAATTCCCCACTCTCTCCCGCACGGTTTTAAAAACCCTTATTTCTGTAAAAACGTGTTATAAGTTATTTGCACATGTTGTAAAATAATTAAAATACACTGCTCAAAACAATTAAAGGATATTGCAGTTTTAGGTGGATTTTGTATCTGGGAAACTTTTTAGCTGATTGATACATGGTCGACAGACATAGTAGGTTATATGAGAATAAATTACACATGTTTGGCAGAAAAAAATGCATTTTATTGCGCATTTGTGTACAAAAGGAAAAAAACACAATTTGTGCATATGAGAAAAAAAGAATAAGAAAAGGTGTTTTCTTCAAAGAAAATCATTTTCAGTAGGGGGTATGGTTTCCACGGGCGGCCAGCAACGTTGAACACCTTTGATGCATGGACTCAATGAGGCTATTAATGACGAGTTGGGGTATTCTGCCCCACTCTTCCAGAAGAGCTCTTTCCAGTTCTTGGACAGTTTCTGGGGGTTGTTGGCGGCCAGAAACTCGTCTTCCTAGAGCGTCCCAAACGTGCTCGATTGGATTCATGTCTGGAGAACACGCTGGCCATTCCATTCGAACGATTCCTTCCTCGAAAAGGAAATCCTCCACCAGGTTTGCACGATGTGGCCTGCAGTTATCGTCCATTAAAATGAAGTTATCTCCGATTGCTGCAGCGTAAGGGACTACAATAGGTCTGAGGATCTCATCCCTATATCGGCGACCAGTCAGAGCTTCATCTCGAATGATGTAGAGGTCAGTGCGCCCGTCAATGGAGATGCCACCATACACCAACACTCCTCCACCGCCAAATCTGACACTTTCGTGCACGAACGCAGGATTATTCCTACTGCCACTGTCCCTCCAGATGAAAATACGCCTATTATCCGGATGCACAGAAAAACGGGACTCGTCAGAAAACAGGATATTGCTCCATTCATTTCTCCTCCAGTTGACATGCTCGGTTGCCCACTCCCTGCGGTCGCGACGATGCCTTGGTGTTAATCTAACACATACCATCGGTCGGCGAGCATACAGACCTACAGCATGGAGCCGGTTTCGGACAGTCTGAGTTGAAATCGTGGTGCCTGTAGCCGAGCGAAGGTGTTGTTGCAGAAGAGTAGCGTTCATGTTTCGGTGTCTCCGAGCTGTTAACGCTAAATACCGCTCTTCATTGGGCGTTGTTGCCCGTCTACGATCTTGCCCTGGTCTTCGGCCTGCACATCCACTCTCCAAAAAACGGTTCCAGATCCTGGAAATGACACTTTGTGACACTCCAATGGCTTGCGCTACTTCGGCTTGAGTTTGGCCCCCTTCTAACCTACCAACAATTCTCCAAGCTTCTGAATCTGTCAAATGACTTCGCTGAGACATCGTACTCATCGAAACAAAGCAATCACTGAATGCCGATCATCCTTGTCTTCATTCTCTTTTATCCAGTTGAAAGTCAAATTTCATTCGCTGCCGCTGAAGCGACGTTTTTGACGTCGAACTCAAAATTTGCATACTCCACAGTTTGAAAACCAGAAAAATTTGCATTTGTGATTCTCTTCTTCTATTTTCGGCAAAAAAAATTTCGTTTATATCTTTATTTTATATAAAACTTCAAATATCCTTTAATTGTTTTGAGCAGTGTAGTATGAAATTTAAGTGCTTTTAACTTGCTGCTTGTTCATTCACTGGAAAATTTTGCGTTCATTCACTGGTGAGAGCTTTATTTACTTGGTTTTTGTATAGCTTTTTATTAAGAAACCCCTAACATCCCAAAAATGAAATATAAACTTCCTTTTATTATATTTTAATCATTTGTATACCAACACATGTATTTGCGCTGTCAGACACCATAATGTACTGTTTTATTAAAATATTACCAATCTTTTTTCTATTTTTTTAAATGTGCTTAAGTGTTCATTTACTGGTCGGACTACCGTATATCACAGAACAATTATTAACTTTTAATACCTAATTAAAATTATTTAACTCTTTCAGTAATCGTGTTTCTGGAATGTTGAATTCACATCGGAATTTTCGAAACATTTTATTTGAAAATAAGGAAATGCAATTGTACAACTTTTTTTCATCAAAATTAGGAAAGTAAGATTTTGTTATAAATTCTGGTACAAATATTGATTAAAATTAAGTGGTATAAAAAGTATCCCACCGCCTTTAATGGGTTAAAAAATATTTAATATATCATGGGTATTGAAAATGACTGAACATAAATTAATACTTTAGTGAAATAATTTATTTATGGACACTACTGAAATAAAATTAATATTTCGATATTACAGAAACATATTTTTATATAAATATTTAAAAATATATAAAATGAATATATATTGATATTACAATAAACTTTATCTTGTAAGCAAAAAAAAAATCCAAGTATGAGTGAAACGAGGTACCAAATTTATTTTAATATTTTATAGATCGTCATATTCCTAACACAAATATATACCAACATCAAAATGGTACATTTGATCACTTTGTTTGCAATAAATTAATAAAATGTTATAATAAAATGTTAAATATATATATATACGTTTAAATGCAATTTATATGAAAACTACATCTCAATTTACTGATTTTTTATGGTTTTTAAAATAATTTCCAAACATGAATCTTTTAAAAGTCTATCTCTATCGCGTGCAGTTTGACTAGGGAAGATTAACCCGTTTGTACTTAAAATAACATAAATAATTCATGTTTGTTTCCGGCTAACATTTCATAACGAAATTAACACTTCATCAATAAATGAAGAAAGAAAATAATATAAATAAAATACAAATTTAACAGAATCAAACTACTTGCTTAAGCACTAAAATAATCAGAATTAGAAAGGCTGCTGTAAATAGTGAAATATTTGGCAATCTCATCGGCTATTAACCCTTTCCGGCGCATAAAAAGTCTGTTCGTAAAATGAGGAATTACTGACTGACACCGGAATTTACAAACGACTTTTTTAGAAAAATAAGAACTCCTTATTTTAAGCTTTTATTCTGAAAACAAAATTTTATTAAATATTCTTGGTGTCGAATGCAAGTTTGGAATTAAAATTAGGTGTTCCCGGAGCGGGACCACTGTGCCGGAAAGGGTTAACCTCTAGCATGCGGTTAATACAAAAGTACCATTTTAATAAATTTTCAAAACTTTATTTGAATACATAATTGATATTTTTAATATAAATTGATTTTCGGCGTTAGTGCACAATCTAAAAATCGATTAGATTTCTCAGTAAAAAAAAGTTTTTACCTATGTTCTGTACACCGGGCAATATGTTGCGCAATCCTGGAAACCCGGTTTGGATCCTATGGTATTATATAATCAGGGCCCGACTTATAACATCAAGGGCCCGGGGCAAATTCATTCTGGGTGGGGACGTCTATTTATTCATAGAAATTGTTCGTGAATTATGCTTAAGTGACGAGTACTAAACTTCATACCTATTGTATATATACATAAATTTTGTACCAGGTATTATTCACATCTGTATGCAGGGTATCACAATAAATATGATCACAACTTTAAGAAAAGTACTAGTAGGAAACTAGCAGAAAAGATGATGGATTGGTTGTGATGAGAATTTGTTTCGAAAGGGACATGGAGAAACAGAAAGCAGAGAGGGGAAGGGGGGGAGGACCGCACTCCCTTCCTAAACCTTTAAAAATGTTTTTGGTAAAAAATAATTTTCATCCTTTTCGATCAATTTTCAACATTTGGCACCCTCTTAAGGAAAATTCTGATTACACCCATGGGGCCCCCCTCAAATGGGGTGCCCGAGGGAGCTGCCCAATGCTAAAATGAAAATAAGAAAAAGCATAAAGAAAGTGAAATCTTTTTTATAAAAACTTTCTCAAATTTCTTTGCAAATTTAATTCACGACAATCTTGTTCGAAAATAACTGACGAAGTGTATTTTAACATTTTTCTTTTACAAATAAAATATCTTGTCTTTTTTCACGGTTTTTATATGGAGTATATTTTATCGTTTTCTCAAATCTAACAAAAGATTGGAAGTGAAAATATGTGCATTAGAAACGTTTTTAAAATATTGCTTGGTTAATTAGGCTTATTGTTTTAGTAAATTTCACCATCTTATTATTTAATTCGTAAATTCTGAGATATTTAGATATTTTAAATTTTATTGACATGATTGATGTTTTCTTTAGTATCTATTAATTCAAATTTTTTAATCTTTGACGGCTGAACATAATCTGTGAAGATGGAGAGAGCAATTTTTATCTTCTTGCTAAAGATTTTCTTAAAATTACACACATTTTACAAAGCGTTTTGTTAAAATTGAAATATAAATTTTGAATGAAATAAATACTTGAAAACTATTTTATTCTAACCATTACCATGAAACACATTTTATTACTAATGGCACAGATTACTTTCATTCGGCTTTTGTTGCACATGTTGTAGGATTAAATATGTGGTATATCATGCAATTGAAAAAGATTTTAAGCTTCAAACTGAGCGGATGATAAATTCATTGTTTTTTTGATGGATTAATATTATATATGACAGAAAATAGGCTAAAATGACATCGATTATATAACTCTGCTTTCTCAAATAGATTTTAAAACGTTAATGCATATTTTCTTTAAGCCTAATATCAAATTGCCACTGAAATTGTCCATTTTGTTTTATTTTTTAAAAATGATATTAAACATTTTAAAAAACCCGTGTATATAACTTCAGATTTAAGGAATGTTGTACGAGAGAGAGTCCACAAATCCTGTTTCCTAGGCTACTAGAGAACCCGATTTTTCTCGACTACCCCTCGTACCACACTATTAAGGACAGCATTTTTATTCAAGGCAAGTAATAAACTGCGAGAATAAAGAAGTATACTTATTTATTTTTCTACATAATCACCAATGGCATTGATGTATTTGTCATAATGATTAAAGAAGTTTAAAAATCCCTGTTGAGAAAATGCGTATCTTGCATACAGAAGAACTGTTCCCGGCTGTTTTCACTGCTTTATTTGTGCATATAGTCAAGTTTCCAGGAAAAATGAAGAGGAAAAGACCGTGAAGAATGATATCGCGGGTCGATAAAATAACCACAAGGGAGTTTCTGGATGCATGCAGCAGGATTATCATTATTATTAATCTTCGTAAACGTCTGTGTGTGTGTGTGTGTGTATGTCTGTACCCGGATAAACTTTGTGAGCGCAGCGAGCAGCGAGAAGATTTTGGTATCAAAAAATTCGGAAAACTCCGGGCCTCCAGGAATTAGTTTCGAAGAAGTCGGCCCCTAATTAAGAACGTTATTAATTAAAAACCTCATCAAAATTAGCAAAACAAGAAACAGTTTTATCGAAACCCGAACAGAAAATTTCCGTTTTGACAATCGCAGACATCGAAATTGTCTCTTTTTGACGCATCATCGAATAAAAAAACATGTACCGGAGGTATCGATCTGAAAATAGGGGTACACATGCAGTCGATTTCTGTCGTTCCAAAAATTCAATTTGTTTGGAATTCGGACCGCAACTTTTCTTTATTTCGGCCAAAAACTGACCAGACTTCCAATATTGACCGAGACAGGAAAGAGGGTTGCCGTAAACGTTGCGGGGTTGACACATACGAGGCCAAATCGCCCCACTCACTTTTCGAAACAAGGGGAAATAATTACTCTACGTCCATGAAAATTTGCAAACATGTGTAAAAAAAATCGCAAATTCAACAAAAAAAAAATTCATAAAAATCGACCAGTAACTTTTAAAGATATCAATTAAAACTCATTAATGAAACGGCAAATGAATTTATTTCTATTCCAAAAAGACCCCTGCTTTTTTATTTCAACACTCAATGCAGACAAATCGTCTGTGAATAAATTTATTTCTGAAAGAGATAAAATGATGCATTTGAAAATGATTGCCCTTTTTATGCGCTATATGAAATTTTCAAAATTATCGGATTTTCGAATCTGAAATATATGCATCCTTGCTGAGAGTGGGCCGACATTTCAGGGAATCAAAAAATTTTCGTATTCGGACCATAATTTAGGATTTTTGCAAAATCCCGATTTTTGTATAGGGAAAAAAAAAAGCTAAGGAATTTGCTATTTCTTTTCAAAATATCGCCCATCGTATGGGTCGCATCGCGACGCGGTTTGGCTCATTCGACTCGACATCGATAGAGCTTACCGATTTTAGTTCCGAGTTCCACCATCAGGGGACGCTTCCGTAAATCGGGTTCTATAGGCCCGATTACGACGGGGTTTGGCTCATTCGACTGGATTTCGATAGCTTTACAGATTTCGGTTATGTTCGTATAGAACAGATTGCGCCCCCTGGCGGTGGAAGGTGTAACTAAAGGATTTTGCAGCTAACTCGGGTTCCATAGGTCACATCACGACGCGGTTTGGCTCATTCGACTCGACATCAATAGAGCTTATCGATTTTAGTTCCGAGTTTCACCACCAGGGGGTGCTTTCCTATAACTGTTTCTATGGACCTGATCACGACGGGGTATGGCTCATTAGAACCGACATCGATAGAGTTTACCAATTTTAGTTCGTTTTTTCACCACCAGGAGGCGCTTTCATATCTCTGGTTCTATGGAATAGATCACGACGGGGTATAGCTCATTCGACTCGACATCTATAGCCTTCACGATTTCAGTGGCAGAGGTTCGTATAGAACAGATTGCGCCACCTGGTGGTGGAAGGTGGAGCTAATGTATATTGCAGCGCGTGCGCAGCACGACTGCTATACGGTGCCGCAGGCAGCGGGGACTATGGTTGGAGGTTCGTTCGGTTCGAGGTTTATCTTATTCGAGGTTTTACAAGATTCGAGGCACCGATGTAAATTAGGGGCCCGCTGGCGGACGAAGCCAGCTACTAATTTTTATTAAAAACCACCAACGAGAGAGATGTTTACTCCAAGATTAAGAACATACGTCCGCAATTCCGCAGGGGAACTATTGAAAAATACACCGGACGTGCTCTGGGAAATACAAGTAATACCAGGTACAGGGTGTTTAACAAAGGAACCCTAAATTTGAAACTAAATAACTCGGAAACGGTGATAGATAGAAACATGAAGCCAGTGGTATGTTTATTAAAACACCCGTAAAAATCTGACACAGAAACCTCAAAATTTTAGTAACAAATGGCGCCGATAGATGGTGCTACAGGCAGCATTACCATAGGTAGGCTGTAGCACATCAAAAGTTTTCATAGTCCATGTTTTTTTAAAAATTCAACCCATTTTACTCAAACACCGGAAGCTAAAATGCTTGGAAGCTGATTATAGAAGATTCAATCCTGGTTTTCGTTAATACTAAATTTGAATGCGAATTTCAGCATGAGAGTTACCGCATAACAAAAATCAGATTGTTTCAAAATGTTAGCCAACCTAGAATTTCAAACTGCCATATCTTAGCTATTGTTTAAGATATAGCCAAAAGAAAAAATGTTCCAGAATCCTTGTATCACGTTCTAACCCTTAACGGAAACAATTTTTTCAATTCATAATTTTATTGTACATCTTTTTGATTTTTTAAAAATTTAAAATTTATTAACTAGCCGCCATTTTGAAACAAGATGGCGGATGAAGTTGACCAACGAACTCGGTCGAGACCTTGGTATGTATTATAAACATACTCAGTCACATCCAAATCAGTTCATTAATAAGAGAGTTACAGCATGACAAATGTCAGATATATACATGGATATGCAGGATGCAATATGTTATCTATCGCCGACCTTTAATTTCTTAACCGTTGTCGTAGATATATAGTTCTAATTACAAAAACGTTTAAAATGAAGTAAATATTCATGTTGTGACATTGTTTAAAGTAAAAAATCATTTTTATAACAATTAAGAAATCTAACTTTTTATACGGTCCCCCAATCCCAATAGTTGTATTTAGTAAAAGTTTACACATATCATAATAGATACAACACAAAAAGTTTGACTTCTATACTACAAAAATTGACACAGTTATTAAATTTCAAAGTTTGAATTTTTGCACATGGTTTTGCCTTTCATTGAGGGATCAGTTAAAAAACGAATTAAAGTAATTCGAGATCGAAATCAGGCTGCATTGTCCTTTTTACGGCGAAACAACTTTTAGTTAGTACCGCCAAATCTGGTTATCAGCAAAGAGGGTTGTTTCATCTAAAATTTTGAGCTAATTTTTAGGGGTCGAACAACATTCAAAAATCAAAGTAGGTAGAATCGATACCCGGAAAATAAAACATACTGACTAAGAACTAGATAAGTGGAAGCGGAATGCAAACGACCAGCCGAGCTATAACGAGCATGAAAATCGTGATTATGCAAATTACAATAGTAACCCAGCGCCACACGTTCGGGGTAAAACACGGAGCCATCTAGCAGTGGACATGCTAAGTCAGCACTGAAAGCGTGATGGCAGGCTACACATACACGCAATATGCCGAAATGATACTTATTTATGGTGAATGTCAAAGGAATGCCCGAGCGGCTGCGAGGGTTTATTCAGAACGTTTCCCTAAGAATGGACATCCAATGCATGAAACTATAACTGATGCATTGCACCCTCTCAGAGAGGCTGGCTTTGTTGCACCACTACCCAGAACAAGTAGACAGGCAAAGTGAGTTCGAGTGACACCAAAGGAGTTGCTGGTATTCGCCCTTTTAAATTCACAACTGAGCACGGCGGAAATAAGCGAGGCATGGGGATACACGCGTCAGCATGTCTGGCATTTGTTACATGCACATGGTGCGCATCCATACCATCAAACACTGGTGCAAGCATTGATGCTGGGTGATCACGCGCGAAGATTTGATTATTGTAATTTCATGCTCAACACCTTAGAGGAAAATCCGTCTTTCCTTTGTGACATTCTGTGGACAAATGAGTCAACGTTTACACGGGGTGGCATTGTGAACGTGCACAATGTGCATTACTGGTCTCTGGAAACCCCACACATCGCCCACTCAGTACGATACTAGGTATGCCGTTCAACGAACGTGTGGTACGGTATATGGGGAAACCAGATTGTGGGACCCATCTTCTACGATGGGACCTTAACGAGCGATCGTTACTTGCACCTACTACAAAACACGGTACGTGACTGGTATGAACAGCTGCCTTTCCGAAATGCATGTCAGGTGGGGTTTCAACATGATGGGACCCCTTCGCATAAAGCATCAAACGTTCGGTCGTATCTGGCCAACGAATTCAGTCAACAGATCATTGGATATGGTGGTCCGGTAGAGTGGCCACCACGTTCGCCGGATTTGACATCCATGGACTTCTACTTCTGGAGTTACATCAAGACACAGGTCTATATGACTGAGTCTACTTGTCTGGATGGTGTGAAGCAGTGCATCATCCTTGCTTGTCGCACAGTTACACCTGCTATCCTCCAACGTGTCCAGGATTCAGTACTGTCACGCATTCAGTTGTGCATTGCCACCAATGGAGAACACTTTGAGCAGTATCTCTAGTAGATTCCGGAGTTTGATGTATTCAGTTTTTATAGTAGACCGTTTTCTGATATGATAATCAATTGATATTTATTTTTGTGCTTAATTTCAATATTTCATTCTTGGCTTTGTATACGACCCCTGAAAGTCACCTCAAATCACCTCAAGGCTAATATTTGTTTTCTTCCATCTCCACTCTTCAGCATTTTTTTCAACTCTCAGCCAATGCTGCACCTGGTGATATACTTTTAAAGAGTGCTGTCGTACTGCAGCTGCTGATTTTGGTAAAGCAGCAATATTAGAACTGTATTTAAAGGCTAATTTCTTGTACAAAATATACCTTAGGTAGTTCAGCGAAGGCACATTCGTCCCACTATAGCCGTGCAGCGAGACAAGGAAACCCAGAAGCTGCAATCATCTCCTGAGTAGCGTTCGAGTCTGTCTTTGAATACTTTGGCAACGTCAGCAACATCTGGATTGTTCACAAGAGTTTTGAAGAACATCATTTTTCCTTGCATAAACGGTACTGACGTTGTATTTCACACGCTCATAGCATGTTTTCCGCAACCGTTGAATTCACAGCATTAGTTAGAGAAAATGTCGCTGGAGAAAGGGTGTCCTTCCCAGTTTTTAAAAGGAAAATATTTTCAGCCCTTTCGAGATATGTCAAAATGACCAAGAGGTCCACCATCCTTCCCAACTATAACCACCGTCTCTTTTGATGGAGCGATGGACAAAACAGTGTTTATCATCAAGGTGTTTGCGTTTTTTTTGCTTGTTTGCATGTAATATCTGCTGATGAGAAATTGTAAATCATCATAGATATTAACCACCCTTTGTTTTTTGGGTTAGCAAGAAACTTTTCTTTGGAAATGGTAGGTATCATTGTACCGTCAAACAATATATCAGTTGAAGCATGTTTCCTTGTTCGTCTTACACGCTCGGCAGTTTTTGTACCTCCTTGTAAGTCATAACGGTAGCCATCAAAGACAACTACTTCCTGCGGTTGGTATTTTGACTATACGTACTCAACATATTTGTCGCAGATTGTTGAAAAAGACTGATTCTTACGCCAAACAACCCTATGCAATAAAAAAACCACCATCAATGACAAATTGAATCCTGCTTAAACCGCTTGTTTGTTAGGGGTTTGAATGCCTTGTAGAGAGTAGATTTGGTTTCTTTTCTTAAGCCACTGTCGAATAGAGGTAAGGAATAAGGGCATAGATCGCATGTAAAAACTCCTTAAGATCTTCATTAGAATGCTTTGCAACCGAAATTCGTTGAAACAAAGTTGTGGGATTAATAGGAACCAACTCGTAGTCTACTAAATAATGATTCATAATGAGTCATCGTATTTATTATCAGGCATCTTCATTATAAAATGTAGTCAATCACATAGTTTTTAGTATCATTAATAGTCAACGTATACTTAAAATGGTTAATTTTCATGTTACATCGAGCCGTAATTCCCGTTTTTTACAGTTTTTTGTCTTTCATCCCCTCCCAATTTTACCTCCTCTTAGAGTTCGGGCTATCCTGAGGAGGAGCACCCTCGACTCATGAGAGGAGGTGGGGCTGCTCCACTGCTCCCACCTTCTCCTGACGCCGGATCTGCACTTTTCCTCTACCTCAAATTCATAAAATATAGTCAATCATATAATTGTTTGTATCATTAATAGTTAACGTTTGTGTAAAATGGGTAGTTTCCATGTTATATCGGCGTACAGTGCCGTAATTCCCGTTTTTTTTTACAGATTTTTGTTTACAACACCCATTTTTGCGGCACTCTCACGGCTAAACCATTGGTCAGAGGAAAAACTTTCAATACATAAAATGTAGGAAATTTTCTTTTCTTTAATTCATATACTGTCGACTTTTACGCAAAATGTACAGTTTTGGAGTTATTTTGTAAAAACAGAGAAAAGTCCATTTTTTACACGTTTTTTGAAAAAATAAACGTATGTCCGTGAAAAAATTTTGCTGGAAAACTTCAGATTCCTGTTCAGCGACCCGAAAAACATAAATGAAAAAATATCAAAACTACACCAAAACTTTTCTTTATTTTCTACCAAATGACTGGACTATAAGTGGATTCTCCCAAAGATGGTAAGAGAAGAGAAATGTAATACCTGTTCATAAAAAATTTGAATGGTGATTTAATGTCTTATTAACTTCGTCAAGGTGACCGAATTCAGAGTACGTGAAACACCCATAGAACATCTGAGACTCACCTGTTGCTTGTACCACACCATGATCACGGTTCTCCTGAAAAGCTTCATTCTACTTAAAATAATGCACTCTGTATCTGACATCATTACTGTAGAGGCAAAAACGAGACTCATCAGATAAAATATGTTTTTTCCAGTCTTCCACAGTTCAGTTTTAATTCAGTTTAGCCCATTCCAGACGGGTCTCTGTGTGAACACGTTAGCATGGGTGATTTCCATGGCACTCTGCTTCATACATTTATATTACGGTATTTATATTGGAAACATTTTTTATTGGAATGTGTGGCCCAGTATTGATGTTTTGCAGTAATTGTCACCTTTTTGCGATTGGATTTGTCAGAACTTGACGTGACAATCTTCAACGATCTTGAACAGTGAATATTTCCTTTCGACCGCTGTTCTCACGTTTATTCGATGACGACGGTGTTTCTTTCCATCACTGTAAAAAATCTGTAATTTTGACAGAAAAATATAGTATTTTTTACAGAAAAAACTGTTTTAATGATAAACTGTGTTAATGTATTTACAGATATTTTCCGTAAATTAAACGGTTTTCCACTGGCGCCAAAATTGACAGACTTTTAATGTCAATTTGAGATATTCTTTTTACAGTGATCTAAAAGCAAGTTTCACTACATTGTGTGATACACCAGCAAAAAATTCAGTCCTTCATTTACATTATTCTTTTTTAAACGCCCAAAAGCAAATACTGCTTACTGACAATCGGTTACTTCTTTATTTCGACCCATCATACAAACATTAAACATTTGCATGCTTTAACATACAAAAGCAACAATCATGAAGAAGCTCGACTACCAAAAATAAATTAGGACAAAGACCTTCTCGATTCGTTTATAAATGTCTTGGACTCCCCTCCCCCCTACCGCATAAAGTGTCATCTATATACGCAAAACTTAACCAGTATCATTTATCTATGATTTTTCTGATTTTTTGTCCGGTGTGTGTACTTTAACAGCTAAATCACATTTCTGTATATATCAGATTAAAATGCAACGCTTGTTTGCATACTAAAGATATGAAATGGTCTATTTGCTGGAAATATTTTGTAAGATGTTGCAAAATCAAACTTTATCAGGTTATTTAAAAGAAGTTATCTTTATACTACCTAATTCCGACTCTCTAATTTAGACTTTCGATACTAACCAGCAAATGTTTTAAAGACATATTTGACTTTATTAAACCATTTTCAGGAAATACTTAGTAATTTTCAAGAGCAATAGTCTTAAGTTAATGAATTTGAACGTCACGTGTTTAATGATGCTATGAAATGGAAATTGCTGAAAGAAAGAAAGTTATAAAATTATATTTTTAATTATTTTTTCATGTACTGTGACGCTAAATCTATCCGTAGTGGTTGATTGATCATTTTGTAATATTTCAGAAAAGATTTTGTTTTTTTGTACTTTTTATCTTTAATATTTAACGGAGCACAAAATTATTTATATCAGAAAAGTTGTTACAATTTATTGGCATTTATGGTAGCTTTAAAAAATATTTTTCGAATGCTTTTAATTTAAAGACAATATTATGTTTTATTATTATCATCTCTTTTTAGAGAATTTCATACCATTAATTTCAGGTTTCGTGACTATTGTTTTTCCGAATATGATTATCGTTTTCAATAGTAAATCTGCTCTGTATAAAAGAGCTTTCATATAGAAGAGACTTAGAAATTCATTTTAATATAGCACAAGTAAAAAAACAAAATAATAATAAAAAAAAACACATCACGAAGAGAAGTGATAATGCAGTTCTAAACCGAGAAAAAGAAAGAGAGAGAGAGAACTAAGGAAATTATGTTCAAACATATATAATTAAATTTAATGTTACCATTTGCATTAAAAAAAACCTAAATATTTTTCATTTAAAAAAATGTGTTTAACACCTTTCTGAAGGTTATTTTTTGTCTTTTAAGCAAGAAGCTCCACCCCCCCCCCCTATGTTGCATTTGTATTTTTTAACAAAAAGATTTTCTTCGTTCACAATATTGCAAATGAATGCATATATTACTTGTTTCTAATCAATCTGTTTATATGTATAGTACACTAATTGTATAAATGCGAATATTTTATATATTTTTAAGAAATATTGTAACATATGAAATGCAAAAGTATCGCCCATGAGTGAGTTTCACATATCCAAAAGAGTCGTGAGAAATGTATTAATGTCAGAAATGTATTAATGTCAATAAATCTTCAAATCATTAATATCGTTGGTTTTGTGCTATATACTGTGCTAGACATTTGAAAATTTTCTATCTTAAATTTAAAAATTTTCTATCTTAAATTAAAAAATTTTCAAACTTAAATTTAAAACAATTTATGCAAAGCGATAATAAACAATAATTTTCATCTATTCATGTGGAAGCGTTTCACGGAATTGAAAGAAATTTCCGAAACTTAATTCTAGCGTTTTGTTTAATTATATATATCGGTTTCCACAAACTATTTCTTTCGTAATAAAAATTCAAAGTTTTAAGATAGATGAGTGAAATTTACGTCATAATGAAGGGAGCATAAATATGTTTCATTTTATTTTAGTCCCCATTGATAAGGTTTAAATGAAAGAAGCACTTTATCGAAGAAAATGAAAATGAGTAGTCAATGGATTTTTATGTGGTGGTTATGTTAAAGACATGGTACACCAATTTCATGTGCCAGATATTGAAACATTAAAGAGTAGGATATCTGTTACTATCACCCCAGTTATATTCTCCGTGCGACCAATGGTGCCTATATTGAGAATTACAGATGAAGTAAAAAAAAAAAAAAAAACTTGATTATTTTCCTTTCATTATGACTTAAATTTCACTCATCTATCTTAAATCCTTTAGAAGTTATGAGTTTTTGTAATGGGTTAAGGACTTTATAGCTACCTTGTATATTAAGATATCTTTCATAGAGTATTGCGAAAATTTTAACTTTCAAATAACTTAGGCTGACAGTAAAATTTAATTCAGTAATTAAAATTTCAAAGAATTACTTTTAAAGTAAATAAAAATGTAGAATAAGTTATTTTCGATCTCAGTTAGACGTCTTCAAATTGCTACAAATGTCTCGGAAAAACAAAATAAAACAAAAACAAAGCAACAAACAAAAGACCGCTCTGCCTCATGCTATTTTAAGCACTGTTTGTCGTAGAATGAAAAGAAAGTTATCATTCGACGGGTGTTTATGCCTTCTTATCGAATATGAGGCAGCTTGTTTTGCATAATGGGTCGTCTAAATAATAAAAATTTACTAACTCTTATTTTTCAAATGATAATATTCACTTTTGACACTTTATTTGAGTTCCTTGAATCAAATCAGCCTGGAAAGGTATATAGATTTTGAGTTTTGTCTTAAGTCTGGAGTTATAAAAGAAAATACTCAAGTCGTATAGCCATAAATATAGAAAAAATAAATTAAACTCTTACAATGAAATAATTCCAGGATCATTAACCAGGATTAGTAATCGGAAAATTGTATAAAAAATATATTTATAAATTAAACTAACAATTTATAAAAGAAAACTTTATACAACTTTTCCGGTTACTTTCTAAAATTTCCTGTACTTTAGATGTAAACGTAAAGCTGTAAAAAACTTCTCGCTAGTCAGCAGTAGGCAATGAAATTTTGAAATATGGCGATTAAAAATTTTGCCGGACCGGCCAAATAATTTTCCTTTCAAAGATTTTTTTCCAAATAATAATTTTCCATTACTGTTTGATTTAAATAAAAACAATTTTAAGTAACTTCTATCTATTGCATTTTCAGTTTTTAAATGCCTCTTATACATGTTCGACCTAATAATGGAAGTATTTACTTTTATCAGTATATGGCTACTAAATGAAAACAATTATACGTCAGAAACTGGCTGCTAAAGGTTGGTTGGTTGTATAGTTTATTTTAATACCACAGACCAGGCCCCTACCTGCCAGGCTTTTGCATAGCATTTAATGGCGCAAGGTCACTGGCTGCTAAAAAAAATCTCATCTACTGGGCAGTGGTTACTAGCCAAATTTTCTTATTTTCAGCTTTATGAAAACGACTAGCGGCCCGTCCCGGCTTTGCACGGGTAGACAATGTAATTTTTTTTATTACATTCGTTTTCCTGAATTTCGCGCTCCAACCTAAAACTGTTGCTGAGATATGGCGAAATGACCTAAAACTTTCGAATCCCCTTTTAACCACCTTCGAGGGGGGGGGGGAGATTTCTAAATTCACTGAAATACGTGTTTAATCATTTGTTTAGTAGATTTGTTTTCCTGAATTTCGCGCACCTACATAAAACAGCTGCTGAGATATGGCGAAATGTCCTAAAATTTTCGAAACCACCCCCTTTAAAACCCTTCGGGGGAATTTCTCAAATCACTGAAATGCGTGTTTATCCATTTTTTAGTAGATTTGTTTTCCTGATTTTCGCGCTCCTATCTAAAACTGCTGCAGAGATATGACGAAATGATCTAAAACATTCGACACCCCTTTTAACCCCCTTTGGGAGGAAATTTCTAAATTCGCTGAAATACGTGTTTAACCAATTTTTTAGTAGATTTGTTTTCCTTAATTTCGTGCTCCTACATAAAACTACTGCTGAGATATGCCGAAATGGCCTAAAACATTTGACCACCCCCTTTAACCACCTTCAGGGGGGAATTTCTAAAATCGTTGAAATACGTGTTTAATCAATTTTTGGTAGATTTAATTTCCTGATTTTCGCGCTCCTACCTATAACTGCTGCTGAGATATGGCGCAATGACGTAAAACATTCGACCACCACCTTATAACCCCCTCCGGGAGGGGAAATTCTAAAATCCCCGAAATACATGTTTAATCATGTTTTTAGTAGATTTGTTTTCCTGATTTTTGTGCTCTTAACTAAAATTGCTTCAGAGATATGACGAAATGATCTAAAACATTCGACCCCCCTTTTAACCCCCTTTGGGAGGAAATTTCTAAAATTGCTGAAATACATGTTTAATCATTTTTAGTAGATCTGTTTTCCTGATTTTCGCGCTCCTACCTATAACTGCTGCTGAGATATGACGAAATGACCTAAAACATTCGACCACCCCCCTTTAACCCCTTCGGAGGGGGGGGGGGGATTTCTAAAATCGCTGAAATACATGTTTAATCATTTTTTAGTAGATTTGTTTTCCTGATTTTCGCGCTTCTACCTATAACTGCTGCTGAGATATGGCGAAATGACCTAAAATATTCGACCACCCCCCTCTTTAACCCCTGGGGTGGCGAATTTCTAAAATCGTTGAAATAAAGGTTTAATCATTTTTTTTAGTAGATTTATTTTCCTGATTTTCGCGCTCCTACCTATAACTGTAGCTGAGATATGGCGAAATGACCTAAAACATTCGACCACCCCCCTTTAACCCCCTTCTGGGAGAATTTCGAAAATCGCTGAAATAGGTGTTTAATCATTTTTTCAGTAGATATGTTTTTCTGATTTTCGTGTTCCTACCTATAACTGCTGTTGAGATATGGCGAAATGACCTAAAACATTCGACCACCCCCCTTTAACCCCTTCGGAGGGGGGGGGATATTTTAAAATCGCTGAAATACATGTTTAATCATTTTTTAGTAGATTTGTTTTCCTGATTTTCGCGCTTCTACCTATAACTGCTGCTGAGATATGGCGAAATGACCTAAAACATCTCTTTAACCCCTGGGGTGGCGAATTTCTAAAATTGTTGAAATAAAGGTTTAATCATTTTTTTTAGTAGATTTATTTTCCTGATTTTCGCGCTCCTACCTATAACTGTAGCTGAGATATGGCGAAATGACCTAAAACATTCGACCACCCCCCTTTAACCCCTTCTGGGAGAATTTCGAAAATCGCTGAAATAGGTGTTTAATCATTTTTTCAGTAGATATGTTTTTCTGATTTTCGTGTTCCTACCTATAACTGCTGTTGAGATATGGCGAAATGACCTAAAACATTCGACCACCCCCCTTTAACCCCTTCGGAGGGGGGGGGGATTTTTTAAAATCGCTGAAATACATGTTTAATCATTTTTTAGTAGATTTGTTTTCCTGATTTTCGCGCTTCTACCTATAACTGCTGCTGAGATATGGCGAAATGACCTAAAACATCTCTTTAACCCCTGGGGTGGCGAATTTCTAAAATTGTTCAAATAAAGGTTTAATCATTTTTTTTAGTAGATTTATTTTCCTGATTTTCGCGCTCCTACCTATAACTGTAGCTGAGATATGGCGAAATGACCTAAAACATTCGACCACCCCCCTTTAACCCCTTCTGGGAGAATTTCGAAAATCGCTGAAATAGGTGTTTAATCATTTTTTCAGTAGATATGTTTTTCTGATTTTCGTGTTCCTACCTATAACTGCTGCTGAGATATGGCGAAATGACCTAAAACATTCGACCACCCCCCTTTAACACCCTTCTGGGGGAATTTCTAAAATCGCTGAATAGGTGTTTAATCATTTTTTTAGTAGATTTGTTTTCTGGAATTTCAAGCTCCTACCTATAACTGCTGCTGAGATATGGCGAAATGACCTAAAACATTCGACCACCCCCCTTTAACCCCCTTCTGGGGGGAATTTCTAAAATCGCTGAAATAGGTGTTTAATCATTTTTTTAGTAGATTTGTTTTCTGGAATTTCAAGCTCCTACCTATAACTGCTGCTGAGATATGGCGAAATGACCTAAAACATTCGACCACCCCCATTTAACACCCTTCTTGGGGAAATTTCTAAAATCGCTGTTTAATCATTTTTTTAGTAGATTTCTTTCCTGGGATTTCAAGCTCCTACCTATAACTGCTTCTGAGATATGGTAAAATGACCTAAAACATTCGAACCCTCCTTTAATCCCCTTCGGTGGGAATTTTCAAAAGTCCCTTCTTATTGCTTGCTTAGGCCATAACAGCAATCTACATTCCAAATTTTGTGACCCTAACTTCAGTAGTTTCGGCTGGGCGTTGATGAGTCACTCACTCAGTCAGTCAGTTAGTCACCGTTTCCTCTTCATATAATAGTATAGATAACAGGAAACGGTTTCTTTAGACCGTCAAAAATATAATTTTCTATATATTTAAAATTAATGATTGGATTAAGGATTGTGAATTTACATAGCTATGTTTCTGACAAAGCTATTATTTTTTATGTGAAACTTGATATAAGTAAGAAATTTTTTAATATGAATTTTTAATTAATTTTCATAATTAAAAGCATGTTTTTGAATTACAAAAAATGCCTAGATTATGTTTGGATACATTCGTTGTATACCATTAAAAAAAGAAACATTTTAATCGGATAATTGTTTGGGGCGATATATATTAAATTTTTCATGTAGAGTTATCATTAACATGCAAAGATTTTGACTCCTTCTACCTCTATGAAGACTTAAGACAAAATGTATAATAACCTATATATTTTTACGGACTGATCTCATCCAAGGAACACAAATAAATTGCCAAAAGTAGGTGTTACTACTTGAAAACAGAAAGTAGGAATTTGTTTTATATGTAGACCACCCTTTATGCAAGATATTCATTCATATTCGAAAAAGACATTAATTCTCAGTTGATTCGTACATTTTTTTTCTACGGTAAACTGTGCTCCAAATTGTATGGGTTAGTGGTTTTTTTCCCATTATTGTCAAAAATTGTTTCATTATTTTTGTTCCAAGAATGACTGAAAACTTTTTAAATATAAGAACTACATTAAATTCGGAGGCTTCAAATATTAATCTCATGCTTTTAGTCTTCGCAGAAATGTACTCTGGGTTTTCGCTAACTAAAATTTAAACTACGAAAATGTAAAAAGAGCAATAACTACAAAATATTACTAGAACCTGAAATAAAATCTTGCATGGTAGTGTAAAACATAATTCTCACCATGTTCAAAAACAAGCAGATTTGTCATAATTGATTGAATAAATTCTTTGAACTATCTAAAATAAGGATCTTTAACCTTTTTGCCTGAAAGTCGTTTGCCACCGCAAATTTCGAATAGCAAAGTTTCAGTCATTAAATAACGAAATGTTTCTTTTTCTTTGATAGTAGTAGCTTCGTGGCCCGTGGGCCTCAGATGGAAGACCCCTAGTCGAGGCTAACGAAAAAGACAGGCTACCGCGGTGCATTCCACTTATCTTTTTTTACAGACCGCTAGAATGACGTGATACTCTTTTCGTACACCTGCATTGGTGGATTCGAGCATCACGTGACTCCGGCGGTCTGTAAAAAAAGATATGCGTAAAGCACCGCGGTAGCCTGTCTTTTTCGTTAGCCTCGCCCCTAGTTTAAAATGTACGGCGCATAGTATCCCGCAAAATAGTTACGCACTTTTGGAACTTACTCTAATAGAAGTATAATTTGTCATAGTTATTTGGAGATTAAAACACCATCTAACGTAAAATAAAAGTAAAAAAACACTTCTATTTGGAATTTTATACACGCACTTCTGCATCAACATCTTTCAATTTCAACCTATACTTTTAAGACTCATTATTAACGATGTAATTTCAATTTTTTTGCCCTTTGTGTTTCTCGAACTATTCATTTTTTAAATTATTAGCTAGCTTGAAAACCAGTCCTTTACCTTTATGAAAGTGTTTGCTGAGCTAGAAAGCCGCCACAATTTTGGATTTTCAAAATGCCTGTCTTCTTGTTTCGAAATACAATGTGACCAACCGCACGAAGTGTTCTACCCTATAATTTACAATATCAAAATTCTAAAACTTTAAAAAACTCTATACTTATGTTTGGTTCATTCCCTCGCAGCTGTAGATAAACAAAAAATAGTTGACTTAGAAAAGTGTAATTGGATCGCTTTCCTTCTTTTAAAATTACCCTTATTTTCTGTCTCGTTTATTTCCTTCCGCACTGTATTGTATAAGGACTGCAATTGCTGTATGATTATTTTCACCAAAGTCGACTATTAGTAGGGCAATTAGGAGAAATTACAATGCATGTATGTTGATATCTGGTATGTTGAAAAAAACATACCCACCAGACTTTCTTATAAATCCAATTTTTCTCCTAATTATATTCCTTTGGTCGCAATTGTAAGGAGTTTAAGTTCTAGTTCTTCAGGTAGACTTTTAAACTTTCTTGCTGGAATTAAATGAGACAGGATATATTTTATTCTAAAGAAAATAAAGGGAGAAAATTAGAGAAGTGATTTTTCAATTAACATGAAAAAAAAAATTCTTTTAAATTCTTATGGTACTGCTCTAATTTTATCCTCCATGATGTAGGAGAGATTATAATATCGAGAATGTTAGAGGATATACAGGGTTATTCAAAACTTATGTGTGAAACGATAATGGATGGTAGAGCACAACAAACATTTATTAAATAGGGAAACATAGTCGCAATGCACTTTTTCAATAAAAAATATAGTGTATCCCACTCCTAGTCAAATCTGGATTTTTGCTCATAAATTTAACAAAAGTGAAGATATTCTAACAATACACCAGACTTATTTTGCTTTCTGTGAAATATGATGACATATTTAAAAGTGCTGGATATATGCACCATCCACATCTAGACAACCCTGAGTTAAACACTTCATAATTCGGAACATAGCTGACAGTTTATACAGTGTCAGTAACTGAATTACAGTGCCCCTCCAGCATTTTCCATAATTTCATCATATTTAACACGAATCAAAGTTATTCTGTTAAAAATGTCGATAAATATCTTTATTATTGTTAAAGTTATAAGGATAATAAGTTTTCGGCTTCGAATGAGGCACCCAACTTTTTTGCCGAATAAGTGGATTGTAACCCTGGTTTCCTGTACAAAATATGTTTAATGAACGTAAGTATAGATAGATTCGTTTAAATACTGATTCAACTAAGAACGGGGGCACAAAATTGCATTACAACTTTAAAAATTCATTAAAATAAGTCGAACATGGTTAATACGAGAAACAAGAAAATAATAAAATCCTCGTATTAACCGATATTTGTAATACCCGAGAAGATAATAGAAATCTCAAAAACACACGCATAATTAAACTAATTCTACTGTTACTTGCTCTAATGATTCCAATGCTAAAATTAACTTAATATCGTAAAGTTAACATGAAATATTCAGTCTTACCTACTTGAGGGTCATTTTGTTTAAACGGATTTTTTTTTGTTTAAACGGATTTTTTATTTATACAAAATTACAGCACAAAAGTGAAAGTCTCTAATAATTCAAAAGGACATGAATGGCGTACAATAATACAACTGATCACCTTCTTTTTCTCGGAAAAAATCGGCTGAGATTGCAATAGTCACTCCAATTTTTTGAGCTTTCGATGTCACATATCCTTCTCATCTGAATAATGCAATGAGAGGCGTGAAAAGTTTGGTAAAACTGGCCCAGAGAGTTGGGATTAAAATAAATAAATAAAGGTTTTATTCTATGCTCTTTCTTTCCATGCTCTTTCTTTCCATGGCTCAGTTGTAAATCTTACAATAGGGCTGTATTGGAAACGTAATTATCTCTCGCTTCTTTCTCCCATTCTTTGAATACCTTAGGGCGCATTCTTTTGCATTTTCTTAGATGTGTGTCTGGGTCTCCTTGAAGGTTTAAATTATCTGGTAAAATTGATAAATTACTACATTTTGACAGACAGTTGTAATGTGGAAATTATATCGCTGACAGAGAACAGTGTTCGATAATGAAGGTTTTATTCCCTAATTCTACCCTACATTTTGCCGAAAATCACATTGGAATGAGCAGATGTTTTTCTCGTATTAGCCATGATCCTGCTTTTGTTGCACGTAAAAAGCATGAAAATCTTAATATTGTTTAAATGATAAACTGCTTTGAACGTGCAAATTGTTCCTTTTAACCGTGCCTTCGTTTTAAAGAAGTTCGACTGTATTAACACACTGTGCGGTTTACATCACAAGACTTGCCAAAGAGTCGGATTTTTATGGGAATAGAAAATAAATAGTTCAAAGATATCTAAAAGTAAGTTCGGATTAAAAAATTCATGAAAATGTGACAAATTGTCGTATGGGAGTACGGTTTACACCATAAGACTGGTCAAAAAGAGAAATGTTTCGTGATAAAAGAAATAAAACACACTAAGACCACGCCAGTTCGATCCCCGTTAGTCCAAAATTTCGAACAATCCGAACCGAAAAAATTTGAATAATTTTTTTGAGCCTTAAAAACATACAAATTTTATTACGAATATTTACAAGATTCAGTGCAGTAATAAAAAACGTACATAATTATATAACTACGTACATATATGAAATACAATACTAGTACAATCATTTGCTTACCGGTATGCAGAAAACTCCATTCACTGTTTGATTGCCTGAAGTCAGTCACTTTTTGTTGTCGTAAAGATGTAAATGTAGACGATTACGCAATTTTAAACTAGCGAGTCATATACATGACGTCCATTGCCGTTGTATTCCGCTGTTATTGAACGTACCGCAATGCTACTTCCAGCGCTTTTGCTTCTTCAGAATTTAAAATACGCCGTTCCGTATGATCGACTTCATCAATTGCATGAAATGTTTCATCAGAATATTGCATGAATAGAGAAACAATTTCTTGGTTGGTCGCCTTCACAGTCAGCTAATAACCACTCCATTACGCCACTTTCGTTTTCTTCACAGCCTGGAATTTCTTTCAGGAGATGTAAAACTTCACATCTCTCATCCACCTGTTCTGGGCTTTCGATGACAAATATTTTCGGCCATAATTGTTTCTGAAACTTTTGTAGCATTTGCTACGTGCCATTATGCCACGCTTCAGCTACCAAGTGGATTACTTCCTTGATTATCACTTTTTTATATGGAGAGTGAAGGGTCTTCGTTTTGAATTAAATTTCGTAGAAACGTTTTTTGTAGGCATATTTCATAGTTTGAAGCAGTCTTCGGTCAATTGGATGTAACAAAGGAGCTGCATTTGGAGGTAAAAATATAGCTTATATTTCTCTACAAATAAATTCGCTATCTGGAGGATACGAAAGAGCATTATCAACCACAAGTAATGCCCGGTGTGGTAAATAGTTTTCTTCGTTGAATTTTTTTACAGAAAGTAGAAATTGTATTTAAAACCATTCTGTGAACAGACTACCGGTCATGCATGTCTTTTTCTGATGCCTGTAAAACACAGGAAGCGATTCATATTGAAATGTTTAAATGGTCCTGGCTTTTTTGATTTGCCAATTACCATAAGGAGTAATTTATGTGTTCCGGATGCATCACTACACGTTAACACTGTCACAAATTTTTTAGACATCTTGAAAACAGGTGAACGACATCCATCCTTCTCGGCGAGGCTTTTTATCGGCAGCATCTTAAATTTTAACTCTGTCTCGTCGTAATTGCATATCTCCTGCGGAGAGAGTTTTGAGACGACATTTAGCCTGCAAATTTAGTTACGTATTTTTGTGCAGAGGGGTGATTTGCATATAACGATTCTCCGTTTAAAATTAACTGCCTAATCCCGTGTTCCTTCTTCCAGCTATCTAGCCAGCCATTACTCGCACTTAAGTTAGGATCGCCATTCATCATCTTGTTGAGGTTGATTGCTTTCTCCTGAATAAGAGGACCACTCAACGGAGTTCTTTTGTGCCTTTCTTGAGAAAACAAAAGAAAAATGAGCTCCATAAATTTTATAACAATGTGAATTATTTGACGTATGGCAGTGTACAGAAACCTCAGATGATGAACCTGCTTAAAAGGGTTCAATTTTGCCACGATTTTTTTGCCAGGCATTTATCATTGCTTTACCAACACCGAACTCACTGGATACTTTTGTCGTACTTTCTTTCTTGTCCAACTTACTCAACACTCCAGTCTTATCTTTTAGGGTACACGATTGCTGTTTTCGCTTACTGGCCATTTCTATTCACAAGTTTAAAATTCTCAACACATAATAACAAGGGATCTGTTTTCGATAATAAACACGCTGCAATTCAATTTGAGCGATCTCTCACAGCTGACTAAGTTGGAATGAAATAGCGGAATCCCCTTCCCATGTCGTACCAACTGTCCAATAGCATTACGTACGCAGGAATGCTGCGAGGCGATTGACGCATAATACAGTTCGTACGCGCTATACCTGTAAAGCAATATGAATGTCTAAAGTACTGTATTTCTTACGTAGTTAATTATCACGTAGTTTAACAATAATAATTTTTAGCATATATTACTATACTAATTTATTGTTCAGATAATCCGAAAAATTTGTAAATCCGAACAGACTTTGGTTCCAATTAGTTCTGATTGGCGAAATTTTAGTGTAGATTTAGAAACCGTTCATATTTCAAAAACTCAAAAAATTAACAAACTGTCGTAGAGGTCTGCGGTTTACACAATAAGATTTTAGAAAATGCTTTGAATTCCTTTAGCGTAAATTAGTTCAAAGAAAATGTTAAAATTTTTTTCTTTTGTTACAAAATTTCTGATACTTTTGATAAGTTTCATAGTGCAAGCTGCACTGCGGTATGGCAGTATGTTAATTTTGTACGTATTTTTAAAGTTAAAACAAACTCTTCACCTGGTATATATTGTGTAAGTATTATATTCTTAAATGCCCGAGGGTGCGGCTAAGAATATATAATTTTTGTCATTAATATTAATGTCATATATATTTCAAGAACACTTTACAAATTTCTTTCAAAGTTTTCCCCATGAGATTGGAATCAACTTTTATAATTTACGAAAGACTTAAAATATTATAAAAATAAAACTTATACAAGAGCACTTGGTACACAGCAAAATTTTGTTGCAAAAGCTATTCCGCAACAGTTGCACAGTGCCATGTTGACATATAAATAACCATTGAATAACATAACTTTTACTAAGTTAATAACTCATTTAAATAATTTTCACAAATTGCAGATATAATACACAAGAAATCTATTTTATATATTAAATGCCCAAACTCTTCCTAAGAACTTTAATTGATTAGATATAATTCATTCAAAAATTCCATGAAATATAATACCGATCAGGTTTGGATAATTGCAAAATAAGGCTAATGTTTAATTATCTCATGGATAAATATAACTTTTATGATGGCTTCTATATAATAATTGCATGTAATGAAAGTATGTTGAAAAATGATATTAAAATTTAAAGTTCATAAATCCTGCTTGTATGTCATTTGGGAATTAAAAAGACTGCTACGTTATGAATAGTTAATTTCATCTTATCAAACCTTTAAAGGTATTTCACATTTATTTTTCAATAATACATTATACGGATTAAACATTTAGCTCAAATAAAAGAAAACATTTTTTAAAGTTGATACAGTGTTATAACAAGAAGTAGATTAATTGAAATTTAGAGTGGCTGAGTTTTCGTTGTAAAACCGTTCAAGGAAAATCCGTGTGTAGATGGGATGGTAACAACGGATTAGGTCTTGAAATGTTTCTTAACAAATAAAATATTATTTTTATTGATTTAAAATTCTCTTTCTAGATTGTAAGAATGTTTTTACATAGAATAAAATAAAAGTCAAAATGGTTCGTTGAGACTTTATCGATAGTTCAATTAAGAATGGACAGACTTCTGTACCTGAGTTTATTATTGGTGTCTGACAGAATAATTCTTTGACCACCTCTGCACTCTTATCTATTAATGTGAAATGTCTCTAAGGGTTAGTTCACTGCAAGGGCCAGTTTTTTTCACACAAAATAAATCCTTAGCTGGATCACCTGTCGTTCGTAAAGGATTTTAGCGGATACTCATCGGCTTTCTCCTTCCTTGTCCTCGCTAATGTCAAGCAGCCGGACCTTTTCGTTCTCATCCAGGTACCTGGTGTACCTACATGACTTCAATCCTCTCTGCTTCTCGAGGAACAGATCTTATACTTCCCGCCGTCTCTCAAGAACTGCCTTCCTAAATAAAAAAACTCTCTTTTTTTCGCTCCAAAATTGGGAGAGGACTTATTCTAGGAGGGGTTTAGCTAGGCCACTCACACAGTAGAAATATAATGTCACCTTCAAATGAATGCATCAATGGATTTTAAAAGGGGAAATAAATAGTTGCATTTTTGGTTTCATTAAAGGATCATTCTCACCACAGTGGGCCACCCGTGTTGCAAGACATGTCTTCATTGGTTGCAATGCTAGAAATCATTGTTCGAAAGTTATCTTTAGAGCACAACACATCTTCAGGATTGCGAACATTTCAAAGAAGCGCCGACGAGAGGAAATATGCAAAAAATGTTCTCTGCGAAGGTTTCCCACGAGAACTCTAGATCCAAGGCGATAATTCCTATCCACAGGCATATTCATACAAGTAAAGGGGATTCTTTACAGCAAATCCCCCCCCCCCCCACCTAAGAAGATTCTCTCGGGCATCGCACGAAGAATCAACAAATAGTGAGATGGAGATTGTAAGCTCTCATACTTCAGAGTGGCAATAAAAAAACACTTCTTATTTTTTGCGTGCTCTGATAAGACACATATCTATTATTTTTACAGTCAAAAGATGCTGATACTCAATTTATTTACATATTTACTCGTGACATGATCAGTTTTTTAATCTTTCATAATACATAAATAAATAAAATAAAATAACTATGTACAAAGATTTATCGAAGAGCCTTATTCTACTCGGATCAAACAATCAGCATGAGGATTGTCCAGGGGGATGTTTGATTGCATAATCATACGGTTGCAGGGCCAACGACCACCTTTACAATCTGGGGTTAATTCCGGATTTTCTTTTCAGAAATACTAAGGGATTTTTATCCGTTTCGATAGAAACATTTTCCCCATCAATATATCGCCTTATTTTTTTTTATCGCGAAAATAATTCCGGCACACTCTCTGTCAGTGGTAAATTTTCTGCTTAAGAAAATAATGGGGTGTTCTTCGGATCCCTCCCTTTGTGCTAATACCACACCGATCCTTTTATCAGATGCGTCGGTCTGCATTATGAATTTTGTTTGAAAATTGGGAGTATACAATACTGGTTTTTCTGTAAATTTGGTTTTTAAGGTTTCAAAGGCTTTACTCTTTCTTCGATCCATACGATTCGTTCATTTTTATTCTTTCCCTTCAGTGCTCGCGTCAACGGTTCTACAATAAGAGCATAATCTTATGTTGTAGGAATAGTACCCAACCATACCTAAGCATCTGTGAATTTCGGTCTTATTTTTCGGGGCCGGGAAACTCCTTAATCGATTGAATTTTTGCCTCCGCCGGTCTGCGACGCCCCTCACCTACTACATGTCTAAGATATTTTACACATTTTGAACAAAATTACACTTTGTCAATTTAATTTTAATTTCGCTTAATTAACTCTTTCAAATACTATTTCTAGATGCCTCATATGGTCTTCCCAATTGCCTGAAAAATGGCTATAGCACCTAAATATGGCAAAAATAATTCCTCAAGCCCTCTTAATACTTTGTCCATAATTTTTAACAAGCTATAGGAAGCGTTCAAAAGTCCAAAAGGCATGACCAGTGGGTAAAATGAATCAAAGCTTGTAACGAAAACAGATAATTTCTGAGCCCTGGGTGTTATCGGGATTTTCCAGTAACCCTTCGTTAAATGTAAAACATTAATGTATTTTGCACTGGCTACCTTTTCTAACCGTTCTTCAATATTAGGTAATGGATAAAACTCTGCTCTCGTGATCGTATTTAACTTCCTATAGTCTGTACAGTGTCACAGATCATTTCCCGGGGCCTCATCTAAAATAATATGGGAGCTAAAGTATGATTCCTCTCTACTATGAGATTTAGCTCTGACATTCTCTTTATCTCTTTACGAAGTATTTCCGTTTGTCTGGGTGACGTTCTGCATGATCTCGACTTGATGAGATTTTGCTCTGACAATTCGATGTCGTGTTCAATAAAATCGGTATGTCCTGGGTCGTTTGAAAAACTACTCTAAAACGATCCAATAAATTTTATAATTGCTGCAATTGTTCTGAGGTGCATCTAGTTTTCAATTTGCTTTCTTTCAGAACTTCTTCGAATTTATAAATTTCAGAATCATCACTAGAAAATATTATATCTAGATCTTTTTGACTCTCAATATAAATTATCTCTCGCGCCAAAACATTTACTAATTCTATAAGTTTTTTGTAGGGCTTTAACAAATGTATGTGATAAATTTGGGATTTCTCTCGCCTCCCTAGAATACTAACGATGTAGTTTGTCTCCGACATTTGCTATTCACTTTTTCCTGGACCTATGCAACTAACGTATATTTTATTCGGCCTATTCGTCGCTAATACAAGGACTTAGTCTCCCACGTTCAATTTCCTCTCTACTGCTTTTTTGTCAAACCGAAATTTTCTTTTTTTTCCTGTCGTCGTATTTTCAATAGCTAGATCCTGGCATCTTTTTAACCTATTAGTAAGATTAAAAACAGATTCCTTCAAAAGTTCATTTTCCTCCCCTTCTCTCATCAATTTTTCAAATAATAACGTTTCAGGGTTCTCAAATTTTTACCATGTATTAATTCGGCTGGGCCTGTCGGCTACCTGTGGAATTGTGCATCACCGTTATGCTATGTCAATTGTATGTCACCGTTATAAGCTAACAATGCATAGGGCAAAATAGCCCACCAATTACATCATTTTCCACACATAACACTTTAAAAAGAATTTTAACCGTCCTGTGCCACCATTCAATGCTATTGATTTCTGGCCTGCATACACTTGAATTCCCTATCCTTACACCAAATTTTTTTTAGAAACGCGGTCATTAAATAGCTGACAAAACTTTTCCCGAGATCAGTTTTTTGGAAAACCCAGCCAACTAAATACCAACATAAGAGGTTCAATAATAGTTTCGAAATTCATATTGGGTATCGGTACAGTCTCTGGATACTTCGATAAAACACAGATGGTGGTTAATATATATTTTTTGCCCTTGATTGATTGGCAAGGAGACTACCGAATCGCATGATAGCTTAGCGAATATGTCCCTCACTATAATAAGCGGCACCTTTTATTTTCACCGGCTTTCCCGATTCTCTGACATTAGTCGCACGTTTTGACAAAATCTTCGGTATCTTTAATTATATTTGGCCAAAAAATATTTTTTTTGCCCCTTCCTTAGAATAAACAGCGTCTTTCAAGTAACTCCACAAAAAGAAGTCGCATGGATTCAGATCCGGGGAACATGGTGGCCAATCCACACCAATACTTTGAGATAATTTAAAGCAATGACTCTCTCACTGAAGTATTTATTCCTCGAGGAACTCAAACACTGCAGTAGTACGGTGCGGTCCGGCCCCATCTTGCATAAACCATGAAATATCTGGTGCATCCTCTAGAGTTTGAAATGTTCCAATAAACTGCTGTAAAATTTCAATATATCGAGATGCGTTAATCGTTTCCATCCTGAAAAAGGGCCCAATGATTCCTTTACTAGACAGTCCTGCCCACACTGTAATTTTTGCTGAGTGCAGTGGTTTTGAAAGACACACAAACGGGTTTTCAGTGCCCCATATTCGCCAGTTTTGTTTGTTCACATATCCCTCTAAATGAAAATGGGCCTCATCAGTGAACCATACATGACCGACATTAATTTTATTTTCATCAATCATCTGCAGTAACTCATTTGCAAAAACTTCTCTTTGTTGTACAGCTGTATTTGTGATCGCTTGATGGCACTGTATTTTATAGGGAAACAGCTTTAGGCCTTTTCGCTTTATATTGTACGTAGTGGTGTTTGACAATCCTACTTCAGCAGCGACTCGCCTTATGGATTTTCGAGGACAACGTCTAACAATTTCTTCGACTGCTTGCACATTTTCAGGTGTCATGACTGATCGACTGCATCCCACATTTCCGCCTAAATCATCGGCCACACCGCCCGTCCGTTCAAACTTGTTGAATAAATTGCGAATTGTTTTCAAGTCTGGACCTTTTTTAACATTAAATTTTTTTTGAAATCTTCGCTTTGTCATCTTCGGACTTCGATTTAATCGATGGTATTCAAGTACAATAAAAATTCGTGGTTCCAAGGAATACGGCATGATAATCTTGAATTCCGAATTATTCTCTAATTCTGTACAACTTTTTTTACACGTGTCAGCAATAAAACAGAGCACGAATGAAATTTCTGTACGTCTGAGTACCATTTAAAGTTCCATGTGCTTGTGCTGCCACCTATTGTCCAATATTGGAACTATTTTTTTAAATTCGTGTATAACAAATTCCAGACCTATCTGTTTAACATTCAACTTGTTTCACATTTCTATCTCTCACTGTTTCGAAGTTATGTCATTTCAAAGTTGGGGAGTCCTTTCTAGAACACCCTATATTTAGTTCCTTGGATCAAAGCAGCCCGGAAAAACATATTGTTTGTGCACTCTTCCTTAAAATTTCATAGAGTTATGAAAGAAAAGTTTTTAATGGTATACTCCAAAAGTTAGAAAAATAAGACATTTTAGGAAAAGGTGCTCAGGATCATTCAGATAGTAACTGGAAACATTTTAGAAAAATTTAAAATATAAAATAAATTAATTTTATGCAAAGAAATTTCAAAAAATTTCCAGTTATTTTTACAGTTTTCATTTCTGTGTATGCAAACGGTAACAGGAGATGGTGCCCGTAGATCGTCTTAGAGTAAAATTTATCTCTATCTTGGAAACCAATGACAGAGATGAGCAGTAAATTCCCATAGCCACGTGTTTTACGATTTTTATTCTTTTTATATAAAAATTATTGTAGGTTATAATTCGTAAGTTTCTTGAATATGAATTTATTTATAATTTTAATAATTAAAAACACGTTTCTAAATTAATTAAAAATGCTAGATTGCGCTTGGATTCATTTAATGTCTCCCCTTAAAATAAAACATTTTTTTAATGATTTTTTTTGGAAAAATCTATATTATTTTTTTCACATGGATTTAACATTAGCATCCTCAAACTTTGACACATTCTAACTCAATGAAGATTTACGAAAAAATATATAAACTTATACTTTTCTGGGCTCCTTTGATCCAAGAAAGTTAAATAAAGTGTCAAAAGAGGGTGTTATTATTTGAAATATAAAACATGGTACAGTTTTCATTATACAGACATCCCTTATTTTAAAAATTGCATTCATATTAAAAAATTAGACACAATTCTCACTCCAATAGTACCTCTCACACATCTCTGTGACAATTTAGTGTAAAAATAGCATGGGGGTGATGTGATTTTTTCCACGGCTGTAGATCATGATGCCTCATTTAATCAACATTTTACACTACGAATATTGACAAAGTATCCGTGTGCTTTTAAAGATGGGTCTGGCAAAGACCTTGTAGGAGACCTAATTTCTAAATTTTGAAGATCACAAATGTCTGATTAATTTGTTTCTCTTAAAACAAGTAATCTTTTAAAGCATACTGGCATATTTAGGAAACGTTTGATATTGAATTGATTAAGATTTGATTAAGTACAAGTGATATAATAGATTAAAAATGCTTCGAGTTATGGTTAGGCGTATTTACGATTATTCGCGGAATAACGTTATTTTTATCGCAGACTAGGAAAATTGTTCAATTGTAGGAAAACAACGCAATTCTAAACTATACACATAGTTCTAAATAAAAAATATGTAAATAATGCTACTTATCTCGCATACTAAACAGAAAATATTCTTCAAATTTATTAGGTATACAAAAAAGTCCTAACCTATTTTCAATACATGACGTTATCTGAAAGAGAGTTGCGCGTAGGTTATTGATTCCTGTGCACAGTGACGCAGTCATTGTGGGTGTCAAGACGCTCAGTATACGACTAATTTGTTAAAGTTATTTTCGCCTTGTTTAATCGGTGAAAATTCTGCGTTTAGATAAGGCGAATAATACTTCTTTAAAATAGTGGTATCCAGACACTCTCTACACTCACCCTGGCTATGGCACTGCTTGGACAATTGAAAACAGCTGATTCCACTATACAAGCAGATTATGTGCACAAGATAGTACGTTTGAATATAGTGAAAAACTAATGCTCTGTATTTGGTGTGATGAATGGGACGTGTTGTATTACGAGCTCCTCAAACCAGGAAAAAATATTATTGACAAACTTTACACTCTTCGGTTTAATTGTTTGGCAGAAAAAAATATCTAAGAAACGAAATTTTGTACTCGACATTGGCATCGATCAATAATATTACAGCTAGACAAAAAACACTACTAGGCACATACAAGTTTCGTGGCCTGCGAAACCCTACATGATCTACAATAAGGAAATGGTAACTAACGTCACAGTTGGAAAAATGACTGTGTGTAGGGCTACTATAATACAGGTTGAATAGTTAAGCCAGGTTAAATAGTTGTCCACTTAGACCAACCAGCGATTGTTGCGCATGCGCGGCTAGAAGTGTCGTGGCCAATCGTTCTTCTCCAACGGGCAATTAAACAGCGGCCTGAGTCAGCCCGAATTGCAGGATACTTAAGTGTGGGATACCTGTCTGTCTTTATAACTCTTACTGTAAGCAAGAATTCAGGCGATCTGATTGATCTACGATTAACGGATCTGTGATACGATTGGTTACGTCGCCATGACGATTCCTGCAATGACTGCTAATTCAGAAAAGTTGTAGGTAGATTGGTTGACTGAAGTGTTTGTTTGTAAACATTGTAACAAAAAAGAAATTTTAGACTGAAGATGAGGTGCAAAAAACATTCGATAAATTCATAGCGTTGAAAGACCAAGTCATTCTTTGCAGTGGAATCCATCACTGTCTAAGGGTTATCAAAAGGTAGTAGAAGCTAATGGTTTATGACGATTGAAGTTTGCATGTGATTTGATTTTTGCTAATTAAAAATATTGCTAAAAACTGATAAAACGTTTTTGTACATCCAATAACTTAGGAAGTCTCTATCTGTGTTTCTCATTTCTAAAATGTAAGTAGTGCAAAAAAAGAATTCTCATTTAACAAATTCTCTCGCAAATCCTCATACTATAAAAAATGACACTGGTACCAACCTAATACTAATAACGTTGACTCATTAATGCTATACTTAAATTATGCTTTTTTTTAGGGGGGGGGGTCTATATATTGAAATTGCAACAAACTTTAAATAATTCAATACTAACTTCGAACTTTAAACTTAAATCTGGATTCTTTAGTAAATTTTTTATCTTTATATATCAAAAGTGAAGTTATTCAGTAGTCAGTTTAATAATAAAATCAAAATTTATATACATTTAAATTAATATTCGAAAAGAATAAAATTGTGACTGATAAAAATTTAAGCAGAAATCGATTTCTGGAAGCTTTAAATATGCGAATCTAAAATTACAGCACATTCTTTCAAGTAGTTTTTGAGTTGGTTTATGTATCAGAACGCAAAATTTTCCCCCATTCACTCTCTATTCCTCCGAATGATTTGAAAAGTCAATGCCGAAAACCGTATCTTAAGTATTTTTCCCTATTTCTATCTCCCTCTTAGTTGCGTTTCCAATATCTCACCTTTGAGGACGCATAAAAAACTATCTGCATTGTAATCTATTTTGCTACAAATAAAAATGAATTTAACATAAAGAGTTCAAGACTTTACATCTACCTAATTACTAAACTACTTGACCGAATGATTTCTCGTTTGGTATCCGAAGGTAAAATTTACCGAAAAATCCAAATGCGATGCCCAAATTCGGCGTTAGAATTGGAGATTTTAAAGTTTGCTACAATTTCAATATGTAGACTACTTACGAAGCATAATTTAAGTATAGCATTCATTAGTAGACGTTTTTATTAATCAGTTGGTACCAAATCATTTTTATAGGCTGATTTGTGGCAGAGTTAACAGGGAAAATCCTTTTATTTTCCTGGGATTGTACAATAAAATAATAGTTTTCAAGTGAGAATTAATTAAAGCATTTTAGCATCATAATAAATTACACACATTAACTCTATCATGACAATATGACACATTTTTTTTTAAACTTAAAAATAGCGACTTGACAAACCAATTAACATCTGTAATAAATAGATTGTAACCTTGAAATACTGTGTCAATTATTTTCAAGTTTTACTTGTGTGAAGGCATCTGGAGGCACGGCAGTGCCTTCGCCAAGTCGAGAAAGCACAGCCGTAAGCATCCTTTTCTAGAAACAACTCAGGGCACTTTTGACCCCCCCCCCATATCTTTGCGCTGGAGTATCCCAGAAATCTGAAACTTCGTTTATCTAGAGTATGTGACACACAGGACAAAAATTTAAAATTTCACGTTTCTGTTTTTTTCTATTTTAGACGATATATGAACTCAAAGTTTCGATTTTTTGTCACTCACTCACTCACGCGTCATCAAAAAGATAAGGTAGATCCCCTAGCCCTAGAAACTTGAAATTTGGATTAAAGGTAGTGTTTAGGATAGAAAAAAAAAATATATATAAAATCCGGAAAATTCGAAAAAAAAACATTCGAAAATTCCAAAAATTCCAACAAAATTGAAAATTGAAAATAATACGATCTTATAGTCTTAGAAACGTAAAATTTGGTGTGAAGGTAGTGTTTAGGATTCAGAAAAAGAAATAATTAAAAACACAATAAAAATCGAAAAAAAAACGGAAATTTGAAAATAATTCGATTTTGTAGCGCTAGAAACTTGAAATTTAGAATAAAGGTAGTATTTAGGATACAATAAAAGAAAAAAAATAAAAAAATCCTGAAAAATAGAAAAAAAAAATTCGAAAATTCTAAAAATTCTAAAAAAATTGAAAAAATTAAAATAATTCGATCGTTTAACTTTAGAAACTTGAAATTCGGCGTAAAGATAGTAGTTAGGATTCAGAATAAGGGAACATTAAAAACACAACAAAAATCGAAAATAAAATTAACAAAATCGAAAAAAATCGAAAATTTGAAAATAATTCGATTTTGTAGCGCTTAGAATTCGGAATAAAGGTAGTATTTAGGATACAAAATAAGGAAAAATTAAAAAAATCCAGAAAATTTGAAAAAAAAATCGACAAAAATCAAAAACGTAAAATTTGGTGTGAAGGTAGTGTTTAGGATTCAGAAAAAGAAATAATTAAAAACACAATAAAAATCGGTCTTAGAAAAAGATAAACAAAAGATAAACACACTGATAAACAAGGTTTCTGTTCCTCATTAAGTAAGCGGTGACTTTTATATTTAAGGGGGTCTTGAAAAAGAATATGACATTAAAAATTTTCTATCACCCACAGATTTTTAAAAAATTCAAAATCTTGAAAATATCAATTTTGTAGTATTTATTCAATACAATCCTTATAAATTTTGTCATTTTGTATTTTAGTAATAACAAACGGTTAAATAAACACTTATAAAGCTTAAAACTGACATTTAAAATACTGAAAATATACATTGTTTATAAAGTTTCAGAAAAATGTAAGAGAATTTTTGTGAAAAGTAATCATATTCGTAAGAAATTTCCCAAATTTCATATATTATGCAGTGGTAAATGTCTTAACTATGGATGCTCTCTTATAGACACAATCACTAGTTTCACTAATAATGTTCCAATAGTAATCTCCGAGCATATTAGGTGTCCACCTGTTTTGATATCGGTTTTCTATTGCAGAAATATCCTGGTGGATGCGCTCTCCATGCTCGTTGCTCACAGCTTTCATACTTTCAAGGAAAAATATTAAAACGCTAAAAAGAACGTAAGAAAGAAGAAAAGAAAAGAAAGAAGGGAAACGCTAAAAAGGGAATTTTCAATGACATTAAACATTCTAAATTTTTATAACTTTTTAACATGCCTTTAATTAATTTTTCATAGTTAGAACTTCGATTATTTACTAAGAAATGTGTCACAACACTTTTAAAATTAATCCATGCTGCTTTTTCTAAATCACTTAATGAATCTTCAAAATTTTTATCCTTCATAAGGTGCTTAATTTTTGGGCCAACAAAAATACCCTCCTTAATTTTTGCGTAGCTTAGCGAAGGATATTTTTCTTGCAGATATTGAAATCCACGCTGTTCTTTATTCATCGCTTTAATGAAATTCTTCATCAATCCCAACTTTATGTGTAAAGGTGGGAGAATAACTTTATTTTTATCGATTAAAGGAACGTTGTTGATATTTTTTCCCCCTGCAATATATTGTATGCGCTCTGGCCACATTTTTTTTATATAATGCTCATGTTTTGCTCTGCTGTCCCACTCGCATAGGAAACAGCAGTATTTTGAATAACCTAGTTGCATACCAATGAGAATGGCAATTACTTTAAAATCTGCACATATGTTCCATTATGATGTAAGTAATGAATTGCATGAAGCAGTATCTTCATATTTTCATAAGATTCTTTCATTATGCAAGAATATGCTATTGGAACAGACGGCAGTACATTTCCATTATGGAGTAGCACAGCCTTCAAGCTTGTTTTTGAGCCATCAATGAACAATCGCCATTGTTCCGAGTTATAGTGACAATTTAAAGCAAACATTAAACCACTTATATGATTACAATAGTATAAATCACCTTTTGTGGAAAAAAACCCCAAATATTTCTTATGTAGATCTCGGTAAACAGATACGTTAGTGTTCTTTTGGAGGAGATTCCAACCTTACAATCTTACTCCAAGTAATTCTGAGAATTTTTTGATAAATTTAAGTGTCTTACAAGATCATTTAATTCTTCTTGAGTAATTAGATGTGGTTCTTCATTTATGTCAGGAGAATAGTTAATATCAGATGAAGTAGAGGAAGTTTTAACTTCATCAATTTCCGTTTTTACTGCTTCATCGTCATATGTAAAATTCTTCGGATGTTTCGCTATTGGTAATTAATCATTATGAAATACTGGTAGCATTGCTGAATGTAAGTTCCGGTACTTAATTTTAAGTTTCCTTTTAACAGAGAATCCTCTAATTTTTTAATGCGAAAGTAACAGTCATTTGTATGATCCTTCGGCTCGCGTCATATCATGGGTATAGCAAATGGCATACTCATTTTTGTACCTTTCACCCGCGCCCGGAGGTTTTTAGCACATCGTGTACAACAAGAAAAGTGCATGTTTCTTATCTTCTTCATCTGTTTTACATTCAAAGTGCATGCGATAGGCAGTCTTTATTAGCGACATAAAAGCGCATTGATGCTGGACCCAATAAAAATATGAGGGTGTTGGCCTGGAGAGAGGAGTCCAACACTCAACTTTATAGTTATGCATTTAGAGGATAACACAATTAGGGAGGGTGTGAAAAATGCATGGCCCAAAAAAAGTTTAAGGGGCCCCAGGCCGGTACCCAGGGGGTCAGGATCTTAAATGTAGAAATGGGGAATAGCTAAATGGAGAAAGTGGCCAAAAAACGAAGACCGGATTAAAATGGGGAAATTTATTAACAATTTGGGGCAAAAAAACTTCAAGGGAACCCGTACAGGCCCCCAAGGAGCCAGGGTCTTGACTGGAATGTAGAATTGGGGGACTAACTAAATGGCAAAAGGGTCTCACAAACGAATAAGATCGCATAAAAATGGGAGAACTTACTAACAATTTAGGTCAAAAAAACTAAAAGGGGCCCAGGGTGCCCGGGTCTTAAAAAATTAAAAATCTGAGCCTCAGGTGCATCTGAAACTGCCTTGGACTATCCTCACTCAAAATGTCAGACTTCTACGTGCGGTGGATTTCGCTAGCCATCGCAGACAGAGAGACACACAGAGCGAAGCTTTCTTTTATTAATATAGATTAAATGAGTCTGGGGTTCATTTGATTGAAGGGATTCAATAAATTGTACTATTAGCTTCACTATCCGACTACCAAGACGAGCTATTTGGACCCAAATCATATTTTGTCCAGCTTTGTCATTTACAAAGTAATTTTTCAAATCATAAAAATACTTGTTTAATCCTTACAATATAATTTTTTTTCCAATTTTGTATAAATTATGGTGTATTATTTGTTATTATACTCACTTTAAATCAGTAGTTTGTCTATATTTTGGCAATTCTACATATTTATATATGGGTCCAATGGACGCTACTGATTACTGTTGTATAGCCTTCTTCTTTTTTTTTTATATATTAGAGGGGTTTAAAAAGGGAAACATTTTTTTTAATACGGAAGCAAGATTGGATCATCTAAAAGTATTTATTTTACATGAGAAAACAACTGACCTTCTTCACTAACTGCCATAGTTTGTAGTATGAACTTACTATACTTTAAGCTCTTAAGAAATGAAAACATCACCCCTGTCCATTATTCCTGGCAATTTGAAGGCATACTTTTTCTTGCCTTCTTCACATTGAATTTAATTAAACAATGTATGTGAATGGCTACTTCTTTTGAATCTGCACTTTATCAATCACTTTTGTAAAAAATGTTTGATAGTATTCTAAAATATCACAACATAGTAAATGTAAAAGATGGGCAATGGGATAACATGTGTGTCTTTTGGGAACGCTGCTGTCATATTTGAAGCATTGTCATTTGTGATTAGGAGAAAACTTTCAGGATAATTTTCTACACTGAAATATAAAAATACCCAATTTTAAGGTATTTATCCAAGGTAAACACCCCCCCCCCCCCAAATAAACACCTATCCGCTGGCGCTGGGTATTTATCTTTTCTATGTCCCTGATCAGACGTGGACTTGAAACGTGTAGCGTCATCCACCCACAAATTTAAGAGAAAATACTACTAACACTCCATTGAACTGGTACTTTACAAATAATATTTCGCAAATTATTCAGTTATGAAATTGACCAATTAATCTGGGTTCATCCTGTATACATATTCGTAATACTTGTAATGTTGGTGCGCTGAAAAGAGGAGAATCCAAGCTCGGAAAGAGATAATGCGGAGCTTTTGTGCATCGATAGAGTATATATATTAGAGTGGAGCGTAAAATAAAAAATTTTGAATTCAAAATCGGCCCGGTGTGCGAAAGTTGCGTATTGTATTGCTTATTATGTAAACATAATTTCAGCCTTCTCAGTTGATATCTGCATGCGCCCCGAGGGGCGCGAAATTTCCGAGTTTTAGCTAAATTACACTAATTTTCCAGAATTTTAATAGCAATTAAAAACTTTAATTTGTTATTGGCCCATTGTAGATACAAAACTATTAAGCCTCCTTATTATATGTGAAAAGTTTCAAAACATTTGAACATCTTCTTGCGCCCCAACAGTGTTGAAACATCATAAAATGTAACAAAATGTGACTTATTTTGTGAAATTAAAAAAATATAGGTATTTTTTTCTTTTTAAGATCAAAAGAACATAATAAAATGAGTGAAAGTTTAATTTCCCAGAAGTGTGAGAAGTAAAGAAACTCAATTTCTCGTGTGTTAAGTTCATTGTGCAAATTGAGTGAAGAGCAGTAAACAGCTTGGCGACTTCGAAATGGCTACTGCGTCATCAACTAAAACAAGAAGTACAACCATCTGCCCAATATTTGGTAGCCCTGAAACTTTACCCCGCAGTGTTTTGCTTTCATATGCAGATGTTTTGAAACATTATTTTTTTGTACGCAGTAATCTAAAAGAAGATTGTACCAGTTAAGAACCTTCCATTAATGAAATTTCCGAACTTGTTGCAAACAATGTTAAAAATATCTGGTTAAAAGCCTCTATACCATGCATTACACAGAAGAAAATAACCGAGAAAGTCAAGCAATACCATGAGAAATATCGAAACATTCTCAAGCCATTCAAAGGTCGTCAAAATGACTCAACATATGTGTCGAAGATTAAATCTGTTGGTGCTGAAGCAACGAGAAAGCTTTTTGATGGGCGTTTTTGTAAATGCGCTGATTACACGACTTGCAGATGTGAGAAAGATAAAAAGGTACCCATTGAACAAAGGGATTTCTGAACTGACCAAAGGAATGAAAAGCGAATGGTCATTGGTGGAGTAGACTACAAGACAACAACAAAAAAAAAAATCCAGAATCGTAAAACACGCAAAGAAAGTGCAATAAGGAATTTACAAAATCAACCAAAGTCAACTTCAAATGACGATTGGAGTGAGAGCAATACTGAAGAAAATTATTCTAACACAGAAGGAATGCAGACTGCCAGCACCTCCCAGATGCGTTTACCTCTCCCAAATTTGGCCATGACATGTGATAGGTATGGCATATCGGAATGCGCAGCTGCAGCAGTTGCCAGTTCTGTGTTGAATGACTTAATTCATGACTCTGATACTTCTAGGGTTGTTGACAAAAATAAAGTAAGACGGGAACGTAAGAAGTTAAGGCAGGATATGTCATCATCACATCAGAATTGTTGCGTAACTGCATTGTTTTTTGATGGCCGTAAGCACAATACATTATTTTTTTTTAAAAAGGAAATAAGTTCCGAAACATCTTAAGAAAAGAAGAACATGTATCACTGTTACAAGAGCCCGGTTCTAATTATATTGGTCATGTTACATCTGCTAATGGTACGGCTTTTAGCATCAAAGAGAAAATTATAGAACATTTGAACATAAAAGAAATAGCGATTAATGATCTTGTAGCGATAGGATGTGATGGCACTAATGTCAATACCGGTGCGGATAATGGAGTTATAAGACTGATCGAAGTTAGCTTAGAGCGCCCTCTTTAGTGGCTTATTTGTATGTTACATATAAATGAGCTGCCACTCCGTCGTTTAATTCATCATCTGGATGGAGAGACGTCTGGCCCAAGTTCATATTCAGGACCAATTGGGAAATTCCTTAAAACGTGTGAAAGTTTACCATTAGTTAAATTTATCCTTATAAAGGGCAATGAAATTCCAGCTGTTGACTTTTCGGAACTGAGTAGTGACCAAAGAATTCTGCACGAAGCATGGTGCATTGTTTCATCAGATGAAAGTACTCCAGAATTCCCATTTAAGAAACTCGGACAACTAAATCACTCAAGATGGTTAACCACAGCTATAAGACTTCTGCATCTCTACATTGCAAGTGAGAATTCCTCAACGAATCTTTACGTCCTGTGCGAGTATGTGATGAAAGTTTATGCACATATTTGGTTTCTGATAAAAACGAAACCATATTGTTCAGATGGAAGTAGGCATTTATGGGTTTTAATAAATAATTCAAGGTATTTAGAGCCAGATTTATGGGATATTACTGACGTTGTCATCCAGAGAAACTGCTATTTCGCTCATGAAGAAAATTTACTCCATGCTATGCTAACAGATGATAGGAAGCCCATTATAGAACTTGCATTTAGACGCATAAAAGCAGCAAGAGACTACAGTCAGCAGAAAAAAAAGCTACAGAACAGAAATGTAAGGAAGTTTAGGGTTCCAGTCATAAATTTTGAAGTAAAAGAGTATGTCCATTTAATTGATGGAAATCAGAAGTTAGAGAGAGATGTAAGAGAACGATTGGAACCTCCAATTACGAGGAATTTAAAGATAGAAGAAATTGAAAGGTTCAAAAATGGCGCACTAGGTGCAGGTTCTGAAACTCTTTCAAGTCTAAAGATAATAACCATGTCACACACAAGCAACTGATAGAATTGTTAAATTAGTAACAGAGGCCTCAGAAGCTGTATGTGGATACGAAAGAAGGGACGGATTGATTCGGACTAAAATTGAGTCACGTTCCAGAATGAAGACTTTTGCATAGCTGGCAAATTTTACGCTTTTTTGATACCACTAAAAATAAATAGAAAATTTTGCCTTATTGAATCACATGATTTCGGCGATTTAATAAGTTTAAATTTACTGTAAAATTTTAGTGGTAAGAAAAAAGCGTAAACATTGGCAGCTATGCTTTTGATACAAAAAGCGATTACAAAGTACAAACTGAAAATGCTTAAAAACTCGCACTACTCTTACATATTATAATTATTTGGTGCTTATTAAAACTCAGGAGTGAAATGTAAACATGCCAAAAGAACATATATTATATCATATTGTAGTCAAAATTAATAAAAAAATGAAAGTTTTGTGTAAATCTTCATTCGTATTATCTAACAGTATCTTCAAGTAACCTAAAATAAGTCAAAATTTTTCAGATTTAATACTGTTTTAACCCTGTTGGGGCGCATTAAGTTGATGTTCAAGTGATTTGAAACATTTTATATATGATAAGGAGACCTAATAGTATTGTATCTACATTGGGCCAATAACAAATTAAAATTTTTAATTGCTATTAAAATTAGGGAAAATTAGCGTAATTTAGCTAAAATTCGGAAATTTCGCGCCCCTTGGGGCCTATGAAGATATCAACTGAGAAGACTGATTTTTTTTTTTACATAATAAGCAATACAATACGCAACTTTCGCACACAGGACCAATTTTGAATTCAAAAAATTTATTTGCTATTAAAATTCAGAAAAATTAGCGTAATTTAGCTAAAATTCGGAAATTTAGCGCCCCTTGGGGCACATGAAGATATCAACTGAGGGGGCTTAAATTTGTTTTACATAATACAATACGCAACTTTCGCACTCCGGGCCGATTTTGAATTCAAAAAGTTTTATTTTACGCTCCACTCTAATATATATATACGTTATATTAAACAACATCTCTAAAAATACTTAGATTAACATAATACATAATATAGAATACATAAAATACATAAAATACGTAGATTAACTGTTTTAAAGTCAGAACCATTTGAATATGTTTCAAGGTGATCCGGGCAGAAAAATCTCTAAAATATCATTTTTTTACCTTTTTTACTCGAAAAGTACTGTAGAATTTAAAAATAAAATGTTACAAACTGTATTCAAATACAATAATTAGATCAAAAGTTTTAAGTCTTTTTCTCTTAATACTCTTTTCTCTCTAAAAAAATATTAATATTTTTTTAATAAAATTTTTTGTAAATCCTGAAGACAAATTAATATTTATTATTTTCTGTACTCAGAAATGGAAAAAGTATACAAAAAGAGCTATTGTTATTCTTTAAGAAGGTATAGCATTTTTTAATATGGCTAAAATGAATGATTTTGAATTTTTACAGTTAAAAATTAAATTTGTTTAAAGAACTTCCATTTGAAAAGGAATATATATAATATATAAATGTATATATTTCAAAGAAAAAAAAGAGCAACCAATATTAATTAAAAAAATGAAATTATGTGTCCCTGACCACTTAAAGTATGAATTATGTTTTGATATATTGATATCCTTAAGATAAAATATTAAATCCTTAAGCTTATGGTCATGCTTATTTAAATTGTTCAATTTATTTTCTATTTTACAGAAAACGTCACCAAAAATTGAAAAGTTTATTCAAGGAACTTCGCTCAGTAGAAAGAATAAAATGAAAGAAACTGTAATGACGAGATAACTTCAATGAATGAGCTTTGAAAATCTCAAATGTATGGTTTTAGTTTTCTCGGGTATACTGTAAGCAAAGCTGTATGTTTTTAGAAAACGATTAAATTTCTTTAAACACAAATAAAATTCTTGCTCCTTTGCTTATATTTTTGAACTTTTTTTGTTAGGTTTTCTTTGTTATTACATATATTTTTTCATTATCGTAAACTATTATTATTTTCGTAATGTTTCCACTTTTATTTCTCAGGAAGATGGAGCAATCGTTCAGATAAATGACGTAGGAATTCTCTACAAATGGTTTGAAGAGATTAGGTATAATGAAATTTGATTGCTTTTTTGAAGAAAGTTTTATGATAGTTATCCATTATATGAATCTAAAATGATAGATTAAAGATAATTGCTTTTTAAATCTTTATTACTTTTTCTGTTTCAAATAAAACAGTTGTTCATACACAAATACTTTAAATCGCAGCATATACTTTAATACATACCCTCTCATTCCCGAATTATTATAAAGTTGAATAAAAAAATATTTCTACTCCTTTTTGTTCATAAAATCTTGCTATAAATTGCATAGAAAAAGATTTTTTTGTTACCATGTACCTTTCTATTCAATTTGGAAGAGCCTCATATGAGGCTTGAGGGACTAAAGGGTTATACAGTGGTGCTGAATGCGAACAATAAAAGAAAAAATATAATATATTTTAAAGCAAACTTTAACATTTATTTTAATACATTATATAACAATCGAGTTAAATTTGACAAATAAGTGTAGTTATTATCAATAATATTGATATATACAGATTGTATTTTTTATTTACACAGATTTATCTTGAATGAAAAGCCTAAAAGCATTTAGAACATAGAGCCTCTTTGAATTGTTCATATATATATATATATGCATTGCTATTGATGGTAGTCTCGGAATTGGTATGAACGATTTATCTCTTAGTCCGACGGCCTACAAAATAAATAAGATTTGCTCCTAGAAACGGTGATGCGAAATGCAAAGCAGAATGTCAAACCATTCCTATTTTCTCATTACTTGTTGTGATGCAGAATGTATCCCTTGGTTGTTTTTTCCTTTCTTTCATGGGGATTAGTTTTGTTGAAGCTTATTTTATTCGATTATTACGTATTGTCCCTGCTGCAAATATTTTCCACTCAACCAGTTTAATCAGGAATGGTAGGGATGTAAAAGATTATGAAAAAACAATTTGTGGTTTTTATTTTTAATCTGTTCAGAAAGCCCCAACACAACACTTCGTGAAGATCCACATTCAGCAAACTCATCTTATGTAATATCAGTTGTTACTTGATACATTCCAAAGGCATACACATACCAGGATATTTCTTCCAGTACGCAGGTTTTTATCCCCAAACGATGAGTTTTTTTCTTTATATATTGCTTTATCTTCGATCGTCCCTTGATTGCAATCATCATTAGTAAAACTATAACTTTAGTGAGCAGTACATTTAAAACTACAACATTTACGTGCATTACAAACTATATTTTTAACTAATTTTCTATTGTTAATTTATTACTTTTAGATAGATTTTATTATTTTGCAATGAAATTATTTGCAGTGAAATTTATAACTTTATTAAACAGAATGTGTACCATTACCAGGTGCTCACATTAGGTGCACTAAGCCTCATATGAGGCTCCATGTTTTTTCCCAGTTATAACAGCTATTTTAGGTATCTTTCATTACAAAAAGTTATCTATTGTAGCCGTTCGGAGGAAAGCAATTCCAAAACATTTTGTTGTGTTGTCATGACCCCCAGACCCCCAGAACATAATACATTAGTGTCTGCAAATTAATCAAAATAAATTACAAGATTCAGAGAAAGAAACTACGTGCAACTACAAAACTTGCATGTTCGACAATTGGGAAAAATCCGGAACTTCTCTGCTGACCAAAAATTTCATCATTTGGAAACTTGCTAGGTATAAAAATACTGTTAATGTTCAGTTCTTTTACCTCGACATTATGTACTCCAGAGTAAATATTGAAATAGCCAAATTCTAAAAAATTCAACAGACACATTCAACATCCAAGAGTTACGACGCGCTGTGAGAGAAAATCGTTTTTTGAAAAGAGTTAGCTACATGCAGAAGATTACCAAATACCAATTGTTCATCACTTTAGTCTATGGAATGAAAATTAAAATAAATAAGCAGTGCAATAAAGAAAAATAAATATGTTTTTCAAAGCCATTAGAAACTAATAATGACTATTTCTTAAGTCTACAAGCATAGAACTATACTTGAAAGTCACTTTATTTCTCTCTGTGGAATCTACAAGGAAGGTCTCGGCAAATTATTTCTAATGAATTATATTCAGATAAATTATATTTATCTGAATATAATTCTTAGTATATATATCACAAGAAAAGATTTATTTCATTAATGCTTCCACATGTAAGGTCTCATGTCAACACTATTCGAAATCATCACGCAAGTAACATCTACAAAATACACACTTGTAGAGACATTGATTTAATAGTTTCTGCACGGATTGCTGTTGACAATTACATTGATGTCCTCAACCTTTCTCGCGGTAATGCGTCTGCTTTAAGGCACAGATATGAAATTTTAGATCGTATGTATATTCTCATTTTTTTAATTTATGTGTCCGGATACTATTTTCATGAACGATAACGTGTGAGTTCACGGGAATTGCAATCATGGTCACTTCTGGAAAACTGAAAAACCGAATTCTATTAATTATCATTTTAATTCCCCTATTTTAATCTCACCAATCATGTATTAAATATTATTAGAATACTTTCCAATAATGTTGAAAATTATTTATCAATTCAGTTTCTTTGGCCGACTGTCTTTCCGGGTATTTAATGTTCGTCTGCCGTAATGCATACTAAAAGAATTCGTGTATAGTGGGTTACGGTTTAATGGGGAAAATAGTTGCAATGTATTTTAATGATGTTATACGATTTCAAAAATGATGAAATTGGAATGCTTTACTGAGGTGTATTACAAAATGCTTTTTATGCAATATGGAGAACATAGCATTTATTGTTCATTTACAGGGAGACACAAAAGAATTCGATTACACAATGGTCATCAAGAAAATTGTTTGCAGAGTATTTTAATAATGTTACACTATTTCAAACAAAATGAAATTAATATACACTGTCAAGAGGCACTACAAGATGCTTACTGTGGAATATGACGTGCATAAGTGTCATCGTTCATTTACAGGGACACACAAAAGATTTCGGTCACAATACTGTCTATGAGCGATAAAAGATGGTGGTGCCTATTCATATGTGGTATGCGTTTTTATGTTTAACTACATTTTTGCATACTACGTGGTGTGTATAAATTCTATACATCATATACAGGAGTACAATTAGTAAGATTTACTGCGAATAAACGTAAATTGCTTAAGGTTTTTTTTTTTTAAATTGGGTTATGCATTTTCCACCTGAACTATATTTACTATATCAAAGATTTTTGTAGAATATAAATAAATTTATATACAGGGCTACGCAAAGAACCGGATACATTGCCGTCTATAGATGGTCATTTCTGAAAGTGCATTTTCAGTTGTGTTTTGCGTTTTTTACTTGAATTAAATTTTAGCTTAATATGAAGAGTGTATAAAAATTTGTATATAATATACAGGACTGTACAAAATTATTCGAGTGTCTTCCGTCTATTGGTGGAAATTGCTGAAAGGGAATTTTTAACTGTGTTATGCGTTTTGTACTAAGCTAAATGTTGGCCCAAAATGTAGAGTGTATACAGATCTATAGATCATATACAGGGTTAATAATTCGAGTACCTTTGCGGCTAATGACAGTAATTGCTGAAATTGTGTTTCAATTTTTTAAACAGTGAAGTTCCGTTCCAGTATTCTGGAAGCGTTGGGAAATGTTTCATAATCTATGCTTGACGCATCATTTTTCTTTCTTGTTATATTTAATCTAGCTATAGCAAGGATTTTTAGCTTGCCTTAAACAAAATAGTATCAATAGGCTTCTAGACTAACAAATTTCAATCTGTATTGGAATTGCACCACACACTTCAAACTTTACATAGGCTTTTAAAAATCAAAGTGTTGAACGACGAAAAAGAAAATTATACAGAGATTTTATAGAACATTTCTTTTTTCTATAGATATGAGCAACACAGAAGCAAACAAAGAAAAGATAATTTTGTTTACCTAAGCAAAAGTATAATATTTAATTATTTATTGATCATTTCTTTTGAATAGGCACATGCTAGTAACTACTGTTACTCACAATAATCGAAGAAGGTTCAATAGAAATGAAGAAATAATTTACTTTTCACCCAAATAATTCACTTGTGTTGTTGAATTTAAGTGTATCATTTACGATTTTAGTGAGCTTTTCATTAAATTTGCCATTTGCAAAAAATCTAAAGAAACAAAAACCAAAATCTTTACAAATAAAATAAGAAAGAAAATCATGCATTAAGCATAGATTATGAAACATTTTGCAACACATCCAGAATACTACAATGAAACTTCACTATTAAATAAGGGAACAAATGATATGTAAGCAAAATTTTGAAAACGCATAACACATTTGAAAATCAGATTTCATTAATTACTACCCATAGCTAGAAATATACTCGAATTTTTTTGTGCAGCCCTGTATATGATTTATAGATTTGTATATGTTCTATATGGTATGCTAAAATTTAGTGTAGTTAGACAACGCATAACACAGTTGAAAATCCACTTTCAACAATATGTGCGAATAGACGGAAATGTACACGAATGTTTTTGTACAGCCCCTGTATATTATCTACAGATTTTTTATACACGCCACATATTAAGCTAAAATAAATTTCATTCAAAAAACTCCTGCCACTACTAAAAACACACTTCTAGCAATTACCATTCATAGACGGCAATGTATCCAGTTCTTTGCAAAACCCTGTATATCAATTTATTTATATTTTGAAAATATCTCTTAGTATACTAAATATAGTTCAACTGCTAAAATGCATAACTTCATTAAAAAAAATTCATGCCCATATACACAGTAACGCTTACTAATTCTTTTGAGCAGCCCTACTTACGATCAAGCGAATTTATACACATCCCGTAAATATGCAAAAAGTTGGTTAAACTGAAAAACGCATACTACAACTGAAAATGCACTGCCAGCATTTATCGCTAATAGACAGTTGTGTAACCGAAACATTTTGTGTCCCCGTAAATGAACGATAAATGCTGTGCACATCATATTCTACAGCAAGCATCTTGTAGTGAACTTCAGTGATGTTTATTATATTTGAAATACTGTAACATAATTAAAATACGCTGCAAACAGTTTTTCCTCGTAAACCATTGTGTAATCGAATTTCCCGTGTGTGCTTCTGTAAATGAACGATAAATGCTATGCAATATCAATTTCATCATGTTTGAAATCTCGTAACATCATTAAAATAAATTGCAACTATTTTTTTTCTCTATAGACCGTAATGTTAAGGAATTGTTTTACGCATCCCTGCAAACGAATTGTAAATGCTATACACTCCATTTTCAATAGGAAATGTCTTGTAGTAAACCTCAATAATATATATCAATCGCGTAGTAATCGAAGAATATTTACGAAATTTAGAACACGGACGAACAGACGACCATCCATCCAGCCAGAAAAAACGAAATCATAAACATTTTTCAACATTGTTGGAAATGTGAAAAAATGTTATCCTTAAAAAAGGTTTTTAATTTTTTAATTTTAAGTAATTGTTGCTACAGAAGTAGCTGTTATGAAAAGTATAAAAAATAAATTAATGAGCATTTAACTTTTTCCAATGTAGTACTGTGTTATTACTCGTCATGCATATAGGAAGCAGATATACTAAGCACTAGTTTAGCTTGTCGAATAACATCGTAGAATAAAATTGAACAACTTTCTTATTACCTTTCATTGGATTTCAGAAAATGTAAAATTTGACTGAGCAAATTACCGTGCTATAAAATTAATGAAATTCTTTAAAAAAAAAAAAAAAAAAAAAAAAAAAAAACTAGTTATTTTAAGAATATTTTTAATTATATTCTTTTTTTTAATTCCTGTGGATTGATCCATAAACAAGAGGGTTGTTTTTATAGATCTGTAAACGCTGTCAGTAGTTCCTAAAGTCTTGTTTATTTTTCAATAAGTTACCATGGTTTTTTCATTACATTCTGTATACAGGAGCTTCGCTCATTTAGAAGTCCAGGAATCAGTGACGTTGAAAGAAATTCAAAGTCTCGAAGAAAAAACTTATGTACTCTCCGAGAATTAATTTAAAACCATGTAAAGATTTTTTTAAAATTCTTTCGGCCCTGAATACGCTTATTTCTACAGATCGAATCACGAAGGCTTCAACTTCACTTCACTGATACCTTCTTTCAGTATACAAAATACATAGTATAAAGAAGGAACAAACATTGTAGGCAATGTAGAAATCCCGAGAAAGATTCCTTATCTTAAATCAGAGGGAGAAAGTATGTGTTGGGCTCATATAGTATTTAGTGTAATGTACCAATATTTAAGAATTGTAGTCTTCGCTTTATTTAATGACAGAAATTTTACGAGTAAAAAAATACGAAGATTACTATTTATAAACAGTGATACCCAAAAGTAGGAACCGTGCGATTCCTGTGCATACTTTCCACCTTTACTTTATAGTTACATGCAAACGTAACACTTACAGTTACAAAGCTTTTTTCAACCCAAAATTATATGCAAACAATACTTTTGCATGTAATTTTCATTGCAAATTAACATTTATTTGGGTTAAAATTAAAATTAATTTGTGTGCAAATTACATGTAAATGTTACGTTTTCATGTAACTTTGGGTTGCAAAAAGCTTTGCAATTCCAAGTGTTACGTTTGCAATTAACCCTAAATGTGTTCTTTGGTAGCAAAAGGATAGCATCTTTCACATTGTTGCGATTTCTAACTCTTTTACTTGCAGACTCTTTGGCGTGCAGACGAAAAATCTGTGAATTGAACTGACAATACTTTTGCATGTAATTTTCATTGCAAATTAACATTTATTTGAGTTAAAATTAAAATTAATTTGTGTGCAAATTACATGTAAATGTTACGTTTTCATGTAACTTTGGGTTGCAAAAAGCTTTGCAATTCCAAGTGTTACGTTTGCAATTAACCCTAAATGTGTTCTTTGGTAGCAAAAGGATAGCATCTTTCACATTGTTGCGATTTCTAACTCTTTTACTTGCAGACTCTTTGGCGCGCAGACGAAAAATCTGTGAATTGAACTGAAAATACTTTTGTTTATAAAAGATTCGTTCTATGTATTTTTTGAGCGAGAAGCACGATCGTAGAATGAAATATGCAGAAGATTATTTATGTAAATATTTTGGTGTCTGTATTTGTTTAGTATCTGTATTTGCCAGTGTCCGTTTTATGTCAATTAAATGTTTTCTTTCTTCAAAAGCTTGCATCTTCCATTAGAATCAAGCAGGGCGGCGCTCTGCCAAGCCAAGCTTAAAAAAAAAAAAAGCCACACAAACAACGCCAAGAACTGGACTAAAGACCGCTAATGCTTACTTACAGAAAGGAACTTCGCAATGTTAAATCGACAAAACATGCCAGATTAAAATATCAGATATCAAATAAACCAAGCGTCGCAGAAAAAAACGAAAACTAGAAGAATCTAATGAAGAATTTCTTCAATTTAAGACCAAACTCATCTTCATAAGTGATTTATAAACAGAGATACAGATTTTTAAAAAAAACGTCGAGTTACTTAAAATGATCACTTTTTTCTTCGTCAAACTTTTTTTTTTTTCAAACAACCTACAGACCTTAATATTCGGCAGAATCAAAAAAGGATTGCATTTTTGGACAAGTAATTACGTAATCTATGTGCTTTTATAAAATCCAGTGTAAAAAAAGAATTATTTTCTATCCTTAATTAGCACAAAACTGTTAATTAACTTGGCGATTAAAAAATTATGCCAAAACAGAGATAAAACCCGCCAACGACCATGTACCATCTGTATTTTAATAGCACAAATCAGTTACAGGTTATAACCACATCAAATTTCATCTGCAAGTCAGCCATTTTCTTCTGAAGATATTTAAAAAAAATAAAACTTCATAATTATAATAACACACATTTCATCAGACAATTAAATATGACTGCAAACTTGCAAACTGTGGCAGATGACTGTTTCCAACATGAATAAGTATGAGAAATTGCCGGTCTGAGTTATCTATCTGGGTGGCTCGATCGCAGAACGTCAGCGCGGTACGCAGAAGGTCCCAGGTTCGAGTCCTGGCCCAGGTCAATATTTCCCTCATGTTTGTTTAGTTTATTTAATTGTCTGATAAAATGCGTGTTCTTATAATATTGTAAAATAAAGTAATCAGACGTAGTGTTTATATGTTTTAAAATATATTTTAAATATATAATTTACGTTTTTAGAAAGATCTTTAAAAATAAATTAGTTTTTGAGGGATGTACCTTCTAAAATGTATACATTAAGAGTTATCGGCATTTAAAATTTCTCTCCAAACGTAAACAAAATTTTTGAAATAAATTAAATATGATTCATTTATTTCTAAAAAAAAAAAAAAACACGGTAAAGGACAGGCATTTTGTTCGCACGAATACCTTTCACGTCATTTTCCTATAAATTAATGAAATCCAGTTGTTAAATTATTTTTGTTTTAGAAGTGAAGTTTCCATTTAAATTTATTGTAACAGTACAATGTTTAATTGAATAAAATAATGTAAATCTAAAAAATTGCTAAGAAATTCCAAACATGCACAGGGCAACGCAATAAAAAAATAAAAAAACAAATAAACAAAAAATAAATAAATAGATAAATAAATAAATAAATAAATAAAAATCAGCTTTCAGAAATTCTAAAAATTGTTCATATATCTTAATTACAAGCTAAAGGAGGGTTTATTTCTATATTATTCTATATATAATAGTAATTTCAGAAAATACATTAAATTCCAATGCGGTCTGTTTTAAACATTAAGATAGTTTATATCACATGATAAAAAAATTATAAAAATGAATGGCGCGTCACATTTCAGGGAGGAGATGGGGAGGGGTGTGAACAAAAGTAGGAAGTTTAATAAGGCTATCTGTTTGAAACTTTACGATATTTTATAACACATAACATAAATTTAAAAAATAAAGCCGCGTCAAAAATTATAGGGTGGGGGTTGAGCGCGTTTTGCCTACACAAGGGGGGGGGGACACTTTTCTAAATTTTAACGATATCCGTCATGTCACATATCGTTACAAAGGGCTGTGACCACTTATTCATGTTATGCATCACAGGTTTCACCCCCACATTTTGCGCCCCCACCCCCGACACTACTCATGTGATATATTGTTCGAAAGGCCTGTGACCGCTTATTCATATTATGTATCTTCGGGGACAATCCTCCCACAAGGGGGCACTTGTCTAAATTTTGCCGACACCTCTCATGTGATATATCGTTGGAAAGGTCTGTGAACGCTTAATCATATTATGCAGGGGAGGGGGGGTATTTTCTAAATTTTGCACATACCCCTCATGTGATACATCGTTCGAAAGGTCTGTGACCGCTTAATCCTATTATGCATCTCCGGTGTTCATACCCCCACTTTGCCTCCCAAACGCGATTAGCTGTCACCACCAGGAGGCGCTTTCCTATCTCTGTTTCTATGGGTCGGATCACGACGGGGTATGGCTTATTCGACTCGACATCGATAGAGCTTTCAGATTTTAGTTCGTTTTTCACCACCAGGGGGCACTTACCTATCTCTGGTTCTATGAGCTGAATCACGACGGGGTATAGCTCATTCGACTCGACATCTATAGCTTTAACGTTTTCAGTGCCCGAGGTTCATACAGAACAGATTGCGCTACCTGGTGGTGGAAGATGAAACTTGAGCGTGCGCAGCACGACTGTTATACGGTGCCGAAGGCAGCGGGGACCCGTGTCGGATGTTCGTTTGGTTAGAGGTTTATACTATTCGATGTGCCAATTAAGGGATTATCCGGTGCCGAAGGCAGCGGGGAACCAGGTCAGAGGTTCGTTCGCTTCGAGGTTTATCTTATTCGAGGTTTTATAAGATTCGAGGCCCCGATGTAAATTAGGGCCCGCTAGCAGGCGAAGCCAGCTAGTGCTAATAATAAAAGAGCGTGATATCACGTTTGATTTCAAATGCAGCGCTGACACGCTATGTACGTATTCCATTTTTATTCATTTCATGGATAAGTCAGTGATATTTTTTAACAGAGGATAACAAGTATTATAACAAGCCACATTTAGTATGTTGTTTTTAAGAGTGTAATTAGTTTAATTGAAAAATCTACTGGTATTGCTAGTTAACCTTTTAAACAATGACTGAAAGTAAAATGTAATTTTAAATTATTTGTCATGTTTAGATTATTTAAATTATGTTTAATCTATTTTAAAAAAATAAATGATATCTACAAAAACAACTTTTCAAAAGTAAAAAAAGCCAAGCGTAAAAAAAAAAAAGTTGTGGCTAAAAAATGGTGTGATATCAAATTTCCATTTTATTATATTACTTATTTAACTTTTTTCTATTAAATAAGTTATCATATATTTAAGTCGAGTGCCTACGTATATGTTAAAAGAATACGTTTTCTCCTGTACTAAATACATCCTAACGAGTTTCTGAAAATTCATTTTTTTTTCAAATTATGCATGATGGGCTTGGCGGCCATCTTTCCATATTTCTAAACACCCAAATTTCTAAAGTAAAAGCGTAATATGTTTGCAATGTAATATGTTTATAACAATTTCGAACTTCAGATTTTAACTACGGACAGATAAATTAGATAAGACTGATATTTTGAGAAATTGATTTTTACTAGTTTGAAATTATTAATTACTCTAAAAAATAATTCATAAGATGAATCTTTAAGATAAGCCATCATAATCTTTAGTCACAATTTTCAGAGCATACAAGTCTATAAATGAAACGCTTAAAATATTTGTTTAAATAACAATTTTGAACTTCGGATTTTAACTACGAATTTGGGTGCTTATAATTTTGTGAATAATATGCAAAGATGGCCACCAAGTCCATCATGCATAATTTGAAAAAAAATGAATTTTCAGAAACTCGTTAGGATGTATTTAGTACAGGAGAAAACGTATTCTATTAACATATACGTATGCACTCGACTTAAATATATGATAACTTATTTAATGGAAAAAAGTTAAATAAGTAATATAATAGCTTGGAAATTTGATATCACACAATTTTTTAGCCACAACTTTTTTTTTTTTTACGCTTGGCTTTTTTTACTTTTGAAAAGTTGTTTTTGTAGATAATGCTTACTAACGAGATCAACCATTTTAAAAGCATTTTTTTCGAAATCACGAACTGGGGTAAGAAAATTTTTAGCATTAAGAAGAGATTTACTAACAAGGGCAGGTTCCGAGGTCGGGGATTCAGAATGCGGCGAACGTTTGTGTATTGACAGAGTATAGTTGTTATATAAATATATGAAAACCATAAAGCGCAATACCCAGTGGTGTTTTGAGAAAATCAGCCTCGAAGTAAAGTTTATAATCGGATATATTACATGCTTTGAAAACGGCTCGGTTGCATGGTTGGCGGCACGTTAGCATATTGAGGTTGTAAATTGTCCTTTGATTTCCTTTGTGTTCGAGTTCCAGCGGATACTTATTTTTCGCACCGAAAATTTTTATAAATTTTTTTCGAACCAAAATTGAAAAAAATGTGTATAATCATTGAAAGTTACAAAAAATATAAATTAAATATATGTTTTGTAGCAGATAAGTTCAATTTTAACTGTGGAATTTTGCATATTTAAATATTGAATGAAAAGTAAAGAAAAAAAAAGTAGGAAAAATGTATTTTTATAGACCAGAATTGTTTTCTGCTATTTAAAATTATTTACAGTTATTTAAATGAATAACTTCCTATTTTCCCAAGAGAAATAAATAAAAATACGTGATGTAAATTTATAATATATTATTTTAATTTTGTTTCATTATCCAAATATTTAAAAAAAATCATGATTTTTTTAAAAAATATTCTTTTATGTTTTTAATATGATTTTATTTAAATCTCGGATTCTTGGTTTTGTATTTACTGCTTACGTAATAACCATTTTTATCAATTCAATGTCTTTTCAGAACTATACATAGACAGTGAATCTATTTAGAAAAACAAGAATCCGAGATTTACAAAATTCAAAAGTTTAAAAGCTACTTGTAAAAAAAAACCTATATTTTTAAAATATTTTTGTGATAATAGAAAAATTACAATTTAAACCAGCGTGTTATAATTTTATGTAACGTATTTTAATTTATTTCACTGTGAAAAATTGTAATTTATTTATTTAAATAACAGTAAATATATTTTAAAACCAGCAAACTTTTGTTGTCTATAGAAGTACCAATTGCCTATTTATTTATTTATTTATTCTGTCTTTAGTTTTCTTATATATAAACATGAAACATTTCATAGTTTAAACTGAATTTATACAATTTTAAAAATACAGTATAATAATTTAAAACATATTAAACAAAACAAAATAATTTGAATTGCTAAAAATACTTATTACGTAGACAGTTATTCTAATTACAAAATCAAAAATCCGAGATTTAAAAAAATCATGAATTTTTAAAATGTTTGGATAAAGAAACAAAATTAATACTAGGGGGCTCAGCCCCTATTCGCTGACGCTCGCCAACCCCCGTGAATTGCGAAGCAATTCACATTTAGACCGCTACGCGGTCCCAAGCAATTCTAGCAGAATGAGTACTAGCATAAATCATTTTAACATATGAAATTGACAATTTGTTTTAAATGTAAAAAAAGTAATTGACAACACAACTAAAAATGCATTTATATTGGTGCTATCAAAGGGCATAAATCATTTAGATACTATGAAAAAAAGGATCTTGGAAAAACAATTAGTTTAAAACTCGTTGTTCCTATAACATCGTATAGCACGGCTTAAATTCATTAAAACAAAAACACTACGTGATAGGAAGATAGTTTATATATATCACCAATCATTGTTTAAATTTCGTTCGACATATTACTGTTCTAGTTGATTACAGATTTTTGAAAAAGAAATTATTTTTTATTTCACCAAGAAAGCAACAGATGGCAGCAGTTGCAATCTAGACAGTTGATATTTTTATTCTCTCCGGCTTTCGTGTGAGTGACATTCGTAAATAAATTATAAATAAGAGTGGAGAATTCATTTGGAATTAACGATATTACTCATAATTAAAATGAGGAATCATCTCAAACGCTTTGGATGACGTACATATTATTTTATTTTTAATAATTGCTAGTTTTAGTTTTACTGCTCTCACAATGGCCGCCATATTGGAGCTAGAAACTACGGTTGTTGCCAAACGATATTCTAGAAATTCGGCCTTTTTCCCGTGCCACGTAAGAGAAATATATATATATATATATATATATATAGTATTATAGATTTATATTACGCATTTTACTTTATTTCTCTGAGAAAAATTGGAGATTATTCATTTAAATAATTGTAAACAATTGTAATTTTAAATAGCAGCAAATATTTTTAATCTAAAGACACGACAATTTCCTCTTTTTTTTTAATTAAATATTTATACAAGCAAAATTCCATAGTTGAAATTGAACTTATATGCTACAAAATAAGTATTTAATTTATATTTTTATTACACTTCTATTATTATACGAAAATACGCTTAGAAAATAATTGATAAAAATTATCGCCAAAAATAAAAGTGCTGGGATTCGAACCCAAAGAATAAGTTCAAGATCTTAGCGCGCAGTCAACCATGCAGCCGATCCGCTTACCAGAAGAATTAATTTATCGGATTATAAACTGTTACTTAAATTTTGAGACTTGTTTTCTTAAGATCCCCTGGGTGTTGCGCTTTATGGCTTTCATATATTTATATACAAACTATACTATATCGATTCAGAAACGTTCGCCCCATTCTGTGTCCTCAACCTCAGAACCTCTCATTCTAAGCAAAGAGATATAGAGATATATTATATTTTTATTTCACACATTTTTCTTCCTCGAGCACTTAATATATCATGCTTACTTGGGTGAAGCATGTAACTGCTCAAAATTTTGCAGTTAAACTTTGCAGCCTTTAAACTTCCAAAAATTCAATTTTCAGATTTCGTCTTATTCTGAATATTTACAGTTCTGAACAATATGCAAAAAACCGCATTAAAAAATTGGCATTATTTCTTGAGTTATAATCATTCTTATATTGCTTTACATGGATACTTTAAGTAGATATTAAAACTTTAAGAATTTTGAAATTGCGCGCACTGTTACTTTCAAACTATATAATTTAAGAATTTAAAAAAATTACTGTATAGTCTTCATGGTAAAACCAAAAAAAAAAATTGTTTTTTTTTAAATTTTTTTGTACTTGAAAAAAGAATTTAACTTTAAATTTTTTTTTAATTTTGTGCTAAAATTAAATTTTAAACGATATTTTGGGCATATTTTGGTTTTAAGTTAAAGATGAGTATGTTATGATTCTATTTTGGTTCAATTTTTTTTTTATATCCTTCATTTCTAATTTTATCATGCGCGCAGCACTTAATGATTTTCATTCACGTATTAGTGATATGAATTTTTAAAATTAAAATTAAAATATTATTTTCAAACATACAACATTTATTTTTCCGTATAACATACTTAAGAATATATACTTTAGGCATGGAGTAAAAAAAAATTCCCAAGTGCATATTATGTAAGTTTTGATAATTTGAAAATGGTGATTTTTTTTTATCGTTTCGACACACTCAAAGGTCTTGTTCACCCTTAAATTGAATAACAATAAAAACAAGCTCATACATTTTATCACTAAATGTAACGCTTCAAAAAGCTGTTTCTTTCATTCATTTTGGAAAGGATTGTCAGTGAATAACACTGTGTAACACGTGTTATTGGCAAATATTTAGACTGAAATATTTTACGGCATGAATTGAAGTTAAGATTGTATTCCAAAAATTCCTTGGTTAAGAACTTTGTTATCAGTAATTCAAATTATTTAACAGCAGCAAGAAAAAATTATGTCGCTTTAACCTCAATCTGATTTTTGTTTTATATTAAAAATTTGTGTTGAAGAGTGTTTGCTGTTCAGGGGTTGTACCTACTGGCAAGGTCGAAATAAAATGTGTATTTTTGGAATTTATTTTCCAAGATGTTTCAAAACTTTTTTTGTATTTTGGATATTCCAGTTTCAAGAAAATAATTGATTTTTCTAAAGACAAAATAAAGTTGGATGTCTCCAGCAGACCCGCACCCTGGAGTTGGTTTCGTCCTGGTAACTGTCCACTGTGATCATCGTAACTCTGTCATGTGTTATCTGAAATTATAAAAAGCATAATTTCTTTACTCCGAACACTTAAACCTAGGCCGTTTTTGGAAAAAAACTCACTTTGAACGAAATAGCGGCCGTTGAAAGTTAAGGCACCACTTTTTACAAATAATTTTGAACTTTGATTGTTTATAAAAATAGAAAGAAATGATCAGATCGCGAAAAGGAACGATTACCTTTCAGATAATATTGTTGTTAAAAATTAGCCAAAATTTGAAAAAGATTGGTTGAGATTTGTCTGAGTTATCGTGATCACCGACTTTTAAAAAAATAATTTTGAGATAATCATGTTTAAAGACTCAAGTTATGATTTATGTATAATAGAACAAAGTAAATGAAAGGGCGCAACTTTCTTAATTTTAATCAGATCGACTAGAAAATGTAACTAAATATGTTTTACTGGTTGTACTTTCAGGAAATGCAATAATAATAAAAAAATGTATTTTTTGAAAGTTTGCAGGTAGGTATAATTCCTCTAATAGTTAGAACGGGTAAAAAAAAGTACCGTCTGCAATCCTCGGGATTTTTAGACTTTTATTACAAGAGCCATCCATCTTCTACGCTCTGTAAAGAAACAGCTCTAACAAGAATGATGAGCAGGGAAGACCGAGCTACGCTCGGTCAAAATTAGCCATGAGTTCAACTCGAAATATTTTACTCTCTGTATTATTTCTATACTGCCTTTTATTTTATAAAAATAGCTTGACCCATAATGACTCATAATCAAAATTACCCACTAATCAAATTTTCTCGTACCCGAGTTGTCGACCAAGCCCAATTGTCTTCTCGTGCCCGAAACCCGTAGGATATAAAATTTAGTCAAAATAGTCTGAGCCGTTTTTTAGATAAAATTAGCTTGACCCACAGTAACCGAAAAATGATCCACTAATAAGATTTTCTCGAGCATGTGACCTAGCTCAATGATTTTCTCGTGCCCCAAAACCGTAAGATACAAAATTTAGTTCAAATCGTCTGAGCCGTTTTTAAGATAAAAATACCTTGACCCATAATGACCCATGACAAGAATGGCCCACTAATCGAATTTTCTCGAACACGTGACCTAGTCCAACAGTCTTCTCGTGCCCTAAAACCATAGGATGCAAAATTTAGTCTAAATAGTCTGAGCTGTTTTTTAGATAAAATTAGCCTGACCCACAATTAGCTTGACCCAAAAATGACCTTCTAATCGAATTTTTTCGGATATGTGACCTAGTCTAGTTATTTTCTCGTGCCCGAAACTCGTAGGATACAAAATTTAATCAAATCGTTAGATCCGTTTTTAGGTAAAATTAACTTGACCTGCGTTTACCCAAAAATGACCCACTAATCTAAAGTTCTCGAACATGTGACCCATCCCAATAGTCTTCTTATGCCCAAAAATGGTAGGATACAAAATTTAGTCAAAATCGTTTGAACCTTTTTTTAAAATACAATTAACTCGATCGTGACCCATGGTGACCCCAAATGACCCACTAATCGAATTTTCTCGAAGATGTGACCTATCCCAATGGTTTTCTGGTGCCTCAAAACGGTAGGATACAAAATTTCGTCAAAATCGTTAGAGCCGTTTTTACAATAAAATTTGCACACACACACACACACACACACACACATATATATATATATATAACCACACACACATACAAGATTTGCTCGTATTAGAATATATGATTCATCCATTTTAACCTCAGTATAATGTGTTTTGGTTTGAAAATGCTTTTTAGTTAGCATGCTGGCTTGAAGAGTTTTTATGTTAGATAATGAGAATGAAAACAACAGTCTAACATCTAGTACTTGGATGTTTTTTGCATTTTAAACTAGTATTAGAAGTGTTAATTCACCTTTTTAGGTCTGTGAACAAACAGCATTTTGTTGAGGACTCCTCTTCCGTCTCATGTGCTTAGACAGGGCCTGACTAGCAATTTTTTGTGCCTAGGGCACTTTCAATTTTTCGTTTCCTCTTAGATTGGTTGATCTACTGATACTAGTTTTTTTTTTTTTTTTTTTTTTTTTACATATTGCACGCTTATTCGAGAAGTATCAACTCAAAAACTACGTTTCCCGGAAAATTTAAAAACGGTTCCATAAATAAAAATAAAACATTTCTTCTATTTATTGAAATGTGCTTTTAACCATAGATTGAGATGTATTTTTGTCATTTTATCGTATTAATATCTCAAATATCACATTTTTTTCAGTTGTGTCACTTTTCGAATAAATGTGGAATATGATAAAATTGAATGACTTGACAAATACAGCACATCATTTACTAGAAAATAATGATAAAAAGTATATGCACATCTCCTTCTCATTTTTTTTCTGTCTTGTTGTTATTTAACTTCATGACATATATAAAATCAAATAAAGAAAACTGAAGATTACGTTATACTTTAATAAGTAAAATTTCTGGTATAAACATGTTTATTTTATCTGAAAGATTATAGACCAGAAATAATGATAATAATTAAGTCTTATATTTTTCTTTTTAATCTGTTGTCCTTTTTTATGAAAATACAAAGTTATTATAAAAGCCATTAAAGGGTTATGGAATCATTTCATTAAAAATGGTTCGAAATAAGACATCTGATATTTAAGTGCAATTGTACATAGCCCTACAATTTTATAATGAATTACAAACACTTTCATCTTTATTTCTCTTAATATTGTATTTTCTTGTCTTTTCTCGTTTTTTGTGTCTTGCTGTTATTTAACTTGTTATAATACTCTAAATTGTCTATGTTTTAATATTTTTAGCAGGTAGTAATAACAAAAAAGAAAGAAAAAAAAGAAAGGACGAAAATTTTAAAATTCAGCAAACAATTTTTTTTTATATAAATGCAACAAAAAAGCACTATGACATTACAGTCACCAAGGTTAGATGAAAAGGCAAAAATCATAGCGTACTGTGTACTCAGTTTCACAATTGTTAACATATTAAATTTATCTAAAAAGGTCACGCTAATTTGTATTCAATCTCTTTTTCACTCATATAATAGAATTTAAATTGTACGAAAAACTAATATATCAGTTTTTTTTCCTTCATTGTAATTCCGTTAATTTTTAAGATGCATGCATGCAGTTTCTTGCAATGATCTTGCTGCACGAAAAATGAAAATTTTGTAATTGAACAGTTTTGTCATGGGAGGTCCTATAAAAAATTAAAAAGTGTAACTATTTGAAAAATAATAAAATTAATATTTCATTAATCTTGTTTCTTACATTATTTTGATCATTTTTGGAATTTACATTGCATATTTATCTCCAGCATGTAAAATATTAATACCCTTTTTAATATTTTTGTGATACCCTGTATATGACCCATCATTTACGAACCTTCATCATCATAGTGTTTCCTAAATTTAGCCTTCCAAAAGTTCTGATCTTTAAGCCTGAAGGATTAGAGACTCTCATCTTGATCCTTGAAAACCATTTGTCCTCCAATAGCCATGAAACATCTTACCACCATCTTAATACTATCTTAGAATTATATATTAATCTATTGATTCTGCAGTAATTTGTGAATATGACCTTAGTAGACAGAAATGCTACATTTATTAAATAGCTTTGAATTCGAAATTCATAAGACGATAGATGAAAACCTCGTACTTCAATCAACGCAGTACACATAATGGAAAATAAACAAAGAAATGACATCTTTAAATTATAATTGCGTTAAATAGAAACACCCTTCTACAAATAAAAAAAAAAGAATTAAAAAGATGAACATTTTATAAATAAAGTAGAAATATTTGTTAATATCGCAAATAACAAACACATCATTTTCTACTTTATTTATTTGTCGTCAGTCCTCGGTGCTTTTTTACTAAACAAAATTTCATGTTTATTAAATAATATATTCATGCTCTAATATTTAAAATACTTTTTATGTACATAATATTTTGTCTATATTTAATTTTAATTTTAAATTACTGCTTAATACGCATGCTAATAATGTCCGTCACATTTTAAAATTAGGAGCAATCAAAGATCCTTGAATTATGCCAATCAAATAATGTACTGATTATTATTATGACTTTCACAACTACCAACACATTCCTCATTTCACTTTTCAGAAACGAATGGACAATTAGAAGGATTTGCTAGAATGCAAATACGTCGTGGAAAAGACGATTTGTACAATAAAGCGATTCCAATTTTCATTAATTAGTAACAGTAAATAACAAGTTTCGACGTCTTTATGTTAAAATTTTTTCATCGCAAAACTTTTAGATTTGTATCTAGCATTAATCATTTTAACCGTATCTTTTGAAAAGATAAATCATAAAAAGCGTATCACTTTGGAAGTCCATTAATTAGGGTTTAATAAGCCATAATTTATAATCTTTTCAAAGGCATGGATTAACTATTTTATTAATGAATAATTAGTATTCGAGAAAGAACTTTGATGATAGATTGTTACGCATTTATTAAAATAGGACAGTTTGATTTAATAGGAAATAAATAGATTTTATGCAGTGCTCTAATTGTTATAAATATAAATAAATCTTTAAACCCTTTAAGTTAAAATTGATTATCATAATCTCTTTTAAAATAAATATTTCAACAATTTCTATGGTAACATTTAACGTTTGTTTATAAAGGATTATTCATTTAAAAGGACGTATTTTGAAAAGTATTTTTCTATTTCCATTATTTTATTTGAAGTACAGAAATTTGCGTTTACTTTTGTGGGATATTACGTGTTTTTTTTTTTTTAATTTAACGTAGACAAAACATTAGTAAAAAACACAAATCTTTCTTTCACTTTAAAAATTTATGTCGTCTATTTCGTCCGATAAATTTTCATGGTTCGAATGTAATTATTTTTTAGAAATTTTCTTTTCGTGCTGATAAAGTATTTTTACGAATTTTATTTTATCCATTTATTTTTGTGTTTATCTGTATACGTGCAAGACAATTATAAAAGACAATGAGCATTTTACAATATTAAGTAAATAAAAAGTAAATCCACTTATTTATCAGACTCACTATAATAATTAATAAGAAATTATTGTTATTTTCATACAATTATTTTGTGTAACATTAAAAGAAATTTTTTATCGTTTATTTCTAACTGAATAGTTCACAAATCAATGCTTCAAAAAATAATACATACGGCATAGATTGTGAAGCACTTTCCAGAATATTATTAAGATATTTAATTTTTTCATATGATGAAATGAGGTATCTAAATAAGCAATTTAAAAATCGATGTATTTGAACTATAAATGCTACTAACACTTTTTGCATGAAAGGGAATCTATCTATTGTTCCCCTGACTTTCGCATGTGTGCCTCCCTGAATCTGAGTTTCGAGGTTATTTTTCTACGGTTATATGCAAATTAGCTTACTGTGGTCGACTGGCAAAGTATAAATACGAATGTAAAAGTTTGAACAGACAAATCAGCCGAATCTCGCTTAGGTGGATTTCCAGTGCAGACATCGTACCATTTTGTCTCAACGATTTACGTGGCTTAAGAAAAGCGAGTTAGTTTCCGGAAGCCAAACAGCGGGCCTTTAGTAAGGTAGTATGTGTACGCTCAAATGGTATTCATCATTAATCTGATTGAACTTCGGCCGCGATCAGGTGCAATCCGGTTAGTCGTGAATTTACTTTGAGCATTCGACTGAAGTTTTTTAAGTTGGGGTAGATGGTGAATACGAGCATGAGAGTTTGCTGGCGATGAATTGTTTAAAGCATTTAGATTCTGCCCGCTCCACTGCAGTCCTTATTACTTATTACTTCTTAATAAATTAGTTGTTTTAATAACTCCGTGTCATATCGACTGTCTTATGTGCCGGGCCCGAGAGACCAGTTACCAATGGCGTCCGAAATAATTGTGTACCTGGGCCGTTAGAGGTAGTCCCCAGGATTTATTTTAGAGGTAGTAAAGATGTGAATGCGTGCATTTCAAAATTTGATGAATATATATATCTTTAATAGCGTACCGGATAAAATTGAATACTCAATATGGATATGTTTCCTGAAAGAGGGTGCTTTATTGTGATTGGAAAATATTGGCAAATTTTCTTTAACCAATGAGGCTCAATATTATAATCAAACAGTAGCGGAACTGGAAAACGTGGGGGATAAGAGTTCTTTACGCCGAGAATTTTATTGTAGTAAAAAAACCTTATTCCATAAGCAATTGTTTGATTATCATATTCAGAAAATGTTAGGTGATGACATAATTATGCCAATTGATTCTCTGTTTGCGGTAACATTGGTGATGTGTAGGAAGGATAACGGTAAGATTGCGTATTATCTGGTTGCAGGTTCGCGATTGATCACCGTAAGCTTAATGCTATCACACAATATCCCCAGTTCTCAGTTCTTGTTATACATGAAATTTTAGCGAATATTACGAGTAAAAATTTCCTGTCTAATTTGGATTTAACTTCAGGTTATTTTCAAATTGCTATGATGTCAGAGGATATAACAAAATCTGCTTACATAATTAGCATTGGGTGTTTTGCTTTTAAGAGGATGAGTTTTAGTTTATCAAGAGCTCCATCCACGTTTCAGAAGGCCATGAAGACTTAGACACCATGAAGACACCTTAGACCTTCATTAGGTAAGGGTGTCTTGGTCTATTTGGATAATGTTATTGTGATGCCAGCAACGTTTGAGGAGCATTTGAGATTGCTAAGGAAAGTCTTTATTTTATTACGGAATGCAAGTAAATTTTTGAGGAATGAAATTAAGTACTTAAGGGTTACGATTTCGCAAGATGGAATTGGAACTGTTTCGAAAAAGACGAAGGCTTTTGCGTCTATGTCCCTCCCTCTAAAAATCACCAAAATTAGTTAATGCAGTTTGAGGTTTATTGTGATGCTAGTTCATTTAAATTGGGTGCTAAGTTGGCTCAGAAAGATAGACCGATAGCGTTTGTATTGAGGATTTTGAATGCGGCTGAAAGAATGTGTTCTACTATTGAGAGGAAATGTCTGGCTGTTATTTAGATTTTGCATAAATTTCGCTACTTTTCCAATTAGTTACCAGTGAAAGAGATCACGTATTATACTGTTTTGTTAAAGTTAACGAATGGGAAAGATTTGTATTGTATGGTGAGGTGGAGTTTGAAGTTGGCGGAATATAATATAGATATTGAACATAAGGCTGGTAAAGAGAATGCACTAGCTGTTGCGTTGTGTCGTAACCCACAGGAAGGTTCAGAGGCAGTTGAAGAGGTTAAAGTGTGCGTATTGCCATCGTTGGTGTTAAGGGAAACAGAGCAATTGATGCAGGAACAAGATACTGATGCGGAGTTTGGTGGTTTGTATCGTTATTTGGAGAATTCAGATGGAATTCATAATGCGGCCATGTTTGAACAATGGTCCCAGCCGTTCAAATTAACTGATGCTCTTTTGTTTTATTGTAAAACAGTTAATTCACGATATGAACTGAGATATTTTCACCGCTAGTCTTCATAAGGCCATTCTTAAAGAATCAAATGATAGTCCTTAGCAGGACACTTAGGAATTTGCAAGACGTATGCCCGAGTTTGTGACTCATGCTTATTCCCCAAGATGCGGAAAGCAGTCGGCGATAATGTCTCCATCTTCAGTACATGTCAAAGGTTTAATTATAAGAATATATAAGTCCAGCTAGCAAATTAATACCAATTAAAGTAACATGCCTCCTAAAACAGGGGTGGCGAATCCGCGGCCCGCCAAGCCTTATCTTACGGCCCGTCGTCCTTTTTTCCTGAATCGCAAACCTTTCTGAAATTTTAACCTTTGTGGAAGGAAAACTATACGAACAGCATTCGAAAGATCGAATTATGAAATTTGTAAATTTACCTATCAATGTCACAATTAATTAATTATGTATCGGCGTTTGTAAATCCCACCCTGAGGTTCCTCTCAGCCAAAAAGCTACAATCAAAGAAACATGAATTGATTTCTCGAGCACCTATTTCCCAGCCTTAATGCTGGGTACACGATAACAATCCGTCGTAACTTAGAACGAAATTTTGAGCAGGCTTTCTGGAGTCGGACCCCCTTCGGCAGATTGGAAGTGGCTATGATAACAAAGAGGAAAATTCATAAAGTGTTAGAGTTTCCGAGAGGTTGAAATCGTGGAATATCACAAATACCCTATGAATCAAAGAAACTAGATTGGAAATATATGACACTGATAGATCGACATAGCACTTTTAAGCAGATACGTACAGAGTTTATGTTTCTGGGTTAATAATCACTATTAATAAAATCTTCACTGATGTCCGTCGACTAAGGGCCAAGAAAAGATAAATTGAAGATTAATTTAGAACTTTCAAGAATAGTGGAATATAAGTTAAGTTTTGTGGAAATATAAAAAAACCTATCTGTTTGGTATGCAAAGAATTGATACCTGTGATGAAAAAATTCAATATTAAAAGGTAATACTAAATATTAAAAGAAATTTGACTATTATACTGGACAAAGTAGGCAAAATAAAGTAAGTGAATGGAGACGAAACTTACTTTTGAACAAACTGCGTTTATGAAAGTTGCTCCAGAATCAAAAGCAAGTTTATAAAAGCACTTTATTCAGTTGCAAACATAACAGCAAAGAAAATAAACCATATTCAGATGGTGAATTTGTTAGGGAATGTTCGAAAGCATGATGGAAGTAATAATGTTATGCTCATTGCTTGCTACCCTCCTTCCCATTGACTCCGTCACTCGCGAAAGAGACTTGAGACGATCTTTTTGGTAGTATGGTTTTGTTGCCACCACCGATATAAGTGATACCGACACTAAGTTGAAGAGGCTTAACGTTGAATAATCAAATATAATTTATTGATTAAATATTAATTGAAGAAAAACTAAGATTAATAATATTTACAGGAAATTAATATACAGGAAATACAGTCTTCTTTGATACAGGAAAGTATCTCCAATATTTCTCTACGTTTTCAATCCGTTTAAATGATAGCACGATCTAGTTTACTCTTATCATTTCCTATCTTTTTTCCTTCATTCACTTTATCACTACTATCTTCCTTACCCTCGGTTTCTTCGGGATTCTATTAATGCTTTTTCGTGGTTTAACCCTGCCAATTCATTAGCCACTTCAGGGTGTAAAATTACCTGTTCCTTACTATTACAGTCCCTGGCCAAATTATTAGACGCACACATGTGTTTTTGTGTAAAATCATATTACTAGCTTCATAGAGATGATATTATTGTATAAACAATTACAAGTCAGAATAAACATTAATTGTAGGGTAAGAATGAATAAAAAGCACGCCAATGACTTTAAAATTATTTATTTTTGTAAGTCAAATTAAAATTATTGAACTTGAAAAACTTTCTACTTAAAATTCGAAAATATCAATATTTCGTGGAGCCTCATTTGGCGGCAATCAATGCCTCTATTCGTCGTGGCATACTGTTAATGCAACGTTGAATAGTTTCTTGCATGTATGGAGAATGATTCCAGACATGAATAAGTTTTTCTATCAATTGGGTTTTGTTCGTTATGACCTCTTGGCCAACTCCCTTCTTCATCAGCTCCCAAACATTTTCGATGGGATTCATATCTGGTGAATTACCCGACCAGTCCAATACAGGGATTTTTCTTGTTGTAAATAAGCTTTTACTGATCGTGCTGTATGGCAAGGAGCTCTATATTGCATAAATGTAAAAGGTTCTACATTTGGAAACAATTCTTTTAGTTGTGGAATCAACTGACTTTGCAACACCTCTTTGTATTGCTCTAGTTTCATAGTTCCTTTGACTATGTAAAGACGTCCAGTGCCTTTGCCACTTACGTCAGACCAAACCATGACCTTTGTTGGGTGCTTGACTGTTGGAACGACACAATCTTGATGAATCTTTTCGCCAGGACAACGACGCATAAACTGGGATTTTTTTGCTAAAATTTCAAAAATGCTTTCGTCACTGAAGCAAACCCGAAATAAATAATTTTAACATGCAGAATTTATCTAATGATTAAAGACAGACATTGTTAAATGTTTTAAGTTTTAATAAAATAAGAATAACTTTATAATTACCGATTTCCAGAACTCCAATGTCTTGTGTTTATGCTCTCTAGCCCACTTCAGTCGCTTAGCTTTCATTGCTTCGGTTCATTTTGGTTTTTTAGCTGGTTTAAAGGCCTTGAAATTCATAGCTATTGGTTTTCTGCGTACAGATCGTTCTGACACAACAACATCAGGCTCTTAGAGCTTCGATCTGATCTGTTTTGTAGTAGCAAATTGATTTTCCACGCAGATCTTCTTTAAGCGTTATTCTATCCTTGGTGTAAATACAGATTGTCTTCCACATTTATTTTTTCATTTTTGGCTCAATGTTTGTCCAAGCCCAAGTTTTGTCTTTACCCGCCTTACACTTGCTTCAGAAACATTCAATTTTCTTGAAATTTCTATATTCGAATATTTTTTAATATTTAAAAGCGCTTTTATTTCGCCTTTCTTTTCTGTTGACAAATCTGTTTTTCTACCCATATTTTAATTACCTAAAAATAGTATATTGACTATTAAAAATAATATATTCACAATTAAAAATAGTATATTCACACTAGAAATACAAATAAACATCTAACAACTGATTTTACAATGCCAGAAACACCTTCATGATCGTCGCAGATAGCCACGCAATTGAAGCCTGTCATGACGTGTTTTAGTTCGGTTGACCTTGAGACAGTGTTATAATTCGACATGTCAGCAAAAGCAGTTTCTCAAATTAGGAAAATATGTGGCATATATTATTTTAATGAATTAAAACTATATTAACACGCTGAATTAGTTTTTAGGGTCATTAGATACCAAATATTTTAATAAAAACAACTGCGTCTAATAATTTGGCCAGGGACTGTATCTATTATCAAAGTACATCCTGATGAATTACATTAGTTTGACCGAATTTTGGAATAGCTAAAGGTAATTGAATTAGCTGGTATTTAACTGCCTCACCAAATATCCCTTGTAAATAAATGCTACCAGCCCGATTTAGTTTTTCTGCCGGTACTAAGTCTTTATGAATGACACTTATTTCAGAACCTGAATCCACTAATCCTTTTGCTCTTTTCCCATTTACACTAACCTCAATTTTCTCGAGTTTATTTAATTTCGCTGCAATAACTTCAGTTCTCCGTTCTCCTTTTGCTACAATTCTTGCCATAATCGCCCCCTTTGGTAACTCTTTAATTCCTCGCACGGAGACATTATTTACACTAGCCCTTGATTCTCGCTCCTTATTAATCTGACTAATTCCCCTCATTATTTACTTTCGTACAAAAGCGTTGGTAATGACCCCTTAAGCCACATTTAAAACAAGTAGGCGTTGCATCCTCATTAGATTTTTTGAACTCTGGTTTTCTACCTGAAAATGAACTGACTTCATTGTTCCCATTTTGCCTCCAATTACCACTAAATCTATTATATTTTCCCCCCTCTAGAATCTTCGTTGTTTACATATCTTTCTTCACCTTTAAAATTGTTACAAGTTACCGCATAAGATTTGCGTTTAGCGTCGAAGAAATTATCACATTCCTTAGCAAATTTCGAAGCTTCTAACCATTTACTTTGTTGCGTTAATCCGATATGTGCAAAAGTTTCATCATCTAACGAATTTACTAATTTATCGGTAATGATTAATTGATTCACCTTTTCATACGTGTCAGCATCCCGAATCTTACAATAATTTTCCCACGTTGCTAGTAACCACGATACAAATAGTACATGAGTCTCATTTTGGTTCCTCCTAGCTTTCCTAAAATTTTCCAAACATGCCTGTGGTGTTGGTTCGTGCTCCCTAAAGACTAAATCTTTTAACTCCTCATAGCTCTCCATTTGTTCTCTATTGATATAAATTAGCAAATTATCCGCCTTACTTCCTAACATATTTAACAGCATTTCAGCCTGCTGGTTTTCCGGTACATTTTTAGTTTTAAACGCCCTTTCCAGACTGTTAAAAAATAATTTCCATCCCTCGGTTCCTTCTGGTACCTTGATCGATAGAGTTTTGACACTTTTAATCAGTTTCTCTATGCTAGATTCATTATTATGTTCTCGATCCCCATTATTATGGTTGGCGGACTCCTGAATTCTTAATCTTTCGATCTCTAACTCATGGTCCATTCTCAATTTTTTGGTCTTTTCTTCTCTTTCTAACTCATATTTCCGCTTTCCAGCTTCTTCCCTTTCCGCCAAAATAGTGTTAGCTAACTCCTTAAAGCTTTCTTCCTCATACCCTTCGCTTTCGATAATTTTGTTCTTAAGGATTATTCTGGTATCCCCTTCTAAAACTTCCACCCTTATTTTCTGGGCTATTGTCTGAAGGTCCACCTTTTTAAGTTTTAGTAAATAAGCCATAGTTTCTGCTAGTTAATTAATGTTACTCTATACATTATTAACTTAACTTTCGCGAACATTTACTCTTACACACTTACTTTAACACTACTATTCTTTAACTTATATAAAAATAAGGAATTAACACTTTTCATATGACAATATACTTTCATTTGAACACCGATACCCCCAAAATATACTTTTAATAATAATGCAAAACAATTTCAATAAAGACACTAGTGCAAGACAATATAGAATATAGTATCGGTTCAAGACTATTTGGATAAGATAACTAATACCACAATAATTTGAATATAAGAGCACAGATGTCAAACAGTTTCATTTAGAATATTGATATTCATAATATAAAATAATTTTAATTTAATATCAATGCAAACAATTTATACATCATTACTGGTTCTTACAAAAAAATCTAATTATTGCTTTTTCATCACTTTTAATCATTGCTTCTCCTCAGAGCATTAGACAGACTCTTTTTTATTTTCACAAGCTTCCCCTTTTGTTTTTCTTTAAAAGTATACCGTTAACCTGGCGCAGTATTATACAATTAAATTTTTGCTTAGATAAATATTATATGTTTACGTGAATTAACAAAAGAAAAATAATATCTCAAATTAAACAAACTGACTTTCTCTTAAATAATGCATAACATAATTGTAATCATTACGTATCTCATCACAATTATTAAATTACCTCTAAATACCAATATATAAATGTTTCAGTTCTATTTATATAAATAATTTCACAATAAATATTTTACATTAAACCCCTATCTTACGGTTCAGTAATGGATTCGTCAGCAGAAAAATGAACAAAACACTTTGTCTCTTTTTGCCTTCATTCGGCTCCTAGATTTTTGATAGACACCTGTTACACACCTCCTACGGTTGTTGATTAGACTAATTCACATTCTACTCTGGAAATACTGTTGACGCTTTTCTTCTCTTGTTTGATTACACTAATTCACAAACTTTTTGTCGACACTACTTTGGACACATTGTTGACACTTTTTTCTTTTCTTGTTTGATTACACTAATTCACAAACTTTTTGTCGACACTACTTTGGACACACTGTTGACACTTTTCTTCTGTTGTTTTATTACACTAATTCACAAACTTTTGTCAACACAACTCTGGACACATTGTTGACACTTTTCTTCTCTTGTTTGATTACACTAATTCACAAACTTTTTGTCGACACTACTTTGCACTGTAAAAAATGATTGTCAAATTCTCTGCATTTATTCCAGTATATCGCAACATAATATTTCCGTAGGTAAAATTACCGCAAATATAACAGTAGATTTAACCAGTGTTTAAGATTTCAACATCCTTTCATGCGAACAACCAATCAGATCACATCGTAACCGGCGTCTACGCAAGCAAATACATATTACTAGCATGATCTGCGCAAAGAAGTTCTACTTCCGTCTACGAGATTTTTCTCCCGCGACAGCGAAAGCGAGCAAATGGTGTGTTAACGCTACGGGCTTACGTGCCTGCATTGTTAATATATCAGCGTTTAATTACAATAATTACAAATAGTTTTTATATTTGTATTAGATAAACGCAATTCTAAAGTAAGTTTGTAATTCTAGTCCAATTATCTATCTATCTATCTATATATATATATATATATATATATATATTATCTAAGTTCTTCTCGCCCTTCAGAATTGAAATGCTTCTATTTTTAGTACTACAAATATATTCTCTTTCTATGTATGTATTTATACATAGTAAGTATTATAATGAATATTTGATGTCTCACTCAGTTTTGTCACATTAAAAAAATTTCTATTAATAAATTCTGAATTCTTATATATATCATATACAAAGCAATAAAGAAATGTTTAAATGTTGGATTGAAATTCTATACATAAAATAATGAGTTCTAATGTTGTTTGTCAAACAAACGACGAACTTTATGATTATTCTAATAATCATCTAAAAATGACAACTGATTAAATTCAATGATTTAAAAAAAATATGGCTTTCAGCAGTTATTGTGATCATTTGTACGGAAATATGACTGTTAAAATTACAGAACTTTTTGTGGTAATTTGTACGGAAAAATGTCTGTGAAATTTACTACAGTTATAACTGTTGAAATGACAGAATATATGCGATAAAATTTACATCGAAATTTACTGTGAGTTTTACGTAAAAATTGCTGGCAACATTGCTGCCAGCAGTTTTTGCCGTAAATTTGACAGACTTTTTTTACAGTGCGGACACACTGTTTACACTTTTCTTCTCTTCACTGGTACAGGATTCTTCTTTCACGTCGCTGTTTTTTCATCTTTTCTTGATACTGGCCTTTGTAGTTTAGCTCCATCGCTATTTTTCAGTCTTTCCTGGCTACTGGTCCTCGTAGTTTGATCCCGTCGCTACCGCCATTGTTATGCTCATTGCTTGCTACCTTCCTCCCCGTTGACTCCGCCACTCGCAAAAGAGACTAGAGACGATCTTTTTGGTAGTATGGTTCTGCTGCCACCACCGATATAAGTGATACCGGACACTAAGTTGAAGAGGCTTACGTTGAATAATCAAATATAATTTATTGATTAAACATTAATTGGAAACAAACTAAGATTAATAATATTTACAGGAAATTAAGCTATCAAAGAATACAGTCTTCGTTGATACAGGAAAGTATATCCAATATTTCTCTACGTATTCAATCCGTTTAAATGATAGCACGATCTCCCAGATCGCAAACCACAAGTTATACTGCTATATATTACGCTCCGTACCAGCGGCGTTATACCACTCTCCTTGATAACGCACTCCGGCGATCTCAATACACTTTTCCCGTAGCACACAGCTACCGAACGCTCCTTCCGGTCCGACTAGAATCGGTCATTCATCCAAACTTCACGTCCAAACTCACTCTTCGTACTGCCCCAGCAACTATCTTTTTTGCTGTGTCTTTCCTCATCCACGGGGTTCCCTTCTCTTACATCACGTACTGATCCTTACCTGTTGCCTCCAACATCACCCCCCTTTTTTCTCACTATTTCTTTCACACTCTCGCTGGTCCAGACACCATTCTATTCGAACTACATTCCCGAGATTTCAATCCCTTTTGGAATGTGGTTTTCGTGACATTGATGTATGGCTAGGCTTCTTGTGGGAGATTACTTCCGAACTGAAATATGTAGAAAATATGGAAGAAATATTTAAGTAAATACACTTATACAATACAATAATGAAATCTATCATTATAAATATAAAAAGATATATGAAACATAGGTATAGATAGCGTTAGAAACCTAACAAATATGTCTAGAAAGAAGAAAATATTTGGAAAAAGCAAATTTGTCTCGACAAACAATATGTTGACGTGTGGATCAAATTGAAAGTTCCATTGAGAACAATTTGAAAAATCTGTCGTCAAAATTCAAATTTTATCCTCTCGCACTAGATAAATGCAGAGATGTGACCAATACAGACCAAATAGCAATTTTTATCCTATGTGTTGATGAAGCTTCTAATGTAACAGTTGAATTAACACCGATATATCCATTCAAAGAAACTACAAAGTCACGAGATTTGTTTGAAGCAGTTGAGTTAACATTAAACTGATTTGCACTGAAGTTCTGAAATTTGTCGGATATTACAACCGATGGAGCACCAGCACTGGTTCGATAACACGAAGGTTTAATGAAATTAATTTAAGATGAGAATTGCAAAGAGGACAATACAACGATGCTTAATTTTTATTGCATTATTCATCAAAAGAATTTGTATTTAAAATCGCTCAAGATGGACCATGTTAAGAAGGTGGCACGTGAATTTTATTAAATCACGGGGTTTCAATCATCGTTAGTTTCAAGAATTTTTTAAATCCTCAGATTCAGAGTACAGTGACATAATATATTATTCAGAAATAAAGTGGCTAAGCCATACTGAAATGTTGAAAAAAAAAACTGTACGATTTGTAAAACGAAATTAAATTATTCTTTGAAAATAAATAGTAAAAATTACCAGAGTTTGAAGATTAACACTGGCTTTGGGATTTTGTATTTCTTGTCGATATCACAGGCCATCTAAATGAAGTGAATAAGCGTCTACAAGGAAATGATCAATTGATAAACAAAAAGTATGAGCATGTATCTGCATTCCAAATTAAACTTGAACTTTGGGAAGAGTTACTGTGTGCAAATGAACTAATCCCTTTCCTTACATTATCTGCTCAATCGGAAGTTACTGATTGAAGCAGGTAGGAGCGAACGGGACAGGTTACCATAGGGGAACATTGGCTCATCAGTAATATTTTTCAAACTATGGCGTTACTAGCTAAGTGACATATATCTTATGACTTCTTCTTTCACCCACAACAGCGTCAGCATTGAAGAAGCAATCTAACGAAAGCCACTTCGATTTTTCAAATTTTCGCTCGGGTAAAGTGTTCTTTTGCACTTATAAATAATCCTTTCTAATTTGTTTCTAAATTAAAGTTTCACATTGGTGAATAGTAACCGAGAATAAAAGACTGTTGTTCAGAGCTTATTTTCTACCTACTGATCTTAAAAAAATATTAACAGAAGATTTTGATACGACGATCAAAAAACAAAATTTCGATATGGGGCAAGTTGGCCCATTTAATGTCTAGGCCATTAAATCGGAAGAGCCCGGCTTTATAAAGATAAAATAATGATAATAATATTAGGGTAAATCCTGGTTAGATGCCCCATCGGGTTAGTTGCCCTAGTTACTGTATTTCAGCTATTGGATGTGTGGCAAATCTAGTGATGTTCTTCTATTATCAATCGTTATAAAAAAAAAGTAGTAGACGAAATTGATTCGAAAGTGATTTTGTTCTTCAAATAAAAGTAATAATCATCAAAGAAAGGTAAGTTTGGTTTTTGTTTTATATTCTTGTAAGATAGAGACAAGTAGAAGATGAAATATAATGTACTTGCTAGAGATTCTTAAAGAAAAATTTAGTGAATGTTGTTGAAACACGTATCGAGTAATGTGTGAATTATAGGTACCAGCCAAATTTATTCCTACTTTCAAAGCTAATGGCTGGGGCATCTATTCCGGATTAAAAAGATACATGCCCCACCTTCATCGGGCATGTATGCCGCACTTGTTATGCAGAATAAAACACTCTATTTATATTTATCAAATAACTTTGTTGTGTGAGAATATTTTTTTAAATATTCAGAATTGTGAGAAAAAAATTCTGTTTCTTCTTTTGGTTGACCATGGCCCTTCCGGGGGATCATTACCTAGCAAGTCAGGGGGCGGAGTTAGTTGTGATAAATTCTCCATTAACCCCTTCGCGACGAGCGTCTTTTGCAGAATTTTTAATCTTTTACCACCGGTTTTTCAAAACAGAAATTTTCGGCTAATTGAATCGCAGAAATGCTAAGATTTAATAAGTCAAAGCTTACAATAAAAAATAACTGGTGGGAATAATCGAGGATTCTCAGTATCTTATGCGTCACGTATACGTGTCGCTCGTCCCCAAGGGGTTAAGGCAATTATTAAAAAAATCATTTGTTTCATTTCAGAAAGTTGGTTCAAAAGATTGCAATTCCCTCACATTAAGTGAAAAATATTTAAGTGTTTGGTCTGATCAGAACCTTTTAATTCACACGTACTGAACTTTTCCTCTCTTTATATCAGAATATATTCAAATAGAAATATTAAATAGAAATCTAAATACAAAATAGAAATCTAAAATCCCTTAAGTATATCGTTCTCATAGAAAATTCGGAAACACTACACCAGGGCAACATATTAGAAGTATAATCCCTCTTTATGCTTCTTTATTTATTTAAATAATATTCCTTTTATTGTTGGCAATTCCCCCCCCCCCAATTAATTTAAATTACATAAGTTTAACCTTCCTTAGATTATATAAAATATTTTGAACTCATTCATTATGAAACATAAAAATCTAATGCATTTAATTTGAAAATTTTAAATTTGCTTCCCGAATTAGTTTTAGTTTTTAGAGTTTGTACATCGAATATAAGTAGGAGGGGGGAGGGTAATCCCTCTTAGTTTTGACAAAAAAATAGCCTTCAGTAGAATTATTCGGTTGGCTTCAAATTTTGTATACCCATTTATTCGAAGAATTGGGAATAACAAAGTTCCTTTGATATGGGACTGTAATGCAAAATTAGCACACAGAGCCTGTTAACTGAATTAAAAAAATCATAAATTTGATGTAAATAGAATATTAAGTCAAATGCAAATCCAGATTTTAAATGATAAATGTCAATTACCTATGCTTCCTATTCTTTTCCGTATGGGGCATCTATCCCGATCAATTTGGGTGTCTAATCCTGATGTCCGGGTTATATGGCCAAAATCATTGATTAAGTTTTTTGATAAAAACACTATTTTATACGTATTTTTGTGATGTATATATATATATATATATATATATATATATATATTATGATGCTGTACATAAAATTTGGAGTAGATAGGTTACATGTGCAGACAAAAATCATTGCTATAAAAAATAAAAATGAAGGGAGTTTCAGTAGGGCAACTATCCCGGATCTACCCCATTAAAATTCCATAAAAATATCATTTTTATATAATTTAAAATGTATAACTTATTTAAATTCACAAAATAATTGTTTCTTTTATTGCATAAATAACTAACGAACAAATTATGTAATGTAAAAGAGACTCGAGGACTAAGTGTTTCTTGAAAGATAAAAAGTGTACTAAAGTTTATTTCCAGAAACTTTATTATAAAATTATTTTATTAGTTTATTGCATTTTTTATTATTAATAGAAACTGCAAGTGACATTATTTAAGATTTCTTTAAAAGCAACTTGCAATGATATGGGTCCCAATTTAAGTTTTGTATAGGGCCTGCTTGAGCTACTGCATCATCTCAAGCTGACAAGATGGTTCTTAATTATGTTAGAAAAACAGACAGAGGAAAGGTTCCAGAAGAGACAATAAAATTACTGTTCTCGAAGTGAAATTGAACAAGAGATCAATAAGGGAAGCAGTAGATCCCTCTGTACTACAGTCATTTTAGTATTTTGTAGTTACAAATAGCAGAAAAAAATCGAACAAAGCTGGATTTTTGCAACGATGTTCATTCGTGTATGTAGTTTAACATACGAAAAGTCCTCATTGATTCGATGTGAGCTTTCCCCACCAGGGAGGCGAATGATCTTGAAAATATTTTTTTGTGAATATCTCATGAACTATTTAATCTAGAAAAAAAAAGTTCTATTAGAAAGATGTAGAATATTAATTTCCTACAAAAAGTGTCCATAACATTTTTTTTCACATCAATTCTTTGCCTGTCAAATATCAAAAACAGTGAACATAACTGAAAACATATAGGGAAACACGATCATATTGAACGCATCCAAGAAGAACAAATACCTATCTACTTTCCAACCCTTCCCCTTCTCTCCTGACATTGGCTGTTCCTTTGTAGACCGATTTCGCACGTTTGTGTAATAGGCATTGTGTCACCACATGCTTATATCGTAATATACCAAGTTCATACATAGCGGAATTGTCGGACATCACAGAATAAACTGGCATGATGCATACAGCGTCGGAAGCAAAGACATTGAAAATATTTCAGGGGGAAAATTGGGTGACTTGAAACTTTCATGTAAAGATCGAGTTCTATCATTAGCGATGATGAATGATTCGTTTAAATTTAAAGATAATACTGTGACCTGTGATCCACTGTTGTTGTTTCAACATATTTCCATTTGTATGAAACGTCAAGAAGATTTGGAAACTTACTTTCAATATGAACTATCAATACATCCTTTATCATCATTTTATGAAAATGATATAAGAAAAAACACCCAATCATCATTATATTCAATCTTTGAAAAAAAGGAAAAAAGAATTCAAGTGAATGTGTGTCTATGTATATCATCGATGGAGGATGGCTTTTGCACCGTGTTCTTTTTGGCACTTCAGTGGAACATACACAGGAGTATTGTAGAGTTATATTTCCTATGTCCTAAGAAATTACTGTGGTAAATGTATAATCGTTTTCGATGGTTACTCTGACGAACTTTGTAATACAAAAACGGCGAAAGAAATCGTCGGTATTCGAAAATTGTAACTCCCGACATCGATTTTAACGAAGAAATAAATGTGTCTATTGCTCAAGAATTTTTTTTTACCTGATCAGCAAAATAAAACACATCTCATCTCTATGCTCATAGAGAAATTTATAGAGAATGATTTCAAAGCAAAACAAGCAGATGGCGATGGTGACACACTTAATGTTAACACAGCCATTGAAGTAGCAAAGTCTGGTGTGCATACTGCTATTGTCGGCGATGATATTGACTTGCTCGTATTGTTGACTGCCTCAGTACCTTTTTTATTAAGCCTGGAAGAGGAAGAATTACAATCAAACCTTGTATTCGTCGCACACTCTCAATAATGATGCAGGTCTGAAAGATCACATATTGTTCATTCACGCTTTTACAGGTTATGACTCCACATCAGCATTGTTTGGGAAATGCAAAATGTCGTTATCAAAAATTTTTAAAAAGGAAGGAGTCCGTAACATTCAAGCTGCCAGCACTTTTATAGTAGCAAAGCATCCTAAATTGAAATATCAGAGGCAGGAAAAATTTTCTATTTCTTTCTTTTTATTTTTCTTTCTTTATATGGTGGTAAAGCAGAAATTTCTCTGAACAAGCACCATTACATATGTTTCAAGAAAGGGGTTGCAATTGGTAAAAAAAATGGCCTTTCATAGTTGCCGCCTACTGAGGGCGCAGCTAGATTGCACAGTTTACGTGTTTATCATCAAATACAATACTGGTCTGGCAATAAAGTTCTTCTTGAGAACTGACAAAATTTACGTAATTTGTCTCCAACCTTAGAGCCGCTATCTTACCGCCCGCACCAAAAAATTATTATAAAATCCATTTTTTGTACTTGTTCCAAAGAATGTGGTAAAGCGTGTGAATGCCGAAAAATTGGATTGAAATGTTCTGATATATGCGTAAATCGTTGCGAAGTTTCATGTCACAATGCAAATAAAGTTTAATTTGAAGACGAGGAGGATATTGACAATATTCTGCCCATTGCAAGGGATGAGGGAATCGCTACACCTGAATTTAGTGACGCTATCAAAGGCCAAGCAGAAAATACTGAAGGCAATACAATAACTGAAGAAAAAATACAGATCATGACGAAACTGAATTAGGTGAAGAAGTTTAAGATGTGCAAACTACTACTCAAGCAGGCAAACGATTGAGATTTCAATAACCCAGTCATTATAAGTGGGCTACGCCTAAGGGGGTCACTACAATAAAAAAAATGCACTAAATGTTTTACCTCAAGGGTGCTGTGGAAATACGTATACAAGGGATACTATACACTTAACTCCTTTTTTCAAAAGTAAGAAATTTAGACTTTGAATATACTTTATTTGAAAATAGCAGCAGGTTTTCCATATTTTTATCGTTTTTCTTCCACGTATGTTCACTGTTTTTGATTTTTGACAGGGAAGGGTTGGTGTGACAAAAAAAATGTTATAAACACTTTTTGTAGGAAATTAAATTTTCTACATATTTCTAATTGGCACATTTTTTTCTAGATACCTTCATTAATGAGATATTCACAAAAATCCTATTTTCAATATAATTCACGCCCTCTGGTGGCGATAGCTCACATCTGATTGATAAGCTCTTTTAGTATGTTAAACTACATACCCTAACTAGCACCTGCGCAAAAATTCAGCTTCGTTCTAATTTCTTCCGCCATTTTTCCTAAAATGACTGGACTACTAGTGAAGAAGCACAAGAGGAGAAAGAGGATTCTCTATTTCTCTCGCTGTTTTAAATCATTCAAAAATAGTAAATCAGGAGAATAGTGAATTCAGTGTACCAGCTGTGAACGTTGGGCACACGAATCATGTGTCACTGGGGACACGATATTTTATGTTTGCATTCAATTGTGATGATGAGAAAGATTTCGATGAAGGCAATAGTTAAGTTGAATAAAATATGTTATCTTATCCCTTGTATCTTTTATGCACCAAATTAAAATTACATTTGTTATTTTACGTGTTTTTTTCCGGTAGTAATCAAAAAATCAAATCAATTTAGAGAGCCAACCTATCTATTCGATGGGGCAGATTGGCCTAGTGATTTGATGCCCTGCTGAGATTAATATAGAAAGTATTGATTAATATTTTTCAAATCTTCTCATACGTGGTTATACTTTAAGGTGCGCTGATTGTAGAAACTAAAAAAACTAAAATAAAAATGTTAATACAATTAAAAAATAAATAAGTAGTGAAGAAAAAATAAGACAACAAATGAAACTCCTCTATTTTATTCTGATATCGGATCGGAAACTCGAATTTGAAAATAGATTCGAAGACTTCAAGAGGCTCCGCTCTCATTTTCCTTTATTTTCAACGCCATTTACAACTGATATCAATTCCTGACAAGGATATTTATTTCCAGATGGAAAATTAAATTTGTGGATTACACTATAATTTGAAATTAAAAAAGAAGTTTCAACAAGTTGGAATAGTGCAATTTCATAAAAGTTATTTCGACAAAAATAAATACCGGGAGCTGAATAAACAGTTGCCATTTATGTATTCATTATTTGGAAACACGGGAGTGAACAACATTATCGGAAGATGAAGCATATCCCAACTGAGATCTAAAATTATAGATGAACATCTACAAAACGCCTTCCGCGTCGCAACTACATCAGTCAAAATAGATTTGGATACACTTTGTTCTACCAAACAATGTCAAGTGTCTCATTAATAAATAATTTTCCTCTCATTTCCTTCATTCCTGTATTCATCGTATATTCTATGAGGTAAGTCAAACTATTAAATTCAAATAATTTCATATAATGTGTAAATAGTCCAAGTGGCAGCGCCGCAGCAACTCAATTAGGCGCATAGTTCGAAATATTTATTGTTTTAATTTTTTTAATCGATCATCGGTGCGTTCGTTGGTAGTGATTATTGATTAATAAAAATCCTATTCACTTAGCGTCTTGTGCCATAGCACTAGCTATCTACGCTGCTCTTGTTGCGGAACTGGAACGGTGCAGTTTGACTAGCATGTAGACGAGATGTAGATGAGATGTAGTCAGTTACACGAGTTCAATACTATAGCGGATATTTCCAATTCTCAGTATTTAAATGATTGTTTCCGTATTATACAGTATTCCTAGAAGCAGTCCTAGAAGTATTCTACAGTCCTAGAAGCATTTCTCTTGGCGGGCCGCGCCCGGTAATCTCAAATGAACGCCTGGCTTGAATTTTCCAATGTATCTATTTAAAGTCATAATTTTAAGCGTATTTCACCGAATGTTCCTTTTTATGCACCACCTGCTTAAAAAGTTCTGAGGTGTGCTAAAATTAATAAAAAAATATCTGAGACCCGGCAAACAACTGTGATTTAAAATTTGGCCTGCGCGAGAATAAGTTGGCCACTCCTGTCCTAAAGTGTTTTTTATTGGATCTAATTGGTCCGTATCCCCTTTCTAATCCCGATAGATTTAGATACGTTTTGGTAATCGTAGATTATTTCAGTAAATGCGTAGAATTTTTCCTCTTCAGGAAGGCTTCTGAAAAGGCATTCGCTGACGCTTTTTTTGATCGTTTTATTTCGAAATACAGAGCACCAGTAAAATTAATCAGTGATAATGGATCATGTTTTGTATCTGATATTTTTAAATTAATCAAAAAAATAATTTTTAAATCAAAGTAAAATGATTCAATTTTCGTCATTTTTTGATTAAGGGTCAAGCACATACATGGAATATTTTGCCGATTAATTGATTTCCAACATTAAACTGATTTCCTGATGACTTTTGCCTTTGACATTAACTAGAAAAATCGCTAGATTTTGTCGAGACAATATTGTTTCAATCTCGCTATATGACTACTGTTCATTTATCGACAATTATTGCAATATGCCGAAATTTAGCCGACATATCTTGCTGCTGGGTATTATTTAACGTTCATCTGACTTTTTCAAGTAGGCCTCCCTGAATCTGCGTTTTATGGTTATTTTTGTACGGTTATATGTAAATTAGCTTACTGTGGTTGGCTGGCGAAGTATAAGTGCGAGTGTGAAAGTTTGAAGGGATGGATCATCCGAATCTCGCTCAAGTGGTTTAGTTAGGCAGATTTCCAACATTTCCAGTGCAGACAGCGTGCGATTTGGTTTTAACGATTCACGTGGATTACCAGAAACGAGTTAGTTTTCCGGGGTCAAGCAGCGTGCTTTTAGTAAGATGTTATCCCACGTATTTCGATAAAGTGCGTTTTGGGATCTACGGGATTCCATTTAGTTTATGACATTTAGTATATTTCAAAATGCGATTGATTGTAGTATTTTCAGCGATAGTGGTCTTCGACATAGTGGCTGGCATTGAATACACGCATCAGCAGCCATTTTTCCTGGCATAAATTGATTTTTAAGATTAACAAATTTGTATCTATTGCTTTTGTGTGTTTGCTGGGGCTGAAATGATTAACGTATTTATGCTTCTGTCCGCTTTACTACAGTCCTCACTACTTATTATTTCTAAATGATTTTGTTGTTTTAACTTAACTCCATGTCATGCTGACTTTCTTGAGTGACGGGACCGAGGGACACGTTACACAAGGAATGGTTTATTAATTAGTAATAATAATTAAAACTGTTTATGTAAAATATGTTTGTTCATTTTTAACAACAGTTGAATTTCAAAGTTACAAACTGATAAAAAAAGTTTTCGGCATATTTACTAAATACTGTAACTGGGGTACTAATATTACTCTGTTACTGAAATGAGTAGTGTGTTGCATTAAACACAATTCAAAAGAAGCAAGGGCGACCAAATGATTTTTTAAATGACAATTTTTTTTTGTTCTAGAAGTAACGTTAAAAGTAATATTGATGCTTGCTTCAAACTTGTGTTGTTTGTTACTGCATTACTCACTAAACTATGACAAGTATTAAGTTAGTGACTATTGAAGTTTCATCACTTCTAACGTGCTACTTCTGATTACTGCATCTATATGTATCATGATTCATATAAAACTTTATAAATAACCACATGAATTGAAGAATCTTCCACAAAGAGTATTCTATAAATTTTGGTAATGAAACATTTTCAATAACAATAATAATAATAAGTAAATAAATGAATAATTTATAAAAAGAAAACATCTTCTAAATTTTTATTTTAATAGATAAGAAGATCTAAACAGATGACCTATGGCGTAAGATAAATCTATATGAGATATTTATAAGAGAAAAACACGTCTGAATATCTAAGTTACAATTCAAATGAAGTTTTATAAATATATATTTGAAATTGGAAATCGCCTCCTAACTTTTTGGTAACGATATTTTTTCAATAAATGAAAATAACAGCGACCACTCTATCACTAACAAGATATGCAGATTTAATTTAAAAATATATTGAATAGATAAAATGAAATAAATGAAAATAATCTTTTAAGATTAAGAAAATCACAAATTTTCATGAAACAACAAAATTTTAGTAAAATAACTTCACAATATAGTAACGTGATAATAAGGTTTCTTTCAATGTTCAAATATAATTAATTACCAAACAGAAATTTTTTAATTTATCCTTATTTTCATTGGGTCTCATTTGTTGGCGTGAATTATTTTTTATTCAAGATAAAGTCACCAATATGAAGCTTTAATTGATAATTATGAACTTTGTTTTGAACGTTTAAAAAGTTTTTGTACTATAATCATGCAAAATTAAATTTTAATATTTGTGTAGCAATCGGCTTTAAATTCTGTTTTGCGGGGAAGAAGGAAAATAAGAAATTATATACAATCCAAAATCAGCCCCACTACCTTAGACAGCAAACACTGGGCGTGCCATACACACTCCCATATATTACCGTAAGTCGAGTTGAAAGAGCCATACCACTTCATAATCCAGCCCATAGAACCAGAGATAGAAAAGCACCCCTGGTGGTGAAAATCGAAAAGCTCTATTTATGTAGAGTCGAATGAGCCATACCCCGTCGTGATACAGCCTATAGAACCAGATATAGGAAAGCACCCCTTGTGGTGAAAATCCGAACTAAAATCAGTCAGCTCTATCGATGTCAAGTGGAAAGAGCCATACCCCATTGTGATCCAGCCCATAGAAACAGAGATAGGAAAGCACCCCTTGGTGGTGAAATTCAGAACTAAAATAGGTAAGCTCTATTGATGTTGTGTCGAATGAGCCAAACCGTGTCGTGATGTGACCCATAGAACCCGAGTTAGCTGCAAAATCCTTTAGTTACACCTTCCACCGCCAGGGGGCAAAATATGTTCTATACGAACATAACTGAATTCATTAAGGTTATCGATGTCGAGTCGAATGAGGCATACCCCGTCATGATCCAGCCCATAGAACCAAAGATACGAAAGTGCCCCCTGTGGTGAAAATCCGAACTAAAATCAGTAAGCTCTATTGATGTCGGGTGGAAAGAGCCATACTGTAATGACTTAACGAACTCCAGTGATCCAAGGTGATGATTAACATCCAGCACTTTTTATTAGGCATCGTTGATACACAAGTTAAAATAAGATGAACAATTAAAAAACATTACACTCTGCCATCAAAACCCCAGCGTACACAACCATCATATACTGTTCACGCGCACACATCATTTTCCGCTCACCATCGTCTGTTCAACTCTCTCTGCATCTCTCTTAGCTTAGCTCGGTTCACTTCTTTTTGACCTGCCAACTAACATCTCTTGCAGTCTCTTTGCATATCGAAAACTGTCCTTTCTAATTCGATTACACGGCTTACACGGCAGTCAACCTCCGAAGCTAGGCGACAAAACCATGGACAAAAACTAGACAACTCTAGGCCAGCAACTCACGAGTCAGGCTAGGCCATAGATTTCTTCGGTCGTTACACTGCTCTCATTGGCTGGCTGCTTCGTTGCCGAGGCTATATCATGGGAGGAGCTTGAAATAGCCTCGAACCCAAAATTCCATATACACGTTTAAATTTAAAAAAAAAATCTAAATTAAAATTTAAAAATCCAGCCGCGAGGTATACTATCCGGTGACAACATCTACACATGACAAAAATTTCTGAGTCCTAGGTGTTATAATTACGGAGAAATCCGCGGGCAGGCAGGCAGACAGACACTTACTCTTTTATAGAGATAGAGAAGTTTGCAGTTTTAAACTCCAAACTGTTTTATGACACATTAATGACGTTATTTTCATTCAAAAATACATAACATTTGCGGGCATATTCGTAAACGTATAAAATTTAAAAGTTTTATTCATAGATACGAAGAAATTGAACCATAAGACGTCTCAGAAAATGTTGTCAAATGTGTCAACTTAAACCAATTTTCGGGACTCGACAGTGACGAAAAGATTATCAGCGAGTAATTAATTATAACTAAAGCTGTATCACATATAAGAAAATTAATTTTTTTTCCAGTTTTTTGACGTTTAAAGAGCAATGTCTGTAAATTTCACGTATTTACGTTTTAAATGACTGTGTGTGTAAAAAATATTTGCATTGTTGAGCAGGAACATTTACTTTCCTTTATAAAAAAACATGCTTAATGTATATTTACATTTAAAAATGCACTGTTGTACAGATTTTGTTTTGGTTCAGAGGTGGAACATGATCTCCGTGATCTGCCCTTGGATCCATCTTTGGGGTATCCATCTTTGGTTAAATAAGGTGATGCTTGCGTTTTAAATCAAGAACGGAGGATACAAAGAGTTCGTGACCATTTCTAGTTCAGTCAGAATATTTCAAAATTAGTAACAATCGACAATGTGCGCATTCACGGCTAACAACTAAAATTAACGAAATGTCTCCAGCCTCTGAATTTCTTTAATAGATGACGAATGCTACTATATTTTGGAAATTATTATAGAGAATTTTATTGCAACGTAAGACTAGTCGTTGGGGGTAATACTTACTCACCGTAATACTTACTCATCATGGATATGCATAATATAAAATATGAAAATAAAACATGTGTAAACTGCTTATAAAATGCATTGCAATTCGAATAAAATCGTGGCCTGATGACGTCATAAACTTTAAATGTTCTATTATTGAATTGCGTAAAAGAAACATCCTTATAACTCCAAAAATGTTAAACATATTAACTAAACCGGTTTGTCGGATTAAGCGTCTCATTTCCATTTAAAATATATCTTTCAATTGAAATTTGGATGAAATACAGGGTCATGAAAAATCGAAGAGTGTTGAAAATATGATTACAAATATATCGGCAACTAGTTATCCGATCGACTTCATTCTTTATGCAAAATTTATGTTTTCTTATTGTCTTTTATGTTCACTCTTTAAAATAAACAATTTCGAAAATTTTTATGTACCTTTTATCAGAACGAATATTTCGAGAGTCCGAAAAAAATAGTTCCGGATAATCGAGGTTACTGAAATTCAATAAGCTTCTTCCCATTATTACATACTAATTACATTCCAAATTTCAAGTCTCTATCTCAATTTGTTCACGAGAAAGAGCGTTTACAGACACACACACAGACAGACGGACGGCAATTTTTTGTTTCTAAAAATATGTTTTTCGGAATCTCCAGTGTCTGAAACACGTAAATCCATCAATTTTTTTTTCGATTTTCAAAACGGTTACAAGACTTACCCTATACTACGTATGATGGGTAAGTAATATAAGAATGGCTTGTAACAGCAGTTCAAACATTACTTTGATAAAAAATCATAATAAACTTTAATTTACATATAAAAGGATGTTCAGAGAAAATACCATTATTTAATGAATAATATATTTATCACATTCACAAAAATAGTGAAAATGCTAATAGAGGATATTAGGAGTAATACGTAACTGGAGGTATGTAAGTATACCTCTGCTCATTAAAAAATGCAAATAAAAAAATCACAAATCATCAATCTTCGTTAAGTATACTTTTTTAATGTGTTCTATTATGTAAAACTTCTAAAATATTTTTTAAAATATAGTCTGTCAAAAATTAATTACCATATACAGAAAAAGTAACGTTTTTTGAAGAATGACCCATATAAAATTAATTATTAGAATTAATGTCTCTAATTTTCTCATTTGTAACAAAAATTATTAGAAATTACTTCTGTAATTTTCTCCTTTGTAAATTATTTTTATCTTTAATTAAAATAAAAATGGTCATTCAAATAATCATGCATGGCTTTTATATTTCAAATTACTTCTTTACTCTGAAAGATTTTTTATAAGTATTGAATTTTTTGTGACACCGATTTTACAAATCATTCTCACTTGTATTGCTATGATGACAGATGTGAAACGAATCAATGTATACAATATTTGAAAAGGTCCCAAAGCTTTCAATGAAGTTTACAATGCCTAAAGCAGAAGGGAATTCTAATCATAATAAATGATAGTCTCTGATTTTGTAGTAGTGATCACCGTATGTAGTCTTGACAGCAGTATTTGGGTTCTCAATGGAATGCACCTGCTTAGCAGCCCTTGCTGATGGTGATGGAGCAGATAAAATATCTACAAAGTGAGAAATGCTGGAGACTGTGTTTTCTGTCCGGCCTCAAAGGCAATCAGAAAACAAGTAAGCTTTATAAATGAAAAGTTTTCTGCTTTTGTTTGTATTTTTTTTTTAATTTGACCTTAGAGATAAGGTGGCGGCCTCCCTTTGGTTACAGTGACACACCTCTGTTCAGCTACAAAAGGCAATGAGAAAAAAAAATAAGCTTTATAAATGAAAATTTTCCTGTTTTTGTTTTCATTTTTAAAATTTGACCTCAGAAATAAAGAGGGAGGCTTTCTTTAGTTACAGCCTTGCCCTTTGAAAAGATTGTCTTTGAACATGTCTCTTTCAGGAACACATGCCGTCACAGACCCATATGAAGATAAAAAAAAAAAGAAAATTCGGAAATTTAATTTCATTTTTATCAAAGAACGGGCGTTGGGTCAATCAAGTTAGGACAGTCAAAGAATTTTCCAGGTCGGTCACTGCTACCAGGTCGGCTCGGTCCTTTCCTAGCTATTAACTTGTTTACAGGTCAAAGTGATTCAGACAAATCCTACGATTAATCCTGTAAACTGTAACAAACTGTAAACTGTCATTACAACTGCTGCCAACACGATTGACAGCGAGATTTGCTCACGTAACATGGAGAACATCCAGAACTGGCTACTGACTCACTACTGTCCTTGTTAAAGATAGCAGTCACTTTGTATCTCTTTATCATTAACTGGTCACTATGTATTTTCAATATAGATAATAAGTTTTTTTCTTCTTACTTTTATTTATTATTTTACTCCACGTCAAACATTACGCCCTGCGCTAACTTGTACTTTTAGGGAGAATTTGCTAAGGTAAAAGCATTATTGCAGAAGAAAAATTATAATTGGTCGTATTGTGGAAAATGTTTGGTGGCAAAGTATTAAATATAAATATATATTAAATGCTATAAACGTTCTATTGAATAATCAAAATGTACCAGCAGGAAAAAATACGTGAAAAAGAAAATATTACTTTAAATACTAAGATAAAGATTTTATGCAGTCATTTCTTCTTTTTTCAATTACAGAAACATTGCAGATGTAAAGAGTAAGATATTCAGTGGGGGAAAAATGCATGAAATGTTCAAGAAATCAATGAATTAATTATTGATTTTCACCTATATTAAAATTAAGAATTTACAGAATCATTATTTGGCCCTTTACTTCTTATGAAGTGAAATGATTTAAGTTATTGGGAGCATTGTAAATTGTTATCAGACGAAAATACTTCTCGAATATTCTGCTCTTATTAAAGATTTTCAAGACAGCAGAATATAATTTAAATTAAACATGTATCTACGAATTTATAACTAGCACAGAAAACACAAATGCATTAGTCCTACTAATATTACAGACGACTCGTTGCATTAGTCATTTATTAGGAACAATTATTTTAATTTGCATATTAAAGTTTTAATTGTAGTTCAATCATTATGAGTATCACGTGCTACATTTTACGGAACATAACTCGAGAACCTGTTGTCAAATTATAATATGTAGAAGTAATCCAATTCTTAGGAATATTCGAGGAAATTGACTTACAGTTTTTTTAAAATTTATTTTATTATATTTGCTAAGAATATATCTATAAACAAACTACATTTATGCACACATTTAAGTAACCGAAGACCATTAAAGTGTTACTTCTTTTTATAAAAATATGCATTTTCTAATTTTTATTAACTGTTACAACCCATTATTTTATCTTTCTAAATATTTTTATGTTTATTTTTAGAAATGGAGGTTCCAAACGTTAAAAAAATTGATAATACTATCAACCACAGTGCACTTTTTATTTCTGTTTTCTTTTCTAATTTGGTTTCACGCAGCAAAACAATATACAGGGTATTTACTAAAGTCTTGTACACCTCCATTAACGCCAGAACGGTGACAGCAGTAGTAATAAACGTGATGTCTCTGTGTAGTAAATTGACTATGGGCTACTCGATAAGACTAATCACAACGCCAGCTAGCGGTAATCTGGAAAGTTAGTGTTGCTATCTCAAAATGGTAAGAGATACGAGAAAAACAGTAATTACAAAGTTATAGAACGTCATCGATTTAGTATGAAATCATGTCTTGCATGTAAAAGTAACTTTATTAGAAGTTCTTAAATGTAACTTTTTTATAATCTATCATCAGACTAAATATGTCACTAACTGTGTGTAGAAATGTGCGTTATAAGGCAGGCGAACATTTACTAATACAACTAGCACATATATGTAAGATAAAGTTTATTTTAATAAGAAATTCAAATTATGTATGTTCAATGTGTCCACCATAGGAACACGCGCATAATGCATACTGTATTGCTACCGATCATGAACATATAGAGCATACTTAAATTGATTTTCTTATTAAAATAACCTGTAGGGGAAACTGTCCTAAAATGACATACCCTAAGGTAAAAATGCTTCTATTCATACAAATTGTTTCTCATGACTTTTATTTAAATAAAATTAGCTTTGCAAAGTATACAAAATGTAATGGCGACTTTTAAAAAGTAACAAATAAAGTCACAACGCCATAATAACGATCTATATAAAATGCTACAATATGCCATTTTATCTACAGTGCTGTCCTAAAAGGACACACACATAAGTTACTATTAATTTTTCTTGCATACATCGCAAATAGTTTTTTGCACCCCAAGAAATACTGGCACATTTGCTATGTGCCCACTTTGAACACTTAACACATTTTATACAGTTTTTCTTTGGTATTGAGTGACTGAATAAATAATTTGAAAAAAGGCAGGCTTCATCATCATTATCGGCAGAAAGATCCATGTCTTTGTCGTCATCATTGGATGTAACAAAACGACTTATTCTTAGTCTGCAGAGCTGCACGTTTTGAGTGTGAATTATGTTTCTCAGCAGCTTTTTCCTTCGCTTCGGAAATATTAGGACTGCTAGTCAGAACTTTTTCACCGCCATGCTTGAGCTCTTGCATCTTTTGAGAGGATGATCCAACGTGAGGTGCACAAGGAGGCGGAGATAATCAAGAAGTCTGATAAATGAAGATAATGAATTTCAAGATGCTGCCGGTTGAAAAGATACACACGTCTTCAGAGTACAGGAAACAGATGTTGTTGGCGTTGGAATTTGGAGGAGGTGACATTGAAACTGTGAAAATTGACGGATTAGGTTTAGAGAGGCAGTTATCTGGAGAACTTGTGTTGCTGTCGTTGTTTTCTTAATTTTCCAGTGGACTTTCCCAACTGAAGCACAGAAAACACAATAGGGAAAGATGTCTGGCGGCATGTCGTTTTACCTACAATCACCATGTTGTATATACAGAAGCAGTATTCGAGAACACATGTATTTATAAATTTTCGCATATACAGAAAATAATCTAAAAAAAAAATACGTACTCACCTTATACTTCAGATATGTAATCGATGAACTGAAACAAACGTGAATTAGCAACAAAAAATAGTTCTAAGAAATTTCTGTCGAAGGTGTAAACAGTTTCTATATAAAAAATGAAAAATACAAACTTGAAACCTTCGCCATTAAATGCTGATCGTTGCCGATCGATTCCAGTGATTTTTCTAGCAACAATATTAAGAAATATAAGGATGTCATTTTACCCAAGTATGTCATTTTGGGACAGTTTCCCCTACATTGCTTAAATGTGTGTTCCACATTTCTGCATGCAATTATTGGTGTATTTAAGCTGGTGATTGGATATAAAATAATACATTTCAGGGCTTCTAATATTATTTTTTTTATATGTAAGACATCATCATCATACTAAATCGAAGACTCTCTACAACTTTGCAATTGACTTTTGTCTCGTATCTTGTAACATTTAAAAAAAGAAAGAAAGCACCCTGTTGCTCGGTGGCACTTTACACGGTTTAAATGTATAACACCATAGCCACTTTATCTATATACTATATCTAAACACCACGTTCATTACTATAGCTGTTACCGTTCGGAAATTAATGGGGATATACAGGGTACTAGTGGTCACTTTGTACATGAAGAGTGCTTCAAAACATATATACAAAATTTCAGATAAATAAAACAATGAGGAAAAGTGTCCATACAAATATGTTATCAGCCTGAAAGTAAGGTTAGAAGTCAATTTTAAAATTCGAATTCACTCGTTTGGCTGAACGTTTATAATAGATACATTTCTGCATATGTACCACGACTGATTCCATAACTTTCACGAAAGTTTTATGTGGAATGTTTGTGAACACTCCTTTAATCTTGTTCCAAAGAGTGGTTATCTGGTTTCATGAGTACACTTTATCCTTTACCGTTATTTCTGCAAAAGAGTACCTTGACCCAAACCTTTGCATAAGCAAACTGTATTGTTTAAATAAAGAAAAATGTATTAAAAATTTTTTCATCCGGCAAACGAGGTAATGTATTATAAATTATTTGTTACTGAAATAAATCTAGGTTTTCACGTACCTCATAGTGATTTCTGCAATGATGCAAAAACGTAATGTAACTGTTCCTCCTGGAGGCATTTTAGATAAATTTAAACAAGAATACGATACTATGCGATTTGGTGAGAAACAATTTCCTGACGAACTAGCAATAATATTGTAAATAGCATAATAAAATATTTAGCTATTGTTATTAAAGAAAATTACCTGGCTGATTTAACAGTGTGGCCCGGTTCATGCGTTCCACAAAATCGGAACTCTTGTATATCTTATTCTGTGTAGAGGTTTATTAGATACAACACGCAGATTTTGTCCACCATCCTGAAATATGCCGCCATGGGACAGTATTATGAACAAAAAATGACGCTGCCCGTGACTGTATAGAAAGAACACTGAAAGCAAATACTATATACGCGTCCATAGGTGTTTTGAGGTTTCTATTGAAAGTTAACCGAATAAACTTTTACCAGAGAGTCCAAATGAAAGCGAAAGCCTTCAGAGATTGTTTTTCTTTTGCCCCTGCAAATCCGTTAAATTACAATGCTTTGCTATTTATGCGTGTTGGCAAGCTGGACGTTTTCCTGAGTTCTGCGTGAGATTCCTTAAAAAACAAGCCAACTGTCTTATGGAGGGGAAAGAAAAATAACCTAAGTTCAGAACATGAAACCGGAAATCTGAAGTTCGGCCAAATGGTATTCTTTGGCAGCATTTGAAGTACGTCTCCAAATTCCAATTTGAATACAAAAAGTGTTTCAAATTATAATAACGATATCAAAACAGACAGTATTGTATTACGATATTTAAATTTAGGATGTAATTCAACTACTGAAAAAAATGTATGTATGCCAAAAAACTTTTATATAAACCTTAAAATTCAAAGTTACGATTTATGCAAAGAGTTCTCATTTAAAATTATTTCAGTAGTTACGCTCCTCGATCACTTCCTTTAAATACCTTTCGGGGTTGTAATCCCTCAGAAGTTTCCTTCAATTTGACCCATAAGCAATCCTAAAATTTGAAAACGGGATGGACTTTAAATGCACCCTATTTACACTAAATTTCTATTTTTACATATATAGTTTGGCAAATTGTATAAACTCTGCATTCTAGTGTCTTTTATTTAATGATTCTTTTAATCTGCGCATTTAAAAAAAATAATGAAAATACAGTAAACATCATAGTTTTACAATGTTCCTTGTGAACTTACACTTTTGTCACTTTTACCTTCACACAAAACATAAATTCCAAGTGCTGGTAAGTTAAAAGCCTCCCAATTCGAGTAGATTACTTAGCTCAATTAAAAACAACTATCCACATTTAATCAAGTGAGGTACGGGTTAACACCTCGTCCCGCAATTAATGCCCGGTTAAAATTAGAGTAATTAAATTATTAGTATACATCTTTCTTAATTCCCAAAATTAATTAACTCTAACTAGAAAATTTTAAATTTATTACGTTGTGACATTTACGCTGCCCTACGACGTATGAAGAGTGATTAGACAAAGTATGAGAATATCAAACATACTTAGAAATTATAAACTAGTCCGCCTGTTAAATCAACTAAAAGTAAAAAATTAATTAAGAAAAACTACTCGATGCAGTATGGGTATTACCCAATATAAAAAAAAGAAATAATAATAAAAAACCAGAAAATTAACATATAAAAAACATTTATTTATACATACAAAAAAACATCATATTTAAGAATTAAGAAATTTAAGTACAACATTATAAAAATCGAAATCATTAAGTAATTACTAGGCCACATTCTGACCTTACTAAAATAAACAAGTAAGCTTTAACACAACAACTGTGCGTTGAGATAAAATGCACATTAAATGAGCATTTAATTGCTCCATTAGTATTATGAAAAATTAAGGGTTAGACAATTTCTCCCCTTTTCCATGTTCTCTCCTAACATTCTTACATTTTTGTACACAAGAAAAGGGAATAATAAAATTGGTACTTTTTACCTTCGGAGCACATCTGATCCCGATGATATCGATTCTTATCCTGGTCACCTTTGAGAATCACATTTTATCAGTCTCCCATTAGTAGGCAAACGAGCATAATGCTTGTATTGCAACAGTAAACATGGTTGGAGCGGGCGGCTTCCTGGTTTGAGTATAAGACCCTTTACTTAAATAAACATAGTTGGAGTAAGCATCTTTCTTGCTAGCACACAAGACTACTTTTTTTTTCAATCCATTTTTAAAATTCTAAAACATCAAACTTTTTTAATGTTCCATCTTGATACGTTGAGAATCCAATGTCACTGCCTATTCTCTTCTTTTTATCGGGATTTTTCCTCAAATCCACTTGAATATCTCGGGCTAACTTTCCCCTATCTCCTGACAACCTCCATTGTTTCCCTGCCCGGCCTGCTCTCGGGCACCGTCTCTACGGGCCGCAGGTCCTGTTAAGAGGCTATTTCACTCAGTCGAAAACACCCGCTTGCTAATGTTAATCCTATGAGGGAAATATTTTAAATGATTTTTTTTTTTTGCATTGGACAGAGGAAATCAATCTTTATTCAGGCCTTTTTTTACTTTTTCGATTTTGGCTGCAGTTTTTTTCTTATTGAGGATAATTTCACTTTCGAAACCATATCCGAAAGTGAAAGTATCTTAATAAGAATAACTTGTGATCAATATCGAAAAAATACAAAAGAGCCTGCATAGAGATTGGCCTCGGCTATCCAATGCAAAAAAAAAAAAAAAAAAAAAAAAAAAAAATCATTTAAAAATATTGAAATGCGAACAAGATATTGTAAAATATTTCCCCCATAGGATTAACATTAGCGAGAGGGTGTTTCAGACTGAGTGAAATACCCCCTAAACGTGGGAAATCCGTCCTTCCATCGTAAGATAAGCCGTCCATAAATCTGCCATCTGTATAAGACGAGATGCAAATTTTATAGTTGTAAAACTGTCATTCGTAAGTGCTACCATTTTTAGATTCACAGACGCGTCTCCGAAGGTAATAAAAAATCTACAGTATGGGTGGTCTTCTCTTTTTCCCCATACTATTGTCGAAAAACACACTTGGAAAATGTAGATGCTATTGATTCACCATACAGAGAATAAATCTGTACATTACAAAATAAGATCAATAGTGAATTAGTAGAAAATAATTCATAAATATGTACATTACTAAATAAAATCAATAATTAATTCGCGGAAAATAATTCGTGTAATATTATCTTTTCATTAGGAATTTTAATTAATTTTCATAAAAGTTAGGATGGTTTATATCTGACCACCACCAATGTTCTAATTGCAAATCCACATTTTTGGTAAACCAGTACCTTAATATTTTTTCCTGCGTGTTTTATTTGTTTTTCTTCTCAATTTGATTACAAACAGATGTGAAACATTTGGTGAAGAAATTATCAGTATCAAATTCATGGAAAATGAAACTTTCTTCTCATTTATTTCAAAAGAGTTGTTTGAATCAGTTAGAACTTTTGTCATTCCAAGGTAACGATTTGTTCTTTTTCTATGGGGAATCCATATACACGGAATAGGATTGCTCATTGTTCCTATAGAGACATTTATATAGAGACGCTTAAATCTGCAGAAAATTTTAAACTTAATGTTTTCATCAAATGTAAACAATTCAACGTTTACACTAGATTAATTTTAACACAATTATTCAAATTGGTAAAGAAATCATATGAGTTGTAATTTTCCAACTGGACGAAAAATGCATGGCAGAGCATGGCAGCTTCAGCCAAGAGATCCCAGGTTCGAATCCTGCCCCGGACATTTTTCGTCCAGTTGGAAAATTACAACTCATAATTCAACGTTTTTCATGCATGATAAAATAATTTAAATGAATTTAAAACCATGACATGACAATTGATCTCACAAGAAATATATTTATATATATATTTAAATCTGTTCGTCAGTTTTTAATTCTATTCACTTTTAGTAGCTCTTATCTGAACTGAAGAAAATAAAAACTTTATAAAGAATGCAGAAATGGTTTAATGAAAAATTTTAAAACTGTCTCATTGGAGAGCTTTTATTTTTTTATTTTTATTTTTTTTTTATTTTTTTTTTTTTAAGAAATGCTTGATCATCCTCTCTTCAAGGATAACCTAAATATAACTCAAGCTTTCTTTTATTTTCACAGATAGTCATGCAATGAGTATTTCTTAAAATATGTACTACGGAAACAAAACAATTTACAAGCAAATATTTAAAAATAAAGCCTATTTTTTCTGCAAAAAAGAGTGAAATGGAGTTTCTTAATATTTTTCTCATACTTATCACGGAGAACAGTTTTTTTGACGTAATTAAAAACGTTGAAGATTCAGAGGGTGACGTAATGTATGTCTGAAAATATTACCATGGATTGTTTATAACGGTAATGCTTACTTTGAATAAAACCAATCTATTCCGAAGTAACCAAAATTGTTTAAAATAACTTCCTGTCGGATTTCTCAGGTAGAAAATCATTATTAACTTTCTAATTAAAAGGTCATTATTCCAATCTATCTTCACAAAAGAGGTAATGCATTCACATGATTAAATGATCTTGGGGTCTCAGGGCATTGGTGATTATTCAAGAAAATAACTATGGAATTTCTGAAATAGAACTTCATGCTTAAAACGATTTATAGGAAAATCGTAATAAGCATGAGTTTGTGCTTGAAACGATTTTTCTACAAAGTAGGTATGGTGGAGACTTTTACCTATTTTATGCATAAAGTAGAAAAAGCAACTCTACTTATCGTTCTATTTATGATAAAAATAAAATAAAATTTTCAATTTTACAGTTAATTTACCTATCTTTAGTAATTACATTTTTATATTTTTCTTTCATAATCATTAATTCTTAGTTGTGCCACTTTTACAATAATGTGAAGAAATTGTCATTTTTTAGTAAAAATTCTATTGAAGGCGAAGATCTTCTGGTGAATTAAATAATTAAGAAAAATAACCATCCAATGTATTCGTGGTATTTTTAAAAATGTCGAAATTGAAAACTTCGTATATATATATATTTTCAAAGTTTCAAAGTATATTTTGCAATGGTGCGTTGGATAGATTTAAGCTTCCAGAAGTTTAATGATTTCAGCAGTGTAATACTGTACTTTAACTATTAGAAGAATACATCAGTATATTAAGCTATTTAAAAATATTCTTAATTCAGACAGTATTCATAAGAAAGAGGAGGAGAGGTGTTATCGTAATCTTATAACCTAGTGATTTTTCAAACTCAGCTACAGGCTTGTCGGATTGTAAGCGCATTATTTGTTTGCATGGTTTAGAAACAGTACTATTAGTTTTATAATTAAGAAAATATAATACCAATCATACTTGCTTTCTGTTTTATTGGAATAAATCCACATATGTGAATTAAGAGAGAACTATGTAAATAGAACATATGTGCTTTGTAATAATGTACTACAAGAATCAAAAAGTTCGGAGACTGGCTTTCTTAACGGATATGATAAATTGAAATCATATGTTAAACACAACCACCTTAAAAATACTACCCGTCTGCAGCTATACACCTTCTGTTAACGCGAATTGAATTGCTGAAAACATTTCTGGAATTCTTTGGACGAGATGATTTTCATTGCGGTCGTCGCAGTTGCCTCAACCTCAGAAGCAATCTTGAAACGGTGCGTCCTTTAAAAACACTAGGGCATTCAACCCGGGTTTCCCGGGATAGAGAATATAGGTGAAAACCATTTTTTTAAATTCAAAACTCTAATAGATTTTGTACATTTAATAATTTGTTTTTTAGATTGCCCCCTAACAACACCAAAGAGCATTTTTAAACGAAGTATATCAAAAATATATAAACATTTCATTATCTACAGCAGTTTTTTAATTCTGATAATTTCAGCGGTTTTAAGCACTTATTTCAATTACATGTCTGTTAAATTTGTGTTTTATTTATTGCTTAATGAAGTTTTAATTTCGTTATTGAATATTAGCTGGAAACAAATGCCGAACTTTTGATATTGTTTAAAGTGCAAACGGATTAATAAATTGTAATCGTCTGCAAGCAGTGGAGATAGACTTTTTTTTTTTTTTTTTAATCATGCTTGAAATTTAATTTAAATGCTATAATAAATGAATAAATTGCGATACAGTTTTCAAACAACTTGTATTTGAAAGTACATTTTTTCCCTACATAACGGTGTAAAAATTAAAAATGTGCGATATTTAGAATTGAAAAAAACAAAAATCGCAAAACGGAAATTTTATCACCAAGTGTTGCCATTCGCAAAATGACGTCAGCGTTACGCACGGACACGTTTGTCCTTTATAATATAGATATTCGGAGAATACATTGCTGTCTCACTATACACCTTCTGCAACACGTTAAATTTTTATGTCCTAGGTTTCTCCAAATGTAGACAGGATTTTATATTCGCAGATTGTCCTTCAAACGCCAGTTGTCCTTTAGGTGAACGAACAACTACAGTTCACTGGCACACACTGTCTGAAAAAAAAACCTGCACTGCGGATGGCCTTCTTCCTTAACACATCTCACATTACATATGCTTCTGCGCTACAGTAAAATAGTTCCCCTCTCTTCCTATCTGGTTTGGAGATATCAGAATAGTCTCCTATATTAGTACAAACACTCCAGAGATAGTCACCCTTTCTTTCTTTGCAATGATGTATAAATTGAAGTTTAGATTGATCCGTTTTTTGAAAAATACATCTTTAAATAGATGAGTAAGTTCAGTTGACTAAGTGAGTGCTTTTATAAAATCTCCAAAAGAATGCATTTATTTATAAATTTATTCTCCCTAGAAAATATGCTATAATACAACACATTTTTAGCTCATAATATATCTTGAAAAGTACTGTTCGTGCCCCTTCATTACTAGAGTTTGTATACAACATGATTTTTTGTCAGTCCGGGAATGGGAATGTGCTCATGTCAAAGCCTGCTTTAAATATAACTCGATGATATCTCGCATTGTTCGCTCCAGTTAAACTTGTATTTATTTTTTATTACTTGACTAGCAAACACTCCCGGTGTTGTCCGGGATAATAATCAATCTTAAATGAACCCAAAATTACCTTAAATATATTATACAAGTGATGAGACTTAACTATACCTAAAATTGCCTTAAATATACCAATGTCTTCAGAGACCCAATGCCTTTAGAAATAATAAATTCCAAATTCGTCCCAGCTTGTAACTGTAGAAAATAATGAACCCGGATCCGGTTCACATCTGCCAAGTAAAATTTTGTATGGCCCCAATCTAATGAGAGAAAATTGGTCCATGATCGGCCCATGGGTTTCGCTCTAGGCTCGGTCCTCTGCCGATTTCTGCCGAGCGCAACAAAAAATATCTTGCATTTTCACGATCAGAGATCCCGTAGCAACTGCTTTGGCATGCTTCTAATTCATTTTTCACCTAAAGTTCTACGTTTCTTTTCTGAATATTCGTCATTACATTCTTTAAAAAAATCCCCCCCCCCAATATATATATATATATATATATATATATATTTCATATTTCTTGATAATCTTTTTTATATGTTTCCTGAATGTTTTTGTCCATATACGGCTATAAAATATAAGATTTACTTTCTAAAATTTCAAATATAAATTAATTCATAAAAATTAATTCTCATTTTTTGCGGAAACATGACTTAAAATTTTTTCCAAAATCGACAAATTGCTGTACGAAAATTCATTGAAAATAAGAAACAAATTATTATATTGGGCTAAAAGATGGAAATTTTATTGATTTTATAAATGTCAAAAAATCACTTCATAAGGAAAAAAATGTTAAAAATTGCATAAAAATTAAATTAAAAAATCCAAAATCTCAGTCTCAAGTGCATTGGGACCAGTCTTCGTTTTTCCGGAACCAAATTTGTAGACCCGTATGTGCGATAGATTTCCCTGGCCATCACGCACAGTCAGACAAAAACGAACACGGACAGACAAAAAATTGTCTGTTATTAATATAGATGAGAAAGACTTATTGTGGAGAATAATTTTGCGAAACGGCAGTAGTATGTGCTTAGTCCAATAAACGACGGAGTTGCATAAATAGTTTTGGAGGCGAACAGGCGACTTCTACTTTAATATTTTCCAATTACAATTTCTCAATATAATAAACTTAAAAAAAAACCCTCTATACTTTTAAGTATTTAATTTAAGATTAGTATATTTTAATCACCAATCGAATGATATTTTATGCATGTGTGTGTCTCCGAAAGACCGTTTCTTAAAAATTAGAATTTTAGAATTAGAAATGGATTTTTCTGATTAATTATAAATTAAAAATGAGATAATCATGAAAAAATAAAATAAATTGCACTTTGCAAAAATAAAATATCTAAAAAAACTGTAAAAAAGTATTGAAGTTTGTAGACAACTCTTTAAAAATTCACTATATATATATAACACTGTTTAATTATAAGTGTTTCCACGAAATAGAAAATTTTAAAAAATACTTAAACTATCAGAGAAATTTCAGAGTTCAAATATTTGCTTGAGGCAAAAATTAGAAATTCGTCAATAACTATAAAACACCGTAAATAAAAAAAATATCAGTTTATATTAATGTGTATGGATTATTTTTCTTATTATAATGATTGTACAATTATTTATGCAAACTTTGACAGGGTTCATAAGCTTTTACCACAATTTTTTAATAGAAATTTTCGCCTTATTTAAATGCAGAAAATTATTACAAATCCTATAATTAAACGAGGCGTCTACAATTTCTGCTATTTAAATATTAAATAGAAAAATTCTATTAAAAGTGTGGTAAAAGCGTACGAACCCTGTTTCACATCAATATATGTATAGCTTTTTTTCTACTATGATGGCGTTTTGCGAAATTAAATTGCATCGAAAATTTTATTTTGAGAAACAATAAAATTCTCATTGACAATTAATATTAAATGCGTAAATTTAATTTTACAATCCTGTAACTTTATTTCAAAATAAGATACACTTTCCAATCGGTTGTCAATTCAATCGTTTCTAGAGAGGTAAAAAGTAAAAATTTATTATTTCCATAAAATAGAAAATTTTACATTCTGAATGAAAATGGCAGTTCGAAGATGTATAAATACTGTGACTTTTCTTCGAATGTTCGACTGATTCTTTCAGAAATACTAAGCCGGCTTCAGATGAGAGTTTACGTCTTAGTTTCTATTAAAAGTAGCAGGAGCATTATGTAATTCAATAGGCGTTACTTTGATTCCTAAAGTTTAGCCCATTGGTGTTTGTTTTTTAATCTTTAGTGCGTACATTTACCTGCTGGAATAAAATTATCTTATTCAACGTAAAAAATCACTGGTTCCCGTTTAAAACACCAGACACTAACATCTCGCAAGTGATATTAATTCGTATTCGGCAACTAAATTTACTAATGACTATACGAAATCGTATTGATCCGTTCTTCTTGACAAGTACAAAAAATGAAGCCCAGGGTCCTGATAACTCTTCAATTATACCCCTTTCTTTCCCATTTCCTTGAATACAGTACTGCCCATTAGAACTTCTAGTAGGTCAACTTTTAACCCTCTAACGCCTATGGTAAAATGTATTCTAGAAATTTCAGAATTAGGAAAATCGGAATTCACACCAGAAATAACAACTATTAATTTTCGTTTCTTTTAATAACAGAATGTTTGTCATTAAATAAAGCAAAGATTTTTATTCCGATTTTCTAGTATGAATTCGGAATATATGAATAAAGAAATCCACTAAATGGCAATACTGATGGTAGCAGATATGCTACCATGGGGCATTACAGGGTTAATGTGAAGTGGGTTAAGGCGGCGATTGTTTAGGGTTTATTATCCAGATTCAGAACTTCAACTGCAGTGTGTACTTCTTTCTTTTAGACGTCAGTGGCAAATTTGCTAAGAAATATTTAATTTAGCTTTACGCTTTTTTTTCTTACGTTCAACATTTATACCAATATCACTTTTAATACTGTATGAAAATATCTTCACAATGATGAATGATTTAATAACTTTCTGATTAAAATTAATTTATGAATGTAGTTAGGTGCACGGAATACGATATTTCATGAAGTGCTGAAAACTTATGTATCCGGCTTGTTTTGTATTTGCTATTAGTAAAAAAAATTCACGGTTTGTTCGCATCATATTTATTTCTAAGTTCACAGTAATATTAAATTTCTGTGAGAAGTTCAATCCCAGAATACATACATCATTTATGTCTGCAGCCTAAATTCCGTGCTATAATATTTATTTTAAAACTGCATCCAGCTTTACTCTTTGCTCTCATTTCCTGTAATGAACTTTAGAGGAAATATTTGGAGTTGTGCAAATAAGCTTTTCTTTAAGATCTTTAGCTGAGTCCGTTCTCAGTAGCGTCAGATTTCCTCTTAATAACAACGAACTTATAATGCGGCTTAACATTTCGATGTACAGTATTCTTTCTCTCTACTAAATTACAAAATTTTGGAATATTTTAAAAGAGATTTTTTCCAGAAAAAGAAGCCTTTGCTAGAAAGACGGCTATAATCTAATTTCGCTATTCTTTGTTATGACTTTTTGCAAATACCTATTTTGATTTGTATTACCAATATGTAATACGGAAATTAGGATGAGACGACATAACACTGCTACCGCATTTTTTACGTTTCTCAAAACACGATCTAGTTTATTCAAAAATTCTATTTCCTTGCCTTGCTTTTCCCTTTTCTTTGTCTTAATCCCCTTAATATGGAATGCTATTCCATACTGTAATCGCGCTCAAAAGGTAATCAACAAGGGAATAATTGTGAATAAAATAAAATCTAGTTAAAGGGTAAAAGGGAAATTTAAACAACGGATTTTTGTGGGTGCACCACATACTAAAAATAAAAAAAATAAACGAAAAAATATTTTTACTATCACATTTCACGTTACATGTATTTTGAACGCTTTATGCCCTCCCGGTGAAATGCATGCTCGACAACGGCAACTCATTTTTCAATGATAATGTCGATCGCTTGATGTGGCAGCAATGCCCATTCATGTAGGGGAACATGGGGCATAGTGAAATACTTAAAAATAATTACAATTTTCAAAATGAACAAACAGAAAATTTATTTGTACTTTTACAATACATAATTTATAATACCCTTGCCTTATAATTTTTTTTTTCAAAATTTTATTCTTTAATTTCTGTGCTGTATTAAAGATGTAATACTATAGTAGGATATTATCACTTTGCCCCAGGTATGGGGCAAAGTGATATTTTCAATGGGGCAAAGTGAAATAATAACAAGTTCAATTCTTTAAATCATTTTTTTCAGTTCTGTGATAATTATGCTTATTTGCATAAGAAACGAATTTGTCCATGTATGAGTTTTTTCACTTTATACAATTTTCCCAGTATTTCTATATAGTATGCAAGACTTGTATCATCAGTTACAGGCCACACATGAACATCCTTTATTGTCTGTAGGGCCTTAACTGAAAGAAAATGTGGTACATCTTGCGAGGAAAACGAAATCACTTTACCATTTTACACTTTATAAATATGTTGTAGGGGCAAAGTGAAATAAAATATTTTAGTTTTCCCCATCACTAAAAGTCTTTTTCACTTTGCCCGGCTTGTGCATAACAAATGTTTATAAAAAAATAAAAGCAAAAGTAGGCCTAATATTCAATAAAACAATACTTCACTAGGCAGCAGAAGAATCTAATTTATATTTACAATAATAATAATGAGAACTTTATCATTATATAATTCAAAAAATGTTATTTACTTACCTAATAATATTGCAATATATTCATCCAATTGGAAAAATGGTTACTAACATCGTATATATTGTTCTCTTGAGGTGATTGCTGCCTGACAGTAAGCAAGTAGATGTGAAATAACATAATTTAAATATCGGTTGATAGGTGGCACTGTATACAGACAAAATATTTAACCATTTCACTTTGCCCGTTTATTTCATTTCCCCCAAGTTCCCCTACTACTCGTTGTTAGAGTTTTTGAAAGTTAATTTGTGCAACACTGGTCTTGGAGCCAGTCTTACTACCATGTCCCATATATGCTTTATCGGATTCAGCATCAGATAATCTTGTGATTACTTAACAGGGTGTTCTATAAAAAGTTGAAATACGCTTTAATTTTTTTACCTGTTAGAGATTAGTGGACAATGTAAATTGAAAAATGTTAAAAAAAAAGGTAGGAAACAAGATTATATTAAAAACATAGCCCTGCCATTATTTTTCAAAAAGTGACCCTTTTTACATTTTTGTACGACCGCTATTGACAAAATTGGTCAATTAGGAAGTTATCCTTTTCTCTGTGACAAGATCATTCAAAACACCACATATGTATTTGTAATATTGAATGAGTTATACTAAATTAAAACTTAACCATTGCAAAATGGGACATATATATATCAAGTAAGAAATATATATCTATGAGATATTACAATAAAAAATAAACACAGACTCTAATACTCACGGAATCCAGTTGACCTTAAGAGGGCACATGACTTTTTGAGTGTGTCGAAACGATCAAAAACATCCTCATTTTCAATTTATCAAAAAACACACATAATATGAAATTGAGATTTTTTTTTACTTCCTTCCTAAAGTGCACATTCTTAAGTATATTATACAGAAAAATAAATGTTGTATATTCAAAAATAATATTTTATTTTAATTTTAAAAATTCATATCACTAATACAGAAACGAAAATCATTAAGTGTTGCGCGTATGATAAAATTAGAAATTATGCATATAAAAATCAATTTTTGACCAAAATAGAATCATAACATACTCATCTCTAACTTAAAACCAAATTATGCCCAAAAAGTATTGTTTAAAATTTAATTTTAACACAAAATTTTAAAAAATAAAATGTTTTCCAAAACATTTTTTCAAGTGAAAAAAAAAAGTGAGGGAGACAGAATTTTTTTTGGTTTTAGCATGTAGACTATGTATAAATGCACATGTAGTTAAAATTTTAAAACTGTAACTTATATAGTTTGAAAGTAACAGTGCGTGCAAACACAAAATTTACTAATTTGAGAAAATGCATCGTAAAGTTTCAATATCAACTTATTTACAATTATACTTATTTTTTATTTTTATATAAACAAATAAATGGCTGCAGTATATACAACATATTTTTCTTTTTATTAGAAACATCATTGGTTTTCTTTTTTTATTCTTTGCAATCAAGGCTTCATAACTGTAACTCGAGAGTTGTCGATTATCAGTGTTTACAACAAACTCTATGAGTTAATACCTGGAACAGGTTTTAAAATTTCTTTATAATGAATAGAAAGGATTGTTTAACATTATTAAAGTTCGAATGACTAAATTAGCAGTAAGTTCTAAACTTATTTTTTTGCAGAATTTGTTGTTTTAGGACAAGCGATACAAATCAACAAATTTAATGATTCACTGTTGAGACGATCAAAAACATCACAATTTTGAAATTATCAAAATACACATAATACGCAATATATATATATATATTACTTCATGCCTAAAGTGTATATTTTTAAGTATGTGCCACAGAAAAATAAATGTTGTATGTTCAAAAATATTATTTTAATTTTAATTTTAGAAATTCATATCACTAATACGTGAACGAAAATCATTACGTATTGCGCGCATGATAAAATTAGAAATTATGCATATAAAAAACAATTTTTGACCAAAATAAAATCATAACATACCCATATCTAACTTAAAACCAAAATATGCACAAAAAGTTTTGTTTAAAATTTAATTTTAACACAAAACTTTAAAAATTTTAAGTTAAAAAAAATTCAAGTGAAAAAAAAAGAGAGAGATAGCTAGAAAGAATTTTTTTTTGTTTTAGCATGAAGACTATGTACAAATGCACATGTGGTTAAAATTTTAAAACTCTAATTTATATAATTTGAAAGTAACAGTGCGCGCAAACTCAAAATTTACTAATTTGAGAAAAGGCATCGTAAAGTTTCAATATCAACTTATTTGGAATTATACTTATTTTTTATTTTTATATAAACAAATAAATGGCTGCATTATATACAACATCTCCATTTTTTATTAGAAAACTCATCTGCTTTCTTTTTTTTTCTTTGCAATCCAGGCTTCATAACTGTAACTCGAGAGTTGTCGATTATCAGTGATTACAAGAAACTATGAGTTAATACCTGGAACATGTTTTTAAATATCTTTATAATGAATAGAAAGGATTGTTTAACATTATTTATCTTAAATTTATATTGTTATATCAAAGTTCAAATCACTAAATTAGCAGCAAGTTCTAATTTTTATTTTTCGCAGAATTTATTGTTTTAGGACAAGCGATGCGAAATCAACGCATTTAGCGATTCACTGTCGAGAAAATCAAAAACATCACAATTTTAAAATTATCAAAACACACATAATATGCAATATATATTTTTTTTTTACTTCCTGCCTAAAGTGAATATTCTTAAGTATATTATACAGAAAAATAAATGTTGTATGTTCAAAAATAATATTTTAATTTTAATTTTTTAAATTTATATCCCTAATTACGTGAACTAAAATCATTACATGTTGCGCTCTTGATGAAATCAGAATTTATGTACATAAAAAACAGTTTTCGACCAAAATAAAATCTTAACATACTCATATCTAACATAAAACCAAAATATACACACAAAATATTGTTTAAAATATATTAACAGAAAAATTTTAAGCGCAGACTCAAAATTAATTTGTGAAAATGGAAGTTCAAATATCCACTTATCTTCAATTACATTAATCCTTTATAAGAAATTAAAATGCTCCAGATGCATACACTACGCCTTCTTTTTTGTTTGCAAAGCTCATTGGCTTTTCCCCCCTCTTCTTTTGGCAATCCGGGCCTCATAACTGTAAGTGAGGAGTCGTTTCTCAGCAAATTTTATTCTCTGTTTATCTATATTTGTAACAAACTGTATACAGTTATTACCTGGAACAAGTTTTAGCTCTCTCATAAGGAATAACATCGTTTTCCATCATTGAAGTTTGCTATGGCTAAATTAGGAGCAATCTCTACAATTTTGCTTGCAGAATTTTTTTGTTTTAGTCCAAAAAGTCCAAATGTAGCGCCGTAAGTATTCATTGTTTAAAAAAAACAAAAACAAAAACAAAAAAAATATATATCACTGAAAGTTGGTGCATTTAACGATTCATTTGCATTTTGAGTTCGCCCTCCAATGCACTTTTTTAATAAGTCTGGATGTGATAGATCCTTAAACACTGATTTATGGCATCTATGAGTGCTGTGGGAATCAAGTTCATATGTAAACCATTCGCAAAAGCTCGTTTATAAGAGCACCAAGTATCGTTCCCGTCCGGGCAAAAATCATGAGTTGGTTGGTCATCATTTGATCTTTTATGGTACCATATTGCATATATAGCTCTCTGGATATCTTTATAATTATCCGAATGTTTTCGGATAGTATTTCCATAATACGCGGTAAGCTGGTTGATTAAAACATCGGTTAGTCTACCTTTACCACTGAGCGGTTTTTTATCACATAACTCTTTGAATTCAGTTTTCAGTTTCCGTAATCGTGAACACATTCTTTTTTTAATATGCCCTACACACTCTGTTTTAGACAAAAGAACATTGTATGGATTAGTGTTATTATCAGACAGGAAAGTTTTGCAATCCCCATCACCAATATAATTAATATATCGAGCTGCATACTTTTCTTCCGATCTACAAAACATATTGATCATGCCGTTCACTTCCATTTGTGCTGCTGAACCAGAGTGGTTTTTGCTGCACACTTCCTTGGGCTGATTTTTCCATTTCAAACGGTTTTTTATCAGGAATGATGTTTTTTGAAGCTTCACAGCCTTTGCAATATGAACTCGAAACATGCTGTCTATAACCTTACCGGTTCCTCCACCAATTATAGAAATGGCCCGAAACGAGATGAATGGCCTCTAGTTTTCCATGTGATATCACCACTTACAGTCAAATCTGAAGAACCTGTTATCTTTATTTTTCTTCTTCAGCTGCATTTCGCATGCTGATTTCAGCAACAGTGTCTGTGGCGGCACGGATATGACTCACAATTTTGTCATATGATTTTTTCTCCACAGGGGGATACCTTCTTTAGGTATCCACGGGCTTCGCAACCCCGGGTACCTGAGCGATCTTTCTCTTTTCCTTTTCCTCTCTCCTTTCTCTTGTCTAATCTTTCTTCTTTGTTTCACTCTCATTGTGGTTTTCTCTTCTGAGGTGAGGGCGATTCTACAGGATGATATCGGCTTATCATCCTGTTTATATCAAGTTATGGAGAACTGTAACCCACTCAAGCGTTTGCCGTGCGTGGAGACCCGTGTCCCTGGAAAGGGGGATCCTGGTAGTTGAGGGAAACCAACACACTGCTTTGGCCTCGGCTTCAGGTAGACGGCAGGTGCATATTGGTTCCGTATGCATCAATCGGCTGGTCAGTTGACTTGTCACTGGCTGGGGATCAAATGAGCGGTCACATACTAGTCATCTCGTTAAGGGTGGAGACTGATATAGGTGTGTCTTGTTAACGTATGGGCCCTGGTTAGCACTGGTGCACGAATGTGCATCCCCTTGTTGGGCTCGGTAGTGGGTGGTACGGCCGAGGCCTGATTTGTTTTTTCTATAACGATTTAAACTATAATTTAATTTAAACTATAATGATCATTTTATTCCAATAGTTAAGTATTCTTTAGACTTTAATTCATTATTTCAGGAATTTTATATGTCTAATAGTAATTAACATAAGTGCTAATGTTTCAAGTTATAAGGATTTTGCCGTCTACTAAAGTACACAGCACAAGTTTAATTTAATTAGAAATAGGTCTATAGGTTAGATAATGCTATTCTGATTTTGATGGACCTAATTCTGGCATTTTTCAGATTTATTGTATGATCACCCCTTTTACTTTATTTTACTTTAGAAACACTAAATGACTCATAAAAATTAATTAAATTGTGTATATATTGTGGGTAGATTTAGGGGTTTGAAGTAACTTTTTCCCACAGCTTCCCAAAAAGACCAGATCTCCCCAACACCATGAATAAGTGGGTATTATTTATTTATTTGTTTATTTATTTTTGTATTTCGATGAGGAAAGCGGATGCGGACTTGTAAATAACAAAAACAAAAACACGAAACTGACGTAAGGATTTTTTAAAAAACGGTAAATATTAATATATTTTTTTACACAAAAATATCGTTCGAACGGCAAAGGTCACACGAATAAGTTAGTATTTTTTGTTTTTTAAAACGGATGCGGCAGTTTCAAAATACGAAAAAACGGAACGTTTTTCCCGCTTTCTTATGCTTTATTTTACGAACCTCGAGAAACCTCGGAAAGTTAGATTTCTCATACATAATTCGCAGCGCCTCGCCATTTTACGGAAAGAGATTGCTTTTAATGAATTTTAATTAATATCTCGGCTAATGATGTCTGATTCCTTAGAAAATAAAAAGGATGACTCTCCCTTATTTTTCCGCGTTGATCGGTACTTGTCTTGACCCTCTACTCCCTGCTGCCCTGGAAGAGTTCCGAGTGTGTAAATTTGAATATATATTTAACACGACTTTCAATCTCGTTTCTTGTCATTAACATTGAAAACAAATACTATCTTTGAAAGTTTAGACAGAAGAGTAACACCAGTTTTGCATAAAAAGTTGAATAATAGATATAATGTATTGGCTGCTAGAGTGGGTCGATCGTGGAAATGTATTTGGCAATTTGGCGCCAAACATTTAACTAGAAAATTCGAAAAATCTATGTTATATGTTGCATACAAGGTGTGGTACTGTACTCATGGGATGGCGTCACAAAATTTCCTCGCAAAGGTCTGAGTGAGAGCGTATGATCAAAGTGGAATCTGCGTGATTTCCAAAGTATTTTATGTGTTTAGAGACCACGGTATGCGTCTCTGAGATATATGTTTTTATCACATCGTTCTCATGATATTTGGGTTACGAATTTCACCAATGAGTAGTGACTCTGAAATTTACGCAAAATAAAGTGCATTTATCGTAATTACCAATGAATTCATTTACAATTCCTTTTGCATTGGAACTGAAAGATTAATTTTTAAACAGTATGTTTACGCAGCTGCTAATTTAAAGCAAACGTTTTAAAACTCAACTGTTTTTTAATTTTAGAACACATAGTGTAAGGAAAGAATTATAATCATTATGTAAATTCGGCTAGGAAATTTTTTTGTATCTTTACGTTTTCAGGCGCCCTAAATTCGCTTTCAAAATGCGGCTATTTTTACAACGATTCCGTATGTAATGCCTGTGTATACGTGTATGTTGGTATTTCCCTTACGTTTTTAGGTGTTTTGTCGATGACTGCCTCTATGTACTTACGCGTGTGGGTTAACACGATCCGTCAAAACGGTTCTTTTGATTTGGTATAAATCTCGCAGGTCTGTTATAAGCCAATGTCACAAGAACTGCATTGGTATATAAACTATTTTCAAACCATTTTAATTTTTTTTGCCGTTTCTATAGGCAAAGTATCAAACATTTGACTAAGAATAATCCAATATTGCCTCGCTGTTATCACAGCTCTGTGGCTCAGGGATAATGTCTACAGCCTCGAAAGTGTCCCGGGTTCGAATCCAGCTGATCGCACTGTCTTAGAAATTATTTTGAACGCTCATTATTCTATAAAGTTTTTGGAAAGTCTAGTGGAATCATCCCAATTTTTTACATTTTTTTTTCGGATTGTGTTCTTCTAATGTTTGAAAAACTGTATTTAGACTTACATTTCTATTATGAACTTATGGAGTTAGATCATATTTGGAGATGCCTATCAAAAAGTAAATCAAATGGTAATAAATCACGAAGATAAAAATCTAGAATATCTAGAATTATTCTGATATGAAAATTTAGAGTAAAAAAGCAAGGTGGTGTTTGAGAAACTTTTCAAAAATATATTTAAAACGTCATCAGGATAAATGTACAAGATACCTGGAATCATTTAATTATAAAACAATATTTAAAAATTAAACTATAATTAATACATTTTTCAGAAATATTCTCTTTGCAGTAAATGCTCTTTTATGCAGTTAAAAGGTAGCAACAAAGTTTACAAAAAACTAACAAACTAAGTAGAAAGAACAGCTACACAAATTCATTCATAATTTTTATAAGTATTTTTTCAACTAATACTTGTGATCAATTATTGTTTGTAAAACTTTCATGTTAAATGATGTTTGCGGCAAAAAGTATCAGTGAAACATTGTTAAATACTATTTCTTAATGATAAACAATAATTGTACTTACAATGTGTTTATTTTTCTGATAAATCGTTTAATCCTGCCATTTTATATTTTGTTGGCCACTCTGACAAATCTTTATTCATGATTAGCAAATATTTTCGCCAATTACTTATTAATAAGTATTAATCCTTGTTATGCATGTTAAAGTATTTGGGTTTTAAACGATATAATATTAATGAACCATTGTTTGCGCTAGAAAATCATTGAATTTCGTGCTAGACTATGAGTACTATTCGATTATCTAATGATTGTTCGACTACAATTAAAATCATTTAAAACTGATTTCACATCGAATATGCTCTCTCAGAATTATTCTCTTACATAATATATTGACAGAAAATAGATAACGATGTAGAAATATAAACCCATACTATTGAAGGAAAAGTTCCTCTAAGCGTATAAAATTTTGCAATTGAAAATTTTTGTTTCTGATACAGATAATTATAAATGTAATGCATAATATGGCAATTCCAATTAAATGGAGAATAATGATATGCAGTAATTTCATTAGAATGTAAACATTAAAATTTTAAATCACCATCCTTCATTGAGTGTTAACATTGTAAAAATTCTCGAGTAAGACCTATTTATAAAAAAATTTTAATTAGCTAATAGTTGCAGGGTGGAAACTAATGAAATATTCAATTAGAAAAATGAAAGGCACAAAAGTTGACACAAAAGTTTACTTTTTTATTAGTAAATATTTTTTGATTATTTAATTGTCCAAAAAAAAAAATATATATATATGTGTGTGTGTGTGTGTGTGTGTGTGTGTGTGTGTGTATTGAGAGAGAGAATATATATATTTATGTATATATTTTTCAAATGTAAATTATTTTAAACAATTTAAAATTTAATTTTTAATAAAGTTTTCAATTTTTTGGCCATGTTTAAAATTTGATATATGTGCTAAAAGAATAATTCTTTTTGCCAACTTTTTCATTTTTGGCTACAAAAAAAAAGGATTAATTATCCTTCGGAATTGTACAAAAGTATTTATTTTAAAAAATTAAATAATTTTTAAAGAAAAAAACGACTTTTCTTATAAGTGCTTTTTTTTTTTTTTTTTTTTTTTACTCCGAGAATCATATTTTTACTACAATTTTATCTCAAATAAGAAAAATCCTGAAAACAATTTAAAGTGTGGTAACTTTATCTTTCATAGAATTTTATGCATTATTAGTTCAAATATGATAAAATTTTGAAAACATACTTTCTGAGATATATCCTGGAAGAAGGCGTGGCATCCATAGACTGTCCAATATAAAATGCGTTATGTTGACTCAATTACCGTATTCACATGCAATTTGCGTCATTTAATACAAAACTCTCTAGAATATTTCATAAGCTAAAAATAAAAAATGATTTTTTTCGAGATGTTTTTGTCCTGGACCACTTTAATAAAAAATGTCTGATTATAAATCTGAATATTAGTGAAATGTATAATTTAGTAAAAAAATGTATATATTTAGTAAGGTTTAATAGTGTATTAACATATAAAAACAATAAAACCCCACCACTCTTTGAATTTTTTACATTGCATCAGTTTTTCCTGACAAATGGACTTCCGATCTTTTCAAAATAACCGATCCAATTATATTACATCTATAGAGAAACTTCAATGAATTAAAATGTTCCGTTTCATTTTTTTCTTGGAGTATTTTGAACTAAAGTTATAGCCCGCATTTGTGTCTTTATTTTCTGTTTGTGTAATGTGAATGAAAAAATAGAGGTTGAATTGGGTAACAATCTCTTTGTGGATGTCGGTTGAAAAATCCAACACGTTTAAATTTCATTTAAATTTTTAATCCAAACTATGATTTGAAAAGTATTTTGATTATTTTAATTAACTTAATTTGAAAAAAATATATTTTTTAGTCACAAAATGACAAATCTTCTTTCTAGCAATTTATTGGACTTTATTAGAAAATATTTTTATTTATTTCAGTGGTACTTTTTGGAAATAAATCAATAATATTAATTACAGTCAAACTCGGCTAATACGAGAAGAAAGGAAATTATAAATGTCCTCATATTAACTATTACTCTTAATACCTAATACCCATAACGATAATAAAAATCTTAAAAAAGCACATATAATTAAAAAATTACTACTATTTATTGTTCTAATTATCTAAATGCTAAAATTAACTTAATAACATAAATGTAACAAAAAATACTTTGTCTTAACTTTGTAAGTGTAATTTTCTTTAAACAAAATTGCAGTACTGAAGACAAAGCCTCTAAAAAATTAGTAACTCCAAACGACGTGAACGACGTACAGTAATAAAACCGATTACTTCCCCTTTCCCCGGAAAAACTCTGTTAACATTGCAATAGTCACTGCAATTTCCGGGCTACTGATTTCACATTTCCGTTTCATTTTAACTGTGCAATAAGAGACATGAAAGGCTAGTTAACATGGCCCAGTGTCCGGATTTAAAAGGTTTTCTACTATGCTCCTTCCTTTGCATGAATCAGTTGTAAATATTACAAAGGGTGGTATTGGAATTGATCTTATTTCTACCTTCTTTCAAGATCTAGGGACATTTCTTTGCATTTTGTCGGGTGGAGGCCTCCCTGAAAATCAAAAGTATGTCTGGTGAAACACATAAATTACTACATTTATGACAAGCAATTTTCATGTAAGGTAAAGCTAGGAGAGTCTGCGCACAATTCAAAAGAATAACAATAAAAATCTAAATATGGATTTTTTGCAAAACTATCCATGAATATTTTTTACTTCATTTGTGTTTTATGCATTTCCATTGGTATTTTGTTGTTATGTTGCAATTTAATAGAACAGTTGTAATAAAACCAAAAAAGTGATTTTGCGCAATCTGTCCGTACCGGGTTGTTGTGATTGCGCACATGGGTAAGAGAGATTGTTACTAATAATAACTACAATTAAATTGTTAACAATAATAATTATACTTAAATGACATTGTTGTAAAGTTTTTGTGAACAAATATTATTGTATTAGGAGTGAATATTTCAACCTAATGATTAAAGAATCAGAAAAAGGAAATAATTTTAAAAACGATTAAAAATTTTTAATTATATGAAAAAAAAATAAAGAATCAGAAAAAGCAAGTCCAGATAAGATTACAAAATAACTTTAAGTTACTTGATAACACGTTTAACTTAAAATTAATCCATTTTCATTTTTCTTTTTTTTTTATGCAAATTTACCAATAAGCTGCGTAATCTCTCCTAGTATGGAAACGTATGGGAACAATGCGCCATCTCTCCTAAGTAGCAGATGCGCAAACTCTTCAATTTCGGTAGGAGAGATTGCGCGGACTTTTATTTAAATATGGCCGCTACTAAGACGAACTGTTGATGTTCACATTGTTATTTTAGATTAGTAGCTTATGAGAAATCGTTTAAGTTTAAAATATTTTGTATTACTGACATTGTATAGAAATTCTGATGAATAGCTATGAAAATTCAAGCACTTACTTTGGGAAAGCAAAATAAAATAGCAATGATTTATCTTAGACGCTCAAAACAATCAACGTGCACTTTCAAGTAGACACTCCACTACTGCTATTGTACAACTACCTAGAGTCGCTGTGCGCTCACTCTACTCCTTCCTCCCGAACCTCTATTTGCGCAATATCTCCGACTGCGCCATCTCTCCTGCTTTTACCTTATATATTATCGCTCAAAAGGAGCAGTTTTGATAAGAATGTGATTTCTTTCGCAATTCTACCCTACTTTTCACCGACAATCACATTTGAATGAGCAGATGTTTTGCTCATATTAGCCGTGATTCAGCCTTTGTAGCTCGTAAAAAGCGTGAACATCTTAATATAAGTTTAAATGATGAACCATTCTTGACGCGCAAATTGCACGTTTTAACCGTGTCCTCGTTTTAGCCGCGCATGTATTAAATAAGTTCGACTGCACTTTATTTGCTATTTTATATATTACACAATATTTATTTTTGTCTCCGCCTAATAAATTTCGTCATCATATATTCTGATTAATATGTACATTACATTAAAAAAAAAAGCGCCAACAATGACTATAATTTCGGTTCTAATAAATAAATAAATAAATAATAATAAAAAAAACAGTGCCGTTTTAATTTATATAAAGTTCTTTATAACTATATATAGTTTATTTTGTCCCAAAAGATCATCTACATATTAAAACTGAACTTAACTTTTAAAACTCCATAATAGCATTATCACAATTTTATTAGATATTTTAGTTTGACGAAAAACGTGGAAATACACTGATTGTTTAGTTAATGATATATAGTTATTGAAAAATGAGTCTATCAATATTAAAGATAAACATTTGTTATTTAGACTTAACTCGAACAATAATTTACGCATTTCATTTCTTTTGTTTTTATCATACTTTGTAAAAGTCTAAACATAACCCGCTTGCATATTTTGATAAATATGTTTTTATTGGTTAATATTGCGATTACTGACAATTCACAACTAGAAACATATATGTTTTCATCACTAACATAATCTGCATTTCTTAAATATCCCCAATGTATTTTTTTTTTCACTTCTGATCATTAATTCTCAATTTTTCAGCAAATATGTAAAATCAGAAGCTTTTAAGCGGCTATATAATTAGGGCTAAAATTGAAAATCTCTTTTATGCTATTTCTGGTATACTAAATGCAGAAAATAAACGATGTATTTGCGGATCTCCTGATTAGTTCACCTTTAGTCACAACATTACTTAATCTTCAAAATGTGCATCTCTATATTGACACAATACCCGAACACATTTTAACTCATATTTTGCGTATTTTTCAAGACAGAACAATGGAAATTTGTATTTGATGGTAAACGCACCATGGCAAATCGAATAAAATAAAGAAGTATGGGAGTTTGTGTTGAGATTTTCAAAGGTCGTTAAAAAATAAATATTTATACGGCCCCTCAAGAAAATTTTACTCTAACGGGACAGTAGAAATCATAAAGAAGGAAATTTGGTGTAAGCAAATTTAACCTGAGACTTTTAGACTTGAAGTCATTGACTTGGACAATAATTGTTTTTTTCTTTTTCTGACTTACTATACATTTAAAAATTATTCTTTTCTATTTACGTCTCAACATCTTAAAAATATCATGAATAATGAAAAATAGGTTATCGTTAAAGTATTTTATAAATAAGTATAATTTATTTTCCCATGCAAGTTATGCGCATTGTGACTGGCACAAAACCAAGAAATTTTATAAACAACACATACATTTTATCTCATCTATAGTTTTATCATCTTAAGAAAATGTGTACATCTTCTTGCCTAGTGGTTACAGTCCTTGTTAATAATCGAGCGGTGCCTAAATTGATGCTCGATCTATCTTTTCATTTTCATGATTCTTCGTGATCCACTTTAAAGTCTTGATGTAATTTCATTCTTTAAGAAAAGAAACTATCCTACCGCTAAAAAAATATGAAAAAAGAAATATGGATTTTTTTTTTACTGGGGATGACTAAAATTTAAACTATTTCAAACAATTTTGATGTTAAAATGTTATGTAAAATATTAGGCTTTGATATAAAAATGAATTTTTGCTGTTTTAATAAAAGAATGAAACGACATACAAAACAACATTTTTGAGATAACATATTCGAATGATTTGTAATATTTTTACATATTTTTACATATTTTTATATTTATTATAGATATTATTTTTATTGTAATATTTTTTATAAGTAATCTTTATAAGTGTTCTTCCATCAGATTAAATGTAGATGGCAAATGTGTTTTTTACTGACTTCTAGGTTATGTGGGATAATGTCCGTTTTTAAGATGACATGTGAGCATGATACCTTTGCCTAAATTTTCTCGAAGAACATCTCATTACAAAATATGCCGAAAGTAAGTGTCAAAATATAACATCATACGATAAAACTTTTTAACGAATTTGCATATCTATAAATATAAAAATAATATAAGTCGTATGATATTAGAATTAATTAAAATTTACAAAACAAAAATTAGTTCTGACACTTTCTCAGACGAAGAGAAATCAAAAATATTTTTAAAAAAATTATATTACCATATCCTAGAACATAAATTTTATCATCCAGTTTATTCGTTTAACATGTAATTTAAAGTTACTTTCTTATATATATATATATATACTTAAATCCCCCTAACCCATTATTTGTATTTTTTTTTCACAAAACATTATAACTGGCATTATTTTAATATGAAAATTGAGTTTTCGCAGTATCATATATACATCCTATCCATATATGGGTTCACAGTCTTAACATTACGCTAAAGTGAAATTTTTTACATGCTATTTCTATTTCCAAAATATTTCACATTTATTTACTTAATTTACAGAAAATAAATCTTACATAATTTTCAAAATTTGCTTGAAGGGATTTATTCAATCATCTAGTAAAACTGTAGTCAGATATTTCGAAAGTTAAACCAACCCTAAATATGATTTTCTACTACAGAGAAATATATAACATTTCGTAGAAAAATCCAACATTTTATAATTTAAAGTTGAAAGAACCAATTTATTATTATTACTCTTAAATATTACCTTAAAATAATAAAATAGAGAAGATTTTATCATATAGATGTCCCTATAACCAAAGTTCTAGGAGGGGCTTTTACTTGTTCTTGATATGTACTCTACCCCCCGTAGAGATTTCAGCCAATCGGAGAAGTCTTGGAGAAACTTGCGTCATCTTACAGGTGGCTGTCGGCGCTTTTATAAGTAAGATACGGATCTTGAATTATCAGTTTCCCTCGCTCTTTTGGTGAGAGTCAGATCCGAATTTGGAAGATGGGGAAACAGTCCTACTTTCCTATGGAGTTTTCCGTCTTTGTGATGATATCCGTAGCCATATTCCTGGCGTATGGAGATTCACCGCCTGTGAAAAGCGGTAAGGGAAATCCTAGTTTTCTTTCCTCCCTAGAGAAAATTCATTAACTTTTAAATTGTAACTATTTTCAAGAATTATCGATAATGTTTCCTAAAACATAAAACATTTATTTAAAAAAATATTTTATTTGAATTTTGATTTATTATTGTCCTTAAATTTGAAATTTAAATACAGTTTTGTCAAAATTAGCTGTAAAGTTTAAAATCGCAAAATCTTTCTCATGCAAAAGTAAACCTTTTTCTGAAAATTCGTAAAATTATGTCGTAATTGTAAAATCCATATGCTTTACCTTTTTACTCTTTTTTTTAGCCTTAATCTTAACTAAAAATTAATATTAATTTAATTCTTCAGTTTGACACTAATATGAAATTTAATGTTCATTTTTTTTCACTTTTATATTTAATACAGAGTCTGACATCAATACTCTTGAGAAATATTAAATGAAATATTAAATGAAATATTAAATGAAATATTAAATGAAATATAGTATTTTAACATAATATTTTAAGATGATAAAAAATGCACATTTATTTCTTCATCTCTAAAGATTAATAACCAACTAAAGATTAATATATCCTTATTTTATCAGTTCTACGATTACTAAAATTAACATACAGTTATTTAATCAATGACATACATAGGTTTAATCTTTTATTTTCATAGACGTTTTTTATTGAAGTTCTCAGTTTTCATTGCACTTTATGAAATACTAATGCAATTTTGTTGAAATTAATTCTAAAGTTCAATGCCTCAAAATCGTTCTTTTAGAAAAAAAAAAATCTTTATTTAAAAATGCAATATAATATTTAAAATTTGTAAATTAAACCTATTTTAAATACATTTATTTCTTCAGTTTTAAGCCTATTTGAAAATTTACATACATTTATTTCTTTTGCTTTGCACTTAGCTAATAATTAATTTACATTTATTTCTTCAGCTCTACGCTAAACTGAAATGTAATGGGTTTTTGCTTCTGCACGCCTAGGTTTAACACTAATTTATTTCAATTTTTTTAAAAAATATTAAACAAAATATAGTTTTTAACATAATAATCTTTTACTATTACAAAAGAAATGCATTTTTTTTCTTCAGCTTTATGTTTAACTAAAAATTAATATACACATTACAATTAATTAATAAACAACTTTTTAAGTCTTTACATTAGTCTAAAAATAATTTATGTTTATTTCTTTAATATACATTTATTTAAAAATTTATTTTTATAAACTTTTTTCATTAAAATTTTGATTTATTCTTGAGATTTAATTTGAATTTTAAATGAAATTTTCGAAATAAGTTCTAAAGTTACAAATTTTTTCTTAGAGAAAAGTAAAAGTATTACTTTAGAAATTCATAATAATATTTTAGAACTGTTAAATAAATATACATTTATTTCTTTAGTTTAAAACTTAACTAAATGACGAACACTTATTTTTTTTTTAAGATTAATGTGTAGCGAAAAATTAATATGCACTTATTTTTTGGGCTTGACAATTATATGAAATTTAATATTTATTTATTTATTCATGTTAATGTTTAACACATAGTCTGACATCAACAACATTCAGAAATATTAAATCAAATGCATTTTTTTCTGCATTGTAATATTTTTAATTTATAAAAAAATTATACATTTACTTCTCCAGTTTTACGCTCATTTAAAATTTGATACGCACATTTCATAGCTTAAATAAAAATTAATGTACACTTTTTCAGCACTGCACTTAACTGAAATTTAATATGAAATTATTTCTTCATAATTATGCTTAATACAATACATGACTTAAAATTATCTTGAGAAATAGTATAGTAAATGTATTGTTATAAAATTATTACGTTATGTTACGATATCTAAAATTATTTCATAAGTTTAATGATTTTTTTCTGAATATTCAGTATTAGCATTTGGCATGAAAAATGAAAAACATTATGATGACGAATGAGGCGGTATAAGACCTGCATTTGTTTGAGGATACATTCGAAAATTATAGTCTTCATTTTAAAATGATATTATTTGAGCATGGAAAAATATTTTCTACGGTTAAAGTTTAAATATAGTTTATGTATATTCAGCAGCTTTATATGTGCAAACATATCTCTCATTCAATTCTTTCAAGGTTTCAAAATAATGAAGCTATGGCGCACGAATAAACTGTTTGAAATACGGGAAAATTTTAAGATAACAAAATTGCAAAATTTTCCAAAAATAAATCATAAAAATAAATTTGTACTATTAGCGTAAGCATTCAAAATATCCAACCATAAGATACATATCGTGAACTGAATAAAAATGTGAGAAATGTGTTCCAAAAGCTTTTATATTTTTTTACTGTCTAGAAAAGTAAAAACAGATTTTTTAAGCTCTTGTCTTTTACAATGAAATTTTTTAGCAATGTATATAAGTTTACTGTATTAATTTTTTAAATTACCTTTCAAATTAAAAGGAAGTTGCTTCAAATTTAATTTAATTTAAGATTTAAGGACAATAAATTTGAAATAATTGGATTTTTTATATATATATTTGTTATGTCGTATTAATCTTTAAACATTTTTTTTTTTCTTACAGATATATTTTTAATTCTTCATGCCAAATGCATCCTTTTTTTTTATAAATAATTTGTACGTAAAAATACATTTTTGACAGCCATTACTTTTCAAAACTAAAACAAAATTTGATGTTTATTTGTTTTACCTTTATTAAATGCTTCATTATCTATTGCCATATGTAATAAGTACATATAATGTAAAATTATGCATCTTTTAACTATCAATAAAAAGTAATATCATCAAATAGACTTCTTTTCCTCCCATAAACATGAATTTGGGCGGGGTCTTCAGCTTAAGAGAGTTCTTCGTACAGATAATTTTATTTCTGTTTAGTCTGTTATTCTAGATTTTTTAATCGAAAAATTAAAAATATCTTTTCAGACTTGTTCCTATTATCGGAATAATCATATTATGCTGTACCTGATAAAAGGATCCTGCAATTAAATGCTCTTGAAACTGTGGTCTAATCCCCCCCCCCCCCCCCCCCACACACACACACGCCTTTTTTTTTAGTATGAAATAGATTTTTGCATGACTGTTATTATCTTTATTGGTATAAGCGTATTTTGCCGTTCCATAATAAAAGAGCCTCTGATTAAATGCTACCGAAACTATAGTCATATTTCCCTCATATTTTTTCGTGGATGAAATACATTTTTCACTCCTATCTTTTTCGTATAAGCATGTTCTGTTGTATTTTATAAAAAGAGCTTCTGATTAAATGCCCGGAAACTGTAGTTATATTTTCTCCACCTTTTTCGAAGGTGAAAGAAATTTTTTTGCATAATTGTTTCTATCTTTATCAGCATAAACATATTATGCTGTACGTTATGAAAGGAGCCACAAATTAAATGCTCCCGAAACTATAGTCCCACTGACCCATCTTGTATGGGGTATAAGAATTCCTTGAATGATGTTACTTTTTATCTTCTAGTAGATCTATATGAAACTGTCCATGAAATTGTTGCTTGTATAATTTTTCATATTTTATTCAATGTAAAATTCGCATTTTATGATTAAATGTAAAATGAATTTGCAATTGATGTACATTTTACGAACTGAAATGTATTGGTAGAAATGGTAATTTAAGTCGGAAGAAACTAAAAAATTCTTTATGAAAATTTTAAATAGAGAATTTTAATAACCATCCTTACATTTGTTGCAAAACATACTTTTCTATAAAACGCACTTTCTATGGAAAACTAAAGTATAAAAAAGATATAGAAGTTATATTACATCTGTTAACTAAATTTTACTGCATTGTTTAACTGTTTACTGAAAATTACTGAAAAAACTCTAAAGAAAATAATAATAACTCTGATTGGTATAGAAAATCTTGGTTACGCGATTATTATCGTAACCAATATTGACTCGGAACCTTTCAACCACATTGAAATTATTTTCAAAAAATTTCATTAAAATTAGAACGGTCGTAGCGGTCAATTTTAACCGTGGCAAATAAATATATTTCGATTCAAACTAGAAACTTCTCCATAAAATAATTTAAATATAATCACACAAAATTAAGTTAAATACTAGTTTTAAATAAAAATTATGATGTAAAACATTTTTATATAACTTAATTAAAATTTTCCGCCGTTCTAGTGTTAATAGATAAAGCGCTCATATGAATTGTGTTGCATTATTTTTACAACAAAATCCTTGAACTGTATGACTGTGTGTGACTGAGGATTTGTTACAGGAGGACTTTCTAGTGAAAATGTTACTTTGCCTCCTGTTTCGATATAGAGAAAAAATCTGAATTTTATTTCAAAGACAAACACGTTTAAATCATTAGTATTTGAAAATATTATCTAAATCTGAAGATGAAGTACAAATTTCTAAGACTAAAATGTAATTCGTATATTCGATTTCATATTAGATCATTGGTACATATATAGCAAGCAAACTTTATTGTTGACATTATGAATAAACTCTTTCAAATAAAAACTCAAGAAGAATAAAACGCTCTTTAATTTCTTACTTGTTTCAGATACGTAGGCATTGTAACTTACAAAAAGTATTCAAAATAAAGTAGGGATTAAGCAAATGTTGATTAAATAAGTCTGACATTAATTTTCAAAAAGTTACACTTTTAAAATTTTTACATGGTTCCTTTGTCTTGTAAGTTATACAATTAGCATCCCCCCCCCCCATGCTCCGAAAAGTAAAACAGTAAAAACCCATTTCTTCTACGACCAAAGCTCATCGAGTTACGGTACTTTTAATTTTATGAAATTTCGCACCTTTCCGTCACTAAAAGAATATCTGTTCGTTTTTAGTGTCCAGAAGATCCGGAATTTCATAAAATTAGAGAAATAAAGATTTTCATGTACAACAAACATGCTTAACAGACAAACATTTTAAATTAACAGCGTAAAATGAACATTATTTAGTTACACTTGCATGTGTAAACTTATTCTTGCATGTCTGTTATGCAGCAAAAAATGTTTATTTGAGAATTAATAGCATCCAAAAAATCTATATTTCATATTTTATCGGGTTGAGAAAACTGATTAATACACTGCAAAAAATACTCGGAAACGTTCCCGAAAATACGGGCAGCAAAAGAGACTTTTGTTTCAGAAATGCTTTTTAAATTTGGGAATTCTGTTGTTTTCCGAGGTTTCAGCAGATAAAAGATCGCTTTCTGGAATCGTGCGTAACTCGGAAGAGGTTATATAATATTGTCTTAAACCTTCTTGCTATTAAAAAAAAAAAATTCTTTATTTAAAGTGTACCTCTTAGTTTAGAAAATTTAGTTATAGAAAAAAGGAGCATATAGCTGATATTAAGTATAATAGAAAAGTCACAGTCCTGGCAAGATTATATCAAGAAGAAACTATCCAAATAAATTTCAGTGAAAGTAAGATAATTTTCTCCTCCAATCTATACTATCCATGCATTATAAGAGACACCATAGAGCTTGTAACAAGTAAACTTACAGTATGTAACGATGCAGCATCATTTAACTTATCAAAATTGTGGCTCGAATTACTCCATGGTTACAAATATGGAAATAACCATCCAAGTAAAATTAAAAAATAACGTGCGTAATTTGAAAAGGTACGTGAAAAATTAAATGGTGGTGTTTTAAATAATAACTTCATAGACCGTGCAATTCTAGGATATTCTTATTTGTTTTGATAATGGCTCCGATGGACACGAAACATGTCAACAGTCTAATAAAACTTTTTTACTGTTTATAAAGTTTTTGTTTTACGCCTTTTAGCAATTAAAAGTAGTGTACCTGCTCTTTAGGATTTATTATTTTTACAAGAATATCGTTGCACACTTGTAAGCTTGAATAATGTAATATAAAATTCATTATTAATTGAGAATTCTTGATTTTACGAAACAGTAGTACTGTTTTATATTCAAAACTAATCATTTTTCTGGATTTTTAAACTTATTAAATTGCGTTTGTAACTCGAAAAATGATTTTTTTTTTTCTAAAATTTAAAGAAGAATATGTAGTCAAAATTTTAGCGGCCAGGTAAAAAAAAATGTCGTTTTGAAAAAAAAAATGTGTTTAAAGTTTAAAATTTTCTTTAGCGGCAGTTAGTTATGTTTTACGCTGTAACTTTTGCAATAATTAGAATTTCAAAAATTCGCTTTTGATATTATTCTAAAAACTATAACTTATCAGAAAATGAAAAATAAAATAGATTTTTTGAAAATTTCAAACTGATGTTACCGCCCCCTTACATGCCATTCTTCATTTTGTATTTTTTGAAGTAAGCATAATAATTCATTAAAAACATGCTTTAAATATGCTAAAATGAGATGTAATTTAGGTACTGTAAATTTCATACAAAAATATAATTACGCTTAGCTATTAATTTGAAATTTTGAGATGATTTTTAATAAAATTTATGAAGTTAAAGTTCCATTTAAATAACAACAATTGAAAATAATGTTATAAAAATCTCTAATTTAATTTATGAGCTTAACTAACGCCAATTAAAATAAAGTTACAATATGAAATTCTAAATAAAAAATATTTTGTTGGATAGAATTTTAGATTCAGTTGAAGAACATTAACCACCTTCGAAATAAAAAATAAATATTAAAAATATTAAGAATAAAACACAAATCAGAAAGTTAATAAATAATAATATATATATATATATATATTTCTCTTACATGGCGCTAAAATAGGGTTGAATTTGTAGCTTGCCGTTTGGTAATAACCATAGTTTTCGCAGCGACTATTCTCATTGGTTCATTTTACGGTGACATGATACATTCAGCGAATCAGCTTTCTGATCAAGACTTTCGTTTAGACACAGCACAAAATTGTTTGTTAATATTATTGTTAGCGTCATACATAGCGTCTGCGTAGGGTTTTTCAAAGACTTTTAAATGAATGTAAGCCGTCTGTGCAATGAGTTTTAAATTAATTGTATTTCGAAGGTATTTTTTTAATAATATTAAAATTATTTATGGCCATTGGTAGCATCAACTAATTGCATTTTAATTGTGTTTTCAACAAAGTTTTGAGTTACTTTTTCTTTTCATTGAGAATTTCTTTTAAATTTCATATGTTAAAGTGGTTTATGATAGTATTTATTCTGGCTAGAGTTGCTGCAAAAAGTGGCGTGCGAGCGAAGCGATGTGGCACCACGTAGCGGTCCCAATGTGAATTGCCTAGCAATTCATGGGGGGGGGGGGGCGAGCGTAAGCTAGCAGGGGGCTAAACCCCCTAGTAATATATAAATGCCCTAAAATATTGAATACATACTATTAGTTCAACAGAGTTATAAATATTATAACAATTATTGAATTAATGCAGATACTAATTTATTTTTCCCTAATAAAGTTACAGGTTATAATAGTTGATTATCCGCCACAAAAGAACTTCTGGTGAACTTTCTATTAGGGCACAGATAAATGAAGTATTCTTTGACTCCTCTACTGCGATTTTTGGTTTAATTTTTTTTAATAAGTGATGTCCGATGGCATTTAACTGCAGTGGGTCAATTACTTGTTTTTCAAAATATATTTGTATATTCTCCGGTTTTTAAAGACTCAAAAACATTTATCAAATCAAATTCCGCATTTAATTGCGGTAACCGAGTGACAAAGTACAGAATGTCCTAAAGAAGCCGCTATTAAGAATATAAATAACCCATTCTCTAATAATACAAGCACAAGAAACTTTTAAAAACTGCCACGTGCAACCTAGGAGTCTATTACGTTAGCAGCTAAATCGGCGTAGCGAACATAGTTCAAAAGATTATTGAGAAACGCGAACGTTTGTGTACATCAGTATGGTGTTTTTCCGAAAAGTGTATAGCTACATTTCTGAAGTTTCTTTTTTTTTTCAATAAAATATCGTTTGAAGAAGTGGGAATACTGATTAACAGTATGAGCTATCCGACTCAACATTTAACCCTTTCCGGCGCGGAGTAAGTCTGTTTGTAAAATGATGAAATAATGGACTGACACCAGAACTTACAAACGAATTCATTAGAAAATATAATCTTACTTATTTTCCGGTACTTAATAAAAGGAAAATTTTAATTAAATATTCTTGGTGCCATTTGTCAATTTTGGAATTAAAATTAGGTGTCCTTTTTTGTGGACACCGCCCGTTAAAGGGTTAACTGAATAATGCAGCTATTTCATAATGGTCATATATTAAAGTGGCATGCTGAAACGAGTGTTTTTGAACATGAATAAACAGGCGCATGTGTGTTTAGGAGTTGGAAAAGGACAATTTTAATATCTATTGTAGTTTAGAATAAACAAATACGTTTAGGAATTTCTCTGTATTTTTTCAAAATTTCACTGGCGTTTTTTTTTCTTTTTGTAGGGGATACCCGATAGCTTTTCTTCGATAAAAGGGAAAAGACAAAACATACTTTCTAAGATCGTATCTCTCAATCTCAAAAACAGTAAAGGCACATAAAGCTTAAGTTGTGAATAGTGAAAAAAGAATTACATATAAAATATCATTTGGAATAAATTTAAACTACAATACCTCCCATTATGGGTATGTATGTCTATATAGAGTGAATTTGACGTAATCTGCCAAACAAAAAGGGGTGATATAAGACCACATGTGGATCATAAAACATATCATAGAAACCCTGACTTATCTCTAAATGTTTCCGAGTTATGGTGGGTGCAAGGAAATGCGCCAAAAATGTATCAAGTCTAAAAAAACCCAAATGTGTGATAGGTAATACCTATACAAAAAATAAGCACATATTTTGAAAGAGTAAAAAAATACTATAAAATGACACCATTCCCATCACGATATCCGGATTTAACGGCGAGCTACAAGCGCTGAAACACTGGCGAAAAGGAAAATTGTCACCCAAATATTTAATCGGCAATATCGAAAACACCCTTCCAGTTACAATCGGTCCACAAATTTACCAAAATCTTGTCCATTCTACCAGCTTTTGAATAAGCTTACAATAAACCAAAAAGGTGTTCTACTTCAGGAGAAATTTAATCTTTTATTTGAAATACATCACTGAAATCACTCGGGATAACATTTTAAATTTACGTAATTGGCATCAGTACGACCAAAAAATCCATTTCAAGAGCGAAACTAATTTTTCAAGACGCTATTAAGCTTAACTATTTGACTTGGAATGGCGAGCGATCGCTTGATAGGTCCACATGTAATACAAGTAATCCAGTATCATCTGACAAGCAATACATTTTGGAGTTTCTGAAACATCATCGCCAGGATTGCTTGCTGTCATTTCTGCATCCCAATGAGGGGAGATCGTTTTTCAATACCATGGGACCCCTGCATATTCTTCAACTGCTGTTCGGGATTTCCTGACTGTAGGTTTCTAGACTGCGGTTACATTATTTCGGTTTTCCCGGGAACTTTTGGTCAGAATTCAAAATTTACAATATCTAAATGTCAGAAATTAAATCAGCAATCGCTATAATGGGGGCCCCTTTAGTTCGTTTCGATAGATTTTCTTTTAAAAATATATAATCGTAAAAATTCGGGGTTTGTTTGCAAAAACAGATCGTAGCGTGTGAAGCACTCTCGGTATATGCTGCCGAAGTCAGAGGGTCCCCCAACTCTAGGTTCATTTGGATAGATTTTCATTTAAAAAGATAAAATCATACAAATTCGAGGGTGTACGTTGCCGAATGCAGTGAGGTCCTCAATAATAAGTACCCTTGTAAAGATTTTCGTTTAATAATATATAATCAAAACAGACCGGAGCGTACGTAGCACGCCCAGTGTATTCTGTCGAAGGCAGTGGGACCCCCAACTCTAGTTCGTTTGGATAGATTTTCATTTAACGATATAAATTCATACAAATCCGATGGTGTCCACTGCCGAAGTCATTGAGGCTCCGAACGTTAGGGTTTTTTGAAAGATTTGTATTTAAAAATATAAAATCATTCAACACTGATTTTAGGTATATTTAATGTTATTATCACGAGCCCGAGCAACACCGGACGTGTCAGCTAGTAAATAAATAAATAATTAAAGAAACAAGAGAATAATGTTGGAAAAAGAAAAGTTAGCGTCGTTTTGCCGGCATTATTAAAAAATATATATTAGCAAATCGTAAAAAGATTTTTTTTAAAAAATCTCTTAATGTTCTAAGTGTTTAATAATACTTAAAAAGACAGTTAGGTAAAAAATAGAATTGTTCATGTAAAGTTTCGGTATTTTCATATAAAGAAAGTAAAAAAAAAATATATTACACATTTCCACTGCAGAAAATAATAAATATTCAATAGTATTACTATAGTTTTCTAGCTCTTTAGTTACAAAACACCAGAAAAAAATATATATTGCAGCAAAATATATACTTCTTTGTACAGAATAGTTCACAGTTTACACATAAAAATAACCACTGAAATTGTACAGTCGTGTGGAAAAAAATATGTACCACATACTAAGACTGCCGTAAATCATCCTATGAAATGTGACTGATAGAAATCGATTAGTAATAGCGTCTACTTATTAATAATATACTTCAATTTAGCTTAGGGGTCGTCTATATATAGAAATTGCATCAAACTGTAAAATTTTCAATACTAACAGAAGGTAAAACTAGCTGAATAAATCAAATATGTCAAAATCTGGTCTTAGTATTGAAAATTTTACGGTTTGGTACATTTTCTATATGCAGGTCATTCCCTAAGTAAAATGTAAGTAAAGCATTAATTATCAGACGGCAATACTAATTGATTGATACAAGTCGCATTGTTATGATAATTTGCGGAAAAGTTAGTATGGGGGGGGGGTGCATACTTTTTCCCAGGAATGTACGTTGTAGGAGAAAACACACTTGTTGAATAAAAACATGTGGTCGCCATACTCGCTCGGACGATTTATTTGGGGTTTTGCGTCTTATCCACACTAATCATGGAAAAACACTACTTTTCTTTTAAATTGGCGTTATATTTCTCTATTTAGCATTTTAATTATTCTGAATGCTCTTTTTTCTGTGAGAACTTGTAGATGCCCTTATTCGTGCTTTCTGTTCGTATGAGAGAAATGATTAGATTAATTGGTCTTTAAATTGGCGCAGCAGCAGACCGGATGTCCATATTTATAATGATTTCATCAAACCGTAAAAAATTATTTTGAAATGTAATTTGAAGAAAAAATCTTTAAAAAAATTCGATTTTAAATCAGTCATTGAAAAGCAATATTTTCTTGTTTGTCTTGAAAATGTCATGTGTCGATTTCACGGGTATTTTACTAACCGGTTTCTTAATTGAGAAAAATATTTTTTAAGCAAGCAATAACGCATTGTTTTTTACTTTTCTTTTGATTAGTTTTAAGGAAATTAAAGAGTTTATTTTTTTTCATTATATATATATATATATATATATATATATATATATATATATATATATATATATATATATAAATAATATAAATATAATATATATATATATAAATATAATATATATATATATGTGTATGTATATATATATACATTAGCTTTTTGGCTTTGCTTAAATAGAGCTTTTGCAAAAATTTTATTAATGCAAAAAATTGTTTATCATGTTGTAAATATGTAATTGTTTGTCATCTAACTAAATCATGAACATTATGGCATATGTATGATTTATCGCATTATAATTGTTAAGCAATGAAAAAATCATGCGTCATTCTGATTCATATTATCATTTAACAATTTAACTTCATAACTCAACATTTTACAGATATCTGCATCGAGGTGTAACGATTTTATGTTGTTTTACCTGTTTATTTTACTATATAAGTACTACAGTAAATTAAAAATTTTTTGGCACATTTCTATACAATATACTTCTGTAATTAATTGCCAATGTGAGTTTTTGTAGATAAATAATTAAATTTATTACAAAAGTCCAACATCTGATTTATTACAATTTAATATTAATTTAGAACGACATTCATTTATAAATTAAAACTGTTTGACATTAATTGTTTTTTTTTTTTTTTTTTTTTTATATCGTCATGTATTTAAGTTATGACATGACGTGGAATAAAATATTTTCGCATATATATTATCGATGACAACGCATTTATGCCGTTTTTCACTCATATTTTTTCTATAATGTTTATTGTCTGTGTTAAAACCTTCTTAAATAAAATTTAGACAGACATGAACTAATATCACTTTAAGAAGTGTCCTTTTTTCCGCATAGAATAGCAGTCGGTATCATCAGTGGCTAATACAATAATAATACTGACTGACGTTAATGTAGTGATATAATAAAAATATTTTAATAATAAATGACATATGCTATTAATCCTTTTCTGTGCAAAATCTAAAAAATGTAGTTTGTTTGAGTTATGACGTCCTTATATTTAAGTAGCGTTGTTGTTAACGAAATATTTTTACAACTAGTCACATTATGGTTAAAAATTGAGTGCTGCTGTTTGAGTGGATGTTTGTGCATATCAAATCATTTACGAGTGTCATCATTACGATATGAAGTACTTTTATTTTTAGTTTTAGTTTTCACGGTAACCAAAATCGATTTAATGCCACTGAATTTACAAATTCCCTTGAAGACTTTGAATATTAAAGCTCAATTCTACGAATACTAAAAAGAGATTAAAATTAAGTTCATTATTTTTGTTTACTTTTTTAAGAGAATTTCTCTAAAGTATATTTGCCAGTAAAACATTTGTATTAGTAAACATAAAAAAAAAAAAAATCAAAATCAAAATAAATGACAAAGTACTTAAAAGATTTTTGGTTAATTGCAATTTATTAAAACTCCCTCGTTAATGTTGTAATACAGATATTTTTAAATGTTTCAAGAACTACATTGAAAACTGGCTTATTTCAAGTTGATAATAATTTTAAAGGAACATAAAATATATTTTACCAGTATTCTAAACACTAAATAGTTCATGAAAGAGCTCACATAATGAATTGAACGACTTGAATGAATTGAACTTTTAAACAAATTTTATTGCTTTACACATTAATAACAAAAAATGCCAATGACACCAGCTGTCTAATGCATTGAATTAAATAAAAAGTCGCGTGTAATTTTCAATTAACACTGAATTTTATCTTACGTATATAGCTGAATTTTGAAAGTGCAATTTCACAAATATTTCCTTAATATCAAAATTTCTACATTTTAGAAATAAATATTTGCAAAATATATTAGAAAAATATCTAGTCCATTTTAAATCTTTTGCTAGAAAATAATACGCGTCGATCTTGCTCTAAGTAAATTAATGGTAAAATTTATAATTAAACATTTTTAGTAATATGAAATATTATTTTTATTTAATCATTCATTTTTTCTTATTCTTATTTTGATATTGCATATGCTCATACATCAGCTTAATAAAAAAGTATTCTGTAAAATAACAGTGCTTATGAGCCTATTGTAGTAAGAATAATCGCATTTGTTTTCGCACTTTTACAAAATAATAATGGACAGAAATCTTACTTAAGACAAAATAATGAAAAAAAAAATTAATTAATTAATAAAAGTAAAAAAATAAAAATAATAAAACTTTGCGATTGTTCTGTTAAATTATTGTTATTATTATTTGTCACTATATAAGAAATAGTGCTTGATTCTTAAAGATATTTAATTATATTTTTATTTATTTCGACAGTTCATTTGCTCCAATAGCCACTTAATAGTTAAAATCCTCCAACATAGAAATGAATAGGGGGATAACGTCATTTAAAAATATCTAGTCAATTATTAATCTATTGTCAGACAATATGTCTTTCATTGCGCAAATTTATAAAAATGGAAAGTTCTTTCTAAAAATATTTTGCATCGCATTAGAAAATCGTATTTCGTGCAATATTGGATTTTCGTCTTATGTGCAAATGCTTATTTTTAAATTCTAATTTAGGTAATCAGCTTTAGTCCTGGTCCATTTTGACTTTTTTCATAAATAATATTTGCTGCCAATCATGCTTTAAACATCTTAATGAAGAAAAAAACATGTTCAAAATCTAGCATGTTTTAAATATGTTGCGTCACTCGCGAAAATCTATTTATTTTCATCTAATTCATACAAAGGAGAGTATATAAACATTTACAAAAGAAGAACATATGCATAAGCATGTATAAAATAGTTTCAGAAGTCAGAGATAAACAGCAAAATTTGATATCTGCCAGTTTCGACGTTATTATTCCGCGAGGATTACCTTTCGAAAGGACTTTCTTAGATAAAGTAATCAGAAATTTCAGTCACGTGAAAAAAATAGTTGAAATCCTGAATACTTACTCTAGATAGAGCAATGTTTTCTCTGGAGAAAGGACATTGAGAAAATAATTGCAGAATTCAAGAAATGAATTTTGAAATGAATTATTTAAACTAGCATTTAAATCTATTAATTAACTTTTATTATTTTTATTATTTTTTATTGTCCGTGAGTAACGCTGACGTCATATTGACGGTGGCAAATCCTGGCCAATAAAATACGCTGTTACTGCATTTTTTAAAAACTTCTGAACTTCGCACATTTCTAGTTTTAACACCGTCGATTAGCGAAAAAAATTACATTCAAGTGCAATTTGTTTGAAAACTGTATCTCAATTTGCTGATTTTTTAGGGATTTTAAAATAATTTTCAAGCGTGATTTAAAAAATATATATCTCTATCACGTGCTTCCCGATTCCGAAAGATTAATTCTTATTCTCTTAAAATAATATAAATAATTCTGCATTTGTTTCCGGCTAATATTCCATAACAAAATTAAAACTTCATCAATAAATAAATAAATAATATAAATAAAACATAAATTTAACAGACATGTAATCGAACTATGCGCTTAAACCACTGAATTTATTATAATCCAAAAGGCTGCTGTAAGTAGCGATCTTTGACGATTTCTTCAGCTATTAACTCCTGGCACGCGACCAATACGAAAGTATCACTTTTAAAAAACTTCAAATCGTTATTTGATTACATGACTGACATTTTTTATATAAAAATGCTTTTTGGTGGTGTTTTAAAAATATGTTAAATGTCAAAAATCTCTTAGAGTTTTCAAAATATTTTTTCACTTAAGTTCTAACCAGGAAGCCCAGGCTGGATCCCCTAGTTACTTTAAACTATTCGTGACGGAAATGTGTCTACATCAATTAAAGTTCTTAGCTTGAAGTAAATACATTGGTTTCCAAAAATTAAGGAAAAATCACAAAAAAAGCGATAACTCAAAATATTACATGTAGATTTTAATGAAACTCAGCCACAATATACAAAGCTTAGTAAAGTATAAAATAACATGAACAGAAATTACCAGATAATTATGGTGTTTCAAAAAATAGCTTAATTATAAAATTAGCAAAATTTATTTGTCACCTTTAATATGCCGTATGATAACCCCTAGTAGCAATACAGCACATACAGCGATGTGACATACTGTCAATTATGCCGTCGATGACTTCGCTGGGATGTGCGAGCCATTGCTCTTGCGAAGCAGTTGTAAGCGTGACAAGGGTCTGAGGAGGGTGATTAAGAGCAGCAACACGTCTTCCTAAAGCATCCCAAACATGCTCGATGGGATTCAACTCCGGTGATCAAGCTGGCCATTCTATGCGCGGAATTGTCTCGCACTGAAGATAATCTTCCACGATGTGAGCCCTGTGCGATCTAGCATTGTAGTCCTATAACAGGAAATCATTACCTATTGCACCGGCATAAGGGCACACATAAGCATCAAGGATGTCATCTCTATAGACGTAAGCATCCACGATTCCCCGTGGAAAGACATGGAGGTCTGTGCGTCCACCCAAAGATATACCACCCCAAATGCAGACACTACCTCCTCCGTATGAATCACTTTCACAAATGTTTGATGGATGATAACGTGTTCCTTATTCTCTCCAAATCCAACAACGCGTACTATCGCTTTGGAGGATAAATCGGGACTCGTCCGTGAAGAAAACACGCCTCATTGATTAGCCGCCCAGTGGACATGTTGACGTGCTCACATCAAACGTTCCCTCCGGTGACGTGAGGTGAGCGGCACAAAAGTTACTGGTCGCCTCGCATAAAGTCTTCCTTAGTGAAGCCTTCTACGTACAGTAGACATCGACACCATCCTTCCAGTGGCTGCAGCAAGGGAGGATCTAAGATGAGATGGGGTTGCGGTTCTATTCCTTCGTACACATAACCACAAATATCGGTCATCGGCTCTCGTCGAAACCCTTCGCCGTCCTTTACTGAACGTTCGTGAGCCCGAATAAGTGGTTTGAAATTGATGCCAAAGCCTATGAACCACAGAAGGACTCACATTTAACCCTCTAGCTACCTCTGTCTGACTTTGTCCTGCCTCCAATCACCCAATAGCTCTAAATAGCAGTTCTGCGGGCAAATGATGCCTTGAGGTCAGTGTAATGAATTGGCTATCCGAGATTTATAATATCACTATCACAGCGACAACTGCAACTTTACTCTCTAACGTGCACTTTTAAGTTCCTCATAGATAACGCAATGCGATTGCAGCGCCACTAATTTGCATTTGGTATTTTTATTCAGCATCTTCTATTTAACAATATCTGCAAATTTCATACGGATTGTTTTTTTTTTTTAACGAATTATCTCTACTTTTGTGATTTTTCTTTAATTTTTGGAAACCAGTGTATGTAAAGGACATTAAATGTTAACACGCGGTTTGTATAATTATGCCGCCTTTTTAACACTTTCCAACCTAGTTTAAAAGTGTTTATGACTTCGGTTTGTCAGGCCGTATGGCCGTCTGCAGTCTGCCGGTTGCTGTCTGGCCGTGCTCTAATCCCGTAAATATGCTCGGATTGCCCTGTAATTTTTATATGTTATTGTCTTTACCTATAGAATGTTCCCTACTTCAACCGAAGTGTGTAGCACTTATAGTTATTTTACAGGGACACTCAAAAGAATTCCGTTACATTACGGTGTATGGGGAAAAATCATTTGCGGTTTATTTTAATGATGTTACACAATTTCAAATACATTGTAATTGATATATATCACTAACGTGCATTGCAAGAAGCTTAATATGGAATATGGTGTGCATAGCACTTATATTTACTTTACAGGGACAGTCAAAAGAATTCCGTTACATTACGTCTATGGAGAAAAAACGTTTGCGGTTTAATTAAGTAATGTTTTACTATTTTAAACGCATTGAAATTTATATATATATCACTAAGGTGCGTTACAAGAGACTTACTACAGAATATTGTGTATAGCAGTCATCGTTCATTTACAGGGACACACAAAAGATTTCTCTACTGTCTGTTAACAATAATTCCTGGAAGTGCGTTTTAAGTTGCTGAACGCGATTTTAAATTTAACTCACTTTTTGTCTATTACTTGATGTGTATAAATTCTGTATTTAATATACAGGGCAGCACAAAAGTTCGCGAACACATTTCCGTTTATTGACAGAAACTCCAGAAGGAGAATTTTAAACTGTGCTACGCGTTTCCTAATTGAACTCAAATTTAGCATCCTATGTAGTATATATACAAATCTATAGATCATATACAGGACTGAATAAAAGTATTCGTATATTTTTCCGAATATTGTATATGTTGGAAATTCCTGACATTATGTTTTTAAATATGTTATTCGTTTTCCAAATTGTTTACTTAGATGTTATCTTTCAGCTTATTAAACGGTATCATTTGTAAAATTATTTTGGAAGCGTTGGAAAGTGTTACATAATCTATGCTTGACGCATGATTTTTCGTTCTTGTTTTATGACTATCGTCATGCAGTTTTTTGAAAAGTTACAATATAATTTCAATAAATATTTTATCAAAATTATTCCATTCCTCATCAAATAGGAAACTGAATTTTTAATATTTTTCTGTTTGTTTCATACTTGTAAAAATCAGTTTTTTTTCATTCAATAATATACAAAAATTACTTAAGAGTCAATTTAAAGCTGTAATTAATATATTAGGTTTGAACATAGACACTGTAGTCTTTCTAATAGCTTCGGATTTTATTTGAATGAAATGAAAATTCGAGTAACTTTAAAAAAATATAGATCCTACCTCAATTATTCCTCCCCCCAACTCCTTTTTTTTAACCCAGTCCAAATCGTGGATCTTAATTCGAAACTTGAATATCTGATCTCCTTTCTATTATGGCATAGTCTTTTACCATTCAGAATAGCGTAGCAAAGCAGCAATACTCGTAGTGTCAATTTGATACCCGAATTTTAATGTAAAAATGCAATACGAATTATTACAAGAATATGCGCCGAAGATGATAGCATAGTTGAATTCTTAATATTTCTCTATAAAAAATTGTGCATATTGGAATAAACATTTTCAAAAATGGAAATATTGTAATCTATTTCAACAGCATATTAAAATATTTGTTGAAATTAGATTTTTATCGCAGATAAAAGTAGATGATGATATATTTAAAACATTTTGTGTATTCTGGTACCAACAACAAACTATTTACGATATGGTGATAATTTGGAAAAGGAGACACATTGGTGTGTGCCTTAACATTATATCCAAATTTTAAGGCCATTAGATAATTTTTACAAATGTTAGAGCACGGTGGAGGATTTGAATTCAGATGTACCCATAGATATGTTATTCTTTTATCCTAGAAGGATTGATTTTAATTTGCCAAAAATATATCAGAATTTTTAAATTAAATTTAACATACAAGTTTACACTATTTTTATTCATGTGAAATATAAGTTCATTTTTATGAAATAAGATTGAAAGCGTGAAATCAATAGCTTTAATTTTTTTTCTTTTTTCTTATTGCCTTTTCAGCTTCGGTTCAGCACTAAAACTATAGAATCTGGTAAAATATTATGACAACTGGAAGTTTTCTAGTAGATTTTCTGCGGTGTCTACATTATGGCGTTTTCTATACTTTCGTTGAATATAACACAGAAATTGACCGGATACTCTAATAATGATGCGCATGTAAATTGTAAAGCTTCACGTATGCTGCTCTGCAACGTTCATTCTATCATTATATGTATCCTATCATAAACAATGCTTTTAATTGGATTTTACTTTATTTTTAATATGAAATTTTGATTATTTTTTATACAAAAATGTAGAAATGAAATACAGGCCAACAGCACTTTTAAAACAAATACAGATATAATTTCACAATAGTGAATAGAATAGAATAATATACTGCTTTTCTATGAGAAACACAGTAATTATATTTTACTGCTATGCAATACAAACATTAATCGGTTGAAACATAATGAAAAGTTCTCACGAAAGTTATATGTTTTTATATAACCACTAGCTACTATTCGTGGACGAAGACTTTGTCAATATGGGGAGAATCATTGAATAGAAATGCGCTCTAAATGAATCTTAGTCTGTTCAAGTTTAATTCGAAAAGAAAATGTATTCCAGACTCCCAAAATCAGACTAATCTAATTGATGGAGCAGATATATCTCCTTCTCTACGGATTAGAAGGATATTTAATAATTTACTTATAATATGATTCAAGAGATATGTGAAACGACAGAAAGAAATGACAACCCAACTATAAAATAAATCATCAAATGTAAGACTTTTTGCATTTGAAAACAATTATTTGCGACCAAATGATAGCTGATAATGTTGTACAAACTTGGAAAGTACTAAAATGTTTTCTTTATATGTTGAAATTGTCAAGAAATAAGATAAAATGGTTTGATATAATATAAATAGTGCATTAAAAAATTAAAATATTGAGTAAAATAATCTTTTTTGTTCCCTTTTTACATATGTCATGACATTTTATTTTGTTTATAATAAATTATTCAACTTTTAGAATATTTGGATGTCAGGGTTATACCGCACACATATAAAAAAAACAAATTTGCCAAAATGTTCAAAATTGTAGAAGTGTGTTTTTAAATTTTTCTAATATTTTTTAATGAAATATAATTTTTCAAATTTTACTATTTGATTTTGTGCTACTCCATTTTCTTGGTTACATATTTTTTCTTTATAAAACCATTTAATAATATGTCAAAAAATTATAATAAAATATTCAAATAAATAAAATAGTTCAAAGGATAGCGAGTTCCCTTAACATTGTGTTACGGAGACGAAATGCATTACAAGAATGAGAATGATTAACTTAACGATGGAACTTTAATTTAGACACATAGTGTTTTAATTCCCATCTGAATTACACAAATTTTACAGCTTTCGGTTTCTACATTATACAAATAACTTTACCAGAATATCAATGTCAACAAATTTCAACAATATAACTCTTATTATCATCGACGAAATAATTAGCGTTCCGTAAAAGAAAAAAAAAGTGTAAACAGAACCATTATAAGATCCCTCATATGTTTGTTTATCACATCAGTTTTACTCGAAATCTATTGAACGTGGAAAATTCATACTTGGCAGAGTTATAAAGGCTATTAACCCAAATATTTATATATTATTAGTCATTCACAAATATTTTTAGAAAAATTTAGCGGGGAAGAAGCAATTTATTATTATCATTATAATTATTACTATTATTTTATATCGTTCGAAAGATTTCGTAACACCGACCTCAAAAAAACATTTGTTTTAATTTTAGGTGTTATATCTTTAGCGATCGTTGACAATGTATTGCAAAAATATGTCCCCCCCCCCCTTCTATTTCCGAAGCTACTGAAACTAAAATTAAGAAAAAATTAGGGGTAGCTGGAGTTTATTTAAACCTTACAGGAAAATTATAGCGATTATCATATTTCACATAGTTGCGGGCGCTCAGCGAGGGAGTGGAGGGGAGCTCAAGGTACCTATCGACGCGTAATCATCCAAGGATTGTTGATAATGATTTTAGAAAATTTTTGTCGGTAATTAGTAAATGTATTAATTAAAAACCTATCTAGAAAAACGAGGCACGAACCAAAGCGTCGTTGCAATTTTGCGACATCCTTCCGAAGCACGCTTGGCACAATGCCAAGTTTAAACTTTGTACAAGGTCTTTGTTTTTGGTAAGGCGAATCATAGTGATAAATAGTCCAATTGAATTCAATTATTGAAGGCAATTATTGAAAAATAATTCATAGAATAATTCCCAGGCATTAAAAATCAGTAGGTTTGACACAGCAATCGCTTATAAGTTAGTACTTAGTAGTATTAGTTGTTAGTAATTACCAGTTATATTAATTCAAAAATTTAGTGTACATAACCCTTTGTACGCGAATAAAACTCGCACTTTTTACATAATAAATAAGGCAATTGGCATTCGTTGTTCTAAAAACTAAAAATAAGATTACAGTTTAAGCATCGAATTTTAGGTGACACTTTATAGTACGTTTTTCACATCATTACAAGCTAGTTTACGATTATGAATTTTGAGAATTTGTAAATTTATTAGGCTCTTATTCCAGATGTGAGAGTTTTCATGCTAAATCACACACACATTTTTTAAAACCACATGCATTCATATCTAAAGAAAATTGGTATTTTAAACCGTGTTACTATAAATGTCAGTAAATCATACACTATATGGCCAAAAGTCACCGGACACTTTCGATTTTAGACGTTTTGTCAAATATCTGGCGATATACTCTACGAATCCATCTGGAACTTCATGAACATAAAGAACATGCTTGACTTTATATTATTCAACAAAGGATCTGACCTGAGGAAAAACAAGAGACCGACAACAAATTGAATAAAAAAAATAACGTTTTTAATCACAATCTAAAGTAAAATTTTCGAATTGATCTGTAGCTAAAGCACAGAACTATGTGGGTTCTGAAAAACATATGTATTAATTTGTGTAAAAATAGCACTTGTATTCATGGAAATATAAATGTTTCTTTAAAAAATTCAAAAGAATTTCGCACTTTTTTTTTGTTAATATCATGCAGGATTTTCAACCAAATTCAATGCCACTTTCAAAACATTTGACAAAGGAAAATAGAAATAATATACTGCAATTAGAATAAAAATATATTAAATATTTGATGAAACATGAGCATTTGTATGAAATAATTTTTATTTGCACATGCACGAAAGATAACAATTATTTTTTGCTTAATTTAAGAGTCAACTATATCGGACAACTCATATAAAAAGGCCAGTCGAATATCGTGAAAATGCAAAGATATATTGGCAATAAAGTCAGCTGAACTTTAGTTGCTAACTAAAACAGCTCGGTGATAAGTGATTTTCTACAATTTGTCATTTTTAATTTGTTTTTATTGTCATTTTTTATTAATGTTTTAGTTCTTCTTGGAAGAACCATCACAACAAACCCAATCCAACAAAATGTAAGTTATCAAAATCGAAGCCAAAAGCTATATGTTGACATACCTAAAATACGTACTCTTTTGTTGGAAGTCATTTAATAAAAATTGAAAACTTGGGGAAAATCCCTTATCATCCACCAAATTTTAGAAAGCAACTGAAATTCAGCTCACTATATCGTCGATATATTTTTGAATTTTCACGATATTCAACTGCCCCCTTTTCATATGAGTTGCCCTATATAGTTGATTACTTCATTATGCAAAAATATATATCTTTCGCGCAGGCGCAGTCAACGCTTATTTCATACAAATGTTCATATTTCATCAAATATTTGGTATATTTTTATTCTCATTGTGTTATGTAGTTTCTAATGTACTTTATAAAATTTCATTGAAGTGGCGTTAAATTTGGTTTAAAGCCCTCCATGTTATAAATAAAAAACATACAAAAATTTCTTGAATTTTTTTTAAACCTTTATAGCTCCATGATTTTACGTGTTATTTTTACACAAATGAACACAAATGTTGAACAGGAACACATAGTCATGCGTGATAGAGCTACAGATCATTTCGAAGATTTTATTTTATGATTGTTAACCAGTGTTGAATTCAGTGGGGAACCTGGAAGGGGCATCCCTCGGTGCATCGAAAGCTCCCCCCCCCCGGGAAGATTTGGAGTTTTAAACTTATTAATGGAATATAATATTAATATCTGAATTCAATCTGCCCTTGTGACCAAATCTTCGCTTAAACATGTAGTATAAAACATGTTCATTTACATATCTAGGTATTCGACAAAACGACTAACGTCGAAAGTGTCCGGGATTTTCGGCCATATAGTGTATATTCGTTGCAAAATTTTAGAACAATTGTTTGGGGATCCTGAATTTTCTATGTGATTTTAAAAATCTAGAACTTTTTAAATTTTAATAAATATAAAAATATGAATGCAACCTAATATTTATTATTTTTCTTTTTAAAATCGGATAACGAGATTATGTTCAACCAGAATTAAATTATTATAAGAATAAGTCCTTTATATTAGTTTATTTTGTTATTTTCGATAATTTTGAGCAGCGCGAGAAATTCTGAAGTTACAATAAAAATTGAGATATAAACTTATCTAAATAAATATAAAAGTAATTTTTTTAAAACAGTCTTTTATATGCATTCAATAATTATCTGGAAAATCACACCTACTTTCATGACTGAATTCATGATTTTCCTATAAAAAATCTGCTACAATACGTGAATTTGGGGTGGGCACTGAACCCGGTTATGGAAAATTCACCGCTTTTTTTTACGTATGGTAGAAAGGGCGAGCAAGTGAATTTATTATATATATATATATATATATATATATATATATATTGCTCTTTTTTTTAAGGTATGGTTAACAGGAACGAACAAATAAACATTATTTAAACTATCTTTTTAGGATTTCTAAACTATCACAATTTAATTAATATGAAACTATCAATTGATTCAAGCGTATTTAAATATATATATATATATATATATATATATATTACACTCTTTTTCATTTATATTTTCTACTTTTTAATGATTAAAATGTTTTGCTGTTGCAGTGTCACAGCAAGTTTGCCTATTTCGGAGAGCGTGGTTCTGCGCATAATTAAATCTATTGTTGTTGTAACTCGTATATAACTGTAATCATAAAGAATATTTGGCATATTATTATATTATTATAAATGCCTTAAAATTAATGTATTAATTTATAATTAAGTTCTACAAATCTTAAAATGCTATATTGTCATCGAAAACACACCTGTGAACATAATTTTTATGACTGTAGCATATAAGGAAGTGAGTGGAAAATCTATTGCAAAATTCTATCTTTACATACGAAAATGATGCTGTGTTAAGTAACAGAGTGTAATGATACAAAAGATCACGTAAACTTTAAAAACATTTTAAAATTATCGAATTTTCCGTTTAGTCAACTAATTTGTACTTTCTTCTAGGTATGTAAGAAGAACGTATTGGATTCCTTAAAAAAATTTGACTTCCTGTTTTCGACGGTTTTGTACGTTTTAGAAGGTCCTGAACACAATTTGACTGTTTTTAGAAAATGTCTGCCCGTGAGTCTGTGTGTCTGTTTGCACGTGACACAAATTTTGTGGGCGTTCTAACTCACGAACTACTGCGTAGAAGAGGATGTAATTTTATATGAAGTTCTATACTTATGTGAACTGGTGCTGATTAGTTTTTGGACAAAATCCTCCAAGAGGGGTGCCGCAAATCGACGATTTGTCACATTTATGTGATGCTTATATCTCCGGTTCATGTGAGCAGAATTCAACGAAACATCAAATTTAGATACCTCATGATAGGAATAGATTGTTATTCAATTCTGGTTGCGGTCATCTATGTAAGGGTGCAAAAATTCGATGATTTGTTCGAAAAATGCTATGCTTATATCTCCAGTATAAATGTACACAATTCAACGAATCTTTACCTTTAGAATCCACATCATCGGAATAGTTTGTCATTTAATTTTGGTTGCAAACGTCTAAGAGAGAATGCCGATCTTCGATGATTTGTTCAAAATATGCGATGCTTATATCTCCAGTTTAAATGCACGCAGATCAACGAAAGTATTTATATAGAAAATAATAACACTTTTACAATTTTTAAAAGAATAACATGAAAACCTTCAAAAAACATTAAAAACGTACGTATGTGACCTAATCATGTAGCGTAGAAATTCCCCAATGTAATTATCTCTTGTAAATTAAATTATCTATCAGATGTCTAAGAATGAGCGTGCTACCTACAACCAATCGAGAGTTAACACACGCGCACACAAAAAAAAACCTTGGACACTATGATTTTTTGACTTTATTGTTATCGAGGGTGAGGGAGCCCAAAACCTAGAGAAAGGTGATAAAAAGTGGGCTAAAAAATAAATCTTGCAGCAGACGATACTTATTCATTTAATTTCAACTTTTAAACATGAAACTGTATGTCTGAAGTAAATAAATTTGTTTTTCCTGCATTAAAAGTCTTCATTGTCCACGATTCCATAACAATATTATTCGTTTATATATATATAAAAGAAACATATTTGCTAAATCGATGTAATTTCTTGTACTATTATGCTGTCATTTAATTGATTTGATTTATATAGAAGAAAGTTTTGTGATGACCTTGACCACAACATACTAGTACCTTTCGAATCATCATTTGAATGATAAATGTCAATATTTGTTTGTGCATTGCGATTTCTATAAAGTTACAACAATGTAGAATTTTTTTATATGTAACGTTTAATCTTAAGAGCCATCACTCAAATATAAATATCATCATCGAAAGTTTTCTCTCCTCGATATCTCATACCAGCCTAGATCGTCGAGTGATTTATGCGCCACAATATATGTGGTTATGTAATTTGTTTTCTTTATATCCTATTTTTATTAGCCTTTTTTTTATTAGTTTTCATAAAAGTGTAAGAAATATCTGTTGTGTTTTTGGCAACACCGCATTTATAATCATAATAACAGTATGGACTATCATACACATGGGAATTTAGAGATTTAAACAGTTATGCGAAGCCCGATGTTGAAATTGGTGTGTTTAACTGGGCGCACACTGAGTTAAATAATGAGCTGATGAAAATTTCACATTTGAAAGCATTTTCCCCACGTCTTTGAAAATACGTTAGAAGATTTGTTCAATCATTAAATAAATTTAAAAAAGATTTCGTCAAATAAGAACTAATAAACTAAATTTGTGTTTAAATGTTTTTTGTTGAATATTTAAGATTTTACTCAAAACTTTTGTATAAAGCATTTTTTTTAGTAATTTATAGAATTAGAATATGTACAAACATATAAATATATAAATTTTTCAGAATTGAAACTTTAAATTCCATGTCTTACAGCATCAAGAAAACTGAATAGTTATAATTGAAAATATATATATATATATAAATATTATGTCTTTGTACAGCGAATAATGTTTTTGGAACGTTAGAAAGTATAAAGTATCTATAACTCATTCTAAAATGCATTGCTGCCAAGCGATGCGTTTTATAATAAGTTTTTAATAATATTTTAAAGAACTGTTGCGTCGGGTCAAAAAGGGTTAAATGTTCTTCCTGAAACAATTCCGTTTCATGTAGTAATGATAAACGTGGCTGTTTTATAGTGATACACAAACTTTAACTCACACACTTCTTAAAAAATAAAGATTCTAGAAATTCAAGAAAACAAAAAGCAATCAAAAGGTTTCCAGATAGGTTTCCACGATATGTAGGATGACATATCAAAATGTCATTGCGCTTTTGCTGTCTGACACTTTCAATATTCTATTCCTTTAATATTGAACAAAAAACGGATGAAAGTTGAATTTTCTATAGAAAATTAGAAAATTATCTGAATGAATGATCTTAAATCATGATACAGTGCATATAATGCTTGAAAACAATTTAAGTTATAAAGAAATAAAAATTATAATTATAAAATAAACAATAAAGAAAAATCATGCATCAAGCATACATTATGGAACACTTTCCGACACATTCAGAAGACTGTATCAAAAAACTTCACCTTTTAAGAAGGTGAAAGATGATGTCTAAGAAAACAATTTGTAAAACTCATAGCACATTTGAAAACCCAATTTCAACAATTACCCTCTGTAGAAATAAAAAAATCTAAATTGTTTTATGGAGCCCTATTGATTTATATATATATACTACATAGTATTGAAAAATTTAGTTCGATTAGGAAACGCATAACACAGACGAAAATCCCTCTTCAGCAATTTCCGTCAATAAGCGGAAATGTACTAAAATTCTTTTCCGCAGCGCTGTACATGATCTATAGAATATATAGACGCCAAGTAATGTGTAAAAAATTAGTTAAACTTAAAAACACATACCACAATTGAAACCGCACTTCCAACAATTATCCTTCATAGACCGAACTGTTACCGAATCCCTTTGTGTCACCCTGTAAATGAACTGTAAATTCTATTCATACCATATTCTATAGTAAGCATCTTGCAGTACACCTAAGTGATGCATATAAATTTCAGTATGTTTTAAATAGTATAACATCGTTAAAATACACTGTAAACGATTTTCCCCATAGACCACAATGTAATGGAATTCTTTGAGTGCTTCTGTACACGAACTATAAATGCTACACACTCCATTTTCAATACCGAACATGCCATGGTAAACATCAATAAAATATATCAATCTGAGTATATTTAAGCAAAGTAGAACGCGGACAGATGGGCAGACATACCGAATCTCCAAAAACCTTTCAACTATATTGGAAAGTGTTAAAAAGATGTATTAGAGAGCCCATCACGCCATCACTGATTAAAAATAAAAAGAAAACTGCCCAGTTAAACTGAAGGCATTTAGCTCACAGGCTATTCACACTAATTGTATATTATACTCTTATTTCAAAGAATTTGAAATAAGCCCCTCGAAAAATAAAGAAATCGGCAATATATTAAGGGGGGGGGTGATACCCCCGTTATCCCCTCATAGTTAACTAATGAACCCCTTCAACTAATAATTGAAGCCTCTAATTACAATGAATATATATACAAAATTTGAAGAAAATCGGATAATTCTGCATGAAAAACCCATTTATCTAAATTAAGGGGGGATTAGCCCACCCTTTTCCCCTTTATACTTAACCAATGAACCCCCAAAACTATTCAAAGAAGCGCATTATCACAATGAACCTATATACAAAATTTGAAGAAAATCGGATAATTCTGCATGTAAAGCTCATTTATCTAAATTAGGGGGGGGATTATCCCCCCTTTCCCACTTTATACTTAACCAATGATCCCACAAAACTATTTACAGAAGCGCATTATCAAAATGAACCTATATACAAAATTTGAAGAATATGGAATAAATCTGCATGAAAAAGCCATTTATCTAAATTAAGGGGGTTAGCCCCCCGTTCCCCCCTTTTATACTTAACCAATGAATCCCCAAAACTAATCAGGGAAGCGCCTTATCACAATGAACCTATAAACAAAGTTTGAAGCAAAACCGTTATTTCTATCAAGAGTTATCGCGTTACGTACGTACGTACATACGTACATACATACAGAACGGGCGGGCACATTAGCTCTCAGGCTTTGATAGCCTGTGAGCTAAAAAGTTATTTTCTAGTTTTATAATGATACTAATATGCTATCATATTAGAATATGATATATATGATATCATAGCTATATGATGTCATACAATGATATCATGTATGATATCATATGATACATGTATGATATCATATACCGAACTACATGCATGTAAAATTTTAATTCTCGGTAACATTCTTAATTTGATTGTCGTTCTTTTGATAAAAATGCATCTTTCTGTTTTAGAGCGGAGAAATAATGAAAATTCATACAATTTAAAGTATCGAACTCAGTAATTTCGGGTCCTAAAAGAATTAGAATTTTTAAATGTCCTCCTTAGACACAGGGCAACATTTTTCTAAATATGTTACAGGAAAAGGGGGACGTATGAAATTAAATTTTAGATTTTAGCCCCTTTGTAAAAGAAATGCCATGTCTAAAACTATATACTTGTATACCTTTTTTTAATTGAAAGTATGTTTCTATCATCAGTGATTTGAGAGATTACCAGTTTGAGAGCAAATTGTATGGCACCTTTTGAAAGAAAAGTATACAATTTTTTTATGCTACGAATAATTATAGACTACGTTTCAATATTACTTTCTTTGTTACATTTTAGTTATCTTTCGATAATTTTTTCCAGTCAATCTTAATAATATTCCAAACTTGCGTTAAAACTATAATATATTTAAATCATGGAAAATTTGTCATTTATGATTTATAATAGAATGAAATATTTAATGTATGTTTGAAATATTTCTAAATTATAAAGCTTTTCTCCAGTTAATTAAATCAGTAGTTTTGCGTTGTAATACGACACTTCCTTCACATTACGGTTCAATACAATTCAAAGTAAAATTACTGGAAATTAAACTTTTCGCGCGTTTTAGTTTTTAGTGTAATCTCAAATAACAAATTCAGTAATTACAATGACTGTTTAATAAATTACTTTCCATTTGAATAATATTCTAATCAATCGTAATAATATTTTGAAAATTTATAATAATTAAACAATTAAAAGAGAATTTAAATTATGATAAATGAAAACTTAAATATTTAAATTATTTAATGTGATTCTAGGAAAAAAGGTTAATATTTCAGATATTTTTTTGCTGTAAATAATACAGTAAAATCTACTTCATCAACATTTTTAAATTTATTTTCTGTAAGATTTTTATCTAATGAGGCCAAGGAGAGGAATATTAAAGTACACTGTTAAAAAAAAACAAAACAAAGGTTTCTTATTCTACAAATATATTATATAATCACGAACTAAAATATAGCTTCTTGCGAGTTAGCCACGATTCCTAAAATCGTTACTTTATTTTTAGAAACCTCAAAAACTAATAGATTTTCAATATTAGTAGAAACAGTTATAAAAACCTGTTCAATTTTTTTTTGGGTGTAATTTTCAGTCGCGTTTCTGAGTAGTTTTTACAGTGCATTAATCAGTTTTCTCAACTCAGAATATAGCTTTTTTGGATGCTATCAATTCTTAAGTAAACATTTTGATGTTGAACAAATACGCTTAACAGACGAACATGCTAAATTAAGAGCTTTAACATTAAAATTAAAACTAATGTAATTTTGTTACTGTTGCTAGTATAAATTGTGTTACGCAGATGAAAATGTTTTCGTAAGAATGGATAGCATCCGAAAAATTTATATTCCGGGTTAAAAAAAACTGATGAATATACTGCAAAAGCTACTCGAAAACATTTTCGAAAATTACGGGCAGCAAAAGAAACTTTTTTTTTATATAACTGCTTCTTTAAATCTCGAAAAACCATTAATTTCGGAGGTTTCTAAAGATAAAGAACGCTTTTCAGAATCGTGGATAACTATGAAGAGATTTTTATATTTACGTACGTTGTTATGTTATATTTTTGTAAATTAAGAAGCATATTCCTTTTTTTGTATTCAAGGATATTTTACAATAAGTACCAAAAGATAAACATTTTGTTTAAATAAGAGAGAGGCTGAGAATTATTTTATTTACTTATGTAAAAATTACTTTATAATAATAATAATTTGAAGTCTTATAGGAACATGTATTCTTTGGGCGGGCTTTTATTTCTCTAAGTATTCGTTTGTTCTTCAATATGAAATGAATCAAGAGTATAATGTAAATAATAGCTAAACTATTCAATATTTCTTGATTGGAAATACTTTTTAATCAGCTATAATATCGAATAAATGTACAAGGTGCGTCTAAAAAGTTCGGTGAATGGATGTATATCTCATAAACAACGCGAGTTAAAATGCGTCCCTGCGCATGTGCAGGTAGAGACCAATGGAGAGACTGCACGTAGCAAGAAGCGCAAGAAACCAAGACAGAATAGTCTGCTATGGGCAGTCGGACGGTGTATGTTTGAAAACTCGTGTCATATTCAAATGGAGCAACGGATAAACATAAAGTTTTGCTACAAATTAGTAAAAACCGCCACAGAAACGCATGCAATGTTGGACCAGGTGTACGGAACAGACGCAGTGAGCAAAAATGCGTGTACGACTGGTTTAAACGTTTTCCGGAGAGAAAGGAAGCCATGGATGACGAACCACGTTCAGGTCGATCCTCAACAAGTGTGACGACAGACAACATCGAGCGGGTGCGACAGATGCTGTTAAAAAATCGTCGACTGTATTTACGATGGATATCGGATGAATTGGTAATAAGCAAGGACAGTGTTACCATCATCATTCACCAAGAATTGGGTCGCTGACTCATTTCAGTAGTTTTATCAACGATGTCATAAGTGTATTGTGGCCAACGGGTGTCACTTTAAGGGTGATTAAAGGTATTTTATTTCCATGCTTTGTTTCATTTGTTTTATGCTTCCATTCACCGAAAGTTTTAGACGCACCTTGTATTTCACATTTATCATTAATACAAAGTAAGAAAAATTTTAAGAGCTCCAAGAGCATTAGGAAAAATCTTTTTTTGGTAATAATTATCCAATCCCTTAAAAACAGCATCTGCGCCAATGAGTTCAATGATGTTTTATGACGATAATTTTAAAACTACTTCTAGTTATTTTGCTTCCATATCTTTATTTCCTGTATCATTATGAGTTTTTTAAATTACATATTTACTTTACTATTCTCCTCATTTTATATATTCTTCATTAATCTGCAGTCGTCAAGAAGAAAGAAAAGGGATACCCCCCCCCCCAAACACACACACACACTAACTCTGATGAAAATCATCGCATTAAAATGTGACTGGGATCAATCAATTAGTAATAACGTCTACCAATTACTGTTACAATTAAATTTAGTTTATATGGTCGTCTACATATAGAAATAGTATTAAATTTTAAAATTTTCCATACTAAAACTTATTTCGACATCATATTTGGATTCTTCAATTCTTTTTGTTCGGATTACCATACGGGAAGTCATTCGGTGAAGCAGTTTGGGAATTGTGCAGGTTTAAAGTTTGGAACTCCTTACGTTAAATTCATTTTTAATCGTTGCAAATTTAATTCCAATTTGAGTAGTTTTTTAAGCGTAATTCAAAAACTACTTGACGGAATGAGCTATAATTTTTTAATCGAATCGAAACTGTTAGAAATCGATTTCTGTCGAAAAAATATAGGTTACAATTCATATTTTTTCAAAAATTAATTTCCAAAAATACATATTTGAAATTTATTTGCGGAAAAAAATGTGGAATTGCAACTTATGAATGTTTTAACTGAAATCGATTTCTAGAAGATTCAAATATCCGAATCCAAAATTGCGGCTCGATTTCTCAAGCAGGTTTTGAGCTATGTTTAAAAAACTGACCGCATTGCAATCTGTTTGTCAACGATAAATGATTTTAACATTAGGAGTACTAAATTTTAAACCTTCATAATTTTTTTAAGTATATGACTATTGACAAACTTTAAGCCTTCATTACTTTTCAGTAAACCTTCATTAAGTGAGTTGAGGCTTCACTGTGAAGAGACAAAGAGTTTTTGGTGTGTCTGTGTGTATATGTCTCGCGATTACTGCCGCAAAAATATTCCAATTACATTGTCATTTGCAGGATATATTAGTGAAGTACACATAATTTTCTGTATAGTTTTGAGCATAGTTTTTACAATTCACTTATTTACAGAGACCCTCAAAAGATTTCAGATATATTATGGTCTATGGAGGATATTTGTTTGAAATACATTTTGTTGATGTTACAGTACTTTAATGTAAAGAAATCGATATGCGTTTTTGATATGCACTGCATTATGCTTCGCATAGAAAATGGTGTATATAGCCCTTATTGTTCAGTTACAAGGACACGCAAAATGATTTGATATTATTACTATATGTAGGAGTAATTGTTTAAATTAAGCGTCAATGCTGTTGTGTAATCCTAACATAATGATATTAATATACTTAATTGAGGTGCACGATAAATATTTCCTACAGAACATTGTGCATATAACATTAAAAGTTATTTTACATGGCTGCACAAAATAACTCAGATACATTATCGTCCATGAGCGATAATTGCAGGAAGAATGTTTTCAATTCTGTTACACGGTTTTAAACTTAATTATATATATATATATAAATTGATATGTATTGTAAAAGAATCATGTCTAAGTTCTATAGATATACAGGGCTGCCCAAAATAATTTTAATATATTACACTCTATAAAATGCGTTTGTTCCTATGAAAATGCGTTTGTTCCTATGAAAATGCGTTTTCCAACTGAAATAATTTTTACTATACTAAGTGGTCTGATTGTAATATAAGTATAGATTCATGTACATGGCGGCACAAAAGGATATGAATACATTACTTTCTATGTATGGTAATTTCCGAAAAAGCATTTACAATTGTGTTATGCTTTTTCATGATGAATTAAAATAAATATACTATGTGATATGTGTAAATATCTATACATAAAATACAAGGCTACACAAAACATTTAGAACCCAGTACCGTCTAAGGGTAAGAATTGCTGAAAATGAATTTTCAATATTGTGTATGCGTTTTTTCTGCAGAAAAAAAGTTTATTACAGTAAGTGATGTGAATATAATATAAATACACACAGGGTGTTACAAAAGATTAGATATATATTGCGTTCCATGGATAGTAATATACGGAAAAATGTTTTCAGTTGTGTTACGCTTTTTAAGCTGAATTAAATATTAATGTAATTTGATGTGTAAAAAATGTGTAGATAGTATACAGTACTGTATTAAAGAATTTCTCGAATCTGTCTTATGTGAGATTTCATCCAAATTCTGCAACAAGTTCAGATGTTTTGTGGTTGAGAAGTAAGTGAATATCATTACAATGGTATGAAAAGGTCTATTGTACAAGACGGCACTTATGCTAATAATATCACGATGTAAAACACGCTCGTAGATATACCAAAATCCAGAAGTAGTACATGTATTATAAAGTAGAAACGTAAAATTGATGACACAAAGGTGGTTTCAGGGGGTCAGCTACTTCCTGATCAAAAGTATTTTTTATCTTAAAAGTTTTGAAAGTCAGTTTTATAGTTAAAGATCTTCATTTTGTGAAATGGTTTTAGCGTAACAGTTTTTTAATTTAGATTTCGCAATCATCAGAAAATCTTATAGGCTTATAAATCTATATGAGGTTAAAAAGATAAATTGAAGATTGTAGAAATTTTGATAGAGTAACTCCGGGAGAGTCTCCGCACCCCTTGTATTTCTGGTAATTATCGATAGATGGCAGTCAGACGCACAGTATAGGTGCGCAATGAGATTACTTTAACCAGTGCATAGCGTGAATCCCATTTCGATGTTTACTTGTAGCTGTACAATCCTAATTTTGAGGTAAGCGCATGATTTCACTATCCAAACTTTTAAACACGTCATGTTTAAATACATTTTATACGCTTAATTACTAAATGCATGTATGATTTCGAAGTCAAAAGTAAGTGTAGCGTCTGTGTACAGTACTGTGTATATGGTTACACAATTTTCCTTTGCGAGGGCAGGCAACTGTCATGTGCTACGTTTGTACCGTACAAAATGAGATACATGCCGCAATGTAGATCCGGTATGCATGCCGCAGTTTCTTTTCTACGGGATGTCGCGATTAATAAAATTCAGTTCATCGGACATTGGTGAATTTTCAAACAGTATGAAGTTTACTACACCTAAGTAGAAAAAGAGAAAAATAAAAAGTAAAAGGCGTAGAAAGATGCAAGTCAAGCTGATAATAATGAAAAGTTGGATCACACATGTGACGCAGACGTTCTTTGCAAGGAATGTGTCCTCCATGTAACTTATTTTTATTAACACATTAGTTTGCAAACGAATTTAAAATTGTAAAGTTTTTCAAATACACAATTATAATGGTTTATTTGACCAAAGTATAATATACAAGGTGACCAAACGTTCTAAATTCTCGGAGATACAATTCACGTTTAGAGGGTACGCCTCTTCTATGTAAGAAGTTTGAAAAAAGGGAAAGCCTAAAATATTAATTATTACAACTTTTAAACATTTGAAATCTTTGAAGTTGAAATCTTTTTGAAATTTGGTGGCCTTAATACATTTTATTAAATAAATAAAAGTTGTTTTCTTATAAAACCGCCCCTTACATTCAATGATTTTACCACCAAAGGACAATAATGTGTATGTCTTTTGCGTTGCTTTAAATCTGTCATACGCCCTCGCTGATTTGCTCCTCTGTTTACTAAATCCTAAACTCTGAAGAAAAAGAAAAGCAAGAATGCAAGGTTAGAAAATACATTCATCTATCAACGTACTTCTTTATACCTAATACGAAAACTGAAATCCAAGTCCTTTTTATTAAAAATATGTGCACTCCAAGACAATTATATCTGCTAGCAATTTGGCATGCCAGCATATTCTGCTACCCCTTACTGTTTTGTCCCCCTGTTTGCTAAATCATACAAATAAAACAAATCACAGCAAAGTAATTTACGGAAAAGAAATTCTCAGCAAAGTATTTTATGGAAAAAATCACTATACAATCTTGTAAATTATAAACATCATAAATTTATATAAATGTTCCTCAAGATAGGGTCACTATTTTATATATGTTACCCCTTCGATGATCCGATTCATTGCTTGGTAGACCATTATTATTGCAGTTGGATAAAATAAAAATAAAAGTGTCCACTTAAACTGATGTCATTGATATCACAGGCTATTCACACTAATTGTATATTATACTCTTATTTCAAAGAATAATGCCCCTCGAAAAATAAAGAAATCGACAATAAATTAAGGGTAGGATTAGCCCCCGTTCCCCCCTTTATACTTAACCAATGAACCCCCAAAACTAATCAGGGAAGCGACTTATCACAATGAACCTATATACAAAATTTGAAGAAAATCGGATAATTCTGCATGAAAAAACAATTTATCTAAATTAAGGGAGGATTAGCCCCCGATCCCCCCTTTATACTTAATCAATGAAACCCCAAAACTAAACAGGGAAGCGACTTATCACAATGAACCTATATACAAAATTCGAAGCAAATCGGGTAATTCTGCATGAAAAACCCATTTATCTAAATTAAGCTGAGACATCAGTCCCTGTTCCCCCTTTATACTTAACCAATGAACCCCCAAAACTAAACAGGGAAGCACCTTATCAGAATGTACCTATATGCAAAATTTGAAGCAAATCGGATATTTCTATCAAGAGTTATCGCGTTACGTACATATAGAACCTGCGGGCACATTAGATCTCAAGCTTTGATAGACTGAGAGCTAAAAAACTTAGTATAACCACAGATAATACATCTTAAAACCTTCGATTTTATTTTATTTTTCCTACGATTACTCAAGTGTCTTTCTAAGACGGGAGTATTCTAAGAGTGTTTCAAAAGTGTTTCTAAAACATCGCGTGGCATCTCTTAGGAAAAGGCGTCTGTGTACTTTTCACGCTACGCGCCTGGTCTACACAGACACACACACACATATATATATATATTTATATATTCATATGTTATTTTCATCTTATTGCGTTTAATTTTGTAGTATCACTTCATTTGAATTTTATACTATCTCTTTCTTAGTTTATCACACACTTTATACTATACAATAGAACATACAATTTAAGTGAATGCATTTTCAGGGTAAGTTAAAAATTCTATATTTATTAGTCTCTAACCAGTAAATTCTCGGAATTTTCATATTTATTTCATAACTATTTGTACAAAATTTAAAATTTTCTTACTAAAAATTTTTAGAGCAATAAAAATAAGTTCATTTTTTTTCACGTTGAAAAAAGAATATACAAAAATACGAAATATTTGCTCTTTTTTCCACTAATATAAGTAACATTTTAATATTGAATGAAAGTTTGAAATTTTTAGACAGTATGTAATGATATATTTTTTATGTATCTTTTATTTCATACGCGAGTTGTATCACATAATTAACCTTACTTTATATAACAGATGAATAAATTGCATTTATATATTTAAGCAAGTTAAGAGTTTATGTTCAATAAAAAAAATGATCTTGTTAATTGAATTAATCTTTAACATTAAATATTTTGATTTTAAGATTATTATTACTAATTAAATTTCGGTGATAATTGTTAATCTTTCAGCACTAAATTAAAGTCTAACTAAAGTCTAACTAACTAATTAAAGTTAACTAACACAAGATAAATGGAAATTTAGAACTGTTTGAAAAATCATTGTTGTCAAGCGTAAAAATATATTTTCAACATAGGCATCAGCGTACGCAGAATTTTCGTTATGGAAATATTTACCTTCGGCCGCGAAAATAGTTGTTGAGGGGGAAAATCAAGAAATATTTTCAAATTCATATACTTTTATTTAAAAGAAAGGCATTGTAGCCGAAAACCCGTAAAGCACCCCTCCGCCTCACCCCATATCAGCTTAAAAAATTGAAAACAGTCAATGGTTATAGTAAATAGCGTTATTGAATAAAATGATTTTACTGAAATAAAATTTCGGTTTACACTTGTAATGAAATATAATAGAAACCCTTTACAACAAAACTATGACACAGTGAAATTGTGGTCATAGAATAACAGGTTCAATCATAATCACAAAGAGATTTGGGGGGGGGGGGGAGGGCTCTCTTGCATTGAGCCGCCGTACGTACGCCCATGAACATAGGTGTACTAAAAAATCATCTGTCAGAAATAACCGTAAATGAAAACATAGTTAAGGTACCCTTCTTTTTTTAAAGACCATTATCTCTAACAGTGCAGTTAATAGGAAGTTTTTCAGACTTTCTCCTCTTTCATTCCTAGCAATCTGAATAGATTTTCTTTTTAGTAAAAAAAAATAGGATTTTACTTTCTCTGCGATTATTCTCTTGCGGTTTTTAACTATACGCCCCAGACATTTAATTTGCGAAGTACTTGAATAGAATGCAGGGGCAAAGGCCATTTGATCTTATATTGAGCTTAAAAATGTTAAACGAATGTAATCTCATATTATACCTTACACAAACTTTATTTTTACTGTGGACATCATTAGTTGCTCAAGGACATTGTGAATTTTCCAGTAGATTACAATAACATTTAATGATATAGCCCAGTTTGTGAAAAACAACCCCTCTTCCTCATGAAGTTTTATTCTGTTATCCTTTATCTTTCCCTCCCTAGAAGCTAGATTGTCTTTACTTTTTTTCTTATTAAATGTAAAAGTGAACAAATATGATGCTTTCAGTGCAGCTTTGATTATACATTTTTCACTTAATGCAGCGTTGGCTGCATTCAGTGGTGATCCAACCAGTGGATTCCGTTTGGCATTGTTTTAACTTACGTGTTTACTGGGCTTTTTTTATTTCCATACAACCGAGCAGTGAACATATAGTAGCGTAGCCAATTCTGTTTCAGAACAAAAAGTGTATTCTTTTAAAACTGCTTTATTCTCGGTGATTCCATTTTTAAATGAGACGATTATTAATAGATTAATTATCATGTTTTATCATTTGAATGTTTATTGTGCATTGACATTTTAGTTAATGATCCAGGCGTTTTACTACAATGTATGTAGAACGCACATGTTGATTCGTACCATCATATTCTTAGGAATCTTTGAAGGAAAAATTATTTCTTTTCAGTTTACAGGGTGTCCCTTCTGGTAGTTGAACAATAGCTAATTCCTAAGTTGTTAGAGATGACAAGAGATGGATTCGCGTTAGAGATGTATGGCGTTAGAGATGTATTCTTCCACTGCAAAAATGTGTCAGATGTCTTGGTTTTATATCATATGAAAATCCAAGTAAATCAAAATAATTATTTTTAAAAAGTTATGAAATTAAAAATTGTATATGGTCTCTGGATCCTATAAGCTGTATTTAGAAAAACTTTCCCATGCTTTATCACGTAAAACAGTAAAAATACCATTCTTCTACTACGAAAGCTTAACGAATTACGGTGCTGAATTTTATGAATTTTTGAGGTTTTCTGGCACTTTAAAAGGTAAAACGTGTTTTAATGCAAGAATTCACTGAAAATTCACGAAGTTCAAAATATCATAACTTGGTAAGTTGTGATCGTACAAAAATGGATTTTTACTGCTTTACTTGTTAGACACAGGAACCGTATAAAAAGTTCAATTTCATAACTTTTTTTAAATAACTATTTTAAGATAAAAAGATTTTCTTAGGGTAAAGAACATGATGTAAAACATTTTTTTCAATAGGAACTATACTTCGATTAAGAAATTAGCTATTGATTCACGATAAGAAGAAACAATATAATCTCTCAAAGAGCACACTGGCGCCCGGAAATAAATGTAGAATCAATTTTTATTTGTTTGACTGACAAATAAATTAATGTAAAAACATGAAATCTCTTACATAAGTGCTTCATACTACGAGACATCACGTAGGAACGTTCGCCTCTAACAATGTACCAATTTTCAAAGCATTCCAATGATAGCTTTTTAAGTATTATATTTACATGCATTGTTAAAAAAAAAAAAAAAAAAAAAAAAAAACTTTTCAGTTTAAGACTGCTCTAATTTCCCAGAAATAACGTCCAAAATTCACCAACTTGTAATACCTTAGAAAAAAAAATATTTTTTTTTAACTCTCTATTGCATGTTGTGAGAAATGTCCAACCGCATTTATTTTCTTTATTAGCACTATATCCCAAACAAATTAAAATAGTTCATGAAATAAAAATATAGGTTTATTTAAAAGTATCTTTAGGTCGTTAACTTTGAATAAAAACAATTTAGAATTTCTTAGTTTTTAAAATTTTCGTTATGCAAGTATGCTGATAAATAAGACGACTTATAAAAAAAACCCTCATGGCATTAGACAAGGCTGATGTTTAGAGGAAGAGTGTATATATGTTTGTACTGACAAGGGAACGTTACTAACTCACAAATTCCAACATATAATAAACTTTGGGGATATATAGAGCTCATGGACGTATGTAATATGCAATTATTTTTCATTGCCTAATTTCACTTTAAGGAGGTGAATTTTCCCACGGAATATTTTTATACCGTATGTTATTACTCATTAATGATCAGAGATAGAGAAAATGTTTTCAGTTAAAAATTGCTTCTTTTTATTAGTTCTGTCAAAAACTAACAAAAAATCCATTGTTAATAATATTAAAAGAAATAAAAAAAATTATAATACGCAATTTTGTAGACAACCCGACAATTTTTATTTTGTTGTATAAGTAAAACTGCTAATTTACACTACATTTAACAAATTACTATTGTCATTTAAAAATCTTCGTGCATTCACTATTTACGATTAGGAAAAGTTCACATCTCCATTATCAATTATGGAGTAAACTTTGAAACTTTACTATCGACAAGTAAAAAATTTCGTATCGACGTGAAAAAAACTTCGTACCAACGTGAAAAAACTTCGTATCGAAGTGAAAAAACTTCGCAAACTCACAAAGTACTACAAATTCTATTAAACATTAATATTAATATGTTACTAGACAATACTTATTACTGTTAGTACTACTAGTTTGTTCTACATTACTTCCATCGCGATTGGTGTTTGTCTATATCAATTAAAATGGTTAAGAAAGCAAAAAATATCAATAGAAGTGTGATAATATGAACCAATGTTTGTTGATTTGTTGATCCATGAAATTTCATTTAATAATTCACAATAATTTCCATTCTTTTATAGACAATAATTTATAATTAAACAACACAATAAAGATCGTATTAGTAACAATAAAATAAAAATTGCCGGAAAGTATAACAAATCTATATTATAATTTTTTTTTTATTTAAGTTAAAAAAATTGTTGAAAATTGTTGTGAACAATTGATATTTTGTTAGTTTTCGTCTAAGTAATGCTATTTTATTTCGATTAAAACGATATAAATATGGGCTATAAGCTTGGCATTGAGAAAAAAATCTCAACAGCAATTTAATTTATCTGAAAAACATTATTGCCTAAAATATTAAAATTATTAAAAGAATTAATAAAAGGAAGTAATTTTTAACTTAACAGTTTTTATCAATCTCTTACCATTAATGAGTAATTATGCAAGGTCAAAAAATAATCCGGGTTAAAATTTACCCGATTAGAGTTAATTTGGGTAACAAAAAATAATTGAAAACTACATACCACCATAAACCCTATATATTACCAAAGTTTCATATATATTTTTTAATTTGCTGGTTGGGAATGCTCCCCTGTAAGTGTTTTAAGAACTTTCGACGTTTGCTGCTGTTTGTGATAAATTTACTGAAATAAAATACGTCGTGACTTTTTACTGTCTACATCAAAATCTTTAAAATAAAGTGTTTTAATTTTGAGAATTTTTCAGACGTGATCGTGAAATCCATATTTCTAATAATCTGTGAAAGACATCAATAAAACAGTACGTTTTGTTATTAGCTATGTGAAATGAATCATAAAATTTAAGTTACTTTAAACTATAATCTATATAGTGATCTGAAATGTGAGTACTTAAAACATGTTTGTAATTATATAGCTATGTAAATAATTCAGTCAAAAACATGAACTGGTATAATTTTTTAATAAAATACAAAAATACAAAAATACAAGTCACCGATTTTTATATAACGTGTAATATTAAAAAATCATTTCAATTTTTACAACGTTTGTTATTATATCTAATAGGGAGAAGAAGAAAGCTTTTTCAGGAAAAAAGAACTTTGGGACGTACACCCATGGATAGTGTTTATCCATTGTTATCATCTTAAGGAAATTGAACCGATTTTTGATTTCCGTCTGAGGAACTCAATTTTATTTTGATTAAAATGATATAAATCTAGACTATAAACTTTGCATTATAAGCTTCGACTATAAGCTTTGATTAGCTGTTTTTTCTTTCTGGGCTATTGGCTAGTATACATATAAACCGCAAGGGGGGGGGGCGGGGCGCCATCTTTTTCTGCACCAATAATTAAAATATTTCCTTCTTCTGCTAAAATGGCTGACAACAAGAAAATAGAACCTGCTCTAAACAGTAATTCCTGGGTGAATTTTTAATATCAAATATTGAAAAAAAAAAATTAAATCGCGTGATTTTTTGTTCTTTCTATCACAAAATAGACACAACCCTTGCGTTTTCTATTTTAAGATGTTAAAGCGAATGATTTGGCTTCATGTACTACGCAAGTTTTTACAAAAACATTCAAAATTGGAAAAAATACCGTCGGATAAAATTTTTATTACAGTCATGCATCCCACTTCGCGCGCGTTTTTTATTAAGCACATTTTTAAGCACACAAATTTATAGCTATTGAAAATTGTTAATTTACATGAAAACTGAAATTTTGGAGAACAAAGAAGATGGTAAAGTTTTCCTAGTTGAATTTTTAATATCAAATATTGAAAAAAAATTATTTAAATCGTTCGATATAATGTTCTTTATTTTTTATCACAAAATAAACACAATCTTTGCGTTTGCTATTTTAAGATGTTTGATTTGGATTCATATACTATGCATGTTTTTTCAAAGACACTTACTAACTCGGTCTTAAAATTATTTAGCTTGGAAAAAAAAATAAAAGAAGGATTAAGAATTTCTCCTCTCTTTATAAAGTGTAAATGATTTGCGCAGCTCTAAAAAAATAATAAAACAAATTTTTTGTTATATTCCATAAGCATTTTAATATTGGAAAAAAGAATTTTCAAAGGATTTTCCAATTTTGTGGGAATAATTTCTAAAAGATGATTCTAAGATTTATATATATGGAGGATAGATTAGTTTTAGGTAGGTACATTCTGTTGAATGATTATGAAGGTCGGGTGGTGTTGTCTGGTGGTCTTAAGGTCACTTCAGTTAAGTACGACTGCATTCTTTTGAATTATATATATATATATATATATATATATATGGAAGGTTAAGTTGCTGGTTATTAGTTTCTAGTGGATAATATTTGGTGTATTTTATGGTAACGATGGTTATGGTTTAGTATAGGAATATCCATTAGTTGTTAGATCTTGCAGTTAATATCTTATATATATCAATATATCTTAATCTATAAAATATCTAAACTTTTACTAGATAATTAAAGTTATTTACAATATTTTTCTTACATTATTATATTATGTTTAATTACAGTTTAATTATAAGGTATGCGTTATTATAGGGATATGTTTATACAAAATATTATATACCAATATACATTTTTAATTTATTTTATTCTACATAAATTATACTCTTATAATATTTATGTTGCATTCTCATATTACCATTATGAACTTAATTTATAGATTAAAAAATTGTTATATTACTTGTAAATTGTATAATATGTTTTTTCAAAAGATATGAATAACCTCAATATTTCTTTTTCTTTCGCAAGGGCTATTTTTTTAAAATCTTATTCTATTATATTTATTAATATTTAATTTTAATATTAACTGAGTCATTCTATTTTAAATGATACAACCATTTTTATATAACCATTATAATTTATTTAGATAACGTTTATAAATGTTTAATTAATTGATGGCAGCACTGAATAAACGAATCTAAAAATACTCTACTAGAATGTAAAACTTTTTGTCTACTTTTACTCTGCAGTTTGATTAATATTGATTGGAATTTATAATTTCTCAATACAGGAAATAAATATTATTATTTCATAGTTTTATGAACATTTGTTTTATTAAATATTTTATTTAATATATGCTTTTTACAAATTCATCTATTTTTATGTTAGTTACAGTAATAAATTGTAAATATATCTTCTTATTTTTTGCGCATACATGGCGGTAATGTAGCTAAAAATATGCATTGATATATCGCATTCAATATATCGATTATCATTAAGTATATCTTATCATTTCCTCTTAATTTTGTGCTGTGAATATTTTAGTTTCAAAATAGCTTTTATTGTTATCATCATCATTAATAAGATTAGATATAGTTTAAAATAAGATAAAAATAATTTATAGGTATATTTGAATTATTTTTAAATTTGTTAAAATAGTTTATTTATTTTATTTAATTTTTATTACCTGTCAATGTAACAGTTAAATTCTACGTGCTTTATTAACGGATAACGTGGCTTTTGATAGTTAAAATGTCACTGCTTGGGTATGTTTTGCTTCTATATTTTCTGTTTGTTTAGCAATTCTTTATTAAATCCGTTTTTGTATTTAATAATGTTCCCTATTCATTGATTTTTGAACAAATCGTGTTCAGTTATTCAATATTCGACCATTTTTATTCAATTTTCTTTAAATTTGACTACGTAATTGATCGGCCAATTTGAGTATAATAAATTTGTATCAGGCCTATTTACTCAAAGAGAAATAAATTACATTTTACTTACATTAGTGGAATATTGCCCTTGATAAACTGTTTCACTATATAAGTTTCCATTTGCTTCTTGTAATAATTTTCATCTTCTGCACATTGGATTTTTTCTCCACATATCTTTAAGTATTTTTTCCCACTTATTTTAATTTTGAGAATCTTACATTTTTGGATATATATATAACCATAAATGAAACATTACCCTAACACCAACTGAAAATTATGATTTAGTATGTAATAATTAGTTAACAATGAAAGTTTTCCCCAACACACTGAATATAGGTACCAAAAACTTATTTAAAAGAAGAATAAATTAAATTAAAATTTGAATGAATACAATTGAATGAATGAAAGGAAATTTGTGATATATATATATCTATATATAATCAATATATATATATATATATATATATATATATATATATATATATATATATATACATATCAATATAATAACCATATATATATATATTGATATATATTGATATATATATATTGAATACTTTCATTGTCAACTAATTATTACATACTTAATCATTATTTCATAGTTTAAGTTGGTGTTATGGTAATGTTTCATTTATAGTTATATATATATATATATATATATATATATATATATATATATATATAACCATAAATGAAACATTACCATAACACCAACTTAAACTATGAAATAATGGTTAAGTATGTAATAATTAGTTGACAATGAAAGTATTCCCCAACACACTGAATATGGATACCAAAAACTTATTTAAAAGAAGAAGAAGTTAAATTAATAATTGAATAAATGAAATTGAATGAATGAAATGAAATTTGTGGAATTTAGACAGAATTTTCAAGTCCCAAATGCCTAAATACCACAAGTAAAATGAGTGGTTTCATCAAATGTATCGGTTTATCTATTGTTGATTATTTATGTTATTTAATGGTTATTATTAACAAAAGTTTTATTATGTATATTTTTTTCTTTCTGAAAACGTTAAATAGTTAAAAATTACAAAATCCAAACAATAGAAAACATACTTTCAAAATAATGTAAAAGTGATAAGCTATTATTTAGATTTTAAAATAAAGAAATATATATTCAAAAAATATATATTTAAATTTGATTAGACTTCTAAACAATTATACATTTTTAAAAAAAATAGCTGCATCAATTGACTAATAAGTTTCCTTGATGGATAAATTTTATCGGCATACAATAAGAAGCAGGTGACGGATGTGAATTTTGCCATTACAATAAACTTTGATTCCATCATTACAACCGTATAGTTATAAATAAATCACATATTTCATTATAATACTTGTATCTTTAAAAGAGTGTTTATATGATTTTTGCTTTTAATGTACTTTTTCCACCACTGTCATTGATCACTCATTTAAAAATCGTTACTTTTTTAATACAACACATTTTTCTTTAATAATATTACCTAATAACAGTTTTTATATAATGCAAAGTCTTTTTGTTGCTAAATCTACAATAGATTGTAAATTATCTTCTGCCGATGATTCAGAAAATATGCAATTCTCTTTGGTTATATTACATAATTTTTTCCCATATATTTTCTACTCATTGAGTAGATAAATATTCAAAACTTTTTGTAACACAGACTTTCTCATAATCTGGTAGTTTCTGTAATTTAATTTGACATCGGTTAGGAAAGCTAAATTTTAAGGGTAATAGTGAGGTGTAGTGAGGTATCGGGCATATGGCGGACGATTTTTAAAATATTAGTTGCTCTTTTAGCGTTTTCAAATATTTGATTTAACACACTCGCACCACCTCTTCGCCAGACTGTCCCAGTTTTAATCATGTGCCATGTATTAGTTCATTTAATGACTGTTCTGAGAGTAGCGACTGCCCTATTCTTCTTTTCATTTCGGTCAACTAGAAAAAAAAATTTCATTGGTCTACCAACTTTTTTTATGTTGTCTTCTTTGTCTTCTACCTTCTAAATTGTGGTTACTTATTATAATATTAGAATTTAATCAGCTCTTATTTTTCTTTAACAAAATTCTTTATGGGATGACATTTTCTCCAATTTTGTTTCGGTATAATAATATATGTATGAACACGAACAACCACTTAATCTGCTCTAATACCAAAGATGAGAAATACTGAAAGTTGTATTTAGATATTAGACACGCTATCAGGGTATTTATAGAATTCACAGGAAAAGATTCATGTCCATATCCTCACTTTTAATGTATAGTATAATTTTCTTTTCGATATTAACACTACATTACTTGAAAAAAATATATATCGAAAAGTTTAAAATATATACAGCTGGCACTGATTTATTTAATATCTGTATGCATATAGGATGGCATAAAAAATAATTACAATGAGCAAGCTTGAACAAATTGTTTTTAAATTTATTACATGTTATTAAGTTTTCAAATAACTCATATGTTTACTTACGAGTTTATTTAAAAATTATAACACTTTTAAGTTACTACCACAGTTGTAAAATTCAAAGAACATACCTTTTAGAAAAGATTCCATACCATCATAAAGAAATACTTACAAAATAAGACCGTTTTTAGCCATAAATGTCAATCGCAACTTGCATTTTGAAGACGATCGAGTAGTAGGAATAAGTAGTATATGCTTGATGATAAAATAGTTTTTGATCTGAGGCATAATAGTGTTGTTGTGGAGATAGGTTTTATTTATAAGGTCTTTTCTCTCTAATGTGTTAGCTAGTATTTGAAATGTCTAAAAGTAAAAATACAATAAGTTGAGTTTTGACTTTTGTCCCGCTAGATTTTAAAATTCTTACATCTGTTCTCCATGTACATTCTGATAAAAATAAGTCTTTCGACCTCTTAAGAAAGTAATAATTACTTAGAGCGCACAAACTGTTATTATTATCGGGAAATAAATCTGGGCCAACCGTGTAACATTCTACCTTTGAAACGTGTGAGGCAGAAGGACCCTTTACAAGGAGGAAGATCATTATTTAAAGCGGTATTTTTCTCCGCACAACGACACGAAATTTTCTTACATATTCTCTTACTAAATTTTAAAAGTAAAATCATGCTATTTTACAGGAATAAGTATTGAAATGATTTGGAATCGAATAGAGTTTTTCATTTTTCGTTAGACGTATTACATCTTGAATTATAAGTGATTACTCTCTCAGGAGAACCCTTCTTTGGCTGCTGCGACCGGAAATTCGGTTAATGATGGCAACTGTGACATAATATTTTAGAAGCATCCTTAACTTTTATTGGAAAATGAAAAATGCTATTTAATTATATATTTTCTGACTAAGAGCACCTTCAAATGTCATGTGTCTACGATTAAAAATAACTTCCTGAATGTGTCAGAGGACTTTGTATTTTAATACAACCTTTAATGCCACTTTGGATTTTAATAAAACTTTTAATGCCACTTTGGATTTTAATACAACCTTTAATGCCACTTTGGATTTTAATACAATCTTTAATGCCACTTTGGATTTTACTACAACCTTAAGCAATAAGCAATTGTCAGAGACAGGCAAGCGATAACACAGATCGCGACATCCAGTATTAGCTTTGAGCTTAGCGTCACTGGGACAAGAAAGAAAGGACTGGTAATTATGATATTTACCCATTCTATTTTTTTCCCTATACAATATCAATAACAAATTTTATTGGTATTTAAGGAAAATCCCAATTAAATCAGTAAATTTAGGGAAAATTGTATTTACTTGCTTTAGAATAAGATAATAACGCTTCAGTAAAAATGCAGACCTCAACTTGCATTTGATTTGCGTTTAATTGATAACGATTCAAGCCAAAGCCTTTTAATAAGGACTTTCATATTTATTTGATAATCCCTTTAGTATTTTCAGCACAATAACTGTTGAAAAAGTATAATACGAAAAATATTAGAATATTAGTAATTTCTTGCATTTTGATTGGATTTGAATCTGTTACGTAAATTTATTCAAATATTGTTAAATGAAATATTTATAACTTGTAACAAAATTTAACGCAAAACCCGATGAAAAGAATTCCTTTCTGGCCGTAGAACAAACTTATGAAATAATAATATCCGATTTCAAACAGAAGTGGATTGTTTTTAAGAGTATATCATCAAAAATCAAAGAATGTAAGCAATTACTTTAGTTGATCAAATAAATTGCGAGCGCAATTACATGATATGGCTTCTTGATTGCCCAAGAAACTTTTGAAGGAATCAATATTTCAACTAAAACTCTGTTACCGACAGAAAAGTCTTATACTCATTTTTCTAAGAATTTTTCTAAAGATAATTTATTGCATTTTTCGTTAAAGTATAGTATTACAAAGCACACATAGCTTTAAGCAATGAAAATGATTAGCTTTAAACGACATTAATTTTTATTAAAAGCAGAGCGATTATACCTTGAAATACCTAAGAAAATTACTTTCAAGTATATCAGTAGTTTCTTTTTACTGTGAAAGAAAATATATAAATGTGCAAGTAAATTGAATGTAAATAATAGCTATCACAAGCTTTATATATTTTAACTCAAATATAGAAAATATTTTTAAGGACATTTTCGTACAGAGATTTTTTTAGACAAAAATCATTTGTAGGCATTTGTAAAATAAATATGCGAAATTATAAACTTTATTTGTAATAGTTCTATTTCTCAGTATAGAAAAAATGACATATGACAATATAAAACTATGCAGAACTAAACAGTTTAAAATTTTTCAAATTTTAATGCATTATATATTTATTTACATTAATACATTTAATTTTAAGTGTCATTCAAATGAATATTGTCTTAAAATATTCTTAAATAAAAAATTACTTTTAACATAATTTATAAATTTAAATATATAGTACAACGAAATCTAGTTTTATAAAACATTTCATACAGTTTGAAACAACAGTTATATGGAAGTTAAATAGGATAATTTAATAAAAGTTCTTTATAAAATTTAATTCAAGTTTAATATAATACAAGTTTAATATTTTAATGGTTTTACGCATTTCTATTTACATATTATTTCATGTTTGCGAAATGCATCAAACAACCTTATTTGTTTTCAAACTTCAAATACAAAGTTTATGAAGTGGAAAGATATACATGCAACATGTTTGTTTCTTTTAAAGGATTATCTTTTTGGGGGTATTTGAATATAAATGAGTCAAATACCAACTAATAGAATTCTTATTTTTAGCATATTTTGCTGTAATTGCTAAAAATGCATGTAGAATTTAAATAAGCAGCGTTAATAGTAATGTAATTAACATTAATTCTTCTATTTTCATCCAATAGAAATTGCCTACATTGTTGTAATTATGTTAAAATGTTACGTTTTTAAAATACAAACAGTGAATTTGTTTCAAATTTTATACATTTATTTTGAAAGTAATCAATCCAACTTTCATGTCTTTAATACTAATAAAAGGGTATCCTAGCTCTTTTAAATCTAACAGAAATTGCTTCTAAAGTTTCGGTTATACATATACATTTTAAATTGTGTTCAAAATTATATATTTTAGAGGTGCTCATTTTAAATGTAATATCTTTAAAAGTACTATAATACGAAAAACATAATTTCGCAAAATCGCATTTCTCTCTTTATAAATTTTCTTCTTCCAAGCAATTTCAATCTTTATAAGCAAGATGGTCTGAACCTGTTAGCGCCGGGCATTATCATATAGACACGGTAAAAAAGTGAAAAAAAAACCTACATTAAATGGTGCTAAAACATTATTTTTTAAAAATATCATAGTTCAAAAATATACTTACTTAATATATTTTTATCTGATTTAATCATATTTAATAAATTATATTAATTCCATCGGCGTTAACCATCAGTAACCAGAACCATCACTATCCTTAATTCTTTTTTCATTTATACTTTGCCTATTTATTGTCACTTTTATTTCATAATTCTATTTATTTTGGTGACGACGATTTATGATACAAAAGCGTCGTATAAGATAATTTTCCTTAAAAGAAATTAATTAATAAAAATAATTAAATAATGACTTAAACGAATGAAATATATGCTTCTCGGCATTCATGAAATACATAAGTACTTGCTTATGCACAAATCGAGAAATTTATGTGTCATCGTAAATTATAAGTACAGATTCCTTCATTTTTAACACTTTCCAGCCTAGTTGAAAAGTGTTTATGACTTCGGTTTGTCTGGCCGTCTGCCGTCTGTCCGTGCTCTAACCTTGGATTGCCCTGACATTTTTTATGTTATTTTCGTTTACTATAGCATGTCCCCTATTTCAATTGAAGTGTGTAGCACTTATAGTTTTTTTACAGGGACAGTCAAAAGTACTCCGTTAAATTACAGTCAATTTTTTGTGAATTTGAATGACTTTTAAATGCCCTCGGAAATGACACCTAGTTAAACTATACTAAAAATCAATTTAAAGTGTCATATCTTTGTCTGTGTTTAAGTCCTAAAACACAGATTAAATCAATACTGATAACATTTTGTTTGACTTTTACGTATGGTTTCGCATTATGCATAACACCTATAGAAATAACGGCACCATGAAATGGAAAATTACATAACTTAAATTGTTTAAAGTTGTTTGACATTTCGAACACATGTTAGTACTCCTGATCGCCTGTTCTTTAATGACATGTAGAGGATTTTTTGCGCAAACCTGCACCTTTTTCATATAAATGGACTTTAATCCCCTAAGCGGCTGCCATATACTTTTTTGTTTCCAGAAAATAAGTTATATTGGTTGCAGACAAAAATATTTTTTAAGAAGATTATTGTTTTAAGATGTATATAGGATCTAGTGATATGAAAACATAATTTAGCATTAAGTTGCGAAATTAATTTTAATATATCTTGGGTTTTATAACCGTTTATATGAAAACGCAGGAACGCTGACGCTCAGAGAGTTAAATTTACTTTAATAAATAGGTGCTCTGATATGTAAGTCATAAAGGGATATACTTTAAAGTAAAAATTCCAATGTTTCTGGAAACTTTCTGTTTCTTTGCACGTTTGTTATTTTCTGCATATAAATGGATATCAAAGGATCAAAAGTTATTAACATCTCCAGCAAAAAGTCTTCGTTCGACGCCCTTTGACTTATTTTTCTCCTTTGAGACTCTCCGGTACTTTGGAAAATCTTGATTTTGAGCTTATCTAACTTCTTCTGACAATTATATAATTAGAACAGCAAATTTCGTAATTACCCCTTTTCAATGAACAGTAATTTATGTACAGAACCTGCCATATAATACCACGCATTTTTTGAGGCACATTGTTTAGCTGTTTACAGCGTGAAATTGTCAATTATTCCTACATTACTTTCTTCTTCACAGCATATTACTTGCATTATAATTAAACAATGTTTAATAAGTCTTTGTTCAATCCAGTAATCTCATCTGTCTTTTCAAACTCATCAAAAAATATTTTCGCAATATTTTTATTATGCGTCAAACCACTTCCCTATTCCTTCCTTGATTTTTCCTTTTCATTAATTTGGTCCTCAGTTCCACGGATGTATTTATAGTGCATCCATGCTCAGTTCTATCACCCAATGCTTTACATAAATATAAAGCAAATACTGTATTCTTAAATGGAGACTGGAGATACCAAATCCGTATGAGGATGCGTTTAAATTTATACATAGCTTTACATGATAAATTGTAAGAAATATAAAGCAAATACTGTATTCTTAAATGGAGACTGGAGATACCAAAGCCGTATGAGGATGCGTTTAAATTTATTTTAACAATTTTATCAATGTTATTCATTTGCGAAGGTTTTTGCACCTTAAATAGTAGAACATGTTGAACATGATGATGTATTTTAAATTACAGTAATAGCTTTTCCATCAATCATGGTTAAATGCATCTCGTGATCAATGGTCATATTTTTAAGTGCTGTAGGCTTTAAATTTTTTATTACTTCTTCCATTCACTGATACTTCTTTTTTGATATCTCAGTATTCTCGCCCACAAATTGAAATCTAAAAAGCTGGCAATATCTAGTGAAGAATGGAGTTAGGTTTTGCCAAATAACTTCAGTGTCACTTAATAACCTAATAAGGACAAAACTAATAATAAAAATTGAACTATCTTATTGTAATGAGCCTTCCTCATCAAATTTTTGTTTGTACATTCTTTGACTTGAACAACAACAAAATCCCATTTACGTATTAATTTTAAGTGCGTTTTGGATTTGAATTGTGATTTGCAGGTACCTAAAAATCTAATTACATTTACATCTAAAATTTACTGCAAATCGATTTAAACTAAAGTATCTGTAATGGATATTTCTTTTTTTGGAATGTAAAATTTCAGTTTAGTTTTTAGTGCAGTTATCCAGAATTTCTCTAAATTCTTTTTTGCAGAAGAAAAGTATGAAATTGTTCGTAAACTTATTTTTAGTATTATGTGTTATACTCATTTAAAACAAAATATAACAAAAAAAATGATGTATATGAGCTTATCATAACGTGATAAGCCTATGTTCAACACAGCCACTGGGCAGCCACTGTATTTGATCCACTGTGCAGCGTACTCTAATGCGCCACGGCATTTTAAAGCCTAAACGTCAACTTCCAATGATATTCTTGTTTAATGCAATGCTCAGTGGTAGTATAAAAATAATCATCACCAAATTGATAAAAAAAAAACTACTTCAATTAAAATTAATATAACACGGGCGATTTGTAGTAATGTAAAAACAGGTGCCGCGTGCTCAACACGCCAACGTTTTTTAAAGGTCTAAATATCATATTTTTATTATATTCTTTTTTAATGCAGTGTCTAGTATAAAAATCTTAAAGATCACATTTATAAAAAAAATAATTTAATTAATAATTTAAAATAGAATAAAATGCACAAATACACGGGCGGCATATTCCGTACGCCAGTAGTCACTTATCAATAAAAATAATGAAAACGGGCAGAGAAATTCAGATATTTCAACTTTAAACGGTGATTGAACACCAAAGGGTCTTTGGGAAGAGGGTAAATGAGGCTCAGGTGTTACTCGCGTAATTATTTTGGAATTTGCATCTGTTTTTTAGCTGAATGGCGCCGAGGCTAACGAAAAATACAAGTGGACTGCACCGCGGTAGCCTATCTTTTTTTTACAGACTGCTAGAGTGACGTGATGCTCTTTTAGTACACCTGCATTGGTGGATTCAAGCATCACGTGACTCCCGTGGTCTGTAAAAAAAAGATACGCGTAAAGCACCGCGGTAGCCTTTCTTTTTCGTTAGCCTCGATGGCGCACTCAGCACACCGTCTGTGTTTTTAAAGTTTAAACACCTGATACATATCATAGATGAGGAAGAAATAATGTATTTATCGGTACCAAAAACACGTGCTCTTGCACTAATAAAATATGATAGCATAAAAAATTTAAAAAGCTGACATAAAGTACAATTACGAAAGTATCTGCTCAGATACGCCAACGGCAAAATTTTTCATATTAAGTTTACTTATTAATTTATAAAGAGATAGAATAGCAATAATAATAAACTAAAATTATGTAAAATCGAAAATGCAATCATAGCAGTCAAGCATTCCGCTTTTCTGTTACCATTAATTTCAAATATTTGAATATTTCGTTTTATTTAGTCGCAAAATTTTGGGATTAGGTGAAAAGACGATTCAACTAAGCTTAAAGGAAACCACGATGAAAAACCCAGAAAATTATCTTAAAATATTTAATAATTATTAGTTATAGATCGTATCATAATTACAATGTGTATAAGATTATATTTAAAATATTATGCGTAAAAGTTTCTCTTGCACGTGTAACAGTTTAAATGTGATATTATGATTAAACCTTTTGTTGCTACGAAGCTAAAGTGCAATGTAGATAATCTTTCTAGTATTGTTCATAAATACAAATTTATTATTATTTGTAAATGAAAATGTTGACAACAGAAATATATTTTTTTTAATAATTCGACCATCAGATATGATGCAGATGAAAAGAGCCGAATATAAATAAATATCTAATATAGTTCAGATAGTTGTAGTTGAAATGAAATGATGAAAATGGAGTGTTGCAATCATGTAATAGATTATGAGATCAAATATTATGGGATCAAGTGCCTAATCCTTTTCTTATAATGAACATAAGATATATTTAGCTTTGATAAAATGTGGCCAGCGTGCAGATGATTGAAAACTTGATATGTTATTTAACGGCGATTGAAAACTTTTCAGAATATTTACGTGATATATGCAATTAAACATGTTTGTATCACGTATATAATAATAATATTATGCATATTTGTTTCATTTTTGTGTAACATTGGTTTATGTTTTTGACCCCAAAATAAATTAAATGGAAATCTATGTAAACTTTGATATATTTTCTCCAAGAAATATGGAACACAGGTTGATCTGAAATCTTGTCCATTGGTAAAAAAAACTCTCAATTATTTTTCTTAGATTTTTCGTGATAGCATATGAGCCAGTCTTTGAATATCACAACTTCAAACTAATAATATTGATTGATTTCGCAAAATTACATATAATATTATAAACAGTATAAAGTTGTTTGAAGTACGTTGTATACCTATGAATCTTGACAACTCTCCTTTTCTCTCTCTCTTTCTAATTAAATCTGGTGCACAATGATATTAATAAATTTTGTGAAACCTATATATCTGATTGTCTTGCAAATAATTTACTAAGTGGCTAATGCTTAAAAAATGTTAAGTCATGAACTAAACTGACATTATGTTTTTAAATGAAATATTTAATGCATTTGATGCTAATTTTTGTTAGATGTTATCTTAGATTTAGAGAGAGTATTTTTAAACATAGATAAGAGAAGAGAATACTAGTATCTTTACCATGGAAACTGAACAATCTATTGAAAGTAACATAACACTGCGTTTTTCACATAAAATATGAATGCTTAATTAGTTAATTAAAATAATGATTTATAATAAGAATAGAAATAAATCTAAAGAAGAAAGAGAACAAAATTCAGAAAATTATCGTCTCGAATTGTGTATCACAATCAGGCGTGTCGAAAAAAAGGCTGGAAAATAATAATAAAAAAATGGCTTAAACTGTTAGTTCAATATGAAATAATTGACGGAAAATGTGTAATCTGTGTAAGTTGTAGTTTTACCTAATTTATTATGCGACTTCCTTAGAAAAGTATATGTTGTAAAGATATGTTACTACTTTTACAAATGTTTTGCTGAAAGATCTAAAAACTCAAGATTCTACTCCAGACCCATTGTCAAAGCTCCGTGAAAAAATACTTTTATCTGTTTTTGTTGTTGTTGTTGTTTGTTTTTTTTCTTATCCAATGCTATTCCACTGATATTGTTTACTTAATACAAATGGTTAGACATTGTAGAAATTTAAAAAAAATGTAGGAAATTTGTATATTCTTTCTACTTCCCATGGCAAAAAGTATGCAATCAACACCCTCTATATATAAATACAGATTTTTTTTAAATTTTATTTCTCAAAATGGTGTTAATTAATACTAAACATGAATTAAGAATAATTGAAAATATATTTACCAAAGACCTCAGACTGGAAGGAACCTATTGCAGAACAAGACTTTCTCCAAGAAATTCTGAAACATCGGGGTCTTCTTTTGAAACTCTTCGACAGTGAGAAGAATCTTGTTTAAGATGTCTTAGTGTAGCAATGTAAATTGGTAGAGTGATAGTTAAAAACACACTCTCTCAACAAATTATTACACCGAGAACATCAGTCTCACCGCATCAAGATGGACTCTTCTTTTCAGCGTAAGATAGAAGGAATCTGAAAAGAAATACATAAAAAAAATTGTGTGTGTGTGTGGGGGGGGGGGGGGGGTCCCACCGCCTCCCGCCACTTCTCCTTATGTGGCGCACCACTTTTTTTACCTGATCTTCACTTCTTGTATTTTTTTATTTTTCTTTATTTCTTTTTTCTTTGTTCCACATTTTTCTTCAATTTTGCATATTTGGTGAACAAATGAACTGGTAGCCTGCTTTCTTTTGTTATTGTTAAACTCTACGTAGGGCTTTAGCCAGGGTGCTTGCTTGAATTTGATGATTTTATGTATTTTAGTAAGTTCAAGGCCGAGTTGGAGGTAGAGGTTTAGGTTTCTGTAGTGGATTACATAATGTTTCTAGTCTTTTAAATTTGGAAGAGTTCCGGGGTTCCTTTGTAGGGCCTGTTATTTAATAGAGATTTGACATAGGGAGATAGCATGTCTTCGGTGATGGTGATGTTTTCGTTTGTAAGTGGGTAATCGTTATGGAGATGGTAAAGATTTCGACTCTTAAATTTCTTTGATGTTGTAAATTCAGATGATGGCCGTCACATAAGTCGGGGGTAAGATCAAATGCATATAACGTATGTCCTTTAGCAAAATCTTCTCGAGACAGATAATATCCACTACCTCTGTTAAACCTTGAAAACAATCGATGGTAGGCTGTTACATAACTTCCTTCATTAAAATTCAATTCTAATGGTTTGCTAGGAACTGGTGGACCATCTGTATAAATACTTAAAAAGTTGATGTTGTGGTGATTAAATAAAAAGGGGTTCAAATCATATTGTACGTTAATTGCAGAATTTTCTAATAATCCTATAATAACACGTTTAGGCATAAGTGCTAAAAGTACACTGTCTTGCATAAAAGACCAGTTTCCACCAGAGATAGAGTACGTTAACATAGAACTCTATCAATAGGATATTTAGGATTGCATTTTTCTAGTGCTTTAGTATGTTCTAGAGAAACACCTGGGCTGACTTTAACTTTTCGAATAAACATAGAAGTGTGTTGTAATACCACTTTATAATCTGGACTTGTATCTCCAACTTTTGAAGACATCAAACAAAAATTGGGTTTGCTACGTGTCATTTTAATTTTCAGATCCACCGTATTCAGTAAAAGTCTATTTTGTTGAATATATGACAGTGTAGAGGCCCGATCATATCCAATACTTTACTTTTTGATGTTAATTCATATCTTTTATGCAATACAGGGTTTGTAGAGAGTGTTGGATCGATTGCATCCAAACATTCATCTTTGTAAAAACAATCACAGGATGGAAAACTTTCCTTAGCGTCTTCTCCATAATTCAGTAAAGTTTCAATATAAGCCCTATAAGAATAGATATTACTAAATTAGGAAATCACTCTCTCGTTCAAATTCACATTCACTTCAGAAAACAATGTTTGTAGAAATAAATTAATAGATGCTACAAGGGTCTTGTCTGATATAGTGGTTCCTTCAGCATTAGTCAGTTTTACTTTCACGTAAAGATAAGAGGCTGATAAATCGATATAATCTTCACTGTTACCTGTAATGTTAAACTCTACAGGTCCGCTCTCAGATATAGTAGCTTGTGGGTGATATTCTACAAAGTGTCCTTTTTCAATAGTTGTCTGGTGGGCGGAATCATAAACAAATCCAGTTCTGATTTGACACATGGTGGGGAATCTTTACGAATAAGGCCGGACATCATTATGCGAAAATATCACGTGCTTTCACTTTCATAGCTTTAGTCCCACTGAGAGAACTTTGAGGTCTCTTTCGCTTTTTATACCTTTGCCCTGATCCAATCATAGAATTAACTTTATTTGATGCTTTGTCTGTTAAGTTTTTTCCGGCTTCCTTAAATCGTCGTTTAGCTGCTGTTTTAATATTATCACCTTGTGAAATGTCATTCAATACATCTATGCCTGTATGAAATAACTGTTTTCCAACAGCTTTAGCACCAGATTCAAATAAGGGTAAAGCTGTACGAAAAACTCCGCCGAAACCATATCGTTTCTGAAAAATAGTTCCATGATAATAGTTCAATCCACTACCCGTCTGATGTGTATAATAATCTTCAAAAGATTGATTACAACATTGATAAGGAAGAAACATTATGAAAGATATTTTTGACGAAAATGTAGTTTCACAATCAACTTCCCACGATCGAATGACACTAAACATCCTGTGAGCGTCCTTATAACCATTTCAATCGTTTGAAAATTTTTTCGAGTCAGTGGTATGTAATGTGGTCTGTCAAATACTTCGTGAATCATATCTCCATCTTCCTCTTTAACAGGAATCACTCCTAGTAACGGTGCTACTGTATCCCCCACAATCTGCGGTTCTACAATGTTACTGTACAGGTTTAACAATTTAAAATCTGGGTGTGTAACGGCTATAAAAGAACTTTCAAAAGATACTGACGGAGACGAAACATTTCAACTACTTCACCCGGTGGAAATCCTAAACATTCGGCTAAACCTGATAAAAATTTCATTTGAGCATATTTCTTCAAAGAAACTTTCACCTATTTGGAATGCTTGTTGCAGCTAATCGAAATTCTATCACCAAATTTTTGATAGTTAATTACTTTAATAATATCGTTCGGTGGTTTGTAATAACCTGAAGGAATTCTAAATTTTTCAGAGCACTGTCATCCTGCTCGTATTCGTTACCATTTCTCGGCTTTCGATCTGCTAATTCTAAACTGTTACCTAGCACATATTCATACTCGTTACCATATTCTGTAATATCACGCTTTGTATGGGGATAAATGAGTTCAGTTAAACCAACCTCCCATTCTCCTTTCAAATCTAGAGGCATAGGCAATCTGACAAAATTATGTGAGATTTTGTTCTCTGGAAAATAGCTCATTGAACTGTCAGAGGGTAACGTCACGTAGAACGACACGGTTCTAAATGATGTTTCAAAGTGTAAAAATGTGGGTTTTATAGAGAAAATAAATCTGAAGAAGGTATCCACTGGTTAAATTTAGCAGGGTACCCTTTAAACTTAACTTGATATTCGAGTTGTCCTTTTCTTTTCCGTTTTTTCAGTATCTTGTCAACAGCAAAATATTTTTTCTTTTGAACTTTTTATAATTCTTCTGCATAAAAGGTTCCTTCTATAGGTTCATCTAACATATCTTTGATTCGGTAAACTGGTGGAATTCGCGTTACACATTCTATCACTAAAATCAGTTCTTCTGTCCAATTTGTTTCATAACCATTTTCGAAGTCATTTTATGTTTAGAAACACGTACTAAGTCACCTGAATTAAAAATACACGATTTTCTTTTCAGTTTTGACATATCACCATATATGGAAAAGCACAATACACTTTCATTTTCTTTATTCATTTCACTTGGAGATCTCTTAATAGTAGTATGGTAGGTTTGATTATAACTGTCTAAATATTGATTTAACACGTCGATATAGTGATAGGTGTGATGCTCTGTAAAATATTTTCACATTTTAGTTTCCAAGGTGCGGTTAAATATTTCCACCGCACAATCTTTGGCGTTGTTAAAAGTTTAAAAAAAAAAAAAAACATTGTGTAGTTTCAGAAAAGTTTGTAAACGAGAATTTAAAAATTCTTTACCTGCGTCTGTATTCAAATATTTTGGTTTTCGTGACACAAAAATAGCTTCAAAAACAGATACTATATCTTCAGCACGTTTCGATTTCAAAGGTAAGCCCAAGCATATTTAGATAAAATATCGATGCAAGTTAAAATGTAACGAAACCCATCATTAATTTTTTGTAAAGAAGTTAAATCTACTAAATCTGCTTGCCATTGCTGGTCTCTAGAATACACAATCACACAGTTGAATTTTTTTACGTACGGGTTTGTGAAATGTGTACGAGTCGACTCCTTCTAACCATTTTTTTCTTGGATACTTTGCCTTGAAAAGCTCGATCGAGGCCAAAACTAGCAATTTGACTTGGATCTTCGTAACTTTTTTCCATAATATGTTCTCACACTGAATTAGAAAAATTTCCTTTAAAGTTTAAACTTAAGATAAAATCCACTGCTAGTCTATTAAATTTAGTAACAATATAGAGGAGGGAAAAAACAAAACATACTGCCATGTAAGCACAGTATATCACCACTTCGTAGTTTAACATCATTTTGAAAAATAAAATGAAAAAGACCTGTATTTATATATATTTATCTGACCGTAATGAGAAGGTACTGTCCATTAAAGAGAGGGTCTGACCGTTTAGGGAGATGGTGTCCGTTAAAGAGAGGTCTTACTCAAAGGAGGGGGTGTTAGTCGTTCACACCTCATCTTAGATTATAAATTTAACCCTTTTTCTTTAATTTTCCCGCTAGGAGCACTGAAATCGGTTTCGGTGGGTATGCGAGCGGTGGTGGGACGGGGGTGGCAAGGGCGGTGGCGGGACGGTCTAGCTGTCCTACTACGCACTCTCGTTTTCCTACTACTACGGCACAATCAAGTGAGATTACAGTGGGCCAAAGGACACCGGAACTGGTATGTTGATGCCTAAACTAAAGTGGTGTTTAGAGATGAATCAAGAATTTGTAATGGGGCAGGTGACTATAGACAAAAATCTATTTGGAGGTAGCAAAATAAAAACAGTTGCAATTTTAGCCTTAAGTTCCTTGATTCAATCCTGATTTAAGGCTGAATGTTTTCTGATGGGGCTGGAAGTCTGCGTTTAATGAGAATAGGAATTCAGAGAATGTTTGAATGAAAAAAAAAATCCTGATTCCTATAAATTTAACAATACCTGATTCCTATTTTAGAAGATAGGGGTGTTATATCCATGGAGGATAATGCTTCGTGCTATAGGTCCAGAACAGAGAAAAATTTTCTTTTACAAAATAATATGCCTCAAATGGAGTGGCCAGAATGCAGGCCGGATATTAATCAATGTTATCGAAAATAACATTTTCGGGAAAAAAATTGTATTTAAGCTCCAGACAAAGTCAGCGCAGGAATTAAAGGACTCCGTGCGAAAAGCATGGGACGCCACCGATCCAAACAAGTTCGAAGACCATGTTAAATCTATGCCTTAAAGAATCGAGGCGATCATAAAGACAAAGGGTATTTTGAACATATATTCCAATTTTTTTTCTCAGGTAGGATGTGATTCTATATTTTTTTCGAACAGCATTTGGAAAAATAAAATTATTTAAAATAATGGGGTTGTAATTTTTTCATTTTGTTGGAGCCTGTACATTTTAGACATATTTATGAATATTTAATAAAAACAAAGTTTCACCAACTTAAGAACTTTGCATAAAATTCCTCTCATTTCATTTCTCGTCAGGAAAACTAGATGCTGTGCTGATTCCATATATACGAGTAGTATTAAAAAGCGTATAATATATAATTTAATATCGCCTTGATCATATTACATATGATATGAGTATTATAGTTTATTGAATGATTTTACTGTGTTTTAGGAAACTTTTGTGATAATCATATGATTTTCATTAGTTTTTTAATCCTTGTAAAAACAAATACAAAAGATATTACACAAATATTTAATGTACTATTTCATACTATTTTTCAAATAAAGTATTAATAACATAGGTCTACAATAAAAAAAATGTTTTTATAATTTAAGCTGTTCTTACTGTAACATTTGGTGCTGAAGATAAGAATCACCATAAAACTAGTGTATTACATACTATTTTTGCACAAACTTGATTTTATGATGTATAAGCGATGTTAAAATCTGCATATTGCTATTATAACGCCAATAATAAATTAAACGGAAAAGCATCTTACAAAAAATTTTGTTATTCCACAAAATTAAAAATGTGCAGTGTTACATATTCTGTTAGAAAATTTTACTAGATCTATTTTGAAGTGAAACTTGAGGATCAGGATAAACCATTGTCTCCACATAACGTTTGTGTAGAAGTTTTAAAAATTTTTGTTGTCAAAGCTAAAAAAAATCATTCATATTTGGTATTCCATTGGCATGGAAGGAGCCAAAATACCACTCTGATGATTGTCATTTTTGCTCATGTGATGTTAGTGGTTATAACTCTAAACACAAGAAAGCCTTAATGTACCCAAATCTCTCATCATCTTTTAAACTTACTCCACAATTCCACAAATTCGTGAACGTCTTTTACAAGACATATGAAAAGTCTCACCTCATTCTGATTCAAACAATGCTGCTGCTAATTATTTCCAGTATAATGCAGACAATGATGCCACTCAAATGTTCAATCAATCTGATGATTCTGATTTAATCAGAGATTTGGGATTGTTCATGTGATTTGTTGAATTTTATACTCCAGGCCAAAAGAAAAAACTTGTTGGCTCCTAAAACATCTACTTATTTTTATATAACCAATGAACATTGACTTATTTCTAACTTTCTATAGGATAATAATTAAGTTTACTGCAAGGATAATAGCATTGGATTAATAGATTGTTTAGAATTAAATATAAATCCAAGTTTAGCATTAGTCCAGGAATGGAGACATTTTATTGACTATAATAAAAGAAGTCATAAAGCTATTATTTTACATAATGGGAACGACCATGTCTCATTACGTATTGTATCAGGGTCAGGGGAATATTAGTATGACTGCCAATTACTGATGGATATTGAATCGTGAAAATGCAAAATCATTACATAACAGTAAAAAAAGAAAAAAAAACCCGCATCTTTAACAAATTAAGAAAAAGGGACTGCAAGACCTTTGACTAAGAAAAAAAAATAAATCTATTTTAATGCATTTTGTATGTATACGCATATCTATATGTAAATTGTCATATAAAAATCTATAATTTTATTTATTTTCCATTATTATGTTCAACAGACTATATTCATTAATGTAACACGTGTTGAAAATACGTAATAAAAAAATTTTAGGTCATTTTTGCAATAAGCCTCTCAAAAATGTATAAAATAAATAGAAATATTTAAAAAAGCTTTCACAAACATACATTTTGTAGGCCTGTGATTATCCATTGAAAATTTATTTAATCATTAAAATTAAATTTTTTTGAAGGAATGATTACTCTGTTACCTTGGTACTTTTTGAGTTAATTTAATTAACTTCTCCTTAAAAAGCTCTAGTATTTATCATTATTTTAATATCTATATAAAATTCTTTATTTTTTATTTCTTATAAATAATCTTATGCTATAAAATGTGCATAAACAAAAGGATCACTTTAATCTTTGTTATTTCCATGACTCAAGAATTGTTCTTGGCGTTTGTGTAGCCTGTTTGAGAAAAGAAGTTTTTTAATCATATGTATGTTTCATTACCACTGAAAAAATTTAATTGAAAACTGTATATTACACAAACACTATTTAACGTGTGATTTTATATTTTCACTAGCTGAAGTAAGTAGAACATTTGTAAGTAGAACATTTGTAAGTAGAACACTTGTAAGTAAAACATTTATGATTATTGGGTAAAGATGTATTTAACAATATTGTTCACAAAATAATAACGGATGATTCATATATTTTATTCTTATTGGAGTTACGCACAAGAAAAAAGAAAAAAGAATATTTTTTTACGGTTAAAGGCTCACACACATTTATGTATTTAAACAAAATGGTAGAAAATTAATTCGTGGTATATATTACTGGCAGCAGGTTAATATGTTTTTATGTAAACTTAAATATCGTATATTTTGGCATATAATATTATACTGAAATTGTAAAATCGCATATAGAAAGCGTGTGCCTTATAAATATTTGTATTATTTTCTCAATGGTGCTAAAAAAATAAACTTATTCATAGACATTTTGATAATATATAAAAGATGGCTTTTAGGACAAACATAAGCTAAAATTGTTAAGAAATAAATGGACAACGTGAAAATAGCACAAATGTAAATATGTGTGTAGAAAAGGGCAGGCAGCTATTTAGGAGCGTCTATAGCTCCATCATCAGTGCAAAGGTTAAATTTACCAGAGGTAAGTATTTAAAACATAGAAGTATGCAAGTGACGTAACTCGCAACTCTCAGCCAAGGGCGAAATGGCGGTAAGTGTTGAAGAAAAACAATAGTGAAGTCAAACAAGTTTCCGTGTACGCGAGGTGACCAATGAGAAGTGCTTAGCCAGTCTGGAAGAGCTTAAGCAAGAAGGAGAATAAAAGGGGAGAGGCAATAGAGTGAATTAAAGAAATGGGAGCCAGACTTTAGAAAAATTGGGTGTACTGAACATATCATTAAACAAGCTTTTAGAAATCTTCCATGTATGATAAGCTTCCTAAAAATCAACATCGTAAATTGATGAGCATTTCTGAATGATGGAACTTTCGGAAAAGTTAAAATAGTGATTGTTAGACCAACAATGGTTAACAATAGCTAAACATTGTTAACTAAACGCTGTGCTATTGCTAACCATTGTTGGTCTCACTGTCACAATTTTAACGTTTCGAAGGCTCAATAATTCTCATCAATCTACGATCTTGATTTTTTTCGGAAGCTTATCATGTATGGAAGAACTCCAACAACTTGGTTAATGATTATGTCCACTACACCCAATTTTTCTAAAGGCTGGCTGTGACTTCTTTAATTCACTCTATTCCCTTCCCACCTTTTTTTCCTTCCTGCTTAAGCTCTTCCAGACTGGCTAAGCGTTTCTCATTGGTCTCCTCGAGTACGAGGGAACTCTTGACTCCGCTGTTTGTTTATCAACACTTACCGCCATTTCGCTCTTGGCCGTGAGCTGCGAGTAGGGTCGCTTGTATACTTCTTTGCTTTAAACACTTACATCTGGTAATTTTAACTTTTACATTGATGATGGAACTTCAGAAGTTCCGAAACAGCTGTCAGCCCTTTTCGACACACATATTTACATTTGCGCTATTTTCACGTTATTCATTTATTATTGTGCTATCCTCTAAAAAAACCCTTTTTTTGAAATTTTCTCTATATAAAGTCTGATAAAGAATTTATAAAAATTGAACGTGACTAAATTTTTACGGCTTGTTCTGACTAAGATTTTAATGTTGAGAATTTTTCATTTTATCACTTTATTACAAAATGGCAGCCAATTATGCGAGAATTTGAAAAAAAAAACACTTTTCCAAAAAAAAAAGAGCCATGTTACCTGAAAACAACCGACACTTGACATAATCAGCTAAAAATGAAGCATTCTATTACACATTAATACATGCATACATTAATACATGCACGCATTAATACATGCACACACATAAAAAAATAATAATTTATGTAGATCATTCTAAAATTCTATTATAAAAAGAAAATCTGTAAAAATGAAGCTCATGTTTTGCCAGAATTCTGCAATTGTTAATTTAAATTATTTTAAAATTAAATAAACACTCCTTAGGTATTTTAACTATTTTTATTATTCTAAATGGTCCATAAAAATAGAACAAAACAAAAAAATTGACTTTAGTAAAATATTTAGTATAGCACTAGGGTGGGTTTTTTTTTCGGAAACATTTTACTGTGGTTTTTTTTTAAGAGGACAGTACAATATATAACGGCAAAAAATCCAATCCTCCCATTTTAACTATAAGCTAAAACTAGCAAATTTTATTCATGTCGTTATATCTGACTGTCTTCTTATACACCAAATTATACAGTAATTCAAAACTTTATATATGTAAATATGACTTCACTAACAACTAAAAACTATTTTAATAGTTTATCTTTGTTTGAAAATATTTCAATAAATTTAACGAATAAACATCAACAAGGTAAAGGTGAAGTTTTATTCAAAACTTTAGAATCTCATTTAAAAAAATGGCATAAGCATAAAATCATTGTTGAGGGAATTGATAAAGTAAAGAATAAATCACGCCCATACATTGAAAATGGTCCTCGAGGGTTTTGGGCGTAAATACTATCTCTTAAATACTGTAAATAAGGAAGCTATCTATGAAGCGTGGGTAAACACAGTCTACCTCTAGCATGCATACGGGATACTAATTAGTTGTTCCTTCTAAACTTTGATCACATTCTTTATTCCTAAACAGCGCATAACATTAAATACAATAGATTTTCTGAAGTTCATTCAGCTTAATATTAGTGTTTTGATGATTAGTCAATATTTTCTTCACTAAAAATTTAATAAAATAAGATTCTAGTGCACGGAACTCATTCATCTAAATGCACAACAAATAAATACTTTAATTTCAAAGGAAATTAATTAAAAACAAGTGGGTAAGTGTGATCGAAGTTCGCTCAAAGGGTTTCGTTTAATATTCCTTTCAAAACACTTTATCCTTTCTTTAATAAAATCAAACAAATTTCATTTAGCAACAACAACAAAAAAAGTCATGTTTTTTTATAAAGTAAAAATTTACCGGTCTATATTTTCCTTTTTTCGAATATCTAAACCAGCCGGATAGCGGTGCAAGCCCGCTATTATATTCTGTCATAATAATATCCGTCATACGGACTAAATGCAATATTTAAAAAAATAATTTCAAAATTAAACAAATTGTACACCTTCAAAATGTTAAAATATGCGAATATTTCCATAATCGGATTTTTATCACGATTCAATATGTTTCTCAAACACATATATTTACTATTCTCTATTATTTATATTGATACTCGCTTTGTATTATTCTCAAACATTAGTTAAACTGACGTATATGACGTCAGATTTTCTTTTTAATTCTCTAATGACGTGATATTAATCTGCTTTGTCCACTTACACATACTCATACTCCTTGTATTATTGAGAAATCTTAGACATTTTCCGTTTTATTACGACTATGACGTCAATCAATTTTATTTCATATTTATCTTTTTTTCAATTGGTGAAACTTTTTATTTCATTTTCATTTTTCACGTGAAAATCGTCTGATAGAAAATTAATTATTGTAGAAAGAATTTCATTGTGGATTTTAAATCTTTGGAATCTGCTATAACGAAAAATGTTTCAATTTAATAGGAAAAGGCTGTTAGAATTTCGGTTTTTTATCTCTGTTTATTAAAATAATACGAATTTTTCAAATTTTAATATTTTGAGCTCTTCACAGCTGCTATTCAGATTTATACACTAAGTTTCAACTCTGTAAGCTACATACTTTTTGAGAATGGCTCTGTGACGGACAGACAACGAAGCGGGGGTAATAGGGTTTCGTGAGATGAACGAAACCCTAAAAACTGCTAAATCATAAACGATAAATCTGTTGAATGAACTAATTTTTATTGCGATTATATATATATATATATATATATATATATATATTTATGAAAATAGCAAACCATTGTTTTTAACACTTTCGAGCATAGTTGAAAAGTGTTTATGACTTCGGTTTGTCTGCCATCTGGCCGTGCTCTAACTCGCGTAAATATACCCTGATTGCCCCCTGAAATTTTTGTATGTTATTGTCGTTTACTATAGCCGTTTACTGTGGTTTACTATAGCATGTTCCCTAGTTCAACTGCAGTGTGTAGCACTTATAGTTTTAGTACAGAGACAGTGAAAAGTATTCCGTTATATTACAGTCAATGGGAAATAATCGTTTAAAGTGCATTTTGATGATGCTACGTCATTTAAAACAAAACATGATGCAATTTATATATAATTATGAAGCGCATTAAAACATTCTTTTTGTAGAATATGGGGTGCAAAACATTTATTATTCATTTACATGGTCAAACAAAAGAATTCTGTTACACATTGTTCTATGGGGGAAAAATCGTTTGCAGTGTAATTTAGTGATATTTCACTATTTCAAACATAATGAAAATTATATGCATTACTGAGGTGCACTATAGATTGCTCTCTTGAAAGTGTGGTGTGCATTGCGTTTGTTTACAGGGACACACAAAAGATATCGGCTACAGTACATGTGTGATGTCTTGTGTGTGTGTGTGATGCACATGTGTGTTTACAGTCTATGTTTGATAAGTGCATTTCAACTTTGGTATGCTTTTTTAAGTTTAACTAAAATTTTCATAGTACGTGTGTATTTATAAACTCGGTTGTTTATATGCAGGGCTACACAAGGGAATCCGTAAGTATTACAGACTATGGGAATGAATTGCTTAAGGGTAGTTTTTAATTGCGTTACGCATTTTCCTGCTAAACTATATTTAGTAGACTAAAAGAAGTTTGCGGAATATAAATAAATTCATATACAGGGCTACGCAAAAAAAAAAAATGCATTGTCGTTTACGGTTGGTAATTGCAGCGAGTGAGTTTTAAGTTGCCTTTTAGTTTAATATGTGGTGTGTACAAAAATCTTCAGATAATATACAGGGATGTATAAAAGATTTCGAGTGCATTTCCATTGATTGGTGAAAATTGCTAAATGTGAATATTCTAATTGAACTAAATTTTATCATGCTATAAATCCACATGTAGTGACCATATACAGGGCTGCTAATTCAACTACTGTTTTGACACTGGAAGGCAATTTCGAAAATTGCATTTTTCAATGTGTTATATGTTTTCTAAACTGTTTACTTGCATATCTTCTTCCACCTTATTTAACGGTGAAGTTTCATTACAGTTTTCTGGCTGTGTTGGAAAGTGTTTTGTAATCTATGCTTAACGCATGATTTTTCGTTCTTGTTATATATATTTCATTATTTTACATCAAAATAATTAATTAGAGTAAATGCATGATGATGTTTACAAAGCCATTAAGGTACTAGTATCATGTTATACCAGAATTCTTACTCTATTTCAGAAACATTTTCTGACATAGCAGAAATTTTATAAAAATTCAATGTAACCTCGCAGTTACTCTCGATTTCAAAAACGTTTCTCTTATCTTTGGAAACCATTTGGAAAAAGACTAATGAGACAACCTCGAAAAAAAAAAATAAGTATCCAAAATTGTTGGAAACGTTTCTAAAAGGAAAGACTGTTTTGCTGTTCGTAAATTTAGGAAAATCCGTTTCTCTTATTTTCGGAAATCCACAAGTTATGAAGTTTATCATTGATGTTTTACAGGTTTCTGTAGACAAGAGACAGATTTACAGAACTGTGTGTAAAAATCAATTTACATTGACTATTTGTAAACTTTATTCTATATTTTGAAACAATTCAGCATTTAAAAAAAATATATAATTTAATAGAGACTCGGGGCGATATGATTCGATGAACCAGTTGGCTCAGTACGGTAAATTTGGATAGGCGGCAACTGACTCCTATTTGTGGAACATAGTTTAAAACATGATTTATAAAATCTTACAAAACTGTGTTCAATTCAGTATAAAAACACTTTTAGCCGATACCTCGATAAGCTACACATAAAGTTTTCTGGATACGAGAGCAGTTTAGAATAATCATATAAAATTGGTGTAGTTTTGGTAGGTCTAAAGTGGAATCTAAAGTGACATACAAAGTATTGCACCTAAGCATGAAAAATATTTTTTATCATATATATTTTTTTAATATCAGTTTTTTAATTATCTTTTTTTTTTTTCAATTTAGTCTTTTAATGGTTATTTTATCCGTCAAAGTGAAATTTTAATTTTCGTCTTATTTCTGTTCTTCTTAAGATCTAGATAAGCAAGTTAGGCGGCACATATTCCTTTTGAGTTGGGGCAATAATGAATTTATTTATTCGCAATTGACAGTTATCATTTGTGGTAAATGTAGTGGGTTTAAATGATTTATGTCTTACATATAGTGGATATAATTAATTCCTCATCTTAAAAAAAAAAATCATGCAGTCAGTCTTGCTTTTGCGATTTTTATTTTCAGTAAAACACTTCTCATATATGCGGAGCAGATAGTGTTTTTTTTTTAAATAGATCTCTGTATAATAAGGGGAAAAATATTTTATGTTTAAATATTATTATTATAATAATAATATTTATATATATTAATATAATAATAATATTAATATTTATATATATATTAATTATAAATATATTATAATAATATTTATATTATTATTATAATATATTTATAAGATTTTATATTATTAGCATATATTCTTTTTCGGCAATAATAAAAGAAGACAATTTAAAGAATACATGAACGAAAAACGTTGTAAGTTTCATAACTCTATCCTTCATTGAAATTTAGATATATCAGTTTTTTGAACATGCGTTTCTTATATTTAATCTATATAGGTACATTGCGATTCTCTTTAGAAAATTTGCCATATTGTTTTACGTAAAGTTACATCGGAAATAACTCTTAGTTTGTTAAAGTTTCTTGAAGAAAATTAGCAGAATGAGATAAAATCACGCACCATTTTTCGAATTTTCTTATGTTTTTCCAAGAAGCATATATTTTGTTTAGCTTATTCTATCAATTATGGAAAACAGTGCTTTATTTATTCTTTATATGCGAACATTATACAGATTATTATTGTATAATAGGTGAACTAACCATTACAAAAATTTATCCAGATTTCGTGCGCAACAACTAAAAATTTCTAATTAAAATATACATAATATATATTCAAATATTTATTTTCCTCTGACATGTGAAATGTGCAGAAACTATTTTTTACAATTGGTATCAAAACATCTTTCTTTCTTTCTATTTTTCTATTTCTATTATTGTAGTATGAAGTTCTTGGTCGTGGTAAAGTGGATTTGATACGATGAGTGTTTCGATGACTAAAATCAACATTACCTTCTAAGAAATCTAGAAATTCAGAAGAAATAAGGATAGGCACATTTGGAAGAATAGGCAGACATGAGTAGATGAAGGTATTTTAATAAATCCCAGGTTCTATAGATAATGCACATGTACAGGAAAACGTTGGCTGCCCACGGCAGCGCAGGGCACCCGGGCCCGCAACACAATTCGTGAAAAAGCTACATGTTGAAAGCAAGATGATTAACGAGAGAAGTGATTGTTTCTTGTATCATGACATGAAGTCCAATGAAAATTACATTTCGCCAAAAGGTTACAATATGGCGATCATTTCTCCAAACAGAACATAAAGACAATTAAAAATTTAGAGAACAGAGCCATTTTTGGCATCAATCATCCTAACGACTATTCCGGCGCTAGCCAACATATGTGGGAATGCAAAACCACACAAATGGGGCTCGAAAGAGTTTTCGCATTCTTGAACCCGCGAACCTTAGAATTTGTTATGACTTCGACATGTACGTTAGATGTATTTGGACCAGAGTTATTCAGATGCGCTTGGGAATCATTGTAATTAAAAAGGGTGTGTATGAAGAAATCAGTTAGCAACAGAACTGTGTGACCAAATAAAGAGATAGCAGATGGGCATATTTTTGCTGGCTGTTTGAGAGTGTAGATGTAATGGTTTTCATTTACTTTATCAGCACAGTATAGAAATATTTTTAGTGTAACTGAATTAAAAGGATATTAGAATAAACGGAATTAAATTTGTTGCACTGAATTTAACATAAGGGTGGGAAAGGAAAATGAAAAAGTATTTTTGTAGAACAGTGAGTGCTAAAATAATGAAAAAGGGGAACAAATTTGGAAAAGGGAATTAAATGAGAGGGAAATAATTACTAAAATTGAATAATATATGATGCGACATCATAATTATATATAAGCAATGCATAAGCAACTTCCGTGCAGGGAAAAACATATTATTAAACTGATTTCAATTATTGTTTCCAATGGTTCGGGACACCTATTATTTCTATTGTATTTATCCTAATTTTTTATTGATTTTTTCAAATGTATATTTATATAGACATTTTTTTTCAAATGTCAATTTAATAAAAAATATTTATTTATTTTTAAATTAAAGATTTTTGATTTTAGCCATATTGCAATGTTACATATCTTATGAAAGTATAATTCTTTAAGCATACTTTCTCACTTTTGAGTGCAGCAAAAAAAAAACTAATAAATTACGTTTGTGTTTTCCAAAAATATACATTTTAAAAATTTTAATATTTTAAAATATTTTAATATTTTGTCTTTTCTTTATGAGAATTTTTTACTGCAAGAATTTTTTTTTCTGCAATAATAAAAGAAGACAATTTAAAGAATATATAAACGAAAAACGTTGTAAGTTTCATAACTCTATCCTTCATTGAAATTTAGTTATATCAGTTTTCATGATATATCTTTTGAAATATTTTTTGAGATAAATGCATTTCAATCCTGGAAGAAAGCGCAACAACCATAGACAATACATCAGACAACGTGTTATATCTTTTTATTTTAATATTATGCATGCGGTTATATTTAAATTCAGTTTGTATCATTTTAGTCTAAAACTTCCTGAGTATTTTTTAAGCCAATTATTTTTAAGTGATTTATTTTAATGATTTTTGAGTTTCGAACCACTTTAAGCATTTATTGTTTTTCTGAAAAATAATTTTCGAAAAATGTTGTGCTCTGAAATGCTTGGGATGGTTATTGAGACCATTTTCTTTCTCGAAATCGGTGTATACAATTTTTTGAACTAATTACTGATTGAAATTAGATAGAAAAAATATCGTCAAATAATACTTAAGAAAATTTTAAGTCAGGTAACAGTTAAATTAAGCGATATCAATAAAAATAATTCAATTAAATTGTTTAAAATAGTTAATAAAAAATATTATTTTAAAAAGTGTATAGCACTGGTACTTTTGGACATCTAATAGACAAATTCGGATCCTAAAATGAATGAGAAAAAAATTATTTCAAATCAAAATTCATGGTGTATTATATTTCTTTTAACGTTTTTGTTGACTGAACTATAATAGAGTTTTGTATTTCATTAATTGAATTATAGTTTTTTTTCTATAATTAGTGACTATATTTGGAGACGCCTTCACACAAAATTGTAATTTGATACTTAAGAGCTAATATTTTACCAGTTATTGAGATATAAATTTTCTACATTAAGTTTTGCAATGAGACGTTAGTTTTGATACATTTATTCAAAAATTATTGCTATATATGTAATTAGCCATGTTCATATTTTGTTTCAGATAAAGAATTACAAATAAAAGTTGGCTAGATTTCCTATCTTATAAATATCACAAAATATCTGAAACTTTCTCAATCATTTAGGATTTAAACACAACTTTTTGAAAGAAAAAAAATAGAATATTGAAGTATATATATGAGAACTTTTCTGACTATTTACGACAGGTATTTAAATATTACAAAATATCTGAAAATATCTCAAGCATTTAGGATTTAAACACATTTTGAAAGAAAAAATGAATATCAAAACTTTTCTGACAATTTACGACGGATATATAAGCATTACAAATAATTTTCAAACCATTGGTGAAATATGAAATGGAAGGGGAATTCTATAGCAGGGAGTGCTATTTAGATGCCGGATATAAAACTATTAAAAATTTTAAAATAAACTTTTTAATTTGGCTTCACACGAAATCCTTATGTTTTCAAGGACATAGATTCAAATACGTTTTGAACCACTTTCCGACTATGAATTGTAATAACAAATTATCATATTGTGAACGATCAGAAATACAAAAATGTTAAAACTGCTCAAATCTCAAGCATAATATTGAAAACACTATTATAATTTAATCTTTTTTCTTTTACTTAACATATAGTATAAATTGTCTATGTTTTTTAATTGCTTTAGCAAATTTTGGAGGCTCCAGAAATATGTAGACACTAGGCCAAAGTCTCTTATGTACATGTCAGATTACTTAATCTCACATGATTAATAAGTTTAATCAAGATATGTACAGGATGGCTATAAAATTACGTCAGATATTCTGAGCCCTCTATTGGGTAAATCATTCCGCAAAATGTAGCATAGTTTGGTATACGTACACATTAAAGAGGTTTCGATTTCTAAAGAAAACTAGTCGGATGTGTCAATCCCAAAACTTTCTTCCATCTCACACAGGTTTCGCATACACTAAAAAGAATCAGCACCAATTTATAGCAAGATCTAACTGAAACTCAAGTTTTATTTTTGAGATATGAGTATCGCTAAAATCGTGTAAACCCTGCAAAATGCTGCATAGCAGCGCCACCTGCTGGGCGATTTTTACCAAAAACTAATCAGCACCAATTTATATCAGGGACTAACTGAATATAAAGTTTTATTAAATTCCGAGCATTAGTCCTTGAGATAGAGCGCCCACAAAATTTTTGTCACATACAGACAGACAGTCACAGACAGTCACAGAGTCACAGACAGACATTTTCTAAAAATAGTCAAATCGTGTTCAGTACCTTTTAAAACGTATAAATCCGTCGAAAACCGGAAGTCGAAAATTTTCATGAATCGAGTACTTTCTTCTTGTAAAGATAGAAGAAAGTAAAAATATCACCAAGAGTCGTCTCATGGGGTAATTTTTGCTCTGCTTTGAAAGAAGAAACTTTTGGCTGCTGTTGGTAGCTTTCGATGCGTACTCTCTGCTGTTAATACGAAATTGTTTAAGTCTATACTAGGCCTACTTTTAAGTCTTTTAAATACTTACGAACAGACCGCTGTCGTCGCTTTGTGATTCCACAATTACAGCGAAGAGGATGTCGTAATTTAATCATCTGCGCAAGACTTCACGTGCAGAGTGTCTTGTCCTTGTGGCATCATTTCACACATAACAGAATCATTACTCGTGCTTTTCTCACAGCATTGCCGTCGAGGTCAACCTTTCTCAATCCTTGTGACTTTTGGTTATGGGGATATCTTAAAAGCATTGTATATCAAAGCCATGCTACTATTATGGCAACTTTAAAATATCAAATTAGATTATATATCAGGGAAATCAATAAAGATATGTTGCGTGTTGCTGTGGAAAATATTGCTTATTGTACGCAGAAAATAAAATATGAGAAATGTGATCATACTCATCCACATTTGTAATTAACAGAACACGTTGTTATTTATTGTAAAGAAATTTTTTGTTTCATTTAGAAATTGCGCATTCATTTATCAAATCTATTACTCTCGCAGAGCCGAAACTTTTCCCAGTCATAGTAATGATTTTGGGCACTAATGCTTTTCTTTAGAAACCGTAACTTCATGCTTCACTGTGCGCATACATCAAATGATGTTAAATTTTGTCAAATTTTGCCTGTTAGAAGGCCCAGGGCACCTGAGATTATTTTATGGGCATGTTTTACATTGTACTTTAAACCTACAACATGATTTTGGTCCAAGTTCAAACTAAACACCTCCTTATACTCTTTAAATGACAAAAAATACAGGTTGAGGTTCTCAGTTTGTTTAGCCGGTGTGTTTTATGCATCACTTAAGTATTGGAAAACCAATTTCAAATCTTTGTTTTTTTGTTTTATTATTTTTGAAATATTAGGTTTTTCCAGATAATCTGATGAAAATAAATTTTTGCTCATATCTCTTACGAAAGGAGCTACTAACTTGTAAATAATCGAATTATTTGTATACATCGCACACTTATTCATAAAGTGGTACAACTCAGAAATCATGCTTTTTGAGCTATTAATAGGAATGGGTCACAAACATGCTTTTCCACCTGTCATTAAAATTATGCATATTTTAATATCTTTGAAAACGACCAAATTAGAGCACTTTTATCTTTTTTGGCTAATGGCGTTATATAACCCTTCTGTTTACAAATCTAGATGATTGGTTGCAACGTGGCTCATATTGAAGTAAGTAAACTACTTTTGCTTCTAAATATAAAAAAATTTAATCAATTCCCGATCAATTTCAAATAATTTTTTTTTTTGCTTTCATGCTTTAAAACGTTTTCCTTTTTTTCTAAAAAAATGTTTTTTTTTTTTTTTTAGTTGTGTCACATTACGAATAGGCATGCGATATGTTCTAGAGTTCTGGCATCATACAGATTTTCTTATGAAGTTTTCCCTTTTTTTAATTCTGCTACACTCTAGACGTCTGGACTATTAGTGCTTCATATTACATTAGTTATCCGCGGGCTTATTTCCATAATTTCGTTAAAACCAAGCGCCCACAAATTTTATTTTCTGAGTAATATATTAAAATAAATGATTTACAGGTTATGAAATCCTCTGGATAACTATTACACTGAAAATAATCTGCAGACAGAATAAAATGTCTGCAACACACGTCCCCTGTCTCGCAGTTTTTGTTGTCGTACAAGCTGATTTGCCATTAATTAATGAACTAGTTATATGGTTTCTGCCGCTTTCTATAATAGGTATATGTAATTACGCAGCTGTCCACTTTCACGGGTTTTTTCTTAGCACTAAAATTTAATAGTAAGTTTTGTCTTATTTAATAAGACAAATCTGAGATTAATTAACGTAAAAATTTCGCTCAAATTTTAGTGGTTCAAAAAAGCGTAAAAGTTGGCAACTATATAATTATCGTCTTTCATCCATTATTACTTTCTAATATAATAATTAATGTTCGCTGTATATATCCGTAACTCTTATTTCCTTTGGAAGTACTTTCTATTTTGTGGGTAATTTATTTAAAGTCTTCAGTCTATCACACTGTTCTTTCAGATTTTTGATTGCATATGCATGATTACTATAATTAAAAAACGCCTAAGACTTTCCTAAAAATTGATGCTAAGTTTAACAGACATACACTGACGAATATATTAGTTTAATATTTAAAACGAATATATATCTTAAATATCATAGAAGTTTAAAAATGCGAATATGATTATGTATATTACAATGTAGGCAGTTACTTTAGAAAATGTTTTATAAGCAGTGATATTTCGACTAAATAAGACAATTCGTTCCGAAATCACATTGGTTAGCTGAAATCTTGTTTTGAAATTTTTGAAAGTATTTTTATAAAAAATTTAAAATGTAAAATTTTAAACTTATATATATATTTATATAACTGATGAACCAGTTGCTCGATTTCATTACTTTTTTCACTATTGTGTGTAGAAAAGGTTTCTTGTTAATTTGTCTACAGGCTTTATAAAAAATATTACTTAAAAATTTATAATAAATTTAAAATAAAAAAAGAGGATTTTTGAAAGTGATTTTTACTTTAATGACTATATTTTCAACATTTTCGCATGAAATTAAAAATCCTGAAGATAATTTATTAAACGCATAACATAAAAACTCTTTACCAAATTTCCAACACATATCCTGCAAAAAAGTTTAGATATATCCTTTTAAACATGACAAATTGCGAAAAAATCTGTTCTGAGATAAACAGACTTAAGGTTTCAGTTACGCGCGGGGCAGGACTGCTACTACAACACAAAAATTGTTATATCTGCTGATGTAATCATCGTGAAATACGCGGGTTGTTTTATTTAATTTATTTAACTTTGTAGTAGTTTATTATTAGGAAAAAAGAAAAATGCATTTTTTTTGTTGAGAATTTTGACCTTGGACCCCCTTAACCAAAATGTAACGTTCCGTTCAATTAAAATGTAATGCTGCCATAACTGCCATCTGCTGCTATATTTTGTCACCAGCAACAAAAGCAGATGCGTTATGTTAGAGCGCAAATCCAATGAAACAACCGTTAGCCAAATCTAAATTCATTAGCCGATACAGAAAAACTGCGAAAAATATCTAGCCGAAACATTCGTTAGCTGAGGTATCACTGTATTACTTTAATTTTTCTCATAAAAAACCTTCGTTCTAACTTTTAATATTATCGTTTTGTTAGTCTAACTAAATGCGATGTTCTTTCTAAACTTAGACGTGAGTTTCAAAGCTCGCCTTATCCATCAAATCAAAATTTGGGAAATCGCGAAAAACCTCCAATTGTCTCCACTGGTTTTCATTGTGAATCAAGATTTTACAACGCCAGAAATACATACTAAAACTAATTTATTTTTGCGGATTGTACTGTTTTTTAAGTGCAGATTTGATAATAGAATAAATTGGTAGAGAAAACACAATTTTTTAAATTTTGAATAAAGCGAGTTTTGAAACTCACGTTTTCAAATGTATTAACAATTATCGGCAACATTTCTGTTTCTTTTCTTTTTTGATATGATAAATGATATTCACAATATACAGTGCATTATAATCTAGATGTAAACCGACATATAAATAAAAAAAAAATCTTTAAAATTAAAATACAATTATTTATAAAATATATTTTAAATAAAACGCTAAATATTTTGATATAATGTCTAAACATAAGCCAATCCAAATTACAATAAGATTTACTACGTTTCTAAAGTACCGTATTCTGAAGACATTTTAAACTAAACGTAATAAATAAATAAATAAGTTCATTGGAAATACTCGCTTTAATATGGTTTTTCATTGTGTCGTTTCTAAGTAATATGTATATATATATATTTAATTAACCGCGTATTCTTAAAATTTTGTCCAAGAGTTGAATTAAGATTTTTTAGATATCGTGGTAAAACATTGTGCGATATTATGATTATTGTTTTTACTATCAAAAGCACAGTGGTAAAAGTAATAATAAACAAGAAAATCATCCACGGTTGCTACGGGTCACTTTTTTTTTAGAATTTGTGTAGCACTATTTTTGCATAGTATTTTTCGCCTTATTTAAACGTAGAATTGCTGTCATAAATAACATTAATATTGTTATTCAGAAATAGTGGTTCCTGTTTCTCCCGATAGATTCGTAATCTTGACATCGTAAACACGTAACTTTTCGTTACAAAATCCTGCATTTTCGAAATTTAAGCTAAAATTATTAGGAGATGTTTATACTAGGTTAAATATTTAAGAAAAAAGTATTGATAATAAATACGCAATTCGAAAGGTCTTCCATGCATCAGCAAAATGTTCCTTTATTAAACATGTGCGAAAAATGTTAGATACTTCATATTCATTAAATGTTTTGAAACTTAAAGCAAATATTATTTATAGGAAATCTCTAACATTAACTTCAAAATTTATTGTTTACATGAATAATAAAGCGCGAGGCAAATGCGGAGAATATTTGCAAAATAATCAATACGCGTATCCATTGACAGAACCAGTAATCAAAATGTAGTAAATGTGACGTGAGTAATCTTACAAAATAACAAAACAGATATACGGAATTTGCAAGGAATTTCTCGGTTAAAAAGTGAATGAATATCATCTGATATTTTAAAACAATTAAATCAACGTAACTTATTAAAATGAAATTGGATTATAGTTTTTATTCCTTTTCGTTTGTTTAAAGACAAGGAGAACAGGTGAATTTTGCATGAATTTACAACGGTCTGCGACACGTTTTCATAACGTGTATATAAAACCAATATTTCTGTCGGGAATGTAAATGTTAATTATGAAGGGAACATGTTAAAATTAATTATTCATATATTTTATCGTTTAAATATGTTTGAACACTATTTTATTCACAAATGTAAATAATCTGCGCTAGAACAAACTTTGTATATTAATAATAAAATTCTACATAAGATAAACGATTAAGTTTCTAATGTTTAAAAACAATATAAACATATTAGTTTCTTATTCCATACAATTGTAATTTGTTTATTTCTTGATATATATTCATATAAAATTCATATAAAATTTTATTTATTTATGTATTTTTCATTTAATGCCACATAAAATTTGTACTAGATGTTGCATATTAAATTTACTTAAAACATTTAAAATTCGGAAGAATTTAATGAATGGATAATAATTATGAGTGAGGCATTTAAGTTAAAATGAAATAAAAACGAATAGTACAAAAATAGCGCAGTGCTTCTTGCTTTTCTTCTATTTATAGAAAGTAACAACAGGTTTGCGAAAATTAATTTTAAACACAATTACATAATTTGTCTGTATAAAAGGTCGTGTTAGAAGTTTGTTCTTTCAGAAAGAATTTACAAAAAGTTTTTTCACCTGACCCACAACCATCCCTTGAACGTTTTGTGGTCCTTAACGATCTAAAAAAAAATTCATTTTAAAACTATTTCTATTGCTCTTTTATAACTTTTTCACCAAAAGGTTCCTAATTTCCTCTTGTTCTTTGAAGCTGGTAATTATGGGAATAAATATTCGATACATTCAAAAATGTTTTTATTATTATTATTATTATTATTAAAACATAAAACAAGTAAAAAATAAATAAATAAATAAATAAAAAACCCAAATATTAAATGGAAATAGTAGATGGCATTTGATATCGTTACTTGTAGAAATAGTGTTAAGATCTTTATGAAGTACATTGATGGAAAAAAGGGGGGACATCTAAATTACGAATTTTACATTTATAGTATTTGATGTACAGTATTGTATTTGTCAGAACGGAAACATTCTTAAAAATCTTTATTGTATAAAAAAATGGCAAAAAGTTATTTAGTTTTTAAATTTAATTGCATTAATTACGTTTGTACAGGAAAGAAAATTGGGAATGATAGGTACAGCGTACAATTCAACTGTAATAATAAATATAGAAATTTGTGTGTGTGTCTGTGTGCCAAGTTCTGAGGAAACCACTACGCGTAGAGCTACAAGATTTCGCAGGAAGGTACCACTATGTCTGTAGTTAGATATGTATGTCCTCATTTTTTAATTTAATTTTTATGCGATTTTTAGCATTTTTACAAATTTTGTGTCGTTTTTCTACATTAGTAAAAGGAATCCAGTTTCAATCTTTTAGCCCAATATAATATTTTTGTCCACTTTCCAATAGTTTATTTTTCACTAATTGTTATGTGATTTTCAGTTTGTTTACGTTTTGCGGCGATTTTTTGACATTCGTAAAAGGAATTCACTTTCAAACTTTTATCTTAATTTAGTGAATTTTGTACGCAGCAATTTTTAAATTTTTAGCGATATTTAATGCGATTTTCAATGCGATTTTTAGTGTTTTTTCACGTTCCGCGATGATTTTTTGACATTCGTCAGAAAATTCCGGTTAGAATGTATAATTGTACCCACTGTAGTAAATATTTGACCACTGCTACTTTTTTATTTTTTATCAATTTTTAAGGGATTTTTGGTGGAATTTTATATGGGATTTTTTTCGCTTCGCGGCGATTTTCCACATTAGTAAATGAAGTCCAGTTTTAATCTTTTATTCCAATATAGTAAATGTTGTGCTGTTTTCAATGACGTTTATTCGGAATTCATACAGCGATTTTTGAAATTTTCGCGACTTTTTATACCTTATTTAGAGTGTTTTTGCATTCTGTGGCCGTTTTTTGACATTCATAAAAGGAATTCGGTTTTAATCTTTTAGACTAATATAGTACATGTTATCCTCCGCATTGTTTTAACTCTTAGCAATTTTTAGCGTTCTTTCGTGTTTTGCGGCAATTTTTGGAACATTCGTGAAAGAATTCTGATTACACTGTTTTAGTCCACTATAATAAATTTTGTGTTCTGAGATTTTTGAAATTTTAGCGGTTTTTTTATACGATTTCAGGCGAGTTTATTTTTCGTTTCACGGCGATTTTTCCACAGTAGTAAAAGGAATCCGATTTTAATCTTTTAGCTCAATATAATAAATGTTCTGCTCTTTTCTACGTATAAAGTTTATTCGGAATTCGTAAAGCGATCTTTCAATTTTTCGCGAAATTTTTATACGATTTTTAGAGTTTTTTCATGTTTTACGGCAATTTTTTGATATTTGTAAAAGGAATTTGGTTTCAAACTTTTAACGTAATGTAGTGAATTTTGTTCTCCGTGATTTGTGATTTTTTTTAACAATTTTTAATTAGATTTTTAATGCGATGTTTATCGTTTAATCGTTTTCTCGGTGAATTTTTGACATTCGTGAAAGAATTCCGGTTGTAATGTTTTAGCCCACTGTAGTAAATTTTGTCCTTTGCGATTTTTGAATTTTTAGCGATTTTTTATTGGGTTTTTGCGTTTTGCGGCGATGTTTCTCCATTAAAAGTAATACGGTTTTAATTGTTTAGCCAAATATGGTAAATGATGTCCTCTTTTCTATAAAGTTTATTCGGAATTCGTAAAGCAATTTCAGAATCTTTTGCGATATTTTTATGCATTTTTTTTAGAGTTTTTTCGCTTTTTGTGCCAATTTTTTGACATTCTTAAAATGAATTTAGTTTCAAATACATAGCCTAATACAGTACATTTTGTCCACCACTATTTTTGCATTTTAATCGATTTTTAATCCAATTTTTTGCGTTTTCTCTGTGATCGTCTGATATTCGTGAAATAATTCTGGTTACAATGTTTTCGTTTACTGTTAAATTTTGTCTTGCGGTTTTTGAATTTTTAGCGAGTTTTTATGCGTTTCACGACAACCTTTCCACATTAGTAAAAGGAATCCGGTATAATTTTTTAGTGCAATGCAGTGATGTTGTCCGGTCTTCAATAAAGTTTATTCGGAATTCGTACAACATTTTTTTTAATTTTGCGCGAATTTTTTTTTTGTGATTTATAGAGCTTTTTCGCGTTTCGTACAATTCTTTGACGGGCCCGAGTAACGCTGGGCGGGTCGGCTATTCCAAAATAAAGCAAGTGATTGAAAAAATACCAATATTTTTAATTACTTTTTATTCTAGAAGTCATATAATCTAATAGTTTTTCAGTGAAAATGTTTTAGAAATGCATTCATTTCTTATTCCTTAATTCTTACATATTATTAAAAGTATGAAAACAAGCTATCTTAATTTGGCGCAATAGAAGCGTATTTCTTATATCCGCTTTTATAAGCAACTATTAGTTGTTAGTGAAGTTGTTCCAGCTAGTACTTTAAAATGATGATTATTTTGTGATAAATGGTGATAAATGATGCTTCATTTTTGTATATTGCTTGTATTTTTATGTATTAAATTTTGTATCAATTTCTGCAAAATTCGTTTTCAAACTTATAAAAGCTATTCCATAATAAATATTTTTTAAATACAGACATATTTTAGACAAAGCATTAAACAGCAGCATTAATAGAATAACAAAAGCCATAAAAATTAAATATTGCAAAAACATTTTTAAACCAGTTTTTTTTTTTTTAAGTATAGCACACTTTGATATGATAAAGAAGATCCTGTCGCAAAAAATAAAATTCTTGAACTACGAAAAAAAAAAAAGTAATATGATTACATATATGGAAGCGATATTTAAGCTCTATGAATAAAACAATATGCAGAATTCAAATATTCGAAGTACATGTATATATTTAGATATAATCATGTTATTTCCGTTAAGATGTTGAATACATTAGTTTAAAATAACATTTAAATGCAGGCGAACATCGCTGTTTTTTTCTTTTCTTTTTTAAAATAAAATAAGTTCCTATATACGCTCTCAGCTATACTGTTTCGAATGTTATTTTTTTATAATGCTTTTTAAAGATGTCGAAAGTTTATTCTATTAATATTCAAAATGTTTAGCTACTTATTTTGCTGATAGGTGGTCTTCTTCTTCTTCTTCTATTTCTCTCTGTCTCTCTCTCTATCTGTTATTTACTATAGTGATATTTACACGATTCAGAAAGCATGAATGCGCTGCATGTGTAAATGCCCTATTTTTTCGCGTGACTTCATTTAACAAACGCAACCTGGCTTTTATTACTTCATTTGGAGGATAAATATATAAAAAAGGCCAGAAAAAGATTTCAAGCAATATATTTTTTACAAAATTTGTAAATTATAATCAATATCAAACAACAGCTTTAGCGCACTGTTTCATGGTTTTGCATATTGAAATAAGAAATTTACGTCCAACGATCATATATATGCATAAGTCAGTGTTATAAATTATTGAAAAATGAACCAATCAATGTTAAACAGCAACATCCGTCATTTAGACATAACTTGAAAAATTAGTTTATGAATTTCATTACTTTTTGCTAAAATATACATACAAATTTTGGATGAATAATTTTTAAAACATTTATTAATATTTGATAATGCGATTATTAAAAATTGATAAATTGAAACATATATATATATATACATTGTTACCATTAAATTCCACATTGTCTAAAACTCCACAGTATAAACACATGCGTTCACTTCTGACTTCACTTCTTTATGCAGAATCAGACACTTTAATGGGGCATGCTTTGGATTTAAATTGGAAATCTGTTTTCTCACATTTCCGGTATACAAAACACGGCAAGTAAGAATATAACAAATTTCCCTGTGAGTACTGTTACCCTCCTTAACAAATTATTATTGCAACATTAATTTAACACCTTTACCCGCAAAGTCATTTAATCTTCAGAATGCGTTTCTAAAACTTGACACGATTCTCGAATACAACTCACTGTTTCTTCTTCTTTCTTTTTTCATTTTTTTTCTTTTTCTTTTTTTTTTTTTTTTTTTTTTTTTTTTTTTTTAACATACAGAATGCAAATTTGTATTTTGTGTAAATGAGAGCTGACAAATCGAATGCAATAAAAATAAATACGTAGGTTCCTATAAGGATTTTCAAAGTACGAATAAGAATAAAATACGTCATCTGTAGAAAATTTCATTATTACCGCAGTGTAGAAAATTATACAAAAGAAAATTTCGTGAAAAATGCTTTATTCTCGGGCCCAACATGTTCTTGGGCGTACAGGCACTTATAAAGCTGCGATCAGAACGTGTTTTGCTGCAGCAGTTCCTTTGTCGGCTTTTTCAATGTGGCCAGTATTCAGAAGCACTGCAAGAGAGGAGAGTTCCACGCAGGAGATTCACTGACATGTTTATTACATCCCCTTTCTTTTGTTGAGACTCCCTTTCTTTTCTTGTTGACCACAGAACCTTTGGAAAAGAAAGACTATAAAAATAATTCATGCCTTTTTGAAGCTAATTATTGAAAATGTGATCTGAACGCTGCCTTGGCCAAGGTTGTGATGCCGGGTTCGTCTAAAAGTGACTCCATTACACACTAGTTTAATTTTAACACAATTATTCAAATTGGTAAAGAAATCATGCCAGTTGTAATTTTCCAACTGGACGAAAATGTCCGGGCCAGGTTCCAGCGTTTCATCCGTATCCAGCGTTTACTGGAGTTCCATTACCTGCGATCTATTCTGTTGAGCTGATTAAAAATCAGACTAGATGCTATGATCAATAAGGTTAGCTGGATGAATTATGCCCTCCAGATTCGACCGGGATAGCTCAGTTGGTAGAGCATGGCAACTTCAGTCAAGAGATCCCAGGTACGTATCCTGGCCTGGACATTTCGTCCAGTTGGAAAATTACAACTCCCTTACACACTCTTTGTGAGGTTTCTGGCTGTAATCTTCAGTTATGTCTATTTCCTTGCCCAGTCCACATCTCGACGAAGGCTTATAAACGGGCATGATAGTTGTCAAGCAAAAAAAGCTGATGTATGTTTTTATTTATAAATATAAATTAAAGCTTCATTCTGATATTTTGAGAAATAGAGTTATGTTTATCGTTCGTTTTTAGGGTTACGTACCTCAAAAGGGAAAAAATATTAACCCTTATAGTCTCACTTTGCTATCTGTCCGTCTGTCAAGATCGTTTTTATCAGCAACGGTTGATAATAACAGAGGAAATATAGAATTTTAATTACTATCAAAGTTATAGAGTTGGAATTACTATCAAATGTTAAGGTCCATGGTCTCATTGTTGTGTAAAATTTTCTAGCTTCTAACTTAATGCAATAAAAAGTTACTGACTTAAAAAAAAGTTTTGGGAAATCCCGATTATGGAAAAGCACGTAATAAATCGACAAATTATAAATTAATGGTTTTCGGATTTTTTCCTTTACATGTGCGTTAAGACCTTCCTTATTGAAAATCCCAAGTTTCTAGATCAACGGGAAGTACCCTATAGGTTTTGAGAATAAAATCTATAGGATGTAAAGGAATAAGCATGTAAAGGAAAAAGTTCGACAATCACTAATTTATAATTCTATGTCGATTTATTACGTGATCGGTATTCCCGATTATGGAAATTCATGAGTTGAATACCTATAGGGCACTTCCCGTTAACATAGAACCTAATTTGGCACGAAGTAAGGTAGCAAATGTAAAGGCAAAAGCATTAATCGAAAATGATTAATTTATAATTCTATGTCGATTTATTACGTGATAAATTGTGAATTTCATAATCGGGACTTACGCCAAATTCCTCCATAAATGGATTTATTTTTGTATATTTGTAAAGAAACTAGGTACTTACTAAGCTTTACGGTAACATGACATAACAGTACGGAACCCTTAGGGTGCAAGTCTTACTCGCGCTTCTTTTTTTTCATAAACTATACAATATTGAAACTATACAATAAAGAATATGTTTTTGTAAATTAAGTAAATGTAATTAATTTTTTAAGGTAATAGCAAAGTTTATATAATTATTCATTTTTATTTTTCTCATCAATTTTTTTTAACATTTTAAATCAGCTCAGAATGTTCCGAATCTTGTAGTATTTTGAATTATTAAAAAAAATATATTTTTTTATATATTGACCACTCATGAAAGAACTGGTAAAAGCTTGATTTTATGTAAGTGTAATCATTTGTGCTAGTTAAAAAAAAGGCATAAAATAACCTAATCCATTTTATTACGTTCTTTATGTAAATATTAAAACACAATTATTTAAATAGGTCTAGACAGAATGTACTAAAATTAAGAATTTTCGTGCCTTATTTTTGATGGGCTTGAGAGCTTACTCCATTAAAAATCAACATATTTATCTCAAAATTCTATTTTTTAAGAAAGCTGAGAATTTTAACCATGTAAAATTCTCAGTAACTATGTAACTCAGTACTATGTAAAATTTTAACTATGTTTTTAAACCCTGTCTGGAAACTGACATGTTGAACCATATTTTGGAGATGTTGGAGTTTTTACATTTTAATAGGAAGTAAACCCATTACGCTAGTCAAAAGAATGTTCTCTCACCTCTCTAAAAAATTCAACCTTTTTTTTTTTTTTTTGGGGGGGGGGGGGGGAATTAGTTTGCAAATTTCTGAAGAATTATTGTGAACATATTTCGTGTTTTCAATTCTATGTAATGAAAGTTGATATTTAAACTAATTAACCTTATCATGTATGATAACCTCTAGTGAAGTGGTATTGAAAAAAAGAGCCCAGATAACTGTGATTATATTATTTTTGCTCCTTTATCCCATATAATGCCTATGTTATATTTATAGCATAGAACACCTCGTATGAAGTTCAATAATTTTTCTGAATTACAGCAATAGATAAAAGAACCATTTTCTTTTCAAATATTAATTTTAAAATAAGTCTTTGACATATTTGTTTCTGTTCTGCGTCAGTGAAGATTTTCTCAAACAGTTTCTACTCTTGAATCTAAGCAAAAACATAACCATTTTTTTTTACTTTGTGGTAATGTATCCAAAGTTTAAATTACCACAAACAACTATCTAATAGCTATTAATAATATTTTTTATTGTTTGTAAAACTCATATGAGGTTCATTTTATAATTTTGTAACGAATGCAAGATTTTAAACATGCAACATTATTTGTTTTAAAATTCCATTTTAAATCTCTTTTCAGAAATTATTTTTCATTCATTTAAAACTAATTAATGCATGAGATGGTTAAATATTTAATTAAAAATAGTATAATTATATTATAAATATTTAAAGTATGTTATGTCCTATTTGGTAAAATATTAATTCATTAACTTAATAGTTTTGGTTAAGACAAGCAAAAATTTGCGGTTTTATTTATCATTTCTTAAGTATATCATAAGTACATGCATTCACGATCTTTTTCTTTTTAAATTTGTTTCTTTGGCTTCTATGATCTTATGCATAACACAAGCAAAGTTAAAGCATACATTTAAAATTAAATTAACTTTTCAATTATCAGGTTTTAATTTAATTCTCATTCCTGTTTCATATCTTAAAAATGAGCAATCTAAAATATGATGTGATTAAATTTAGACACTTATTATTTTTAACTGATAAAATAATTCGAACGGTAGTTATAAGAAAGTTATTTTGGAAAGAAGCATGAATTAATTAATTTTTTTTATTTAAACTGGCAACGCGTTCACAGTTACTGCAACATATTTTGTTAACCTTAATAATGTCATTTTAATCATAAATTTTTACCTTATGTAGGAAATGTACATGAGAATTTTCGTTATCGAGACTCAATAAATTAAGAAAGAATGTCAATATTATTTCCGTCAAACGATAACATTAATATAATAATCTTAAGAGGTTTTTTGCAATAAAGCGTGAACAGAAATCAATGCTTATCTTAATGTATGTAAAGACTAACAATTAAAATATGGAAATTTAATACGCAATGCGTTATCCTTAACAGATTGTTTTTTAATTGCGAAACAGATGACTCTTTATTATTTTTTTCTTCGTAGAAACATTGGTTTGTGCGACAAATGTTTTTTCTCCAAATAGACAACCATGTTATTAAAAGTGGGGAAATTTCTTTCTTGTTTTCATTTAGTGTAAAATAAATTTTGAGTGATTGTAACAATATTTGAAAAATATTTTGAACTGATAAATACCAGCATAATCTGAAGTTAGAAAAATTTTCTTTTTTTTCTGAAAAAATATATTAAGCTGCAACATAATAAAGAGAAATGCAAAAATAATAATGAATGCATTAAAATTCCGTTTATTTTATTTATTTATTTTAAATTAAATGTTATGTTATGAACTATAAGCAAATAATAAACCATTAAATTTCTCAATGGAATATTTTATGACATGATCTAAATTGACATGTCCAAGGTTAGATTATATTTTATAAGAATATGATAAGTGTGTGAAGATATTTAGATAATTTATTGTTTCTCTTTAAGCCAAAATTAAATTAATCTAGACGTTCTACAATTTAATAATTTCATTCAAACTCTTCTGTTTAAGGTACTCACTATTTAGGTCAATAGTCGTAATTATAAGTCTTCTTTGCTTGTGTAAATTCCTTATATATATATTTTTTATTTTATTTTAGGTAAAATTTAGCTCTAACAATATGTAGGATGTATTTCGTCAGTGCTACACATCGTCTTTGGGAAAATTGAATTTACTAATTTAATGTCTAAATGATTGAATTGAATTCACTGAAATGCATGCTCATTAATTATAATAATTTTCAACTTAAAGTAAAATGTAGGAATTCGTGTTGTAAAACTTCATTTACCCTTACGTCAAAATATCTTCTGGATTCTAGTTTTTTATTACTCCTATTATATAAAATGCGCAGGCTTTCAAATGTTAAGGAGCAACGCGGTTGTTAATTTCATCATTAATATAATCATACAAGGATAACATACAAGACTGGTCCAAAGTTATTGAAATACACTATTTACAGAAAAACTTGATTTTACATTTGGATAGTTCGGAGCTGTTATTCTTAGAAAATTCTTTTTGCATACAGAATGTACCTAAATTGATGGCCAAAATTGTAAAGGGTAATAATACATGCCAAGACAATGTATATATATATATATATATATATATACATAGCAAATCAGGGTGGCAATCCACTTTTTCTCGTGAAAATACAGGGTGTTTCACACCAAGCCGAACTCGGGATTTTGTTCATAATTGAAACAATAATGAAGATATTTTAGTGAAATCTTCAACAGACTTACTTTGCTTTCTATGAAATATGATAAAATCACAAGAAGTACTTAAAATAGCCATCATTTACGTCCGAAAAGCACTGAACGGAGCTTTAATATTCGGGAGGTTAGTTGACAATGAATTTAACTAAAATATCTTCATTATTCTTGCAGCTATAACGAAAATACTGATTAGGATTGATGTGACGCATCCTGTACTTTTTAATAAATAAATCTATTGCGACCCGGGTTTCTATACAAAAATTGGTTTCTTGACATGTTTTATTACGCCCTTACAGCTCTGACCATCGGTTCAGGTATGCCCTGTATATGCTGATAGGCACTATTTACAGAAGTGCAGAAGCTTAGGTTTGCGTATTTCTAAACATTTACTCTTATAGTTATGTGCCCTGATAAAGGAGTATGAGTTTTGAGATATTTGATACATATATATCAGAACTGTATAAGGAAAATTTTGTTGATGAATAGTGACGATTAGCAAATGATAATGCACTTGTTTACTGGGTATTTTTGAGAAATATATTGAGGATTAAGATATCAAACAAGTGGGCTATGCATAGCGATTCCACAATTTTAATATTACCGATCACATTTAGACCAATATCAGAAAACAAGCGGTGTCTCTCAATCTGAGATTGATCAACACATGTCTGTGTTTCAGTGGGCTCGATAACTTGATTGCCAGTGTATAAAACGATTTCATCCGTATAGGAGGACTTACGTCTTATCAAAATTCAATGTTTAAGTAGAATTGATCTGTTTTTTTCTAACAATCATAGTTATTAACACTTAAATTATTAAATTTTGTCAAAATATATAGAATAAAAGTAAAAAAGTCCTTCGGCCTGTACCGGGAGGAAAAGGAAGCTTTCATAGTCATGTTTTTAAAAATTTAACTCATTTTACTCAAACATCCGAAGCTAAAATGCGTGGTATTCGATTATAGAAGATTCAATTTCAATTACCATTAATACTGAATGTGAATTTCAGCATGAGAGTTACAGCATAACAAAAATCAGATTATTTCAAAATGTCAACCACCCTAGAATTTCAAACTGCCATATCTCAACCATTTTTTAAGATAAAGCCAAAACAAAAAATGTTCCGGAATCCTTGTATCACGATCTAACACTTAACAGAAACAACTTTTTCAATTTATAACTTTTTATACATATTTTTGAATTTTAAAAAAAATTAAAGTTTAACTGGCAACAAATTTTGAAACAAGATGGCGCATGAAGCTGGCCAACGAACTCGGTCGAGACCTCGGTATGTTCTGTACACATGATCAGTCACATTCATATCGGTTCATAAATACGACAGTTACAGCATAACAAATATCAGATTGTTTCAAAATCTCAGCCACCCTAGAATTTCAAACTGCCATATCTCAGCCCTTTTTTAAAGATATAGCCAAAACAAAAAAATGTTCCAGAATCCTTGTATGTCGTTCTAACACTTAACAGAAACATTTTTTTTCAATTTATAATCCTTTTGTACATCTTTTTGAATTTTATAAAATTTAAAAATTTTATTGGCCACTATTTTGAAACAAGATGGCGGATGAAGCTGGCCAACGAACTCGGTCGAAACTTTGGTATGTCCTATACACATACTCAGTCACATCCGAATCGGTTCATAAATAAGAGAGTTACAGCATGACATACGTCATATATATATATATATATAAATCAACATTTAAACGGAGGGTGGTTTGGGGGCTGGGGGTCATGATCGGTGAAAATATATCAAAATATTTTGGAATTGCTTTCCTCCGAACGGCTGCAATAGGCAGCTTTTTGTAATGAAAGCTACCTAACAGCAAACTGAACCTGGTCATTCAAATTCCATGCATTCAATTTTCTTTGTTAAAATTTATTCGTAACAAAAGTTTGAAATTTTAGAATTCAGTGTATTTACAACAGAAATAAATAAATATATTTATACAATATTACTTTTTTACGAGGCTGTTGAGCAGATAAATAAACTAGAGTGATATACAAATGATAGTTTTATAGATTTTTTTTCTTATAAAACTAAAAATTTAGCTGTTTGAAATTAACTTTATAACAATGTAATAAAGATAAAACTTTAGAAAAAGCACAACTTACAAAACGTATAAGTTACCTTTCTTACGTACATTCTCTTTACACGAAATAAATAAATTCCCTTTGTTCAATAAATGTTTTAAAATAAGAAAACGATCACAAATAACGTTTTGCTTAAATAGAGCTAATTGTTGTTACCTCTATTAACTTCATTTTGAGTGCAGATGAATTATTTAAGCTAACTTTATCTACAGTTACTTTTTCAGCTATATTTTCTGAATGTAAGATTATAAATTTACAACAAAAGGCTATCATATTTGGCTGTGTGTTACAAACAGTTTGAAACTAGTGACCAAACGTTTCCAAAATTTGGGGACGTTGTTCACGTTTAAAGGACTTCTTCTAACATCTTCAGCTTTTGAATTTAAAAGACTTATTGGCTTGTATAAAGTTTATAAATTCAAGAAGTTAAAAAAAGGTGAATATTAAGATGTTATAATTATATGTCATAAAAATATAAGTATACTTAATGCGTCCACCATCGCGAGGAACGAACTCTGCATGTGGCGAACTTATTAAGAGTATTTAATTTGATTTTCGTATTAAAGTAAATTATAAATGTGCATTTGACTTACAACAAACTACATTTCTACACGCGATTAGTGACCCATTTAAACCGGTAATTGGATATATAAAAATTAATAATTCTGTACTTCTAATAAAATAATTTTTAAATGTAAGACGTTATTTTATACAAAATCGATAACGGCCTGTCTACATTTTTGTAACTGACTTTGCTTGGAGATCTCTAATTGCAGTTTTCGATATAGAGTCGATCCCTTCCACATTTCTCTACTAGGGAGTGCTGCAATCATTCTCATATGATAGCGTACAGTCATTTCACTATAGGTAGACATTTGACCCTCAATGAAAGCTTTTTCCGTTTAGTCGTTATTTGAGTGTTTTCTGACTTTACATTTAACCCAGTATATTTAATACTGTTATCAAACTGCGAGACGTAAAAACGATTTACAATAATTAAAGTACATTTAATTGATTCAGTGCTTTAATCAAGCGTAACGTAAATTGGATTACTTATTTAAAATTTTTTTGTAAAGACGTCTATCAAGTACAAATGCGTTAGGTACAATTTTTTACAATAAAGCATATTACGCATTTCCAAATCTAATGTTTTTTCCCCTTTGGTCTGAACCTTTAATAATTTAAATCTTTATTTATTATTTCTATAAATGAACGACTGAAAATTATCATATTTTTTACATTAAATTAGAATCTTTATATTTATGTACTTATGTCTAAAGTTCATCAGATTATTTAGTACATGTGTTTCTAAGACACAGATGTTATGGGCCTAAAACCTAAATCAAAACAATGTTAATATGATGTTAATCAATGTTACGTATTGGACCGAGTGTATATTATGTTAAAAAGATAAGTTTATAAATACATAAAGAGTTTTTAAAAATAATGTGTGCTAATAGCTGTTCAGTGATAAAAAAAAATAAAATAGTACGTTGTATTACGTGTTTCATTGCGAAGGAAAACGATTTTCAATAATTGAAATTCCTTTAATTGATTCAGAGCTTTAATCAGGTGTAACGTAAACTGCATTACTTATTTTCTATTTTCTTGTATAAACGTCTTTCAAGTACAAATATGTTAAGTGTAAATTTTTACAATTAAGCATATTGCCATTTATTTCCAAATCTGGTGATTTTGTTTCCTTTGGTCTGAACCTTTAATAATTTAAATATTGCATTGATTATTTCTATAAATGAACGATTGGAAATTATTATGTTTTTACTTACCCATCATACGTAGTATAGGGTAAGTCTTGTAATCGTTTTGAAAATCGAAAAATTTTTTTTGACGGATTTACACGTTTCAGACACTGGAGATTCCGAAAAACATATTTTTAGAAAAAAAATTTTGCCGTCCGTCTGTGTGTCTGTGTGTCTGTAAACGCTCTATCTCCCGAAAAAATTGAGATAGAGACTTGCAATTTGGTATGTACTTAGTATGTAATAATGGGAAGAAGCCTATTTCATTTCAATAACCTCGATTAACCGGAACAATTTTTTTCGGACTCTCGAAATATTCGTTCTGATGAAAGGTATATAAAAATTTTCGAAATTGTTTATTTTAAGAAATGAATATAAAAGATAATAAAAAAACATAAATTTTGAATAAAGCATGAAGTCGATCGGATAATTAGTTGCCGAGATATTTGGAATCCTATTTTCCACACTCTTCGATTTTTCATGACCCTGTATTTCATCCAAATTTCACTTCAAAGATATATTTTAATTGGAAATTTGACGTTTAATCAGATGCAATAAACCGCTAGTTAATAGGATTATTATTTTTGGAGTTATAAGGAAAAACCTCTTTCAAGCAATTCAGTAATCGAGCATTTAAAGTTTGTGACGTCATCAAGCCACGATTTTATTTGAATTGCAATGCATTTTATAAGTACTTTACACATTTTTATTTTAATATTTTACATTATGCATATCCATGATGGGTAAGTATTACGGTGGCCCCCAACGACTAGTTTACATTCAAATTAGAATCATTATATTTATTTACCTATGTACAAAGTTCATCAGATTAGTTAGTACAAGCCTTGTAATTCTAAGGAACAGACGTTATGTGCCTAAAACCTAAAAATTAAAAGAACGCAATAAATGAAAAATAATAGATTTATTGTTATATGATTTCTGATTTATTATTAGAGACACATATTAAAGTAAAATAACTAAAAAAAATATATATATAATACTATTAAAAATATATTTTGAAAGTAGATAAATATCATAAGTGGATTAATTTAAAAAATGCTTGTAAAACGTTTTTAATTAGATACGGAACTAAGAGCAGTCGTGATGAAATAGCTCCTTTTTCAATAATACACCAAAAATTATTTATTCGTACATTTTCCCGCTTGCAATTTCAAAGGTTATCATGTTAATAAGACACGAGTGGTTTTATATACAGTAAATAATTTCTGGCTGAAAATAACGGATAACCGACTATAAATATATAAGCAAATGATACCAGAGTTTAAAAAAAAAACGTTTGCCTGAGCTAAGCTAATTTAATTTAATTAGTGATACTTCTATTTAAACTTCAGTTTCATTAAAGTTTTGAACTAGAAAATGATACAGGGGACAAGCAATTAAATATTGGCATAATCTAAATGTAATTTTAATACTGCAAGTTTTTTTTAAGCTTTATAATGTCTTGAAATTAACCTATTTGATTTAGTTTTATTCTAAAACAAAATAAAGAAACAAATTTCCTATTTAATTTTGGATTTTTACACCTCTTTATTACGTCCTTATAATGTGTTTATAAGAATATATTTTTGAATATGTATAAAAATAAATCTGTTGCCGCTGAATAAGACAACTTGATGCATTTTAAAAATATTATATTTTATTCTAATCGTATCGCATCCTGAAACTACATTTAACTAAGACTATCCTTATTCACTATGTAAAATATTTCTTCAGATTAAACTTTTTTGCACAATAACTCATCATTTGAGAGTGACAATCGATAAATATACTTCTGTGTTTTATTAATGTATTACCTTTTTGTAAAAAACGACATCATTTCACAAAAATAACTAATATTTATTACGTAATATTGTACCAATGCATTCTGTAATAATGAAGCTCTAATGAATTTTAACATTCTTACAAAGAACATTCAAGAAGTGGCACAGACTGATTGTAACGAAAAATTTTAAGGAAGGATAAAGGTACCAAGATATAAGTTTAACTGGGACAAATGGGTCATGATTTTACACTGTGACTCTGGAGTTTCTGGCAATTCAGCTTCCAGAGGCCAATGTTCATTTTGAATTAAAGTCTGAACCTTTGTAAATGTGTTCAATGAGGTTCACTCTATCAAACAGTTTTAAAATTGCACCCTCCTGTCTAAAAATTAAAACATATATATGTTTCATCTTTACATCACCGTGGGTCCAGTTGCTCCATAAAAGTGGAAACAATTTTGCATAACTACGCCGATCATGACTTCCAGAACCCAAAACCACCCCCCAGTTCAAAACTTTTATATATCTATCTATCTAAATCACTTTTTATGGACACGATAACTTCAATAATTTTGCACAAATCTCTTCCAAACTGATGCATAAAATCTCGGTCAAGTTCATTAATGGGCAAAATCGAACCAGGGGGGGGGATGGGGGGGCTATTTATGAATACAGAAAAATTACCATAACTTCTTAATTATGATACGTATCGAATCTGTTAAAAGTTATTATTACTTCTAGGAAAAGGGCCAAAAATTTATGTATGACAGATTTTTTATATCATTAAAAATGGCAAGGGGTGGGGAATAGGGGTTTCGGAAGAAAAAAATCATAACTTTGTCAATTCACAAGATATCAAATCCGCTAAATTTATTATAAATCCTCTTAATATTATCTACAACTTTTATATTAACCCATTTTTTATAGGACCAACCCTTACAGAAAAAAAAATCCCTGCTGGCTCCGCCCACAGACACATGTAGATTTCGAAGTGGGCGGTCCCAAATAGCGCATCATGGCAAAAAGGTAATTTCTTCTGCAATTCCCAATAAATAGGCGCCCCACGATCTGCGTCTTCGAAATCTACCTGTGCCTGTAGGCCGAGCCGTCAGGGATTTTTTTTATAATGAATTTCTCCGCAACATTTTAGTCTGGTGAATATTCATCAATTTTCCATAGAGACTGCATATTTTTATCAAAATAAACAGTATGTTCTGGAGTTATATTGATGCATATATTTAATGCTGCAAAAAAAAAAAAAAAAAAAAAAAAAAAAAAACCACTAGAATCATGTTTAATGTATTAATTGTAATTTTAAATGATAGAAAATGGAGGTATTTATTTCTTAACACGTCTGTATAAGGCAAAATTATGTTTCCTTTTATCTCGTTTACGATGGAATTTTAAATAACTTTCCAGTGTGGCTCGTAATATTTATGGCTATAATAACGCTAATAATAATACGCGAACAATTGCTTCCACGGGTAATTACGAGCTAGCTACATTAGTGTCTCAGTCTAAGCTAATCTTCAAAGCGTATAATAAAGATTTCTGAAAATTCTTATTAGTATACAGGCAGTTAATTGATTCCTTGCATAAGAATGTAATATTAAAAGTTTGCTATTGAGACTAACTCTCCAATCTTTAGCGCAAATTCGCTAAATTAAATGGCAAGCTAACTGTGTCACCCTCTTTACTGTTAACATAATGTGTGACATTTATTAAGTGCATTTTGAATTTTAATGTCGCATTGAAATAATTTTGTTTATCTGCCAGTAAAGAACTCTTATTTAAAAAGAAAATAATTGGTAAAATGTAAAAGCTTAATTTATTTGAGCCAACTTTGTAAAGAAGAATACTATGGTCAATTGTAAATTATAAAATTATAAAATTTAAAACATTTTAATGTTTTTATTAAATATACAGTTAAAATTTGTTTTTTTTTTTCATTATTTGGTAAAATTTAACAACTAAGATAATATAAGTAAAATGATTTAATTAGAAGAATAAAACAAGATTTTTAAAATTGCCGAAGAAACAAAAATTTCGAAGCTATCACATTTTTACTGTTTTGGTAATGAATAACTAATTTAGAAATGACGCAAATCGCATGTAAATAGAATAACTAGATAAAACTTTCTAACCATTTTTATGTTGTACTGCTGTAGTTATCTGAGGAGAATTTAAATCTCAAGTCCATTTATCTCCGAATATAGGTTTTTCACGTCTTTATTAAAAGTTTTTTTAATAAAAATACTACTTAAATTATCGTAATATTAATATAAAATGCAATCGTTTTTAAATGAATGAAGTTGTTCATTATGGGTTTTATTTGTTTAATCAAAACATGTCCGTATGGAACAGGAGAAATATATTTTTTTTAAGTTACGTTTGAATGTGTTTCAAAAATTTAATTTCCTAAAATCTTGATATGCCTAATTCGGAATATTTTTTTAAATATAAATTTTATTTAAAACATAAAAAATAATTTACAATGCTTTAGGCTTTCTGAAATTTACGCCACTACCATTCATAAAATGTTTTTTTTTTCTTTGAGATTTATTAATTTTTATCGATTAAAAAGCCTTTGAATCATGTGTCAAACATTAGATTATGAAATACTTTCCTTCCAACACATTGAGAATAGTGTAACAAAACTTCACCGTTCTATAAAGTGAAAAATGATATCTAAGTAAACAATTTGGAAAACGTATAACACTTTTGAAAACATAATTTCAGCAATTTCCATCAATAGTCAATAATATATTCAATTTTTTTAGTGAAGACCTAAATATGACATACAGATTTGTATTATTGACGTATATAATATTGTTATATAAGGTAAAGCCAGGAGAGATGGCGCGGTTGGAGAGATTGCGCACATAGAGGTTCGGGGGTAAGGAGTAGAGTGAGCGTGCAGCGACTCCAGGTAGTTGTACAAAAGCAGTAGTGCAGTGTCTACTTGAAAGTGCACGTTGATTGTTTTGAGCATCTACATTAAAGCATTGCTATTTTGTTTTGTTTTTCCAAAGTAAGTGCTTGAATTTTCATAGCTATTCATCAGAATTTCTATACAATGTCAGTAGTACAAAATATTTTAAACTTAAACGATTTTTCATAAGCTACTAATCTAGACTAACAATGTGAACATCAACGGTTCGTTTTAGTAGCGGCCATGTTTAAATAAAAGGACGCTCAATCTCTCCTACCGAAATTGGAGAGTTTGCGCATCTGATACTTAGGAGAGATGGCGCATTGTTCCCATTAGTTTCCATGCTAGGAGAGATTACGCAGCTTATTGGCAAATTTGCATTAAAAAAATTTAAATGAAAATGGACTAATTTTAAGTTAAACGTGTTATCAAGTAACTTAATGTTATTTTGTAATCTTATCTGGATTTGCTTTTTCTGATTCTTTATTTTTTTTTCCTTTAATTAAAATATTTTAATCGTTTTTAAAATTATTTCCTTTTTCTGATTCTTTAATCATTAGGTTGAAATATTCACTCCTAATACAATAATATTTGTTCACAAAAACCTTACAACAATGTCCTTTAAGTGTAATTATTATTGTTAACAATTTAATTGTAGTTATTATTAGTAACAATCTCTCCTAACCATGTGCGCAATCACACCAACCCTGTAAGGACAGATTGCGCAAAATAACTTTCTTGGTTTTATTACAACTGCTCTATTAAATTACAACATAACAACAAAATAGCAATGGAAATGCATAAAAAACAAATGAAGCAAAAATTATTCATGGATAGTTTAGCAAAAAATTAATATTTAGATTTTTTTATTGTTATTCTTTTGAATTGTGCGCGGACTCTCCTAGCTTTACCTTAATGTGCTAAAATTTAGTTCATTTAGGGAACGCATAACGCGGTTGAAAATTCCTCTTCAGCAATTTACGTCATTAAAAGGAAATGCACCCGAATTCTTTTGTGCAGCCCATTATATGATCTATTAAGTTTATACACACCAAGTCATATGCAAAACACAGCTAATTTTAATACATACCACAACAGACAAAAAAGTAAAATCATGCGTTAAGCATAGAAACGCTTTGCAACACATTCAGAATACTGTAGCAAAATTTCACCGTTTAATAAGGTGAAAGATATTGTCTAAGTAAACAAGGTCAAGGTCAAATCGGGAGGGGAGGTCTACCTTTCGGCTTAAGCTCATGTCCGAGTAAACAATTTTGAAAAATTGTTTACTTAGACATGAGTTTAAGCTGAAAGGTAGGCCTCAAATTGTTCATTTAGACATGAGCTTAAGCTGGTAGGTAGGCCTCCCCGCCCGGTTTGACCTTGACCTTGTTTACTTAGACAATATCTTTCACCTTATTAAACGGTGAAGTTTTGTTTGAAAAACTCATTACACATTTGAAAACACAATTTCAGCAATTACAGTCTATAGTTGGACAAATAAATGAATTTTTTTGTGCAGCTGTGTATACGATCAATAGATTTGTGCATATATAACAGATAACATGCCAAAATTTATTTCAGTTCGGAAACGCATAACACAGCTGAAAATTCTCCTTCAACATTATCCGTCAATAAGCGGGAATGTACTCCCAATTTTTTGCGCACCCCTGTATACGATCTATAAAATTTATACACACTAAGTAATATGCAAAAAATCAGTTGCATTTAAAACCGCATACCACAATTAAAAACGCACTTCTGGAAAATATTACTCACAGACAGTACTGTAATCGAATTCGTGTGTGTCCCCCTGTAAATGAACGATAAATACTGTACCATATTCTATTGTAAGCATCTTGTAGTGCGCCCCATTGATGTATATCAATTTCACTATATGTGAAATAATGTAACACCATTAAAATGCGCTGTAAACGATTTTTTTCCATAGACAATAATGTAACGGACTTCTTTTGAGTGACCCTGTAAACGAACTATAAACGATACACACTTCATTTTCAATACCGAACGTGCCATGGTAATTCTCAATAATATATATCAATTACATGCCAATCTGACAATATTTACGCGACTTAGAGCACGGACAGCCAGACAAATCGAATTCATAAACACTTTCCAACTATGTTGGAAAAAGTTAAAAACGCACCGTATCAATTATCGCTCAAAGACAACCGAATACTTGTGTGCCTCTGTAATTGAACGATAACTGCTATGCACACCATATTCTACAGTAAGCATTTTGTGGTTCACCTCAGTGCAGCATATCCTTTCAATATGCTTGAAACGATGTAACATCATTAAAATACAATGCAAACGGTTGTTCCCCATAGACCAGAATCTATCGGAATTCTTTTGAATGTCCCTGTAAACTGTATAAAAGCTAAAAATTTTCAATACCGAACATGCCATAGTAAACCTTAATAACATATATCAATTACATGGCCACCCGAGTATAATTACGCAAGTTAAAGCAAGGACAGACAGACAGACAGATGGCGAGATAAAAGGCCAGATAAACTAAAGTCATAAACCCTTTTCAATTGCGTTGGTAATTGTTAAAAAAAAAAAAAAAAAAAAAAAAAAAAAAAAAGACTCCACATTTGGACATTTGTTTAATCTCGTATTTTGTCGTTTCTTGAAATTTATACTAGAATCTTTTACGATATAAGGATACGTATTTCTTAGATTTCAAATCGCGAAAATGTTTTATTCTTGATTTTGTTTCCGATTCACTGGCACATTGCTGAAAACAAGTAAGGACTCTTCAAAGTTCATCGGGAATTGCCTTTTATGTAAATGGAGATTAAGTGCAACTGTTCGTCAATAGGTCAATGTACTCAATATGTATAAACGAGAAATGGTTTGTTTTAAAAGCAGTCTATATTGATCTACTTTATCACATGAATGCTCCATGTATAGAGAAATTCCATTCAACAGCTTCGATAAATAAATTCTTAACATTGTAAATAATGATGTCCAAGTTTTAGTACAAAATAATTAAAATTTCCGATTAACCCAATTAGTACATTGTAAAGCAAACTGCAAAGCATTGCGCACAAACTTTTAATTTATTTTACGATTTAATTTTATAGCAAAAAATCAACAAATTCATAAAAAAAAAAAGAAATATTATAAATAATGTAGTATAATATCAGTGCAGTCCTCACATGTTTAGAGCTGAGCTATTAAGGTGCTCCATTACGTTTAAACAACCAAATTTTGGCAAATATCAGATTTTTTAAAATTATTTTATTTAAAAACTATACAATTTGCTTTTCAAATCGATTTTTTTTTTTTTTCGATGGATCCTTCATTGGAAGTGCAGTTATGGCTGATTTTGTTTCTGCTCTCAAACTGGAAGTGTGCATTTAAGTAACCGGAAGTTGCTGTTTATTTTCCTTAAGAAAGAAAATAACTTCTAATATTGAAATCCATGGAAAGTACAAGATATAAATTTGAACAGTTTTAGGAACTTCATGTGAATATTTTTAATACATTTTTAGAAATAGAAACTTTAAATGCTTTTTCTAAAGAACGCGATTTTAATGAACAACCAGTTACGAAGAACGATCCATCTCCAAAAATTATGGTCATATTTGTATAAAACCGGCCGCCTACATTTTATGTGATTGTACAGTTAGTTTTATACAACTAAATTAATGCACAGAAAATATATAAAATTTACCTAAATGATCATTTGAATGTGTATATCTCTGGAAGTTTGTATTTAATGGCCTTAATTGTTGTTCATAAAAATGTTAGTGACGCATATTTTATATTTATGTGAAAAAAAAAATGAGTAAATTATCATTATTTTTGTCTTAGGACATTTTTAGCACATGTAAAACTTTTCTTTAAAATTGTAAAAGCTAGAAAGAAATTGCATCAAAATAATTTATTTAATAAATTAAATTTTTTTTATATACTAATCTATTTGAAACAGTCAGTATTATACTCAATTTTGCTTTATTTTAGAAGAAATATGGTCGTCGAACGTAGTTGAATAACTTAAGCGTAATTCTATATCTGATCAACTACTTTAATAAAGAAAACCTTATTATTAAATTACAAGGCTTATTATTGTATACTTACATAATCATTTTTGAAACTACATTGTAATCAGCTATTCAATGGAATCCGTGAAAATCTTCTCAGTCATCCTTTAGTATAAATATCCTAGTTATCAGGCATTTTTTAACGTCTGCATGTAAAACTTTCTTTGAAATCTTACTTTCAGCCCTGCTTGTCACAAGCTTCAATACACTTTTCCAGAATCAAAAGTTAAGAAGCTGATTACATAATTTTTGAAAATTAAGAAAATGGTACAGAATTTTTCTATATTTGCTACAGTAAAACCTGCTAAGTTGACCACCTTTGTATCTTATCCACTTGACCTTTTTTCAGAGTGTACCAAATGCGTTTTTTTTTTTATATTTTGTGCCTTTATAATTTGTACATCTGTTTAAGTTGTTATGAAAACGCTTGCAACGCTGGCGGCCAACTGACATATTTTCCACTGTATTTAAATGTATAGATTTTTTTTTTCAGGTGATGTTTTATAATTGTGTTAATTTCTTTTAAAAGATATTCCTGAAGAAACAATTAACACCTGATTTCACACATATTTGTGTTAACATCCAGTGTGATGGATTAACTGTTCTCCACTGAGCACAAATATTTCATTTCACTTAGTTCTCTATAAAAAAAAGTCGCGTCCGAAATGCTTAAGACGTTTTTTTAAAAATATTCGCAGTTTTTTAATTAAATTTGCTACGGAAGATACATTCCCTTTTATTAATTAGCTATTTCAAATAGGTATGTTTGTTCAGGAATTCGATTTTAAAACATACGTCTATTCTATTTCCTTGTGAGAATTTTCGTAAGCTCTTAATCCTCTATCAAAGAATCATAATTCATTAAAGTAATAATGTTTACCTTGACTACCTTAATTAATTTTTTATAGGAATTTTTTCATTGATAATTCTTCCATAAATTCAAATTTAGCTACTGTGAATTAAACATACCAAGCTATATGAATCGAAAGAAATGTGAAAGTAATATAGATCCGTTTTCTAAAATTATATTGTAAGTAAATAAAGCATTTATGCATTTTATGTAATTATTAAAATAATAATTACATTTTCTATCATGTTGGCTATTTTTATTTTATAAAAAAAAAAAATCCTCTTCTAAAGTTATATTTTCATAATTTTAAGATTAATTATATGTTTAAGATGACATTTTACTAAATTAAAATTTCAAATTTTCTTTTCAAAGCAAACATAATGTTGAAAGATTGTTGTAAAGTTAATACGTTTTTAGTATAAGTATACTTAATCATTACTGTGTCAAAATAAACAAGTAGCGGATTAAAAAAAATTGACTAATGGAAATAAATTAAATATCTATTTAATCAATGAAATTGAAACCTGCATATATCATTTCTAAATAAAATACTTTCATTTATTTTCCTAATTAACTTTCCCTATATAGGAAAATCAGGAATCGCGTTTTAAAAGAATTGTGCCTTGAAGTACTTCATTTTCAAAGCTACTTAATATCTTATTCTTGCATTTTCAAAATAACAAGTGTTCTACAAGCATATTCCACAACAAAACTGTATAAAGAACTAACTAAAAAGAAAGTTCACCGGCTTAAACGACAAAGACATCACAGCACTCGAAGCTAATATAGGATTTCTTATTCGTGAATGATATTATTGTCATTCTTTATATATTATTTCTGATCTAGTACAATAACCTCGACTATTTTTCCTCATTTTCAGATGATTCAGAAAAATGTATCTATATTAATGATCATTTCCCGAACACACTAAAATTAGCAACTAAAGCATTGATCTTCATTTATGAATTATTTATTTGGCACTATAAAGGAAAATAATAAAGACATATTTTGTGAAAAAAATCTAATACCATCGTTATATCTATTTTTTGAAACGTTTTGCTAATGATAAGCCCAACAGGTGTCAGAAGTATTGAATGAAATTAGCAAGAATTTTACCTTTGCTTGGGCTGGTTCTATTTAAAAATATATATATATACCTTTTTAAAAGCATCGTTTACAAAATACATAAAACAAAGGACAAAAGGGTCAGGAAGACTATAAGACGTCACCTCTTTTAATGGTGAACATAAAAGTTTTCTCAAAACTTTTTTATTATAATATTTTTTATTGTTTGTTATATCTTTTCACTATTATATAATATTTAGGTTAACTGCAACTTTTGCACTTTTTGATGGCAAATGTTGACTATTTTTTCACATCTTATCTGTTAATTTCAGACATAGTGGACGAAGGTACCATTTTGATTTTCATATGGGTTTATGTTGAGGGTGTAAGAATTTATAAAAATTAAAATAAATTTGAAACTATCTAAAATCGCTCATACTAAAATCGGTAACTAAAAGCTCTCATACTTTACAAAAATCGATATATATATATATACACATTTCATATATTTATTACATACAGAGCGACCGAAGGTAATACCTTAAAATATAATTGGTACAATTTGCTCATACTTGAAAAATAAATTGTTTACAAGATAAATAAAGTTTATAATATTATATTTTATAAAATTTTATATATATATATATATATATATATATATATGTAGCATCATTAATTAAATTATTTTACTGTAGTATAAATTTTTGTTAAGCCGTTTGCGACGTACCCTTCCGGGTAGTTCACTTGAAAAGTAGCTATCACACAAAAGTAACAATAACAACATTTTATTCAAAAGCAATAGTAAGGGTGATTGGCATTGGAGTGGACTTAAACTAAAAATGATCAAAATAAGCTTGAAACACTACAAGACTGAAAGGGGGAATGTTTTCCCAAAATACTCTCTAAATTCAAACACTTAGCTGAAAACAAAATTGCTTCTCTGATCGCTCTGCGAGAACCGAAGCAAGTCACTTTAGCTCGCTATAAAATGTCACTAGAAAAGCTGTGACTATAAAATGTCACTTTAAACAGAGCAACATCACTATCATAAAAAACCCTCCTGGATTTCCAAAATAGCTATATGAAAACTTCGTTTGCTACACAGCACGTGGGAAACCTTGACGTTCTAAAGCAGTAAGTGGTGAAAATCAGACTCAATTACCACTATGGGCGAGATTAATCTAAATCCATCGAATCAAACTCCTACAGCAGTATGTATAGCAACTATATAACCACAGATACCTAATTACCGTATCATTGCACAAAATAACCGTGAAAATCAGATTCCCGGAGATTCAGATTTACTTTGCGAAAGATGAAGAAATGACTGAATAGGATAGCTCATTCACGCACAAATGTCTGAATTCACGACACCACGATCGCACTCAAAAACTCAAAACTCGCTCAATCACCGAGTACATTCGTAAAGCAATAGCTAGACACTATGCTAATATTTATTATGTATTATTAATTTAAGTTTTTAACGTTCTATGATATACTTTAAAAATTACATGGCAGGTCCACTTTTAAAGCTTAATCGACACTAGTAATTTTAGAAAACTTGTTTACCTACTAGTTTCTTTCTTTTTTAGCCGAAAATATATAGGACAACAAAAAATGATTATTTTTCCAAAAAAACTCTCAGAAAATACGTATGGCAAGATTCACTAAAGTGCTTAGTAACCGAAATTCATTTTAACAGAATTTAAATGTTACAGTAATTTTCACATCACAATTATATTATCAAATATTTTGAAGGTATAAAATTGGGAAGACTTAAGGATGTGTGATCACGTTATAAATATATCTGGAAAAAATATTCTGTTCAGATTGTGTGAAAATAAAAGTATATAAATATGATTAAGGAAGTATTCGTATTGAAACTCTTGTTATTTCTTTTGGTATTTCTTCTGTAATGTGCATATTCTGCAAAGTAATTGATATATACTGCGAATTATTGTATGTAACTTAAATGACTTCAAGATGTCGAAATATGCTTATTCTTTCAATAAGATAAAAATAAAAACAAAATTTATACCACTTCTTAATATTTAGCATTTCTTTTGTTTTGCCAAACTGTATGTTTGGTTCTTGTAAGCAAATGATAGCTGTAGAAACCAAAATTGAAACATATTTTTCATTTTAAATGTTTGGCATAAATATAGCATCGTAGAAATATATCTTAGACAACACATTGGTTAAATGTAGTGGTTCATCTTTTTAAATATCGCCAAATTATTGGAGAAAAAATAGCAAAAAATATCTAAAATTATCTTACCTCAATATTGTTCAACGCTATAAAACATTTACTTAACATTTTTAGTAGAGATAATTTAGGAAAGTATATACTAGAGCTAAAAGTTTAGACATTTTCTATCTTTCAACTTTAATTTATGGAATAAGCAAAGTTAATTAAAATTATGTTAAAACTTAAAAATAAACCCTTTTTTTTCTTTGTTTCGAATATACGAAATGTTTAACAGAGGACAACAGATGGAGATAAATAAATAAATACTTTCCACTTTGAATGTTAACATAATTTTAACTACAAATTTTCCCAATTACGTGTTAACATAATCTTGACAAACCCATTACAACCCCCCCCCCCCTACACACGCACACACATTGTAAAAAAAGAGAGAAATAGATGTTGTTTCAGAGGGAAAAATGCCTCTCTGCTTGACACATTTTCTTCGTAAAAATCAACAGTTTTATCTTTTTTTCTCTGCAAAATACAAATGGGTCAAGTACATGGGATCTAAAAATTTTTTAAATTTTAGACTTTTAGATTCACATAACTATAAAATATTGGGCAGTGTTATAGAAAATGTACGCCATTTATATCGAATAAATGAAATGTTACGTTATTTACATATGTAAAATAAAAAGATAACAAATTGCAATATATGTTAAAAGTTTTTAGACACTTTTTTTTTCTACGTGAACCACTCAGTTTTCAGAATTATGTGAATAATGTATGTTTTTGTTATTTAATTTATGTTTGTTATTCATTCTAAATTTAATTATTTTTGTCTGTCTTTTATTCAGTAGAAATATTTTTATATTTTTAATGCTTTTAGTAATTTTATTTCTAATTAAAAATAATCGAGTATTAATTAATAAAAATATTATATTCGTGTGTTATTTTATCACTCAAAATAATATCACAGAATAAGTACCACTTTTGTGTACTTAATGAAGTGTTTATACACTATTACTAGAAGCATATCGCGAATACTTGCCATAATAAATTTTCATTTTTTAATTTATAAAAACTAGGATTATTTCAAAGTATGTCTCTACGTATAGAAAATCTTTATGAAAATATCCTATAAATTTTAATTAAGAATAAATCTTTAAACAACCATGGAATATTTAATGTATTTAAAACATAAACATCGTTCTTGATTAAAATAATGAAATATTGATATATTAAATTGAGACTACGATAATTTACATCTTCTCCTTAATGAACTAATTTGCTTTTCGGTGTTACCACAGTAAGAGAGAAAAGTTAATTGATTTCAGGACTTTTAAAACCTTTTTGAAATTTTTTCCATGCATGTTTGAGGTTGTAAAGTATTAATCTTATTTTTATACTGCAAAGAACTTACATTTGTTTCATTCCCAATTTATTGAATCTTTGAGCGATTTTTAAGAACACGAATAGTTTTTTAAATAATCTTAAAGATATATTTTTCTAATAATCTCGCACATGATTTAAATCTGAACTTATATAAAGTTCTGACTTTAATTTTCTTTTCTTTTAACTTTTTTATCACAATAGTTTAATTAAATTAAAAAGTTATTTACCTACAATATGTTTATCTACAAAATATACTCATCTACAATATACTCTATTTATCTATATTATTTTTTCTATATATATGAGTAGTATAAATTTTTCTTTGCGTGCGTTAACGCATCGAGAATTTTCGCTGCATTAAATTACTGCATTCTAAGGAAATATCCCTACGAAATTTCCTGTTTTTTGAAAAAAGATAAAGCATAGTACTTTTATTTATTTTTAGGCATCTAAGATTTATCTTCTCTATTTATTTTTTTCTTCAAATGCAGAAAGAACTTAGAATTATTTAAAATTTTACATTATCAAAGAAATATTTAATTTGAAACTTTTGTATGTATGTGTGTGCGTGCTTTTTTCACCGTTTTCTTTAAATATGAAAAAATTTTCATTATGATATACTTATCAGGATCATTAGTTTTTAACGAACAGTACATTGTTTTGTAATGAATGCACGTCGACATCTAATACCTTATTTCAATGCAAATGAAAACGTGTTGCTTAGAAAGTTTACTACTTAAGTCTATGAAGAGTTAATAAATTTATGACGTTTTAAAAATATATAATACTTAAAAAGTTATAAATTTTACAGTTGTAGAAACTTTAAATGTGATTGACCTTATAAATTTTGGTACAGATGTCACAGGAATTTCTTTTTGGCGCCAAAATGGCGATTTTTTGTCGATCGTACATAGCGTAACCTGGCGATTTTTACTTCGTATGGCAAACTGGTATTTTATTATAAAATGAAATGTGTAGATAAATAAATTAAAAGTAAAACAATATAAAAATAATTAATAAATTAAATTAAAGGTGTGTGTAATAAAAATACTGTGTGTTAAACAAAACTGTGTGTAATAATAAAATTAAATGTGTGTGTTTTATAATAAAATTATATTATAATTTCATAATAAAATAAAATTAACATGTTGTTTTCGCGAGCTAGGCCTAACAGCCATTCGAAACCGGGTTTTTCTCGCCAAAACAGCGCCACAAAAAATGACCTCAACCCCAGTGCGTCTGCGACATCAATTCCTAATTTTTTCACTTTAGTCAACACAGTTTCTATCGAATTTCAACGTCTTAAATATTCTACAGTGGTGGCAAAAATTGGAAGCATTCCGTAAAGTTTCTTTTTGAGAATATTTTTAAGAATAATATTTTTTTTTTTACACTTTCCAACATATTACTTGAAAAGTGTTTATGTTGTCTGTCACTCTGACCGCACTCTAACTGGCGTAAATATACTTGGATTGCCATGCCAATGACATATGTTAATGAGGTTTACAATGACATGTTCGGTATTGAAAATGAAGTATGTAGCGTTTACAGTTCATTTACAGGGCCACTCAAAAGAATTCTGTTAGTTTACGGTCTATGGCGGAAAATCATTTGCAGTGAATTTTAATGGTGATACACTATTTCAAACATATTTAAATTGATATATATATATATATATATATCACTGAGGTACACTACAAGAGGTTTGCTATAGAATATGATGTACATCATCGTTCCGTTCATCGTTCAGTTAGAGGGACACACAAAAAAGTCGGTTAGAGTACTGTTCAAGAGCAATATTTGCTGGAAGTGCGTTTAACGTTGTGGCACGTTTTTGAATTTAACTAATTTTTGTCTATTACTTAGTGTGCACAAATTCTATAGATGATATACAGGGCATCAAAAAAGATCTCGAGTACATTTCCGTTAATTGACGAAATTTGCTGAAGGGGAATTTACAACTGTGCTACGCGTTAACTAACTGAACTCAATTTTAACATACTATGTAGTATATATACAAATTTATAGATCATATACAGGGCTGCAAGACAGAATTCGGATATTTTTCCGACTATTGATGTTAAATCCTGAAATTGGGATTTCAAATGTGTTATGCGTTTCCAATTGTATTAGAGCTTTAGCTTTTGGGTAGGCCTCCCCACCTAGTTGAACTTGTTTACTTAGACATAATCTTTGAACTTATTAAACGATGAAATTTTGTTTAAAGTATTCTGAACGTGTTGGAGAATGTTACATAATTTATGCTTGACACATGATTTTTCTTTCTTCTTTATTAAATATGTATGTTTTTAACACTTTCCAACATAGTTGAAAAGTATTTATAAATTCGGTTTGTCTGGCCGTCTGTCTGCATGTCCGTACTCTAACTCTCGTAAATATACTCGGATTGCTTTGTAATTGATATATATTATTGAGGTTCACTGTGGTATGTTTGGTATTAAAAATGATGTGTGTACCATTTATAGTTCGTTACAGGGTCACTCAAAAAATTGCGCAACGTTATGGCCTATGGGTTAAAATCGTTTATACTGTATTTTTAAAATATTACACTAGTTCAAACATAATGACGTTGATGGACATTGCTGAAGTGCACTACAAGATTCTTAGTGTAGAACATGGTGTGCATAGAATTTATCGTTCATTTGCAGAGACTCTGTTTATAAACGATAATTTCTGGAAATGCATTTTTAGTTTCTAAATGTAACTAATTTTTACTTTCTTCTATCTATAATAGAAGAAAGTATTGTAATCGAAATTTTTTTCGACTTCTGGTTTTTGACGGATTTACACGTTTTAGGGGTCAGATTCCGAAAAACATGTTTTTACAAAATGTCCGTCTGTCCGTCTGTGTGTCTTCATTGTATCATCGAAAAGTGTATGAAATGTACCTCATTTATTTTTTTGGCTATGGCAAGCAGGTTCTATTAGAATTTGGGGATATTTCGACGAAAGGGGGCGCTGTGATCGATATTTTTGTTCCATTTTCACTATTGTACCATCTAAAAGTGTATGAAGTTAAGCTTCAAATTGAACCACATTTTGTTTCTATGTTTTTGGCTATGGCAAGCAGGTTCTATCAGAATTTGGGGATATTTTGACTAAAGGGGGCGCTGTGATCGATATTTTTGTTCCATTTTCACTATTGTATCATCGAAAAGTGTATGAAGTTATGCTTCAAATTGAACCACATTTTTTTTCTACGTTTTTGGCTATGGCAAACAGGTTCTATTAGAATTTGGGGATATTTCGACGAAAAGGGGCGCTGTGATCGATATTTTTGTTCCATTTTCACTATTGTATCATCGAAAAGTGTATGAAGTTATGCTTCAAATTGAACCACATTTTTTTTCTATCTTTTTGGCTATAGCAAGCATGTTCTACTAGAATTTGGGGATATTTAGACGGAAGGGGGCGCTGTGATAGCCATTTAAAAATTTCAAATTCAAAAAGATGTGCAAAAAAATTAGAAATCCTAAAAGTTTTTTTCGTTAAATGTTCGGCCTTGATCCGGAGAATCCGGAACAATTTTTGTTTTGCCTCTATCTTTTTTTTTTTTTTGAGACCGGCGACCAGGCCCCTACCTGCCAGGTTTCCCTAGCTTAAACGGGTTTAGTGCCTGGTACCGGGGCGCGTAGCGCCACTGAAGAGATGCCGCGTAGCGGCTGGCCGTTGCTGACAGGACGGCTATGTGGAGGACTTAGTTTTGTTTCCATTTTGTTTTGCTGCTAATTGATGTTATTCTTTTTATATGGACCTGTCATCGTTATGCGAGTTGGTCTCGTAATTTAGAGCCTTGATCAGGTGACGAGACCTTCACCTGATTAGGCACCCCCAGAGGTATTATTCACAGGGAACTTGGAGGACTTTACACCCACGACGGATTTTACATGCACCAGGCGCCATTAGCGTACATGATAAAAAAAAAAAAAAAAAAAAAAAAAAAAAAAAAAAAAAAAAAACCTGTAAGGGAAGGGGGTTAATACATGTTTATTTAACTTTACATAAAAAATAGAAGAAATGATTACTTTTACCTGTGTTGGATTGTTTTTTTCCCTTACTTTTTCTACCGTACTTTCCAGTTACCTGTTGTTTTTCTTTTGCTGCTTGATTTTTGTTGCACATTTAGGTTTATCTCGTTGCTTTTTGGTTTCTCATGTGATGCAGTTGTTTCTCTTTTGTTGCATTTATTTTGGTTTCTCATTTGTTGCAGGTTTCTCATTGTGATTTGGGTTTCTCATATTTCTCTGTTGATTTTATGCTCTGTTGCATCACTGGTAACCGTTGAATTTGTTGTCATGAATGCGCTCTAGTGGCGATCAGTCCATATATACCTTATGGCTGTTTTCATGAGCTCGATGAAGCTTTTTGAGGACTTGGTGCGCTATGGGGTGGGGCATATTCCTTGGCCATTAGTCCGTTAATTAGTTATTAACTTCCACCCTCTTAGACGCTAAAAGACGATTTTTTTTTCGCAGGAAAGAGGTATACTTTACACTGCTATTTTATTATATATACACATATATACATATATATTTTTTCCCTTTTTTTTTTTTTTTTTTTTTTTTTTTTTTTTTTTTTTCCTGGAAGGTAAGATTAATTAGACAGAGGTTATACACACTTTGAATATAGAGGTATGGTGGCTGCTGGGACTTTTATGTTTTTTTTTTTTTTTTTTTTTTTTTTTTTTTTTTGTATTAGTCTATGTTTGTCTGTTTCATGTCGTCTACATTGTTCATTAGCCATCTGATCACTGCTCTACCTTTGTTTTGTACATGTTTGTTGTTTGCAAGTTGTCTGTGCCATAGTGTTTCGTTATTAACTGTGATGGTGACCAGATGGTGTGGTTCTGTGAGTGGGCAGGCCGTAAGGTAGTGTTTTATGGACCCTAATTCCCCGCATATGCATTCTGGAGAGCTAAATTTAGTAAATCTATGTAGGTATTGTGGGAATGCTCCATGATCTGTGTAGATTTGGCTCAGTAATTTACAGCTTATAAGCCGTTTTGTGTCTACTTTTGGGAAGTATCCATGAGTTGTTCTACCCGTATCCCCATAGTCCCACTCGAACTGCCATTGTTTTATTGTTAACTCTTTTAATATACGCTTAAGGTTTGATATTGGTCTTTCTATGTGGTAGGGTCTATCATTTTTTTTATTTTTAGCCGCTTCTTTTGCTAATTCGTCAGCATCCTCGTTTCCTTGGATGCCAACGTGTGCCTTAACCCAATTAATTTTAAATTTGTTGTTTGATTTTCTTATTTTGTTTTGTATGTCTGCAATTAGTTTTACTGTGTTGAATGGTTTGCTGAGTGCTAATATTGCTGATAGGCAGTCCGAGTGAATGCTATAATCCATCCCTGTTTCGTTGCCCCATTCTGTTGCCTTTAGTATCGACAGTAGTTCGGCTTGGAAGACACTGTTATGTTTCCGCAATGGTGTTGACCATAGTTTAATTTTTTTGTCGCTTTTGTATGCTACGAAAGCCGATCCCGTAGCGCCTGATTCCAATTTTGAGCCGTCTGTATAAATTGTTATATCTGTTTCGTTGTAGCCTATCTTTGGTTCTGTTGTTTCTGCTGGGTGCGTTTCCCATATGTTTATTTTGTTATCGTAGTCTGTTGGTTGAATTGTATTACCGTATAATTTACATGTTTCTCTTAACCTTATTATTGTTCCATATGTTGCTTCATATTTGACCTGTAGGTGTATTGGAATCAGGCCCGCCAGTACCTGTAGGGCTGCTGTTGGGGCAGTTTTGTATGCCTTGACTATGGTCAGCAGAAAATGTCTTTGGCAAGTGGTTAGGGCCGCTTTGCTTCTAGCATTTAATTTGTGTCCCCAGATTGGGGCTGCATATGTTAGCACTTTTTCTGCTACTGTTCGATACCAAATTTTTATGATGTCTGGTTTTATTCCCCAACCTCTTTTTGCCATTTGTCCCAGCATATTGAATGATTTGCGTACTTTGGTTGTTTGGTGTTGGCAATGTGGCAGCCAGTTTAGGTTACGGTGTATTATGACTCCTAAGTATTTGATTTGGTCTTTACCTTCTAGATCCTTGTCCTCTAATTTGATTCCCTCTATCTTTCCCGAGACTTGATCTGGGAGGTTGTGTAAGCGAGGTCTGTTTAGATACAGTAGCTCTGTTTTTTCCCTGTTTAGCGTAAGATTGTTGCTTTTTATCCAGTTGTTGAATTCTTCTATTATTTTATTTGCTAAGATTACCAGTTGCTCTTTAGTTTTCGCTTTGAGTATTAGGATGAAATCGTCGGCAAATGCTTGGATTCTAACCTTTTTACCCCAATTCTTTTTTAAGGCTACGTCTGCTATTAGCAGCCAAAGTAGCGGGCCAAGACAACTTCCTTGCGGACAGCCGCCAAAGGTTTGTCTTGATTGTTTTATTCCGTTTTCCTCTAGTGTGACAAACCTGTTTTCAAGGAAACTAATTATCCAGTTTGTTAAATAAGTTGGGTTCGGGGAGTTTTTTAGTATATTTGCTATTATTGGCCATCTAATATTATCAAAGGCTCCTTTAATATCCATTGCTACTAGTAGTGTTTGGAATTTATCTTTTTTATCTTGTTTTATCGTTTTTATAAGGTTGTTTAGTGCGTGTTCTGTTGAAGTACCTTGTTTAAAACCATATTGCTTTTTGCTCAAATATTTGTTTAATGTCAGATGGTGCATTATTCTACCGTATATTATTCTTTCTAGGATTTTACTGAAGGCCGGTAGCAGGCATATTGGTCTATAGTTTTTGGGGTCCTGGGTTTTTTTTCCCGGTTTGTGGAACAGGACCACTGTACCTATTTTGAATGTTTTTGGGAAGTGTTTTAGCTTGAGGCATGCGTTGAATAACCAGAGCATTAACTTTGGCGTCGCTTTGTGTATTTTTTTAATTAAATTGTAGTCTATGTAATCGAATCCTGGAGCTTTGTTTTGCTTTATATTTTTTATTATTCTGTTAAGTTCGTGTTTTGTTATGTCTGGTGGGTTAATGTCTCTGAATTTTGGTGGCGCCGGTGTGAGTTTATGTTCTGTGTTTGGGTTTGTTAAGTACAGGTTATCTAGAAAGTGGTTAAGTGTTTCTTTTATTGTTACTGTTTGGTTGTTTGGTAGTACATTTACTAATCGTGATGGCTTTGGTTTTTTACCTGAGGCAGCTTTGTATTGTGGCCCGTATGTATCTATGGCTTCGTTACAGAATTTTTTCCAAGTTTCCCTTTTTGTTCTGTTGATTAGTTTTTTAAGTTTTGCCCTTTCTTTTTTATATTCTATGTGTTGTTTGTATTTTAGTTCTTCATCTTGTTGTTTTTGATATTTCCTTCTAAATGCTCTAACTCGGTTTCGGGCTGTTTTTATCTCCATTGTCCACCATGTTGGAGCTGTTATATTTGGTGATTTTCTTTGTTTGTAGCATTGTAATGCTATTGCTGTGATTTCATTTTGTATTTTCATTGTTATGTTGTCTAATTGTTCTTTGCTGGTTATCCTTGTAAGTTCATTTATATATTTGTTCCCTATTTGTTTTATTTTTTTCTCAAATTTTGCATGTTTTCCATGTTTTGTCTCTAGTTTGTGTCTGTAATAACTTATGTTGTCATATGTTAGTTTGAATTTAATGTATTTGTGGTCGCTATGGGACTCGTCGTCACTTACTTCCCATTCCGTTATTTTGTCCCCAAGGTTTGTCGTTGCTATTGTTAGGTCTGGCCACCCTTGGATAACTTTTTTCCTCCGCATTGTGCTAAATGAGGCTGGTGCGTTTGGTGGATTTTGTACGTATAAGTCGTTAGCTAGTAAAAAATCTGTTAGCTGTTCTCCTCTTGTGTCTATATCATTGTAACCCCAGACCTGAGAGTGTGCATTGAAGTCTCCCGTCAGCAGAATTTCACCTTTGGCTATTTTCAATGTGTCTTCGACCTCTTGAAGCACACTCATGAAGTCTGCTGAGGGGGGGACGTATACATTTATTATCGTTATTATTTCCTTTTTATTTTCTAGTGTTACTGCTGTTGTGTGGTCGGTTTCTTTTAGTGTTATTGGGTTTGTTCCTGTGTTTGTGATTATTGCCGCTTTGTTTGTTTTTGTTTTTGATATTTTCCATAATTTTGAGCTAAAACCTATTATGTCTCCTGTTTGTCTATTTTGGTAAAAGTCTTGGATCAGCGCGATGTTGATTTCATTTGCTCCCATATACCCCGCAAGTGATTTTGTGGCATTTGCACTACCGTGTAGATTTATTTGTATCATTTTTATTGTGTCTGTATCATTGTTTGTGAGAGTTGTGTTTGGGCTTGGTTTATTCGGGGGAGATTTACTTTGGTTTGTGGTGGCGGGTGTGTTTAAGTTTGTATTTTGTGTTTGTTTTGCGCCGCGCGGGCACTGTCTTTTATCGGTGTCCGCGAAAACGTTGCTCTTGTCTTTGCCTGTGTTGCATGTTGTTCATTTCTTCCTGCGTCCTCCTTTGTATTCTTGGGACCCCGCGGTACGTTACTACTGTGGCTTGTCCTCGCAATACTTCTAATCCGCTTGTTAACCTCTTTTTTCCCTCCTCCAATTCTATTTGTCTAATAGTGAGGAGTCTCCGGTATACCGTGCACCTCCCATCGTGAGCCGTGTGATCCGTTGATAGCTGAGAGCGTAAATAACCTTTAGTCATCTCATTGTAGTTTAGACACATGATACATCTTTCTCTTCTCTTAGGGCATTCGTCATGCTTGTGATCTCCAGCACATTCAGAGCAGACTTGTCGCTGGTCGCAGTATTGTGCAATGTGATCAAATCCCTGGCAACGGTGGCACCTCAGAATCGTCACGTAGTTTTTTATCGGGCATTCCCTGAGCCCAAGGCACACCGTTCTTCTCTTGAGGAGATGGTCTGCCAGTGGCTCCGGGAGTGTGACTGGTATGTGCATTCGTTCTGTTGGTATCATTATTGGTTTGAGTATATTTACTACTTCCTCAGGATCCTTTGATCCATCCAAACCTAGTAGTTTTTCCAGTTTTACTTGTATGGCTTCTTTACTTACCGTGTTTGGAACGTGGAAGATCATTATTCTTTTCTTCCTCAGGTTTGCCGTCTTGATATTCAGGTTTGAGCTTGTTTCCGTGTTTTCTTTCAGTGTTTCTTTTAACCTTGTGGCCTCTGTTGCATTTTCACACTCAATTCGTATACCATTTCTGATTCTTGTCACTCTGTTGATTCCTTCGTGGTCTTTTACTGTATTCGTGACTTGCTTTTCTACCTCTTCTGCACTTCTTTCATCTGTACCTTGTATTATGACCGTTGATGTCGCTGCCCTTATGGCCTGGGCATATGTGGCCGGCGCCCTTGGTTTGACCTCCTGTGTTTGTACTGGGGGGTTGGTAGGTTTGTAATTTTCCGTGGTTTGTACTTGTTTGGTTTCGATGAGATGTTCTATTGTTTCAGCTTTTGCCTCTGCATATGTTACTCTGTGTTCCAATTCCTGGAGTGAATTGATGATTATTTGGAGTGCTTGGTTCATCGCATTGGTTATTGGTACTAGCATCTTTGATTTCTTCTGGAGCATTTTTATGTAGCTAACTGCTTTCATGGCTTTATCCATCTCTACCGATCTTCTTTGTGCTAGGCCGCTTTTGTCACATATTTGCACAAGTTCTTTCTTGAGCTTTTTCACTTCCTGGTCTTCTGTTACCAGTTGCTTCTTCCCCATTTCTGCTTCTTCATATTTTTCCTCTTCTTCTTCACTTGATATTTCGAAGTATTTTTCTATTTCACTGGAACTGACATTTTCTTCTGTCTCTCTTTCTTCTTCTTTCGTTTCATTTATTTTCCTTGTGCTCTTCTGGTTCGCACCCGATGCACCCGAGACCCCTGCATTTTTTGTGTTTTGTGTGTTTTGAGATATTTTTAGTTTTGTTAGGTCTTTCTTTATTAGGTCATTCTTTTGTGCGCCTTGAGTGGTTATTGTTTTCTTTGTTGACGATTTTTGTAGAGGTGGTGAGTTGTTTTTATTTGAATGTACTGAGCTCGATCTGGAACTCGATCTTGAAAATCGCATTTTGTCTAGCTGGTGTTTTTCCTACAATTTATGTTTTTGTGGTCCCAGCAGTTATAATAACAATTCTACACTTTGTCTATCTTGAATCAGACTGAACCATGTAATTTAATACTTTATAGAATTAATTACTATTATCACTAAAATAGCTATAGGCAATACGGGAACCCTCAATGGTCGGGAGTTAAGGTTTCTGTTTTGATTTGTTGTTTTACAAGTGATGAATATGGGGGAGGGGGGGGATGATGTTGTTGTGGCACCAGCAGCGGGGGGAGGGGGGAAACAGAAATTCTTTCTTTCCTACTTATCTTAGTCTTGATTAGTAACAAGTAAACCGATGTGTTACTGAATTGAAGCCCTCCTATGAGGAGAAACTGGTATTTATTTGTTCTGGATGAGCACATACATGCTTTAACAAGTGTAACTGGTTTAGTGCTCAACTTGATTTGTTACGGGATATGATTAAAAAACGGGTAATTTGATTGTTACCGTGTTGTTAGTGTAATCCATTACTTATGGTGTTACGGTGATGTAGTAAGGGGCAAGACCTCCTAACTTACCTTAGCCTTTTTACATATTTCTGGAGTTGTAGCTAAAAACTAGAGAAGAGATGAATAGTATATATCATTCTGCCCCACCGGGAGGGGGGACTAACTCAGCCCCCGATGGATATATAACGATAGAGGTTCCCACCAACATGAAGAGCGTCCCAAAAATACTACGGTATAGGGAAACTAAATTCTAAACCCTTCCTAATTTGTTAGAGTAGAAAATGAGGTAGATAAAAAAATGATTTGTTAGTAGAAGAAAAAAAAAAGAGCTTGGTGGGATGAAAATATTGAGTCAGAAAGCTGCTCATTAATTGCAGAGCCAAGAGACCTAGCTAATAATATATTAATTAAATATGAGAATTTTTTTTTTTTTTTTTTTTTTTTTTTTTTTTTTTTTTTTTTTTTTTTTTTAAGGGGGGGGGGGGAGATGTGTGCAGCAGTTGTCGAGAATTTAATTGTCCATCTATAGACATGCTGAATGCGCTGGAAAAAGCAAATAAAGGCAATAAAAACCCCACCATCGTGGAGAGCGAACCAAAATTACTACTAATGGTAAAACCAGGTCATAAACCTAATGATTTAGAGTAGAAAATTTTGACTATGAAATCTAATTAAAGAATAGAAAAATAAGTGAACAATTATTAAAAAAAACGATAAGCGCGGTGGGATGAAAAAAAAATGAGGCACAATGCTCTTTATTAATTGTAAAACCAAAAGACCTAACTAATGACATATTACATGTGGGGATTAAAGTTGGAATAGTTGGCGCCGCCCCCCCCCCCCCAAAGAGCATATGCCCATGGCGGGAGAGGGGTGGAAAAGAGGAATGAGGTGAGCAGTTGTTGAGAATCTAAAAAAAAACTAAAAGGGCAAAGAAGGGCAAAGAAGGGGGAAATTATTATTAATATTATTATTATTATTTTCTCCCCTTATTAGAATTTATTTTATTTAATGTTATTTTTATTTTATTTTATTTTATTTTATTTATTTATTTTTATTATTATTTTTTAAAATACTTATTTCTTTCTTTCTTTATTTATTTTTATTATTATTTTTTAAAATACTTATTTATTTATTTATTTTTATTATTATTTTTTAAAATACTTATTTATTTATTTTATTATTTTTTAAAATACTTATTTATTTATTTATTTTTATTATTATTTTTAAAATATTTATTTATTTTTTATTTTATAGAACCCCACCGGGGGGGGGAGAACTCAGCCCCTGTTGGAGATATTGAAAAAAGCCCCCTTCCCCCGAGTGAAGAGCGCCCCAGAAAAACGACGAAAAGGGAGAAAAGGCCGAAGCCCTAAGCGGTGGGATGAAAAAAATGAGGCAGAATGCTGTTTATTAATTGCAAAACCAAAAGACCTATCTAATGAAAAAACACATGTGGGGGAAAAAGTTGAAATAGTTTGTGCCCCTCTCCCTCCAAAGAGCACATGTCCATGGCGGGAGGGGGGCGGTAAAGAGGAATGAGGGGAGCAGTTGCGGAGAAGTTAATTGACTATATGAGCAAAACGGGGAAAATTATTATTATTTGTATTATCCCCTTATTAGTCTATTTTTAAATTAATACTAAGCGAACTCAGCCCCTGCTGGAGATTTGTAACCCCCCCCCCCTCACCCAAGTGGACAGCGCCCAGAAAAATTACGAATAGGGAGACTAGACCGAAATCCTAATAATTTAGAGTAGAAAATTAAGTATATTAAAGCTAATTAATTAGTAAAGGATTATTATTATTTTTTTTTTTTTTTTTTTTTTTTTTTTTTTTTTTTTTTTCCTCTCAAGTTTTAGACTCCAATGGACCCTTTGCAAAACCAAATCAGTAAAAATTTATCAGATGTTTGGGTGAGGGAACCGCCATCTTGAGCTGTGCATTATACAGCAGTCCTCTCTGGTACCTTTCTGTGTAACTACTATGAAAAATTTTGGCGTGGGGATCCCTTAAGAGCGGAAAAAGCGCAGCCATTTCTAATGAACAATTACACATATTTTACAAAATTTACGTGATGAGAAGAGACACTTAATGTAAATTGATTTAAACAAATAGGGTACCGATCGAAAGCTTAGATTTTAATTTGAGAGAATAATTAACTTTTAAGAGGTTTTAATTGGGTAAGTAAGAGAAGGGAGGGTTCAAAGTGGACACAATCCCAGGAAAGTGGAAAAAAACTAAGTAACAAAATGCACTGAATTGCTTATATATCATAATAAATGCAAAAAACATTTAGCAAATCTGTCATCAGATAAAGAGAAGAGTTTATTATTTGACTTAGTTACCTTTAAGGAACTAGGGGAGGGGGCAAGAAGTTAGTGATAAATGTAGTGTAAACAAACAATTTATTTGCGAGCAAGAACAACATGCACATATTAAAAATAAAACTTTTTGCAGCTTTTAAACATTAAAACATGTACCAGGTGATTCTTTCTTGAAATACACATGAAATTAACCAGATTATCCGCTAATTGCGAAATATCGCCAAGTTTGGCAAAAAAATAGGTTGCCATAAATGAAGCCAACTTGGCTGTAGAGGACAAATTTGGCGATATTCTCATTCAAATTCAATGTTGACGAGAACTGGGATTGAATCTTCTTTAATTAGGTTCCACGCATTTTACCTTCGTGTTTTCCAGTAAAATTAGCTAAAATCGTAAAATCAAGAAATAGGGAGGCTATCTGTTCCTGTCGGTTCAGGCCAGAAGGACTTTTCGTAGTTTAGTATACACCAGTTGATCGCATCCCGGTAACCCGACGATTCGCAAGAAGCTGATGTACAACAGAATGACGAAAAATATTGATTTTATTGGTGATGTGATAGCGAATTTTGAAGTATTAACATGACTGAGATAGAAGAAAGTTTTGGGATTGGCACACCCGACTAGTTTGCATAATATTTGGTGTATATAAATTCTATAGATTACATACAGAACAAAAGAATTCGAGTACATTTCTGTTTATTGACGGAAATTGCTGAAAGGGAATTTTCATTTATGTTATGAGTTTCCTAACTGAACAAAATTTTAGCATACTATGTTAGTATATATACCAATCTTTAGATCATATAGAGGGCTTCAGAAAAGAATTGGAATACTAACCGACTATAGATGGTAATTACTGAATTTGGGGGTGCGTTTTGTGTTAATGCCATATAAATGTGAAAAATTTGTGAAAATGTGTTATGCGTTTTCCAAAATGCTTAGTTAGACACCATTTTCCACCTTATTAAACAGTGAAGTTTTATTACACTATTCTGAATTTATTGGAAAGTGTTTCACAAGCTTTGTTTCACGCATGAGTTTTCTTTCTTTATTTGTCTCAGTCTTCATTTGAGAAAAAAATTTTCAGCGCGCGTATTTAGTCTTTTGTTATGTAATTTATTTTGTTCTTATTCTCTGGCTATTTAACTGTTCAGATGTTTTGCAATAATTATGCACATTTCACAAAATATAATGTATTACAGGTTTCTGTCGATTAGTTGATCCTCCTATATTACTACAGTAATCCAAACCGCACTAACTCATACATACTTTCTAAAGTAAAGACTACAACAAATTCAAAGGCAAATTTCTTAAATCTTTAAATACATAAATAAACATTGTAATAATGTACTACGATGTTGTTTTTGATGTGTTATTGTTAAAGGTACATATTATGTCTTGATTTGAGACTTTTAAGCAAAATTTATTCAAGTTACATGAACTTCCATTAACATTAATGTACACTGTAAAAAAAAAAAAATCCTCAGGTTACTAAAATTTTTTTAGTATATTTCTATTCCACAGACTTTTTTAGTAACCGGTATTATAAACCGGAATCGTTGCTAGCTGTTTTCTAGTAATTCTTACAGATTTTCTTGTAACTGAGTAAGAATACAAAAAAAGTTTTTAGTAATTGCAAAGATCAATGAGAAAAACTAAAATTGTTTTAGTAGATCGACTCATTTTTTTACAGTGTATGAGTTAAAATAATATGTTATAATTAAGAAACATTAAAAAGTCAGTTTTAACCCTTTATGTACCAAATTATGAATTAACATTTCGTCTTTCAAAGCATTTTTTCTGAATTTTTGAAAGTATTTTAGTAGCTTTCTGGGTAATTATTATATAAATTTTAGAAAGTCCTCATCTATTCAAATTTAATTAACTAAATCAATATTTACTGGGGTTTTGTGAGCTATTTACAACTCTACACAAAATGTTTTTTCAGGATACAGTTTTTAGTATTTAATAGAATTAGTAAATGTGAAATCAAACGGCCTTACATATAAACATAGAAAAATTTCAGAACTAAAACTCTCTACTGGATGTCTTCCAACACCAAGAAAGCTGAATAGTTACAATTAGGAAAAAAATAACCATTTTAAAATGTTTTTGCTTTGTACAATGAATAATGTTTTTTGAACATAATAAAGTAAAGTATCTAAAACTCAGGCTAACTTGCATTAATGACAATCTATGTGTTGAATGAGTTTTATAAGAAGTTTCTTTTAATGGTACATTAAAGTACCGTTGGTGCATAAAGGGTTACGTTGAATTCTGCACAATAAAGACCTTTGTCTGACTGTCGCGCCATTGGGTCTTGTCGAATATTTATTAACACTTTCCAACATAGTTGAAAGTGTTTATGAATTCAGTTTTTCTGCATGTCTGTGTGTCCGTCTGTTTAAACACGCTCGCCTAAATATACTTGGATTTCCATGTAATTGACAATGTCATCGAGGTTTACCATGGCATGTTTGGTATTGAAAATGAAATGTGTAGCATTTATAGTTCGTTTACAGGGACACTCAAAAGATTTCTGTTACATTATAGTATATGGTGAAAAGTCGTTTGCAATGAATTTTAACATTACATTACATCAAACCTATTGAAATTCATATAGATCCCTGAGGCGCACAACAAGATATTTACCGTAGAATACGGTGAGCATAGGATTTATCGTTCATTTACAGAGACACTCAGAAAATTCGATTACTGTACCGTCTATGAGCGATTGTTGCTTGAAGTGCGTTTACAGTTGTGTCATATGTTTTTGAATTTAACTGATAGTTTGCATATTACTTGGTGTATATAAATTCTATAGACCATATACAGGGATTTACAAAAGATCTCGATTACAATTCCATTTATTGACAGAAATTGGTGAAGGGAAATATTCAGCTGTCTTATACGTTTCCGAACTGGACTCAAATTTAGCTACTATGTAGTATATATACAAAACTATATATCATATACAGGACTGCACAAAAGAATTAGTATACTTTTCTGACTGTAGATGGTAATTGCTGAAATTGGGTTTTCAAACTTCCCCCCGGGATTGCATTTATACTCTAAACCGACAACTAATTTCTGGAGTGATCCCTTGTCATCCCTTTTTTACTTGGATATCATCTTTCACATTACTAAATGGTGAAATTTTGATACAGTATTCTGAATGTGTTGGAAAGTGTTTCATAATCTATGCTTGACAAACAATTTTTTTTTCTTGTTTCTTTTAAATCCGAATTTTTTTCAAGTGATAAGTATTTGCATTATATGAAAAAAAATTTAAATTTTTTATGAGTATGTAAATATAAAAAAGTTGAAAATTTTGGCTACCGCTATAATTTTAAAATTTTAAACTACGGGAAAAAAACAACCTTTTCTATTTATTTTTACATGAATGTAGAATACTCTTTGTTAAAATTACTTTTTTTCCCAGTAAGTATTGAATATTTCATAACTTTGTTACAGGAATTATACTATTTGTTCACAGTAAAATGAATATGTCCGTTCTTTCCACAATAAATAAAAGCAAATGAAAATTTGTTAAGTAAATAAAAAATAGAACAATATTAGTTTAGATACTTATTTAATATGATATTTATTTATATGATAATACGATATTTAATTTAGTTTAATTTAGTTAATGTTGTGTTATACAATTTTAAAATATTTTGATTTCAAAATTCCAAGCGTAGAAGAATGTGAAGATCAGGAAGTGTTTTAGACCTTTTATCTGAGAAACTGTTACTATTGTAACCATTTTTAGAAAAAATAGATGTATAACTTTCAATCTAATAAAGTGTTATGTACTTTCCAATTAACAAAAAACTGAGTATTATATAGAAATGAAAATTATTTTGTTCAATAACAAATTTTTTTTTTAAATTGTTTACTTATTTATTCTGCTTAAGGTTTTATAGATGGGATTAGAAAACAATTGCAGCTACCCATTCAATATTTTCATAATTATTACAAAGATTGGTTGCAATATTAGCAGCATAGCAATAAAATTGTTATACTAGTAAATCTACAGATCAGAGGCTTCAACGTCAGCTCTACAAATTATTGTTCATTAATCTCACTAATTTTTAACATTATCTACGTAATATTTGATATCCTAAAATTCAATTTTTTAAAGTTATTTATACATTTATAAGAATATAAAATTTATCGAAAGTTCCGGAAATTTTAGAAGTATCACATTAAGCACAATGTTATGCAATGATAGGATAAACTACTTATTATTGTATGTTTTCAGAATAATAATACATTACTTCAGGGGGGCAGAGCCCCTCTGAACCCCCCGTTATCGCTTTAATTTTATATTCTCAATTTCCAGTAATTGTGCTATTCCATTTCTTGAGAATATGTCTGAATGCATTTACTATTTTAATTTCATTAGAATAACCACCTCTTTGTACAAAAGATTTTACCTATCCTTATAAGTGAACTCATATTTCAACCACTAAACATCATATGTTTCTGAAATTGAATAAAATTTCGTGTATAAAATATACTTATACAAATGTAAATTCCTCTTATGTGCCCTATATTCAATTTACACATTCAACGTTTTTGTTATTTTCATTTGGAAAACCGATTTGGTAATCTTTCTTTAGTAGTTAAAATAAATTATCATCTATTTCCTTAAAAAAAGCATATTAAAAACTTAATTCACCCAAAAATTAGCTATTTTGTTAATAAAATTTCGCGTCAAAATAATGCGATTCACTTGAATTTTCCTTTGTTGATATTCTTTGAAATATAGTTGCATAGCAACCATTTAATGAAAGAGAGAAAGAAATGCATTGGAAATTTTTGTAAAAAATGATGAATTAAAATCTTTCATATCTTTCAAATTAATGCATAAAATTTCCCAATAATTTATGCAATTTATTTCGAAATTCTAATAAATATATTGGCAAATTTTCAAAGCGATTGGATTAAATTAAGATCTCCATTTCGCAAATTTAGCATCCATAATTTACCATTTACAATTATCCCAATGCGACATTTTCTTTTCAGTGAATGTTAAAATTAAAATATCGTCTGACTTCCCATTGAAAAGCATTATGACCTAAAAAGAAATTTTCTATATTTTTCGAACGAATGAACCAAATGTAACTAAAAACTATACAGCTAATTCCGTGTACCTCACCAACATATCTACCAAAAATCAACCTATTCGGATCATTTTTGCGGCAGTTATCGCGGAACAGACAGACAGACAAACAAACAGACAGCCGGAAACCAAAAACTTTTCGCGTCTCCACAGTAAGCCTTCACTGACGTTTTGGCAATTAGGATGCATCAGAGCAGGCTTTTCCTCTATTAGTATATACTCCTACATCAAATATTTCCGTCACCAGAGTGCTATATTTCTCAGGGGTTTTTCTTTCTTTCTTTTTTTTTAATATTTCCTGAACGTAATTTATAATTACAATACATGGGAGACTGGGGCTGCTGGTCCCATATTTACTAAAATGGTCATAAGTTGTATTTCACATACAATAGCATCCCAGCTTACCGCATATACAGGGTGTCCATAATTAAACGACCCTACTTTAAAGTTGTCTACAGACGAAACTATTGGTCAGAAAGTTGTGAAATTTTGTGAAGGACATATTGAAGGAATGGGAATTTTTTTTAAGTGAAAAAAAAATTAGTTCAAAATTTCGCCACCAGATGGCGTTTTTAATGAACCAATCACATTTGAAACTTTTGGTAAGTCATGATAAACCAAGAACGTTTAATGAATTACACATTTAGCATACATTTACGATAGTTTACATATTTTATTCCAACAAAACATGTTCCACATGACGGTCATCATTTTCAGCTACCATCTGGAATCGTAGGATAGCATGTTCTACAGTTGACCGCAGTGTGTTCTGGGAAATGCTAAAAACAGCTGTCTTTAAGAACAGGTAAAGTTCTTGGTTTATCATGAGTTACCAAATGTTTCCAATGCGATGGACTCATTAAAAACGCCATCTGGTGGCGAAATTTTGAACTATTTTTTTTTTCGCTTAAACAAATTCCCATTCCTTCATTATGTCCTTCACAAAATTTCACAACTTTCTGACCAATAGTTTTGTCTGTAGACAATTTTAAAGTAGGGTCGTTTAATTATGGACACCCTGTATATAGATTATTATCCATTCTATCTTTTAACGGCGTCATAATTCTGAAAAAAGCACTAGTGATTTAAATATATATTTCCCATAACTCTGTATTTAGAGAAGTTTGACCAACTAAATCATTTAAATATTATTCCACCAGAAATTTTATTTAGGGAAATGTATCTTACTTCCGTATGGTATTTATTTAAATTCCATTACTAAATAAAGTTTTTGGAAAGGCATATATTTATGTGATGACTATTGTTTGCATTTCTGCTTCACATCATTTAGTAATAGGTATTTATTTTTTCATTCAGTTTAAATTGAGATATTCTATTATAGTTCATATTTTTTTATGCTATTAATTACTCAAATAAGTTAATTATCATTTTTGATAAGTTTAAATCCAATGATTAAAATGTGTTCAATTACGCTACATGAAGAATGGGAGATTTGATCTTGGTCAAACATCCCACATATGCAGTGGGTCAAATATCCCGCAGTTACCACTTTGAAAAAAAGTATAAACACACTTGGCAATACCTTTACTACCTTATTATTTAGAGCATTACGTAAAGTATACTTTAAATCAAAAATATATTCATTAATTTTATTTACTACTATTTTAAAAGTTTACGAAACGACACAAGAAAACTTTTGTTTTTTTTTGGGTGCAACATTCCACATTATGTTTTTATTCTCACTATAAATTGACTGAAAAACAACACTGTCTAACATAAAAGGCTTGTAATTCTCTTCCATTTTGTGTTTATGCGCAAAAATTATTTTAAAATAAAATAAAGGCAGTGTGCCAAACCTTCTGTATGATCAAACATCTCCAGTTTGCCCTACATAGTCATTAAAATATTTCTTGACAACATTACTTGTATTACATTTGAATATTAGTAAAATTTTACTTTAAATGGCAATATATAAATTCGCCTTATATTTTCTTATCTTATCATAAATTAATTCCTGATCTAACATTTTCAAAACATCCTTAATTATTTCTACATTATTATTAAAGTATTAAAAAATAATCATTATTTAAAAAAGAAAGTTTTGTTCGTTTTTTAGAAACTTGTGAATTAATTTAATGATCTAAATTAAATTATTCTGAAGGTTAATTGCGTACTTTTTTTCAATTTAAAATTTTAAAAAGTTAAAATTTTCATTTCAATTAAACATGTATATTTTTATTTATTTTATTCGTGGTCCATCATTAGATTTTTTTTTCAAATTAACAAAATAAAAATTTACATTTTACATTTAACATTCTTACATCTGTATTGTTCAAATGAAAAATAACTAATGAATTTTCTGCAAAAAGGAACTGCGAATATTTTGTGAGGATGGAGTGGAATATCGCATTTATCTTTGAATATCTTCTGGATTTGCCAAGACCATAGTTACCAACCTCCCGATTTTTTGAATACCAGTAAAATCTTACAAAAATTTTCGCTTTATTAAATTGCAGAAATTGCACGATTAAATAAAACAAATATTTTTACATAGAAATATTGGTATTTAAAAATCGGGAGGTTGACAACTATGCAAGACTATCCCACAATCAGAATGAATATTTAAACATTAGATCTGCACTACGTAACTAAGTTTTGGTACTGGTGCTTGTTACACTACAAATTTAAGGGGCTACTTCAGTCACGTGAAGACACTCGCAAGATAATATTAAACCTATGAGAGTTCTTTTTAAATAATTATTTTTCACATTGGGTAGCTGATGTCTCTACTAAGGTCCTCTTTTGTGCATCCAAAATCGTAAAAGTAAAATAAGACCTTTGTAAAGATCGACCTTAGCTATTAGAAAAAAAAATAAATATATAGAAATGCAAACGATATATTTTAGAAGGACGGACCCATTACCTTGCCTTGCGTGTGTCCTCGTGTGACTGTATTATCCTCTTCAGTGCTAAATTTCACTACCACGCTTGCTAGTACTAGTTCCTTAGTGTAGCAACTGGTAAGATGAGCGAAGACGAAAGATCAGGATTTAAAAAAGTGTAGATTGGAAAATGTAGTCCATTCTGCACTTTTTTTCCAAGAAAACACTTTTCTAATTAAATTTTAAGGAATGAACTATAAAATATAAATAGGGCCATGATTGAGGCCATGGTCTCTAATTTAACTAATTGGACTTTCTTAAAGCGAAAATTGTAAGTAAACGAAAGTTCGCTATAATAATTTACACGTTGATTGAATTTAAAAATAAGTTTTCTTTATTAAAGATTGACAACATAAAGTTAGTTATATTTGTTTCGCGTATTTCAGTAATATATATATATATACGAAACGTAGTATTTCAAGGTATGCTAATGAAAAATATGTTATGAATCACACCTGTATCTATTTTAGCCTGTCATTTCAAAAAAATTTATTTTATTGTTGTTATTTTTTTCGTGACTGTTTATTTAGCATCATGGGCCGATAGAATGAAATACCGGAGGTTGAGGCGGCGATCTATTTTTTCTTTGTATGAGAGGGGGAGGGGGGAAGTTTTGAGATAAGCCGATGCCTTATTAAAAAAAATTTCAAAAGGGCAATGTTTTTCATTAATTTATTGAAATTTTTCCCTAAATATTTTTTTATAATTGTGAAAATTTTTGGAAGTTTAAAAAAGATATTTTCATTTATTTAGATAGTTACCGCTTTTCAACATAATCTACTGGTATGAAATATTTTATTATTATTATTATTTTATTATTATTATTGTATTTTACGTTATTTTATTAGTTTTTAAATCTTAGTTATATGGAGAGAAAATTAGTATAAATGTAATTAATGTATATTTAAGGTTTGTTTCTTTTCAATTTTTAGTTCTTGAGGGCCATCTCTATATATGTTTACTAACTTTCTTCTTCATTTTTCTTAGAAGGATTTTGAAGAAAGATTATAATACCGCAAATATTTAAAAAAACAAAATTTACATAGCTGCCACATTTTACGCTTGTTTTGTTACAACTGAAATATCAAAGAAATATTTGACTTAATAATTCGCAGATTAAATAAGGCAAAATTTACTACTGAATTTTAGTGATAAGAAAAAAAACGTAAAAGTTACCAGCTATAAATTTAGATGATATGTTCATTTTTAATTTCATTAAAATTTTGGCAAATGGCAGTCCCCCATCCATTTCTATTTCAAGATATTCGCACTCCTCTTCTTTCCCAAGATTTTTAATATAATTTAAACAGTACACAGCGTAAATAACGGTATGAATATGTTTACGGAAAACTTTGAAACCTTATCTGAATAACATCTATTTTTACAAGAGTTAAATCTTTAGGATAGTGACATGCAAGAAGTGTACATTTTAACAGTTTTGGCATGCGTGCAAATAAAACACAATTGGCCGTAGAACATTTTATGGCGTAACGGGGCTCACTTACACGGATGCGGAACAGTAAACATACAAAATGGCCACATCTAGACAACAGAGAATCCTCATCAATTCCGGACAATGCCCTTTCATTCATCAGAATTGTCGGTATGGATAGGTTTTACCGCCATGTTTTTGGTTGAGCCATTCTTTTAGGAAATCTGTCAGCAGAGTCCAAAAGTCCTTTGGCACCCCCCTCCCCCACATTTTGGGTGTTACACTAAAGCGTTGTTGCGACATTGTTTTTCTGAAGATCACATTTCCTGTCGTAGTTTAGTACAAGATGGCCACTGCTCTCATCAGTCTCTTATGATTTTTTGCTTAGGATTTACCTCAGACGCAAAATATATCAAGGAATCCTTGGAATTTCAAGAGCCTTATAAGGTTTCACGCACGTAAAATCTCTACTCATCAGTTACTTACTGCTGTGGATTATGCTGTGACGCGGTATTACTTGTTGACTCTGCAGCACAATAGGCCTACAGGCTGTCTGTCTCAGACCATTCTGAGACAGCTCAAAAAATGTTCTGTTTGATGATATGTTAGTCACGTGTGGCTGAATAATGATGTTATCCAAATATTTGCGTGATCGAGAGTTTGTGTGTATATGGTATGAATTAATAAATTTATATGATGACACTTTACATAATGTGCTTTATTGGTAGTATCAGGAGTAATGTCCATTATCTGACAATGATCACAGTGTCACATTTTCACCTATCAGCGACTTTATAAACTAAATTTATTTTATTGCATTGATCATTTCTCCATGCTCTGAATTGCAAACACCCTAAATTTGATGGGGTTACGTGCAGTTGGTGTCTCTCAAGAGCGTTCCAAACAGGAATACTTTAATTTGAATAAACCTGTATGTATATGTTATATATGATTTCAAATGTATTATGTATATATATATATATATGTGTGTGTGTGTGTGTGTGTGTGTGTGTGTGTGTTTGTGTAAAATTCTTAATATTGTTTTCAAAAATCGCCAATGAAAGAAGAAATATATTTTTGCATTGGGGATCTAAATTAAAACTGTGAAAGAAAGCCAGAATTCAAAAGCACCCTTTTAAAATGTTTGAAAAAAATCTAGTAGTACGATTGGAACAAGATAATACAGTTGAAGCACTTTATAACGAATTACGATATAACGAAAAGCACGATATAACGAAATGCTCAAACCCATTTAGTTGGTCTGTATGTTAAAGAATACAGAATTCAAAACGATTTAACGAAATATTTATTACGATAAGCACAATATAACGAAAAGAATTCGAACATGAAAAGTAAAAAAAAAAACGATATAGCGAATTATTTTATTTTATTTTGTTTTTTTCTACTTAACGCAGGATTAGAATTTTATTTCTTAAATACCAGCTTTTTTTTCCCCGTGATATAACCGTCAATCTTTTTCTCTACGGCCAATCACATACTTTCAATACTCACAAGAGAGATTTGGCGAGGGGCAATGTTTTAAGACAGACAGAGGGGCGACAGCTTAGCTAAACTGGATTATGTTGTTTTTTATTTGATTACATTCATTGACATTTGCTTTTCCTGTAAATTTATCGCGTGTTAATTTTTAAAACTCTTTGTACGCTGGCTATGTCTAACAAAAGAAAATGTTTGAGTTTAGAAGAGAAAGTCTAAATTATAAAATGCGTCGAGAATAATGTTAAAAAAAAAACGATGTAGCGAAAAAAAAAAAAAAATTGGCATTCCAAGTAGCTCTCTCAGCACAATAATAAACTGGCAACGCGTTCACAGTTACTGCAACATATTTTGTTAACCTTAATAATGTCATTTTAATCATAAATTTTTACCTTATGTAGGAAATGTACATGAGAATTTTCGTTATCGAGACTCAATAAATTAAGAAAGAATGTCAATATTATTTCCGTCAAACGATAACATTAATATAATAATCTTAAGAGGTTTTTTGCAATAAAGCGTGAACAGAAATCAATGCTTATCTTAATGTATGTAAAGACTAACAATTAAAATATGGAAATTTAATACGCAATGCGTTATCCTTAACAGATTGTTTTTTAATTGCGAAACAGATGACTCTTTATTATTTTTTTCTTCGTAGAAACATTGGTTTGTGCGACAAATGTTTTTTCTCCAAATAGACAACCATGTTATTAAAAGTGGGGAAATTTCTTTCTTGTTTTCATTTAGTGTAAAATAAATTTTGAGTGATTGTAACAATATTTGAAAAATATTTTGAACTGATAAATACCAGCATAATCTGAAGTTAGAAAAATTTTCTTTTTTTTCTGAAAAAATATATTAAGCTGCAACATAATAAAGAGAAATGCAAAAATAATAATGAATGCATTAAAATTCCGTTTATTTTATTTATTTATTTTAAATTAAATGTTATGTTATGAACTATAAGCAAATAATAAACCATTAAATTTCTCAATGGAATATTTTATGACATGATCTAAATTGACATGTCCAAGGTTAGATTATATTTTATAAGAATATGATAAGTGTGTGAAGATATTTAGATAATTTATTGTTTCTCTTTAAGCCAAAATTAAATTAATCTAGACGTTCTACAATTTAATAATTTCATTCAAACTCTTCTGTTTAAGGTACTCACTATTTAGGTCAATAGTCGTAATTATAAGTCTTCTTTGCTTGTGTAAATTCCTTATATATATATTTTTTATTTTATTTTAGGTAAAATTTAGCTCTAACAATATGTAGGATGTATTTCGTCAGTGCTACACATCGTCTTTGGGAAAATTGAATTTACTAATTTAATGTCTAAATGATTGAATTGAATTCACTGAAATGCATGCTCATTAATTATAATAATTTTCAACTTAAAGTAAAATGTAGGAATTCGTGTTGTAAAACTTCATTTACCCTTACGTCAAAATATCTTCTGGATTCTAGTTTTTTATTACTCCTATTATATAAAATGCGCAGGCTTTCAAATGTTAAGGAGCAACGCGGTTGTTAATTTCATCATTAATATAATCATACAAGGATAACATACAAGACTGGTCCAAAGTTATTGAAATACACTATTTACAGAAAAACTTGATTTTACATTTGGATAGTTCGGAGCTGTTATTCTTAGAAAATTCTTTTTGCATACAGAATGTACCTAAATTGATGGCCAAAATTGTAAAGGGTAATAATACATGCCAAGACAATGTATATATATATATATATATATATATACATAGCAAATCAGGGTGGCAATCCACTTTTTCTCGTGAAAATACAGGGTGTTTCACACCAAGCCGAACTCGGGATTTTGTTCATAATTGAAACAATAATGAAGATATTTTAGTGAAATCTTCAACAGACTTACTTTGCTTTCTATGAAATATGATAAAATCACAAGAAGTACTTAAAATAGCCATCATTTACGTCCGAAAAGCACTGAACGGAGCTTTAATATTCGGGAGGTTAGTTGACAATGAATTTAACTAAAATATCTTCATTATTCTTGCAGCTATAACGAAAATACTGATTAGGATTGATGTGACGCATCCTGTACTTTTTAATAAATAAATCTATTGCGACCCGGGTTTCTATACAAAAATTGGTTTCTTGACATGTTTTATTACGCCCTTACAGCTCTGACCATCGGTTCAGGTATGCCCTGTATATGCTGATAGGCACTATTTACAGAAGTGCAGAAGCTTAGGTTTGCGTATTTCTAAACATTTACTCTTATAGTTATGTGCCCTGATAAAGGAGTATGAGTTTTGAGATATTTGATACATATATATCAGAACTGTATAAGGAAAATTTTGTTGATGAATAGTGACGATTAGCAAATGATAATGCACTTGTTTACTGGGTATTTTTGAGAAATATATTGAGGATTAAGATATCAAACAAGTGGGCTATGCATAGCGATTCCACAATTTTAATATTACCGATCACATTTAGACCAATATCAGAAAACAAGCGGTGTCTCTCAATCTGAGATTGATCAACACATGTCTGTGTTTCAGTGGGCTCGATAACTTGATTGCCAGTGTATAAAACGATTTCATCCGTATAGGAGGACTTACGTCTTATCAAAATTCAATGTTTAAGTAGAATTGATCTGTTTTTTTCTAACAATCATAGTTATTAACACTTAAATTATTAAATTTTGTCAAAATATATAGAATAAAAGTAAAAAAGTCCTTCGGCCTGTACCGGGAGGAAAAGGAAGCTTTCATAGTCATGTTTTTAAAAATTTAACTCATTTTACTCAAACATCCGAAGCTAAAATGCGTGGTATTCGATTATAGAAGATTCAATTTCAATTACCATTAATACTGAATGTGAATTTCAGCATGAGAGTTACAGCATAACAAAAATCAGATTATTTCAAAATGTCAACCACCCTAGAATTTCAAACTGCCATATCTCAACCATTTTTTAAGATAAAGCCAAAACAAAAAATGTTCCGGAATCCTTGTATCACGATCTAACACTTAACAGAAACAACTTTTTCAATTTATAACTTTTTATACATATTTTTGAATTTTAAAAAAAATTAAAGTTTAACTGGCAACAAATTTTGAAACAAGATGGCGCATGAAGCTGGCCAACGAACTCGGTCGAGACCTCGGTATGTTCTGTACACATGATCAGTCACATTCATATCGGTTCATAAATACGACAGTTACAGCATAACAAATATCAGATTGTTTCAAAATCTCAGCCACCCTAGAATTTCAAACTGCCATATCTCAGCCCTTTTTTAAAGATATAGCCAAAACAAAAAAATGTTCCAGAATCCTTGTATGTCGTTCTAACACTTAACAGAAACATTTTTTTTCAATTTATAATCCTTTTGTACATCTTTTTGAATTTTATAAAATTTAAAAATTTTATTGGCCACTATTTTGAAACAAGATGGCGGATGAAGCTGGCCAACGAACTCGGTCGAAACTTTGGTATGTCCTATACACATACTCAGTCACATCCGAATCGGTTCATAAATAAGAGAGTTACAGCATGACATACGTCATATATATATATATATATAAATCAACATTTAAACGGAGGGTGGTTTGGGGGCTGGGGGTCATGATCGGTGAAAATATATCAAAATATTTTGGAATTGCTTTCCTCCGAACGGCTGCAATAGGCAGCTTTTTGTAATGAAAGCTACCTAACAGCAAACTGAACCTGGTCATTCAAATTCCATGCATTCAATTTTCTTTGTTAAAATTTATTCGTAACAAAAGTTTGAAATTTTAGAATTCAGTGTATTTACAACAGAAATAAATAAATATATTTATACAATATTACTTTTTTACGAGGCTGTTGAGCAGATAAATAAACTAGAGTGATATACAAATGATAGTTTTATAGATTTTTTTTCTTATAAAACTAAAAATTTAGCTGTTTGAAATTAACTTTATAACAATGTAATAAAGATAAAACTTTAGAAAAAGCACAACTTACAAAACGTATAAGTTACCTTTCTTACGTACATTCTCTTTACACGAAATAAATAAATTCCCTTTGTTCAATAAATGTTTTAAAATAAGAAAACGATCACAAATAACGTTTTGCTTAAATAGAGCTAATTGTTGTTACCTCTATTAACTTCATTTTGAGTGCAGATGAATTATTTAAGCTAACTTTATCTACAGTTACTTTTTCAGCTATATTTTCTGAATGTAAGATTATAAATTTACAACAAAAGGCTATCATATTTGGCTGTGTGTTACAAACAGTTTGAAACTAGTGACCAAACGTTTCCAAAATTTGGGGACGTTGTTCACGTTTAAAGGACTTCTTCTAACATCTTCAGCTTTTGAATTTAAAAGACTTATTGGCTTGTATAAAGTTTATAAATTCAAGAAGTTAAAAAAAGGTGAATATTAAGATGTTATAATTATATGTCATAAAAATATAAGTATACTTAATGCGTCCACCATCGCGAGGAACGAACTCTGCATGTGGCGAACTTATTAAGAGTATTTAATTTGATTTTCGTATTAAAGTAAATTATAAATGTGCATTTGACTTACAACAAACTACATTTCTACACGCGATTAGTGACCCATTTAAACCGGTAATTGGATATATAAAAATTAATAATTCTGTACTTCTAATAAAATAATTTTTAAATGTAAGACGTTATTTTATACAAAATCGATAACGGCCTGTCTACATTTTTGTAACTGACTTTGCTTGGAGATCTCTAATTGCAGTTTTCGATATAGAGTCGATCCCTTCCACATTTCTCTACTAGGGAGTGCTGCAATCATTCTCATATGATAGCGTACAGTCATTTCACTATAGGTAGACATTTGACCCTCAATGAAAGCTTTTTCCGTTTAGTCGTTATTTGAGTGTTTTCTGACTTTACATTTAACCCAGTATATTTAATACTGTTATCAAACTGCGAGACGTAAAAACGATTTACAATAATTAAAGTACATTTAATTGATTCAGTGCTTTAATCAAGCGTAACGTAAATTGGATTACTTATTTAAAATTTTTTTGTAAAGACGTCTATCAAGTACAAATGCGTTAGGTACAATTTTTTACAATAAAGCATATTACGCATTTCCAAATCTAATGTTTTTTCCCCTTTGGTCTGAACCTTTAATAATTTAAATCTTTATTTATTATTTCTATAAATGAACGACTGAAAATTATCATATTTTTTACATTAAATTAGAATCTTTATATTTATGTACTTATGTCTAAAGTTCATCAGATTATTTAGTACATGTGTTTCTAAGACACAGATGTTATGGGCCTAAAACCTAAATCAAAACAATGTTAATATGATGTTAATCAATGTTACGTATTGGACCGAGTGTATATTATGTTAAAAAGATAAGTTTATAAATACATAAAGAGTTTTTAAAAATAATGTGTGCTAATAGCTGTTCAGTGATAAAAAAAAATAAAATAGTACGTTGTATTACGTGTTTCATTGCGAAGGAAAACGATTTTCAATAATTGAAATTCCTTTAATTGATTCAGAGCTTTAATCAGGTGTAACGTAAACTGCATTACTTATTTTCTATTTTCTTGTATAAACGTCTTTCAAGTACAAATATGTTAAGTGTAAATTTTTACAATTAAGCATATTGCCATTTATTTCCAAATCTGGTGATTTTGTTTCCTTTGGTCTGAACCTTTAATAATTTAAATATTGCATTGATTATTTCTATAAATGAACGATTGGAAATTATTATGTTTTTACTTACCCATCATACGTAGTATAGGGTAAGTCTTGTAATCGTTTTGAAAATCGAAAAATTTTTTTTGACGGATTTACACGTTTCAGACACTGGAGATTCCGAAAAACATATTTTTAGAAAAAAAATTTTGCCGTCCGTCTGTGTGTCTGTGTGTCTGTAAACGCTCTATCTCCCGAAAAAATTGAGATAGAGACTTGCAATTTGGTATGTACTTAGTATGTAATAATGGGAAGAAGCCTATTTCATTTCAATAACCTCGATTAACCGGAACAATTTTTTTCGGACTCTCGAAATATTCGTTCTGATGAAAGGTATATAAAAATTTTCGAAATTGTTTATTTTAAGAAATGAATATAAAAGATAATAAAAAAACATAAATTTTGAATAAAGCATGAAGTCGATCGGATAATTAGTTGCCGAGATATTTGGAATCCTATTTTCCACACTCTTCGATTTTTCATGACCCTGTATTTCATCCAAATTTCACTTCAAAGATATATTTTAATTGGAAATTTGACGTTTAATCAGATGCAATAAACCGCTAGTTAATAGGATTATTATTTTTGGAGTTATAAGGAAAAACCTCTTTCAAGCAATTCAGTAATCGAGCATTTAAAGTTTGTGACGTCATCAAGCCACGATTTTATTTGAATTGCAATGCATTTTATAAGTACTTTACACATTTTTATTTTAATATTTTACATTATGCATATCCATGATGGGTAAGTATTACGGTGGCCCCCAACGACTAGTTTACATTCAAATTAGAATCATTATATTTATTTACCTATGTACAAAGTTCATCAGATTAGTTAGTACAAGCCTTGTAATTCTAAGGAACAGACGTTATGTGCCTAAAACCTAAAAATTAAAAGAACGCAATAAATGAAAAATAATAGATTTATTGTTATATGATTTCTGATTTATTATTAGAGACACATATTAAAGTAAAATAACTAAAAAAAATATATATATAATACTATTAAAAATATATTTTGAAAGTAGATAAATATCATAAGTGGATTAATTTAAAAAATGCTTGTAAAACGTTTTTAATTAGATACGGAACTAAGAGCAGTCGTGATGAAATAGCTCCTTTTTCAATAATACACCAAAAATTATTTATTCGTACATTTTCCCGCTTGCAATTTCAAAGGTTATCATGTTAATAAGACACGAGTGGTTTTATATACAGTAAATAATTTCTGGCTGAAAATAACGGATAACCGACTATAAATATATAAGCAAATGATACCAGAGTTTAAAAAAAAAACGTTTGCCTGAGCTAAGCTAATTTAATTTAATTAGTGATACTTCTATTTAAACTTCAGTTTCATTAAAGTTTTGAACTAGAAAATGATACAGGGGACAAGCAATTAAATATTGGCATAATCTAAATGTAATTTTAATACTGCAAGTTTTTTTTAAGCTTTATAATGTCTTGAAATTAACCTATTTGATTTAGTTTTATTCTAAAACAAAATAAAGAAACAAATTTCCTATTTAATTTTGGATTTTTACACCTCTTTATTACGTCCTTATAATGTGTTTATAAGAATATATTTTTGAATATGTATAAAAATAAATCTGTTGCCGCTGAATAAGACAACTTGATGCATTTTAAAAATATTATATTTTATTCTAATCGTATCGCATCCTGAAACTACATTTAACTAAGACTATCCTTATTCACTATGTAAAATATTTCTTCAGATTAAACTTTTTTGCACAATAACTCATCATTTGAGAGTGACAATCGATAAATATACTTCTGTGTTTTATTAATGTATTACCTTTTTGTAAAAAACGACATCATTTCACAAAAATAACTAATATTTATTACGTAATATTGTACCAATGCATTCTGTAATAATGAAGCTCTAATGAATTTTAACATTCTTACAAAGAACATTCAAGAAGTGGCACAGACTGATTGTAACGAAAAATTTTAAGGAAGGATAAAGGTACCAAGATATAAGTTTAACTGGGACAAATGGGTCATGATTTTACACTGTGACTCTGGAGTTTCTGGCAATTCAGCTTCCAGAGGCCAATGTTCATTTTGAATTAAAGTCTGAACCTTTGTAAATGTGTTCAATGAGGTTCACTCTATCAAACAGTTTTAAAATTGCACCCTCCTGTCTAAAAATTAAAACATATATATGTTTCATCTTTACATCACCGTGGGTCCAGTTGCTCCATAAAAGTGGAAACAATTTTGCATAACTACGCCGATCATGACTTCCAGAACCCAAAACCACCCCCCAGTTCAAAACTTTTATATATCTATCTATCTAAATCACTTTTTATGGACACGATAACTTCAATAATTTTGCACAAATCTCTTCCAAACTGATGCATAAAATCTCGGTCAAGTTCATTAATGGGCAAAATCGAACCAGGGGGGGGGATGGGGGGGCTATTTATGAATACAGAAAAATTACCATAACTTCTTAATTATGATACGTATCGAATCTGTTAAAAGTTATTATTACTTCTAGGAAAAGGGCCAAAAATTTATGTATGACAGATTTTTTATATCATTAAAAATGGCAAGGGGTGGGGAATAGGGGTTTCGGAAGAAAAAAATCATAACTTTGTCAATTCACAAGATATCAAATCCGCTAAATTTATTATAAATCCTCTTAATATTATCTACAACTTTTATATTAACCCATTTTTTATAGGACCAACCCTTACAGAAAAAAAAATCCCTGCTGGCTCCGCCCACAGACACATGTAGATTTCGAAGTGGGCGGTCCCAAATAGCGCATCATGGCAAAAAGGTAATTTCTTCTGCAATTCCCAATAAATAGGCGCCCCACGATCTGCGTCTTCGAAATCTACCTGTGCCTGTAGGCCGAGCCGTCAGGGATTTTTTTTATAATGAATTTCTCCGCAACATTTTAGTCTGGTGAATATTCATCAATTTTCCATAGAGACTGCATATTTTTATCAAAATAAACAGTATGTTCTGGAGTTATATTGATGCATATATTTAATGCTGCAAAAAAAAAAAAAAAAAAAAAAAAAAAAAAACCACTAGAATCATGTTTAATGTATTAATTGTAATTTTAAATGATAGAAAATGGAGGTATTTATTTCTTAACACGTCTGTATAAGGCAAAATTATGTTTCCTTTTATCTCGTTTACGATGGAATTTTAAATAACTTTCCAGTGTGGCTCGTAATATTTATGGCTATAATAACGCTAATAATAATACGCGAACAATTGCTTCCACGGGTAATTACGAGCTAGCTACATTAGTGTCTCAGTCTAAGCTAATCTTCAAAGCGTATAATAAAGATTTCTGAAAATTCTTATTAGTATACAGGCAGTTAATTGATTCCTTGCATAAGAATGTAATATTAAAAGTTTGCTATTGAGACTAACTCTCCAATCTTTAGCGCAAATTCGCTAAATTAAATGGCAAGCTAACTGTGTCACCCTCTTTACTGTTAACATAATGTGTGACATTTATTAAGTGCATTTTGAATTTTAATGTCGCATTGAAATAATTTTGTTTATCTGCCAGTAAAGAACTCTTATTTAAAAAGAAAATAATTGGTAAAATGTAAAAGCTTAATTTATTTGAGCCAACTTTGTAAAGAAGAATACTATGGTCAATTGTAAATTATAAAATTATAAAATTTAAAACATTTTAATGTTTTTATTAAATATACAGTTAAAATTTGTTTTTTTTTTTCATTATTTGGTAAAATTTAACAACTAAGATAATATAAGTAAAATGATTTAATTAGAAGAATAAAACAAGATTTTTAAAATTGCCGAAGAAACAAAAATTTCGAAGCTATCACATTTTTACTGTTTTGGTAATGAATAACTAATTTAGAAATGACGCAAATCGCATGTAAATAGAATAACTAGATAAAACTTTCTAACCATTTTTATGTTGTACTGCTGTAGTTATCTGAGGAGAATTTAAATCTCAAGTCCATTTATCTCCGAATATAGGTTTTTCACGTCTTTATTAAAAGTTTTTTTAATAAAAATACTACTTAAATTATCGTAATATTAATATAAAATGCAATCGTTTTTAAATGAATGAAGTTGTTCATTATGGGTTTTATTTGTTTAATCAAAACATGTCCGTATGGAACAGGAGAAATATATTTTTTTTAAGTTACGTTTGAATGTGTTTCAAAAATTTAATTTCCTAAAATCTTGATATGCCTAATTCGGAATATTTTTTTAAATATAAATTTTATTTAAAACATAAAAAATAATTTACAATGCTTTAGGCTTTCTGAAATTTACGCCACTACCATTCATAAAATGTTTTTTTTTTCTTTGAGATTTATTAATTTTTATCGATTAAAAAGCCTTTGAATCATGTGTCAAACATTAGATTATGAAATACTTTCCTTCCAACACATTGAGAATAGTGTAACAAAACTTCACCGTTCTATAAAGTGAAAAATGATATCTAAGTAAACAATTTGGAAAACGTATAACACTTTTGAAAACATAATTTCAGCAATTTCCATCAATAGTCAATAATATATTCAATTTTTTTAGTGAAGACCTAAATATGACATACAGATTTGTATTATTGACGTATATAATATTGTTATATAAGGTAAAGCCAGGAGAGATGGCGCGGTTGGAGAGATTGCGCACATAGAGGTTCGGGGGTAAGGAGTAGAGTGAGCGTGCAGCGACTCCAGGTAGTTGTACAAAAGCAGTAGTGCAGTGTCTACTTGAAAGTGCACGTTGATTGTTTTGAGCATCTACATTAAAGCATTGCTATTTTGTTTTGTTTTTCCAAAGTAAGTGCTTGAATTTTCATAGCTATTCATCAGAATTTCTATACAATGTCAGTAGTACAAAATATTTTAAACTTAAACGATTTTTCATAAGCTACTAATCTAGACTAACAATGTGAACATCAACGGTTCGTTTTAGTAGCGGCCATGTTTAAATAAAAGGACGCTCAATCTCTCCTACCGAAATTGGAGAGTTTGCGCATCTGATACTTAGGAGAGATGGCGCATTGTTCCCATTAGTTTCCATGCTAGGAGAGATTACGCAGCTTATTGGCAAATTTGCATTAAAAAAATTTAAATGAAAATGGACTAATTTTAAGTTAAACGTGTTATCAAGTAACTTAATGTTATTTTGTAATCTTATCTGGATTTGCTTTTTCTGATTCTTTATTTTTTTTTCCTTTAATTAAAATATTTTAATCGTTTTTAAAATTATTTCCTTTTTCTGATTCTTTAATCATTAGGTTGAAATATTCACTCCTAATACAATAATATTTGTTCACAAAAACCTTACAACAATGTCCTTTAAGTGTAATTATTATTGTTAACAATTTAATTGTAGTTATTATTAGTAACAATCTCTCCTAACCATGTGCGCAATCACACCAACCCTGTAAGGACAGATTGCGCAAAATAACTTTCTTGGTTTTATTACAACTGCTCTATTAAATTACAACATAACAACAAAATAGCAATGGAAATGCATAAAAAACAAATGAAGCAAAAATTATTCATGGATAGTTTAGCAAAAAATTAATATTTAGATTTTTTTATTGTTATTCTTTTGAATTGTGCGCGGACTCTCCTAGCTTTACCTTAATGTGCTAAAATTTAGTTCATTTAGGGAACGCATAACGCGGTTGAAAATTCCTCTTCAGCAATTTACGTCATTAAAAGGAAATGCACCCGAATTCTTTTGTGCAGCCCATTATATGATCTATTAAGTTTATACACACCAAGTCATATGCAAAACACAGCTAATTTTAATACATACCACAACAGACAAAAAAGTAAAATCATGCGTTAAGCATAGAAACGCTTTGCAACACATTCAGAATACTGTAGCAAAATTTCACCGTTTAATAAGGTGAAAGATATTGTCTAAGTAAACAAGGTCAAGGTCAAATCGGGAGGGGAGGTCTACCTTTCGGCTTAAGCTCATGTCCGAGTAAACAATTTTGAAAAATTGTTTACTTAGACATGAGTTTAAGCTGAAAGGTAGGCCTCAAATTGTTCATTTAGACATGAGCTTAAGCTGGTAGGTAGGCCTCCCCGCCCGGTTTGACCTTGACCTTGTTTACTTAGACAATATCTTTCACCTTATTAAACGGTGAAGTTTTGTTTGAAAAACTCATTACACATTTGAAAACACAATTTCAGCAATTACAGTCTATAGTTGGACAAATAAATGAATTTTTTTGTGCAGCTGTGTATACGATCAATAGATTTGTGCATATATAACAGATAACATGCCAAAATTTATTTCAGTTCGGAAACGCATAACACAGCTGAAAATTCTCCTTCAACATTATCCGTCAATAAGCGGGAATGTACTCCCAATTTTTTGCGCACCCCTGTATACGATCTATAAAATTTATACACACTAAGTAATATGCAAAAAATCAGTTGCATTTAAAACCGCATACCACAATTAAAAACGCACTTCTGGAAAATATTACTCACAGACAGTACTGTAATCGAATTCGTGTGTGTCCCCCTGTAAATGAACGATAAATACTGTACCATATTCTATTGTAAGCATCTTGTAGTGCGCCCCATTGATGTATATCAATTTCACTATATGTGAAATAATGTAACACCATTAAAATGCGCTGTAAACGATTTTTTTCCATAGACAATAATGTAACGGACTTCTTTTGAGTGACCCTGTAAACGAACTATAAACGATACACACTTCATTTTCAATACCGAACGTGCCATGGTAATTCTCAATAATATATATCAATTACATGCCAATCTGACAATATTTACGCGACTTAGAGCACGGACAGCCAGACAAATCGAATTCATAAACACTTTCCAACTATGTTGGAAAAAGTTAAAAACGCACCGTATCAATTATCGCTCAAAGACAACCGAATACTTGTGTGCCTCTGTAATTGAACGATAACTGCTATGCACACCATATTCTACAGTAAGCATTTTGTGGTTCACCTCAGTGCAGCATATCCTTTCAATATGCTTGAAACGATGTAACATCATTAAAATACAATGCAAACGGTTGTTCCCCATAGACCAGAATCTATCGGAATTCTTTTGAATGTCCCTGTAAACTGTATAAAAGCTAAAAATTTTCAATACCGAACATGCCATAGTAAACCTTAATAACATATATCAATTACATGGCCACCCGAGTATAATTACGCAAGTTAAAGCAAGGACAGACAGACAGACAGATGGCGAGATAAAAGGCCAGATAAACTAAAGTCATAAACCCTTTTCAATTGCGTTGGTAATTGTTAAAAAAAAAAAAAAAAAAAAAAAAAAAAAAAAAGACTCCACATTTGGACATTTGTTTAATCTCGTATTTTGTCGTTTCTTGAAATTTATACTAGAATCTTTTACGATATAAGGATACGTATTTCTTAGATTTCAAATCGCGAAAATGTTTTATTCTTGATTTTGTTTCCGATTCACTGGCACATTGCTGAAAACAAGTAAGGACTCTTCAAAGTTCATCGGGAATTGCCTTTTATGTAAATGGAGATTAAGTGCAACTGTTCGTCAATAGGTCAATGTACTCAATATGTATAAACGAGAAATGGTTTGTTTTAAAAGCAGTCTATATTGATCTACTTTATCACATGAATGCTCCATGTATAGAGAAATTCCATTCAACAGCTTCGATAAATAAATTCTTAACATTGTAAATAATGATGTCCAAGTTTTAGTACAAAATAATTAAAATTTCCGATTAACCCAATTAGTACATTGTAAAGCAAACTGCAAAGCATTGCGCACAAACTTTTAATTTATTTTACGATTTAATTTTATAGCAAAAAATCAACAAATTCATAAAAAAAAAAAGAAATATTATAAATAATGTAGTATAATATCAGTGCAGTCCTCACATGTTTAGAGCTGAGCTATTAAGGTGCTCCATTACGTTTAAACAACCAAATTTTGGCAAATATCAGATTTTTTAAAATTATTTTATTTAAAAACTATACAATTTGCTTTTCAAATCGATTTTTTTTTTTTTTCGATGGATCCTTCATTGGAAGTGCAGTTATGGCTGATTTTGTTTCTGCTCTCAAACTGGAAGTGTGCATTTAAGTAACCGGAAGTTGCTGTTTATTTTCCTTAAGAAAGAAAATAACTTCTAATATTGAAATCCATGGAAAGTACAAGATATAAATTTGAACAGTTTTAGGAACTTCATGTGAATATTTTTAATACATTTTTAGAAATAGAAACTTTAAATGCTTTTTCTAAAGAACGCGATTTTAATGAACAACCAGTTACGAAGAACGATCCATCTCCAAAAATTATGGTCATATTTGTATAAAACCGGCCGCCTACATTTTATGTGATTGTACAGTTAGTTTTATACAACTAAATTAATGCACAGAAAATATATAAAATTTACCTAAATGATCATTTGAATGTGTATATCTCTGGAAGTTTGTATTTAATGGCCTTAATTGTTGTTCATAAAAATGTTAGTGACGCATATTTTATATTTATGTGAAAAAAAAAATGAGTAAATTATCATTATTTTTGTCTTAGGACATTTTTAGCACATGTAAAACTTTTCTTTAAAATTGTAAAAGCTAGAAAGAAATTGCATCAAAATAATTTATTTAATAAATTAAATTTTTTTTATATACTAATCTATTTGAAACAGTCAGTATTATACTCAATTTTGCTTTATTTTAGAAGAAATATGGTCGTCGAACGTAGTTGAATAACTTAAGCGTAATTCTATATCTGATCAACTACTTTAATAAAGAAAACCTTATTATTAAATTACAAGGCTTATTATTGTATACTTACATAATCATTTTTGAAACTACATTGTAATCAGCTATTCAATGGAATCCGTGAAAATCTTCTCAGTCATCCTTTAGTATAAATATCCTAGTTATCAGGCATTTTTTAACGTCTGCATGTAAAACTTTCTTTGAAATCTTACTTTCAGCCCTGCTTGTCACAAGCTTCAATACACTTTTCCAGAATCAAAAGTTAAGAAGCTGATTACATAATTTTTGAAAATTAAGAAAATGGTACAGAATTTTTCTATATTTGCTACAGTAAAACCTGCTAAGTTGACCACCTTTGTATCTTATCCACTTGACCTTTTTTCAGAGTGTACCAAATGCGTTTTTTTTTTTATATTTTGTGCCTTTATAATTTGTACATCTGTTTAAGTTGTTATGAAAACGCTTGCAACGCTGGCGGCCAACTGACATATTTTCCACTGTATTTAAATGTATAGATTTTTTTTTTCAGGTGATGTTTTATAATTGTGTTAATTTCTTTTAAAAGATATTCCTGAAGAAACAATTAACACCTGATTTCACACATATTTGTGTTAACATCCAGTGTGATGGATTAACTGTTCTCCACTGAGCACAAATATTTCATTTCACTTAGTTCTCTATAAAAAAAAGTCGCGTCCGAAATGCTTAAGACGTTTTTTTAAAAATATTCGCAGTTTTTTAATTAAATTTGCTACGGAAGATACATTCCCTTTTATTAATTAGCTATTTCAAATAGGTATGTTTGTTCAGGAATTCGATTTTAAAACATACGTCTATTCTATTTCCTTGTGAGAATTTTCGTAAGCTCTTAATCCTCTATCAAAGAATCATAATTCATTAAAGTAATAATGTTTACCTTGACTACCTTAATTAATTTTTTATAGGAATTTTTTCATTGATAATTCTTCCATAAATTCAAATTTAGCTACTGTGAATTAAACATACCAAGCTATATGAATCGAAAGAAATGTGAAAGTAATATAGATCCGTTTTCTAAAATTATATTGTAAGTAAATAAAGCATTTATGCATTTTATGTAATTATTAAAATAATAATTACATTTTCTATCATGTTGGCTATTTTTATTTTATAAAAAAAAAAAATCCTCTTCTAAAGTTATATTTTCATAATTTTAAGATTAATTATATGTTTAAGATGACATTTTACTAAATTAAAATTTCAAATTTTCTTTTCAAAGCAAACATAATGTTGAAAGATTGTTGTAAAGTTAATACGTTTTTAGTATAAGTATACTTAATCATTACTGTGTCAAAATAAACAAGTAGCGGATTAAAAAAAATTGACTAATGGAAATAAATTAAATATCTATTTAATCAATGAAATTGAAACCTGCATATATCATTTCTAAATAAAATACTTTCATTTATTTTCCTAATTAACTTTCCCTATATAGGAAAATCAGGAATCGCGTTTTAAAAGAATTGTGCCTTGAAGTACTTCATTTTCAAAGCTACTTAATATCTTATTCTTGCATTTTCAAAATAACAAGTGTTCTACAAGCATATTCCACAACAAAACTGTATAAAGAACTAACTAAAAAGAAAGTTCACCGGCTTAAACGACAAAGACATCACAGCACTCGAAGCTAATATAGGATTTCTTATTCGTGAATGATATTATTGTCATTCTTTATATATTATTTCTGATCTAGTACAATAACCTCGACTATTTTTCCTCATTTTCAGATGATTCAGAAAAATGTATCTATATTAATGATCATTTCCCGAACACACTAAAATTAGCAACTAAAGCATTGATCTTCATTTATGAATTATTTATTTGGCACTATAAAGGAAAATAATAAAGACATATTTTGTGAAAAAAATCTAATACCATCGTTATATCTATTTTTTGAAACGTTTTGCTAATGATAAGCCCAACAGGTGTCAGAAGTATTGAATGAAATTAGCAAGAATTTTACCTTTGCTTGGGCTGGTTCTATTTAAAAATATATATATATACCTTTTTAAAAGCATCGTTTACAAAATACATAAAACAAAGGACAAAAGGGTCAGGAAGACTATAAGACGTCACCTCTTTTAATGGTGAACATAAAAGTTTTCTCAAAACTTTTTTATTATAATATTTTTTATTGTTTGTTATATCTTTTCACTATTATATAATATTTAGGTTAACTGCAACTTTTGCACTTTTTGATGGCAAATGTTGACTATTTTTTCACATCTTATCTGTTAATTTCAGACATAGTGGACGAAGGTACCATTTTGATTTTCATATGGGTTTATGTTGAGGGTGTAAGAATTTATAAAAATTAAAATAAATTTGAAACTATCTAAAATCGCTCATACTAAAATCGGTAACTAAAAGCTCTCATACTTTACAAAAATCGATATATATATATATACACATTTCATATATTTATTACATACAGAGCGACCGAAGGTAATACCTTAAAATATAATTGGTACAATTTGCTCATACTTGAAAAATAAATTGTTTACAAGATAAATAAAGTTTATAATATTATATTTTATAAAATTTTATATATATATATATATATATATATATTTGTAGCATCATTAATTAAATTATTTTACTGTAGTATAAATTTTTGTTAAGCCGTTTGCGACGTACCCTTCCGGGTAGTTCACTTGAAAAGTAGCTATCACACAAAAGTAACAATAACAACATTTTATTCAAAAGCAATAGTAAGGGTGATTGGCATTGGAGTGGACTTAAACTAAAAATGATCAAAATAAGCTTGAAACACTACAAGACTGAAAGGGGGAATGTTTTCCCAAAATACTCTCTAAATTCAAACACTTAGCTGAAAACAAAATTGCTTCTCTGATCGCTCTGCGAGAACCGAAGCAAGTCACTTTAGCTCGCTATAAAATGTCACTAGAAAAGCTGTGACTATAAAATGTCACTTTAAACAGAGCAACATCACTATCATAAAAAACCCTCCTGGATTTCCAAAATAGCTATATGAAAACTTCGTTTGCTACACAGCACGTGGGAAACCTTGACGTTCTAAAGCAGTAAGTGGTGAAAATCAGACTCAATTACCACTATGGGCGAGATTAATCTAAATCCATCGAATCAAACTCCTACAGCAGTATGTATAGCAACTATATAACCACAGATACCTAATTACCGTATCATTGCACAAAATAACCGTGAAAATCAGATTCCCGGAGATTCAGATTTACTTTGCGAAAGATGAAGAAATGACTGAATAGGATAGCTCATTCACGCACAAATGTCTGAATTCACGACACCACGATCGCACTCAAAAACTCAAAACTCGCTCAATCACCGAGTACATTCGTAAAGCAATAGCTAGACACTATGCTAATATTTATTATGTATTATTAATTTAAGTTTTTAACGTTCTATGATATACTTTAAAAATTACATGGCAGGTCCACTTTTAAAGCTTAATCGACACTAGTAATTTTAGAAAACTTGTTTACCTACTAGTTTCTTTCTTTTTTAGCCGAAAATATATAGGACAACAAAAAATGATTATTTTTCCAAAAAAACTCTCAGAAAATACGTATGGCAAGATTCACTAAAGTGCTTAGTAACCGAAATTCATTTTAACAGAATTTAAATGTTACAGTAATTTTCACATCACAATTATATTATCAAATATTTTGAAGGTATAAAATTGGGAAGACTTAAGGATGTGTGATCACGTTATAAATATATCTGGAAAAAATATTCTGTTCAGATTGTGTGAAAATAAAAGTATATAAATATGATTAAGGAAGTATTCGTATTGAAACTCTTGTTATTTCTTTTGGTATTTCTTCTGTAATGTGCATATTCTGCAAAGTAATTGATATATACTGCGAATTATTGTATGTAACTTAAATGACTTCAAGATGTCGAAATATGCTTATTCTTTCAATAAGATAAAAATAAAAACAAAATTTATACCACTTCTTAATATTTAGCATTTCTTTTGTTTTGCCAAACTGTATGTTTGGTTCTTGTAAGCAAATGATAGCTGTAGAAACCAAAATTGAAACATATTTTTCATTTTAAATGTTTGGCATAAATATAGCATCGTAGAAATATATCTTAGACAACACATTGGTTAAATGTAGTGGTTCATCTTTTTAAATATCGCCAAATTATTGGAGAAAAAATAGCAAAAAATATCTAAAATTATCTTACCTCAATATTGTTCAACGCTATAAAACATTTACTTAACATTTTTAGTAGAGATAATTTAGGAAAGTATATACTAGAGCTAAAAGTTTAGACATTTTCTATCTTTCAACTTTAATTTATGGAATAAGCAAAGTTAATTAAAATTATGTTAAAACTTAAAAATAAACCCTTTTTTTTCTTTGTTTCGAATATACGAAATGTTTAACAGAGGACAACAGATGGAGATAAATAAATAAATACTTTCCACTTTGAATGTTAACATAATTTTAACTACAAATTTTCCCAATTACGTGTTAACATAATCTTGACAAACCCATTACAACCCCCCCCCCCCTACACACGCACACACATTGTAAAAAAAGAGAGAAATAGATGTTGTTTCAGAGGGAAAAATGCCTCTCTGCTTGACACATTTTCTTCGTAAAAATCAACAGTTTTATCTTTTTTTCTCTGCAAAATACAAATGGGTCAAGTACATGGGATCTAAAAATTTTTTAAATTTTAGACTTTTAGATTCACATAACTATAAAATATTGGGCAGTGTTATAGAAAATGTACGCCATTTATATCGAATAAATGAAATGTTACGTTATTTACATATGTAAAATAAAAAGATAACAAATTGCAATATATGTTAAAAGTTTTTAGACACTTTTTTTTTCTACGTGAACCACTCAGTTTTCAGAATTATGTGAATAATGTATGTTTTTGTTATTTAATTTATGTTTGTTATTCATTCTAAATTTAATTATTTTTGTCTGTCTTTTATTCAGTAGAAATATTTTTATATTTTTAATGCTTTTAGTAATTTTATTTCTAATTAAAAATAATCGAGTATTAATTAATAAAAATATTATATTCGTGTGTTATTTTATCACTCAAAATAATATCACAGAATAAGTACCACTTTTGTGTACTTAATGAAGTGTTTATACACTATTACTAGAAGCATATCGCGAATACTTGCCATAATAAATTTTCATTTTTTAATTTATAAAAACTAGGATTATTTCAAAGTATGTCTCTACGTATAGAAAATCTTTATGAAAATATCCTATAAATTTTAATTAAGAATAAATCTTTAAACAACCATGGAATATTTAATGTATTTAAAACATAAACATCGTTCTTGATTAAAATAATGAAATATTGATATATTAAATTGAGACTACGATAATTTACATCTTCTCCTTAATGAACTAATTTGCTTTTCGGTGTTACCACAGTAAGAGAGAAAAGTTAATTGATTTCAGGACTTTTAAAACCTTTTTGAAATTTTTTCCATGCATGTTTGAGGTTGTAAAGTATTAATCTTATTTTTATACTGCAAAGAACTTACATTTGTTTCATTCCCAATTTATTGAATCTTTGAGCGATTTTTAAGAACACGAATAGTTTTTTAAATAATCTTAAAGATATATTTTTCTAATAATCTCGCACATGATTTAAATCTGAACTTATATAAAGTTCTGACTTTAATTTTCTTTTCTTTTAACTTTTTTATCACAATAGTTTAATTAAATTAAAAAGTTATTTACCTACAATATGTTTATCTACAAAATATACTCATCTACAATATACTCTATTTATCTATATTATTTTTTCTATATATATGAGTAGTATAAATTTTTCTTTGCGTGCGTTAACGCATCGAGAATTTTCGCTGCATTAAATTACTGCATTCTAAGGAAATATCCCTACGAAATTTCCTGTTTTTTGAAAAAAGATAAAGCATAGTACTTTTATTTATTTTTAGGCATCTAAGATTTATCTTCTCTATTTATTTTTTTCTTCAAATGCAGAAAGAACTTAGAATTATTTAAAATTTTACATTATCAAAGAAATATTTAATTTGAAACTTTTGTATGTATGTGTGTGCGTGCTTTTTTCACCGTTTTCTTTAAATATGAAAAAATTTTCATTATGATATACTTATCAGGATCATTAGTTTTTAACGAACAGTACATTGTTTTGTAATGAATGCACGTCGACATCTAATACCTTATTTCAATGCAAATGAAAACGTGTTGCTTAGAAAGTTTACTACTTAAGTCTATGAAGAGTTAATAAATTTATGACGTTTTAAAAATATATAATACTTAAAAAGTTATAAATTTTACAGTTGTAGAAACTTTAAATGTGATTGACCTTATAAATTTTGGTACAGATGTCACAGGAATTTCTTTTTGGCGCCAAAATGGCGATTTTTTGTCGATCGTACATAGCGTAACCTGGCGATTTTTACTTCGTATGGCAAACTGGTATTTTATTATAAAATGAAATGTGTAGATAAATAAATTAAAAGTAAAACAATATAAAAATAATTAATAAATTAAATTAAAGGTGTGTGTAATAAAAATACTGTGTGTTAAACAAAACTGTGTGTAATAATAAAATTAAATGTGTGTGTTTTATAATAAAATTATATTATAATTTCATAATAAAATAAAATTAACATGTTGTTTTCGCGAGCTAGGCCTAACAGCCATTCGAAACCGGGTTTTTCTCGCCAAAACAGCGCCACAAAAAATGACCTCAACCCCAGTGCGTCTGCGACATCAATTCCTAATTTTTTCACTTTAGTCAACACAGTTTCTATCGAATTTCAACGTCTTAAATATTCTACAGTGGTGGCAAAAATTGGAAGCATTCCGTAAAGTTTCTTTTTGAGAATATTTTTAAGAATAATATTTTTTTTTTTACACTTTCCAACATATTACTTGAAAAGTGTTTATGTTGTCTGTCACTCTGACCGCACTCTAACTGGCGTAAATATACTTGGATTGCCATGCCAATGACATATGTTAATGAGGTTTACAATGACATGTTCGGTATTGAAAATGAAGTATGTAGCGTTTACAGTTCATTTACAGGGCCACTCAAAAGAATTCTGTTAGTTTACGGTCTATGGCGGAAAATCATTTGCAGTGAATTTTAATGGTGATACACTATTTCAAACATATTTAAATTGATATATATATATATATATATATCACTGAGGTACACTACAAGAGGTTTGCTATAGAATATGATGTACATCATCGTTCCGTTCATCGTTCAGTTAGAGGGACACACAAAAAAGTCGGTTAGAGTACTGTTCAAGAGCAATATTTGCTGGAAGTGCGTTTAACGTTGTGGCACGTTTTTGAATTTAACTAATTTTTGTCTATTACTTAGTGTGCACAAATTCTATAGATGATATACAGGGCATCAAAAAAGATCTCGAGTACATTTCCGTTAATTGACGAAATTTGCTGAAGGGGAATTTACAACTGTGCTACGCGTTAACTAACTGAACTCAATTTTAACATACTATGTAGTATATATACAAATTTATAGATCATATACAGGGCTGCAAGACAGAATTCGGATATTTTTCCGACTATTGATGTTAAATCCTGAAATTGGGATTTCAAATGTGTTATGCGTTTCCAATTGTATTAGAGCTTTAGCTTTTGGGTAGGCCTCCCCACCTAGTTGAACTTGTTTACTTAGACATAATCTTTGAACTTATTAAACGATGAAATTTTGTTTAAAGTATTCTGAACGTGTTGGAGAATGTTACATAATTTATGCTTGACACATGATTTTTCTTTCTTCTTTATTAAATATGTATGTTTTTAACACTTTCCAACATAGTTGAAAAGTATTTATAAATTCGGTTTGTCTGGCCGTCTGTCTGCATGTCCGTACTCTAACTCTCGTAAATATACTCGGATTGCTTTGTAATTGATATATATTATTGAGGTTCACTGTGGTATGTTTGGTATTAAAAATGATGTGTGTACCATTTATAGTTCGTTACAGGGTCACTCAAAAAATTGCGCAACGTTATGGCCTATGGGTTAAAATCGTTTATACTGTATTTTTAAAATATTACACTAGTTCAAACATAATGACGTTGATGGACATTGCTGAAGTGCACTACAAGATTCTTAGTGTAGAACATGGTGTGCATAGAATTTATCGTTCATTTGCAGAGACTCTGTTTATAAACGATAATTTCTGGAAATGCATTTTTAGTTTCTAAATGTAACTAATTTTTACTTTCTTCTATCTATAATAGAAGAAAGTATTGTAATCGAAATTTTTTTCGACTTCTGGTTTTTGACGGATTTACACGTTTTAGGGGTCAGATTCCGAAAAACATGTTTTTACAAAATGTCCGTCTGTCCGTCTGTGTGTCTTCATTGTATCATCGAAAAGTGTATGAAATGTACCTCATTTATTTTTTTGGCTATGGCAAGCAGGTTCTATTAGAATTTGGGGATATTTCGACGAAAGGGGGCGCTGTGATCGATATTTTTGTTCCATTTTCACTATTGTACCATCTAAAAGTGTATGAAGTTAAGCTTCAAATTGAACCACATTTTGTTTCTATGTTTTTGGCTATGGCAAGCAGGTTCTATCAGAATTTGGGGATATTTTGACTAAAGGGGGCGCTGTGATCGATATTTTTGTTCCATTTTCACTATTGTATCATCGAAAAGTGTATGAAGTTATGCTTCAAATTGAACCACATTTTTTTTCTACGTTTTTGGCTATGGCAAACAGGTTCTATTAGAATTTGGGGATATTTCGACGAAAAGGGGCGCTGTGATCGATATTTTTGTTCCATTTTCACTATTGTATCATCGAAAAGTGTATGAAGTTATGCTTCAAATTGAACCACATTTTTTTTCTATCTTTTTGGCTATAGCAAGCATGTTCTACTAGAATTTGGGGATATTTAGACGGAAGGGGGCGCTGTGATAGCCATTTAAAAATTTCAAATTCAAAAAGATGTGCAAAAAAATTAGAAATCCTAAAAGTTTTTTTCGTTAAATGTTCGGCCTTGATCCGGAGAATCCGGAACAATTTTTGTTTTGCCTCTATCTTAAAAAATGGCAGAGATATAGCGGTTTGAAATTTTAGGGTGGCTGACATTTTCAAACAAGACAGCAGATTTCATCCATAAACGGGTTTAATTTATGAGTTTTAGTTAACGTGGTTTCGGCAAATTTTCTTTCATTGTTGTAACCATTAATGCCATTATATGCTTATCACTATATATTTATATTCGCCAACGTCAAATTCTCGCCAAACTTGGCGACAGTTGGCGAAATATCGCCAAGTTTGGCAAAAAAATAGGTTGCCATAAATGAAGCCAACTTGGCTGTAGAGGACAAATTTGGCGATATTCTCATTCAAATTCAATGTTGACGAGAACTGGGATTGAATCTTCTTTAATTAGGTTCCACGCATTTTACCTTCGTGTTTTCCAGTAAAATTAGCTAAAATCGTAAAATCAAGAAATAGGGAGGCTATCTGTTCCTGTCGGTTCAGGCCAGAAGGACTTTTCGTAGTTTAGTATACACCAGTTGATCGCATCCCGGTAACCCGACGATTCGCAAGAAGCTGATGTACAACAGAATGACGAAAAATATTGATTTTATTGGTGATGTGATAGCGAATTTTGAAGTATTAACATGACTGAGATAGAAGAAAGTTTTGGGATTGGCACACCCGACTAGTTTGCATAATATTTGGTGTATATAAATTCTATAGATTACATACAGAACAAAAGAATTCGAGTACATTTCTGTTTATTGACGGAAATTGCTGAAAGGGAATTTTCATTTATGTTATGAGTTTCCTAACTGAACAAAATTTTAGCATACTATGTTAGTATATATACCAATCTTTAGATCATATAGAGGGCTTCAGAAAAGAATTGGAATACTAACCGACTATAGATGGTAATTACTGAATTTGGGGGTGCGTTTTGTGTTAATGCCATATAAATGTGAAAAATTTGTGAAAATGTGTTATGCGTTTTCCAAAATGCTTAGTTAGACACCATTTTCCACCTTATTAAACAGTGAAGTTTTATTACACTATTCTGAATTTATTGGAAAGTGTTTCACAAGCTTTGTTTCACGCATGAGTTTTCTTTCTTTATTTGTCTCAGTCTTCATTTGAGAAAAAAATTTTCAGCGCGCGTATTTAGTCTTTTGTTATGTAATTTATTTTGTTCTTATTCTCTGGCTATTTAACTGTTCAGATGTTTTGCAATAATTATGCACATTTCACAAAATATAATGTATTACAGGTTTCTGTCGATTAGTTGATCCTCCTATATTACTACAGTAATCCAAACCGCACTAACTCATACATACTTTCTAAAGTAAAGACTACAACAAATTCAAAGGCAAATTTCTTAAATCTTTAAATACATAAATAAACATTGTAATAATGTACTACGATGTTGTTTTTGATGTGTTATTGTTAAAGGTACATATTATGTCTTGATTTGAGACTTTTAAGCAAAATTTATTCAAGTTACATGAACTTCCATTAACATTAATGTACACTGTAAAAAAAAAAAAATCCTCAGGTTACTAAAATTTTTTTAGTATATTTCTATTCCACAGACTTTTTTAGTAACCGGTATTATAAACCGGAATCGTTGCTAGCTGTTTTCTAGTAATTCTTACAGATTTTCTTGTAACTGAGTAAGAATACAAAAAAAGTTTTTAGTAATTGCAAAGATCAATGAGAAAAACTAAAATTGTTTTAGTAGATCGACTCATTTTTTTACAGTGTATGAGTTAAAATAATATGTTATAATTAAGAAACATTAAAAAGTCAGTTTTAACCCTTTATGTACCAAATTATGAATTAACATTTCGTCTTTCAAAGCATTTTTTCTGAATTTTTGAAAGTATTTTAGTAGCTTTCTGGGTAATTATTATATAAATTTTAGAAAGTCCTCATCTATTCAAATTTAATTAACTAAATCAATATTTACTGGGGTTTTGTGAGCTATTTACAACTCTACACAAAATGTTTTTTCAGGATACAGTTTTTAGTATTTAATAGAATTAGTAAATGTGAAATCAAACGGCCTTACATATAAACATAGAAAAATTTCAGAACTAAAACTCTCTACTGGATGTCTTCCAACACCAAGAAAGCTGAATAGTTACAATTAGGAAAAAAATAACCATTTTAAAATGTTTTTGCTTTGTACAATGAATAATGTTTTTTGAACATAATAAAGTAAAGTATCTAAAACTCAGGCTAACTTGCATTAATGACAATCTATGTGTTGAATGAGTTTTATAAGAAGTTTCTTTTAATGGTACATTAAAGTACCGTTGGTGCATAAAGGGTTACGTTGAATTCTGCACAATAAAGACCTTTGTCTGACTGTCGCGCCATTGGGTCTTGTCGAATATTTATTAACACTTTCCAACATAGTTGAAAGTGTTTATGAATTCAGTTTTTCTGCATGTCTGTGTGTCCGTCTGTTTAAACACGCTCGCCTAAATATACTTGGATTTCCATGTAATTGACAATGTCATCGAGGTTTACCATGGCATGTTTGGTATTGAAAATGAAATGTGTAGCATTTATAGTTCGTTTACAGGGACACTCAAAAGATTTCTGTTACATTATAGTATATGGTGAAAAGTCGTTTGCAATGAATTTTAACATTACATTACATCAAACCTATTGAAATTCATATAGATCCCTGAGGCGCACAACAAGATATTTACCGTAGAATACGGTGAGCATAGGATTTATCGTTCATTTACAGAGACACTCAGAAAATTCGATTACTGTACCGTCTATGAGCGATTGTTGCTTGAAGTGCGTTTACAGTTGTGTCATATGTTTTTGAATTTAACTGATAGTTTGCATATTACTTGGTGTATATAAATTCTATAGACCATATACAGGGATTTACAAAAGATCTCGATTACAATTCCATTTATTGACAGAAATTGGTGAAGGGAAATATTCAGCTGTCTTATACGTTTCCGAACTGGACTCAAATTTAGCTACTATGTAGTATATATACAAAACTATATATCATATACAGGACTGCACAAAAGAATTAGTATACTTTTCTGACTGTAGATGGTAATTGCTGAAATTGGGTTTTCAAACTTCCCCCCGGGATTGCATTTATACTCTAAACCGACAACTAATTTCTGGAGTGATCCCTTGTCATCCCTTTTTTACTTGGATATCATCTTTCACATTACTAAATGGTGAAATTTTGATACAGTATTCTGAATGTGTTGGAAAGTGTTTCATAATCTATGCTTGACAAACAATTTTTTTTTCTTGTTTCTTTTAAATCCGAATTTTTTTCAAGTGATAAGTATTTGCATTATATGAAAAAAAATTTAAATTTTTTATGAGTATGTAAATATAAAAAAGTTGAAAATTTTGGCTACCGCTATAATTTTAAAATTTTAAACTACGGGAAAAAAACAACCTTTTCTATTTATTTTTACATGAATGTAGAATACTCTTTGTTAAAATTACTTTTTTTCCCAGTAAGTATTGAATATTTCATAACTTTGTTACAGGAATTATACTATTTGTTCACAGTAAAATGAATATGTCCGTTCTTTCCACAATAAATAAAAGCAAATGAAAATTTGTTAAGTAAATAAAAAATAGAACAATATTAGTTTAGATACTTATTTAATATGATATTTATTTATATGATAATACGATATTTAATTTAGTTTAATTTAGTTAATGTTGTGTTATACAATTTTAAAATATTTTGATTTCAAAATTCCAAGCGTAGAAGAATGTGAAGATCAGGAAGTGTTTTAGACCTTTTATCTGAGAAACTGTTACTATTGTAACCATTTTTAGAAAAAATAGATGTATAACTTTCAATCTAATAAAGTGTTATGTACTTTCCAATTAACAAAAAACTGAGTATTATATAGAAATGAAAATTATTTTGTTCAATAACAAATTTTTTTTTTAAATTGTTTACTTATTTATTCTGCTTAAGGTTTTATAGATGGGATTAGAAAACAATTGCAGCTACCCATTCAATATTTTCATAATTATTACAAAGATTGGTTGCAATATTAGCAGCATAGCAATAAAATTGTTATACTAGTAAATCTACAGATCAGAGGCTTCAACGTCAGCTCTACAAATTATTGTTCATTAATCTCACTAATTTTTAACATTATCTACGTAATATTTGATATCCTAAAATTCAATTTTTTAAAGTTATTTATACATTTATAAGAATATAAAATTTATCGAAAGTTCCGGAAATTTTAGAAGTATCACATTAAGCACAATGTTATGCAATGATAGGATAAACTACTTATTATTGTATGTTTTCAGAATAATAATACATTACTTCAGGGGGGCAGAGCCCCTCTGAACCCCCCGTTATCGCTTTAATTTTATATTCTCAATTTCCAGTAATTGTGCTATTCCATTTCTTGAGAATATGTCTGAATGCATTTACTATTTTAATTTCATTAGAATAACCACCTCTTTGTACAAAAGATTTTACCTATCCTTATAAGTGAACTCATATTTCAACCACTAAACATCATATGTTTCTGAAATTGAATAAAATTTCGTGTATAAAATATACTTATACAAATGTAAATTCCTCTTATGTGCCCTATATTCAATTTACACATTCAACGTTTTTGTTATTTTCATTTGGAAAACCGATTTGGTAATCTTTCTTTAGTAGTTAAAATAAATTATCATCTATTTCCTTAAAAAAAGCATATTAAAAACTTAATTCACCCAAAAATTAGCTATTTTGTTAATAAAATTTCGCGTCAAAATAATGCGATTCACTTGAATTTTCCTTTGTTGATATTCTTTGAAATATAGTTGCATAGCAACCATTTAATGAAAGAGAGAAAGAAATGCATTGGAAATTTTTGTAAAAAATGATGAATTAAAATCTTTCATATCTTTCAAATTAATGCATAAAATTTCCCAATAATTTATGCAATTTATTTCGAAATTCTAATAAATATATTGGCAAATTTTCAAAGCGATTGGATTAAATTAAGATCTCCATTTCGCAAATTTAGCATCCATAATTTACCATTTACAATTATCCCAATGCGACATTTTCTTTTCAGTGAATGTTAAAATTAAAATATCGTCTGACTTCCCATTGAAAAGCATTATGACCTAAAAAGAAATTTTCTATATTTTTCGAACGAATGAACCAAATGTAACTAAAAACTATACAGCTAATTCCGTGTACCTCACCAACATATCTACCAAAAATCAACCTATTCGGATCATTTTTGCGGCAGTTATCGCGGAACAGACAGACAGACAAACAAACAGACAGCCGGAAACCAAAAACTTTTCGCGTCTCCACAGTAAGCCTTCACTGACGTTTTGGCAATTAGGATGCATCAGAGCAGGCTTTTCCTCTATTAGTATATACTCCTACATCAAATATTTCCGTCACCAGAGTGCTATATTTCTCAGGGGTTTTTCTTTCTTTCTTTTTTTTTAATATTTCCTGAACGTAATTTATAATTACAATACATGGGAGACTGGGGCTGCTGGTCCCATATTTACTAAAATGGTCATAAGTTGTATTTCACATACAATAGCATCCCAGCTTACCGCATATACAGGGTGTCCATAATTAAACGACCCTACTTTAAAGTTGTCTACAGACGAAACTATTGGTCAGAAAGTTGTGAAATTTTGTGAAGGACATATTGAAGGAATGGGAATTTTTTTTAAGTGAAAAAAAAATTAGTTCAAAATTTCGCCACCAGATGGCGTTTTTAATGAACCAATCACATTTGAAACTTTTGGTAAGTCATGATAAACCAAGAACGTTTAATGAATTACACATTTAGCATACATTTACGATAGTTTACATATTTTATTCCAACAAAACATGTTCCACATGACGGTCATCATTTTCAGCTACCATCTGGAATCGTAGGATAGCATGTTCTACAGTTGACCGCAGTGTGTTCTGGGAAATGCTAAAAACAGCTGTCTTTAAGAACAGGTAAAGTTCTTGGTTTATCATGAGTTACCAAATGTTTCCAATGCGATGGACTCATTAAAAACGCCATCTGGTGGCGAAATTTTGAACTATTTTTTTTTTCGCTTAAACAAATTCCCATTCCTTCATTATGTCCTTCACAAAATTTCACAACTTTCTGACCAATAGTTTTGTCTGTAGACAATTTTAAAGTAGGGTCGTTTAATTATGGACACCCTGTATATAGATTATTATCCATTCTATCTTTTAACGGCGTCATAATTCTGAAAAAAGCACTAGTGATTTAAATATATATTTCCCATAACTCTGTATTTAGAGAAGTTTGACCAACTAAATCATTTAAATATTATTCCACCAGAAATTTTATTTAGGGAAATGTATCTTACTTCCGTATGGTATTTATTTAAATTCCATTACTAAATAAAGTTTTTGGAAAGGCATATATTTATGTGATGACTATTGTTTGCATTTCTGCTTCACATCATTTAGTAATAGGTATTTATTTTTTCATTCAGTTTAAATTGAGATATTCTATTATAGTTCATATTTTTTTATGCTATTAATTACTCAAATAAGTTAATTATCATTTTTGATAAGTTTAAATCCAATGATTAAAATGTGTTCAATTACGCTACATGAAGAATGGGAGATTTGATCTTGGTCAAACATCCCACATATGCAGTGGGTCAAATATCCCGCAGTTACCACTTTGAAAAAAAGTATAAACACACTTGGCAATACCTTTACTACCTTATTATTTAGAGCATTACGTAAAGTATACTTTAAATCAAAAATATATTCATTAATTTTATTTACTACTATTTTAAAAGTTTACGAAACGACACAAGAAAACTTTTGTTTTTTTTTGGGTGCAACATTCCACATTATGTTTTTATTCTCACTATAAATTGACTGAAAAACAACACTGTCTAACATAAAAGGCTTGTAATTCTCTTCCATTTTGTGTTTATGCGCAAAAATTATTTTAAAATAAAATAAAGGCAGTGTGCCAAACCTTCTGTATGATCAAACATCTCCAGTTTGCCCTACATAGTCATTAAAATATTTCTTGACAACATTACTTGTATTACATTTGAATATTAGTAAAATTTTACTTTAAATGGCAATATATAAATTCGCCTTATATTTTCTTATCTTATCATAAATTAATTCCTGATCTAACATTTTCAAAACATCCTTAATTATTTCTACATTATTATTAAAGTATTAAAAAATAATCATTATTTAAAAAAGAAAGTTTTGTTCGTTTTTTAGAAACTTGTGAATTAATTTAATGATCTAAATTAAATTATTCTGAAGGTTAATTGCGTACTTTTTTTCAATTTAAAATTTTAAAAAGTTAAAATTTTCATTTCAATTAAACATGTATATTTTTATTTATTTTATTCGTGGTCCATCATTAGATTTTTTTTTCAAATTAACAAAATAAAAATTTACATTTTACATTTAACATTCTTACATCTGTATTGTTCAAATGAAAAATAACTAATGAATTTTCTGCAAAAAGGAACTGCGAATATTTTGTGAGGATGGAGTGGAATATCGCATTTATCTTTGAATATCTTCTGGATTTGCCAAGACCATAGTTACCAACCTCCCGATTTTTTGAATACCAGTAAAATCTTACAAAAATTTTCGCTTTATTAAATTGCAGAAATTGCACGATTAAATAAAACAAATATTTTTACATAGAAATATTGGTATTTAAAAATCGGGAGGTTGACAACTATGCAAGACTATCCCACAATCAGAATGAATATTTAAACATTAGATCTGCACTACGTAACTAAGTTTTGGTACTGGTGCTTGTTACACTACAAATTTAAGGGGCTACTTCAGTCACGTGAAGACACTCGCAAGATAATATTAAACCTATGAGAGTTCTTTTTAAATAATTATTTTTCACATTGGGTAGCTGATGTCTCTACTAAGGTCCTCTTTTGTGCATCCAAAATCGTAAAAGTAAAATAAGACCTTTGTAAAGATCGACCTTAGCTATTAGAAAAAAAAATAAATATATAGAAATGCAAACGATATATTTTAGAAGGACGGACCCATTACCTTGCCTTGCGTGTGTCCTCGTGTGACTGTATTATCCTCTTCAGTGCTAAATTTCACTACCACGCTTGCTAGTACTAGTTCCTTAGTGTAGCAACTGGTAAGATGAGCGAAGACGAAAGATCAGGATTTAAAAAAGTGTAGATTGGAAAATGTAGTCCATTCTGCACTTTTTTTCCAAGAAAACACTTTTCTAATTAAATTTTAAGGAATGAACTATAAAATATAAATAGGGCCATGATTGAGGCCATGGTCTCTAATTTAACTAATTGGACTTTCTTAAAGCGAAAATTGTAAGTAAACGAAAGTTCGCTATAATAATTTACACGTTGATTGAATTTAAAAATAAGTTTTCTTTATTAAAGATTGACAACATAAAGTTAGTTATATTTGTTTCGCGTATTTCAGTAATATATATATATATACGAAACGTAGTATTTCAAGGTATGCTAATGAAAAATATGTTATGAATCACACCTGTATCTATTTTAGCCTGTCATTTCAAAAAAATTTATTTTATTGTTGTTATTTTTTTCGTGACTGTTTATTTAGCATCATGGGCCGATAGAATGAAATACCGGAGGTTGAGGCGGCGATCTATTTTTTCTTTGTATGAGAGGGGGAGGGGGGAAGTTTTGAGATAAGCCGATGCCTTATTAAAAAAAATTTCAAAAGGGCAATGTTTTTCATTAATTTATTGAAATTTTTCCCTAAATATTTTTTTATAATTGTGAAAATTTTTGGAAGTTTAAAAAAGATATTTTCATTTATTTAGATAGTTACCGCTTTTCAACATAATCTACTGGTATGAAATATTTTATTATTATTATTATTTTATTATTATTATTGTATTTTACGTTATTTTATTAGTTTTTAAATCTTAGTTATATGGAGAGAAAATTAGTATAAATGTAATTAATGTATATTTAAGGTTTGTTTCTTTTCAATTTTTAGTTCTTGAGGGCCATCTCTATATATGTTTACTAACTTTCTTCTTCATTTTTCTTAGAAGGATTTTGAAGAAAGATTATAATACCGCAAATATTTAAAAAAACAAAATTTACATAGCTGCCACATTTTACGCTTGTTTTGTTACAACTGAAATATCAAAGAAATATTTGACTTAATAATTCGCAGATTAAATAAGGCAAAATTTACTACTGAATTTTAGTGATAAGAAAAAAAACGTAAAAGTTACCAGCTATAAATTTAGATGATATGTTCATTTTTAATTTCATTAAAATTTTGGCAAATGGCAGTCCCCCATCCATTTCTATTTCAAGATATTCGCACTCCTCTTCTTTCCCAAGATTTTTAATATAATTTAAACAGTACACAGCGTAAATAACGGTATGAATATGTTTACGGAAAACTTTGAAACCTTATCTGAATAACATCTATTTTTACAAGAGTTAAATCTTTAGGATAGTGACATGCAAGAAGTGTACATTTTAACAGTTTTGGCATGCGTGCAAATAAAACACAATTGGCCGTAGAACATTTTATGGCGTAACGGGGCTCACTTACACGGATGCGGAACAGTAAACATACAAAATGGCCACATCTAGACAACAGAGAATCCTCATCAATTCCGGACAATGCCCTTTCATTCATCAGAATTGTCGGTATGGATAGGTTTTACCGCCATGTTTTTGGTTGAGCCATTCTTTTAGGAAATCTGTCAGCAGAGTCCAAAAGTCCTTTGGCACCCCCCTCCCCCACATTTTGGGTGTTACACTAAAGCGTTGTTGCGACATTGTTTTTCTGAAGATCACATTTCCTGTCGTAGTTTAGTACAAGATGGCCACTGCTCTCATCAGTCTCTTATGATTTTTTGCTTAGGATTTACCTCAGACGCAAAATATATCAAGGAATCCTTGGAATTTCAAGAGCCTTATAAGGTTTCACGCACGTAAAATCTCTACTCATCAGTTACTTACTGCTGTGGATTATGCTGTGACGCGGTATTACTTGTTGACTCTGCAGCACAATAGGCCTACAGGCTGTCTGTCTCAGACCATTCTGAGACAGCTCAAAAAATGTTCTGTTTGATGATATGTTAGTCACGTGTGGCTGAATAATGATGTTATCCAAATATTTGCGTGATCGAGAGTTTGTGTGTATATGGTATGAATTAATAAATTTATATGATGACACTTTACATAATGTGCTTTATTGGTAGTATCAGGAGTAATGTCCATTATCTGACAATGATCACAGTGTCACATTTTCACCTATCAGCGACTTTATAAACTAAATTTATTTTATTGCATTGATCATTTCTCCATGCTCTGAATTGCAAACACCCTAAATTTGATGGGGTTACGTGCAGTTGGTGTCTCTCAAGAGCGTTCCAAACAGGAATACTTTAATTTGAATAAACCTGTATGTATATGTTATATATGATTTCAAATGTATTATGTATATATATATATATATGTGTGTGTGTGTGTGTGTGTGTGTGTGTGTGTGTTTGTGTAAAATTCTTAATATTGTTTTCAAAAATCGCCAATGAAAGAAGAAATATATTTTTGCATTGGGGATCTAAATTAAAACTGTGAAAGAAAGCCAGAATTCAAAAGCACCCTTTTAAAATGTTTGAAAAAAATCTAGTAGTACGATTGGAACAAGATAATACAGTTGAAGCACTTTATAACGAATTACGATATAACGAAAAGCACGATATAACGAAATGCTCAAACCCATTTAGTTGGTCTGTATGTTAAAGAATACAGAATTCAAAACGATTTAACGAAATATTTATTACGATAAGCACAATATAACGAAAAGAATTCGAACATGAAAAGTAAAAAAAAAAACGATATAGCGAATTATTTTATTTTATTTTGTTTTTTTCTACTTAACGCAGGATTAGAATTTTATTTCTTAAATACCAGCTTTTTTTTCCCCGTGATATAACCGTCAATCTTTTTCTCTACGGCCAATCACATACTTTCAATACTCACAAGAGAGATTTGGCGAGGGGCAATGTTTTAAGACAGACAGAGGGGCGACAGCTTAGCTAAACTGGATTATGTTGTTTTTTATTTGATTACATTCATTGACATTTGCTTTTCCTGTAAATTTATCGCGTGTTAATTTTTAAAACTCTTTGTACGCTGGCTATGTCTAACAAAAGAAAATGTTTGAGTTTAGAAGAGAAAGTCTAAATTATAAAATGCGTCGAGAATAATGTTAAAAAAAAAACGATGTAGCGAAAAAAAAAAAAAAATTGGCATTCCAAGTAGCTCTCTCAGCACAATATTGAAAGATCGAGAAAATATTTTTAAAATTTTTGAAAAGGGTGCAGTTTGCCTATCGTTTATACGTACACGTACAGCGAAATATGCAGATGTGGAGGAAGTATTATTTTCATGGTTTAAAGATGCAAGATCCAAAGGCATCCCTATTAGTGGGAGTATTTTGCTAGAAAAAGCATATGAGTTTCCCGAAAGATTTGAATATAAAGACTTTCATATAAGTGATGGTTGGTTGAGTAAATTAAAAACAGATATGAAATTGTGTGTAAAAAAATATGTGGAGAAGCAGCCTCTGTTTCACAAGAAACAATTGAAGAATGGAAGAACGGAAACTCGAAAATATTTGAGGATTACGATTGAAAAGGTATTTTTAACTTGGATAAAACTGTTTTTCCGTTTGATGCTTGATAAAACTCTAACTTTAAAAAGAGAAACTTGTCACCGTGTGAAAAACAGCAGAGATCGACTTTCATTAGCATTATGCTGTAATGCCGACGGTTCTGAAAGGCAAAAATCTCTTGTAATTGGAAAAGCAAAGTATCCACGGTGTATCCCAAAGAACGTAGTGAAAACTTTTCCTGTAATGTACAGGCATAATTACAAAGCTTTGATGGCGAAATGTCAATTTGAAGAATGGATTTTAGATTTTGACAAAGAAATACAACAAAACTATAATTATCTGAATTTCAGTCATCCAGATCAATAATCGCGAAAATGAAAAAATGAATAAAAAATTATCATATGAAAATATAATTATCTTGAAATTCTTTTTAAATCAACACTTTTCTTCTTTTCACTGTTTGTAGTAAAAGTAATCCTTCCTATAAACGCTTAATTTAATATGAATACATAACAGGGTTCGTAAGCTTTTACCACAATTATTAATAGATTTTTTTGCCTTATTTAAATGCACAAAAGGGCAAATCCTGCAATTAAACGAGGCGTCTACAATTTCTTCTATTTAAATGTTAAATAGAAAAATTCTATTTAAAAATTGTGGTGAAAGCGTACAAACCCTGCATAAGGCCTTTTTTTGTATTAAACAAAAGATATTTAATAGATATATGTAATAAACCGCCCTTTTTTATGATTGTCTCCATTATACAGACTCCTGCATACTGAGAATACGTTCAGACCACATTATTTAGATAATTGGAGTTCTTACTGTATAACGAAATAATTCGTTATAACGTTTTAACGAAAGCACGTTATAACGAGAAAATATCTGGAGCACTTTCGATTTCGTTATAAGGTGCTTTGACTGTACCAAAAATTAGGAAAAATATACAGTCTTTTGGTCGTATACGAATTTTTAATTCAAGAAAAAGTTTCATATTCCTAATGTATCTAGTCATTTTTGTAACTTTAGGTTTAGGGGAATTCAAAATGACTCTCTAGGATAAGGATATTATCCGTGCTATTATAATATTGTTTTGTCTACACTAATTTAGGCATAATAAAAGTATATATATATATATATATATATATGACTTTATACATCTTAAAAATACAAACAAATCCATATACACTATGTATAAATTTATCCCTGATTTTTTTTAAATATCAAAATTGTTTTAAATCTCTGCTTCTGCAAAGCAATTAGTTGTGGCATTTGATTTTTTGTTTTCGTTTATAAAAGCGAAGTTTTTTAAATAAGGTTTTAAGTACTTAAAACTTTTGTGAAGAAACCCGTGATTTAAAACCACAAGTAAAATAATAAATAAATACCTTCTTTAAAAAACATGATGAAAAAAAACGTTACAGGTGTTTATATCGTTACCATATCCAATTAATCTAAAAAAAGTATTTTTTAATCTGCTTTTTAAAAAGAATTTTTTAGAAAGTAGTTTTAACGTTAGTGAGCGAGAAAAAATATCTAATCACAAAAACAAGGAAAATAAAAGCTTAATGTCTTTTCCTTTCCGGTTCTGGATTAAAATCCTTTGAGCTACCAGGATTTTCGATGATAGCTGAAAGAAATTGAGAATTAAGGATTTCATTTCAAATGATTTGTTGTACTTTTCTTCTTTGGTATTTACGTTGAAATATATCTTTTTTTTAGATTTCATTTTATTTAATATGTGAGTTTTTTTCCTACTTTTTATGCTATATTTTCTTCTTACGTTATATTTTTGTATCGATGCCTCTTTCATAGGTCTTTTTATATTTTCTTTTATTGTTAAGTATACAAATATGTTTTTAATTTTTTAGCACGCGTTTTTAAAGCGAGCATAGAAATGATTAAAAGTTGTTTGCCAGTTTCCAATAACGTTCTAATCGAATTGTTTTTACTTCCAGACGAATATGTGTTTAACACTTAATGCAACTTCTTGTGCGTCAGTATGTTCATCATCATCAACACGATATCAACAACTTTAAACGCGATTCAACTAATATGCATGTGTGTATTTGGATACAGTATTTTCTTCATGCGCAGAACATATTGGATATATTTTAAACACACTTTCGTTGGAGAATGTAATTATGAAATTCACGACGAAAGCCATCGGAAAAAAACTTTTTTTACGCTTGACGTCTTTCAAGTGACAACATTGAAGAACACTTGTTTGCACAGTGCCCTATCTGATACTCTGAGCGTATTACACATATGTTAAAACTGCGCAAGTTAAGTATGCAATTCCGTCACAGAAAAAAAAAAAAGGTTTTAAATTTATTTCTACAACTAATATGAAACTATTTCGCAATACTACCTTATTACCAAGACAATATTTGACCAATATCGCTTCTATTGAATATATCTTTGCGAACATTGGCAATATTGAAATAACAAATATCTCCAACATTCCATTTTTGCTACTATTGCACCAATTTTGACAAGAAATATTTTGCCACTTCATTGCTAATATTTTTGTAACAATGGCATTTAATTTTAAATACAGTTAATGTAAAACCAATATTTAATCCATAGTATTATTTCATTGGAATCCAGTATTGACGTAATATTTATCCCCATTACAACCAATATGTGTTTTCTACTAGGGCATGTTTGAATTTTGTTTCCTTATGTTAATATTATATATGTAAGTGTGGAATGTAATTGTCTACTACAAATAAATATCAAAATTAATAAATCCTCACAGCATTTCATTATTTGGAAAATTATTTATTGATAAAGACATGTGTATCCAGAAAAACTTATGGGATTTAACATTAAATGATTTATACTAAGCAGAAGTGCATCCAATGCTAGAAAGGAAGCAATAAAATTAAAGAGTAAATATACTAAAAATATCAACGTTTGACACACAATAACATCGTGTAATAAACAGACGCACGTTTCATGAGTATCCTGGACTCATTTCCTCAGTGTAAATAAACTTAAACCCTATTGTATCCCCCCAAAGACATGAAAATGAATCTAAAAACCCAAATGAAAAACAACAACACACCGAGAAACTCCTCCAATCTGATTAAGTCGGTTGGTTGGTTGTAGAGGATTCACTATGACAAAGTAACTCAACCCAGAAAGGTGAGATGTACGGTACACTTGAAAAATCATTAACCAGGGAGTTACCAAATTTATGAATATAAACTGCCTCAAAGAAGTCTAAATCTAATGGAGTGTTACATTTCTTAATAATAGTGGCTGAGTCGAAGTTAAAATTATGCCCCTCACTCCAACAGTGACAGGCAATAGAGGACTTTTGTAATTCTTTTTTCTTAATGTAATTTCTGTGTTCATTGAGTCTGAAACGGAGTTGTCGTTTAGTCTGTCCTATATAGGACAAACCACATTGACATTGGATATTGTAAATGCCCCAAAAGTTTTGATGTGAAATTTTATCCTTTAACTGTGAAAAATTTAGTTTATTAACTGGCTTAAAAACAACCTTAAAATCATATTGCCTTAAAATATTAGCTATTTTATAGCTAATGCTATTGTGAAATGGTAAAATAATGAGGTTAGAAAAAGATTCTGGGACATCAGAAGGAACAAGATTACTATTTTTATTTAGACAACGAAAAATTAAACGGTTGATATAAGTCAAACTAAAACCACGATTAATAGCAACAGATCTAATATAATTAAATTCTGTACCAAGGGAAACATTATCAGAACAAATGGAAATTGCTCTATTAATAAAAAAATGAAAAGCCGAGGCTTTCTGAGAAGGGGGGTGACACGAATTAAAATGAGGGGGGAGTGAGACTGCAAAAGGTTTCCGGTATACACAGGTATCAAATGTATTAGGCTCACGTGTGACTAACACATCCAGAAAGGACAATTTATTTTCAACTTCAACTTCATATGTAAACTGAATAACAGGATCTATTGAGTTTAGAATAGTTAAGACGTTATCAATGGATGAAATAGACAGGTCCAAGAGTGCAAAAGAATCATCAACATATCTGCAATAAAATGGAAAATTTATAAAATTAAATAATTTATCCTCAAAATAATGCATATACAAATCTGCTAGGAAAGGACTTAAAGGATTACCCATCGCTAAACCATCTGACATAGAATAAAATTGATTTAAAAACTGGAATGCATTTTGCGTTAAACAAATACTGAATAACTCAATAATGTGGTTTAACTCATAATCTGGGTAATGGAATTCTTTTAATCTTAAAGTGAGACATTGAAGTGCCCTTTGGACAGGAACATGGGTAAACAGTGAAATAACATCAAAGGACCCATTAGGTATTCTAAGGTAAAAAATTACAGAAAAAGCGGAATATGCTGTCCATATAAGGTATTCGTACTGAAAATTTCAGAAGTTGGTACAATTTCTGTTTGAAGACACCCCCCCCCCATCCCCTCCTAAGATTACTTTTTTAACATAAATTTTAGAAAACCAAAATCTTCAGCCGAATGAGTCTTTCTGGGGTTTTTTTGTTTTGTTTTTTTCTGAGACAATTTAGAGATTTAAATGTATCGGTTTTTTTAGCTGACTGTACCTCATTGCATCACTAGATTTAAAATATCTGTTGCAAGATGGAGAGGATTAATGCCAAATATTTTATTATTTTCTTAAATTTGTCCCTAATAAGTTTTTCGTTATTTTTTAATTTTTTTTTTACATAATTATACAAGAAGTAGTTCTGATAATTTATTAATTTGTATTTTTTTATATACTAAATGAATCTGAGGTTCATTTGATTGAAGGTGTTCAATTAGTTCTACAATTGGTTTAAAAATGGAGACCATTTGTTGTAATACGTATCCAAAGCACATCATCTAATTGTTTTCTTTTATAGCTTATAAGACAACTGAGCATCTTCATTAACTGGCGATAATTTGTAATATAAACTGATTACCTTTATGCTTTTAACCCTTTATAGTTCTTTGGGATAATAGTTTCCCATCATAAGTTACTTTTTTCCCTATTGCTTTCTAAAGCGTTAACCCGTCTTATTGATTCTTTTGTGCACGTTACTGTATCTCAACATTCCTACTCATTTTTACGTATGGCTGAGTACTGGTGTAGTTTTTTTTTTTTCGTCCGCTGTTGGAGTATGAAAGGGGTCATTTTTCTGTTTTTGGAGTAAATTGCTGTTTCTCCTTACAAAGAGGTACAATTGATTTCATTTACATCCTACTTCTATTATGTTTTAGTACTACGATAACGGAAATAAAACTTTCCTCTGCTCTTCTACTGGTTCGTAGGACGGCCTTTTTGTGACTGACGAAGAAAGATTTTTGAAACCCGTTGTATTAGCTTATTTTTATTGTGTATTTAACAAGTATCTTTCCTGTGTATTATGAGACAAAGCTTTAGAACTTCTTATTTTTTTGATTTTCGAAAAATATTTAGAAACAAATCTCACTTAAATACAAAATTTAAAATACTTTTGAGCGTTAAAGGTTTAAGACAACGCAAATAATGCCCATTATTTACCTAATTGCCCTAAACAGGCAATGCAAATTTAGTTCTTATTCCTGGCAATTAAGGAATCAGTTTTCTGATACTTTTAATAACATTTTTTTTAAATTATGACGTAATTTTCATTGTCAGGATTTTTATTCCACCCGTGCTGAGATTATGGCCTGTAAATTAAAATATTAAAATTTAATTTACGTACTCATGCTAATGAGACTTTTATGCCGTTTTAAATGCAGGAATTTTTCCAATGTAACAATTAAATTGCCATACGCGTTTATTAGATTAGTAAAACCCGCTGAGTTATTTTGTTTATTTTTAAGGGAAAGAAAGTTTTACTAAATCAGTCAGGTTCTGCTGAAACATGATTGTTGTATAAACATAAGATGAGTGTGAGTAATACAAGGGTTTAATTAAATAATCGAGTTAAAATAAAGTATTTATCGGATTTCACTCGTCACAAAAACTTTGAAAAAGGGTTTAAAATGTTTCAGATGCCAAACCCATTGTCCGATTTGTACTAAAACGAATACAGTTCTTCCGACAGTGACCTATAACACAATCGCTAAAAGCAAGATCAATCGAAAATAACATTTTGTCACCATTGTATTAACTTACAGACACACAGACATTGTCGTAAAAATACCTAAAATAAGCTTTGTGAACCTAAAAATGCGGGGAAATTCCAATATGCACGCATACACACGCACACAAAATCGTTTTAAAAATAGCTAAAACGGATTCAGCGAACATTTAAAATGTAAGAATATACCAATTTTTTATAATCAAGTTTTTATTATGGTTACAATACTTTCCTTACACTGTATGTGTCCAGAAACTAAAAATAAGAAAGCGTCCCTTGGCCTAAAGCGCCGTTGTGTGTTGCACACTTTGCATGCACTATGCGTCAGACCAGAACTATAAAGAACTTTATACGAATTAAACCGGTACTTTTCTTTTACTTTTGCCTTCATTAGAACTGAAATTACAAAATCTTAAAAGGTTTTTTAACGCTTTTAAGATCTCGACAGCTGTTACTGGAATTTTAGCATCTGTAAGCAAACGAGTACATTTCTGATTTGTACTTAAATTTTTAAGAATTTGTAATTATTTATTCATGGCGAGTTTTGCACTAAATTTTTAATTTTATTGGTGTGATGAGAAAATTTCCAGATAGACTAAAGGAACATGAAGCAGACCTCAGATTGAATCGACCCCGTACAGCGTTAGCGAAATTAGCTCAAACTCAGCCTTTAAATTAGAATTGAATAGATCCAAGGATATTTTCCGTACAAATAACTACCACGAATCCTTAATTTCTAGAAATGAAGCAGTTTGTAATGATGTTTTGTCGTATGACATCCATGGAATTTGGAGAGAATTGATAGTAAATAGATAAAAGTAAAAGCATGTTTTGTTGAAACACTCCCCCCCCCCACACACACGGTTTGGTGTCAGCTTTACGGGAGCGGATGGAAATATCGGGGGAAAAGAAAAGGGAATTTATGCTGTCAAAGGTACTCGTTGACACACCCTTTCGCACTCCTGATTGAAATACCCGTAGCCGTGACGCATCCCCCCCACACACACACTTTTGTCTTCCGTGCCGACCTTGACCTGCAATTGTCTCCCCCGACTGAATCTCGAACAAGATCAAGGTGAAATAACAACATTTAGTTATGAAGATGGCCGAGTGTGTCTGTTGAAAACGTTTCTGATTTTGTGGTTTTTAAAGTTTTAAGATCTAGGCAGCTTTTACTGGATTTTTAGCACCTCTAAGCAAAGGAGTAAATTTCTGACTTGTACTTGAATTTTTAAGAATTTTTAACTAAAATTCAAATTTTTATTCTTATGAGTAGTTCAAAATGAAGGTATTTTGAAACAATACCAACAACAAACTAATATATATATATGTGTGTGTGTGTGTGTGTGTGTGTGTAAATTAAATATTTTTATGGGATATGTAACAGTAACTTAAAAGATAAATCTATATTTTGCCATACTTTTATATTTTTAAATATATTCATTGTGTGGGTTTTTTTGTCCGTCTCTTATACCCGACTTTCGCCCGTCTAAGTCTCAGTATACTCGTTAAGTACAGGTAAATTTTGACTGTTCATAAAATTAGAAATGATATCGTATGCATTTTGAAAATTTTAATCAGTACATAGTTAATGCAAAGAATTTTATTTTATGTAAATAGCACAACATTTCAATGCACTTTATAGATATTTTTTTTTTACTATGTACTATCAGCAGTAATAATTTATTTAAAAAAGTAATATTTGTAATTTTGTGTTTTAATGAAAAATAGAATAAGAGCTTGTTTTTCAAAGCTTCATTTAATATCGTAAATATATCTGATGGATACATTTTCATATTTTATTAAACATTTAATGCTGATATCCTTATGAATTGACATTTTTATATCGTAAGATTATGTTTTATAGTTCAATGCATTAAAAGAATTAATGATATTTTCTATTTCTATTTCAGGTAATAAAAGTGATGAATTTCTTGAAGAAATTTCCTCTAGATCACCGAAGTCGCAACTTCAGAATATGATGGACAAAGAACAGTCTGATTTCTCAAAAGAAACATTTTCACCAGAAAATGACGAAACGAATACATTCCGCTTTATTCCGCCTGTATCTGAGATTGAACCTGTATATGGTAAGGATGAAACAGAAGAAGTACTACGAAATTTTCAGAAAAGAAGGAATGCCAAGAAGCAGTATAGCAGAAAGTTTAAATATGATCCAGCTCTTGCTTTGATGGGACTTGGAAAACGGAATTCCCAATATGACCCAGCTATCATGTACATGGGTCTCGGCAAACGTGCGCCCCAATATGATCCTGCTTTAAAGTATATGGGTCTTGGCAAACGTGCATCCCAATATGATCCCGCCTTAAAGTATATGGGCCTTGGCAAGCGTGCATCCCAATATGATCCCGCCTTAAAGTATATGGGCCTTGGCAAGCGTGCATACCAATATGATCCCGCCTTAAAGTATATGGGCCTTGGCAAACGTGCATCTCAATATGATCCCGCCTTAAAGTATATGGGCCTTGGCAAGCGTGAATCTCAATATGATCCCGCCTTAAAGTATATGGGACTTGGCAAACGTGCATCTCAATATGATCCCGCCTTAAAGTATATGGGCCTTGGCAAGCGTGCATCTCAATATGATCCCGCCTTAAAGTATATGGGACTTGGCAAACGTGCATCTCAATATGATCCCGCCTTAAAGTATATGGGCCTTGGCAAACGTATCTCCCAATACGACCCTGCTTTAAAATATATGGGACTTGGTAAACGCATTTCTGAATATCATTCTTCTTCTGAAAATAATGGACCTGATAAACGATTTTCTCAATATGATCCAGCATTGAAATACATGGGATTAGGTAAACGAGATTTCCAATATGATCCTGCACTTAAATACATGGGTATAGGAAAGCGTGGAAATTCATACGATCCGGGTTTGATGTATATGGGATTGGGAAAACGCAACTCTGAATTTGACCCAGGTTTAAAATATATGGGTTTAGGTAAACGTGATTCAACGTATGACTCTCCAGGAGAACTGGATTATGAAAATGATTCAGAGCCTTTAGAAGACTACACGTTTATTGAAGATAGTGAAACATTGCCAATTTCTGAGATACAAAAAAGGAAAGCACAGTATGATCCTGCTCTTTCATATATGGGCCTCGGAAAGCGAAATATTCCACATGATACGACAGTTAGATACGGGGATTCAGACGAAGATAAATTAGAAGATGGTGGTTTACTTCCTCACAAGGAAGCTTATGCAATGGGTGCCAAAGGCGTCTCGGTTTATGACGATTCACAAACCACAGAAAACTTTAATGTGTCGAAAAGTGGCAAACGAGGATTGCGATATAATTCAAGACTGCCAAACAGAATGATAAGTAAAGAGTACATCACAGATAAGTTCGAAAACATACCAGGATTAGGAAAACGACCGTATAAATTTGATCCAGCTTTACGTTTGATGGGGCTTGGAAAGCGAAATTACTATACAGAACTTGGTAAACGCCCTTACAAATATGATCCAGCTTTAAAATACATGGGTCTTGGCAAACGAGGACAATCGGAATCAGTAAAAGACAATGATCCACAGGAACCTTCATTATCAGATATCTTCAATGAAGAAGATACAACGTATTTGAAAGACAATTTAAGTAATCTCGAAGAAAACAAGTCGTCCAGTAATGCGTCTGTACCGCCAAATAAGAAACCAGATTATTTTACGAGTATCAGTGACGGAATGTATTCCGAAGGAAATAGTGAAGCTCACAATGCTGCACCTTCTTTTCAAAAGAGATATTCTCCAAATGTCATGTCTATGGGAGTAGATGCACTCACGAACAAGTATAATCCAACTCTTCTTTATAGGGGCCTTGGAAAAAGAAGGTACATATACGATCGTCGTATGTACTACCATACTGCAGATGAAGACGATGATGAAATAAATAATGATAATTCATTTAAATATGTAAGACTTGATAGACCTGCGGTTAATAACAACGAAAACATTGGTATTGATTTTTTCGAATTATCAAAACATCCTAACAAAACTAAAGATTGTGGTGACAAGTGTTTGAAGAGAATAAAAAGACATATAAAATCTAAATCTGAAGTAGAATCCGAAGATCTCTTTGATGAAAATGGGATAAGTTCATTCTTTCTCCCGACAAAACGAGAAAGAGATAATCGGCCCAGATATAATCCTGGGTGGATTTTCATCGGTCTTGGTAAACGAAATGAAAGATCGACAGGTAAAGAAACTGAAACTGATGCTGACATCATTAAACATAATATGTCTTTAGATGATTATTATGTGTTACTAGATAGAATCAAGGAGAACATTGAAAAAATGAAATTGAAACATGGACTTTCAAACTCATCGAAGAATATTCTCCTTAAAGTCGAACCTGACAAAAGCAATATAATGATGGAAACCGATGGATATTGGCATGACGAGGAAGAACCTCCGTATTCGTCTGATGATACGCCCCCTAATACATGGTTGAAGATTCTACCAAATCAAGCAAAAAAATAAAAACAAATCTAAAGAAAATTAAAATAAAAAAACACCAATTATAACAATAATGCCCTTTGTAATTTTTCGTCATACAACTGTTTATTTGTTTTATAGTTGCTAAATACTACATTAGCATTTTAATGCACGAATTTTTGTTACTGTCTGTTTGAGTGTCGTACTTCAATATTAATTTTCCTGTGTTTAAAATAAGCATTAATGAAGATGATTTGTAATATGAATGTAGTCTTCATAAGTTCATTTTGAAAACTCTTTTCGTGGTTGCGAAAATGATCTTATTTTTGAAAGTGTAAAAATAATTAAAATAATCAATGCAAAGAAAAATACATTTTTAGAGTTTTAGATTAGTATAGCTTTAAATGCAATAAATGATATAAAGAAAGTGAATTTTTGATTATGTTAGATAATAAATAATGTCAAAAGCCTGATTATGTTCAAAAATAAATTAAAAATATAAAGTGAGCCAAAACTTAAAACATGAATGTGCAAATATTTCGCAAATTTGTAAAAGTCCACAGATTAAAAATAAAAATTTTATTACTTTTACCTATATTTTTTACTGTTGTTAATTTTTCACTACGTCAAACTTTTTCTTAATAAGAAAAATATTGAATCTAATCAGGAATATTTTGTGCGTTTTTTGTACATCAATATCGGTATGGATTTAAACCTCTTTAAGACCTTAAAGATGGCCTTTATTAATTAAGAATGTAATTATCACTATTTTTTACATCCATATAAATTACTGCAAACTACACAGTTCTTAGTTTTAATATGTTTGCAGCGTTTAAGACATTTTTGAGGTGCTTATATCGATAATATTTGTGAAATATGTTTTCTGATTTTACACTCAGAAAAAGAAACTGATTAAAACTACAAAACATATTTTTTGAGTACATTTTGTTGTTTTAGCAAAATTGGAGTAAAATTGAACCATTTTACTTCAATTAACAAAACATTTTTGCTGACGATACAATTTTTTTTTTTTTTTTTTGGAATTGCAAAAAAAAAAAAAAAAAAAAAAAAAATTCGTTGGTTCAAACAAAATTTTTATTGACCCATATTTAAACAAAAATTTTGTTTAAATATAGGTCAATGGAAATTTTGTTTGAATATACAAAATAAAATTTTTTGTTGAAAACCACTTTTTTTTGCAATTCCAAAAAAAAAAAAAAATGCATCGTCAGCAAAAATGTTTTGTTAATTGAAGTAAAATGGCTCAATTTTACTCCAATTTTGCTAAAACAACCAAAATGTACTCAACAAAAATGTTTTGTAGTTTTAATCAATTCCTTTTTCTGAGTGTATCGGCATTAATTACTATATGAATTTTGATTTCTCAATTTGCTCCGGGAGTGCATTATTGTGTACATAAATGTATATATCTCGAAGAAAGTTGTATACTATTTTATTATGTTGATTTTTACATCATAAAGTACGAATAATTATGGTTAATTTTTTTTTTAAATATGTCTTGTGAATAAAGGTTATTTTGTAAAGTAATAAATGTAAATAAGCATTTAAGTAATTAGTGTTAAGTTTGTTATCTGATTTTATTTGAAATTATATACTTAAACAAATGTAAGCTATATCTCCAAGTACTAATGAAGAAAGATTTAATACAACATAAAACAACCGTGTTACATATATAACTTACTAGATTCATTTTTTAAAAAAGAAAGCTTCAGGTTAGGGGTCGCACCAGCCACATTATTAAATATCACTATTTCCAAACAAAAACCTTCGTAGTAGATGTCTACAATATTAATATTAGAAATCTTCCACGAAGATTATTGTTTGAAAATAGTGGTATTAAAAAGTAGACAGGTGGGAGCCATAGCCGTCTAAAAATCTCCTAAAGTAAAATCTCCTCTTTAGTAACAAACTAATCAGACAGTTGTCGTTTCTTTGATTTTTTTAAACTTTTATTTGCAATCAGTATTCTTAACGATTGTTAACTAGTATTTTTCAAAGTAAGCTTTAGGATATTTTTAAATTATATTAAGCAGGTATAAATATTCCGGAATTTTTGCTTCCGCACCCGCAAGAAATGTATTTTCTCCACTGTAAACCCTTCTCCTTTTATGAATATAACTTTATTTATTTGGATATTTCATAATCTTAAAATAGCTAAATTTTATGCAAAAATGCAAATTTATAAACCACTCAAATGAATCAGAAATTTCATAAGCTAAATAATATTCTTTACAAATTGCGTAATTATTATTCTTCATCAAATCTACAGAGGGAATTACACTACTGTATACAACATTTTCATTAGGAAATGATATTCGCTCATCCTATATAACATTTCTATGTCTGTTCGTTTTTCATTCCTACAATAAATTACTTTAGAGTAATTATTTCCATTATTTTAAAATGTATTAACATTCATGAATTCTGTTTAATAAAGTCGAAAGTTGAAAAATATTACAACTAAAATTTTAAAGAAGCTTTAAATTTCAATTTGCGTGCAACATTACTGGAATAACCAGGTACTGTGTTTTCTTTTATTCTTATTAAGGCAATATTTTTTATGGCATTTATGAATATATTTAGTATCTTCATTCGGAAGGTAGGATTTTTCTATTATAATTGATAAATCAAATATAACTTTGCATGCTAATTATTTTTTAATTTTAATATTACATTTTCATTACAAAGGTAAGTGTTTAATTCAGTACTTCCCAATTTAACAATAATTGCGTGTTAAAAATCTATACAAATGTGCATAGAATTGTAGATGTAAAGTTGTTTTGTGTTGTAAATATAAAATTTTAATTATTATATTAAACGATAATGCTTGTTTTGGTTATAATTTTTGTTTATCAAAAAGTAACAAATTTAAATTAATCTTATCAGTTGAAGTGCTGAATTTTAATTTATACTGTTTAGTTCATTATTAGGAAAAATGCAATGTATTTATAAATTGTATTTGAAATTTCAATCGATAATATAATTTAAGAAAGATTAATACATTTCAATTATAAAAGGAAATGTGTTTTAAATGCTATGATAATCGAAATGAATATTTTGATATAGTAATTCGAGAAACATTGTAATTAATAATACGATTCAATGACATTATGGCCATAAAAAAATGTGTGGTGTGTGTGGATAAAAGAATATTTAAATAGTTAAACCGTTATTTAGGAATTTTTTTTAATCAAAAGCTTCTTCAAAAAATTTAAAGCAAACTAAAGCAAATAGGTCCCCTGACAAAAAAGTATATAAGAACTAATATACTTTGTAAAAGGGTAAATGTTTTGTATCGGTGATTTATTTTTTATTATAACAGGCAATATTAGCGGATTTTGTTAAAATTTCTTTCTTGTAACGACTTTGAGAAAATATTATGAAACTATTTTTGAGACATTAAATTTTAATTTATGCTGTTATATTTATTATTTAGATAAATCTGGTATAATAAAATTTTTATTTTAAAACCTAAATGATCATACAATTTAAAGAAATACACCAGTTTTATTAAGGAAAAATGTTTTAAAAACGTTTTACAAGTAGATATTAACATAATGTTTCATTTATTAGGAAACTGAATGTTTGAAAAAGTTTGATGTTTTTTTATGTCATTAATCTTTATCTGCCGTGATAAAGGATTAATTAAATGCAATAATCGTAAGTTAGGGATAATTTTAACCATAAGTCGTTCCAAAAAGCCTATTGCTACACTGAATTACTAAAAAGGGTATACATAAAGACTATTTTTGTTATTTTATGTTTTTTTTATTATTTGTAAATATAAAATATTGAGTTAACGTCATTGTGCCTCAATACGACGCGATTCCCCTGTCGCATTCAAGGTATATTTGGCCTTTTATTAAAAAAAAATTAAGCAGAAAATGAATGAATGCTGTGCTATTAATTCATAACTAACTTGTTTTGTAGAAATTGAATCACTATCTGTAATATGTGCAAACAATATACCACTGTCGCATTTAGGTCATTTTTGTGGCATTTACAACAGTTAAAACCTAAATGAGACGTCCAAAGTCCTAAATGCGAAGATGCATTTTATACATGTCATTTCTTCTTAAAATATTCATTTAATTGCTAAAAACTTTTAATTACTTAATAAAGATTTTACATAAAATTGAAAGTTGAATAGCTCATTATTGAAACTATGTAATATACTAATAACTTTATTTAATAATAGTAATACGTATACTAATAAAAAAAATAACTGAGATAAATAATATTGAAAATATTATAATTAAATAATGCATACTTTACGCACTTTAACTTTTACCGTGGAAAAAAACAAGAAGCAAATAATGAATGACTGATACAACATAAATTTTACCAAATCTCTTGCTTCTGAGTTTGCTTTTGACTCGTTTTTGGTATTCATCTTCCGCGTAGGCCTCAATTTTTCGTTTTGGTTTCTAAATGGCACGGATCTAGATGAGTTTGAGATTTAAGCTTCTTCGTAACTTTTGTTTTTGTTGCACCTTTACTTCCAGATTGTTTTATCGCCTGACTTCGAGTTTTTGCCGAATTTTGTTTTTGAAGTGTTGTTTTTGCTTTTTTAAGCCTTAATTGTTCACTCTTTTCAATTTTTTGTCTTTGTTTTTGCTCTTTCACTTCAATATACTCTTGAATGTTTTCATATATGCTTCAGTTGTTAAGCATTCAGCGAAGTTTGACCCTACTGCTTTTCACGTTTTTTCTGAATTTTCATTTGTTGTTTGAAATTGTTTTTAACAAACAACTTTCAAAAGCATAAGATGGATTAGCTTCAGGAAGAGATATTTGTGAGTGTAATTCTGGTTCAACTCCAGATTGTTCCTGAATAGAATCTGATCTGGTTTTGCACGCTAGATTTTTAAAATGTGCATTCATTGTGTCTGAAAAATTCAAAATCTTCACCACCTATATTTCTATGCAATCTTAAATTTGTTTGAACAGACACATTACAGATTATTTTAGAAGATGTATTATTACTTTCATGGAGCTCAGTTTCAAAACTTGTGCTTTCAGAACAGTCAGCATTAGTAGTTAAGTTTTCGTTACCATATTTATCATATCATGTCAGTTTCAAAATCAGGAAACATATTGACATCTTTAGAAGGAAAATCATCCCTAGTACCCGATTGATTAATAAGAAAATCCAAAAAAAAAAAAAAAAAAGATTTATTGGCAGGAAACAGGGCAGTGTAAAAATAATTACTAACAGCTAAATTGTTATCAGCCAAGTCATTGGTAGGGATGACTGGTATAGAAGTATTTAATTTATTTAATTCATATTTCTGATTTTGTAAATTTTTATAGCGTTGGATGACATTGGGATCGAATGATTATTCTGGAATAGCACACCGACTGAATGGGAAAATGCCACTTTTTATTACAAATTTTAAAGACATGTGTTTCTTTTTCTTTTTCTTTCTTTTTTTTCTTTTCTTTTCTTTTTTTTTGAGCATGTGAAACATGTATTTAAGTACTCGTTCAAAGAAAAACACTATTGGCGGATCATATTTATTAAAATTCCTAAATTATTAACTCAACACAGCTTAATTAAACACAATATCTTCTTTAAACATCATTTTGATACAACATATGAAAATACCATATAAACTTACCACACAGTTAATCTCCCAAAAGTCTCGCCCAGTGTAGGACATTCAGTTCGTCTCTAATAGGTCTCTGAAGAAAACCAACCACCAAAATGGGTAAAATATTTTAGAACTCTTATTTGAAAATTTGTTGACATTTCCTGAGCTTACACTTTAAGTAAATGAAACACACGTTGTAACCCTTAACGTCCATAAGATTATTTGATCTTCAAAGTTAGAAAATTAAAATAGCGAACCATTTTAGGTGTTTTCCGTCGCATTTAGGGAATATGGGGGCGCTGCCTAATGAACAATGTGTATTGTAATGGGAAATATTTTTAAAGAAAGCGTTTTAAACGCAGTAAATGTTTCGCGTTTTGTTCCTTAAAGTTCTGATGTCTCATTATAAAGCATTTATCTACGATTCATATGTTAATATTTTAAATACAAGAACAATGTCGCATTTATGGATCGTCGCATTTAGACACAATGACCTTAATGTAAAATATTAACATTACGTTAGACGATATTGATGATTTTTGTTAAACAATTTTTTTGTCAAAAATAATGAATGTAAGCAAATCATACGAAATTATTGTTGAAAATTTGAATTTAAATTTATACTTTTAGATTTGGTGTTAAAACATGTCCACTGTACTTAAAAAGTTTATTTCTAATACAGGATAAGAACTTAATTTAAAGAAAAGTTGGAACAGAATTTACTTATAGAGGAATGAATTAAAAAATATGAGAGCGAAAACTAATATACTGTTAAAGAAATTCGGGAAATATCATCTTAAAAAGAAAAAAAACTATTTGCTGACACTCTGAGCTTTTGTAGAGATAGAAACTGTAACAGCAAACCAATATTGGTTACATTTAGGACCCAATATTGTGCCAGTTTTGCATTCATAGGAAATATCTGCAATAAAATATCAATATTGTTTAAATATCGGCTTTACATTGGAAATATTGGCAATGAAATGGTGAAATATTTCTTGCCAATATTCCTGCAATATTAGCAAAATGTAAACACCCTCAATATTTTGACAATATTTCATGACAATATTGGTCAAAATGTAGCCATTATAAAAATTGCTGGCTCATTTTGTTTTTCATTTTTGGCACTAGGGAAATGATTTAAATACAAAAAGTCATTAGTTAGGAAAACGTTTAGCCATATTCTGTTTACGAAACCGTCTGTTACTGTTTCTGAAATAACAAATAAAAGTTTGTAGGACAGTCAGTATACTTGTAAATGTAAAGGTTTATGTTGTAAATGTAAAACTGTTTTTTATTTTTTGCATAAAGTTTTATTTTTACAGCAGATGACATTGAGGGTTTTGTTTATACTTTCTCTTTATTCGAAAATAACGAACATAAAATTATCTTTCTAAAATACTGTTGGAACTTTGACTTTTACAGCGAACCGTTGGATTTTTTTATTAAGATATGTTATATGTTAGGAATTTTAATTTCAGATGCGAAACAAATGCATAATTTAAAAAAAAAATGTTAAAACATCATTTTCACCAGGAAAACAATTTTTAAAGATTCTTGAAGTAGAAGCTAATATGTTATTAAATAATTCGGGTAACATTTAAAAAAAACATTATATTCTTCCATAGCGATAAAATATGTATTAATTACATTTTTTGTTATAGATAATTTTATCAACTAGTCACTTTCAAAAGTCACATTTTAATGTTTTTGAAATTGTTTGTATAAGGATTAGCATACTTTGTTGTAAATATAAAGTGTTTTGAGTTGTTAATCTGAAAGTAGCATTATGTTAGAGGATAATGGTGGTTTCCGTTTTGGTTTTCTCTTTATTGGAAATATTAAAGTTGAATTAGTCATAAAAAACACTGTTGACACATTCAATTTTATATGTACTGTTAGCTCATTATTAAAATAAATCCACTGTGTTTAGAAATTTAATTTCATCTGAAGCATAATAATAACTTCAAGAAATATTAAAATAGCAATGTCAGTAAAACAAAACAAATATTTGTAAAATGATTTTTAATGCAAAAACCAATTAATTAAAATGTCAAAGTTACAAAGTATTTTAAAATAAACTGTAATCGTATTTTTTAGTTCTGTTGTGATAAAAGATGATTTAAATTCATGTGTCATTAGCTAGTGATAACTTTAAAAAGTCATTTTACAAAATCTGATTTGACTTCTGAGATTGCCAAAACAATGCACTTTATTGGAAATATTAAGTTGTTTTGTGTAATTGATGTAGAGGTATTTTTAATATTTTATAAATATTGGAATTTTTGGTTAAAATATATACTTTTGACAATAATAGCAGATTTAAAATAATTTAAGAAAGCAATTCTACCACAATGACTATTATTAATTTATATAGTTGAAGTCTTATTCTAATTTTACAGAATTTTTTTAAATAAGTAATTATAGTCAAACCTAAATATACTTAAAAACTGCATGAAAAGAATAGCAGGTTATTAAGCTGTTATTAAATTTTCGAAGCGCATGTTCAAGCGTGTGTGTGCGTTTTTTTTAAATACCGACATTTGATATGTTTGCTTGCATCAGCATTCTGTTCTATGCCATTTATATTATATCAATTCATTTAGTTTGACGCGTAGTTTTAAAAGGTAGCTAAAATTTATTTATAAAATGTAACAGACACTTTTAATTAAAAACTTGTACTAGTATGTGTTTTGAAAGTTCGGAAACGTTGCAACTATGAGTTTTGTAACTATGAGTATCATTTAAACTATATTCAGTTTTAGTATAATTAAAAAAAGGTTTTTAATATATAGAAACCTTTTGCACAGAGCTATGTCTCATACAAATGTATATAATATTGAAACATTTTTTTTTTGTATTATATTTATTGCCGTTCCTTTTAGTTACATATTGCATCAAGCCATTTTGGTAAATATTTCCGTTTATCCAAAGTTATTGAATTTCGGCGAAAATATAATGGATAACTATTGTAAAACTATTAATAATAAATTCATTCGTAAAAATTAATATCTCTATATAAGTTGTACGATAAAAAGGAAACATTTACGTATACCCACATACATCGTTAATTTTATGGTTTAGAATAGATATCACTTTACATTCTTATCCCTTTGAGTGATAAAATAATTGCAATCATACTGAAACTCGTTAATAGTCCCATAAAACAATTTGTGTAACATAACATAGTAACAAAATTAAATTATATTCTATTTGGTATTTTCATTTCATAGTCAATTTTGTCATTTGTTGTTTTCATGTTATGAAAATTCCAATTTTGATATTCTGCATTGAATGCGTACACGATTTCATAATTTTTTATAAATACTATTTGGCAAATATTTTCTCTGAATTTATTCTTTTTTACAACCGGCTATCAACTAATATTTTAAAGGTACACTTGAATATAAAATGATGAGATTTTTTTCACTCCTTTCTTTCTTTCTTTCTTTCTTTCTTTTTTTCAACTCCTTTTTCCAAATGTATGTAAAAAAACACTATTTTTAGCGATATTTTTCTTTCTGTACTAAATGGAGAAAACCTTGGAGGTTACTATATTCTGACATGGTAAAAAGTTCTATGACTAAGTTATTCATATCTTACAGTATTTTTTGAAGCTACGTTATCGTTATAATATCATTTGACATCATGCGTTTAAAGTAATTTACAATTTTAAGAGGCTGGAATGAAATAGCAAAACGCAGTGGATAATTTTTGACAAAAGCCGTTTTAGAATGAGTATTGGTGTTGGTGAAGTTTAGGTATTTTTCATGTATTATTTAGAATAAGTAGGATTTAATATGATTTAATGAAAAGTGTTTTTTCAAGTTTTGTTACATACAAGCCCTTCTCAAAGCTGCTACAACAAAAAGCTACATTGTAAATAAAAGATACGATAAATGTATTTTTGTTTCCGAAAGAAGTTTCCAAGCAAATGTATATAGGAAAATGAGATTATTTTGTGTTGTAAATATTGAAATTCACTTAGTTTGTAGATTTTATTATTATTATTATTATTATTATTATTATTATTATTATTATTATTATTAACATAACGATAAGTTAGGTACAGTTTTATGTTTATTCTTCAGTGTCCTGTACAAAATTATCTCGTTTAATTTATATGTAAATAATGTGTTAAGAAAATCAACAGCTTTTTATGATACTACAAAGCTGTCTTTATCTGTATTACAGTATATATATATATATATATATATATTAGTATAAAAATGTAATATGGAAGAATACACTTTATTTTTAATCAAAAAGTTAATTTTTTCCTATTATAAAATTACTAATTATTTTAATGGAAAATTTTAGTTCTTAGATCTTATTTATCTTAATCCATAATGTGTTTTAATTAAAGGTTATTCTTCGTTTAAAACTTTTAGCTTTTTTTGGGCAGCTTTCATTAGTAAATATTCAAAGCGCTTTTATTAAATTAAAAGACATTATCTCAAAACATTCATTTCGAAATTCTTGTTTCAAAATTTTTGCTAAAACAATTTGGGTCCCCTTTTGTATGTTCTCATCGAAAGTGCATTTTCTAAAACATATTTATTCAGTTTTATAGCTTTTTTCGAGTCATTTATGCATTGTTTTATGTTTATTTGTCAAAGTTGTGTAAAAAAAAATAGTCTTGATTCTTTTATATGTAAATAATCACTATTCTTTTACCACAAAAAATAATTTTTAACCTCCTGGTGTGTTATAATATTACCTTGATCAGTGCAAAGGTAATTATTTATTTTGTGTGGTACAGCAAAGAGTATGTGTTTTGTATAAATGTATAGTACAATTATTTGTTTTAATTTCCTTGTCATATAACTTTTTTTATATTCCTTGCACAAAAATATTCCAAATGCATGAAAAGTCGTTTATTTTTAGGATTTTTTTACCCTACCATAGTTACAAAAAAAAAAAAAAAAAAAAAAAAAAAAAAAAAAAAAAAAAAAAAACAAGCAAATGTTTCAAGCACTTCAATTTCTAGTAATTAGTTTTAAATTTTTCCTCCTTATATTTTTAGTTAATCTTATAATGTCAAATTCTGAAAAATATAACTAGTAATATATTTTTTATATCTTAAATATTTTCTTTGCGTATACTGGAGTCGCAAGCTACTTTTCAAAGCAATCGTCAAATAAGCATTTACTAAGTCATTTGTAAGGTTTTTGAGATAGTTAGAGCTCAGTTCTGAACAGTTACCATAATACCTTCTTATTACTCTGTTTTTTAAAAATGAGTGTTGTTTGTCTTTCAATTAATAATGCTTATGTTATTAGCGTCAAAGACAACTATGTGAAATGGATGTATACAGCATAAGTGACGATGAATGTTTGCTCCATGAAAGATTCAAACAGTTCGCGATATTCACTTCGAAAAAGTTCTTTAAAATGTTCTCGATGCAAACAACTATAAGCTATGTTAAAAAATGTCTCATCCACATAAATATTAAATTATTAAAAACATCGAAAAGTATTTTTATTTTGAAAACATCCCTATAAAGTCTTTGTTAAAAAATGTCTTGGTAAGAAAAAAAATTGAAATGCACATATAATATTTGTTTAGGTTAAAATGTTCACCAATATTTTTGCATGCTGTAATTTTAGTGTAAAATGCTCAAAATTAACATTCCCTTCTTAACGGATATATACTATTTTGTAAAGAAAAATCTATTAATAATTTCTAAAGTACTAAAAATTTTATTGTTTTCTTTCTTACTCCCGGAATAAAAAAGAATTTATCCCTTCCCCCCCTTTTTATGTGACATATAATTCAAGCATTTTAAATTTAAATAAACTATACACACTTACTACATATTTATATTAAAATATTTTGTATTCCTTATATTTTAACATTCAGTTTTTTTTAAAAGAATCACAACTTACTTTTCAATGAAAATTCACTCAGAACTTGCTTTTAGAATAAACGTAAGATTGTTGAAACCTATCATTAAACCTTTTGTAACGGATTTTTTTTCAGTTATTCATATTTTGTTTATTTGGTGTTTTATAATTATTTTTTAACTTCATGAGGGTGAAAAGAACTGTTCTCTTCTTTGTGTTATCTTCTTTACACATCTCACTTTATTGTAATACTACAATATCAATTATTAAAATAATAATTATTAAAATAATAAAATTTTTATTTGATCTTGTTTTTATTTAGACCGCCGTAAAACACAAGACTTACTAATAAATTGTTATTTTAAAAATTATTAAATTTAATTTGGGTCAATTAAGTTTTAATTAATGAAAATGAAAGTAAATTTCAATGCTGTGCTTCATACGTTACACACTAAAAATGCATAATACGCCTGCTTTTAAATTCGTTTAATACATACATTATATTCTCAAAAAAATCCTCGAAAATTTTTTCAGTAAAATTTAAAAATTAAGTCACGCACTCTTAAAATTCGTAGCATCTTTAACCTTAATCCCTTTTCTTTAAAATTGTAATTGCCTAACTTTTAGTCAATGAACTTCGACTATTTTCATTTTTCGTAAATATACACAATTTTTCAAGAACTAAGTTTCTCTAACAATTACATTTGTGAACAAACATTTTAAGGATTATATAGGAGACTGATTTCAAAATAAATATAAATAATAAGTTTTCAAATATTACTTATACCACACTATATACTTTTAGTTACAAGCTTCAAATTCCTGGAGAAATTTCATTGCTCTGTTTTTAGTCCGTTGTGGGCAATGTTATTTCTTAACACGCTATCGTTTTATTAATAAGAAACAACACACACTACTTTTTCCTTTAATCTTTTTTTAAACATTTTATGTATAAAAAGCTTTTAAAACGCTAATATTATTAACTAATAACTCTTATTAATAATAATAATATTAGTACACTAATTTACTAATATTTCTAATACTAATATAAGTTACTAACACTTATACATACTTATAATGCTTAATACTAGTATACAAAATACTATTTCTTATGCACTTTATACTTATTCTAAGCTACTAAAGCTTATAAATATCTGTAATACTTAATAATCATATGCTTACTCATACGTTTAATGCTAACATACAAAGTTATTAATATTTGAAAAATAGTAATTAAGATTAATTTAGTTTATACTTTAACGCTGTCGGCTGCATTGCCTAATTAATCACCAAAGTGTGTACCTCCGTGTACATTTAAATAACTGTAGCAAAACGCAACTTATATATTTTATAAAAGCTTATATAAATAATAATAGACTATTTCATCATTTATTGTCTCACGGCTACTAACAAGGAAGGTCTCCATAGAAGCATACTCAGAATTTTTTTTTTATTATTATTGCAGAATATTCCTTTCATGAGGATATATATGTTTGTAAAAAAAAAAAAATCTGTGGAATCTCGATATAGCGTCCGTAAAAAAAAATAATGAAAATTTCATTTTGTTAGTGAGTTATTGTCAGTTGGCGACACTATGAATATTCAAAAAATACGCTTTTATTATAAATACTGTTTAAGGAAAAACTTTTTCTACACTTCACACTGAACTAGTTTAAATTAAATAAATGCAATTTTAAAACTACAGTTTTGTCATAAACATTTATAGGTACATGTAATGAAATTCAACGATCTTATTATATGGTTTAAAACTAAATTAATATTGATTAAAATTATATCAAACTCCAAATTAAGGTTCCATTCTGAGCACCATTCTGATAAAGAAAGCATTCTTTATCAGCCAGTTACTTTTTAAATACACTTAAAACATATCCAGCCGGCGAAACCGTGTAAATTTAAATAACTGCAGCAACACGCAACTTATATACATTATAAAAGCTTATAGAAATAATAATAAACTATTTCATCATTTAAGTTTAAAATCATTAATTACTGCCCATTTAAACACTCATTTAATAAGCAATTTCCTAATGCATTAAAATCTCTATCATTTGGCCAGGAAAAATGGTTGCTCGCCAAATCGCGTCTTTTGCTTTAAACACTCGAAAGTATTTTATTTTGTTACATTTTTCTACTGGAATTGCGCAGCTAAATTTGACTGACGCTTTATAACGTACATGAGTAGTTTCATTAGCATTTTTTTTTTTCAAAATACTTTGAGTATGCCCGATCACCAGCACTTTACAATCTTAATAATAAATTTTCGTGTTTTTTCTTATAAATATATTTACGCTTGAAATGTTTTGGACTTCTTTCAATTCTGAGATATACATTATAACTTACCTGTACAGAATTTCAATCATTCCAACATTTTTGTTCCATTTGAAGCAAATTATGCAAGAACATTTTTTTTAATTTTATTTAACTTGTATAAACATAATTACACTTAGTAATAGTAAAATATTCCCTAAATAAAAGGCTTCATATTTATTACGGCATTAGATAAATTAATTATCTTTTGGAAAGAAATCTTATGAACATTGCTAATGACTTAATTTTACATTTAAATTAAAAAAATATATATCTACGGACACGACCAAACGAAAAAAAAAACCTTGGAAATTATAGGAACCGACTGGATTAAATTAACATCAGTATTCGAGTTAAAATGAAAAGTACTTTAATTAACTAGTTTAAGCAGTTTAGGTTTCATTAGTTTTACAATTATCTACTTTTAATTAAGTAATTAAAAACATTTTAAAGGATATATGCTTATTTCATGTAACAAAGTTTAAATAACTTGGTAGCAGAAATAAGTCTCCATGAACTCGAAAGAAAACGTTTTCCATGGTGTAAAAGACGTGGTTATGGATTTCCTTGATTTAACCCCTTGACTATGGCAACGTACGCTGTGTACGTAGTTGAAAGTATGCAATTTTTATAAGATCTTTTAACTTTAACGCTAGTATTTCTGTATGGTAACATCTGACTTTTTAATGACATAAATTCTACGATTAAATAACACGAAGATTACTATATTTAAATACTGGTGTTGAAGCATAAGAACTGGGTGAATCCTGCTACATGGTCTCGATTGTAATTTTTGAATGCATACTGAAATAGAAGCAAACAATTTTGAATGACTCTAATGTCCCTAGGAAAACAAGCCGGTCAAAGTCTCTGTTTTTATTTCAAAACTTGTTATTAAAAAAAGTATAGGTATATATTTTTTTCCCGTCAATCCGTTTTCTGAACATGCATTTTCCTTGTTTTAATGCATTTCGAACCGCACAAAATATTACGCGTAGGGTAAAAATTCTTGTTCTAAGGTATTTTGTTTTAAAGTCATACACAGCGTAACTTTAATTAACACACAAAAAAAATTCCAAACAATAAATTTCACCAATTTAAAGTTTTAACAGAAATGTAAATTACACGTAGGCATGCAGTTGTTTGCTTCCTATGTGTAAAATATAAATATGAGTAAGATATATAAACAGGAAAATATATCCCTTTTATTTAATAATATGGCTTATTAAAAAACAAGATACTGAAAAAATGTCCTGTTAATATTTTAAGTTATACTTAAATAAAGAAAATATTCGCATATTTTAATATTTTATATCAAACATGTGTTTTTCTGTAATACTGTTTTTTTCTTTTCTTAATCTTTCCTTTTTTAAAATTTAAATATTTTTTTTTAATCTTAATAAATGTTATTTTTTTTCTAACGGAGAAATATTTACAAATAATTATTAAATATTTAATGTAGACTATATAAATTAATAATTATGCTACGTATCTAAAATTTTGAATAGATAGAAATATTAAAAACTAACGCCGCATTCAAATAAAGTTTTTCTGTTGAAGTATATTTTCTTGAATTAGAAAAAAAAACTATTTTCCATTAATGTATTTTTATTTATTTCATTTCATTTTTTTCCATACATAGCGAAAAACGAATAATGAAAAAAAAATATGTTGAAAGGTTGGTAATATATATATATAATTGTTAATCTTCCGTTCAGAATTATACCAGATTGTACAAATCACCTGTTTTAAAACGAATATCATGCTTACATATAAGAAACTGTATCATGTAATATGACAACTTTTAAGAATAGTATTGCTTGTTAAATTGGTTCAAACGGCGTACATAAGCAGTCTGTTATATATATTTATCTTTAGTAATACTTGTAGAATAATTTCCTTGATATTTGAAAGAAAAACTTGACCACTCTTATAACTTTTAAAATATTCAAATGCAATTTTTACTCTCCTCAAAGAAGTTTTTAATAATGGTAAAAATAATTTCCGAGTAAAATGTAACTAAAACTCTAAAGAAGAAACGTATTTTTCTTTGCATACACATCTTGATATACAAGAATTTGTTTTACATCTTGATTCTATTTTTAAATTAATCAAATGTTGTTTACAGTTGCATGTCATGTCTGTTCATTTAATATTAAAAATTTTCTAGATAAATTAAATCTATTAATCACTTAAAATTTCTTTGTCACTCAGTATGTTACCCACTGTTTTCTCATGGGGTTTACAGAATTGTTTGCCATGTGATATACGATCCGGTCAAAGAATGTACGAATCAAATCAGAGTTGTAAACTTTCAGATAGGTGATTTGATTATCTAAGATTTACACAAAAAATGCAATTATTAGAATAAGCAAATCAGAATTATAAATGGTCTAATTGGTGCATCATTTTAGATTTAAAATATTATTGCATATGGTCATATCAATGAATTATCTTGGATTCAGGTATGAAAGAAAATGGTTACTTTAATGAATTAACTTAGATTTATAACATAGTTGTGAATAGTTAGATCAATGAATAATCATGGAAGAATATGGTCAGGTTAGTACATAATTTTCAATTTAGCAAATTTCTGCCAGATAAATGATTTTTGTTTCAATTTTCGGCAGTGTTTTCCTGAACGTTCTTTTCCCTTTTTGACATATTTCATTACAAAAATTTTAGTAATACGTAATTTATCTTATTAAATAGCAGGTAAGGTTATATATTCTTGAAGTAATATATAAGGTTTGGCATATTTTAAAATTATACATTAATAATTATTTTGATGTAAAACTTGATATGAATAATTTTCATATAGAAGCATTTCTCTGTACGCATTTATGAAGTATATTTCATATCATAGTCTATAGTATGTTGCACAATATGGGATTTTATATTGTATGTTATATTATTTAATTTGTATGATTTGTTATTTGATATTTGTTGTTTGTATATCATAAACTGTTTTGCACAATTTGCGTTCTTAAAAAATTCAGTGGCTGATGATGTTATTTTCACCAGCACGCGAATATTTTAAAAATATATTCATCATTAACACGTACAGTTAAATGGTAAGTTACCTCAACAAAATTTATTAGTCTATTTCAGCTGTTTCAAATCGCATTCTTCATTAAAACAGGATTTTCAAAGCTATTTTTTATTTACTGTTATATTTAGCGTTAATTTTATTTATTTACAAAAATAGTAAAAAGGAATATTGATTATATTAAATAAAAAATGGCTTCAATAATCAAAATATTATTAATTATTTCAACAATTCAAATACAATAATTCAATCTAATTATTTTTAAAATTAATATTTTTAATTCAAATCCTTTTAATGCACTCCGTATTTTCACAATCCTACTTGAGTGATATTTAACTTACTTTACATTGAAGTGAATTTAAAATGCGAGTGGCGCCAGCTCTCTACACTTTCTGTTAAGATTTGCCATTGAAACATGTTTCAGTATTTTATTATCGAGATATTAGTAATTCAGGATACTTAACACATTGCTTTTAATATAAAATTATATTATATTACTTAAGTAATAGGTAAAAAGAAAACAGTGTTACTGGTGAAAGTAGGAAGTGCATAAAAAAAAAGAAAATCAACCATTGAATTAATTTAAGATAGTAAAACCCTACATTAAAAGGGGTGAATCCCCTTTGGTTTTGAAAAATTATTCCTGTAAATGAAGTTTTAATTTTCATGTAGTTGTACTTTTTTTGTCATTTTAGTTTCTACTGTAATATATTATTTTACACTGCTTGTTATAATTATTTTCTTTAAATGATTATATTGTTTAAAGTACTTATTTAATATGTATCTAATGGTCATATATCAATAATGAAAAGCAAAGGAGGTGATGAATATTAATCTATGTTGGACCAATTTTTCTGCGAGCAAACTTTTTTTTTCAGGTGTTTTTGAAAGAAAAGTCTTATAAAGAATTTTTAACATTTTCTTGCGTTCATATTGAAAGAATTTCTTCTGTGCACAATTTTTGGATTTTTGACGTGTTTAAGACGAGAATGGCTTTCGAAGAACTTATAATTTTTCGATGTGTTTTTCAAAAAGAAAAAATATGTTTGTGATTCAATTTTCAACTTTTTCCGTGTTTTTTTTTTTTTTTTTTGGAGAAAACATCCCTCAGAACAAATTTTTAATTATTTCAGGTATTTTTTAAGAAAACAATTCTGTAGATTAATTTATAAATTTTCCCTGTGTTTCTAAAAGAAACATTTCTTCGGGTGAAATTTAAATTTCTTCAAGCGTTTCATATCAAAATATTACTGTAAATGAAGTTTTTTTTTTAACGAATTTGTACTATTAATATATTTTCAGGTAGTTTTTGTCATTCGATCTGTTTCAGTAATATTTTCTTTTGTGTAATATGTTGGTTCATTACTTATTTCGAAAGATCATATTATCCTTGTTATTCTTACTCACAGCATTTACATATATTTTTCTAAAATATGTATGTAGTTTTGTATGTAGGAATGCACTAGTTATCTGACAGTACGCACAAAATCTTTTTGTATCGAAAGAATAACCTGTTTTTATGTTTATGGGAGCATTTCTCTGAAAGTATTTTAGTTTTTCAAATATATTATGATATTTCCTTTATTTCCTCGCTATATATATAATTTTATAATTTTCTTGATATGAAAATTGAGTGTATTTTATTGTTTGTATAATGAATTTTTAATTTGTATATCACCGAAATTAGATTGAAAAAAGCCCCATGAGAAAAGTTTTGTGCTGATAATTTCTAATCTTTATGGAGACATTCCTCTCAAAGAATTCCCTAAGGAGCATTTTAAAGAATAAAAATTCCTTATAATGTACAATTATTAAAGACTGTTTATTTTTCATGTTAGAATATGACATGTTTAATTTATAATGTGTAATAATTCTATTGTTTCATTTGTATTATACACTAAACATATATGAACTTGCTCGTACATAAAATGTTTCATTCAAGTATGCTTCGTCAAATTATAAAAGCATCAATTATGAGTGACTGCAAGTGCGGTATTTCGTTTAAGTAGACACACTTTCCTCTGAGAATTTTATTTTGTTGGTATATATAGTTAGTAGATCGGCTTTAGTTATGAGCTTTGAAAAATCATTATTTATTTAGGACCACATTTTTTTATTAATGCCTCTTTATGTGATCTTAACTTCCCCACCCCCAAAAAACTTTCGTTTTAGATGTTTACTTCCAATTTCAAAACTGTTTCAAATGTTTATCTTGATCATTATAAAAACAACCAACACCAAATTATTTATTATTGTAAAAGTTACAAAACTTAAATTTTCATACTGACCCTGGATCCTATAGGTTATATTTAGAAAAACGTTGCCCCATACTCTAAAAAGAAAACCAAAAAAAAAAAAAAATCCCATTCTGTTACAACATAAACTTACCGAATGAATTATATAAATTAATAGTGTTTTCCAGCATTAAAATTGTGTCTTTCCATCTTTAAAATCAGAAAACGCTGAAACATCATAATATTCAAAATATAATAACTTGGTAAGTTTTGGTTATAAAAAAAAACTATTATTATTTTATTTTAATTTTTATAGTAATGTTTCTTTTTAGGGGAATGTTTTTTAAAAAACAGGGTGGTACTTGACGCATTTTGAAATTAAAAAAAAAAAAATCAAGTAATTGGCGTACGAGAGAGCGATTTGGGAGAAAATGCTCCTCATGATCGAAGGTTATGTTTAAGCAAAAGCTTAGTTGAACAAATTACCTATAGTTGGCGCTATATCATCAAAGTTACAAAAAAGCATCAAAAGGTCAAGCAGTTACAGACCATTTATATTATACAATCTACTACAGCATTTCAACGTGTGGGCTCTTTGTAACTCACATCACATCAAAACTGCACTCATTTCATTCGTTGAAATGTGGTGGTACATTGTAGAAAATTTTTAGAACTAAATTTTCTAATGTGCTTTAAAAAAAACTTTGATCATGAGAAGCATTTCCGTTCAAACCGCACTCTAGTACGCCAATTTATTTATTTTTTGTTAAATTATAAAATAACCTGTATAACATACAGGACCCATCGAACATATAACTTTCGTAACTTTTACGAAAATAATTCTTTTGACGTAAATGTTTAATGTGTAATGTTTTGTTTATTTTTTGCAATTGAAAGTATGTTACTAAAACTAACGGTTTGGGAATTAACTATTGGCCAACGATACGAGGGAACACCCTGTATGTATACATATATAATAAGTAATATATATCATAACCAACAGCAGACTTATCATAAATCCATGTGAATATTATGAAAATGCTGCAGTGAAACACACAAATTAAAATAATCTAGCAAAACAGTATTTGGTCTGCACTAGCACTCCCCTCCAAACAAGAAAACATGAAATATAAAACTACACCAACAAAAAACACTGAAACAATCAAAAAGGCAACTGCCTTGTTGCAAAAAGGCCTTGTTGGCAGTGGGTTAATGGCAAAGCGGGCATGCATTCAGAACATAAATTCTATTTAAAAAATGTATTTGTGTTGGTGGTTTTCGGCCAGAACGCTGTGTATCAAAATGAAACTGTTCACAAATATATTTCTAAGCCATATATCAAACACTTCACCGGAACCCCTTCACAAGAAGACATGGATGCTATACCAGAAAAAAAGTATCTGCTATATACTAGTGATAATAGTTCAATCAAGTCAAATTCCTGTGAATAAACACACCCTACCAACTCAGTACCGTTGCCACATCAAAAAGTAAACAAAACAATAAACAAATAAACCAACAATATGATGATATATTTAAATTTTATTTGTTTTTTCATGAATAATAGACGTCAAGGAGAAAATCAAGGTCTGACCGATCCTATCTTGCCAATTTGAACCAACCACCCTGCTTAAACATTCTGTCGCCTTTAATTAAAAGAACAGAAATATGTGAAAAATCAGGTATCGTTCTATTAAAACCGCATACGCATATTATCCTCATAAATTGAAGGGAGGGGTATTTAGAAATCGACCAGTATGAGTTGTAGTTTTATATAGATATATTTGATTGAAATGATGATGAGATTATTAGTGATTTATCTGTTTTGTACATATAATCATATTATTATCTTAAATGTAATGAAAGATAAAGAAAAACACCAATATTTTACATTCTTAACTTAAAAGGAAGAAGACATATTTAGAAATAGACCAGTTATGGTTCAATCATCATATTGGTATCTATAACAATAGGAGGATTATATAATTAAGCATATATCTAAATTAGCCGTCTAAATTACCAACTTTAAATGAATAAAATTGGAAACGAGATATCACTAGGCATCGGGGCAGTTTCACCCGATACATACATTACCATCTAAATTTGAATAAGATACGGAATGTGGGTGAAAAACATATTTAGAGAAAAATAAACACCAACAAATTAACCTATTGCTTAAAAGGAAAGAGGGTAGCATATTTAGAAATTCACCAGCACTAGTTCGGCCATCATATTAGCATTTTTGACTAATAGAAGGATGATATAATTAGGCATCTACCTGTCTTGATCATATAGTTAAATTACTCTCTTTAGGTGAATGGAACTGGAACATCACTACGCATCGGGGAAGTTACACCCGATATATACATTACTATCTTAATTTGAAGAAAGAAGGAATGTGGGTGGTAGACATGTTTGGAAATGCATCAGTTCTGATGTATCACAATATCGAAATACTTGACTGAAACATGTAACTAGGCATCTATGTGTTCTGGCCATATTGCTACATTACCACTTTTATTTGAAAGTAACAAGAAGGAAAAGATTAAGCATTGGTCAATATCGAACATATTATAACATTACATTTTTAGTTGAATAAAAAGGTGAAAATAAACCCGTAATTATGAATAAACCAGTACTTCAGTATTATCAAAACTTTTGAAGAAGGGATATATATAAGTATATTTTACACAATTTCAGTGATATCAACTTATTACTATCTTAAATTCAAGAGAGGGAATGCGGCATATTTAGAAATCCACCAGTTTCAGCTGCATGATCATACTGACATCTTTTACTGATAATAGAGCAATATAATTTTCTCCTACTTAGGAGAATGGCCAACGGTTATATACAGGGGGTGGACAAAATAATACGAACACTCATGAAAAATGTTGAAAAGAGCAATATCTAGAAAAATACATGAGGAATTAACCTGAAACTGCTAGTGTGTAAACAGTATAGTATAAGTTATATATTTCCGTGAAGATGTTTTCTCGAAAGCCCATAGGGGACTGTCAGCAAATTGAAAAAGGACGAATATCTTTTGGATAACCCTGTAAAAACTAATGTAGCAAAAGCGTTCAAACTCGAGATTATTAATACGTTGCTTATTTTAATATACTGTGTTCATTTTTATGAGGATAGCATGTATACTCGTAGAGAAATTAAGGTTTTTATAAAAACAGTCGCAAATTTCGATTAGTTTTTTGCTTATAATTTGTAAAGTTTTTAATATAAAAAAAATGTTATTTTCAGAAAATATGACAAACAACATTGTACTTAATACTCTGCAATCAGAATTAAAAAATAATAATAATTGGATGAAAAATGAGCAGGTTTACTAAAAAATGTTTCACTGCGCATGTGCGAATGCAATCAGAATATAATATGCATAATGTATTAGCTAAGTATATAGAGCAACTTTTGTGAAAGTCTCAAAATCATAGCTTGAAAATTCTGTAAATTATTTTCGATAGAATAAGCTCGAAATCCGTTGTTCCCAAAAGGAAACAAAAATATGAGGGGTTGTATCAAATATCTGTTGATTAGTGCCAAGATAGCGTACACAATATTGCACGTACTACTATATTTGGATACAACCCCTCATATTTTTGTTTCCTTTTGGGAACAATGGATTTCGAGCTTATTCTATCGAAGATAATTTACAGAATTTTCAAGCTATGATTTTGAGACTTTCACAAAAGTTGCTCTATATACTTAGCTAATACATTATGCATATTATATTCTGATTGCATTCGCACATGCGCAGTGAAACATTTTTTAGTAAACCTGCTCATTTTTCATCCAATTTTTATTATTTTTTAATTCTTATTGCAGAGTATTAAGTACAATGTTGTTTGTCATATTTTCTGAAAATAACATTTTTTTATATTAAAAACTTTACAAATTATAAGCAAAAGACTAATCGAAATTTGGGACTGTTTTTATAAAAACCTTAATTTCTCTACGAGTATACATGCTATCCTCATAAAAATGAACACAGTATATTAAAATAAGCAACGTATTAATAATCTCGAGTTTGAACGCTTTTGCTACATTAGTTTTTACAGGGTTATCCAAAAGATATTCGTCCTTTTTCAATTTGTTGACAGTCCCCTATGGGCTTTCGGGAAAACATCTTCACGGAAATATATAACTTATACTATACTGTTTACACACCTGCAGTTTCAGGTTAATTCCTCACGTATTTTTCTAGATATTGCTCTTTTTAGCATTTTTCATGAGTGTTCGTATTATTTTGTCCACCCTCTGTATAGCCAGGAGACCATATTGCCGTATTACCACCTTTAGTCAGGGGCGTGCAAAGAGGGAGACAAGGGATACAATTGTACCAGACTCTAAGCTGAAAAGAGGCCCATGAGGGTCCGATTTCATATTAAGTATATCCATATACAAGATATAACATAATCTGTACCGGGCCTTACACATTCTATGCACGTCCCTGCGTAAAGAAACAGGAAGATAGACAACACAATACCTCAACCAGCTTCAGGCATCATATTGTCTTATTTCCATATTTAATTAAAGTGTGAGGTATATTACAGATTTCCCCAATTTTGTCAATAATAATGTATTGTTCCATTTTTTGCTGAGAGGTAGGGTGGCCAAATTGATTAGAATCTTGCCCAGTTTGGGTTATATTACCACAGGAGGCATGTCTTCCAGAAGAGTTTTTACGTCTTTAAAAATATCATTCTACATACAAAAACAAGTTCCACAAAAATCACAAAGTTATCCAAAAGTCACAAAATAAATAAAAATTCGATAATTCGAAAAGTATACACAGTAGCACAATGCGAATTTTACATAAATACAGAGAAAGACATGGAATTTTTTGTATAAAAAGTATTGCCAGAATAACTGCATTTCTCGTCGACAATCAGCAGTGTAGTGTTCCCAAAGCTACTGCTTCTCAATATTTAAACTATCATGCTAGTAATTACGGTAGAAATCCTTTTCCACGCTCTGCAGAGTATGTTGCTACGTCTGACAACTATTCTCACTAGCGGCATTCATTAAATTGGGCATTTGTAATCCTAGTTCCGTCGTGAACTCTGATGCGCCGCTGTATAAAGTAATGACACAACTTAAATACACTTGTTGGAGACAAATGCAATTATTCTGGCTATACAATTTTCGTTATTAAAAAACTCCTATGTCTTTCTGTACATTTGAGTGATAACTACATCATGCAACTGTCTATACTTTTTTAATTTTTTAATTTTGATTTATTTTGTGGCTTTTGAATCCTCCCGTACATAGTATGTAATTGCTTAAATGGAACTTACATTATTGTATTAAACGTTTATAATAGTACTTTGTCTTAAACATTCATTGTCGAGCCATTTTATACTTTTGCTTTATTTTACCACATTGGCAAGAAGTAACGTTTTGTCTTCATTTTTCTGTTAAAAGTGGATTTTCTGATAATTAAACATACTTTTATAGCTTTAGTTTTTGAAATGGGTTCTAATATAAATTTTCAAAATGAAATCCGTTTTATTATTGCTATAATTTGCAAAAAATAATACAATTAAGTTTACATTGACTTCGTTAAAATATATTCTATTTACATTTTCCCTGCAATTATATTACTTCGATGTATATTAAAATGATAAGATTAACTACTGTATTTTACAATAATATTATCAAATTATATGCTTAACTTTTCCTAATTATTTTAATCGATGAATTGGCTTGAATTTTTATTTTACGAAGGGAAATAAAAATTCCAAATTTTAACTATGTGTATTTTCAACTTAAACTTTTCACCACAACAATATTTCCATAACGGTAGCTATAACTATTACTTATTCTAACGTATAACCAGCTTTAACGACATGATTAAAAGATTTTTTTATTTCCTCATATTTCGTATAATTATACGCTATTTCACTATGAAAAATTTGACAAAATTATTTGTAGCTTTTTTTTTTGTCAAAGTATATTTATTGTTGCAGGGGATAATTTAAAGGGCACAGATGACATGTCGACATTATGAACCAATTTAGAATGATGTTTCAAATCATGTAACTTCTTTATGAAAGTTTTTAATTACTTTTTCATTTAAAATAGTTATATTTTATTTCATATATCAAAAAGTACCCGGAATAGTGACATAAAACAAAAGGTATCAATTTAATGGTGAAAATTTATTGCATCTCCTTCAAAGTAATCTCCTCCGACTGCAATGCTCTTCTGCCAACGTTTTTTTCCAATCATCAAAACATGCTTTAAAGTCGTTTTTGTGAAACCCCTTCAGAGTTCGTAACAAATTTTCATTTATCGAATTAATTTACTCTAAACGGTGACCATAAAGTGGCAATTTCAACCGTGGAAATAAGAAAAAGTCGCGCTGTGGCATAGCAGATGAATACGGAGCTTGTGGAGATTTGTGGGATGTTTCGTTAAAAACTCACGAATAATAATTGCACTGTGAGAAAGCGCACTATCGTGGTGCAAGTTTTTCTCACCACATTTCAGGCAGTTTTCGACAAATTGCTTCACACAAATGGCGAAAAACACTCAAATAATAAGTTTTACTGACTGTCTCTCCAGTTTATAAGAATTCATGATGCACAACACCACGACAGTTAATGAAAACCGTCAACATTACTTCGATTTTTAAGCGACTTTGACTACCATCTTTAAACTTTTTATACCAATCAAATGTTGTTGTTTATGATAAACAGTTCTCTTTGAAAACTTTTTGCAAGATTTCAAATGCTTTTGTAGAAGAAATTGCCTTGCGAAAACAAAATTTAATGCGTGTTATTTTCCCAATATCATTCTCCATTTCGGAAAATTAACAGAGTAAAAATTCTTATCTCATTAAAAACAAATTTATTTTCAAAAGATAAAATGAAATAAATTCCTGACTATTGCCAGATGTTTATAGAAGTCGTAAGAATGTTTGATAAAAGTTTGCAAACGATATTTACTATAGATGAATTTTAAATGAATCTTTCTGAATGCTTTTTGATCACAGTAATATAACACAGAAACGCTTGCTTTAAGCATAATTTTATTTAATCCGGGTGTTTAATTTTTAAATAGGTGTTTATGACTAAGCCCGTTAGGCACACTTTTTTGTAATATTATTTAAGGTAATTTCTTTAAATTTTACATGGAAATTACATACATATCATTTAGTAATAATAATAATAAATTTTCATTATTATCAAAAACAAATGAATTTAGAAAAACAATTACTAAAATAATCAGAAAATATCAAGTAAAAAGAATTTAATATTTTCCTATGTATCTCTGAAATATTATAAGTAAATTAATAATTTTAGATAGTTCTTAAGCTAGCTTAAGAATATAGCCTCTTCAGCGATACAGCTTCTTAAGCCATATTAGCTATATAAGTACGAAATTATTTTATTTTCTAGCGTTAATACATTTTATAAAAAGAGGTGTATAAAAAATGTAAAACAATATTATGAAAAAAGTTGAAAAAAATTACACATATATGCATTGTAGTGTTCGTTTACGAACTTAAGAGCCTATTCTAGAAACACGAAGACACTCGTGAGATAATGTTAAATCATTGACAGCGTTCTTTTCAAATTTCTCGTTTGTTTGTATTCCAATATTTTTAAACGATTTTTTCGCATAGGATATCTGAGATCGATCTATAACAGTGTATCTTTTTACTTTTTCGATTTTTTCAGTTTGTTTTTTCGGAGAACACTTTCGAAACCGGTTCCCAAATTGAAGTGTCCTCAAAGAAAAACTGTCATCAAAATCGAAAAAGTAAGAAGATACCCGCGGTTAGACCACTACCTCCGTAATATATAAATGCCTCTCGCATTGACTGTTCCCCATACAAAATTAGATGTCAATTTTTCCCCAGAGCACAGTGCCATCTATCAGTGACAGCTGACATGATCTTTCAATTCATATCAGTAAATGACGTAAACAAAGGCTGTATTGAGAATATTTATATGGAAAATAAAAAAAAATAATTTAAACAATTTTTAATTAATTTCTAGAATTTCACAAATTTATTTATTGTATTTTCTTTTATAAATACCAATTTAAATTGCTGTAGTAATTCATATTTTTTAATTAAAATATTTGTTTTTAATATAAAAGTTCATTTTTAATTAATTATAATATATAAATTAATAACACTTGCCTTTATTTTTAAATAGATTTCCATATAAAATAAAACAAATAATGTTTACGGAATTAAAATATTTATTAACGCTATAAAATTTAATTAATAGACTTTACACTAATAGAATTAACACTATAAAATTTAATTATTAGCAAGCTTTAAAAAGATTAATGCAAAATAACAAAGTAGTGGATTAAATTAAAATTACTTGTAGTAATTGATAATACAAATGTGAAAGGAACGAAACAGTGGATTGAATGTTTTAAATACTAAATTAAAAGGATTTTAAAATGAAATTGCAGAATGACGTTTCAGTTCCCCGACCTGAAGATTTGCTAGTTCCATTACTCCAATAAATGAAATTAGTATTTGTAGTATTCTTTTATATACAAATATGAATAATCAAACATAAGGCAGAAAGTAATAGATTTTTAACAACTCGTGCTACTTAAAAAATACTTTTCGTTTGAATAAGGAGGGCTTGTGCCCCATGAACCCCTCCTTTCCCTATATCCTTGAACATTATTCTCTGCTTCCTGATTATTTTGATTGATTGCTGTATTATAAAATATGCAAGGCAGAGTTTAAAAAAATAATAATGTGGTTTAATATTAAAAAAAATATATTAATCACATGAAATTAAGTAAAAACAGCTATTTATAAGAATTTGTTTCTTATTAAAGTCTGGTAAGAACAATTCAAAAATTAAATTTGATAAGTTAGCTTTTCAGTTAAATCTAAAGATTTTATGCACTATGACCATTGCTGAAATTACACTTTTAATAATTCTCACATCGGATGTCCATTAATGGAAATTGACTAATTAAGCATTCCAGTAATGGACACTGGTCCTAAAACCTTTATAATAAAAGTGAAAGTTTGTAAACGGTCATTAATGTATAAAAATAAAATTTTGCTGCTACTATCAAAATAAAAACGCGATATTTTACAAGAAAATACAGAGAAAATACAGAAGATATAACTTATTTAAGTCAAACCAGCTCTTAACTTCAGCTCCGTAAAATTTTTCCTGAAAGACAGCGAAACTGTGACACATCATTATTTTTTTGCTTCATGGATGTTTTAATTAAGATTGTCACCAATATCTTATATTTTTTATATGCAAAACACTTTGAAGGATATCCATTATTGACATGATTATCCCATATAGATTGAAATACTTTTGAAGCTTAAAAATTTTATAAATGATAAAAGAGTATGAGGCGGATCATTATTAGCTTTTCTGTTGCTCAAGAGGCTACTTCACTCACAGGAAAACACCCGCTTCCTAATGTTAATACTATGGGAGAATTATTTTACAATATCTTGTTTGTATTTCAATAATTTCAATTTTTTTAATTGTATAGCTGAGGTCGATATCTCCAAGTCAACATGGGAAAAACAATTACAAGAGTTAGGTAATCTTAAGCATTAGTTAAATGAAATTGAAGGATTTGTATTAGAAACGGCTCTAAATTAAAGACAAAGGTGAGTCAATGCGCATGATTCCAAGTTAAGGAAATGGGTATACACAAGCTTTTGATTTAACGTGACATTTCATGCTTCTGCAACGTGGATCTCTAAATTTAAAACAAAAGTTTGAATAGCAAATAGCAAACAAGAACAGCAAATCATACATTAGGCATAGATTATAAAACATTTTCCAACACTAACATAATATTACTAAGAAATTTCATTTGTTTATACAATGAAATGAGATATCTAAATAAGCAATTAAAAAAATATATAACTATATAAAATAAATATATAAATGCAATAAATATAATAAATATATATAAAATATATAACTATATAAAATAAATATATAAATATACATAAAATATATATAAATATATATATAATAAATATATATAAAATATATAACTATATAAAATAAATATATAAATGTAATAAATATAATAAATATATATAAAATATATAAAAATTTATAAAAATCCATTTCCAGCAATTGTTGTCGATATCCGATGCGTGCGAATTCCTTCGCTGAAACTTGTATATGATCCCTAGAATTTATACACATCACTTAATACACTAAAAATCTCATGTTTTAAAATGCATACTACAGCGGAAAACGCACTTCTAGCAATTGTCGATCATAGTCAGTCCTGTAACATAATTATTTTGTGTCTCTGTAAATGATAATAAAACTAAGCTACGCCGCCAGGGGCCTGAGGGGCGCCCAGCGCGTCTCGACCGCCAATCCCGAGTCCTGAGGGACTCATAACGCGCACAACCGGGGGTTGCTCCCCGTATGCGCTTCGGGAGGTCGGGGGACTGCCACCTGCGGACCCCCCCAACCTTTTTTACCCAGGTGAGTGACGACAGGGGTCGTTACGACACGCGGAGGATCCGATAATCAGAGGAAACCTCCATGAAGACACCTGATGAATCGCCGAGAAAACTCCGACGGCTTTCGTTGCCGGAGCCTCATAAGAGGAACCGGTCCCTAGGCCATATGCCAAGTTTTCCCGACGATTCTTGCTTTCCCACGGCGGCCGAACGTCAAATCGTAATGAGGGACGAGACGACTAGTTCATTTGCCTTGGTTGCCGCTCATGCGGCAAGAAGGAACTTCTCGCCAACCCGGGGCCGCTAAGAAAGCTGGTCCCTGACACATAGACACGTCTTGGCTAGGGGATGTCCCCTCCCAAATGGCTTTGCTTTCGGCGAGCCCTACAGTCAGGATGCAGGTGGTCTCCGATCGACTCCATCTGAAAGGTTCATTCAAATGTAAAATCAACACATGCAAACAACAAACAACAATCGAAACAAATCACAAAAATGTTAGAAAAAACGGAAAGTTACTGGAAGAACCATTCCTGGTCTCTGGAAGACATGGAAAATTCTTCCAAATGCGCAAAAGAGGCGAGCCCGGTCGAGATTAATAAATAGAAAGTTAATTAGACTCTCCTGCTGATCCACCCGTCAGAAGCAGAAAATCCTGACTGCGCATAGTCGCGCTGGATTGGGTTTCGGACCAAGACTCGATTTCAAGTTCGAACGCCGCCATTTTACTGGCGAGCCACCGTCCCGATTCTTCGTGGCTGATCGGTCCGAGTAAGGCCAAACCCCTCTCAGAAAACGGCATGATTCATGAGGGCTGAGTTCCCTCCTCCGTGTCGTCATGCCGTATCTGGTATTAACGGACAGTTCTCTTTCCTATCAAACCTTGAGAGCGACTCAAAACTGCTCCAGCTACAGAGAGAAGCGCAAGAGATGATCGCACGGAGCCTACCCGTTTTCCCGTCTACGTTTTACCATTTGCACGGCACCGAGATTTGCGTCATGCCACCTCGCCTGCCGACAAATGTCACAATAGAACCCTTGCGCTCCTTGTTCTTCAGAGCACGTCCGAACCATCGTCTTAGACAAGTTTTGCAGCTGCCCGATCCGCGTTAGCTAGCCTTTGCCCTCGAGTCACCTGCCGGCGCTAAGCACCGGGCACTAGGGATTGGCCCACGCGAATGTCTTTTCACCACCTGGCCCTCCCGAGGCCCCGCGGAGCACCGTGCCTGAACCCACGTCGGTCGTACCGACCAGGGTCTTAGGTCGAGCTCTACACATAGGACGGCGAGCCAATTTCTCTTGCAGCCGAGAACTGGCCCTGAGGACGGGGAAACCCAGTAGAATCGGTGTCTCCGGCTACTCGGACATCGCTTTATCACTCGCTTACCACGTTCAGGTGCGGACTCGTCAGCTGCTGCCTCCCTCGTGTCGACGAACATCTCCAGTGTCGAGAGCCCGGTCTTCTTCCCTACTAAAAGGGCCGATTCGGAGCAACCCGACGTAGAGTTCGCGCAAGGCCTGGCTTCCGGGCTTCTTCCCCACCGAAGGGGCCGATTCAGAATCACCAAGAGTAAATGATGATAAATGCTACCCACTTCTTAATAGAAAACATGTTGTAGTGCAACACAGCGATTCCTTTTAATTTCAGTATATTTGAAGTATAGCATTATTAAAATGCCCCATAAATCATTCCCTTCTCCATAGATCATAATGTAGTAGAATTATTTGTGTGTACCTACAAACTGACTATTAATGCAACTAATTCTATACCCTTGAGAAAGCATATTATAGTCCATATCAGTGATGTATATTAATCTCATAATGTTCGAAATATCGTAACACCAATAAAATGCAGAGCAAACGATTTTTCCTCACATATCATAATGTAACGGAATTATTTTGTGTGTCCCTCTAAACGAACTATAAATTCTACACGCTTCATTTTCAATACCGAACATTCTATAGTAAACTTCAATAAAATGTTAAAAATTCATGGCAATCCGAGTATATTTACTTGAGTTAGAGTACAGACAGGTGGCCAGTCGGCAGATAGACAAACCAAATTTTTAAAGCTTTTTAACTATGTTAGAAAGTGTTAAAAACAAAGCAGATGGGTTCATTTCACAGTCACGTATGCATGAAAATAATGTCACTATAAATTTCTCAGATGCAGTCATAAAACGATGTACGTATTTTCCTTAAATATTAACAATTTAACGATAATCAAGTTTACACACACACAGAGAAAAAAAATAGTTCGGAAGAACGTTTGCAGTTTCGGAATCGAAATAAATAGCGTGGCGCGATTTTTACATGCTATACGAACCACTACAATACTTAAGATAAGTAAATATGAGAATCTGTTACCTACACTATTCATAATCTCTAAACCAATAAAAGAAAACTGCCCAGTTAAACTGACGGCATTGAGCTCACAGGCTATTCACACTAACTGTAAATTATATTCTTATTTCAAAGAATTTGAAATAAGCCCTCGAAAAATGCAGAAATCGACAATATATTAAGAGGGGGGAACCATCCCCCGTTTCTCCTTCTTATAATTAACCAATGAACCCATAAAACTAATCAGAGAAGCGCCTTACCACAATGAACCTATATACAGAATTTGAAAAAATCGGATAATTCTGCATGAAAAATCCATTTATCTAAATTAAGGGGGGGGGGGGTTAGCCCCCCGTCCCCCCTTTATACTTAACCAAAGAACCCCCAAAACTAATCAGAGAAGCGCCTTATCACAATGAACATATATATAAAATTTGAAGAAAATCGGATAATTCTGCTGAAAAAACCCATTTATCTATATCAAGGGGGGTTAGTCCCCCCCCGTTCCCCCCTTTATACTTTACCAGTGAACCCCCAAAACTAATCAGGGAAGTGCCTTACCACAATGAGCCTATATACAAAATTTGGAGTAAATTGGATAATTCTGCATGAAAAACCCATTTGTCAAAATTAAGGGGGGTAGCCCCCGTTTCCCTCCTTTACACTTCACCAATGAACCCCTAAAACTAATCAGGGAAGCCCCTTACCACAATGAGCCCATATAGAAAGTTTGAAGAAAATCGGATAACTCTGCATGAAAAAAATCATTTATCTAAAATAAGGGGGGAGGATTAACCCCCCCGTTACCCCCTTTATACTTAACCTATGAACCCCCAAAACTAATCAGGAAAGAACCTTATCACAATGAACCTATATACAAAATTTGAAGAAAATCGGATAACTCTGCATGAAAAAAATAATTTATCTAAAATAAGGGGGGAGGATTAACCCCCCCCCGTTACCCCCTTTATACTTAACCTATGAACCCCCAAAACTAATCAGGAAAGAACCTTATCACAATGAACCTATATACAAAATTTGAAGAAAATTGGAAATTCTGCATGAAAAAACCATTTATCTTAATTAAGGGGGGTTAGCCCCCCCCGTTCCCCCCTTTATAGTTAAACAATCAATCCCCAAAACTAATCAGGGAAGCGCCTTATCACAAGGAACCTATAAACAAAATTGGAAGAAAATCGGATAACTCTGCATGAAAAATTCATTTTCTAAATTAAGGGGGAGGATTCCCCCCCCCCCCGTTAGCCCCTTTATACTTAACCTATGAACCCCCAAAACTAATCAGGAAAGAACCTTATCACAATGAACCTATATACAAAATTTGAAGAAAATTGGAAATTCTGCATGAAAAAACCATTTATCTTAATTAAAGGGGGTTAGCCCCCCCGTTCCCCCCTTTATAGTTAAATAATCAATCCCCAAAACTAATCAGGGAAGCGCCTTATCACAAGGAACCTATAAACAAAATTGGAAGCAAAACGGTTATTTCTGTCAAGAGTTATCGCGTTACGTACGTACATACGTACATACATACATACATACATACATACATACATACATACATACATACATACAGAACGGGCGGGCACATAAGCTCTCAGGCTTTGATAGCCTGTGAGCTAAAAAGGCAATTTGAAATCAATGTGAGGATACAAATATTTCAAACCAGCCGTATTTAAACAGTGGCTTAAAATCCTGAAAAAGAGCTTCCATACATCTACAAAAATATGTTTTCAAGTTTATCATATACACATACACTATATGGCCAAAAGTCACTGGACACTTTCTATATTAGAATTATTGTCGATATCCTAGAGAATTCACAAATTGATCTTGAGTTTCGGGGATGTCACAAACATGTTTGACCTCATATTTTCAGTGAAGATTTATTCACGAGGGCTATTAAGAGATAAATAGCAACTTTAATTTCCAAAAATATTATTTGCGATCCCTCTGTATCCCAAAAAGCTCGAAATGAACTGATGCTGTATCAAATGATTATATAGACCCTGTATATTCATTTATGTACTTGTATAAGAATAGAATGTATATTCATTAAAATATAAATGTTTCGTTTAAAAGGTAAAAAAAATTCCACATATTTCTTTGTTTCTAATAAGCAGGGTTTTCAACCGAAATTCGCAAGACTTTTAGAAAATTTGACAAAGTACAAGAGAAACATTATTCTGTAATTACAAATGATTATATTGAATATTTGTTAAGATATAAGCATTCATATAAATCAATTTCTAACTGCGCATGCGTGGTTTTTTATTTAATTTAGTAGTCAACAATATATCGAAACTTATAAAAAATGGCGAGTCAATCATTGAAAAGTCAGAAAGATATCGGTGAAATAGTACATAGTACAGTTGCATTTTAGTTTCTTTCTAAAACGAACTGGACAAAAATGGAATTTCCACAAGCTGCAGGTTTTATCATAAATCTCAGGATAAGTATACTGAATTACATAACAGTTATTAATGCTCTAAATAGACACTCAAACTTAAAATGAAGAAAAATACAAATTATGAATTGCAATTACAATATATTTTATTTTATAAATTTCTTTTTATGAATAATCCCTTATAATGAAGGTACTTTTAGAAAATAACTCATATGCAGCTCGCTACATCGCCGATATATTACTGAATTTTAGCAATATTCCATAAGGCCTTATCTATAATTTGCCTTATATAGTTGACTACTAAATTATAGAAGAAAAAATGCGCTACCTTTCGCGCAAACGCAGTTAAAATTTATTTCATACATATTCTCATATCTTGTCAAACATTCAAAATGTAAAATATCGCGAAATTACGTTAAAGTTCTTCATGTTATGAACAGAAAACATACGGAAACATACTATAACGTTGTAAAGGGCTTACAAATTCATTTCTTAGAATTACATATAATTTAGAGATTTTAGTGATATAGGGTGACAGGGAATCTTCGTCAGCATATAAAAATAATAATTGAATTTAAAATGTTTCCCCACCCAAGGTACGCGATTCGTATCCTTGTTATGCCCCTAAAACTACACCACAACCTCTGAATAAACACGGTTTTCGTATATGGAAGAATTTTGTAAGAATACTTTTCTATTTAGTTACAACTAAATGAATTAAAGTCAATTTGTGGCAAAAATACAACATTTTCAAATTGCAATCCATTGCGCACAATCTATTTTATTCACCACGTTATATTATCATGTGAAAATTAATTTTGGATTGCATGCTCGTACATAAGTGCATATCATAGATTTTTCGAAAATTCTAATAATTTCATATTTAAAGCAAACACTCCACTGCTCTTTACCGAGCTGTAATTGAGTGAAATATGCAAGATGTTGCTTACTTTCACAGACACTATCATTTATTACATCATCAATTTAATTTCAGATTTCCACCTATCACCGTACCGTGTCGCCCCTCCTCCCTCAAAAAATAATCATAAATTTTGGAGAGAAAAGACATTATTTAAGATAACGACAACAGTTTGTAAAACAGCTACTATTGATGTACCCTTTTTTTCGGGAATTACTTAAGCGATATCAATATATATATATATTTTTAGTTTTCACAGTAGCTAAATTATAAATTGAACAGAAGGACCCGTGCGAAGTTTTCGACTACAATCTTTGAGATTATTTTCTGGTACGTTTTAGCATTAATATTTAATTTACTGATTATATATATTGTTAATGAAACAACGCGTTTTCACGGCGTGTGAGTGTACTATGTCAGAATCCTGTTCAAAAACTTTTCAAATGATACCTCATTCATTGTTGTATGTTTCGTATGTGCATAGATAGAAAAAGGCTTGTTGACAACGGAAATGATATATAAGATGATTGCTTGTGTATATGAAAGTGGGAATAGATTGCCAGACAATATGTTGGCAAATTTATTTTCTTGCCAAGGTCATTTCTCTGTCTTGGCAAGACACTTATACTGAAAAAATACCGAAAAAAAAAAAAGAACGAAAAAGCATGCGTCAATCATAGATTATATAACACTTTCCAACGCTTCCAAAAATAATTTTACAAATCATTACCGTTTGATAAGCTGAAAGATAACATCTAAGTAAACAATTTGGAAAGCGCATAACATCTTTAAAAACGTAATTTCAGGAATTCCCAACATATACAATATTCGAAAAAGTAACCGAGCTCTTTTGTGCAGTCCTGTATATGATCTATAGATTTGTATATATACTACATAGGATGCTAAATTTTAGTTTAGTTAGGAAACGCGTAGCACAGTTTAAAATTTTCCTTCTGGAGTTTCTGTCAATAAACGGAAATGTGTTTGCGAACTTTTGTGCTGCCCTGTATAGGATCTACAGGGCTTATACACACCCAGTAATAGACAAAAAGTGAGTTAAATTTAAAATTGCGTTCAGCAACTTAAAATGCACTTCCAGGAATTATTGTTAACAGACAGTAGTGAATTCTTTTGTGTGTTCCTGTAAATGAACGATGACTGCTATACACACAATATTCTGTAGTAAGCCTCTTGTAATGCACCTTAGTGATATATATAAATTTCAATGCGTTTAAAATAGTGAAACATTATTTAATTAAACCACAAACGATTTTTCTCCATAGACGTAATGTAACGGAATTCTTTTGACTGTCCCTGTAAAGTAACTATAAGTGCTATGCGCAGCATATTCCATATGAAGCTTCTTGTAATGCACCTTAGTGATATATATCAATTACAATGTGTTTGAAATTATGTAACATCATTAGAATAAACCGCAACTGATTTTTCCCCATAGACCGTAATGTAACGGAATTTTTTGAGTGTCCCTGTAAAAAAAACTATAAGTGCTACACACTTCAGCTGAAATAGGGAACATGTTATAGATAACGACAATAACATATAAAACTTGCAGGGTAATCCGAGTATATTTACAGGATTTAGAGCACGGCCAGACGGCAGAGGGTCAGACGGCTGACGGTCAAACGGCCAGACAAACCGAAATCATAAACACTTTTCAACTAGATTGGAAAGTGTTAAAAATTTAAGCACTGAATCAGAAGTTTAGTGAATTCATATGAAAGCATTTCCTCAGATTTTACAAAACTGTTTCAGAAATGTCTTAAACACATAAACCAATATTTAGTACATCACTTTTTTGCAACCTTATGGGAGCTTAAACATGGGATATGCAAACTTTGTCGTCCAGCAGCCATTTAAAGGACGTCAAACTTCGCTGGCGTATTAACAGCTTAATGAAATATTAAAAAATAAATACAATTTTTATTAATCCTAATGAACTGTATATCCAATTGGAAGATAATTCTAAAATTACGTAATCTACTGCTGCTCCGATACAGTAGGCATATACACATACCATAATTAAACTAAGAAAACAAATAAACAATACGTGACGCCCGCGTAAAAATTAAATAAAAACCTGATTAAAAGATTGATATTTTTTTTCAAAAAGTACGCGCAAGAAAAAAAATTAACAATGGTATTTTAAATGCATTAGAGGATGACGTCATCCGCTTCGGGGGTGGGGGGGGGGTAAGGGGAGGGGAATATGGGACAAAGAAAAATAAATTGAATAAATAAGAAATACAATTTAATATAACAAAGCATACATTTTAGGCTACGCGTGAAATTTCTATCGCGTTCTAAAAACTCTCTAATCTTAAAATTAAACATTTGATTTAAAAATTTTCATTTTAATCAGAAATAAACACTCGCGGAGACGTCCAAATTTATCTTTTGTGTACTATTTATTTTTTGTAATCATGTTGAGCAAGCACGATATAATGCATTATTTTCTATCTGTGGCAACACTGATTTCAGAAAAACTTTCATTTCATTTTGAAAAACAATGCCGATTTAATTTTTAATTAACTGTAATTTTTAATTAAAAATTATTTTTTAAATACATGCGAGTGTACTATGTCAGCAGCCTGTTCAAAATCTTTCATATGGTATCTCATTTATCGTCCTGCGTTTTGTATTTGCTTAGAAAAAGGGATGTTATTGACAACAGAAATAATATAGATGATCGTTCAACAAGAAATAAAAATATACAAGAACGAAAAATCATGCGTCAAGCATAGATTATGTAGCACTTTCCAACGGTTCCAAAATAATTTTACAAATCATACCGTTTAATAAGCTAAAAGATAACATCCAAGTAAACAATTTGGAAAACGCATAACCTATTTAAAAACATAATTTCAGGAATTTCCAACATATACAATATTCGGAAAAATATCCGAATACTTTTATTCAGCCCTGTATAGGATCTATAGGTTTGTATATATACTACATAGGATGCTAAATTTTAGTTCAGTTAGGAAACGCGTAGCACAGTTTAAAATTCTCCATCTGGACTTTGTCAATAAACGGAAATGTGTTCGCGAACTTTTGTGCTTCCCTGTATAGGATCTACAGAATTTATACACACCACGTAATAGACAAAACGCGAGTTAAAATTAAAATCTCATTCAGTAACTTAAAACGCACTTCCAGGAATTATTGTTAACAGACAGTAGAGAATTATTTTGTGTGTCCCTGTAAATGAACATGACTGCTATATACACAATATTCTGTAGTAAGTCTCTTGTAATGCACATTAGTGATATATATAAATTTCAGTGCGTTTAAAATAGTGAAACATTATTTAAATAAACCGCAGACGATTTTTCTCCATAGACGTAATGCAACGGGATTCTTTTGACTGTCCCTGTAAATTAACTTTAAGTGCTATGCACACCTTATTCCATATTAAGCTTCTTCTAATGCACCTTAGTGATATATATAAAATTCAATGCGTTTAAATTAGTGAAACGTTATTTAAATAAACCACAAATGATTTTTCCCCATAGACCGCAATGTAACGGAATTCTTTTGAGTGTCCCTGTAAAAAAACTATAAGTGCTACACACTTCCGTTGAAATAGGGAACATGCTATAGATGGCAACAATAACATATAAAAATTGCAGAGCAATCCGAGCATATTTACGGGAGTTAGAGCACGGACAGACGGCAGACGGCCAGACGGCCAGACGGCCAGACGGCCAGACGGCAGACGGCCAGACAAACCGAAGTCATAAGCACTTTTCAACTAGGTTGGAAAGTGCTAATAACAGCTACGCGATTTCGCAAACAAAAGAAGTATGTTTCTAAGATAACTCATATTGATGTAACTTGAAGCGATTTCAATCTTTTTAATACTTTCCAACCTAGTTGAAAAGTGTTTATGACCTCGGTTTGTCTGGCCGTCTGACCGTCTGTCCGTCTGCCGTCTGTCCGTGCTCTAACTCCCATAAATATGCTCGGATTGCCTTGCAATTTTTATATGTTATTGTCGTTATCTATAGCATGTTCCCTATTTCAACTGAAATGTGTAGCACTTATAGTTTCATTTTACAGGGACACTCAAAAGAAGTTCGTTACATTACGGTCAATGGGGAAAAATCATTTGCGGTTTATTTTAATGATGTTACACAATTTCAAACACATTGTAATTTATGTATATTACGAAGGTGAATTTCAAGAAGCTTAATATGGAATATGGTGTGCATAGTACTTATAGTTACTTTACAGGGACAGTCAAAGGAATTCCGTTACATTACGTCTATGCAGAAAAATCGTTTGCGGTTTAATTAAATAATGTTTCACTATTTTAAACGCATTGAAATTTATATATATCACTAAGGTGCATTACAAGAGGCTTACTACAGAATATTGTGTGTATAGCAGTCATTGTTCATTTACAGGGACACACAAAAGAATTCTCTACTGTCTGATAACAATAAATCCTGGAGTGCGTTTTAAGTTGCTGAAAGCGATTTTAAATTTAACTCACTTTTTGTCTATTACTTGGTGTGTATACATTCTGTAGATCCTATACAGGGCAGCACAAAAGTTCGCGAACACATTTCCGTTTATTGACCGAAACTCCAGAAGGATAATTTTAAACTGTGCTACGCGTTTCCTAACTAAACTAAAATTTAGCATCCTATGTAGTATATATACAAATGTATACTACAATATATACATATATATACTGTGATCATATACAAGGCTGAATAAAAGTATTCGGATATTTTTCCGAATATTGTATATGTTGGAAATATATGTTGAAATTCCTGAAATTACGTTTTTAAATATGTTATGCGCTTTCCAAATTGTTTACTTAGATGTTATCTTTCAGCTTATTAAACGGTAATGATTTGTGAAATTATTTTGAAAGCGTTGGAAAGTATTACATAATCTATGCTTGACGCATGATTTTTCGTTCTTGTTTTTTTTTAATCCCTGGAATACTCACACCCGCGCAGCCCCCGTACATTTCACACTAGTGCGATTTGGGATTCCTTAACTTCAACTGCGTATAATTTTGTTGGCAATATAGTGGTAATAAAATATAACGCTGGAAGCTTTAAGCTGAAGTTCAAAGAAAAATCGTACTGTGATATTTATACTTGTAAAAAATATTATTTTGTTAACGAAAAATGCAAATAATGAAAGCAAATTTTCAAGAAACGCCGACGATGGGAAATTTTTGTCGGCGAGAATTCGCGCTAATGTGGAATTCACAGGTTTTAACAGTTGCTAAAATATAAATTGTTCTTTTAGCAAAAAATAAAAATTAAAAATGCATAGTTATGATAAATTAAAGAAAACCTTAGTTTTCTTTTGTTTTTGTAATTGCGTAAATTAACATAAATATTGCATCATTTATATTTATTTTTTTCCGAACGACCAATTTATAGATAACCTGTTGCCGAAACTATTAAAAAAATCTGAAGTGATTCCACTCGATATCTGAACACTGATGAACGTGTCCAGAAACTAAAAAAAAAAAATTATATATATCTCTGACACAGTGGAATCGGTTAGACTCGAACGCTGGACCTCGTTTTTAAACTGGAGGTGTTACCTCTTCGCTACTAATACTTGATTACATCGCTGCAATATTTATCACATTTCCTTTGTGATTTTCCCTATAGATTCGGTAGAAAAATGGTTTTAAAAATGGTTTAAAAATGGATTAAGTATCTAATCCGTCGACCGAGTTGTAGGAAAATCTAAACAACATTAGATTTTCTCACGACAATGGTTTATAACATATTCCCCAAATGAGAGTTGAATCGGAAGTACCGTTTGGGCGTTATCGTGTTCGCTCTCTCTCACACACACACACAATTCAAGTTTACAATATTTTCCATACACTATGCATTCGAAAAGTAAAAAGTGATTGAAATCTCTTTAATAGTTTTCTAAAAGGGTACAGTTGGTAAAAAAAAAAAGAGAGAGACCCACCACGTACATTTTAATCTCCAAATTGTCACAGGAAAAAAACGAAAATAGCCATTCGACTGACAAATATGTCTTCTTTAATTTATGTAAAAAAGTAATAAGCATGGAGGGAAGGTAGTTTTCATAATTAAATTGAACCAAACGCTGAAATTTTCAATATGAATACCTAATTTTGAAATCATATTTCGCTTTTTCAATAGATGTTACCTTAGGATACCAAACGGGAAGTCATTCGGTCAAGTAGTTTAGGAAATATGCAAATTTAAGGTTTAGAACTCCTAATGATAAATTCCTTTTTAATCGTTGCAAAACAGATTGCAACGCGGGTAGTTTTTTAAGCATAATTGAAAAAGTACTAGGTGGAATGAGCTGTAATTATGGATTCGCATACTTAAAGCTTCTAAAAATCGATTTCTTTAAAAATATTTTAGTGCACAATTCATATATTTTTCAAAAATTAATATCAATATTTTTTTCGAAATTAATTTTCAAAAAATATATGCATTTAAATCATAAGAATTTAAACAGAAATCTATTTCTAGAAGGTTTAAATATTCTAATCCAAAATTACAGCTTATTTAACCAAATAGTATATTTGAGTTATGCCTAAAAAACTACCTGCATTGCAATCTGTTTAGTAACAATTAAAAATACATTAAACATTAGGAGTTCAAAATTTTACATTTACATAATTCCTTAATTTCTTGACCGAATGATTTCTCGTTTGGTTTTCAAAGGTAAAATTTACTGAAGAATTAAAATATGATGTCAAAATTAAGTATTAATATTGAACAAATTAAGGTTTGGTACAATTTCTTTATGTGGACTACTCTTTAAGCAAAATTGTAGTATATTATTAATTAGTAGACGTTATTACTAATTGTTTGGTACCAATTATATTTTTATAGGATTATTGCTAGCAGAGTTAGTGGGGGAGGGGGTGAATTTTTATTTTCTTTTGACACGGACTTACATAACATACTCTTCCTCTAATTAGAAATACGTTTTTCGATACATACGTGGAAGAATATGTTATGTGTAAAAAATGGTTAAATTACGTCTTTATTAGAAAGACTATAGCTGTATCAATTAAACCGCAACATTCTAAATGCTATCTCTTCAGAAGAATACATGGAAAGTAACTGAGTGAAGTAACAAAAAAGGTAATACTAATAAACTTTAAAACTTAGTTTCTCAAACTCTCTAAATTGCCATTTAATTCATTTAATGTCATTTCAAGAACATGTTCTTGCAATATACTCTTCATATCGTCATTCATCATTTATTCGAATAAGTGTGTGTGGAATGAGAAAACCTGATGACTGAATCGACTTTAATAAAAGGCAGATTGCGAAGTCCTGATATCTTGGGCGGAGCCCTTCTTGTGGGTATACACGAGTTCCAACTGTAGCACACTTAAAAAGTGAAAAATTGATGGTGTAACTAGCTGCAGACTTCAAAGCATTGGATGTTACTCCTGGTGAACGATTACGGATGTTAGGAACTTTTCCACACAGTTTAACGCATAGAAGCCTCATTCAAGCCCCAAACATGAAGGCTTACAGACAGGCAAAGCCCCGAATTTCGGGATGAATTTCACTTAAATTGTTATTACCAACCCAGGTTCAATACGTACATGATATTTACAATTAAACTTACAGTTCAGAATTGTATTGTGTAATACAATTGTTTATAGCCATATTTACAATACCGAAATTAATACATTATACAAAAAATTGATCCAGAATGTGCTATAATCAAAAATCTTCAAATTACGAGAGTTGATCTTTTTTTCTTTCTGTGATACTCTCAATTATGTCATTGAGCGATTGAAAACTTTTATGTGTAACTTATTACTTGTCTTTTGATTTTTTTTATAACTCACTCACATTTTATTTTATTTTATTTATATGTTTGTTTTTATCTAACCCACTAACATGTTATGCCGAATCTCAATTTAACTCGGGTGTTGTTTCATAAAACTATTTAGAAATAAATCAGGCAAGATTTTTTTTTCTCGAATTTGCAAGGCAACTGCTATACATATGACATGTTTTACTTATGATATACAGTCAAAGCACCTTATAACGAAATCGAAAGTGCTCCAAATATTTGCTCGTTATAACGTGCTTTCGTTAAAACGTTATAACGAATTATTGTTATACAGTAAGAACTCCAATTATCTAAATAATGTGGTCTGAACGTATTCTCAGTATGCAGGAGTCTGGATAATAGAGACAATCATAAAAAAGGGCGGTTTATTACATATATCTAGTAAATATCTTTTGTTTAATACAAAAAAAGGCCTTATGCAGGGTTTGTACGATTTCACCACAATTTTTAAATAGAATTTTTCTATTTAATATTTAAATAGAAGAAATTGCAGACGCCTCGTTTAATTGCAGGATTTGCCCTTTTATGCATTTAAATAAGGCGAAAAAATCTATTGATAATTGTGGTAAAAGCGTACGAACCCTGTTATGTATTCATATTAAATTAAGCGTTTATAGGAAGGATTGCTTTTACTACAAACAGTGAAAAGAATAAAAGTGTTGATTTAAAAAGAATTTCAAGATAATTATATTTTTAAGAACATATATGTACAATTCATATAATAAATTTTTATTCATTTTTTCATTTTCGCGATTATTGATCTGGATGACTGGAATTCAGATAATTATAGTTTTGTGGTATTTATTTGTCAAAATCTAAAATCCATTCTTCAAATTGACATTTCGCCATCAAAGCTTTGTAATTATGCCTGTTACATTACAGGAAAAGTTTTCACTACGTTCTTTGAGATACACCGTGGATACTTTGCTTTTCCAATTACAAGAGATTTTTGCATTTCAGAGCCGTCGGCATTACAGCATAATGCTAATGAAAGTCGATCTCTGCTGTTTTTCACACGGTGACAAGTTTCTCTTTTTAAAGTTAGAGTTTTATCAGGCATCAAACGGAAAAACCAGTTTTATCCATGTTAAAAATACCTTTTCGATCGTAATCCTCAAATATTTTCGAGTTTCCGTTCTTCCATTCTTCAATTGTTTCTTGTGAAACAGAGGCTGCTTCTCCACATATTTTTTACACACAATTTCATATCTTCTTTTAAATTACTCAACCAATCATCACTTATACACTATATTGCCAAAGGTGACCGGTCACTTGCGATTTTAGACGTTTTGTTAACTATCTAGAAAAATACATGAGGAATTAACCTGAAACTGCAGGTGTGTAAACAGTATAGTATACGTTATATATTTCCGCGAAGACTTTTTCCCGAAACCCCATAGGGGACTGTCAACAAATTGAAAAAGAACGAATAACTTTTGGATTACCCTGTAAAAACTAATGTAGCAAAGGCGTTCAAACTCGAGATTATTAATAAGTGGCTTATTGTAATATACTGTGTTCATTTTTATGAGGATAGCATGCATACTCGAAGAGAAATTAAGGTTTTTATAAAAACAGTCCCAAATTTCACTAAGTTTTTTGCTTATAATTTGCAGAGTTCTTAATATAAAAAAAAGTTATTTTGAGAAAATATGTCAAACAACATTGTACATAATACTCTGCAATAGGAATTTAAAAAAATTATAATTGGATGAAAAATAAGCAGGTTTCCTAAAACATTTTTCACTGCGCATGCGCGAATGCAATCAAATTATAATGTGCATAATGTATTAGCTACGTATATAGAGCAACTTTTGTGAAAGTCTCAAAATCATAGCTTGAAAATTCTGAAAATTATCGTCGCTAGAATAAGCTCGAAATCCGTTGTTCCCAAAATAGAAGCAAAAATAACAGGGGTTGTATCAAATATCTATTGATTAGTGCCAAGATAGCGTACACAGTATTGCACGTACTACTATATTTGGATACAACCCCTCATATTTTTGCTTCCTTTTGGGAACAACGGATTTCGAGCTTATTCTATCGACGATAATTTTCAGAATTTTCAAGCTATGATTTTGAGACTTTCACAAAAGTTGCTCTATATACTTAGCTAATACAATATGCAAATTACATTTTGATTGCATTTGCGCTTGCGCAGTGAAACAATTTTAAGTAAACCTGCTCATTTTTCATCCAATTTTTATTATTTTTCAATTCCAATTGCAGAGTATTATGTACAATGTTGTTTGACATATTTTCTCAAAATAACTTTTTTATATTAAGAATTCTGCAAATTATAAGCAAAAAACTTGGAGAAATTTGGGACTGTTTTTATAAAAACCTTAATTTCTCTTCGAGTATACATGCTATCCGCATAAAAATGAACACAGTATATTACAATAAGCCACTTTTTAATAATCTTGAGTTTGGACGCTTTTGCTACATTAGTTTTTACAGGGTAATCCAAAAGATATTCGTTCTTTTTCAATTTGTTGACAGTCCCTATGGGGTTTCGGGAAAAAATCTTCGCGGAAATATATAACCAATAGTATACTGTTTATACACCTGCAGTTTCAAGTTAATTCCTCATGTATTTTTCTAGATAGTTAACAAAACGTCTAAAATCGCAAGTGACCGGTCACCTTTGGCAATATAGTGTATGAAAGTCTTTATATCCAAATCTTTCGGGAAACGCATATGCTTTTTCTAGCAAAATACTCCCACTAATAGGGATGCCTTTGGACCTTTAAACCATGAAAATAATAATTCTTCCACATCTGCATATTTCGCTGTACGTGTACGTTTAAACGATAAGCAAACTGCACCCTTTTCGAAAATTTTAAGAATATTTTCTCGATCTTTCAATATTGTGCTGAGAGAGCTACTTGGAATGCCAATTTTTTTTTTTTTCGCTACATCGTTTTTTAACACTTTCCAACCTAGTTGAAGAGTGTTTATGACTTCGGTTTGTCTGACCGTCTGCCGTCTGCCGTCTGCCGTATGGCCGTCTGTCCGTGCTCTAACTCCCGTAAATATGCTCGGATTGCTCTGCAATTTTTATATGTTATTGTCGTTATCTATAGCATGTTCCCTATTTCAACGGAAGTGTGTAGCACTTATAGTTTTTTTACAGGGACACTCAAAAGAATTCCGTTACATTACGGTCAATGGGGAAAAATCATTTGCGGTTTATTTTAATCATGTTACACAATTTCAAACACATTGTAATTGATATATATCACTAAGGTGCATTACAAGAAGCTTAATATGGAATAGGGTGTGCATAGCACTTATAGTTACTTTACAAGGACAGTCAAATAATTCCGTTACATTACGTCTATGGAGAAAAATCGTCTGCGGTTTATTTAAATAATTTTTCACTATTTTAAACGCATTGAAAATTATATATATCACTAAGGTGCATTACAAGAGGCTTACTACAATATATTGTGTGTATAGCAGTCATCGTTCATTTACAGGGACACACAAACGAATTCTCTACTGTCTGTTAACAATAATTCTTGGAAGTGCGTTTTAAGTTACTGAACGCGATTTTAAATTTAACTCACTTTTTGTCTATTACGTGGTGTGTATAAATTCTGTAGATCATATACAGGGAAGCACAAAAGTTCGCGAACACATTTCCGTTTATTGACAGAAACTCCAGAAGGAGAATTTTAAACTGTACTACGCGTTTCATAACTGAACTAAAATTTAGCATCCTATGTAGTATATATACAAATCTATAGATCCTATACAGGGCTGAATAAAAGTATTCGGATATTTTTCCGAATATTGTGTATGTTGGAAATTCCTGAAATTATGTTTTTAAATATGTTATGCATTTTTCAAATTGTTTACTTAGATGTTATCTTTCAACTTATTAAACGGTACACTCTAAAGAAAATCCGTGAAAATACAAGGGATTTTCCGTAAAATTTTACGGAGAAGTTTCATTTTTCCAAAACAACAGTACAATTTCCGTAAATGACATTAGTTCCTTAAAGGAGATTTCGAATCTGTAGATATGAAGAAAGTTTTCCGTAAATTTGATGGATTTTTTTCAAAACAGTACAATGTCCGTATTTCCCCATTTCCGGAAATAACGTTCAGTGGCTTGTATACAGATATCTTTCTTGTTTGAAATGCGAATTAAGATTGTTGTATTTACTAGGGTCCAGGGTCTTCTAGGATCCAGGCCTGGACCGGTCCTATCCGTGGGCCTATTTTCTGTCATTAGACTTGGGCCAATCCTGGAGCTCATTCTAACCGGGCCCGTGTCTGGACGGTAATTTTTTGTGAAAATAATAATGATATTTTTCATTTTTTAGTGAAATCTTTAGAAATTTACTTTATTTATATAAATTACAGAAATTTTTTTGTTTTAAATCTACTTTTTTTTCTTTATAGTGCTTCAAATTATGAATTTTTTCACTGACATTTTAAAATTTTATTTTAATTTTATTAACGTGAGGCAATATTAGGTTATTAAAGGTTTCGTAAAATAATATCTTTGCAAATTATTGGTATTGAACAAAACTGATTTGTCTTATAAATTTGTGAATTAATCAAAAATTTATTATTTTATAAATTGTAATTTTAGAAAGTTTATATTTTTTTCTTTAAATTTATAAAAATAATTAATGATTTTTTCTTTACTTTTATAAAAATGAAGTTTATAATTTTATAAAGTTTATAATATATTTAGTTAGTTTATAACTGTATAAAGTTTATAATATATTTAGTTAGTTTATAACTGTATAAAGTTTATAATATATTTAGTTAGTTTATAACTGTATAAAGTTTATAATATATTTAGTTAGTTTATAACTGTATAAAGTTTATAATATATTTAGTTAGTTTATAACTGTATAAAGTTTATAATATATTTAGTTAGTTTATAACTGTATAAAGTTTATAATATATTTAGTTAGTTTATAATTTTATAAATTAAACTAAATTAATTTAGACTAAATTAATAAATCCAAATTTAAACATACCTATCCCAAGGTCATTAATTTCAAAATTTTCGCTAAAAATCTATTTTTTTTTTTTTTTTTTTTTTTTTTTTTTAAATATTTTTAAGGTTTCATAAAATAATATTTTTGCAAATTATCGGTATGTAGGTGTTAAACTAAGCTGATTTGTCTTATAAATTTGTGAATTAAACTAAAATTTATTAGTTTATAAATTATAATTTTACGAAGTTCATATTTTTTTCTTTAAATTTATAAAAAATAATTAATAACTTTTTGTTTACTTTTATAAAAATGAAGTTTATAATTTTATAAAGTTTATAATTTATTTCGTTAGCTTATAATTTTATAACTTCAACTAAATTAATTTAAACTAAATTATCAAGTCCAAATTTAAACTTACCTATCCAAAGGTCATCAATTTCAAAATTTTCTTTAAAAATCTATTTTTTTGTTTTGATTTTTTAAAATTATTCAGTTTAACAGAATCGTACACAAAAGCTCTCAGTAAAGATTAAATGTAACAATTTAATTTATTATAAAATTGTTTATTCACATAAGTTTTTAAAATAAGAGATAAAGAAAATTTACTTTAATAGCATGTAATAAATACGTCTACTTAAGATAATTATTGTTTTTAGAATTGATAAATAGATCAACAGATGAATAATTTTAAAATGTATATGTACTATTGCAAAAAGAAGCAATCATTAGTCTTAATACAATATTTTACGCATATAATACATAAATAGTTAAAATTTATCTGTTATAAAGCATCAAATAATAAAGCAAGATATTAAAAATTATGAAAATAAAATATTGAAAAATCCATATAACTATAAAACCTTTAAGTTTTTGCATCATTAAAAGCATGTAAAATAAATAACCACATTTGAGGCAACGAAGTGTCCGTTCTTAGCGTAATGGTACAGCCCGCGAGTTTACTACACAGATGTTTCCGCGTTCGAACCTCTTCGTGGCAAGTGTTGGTTATTTACTGAAAACTCGCACAGAAATGAAAGAAAAAAAATAAAAAGTGTTATAAGATGTTCCTTGAGAAATATATATATATATTTTTTTTTTGGTCCTATAAAATTTATTTTAACGATATAAAAATATCTAAAAAATACGGAAGACATCTGTTAAAAAACGGAAATTTAAAAACGGATATTTCAGAAATCACGGAAAATTTCCTGGAATTTACAGAATTTTTTTCCGTTAAAATACGGAAATAGTACTGGCGTCTCGATTGCCAGTACAATTTCTGTTTTTTTTCAGGAAAATTATTTTACAGTGTATGATTTGTAAAATTATTTTGGAAGCGTTGGAAAGTGTTACATAATCTATGCTTGACGCATGATTTTTCGTTCTTGTTTTTTTTTTAACATTATTCTCGACGCATTTTATAATTTAGACTTTCTCTTCTAAACTCAAACATTTTCTTTTGTCAGACAAAGCCAGCGTACACAGAGTTTTAAAAATTAACACGCGATAAATTTACAGGAAAAGCAAATGTCAATGAATGTCATCAAATAAAAAACAACATAATCCAGTTTAGCTAAGCTGTCGCCCCTCTGTCTGTCTTAAAACATTGCCCCTCGCCAAATCTCTCTTGTAAGTATTGAAAGTATGTGATTGGCCGTAGAGAAAAAGATTGACGGTTATATCACGAAAAGTAAAAGCTGGTATTTAAGAAATAAAATTCTAATCCCGCGTTCAGTAGAAAAAAAAATAATAATAATTCGCTATATCTTTTTTTTTCACTTTTCATGTTCGAATTCTTTTCGTTATATCGTGCTTTTCGTAATAAATATTTCGTTAAACCGTTTTGAATTCTGTATTCTTTAACATACAGACCAACTAAATGGGTTTGAGCATTTCGTTATATCGTGCTTTTCATTATATCGTAATTCGTTATAAAGTTCTTCAACTGTATTTTATTAATTTCTGTAACCGATAGTTAAATTTAGATCAATAACTACTCTAAAAACATTTACAAAATATTGGAACATACGCTAAAAAGAACAAGTTGGAAATTGTACGTCAAACGTGACAAATGAGGTACGTTCGTACTGTAACTAGTTTCAGTGAAATTAATTATATCGTCTGTTATTATGATATGATTAATTTCCGTAATAAAATAAGTACATTTTAAGTTGCCAACATTTTATCATTTGTTGACATTTACTGAAAATTCCAATGGGAAACTTAAGCCTAGCATTGAAAATTTCAGAACTTGAAATCCATATTTAGACTTTTTTCCATTTAATATATATTTCTCCGGAAACAGCTATCCAAAAACTGTCGGTAGATTATATGATTGCTATAATTAAACAATTTTAATATACAAATTCGGTTTTTAAATTCAGTAATACGGAAATAATATGACTCCATCTTAAATAGGACGTAATCACCATGGCAATCTAGTATCATTACCTATCATGTGATATCATTGAATTAATTACGTATGATAGGATTTAATATAATGATACATCTCTGTCGTATGACTTTTAATCCTTGGAAGCTGCTATTACAAAGAAGCACCAATTTTTAAAAAATTCAAATTACTTAATAAATATTTGTATTAATATCTTTTTTAAGTTTTGATTCGATTTTCATAAAATTTGAAATGACTCGACGAAATTTTGCAAAGATTATATATATTAAATTTCAAATCATTTGGTTGAGTAGTTTTTGGGCTGTTATATGCAGACAGACGGACAGACAGACAGACGGACGGACCAGACGACGACTATTGGTGCTGCGTACTTTTATAATTACGAACGCACCTAAAAAAGAGGGTACATTAGAGAGTTTAAAAAACGATTTTAGAATCCATATAGACCTTATTCTCCGTTTGGGTTCGAGGCTACGATTTCCTAAATGTTTCCCCAAAGCACGTGACTCGACATCACGAAAATCTGGTCCATTGCTTCTCTATGATATGCAGTCTTGAGTTGCAAACGAGTTGTTGCATAATTAAGGACCACAGTGTCGGCAATGTTTCCCCAAAGCACGTAACTCTTACGTCAGTAGGAATAGGGTCCATTTGACGACAAATCTATTGCTAATATTATTTTCATTTAGATCGAGTTTTTCTTTGATAACTAGCCTAATTGCCAAGGTTAGTCAAAACTCAGTGAGAACCCTGCTCATAATATGCAGTGTAATGATTCAAAGTTTCCAGAACATTTTCTAAACACCTAGCGCTGAGAGTTTCCCACGACCAGCCTGTAAAAGCGGCTAGATCATAAAAAGCCATAACTCTTCGAATAAGCCAACAAGCGAGACAGCGAGAAAAAGGAGGTGAATATATAGATTCGTTACAGTACCGTCTTTATAAAACATCAGGGCCTAAGGACCAAGTGATCAATGATCATACCTGACGCCATCTCAAGCTATCAAGCGGGGAAGACAACGAGGGTGGTTACAAGCGAATCTCCCTCTAAATGAGAAACAGGGTTAAATATGACGGAATCGAAACGAAAAGCGATTCGACGTCACCACCACTCCCTTTCCTTCCGGGGAAGAGAGGAGAGAAAAAGGATAAATCCACAAGCACAGTAGCATCTGCAGAGTGAAAAAGATTGGTCTCGATTGAGAGTGGAAGGAGGACAACTTCTGAGATCGCACGGAAAGAGAAACTTAGAGAAAATGAGAATTCCATCCGGTGATTTCTAAACGAAGAGATCAACCAATGATCTTAGTAAGAGCACATCTTGTGCTTTATTGAGGGAAGCTTTCCCCTGTGAAGGTACTGCTAAATATACACCTAAGAAGCAGCTAATTAGAGACTTTAGCTCCGAACCATTTTTTACATTACCCATTAGGGATCAGATTGTATGAAAGAACTCTTCTTGGTAAACCTGGACTAAAATGTGCAGAATCCACATATTCGATTCTATTAACTGTTAACAAATATTGATTTATAAAATCGTTAGTTTTTCGGCTAAATATTATCTGTGACTGAAGACGATATTTACACGTTACCATTCCATTTTACCCGCATCGTGTTCGAAGACTCTACATCGGATGATTCTGAACTTTAAACACTAAGGAGAGATAAAACACACCTGGTCGAGCTTAAAACACCACACAATGCATGGTGCACAATTATAAAATATTGGAGCATACACTGAAAAGAAAAAAGAGGGTACCTTAGAGAGTTTAAAAAAACGATTTGAGAATCAGTATTTGACGACAAATCTATTGCTAATATTATTTTCATTTGGATCGAGTTTTTCTTTGAAAACTAGCCAAATTGCTAAGGTTAGTCAAAAAACAGGGAGAACCCTGCTTATAATATGCAGGATGATTCTTAACTCATGGAAAAAACTCAAAAGCAGTGAAGCGCTACAGGACACTTTATGATTGTGGAAAGAACCCTCTTTACAACACAATATCTAGTAAATTATTGCTGATTTTATTTATGCTGAATATAACTAAAATGTTAATGCGGATGAAAATTAGAAGTTGAATTCAAGAAATTACAAAAAAAAAGTAATTTTATTTGATAAACAACTTAGTTCAACAGAGGAATGGGGAGGGATTTTAAATTGAATCAATTTCCTTCAGATAAATTGGGGATAAATCAGAACGCATGAGCAAAATTTTAAAGGATGATAGAGCTCTTCTAAACAAACCATTTTCACCATGCAATGAATAAGCAGTGAACCGCTGGATGACGCTGTCATTAAACACATAAAGTGCTGGTTTTTCACACGCATCGTCATTTTTACCGTGGATTGCAAAAGGAATAGCTGGTTTTACTAATCACAAAAAGGCAAACATGCATTTCATGTATGGTGCTGCGGATGTGAATGCTCTGGAAGCCCAAATTGTGTAGCAAAAAGGGTTCTCTCCACAATCAGAAAGCGCCTGTAGAGCTACACTGCTTGAGTGACGACTAAGCATTGTACGGTGTTTTGAGCTAATCAAGATGTGTTCTATCTTGTTGTTCTATTAAGTTTTGTCCATGATTTCAGAATTACCCTGTATAGAACAATATAAATAATAATACACTACTCTAACACCAATACATTCAACAATGTAGAAATATATACATAAAAACTAAAAACATTGATGATTCTTAAGAATATCTATACTAATAAAATAAAGTTTCGCTTTCTGTGTCTGTGTGTGTATCTGTCGGCGATGGTTAGCGAAATGTAGTGCACCTATAAGGCTAAAAATTTAGATTTAGGTAGTCGAAGGCAGGTCCTGATGCATCTGATACTCAAAATTTTAATATTTTGATAATTACCCAATATATTAATTAAAACATTAAAAATCCCATCGAAAATACCACAATTTTTTTTACCAAAATGGCTAAACAAATGAACATTTGTTCTCGATTTGCAAACGGAAATGAAAGAATTAGAATTTTATTTACTAATTAGCAAATTTTAATAAAACTAATTAAGATATCGATTTGAAACTTTCAGAGCATACGTAGAAAAATTTTCTGCATACGACAATTCGATTTTTGGAAAATTCGGCCGGTAATTTTTCTTAATTTCTGCAGAAAACTGCAAAAATCTGGCAGCGCCAGTCAAAGAAATCTGAGAAAGTTCCAGACAGGGATCGGCTTTCATTAAAATCTGAACAATAAAGAGATCTGTTTCTCCGGCCGATCCCTCCATTTGCTTTGTGAAAATGAAAAGAAATAATTGCCAGTTTTTACTAACGCACAAAAATTAAGATAACTAATTAAGATATAAATTTGAATTTGAGGATGGGAAGGGGAGCCATATGGCGGCAATTATCGATCATAGTCAGTCCTATAACCGATTTTTTTGTGTATTTGAACAATAAATGCTACTCCCTTCATAATCAATAGAAAGCATGTTGTAGTGACCTCAGTGATCCCTTTAAATTATATTATGTTTGAAGTATCATAACATGACTAAAATTTACCGCAAACGGTTTTTCCCAATATATCATAATGTAAAGGAACTCTTTTGTGCGTAGAGTCTTGCATTGGGTCGGGTTGGCGCTATATTTTATCTTTGCGTTTCGGGTTTGGATCGGGTTGACTTCTACTTTTTTGTTGCGGGTCGGGTTCGGGTCGGGTAGTCACTCTTGCATATCGGGTTCGGGTTTACACACTTTTCAAATGAATGTCCACAATATATTTTTATATTAAAAAATATATACAATAAGACCTCCATAATGGACACTCACGAAAAGCGGACACCTCTATTTAGCGGAAACTTTTTCAATGCCTGACACTTATATATTTGTTCACTTATACCTTGGAATAGTGAGCAGCTCCAAATCAACGCAATCGTAGCATGTGCATAAACTATCACAAATACATGTGTTTTTGTGTGTATCATAAACGAAATGTTGGTAATGTTTTTCATATTCTGAGAAAAGAAAAATGGTTCTTAACTGCACTGTAAAGAAAGAGTAATCTATGATTACATTTCTTATATACATTTTATTTTTTTCTCATACAGTACATTGAATATATAACTCATTCATATTCAAATGCGTATTTGTTTTCATCTGAAACATAGCCCTGTTCAAACTTTTTGTGAAAATCCCAATAATCCGACTTGCAAAAAACCTAAATATGATACGGAAGAATTATTCTGAACCATAGACATCTAATAAAAATCCCTCCTCTATGTGGTGAACACAACACGCAGAAAGAAAATTAGTCATCCCGACCCGAAAAAAAATAGAAACAACCAGACCCGATGCAGGACTCTATTCAACGATCTCGAGGTATCCGCTATTCAGAGGTTTTCACTATATTTGAATATTAAAGAATATATATTTGTCTATTTTTCTACATAAAACATAAAATTAGTGTTACAGATATAATTGTACGTTACTTTTCATAATAGCATTAAACATGATTTATTGTCCTTTTATTGCAGGTTCGGGTCGGGTTGCAGGTTTAAGTATTTCGGGTTCGGGTCGAGTGCGGGTTGAAATATGTCGGGTTCGGATCGAGTTACGGGTCGCTGAAAATTATTTTTGCGGGTTCGGGTCGGGTACAACCTGAACCGCGCAGGACTCTAGTCTCTCTAAACAAACTATAAATACTACTTATTCTATAGTCCAGAAAAAGAATATTGTAGTCCACTTTAGTGATTCATATCAATCTCATTGTGTTTGAAATATCGTAACATCAATATCATGCACAGTAAAAGATTTTTTTCCATTAGTTTAATATATAACGGAATTTTTTTCTGTGTTCCTCTAACGTGACTATAAATGCTAAACACTTCATCATCAATACCGAACATTCTATTGTTAACTTCAATAATATATACAAATTACATGAAAATTCGAGTATATTTACGATAGTTAGAGAACGGTCAGATAGACAGACAGACAAACCGAATTCATAAACAGTTTTCAACAGTGTTGGAAAGTGCTAAAAAGTAGAGAATAACATGAACGAGTCTTATTTATTTATTCACGAAATGTAACAAAGGTCAATAAAACAAATTAAAAGAAATATTACAAAATTAAAATTTCCCTTTACATTCAATTATTATGATGACCTTTAATGAATCGGGTTATTTGATATTTTCGTTTAGTCAACTTTTGAATAACGAAGTTCATAGGCATATTTTATGTGATATAAGGTTTACAAACTGATGTACTTGTAAATATTTATTCTTGATTAAAAGAGAGTTTTTGTATTTTTTGTATTCTTTATTTTCGTATTAAAATTTTACGTAACACTAATTAATATTATTTCATTAGCGCAATTCACTGAAAATAAAATATAACTGCAGATTTATTTATCTGCACTTAAATGTTTAGTTGATGACAAAAAACACATTTAATCATAATTGAATTTAAAATCAATTGCAAATTAAAAGCCTCGATAGAAAATAATTTTAATGAGATTAAATTATGCAATGTTAGTATAAGGGCATAATTTTTAGCAATTAGCAATTCTAGTATTATTTTCTTTTACACTTTATATGAGAACGTTTCTCAATTTTTCAAGATTGTAAATGTTTCCACTTTTCGCAATTAAATTTTTATTTTACCTTTATATTTTATACATAATTTATATGACTGCAAAATATTTTTTACATCAATTCAATACCTTTTCTACAATTACAGATATTTATTAGAAATGTAGACATGACATTCAACACATACTTAACACTTTAATGATGTTGGTTTATCGCAGCTTAAGCTGTGATAAACTCAAACAACAACACCTATGGACCTTAGTTTTGTGTGTTTCATTTCTATGTATAATGGCTATGTATTTCCTTAATTTATATTTTCAGTAAGAATAGTTGAGTGTAATAACTTACTACATCTCTGACCAAAATTTGAAGGGCCCTACAAATTCTATAAAATAACATATTTCATATAATTATAAGTTTTAGTAAATATAATAGAATACGTATTTATAATCCAAAGCATATTCCTCATGTTGCTCATTTTTATTTAAAAAAGAATAATTTGTTATAAAAAAAGAAAATAATTTATTTTTTGTTTTAATTAAAAGGACACTGCTTTTATAAGTTCGAATAGATATAAATTTAAGAAAAAACGTAACCACGTGTATTTTGGAGACGGTGAGCCATACGATTTGACATACATGGAACACATTTTGATAATTATGATGTGGGTATAGCTATCCAGGGATTGCATATGGCTTTCTCAAGATCTGTAATGGATAAATATTGTTTACCATTTACACAAAAAAGTTCACCATTGTGTCCAAGTTATTGGAAAGCACAAAAAGAGGAAGTGACAGTTAATGAAATTAACAGGATTAACAAAAATAATTAAAGGATTTTGGAGAGACCCTATCAGTACACAAGTTCAGTATAACTAGAGCAATGATCGTAGAGAAAAAACAATACCTCAAGAATTCACTAGTGGCTATTTAAGCATTCCATCTCCGATAGATATAAAGTGTATAACTTACTAATATATTTTTTTATGTATTTTATCAGTTTATGTATATTTCATTAAAATTTAAACTATTTTTACTTATGAGTTTAATGTTAAAACCACTCTATATGGAAATATCTCAATTAACTTTGATATTACATTTATTTGCCTCATGAATTAGTTTAGAATAAACATTAACCTAGTAGATTCTATTTTTAAATTGAAAGTATTGAAAATTCTAAATTAATTGAAATAGTTGATAACAAAAAAAAATAGATTTTTCTTGCCAATGCAAACAAATTACTTTTGACGTTCGTTTATTTTAACAAAATGATTAATTCACTAAACTATGCATTTAAAGGGAATCAAGAATCATGATTATTATCTCATCTTATACTTCAAATTAAGTTATTGTTTTGTGATTATAAATAAAGATTGATAAAATGTAGACTTTTTACTAATATTTACTATTATCATTCCTATTCCCCTTTTTTTTGAAAACTTCATTTATTTCAAATGTTATTCATTAATTTTAATAAAATAGCAATGCTGAAAGATAAACTTCTGACACAATTAAGGAAATAATAAAAAAAAAAATCAGAGTGAATTAGTTTTAAGATCACATTCATTTATTTAACAAATAAAAATTTAGCTATATAAATATATGAGATATATAAATATATGATTCATTATTTTTATTATTATTTTATCGTGGTTTAAAAAACAGACAAATATTTCCGTTTTCTTTACTGCTTTCAGTGTAAGATAGGTATCAATTGAATAGACATGATTTTAATATTTTAATGCCTGAGGAAGACCACTCGGCTGAGGGCGAACCCAGCCATTGAGCGTTTAATGTCTTCCCCGGCTCTCTCCCCGGCACGCAGGGATTAAACGTGGCAGTACAAAATGGCTGGTCCTGCCGGGCAAAGCCCCACGCGACAGGCGACCGGATCTAAAGACAAAAAAAAAATTACAATATAGGGTCTGTCGCTGGAACCAGCGTTCCTACGCGACAGGCAGCGACAGACAGGATGATGGAGAAGGTGCGCCTGCACCAGTTGTACAGTCCGCTTGAAGAATGGATGAGCAGTTCAGTGGTATGACTGCACCACTTGTACAGTTTATAGCTCACGGCTCTTTGAAGAGGTGACAGTGCAGGATTTCCACGCGACAAGGAGCGCCACAGATTTGCGCTGAAACCCGTGCACTGTAGGAAGGCTGATATAAAATACTGAGCGCCAGTGATGATGTTGCTGAGCATAAGAGCGGTCCCAATGAAGAGAAGTTAAAAAAACATTAAAATTATAAGTGGGAGCTTGTCCCTTAGACTAGAAGCTTGAAGACAAACAAGTTAGGGTTAAGATTTGGATGAACTTAAGAATTATGAATTAAACTAAGAAAGATAAATTAACAAATAATTTAAGACTACAACAAATGCGAAATTAGGTGAGATTTGAGAGATTGAGTAGAAATTTATAAATTTCTAGTAGCTTATGGTTTAAGACTGGCCTCGTTATTATGTTTATCAGCCAGGATGGTGGCGGATGAGACGGTGAAGGTCTGAGGTGCCAAGAAACAGTCAGGGGACAGGTAAAATAGTAATGAGTGGGTTCACCACTGGCCCCACACTCGCACACATCGGTTCTAGACCTTTTAAATTTATATAGATAATTTTTAAAGGGACCATGTCCCGTGAGGAATGCCGTGGTATGTGGAGACAAGTTATACATTTCTCTGTAAACTTTGGGAATGAGATTATGAGTATGTCTACCTTTTGTGGAGGTGTTCCAGTAGACTTGCCATGCTGGGATGATTTTATCTTTTAGTTCCCTTTTTATGAAAGAAGGGGGAACTGGAAGGGAGTATTCTATTGTTTCAATTTTTGTTGCTTCCTTTGCCAGGCTGTCAGCTAATTCATTTCCTGTGATGCCGATGTGTGCTGTGACGTGTCCCAGGGTTACCTGATTTAACAGAGTATGTAGGATAATTTTAATTTTTAGAATGAGGGGGTGCTTCGTTCGAAGTGCATGGATTGCCTGAAGACCCGACAGACTATCACTATAAATTTTGAAGTTATCCTGCGTGGGGGATGCAGCTATCCATTCCAAAGCCTTCAGAATTGCAAACAGTTCAGCTTGATACACTGAGTTATCGTCTCCAATTCTGGAGACCCACTCATGGGTCGACACTCCATTTACCATGGCGCAGAAAGCTGTGGCCACGCCGGTTTCGGTGCGCGACCCATCAGTGTAAATGGTAGGATGCTGCGAGGGCCTGTGACTGTTCTTTGCAATGCATACCTGTAGTTGCGATGTCTCCTCAGCGGGGTGCAGTTGCCAACTTGGAACTTTTCTCTGAATAGTTGTTTGTGGAAAGTATTGCGGGGTTGTTGGTTCAAATTCTAGGTCAGTTCTGTTTTTCTGGTGCTCGTATTCTAGTGATATTAGGATTGGAGGGATCCCCGTTAGTACTGTAAGTGCGTCCGTTGAGATAGTCCTATACCCTCTCACCATTTGCAGCAAGAACATCCTTTGGATCGAAACCAACTTTTCCTTGACTGCCTTGGTGAGATTTCCTCCCCAGACGCCCACACAGTAAAAGAGGATCCGTTCTATGATTGCGTGGTACCAGATTTTTAACATTGCAGGTTTAATTCCCCAAGACTTAGAAGTTAATCTGCGTGAATTGTGTTGATACTTAATTAATTTTGTCTTGAGAGTGTTGATGTGTTCCGTCCAGCTCCTGTGTTCGTCTATGACGATTCCTAGTAATTTAAGTTGTGTGACATGTGAAATGCTTTTCCCATAAATTCTCATTATGGGTTTGCGCTTAAGCTTCTTGGGTTTTGCGAATGTTAGGGATTGTGTTTTGTCTGTAGAGAGCTGGAGGTGGAGACATTCCAAAATCTGACAAACGACCGGGAGAGCTCGAGCTGCCGAGTTTTCCAGGTCCAAACGCCTGCGGCCCGAGAGTACAAAGCTGAAGTCATCGGCGAAGGCATACAGGACGAATCCCAATTTTTCTAACTCTACTAAAAAGATATTTGCAATTATTAGCCAAAGGATTGGCCCAAAGCAGGAGCCCTGAGGCCAACCTTTCTGCAATTGGTGTTCTGAGGACCCAGAGCCCTAGTTTATAAATATACTTCTATTACTTAGATAAGATGCGATGACTCCCGCTATGTTGCCCGGGCAGTGAATCTCTATTAGTTGTAACAAAATGTCCCGCCACTCCGCATTATCAAAAGCACCTTTGATATCGAGGGAGACGAGCGAGGTATAGTTGTCTTCCTCTATGCTTTTTGTGCATGTAGAAAGGATGTCAAATAGGGCCTTGTCACATGACCGACCCTCTCTGAATCCATACTGCCTGTGGTGGAGTAGATTGTTGCTTTCCAGGAAGTGAACTAGTCTGATGACTATTAGTTTCTCCAGGAGTTTTATTAGAGTTGGAAGCAAACAAATCGGACGGTATGATGTGGGTTCAGAGGCATCCTTTCCTTGTTTGAGGAAGTATACCACTTCGCCCTGTCTCAAAGTGAGCGGGAAGTAAGTACCGCCCCAATAGGGCGATCAGGCGAATTTCGCCCCAATGACCAGGCACTCAAACCCGTCAAACTGGGTCGAATCCCGGTAGGTAGGGGCCTGGTCAGTGGTCTCCAAGCGAGCGGGAAGTAATTGTATTTAAGGCACAGGTTGGCCCAACTGGTGAAAACACCAGGTATAATTTTGTGCGTGAGTTTTAGGATTTTGAAATCCAAACAGTCTGGGCCTGGGGCTTTTTTGTCATTTAATGTTTTGAGTGCATTTGCTATTTCAGATTTTGAAAAGGGTTTATCTGGAGGTGAGTCGAAACGTAGGTCTGAGTTATCTATGTTTGGATATTGTGATGGGCCGAATAGGGTTGTCGTGAGGTGCGCCATATTATGCTGTCTGGATGATCTGCTAGGCGGCAGTTCGAGCTTTATTTCGTCAGGCGTGAAGTACTTGCCTGAGAAAAAATTTTGTGCTGTGCCGAAAGGATCTGTTTGGTTGCTGCAGAAGTTCCTCCAAGCCATTGTTCGTGCATCCAGAACACTGCGTTTGTATTTTGCCGAAAGGTGTTTGTATTTTGCACTTAGATCGCGGAAGTACTCGGTGTCTTGGTCTGTGTTGCGCAGTGCTTTAACCCTCTAAGCGTGTGGAACGTAATATTCCGTTCACTAAGCTCCAGGTTTCACTGCAATATATGCAATGTTTAAGATAATATAATTCTATAGATTTAATGAATTTTCAAAACATTGAAGAATGATTAATACTCTCAAGGGTTACATTCATATTTGTAATTAAGTTTTATTTATAAAGCTGAAAGAATCGTATTTTTTTAGTATTTAAAATTAAATGCAGAGAAAACAACATTACAATTTTACCCTTTTTCAAAACGCTCAGAGGGTTAAGTTTTTACGAAGTGCCGTGAGATGGTGTCTTTTCGTTTTGAGGTCGGATATCCAGAAAGAAAAAGTAGGTGTTCTTCGAGTGTTTTTGAGTCTAAAGGACGCTCGCGCTGCTGTTTGCATGGTTTTGATTAGTGTGGATGCAAATTCGTTAAGTTGTGCTGTGTTTGTAACGTCCTTTATCTGACTGGTGAGGAGTGATTTTTGTATTTTGATAATGTGGGTAAATTTTTTGAAGTTGCCTCGGGTTGTGTTAAATCTACGCTGTGTTGTATAGAGTGGTGTAATTTCGAAGCCAAATTCTATGTATTTGTGATCCGAGGCGGTGTGAACATCTGAGTCACGCCAATGTCTGATTTTTTGGAGTGCTTTGGAAATCACCAGGGTGTGATCAGGGAAGCCCTGAGCTATTATCTCACCTCTGGTGTTTGTTTTGACAACCGTGTGTGATGTGTTGTGAATAGACATGATTGTAAAATTAAATATAAGAATATAGATCAAAGAAGAATTCCACTTACATAAATATTTTTTGGATGATTCAGATGCGATTCTAGGTCGCTTCATTAAACACTTTCAAGTTGTGGAAGTTATACTGTTCCTTTCGATAACTTGTCTACGAGATTGGGCAATTCCTGATGTTGACAATTTTAGATGATTATTCTTTAACTTTGAACTTGTTAGTACCGATGAATGACTGTTTTCTCTTCACAAAGAAAGGACTGTAATCATAGATTATTCATTTTTTTTACGGTGCAGTTAAGAACCATTTTTTCTTTTCTCAGAATATGAAAAATATTACCAACATTGATACTGACGGAATCACACTGCTTGCACCTTAAGGTGCAAATAGTGCATATCGGTAGGTAGCGGTTCTTTTCATGTGGTATGTCGAAATCTTTAATCTTTTATGATTTTCGCCGGAGTCGGACATCGTTCATCTCGGCGCTCCGACATATTCCGGTGGCTGTTGATAGTTTTATTATTCGAACTTGGGGAAATAAATACTGTAATTCCTATTGTGAATTCCATTTGTGCATTTCCTATCAAAGCAATAAAAAAAGGTTACTCTCAGATTTGGCTGAAATTTCCCGTAAAAAGTGGAAAATTCTGACTTTAGATTTTCAATCAAATTTTAATTTTTTAAATTTTTTAAAAATTTCAAAAAGATGCATAAAAAATTATAATTTGAACAAGTTGTTTCCGTTAAGTGTTAGATCGTGATACAAGGATTCCGGAACATTTTTTTGTTTTGGCTTTATCTTATAAAAGTCCTTCCGGCCTGTACCGGGAGGAAAAGATAGCTTTCATAGTCCGTATTTTTAAAAATTGAACTCATTTTACTCAAACACCCGAAGCAAAAATACTTGGAACCAGATTATAGAAGATTCAATCCCGGTTTTCGTTAATACTGAATTTGAATGCGAATTTCAGTTAGAGTTACAGCATAACAAAAATAAGATTGTTTCAAAATGTCAGCCACCCTAGAATTTCAAACTGCCATATCTCAGCCATTTTAGATATCTTTCAGTACAAAAATCTACCTATTGCATCCATTCGGAGGAAAGCAATTCCAAAAAATGTTGGTATATTTTCACCGATCATGACCCCGAGACCCCCAAACCACCCTCCGTTCAAATGTTGATTTATATATAACTATATATATATATATATATATATATATCTGACATATGTCATGCTGTAACTCTCTTATTTATGAACCGATTTGGATGTGACTGAGTAAGTATGTAGGACATACCAAGCTCTCGCCCGAGTTCGTTGTCCAGCTTCATCCGCCATCTTGTTTCAAAATGCGGCCAGTTAAAAAAAATTTAATTTTAAAAAATTCAAACAAATGTACAAAAATTTATAAATTGAAAAAATTGTTTCTGTCACGTGTTAGAATGTAATACAAGAATTCTGGAACATTTTTTGTTTTTGCTATATCTTAAAAAATGGCTGAGATATGGCAGTTTAAATGTCTTAGTGTGTCTGAGATTTTGAAACAATCTGATATTTGTTATGCTGTAACTATCGTATTTATGAACCGCTATGAATGTGACTGATCATGTGTACAGGACATACCAAGGTCTCGACCGAGTTCATTGGCCAGCTTCATGCGCTATCTTGTTTCAAAATGGCTTCAAGTTAATTTTTTTTTTTTTTTTTAAATGCAAAAAGATGTATAAAACATTATAAATTTAAAAAGTTGTTTCCGTTAAAACCACTTCAACGGCTGCCCCGAGTTAAGTCGGGGGTAATAACACTGTTTCCTTATCTACGTGGCCGTTGAAGTGGTTAGGTGTTAGATCGTGATACAAGGATTCCGGAACATTTTTTGTTTTGGCTTTATCTTAAAAAATGACAGAGATATGGCAGTTTGAAATTCTAGGGTGGCTTACATTTTGAAACAATGACTTTTGTTATGCTTTAATTCTCATGCTGAAATTCGCATTCAAATTCAGTTTTAACGAAAACCGGGATTGAATTTTCTATAATCGAGTTACAAGCAATTTAGCTTCGGGCATTTGAGTAAAATGAGTTAAATTTATAAGAACTTGGACTATGAAAGCTACCTTTTCCTCCCGGTACAGGCTGGAAGGACTTTTTTAAGATAAGCCAAAACAAAAAATGTTGCGGAATCTTTGTATCACGATCTAACACTTAAAGGAAACAACTTGTTTAATTTATAATTTTTATACCTCTTTTTAAATTAAAAATTGTTTTAATTTAACTGGCCGCCATTTTGAAACAAGATAGCGCATGAAGCTGGCCAACGAACTCGGTCGACACATTGGTATGTTATGTACACATGATCAGTCACATTCATATGCGTACATAAAAACGAGAGTTACAGCATAATAAATATCAGATTGTTTCAAAATCTCAGCTACCCTAGAATTTCAAACTGCCATATCTCAGCCATTTTTTAAGATGTAGCTAAAACAAAAAATGTTACAAAATCCTTGTCTCACATTCTAACACTTAACAGCAACAATTTGTTCAATTTATAATTTTTTTGTACATCGTTTTGAATTTTTAAAAATTTTTAATTTTTTAATTGGCCGCCATTTTGAAACGAGATGGCGGATGAAGCTGGCCAACGAACTCGGTCGAAACCTTGGTATGTTCTATACACATACTCAGTCACATCCAAATCTGTTCATAAATAAGAGAGTTACAGCATGACATATATATATATATATATATATATATATATATATATATATATATATAAATCAACATTTGAATGGAGGGTGGTTGTGGTTTGGTGGTCATAATCGGTGAAAATATACCAACATTTTATGGAATTGCTTTACTCCAAACGGCTGCAATAGGTAGCTCTTTGTACTGAAAGCTACCTAAAATGGCTGAGATATGGCAGTTGAAATTCTAGGGTGTTTGACATTTTGAAACAATCTGATTTTTGTTATGCTTTAACTCTCATGCTGAAATTTGCATTCAATATCAGTACTATCGAAAACCGGGATTGGATCTTCTATAATCGGGTTCCAAGCATTTTGGCTTTGGGTGTTTGAGTAAAATGAGTTGATTTGTTAAAAACATGGACTATGAAAGCTATCTTTTCCTCCCGGACTTTTTTCTATGGTACCATCAAGTAGTTTGCCATCAAGTTTTGACGGGCTAAAAATATATTGTAAACCCGATTAATGAGGTCCCACCTCCCAAGTTACTCCATGTATTCATCTGTTTTGTGCCGTAAATGCCGCTACAACGTATCATTTAAGGAAAAATTTGGAGAAGGAATGCATAAAAACAATTGTGATAGGCACTTTAACATGCATAATTTTTACTTTGAAAGATTTCAAATGAGGCATATTTTTATTTAAATACATCAAATGTGTCTTTTTGTACACAATTATTGTCTTATTTGTTATAACTACTGCTTTGAAAAAAATGAGGTATTTACTTTATTTAGTTATTGTTATTTTTAGAAGTGTCAATTTCGATCCCTCATCTTTTCATTAATTTTCATTTATTTGAGAGTCCTTGGCTTATTTAGCGACGCCATGTATTATTTAGGCTTATATAGAACCCTCTCTACTACTACTTTTAGGTTTAAGAAATTTAAAGTAGTAAAGTACTTACAACAAAAAATAAAGTTTATTAAAATTTATTGTAGTAAAGTTTATTCTAATTTAAATCCTCAGATGTAATTTAAACAAAAACAAACTTTTCATTTATCTTTTCCAAAAAAACTCGAGTATTTCCATCTCCAGGTATGCTGGGAATGAATTACTTTTACGTTATTTAAGGTAGTAAAATAGATACCAGATGCAATTAAACGACAAACAAACTTTTCATTTATTTATTTATTTTAATTTAGCAGCAAATTTTTAAACTATGAAGCTAGAAGGCATAGTTACAACCATTATTGAAATATATTAATTAATCAATAAAATAGATAATGCTGTAAACAATCATGATTGAATTAAGTAATAAAATAGGTAATGCTACAAATCATCACAATTGTGACAGCTGTAATAAATAAAATACTTTCATAAAGATGAAAAATGCACCAGAATGTAGCTATTATAAAAATGTAAATATTATATGAGCATATTATAAGATGCTAAATCAGCAAATTTTTAAACTATGAAGCTAGAAGGTACTGTTAGAATCATTATTGAAATATATTAAGCAATAAAATAGATAATGCCATAAACAATAATGATTGTATTAAGTAATAAAATAGGTAATGCTACAAACCATCACGCTTGGTGACAGCTGTGATAAATAGAATGTTTTCATAAAAATGAAAAAAATATAAAAAAAAAACACAGCATAATGTAGCTATTATAAAAATGTAAATATTAGATGAGAATATTATAAGATGGTAAATCCAAATAACTTAAACGGAAACGTTCTACAGATACAAGCCTAAAACCAAATGGAGCCTACGATGATAAATCCATATAACTGATAACTAAAAAAGCCTAGAATTTGTAAATAAATTAAAATGAACACAATAATAAACGATCCAAGTGGACACCTCTACAAATTATAATAAGTAAAATAAATACAGTGCGCGAAATAATTATGGCCCTTTTGCTAATTTTAAGCAAACACAAAAATATATAGTTACAATTTAATAAAAATATATGTAATATGAAAGATTATATACAGGGTGATTCATAAAAGATGGGCAGAACTTTAAGGGGTTATAGTACACTTAAAGACAAATAATATTAAATAGGAGACTAAGGGTCCCAGACGTATTCCCAAGGAGATAGGGGGCATTAAAGTTTAGGGTCCGAAATTTCAAATGATTATAAAACATGGAAAAATTGGTCGATTCGTTTGCGGTTTTTGCAAAAAATTTTCTTTATGCCAGTATTTTCTTGAAATAAAATTTTAAAGTTCAATTTCAAAAAATGCCGATAGGGGGCGCTTTAGACTTTGGAGTAACAAACAACTATTTTTTAACGTTATTTTTTGTATTTCTTTAAATGATTTCGAAAGCTTAGACTTAAACTTAAATTTTGATCTAAAAATCTGAGTCCTAACGAGTAGTTAAGTAGCGTAAACTGAAATTTGAAATTTGAAACCCTTCTCCCCCCAGAACAAAAATCAGTTATTCCTGATCTTTGTGTCGTAGATTAGGCTCTAACTACTGCCGCGTTTTGCTAAAATTATTCTTTATGTCAGTATTTTCTTGAAAATAAATTTTAAAGAAAATTTTCAAAAAATTCCGATAGAGGGCGCTTTAGACTTTGGAGTAACGAACAACTATTTTATACCGTTATTTTTTGTGTCTCATTAAATGCTTTCTAAAGCTTAGACTTAAATTTTCAGCCCAAAATCTGAATCGTTAGACGTGGTTAAGTTTCTGGGGAGAGGGGTTTGAAATTTCTACTCCTGAGCACAGTTCAGTTTACCATGTCCACACATTGTGTGCTGTGATACGAGGTAAAAAGACACAAATTAGGATTATGTTACCAAAGCATATTTATTAACATGTAATCACAATAAATGTTCAAAATTGTGACCACCAGAGGTTATGCACGCAGAACAACGGCGACGAATGGAACGGCGAACATTCGCGAAAACATCAGGCTTTTCGAGCACTTCCCCTACAGCGGCGGAAAGTCTGGCGACCAGTTCCTCGGGGGATTCAATGGGTGTCTCATACATAAGAGCCTTCAATCGTCCCCAAAAAAAGAAATCGAGGGGTGAAAGATCTGGCGAGCGAGCAGGCCAAGCAACAGGACCACCTCGACCAATCCATCTGTTCGGAAATGTGATGTCCAGATAGTTGCGGACGTCTCGTACGTAATGGGCTGGCGCTCCATCGTGCTGGAACCACATGACCCGCCGGATGCGTGGAGGAACAACGTTTAACAGGTCTGGCAGCACATGTTGCAGAAATGTGAGGTATGTTTTACCGTTGAGGCGTTCAGGAAGAAGGTACGGTCCGATTAGGTGGTCTCCGAGGATTCCTGCCCAAACATTGATGGAAAAGCGTCTCTGATGAGCATGTGGATACGTAGCATGTGGATTGACATCCGCCCATACATGTGCATTGTGTGTGTTAAATGTACCTTCACGTGTGAAGGTACATTCATCGGTGAAAAGCACAGTTCGTCCAAAATGTGGATTTAGCGCGTTCTGCTGCAGAAACCAGCGGGCGAATTCAATACGATTTGGATAATCCCCTGGAGACAGTTTCTGGACTCGTTGCACATGAAACGGGAGCAAATGTTCATCCTTCAGTACCCTCCAAGTCGTGGACTGTGAGGTATCCACCTGGCTAGCCACTGTTCGTGTACTTGTACTTGGCTGCGCCGCTACTACATCCAGAATGGCTTCTGCAACAACTACTGATTCGTCCTTTTTTGCACGACCTGCATTCGACCGGGAAGCGAGAAATGATCCCGTCTCACACAACTGTCTGTGCAAGCGCTCGAAAGTTTTGCGGTTAGGCAACCGCCTGTTAGGAAATCGCTCTCCGTACATTCGTTGTGCCTCTGCACCATTTCCATCTGCCGCTCCGTAAATTAAATGCATCTCAGCCTTTTCCTTATTCGTGAAGGGCACCATCTTCCGATTCATTACTACAGCGACTTACACTTGACTCACCGTTCAGTGGTTTTTATGCCTGAATCGTGTCGAAATTTTGCATACGTGTTCTTCTTCTTCCCCATTTGACATTTGCATTCTTTCTGTTTCCTTCTTCACCCGGTGACTAGCGTCAGGAATGGAGCTTTAACGTTTGCATGAGCGACGTTTCCAACTGTGCCAGTGCCTTTATGAGTGAATTCCGACTATGCAGTCCTTGACGAAAGTTGTATTTTTGCCTCGTATCACAGCACAGAATCGTTGGGCATGGTTAAGTAGTGCAAACTGAACTATGTTCAGAAGTTGAAATTTGAACCCCCTCCCCTCGCTACTGAACCACGCTCAGCGATTCAGATTTTGAGCTGAAAATTTAAGTTTAAGTCTAAGCTTTAGAAAGCATTTAATGAGACACAAAAAATAACGGTATAAAATAGTTGTTCGTTACTCCAAAGTCTAAAGCGCCCTCTATCGGAATTTTTTGAAAATTTTCTTTAAAATTTATTTTCAAGAAAATACTGACATAAAGAATAATTTTAGAAAAACGCGGCAGTAGTTAGAGCCTAATCTACGACACAAAGATCGGGAATAACTGATTTTTGTTCTGGGGGGGAGAAGGGTTTCAAATTTCAAATTTCAGTTTACGCTACTTAACTACTCGTTAGGACTCAGATTTTTAGATCAAAATTTAAGTTTAAGTCTAAGCTTTCGAAATCATTTAAAGAAATACAAAAAATAACGTTAAAAAATAGTTGTTTGTTACTCCAAAGTCTAAAGCGCCCCCTATCGGCATTTTTTGAAATTGAACTTTAAAATTTTATTTCAAGAAAATACTGGCATAAAGAAAATTTTTTGCAAAAACCGCAAACGAATCGACCAATTTTTCCATGTTTTATAATCATTTGAAATTTCGGACCCTAAACTTTAATGCCCCCTATCTCCTTGGGAATACGTCTGGGACCCTTAGTCTCCTATTTAATATTATTTGTCTTTAAGTGTACTATAACCCCTTAAAGTTCTGCCCATCTTTTATGAATCACCCTGTATTATGTGGAATGAACATTAAAATCTCGTATTTAAACAAAATAGACTCATACAGCCTTTATATTTGTTAAATGATACATAAATGGCGAAATAATTATCGCTTCTTTTAGCTTAAAGTCCCAATATTATTTATTCAAACAAGAAATCTTTAATATTTGTTCCACCCGCCTTTAGCATTGTAGCAGGCTTCCATTCGACGTGGAAGTCTTTCATATAAGTTTTGAATATATTTCATTTCAATAAAGTTTCATACTTCAAGAATAGCTGTTTTCAAATTGTCCTTGGACATAAAATGTTTTACATAAACTTTTCTTGCAATTTTATACCAAACTTTCTCTATTATATTCAAATCAGGCGATTTGGGTGGCCAAGGTTCCAGCAGTTTCCTTTTTTTCCGTTTGAATCAATCCTTGGACGTTTTTGACACATGAATTTTGCAGTTGTCCCGCTGAAACAACCAATTTCATCCGGCCGTTTGTAGTCAATTTCGAGGAAACTGCTTACTTAGCATGTTCCCGTAATCTGAACTGTTCATTTTTCTATGTAGGAATTTAATATTGGTTTTCTTTTTCCATCCTATTGCGTCCCATATCATTATCGTACTTGTTGTCTAGTGGAAAATACTAAAGGTTTTTTTTATTGTCCTTCTAATAGCTGTACATACCACCCAGATTAACCTTTTTCTCATCAGAGAAAATAACTTTTCGCCCTTCACTGGAAAATTTAATTCATTTCGTAATTGTCGAGCCGTTACAATTTTTTAATGCTTTGTGCCTCAGAAGATGGGATTCCTTATTCGCAACTGAGGGTAGTCTGTCCGTGCTCTTCTTCTTTCCATACCCTGACGGATCCCGTCCCGAGCTTCCTCTCGGTGATTCTGACCCGACCTTTTCGGTAAGGGAGGTGACCGGAAGCCGAGCATTGCGCGGAAGCTTCGTCGGGTTTCTCCGAATCGGCCCGTTCAATCGGGAAGAAGACCGGGTGCCCGACGCATGAAGCTGAAGTCGACACGAGGGAAGCAGTAGCCGACGAATCCGATTCCTTGCCGTGGTGGGACGGCTTAAAGGCGGTGTCTGTCTAGCCGGAGTGCGACTCCCTCCTCCATTTTGGTGCGGTCTTCGTGTTACAGGAGGAAGGCCGATGCCGACCCTGGAGAGTCCTATGTGTAGAACAAACCCGTGTCGCAGTCGCCGAGAGGCTTCAGCTTCACGGGAGGCCAATAGGCCCGTTCCGCGGGACACTCGGGCGACAGAGGTGGCGAAAGGACATCGCGTAGACCAATCCCTCGTGCCCGGAGCTTAGAGCTGCCGGGGGGTGACGCGAGGGCAAAGGTTGAAAAAATCGGATCGGGCGGTTGCAAACTTTGTCTATGAGGAGACGAGAGCGCAGGCAGGATCTGTTGAACATGACACGCATGGTTCCTAGTGAAGAACTTCGCGACCGAAACAGGTGTGGTGCCCTGTAGGTCGCCTTGCGAGTCCTCTGTGGCAGGATCAGTTGGGAGTCGCCTTCGAAGCCTGGTTCGAGATTGCCTGGCCAGAACGAGCAATGACACGGGAGCACGGCCTCAGCCTGCGATAAGTGTCTTGCAAGGTTTCTGGGCGGGAGGGGACTTTCTCGAGATAGGGCCACGGAGTGCGGACCGGAGGCTCGTCGGTAAAACGGCGATGTCTGGGCTCGAAATCAAATCATGGGCCGAAACCTAGTCCAGCACGTCTTCTGTGCAGCCAGGAACTTCCACGTCTGGCAGGCGGAGGAGTGGCTCGTCTCCTAAGCTTCAACCAATACTAACCTCGATCGGGCCCGCCTCTTTGGCGCGTTTGGGGGAGCTTTCCGCGACCCCCAGAGTCCGATAGCGGCCTCTTGATTCCTTCTTGTTGTGTTTTTAGATTTTTAATTTGTTTGTGCATGTTTTTGTGATTTGTGTTTCTGTGATATATGCTTGTCGCCATACTTGGTGTGGCGGGAGTCCCATGATAGGGATTCAGTCGCTGGTTTACCGTCTAGTCTCGCCTAGTCGGGTTCAAACTCGCGCCGTCCACCAAGGGCAACCGAGCCGAGTCTCGTCTATGAGACAGAGACCGATTTTCCCCGTGGTCTCGGGTCGGCCAGGGGCACCTTCCGACACACGTAGTGTCGCCCGCGGAAGAAGAGACTAGTGGCTTGTTCTTCCATACATTTCATGATCGGACTCCGCGGGAAAGCAAGGGCCGTAGGGATGCCGGACATCAGGTGGATGACCCGACTCCCTTATGGGTGTTCGGCGATGAAGCCGTTCGACAGTCTCTACGGCTCATCAGGTGTCACGTGGGGAAGTATCCTTTGATGGTGGGAACTTCCGCCGAATCGTAACGACCTCTGTCGTCGACTCTGGGGCAAAAGATGAGGAGGCGTCGCTGGAACGCGAACCCTCTGAATCGATCGTAGCGACCTGGCGAGACAAAGTCATGGTCTGCGTTATAAATCCTTCAGGATTTGGGCACGATGAGGAGTGGGCTCGCTCGGCGCCGTGAGGGCGCCGACGGCGCCTATTAGTTTTATACCCTGACGGATCTTTAAGGTAACTTCGGACGACTTTTGAGCTTCTGTCAATAGCTCGACCAATATGTGTAGGATTCATATTCGTTTGGGCTATTAAAACATCAATTTTACCCCGTTCGATATAAAAAAATCATGAGCCAAATGGCATATTAATTATTTGTTTAATATGACAATTTAAACAAAATATTTAGTGAATTTTCTATTTAATCTATTGTCAAAAATTAAAAAACAAAATGCTTCTGCTACAGATATCTACGACACGCATACAGATAACCTTTCGATTGAGTAAGGCCATAATTTCTTCGCTTTGTGAAATACAGATTTCACTGATAAACTTTCACAGCGCATGCCCAAGTACTTCTACAGACACCGACGTATGCGTGTTTACTTTTCATGTTACAAATAGCACCTGACTTTTTTTTTGTTGTCAATATAATATATCAGCTAAAATTGTGAGAGGAATAATTATTTCGCGCACTGTAGCTTTACTTACTTACAAAGCAGCATACAAAATGCGAATAATGTGAAAGCATGGAATCTGCACGCGAAGTACAGTAGCTGCAATATGAATGCATCCCATATCCTAAGAATCACTGCTTCGTATCTGGACACTACCTCCGTAATATATAGTTAGTATTACGGAGGTAGCGATATGAGCAGGAAAAACCCTCAAATGTCTTCTGCTCATGCGCTTGCCATTGGCATTCAACGGATTCTTTCTACAGTGAATCACTCACTATAATAGGAGATGGTCATTTCGGAAGACTTGACGCATGAGCAAAAAGGTCAATTTGCTATGGATCTTAGAGAAATCCCTTTGCGTTTTAATATATAGGATTGTCTATATTGGAAGAGAATCGATCACCATTATTTCGGTTCGGTAGTTCCACAAATTACCTCTTACAAACAAACAAACGTTTCTTTTATATAACATCAGTATAGATATGACCAAGGAACCGTATAAAATTTTAAAAAGTGTAACTTTTTAAAAGTTAATCAGAGGACACTTTCATCAACATAATCTTAATCACTGCCTTTTTGAACACTTTTGCAATTTACATTGCTCAGATTTCTCCAACAGATAAAAAATTAAAGCGTGTTTCAATATTTTGGGACACCCTGTATTTGCCTTTAGCAATTTGTATTTTAGCAACCTGTACAAAAATCGTTTTACCTGAACAAATAAAATATAATTTAGTTATGCCCCACAAGTATTTAACATTTTTCTTTTCAAAATACTATTCACTTAAGTAAGTCTACATAAGTTGTATTTTTTTTAAACACATACATAATATTTTCTCATAAGTTGTTTTTGTTTCTTTTTGTACTTTCCTTGTATATTTTTTTCATTTCTTTTTTTACATTCTGTTAGTAATTTCTGCTCACTGTTCGATAAACTTATAATTTATACTTTCCATATTTCATTTGCACTTACTGATAAGTTTTCATAAAGTAATTTTTATTTTTTTAATGTGTTTTTGCAAGGGATAGGTGTGCCAACTTAAATTGTGAACCTAGCGCTGGACACTACTGGCGCATCCCTGGCGAAATGAAAATGATCTCACAAATGAAATGAGATATTCTGAGAAAAATAAGTATTTTAAAACTTTCTTCATAACAAATATGAAAAACAAAGGGCCAGTTATCGATGTAAACCTATTTACAAAATTTTTCCCTCAACAAGATCTTAAAGTTATATAAATAATCTATTGATTTTTCAAACTTTATAAAATATCTTTATTCTGTTTCCTACTTCAAACTAGGATCTAACTTATATAAATATCCAAAGTTAGTTTCAGAACACTTTGGAATTTAGAGCCGTGATCTTATAATGATGATATATATCTCTAAACTCTGTATTTGAATTCTTGAACTAAGCATTATTTTACAATACTTCAGCAGGAGTTATTTGCCTTGGACGTATTGAACTTGCTCCAACTAAATTGGTAAATACATCGATCATTTTCAAGTAACTATATATAGATACCCACGACAACATTGTTACTATACAAATGCCATTTTTTACAGAGCAGTTTGTTCTCCCGACGCGGGATACGATTTTGTCACTTTAAATGTTATCTATAATAATAAAAGAAAGGATTCATCTGTCGGTGTACAGGGTAACGTTGTGACGGAATGGCTCACACTTAAAAATTTGATGCATGTAGATGCTTCAAGAGAGGACCAAGAACAATGCGTTGAGATATTTTAAGAAGCAGTTTAGATCGATTTCCAATTTAACTTTTAAGATATTTGTATGAAATGTTTATTACAAATAATTCTTGAAATAACTTTATATTTACCGTTAGAAGCACAAATGTAATCAATCACAATTTTGAAACATAAAAATGTTTTAACAAATAAAAGCATTTGATAGCTGAAATTAATTTATTCTGTTATGGGTTATAATAGCTACCGACTGGCATTACTTCACGGAACAGGCAGCGGTGGTCTTTCCTCTTCCTTTTAACACTGCCTGGAACAGTAGTAGGCCTGATCACGGATGTTGCCACCGGAAAAAATTTAAAAGCTAAATTCAATAAGCTTAAGACATCGACCAGAAGGTTTGCGCAGGTCGGCGCGTTTAATACGTCGGACGACTGCAACGGCTTCTGTAAGTAAGAAAAATAGTTTTCAAATAAAAAAAAAACGGATTTTTTTGTATTTCCGCTATTTAATGATTTGTTGTATTTCTATTATTCAATGATCAAAATTATTTTAAGCAAATTATTGATTGGTAAAAATGTTAGACCTTAAATTCTATTAACAAACATTTTACTCCTTTGTAAATATTAAGAATGCTTAAGACAGTGTTTAATAGATTTTCTTTTAGATTCTCACTAGTTTAATCTGTTTTGAAATAGTCTTTTACTGCATTAAAACTCTAACTAAAATAGTCTTTTACAAAAATATTGCCATATTAATTAAAATATACTTTCCTTTATTTCAATATTTAAGTTGCTAGACAAAATTTTACATATTTGCATATTAATGTGTATATTTTTCAAATCTGATAACTTTACAAATATTTCGCATTTTAACTCTATAAATCTTGTAAATATGTTCTTTTGAAACTCAAACCGCAAAAATAATTTCCTTGTCTAAAGAGTTCTTGTCTCGTAAATTGAAGCATAATTGTAACGTGTAAATGATGAAGAGGTGGCTTTTATCCAGCTTTAATGCTCTAATTCCGCCATCTGTTCGCTCAAGATTCAATTATTGCACATATTTACATGTCTTTGTGAAAACTTAATTTGACACAATTAGACCAATAATGGAAAATTTAATGTCACGTTTGTTGTCGCTGAACGAAATAACGATCTCAAATTGCCTTATAACATTATGAAAACGGATATAAGTAAATTTTTGTGTTTTTAAATTATTTAAATCCTCCCACTTTGATGTTAAGTAGATTTAAAAATCATAAAAGAAGCTCATTTATTTGATTCATTTAAAAATGATAAGCAATTGAATTGAAAACTGAATCATATGTGGTATTCTGCATAATAGTCAACTTATAAAACTAAATTGTCTGTATTATATTCATTTAAACTTTATCAAAACGCCTTTTTTTATATTTCTAATAACAAAAATTTTAATTTTCATTCATGCCAAATTTAATTACATCACTTTTTCAGTATTTCAGTAATTCAAAAGAAATCTCCATAATTGCTAACTGTTACGATTTTTAGTCACCTGAAATTCCGCAGAGTAATCTTCGAATTATTTTAATCGCAGAAATCTGCGAATAAAAATAGGCGAAGATTACTATGCAGGAAAAAGTGGTGGCCAAAATCGTAGCAGTTTAATTTTTCGTATGGTTATACTCGCTTGCAACACTTTATTTGAATTATTTCGATCAAATTAGCCCGGAAAAGTATATATTTTATGCACTTTTTCTTAAATCTTCGTAGAGTGAGAAGATGTCAAAATTTGAAGATGCCAATGTTATATCCAAATGACAAACTTTAATTTATAGCTTCCTAAATAATCATTTTACTGAAATGTTTCTTTTTTACATAAGTACAATGAATGTACTCAAACATAATCTAGTCACCTTTTTATATACAAAACATATTTTTAATCAGAAAACTTAATATTTCCCATTGAAATAAATTATGAATTATAACCTAGATTAATTTTTTCATAAAAAAGAATCAAAACTATGACTATTTGAATTTTCACTTCATTTCAATAAGATATATTCAATATACGTATAGAGAATATTACTCTTCGAAAGTCTAATGGATTCGCCTCCTGTTTTCATTAGAATCCATTGAAAGTTTTAGAAAATAACCAGATTTTTTTTTTGTATGAAATTTACATTTATATAATTTTATTTCATTTTATATTTATATTTTTTAAATAATTTTTCCGGTTAAGAATTGAATGACCCTGGTACTTTCCGTGGAAGGTCTCAATTTCATTTTTCTACATTTATGGATAAACCCCTAACACATTTTCCTTTATAACTCTATGAAAATTTATGAAATGTGCATAAACTGTATACTTTTCATGGCTATTAATCCAAGAAACGCAAATAAATTAAGGAAATTGAATATTCCCATTTCAAAATTCAGTGCTGGTATAATTTTCAATATGTAGACGACACACGAAGCATAATTTATGCGTCGTATTTAATTTAGTAGACATTCTTCTCTGTCGATTGCTACCTATATTATTTTTATACGATTTTTTTTTCAACAGAATTAGTAGGGAGTGATCACTTTTTAGCTCACAGGCTATCAAAGCCTGAGAGCTAATGTGCCCGCCCGTTCTGTATGTATGTATGTATGTACGTAACGCGATAACTCTGGATAAAATTAACCGTTTTGCTTCAAATTTTGTTTTTAGGTTCATTGTGATAAGGCACTTCCCTGATTAGTTTTGGGGGGTCCATTGGTTAAGTATAAAGGGGGAAACGGGGGGCTACCCCCCCCCCTGAAATTAGATAAATGGGGTTTTCATGCAAAATTATCCGATTTTCTTCAATTTTTGTATATAGGTTCATTGTGATAAGACGCTTCCCTGATTAGTTTGGGGGCTCACTGGTTAAGTATAAAGGGGGAAAAAGGGGGGTAACCTCCCTTAATTTAGATAAATCGGTTTTTCATGCAGAATTTTCAGATTTTCTTTAAATTTTGTATATAGGTTCATTGTGGTAAGGAGGTTTCCTGATTAGTTTTGGGGGTCCATTGATTAAGTATAAAGAGGGGAAAGGGGGTGGTAACCCTCCTCAAATTAGATAAATGGGTTTTTCATGAAGGATTATCCGATTTTCTTCAAATTTTTTATATAGGTTCATTGTGGTAAGGCACTTCCCTGATTAGTTTTTGGGGGTGCATTGGTTAAGTATAAAGAGGGATACGGGGGTCTAATCCCCCCTTAATTTAGATAAATGGATTTTTCATGCAGAATTATTCGATTTGCTTCAAATTTTGTATAATTATTCATTGTAATAAGGCGCTTTCCTGAATAGTTTTGGGGGTCCATTGGTTAATTATAAGGAGGGATGATCCCCCTTAATATATTGCCGATTTCTTTATTTTTCGAGGGCCTTATTTCAAATTCTTTGAAATAAGAGTATAATATATAATTAGCGTGAATAGCCTGTGAGCTCAATGCCCTCAGTTTAACTGGGCAGTTTTTATTTTTATTTTTCTACGACTATATATTCAATGAGTAAATTAAATGGTGTTGAAGAGTTTTGGCCATCTTATCAGAAAGGAAAGCAGACATTGAATTCGATTTTATTTCATAAAGTAATTATGATTTTATGTTATTTTAACTTCTTGATTTAGAAATAAATTTAAATCCATTTATTACAGCAGTGGCAAAAATTATGGAAACCTTTTTGAAAAGTTGTATTTTTGAAGTTTGGTGGCCCAAAACACTCCTTTCTGTTAAAGTAATTTCTTAAAATTATATGTCAGTGGAAAGATAATTTAATCAAGAATGTAATGAAAGATAGTTTTATGAAGAATGTAATGAAATAAATTCTGCTGAATTATTAGTATTTAATCAAAAGTTATAATCAAATAAACATAAAACAAGAAATACAACTTGCTTTAGGTTAACATGAAGTAGCTTTCCTTTATTTGAAGGCAGCCAATCAGCATGAGTATATAGAGAGACAATCAGCTGTCATCTTGTTTTGGCAGTGAGTCAATCAGATAATAGTAGGACTCATTTGTTGTCATGTTTTGGTGGATATTTGAGCACTGTGAGGAGAAAATTGTCAGTGCTTTATGTGATTGATATTAGAGTTAAATGTAAAACTTAATAAAATTAAAGAAATGGCACAAAGAGTTGACTGGTCACCTAGAAAGCGGTGTAAAATAGTACTATTATAAATGAACAAGGTTACAGTTATGAAGAAATTAGAAGGCAAATTGGTGCAAATGTAACCAAAGGTGGCATTTGTAAATTTTTGAAGCGGTACAAGAAGACTATGTCACTAAAAAACCAAACTGCTAAAGGCAGCAAAAGGTGTACAGTAGCAAGTGAGGATAGCCGAATTAAGAGACTGTGCACAGGTGATCGAAGAGAATTGTCTGGATGTATACAAGGTGAAATGGCGCAAGTCAATGTGATGTTGACTGCAAGGACTGTTCGGCGCATAATACAAGGATTTGATTTAAATGGTAGAATTTCACAAAAAAGCCATTTTTATATCTCCAACAAATGATGAAAAGATTAAATTGGGTTAAAACTCAGGTTAACTGGACAGCAGACAGTGTTATTTTGTCTGATTAGACCAAAATCTTCCTGTTTGATAGTGATAGCATTAAATACTTAAGGAGTGTACAATCGGAGAAAATTTGCATCATAATTGCAGTACACACACCATAAAGCATCCAGTCAAAATCTATAACACCCACATTTAGACTCCTCTGTACGGACGCAAAACATTGTTTTCGGAAAAATTCAAGCAGGGCTTTATTCTTCAACTACACTATATTGCCAAAGGTGACCGGTCACTTACGATTTTAGACGTTTTGTTAGCTATCTAGAAAAATACATGAGGAATTAACCTGAAACTGCAGGTGTGTAAACAGTATAGTATAGGTTATATATGTCCGCGAAGATTTTTTCACGAAACCCCATAGAGGACTGTCAACAAATTGAAAAAGAACGAATATCTTTTGGATAACCCTGTAAAAACTAATGCAGCAAAGGCGTTCAAACTCGAGATTATGAATAAGTGGCTTATTGTAATATACTGTGTTCATTTTTATAAGGATAGCATGTACATTCGTGGAGAAATTAAGGTTTTTATAAAAACAGTCCCAAATTTCGCCTAGTTTTTTGCTTATAATTTGCAGATTTCTTAATATAAAAAAAAAGTTCTTTTCAGAAAATATGACAAAGAACATTGTACATAATACTCTGCAATCAGAATTAAAAAATAATAAAAATTGGATGAAAAATAAGCAGATTTACTAAAACATGTTTCACTGCGCATGCGCGAAAGCAATCAAAATATAATATACATAATATATTAGATAAGTATATTAGCAACTTTTGTGAAAGTCTCAAAATCATAGCTTGAAAATTCTGAAAATTATCGTCGATAGAATAAGCTCGAAATCCGTTGTTCCCAAAAAGAAGCAAAAAGATGAGGGGTTGTATCAAATATCAGTTGTTTAGTGCCAAGATAGCGTACACAATATTGCACGTAGTACTATATTTGGATACAACCCCTCATATTTTTGCTTCCTTTTGGTAACAACGGATTTCGAGCTTATTCTATCAGCGATAATTTTCAGAATTTTCAAGCTATGATTTTGGGACTTTCACAGAAGTTGCTCTATATACTTAGCTAATACATTATGCATATTATATTTTGATTGCATTCGCGCATGCGCAGTGAAACATTTTTTAGTAAACCTGCTCATTTTTAATCCAATTTTTATTATTTTTTAGTTCTGATTGCAGAGTTTTATGTACAATCTGGTTTGTCATATTTTTTGAAAAGAACTTTTTTTTATATTAAGAACTCTGCAAATTATAAGCAAAAAACTAGGCGAAATTTGGGGCTGCTTTTATAAAAACCTTAATTTCTCTACGAGTATACATGCTATCCTCATAAAAATGAACACAGTATATTACAATAAACCACTTATTAATAATCTCGAGTTTGAACGCCTTTGCTACATTAGTTTTTACAGGGTAATCCAAACGATATTCGTTCTTTTTCAATTTGTTGACAGTCCCCTATGGGGTTTCGGGAAAAAATCTTTGCTGAATTATATACCCTATACTATATTGTTTACACACCTGCAGTTTCAGGTTAATTCCTCATGTATTTTTCTAGATAGTTAACAAAAGGTCTAAAATCGCAAGTGACCGGTCACCTTTGGCAATATAGTTTATCAAATAACAGAAAACCACGGCTGGCTCGGCCCCATTTTGCAACAATGCGTCTGCAAAGTATGTAAGTAATTATTCTTTGGATCTAAGCTTATTTTATTTCCAATTTGATTGATATTTTATTCTTGTTTATTCTTTCATTTTAAGGGTTATAAAAGTTTCACGTTTGTATAAATTTAACCCATGTTTTAAAAATAATTTTGAGTATAAAAAAAATTCTTCACAATTTAAATTTTTTACTTGCATGTACGATAATATTCTTTATTCAATAAATCGAAAATATGTATACATTTGACAAAATTGAATTTATAAAAATACTCCTATTTAAGTTAAACTTACTTAAACTGATTCAGCGCGTAGAATGAAAAAGTTTCTAAAGTGAATATTACCTAACACATAGAATGGAAACATGACGTCCAAAAAGAGCATTTTTTTCTATGTTGAAGTGTATTTTCATTAAAGAAAATCTATTTTTTGCGGCATTTTCTTAACCCATTTATGCCTAGTGTCCCAATTTTGGGACGCTTTAGTAAAATGGAAAAAAGTGCATTTCACACCACTTTAAAAAAAAAAAAAAAAAATTGGTGTCTTATTTTATCTCGATAAAATTAGACACTAAATTTCTAATAAAAAAAAGCGGTGTGAAATGCACTTTTTTCTCATTTTACTAAAGCATCGACGCTAGGCATAAATGGGTTAATTCAATGACGTATGTCCCCCTCCCTCTACCTTCTTTAGAATTACTTTCGTTTTACTTTTGATATTTTCAATTTTCTATACTTTTACAACAAAATCAATTTAAAATATTTCACATCAGGTTAAAAAACAATTTTTTTTCTGTGTCACATATTTTACCTTATTTTCGATTTCACTCATATTATATCCGTGTTTAACCCTCCATTTCATGTGTTTTTGAAAGTTTAATGGTTCCACGGTTTAAGTAAAGTTTACGTATGTTTTAAAAGTAATTTTGGAATAAAAAAATTTCAAACAACCTCAATTTTGTTCTTAGTTGCATAATAAGATAGCTAAAATTCAACAAGTCACATGGTCGCCTGCTTGTCTTGTGGTTAGGGCGCTGGTTACTGTACAAAAAGTGCCGGGTTCAAATCCTGACTAAAGCACAGATGTTAAAAGTGGTTCGGATTAAATTTTAAACGGAGGTCCCAGTCAGTTTAGCAATCGAGTGCAAAAGATGACTGTAACCAATTCGTAAATACACTGTTAAAAATTTGCAGCAAACTGTCTGGTCATTTGACCATTTTTGTAGAAAACGGTTACATAACCGTAATTTAACTATATTCTGACCGTATTATTGCTCGTTTTATGGTCATAATATAGTTAAATTACAGTTATGTAACCGTTTTCTACAAAAACGGTCAAATGACTGGACAGTTTGCAGCACATTTTTAACAGTGTAAAATACATGTTTGGGAAAACTAGTTTTAAAAATACATTTAATAGAATAATTCAAAAGTAGCTGATGCGCCCGTCATTTCCCGGGCCCGTCAAAAAATAGCACAAAACACGAAAAATCTCTAAAAATCGCGAAAAGTTTAAAAAACACTGCACGAATTCCGAATAAGCTTAACTGAAAGGAGAACATGATGTATCATATTAGGCTAGACGTTTAAAATCGGATTCCTTTGCCTAATGTGGAAAAACGCAGCGAATCCAAAAAAACGATAAAAGACGCAAAATTTATTTCGAAGGTCGCAGAGGAGAAAATTTATTATATTGGGGTAAAAGATTAAAACAGGATATCTTTTCAGAAAATGAAAAAATCACAGCGAAAAAACTCTAAAAAGTACATAAAAAATGTGCGAAAAATTAAAAAATCACTGTGAAAATCGCATTCCGAATAAACTTTATTGCAAACTGGATAAAATTTACAATAATGTGCTAAAAGATTAAAACCAGTTTTTATTTACTAATGTGGAAAAATTGCCGTGAAACTAAAAAAAAAATCCGCTAAAAATTGAAAAATCGCGCAGGATAAAATATACTAGATTAGGCTAAAACATTGTAACAGGAAATATTTCAAGAATGTTCAAAAGTCGTCACGAAACGCAAAAAACGCTAAAAATCACAATCAGAATCGCAAAGGATTACAAGATTAGGCTAAAGGTTTGAAATCGAATTATTTTTACGATCAGTATACGTCAAAACATCGCAACGCAACGCGAAAAGCGCATTAAAAATCACAAAAATTAAAAAATTGCGAAAGACAAAATTTACTATATTAGGCCATGGTTCGCACGCTCCTTGGATTTTCCAAGGAGTCTGGCACTATTATTAATGATAAGAAACTTTCTATTTAATTTTTTAAACATAGAATTCATAACCATCTCGTTTATTCACAAAATTTTCAGTACTTTTCTACAGTTAAATAAGGCAAAGAAAAGTATTATAAATTTGTGGTAGAACCGTGCGAACCCTGTATTAGGCTAAAACTTTGAAACTGATTTATTTTACGAATGTCAAAAAATCGCTGTGGAACGCGAAAAAATGCTAAACATTCAAAAATTGCAGACAACAATACTTACTGTAGTAGATATTGTAATCGGAATTCTTTTACAAATGTTAAAATATCGCTGCAGAACGCAAAAAAGCCAAATGTCACTTTACAAATCACTAAAATTGCAAAAAACGTGACGAACAAAATTTCGTACAGGCTAAAAGTTTGAAACAGAATTTCTTTTATGAATGTCAAAAAATCGGAACGCAAAGAAATGTAAACAATTGCATTAAAATCGCAAAGAACAAAATTTACGATAGTGGACTGAAATATTGTAAACGGAATTCTTTCAGAAATGTCAAAATATCGCCGCGAAACGCGAAGGACTGCTAAAAATCCCATGAAAAAATTGCGGAAATTTCAAAAATTGCAGTACGAATTCCGAATAAACTTTATTAAAAACAAGACAAAATTTACTATAGTGGATTAAAACATTGTAACCACAATTATTTTACAAATATCAAACAATAACCTCGAAAAAAACCCCACTAAAAGTCGCATAAAAATATTCGCGAAAAATTCAAAAATCGCGGTATGATTTCCGAATAAAATTTATTGAAAAAAAGACAAAATTTACAATAGTGGACTAAGACATTGTACCCAAAATTCTTTAGCAAATGTCAGAAAATCCCCGTGAAACGCGAGAAAACGATAAAAATGCATTATTCGCAGAGGACAAAATTTACTATAGTAGGCTAAACCATTGTGACCGGAATTCTTTAATAATGTCAACAAATCGCAACAGAACGCGAAACATCGATGTCAATCCCGCTAAAAATCAAAATCAAAATAGCTAAAAATTTAAAATTGAAGAGGATTAAACTATATTCAGCTAAAATTTTGAGACCGAATTACTTATAATAATGTGGAAAAATTGCATAAAAAATTCGCGAAAAATTCAAAAATTGCTCTACGAATTCCGTACGAACTTTAATGAAAAGAGGAAAAAAATTACTATATTGGGTTCAAAGATTGAAGCCGCATTCCATTTACTAATGTGGAAAAACGTCTACAAAACGTGAAAAAACGCTGAAAACTGCATAAAAAATTATTTAAAAAATAATCGAAAATCGAGCTACGAGGTGCATAACTACATACATAGAGGTATATTCCTACCAAATTTTGTAGCTCTACGTGCAGTAGTCTCTTCAGAATACAGCCGACAAACACACAAACACACAAACTTATCTTTATTATTATAAACTAGGTGATCCGTTCGGCGAATCTGGGAAACAAAATAATTTTTTTGTGCCAAATGAATTAACTAATCAATAAATACACTTTTTTAGCAAATAATATTGATTTGAAAATATTCGTGCTTTACCATTTTATGCTTATATTTATCAAATGCAAATAAATAACAATATACAAGCTAATTCTTGTTATTATTCATTAAAAACCATCTGCTTCTAAAAATTAACCCTTTCAGGGGCAAAGTACTTTTATTCATAAAATGCTAAAATGATTGAATAGCACCAGAATTTACAAAGAAATTTATTTGAAATTAAATAATAGCTTTTCTTCACGCACTTAACTAAAGCAAAATTTTCATTCCAAAATTTTAGTCATATTTATGGATTAAAATTAAGTGATCCAAAAATTAACCATCTCCCTTCAAAGGGTTAAAGCACGCTTTTCTTCTTAACTTGAATTTTCTAAAAATTCAACCAAATAAATTAATCTTTTGCACTGCTGTTACTTCATGGAAGAACATCCAATATATGACTTTTAAATTGTCAGAAATGCAAAGAGTTAATATCCTTCTTACTACAAGATGGAGAAAATCTTGGATATTATTTTCCGCGCAAGTTCTGTATAACTCTTTATCTGGGCAGAAGTCCATTTTTTGTTCATTGTCCAATTTTTAAGGAACGATAATCTTCTTTTAAGTTCTTCAAATATTTTCATAATATTTTCTGGACTGGTTAACTTTGATAAGTAATAATAATATTTGCAACGATGATATTTGAATTTCAATTTGAATTTTTGAAAATGCCTTTTTTATTCTTTTTAGTCACTTTGGCGAAGAAGTTATTTTTTTTGGGGGGGGGCAACACCTCTCTTTTCAGAGTTTAAACTAACTGAGGCTGATCAGCACGCTTGAATACTTCAACATTTGTTGAAATTTTTACGCTTTCGACATTTTTCTTATTGGATATTTTACCTAATTAAATAAATAATGGGTAAAACTGAATAATAATTCAAAATATGCACTTTATATAGTATGTGACAGTTTTAGGATTCTTAAAAATCTTTTTGGGTATGGTAAATTTTAAAACAATCATTTGCGGAAAGGCCCACATCGCATTCTTTGCATTCGAAATATGTCAATGATTGTGTTATAATCAATTTCACTCTCAGAAATTTCACTTTCTGAAGACTAATTTTTATTCATAATTTCCGCTATTTCCTCAGCAATCAAATACCGGCAGTGTTGATTATTAGTGGTTGCCCGGAGGGGACATTCCCCTCCAGAGCATTTAAATGTCCCCCCAGAAAGATTGGAGATTTTATGCTTTTAATAGGGAAAAAGTGCAACCCTTCCTCCCGGAACTCTATAATGTATCTGAATTCAACGCTGAATACCGGCGTCTTTTAGCCATTTTAATTAGTTAATGGAAATTGATAAGAAAATATAAATCATTTAATTTAAAATAAATTCATTTGAAACGATAGGAAAAATTATGACGGAAAATATCAAAATAACAACCAAAGAAAAAGACAGAAAATGCATCTTAACTTTACTGTGCGGAAAAATAAAGTATAAAACAGAGTTAATCATTCCTGCTCAAAGAACGAAAATATGAAAAAAAATAATAATAATAAAGACGCCGCGTAGAAATAAATGTTTTCAATCCAGATAAAAGTAAAACAAGAACGAAAAATCATGCGTCAAGCATAGATTATGTAACACTTTCCAACGCTTCCAAAATAATTTTACGAATCATACTCTTTAATAAGCTAAAAGATAACATCTAAGTAATCCGAATACTTTTATTCAGCCCTGTATAAGATCTATAGATTTGTATATATACTACATAGGATGCTAAATTTTAGTTCAGTTAGGAAACACGTAGCACAGTTTAAAATTCTCCGTCTGGAGTTAAATAATATGGAAATGTGTTCCCGAACTTTTGTGCTTCCCTGTATAGGATCTACAGAATTTATACACACCACGTAATATACAAAAAGCGATTTAAAATTAAAATCGCGTTCAGTAACTTAAAACGCACTTCCAGGAATTATTGTTAACATACAGTAGAGAATTCTTTTGTGTGTCCCTGTAAATGAACGATGACTGCTATACACACAATATTCTGTAGTAAGTCTCTTGTAATGAACCTTATATAAATTTCAATGCGTTTAAAATAGGGAAACATTATTTAAATAAACCGCAGACGATTTTTCTCCATAGACGTAATGTAACGGAATTCTTTTTGACTGTCCCTGTAAAGTAAGTATAAGTGCTATGCACACCCTATTCCATATTAAGCTTCTTCTAATGCACCTTAGTGATATATATAAATTTCAATGCGTTTAAAATAGTGAAACATTATTTAAATAAACCGCAAATGATTTTTCCCCATAGACCGCAATGTAACGGAATTCTTTTGAGTGTCCCTGTAAAAAAACTATATGTGCTACACACTTCCGTTGAAATAGGGAATATGCTATAGATAACGATTATAACATATAAAAATTGCAGGGCAATCCGAGCATATTTACGGGAGTTAGAGCACGGACAGACGGCAGACGGCAGACGGCCAGACGGCAGACGGCCAGACAAACCGAAGTCATAAACACTTTTCAACTAGGTTGGAAAGTGTTAAAAAAAAAACAGTAAAGAAAGACGCATAAATTTTAGTCAGGCGCGTGTTTGAAGTATACGTCATATGTTTACTCTTGATCAGCTGACTGAATCATTACATTAATTTCATTCATTCATAACCAGACATTCCCTGTTCCAAGATATGTAGAAAATTTCCCGATAAGCAAAAACTGAAATATTTATTAGACGCGATAAAAAAAAAAAATTCATGATAGAAATGAGTCACTATTCAGACACATAAATACGGCGTGAATAAAACGCAATTTTATTTTATTGCAGTAATCGTATGAAAAACTAAATTATCACGGATTAAAAAAATATTAATTGATTCCATTTATTTCCCTAGTTAAAAAGAAATGTGTTCTACTGTGATACTTATTCAAATATGATTATTATAAAAATGTGCACATTAAATTAAAATAATAAAAACGTTTCAAGTCTGAGTTACGAATTTGTGTCTTTCGGGATCTGAAAACCACAAGCCTAGTCACGTATTCCGGTCGCGCGGGATCTGAAAACCACATGCCTCGGCATCGGCACGTATACCGCTCGTCCCGAAGGGGTTAATCATTTTGAAACAGAGCTGAGTAGCGTGTTTTTAGAGCTTGCAGGGTCTAACCCTCTGAGCGTTTTGAAAAAGGGTAAAATTGTAATGCTGTTTTCTCAGCATTTTGTTTTAAATGCTAAAAAAATATGATTCTTTCAGCATTATAAATAAAACTTAATTACAAATATGAATGTAACCCTTGAGAGTATTAATCACTCTTCAATGTTTTGAAAATTCATTAAATCTATAGAATTATATTATCTTAAACATTGCATATATTGCAGTGAAACCTGGAGCTTTGTGAACGGAATATTACGTTCCACACGCTTAGAGGGCTAAGCAGGGGAGGGGGGTGGGGAGCTGGCGACCGTGGATCGTAGGGAACAGAACCTCTTTAACAAAAAAAAAAGTAAAGGAATCGTGTTGGTCATTGTATTTGATCCCAAGAACCTAAAAGGGTAATACTATAAGCATAAACAACTTAATCTATAACCAATATATGTGATGTTAAACCAGATTCGTTTTATTAATGTGGAAAAATCGCCTCGAAACTATAAAAAAGAAAACCGTTAAAAATCTCATAAAAATTGCTAAAAATACAAAACTCTCAGAGGAAAAAAAATTCTACAGTGGGCTAAAACATTGTAACAGGAATTCATTCACAAACGCAAAAATTGACACGAGACGTCTAAAACTCTCATTGAAAATCGCGGAAGACAAAATATACTGTATTAGGCTAAAAGTTTTAAACCGAATTCCTTTTACTACTATGGAAAAATCGTCGTAAAATGCGACAAAACTCTAAAAATCACATAAAATTATTCGCAAAAAATCCAAAAAATTGCTGAATTCAGAATAAACTTTATTGAAAAGTGGACAGAATTTACAATTTTGTGCTAAATGGTTAAAACCGGATTATTTTTACTAACGTGGAAAAATCGCCGCGATTAAAAAAAATAAAAATTTCAGACCCTATGTTCCATGGTAATTATTGCTTGTCTGGATGGATACTATCATCCCTCTTATTTTGTAAAACAATTTAGACTCACCCTGTATATACTAAGATATCATATATATACCAAGAAAAGTATATTTTTATTTTCATAAAAAAGAAAAGGTTAGAAAACAGAAAGAAGGAAAATTATTCATACAGGAGCGCTAAAAGAAATTACCTTGATATCCGCGATTTAATAATTATATAATGTATGAAAATGTAAAATAAAATTCAAATAATTAAAAAATATCTATTATAAATCGCTAATTACAAACAACAAATTTTAAATTGAGAATTTTAGAGTAAGACTCATAAAAAATAAATAAAAAATAAAGGTCGCATAATTTTAAAATATTCAGAAAATACTCAGTATCATTTTTTCACACACACAAAAACTTCTTCTTTATTATCATAGATGGTTCAGCATGTATTGTAGAAGAATTTCTTCTGTAACTTTTACCCAATCCATGGAGTGAAATGTCAAATGATCAGAAAACAACATTTTTATATGCTGCTGTTTTGCCAATCAGCTATAAATCGCCGAGAAACGAATTTTTTTTATATTTTTTACGGGTATATAATTAATGTTTCACAGAAATACTTTTTAGAATGAGGTATAGCAACACGAGAAGAACACTCCTGATTTTTTCAAACATTTTTTTAATATGCGCTTATGGAGACTTTCCTTGTAAGTGTCTGAGATACATGTGATTCGTGGAATAATAATTATTCACTAGAATACGCGATTTTGTGTTGCAGGAAAGAAAACTCAAAATCTCAACAATTGACAGTGCTGTTGCAGGTAATGCCGTGGAGGTGTAGTATGCATCTAAGCTTGCACAACGCAAAACTGGGATCATGCAAAAACACATCATTTGATTCCTGGTTGTTAGGCTGATAAAATCCCTTGTTTATAGAGGAAATTAAACATGGACGACCCGATCTCGATTTAATCAAAAGAGCTGGCTAAAGAGAAAGCGATAACTCACTCATAATAAAATAGCGGTAACTCTTGCTTCCTTCGCAGACAACGTGGTTTTCTCCTATTTCATCCCGTTTAGAAAATTCTCTTTGATCATTCAACCACTTTTTCATCTCGTGTGAGCGCTGAAACTGCCACATTGAAACGCTCTTTGATAAAACTGATCTTGTTCCTGAACACTGATTGCTAATCAGAAGAGTTTATTTATTTATTTATTTATTTATTTTTGTATAAATAAGTGAATATGATTTAAGGATCAGGTATTAAAAAAAAACACCATTCAACAGACTCCATCTCGGAGATCGCACATCCAGTGACGGTTTCAGAGAGGCAAACTGGGATGGATGATGACATTAAAGTATTTTGATGATGGTAATTATTCCGCATGGCCATGGGAGCCGACAGAAAGAAATTAAAGTAAGGGTAAAACTTTTGCACAGATGCTCTTAAGATCAGTTTCAGACAGTCAAGCTGGGAGTGGTATTGACATTAAAATTTTCTGAAGATTGGAATTATATTGCATGGCCAAATTAAACGGGCGAGCACAGATTCAGGTATGGAACGTTTTTAGAGAGGCAAACTGGGAGTGGTAGTGAGATTAAAATTTTCTAATTATTGAAATTCATTCGTATGGTCATGGGCGCCAACAAAATAAAATTCAGGAAGTAGAAATATTTTTAAAAAGGTGTTCCTGTGGTTCGGTCTCAGAGAGGAAAGCTGGGAGTGGTAATGATATTAAAATTTTCTGATGATGTGAATCATTTCCATTGGCCATGGGGGGAGGGGGGGGGGCTAAACAAAATCCAATATTTTGAAACAGATGTTTCTGTGGACTGGTATCAGAGAGGCAAACTGAGAATGGTAATGGCATTAAAAAATTTTGTTCATGGTTGGAATTATTTAGCATGGCCTAGATCCAGGGATGTGCAAGGACAAATCCAGGGAGCGGCAAAAGTATTAAACAGATGTTGATGCGGATTGTTTTCAGAGAGAAAATTTGGGAATGATAATAACATTAAAATTTTTCTGGTTATAAGAATTATTTTGCATGACCATGGGCGCCGGTAGAACAATATCCCGGGACAGGCAAGATTTTGAAACACATATATCTGCGGTCTGCAGCGTAGTCCACATTTTTGAAAATCCTGCAGAAATACAGAAATGTGACAAATAAGAAATATTAAAAATCCAAACGTATATCTTCTACCTTTTTTATAATAGAGAAATAAAACTTTCTTTTGACTGGTTCCAGAGAGGCAAGCTGAGAGTGGTAATCGAATTAAAATTTCTTAATGATTAAATTTATTCAACATGGCCGTGGGCGCCGACAGAAAGAAATCAAGGGAATGGCAAGATTTTAAAACAGATGTCACTGTGGTCCGGTCTCAGAGAGTAAAACTGGGAGGGGTAATGACATTAAATTATTTCTGATAATGGGAATTATTTCGCATAGCAATGCGAATTGTGAGAACAAAATCCAGTGAGTGACAACATTTTAAAACAGATGTTCCTGTGGTCTGATGTCTGAGAGGCAATCTGGGAGGGGTAATGCGATTAAAATTTTCTGATAATTTGATTTTTTTTTTTTTTTTTTTTTTTTTTTTGCATTTCCAAAATACGAAGATTTGCAAAATTTTTAAACAGATGTTCCTGTGAACCGGTTTTAGAGATGCAAACTGGCAGGGTTCAATGACATTAAACTTTTCTGATGATGTGAAGTAATTCGCATGGATGCAGGCACCTGCATTTCAAAATCCGGGGAGAGGCAAGGTTTTGAAACAGTTGTACCTGTGGACCGATTGTAGAGACGCAAGTTAGGAGGGGTAATGACATTAAAATTTTCTGATGATGGGAATTATATCGTAAGACTACGGACGCCGACAGAGAAAAATTGAAGCATATTTAAGATTTTGAAACAGGTGTTCCTGTGTACCGGTATCAGTGAGACAAGCTGGGAAGGGTGGTGACATTAAAATTTTCTGATGTAGGAATTATTTTGTATGGTCATGGGCGTCGGCAGAACAATATCAAGGGAGTAGCAAGATTTTAAAACAGATGTTCCTGCGGTCCGGAGGCTGAGGGGCAAGCAGTGAAGGTTAAAGACATTACAATTTTCCGATGGTTGTAATTATTTCGCATTACTATGGCCGCTGGCAGAACAAAATCCAGGCAGGAGCAAGATTTTGAATCCAATATTCCTGTAGACTGCAGCCTAGTCCGCGTTTTTAAAATCAAGAATATAAACATCAAATACGTTAAATTAAGAATATTTTGTCAAAACTTCTAATGCAAGACAATTTTTAAATACATCGACATAAAAGAAATACAGAAATGTGACAAATAAAAAAAATATACATCCAAAATTATACTTGTACTGAGTTTATTCAAAGAAAAGAGAAAAATATAAAAAGTTCTTCCTTTTTTCGTGAGGCGGAGGGAGATTTATAGTTGAATATATATTAAGATTGTATTGAAGATTATATACATTGAAGATTTATAGTTGAAGTTAAATTAAAAATTTAAATTTGAAGAAAAATAAATTTTAAAAACTTGGAATGTTTAAAGAAAAACAAATTGTCACCCGCAGTCGTTTCGAAAGCGGGGCAGAGCCCTCCTAACGAAAAATACTTAGTTTCTTTTTTCTTTTAATGTTTAATCATTTTAAGCCACTTGAGAAGAACAAATGTTGCCTTTCCTTTCTTTTTTAAGAAAAAGAAAATTTAGACAAATAAATTTGATATCCTGAACCCAGAACCTTTGGCTTTAATTGTCAATCCCCGTTCTGTCGAGCTGTTTCAAATAACAGAATTGATGTCATTACCAAATAGTTGTCTGAGAGAATTGTGTTGGCTGGGAAATCCTACAAATAACTCAATTGAAAGAGCACTAACAATTAAAGGCAAAGGTTTTGGGTTCGAGTCCCGGCCTAGACGCAGTTTCATTCAGTTGGAAAAATTACTACACATATGATTTATTTACCAATAAGTTTGATTGTGTTAAAAAAATAAAAATGTAATTATCCATAGTTTCTTGGAGTTCTATTATCTGTGGTTATTCTGTCAAGCTCTTTAAAATAACAGACCAGATGTCATTACTAAATAATTGTCTGAGTGAATTGTGTTGGCTGGGATGCCATCCAGATAGCTCAATTGAAAGAGCACTGAAAATTAAAGCCAGAGGCTCTGGGTTCGAGTCCCGGTCTGGACGCATTTTCACTCAGTTTGAAAAATTACTACTCACATAATTTATTTATCAATATACATTTTGTGTTAAAATAATAATAATAATAATAATAATAATAATAATAATAATATAGATAGATAGATAGATAGATAGATAAATAGATAGATAGATTTGAACCAAAAGTGGTTTGTGGGTCTGGGGATCCTGAACCACGAAACTGTGTCGAAATTTTCCGGACCTGCTTGCCTTCAGATGGCTGCAGTCAGTAGCTTCTTACGCTTGTAAAGAAGTTACTTAAAATAAATAAATTAAATAAAAAAAACTCCTGTAGTTTAAAAGCTTAATTTCCTCTATAGATATAAGTTATTTATATTTTGATAGTATATTTCACAAAGTAATTATTTAAGCCAGGGATGTAAAAATTGGGTGCCAATGGATCGATTCCCACCACTCAATTTTAATATTCTTCACCTAATAAGAATACTAATAAAATTTTGGCGAAATATACTAATACAATTTGGGCGAAGAATACTAATAAAATTTACAATCGGTGAATGGTGACAGTCGGCCATTTGGCGCCCAGTTTTTACACCCCTGATTTAAACCGTATGAAAATTTATAATTTTCCAGTTTTTGATTAGCATTTTAAATATAAAATAGTTTATTTAGCAAATTTTGAAATTTTTGTTCAGTTTAAATGTATAGATATCCGTTGCAAGAAAATATGCATTTAAAAACCTCTTACACCTCTTCCGTTATCATTATATTTTATATTACTACAGTTATAAACATATTTATGGGATACAATAAGGTCATACAATGTATTTTATATGCTTTCACTGTTTAATTTTTTTGCGTTATTTTATCAGAATAAATATAATGTTCCGTATTTACGTTAATTTAAATTAGGAAAGTTGGCAGTTTCTTTTCAGGCGAATAAATAGATGATAAAAAGACTTTGTGAAAAATTCTTTAAATGTATGCGCATTTATCTTTTTGTTTCTGTAACTCACGTGAATATTTTATGTTCCATCAAAGTTGCATCTTATATTAAATTTCATCATTTTAGCATGTAAAATTTTGTATTGTAGTAAAAATATAGACTTTTATCACCAACTGTACGAAATGTTGTCGAAGAAAACGGATACTTCTATTTCTACTTAAATAAAAGTCTACGTTTTGATGTTGATGGAAGTTATAATGTTACGATGGACTGCAAAAGCTTTGGGATGATATGTTTTCTTTATTGTATTTTGAATTGAAATATTGAAATATTTTTAAAGAAATGTTAAAGCAAATGGCAAATACAATTTCCAATTTACATCTATTCCAATGCTAAAAGTTTTATGTTTTTTTAACAGTTACTTATTGCATGAATTCAACAAACATGGTTGTCACTTTTTTTTTTTTTTTTTTTTACTCATAACTTTTAATAAATGTTATTTTAACTTTTAGCTTATTATAATAAACATGCAAAACATATTTTACAAAATTTATTATAAACCACACTTTTCTCAAAATATTTTTTGGAACAGGAATATAGCAAAAGAATTTTTTTAACTGTAATCAAGTGCAGTTACTGCTAGAAAGTTGTACTGGAAAGAACTCTTAGCGAAAACTTTTGATCTGTCGGGAAAGTCATGGAGCGTAGATCCCAAATTGTACGCTTTGCTACCACCAAATCCTTATAGTATTCTTTACCTCATTTAATCACCAAAATTTTACGATTAAATAAAGAAAAGAATACAGGACATTCCCGCCAATCCAATATATTATGAATTCCTATATCTTGATCACGCTAAAAAAATATCTCAAAAATTTATAGAGATATTCTGTTTAAAAAATATATTATTCTTGCAAAAAGAATGAAAGTTTCAAAAGGATTATAAAATAGTTTCAGATAAACTACAAAATGTTTTATAGTCATACCACTAAAAATTTAGTTTCTGATAATATAACTTAGCTACACATATCTTCAATTAATTTATATTACTATAAGCAATGAACAGTTTTCATTTGTACTAAGCGTCTGATTAAGATCAATACAGCTCGAATCGTCAGACAGTGATAGCATGTATCAAAATGATCCTTAAAGGTACACTTTTTCTTCTATAATTACATACCTATGAGAGTGCTAATTTTGGTACATGCCAAAAAAAGCGACTTTTTTTTATCAAAACTTGCCGATAACGAAAGATTAAACGAAATTTCGGTGGGACACTAATTAAAAATAAGGATTTTGCTTCTGATTTTAAAAAGATCTAAATTTTGACTAAACAGTGTAATTTAAAAGCGTAAAGAAGAGTTTTTTTTTTTTTTAGGCCAAGGTTCCTTCGGACAAACCGACTTTTTTACGCTATATTGCATATGACTAGTTAAAAACATTCCCACATAATACATTATTATACCACATGAGCGACAACTTTTACATGAATGGAAGATCAAAGATGAGTAAAAAAGTGCATATAACTGTAATTTAGACCATAAATGTAAGTTTTTCAAAGTGTGTGCGAGCTTAACTTGTCATAAATGAATCAATGAATACCATTTTGATAATAAGAAAATATACTAGGAGACTTCGCCCGCTACGCTGATCGGTATCTCCAAACAAAATATATAGGTGCATTTGATCTTGTGTTTGAAATCAACATGAACCGTTACTTGGAATGTCCTTCCGCATTGCTGAAAACGATACGAACACCATTGCACTATTATATTTTCTAATATGTCAGAAAATGTTTGGGCTATTAAAGACTAACTCTTTTAATTGATCATTTACAGTCAGTTTTGCTAAAGAACGGTAGAACAATATGCAATATACTGAACTATCTCTGAAAAATTAACAATGCAAGTTCTATCGAAATCCATTCACCAGAATATTTTAAAACGGTTAATCTTTCATAATGCGGTTCATCTGATTATAAAATTTTCACCCATAATTTTACAACTAAGCAACGTAAAACGATAAGTTATATACTAAAACTTTCCCGAAAATATTATCTAACTAACAATGAAAATCCCATCAAAATCCATTTAGGCGAACTCATATTATAAGCGACCAGAACAAAATTCCCCTTTGCATTATATCTAATACAGTCAAACCTCGTTATAGTGTCATCGAGGGGACTATATAAAAGTGACCTTATAAGCGAGGTGAAAATTTTTATATGTAAAATTATGCAAGTTTGGTATATTTAATTTATATATAGATATCACAATAATTTTTAAATAATCCAATCGTAGTTAATTTAAAAATAGTAAGAAAACAGAAATTCTTAATATAACAAGTTATTTTTGTATTTATTTAATTATAAACTCATAAATTAAAGTTTTGAACAAGTTAACAAAACTTACTTATTTGAAAAACTCCGAAATACAAGATTGCCATTCTTTGGGCTTCATCGTTTGCGGAGCTCTTTCTATTTACAGTTTGAAAATGTTCTTCAGAATTGTCAGAATTAACAAAAATTGGCGAACGACTTCGAGAGCAGTCAAAGCTTCAGTTTTCGAAACAATCGATTCTGTATCGTCTAACTCCGTTTCACTTTCACCGCTAGTAATATTTTCCGCACAATTTACTTGGGATACAATTCCTGATATTTCAACTTTAGGACACAGAGTGAGAGGTCGAAATTTCATTATCAATGTTAGCATATTCTACTTCATCAGAAACAACAGAGAGATACTTCGCCTAAAGTGACCCTTTAAGGGATAACGGTGACACTGTATGCGGGAAAATTTAACATGGAAATTATACGAATTGGGGAAATAATCAAACTGGCACTATAAGCGGGGTGACCCTATAACCGGATAACCCTATAACGAGGTTTGACTGTATACTGGATAGATAAATATATTTTCCATAATTGCCTTCACTTGATTGTAGAATGTCCAGGATGTAGTAGAAGGTATACGATGGTATACGCCGTATACTTTCAGAAAATTTTCAGAAACTCTGCACACCCTCCGTAGCTATATAGCAAATACACTATAGTAGATACCCGCTGCCTATAGTATATACCCTCTGCCCTCTGGTTTCTTACGACGACACCACTTAGAACTTCCCCCATAGCTCTATAACTAAACAATGTAGAGTGATATGTTTAATATTAAAACAATTCCTAAAACTCAGATCAAAATTCATTCTGTAGAACTTTAAAAAAAAGTAATCTTTCATAATCGTATTTACCTAATTTTAGAACTTTCTCCCGTAGCTCTATAACTAAGCAACGTATAACGATGTCCTTTACGTTAAAACCTTTCCAACACAAATTACCTAACTAACAGTGTAAAAGCTAAAAAACTGTTCGGTAGAACCTGAATTATAACCTATCGGAATGAAATACGAATTTGTGTTTTATAAATATAGTAGATGATGATGATATGATTTTCGATAATCGGATTCGTTTAAAAGCTTTCGCTTCAGAGAAAACAACACAGAAGAAAACTTCGCTACAAAGAAGTACCAACCATCCCCCAAAAATTACCTAACTAACAGCGTAAGTTCCATCAAAATCCGCTCAGCTGAACACAAATTATAAACGGCCGGAATGAAATACGACATCGCATTTTATATGTAGTAGATATATCTTTCATAATTGCGTTCACCTCTCCCAATCACCTTCCCAATACACTGCAAATATATATATATATATATATTGATTTTACAGTATAATACTAGCACTTCAGCTGCCAGTGTTATACCGTAAAACTAACAGTAATAAACAGTAAAATAAGCAGTAATACACTACCGTGCATACTTTCCAAAAACATTATTTAACTAACAGTGTACATCCTATCAAAATACAGGGTGTCCACAAAATCTCTTTCCAACTTCAAAAATTCATAAAAAATCTTTTGCTGAGATATGAAAATGAAATGATGAAAATGAAATTTGTTATAAATTCTCAGGTTACTATTAAACTTTTTATTAACCATTGTTTTGTGTATTTTAGATAATATTTTGAAGAACCAATGCCCAAGATATCAAAATGGAAACGCCTCAAGAAAAAGTGACGAGGCAACGTTTCATGTTTCAGGGAAAATCAATACACATAATGCGAGAGTCTGGGGCTCAGAAAACCCACATGTGAGTAGGGAAATCGAGAGAGATAGTCCGAAAGTGAATGTTTGGTGTGGCCTGACATGCGGCGGACTCATCGGATCATTTTTCTTCGTAGAGAAATCAATAACTGCAGGTGTGTGCCTAGAGCACACCTGCCAAAGAATGTTAATAGGGAACAAAAAAAAAAATAGTGTCTCATCAAGTGAATACAGCCTCATAGATATATGACGGACCACGGAACAAGCCCCACTCCATTAGTGCGACAAGTTTCTCAAACAACAAATCAACAAGTTGCACAAAATTCAAAAGCAGTGATAACAGCCATTAGGATTCAATGGACTCGCATTAAGCGAATTCACGAAGGAAAAAAATAAAATAAAAACCCCCAGCTATAATGCATAGGTGAGATAAAGTGGCAAAAACAACAAAAATGAGTGTGCAACATCCAGAAATGTGACAACCACCAGTAACAAAAGTTACAATGTGAGAAACACCAGTAACAAAAGTTACAATGTGAGAACCACCAGTAACAAAAGTTACAATGTGACAAAACCCATGACAGTGACATAATAACCAGTGAAACTCTCGAAAGAAGACCAAGTTTTAAAATGTGACAACCAGCTCTAGCACAAGCTAGAGGTATCAATTTATCAAGAAAGAGACAAAACCCAACGAATGATAACAGACAGAAACAACCCACAACAGGGGTGAGACCATAAAAACGGCAAAAAACCCTGTCAGAGACAACAAAAAAATTAAAAGTGAAATCAGCCTCCTAAAAAAGGCGATAAACACTACAGCGACAATCCACCATGAGCATAACAAGTCAACAGAGACGACAAATATGAAAATATATGTACGCTAAAGGCGCCTGGTTCATGTAAAATCCGTCGTGTGTGCAAAGCCCTCCAAGTTACCTGTGAATTATACCTCTGGGGGTGCCTAGTCAGGTAAAGGTTTCTTCACCTGATCAAGGTTCTAAATTACGAGACCTTTTAAATCTGTCTATTCAACAAAGTTAAATAGAAACCTTGAACCGGCAAACAAAGATAACTGTTGCAAACCCTAAAAGAGCAAGCACTACAACGATGTCAACAAATCTATAGTCAGATGGATCACAGCCATGCTGTGATCAGGCGATTTTCGCCCCACTCCCAGGTACTAACCTGTCTAGCTAGGCACTCATGCCGGGAAGGTAGGGGCCTGGTTAGCGGTATATATAAAGACCTTTTAACTGGATTTGTTCCACCACAAATGGATAATCTTCAACCAAACGTCTGTTTCTAGCAAAATGGTACACAGGCACTTTGTTGCAGAGGACATGGCTGGAAATCGAGTATCGCCTTGATGTGTTTCGCGCAACTAATAGTGCGCATTTAGAGGGTCATTGATTGCTGTAAAAAAACTTTAATAATTGCATCTTAAAATAAAATAATTTTCAAGTTTGTATCTGTTCAGTGTTTTATTTAATAAACGCTTGTATTTGGAAAGAGACTTTATGGACACCCTGTATTATAAACTATTGGATTGAAGTACGAATTTGCGTTTTATGTTTATAGTAAATGATGATATGATTTTCTATAATAGGATTCATCATAAAAGTTTCGCTTCAAACATAAACGATGCTGTTAACATTGTAGCTAATACACCAGTTGGTGAGGTATCTGATTACGGATGATTAGCCGGAATCGTTTGAACAACTATACCCAAAGAAAAGAGAAAATATTTCTAAAACTGAAAACAAATAAATAATAATAGAATAATAAATAAACCATCGAAACTTTATTTAGTCAACCACGTTTTATTTCAAAATCGTGGCATTTATGGAAATAATAATAAAACACAATTACATAAATCTTCTTAAGAATAATATTTAATTCCTAATTCCTGAAACAGTTAATGTTTCTATGTGTAAAAATGACACCATATTTAAAATAAAACTTAAATAATAATTTAAAAAAAAAAAGAACACGAAAACTGGCGTTATTGATATTTTATCTGATAAAAGTTTAAGGTATATTTTTTCTTATTCAGGCGCAAATGATAAATCGCCAAGTATTGTTTGATCTTAGACAATGAAAACGTTTTTAGCCGTGCAAACATTGTTTTCATATTTAAATTAAATACTGTCGTTTTATAATATTATTTCGCTTTAAAACTTTTTCCTCTGTATTTTAAATAACATCATTGACGCTTTTTTTTTCGAAGTGTTTGTACTTTTTTTCTGATACAGAAATTACAATTCTTTAACCAAAAGATTTAATTTGAATTTCCTCCGTTGCTGTACTGACGCATGTATTTTTAGAAATTATCTCTTCTAATGTTAGACATTTTGAGGTTTTGACGCCAAATTAGAAAATGTGCAATATACCACGAACTATTTGACTTAGAAAAATTTATTCGATTCAAGCATACAAAAATACATTAAAATATAGTAATCATTTGAGACATAAGCATAATAACAAATTTGAAGAATTTTTTTAAAGTTTGTTCCTCACTTTGGCTTCCCCCTAGGGCAAAAATGGCTTGCTAAAATGTGAATTTTGGAAAATCCGTTTTTAGTGCTTCCATACGACCTAAGAATTATTTACCCCCCCCCCCCTCCCCCCCGCCAATTTTCATGTTTCTAGATTCAGTAGTTTGGGATGTGCGTTGATGATCTCTTAGTCAGAATTTTCTTTTATATATATAGATTTTGCTAAACATCATGAATGTTGTCTTAACAGTTTTTATTCAATTGCATGATATTCAAAATGATGTGTGATGATGTTGTTTCGGATTGACAAAAAATCGTTCTCATATGTTTATTTCACTTGTCAAAAGAGTTCTACAGGGTGATTATAATTAAAGTCCCACTTTCAAAATGCTGTAAAAAAGGCAACACTGGTCAGAATGACTTCAAATTTGAACTGAATATACTGGAAAAAGGGGAAAATGTATGGCATAAGAAAAAAAAGTTCCAAAGTGTATCAATAGATGGCGTTGTAAGCGGTATACTATGCAAATCAAAAGACAATGATGCGCAATTAAAAACCGAATCAGTATGTGCTTTTTATACGGTTTTTGCGCCAAAGACAATTAAAAACCGATTTTTCCCATCCAATGTGGTACGACCTTGCTGAGGTGGATGGGCTTTCCACTAACAGTACCACAACTGTTGACAGATTTGGAAGTCATTTTTTCCGTCAAACAACGGAAACACTCATGCACTTTGAACAGTACGGTTGGTTTCCTGTGCAACGCATGCCAAAGCCGTCGTATTTCGATTAAAAATGTCACTTGTGGTCAAATCCACTTTCGTTATGCCGCTTCCAGCGCCATCTATTGATACACTTTGGAACTTTTTATTTCTTATGCCATACCGCTTCCCCCTTCTTTCAGCATATTCAGTTCAAATTTGAAGTCATTCTGACCAGTGGTTCATTTTTACAGCATTTTAAAATTCGGACTTTAATTATAATCACCCTGTATATTTATATATCAAGAAAAATTTACTATACAGTCATTTCATCTTTAGCTTTGAGGAGGAGAGGGTTAAAAATGTTTTATGGAAGATCTCGATCCTGACTAATTTGAAACGCTTATTTTCGCTATTACTTTATTTTTTTTTATAATTCTAAAATTGTTGGAAGGTATTTCATTGCACGTTGCCCTCCCTAAATTTCGACCATGTATACAAATACCTACTCAAACAATTCATTCTACAAAACATTATTGTTTTCTGATAGTACTGTTTTTATTTCTTAAAGCTTGGCATAGTGAATTACTACAGAAAACACTTAATCTCTTTGTGACAAATTAAATCCTAGCAAATCAAACAGAGAAAGTTCAGATAGCTATCAGATTCCTTTCAACGACATAAATAATCTTGAAATAATATAGTAGAAAATACTATAATAGAAAACAAAGCCCCTATTATTTAGCTCATTGCGTGTTCGTGATTAAACGTATAGTGTACAATTTCGAAAATTGGAATTTAATATGCTTCAAATGAATTCGTTTTTTTTCCTACTTAAATTTAAAATGGACCTTTTCCAATAAAACTAAAAAAAGACACTGAGAGAATTTTCTGAGTCTATTGATTTTCAAGAACTTTTAGGCAGCAATTTTTAGTTAGTATTTCATTTTAGCCCATTAGGCCCTTACAACAAGTAAATTTTGAGGTTACAAAAAGTGAAAGGATAGAAAGTTTTAAAGGATAAGACAGGATTTTAAAATAAACGTCAGTTAAAGATTATCTCATATGGTTAATCTCCAAAATATTTTTTTTCTGCTCAACATCGCCAAATTTTCTGACAATTTCACCGAGTCATTTTGTATATAAAAGCATGAAAATTATAGGCATGACTATTGAAGTTATTTGTAAACAAATAATGATTTTGTTTACGAAAAATAGATTACATAACTTATTATAAGCGATTTCGCTTCAATGATGATCTCTTATAGAATATCGGTTTGAAGCCCCAAATTTGGCACTATTTTTAAAAAGATATTTATCTTTTTAACGAAAAGAAAAACGCTATTCGACTTCTTATGCTGTGAATAGAATTACTTACCAATTTTGTGTATTGAAAAATAAAAATTACTTCGTAAATGATCCAAAAAGTTGTAAATTTAGATTTGATAACGCAATTAAAAAAGTATCTAAGTATTTCTAAGAGCTATCAAACTGTTAATTGTATCAATATTTTTGCAAAAAAATGCTCAAAATAAAAAAGAGCAATCCCGATTTACGCGGGACTTCCTTATTATTTAGAGGTTAGAAGACACGTCCTGCGGAAACACTTTAAACATCCATATTTTTAGAGTGCACACTTTTAAGTTTTTACACGCTCTCACAAATAGGGATTCTATTTTGCACAGTTTTTGTTTTACAAAGTGGCACCAGAAATTTGAAAGTGATATGTATTTTCGTTATTACTTGAATATTTTAAATTGCAATCCGCCAATCGCAATTAAAAAAATCCCTGACGGCTCGGCCTACAGGCACAGGTGGATTTCGAAGACGCAGACCGTGGGGTACCTGTTTATTGGGAATTGCAGAAGAAAGACCTTTTTGACATGATGTGTCAGTTGGGACCACCCACTTCGAAATTTACCTCTGCCTGTAGGTGGAGCCAGCAGGGATTTTTTTGTTTTTAATTTTTTTTACCGTAAAAGTTGGTCCTATAAAAAACTTGTCAATATAAAAGTTGTAGATAATTTTAAGGAGATTTACAATAAATTTAAGCGGATTTGATATCTTGGGAACTGACGAAGTTATGAATTTTTTTCTTCTTAAACCCCTATTTCCGCCCCCCCCCCTTGAAGCCATTTTAATGATATCAAAAATCTGTCATACATGAATTTTCGGCCGTATTCCTAGAAGTAATAATAACTTTAAACGGATTCGATACGTATCATAATTAAGAAATTATGGGGTTTTTTCTGTTTTCACAAAAAGCCCCTCCCATTCCCCCCCCCCTGGTTCGATTTTGCCCGGTAACTAACTTGACCGAGATTTTATGCCCCTTGATTTTATGTATCAATTTGGAAGAGATTTGTGCAGAATTATTGGAGTTATCGTGTCCATAAAAAAGTGACATAGATAGATAGATCGATAGATAGATAAAGTTTTGAACTGGGGGTGTTTTTGGGTTCTGGGAGTCATAATCGGCGTAGATATACAAAATTTTTTCAAAAATTCCAACTTGGGGGAGAATGTAATAGGTAGTATTTCTTACGAAATCTACCTAAAAGGGTTAGAAGATCTGTATGTCATAATGACCAGGTGATTAATTAGTCATGCTGAGAATTCAAAGTACGAAGGCATGGGTTAAATAAATGAAAATTTTAAAATTATTTATTCGTACCAATTAAAAATCCTATAAAATTGGTGAGTTTCATTTGTTGTATTGCTTTTAATTAATAAGAAGATTTTTTCAGTGCTTTAGATCGAGGTTTTCCCTGCATTGTAGTTATCACAGTGTGAAAATTGTTTGAGTAAGTATCATTTGTGAAAATTAATTGCCATACAAATTTTTGTTAAATACTCCAAAGAATAGTTATATTTAACTGACTTCCTACTGTATCATTTAAGTATTGTTTAACTTATGTAAACTTAACAGGATGAAAGAAAACCGAATTATATTTCTAGATGACTCGATTGAGAAGCAGTCATGCTGCTTTTTGCATCTCCCTGCCCCTCTTCATGACATACTGGACCTGGTCATACTACTTATCAGTTTTCAAAGATAGATGATAAAAATGATTTTATCCTAAGAAATTGATAACTGTGTTTCAGGATGTTCACGTAGAATTTCATAAGATTTATCTGGAGAAAGTTTTGTTACACGAAAGATAAAATATGAAATCACTTTTTACAGTGGTATGATAAAATATAGAGCCAATTTATTTTTGTTGATATGATAAACATTTTAGAGAAGTGCCTGAAAGTTCTATTAAAATTATTTTACCAAAATATAGATTTTCTACATGTTTGAAAACAGACAGATCTTATATGCATGTGTTAATTTAAATCTTCTGAAAATTACGTGTATAATCGATTTTCGTAGATATACTTATCTATCTACGTCTTAACTAAAACAATGAGAAAAATAGATATTTTTTTTAATTGATAATATCAATACATTAAAATGACATTGTAAAATAATTTATGATCTCAATAATTATGTAACAATTGTAACTTTAATGTGATATTCAAGCATTGTTAATTTTGCTTTTTCCTTTTTATCTGTGGATACGGTAAAATGTCAATTTTGACCGAACCGATTCTACTTTTCCCTATTTAAAATACTTTAACTTAGACTTTCAATAATTTTGTAGTTGTAATAAATGTAAAAAAAAGACATAGAACTCGCATTTTCATAACCATCACTTCACTCTGAATTGTTTCAAACCAAAAGGCCATTTTCGCTATTCACTGCTTTATCAATTGTTTATATAGTTAGTGTTTCAATTTTTCTTATTTTCCTTTTTTTTTCTTGCCTTTTTATTTCACTTTGTGTATTTCATTATTTTATTATTTAATTTTCTATCGTATTATGTAGCTAATTTAATTACCTCTGTATATGTCTCATAGTATATTTTTTTAGAAAATATTTACTGTGGTTGTGATTCTTTTTTTTATGCCAAAGTAGAAAAATGGTACGAAGATAAAGAAAACTTTATACTACTAAGGTCACCTGGTACAGATATTGCCAATCCTTGTCGGGCTGTCAGCATCCTTCATTACATGAAGAATGATATTTACATTTGTGAATTTTTTGAAGTAACATAAATGTAAATTAAAATGCTTAAAATACCTATTGACATAGCTTAAAAACTTGCAGCGTTTGTCGTAGATTCTTGAACTATATTTTTACTACGTAATTGAAAATTAAAAGTCCAAAATGTGATAATCTGTAAATAAGTGACGATTTGTTAATAAAAGTTATAAAAGTAAATAATTCCTTTAAATATACTATTTTAATCTAATTGCAGAATGTAAATGAATCGATATATGATGGTTAATATATAAGATTAAAAGAAGAATTCGTCATTCATTGGTTTAACAGATCATCAAGTTGAATAGCCTGCTCAACATTCAATTTTAAAAGATTCTATTGCTACAAATATCGCTTTTTATTTATTCAGATGCTATTTGAGTTTTTGAAGTAAAAAATACATGTTATAAAAACCAATTTATAATGAAATGGCATAATAAAAATCTTTGCAAATCACTCAAGTTTAGTATCTACGCTAATCAATCAAGTTTAGTATCAACCCTTAGTATCTACGATTTTGAATAGAAAAAGAACGAAAAATCTTTCGTTAAAAAATTATCTTATCCCAAAGCCATTTTTAAATGAAAAATTGTTTAAATTTCTTGTATAAAGGTAACACTAAAGTAAAATATTTTGTCAGATATTTTTACTTTCTTCTATCTATAATAGAAGAAAGTATTGTAATAGAATTTTTTTTCGACTTCCGATTTTCAACGGATTTACACGGTTTAGGCGTCTGAGATTTCGAAAAACACGTTTTACAAAATGTCTGCCTGTGTGTTCGTGTGTCTGTATGCCCTCTTTGTGTCATCGAAAAGAAAATGAAGTTATGCATAGAATTGAACCAAACTTTATATATACAGTAGAGTCCCGCTATTCCGAACCCCGTTATTCCAAAAATCCGCCTATTCCGAACAGAGTTTTGAAAAAATACCAATTTTTTTAACTTAATAACAGGAAAAATTAAAAAGACGTTCGTGAAAAAACATACATTTATTGTTATACAAAGAAGTTAAATACAGACGTACATAGAGCCTAAGCTTGATGAAAACGCCTGAAACCAAATTGGAATGAAAGCTGGTTACTTACAGTACATGACGTCTTCATTTATACAATTCTATGTTATCATTTTTAATTACTGCTAAACACAAAAAATAACTACTTTACACACACTTAAGAAGTAAAGTCAGTGATTTTTTCTGACGAAGAGCTCGGAATCGACATGAGGATAAAATGTTTCGCCATCACCGCGTGAACGTAACATCATTTGGTGTTGATGATGCGTGTTGTTCGACTTAGCAAAGGCGAGGTCAAGAGCATTTGCCGCGTCTGGGTGTGATATGAGTTCAGTTTGAGCGTTCACCTCCTCTTCGTTTTCCTCCGATTCGATCTCAGCTGATGAGTCCTGCACCACTGCTACGATGTCTTCGTCTCCTTACTCCTGGTGGCCATTTTCGTCAACAGCAGTCTCCTCAACACAGCTTTCTTCTGCGTCTTCACAGCCAGGAATTTTCTTGACTAGTGGAAGAAGGTGACCGTCTTTCACTGGTGTAAAAGTTGTTTCAATAAATTCTAATGTAGGCCAGAGATCTTTCCATGATTTTTGTATTGCGCCTTTAGTGGTGTTATCCCATTTTTCAGCCACCCAGTAAATCACATCTTTTATTGTAATTTTCTTAAGTTTTTGAAGGATTGTGAGTTCATTTTCATCTTCTTTCAGTAAGGTGCGAAGCAGCATTTTTCTGTATTTTTGTTTAATGGCCTGCAACACACCTTGGTCCATAGGCTGAAAAATTGAAGTAACATTCGGTGACAGGAAAACTGCTTTGATGTCTCCACATAAAGTTCAGTTTCTTCTGGGTGGGACGGAGCATTGTCTATAATGCGCAGAGCACGAATATGCAATCCATTTTCTCTATTGAATGTAGTCACTTTAGGGACAAATTGGAGCTCGAACCATCCCTTCAACAAGTCGCGTTCCATCCAAGCTTTTTTTTATTCGTATAATACACAGAAAGTGAGTTGATGTTAATATTTTTGAACGCTCGTCGTTTCGCCAATTTGCCTATTACCATCATCGGAAATTTATTTGTTGCCGAGGCGTTGCTGCAAGCTAATAAATTTAGACGTTGTTTGTCCTTTTTAAACCCTGGGGACAGATTTCTCTTCTTGCGAAGCAAGACTTTTGGTAGGCGAAGCCTTAAAATTCAGTCCGGTTTCATCCGCGTTGTAAACTTGCTGCCGTGAGTAGTTTTGGGTAGAAACAAGGTCTTTAAATTCTTTTATGTAATTCGCAGCTGCTTCGTTGTGAGCTGACAGCTTCTTCCCAGCAATCGTGAGCTGTCTAATTCCGTGTCTTTTCTTCAACGATCCAAAAACCACAGCTAGCTGAAAATGATTGGTCACCATCGATAAGCTTGTTCAGTTGAAGCGCCCTTTGCTTTACCAAAGGACCAAAAATGGGGATTCCTTTCTGTCTTTCTTGAGTGAACCACAAGAATAAAGCCTGGTCAAGTTTTTCATATGAAGACACAGTCTTTTTTGCCGTTTTTCAAGAGTTTTTTCACTTGAAGCAGAACAAAACTGCTTAAATTTAAGGCGATTTTTTTCCAGTCTCTAATCGTTGCTTTTCCGACAACGTATTTAAGTGATAATTTAGTAGCACTTTCTTCCTTGTCCAGACTTTTTAACACTTCAAGTTTTTCCTTTAAAGTACACGAAGAATGACTTCGTTTACTTGACATGTTTAATGTTTAACAGTTGACGTCAAGGACTACGAACATAAATAAAAAAGGCACAGTGACTCGGTAAAATAGCAACTCAATACTCACGGAACCACATTTTTTCACAATAAATTTGCAATAAGCGCATACAGTTATCAAACTCCGCTAGAGTAAACACTGACTGGGAGGCGAGTTTCAAAATCATTTATCATCGTTGGCGAAAACACGGAATCTGAACACCAATACTCTGTAGCAGCGGAAATGCAGTAACCCTGGTAGTAATTCTTGGAACGCTGGAAGGAGAGGGATAGGTAGGATGGGATGATGAGTCGTCGAAGGTCACTGCCCTTCCCTTCCCACTTTCACTGAACTTGTTCACCACGAGCCAACCAACGCTGTATAAAGCTGACACTAGCAGATGTCCCCACACTTAATTTACGCTTTAACAAGCCGATATGTTTATTATTATTAATGAAATCCGCCTATTCCGAATTCCCGCTAAACCGAACAGTGTTCGGTCCCAATTAGTTCGAAATAGCGGGACTCTACTGTATATGTTTTTGGCTATGGCCAGCAGGTCCCAGTTGAAATTGGGGATATTTCGCTGGAACGAGTCGCTGTGCTAACGATTTTTGTACATTTTTCCTTACTATATTATCGGAAAGTGTACGAAGTTATGCATAGAATTGAACCAAACTTCATATACAAGCTTTTGACTATAGCCGTCAGGCCCCAGTTGAAATTGGGTTATTCTCCCGGAAGGGGGCGCTGTGATAACGATTTTTTTTTGTATCATCAGAAAGTGTATGAAGTTATGGATAGAACTAAATCAAACTTCAAATATACGTTTTTGTCAGGTTCCAGTTGAAAATGGGGATATTCCCAATGAAGGGGGCGCAGTGCTAGCGATTTTCGAGCGATTTTCTCGATTTTTTGCAGTTTAATTGAAGAATTTATGAATATTTTTCGACGAAATTTTAATAGCTCTGTAATAGCGAATTTAGGTGCGATTTTTCTTTTGTATCATCGAAAAGTGTATGACGTTATGGATCGAATTGAACCAAAATTCTTATTTATGTTTTTGACTATTGACGTCAACTACCAGTTGAAAATGGGGATATTTCCCCGGAAGGCGCCGCTGTGATAGCAATTTTTTTCAATTTTTTGCAGTTTAAGTGAAGAATTTATGAATATTTTTCGACGAAATTTTATATTTAGGTGCATAATGTAATAGGCTGAGGTTTGTATAAAATTTTGGACAAAATCTGTCTGAAGGTGTCGCTGTGATAGCAAATTTTGTTCGATTTTCGGGACGGGACTCACCGAATTGTCCAATCTAGGTTTAATTTGCATATTTGTAATAAGCAAAAATTTACACGTTTCTTGATGCATTACCCGTTGATTAGACTTCATTACAATTTTTTCCTCCGCCCCTCTCCTCATGGTTTGGAAAAAAAAATTGACAAAAAACTTGAAATATAATAAAATTAATTATGCTTTTTTTAAGTATTAACATGCACTAAATAGAAGAAAGTTTTGGGATTGGCACATCCGACTATTTATGAAGTGTAGACAAAAATCTGAGACAAAATTCCGGATCTCTATCAGCTATCTCTTTCATTTTTCAAGGATAGATATTTTCATATTTCGTCACTAGGGGGTAATTCAGTCACTCGCATCTAATAGCGCATAGTCTTATAGTCATTTTACTATAAGTAGACACTTGTTCGACAACATTAGCTTTATCTGCTAAAAAGTTATTTGAGTGTAACCGCACTTTTCTTTGCACATACCGTATACTATTCATAGATTTTAATACTTTCTTATATGTGTATTTACTTTTATCTTAAAAAAGAGAGATTGTATCGACTTGATATTTCCTTCATTCGATTCAGAGACAGGGTACTCCACATGCATATTTGTCCCAAATTCTAATTTTTAACACATCCTCCCCCCCCCCCACCCTCATAAAAACATACTTCCAACACCCAAATTTTTCGAGACTCTTATTCAGATTCTTGATTCTGGTGGAGAAAAGAACTTCTAACCGAAATTTCATGAACGGGCTAATTTTTTGCCTACCAATCCTTAATTATCTGTACTACTAGTTTGGAAAGTTAATCCAGCTTCAAAAAGCACTCATCAGCGCCTTAGCAGTTCAGATATAATCACGTGTTCTGTGATTTTAAAAAATAATTCATTTTGGTTTTTTTCTCTAGTACTTTAAAGATCCATTAGATATCAAGCGTCTTCAGATATTTAAATATATACTAAAAACAGAAAATTTTGCTCTGTGTGTGTGTGTCTGTCTGTCGGCAATGGCTTAGAAAATGTACCGTAAGTTGAAGTCTGAAAATATGGATTGGGAATAGTCCAAGGTATGTCCTGATGCACCTGAGGCTCGGATTTTTCCTATTTTGATAATTAGCCGAAATATTAATTAAAAACCTCAATTAAAAATAACATCGCCGATTAAAATCACGATCAAACACTTAACGGAAACAACTTTTACAATTTATAATTTTTATACATCTTTTTGAATTTAAAATAATTTAAAAATTTAACTGGCCGCCATTTTGAAACAAGATGGCGCATGAAGCTGGCCAACGAACACGGTCGAGACCTTGGTATGTCCTATACACATACTCAGTCACATCCAAATCGGTTATATATATATATACATACATATATATATATATATATATGGAGTTTTCATGATGGTTCATGAACTGCAAGGTATCTTATTTATATCTCTTTTCATCTTTATGGATTTTATACTTAATGTCTCTATTAAATGTTCTCTCTGTAATTTATAAGTATGGCTTCTTTCCTTTTTAATATTGTATTTTATTTTTTATTTTATCACTGATTTGAATCATTGTATTTGAGATGTAGTCCCAATATCATATTTTTTAGCAATGTATGGCTAATATGATGATGAAACATCTCATTTCATTTTATTTGTGGTATTTAGGCAATTGGGACTTGATAATTCTGTCTAAATACCACAAATTTCATTTCATTTAATTCAATTTATTCAATTTTTATTTAATTTCTTATTCTTTCAATGTTTTTGATTCCATATTAAGTGTGTTGGGGAATCTTTCATTGTCAACTAATTATTTCATACTTAATTATTTCATTGTTTAAGTTGGTGTTATGATAATGTTTCATTTATGGTTATATATATATATATATATATATATATATATATATATATATATATATATATATATATATATATATATATGTATGTATGTATATTTGAACGGAGGTTGGTTTTGGGGTCTGGGGGTCATAGTCGGTGAAAATATACCAAATTTTTTCGGAATGCTTTCCTCCGAACGGCTGCAGTAGGTAGCTTTTTGTAATGAAAGCTACCTAAAAAAATATTCTTACAAGCGCTTTTACCACTAAATAGCAATATTGTTTGACGAATTTTTTACGCTATCAAAAATATAATATTTTTAACTCGTAAAAATTTCGAATAGTTTTGACAATAACGACTATTTCTTTAAACATCTAATGTACACGACGACCTCCCTCCCTGCATTTTTCGGCATACTTCAAATTTACGCATCGGCTCGGGAAATCAAAATACTCAAAAAGAAAAAAAAAAAAAAAAACCACGCGTACGTCCATTTATCTTTCCAACAGTGCATTCCGTTAAAAAAAAGATAAGAATAAGAATAACCCTTTGAAGAATTTCGTTTTTTCCGCGCATTTGTCAGTAGAATTAACATTACTCACATTTTGACTAAAAAAATACACTTAATTTTATGCAATCGCACTGAAATTTTTATACAATATACTAAACATTTAGCTAATAGTCGAGTATAAATTTGGTTAAGAAACTATGATATTTAGGGGAAAATAATCAAAGAAAATAAAAAAAATTCCCATAGGGTTAACATGGCGCACTCATATTTACTCTTATAACGTATACTTATTTTTGCGCTATTGCTCTAAAATTTTAATACCTTAAACTAACCTTTTAGCTGTTATATTAGTAAAATTTTGGTTTAAAAATAATGAGATTTAGGGGTAAAATAATCAGTTCGAAAAAAACAAACAAATTCATAACATTTCGATGTGCAAACAAAAGAGAGAAGAAAAAAGCTGATTTTGACAAATAAATATTAATATTTTAGCATGAAATTTATACACCTGGCTTCAGAAACCTTACATTTATAAATTCTAAAAATTTCAAAGAGTTTGGACAATAACATTTTTTTTAAATATTAAATGACCCGATGTGGAAAATTTTTTAAAGAAAAAACATTTTTTGGCTGCCGAAGGCAGTGGGGTCCTCATTATTAAATTCGTTTGGAAAGATTTTCGTTTAAATATACAAATTCATTCAACACTGATTTTAGGTGTATTTAAAGTTATTACGTCGGGCCGGAACTACGCTGGTCTTTCCTATAAAAATGTAAAATGAAAACAGACCGGAGCGTGCGTAGCACGCCATTTGTACGCTGCCGAACACCAGTGGGGCCCATAACTCTGAGTTTATTTGGATAGATTTTCATTAAAAAAAAAAAAAAAAAAAAAAAAAAAAATATATATATATATATATATATATATACATAATCCAGGGTGTACGCTACCGAAAGCAGTGGGACCCTCAGCGGATCATTTAGAAAGATTTTCATTTAAATACATAAATTTATTCAACATTCATTATACAGGGTTCGTACGCATCTGGGGATTCAGGAGATTTTAAGTGTTTTAGTATCAGAATTTTCGTAGAGTACTGGTCGGTATATCTGAAGATAGAATTTTTTCATTAAATAAGCCAAATATTACTTTACGAAAATTCTGGTAAAAGGTGCTTGAAAGTCCTTGAGGCGTACGAACCCTGTTATAGGTATATTTAAGTATTATCCAATCCAAACGACCCGCTGAGGGCCCTACTGCATTCCGTAGCGTACACCCTCGATTTTGTATATATATATAGAGAGAGAGAGAGCGAGAGAGAGACACGGAAGTGTGTCAGCTGTTCGTCTGACCTACTAGAGTGTTATATTACACGAACCATTTCGAACTGTTTTCGCCAAATTTCGACACTCTACTACTGCAAATCTATTTGACCTACGAACTTATAATTTTAGATGTGTAGTAAGGCCCCCTTAATTATCCAGAATCCAAAATTCTATAAATAACGCATAATTAGTTTCCGAGATGATGATATTTGAAAATGTCTAATAATCGATAATTTTATCACTGACTTATCAAAAAGATCTCATATATCTACTGCATCTACAGACTTCAAATTTGGTGCGAAGTTCGTTTACACTATAAAGAATCGAAAAAAAAAATTCTGAAAATCCATTAATTACCCACTTGGGGGTGTCCATTTTTACTTTAACGTTAAGTCTATTAGGCGAAATTTTAATTTGCCAAAAAAAGCTCCAAATGTTGAATCCGGGCTGACCTTGCAGCAAAATCACCTGATTATCAGCCATTTTTGACTAATTTCAGAGAATTAATTTTTTGAGTAATTGTGCATAAAATTTACTTTTTTAGACACATTGTGAAAAAAACAAAAACATCTTGAGAGAGAATACATATATCGAAATACACATATATTTCGAGACATCCGCAGTTGAAATTCGTCTAATCCCAGAATTAATAATGTAAACAAAAGAGAGTCATTCCTATGATTCAAATAAATATTGATCATGGATGTGTGGCTACCATGGGTCTAGGCAATGTAGCTGTGGACAACCTTGCGGTGTCTCGGAATCTCAACGCCAGTGCTACGGGTACTCTATCGATTTTCGCTGCGGATAAAGGTACTCTACCGATTGCCGCTGAGTATAAAGATAATGCTTGCAGAGGACTATCAAGTATCATTTCGATGTCTTTCGATAGCGACACGAACTTTCAAACTGTTGAATAAGGAGGGTTTTGAAGATGCAAATTCTTGCTATGCTCTAGTTTCGGTTGACGGATTTGAATTTTAATAATTACTGTCTGTTTACTTTCAAGTTTGTATGCTGCGTGTCAAATGAATGTTATAATTAAGCAAAAGGTGCATTAGCATTTTATTTTTCATTATAGTTTGAGCCAATACTTTCTTTCACCAGACTAAAAACCTACGTTAGCAAGGGTTAAAAGAATTTTCTTGTTAGTGCTTGTTTAAATTTTATACTATTTGTTTGATATTATTTGGATAGCTTCCTCATTTTATTTGTTAATATGAATCGGACTGCTGATTTATATGTTAATGAGTCTGTAATGGTAAAACATAAAATTATGTCAATATGATTATTGTCATTTCAGAAATAATAAAAATTTCGAATCAATACATTTCGTTTCAAAACAAACATTAAATACAGAAGTATTAAAATACAGATTTCTGCCGCAAATTGGCAGCCAAATATTTTGTTGTAGGAAATTTAAATTAAATTGAATGTTGCCTAGTGAATAAAATAGTCATTTGTAAACACATTAAAAACCATTAAGTAAAGTATTTAAGTATATTGTAACTGTACAAAAGGTAATGATATCTAACAAAAACATAACTGTGAAAAAAGAGAGCCAAGTTCTGTAAAAAAAAAAAAAAAAAAAAAAAAAAAAGAAAAAAAAAAGTGATATGTAAGTGGATGCCAAGTTCAAATAAAATTGACTCAAACTTACCTACTGAAGTATTATAGCATTGTTTAAATTGTTTAAAAATAAAAATTATTGATACCCTATTAATAAAAAATCTAGAACTTGGCAAGTTTTTACCTAAGAGTCATTTATCTTTATTAATGACATTATTATATCAAAACTTGTTATTTCATGTTTAGAGGTCTTAATTTGAGTGTAATGAGTCTCCTGAAAGGGGTAGAGTCTCTAGAGTGATGACCAAGGACAAGCGTAAGTGGATCTGTCTCTTTGTCAGGCCTTAGTCTGTATTGAGGTTTCCAGGAGTGCGGGTCTCTAGAGTGATAATCAAAGACGAGCGGAAGTGTATCTGTGTGTTTATTTGTTTATCAAATCTTTAACACGAGTCATTTGTTTATAATAATAAAATTATTAAAAATTATTATAGTGACATTATAATATTATCATCATCATATTATTAAGACATGAAAATGATAGGCATAATATTTATCAAAAACATGCCAAGTTCTAGATTTATTATTAATATGCTATCAATAATTTTTATTTTTAATCAATTTAAACAATCCTATAATACTTCAGTAGGTAAGTTTGAGTGAATTTTATTCAAACTTGGCACCCACTTACAGGTCACATTTTTTTTTTTTTTTTTTTTTTTTTTTTTTTTTTTTTTTTTACGGAACTTGGCCTTTTTTTTTACAGTTATGTTTCTGTTATATATATATATATATATATATATATATATATATATAATGAAAATCTATCCAATTCAGATTACTAACATGAGACATAACATTTACTGTCACAATATTCCAGTGTTAATTCGTTTTTAGCTCACAGGCTATCAAAGCCTGAGAGCTAATGTGCCCACCGGTTCTGTATGTACGTATGTACGTATGTTCGTAACGCGATAACTCTTGATAGAAATAACATTTTGCTTAAAATATTGTTTATAGGTTCACTGTGATGAGGCGCTTCCCTGATTAGTTTTGGGGGTTCATGTGATAAGTATAAAGAGGGGGGACGGGAGGCTAACCGCCCTTAATTTAGATAAATGGGTTTTTCATGCAGAATTATCCGATTTTCTTCAAATTTTGTATATAGGTCCATAGTGATAGGACGCTTTCCTGATTAGTTTTGGGGGTTCATTGGTTAAGTATAAAGGTGTTGCGGGGGGGGGGCTAATCCTCCTCCTTAATTTAGATAAATGGGTTTTTCATGCAGAATTATCCGATTTTCTTCAAATTTTGTATATAGGTTCACTGTAGTAAGGCACTCCCCTGATTAGTTTTGGGAGTTCATTGGTTAAGTATAAAGGGGATACAGGGGGCTAATCCCCCTTAATTTAGATAAATAGGTTTTTCATACAGAATTATCCGATTTGCTTCAAATTTTGTATATATGTTCATTGTAATAAGGCACTTCTCTGATTAGTTTTCAGGGTTCATTGGTTAATTATAAGGGGGGAACGGGTGGATGACCCCCCTTAATATATTGTCGATTTCTTTATTTTTCGAGGGCTTATTTAAAATCATTGAAATAAGAGTATAATATACAATTAGTGAGAATAACCTGTGAGCTCAATGCCGTCAGTTTAACTGGGCAGTTTTCTTTTTATTTCGTATGTAACAGAGTTGCCAACCTCCCAGAATTTTGAATACCTCTTTTTTCGAATAGAACTGTTCGGTTTATTTAACGCAGAAACTCTGCAATTGAATAATACGAAGATTTCTAATCGAAAATACTGATATTCCAAAATCCAGGGCATTGGCAACTCTGTATGTAATATTTCCTCCAGTACTAAACAATCCCTAATTTCATTGTGATGTTACTTTAAAAATAATTACAAATGATACAGAAAATTTAATAATGTAAACATCTTCCTGAATATTTTTCATTAAAATATATCAATGTTTTTATTCATATTTTACTTCTAATTTCATAAACGACATTTAATATAAAAGTTAAAATGTAGTAAGCTCTTTGTTCTTTGTACGAATAAAGTATAACAGAAAAAGCTGTAATATTATTAAAATTTAAAAAATCATACAAAATTATTATAAGAGGCTTAAATTTACATAATCACAATTTAAAGAATTGTTTCAACTGACATGCAACAGAATTTGATGAAATTACGGTGTCCAAATTAATAGTACTGACTATTTTAGTATTTCAATTGAAAGTGACATATTAATCAATATACTGGCCAAAAATTAGCATAATACACAGTATTAGGATTAAAAAATATTACATTTTCAGGTATGAATAATTTTGTAACGACTATGAAAGAGGCTTTATTTTCTTCTTGTAGCTGATAAAATTGTATTATTAAAAATAGGTTCCATGCGAACATCATGAACTTTCATATTCTAGTCTTTTTATTCATTTAAACGGATAAACATTATAATAATAATGCCTTAAAATAAAAAACAAGTGTGAGGAAAAATATTCGGATGATAAGTTTTAAAAAGTTATTATAATCCAAAAATTAAGGAAGCTACAGAATACGCAAGTTGTTTTCTTCCTCTTTGTAATCTAAGATTGCATAAAATTTGTATAAAAGAGTATCATAAAATTAATCGTCTCCAGCACAAGACGAGCATGTTTCTTAATTGTAATTTTATTTAAAAGATTTTTTATAATCACAAGAGTATTATAAAAGTCTAGAAGCAACATAAAATAAAGCAAAAAAAAAGGGAAGCTGTATGTACAATGGTGCAAGTAATAGGATCATTTTTAACATTAATGCTCATGATTCCTTAGAGAGAGTAAGTTATACCAGTAGTTCAAGACATTTTCTATAATATTTGTATATGAAAATACTTAAATAAAGATTTTCATATCAGTATTTAAACTTTTAAATTCCTTTTATAATAAATCATTCATGATTTAGAACATTCACACGTTCTGTTGTATAAGGATATTAAAATAAAAAAATTGAAAAATATTTAAAATATAATATTTTATAATATATATATATATATATAATACATGAGTATATATTAAGTATAGTTTGACTGACATATCCTTAAGATTACTTATTAAGTATCATTTTCCAAAAATATCTAGATAGAGGTAATAGTCAAAATGTAAGTAAAATGTCGCAACAGGTAATTGCTTTTTCAAATTATTTTCAAATCATTCAAAAAGTATTTTTAGAATATGAAAATATGCTGAATATGGCATGTCAATGTAATTGTATATTATTAATGTTTGAAAATGCTGGAATGTTAAGTATTGACTGTATTTAGATGCACTGTGTACATGCAATTTATTTTATATTCAGATCAGTTTTCATCCCAAGGAAGAAAACCGAGATGAATAATAATTTTAAAAAATGCATGTAGTTTTCATTTTATGAACGCGGGATACTTTTTTCAATACTTAAAATTCCAGCATTTTGAAACATTAATAAAATTGTTCCTTTGTTCAAAGTACACTCGGTAATAAGAAAATGCACCAAAAAGATAATTTTCTCAACTTAAAGCACATTAAAAAAAATCGATATATAGTTATAAATGTACCGTATATACTCGTTTATAAGTTGAAGAATTTTAGAAAAAAAATGGAAGATGAAAAAGGGAGTCGACTTATACATGAATTATATAGTGGGGGAAAGTGTACTGTTTTTCACAATCGCCGATGTTCAGGATCTTTAAAGACAATTGAAAAAATATACACACTCTTAAAATTTATTATTCACATTTGTAAATGGAATTTTATGTCTGAAATTTTTGAAATGATGAACGCTATTCAAAATCTGAATTTTCAAATAGTTCATGAAATTGGGAATAAGACATTATTATTGAGTTGACATTGCACACATCTTCGGATTCGGATCCTACGCTCATGAGCGGCGGCTCATCGGAATCAGAAAAAAAGTATAGTTTACCAGTCAAGGATGTTTATATTTGTAAATAAACTTTTAATAGTATTCAGATATTTACTTTCATTTAAGTGCCGTTAAAATGGAGTAATAAGATATTGAAATAGATTACATTTATCAATTTAAAAACAAGGGAAGCGCATGTGTGACCTGCATAAAATTTACCTGAGCGATAAAACATTCAATTGATGTCGTCAAGTAGACATTTCTAATTTCTAAATCTTAAACGAACAATAACATATTGACAACAACAATATATCTGCAATATATCTGTTAAAGTTCTTGTCTATCGAAAACTACGACCAACAGTAGGCAAACCGGAATATTTCACTGTTATTAAGATTTGTATTGATTGTTTAAATGTATTGTTATAATCTGTTTTATAATTCCTTTGTCAAGATAACGTATTTTGTTTAACAATGAGTCATTTTCATAACAACAATGTAAATTTATTTGTGACTTACTGCGTTGCCTCTACTTCTTTTATTGTTTGATTAATACCACATTTTTTAATACTATAATTCGCCTTATTTAATCTATCTTTAAATAAGGAGAATATTACTATTAAAAATTACAGCAATCAACCAATTCGAATTTTAAACAAGAAAGAAAAATCATGCGTCAAGCATAAATTAAGAAACACTTTCCAACACTTCCAGAATACTTTAACAAAATTTCAGCGGTTAAAAAGGTAAAGAATGTACCTAAGTAAGCATTTTAGAAAACATATAACACATTTAAAAACAAGATTTCAATAATTATCGTCTACAGCCAGAAAAGTACTCCAATTCTTTTGTGCAGCTATGCATATGATCGATAGATGTGTATATGTTCTACACAGTAGACCAAAATGTAGTTCAGTAAGAAAACGTATAGCACAGTTGAAAATTCCCCTACAGCAATTTCTACCAATATACATAAACGTACTTGAATTCTTTTTGCACAGCCCTGTATATTACCTACAGAGTTTTATACACGCCAAATATTAAGATAACATTTAATCCAGGCAAAAACATGCTTCCAGAAATTACCAACCATAGACGTCCATGTGTCCAGTTCTTTGCGTAGCCATGTATATTTATTTATATTCTACAAACATATTTTAGTATACTAAATATAGTTCAGCTTGAAAATGCAGAACTCAATTAAAGACTACCTTTAAGCAATCCACGCCCATACTCAGTAAGTCTTACGAATTATTTTGTATAACCCTGCATATCTTATACTAATAAAAGAAAGTTTCGCTCTGTGTGTCTGTGTGTCTGTTGGCGATGGCTAGGAAAATCTAGGCCACCTAGAAGGCTGGAAATTTAGATTTCGGTAGTCCAAACCCTCTCCTGGTGCAACATTGCGTCAGAATTTTAATATTTTAATTACTTTCTGAAATATTAATTAAAATGCACAAAGAACTCTCATTAAAAATACGCTTTTTTTCATCGGTTGGTTGGTTGTGTAGAATATCTTCTTAGAACACATTAAATAAATCAAAGTAACGATGCATAGATAAGGACTTATAACGAAACAGTGCCAACATTGATTGCAGTTGCCTGCATATAGCTAAGCTAATACAGCGCCATCTACTCACTGCAAATTACATAAACGCCACCTGTTTAAGACATTTACAGGCACGTTTTTCTTCATTATAATTATCTGGTTTTAAGGTTTTTTTAAAACAGGACATATATTATTATGATAGAGACTACTATTACAGAAAACTATTTAACAGATAATTTGTTATATATTTGCGGGAATGGTGAGGGGTAGGGGTCTAATTACATTTAACAATTTTAACCCGTAGCGTTTAATTGTTGTTTTATATACAGATTACCGCTATTTTAAATCTCAGTTTCTCAGTAATATCTCAGTAATAATGTTCCGAACTTCTCCATTTAGTTCCATTTTTACTAAATTATCGTAAAACTCAGCATTCATTGCTTCAAGGTGTATTTCTAAAAAGCAATTACCAGTATTTCCGAATAATAGCCTAAGCCAAATTTCAAAATAAGTCCCTAGCTTAACCAAATGAATCAATCTTTAAAGATGTATAGTGATCCTCCTAATTAGTTATTTGCTGAAGGTCAATTGAACATTCGCCACCCCCCCCCCCTCCGGGGCCCTCCTCCAAAGTTTTCTCTAACTATTTCCTGTTTCCGTATCTCCGCAACTATATTTCCGATTTCTACGCAACTGATTCCAAACATTATAATTAACTCAATAGTAACCTTCTATAACATTAAACTAAATTTATGAGTAGCGGTTACCACTATTTCTGAATAATAGTTTAAGCCAAATTTCTAATTAAGTTCCTAGCTTAACCAAACGAACGAATTTTTAAAGATACATAGCGGTTGTCCTAATTAGTCGTTTGCTGAACGGAACTTGAACATCCCCTCCCCCTCCCCCCCCCCGAACCCTCCTTCAAGGTTTTTTACCTAACTATGCTCCGTTTCCATATCTCAGCAACTATCTTTCCGATTTCAACGCAAGTGATTCCAAACATTATAATTAACTTAATAGACACCCTTTATAACATTAAACTTAATTTATGAGTGGAGGCTACCACTATTTCCGAATAATAGTTTAAGCCAAATTTGTAATTAAGTTTCTAGCTTAACCAAACGAACGAATTTTTAAAGATGCATAGTGATCCTCCTAATTAGTCATTTGCTGAAGGGAACTTGAACATCCCCTCCCCCTCCCCCCGGTCTCTCCTTCAAAGTTTTTCCTCTAACTATGCCCTGTTTCCGTATCTCCGCAACTATATTTCCGATTTCTACGCAACTGATTCCAAACATTATAATTAACTCAATAGTAACCTTCTATAACATTAAAATAAATTTATGAGTAGCGGTTACCACTATTTCTGAATAATAGTTTAAGCCAAATTTCTAATTAAGTTCCTAACTTAACCAAACAAACGAATTTTTAAGGATGCATAGTGGTTGTCCTAATTAGTCATTTGCTGAACGGCACTTGAACATCCCCTCCCCCTCCCGACCCCTGCTTCTAGGTTTTTTACCTAACTATGCCACCTTTTCCATATCTCAGCAACTATCTTTCCGATTTGAACGCAAGTGATTCCAAACATTATAATTAACTTAATAGACACCCTTTATAACATTAAACTAAATTTATGAGTAGAGGCCACCACTATTTCCGAATAATAGTTTAAGCCAAATTTGTAATTAAGTTTCTAGCTTAACCAAACGAACGAATTTTTAAAGATGCATCGTAGTCCTCTTAATTAGTCATTTTCTGAAGGACACTTGAACATCCCCTTCACCTGGCACCTCACTCATGATTATTTTCTCTAACTGTGCCTTGTTTGAATAACTCGGCTTATAATGTTCCCATCTTCTCGAAACCAGCTCGATTTTGTCGCACGCCTACTATACAGTACCGGAAGCAATGTTAACCTGTCTCAGAGATTCTTTCCGAAAGAGGTTTCTCCCCTGGCGGTGGAAGGGGGAAATAAAAGATTTTCCGGACCGTGCGAGCGTGCCCGGTATACGGTGTCGAAGCCATCGGAAACCTTGGCCAGAGTTTCGTTTTTTAAAAGATTTCAGTTTATTACACGGGCTCGGGCAACGCCGGGCGGGTCAGCTAGTAATCTTATATATAATTTATATACAACTTTGTATTAAAAAATTAGTTAAACTTAAAAACGCATCAAATAATTGAAAACGCACTTAGAGAAATTGTCGCTAATAGTACTTCGGATACAGTACCGTATCCGAAATCTTTTGTGTGTCCTGAAAATGAACAATAAAGGCTATGCACATCACATTCTACAGCAAGTATCTTCTAATAAACCTCAGTAATGTATATCAATTTCATTATATTTGAAACAATGTAACATAATTCAAATACGCTGCAAACAGTTTTTACCCGTAGACCATTATGTAACCAAATTATTTTGTATGCTCCTGCATATGAATCATAAATGCTTTACACTCTATATTCTACAGAAAGCATGTGTTAGTGCACCTCATAAATTCATATCAATTCCATTGTGTGTGATTGAAATTGTGTAACATTATTAAAATACCCCGCAAAATTTTCACCATAGTTCATAATGTAACGGAATTCTTTGGACTGACCCTGAAAACGAATTATAAGTGCTACACATACCTTATTCTACAGTAAGCACCTTGTAGTGCACCTAAGTAATATATATAAATTTAAATATGTTTGAAATAGTGTAACATGATTAAAATACATTGAAAACGATTTTTACGTATAGACCCTACGGTAACCAACCATATTAAGAACTCAAGTAAATAATGTAACAGAATTCTTTTAAATAACCATGTGAACAAACTATACATGATACACACTTCGTTTGAAATACCGTATATGCCATGGTAATCCCAATAACGTAATATCAATTACATGAAAATCCGAGCAATTTACGCGAGTTAGAGCTCGGAAAAAGAGGCAGGCGAACAGACAAACCTAATGCATACACACCTTTCAACTATGTAGGAAAATGTTAAAAAGTAGCGGTCTGGCAGCATCGAACTCTTGGGTGTACTGTGCTACCCGGTAGAGCTGTTACCTATAGAGTATTGGTGAATCACATGAAAACTCTCAACATATTAGATTTAGGACGAATTTAAAGCATTTTGTTTTGTTTTGTATCCAAGTAGCTCAGATCCAGTTCTATACAATATACATTTTTGGTATTAATCGCCAAATTAGTCGCCAGGGTCACCCCTCCATTGATTTTGGGCAATATAGATGCTAATCTTCTGGTATTGTTTCAAATAAGAATTTTTTTTTATAAAATGTGGCTGGTGATTCTACGTGGAAAATATTTGATTTTATTTATTACGTGATATTTCTAGTTCAAAAGATATTTATTTGGCTAGAAAAAAACCGGCAAGAATGGCAGCCAGGGTAGTTTGTGTCATGTGGCACCAATTAAATAGTATTACCGTTATTTATTTATTTATTTTTTATTTATTTATTTATTTATTTTTTTATTTTTTTACCGTGAACCATGTCGACTATAACAACTATCACCGCGCCGAGCTGTTTAAGAGAATTCGAGTCACAAAGTTGCAATTGAAATGGGCGCAATAATGTTTCTTTTTTTTAAATGTAGAATAAATAAAATATTATTCTGATTATGGATTGGGTGGGGCGACAAAAATGACATTTTCTGGAGAGCAACAACCTACTCCATCACAGACAGTATGGATTCAGAGAGGGTCGGTCCTGTGACAAGGCCCTATTTGACATTATTTCCACATGCACACAAGGTATAGAGGAAGGCAACTATACCTTACTCATCTCCCTCGATATCAAAGGTGCTTTTGTTAACGTGGAGTGGCGGGACATTCTACTTCAACTAATTGAAATTCATTGCCCGAGCAACATAGCTGGAGTCATCGCCTCCTACCTCAGCGATAGAAGCATTTTAATAAATTGGGGAGCAGACTCCTCATCCCACAATCTACAGAAAGGATGGCCACAGGGGTCTTGCCTTGGGCCAGTCCTCTGGCTAAGTATTGCAAATGTCATCCTTTTAGAACTAGAAAGATTGGGCTTCATTCTATATGCATTTGCAGACGACTTCAGTTTTGTTTTCTCGGGTCGCAGGGGTCTGGACCTGGAAAATTCGGCTGCACGAGCTCTCCCGGTCTTTTGCCAACTTTTGGAACGTCTCCACCTCCAGCTCTCTACAGACAAATCACAATCCCTAACATTCGCAAAACCCAAGAAGCTTAAGCGCAAACCTATAATGAGAATTTATGGGAAAAGAGTTTCACATGTCACACACCTTAAATTACTAGGAATCGTCATAGACGAACACAGGAGCTGGACGGAACACATCAAAACCCTCAAGACAAAATTAACTAAGTATCAACAGAATGCACGCATATTAACTTCTAAGTCTTGAGGAATTAAACCTGCAATGTTAAAAATCTGGTACCACGCAATCATAGAACGGATCCTCTTTTACTGTGTGGGCGTCTGGGGAGGAAATTTCACCAAGGCAGTCAAGGAAAAGTTGGTTTCGATCCAAAGGATGTTCTTGCTGCAAATGGTGAGATGGTATATTACTATCTCAACGGACGCACTCACAGTACTAACGGGGATCCCTCCAATCCTAATATCACTAGAATACGAGCACCAGAAAAACAGAATCCTACACCTAGAATATGAACCAACTACTACGCTACACTTCCCACAAGCAAAAATACAGAGAAAAGTTCCAAGTTGGTACCTGCACCTCGCGGAGGAGACATCACAATTGCAGGTATACATCGCCAAGAACAGTCACAGACCCTCGCAGCATCCAACCATCTACACTGATGAGTCGCGCACTGAAACTGGCGTGGCCGCAGCCTTCTGCGCCATGGTAAATGGAGTGTCGACCTATGAGTGGGCCTCCAGGATTGGAGACGATAACTCAGTATATCAAGCTGAACTGTTTGCAATTCTGAAGGATTTGGAATGGATTGCTGCCCCCCCCCCCCCGCAGGAAAATTTTAAAATTTATAGTGATAGTTTATCAGGACTCCAAGCAATCTATGCACTTCGAACGAAGCACCCCCTTATTCTTCAAATAAAAATTAAACTTAAAGCTCTTCTAAAACGAGTCACCCTTGGTCATGTCACAGCACGCATCGGTATCGCAGGAAACGAACTAGCAGACAGCCTAGCAAAAGCATCAACTAAAAATAATTTAATAGAACATTCCCTTCCAGTACCCCCATCTTTCATAAGAAGGGAACTAAAATCAAAAATCATCCCTGCATGGCAAGTCTACTGAGACACCTCCATAAATGGTAGACATACTCACAATCTCATCCCCAAAGTTTCCAGAGAAATGTGCAACTTGACCCCCCCCCTCCATACAACGGCATTCCTCACGGGACATGGTTCCTTCAGAAAATACCTCCACAGATTTAAAAGATCTGGCACCGATGTGTGTGAGTGCGGGGCCAGCGGTGATCCCACCCACTATTACTTTACTTGCCCGCTGACAGTTTCTTGGCACCTTAGACCTCCACCAACTCATCCGCCACCATCCTGGTTGCAAAACATAATTACGAGGCCAGTCCTAACTTACAAGCTTTTAGAAATTCATAAATTTTAACTAATCTCTCAAACCTAACCTAACTGTAACATTTGTAATAGTTGTTTTTAATCTTGTATTATCTTTAATTTTAATCTTAATTTTAACTTTATTTTCATTTTTTAATCTTAATTCTTTTTATTTTATTTTATTATAATATTTTCTAACTTCATTTAAGTCTCCACAGTAATTTCTCCTTGGGACAAGCTCCCACTTTTATTAATTCTTAATGTACAGGGTGTCCATAATTAAACGACCCTAATTTAAAGTTGTCTACAGACGAAACTATTGGTCAGAAAGTTGTGAAATTTTGTGAAGGACGAAATACAGGAATGGGAGTTTGTTTAAGCGAAAAAAAAATAAGTTCAAAATTTCGCCACCAGATGGCGTTTTTAAGGAATTACATATTTAGCCACCTCCCACTGAATACTACGCTTGAGCTCTGAAAAAAATTGTGGCTGTCGTAGGTTGATTTTTTTTAGAGTTTGTACAGTCCGTTCAAAACGAACACCAATAATTAAAAAAAATTCACGCTTTATTTTTCTCAGATTAAATAAGACAAAGTTACAGAGTCTGAAAATATTTCAGGGGGCGGTGACTTAGCATACATTTACAATAGTTCATAAATTTTATTACAACAAATCATTTTCAACAGAAATTTTTTTATTAAATCAGAAAATTCGAATTCACACCAGGAAATCTTATTAGTTCTTTTTGGTTTGTTTTATTTGGGATAGTAAGTGATTATTTAAAGCAAAAAATATTCTTTCAGAATTTCTGGTTAGAATTCCAAATTTCTAAATTAAGAAAAGGCCAAACTGACAACTGTGATCTGGAATCGTCTGGCAAATTTTCGCAACCAGAGGGCGTGAAATGCAAATAAATTTCTCTCGACGTCACGCAGCAGCTGTTATAAAACCTAGAAAATTTTGCGGTGATTTTATTTTCAATGTGACCAATAGTACAACCAATTCTATTTACCAATAGTTCTATTGGTAAACAGAATGTCGTTACGTTTACCAGAATGAACTGTAGTAAAATTGTTTTACCAAAACTGTAATTCCACATTAGTTGCTCTACGGACTTCGAAGGGGATGAGGAAAGGTCCATTGACTGTTAAAAATCTTCGATTAATGGTAGCCAAATTTGAAGAAACAGATTCATTGAATTTTCGTTATGGAAGAGGAAGAAATCCTGTTTCCTCAGAAGTTATAGAGAGGATTGCTCTTCAGGTCGAAGAGGACAAAGCTTCCAACGTACAGGCTAGTACCAGTATCTGTCATGTGGCTGAAGCATTGGATATGCCTTGTTCTACTGTTCAAAAGAGATCATGCGGATTATCCTCCGGTATTATCCGTACAAGCTTCAACTTATGCAGAAGTTGCTTTCACATCATTTCGAGGCTCGACACCGGTTCTCACTTTCTCACTTCAGTTTCTTGCTTGCTTTGAGGTTGATTCAGAATGGCCTTGGAATATACCCTTGACAGAAGACACGCATTTTTATTTGGACGGTTCAGTGAATACTCACAAGTGCCGAATTTGGGAACCATAAAATCCGCGTTCACTCTTACAGGCTCCGTTGCATTCACCAAAAGTGACGGTGTGGTGTGGGTTTTCTGCATTGTTTATTCTCGGCCCATATTTCTTCGAGGATTTACGTGCTCGACCACCGAGCAGCGATATGCATCCTTGTTTGAAAATAATTTTTTTTCCGGATCTGCAAGCACGTCAGTGCCTTTCACGTACAATTTTTATGCAAGATGGAGTTCCTCCACATATTAGCCATTGTGTTAAGGAAGTCCTTAAGAATCACTTCACCGAAAAACGTATCATCAGCCGCCACTTTCATAATCTATGACCTCCCAGATCTCCAGACCTCAATCCATGTAACTTTTGGCTTTGGAGGCATTTTCAACATTTGGTAAGTCCTGATAAACCAAGAACTTTACCTGCAAGCATTTCACGACATGGTTTTAGCATTTCCCAGAACACACTGCGGTCAACTGTGGAACATGCCATCCTACGATTACAGATGATAGCTGAAAATGATGATCGTCCTGTGGAACATGTTTTGTTCCTATAAAATATGTAAACTATCGTAAATGCTCGGGTATCATAAATGCTATCGTATGTAATTCGTATGTGTAATTCATTAAAAACGCCATCTGGTGGCGAAAGTTTGAACTAAATTTTTTTTCGCTGAAACAAATTCCCATTCTTTCATTATGTCCTACACAAAATTTCACAACTTTCTGACCAATAGTTTTGTCTGTAGACAACTTTAAAGTAGGGTCGTTTAATTATGGACACCCTGTACTTAAACCTCCCTTTTTCGGGACCGCTCATCTGCTCAGCGCCACCATTTCTGGCCTTCAGTCATCATTGCAGCCTTCCACGTACCAGCATGGGTTTCAGCGCAATTTTGTGGCGCTCCTTGTCGCGCGGAAATCCTGCACTGTTGCCTCTTCTTCAAGGGCCGTCAGCTATGAACTGTACAAGTGGTGCAGTCATACCACTGAACTGCTCATCCATTCTTTAAGCGGACTGTACAACTGGTGCAGGCGCACCTTCTTCATGATCCTGTCTGTCGCTGCCTGTCGCGTAGGAACGCTGGTTCCAGATACAGACCCTGTATTGTATTGTTTTTTTTTTACCTTAGTTCCTGGCGCCTGTCGCGTGGGGATTTGCCCGGCAGGACCAGCCATTTGGCGAAGTTTGTACTGCCACCGTTTAATCCCTGCGTGCCGGGGAAGACATTAAACGCTCAACGGCTGGGTTCGCCCTCAGCCGAGCGGTCTTCCTAAGGCATTAAATATGTCATCGAGTTTCGAGATGAAATTAGAATGTAGGACAAGATTATTAGAAGTAGGTGAAAGAACTACTGGTCTGCATCGACACATCTTTGTACTATATGAGCAGCAGTTTGCGCCGATTCGTCAGTTAGGCGGTACTATCACGGCATGGAGTTTCGAGATGAAATTGATACCAATTTAAAGATTAAACAGAGTATTTTAAAGATATTTTTGTCTGCCTGGGCTTATCCTTGTAAGACCCTCCGGCAGACTAAAATTTGCCACAGAAAATGATGCCATAGACTACTATTAAAATTCAATAACCATAATATTTTACATTATATTGTCCTATATATATTACAAGGATATACTGCCCATATCGTACAAAAGTATCACGAGGTAGATTGAAATATTTGTGTGGAATTTAAAACTACCAAGATTAATTATTAAAACTAATTGATTTAATTATTAAAACTACCAAGATACCAAGATATGGCAAGATAGACTAGTCATTGTTTAACGTACACATAATAATCTGTTCCTACATAATTAATTCTTGAAACTCGGTCACTTTGTGACATATAGAACAATGTAATATATATTAATAAAATAAACAGTTTGTGTGTCTGCCAGTGTACGTTTTCACACTCTGATGGATAAAGCCAGCTATACGACATTGGGCGCGGAGATACTCCAAGGTGACCTCGAAAACTGGTCGAAAAGATTTTATCAAAATTCGATTTAGATTTTTTAGATCCATTAGAAGTTCTAATGGATTTTTTACTGGATGTTCACATTATGTTCTTTCTTTCACCATTTGCATCTCTATTTCTAAATATCGAAAATTTGCAGTCTTTACAACACAAAATAGAACAAAAATGCGCTTTCAGATTAAGTTTATTTAAAAATTGTAACGTAATTTACGGATTTGTAACGATTTATTTTATAAAATCAATAATGTAATTTTTGTTTTTTAATTTTGGTAAATGTCAATATGCAAACGATTTTCTTACACTATGTTTCTTTTCACGAGGCTAAAACATTGATTTTTTTTTACACTTTCCAACATAGTTAAAAAGTGTTTATGAATCAGATTTGTCTGGCCGCCTTCTAACTCGCGTAAATATAGTCGTATGTATCGTATGTACGTATCGTAAATATAGTCGTATAGTGTTATTGAGGTCTACCATGGCATGCTCGGGATTGAAAATGAAGTGCGCATCATTTATATTCGTTTACAGTGGCACTCAAAAGAATGGCATTACTTTATGGTCTATGGGGGGGGGGAATCGTTTAGAGTATATTTTAACAATGTTAATCTATTTCAAACATATTGAAATTTATATACATCACTTAGGTGCACTATCAAGATCCTTACTATAGAATATGGTCTACATAGCATTTATCGTTCATTTACAGAGACGCAAGAATGATTCGGTTACAGTACTGTGTCTTATGAGCGAAAATTTTTGGAAGGGCGTTTTCAATCATGGTATGCATTTATGAATTGCACTAAAACATGCTTTCTGTAGAATATGGGTGCAAAACATATATTATTCATTTGCAGGGTCACATAAAAGAATTCTGTTACATCCCCGTTGCATCCCCATGTCTGTTTCCCCGGTCTACGGGGAAAAATCATTTTCAGTGTATTTTAATGATGTTACACTATTTCAAACATATTGAAATTGAAATATATCACTGAGATGCACTACAATATACATCGTTCATATACAGGGACACACAAAAGAATTCGGTTACAGTAAGCAATAATTGTTCATAAGCAATAAATGTTCATAAGTAATAATTGCTGGAAGTGCGTATTTAATTGTGGTATGCGTTTACATTTTTTTTTTCAAATTACTTGGTGCGTATAAATTCTATAGATCACATACAGAGCAGCACAAAAGAATTCGAGTACAATACCGATTATTGGTGAAAATTGCTGATTTAAGTGTGTTATGCGTTTCCTAACTGAACTAAATTTTTGCATACTATGTAATATATATATACAAATGTATAGATCATATACAGAGTTGCACAACAGAATTCGAATATTTTTCCGATTATAGATGGTAATTCCTGAAATTAGGTTTTCAAATGTGCTATTCGTTTTCAAATTGTTTACTTAAGCATCATCTTTAAGCTTATTAAACGGTGAAGTTTTGTTAAAGCGCTCTGAATGTGTTAGAAAGTGTTACATAATCTACTTGACGCATGTTTTTTCTTTCTTGATTTTCTTTAATCGCGCAAAAATATCAAATACAAAGTCATTTATGCCCAATTTTGGTTCTTTTTATCACTATAGGATAATTTTTACAAAAATGGCAAGTTACGGAAAAGGAAAATTCGAAGTTAGTTGATATATAAAACAGCCAAACCAAAGCATAAATACAGTTTGACATGTATTTTTTTGCTTTTATGTTCGATTAATATCAAACTTCAAACGAATGTTTTGATTCTCTATTTTGTTTCTTTTCACAATGGTGAAATACTAATAATATTATGTTATTTTTTCGATTCTAAATCTCAGGAAAATAAAAAATGCCAATCTATATATGCACCATTTTGGTTCATTTTCTTATCGTTATAGAATAGATTTAACTAGTTAGAGAAAATTTAAATTACAAATTACTCCTTATACACTCATGTCCAAAATTAAGGTCACAAACCTAAAATCTGTGAAAACTGATGAACTATTCACTGCGTTGCCAAGAAATTTGGCACAGAGGTCTATTACAATGGGAGAACGAATATAGCAACATGACAGTATGGAAAACATTTTAATTGTGTATTAAAATACAGGGTATATTAAAAAGTGTTAAATCATGAATCAGGGATAAAGCATTTATCTCAGGAAAAGTATGTCTGATATGGAGTGTGACCACTGTGCACTGCTATACAAGCCTCACAACGAGCTCTCATACTGTTTATGAGGGTGTCAATAAATGTTTGTGGCAACAAAGCCCATTCTTCCAAAAGCGCGGCTTTTAACTCCTGGCGGGTCATGGCAGGGGGGGTAGGCTGTACAATGGTTCTTCCTAGACCATCCCAATATCACCAAGAAGGCCAGCCAAGACCGCCACAGAGCAACGACACCTGCACAGAATAGCTATTTGGCGTTAAGGGCACGACGACATAGGCTGGCAACGATTCCTCAGCTTGCTGGTGACCTTACTGCTGCGTCTGGAATAAGAATTTCCAGGCAAACAGTATATAGACGACTAGCAGAGAGGACACTTTATCCGGGCATCCAGTCGTGTGTGTCCCTTTCACTGCATCGAACAGGAGAGCCCAGTTGTTGTGAAGCCGAAGACATCAGTCTTGGACACAACAAGAATAGGAGCGTGTGATGAGTCCGGATTCACCATGGAAAGTAATTCTAGTCGAATCTTCATCTGGAGAGAACGTGGAGCTCGCTATCATCCCTCCTACGTAAAATAAATCGACAGATTTGGTGGCAAAGGAATCCCTGTCTGAGACGGCATAATGCTGGGCAGCCGTACCCCACTGCACGTCTTAGATGTGGGTACTTTCAATGCACATCGCTATAGGGATGAGGTCCTTGAAGCCTATGTGAGGTTGTTCCGGGGTGCTGTAGGCCCAGACTTCATTTTTATGGACGATAATGCGAGGTCTCACAGTGCTCACATTGTTGATGAATTTCCTGATGAGGAGGATATTCGTCGCATGAATTGGCCCTCGAGGTATCTGGACCTCAATCCTATTGAACATGTTTGGGATGGTCTAGGAATAACCATTGCACAGCGTAACCTCACTCCTAGGACCCTCCAGGAGTTAAATGCCGCGCTTTTGGAAGAATTGGCTTTGTTACCACAAACATTTATTGACATCCTCGTAAACAGTATGAGAGCTCGTTGTGAGGCTTGTATAGCAGTGCACAGTGGTCACACTCCATATCAGACATACTTTTTCCGAGATAAATGCTTTATCTCCGACTCTTGATTTAACACTTTTTAATATACCCTGTATCTTAATTCACAATTAAAATGTTTTCCATATTGTTATGTTGCTATATTCTTTCTCCCATTGTAATATACCTCTGTGCCAAATTTCGTGGCAACACAGTGAATAGTTCATCAGTTTTCACAGATTTTATATTTGTGACCTCAATTTTGGACATGAGTGTATTTAAAAAACAATTAAAATTAAAGACAAATTTAGTGCAAATGAAAACGAAAAATTTTAATTATACTTAAAAATTCCCGATATGGGGTATTTCATCGTATTGTGTCATAAGTAACGACCATTTAGTGGTGTATATTTATGAACAAAAACATTTTTTAAATGAGGAAACAAACAGTGGAAGAAGGAGATAATCGTAATGCATCAGTTATGAGTACGAATTTTCCATTACATGTTCAAATGCAGTACAATACTATCAACGTATCGCCAAGTACAACTAAAAAAGCGTTACTTATGCCACGCCCATTATAGAATCCAAATACTATACACATATTGCTTTACTTACAAAATATGTATTGTTCCTTAGGAAATCGTTATTACACATGAATGTTACCTCTAGATTTCAGATGCGAATGAAGCACAGTTTAAAAAAAAACAGACTTTGAAGGGCAAAACGAATCAAAATTCATGAAAAATAATTTGAAATTTAAAAATTGGAATGTGTGTTACTTCTAACATCTACGTGCTTACTGCAAACGGTTTTGTAAATCGAATTTTATAGCGTTAAAACGGGAAAAACGTTCAAAAAACTCAATTTAGAAAATCACATTTGCCACGGAAAAATGTTTTAGGATGAAAAGCCTTGTTAAGAATGTTCTTATTTATATATTTCTAATTTTTAAAGACCGATTTTTTTTGTCGCTGCAATATAAGACACAAATTTATCAACAATTTTTCTGCGCAAAGAAATAATAGATAACGGCAAAATCCTAGAACAAGCGAGACGCCCGATTTGGCGACTTTTTTTACGCACGCCAACCGAAAAATCGGCAACATCCAAATTCTACCCATTCAGAACGCGTGCTTCCTACGGCATGCTTTTTCAAAATGTAAACATCGATTTTATTCCGTTTTGCGACTATTTACAAAGTTTTAGCAAATTTTTCTTCACGATTTTTCGATTTTTACAAACTTTTAGTAATATTTTCCTCCGTATTTTTGTATTTTAACAAACTTTTAGCAATATTTCCTTCGGATATTTCGATTTTTACAAACATTTAGCAATTTTTTTCCTCCGAATTTTTCTATTTTTACAAATTTTTAGCTATTTTTTCCTCCTTTCTTAAACTTTGTAAATTGTCACAAAACGGAATAAAATCAATGTTTACTTCGTGAAAGAAATTCTCATTGGAACTGTGTACGTAGTGAGTTCTCTGCCACAAAGCACACAGTTTATGACTGGGGAGCATCTCGAGATTCCTGATTGTTCAAATGCACGAAACTCAGACAAGCAGCTGTTAGTAACTTACATATATGTACGCTTCGCGTACATTAACCGAAAGAAACCCTGGATCCATGAAACTCGCAGTGTAGCAATCTCTAGAATGCACGAAACTCATACAAGCAGTGGTTAGTAACTAACATGGATGTACGCTTCTGCTTCGCGTACATTAACCGAAAGATAAAAAACTCTGGATCCATGAAACTCACGATTTAGCAATCTCTAGAATGCACGAAACTTATACAAGCAGCGGTTTTTTAACTTACATGTATGTACGCTTCGCGTACATTAACCAAAAAAAAAAAAACCTGGATCCCTGAAACTCGCAGTGTAGCCTAGAATGCATGAAATACATCTTATCAAATAAAATCAACAAAAATTCACTTTCCTTTTGCTATTATTGTCTGTATTCATCTTTAATAAACGTATACAAGCAAACATAGCGCCATCGAATATTTAAATAAACGGTCTTGTTGCCAAAACATCTATAGAAAATTAGTGTTGCCACTGTAATGATATATATAACACCTTTATTTCTCATCTTTTTTTTTTCTTTTCATTTTTTTTTTCTTTTTTTTTTTTTTTTTTTTTTTTTTTTTTTTTTTTTTTTTTTTTTGTTTATTTCACCGGAATTATCCTTTTATGACATACGACAAAACATCACTTCACAGAACACATTCCACAAATGTCATTCAACAAACCCGACGCACAATAAACCAATCAAGACCTTCTTCTATCTTTTATCTGAACTCAAAACCCAATCCAATTTCAAAAACAAAGAACAATAAACCAACCAATCAATCACAGTAGGTGTGGAAGAAACAAACCGGTAGCAAGAAAAACTCATTTATCGCTTCGCCAAATTCGACGCCGCCAAGTGTTTCGCTTGCTCTAGGATTCAACCTACATAACTACTAATAATCATAACAATAATAATGAATGAATGTTATTGAAACTGTACAAAATTGCCTCCATACTTTGCCGTTTTCTGAAAAAATTAGTAAAATACACTGTGTGTTTTCGAAAATTTCAATTTTTAACATTTCATTTTTAGAAATCTTTACTGGCGCACACATTTCTGCTCTATAATATTTTTTTCCCCAATATCTAGTGTAATTTATTGATTATTGGAGATTTTCTTTTTCATATATCATAAGAAAATTTTTTGCTTTCAATTGACCTAAAATTGAAGTTTTGTGACAAAATCCAGATATTTTAGCAACACTGGGAAAGAAATTGGCCAAAATTGTTAACAATTTATTTCTGTAATCATGGCAAAGTAATTGTAAGTTTAATTTTTATATTCTTACAACTGTAAGTTTCCTTAATTTAAGCCCATGTGGAACCAAAAAAGAGTGTCAATTATGTTATTTTATTTCTATTGTCAATTAATGTTTGATATGATGGATAAAATATGTACATTTTCTAATAAACGCAATATCATTTTCACTACGGCAGCTTTTCGTGTTTTTCAGATTTGAATCGTAATTCCCTATTTAAAAATATTTCTATTTGATAATGAAAAATTACAAAGTTATAAACTGAATAAATATTAAACATTTTAACTGGTGAAATGTACGTGATGTTAAAAGAAAAATATAATTTCTAATATAGCTTTGGATCTTTATAAAATATTTTAAAATGTTTCGCCAAAAATTCAAGAAAAAGTTGTCGAAACAATGATATTTTAATTTCCGCAGTATAGTAAGAATTCTGCGATTTGAAACCCTTACTTGTGTATTTTTGCGTAGTCATTCATGTATGAAAATAAAATACCCGTTTTCTTTAAAAATATGGCTCTATTTCAACGACGGATTTCGGCATTTAGCTCTTTTAATTGTTTCACAGCTTGGTTTATGCGTAGAAATTAAATCACTTTATCTTTGTGATATGCTATCTTAATCTTATAAGGAGTGGACCAAACTTGGTAATCATAGATTTTGATTATTTTTATATATGTTGAAGGGTAGAAACCCCTTAGTTTCAGGTTCAACGGATTTTATACAACGCTCCTTAGTTCTCGAGAAATAGGGGGCAAATATTTTAACACAACTTAAATACTTACAGTGGTGGCCAAAAGTTTGGACATTTTTTGAAAGTTTCATGTTTTTCAAATTTGTGTGCTTGTAGAATATATTAATTTTCACTTAAATACAAACGTTTATATATCAAATTGAAGGTAATTTAATGTAGAATTTAATAATAAAAACAGTATTACGATATCTGTATTACAAAATTAAGTTATGCTCATTTTAGTTGAACAAACAAACACAAATCATTTTGAATAAAGACGTGTTTTGTAATAAAAGCGTACTAGCCAATCACAAACACTGTTCTGAGGACCAATCAAATGTCTGTAACAATAGTTTAGGTTATTTGGATGGTAAAAGAGTTATTGTTGTGGAAATATTTTGCGGAATGATGCATACTAGTACAATTAAATAGAGTATTGCTGTTTTTGAATATTTAAAGTCCTTTTTTTTAATTAAACTAATTTTAAACAATGTCATCAACAAGAAGAACTAATTGGACATCTACAAAAAGAAGCCGAATCGTCATATTGAGAGAAAATGGCCTCTTTTATGCTGAAATTGCAAGACAAGTTGGTGGTTCAGTGACTTGTTCTGGTGTACGAAAGTTCTGTTTACGTTATGAAAAAACGAAATCAGTGGAAAATAAGGCCAAATCAGGCCGCAAAAAAGCACAAGTGCTATTGCCGATAGAAAAATTAAACGGCTATGCCTTCAATATAGAAAAATTTCATCAGATACCATTAGATGTGAAATGAATGCAGCGGCTATTGCAGTAAGTTCAAGAACAATAAGAAGAAGGTTATCAGGATTTGGACTACAAGCTAGAATTCCAAGCAAAAAACCATATTTAAATCAAAAGCAACGCAAAAAACGAGTTAAGTGGGCAAAAGAACACATTAAATGGTCAGAAAATCAATGGAAGCAAGTAATCTGGAGCGATGAGAGTAAAATATAGCTCTTTGGTAGTGATGGTAGAAAATACATAAGACGTAGAGTAGGAAAAGCACTTCATCCTGATTGCATTGAAGCAACTACAAAAAGCCCAACAAATGTCATGATTTGGGCATGTATGTCTGCAGATGGTGTGAGCCGAATTCAAGTGATTGATGGCATCCTGAATGCCAAAAAATACATCGAAACTGTCCTGGAACCAAAATTGATACCTTCCATCAGGGATCTCTTCCCCAACAACGCACCATTTATTTTTCAGCAGGATTCAGCTCCATGCCACACAGCAAAAGTATGCAAAGCATGGTTTCAAAATAATGGCATAGATATATTACCATGGCCAGGAAACAGCCCTGATCTCAATCCAATTGAAACTTTGTGGCGACGTTTGAAAATTCTTGCACGAAAAAAAACGTCCATCCAATAAAATACAACTTATTGAAGCTATAATTGATTCTTGGCACCATGTGATTACGAAAGATGAACTCCAAACACTCGTTCACTCGATGAAAAGACGCTGTGAAGCTGTCTTAAAAAATAAGGGTTATCCTACTAAGTTTGATTGTGTAAGTATCACTTTAAAAAAATGCAAATCTAAGATAGATCTTACTATTAGTTCTAAAACTTTTTTTTGTAATACAGATATTGTAATACTGTTTTTATTATTAAATTTTACATTAAATTACCTTCAATTTGATATATAAACGTTTGTATTTAAGTGAAAATTAATATATTCTACAAGCACACAAAGTTGAAAAACATGAAACCTTCAAAAAATGTCCACACTTTTGGCCACCACTGTACTTTGAACAAACTTACTGCGTTGTTCCTAGCTCAGTTGTTATCGCGTCTGCTCATTGATCTGCAATCCCGGGTTCGAGACCGGGATGAGCTACCGTAATTTCCGGCGTATAATCCGCGGATCAATAAATTCTATTTCAACCCAGAAATGTTATTCAATAATTGAAGTCAAATATTTACCACGATCTAGTAAGTTACATTTTATAAAATAAAATTTCTGGGTCGAAACATGATTGTTTGATCTGCGGAAATTACGGTACTTTTGTTTTTCTCATTTTTGTTTTATAAATATACTTGTAATTATTATTTAATAATCCTAATTAAAAATTATAATATTGTGCATTAATTATAATGTTAACCTATTTATTTTTTATTTGTAAGTAAATCGTTGTATAAAACATCATTAAACAGTTAATTTTTTTAATCCCTTTTAAAATGTATTTCATATATGCTTTATCGATGCAATGATATTGAATAATTGTGTCAATTCGTGATTTTAAAGAAACATTATTTATATATTGCCTTAACAAGGGAAGTCAATGCGTTGATAATGCTACTCTGTTTTTAAAGTAAGAAGCATAATTATATTAAAATTTAGCGTAAGAATTAAATTACAACATATTTTTTGCATATTAAAGATTTTTAAATTTGTAATACGTATGCTTGCGCTTTGAATTGATTATATAATTAATAAAATTGATTTATAATTAATAAAATAAGGTTTGATTTTGCAACGATTTTGTAATTTTTACTAGTCAATAATGGATCAATTTAAAAAAAATCTCTTTAAATGATGAGAAATATGATAACATTATAATTAATGTACGATATTAAAATTTTAATTGCGATTATTAAATTATACTTACAAGTATATTTATAAAACAAAAAATCAGAAAAACAAACATAGCTCGTCCCGGTCCCCCGGATCAACAAGCAGACGCCATAACAACTGAGCTACGAACAACGCAAAAGTTTCGTTACAAAGTAAGCATTTAAGTTGTGTTAAAATATTAGACCCCCTATTTCTCGAGAACTAAGAAGCATTGTATAAAATTCGTTGAATCTGAGACTAAGGAGCTTCTACCCTACAACATATATAAAATTAATCAAAATCTGTTATTACCAAGCTTGATCCTCTCCTTGTTAGAATAAGCTGAAAATAAAAGTACAAATTGCATCTTCTGCAAACAATCATTATAATATGTTTCATTTTTATGGATAAAAAATGACGATATACTTTTACACACGTCTTTCTTATCGATAGCAGTATTGCATCTTTCTATGGTCAAAGTTTATAAGTATTTTTTTTTTTGACCGTGTGAAGAACGGTTATACTAATGTAAAATATTAAGTTTATTGAGACTAAGTAGTATTATATAAAATCGTTTTCTATCATAAATTTTAGTCTGCCGGATAGTCCTACCAGGAAATGCCCAGGCAGAGCAAAATGTTTTTTAAATAATTTTTTAACCCCTTGAAGGTTGGTGGTGTAATATTTATACCACTTAATTTTAACCCCAAATCGCCATATTTGCACCAGAATTTTCGAATAAAATTTTGTTTTTATGATGTACGTGAAGAAAAATATTTATTTATTTCCAAATTAATTTGTTCATAAATTCTGTTGACAATTAATTCCCCGCTCAACAAAGCAAAACTTTCACACATTTTAAAACTCATTTTCAAACATAAAAGCATGATACTTGCAGGCATGATTATTGTAGTAGTTTGTAATCGAACTGTTTTTCATTTTCCAATAAATGAGTTACATCTTGAGTCATAAGTGATTGTCTTTTAAGGACGAAATTTATTTCTCCTGCGCAGTCGCGTCTAGAAATTTGGTTGAAAATACCAATATTCACAACCTTTCCTCAAAAATCTTCTGCCTTTACCAAAAAATGGAAAAAAACATTTCAATTACATAGATTCTTAGTAAGAGCACCTGCTAATTTGACAAGTTTGCGAAAAAAAATAATTAAAAAAGGCTTCAATAGTAGTCAGTTTGGATTTGAAAACAGCCTTAATTTGGCACCAATCTCATTTCGAAACTTGATGACGTGAAAAGACGATTTGGCGTCCCCAGCCTCAATCTACGTTATACACGGTCGACTCATGACTTTTAAAATATCACACGGGTGGATAATCTTTACACGGCAATTGGCACAAAACGATCTGCGCGGCGCTTTGTACTGATCGCCGTGTAAATATTATCCACTCCATGCGCGACCTGCGTTATACACGGCCGGTGCATGACGTTTAAAACGTCACATGTAGTGGATCATTTTTACACAGCGATTGGTGCAAAACGGGGGGCGCGTCGCTTTGCACCAATCACCGTCTAAAAATGATCCACTTCATGTGACGTTTTAAATGTCATACACTGGCCGTGTATAACGTAGGTCGCGCTCCATGTGACGTTTTAAAAGTCATGAGCCGGCCATGTATAACAGCTACTCCCGTAATATAAATGCCTAAAGTATTTGACTCAAAAAGTCAGCTAACGCTGATAGATGGCTCTCCTATCTGGGGTTTGCTATCATCGTATTTACATTGATTGCTTCATAGAAATGCCTTTCAAAGCTAGTATTTTTTAAATTTTCGGCTGAGGTTTGTGTTTTTTTACACAGAAAGTTCATTTGTAAATGAAAATTAATATATTCTTCTTAAAATGTTGTAGTGATGAGTGCCTTATTGCCATTCATCCAGTAAAATAAAGGAAGACATAGACTGTGGGGAATGTTTTAAATTCTTAGTTAGTCAACAAACAGATTATTCTCTTAACTACATGATTTCTCAAGTAGATAGAGGATGATTAAAATATCCTAAAACTCAATTTACTATTATTTTAATTTTGTTGGATACCACTTTAAAATATTTATTTAGTATTGATAGATTTGAAAAGACTATAATTAAAGTTTTAATGGACAGATTTATACCTGAATTAATGATAACCCCCATTTTCTCATTTCCCTAAATTAAATGAAGAAAGTCATAAAAAATATTGTGTGCCCATAGCTTAAGGAAATGTCTAAGACCTTATGTAGCAAATTTTTGCCAAAAATCAACAGATAATAACAATTGCAAAAAAAATACAAAATCTAGAAAAATTTTTAAACTTTAAAATAGTAGATTTTTTTGCAGATTTTAAATTAATGTCAAGCAATAGAAAAGCTAATGATGATTCGTCTCATACTCTTTGTTAAGATTTTTAAAATACTTAATTTTCAAAATTTTTACTAATAGCTGTTTTTAATTAATTACATGTGGTTAGTAAAACTTTTAATATTAAATCAGATTATTATTATTTTAAAACTCTGCCTTGCATATTTCATAATCTAGCAATCAAACGAATTAATCAGGTAGCAGAGCATAATGTTCAATGTCATAGGGAAAGAAGAGGAAATGACTATTTTGTTTCATTAATATGCTTTACTTAAGTTTTGATTCTAAATACAATCATAAAAACAATTATCTATTATTTTTTGTAGGGTGTCCAGTGCTGGAATTTGGGAAGCTTTGATTTATTTATGTTATTACAATAATTTTGATTCACAATGGGAAGTGTAACTATGAGGGTGGTTAAATATTGTTGATAGATTAATATAATGTTAAAAAAATGGTATATAATAACTATAAATATTAATTACAAAAAATTAAGAAATTCCTTAAGGGTGCCCATCACCAACACATTTACACTATATTTGCTTTGTTTATTATTCTTATTATTTTGCCTGTAATAAGTAAATTTTAATTTAATCCACTACTTTTATATTTTGCAATAACCTTTTTAATCTTGCTCCCCATTCTTTTTCTGCCCACAATTCAGACACTAAATTTGAAGGATCTTTTAAGACAACTTACGTATATAGTAATTAATGTCAGCAGTTTTTGCTGATCATTTAACTACACATTTATTTATTTATTTATTTTCATTTTATCTAATACAGTTTGTATGTATCTAAAATTTTAGTAAACATTCAAGTTTTTCAAATAGCAAAGTTCTTTTTTATTTTTTCTTCTAAGAGGCATTTCTTCATTATGCGAAAAAAAATATTTAAGCCAGTTAATTTTGTTGATGCGTGATACAAATTAAACTTTGAAAATCTGTTGTTGTACGGGAATGGAATTTGTGTTTTCTGATTAATTTAAAGACTTGACGTACGGTACAGGAATGTTTTAATACCTCATTAAAAGTAAGGTAGTCTTTTGATAGAGTTTTCTCCCATGTTAAAAAAGTAAATAATTTGTGCTTATCGTAACAAAAGTTTACTTCACTATAAATCATTTTATTAATGAAGATGATGGAAGCATAAGTCTCATAAAACGAACAAAACCAAATCAGCTTGTAACTCAATAACTTGTATCGAGATTATACCGCCGAAACTCTTCCCCTTTTTTATAGAATTAATGCGAATATAAATACGGTAATACTCGTGTATAAGTCGATCCCTTGAATTGTTAAGCAACATTTAAGAAAAATGTTTAATATATGGCGAACCATATTTCTGGTAGGACGTGGAAAAAAAATCTTTGAAACTGAGTTTAGAAAAAAATATATACACAAAAACTTTTCACTAAGTTCAGTAAACTATTTTTACTAATTGTGCATTTCTAATAGACCGGGCGACAAAAATGACTATGTCATTGAGTTTCGGGATGAAATTATGATGTAGGACAAGATTATTAATATTACATGAAATAATGACTGGTCTGCCTCGGCATATCGTGTTACGATATGATCAGCAGGGAGCACGACCTACGTTATACCGTTACCTCTGCAATAATAAATGCCTAACGCATTCACTGCTTCCCCATATAAAAATTGGAAGTCAACTTTACCCAGATTTTCCTGCCATCTATCGGTGACACCTGACATTATATTTAAATACCTACCGGTAAATAACGTAAACAAAGCCTATATTGAGAAAATTTATATGGAAATTAAAATAAAATGTTTAAAAAATTTCTAGCTATTAATTTCTAGAATTTCACAAATGATTTTTTTTTTCTTATCTACTATAAATAACAATTGAAATTGCTGTAGTAACTGATATTTTTAATATAAAATATTTGTTTCTAACATAAACTTTATTTTTATTAAATATAATATATAAATTAATAGCACTTACTTTTATTTGTAAATATATTTGCATCAAAAATAAAACAATGTTTATGGAATGACGATATTTATTAATACTATAAAATCCTTTAATACCACTCCCATTACCACCCTTTCTTCTTTCTATCATTAATGTCTCACATACTATGAGCAAGTATGCAAGCATAAACAACGTGGTTTCTGCCGTTCGTATATTCTACTACAACAATAGTTCTCTTTCAACCGCTCAGCAAAATTGTCATGATCACTTTAACCTACCCAACATAGGATTAGCACAAATCAATCCGTTATTAAGAGCCTGCACTCATCAGCATACGACATTCACAAGCTAATGTTAAACCGATGGAAGTGCTTTCTACAAATTTCTATATATAATTTCTATTATAAATAGCAATTTAAATTACTGTAGTAACTGATATTTTTAATGTAAAATATTTGTTTTTTACATAAACTTTCTTTTTATTAATTATAATATGTAAATTAATAGCATTTATCTTTATTTGTAACTAGATTTGCATCAAAAATAAAACAATGTTTATGGAATGAAAATATTTATTAACACTATAAAATTCCACATCAAATCCTTTAAGACCACCCTTTCTCCTTTCCATCATTAATGGATCAAATACTATGAGCAATTTTTAAAAAGGTTAATGCAAAATATAAAATTGGTGGATTAAATTAAAATTTACTTATTAAAGGCAAAATAATAAGAATAATAAACAAAGCTAATATAGGGTAGATGTGTCGGTAATGGGCACCCTTAAGGAATTATTTTATTTTTTTAAATTAATAGTTATAATTATTATATTCCAGTTTTTTTAACAGTATATTAATCTTTCAATATTATTTAACCACCCTCGTAGTTGCACTTCCCATTGTGAATCAAAATTTAATTGTTATAACAGAAATAAATCAAAGTTTCCCAAATTCCAGTACGGGACACCCTACAAAAAATAATAGATAATTGTTTTTATGATTGTATTTAGAATCAAAACTTAAGTGAAGCATATTAATGAAACAAAATAGTCATTTTCAAATAAATTAAACAATTAGGATATCAATAATTAATAAAATATTCATGAGAATAATTAATTACTCAAATTAATTAATGTAATTATCCCAAGATCAATCATTTAATTATTTTAGATAGAAGATTTTAAATAGTGAATTTCAGAGAAATACAGTTATCAAATTATTGAAACAATCGGAGGTGGGGTAGAGGAATAAGTGAAAAATAAAATTAAATGAAAATGAAAAAAAGTATCTTGGAACATCAATGTATAGAATCGTATTTCCCTTTAATTACATTTTCTGAAAGTTCTTGATATATTACTTATAGTAATTGATAATAGAAATATGAAAGAAATGAAACAGAATAGTGGGTTGAATCTTTTAAATATTAAATAAAATGATTTTAAAATAAAACTGCAGAATTGACGTTTGAGCCCCCTGATCTGAAAGTTTGCTAGTTTCATTATTACAATAAATGTAATTAATATTTATAATATTATTTTACATACAGAGATGAATAATCGGACATTGAAGACAGAAAGTAATAGATTTTTAACAACTCGTGTGACTTAAAAAATTATCTTTATTTGAATGAGAAAGGCTTGAGCCTCATGAGCTCCTCCTTTCCCTAAGCCCTTGAACATCATTCTCTACTGCCTGATGAGTTCGATTGATCTCTCGTTTATAAAATGTGCAAAGCAGAGTTTTATAATAGTAATAATATGGTATAATATTAAAATTTTTACTAACCACATGAAATTAATTAAAAACAGCTTTTTGTAAAAATTTTGAAAATTAAAAATTTTATAAATCATAACAAAGAGTATGAGACTAATCATCATTAGCTTTTCTATTGCTTGACATGCATTTAAATTCTGCAAAATAATCTACTATTTTAAAGCTTTAAAATTTTTCTGGATTTTGTATTCTCTTTGCAATTATTATTATCTGTTGATTTTTGGCAAAAATTTGTTACATAAGGCCGTAGAAATTTTCTTAGTGTATAGACACACATTATTTTTTATGACTTTCATCATTTAATTTAGGGACATGAGAAAATGGGGGTTATCATTAATGGAGGTATTAATCTGTCCATTAAAACTTTAATTATATCCTTTTCAAATCTACCAATACTAAACAAATATTTTGAGGTGGAATCCAACAAAATAAAAATAGTAAATTGCGGCTTAGGATAGTTTAATCATCCTCTATCTACTTGAGAAATCAAGTAGTTAAAAGGATAATCTGTTTGTTAACTAACTAATAATTTAAAACATTCACCACAGTCTATATTTTCCATGATTTTACTGGATGAACGGCAATGAGGCAAAAGAATATATTAATTTTCATTTACAAATAAACTTTCTGTTTTAAAAAAAACACGAATCACTGCAAAAAAATTAAAAAATAGTATCTTTGAAAGGCATTTCTATGAGTCGATCCCTGCAAATACTGTGATAGTATACCCAAGTGACTCTGAATGTAGAGAAACTGAACATTGGCGCGCCGGCGCCGGGAGATTTGGGAAATCCGCCATTTTAGTTACATCTTCAGCATTCGTCACCATTACGATGTAAAGGATTTTTGGATAATTGTGCATAGAACTTTAAAAAAAAATTACATTGCAGTGCGATACATTCAGCGTATTGGAACTCAATTTTAATTTCACACTGTTTTGAAAAAAATAAATGTAGTTTTTCTAAGATTTTCATGTGAAAGGAATTTCAGCCTGAAAATAAGCAACAATATTAATTTTTCTCCTCTATCCTTAGTTTATTGTACTGACCTAAACAGCATTAATTATTAAAAATTAAATATTAAAAACTAATAATTGAAGATTTAAAAAATAACGATTGAGCATACGATATAACTCTCCTCCAAAAGCATACATTATTTAAGAAAAGCTTAAAACCTTCACTGAAGAGATTCCTATTTTACCTTCTAAATTAACTTCTAGCTACTGCTATCGCTTTATAAAATCTAAATATACAGATTCGATAAATATAATATTAGAATGAGTAGTGCTACTGACGTTGAAATAAATTTTTAAAAGTATGATAATTAAATAGAGACTGTTGTTAATAAAAGCAAGTCAGAAATATGACAGCTGAAAAACATTAATTTTATACATAAATGAATATCTTATAGTTAAAAATTCGTTAATTCATTTATTTATTCAAAACATTATTATTTTTATTGATTTTATTTAATAAATAAAGAAATAGAGTGTTTTATATACATAAAAAATCGATAATTCAATTTAAATTACTATTCGATTAATAATGTAATATCTATTGGTAAGACAGGATCGAAAGTTCAATAAAGAACCACAAATTCTACGAAGTGCATTTTTGTATTTTTCTATTACCATTTAAAAGTATCAAAATTTATTATCCTCTTTCAAGACATTCATCTACTTCCGATCAGATTCGAAATAACATAACTCTCTAGTTCATCCAAATAAAAATAATGTATTTAATAGAATTCTTCTTCACTAAAGTAAAAAAAGTACATGTATATCTATGTTCTGCATGTGTATTTCTGAAGCTGTATATAAAACGATTGCCCCATAACGTTAATAGATCGAAAACTGTCAAACGCTGGTGAAATTGCATTACGTTCAACGGCGATCCATTGACTTTGGAACTAAGATGGCGGTCATTTCGTCAATGTCCAATCTCTCTCTTATGTAGGATCTCTAGTATACTCCCAGATAGCAGCGCCATGTCTCAGCGTTAGCTGACTTCCATTTTTGATTCAAATGAGTTAGGCATTTATATTACGGGGATAACGTTCAGAATGAAACTGCACCAGAAATCAAAAAAGTACAAAACTATCACGATAGTCTTCGACCTCAGATATCATAATTATATATTGTAATCAAACTTGAATTTTGCAGAAAATGCTTATATTTGTTTAACATTAGCTATTAACATTACCGAATGTGGTATTCTGACGAGTGTATACTCGAAAGACACTGGATTAGATTGATCGGGTCAGCTGGGGCAGTAATTAAATTGACTCATTCTGGTGGCCCTGGAGGCACTAAAAATAACAAATGAAAAACTCTCTTCTTCACAGACATACGTGTATATTTCGCTAAACAGCTGGTACTAAATATCCACTTACCTCTGTAAAGCTGAGATATTTTCAACTGTTATTTTTTTTTAAATAACAGTTTCTTGTAATGAAATCCAATGGCTTCAAATATACTTTCAATTTACGTCTAAAAGTGAAATGATTTTTGAAGCTCTGGAATATATAACAGTTGTAAAATCTGGCTTCTGTTTTAAGTAAAATCAAACATAAATGAATTTATATATATATATATATATATAAAGTATGAGGTATGTTTTATATATTTTAATTTTATTTACTTTTACTGCGAAAAAAGCATCGTTAGTTGGAGATAAGTAGAAATTGTTATTTTCAAAAGTGTTAAAAATTAGATAGGAAATAAGATTATATTCATAAAATAGTTCTTCCCATTAATTTAAAAGAAAAAAAATTACATTTTTTAAATTTTTATTCGTTTCCTGGTCAGTAAGAATTTTTTTTACTTTTTCTGCATCAAAAACATTAAAAAATCCTGCATACCTGTATCTTTAAAATCGAATAAATTATACTTAATTGAAAATTGAACATTGCAAATGAGAACCATATAAGAAATTAAAAATGTAAATATGTGAGATTGCAAAAAAGGGAAACATGGGCGATTACTTCATATGACCTTAAAAAAAATAATCGATATTTGTAATAATATTAACGGCTAAAAACTTTAAATTTCCAAAGACATTATTAGAAAAGCTTAGTTATTCATTGCAGTTGAAAGAAACATCTAAGAATGCTTCATCTATTTTATCATTATTATTATGTTTCTAGTATTTAAATTTAAAAGTACATTTTTATCTTTCCAAGATATTTGCCAGTGTAATGGTTTATTTAGATCAATTTCTGATGCAATATTTTCAAACTTGTTAACATAGTTTGATCTAAAGAACGCAATCGACAATTAGTATATTATTCCTATTTTCACAGATGAAATGACATTTTAAATAATACGGGAAAGTGATATAAGTCAGTTTTTTTTTTCCTTTATTATAATTCGGTCAATTTTAAAGATATAGGTATGCAATTTTTTCGTAATGATTTTAAGTCAGAAAAAGGGGAAAAAATTAATTGACCAATTTTGTTTTCAGGGCCAGTATAAAATTTTAAATGGTGAACCGTTTTTTAACTATTTTATTAATATAATCATATTTACTACATTATTGTGAACACTTTTGCAATTTACATTGCCTATTTATATTCAAAATATAAATTAGTATTTGTGTCCATCACAAAACTTTCTTATAGATAAATGAAATCAATTAAATGATTTATATAGTACGGTAAATTATACCGCTTTAGCAAATAGGTTACATATATATATATATATATATATAATTATAATAACTTTGAATTTCAAAAAACATTAATCAAGTTCTTGTAACATTCTAACTAAATCTCCAAAGAGATAATTAGTAATAAAGTGTAGACAGAATACCACAAAGTTAATAATTAACAAGTGCAATCATGATATTACCATAGCAAATTAAGCCTATTTGGCTCATAAATCACTTTGATTAGCTTATATATATATATATATAACCATAAATGAAACATTACCATAACACCAACTTAAAAATATGATTTTGTATGTAATAATTAGTTGACAATGAAAGTCTTCCCCAACACACTAAATATATGTACCAAAAACTTATTTAAAAGAAGAAGACATTAAATTAAAAATTGAATGAATGAAATTGAATAAATGAAATGAAATTTCTTGAATTTAGACAGAATTATCAAGTCCCAAATGCCTAAATACCACAAATAAAATGAGTGGTTTCATCATCATATTAGCCATAACATTGCTAAAGAATATGATTTTGGGACTACCACTCCTAAAGAATTAATATAACCTGTGAAAAAAAACCTTAAAGATAAAAAAATAAATGCAATATTAGAAAGGAAAGAAGTCTTACCCATAATAAACTGATTAAAACTTGAAATAGAGTCATAAAGTACGAAATCCATTTGGATTGAAAAAGATATTGGTGCACTTCATGAAACAGATAAATAAGCATATCAAGACAGAGGGAATGAATTGCAAAAAAAAAAAAAAAACTTTACATGATGCCAAACTTAGTTTTAGAAAATGATTTACCATGTTGCCAAAATAGGTTTTAGAATAATATGAATATTATTGTAAAGCAACACAAACCATGGTGCTGCCAACTATGAGGGCAAAAAGTGAATATAAGATGAATGAGAATAGCAGTGGAATAAAATTATATATATATAGATATATATAAGCATAATATTGTGGTGGAATCGTGGGCAATAAAGACATTTTATGCAGGAAAAACAAATTTGTTTGCGTGCATTTAAACTGAAACTATTTAACTCGCATATTTCGAGTAAATCATAAGACTTCGGCATCTCCTCTTAGATATCTGCAACCAAAATTTAATGACAGTGTATTGCCATATTCAGGATGCTAAGCATGAAGTTTCGTTGAATTCTGTATCTTTGAACTGGATATAAAAGAATCACATTAAACGAACAAATCATCGATTGGCGGCATCCCCTCTTGGGTGATTTTGCCCAAACACTAAATGAGCACCAGTTCACATAAGGATAAAATTTCGTATAAAATTTCTTTCTATTCTACGCAATAGTTTGTGAGTTAGAGCGCCCAAAACAGATTGACAGACACAGAGACTCGTGGACAGACATTTTTAAAAACAGTCAAATCGTGTTCGCGATCTTCTAAAACGTATAAATCCGTCAAAAGGCGGAAGTTGAAATTTTTCACGAATCTAATACTTTATTCTTGTATGAATAGAATAAAGTAAAAATTAAAGTGCGTTTCAACCTTTTCGGGACTATCTACATAAGTATCTTATTTTTCCGTATTTTTTTTACTTATTTAATTTTTCGAAATTCCCAACTTCATAAATTACTGCATGGGTTTATTTATATTTTCTTTTTATTAAAAACACAAATATTGATTTCAAATGAAAAAAAATCGATAGTTATTTCTTACTTAATGCTGCATTTAAACCAAAATCTCTCTTGAGGAATACTAAAATATGTATAATTTTACTTTTTTCTTGTAAAGAGAATACATAAAAAATATATAAATTAGTTTTTAGATATAATATCAAACTAGACTCACTCAAAACTGATATTTTAATTCAAAATCTGTTGCTCGTAAAATTATTGAAAGATTTTAAACTGCATGTTGTTTTCTTTGCATATCATTTTAAAAGTAATTCAAAAATACCCTTAACTTCTAATAATTATAAGAAATGTATGGCGAAGAAAAATAATCTTCTTTCATTCTTTTGCAACTTTCAAATATCCATGAGGTGAAATTAGATGACTTTTAAATGTAATTTCCATTTGAAGCAGTCTGCGTTTATACTTTTTCTGTTCTCTCACAAGAAATATAAATATTAAATGATTTCATTTAAATAATTATTCCAATCAAGTATTATGAAGTGTAGAACAATGTAAATTATAATTAATTACTGAAATTTTAATTTTAAAGATATTAAATTACAAATTAAAATTACGTTATGTATCTAAAAGGAAAACTGTTGAATTAAATAATTCAATAAATTTTCAATCTTTAAAGCAGATACATTTAACATTAACCCATACTTTATCTTTTTCTTAACTAATCATTTTTGGGGAAATTTAATGTTGTTTCCAAACCTGATTGATTATATACACTGCCAAAAAAAGGGTTGATTTTACAGTATAATACTGGCAGCTGGGGTGCCAGTATTATACTGTAAAATCAACACTTTTTTTTTCTTAGTGTACCGTGGCTCCCAAATTTATGTATGCATTACTCAGTCACTTCGTTAATAGTCTAAAAGGTTAATATTAAATTCTCACTTAACCCTTATATTTAGAGTAACGTTATAGCACATATTAAGAAAGGTACTGGGCTAAAAATAAAACTGAAGACCAAATAATATTTTAGTTAGTATAATTTTTTATGTGAAAATTAAGAATTTCAGTGTCACAAAATTGGATATACACTTCACAAAAACTACCATTTTTATTCCACAACCATTTTTTAATGAATCAGAATATTAGTTGTGTTGTCTTAAGATATTGATTCGAATTACATAAGATGTATACACAATTTTATGACTTCTAAACGTGTAAATCAACTTATAAACTACGCTAATCCAAATATTATAAATTCCCCGTTTCTGTTTCTTAGTCTAATATATTTCTTAACCGTTTTTTACGGGATGGGACATATACGTCCCAGTGGACAATTTTTTATTCTATTCGTGGCCTTTCGTACCCTTTTTGAAAAATAATCTCTGCATAAACTTATACAGGGATATTTTCAAGAGAAATCTACCAGAAAGAAATAATTTTGTAAATTGTGGTACAACTGAATATAAAAATACTCGCCAGTCCCGCCATTTAATCAAATGGTTAATGTGCTTATTATCGCCCCTATAAATATTGAAAAGAAAATGATAATTTATTATTATTGTTTTATGCCCTTAAAGAAGAAAGTAAGTAGTGTATACTCAATTTTGGGAGCCACTGTATGTTTGTTTTTTAAATGATTCCTAATTAGAATCTATAAATGTTTCGATTATGCATTATGAAGATTATATTTCGAATGCAAGATCTACTGAATTTAATATTTAATAAATCGCCACCAAATTTTGTTTGCCAGGTTCATTCGAAACTTTCAGTCTTGGAAATGTACATAGATAAAGAAAAAGAGTTGTGAAATATCTGAAATCTGACAATGATAATTTTATTTTCTTCTTTTTCCAGTATTAATTTTCATACCAATGCATTTAAAATTTATCTGTGAATGAGATTTAATTTTCAGCGTAATTTAACAATGAGCGCTTTTCCTTTAAGAAATTAATTATAAAATTTACACTATTAATAATGCATTGAACTTTACATACAATTCAACAGTCATTTTCTATCTCGTATATAATATTTTTATTCAAAGTTTCCAGTGTCGAAACTGAGATCGCACTGAATGAGAAGAAATATAAGAATTAAGAAATTTTCGCCTGATTTAAATGTTTAACGATTATTTTATTTTTATTTAATCTTGTGGTGGATTGTGTTTATAAAGTTGAAGAAACAAAGGAAGGGGTACAGAGTTTTAAACAATAAGTAGATAAATTTCTTTCTATTTTCAAATGCAAATTCAGTGTGTGTGTGCGTGTTTGCCCACATTTATATAAATGATTTGACGATAAAGAAGGGAGTTTATCATATCTGACAGGAAGTGGTGACATATTATTGGTTCAAAAAAGCAGTTTAAAATTAGTGTATTGCATAATGATAACTAATTCCCACCACAGCTTATTCGTGGGATATAAAAGAAACGAAAATGTTGTATTGTTACAACAAGCAAACAAATATGAAAATCAAGAGCAGCAGATAAGTTACAATATAAAAGTCGTTGCTCAGTTTGCACGCTTGCAGGATATATACTGCTATTTTTTTTATGTTTTAGGGACAGTCTAGACACGAAGAATCTCGACGAGTATTAAGGCAAGAATTGACCAGGAAATATATATGACTTACAAGGACAATCTAAAAAATCTTCAAAGATTGAGATAAGTAAATTCATTTTCTTTCTACTTTACACCAAGTTGGGTCTGATAAATAATTCGTAAAATTTCTTCGTAAGGTAAAGTCCTGCCTTTAATCACTTTAAAAACACCTCTCCCAGTTCGAGTACCTAAGTGCTAAGTGACTGCATATTCATTCGAATGCAAATCAGAAAATTTTTCAAAGATCCAATTTTTGGTACTAAATTTTAAAAATCACGTTTTCGTTGTTTAGTCCTTTTTTAAGGCAATTGATAAGTTAACAGTACCAGTGGTGAACACCGTACCAGTAATAGGTACTTTTAAATTTTATCAATAAATAGGCTTTGGAAGTCTCGGAGAAGTTTTCTCTCACGTGGGGCTGCTGACAAAAACATCTAGTGTAATGGGTTCAAACTACAGAGATTTAAAGCCATTGGAAAAATGTGATTCTGGAGAAAGATAATTTCTACTCAAATAATGCTTCCGTTCGCTAATCTTATCGTGATTTTTTTTTTTAGTTTAAAATAAGTTAAAGTAATTTTTGTGGGGGAGTTTTCTTTGTTTATGCTTACGTTTAAGCAATTTTCTTTTGTACTTTTTGCTTTTACATGGCTAAAATTGATTTGAAAAACTTATTTTTTGTGTTTTTTTTTCAATTTTTTGTTTCAACTTGATACATTTCTTACGGTTTCCACTACTGGTATCGTGATATATCATCATAACCAGTAGTAGACAGTACTGTCAAAAGCTGGAATCCTTTTGACAAGGGACAACGTTGCGAAACGTATGTGACAACTGAGGACGGAATTGGATTGGGCGAACCTATTTTTTGGATAACCTACCAGGCGGAAATCATTTTATGCATTTTGAAAGAATCCAACAATTTACTCTCGAGTAGCTCAGAATTTAACAGTAAGAAGATAAAAGAAATGAAGAAACAATGAAGAAAAGCTGTATAATGTTTCCAGGAGTTCCACAGCTAATTGTCAGAAAAGGGCGTTCACTCGATACTTGAAGATTGAAGCAAGAGTGTTTAACGCAAACGAGCAAGCATTTTTTTCTAAATCTTGTGAAACCAGTAAATTCCTCTCCTTAAAATAGACAAACACGTTTGCTTAAGTTCACTGTTCCTGAATAGTAAACTTCGCCTTCTTGAATCGCAAGCAATTTAACCAAAAATTTATATTCGAAAATAGTGGTAGCCAAATTCAAGTGACTATTCGAAAGTTATTAAAAATCAGTCCATGACATCAGTCATTTTTCGAGTCAGTGCGTAGGCTTAGTAGCTGTGATTAAGAAAAGACTTTTTAAGGTTACTACACAAGGCTGTGATTAAAATTCAATTTACGTATTAAGACTTGATTGCAATAAAATGCTGTCATTAAAGCCCTGTTATTGGCATGTGCCCTGTACAATGTTTAACTTGTTAAACTTTTTAGAATTTCTTTTTTGCAACTTTTGATACAGGTTTGTATTTTTTGCAACTTTTGATACAGGTTTGTATTTTTTGCATTTTATTTACTCATTAATGTAACAACAAACACCTTTCTGTTTATCAAATATATTTTTCCAGCTGTTTCGTATTTTATTTAACGTTTTCAGTGAAAAATCAAACGTGTCTACTACTGGAAAAGATAGATGTTTACTACTGATTTTTTCGTGTCCACTACTGGTGCATTTTCAACTCTCCAAAATTCACATTTTACATTTTCAACTTGATTCTTTTCCAGAAAAGTTTAGCTGCTTTAGATGATGAAAAGAAGATATTCCTTCTATAAAACACCTTTTTAAGGATCTTCAATGACTTTAATCTTCAAAAACGAGGAATTATTACTGTTTTTTAATTAGATTAATGATTCATCTAACGAGAGAAGTGTATTCTCATGGTATTCTACTAAATCAAATACACATTCAACTTTTCAAATGAACTATTTTTATGTCCTACTAGCTGATCCGCCCGGCGTTGCACGGTCCCGTCAAAAAATAATACGAAACGTGAAATCCCTCTAAAATTCCCTGCACGAGACAGTTCCTCTGGAAACTCCTTGTCTATTCTCTTAACTTTTTGTCTATATATTTCAGTGGCACTTCCGCCTATTATTTCAATCGGAAACGCACAGTTTCAAAACCTTTTCTGTTCATCATTAGTAATTGTGACACATTTTTCAAACTTAAAAACCCTTTTCGACTTTTGAATTTCGCTATACTTATTAATTATTGTTTATCTCCCTAACAACTTTTTTCATTTAAAAAACTTTACTGATTATTAATTAAACGGCTTAAAAAATACAAATAAATATCTGGATAAATATCAGGCTCACTTATAAGAAAATCATAGCTTAGCAGCCTGAATTTAGTAAAATCAGGAGCCTTGAAAAATTCGTACATCGAAATTCTGATATATTATATATATCACATTATAAATATACACAAATATTTGAAAAATATATAAATATTTTTAACTCATTGACAAATCAATATGCTCCTTAAAAGCTCTGTAATGCACTGATAATACACCGTGATACACCGTGACACCTAACATATTGGTCATTTAAAAGATAAGAAATAGGACACTGGTTAGCTGGCAATATAATGGAAACTTGTAGAGGTATCGATGTTACAAGATTTTAATCCATAACTGTAGAAGTCTGAAAATATATTTCGATAAAGTGACCCACAACTTCCATTCATTGCTTAATTCTAATGATATTATATGGTCAACCCATTTACTTATTTATATATTTATTTAATCAGAAATGTTTCACCTAATTAGAGCTAGGTAAATTTGGTTTCTAGGGTATTGCATGAAGATTGTCTTTCTCTTTCTCAAACCATTTATTGGCAGTTCGAGTTGTGTGACATGTTAAATTATCATACATGTAATGGCCATCAGCAGAATATTCACCTGATTTAGAGCTCCGCATTTCTTAATCATGCACAATATCTCAAACAAGGCACGAATAACAAGTTTGTGATAACAAGATATACAAAAGTTTTATGTAAAAATTGCCAGCGATTGAAAGTGTTTCATTCTCGGTCAACTTAAAATTCTAAAATAGAGGTTTTTTAGGGGTGTTTTAGAGGCTGTGCAATTTATAGATCAGAAAATGTTACATAATATCCGTAAAAAAATAATAAAAATTTAGTGTTTGAGAGCATTTTTGTGACTAAGATTTGTTGGATACTTATATCTTTAATAATAGTTTAAGAGAAGCCTTGGAAGAGTCTTTAAAAGGCGATATTCATGGGAAAACAAATTATTTATTTATTTATTTATTTATTTATTTATTTATTACTAGTTGCTATAGAATGTTCATTTTGTTAGTTAAACAGTTTAATTTCCGTATCACATATCAGTAGTTTAGAATATTTTAAAAGTAGACTTCACATGGCAGCTGATATCTACAATAATGTATGATTAAACTGAAAATGGAAATTCATGTAAACTCTTATTAAATACAAATTTTCAATACGATAATCAGATTGAAAAGAAATAATTACAAAAAGTCTTATTATTTCTGTATGTTTCTTTGTTGAGAGCATTTTTTCGCTCTTTTATTTCACTTTGTTTCCGTGCGTATTTATTCTGTTATTTTTTCTTTTCATAAATACCACATTATGAATGAGATTTTATCTGTGATTTTTAAAAATTCTGTAATTGAGGCAGATTTTCTATTGTTGACATATGTGAAAATATTCTTGCTTGGATGGATTGTATAAAAACTATTGCATCTTTATAAAAGAAAAACAAGAAAATCATACGGTAAACGCGCTTTTGACTCACACATCTGCCAACATTTGTCAGTTACTTTTTGAAGTGGGCCTTTTTCATTTACCTTTTGATATTACATGTTTGTTTGATTTGTTGGGGGCGTTACAAAAATATTTTTCTAACGAGTGTTAAACAGACCGGGACCTCCGTTTAAAGTAGAATCGGTATCGGACCCACTACAAACATCCATGCCTGAGTCGGGATTCGATCGGGCATCCTTTGTCTTATCGCTAGTGCCATAACGACTATAAAAACAGGTGGCCTCTATTACACATAATTTTGTATTAGATTGTAAAGGCATAAATGCTTTATCTTTCATCAGTCTTGAATTATTGAACTAACGCTAAATAATATGTATTTTTAACGTACATTTTCCAATTATATGGATAGTCACAAATAAAAAAAATCATTTTGTTATGTTAAATAAACAATTTGCTGTGTAAATAAGATCTGACTATATATAACATTCCAACTTTTAAAACTTCCTTCACTTATTTGTGGATAAGTAATTTCACTAGAAAATGAAAAAATTCTAATGCTGACGATGAAATAATTCCTCCATTGGATCATATGAAAATATTCCATTTTGCAGGAAAAATCCTGAAATATTCTTTACAAGTTATACCCATTCAATTAAAACTACTAGATGTTATCAGAACATCAATAATTTAAAAATACTCTGTTTACAAATCAACAATGTCATTTGAAAGATACTGCATGAATTTGTTATACATTGTGCAATCACTCGCGTTAAAAATATTTATAGTACTGATTAAAATACTCAACTAGACATTTAACAGCCTAATACAAATTAGCCTTAATTTTTAACATTAGATCGAGACGCAGGTATTGCTGGTTATTACTACTTTGAATAAAATATGATGCAGGAAACTTGCGATTCATATAAATATCAATATTTTAAAACATTTAATGTCTATCAAGATTAGAAATTTTGATGGTTTTGATTAGAAGGGATTAATTGTAGAAACCGAAGTTAAATAGTTTGTCTAAATAAGTATTGTTTAATTTTTTACTATACTAAAACTCTATTTAAGTAAGAATCATCAATATTACTTGTTAAATTGTATTTGAAAAGTTTCGTGTGACATAATTGGTTTAGTCTTCTAACGTCTAAAGAAGCATTATAAATATTAAGTTTTACTTAAATTACACATTATAAATTTGTATAGCCTATATTAGATATTTTTGTCACAAAACATTTTAAATAGTGAAAGGTAGATTAAGTAGACTAAGTAGAAAATGCATGATTTTGTTTATTTCAGAAAATTTACACATATATACTAGCTAATAAATTATCATCATAGCACAGGGAAAATTATTACAATATACATAAATTTTACACACATTTGAAAAGTTTCAATTGCGACGACATACAAATACATCACAGAAGCACAAGCTATTAGCATAATATTTTATCATATTAGAAAAGGAAAAATCGAGAAAATATTTTTAAAAAATGAAAAAAAATTATCATATTGCATAAAATTACAAAGAAACTATACTCGAAGATTCGTTTATATGGACAAAAAAAATATCTTGCTAAATACAACACAACATTATGTTTTTAAGCAATAACATTATGTTCATCTGATCATTTCTTCATTTGCCATGTAATGCCAGGTGTAATTAAGATAAGACGTCCAGATGGGTCCAGATGTATTAGGAAATGCAAAAGCTCCTAAGCATCGAGCCATCAGTGTTCCTTTGGGTCCAAATGTGCTAATGAATATATTTACAAGAGTAATTAGAGAGACTAAACCCAATGTTATTTGATTCAAAATATTTGAATATGTTTCATCACTCATTTTCTGGAAAACTTGGCATCCAAGTAAGAACATTGCAAGACCAACGAGAAGCTGGAAAGATTAAAATAGTACATGTTTTAATGTGGATAAATCTATTTATTATTTTTTATAGTCAGAATAACGAAATATACACATGAAATTTTTAAATATTATTTTCACAAATAGTTTTGTGTAAATCTTATCAAATTATTAGATGCTAAACATCAAGTTTTTGCTATTTATTTAACTTAACCCTTTCCGGCACAGTGGTCCCACTCCGGGCACACCTAATTTTAATTCCAAACTTGCATTCGACACCAAGAATATTTTAATAAAATTTTGCTTCTACAATGAAAGCTTGAAATAAGGCGTTCTTATTTTCTAAAAAAGTCGTTTGTCAATTCCGGTGTCAGTCAGTAATTTCGCATTTTACGAACATAATATGTCTGTGCCGGAAAGGGTTAACTTAAAATGCGCTATTTCTATGTAACAAATAGACCAAAAGAGCAAGGTGAAAAAAATTATTTATATTCAGTCCCAAACAGCAAATATTTCTACGGCGAACTTCGGCCAAATGTCTTAACTCGACTACTTTTTCGTTCTAACGACCTCACGCCTCGGGGTCGGCTGTCCGTAAGGCAAACTGCCTGTCGACTGTCGCATCCCGACTGCAATTGAATCAATTTTGAAGCCTTTTCTTGTTAGTTTTCGATCGCTTGGTAATCTTTTGCAAAGTGCACAGCGATATCATATGATATGTTGCCGATAAGCTAATGATATCATATAGGAAATTTTTAAGATGCAAATAACATTTGAAACGTAAGAATGTTCGTTTTAATTTAAAAGAAGATATTGTTAATCGGAATATTTTCCACACAAGATGCAAGAATATTTGCATATCAATTATATAACTAATTAAAATGTAAAAAAAAAAAAAAAAAAAAAAATGCGTTTTAGTTTAAAATTTAAATTTTGCTGTTAAATGAGTTTGCAATAAAAATTAGAACTCATTACAATTCAAATTTAAATTACAATTAATTCTTCATTGTAAGATGCAAAAAAACATTACATTTAAGTTAAAAATTAACGTTCTTACTACGTTATTTAACGTTATTAGCTACTTATACTATTGATAAATAAAGATTTTTGCATCTGACAATGAATAATTAACTGGAATTTAAATTTAAATTCGTAATTAACCGTAATAATTGTAGCTTTGTAAAATCATTTAACAGCAATATTTAAACTTTAAATAAAACAAAATTTCTTACACTTTAATTAATTACACCCTCGATATAATTTTTGTATCTTATAGAGCAAAATATTCCCATTTAAAAATAACTATTATTTGATTTAAAATGAACTTTCAAACATTTCAATTATATAATTTTTAAAACTTACAATGAAAAATATACTCACTTAACACTGCTACTAGCAGCGAAAATCCTATTCTTTAAAACTTTGTATTATACGGTCGTGTATGGAAAATTAGCATTTATTCTTTCTTTTAACCCCTTCAGGGGCAAAGTACTCTTGTAGCTAAAATATTGAAATGATTGATTGACACCAGGATTCACGAACGAATTTATTTTAAAATAAGTAAAAGCTTTTCCTCATGTACCTTATAAATTCAGAATTTGGTTATAAAATTCTGGTGTAAATGTGGCATTTTGGGATTAAAATTAAGTGGTATATATAATATACCGGTGCCCTTCAAGGGGTTAATATCTAAATAATTATTTTAAAGAATGCATTGTTCAGTCATTTATTTAAACTTTGAAAAAAATATATATAATTAAATTTCTCACAATCTGAAGAAAAAGATGATATAACTTCTTTATAAGATAATTTACATAACAATATTTAGAAAAAATTCTCAAGAACTTTTCCAAACTTTTCGTAAAAATGGCATATTTTATTTACTTACGGTTATAGAGTTTTGTTTTCTTAATGACCACAATTTTATCTGAATATTTTCCAAGAAATTACTTTTTAACTCAGAAAATTCTAATTCATAATTGACAAAATACATTTAGAGAAAGTTAGTTTGTTTTTGTAATAGTCTACATTTCAAATTTTATCTCCTTTATTTCAATTTATTTATAAAAATCAACAATGTCTTTCTAATCACTTGTTTCAAATCAACGCCTGGATCCGCGCCTGAAAGGATGACGCTGAAAAATTCAAGCTGTGTCTTTCTAGCGTTATTCGTTTGTCCTACGACATACGCCCCCCTCCCCCTCCCCCGCATGCCCCCCCCCCTTTTGAGAGTTTTATCTTCAGCATTCAAATGCTACTAAAAATAAATAAAAGTTGTGTCACACTATTAGAAAAAATATGCTTGCAAAGGAAAAAAAATACTAGGTATATAAGTCGTTTTGATTTACTCTTTTTAACACTTTCCCACATAGTTGAAAAGTGTTTATGAATTTGGTTTGTCTGTCATCTGTCTGTCTGGCCGTGCTCTAACTTGCGTAAATATATTCGGATTGGCATGTAATTGATATACATTATTAAGGTTTATCATAGCATGTTCGGTATTGAAAATGAAGTGTGTAGCATTTATAGTTCATTTACAGGATAGCCAAAAGTATTCGGTTACATTATGGTCTATGGGGGAAAATCATTCGCGTTATATTTTAATGCTACTTTAAACATAAGGAAATTTATATATGTTATTGAAGCGAATAGAAGAAGGTTACTTTACTATAGAGTATGTTATGTGTAGCACTTATAGTACATTTACAGGGGAGCTTAATTAGTTCAGTTTATTAGATTCCATCTATCAAAGTATATTTTTAATTATGAATGTAGATACGTAATTTTGTAAAAAGAAAGAGAAAATAGAAAAAAATGCTTCTAAATTTTTAGTTTTATTTTATACTATGTATGTCTGTAAATTTTTTAAGACATTAATGTTTACTGATTTGTGATTGAACAATTTTTATTCTCGCCAAAAGAACATTTCTTCCAAAATACTTTTCTCCCTGTACTCCATTCAACTGTGCGTTTAAAATTGATATGTCCTTGGAACATGAAAAAGCATTTTGAGAGGATTTGTGAGATACGATCTTGCAGATTGTTGGTGGGTTTCAGACAATCATATGACATACTTCCCATGTCCTCTCGGCAGGGGGACAGGATTATCGAGGAGACAAACAATCGCTCCCTGTAAAGGGATTCATATTTTGTTAATTCGGGATTAGCGGCAGATCTCATACTTACGAAAATTTGCCAATTAATTAATATAATTAATTAAAACATAAGCCGATTAATTAAAATTTGCCGATCTGATATCCTGGCCACGTTTGTCTTTGACATTAACCAGAGAAATCGCTGGTTTTTGTCGAGATGATATTATCTGAATCTCATCATACGACTTACTGTTCATTTACCGACGATTTTTATCTAAAAGGCCGAAATTTGGCGATATCTCATGCTGTTGGGTTACTGTATACATGAATCTACAAAAACAACTTTTCAAAAGTAAAAAAAGCCAAGCGTAAAAAAAAAAAAAAAAAAAAAAAAAAAAAAAAAAAAAAAGTTGTGGCTAAAAAATGGTGTGATATCAATTTTCCAAGCTATTATATTACTTATTTAACTTTTTTCCATTAAATAAGTTATTATATATATAAGTTGAGTGCCTACGTATATGTTAATAGAAATCGTTTTCTCCTGTACTAAATACATCCTAACGAGTTTCTGAAAATTCAATTTTTTTTAAATTATGCATGATGGGCTTGGCGGCCACCTTTGCATATTATTTACAAAATTCTAAGCACTCAAATACGTAGTTAAAATCCGAAGTTAAAAATTGTTATTTAAGCAAATGTTTTAAGCGTTTCATTTATAGACTTGTATGCTCTGAAAATTGTGTCTTAAGATAATGATGACTTACCTTAAAGATTCATCTTATGATTTATTTTTTAGAGTAATTACTAATTTCAAACTAGTAAAAATCAATTTCTCAAAATAACAGTCTTATCTAATTTATCTGTCCGTAGTTAAAATCTGAAGTTCGAAATTGTTATAAACATATTACATTGCAAAGATATTACGCTTTTACTTTAGAAATTTGGATGCTTAGAAATATGGAAAGATGGCCGCCAAGCCCATCATGCATAATTTGAAAAAAATTGAATTTTCCGAAACTCGTTAGGATGTATTTAGTACAGGAGAAAACGATTTCTATTAACATATACGTAGGCACTCAACTTATATATATGATAACTTATTTAATGAAAAAAAGTTAAATAAGTAATATAATAGCTTGGAAATTTGATATCACACCATTTTTTAGCCACAACTTTTTTTTTTTTTACGCTTGGCTTTTTTTACTTTTGAAAAGTTGTTTTTGTAGATATCATTTCTTTTTTTTTTAAATAGATTAAACATAATTTAACAATGTAAACATGAGAAATAATTTAAAATTACATTTTACTTTCAGTCATTGTTTAAAGGGTTAACTAGAAATACCAGTAGATTTTTGCAATTAAACTAATTACACTCTTAAAAACAACATACTAAATGTGGCTTGTTATAATACTTGTTATCCCCCGTTAAAAAATATCACTGACTTATCCAAGAAATGAATAAAAATGGAATACGTACATAGCGTGTCAGTGCTGCATTTGATATCAAACGTGATATCACGCTCTTTCATTATTAGCACTAGCTGGCTTCGCCCGTTAGCGGGCCCCTAATTTATATCGGGGCCTCGAATCTTGTAAAACCTCGAATAAGATAAACCTCGAACCGAACGTACCTCCGACCTGGTTCCCCGCTGCCTTCGGCACCGGATAATCCCTTAATTTGCACATCGAATAGTATAAACCTCTAACCAAACGAACTTCCGACACGGGTCCCCGCTTCCTTCGGCATCTTATAGCAGCAGTCGTGCTGCACACGCTCAAGTTCCATCTTCCACCACCAGGTAGCGCAATCTGTTCTATATGAACCTCGGGCACTGAAGGCTATAGATGTCGAGTCGAATGAGCTATACCCCGTCGTGATCCAGCCCATAGAACCAGAGATAGGAAAGTACCCCCTGGTGGTGAAAAAACGAACTAAAATAGGAAAGCTCTATCGATGTCGAGTCGAATGAGCCATACCTCGTCGTGATCCGACCCATAGAAACAGAGATAGAAAAGCGCCCCCTGGTGGTGAAAGCTAATCGCGTTTGGGGGGAAAAGTGGAGAGATGAACACCGGAGATGCATAATAGGATTAAGCGGTCATAGACCTTTCCAACGATGTATCACATGAGGGGTATGTGCAAAATTTAGAAAATAACACCCCCCCCCCCCCCGAGCATAATATGATTAAGCGTTCACAGACCTTTCCAACAATATACCACATGAGAGGTGCCGGCAAAATTTAGAAAAGTGCCCCCTTTGAGGAGGGGGGGGGGGGTGAAAGTGGGAGGATGGACCCCGAAGATACATAATATGAATAAGCAGTCACAGGCCTTTCGAACAATATATCACATGAATAGTGTTGGGGGAGCGCAAAATGTGGGGGTGACACCTGTGATGCATAACATGAATAAGTGGTCACAGCCCTTTGTAACGATATGTGACATGACGGATATTGTTAAAATTTAGAAAAGTGTCCCCCCTTGTGTAGGCAAAACGAGCTCCGCCCCTCCCTATAATTTTTGAATCGGCTTTATTTTTAAAATTTATGTTATGTGTTATAAAATATCGTAAAGTTTCAAACAGATAGCCTTATTATACTTCCTAATTTTGTTCACGCCCCTCCCCATCCCCTCCCCGAAATGTGACGCGCCATTCTTTTTTACAATTTTTTTTATCATGTGTTATAAACTAAAAGTTTAAAACAGATCGCATTGGAATTTAATAGTACTTGCTGAAATTACTATTATATATAGAATAATATAGAAATAAACCCTCCTTTAGCTTGTAATTAAGATATACGAACAATTTTTAGAATTTCTGAAAGCTGATTTTTATTTATTTATTTATCTATTTATTTATTTTTTGTTTATTTATTTATTTTTATTTTTATTTTTATTTATTTTTATTTATTTTTTGCGTTGTCCTGTGCATGTTTGGAATTTCTTAGCAATTTCTTAGATTTACATTATTTTATTCAATTAAACATTGTACTGTTACAATAAATTTAAATGGAAACTTCACTTCTAAAACAAAAATAATTTAACAACTGGATTTCATTAATTTATAGGAAAATGACGTGAAAGGTATTCCTGCGAACAAAATGCCTGTCCCTTACTGTTTTTTTTTTTTTTTTTTTTTTTTTTTTGTAGAAATAAATGAATCACATTTAATTCATTTCAAAAATTTTGTTTACGTTTGGAAAGAAATTTTAAATGCCGATAGCTCTTAATGTATACATTTTAGAAGGTACATCTTCCCTCAAAAACTAATTTATTTTTAAAGATCTTTCTAAAAACGAAAATTATATATTTAAATTATTTTTTAAAGCATAAACACTACGTCTGATTACTTTATTTTACAATATTATAAGAACACGCATTTTATCAGACAGTTAAATACACTAAACAAACACGAGTGAAAAATTGACCTGGGCCAGGACTCGAACCTGGGACCTTGAGCGTGCCGTGTTGACGCGCTGCGACTGAGCCACCCAGACCGATATCCTTCAGCGGCAATTTCTCATACTTATTCATGTTGGAAGCAGTCATCTGCCACAGTTTGCAGTCATATTTAATTGTCTGATAAAATGTGTGTTCTTATAATTATGAAGTTTTTTTTTGTTTTTTTTAAATATCTTCAGAAGAAAATGACTGACTTGCTGACGAAATTTGATGTGGTTATAACCCCTGTTACTGATTTGTGCTATTATAATACAGATGGTACATGGTCGTTGGCGGGTTTTATCTCTGTTTTGGCATATTTTTTTAATCGCCAAGTTAATTAACAGTTTTTTGCTAATTAAGGATAGCAAATAATTTTTTTTTACACTGGATTTTATAAAAGCACATAGATTACGTAATTACTTGTCCAAAAATGCAATCCTTTTTTTATTCTGCCCAATATTAAGGCCTGTAGGTTGTTTGAAAAAAAAAAAGTTTGACGAAGAAAAAAGTGATCATTTTAAGTAACTCGACGTTTTTTTAAAAAAATCTATATCTCTGCTTATAAATCACTTATGAAGATGAGTTTGGTCTTAAATTGAAGAAGTTCTTCCTTAGATTCTTCTAGTTTTCGTTTTTTTTTATTCAGTGACGCTTGGTTTATTTTATATCTGATATTTTAATCTGGCATGTTTTGTCGATTTAACATTGCGAAATTGTTTTCTGTAAGTAAGCAGTAGCGGTCTAGTCCAGTTCTTGGCGTTGTTTGTGTGGCGTTTTTTTTTAAGCTTGGCTCGGCAGAGCGACCGCCCTGCTTCATTAACTTTTTATGAGCTTAAATTCATAAGTCCGGGGTAGTTAGAATAATATTTTACATTTAATATTTTTAAAAAAAGCTTTGATTCCAAAGAAAACTATTCTAAACGCATAATTTGAAAATGCATTTACTGAATACTTCATTTTGAAACTTTTTGTGTATGTCATACTGTTTGACATATTTCCCAGTACCTTAATCTTTAGCTGTCGTATTCAGGTTTTATACTTCTCTGGGAAATTAAGCTGAACTAATTTGGATAATGCCAGCGACTTCATAAAACAAAGAAATTTTTCTGAGTTTTTATTAAAGTTTGCTTTTACGCGTACTTTTATTGCGTTTTGAAGGAGTATTTTCTATGTGTTGGTGATTGTTTGGTTACAGTTACAGATATAAAATAAACCTTTCTTCTTATTAAAAAAGTCTCACATGTCAAAGTAAATCAAAACTAAACTGCTCATTTTCATACTAAAATACAAATACGTTTCACACCAGCAATTCGCAGTTTATATTGTATCGCTGTAGCACCCTGTTCTAGATAATAATAGAAATAGCAAATATTAAAGATAAAACTAAGCTTAAAGATTTTCTACCTATTTATAAACAAATGTGTTTTTCAAAATGATTCTGATGAATACAACAGTGCACTCAAATATAACTTTCTTATAAATAAACAAGGCATATTTATTTGAAAATATAACTGATTTTGTATCGCTGTAGCACCCTGTTATACAACGTTTTTGAATATTTCCTTATTTTTCGAATGTCATACATAATTTTACTCTTTTATGAAAGATTTTCATCTAAATAAAAAATGCTAGGCCATTATAGACTGGAGAAGCATAAATAAAAAAAAAATATATATATATATATATATCGGTAAACGTGCATTAAGTACATTGTTTTTCATAAATTAAAGAAAAGCATATAAAAGCAAATAACCCGTTCAAAAGTTAACCAACTTATACGAAATTGAATATGTTGTTAAACATATATGTTTAATAAAAAATACTGAACAAAAGGGTATGCTGAAAAGAAATTATCTTCAATCGGAATGTATCTTTTATATTCAAGGAAAAGTAGGGTAAAACCGTATACCTTATTGATAGTTGCTCCTTGAAACTAGCATTTCTGACAGATTTTAATGTTACTTTGCGTACATATTCTGCACCTAACCTTACACAATAATATCAGTTTAAATATATGATTAATTCATCCCAGTTTTATCAATAAATGATTATTTATAAAAACAATTATTTGGTCTCACCACACCTGTAGAGTAAAACTTCATGGATATATTAATCTTACAAGAAATGAAAAAATTTAGACTTTCTTCTAAAAAGAAATAACGTATTTTTCATTTTACAACTTTAACTAAGGAACTAAACTAATAAGCTTCCTATTATATATTAATGCTTTAATATTTAAAGACAAAAGCATAATTATCTTCATTGCAATCTGAGAAATTTAAGAAAAGAAGTTCATCTCTTTATCAGCTTTATAAATATCATGATCACTCTTGTCCACGCAGTTTTTATTGCTTTTTCTTCAAACATTGTTTACGCGCTCTTCAATTATTATTTTCTAATATCCTTTTTTATACCACGTAAGATACCGGTTTTACTCCAAGAGAATGTGGGTCGGAAAGCAAATCGTAAAAATTCCCTTTCAAATGCTACCAATACTTTCAGTGCGGAAAATATATCCTTATTAAATGTGTTACACATAGTAATATAAAAAGTTTCAAACATAAAACTTCAGATTTAAGAATTTTAAAAACTAGAAAGAATAAAACAAAAAATGATGAAATAATCTTTTAAACACAGAAACTATATAAATACCAGTATGGAGATATTGTAATGGGCGCTTCACCTTCAGGCCTAAAGGTAAGTATTTCAATCACTACCCGCTATAGGGCCGCTCAAATTGGGACAAAACTGAGATATCCGGTTTCACCTGACTAGACGTTATTACCCAACTTTTCTCTACTATAAAAATGTACGTTTGAGAATAAAACTGCAGGTTTAGCTGTGATTGTCAGATACAAAATCTGTAATATCCAATTTGGTACAATGACTTGGAGGTATCTTTTGCCAGAAAAAACTGCGATGGGGGAGAATTGAAAGGGTTAGAGGATAGTCAAAATCAGACAGTTGCCAAGATTTTTTTTTAATGCAAGAAATTCTTATGTTTATAGACATTGACAAAATATTGAACCATAAATTCGGTATCCAAAAAGCTCAACTAAGAACGCTTAAAAGCGAAATAATTTTAGAGATGAAGAAAAGAAGAATGAAAACGTCTTTGGCTATCATTCAAAACAATAAAGTTTTTTTCTTAAGAAAAATTTAGATCCGGTGACATTGCTGTGCAAAATTTCAGTTTGTTACTAAGATACATGGGACAAGAATTTATCTAATTATTTTAAAATGCGCTGCATGCTAGATGCAGCCTTCATGCATCTTATATTCATATGAGTAAGACACATAGGGTCATTTCAATAGTAAAGCAGCAACATTTTTAAGCTATTTTCCACACATTACAATATTTACTTTAATTCTTAATAATTTTTACTGAATTTTGATGTAAAAATTTATTATTGAATTTGAGATTAACTGAACTTCTAATGAATACATTTTACTTCTTAAAACAGTAACACTGCTACATATTATTTTGGATACTTCTGTTTAAATAACCAAAACTTACTTGCAAAACCATGGATGTTATCAAAAGTGCTAGAACATGCTTGTAGTATATATGAAATTGTCCTAACTCCAGAACAAATTTTAATTGTTCGCAGTTTGCCGAGAAAAGAGCAATGTCTAAGAATCCTCCAGCTATGGTGATTCGTCTTGTCATCAGAGAATTTGCAGTTTGAGAAGAGTTCAACACCTAAACAAAATAAATTCATATTTCATTCCATTACTTTAAAATTGAATTTCATTGATATAGTAATTAAGCAGTTTTATCCTTAAATAGCTTTTCCTGGCTTCATTTTGTTATTAACAATAGATCAGTTGAAGTTCTGCTAAACTTTTCATTATAAATGTGATAATTATATGAAAATATAAGAATCACACTAATATAATTCGATCTTTCTCATAATAATTTCGTGCAAAGAATTAAAAATATATAAAACCGTATTCTTGTTTATTGTTACTTATTGGAATTTTAACTAGCATTTAATATCATTTCATGAATCAATTAAACAAAAGATCCTTAACATATTTGTAAAAGCAAGTTCATTTTTATGTTAATCATAAAATAGTTGCATTTAATGAAATCAATAGAGATATTTTCAAAGTTATTTTAAATAGTTTTCGTATTCGATAGTGGTAAAACTTTGAATAATTTTGTGACGGATTTATATATAGCAAATTTATTGTGCTTCATAAATAAAAAACTCCTCTCTGCACTGTAAACGAAATTTCTGAAATTCAGACATATAAATGTCTGAAACGGATGGTTAAAAAAATACACAATTTAAAGTGAACTAATTTTTAAGGCGCTTGTAAGTGTCTGGTTTTCAGACATTTGAAATATCTGAAATATCGCCATTTTTCTTACCCGGGTAAACAGCTAGAAATTAAAAAAAAAAAAAGCGCTAGTGCTGCCATCTATGGAAGCATCTCTATTTACGATTATGGGAGGATAATCTAAATTTACGTTTTTAACCAGGCCTTCATTGAACCCGGGTCCTACTCGTTACAAATCCAATGCCTCATCCATTTCGTCATCCATCACACGAGTCAGTTATTTTAAATGCAAGTCATCTAATGATGCGGACGCATGTTGATATTTTTATAGGATTCATTAATTTGTTGCTGAGAAAAATGGAAATTTTGAACGGGATTTTGGCTATATTTGGTCAATATGAGATAGTTGTTAAGATTGTATAACTTTATTATTTATGTGGAGGACGTAGATATGAATGATACATATTTTCAATTCGATTGTTATCAATAATTTTCTTAAATGAAAAAGCGCTCCCTGGATATTGAAATTTAACTAACTAATTTTTTTTGACCGATTTAAAAAAAACATTCCGTTTATTGAGGGAGGGTGGGGGGAGGAGTAGCTATCATTCATAACGTCTTGAGACCTGAAGTTTCAATAATACTACAAACACTCATTCATTGCTTTGGTACAAACAAAATGACACCATAGATGACAGATAAAAACATTTTTCTCAAATTGAAACTTTAGGGGCTGGTCATTTAGATTCCCAAACATAAGTCACAAATTTCTATCTCCCAAAATTATCAATTTAATTATCAATAACCTAAATTCACACAACGAACAAATTAAAGGCTTTAAATAAGTAACTAATCTTACTAACTACGCATCCACAAAAAGTTTTATTGTAAAGCATTTAAGTTAAATAATGGCTACTTTCTTGGCTTCACAGGCTTGAATGTGATTACAAAACTTATATGAAAATAACATTTATTTTAAGGGAAAATCAGCGTCCATGGTGTCATTTATTTGTTTCGTTTTAAAGAAAGATCATTGAGTTATATAGAAGTGAAATCAATATGTAAAAAAAAATCCTCCAATTTAGTTTTTATCAGAAAAAAAATCGATGTCCCCATTTGGGTACTCAGACTGAAGAAGGTAAATCCACCATGAAAATTAATTGTGTACGTTCTGTATTTTTTATTTTTTTTATGTATAAGAAAACATAAAGGTAAAACTTACTTTTACGCTTTAAAATATTTTCTTTTATAATCCAAGGAGCTGTTGTATTTATTATATTTGTGAATGCATTACGCCGTCATGTAATAGCGGCATCCATCGTCATCACTGCACCTGCCTGCTCTGTCCTCCTTCCCTTCTCATTTGAGATGTGATCAACAACGCTAACGTTATGTCTTAATTTAAGACATTTTACCATATTAAGACACTTTATTTTGGTTCATTTCTACCACCACTCCATTAAAACACACAAGCGTCTTAAATTAAGGTAGCTATTATGTCTAAGCTCTATATTAAGATATTTACGTGTCTTAAATGCTTTTTCAGTCGTTTTTTGTCTTACTTTAAGACTCCTTTATTTGCAGCGTACATATATTTCATCGTAAATACACTTAGTGGCTAAAGTACTATGACCTATCCTCACTGAAATTTCTATTTCTTAGGTATTATTAAAAATTGGAATTTTACCATCGCATATAAAGAAGAGTTTCGCCGATCTATTACTGTTAGTTTTTCATTTTAAGCGCGCTTTGGTTACGTTTGGATGAGAGACTGTTGAACGTAAATCACTACCGGCTTGGAAAAATGAACCGATTACAGCATTAAAATAAGGAAGGGACCTACCTCAGGAAGTCAGATAATTTATTTTCAAACAACACAGATGATGCATCCCTTTAATGAAAGTTACATGTAGTTATATCCTATATTATTCTTAATTGATTTTTTTGTGCTTTTTTCAAATGTTTTATGATTATGTCTGATTTCAATACGGAAAGCACTTTATTTTTATTCTGCCTTTGACTATACTGGTTGGGACATATTTTACGTCCGAGTTGACTATTTTGTTTTCAATTCGTACAATTTTTTAAAAAGTAATCTCTGCCATATACTTATACTACGATATTTTCAAGATAAATCTACAAAAAAGAAAAATTTTTGTAAATTGTGGTGCAAGTGAATATCGTCCGTTCTGGCCCGTAATCAAACGGTTAATTATAAAATTGAGATTTTATTATTCTACATGAATTGACGTTTATTGAACTGTATATACCTCTGTATATAACAGGGTGTCCTGTACCGGTACCGGCCTATTTGAAAATTTACGTTATTTTATTTTTATTATTTTTCTATTATTTTTCTATCATTTAAATATTACTATGTGACTGAATGTGACTGTGTGTTCTCTTTATGAAGATTCATCATGAAATCAGTTACTAAATAATTTTTATATATTTTGCATCTTGTCTTGAAAAATCTATTTGTCTTGTATGTTTATTAGTGCATTTTTAAATGTCATTTTTTAAATAAACGTCTTCGTAGAGTTTCAACTTTTATTTCATGGTCAAGTCTTCCATTTCTGTGGTTTTATATCTTAGTATGCTGAAACTAACGCAAAAAAAAGTTGGAAATTGTACTTTAAACGTCACAAATTAGGTGCGTTCGTACTATAACTAGTTTTATAAATATTCAGATCTTGGTGCAATAACTGTTGCACTATTATACAAAAATGCATGAATACAAAACTTATTTCATGTGCAGATTTTCATATTATAGATATTAATTTTATTTTATGAAATTAAGTTTCAATACACTTTTACAAACAATTAATTACAATTCTGTTACATTAAAATTATACAATGCGTAAATATCCAATGCAAGACAATGTAAAAAATCATACTATTATTATTTCACAGAAAAAAAATGAATTATATCGTCTGTTATTATGATATGATTAATTTCCGTAATAAAATAAGTGCATTTTATATTTTGTTGACATTTACTAAAAATTCCAAGGGAAAACTTAAGCATTGAAAATTCCAGAACTTGAAATTTATATTTAGACTCTTTTTCCATTTAATATCTATTTCTCCGGAAATATCTATCCAAAAAAAAGTAGGTAGATTATATGATTGCTATAATTAAACAATTTAAATATACAAATTAGGTTTTTAAATTCAGTAATACGTAAATAATATGACTCCATCTTAAATATGACGTAATCACCATGCCAACCTAGAAACATTACCTATCATGGGATATCATTGAATTAATTACGTATTATAGGATTTAATAGAATGGGGGAAAACTTTTATTTAAATCTTTTTAAGTTTTGATTCGATTTTCATAAAATTTTAAATGACTCGACAAAATTCTGCAACGATTATATATATTTAATTTCAAACCATTCGGTTGGGTAGTTTTTGCTCTGTTATTTGCAGACAGACGGACAGGCGGACGGACCAGATGATGACTATAGGTGCTACGTATTTATATAATTACGAACGCACCTAAAAACAATCGGTGTCATTGTTCTGTTTTATATTATTTTTTTTTATTTTCTGTTTCACAGATCATTTTCAGTGAATTCAAAAGTAAATTAATAAAATTACGATTTCAGATGTAATTGTTGAACATACAGACCGTATAAATCATCTTTTATGTTTTACGTAGAGTTTCAAAGGTAATTAACTCAATGCTTACTCAAAAGCATGCACAGAAAAATAAACTACTAATGAAAACTACTAAAAATTCTTTAGTACAACACGTTTTATGATATTTGAAAACTTTTTCCCAGCAAAATATATAAAATGCATTAGTCACTATAATTAATACTTTAGTATTCATTTAAACGCGAATATTTAAAATCTGGTTACTTTTACAACTGGTGCGCCAGCTTCTATATCAGGAGAACTGTTGAAATCATCTTTATCTTTTTTCTTCTTTTTTGTATTATCTGCATTTTTGCTCTTCTTGAGAGCAGTATCTGTGAACAGTTCTTTAAGTTCTTCTAAACTTGCACAAGCTTTGTTGTCTGTTGGACTAGAAAGACTGCGATTCATTATTACTTCTCTATAGATCGTCCAAATTTATTTTAAAATTTCCCTAAAAGAAAAGGTTTCTATTAGTAGCAGAAAAATATTATTTTTTAAGAAAATATTTTACATAACCTAAAAAAAACACATGCTACGGAATTTTCCGTTTAATTTACTTCTACAATGTTTATAATATTGTTCTATGTTTAACCAAATGTTGTTGTTGTAATAGCTGAAATCATAAGAAAACATAATACTTTATCATACTTTGGTACTTTACATAAACCATAAAATGGTACGATATTGAACCATAATTTTGTTGTAGGTTCAGTCATAAGCATGTGTTGGTTCAACCATGAACTGATAAAATGAAGGATACTTATGTGTTATCAGTGCCAGGAAGGTAGCTCACAAAAAGTGGTTGTCAATCGCCAATCATGTTTACACATGGACTCCTGTTCTGATTCAAAATCACTTTAGTATTTCTCAGAAATTATTTAGCCTTGCGCAAAATTCCAGTTTTAAATTACCCTACAACACGATCTAAAAAAAATCAATTAATAACTTTAAAACACGATATGCTTTAAAAGATACAATTAAATTGATATGAAATATAATTACATTACATAAATCTCAACATAAATAAACAAACATCGCTTAATATAGTATTTTTTGTTTTAAGTTTTAATATGTATAATAAATTTAGGTCTATCGCTTAATATTATTAATATTAGTAATAATTAAAAATTATTAATATTAGTAATAATTAAAAATTATTAATATTAGTAATAATTAAAAATTATTAATATTAGTAATAATTTAAAAAATGGTTTCTTCAAAATTTTTCAAAGACATGATTTAATATACAGGATATAAAATAATGTGGAAAGAAAATAAGCTAAAACACACGTAACAATTGAAAATACAGACCATAAAATGTAGTTATTATGCAGAAAGAAAAAAATAGTGGTTATTGTAATCAGGACTATCGGCGACAATGTTGGCGCTGTGTACCTAACCTGACACGGATAATACGTAAGTACCAAATGCTGAACAAAGAAGTAGAAGTTGAAAAATAAGCTGGTAAAAGTTAAAGAATAAATTGGTAAAATATTAACCATAAAGTGGGTGCAGTTATCCTTTTCAAAGAAGGGTTAGTCAAACCAAGACCTCTGTTTAATGGGCATTCCGATACACTAATAGAAGCCAAGCCCACACCGGGCATTACATTTTTTATATTTGAAAAATGTATCAAATGAGAAAATATTTTATCTTTACAATGCCAGTAAAAAAAAATAATAATAAACAGATTTCAAACAATTCAGCATTTATACGTATGAAATATACATATAGGAATAAATGTTTGAGTATATAGGGTGTTTCATAAAAGATTTCCTATTTTTAAAATTCAATATTTCATTAACAATAATAGATATAAAGATAAAAAAAGGTGACTTGTTTATCAGCTAGCTCCTAATTCTGTATACATTTGTTTTAAAAAATGTTCAAATTTTTGTCAACCAGATGGGTTGCGCTGTATCAAGCTGTAATATTGCTAATACTAACGTGCAAAAAGGTAGCTGGGCTTTTATCTTTTATTGTATTTAGCTATTGAATTGCAAAAAGTGATTTGTATTTTGAAATTTTGAAATCAATTTAAGTATTGCTGCAGTTTGATACTACACAGTGCCATCTATCGATAAAATTAGACCTATTTTTAAAATTACTGTGTACAAAATTAATGAGCAATCTGGAAAAAAAGTCACCTACTTCGTCTTTATATTTGTTATAGTTAATTAATTACTGAATTTTAAAGTTAGAGACTCCGTTATGAAATACCCCGTGTGTATGAAATAAATTTATAACCGTATGAAATTGTGAAAAACATATCATCTCTAGGGCTTAATTTCAAAGAAAAAAAGTACGGGAGCCCTAATATTCTGCAGTACTAACAACCATAGCGGACCCCTCCCCCCCCCCCCCTCTGCCAACACTCCAATCTGCATATTTATATTCCATACATTATTTTCAAAATTTAAAGCATTGTTTTTTTATTTAGCCAAATAAAAAATTTAAATACACCTATCTGCGTATACTTAGCTATCAACTATTCCACTTTTTAGTTAGTACTACTTCCAAATAAAAAACTTTGCCTAATCTTAATGTTAATTAATCGCATAATTCTGCGATTAAAAAAGTTCAGGATTATGATTCGGAAAGAGCGTTAACACAAAAAATGAATAGTTCGCAGCTATGCAGAATAGAAAAAAAAACTATATCTGTTTACTGTTTATTCTGATCAAAATAGCATTAAAATTAATTGAAATGGAAATAAATAAAATTTTGAATTTAAGACAGATTGAGCTTGAGCCTGCCCAAACCCGAAGACTGAGCTAAAAATCGAGCCCGTTTCATCTCCATCTCTTACGTGAGCGACACATTCGACACTTATAAGTATTTTGATACAAAAGAAGGCAAAAGATTGGAGATGGGAAGGAAAGGAAAGGGTAATTTATGATTCGTTTTTCTGAAACGTTATTGAACTGGGCTCCGGAGCGCAGTGTTTATGAGCTCCGGTGAATTCTGGCCAATATTTAAATTTTTACTAAAAACAGAGAAGTACTGGAGCTGAGCTCCGGTGGGCTCCGGCGCAAATTAAGCCCTGATGATCTCTTGGGAATATTTAATTATTAGGTTTAAAAGTAAGTGGAAAAATGAGTTTTCTGGCACTAAAAGCGCATATTTTCGTTTTTAGAGCCAGAAAGCTCTGAAATTTCCTAAATTTCAAAGTATTATAACTCGATAAATTTTGGTCGAAAAAGAACAGGATTATTTCATGTCCTTCTTGCGTCCTTCTATGGCGGAGGACAACATTTTTCTAAATATAATTTACAGGAAATGGGGTCTGTAGATAAAGTTAAATTTCGAATTTTTAATATGTGTACAGTTTCTTCCAAAACAGATGTCATAACTAAAAAGCTATATTTGATTTCTATAATTTTTATATAGAACTAAGAATTACTATCAGTGGTTAAGATATAATCACCAATACAGTTATTTTGAATTACCCGTTATAAACTAGTGGCCAGAATTAAAGAAATATTTTAGTAAAACTGCTTTTCTGAAGTTTGATGGCTCATAACACATTTTTTATTTGGAAATACCACAAAACTATATATCACTGGAAAGATAATTATATCCATTAAATCAGAAACTAAATTTTAAGGTTATGCAGAGTTATGCTTTGGATTCATATAATTTTTAAAAAGTGTCTCGTATTCTTGCTCAGTTATTAGTTTTATATGGATGACGGTTGATGCTGATAATAATAATGACATATATATATAATTTCAACAACAACACAAAAAACGAACTTAAGAAAAAAAAAAAAAAAAAAAAAAAAAAGGAATTAACAAGAAATTGATAAAAGAAACAAAGGAATGTGGACTACATCATAAGAAACCTTTATCTGGGTGTGATTCCTATAATGTAAGCTAAAAATGTGGAGTTTCTGTCATGAGACTAATTATTTTAGCTTTATTTTAATGTCATTTCCCCTCAACGTCACGCAAAAAAATATATACCAAAAAAGGATTACAAGAACTATTATTCAAATAGAATCCGGAAATGGAACGAATGCAATCAGGAAAATAATACTTCAAAACTGATACGACAGAATACATATCCCAGTGTATTAACAAGCTCAGAAATATGAAGAAACGAAAATAAGAATTTAAAATTTAAATAATTTGAACAATATTTTAAGTTTTATTATTATTATTATTATTATTATTAGTAGTAGTAGTAGTAGTAGTAGTAGTATTTGTATCTGTGCATGAAATAAACATATAATTTGTTCGTAAATTAGCCTTCGCATGTAGTTTGTCCTAATAGACATATTTAACGCACACTTTTTGTATGAAGCCAAACAACACAACCCAACCCCCTTAATCTACCATCCCTACCATCCATTATTTTTGCAATAAAACTACCAAACAATGATGTTTATTCTTTGTGGATAATGCTGATGAAATTTGAGGAAAATTGTGTTTCAGAGTTTTTTCAAATAAAGTTGTTAAGTTTGTAACCGACTTTCAGCGAATGGTGTTATACAATTCGTTTATATCGTTTTTTCTATGTATGTCTACGCATAACTCTTGAACGGATGGTCAAAATTTTATAATCTTTTATTTTGTTGTTGGCGTATTTTTTTGGATTATTTTGTTGCTGAAAATAGTCACGTTATCAAAATTATTTGGACCTAACATTGATATGTTTCTCTGCCTGTCTGTTTTCATGTTTTTTTCCTTACTTTATAGGCTATTTTATTTTACTAAAAAAAGAATCTTTATAATTTTGAATTTCTTAAATCTAACCTGAAAACGTCACGTAATGTTCAATTTCTTATGTTTACTATATTGGTTCTAATTATATTATTATGTACATTTAATTTCTACCTTCTAGAGATAATTTACGAAAAATTATATGACGTGCATGTGCCGTATTATGCAAAAAAAAAAAAAAACTTATTGTATTTTTTCTGCTGTTATAAGCTATTTAATTTATATATACTTGTATAATCATGTGACAATACATTTATATTATGCAACTTAATAGAAAATGGTACAAATATATTCAAATTGCACTAAATTTTCATTCATATAATGCATCAAATGTTTAAAAAATTTCTAGTTATGTGTGCAAATCAATGGAAATCTAATTAATTATTCTCAAAATTACATAAATATATATGTCATATTTATGCATAACAGCAAATTATACAGTTCTTTCAAATAACTTTGTTAGAACTTAAACAATAAGTAATGATATTTTTGTAAAATAAAGTGAAATTCTATATTCAATAAAGAGTATTAAGAAATTTATTTAAAAATATTAATAGATTCAATTACATATGATATCCCACATCGGTTATACTATTTGTCTTCTGTATCATCCAGGTCTATTGATATTTTTACATGTTCATAAATAAACATATTTTGTGTTAATTATTACTTTCAATAAGTTTTTAATTAAAGCTTAAATTTTCAAAATTAATTTTGTTAATTATTTTATTAATTTTTGCTGATGTATATTTCTTTAGTACAGAAGATATTTTTTTTATTAATCAAAGTTGTTTAAATTAATTGTTTATTAATCAAAGACAATTTTCTATTTAGAAATGTTTTTCTATTGCAGTTTCTAAATTATTTTATGTAGAAGATAATTTTATGATGTTTAGTTAAATATTTTTTGTGTTTATACTATTAATTTTTCAGATTTATTTATAATAATAAGTGGTTAATTGCATGATATTTTTAGGATCCTTTATTTTTGTATTAACTTATACGCATAGGGTTAAAAAATGTAATGGTCTGACACATAGAAAATATTTATCATTTTCTTTCCGAAGATTGTACTTATACTTGAACAAGTAAAATAATTAGAAAAATGTTTGTTGATTAATAAAAATATATAAAAAATTAAACTGTAAGTTAAAAATATGTAGAATAAGACATTTGTACACCATAGTATAAGTTAAAACCATTAACTAAAGTCTCAGGAACAAGTAATTAGTGGCTCCTTTCGTCAGATGAAGCATATCTCGAAATGAGTATTCGCTTCCACATTCTCAGTGTAAGCGTATGGCGAAGGGAACCGCTAATTAATAGCTTTTGTATTTATTATTATAATAATTATAATAGTGCTTTTTATTTACTTTATGGATTAAAAAGAATGCCATATTCTGCACATTTTTAGAACGGATAGAGAGTTTTTTCTGAAAAGATTCATTTTGTGAAAAATGGGCCGTTAAAGATTGCTCCGTTGCTTTCCGTTGCTTGTTTGCGATTACCAACACTGTAACACAACACAAATGAGCATTTTACACGTTTTATTCTTAGAAGTTATGTTGGTGACATGTCTTTTCATACTAAACTACAGCTTTGTAATTGAATATTTTCCAGTATCTCGTATAGTTTTCGAGACTGGCACGCTAAATCCTAATTTTACTGCTAGGAAGTGCTCTAATCCTGTCAATTTCCCAAATTTTATTATTGCGCGAGCCACTTAACATGTAAGTATATGGAGACTTTGGTACGTATAATCTATTCTAACAAGGAATGTCTTTCAATGCGAACTTTCAATTTTTTCCGGAAAAAACACAGTGAATTGTATTATATTAAGATATCACGTGTATAAAACAACCGCTGCTAAATATCAATACCAAAACAGTAAAAAAATATAAATAAATAGGATTTTCATCACCAAATGTAACACTATTGTCGGAAAAATTGAAGAAGGCCGCCAACACTGTCGAACAGGATTTTAACAACAATAAAAACTCAACGCATTATTAGTCCATTCTTAGACATTTCTTATTTGTTTATAAGAATTGGTGGGTTAATTTAACTCTTTTAAAATAGGTATTTTGTACATTTTGTGGTTAGTTTAATTTTATTTAGATGAGACATTAATGACGTTCACACTTTCAGTTTATTCACTGTTTAAAACTTAAGGGGTACTTTGACCGGTTTAAAATTTTGATTTTTTTTTTTTTGGCCACTTAAAATACTTTTTATACGCACGTAAACCATATTCCATTAAATAGAAATCAATATTGAAAGAGAAAGGGCAAGTATGGTGCTATTGGAAGAATTTGCCCAGAACAGAATTTTAGAAACAGTGGACACTAACAATTTTCAATCAATGAACTTGACCTTTTTGAAAATTAATCTTCACATATTTTCCTAATAAAATACGTAGTTTTTTTTTTTTTTAATTTTGATTAATATTGATATATTTCTGTTCTGTGTAAATTTAAGTAACGAAATTTGCTGCTGAAAGCGTGCATTTTATTTTGAATTGATGTCATTTCATTAAAAATGCATAGTATTTACAATGTCTAAACATTTCATTAGTTTTTGGATTTGAAAAAAACGAAATATTTTGATATATTTTTCTAGATCATGTCTACGATGAGCTTAAGTGTCCACCACTTGATCCTCTTTTTTCGAAGCGCTCTCGCCAATCACCTGTCAAGACGCTATTTTAAAATATATCAACTAACTAAAAATACAGATTTCGACTGTAATATATGCATAATAAATTAGTGGAAATGGATTTTTATAAACGCTTTTCTTTTGTTTAACAAACATTTTCCGAAAAAGCTATCAATTTCAGGATACCAAAGTGATGTTATCAACTTTAAGGATTTTTGCGAGTTGTAAGATTCATACGACTGTTTTAATAAGTTTTGCTCTTTTAGATCTGAATGTCTTTAAATTTGCGTTTTAGAATAGGTTTCACTGTAAAGAAAACATGTCAAACGTTAATCCATTCATTGTAATTTGGACTATTTATCAAGATTTATTACCATGTTGCTAAACGCATAAGTGTTGTCCGAAGTCATAAACGCACTTAAAAATATATAAATTTTAAGAGGTTATCAAGACAATACTGAATAGGCAATTACTAATAAAGTACAAAAAACACTAGATTTAGGTTCATGAAATTCAGAAACCGATTTTAAGATAGAATGTGACTATGAAATCGAATATGTAAGGAGTGAAAAGAGAGATAATTTCTGATGGAATGCTACAGAGTGATTAATTAAATTATTTGAATTTAAGTCTGACTGCATAGGATTTACCACTATATTGCTGTTAATTGATTAATATGAGTATTTTAAATTATCCGAGACGTATAGTATTTATTTTGCACCTATGACTCTAAGGATCTGATATGATAATTTATACTTAGAAAATTTTATTAGACAAATTATCAATTAATTATAGGAAAGAAAAAGTTGCGTTGTGAATTATTTTTGAAGTTCGGATCCTCTTTGAGCCAATTACAATCATCAAAGGTTACCTGCAGAGAGTTATGTAACATTAAATAAATAATGGCTTATTTTAAAACCTAGATTGTAATATTAAAGAAAACATTTCCTAAAATAAAAGACTTAATATTAATTCAATAAATTAAGTAAACAAAAGGAAAACTGACTAAAATTAATTGAATATAAAATTGAGTTTATTTACAAGGTAATTATAAGCATATGATTAAAAACAAACATAAATGTTTAAAAAAAATAAAATATTCAATCCTAGTTGAGAACTGTATTCTCAACATTTATTTTCTGAGAATTACAGTTTATCTTACTGAATTAAAAAATTCGATTTTGAAAGGCAGAGTTCCATACCCTAGAAGTATTTATTTGATTAGCCTTTTTATGTTTAGATCGGGGTAGGATCTTCATACACACTTAAATTCGTATTATTAAAAGAATATAGCTTAATTAAATAAAATGGAACAATGGTGAAGGAAGATTGTTTGTTACCTTATATTACTAGATAACGTTGACAGCAGGAGGTAATGGCTGACGCGTTTTCGCTTTTTCTTAGCGCGTACATTTCCATCTATTGGCACACACACTCAAAATCTGTTTTTTTTAGTTAGAGAGCAGTCAACCTTCTACTTTTCCATCTTTTTTGAATCTGAACTCTCAAGAAAAATCACATTCTTTTCGTGGAGCAAAAAAAAAGGGATGGAACCATTTTTCCCTTTTCACATAAAATTAAGGCCTTATACGTTTTAACTTCTTGAAAATTTGCATGTTTCGGCCATACCTCTGATTTTAGAGAGATGACCATTGGCATGCGGGAGAAATTTGGTACTCCCCTTGAGTGTTTCATAGGTCCGTCGGTACAATAGCGATTCCTCTTGACGCCGTGCTGTGTCTGGGAGGTAAAGATGCTTTGACTTGTGAGGTCTTCGTGCCTATTTAAGCTCTCATAAATAAATGTGTCATATTATTGTTCTGACAATTTTCTCCATGACATTTTTATTAGGTGTAGTTAAATCATTCGTGGGAACGGAAAACCAAATATTTCCTTGACTGCCGTGGTTCACTTTGTTCCACAATTATCTATCTGTATGCGCTGATCCTAAAATGGATCATTAATTTGTATTGTTCACTGTTCACTGATTAAAATGATACCAAATACTCTGCTAATATGCAGAAAAAAAACCAAATACTTTTTTTTTTATAGTGTGTGCTAGTTTAGATCTAGATGGTGGTATTTCTCACCATCATCTCTTCCCCCGACATTAGAAAAAAAAAGGTCCACAGTATCTTTTTTTTTATATATATATATATAGCCACAAAGTACTCGATGAAAGTCCATCGTCGTATTATATTGAAGATCAAAACTGAAAATGTTCACATGGAAAAGTCTAGGAACTTGGGATAAGCTGGGGTGTCACTAGGTTTGGAGTGTAAGTAGGTTTGCAACACCAGAAAAAAGTTTTACACATTGGTGAAATAAAGCGTAATCAAAAGTTCACTGTTGAAAAATCTGATGAAAGACATGACTTCTTCAGCAAGTTATCATGTGTAGTTGGTTTCAATTTCCATTGTTCCAAAAACATTTATTAAAATTTTGAGTTTTAATAGGTCCAAATCCAAATAAAGCAGGAAAATTTGAATAAGCCAAATAATAAAATAAAATGCCCGAGAGAAGAAAGAAAAAAAATTAATTTTCTTTTCCACTCTTATATTTTTAGCTATTACATACATATAAATTGGCAAATCTTTTATTTTAATTATTACAGGCTAATTAGGTACCCATACGTTGAAACACAATATACAGAATCATTTAAAACAAATACTCAATATAATCAGTAAGCTGTATGCATTGATAATGAATACCATACAATTAAAAAAAAATTATATAATATATGAAAAACATTGAGAGAAAACACATCTATATAATCACATGTCTGTTGTACTACAATCTGTATTATAAACATTATAATCTAATTCTCACATGAATTATTTTCTCTTGAGCAGAAAGGAAAACTTCTTTATTTTTATTTTTATATATATAAAGAAAATGTTATGTTAAAAAAAAAAAAAATCTTATCATTCTTACTAAAACAATTGTTTTGGAATATGTGAAAAGGCTACTTTTCTGAATGAAAGATATTCTCAATAATAATATATTTTCATAAAAGAAACAGATCGAAAAAATGAAAATTTGTTTTCTTCTTTCGATACCAAAAATTTAAATATCCATCTATAAAGTCAAACACAATACCCTTTTAAACTGCCTGCCTTGGAATGGACGGGGTTGGGAAAAAAAAAAAAAACAAGGCAGAAGAAGAAAAAGAAAAAAAACAGTAATCTTTTCTCCCTCTAATCCATCACCGCTAAGCGGAAGGATAGAGAATGACAGCTAGATGACCCTACCTGTGGACAATGACTCATCTCCCTACCTTCGGATTCAGTTGTATCCAGGGGACGATTTGCGAAATGATAAGCCGTGTATTAGGTATCTTTCCTCACCTGTGGGTGACGTTTACTAAACTCCTGTATTACTGACAGTGGGGAAAAAAAAAATCAGTGAAACGATTTGATTGCACGTGTGTCTGTGCAGATTTTGGATTACTCGCCAAAATTCAGCTATCTGTATTTTATTGTTGAAATAAGATTACAGGTGTGATTAAAATAAAAAAAAGTCGTGTATACCCGGCTTGGATTTAAAAAAAAAATGAGGTATGTTTAAATCTGTATATCTGCTTAATATTTTCTATAAAAAAAAAATCGGTACACGTGTAACGTGGTCAAATCCGTTTGCATCGCACTATCTTCTCGTCAATTTATATATTTACTTATTTATTTATATTGTGTATAAAAACGTAATGTATTATAATATATATATTTTTTTAATATAATATTGATTTTCTAGTTACAATTTAAGTTAGCGAGAACAAGCGAGCGTTGCTTTGCACAAACGAAAATGTGCATGCAATTGTAAAATATTTATTTAATTATTTATTCTTCTTATTATTATTATTTTAAAATATATTAACGTGTAAATATACATATTTAAGGAATCGAAAGCGAGCGTTCGCTTTTCTTTTCTCTTATTATTTTTTGTTTTATAAAATATTACATATAGTTAGAAAAAAAAAATTAAACAAATTCTTTTTTTTTGTAAAGTTTGGAAATTTAGTTAATTAGAAATATCTCAGCTAAATGCATTATTAGATGCTCTGCGCAGATAGTCTCAATTTCGCCTGCAAAAACGAGACTTTAACATCCAATAAATTGCTGAAATGATCATTGACATGTATCCAACACCTTTTTATTATTATTATTTTTTAAGTATGAAATAATTTACCTAAATATTTAAGGTATAAATTAAACATCCAATTTATGTTTTGTAATAATTGAAACGTTCAATGGTATTTTTTTTTATTTATTATTTTTTTTTGTAATTAAATTATCTGAAATGTTAATCCTTAGGGACAACTAAAAAATTTTTTTTTTTTTTTACTTGTTTGTTTTATAATATGAAATCGTACGATTATTCTAAAATTAAAATTGAAACGCGTTGTTCTAACCCAGTTATAGATTATATCAAATATTAAACTAAAATAATTTTGTAAAATCTGACCGATTTTTTTTTGTTATAATAATTCAAGTGGATTCGTCAATCCGTGGCTTTAAGCAAAGGATGAATTATTATAAATATTGGTCAATATAAAATGTTGTATTATTATTATTTATATTTGTGTCGCCGAGTGAATAGATGTTGACTTGTAATTTTAAATCGATTAGTTATATGTTTTGTGCTACATATAAAGACTTTTATTTTCACTTTTAGTAGAGGGGGTAAGGTTATATATTAAAAATTTTTTTTGTTTTGTTATATAAATTAGTATAAAATGGGTTTGAAAGGGTGATACCCTGGCAAGGCTGCCTCTGTTTTTATTTTTACCGTAATTATTATTATTTTTTATTTAACGTGCATGTTTGTTCATAACTCCCTCTGACGAGCCAAATCCCTCAGTAGTACACTGTGTAGCAAAGAAAAAAAAACTTGCAGTATCCTCCCTAAATGATCTTTTTTTTTTTTTTTTTTTTTTTTTTTTTAAATAGTAACCTGTCCTCAATGTACTGTAAATAAACAATAATGGAAAATTATAAAATGTGTACTAAACTAAAGAAAAATAAGACATCTATAAACGATAAAAATTTAAAATAAATATATACATATTGCCTCGAGAGCAATAAAAGAGAAAAAAAAATTTCTCGCTTCCCTATCTAGGAATTTATGTGTATAGTCTGTGATTCCACTTTCGTTGGTGAGAATAATTTATTTATGTGGCGTTTAATAGTCGCTTTATCTGGGAATGCAATTTCCTTTAATAGGTAATTGTTATTCCTAAGCTTCCTTACCACCTCGAATGGTCCCAAGAATTTTGGCTGAAGTACACCTGGTTTACCCACGACTTTTAAGTAGCATTCTTGTCCCGTTTGTAGAAATTTTACTTTTTGGACTGGAGTACTGTCGATGTACTCCGCCATCATTTTTTTTTGGTTTTGTAAGGCTAATTTCTTTATTTCCTCAATATGTTGGACTCTATTTTTAACGTAGGTTTTGACAATTATGTCTTGGTCAGGCAAGTGTATGGAAAAAGGAGTTCTTATTTCTCTACCGAAAAATAGAAGTGCCGGAGAAAATCCCGTAGCTCTGTGCGGCGTACTGTTATAATTAATTTTAAAAAAATCAATCCTGGTATCCCATTCTAAAGAGTTTTTACACATAGCCACAATTGAATTTTTTAATATTTTATTACTGATTTCACAGAGCCCATTACTGCGTGGATTATTCACGGACGTAAAATCTAGGTCTATGTTAAGAGAATCCATGTATTCTTTGAATAAATCAGAGTGAAAATACCGGCCATTATCCAATTTTATGGATCGCGCCAATCCGAAATTACTAAAATAGCGATTCAATACATTTAGAAGTGTTTGTGATTCACAATTGCGAACCGGTACAGCCTCCAAGAATCTTGATGTGGAATCAATAATCATAAATACAAATTTATTTTTGCGTAGCGTCATTGGAAGCAAACCAATTAAATCTATATGCAAAACTGATCCGATTTCTTTATCTTTGATTATTTTTTGTGTGGGAACTTTAATAGTTTGATGTTGTTTAGTCGTGTTACATGGTATACATTTAGTACAATAATTCTTTACATCCCTGTACATCCCGTACCAGTAGAATCTAGCTTTTATTATTTGATAAGTTTTAAAAAATCCGAAATGTGGTTTATGAGCTTCCTGTATTATTTCAGCTTTAAGTTTATCCGGAGCAATTAACAGTTCATTTGTATCAGAGCCTGGCTTTAATATTAATATTTCTTTTTGATTGAGAGTGAATTTTTTTGTGGTTTTGTTTTGTTTGTCAGTTTTAATTTTGTTTATTATTTTATTTAATTTTTCGTCTTCTAATTGTTGTAGTTTAATGTTTTCATCTGATAGAGCTTTGTTTACCGTAAACAATGAATTTTGCAATTTTTCTCTTGAAATTATATTATTAATGTTCCTCGAAACATAATCAGCAGGATTTTTAGATCCCTCGATATGCTGAAAAGAGTAGTTAAAAGGGGACAAATTGTCCAACCACCTTGCTACAATGTCTGGTTGCTTTTCCAAATTTAAAAAATACGTTAGCGCTTTGGAGTCTGTATAAATATTAAATTTTCTCCCTGCGAGAATATGCTTGAAATACATCACCGCTTCATGAACCGCCAGTAGTTCGAGTTTGAAACTGGGGTAGTTCTTTTCGGGATCCCTTAATTTTCGCCCAAAATGTTCAATTGGCAGCTGTTCTCCGTCGTATTCTTGTGCTAAAATTCCAGAAATAGCTGTTTTAGAAGCGTCTGTGATTAAAATGAAATCTTTTGAGAAATCCGGGGGTTTTAATGTGGGATTTTTAACTATCGCTGCTTGGATTTCTTTGAAAGCATTTTCTTCTATGTCAGACCATTTAAATTTCACTTTGTCTTTAGTAAGATTAATTAATGGGTCAACTATTTTAGAATAGTCTTTAATAAGCGATCTAAAATAATTCGAAAGACCAAGTAGAGATTTAACTCCCTTCTTATTTTTAGGTTTAACTAAATTTTGAATTTTATCTATGTTTCTTTTTGAAGGAGAGTATCCTTCGCTGTTTAGGGTGAAACCGAGAAATTCGATTTCTGACATACAGACTTGTATTTTAGTAGGCTCAATAGTTAAATTATTTTCAATAAAAGCTTTAAGGACTTTGTCTAACAGATCTAACATTTCTTCGAGTGAGTCGGCTGCTAGGATCACATCGTCAATAAAATAAGCGACTTGATCTTCATTAAAGTGGCCCAACACTTTATCAATTAATTCTGCAAACACCGCAGTACTGAGTCGCGTTCCGAAAGGCAATCTTAAAAAGGAGAATTTACCGTGCTCCGTTATGAAAGCTAATTTTTCAGTGTCTTCTTCACGTAAATTTATTTGGAAAAACGCACTGTGTAGATCCAGTACTGTATAATATTTTTTTCCACTCATTCTCCGCAGAATCTCTTTAATTTCGGGTATGGGGTACGCATAATTTTGAAGTATTTCATTTAAAAGTCTATAATCGACCGCCATACGATATTTAACTTCATTAGCCTGTTCGTTTTTCTGCAAAGATTTTTTTTTAACGAAAATAACAGGGAAAGCGTAATCAGAGTTGGATTTACGAATGATATTTGCTCTCAAAAGTTTTTCAATTTCTTTTTTAGCATACTCCTTAACATTGTGTGCAGTTTTGTATGGTTTAGTCTGCAGAGGATAATTATGTATTAAATTAAATCTTGGGACGACTAATGAAGATTGTCCGAGTGTATCGTAATTCTTAGAAAAGGCATGTGCATTATTTAGAAGTATTTTTTTTAATTTTTCTGCTGTGTCCGAGTCTAAATGTTGTAAATTAAAGTCGTCTGATCTAAGTTCTGCTTTTCTCCGTTCACGAACTTGCTCTAAATTCAGATTATTAATGTGCACTACCTGCTTCGTTACTTCTTGACCCTCAGTGTCAACTGATTTTATTTCAAAATGTTTAGAAATTTTGCCAATGTTCATTCCCTCTGTTAAGATTAATTTTTGTTGTGATTTGTTAGTGATTATTATATGAATTTTATTATCCTTGGCAATTTCGTGAATTGATGTTTTATAATAAATTTTCATATTATGTTTAATCGGTTCCAAGAGTATTGTATTTGTAGTTGCGAATTTATCTGGATCTAATAGTAATGCAACAATTTTTTTTTCGCCTGGTAGTAACTCCGTTGTCTGTGTTAGTTTTGCTGTAACAAAATTTTTGTGCGAGATACGTTTTTTTTTCTTTTTGCGTATTGTTTCTTTATTTTGATTCTCATTAGAGTTAGCAGTTAAGTTACTTATCAGACTTTGAGGTTCATTTTCTAGAAATTGAAGTGCAATGTTTTTGTTTTTTAATTTCATGGTTTTATCTTCAAAATCTAGGATAATATTATTTGTTTTGAGGAAATCGAATCCCAATAGCATATTGTAGTTCCGACCAAAATCTTGAGTTGTAACATAGAATGCCCCCGATACAAAAACGTTTTCCAATTTGAAAGTTAATTTAATGCATTGCTTAAAAGAGATTGTCGAATTTGTTAATGTTTGAATTTTTACCTGGTTACAGAGATTTTTATATTTTACGTGTGCATTCTTTAATTGTTCGAACAATATAGGTGATGCCAAAGTTACTGCCGCCCCACTGTCTGTCAAAGCATTAATCTTAACACCATTAATTTCAAAAGTAATAATCGGAAGTTGAGAATTGTCATTACTTTTGACACTAGCAATAATTTTGTTATTTTTTTTAGACCCGCAGTGAGACTTACGCGGGTGCCTTGTATTTGAGAATGTAAGTCCCGACTTTAGTTTCCCTTATTGTTACTAGAATTCTGATCATGATCTTTATCTTGTTTATTGTTTTCAAATGTCTGCTGTGAATTATTTTTTTTTGTATAATCATGTTTTTTATAATTATTTTGCTTGTAGCCCCCTCTATGCCCTCTATAATTTCTTCGCTGGTCATATGATCTCTGTTCGTTGAAATTGCCTCCATAATTTCCGAAACTGGGATATGATATCGGCATAAATTGTTGGTGGGGTGGGGGTGGTGCATAGTACATGTACTGAGGAGCAGAATATTGCATAGGGTTGAAGTTTTGGTGCGTGTAATTTGGGGTTTGCTGAAAGTTTCCCTGAGCTTGTTGGTTTCCCCCTTGATAAAAATTTGGTTTTTCGATTTGAATATTCTCAGGAATTTTTTTATTTTCGTCCACGTAATTACTGCTGTTTTGTTCGTTGCCCTTGTAAAACCAACAATGTGGGTTCGTATGGGATGTGGATTTACAGTACTTGCAAAACCTAGTTGTATCATTGTTAGTGGCATTTACCTTTAATTTTATGTTATTTAATTCCGCGGTTAATAATTTTATATTCTCTGCACTTTCTACATTGAGTTTAAGCAGTTCATTTAACAAATCAGAATCTTTAGTTTTGGAAATGTTGTTGATGTCCTTTAAATTGACATGTGAATAAGCCTCCTCTAATTTTAAGGCTATGTTGCACGCTGTTTTAAAGTCCGGCGGAGAGTTTTTTCTTACTTCCAGACTTAAATCACTACGAATTGATTCCAAAAACTGAGATAATTTGATCATTTCCATGAATGTAGAGCTGTTGTTAGCTCCTATATCTTGCCCACTTTTTTTTAGATAAAGGTCTGCTGCCGCATTAAACTCTAATATAAATTCGTTCATGTTTTGTTCCGGTTTTTGTTTGAGATTGCAAAATTTCTTTTGCGCTTCTAGAAATGTGGTTTTGGGTTCGAATAATTGTTTTAACTTTGTTTTAAAGGTTTCTAAGTTCTGTTCCACGAACAAATTTTGATCCCTCATCAATTTATCTTTAGCAGGTCCTACAATTTTCGCCTTTAATATAGTTAATTTAGAATCATTATTCAATTCAGTTTTATTGATGAGATTGTCAAATTGTAAGAAAAAATGGTTAATATTTGCTTCCTTTTTTCCATCATAGTATGGAATCAGATTAATTAGGCTATCTGCATTTGGGGTGTCCATTGTAGTAATTTTAGGAGTAGCTTTTTCAGAATTTATAATTTGCTTCTCTTTCTTTTTTTTCTTATTATTATTATTACTATTATTACAAATAATATTAGTGTCTACAGTTTGATTATTTAATTCGCGTAATTGTTGTCTAGTTTTGACACCAGTATCTATTCTACTAATTCTTTGACTTTTACGCTTATTCATCCAATTAAAGTACAAGAATCATAAAATAGAGAGAGAGCAAAAAAAAAATTGTTTAACATAAAATAAAAGATACCCAATGGTGAATTGTTATGCACTGTTCGAGAAATTAATTATATATAATATATATCATTTCAATATTTGAGCATTATTATGTATTTATTTTATATTTGCTGCTGTTGCAGTATATGTAACACAAGTCATATTTTCAATTCTTTGTTAATACAAATCAATCCAATAACACTTATTATTATTTAATATATCATTATATATTTAGTGAGGTACCCAAAAAGAATTGCCAGGTATATGCATGTTACAGAGTGTATGAAGATTCCCCAATGAATGCTTAAATTTTTTTTTTTTTTTTTTTTTTTTTTTTTTTTTTTAATTAGTTGTTGAAAAGAGGAAAAAAAAATTTTTTTTAAAGAATTAGAATTAAGAACATTTATGTTAGCAAAAAAAAATTTTTTTTTTTTTTTTTTTAGTCTTAATATTGCATATATATTTTTATATTTAAAAAATTATACAATAACCTAAAGTTCTATTTCTAAAATTAAATTAATATATTAAAATAATTTAGAAAGAGGTAACGGTACCACTTCTAATTCGGTAAACCCTATGATGGAATGCTACAGAGTGATTAATTAAATTATTTGAATTTAAGTCTGACTGCATAGGATTTACCACTATATTGCTGTTAATTGATTAATATGAGTATTTTAAATTATCCGAGACGTATAGTATTTATTTTGCACCTATGACTCTAAGGATCTGATATGATAATTTATACTTAGAAAATTTTATTAGACAAATTATCAATTAATTATAGGAAAGAAAAAGTTGCGTTGTGAATTATTTTTGAAGTTCGGATCCTCTTTGAGCCAATTACAATCATCAAAGGTTACCTGCAGAGAGTTATGTAACATTAAATAAATAATGGCTTATTTTAAAACCTAGATTGTAATATTAAAGAAAACATTTCCTAAAATAAAAGACTTAATATTAATTCAATAAATTAAGTAAACAAAAGGAAAACTGACTAAAATTAATTGAATATAAAATTGAGTTTATTTACAAGGTAATTATAAGCATATGATTAAAAACAAACATAAATGTTTAAAAAAAATAAAATATTCAATCCTAGTTGAGAACTGTATTCTCAACATTTATTTTCTGAGAATTACAGTTTATCTTACTGAATTAAAAAATTCGATTTTGAAAGGCAGAGTTCCATACCCTAGAAGTATTTATTTGATTAGCCTTTTTATGTTTAGATCGGGGTAGGATCTTCATACACACTTAAATTCGTATTATTAAAAGAATATAGCTTAATTAAATAAAATGGAACAATGGTGAAGGAAGATTGTTTGTTACCTTATATTACTAGATAACGTTGACAGCAGGAGGTAATGGCTGACGCGTTTTCGCTTTTTCTTAGCGCGTACATTTCCATCTATTGGCACACACACTCAAAATCTGTTTTTTTTAGTTAGAGAGCAGTCAACCTTCTACTTTTCCATCTTTTTTGAATCTGAACTCTCAAGAAAAATCACATTCTTTTCGTGGAGCAAAAAAAAAGGGATGGAACCATTTTTCCCTTTTCACATAAAATTAAGGCCTTATACGTTTTAACTTCTTGAAAATTTGCATGTTTCGGCCATACCTCTGATTTTAGAGAGATGACCATTGGCATGCGGGAGAAATTTGGTACTCCCCTTGAGTGTTTCATAGGTCCGTCGGTACAATAGCGATTCCTCTTGACGCCGTGCTGTGTCTGGGAGGTAAAGATGCTTTGACTTGTGAGGTCTTCGTGCCTATTTAAGCTCTCATAAATAAATGTGTCATATTATTGTTCTGACAATTTTCTCCATGACATTTTTATTAGGTGTAGTTAAATCATTCGTGGGAACGGAAAACCAAATATTTCCTTGACTGCCGTGGTTCACTTTGTTCCACAATTATCTATCTGTATGCGCTGATCCTAAAATGGATCATTAATTTGTATTGTTCACTGTTCACTGATTAAAATGATACCAAATACTCTGCTAATATGCAGAAAAAAAACCAAATACTTTTTTTTTTATAGTGTGTGCTAGTTTAGATCTAGATGGTGGTATTTCTCACCATCAATTTCTAACAAGGGATAAGAAAACTAATCGAGAAACATTTATTTGGAATGTAAAAAAAGCAGGAAACAGTACTCATAATTTTAACGCATCAACCCCCCCCCCTCCCCTCAAAACAAATCATGAACAGCAAGAGTAAACAAATGAATTAGAAATCAAACAAATCAACTAAATGGTATTTAAAATTTTACATTCTGAAGTGTTGCAGTTCTATGAAATCCTTAGGCACAATGAAGGGGTGACATCTCCTCCCGAAAAAAATAAATCCGGAAGGATCTATTCTTACTCTTTTATTTAAAGTAAAGGCATTGCAGTTAATAACTTATAATGCCCCCCCCCCCCCTTGAAAAACTGATTACATTTTTTTTAATCGTGTATTGTTTATTATTATTCGCTTTTAAAACTGAAAACAATGGATGTAATAATCAGTTTAAATAATTGAAAAGGGTCAAACAAAATTAAATTATGATTTACTCTTATATGAAATTTAATGAAATCATTTAAAATAAAATTACCATACAATGAAATTGCATTCATTCTATAATCAGTTCAGTTCAATCATAATCACAAACAGCTTTTTATATTTACGCTCTTTCATTACTTTATTTTAACTATTAATTTTTCACAAGTTTAGGCCCTCCACTGCACTCCACCTCCTGCGTACGAACTGTCTCACATTACCGATAGTTGGTTGTAATTCACAAATCCAACGTTCATGCATATTGGGAAGAGCCACATTGGAATACATTTGAAAGTATACATCTGAAAAAATTCCAACCATGGGTGTCCATCTGACTATTTCCAGGGGACGCCAAATCTTGCGAGTTGCCTCTTACATTTTGTTTAAGTTGAAAAAGGGAGAAAAATAATGGCAATTACACAAAAGCATCGACTTTCATGCAATTTTGAAGAATTTAGCATAAAAATAAATTACCTTGAATGTCCAAATTCAGGCAAATGTTTTATCTTGCCTCCTTATAGGCGTTCTGATCTTAACCATCAGTGTTGTGTAATATCGAAAATACCTATATTTGAAATATGTTTTTACAATACATTTGTATTTTGTATTTTGTACTTTAAACTGATAAAACTAAAGTATTTTAGTAACATATTTTGTCATGCTTTTTCCAAGTATTTTGAATTTTCAAAATACTGAAAACACATTTCTCCAGATTTCAGGTTGTTATGTTTAAACGGCAGTTCAATGATTTGCTACAAAGGAAATATAGCTCTGTATGTTTTCTCTAGTCTTTTAATTCATTTCCATAAGTTGATATAAACATTCTTTTTCAACTACTACTACTGGTATGATAATAAGTATAGTATCGAATAGAATGTAATGAATTGGATGTTTAGATTGTACAGAAGCACTTTTGAAGAATGGTTATAAAATTAGTTTTTATGATTCTTAACGTTGTAATGGGAATTACAAAATATTGTTGTGTGACAGACCAAAAGGATCATTCAGAATTTTGCTGCATATTGCATTTTTAAAATACACTCGGTCCAAAAAAAGATCCCCCCCTCCCCCCATAGAATTTTGTCATTAAACAGACATAGTGAAAAAGAAAATAGTTATTCGCTTAGAAATTATGTCTTCTCTGAACTCATGTTAAAAAAATAAGTTTAGGAGGCAGCTTCCATATTAAAATTGTAACAGGCTTCGAAATTTTCCACACAGACACCAACTTTTGGCATCATACTTGAATTCTTTGGTAAATTTTACCGTAAGATACCAAAAAGCAAATCATTCAGTGAAGAAGTTTAGGAAACATGCATATTTAAATTTTGAACTCCCAATGTTAAATTAGTTCATATTTAATTCAATTGTTGGAGTATCATAGTTGATATTTATTTCAACAGAGACAAAAATGCCAGGACCAGGACTCGAACCTGGGTACTTTGGCTTGTCGTGCCAATGCTCTTCCTACTGAGCTAACCCAACGATATCCTGGCTGGCATATTCGAGTCCTGGTCCCTGCATTTTTCTCTCTGTAGGAATAAATCTCAACTATGATACTTCAACCATTGAATATAATTTACCTAGTTGAAAATGCTTTCCTCTGTTCATTATGTTAAATTAGTTTTACACACTTTTTTTAACTTAGTTCATGCATCTAATGGTGGAATTTTGTAATCGATTTTTCGTCTACTTCCACATGTGCTAGAGTTCTAGAAATTATGTACAGTTGTGTGTCCAATATAATATTTTCATATTACAATCCAATATTTTCATATTTTTAGAACTTAAGTATAAATTAATAAATTGCTTTTAACTAAATGTTGATTATACATTGAGAAAACAATTTAGAAATCATACTTAGTTTAGATGATTTTCAGGGGTGTATTTTTTTTTAATCTAAGACCATGTGACCCAACAATAAGTATTTGTTTGAAGTAACATTTACTATAAAAATGCTTTTTTTTCTTTTCTGTTGCCATATCTTAAAAAATTTGGTATGTACTTAGTATGTAATAATGGGAAGAAGCTTATTGAATTTTAGTAACATCGGTTGTCCGGAACTATTTTTTTCGTATTCTCGAAATATTCGTTCTGATAAAAGGTATATAAAATTTTTCGAAATTGTTTATTTTAAGGAGTGAATATAAAAAACAATTAAAAAACATAAATTTTGCATAAAAAATGAAGTTGATCGGATAATCACTTGCCGAGATATTTGTAATCCTATTTTTCCACACTCTTCAATTTTTCATGACCCTGTATTTCATTTAAATTTCAATTCAAAGATATATTTTAATTGGAAATGAGACGCTTAGTCCGACGTAGTAAACCGTTAGTTAATAGGATTATTAATTTTGGAGTTAGAAGGATGTTTCTTTTACGCAATTCAGTAATAGAGCATTTAAAGTTTATGATGTCATCAAGCCACGATTTTATTCGAATTGCAATGCATTTTATAAATAGTTTACACATGTTTTATTTTCAAATTTTATATTATGCATATCTATGATGGGTAAGTATTACAGTGGCCCCCAACGAATAGTTTTAATTAGTTTTAAGATTATTAACAGTTTCAAAACAAATTGTAATACAGGCTGTTTTTTATGTATAACTCAAAAACAACTTCGCGGAATGAGCTGAAAAATCGGATTCTCATATTTGAAGCTTCTAGAAATCGATTTCCGTTAAAATTTTTATAAGTTACCCCATATAATTTTTTAAATATTAATTTCATAATTTATATATTATGAAATTAATATTTGAAGCAAATATATATTGTAACAGATCCAGCAGGACTATTTCATCGCTATTTCTGAATAGTGTAACCTTTGCCTTATTTAATGACAGAAATTCTTCGATCAAATAAAACCCAGATTACTATTTCGAAATAGTGGTGACAACTGGTACGCGGACGGGTTCGTCTCTTTTGGCGTAGTGCAATCTAATACACAATATATATATTTTTTTTATTTCAAAATGTATTTTGTATTTTAAATGTATTTTGCTATTGAAATTTTTTTAATTTGAAAAGAATTTTGTATATTGTATTTTAGGTTCTAAAATCAAGTACTTGTATTTTGTATCGAAAATGTTTTTTTGATGTATTTTGCCCAACCCTGAAGACTACCCCGTACTACACGATAATATATGCTGTTCTTTATACAAAGTGAAACATCTCACCCACATTAAAACCAATATAATTCAAGATAAAGTTTGCGAATTGATGATAAAGTGACATTTATGTAAACCCTACGCAGTTTTTAACTCTTTCCATCATAGTTGAAACTAGATAGATGCACTATAAGAGACTAATTATAGAATGTGGTGTGCATAGCACTTATAGTTCCTCTACAGGGATACTCAAAAGAATTCCGTTACATTTCGGTCTATGGGGAAAAATCGTTTGCGGTTTATTTTAATGATGTTACACAATTTCAAACATATTGAAATTTATGTATATCACTAACGTGGATTACAAGAGGCTTACTATAGAATATTGTGTGTATAGCTTTCATCGTTCATTTACAGGGACACACAAAATAATTCGGTTAAATTAGTTCATGTTTAATTCAATTGTTGGAGTATCATAGTTGATATTTATTTCAACAGAGACAAAAATGCCGGGACCAGGACTCGAACCTCGGTAATTTGGCTTGCCGTGCCAATGCTCTTCCTACTGAGCTAACCCAACGATATCCTGGCTGGCATATTCGAGTCCTGGTCACCTGCATTTTTCTCTCTGTTGGAATAAATCTCAACTATGATACTCCAACCATTGAATATAATTTACCTAGTTGAAAATGCTTTCCTCTGTTCATTATGTTAAATTAGTTTTACACACATTTTTTAACTTAGTTCATGCATCTAATGGTGGAATTTTGTAATCGATTTTTCGTCTACTTCCACATGTGCTAGAGGTCTAGAAATTATGTACAGTTGTGTGTCCAATATAATATTTTCATATTACAATCCAATATTTTCATATTTTTAGAACATAAGTATAAATTAATAAATTGCTTTTAACTAAATGTTGATTATACATTGAGAAAACAATTTAGAAATCATACTTAGTTTAGATGATTTTCAGGGGTGTATTTTTTTTTTAATCTAAGACCATGTGACCCAACAATAAGTATTTGTTGTAGTGAGTTTTGGGTGTCCTGAGCGTTCATCATCGTGAATGGATTTCCTATCATGTTTAAATTCAGCAATCATCCAAGGTGGAATGTAACTCTATGTCCGTCGGGGTTAAACCTTTTTTAACAAAGTATTTTGTGACAGCTCGAACTGCAATTTTTTCCATTTTTAGAAAATGTCAAAACTTGTTTATTTTACTTTATCACCAAGCAATAACCAATAAACTCACGCGACTGAAACTCGGCAGCATGTCATCTAAAGGATCATACTTTACAAACTTCATTCTCATTTTTTCATACTTGTTCCATCTCTGTACCAGGCCGAGAACTTATCAAACTACCCTCGTAGCCCCATTTTTATGAAAAAAATATACCATCTTACCAGAATTTCTGTACAGTATTTTTATTTTATTAACGACAGGCATTCCGCGAATAAATACATCAAAAATCACAATGCAGAAATTCTGGTAGGATGGTAGTTTTATTTTAACAAAAAGGGGGCTAAGTTAGCACTAATTGAAGGTACGCATAGAGTGTGCACTAACAAAAGTGTCTGTACGAACATGCTTCACAATATCTGGCATGAAATGGACTATAAAGAGTTTTTACTTTGCGTTAAAATCATTTTGATTGGTAGCTATAAACGCAAAACTCAATCTTAAAATAATAGAAAATTTTTAATTCAGTTGTAAAATTACAATACAATCAATAGTTACACTTAGAAGATTATTGGGTTCTATTGTCTTTACGATTAATCCGTAGGCAGTATCAAATCTGAACGAAAGTGCTCGTACCGATGAAACAGTTCAAATCGACGGGAGTTTTGGTAATCACAGCTTTACTCGCTTGGATAGCGATTAGAAATAAGTGGTGACAGGGTGTCACTCTAGTTGCTAGTTCTCAGACGGTGAGTTACAACTTTCACAAAATAGAGACGTGATGTCTCTGGTCTTTTCTTCCTTTTTGCTGGTGTTCAGCAATGTTCAATCCTCCGGACGTGGTGTCCGGCCGATAAAAACCTATCTCTTTTCCGGGAGATGATTCTCCACTCTGCAGGTCTTAAAAACTGACCTCCTTCCTTCATCCCCCTTCCAACTTCCCTTTTTCAGACTCCTCGCCCAAGAGAAGGGGGAAGGGGGTTTGGGCGTTCTCAAAGCCCCATAACTCCGTTCCCCTTCTCTGATTGGGAAATAAGCATTTGCACTTGGCGCCTCGTTGCCACTTTACGTCTTGTCCTAAAACAGGGGAACCCCTCGCTTCTTTGACTCTCGATAAGAAACATATCTATCACCTTCCCGCCGTACCAAATTCTCTACGTCAACTTCCCTTTTAGCTAGCTAGACGCCGCTTCTAGAGACTAGCTGGTGGGAAAAAACCATTTCCCAGGCGTGTGAACATAAGGACTTGGAAAGTTTCATTCGATACTTCCACATAATTGAATGAAATCTTTACAGCACTCCCTCACACAGATGGGATTTTTCACATGGTTGAAAAATCTTAGTTGCGATTCAGCCAAACTCTTACTTCATTCAAATCAGAGGTCTTAACCCTGGTCGCACATTTTATATAAAAATACATTTACTAAAACAAATTCAAATTTAAAACTAAATTATACTCAAATTACAATGATAAGAATTTTAAAATATATATACACTTCTTTCTCTTTAACTTCCTTAGTCAATTCTACTTAAACAATCAAAATGAGGTATGTGTGTTCCTGGTTTGTATTTGATTGAATTATGATAATTTTGCAGAATCAAATTCCAACGTAACAACCGGGGATTATACACATCATTATTTTTCAGCCAACTTAAAGGATCGTGGTCATCCAAATGATGCCTTAATTTCATTATAACATAAATTATCGCGGCACATTTCTTTTCGCTCGTAACAATTTTTAATTCAGGTAGTGTAACTATCCGGCTCGAAAATGTTGCCTGGCGCCCTTCACTATTTATTTTCCCTTTTCGGACGGGCCTCGAGTATTTTAAACAACAGAAGGGGTCCCATCCCGCGGTCTCTATCAAAAACAACGGAGAATAAGCATCGAACGCGCCTTCAACTCCCTCGCCTAAATCTGACTCACCTATTATCCCGCCTCTAAGAATCTCGGCTTGTCTCGGTGAAGTTCCATAGAAGAGAATCTTCACTGGTAACTCGCTTGCTAACTCAATCTTATGGGCGATTAAATCCAGCCCGTAATCGGTCACTAGTTTTTCTGAATATTCGTCTCCTTTCCATTTTTCAAACACTATTCTGAGAGCTGTCACTAAATATTTATTTCCGCTTTCAAAAAGGGGTAAGGTTGTTTCCGTGTCAGTGCACCACCACGTCATAATACTCGCAACATCTCCGTTGGACAAAAGAATTTCTTTCCCTCTAACATTTCCCTTTCTTAAACCTAAGTTGGGGTCGCTAGATTCGATACAAGCTTCGCTCCCGTCCATGGCATTCGGCCAAAAAGGATTCTTATCTATTTCGTCTATGAACCTATTCAAGCCCAAGTATCCACCTACATTGTCCTGACACAACGATAAAATCCCCCTCTTCGAACTTGACGGAACAACAAATTGATCCCTTTTTAAACCAACGGTATCCGTTATTGTTTTAACTACTGACCCTTTTTCCATGTTAAACTTGGAAGTTTTATCCTCAACGCTTACGCTAGTAGGGTCTACCGTGACTTTAGCCTCTACAGCTGTTTGCAAGTCTAGTTTACTAATCTGAGCTAAATTCACGCCTGAATCTTCCTTTTCAAATGGGGGTGGAAGAAATTCTTTATCTTCCTCACCTCCCAATTCCCCTATCTTTATCCCGCTGGGTTGGAGTCCGAAATTCTCCGTTACTTCTTCTATCTGCGTTACTCGTTTCTTGCTTGTCAAACGACCTTTTGAAATATCTGCCTCCTCTCTCACTAACGGCATACCTTTAGTTTCGTTTTCCAAACGCGCGCTTTGTCTTGTAAGCATTGCTCTCAGCGAATGGGGTTTAGATTTCTGTTTCTGAATTAATTCATGGGTTTTATTCCCTAACAAGTAATAATTCATATCTATATCTTTATCGACAACTGCTGCCTTCGCCCTCATTCTCTCACCGGAATTTAATATTATTTCAACTTCCGCAATATGTAATCGGCGACACCTATTATCCATTATTTGTTTAACCCAAACATTTTATCCTGTATATTGATCCGCTGTTACATCATGAGCACTAAGGACATCAATATTAATACCTGAGTCACGTAATATGGTCATTTCCTTCCCATTAATTAACCCTTGACTTAAAAAAGGTTTGAAAGACTCTTCTAAATGGTCTAAGCCCGCTACATGATGAATCGACTCTGTTTTTTCTAACTGTTCTAATTCGGGACATGAATGCCTGTAGTGACCTTGTTTTTTGCAAAGATAGCAGGTAATCTCTCTTCTTCTATCGAATACTTCATTCCTATTTCTAACAACCTCTTTATTCCTCCAATTCGAATTAATTTCTGCCGCCCTACCATCAGGTTTCGGTTTTCCTGGCACTTTATTTCGCTCAAACGATTTCTCATTATTTTCGAATTTTGGAAACTTTCGCGGTCTTAAATTTTTTCTAGCTGAGTCATAAGCGTCTAACTTCTTAGTTAACTCAAAAGGAGTATTTATCGAACTCCACGAATCGATAAAATGATGTTTAATTTCAGGATTCACTTTTCGTTTCAATTGATCCGTAATAATAAGGTCTCTGAGTTGATCATAAGACGTTATTTCTAGCCCCCTTAGCCATTGGTCAAAATAATTAGAAATATCGAAAACAAAATCTCACCAATTTTTATTTTCAGGTTTTTTCGACATAACAAATTTAAGTCTGAAATCCTCGGGCGATAACTGATACCTTTCTAGCAATATCTTTTTCACATATTCAAAATCGTCCGTTTGCTCCGCGTTTTCTTTCAAAATTAATTCGCTTAATTCCGCCGGAAGTAGTCCCAATAATTGAGTCACCCAATGATTTTTATTTATCTGGGCCTTCTGCACCTGCCTTTCAAATAAATTGAAATAAATAGAAATTTCGGATTTTTCCGGGTCGAATTTTGGAAGAATTGAATTCAACGCAATTTTTGATTCGCCCTCGCTTTGACTCGAAGTTAAACTAGCTTCGTCTAATCCTCTTTCTGTCTTTAATTTAGCCAATTCATGTTCGCGTTCTAAAACTTTTGATTTTTCGTCTCTCTCAAATGCCCTTAATTTCTCTCGCTCCGCCTTTTCATCAGATTCATTTTGCAATCTTTCTTTTTCTATGATCGCAAATTGTCCCAATAACAGAGATTCTTCGTAATCGGGAAATGCAGTCAGTTTATGAATGATTTGGAAAACTTTATCCGATTCATCAATTGTTGCGTCAAATTCAATGGCTAATTCTTTCAAATCGCACTATTTTTTCCCGACCACACAGACATATTCACTGATAGATCAATCGACACTTATTATACTAAATAATTCTTAACCTAAACTCTAACGTTTTAAAAACTTTCCCATATAGCAATTTTGATCAATATATCATTTCACAATAGCATTACAATAAATACAATATCAATAATAACATAAAAAACCTTTATCATTATTCAACCAATTGCAAATGTATTTTCTCATATACATTCCCAGAACTATTTCAATTTAAACACACCAAATTAGAAATAAATTCTCAATCAATTACACCTGAAAGTTTTCTTTTTTTTTCTTTTTTTTTCCCGTTAACTTAATTAACAAGGCTGCTCCACTTAATACACTGCCAAAATCCCTTTTGCTTTTAGTAATATTAACTCACCCAGAATTTCAATTACTCCAAAACGAATTATTTGTAAAATTCTACAGAATTATACCTCTACACTTAATTTGCCTAATAATTAATGTTAATTATTTTTTCATTTTGAGAAACTGAAGAAAAAATATGTTTCATAGCCTCAATCCAAATTTACTAAACAAAATTACTACCTATCTTACAAAAACAATATAATATGCTACCGACCAAGATTTAAAAACCCACAAAAAGACCTCTGAAATGAACAAAATAAAATTCTAACCTGGAATCTCCTGAGTTCAGATCACCTCCGTTGGTTACTTTCACACTCCTCTGTAGGGTCTGAGATCCGGCACGCTGTTTCCGTTTCACTTCTATAAGCTCTCAGGGTTCTAAAAACTCCGGCACACTGTTCTGGGGCTTTCCGGTAATTCTTTCGTTGATGTACTCTCGCTTTTCATCCAGCCTGGTTGCGGCTAATCCACTCTCGTTGCACTTGCTTCTTATCTAGCCTGGTTGCGGCTAATTCCACTCTCGTTGCACTTGCTTCTAATTCAGCCTGGTTACGGCCAGTTAATCTTTAGACAAAATCTACCGCTGCCACCAACTTAAAGAGTTTTTACTTTGCGTTAAAATCATTTTGATTGGTAGCTATAAACGCAAAACTCAATCTTTAAATAATAGAAAATTTTTAATTCAGTTGTAAAATTACAATACAATCAATAGTTACACTTAGAAGATTATTGGGTTCTATTGTCTTTACGATTAATCCGTAGCCAGTATCAATTCTGAACGAAAGTGCTCGTGCCTATGAAACAGTTCAAATCGACGAGAGTTTTGGTAATCACAGCTTTACTCGCTTGGATAGCGATTAGAAATAAGTGGTGACAGGGTGTCACTCTAGTTGCTAGTTCTCAGACGGTGAGTTACAACTTTCACAAAATAGAGACGTGATGTCTCTGGTCTTTTCTTCCTTTTTGCTGGTGTTCAGCAATGTTCAAACCTCCGGACGTGGTGTCCGGCCGATAAAAACCTATCTCTTTTCCGAGAGATGATTCTCCACTCTACAGGTCTTAAAAACTGACCTCCTTCCTTCATCCCCCTTCCAACTTCCCTTTTTCAGACTCCTCGCCCAAGAGAAGGGGGAAGGGGGGTTTGGGCGTTCTCAAAGCCCCATAACTCCGTTCCCCTTCTCTGATTGGGAAATAAGCATTTGCACTTGGCGCCTCGTTGCCACTTTACGTCTTGTCCTAAAACAGGGGAATACCCTCGCTTCTTTGTCTCTCGATAAGAAACATATCTATCACCTTCCCGCCGTACCAAATTCTCTACGTCAACTTCCCTTTTAGCTAGATAGACGCCGCGTCTAGAGACTAGCTCGTGGGAAAAAACCATTTCCCAGGCGTGTGAACATAAGGACTTGGAAAGTTTCATTCGATACTTCCACATAATTGAATGAAATCTTTACAGGACTGATTATTTGATTGTTTGATTTCGTAGATGTTTTGTGTATAACTGAAAACTAACAAAACTTTGAGCTTTATTCTGTATTGTGTTTATAGCGTTTCTTCCAATCATTTTTCACAACGACGTTATTATCACTTGTAATCGGGTCATTCTTTCTGATTTTATTACAAAAAATTGAATTTTCAATCAAACAATCGATTTTTTCTATAACTTTTTAATACATATTTTTTGAAGATATTGCATCTAGAATCATCCAAATCGGTGGATCATAATTTATGTCCCATAATTTGGTTCTTTTACGTTTTATTTCAATCGAGTAGTAGCAAATCGTAAGAGTTAAATTTCTTGAAACTACCAGAAATCTTACGTGCAATACAACTGATATGAAATGAGTTAAACTGGGAATAGTATAATTTTAAATTATAAATAAAGCAGGGTTGGCAAGTTTTTGACGCATGACGGTTTTTACCGGTTTTAACCATGGTTTTTACCGTCATGTCAAAAACCTCCTTGTCAAAAATGTCGAAAACTGTCAAAAACCCATTTTTTAGTAGTTTGTTTTTACCATTTTTTTTTTCATTCTATCTTTAATATTAAGTTGTTTTACATAAAATATTCAGAATCAAAAAGACTCTAAAGTATATTTATCCATTCAAGAAAAACAAAAAAGAATTACATTAGAATAATACATGTACATCTCTGTTAGAAGATCTCTACAATAATCTTAAGCTATTTGGCAAATTAGATTTTTTGAAGAAATCCTGTAACCTATAATTATTAGATTAAACAATGTGTATAATTTCGGTACAATTTATTACATTGTTGAAAACAAAACTTTAAGATTCTACTTATTGAAGTGTAAATGAAAATCACCTTAATTGCATTTATGAAATACATAAAATATGCATTTTAAAATATTATATCGAAGAATATTCAAATTTATTCACTGCCAGTCTATGCTTAACATCTATTGTCATACAATGTAATAGCATTTTTGCATCTCTAAAATAATTTTAATGTACTTTATTAAAAACGTATATTGAATGTTGTTTAATAATTATAACCTTTTATTATCATTTAATGTTAATTGCAGTTAGTAGAATCTATATTAGTGAAGATTATGACAAATATTGTTCTTTTCTTTTACTCTTGTATTTTTAAATCTTTCCCATATTAGGAAATGATCTTTTAAATAAATTTAACAAATGTAATTGTCAATAATAATAATAACAAGAACAACAAGGTAAAATCAATCTAGAAATGTATTGTATGCTACACTTACACCATAAAATGGAGGACAATCGAAAATGATAGGTTTTTGACGGTATAAACCGGTAAAAACACGGTTTTTACCACTGTCATGTCAAAAACCCAACCCTGAAATAAAGTAAAATTAAAATTAAAATGTATGAACAGCAAACGTTCTGAGACCTGATCTACAGATAGATTAGTTTAATTTTCCTGTTTTATTTTTTGAAAGGAAGATGCTAAATGTAATTCATGAAAAGTAATATATGTAACCTTTTTAATGAAATAGAATAAACTATTATATATTGAGTTATCTAGTGTTATATTTAGCAGAAGTAAAGCAATAAATTTCAAAATAATGAATACATTAAAAATAAAAGTTATATTGTATTCTATTATAACGGCAATCATCGTTTCAAAGTAAGTTGTAAAAATTCGGTTATATTTTTACAATTTAATTTAATAGCATGTTAAGACATCTGATTAATTTTGTCTTAATTATTAGTATAAAATTTCAATTTGTGAAATTTGGTATAAAGAGCACAATAAACATCTACACTTTATACGCGTTTGTACGTTTGTAAACACCCAGAAATTATTAATTACGGTGTACTTAAATGAACATAGCTTCTGATGCACTTCATTATTAAAATTATTCTTTAACCCAGCAATTCCGAATCAAAAGTAATGTTACTTATAAAATAAATGTTACCTGTATTTATATAATTTATTTTGCTTTATAAATGCTTTTTTTCTTACTGTTACTTGTAGCTAAAAAAGCTGTGTTTCTACCTTGAAGATATTTTAAAGATACATTTAAAATTTTTTTGAAATTCAGTCTATTTAACTTTTAAAACATGAAATATTCTGAACAAATAAAGTACTACACGCATAAAAAAAGCATCAACCATTAATTCAAAAACTGTTTTTATGACACAAATGTTAAACTCTGCATCATGCATTAAACAAAACTAGCATATTGCATGTTCATATTTCAGGTAAAAATTTACCAGTTTATGCATGTCAAATACAAGTCAAGTAGTTTCATTGTTGTTCTAAATTTCCGAACATGACGCAGTACGAGCTTTTAAACTACGCATTTTTAGATTTATTAATACAGTGTTGCATAAATGCATGAATATACATGTAATAAAAAGAAAAATGTCCAGTTAAACTGATGGCATTGAGCTCACAGGATATTCACACTAATTGTATATTATACTCTTATTTTACAGAATAATGCTTCTCGAAAAGTACAAAATCGGCAGTAAAATAAGGGGAGGATTAGCCCCCCGTTCCCCCCTCTTTATACTTAACCAATGAACCCCAAAACTAATCAGGGAACGCCTTATCACAATGAACCTATATACAAAATTTGAAGCAAATTGGATAATTCTGCAAGAATAAATTTAGGGGCATTACCCCCCCCCCGTTCCCACTTAACCAATGAACCCCCAAACTAGCCAAAGAAGACCCTTACCACAATGAACCTATATACAAAATTTGAAGCAAATCGGATAATTCTGCTTGAATAAATTAAGGGGGATTAGCCCCCCATGCCCCCTTTATACTTAACCAATGAACCCCCAAAACTAATCAGGGAAGCGCTTTATTGCAATGAACTTATGTACAATATTTGAAGCAAATCGGATAATTGTGCATAAAAAACCATTTATCCAAATTAAAGGGGATTAGCCACTCGTCCCCCTCTTTATACTTAACCAATGAAACCCCAAAACTAATCAGGGAAGCGTCTTATCAGAATGAACCTATATACAAAATTTGAAGCAGATCGGATATTTCTATCAAGAGTTATCGCGTTACGTACATACATGCATACAGAACCTGCGGGCACATTACCTCTCAGGCTTTGATAGCCTTTGAGCTAAAAAAATGACTGTAATATTAAGGCAAAAATAATACTTTTTAAGTAAAACAAATATTATTTTGGAAATTATGTTTAGGAAGAGGATTATTTACTGTTATCTTATAAAAATTAAAAACTCAACAGTAATACCAATTCAGAACTTAACATATACTAATCCTTATTAAACTCTGGGTAAAATGTACTTGCGATGTTTGAATTTTAAGAAACATTTATTTTAATTAAAATCGTGCTTTTTTTCATTGAATTGTTTAAGCTGTTGAGCTTGTTGGTAACTTTTCTCACAAAAATAAATTACTTAACGCTCTGTTTGATTAAAAAAAAATAAATTCTCTTTCTAAATCACATTGAAAAAATGTTTTAAATCTAGGTAGCCTCACTTAAAAAATAAAAATAATAAACGTACAATCGTAAAAATAAAGCTTTCATTGATAATTTTGAAAAACATTAATATATTTTTGTATTTATACTTTCAATTTTACAGTCGTTAATCGGTAATCTTAGACTGATTTTTTATTTTATGAATGTTTGAAATTTGTAAACATTCATTAAAATTTAAACCCAAAGATATCGTTATTACAAAAAATTAACTAGAATTTTCTTCTCTCTGTGTCACGATACAGATGATAGATGAGTTTTTATTCCACAAATAACACAGAATCCTTTAAGAAATTCGGCAAATGAACAACAAGGAGCGGTCTACCATTGTATGGGAAAAACTTGACTTTTGCAATCATTATATGAGATGAATTCTGAAAACTAAAAAAAATATCTTTAGCTTCTGGGATACATGTATCAGACTTCTAAAATTTACTTGGTACATTAGTGTTACAGAATAGAAAAATATTTTGGCTATTTGTACAGAAATTGATGCTGTTGGAAATATTCTAATTTAATATGCTACATTTAGCAATGACTGGCCTTTCGAAGCCCAATACATTACTAATGCATTATTAAAAATTTTACAGGGTAAATACTGATACTGTCAGTACACATTTTTAAGGATCTATAGAAATTGTTAAAAATTGTTTAATATAGTAGACCCAATAAATTATTATACAATATTTAATGAACACCGAAAAAGGGTTATTCTGATGTCAGAGAGTGACTGCTGTGGTACAAAGACAACTAACAAGGGAGGTCTTCGAATGTATAAAAATCAATTTACACGAAAAAAAAATTACAGGCGATATTATATGCAATAATAAGTGGATACTGTAAAATTCCGCTATTTTTTTGCAATAGGAGTCAGGTAAAAAATATTCAAAAACGCAAAAAAAAAAACACCAAATATTTGTCTCATTTTTCTTAGAGTAACCCTTGGTTTTGCGAAATTATTCTGTTTATTTCATCATATCTTCAATCTTAAATAGAGATAAAGACACCCTCCTTACAATATACCTCTATTTTTTATAATTTTATAACGACTTTTTTATGATTAAGCGACTAATTTTTATGGTATTCGATTGTTACTGCACATACTTTCGCTTATGTTAATGTTATACTTGCGAATAATTTCCATTGTGAATTTTCTAAGAAAATTAGTCATTTTTTATATAAATAAAATTAACAGATGAATCTAAAAGATCCATCTTTGTTTCATTTAATAGATCAGGAATGGCGTACTTATCGCACGCGTGCCATTATTTGCACGTGGCAAAATATTTTCGAGACGTCTTTGACTGAGGTTTCTAAATCGAAATACAGTAAAATTCTACAAAATATACGAATTTAGAGTAGCTGTCTAAATTCGATTGATTGTGAATTGATGAAACTGGAATACAACTTAATGATTCCCAATCTCGTTGAATATTAGCTCAAAATGTTTTTTAAATGAAAACAGGGTTCGAAGTCTGTCGAAAAGGAAAGATTACCAGGCATTATAGGCAAACCGCTGGTGCCATTTAAACACCAATAATTTAATTATGCAAAATAGACGTTATAAATTCTAATTAAACGCTATATTGTACTTTAATAAAGCTTATATTGTTACATTTTCAGGAAAGAACGATGATTAAACCAAGTTAAATTTCACATTTAAAGAAAAGGAAACAAAGATTTTTTTTTTTTTTTTTTAAAGAGAGAAATGTATTAATTTTCTTCACATTTATAATATTTAAGCTTTCTGCCAGATGTATAGGATATGTCCAAGAAACGTATTACGAAAAGAATCGTTCATTATAGACATAGATTTGTTATAACATTAGTCCACTATAGTGGAGTTTAATTGTAAGCACTGTAAAGGACAAATCCGTTGATTGTCAGTACGATTTCCGTATTGTTACGGAATTTTTTCTACAATAAAATGATTTCGTTAATATGTCAGAAATTAGCGAACATGGATTTAATGATATCCTCGACAGATAAAAGTGCTAAAAGTTTAGTTTGTTTGCCGTTTTCTCTAACGCATTGGGATTTTTTATATTTTTACAATCAAAAAGAATTTCTAAGATATACAATTATTATACAGACATACATACATTAAATACAATAATCGAACATGGAGTGAAAAATTGGCCAGAGCCAATCTCAGGAGCCCAGACTCAGGAATCGGTAGGAGTGGCTCAGTGGTTAGAGCAACAGGCTAGAACGCTGTGGACCCAGGTTCGATTTCTGACTCTGGCCAATTTTTCACTCCATGTTCGATTATTGTATTTAATGTATGTATGTCTGTATAATAACTGTATATCTTTAAAATGTTGAATGCAGGCGTTATTTATGTGTGTTTTAATATATATTCGTAGATCGGTGGAATAGTAAAAATCTATTCACCGGTGTCCGGTCATCCATGGCTGTACGTTAGATGGCTGGTGACTTTCTCTCCAACATGGTTTATTAGTGAAAAATTGCAGACTCAGGAATCGACCGGAGTGGCTCAGTGGTTAGAGCAACAGCCTAGAACGCTGTGGACCCAGGTTCGATTCCTGGATCTGGCCAATTTTTCACTCCATGTTCGATTATTGTATTTAATGTCTGTATAATAATTGTATATCTTTAAAATTTTGAACGCAGGCGTTATTTATGTGTGTTTTAATAAAAAAGAATTTCCGTATTTTACCAATACAATTTCTGTATTTTTGCGGATTTTTTCCTTTAGAGTACAATAATAATAATAAAAAATCCCGCAGCTTTAGAGAAAAAGAAAATTTGGCATTATCTGTCAGAGAAGCAAATTTTTTCTGCCTAGTGTCGCAACAAAACAGACAGACGTTCTAGGCGAATTTGGCTGTAATTTTTTTTTTAAATCGAATCACATAATAAAAATTTCGACAGTGTGCTTATAACGTAAAATGTTTAAAAGTCATAAAATCTGAAAAATATAGGTAAGAGAATGTGATAGAGAGATAAGGCAAAATTCGGTTTGGCGTCGAAATGACACCAACAGACATTCTAGTGCTACGATAACGGGCGCTTGCCATTTCGCCATTTTTTTTATGTGTATCACTACTTTTGGAAATTAATAATATGAAAAACTCAAATAGAAACCTCTTGTAAAATTACCTCATTTCAGCTTGCACTCTTAAAAATAAGTAAATGTGAATCTGATATAAATTATTTAACATCTAAGATACAAGAACAGAAATATCATTTCTTTTAATTTCTTTCTATAATGTAACATCGTATGTTATACATTTTTTAATCTTAAAAACAAAATTTAGAGTAATTTTACTCATTATAATTTGATCCATTAAATTTTCAATTGCCACATCACGGTCACATAAAATATTTTTTGAAAAAAAATCGGCACGCAGTTGTGAAAGGTTTCGACATCCCTGTGTAGACTCTTTGTGTCAATCGCAATTTTTCGATACATACCACATCTGTATTTCTATTTTTGAATTGATCCAAATATCTATTGAGTTTGTTGAAGATTTTAGACTTTTGTAATCAAAATGTTATCAAAATAACATATACATCATCAAAGTGACCCCAAGAAAACTTATTAAAATGTTTTCAATAACTGTGATACATTTTAGAAAAAATTCTTTTTTTTTCAGTTTTTCTTATAATTTTCAAACTTTATATGAAAAATTCAGTCGGTCAAAAAAAGTTCCATCCTATATATTTTATCTCCAAAAAGGCGCAGAGAAAACGAAAATAGCCATTCGATTGGGAATTATGTCTTCTTTAAATTTACGTGAAAAAAAGCATCAAATTTGGAGTGCATCAAATTTTCATATTTTCAATACAAACACCTAATTATGACATCATATTTCGATTGTTACTCAGAAATCTTTACCTTGGAAAACCAAGCGAGAAGTCATTCGATGCAGTAGTTTAGAAATTACGTAGATATAAAATTTGGAACACTTAATGTTACATTTCTTTTCAATAGTTGCAGAGCAAATTGCAATGCGGGTAATTTTTTAAACATAAGTTAGAAAGCGAATGAGCCGTAATTTTAGTTTAGCATTTTCGAAGCTTCTAGAAATCAATTTCTGTTTAAAAAAATTTATAGGTTAAAATTCATATTTCTTTTCGAATATTAATTTCAAAATATATAAATTATGAAGTTAATATTCGAATATATGTTTATATATTGTAACTTTTAAGAGAAATTAATTTGTAGAAGCTTCAAATATTCCAATCCAAAATTTTATTCCATTAGGCTTAGTAGTTTTGAGTTATTTTCAAAAAAGTAACCTGCATTGCTGCTTGATTTACAAAAAGTAATGAAATTGAATTTAACATCTGGAGTTCCAATTTTTACATCTGCATAATTCCTGAACTACTTCACCGGATGACTTCCCGTTTGGTTTCCCAAGGTAAAATTTTCCAAAAAATTCAAATATGATGTCAAAATTAGGTGTTCGAATGAAAATTTTAATGTTTGATACAATTTCCACATGAAGACAGTCGCCTAAGTTTAACGTACACTTAGAGAAGACATAATTCTCAATCGAATGGTCATCTTAATTTTATATGTGTTTATTTGGCAATAAAACACTGGGGGGGGGGGGGTATTTGTTTTGACCAACTGCACATATTTTGATGTTTGAAATTTTCCAATAGTGAAGAATATGTTTGAAATATATTCTATACATATTTTTTGTCTATATTTCCATGTTTGTGGGAAAAAATAATATTTAACGGGTCACGTTTTCAATTGTATCTCTAAATGCAATTCTGTGAGAATTTCGTCACATGCACTTATTTTTAAAGTGATAAAGCTTATAATATGTAAATACAGCGGGGTGAAAAATGATACGAACGAATAAAAAATAATTGAAATCGGTTTGCGTTTGCTATACAAATGCGTAAATCTTTCTGTTAAAATTAAATACATGATATTCCAATTAATATTAAGGGATTAGTTTTCAAAATTTGTATATATATATATATATATATTAAATCAATTTTTAAATATGTATTTTTTTATGCTTGAGCAAAATTAAAAACACGTCATAAATAATTTGAAACCACGGCTCGTAATTGGTGGATATTTTCACTTATTATTTAGCAAAACATTTAATAAATATTTCGATAACAGCTGAAGCACCAAAGAATTGGTCTCAAGTTATTTTCAGTTATGGGTGTATTCAAATCCAAACTGCTTATTTTGAGACACATTTGTAAATTCATTTTTGCTCTAAAATGCATCCAATTGGCAGGTTCTCTTATTCAGAAACTTTATTATGTCCGTATTGTCTCAATTTTTTGATAAAAGCAGAATATATTTCAAAAAATGCTGTCAAAGTGGACAATTTGAACCGAATTTCCCAAAGCGAAAGCGCTAGAAACAAAAAAAATGATCGTACTGTGAAAATAATTGTCTGTAAATCAATTTCTAATTAATTGATCGAAAAATAAAAACATGGGGCCCTTATAAATGTCTTTATAAATCACGCTGACAAGTTTCCTGTTGTTACTATTAAAAATGAGTCTGAGAATGTGTCTCAAAATTTTGAGTTGTTGAGCGTGAAAAAATATTTTTTTTTAATACCGCCTTATGAAAAACAATTTAATACGCTGGGGGTATTCATTCACATTTACACGATTTTCGAAAGGAAAAGAACGAGGTGGAGGCTCCCTAATGGTTTGGGCCGCCCCTTCTTCAGGAGGTAAGTTGATAATTGCTTTTCTAGAAAGGCGACAAAATAGACATACGTGTATTTATTTATCAGAAAGTTATTTTTTGAACCAAAGTAAATTTACCGGTTTTAATTATATTTTTCAACAAGACAATGTCTCAATTCCTTCTGTAAATAACCCAAAAATGTGGTTTGAAGAAAATAAAATTCTCACACTCTAATATTTGCTGACCAATAGCCCGGATCTAAATCCCATGGAGAACGTTTGAGATATTAGTTGCGCAGATGTCAACTGGTTCATTATAACTCGAAAGTAGAATTAAATTCTACCATTTGTGAGGCATGAATTATTGTGCTACCTCGACAATTTTGAAACCTCGCAACTTTATTAAACACACACTAATTAAATTATTAAACACGAAGAAAGTACAGTTGACATGCAATATTTCCAGAATTTAGAAAAATCTGTTCCGTTCTTATCATTTTGCTACTACCGTTTATACAGTGAATATACAATTTATAATGTAAAACATTTAATATGCAATAATATAAATAGTTTTATAATGTTTTTATGTATATATTGCAATATACATCTTTAATTTCATAAAATCAATGTATATGCTTTATTTGTAGATTAATATATTTGTAGTTATTGTTTAGTCAATAAAATGAGTGTTTCTATCATTTTGCACCCCACTGTATGCCCAGAATAACAAATCCTGGAATTAAAATTTGAAATGTGTCTTATTTCAAAATGAGATCAAAGATTCGGCATTTTTGCAGGTTTTAAAGATTTGTTTATATATTTTTCTAATCCAAAGATAGAACTGAAAATTATCAATTTTTGCTGTTAACATTTTAAGAACAACACTAAAAGTATTATTTAATTGCCAATTATAAAAATTTCTAACGTAAATTTTTAATATAAACGTTTTTATTTATTTAACAGAAAGAAAATTTGGAGAAAAGGAGAAATCCGTTTTATACATAAAATCTTAAACTAGGTCAATATTTATATGAGAAGGATTTTTGCATTTTTAAAATTTTATCTCAAAAAGTAAATTCTAAAAATATTTAAAATATGAAATTGTAATGAAAAAACTTATTATTTTTTTTCTCGTTTTGGGATTATTGAAAAATTAACAAAACTTTTGCTGTAACTTAAGCTGACATTACTCATACATTCTTAAAAAATAAAGCATAACATTATTTAAAAAGATTAATAATATCGTTATTGTTATAATCATAGTGTACAAAATATAAAGTTTACTTTTTAATGTGTTGAACAGGTCGAATAAAAAATAAACTTCATGAAAAAATATTATTTAGAGATATGTGAAAACAAATAGAAAACATTCTTCCTATTTCTATTTGATGTAAAAATTCTCATTATAAACCATTAACACATTATTAACCATAACACATTAGGTAGATAGTACGTGATCCAGATTTTTTTTTTTTTTTTTTTTTTTTTTTGGTGAGGGGGAGGTGGAGTTTCCCTAAAATTAACAGAAGGTCATGCCCAAATTTGCTACAACACTTTTTGTGAAATATTACTAGTATTGGAGAATTAAATATCCAAACAACAATGCTTAAATTTTCGTTAAATCACAACTGTACTTACATCCTTACCATAAAATGTAGAATTTTTTATTTACTTTTCTTTTAAAGTTAAATGATGTGTAGTAACGAAATGCGCTGTATTTATCAAATAATCAATCACAATAAGTCTTGATAGTACAAAACTTATTTTCTGAAGTGAGATATCTAGAAAGATTTTGTAAGCTTTTGTTTTCTATAATATTAAATAATTATTAAAAATTCTAAAATAATATTAAAAATGTCGTTAAATGTATTTTCTCTACTTTTGTTTATACTTTCTTTCAACAGCTTATTTATTTTTGTTTTGCATGGGTTTTTTTTTTCCATGCATATGTAGAGCAATTTACAAACAAAACAGATATTACAAACTTCAAAAAAATACATTGCAAAACATTTACCTCGTTATCTAAAATAGAGTCCTTATGTATCCACTAATTTCGAAATTCGAATAAAACAATGCTTTTCATTAAATTTTCAGCACTCACATCAAACTCCGTATGAAACAAATTTAGTCAGTACGAGTATTTCACGCCTGTCAAAATATAACTTTTAACGTGGTGGTTCCCGGAATGTATGTTCAATATGCAACGAGCTAAATGACTTAGTAACCGGAGGTGATGTTGCAAGAGTACCTTCTCTATTCGTGTGACGTTCATTGAAAAAGTGAATGACACGCAAAAAGATTTCACTATTTCATAATGTAGAAAACAAATTGCGTATTATTATCAATAGTGATTTATTAAACAAAAGCAACGAGAGTATATTTTGTCTATTTTCCCAATATTCTTCTATCTTATCGAGCTCGGTATAAAGCATTCAAAAAATTATCACCCTATTTAAAAATATTTTACAGTAAACCGTATCTCTTTTAACAACAACAAAAAATAAAAATAAAAATATTTAAAAACTACTATGCATCTGGAATAAAAAGAAAAATAGCTGCATTGTTTAACTTATGTTTAAAAAATACAACACAGGCACTTTTGAGTTTAAATTTACTGCTACAAGACTGCATAGTTTCAAAACTTCGTGATAAAGCGCAAAAATATTCAGTCCGAAACTTTATTTTTTAAGAAAAACTAGGTAGTTTGAAAAATAAGAACGTCTTCAAATATAAGTGTACTGAAGAATATAAATCTTTAGCGATAAAATATTCAAATGTAAGAAGCATGAAAATTCTTAATCCCTTCATGACGAGCGTCTGATATACTTTTTTAATTTTTGTGCACTACTTCTCCGAATAGTAATTTTTGCCTTATTTAATCGCTGAAATTCTGGGATTAAATAAGGCAAAAACTGCTGTTCAAAAATAGTGGTGTTTAAATTTAAATATCTTGAAATGTAATTTAAACATTCTATACGACACGTATAGCATGCCGCTCGTAGCAAAGGATTTAATACGCTACGTAATACCAGGTTACCCAGGATTTAACCCTTATTGAAATGAGATTTTTGTGTTCCACTTCAACTACATATTCCATTTTTCAGCTTTCTTAAAATAGCGTATATGTAACGACATATTAACAGCTAGTCCTTTATAAGTACCTCTCAAAAATTTGCATGAGACTCCATAAAAATGTTCTGTTAAAATTTTCAAACAAATTTGTATTAAAAACCAGTCAAAAACTCATGCACAATTTTCGCATCAACACACAGTTTAACGAAGAAGGTAGAATCCATGGTCTTTTTTTTCTAGGTTACAGATTTTTTAAATATTACAATGTGGAAGCAACAAGAAGAAGATATATTTTTATACAACTATCTATAAGATAACTTTAAAAGCTTTTTCAAAGACTAATATATTCTTTCTGAAAATAGGAATTATTTATATCTTGTAAACTTTTGACTATCAAAGATTGAATTAAATGAAAAATTTTTAAACTTTGCATTCGATAAAAAGCAATTCCAAACCGCAGTTTGGTGGAAAACACATATAAATATCTCTTTTTAGTTATGCAGTTCTTCAATATTTGTTTTTCAAACGTCAGGACAATGATTACTTAATTTTCGTCCAAATAACCACCATCATTACAGCTTTTTTTTTTATTATGAAGCCGCAGCACTCTCAAAATACGTTATATTCTACGATAGACTGACAAAGTTTTTTAAAAATTTCATCAAAGTGTTTATATTAAACACTTTATAATATATTAAGAAACTATTATTTCAATTATTTAAGTCTAGCCTTTTTTATTGTCATATTATTTTGTAATCAATCTTAAAAACATTTGTCGACTTATTGTACCCAGGGTTCGTACGGCTCCTGGAATTTTGAGACCAAGAAATTCTTCGGTACCAGTATTTTCTTACAGAAAATTTTTCCTTAAAAGAAGGCGAAGTGCCACGAGGTTAACCTAGATTTCTTTTTCTATACAGAAAATACTGGTGAAACTCCTGGTAAAATCCCTGATCCGTACGAACCCTGTGTACCTTTCTTGTGTTTTATTTTCCATGTTGTTGCAGTTGAGTAAAAGATCTTCTGTGCACCTTTGCTTGTAAATTTCCTCTATGTTATAAGCTAAAAATTCGACATAGTTCTATATGTGCATAATACTTTCGACCATAATGATCAAAATTCTATTTTAAAACTAGAAACAACAGGTGAAAATTGTGAAATATTTATCATAAAATTTAATTACTAATTTCCTTATTATTTCTTGCATTTGATTTCCATACCAGCAGGATTTTTTTTTTTTTAAGAAACATGGTGTAAAGAAATATTAGTAATTTTTTGCACGATGTTCTAAGGGAAAACATATTTTTAAGTAATCAGACAGGAAGGACGTTTAAACGCCTGCATTTCAGATTTGACCACGAACTCCTTGGTAAAAAGTGTTGAAAACCTTTCATTATTTTCTTCTTTAGTTATGAAAAAACACTGCATATATATAAAACGACGAAAATATGTTTAAGATATGTATATTGTACATTTTTTTTATCTATTAAATTTAATTCTTAATTGTATTTCTGCGTTGGGATTCCATGTAACAAATTACTTAACTTTTGAAATAAAATAACATTATCGAAAGAAATTTCCAGCAAATTTCGTCCAAACTGAGTTAATGTTCGATTCAAATTAATCTGCTTCCAAACATTTCTCTAAGATTATCGAAGCATGATCGTAGTATCTAAATTCAACATTATTCTTCCGGATATTTCCGAGTAGATTTCCATGTGTCTATTTTAAAGCGTGTTTTATATGTTACAAATATTCTTACATAGGGTAGCAGTTTAAATTAAATTGTAAATAATTTTTTTAAAGGGAGGAAATAGGCGTGTTTTTCCTATATAAGTAATTTAGTTGATGTTGAACAAAAAACTATATTTCCCTTAATGTATTTGAATATATTAATGTAAAGAATGCTTAATGAATGAACAAATATTGTTTAATTTTTCAGTACATTGCTGATAATGATGGAGTACAACACTGAAAGAGTGATGAAAAATCAAATGTTATTCAATATTTTGATGTTATTAGCTTTTCATAAATGTATTATGTTGAACCTAGTTTCTTTCATTTATAGATAAATGAAATCAACATTTGTTTTATTTATTTGGGAACAGAACTGCTATTGAAAATTTACACATAAAAAAACACTTTGAATTTAATAACAATTCATATGTGTAAGCAGAAGGTCTGTAACTAAAACTTTCAGAATCTCTAAGTTTATCAAATTTTGATATCGCGAACTCGAAAGGAAAATTTTCTTTGATTTATAGAAAATTCGGGCTAAGATAAAGCAATTAAATTTTGCCCTTTTCCTCTGTTCAATCCAAAAGTACTTCTAAATGCTAAAAATTCGAGATATAAACATTCATATTATAAAAATTGGACTGTTATTTTGCGTGTCCCGCGGGGAAAATCACACAAAAATTATATTTCCTGTAACTCAAATTTTCCTTACTTTTTTCTTCAAAATTTGATAGTATTTATAACAAAATTAATAAAATGTATCCCCCCCCCCCACCCCATAACTGATTTTCAAAAAGCACAAAAGTTTTTTATGAATTAATTGAAAAAAAATAATAACAAGCATAGCTTAGAATTATTAGTAATTTAGAAAAATAATATAAACTAAGAATAATAGTGAAAATTAGCAAAAGTATGTATCTCTGAAAAGAAAATATAAAGGATGAATTAACCAGCATGTTCGAGAAATGCTGTTGCCAAATGCTTCAAGTGTCCGGATAACATAGGCATCGATAACATAATGAAGCAGTAAAACAATGTTTTCTCATTTTTCTGTCGAAGTCAGTCAAATAATTCTGATTTTATTATTTTGAAACTTGCATTTGAGGAACTTATTTTTGCCAAATTAAAATTAAAATTGAAAAATATTTTTTGTTTGAGTATATTTCTTAATATTTTGTAACTGCGACATCCATAATGAGACATCTAATGAGAATTTTAATTTAACATTGTGACTAAGATGAGTAGCAGATGCTGCTCCTGATATAAATTGTAGACAAGTAATTGCCGTAAACATATTGATAGTAAAATAATAAGATTATTTATATACATAAGACGGTTTGAATATTAAAAATCTTTACGTACTTATAAAACTAATCCTAATATAAGAAATATAAAAACCATGAACCTAGATAGATACATAAGGATACATACTAAATACATAGGAAAATATTGCTGTAAGAATCATTAAAGCAATTGTTTTAAAATTCCTGAGTTTCATTAAATGTGTATTATAATTTAATGGAAATGATGTAATTTTCGGCAATATTTTATTTTGTGCATACCAAGGATTTATATATAAATAGCAGAAATTCAGTCTATTTAGATGCAGGAATAAGAGTCACTGAATATGACGTCATACTGATACAGGGCCAGGCTAACGAAAAAGAAAGGCTACCGGGGTGCTTTACGCGTATCTTTTTTTACAGACAGCCGGAGTCACGTGATTGCCGAATGCACCAATGTAGGTGTACGAAAAGAGCATCACGTCACTCTCGCGGTCTGTAAAAAAAGATAAGTGGAACCAGGGCTACACTACATACCGGGCTTGCTCATTCATTATGATGACGTCACAAAAGGTGGCTGACTAGGAGGAAAGACATACAGCGATTGGCACAAAACGATGGGCGCGTTGCTTTGGACCAATCGCTGGTCGCAGTCAGCCACCATTTGTGACGTTTTGAGAGTGAATGAGCAAGCCCGGTATCTAGTGTTGCCTTGGTGGAACGCACCGCGGTAGCCTGTCTTTTTCGTTAGCCTCGGATACAGGGTTAGTAAAATATTTTATATTAATGGAGGAAAATTAATCTTTTTGTTTTCCGAATGACATCATGTTCCTCATCAGATACATTTTGTTTTACAAATTTCTTATTATGATAGATTATTTACTGTTATTTTATTTACGCAAATTACTTAATAGTATTTCTCAATAAATAATCTGTGCTCTTACGGGATCACTACATAATTAAATGCAACAATTTTAATATGTTTAAATTTTTTGAAAGCCATTGAAATTTTTTCTTTTAAATATGATGACATTTTTGCTGATGGAATCACTCTTCTGATTGGTAAAATGTGATAAGGTAAATTAATTTTATGTTTTGGAGAGAAAATCTTAACCTAGTTTCCACCATTTTGAAAAAATATCATAAAAAACGTTTAAAATTAAAATATAAAAATGGGACTATTAACAGGGTTCGTACGGATCAGGGAATTTTCCAGGAGTGTCACCATTATTTCTTTACAGAAAAAGAAATCCAGGTTAAACTCGCAAAACCTCGCCTTCTCTTAAGGAGCAATTTTTTGCAAGAAAATACTGGTAACAAAGAATTTCCTGGTCGCAAAATTCCAGGAGCCGTACGAACCCTGTATTAACCCTTTCCGGCACAGAGAAAGTCTGTTCGTAAAATGATAAATTGCTGACTGACACCGGAATTTACAAATGACTTTTTTAGAAAATATGAATTCCTTATTTTAAGCTTTCATTATAGAAACAAAAAATTATTAAAATATTCTTGGTGGCGAATGCAAGTTTGGAATTAAAATTAGGTGTGCCCGGAGTGAGACCACTGTGCCGAAAAAGGTTTAAAAAAAAAGCTAGTGTGGGCACATCTACAAATGAACAGATTTCATTTTAAAAAATAATTATTAAAATTGGTTCAGTAGAAAGTTCAGGGCAGGTGACTAAAACAACAGCCTTGTGTTTTAAATATATAGATATATATTAATCTTTTGTGTAGCAAAAGAGAGGAAGGAAAATTTTTCACTTCATAATGGTTATCTGTCAAGCGAACAAAAATTTTATGATTTACACTACAATGCAACAGTAACTCTTAATATTAGTTATAAATAGCTGCAAGTTGATATTATGTATTTAAAAGATTGGAATTATTATAACGATTTTTAAGATTGGGGGGGAGGGGGGAGAAAAAATCCCAGAACAGTATGGAAATAATGCAAGTTTGTTTTATACAGATATTTTAGGAAATATTGTGAGTAGAAAGTATAACTTTCATCATCTAAAAAAAAAAAAAAAAAAAAAAAAAATCATTCAAATAAAACTTATGTTGCATGAGAAACTATAATTGATAAAGATAGTAAATATACTTTATCTCATCTTTTAGAAAGAAATTAATGTTAAATGATAATTCACATTTAAAACTTACAAAACAGACTTCATGCTAAAAAGTTTGTGTTGTATATAACATACTTTACTTTACTAATTTTAAATTATTTTGTTTTTTGTGTTTAAAATTCTTACCTTTTTAATATAATTATTTAATTGTTTACTCAATAAAAATGTAGAGGTAAACAATTTGACTTTATCTGAAAATTTTCTTGCAAAATAAATAAATAAATAAATAAATAAAATAATAATAATAATAAAAGTCATATTCATTGTTCTGGAAGTAAAGGGAAGCATAAGCTAAATAGTTTCTTCGAATATAATTTCACGAAAGTCTAAAATATGTTTTTCTTCTCAAATTCATGCATTTATTTTACTTTTAAAATGATTAAAAGTATGTACTCTAATTAAATTTATGAGAAAAAACTCAGTAGATGGCGCTGCGCCCCACAGCGATAGTTTCGACATTTGTCGATGTTGAAAGAGGACTATATCTGTCAAAGATGGTGATATCTGTAACGTTGGAGTCTGGTCCATTTCTTCTACGTTCATGATGAAAACTAATTACGTTTCCAAAATAACTCAAGAGTTATTATGTAATATGCATTTGTAAATTTAATTATTCTCTCACGATGGCATTACGTAATCGGAATCAGCAGTTGGCTGCGTGGAGGGGGGGGGGGTATTTAGATACAACAATCTACGATATGAATTTGAGGATAAATAAATAAATAAATAAAACAATTTACCCTTCTGAAGTGCAGTGAATTATTTTTCATTTCCATTTACTACATATGATAATTGAAACACATATAATTATATTTGCTCGAAAATATTTACTTGACACATTTTCGATAGAGCTCAGTATCGAACGACACCTCGGTAAGTAACTTTGTGGTTCGCAGGTGCTCGTGCACCTGAAGAAACTTTGTAAGTAATCTTGTATTTTCCTGCATCCAAGGACATTTCGCAGTTCGAATGTTTTGTTTCTTCTTTTCTCTTGTTAACTGTCAAAGTAACTGTTTTTTATGTAAGTTTTCAGTTGAGAGCACAGAGCTTGTGTGTGTTAGACGGCGATCGCTGTCAAGGTGTAATAAAGAGGGTTTAGTGTTTTTAATTAAAAGTTTTGCAGTTTACATTTCAAATTGTATGTGTAATCAGTGTAATTTTATTAAGTTAAAGAGAACCAGCCGAGTAAACAATATTCTTTAGCAAATAATGTGTTCACATAGTTAAAAATTCTCTCTTCCATATCCCTCCCACTGAAATTCTCTGAAAAACTGGAAATTGAATTCTATGAAGACCTAAAAACCGAACCCTCTCACGAAAAACGTAAAAAATCCAATACCAGACACTTGTCTCCAAACCAGAGTGGCACCGATCTATTGGCTGCGGTATACAGAGTAGCTCAGCGCCACCCTGGTTGTTAAAATTATTTATTCTTGAAATTTTATTTAAATTTTATAGATTTACTTCAAATGAATAACTTGTAATCACTTATATGTTATTATTCTTTAAAATAAATGTGATATATTAATCAGTTTTAATTCTGAACACAAAATTCTGATTTGAAACTTTAAAAATATTGAGCATTTCTTAGCATTGTATCCAATTTTAGATGCCACAGAAGCTGGATTGACACTAATTCTTACAGTTTTATTGAAACCTCGCCCCCTCCCCATATTCTAATCACATGACATGCTAGCTGGCTAGAGTGGAAAAGAATGGCGTTTCTATGCATGAGATGGAAAATGTCTTTTAAACTTGGTTCTTCCATTAAAGGTAGGAGAGAAGAGAAGATCAACGTTTACCGCGCACGAGTAGGCGCGGGGGAGAGAAAAAAATGCCGTTTGTGTTCATTTCATAGCTCAATTTTTGTACAAAAAAAGAGAAAAAAAACCTCCAGATTAAATAACTTAGTCGCCAGATTAAAAAAAATGCCGACCGTATTTGTCAAGCCCTCTGTATATATATATAGATTGGGTGATTATAAAAGAACTATCCCAATATATAAGCCCCTACCTATCATACCGTTCACAGAAACTGGATGAGATTTTGGTTAAAAGTATTTTGAGGTATGCGCTCAAGAATCATATGAAAAACAACAGTTAAATTCTAATAGTCGCGGTTACAGTGACAAAATTTCAAAAATTTCAAATGACAACATCTACATTTTTATTGGAATTTGATCTTCATAGTGAAAAATCATAAAAAACCTTGGAACGGTATCTGTAGCAAAAAAATCGCCGTCGCTAGACAAACTAAGAAGAAAAAAGAAAGCAACTGTGGCTCTCACCAGAGCATGATTTTCTTTTCTAATGACGTCACATTTCACACTGTGCCTTCGGCTCTGATCCCAGCCTACTGAATCTCCCTCGAAACAAGAAGAAGAGACCAAGGTACGCAGATTTCCTGGTTCGGCGTGAGGCTCCGTTTAGTGCGCAAACTTACAAGTCGCCCTGAGATAGCCATAAATCTTACCCTTTCCATTCTTCTTGAATCAATTTGTGTTCAGGTACAAAATAAAGTGAATATTCAACAAAAGAAATGGGTGGTGTCAACAGCTGTCAAGTTCTCCCGTTTTGACCTCTGAACTTGAGACCATTCTGAGACATCCTGAGAAAGTCATAAAAGATCAAAGATTCCTACCGCAATAAAAGAAACCGAAGTATGTCTACGCACTGTTTGCACCTTAAGGCACCGCCATGACTAACGTCTTCGCACTAAGTGAAAGAAAAGGCATTGTAAAATGCGTTCCGCGTACCTCGCTTTCTTGCACTTTGAACAACATGCTGCTTACAAGGAAAGAACGAGGGGAAATTGTAAAGATTTATTACCTGAAAGAACAAAATGCCGCAGAGGCATTGCGTGTCTACCGCAGGAACCATGGGCTACGCCGATGCCCGTGTACTGTAAAAGCTGTACGGGACGTAATACGCAAATTTGAAAAAAACTGGTTGCACATATGCGACGTGCAACCAGTTTCTTCAAATTTGCGTATCACGTCCCGTACAGCTTTTGCAGTACATATCGTCCAGTACATACATATCGTGCAGTACATATCGTACAGCGATCGATCTCAGTCTGGACGACCTTCCGTTCCTGTCGAGGCTGTTGCAGAAGTCCATGAGACGATAAGGGACGTTCCTCTTGCAAGTGCACGTGGTGTTTCACGCGTTCTGCAGTTGCCGAATTCTACGGTCCGCAAAATTCTGCGCCTCTACACGTTTCTGTATCGGTTCCAGCGTGTCCAGATGTTGCAAACAGGTGATAAGCAACAACGGCTAGATTTTGCGAATGAATTCCTCATCCGGTATGACAAGGATGACAGCTGTCCTTTCCGTATTCTGTGGACGAACTAGGCCCATTTCTCGTTGACTGGTATCGTGATTCAAAGAACTGCGTGCACTGGGCAGACAATAATCCCTGAAATGTGGTTGTACTTCCGTTACACGAAGAAAAAGTGACTGTGTGGTGTGAAATACAACAAGCACCTTCATCCTCGGCTCTTACTTTTTGTAACGGTTACTGGCGCAGGTCTACAAACGTGTACGGTAACGAGTGCTTGCTATCCAGAAATGTTGACTAATTACGTAATTCCCAATTTTCAGCAGCGAAATGCTCTATATGACGCCCTGTGGTACTCCATGCAAGATAGCGCTCCCCCATATGTGGGGTCTTCTGTCAAGCGTTTCTTAACACAACAGTTTGGTGACAAAGTTATCTCCTGACATTTCATGTTTTTGTGGCCGCCAAGGTACCCCGATCTCACTCCAATGCATTTATTGCTGTGGAGATACCTGAAATCCATTTAATCGGCAAACTGCATCTGATTTGAAAGATGCCATCAGACGACAGGTTCAACATATTCCTCTCGCCATGGTACGTGTTTCAGTGCTATCCACCGTCTGCCGCATGCAAAGTGTCGTCGTGTGTGAAGGAGTTCACGTGGAAAATATGTTAAACATAATAAAATGTTTTGCTTTCTGTTGCTTCTCTGTCCTTACTGGTTGTTTTCACTTTTCCTCTTAGTCTGTCTAGCCCTGGCGATTTTTATGCTACAGGTACAGTTCCAATGCTTTTTATGGTTTTTCACATTAAATATCACACTCCAATAAACAAATAGGTGTTGCCATTTGACAGCTTCCAAATTCTGTAACCGTAACTGTTAGAGTTTAACTGTTGTTTTTCATATGATTCTTGAGCGTTTACCTGAAAATACTTTAAATCAAAATTTCATTCAGTTACTGTGAACGGTATGATAGCTAGGGGCTCATATATTAGGATAGTTTTTCACTGTATATAAGAGACATATACTTATATACAGTGTTCACCCTGTATATAAGAGACATGCGTGTATACCGTTTATCTTTTATAAAGGAACTGTATTTCAGTCTAAGTTTCTCTGAAGTTCTGCAAATAATGTCATTGAGGATATATACTGCATGGCATTTTTTTATTCCTAAATTAAAATATATATTTGTTGTAATTATGTAAATATAGTGTCATTTTGTAAATATATTTTTTTTTTCTTTAACATAATAAATCCTACACATATATCCAGTTAATTAAACCACTGTTTTTTGATATTATACTGAATATGTTAAGGGGACTAGAAAGGTTTCTAATGGCGAAGATTGACAGAAGTTTGTTTGATCGTGGATTACGAAGCATTTTTTCATTTAGACTTTTATTTCTTTTTGTATTTATTTATCTATGCTTTATAGAAATAAAAAAAAATGTTAAATTGTTGATTGTAAACAATAATTACAGGTTCATTATTGCACGAAAAAATTTATCTTGCAAAACTAATTTTGCCACGATTGTGATGTCCAGGTTATATACTTTTTAATCGTTATTTCTTTTTTACATTCCGTATTACGTTGGATCTCGATTATACTTGAAACAAAAGAAATTGAATACAATTTTTAAAAAATGTAATAAAAAAATCTAAATCAATAAAAATTTATCATATTTTCTTAACACTTGAATTCTTCTTCTGGTATAGTTTAAAGATAATTTAATTTCCTTTATCTAAAAAAAAAAAAAAAAAAAAAAAAAAAAACATGTAAATCCGTCAACTTATTTAAAAGTTATCGTATCAAAACCGCTGAAAACCAGTTTTTCGAGCACAGGTGTTCGCGGGTCATGTACGACCATAATTTTAGGACTTTTCAATCGGACCAACTCTACGATATTCTTAAAGGCTCAAACATTTTAAATAATAATACCAAAAATATATTTTTTCATCATTTCAACCTTTTCTGGGCCCCCTAATAAACAATAAACCCTGTCGGGTAATAAGAGACTGGTCTTCCCACATTTATTTAAAGACTGTGTTAAGCTGAATGGGTTTATAGAAGGCATTAAAAAATATTTTTCAACGCAGCTTGTCGGATTAAAATAATGAAATTTCATTTTGAGTTACAGAAAATAAAAAAAAAATTATAGAACCGAGTTCTTTTATTTATCCTACAAATTAATGTACAGCTCTAGATATATGATTGATGCAAAATATAAGTGTACACACATTAAGCATGGGTTAAAGTAAGGAACTAAATCTGAAAGATCACATAGATAGATATAGACAGACAATAAGAGACAAAGAATAAGAGAAGAGGCTCATGTAAAAATAATAAGAGAGATATACGTAATAATAAAAGAATAATAAGAGACTCATTTCTCTTATTATACCCAGAAATATGACCAAACATCGTTATAAGAGACATTGCTGGAAATACGTACTTAAAAACAAATTTTCGTAATTTACAAAATAGAGCATGAATTAACATTTTATTAGTCAAAACTGACATATCAGTTATATATAAAATGTTAATCCAATTTACACTACAACATTTTATTGCTAAACAGTCTAGAATTTTTATAAATAGTTCAAAGTGAAGGTATTTTTCTTAAAAATATATATATATATATATATATATATATATATATATATATATCTGCCAATTTTCCTGTTTTCAAGTAAAATAAAGTAATTTGAAACAGAATAAATAGTTAATGAAATGCTTCTTGTTTCTGTGTGGTTATTAATTAAATTATTTTATTTTATTAAATTTCTGCAATTTATTTTATTAAAAAAAAAAAAAAAAAAAAAAAAAAAAAAAAAAAAAAAAACGGAAAGTTGGCAGATATGATAAAATGTTATTGGATAGGTAATAAAAATTGAAAGGTAAAACAGGGATGAAACTGCTGCGCCACAAGGGGCCGATCGTCACCACTAAATCTTAATAATATTCTTCCCCTAATTTAATAAGAGAATTTCTGAGATTTATTAAGGCGAAGAATACTATTAAAATTTAATTGTGATAATCGGCCCGCTACGCGCAGAGCTTTCATCCCTCATAAACTACGTTTTATCTTATTTTTCATATTTTTAGATGTACATTTATGTTAGTTTTTTTGCCCGTCTCTTATAACCTCACCTTTCCCTATGATCTATTTATTTTATTTAATGATGCAACACCTATGATATATGTCGCACCGATTGCTATAGTATTACAAGTTTTGTTAGATAACCAATAACCACATCTCTTTTCAATGACTAATATTTTAATTTTTAAAGTATAGTTTTGATTGTGTTTATTGAATTGATTGAATTGTCGCTCAATGCATCTTTTAAAATGTTTTGTTCCAAAATTTACCTACACCACTTTTTAAATTTCATCACCTCGTAGGATGCATAAATAGGAGCAGGAAAATTTTTCAGCTTTGGATCCAATTGGAAAAGATCGATAAACTTCATGTAAAGGAAATTTGTGACTTCATATATAATGTCATGAAAGTTTTAAATTTGTTTTGCATCTTTGGCATATCACCAAAATATTTACAGTAAAAATAGTTTACAATGAACTATATTTTGACATTAGGAAAACAGCAATGATATTTTTTGCGTTTTTTAGTTATTAACTTTTTATTTAAATTCTTCTGTGCAATGAGAGCAAACATAACAAATCTCAAAATGCGAAGTGTTAAACACAAGGAAACATTTAATTTTTACTGAAAATTTGAAGTACTTTTATTAGTGCGTGAAGGAGAAAATTACAGTACTTAAAAACATTCTTTAAAACATTCTTTATCGGGTCCCACTTAAATCTACAAATAAGAAAGCACCATATGAAAAGACTATAAGAAAGTGCTATAATAAATATGAAAACACTTTACATTTTTCGATATATGTATCTTCATGAGTTATAAGCGATTGTTGCATAATGAGGACTTTTCTTGAGGTGTCACGTCAAGGTAATTTGGTTGAAAATTCCACATTTTACAATATTTTCTGAAAAACCCTTCGTTTTTATTTAAAAAATGCAAAAATATATTCGATTTCATAGTTCCCGAATAAGAACACCTGCATATTTTAGGCATTTATCAATAAAAATTAATTCAAGAATGTGTCATAAAGTAGCCATTTGGAATTTAAGAACATCCGTTAAATATTATCCTGCTTAAGGCTTGGAAAATTTTCTATTTCACATATAAGACTTAATTTCGATTTCCACATTCGCAGTTTAAATTAAGGCATTAAAATAATTTTATTTCATTTTTGAAAGTATAACTTTTTAATCTGACATTAAAATCATGTTAATTGACCATACAAATTGTTTTTGAATTTCTCATGACAAAGCTTTCATTATATTCATAATTCTTAATAGGTTTCTAAGAATTTAATTAACAAAATCCATTATTAATTGAGAAGGATTAAATTAACAATAATTTCCGCTTCTTATATATTTTTCAATAATTATTTGAAATATTATGTGTTTAAAAAAAAAAAATCATTATTTAAAACTCTAAATATACTAATAAGTCATCAATTTCTGTATCATATTTACTATTCAAAGTCTGTGAAAAACTTTATTTAATTTGTGACTCGTGTCTATTTTGTTTTTTAATTATTTTTCTCTCCTGTTTTACATTTCTTCTATCTACTCTGTGTAGCTTTAATCGAATTTCCTTATTTATGTAAATTAGCCTATTTCGTTGCAATGGAGCTTCACAATAATAAGATGTCATCTCAAGGAATACTGGAAGCATTGTAACATTTGTCAAAACTAATCTTACGCTCAGAAAAACTATATTTGACATAAACAAAAGTAAATTTTCGTCCCATAAATGTATTCTTTTTATTATTAACAGTATATAAATTTAAGATATTTCTTTGATACTTTCGTGTTTCTTTTTTTTAATTTGAAATTATTAATTTTATTTGGCTGATGTTTCTTAAAAACAAGATATTTTCATTAGTTTCTTTGCTATCGAAATGTTAGCTTTGAAACATTAAATTTGCAGAGAAAGCATATAATGACGTACGCAATATTAATTAATCTACCATTGCCTTGCAGTAGTACTAGACATAATGCTAAGTTGAATGAAATATTTATTTTCTATATAATGTCAATCAATAATTAATGAATAAAAAATAGTTTATTTTTTTTTTCAAATACATGACATATTACCTTTCAATTGATGCCAGTCATAAATAAAAATACGCGCATTTTCAATTTGTGAAAAAAAGTTTAAAAGCATGTAATTTTAGTATAACTAACCACAAATACAATCGTATTATTTTTTCTAATACAGTAGCTTTCTATTATATCGCACCACATTATATCGCTGATTCGAATATATCATTATTTTGCCATGCTTTTGTCATGTGTGCAGCTTTATTCGAATTTCCTTATTTATGTAAATTAGTGTATTTCTTCACTATGGAGTTTCACAACAATAAGATGTTATCCTAAAGCCTACTAGAAACTTTCTAGAATTTGCTAAAACTAATCTTATGCTCAGAAAAACTATATAACTTGCGTCACACAGATATGTTTTTTTAACATTGTAGAAATTTTATATATTTGTGTAAAACTTTCCTGCAGCTTTTTTTTTTAATATTTCATTTGAAAATAATAAATAAATAAAAATACATACGGTTTAAATTTGTAAAAGATTGTTTCAAAACATGTCATTTTGATATATCAACCACAAAGACAAACGTATTGATTTTTTAAAGTTTTTTAACAGTGGCCTCCTATTATATTTCGCCTCGCTAAACTGTTCATTCGGAAATATCAGTATTTTTCATGCCTCCCCGTAAAACAAATAAGTTCTAACTTAACGATAATTTTAAAATTGCTTGTTATATGTATCAATTACAATAAGTGTAATTCCAACTCTTTAATTTTATTACAAAAACTAGTATATAACCCCCATCAAAAATGACGGATTGTTGATCTGCGTTCCATTTTCATAAGACTTCATAGAAAAGTACATTTTAAAGCCGGCAGATGGCGCCAAAACAATCTAGGTGTCAATGATTTTAATCAGATAATTTATATTGGGTATTAAATCATGATTTAAATCAACTGATTTTTTTTAAATCATTGAATTAAATCAACTGATTTTCTTTAAATCATTGAATTAAAGCAACTGATTTTTTTTAATCATAAATTTACTAAATATTTAAAATGACATAAAAAATCTAAGATTAACATAATTTGGAAAGTTTCTATGGATATTTTACCTTATGAATAAACAAAAAAAGCTTTTAATAATTATTTCTAAACGTAATTCCTTATGATTGCAAAAAATTAAGTACAGTAAGTTTGTAAAAAGCTAGTATATAATCCCCATAAAAAATGACGGATTGTTGATCTGCGTTCCATTTTCATAAGAGTTCATACAAACAGCATGAAAGGTTTGTATTGTAGAAAAGTACATTTTAAAGCCCGTAGATGTCGCCAAAACAATACTGTTCGCAACAGTGTTCGTCTAGGATTCCTAGGATTGTTTAATCTGGATTTATAATTAAGAACTTAAAACATTATAATAGGATAGTATTTACATGTTTTATAGGAAAAACATGCTGAACAGACATGATTTCAAGAAGAAGATATTATCATTTAGCTGTGATATGTTAGCATAGGTTTTTCATTAAGCCTAACATGGCGTTTAACTACGGTCGATTCGCAGACCAGAGTGGTCCTCCCGGAATGGTTACACACACTTTCTTGACTTCGGATTTTATTATAAGTAGATTGTAATATATGCATAAATTTACGTTTTAGAGACAAATGTAAGAGTGTGTTTTTACTTGTAGTTTTACTTTCTTATTTTTATGCTATCGTTTATATCGCACTTTTCCTTGTCTCCCGATATGCACAATACAAAAATGGGCTACCGTAGTATGTAGATTCATTCTGTTTATTTTCTGATAATCCAGTCATAAATAACAGAAAAAACCTCCTATAGAGGCAAAATTGGCTTTGTAATCTAGAGATATCTTTTATGCATATAATTTTATTACTCATTGCTTAAACTAATGTTTTTTTTTTTTCCCTCAGGATAAATCAATAATATGCATTCAAATCAACTGTAGGAATATTTTTTAGTACGATTGTTTAAAAATCTGTAAATAACCATAAATATCATAATTTCTTTATGCCTCTGCAACAATAGCACAATCAACGTACTCCTATGAATTCCCAAGAATTATCTGTTAATAAATCGTTTACCTGTAAAAATACTAAATTTAAGAGAATTTATTACATATTAATGTTCCACGATATGTGTTAAGATGATTTCAAAAGCTGATTCAATCTATTTATGTACTTTTCGCCAACTCATACATAACCATATCTCAAGATGGATAATGCATTATCCATTTATACTTTATATCTAACGAGCAGTGAAGACCGAGCTATGCTCGGTCAAAATTAAATTTGAGTTCAAATATCATGATCCATGACCAAAATGACCCACTAATTGAATTTTCTCGAACATGTGACATAGCCCGACAGTCTTCTCGTGCCGGAAAACCATAGGATGCAAAATTTAGTGTAAATTGAGCCGCTGTTTAGATATTGACCCACAATGACAAAGAAATGACCCACTAATCGAATTTTCTCGAACATGTGACCTAGTCTAATGATTTTCGTGTGCCCGAAACTCGTAAAATACAAAATTTAATCAAAATCGTTAGAGCCGTTTTTTAGATAAAATTAATTTGACCCGCTTTGACCCAAAAATGACCCCTAATCGAAAGTTCTCGAACATGTGACCCAGACCAATAGTTTTTTCGTGCCCGAAAATAGTCGGATACAAAATTTCGTCAAAATCGTTTGGACCGTTTTTTAGATACAATTAGCTTGACCATAACCCAAAATGACCCAAAATGACCCACTAATTGAATTTTCTCGAACATGTGACCTAGCCCAACAGTCTTCTCGTGCCCGGAAACCATTGAATTCAAAATTTAGTGTAAATTGAGCCGCTTTTTAGATCTTCACCCACAATGACCCAGAAATGACCCACTAATCGAATTTTCTCGGACATGCGACCTAGCCCAATGCTTTTATCGTGCTCGAAACTCGTAGGACACAAAATTTAATCAAAATCGTTAGAGCCGTTTTTTAGATAAAATTAATTTGACCCGCGTTGACCCAAAAATGACCCACTAATCGAAAGTTCTCGAACATGTGACCCAGCCCAATTGACTTCTCATGCCCGAAAATGGTCGGATACAGAATTTCGTCAAAATCGTTTGAACCGTTTTTTAGATACAATTAGCTTGACCATGACCCAAAATGACCCAAAATGACCCACTAATTGAATTATCTCGAACATGTGACCTAGCCCAACAGTCTTCTCGTGCCCGAAAACCATTGTATGCAAAATTTAGTGTAAATTGAGCTGCTTTTTAGATCTTGACCCACAATGACCCAGAAATGACCCACTAATCGAATTTTCTCGGACATGCGACCTAGCCCAATGCTTTTATCGTGCTCGAAACTCGTAGGACACAAAATTTAATCAAAATCGTTAGAGCCGTTTTTTAGATAAAATTAATTTGACCCGCGTTGACCCAAAAATGACCCACTAATCGAAAGTTCTCGAACGTGTGACCCAGCCCAATTGACTTCTCATGCCCGAAAATGGTCGGATACAGAATTTCGTCAAAATCGTTTGAACCGTTTTTTAGATACAATTAGCTAGACCATGACCCAAAATGACCCACTAATCGAATTTTCTCGAGCATGTGACCTAGCCCAATGGTTTTCTGGTGCCCCAAAACGGTAGGATACGAAATTTCGTCAAAATCGTTAGAGCCGTTTTTAAGATAATTTTTGCATATATATATATATATATATATGCAAAAATTATCTTAAAAACGGCTCTCTCTCTCTCTCTCTATATATATATATATAATATATATATATAGAATAAATATATAATAATATCTATATATATATATAACCACCCACAAGATTTGCTCGTATTAGAATATATGATTATTTCTTCAATTATAAATATGAATACATTATAATACCATAGATATATTTTTTAATTTAAACTGAACTCTAAGTCACAATATGTTTTTAATGTGGTGAAAATAATAGAATTTTGTACGAAGTTGCAGCAATTATAGGTAAAACCTTGAATATATTATCAGCTCCAATCAACGTTTTACCTTTTAACATTGATTTTGCAATTAAATGTTTAAATTGCAAGAAAAAGGAAAAACTGACGCAGTAACTAAAATATAAAATCTACCCATAACTTCCATTTAAAATATTTCTGCATTTCACTGTAAAATAAACTATAAACGATACGACTACTATTTCAAAAACGTAAAGGGGTACAATGTACCTTACCATCAATAACATTCCTTGACGACTGATAGATTTACGAAAAAGATTATAAAGTCAAAAAAAGACAAGAAAATAGGCAGACAAATATATTATTGTTAGATCTTGATAATATATAAACGGGACACCGACAGACTGACACCTTTTCAACAAAACAAATTTTTTATACATCATATAGATATACATAATATACAGGGTGTTCGAAAATTCGACCGACGAAATAAGAGAGGGGATAGAAAGCATCAAGAGGATGAAAACTTACCATAGAACATGCGGTCGCAAACCATGTTTAGTCGGAGAAAATCGCAAAAATATTTATGAAGGGTGTGACGTCGAGTGGAACAAAAAGGGCTAATAATAAATAGAAAAAACATTTATTTGACGTAAAGCATGATTAAAATGCATTACAGTTCAACATCAGAAAGAAGACGACGAGACATTTTTATCGGCGCTATCATAACGATTCGTACTTTCAACCATTCGCACTTTCATAGCGATTAAGCATCTTTAACAGATCAATCTGATCCTTTGTTCTTATCTGATCCACTCCTTGGAGTTACTATTTCACCGTTCTTGCGAGTCTCCATCTGGGATTGTATTGTCAATTTTCTTATTTCAAATTCCATCTCTAATTTATTCTCTTCTAGTTGCATCTGTTGTCTTTTTTCTTCCGGTATTCTGCTTTCTTCTGCTTCAAGTTGTCTGTCTTCCGCTAAACTTCTTTCTTCGGCTTCAAGCTGTAACTTTCTGTCAGATTCTAACTTCCTTTCTTCTTTTTCTGAGATAACAACTTCAAGCCGGTCTTTGGCGAAATCTTCATCATAATTTTCAGACTATGTTATTAACTTGATGAAATCCGCCACTTTTGGATTTTTAGGAATAATCAGTTCCAAATCATCGCATAATGCTAATAAATCTTCCTTTTTTGTTCTATTCAAAAATGACATCTATTCTGCCTAGGTTACGACGAAATGAAATTATCAAATGTTTTCTCTTTAGTAGTAATTGTAGATCTGATTATGGGAAACAAGTTTTCTCTTCAGCCATTCTTACAATCTAATTTCACACAACTTGTTTAGTTTTTTCTATCAAAATCTCCGCAATGAGCAGCTTTTTTATTCAAAATCTCGGCCATGGGCCCCTATAATTTGTAGTATTTCTTATTTATAATCCTACAGTTCCTTAAGTATTTGCTTGACTTATAACTATGAAATGAGTATAGTTCTTTAATCTAAGTTTAAACAGTCTTTATTACTTACTAAACTAAACAAAGACAACGATGAGATTATTCAATACTATAATGTATTGAATAATGTACACATAAACGTAATTTCACCTAGAATTACACTGTAAATTCTTTATTTTACATACATCGGATTATCAATCTTCATACTTGGATACCAAACTATAAAACAACAACCTATTTCTCGCTCTCTGTTCACGAGTCTTGTAATAATCTTGCGATATCACGTATCTATTAATTAAATCATTGAGTTTGTGTTATTGTGACTATTGATGAATAGATGTGTATTATTTAATTTTTTATCCCACATATATAATAAATTCATACGTTATAACAATATAACACAGGTTTCATTAAATCTAATTCAATCTTTTTCATTTCCATATTCTTCCTTTACTTCACAGTTTGCACAATACATACTAAATTCTTCCATCGGATTCTATTTATTTCTCCTTATTACTTATTTACTCCATTTAACTAATTCAACCAATCAATCCCCTAAAACTCATTCTTTTATTTAAGAATCATTTTTAACCCTTTTCAAGAACAAGTGACAACATAATTTTCAGAAGTAGCTCAGTATTTAGGTAAGCACATAACCGGGTGTTGTTTTTTAAATAGGATCTTATACTAAGAATATTTCAGTGATGTCTCAATTTAGTTTTGATTTTTTAATTTGTTATTTACCATTTGATGGTCTTTGATAGCTGGGAAAATTGGAACGTAAGCTACTAGCTGTTGTAAAATTATGAGATCGTACTCTCTTAAAACGAAAGAGCCAAAATAACTCAAGTTGAGCCGAAATCCACTCATCTCACGATTTGAAAGTCAGCTTCTTATGAAGAGTTGAAACAACTCGAGTGAACGAGTTGTTTTTAAGCAACTCATGATTGAGTTATCTCTATTTTACTCATACTTGAGTGAAATCAAATCAATGAAGGTTAAATCCAGTAGCACTTGAGTGATTTATAACTAACTCATACTTGAGGAGGGGAAGGGGAATTAAAATTCATGGTAAAATGTAATATTTCTTTTTTTTTTTTTTTTTTTTTGAGCTGCTTGAAATAAATACTCCCCCCCCCCCCCTCCCGACCCAAAAAGAGAATTTTAAAGGGAATATTTGAAAACATAAGAATTTCTGCTGATTTAAATATTTTAATCTTTTTTTTATTTTGTTATAATGATTACGTTTTCTATGCAATATTATTCTATACATTGCATGATATTTTTCAGTTTATATCAATATTATCATTAAATGTTTTAATCCTAATACTATTTAGGAATATTCACACAGTGAATATACGGGAATGGAGATATTTACCTTATTTTTAACAACATATGATACAAAAAATATGGGATTTATACAGCTTCACAAATCAAGTATATTTATTTTAAAATATTAGAAAAACAGTATATATACTAATAAAGCTACTTTTTAAAAGTTTTTGTCAACATGAAATAGATATTCTAAAGCTTTTCTTATATATTTGAGATACATTTCAAATAATCTAACTCTCAGCAGCATGAAATGACTAAAACTTATGTATGCGCATTCGAAAAACAAGGCAGGTCAATAAAAATATCCAGGAAAAAAATTCTTCAGACTGAGAAAAAAATAAGAAATATAATTTGTTTACTTTAAAACAATATTTTTAAAGTCAGACAAGTCAATTTTCAATTTATAGTATTATGAAAGTTAGAGTTCTGAAACATCATTAAAAATATATATATATAAACAAACGCACAGTACCGCCGAGACATTTTCTTTAAAAGATTAAATTGCTACTAAGTGCTATTTATAAATCATATTTATTGAAACAACATTAAAAAAAACTTAAAATGAGAGGCAAAGGATTTGTATAATTATATTTTAGAGCATTTTTTAATATTTATCCTTCCAACTCAAAAGATCTCTAAATGTTCGTTCGGGTGTAAATAGTCCTAAATGTTAGGGTTAAGACATATTTGTTAAAAATATTGATATAAACTGAAAAATATTACGCCATATATAAAATAACAATAAATATAAAACAGAATCATTATAAAAAACCTGATTAGAGTATTTAAAATAGCAGAAATTCTTACCTTTTACAAGTATTCCTTCTTTAAAATTGCCCGTTTGAACAGCGCGAATAATATTTCAACAGTCAAAAACGTGCTGCCAGTTGTCCGGAAGGCGAAATGCTTGCATACTCGATGACGCATGCCTGTCGTCTGCTCAGCGAATGGTCAGGTCAGCCGCATTGACATGTCCGCTCGCAAAAGAGTGCTTTTTTATCGACTTGAGTTGCTTAGTATTCGTTCTTCTGGAGTGCATTAGAAAAATAAAAATTCAGATCAAGATGAGTGAAGCGTTTAAAAATCAACTCATTTACGATCCAATAAATTGCAGCTCTTTTCTGAGAAGCCAAATCCACTCTTTCGTTTTAAGAGAGTACTTACATCATTTTGAGAAATTCACTATTTTTACCGCCTAATTATTCCATAGAGGATTTTCTAATTTGAATAATATTTTTATTTTTGTCACCATTTTTTTGTCAATTTATGACGTTAATTTTGGATTTTGGTTAATTATACCTGTTCGCTTAAGGATATGCGTTGAATAATTATGAAGCTATGTTTTTGTCTTATAATTTGTTTCTCTATTACTGTTATTTTCTTTCCTTATGCTGATTCAATAAAATTTTTTGTTTTTTTATTTATTATCTTGTGGTTATATATAGAGATAAGGATATATATATATATATATATATATATATATATATATATAATGTCTTTAAAAGAAAAAGAACAACCTAATTTTAAATTTAATGTGCCTTTTTTGGGTAATATGTAGGTTGATAAAGGTTTTGATAAAAAAATAACAACATAATTTTAAATGTAATGTGCTTTTTTTAGGTGATATGTAGAGTAAATGGTTTTGATAAAAAATTATGCTACTAAGTAATCAAAGGTGAACGCAAGTCTTTTCTTTCATTTTATCGATAAAAATCGCATTAAAAACAGAAGCGCCCATGATATATTGAATATATTCTTTTGTTGACATATGAAAACCTGTTAGAAAATGTTTAGAAAATTATGTTAAAAAGAGAGTCATATCGAACGCCTAAGCAAACGACTTTAGGCAGTTAATTTGCATGAAATAATTTTTTTTTTTATACAAACCTTGACTTATTGAAGTATAATCACTTCGTACGTATTTTAAATTTTGTTATTATTAAACTTTTTCTTTCAAACAAATCTCGGAATTTCGGTATATTTTCAGTTAATATTTAAAATTCGTGTTAGAATTTAATATGGATCATCTATAAATGTAACGGAAAAAATCGTTTGTTATACGTTATTTAAAGAGGACTTTGATATAAAGTTCATTTTTTGTTACTTTTTGCCTCCAAGTTTAAAAGACAAAAAGTTTTTCAGAACAGATTTTTATGGTATTTGTTTTAAGGTAACGCTACTAATGGTGGTCACTGTACCAATAATAAACACTTTTACATTTTAACTAAAAAACAGGCTTTGAAATTCGCGCAGAGGTTTGGGCCTTTTGTGGAGTTGCTGATATATCCCTCTTGTGTTATCTGCTGTACATTGTAAAAAAATTTAAAATTCATGTGTATTTTTATCGTCAATTTCTGCAGTACACTCTAAAAACGACATTTTCAAAACTGAGCAAAAAATACTCAATTCTGAGTATGTCGCTTAGTCAAACCGAATCAAAATTATTCAAGTTAGAAACATGTATATACTCATTTCTGAAAACATACACACACTCAAGAATAAAACATCATGTGTTCATATTTGAGTATGTCCATGTTTCAAAAATGAGTATGAACTGACGTCTATGTACTCATTTTTGAGTATTTCCATGTTTCAAAAATGAGTTTGAACTGATTCTAATGATTTTTGAGTATGTCCATGTTTGAAAAATGAGTATGGCTGACCTCTATGTGCTCAGTTTTGAGTATGTCCATGTTTCAAAATTCTGGTATTTCTGAGATTCCAGAAATGAAAGCATTGGGTTGTTATTTTTGAAACAAAAAGTTTCGTAACAAAATGAAAACATCGATTTACTCAGATTTGAAAGTGTAATTTTTCTCAGTGTATTTTTACATGAAAGCCACTTTTTTAAGTTGAAGGGTCAAATCCCGATTATTTCATGTTTTTACAAACAAATTTTGCTTATTTAAGGGTAAAGCCCATTTATCTAGGGGCAAAACACTTTTTTTTATAGGACTTTGTCTGTAATCTCTGCTACGGTAATTTTATTTCAGCATTTTTTTACAATGTAACTACAGAGATTCCAAACCATCAGTGCCGGAGCAAGGTTATTTCAATTCAAACATACGATCGCATTTCATTCGATTCTGCAGTCATCTTATCGTTATTTCGTTATCTTTGGAATAAAGTAAAAAACTTTGTGGTTTTTTTCCCTATATTTAAGCAATTTTTTGTACCTTTGCCTTAATATGACTAAAATTTGTCTGAAGAATCATTGATTGTGTTTATTTTTTTTAACACTTTCCAACCTAGTTGAAAAGTGTTTATGACTTCAGTTTGTCTGCCGTCTGGCCGTCTGGCCGTGCTCTAATTCGCGTAAATATACTCGGATTGCCCTGAAATTTTTGTATGTTGTTGTCTTTTACCAGAGCATATTCCCTATTTCAACTAAAGTGTGTAGCACTTATAGTTTTTTTACAAGGATAGGCAAAAGTATTCCGTTACATTACAGTCAATGGGAAATAATCGTTTCAAGTGCATTTTGATGATGCTATGTCATTTAAAACATGATGAAGTTGATATATAATTATGAAGCGCATTAAAACATGCTTTTTGTAGAATATGGCATGCAAAGCATTTATTGTTCATTTACAGGGTCAAACAAAAGAATTCTGTTACACATTGTTCTATAGGGAAAAATCGTTTGCAGTGTAATTTAGTGATATTTTAATATTTCAAACATAATGAAAATTATATGCATTACTGAGGTGCACTTTAAATTGCTCTCTTGAAAGAGTGGTGTGCATTGCGTTTATTTACAGGAACACACAAAAGATATCGGTTACAGTACATTTGCGACATTTACTGTCTATGTGTGATAAGTGCGTTTTCTACTTTGGTTTGCGTTTTTAAGTTTAACTAAATTTTTTTCATATTTATAATTCATATTTGTTTTTCATATTTATAATTCAAATATTATCATATTTGTGTTTATAAACTCGGTTGATCATATACAGGGCTACACAAGAGAATCCGTAAGTATTACAGACTATGGGAGTGAATTGCTTAAGGATAGTTTTTAATTGTATTAAACATTTTCCTGCTGAACTATATTTAGTAGACCAACAGAAGTTTGTGGAATATAAATAAATTCATATACAGGGCTACGCAAAGAAAAAGTTACATTGTGGTTTACGGTTGGTAATTGCTGTGAGTGGGTTTTAAGTTGCCTTTTAGCTTAATATGTGGTGTGTACAAAAGTCTTCAGATAATATACAGGGCTGTACAAAAGATTTCGAGTGCATTTCCATCGATTGGCAAAAATTGTTAAATTTGAATATTCTAACTGAACTAAATTTTATCATGCTATATATCCAAATCTATTGATCATATACAGGGCTGCACAAAATAATCAATAAATATTTTGTATATCTTGTTTTCAAGGTGCACCTTATGATGAAACATGTGCTTTATTTTCTATGTATTCGTAAACTGGAAGAAATAACTTTATTTTAAATTTGTTTTGTTATTAAACAATGTATTTCAGTTTTCCGGTTCTGTGCCTAAAAAATATAAACTATTTTATATTCATTTCATTAAATATTTTGTCACTTCGAACTTTTTCAAAGTGAGAAAGAAAAATCATGCGTCAAGCATAGATTATGAAACACTTTGTAACACATACAGAATACTATAACAAAAATTCACCGTTTAATATGGTGAAAAATCTAAAGTCGGAAAAATAACAGAGTTCTTTTGTTATATATATTATCTATAGATATCTATATATACTACATAATGTGCAAAAATTTAGTTCAGTCAGGGACGCATAAAACAGTTGAAATTTTCCCTTCGGCAATTTCCGTCAATATGCGGAAATGTACTCGAATTCTTTTGTGCAGCCCTGTACATGACCTATAGAATTTATTCACACCAAGTAATATTCAAAACATTAGTTAAATTTAAAAACGCACACCACATTGGAAACGCACTTCTAGAAATTATTGCTCATAAACAGTACTGTCACCGAATTCTTTTGTGTGGCCTTGTAAATGAACGATAAATTCTATGCACACCATATTCTATAGTGAGCCTTTTGTAATTCACTTCAGTGATATATGCCATCTTCTAGTGCACCTCATTGACGTGTATCAATTTCAAAATGTTTGAAATAGTGTAACATTATTGAAATATACTGCAAACAGTTTTCCCCATAGGACATAATATAACGGATTTCATTTGAATGCCCCTGTAAACGAATTAGAAATTCTATACACGTCATTTTCAATGCCAAACATGCCAGGGTAAACCTCAATAACATATATCAATTACATGACAATCCGAGTATATTTATGCGAGTTATAGTACGGACAGACTACTGAATTCATAATAACTTTTCAACTATGGTGGAAAGTGTTAAAAATCATACTCAAAGCTTAAATCGATTAGTAGTCGTCGGAAGAATGTTTCTGTTGCATTTACACATTGTCCACTAAGGCTTGACAAATTTCAAATTCTATGAACTACTGTATCTGATTTATCCTAGAAGAAAACATCCTATAAAATCAACAGAAATTAGTAAGAGCTAAACAAAATTTTCATAATGCGACATTCGGAAAAATCAGTAAAAATGTATTTCAAATTACTCTGATTTATTTATTGAGGGGTGAAAAAGATTTACGAAAACGCTTTATAGATATTCTCCATAATCTCATAGAATTATTATTGAACTATTTTATGATGATTTTTATATTACATTGTTTATATCATATAGAATTTAAATCAAAATATTTTTAAACTATAATATCAATCAGCAAAGAATTTATTTTTACTTCGCTACATTGCAGTCTAAAAGGCTCAATCAGACACGGACAATACGCGCAACTTTAAGCACATCATGCAACTTTACACGCAGCAAAAAGGTAGGAGAAAATGATTACGCTTTGCTAAAAGATGCATTAAATGCTGCGTCTAACTTGGTAAGCGGCTTCCTACAGGCAGTCCTTTATCGCTCCCTTGGCACATAGTACGGGGGCTGTCTGTCATTTCTCGCAACTTTCTTTAGTATTTATTTAAAAGGTTGTATTGTATTGTTTATTTAAAAGGTTGTATCTATATATATGTTTTAATCTCTGAGCTTTAAAGGGGTATGGCTGGAACCAAATTTATGAGTAAGAGTTTAAAAAAATGTTATGTGCTGTAGCTATTAGTTTACAGTAACTTTTAAAAAAAAGGACAGGCCAGAAGAATAAAACTGTGATGCTACTATAGTTTAATGCAAGAACTGGAATTTCAGATATGATTATATTTATATAATTTCATTGAATTATATTTGGATTTTGTTAAAACACTCCAACTATTTCTGTCTAGTTTTTAGCACACTTTTTATACTGTAATGCTGCATTTTTAAAATTTAAAATCCGAAAATTCTATTAGAATTTTTTTTAAGTGCTAAAAACTTGTGTATATAATAGTGCAATGTGTACTACTTCAATTATTTTTTTATTTTTTATTTATTTATTTATTTTTAACGCTATGTATATGCTGATTTTTAAGTCAATCCAAAATACATAATTTTGGAGTGCTTTTCTTTAAGGAGTCAGTGGACATTAAAACCCAAATCCTACAGTTTTCAATGGATTAATTTGAAAATTGGCAGGCTCGTAAATAACAAGCTACAATAGATATATTCAAAATTTGGTGTTACAATAATAAGTTTTTAACTAAATAAATTTTTAATTTTTTAAAGTAACAAATAATCGTCATATCGTCATATTTTAAAATGCCCCATTCACATTTCTTTTGCATAGACCATAGAATACCACAATATTTATTTATAAGATCATTTTTAACACTTTCCAACCTAGTTGAAAAGTGTTTATGACTTCGGTTTGTCTGGCCGTCTGGCCGTCTGTCTCTGATCTAACTTGCGTAAATATACTCGGATCGCCCTGAAATTTTTGTATGTTATTGCTGTTTACTATAGCATGTCCCCTATTTCAAAGATATCCTCATGATAAATACCAGCATGAATAATCAATATAAAGGACATTAAACGTCTCATCTCTATACCACATATATAAAAAAAAGAAAAAGAAAAAAGGAAAAAGTAAAAAGAAAAAGAAGAAATCTTTGGTGGGTAATTAAAATAACTGAAATATTTTTCAGCAATTTCTGACGAACTGCATTAATAACAAGAATTCGAAAAACATGCGTCACGCATAGATTATGTAACGTCCCTCCCCCCAAACACACCCAGAAAACTACAACATAACTTCCCCGTTAAATAAGGTGACAGAAAACATGTAAGTAAATATATTTGGAAAACATATAACACATTCAAAAGTCCAGTTTTAGCAATAACTTTCTATAGTCAAACAAGTAGCCGAATTATCTGTGCAGCCCTGTATATATCTATAGATTTCCATATATACTACATAACAAGCAAAAATTTAGTTCAGTTAAAAATTTCACTTTTAGCAATTTTTGCCAGTAGATGGAAATACACTCGAAGTATTTTGAACAACCCTGTATATTATCTAAAGATTTTTGCATGCATCACATATTAAGCCAAAATTTAATTCAGGTCAAAAACACATAACACAACTAAAACGCACTTCCAGTAATCTCCAACAATAAAAGGCAATGTAATCTTGTTCTTTCGTAGCCCTGTATATGAAGTTATTTATAATCTACTAACTTCTATTAGTACACTAAATATAGTTCAGCAGGAAAATACATAACGCAATTAAAAACTACTTTTAGACCATAGGCAGTATTATTTACAATACTCTTTGTGTAGTCCTGTATATGATCAACATAATTTATACACACTACATACTATGCAAAAATTTATTTAAGCTTTAAAACCTTAACCAAAGTTGAAAATGTATCCAGCAATTACCGCTTTTAGACAGTACAGTAACCGAATTCTTTCGTGTGTCTCTGTAAATGGACGATAAATGCAACGCACACAATACTTTTAAATAACTTCAGTTCTGTCTTCTTCATTATTTAGCCAATATGAATTACCGTAATAGTATCATCAAAAGACGCCGCAAGTGATATTTTCCTATAGTGCATTACGTAAAAGTAGTATTTTGTGTCACCCTGTTAAATGAATAACTGATACTTTGCACCCCATATTCTACAGAACGCACAAAAACGTGCGTTAATAATCCTCATAAATTGCATATCAACTTCATCATGCTTGAAATGGTGTAACATCTTCAAAATATACTTAAAATGATTTTTTTCATATCGACCGTAATATAACGGAATAATTTTGACTGTCCCTGCATTCGAACTATAAATGCTGCACTCTTCACTTTCAATTGCGATCATTATATATTAAACGTCAATAACATAAAAAAATTACAGGGCAATCAGAGTATATTTACTTGAGTTACAGCTCCAACAGACGAACAGACAATCCAAAGTCATAAAAAATTTTCAACTATGTTGGAAAGTGTTAAAAATGATTGGTAAGGATAATTGGTGCTTAAATGATTGAAGAGTTTTTAATACTTTAACATTTGATGGAATATGAAATTTTGAAACAAAATTTATTCACGAGGATCTATGATTAAAATTGAATTTCCGTGCACATACATAAGGCAACGCAGAAAAATCCTTTTAAATGTAATATATAAATATTACAATAATGCAAATTAAATAAAACAATTTGTATAGTAAAAAAATTAAGCTTATGTTAATAATTCCTCTAGTGAAATTCCAAAATACTTTTAGTAACTGATTAACATTTTTCAATTACTTTATTTATTTGCAGGAAAAATGATTCGTTAAATAATTAAACAGAACATATGATATATTTCATAAAAGGTGAAATGATAATATTGCAATGTTATTAAGAATTGTAAATATTAAATATTGATCAATATAATATATTATGTAGTGTGATATCAAGCAGGGCGGTCGCTCTGCCAAGCCAAGCTTAAAAAAAAACGCCACACAAGCAACGCCAAGAACTGGAATAAAGACCGCTAATGCTTATATACAGAAAGCAACTTCGCAATGTTAAATCGACAAAACATGCCAGATTAAAATATCAGATATCAAACAAACCAAGCGTCGTAGAAAAAAACCCGAAAAACTAGAAGAATCTAAGGAAGAATTTCTTCAATTTAAGACCAAGCTCATCTTCATAAGTGATTTATAAACAGAGATATAGCTTTTTTTAAAAAACGTCGAGTTACTTAAAATGATCACTTTTTTCTTCGTCAAACTTTTTTTTTCAAACAAGCTACAGGCCTTAATATTGGGCTGAATAAAAAAAGGATTGCATTTTTGGACAAGTAATTACGTAATCTATGTGCTTTTATAAAATTCAGTGTAAAAAAGAATTATTTTCTATTCTTAATTTGCAAAAAACTGTTAATTAACTTGGCGATTAAAAAATTATGCCAAAACAGAGATAAAACCCGCCAACGACCATGTACCATCTGTATTAAAATAGCACAAATCAGTTACAGGTTATAATATAACCACATCAAATTTCATCTGCAAGTCAGCCATTTTCTTTTGAAGATATTTAAAAAAATAATAAAACTTCATAATTATAAGAACACGCATTTTATCAGACAAATAAATATGACTGCAAATTGTAGCAGATGACTGTTTCCAACATGAATAAGTATGAGGAATTGCCGCTCAAGGATATCGGTCTGGGTGGCTCTGTCGTAGCGCGTCAACACGGCATGCACAAGGTCCCAGGTTCGAGTCCTGCCCCCGGTAAACTTTTCACTCATGTTTGTTTAGTGTATTTAATTGTCTGATAAAATGCGTGTTCTTATAATATTGTAAAATAAAGTAATCAGACGTAGTGTTTATGCTTTAAAAATATTTTTAATATATAATTTACGTTTTTAGAAAGATCTTTAAAAATAAATTAGTTTTTGAGGGAAGATGTACCTTCTAAAATGTATACATTAAGACTTATCGGCATTTAAAATTTCTTTCCAAACGTAAACAAAATTTTTGAAATGAATTAAATGTGATTCATTTATTTCTTTAAAAAAAAAAAAAAAACACGGTAAAGGACAGGCATTTCGTTCGCAGGAATACCTTTCACGTCATTTTCCTATAAATTAATGAAATCCAGTTGTTAAATTACACAGCTCAACACAAATCTGGGGGTTGAAGAATGGTACTTTTTTCTTAGTAAATCAGTCACGCTGATCACAAATATGACATTAGTTTTTTTCTAACACCCACAGTTTTTTCACAAAACAAAAAAGAAGGGATCTTAATAAAATCAATGTGTAATATTTATCAAATAAGATACATTTTTAATAAAAACAAAAATTAATTTCTTAGTAAAGTGACATTAATAAATGTTAAAATACAATACTGCACTAAAGGATGTGAAATATAAATATAGATGGCGCCACTTTATGTATTGATATTTGCCTGAGAAGGCGCAATTTTCTCCCGCGCATTTGTAGTGAGAACATGCATTTATTCTGTTCGTTTATTTATATCTTACGTTTGTTTTGTCAGTTTCTTATAGCAATATGGCATCAGAGGTTGTTTTGTCAGTTTCTTATAGCAATATGGCATCAAGAGGTTGTATAAATCCAGGATATAAAAAAAAGTGATTCGGCAGAACTTAGTTGATCCAAAAGAAGTCCTCTTGCCTCCCCTGCACATTAAATTAGGTTTAATGAAACAATTCGTAAAAACCTTAGATAAAACAGGGGATAGTTTTCGATATTTAAATGAAGTTTTTCCACATTTATCGGAAGGTAAAATCAAAGAAGATGTGTTCGTTGGCCCAGATATGAGATGGTTAATGAAGGATGAAAATTTTGAGGAAAAAATTAAATCAATCGAGAAAGATGCATGGGTTAGTTTCAAACACGTTACTCAGAAATGTTTCGGAAATTACAAAGATCCTAACTATGCAACTATCATTGAAAAAAATGGTTCAAAACTTTCAAAAACTAGGTTGTAACATGAGTTTAAAAATGCATTTTCTGCACCCCTATCTTGAATGTTTTCCTGAAAATCTTGGTGAAATGAGTGAAGAACAAGGTGAGGGATTTCACCAGGACATAAAATGCATGGAAAAACGCTATCAAGGACACTGGAATGTAAATATGTTGGCAGATTACTGCTGGGGGCTAAAAAGAGACACTAAACCAGCTTCAAAATCTAAAGGATACAAGCGTTCTTTTGATGATAAAGAAAAGTAATTTTACTGTATATACTAGAATATAATTTCTTATAAAACATGCACACACATTTATATATGTATATATGATTTTATTTATTTATCTGATTTTTTTTGTACATTTTTAAATGAATGTTGTGTAAATTGTATATTCTCAAATTCCAAATTCTTAGTTTCTTAATTGAAAGAACTCCTGACGTGATACATAAAAATGGATATTATTTTGAAATAAGCATAGCAGATTTCTTACAATTTACATAAATTCATGAAAACCCCAGATAAAAATTTAAATTTTGTAGGCCTGTGTTATTTTTGTTTTAGAAGTGAAGTTTCCATTTAAATTTATTGTAACAGTACAATGTTTAATTGAATAAAATAATGTAAATCTAAGAAATTGCTAAGAAATTCCAAGCATGCACAGGGCAACGCAAACATAAATAAATAAATAAATAAACAAACAAAAAATAAATAAATAGATAAATAAATAAATAAAAATCAGCTTTCAGAAATTCTAAAAATAGTTCGTATATCTTAATTATAAGCTAAAGGAGGGTTTATTTCTATATTATTCTATATATAATAGTAATTTCAGCAAATATATTAAATTCCAATGCGATCTGATTTAAACTTTAAGATAGTTTATAAGACATGATAAAAAAAAATTATAAAAAAGAGTGGCGCGTTACATTTCGGGGATGGGATGGGGAGGGGCGTGAACAAAATTAGGAAGTATAATAAGGCTATCTGTTTGAAACTTTACGATATTTTATAACACATAACATAAATTTTAAAAATAAAGCCGCGTCAAAAATTATAGGGAGGGGCGGAGCGTGTTTTGCCTACACAAGGGGAGGGGGGGGGCACTTTTCTAAATTTTAACGATATCCGTCATGTCACATATCGTTACAAAGGGCTGTGACCACTTATTCCTGTTATGCATCACAGGTGTCACCCTCACATTTTACGCCCCCCCCCCGACACTACTCATGTGATATATCGTTGGAAAGGTCTGTGAACGCTTAATCATACTGTGTAGGGAGGGGGAGATTTCTAAATTTTGCACATACCCCTCATGTGATACATCGTTGGAAAGGTCTGTGACCGCTTAATCCTATTATGCATCTCCGGTGTTCATCCCCCCCCCACTTTGCCCCTAAACGTGATTAGCTTTCACCATCAGGGGGCGCTTTTCTATCTCTGTTTCTATGGCTCGGATCACGACGGGGTATGGCTCATTCGAATCGACATCGATAGAGCTTTCTGATTTTAGTTCGTTTTTTCACCACCAGGGGGCACTTTCCTATCTCTAGTTCTATGGGCTGGATCACGACGGGGTATAGCTCATTCGACTCGACATCTATAGCCTTAACGATTTCAGTGCCCGAGGTTCATATAGAACAGATTGCGCTACCTGGTGGTGGAAGATGGAACTTGAGCGTGCGCAGCACGACTGCTATACGGCGCCGAAGTAGTGGGGACCCGTGTCGGAGGTTCGTTCGGTTAGAGGTTTATACTATTCGATGGGCAAATTAAGGGATTATCCGGTGCCGAAGGCAGCGGGGAACCTGGTCGGAGGTTCGTTCGGTTCGAGGTTTATCTTATTCGAGGTTTTACAAGATTCGAGGCCCTCATGTAAATTAAGGGCCCGCTAGTGGGCGAAGCCAGCTAGTGCTAATAATAAAAGAGCGTGATATCACGTTTCATATCAAATGCAGCACTGACACGCTATGTACTTATTCCATTTTTATTCATTTCATGGATAAGTCAGTGATATTTTTTAACGGAGGATAACAAGTATTATAACAAGCCACATTTAGTATGTTGTTTTTAAGAGTGTATTTAGTTTAATTGAAAAATCTACTGGTATTTCTAGTTAACCCTTTAAACAATGACTGAAAGTAAAATGTAATTTTAAATTATTTCTCATGTTTAGATTATTTAAATTATGTTTAATCTATTTTTTAAAAAAAAGAAATGATATCTACAAAAACATCTTTTCAAAAGTAGAAAAAGCCAAGCGTAAAAAAAAAAAGTTGTGGCTAAAAAATGGTGTGATATCAAATTTCCAAGCTATTATATTATTTATTTAACTTTTTTCCATTAAATAAGTTATCATATATATAAGTCGAGTGCCAACGTATATGTTAATAGAAATCGTTTTCTCCTGTACTAAATACATCCTAACGAGAAATTGTTATAAACATATTACATTACAAACATATTACGCTTTTAATTTAGAAATTCGGGTGCTTATAAATATGAAAAGATGGCCGCCAAGCCCGTCATGCATAATTTGAAAAAAATTGAATTTTCAGAAACTCGTTAGGATGTATTTAGTACAGGAGAAAACGATTTCTATTAACATATACGTAGGCACTCGACTTATATATATGATAACTTATTTAATGGAAAAAAGTTAAATAAATAATATAATAGCTTGGAAATTTGATATCACACCATTTTTTAGCCACAACTTTTTTTTTTTACGCTTGGCTTTTTCTACTTTTGAAAAGTTGTTTTTGTAGATACCACATACAGGAGCATACGGCTATTTTTTTTTCTTGTAAGCCTGCATTCAACATGCAAAAGAGTGCTTGGCGACATTGGCGACAAATAGACGAAACGATATCAAAGTTCATAAAAATCAAAAGGAAATCAGAAATCCTCGAAGGAGTGGCTTACGCAAGCTCCTGTGACGTTATTGGCCAGATTAAGCAGTTCACGTAGCAAAACCCATTTTACGTCGAAAAAACTACGTATAATGTTTCAAATTCGAAATCTCAATCACACAGCGTTTTAGCGCAACAGCTGATGGAAAAGTTCAGTGAAGAGCTTAAAGTTTCAATTATAGCGTGTCTGATTGCCGATTAATACAGCATGTTGTGATAATTACTATGTGAAATAAAACGTTAATTATTTTTAACTTAATTAGTTTGTTTATTTTTTTATATATTTAGAATCCAGGCACTTAGCGTCTCAGCAGGCAGTTACACGGTTAAACAAAATGTAGCAGAGATAGAACTTTATTTCCAAAAACAGCACTCAATATTTACATGCTCAGTATTCTGTAGTTTAATGACAGAACGCAGTTCACCTGTGCAAGGTAAATCAGATACAGAATTTTTTGTGTCTAAAATGTGTAATAAAATTGCTCTGTACTTGTCATCCCTGGGAGGATTTTTCACATTATAACGTCTAAAAAGGTTATGCTCTTTGAACTGCAATTATTGAGCGTTAATTTAATAAATAGAGTCCTACGCCTTGCGTTCAACTATGTACGTATCTCTGCATATTAAAGCTCATCTCTATCCGAAAGAAAAAAATAGCTAAGTCAAAAGCTAATAATTTTTAATCCCTTAGTAATTTTTAGGCCAGGCTATAAAATATTGGCATAAATATATTTTGGGGGAAATTTTATTATTTCTATCTTTGTAAAAGATTGTCTTTACACAGTGCGTCTCAAAAGTATATGGATAGGCAACGTTTTGAAATAACAGTTAAAAAATGAAACAATAATCACAAAAAAAAAATAATTAGCATATGGAATCATAACATAAGTTTATTACGATACAGAAATTTCATATTTATATCACAGATTGTTTGTAAAAAAATAAAATTCAAAATAAGCTGTCCCAAAAATATGTGGACAATGAAAATAATCGCTTCTATTACCACCGTCTCAAAACAATTTGCATATTCTGCGTTCTGTACATATGACTTAACCACTTCGAAGTATAAATTTACTGCACGTTCTTCAATTCTCGAATAGTTGGAAAATGTCTCGCAACGTTCAATTCGCTGCTGCTGATATAGCAAAAATTTGGTGTTTAAAGGCTAAAAATATTAAAGATTCTGATATTGCTAAACAAATAAAGCGCTGCAGATCTGAAATTTATGAAATTTTATCAAAAGGTTGCAATGCGATTGCAAAAAAAGTTTAGGTCGACCAAGAAAAACATCTGAGCGACAAGATAGACAGATCTTGCGAGCAGTTTCAACCCAAAATACGTCTATTCGGGAAATTGCAAAGACGTTACAGTTTTCTATTTCGATATTTACTGTTAAACGTCGCATACAGGTAAGCAAACTTGATAAATATCGCAAAATGTGTCGGATACCAATATTGAAGTTGTACCATAGAAAGACACGCGTTCTTTGGGCTAAAATACACATGCATTGGACGGATGAATGATTAAATGTTTTTTTCAGTGATGAAAAAATTCAATTTGGATGGCCTGGATGTCTGGTCATACTACTGGCATGATCTATGACGAGAACTTCGAGAGTGCTTTAGGCGACAACAAGGAAGGGTTTTCTCATGGTGTGGGGCACGATCTGTTTCAACGGAACAACGGATATTGCTTTTTTTAATGATTGACAGTGCTCTGGGGATTATCCTCTGAGGATGTCCTCAAAAGTAATCTAATTCCAATTGGAAACATCTTAGGAGGGGGAAGCTGGAAGTTACAACAGGACAATGCGTCGATTCACACTTCCCATTCAACAACAGCTTAATTTACGCAGAATCAAGTGACTGTTATAGACTGGCCAGCCATCAACCCAGACCTGAATCCAATTGAAAACCTTTGGGGAGTACATGCACGAGAGGTTTATACACTCTAAAAAAAAATCCGTGAAACTACAAGAGATTTTCCGTAAAATTTTACGGAGAAGTTTCATTTTTCCAAAACAACAGTACAATTTCCGTAAATGACATTAGTTCCGTAAAGGAGATTTCAAATCCGTAGATATGCAGAAAGTTTTCCGTAAATGTGATGGATTTTTTTCAAAACAGTACAATGTCCGTATTTCCCCATTTCCGTAAATAACGTTCAGAGGTTTGCGTACAGATATCGTCTTGTTTGAAATGCGAATTAAGATTGTTGTATTTACTAGGGTCCACGGTCTTCTAGGATCCAGGCCTGGACCGTCCTACCCGTGGGCCTATTTTCTGTCATTAGACTCGGGCCAATCCTGAAGCTCATTCTAACCGGGCCCGTGTCTGGACGGTAATTTTTTCTGAAAATAATAATGATATATATATATTTTTTTTTTTTTAGTGAAATCTTTAGAAATTTACTTTATTTTATAAATTACAGAAAAATATTTTTTTAATCTATTTTTTTTCTTTATAGTGCTTCAAATTATGAATTTTTTCACTGACATTTTAAAATTTTATTTTAATTTTATTAATGTGAGGCAATATTAGGTTGTTAAAGGTTTCGTAAAATAATATCGTTGCAAATTATTGGTATTGAACAAAACTGATTTGTCTTATAAATTTGTGAATTAACCCAAAATTTATTATTTTATAAATTGTAATTTTAGAAAGTTTGTATTTTTTTCTTTACATTTATAAAAATAATTAATGATTTTTTCTTTACTTTTATAAAAATGAAGCTTATAATTTTAGAAAGTTTATAATATATTTAGTTAGTTTATAATTTTATAAATTAAACTAAATTAATTTAGAATAAATTAATAAATCCAAATTTAAACATACCTATCCCAAGGTCATTCATTTCAAAATTTTCGCTAAAAATCTATTTTTTTTAAAAATATTTTAAGGTTTTATAAAATAATATTTTTGCAAATTATCGGTATGTAGGTGTTAAAATAAGCTGATTTGTCTTATAAATTTGCGAATTAAACTAAAATTTATTATTTTATAAATTATAATTTTACGAAGTTCATATTTTTTCTTTAAATTTATAAAAAATAATTAATAACTTTTTGTTTACTTTTATAAAAATGAAATTTATAATTTTATAAAGTTTATAATTTATTTCGTTAGTTTATAATTTTATAAATTAAACTAAATTATCAAGTCCAAATTTAAACTTGCCTATCCTAAGGTCATTAATTTCAAAATTTTCTCTAAAAATCTATTTTTTTGTTTTGATTTTTTAAAATTATTCAGTTTAACAGAATCATATACAAAAGCTCTCAGCAAAGATTAAATATAATAATTTAATTTATTATAAAATTGTTTATTCACATAAGTTTTTTAAATAAGAGATAAAGAAAATTTACTTTAATAGCATGTAATAAATACGTCTACTTAAGATAATCATTATTTTTACTGGAATTGATAAATAGATCAACAGACAAATAATTTTAAAAAGTGTATGTACTATTGCAAAAAGAAGCAATCATTAGTCTTAATACAATGTTTTACGCATATAATACATAAAAAGTTTAAATTTATCTGTTATAAATAACAACATTTGAGGGAACGAAGTGTCCGGTCTTATCGTAATGGTACATCCCGCCAGTTTGCTACACAGAAGTTTCTGCGTTCGAACCCCTTCGTGGCAAGTGTTGGTTATTTACAGAAAACTCGCACAGAAATGAAAGAAAAAAAATAAAAGTGTTAAGATGTTCCTTGAGAAATATATATATATACTTTTTTTGGTCCTATAAAATTTATTTTAACGATATAAAAATATCTAAAAAATACGGAAGATAACTGTTAAAAAACGGAAATTTAAAAACGGATTTTCAGAAATCACGAAAATTTCCTGGAATTTACGGAATTTTTTTTCCGTTAAAATACGGAAATAGTACTGGCGTCTCGATTGCCAGTACAATTTCCGTTTTTTTTCAGGAAATTTTTTTTACAGTGTAGAGGGAACAGAAAAAGTAAAACAGTGTTTACATTATTTTATTTGTTAATAGACCTATTTTTTCTCCCGCAATCTACACAAAAAGTGTCGAAAATAGTACAGTCTTCATTTAACCACATTTGATACATGATGCAGCAAAGCCAATCACACTTCCTCTTAATTTTGTAGTAGTTTTCTACACATTCCTTGCAAAGAACGTCTGCGTCACATATGTGATCCAACTTTTCATTATTAGCAGCTTGACTTGCATCTTTCTACGCCTTTTTACTTTTTATTTTTCCCTTATTCTACTTAGGTGTAGTAAACTTCATACTGTTTGAACATTCATAATTGTCCAATGAACTGAATTTTATTAATCACGACATCCCGTACAAAAGCAACTGCGGCATGTCTACCGGATCTACAGGGCGGCATGTATCCCATTTTGTACGGTACAAAAGTAGCACATCACAGTTGCCTGCCCCTCGCAAAGGAAAATTGCGTAACCATACACACAGTACTCTATACAGACGCTACACTTACTTTTGACTTCGAAATCATAACCATGGTCGTCAGTTTTCAACTATTCAGGAATTAAAGCAACAAATAGAGCAGAGTTGGTTCTCTTCACAGCCACACATTCTCCAAACAGTAGTTCGAAGCATGCTTGATAGGATTTACAAGATAATTCAAAGGAATGGATCTAAAATTTGAATTTGAATACAAAATACTCGAAAAGTACATATATTTTTAGGACAGCCTATTTGATTTTTATTTTTTTACAAAAATTCTGTAAACTTATACTGTATTTATTTTTTGTAATAAACTTATGTTATGATTCCACATGCTTATTACTTTTTCGTGATTATTACTTCATTTTTTGAAATGTTATTTCAAAAAATACGTCTGTCCATACACTTTTGAGACGCACTGTATGTAAAAAATGCAAAAATATTTTCATTATTCTTTCAATACATTAGTACACAGTAACAGACTATGAGTATTTTATAAAGTGAAAAAGCGGAAAACAATAATGCTGTAATGTAAAAAATGCATATTGGTAATTTTTTAATTTATTTGTCAGAATATTGTTTGAACTAATGAAATAAATTATCTAGTTTTAATAAATTTTACAAAAATGTATACACATTTATTGAAAAAACAAACATAGATTGTTTTGATTTAAAAATTATTTCACTGTGACTTTTACGAACATAGGAACAATCGTTTCCAATTGCATCCTTTTTGTTTAAGCTATAGATATCCCATTTATATCCATCGACGATTTTCTATTATGTATTTTATGCATTTGCATAAAAATAATGAAATCTCTTTCTGAATTTTTCCGTTTATTATCATTAAGGGATCGAACACTGGCTTCCCGGGTTACAGAACATAGGTGAAAACCAAATAGTAATTTGGTTGAATTTGAATGAAACATGATTTTACATTTAATATAATTTTTAGATGCCACTGACAACACCAAAACGCATTTGTATAAGAAAAATATCAATAATGTATTACATTAAAGTTTTGAAATTATTAAAAGCGATACTTTGGTATATACTGCATTACAGGGATTAATATCCAAGGAAACCGCCAAAGATTTCGATACTAACCAGCAGTCTTTTTTACTTAGTTCATTTCAGTGATTTAATCGCGTAATTCGATTACATGTCTGCTAAATTTCTGTTTTATTTATATAATTTTATTATTTTATTTATTTATTGATGAAGTTTTAATTTATTTATGGAATGGTCCGGAAACAAATACTAAACTATTTATATTGTTTTAAGTACAAACTTGTTAATCTTTCGTAATCAGGCTGTACACTATAGAGATAGATTTCTTTTAAAATCATGCTTGAAAATTATTTTTAAAAACATGAAAAATAAGTAAATGATGTTTAGAAGTTAAAAAAAAAAACATTGCGGTAAAAGCGAAATTTATTGATCAGATGTTAAAACCGTCAGTATTTCGTCAGTGGTACTCGCGAACGTGTTTTTGCTTTATAATATAAATTTCATTGAAACAGATTTTCTGCAACAACATTTCTATACTACTGAAAAAAAATTGTGCATCCGATATCTCAGCAGGATTAATTTTGATCATATTCTAATTTTTGCAGTTTTTAATAATCATTGAGATTCCTCTCGAAATTAAACTGTGTACCAAAGAAAAACAATACCAGAAACATCTTAATGAGGTACTTTTATGGCTTGTTTAAATAAAGGGAAGTACATTCGAACCTCGATTTAACGATTGTAAAGGGATTCTTAAAAATCATCGTTAAATCGAGGTTATTGTTAAATGGGAGAAGACATTAAATAAATTAAAACGGCATAAAAATTCGTTTAAATTTTCAAAAATTAACCAACCACAAGTATTTATTTATGTTTTACTTTCTATCCTCAATATATACATTTAATAATTAAAAATTATTTATAAGGACATTGCTTTTTACATACTTTCTTTTAACTTACATTTCTGTATGTATGTAGCAGTCAATTCTTGATGCTCATTTAATTTATTTCTTAATATAGCCGGCGACATGAGTTTTTCATTTATTCCAAAAGCATTTTATAAATTATAAATGCCCATGCATATCAAATTTTATTAAGTATTTTTCGCTGTATCTAATCCAATAATTGCTTCAGTTGAAATAACTTTCGCCATTTTATCCCGATTCTGTGCCAGAATAAGAATCTAAATCAGACAGATTTTATTTGTTTTTGTTTCAAAATTCTTCAGTATTATGTAGTTCACAAACGGGAATGTGACATTTATAGTTCGCATAATCTATAGATAAAAAATTTTGACTCGAAATTTCATACCAGATTCCTCTAAATCAAACTTTTCATCATCACACATGGGTCGATATACAAACACCAGAGAGAAAAACCTGACAATTCTTGTAGCTAAAAAAAGTGTTTAAAGTATTTGAAATTTATCAAAACTACCTTTAAATTCAGGAAAACTATCGTTAAAACGAGGATCATTCAACATAGAAATGAATATCGATGAATCCAGACCTTAAAACTTTTTCTTTAAATTGAAGAAAATATTACATAGGGGTTATATTGTACTTGATAGAAGCAGCTAAATTATACAATGCAGAGATAAAAAAAATACAACCTCTTTGCGGAGCTTACCTACAAATTTGCTAATTCATCTGGTTTATGCTACTATATCAATATTCTACCTCTTCTATACTATGATATTAGATTTTTTACAATTAGTAAGTGTAGAAATTACTAACAATTTCTGCCTAAAATTTATTTAACTTTCTAATGCAAAATGGAATACGTTTGTTATATTTCTTACATGCAGCCAACCATCGCTGTCCTCGTATGAATTTCCAAAGGAAACCTCACAATTATCTTCAATTATGAACTGCACTAAAGACAACATGGATTCGGTCACACAGATTAATAAAAAGAAAAGTGACCAATTAAACTGATGGCATTGAACTCACAGGCTATAAATTTTATTGTTGTTTAAAAACTGACAAAATTCCACTTACGTTTGCGAGGCGTATACTACGGTAGTAACCGAGGAAGATATTTAAATTTTACTTTAGATTATAACCAAAGTTAAATTTATGGAGTTAAACATAGCTAATTTCTTTTAAATGGTTATATTATGCAACAAAGAAAAGAAAAGGCCCCATAAATATTAAACTCCAAATTATCATAAAATAACTGAAATAGCCGTTAGACAGGAAATAATGTCTTTTTTCAACTTATGTTAAAATTTTTAAGCTTGGGGGGTCGTCTTCATACTGAAATTGTATCAATCTCTAAATTTTTTAATACGAATACCTTATTTTGACATCCTATTTGGGTTTTCGGTAAATTTTACTTTATGATACTAAGCGGGGAGTCATTCGGTGAAGTAGTTTCGGAATTATTAAGGTTTACAGTTTGGAACGCCTAATGTTAAATTCATTTGTAATCGTTGCAAAATAGATTGCAATACCGGTAGTTTTTTAAGCATAATTTAAGAACTATTGGGTGGAATGAGTTGTAATTTTGGATTCGCATATTTGAAGCTTCTAGAAATCGATTTCGGTTCAAAAATTCATAGGTTACGATGATTTAGTTTTCGAAAATTAATTTCAAATATATATACTTTTTCGAAATAAATTTTCGAAAAGATTACAAAATGTAAACTATAAATATTTTAATAGAAGTCTATTTCGTGAAGCTTCAAATAGGCGAATCCAAAATTACAACTCATGCCGCCAAGTAAGTTTTTGGGTTATGCTTCAAAAACTACCCGCATTTCAGTGTGTTTTGCAACTATTAAAAAGGGCATTAGGTGTCAAATAACCTTAGGAGATCCAAACTTTTAAATATTTTAAATTTCTAAACAACTACACTGAATGACTTCCCATTTGGTATCCTAAGGTAAAATCTACCAAAAAAAGCCAAATATGATGTCAAAATTATGTGTTCATATTCAGAAGTTTAAAGTTTGGTGAAATTTCTGTATGAAGCTTTCTATTTAAGAAAAAATGAAAAAGACATAATTTCTAATCGAATGGCTATTACCGGTTTTTTTTCTGTGAAAATTTGGAGTCTCTCTCTCTCTCTTTTTTTTTTTTTTTTTTGGTCGACTGTACAATATACAAATAATAATTAAAAAAACAGCATTTATAATTTTAAGCATTATTAGACTCTACAATATTTTCTTCATCATGACACACAGACATTTTAACCAACTTTAAAAAAGAAATTGAACTACAAGTATTACAGTCTTTAAAAGAACGCTAGTTTTTTCTCTCTGTTCTCGGGAAAAAAAAAGCATTGCGCCTCTGACCAATTTTTCTCCAGCTCAACCAATCACAAGAAAATATCGCAGAAAATAAATAAAAATAAAACGTTATTTGAAAATTGTGGCTTAAGTTATACCATAAAACATTAAAGCATTTTATTATAAGTTTCAGGCACAAAAGCAAAATAAAGAACCCCATTCCCTTAAACAAGTTCACTTTTTCACACACATTAATAAGGAAAATTATATAAGAACCAATAATAAATCGTAAGCTACTGAAATTAAATTAAAAAAATAACACTAAATATCAAATTGCTGGTGGTGTTTTTGTAACCTTACATGCGTCAATTGGAATCTTTTAGGTTTTTTTAAATTTTAAAAAAATCGGGACAAAATTTCGTTATTCAAAAAATTATGATAAATGCGATAAAGCTGTTAAATTTCCAGCTTCATCTGTAATTTGAGATTTTTTGTGTAAATTTAGGCAGTCACGAATACCCAAGATTTGAACACGTTTTTGCACTAAATATTTATTATACTTGTTATTAAATATTTGAAATACTATATTAAATATTATATTATAGGAATTATCTGATACTGTAAAATGTAACATAATTTCAAGATAAATTAAGACATATTGTTTTTTTTTTCACACATGCTATTTTCTCTCATTAACGCCGAGTGATAAAGAAAGAAAGAACGAAAAATCATGCATCATGGCACGGATTATGAAGCAGTTTCCAACACTATCTAAATATTATTTAGAAATTGCAGTTTTGTCCATGTAATGAAATGAGATATCTAAATAAACATGAAAAAGAAAACGCAGTAAAATTTCATTTAAAGCAATGGCTGTCCATAGCCGGTAATGTGTGTTATTATTTCCTGCAGCACTGTATATGATCTGCACACCTCGTAATACACTACAAATAAGTTAAATTTTAAAATACATGTCACAATTGAAAACGCACAACCTGAAGTTATGGCTCATAGTCAGTCCTGAAACCAAATTCTTTGAGTGCCTCTGTAAATAAACGAATAATTCTACGTACGTATCTATAGAAAACATGTAATGCTCCTCAATAATGTATATCAGTTTAATTTTGTTTGAAATAGTTTAACATCATTAAAATACACTGCAAACGATTTCCCCCCATAAATCTATGTAATGGAATCATTTTGTGAGTCCCTGTAAGCGAAATATAATTGCTACTAACTTGATACTCTAAAGAAAACATATTGCTATCCACCTCAGTGAGGCATATAAATTTAATTATGTTTGAAACAGTGTAACATCATTAAATAGCATTAAAAACGATTTTTCCCCATTGACTGTAATATAACGGAATTCTTTGAGTGCTCTGTAAATAAAAGAATAATTCTACGTACGTATCTATAGAAAACATGTAATGCTTCTCAATAATGTATATCAGTTTAATTTTGTTTGAAATAGTTTAACATCATTAAAATACACTGCAAACGATTTCCCCCCATAAATCTATGTAATGGAATTATTTTGTGAGTCCCTGTAAGCGAAATATAATTGCTACTAACTTGATACTCTAAAGAAAACACATTGCTATCCACCTCAGTGAGGCATATAAATTTAATTATGTTTGAAACAGTGTAACATCATTAAATAGCATTAAAAACGATTTTTCCCCATTGACTGTAATATAACGGAATAGTTTTGAGTGTTCCTGTAAACGAACTAAAATTACTACTTATTCAATACTCTATAGATAAGACGTTGTTGTCCACCTCAATGATGCATATCAATTTTATTATATTTGAAATAGTGTAACAATATTAAAATGCCCCGAAAAGACTTTCCTATTGACCGTAATGTAACGGAATTTTCTGAGTGTCCCTGTAAACTAACCATAAATGGTTCACACTTCATTTTCAACACCGAACATGCCACGGTAACTTCAGTAACATATATAAATTAGAAGCCAATCCAAATATATTTACGCGAGTTTGAGCAAAGACAGACAGACGGCCAGGCAAACCGAATTCCTAAACACTTTTCAACTATGTTGGAGAAGTGTTTAAAAAAAGGTTAAAAATTACATATGTTTGTTTTGTCATTAAATTTATTTAAAATATTTAAGATGTGAACAATAAAGTAAGTGAATTTCGTTTCGCAATTTCAATTGATTCTTAAAATGTTCTTAAAATGTCTCATATTGAAGAATAGAAGGCTTATTTTCCAATTCGTTGAACTCGCTTCGAATATAATTTATCAATCTAAAGTTAGGAAATTGAATTTTGAATATCATACGCATGTAAAAGACTTTTTTAACTGGAAAACATACTTACTTAATAGTTTTACATTTTTGTAATAATTGAAAATTGGAGTCACGACAATGTTCCTCGTTTTTTCATTTTTCATTGGAAACCATAATAATAAAACTAACTGGTATGTATGTAAACGAGCTAACAAGCTAAAAATTCCTATCGCTGTTAGATAGTTATTCTAATTTTAAAATAAATCATCGTTTAAGATAAAAATGTTTTGAACTGTAGCCTTACATTTTCAGGAAAAAACTTTCTATACGAAATGCAGAATATCATTTGAGAGAAAGAGTAGATAACATATTAATTTTTTTAAACAATTCATACAAAAGAGAAAAAAAAATTAATTTACCGTTGCGGGAATAGTCTGAAATATTTATTTTTACAACTGATCAAACACGGATAGCAAGATTATTATTAGTTTTTCTGAAAATAACCGATATCGTACAAAATAAAAGAATATGTATGGCAGACATGCCTGACGTTTTAAAATTAATGCAACTAGCTAGGTTTTTAATTATTACCTGAAACCACTTATATTTAGCAGCATTTTTGTTAGTTGTGAAACCTGTTGACCTTTATTAAATCTTTAATTTTGATTTTTTTTTTAAAGGAAATGAAAAAGGAAAACTGGTAAACGACAAGTGATATATTTTATGAAATTTTCCTTTATGCTTAACATGTAAGTTTTTCATATATATTTTTAACCGCAATATTTGTATAATTTAAGTTTTTTTTTTTAAGAAGAAGTGTTCCAAATATTATAACTTTAAATTATTTACAGATATTTTCGGATCATTAACATACGATAACATGCAATAATTTTTTTAAATAATAATGCTATGTGCAACATTAGCTAAAAGCAGGTGTAAAAAATTAAAAAGCAAATCCATGCATAGCATTTTAATCATGTGACATTTCTTGAGCCCGAACTATCGATGAAATAACAAAGTTATTTTCTTTGGTAATATTATGTCAAGTGAAATATTAGTTAACCCAGAGAACACGTAAACAAAAAAGAAAAATTATTCATAACACATTATTTATAGGACAAGTTTCGCTGAAATGAATTAATATTATGCTAGTTGCATAAATATGATGAACTTTAAATGATATTAGGAACGCCAATACAAAAGCGAAATATTATCAACCTTCCTCTTTAAACATTAAAAGTATCTGTGTTTCAAAACTTGAGTAAAAATGAAACATGTCTGTTTTGGGGGTATTTGGTAAAAATATGAATAAGTTGCCTTGACCAAATGGATCTTTGAATTTGTTTGAATTATTAGTGCCAACTAGTTAGTTAGCTTTATGCTAACCCACAACATAAAATTAGAAGAACTCCGATACCGATATATTTATATGGTAGAAATATAATGCTTACAGTCTTGAAAATTGTTTGAGTCAACCAAGATGGTCAACTTTAGAACATTTCCAGTTTACTAGTATGTGTTAACTTTTTTTACATTGCCTTTTGAAATATTTTGCTAAATGTTAAAAATCTTTAAATTTTGAAATAATTTATTAATCTTTTATAACGAAAAAGTTTACGAGAAGAGTTTTACGTCTGCTTATATAAAAATAACAGAGTTGATGTAAGAATTTTTTTCTTTAGAATATCAGTTTACTATATTTGAATAAGTATCTTCCCTTTATAAAACACGTGTTCTTTAGTAATACTTCCGAAACGTGTTTTATCATCTTTTTAGCAAGACATATAAATTTTTTACAAATATCCTATCTCTACAATACACATTGAAAGAAATTAAACGGGAAATATTTTTACTTTCGCTGATTTGGACAGTGGATAAATCAGGAGTAAGTTTACAACATGCGAGCATATTGAAAGTTCGGGGGTTGGCGCACGAAGGGTGCAAGCGGTACCCAAGTATACATATAAATTTTTGGCCTCCAGTATAGGAATACATTTTATGTAGGCCCCCTAGTTTACATGTAAATTTTTACAAAGAACATGCAGGCAGCTATCAAATTCTTTACAAATCGCAATGATACGTTTAGTTGATGTCTATAAGTTCCTTTTATTTACAAAAAGTGAGTTTTTTACAATGGCAGATTTATTAATGAAACTGGAAAAAATGCGGATATGAGTTGCGCAAATTATTTATTTAAAAGACAGATAAAAAAAACAAAGAATATACATAAGTAAAAGATGATTTTAGTTCGGTATATCATAATGAGATTAAAACGTTACACTCCATATTAAGATTTACTTAATTACTTTTGTAAACACGTTAAACGCAGAATAAAATACGCAACGCTCTAGGAATGAGATTTGCAAGTGGATACAAGTTACATTGTCCATGGACGTAAAGTAGACTATTGGTCCTTTCTGTGAAAGATATCTTAAAATTTGAATTGAAAATGATGACTCTATACAATTCATCAGTGCGCAAATTTTTTATATTTTTGAACGTAAAATGATAAAAGTACCAACTTGAGCTGCCAATAGTCTCAATATTTTTTTAACGCTAAAGTATGTTTAACAGAAAAATGAGAGTTAAGGAATAAAATACAGGGTAGCCTCAAAAACATTTTTCTGTTTGGAGGCATCTATAGCTAAAATTAATGAACAGAATAAGGCCGCTCTTTATATTTAGACCTTTGAATTCCTTTTCTCAGTTTTTTTTCTTTTGTTGTTTTTGTGTACAATTGATCTTCACTCTTTACTATAAAGTAAATACAGTAAACCCTGAATCCGTGACGAAGGAGACTGAAAACTGCACCTAATAAATTTTCAGTAGATGACTTGATAAAAGAATGTTGTCAATATAAGCAATTAAACAATGACTATATCATGGAAAATAAAATTTCATGTTTTCTATGGTTCTAAAAATAAGCCTTGCTTAGATTATGGAATTAAACAAGTTGGCCTAACACAATACTGTGAAAAACACTGAACAAATTTATGATCTCATTCAAATTTAGAAAGTTTTCCAATCCTACTGCAATTATGCCAAAAGGATCTACCAAGCAATGAGTAACGTCAACGATGCTGATTAAAATTTACTGGTTCATTTTCATCACTAAAAATTTATGTGGATATATTGTTTACGAAATTCCACACATTTAAATCGAAAACTGCCTACTGTAAAAACATCAGCGACAGATTTTGTTGAAGTAATGAAGAAGGTCGCCCCCCCCCCCCCCCCGTACCAAACCAAGTAGAATTTCACAAAGCAGAGAAGTACATTTTGTTGTAGGAAAAGACACATTAATATTTAAAAAAAATTCATTTAAGATATTTTGGGATTTCACATCTTCTAAAAAATAGATATAGTATTTCCCGCACACACACACAAGCTCACGCACTGACATTAAGGACTGTATACGCCTTGACAAGCATCAAACACTTCGTAGTAGGTACAAGACTTTTCTGAAATCTCGCAAAGTTAAAGGAAACTTTAAGATTTCAATTTAAAAAAAAGCTGAAAGTTCGAGACGAATCCATGAGCACAATTAAACACCTTTTTACATCAACGTCCTTAAACCGTATGATAGTTACGTCGAAAGAACGTTGATAATACAGAATCAGCAGAGACTCAAAAGTACAGAATCTGTGCATAAAAACTAATGTGGGATGTGATGATGACAGTGAAAATGGTATAAATAAGTTTTCTGTATGCTACATGTCTTACAACTACAAACACAAAATAAATACGACAAATTGTTGTTTTCTAAATATACACAAATGATGTTGTAGACGAGAAAACTGCTCTGACAGGGATAGCGAATATAATATTGTCTACAATTTTACTTTAACTGTAATTACCTAAAAGGTATTTATACTGTAGATAAAGCTTTTTATAGACTCACAGAAAAGTGTATGACTGAAAAAAATACTACGCCTGCTTCAATGTATTACTCAGAAATACAGAATCTGCAAATAACGTTTTATTCATAGTACATGTATATAAGCAATTCTGTTTTCTTTTAATACTTAAAACTTTTAAGTATTTAATTTAACTTTTAAAATTTTGCTTTTTTCTACGTGATGAGTTTTTTTAATTTTTTTCAAGGACAAGTAATTGTGTTTCTGTAATGTTGAATTCACACCAGAATTTTCAAAACATTTTATTTGGAAATAAGGAAATGTAATTTTACAGTTTTTTTTTTTTCACTAAAGCTACAAAAGTAATAATTTTTTTTCAAAATTTTTAGCACAAATTTCTAGCAAAATAAAATTAAGTGGTATGAAAAAATATTCCAATGATCTTCAAGGGGTTAAAGAGTAATGATTAAATGGGGATTTAAAGCTTAAAATGAGCAATTTTGAATTACTATACAAACAGCACTTTAAGTAGTTTTGCTTCGTAATTATGAGCCATTTAAGAAGTACTTGTTAAAACTTCAAAGAACATGTATTAAAATCTATTCAAAACTTTAGCAATTTTCAACTAAAATTAATCTAAGTGACGGAGGGAATTTTAGTCAAGTGTCCCAAACTTGTATCTACGTACATTGCAATTGATCGCATGCAGTAACTAATTAGATCTATTTGTGTTGCATACAAAAAGACATTGCATAAGAATCAAAAAAGAAAAGAAAGAAATCTGTACTTATAGATAAAGCATATGCGTGATAAAATAGTACCAGAAAAAATATAGAAAATGTCAAAAAATATGTTTCGCATACTCTTTCAAATCATATATGAAAAAATTCTGAATACATAGAACAGTGAGAATTTTAACATATAAAGCTTAAGAGTTGAGGCAAAATGATATCTTATTATTAATTCTTAGTAAAATGTTTTTTCTTTTATTCAGTGATATGAACCACTTTGCAAGAATTGGAAATATAATCCTGGGATTCAGGATCCCGAAATCTCAAAATCCCGGTTGAATTTTGCTCTGAAAAATCCTGGCTTTTTGTATCTAAAATCCCAAACTTTACAGTATATTGAAAGTAGAAATACGCATTTATAAAAATAAAATAAAAGTTCTAAAGTTTTCAAGAGGCTATTCAAAGCAAATATAGTGTGAGAGGTTAACCTTTCAGTGAGCGCGCTTAAATTTTTTGCACGAGCAAGCGCGTGACCTATGTTTTGTGGATATTAAACACGCTACTAAACATGCAAGATTTGTCATAACAGTAATAAGAGACATGTTATGAGAATTATACATATCAGTAATAAAAATTGAATTTTAATTTCAGTGCTATTTGTTAGAACAAAGTTTCGAAAAAATTACGTTTGGAGTAAAATTTGCGACAGCGCGTCTACTACAAGGTTAAAGTAAAAGACACATTTTCACGTCTATCCAAATAATATCAGATTTTAAAGTTAATAGTCCATCTTTAGTTTTTTGAGAATACATTAGTATTCAGTAATATAAGCAGTTATATAAAAACCATATATAATTGGTATATAATAACTTTCTTTTAATATATGCCTTAGAATTCTCGTATAATCCAACTTTGAATCCTAACTCGAACGAACTCACAACTCATAACATAACATTCCATCAGGATTAATGAGTGGAAATTTTAAATACAACATGTTCAATTCAACCAAAAATCCCAAATAATGTAATGGTATATTTGAATACGATTTGGTGTTGTAAAAAAATAATTAAAGCTGGGAAAGGCCACTTTGAAATTTAGCATTTAGAAGCTGTATCTTATTAATTTAATAAAATTTCCTATATATTTCAGCATTTTTATGTAGATCATATGTGAAAATATATATGAATTTCTTATGCGTACTAAAAGATGTCTATGAAATTATGACTAAGTTCAAAATGTAAAACACTGAAGCCTATTTTAATAGCATATTTAAAATTATTGTTAATAGAAATATTTTTTACAAAAGTCACGCCTCGAAGAATAGGCCAGCAAAGAGACAGGTGGATCTTCCCCTTTTACTTCATTGTTGATCATTTTATCCTAATGAAATTCATATAATACAATATTATTAAACTCGATGCATCAATTTAAAAACTATGCTGCTTTTTATTAAATATATATTAACCTTTCCAATTCAAATTTTCTTCTCAGCCAAATAAGCTGTTTTAAAGGCTTTTTCTAATTTAAAAATCGTAGAAGAAACTATTATTAAAGAATTTATTATAATTATAGTCAAACTGAGTCAGATACAATAAGTTAAGTAGGTTAAAAGTGACAAACTCTCTGAATAATCATATCACAGAACACGATTGCATAGATACATTTAATAATATGATAGCAAACAAGATGACCTAAATATGCAATTGCGATCTGCAGGGAACAGTTTCTTAATACCCACTAAATGTTTCTTTGGTAGCAAAATACAATATGTATTTATATATTAAACAATGTTTAAGACACAAGAATCTGAAAAAAAATTTTAAATAAATAAAAACAAACCATCTGATTTTGCCAGTCGTCATTATTTAAAAGTAGAATTACAATATTAATAAATTTCTCTTAAATTTACAGAAACACAGAAAGTCCTTTTCGACAGTTTGATTTATGGGAAATAAAATTTTAAATTATCCTAGAAAACGAATAATGAATGCTTTTGTTTCTGTTATCACTTTCTCAAAAATAAACATTTAGTTCATTAATGTGAACAATTACAACTAATGCAATTTTCGTAAATCAATGAAAGTTATACTTTCTTGTATTATTTACCATTTTGAACAATATAATATTTTTTCGGAGAATTATCTATTTTTCTACATTAATTATTATTTCTATAACATTATGTCATTTAGTTATTGAAACATAAAAAAGACTAATGTATGGAAAATTGTCGTCCGGAAACTTCCAAAAGTCAGTCAAAGATATTAGGACTTTGTTCTAGCAATACGAAAATCTGGGGATTTGAAATTATTTTTGGAATCATATTCCCTAAATAGGACACATTACACCCTCGGAGACAACCTAGTTTTATTTTTCCGTCTCAAGAACGCGAATTTTTTATATACATGCGGGTAATTTTTGTAATTAAATTTTAGGAAATTTTAAAACATACTATTTAAGAGTCTAAGAATCGTACAATGTTTCCATTTTACTCTAAATGTAATACATCTTGAATTATAATCAATTGCTCTCTGATGACGACATTCTCTGACTGTCCTGCCCTGATTTCGACAACATTTTATTTTAAAAATCCCTTTTTTTATAGTGTTGATATTAATAAGGATACCTGTGAATTTTATGCGTATACAAATGAAAATGGCGTGTTAATATGTCAGATATTTGCCAGCTTAGATTTAGGAACAAAACTAAATTACATTGCATTCTTTAACTTTTAAGCTTCGTTTAGGTATACCAATACTATACCCGTGGCAACGCTGCAAGTTCTATATAATGAGTAGGGAAAATAAAAATAAACATGGGAAAATAAAGTACAGTTAAACTTATATTTAACGAATCTCGTGGTTCCTCCAAAATAACCGTAGTATAAAAATTTCGTTAATGAAAATTCAACCAAATATCTTGGTCGAAGTAGAAAATTTTATGATCGTTCTTAGCTCTGTTTTAACTATAGTTTAAAGTGGTAATTTTTGCTGATTTCTATATTATTTACATATACTTATTTTTCATTAAATAAAAAAGGAAGCTCATCTTTAAAATGTTATTTTTTGAAGTGTACAGCATCAGTTTAACGTAATCCGTAATATGACATTAAATGAAATTTTGTTCGTAAAAATTTTCAATTTTTTGCAATGCTTGAAACACACTTTCGGAAAAAAACGGGTGTATTCGCTGCCCCTGAGTATTAAGGCACTCTCTTGCGAATGTTTCTCCCGTAAGTGGGCGTCTAAAACTAAATTTAAACACACTAAATTTTAGACACAGTTTTCTTCGCGACTGAGCGAATCTATATCCTTTTGAACTTTTAATTTTCCTTTGCGTGAGTGGGCTTGATGAAATTGTGGTGATCATTTGTAGTTTTAGAATTTATGGGAATTAATTATTTTACGTGGTTTTTTCCTATAAATTGTGAAATTTTTGCTGATCCAGTGGATTTTTAACACGGATACCTCGGTAATCAAGTGCGGCTATTGCAGATCATCTCCGTTAGAGTGAGTCAGCTATTTTAGCTTGGTGGAAAATCAATATCATAAAGACCGACTCCCAGGAGGATACTTTCTTTAGGTACTCATGGGCTTCGAAACACCGGGCACCTGAACGATATTTCTCTTTTCTTTTTCCTATCCATTCTTTTGTCCAATCTTTCATCTTTGTTCACTCTCTTGTGGTTTCATTACCGAGGTGAGGGCGATTCTCCATAAGCCGATATCATCCTGTCTGTATCGACTTATGGAGAATTATAAACGACCCACGTTTGCCGTGCACGGACACCCGTGTCCATGGAAAGGGGATCCTGGCAATTGAGGGAAACCAACACACTGCTTTGGCCTCTGCTTCAGGTAGACGGGAGGTGCTTATTGGTCCCGTAAGCATCAATCCACTGGTCAGCTGACCTGTCACTGGCTGGGTATCAAGTGAGCGGTCACAAATTAGTCATCTCGTTAAGAGACTATGACACAGGTGTGTCTTGTAAACGTATGGGCCATGGTTAGCACTGATGCACGAAGTGCATCCACTTGCTGGGCTCGGTAGTAGGTGGTGCGGCCGGGGTTTGAATTTTTTTCTGTCTAATATGGATGGGAATATTTGTATTCCTTCTATCTCTCTCCCATGTGGAGAGCAACACATTGCACAGAATAATTCATTTAATCGCTTCTTCATTATTAAACGCACTGATAGCCTTTCTGATTTTTCTTTTAAGAGAATATCTCTTTTTCTTATTGCAAAAATATTTCAGTCTATTTTCGGAGATGGTCATTCAATTAAAAAAATGCATTCTGGGGATTTGCTGGTGTAGGTTAGCTAGGTTAGCTAGTAGGTCTTGGCTAGCGTATTTTATAGCACCATGCCTAAAATTATTATTAGTTAAATATGATGGGTTATTCTTGGCTAGCGTATTATTATTGGTTAAATATGATGGGTTATTCTTGGCTAGCGTATTTTATGCAAATACTTTACTACAATTGATGTATATGGAAAAAATATTGCCTTAAAGTTTCTGTGCAATCCTGAGGGGCTGACACGCCTCTATCACTAGCGAGACCACAGTTACAGAATTATGTATGCAAGTTTTACAATATAATATTACAATTTTTCTTCTTCTCAGAAGTTTTACTTTTACATGTGATTTTCTTTGTAGTGAAAGTAATTGAATTTTGTCTGATAATACAGTTATTGCTTTCATACATACGATTATTATTATTATTTCAATGTATGCAGAATATATAATTTCCGGATGAGCTATTTACAAATACTGTGCAGGCACCATGCCTAAAATTATTATTGGTTAAATATGATGGATTATTCTTGGCTAGCGTATTTTATGCAAATACTTTACTACAATGGAAAAATGGAAAAATATGATGCACACATACAGTTATTATAATTAATTCGATTATACAATTATGCACTTTAGACAATTTCCAACATAGAACTATATTGGAGGTTTCTTCAGCCAGCCCATCACAATTTTTCTCAAAGTGCACAATAATAGGTTCCTTTCCTGTTTCTGTTTAGGTCCATCAAACAGTCAACACACGCCGTGGTGTAATATCAGAACCAGAACTTTTATTCTTTACTAAAGAAAAACTCTTACAAAACTTAAAAGATCTAAATGTTATAGATGTACACCGCATCGCTATTCGTTGGAATGAGCAAGTGCTTCCTACGAAGCACATTATTCTGACTTTCAATAGCCCTACTCTACAAACTAGAATTAAAGCTGCATACCTGAGCTGCCACGTCTGGCCTTATATTCCTAACCCTCTCCGTTGTTTTAAATGCCAGCGTTATAGCCACAGTAAAACTATCTGTCGTGGCTCTGTTACATGTGCACAATGGTCAGAAGTCGGCCATTACAGTAACTCTTGTAATAAAGCTGAAAGCTGTGCAAACTGTAACGATGACCATGCAGCTCTTGTCCAAACTGGAGTCATGAAAAAAAATTCTTACTGCTAAATTACTTGGAAACTTTCTTTTACTGAAGCTCGCAAACTTGTTGAATCCAGAACCTCATCTGTCTGGGTTTCCAACTCCAGTTTACTCAACCAACAATCAAAATCTCTAAGGCAAATAAGCACCCAAACTGACAGCTATTTTCTACCAAATGATTCATCTATGACACTAACTCGCACTATAAAGAAGAAAACTCGTAATGTGTACTGTACCACTATTAAAAAAGCTGCGCCTGCACAAGAACTTTGGTTTCCTTCATCAGAACCTGTGAAAATTGACAACCCTAATCGTCAATCTAAAAAGTCAACCAAACATGAGTCAGATCAAATTGTGTTTCATCTGCAAACAAATTGGAAAAACCTGTTTCCCCTACACAAAAAGCAAAACAAAAATCATGTGCACAGAAAGAGAGAAAGAAAACCTTAACCCAAGCCTGTTCACAGTGGATAACTGTGAAGGGAAAAAACAAGAAACCTTGTCTTGATTCATTGCTTCCTACTACAAATGATTCCAAACAGCTGCTGCACTATGCGGAGCAGGATATGAAATCAGATTCTTACAATTCTGACTCAAATGAAGATAATACTGTTTTTGAGGTATTCGAGCCTACGTGATTTTAACTATGTTTCTTTTAATAATTTATAGTTTAAGCAAATATGTTTCTGCTAGACATTTTGAACATTTTACCAACTGTTAGTTTAGAGATTGTACATATTTTAACTGTGAAAACTTGTGTTTGTCTCTTTTAGACATGGTGTTACAATTTCATTGAATGATTTTAATTACACATTTATAATCACATTACTCTTTTCATTTAACTTCATTATTTTCATTCATCTTGAATTTTTATGGCAAAGTTTTAAATCAATTTTAAATTTTAATTTCATGTTTTTGTTCTAATTTTTTTGGCGCATCATGTCCCTAGTGGGACTTTTTGGCATAAGACCCCATTCATCCAACCAACCAACCAACGTAAAGACCACTTCTCCATTGATACGCTTTTATTTACTTCAATATAGTCATTCTTTGAAGTCCATGGGACTTCATTAAATTGGATATTTTCTTAGCTTAAAGTGTAAATGATTAGGACTTGTCTAGCCAAATTATCTTGACGTGTACTGTACTAATTAACCTAGTTTATTTAAAGACATTTAGGCTTTTGTGTTAGGTTAAAGTGGTGAATTAGAAGTTAGCTTTAAACTTTTCCCGAAGTCACAGCTTGCAATTTCCTTGTTCTTTTGTTCATAAATTGTTATTGTTAGTTGTTTTTAAAAACTTCAGTGTTCAATTATGTAATTTAATGGCACCTTTACAGTTATAAGCTTCTAGCAATTGCAAACCATATTGTGTTCCATAAGTTGGAAAATTATTGAATAGTTCTATCATTTGAGAATTCTTCGATTATAGTTAAAAAGCAAAGTACCGGGTGTTCCACGAAGGACCCCTAACTTTGAAAATAATTAACCTGGAAACGGTGATAGATAGAAGCATGAAACCAGTGATATGTGGATTACAAAAAAACGTAAAAATCTGTTACAGAAACCTCAAAAATTTAGTAACGAATTGCGCCGATAGATGGCCCTGCATGTGGCGTAACGATACGTAGGCTGTATCACATCAAAAGTGATTCAAAATGTAAACCTTTCACATAACACACATATCGTAAACGAAGAATGAGCTTGTCAGTGACTCTCTGTAGTATGTCACCGGAAATCAACACACAAGCTTGACAGATAGCCCTCCAGTTTGTCGAGTGTTAAAGGATTGTTGCGGTAAACAATGTCCTTCAGTGTCACTTCCGAAATTTCTGTCACTGTACGCTAATAGCGATCACGTTTCAATTCTCTTGATAGGGACACGGTAATTCTGCCTGTAGCTCCATCCATTTAACTAAAATTTTTAGGGTTCTGTATCAGATTCTTACGGGTTTTTTAATAAATATACCACTGGTTTCATTCTTCTATCTATCATCGTTTTCGAGTTACTTATTTTCAAAGTTAGAGGTCCTTCGTGAAACAACCGGTATATCGGTGATTGATCCCAAGTAGAAAGTGCCAATAGTGTACTGTGATGATTGATAAAAAAATTAAAGAATATTTTGAAAATGACTTCCTTGATAAATTGAAAATGATTATAACTTTGTAATGTTTGTTTGAAAAAGCTCGTTAAAGATTCGTGTTCGTTATTTGGAGTTTTTTTAGCATTGTTTTTCTTGTTCAAAATCAAGATTCCAGATAACATTTCGTTCAATTTTAATTATTTTTGCCTAATATTTTATTTTGTTTTATTAGTTCAGACCGAATTGGAGAAAAGCTTATGACTTATTCTGTGCTTAATCCATGCACATACTTTAAGTAAATTAAAGTGCGATTTTTTACTGAAATAAAAATAAACTAATTTTCTTGAATATTCAAATATTGAAAGAAACTTCGGGTAAACACATTCAGCAATTCTTATATTGCGTAATAAAAATTTTAACCCATTTAAAATATGTAAAAAATAATCATAAACTAAGTAAACCACGTCTTTTCTTAAATTGACTTATTTGCAAATTTCAAACTGCAAAAAAAATTCGCCCGCTTATTTTAAAGTAATCTCATTTAATTTTAACTGTTATACTTGCGGACTTCAAAAGAATATTTTTAGGATTCTCTTTGGTATATCTCTCAGATTTTAACGTATAAAAAAAGCATATTTTTAAACATTTTCGAAAGAAATGAAAATATTTTCACGGAAGCAGGAAACTATTTTAGGAGTTACAACTAGCGGATTGTTCGATCTTTGATTACAAATTTTTTTATATAAAATTTCTTATTCGTCCGTTTTATATTTTTTCAGCATGAATATTTATAATGAGGGTAAAATAAATAATCAAAAAAGCTTTATCTTCTCATTTTGAAAATCATTTCCTATAAAATATAGTGTTATGATTAATAATAAGAAGGAAAAATGTATACCAATCTGTTTATGTCGAGAACACTTTGATCTTAGGATTTAAAAAGCATATAGAATAAAAATTGATTCATCAATACTTGAAACATCAAATATTCATATTATTTCATCAGAAGGAGCGATTATATTACTGACATATGGGGAAGGAAAAGTATAAATATCACAGAATTTAAACATTTTATCAAGATTTAACTTCGTAATATTACATTAATTCAATGTAAATAAGGATTAAAAAATAAGGTAAAACTGAAATATAAATATCTGCTATTTTCTTTATAAAATAACAGAGCAAATTTTTTTATTATCATAATTATATAGTTTTAAAACATTTTAAGCATGATTTTCTTGATTTTAAAGACATGTGAAAGGCAGACAAAAAAATTTTGTATAGGAATGTACGGTCGAAACGGATCTCATGTTAAGACACAAACACAAAAAAATGAGCCATGAAAGAAAAAACTATTGTTTACTTACAAGATCATCGTAAAGTGTTTCTCTACAACAATTTTTACTATAAATGACACCAACATCAATACAAACACGGCAGCCACAATGGCTGGATTGGCTGGCAATGTTGGCAGTAGAGAGCAGTAGATCACATGCTGCCAGTGATCTGATGCATCTGCCAGAAAACGCCATTTCCAGCAGTGATGGGAGACTTTACAAATTCAGAAAATGCAGACAGACATCCATCTAATGTTCGGTGTTGCTAATGTTAACCGCAGAGCAGCACCACAACTGTATCAAGGACGTTTTACGAATAGAAATATTCCGAACCACAAAATTTTGGAGTGGTTACATCGGCAACTGTGTGAAAATGGATCATTCATCGTCAGTACTGACGGACGGGGTCGATCGAATACTGAACGACAGCCGCACGTGGAAGAAATCATCTTAAAGCTCGTGGGCGATACATTCCACACAAGTACAAGAGCTATTGCATGTCGTGTACATATGAGTCAACTCAGCGCTTGTAGAATGTTAAACAAAGAAGGTTTAAACTCATTCGATATTCAGAGTATCCAAGCTTTGTAAACGAATGGTTACTCTTTACGCGAGGTATTCTGTCAAAAGTTCTTGCAGTAGAATGCGTTACAGCCGACTTCCCAGCTCAGGTGCTATTGACAGATTTGGCAATTTTTGCACGCGGATGTGTTTTCAATGTGCAGAGTACTCAGCTACGGGCAACAGCAAATCCACATGCATTCCAAAAAGGCTTCGCTCTAAATGTTAGGGGGGGGGGTTATTATGAACGATTTCCTCACGACCTTATATCTAACACCAGCGGAACTCTATGGTCAATGTTATCGTTTTTTTCTTGGAGAGCTTTTACCATAATTGCTGCAAGATGTTCCAACTTCCGTTTGTAATCAACTGTAGTTTCAGCACGATTGTGCAATAGCCTATTTCAGTACGGATATCTGCAATTATCTGGGTACCACTTTTCGAGTATGATGGATTGGGCGTGGTGGACCAGTCCGGTGGCCATCAAGATCGCCAAATTTATCGATCCTCGCTTATTTCTTATGAGGACATCTGAAGGCCATTATTTATGATACTTCAGTTGACTCTTTTGAGGACCTCGTCACTTGATTATCCACTGCCGCTGCACGCATGCAAGAAATACCTGGCATCTTTGCAAATGTTCGCCAATCACTCCAACGACGCTGCCAAGCTTTTATTACAGCTTGTATTATGGCTGTAATTTTGAGCATTTATTATAAGTATTGTTGTCGATTACTACTTTGCGATGATGTTAGTAAACAATGTTTTTTCCTTTCATGTCAATTTTTTTGTGTTTGTACTTCAACGCGTCCCTTTCGCCCATACATTCCAATATGATATTTTTCTAATAATTTATCTATAATGTATATCCAAAATATGTTGTTTTAGTGAGCTGTACCACCCCTCAAAGTTTGTTTCATGATTTTAGAATCACCCTGTATGTATTCAATATATATATTCGAAATTTTCGAAAATAATAGGAATTGTAACCTGTAATTGTTTTATAGAAGTCGATTTCTAGAAGCTTTAAATATGCGAATCCAAAATTATAGCTCATTCCGCCAAGTAGTTTTGAGTTACGCTTAAAAAACTACCCCCATTGCAGTTTGCTTTGCAACTATTAAAAAGGAATTTAATATTAAGAGTTCCAAACTTTACATTTGTATAATTCCTAAACTACTTCACCGATTGACTTTACTTTTGATATCAGAAGGCAAAATTTACTAAAGAATCTAAATATACTGTCAGAATTGGGTGTTCTAACTGAAATTTTAAAAGTTTGTTACAATTTCCCTATAGACTGCCTCATAAGCTCATTTTTCAGTATAAATTGAAAGAAGACATACCAATCGAATGGCTTGTTTAGTTTTTCTCTGCTACAACTTGACAGTTAAAATGTATGAGGTGTTTTATTTTTTTTTCACACACTGTACAAGATTTTATCATGTTATCGTTCATAGAAATTTAGATATATTGATTTAAATAGGACAGATCTTTAACAATTACATTCCGAGATAAATGTGTTTAAATCCGGGGAAAAAATCCGCCGCAGATACAGACAGTTAACCATAAAAATTATTATATCTTTTGATATAATTATCGTAATTATATGCAGTTATGTTATTTAATCCTAAAACCTCTAGAATATGTACTAAAAAGTAAACACGTGATTTTTATGTCCCAGACTACCTTAAATTATAATTTCTAATAATTATTTACAATAATTTTGTAATTTAAATTTGTAATTCCAGCAAAAATTTTTTGTTTTTGCAAAATTTAAATTGTTGTTTAGTAGCCATAACTCCCTTACGTAACTTGATTTATTTGACTTATATAGCTATAGTTAAAGGATTAATATAATTTTTGGATAATTAATTTTTTTTTCATTGGGACGGACCAAGGTAGTTTTAAAAATCCCCCTGTCCCATTTATTACTTTAATCTATCTTTACAAGAAGAAAGTATTGGATTCATGAAAATTTTCGACATCCGGTTTCCGACGGATGTTAGAAGGTCCTGAACACGATTTGACTGTTTTTTAAAAATGACTGTCTATGACTCCGTCTGTCTGTGTGTGACAAAAATTTTGTGGACGCTCTATCTCAAGAACTAATGCACGGAATTTAATAAAACTTTATATTAAGTTACTTCCTGATATAAATTGTTGCTAATTAGTTTTTGGTGTAAATCTCGCAACAGGTGGCGCTGCTATGTTGCATTTTTCGCGATTTCTGCAATAGCTCTATCTCATTTCCAGCAGTGAATTACGCCTGTAATCTTTGAATAATAACCAGTGAATTTTTATCCTGCTTTTTGCAGGCGTAATACATTGCTGAAAATGAATTAAAAATTAACTATGTGGTGCCATATGCTGGGCATTGTATTGTCGTCTCATGTTTGCCGCAGAAATTTGCGTGCTTCTGATGACATTTCCATCTTGTGCTGCGGTTGCAGCCGTCCCGACATATATAAGTGTTAGAAATGCCGAGTTGGGATATCGTTCCTTGTAGCTCAGTGATAGAGCCTCGGAGCGCTGTTCTGAGGACCCGGGTTCCAGTCCCGGCTTGGGGCATTTTTCACTCTGTCGGTTTGCGCTTGAAAAAAAGCAGCATAAAAATTCACTTGTTATCATTCAAGGATTACAGGCGTAATTCACTGCTGAAAATGAACTAAAAAATAGTTAAAATTACGTATTAGATTGGTTCATTTTAAAAAAGTTTTTGTAGTATAAAGAAAACAAGTTCGTAATATAACATATTTTAATATTTAAACAAACAAAATATATTTTGTTGAAAAAAGAAAATAGATTGTTTAAATAACACATAGCATATATCTATGTTACAAAAATTATTTTGTTAATTCAAGTAAAATTGAACCATTTTACTTGAATTAACAAAACTTTTTTGCTGACGATACAAAATTCTTTTGTTGGAATTGCAAAAAAAATCAACAATATATTTTTGTTGATTCAAACAAAATTTCCATTCACCCATATTTAAACGAAAAGTTTTGTTGGGTCAACCAAATTTTTGTTGATTCAACAAAACTTTTTCTGGGTGTGGGTATCGCACTTGTCACTTGTTGTGTTCTAGTAAAATAAAGTTTTGCTTAGAAGATAACACATTAAGTGTTTCACTTCAGAGTTTTGATTCTTAATGCAAACTTAACCTATAAAAAGTAAACCTATAAATTCATAATTAAAAAATCGTGTATTTGTATTCTTGAGTATGTACTTTTTTTAATTTACACAGATGCTTAGGCCATTATTGTCTTCAGAATTTTTTACAGATTTTTACAGTTTACTTGCGAATTTATACATAAAACAAATAAATAATTTTATAAAGTACAAAACAAGAAAATAGCTTTCTTTAGATCTAAAATTTTTACTTTCATTATCTGTTTTCTTTAAACAATCGCAATATTTTTAACATAAGTTTTATTATTTGGAAGAATTTATGGTGAACTTTCTACTGGTATGTCGTCCCTTACAACTTAGTAGTTTATTGGAAATTTCAATCTAACAGCTTAATTATTTTCAGATTGTTCTTTAGATTTCCTCCTGCATGTATTATAATACACTTTTAAAATTAAAATTCATTCAAAGGTTAGTATCCGCCAAACTACTGCGCCATAAAATGGTTAATTACTTTCTGTCTGAATCATGCCTTTGAATTTCACGCGATTAATTATTTTTATATCACCGTTTGCACCGGAATATTGAATTGCGGCAGCTACAACTGTATAATAGTGAATTATTTACTGTTTGATTCAATATATTGAAAATTGCACTTTTAATTGCTTTTCTTTTTAAACATTAGGACGATGCGGTAAGCGCAATATTATAGTTTTAGTTATTATAATAATATATTTTATTTGAATTGCATTATTAGCAGTAATATGTGTTACACTTACACATGTCCAACGTATTATATGTATGTGTCCAATTATCATACTTTTAGAAAAATCTCAATACCAAAAATCGGCATATGCACACAGAAACTTTTAAAGAAAAAATATTTAAAAATATCTTATATAAGAAGTTACTCGCAATATAATAGTTTCAGTTATTAAAATACTATATTTTAATAAAAACTTCAATTTAATTATTAGCAGCTATATTACAATCTGTGTGTTTGAGTATTATACATTTTAGGGAGTCACAATAGTAGAAATTGGGCATATATGTATATACAGTAGTGGCCAAAAGTTTGGACATTTTTTGAAAGTTTCATGTTTTTCAACTTTGTGTGCTTGTAGAATATATTAATTTTCACTTAAATACAAACGTTTCTATATGAAATTGAAGGTAATATACTGTAGAATTTAATAATAAAAAGAGTATTACAATATCTGTATTACAAAAAACGTTATGCTCATTTTAGTAGAACAAACAAACACAAATAGTTTTGAATAAGGGCGTGTTTTGTAATAAAAGCGTACTAGCCAATCACAAACACTGTTCTGAGGACCAATCAAATGTCTCTAACTATAGTTTAGGTTATTTGGATGGTAAAAGAGTTATTGTTGTGGAAATATTTTGCGGAATGATGCATACTAGTACAATTAAATAGAGTATTGCTGTTTTTGAATATTTAAAGTCCTTTTTTTAATTAAACTAATTTTAAACAATTTCATCAACAAGAAGAACTAATTGGACATCTACAAAAAAGAAGCCAAATTGTCATATTTAGAGAAAATGGCCTCTCTTATGCTGAACTTGCAAGACAAGTTGGTGGTTCAGTGACTTGTTCTAATGTACGAAAGTTCGGTTTACGTTATGAAAAAACGAAATCAGTGGAAAATAAGGCTGAAAAAAATGCACAAGTGCTACTGCCGATAGAAAAATTAAACGGCTATGCCTTCAAGATAGAAAAATTTCATCAGATGCCATTAGATGTGAAATGAATGCAGCGGGTATTGCAGTAAGTTCAAGAACAATAAGAAGAAGGTTATCAGGATTTGGACTACAAACTAGAATTCCACGAAAAAAAACATATTTAAATCAAAAGCAACGCGAAAAACGAGTTAAGTGGGCAAAAGAACACATTAAATCGTCAGAAAATCAATGGAAGCAAGTAATCTGGAGCGATGAGAGTAAAATATCGCTCTTTGGTAGTGATGGTAGAAAATACGTGAGACGTAGAGTGGGAGAAGCACTTCATCCTGATTGCATTGAAGCAACTACAAAAAACCCAAGAAATGTCATGATTTGGGCATGTATGTCTGCAGATGGTGTGGGCCGAATTCAAGTGATTGATGTCATCCTGAATGACAAAAAATACATCGAAACTGTCCTGGAACCAAAATTCTTCCCTTCCATCAGGGATCTCTTCCTCAACAACGCACCATTTGTTTTTCAGCAGGATTCAGCTCCATGCCACACAGCAAAAGTATGCAAAGCATGGTTTCAAAATAAAGGCATAGATATATTACCATGGTCAGGAAACAGCACTGATCTCAATCCAATTGAAAATTTGTGGCGACGTTTGAAAATTCTTGTACGAAAAAAACGTCCATCCAATAAAAGACAACTTATTGAAGCTATAATTGATTCTTGGCACCATGTGATTACGAAAGATGAACTCCAAACACTCGTTCACTCGATGAAAAGACGCTGTGAAGCTGTCTTAAAAAATAAGGGTTATCCTACTAAGTATTGATTGTGTAAGTATCACTTTAAAAAAATGCAAATCTAAGATAGATCTTACTATTAGTTGCATAATTTTTTTTTTGTAATACAGATATTGTAATACTGTTTTTATTATTAAATTTTACATTAAATTACCTTCAATTTGATATATAAATGTTTGTATTTAAGTGAAAATTAATACATTCTATAAGCACACAAATTTGAAAAACATGAAACTTTCAAAAAATGTCCACACTTTTGGCCACCACTGTATATATATATATATATATATATATATATATATATATATATATATATATATATATATATATATATATATATATATATATATATATATATATATATAATTATAATATCTTTGAATTTCAAAAAACATATCAAGTTCTTGTAACAATCTAATTAAATCTCCAAAGAGATAATTAATAATAATGTGTAGACAGAATACCACATAGTTAATAAATTAACAAGTGCAATCATAATTTTACCATAGCTTGTGCTTCAATGGTAATTGGCCAAAAATACTGAAAATATGAAGAATATTTAAAAGGAGAGAGAGAGAAAATTATAAAAAATAAATAAATAAATAAATAAAATAAAATAAAAATAAAATATATATATATATATAATAAACCATAAAATGTTAATAATTTGGAGTTGATATCAAGTGAATACAAATAGATTAAGAAATGAAATATGAACTAAATATAATGGAAAATTGGATAACAAGAGATTTAAATTAGAATTGGATATGAAAAAACACGCGTAGATATCATTTTCAACCTGGATGTACCCACACGTGTTTTAAAAAATAATTCAGTATTTCATAATTATACTGGCATATATGCTAAGATCAGTACAATCATCCAGGTATACTGAATTATTACCAGAAGCCAATTGGAAATAATAAAAATAGAAATAAAAAACTTGTAAAGAATACATAAAATATTTTTACCAGATAACAGCTGGAAATAATAAAATTGGAAATAAAAAACTTGTAAAGAATAGATAAAATATTTTACTCACAATAATTATCCAAAATCCTTAAACAACACAAGGTCTAATTTATACCAATATGACCACATGGCGCACATCATAAAATATCAAATACTTGATGATATAGCCAAGTGGAGAGAAATTATTTGAAGGTTAAGTTGAGAGAACATATTTTGAAATCACCTTAATTATTACACCATGACACAAATTGATTTAAAACACACAAATTTATTTATGTGATAAATACACTTAAAAACAAATTTATATTTGTGAATATACAAATTTCCCATTTAATTTTAATCTTTAAAAGTAAAATTTAAATACACAAGCGATAAGCGCCCTCTATAGGTAAATTAAAAATATGATTAACAATTATTTGACAAGCAATGTGCTGCCCTCTATTGGAACAATAATTATTCAAAATTAAGCTTGATTTACAAATTAATTATATTAGATTTAATAATATATATAAATAGTAAAAAATAATAATATCACTGTAGTTTTACATTAACATCGTACAAAATCCTATGATATGAATTAAATTTAACCAGAATTATATTTATCTTACATAGTATTTCAAAGATTCTTACATTGAGTAAATATTATGTAAAAAATTTAATTAATAATAATTAGATTACTTATGTGTTTCAATCATTTTAATGCAATACAGTATTTAAAAGACTTTATTAAAATTAAACATTCAAATAAAAGATTTAATATATATATATATATATATATATATATATATAAGTTATGTTTGTGATTTATAATCAACAATGTTATCAACAATTTTATCCATGTATAATTTTATGTGTTTTTGTATAAGTTATTTTACAGTTATTTTAATACAATGCATATTTTATAGACTTTTAGAACTGATCATTAGAATCACTTAATATAAAAGTGATCGACTAAACGCACAATCACAGTAACTATATAAAGTATAAATAATGTTCAACCATCTAAGTATTGTCCTTATATGTATAAATGGTATATGTTTTAATTGTATTTATATATGTTTTAAATCTGATCATTAGTATCACTTAAAATAAAGGTGATCGGCAACGCACAATCACAATAACTATATAAAGTGTAAATAATGTTCAATCATCTTAATTATTGTCCTTATATATTTTAATTGTATTTATGTATGTTTTAATTGTAATTTGCTATATCATTTGCTATTTTTTTATCGCACACTAAAACAATAATTTATTACATAACATGTTTATATTTATATGATGTAATAAATGTTATTTAAAAGAGTTGATAATTGAATTTATCAAAAAAATAGGATAACCATATAGTTTTGCATGATCACGAATAAATCTAATATTTTTGTTTTTATTTATATCTGAGCATAGATATTTTATACGATGAAGATAATTGATAATTATATTTTTATAAACTGATTTATGTAAACATGAAGCAAAATTGGTAAAAATATTTACTTTAAATGGAAAATCAAATCTTTTATCATAAATATCAAAAATTAATTTATAATTATCATTAATTTTAATTTTTAAGTCAAGAAAATTTATATTATTATTAATCAAATCATTTTCGCTTAATGTAAGCTGATTAGGATAAAAATTGAATGGTGATGTGCAATTTTTATCATTGAAATAAAATATGATAATGTCATCAATATAGCGATAAAATACATAATCATTGTTCGGACCAATATTTCTTTCATAATAATATAAGTAAAGGTCAGAGAGAATACTAGAAGCGGTCCCACCCTGCGGTATTCCCTGGCATTGTTTATAAATAATATTGTCATATATGATGTAATTATTATGCAATGTAAAATTTAGTAAAGTTTTTAAAAAATTTACAGAAATATGATCTTTTAATTTTAATTGAGATTTAAATTCTTTAAATAATATACACATTGTTTTATGTAAGTCTTTTATATCAATGTTATTAAATAAATCATTAAAATCCAATGTTTTTATGAATTTTACTGGATTAATATTATTTATTTTATTAGTAAGCTGAAAACTGTTTTTTAGGCAATGTTGGTTATTATGTTTTATAGTTATATCATATATCTGCTTTAAAATATTAAGTAGTAAATTGCTTGCATTATTATTATATGATTTAGATTACATTGTATGCTTTGCAAAATTTTACCAAATTAAGATTGTGATTATTTGAAATCTGGGACTTATCAGCTAAAGGACATGTAAGGCAACGCTTAGATTCACACTCATATATATATATATATATATATATATATATATATATATATATATATATATATATATATATATATATAGAAGAAATATTAAAAATATAATATAAAAGAAGACTACCCGCAATATCATACTTTCAGTTATTAAAATGCTATAGTTCAATAAACTTTGAATTTCATTATTAGCAATAATATCACGACGTATACGTACTTTTTTGACAAATCTCATTGAAATTTAAAATAATTAAATAAATCTAATATTTGAGTAAAAACTCGGCATATATACAGAAGGTTTTACAGAAGAAAAATTCAAAGAAAAATATCATAGAAGAACACCCAAAATAACTGCAAGGTTTGTACACACCTTATAATTTCCAAGGAATTTAGCACCACTATTTCTGATTAGAAATCTTTGCCTAATATTTTTTTAGCTTAAAAATCTGTCTGCGATTAATCACATAATTAGTAATATTTTACTGTGATTGAATAAAGCGAAAAATTCTATTCGAAAATTATGGTAGAACCATATGCACCCTGTGATTGTATTATTTACTGTAATAAAAAAATTTAGCTTGTACTAAAGTTAAAAAGAAAAGTAAAAAAATAACTGTGTGATTTCTGGTATCCTATGGCCCCACTACTTCATGATGACGCTGCTAGGCTCTTTGAATAAAAGTTTCTTGTAATACTTAAAACGAAAATTTAAAAAAAATTTGACCATATTTCTATATTGTAGTAAACTATAGTTGTGATCTCACTTTATGAGGAAGTAATTTTGCTTTCAGATATTATTGACTAAAACTTTGTGAAATCTTGAATTTCTTCTTCATTAAATGCTGAACTTAAAGTAAAATCATTGTACAGATTTTTATTTTCCATAGGCTGGGATCAATCTTTAGATTTACATTATCTGTAACATACAGTAAAAGAAATTGTTCTCCTAGAGCACCTAACATTTTTAAATTGTTGCGCATAAGTTTTAATTGTTGGAAACTGGTTACGCTTTTTTTAACGTTATAAAATATACTTAGTTTCGCAATATTTTAGACTTTTCAATTTGGAAAATTTAACCAGTTATAGAAAATACGTCTTAAAATTGTTATTTGTTGGTTTTATATTTGCATTTTTGCATCAATATTTAAAACGTTTTTCTCGTTGTTTCTCTTGGCATTTTTGCAACGAAGTAAAGGGAATTTTTTGCAACTGATAACTTCGGCTAATCAAAACAGGGACATTTCAACTCAATTGCTATTATTTTTTAAGCCATTTGAAAATATAAAACGTTTTGAATATAATTTAAACATATTCGCGCAGATAAAAATTTGGGCAGACGTTCTTATGATTTGAAATCACAATAAACTTTTAGTTCTGAATTATATTATGTGAATGGGAGGTGTATTATATTAATGTTAAAGTTTTCTACTCTCTGCAACCATGGTGCCATGTATAAGTAGACGTAATGACGCATTCAACATCAGAATGGAAATCGGATGACGAAAAGATATCAAAAGCTTGAACCAGAAGTTCTATGCTTCAATCTTTATCTTTTGTACATTTTATGCTTTATAATACACTATATTGTCAAAAGTGACCTGCCACTTGCGATTTTAGACGTTTTGTTAACTATCTAGAAAAATACATGAGGAATTAACCTAAAACTGCAGGTGTGTAAACAGTATAGTATAGGTTATATAATTCCACGAAGATTTTCTCACGAAACCCCATAGGGGACTGTCAACAAATTGAAAGAGAACGAATATCTTTTGGATAACCCTGTAAAAACTAATGTAGCAAAGACGTTCAAACTCGAGATTATTAATAAGTGGCTTATTGTAATATACTGTGTTCATTTTTACGAGGATAGCATGTATACTCGTAGAGAAATTAAGGTTTTTATAAAAACAGTCCCAAATTTCGCCTAGTTTTTTGCTTATAATTTGCAGAGTTCTTAATATAAAAAAAAGTTATTTTCAGAAAATATGACAAACAACATTGTACATAACACTCTGCAATAAGAATTAAAAAATAATAAAAATTGGATGAAAAATGAGCAGGTTTACTAAAAAATATTTCACTGCGCATGCGCGAATGCAATCAAAATATAATATGCATAATGTATTAGCTAAGTGTATAGAGCAACTTTTGTGAAAATCTCAAAATCATAGCTTGAAAATTCTGAAAATTATCGTCGATAGAAGAAGCTCGAAATCCGTTGTTCCCAAAAAGAAGCAAAAATATGAGGGGTTGTATCAAATATCTGTTGATTAGTGCCAAGATAGCGTACACAATATTGCACGTACTACTATATTTGGATACATCCCCTCATATTTTCTCTTCCTTTTGGGAACAACGGATTTCGAGCTTCTTCTATCGACGATAATTTTCAGAATTTTCAAGCTATGATTTTGAGACTTTCACAAAAGTTGCTCTATATACTTAGCTAATACATTATGCATATTATATTTTGATTGCATTCGCGCATGCGCAGTGAAACATTTTTTAGTAAACCTACTCATTTTTCATCCAATTTTTATTATTTTTTAATTCTGATTACAGAGTATTATGTACAATGTTGTTTGTCATATTTTCTGAAAATTATTTTTTTTTATATATATTAAGAACTCTGCAAATTATAAGCAAAAAACTAGGTGAAATTTGGGACTGTTTTTATAAAAACCTTAATTTCTCTACGAGTATACATGCTATACTCATAAAAATGAACACAGTATATTAAAATAAGCCACTTATTAATAATCTCGAGTTTGAACGCGTTTGCTACATTAGTTTTTACAGGGTTATCCAAACGATATTCGTTCTTTTTCAATTTGTTGACAGTCCCCTATGGGGTTTCGTGAAAAATCTTCGCGGAAATATATAACCTATACTATACTGTTTACACACCTGCAGTTTCAGGTTAATTCCTCATGTATTTTTCTAGATAGTTAACAAAACGTCTAAAATCACAAGTGACTGGTCACCTTTGGCAATATAGTGTAATTAGTATCATTGAGTATGATATAATTTTGGAGCAGTGAATTAGAAATATCTGCTAACTACTATGTTCATTCTATCAAAGAAGTATAGGATATGTTTTACATTAGAGATAGGTAGTATGTTCCTCTAATGGCGTTTTTTTTTTAATGTATCAAGAATTAGAAATTGTCCTTAATGAATAGTGCTAAAGGTTACTACAGAATTTACTTACTCACGTCATAATTTCAATGCCCAATAGAAATTATTCATGTCTGGACTGGTAAATATTTATAATATACTGGTAAATATTTATAATTTACTGACATAAGAACGATTTATTTTCTTTAAAACATTTTTTTAAGTTAAAGTTATATTGTGTACTAAATCTATTTTCATTCTTTAATGCTTAAAAAATATTTTTAGTTTCAAAAGCGTCTTTCTTCAATAATAAATTAATAAAATTAAAGCTGAATTTAGAAAAAACAAGCTTTTTTTACAATACTTTTGTTATTAAAGTATAAAAACTTATAAAAAAAATTATGCATAAAATATCATATATACATAATTCTATAAAGTATAAAATGAAAAATAAAATATTTCCCCAGTGCGATAATTACTTTTATTTTATCAAATTACAAACTATACACTTCTATTTAGATTTTTATTTTGCTGCATGTTCTGAATTTTCATAATAAAAACTGTGTAATATTATGCAAAAATGTTTTATTTAAATCGGAAATTACGTTGCTTTTTTTCTAAAATCATTAAAAAAATATTTACATTATGAACACATAAATATTACATTACATAAAATCGAATAAAATTCCATACATATAAAATTCTTTAAATAAGCATGTGTTTACAAACTTTTTTTTATAAATTTAACTAAAATAAGTATTATAAATGCGTAAAACTGTCAGTCTGTCACCGTTAAAAAGTTGAATGGGAAAGTAAAATAATTTCATCTTATATTAGAAGTACCCATAAATAATATCATTTTTGTGGTTAGTGACGTATTGTGAGAGGATTGCTTATACTGGATTAGAAAAACTTAATAACTAGACGAGAGAAGTCATAGAAATCTATGATGACTGACTAAGCTGAATAAATGCTGCTTTTGTTTTTAAAGTATATATATGCATATATATATACTAAATTTATATCTCATAATAAAAAGAACATTAATTATGGATACCCTTAATACTCTCTAATTATAAATATCTTGCACCGCAATAAATTTATTAAAATACCACGCCCTACTTACATTTTGAAACTTGTGGTATATTAATTAAGATACCACATAAGATAAATAGCCTTTCACTAGCTGAAAAGTTTTCCAACTTCTTAAGAAAGCATCTTTGTTTAATATAAACGCAACAAAGTATTTGTTAAATAACTTTTTGTATAGAAAACTTTTATTTTCATGTATCAAGATTATAAAACAGTGATTATATGAAGCATTAAGAGAAAAAAATTATTTTATAAATTATTAAAATATAACAGCATATTTCACATATTATTTCATTGTCACCGATCAATTTACAAAAATTTTATTCCCCTGCTAATTAGTGCGTCTGTGAGAAACTTTCATCGTCTTTTGCATCTACTTATGATAACAGACGAACTCTTACATTATTCATTTTCAGTTATTCATTATTCATAATCCAAGCTACAAAACCTTACGCACTTCAACAGCGAAATATGTCACACTAACTGCCTGGTGTAAATTTCATAATTGCCTGTCATTTAGAATTTGAGCCTTTTTCTCCTTCATAATTTTCACTCTTTCATATTCCTCTCCTTTTTTAGTTTTTGTGAAACTTTGAAGAGTTAAAATATAAGCAACTAAAAAATAATAAAATGTATTTGAATTTTTTTATTATTATGGCTTAAATGTACTGAAATTTCAAAATTGACATTTTCTTTCTTAGTTGAGACTAGTTTTTAATATTATTGTTATTATTATAATTATTATTGTTAACATTATGTATTGCGATTAATTTGGATAAAATATTAATACGATTCGAAATTCTTTTGCTGTATATGTAATTTTATAGGTTACGTTTTCTTTTATAATTATTTATAATTCTTCCTTTGTTATGCAACTATTTGTTGCGCAGAAAAAATTATCAGAAGACATTAACAGTTTATGTAGCTTTTACATCACATTTAGAAGTTTAATTTGATAATGTACAGTTGTGTAAAAAAGGAACTCTGCCACAAATCATCATATAAAAATGTGACTGGTACAAACCGATTAATAATAACTTTTACTAATTAATGTTATACTTAAATTTTGCTTCAGAGGTCGTCCATATATTGAAATTGTTGCATACTTTAAACTTTCCAATGCTATAATTTTCTATTTATGAATCTATGTGCTTGTGTTTTGATTTGTAACCCTGAGGATGAGCAGCAAAAGTTTGCTCGAAAGTGCTCGGTCTATGTAGAATTATCTATGTAGAAATACAGTTTTGTATATGAAAACACCTCCAGTAAAGTATTTTATGAAATCGTACGTATATGTTTTTGGACATTTATGTTGTTTTTAATTAGTATTTATAGTACAAGGTGAATATAGATTCAAAGAGTATGTTTTATCTTAACTCAAGTTTTTAAACCGGAATACGTCATGAGAATGGCCGTGAATATTGCCGGTCACAAATATGAAAAATGGAGTTAATTCTTTATGTTAGTTAATGTGATAACGTAATGTGCCTGTCCTCGTTTAATGTCGTAATTTTTTCTGATATATTACACTGTGACTGTCATTAGAACAGCCTTTTATTGAATAAGAATATTCACACATTCATCGAAGTATCACAGTGAGAAAATATATGTTTCTTCTTTTTGTTAACCGTTGCTCTTCCGGCTGCGTTTTGTTGACCGTTGCTCTTCCGGGGTATCATTACCTAACAAGTCAGGGCGCTGTAATAGTAATGATAAATTCTCAATTTAAACAATGATTTAAAACATTTCATTTGTTTTATTTCAGAAAGTTGGTTCAAAAGATTGCATTTCCGTCACATTCCCTTCCACACAAGTGTTTGGAATTTATAGCTGTGCTCAGAACATTTTAATTCACACATTCTGAACTTACCCTCTCCTTTAATCAGAATACATTCAGAAGCACTAAATAGAAACCTAGATACAAAATAGAAATCTAAAATTCTTCCAGAATATCATTCTCACAGGAAATTCGGAAAGAATATAAAGGGTAAGAATATTAGAGGTATAATTCCTCTTTATGCTTATTTATTTATTTAAATATTATTTCTTTTATTGATGGCAAGTTTTCTGCTCCGCACCCCCTCCCCCCCCCCCTTCTTATTTTAAATTACATAAGTTGAACCTTCCGTAGAATATATAAAATATTTTGAACTGATTCATTAAGAAATATAAAAATCTAACGCATTTAATTTGAGAATATTAAATTTGCTACCAGAATTAGTTTTTAGAGTTTGTACATCGAATATAAGAAAAGGGCTTAGCCCATCTTAGTTTAGATTAAACAAGTTTAGCTTTCGTTAGAATTATCCGATTGGCTTCAAATTGTGTATATCCACTTATTCGAAGAATTGGTAATAATTTGAATTTGATGTGGGAATGTAATGCAGTTTTAGTATAGAGAACATGTAAGCTCAAATTTGTTTTTCTGTTTTTTAGCTCACAGGCTGTCAAAGCCTGTGAGCTAATGTCCTCGCAGGTTCTGTATGTACGTATGTATGTACGTAACGCGATACCTCTTGTTAGAAATATCCGTTTTGTTTCAAATTTTGTATATAGATTCATTCTGATAAGGCGCTTCCCTGATTAGTTTTGAGGGAGCATTGGTTAAGTACAAACGGGAGGAACGGGGGGGGATAATCACCCTTAATTTAGATAAATGGGTTTTTCATGCAGAATTATCCTATTTGCTTCAAATTTGGTATACCTGTGTATTGTGATAAGGCGCTTCCCTGATTAGTTTTGTATGTTCATTGTTTAAGTATAAAGGGTAGAAATGGGGGAGCTAATCCCCCCTTAATTTAGTTAACTTGGTTTTTCATGCAGAATTGTTGGATTTGCTTCAAATTTGGTATGCAGATTTATTCTGACAAGGTGCTTCCCTGATTAGTTTTGGAGGTTCATTGGTTAAGTATAAAGGAGGAAAACAGGTGTAATCCCCTCTTAATTTAGATAATTGGGTATTTCATGCAGAATTATCCGATTTGCTTCAAATTTGGTATAACGGTTTATGCTGATAAGGTGCTTCCCTGATGAGTTTTGGAGATTCATTGGTTAAGTAATAAGGGGGGAAACGGGGGGATAATCCACCCCCGTTAATTTAGCTAAATGAGTACTTCATGCAGAAATTGCCTGTGAGCTCAATGCCATCAGCTTAACTGGGCTCTTTTCTTTTTATTTATTTAAACCGTAAATTTGATTTAAATAGGCTATTAAGTCAAATACAAATACAGATTTTGTATTATAAATGTTAATTACCTATGCTTCCTATTCTTTTACGAATGGAGCATCTATGCCGATCAAGTGGGGTGTCTAACCCTGAGGTCCGGGGTAAACGGCCAAAATCATTTATTAAGTTTTTTGATAAATCTCTATTTTCTGTGGTATTTATATTAAAGCAATATTTTTTATGATGTTCTACATAACATTTGGAGTAGATAGGTTACATGTGCACTACAAAAATCATTGCTATAAAAGAGAAAAATGAAGGGGGGGGGGGCTTAAGTAGAACAACTATCCTGGACTTACCATATTTCTAGTAAGTATACCATTAATTAGCAGACAGTATTACTAATCGGTTGGTTCCAGTCACATTTTCATTTGATGAGTTGTGGCACAGTTACTAGGGAGGGTAGTAAATTTTTTCCACGACTCTACACATGTACAGTCCTAGGGGAAAGAAATGTAGTTACCCCAACTAATTATTCTGCAAATGATCGTATGAAAAAGATGTAAGAACCAGTCGACTAGGAATAATGTCTACTTTTTAATGCTATGTATAAATTATCCTTTGTAAGCCGTCTACATATTAAAAACTGCACCACCTTTCATTATTCATATAGTAACACCCACTTTTGACACCTTATTTGAGTTTCTTAAATTAAATCAGCTCAGAAAAGTATATAGTTTATACATTTACCGTAAATCTTCCTAGAATTAGAAGGATTTAAACTTTGAGGATGCTAACGTTAAATTCACATCATAAATTTTAATTTATATCTTTCCTAAAAACTATCCGACTGATTGTTTTCCTTTTTAATGAGATACAATAAATGAATCCAAACATAATACAAGCTCTTTTTTTATTATTGAAACACATATTTTTAATTATAAAAAATAATTATAAATTAATATTAACAAAATTATGAATTATGGCCTACATTAATTTTTACATAAAAATAATCAGCGTCATCGAAAACATGGCTGTGTGGTTTTACAGTTCATTCTTATCATTAGTTTTTGAATTATATAAACATTAAATTTTATATTTCAATTTTCTGTTTAATTTTCCTGGTAACTCATTGAATGTTTCCAGAATTTTTCCTTGTAAAATCTTAATTTTATTTTCCGAAATTTATGGATAAACCCTAACACATATTTTTTGATAATTCTATGAAGATTTCAGAAAAGCTGTATAAACTGTATTTTTTTCCGGACTGCTTTGATCCAAGAAACTCAAATAAAGTGTGAAAGAGTAGTGTAACCATTTGAAAAATGAAAGTTGGTACAATTTTTAATATGTACCAGTATATGGACTCCGAATCATAATGTACTCATAGTATTAAATAGTAGATATTATTCCCAATTGATTGGTACCCATATCTTTGTATACGATAGTTTACAGCAGAATTAGTAGGGGTGATCACTTTTTTCAAGGACTGTGTATATATATATGTGCGTAAAAGGGAGATATTGGATTTTCGGGAAAGTCATGACGCATAGATGCCATTGTACGCTTATTGCTGCCACTAAATCCTTATAGTATTATTCGCCTTATTTAATGGTTCAAGTAAGGCAAAGAATACTATAAGGATTTAGTGGTAGCAAACAGCGTACAATTTGGCATCTATGCGTCATGGCTTTCCCGACAACCCAGTATCTCTCTTTTATAGACAGTGAAATAGGTAGATAAATAGAGAGTTAATTAAGAGTGTGGCTTAATTATATCAGAAATTTATTAGCATTCAATATATACGGTAGATGAAACAGTAAACGCATTTTAAAAATTACTCATTTAATAACTGCTATTTTTTTTTAATATCAATATCACATGCATTATTAAAGAGATGAATTATAACTTAGAAAAAAACACGTAACAATAAATATAAAATCAAAAATCTCTCGAAATACTTTCCAGACAGTTTTTCTGGAAATGAAAAATTATATTTTCGTATGGCATTAATAATTTCAAACGTATAGGACAACAAAGACACTAATTTAAAATCCAGATTATGCTTTAGAAAGTATAATAATTATAATGTGATGGCAGACTCTAGTTGCAATGCGATCCTCTTCATCGCTATAAGTCCAAAGTAACATGCATTTAAATAATTCCACACATGCACACACATTTTTGTTAGAATCAGTAAAAAATGTGCAATGATCAGAGAGTTTATTGTGATTCTATTTTTATCACCGCTTTCAGATCACGATACTAAAATTTGTGATAGTCTGCACATCTTATATGTGGTAATTAATGTGCATAGATTTTCTTCTTTTGACAAAATGTTTTTATACAATAAATTATGTTGAGGTGTGTCATTGAGAGGCAATAGAAAGCAATAAATAAAATGTCCCGAGATGCTTTATGTGATTTTAGTGTAATGCCTGTAAAATTATTTATTAATAAATAGTTAGACTTAACTTATCACCAATTCTCTGATTATGTGGTTCAGTTTCTAAGGTCATTATAAAAAGCTCATGGAGGATTTTTTAAGGCTGAACATTTATAAAGTAATTAAAAAACGTAAAATAGAATACATTATCATTAAATGACTATGCATTCAAATAATTTAATAAAATGTTGAATATTGGCATTATGTTAAAATTGAAAAGTTTACTTCACTACAAGGAATATAGCGCAGTATACTGTATAAGGATTTTTAGCAAAGATCTATAAAGTAAATAAATCAGTAAGTTGAAAATAGAATGTTTTTATCAAATTAAGGGGATATTACCGTTCATCGGTCCAAAAAGGTTCATCAGTCAACTTAGGGATATTTTTCATAGAAAGAATAAAGTAACAGAAATATTGGGTTTACCTACTTATTAATCATAGTTTTTACTACAAAAAATACTTTTATTATACAATAACATAACTGATAGATATATTGTCAGTTGCATGGTATGCTGTGCGCGCATCAACCTGCGCCGTGTAGCGCACAACGTGTCAAAGTCATCTGAAACAACCAAAATCAATTTTTTTCAGAAAACATTGAATGTACGGGGTAATGAACCTATTTTTAGTAAAATTGAACAAAATTTGGAAAAATGGTAGTCGTTTGAAAAAAGTGTAAAATTTTCGCCCTTTTTCTCTAACTTCAACGTAGCTTAATATATATAGAGTAGATGTACCAGTAATGGACACCCTTAAGGAATGTCTATAAAAATTATTTTTTAAGTAATAGTTATAATTATTATATTCCACTTTTTTTAATATTGTGTTAATCTACCAACAATATTTATTCATGCTCATAGTCACATTTCCCAATGTGAATCGAAATTTAATTGTAAATAACAGAAATAAATCAAAACACCCTAAATTCCAGTAATGGACACCCTCTGTTCCAGTAATAAGACACTCTCTGTTCCAGTAATGGACACCCCACAAAAAGTAATAGATAATTGATATTATGATTATATTTAAAACTAGAATTTAAAGAAAGCATATTAATGAAATAAAATAGTAATTTTCAAATAAATTTAACAATTAGGACATCAATAATTAATAAAATACTTATGAGAATAATTCACTGTTTAAATTAATTATTATCACTATCACAAGATCAATATTTTAATTATTTTAGATAGAAGGTTTAAAATACTAAATTTCAAAGAATTACGTTTATCACATTATTGAGAAATTGGAGGGTTTAGAAGAGTTAGTTAAAATAAAATAAAAATATAAAAAAAAGTCTTGGAGTACTAGTGCATGGAATCTTATTTCCTAATATTATTAACAGTTAAACTTCCTAAAACTGCTTGAAATATTACTTTTAGTAATTTATATAAAGCATATCAAATAAATGAAAGTGTGGGTTGAATGTGTTTTAAATACTAAATAAAATTATTTCAAAATAAAATAGCAGAATTGAGATTTGAGCCAAAAAAAGCAGATTTGCAGATTTACTAATTTCATTTACTACTATAAATTTATTTTTATTTATATATATATTTTTTATGTACGCACTAGTTGTTTTCTCAGAGATGAAAAATCAGACATTTAAGATAGAAAATAATAGATTTTTAATAACGTGTGACTTAAAATATTGTATTTATTTAAATGGGAAGAGCTTGAGCCCATGAGCCCCACATTTTCCTGTGTCCTTAAACATTATTCTCTGATTCCGAATTGTGTGTTTATTGCTTCATTATAAAATATGCAAGGCATGGTTTAAAAAAAATAATTTGATTACAATCTTAAAAAATTTACCAATTAAGGGAAATTAATAAAAACAGCTATTTATTAAAAAATATATATATATATTGTTATTACATTCTAGCAAGTGCAATTTAAAAAATTAAATTTGATTATTTAGCTTTTCAGTTAAATCAAAAAATTGTATGCACTATAAACATTACTGAAATTGCTTTTTTAGTAACTTCCACATGGGGTGTCCATTACTGGAAATTGACTAATTAAGCATTCCAGTAATGGACCATAGTCCTAAAACCTGAAAAATAAATGAAATTTTGTAAATTGCCATTGTATATAAAATTCAAAGTTCTCTATTACTATTAAAACAAAAACATGCAATTTTTTCAAGAAAATAAAAAAGATATAAATTAATTAAGTGAAGCCAGCTAGCTCTTAGCATGTTCATTATGATTTTCACAGAAAAATAGTGGAACTGTGAAACATTATTTTCTGCTTCCTGATTAGTTTGATTAAGAGTGTCAATAATAACCCAGATTATAAAACATGCAAGGGGGACTAATGAAAAAAAAATTTTAAAGTTAAATTTTTATTGGTTATTTTTTTATCAACCAAAAAACCTTGAAGGTGGCCCATTACTGGAAGGCAGTCCATTACTGGCACATCTCATTTAAATGCTACTTTACACGGCGCGCTGAAAAATATCGTTTCAAGAAAAAACGCGTTTAAGGTTTTACTAAAGAAAAAGAGGATAAATTTTTTTAGTTAATCGTTATATTTTGCAACTTGCAGTTAGTCCGCGATTCCTGGATTTATACTTACGAAGCAAAAAATTCAGAGCGCGTGCAGCTGTGTCCCGCCGGATCTCGTACACCTGTTTTTCAGCCGGTTCTCGCTCGCTTTCAATTGACTATAACTTCTTAAATATTTCGAATTGCACCTAACCGTTCTAGAGACTTATTCTACACACTATAGAAATTCGAAAAATGAAATAAAAAATCGATTTTTTTTTCCATGAACGATAACCTTTTCTTAAGCGTTTCAACTTATTCACCAGATTTCAAATGATGTCAGTCAGTTAGCATATGTATATTGCAATACATTTACGTTTTGAAATTGGTGCTAGATTGAATTCCCCAATGTCATGTCTTATAATATAGCTATAGGGAGGCTATGTCAACCGCATGTAGTGTTGCCAATTTAGCGGAAATTTTTATTAAGAAATTTCGAATAATAATTTTCTCTTTATTTAATCACAGAATGTCTGTCATTAAATAAATCAAACATTACTATTCAGAATTTCTGATATGAATTTGGAATTTCTGAATTAAAAAAATCCTCCAAATTGGCAACACTGACCATGACCAGATAACGAATACTTCTATTATAAACACGTAAGAATTTTAAACAGTTCACAGATATTTTCCTAGCAGTAATGTATTGTCTGTATTAAAAACACATTTTAATATTTTCTTTATTTCAATATTTAAATTTTCAGCTGTTTTAAAAGAATATTTATAGATAACGATTAATTTAACTCTTTAACGTTCATTGGTTTCCCTAGGAAACCACAAAACTTTAATTACGAAATTCAACAATGACAGCAGAATTTTAATCGAAATATTTTCCATTTGATATGTATGTGAAATATCGCTTTTTTGTTATATACAAATAAATTTGATAATAATTTCCGGTGTCAATCATTTATTTCAACATTTCAGCAATTGAAGTGCTTTATCCGTTAAAGGGTTAATGGAGAGAATGAGACGAACAGTTTGTACATCATAAGCATCTTGCTGTATTGTAAACACGAGGGTTAGATAGATGGTGGCATAAAGAACATGTTTTGAAATTCCGCATGAAAATAAAAGCTTAACAATATTTCTATTAATCTGTATTCTTTGTACAGTCTTATTTGGGATAGAGAACAGGTCATAATACTGCAGTATGTATTTACACAAATCACATTCTAAACCGGCAGTCATCATGAAACTATTGTAATGTGCTGTATTTACCCTCTTTTTAACAGGGGACACGTAAAAACCTCGCTGAATTTCTTGTATCAAACTTATTACTTCGGATCTAATTATAGGTATTTATATATTGAGAAGTTCTTATTAACAGTCTAAAAAACCGATTTATTATATTACAAAGTTGGAAAAATTGTATACCTTCTTGGGTTATTTGAGCTATTGCTAAAATTTTATATATGTCTCGTGCAATTCATATTTGACTATAAATACTAAGTAAACGTTGACTGATTTTTATGCGCGAAAATAAAGAAACTTTGCCCGTGGTTTGTGAGGGTCCACGGAACTATTTTATGGCTGCAATATACTCTATAGCCACAGTCTAGTAATGCCACTTGTAAAAAAAAGTCATTGTGCTTCAGTTTGACCCCACTTTTCTATTTGCGATTTTATCCAATTGACATTTCCATGACTGTTAAGCCCCGAAATTCGGCTTAAAATTTGAACTTTGAGAACATTTTCTTTAAGATTGAATAAATTAAAAATGGAAACTCCGATTTCTTGGCTTCTGAATAGAACATAGAATCTACAAATTGTATACATTTACTCGGGTTGCTATGGCTCAGGGAATTTATCAGAGAAAATAGCAGTATTATCTTACAGAAATATTCGCCTAATTTAATCGCACGATCAAATAAGGCGAGTTTTTTTATAAGAAAATACTGGTATTTCCCCTGAAAAATTTCCTTGACCCGTAGTAACCCTGATTTAAGATTATACTGTAAATTTCATGCATTTACGAATAAAAGTGAATTGATGTATAGGTCAGAAATAGCCAATATGCCAAACATTTGTCATGAAGACATGTGACCTTCCCTCTCCCCCCCCCAAAAAAAGACATGACCCCCCCCCCTCTAAATAGAGGGCTGTATCCGTCTCTGACTGGGAATGTCTACTATTTAATGTTATGCATAAATTAATCTTCGGGGTCGTTTTCATAATAAAAACTGTATCAACTTTCTTTTTTTTTCCAAATGGTAATACCCACTTTTAACACATTATTTGTGTCTCATGGACCAAATCCGCCCGGAAATGTATAAAAATTATGCACATTTTTAAAAATCTTCATAGAGTTATAAAAGAAAATATATTTGGAGTTTATCTATAAATTTAGAAAGATAAAATTAAGATCTTGCCTGGGAAAGTGCCGGGAACATTCAATTAATCCCCGTAAAAATATAACAAATTTCAAGTGATAAATAAAAAACGACATATAAAAAAGTATTTTGTGATTTTTCTTGCGAATTTCTAAAATTTTCATTCCTATGATGCAAACGATAGCGGGAGACTGTCCCTAGACAATCGAAAAGTGAACTTTATTATAACATTAAAACGAATGATAGGAATGGGTTGTAAATGCACATAGCTATGTTTTCTATGCCGCAGATTATTGTGATGTAAAAATGAATGTATGTGATAATTCATAATTTTTTAATATGAATTTATTAATAATTTCCATAATTAAAATATGTTTTTTCATAAAAGAAATTCCTAGATTACGTTTAGGTCCATTCGTTTTATTTAATTAAAAAAGAACAATTCAATCGGATAATTTTTGGAAAGATATAAACTAAAGTTTGTCATTTGGATTTAACATGAGATATGCTCAAATTTTGAACCCTTCTAATTCGGTGATTTTCTTTAGTTGTATAAACCATATACATTTCCGGGATAATTTGATCGAAGGAACTCAAATACAGTGTAAAAGTGGATGTCACTGCTGAAAACTGAAAGTTTGAGCAATTTTTAGTATGTAGACGGCCCTCGCAAAATAATTTAAGCATAGCATTAAAAAGTAGACATTATTCCCAATCTATTTTTACCTTTTTTACAAGTAGTTTTGTTTTGTTGAAATAATCATCTTTATCAGGATTATTTAATGGATCGCATGTCACTTAAAAAAATATTCAATTAAAATATGTGCAAGTAGCAATATGAGACAACATTACGGATGATAATTTGGAAATTTACACAGCGAATTCCTGGTAATATTCTTCTTGGTAAAATTTTTAAAAATATTTTCGTTAAATACTTTTTTTAATTATTAACTTATTATTAATTTTAAATTACAAAAAATCACACGTGTTTATTTACTATCATTAAAGTGAGTTCAATTTACCAAAAAATATCACGTTAATATGGCGATAATAATGTTATTTTTGGATTTTTTGCTGCTACTTATGTTGATTTTTTTTCACCTAAGATAATATTTATACTCTCTTAGACTGAATTATTTGCATGTCTAATTTAGACTCATACGGAAGCGCAATTTTAAATAAAAACTTTATACCAGTAAAAGGTTTTAAAATTGACTTATTTTTTTTATTTTTTACATCATCACATTATATTCCTTTGTTTGTATTGATATTTAGTATTATTCTCTTTCAGGACAACTTGACTCATATTTTCATGTTTGTTTAACTAAATTTTCTGCATTTCATGATAACTTAATTCTTGACAGAGATTTCAGTACTAAAGTTCGTTGTTTGGGTTATAATTACACGGATTCCCGTTGCTCTTTTATTCAAAATTTTACGACCAACGTTATCCTCCTTAACGATCCTGACGCTCCGCGTACAATTTATTGAATGAAGAAAGAATCCAGTCTTGTTTTAACATTTTTGGTATTAAATATTATCAATAATATTCAATTTTGATTCATTGATGAGGATGTCGTTTCTAATAACAATAACAGATATGTAAGATTTTCTCTAAGTTACAGCTTGATATTCAAGACTACGTACATATATAAAGCAAAGTGTTCAAACTTCAAGAAATCTATTTATGTACTTAATCAATAAAAATAAAAAAACTGCTATAAGAGAAGACATCTTGCTCTTGCCTTCCAAGTGGTTGCACGTCTTCTTTGCACTTGAAGAAGAAAGATAAAGTTCTTTCGGAAGGCCTAGTACATTTCTTAACTTTATGGTGTTATTAAGATTTTTTTTTTTTTTTTTGCTTTTATATCTGATATTTGTGACATATGCTTTAAAAATCTTTTTTAAAGCAAGCCCACTAATCCCTGGTGGCATCAAAATATATAAATCTATGGAAATAAAGCTAAAATAATATACAAAAGGTATTAAACTGCACAATCTACATACCAGGAGTCCAAACACGCGCACGCGGGAGCGCTTTAGCATTACATGCCCATTTTATTCTGCCCACGAATTTTTTCATGTATTTTGTATCTATGAATAAAACAGTAAATATTGATTTAAAAACAGAATAATGAAACTATGATCAATATTTTCCAAATAATGTACCTAATTTATAATAAGCAGTATATTAGATAAAACTGCTATTCAAAATAAAAAAAAAGTCTATTTCTAAATGAAGCTCATTCTTAGGTGTGGTTTGAGCTTAGGTTCCTTTTTTCACATATTTCATTCTTTTATTCATACATAGTCTGTGGATGACTCACTTCTTTTCATAATAACATAATTTTCATAAACGTTGCACTGTGATAAGTTCAAATTATATTTATATTTTATATATTTCTAAATGAAGCTCATTCTTAGGTGTGGTTTGAGCTTAGGTTCCTTTTTTCACATATTTCATTCTTTTATTCATACATAGTCTGTGGATGACTCACTTCTTTTCATAATAACATAATTTTCATAAACGTTGCACTGTGATAAGTTCAAATTATATTTATATTTTATATATTTCTAAATGAAGCTCATTCTTAGGTGTGGTTTGAGCTTAGGTTCCTTTTTTCACATATTTCATTCTTTTATTCATACATAGTCTGTGGATGACTCACTTCTTTTCATAATAACATAATTTTCATAAACGTTGCACTGTGATAAGTTCAAATTATATTTATATTTTATATATTTCTAAATGAAGCTCATTCTTAGGTGTGGTTTGAGCTTAGGTTCCTTTTTTCACATATTTCATTCTTTTATTCATACATAGTCTGTGGATGACTCACTTCTTTTCATAATAACATAATTTTCATAAACGTTGCACTGTGATAAGTTCAAATTATATTTTATGCTTAAAATTATCATAGGTATTTCTAGTAAACTTATATTTATACTCGTCTAACATCTGTAAATGTTTATGAATATCCACCGATGAATTTTTTATAAATGTCCATCGTATTTAAACACATATACAATAAAACTGCGTGGTCGGGTGCGCCCGTCAAGATAGTAAAAATCTAAAATTCGCCCATGTTAGTAAAAGGTTTGACGACATCTATTCTTACACAATGTAAAATTGAATGAAAAAAATGAAACAGTTATAAATGAATAGCACATTAAACAAAAAAAATCTTCATGGGAAATAGTTTTGTAATAATTCTTCAACTACTCAATCTACACAACATAAAATTGAATAAATAAAATAATTAGCGAAATAGAAACAATTCATTCACCAGAAAAAATATATTCACGGATAAAAGTTCTTCATAGATGAAACAAATAATATTCACTTCAGTCGTTTTCATTTCTTATTAACAAAAATCGAGTTTATATAACACATTCTTTTACAAAAACTATTAACTCCTTTAAATGAGAATTTCCCCAAAATTACCAAAATATAATTAAATCATGTTCTTAAATTAAGGGAAAACAAAGCCCCAGGTATGATAATATGAATGAGAAAGTAATTAAAAACAGTTGTCAACATTATTCTTGCGTAATCACTCTTTGATAACTATTCAAGACAATATTACTTTCCCGACTTCTTAGAAAACGACAAGGTTATTTTCTTTTGCGAAAAGAATAAAAACCCTAGACCCTAAAGCCTCATCTGTCTACTCCTTATACTGTGAAAATTAATAAACGTATAGTAAAACACTTATTCGAAACAAGTAATTACTTAATACAAACTTCCTTTATAATTAAAATTATAAAGAACAATCTCAAAGAAAAATTCATATCAATTGAACATTCTACCTGATTTTTTTATATTATCATGCATTTTAAAATATGTCATGCTGCTATTTAATATATATAATGAATGCTTTAACATCCACAATTGCAGAAGAGATATTTTGACTTCCTTAACGGTAAATAGCTAAATACAGTATGATTTAGGAATGCAAACGAAAAATAATAATACATTTTCAAAGAATGGTCGAATTTTTTTTATTTAGACCTTCTGCTATGGCTTTTAGTGACAAATAAAATTAGGCCCGTGGTTTTCAAAGTGTGAGGCACGTTTTTGTGGGGAGGCGAGAGAACTTTAAAATAAGTTATTATCTGGACAAAAAGCGTACTTTAATCTGTTTTTATTGTCAATGAATTAATTTTGCAAGAAATATTTTGGGTAATTCATCATTTAGCAGTGCCTTTCTCTTCTAAAAGCCCTTAATTTTATAGCTCCAAAGCCTATCTAAAATCCCACGAAAAATTAAAACGGCTTATTTCACACGAAATAAGTTGAACAAACAGAGAACGTGGTAGAAAATGTTATCCACTTTGCTGTTTACTGACAATATTGGTTCTGAAATACCCACTTCTATTTACTGACAGTTTTACTGACAGTATTACTGACAGTTATTCGTTCCCAAAATTACACAGACACCATACTTGTTTAACAGATTTTTTTTATTATTAAGGTTTCATTTTAATATGCATTATTGTTTTCGTTGACTGAATAACAAAACTTAAACCTCAAATTTTAATTCGTTAAAAAATTAAGATTAATCATGCATATGCTTCTTATTTTAACTATGTTTTTCATGTCTGCAATTTTGCATATAATATTGTTTATCTATATTTATTTATTTTCTCCTGACATTCGAGATATTGTGGTTTAATTATATATTTTCTTCGCATGGCTTTGTATATACCAACAGTACAACGAAAAAAAAATAGATGAAACACGTCATATGTATCTATCATGGTTATATATTAAATTAATTGATTGTCGACAGAGGAGATGAAAGCAAATTTTGGTAGCTCAGGAGAGCCACAACAGAAAAAAAACTTGAAAAGCTCTGTATTAGACAATTACGAATATGAAATTTGTATCAGGTAAATTTTATTTGTCACAAATGTAATCTTAGACACAATTTTTAGGCATTTTTCATAAGCTTTTACTGCATTTCAGCAGCTTACTTTTAAGCAAAATACTATTTAAATCTAAAATTTTAATCCAGTAATTTTTTCATTAATTTTGGTGATTCTCCCTTGAAATAATTTTCTTTTCAATATCAATTAAATTAATTATTTAACTGAAAAGTTTGACACTATGCAAAAAACTTTCCAAGATTTTAACTATAAGAAGAAAATAAGATCTCCTAGCTGTGTGTCTTTCTTCCTACTTCAATCTAACAGTAAGAAAAATATTGTATCATCTACTTTAACATCCATGTCTACTGCATTTAGATCCAATCTACAGCGACATTGTGGCTCAAGACAAATAATCATTAATTGAGGGGGTCGAGGCAAGAAAGTGCCAAGCCACATTTTTGGTGAAATAAATCTAACACTGTAATCTGTTGCTTAATATTGTAAATTATAATATCCAACATATAATTTGTTTCTAATGGCACTTGGTGGCAGCATATGTGACAGGTTTCGTTTTTGCCCCAGATGTTTATGCCCCCAATGAAGATAGCTAATTTGCAAAAAACGTAATAGTAATATCATTAAAGTAATGCCATATTGTTACTCAGAATATCTCAAATGTTACTAAGACATTTTGATTAATAAAAATAACTTTTTTTTTAAATCGAAATAGCAATTTGAGAAAATCTGGAAAACACTATTTTCTAGTTCGGTATTCAATAAAAATAATAGGTAATGAGTGCCTACATATATATATATATGATATACTTGTTGTTTTCACATATCATGTTATAAGGGTTTTTATTAAATAACGCATCTAATGTGGTCATTTATAAATTTTCAAAACCTTGAATTAACCTTGAAATATTACTGAATTTGATAAAAAAATACTTGAATGATTTCCGTAGTTTAATTTTCATGGGGTTTATTTTATTAATATTTCCATAATTTTCAGTGCATTTTGCTGGTTCTTACAATCCAAACAAATATGGTGATTTTTCGAGAATTTCAAGATTTGTTTTCAGTTTGACAAAAGCCAACTGATATTGATTTTTCAAATCAGAAAAACAAGAATAACTGCAGGCTTCAATTTGTTGACAGACATAATATATACTGTGTTGATTATTTTTCAGTACTCCAAATATCTATAAAAAATATATTGTTAGCTTGAATATATATGTTGTGTAATATAAAGAAGTGAGTTGGAAACTCTGGTGTTCCCTTTAGTATATATTCTTATCGCAACCAAACTTTAGTAGTAAATATTATGAAGAGATAATTATTACACGTGAAAGAGAGAAAGATAATGTATGCTATTTAATTTTTATGCTTGAAATTAAATCTTTAGATCTCCATGTGACCAAGTCCTAGTTACAGAAATGACAAAAAAAATTTAAATGTTTATTTTATTTTATTTTAAAGAATTTATATTTCATGCGTTACTTTTACGTTTAAACAAAGTGTATCAAGAATGATTTATTAATAATCCTTGTAAAAACACCACATGTTTTTTATAATACAAGGATTTTTTAACTTGTTTATAAATGTAAGTATATAATAATTTTATGGTAGCATACCATATCAAAGTACTAATATTTTAAAAACAGGCAAATACATAATAATATTGTAAAATCCTAAAAACTGTAACAAGTAAAAATAACATTCTTTCATCTTTATACAAAATACACACATGCGACTATAGTTTTGGAATTAATATACCAACGACTCTCTTCCTGAACTAGACCATAGATGAATAAGCGTAGCAAGGAAGCTATTAATTTATTGTTTTGGAATCATACTATGGAGATCAACAAAGCTTTCAATGTATTATGAATACACAAAGTACTCATTTTTTAAGTGGATGTTGTTGTTTTTTTGGTAAGTTACTTCTAGTTACAATTATTGCTTTATTTTAATATCTGTTAGATATACTAGATATTTTTGTAAATACTAATGCTGTTTTTAAGGTATTTGAGAAAATTTTAAATCTGTATAATAGAAGATCTTTAGTATCGATTAAATTTGATTTGATAAAAATTTTCAAGCTTTTATAAGTTATTTAAAATTTATCATTCATATATTTTGTCCGTTACTATTTTTATTTGGATTCATTACCCCGTCCCATAATTTCTTTAATTGTAATTAAAATTGTATGTTCATCAAACAATACACAGAAAACGATGTGTATGTATATTTTGGTAGTACATTTTCATTTGTCTAGAAATAACTACAAATTAAATAGTTAAAAAAATACATTTAAACTCTCCAAATTTTGAAACTAACCTTTTAAAAATACTTTTAACAAAACAATGTTATAAATCGTATTATTTCGGTGCATAAAGTGGAAAATAAAACCAGATAAAGGCACAAAAATACGCGGTTTTTACAACATGATATACATTATCTTTAATTAAAGAAAATCCCATTGTTTCAAGTAAATAATATTTTTCAAAAGCCATTCAAAAGATGAATTATGTTCAGATTAAACTTTAAATGTAACTGTTGTATTAAATGAAGCCAAAAAAGAAAATTACTTTTCAATATAAAATGATTTTATCTTAGGAAATATCGTTATCTAAAACATTTTCTCTCTATTTTAATGCACTTATCTTCAGATATGTAAAACAACCAACGTTCTTAACTATAAAACAATCATCATGAAAATGTGATTTAAATGATAAATATTTCATCGACACCAACTCATATTTGCTACATCGCGGTTTCTATTTCAAACCGTTTGTTGTTCTTTTTTTAAAGTATAATTCTTATACATTACTGTGTTCCACTTTTGTAAAATGGTATTTGTTATTCTGATAAATATAATAAGCTATTTAAATGTCACAGTTCTTAAATTCAATTTAAAAATAAATAAGTTGTAATTGCATTTTATACGAAGCAGTTTCTCTTACAAACATATTACTAAACAAGAGAGGCATTGCATTGAAGAGAAATTGCATTGGAACACTTGCGTTTTTGAACGGATTTGAAAAAGTTTAGCTACGAAGTATTAAAGAATAATTTTTTTTCATGTGTGCTTTTATTCATATATTTCAAAACTTATTGGTTTTTAACGAAATATATATTCACAAGCTCATTTCAACCTTTCAGTAGATAGGTGCGCTTTAATTTTTTCCATGAGTAGGCGTTTGTCGTATTTTTTTTTATTTATGATTTACAAATCGTATTATGATTTACAAATGCGAGATATTTAATAACAGTAGTAATACACATGTTTGAAGAGAAATTATATATCTCATTAGTAAAATTAAATTTTAATTTGGATGCTATTTATGATATGCAAAATGTAGAAAAGTCACACTCATTAAAAACAGGTGTTCACTTGTTAATGTCTGTACATTTACTATTTGTACATTTTACCAATTTTTCTTTCAGTATTTTTTTTAGTAGGATTTTTTAACCATGCTTTTTTAAATAATGTCTGAAAGAAAAATTGGTAAAATGTACAAATAGTAAAGTCACACTCTTCGTAAAATTTACAATAGCGCGTTCACTGAAAGGTTAAATAAAATCGTTTATTCGAAATATACTGAAAATGAAATCGCATAAGAGTTGGAACAAGTTATGTAAATTTTCTGTGAAAGTGTCTGTTATTTTGGTGTACGATTTATATCAAATAAAAACATGACATTAGAAATACCATTTACAGTTTATAAGCAATTGAATCGTTATTGCATCATACGTGCAAAAATGCCGAATTTCAAGTTTTGAGATATGCAAGTAAAACTGTCTAACCAAGTTCAAAATAGATAATTTTTTACGAAAAAAATCCACAATGTGAAGATCGGCTCTCTACACCAATTGCTAGTGTGATTTATTCATTAAGGTGCAGGGGAGGGGATAAAAAAAATCCTTGCCTTAGAAGTTAAGGGTTTCTTCATTGAAATACATTACACCTCTGTATTTTTATTTGTTTTACTATTTTTATGGTATTATCGAGTTGCATTTAAAGTATAAAATAACAAATCTGAGCTTTTTATTAAATTTGAATTTCATTTTGGTCAGTTTCAAAAATTTAAAATAAATGTTAAAAATATTTTCATATACCTTTGAAATTTAAAAATGACAGATAAACCGAATAAAGTTAATGAAGCGATTTTCACAATGTAGAAAATTAGTTCTGGAAAAAATATTATGAACAGGTGAAGCATTATGTAAAATACAAATTAAAAAAAACTTCTAAAACACAAATTTATATACAAGCCTCTAAGTGATCTCGCTTGTGGAACTTCTACACTAAACAAGTATTTCACTTACGCAAAATGAGGGTACACAAAACGTTATGTTAGTGGAGTTTTGCACCAATCGAAGCGTCTATATTTACAGACCTAAGAAAACCAGTGATAACTCTTTTTCAAATATTTTTTCAGTTATGGGGCTGTTAAAATAAACGATTCAATCGTTCTTAGGTGATTTGAAATAAGGATGGCGACTTGTTTGAAAATGACTAACCAGTTTCATTAGAAATCCAATTATAAAGCTCTATAATACTGATAAAAAATTTAGAAGCTACGCAAACATTGTTTAGTACGACATTCTACTATGTTTAATGTTATAAAATTGTAGAAATTTCATGAAGCAAGCTTCGTTTTATAACATTAAACTGAAATTTTACTTTTCCCTTTTTTGAAAAAAAAAAGTTTTTAAAAAAGTTTCAAAACTACATAAGAGAGAATATGATTAACACATGCAAACAGATGAAAAAACTTAGATACACACAGTGTATATAAATATACGTGTGTACATAATAACATTTGTAAAAAATATTTTGAGGGCATCTAAGCATTTTAAAATATTTAACCTTTAACTCAAGAACAAGTCAAAGTACTTCTTTGTGTTTAAAAAATTAATCATTTACTCATTTTGTCAATCTTGCCATCATAATATCAAACATCTAGGCATATGCTTTTCAGAGAAAAGCAATTATAAAATTAGAAATGGAATTTAATCATTAGATAATACTATTAAAAATGTTGCATTATGAAATAAAAAAGTCATGTTCAGTTAATATGGATTTCTATCTTAAAATGTTTTCGATCAACATTGTTTGTAGAAAATCCGAATTATTAGTCAAATATTCGTTAACGCATTCGATGCATATAAATATTAAGAATTTCATTGAATAATGTTTGTGATACACTTACGTTAGAAATTGCATATAAAATTTAACAAATAAATTAAACAGAACTTCATTGGAAAATAAATATGTGTTATTTATAAAACCACTTTAGGTATTCTTACTTTCTATAATTGATATAACTTAAATACCTTTAAAATAATCTGAAATACACTTATCCAGTATTATAATTTGAAAATGCGACACATCTATACAGAAAGTAAATATTAATCTATGATATGCAAATATGAACATGTACAATTTAACCTTGCATGTTCAGCACTAAGATACATAAGAAAATGTTTTCAATAATATATATTAGTTGCCAAAATTGTAGAAAATTTTCGGTGTAAATACAGTTTCGCAGTTTTACATCAAAGTGTATGTAGCACTATTGAATTTTAGATTTGAATTAGCAGCAGTAGACACCCAATGTGTTGCTTTTAACTTGCATGAGATTTTTCATTTGTTTGGGAGGGAAAGAAAGCTAATTTTATTGTACATTTTGAAAACATTTATATTAATATTATTAAATACTAAATTTCAAGTAAGAAATCATATTTACAATGTAGCTTAAAAGTTTTCTCAATAAAAATGCACATTTTTAATTACGTCATTTGTCAAATTAATTTTGTTCTTTCAAGATTTGGCTTCTAATATTAAAGCTTGGCGGAATAAAAATAACGTCATTTTGATGCGCTTATACAGAAATATTTCAGTTTATGAATTAAAATAAATGCTTTAAAACTGGGATTGTTACTTTATAAATCATTACACTTTTAAAACCCTTGTGAAATGTTTTAACCTCCATCTCTCAGAAATAGTTGAAAATCTATGTTTTTTCTTTAAATTCAGTTCTTGTAAATAGAAGGCGATTATTGTCCAGTTGAATGTGAGGCGTTTAAACCTGTTTAACATTTTTGGTTGAATGCATCGCTGCAAACTGCTACGATTTTTTGTCACCTGTAATATAAATATTCGCCTTATTTAATCACAGATATATGCTATTAAATAAGACGACGATTTACGTTGGGAATCGGTGGTGACCCAAAAATCGTAGCAGTTGACAGCTAGGCGAATAAATGTAAAACTCAAAAAAGTTATGATGAAAAGATGTTCAGATGCGAATTTGTCTACATACATTTTTTTTTATCCAGAATAAACTGATTCATGAAGCTTGAATATGTGAAAATATGTATTTATTTCTTCGAATTTTCTAGAAAAACGTAATTTAATTAAGAATTTTTTCTTCATTTATTCAAATGAAAAATATTTTTTCTTTTAATTTCAATAAGAAAATGACTTAATAAAAGTATAATATTCCTTATTTTTTCTCTTTCTCTACGTTTTATTCACAAGACTGAAGTAATTTAGTTGCCATCATTACAGAAATGTTATTAAAATTACAAAGAAAAGGTATCTTGAAAGCTAATTTTAATTTTGAAATTTCGAGAGTTATTCTGACATTCTCGGATCCTTGCGAAAAACTGGTATTCTTTTCAACCAGTAATTCATCCTATTCTCTGAGAAGTAGCTATAAAATCCAAGCGAAAGTGAGATTTTAATATAACATATTAAGCACCGCTTTTACGAGCTATCATATTTTATATTTTAAAACAAAAACATTTATTCAAACGAAGCTAGTTCCATTTTCTAATTAACTGATATTGCCAGATATAAAATAAAAACTCTTGAATGCTGGTTACATAATTTTTGTTATAGTTATAATATTACCTGCCCTTTCTTTACTAAAACAAAACAAAACAAAAATATGAAAGTTTAATAATTTAAAAAGAAATATTAAAGTTCACAGTACTGTACATTGTCTTTATACCAAGCAGGTGGTCGCATAACTCTCTTTGATCTTATTTCTTTTGGGGTCTCTGAACCAGTTGGGAAAGATGACGTAAACTTAAAATCGTTAGTGATTTCAGGATCAGTACTTGGAGGGTACGATGAATTGCCTGTTTTTTTTTTCCTCTTTTGAGGTGTTTGTTTTTCGAGGAGTTCCCATGGAACAAGTTGATTCCACATCATCGAGTCAGCTGGTAGCTCTGACCATAACTTTCTTAGCTTTAGATGAATTCTATTGCGATGAAGTGTAGCTCCTTCTGAAGACTTAACTATGTAGGATCTTGCATTACGTTTTCGAATAACAGTACCTGGTATCCATTTCTGAGAACTTGTCTGTATATACACGAGTCCTTGAATTTGTAAGCTTTTTAAGTGTTTAGCAATTAAATCATAATAAAACTTCCAGTTTTTTATGATTTTAATGTGATTTCTGGATCAAAATTTTTAGTAAGAAATCGAAGTTTTAGTGAATTCATCCCCTGAGTAACCAAAGTTCTTAGACATCTTCCTATTAACATCTCAGTTAGAGATTGCAACTTAAATTTTGGTGGTTTATTATAATCCATGACTTCCAAGTTTGGATGTCCTCCAGAAGCTTTAACTTTTAAGAAAAGGTTCTTCATAGTACCAATAGATATCTGAATCACACCATTTGATTTCGGATATTTCGGTGATGATGCAATTGGGCTAATGTCATTATGATATTAAGAAAGATAAATATGCATTTCTATCAAATGGTGGGCCATTATCATAGTGGATTTTCAGTGTAATACCACGGGTGCAAAATATTTGTTTTAGCGCGCTAACTGCTGCAGACGTTTTCGCATTAAGCTTTCTGATTTCTATGAATTTGGAACGATAATCTATTAGCTTCAAGTAATCATTTCCATCAAGACACATAAAATCTAAACCTACCTCTTCCCAGGGTAATTTAGGAATTGCGTATGGCATTAATGGTTCTTTAATATTTGTACGTTGATGTTCTTGGTAAATTTCACAACTTTCAACATAATTCTTGATATCTTCCATCATATTTGGACAATACACAGAAATTTTAGCCTTTGCTTGACACGCAGTAATGTCTTGGTATGTACAGTATAATCTAGATAACACATAAGTTCTCATCTTCTTAGATACTATTAACTTTTGTCCAAGAAAAAATAATTCATTATAATAATGTAATTCCTCTTTATTGCATCAATAAATTCTCAAATTTTGTGAACTTTATTATATTGTTGTGACCATCTATTTTGCATAAGTAACTGTAAATTTGAAAGGTCTTTATCTTCTTTAGTAGCATTTTGCAATTCACTAGTGCGTTCTTCCGCTGTTGATAGAATTGTATGGACAGTTGTAGCTCCGTCTTCTAGAAAATTTGTGTCTGCATACATATTAGTGGAACTTCTAGAAAGAGCATCTCATATATATACAGTTTCTTCCCTGGAACATGGACAAGTTTAAATCTATATTTAAACATCTCAAATAACATTCTTTGCAACCTCGGAGAGATGTTTCAATTGGCTTTTGCAATAAACCAAGTAGAGGTTTATGATATATTTCCACGACAAAATCAGTTCTATGTCTATATATATATATATAATAATGAAACTTTCTACATTCTTTGACAATAGTTAAAAGTTCTTCCTCAATTTGGCTATATCTTTGTTGAGTATCAGTAAGTGCACAAGAAGCGTAGCAAATAGGATGTTCTCCTTGAAGTAAAACAGCACCCAATCATGACTGGCGTCTACAGATACTATAGATTTCAAATTTGGATTAAAATAGGCAGAACAAATGAATTAATTACATGTTTCTGTAAATTTTCAAATGCTTTTTGCTCGTTAGAAGTCCAGATAAATTATTTTTTCTTGCTCAAGAGCTTCCTTAAAATTTCCGTTTTAACCGATAAATTCTGAATGAATTTTCTTAAATATGTAACCATACCTAAAAATCTTTGTAATTCAGATTTATTAGTCGGAACACTTTAAAATTCACAATTACTTTAACCTTTTCATCGTTTACCGAAAGTCCTTTGTTTGATAAGATATACCCAAGATATTTTACCGTTTTTCGCTTTAATTGACTTTTAGCTAAAGAGAGTTTTAATCCTGAATCTGTAGCTCATTTCAAGACTGCCTGAAATCTTCTATCATGTTAGACTTATGCTCTTAAAAAACTATAATATCATCTGTATAGAAACATGTACCATCTAAAGCTTCAAAAATACTGTTTATTGTTTTCTGATATACGAGTAGTTCGGGCGAGGTAGAAAACCATATGAAAAACAACAAAACTTATGCCTATCGTAAAGCGTAACTATTATGCACAAATATGAACTCTTCTTATCCAATGGTATTTGTAAAAAGACTGAAGACGAATTAAAAACTAAGAAAAATTCACCTTCAACTTGGGAAAATAAGTTTTGTTGAGTTGGAATGGGATAATGTTCACGCTTAATTTATTTAGTTAGCTCTCGAGGATACATACAAATTCTTACTTGGCCATTAGGCTTCAGAACTACGACTATGCGATGCACTCAGTCAGTAGGTTCAATAACATGTTCTAAGACTCCTAATTGGACCATATTATCGAGTTCAGATTTGACTTTTTCTTCTAAGGAGATGGTTATAACTCTTGGTGGTACTATTCTAGGCTGATCATTTTATTTAAACTTAATACTATAAACATATAGCAATCTACCCATCTTACTACATAATGCATCATTATATTCTTTAATTATGCTCTGGTCATAAACATTTTTCATAATAACCCTGTCAATGAGACCTAATTGTTCACATGCAGGTAAACCCAATAAAGCATTTGCTTTCTGATTAACAACATAAAAATTAAGAATATGAGCCTTATTTCTAAAAGAATAATTTAATTTTCAGGATCCCATAACGTTTAAACTGTGTCTTGTATAATTTAATATGTTTATGTGTCTTCTTTAATTTTTGTTCTGCAGAGATTTGATTAAATGCTTATAATGGAAGTATACTACAGTGAATAACTTTTATTGTACGTGTGCAAATTACATTCTGCAAAATGTGTGATCTTCCTAAAGGTAAGAAGAATATTTGCACATATTTATTTTATGTAATTCATTATAAATTATGTCTTAAAAGTGAAAAGAAAAGACACACGAAAAAATCACGTATTGATGCACAAAGTAAAAGTTAATTAACGAAATACTTTTTATCTTGCGTTATCCAGAGTTCTCACTATATTTACGTAATTCCTGATGATGTTTTTTATAAAATATCAAAAAACCAGCTGCATTGGTTTGCATTCTTGGAAGTATAGTTGTTTTTAAGTTTAACAATTTCAAACTGCTTATATGAAATAATGCACTGTATTTTTATTATTAATAATACAAAACATTTATAATTCACAAAATATAAGCTCTTTTCATTTATTTGCTTACCATATTGAATGCGCTAATGTATTTTGTTTTCATTATAATATCAAATACAAAGTAACCTCCAGAATCCACTTAAACAAACTTTTACAGAAAAAAAATTATAAAAATGTCCGCCATATTGGATTTGCTATTTTGAATTTTTGAATTTTAATATCAAATACGTAATCAGCGACCTCAAAAACCCCCTTAAAGAAACTTTTACAGAATAAAAAAACAATTTTTTTAAAAAATAGTCCGCCATATTGGATCCGCCATTTTGAATTTTTGAATTTTGATATCAAATTCGTAATCAGCGACCTCAAAAACCTATATGTAAAAATTTTTAGAAGGATCTACAACCTTTTTTGATTTTCGGCCAGCTTTTTTCGTTTTTTGACCACTGTGCATCGATAAAAATTTAATAGATTTTTTTTTCTCCTACTTAAATTATAAATAAATGTTTTTACAAAACAATTATTATTGTGAATGGATTTTAAATGTATATGTTAAAAATATGGGCTAATTTTATCATTATTTAATCCTTCTCATAAACAGGTATATATGCGCATTATTTTAAACGAAATAGTGTGCACATTAATTAAAGTTCAGTTTACTTATTTTTTAATTTGTATTTAAATAAAAGTAAAAGGAAATTCCTTGATATTTACCATGTAAAGATGTTCTCCAACACACGATTTCATGTAAATAATTTTGTTTTATTCCAATTATTGGGGATCTTTATATCACTGCTTTACGAATGATAGTCTATCTAAATAGATTTTATTTATGCTTTTGGAAAACATCAGACATATTTCGCAGCTGTTATGAATTTCAGTGATTTTAGTCTTCATAGTTTGAGCAATATATATTTTTTTAATAAAATTAAATCTTCCGGATTCTGATCAAGCACAATTGAAGATGCTTAAAATTTCCTTAGTGTCACAACAAATGCATGTGTCTTGGTACTTCCTAGTGTACGGCATGTGCATGTATTTGAGGCAAAATGCTCTTTTCTATTAATTTGATATTGTAATTCATATTTTGTTATTTAGCCGATTTGAAAAATCATCAAACAATCTTTATAATTGTTTGAATGCTCAAAAATAACATATTTGGGATAATTTTAATGTTCTGCAGATTTTATGGAAAATATAGTTTTGTCTATATTCTTGCATGGATAATTTTCCTGTTGTATTTATTAATTACATAAGACATTTTTATTATTCATTTCTATACTTTATTTAAATGCCAAGTGATATCGATTCACTTTCTCTAAATTATGAAAACAAATAATTTACTTATAACACAGCGTTCTTTTAAAAAATAAATTATTTTGTTTTTGTTAAATATTTTACTTTTTGGTTTTAGATGAGGTGAATATCTGGTAATTTCTAAAAGCACAAACTTAATTCAATCATTCCTTCTGAGTGCGTAATTTCTGTAATTGTTTGGAGCTAATTAGTTTTAAGTATATCCTTGTTGAATTAATCTATTGTTTAACGCGATTTTTTTATCTTAAATATGATTTCTAAATAATGCCGACTACTGTGACATTTAACACAATAATTCAGAATAAAATGTCAGCCCTAATTGAATATTTAGGTGTCATCATAAATATCTGCACAGAGAGCATTAACCATTTTTGACTTTCAGAGATAAAATATATATACATATGTTTTTGTTTGTTTTTAAATTTAACATCAGATTAATTTTTAAAACTCTGTGGGCATGATTATACATTCGATTCCACTTATACTGATCGCCGATTTTTACAGTGATTACCTCTTTAACGGTTTAATTAACGGTTTTTGAGCGTAAAACGCGGAAAGCACGGTCAATAAATAAATTTCGTTTCCGCGAGGTCAAAGAATGAAAATATTAAACTAAGTTTTAAACTATTGCTTTAATTTACGACTGAAGTACAGGGTGGAACAGAGAAAACGGAAAATTTTTAAGTAACTCTCACAAAAGTTTTTTTTTAAATGAAATTTTAAGTTTTATTGCTGAAGACAAAAAGTAAATTACTTTCTATTAAGTGTCCCAAGACAAAAAGTTTCAATTTCTAAAAACAATGGCTATAAGGCGACGACGGTTCGCACGCGTGCAATCCTGGAATCGAATGCTGAGATTTCGCATGGCACTTTGCAACACTTCCGTGAGAACCGTTCGCCTCCTGGTGGTTTTTTTAACACTTTGTTTATGAATTACTTTTGAGTGTCCCTGTAAAAAAACTATAAGTACTACACACTTCATTTTCAATACCGAACATGCCACACTAAGCTTCAATAACATATATCAATTGCATGACGCTCCGACTATATTTACGTGAGTTGGAGCACGGAAAGACAGACAGACAAACTGAATTCATAAACATTTTTCAACTATGTTGGAAAGTGTTAAAAAGAACGAAAAATCATGCATCAGGCATAGATTATGAAACACTTTCCAACACATCTAGAAAAATGTAACGAAACTTCACCGTTAAATAATCTGGAAGAAGACATGTACGTAAACAGTATAGAAAATGTATAACACATTTAAAAGTCCAGTTTAAGGAATTACCTTCCATTGTCAAAAAAGTAGTCTAATTATTTTGTGCAGCCCTGTATATGATCTACAGATTTCCATATATAGAATGTAACATACTAAAATTTAGTTCATAAAATATTTTCTTCTAGAAATTTTCGCCAATAGATGGAAATGTACTCCGATTCTTTTGTACAGCCCTGTACATTAGCTAAAGTATTTTGTACACACTACATATTAATCTAAAATTTAATTAACGTAAAAGACGCATAACACAACTCAAAATGCACACTTCCGGCGATTAACAACCATAATCGGCAATGTATCTTGTTCTTTATGTAGTCCTGTGTATGAATTTATATTCTGCAAACTTGTATTAGTATGTTAAATATAGTTCAGCAGGAAAAAGCATAACACATTAAAAAACTACCTTTAAGCAATTCACTCCCATAGTCAGTATTACTTACGAATTTATGTGGAGCCCTGCATATGATCAACAGAATTTATACACACCACGTACTACTGCAAACATTTAGTTAAACTTGAAAATGTAAACAAACGTTGAAAACAAACTTCCAGCAACTATCGCTCATAGGCAGTACTGTAACCGAATTCTTTTGTGTGTCCTTATATATAAACGATAAATGTAATGCACACCATAATTTTCAGTAAGAAATTTATAATACGCCTCAGTAATGCATACACATTTCATTATGTTTGAAATAGTGTAACAACAATAAAATATACTTCAAACAATTTTCCCCCGTAGACTACCATGTAACAAAATTCTTTTGTGTGACCGTGTAAATGAATAATAAATGTTTTGCACCTCATATTCTATACAAAGGATAGGATATTTTAGTGCACTTCGTAAATACATATGAATTTCATTACATTTGAAATGGTTTAACATCTCCAAAACGCACTTGAAACGATTTTATTCCCATTCACCGTAATGTAAGGGCATACTTTTGACTGTTCCCGCAAATGAACTGTAGATGCTACACCCTTCATTTTCAATAGCGATCGTGCTATAGTAAACGCAAATATAAGATACAAAAATTTCAGAGCAGTCCGAGTACATCTACGGGAGTTAGAGAACGGGCAGATGGACAGACAAACCGAAATTATAAACACTTTTCGACTATGTTGGAAACTGTTAAAAACGGAGCACATTTCTTTGTCGTATTCAATAATTTTGTCGGCTTAAATGCGCCGGTAATGGTGCCAGTTGAAGGTAACACAGTGAAAGAAATTGAATTAGATTGCTGATGCTCAAATGAGAAAAGCAAATTTTTAAGTATTTGAAGTTTCTACATAATTTTCTTTTTAACACTTTCCAACATAGTTAAAAAGTGTTTATGAATTTGTTGTGCCAATCTGTCTGTGCTCTAACTCGCGTAAATATACTCGGAATGTCATGCAATTGATATATGTTATTCAGGTTTACTATGTCATGTTCGGTACTGAAAATGAAGTGTGTAGCACGTATACTATTTCCTTTACGGGGACCCTCAAATATTCCGTTACATTACGGTCTATGGGGAAAAATCATTTGCGGCCTATTTTAACGATGTTACACTGTTTCAAACATATTTAAATTGATATATATCACTGAAGTGCCCTACAAAAAGCTTAGTATAGAATATGGTGCGCATAGCACTTATAGTTCGTTTGAAGGGACACTCAAAATAATTCCATTACATTACGATCTATGGGGAATTTTTTTTTTTTTTTTGCGTTTTATTTTAATAATGGTTCACTATTTCAAACCTATTGAAACTGATATGCATCACGAAAGTACATTATAAGAGGCTTACTGTAGAATATAGTTTGCATAGCAGTTGTCGTTCATTTACAGGGACACACAAAAGAATTCGGTTAAAGTACTGTCTGCTTTGCTAGAAGTGTGTTTTGAGTTGCGGAACGCGTTTTTAAATGTAACTATTTCTTGCCAATTACTTGTTGTGTATAAATTCAATAGAGCATATATAGGGCAGCACAAAAGATCTCGAGTACATTTCCGTTGATTGATGGAAATTCCAGAAGAGGAATTTTAAACTGTGATATGTATTTCCTAACTGAACTAACATTTAGCCTTCTATGTAGTGTATATACAAATCTATAGATCATATATAGTGCTGCACAAAAGAATTTGGATATTTTTTCGGATATTGTTGGTAATTCCTAAAATTGGGTTTTTAAATGTGTTATGCATTTCCAAATTGTTTACTTAGACATCATCTTTCAACACGGTAAAGGTTTGTAAAAGCATTTCGGAGTTTAGCTCTAAACAAGAACGGAAAATCATGTTTCAAGCATAGATTATGTGGCACTTTCATACACTTCCAAAATAATTTTACAAATCTTTACCGTTTAATAAGGTGAAAGATGATATTAAAGTAAGAAGTTTGGAAAAAGCATAACATATTTAAAAAAACAATTTCAGGAATTACCAACAATATTCGGAAAAAATATCTGAATTCTTTTGTATAGCCCTGATCTACAGATTTGTATATATAATATACGTAGAATGCTACATTTTAGTTCAGTTAGGAAACGCGTAGCACAGTTTGAAATCCGCCTTCTGGAATTTCCGTCAAAATCCGGAAACGTCCTTGAGAACTTTTGTGCTGCCCTGTATATTATCTATATAATTTAGCACAACAAGTAATAGACAAAACATGAGCTAAATTTAAAAATGCGTTCAGCAACGGAAAACGCACTTCCCGCAATTATTGTTAACAAATAGTACCGAATTATTTTGTGTATCCCTGTAAATGAACGATGAATGCTATACACACAATATTTTATAATAAGCCTCTTGTAATTCACCTCAGTGATAGATACCGTTTTCAATATGTTTGAAGTTGTGAAACATTATTAAAATAAACCGCAAACGATTTTTCTCCATAAAACGTAATGCAACAGAATTCTTTTGAGAGTCAATGTAAAGGAACTATAAGCGCTATGCACACCATATTGTATAGAAAGTTTCTTGTAGTTCACCTTAGTGATATATATAAATTTCAATATGTTTGAAATTGTGTAACACCATTAAAATAAACGGCAAATGATTTTTCCCCATGGACCGTAATGTAACGGAATTCTTTGGAGTGTCCCTGTAAAAAAACTGTAAGTGCTACACACTTCATTTTCATTACTAAACATGCCATAGTAAACCTCAATATCATATCAATTGCATTTCTCAATATCAATTTCATGACAATCCGAATATATTTACGCGAGTTAGAGCACGGACAAACAGACAAACAGACAGACAAACCGAATTCATAAACACTTATAAACACCTGACCATATTATTCCACATATTATGGCAAAAATAGAGTTCAGTTACGGCTATGTAACCGTTTTTTACAAAAAACGGTCAAACGACTGGACAGTTTGCTGAAAGTTTTTAACAGTGTAGGGTTCTACGGGAACAATCGGGAAAACTTCCACCACTAATATTTAAATGTTATTTTTGTCTTAATTAATCATAGACTAAAAAGCAAATCACAAGCAAAGCAAATTTTAAAAAAATTAACGGTGGATAGCCTCCTTTGCCTTATCGTCGACGCCTATGCTAACAGTTGTGTCTTTGATTATCCCACACTTCCGAGTATCTGGGCACTGATGCCCAGACGTCATTGAATTATTAAATGCACTTTAGTTCAGGAAAAAGAAATAGATACAATGTTAGTACGTTTGCAAGTGAAAAATAAAAGTACCATGATTTTTTTTAACTGTGTGCCAGAAAGTTTCTCATTGTTGAGAGGGGAAAATATATATTTTTCTTTTTTTGAGAATCGCTGCACAGTGGGAGATTTGACGAATCAGCCTGATGCTTATATTTGTTAAATGAAAATAAATAACAATTTAAAAATAAAGCTAGTGCTTGTTGGGATTCATTACAGACCCTTTTGCATCTAAGAATTAAAGCAAGCTTTTCTTTTTAACTTCAATTTTCAAAAAATTCATGTAAATAAATTAACCCTTTGCACTCCTGTTACTCCAACGGAGGGACATCCGACATATGATTTTTAAATTTTCAGGACTTCAAAGAACTAGTCTTACTTTAAAATGAAAACAATCTTGAATATTATTTTCTGCGCAATTTTATGTTTAACTGTTTGGGTAGAAGCCATTTTTGTTCATTGTACAATTTTTCAGCAACGATAACTTTCTGTTAAGTTCTTCGTATATTTTCATAATAGTTTCTGGACTTGTTAGCTTCGATAAGTAATAATAATGTTTGAAACGGTGATATTTGATGTCTCTATTTGAATTATGGAAAACGCCTTTTTAGGTGCGTTCGTAATTATATAAATACGTAGCACCTATAGTCGTCGTTTGGTCCGTCCGTCTGTCCGTCCGTGTGTCTGTCTGTCTGTCTGTCTGTCTGTCCGCATATAACAACGCAAAAACTACCCAACCAAATGGTTTGCAATTTAAAATATATTATCTTTGCAGAATTTTGTCGAGACATTTCAAATTTTATTAAAATCGAATCAAAACTTTAGGAGATATTAATAAAAATATTTATTAAGAAATTTGAATTTTTTTTTTTTTTAAATCGGTGCTTTTTTGTTATAGGAGCTTCTTAAGTTTAATCGTCAAGCGACCGAGATACTTATTTTATGACAGAAATTAATCTGCAGACGATATAATTCATTTCACAGAATTAAAAATCATCAAGATCTGAATATTTATATAACTAGCTGATACATATATATCTGAATATTTATATAACTAGTTAAGATATTTGTATGAACAGTGTCATAAAATATATACTTAACTAGCTATTTAACCCGTTCTACGCACGGGAATCATGAATTTAATTCTAAAACGTGCGTACGAACGCACCTCGTTTGTAACGTTTGACGTACAATTTCCAACTTGTTTTTATTCTTTGTGGTCACTTTGGTGAACAAGTGTTTTTTCTTTTACTCGTGGTTTTTTTTTTTTAACTTAAGCTCATAAGCACGCTTGAATACCTCAACATTTTTTTAATTTTTTGGGCTTTTATTTTTTCTTTTATTCAATCTTTCACTTAATTCAATGGCAGCCTTTGCAGTCGATTAACATTTCTCGAAATATCAACAATTCCTTAATCCCAAGCATTATTTTTCTTCTTTACGAATATGTTTGCTTTTTTGAGTCGAAAATCCTATGCTTCCCTTTTGGGATTTCAAATAAGAGAAATAGCGTTTGAAGCTTTTTATTTCATCCTCAAAAAATATATATATATAAAAAGTAATTTGTCAAGAAAGTGTAATTTATTATGTATGTTTGGTAATTTTTGCCGCTGTATGATATTCAATAGCTGTCTCCAAATCATTATTTTGACATTTGATGGTCCTAGAAAAAAATGATCTCAAAATATAAATAACAAGAACGAAAAATCATACGTCAAGCATAGATTATGTAACACTTTCCAACGCTTCCAAAATAATTTTACAAATCATACCGTTTAATAAGCTGAAAGATAACATCTAAGTAAACAATTAGGAAAACGCATAACATATTTAAAAACATAATTTGAGGAATTTCCAACATATACAATATTCGGAAAAATATACGAATACTTTTATTCAGCCCTGTATATGATCTATAGATTTGTATTATTACATAGGATTCTAAATTTTAGTTCAGTTAGGAAACGCGTAGCACAGTTTAAAATTCTCCTTTTGGAGTTTCTGTCAATAAACGGAAATGTGTTCGCGAACTTTTGTGCTTCCCTGTACATGATCTACAGAATTTATACACACTACGTAATAGACAAAATGCGAGTTAAATTTAAAATCGGGTTCAGTAACTTAAAACGCACTTCCAGGAATTATTGTTAACAGACAGTAGAGAATTCTTTTGTGTGTCCCTGTAAATGAACGATGACTGCTATACACACCATATTCTGTAGTAAGCCTCTTGTAATGCACCTTAGTGATATATATATAAATTTCAATGCGTTTAAAATAGTGAAGCATTATTTAAATAAACCGCAGACGATTTTTCTCCATAGACGTAATGTAACGGAATTCTTTTGACTGCCCCTGTAAAGTAACTATAAGTGCTATGCACACCCTATTTCATATTAAGCTTCTTGTAATGCACCTTAGTGATACATATAAATTTCAATGCGTTTAAAATAGTGAAACATTATTTAAATAAACCGCAAAGGATTTTTCCCCATAGACCGCAATGTAACGGAATTCTTTTGAGTGTCCCTGTAAAAAAACTATAAGCGCTACACACTTCCGTTGAAATAGCGAACATGCTATAGATAACGACAATAACATATAAAAATTGCAGAGCAATCCGAGCATATTTACGGGAGTTAGAGCACGGACAGACGGCCATACGGCAGACAAACCGAAGTCATAAACACTTTTCAACTAAGTTGGAAAGTGTTAAAAATGAATGCAGAGTATATAAGTGTACACATTAGATCGGTAAAATTTGTGTAGCCCTTACTTCAAAATTTCTTTAATTTTGCAGCTATTTTTAAAACTTTTTAACTCAGTTAATTAATAGTACAAAAGAGTTTCATAAAATATAATAAATTACTTCGAGTTTTCGAAAAATGCTAATGAGAATACAAAAATTGATAAATAAATCGTTTAAAACAGTTGTTACAACAAATTTAAAATTCTTTTATTCCAATACAGATATATGTAAAATACTTTCATATGGCCGCTTTGTTCCATAACAAATTGTATAAATAACAATTTGCAGTACTTTTCTGTTATACCAACATCATGCCAAAATGTGGCATACCCTGACCGGCGTGACAATCGTGTTGGTATAATAAAAAGTACCCAATTCGCTTTCAATTTTAGCTCATACTACAAATAAAAATTAAAAAGCAAGACTTGGTAATTTGGAATGCTTCGGTGACAATTTGCAACAGCAATATTTGTATAGCCTTAATTTTAAAAAAACAGACATATCCGGAGCTACTTTAACAAAAACATAAACATAAAGGTCTAGATTTATTATTACAAAGAGAAATGTTGCTTGAAAATGCTCAGAAATATAAGTAAACGCTTTGAGCTTCGGAAATATGAAAAGAAAAGTAATGGAAAAATGCCTTATTTTTAATAATTTTTAAAATTACTAAAACTGATTATGCGTCAATCAATATATTAAAAAACTATGCTCACTTGTATTCCTCTTCACAATTTATAAAAATTTTATACCATGTACTTCCCGAAATAAAGATATTTACTTTCAAAAGACAGAGCATCACTTTGCAAAACGATGCAACGCTCATCCATTGTACACAACTTTCTCATTTCGACTTACAGGAAAGTATCATTGTTTGTTTACGGGAAGCAAAAAAATAGTATCACATCAATTCTCAATGATTCATCTTTATCATGTATCCATTTTTTCGTTCACATGTTGTAATTTACAAAATCGATTTTTGGCCAGCCAGATACGAGAAATCTCCCACATTGCGCTGGCAAACTGTCGGGATAATTGAAAACAGAAAGTAATTGAGAACAGGTGCTACACAGGTGTGAGCACAGAGCAGGCTAACAGAAATCTATTTAATTTAAGATGTGAGTAAATTTGGAGAAGGCAGAAAGAGATATCGTCGTGTTCCTGCTTTATCTAACATTATTTGATTAGTTTTGTTGACGTTTGATAACCACAAAAATCTGCCAAGCGAAGTTTTGTCTTACCTTATTTTATTCTTAAGCGGGCACACAATGAAGGTAAGTGACAATAGTGTTATATAATTTTCATATGTAGACCGTTACTATTATAGTAACGTTTTTCTGCGCAATATGTGATGTTTGTTTATACACAATTTTCTGTTTACAATTACACCAGAAGTTTCCTTACGTGAGGAAATTCGAAACAAGTTTTTATAATTAGGTTTGTTCTTATAATTAGGTTTTTATATTTATGAACATAAAATTGCATGTACCTTTACAGCTTTAAACTGCAAATTACAACGATTCATAACTTTGCTACTTCTTCTTTTTGCGTTAGACAGGGACAACATCCACGAACCTGTGTGAGGAAACAAAGTGACTCCTTGAGGACAGCACGATGCTGTTTCTGATGTTTACCATTAAAATAGGACATTCGCAGAAGCTCCTACGTTTGAAGAGGTATTGAAGGGATTCAATGAAGCCTTGGAAGCAAACTTGAACTAAAAAGAAAAGGCTTGAATCTACTGATAAGAACAATAAGCGTGGAAGTCCTTCACGGGAAATTATAACTGTGAGGAAAGAATGAAATAGAATGAGATTGCTATTTTAATTTAATTTTTTTAAGATCCCTAATAATTTTTAAAAATTTGATTTTTAAATTTTGAATGTATGACTTTTTTTTAAACTCGGGATCTTACGTTTACAATTAGAATGACTCTTTTTAAACTGTTAGGGTAATAGAACAAATTAAAATAAAATAGGATACTTTAATTTTATGTACTGAATTTTAATCTATTTTGCTAAAAAAATGGAAATTTATTCGTGTAAAAAGCTGTAAACAATTGATACATTACGGATACGAAGAGCGTGTGAAAAGTGTTTTTCCTTTTTTCAAGAATTTTTTTGTATCTACAACAAAGAATTGCGTATAGTGCTCTGCTACATAAAAATAAGTGTGAATTTACGTTTTGCCCTAAACATTTCAATACAGAAAGAAAATAGACTGATTTTCATCAGCGAAATCTTAGTGTGCTACAATGCAAAAAATATCTTATGTGAAAATAATTCAATGACATTATTAGATGCATTAGTGTCTACTATATAAAGTTCTATTTTCACATTTTATTAAATATAGCAAACAGAAATTAAGTTTCTCTCTTTATGGTGCGATACAGTGATTAGTTTATTGGTATCATCCAATTGAAGAAAAATGCGCCATATTTGTTTGTTTTCCTAGATTGAACTAACAAATATAATACATCACAGAGTGGTTTTACTGATAAATATTTAATGCCTAAATATTGATGATTAAATTTAGAATGCACATATTCATTAAAAAAAATTTTTTTTCATGATATATCGCATTTCGTTTGATATATATTAGTTCAATTTTAACAATTCTTCAACTACTCTATATCAATATATACGAATTATTTTCATAAATATATAATGAATGCATTTTATCTTTTTATACTTCATTGCTTGTCATATTAATATTCTTCTTACACGATGAAACTCGTTATTTTTAAAAAAGGCAAAAAAATAAAAATAAAATATACAACGGATAAATTTGTAGTTTTTATTTATTATGCCATTTTGTTTAATTTTTATTCATTACTAATAAATCTCTGTTATGCTGATAAGAAAATTTTGTTCAAAAAGCCGTTTTGGGAGTTACAGATTTTTTAATGGTATATCTAAAAAGGAGTAGATGATTATGATTTCAAAAGTTCTTTTTTAATTATATATACAGTGGTGGCCAAAAGTGTGGACATTTTTTGAAAGTTTCATGTTTTTCAAATTTGTGTGCTTGTAGAATATATTAATTTTCACTTAAATACAAACGTTTATATATCAAATTGAAGGTAATTTAATGTAGAATTTAATAATAAAAACAGTATTACAATATCTTTATTACAAAAAAAGCTATGCAACTAATAGTAAGATCTATCTTAGATTTGCATTTTTTAAAGTGATACTTACACAATCAATACTTAGTAGGATAACCCTTATTTTTTAAGACAGCTTCACAGCGTCTTTTCATCGAGTGAACGAGTGTTTGGAGTTCATCTTTCGTAATCACATGGTGCCAAGAATCAATTATAGCTTCAATAAGTTGTCTTTTATTGGATGGACGTTTTTTTCGTACAAGAATTTTCAAACGTCGCCACAAATTTTCAATTGGATTGAGATCAGGGCTGTTTTCTGGCCATGGTAATATATCTATTCCTTTATTTTGAAACCATGCTTTGCATACTTTTGCTGTGTGGCATGGAGCTGAATCCTGCTGAAAAATAAATGGTGCGTTGTTGGGGAAGAGATCCCTGATGGAAGGTATTAATTTTGGTTCCAGGACAGTTTCGATGTATTTTTTGGCATTCAGTATGCCATCAATCACTTGAATTCGGCCCACACCATCTGCAGACATACATGCCCAAATCATGACATTTGTTGGGTTTTTTGTAGTTGCTTCAATGCAATCAGGATGAAGTGCTTCTCCTACTCTACGTCTCACGTATTTTCTACCATCACTACCAAAGAGCGATATTTTACTCTCATCGCTCCAGATTACTTGCTTCCATTGATTTTCTGACCATTTAATGTGTTCTTTTTCCCATTTAACTCGTTTTTTTCGTTGCTTTTTATTTAAATATGGTTTTTGCCTTGGAATTCTAGCTTGTAGTTCAAATCCTGATAACCCTCTTCTTATTCTTCTTGAACTTACTGCAATACCCGCTGCATTCATTTCACATCTAATGGTATCTGATGAAATTTTTCTATCTTGAAGGCATAGCCGTTTAATTTTTCTATCGGCAGTAGCACTTGTGCATTTTTTTCGGCCTGATTTGGCCTTATTTTCCCCTGATTTCGTTTTTTCATAACGTAAACAGAACTTTCGTACACCAGAACAAGTCACTGAACCACCAACTTGTCTTGCAATTTCAGCATAAGAGTGGCCATTTTCTCTCAATATGACAATTCGGCTTCTTTTTGTAGATGTCCAATTAGTTCTTCTTGTTGATGACATTGTTTAAAATTAGTTTAATTAAAGAAAAGGACTTTAAATATTCAAAAACAGCGATACTCAATTTAATTGTACTAGTATGCATCATTCCGCAAAATATTTCCACAACAATAACTCTTTTACCATCCAAATAACCTAAACTACAGTTACAGACATTTGATTGGTCCTCAGGACAGTGTTTGTGATTGGCTAGTACGCTTTTATTACAAAACACGTCCTTATTCAAAACGATTTGTGTTTGTTTGTTCTACTAAAATGAGCATAACTTTTTTTTGTAATACAGATATTGTAATACTGTTTTTATTATTAAATTCTACATTAAATTACCTTCAATTTGATATATACACGTTTGTATTTAAGTGAAAATTAATATATTCTACAAGCACACAAAGTTGAAAAACATGAAACTTTAAAAAAATGTCCAAACTTTTGGCCACCACTGTATATATATATGTCGTGTTTCCAAGTTCAAATCCGGGAAAAAGGCAGTCGTGCTCGTGATAAATAGGGTTAGCGATGTGATTGGTTTCCCTTTTAACTCGCATCAGGTGGCAGTGTGGTATCATCAACAACAAGAAATGTCAGTCCATATTTTTGTCGAAGAACCTTTTATTTCCAGTTTTAAGACATCTCTTCAGGGAAAATGCTCATTAGCCAACGCTAAACGAAAAAAAAATACAACGTTCCATTATTTACTAGAATCCGTCCCGATTCCTTTAGCAAACACCAGCGTCAAAAAATCCTCTCCGAATCAGGATGATCGTGTTTTTAAACTAGCTTGCGTAATAATACAGAATACGTCACGTGACCCACTTCTATCGAATCAAAAGGTCTCTTTTGGAACTTTATCAATATTTCCGGTGGATTTATTTTGTTGTAAAATGCAAAAACTTTCTACGCCCTTCCAGAATATTCCATAATCTCGTACCAGATGCCTGTCATATCAACAAACGAGCTTATCTGTTTTTGAGGCTGTAGCTAAACTTCGAATTTAATACGTAATAAAAATAATAAGAAGAAAAGAAAATGAATCTTTATAAAAGGGAAAAAAAAAAGAAAGAATTAAAGTTTTTCGGAAATATTTTAATAGACATTTGATATTTAATAATAGGATAACTTTATGAAATAAGGTTTTTTGAGCGGAATATTTTAAGAGATACGATATTTTAGCATTTAAATAAAGAAGTTATAGCAATTTGACCACACGGGAATAATACTAATGAATTTTAATAATGGATTAAAATAAAGATGTTCTATTTAAAGAATAAATTAAAAAAGCTATCGCCAGTTTTAGAATAACTACATTCGAATAAATATTATTAAGTGGATTAGGAATAATTGGCTTTACATATGGATAGTAAAAGGCTATTTTAAGAATGAGAATTATTTTAATAAGCTGGGTTATATACCGAATATTATTGAATGGACAAATTTTATAGAATAATTGCGGAAAAATTTTAAATTTTGTAATATTATCCCCCCTCCCTAAAGATTTTGGATGAAGTTAATAGTTAAGTAACTATAAATTCAGACAATATAAATTTAATACTTTAGAAATTTGAATTTTGACTAGTATAAATTTAGAGACTGCCAGCAAGGAGATGGGGAAATTCTGAGGAACTGGAAGACAAAAACAAAAATAAAATAATAGTAATCAATTAAAATTAATAGATAAATAAAAATAAAGCTACGAGCATTTCCCCTGTAAAATAATACAAGAAATGGTTACAATCTCACTTACCATTTGTAAGTGCACAAGAAAAATACAATAACAATAAATAATAAATATTAATAAACAAGAAAAACAGGATAATAATAGTAACAGAATTTTGCTTTTACCAAGTTCACAAGCTTTAGAATAAGTAGTCACTAGCAAATTGTTAAAACAAAGTTTTAAAAAAAAAATTCGACTTAATTCAAATTTGAGTTCATTAGATCCAACTGTTTTATTTCAGTCTCTTTCTTGGATCGTGATAAGTCCTCATTTTGTTTTTAAAAAAAAATGGTTACTGCAGTCCCTTTCTTAAAAATACAGTTTTTATGTAAAGGCTGAAAATAAAGACATTACTCCATCAAAATTTTAAAACTGTAGTCATTCTTACCAATACTTTATAATAACCTTATAATGCTAGCACTTGTCACAACATCTTCTCTTAAGTATCACATTAATTTTCTCACATAATAAACAAGTCAAATTATCTCTTGGTCGTTTATTGTACTTGGAATATGTTATCTTTGTTATATTCCTGTGGGATTTGTTATATTTCTGTTGGGATCCCACCATCTTTAACTAATATTTGTCAAACATTTTTTCACTAATAAATAATATAACTCTTCAATAATATAAATAAATGCTATAATAAAATTCAATTCATAAACATAACAATAACAACTTTCAATATAACTAATACTTCTCAACATATGTAGTAATTCATAATATAATTCAATAGTAGAAATAATAATATAACAACATCAGTATAATTTAAGAAAATATCACAGTTTGTTTATTTATTGTTAGGAAAAATATTGGTTGAGGATAAAATAATTACATAGCAAATAAATAAATTCCCTATTTTTTAATTATATAAGAAAGTATTTTTGCCAGTCGAAAGTATACAAAAAAAAATATAATAATAATTTCAAAATCCAAATAAATTTAAATCTAAATATTTAGAAATTGAACTCTCAACCATTAGTTCCTTACAATAATTTTTTCCTCTGATACCCTTTTACAAAATTATACTGTTAAGTTATAAGTATTCATCCTAAATGTAGAGAGTTGTTTTTTTTGGCAAACTTAGAATAAATAAAGACAATAAATAACAAATAAAAGATGTTAATTTTAGCTGAGAAATGGAATACAAAGGCAATTAGTTTAGATACTTAATTTTCTATTGTCACACCAAAACAATCACTGTAAAATCACATCATCACTATCCAATCATTTATATGTTTGTATAATTATAGAAATATTTATAAAACGGTTACTATTTGATTATCTATTGAAGTAAATAACATAATATTAAATTTTTGAAACAATTGGTTTAAGAAAAAGTAAATAAAGTAAAAATAGTTTATTTTGATATAGAATTAAAACATTTAATTTTATTTTTCAACATCAATTTGACAATTCCTAAAATCAAAATACACATCTTATGCCTGCATAAGGTGTCTACTCAACCTCAAAAACTCTCAAAAACAAGTAATATTCTCGTTGCGCACCAAGAACATACCTGATAATGTTGAAAATTATTGTAATAAGAGATATTTAAATAATTAGAATTTACTCTATTGTTTTTACTTTAGTTTGATTTTGTGATGGTGATTGTGATGTCTGTGTTGGTTTTGATTGTTGTTTGGGTTGCTCATGAAATAGTCTGAAATTATTTGGTGAAAAATATGGTTGCGAATTGTTCCATGTCTCCAAATTAAGACCATATATACCCTTCTGACAGAAACATAACTGAATTCAAACCTTTCCTATTGAATTTTTAAGAATTATAAGAATTTGTGAATCCAAATTAAGCATTAACCAGAACATTTATTCAATAAAATACATAAAAATCTCCTAAATTTTATTTATTATTTTTGCTAAATTTAAATTTAATATGTTGCATTAACTACCTTAGAATAATTTTTTTTATCATAGTAATAATAATAATAACAATTGTATCATCAGCAAAAAGAACAAGAAGAGCAACATCATCAACAAAATTTTATTACATACCCTATGAATTTTTTGAATGCAACTTACCTACATTTTCCAATTTCTCTTCTAAATATTTTTATTATTTGTCATCAAGGAAAACATGACTTTATCTTCATATTGATCGTCATCACGTATTAATTCTATCATCACATCATAATTATTCTGAGTATTCAATTCTAGTAAATTTAAGGACTTGGTAAATAATGAACTTATTTTTACCTAAGCTATGGACAAATGAGGTGTAAAAAAAAATTCCCCATTGGTGAGCTTAAGATTATTAAAATTCAAATTACCTAATAGAGCAATTCAGCTAGGTTAACATAGTGCTAAATGTCTACATGTTCTAGTAATTTAATTTCTCCCTGACCTAGCATTTTATTTAAACACTTTATTAATATTATAACACCATCAAAAATTTTCAAATTTTCTATATTAAATATTTTAGCAAGTTGGTAAATGCATCATAAATCCTACATTAAATGAAAATAAACAATAACATACTAAATTTAATTTTATATATTCACAGTTTAAATAAACAATAAAATACTAACACTCTATTTACATATTTACATCATAAATAATCTTTCAGTGGCTCATTAATTTACTACAATTCAAACCACCAGTCACTTATTATTCAACATACAGATTTTTTTTTTTTTCTCCTCATAATAGCTGTTTTGTAGCTTAGGTTTGGCATGGTGCCAGGAATGTTCTCTTAGGATAAAAATTGTCTCTTTATAAAATACAGATCAGATCTTAGTAACATATTAAAAATAATAGAATTTTTCTTTTAAGAATATCTGTTCTTAAAACATGAAAATATAAATTATACCGCTGTCTATAATATTATAATGACGTATCACACGAAATCATCAAATAAATTAATTAACCTTAACAACACTTAAATATTTGCAACAGAAATAAATTTTAAAAACAAAATTTTAATCAGTATAACATAGTATATAAAACCTTTAAATTTCAAGGTAGACTATTAAATAAATAAAACATTTTAAATATAACATAAACTAATAAATATCAACATATAAAGATACCAATAAATAAAAATACCAACTTACAGTTACTCTTGAGCATATTTCACAGGAAAGTCTCACACATCTAAAAATCTTTAATTTTCTTGATAACACAAAAGTTCTGCTTTTTCGCAATCCTTTAAAACCAACACCATGAAGACGCTTATGAAGATGAATAGTATATTCTCTAGCAACAACTTCACTTAGGCCAACTTTTCCTCTTCTTTTCTCTTTTAGGCTTGACCATTTTTAATTTATTATAAAAGTACAAAATAACAAAACACCAGACGTAAACGTGCTGTAATGGCGTAGACGTCCTCGTAACATATTCTTCTAATCGGCAAATTTCACGTTTAACTACACAAACTTTCTGTTGATCAACAGCATCCTGTCTGACTTATTATATTAATGTCGTGTTTCCAAGTTCAAATCCGGGAAAAAGGCAGTCGTGCTCGTGATAAATAGGGTTAGCGATGTGATTGGTTTCCCTTTTAACTCGCATCAGGCGTTTGGTATCATCAACAACAAGAAATGTCAGTCCATATTTTTGTCGAAGAACCTTTTATTTCCAGTTTTAAGACATCTCTTCAGGGAAAATGCTCATTAGCCAACGCTAAACGAAAAAAAAAATACAACGTTCCATTATTTACTAGAATCCGTCCCGATTCCTTTAGCAAACACCAGCGTCAAAAAATCCTCTCCGAATCAGGATGATCGTGTTTTTAAACTAGCTTGCGTAATAATACAGAATACGTCACGTGACCCACTTCTATCGAATCAAAAGGTCTCTTTTGGAACTTTATCAATATTTCCGGTGGATTTATTTTGTTGTAAAATGCAAAAACTTTCTACGCCCCTCCAGAATATTCCATAATCTCGTACCAGATGCCTGTCATATCAACAAACGAGCTTATCTGTTTTTGAGGCTGTAGCTAAACTTCGAATTTAATACGTAATAAAAATAATAAGAAGAAAAGAAAATGAATCTTTATAAAAGGGAAAAAAAAAGAAAGAATTAAAGTTTTTCGGAAATATTTTAATAGACATTTGATATTTAATAATAGGATAACTTTATGAAATAAGGTTTTTTGAGCGGAATATTTTAAGAGATACGATATTTTAGCATTTAAATAAAGAAGTTATAGCAATTTGACCACACGGGAATAATACTAATGAATTTTAATAATGGATTAAAATAAAGATGTTCTATTTAAAGAATAAATTAAAAAAGCTATCGCCATTTTTAGAATAACTACATTCGAATAAATATTATTAAGTGGATTAGGAATAATTGGCTTTACATATGGATAGTAAAAGGCTATTTTAAGAAGGAGAATTATTTTAATAAGCTGGGTTATATACCGAATATTATTGAATGGACAAATTTTATAGAATAATTGCGGAAAAATTTTAAATTTTGTAATATATATATATATATATATATATATATATATATATATATATATATATATATATATATATATTATAACTTTTAACTAAGTTATATTTAACTAAGTTAACTATAATATAACTTTTTACTAAGTTTTTAATTATCTTCAATAAAGAAGATACTGACGAATATAGTGACTGAATATACTGACTGAAATATACTGATGAATCCATAAGATATTCTTAGTGTTTTATATTTGCATTTTCATTTTATTGTGTTTAATTTTTCTAATATCTTTTCCTTCAATTTTTATGCTATCTATTCCTTGTTTTCCATATGTGATTTCATTTTAACATATATATATATATATATTGTTAAAATGAAATCACATATGGGAAAACAAGGAATAGATAGCATAAAAATTGAAGGAAAAGATATTAGAAAAATTAAACACAATAAAATGAAAATGCAAATATAAAAAACTAAGAATATCTTATGGATTCATCAGTATATTTCAGTCAGTATATTCAGTCACTATATTCGTCAGTATCTTCTTTATTGAAGATAATTAAAAACTTAGTAAAAAGTTATATTTATGTCTTTGGTCTCCCCGATGATGGCAGTGAAGTTATAAGCCGAAACTGTTGGAGGATAACTTTATTTATATCTTTGGTCTCCCCAATTATGGCTGTGAAATTATAAGCCGAAACTGTTGGAGGATAACTTTTAACTAAGTTTTTAATTGTATTTTTACACTGTTTTTAGCAAAGAACAAGCACAGTTTTGTGCTATCTATGTTTTAATATAATATTCAATGGTGTAACGTCCATGTTTAAGACTTTTATCTAGATATAAATAGATATGAAGATTAAAGGGGGATAATATTGCAGTAAACAACAATTTATAGTATTAAATAATATGGGAAGATCAATGTAGGTAATTACTTAAAATTTGAATAGATAAAGAAGATAATATTAAATAAAAATATACATAGAAAAATAAAAATAAAGGAGATAAATATGTAAATGATAAGTTAGTATTAAAAAAGTAATAATTTAATGGGTGAAGATATATTAGCCATATATGAGGAGTCATTGTGTAAAATATAGAATGATAAATGATTGTGTTAAATGCATAAAACCCACATTTCTTAGGGTCCCGTGTCTGTTTCTCTGTCCGTCTGTTACAGTCATTTTTCTCGTAAACTATAGAACGTGGAAATTTGAAATTTGGGAAGGCCATGAAGCCTATTAACCCACATATTTTCAGATTATTAGCCATTCACAAATATGTTTAGAAAAAATTAATTTTATTTTTGTATATTGTGTGGGGTATCGTGTGAAAGATCTCGTAACACCGAACTCAAAAATATATTTATCTTAATTTTAGGTATTACATCTTCAGCTATGTCGTTGAAAATGCACTTCAAAAATATGACCCCCCCCCTCTATTTCTGAATCTAATGATACTAAAATTATGAAAAAAATAGGAGTAGTAGGAGTTTATTTAAACCTTGCAGGAAAACTATAGCGATTATCCTAGGTCACGTAGTTTTTGTGAAAATCGCATTTTTCCGTTACACACAAACTTTACTTTACAGGCGCTCAGCGAGGGAGTTGAGGGGCGCTCGAGATACTTATCGACGCAGATAATGATTTTCGAAAAAAATTGTTGGTTATTAGCCGAGTTATTAATAAAGTTACTTGAAAAAAATTTTATATATATATATATATAGTATATATCATGTAGGGCAGGCATGTCAAACTCGTTTACTGCCGTGGGGCAAATGAAGCATTACATGCAAATCTGCGGGTCACATAAAAAAAGTAGATTTATATTATTACCACTGCGAAGAATAACATTTCTATGTACAAAGTATAGCCATATTAATGTAATATTCATGGAAAATTCCAAAGTTATTATTATACATAGTTTATTTTATCTTATTTTTCGAAAAAAATACTCAAAATTACTTTTTATCAACCAAATCTATAAAATTTAATTGAATTTCTAAATTGCATTTATTTTAAGAATTGACTGTATTCACTGGTCTGTAAATATTAATCTAGCAATGACATAAATGCCAATCTTCCGCATTTTATTTAAGTAAAAAATAAAAATAAACATATTTTGAATCAGAAAATTTATTTAATAAAATGTGTCTTGCATCATGCGCTACATATTTTATTCCATTTAGTAAATACATTTTATGTGGTTCCAATTTTGTTTATTTGACTTGAAAAATAACAAAAGGTTGGCAGTTACGCAAAGATATCGTAAAAAGGTGCGATACCTAAAATATGCCTAATTCCACACTACTTTAAAAAATCAGTCGATTGATGAATAATTACAGAGATATGGAAACCCCATATTCATATATTTTCGCTCTAATATGTAATAACACTGAATTTTGATTAATTGCAGAAATAAATTCTGAAAAATAATTTCAACATCAAACATTAGAGGTGAAGTAAATAGATTAAACTGATTTTCAATTTTCTTGAAAATTCTTCTTTTGAATTAATTCTTTAATATATTTTTAGTATATTCTAAAAAGTTCCACTCCGATGATTTTTGCAATAATTCTTTGGCAATATATAAAATGCATATATTTTCTTTTTTATAGTTGTTTTATAAAAGTTAGAGTTGCAAAGGCTATAAAAAACCCGGTTTAAACCTGGGAATAAACCGGTTTTTTGGGAATAAACCGGTTTTTGGGGAATAAACTTGGTTTTTTGGGAATAAACCAGGTCTTTTGGGAATAAACCTGGGAATAAACCGGGTCTATTGGAAATAAACCTGGGAATAAACCGGTTTTTTGCAACTCTAATCAAAGTAATAAATTGTATATGAAAACGATAATACTATCAAATACCAAGATACCATTATGAAATTTTCTTTCATGTTGAAGTTTACTCAGGTGCTTTGTAACTTCCAAATAAAAACTCCAAGTACTTTGTTTATTGGTGGTTTGCAGATGAATAATTTGTCGATTTATAATGAAAATTGCAACCTTGTTTAACAGTTCTAAATTAACAGTTAAAATTTTATGATGGACAGCCGTCAAATATCTGCTAAAGAAGTTAGGTACGTTTATCTTCACTACCTATATTTCCAAGATGCTTTCTAGATTGACGATGGTTAAGCATGTACGTACGAATATAATATAAGTTTATAAGCACTATAAGTGTTTAAGCATATATCCGGCATTCATAAATCTATTCGCTATATGTAAATATTTCTAGAAATGGTACTTATGCTTATGGTATTTTCAAATTTCTTTAACTGCTTTAGGCATCATTTCTTCAATTTCCTAGTGAATATTTCGACTCGCAGGATATTTATTGTAAGAAAGACGATAATTAATTTTCTAAAACAAATATATTTTCTTCAATAAGCTTGATGAAAGCAAATTAATTTTTTTTTAAGAAGTATCAATTACAATGCTGACAATTTATCTTTCCGATGTTTAGCCAGATTTTTGTGAGTTTTCTTTGCACTTTGTGTTGTTGCACCTCTTAATGTTAGATTCTTTCCAAACTCCAACAATGTCTATGTATAAAACATAAAATTTCAGTTTTCCCTTGAGTATAATTGTATTGTAAATCACATTTTAAGAAAATCTGCGATGTTCATCTTCAGTTTATTATATTTATTCACAGTGTGTAAAAATCTTCAACATATTCTTTTATAAATTCTGGGATGTGTTAGAGTATGCCAATAAAATGTCTGTATATCAATAAAAAATTAAAGAAAGGAAAGAAAGATCATGCAGAATTCATTAACAATAACACAGTTAAATGAATATAATTAAAAAGCTTAAATCTAAAATACATATATTCGACTAAAGCCCAAGTAAAGAACCTGGTGTGACATATTTAGGGTTTTTGTGTCAACCACAAACGCGATAATTTGTGTCACTTTCAGAGCGACTCATTTAAAGCTATTTAATTTATATTTTGATTATTTTTTTTATTTTAACTGTCCTAAATTATCTCCGAATTTTAATAATTTTACAATTCTTAGTATTTAATAAATACAATATATTATTTTGTAAAGTGGTGTAAAATCGAAGAGAGTAATAAAATCAAGTATTAGTTTCGACATAAAACAAATAAAAATTATAAGTAAAATACTGTCCGTGCAAAGAGTACTTTCAGCATGCGTTTTCTAACAAGTAAATTAAACAGAGGTAAAATGACAAATGCTTTGCGGGCCACAGATAAGTTGTCGGCGGACCAGTTGTGGCCCGAGGACCACGTGTTTGACATGTCTGTGTAGGATGTCGTTCGAAAGATCTCGTAACACCGAACTTAAAAATATATTTTTTTTAATTTTAGGTATTATATTTTCAGAGATATCGTTGAAAGTCTTCTACAAAAATATGTCCCTCCCCTCTTATTTCCGAATCTACTGAAACTAAAATTATGAAAAAATTAGAGGTAGTAAGAGTTTGTTAATTAATAAATAGTAATTAATAAATTTAATGTACGGAACTGCGGGATGCATTTGAGCGCGAGTTATTCTCGCACTTGACCGATTTTATTTTAACTTTTAAACTTTTTTTCGCAGCTCTCCGTAATGGCATTTTTGATTTTATAGTTTTTTGGGGGGAAATTTTGATTAATTTCTTACTTTTATATTTATTCATTTATTTATATATTTATATATTTATTTATTTACATTTTTAAAAAAAAACTATAATTTTTTCAGCAATCTACGCCCATTATTCATAATATTGTTTTCCATTTTTATACTTTGCCTATGCAGATAAAATTAAATGAATATTTAATGTTTGGTTCATAAAGAAATATAAGAAAGAGGATAATTATATGAAAATGTAATTTTTAATTTTAATAAATTTGGCTTTATAAAATGGGAGGGACATAAACGTTTAATACAATTGCTGTGATTTAGAAGGATATTTCCGTAAACTGAAATATGTAGACGGGAATAAAAGTTAGTAAAATTAATAACATTAAATGAAAAATCATTAAGTTTATCATAAATATTGGATGTTAGAGTATGATCAGAAAGAATAGTAATATTAACGTCCATAAAATAAATTATAGAGTTATTTAAAAGGAGTACTAAATTCTAGATTAGAAGGGTACACTATAGAAAGAGATATAGATTGATTATCATTAAGGGAAAAAATAATTATGTCATCTATAAATCTATAGAGCAAAATATTATTGTTAATAAACTTTCTTTCATAGAAACAAATATATAAATCTGATAGCATGCTGGAACTACCTGCGCCTTGTGGAATACCCTGTACCTGAATATAAGTAACATTATTTTGTAAAATATAGTTATGACCAGGACTTGACAAATACGGTCGCCAGGTCGCCACTGGCGATCCAATATTTTTATCTGGCGACCAAGCTATTTAATCTAATGGGGGTTTTGTTGTTGCTTTTTTTGTACAAAAATTGACCTAATCTTTCTTGAAATGAGCACAAATGCCACCCCCCCCTTTCCCAATATTAAAAAATAAACTTTGAAACTATATTCACACCAAAACTATTTTTAACTATTGTTTTTAATTTGGCAAAATAAGTTCATCCAATGTAAATTTTAAAATAATCAAATCAGAATTATTTGATACTTCTACAGAAAAATAGGCGAAAACTTGTTTTCCTGCTTCACTATTTCGTCGATGTGCTCCTCAGCAGATATAGATTTTATAGCATTCAACTATCCGGACATTTGAAGCATTCGGCAATCAGTATTTTCCGAACATAACTCTTTACAGTTTTTTTTTTTTTTTAAGATATATGATTTTGATAAGTCTCATTAGAAAACTTAGTTCATATTATCTTTCTAAACTGTGTAACTAATAATTCTAAACAATGCCTGTTATTATTTTCCCTCAATTAATTCATGAAAACTTTTGTGCTTTTTGAAAATTAATGACGAGGAAGGAGGGGATGGTAAATATTTTTTACTGGCTACTAGAATTTCTTTCTGGCTACCAGATTTTATCCAATTTGTAAAGCCCTGGTTATGACAGAGTAAAAAATTAGTTAAAGTAATCAATATCAATATTATCAGGGAATTGTAATGATGATAATTTTTTTATAAATTGTGAATTAATAGTAGAGTTCTGCCAAAAAGTTATTATTGAATATATCCTTGAAGTTATATGTAATAATATTCTTCACGTTTGTTAGTTCCTTGATTTTATTTACTAACACAAAACTGTTTTTATATAATGAGTGTTGTCTTTTTGATATATAAATCGTAAATTTGTGTGAGAATATTTTTAAAAAGGTGTATTAGCAGGTGTATTATAAGTATTATCCTACAGCGGCTGTGCGGAATTTTAAAAGATTTTTGTGAAACTTGGGAATCATAATAATGTAAGGATAATTGAAGTCTTTACTTTTAAGCCTAATAATTTATCACTTAAAATATGTCTATTGGTGTCTTCTAATGGAACATGAGGAAGTGTGAAAATATTATTAGAAATATTTGCATTTGTTTGGTGGTAGTAATATTTGCAGATGATGGCATAGTTATTATCATCCTTATCAATATATATTATGATGAAAATGTTTTAAATTTCATGAATATGCGGTTTAAAGGTGCAGAAAGAAACAGAATTTTTAGCAATATCTGATTTCTGTAAATTTTGTTGTAAAAGAAAAATGCCATTATGTTTCCAACTTGGAAAGGATTCAGTGGGTATTATAGTCGATAGCTATTTTGTAAATACAGAAATCCAAATCATAAGTGAAATGTTTAATGATGGACTTAAGATATAATTGTGAGGGAATGCGATACTTATTAAGGATCTTAAAATGAGAATTAGTGTCAATGTCTAGACAACCAGTTATGATGTATCCATGGTGGAAATTAATATATTTTGTTAATTGCGGTTCATTGCATTTAGATGAATGTGTGTCATTGTGTTTGAAATTTTTAGAGAATTTATTATAAGTAAAAATTCTACGCCCTAAGCTAATAGGATATTTAAAGGTAAAATACACTGCTGGCCATTAAAATTGTAACACCAGGAAGGAATGTAAATAACAGAATGATATTTATTGGACAAAAACATTATAATTGGAAGGACAAGTGATTACATTTTCAGAAAATTTGGAAGTATAGATCCTGAGAAACCACATCCCAGAGCAGCCACCCTTGGCCAAAATAACAGCATTTATCTGCCTATCCATGGATTCGAACAGAGATTGGATGTCATGTACGGATGCAGCAGTCCATCCAATTTCAACACTGTGCCACAGTTCATCAACCGTAGTGACGGGCGAGTGGTAGCGGGACAGTCGCTCAGAAGCAATTGACAGGACATTTTCAATTGGTGAGAAATCAGGAAAAATTGCCGGACAGGGCAACAGTCGAACATGTTCTGTATCAAGAAGGTCAGAATAGCACGAGCAACATGCGGTCGTGCATTGTACTGCTGAAACGTAGAGTTCCGGCGGCCTCGACGATAGGGCAGAACCACGGGCATTTACACCTAAAAATGCAACATCCTCTGTTCATATTGTCGGAAATGGGAACAAGAAGTTATCGAGACGTGTATTCAATGGCACCCTACACCAGCACTGCAGGTTATGGGCCTGTATGATGATGTCGAATGCAAGCTGACAATGTCCATTCTAAAGGATGCTACCAAACACGGATGAGGGCATCATGATGCTGTATACATCTGGATTCATCTGAAAAGACGACGTGAAACGCTATTCCTGCGTCATATACAGCATCATGATGTCCGCATCCGTGTTTGGAGGCATCGTGGAAAACGCACATTTCCAGCTTGCATTTGAATCGTTATACTGGCATATCACTTGGAGTGACGGTATGAGGTGCCATTGGATACACGTCGCGGTAACCTCTTGTTCGCATTGCCTTCAATTTCAACAGCAGCCGTTACATTTCTGATGTGTTATGGCCTGTGTTTCTGCCCTATCTTCGATGCCTCCGCAACTCTACTTTTTAGCAGGACAATGCACGACTGCATGTTGGCCGTACTATTCTGACCTTCCTTGATACAGAACATGTTCTACTGTTGCCCTGGCCAGCACGTTCTCCTGATTTCTCCCCAATTGAAAATGTCTTGTCAATAGCTGCTGAACGACAGGCACGCCACCACTCGCCAGTCACTACTGTTGTTGAACTGTGGCATAGTGTTGAAGGTGCATGGACTGCTGTACCCGTATATGACATCCAATTCAAATAACTTTACAATTAATGGAGTCAAACAGAGATTGCTCTGTTCGACTCCATGGCTAGGCAGATAAATGCTGTTATTGCAGTCAGAGGTGGATAATCTGGGTGGTGCTTTCTCAGGATCTATACCTCCAAATTTTCTGAAAATATAATCACTTGTCCTTCCCATATAATGTATTTGAGAGGGCGAAGATTATCGACGAGGGCGATCGCCCTCCCCCAAACTTGGTTTTAAGCAGGCGTGTTTTCTCAGGCACGTTTTTATAATATCTAATTGTTATAATGGAAAGTTAACAGAATTTGTTTTTTCGTTCTTGATTTTTTTTTTCGTTATGAAAGTTTTAAAGAAATGTGGAAGGAAAGGTACCACGAAAAAATGACGATGTCGTTCTTTTAGTTTTTTTAGTTCTTTTATTCCTACGATCAGTATTATAATGGGATATTTTAAGAACAAGACTGGTTTCAGATAGACCCATCAATCAAAGCTAATCCTTCTAAACAACTCTCCCTTTACAATGAGCTAAACCCTTTTTACCTTCTTCGAAAAATCATCTTGGCTAAAAAACTTTGGAGAAAAATCGGTTACACATAAGAAGTCGGAATTAATTAAAAGCCATAGACCTTATAATATACTTCTATTTTTTACTCTGAGTTTAAAGCTCGAATCGTCTGAAATTTTCTTTTATTATACTATGTGCTTAATCTTATACTTTTGATCATCTGTTTTCCTATACCCACTAAGCTTTCCCTAGTGGCAAATGTCGACCCTAATGATTGAAATACCCATATAGCCGTGACGCATCCCCTTATTTTCTGGGGCAAAATCGAAATACAGTAAAATCTTTCAAAACAGAACCTGTCTGAAACATAATCCCGTCTTAATCAAAAACATTTCATGGTCCTGACTGAAGGAATATCATAAATGATATACCTGCTACCTGTTTAAAATGTAAATTTTTCCCGGCCTCTAGCAATTATGGTTTTGAAGTGAAGTGTAATAACTAATGTAAAGTAAACTACCAGTCAGCTAGATTAAGCTTGCAGATAGATAATGAGTTTGGAGCTATTTCATGGCTTGATGGCTTCATAAAGGAGCTGTCCCTTTTTCAGAGCGAAATGAAAAAATACAATGAAAAACCGTGTAATCAATCAATGCTGCTGTTTCTCGCTTATCGTTATCTTTTATACTAGTGTAAATACCCGTCCTAAGATGGTATGTAAAAAATCGTGGTTTTCACTTAAAATTTGAAGTAAATGATAAAAATATTTTTATACTTATTCATCGATAATAAGTAAAACTGACCTGGAAACGTTAAGTTCAAGACCTGATTAATTCTTCGGCCGCTGGTGTTTTAACAACAAATGTATAATCTGATGTAAATAAGATGACAAAGCAGAGAAGAAATTACAGATCAATCTTAATTAATAGAAGGAAACAGATATAATATTGAATGCAATATCAGTACAAATAGCTTTTGTTGACTTGTACTGTAAGAAATATAAAAATGTTTATATACTATTAATCGAAAATAAGGAAAACTTACCTGGACCGGAATCCATAATGGGGATTTAGCTTGAAAAATAGTCCTTGAAATTTAGTTGATCTATAAGCCATCAGAGGGCGCAGCGATTCGCAGTGATAGCAGGTTTACATGCAAAGCATAGGAGAAGTTACAAATTTTTCTAATTTTAATTAATTTAAAGAGCTCTTAAACACATTATGGCCAGAAATTGTTTTGCTCCGGGTTGTGATACTGGATATCCCAGTTCTTTAAAGATAAATAAAGCCTTAGGAAAGAAGAATTTCTGCATTAAAACAGACTGTCGTGTGCATTCTATAACTCCTTTCTTTTTACCCTCTGACTTTTCAAAATATGTATTTTAAATATTCATCGGCGCAATGTGTACGGAAAAATTTATACAAAGTTATGTAGTTTAAATTTTCTTTTTTTCTATAATTCCAATCTAATAAAATTAGTTACAGCTGAACAATTTACATTATTACAAATACTGTTGTAAAGTGTTTTATTTTTTTTCCTCGAAATTCAGAATTTTTTTTCTATTATAAATAAATAGGAATGTTTCTTATAATTCTGTTTTTATGTCCCTTTAAAAAAAAGTACAAATAGTTCCATTAAAAGTATATAAATTTGTAAAGGGAAAAATTAAATATTTAACTATTATATCAAAAAGTTTTTCCTATGTTGTGTGTCACTTATGTTACACATAGAACAGTGTATGTTATGGGAAGTTGAAGATCCTGATAATTAAGTTTATATGCATTATTTTACAATTCAAGTTGTCATATTGACCAAAAATATTAAATGTTCCTGTCAAACTCTCTCTAAATGTTTCCTAATGAATATTTTCACGTTGACTGTTGTGAGAAATGCACATTTATTTAATTCAGACTATAAAACCATTTCCTTATTTTTTTATGTACTTATTTAACTTTACTGTTATTTATTTTTAAATTTATTTTATGTTTTGGAGAGAAAATCTTAACCTAGTTTCCACCATTTTGAAAAAATATCATAAAAAATGTTTAAAATTAAAATATAAAAATGAGACTTAAAAAAAAATAAAATAATAATAATAATAATAATAATAATAAAAGTCATAATTCATTGTTCTGGAAGTAAAGGGAAGCATAAGCTAAATAGTTTCTTCGAATATAAATTTCACGAAAGTCTAAAATATGTTTTTCTTCTCAAATTTGTGCATTTATATTACTTTTAAAATGATTAATTTGATAATGTTAATTTTAGGAGAAAAAAACTCAGTAGATGGCGCTGCGCCCCGCAGCGATAGTTTCGACGTTTGTCGATGTTGAAAGAGGACTATATCTGTAACGTTGGAGTCCGGTCCATCTCTTCTAGGTTCATGCCTTTAAGTTAAGGGTCTGATTAATCCATGGACCTCTGGAGTCCATGGAACAGCAAATTTTTAATCTTATGTATATAAGATGACAGAACAGAGGAGAAATTACATATATTCCTTAATTAGCAAAAGGAAACCATAGCTATAGTTTTAATTTGTGTTTTATTATGAAGTCTTAATTTTATTAAGGTATATTAGCCGGAAATAAACGCTGAACGGTTTATATGATTTAAAAGATACAGTATCATTCAAACAAAATTCAACGAACAGCAAATTATAAATAAAACGTAAAATATTAACAAACTTCAATGAACAACAAATTAACAAGAACGAAAAGTCATGCGTCAAGTATAGGTTATGGAATTTTACTGTATGAATTAACCAACAGAAATTTTGACTTATATACAATCTTAAACAATAATATGCTATTATCGTTTAACATAAAGTAAAACCTGTGAAAATGGAATCACAAGGGACCAAAGAAAAGAACCGTTTTAGAAAAGTTCATACAATTTATACATCCAACACATCCAGAAAACTGTAACGAAACTTCACCGTTAAATAAAGTGTTAGAAGATATGTGAGTAAAAAGTTTAGAAAACATATTGCTACATTTAAAAATCCAGTTTTAGCAATTACCTTCCGTAGTCAAAAAAGTAGTCGAATTATTTCGTGCAGCCTATGTTCAGTAAATCTATATGATCTATATATTTATATACATATTACATAGCATGCTAAAATTTACTTCAGTTAGAAAATTCACGTTCAGCAATTTTTGCGAATAGATGGAAATGCACTCGAATTCTTATGTACAGCCCTATATATTATTATCGAAAGACTTTTGTACACACCATATATTAAACAAAAATGTAATTCAAGTAAAAAAACGCATAACACAATTTAAAAAGCACTACCAGTAATTACTAACAATAAACGGCAATGTATTTTGCTCTTTGCGTAGCCCTGTATATGAATTTATTTATATTCCACAAACTTCTATTAGTATACTACATATAGTTCAGCAGGAAAATGCATAACACAATTAAAAACTAACCTTAAGCAATTCACTGCCACATTTACGAATTCCTTTGTGTAGTCCTATATAGGATCAACAGAATTTATACGTACCACGTACTTTTCATATGTTTAGTAAAAACGCACTTCCAGCAATTATCGCTCATAGACAGTTCTGTAACCAAATTCTTTTTTTATGTCCTGTAAATGAACGATAAATGCAACTCAAACCATACTTTTCAGTAAGCAACTTTTAGTACACCTCAATAATGGATATAAATTCCATAACGCTTGAAATAGTGTAACATCATTTATATACACTGCAAACGATTTTCGCCGTAGATCATTATGTAACAGAATTCTTTTGTGTGACCATGTAAATGAATAATAAATTTTTTGCACCCCATATTATACAGAAAGCATGTTTTAGTGCATTTCATAAATGCATATTAGTTTCATTATGTTTAAAATGGTATAACATCATCAAAATAACCTTGAAATGATTTTTCCCATTCATCGTAATGTAACGGAATACTTCTGACAGTCCCTGTAAATGAACTATAAATGCTACACTGCAAATGAACTATAAATGCTACACTGCAAATGAACTATAAATGGCATTTTCAATAGCGAGCGTGCTATAGTAAATGTCAATAACATATAAAAATTACAGGGCAAGCTGAATATATTTACGTTGAGTACGGCCAGACGTACAAAAAACCGAAGTCATTGTTGAAAAGTGTTAAAATAAAGTAAAATACGTAAATTTTCATATTCAATCCAATAAAGCAACCTTGTTCATAATGCTGACAATTTTCATTGTGAATATTATGTAATCCATCAGAGCTGTCATTTATATGGATGTTAAAAAAGCATGAAACTATGAAATGGACATTGCTGTTTTCAGAAACTTTTTCTATACTAATTTCTTAAAACGAATTTCAAATAATAATAACCTGTGTACCTGTGTGTGTTTTCAGGTTCTTTCACTGGATTTTACAAATAACTACATACAGGGTGGTTATAATATAAGTATCTGTATTTGTAGCTGTCTGTAGCTCGAAGGAATAACCCGAATGAAACCAAAATCGGTACACTTGCTATTCGAGAAGAGGGAAGAAGAATGAAACAATAAAAAAAATATATTTGCAATAATCACCGACAGGTGGCACTACTGAATGTGATTGGTAATGTGTAATACAAGAACAAAGAATTAAGGTGTCAAACCGGATGGCACACCTAATTTATTGGAAAATGTCACAGTGAATGTGGTTACGTTTTCACATGGCGGTGCCGATGATGTTCGGGTTCCACACACCCATTGTGCTGGAGGACACAAACCAGGCAATGCACGACGTACTCAACTGCGGAATGTAATGCATCAGGAGTGATGTTTCGCACATGTTGTAATATGCGGTAAAGTCATTGAGGTTTGCGACACCTCCACGGTACACAATGCTAAACATTACATTTCACACTCAAAAGCGCCATCTGTCGGTGATTATTGCAATTAATTATTTGTATTGTTCCATTATTCTTCCCCCTTCTCGAATAGTAAGTGTTCCGATTTTGGTTTCATTCGGGTTATTCCTTCAAGCTACAGACAGCTCCAAATATAGATACTTATATTATAACCACCCGGTATATAATTGTAATATTTTTCTAAAAAAAAAAAAAAAGTACTGTAGTCAACCTTATCAACATATTTAAAGTTAATGAATTCATCTTAAGATAATATTTTCTCACACATCTCAAGATTTTTTTTTACCAAGTACGTACTTTGTCACTACAACAGATTTTGAAGGCAGAATATAGTAACACACTGCCATTAAATAAGTGTACAAAACAATTGTTGTAATTTCCAAATTACATAGTTTATTACTTTTTTTTAATCTAATACGGCTTTAAAGTTTTAAGAATCTGCTCCCCGAATAACGCGTAAATCATGTTACCTAGAGTGTGTATCTATTATGGGCTTATGGAGCATCATATTACATCGATTTCTTTTTTTTAACGTAAAAATTGTCACTAATATTTTTATCAATTGCTTCATACACGATGTTTCATACAAAACTCCCTAACTTTAAAATTCACTAATTCATTAATTATAACAAATTATAAAGATGAAATAGGTGTAATGTTTTTCAAATGGCATATAAGGTTTGAATACAGTAATTTTAAAAATATTTCAAATTTTCGTCGAAAGATGACGCTGCGATATCTCAAAGTGTAAGATGTTTCTTAAACTAACATGTAAAGCTGCATCAAACGTATCTCGGTGTTTACATTTTCTTGTATCATTATCTAACTATCGAAACGCAAAAAACGATTTCGTATTTTGAAATTCCGTAGTTAATTTGAGCATTTTTACAGTTGAAGAAAGAGCAGCGCCATCTACTGACAAAATTTTTAAATAATTTTAGTTACTCAATATAAAATTTAGGAACTGTCTCATAAGCATGCCACTCATTTCATCTTATAATTTATTATAGTTAAGTAATTATTGAATTTTAAATTGAAGGACCCTGTAGAATATTTATTATATATTTTTTCCCATAGTATAAAAAAGAGTGTAGGAGGCATATTTATTTGCCACAAGATATTATTAAAATAAATTACCTCCTGTACAAACCTTTCTCGCCCACAAAGAAATTACTATTATCATAGAAATACTGAAGATAATTACAATCTTTTTGCTTTGATTCAAAAGTTTTTTCACAACATTCATTAAATTATTGAAGTATAAATCAATCAACTTTCTTGAAAATAAATTGACAATATACTATCGTTAATTCCGTAACGGAATATCTGCATACATAAACCAACAAATTTACTTATAAAAAACACATAACTAATTTTATATTCACATGCAATTTTAACGCATACGTAAAGATGCATGCATCAAAGAAATCGCAAATAATATATAATTTCTAAAGAAAAGGAAATAATCTCAATAAATAAGTTACCTCTGAATTCAAATTACTATCTTTTCTCTGAACAATTAATTGAAACTTTGTGAAAAAAAAATTACTAAGTCATAATTATATTAAGTTCAGGAACAATAATTTTATCATTAAATCAAAGAATGCTTTTGTTCTAATTTCATCTCTTTCATTGGAAAAAAGCTGATAATGTCTACAGGTCTTAATTTTCTCGCGTCGTTATTCAAAATGGAATTAATTAACGTCAAAACAATATTAATTGATTTCATAATCAATTTCGTCTTTTAATAGAATTATATCGTTAGATTGATTTTAATCATGGAAATTATATACGAATAATTGAGATGTTTATGATGTACTCATATTAACCATTTATCAAAATTGAGAGTGCTTCAAGTAAAATTCTCGGATAATATTTATGATTTGTAGAGTATGCAGTAAATAATGGTTTAAATTAATTTTCTCATAGAATCTCTATTGGCGCGTCAGTAACAGTTCAAATCTGCGTTGTTTGTACATTTTTCGAAGAATTAAAAAAAAAATGAATACATTTCAAAAATATAAAACATGTATTATTTCATCACTTTTAATTGCTACCTTCGATTTTTACCGGCGTATTTTACTTAAATAATGTATTGAAATTTCATAAGTTGCATACCCAAATAATTAAAAACCTTCAATTAATACACTGCATTAGACATTAATTAGAATAATAATATGAGCATAAAATACCATCGGTATAAAAATCAGAAAATCATTCCGGAGTTGCATAAATTATATTAAAGCAAGCTGGAGTTAATTTTTGGAGAAGAGGATAACATTACTCATAAAAGTTACGCAAAATATATCAAGTTATTTTTAACTATATTAAAATAAAATGGCAATGGTTAAAATGAAATAATCCCGAAATTTCACTTTCGCAGAAGCATTTTAAACGAAATATTATCGATAAAAAAAATCAAATGTCAAATGTGAATCGCAAATATCGTATGACCTTTGATGCCGAAACGTCAGTGAAGGCTCACTGTGGAGACTCGAAAAGTTTTTGGTTTCCGTCTGTTTGTCTGTCTGCTCCGCGATAACTGTCGCAAAAATGATCCGATTAGGTTGATTTTTGGTAGGTATGTTGGTGAGGTACCCGGAAGGAGCTGTATAGTTTTTAGTTACATTTGGTTCATTCGTTCGAAAAATATAGAACATTTCTTTTTAGGTCATGATGCTTTCCTATGGGAATGCAGACAATTTTTAAATTTCATTTTTAACTGAAATGAAAATCGCATATTTGAATAATGGATTTTAACGTAAAATTATGGATGCTAAATTTTCGATATGGAGGTTTTAAATATATCCAATAGCTTTGAAAATTTGCCGATACATTTATTAGAATTTAGAAATTAATTGTTTCAATTGTTGGAAAAATATTTACATCTGTTCGGGAAATATAAAACTTCTATTTTCATATTTTTTACAAATCTTAAAATGCATTTCTTTTTACGTTGCTCTTTAATTTATCAGTTGCTTAGCAACCATATTTCAAAGAATATAAAAATAATAAGATTCAAGTAACTCACACTATTTTGCTGCAATACTTTATTAGCAAAATACATTATTTTCAGGTGATTTTCGTATTATATTAACATAAAACAGAATTTATTTTGAGACAAGTATCCGTTTAACTACTATAGAATGATTACCGAAATACTTTTTTTCATACGAAAATTACAAAAACATTGAACGTGTAATATAGATTCAAGTCTCATAGTATGAGTTAACATTTGTATATGTGTATTTCTTACATGGGATATTATTCATTTTCTGGAACAGGTGTGGATGATTCGTTGTTGAAATATTAATATAATTTTAAAAATAGGATAAAATCACTGGTACTACAAGATGGTTAATGTAAAGAAATTAGAGTAGTAAAACGATCCTGAAATATTAGAATTACTGGAAATTGAGAACGTAAAAGCTATCACAAAAAATACTTTATAGCGCCAAATCACGTTTGCTACTTACTGAATTGGTAGTGGGTACGATTATGAATGAACCCAATAGGTTTAATGCCTATTTTGGGGGGATTTTAGTATGCTATTGCCATCGAGTTAAATCAGGATATACCTAAATAAAATAAATATTATAGAATGACAATCAAAACTGTTTTTTCGAAACAAAAATTGCAACAACGCTAGATTTCTAAAATAGATATAAGTGAAAATAGTGGATTCAGTTTACATTTTATAAGTTACTTTTGTACATGAGATATTATTCAACTTATCCTGCAGATGCAGGTGTTTCGTGGTTGGCAGGTAAGTAAATATTGCTATTTGAGTAGTAGGATAACATGAAATTATTTTCGAAGTTGTTGCTTATCCTAATAAAACCACTGTGCAGAACGAAATCCCAGATATACTAGAATCATTCACACAATCAATAGGAAATCACGGATATAAATTTAATAATATTACAGGAGGTTCAGGGGGCTCTGCCTACCTGAAGAAATGAATTTTTTTTATCTAAAAAATTACAAGAATAAGAAGTTCATAAGAATTTCAGAATACCATTGCATAAACCGTGTTTAATTTAACGCTTCTAATTTCTGAAACCAACGAAATATTTTATATGCTTATAAATATGTATGCAATATAAAAAAATTAAATTGCGGATTCTAAGATGTTAAATAATATGAAAAGTGAGATAAAAAACAATGACTTTCAGAGCTGACGTTAAGGCTCCTGATCTGCAGATTTACTAGTTGCCGAAATGTCAGTGAAGACTCACTGTGGAGACGCGAAAAAATTTTGGCTTCCGTCTGTTCGTCTGTCTGTCTGTCTGATAACTGCCGTAAAAATCGTCCTATTAGGTTGATTTTTTGTGGGTATGTTGGTGAGGTACCCGGAATTAGCTGTATAGTTTTTAGTTACATTTGGTTCATTTGTTCGAAAAATATAGTACATTTCTTTTTAGCCATAATGGTCTATGGGAATGAAGACGATTTTCAAATTTCATTTTTAACTGAAATGAAAATCACATATTTGAACATTGGATTTAAACATAAAATTATAGATGTTAAATTTTTTATATGGAAGTTTTAAATATATCCAATAGCTTTGAAAAATTGCAGATACCTTTATTAAAATTTAGAAACTAATTGTTTTTTTTGTTTTTGTTTTTTCTTTTGGAAAATTTTATTGCTTCTTTTCGGAAAATATAAAACATTTTACTTTCATATTTTTTACAAATTTTAAAATACATTTCTTTTTACTTTGCTCTTTAATTTATTAGTTACTTAGCAACCATATTTCAAAGAATATCAAAATAATAAAATTCAAGTAACTCGCACTATTTTGATGCAATATTGTTTCCGTAAAATAAATAATTTTCAAGTGATTTTAGTATTCTATTGACATAAATGATAAGTTATTTTGATACAAGTTACCGTTTAACTACTATAGAATGATTACCGAAATATTTTTTTCCAAACGAAAATTACAAAAACTTTGAACATGTAATTTGGATTAAAATCTCGTAGTATGTGTTTACATTTGTATACATTTCTTACATGAAATATTATTCATTTTCTGGAATAGATGGGGATATTTCGTCGTTGAAGAGCTAATATAATTTTAACAAGAACGAAAAATCATGCGTCAAACATAGATTATGTAACACTTTCCAACACTTCCAAAATAATTTTACAAATCACACCGTTTAACCCTTCCGGCGCGGAGTAAATCTGTTTTTAAAATGATGAAATTATAGACTGACACAAGAATTTACAAAAGAATTTATTAGAAAATAAAAACTTGCTTATTTTCCTGTAGTTTATAAAAGAAAAAATTTAATTAAATATTATTGGTGCCGTTTGTCAGTTTTGGAATTAAAATTAGGTGTCCTTTTTCGTGGACACCGCCCGCTAAAGGGTTAATAAGCTAAAAGATAACATCTAAGTAAACAATTTGGAAAACGCATAACATATTTAAAAACATAATTTCAGGAATTTCCAACATATACAATATTCGGTAAAATATCCGTATACTTTCATTCAGCCCTGTATTGGATCTGTAGATTTGTATATATACTACATAGGATGCTAAATTTTAGTTCAGTTAGGAAACACGTAGCACAGTTTAAAATTATCCGTGTGGACTTTCTGTCAATAAACGGAAATGTGTTCGCGAACTTTTGTGCTTCCCTGTATAGGATATACAGAATTTATACACACCATGTAATAGACAAAAAGTGAGTTAAAATTAAAATCGTGTTCAGTAACTTAAAACGCACTTCAAAGGGATTATTGTTAACAGACAGAAAAGAATTCTTTTGTGTGTCCCTGTAAATAAACGATGACTTCTATACACACACTATTCTGTAGTAAGCCTCTTGTAATGCACCTTCGTGATATATATAAATTTCAATGCGTTTAAAATAGTGAAACATTATTTAAATAAACCGCAAATGATTTTTCCCCATAGACCGCAATATAACGGAATTCTTTTGAGTATCCCTGTAAAAAAACTATAAGTGCTACACACTTACGTTGAAATAGGGAACATGCTATAGATAACGACAATAACATATAAAAATTGCAGTGCTATCCGAGCATATTTACGGGAGTTAGAGCACGGACAGACGGCCATACGGCAGACGGCAAACAAACCGAAGTCATAAATACTTTTCGACTAGGTTGGAAAGTGTTAAAAATAGGAAAAAATCACTCGTACAACGAGGTGGATAATCTAAAGAAATTAGATTAGCAAAACGATCCTCAAATATTACAATTACTGGAAATTGATAACTTAAAAGGTATCACAAAAAATACTTTATAGCGCCAAATCACGATTGCTATTTAGTGAATTGACAGTGGGCACGATTAGGAATGATTACCCAATAGGTCTAAAAGTTTCCGAATAAGCCTATTTTGAGGAGATTTTAGTATGCTATTGCCATCGAGTTAGATCAGGATATACTTAGAAAAAATAAATATTATAGAATGACCATCAAAATTATTTTTCCAAAACTAAAATTGTAATAACACTAGATTTCTAAAATAGATATAGGTGAAATATAGCAGATTCAGTTTACATGTCCATAAGTTGCTTTTGTACATGAGATGTTATTCAACTTACCTATTAGATACAGGTGTTTTGTGGTTAGCAGGTAAGTAAATATTACTATTTGGGTATTAGGATAACATGAAATTGTTTTCGAAATTGTTGCTTATCCTAATAAACCTACCGTATAGAACGAAGTTCAAAATATACTAGAATCATTCACACAATCAATAGGAAATCACGAATATAATTTTAATGATATTACGGAGGGTTCAGGGGGCAGAGCCCCCCCCCCCCCCCTGAAGAATTTTTTTTTAAATCTAAAAAATTGCAATAATGAAAATTTCATAAAAATGTAAGAATATTATTGCATAAACCGTTTTTTAATTTAACGTTTCTAATTTCTGAAACCTTTGAATTATTTTATATACCTATAAATATATATGTAATTTAAAAATTTTAATTTGCGGATTGTAATATATTAAATATTATGAAAAGTGATATTGAAAAACAATCACTTTCAGAGGTGACGTTGAAGCTCCTGATCTGCAGATGGACTAGTAATAATAAGAATAATAATAACAAGTATTGAGAAAGTTTAATTCTGGTATGTATTAGGAAAATTTCGTTAATCTGAACCTGTATGAACTTGAAGGCTATCTTTGACATGAATCAGAGTCAAAGATCGAATCCTCCCGAGACAGTGATTAATCTTGCATATCAAGACTTGAAGTTGCAGCATTTAAATTAAATAATAGATTACTAAAACCAACTGGCTGTTATTAAAACACAAACTATTTAATTTATATCAAACTATTTTATATTTGTCCTTTGTGGAGCTTATAGATGGACTGATTGGATTTGATAATTAGATAACTATATTCCATTGTCTAACCTGAATGCTTATGGATAGATCCAAGATCAGGGAAGAACTAATTCCGCTGATTCAATTATTTACATTCATATGCTCATGACATTCGGCATTTTTTATGAACTGCATTTTAAATTCAGTTCACAAATTACGAATTTTGTACACGATAAGTTTATATAAAAGATTTAATATCATTGGTAATCACTACGCGACCGCAGATCTGCCATTTTTTACGGAATAGAAATCTCCATCCTATTTAATCGAAAAAATCCTTCCATTAAATAAGGTAAATTTAAATTTTCGAAAATAGTTGTGTGAGATTACGTTTCATAAATAATAGTGAGAACCCCTGTTGAACATGGTAGAAATTATAAAAGCACACTGAAAAAAATGTATATCACAAATTCACATTTTAGAACTTCAATATTATACGCTGAAGTGTCATTTAATTAGGGATAGGCAGAGTTATTCAACTATCATCGTGCTGTTTCTTCATTTCTGTGCATGTGTGGATACAGTTGTAAGATATGTACCGGATGTTTCAAAATAGTAGTTATGGTGATTAAATCTGAAACCACGGATCATATAAGCATAGTTCCAATTACAAAATGCAATAAAGTCAAGTATAGCTTTTAGATAAGTTATTTGTTTTACAGAGGTATGTGTATTAAAATACGAAATTTATTTTGTATGCGGCCCCACTTTCTTAGTGTTACTTAAGTCGTACAAAAATATGTTATTTTCGTACATCGGCTTTCAAAAAATAATGCGGGTGCCAATTACTGTATTAAAGCACACGTAAAGAACTCCTTCGACCTCTTAAGCTTTCAAAATACTAGTAATTTATTCAACGATAAATATTTCAACCCTTTTCTACAAAAAATTTTCAAACAGTAAACAATTGTGTTTTCACACATGGCATTTTATAAGATTCAACATGAGAATTAAAGATAAGAGAATATTAATAAAATAAATAAAAACATGGGCTATAATTGCAACATACTCCCATCTTTTGATTATATCTTATAATCAAAATTTTGTCATTCTATTAGATCTAATGTTTTTAACTTGTAAATATAACTCGCCCTTTGAAGGCTCAACCTGAATTTCATTCAAAGTCAATTTGGAAAAAATATTTTTTACTCGATGACACTGGATGACACTTCTAGAGGATAAATTCTTTGAATAGGCTGAAGCATCTACGAATGAGCCGTTTCTAATTTCAAGAGGCGAACTTTACAATTTTTGCCACAAATAAGCTCTGGACACGCTCTAAAGACCATTTTATCCTTTTCTTCTTATATGCTCCCACTATGACTATATCTCCCTATACATAGGAAATCCAATCCTGAGCCTAATTTCCCGCCCCGGGATTTCGGTGTAACCTTTCTTTTTTTAAATGTTTCTATCATCTTCTTTGTTCTCAAAGTCAAAACCTGTCACTGTCAAATTTATTCTTTCATCTCCTTCAACTTCCCTTTTGAAAAACTGTTAGATCTTAAGGTTCGTGGTAGTGTAAGAACTCATGCCGGTAGGCAGCTAAAAACATAAACAACATTTATTCAGATGTGAACAACCTCGTTACATCGCGGCTAGTGAAAGACTCGCGACCGACCGACGATCTGCCGATCACATAAGCGCACCGCATTGGCGCCATCTGTTGTGGACAAGATCGAGTATTACACTCATAACATTCCCCCCCTTCTTAAAGAACACACAAAATGTCAGAGTCTTTTACATAGAGATAGTTCAAAGCAAAACAGTCTATCACAGAAAACAGTTCAATTCTAACGAACAGTTTGTCAGGTTCAAGGCAAAACAGTTTAAAACTGTAGACGTGCTGGTTTCACTTTAATACGTCCTGAACGCCTAAGCAGTGGAGTACTTACATCAGGGGTGAACACTTGTGGTGATAGAACTGGGGGGTTTGCAGGTGACTTGTTCACTATATTTGGAGAACTTACTTCTAAGGAGAGAACAGCGGGTTTGGGGGTGCTTGTGGGAACCTGCAGATCAGCAGATTCTGTTTGTGCAGCTGTAGGAGCTGGTAAGTCAGGTGGAGTACGAACATCAGCAGGCAGATCTTCCAGCCTGAGCCTCAGCTGGTCAATGTGACGTGTCCAATTTCCCAAAGGGGTTGAGACTTCCCACATAACTTTTCCCACGGGACGTAAAACATTGCCCGCAACCCATGGTGGGCCACGACCAAACGAACGCACCCAAAGAGTGCCTTTTGTATATTTATCTGAGCTGATCTCTTCCTCCTCATTCGTTTGGCTCACAGGATCTCTAATCAGGTCCAGCCGTGTCCGGAGAGGACGGCCAAACATAGCCATAGCTGGATATATACCTGTAGCTGCTGATGGTGTATTTCGATGATTGAGGAGAAACCGAGACAGCCTATCTGCAAGAGTCCCTCCAGTCATTTTCTTCAGGGCTGATTTCACTGTTCGAAGCGCTCGCTCCGCTAGACCATTCGAACGTGGATGGTACGGTGGCGTTTTAACCTCAGCAATGCCATTGCGAGATAAGAAATTCTTAAATTCTTCACTTTTGAATCCAGGGCCATTGTCGCTGACCACGCTTTTGGGGAGGCCGAAACGAGAAAATAGGCTACGTAATACCATTATGGTTACACTAGCAGATATACTAGATACTTGCGCAACTTCTAGCCATTTTGTCTTGGCATCTACAATTATCAGAAGCATGTGGCCTTCCACTGGACCTGCATGGTTTATATGGATCCGTTCCCATGCTTGCTCTGGCATAGGCCAAGGAACATACTTTGTCGGAGGTGCTGAAGCATTTTGTTGACATGCAACACAACCCTTTACTTTAGCTTCCAGATCAGTATCTAACCCTAGCCACCAAGCGTAGGAACGAGCATGTGCTTTTATGGCACTTATGCCTTGGTGAGATGAATGGAACTCGTCTAGGATGAATTTTCTAAATTTTTCAGGGATGAGCACTCGTGAGCCTCTAAAAATTATATCTTCTTCCAAACATAATTCATCCTTTACTCTGAGGAAGGGATACAAATTCTGCTCTATTTTCTTAGGGAAACCTTTCAAGATGTAAGATTTTAGCTTTCTTAAGTCAGGACATTTGTCGATTTCAGTGCCAATCAGATGCCTTGTCACAGGAGTGTCGTCCAGCTGAGTTAATAACAGCACCGACTCTGCTGGAACTGGTGGATCAGCATACTTGGTATTCAGGAGCGGTCTACTGCAAGCATCTGCATTAGCATGCGAACTTCCCTTTCTGTACTTGATCGTGTATGAATATGCTGCAAGGGTCAGAGCCCAACGCTGGATTCGCGCAGCAGCTACCACTGGGACCGGCTTGTCTAGAGAAAGAAGGTTCACTAAGGGACGGTGATCAGTGAGCAATGTGAATGTTCGTCCCAACAGATATTTGCGAAATTTGGTAACACCAAAAACCAAAGATAATGCCTCTTTCTCTATATGGCTGTAGTTCTTTTTAGCTTCGTTTAAGGAACGGGAAGCGAAAGCTATTGGACGATCGCCATCGTCAGTTTCGTGGGATAAAACGGCTCCAAGCCCATAAGGACTCGCATCACAGGCCAACACAACCTCTTTCCCGTTATCAAAGTGTATCAGCAGCGATGAGTTCTGTAGTACGTCTTTCACTTTCGAAAATGCTTCCCTCTGCTGTGTCTCCTATCTCCATTTAGATTTGGCTTTCAACAACTCATATAATGGAGCTAACAGGGTGGCCATGTTTGGTAAAAACTTACCATAATATGTAATCAATCCAATGAAGGATCGTAGCTCATCAACATTCTTAGGATCACGTGCTTTTACCACAGCATCCACTTTAGACTCCAGTGGATGAAGTCCTTCCCTGTCAATCCGATGACCAAGGTATTTGACCGAAGACTTCAAAAATTCACATTTATCAGAGTTCAGCTTCATTCCAGCTTCCTGTAAACGTGTTAGAACAGCCGTCAAGTTCTGTAGATGTTCAGCTTCATCCTTTCCAAAAACCAGAACGTCATCAAGATAGCAAGTAGCCTTCAGACCATGTAGAATTTTGTCAATTTCTCTCTGGAACATAGCTGGAGCTAAGGCTACTCCAAACGGTACTCTAGTGTAGCGGAAAAGTCCTTTATGGGTATTAACCACGACTAGATCTTTGGACTCTTCGTCTAGCTGCAACTGGCAGTAGGCATCACGAAGGTCCAGTTTAGAGAAAACAACTCCGCCAGAAAGCTGAGCAAATAAATCTTCGATGTTCGGCAGTGGATATTGTTCCAATTCAGTCACCTTGTTGGTTGTTAATTTAAAGTCTCCGCATATTCTGATGCGTCCGTCACGCTTCAACACAGGCACAATTGGCGCTGCAGACTCAGCGGTCTTAACTGGCTCAAGAATGCCTTCTTTAACGAGGCGAACCAACTCCTGATCAACCTTGTCTAAAAGAGCATACGGGATTGGACGTGCCTTGAAAAATTTAGGTGTTGCAGAATCTTTCTTTATCAAATGCACTTTGACGTCTTTCACAATACCTAATTCTGGTGAAAATAAATCTTTGAATCTTTCTAAAAGATTATGTAACATCAGTTCAGGAGTTGGCACATTGTTTGTGGCATAAGATTGGTTCTGGTTTTTAAAAATATCCATCAACTGCAATGGATAAATCCAGTTGCGGCCTGCTAAATTCATGTTTCCTTGCCCAACAATCATCAAAGGTAATAAGCAAAACTTTGATTCATAGGACACATTAACGTGTGTCATTCCTATCACTTCAATAGGATGCTCTGTATAAGAATTTAACTTAATTGCAGTTGGCTTCAAAGGGAGGAAAATATTCTTCTACACTATTAAATATACTTATATACTTAATGGCATTAAGGAAAAAGGGGCACCTGAATCCACTTCAAAAACGAATGGCTTGCCCTGGAGTAAGCATTCAACTTTAGCAGGTGGCAAGGCTTCTCCCATCCCTGATATGTTGAATAGTGTGTAGACTGGTGGCACCTTATTTTCTGCTTCCTCCACCTGCAAATTATGCACCCGAGCTCCCTGGTTTCTCTTCTTAGACATTATATTATGTGTATGAAATAATACATTATTAATTACTAACTCTGCAAGCATTGTTACTTTTCGCTTACAATTTGTTAAGAAATACGCCTTTACTTGAGTGCGTGACGTCACATGCAAATTACCTATAAAACATGAAAGCGCTTAAAGAAATACTATATTATTGTACTCATAGAAAATTTTTAAACATTAATATTATTAAATACTAAATTTAACAAAGAAATCATATTTACAATGTAATTTACACATAATTTGCTAAAATTGCTTTTTGAAAATGTCTGATTTTTGATGCAAAACATTATTTCTCAAATATTTTTTTTTTTTTTTTTTTTTTTTTTTTTAAGAATTGGACAATAATTTCGAAGCTGGTAAAATAAAAAAGACGCCACTTTATTGAACTTACAAAAAATATATTAGTTTTTAAAATTAAAATGAATGTTTTACATTAAAAAAAATTTTACGTCTTTTTTTTTTTTTTTTTTTTTTTTTTTGATAGACCATTTTACTTTTAATTCTTCTTTTTTTAACACCCATCTGTAAAGAATAATTAATGAAAAATACTATAATGTGTTCTTTAAATGCAATTATTGTCCACCTAAATCCAAGGAATTTAAATATGCCTCCTTGGTTGAAGCTGAAGCTGAGAAATGTTACGATATAATGGTTTCTATGTCAATATTTGACAGACGATTTTTTGTTATGAAAATAAATTTAATCATGAAGTTTGAGTATGCAATAATATTTTTTTATTTCTTAGAAACTTTATTTTAATATTAACAAACCAGTGGAAACAAGTTGCCTTTGTAAAATTAGAAGCTAAGTTATTTATTTTTATCTCCAAATGTACTATGTCATTTAAACGCACTTCTAGTAATCTTTTTAATATGCGAAAAAAATCCTATTATCCTCTCAGAATGTATCTTCTAATGTCAAATTATAGTGAGTGAATCTGAATTTTTATTGGTTTATAAAAATATTGTCCATATGCAGTTTCTTTTAACGGCACCGAGAAAGCCATTGCATTAGAAATTGAAAAAAAAAATGATAAACTAAAATTTTCTAAAATGATAAACTATGGGAAATATTTGAAAAAATTGCTAAAGAATGGTCTGAATTTTTTTTTTTTAAGTTGACAGTAATTTTACTCGTGTTCTAAAGCATATGTACATCAAGTTTCGTTCAAATCGGACAAAAACTGTAGATTTGTATAAACAACATACATACCAAGAACGACTTTTATATATATAGATAGATAGTAGGAAGAAATTAGATAATATGAGCAGAAAGTACGCATGTCAATTTTTAAAAATATTTTCTGACGATAAAACAGAAGTGCTGCCCCTACATTCCCGAAACAGGCTTAAAAATGTATTTTCGAAGGGAAGAAAAATTCTGCTCACAATATTCACTGACCAACTAATATGTAAACTCAGCCCTCCTCTTGCTTTTGGCGGTAGTATTAAGATGTACCAGTTTCCGAACTCATTGTCAGTAGATTGAAATGTGGTCATTGTATTGTCAGTATATTTTTAGTTATTCTTATTATTGTTATATATGGCTTTATTTCACATGCAATGTATCAAATATTTGTTAATAAAGAGTTTTCGATGAAGTTTTAAATTTTTCTTTCGAGTGTCGACATTAGGTATGTTAGGTGTCAGCATAAGGAACATTCCCCTCTGAAGGTGTCAGAATTAGGAGCAAAAACACTCTTTCGAATTTTAAGTATTAAAATTTCAAACCCTATCAATTTCTAAAATGGTACCAGAGCATTTTGTGGAGGAGATCTTGATGAAAATTTTGAGCTCAGTAGGATGTCATTTCGTTGAAAAGTAACGAATACAGCTTGGAATATGTAAACAAATTTCCTTAAAGTGTCGGTATTCGGGTGCCTATTGGAATTTATTCCCTGCCACAATATCCTCATTGGTATGAATCTGTTCAAAAAACATCATTTAATTCACGAAATTTCAACTTAGGTAACGTAAATTTTCATTTTGAAATATTAATTTCGTTGACAGTTGATATTTACTCACCTTGAATTTGTTCTTAAGACTGGATTTTGGCTAATTCTAATTGAAGAATTAATTCCAGTTTTTCAACTTTACTCCTTAATCCAACTTCTTTTCTAACTTCTCCGTTTCTAATTCTTGTTCAAGTCTTTCTTTTTCTTTTCTCTCAGAAACAGTGGTTGGTAAAATTTCTTGTAAAAAAGTAGAATCTTGTTTATATTCTTTGTTATTCAAAATATCATTTAGGGTTGCAATTGTATAATCTTACAAAATCGATTCACCAATTTCCTCCACTATAAACTTTAAATCGGCTTTTTTAAAACCTTTCAGTGCTTGAAACATTTTGCTTCAAAAAAATCTTGTGATTCAAATGTTCTGCCGCGGACGCCACAAATGTTATTTAAAACGTATAAAAGCATATTATTTTAACAGTTCAGCTTTCAAAAAATAATGCAGAAGCCAATTACTACGTTAAAGGACATGAAAAGATGACATTCTAACTCTTAAGCTTTCAAAATACGAATGATTTATTTAACGGTAAATATTTCAACTTTTTTCTACAAAAACTATTCAAGCAGTAAACAATTTTGTTTCTGCAAACGTGAATTGAAGAATTAATTATCACGTGAAAAACAATAGTTTTTCACGTGACCTCTTATAAAATGCATCACCAGAATTAAAGATTAGAGGATAATAAAAAAATAAATAAAAACAGGGACAATGGATGCAACATTTTAGAACTTGTATTTAGAAATACATTGCCCTGCTAGTGTAAGAAGGGAAAAAATACCATACCCTCAGTGGAATATTTGACGAGATATTTAAAATTAAAAGTAATGAGTTAACACCACTTAACCAGCCGTGTTGTCATATGTTTTGTGTCAAAAAGAAGCCTTACTTTAAAGGGCAAACTATAAGATAAACAAGATGAAATAAAGATCCATATAGTTGAAAAGTGACGTTTAATTTCATTCCAAACCATGCAAGAAACAAAATTTTAGAGTTTCCACAAGGAAAGACGCGACTATGGCACGCATGCCGGAAATGGAAAGTACGACAATTTCTCTGGCACTTGAAAAATTAAAAATTTATAATCATTAAAAGATAAAATTATTTCCTTTTTTTTTTTGTTATAATGAATAAAATATGACTTAACACGTACAGACTATCACAATAAATGCAATTATTTTTGCATGAATTAACACATTATATTTTTTTATGTGATGTTATTAATCGTTTTAGACATGTAACTAATTTGCATTTCTATCTGAATTTAAAAAGGTTTGTCATCAAACGAATTTCTTAAAACAGTCACTACAATAAAATAATAAGTGTACTCAATTTTTCTATGTATGCTTCTAAAACCAACAAAATATGAACCGGTATGAAGCATTGTCCGACGAACGCACAACAGCAAAAATCTCAATAATAAATAACTAGCTGGCTTCGCCCGCTAGTGGGCCCCTATTTTACATCGGTGCCTCGAATCTTTTGTATTCTCCGGCTCGCATCCCCCTCGAACCGAACGAACGTCCGACCCGGGTCCCCGCTGTTTTCGGCACTGGATAATCCCTTAAATTGCACATCGAATAGTATAAACCTCTAACTGAACGAACCTCCGGCTCGGGTCCCCGCTGCCTGCGGCACCGTATAGCAGTCGTGCTGCGCACGCGCTGCAGTATACGTTAGTTCCGCCTTCCGCCACCAGGTGGCGCAATCAGTTTATACGATCATAACTGAAATCGTTAAGGCTTTCGATGTCGAGTCGAATGAGCCATACCCCATCGTTTTCATGCCCGTAGAGCCGGAGATAGGAAAGCGCCCCCTGGTGGTGAAAAACGAACTAAAATCGGTAAGCTCGATCGATGTCGAGTCGAATGAGCCATACCCCGTGGTGATCCTTCGCATAGAAACAGAGATAAGAAAACGCCCCCTGGAGGTGAAAAAACGAACTAAAATGGATAAGATCTAGTATCCTCTATCGATGTCGAGTCGATTGAGCCAAATCGCGTCGTGATGTGACCCATAGAACCCGAGTTGGCAGAAAAATCCTTTAACTACACCTTCCACCACCAGGGAGCGCAATCTGTTCTATACGAACATGACCAAAATCTGTAAAGCTATCGAAATCCAGTCGAAAGAGCCAAACCCCGTCGTAATCGGGCCCATAGAATCCGATTTCCGGAAGCGCCCCCTGATGGTGAAACGTTTAACTAAAATATGTAAGCGCTATCGATATCTAGTCGAAAGAGCCAAACCGCGTTGCAATTGGACTTGCAGAACTCGAGATATTATGAAATGAATATATAAATCTGATATTATTATTCGAAAAGAGTGGTATAAACTCAGAAACTGTAAAAAACGTTATAGAGGGTCCTTATTACTTTAATTATGATGTTTGGAATCAGTTTGGTGGAAATCCGTAACATAGTTTCTGATTTATAGAAACTGACCATACTTAAGAGCAAAAAACTTGAAAGGGGGGGAGGGGCGTTGACACTGCTTTTCCTCAAACACTGATTTAGACTACCGGAGTACTTGTTCAAAGACTTTAAAAAGCTTAGAACTGACAAAAAAAAAATCTGGAATTATTATTTGAAAATAGTGGCAATATTTCTATACGTATAATCAAACGTTTAAAAATGTTAAATTTGTTAAATGGAATTTGTCCTGTTCAACGCCATTTCCTCAAAAATATTACAAATGTACAAATATATCTTATTTACATCAACCGTCATGATCCGATAGCTTGTCGGGAGATATCAGGTCACGTGAAAATACTTGTTTAAAAGACTGTAGGAAAGCGATGGAATTAATTAAAAATTAAACATCGTTTCTGGTAAACTAATCATCCTAGCTTAGCCCTTTCCGGCACAGTGGTCCCACTCCGGGCACACCTAATTTTAATTCCAAACTTGCATTCGGCACCAAGAATATTTTAATGAAATTTTGTTTCTATAACGAAAGCTTAAAATAAGGAGTTCATATTTTATAAAAAAAAAGTCGTTTGTAAATTCCGGTGTCAGTCAGCAATTTCTCATTTTACGAACAGACTTTGTCTGTGCCGGAAAGGGTTAAAAAAACATATTCTTAATCCTCACGCAAAAATACTCTAGGATGCATGATTTTCAAATCGGTAAAAGCAATATTTAAAAAAAATTTATACCCGGCTAAAAAACAGAGTAGGTTTTCGTTTTGAAATATTTCCTTGTCTGAAAATATCCGGTCACGTGTCGTTTTTCTGCATAGGTTACAAATGATTAGAAATAAATTGCTTCATTAACAGGTTTTTAATTGATATCTTCCGATTTTACTGGCCGATTCGTACGATCTTTTCTTTGTTGAAATCAGGATTTTTTTACGTATGATGGCCGATTTGGGTGTCCATAGATTAATTCCTTCATTGTTTTTCGAAAACAGACTGGAGCGATAAATAGACCCTGTCACGTGACAATCCTCCTATCGTCCTTCGAGACATTTGTCGCGGGAGCCAGTCTGAAATATCCCAGCCGCGCTTGGAAAGAAATAAAAAATTCTTTTTTATCGATCGATTTTTAAAGGATTTTTTGCGGTTCTAATTGTCGTACGGAAATGATTTTCGAATTTATGAAAGCGGACGCTGTCCTGCTTCTGTTCGTCCGACTTTCGAATTTCTGGGCCCGCGACTTCCCGAGATGCGAGTCGCTTTAAAAGCGCGCAGTACAGTTTTCGGCTTAACTTTGCTCCGTGGCGTCGCTGCCTTTTTCGAGATTCGTCTCGACTGGCAACCCGCTGAGGAGAAGTTTTGTGGTTTTCGGATTCTTTTGCCACTTAGGTTTCGATTCGATCAATTAAAACAGTTTTGTTAATGAATAACTCCCTGGGTCTGGGTCGGACTCCCGAGCCGCCCGAACTTGATCTTCGCGGCGTTTTTACGAATTTTTCGGTACACGACCGCTCTCCGTGCGTCGCCTGGTCCCGGAGTCTTTGCGTGTACAAACCGGGAATGCACAGACACACTCACTCACACACAGACGTTTACCGACATTAATAATTATCCGATTAACAGATTTTTTATGCAAGTTGGAATATTTTTAATTAGATATTGCATTAATGATATGTGAAAAATTAGTAAAATAAAATTCGAATTTTTCCCGTGTTTACAGTACGTGTCAATTATTTGAATCCTATTTCCAAATCCAAACTTCATAAAAATCAATGGCTTTTTCCAATATACAGAAAAATCACATTTTGATTTTTGTTCTTGTTATTTAATGCATGAAAGTGACGTATTCGGTTAACTAGTGTTTCGTATAAGCAACACATGCTTTAATATCTATTTATGTAAAAGTTCGACACGTTGCAATGATGATAGATATTATTTATTAATTTTTGGCACGCGCACATAAATAGGTTTGTCATTCTTGGTTTCCACGAACTGAATAGAACTGCGATATGAAGAAATGAAAAAACTGCTTTAATGACATATTTTAATTTTTAATTTCGAATTTAATTCTTTATGTCTGAAACATGCACAAAAGGACAAATATTCAATATTTGAATTCTTTTTAACACTTTCAAAGGTAAACTTGAAAAGTGTACTAGTATCCAGCAATGGCACCTGTGTTGTAAGATTGATCTAAAAGTCACAAAAGAAATAATTTTTAATAATTCAAAAAGTATAGACTAGTATAAAGATAGAGATTTCACATATATATACGGAAAGACGTGGGATTTTTGGATAGAAAAAAAAAATATTGCTATAATATCTGCATTTGTCACCAGCAGTTAGAAATTTATTTGGTGGTAAAGTGCTGCATGTCGTTATTTAAGCCTTCATGTTGCAGCACAAATCCTTTTCGATGTTCTGAAGAGTATTTTACCACGTCTCACAGCGATTCTCCCTAATGGCATCCGTATAGTTCTGAACATTTTTAATCATAGATGCATTGTGAACTGTGCTGCGTCGCTGTGCAAACTAATCGCTGAAATGAAACGGCACTTGGTGATGAAAATTTATTTATTCTGGTAATACAATTTTCGTTGTTTAAAAATTCCCATAACTTTTAGTACATTTCTGTAAAAACCACATCGTGCAACTGTATATATATTTCAAATTATTGAATTTTATTTTATTTTCGACTTTTGAAAGACTCAGTACAAGTACAGTGTATGCAAACCGAAAGATAACCACTTTGTTGCCATCAATGGGCATCATTAATGAATGCATGCCGAAAGAGAGCCACTTTGTTGCCATCAATGGGCATCATTAACATATGCAAGCCGAAAGCTAACCACTTTGTTGCCATCAATGGGTATCATTAATGATTGCATGCCGAAAGCATGCCGTTTGCATGCCGTTCTAACGATTTCTTTAAAAATGTAAATTCATTCAACACTGACTTTAGGTATATTTAAGGTTATTATCACGGTCCTGGATTACGCAGGTCTTTCATCTAAAAATATGAAATCAATACAATGCCCGGTGTCCGCTGGCCGAAAAATCATACAAATTTTATGGTGTGCACTTCCGAAAGCAGTAGGGCTCCCAACATTAGGTTCGTTTGGAAAGATTTTCGTTTAAAAATATAAAATCAAAACAGATTAAAGCGTGAGTAGTACGTGAGTAGTAGGTTGAAGGTTGAAGTACATTTTATAGTTTCATTTCATAGATATTCATATACGATTAGCATTTTGCTCGTTCTTTGCAAACGAAAAATTTCATAAGGCGCCTAAATTGCAAATTTGCGACGCTGTATTGGAAGCCTTCAGAAATTGCAACTAAACTTACATTCTTAGTACGAATCCTGAATTTTTCAAATTACAGGTTACTGTGCTCAATAATTTTAGTGTTTATCAAGTTTAAATATATATATATATATATATATGTATTTTTACAGATGAATATGGAAAATCGGGTCTTATTATGTGCAATTAACAGAGTGCGCGTAGAAACTACAAATTATCATACTTAGAACAATCCATAAAATAAAAAGATAAAATTTATCATACAAAGAATTTCCTGTGTTAAATTGTTGACATGAGATATAGTGTTTTACGATATCGTCTGCTTTTTCCCGTTTGTTTTGTAATTTTTTTAAATGCTTCACAGTGAAATTATCCACTTTCGTTGCTTTTATTTTAAACTGTCAAAATTTGGAATATGTACTAAAAGAACCATTCTAGCTAGTAGGAATCACAAAATGACAAAAACAATTATAAAATGCCAAAAGACCACACATGGGTACAATTTATTTTTAAGTTGCAGTCTACTTTAAATTTATTTAATCTCTACTGTTAAAAATGTATTTAATCGTTATGTTTACTGGACTATATTTCAATTTATTGACCTGAAAATGTTGCAATATATGTATGACACTTTTAAATATATTTATTCTGTGTAAATAAACAAACGTGTGTGTGTGAAATACTATATACAAAAACTTTAACATTTAATCATTTAGTCAATTTCTTTCTCTTAAGTTTAAACTGCATTTTTGTAAACTTTGTATCCTGTTGATAATTATATTTTAAATAAGTAATTATTTGAAAGGCTCGGGTATAAAAGAAGGTGACAAACAAAATGCAAATTTCGAGATATTCGAGATTTCTAAAAAAAAAAATAACAAACAAAACTGTTGGTTAACAACTTGCTTAATAACTGTTGTTAAACAACTATGTGATTGCTTCCTCTAAAACAGCTGATTTGTTAAGACTGGGCCTTTAGTTAACTTATGTGCCACATTTTTTGTATGATAGATTTTATTTTATTGGACTTATGTGCAGAGTGTTTTCGTTATTAAAATTCATATCTAAAATTTATCTTTACTTATTATGGCATACACTATGTAATAAATAAACCTTGTACTTTTAAAAGGGTTGGTAGGATGCAGTTAAATAATTTTACATGAAAATCAGAAAAAAATAATAACTTGCAGTCACCATATTTTACACCCGAGTCCTTCATTTTTTTATAAAAATAAAAAACTGATATGAAACATTTTTTTAACAGTTGACGTTGATCATTGCATAATATTTAGCTCAACGAGTGCGTCAAAGAAAATACACAAGTATCCAAAATAATTTCATTTGTTACTCTACTAATTATTATTTTTTTTTCTTTTTTTTTCTTTTACTATTTTATGAAATTAAATAGTTTTAACTAAAAATACTGATATCAGTATTTTATTTTTGATATTTAATCCGATAAAACATGTGATTACACACAAAATGCTCGTTTTGTATTTTTTCTTCACATACGGGTCACTATGATGTGCATTTTTTCTCTCTCTCAAAATTTATTTAAAAATTAAGGTGCGCATGATACATGAGTATTTTAATGACTGCAGTCTTTGTGTATGACTACTATTCACTGCAGAAAACCATTGGACGGCAATTTTGTATTTAAATTTGCGAAACCACAAAGCAATAATGTGCATTTTTAATAGAAGCTGTTAGATTTTAATAAAATAAAATCTGTTTAAAATGTCTTCTCCAATTTTTTTATCACAATTTTTCTCCAAATGAGCTATTAAAAATCCTGGTGTGCGTGTTACACGAGGGCGCAGCATACACGAAAATATGCGATAAATAAACAGGCTCAAATTATGATCTATTTTTCATGCATTATAATTTAGTCTTGTAAGAAAGAAAATATTCCTTCTAAAAATTGTAGTTCAAAAATTTCACCAAGAAGTTAAATAGTAAAGGTAAGAGCAAGTAAAATTTTTAATCAGAGAAGAATTTCAATAAAATAAATAGTAATGATATCCCAGATGCAAGCAAATCATGCCAATTAAACCTTAAACATTTCCTTTGTTTTATTCATTACTGCGTGATGCTGAGCATTAAGCGCTGATTCGCATGTTATGGGAATGCATGAAAACTTAGTTTGAAGAAAAAATAATACAATTTATTTATGTAAAACTCAAAAAGTGTATTAAAATGAATGCAATTATCATTGTCTATACTATGTTATTTTCGAATCATCTGGAAATCATTATTATGAATACTAGATTTATTTAAATTACAGATTTCAAAGACAGGCTTTCTAATATATTTTTTAAGTAAATACTTTAAAAAAATAAGTTATTTAGGGCCTTTTAGATAAATTACATCATAATTATTTCATTTATATTTATATACACATATGAATACGTTATGATATACGTATGTACAAGGTGTCTATTAAAAGGGGCAGTGAGGGGGGCACAGGGGACAATTGTCCAGGGGACCGCGATCAGTAGGGGGTCGGAGTGGATAAATGTTTTTCCTTACAAAATTATGATTAAAAACTGTACTTGAATTTTCCTTCTATTTTCAAATGGTCGTTTCTTGAATCGTCCTACTGCGACCGCAAATACGGAAAACATTTCTCAAGAAATATGTTTAATCTCTTTCCGACAAAATTGAAGTGTAGTTGTAAGACTCTTGGTCATTAATTGTCCATCTGGGAAGGAAACACCGGGAGTTTCCTCCTCCTGTGAATGAAAGAAAAGGTGAAATTCCCAGAGATCAGAGATAATTAGCGTGTGAGTTAGCAAAAAAAGTCTAATGCGTGAAAAAATTTAAGTTTTATCTCATGCAAATATTATATATCTGTGAAGAAAGAAGCTTTATAATTAGAAGTCTCGTAATATTTCTTATTTTTTAGAAAGTAATTTTTTTTCTTATTTTGGTGACACCTGTTGCAATAAATCTGAATACATACTTTGATGTATTAACTAAATTGTGAGGCACTTCTAAACGTAACGGCTTAACTTAGCTTATCGTAAATTTTCCGTTGTAAAAGAAGTATTAAAAGGGGTCATCTGATGCTTATTTACGCACAAATACACAGGTAAATAATAAAATAAACATGAAATTTACAAGTTTATCCCCATCTATCACATAGAAGTCTTGATGGGCCCATGTCTCGACCCATTGAAAGACAGATTGAATTTTGAAGAATGATTTTGTAATGCTTTTTTCATTATTTCTTTTTGTAATTTTTAACATTTGATATTTGATCCGAAGACTAAAAGAAGTTCACTAAACTAGACTATCTGGTAAGAACCAGGCTTAATTGATAACAATCTTGGACATGAGCAATTAAATTTTTGAAAACGAAAAATAATTTAAAAAATAATTAAACTTTATTTATGGTACACTTTACAAACTGTATAATATTTTTAATGTCTTTTTAGCTTTGCAATTGTATTTTGTATCTTTATTTATAAAATTAAATATATCGTGGGCAGGTAATGATCCACAATTATATTTTTTAATGCAGAAATACAACTATAAAACAAGCAACTCTGACATTAAAAAAAAAAAAATCATAATTGAAAAATATATCACCAGAATAAACTAATCATAGAATCGAATCCATGATAACGAATGTCGGAACGAGCGAGAAAGTGAAATAAAAGCAAAAAACTTTTTTACGTTGCAATCTGAATAAGAATAATTTTCACTCAAATTTTAACTAATTGAAATGAAACTCTTTTAGCTGCAAAATAGCTTTATAATCTGAAGATAAAAGAGCTCCTTCAGAATTTGACAAAGCACTGCGTCTGTTTTGCATTTTCACAATCACTACTGCTAAAATAGAGTGGTTATTTAAGAAGATAAATAGTAGGGGAAAATCGGATACCCTATTATTAGTTGTTTCTTGGTGCCAGACTTCCCAACAAAATTTAATGAAACGTTGCGTAAATAATCTGCACTTATCCTAAAACAACAATATCAGTAATATCATTTAAAATATATACGATTTGTTTATCACATATTTATTAATAATTTAGTTTCTAGAAAAAGTCAAATGATCCGGTTTTACCTCGTTAGTGGGATAGAACCTTATGGATTCACTGGTCCTAGAGTAAAAAAAAAAGAAAAGAGGTGTATGCTTCTTTTTTTTTAACAGAATATTTTATTTTACAATTAGCAGAATGGCTTTACCCGAGTTAACCATGGAGGCCTTTTGGGAAAAATAAACAAAAATGTAATGTCCTAAAAATACGGCTATCACAATAACGGAGGTCTGTGCATTCGCGCCAATAAATCGTTACAACGATAATCAGAAAAAATCGCGCAGCTTTATAAATGAGAAGAACATTTTTCTCTGCCGCGTATAACAGAAAAATATACAATTTTCATGACTACACCGAAGAAAAAAATTAATCCAAATGAATCCAAATCCATTTAGTGGAATTCTATTTCATAAGGCTTGGAAATAAAGCCTATACTTTATAGATAAAGAACGTTAAACTGATAAGAGCCAGCGGACTCCACTGATGATAAAACATAATTTTTAAATGGACACTTTCATTTTCATTCATAAAAATTATATATACAATTATTACTTGATAATAACATCATTTTATTATTTTCTTTGTATTTTCTAATTAGTACGGATCTTAATTTGAATATACATTTAATGTTTTGTTACATTGTGAGTGACGCCATATTTATTAGATTATTGAGTTTTTTTTTCCCTGAAATTTTTCTTGAAACTGAAATGTCTGTACCATAGTAGAGGCTTTAACTCCAAATATTAAATATAGATACTATATCTCTGAAATCCGCACATGCTGGTTATGATTAGTGATGGGCGATTCTGAAAAATTTGATAATCGATCAACATCGATACTGTATAAAACAACATCGATTAAAAAAATAATCGATTAACAAATTCTAGTATCGATGTTTTAGAATCGATACTTACACAGATAGCTTAAAAAGAGTAACTCTCAAATTTATCGATCAAATGGCAGGAAATTTGATCATACATCGTGATAATGGAAATTAGCAGATAATAATCGATATTTTTGGCGCTCATTTCTTTAGCATAGCAGTATGTAATATATTAGCTACTGTCAAATTTTGTTTCAAGGAAGTTTTTTTGTTTCTGTCCAGATAAAATTGTTATCTTTTCAGTTTAGAGGTAGGGGGTTCTAAGAGTGAATTAGGGAAGGGAATTAGGGAATGCGTAAGGGAAAGAAGGGGTGGAAGGGGAAGAGGGCAGTGTTAAATTCAGGGGGTGGCTTGGGGGGGGGCATTCGCCCCCGGATCATTGAAATGCCCCCGAAAGATTTGAGATTTTAAGCTTTTAATGGTTAAAAAGTGCAATTTCGCCCCGGAAATCTACAATGCCCCCCCCCCCCCGAAAAAAGTGTCTGAATTCAGCACTGAAGAGGGCTAACTGTATTTTAGCTAGAATTTCTTGTCCGAATTTAATAAAAATTTAGAAAGAAGTAGGGCTGATGCCCAAGCCACCGAAAATAAAAGATCCTAAATGTGAGATAAAAATTAAGGGAGGGGGCAGTCTCCCTCCTCCCGGAATCATAACTTTTTTAATTATGGTCAGATTTGAATGGGACCTTTTCTGACATTCTTCTCAAGTCATTCGGTTAATAACTAAACATTTGTAGTATATCTCCAACTGTTTGTCACCACTATTTAAGAACAAGGGGAACGTTTTTCCCACACGGGGGGCACTTTTCTAAATTTTGCCGATACCCCTCGTGTGATATATCGTCGGAAAGGTCTGTGACCGCTTGATCATATTATGCATCTCCCGTGTCCATCCCCCACTTTGCTCACCCAAGGGGGGTACTTTTCTAAATTTTACACACAACCCTCATGTGCTATATCGTTGGAAAGGTCTGTGACCGCTTAATCATATTAGGCATCTGAGGTGTCTGTCCCCCCCCTCTTAGCCCCCCGAAGGGTACACTTTTCTAAATTTTGCCGATAACCCTCCTATGATACATCGTTCGAAAGCTCTGTGACCGCTTTATGCATCTCCGGTATCCATCCCCCACTTTACCACCCCCAAGGGGTATATTTTTCCAAATTTAGCACACACCCCTCATGTGATATATCGTTGGAAAGGTCTGTAACCGCTTAATCATATTATGCATCTCCCGTGTCCATCCACCCCACTTTGCCCCCCAAGGAGGGTACTTATCTACATTTTGCACACACCCCTCATGTGCTATATCGTTGGAAAGGTCTGTGACCGCTTAATCATATTATGCATTTCCGGTGTCCATCCACCCACAAGAGGGGTACTTTTGGAAATTTTGCACGCACCCCTCATGTGATATATCGTTGGAAAAGTCTTGAACGTTTAATAACGCTTATTCATATTATGACGGGTATACGACGGGACTCGACCTCTATAGCCTTAACGATCTCAGTTTACGAAGTTCGAGTAGAACAGATTGCGCCACGTGGGGGTGAAACGTGGAACTAATGCATATTGCAGACGACTGCTATACGGTGTCGGAGTCATCGGGGACCCGAGCTGGAGGTTCGTTCAGTTAGAGATTTATACTATTCCATTTACAAATTAAGGGATTATCCGGTGCCGAAGGCAGCGGGGACCCGGGTCGGAGGTTCGTTCGGTTAGAGGTTTACACTATTCGATGTGCAAATTATCGGATTATCCGGTGCCGAAGGCAGCGGCTACTTGATCCGGAGTTTCGTTCAGTTCGAGGTTTATCATATTCGAGGTTTAACAAGATTCGAGGCCCCTAAGAAATTAATGGCCCGCTAGCCGGCAAAGCCAGTTAGTTAGTTCATTAAGTTGTATTTTTCAAGTTTGTCCCCTTTCTGCTCCCTCTGCCCCCCCCCCAATCATAACTTTCTTAGTTATGCACAGATTTGAACGGGACCTTTTGTGACATTCTTTCCAAGTCATTTGGTTAATAAATAAACATTGGTATTATATCTGCAACTGTTTATCACCACTATTTATGAACAATAATCAAAATTTTCGGCTTTTATTCCAGTTAAAACACTTTTTTTTGGATTAGAGCCACATTACTCAGGATTATCGTTAGCTAAGTTGTGTCGCTCAAGTTTATCAAAATGTTTGTAGAAGTTATATTTTAATGATTTCTCTGTGCTCGGTCAAATAAAACAGTAAAAATTCCAGTCGTTTAGAGTTTAGAACCAAACCCGCTGAGTTATGATAGTTTGAATTTTATGAAATATCGGAGCTTTCTGACACTAAATAATCATCTGCTGGGTTTTAATGTTTTTCAAGAGACACGTATGATAATACTTTAAAACTTATTTTTTTAAATTAATGTATCAAATAATTTAAACAAAATGACCCCGAGAATTTTGTACATTTGAAAATTTTGTTTATTTCTTATATACAATACACTATACAGGAAAAAGACTAAACTTGTGGATATTCCAATTAAATATTAATCTTGTATTGTATATAAGAACATCATAAAACACAAAAAAATTGAGTCTTTACAAAATCAATAATTTCAAATGGATTAGAAAATAACATTACATGAAAAACATATACGAAAAACATTATGCAAAAAACATTTATATATATTACATATATATTCTAAAAAAATATTTGAGGTAATGCTGTTTATGTCTTAAAACGTGGATTTTTTTTTTCAAATAATTTTTTTTCTAATAGTACTAGTTGTAATGTTAGAGCAAAACATTTTTATAATTAAATTTCCCCTCGTATTAGGCCTAGGAGCTCTTAAGGTCCTCTTCACGCACTTGAAAACACTCGCTCGCTAATATTAATCCTATGGGGCATTATTTTTCTAATATCTCGTTTGCATTTGAATATTTTTTAAACGATTTTTTTGCATTGGATAGTAGATATCAATCTCTATTTCCGCCGTTGATTACTTTTTCGATTTTCTTTGAGGATTTTTTTAGGAAGATACTTTTAATTTCGAAACCGGTTCCGAAAGTGAAAGTATCTTCGTTAAAAGTTCTGTTACAGTTTTTGCATTCTACTGATATAACTCTATCGTTTCCATATTTTTTATTAAAAAACTCCCAAACTACTGATTTTGTAAAGCGTTCCATTTTCTATTTAAAAAAAAAAAAAAAAAAAAAAAACGCAAGTTATGATTTCGGGCGACAGCGAAGGGGAGGTGAGGGAAACGGGTGAAAGGAGACATGTGTTAAATTCAGACTCTTTTCTCCGGGAGGGGGACATTATAGAGTTACGGGGGGGGGGGGGAATTTCACTTTTTAACCATTGAAAGTATAAAATCTCAAACCTTCTGGCGGGGGGATGTTTCGCCCGGGCCACCCACTGAATTCAACACTCGGAGACAATATTGACTAATACAACATAACTAACGAGCATCTGAGTAAAGTGGCTCTAAACCAATAATAGTGTGTTTTAACTGGGAAAAAACCGAAATTTTCTATTATTGTTCATAAATAGTGGTGACAAACAATTGCAGATATAATACCAATGTTTATTTATTAACCAAATGACTTGGGAAGGATGTCAAAAAAGGTCCTGTTCAAATCTGTGCATAACTAAGAATGTTATGATTTTTGGAGGCAGGGGCGAACTTGAAAACTAAAACTTAATAAACTAACTAGCGGGCGTCGCCTGCTAGTGGGCCCTTAATTTACATTGGGGATTCGAATCTTGTAAAACCTCGAACCGAACGAAACTCCGGTTCGGGTCCCCGCTGCCTTCGGCACCGTATACCTGTTGTGCTACGCACACACCAGATAATTCCGTAATTTTCACATCGAATGGTGTAAACCTCTAACCGAACGAACCTCCGACCCGGGTGCCCGCTGCCTACGGCACCGGATAATTCCTTAATTTGCACACCGAATAGTATAAAACTCTAACTGAACGAGCCTCCAACTCGGGTCCCCGCTGCCTCCGACACCGTATAGCAGTCGTGCTGCACACGCGCTGCAATATCTATTAGTTCCACGGTCCACCACAGGTGGTACAATCTGTTCTGCACGAACTTTGGGCACTGAAATCGTTAACGCTATAGATGTCGAGTCGGCACCGTGTACCGGTCATAATATGAATAAGCGTGATTAAACGTTCACAGACCTTTCCAACGATATATCACATGAGGGGTGTGTGCAAAATTCAGAAAAGTACCACCCCCTCCTTGTGGGGGGGATGGACACCGGAGATGCATAAAATGATTAAGTAGTCACAGACCTTTCCAACGATATATCACATGACGGCTGTGTGCGAAATTCAGAAAATTAACCCCCTTGTAGGGGCAAAGGGGGGGAATGGACACCGGAGATGCATAATATGATTCAGCGGTCACAGACCTTCAGAATGATACATCACATGAGGGCTATCGGCAAAATTTAGAAAAGTGTCCCCCCTTGGGGAGGCAAAGTGGGGGGGGGGAATGACACCTCAGATGCATTATATGATTAAGTGATCACAGACTTTCCCACCGATGTATCACATGAGGGGTGTCGGCAAAATTTAGAAAAGTGCTCCCCCCCGTGTGGGCAAAACGCGTTCCCCCCTCCCCATAATTTTCGATTTGGCCTCATTTTTTAAACTTATTGTATGTGTTATAAAATATCGTAAAGTTTAAAACATATCGCCTTATTGTATTTCCTAATTGTGTTCGAGCCCCTCCCCCTCCCCGAAAGTTCAAAACGCCTCCTCTCCCCGCTCCCCATAATTTTTGACACTAGCTAATTCTTAAAATTTATGTTATGCGTTATCGTAAACTTTCAAACAAATCGGCTTATTATATTTCCTAATTTTGTTCGCGCCCCTCCCCCCCCCCAATTGACATGTCACGCGAATCCCTTACTTATACGAAATCTGAGAGCAACAGCTGCTCATCTCTGCCTCTAAAATAATCAAAGTGAAAGAATAAATACATGTAATTTACTACTAGAGAGATCGGTCTATAATCTATTAGATTTCCGTTAGGAGCTATTCTCTGATGGTGATAAGATCGATCTGCAGTGACGATTTGAAAGAAAATAAACGAACGATAACATTCGTAGAGACATCGATAAAAAAATTGATAAAATCGATCTGGCCATAGTATCGATTAAATCGATAAAAAAGATCGACATCGATGTAAATTTGATAACATCGATTAAATCGTTCTGGCCATAGTATCGATTAAATCGATTAAAAAGATCGATGTCGCCCATCACTAGTTATGATTAAACCAGTTTCCCAGAATTAAACACATGTAATTATTATATTTAGAGGGGGGGGGGGATTAATTTGTAAATAAAGACCTAATTTAAAAATTAATCAATGAAACAGTTTTAATTAGAGGAAAAACTGTTTTAAACATGTTTTATAAATTGTATTATCCGAAGGTAAAGTCTGAATCCGTGAAAGTAGGAGGAGCTTGTTATAGGAGAAGTATAGGAGAAGTATAGAGTAGAAGGAGGCAATAGAGGAGAAGTATAGGAGGTGTATAGGAGAAGTTAAAACATTTTTTTGTTGTTGTTCTGGTTATTTCCGTGTTGAAGTTTTATTTGAAACATAATTCATTATTTATTTAAGTCTGTCGATTGAATTTTTTCTCTTTTTCTGTACCAAATGTGTAAGTTTCTTTCTATTTCAAGGAAATCGGTTTTTAATACAGTAAGTTATTTAAAATGGTGATTTGAAATCGAACAAAATATGAGAAGTTTCACTTTCACAGTTTTTCCTATATTAGCATTAGCATTACGTTTGATACCTGGTGGTACGCGGAAGCATGAACTTCGATTTAATGGTACGTCGGTCTAAAAGTTTGGGAACCCCTGCTTTAAAGGATAACAGAAAAATTATTCACATCAATATATTTACAATTAAAAAATTGTCAGTTGTCTCTATATTAAAGTATTTTTCACAGATATACATTTATTAGGTAATGATATGAAACAAGAAGTTATAATTATAAATATGCAAAAAAAATCAAAGAACGTTAATACGTAATAGCAAATTTCCACATATTGCAATAGACTTTAAGTTTATTCCTGGCATATATTAATAGTTTTTCTTTATCATACATTATAGTTATTCATTTATGCAATGCACTTATTTTCACATTAACAGAAACACACTCAACATAACAACTTCACTCATAATTTAAATATCTAATTATTCTTTCTTATTTAAGATAGAAAACTGTAATAGGATAGGGTATGTATAACAGAAAATTTCTTTAAAAATTCTTAAAAACATATGTAATAAAGTCATGAAATCAAACTAATCATTTTTAAATATATCACTACTTTAAATATATTTGGAAAAATCCACAATATTTCACTAAAAACCCCTGTATACAGCTCAGAAACCAACATAGGGTTTCCCATGTAAAAGTTTCTTCGCTCCGTTTGTAGGCTAAGTCCGCAAATTCACCAGTAAAGATAAAACGTTAAATTCAACTTCAACCATCTTCCATCTTGAAGTTACAGTGACATCTACTGCAATGGACCGAGCTGGGAGGTATAGCCTTCATCTTACCGCCAGACCCCACAAGCAGACCCTAGCGATAATGCAACTCGAATTACCGTGACATCACGAGAAACCTGCTCCTCCAATGGGAGAAAACCTTATACGTGTCACCACTTTCTAGCAAAACAACGGCAGGCGGAATATCTTTTTATCTGTGCAACGAAAACAAAAGTTATATAAGTGGGTGCAAAGACTTTTTAATCATTTAATGAGATAGTTTGGCAGATCTTGAACTGTAGATCCAGAGTCTTATTCCTGAAGGAAAAGTATATGCTTCGGGCGGCCGGATAGGGTTCCCGTTACGAAAAGCCGACCTATCCCCCCCCCCCCCCCCCGTTTTGAGATTGAGAACATCAATCTGGTTATTAGCACTGAGAAGTCTCCTCTGTTTCTTCAGGCGAGAAAATAAAAGGATCTCTCGTCATTACGGAAGCGTATATCCATTGCGATATTCTGAACAGTTTTGTGACCCAGTACGAAAAGTTCCTATTACCCCTCCCGCCAAGGCCGTGAAGTGAACTTATAAAAATTTCGATTGCGTCAAGAGTTTGTCGGTAAAATGATTAGACTTTTACTGAATTTGGTATTTATTATCACCTAGAAAGAATTCATTTTATATTGTTGTGAAAATCTCTTGCAATCTAAAAAATGTATTTCATCATTGCCCTGTGGAATATAATAAATGCATCTTTGTTTTAAATGAGAACGAATCCACTGAAGTTCCACGCTACTACTTCTAACGTAACATCAGCCTCCGTCACAATATTTTTACTTAGTGCATGTAATATTAACTAGGCTATATTTAAAATGCATAGATAAGATTATTTATGACAATGATGAAAAGTTGTATAGAGCTTTCTTTTAATGTTGTGCAGATCACAATAAATTTTATACATGGACTAATATAAAATTTCTTGATTATTTTCATATTAATGAAATTATTAACTATACACTGCTCAAAACAATTAAAGGATATTGTAAGTCTTATATAAAATAATGGCATAAGCGATTTTTTTTTTTTTTTTTTTTTTTTTTTTTTGCAGAAAAGGGAAGAAGATAGTCACAAATGCAGATTTTTCTTATTTTCAAACTTCAGAGTGTGCAAATTTTTAGTTTGACGTCAAAAACAACGCTTTAGCGGCAGCGAATGGAATTTGGCTTTCAACTTACTAAAAGACAAAGCGGAAAGCAATGATAGACATTCAGTAAGTGTTTTGTTTCGGCGAGTGCGATATCTCATCCAAGTCATTTAACCTAATCAGAAGCTTGGAGAGGTGTTGATCGTTTAGAGGGGGAGCCAAACACAAGCCGAAGTAGCAGAAACCGCAGGAGTTTCACAAAGTGTGATTTCTAGGATCTGGAACCGTTTTTTGGAGACTGGAGATGCAGGCCGAAGATGCCCAATGAAGATCGATATATAACGCTAACGGCTCAGAGACACCGAAAGACACCGGGTCAATTACGAAATTGTAGAGCGTCCTAGATTTAGTATAAAATGGTGTCTTACATGTAAAAGTAACTTTATTAGATATTCTGAAACGTAAATATTTTACTTCCAATCACCAGCTCAAATACGCATTGAAGTATGCATGAAGAAGTGTGGCATTATTAAGCAGACGCGCATTCACTAATAAATATAACCCATATAAGCAAGGATGTTTGTTTTATTGAGAAAATCAAATTAAGGCTGTTTTCAAATCCATAGGAGCTACTTTCTGACACAATTTTGAATTAATTTTTGTCCGGAAATGGATGAAATTGGCAGGTGTTTTTATTCGGAAACTATGCCATCGAAATGGGTTTTCTGTTTTTTTGGTAAAGACAAAATATCTTTCAGAAAATACTGTCAAATTCGGCGTTTTGAACGGAATTTTCTTGACAGCAGAGCAACACAGGGGAAAATTGCGTCGTCACGTGGCACGAATAGCTTATAACTCGATAAGTAATTTATTTATCAAAAAATTTAAAACTCATTTCGATTGCAAATCGCTTCCATAGACAGGCCTGCCAATTTTATGCCTTTGCGTTTAAAAATGAGTTGGAAAATGTGTCAGAAAATTTTGCGTTGTTGAGCAGGTCATCTGCAGGTTCTGCCTTATAATGCCATATTTCAACAAGAAATAATTTTGTATGCAAATTAACACCCCATACTAATTCACACAAAAATGATAATAGAATGATGATACGGTGATACGATGTTACGATGATAGAATGACCGGTCGATCGGGAATATGGTCTACTAGCTGATCCGCCCGGCGTTGCCCGGTCCGTCAAAACATAATACGAAACGCGAAATCACTCTAAAAATCGCTGCACGAAACCGTTCCTCTGGTAACTCTTTGTCTTTTAAAAATTAAATAGATGGACCCCGAAGCGGAAGTAAATTCAATACCACCCCCTCAAATGTCTGGATCATTTGATTCAAAACGGGTCAGTTTTTGATCAAAATTTTAAAAAAAAAGTTTACTGTCGGATTTTTACAATATTTGCATTTTCAGAATCAGAAAAATAAACTACGTACAGACTGTGAATTTCGAGTCAATACCACCAATTATTTTATTAATACCCGAGGATGAGTGAAAATGAAACTATTTCATTGTCTGAGATTATCAAATTGGTAACTTTCTTTTGCGGTTTCAATAAAAATAGCTATTTTTGGCACACGCGCCGAAAATAGCTATCTTTAGCTAATCTTTTAGTATATAATATTTTAGAAATAAAATAGCTAATCTTTTAGTTCCACCGCCAAAGGACCATTCTGTTCTAAACATATTTCCGACACATGTCCCCGCTGCCGACGATACTGTGTATAGCAGACGTGCTGCGCACGCGCAGCAAAATCTTTTAGATCCAGTTTTCACCACCAGGTGGAGCATTTTTTCTAAATAAACCTCTTTCCGTACGAAACTCCGGCACTCACTCCCACTGCTTACGGCACCGTGTATATGAAAATCTGTTAGTTGTAAATGAAAATCTACTAGTTCCACTTTCCACCGCCAGGGAGTACCAAATTTATGTCTTAATTAATTAGCTATATCTTAATTAGTTCATGTTAAGTTGAATGAACCGATTCCCGTTAAAATCGGGCACATAGATCCCGAGAAAATAAATCACCCCCTGGATATTTATATTCATAAATGGTGGTAACCAAGGCCTGAAAAAATGATACCAAAATTTTAGTACCTGAGGAAGAATGTTAGAAAATTCGGAAGAATGTTAGAAAAGATTTCGTTTGAATCGGACCAAGATTAAATGCAAAATCTATTAGTTACATTTTCCACCGCGAGGGGGCGCACTCTGTTCTAAACAACTATCTTTCTGAACGATTGTCCTCGCTGCTTATAGCACCCTATAGAATGCGTGCTGTGCGCGCGCTAAAAATCTTTTAATTCTACTTTCCACCGGTAGGGTGCACCAAATCTATGTCTTAATTAGTTATCCATATCTTAGTCCATGTTAAGTTGAATGAATCAATTCTCATTGAAATCGGGTCCTTTTTTTGAATCGGACCAATTTTAAATGCAAAATATTTTAGTCCCACTTCCCATGGCTAGGGGCGCACTCTGTTCTAAATAAATCTCTTCCCGATCGAAACTCCAGCACGAATCCCTGTTGCCTACGACACTGTATAGCAGGCGTGCTACGCATGCGCTGCAAAATCTTTTAGTTCTATTTTCTACCACCAGGTGGCGCTAAATCTGTATCTGAATTAGTTATCTATATCTTAAGAGGCTACTTTACTCAGATGAAAACACCCGCTCGCTAATGTATATAGTATGAGGGAAATAATTTACGATATCTCGTTCGCATTTCAATATTTTTAAATGATTTTTTCTTTGCATTGGATAGCTGAGGTCGATCTCTATGCACGCTCCTTTTTACTTTTTTCGACTTTTGTTGCAGTTTTTTTTATTGAGGATACTTTCACTTTCGGAACTGGTTCCATGCATCATAGAGATCGACCTCAGCTATCCAATGCAAAAAAAAATCATTTAAAAATATTGAAATGCGAACGAGATATCGTAAAATATTTCCCTCGTAGGATTAACATTAGCGAGCATGTGTTTTCGTCTGAGCGAAGTAGCCTCTTAATCAGTTCGTATTAAGTTAAATAAACTAATTCTCGTTGAAATTGGGCCTATAGAACCCGAGAAAATACCTATCCCTGGTGGTTAATGTTCAGAAATATTGGTATATCTAGTACCTTGGGGACCTGAGAAAAGGTTTCGTTTGATGACAAAACAACTTTTTTCTTTCTTTCTTTCTTTTACTTACCCATCATACGTAGTATAGGGTAAGTCTTGTAATCGTTTTGAAAATCGATTTTTTTTTTTTTGACGGATTTACACGTTTCAGACACTGGAGATTCCAAAAAACATATTTTTAGAAAAAAAAATTTGCCGTCCGTCTGTGTGTCTGTGTGTGTGTCTGTGTGTGTGTCTGTGTGTCTGTAAACGCTCTATCTCCCGAAAAAATTGAGATAGACACTTGCAATTTGGTATGTACTTAGTATGTAATAATGGGAAGAAGCCTATTTCATTTCAATAACCTCGATTAACCGGATCTATTTTTTTCGGACTCTCGAAATATTCGTTCTGATAAAAGGTATATAAAAATTTTCGAAATTGTTTATTTTAAGAAATGAATATAAAAGACAATAACAAAACATAAATTTTGCATAAAGCATGAAGTCGATCGGATAATTAGTTGCTGAGATATTTGTAATCCTATTTTCCACACTCTTCGATTTTTCATGACCCTGTATTTCATCCAAATTTCACTTCAAAGATATATTTTAATTGGAAATTTGACGCTTAATCAGATGCAATAAACCGCTCGTTAATAGGATTATTATTTTTGGAGTTATAAGGAAAAACCTCTTTCAAGCAATTCAGTAATCGAGCCTATAAAGTTATGACGTCATCAAGCCACGATTTTATTTGAATTGCTATGCATTTTATAAGTAGTTTACACATTTTTGTTTTAATATTTTACATTATGCATATCCATGATGGGTAAGTATTACGGTGGCCCCCAACGACTAGTTTTTCTTGTTTTGACATACAAAAACAGTAAGTTATCGTTGCCAATTTCTGAACTCAAATACATAAATGACTTCACTTACATGAAAAAACTCTAAAAATCGCATAAAACAAATCGCAAAAATCACAACTCGCTGTTCGAATTCAATCAACTGACGACCTTATTATCTGCCAATCCCAATTGCCTGGTTGACTTCCACCTGTGCCTACAATCTTATCAGCTACAAATCGCAACTGCCCTCCAACGGTGTTTGACTTCTAGTGAGTGATTTGTGACGTCATTTGAAACAAAAAACGCTGCAAAACATGAAAAAAAAGTTTAAAAAACTCATAAAAAATTTAATTTAAAAAATCTAATCAAAAATTCCAAATCGGGATAATTAATAAACCGCCTTTTCCTTTTAAAATCATGATTTTTTTATCTGTAAAGAACTATCAACTCTCCAAGTTAAAAAGAGAAAAAAAATGATGATTATGAGCGTAACTGAGGTCGAAATGGAAGCAACCACCAAACCAATCAAGCATTCTGGGCAAAATTTCTTAGTGTCGAAGGAAAAAAAAATCGCCAAAAATTAAAAAATTGCTCTACGAATTCCGAATAAACTTTATTGAAAAGAAGATAAAATTTACTATATTGGGATAAAAGATTGGAACCGTATTCCTGTTACTAATGGGAAAAAATTGCAGCAAAACGGGAAAAAACGCTAAAAATCGCATAAAAATTTAAATTAAAAAAAATCTATTCAAAAATTCCAAAATCGGGCTTTGATGTGCAAAACTACATGCTTAGAGGGACCTTCCCACCAAATTTTGCGGCTCTGCGTGCAGTGGTCTCTTCAGAATACAGCGTACAAACACACAAACGCACAAACTTCCTTCTTTATTATAGTTAGGGATATTTTTACATGAGGGGTTTTTTTTTCCTTAGAGTGCTAGCTCTGTATTGAAAGGAACAAAAACTTTATTTTTTTTCAATAGCAATCATCAAATTTGACAAAAATAAAAATAATTTTGCACACTTCAATTAATTCACATACTTCAGTCCTATATAAACATTTTCATGGGGCTTCTACTATTACATTCAAAATTATTAATTATTTTCTATAGAGCCGGTTATAGAGGCTCTTTCCCAATTAAAATTCAATGACATAATAGTGGTGTTTTAACCAAAAAAAAAAATCCAGGAAAGCGCTAAAAAATTCTATATGTTCTATAAAAAGCATTTATGAATCGGATGAAAAAAAAAACATTTTAATGTGATGATTTATAATTTTTTAATATTAATTTTTGCACTACAGCAGCTCTATTTGGCGCCTCGCGAGAAATAATTTGCTTATTTGTCTACTGATCGTCGGTGCATTAATACTAATAAATGGTATGACCAATGGAGCATCTCTTATGCGTGATACTTGTTGCCGCGGGACCGCCTACAACATCTCATTGCTGCACCTCGGATTAATTTATTATTTCATATTACATATCATAAAGTAATGGGAAATACAAAAATAAGATATCTGTCTTTGGGGCTTTAAGTAATATGTTCATACAAAAAAAAATCAGCATGATAAGATTATTCTTTAAGGATATAAAAATATGTAAAAATAATTTAACATTACCAGGTCAAAACTTTTAATAAATGTAATTTTAAAACTTTTTGTTCAAATGACTTTAAATGTGATATCTGCACATACTAAAGTATCCAAAATTGTAATGTTGAAATATTTTATTATTTCGTGTTCTTTAAATTTATGTAACCCCATGTCTTCATTTTTTTTTTACTTTGAATCACAGTGCTCTAATTCAGAATTTTAAAAAGTCCTTATTCTCAGTTTTTTTATACCGGCAATATTTCTTAAAAATCTTATGGAAAATATTATAAAAAAAAATTTTTATGTCAAAAATAATACACAAACAACTGCACTGCATTCACCTGTAAGCAACTTTCGTTTTCTTTTAAGTAAATAGCCATATGAACCAATAGTGTTGTCTGGAATAACTCTGGAATTTTGAATTATTCAGATTTATAGAAAACCTTGTTTTTACAACAACTTTTACACCACATTATAAAAATTTATCTTTTCCAGTCTATTGAGAATTTAAAAAACTAAAATTTTAAATCAAATAATAAGAAAGTTTTATTTTTTTCTCTAGAACCATGGTAAATTCTATCTCAATCTCAGAAATATAAAACTTAGGGTTTTTCCTTTATTTTAAATTTATTTTATATCACATATTGATCCTAGCATGAAATTTTTCATACTTTGTGAAATAAAAAAAATATATCAAAAGGAAATGCACTTTCGTCTTTCCTTCAAAATAAACGCATACATGCATTTAGAAATTAGCTCATAAAAGGTGTTTATTTCGCAAAGTCAATGAAATATTTTCGTTTTAGGTGAATAACAAATAAATGATTTTTTTTCTCTCTAACTGAGAAAGTATTCTCTTTTACGTATGCATTTTTGACTTTATTTACAGGAAATTTAACAATTTTACATTCTCAGCTACAAAATTTAAAAACAAATTAAACGTTTACTTTTACAAAGTAACCTCATAAAATGTTTCCGTGTAAAAAATAACAATCTACCAGTGCTCTGAATAAGTCGAATGTATATATATATATATATAATACCTTTATCTTTTTATTTATTTATTTATATTTCATTTTAAATGCAGAGATTATTTTTATTTTATAGAAATGAAATAGACGTGTCTCCTGCTCTTTCTTTGAAACAAAGATTAGCAACGTTTTAATACGTGAGGAGAACGTAAGAATAAATGTATAACCGTAATGTAATAAAAAGACCGTCACGACATTTCAATCTCTTTTATCGAAATCTCAATCTCTCTGGTTCAATAAAATCTTTTGACATAATTTATAAGAGAGAAAGTTCCTTTTGTAAAATCATATATTCTAATACGAGCAAATCTTGTGTGTGGTTATATATATATATATACTAGCTGACCCGCCCGGCGTTGCCCGAGCCCGTGTAATAAACTCAAATCTTTTAAAAAACGAAACTCTGGCCAAGGTCTTCGATGGCTTCGACACCGTATACCGGGCAGGCTCGCACGCTCCGGAAAATCTTTTATTTCCCCCTTCCACCGCCAGGGGGTCAACCTCTTTCGGAAAGAACCTCTGAGACAGGTCAACATTGCCGACGGTACTGTATAGTAGGCCTGAGACAAAATCGAGCTGGTTTCGAGAAGATGGGAACATTATAAGCCGTGTTCTTGAAATAAGGCACAGTTAGAGAAAATAATCATGAGTGAGGTGTCGGGTAAAGGGGATGTTCAAGTATCCTTCAAAAGATTACTAATTAGGAGGACTACGATGCATTTTTAAAAATTCGTTCGTTTGCTTAAGCTAGGAACTTAATTACAAATATGCCTTAAACTATTATTCGGAAATAGTGGTAACCGCTACTCATAAGTTTACTTTAGTGTTATAGAAGGTGACTATTAAGTTAATTATAATGTTTGGAATCAGTTGCGTTGAAATCGGAAAGATAGTTGCGGAGATACGGAAACGGGGCATAGTTAGAGAAAAACTTTAAAGGAGGGACCGGGGGGAGGGGATGTTCAAGTTCCCTTCAGCAAATGACTAATTAGGAGGACCACTATGCATCTTTAAAAATTCGTTCGTTTGGTTAAGCTAAAAACTTAATTTCAAATTTGGCTTAAACTATTACTCGGAAATAGTGGTAGCCTCTACTCATAAATTTAGTTTAATGTTATAAAGGATGTCTATTAAGTTAATTATAATGTTTGGAATCACTTGCGTTCAAATCGGAAAGATAGTTGCTGAGATATGGAAACGGGGCATAGTTAGGTAAAAAACCTTGAAGGAGGGGTTGGGGAGGGGGAGGGGATGTTCAAGTGCCGTTCAGCAAATGACTAATTAGGACGATCACTATGCATCTTTAAAAATCCGTTCGTTTAGTTAAGCTAGGAACTTAATTAGAAATTTGGCTTAAACTATTATTCAGAAATAGTGGTAACCGCTACTCATAAATTTAGTTTAATGTTGTAAAGGGTGACTATTAAGTTAATTATAATGTTTGGAATCACTTGCGTTGAAATCGGAAGGATAGTTGCTGAGATATGGAAACGGGGAATAGTTAGAGAAAACTTTGAAGGAGGGCCCCAGAGGGGGGGGGGCGGGGGGCGAATGTTCAAGTGACCTTCAGCAAATAACTAATTAGGAGGATCACTATACATCTTTAAAGATTGATTCTTTTGGTTAAGCTAGGAACTTAATTTGAAATTTCGCTTAGGCTATTATTCGGAAATACTGGTAATTGCTTTTTAGAAATACACCTTGAAGCAATGAATGCTGATTTTTACGATAATATAGTAAAAATGGAACTAAATGGAGAAGTTCCGAACATTATTACTGAGATATTACAAACTGAGATTTAAAATAGCGGTATTCTGTATATAAATCAACATTTACACGCTACGGGTGAAGCTAAAAATGTTAAAATTGTTAAATATAATTAAACCCCTACCCCTCACGATTCCCGCAAATATATAACAAATAATCTGTTAAATAAAGTTTTCTCTATCATAGTAATATATGTCCTGTTTTAAAAAAACCTTAAACCGAGATAATTATAATGAAGAAAAACGTGCCAGGAAATGTCTGAAACATAGGTGGCGTTTGCGTAATTTGCCGTGAGTAGATGGCGCCACATTAGCTTGGCTATATGCAGATAACTGCAATCCATGTCGCACTATTTCGTTATAAATCCTTATCTATGCATCGCTACTCTGATTCATTTAATGTGTTCTGAGAAGATATTCTACACAACCAACCAACCGATGAAAAAAAGCGTATTTTTAATGAGAGTTCTTAGTGCATTTTAATTAATATTTCAGAAAGTAATTAAAATATTAAAATTCTGATGTAATGTTGCACCAGGAGAGGGTTTGGACTACCTAAATCTAAAATTCCAGCTTTCTAGGTGGGTTAGATTTTCCTAGCCATCGCCAACAGACACACACACAGAGCGGAACTTTCTTTTATTAGTATAGATGTTCTGAGAAGATATTCTACACAACCAACCAACCGATGAAAAAAAGCGTATTTTTAATGAGAGTTCTTAGTGCATTTTAATTAATATTTCAGAAAGTAAGTAAAATATTAAAATTCTGATGTAATGTTGCACCAGGAGAGGGTTTGGACTACCTAAATTTAATTTCCAGCTTTCTAAGTGGGTTAGATTTTCCTAGCCATCGCCAACAGACACACACACAGAGCGAAATTTTTTATTAGTATATATATATATATGCAAATTTTATCTTAAAAACGGCTCTAACGATTTTGACGAAATTTTGTATCCTACCGTTTTGGAGCACCAGAAAACCATTGGGCTAGGTCACGTGTTCGAGAAAATTCGATTAGTGGGTCATTTTGGGTCATCAATGTTCAGGGTCAAGCTAATTCTATCTAAAAAACGGTTCAAACGATTTTGACTAAATTTTGTATCTTACTATTTGCGGGCACGACAAAACTATTGGGCTGGGTCACATGTTCGAGAACTTTTGATTAGTGGATCATTTTTGGGTCAACCTGAGTCAAGTTAATTTTATCTAAAAAACGGCTCTAACAATTTTGATTAAATTCTGTAACCTGCGAGTTTCAGACACAACAAAATCATTGGGCTAGGTCACATGTCCGAGAAAATTTGATTAGTGGGTCATTTTTGGGTCACTGTGGGTCAAGCTAATTTTATCTAAAAAATGGCTCAGACTTTTTACACTAAATTTTGCATTCTATGGTTTTCGAGCACGAGAAGACTGTTGGGCTAGGTCACGTGTTAAAGAAAAATCGATTAGTGGGTCATTTTGGTCATGGGTCATTATGGGTCAAGCTATTTTATCTTAAAAACGGCTCAGACTAATTACACTAAATGTTGAATCCTGTGGTTTTCGGGCACGAGAAGACTGTTAGGCTAGGTCACGTGTTCGAGAAAATTCGATTAGTGGGTCATTTTGGTCATGGGTCATTATGGGTCAAGCTATTTTATCTTAAAAAGGCTCAGGCTATTTACACTAAATTTTGCCTCCTATGGTTTTTGGGCACGACAAGACTATTGGGTTAGGTCACATGTTCGAGAAAATTCGATTAGTGGGTCATTTTGGTTATGCGTCATGATATTTGAACTCAAAGCTAATTTTGACCGAGCTCGGTCCTCCCTGCTCGTGAATATATTAAAAGAGTAATAATCATATTAAATTCCCTGTTTACTGTTTGTTTGCTTGCTGGAAAGTATTTTTCTAGACATCTTGAGGAATTACCAAGCAAGTGACAAAAAATGATTTTTTTCAGTGCATGTATTTTCAAATTGAATTATATATTTATATATATATATATATATATATAACAAGAAAACCCCACTACAAGATGCAATTCATCGAATTTTTAAGTGATAATACATTATCCATGAGTACAGATTTATGTAAAATTTATGGATATTAAAGTATTAAATTGTTTGTTCATACGCATTTATTGAAGACTGTCATGTGGAGAAAACTCTTTGGTATCTCTTTACTACTTCCTTTCTATCACATTCATTAAATACAACACTATAATAAAGACATTTTGCATGGCGTGGGATTTCCTTACACAGAAAGTTTCAGAAATCATTTTTAACACTTTCCAACCTAGTTGAAAAGTGTTTATGACTTCGGTTTGTCTGGCCGTCTGGCCGTCTGCCGTCTGCCGTCTGCCGTCTGTCCGTGCTCTAACTCCTGTAAATATGCTCGGATTGCCTTGCAATTTTTATATGTTATTGTCGTTATCTATAGCACGTTCCCTATTTCAACTGAAGTGTGTAGCACTTATAGTTTTTTTACAGGGACACTTAAAAGAATTCCGTTACATTACGGTCTATGGGGAAAAATCATTTGCGGTTTATTTTAATGATGTTACACAATTTCAAACACATTGTAATTGATATATATCACTAAGGTGCATTACAAGAAGCTTAATATGGATTAGGGTGTGCATAGCACTTATAGTTACTTACAGGGACAGTCAAAAGAATTCCGTTACATTACGTCTATGGAGAAAAATCGTTTGCTGTTTAATTAAATAATGTTTCACTATTTTAAACGCATTGAAATTTATATACAAGGTGGCCATAATTAAACCGACGGTACTCAGAGTGTTCTGTAGCGCGATCTAATCGCGAGAATGGTGCCAAATTTTGTAGGAAGGTTAAACAAGACAGTGGACGAAGGATTCCGCGAAAAAAAAATTAGTTCCAAAAGTCACCGCCAGGGGAATATGTGGCGTTGTGTATTCGAGAAAGAGAGTTTCAAAAAAGATTACATAGCGCCACATATTCCCCTAGCGGTGACTTTTGGAACTAATTTTTTTTCGCGGAATCCTTCGTCCCCGTCTTGTTTAATCTTCCTACAAAATTTGGTGCAATTCTCGCAATTAGATCGCGCTACAGAACACTCTGAGTACCGTCAGTTTAATTATGGCCACCTTGTATATCACTAAGATGCATTACAAGAGACTTACTACAGAATATTGTGTGTATAGCAGTCATCGTTCATTTACAGGGATACACAAAAGAATTCTCTACTGTCTTAACAATAATTCCTGAAATTGCGTTTTAAGTTGCTGAACGCGACTTTAAATTTATCTCACTTTTTTCTATTACTTGGTGTGTAAAAATTCTGTATTTCATATACAGGCAGCACAAAAGTTCGCGAACACATTTCCGTTTATTGACAGAAACTCCAGAAGGAGAATTTTAAACTGTGCTACGCGTTTTCTAACTAAACTAAAATTTAGCATCCTATGTAGTATATATACAAATTTATAGATCATATACAGGGCTGAATAAAAGTGTTCGGATACTTTTCCGAATATTGTATATGTTGGAAATAGATGTTGGAAATTCCTGAAATTACGTTTTTAAATATGTTATGTGTTTTCCAAATTGTTTACTTAGATGTTATCTTTCAGCTTATTAAACCATAATGATTTGTAAAATTATTTTGGAAGCGTTGAAAAGTGTTACATAATCTATGCTTAACGCATGATTTTTCGTTCTTGTTAAATTCTATTAAGAATACGTTTGTTTAGATGAACTGAAGCATGCATTATTTAGATACACTCCGACACAAAAGCACACACCATCAAGTAGCAAAACTTCATTGACTGTTTTGATATTAAAATCATAATGTGTAATGAAATGTCAATATGCAGTATAGCTCATTTAAAAAAAAATTGCAATCAGTAATATTTTTATATATCTCGTCTGAAAGGAGATTTTAGCTAAAGGGGAGCTAAAGAAAGCTAAAGTCATAAGCGAAGAGTAAAGATGAAGGACGTAGGAAAACTTTCACCACTTTTCCGAATAGACCTTTTGGCGTAGTTAAGACTGAAATTCGGCACTTTAAAAATCTGGCGACCGTTACTTTTCAGAAAAGGTGGTGGAAGTTTGTGAATTTCCCTCCCTCCTGAAGCTATGCCTTTTGTTAAAGATAAAATGCCTTCAGAAAGGACTGTCTAATAGAAAAAGATCCGAATTCTCGTAATACACAAGGTATATAAAAAAAAATTCTGGATTAGCTCTATTAACACGAAAAGGACATTACGCACCTAAATTTAACAGCAATCTCGGTACGCCCACGGAAGTTTAGGCTTTCTTCAACGTGATTTTACTTTTGTTCATGGGTCAGCAATAGGGAACAAACTTGCTGGCAATTGAACATATGTCTTGTTCAATTATGAAGGTGTTAATTGTCTTCGTTGATCCGTACGACGTACCAACAATATCTGAAATCTCATTCAGCATCCACTGATGATCCTCATGCACGTTCCCTAATTTAATCCATATTTTCGATATGATGCTTGTGGAAGGCCTACCAGATCTCTCTTCATCTTCACCATCATTGTTCCACTTTTGAAGTTCCTCTGCTACTTAAAACATTGGTTACGACTCACTGCCTCATTCTCGTAAGCTTTCCAAATCATTTTCAGTGTCTTCTTCCGACTATTTGCTCAGTTTAATGCAAAATATCACGTTGTTTTGCTGTTCCAACTTTTTATTCATGATGTAATCGCAAGTGACCACACACACACGGGCTCACAAAAACACCATCATAACAATGGCCAATGTTAACACAGCAATGTCTCTTGGCACACTACCTTATACTTATAACATTGAAGGTCACTATAACTGCGAGCAGAATCTTGTCCTATTATTTTTTTTTTTTGCTGTTTTACAGAATTAATCCGGATTTTTTAAACAGCCTTGTAAAATGTAATTCCTAATAGCAAACATCCGCCAAATTTAATCAGTACTTGGTTTCTTTCCTGTTTTAAATACTCACACTCTATATGCTATTTATCTCGTCAAATTAAAAAACTTTTCTCGTCCATGAAGGCTAGATGTTTTTAGATTAAATAATTATTAAACTGTGCATATTTTCAGTAGATATTTTATAATTCTTGTTATAATGTTCCTTAAACCGTTCGCGTCGGATCGAGAGCAGCTTTACAGAATTGCTGCTTTAGATCTAGATAACCATTTCTATGAAATAATTCATCAATCGTTTTGATCAATTCCATTAAAAACCTTTTGGTTTTTAAATGGTTGGTAATTTGGCTCATTTCTGCAATCAATTATTTGTTAAAAATATATGAATTTTTATTATATACATACTAATTGTTTTCTAGTCATAAATTTCTTTATGGGGTGCAGAAAAAATGCAATTCGTCTTAATTAGTATTTTTGTAGTCAGTTACACCTTAGAGTTCATTCATTTATTCAATTATTACATCATAATTTTTTTCAGAACATTCTGAAAAAAAATAAATTTTTATTTTATTAGACACATTGGATAGTTCAGATTGAATCGATTTTATAATGGAGCTAGTACTTTTCATATTTGAATTAAACACAAGTTAGCAGTATTTATTAGAAGTTATTCTTAACATAATATATTTCTGCACCATGAATAGCGAAATATCCGCATATAAAATACTGGGTATTTCAAAAAAAGTCCTAATTTTAAGTAACAATAATTTCTTTGTAAACAACAATAGGAAGAAACCATTTGAACTTAGTACAGGAAGGAGTTCAAAGTTTTTATTGCTTATTTTACGTTGTTCTATGTGACTTTTCTTAGTTACACGGAGTCCCCTAAAATCAATGTCTTCTGTGCAATTTTAAAAGACAAAATTGTACAGTCCTTTTATCTTCGCTAAAGCAACTTCTGCAGGCAGCAGTCATTTGGATATGTTACAGATATGGATCATGCTATAATTTCATACTTATGTCCTGCATTAGTTACTAAGAAAATACTTCAAAATACCAAGCGCGAAATGCACTGCTGCTTGGATGTTGTCCGTGTGACCAAGGGAAGTCATATAGAACAGTTATACAGTAAGCAAACAAAACTTTAAACTTCGTTCTGTATTGTGTTAAAATGGTTTCTTCCTATAGTTGTTTACAACAAAGTTATTGTTACTTACAATCAGGTCATTCTTTTTTAAACACCCTACATTATTTGAATAACTGATCGTTATCGGAATGACTGCAAGTCTAAACCTCGTATTTTGTATTTCTGGAGAAGTATTTGTAAATTGATGCAATGTAAGAATTTAAAATCAATACATGAGCATAATACCGATTACTGATACCGATTTCCTATATAACCTTATGCTAAACAAATTAGTCTTCTTTTTCACACGTTATATGCAGTGTGTCATTTGTTAGAGAAAGTACTATGTACCACAGTAGCAGACAAATATTGACCCAATATTGTACTAATGCTGTATTTTTCGTAAGTATTTTCCACTGGAAAATATTTATGAGATAATATCAATATGTGAAAAGAGTAGAATTGCATTGGAAATATATTACTCTAATAATGCAATCCCATTATTCAAAAACTTGGCATTTTGATAGATATAATTCCAGTGATATGTCAATTGTTTTTCGACAAATATTGAACATACATTGCTTAGAAGTACTAACTAAATGTTTCCAAAATGCATACCTCAATATTTGTCGCAATATTATAAAAATGTGGTACATTGTTACTCAAAATTTGTTTCTGGAGTAACCAGTAACACTAAAGTACACGACAAAATGAAAAATGGCAAATCCATACGGAATCGATGCTCATTATTCCCCTTATAAAATAATAAACTAATTATTAGAAGAGATAAAATTACTAATGTTTTATTGTTTATAAGTGATATTTTCATCTCGATATGATGTAGTTATTTATCTTTTGTTGCTTCATCATTCTTGCATTGTAAAATGAAGGAGATTTTCAATATTATAAATCTCAATAAAGAAGTTGCGTGTCTATGTTTCTCTATTTTACGGGCATTTATATTTTGGTTAAATACTGGTTTTCGAAAATCTCTCATTTACATATTTATTTTCATCAAGCACTGTTTTCAGTTCGAACTTCTGCGTTTTCTCTTTCATATATTTTTTTTTCAGGCTCAATGCAAAAGTTCTCGTTTGAATCTTAAAAGATGCATTCCGCATAAACTGAAATATTCAGCTATGCTTTTTAAAGGTTCGGTGGAAAATCATAAAAAATGAAAAACATGTTTCGAGAAATGTATTTTGATTGTAAAATAAGCTTCTGAAGTTTTTGTCTGTTATGCCTTTTCCGTGTTAAGGCATTTAGGTATACTAAAATACTACACACTAATTTTGTTACACATAAATAATGACAAGTAGCTTTCAGTTAGTAATTATTCTTATTTTAACAATTATTTTGTATTGTAAAGAATGTTGTATTTTTAACAATATAATAACAGGTGCACTTTAAAGCATAAATAAAATAAAATGCTCTCTATTTTTACTTGCTTATTTGTGTGTTCATCAGTATAGTTTCGAACTGATACTTTTAAAAATTTAGTTATGAAAAGGTGGAGCGTTAATAATAATAATAATAGTAATAATAATAATAATAATAATAATAATAATAATAAAAACACTGAACCCGATTGCTTTCGCCTATTAAAAATTTAAGGAATTGATTTCTTAATCCAGTTACAGTAAAACAGTTTTATTTTCTGCAACTCAGATAATAATAGCCAAAAAATGTATTTAAATTAATTTTAAAAATAATAGGTAAATTCATTATTTTGATAATGTTTTGTTTCGTTCATGTCCGATGTAAAATATAAAAATGAAAGCAAGAAAAGAGAATAGAAACAGATGATAACTTTGGTTCTTACAAGGAAAGTTTCATTAAAGCGCAATCTACAAAATATGCGAGAAAAATCCTGATAAATCTATGTATGTATGCAATAAAAGACCAATCAAATTTAGAGGCACAATCTCGATAAATTACTCAGAAAATTTTTAAACTTTGAATTTTATCGGCAAAATCATTATTTAATACAATTTGGCATTATGGTTATCGCTATTTATGAGCAGAAAGTATGTAATGATTTCGATACTGCTTTTTAAACGAGTAAATTTTTGCAATTTCTTTGATTTAAAATGTAACTAATAATGTAATTTATCTAAGTTTAGATAATAAAAGCAAGTTACATGTATTAATTAGTTAATTATATCGTTGAAATTTCTTTTTAAGTACTATTTTGTAAGCTAAAAGATCTATTTTCTTGCAGTTGAGATGAATTTCAAGCACTTAATTTTTTATCTGAAATATTAAGACGTTATTTTATTTTTCTTCTAACGAGGTACCACAGCTGTGCATATCAGAGTAAACATATACAAAGTCGTCTATAAGTTATTTACAGACGATACAAGTAAAAAAAACTCAGATTGATGAATTCACAGAAGAATAAATTAAATTAATCCCCTGTTATGAATACTTAAAACAGCATGAATATACAAAACACAATAACTTGTATACAGAATGTGAACATGTTCCTGAAGGTTTGGTTGAAAATGTTCAAATAATTCCATCGCTATTTTACTGATCCTAATCTGCGTCTCGCACTACTGTAGACACTTTTACAGCCATTGCAGAATGGATTAAAAAAAATTACACGTAAAAATCTTGTTCTTATACCAATATCTTTTTTGACAAGCATATTATTTTTAGCATAAAAAAATCTTCTTAAGTAGTTTATTTTATTTATTATGAATACAATTGTGGAATTGTGACTTATATAACCAGAATGGAATAATTTTTTTTAATAATCTTTTTAAGTCAAATTTCTTTTTATTGCCCTGCCTTAAAAAAAAAAAAAAAAAATGCTTGGTCATAATTTTACTCAAGTGCTCTAAATTACAGAAAATAAAAATTTAAAGGGATCCATGAGTTACTAATTCTTCTTGTTTTTTTTTTTTTTTCTTTTCTTTTAATGATTTTATATGACGTACTCTACAGCTGAATGGTGAATTACACTATATACAGTTTTTTTGTACATAAATTACTTACTTTATTATAAAAATGAAATTTTCTTCCAAATCTTAAACTAAATCACACTACCAAGCTATATAGATGAAGGAGCACCATTTAGAATCCTAGTGTTAACACAACATAAATAATAAATTATTGATATAAACATTTTAAAAATGCCTTTTAAGGTAAGAGTTACATTGAATTACCCTCATTCGTTTGCTAACACTCTAATGAGCATATTAGTATTGAATAAACACGGTTGAAGAAAAATGTGTTTATTTTCCGAAAGTTCTCACTTTTCTTTTTGTGTTTTGAAATTGTCATTTTCATATGCTTTTCCATCGAAATGAAATATTACTTTAAATAAAAAGAAATAAAACCCTTTTCTTTAGTACAAAGTATATTTTTCATATTTCTGATTTGGGTGTTGATTTATCATTATCACGAAACATAAGAAGCAGAATTCTTTAGATAATCCGTTACATTCTGTTTATGCGTAGCCAACATAGCAATGTTTCTCACATAATGAAATTTTCACCATTTTAAAAAATAAATAATATGGCGATTCAACCCCCAAAAAAATTTTTAACTGTGTAATTGAGTAATATGTTTTGAGTAATAGATTCAGTATATTTTTCCAAAATTTTTCGAGTATGCGTATTTCGATACCTGTACTGTTAGGGATGAAAGAAAATTATCCTAAAACTTTTCTTACAAATATATATTTGTGAGTATAATTTCAGTTCTAATTAATGCAAGAAGAAAGAAAAGTACCATTTTAATTCGTAGAAAATTATGCATAATTGATTATTGTTTATTTTCTCATAAGGCTATATTTTAAAAATGAACTCGACTTCTAAAAGTTTAATAGCAACATCATAATTTTATTACATATTTATCTTTAGGATGTCAAACTAGTCGGATATGACAATCCCAAAACTTTCTTCTGTCTCACACAGGTTTCGCATACACTAAAAAGAATCAGAACCAATTTATATCAAGATTTAACTGAATTTAAAGATTTATTAAATTCCGTTCATTAGTTCTTGAGATATGACTATTGCTAAAATCGTGTAAATCCTGCAAAATGCAGCATAGCAGTGCCATCTGTTGTGAGAGTTAAACCAAAACCTAATCAACAACAACTTATGTCAACGTCTAACTGAATCTGAAGTTTGATGAAAATCCGTGCATTAGTTCTTGAGATATAGTTATCGTGATAATAATGAAAAAAATAGCATAGCAGCGCCACCTATTAGGATATTTACATCAAAACGTAATCAGAGTCTATTTATGTCAAGGTCCAACTGAATCTGAAGTTTGATGAAAAACAGTGCTTCAGTTCTTGAGATATGGCTATCGTAAAAATACTGAAAAAAGTGGTATAGCAGTGTGCCATCTGTTGGGATATCTACACCAAAACGAAATCAGCGTATATTTATGTCAAGATCTAAAGGAATCTGAAGTTTGATAAAACTAAGTGCATTAGTTCTTGAGATAGAGCTATTGTAGAAATCGCGAAAAATGCAGCATAGCAGCGCCACCTATTGGGCGATTTTCACCAAAAACTAATCAGCACCAATCTATGTCAGGGACTAACTGAATAGAAAGTTTTATTAAATTTCGCGCATTATTTCTTGAGCTAGAGCGCCCACAAAATTTTTGTCACAAACAGACAGAGTCACAGACTCACAGACAGACATTTTCTAAAAACAGTCAAATAGTGTTCAGGACTTTCTAAAACGTATAAATCCGTCGAAAACCGGAAGTCGAAAATTTTCATGAATCCAATACTTTCTTCTTGTAAAGATAGAAGAAGAATACTTTCTTCTTGTAAAGATAGAAGAAGAATACTTTCTTCTTGTAAAGATAGAAGAAGAATACTCTCCTCTTGTAAAGATAGAAGAAAGTAAAAATGAGAAATACAAAATTTAATCAATTTTAAATGATTAAGTTAGTGAGATAAAAATTTTGGAAAAATGAGAGAATCTACAGGAGAAAAAGAAAAGTTTCTGTTACTCAGACATAATTGGAACATAATTTATGTACTCCATTGCTTTTTGTTTTATATGATACTTCGTAATAGCTCAAGCCTATCGCGAATGCATATATTTTGGATTGAACTATTTTGAAATATTAATTATTAATTAATATTGCAAAATATAAACACATATATTTGTCCTCACTTTCGGATAATTTCAGCAAATACTATTGCAAGTCATTGTGCCTAAATAAGACGCGACTCCCCATAGTTTGGCTCATTAAGGTATTTTGGCATTTTATTTAAAAAATATATTTTTTATTAAGCAGAAAATGATTGAATACTGTTCTTTTATTGAAAACTAACTTGTTTTGTAGAAATTAAATCATTACCTGGTAATCTAAATATACAATATATGACTGTCGCATTTAGGTCTTTTTTGTCACATTTACAGTAGTTAAAACCTAAATGAGACGTTCAAAGTACCTAAATGTGACAATGCATTTTATGCATGTCAGTTCATCTTAAAATATTCGTTTAATTACTATCATTTTTTTAAATACTTAATAAAGAGTTGGAATACATAAAATTGAAAGTTGAAACATTAATGAACTACTTAATATACTAATAACTTAATTTAATAGTAACTTAACCCTTTTTATCCTGACGGTACTTATAAGTACCACTTTAACCCCTTCGCGACGAGCGTCTTTTACAGAATTTTTAATCTCTTACCACCAGTTTTTCAAATGAGAAATTTTCACCTAATTGAATCGCAAAAATGCTATGATTAGATAAGGAAAACTTTACACAAAAAAAAATAACTGGTGGGAATAATAGAGGATTCTGAGCATCTAAAAAGTAGCTGGAAAATTAATTCAGGATATAAAGGGTTACATAATAAAAACCTTCACTTCCAGATTATTTTAGCGACTGACTTCGAGCTTTTCATTAATTCTGTTTTTATAAAGTTGTTTTAGCTTTTTTAAATTTTAGTTGTTTCTTTTCCAATTTTTGTCTCTCTTTCTGATCTTTCACTTCATTGTACTCTTTATATTTTTCATATATTCTTCAGTTTTAAATCCTTCTGCAAAGTTCGATCAATATTGCTCTTATATTTTAGGCTAGATTTTGATTTATTGGTGATGCTGTTTTTAACAAACATCTTTCAAAAGCATGAGATGGATTAGCTTCAGGAAGCGATATTTGTGAGTGTGATTCTGTTTACTTACCAAGCTGTTCTTGAATATAATCTGACATATTTTTGCTCGTTAGTTTTTAAAATATACGTTTATTTTTTTGCAAAATTTCAAAATCTTCACCACTTATATTTCTGTCGACTATTAAATTTGTTTGGACAGACACACCACACATTATTTGAAAATTTGCATAACTACCTTCATGGTGCTCAGTTTGAAAACTTGAAATAAAAAATTCTGGGGCTAGTAAGGAGATTTTCAAAGTTCCTATAAAAATAAATATGTATACGGTCTCGCAAAAAACTTTAACAATAACAGTAGTATAGAATATCATAAACATGGGACTTGCAGGGGACGTATTTCTCATCCCCTGTCATTTTTGTCACATTAACTCTTTTTTCAAATTAATTAAATATTTAAATCTTATTTTTAGTTTACCAATCTTCAGGCATTAGTATTGATTTTTTTGGAGAGCAATAGTAGCATAAATGTGTCTTTATGTATTATAATATGTATTTTATTGACAATACAGATGAATTTTTAATAAAAAGATGTAATGTTATTTAACGATAATAGTAATATATAAAGACACATTTATGCTACTATTGCGCTCCAAAATCTCAATACTGCCTGAAGATTGGTAAACTGAAAAAAAAAAAGATTTAAATATAATATGGGAATTATACAGACGGAAAGTTCTGCTTTTTAGACTGTCTATAATTAAATATTACTCATTAGTTAATCACCTTTCGAGATATTTTGTAAGCAATTTTCATGTTAAATAATTCCACTATCATCCTAATTTGCACTCCAAGTAAACTTAACTCTTTCCGGCGCGGAAAAATCTGTTTGTAAAATAATGAAATAATGAACTGACACCAGATTTTACAAATGATTTCCTTTGAAAAGAATAACTTGCTGATTTTCCCTTACTTTATAAAATGAAAATTTCAATTAAATATTCTTGGTGCCTTTTGTCATTTTTGGAATTAAAATTAGGTGTCCTTTTTTGTGACCACCGCCCGCTAAAGGGTTAATGAGCTACTCATATTTCTATTGTCAAATTTCAAAAATGCCGTTTTTTTCTCAAAAATGCCCTTTATCATGAACGGAGTTTGGATAGATGTTTACTAAATCAAAACACATAGGGCGAAATAGAGTTCGGATGCGAAAGAAGTAAGAAGTTTCGCTCCCTGGTGATGGCGGCGGTAGCCGGCCAAAAGTACTAGGACAGTCTTTAAACATTTTTAACAACTTTTAACATCTTTTTGTGTCTTTTAAATTGTCTTGTCATTTGTTAAGTAAACAGTGGGATCTGTCAGGTCTCATTTTGGAATTTTATGATGTTTACTAACTTTGATGTTTATGAGAAATAAACAAAAGTTGTTGAAAGGGATATTTATTCATTTAAAAAACACGCTGCAAAATATAATTTTAAGTTTCCTGCTTTTTGGCACGCAAAAATAGCAAAAGCCCGATAACTTTCTTTTTATCCAATGAATATATGAAGAAATTAAAGAATTGCAAGACTGTAAAACAATACCAAAATTTTTCATTAAAATCGAATTAATTGATTAATTAATTGTTAATTGTTAAAATTAACAATTACTTGTTTGTAAAACAATTGTTTGTAAATGTGAAATGTTTTAAATTGTTAATTGTTAATTGTTTGTAAAACAACAATTTACAGTCAGCGTATATTCCAAACGCAAGATTCCTTACCTTTTATATAAAGAAGAAATAAAATGTAAATAAATAAATAAAACAAATGCATACGCCAATCAATATTCCTAAATCTATTATAAGTGCAATATTCTCATTCAAATTGCCGTAAGTTGAAGAAGGAAATAATAGTTTCGATAACATTGTTTTAAATCTGAATTAATATATCTTATATTTTAATGAAAAATAATAACTCAAAACGTATTGAAAACCATAGGATTATGCCATCAGTGACTTCAGAAGAAGAGTGTAAAATCCTTACCCAAGCAATAACTTCCTATGTAAACCCATTTGTAAAAAAGAAGACTACAGGCGGTAAAAGCAGTACTTAAAAAATAGTTCTGCCACCAGTTTAAAAACAGAGGAGATGGTAGAAGAGAAATTCTATTTTTATCGGTGTGAAAGAAGGATTTTTTAATAAATCCTTTTTTTTATATAAGTATTAAAATTATTTTTATAATTATTATATATATATATATGTATATAATATTATAAAATAACTTCGTTTCACAAAACTGCAGTTAAACATTTTAGTTAGAGTATCTTTTGTTCTTTACACGAAAAAAAAATGAACACATGAGCTTAATTTCTTTATAACAGCCTTAATCTCATTCTTATTGATAAGTTGAACTTATATGATCAATATTATGCGAGCATATAAAAAAAATCCTATATATATATATATATATATATATTTACATATTTACGTTCAAATGAAAACGATATGTATACTTTTTTTTTTCAAATTTAACATAAATTATATCCAAGTAATATCCATTAAAATAAATTGCATAGAAAAAAGAGAAAACAAAGATCAATGTAAAGAGTGTTTTAAAAAATATATATTTCGTTTTTAAAACCAATAAAAAGATCAAGATGACGAAAACAAATGTACTCACTTTAGATATATAGCTTAATGAAGACAGCAGAGGAGTAGTTATGTGTCTTTGTTTACTTATGATTCAATAAACATTCCAAAATAAACATATATTGCTGAATTTCGTAATTTATTTGTGCAACAAGCTTGATAGGAAGGACCACATCCTTATATGAGACCGTTATAAAATAGGCCACACTTCCTGACCCTTGATTTCCCAGGAAGTGAAGAAATGCTCTGACATGAGAAGCTATATTTTTCTGTAAAATACTTTGACGTAATTTCGTAAAAATCACCATGTGTGAAAAAAAATTAGAGCATTATTGGTTGGTTCGGAAAAATTCAAGACTGTAGTTATGTTTTAAAGTTAACAACAATAAAGCGTTTAATTTTTTTTTTTCTACCATTATCAAACCTGCCAACTTTCAACTAAACTTCCGTACAATGTGAGTTAATTTGATCCAGGTTAAAGACGTTTCTAACCAAAAAATATATCTGAAGAAATAATATATATATATATAGTTTCATGTTCTTACGTGGAACCTATCTGATTGCATTTCTTAAAAAATATTGAGGTTTGAAACGTGTTTAACCTCGGTTAAATTAACCTACATTGTTCAGAGGTTTAGTGCGATGTTGGCAGGTATATGCATTATAATAAATAAATAAATAAATTTTAGCCACTTAATCATACTGAATAAAAGAAAATATTCGACTTAATATTCAAAAAACTTTCAAAAGTTAACTGTGAATTGTTAAAACAAATAATTACATATCTTGCTCAAACAAAACGTTACAATTTTCGTCAGATATCTTCTTTTATTTATTTTTCATATGTTTGTTAAAGTTAAAAATTGGTTTAAATTCATAAAAGGAAATATTTAAAAATTGAATTTTCGTGTTATGGATTACATAAAAGTTAATTAAGGTATGAATGGACATAATGTTTCATCATTCTCTTTATTTAAGCTTTGTTTTCAATAATTAATGTTATTATTGTGCTACTAAAATGTCTTAATTTGAAATAAAAGTTTTGTTTAATATTAGGTTGCATCTGAACACTTTCTAAGTAAATATTGAATTGCCCTGAGTAAATACGAGAATGAAAATTTTGATGTAATTTTTATCTCACGTAAGATATTCATAAAGCAGAAAAGATTAAATAAAATTATAACTTTTTTCCTTCATTAGTAAAGTAAATAAAACTGGATCTTGTTTATAAACTTTAGTTTTTAAATGCTGCTTCTCTTCAATTAAATGGAATAGTTAATAAAATATTGTTAAAGGAAGTAATTACTTTTTAAAGAAGACAAAAGTATAATTAATAGATTTTCAAAAAAGACACCTAGAAGTCTAGAACATTTAATACAACATTTAATGTAACATTTAATGTTTCATTAAAATTCAACAGTCTGTATGCATAGGAAAATGTTTTACGGTTGAGATCCTTATACAGGTTTTACGGTTTTATTTGTGTACTGTTTACTGTTTTATTTGTGATTTTCTTACGTTTATAAATATTTTAGAAAAATATAAATAGATATATTTATTTAAAAATAAAATTTTAAAGCATGCGTTATATTTAAATATTACGGTCTCAAAAATTTTTACTTATCACCGCTTTTAAAAACTAGTCCAATAATACTTCACAATAGAAAAGGTGTTTTGGATGAAGCATTTTCTGTAAAACAAAGTCCACCTCTTTTTGAGGTGTTAAAGCTTTACTAAAAAGTGGCTTAAATAAACGATGAAAGTAAAATTATAAAATAGCAAGAAGTAAAGAGATAAAAAATTCCTTATTCCCCATCAGGTCATATGTAATGGTCATATCGTTCATCCTACTTTCCACAGCAAAAGGCAAAGTATTTTGCAGAAGGTACTTCACTGAACTTAAAGCGGAAATGATGTGAGCGTCTGTAATGTATTTCCTTCCCTGGGATATAATCATTTTATTTAAACAAGCTTACAAATACCAATGTTTCAATAATTTTATTATTTTTAAATGGCTTAGTTAAATGGCATTTTTGTATGCAGAATCAAGCGATGCTTCCTGATTCTGATGATCTTAAATAAAAAATAGAACTTTTTAAACGTTTTTTCTGAGAAAAGTGATTTATCCTATACATTGAAAAGCACACTAATTTTATTTTATCGGTATGCAATTATAGGTATCTTGAGGTAAATGATAGGTAACATGATAAACTTTAAGATTTTGTCATGTAATTTTTTTCCAATAATATTTCATAAATTAGCAGAGTTATTTTAGTAGAAGAACTACGTCTAAATATCTCCCATACGACAAAAACCAATTTCGGTAGCATCACCGAAATTTCTCCTCAGTATTCGTATAGTCGGCCAAAAGAAAAAAAAAATACATTACATACCTCATACATTTTAAGCACCAAAATGTCCTAAAAAATAAGCCATTCAATTTATGTTTTAAAAAATAAGCATAGTGGTCGTATTCATAATGAAATTGCACCAAACTCTGAAATTTTCAATAAGAACACTATTTGGATTTTTCGGTAAATTTTACTTTAGGATACCAAACAAAAAGTCATTCGGTCAATTAGTTTAGAAATTATGGAGGTTTAAAATTTGGAACTCCTACATTGTTAAAAATCTGCACCAAACTCTCCAGTTATTCAAACGTTTTTATAATTTGAAGCATTCTCATCGATCAAGATAAAGATAAATTATGGTTATGTAACAGTTTTCTATAAAAACGGTTGAATGACTGGACAGTTTGCTGCATATTTTTCAACAGTTATTTATAAATTATTTGTAATCGTTGCAAAACAGATTGCAATGCGGGTAGTTTTTTACGAATAACTCAAAAACTACTTCGGAATAGACTGTAATTTCGGATTCGCCTATTTGAAGCTTCTAGGAATCGATTTCTGTTAAAACATTCATCTGTTACAATTCATAAGATTTTCGAAAATTTATATTTTTTAAATTAAGTTTCGAAAAAAATATGAATTGTAACGTATATATTTTTAACAGAAATCGATTTCTAGAAGATTATTATATGCCCAATGCCCATCTAAAATTACAGCTCACTCCGCCAAGCAGCTTTTGAATTATGCTTAAAAAACTATCTGCATTGCAATCTGTTTTGTAATGATTACAAATGAATTTAACGTTATGAGAGAGAGTTCCAAACTATAAACCTTCATAATTCTGAAACTGCTCCACTGAATGACTTCTCGTTTGGTATCCTAAGGTAAAATTTACCAAAAGAGCCAATTATATCAAAATTAGGTGATTCGTATTGAAAATTTTAGAATTTGGAACAATTTCAGTATGAAGACGACCCTTTAAGCTTTTTTTTTTTAACATAAATTGAAATAAGACATAATTTCCATCTCTGTTCAGGATGGCTATTTTCTTTCTCTTTTTTTCTGTGACAATGTGGAGAATAAAATGTATGGAGTGTTCTTTTTTTTTTCTTGTCTTCTGTACAATAATTTTTACAATGATAGGTTGTATTGAATATAAAATATGACCAGTGGACCCGTGCGAAGATTTCGCACTGCAGTTCAATATTTTTTAGATGCAGGTTTAAAACTTTTAAAAATAAATTAAGGACTAAAAATATCTGGAAACAACATTAGTCAAGCCAGAATATCATCTCATTTATTCCATCAAAATTACAGTAAAAACTGACCGAAGATAGTAAACGGGGAAAAACAATCGTATTTTAACTGCATTAGAGAATCAAATCATCTGTTTCGAAAAAAAAAAAACATGGGATAAAGAAAAATAAATTGATCATTTTAATTTCAATTTTGCTATTTAATCATAAATATAAAATAAACCATGCAGCGACTATGTCCCATTTTATCGTTATTGAACATTTTTTGTGGCAACACTCATTTGAGGAAAACCTTTCATTTCATTTATGAAAACAATGCCGATTTAATTTTTAATTACTTGCCATTTTAAATCAAAATACATGTTTTCACGAAATGTGAGTGTGCGATGTCAGAAGCCGCTTCAAAATCCTTTCATATGGTATCTCATTCGTCGTTCTGCGTTTCGTATTTTCTTAGAATAAGGGATGTTGACAGGAGAAATAATATATATGATTAACAACTAAAGTGTAGTACACCTAATTCTGTTTTATACGTTCATAGGTATAAAGGTTTACGGATACTGAATACCACCCAACCATGGAGGATACAAATAATGAAACTAATGCCAAATTTATTTCAAGCTTTTAAGTACAAGTGAGGTTATGCAGATTTTAAGAAAATCCTTTACAGAATAAAAACTTTCTACTTCGCATCAAAACCAGTATTTACTATCTATAAATACAAAATATATATTTATACATATTAATTTAGAGAGGCTTCGTGGGCGCAAGAAAAGGGGTTGATGGGCGCAAATCTGCCCGCTGGTGCGTGGTTGGCGACCCTTGCTCTAGAGTCTAAAAATATTATTTAAGACAAAAAAAATAATATTTAATTTTTTCCAGACCCCTGACAACCTTAAGGCTATCACTACAGCTAGCAATCATTTTGAAGACGATCGCTTCTATAGCATATATGGTTTTTAATAAATCAAGGATACAGCAGACAATGAATTTAGTCTCCGATCAGTTCCCAAGAAATTTAATCTTATACCGTTATACCGCTTCCAAAATTTTGACATTTAGTTATAATTAGCTTTTTTTTTTTTTTTTTTTTTTTAATGATGTCTTTAAGGAATTTTTTTTTTAATATTGCACTTTTTAAAATATATTGGAGAACAATCTAGCAAAAAAAAATGATTTATAAATTAAATTAAGGCACATTTAACAGGTATATGTATGGGATCAAAATTTACGATGAAAATCGGTCCTTGAGGAGAAACGATATGAACTGATTTTCTTATCAGTCTCCACTGAAGCTCCCCAAGACCTAATGAAATTTTATTGGAAGTACTCTTAAATTCAATTAAATTTAACTTCACTTTCCTTCATAATCGTAAATAAAAATGTATCAGGCAAAAATAATCACCGGTGGCGTAATGCATTGCCGAAAAGCAGATGCATACAAATGCAATTTAAAAAAAACAGTCATTTAATTCCCCCTGCAGCATCTTATCAATGTATTCTATTGCATAATAAGAAAGGAATATAGAATTGCGTAAAAATTCGTCTATAATGTGCCGTTTTTTAAAGCAAAGTTTACTAATAAAGGATGAAGTTCCTAAATTCTTCTAAAATTTCTGCCTCTTCAAACTTTATCAAACTCCTTCTAGTTATTCCTCTGTTAGCAATTAAAACATAGAATGCTTAAGTAGAAATTGTAAAAGTATTTTATTTTTTCTCATAAGTAAATACTTTCGCGTAATAATCAGGAATAATACAGGGTGGCCCGATTAACATGATAAAAAGTATATTATAATTATGAAAAAGCGGCGACAGATAAATACTCGAAACTGATAGCATTAATTTAAGATACATTTGACATTTACAGCTACAATGATATAGAGTCGAATTCAAAACGCTATCACTTCTCGGTGAAGAAATATCATAATCAAGTGCGTTAATCTCGCTTTCAATGACTGATTTCAGGTCTGTAATTAAATAAGGGGGTGTTTTTATAAATTCAATCTTTAATACAGCCCTAAGGAAAATAGCGTCATGGATTATGTCTGGGATATAAGGAGGGGGGGGGGGCATTCAATTCCATTGTCAGTGAATTTCTCTGAATTCAATTCATTTATATTCATACGCTCACTAAATGCTGTTTCATCCGGAAAAAGATAGATCCCAGTCTGTGGGGCCGTGCTCCATCCTGTATAAACCAGTATTTCTGAATCATGTTTCGACGCGAGTTTTTATCATGTTATTTGGGCCACTCTGTGTAAATGACTGTAATCTCATTATTTACGTCGTATCTAACAACATAAAGACATCAAAATTTTGAATTCTTCCTGTGAAGCACAAAAAAAGAATCCTAGTTCAAAACTTGGTGAAATGAAAGCAAAATGTTTGTATGTCCCATTACTTCAATGAAACATTCTAACATTTCCCAAACTAAAAATAGAAACAAGGGAAGAAAAGATTAAATACAAATTTGACATATTCTATAAGTAAAGGGGAGAAAATGGCCACATGAATTTATAAAATTAGACGAAGTACTATCATTATTAAAAATATTTTATAAAAAAAAAGTAATTTATAGAAAAGGATTTTACGAAATGATAGGTGTTTGATGTTATAAAATATAAAATTGATAAAATTAAATTAAAGTGGATGTATTTTCAGATAATGCATGTTTATTGTATTAAACAATCTATAAAATACAGGATCTTGTACAATTAGAAGAGCAATAATACCTGTTGAAAGATTGCATATAATTAAAGTAATACCAGTTATTTCTAAAAAAAAAATAAGTTTAAAAGTTCTGTGGCAATTTTATTTGATTTACTTGCTAAATGTACCATCATTATCAGTTTTCAATCAAGCCAAAAGAAGCGCAAGGCCTTGTGTTTATTCGAACACCCCCCCCCCTTCCTATACTGTCACAAAAAAATGAACATTTTCTGTGCCATAGAATACAGATATAACAATATAAATTATCCTATTCTAAAAGTAAAAAATATTAAGTATATTCAAAACAAGGTCAAAATAGGTTTAAAACATCAAGATTTACAAAAATTGTATACGAACTTTGGGGGTCCTCAAAGTCAGGGACCACAAGGCCACGGTGCAGTTGGTCCATGCTGTAATCTGGCCCTGATGATGACATTATATTTTGAGTTAGTTTTGTTCTAAATGAGATTATCTAATTGGTGTTAACAAAGAGAGAGAGAGAGAGAGAGAGAGAGAAATCCAAGAAGCTAAAGTTTTCTGCGTAAAGCCCGCAACCCAATTAGCGTTATTTTCTTTGTGGTAATCAACTCTCTGTACTCTTGTTCTTTTACCGTGTTTGCTTTTTTTGGTTCAAAAAGTTAGGCAGGAAAAAACACTCACAGCAATTACTAAAACTTATAATCAAATTATTTATATGCCACACTTTAAACACCCTTATAAGAAATAGGTTTAGATATTCCTCAAAGTAATCTTCTCCGTGGTAATCTTGTTCATCATAAAACAATGGACAAATGTCATTCATATCATTCAAGATCTTTACTGAAAACTCAGATCACCAGACCTTAATTACCTGCATTTTTTCAGTTTTTCCTAAGTAAAAAAAAAAAAAAAAAAATTGCAGAAATTACCTTCCTATTTTTGTCATAATGATAACTGTGTTCCGATTAATGTCCTGCATGAGTCGAATTATACCCGATCCGAACCCGAAAGTTCCACTTAAAGTCAACTCAAAACCCAATCCGAACCCGACAAAAAATATGTTTTATTCCTTTGTCTTAAGTACAGTCACTGCATGCAATCGTATCAAGTTTGGAGTTTCTACTACCTATCCAATCAAATCAAAGAAGAAAAATCTAGAATTTTTCAATATTCCGAATTTTTGTGGAGAAAATTAAAAGTTAAAAATATATTGTAGTGCAGTAGATGCGCCAAAGAAAAAGAATAAACATATAAATCCATTTGATATGTTAGACACAAATCTCTTTCTAGTTATTATTTATTTAAAATTTTAAATCTTTTTTATTATAATTTGTTCAGTCGACAGAAGTTTTCCCCGCTTGAAAAAGGTAAAAACATATGAAGAAATCTAATTTTCTAAATTTCATTCTAATGACATTTTTAGAGCCCTACCCGAAATGAAATACTATGTCACTACAAAATTTTTATATACAAAAAAAGTTTTTCTTTATCTTTTACACACCAATTTCAAAAGATCACCCTTCAATTTGGTTAAAGATAGTCTTAAATCCATGTGAAGATAAGGCAAGTCAGTATAAGCAACGTAATAAAATTAGAAAAATAGAGAAATTTATATATTTTAGAATTATGTTGAAACATTTTACAATCATAGCAACAAATAGGGGAATTTTCTGGGTATAAGAAAAATGGGGAAAAAATAAATAAAGTAAAATCATTAAATCTGCACTAAAGACTCTACATTTTTTAGATCGTTTTTATTCGAAGTTGCAATTTATACTCCGTGGACTTTATTTTTTATTTTATTTATAGGATTTCAATCAAAGTGTGTTTTTGAAAGATCACGTAAATCACCTCCAATGGTTTCATTAAAAAGAGTAGAACAATTTACTAATTTCTTAATCAATACATATGCTTATTGCATCTAAGCAGTCACAATAATATTTATAAAATTTTCCAGCGCCAGGGAACTATTGCGACGCTTAACATTTGCTGTAAAATTTTCACACTAATAACTCTGGGGTAAAAATATTTTAAATCATTTTAACTTGTATAAGTGATCTTGATAAGTTGAATGAAAATGAATTATCAAATCATTATACATTAATTATCCGGCTTTTTTTTTCTTATTTACTACTATTGGATTTGTGGTGATATTCGTGACAACCGTTATTATGTTTTGTTTAATGGGGATTGTGGCTAGGGCCTCTCTGATCAACTCTATATTGGACCCGGGTCGTGTATCCCCCTCCCCCTTTTCTCAAGAAAATTGCATTATAAACATGAAAAATAGCTTTATGTTCAGTTTAAAATTTCAACCATAGGTTTATGAAAAAATAATATGTTGTAGACACATGTAAAAAATGTATTAAAAAATTGTGGGATGGTAAACTTTTTTGCAGTACATTCTATTTAGAGTAAGTAAAACACTAAACTTAAGAAATTGAATGAAAGATGTTTGATGTAATATCCGTTCTTCTCGGAATTTCGAAGTTTGCATTACACTTCATTGTAGTTAGTGAAGGACACCGAGATGGTTTATTTTACATAAATGGAAAAAAGTCATTTTTTCTATAAAGTATAAATGTAAACTTGCATTAATTTGTATCTTGGGCGAGTGTTCAATATGCATTTTGGGGCCCCCTGAAAATGTGAACCTGAGGCACATGCCTTTTGTGCCCCTGTGATGATCAGGCCCTTGTTGCACGCTTTAACAATCTAATAAGAAAAATCGGGGTTCTGTCTCTGTCTATATATATTTTTTTTTCAAGATTTTTATATATACAGAGTGTCCCGAAAAAGCTGAATTGCGTTTTAATGTTTGACCTGTTGGAGATAAGTAGGCGATGTAAATTGCAAAACTTTTCAGAAAAAGGTAGGAAGTGATATTAAGTTAATGAAATAATCCTGTCATTCATATTCAAAAGTTACACTTTTTAAATTTCTATAGAAATTATCTAGACAAATTGGTCAATTATTATTTTTGCTTTTGTTGTAACAGTATCTTAAAAAAACTGCAAAACCGTATCTTAAAATTTAAATGATTAATCCCCCTATTCATAGGCGCAAACAGCCGAAACATTAAGAACTACGCGCTCTTTGAGTGCATTTAAAAAATAGTGTAGCAATTTGAAAGAGAACTTTTAATGCCACAGATTGTTACGATAATATAATGGTTACACATGCTTTGTTTTTAATTCTATATTTTATAATTTTTATTCTTTAAAGCTTTTATTGGTTTTCATGGCTGATATATTAATAAGAATCGGATTCTTTTAAATTTCATAAAACGGCGATTCCGTTTTTAAAAAATCTTTCGTAGTTAAGCCGCTCGATTTCAAACTTTTTTAATTATAATTGAAAAGAATCAAAATAATAATTGAAAGCCCAATATTCAATATATTTGAACAAAATTCTGTCCTTGCATTTATTAAGAGTACAATTTCTTCATAATTCTAAATCTGATGTCGTTTTGACACCTAATGGTATCCTAACTTCATCTGTGACCTTCAAAAATTCTTAAACAAGTAAAACTCTCAATAAGAAAAAATATTTCATCTATTTTATAATTTCCAATTGTCAGCACCTTCGACCTCAGTATTAATTAGAAAACAAAAATGAAACAAAAAATATATCAAAATATTTTAATTTAATTTGATTTAGAACTCAGAAAATAGATGGCAGCACCTCACATTCCGAATATTTTTCTTTAGTAGTCTGTCTTTGCTACCGCGACTATTATTTGTGTGAGTTTTTTCAGCAAACATTTTTAAATAAAAATAAACTCTATATTAATCAATTATACACTTCTTTTCAATTAAAATTACAGGAACATCAGTATACACAGGGTGTTTTTTCTTATCGTTGACCAATAGTTAATTCAAAAATCTTTAATTTTTTAATTATCGTTAATGTGTAGTCAAAAATATTCCAAACGTTGTTATTCACCAAATAAAAATTCATTTGCGCAAAAAAGTTATTTTTAATAGTTATTTTTTGCTTCATTTACGAAATAAAAAATTCTATACGGTCTCTGTGTCCTATAAATAGAGTTTCAACAAATTGGTATATCCCAGGTCCCGGTTTGCTCCCATTTTCAGGCTTATTCCCAAAATATAACTTTCCCAAAAAAAACAGTTTATACTAGAAAAAACTCGGTTTATTTCCAGGTTCACATTGGGTTTTCTCCGGTGTTTGCAACTCTACCTATAAACAGGGAGGGGCAGTGTTGAATTCATACTTTTTAATCCGGGAGGGATTTCTGTTGCTCCGGGCAGGGCCTGTTTACCGAATAGGCCCGTGAAGCCCGAGCTTACCAACTGAAATACAAAAGGACCCCCAAATTTACTTTTCATAACTAATTTTTAGGGGGGAAATTTCATTCAGACTAAAAAATGTATTTTATTTTCTTAATTATAGCTACTCAATTTTTCCTCAGAATATTATTGACCCATTTATACTCTATTTTTTTCTGTTGTTATAATACAAGGTATAAAAACAGTGATTAAATGCAACTTATTTTCATTTTCCTTACGTTTTACATTTTAATTTCAAACGTGTTAAAAAACACAGAAAATTTAATCTGTATAATTATATTTAATTTATATTCATAAAGAGTGAAGAAATGATATAAAGTATGGAGAATAGGCTATTTAATTAAAGGGGAAAGGAATTAGCATTCAGGTGATACCAAATTTCTGTTTATAAAATAGAAGCAAAATTGTGTTGCAGCCAAGCATAAATTTGCGTTAAATATTTTTTATCCCTGCATTGTTCTTAGCACTGGCAAATCCTGCAATTTGTAGAGCATAAAATATATTTTGAAGTTCAAATAATCGCACCTGTTCCATATTTGTAAATTCATTTACAAAATTAATTTGTTATGTATAATTATGTATATAATAAAATATTATTTATATGTATACTAGGGGGCCTACCCCCTGCGAGCTACGCTCGCCAACCCCCGCTCAGACTTCGAGGCCTCTAAAAACATGACAGCGTACTTTATTTTTAAAATATTGGTAAATTGGGTTGCCATGCTTTTAACATTTTAATGGGGCATTTTTTTATTATCATGGCCTAATACATAGCTGTTGCGACAACTGACGACTGTTTTCGGGATTGATAAGTAAAATCAATTACACCTTGAAAACCAGCTTGTATAAAATGATTAGGTTTAAATTGTGGCTACCTGTCGGACTTTTATAACAACTGTATTCTATTCTTCCTTTGCGTTTAAGGATGAGAAAAATTCCATCTGATTGTGAATAACATTAAGAACCACGGTATTGAAAAGTACTATGTTATAGACATTTTCAGTAACAGGTTTTAATTTTCTCTCTATTTTAGTGCACCATCATGCATATTTTCATGTTATTTTAAATATGTAAATTATTTATTTTAATTAATATGTATATACGAATTTTCTAATAATTATTTATCATACAAATTTAATTAAATATGTTGTGCATGCATGCCTACATTTATTCGGCTTCAATTGATGAGATATTTAAAAAAAATTTCTATCCGCGATAATTTTACACCCTGTTATGTCACTTGAATATTGTCCATAAGAAAATCGGGTACTTTTCCAGTATAGGATCCTTTGCTTTTAGGTTTGGCGTAATTCGAGCTTCAAAAAGGGATAGATTCGTTAATATACATAGATTTGTTGCCAAAAGTTATGAAAACAAACCCAATGAACTTTTGGTGCTTTTCTATTATAGGGGTCTTGACGCTTTTTTAAAAAACTTCGCGGAAAAAACCAAGCAGGATATTTTATTCTCCTTCCGTTCAGTTGGGCAATTATTATTTTATATATTCGTTTCAAATATCCGAATTAGTGATTTTATAAATTCGTTTAATTAAATTTTACAAAAAAAATAACAAAATGATATCAATAAATAATAATTACTATTAATTCCTTTTCCCCCCTTTCTTTTGCGTTTACATAAATGACGTCATTTGGACGAAATAACGAACTGAAAATATTTTTAGTTTATAAATTAAATTAAATGCTGACAGGCGATTGAATCCTGACGATAGAAATGTGATGTTTTTTTTTAAATTTTGCTGAAAAACATAATTTAATCACAATCTTGTCTTCATTATCGATTGAAATAAAAGATAAATTCAATTTCAATTTGAAAATGACGAATAAAAAGAAATCAATAATCCCTATCGGGATCCTTTTCAATTTTTTCCCCTTTTTTGTCACAAAAAAACTGAGTAATTAGTTGCCATCATTACAGAAATGTCATTAAAATTAGAAAAAAATTAATATCTCGAAAACTAATTCCAATTTCAAAATTCTATTACCAGTTTTGACATCCGCGGATTTTTATGGACAATTGGTATTAATTTCACCATCAAGCGTTTAATATTTTATTAAAAATAGCCCTGAAACATAATCAGTCGTTTAATCAGTCGTTTCATAAAATCGTTTCATAAATTCGTTTCATAAAATCGTTTCACAAATTCGTTTCATTAGGATTATATATATATAGGGTAGATAGGTAGTTAGTTTTAGTTTAATATTAAAAGTATTGTTTACTCGAAATTTTGATGGTAAAATTTCAAATGGTTGAAGCACAATTGGCAGAGTAAAAGGGGGCCTCCTGTGTGACGTCGGGCTGTCCCTACTTCTAAGACTTAAGCGGGCCCTGCTCCGGGGGGACATTATAGAGTTCCGGGGGGATATTGCACTTTTTGACCATTAAAAGCATAAAATCTCAAATCATCCGGGGAGGACATTTCAATGCTCCGGGGGGACTGACCCCCCGGGCCACCCTGAATTCAACACTGGGGAGGTTGGGGGGGGGGGCAAACTGACAGGTCGCCCAATGCCGTTTAAATTTAGGGCGGCTAAAATTAGTGGAAGACCGAACGTTCGGCTTCGTTTTTCATCAATTTCGGTCGAAAATCTGAGTTTTGACGAAAATTTGGTTTCGATGAAAAAACATCGGAACATTCGGCTCATACCGAAACTGCAAGCGGTCATAAGGACGTGCCTATAGAAGAATCCGGGCAGTGCGCATAATGCCATCAGGTGTTTTTCATTCATATTATCATTCTTTGATTATTCGAACAATATTTAGGACAATAAAACGGTCAGTAATAACAATAGCTAATTATTCTTTCTAATAATGAATGTCAAATCATTCATTAAGGAAATTTTTCTAAATACGCATTAATGAAATAAACATTGTTTTGGTAAAATTAATCTTGTATTTTCGTCGTTCATTTGTTACTTCTTGTTTATTAATTGTCAAAGTTAAAAGTGTTCAAAATATAAATGGCAAATGATTTCTTATTTAATTTTAATGCAGTATTAAGTATTTGAAAAACTCATAACAAAATATTTTTATAAATTTAATATGAACTGCCTTGCATAAAATGCGTTCTCACATTTAGGTACTTTGGACATCTCATTGAGGTTTTAACTACTGTAAATGTGACAAAAATGGTCCAAATGTAACAATGATATATTTTTGCTTAGATTACATAGGTAATAACTGAATTTCTTGAAATCAAATTAGTTTTGACTTAAAAGAAAATAACCACTCCATTTTTGCTTATATTTGTCATTTTATATTTAATGAAATGCCAAATTATATCCTAAATGTGACAAACGTGTGAGATATCACATCGCATATAGGCACAATGACCTTATAAACATCAATACAGAAAATTTAGTAATATAAAATGGACGGAGTATTGTCTCCAATTCGTGTTAAATACTGGCATAAAATGTGATATATTTTATTTACATTAACTAGGAGAACTAAGTATGAAAGCGTTGAAAGTCTGACAGAAATAGAAAAAGCAATAAAAATTGATTGGCTAGTGGAATATGTTGCTCATTAGTGCAAGCAATAGGATAAAAAATTAAATTAATTTGATATTGTTTTGGGGAGAGATATGTTTTAACTTTTGAGTAAAACTGAAAAGCGATTATATAGCGGTGATAATCTTCACAATATTGTTCACGTAGTTTTGCATCTTAGCCACTTCTCCTGGAAAGGCCTGCTACGCGCGTTCATATATATTTTGTGAATTAGTTGTATAGCTATCAAGTTTCGTAACCATTATTTTGTAACAGTTCTTCGACTTATTTTATACCAGAGGTTCTGCGATTAAATAAGACAAAGATTACTGATGGTACGAGACTTGGGAGCTATGTAACTAATTGCTTTTCTCCTTGGATTTTGTTCTGCGGGCGACCATGACAACAAGCCCATCACCAACATATTTTTTCTACAGAACGGTACCAGACTAAGCTTTTTCCTTTCCATTTTCGATCATACTGTTGCTACAAGTTGTTTATTTATATCAATTTATGAAATAGTTCGATTCCGAAATAGAGTCTTGTGCGAGTCGGGTTGCGATCGGAACCCGAAAATTCTCTTCAAAGTCAACCCAAAAATCGACCCGAACCCAACACAATTGGCAACACAATTTGAGAATCCTATAATCCTATATGTTTTGGCTACCAGTAAGGTAGAGCTATTTTTCATTTTTCGTATAAGATATGTGTGTATTTTTCATGGGTACAATGCAAATTACTTCAAGACTTGAATCTCATGCGTCAGAAAACAGAGATCCGAAATGAATTACTTTCCGAACAGTCTTCAGGGACGTGAATCCTATCTGCTCTTCCTGTGACTCATCTCGCTGTGTCGATTTTTACCCTAACGTGTGTCCAAAAAGAGGGGGGAGGGGAAGTAACAGATCGAGGCCATTCCTCCTTCGCTCCATACTTCTACAGAAATTTTACGGATTCTACAGAGAAGAACATCGCGTGAAATTTCCTAAGTCCCCATTCTTCATTCCTATTTTTTTTAATATATTTTTTAATTCTTATTTTATTTCCTTTTTTATTATGAATCCCTACTCTAACACAGTCAAAAAATCTTATCTCCTCCAAAATGGGGTGAGCGAACCTCAAAAAGTGGTGAACAACCCCTTCTCTTATCTCCGCCACCACCGCACTCTAACACAGTCAAAAAATCTTATCTCCTCCAAAAGTGGCGAACACAGCTTCTCTTTTCTCCGCCAGCACCGCACTCTTCCACCACTAAAATCCACCCTCAAAAGTGGTGGGCGCCGCCACTAAGATCCAACACCGGGATCCATCCAAAACCACCAAGATCCACCACCGACACCACCGTGTTCTGAAAACGGCATTTATACCCTACTGTGAAATGATATTTAAAAAGTTTTGTGAATAATAACGTTTTTGATTGGAAAAATATTACATTTGTTGTTAATGACATGTTGTAAATATATTTTATTCTATACAGGATTAGAAAAATTAATAAGTTGAGTATTATATATATGTCTATCTATCTATCTATATATATATATATATATATATATATATATATATATATAACTCATTTCCTAATTCCATAAAAGTCCAAACAGTCGTTTGCATAAAACACACAAAATATAAGAAACTCTCTACATCACTATTTTTATCCCTTTTCCTGGAATACTATTCTGCTCTTGCCCTTGGATTGCGTTTTTCTTAAAACTATGAGTCTGTGTTTATTTTAATGAAGAATCTAGCATAGATCTTCCTTCCTATGAAAATGTTTGTAGAAAAAATAATGACTGAAAGTGGTGATTCTGAGTTTATGAAAGAGGAAGCCACGTAAACGGAGGAAGAGAAAAATTTAAATTAAGAGGCGGTTCAATTTCAAATCCGAGGGTCAATCTTAACATGTTGACGTGATATTTTGACACCTGGAGCTGTGGTCATTCGGTCGGAGTAGAGTCCTGCATCGGGTAGGGTAACCCGATTCTAGTCGAGCCTTACCCGAACAGGTTCGGGTAGTGTTGACGCTGATTATTTCCTCTGCCGGTCGGGTTAACTTTGATTGTTTCATGTTCGGGTTGGTATTTGACTCTTTTGGGTCGGGTTCGGTTTGACCCGATTTTTCAAAAAAATCTACAATACCTTTTCAGAGGAGAAAAACTCTATACCGCATATTTCCACGTATCACGCGGTCCGGCGCATAACGTGCACCTTACTATTTGAGACTGTGTTTTTCTATTTTAGGTACTTTCGCCGTATTATGCGCACCTCATTTTTTAGAAAAGGAATCTTCATGAGATATGTAGCATGGATATACAATAAAAAGCCTTAAAAATGCAATAACTAGTACAAACGCAAAGAATATAAGCAAATGCGAAGTGAGGACATGCACTACTGACAAACCTATCTGCTTGAATCCCCTCAAAGTGTTTGAAAGAGTACTAATCGTTCATTCAAATAATCATGCCTTAATCATCTTTTCTTGTCCTTTAATATAGAAATTTCAATTCTTAGGCTTAATTTTTAAGCTTTCATTTTTATAACCGGCGTATTACGCGCACCTCTAAATTTTGACCAATTTTCTTGTTTCATAAATGCGCAATATACGCCGGAATATACGATATTTGAACATTAAATGGTATATATCTCTTCATTTTTCAACATAAAAGATAAAGTTGATATTAGAGATATAACTGTACACTAGTTTTCTATAATTGTATTAAAATATGGATTAATTTTCTTCCATTTCGAATTTGGGTTTAAGTATTTCGGGTTCGGGCTGAAATGTATTGGGTTCGGGTCGATGTTCGGGTTGACTTTGAAGAGAATTTTCGGGTTCGGATCAGGCATAACCCGACTCGCACAAGACTCTATTTTGGAATCGAACTATTTCATAAATTGATATAAATAAACAACTTGTAGCAACAGTATGATTGAAAATAAAAAGTAAAAAGCTTAGTCTGGTACCGTTCTGTTGAAAAATATGTTGGTGATATGGGCTTGTTGTCATGGTCGCCCGCAGAACAAAATCCAAGGAGAAAAGCAATTAGTTACATAGCTCCCAAGTCTCGTACCATCAGTAATCTTCGTCTTATTTAATCGCAGAACCTCTGGTATCAAATAAGTCGAAGAACTGTTACAAAATAGTGGTTACGAGACTTGATAGCTGTACAACTAATTCACAAAATATATGAACGCGCGTAGCACGCCTTTCCAGGACAAGTGGCTAAGATGCAAAACTACGTGAACAATATTTTGAATATTATCACCGCTATATACTCGTTCTGCTTTACAGTTTTACTCAAAAGTTAAAACATGTCTCTCTCAAAAAAAATATCAAATTAATTTAATTTTTTATCCTATTGCTTGCACTAATGAGCAGCATATTCCACTATCCAACCAATTTTTATTGCTTTTTCTATTTCTGTCAGACATTCAACGCTTTCATACTTAGTTCTCCTAGTTAATGTAAATAAAAGATACCACATTTTATGCCAGTATTTAACACGAATTGGAGACAATACTGCGTCCATTTTATATTACTAAATTTTCTGTATTGATGTTTATAAGGTCATTGTGCCTAAATGCGATGTGATATCTCACACGCTTGTCACATTTAGGATATAATTTCGCATTTCATTAAATATAAAATGACAAATATAAGCAAAAATGGATTGGTTATTTTCTTTTAAGTCAAAACTAATTTGATTTCAAGAAATTCAGTTATTACCTATGTAATCTAAGCAAAAATATATCATTGTTACATTTGGATCATTTTTGTCACATTTACAGTAGTTAAAACCTAAATGAGATGTCCAAAGTACCTAAATGTGACAACGCATTTTATGCAAGGCTGTTCATATTAAATTTATAAAAATATTTTTTTATCAGTTTTTTAAATACGTAATACTGCATTATAATTAAGTAAGAAATCATTTGCCATTTATATTTTGAACACTTTTAACTTTGACAATTAATAAACAAGAAGTAACAAATGAACGACGAAAATACAAGATTAATTTTACCAAAACAATGTTTATTACTATATCGTCGCCTCAGATCAACAGTAAGACACCTAATAATAATCGAAAATGAGTTGTCTGACTTACTGGCATGAGAAACTGTGTCTTCATCGAGTGGAACAATTTCTGAAACACAAATTTATGTATTATATAAAACTGATGTGTTGGCATAAAAATTTCCTAGTGTTCCACTAGTTGAAGTGCAGACACAATTTCTCATACCAGTAAGTCAGACGACTCATTTTCGATTATTATTAGATGTCTTATTGTTACTCTAAGGCGACGATGTGCTCTCCACAACTATTTCATAAACTACTTGTTTTACTTGGAATTCCTAGAACGCTGTAGTTGTTCCTGGAATTTAACATTTGTGTCTTTTTGTGTGTTGTTAACATTTGTAAATTATAGCAGTCATAGTTGCTATCCTTCCAGTGTTTTTTCAAGTCTAATAAACAAAATTTAAACCATAAAAATTACTTAATGAAATGTTTCTTGTTTCTGCGTGGTTATTTATTAATTTCATTCATTTTATAAAATTTCTGGTTTTAATTGATTTAAAAAAAAACCCGGAAGGTTGGCAGCTATGTCTTTAATTTTATTTAGTTCACAGAATGTTTTATTACACCGTTCTGGCTACTTCCAATACTTTGGGACCATTTATTACAATTGTGCTTACTTTAACTTCTTTATCTATCTTAATAGTAACAATAGTACCTAGGAAAATTCATCCTCGCACTCAACAATTTCATAGCTACTAAACTTAATATTATCATTAGTCTCTTCAATTAGTAATTTATCAGATAAGCTAGAGTGACTGCTCCCAAAATTCCATCCGTTTACTTAACCACCTTTTACTTCACCTCGTTGAATCAGGAAAATTTTATTTCCTAATTGCCTGCCATGATGTCAGTGGACCAGCTTTAATCTCCTCAGTAGCTTGTTTAACATCTAAGACCTTTTAGAAGCTCCCTTAAGCATTTCGTTAGCTAGAAATTATAACAGGAAGGAAAGTAAAAATAGTAAGGGTAAGTAAGTATGAGTTGAATAGTAAGAATAGTGAGAATAGTAAGTATGAGTTGTAATTTTCCAACTGAACGAAAAATGTCTGGGCCAGGATTCGAACCAAGGTTGAAGTTGCCAATGTTCTATCAACTTAATCTAGAGTAGTTACGTATCCAGTGTTTACCGGAGTTCCAAATTACCTGCGATATATTCTGTTGAGCTGATTCAGATATCAGACCACATGCTATGATCAATAATGTTAACTGGATGAATTAGGTCCTCCAGATTCGACCGGGATGGTTCATTTGGTAGAGCATTGACAGCTTCAGCCAAGAGATCCCAGGTTCAAATCTTGGCCCGGACATTTTTCGTCCAGTTGGAAAATTACAAATCATATGATTTCTTTACCAATTTGAATAATTGTGTTAAAATTAATCTAGTAAGGGAATTGTATTAAATAATTCATGTTTGTTCTAGAATAAAAAATATGTTTAAAAAAATTAAATTCAACTTAACTAAAGACAATAATTTTGACTCTTTGCTCCATGTTTCTAGGAAAACTGGGGAAAGGCCCTTTTGCGTAGCCCACTACCCCTTGGATTCAAAACTTGATCGATTGATCATAATTTTTTATTCTTTGCTTAAATATTACACTACTATTATTATGTCAAATTTTTTATTAATTTTTTATGAAGGCGTGAATTTCTCTATTTTAATCATTTGAAATACGTAATTATGTATTTAGCCAAAGAAAAACTGTAATATATTACTGTATAGAAATTCCTAAATAAGGTAAAGCTAGGATAGTCTGCGCAAAATTCAAAAGAATAGCAATAAAAAATCTAAATATTAATTTTTTGCTGAACTATTCATGAATAATTTTTACTTCATTTGTTTTTTATGCATTTCAATTGCTATTTTTTTGTTATGTTGCTATTTAATAGAACAGTTGTAATAAAACCAAGAATGTTATTTTGCGCAATCTCTCCTTACAGGGTTGGTGTGATTGCGCACATGGTTAGGAGAGATTGTTACTAATAATAACTACAATTAAATTGTTAACAATAATAATTACACTTAAATGACATTGCTATAAGGTTTTTGTGAACAAATATTATTGTATTTGGAGTGAATATTTCAACCTAATGATTAAAGAATCAGAAAAAGGAAATAATTTTAAAAACGATTAAAAAAATTTAATTAAAGAAAAAAAATTAAAGAATCAGAAAAAGCAAGTCCAGATAAGATTACAAAATAAAATTATGTTACTTAATAACACGTTTAACTTAAAATTAGTCCATTTTCATTTTCATTTTTTTATGCAAATTTACCAATAAGCTGCGTAATCTGTCCTAGCATAGAAACTAATGGGAACACTGCGCCATCTCTCCTAAGTAACAGATGCGCAAACTCTCCAATTTCGGTAGGAGAGATTGAGTGGCCTTTTATTTAAACATGACCTCTTCTAAAACGAACCGTTGATGTTCACATTGTTAGTCTAGATTAGTAGCTTATAAGAAATCGTTTAAGTTTTAAATATTTTGTACTATTGACATTGTATAAAAATTCTGATGAATAGCTATGAAAATTCAAGCACTTACTTTGGGAAAACAAAACAAAATAGCAATACTTGATCTTAGACGCTCAAAGCAATCAACGTGCACTTTCAAGTAGACACTCCACTACTGTTGTTGTACAACTACCTGGAGTCGCTACGCGCTCACTCTACTCCTTCCTCCCGAACCTCTATGTGCGCAATCTCTCCGACCGCGTCATCTCTCCTGGCTTTATCAATTCAACAAAGTTCATTTTCTACTTATAAACATCGTTTTAATTTAACATATGAAAATGCTACATAATCATATCTTGGTGATCTGCGGTAAGTCTTTCATCATTTGAAGGATCCAATTCGTCGCTAATAAGTCTATCAAAAAATCAGACACTAAACTGCGATGAAACTTTTTCAACAACTCTAGATCAAAACATTTGTTCTTTTCCCACTTTCACTTCCAGTAGATGAAACAGACGCGACCAATGCCGTGACGTCGATGGGGATATTTGACATTCAAAAATATAAAACGAAATCTTAATCTTTATTTCGGAAATATTCGCCGCATTTAAGTACCGTTGTCGGAGTTTGATAATTAACTATGTAAGGTCGTGTAACGTGGATGTGACGTGGCTAAATATGACAAACCATAAATGCGACAATTTTCTTATACCTAAAATCTTAAAGCAAGAATCGTATATAAATGCTATATCATGAAACATTCGAACTTCAGAAACAAAACACGTAAAATTTCCCTGCATTTAAAATGTTTTCTTTAAAATAATTTCCAATCCCAATGCACGTCGGTCATTATCAAGCGCCCCTCTAATTCCCTAAATGCAACGAATAATCCCGAAACGGGGATGACGGTTCCGCTTTTTAGGTGCGTTCGTAATTATATAAATACGTAGCACCTATAGTCGTCGTTTGGTCCGTCCGTCTGTCCGTCCGTCTGTCTGTCTGTCTGTCCGCATATAACAACGCAAAAACTACCCAACCAAATGGTTTGCAATTTAAAATATATTATCTTTGCAGAATTTTGTCGAGATATTTCAAATTTTATTAAAATCGAATCAAAACTTTAGGAGATATTAATAAAAATATTTATTAAGAAATTTGATTTTTTTTTTTTAATCGGTGCTTTTTTGTTATAGGAGCTTCCGATGGATGTTAAATCGTCAAGCGACCGAGATACTTATTTTATTACAGAAATTAATCTGCAGACGATATAATTCATTTCACAGAATTAAAAATCATCAAGATCTGAATATTTATATAACTAGCTGATACATATATATCTGAATATTTATATAACTAGTTAAGATATTTGTATGAACAGTGTCATAAAATATATACTTAACTAGCTGTTTAACCCGTTCTACGCACGGGATATCATGAATTTAATTATAAAACGTGCGTACGAACGCACCTCGTTTGTAACGTTTGACGTACAATTTCCAACTTGTTTAACTTTGAAGATCAAATAACCCTATAGACGTCAAGGCATCGAACGTCTGTTTCATCTACCTTAAATAAAAACGAGAAAACACGACAAGTTTTCAAATAAATACTCTACGAATTTCTAAAATACTCTATGAATGTCGGTGATTTATGTTTTTCAGAAATCAATAAACGACGAATATAGTGCGTCTCAAAAGTATATGGACAGGCGATTTTGTGAAATAACAGTTCAAAAAATGAAGCAATAATCACGAAAAAAATAATATGCATATAGTATCATAACATAAATTTATTACAGCAAAAAAATAAAGTAAAGTTTTACAGATTTTTTGTAAAAAAAATATAAATAAAAATAGGCTGTCCCAAAAATATATGGACTTTTCGAATATTTTGCATTTAAATTCAAATTTTGTATCCATTCCTTTTAATTATCTTGAAAACCCTATCAGGCATGCTTCCAACTAGTGTTTGGAGTATGTGCGGCTGTAAAGAGAACCAACTCTGCTCTACTTGTTGCTGTAATTCCTGAATAGTAGAAAACTAACGACCATGGGCTTACACATCTCGTGCAAGTACTCCCCAAAGGGTTTCATTTGGATTCAAGTCTGGACCGATGGCTGGCCAGTCTATAACAGTCACTTGATTCTGTTTAAACCAAGCTGCTGTTGAGTGGGACGTGTGAATCGACGCATTGTCCTTTTGGAATTTCCAGTTTTTCCCTCCTAAGATGTTTCCGATTGGAAGTAGATTGCTTTTAAGGACATTTTAATGATCCTCAGAGCACTGTCGACTATTAAGAAAAGCAATATCCGTTGTTCCGTTGAAACAAAATGCGCCCCACGCCATTTGTGAACCCCCTCCTTTTTTTCGACTAAAGAACTCGCGAGGTTATTTTCGTAAGTCATGCCAATAGTATGCCTAGCCATCAGAGCCATCCAAATGGAATTTTTTTTCGTCACTAAAGAAAACACTTAAACATTCATCCGTCCAATGCATGTGTTTTTTAGCCCAAAGAACTCTAGCCTTTCTATGGTGCACTTTCAGCATAGGTGCCTGACATATTCTGCGATATTTATGATTTTCGCTTACCTGTATGCGACGGTGAACAGTAGATCTGGAAATAGGAAACGTCAAAGTCTTCGCAATTTCACGAACAGACTTCTTTTGGGTTGAAACTGCTCGCGAAAAATTCTCTATCTTGTCTTAGAGATGTTTTTCTTGGTCGACCTGAGCGCTTTTTTGCAATCGTGGTGTCACTTTTTGATAAAATTACATAAATTCCAGATCTCCTACGCTTCATTTGTTTTGCAATATATCAAACTTTATCATTTTGAGCCTTTAAACGCCAAATTTTAGCAATATAAGCAGCAGAGAATTCAATGTTGTGAGGCATTTTCTAACTATTCGACAGTTGAAGAAAGAGCAGTGATTTTATATTTCGAAGTAGTTACGTCACAAGTACAGAACGCGGAAAATGCAAATTTTTCTGATACGGTTGTAATAAAAGCAATTCGTTTCATTATCCATATATTTTTGAGACCGCTTATTTTGAATTTTATTTTTTTTACAAACAATCTGTGATATAAACATAACATTTCTGTATCGTAATAAACTTATGTTATGATTTCATATGCTAGTTATTTTTTCGTGATTATTGCTTTATTTTCTTAGCTGTTATTTCGAAAAATCGCCTGTCCATATAATTTTGAGACGCACCTTAGGATTCGTCAAATGCGAAGAGGCTTTTAGGAGATTTACAAAGGTAAGTTTATGCGGTATGTTCATGTATTAAAATGATGTTTAAAGCAGAAATCGCTATTAGTAAAGCTTTGTTGAATTAATGAATTAGGAATTTGCACATTATCATACACTAGTGTTTTTCTTTGACTGGGTGTTTAAATATGTGCTTTAAATGATCAAAATAGAAAATAAGTGTCTTTAAAATTTTAATAAAAAATAGGATGTAATAATAGCGGCGTATATTTAAGCAAAGAATAAAGACATGTGATCATTTAATTATTAATTACTCTAATATGTTGACAGCTCTGAAAATTCTTGTGTAAAAATAAAACACTTAAGTTTAAAATGGATTTAGAAAATCTAGCATTTCCCCATTCAATCGGTGTGCTGTTCCAGAACTATCTTCCGATCCCAATGCCCTTCAGCGCTATAAAAACTTACAAATCTGGAAAGATGAATTAAAAACTTCTATACAAGACATTACCCACCAGTGACATGACTAATGAAAGTTTAGCTATTAACGATGATTTATGCATTTACATGTTTTCTGCCAATAGATCGATTTTTACCGGTGATTTTCGTGTTAATGAATCAGCTATTAATGATGATCTTTCTGCTAAGGACGACAATATTTTCCTTGATTTTGACGTCAATGATGGCTAATGAAGACTTTACAATTATTTATGACTGTTCTACCAGCACAAGTTTTCAAACTGAGCACCAAGAAGGTAGTAATACAACTTCCCCAAAAATGTGTGATGTGTTTGTCCAAACAAATTTAACATTGGATAGAAATAAAAGTGATAAAGATTTTGAATTTTTGCAAACAAAGAATGCACATTTTAAAAATCTAAAGAGCAAAAATAAGTGAGATTCTATTCAAGAACATTCTGGGTGCAAACACAATCACACTTATCTCTTCCAGAATCTAATCGATCTCATGTTTTTGAAAGTTGTTTATTAAAATCAGTTTCACAACAAATCAAAATCCAGCCAAAAAGCGAAAAGCAGCAGGATCAAACTTTGCATAATGTTTAACAACTAAAGCATATATGAAAAAATAAAGATTATAATGAAGTGAAAGAACAAAAACTGAGACAAAATTGGAAAGAAAAACAATTAAAACTTTTTAAAAATAGCAAAAACAGCGTTATAAATCAGAATTCAACAAAAATTCAAAGACAGTCACTAAATTATCTGTAAGTAAAGGTATAGCAGAAACAGAAGCCTAAACCTCAAAATTGTTTAGTTAGTTTTTCAGAAACCAAAAAGAAAATATTGAGTGCTACACGAAAGATGAATGGCAAATATGATTTAAAGGCAAACTGAAAAGTAAAATATTTGCTGAAAATTCGCAGTAATAAACATTGCTTTGATAAAATTTATGTTGTATGGGTTGCATTAGTTACTTCCTGTTATTAAAATGGTCAAACTTAAATTTTTAAAGTAAGAATGTTGAAATATTCGTTATTTAATTATAATATATTCAAAATTAAGTATTTCAAAATTATTCTTTTATTATTTCAGTTATTATTGAAATCAGTTATTAGTATATTAAGTAGTTCAATAATAAATGTTTCAACTTTCAATTTTATGTATTTCAACTCTTTTTTAAAAGTTGACAGCAGTTAAATGAGTATTTTAAGATGAACTGGCATCATAAAATGCCATTGTCAGATTTATGTACTTCGGACAACTCATTTATGTTTCAACTACTGTAAATATGATAAAAATGACCTAAATGTGACAATCATATATTGGTTGCTTAAATTACAGATATTGAGTCACTTTCTACCAAACAAGTTAGCTTTGTATTAGAAGCACAGTATTCAATCTTTTTCTGCTTAATAAAATATTACCTTTATTTAATAAAGAGCCAAATATACCCTAAGTGTAACAAAACTACAGGGAATCGCATCTCATTTAGGCACAGTGAAAATATACTGCAATGAAAAATACTCCTAGAAGAAACGCTTTAAATACAGTAACATGTTTCACGTTTTGTTCCTGATATGCGGATATTTGATTATGTAACATTCACTTAACATTCTTGAGTTAGGATTTTAAGTACAAGACCTTTGTCGCTATTATGGGTAATCATGTTTAGGCACATTGACCTTACAACCTGTTTCTAAACTTTCAGAGGGTCATTAATTGTTTTATTCCTCTGTGTACACAAATCAAGAATATAAGGCTTTTCTGTTAGCAACTACTGTAAATAATTAAATGTTGAGTTAAACAGGAGACAACAGATATAAATAAATTTTAATTTATCACAAACACAGGAAAAATGCTTTAAATATACAGATTCTTGTAAAAAAAACTTTAATGATAAAACTCTTTCATTCTTTGCATTTTTAACACATCTACCATATGCTTATGCTTTATGACGAATTTTTATGTAAATTAGTTCTCACTTTAAAGGAAAATTTCGTTCAACCAAAAACCATCATGCTTATTTATTTGTAAAAGTATAATAAATAACAAAAATACATTTTCCAAACATTACACTTTAAATAAAAAAAGCAAAACATACACCAACATTGCATTGAAAGTTCAGTGAATGGCAATAATAGCCATTTAATGCCACATAAATACTTTGAAAGACTTGAATGTGCAGTCTTTAGCAGTAATATGAACATTAACGCACTTTAAAATTATTTTATGTCATTTCTTATTCTATGAAAAGCCCATTCATGTGCTGAAAAGGTAAGATAAGGACAGTTCTACCATAACTTCTTTGCTCATCATCAGGAAGAATCACTAAATGAGGACGCCAGAACATTCACTACTGTTATAAGAAAGACCCCTATCACAGATAAATTGTTTATGAGATCTGCTCTAGAATGATGAGATGGTCTGTTGATGTTGTATCGAGAATTGAGAATGAGCAGTACGCCGACAACAATCTGTTGAAAAAAAATCATATTAATATTCAATTCCTTTATACTTAATTACAAAATATATAGATGTCATTTTTAAATAAAACTAAATTTCTGTAGTCAGGTTTCATACGGTCCGTGAATTTCAGTACTACTAGTTCCGAATAGCAATTTTCGCCTTAATTAATTGCAGAATTTGTAATAATTTTCCGAGATTAAATAACACGAAGATGACTCGAAGATATTCGAAAATAATGACTCTACTCAAATTCAAGGACTGTACGATCCTTCTGTATTAAGGGTCCCGTTGACTCACGCAAAAACACCCGCTCGCTAATTTTAATCCTATGGGGCAGTCATTTTACAATATCTCGTTTGCATTTCAACATTTTTAAGCGATTTTATTTTATTTTTATTTATTTATTTATTTATTTATTTGCATTGGATAGCTGAGATTGATCTCTACAGAGCCCCTTTTTTTACTTTTTCGATTTTGTTTGCAGAGTTTTTTTTTTTTTTTTTTTTTTTTATGAGGATACATTCACTTTCGAAACCGGTTCCAGTATTTTATGTTTTAAAAAAGTTTGCAAGAACCAGCAGTCGAAGAAGATCGCGTGAAATCGTGTTTAACATAACAGTTTTTAAAAGTTACATTTCCTGAGTCTTTGAGAAACCTTATATGCTTATAATATAAGTCATATATATAAAGTAAAAAAAATGAAATTGCGCATGGATTTTAGATATCACGTAAAGTATAATTAAAATTAAAGTGTGATTTGCACAGCTAACGTTGAGCCCCCTGATTTACTAATTAGATAATACATATAAATGCTACGATAATTTAAATGATGTTAGTACCTCTGCATTGGAATTAAATTAAAGAATTTGAAGATGATATAGTAATAAAAAATATATATTTATTCATGACTTTTTCGAGCCTTTGTTTACAAATACAGAAGTTGAAGAGGGGGAAGCCTAAAAAAATAGTTTTTATATATTTTTTTAATGGAATCCATAATAACATAGATTTAGGTTTATTAAAATTGGGCAAACTCTGGAGAATTTATCATCTATGAAGATTAATCTATTGTCAGTTACTATTCATAGCTTCAAAAATTTCTAACAGAAAACAGTGTACGATACATGTTGAGTGCCAAACAATGATAGTAATGTCATGTTTCCCCTTAAAGTAAAATTCATATTTGTTCAGTAAAAAGTAAATTTTGCTTGAATTTGAATTCACTAAAAATTTTGCTTGAATTTGTAATGCTTTATGATTTTTTTCTTACTCAAGTATATCAATTTTGTAACTAAAGTACATATCTTTAGTTATTATGTTCAGTTCCGTTAATCAATAATAATAATAATAGTCACGCTATCGTTATTCGCGAATCGTTTACAATAAAATTACAGAATATAGGAATTATTAAAATTTTAATAATGTTGTCAGGTTTCTGACTTTAACAGAACCTATATTGTATATTTCTAATTAATTTAATTAATTATATTTAATCATTATTATATATTACTGTATTCTGATATATATTTTTTTTCTGTAAAACTTCCGTATGTGATTGACAATGGAATTTCTCTGATCCGATTATATATTTGAGGGATGTTCACGAGATCATTGGAAAAGAGCTAATCCGGTTTTGGAATATGAATACAATGAGCGCTGGACACCTAGCGAACTGGGTTCAGAAGATAATAGAAAGAGGGAAGGTTTTAGATAAATGTTTCGACCGGTATAGAAACTCAGTGAAGTAAGAAAGATAGACCCCGTTGATTTGGAGAGTGGAGTGAAGAGTGGGAGACGTGTCAGTCACCTGTGTGCCGCGAAGAGTGTAGGACGTGACAGTCGCTGGTGTGCAGCGTAGAAGGTAGACGTGCAGAGCCAAATGTGCAGAGGAGAGGGTAGACGAGCAGAGCCAAGTGTGCAGAGGAGTGTGTAGAATCGCAGAGAGAATGTGCATCGGACAGCTTGTACTTGGGTGAATTAATTACAGCGTAGACGGAACGGTGTGTATGAGTGGTGCGTAATGAAATAGAGAAAAACGTACGATCAGGGAGACTGTCATTCGACAGTCGCATATGGCAAGTGATAATAATCTGTATTGACCAATAAGAACTATCACTGTAACATTTTTTTCATGCTAATTTAATCAATAAATTATTAGTTGATTAATTACGTGAGAACTGCTTTTCCAACGTGTCCGGTATCTGCCTAATACCGGTGGTGGCAGCAAATACCATAAGATTAAGGCCTCAAGGCTAAGAGAAGTACTACGGTGACCGCAAAAGGCGACAAGGCCATAACAAATGTCTTCCTTCAGAATATTACTATTTTGTTAGAGTAAGGCATAGGCACCATCTACATAGTATTTAATTTGATATCAACTTTAAGTTTTATAATAGCAATATCCTAGTCGCGTATTGTAAAACGATTTATCGTATTGCATTTTCTCAACATACAAAATTCCGTCAAATAGGAGGAAAAGTTGAATTAATGAGGGGAAAACTGATAAAGAGTTTGAAATTAGAGATATTATGGAGCCCTTCGCGACGAGCGGTACGTATAAGGTGCACAAAATCCTTCAATTTGAACGCCGGTATTTTAAAATAGAAAATTTCGCCTTATTCAATCACAGCATTTCAGCGATTAAATAAAACAAAAAGCACGATATGAAAATAGTGGTGCCCAGCAATTAAAAGATGTGCACTTGACGCTCGTCGCGAAGGAGTTAAATACTTTTCTAAAAAAAAAAGCAATGAAAATGCCATCAGATAAGGGGGAAGAATGCAAAACCCTATTGAAGTTAGAAGAAAGAAATTTGAAAACGAAGTAAAACATCATTACTAATGCATATTTATCTCTAATTGTTTTATTTATTTATAAAGGCGGCTTTAGAGAGAAGCGAGGTGAAAACACGGAGCGCTGAAAACAATGGGGTTAACGTAAAATACTTCGTTAAAACTTAGTTTCTTTGTAATAGGGGTCTTCACTATTTCATGCTCCAGGGCCACATTAAAAAATTCTTAAAGTTCCGCGGGCCATCCATAATTGAAATAAATAGCATAGGTTATAAATCTATACACGCTTAGGTTTCAAGATCAGGGGCGAATTATATGTAGGCACTGTGGAACTACAGAATTCTCATTTTCTTCTTCATTCATAAAAAGAAAAATATTTACTTATATTTTCAACATAACTTTAAAACCAGAATTTATGTACGATTAATTGATTTAGTAATAATAGTAGTAATATATGATATGTTGGTTGGCATTGACGATAACGAAAGGTACTAGCACGACTGTGTTTACAGCAGCACCATAATGAAACATGAAAAATCATGCATTTATACCATCCGGAGCCGTTAGCATTAAACGCTACTGCAAAAGGTTCCACTTTTAACAGCATAAAAGTAGCAAATTCACATCGTTCGCCTTGTTGATACACCGAGGGGCATTTTTTTGTATCATGATCACTTTTTTAAATAAAGAAGAGCACTGCCATACCTACCAAATTTTACCCATGTTCTTTAAGTTAAATAAATATTTTTAATCAGAAATTTTACTTAATAAATTAAATCGTGTCACATAGCAACAAGAAACATATTATTAAATAAATTTTCTGGTTCAAAACAAGTTTATTTGACGCGAAAAAAGCGTAAAAGTTTCAACTACGGCTTTTCCCTAAATAGCGCGCTTTGGAAATCATTCGATGCCGCTGAAAACTTTTCGTTCTTAATTTTCGAAATAACACGGCAGGTCACTAAAATACCCTCGGCGTGCCACGGGTTGAAGACTCTTACTTTAGAAGATATCATTCGTAGGGGCGCTGAAAAAATCTCGTTCAGGGCACCCTGACTTGCCGCCCCTTTCTTTATTTTTGAATTTAAGTATTTATACATAATGCATTTCGATGAGTTGTCTCCCTTAGACTTTAAGTCCTTCTAGCTTGGATGAATAATATTGTATTTCGATACATTACGTCCTTAATGTCTCAGGTTTCAAAAATCTAAAATCTAAAAAAACAAAACAATTATACCGTTTACCAATTGTCTTATTATTCACAATACATAATAGCCAATGCAAATGCAAAATACAAATACAGTTAATAGATTAATTATTAAAATCATAATAGAAGATTTGCGCATTAAGCCGTTGGATATTGATTGTGATGTTGTGGGAAGTGAGTAATGATAGTAAAAGGGAGCAGACGGTATTTTTCCGTTTTCACCTAGGGTGACAAAATACGTAGAACTGCCCTGTCTCTGTGTGAAAGACAGATTTAATATACTTTAACAACATACAAACAAAGCCTTATGTGTGCATTTAATTTCTATTTCATGAAAAAAAAAATACTAAACACTATCTTGCTTGGGATCACATTACCCTTTAATGAATTTATTTAGACTTTGATTTTTGCCAGTATAGATGCTTCCAAAAATCATAGTTTCTCATCATTAGTATTATAAAACTTGACTAGTATATGTACCCTCATTTACTCTGTATGTGTTATTGCAGTTTTAAAATATTCATTCTTGATTAGCAATCATTTTGCTTAATATCACCTAAAATTTAATTTGGACTATTTTTCTTCTTGTTTTAGCGCTCGTTTATATTTTATAAATATATAAAGATTTAAAATAAGCTGGAAAAAATTCAGGTGAAACTTCTCATATGTAGAAATATTTGATTATAATCGTTTTCTTGTGTAAAATTTTTCATTTATGAATTTTGTTGAAACCTACACAAAAATGTTTAAAATAAAGAAAAAATTTGCGAGAATGTGTGAATTCAGTTATTTTAATTACATGTCTAGATGTTCTAATCTTTTTTTAGAAAAGGTGATTTAAATTGCATTATAGAATATAAAGACATAGCAGAAACAAAATTACCTGCAAAGCTATAGAAATACATATACAGGAAATGTGCATGAAAAATAAAGCTGTTTTGTCTGTACTGTATTTTAAAATTAGTTTTAGCTGAGACGCGTTGGCCGTTAGGAGAGCCAGATCCATCATTCCTTGGGCAACTGTTTTTTTGGTGGAATATATATTGTTATCCAGAGGTTTCTTAACTTTTCCTCCAGGCTGAAAAATAAAACAAAATTAAGAATTAGTCAACAGTTTGAGTGTTTAAACAACAAATTCGAACCAAAGTTTCCCTATAAAATAAGATATCTGGTTGATGAGTATTTAGACTTTCGAATATTCTTATATGACTACAATCAATAATGCTGCGTTCTGAATGGATACTTACGTATGCAAAAACAAAACAAGTTGGAAATTGTACGTCAAACGTGACAAATGAGGTGCGTTCGTACTATAGCTAGTTATATAAATATTCATATCTTGATGATTTTTAATTCTGTGAAATGAATTATATCGTCTGCAGATTAATTTCTGTCATAAAATAAGTATCTCGGTCGCTTGACGATTAAACCTCGGAAGCTCCTCTAACAAGAAAGTACCGATTTTTTTTCTTTTAATTCAAATTTCTTAATAAATATTTTTATTAATACCTCCTAAAGTTTTGATTCGATTTTTAAAAAAATTGAAATGTCTCGACAAAATTCTGCAAAGATAATATATCTTAAATTCCAAACCATTCGGTTGGGTAGTTTTTGCGTTGTTATATGCGGACGGACGGACAGACAGACAGACTGACCAAGCGACGACAATAGGCGCTACGTATTTATATTATTACGAACTCACCTAATTATTATGCCTAGGTATATGTAATAACAGCTGATTATAATGTACAAATCAAGTGTGATTAAAATATATCACATAAGCATGCACTACTTCGCGGCATGCGAGCGTCCGTTACAAATTTTATTTTTTTAATCACAGGATTTTAAATATATAAATTTTTGCCTAATTTAATCGCAGAAATGCTCTGGTTAAATAAGGCAAAATTTACTATTAAAAATTACTAGTAGGAATAATCGCGGATTCTGAGCACCATATGCGTCACGTATGCACGACACCTGTCGTCAAGGGGTTAATAGGCATGTTTATAACACCTATTCGTAAAAGTAAAAGCATAAAACATGAAAAAGAAGCTATGACTGTCAGATGTGTTTTGTCATTCAAGCTCTAATGCTTCTTTTGTAACTAGATAACAATAGATTTAACACGAAGAAAATTAGTAGAAAACTTAGACTACTGACTCTACAATGTACAGTCCATATAAGTAAAAAGAAAAAAAGAAAAATCATGCATTAAGTATAGATTACGAAACACTTTCCAACACTTTTAGAATAAATTTAACAAAACTTCGCTGTTTAATAAATGAGATACCTAAGTAAATATTTTACAAAACACATAATACATATGAAAACCAGATTTTAGCAATTACCGTCCATAGTCGGAAAAGTACACCAATTATTTTGTTCAGTCCTGTATTTGAGCTATAGATGTGTATACATTCTACATAGTATGCTAAATTTTACTTTAGTTATAAAATGCATAGCACAGTTGAAAATTTACCTTCAGCAATTTCTACCAAAGACGGAAACATACTTAAATTCTTTTGTACACCCCTTCAGATCTGTACAACCCTACCGATTTTTATACACGCCACATAATAAGCTAAAATTTAATTCCGGCTCATACACACTTAAAACTACTGAAATCACATTTCCAGAAATCCTCATCCCTATAGGCGGCTATGTATCGAGTTCATTGCATGGCCCTGTATGTGATTTTATTTATGTTCTACAAATATCTCTTAGTATACTAAATATAATTCAGCTTGAAAATGCATAATTCAATTAAAAACCATATTTAAGCATATCACGCACATATTCACTAATGCTTAAGAATTATTTTGTGTAGACCTGTATATGATCTATAGCATTTATACACGCCACGTAGTATGCAAAAATTTAGTTAAACTTAAAAACGCATACTATAACTGAATACGTACTTCCAGCAATTACTGCTAATAGACAGTCTTTCGGAAACAGTAAAGTATCGTGTGTCCCTGTAAATAGACGATAAATGCGATGCACATCATATTTTACAGCAAATATCTTCTAGTAAGCCTCAGTAAGGTGTATCAATTTAATTATATTTGAAATATTGTAACATAATTAAACTACAGTGCAAACAGTTTTCTCCGTAGACCATTACGTAACGGAATTCTTTTGTGTGGCCTTGTAAATGACTAATAAATGCTTTGCACCCCATATTCTATAGAATGCATGTTTTAGTGCACTTTATAAATGCATATCATTTACATTACGTTTGAAATAATGTAACATCATTAAAATGCATTTGAAATGATTTTTTCCCATTGCCCGTAATGTAAAAAAGTTTTTACTGTCCCTGTAAACGAAGTATAAATGCTACACACTTCATTTTCAATAGCGATCATGCTATAGTAAATGTCAATAACATACGAAAATTACAAGGCAATCCGTGTATATTTACTCGAGTTAGAGCTCGGACAGACGGACAGACAAACCGAATTCATAAACACATTTCAGTTATATTGGAAAGTGTTAAAAAGATACACCCATCTTTATCCGCAGAACGTTTACAATAAAACAAAACAAAGGTATCATTAAGATTCGAAATAATAACTTATTTACCAATGTAAATGCATTGTTTTTAAATAAAGACCATCTTATATAGTTAAAAACGTACCAACTTTGTACACTAACTTTTGACACCTATTTGATTTCCTTGTGTCAAAGTAACCCGGAAAAAGGTACAGTTTATAAACTTTTTCTTAAATCTTCAAAGAGTTATAAAATGTGTTAAAAGTTTATCCATAAATTTAGAGAAATTAAATTCAGATCTCAGAAGAAAAACTTCCAAAGTCACATATTTATTAACCAGAAAATTTGTTGAGAAAACGAAAAATTAGCATCCTTAAATTTTGACCTCTTTTAACTCTATAAAGATTTAAGAAAAGGTACATAAACCTTAAGGGAAGGTAGAGTAAAACCGTATAATTCGGTGAAACCTAATATCACAGTTTTAATTCATTTTGAGCAGCTTTCTATCAGATAATGGTTCGAAATACGTAGCTCTAGGCGAGAACAAGAAGTAGCGGCTACGGTATTTCCATACTGATATTTGTGTAGTTTCTGTGTTCAAAAGTGTATTTTATCTTTTTTTTCTTTTAATGTTTGTTAGTTTTCACAATTCTTACATATAAATACATTTAAAGTTACTGAAAATTGTTATATTATTGTGTGTAGCATATTTAATAAGGACTTATTTCTGGCTATGAAACTGTTATTATCATTTATAGATGCATTCTTAACCCCTTGGGGACGAGCGACACGTGTACGTGACGCATAAGATGCTCAGAATCCTCGATTATTCCCACCAGTTACTTTTTATTGTAAACTTTGCCTTATTAAATCTTAGCATTTCTGCGATTCAATTAGGCAAAAATTTCTGTTTTAAAAAACCGGTGGTAAAAGATTAAAAATTCTGTAAAAAACGCTCGTCGCGAAGGGGTTAAGGCTTACTATACGATCGTCATTCTCTTGGAGTGAGACCGGATATCTTACTTGAGATAAAAGAGGATATTGTAAAACAATGCGTAAAGAGCCGGTAAACAATGATTGAAGAAAAGGCAGTCAAAACGATATGGACAAGAGTGATTAAGATGGTTCTAAAGCTGATAAAGAAGTGAGCTTCTTTTCTCCAATTTATCTAAATGTACTAAGTTAATTATCCCTTTTTTCTTTAAATATTACTCTTATAATTGAAATATTGTTAGTTAATTTCTTTAGTTTAAGTTAGTAGTAACATAAAATATGTTGTTCCTTTTCAAAAGAAAGTTTAAATCCTGTCATTTTCGGAAAGATTAAATATCCGTACGATCTTACCCTACTGGCGGAAAAATACCGGTATCTGATTTGACTCTTTCTAGAAGAGCATCTATAAATCAAAATATGATTTAAAAAATTCATATATTTATTACCATATTATTGCGCAAGTATAAGTGCAGAGTATTTACGCAAAATTTCGTTAAATTCTGTTGGAAATTCAGGTTTGAAAAAGCAACTAATATTTAAATATCCGATTTTTACCCTATCTCCCCCCCCCCCCCCTACCTTTTCAGGTCTGCTTTGAGCCAAGCAACTCAAATATGGTTCCAAAAATGTGTGTTACAGTTGGAAAAACAAAGTTGGTACAATTTTTAATTCGTAGACGACCACTATTTCAAAAATTACATTCATATTCTGAAAGAAAATATTATTCCAAGTCTAATGACAACTTTGCTGTCATTTGATTGTAAACAATCCGTGAATAGAGGTGGCTGTATCTTCTTTTTTCTTTTTCTTTGTTATGTACTGTACTTTATATTATCATCTCCCGTAGTATATTTTGCCGTGCACAATACCATCGAAGCATCGAACGTATTTAAGCGTTTCAAAAAACGTTTCATTTAATTCGTTTCATAAAATCGTTACATAAATTCTTGTCAGTTATAATTATATTTCTAAAGGCAAATCTATTCACTCTATTTTTAAATTTAGGACTGATTTCCACAAAAGTGTATTTTAAAAGGTATCCCATGAAAATCTCGATTTAAAAGAGACTGTTACTCGCAAGCATTTAAAAAATGTTACATTGTTTTAAGAAAACACATAATAGCAGTCAAAATTGTATTACTTCTCAAAGCCCACAAGGTTATATACATGAATTTAAAACATCACTATATAAATAAACTATAAATGCTATAACACACCCTCTTTAAGAAAAAACATGTTGTAGGTAACTGTAACAACATACTAAAATTACATTATCGTCAGCGTTCTACAAACACCGCATTTAAGCGTTTCAAAAAACGTTTCATAAATTCGTTTCATAAAATCGTTACACAAATTCGTTTCATAAAATCATTTTATAATATCGCTACACAAATTCGTTTCATAAGGGTTTCATGAAGTTTAGATTAGGAATTTTTATATATATAGGGCAGCTATATATCTAGGTCTTTTTGTCAAAGCACTTATAATACCTCTTATCTTTTTGAGTTGCAAAAATGCTGATTTTTGAAAAAATTCAAAATTTAAATTGTTATAAGTTATAATTCAGGAGGGAAGAGAGATAACGGCCTACTTATTTTTTTTATTTTATTTTTTTTTAGGGGGGGGGGGGATATTTGGAAGTAGTAATAACACATATAAAAAGTGCACACTGTTATATCTTTTCCTTCATGAGATATATTTTTCAAAAAGTGACATTTTGACATTTCAATAGGTTTTAAAGTATTCGATTTTTTTTTAAATAAAGATAAATCCATAATATCTACATTATCTGCAAGAGAAAAATGTGTAGATTTAATATCTTTTTTGAAATTTTTGTTTATTTTTATTAATTTAAAATTTATGCAAGCTTTTATAAATCTTTGAATTTTGTATGAACGCGCAAAATCTCACTCTTCGACCCCCTTTAATCAAAAGATTTTTAAGATTAATTTTTCTCTAGTTTTCTACCCACAAAGTATGGAAAAAATAAAAAAAAATATGCGGTAACCAAACAAAATTGTATTTTGTCAAAATTCTGTGGAAAGAGCCAAAAAAGTTGGAAGCCTCCACGGTTATGTCTTTAACTTTTCTAAAGACACACTTCTGTACATACTACTAGATTCTTCCTGCCGCTTAAATTGCTCTTAAAACGTTTTACATCTTTGAAAAATTCAACGATTTTAATGTCCTTTCGACCACTCCTTTTATATCTTCTGTTTAAAATAAGTTTTAAAGCTTTCTCTTTCTCTGTCTTTCTTCCTCTTTTATTTTGGCCATACTTATTTCATTTGTCATTTCTACTTTACCCTATTTCCTTTATACGTTATTTCATTATCATATATTATATCTACTCCATTTGAATTTCCGTTTGCACTGTTGTTTGTTTTGTCTTAAAGTTTTGAATTACTGCAAACAGTTACTATGGCAGCCGGATGAATTCTGAGTCACTCAATTATATTGCAATTATAATTAAATGATAATATAAAGCTTTTAAAAAACAAAAAAACACAATGTAAACTTATCTTAAAGTTCAATTTTCTTAAGCATTTTATTATGTTATTCTCTTTTATTATTATTATTTGTAGATGGTTTGTTTCTCATCAGTATTCCTTTTTTATCTAATAATTTTATACTGCTTTCTTCCCACTCATTATGCCTTTTGCATCTTTTATTCTTCTGTGTGGTTATTTACTTCTACGTCTGATTATAATATAGTGTCATCTTTCTTCCTTCTTTTCTTATACAACAGGTGCTGCCATTTCTTGCATGACTATCGGATCTTGGTAACACAGTTTTCGACATAACGAATAACCGTACGATTTTCTATCTTCAGCATAAGTCGAGATTCAAGTTAATTTTATGGAGATATAAATGTGTTTTTCATTTTATTTACACTTTTTTTAATAAGAATTTTTATTTTGTTTATAAACTAAATTATACCTCGGAAATAAATATTTAGGATTTCAGTGTCGTTCTTCAGAGTCAGTGTCATGTTTAGCATAGAAAATGTGTCAACAACACCACATACGAAAAATCTATAACATCAGAACTTATTTTTAATTAAAACTATTTCGAATCTGTCGGAAAAAGAGGAAAACTAGACAGAGGAAAAATTAAAAGAAAATGTAAACCTTACAAAATTTCCTCATAATAAAACCTCCAATATAAATGGATATATTTATAAGAAAGTAAGTAAATTTCTAAGAAAGTAAGAAAAATTCCATTAAAATTCTAATTAGGATACTAAAATTTTATTTTTCAATTGCTTTCTGAGATTCTAATAATATTGTCACTAACAATCAAAGAAAAGTTTGGTAAGAGGATGTTTGAGTGTTATGATATTCTGTAGTTGTTACTAGCTCTTGAATTTTTCAGTAGGTTTCTTTCTAACAAAAACGTTCAGAAATTCCTTCATATAAACTATTTCTGTGAAGAAATTCTATTTCAGATTTCCTGTCATGAAATACAAAGAAAGAAACATGTTTTCATTCAGATCATAACTTAAAAAAATAAATTCTAAAATTAGAATTTTCTAAAGAAATCTTACAAAACATCATGATTTCTGTATGAGACTAAGTGTTCACTATATCGGTAAAAATAAGTGTAAAGGATGTCAAGAATTTCCTCCAAATATACTTTTGTTGAAGTGCTTCTTATCAACAGCTTTGAGGCTAATTTTAAACTTCCCACTACTCTATGTGTGGTGAACTTCCGTTTCATCAAAGTTAATCTTATAATTAATAGTAAATCTATATATCACAGGCCTCAACGTCAGCTCTACAAATCATTGTTCATTAATCTCACTAACTTATAGCATTATCTGCATAATATTTGATATCCTAAAATTCACTTTTTTAAAGTTATTTATACATTTATAGAAATATAAAATTTATCGAAAGTTCCGGAAATTTTAGAAGTATCGCATTAAACACAATGTTATGCAATGATAGGATAAACTACTTATTACTGTATTTTTTCAGAATAACAATACATTACTTAAGGGGGGCTCCGCCCCAATGAACCCCCCGTTTTCGGTTTAATTTTATATTCTCAATTTCCAGTAATTGTGCTATTTCATTTCTTGAGTATGTCTGAATGTATTTACTATTTTAATTTCATTAGAATAACCATCTCTTTGTACAAGAGATTTTATCCTATCCTTAAAACGATACTTATATTTCAACCACTAAACATCATATGTAGCTGAAATTGAATAAAATATACTTATACAAATGCAAATTCCTCTTACGTGACCTATATTCAATTTAAACATTCAACGTTTTTATTATTTTCATTTGGGAAACCAATTTAGTAATCTTTCTTTAGTAAGTTAAAATAAATTCTCATCTATTTCATTAAAAAAAGCATATTAAAAATTTAAATCACACGAAAATTAGCTATTTTGTTAATAAAATTTCGCGTCAAAATAACGCAATTCACTTGAATTTTATTTTGTTGATATTCTTTGAAATATAATTGCTTAGCAAACAATTAATGAAAGAGAGAAAAAAAATGCATTGGACATTCTTGTAGAAAATGAGAAATTAAAATGTTTCACATCTTTCAAATTAATGCATAAAATTTCCCAATCATTTATACAATTAATTTCGAAATTCTAATAAATATATTGGCAAGTTTTCAAAGAGATTGGATTAAATTAAGATCTCCGTTTCGTAAATTTAACATCCATAATTTAGCATTTACAATTATCCCAATGCAACAGTTTCTTTTCGTTGATTGTTAAAATAAAAACAAGAGAGAAAAATCATGCGTCAAGCATAGATTATGTAACACTTTCCAACGCTTCCAAAATAATTTTACAAATCATTACCGTTTAAAAAGCTGAAAGATAATATCTAAGTAAACAATTTGGAAAACGCATAACATATTTAAGAAACGTAATTTCAGGAATTCCCAACATATACAATATTCGGGAAATATCCGAATACTTTTATTCAGCCCTGTATATGATCTATAGATTTGTATATATACTACATAGGACGCTAAATTTTAGTTTAGTTAGGAAACGCGTAGCACAGTTTAAAATTCGCCTTCTGGAGTTTCTGTCAATAAACGGAAATGTGTTCGCGAACTTTTGTGCTGCCCTGTATATTAAATAAATAATTTATACACACCAAGTACTAGACAAAAAGTGAGTTAAATTTAAACTCGCGTTCAGCAACTTAAAACGCACTTCCAGGAATTATTGTTAACAGACAGTAGGAAATTCTTTTGTGTGTCCCTATCAATGAACGATGCTGCTATACACACACTATTCTGTAGTAAGCCTCTTGTAATGCACCTCTGTGATATATATAAATTTCAATGCGTTTAAAATAGTGAAACATTATTTAATTAAACCGCAAACGATTTTTCTCCATAGACGTAATGTAACGGAATTCTTTTGACTGTCCCTGTAAAGTTACTATAAGCGCTATGCACACCCTATTCCATATTAAGCTTCTTGTAATGCGCCTTAGTGATATATATGAATTACAATGCATTTGAAATTGTGTAACATCATTAAAATAAACCGCAAATGATTTTTCCCCATAGACCGTAATGTAACGGAATTCTTTTGAGCGTCCCTGTAAAAAAAACTATAAGCGCTACACACTTTAGTTGAAATAGGGAACATGCTATAGATAACGGCAATAACATATAAAAATTGCAGGACAATCCGAGCATATTTACGGGAGTTAGAGCACGGACAGACAGCAGACGGCAGACAAACCGAAGTCATAAACACTTTTCAACTAGGTTGGAAAGTGTTAAAAATCGTCTGACTTCCCATTGAAAAGCATTATGACCTAAAAAGAAATGTTCTATATTTTTCGAACGAATGAGCCAAATGTAACTAAAAACTATACAGCTAATTCCGAGTATCTCACCAACATACCCACCAAAATTCAACCAAATAGGACGATGTTTACGGCAGTTATCGCGGTACAGACAGACAGACAAACAGGCGGAAACCTAAAACTTTTCGGGTCTCCACAGTGAGTCTCAACTGACATTTCGGCAAATATTGAAAAGAAAAGCAAGACTGTACTTTTACGATATTTTTATCTGGAAATAAAGTAAATTACAGTCCAAACTTATGTAGAGTATTAGTACAGCTCAATTATATCTGCCTTTGATGTAATTTTGTAACTACATGATTACTTAAATAGTCATGTAACAGGTGATTGCAAAATTTAAGGCAGATAAAAGTCACATTCCATGTAAAAAGAAAAGAAATTCGTGAAAAGGTTTAGCATACCTGCCAAAGTTAACACTTTTTCGTTAACACTAAAACGTAATAGAAATTTTTGCCTTATTTAAGCGCAAATTTCAGCGATTAAATAAGGCAAAATTTACTATTACATTTTAGTAGTAATAAAAAAGCGTAAGAGTTAGAAGTTATAGTTTAGTGTATCTTTCATGTGGTAATCATCTAGTTTCCATTATTAAAGAAAAAAGAAAGAAAAGAAAAGAAAAACTAAAGATATATGTAGTTTAAAGAATTACCTACGAAAAAAGATTTATATTCTAATATATTTATGAAGAAATAAACGTGTGAGTCATTAAAGGTATAGTTTTCAGTAATTTGAAGTTTAATAAACTATTTAAAAAACAAATAATCATACAAAATTCATTAAACTGTATACGTTGTATCTCACACTAAGTCACCTGCTCTATGCAAATTTAAACTACTTCACATTATTAGTAACCAATTGTAAATAGTGAATTTTTTAAAGGTGCTATAAAAAAAACTATTTTATTTATTTATCAAATATTCATTACTAAAATATATAAATTTGCATTAGAAATTTCAATAAATATATTTTTTCAGGAAATGGTATTTCACACTTTTAATTTAAATTTTATACAGCATTGTTTTGAATTTTATCACCAGTATATAATGAATATTTAGCAACACATCTTAAAAATGAATACATAATTTAACGGAATTCCGGCATTTTTCGCTTGACCAAGCTGTGTTTTAATGAGATCATATTTTAAGGTAATAATAGCTTGCAGTCTTTTGGCAATCATCCCATTCTGCATTATGAAAACGACTTTAGCGTCACTCTACCTTATTATCTCCAATCTTTTGCTTTCTATTCCCCAGTGAAATGAAATGAAAAATTAAAAAATTGTCTTTCAAAGTATTTGTTGCTAAATGAATTGCTAAACATTTTTCTATGAAATAACGAAGAATCTACAGCCATTTATTTTAAATCTTATGTTAAGTTACAGGAAACGAAAAACCGAGATTGTGTTTTTAATAAAAAGGGAAAGAATAAAGAAATACAGAGAAACTATTCTGTAAATTCACCGCAGATTCTGTATATTTCCATCAAAATAAGATTCTCTAAACACACATACATAAAAAAGGGAGACGGTTGTATTTTTGTACTTCATACCATGAGCATATTATAACACATACGCAGACGCTTCCTCCCGGCATCAGAAATTTTCGAAAAATGTCCGAGAAATTTGCCGTACTCATAAAATCTCTCAATAAATCGAAAACTGCTATACTACAACTGTAAAAATTGGAGCGAAATGGACTACAAATTCTGTCTTCCTCTATAAAAAATTTCTGATGCCATCGCTAATTTCTTCATCAATCTAAAAAAAAAAGAAAGAAAGAAAAACATGTCAAGAGTCTTGACAGAATGCTTTTAATCTAGAACTAGTGTAAATTTACCGAGAATATTTGTCTTTTTTCTGTGTTTTTGCGGAAATTTTTAACAGTGAACATAGATTAATAAAAATATATCTATTCAAAAGGGTGTGATAATGAAAATAAAAAGCAGCTTCTCTATTCCTTATTATTTAATAATGAAACAGGTGTTTCAAGCAGTTTTTCATAGTGTTTTAAATAGACCAGTAGATCGCTTAAATCAAAACAATATCCTTTGAGCAACAATCACGAAATAATTTTCATTGGTTTATCATTGATCTTCTTTGGTATCTAATTTTCATTGGTTTCATAAAAGTTTCAGATATTCTTATTAACACTTCGTATAAGCGAACTCCTTTTATTAACACTTTCCAACATAGTTGAAAAGTGTTTATGAATGGAAGTGTTTATGAATGAAAAGTGTTTATGAAAGGTTTGTCGGTCCGTCTGTCTGTATATCCGTCTGTTTGTCTGTGCTGTAACTCGCATAAATATACTCGGATTGCCATGCAATTGATATATGTTATTGAGGTTTACTATGGCATGTTCGGTATTGAAAATGAAGTATGTAGCACTTATGCTTCATGTACAGGGGCACTCAAAAGAATGCCGTTACATTATGGTCTATGGCGAAAATCCTTTGCAGTGTATTATAATGATGTTACACTATTTCAATATTTTTGAAATTGATATACATTGCTGAAGTGTAGTAGAAGACGCTTACTATCGAATATAGAACATGTAATACTTTTAATTAGTTTACAGGATAACTCAAAATAATTCCGTTATATTATGCTCTGTGGGGAAATTCGTTTGCGGTACATTTTAATCATGTTACATTATTACAAACCTATTGAAATTAATATCGTTTTCTAAGGTGCACTAAAACATACTTTCTGTAGAATATTGAGTGTAAAGCATTTATCATTCATTTACAGGGCCACACAAAAGTACTCAGTTACATAATGGTTTACAGGTAAAAACTGTTTGCAGCGTATTTTAATTATGTTACACTATTTGAAATGTAATGAAATTTATATACATTACTGAGGTTTACTACAATATACTTGTTGTATAATATGATGTGCATAGCATTTATCGTTCATTACACACAACAGATTTCGGATAGAGTACTGTATCCGAAGTATTATCTATAAGCGATAATTGCTGGAAGTGCAGTTTCAGTTAGGTATCCGTTTAACTAAATTTTTGTATACTATGTGGTATATATATAATTTGTGTGAAAGAGTTAATTGGCTGGTATACGGATTGATGCGGATGTTCGGCGTACGGGATCGAAATGTACATCTTGAATGCGTGGCTGGATAGGCATGTAACTAAAAATGACCGTAACAGAGGTGGTTGTCGCAATAACTCCACGAGATCGTTTCCTGTAAGAAAGTAAGTAAAATGCAAACGAGAACAGAGAAGAGACCATAGATGCTTGCAAGTTTTTATATTTATTGGTACTTGACTATGATGGTTAAGTTGGGAGGTGGTCTTTTGACATCAATAGAGCTACAACCTCTTTTAGCGGAGGTTAAGAGAAGTCTGATTTACTTTCAGAGATGCGCCATGAGTCAAACAATATCGCCAGATTACACGTGCATTAATTTTTATCGCCATTCGGAATTTTAAGACTGTTTAGAATATAGCAATGTTAATTTTGCGTGGGAGATACAGAACAGAGATGCAATGCTAGGCGCGTTATCAAAATATAGGTTTTAAAGGAGCAGCCCTGCGGTGTATCCTGGGAAAGCGGAACTTATAAATTTAGGATGTGAAAAGTTATTAATAAAAAAATGCGAAACAAGCAGTTGAAAAGTATCTAGATTTGCATTCCAGATGCAACAGACAATTGAAGACTGGCAGAATAAAGGCGCCGCGATGTAAAACATGAGTGAACTTTAATACATTTGCGGAGCGGATATTTCTAATAAAAGAATACTAGTGTATCAATGTATATGTGAAATAACCGTCGTCGCATTTTTAATTTAGAAGGGAAATACTTTTATGCGGTAAACGAAAGCTCCAGAATAAATGAAAGATTACGTGTACATGATTAAATAGCATTTATCGTGGGATAGTTATAACTTTACATTAGAATGAATAGAATTTAAATAAAGATATAAATTAACTTTTTAAAAAATTTAAGAAACTATAAATGTTGAATAAAATGACAAATATATGTGATCTCTACATCATAGTATATATATAAATTCTATACATCATATACAGGGCTGCATAAAAGAATTCGCAAGCATTACTGTGTAAATTGCTTAAAGGGTTTTTTAATAGAGTTATGCATGTTTAACGTGAAATATATTTAATATACTAGGAGATGTTTGTTGAATATAAATAAAATGATGTATACACGGCCACGCAAAGGACTGGATACATGACCGCCTCTGTATTGTAATTTCTGGTAAATGTGATTTCAATAGTTTTCAGCGTGTTTTTGCCTGAATTAAACTCTAGCTTAATATAAAGCGTGTATAAATATCTTACGGTAGTATACAGCGCTGTACAAAAGAATTCAAATATGTTTCCGTCTATTGGTAGAAACTGCTGAAGGTGAATTTTTCAACAATGTTATGTGTTTTCTTATACTAATCTAAATTGTAACGTACTATATAATGTATATACAAATCTATAGATTATATACAAGGCTTACAAAAGAAAGCGAGTACATTTCTGACTATGGCCTGCAATTGCTGAAATCTGGTTTTCAAATGTGTTTTGCGTTTTCGAAAAAATATATTTTATTTACCTTAGAGTATTTTATTTACCTTATTAAACAGCGAAGGTTTGTTAAAGTATTCTGTTCGTGTTGGGAAGTGTTTCATAATCTATGCTTGATGCATGATTTTTCTTTCTTTTTTACTATTGTATCTTTTAAAAACATTGCCAAAGTTGAAATTTTAAACCCAGTTTTGGATCGTACAGCGACAAAAACGTAAAATGAAATAGAGATGATTGATAATGAAATATTTTTCTAATTTCTAGGAAAATAAAAATAATAACAATTGTTTTAAAATATTAATTAAAACATCTGAAAATTTTACGTACGCATTTAAAAAAAAGTGTTTCGTGAATGCAGATTTAATTCAAATTGCATACAAATCCAATATGCTTCACATTTTTCGAGGGGAAAAAAATCATTAATTTGCTATCTAAATTAGTTTATCTGAAACTTTTATGCATATAAAGCTAAAAAAAGTAATTCGCGAAGGTATAATAAAGTTTAATCAAAAGTATTTCACATTTCTATTTAAAAAGGGAAAAGAAAACAATATTTAATTAGTTTTGAATCTGAACTAGCATACTGTAACTTTTATGCATGTAGCGATGAAAAAAATCTATATTATATCGCAGAATTTAATTAAAATGCTCCATATTACCGGGGAAATAAGATTTAAAGAATCATTAATTTTTAATCTGAATAGAACTACCTGATTTCTTTTTATTTTATAACTTGTGTCTATATTAATAAAATAGAAAAGAAAAAACTTTCGAAGTTGTAGAAAAAAAAACCTTAAAAGTTTCAAGTAAAAGAAAATAAGATAATTGGATCTTTCAGGTGGCCCGGGTTTATCGTGGATAAATTTTACATTTTTCTCCATAGATGTAAACTCTTCAACAAGTATATATCTATTTACCACACTCACTCTTTTATATTGTTCAACCAAATTTAGAAACATGATTAAGCAAAACAATTGTGTACTTTAACTTCCGGTGGCCCATTTCTGAAAAGGAACCGTCACCAATCAAGACCCTTAGGTTTTAATTTAAAATCTCTTAACTTTCATCCTGAAAACTGCTTTAGTTGTGGGAAAATTAAATATGCCCTTTTCTATTTCCTCTAAAATCACTTGAAAGAGGTGAATAATAAAAATATTTTTTACTCACTTTCTGAGATTTTTTTCGTTAGTTTTTACGCTCTCAAATTAATTTTACAATATAAGACATAAATTTGAAAATTACTTTTATGTGTTCATATAAAATTATTAAGAAAAGACAGATCTATAACTGTAGTTAGAGCAAAAAAGAAAAAAGGAAGAAAAGAAAAATACCTCAAAACTACATTTAAATAAATTATTCTAGACTTTTTAGTAGATTATGCAGGATTGTCATTAAAATTAAGAAGTAAGCTGATTGTATATGAATGTTTAACCTTTATGTTAAAACAAAAATTTTAGAAAATTTTAGAAAACCTAGAGTGAAAATAAAATAAGAATTTGATTATTTGGAATAATAATATTTTATATTAGCTAATGTTCAGTCGTCCAAAAAAAGAAAGAAAGAAAGAAAAGAAAAAGAAAAAAGAAAATAAGACAAAGAGAACAAACACCCCATGCTTTCTAAATGTCAAACTGTCACAGAGAAAAACGAAAATAGTCATTTGAAATTGAATTATATTTTCTTTTAATTTATGCTTTTTAAAAAGCTTCGGATGTCGTCTTCATATTAAATTCTAATACACGTTGAAGTTTTCAATACGGATATCCAATTTTGAAATCACTATTTGGATTCTTCGGTAAATTTTAACTTTGGGCCACCAAACGGGAATCCATTCGGTGAAGTAGTTTAGTAATTATGCAGTTTGGAACTCTTAATATTAAATTCCTTTTTAATAGTTGCAAAACAAACTGCAATTCGGGTAGTGTTTTAAGAATAATTCAAAAACTACTTAGCTGAATGAGCTGTAATTTTAGATTCGCATATTTGAAACTTCTAGAAATCGATTTCTGTTCAAAAATTTATAGATTAAAAATTGCATTTCATTCAAATATTAAATTCAAAATCTATATTATTTGAAATTAATATTCGAAAATAATATGAATTGTAACCTATGATTTTTTAAAACAGAAATCGATTTCTAAAAGCTTTAAATGTACGAATCTAAAGTTACAGCTCATTCTGGCAAAGTAGTTCTTGATTTATGTTTTAAAAACTAACTGCATTGCAGTTTGTTTCCCAACTATTAGATTGTTGCTGATGAAATGTTGAATTTCGGTAAGAAGTAATTTTTATATTTATAAATACGACCAGATAACGCAAATCTGGTTTATCGTGAAGAGTAAATAACCCTGCATATGAGCAAGGAATCATTTGGGTCTTGGGTGCTAACTGTAATTGGTAGTGTTGCCGCATAGACACAACATGGGCGTAAGCCACACGCGGATGCTTTTTCTTTAAGAGTTTGAACTGGACCACAACACAGCACAGGAAGAATAGAATACACTGGGTTACAAAAAAATAACTTTTCAAAATATTTAAGGTTTTGGACCAGATTCAGAACATTTTTGCACCCATGAATCCGAAAATGACATCAGTTTTTCTTCATCAGTTCAGATTTTTGTGCTATGTCGCTTTAAAAAAACTGCGCTTTGAACTAAATTTATTTATTGGTAGTGTTATCGCATAGACACAACATGGGCGTAAGCCACACGCGGATGCTTTTTCTTTAAGAGTTTGAACTGGACCACAACACAGCACAGGAAGAATAGAATACACTGGATTACAAAAAAAAGAATTTTTCAAAATTTTTTAAGGTTTTGAAACAGATTCAGAACATATTTGCACCCATGAATCCGAAAATTACATCCGTGTTTCTTCATCAGTTCAGGTTTTTGTGCTATGTCGCTTTAAAAAAACTGCGATCTTTGAACTAAATTTATTGAGTTTTTGTGACATGACCTGTCGATTTTGTTAATATTTCTTTCCCAAATTCTGTTTTTCATAGCAAAATATCTTTTACTAACAAAATACAATTTTATTAATTAAATTTTACACAAACTTTAACAGTGTACATTGTATAGCAGAAATTAATTAGTTACTAAGTACATGTCAATTGCATGTTAAGCCATCATTGCTTAAAATTCAGAGCTTGACTGTACGTTTCCTGGAACGCCTAGAATGCTCAGCAGCAGAGAAGTCTCTCATCAAAATCCAACAGTAATCTGCCATCATGACTGCATCTCAGCGTGCCAAATACCTAGTCTCCATCTCTTTCATCTCCTGATGGAATCGTCGTACTACTCGTCCCTCATTGATTCCAGATTCGCAGGAAACCGATCTATATGTGAGAATAAATAGTGCATTTTTATACTCACGTTGCATCCAAGGTTTATGAAAGTAGTTAGCATAGTGGTAACACGTTCTACATACTTTGTCTCCTTCTTATTGCCCAGAAAGTTCTTCACCACCAGAACAAAATCCTTCCACGCTTCCAGTTCCAGTTTTTTCATGGAGTTTTCGAACTGTGGATCTCGGATGAGTTTACTGATCTGAGGATCATCGAAATACCAGCTTTCAACTTCCCAATGGTCATTGCTGGAAAAGGCTGGCACAAATAAATGAAGCATCCTCTATCCCTGCCTAAATCTTTAGTGAAGTGTTGCATCAAAACCAGCTTGATGCGCAGCGGTAGGAAGAGTATCTTGTCTATGTACACCGGAGTGTTGTTGTTGACATCCATAGATATGTCAGGCTCCAATTCCTTCCATTCAGGCCAGTCCTTCTTTTGGTAATATTGAGATCTATCCCTACTGTCCCACATGCACAGAAAGCATGGGTACTTGGTGTACCCCGACTGTTGTCCCAACAAAAAGTTCACCATCTTCAGGTCTACGCAAGTCAACCACTAATGCTGATCATAACGAATTTTCTCCAGCACGTACTTCATCGCTTCATACTTATCCTTCAGTGTAGTCGAGTGAGAGAGGGGTACAGAGGCACACTGGTTGCCGTTATGCAGCAATACACATTTTAGTGATTGCTTGCTGCGGTCAATGAACAGTCTCCAATCTTTGGATTCGTATTTAGGCACTCGAAACTTGTACAGAAGCTCGCCAATATTTGTATAGTACACCAAGCCTTTCTCTTAAAAGAAAAAATGGAGGAACTTTTGATGTCTGTCACGATTGAAGGGGATTCGAAGACTGTCAGATACGAGGTTTTTTTTCTTTCAATCTTGATGTCGGCTATCTTCGGCAGAGGATTTTGACAAGCTGAGATCGCGAACTACATCATTGAGCTCCTGTTGGGAAAAATGAATTGGGGCACCATCATTAACATCTAAATCTTCTTCTTCTCTTTCTTTACAACTGGAAGAATCCGGTAGTGGAATTTCATCACAATGAGCGACAGGACGATGTGCTGATGCAAGATCAGGATACTTGAGGGTGCTCCGGTTCTTTCTGTTGATCCCAGTCACATCAATAGCACAGAAGGAGCAGTCTGTGCCATGGTTTGTCAAGTTTTAATGTAAAGCAACATAAATTGTGAAACAATAAATTTGTATTTGCTCAGATTTCTGCTATACCTGTCATAATACACCAATTATGCGAACATACACATACACGTTAACGAAAACTCAATAACACAAAAAGTTGTCCTGGTTGTGCCAAAACCAATGTCATTTTATAATTCAGTACATAATAATTATACAAAATCAGTAAAAAATACTTGGACAATTTTGTCATTGCTACCAGTGTTATGAAAAAAGCATTTGGAGATGATACAGTAATAGAACGAACCGTAAATCAATGGTTCAAAAAAATTGATATGGCGATGTGAATCTGGAAAGTGACCCGCATGAACACGCAATACCAGTATCGAAAACAACGAACCGCTAACACTAGTTGAATCTGACTGTAAGGGATATGGCGGAGAAATTAGGCGTACACTATTCGTACAATTCGATAGTTTTCCGTTACTTGCACGCACTTGGTATAGTTAAAAAGCTAGATAAGTGGAATCCTCATCCACTCACTGGACAAAACCTGAAATGTCGACTGGAAGTTTGTGCATCTCTGCCCTCCCGGAATAGAAATACTCCGTTTTTGAACAGAGTAGGGACATTTAAAAGGAAAAATGGATCTTGTTCTATAGGTGTCGCCGATCTGCACAATGGCTAGATGCAGATGAGGTCCCAAAACACATGCTCAAACAAATTCTTCATACATAAAAGATAATGGTGATTCTTTGGTAGTGTACAGGAGGTATTATCCACACTTCGTTTTTTAAACGTGGTGAAACTATTAATGCAGTAAAATACTACACGTAGCTTGATATAATGCATACAAAATTACGAATTATCTGGCCTAGATTGGCTAACAGAAATGAAGTTTTACTGCTTCATGACAACGCGAAACCATACATTTCCAGAACAACTGTCCAAAATTACACAGCTTGCACTATGAGACTCTTCCTCAATCTTCATACTCCTCAGATTTTTCTCCAACGCTTTCTTTAAACTTTCGGACCATTTTTTGGCAGGGAAAAGGTGCACCAATGAAACAGCTGTAAAAAAACGCATTTGAGGAGTTTCTTATATGAGGAGTTTTCCATAATGCTAGTCTTCTGTGTAATTGACATAAATTCTGTGATACTCTATGAGAGATATATATTACATCTAATGGTGTCCATGTTGATTAAAAGTCAAATTTCATAGAGTTGTTGTTGAAGTTTATCCACCAAATCCTACATTTCAAATGCAACAACATAATATTCAAAAGAAATTTAACAGTGGAAGTTCCAAACTTTACATCTGCATAATTCCTAAACTACTTCACCCAATTACTTCCCGCTTGGTAGTCGAAGGTAAAGTTTACCAAAGAAATCAAATATGATGTCAAAATTGGGTGTTCGTATTGAAAGTTTCAAAGTTTGTTACAATTTCAATATAGAGACGGCCTCCTAAGCTTTTTATATTAACATAAACTGAAAGAAGACATAATTCCCAATAAAATAACTATTTTTGTTTTTCTCTGCGACAATTTTGGCGATTAAAAGTATGAGGTTTCTGAAGTTACCTCTGTTGTTGTTGTTTGGATGACTACATCTTTTAGGGCTCCTCGTATCCGAGAGCGTATAGGCGTTCATCTGTCACAATGCCAGTGCCCTGCCAGGTACAACTCACGATGACTTCATTGCACACACATAGTGTGGAGTTCCCGGCTGTATTTGTGTCGTCCTGTGGATCAGCTGTAACAAGGCTTCACCTTGTCTATGGAAGAATGTATAATAAGAAATGAATAAGAAGCTACGCGTAAAATGAAAGAAATTCGTGTCAAGTCTTGTATTTGTTCTATTATTATGTCAATAACGGATCATTCGCGACAACAGCCATAGCAGCTAAAGGTCTCAAATCAATCCCCTGTAAATGTCTAAAAAATGTCTTCATAATTTGATGATTTATTTATTTGTAACTAAACCAAACACCGGTATCTTTAAGGGAACGAAAAACGGACTCAAACGAATTTCAATTCAACCACGATGGTACTTTAAAATACCATTAATTAAACTTGTTATAAAATGAATTTAATACAGAGATTGACAGCAATGCAATTTATAATGAGTTATAGGTATTCTATTTTATCATGTTCCGAAAGCATTTCTCGATGAACAAAACAAAAAGATTTTTAAGCGGATTTTCTTTTCTGTAACTATGTAGATTTCTTGGCGTTAGACAGCATGGAATGGAAAGTTTCAATTCTGAAAATAATCTATATTTATATTGTAAGGCCGTTATATTAGTACATTTTTTAATTTTATGAAATACTGAAAACAATATTTTAAAGAAATGATTTGAGTAGTTTTATAAATATTCTACAAAAACCCCATAAATACCGTTTTAGTTTATTAATTTTAAATCTTTCTAAAATTTATTTAATGACTGACAAATTTTCTTACGTATTTTTTTTTCAGTAAAAATGCTTTGGAAGGTGAATTTTTTATTAATTCATAATTTCGAACATAAAGGATGCAATGAACCGGAACAAAAAATATTACAGTTCGATGCCCTGATGTATTTTCAGTGGCATGAAAGAAACCATGAGACCTTTACTCTTACAACAGAAACGAGTTTAAAGACTTGTGGTTTTTTTTTTTATCATTATTAAATAAGATTTCTCCCTAGAAGTTCTCTGAAATTTCAGTTTTAAGGCAATAGGTACAGATTTTTTTTTCCGAAAAAGAAGAAAAGATAATAGATATGGTTCGTTTGCATAACCTTGGAAATAATGACATATCGAAATGCTGAAAACGGAGAAGGCCAAAACTAGTTTTTCTTGGAAAGACAAAAAATTATAATCAAAACAATATTCAGTTTCGTATTCTCATTCTGTTGCAGCAGTGGTTTGTATTTTCTATGGAGGTTTTTTTGGAAAGTTTCCAACACGCGAAAGGAGCATTTAGTTTCCAAGATTACAACTTAGATAAGCTGGAGTTAAATATAAAAAACTAACTGTTTTAATTCAGAAACCAAGATTCCAGATAGATTTCCAGTTAGAAATCGGGAACTGATATAAACTCATGTTATTGTTGTCCGGGACACAAAATTTTATTTATTTTCTTTATAAATATATTTTACTCTTTTTTTTAAAATGCATATTTAAATTCTTTTTCAAACATAAATTCTTTAATAAAATTTAAAATTTAATTATTAAAAATTATTAATTTTATCCCCATTTAAAAATTGATATAACTTTTGAAAGGATAACCTTTTTACATTCTTTCTTCCTTTTTGGGTACTGAAAATAATAAGTATTAATCTGTCACTGGAATTTACAAAACTGTTTATCCAAAAAAATTAATAATTTCTTTAAGAAAATGAGTATTTTTGATATTTTTATTCTATGAGTATTTTTTACTGCGAGAGTATAGTTTTCAAATTTTTCTCTCAAAACAGTTTAATTAATCTTGAAGACCAACATATAACTGAAAATGCCTGTACGAAGTCCATTAACTTTGTAGCATAAGTGTCTAGCTACTTTTTCATGAAAGTAGTTTATGTTCGAGTGAGTTTTGAGTTTTTGCGTGCGATCGTAGTGTCCGGAATTCTAACGTTTATGCGTATACTGTCGTTTTATAAATTTCGCAAAGTACTTCTGAATCTCCGGGAATCTGATTTTCATGGTTATTTTATGCAACGACATAAGAATTAGGTATCGGCGGTTGTTTAGCTGCTATAGTGCTATATCTACTGCGGTATGGGTTAGATTCGATGGATTTAGACGCATATCGTCCATAGTGGTCTAGTTTGGATTTTCTCCGCATCCTGTTTTGAACGTCGAAGTCGGAGTAGAATCTTCGAATGTGAGTTCACCAGCGTGGTAAGGAGTTAAAGTTTGGTATTTCAAATAAAAGTGTATTGGAATCTACGGGGTTCCCTTCAATAGGGATATTGTCGTGTTTTAAGTGATGTTTATAGTGACATTGTACAGTGAGATGAAGTGATTTCATCTTAGGTTCCTGCAAATAAACAGCAAGGGCAATGTGCTTTGAGCTAAGAGCTCTTGAATTTAGTAAGTTTCTTGGGAAAGTGTTCCCCTTCTCAGTTTTAGTGATTTGAGCATTTTTTTTTCTGATCACCTTAGTTAAAATCTGCCTCCCCCCACTGCCAGTCACCCTTATTATTGCTTTTAAATAAACTGTTGTCACTGCCAGCCGTGTGTCATGGCTACTTTTCAAGTGCACTGCCCAGAAGGGTATGTCACGACTTTACCTTTCATAGACATTTAGATATATCAATTTAAACATGATGTATCTAAAAAATATATTCTGAGATAAATGAATTAAGTTTTTAAGTACTCCTTAGACAGTATTCCTTAGAATCACAGACGGTAGCACATAAAAAGGGTTCTGTCTAGATATTGCATCTACAGGGTGACAATTATTGAACTATATGAAACAAAACGTAAATTATTTAAAAATTACTGAGTGCACAAACATTATTCAACATGTAAACGTCACTACAGACATTCGGATTTAGGTTATGAAATGTTCGATATGGCTGCCATCATTGGCTATGATGTGGCACAGACGAATAGCAGCATTCTGCATGACCCGCTGAAGTGTCGAAACATCGATGCTGTCCATGACCTCCTGAATGGCAGTTCTCAGCTCAGCAATGGTTTTGGGGTTATTTCTGTACACATTGGCTTTAATGTAGCCCCACAAAAATGAGTTACATGTGTTCAGATCCGGAGAATATGGCGGCCAAGCAAGTCCCATCCCAGTGGCTTCTGAGTACCTCAGAGCCAGAATGCGGTCCTCAAAGTGCTGCTCTATAACATTACACTCTTTCTTGGTCCGATGGGATCGAGCTCTGTCTTGCATGAACCACATCTTGTCGAAATCAAGGTCACTTTGGATAATGGGGATGAAACCATTTTCCAAAATCTTCACGTATCGTTTAGTAGTCACCGTACCGTCAACAAATATCGGACCGATTATTCCGTGACTGGACATTGCACACCACACAGTCACCCGTTGAGGGTGGAGAGACTTCTCGATCCCGAAATGCGCTTAGACACGCTGTACCGTGACATTTTCACTTGCAAATGTCTGACAACAAGTTGCGTGCGCATGCGCATACTAATTCCCATCATGCCCTGCGGCCAACCACGAAGTTTGAGCTTCATCACGCAAACCGTTCAGAAGTTATGGCGGTTTAATTTCATATAGTTCAATAATTGTCGCCCTGTATATGCTGTTTGACATTTTATTCTAAAAACTATAGAATATTCAAATTTTAATTGCTTAATAGGCGTATCGCCAACATAGTGAAAAAGTACCCAAGCCGGGACTCGAACCCGGGTCATCAGATTAGCGCACCACTTGGGAACGATACTCAGCCTGGAACTTTTTCACCATAACATGTTGGCAAGGCTACAAACGCAGCACAAGATGGAATATTTTCCGTGAGCCGCCAACCCTTGGGCAAACACGAAAACAAAGATAATCCAGCATCGACAGTTGAATAAATTCATATTTAATACTTGGAAATTTTTCCAGAATAAATTTCTCACGCCTTGCATTCATAATATTCAAATTTTAATTGCTTAATAGGCGTATAGCCAACATAGTGAAAAAGTACCCAAGCTGGGACTCGAACCCGGGTCATCAGATTAGCGCACTGACGTTCCACCAACTGAACCACTTGGGAACGATACTCAGCCTGGAACTTTTTCACCATAACATGTTGGCAAGGCTACAAACGCAGCACAAGAAGGAATATTTTCCGTGAGCCGCCAACCCTGGGGCAAACACGAAAACAAAGAGAATAAAGCATCGACAGTTGAATAAATTCATATTTAATACTTGGAAATTTTTCCAGAGAAAATTTCTCACACCTTGCATTCATAATATTCAAATTTTAATTGCTTAATAGGCGTATAGCCAACATAGTGAAAAAGTACCCAAGCTGGGACTCGAACCCGGGTCATCAGATTAGCGCACTGACGTTCCACCAACTGAACCACTTGGGAACGATACTCAGCCTGGAACTTTTTCACCATAACATGTTGGCAAGGCTACAAACGCAGCACAAGAAGGAATATTTTCCGTGAGCCGCCAACCCTGGGGCAAACACGAAAACAAAGAGAATCCAGCATCGACAGTTGAATAAATTCATATTTAATACTTGGAAATTTTTCCAGAGAAAATTTCTCACGCCTTGCATTCATAATATTCAAATTTTAATTGCTTAATAGGCGTATAGCCAACATAGTGAAAAAAGCAGTAGTAGCCTTGCCAACATGTTATGGTGAAAAAGTTCCAGGCTGAGTATCGTTCCCAAGTGGTTCAGTTGGTAGAACGTCAGTACGCTAATCTGATGACCCGGGTTCGAGTCCCGGCTTGGGTACTTTTTCACTATGTTGGCTATACGCCTATTAAGCAATTAAAATTTGAATATTATGAATGCAAGGCGTGAGAAATTTTCTCTGGAAAAATTTCCAAGTATTAACTATAGAATATTTATTTTTTAAGCCAGAAATATAAAATTGTGATATTTTCAAGTTTTTTTCGTCCCGGATCAGCTTAAAAGGACTCAGTACCATAAAAAAAAAATATTATTATCATATATTATCAGCTTTTAATTTTTTTTTATTATTATTTTACTATCATTAAATGAACATTACAAAATAAATTTAATGTTGCAACATTTTAATAGTCGTTTTTTTTAAGAATGTTTCAAGCCAAAGTTTTAAAAATAGACCGGGAGGTGGCAGCACAGACAATCACCTCATCACGGTTGACTCGTAGGTTTACCATTGTGTTTTCCTGCACCCAAAAGTACGAAAACATGGAGAACTGGGTGCAGGAAAACACAATGGTAATCCTACGAGTCAACCGCTAAAATCGGGTTTTCACGTGTTTTCCACCAAGATATGACTTGGCAGACCAATTGCGTTTTAATATGCGAATCGAGCTTTAACTAATTCTGGAATTTCAGCCGTGAACTCGATGAGGTGATTGTCTGTGCAGCCGCCTCCCGGTCTAAAAGCTACTCCTGTTTTTTCCTTGTTTCTTTCTTATATGCTGCCCATTGTAATAGTAATAGCCGAAAAAATTAAGATTTTGTAAATAGTACTTATTTCTCAGGAAATCCGTTTAAAACATAACCGAAAAGTATATACATAAATAATTAAAAATTTAGGGGAAAAGGCGTTTTTAATGTATCTTAATCTATATATATGCTAGCAGGCCATGCCCGCTGCGCTGGTCCATTTTCCAAATGAACCTTGGGGAATTCTACCATGTATTTTAAAGTAATATAGACCTTCACCTGGAAAGTCCTTCCGCATTGCTGAATACAATGCGAATACCATTGCGCAATTATCTTATCTTATGCGTTAGACAAAATTTGGGCTATTAAGAAGCAACTCTTTTATTTGATCATTTATAGTACAGTTTGATAGAGAAATGAGGCCGTTATGACCAACAGTAATTAAAATGTTCTCTAGTGACCATACTACTAAAAGAGAGAGCATTACAATCATCGCAGAGATTAACCATTGAACTTAAATAATGTTCGGGTTACTCATTTTCGATTGTTAGTTCTTGAACTCCGAGCTTCTCAGCTTGGTGTTATGTGTGGTTCTGGCAGCTTAAATACAATCTCACTCTGGATTAGATTATATTTCGTAATGTAGTCATCTTCTGGCAGGTCTACTATAGTTTTTTATCTTTGGATTCCAGCAGATTAAATACAGTAAAAAATGTAATAAATTATTTGGACACAAAGAACAGTGTTTAACTTTCATATTTAAAAGAAATGTGAATAATAAAAAAGTGGGTTTTTAAAGCTAAATTGTTTGAATAAATCTAAAATAACGTCATTTTCACTGCCTTTTCATTTTATATACCAGTTGTAATCATGTAACCATTAACCTGGATAAAACGTCGATAACTGATTTTGGTAGAAAAATAATGTCTAGTTTGCATCCAATAAAATCTTACTGATCTTCCGTAATCGGGTCCACAGCCAAGTTTGAAGTCAAACATTAGAAGTTTTTGGAAGGATATGGTTACAAATTACCAGAGTTAGCTACAAAACGGTGTTAATTACGCGCCAATCTACGTTCTATTAAATAATGTCAAATTGCTGTTGACTGAATTACAGATATTTCACCAATAAAACTCCTTGAGAATGATAAATAAAGTTGGTTATGCAAAATTTAGAGTAATAATCTTATTAGTGAATATTTGAACCAAAGATATTTTTGCATTTCTGTAGCGAGTATAATAACACGGAGAAATAAATATGCTTGCTATTTCTTTTATTTTCCAGATTATATTATTCTTCAGTCTGTTGTAACCCCATAATGAATCTATAAACCCCATAAACACCATAATGAGCGTAATCGTTAATTGGACAGTAAGTTTAGTGGCTAGGGCTGTGCGTCTGCCGAAATTGCTTTATAAGATCGAAATTTTATCTAATCTGAAATCCAACTACTTTTTTCTTATTAAAGGTAAAATTAAATATTTTTCAATATTGAAATCAGCAAATGTTGTTTCTTGGCCACCAATGACGTTTCAAAAATTTTTGTCGTACATTGCAAGTATTGCCTTTCTAGTGACAGTAAAATAACTGCAGCTGAAATATATATATATATAAGTAAATCTTCTTTTGTCCGTTTGCTTCACAATAAAACACCATAAATTTACCAATCGCTGAGTACAAATTTCGTGTTATCTTCTGCAATCGGATTCACGGTCCAGAGTTCCCTTCTAATATAAAAGAAATTCCCAACAATATAATAAATACGCAAATTAGCGGGTGAACCGTTTTTAAAAGATTAGTCCAATATCTAAAACCTTCAAAAAGAAGATGAGATATGCAACAAAAACACTAAAATGAAATGAATGGTGATTTTTTTTTAAATAAGTGTTAATAATTTGTCATATATTTGTATTTAAAGATATACTGCAAATTTGTGTATGGCAGACATTTACACAAAAATGTAAATATTTGACTATTTTTAATAATATTAACTGCTATTTATATAATTTACATTTGTACATAAGAAAAAACTCCAAAAATGCTGTCGTACACTTGAAAAAACTCTCTTATTTTGAACATTGCTTGAACCAATGTCACGCGTATGCCTTTTTGGCTTAAAATAAAATTGTTTGGCGACAAAAGTAAAATCAAAATTGTAAATAAACAAATAACATGTAACTCACAAGTACAGTCATTTTTAACACTTTCCAACCCAGTTGAAAAGTGTTTATGACTTCGGTTTGTCTGGCTGTCTGTCCGTCTGTCCGTGCTCTAACTCGTGTAAATATACTCTGATCGCCCTGAAATTTTTTTATGTTATTGTCGTTTACTATAGCATGTTCCCTATTTCAACTGAAGTGTGTAGCACTTATAGTTTTTTACAGGGACAGTCAAAAGTATTCCGTTACATTATAGTCAATGGAAAATAATCGTTTCAAGTGCATTTTGATAATGTTACGCCATTTGAAACATGATGGAATAGATATATAATTATGAAGCGCATTAAAATATGCTTTTTGTAGAATATGGGGTGCAAAGCATTTATTATCCATTTACAGGGTCAAACAAAAGAATTCTGTTACACATTGTTCTGTGGGGAAAAATCGTTTGCAGTGTAATTTAGTGATATATATTTTACTATTTCAAACATAATGAAAATTATATGCATTACTGGGGTGCACTATAAATTGCTCTCTTTAAAGTGCGGTGTGCATTGTGTTTATTTACAGGGACACACACAAGATATTGGTTGCAGTACCTGTGCGATATTTACTGTCTGTGTGATAAGTGCGTTTTCAACTTTGGTTTGCGTGTTTAAGTTTAAGTAATTTTTTTCTTAGTGCGTGTGTGTTTATAAACTCAGTTGCTCATATACAGGGCTACACAAGGGAATCCGTAAGTATTACAGATTATGGGAGTGAAGTGCTTATGGGTAGTTTTTAATTGCGTTACACATTTTCCTGCTGAAATATATTTAGCAGACTAATAGAAGTTTGTGGAATATAAATAAATTTATATACAGGGCTACGCAAAGAAAAAGATACATTGTCGTTTACTGTTGGAAATTGCTGCGAGTGAGTTTTAAGTAGCCTTTTAGCTTAATATGTGGTGTGTACAAACGTATTCAGATAATATACATGGCTGTACAAAAGATTTCGAGTGCATTTCCATCGATTGGCGAAAATTGCTAAATGTGAATATTCTAATAAATAATATTTAGAACTAAATTTCATCATGCTATATATCCACATCTATTGATCATATACAGGGCTGCACAAAAAAATTCTACTATTTTTGACACTGGAAGGTAATTTCGAAAACTATATGTTTCAAAGTGTTATATGTTTTCTAAACTGTTTACTTACATATCTTCTTTCACTTTATTTAATGGTGAAGTTTCGTTACAGTTTTCTGGCTGTGTTGGAAAGTGTTTCATAATCTATGCTTGATGCATTGTTTTTCGTTCTTGTTATAATTACATCTACTATTTTCTTCTGTAAGTCACACGATGGAGGAGTTAGATAAAGATAAAAATTAAATTTTAAAAAAATCAAAAACAAAATTATTACTCAGATTTTATCTAATCAAATTTTCAAATGCGTTTTTCTTAACCTGACGCAAACGATAAATCGCTAAATATGGTTTCAGTTACAATATTTCACAATGAATATTTTTTTAAGCATTGCGAACATTCCCTTTCATGTTTAAATTAAATATTTTCATTTTGTAACAATATCTCTAATCGTTTTTAAGACTTTCCAACATTGTTGAAAAGTGTTATGAATTCAGTTTGTCTGTCTGTCTGCCGTCTGTCTCTCCGTGCTCTAACTCCCGTAAATATACTCGGATCGTCATGCAATTGATATATGTTATTGAGACTTACTGTGGCATGTTCGGTATTGAAAATGAAGTGTGTAGCACTTATAGTTTTTTTACAGGGACACTGAAAAGAATTCCGTTACATTGCGGTCTATGGGGGAAAATCATTTGTGATTTATTTTAATAATGTTTCACTATTTCAAGCATATTTAAATTGATATATATCACTAACGTGGATTACAAGAGGCTTACTATAGAATATTGTATGTATAGTTTTCATCGTTCATTAAGAGGGACACACAAAATAATTCTGTTAAATTACTGCTTATTAATAATAATTGCATGGAATGCTTTTTCAATTGATGAACGCGTTTTTAAATTTAACTCATTTGTTGTCTATTACTTGGTGTGTATAAATTGTATAGATTGTATACAGGGCAGCACAAAAGTTCTCGAGTACATTTCCGTTTATTGTCGGAAATTCCAGAAGGGAAATTTTAAACTGTGCTACGCGTTTCCTAACTGAATTAAAATTTAGCATTATATTTTGTATATATACAAATATATAGATCATATACAAGGCTGCACAAAAAAGCTCGGATATTTTTCCGAATATTGTTGGTGATTCCTAAAATTGGATTTTTAAATATGTTATGCGTTTTCAAAATTGTTTAGTTACATATCATCTTACACCTTGCGGTAAAGATTTGCAAAATTATTTTGGAAGTGTTGGAAAGTGTTACATAATCTATGCTTGACGCATGATTTTTCGTTCTTGTTCTTTTTGTTTCCCTTTTTTATTTTAAATAAAATTAGTAAGTTTTTCTTTTATTTATTTTTTTAGGTGTTTGTAGTATTTTCTAAATAATATAGTCGTTTCAATTCTTTCACCAACATCAATGGTCACCAAAAAGGGACCAATGGTAATCGTTTCTTTCAAAATAACAGAAATTTCCATCATAATTCTACAATTAATCTACGTAGAATGATATGTTACATACTAAAACTGTACCTGAAAAATTATCTATCTAACAGTGCAAGTGCTATCAAAATCCATTCAGCAGAACTCAAGTTATAAGCAGTCGGAACGAAATTTCCGTTTGTATCATATATAGTAGATAATAATATATATAATAGTATATATATATATATACTATATAATATATATAGTATATATATAGTAGATAATAATATATAAACTTTTTATTTTGCATGCGACATAAGGTTCAAATAGAAAATTTTAGGGAAAATTTCATTAATGTTTCAGAAAGCCAAGTATTTCAAGGGTGTAAAAAAAAAAACTAAGATAAAACACGTTTAAAGATTTCATTCAGTAAGGCAAACAGGTAACAGGTCACTGTAAAAAATCTGTAATTGGTGATCTAATAGGAGTATGGATCTATAATTTTAGTGAATGGACTTTAGAATATGTAGCTTGTTTTATAATAAAACCCCTAAAACCGGTACTTACGCCAATCATAAAAACAAAAAAAAATTCCAGTTTTCTAAGCTTTCTACGGGCAAAGCAACAAAAAAATTGTGTCATTTTTTATGTCCTATTTTTCGCCATCTGAAAAAAAGTGGTAGCAGAAAAACACTTATAGTTTGACATTTCTTCTTTTTATAAATGATAACATATTCTTCAGTTTTATGTTTATATCTCAGTATATTTAGAGAAATTTTCTCAGAAAAAATTATGCATAAAGTTTAAATATGAATTCATGTGAGATAAATACGTAATTGAATGAAACAAATTTCATAAATTATGGAAATATTTATCCTAAAATTTACTGATACTTCTTTTTGGAGATATATATATATATGAAACAAATTAAAAAATTTTTCGCCGTTGGCCTCATCAAAGCTATAATTCTGTGTAAATCCCATTATTCTAAATTATTTTCTCGTTCTAGTATTTCGACTGTCAAAATTCCACCTAGCTAAAAATACTTTATTCTAAATTCATTCTCTTAAAAAAAATGGCTCTGAGCGCTGTTCTATTAAAATAACACACTTTTTGTTTCATTAAATAAATGCATCCTAGAATTTAATTCTTTTAAATATCAATCCCCCAGCTAAAAATATTTTAATTCTCTTGAAATAACAACCTATATCTTTTTATTTTCATTTCCATATGTTTTCTGACAAAACAATATTCTTTCTCAAAAATATGAAAGCTAATTTCAGTCTCAATGTAAAATCTTATCTTGGCATCTTGCCCATTCTCGGTAAAACCTACGTATTTTTTTTTCTTCTTCTTATTTGTTCGAAGGAATTAGATTGTTCCATAATATTCTAGAATTATTTTTCCCGCATTTTTTAGCCTGCGGTCTGATAGCTTCAAAATCATAGCGCCAGAAAATTTAGTCCCGTAGCGCTGATTGGTCGAAAGACTGTTTAATGACACTGTATTCTGGGGCGTTAGATAATAGTTATACGCTGATTTTGCCCGCGTAGCGGCAGATTGTTCCTGAAGCCCGGTGTAGATGTAACCCTGGCGCGTACTTCGTGACGGTGGAATAATCTCCTTGACTGCCGATAGAAAAGACGACTGCCTGTTAAGAACAAATGTCTTCATCTAACATTGAATTAATTCACCAATTTTCTCCACGGTATTAAAAATCATCATTTACGAAATAATCATCTTAAATTAGTAAAGCATGGCCTCAACTTTTCTTTGGATTCGAATAAAAAATGAACTGGAACCGACTGCCTATTATTTGCCTTCAGTGTGTACACCATAATTTGGATTCACGGTGCCGCGACTACAAATTCCTCGGTGGAAACCCTCGCCTGGATAATTTGATCTACAAAAAAATACGGTGATACAAGTGACAACGTGACATATATATATATATATATATATATATATATATATATATATATATATATATATATATATATGGCATTTTGACAAAGATGAGATAGCACCAGATGTAATTTTCCATGAGAAAATGGCAGTCCGTTAAAGATATAGCATATTGCAGCCGATATTCACGATCATGGCTAAGTAGTGAGGCAATGAAATGAGTCCACAAAAGTTTCTCCAGTAAATCCAGCCAATTTCCAGACAAATAGTTTATTTAGAATACGAGCGATGCAGAGACAATTCCCACAGGTATAAAACTTATAGCCCTCGGGCTTCACGATGGTTCACTTCATTGATTTAAAGATGTTAAATGGCTATATGAATATTCTACGAGACGATAAACACCAGATACATATTTGTTTACACTTTCAGATACGTCAAAAATCCTCCCCTCCGACGGATGCGAGCTAGTTTTGTTCACTCAGCGTAGACATACAAAAAACGACGTCACGAGCGCACAAACCAATGAGTGAGAGGCGGCCTCCAGACCAGCGAATGAGGTTAGAGGGAGAAGCTAAGACAGGAAAGAATCCCTCACTTGGCCGCGTATCAATTTTGAAGTGAAAAACCCAACGCGCGAAATCAGAAAATAAAATAATAATAATAAAAATAAAATGGCTTTTTAAAAAACATTCGAAATGAGAACGCGTCTCAGAATTTTATAGATTGGGGAGCTGATAAAAGCTACGAATGAACTTAAAATTTTAGATTAAGATTTGGAATAAGATAATTATTAATATACGGATATTTACTTTCAAAAGGACATTAAATAGGAATAAATATTATTAAGAATTAAGGAAATACTGACTATGACAGAAGTTAGATTAATTTAAAAGATTAATGCGAATAAAATGGAAGGATACGAAGGAAATAAATTTTTTATATAACATATATATATTGTGGCGTTTTAACTACAAGTTGTTCTTCTATCTACGATAAAACTTAAAATTATTAACAGTTACAGGTTCTAATAATAATAATAATAATAATAATAATAATAATAATAATAATAATAATAACATCGTTAGAAACTATTTTTTCCATCAGAAAAAAATCTTAAACAGACTTAGACATTTTCGTAGAATTTCCGTTATCGTGGGTATTAGTGAATTAAAGGGACTTTTCGACAAATATTTCGGTATTTGACGAAGGCATCGATTTTGATAATTTTATACCAAAATAGTCCATATATTCCTAAAATATATCATCCTCCTATTAGAATGCAAAATACGGTTATTTTCCACAAACATCTGTCAAATTTTTGCCCTACAAAAACAAATTTTAAACGAATTTATCTAAAGATGTTTGGAAAAAACATTATATAACATTGAAAATTCCTGTCATTTTTATAGAATTGTTTGAAACTTTTTCCAGTTAATGAGACCAGAAAGGTTTAAAAGGACAAGAAAAATGTATTTATTATTATTTTTTATAATGTTTGAAAGTTTAAGAATGTTGTACAGTTGGTCCGATACCAAACATACCATGTCCTAAACACTGACAAGGGGACCGCCAAACATGATGCGCACAGATTTTGATGATTTTAAAGTATGTTGTAGGGGTCATACCCCTAACTATCCATTTCAAAGGTTTCCTTCAAATGGGCTTTAGTTTTCGAGAAATTTCGGGTTAAAGTTCAGCATGCATTTCAAATACTCATTAGTTCACCATCTTGAACAAGGTATCCGTGGCGCAGAGCTAGCGCTCACAATTTGAGAGCCGGAGATGAGGGTTCTGTCCTCTCATGTGACTTTTACCTTTTTTAATGAATTTTATATATTTGTCGCATTATAAGTATATGCAGAATTATGAATTCGGCATCTTTGAACTTTTTGATATTTTCCTAATAAATTCCATTTACATTTTCAAATTTTTCGTGAAATTTTATAGTTTTTGCGCAATTTTTATTCTAATACTTCTGTTTACGAAAATCCAAACTAATTTATGTCTTGATATCTCGTCTTTTTAAAATGATTATTGTTTACATTTATGTATATTTACTTATTTATTTATCGTATTTATGAAATAATGCATTTTTTTATTTGCATTTTCAATTTAAAAAAACTTAAATGATTAAGAAAAAATTAACAAAATAATATATCCTTTTAATATTTGAGTTGTTGTAAATGTATTGAAATAAGTTAACTGCTGAAATACTAAAATATTTATCATAACCGACATCGACATTTTTATTTTATTAAATATGGAACTAATTGTGTGATACATATTGCAAAAATATTCTAAACAAATTCCGCATTAAAAATCGCGTTTAAATATGTTCTTTACGTAAATTGTTTTAACAATATTGGAAGAATGTATAAATTAGCATATTATATATTCTTTAAATACTTAAATTGTGATAAATATATTAAAAACTGCATTAAATTTGAAAAAGAAATTATTTCAAACGTGGTAAGTGTCTGCAAAGGAAGCTAAACGAAATGGATAAAAAGAAAAAATTATTTATTTTGATATTACCGTAAAAGTCATTGCAGACGATTTTTTTATATTTATTGTAATTTACAAACGATTTTTCATTTCTAGTTGATTTTTTTCTGTATGGCATCGACTTGTTAGAATGAAAAAAAAAAATTTAATATATTTTTTATTTGTGCAAATCAAAAATGATGTTGAGTTTGAACTTTACAGTTAAATGTATTTAAATAACATAAAAAAATATATATATAACTGGCTAAAACTTGGATATAAGCGTTATTACTTTAACATTTTATTACTCCTTTCAAGATATGTTGTTGGAATTACCTAATCATATATACCTTTAGAAGATTTGAGATAAAAAATATTTTGTATAAATAATAAAAAATATATAAATTTTCATTTAAAATTACATAAAGTTAAAAAAAGTATTATTTTAGATCGGTTATTAAAATATAAAGGGTAAATAATAAAAAATAATAAACAAAATCTAGACATAAATTAGTTTGGAATTTCGTCAATAGAAATATTAATTTCAAAATTGCACAAAAAATAATTTAAATTTTCACAAAAAATTCGAAAATCTAAATTTATTAGGAAAATATCAAAAAGTTCAAAGAAGCAGAATTCATAATTCTGCATAAAACTTGTAACGCGACAAATATATAAAAATTATTTTTTAAAAAAAGGTAAAAAGTCGCATGAGACGACAGAACCCTCACCTCTGTACTCAAATCGCGGACGCTAGCTCTGCACCATGGAGACCTGAACTTTAACCCGAAATTTGGCGAAAACTAAAGCCCATTTGAAGGAAACCTTTGACCTGAATATTTAGGGGTATGATCCCTACAACATACATTAAAATCATCAAAATCTGTGCGCATCATGTTTGGCGGTCCTCTTGTGAGCCGCGCAGACGGGCAATACCTGTGAAGGTGAACCTTTAAACTCAAGTATATCGAAACATTGTTTTTCAACGTTTTTGCCACGATAACTTTTAAACAAGTTAATATATTTACATGTTTCTTTTCTATTTAAATAAAAGTATTTAAATTCTCAACAAACTATACTTGAAAAACAAACAAAAAAATTATTTTTCGAGTTATAACAAAAAATCTGATAATTTTTTATGGATTTTTAATTTTTTTTATTATGATGTTTTTAATTTTGCAAAATTTTATTTTTAGGTATAATCGAGAGACAGCAGTATAAAATAGAAATGACGACTCAAAAATATGGAACCTGTTCTTCAAAATCGTGGCAAAAATAGTTTTGTAGGTTTAATTTTGTTGTATAATATTAATAATTTTGTTCTTGTCTTTTACAATTTAACAAATATATTTTAATCACCTCACACTTATCCCGTTAAAAATACATAGAGAAATTTAAAAAGAAGTAGCAGTATAAATTAATTTTTAGGTTCGGAATCCACGATCAAACTTTAGTCAATTTTCAACATTTCAAACCTTGGTGTTCCCATCAAACGTTATACCACATATAAGTTATACCACATTACACAACAGATTTCTAACCTATTGCAAACTGAAAAAGTCAAATGTGCAGTTATTTATGACTCTTTTCTTTTCTTCGCATATGATTGTTGCTCAAAAGTTTTTCCTTGAAAACTAACGTAATTAAATGAAGTCCAATTCTTAAATTTTTTCAACAATATTATATTTGGCAACATACAAAAAAAAAAAATGTATGTTTTTGAAAATTAATGGAAAAGTTCGTTTCGCTAAAAAAAATTATTCAAAACGTTGTTTATATTTAACATTCGTTTAAGTGGGGGGGGGGATGACGATGTATGGTCCATTTAGTTAAGGTGGTTGTCAGAAAAATATTTTTTCCGCGTTCTAAAACGCAAAACTTTTCGCAACATTTTCTGACTCATTTTTAAACTTAAAAGCATCATTACTTGCTGGTATGATTACTGAAGTGATTTGTAATTGAACAATTATTTTCGTTTACTGATAAATTAATTTCATCTTGAGTTATAATCGGTTGTTGTCTCTAAATGACAGGGTGTTTTTTCCTTTCTTGCGCTGGTGCATCCGGAAATTTGGTTCAAAACGCGAAATTTCACAGCATTTTCGCAAAAGGGTTTTGCTTTTACCTATAAACTGGAAAAAAAAAGTTAGATTACATAGTTTCTTAATAAGAGCACAAGCCAATTTGATATGTTTACGAGCAAAAATGAAATAAAAAATGAGGAAGAAAGCAGACAGTTTGGATTTGAGAACAACCTTAAGATCGCTTTTGTAAGGAGGAAGGATGGAGAAATGATTTTGTAGTGGAAAAAGTGATAATTTATTTTCAAACGGAAATCACTATTAGATTAGACAAAACTTTAATCAACAAATTCCATATAAATCAAACTAGTGATCATAAGAAAGCTTAGAACAAGAAAATGATTCCTGTTCTCTCTGTTACTGGTGGGCACTGCCGCTTTGTAACGGTAGTTCTAAAACAAACAAACAAAATTTTAAAATTTTTAAACTGAATGTAGAAATCAGTTAAATCATCACTTTTCACAAAAAAATATTTGATTACTTTTTTTTTTCAATTTAGAGTGAAATTTCAACAAAACCCACCAACTCAAAAAAACACCACTTTGAGAAAAACTCTTTTAAAAGTTTTGGAAGAGGTATTTGTTATAGAACTATAGCGCGGTTTTATTTAATTGAACGTTCAGTAAGAGAGCGGCAGGCGTTGGAAATGGAAACAAACGTAAATTATTTAACTACTTTTTTTAGGCTTTACATTAACATCTCTTCATAACAGAAACCATAAGTAATGAAAACTATTTTCCGTGTAACTGAATCTTTTCGAGGCTATATCTCTGAACACATACATTTCGCATTCATACATTGAATTAATAAAATTTTCTAACTGAGAATTTAATCCTGTGAAGCTGCATTAAAGTATCTTAAATTGTATGTCCTATTTTAAGGATTCGATGGATTTTCGTACCACTTCATTTTTCAACATACCATTGACGGAACGAAATTAGGTAAATAAATGTGAAAACATTTCATAATATATTTAAATTAGCAGCTATAAACATGAAACAGTGAACATAAATAAAGGAACAACCTCGTAGTTTATACCAAGTGGGTATATGATCCTCCAAGTTTTTCAATATGAAAGACTTTCTTTTTTATTTCTAAATGAATAAAGTTGTTAAAAAATATTATTTTTTAGTACTTTCAAAAATATGCTTGATTTAAAATATATTGGAAAAAGTTATTATTATTATTTGTATCTTACAATTCTATGATCAAATATTCGTGAATTTCCACAACTCGTATCTGGCTGATAAGAATACATAAAAATTACATTTCATTAATTGCTTAAAGGGTTAAATAAGAATCATAAAAACAGTAAAAAAGTTTTTATATATAAACTGTCTAAATGTTTCGACTTCCTCGAAGACTTTCTCAAGACAAAAAAAAAATTCCTGACGGCTCGTCCTACAGGCACAGGTAGATTTCGAAGACGCAGACCGTGAGGCGCCTGTTTAATGGGAATTGCAGAAGAAATGACCTTTTTGCCATGATGCGGCAGTTGGGACCGCCCACTTTGAAATCTACCTGTGTCTGTAGGCGGAGCCGACAGGATTTTTTTTTTCTGTAAGGGTTGGTCCTTTAAAAAAAACTCGTCAATATAAAAGTTTTATATATATTAAGAGGATTTATAATAAATTTAAGCGGATTTTATATCTTGTGAATTGACAAAGTTATGAATTTTTTTCTTCTTAAACCCCTATTTCTACCCCCCCCCCCCTTTGAAGCCATTTTAATGATATCAAAAATCTGTCATATTAAATTTTCGGCCCTTTTCCTAGAAGTAATAATAACTTTAAATGGATTCGATATGTATCATAATTAAGAAGTTATGGGTTTTTTCTGTTTTCACAAAAAGCCCTCCCCCCCCCCATCCCCCCCCCTCTTGGTTTGATTTTGCCCATTAATGAACTTGACCGAGATTTTATGCCCCTTGATTTTATGTATAAGTTTGGAAGAGATTTATGCAGAATTATGGAAGTTATCGTGTCCATAAAAAAGTTATATAGATAGATAGATAAAGTTTTGAACTGGGAGTGGTTTCGGGTTCTGGAAGTCATGATCGGCGTAGATCTACAAAAGTTATCCAGAAATTCCAACATAGGGTAAAAGGTAGGTATGTATAACAGGTAGTATTTCTTACGAAATCTACCTAAAATGAAGCGGATCAGTGAAGACGAAACATGTAAACAGTTAAATATAAAAACTTTTTACCGTTATGGCTTTATATAACACCTTTCAGCAATTAATGAAGTAGATTTTCTCTGGGTATTCGGATTTGTTATATATTTAAAAATTGCACGTTGAAAATTAAAATAAAATTTATAAATAAATCGGTCCATTAAGTGACTGGTCAATTTTGAGTGCGTAAATGAGAATTCTTTTCAAAGAATCTTATGTCTATAGCTGGTAGAAAACAAGCTGGTTTTAATGTATTACATACACGCATCTTTTGTTTGCTCTTGACCAAACGTCTGCATCCAAAATATTCGGTGGTATCTTTTATTGTGACACTGATTTTTTAAACTATTACGTTTTCACTTACCAGCAATATCAGAAAAGTCAATAATCTTGAAAATATCCATAAGAATTAATTTTCCTAAAATGAAAATCTGGTGTTCATGTATATAAGGAGGCTAAAAAGTACTACTATCATATACTATTTAAAAGAAGAGAACGTGGGTACTTTACGGTGATTTTTTCGATTTTATTCCTCTCAATGAAAGAGAAAAGGTTAATCTACCGAAATGAAAATATTATATGACGTTTTTTGTTTTTCCAACAATAATTTAATTGGATGTAAAATAATGGAGGAGGCTGATATTATATACAGGATTAGAATTTTGTTTAACACTTATATATTTAACCTTTATGTACTTAACCTTACACTCTAAAAAAAAAAAATCCGTGAAAATACAAGAGATTTTCCGTTAAATTTTACAGAGAAATTTCATTTATCCAAAACAACAGTGTAATTTCCGTAAATGACATTAGTTCCGTAAAGGAGATTTCAAATCCGTAAATATGCAGAAAGTTTTCCGTATTTCTTACAAAACAGTACAATGGCCTTATTTCTTCCAAAACAGTGCCATTTCCGTAAATGACGTTCAGAGGTTTGCGTACAGAAATCGCCTTGTTTGAAATGCGAATTAAGATTGTTGTATTTACTAGTTTTTCTAGGATCCAGGTCTGAACCAGTCCTACCCGTGGGCCTATTTTCTGTCATTAGACCATATAAGAAGGAATAATCTTATATTTCCTTCTTCTATGCATTAGACTCGGGCCAATCCTGGAACTCATTCTAACCGGGGTTGTGTCTGGGCGGTAATGTTTTGTGAAAACAATAGTGATTTTTTTTTTTTTTTTTTTTTTTTTTTTTGTGAAATCTTTAGAAATTTATTCTATTTTCATAAATTACAGAAAAATATTTTTTTAAATCTACTTTTTTTTCTTTATAGTGCTTTAAATTGTGAATTTTTTCACTGACTTTTTAAAATTTTATTTTAATTTTATTAACGTGAGGCAATATTAGTTTATTAAAGGTTTCATAAAATAATATCTTTGCAAATTATCGATATGTATATTGCATTGAACAAAACTGATTTGTCTTATAAATTTGTGAATTAAACTAAAATTTATTATTTTATAAATTATAATTTTTTACAAAGTTTTTTTTTTCTTTAAATTTATAAAAGTAATTAGTCATTTTTTCTTTACTTTCATAAAAATGAAGTTTATGATTTTATAAAGTTTATAATTTATTTCGTTAGTTTACGAGTTTATAAATTAAAGTAAAATAGTTTAGACTAAATTAATAAGTCCAAATTTAAACTTACCTTTCTCAAGGTCATTAATTTCAAAATTTTCTCTAAAAATCTATTTTTTTATTTTAATATTTTTAAGGTTTCATAAAATAATATCTTTGCAAATTATCGGTATGTGGGTATTAAACTAAACTGATTTGTCTTATAAATTTGTGAATTAAACTAAAATTTATTATTTTATAAATTATAATTTTACAAAGTTCATAATTTTCTCTTTAAGTTTATAAAAAATAATTTGTTTACTTTATAAAAACTTATATTTACTTTATAACTTTTTGTTTACTTTATAAAATTAAAAACTTCATTTTTATAAAAGTTTATAATTTATTTCGTTAGTTTATAATTTTAATAAATTAAACTAAATTATTAAGTCCAAATTTAAATTTACCTATCCTAGAGTTATTAAATTCAAAATTTTTCCTACAAGTCTATTTTTTCGTTTTGATATTTTAAAAATTATTCATTTTAACAGAATCATGCACAAAAGCTCGAAGCAAAGCTTAAATATAAAAATTGTAATACAATGATCAACGTTCGTTCAACTGCATCACGTTAGTGTTATGGAATTAAGATGCAATTAATAGAGAGTAACACTGAATTGCACTAGACAGTAACATTGAATTTTTGAACTCTAATTCTTTAATACCGCTGCGTATACACAAAAACACATGCATATTTAATGTCTTACGTTCGCACGTATATGTATCAGACTAACAGCTATTCTTGGAACGTTTGGTGATCTGAAAGTGCATGATGGTATGACGAAATGTAATACTAAATGTAAAAGGTTTTGTAAAGTATCCCTCAAAAATATCTCGCATCCGTTTATTTGCGATACTTTCAGTTTCAGTTTCATTGCTAGTCATTTCCTTCTTTTTAAATTACTATCATCAGATTTCTTCACAATATCTCTTTGTTTCCGACCAATCACTTTTCAATGACAGTGAAGTATTTGATTATTATTTTTTTTATTGAACGCATTTAGCTAAAGAGAAACACACTCTATGCAATAGGAATACCTTTATAACCTTTTTTCTGTACGATTGCGTACAGAAAGTTGTATGTCAAAAGGCAATGGTGCGATAGATCAATTAATGAAAAGTCTTCGTAAGAGAAGGTGACCAAAATTCTTCATGCCTATATCTAAATGTTGAGAATCTAACACGAATGCCCTGCTTATTGTATCCAAAATTGGAAATTTTGGCTTCTGGTTTCTCCTGTTCAGAAAAGTACGCGTTAACTATACTAAACTTGATGACTCCTATTCTGCATCAGTAAAAGCTGGGAAATTAATAAAGCTTTTTCTTTTTCATACAACTTTTCATATAACACTTGGGAAAAAAAGTGACACATCTCGAAATTTTTCGAAATTTCTTTTAGTTATAAAAACATTCAGATATTGTATAATTTTTTCAAGAAATGAGTCACAAAATGAAATAATTCATTATTTCACTTTGTGAAAATATTGTTGTGTATTTATGTTATATATTACAGTGTTGTGAAAACATTGTTGTGTATTTATGTTATATATTACAGTGTTGTGAAAACATTGTTGTGTATTTCTTTTTATGTTACACTTTTCTTATAAAAATTACATCATTTTCTGTTATTTCTATAACAAAAAGGGACTTTTGAAAATTTTCCAGTTATGTGACTTTTTTTCCAGGGGAACGGTACGTCAGAATTTCTATGAAAAAATATTAGTTTGTTGAGTTCTTTTTGTTGAGTCAGTCATTCAGTCATTCAGTCATTCAGTCACCATGTGTTCATTTCGTAATTCAGACAAAATTCAGCACTGAAGTCTTTTATCCTCCCTAATTATCCAGTGAAAGTCTTTAGGAGAAAATAATACTTTATGTGTATAGCTTTCACTCTTACTTGAATACTATGAGATTGCCTACGCTTTTGTTGTCCTTGAAATTTCGTATTCGCTTACAAAAGGTTTTAAGAATGAATAATAGTGAAAGTCTTTACTAAACTGAAGTGTAAATGATGATTTTGATAAACTTATAAAAAAAATTAAAACTTAAAACTTCTTCATACTACAATTAAACTGTTACTCACAGTATATGCAATTTCTCTACCGTGTAAAACAAAGACAAATGTTTCTTAATCTAGGTAAATATAATATAACCGCTAACGAAAATATACAATAACCTCTTCCGAGTTAACCACGATTCCAAAAAGTGTTCTTTATCTTTGGAAACCTCATAAACCAATATATTTTCGAGAGTTAAAGAAGCATTTATTAAAAACAAAGTTTCTATTGCTGTTACTGATTTTCGGAAGCGTTTACGAGTTGTTTTTATAGTGTATTAATCAGTTTTTTCAATCCAGAATATAGGTTTTCTGAATGCTATTCATTCTCAAGTAAATATTTTGATATTCAACAAGCATTTGCAAAAAACTTGAGATATGATAAAAACATACTCACAGAATCCAGATTCACCTTATGATATAACTAAATAACTAAAAACTACATAAATTTCTAAAAGCATATATATCATTTTATTAAAAAAAAAACTTTACTGAAGGTGTTTAAATCCTGTAAACACCTTCAGTAAAGTTTTTTATAAAATGATATATATGTTTTTAGAACATTTATGTAATTTTTAGTTATTTATTCAACAAACATGTTTTTCAGACAAACATGATACATTAACAGAATTAACATTAAATTGAAATTAATATTATTTAATTACTCTCCCATGTATAAATTCCATTACGCAGCTGAAAATGTTTATTTGAGAATTGGGCGCATCATAAAAACCGATATTCGGGTTTGAGAAAACTGATTGATACACTATAAAAACTACTCGGAAACGTACCGAAAATCGGCGGCAGTAAAAGAAACTTTGTTTTTATAAATTCTTCTTTAAATCTCGAAAATGTATTAGTTTCTGATGTTTCTAATATAAAGAACACTTTTCGATACCGTGAGTAACTCGAAAGAGGTTATTGTACATTTTCGTTCGTGGTTATATTATAATTTCGTAGATTAAGAAAGAATTGTCTTTTTATACAGTGTATACTACTTCAATGAAATAAGTGCTGCTTACTTGTGTCTCTCTTTACTAGAGGCTGAAATTATGATGGAGCAAGTCTTTTTGCTTCTAACATGAGATCCTGCTTATAAGATAATAATTTTAAAGGCAGGACCTGATTATCCAAAAGGCACGTGAAGCACATGTTTCCCCTCTAAAATTTAAAAAGGGCCTCAAAATGACTATGACGAGAACCTTCTAATTCCTATTTTCATTTTTAAATTGTATTTTTATTTATTTATTTATTTATTTTGGAAAAGGAAATTTGCTTAATCCACGAGAAAATCCATGCACTACTTCACGAAATTTATTTAACAGAGAAATATGAATGCCATCAATAGGATGTTAATTAATCATATAACATCTTCATGTGACTGTTAGAAACCACTCGAGAAACTCGTCATACAGCTATATGTAATAAATAATCTGAAGTATATACAGGGAACATAAAAAATCTGTTTAATGAAATTATATGTGACCTCGGCTGAGCTACTCCAGAGAATAATATTAGCAAAATTGATGAATTTTCATGAATGAAGAATTAAGAAAACTTTTGCCAGAAAGAGGGGGGGGGCAAAATGATACCGTGCTTCCCCTAGATTCAGAGGTTAATCAGGCCCTGTTTAAAGGTAAGGACCACTGAATGATGATTGCTTTTATTCACACTGTTTCACTTCTCAGTATTCATTAAAATCCAATGTTTTGGTTAATTGAAATTTTGGATTTTTTTTTAACGCCCCTTCAAGTTCGAAACAAACACAATCTACTGTAATGTAATATCTTAACTTCTAATTAAAGGAAAAGCAAAACAAATCAGTTTTACAAATTTAAATATATAATTTTTTCAATAAAATTACAAAAAAATAATTTTTAGCAAAATTCAATTTCAGCGCAAGCTAAAATTTTACTTTTTTTTTTCAAAACTTCTTAGAGATAAAAGAAAATTTCTGCGTACATATTCATAGTAGAGTTTTTTAATAAGAAGTAGAAAGTGTTTTTGTTTTACATAGTCAATTGTCATATAATTGTCATTTTTCATAGTCATTAGATTGTAAATGCCTCTTATTTATTTTAAAAAAATTAGTTGTAATATTCCAATCAGTATTTTACCATACATATTTTTTTCTTCAACATATCTGATTTATTATTTTATAAAAATTATTCTTCAAATAAATATTCATTGCAATACATAATTTTAAGCATCCTACTCTTTACGACATAAAAGAAACGTGCAGTTAGCTTATTTAAAAAAAAACAAAGCACGTGAATTAAGCAATCCCATATATTATTTCTGATGACAACATGACGTTTTCTGTGCACACACAAAACGCACAACGATGAATGAGGTATCATGCGAAAGATTTTTGAACAGACTTTTGACAAAATACACTCACATTTCGTTAAAATACGTTGTTTGGTTAAACATTACAGTTCATTAAAAATGAATGGAAAAACGTATCAGGAAATAATATCAAAGACTGCAATGTGAAAGCCTCGCATAGGTTTACTGTTTTTTATCAATTTGCGGCGCGAATTTCTCTAGATTATGATTTAACACTGTATCAAAGTGTGAATGGAATAGACTGAGATAAAATAAATATTTTGTTGTTGTTAGCTATCACATTGTAGTAAAGTGCAGCAGATATAAAAATGCCTCTTATTCATTTATAATAAATTAGTTGAAACATTCCAATAAATTATTTTTCTGTGCGGAATTAATTTTTTCTATCAAAAAATATCTATTATGTAATTAAAAAAAAACTCATTTTTCAAGTAAATATTGAAAGGTACATATTTTCGATTTTAAAAAATGCAGTGCATTTCATATGATTTAAATCATATGAATTAAGTATTTTTTTTTCAATATCATTCTCAATCTCTGAATACATTTCTTTATATTATGGCATGTATTTTATAACTTAGCGCTGTAAAAAAATTCGCTTGCATGGAATAGATTCATGGATCAAATAAAATTTTTGGCTGTTAGTTAAACATTTAAGCATTATTCGGAGAAAAATTTATATGCGAAAGATATTCATATTTGGAGATAAAGTATCGACAAAAATATCTCCAATTAATCGTTTAATAAGTAAATAACAGTTTAATTTTTTTTTTAACTCTGCAATAATCAAAGGTTTTTTTTGTGCTTAATTTAATACTAACATTAACAACGAATAATTTAATACATTTAAATTTTCATATAGTTATTTTTTTAAATTAGTAAAAAAAATAAGTTGTTAATTGACAGATTAGAATTACAATGCAGGACAAAAAAAAGTTATAATTTACAAAAACTAAAGAATATATTTTCAGACAGAAAGGATGTTACATAAGCTTTAAGGGGTTAGGATACCTTTGAACACGTCGAAAAAGCAAAAAAATATCACTATGTTCCAAGCTTTAAAACTTGTGAAATAACTGAAAAATAAAATTAAAACTTCATTTAAATATAAAGTTCGTATTTAAATTTATATTTAAATATATATATATACTTGTAAATTCATAAATAAATAATGAAATGATAAGTTTAAAATTATACATGATAATAAGAGAAAAAAAAACATAACACGTCTTGCGCGCAGTGTTACTAAAAAACTATGCATGACAATTAAAAGAAATTTTCATCACATATTCATATCTGTATTATCTACAACTTAAAACCAGAAAAAAAATAAGATTTAATTTTATTTTTGTTTTTGTAATTTGAAAATATTTTTAAAAAATTGAAAATTTTTAATTTTTTTAATTTATAAGTTCATATTTTAATTTAGTCAATATTTTTTATAAATATTGATGTGTTATAATAATACACTATTATGTATTTATTTTCACCAAAATTTCCTCTTTATATGCATATTTTCAGATTTTATCATGCGCGCAAGACACGTTATGTTTTTTTTTTTTTTTTTTTTTTTTTTTTTTCCTCTTATTATCATATATATTTTTTAACTTATCATTTCAATATTTATTTATGAATTTACAAGTATATATTTATTTTTTAATATAAATATAAATACGAGCTTTATATTTAAATGAAGTTTTATTTTTATTTTTGACTTATTACACAAGGTTTGAAGCTTGGAACATAGTGATATTTTTTTTTTGCTTTTTCGACGTGTTCAAAGGTATCCTGCCCCCTTAAATACATATCTCCGTTAGATAGAGAAAGAATAGAGTATAATTTTTTTGTATTCATACTTTGCGAAAATTATTTGTATACATCTATTTGATTAAATCTCTCAAGTTTATTTTTTTTAATACAGAAATAGCAATTGTTTCCTTGAGTTCAATGTGAAAAATATTTAATATCATCATGGAAATAAATTTTTTTGCGCGACTATCAAACATAGTCATAAATAATTACTGCATAAAGTAACACTTATTTCAATCAAATATAAATGTGGTAAAGTATTGAGCTCTTGTTACTTTTATAGAGCAACTTGTAAATAGAGACGGAACTTTAAATTTGTGTAAATTACTACTAAATAATTACTAAATTACTAAATAAATTTATTTTTATAAATTTGTAAAAATGTACTTTACAAACTTACTATGTTACAAGACTTGTAATGCTAATGTGCCAATTAACAACTAAGTTTTTTTAATTACTAATTTTAAAAAACTTTAAAAATATGTTATTACAACCCTCGTAGTTAGTATTACAATAAGTCGTTAAATTTTTAAACCGTTATTTATTTATTTATCAGTTATTTGAGGATAATTTTGTCTATACTTTATCTTAATGTTGTATTAAGATAGAATATAGACAGGTCAATCATACTTTACTTTAAATCACTTTAAAAAGAATGGTATTTTCCGGTTAACAGACAACCATCCGATACCGATTGACAACTGTGATGCAAAATCTAAATAGAAATAAATTTTATTGAAAATATATCGATCCGTATTGTTCTTCTATTTTTTTAAAAAATACATCTGCTTTAAGTAAAACTGTTTCTTTTTTCTTATTTTTATTTTGATATATAGAGACAGGTATTTTTCATATTTCAAATATGTTATTCTTCAGAATATCTTTCGCATAGAAATTTTCTGCCAAATAATGCTTAAATGTTTAACTAACAATAGCAATACCAAAAAAAAATATTTTGTTTTACCCATGTATCTATTCCACGCACGCGAATTTTCCTACAGCGTTAAGTCATAGAATAAAAAGCCATAATCTAAAGAAATTCGCTCTGTGATTGGGAATGATATTGAAAAAAAAAATATTTTTTATTCATATGTTTCAATTAAATTATCTAAAATATACTGCATTTTTTGTAAGCCTTTGTAACAAGATTGATCAGAAATTTCCAAACAAACCTATGCAAACAAACTTACTTGTATATTTTCCGTAATGGGAATGGTTTCCATTTCATGTGAATATAACTCGTTTGTAGCCCCATCAGACTCCCCTTCTCTAATAGGTAATCTCGTAGTATCCATCACCGGGGCGCCACCAGATCCATCAGATGCGCCCATATTGGCGAAACGTCCCTTCTCTGCCAAATCCAAGCACTCAACTGAAAAGCAAACAGTAATGTTGAAAGCTATTTATAATAAGGCTTCTTCCTGTGACTCAGAATTTGGATACTACGCCCTAGTAGCACGGCTTTATTTTACTCTTTCTTTTTGTTTTGTTTCTGATCAGTGACGTTATTCACGGGACACAAACTTAATTGCCATGTAGAAATCTCGTTTAATGCAGCGACCTCAAACGACTTCGAGTCGAAATTATTATTTGATCCCCTAAGTTGTCAGGGAGACAAAGACGTGTTTGTCTCGTGATATTTGATATTATTTCATAATATTAAGTTATACACTCATCTATTCTATTGTTCTTGTAATTGCTTTGTAATTCTTATTAATTATTTATGTTGAAATTTTCAGATTTAGTTTATTTTCTTAGATTTAGTTCGTTTATGCGTCCGGAAAGCGAGAGTTTATTGAACTTGCATACATCTCTTTTCAAAAAAGATTGCATAAAGACTGCATATCTTTAAAAAAAAACTTCTCTGATCTTTTTTTTTTAGTATATTTATTTTTGAAGATAATAAATTGGACAAATATGGGCTCAATCTGACCAGTGATTAGTATTTTGGACAGACATATGAGCAACTTGAAGCTGAGGTCTGTGATTCGATTCGTCGTGGCTCAATTAGAGGGGAAAGGGGTGCTGTGTAAGATTGTTTGTTGACAGAAATGATATTTTTGGCGACAATTCTGTGAAAAGTCTTCCCTGAAGATGTTCTACATCTCTTATTATACGGTTAAATTCCATACAACACATTGATAATACCCTAAAAACATAAAAATTATATGGTGTTTTGCACGTTTTTAGAATTATTTAAAAAAACATACAAAACATAAAATTATACATGAATAAAATATGGAAAATGCTAATGTTACATCGAGATTGTTCCTTGTAGTTTCCATTGACAATGTGTAGGAAAATAGTTAAATAAGTAAGTTTGTCTTTATTTTTTCTAATATATTCACTACCAGTTTTTGTCTCAGATTTTAAACATCACACTCAGAAAAAGAAACTGATTAAAACTACAAAACATATTTTTGGAGTACATTTTGTTGTTTTAGCGAAATTGGAGTAAAATTGAACCATTTTACTTCAATTAACAAAACATTTTTGCTGACGATACAATATTTTTTTTTTTTTTGAATTGCAAAAAGAAAAAAAAAAAAAAAATTGTTGATTCAAACAAAATTTTTACTGACCCATATTTAAACAAAAATTTTGTTTAAATATAGGTCAATGGAAATTTTGTTTGAATCAACAAAAAAAAAACTTTGTTGAAAACCACTTTTTTTTGCAATTCCAAAAAAAAAATTTTGTATCGTCAGCAAAAATGTTTTGTTAATTGAAGTAAAATGGTTCAATTTTACTCCAATTTTGCTAAAACAACCAAAATGTACTCAACAAAAATGTTTTGTAATTTTAATCAATTCCTTTTTCTGAATGCAAATGACTGTTTTTTTTTTTTAAACATTAATATTAAATTATTAATATTTATCTGTTTAATAATTATTTAAATGTTTTTATAAATTTGCTTGAAACATGCAAAAAAAAAAGATGTTTCACGTTTAAATAAATATATATTCCAACCGCAGTTGCATTTATGCATGAGAAAATAACGGTTGCTTTTTATCCAATAAGGAGAAAATTTCTTCTCCTATAGAGACCAAAGCTCAGCTACAGGAACATGTTATATTTTTTAAACGTTATCAAATGTTATTATATGTTATTATAAAAATTTCAACTGTTTTATAATAGGGGATATAATTTATTTCAAAAAAATATTTTTTAAAAAAGTTTAAGTTTAACGTGGTTAATATAACGGCATTTAATAGCTTAATTGGCTCACTCAGTTCAGTGATTAGTATTCTGAACAGGCAAATGAGCAACTTAAAGCTGGAGGTCTGTGATTCGATTCAGCTCGGTTCATTTTGAAGAGGAAGGGGTACTGTGTAAGATTGTTCCTTGATAGAAATTATATTTTCGGCTACATTTCTATGAAAAGTCCCCACTGAAGATATTCTACATCTCTTATCATAAAGTTAGATTTCATACAACGCATTCATAATCCCTAAAACACGTACAATTTATCTGGATTTTTTTTTGTACGTGTTTTGTAATTATTTAAAAAGCATGAAGAACATTATATAATAATATATATAATGTTATATATAATGATATATATAATGATATATATAATGTTTTTAGAATTATTTTAAAAACATGCAAAACACATAAAAATATACATGAATAAAATATAGAAAACGCTATAAAATATAGAAAACGCTTATATCGAGATTGTTACCTGTAGTTTCCAATGACAATGTGAAGGAAAATAGTAAAATATATATGTACTCTGTTTTTTTTTTTTTTTTTTTTTTACATTCTACAAAATTGGCCTATACATATTAAAATTCTGTCACTGACATAAGAAAGAACAGTAATACCATATTTACTCGAATCTTAATGGTCACTTAATGTCCCCATCAAATGCATGTAACTGATCAAAAAACGATAATATGAATCTCTATGACCTCCAAATTTGATTGCAAAGCAGACTTTATTTCTACATGTAAAGAAATAGTGAATCCTTATATTCCTTATATCCTTAAATTCCTTAAATATACTATAGTGAAACATATCTGTCGTAAATTAGATGCTCCAAAACAGAAAAGTTCTTAAGAACTCACATTTTTACTTTTTTGGCTTAAAAATACTCTAAAATTGTTTGAACAAAATGGCACAAACCGCATGTAAATACGATAATAGATCAAAATATGTAACACTTTTATAGGATTTAAGTCCATTTATCTGAGAATGTTTTTTTTCAAGATTTGATATATTTATATTTATATATCAAATTTCTATTATTGATAAAGCTATGAAACTTTATACAGCATTTTTCTGTAAAGTATTTTTTGAATTAACTCAGGATTTTTTTTTTTTTTTTTTTTTTTTGAGCACAAAATGTTAAACTAATATCTTATAGCAAAAATACTGTTGAAAAAAGTCCTTTATTTAATTACTAGCAGAACCACCCGGCTTTGCCCGGGTTAACATAAATTAAAATACAATAATACGACAATAACCATGACGGAGCGTTATGCATTGTCGACCATAAATCGATAAAAAGACAATCGGAAAAAAATAACGTTACTTTGACTCAACCATGGTAAAATTTCTCAGCTTTATAAATGACAATGCGCGTTTTCTTTGCGCATACAATAGAAAAATATACGATTTTCCTGACAATGAAAAATATTCAACCAAATGTCGTAGCATTTTGTGAAATTCTCTTTCATATGGCATCTATCTATATTATAAAACAAAAACATATCCGTGAGAATGTCGACATGATATTGACGGTAGCAACGACCTAACCATTAAAATTTGCTTGTACTACATTTTTGTAATTACTAAATATCGCACAATTTCATTTTTTACACTGTCGATTAGAAAAAAAAATGCACTTTCAAAAGTTTATCTCAAATTTCTAATTAAATTTTCAGCAGGACTGAAACTACGCCATAAATCTTTAAATGGCTCTACACAAGATGTAAATTTCTTCTCACTTTGCTAAACAGCGTATAACCAACAGAGTGAAAAATGTGTCCAGACCGGAGATCGAACCCAGATACCCTGGTACCGCACCAAGTGATTTACCATTTAAGCCATCTGGACGACATCCAGTCTGGCATTTCCCCCCTTATATAAGTTGGCAAGGCTTCAACGTCGCAGCGCAAGATGCAATGTCATATATGAGCACACTATTCAATGGCGTACCATGAGACGAATAATTTCCCTTATATACGTTACCAAATCTGCAACTTCGCAGAGCAAGATTATTATTTTTAAAATTTAATTAATTGATTATTAGGGAAATTATTCGTCTCGTGTATGCCACTGAATAGTGTGCTCATGTATGACATTCCATCTTGCGCTGCAAAGGTGCAGCCTTGCCAACTTATATAAGGGGAAAATACCAGATTGGATGTCGCCAAGACGGCTTAAATGGTAAAACACATGGTGCGCTATACCAGGGTATCTGGGTTCGATTTTTCACTCTGTTGGTTACACGCTGTTTAGCAAAGTGAAACGAAATTCACAACCTGTGTAGTATCATTTAAAGTTTATCTCAGTATACTGATTTTTTATAAATTTTAAAGTAATTTTAAAGCATGGATATTTTTTTATCTGTGTCCAACCCAATTACGAAAGATTAACTTATTTGATCTCAAAGTTATATTATATAGTAAATACATTTACTTCTAAACATAGCACATTCAATTTTTATGCTGTCGAATAAAAAACAAATGTACTTTAAATGCTATTTGTTTGAAAAGGGTATCTCAATTTACTGATGTTTTATGGATTTTAAATAAATTTTCAAGATTAGATATTTTTAAATCTGTGTACGACTCAATTACAAAAGATTAATTGGTTTGCTCTTAAAACAATGTTAATAATAAAGCATTTTTTTGGTTTACGTGTAATATTCCATAACAAAATTACCAAATTAAATTAAAACTTAAAAGAATAAATAAATAAAAGTAGTAGGAAAACGAGAGTTCAAGGACAACAGGAGGGAGCACGGGTGCACCGTGCACCTTCTTCCCGTGCACCTTCTTCCCGTGCACCCGCCTCCGTATCCGATTTCAGCGCCTCCTAACGGAAAAAGGGCTAAATATTAAATGTAAGATGAGGGGTGAACTTAAGAACACTAAGATGAGGATAAATGGATAAGATTAACATACTACAAGATGAATATTATATTTATATATTAATTTTAAATACCGAACATCTTAATAATGATCACTAATTAAGCGAAACAATGCAAAATATCAAATTTTACGGAAAAAGCCGGTTTCTTAAGAATTTTTCAACTATAAGACGAGGATATCAACTTTTAAGAAGAAATTTAAAGTTACATTTTAGTTTTTGAACAATCACCACATTAATGAGTACTAATAATTAGACAAAACAATGCAAAATATCAAATTTTAACGAAAAAAGCTGATTTCTTCAGAATTTTTCAACTATAAGATGGAATTTAAACTTATATTATAGTTTCTGAACAATGGACACCTTAATGAGTATAATGGCAAAAGAAAATATCAATTTTTAACGAAAAAAGCTCCTTTCTTAAGAATTTTTCAGCTATAAGATGAGGATATCAAACTATAAGCTGAAGGTTAAACAAATATATTAATTTTGAATCATGAGCATCTTAATGAGTTTTAATAATTTAGCAAAACAATGGAAAAATATCAAATTTTAAGGAAAAAGCTGATTTCTGAATATAAGATGACGTTATCAACTTATAAGAGGAATAGCACTTATATTTTTAGTTTTTAAACCGTAATAAATAGAAAATATTCAAAATTTGAATGATTTTTACCAAATTAATTGATTTTTCCATGCAATTCCATGCAGCAGTTTAATAAGCAATTACATAATTTTTATTATATATACTTGATTTAATTCTGTTTAGATTAGAGTTTCTGTCAATAAACGGAAATGTGTTCGCAAACTTTTGTGCTGCCCTGTATAGGATCTAGAATTTATACACACCACGTAATAGACAAAAAGCGAGTTAAAATTAAAATCGCGTTCAGTAACTTAAAACGCACTTCCAGGAATTATTGTTAACAGAGAGAATTCTTTTGTGTGTCCCTGTAAATGAACGATGACTGCTATACACACACTATTCTGTAGTAAGCCTCTTGTAATGCACCTTAGTAATATATATAAATTTCAATGCGTTTAAAATAGTGAAACATTATTTAAATAAACCGCAGACGATTTTTCTCCATAGACGTAATGTAACGGAATTCTTTTGACTGTCCCTGTAAAGTAACTATAAGTGCTATGCACACCCTATTCCATATTAAGCTTCTTCTAATGCACCTTAGTGATATATATAAATTTCAATGCGTTTAAAATAGTGAAACATTATTTAAATAAACCGCAAATGATTTTTCCCCATAGACCGCAATGTAACGGAATTCTTTTGAGTGTCTTTGTAAAAAAACTATAAGTGCTACACACTTCCGTTGAAATAGGGAACATGCTATAGATAACAATAATAACATATAAAAATTGCAGAGCAATCCGAGCATATTTACAGGAGTTAGAGCACGGACAGACGGCAGACGGCCATACGGCAGACAGCAGATGGCCATACGGCCAGACAAACCGAAGTCATAAGCACTTTTCAACTATGTTGGAAAGTGCTAAAAAAGGCGTTGGACCGATGACTGTCATGGGTCTGGTGAAAATGATGAAAAAATTCGAAAATACAGGTTCGTTTGATGCGCAGTCTGGTAGAGGATTGAAAAGATGTGGTTCGGCGGTGGTTGAAGAAGTGGCCACAGCAGTTCAGGAGGAGTCGAACGGTGGTGTGCAACCATGCAGTGCACGGAGAATTGCCCGAACATTGGACAGGCCTGTGAGCACGGTGCATAACATTCTACGAAACATCCTGCAATGCTATCCGCACAAAATTTGCCATGTGCAGGAATTTTTTCCTTCTGACCTGCCAGCAAGAGAGGGTTCTGCTTTGGAATTTCTTGCTCGCATGGAAGTGGACAATGATTGGCCGTGAAAATTCTGTGGACAGACGAAGCCCATTTCCATCTGACGGGATATGTCAATACACAGAATTGCCGAATATGGGCAACAGAAAATGCACTCGCAACAAACCCAGTACCACTTCATCCTGCAAAGGTCACTGTGTGGTGCGGATTTACAGTACCATTTATCGTAGGGCCATATTTTTTCGAGGAGACGGGTGCTTTCGGTCCTGTTACCGTTACCGTCAATGGTCAGCGCTATGAGTCTCTTTTGTGTAATGACGTCATTCCAGCTCTGCAACAGCGTGGATGTCTGGTTAGTATCATTTTTATGCAAGATGGTGCTCCTCCGCACATTGCAAATCGAGTGAAGCAGTTGTTGAGGCGGCATTTCAGAAATACTAGAATTATCAGTCGTCATTTCCCTACAGCCTGGCCGCCCCGATCACCTGATCTTAATCCGTGTGATTTCTGGCTGTGGGGTTATCTGAAAGATGTTGTGTTCAGTACTCCGACTGCCGACGTAGTTGAATTGAAGACACGCATTGCGCAACACATTCTGAACTTGACCCCGGTGACACTTCGATCGGTTGTGGAACATGTTGTTTCCCGATTTAATCTTGTTGCACACAACGGTGGACAGCATATTGAACATTTTTGTGCCAGTCTCGCGAAACTTAAAAACCGATTGGATGGATGCTTTTTATGCGGTTTCTGGCCTCAGGACAATTAAAAACCGATTTTTCCCATCCGATGTGATACGACCTTGCTGTGGTGGATGGGCTTATGTAACAAACAGTATCACACCTGTACAGTCATGCACACAGAATAGTACAGTTGGTTTATCGTGTAACTTACGCCTTAGCCGTTGTTTTACGATTTGTCCTTTGTAGTCGAAATTCTGACGCTTACAGCGCCATCTGTCGCTAAAATATTGAACTATTTTTTGGTTCATGTTCTTTCCCCTTCTTCAATAATACGCCGCTCAATTTTGACAGCATTCTAATCAGTGGTTCGTTTTTTAGAGCGTTTTGAAACTTAAACTTTAATTATAATCACCCTGTATATGTGCTATATTTTAATAAAGTTTACCCTCCTACATCTTCTTAATGAGTATTAATAATTACACAAAACAAAAGAAAATATTGATTTTCAAGGAAAAAAGATGAATTTTTAATAAATATTTCACAAATTTTCTATATGATTCTATGTTAAGACGTATGATTTTACATCACTTAATTGATCTTAATACAGAGAAATAGTGATAAGTATTTACTTTTAGATTACTTTTACATAAACATTTAATAGCAGTTATATAAACTCCTGTTTACATCAATAATTTACATATAAAAATAAAGATTTATATGATAAATAAATAATCTTAGCTTATACTTAGTAATTGTTACGCAATTCATATGAATTTACTGAATGATAAAATTAAATATTGTCTATCACAGAAATACCACTATCTAAAATTTCACTTAATCTCATATACTAAGTATTGATATTCCCTTATAGTTATACTTTTTTTAAAGTTTTACCTGAAATCATGTGAACTGATAGAATAAGTACCCCGCTTACACATATTGAATTTAGTAGACAACATTCTTTTGTACACGAATAAGAGAACCTTTTTTAAATTTTTCAGATTTAACATAATATACCTGGGTCCCTCTCGGTGGTTCCGACTCGGCCCCTTCGGTGTGGAAGATGACCGGAAGCCGAGCATTGCGCGGACACTCCGTTGGGTTGCTCCGAATCGGCACTTTTGGTAGGGAAGAAGACCGGGCCCTCGACACATGGAAATGTTCCGTCGACACGACGGGGACAGGAGACGGACGGACTATCGACTTCATCGTGGTCCGCCAGTGGGAAAGGGACTTCTGAAAGCCGGGAAAACTGCGCGACAGCCCACATGGGTCGAAAACCCATGTGGGCCGTTTGTCCCTCCCTCGCAAGCGCGGATTCTCCGCGTCGCGAGGACTCGGCCTATGCTCGGAGCTTCCTCCATAGGTGGTGTAAGGAAGTCCCGTAGACCGATCCCAGTTGTTCGGATGGAGGAAGGCCCTCTTCTCTCTGTGCCGAGGTAGGTGACGCTGGGCAAAGGTTAAGCTAATGATAGCCGGACCGTCTCCAAAACTTTTCTGAGGAATTGACGGAGGCAGGATCGAGCTCTGTAGAGCACGATGCGTGGTGACTCTGTAGTGCGCTGGGCGGTGGGAGATATGGCATGCAGCAACTATCTGCACCGTACCAGCGGCAGGGATGAGATAGTCGCCGACACGTCTCGTCCAGACCACGTGAGCGGCGACCCTACGTTATCCTCTGCAGCTAGAGCAGTTGTGTGCCGCCTCAATGGTCGTGCAGCGCAGGAAGTGCCCGAATCCAAGGAAGGATTGCCCACCTTGGAGGAAGGATCGCCCACCTCCTGTGTTCTCTGATTACGAGGAGCCGGGCCGGTGGCTCGCCGACTAACGCGGCGTCGATCATTGCCAAAACTCGAGTCCTTGGGCCGAAACCCAATCCGGCGTGTCTATGCGCAGTCAGAGCTTTCTACATCTGACGGGCGGATGAGTAGGAGTCTTCCCCTAGTTTTCACCCACAACTAACCTCGACTTTGCCCGCCTCTTGTGCGCGTTTGGAGGGATTTTCTATGTCCTCCAGAGACCGGAAATAGCTCTTCCAATAACTTTCCGTTGTTTCTAACATTTTTGTGATTTGTTCTGTTTTTGTTTTTTTGTTTGTGTTTTTGATATTTATGTGGATGATCCTTTTAAATGAAGTCGACCGGGGACCTCTCCGTATTCTGCTATGGAGGCTCACTGGAGAGAAATCCATTTAGAAGGGGACAACCTACCCAAGACGCGCCTATGCGTAGAGACCGAGCTTCCTCGTGGTTCCGTGTTGGCAAGAGGCTCCTCCGTCGCACGTAGCGACAACCCATGGCAGATGAACTAGTCGTTTCGCCCTTCTATGCGACTCGATAAACGGACACCGTGGGAAAGCAAGGGCCGTCGGAGAGCTCGGCATATGGCCTAGAGATCAGTTCTCCTTCCGGGCTTCCGGCGACGAAGTCAATGGGTTATTCGGCAGTTCATCAAGTGTCTACGGGGAGGTCCCCTCTAAGTTATGGGATCCTCTGCGTACCGCAACGACCTCTGTCATCGCTCACTTGGGTAATGGGTTGGAGGGTCCGCAGGTGGCTGTCCTCAGGCCTACCGAAGCGCAGACGGAGAGACAAATCCGGCCATGTGCGTTAAAAGTCCCTCAGGACTTGGGTTCGGTGGTCGAAGACGCGCCAGACACCACTCAGGCTCCTGGCGGCGCAGCCTATTTTTGCCTATTTTAACATAACTTAGATGATGTAATAGTATTTCACCCACTTCTTTCAGAAATATACATATAAAAATATTTATTTACCGACTATATATACTATTTTAGCTTGCACTTAGTGATTTTTTACACCATCTCAATGATTACAAACTATTTTTATATCACTGAAACGAAAAATAATTGAATACAGACACAAGTAATGACAAGCTACGGCTGCCGAAGGCAGTCGTACTCCATCGCCGAGTCCAGATTCTCGCGAATCCATGCGAAATCACCATCAAAAAAGGCCGGTTTACCCAGTGACCTCCAAGGTGGGCTCTTCGGACGGGGAAGAGACGGGGATGAGACGGGGATGTGAGCCTCCTGCGAATCTCTACCCTTTCCCAAATGAATAACGACAGAGGTCGATGAGACATGCGGTGGAGTCCAAAGACAGGACACCACCCCACAACACTTGGGCGGACGCTCAGACGATCCGACGGCTTCGTAGCCGGAACCCCAAAGAGGGAAACGGGTCCTAGGCCATTACCGAACCACCCCAGTGACCCATTACTGTACCGCAACTTCCGAATATCGAGTCCTAAGGAGGGAGGAAACGACTAGTTCATCGGTTGCGGCACAGACGCGGGTAATTAATATTTGAATTGTATTTTTCATTCAAAGATTTTAAAATGCAGTTAAAATTTATGTTTTAAGTACTGATATTCACCATCAGTAATACTTTTCTTGAACATTTACTTGAAACCATGCGACCTTGTAGAACGACTAACATGCTTACACATATCGAGTTTAGTACATCACATTGTTATCTACATGAATACGACTACTACCTTTTTTTAAATTTTCCAGTTTTATCAGTGTATACACGAATATAAACTTTAGTTTTATCTAAACATTTTGTATTTCAAATAGCCTATTTTATGAAAACAACACGTTCTACCAAATGTTAGACAACATTTTAACATGAACTTAGATACTACTCACATACCTATTTTAAACATAACTTAGATGATGTAATAGTATTTCACTCATTTCCTTCAGAAATATACATATAAAAATATGGATATTCCGGCTAATTATACAATTTTAGCTTGCACTTAGGGATTTTTTACACCATTTCAATGGCTACAAACAATTTTTATATCACAGAAACGAAAATTAGTTGAATACAGACGAGGGTAACAATATTTGAATTCTGTTTTCTGTTCAAAGATTCAAATTTCAGGTTAAAATTTATGTTCCATGACTTATCAACTATATATCCCACATAATTTTTACCATAGAAACATCATAGAAATTATATATATGTTAAATGAAAATAATAAATTGTAAGTATGTAAAAATGACAAAACACAAAAACCATTAATCAAAAAATTAAAAAAAATTTACAAAGTTAAAAAAAGTTTTTACAAAGTTTAAAAAAAGTAAAAGAAAAAAAATTTTTGGAAGTTTAAAAAAAAAAATTTACAAAGTTTTTAAAAAAATTACAAAGTTAAAAAAAAAAAGTTTTTACTAAGTTTTAAAAAACTTATAAAAAAAATTACAAACATTTTTACAAAAGTTTTTTAAAAAAATTGCAAAAAGGATCCATTTTTTACAAAAATTTAAAAAAAATTACCAAAAGTTTTAAAAATTAGAAATTTAACTGCTACCATTACCACTATCACTTCTCAGTATATAGCAATCTGGACTTTACTATAAAGAAAATTTTAACTGCAATAGTACCATACCAACGCTATAATTAAGTTCGTATAAACCAAATTTTATACTGTATTTAACGAATTTCCAATTAACATCTTCCGTGTAGTGTAACTTTTTCCTCTAGCATTTGAAGTCGTGTATATCTGTTACTTTTATATATATAATTAATATTTCAGAATTAAGACCATGCTAACCATTTTAGTATAAGACTATATTTAAGCAAAATTTCATGATAAAGTTTATTATACTGATTATTTTTATTAAGTACGCATGCGCAGTTTTGTCACATAATCACCTTAACAGATGATAATTAAAATTTGGAAAAGTGACGCAGAGTTTCTCATTTCCCATGTCAAACTGTTGCATGATGATGACTGTATATATGCAGCTCCAGTAAATTTTTAACCCAATTGAGGGAACAATTTATCTGTTAACGAATAAAGTAAGTTATACTATATCAGGGGTCGGCAACCTTTTTCGGCTGCAGGTCACAATCAACCAAAATATGTGTATTAAGAAAACGTTCCGGATCAGTGGTATTTTCATTTTAAAAGAGTCTTTTTTTGGTGAATAATAGGATAAATTTTATTGAGAAAATAATTCTCATACTCCTTTTTAAACTTTAAACACGAAAAATAAAATTATAATTATTATAAAAGGAAACATTATAATATAATTATAAAAGGAAACTGAATGAACTTTACTTTCTCTTCAATGGCTCCCCTGATGCTGAACTTTTAACGTCAATTTATTCAAGACTGGTTTATAGTTGGTCCTCTTAAGACGAATACAAGCATCTGAATTTTCAGTAGTTAAGCTGTTCCTGTTCTTACTTAAAGTAAATTTCATGTGTGAAAATATTTGCTCACATTTATAAGTAGAACCAAATGCGGACAAAAAGGCAAAGCCGATGTTTTTCAGGGATGAAAGCTTCGTAAGGACGCTGATATCGAGGAAAGATCACGATCTTCTGATTTTTCCAAATCTTTCCGCAATGTCTTGAATTTATCTGTCCATAACGCTGAATTTTTAAAGTCAATCATTCCTAAACTAAAATTGTCAACTTTAAGAAATTGAAAATACTGCAAATCTAAAACATTTTCTTCTATTTCATCGGCTTTATTATAAAAGTAAACATTTTGCCGTGCTTCTTAAAATTTTTAAATCGACTTTCAAATTCACTTTTAATGCACAAAATCCAACTTTTGAACATATCAAGATTGTTCTCATCGATATTTTCTTTTTCGTGTTGCCATTTTAACAAGGGAAAGAAACGAAATTCTTTCTTTTTTATGTCCGTTTCAAGTAATATTAATTTCGAAGAAAAACTCTTCCATTCTTCGTACATTTTCAAAATTGTGTGGTTATTTCTTTGAAGTCGTAGGTTGAAATCATTATAATGGTTCATTATATCTGTTAAGAACAAAAGTCTTACAAACCATTCATTATCATTGAAACCGCGAACATGTTCACCGATTTCGTAAAGAATTTTTTGTATCTCATCAAAATACTCTACAAATCTATTAAGAACTTTGCCTCGACGTAACCATCGTATTTTCGAATGTAACACCAAATCTCCCTATTTCAATTCAATTTCCTTCAAAAACGCTTTGAAGCGCCTGTGTACTAATGCTGATCGTGCTACAGTCATCAACCTTACGATCTTAACAACCTTTACCATTACATCTTTAAGTTGTTGTGTAGATGCCTTTTCAAATACATTTTCTTCACGTATGATACAATGAAATGACAAAAGTAAGCGGCCAAGTACACTGTTAAAAATAAATCCGTCAATTCACGGTAAAACTACTGGCAGTAAAGTTGCCGGACTTTTTCCGTTCCGTTAGTTCCTTTTTCGTTTTGAAAGATAAAGGAAGGGAAAACTCAGTTTGAAGAATCGGTAAATTTCCGTTATAAATAAACTCGGTTTTAAAAAATGTCATCTCTATTTGTACTGTCATCTGTTGATTATTACGGGAGTATTTAATTTAATATTTGATATAATGCAAGAACATTTTCTGCCCGTCCTGAGAATCGAACTGGGAACGTTAGTGGTTTGAGCCGAGTGCTTTACCGTAAGACCAGCGGGTCCTTGCTAGAGTACGAGTAGGAAACGATGATAGGGGATTTCTTCAAATCGCAGCTTGGGACTTAAACAATTTGGGGTTTAGAAAACTGGTAATTTTGAAGTTAATTGCGGGGATATTTCGTAATGAGATGATGGTTGAAAACTATAGTATTAATAGAGGATAAAAACATGAATTATATATATTCTTAATTTGATTGTTAGATGTAAACTATAAATATTATATTTTGAATTAAATACGATATTTTTTTTTGCTCTTTTGCGAAAATCGATTTTTAATCAACTATTATGTATTTTTTAAATGTGTTCGTTTAGAATATATTTTCAGTGTGAGTGTTTTTTATAACTTTAAAAAATAAATTGCGAATAATTTTAAAGGAATGAGTTTAATTCGAAAGCATTATTTTTGTTTGTTGCTTTTTTAAATCGAATCGATTTTTTTTCACTTAATTTAGCTATTTTATATATACATTAATCTGTTTGTTTAGAATCTATTTTAAGTGCGAGTACTTTTTTATAACTTTAAAAAATGAATTGCAAATAATATTAAAAAATGGAAAGAATTAATTTTTGCTTTTTTTAAATTCGAAAGCACTATTTTCTTGTTGTTTTAAATTCGAAAGCACTATTTTCTTGTTGTTTTAAATTAAATTGAAATTTTAATTTATGGAATTTTTAGCTTTTCTGTGCAGCATGTCAGTTTTTGAAACATTGAAAATAAACATGCAGCAGGTAACGGAATATCTCTGTTGGCTGCTTTCTTATATGAGGAAATTTTCTGCTTTTAACTGAAAATGCCCTTTTGTCATGAAAAGGGACTTTTTCTGTGAAATTCAGGAAAAAAATACCCGTGAATTTCAGATTATTTTTACAGCATACTGTAAAAAAAAAAAATCCGTCAATTTACGGAAAAAGGACTGGCAGCAGAGTTGCCTTAATGTTTCTGCTTTTTGAGGAATGTTCCGTCTTTGTAGTCCATAAATGGAGCGATACAGACGCGAAAGAGTTTAAGCGCATGTGTGGCGATCAAAAATACTGCAATCCCATTGGATGATAGATTTTTACATTAATAATTCCGTATTTGAAACTCTGTAATCTTAAAAGTCTAAAAAGTGTACAATTTAGGGATACAGTTTATGCACTTTTTGTGCACAATTCAGTTTGCAGTTTTTATGCATAAGTAGAGGTGCCAAATACGCTCGGATTTTGTGCACTTTTTTTGCAAACTTTTTCTAGCTGGGTAGCAACAGATATACGGGAGAGATTCCATTTTTCTAACAAAACGGAAACTTTCTGATCAAAATTCGCGGAAGACAACCTGTCAATAAACAAAATTTTTTAACCGTGTACATTTTCCATTAGTTTCACAAATCCAATATTTTTCCCCTCATGGATTGAGCACCATCAGTTGTTATGGAAAACAATTTTTTTTTTAATCTAATACTTGCCCATTTTTGAAATTAGTAAACTTTTGTACTTGAAATCTTGTACTCTTGTACGAAAAATGTCAGTGCCTTTGGTCGTGTCATTCATAGAAGCAAGAACGCAAAGTTCTTCACGACTTTTGAACTATTTATTGATGCATATCTCGTAACAATTGCAAGCCTACCCATACTATTTATATCGGTACTTTCGTCGAGGGCAATGCTAATTACGTCACTAGATAACAAATCATTTTTGACTTGTTCATCAATATTTTCGGCCATTTCTTCAATGCAACGCTGAACTATTCTAGCTGACAATGGTATTTCTTTAATTATCTCAATGATTTATTTTTTATTTGAGAAGTCATTAAATAAGTGTTAGGAACAATTTAAAAATGCGTTTTTCAAAAATTCGCCATCTGTAAAGAGTTTTCCGTTGGTACCAATACTAAGAGTTGCAACAAAGCTGGCAGATGTAGCGTGATTGTGGCTAGTAACAAATTTCTTTATGAATTTATTTCGTTTTCCAAAATCAAATACACGTTTATCAATGCATTCAGATTTTTCTTCATTTGGCATTTCACTCGCATTCTTATGTTTTGAATTAAAGTGTCGCTCAATATTGCAAGTTCTGGCGGTAATTACATCTGTGCATAAAGTACATATCAAGTTGTCATCATTTTCGACACATCCATACTTTTCTTTCCACGTATCTTGAAACTATCTCTTTTTTACTTTTTGTTTGTCCATGGTAATTATTTATTTTAACAAACTGAACAAGTTCACAACTGAGAGAACTAATGCTCCTAACCGCTAAATTGTAGCAGTAGTTCAAGCCGACTTATTGGACAAAAAGCGAGGTCGCAGTGAATGTATCGAAGTCAGCGATTGGACGCTGCCTTCCGTCGTGCCTTCGTTTGTCCAATCGCTGCATTTGTTATAGAGTTGTTCATTGCTGCAGGGGAAGCCAAATTTATACCAACTCAATTTCCGGAGAGTTTCTTTTTCTCTCTTCGTCATTCTTTATTTTCCTGTCTCAAAACATGATTTGTATAGCTAATAAGTGCAATTTTCTGTTATGTTATTTAATAGTTTGGAATTTCTGAATTGAAATAAAACCTTTTAAAGTTCCAAAATAAACCCGAAATATTTTTTCAATAGAATTTTATTTTTTTATAATTTTTTTCGAAACTTAAGTGGGTCACTTGAAATTATGAAATGAGTCACTTGAAATTATGAAATGGGTCACTCGGTGACCCGCGGGTCATAGGTTGCCGACCACTCTACTATATCATTGTAAAACATCAATAAATGATTACTTATCTATTAACTATTTTCAAAGTACATATTTATATTTCTTTTATTGTATAGATGTTACACCAAGATGAATCAAAGCAGCAGAATCCCTCTTTGTCAGAAATGGATGCCCCGGATGATTCGTCGTTAACACATATAGAGTTAAATAGTAATATACTTGTGAGTACTTATATGTGATATATTAGAATACATACATTAAACATAATTAGAGTGAATTTACAATAAAATATTGTATCACGTGTTCTATAAAAAAAATGATGTTTTTTCGTCTATAGTGTTAGAAGGAATTCAAAATATATGCATTTATTTCCCTTGCAGATGTGTTCCACTTGTAACAAATACTTTTCAAGTAAATGGAATTTAAAAGAACATATACAAATCCATACTAGTGAAAAACCATATATTTGTAATCATCGTCAAAAATCGTCTAAAAGAAAGCGTGAATTATCTTTTACTAGAAAATGCAGACTATCAGTTCATATGAAAACACATCTGTTAAAAAATTGTTTCAGTTTGAAAAGTGTGAGGAAATATTCGTTATTCGTAATAAACTGAATAGATAAATGACTGTTATGTTGAACTTGTCGAAGACAGTATCCCAAACAATATTGAGGATGGATATTCAAAAAATAACCAGTAGTATGAAGAATTTAACAGTCAAAGATCAGATTGGATACTTCGAAAAATTTACTGTATAGAACATAATATATAACCCCCTAGCTATAAATGGACTCTACATAGTTAAAAAGATATGTTCTTTAATCTCTGAATTAGATTATTCAATTATAAAAAATTATGATTTTAGAACATTTATCCAAACTACTCACGCAACATTATAGAGTTGACATATATCCAAAAGTGAAATTTGTAAAGAAAAATCCAATGTGTTGTAAAGAATTTAATTGCTATAATTGATAAAATGTATTGAAGATAATTGATATAAATGTAGACAATATTTACAATGTATTGTTTAAATACCCATAATAATAATAATAAATGTATCTATACATATCTGTGTTTATTTTTATAAAACATATTTAATTGTTAAAATATACTGTATGATTTTTTACATGAAATTTCTACATGATAGTAAATAACTAAATCTACTTAACGTAAGACTTGGGATATATCTTAACTTGTACAACGAAACAAGATTTTCACCAATGAATAGCCAATTTACACACATACATATGAAAATCAACTTTCAATAATACTATACAACAGATTAATGAAAAAATACATACAAGTCAGTAAAAAAAAAAAAAAATTAAATTAAATTGTTTTTACAAATTAAAAAAAAAAGTTTTTACAAAGTTTTAATTTTTTTTTACAAATTAAAAAAAAAATAAGTTTATACAAATTTAAAATAAAAAGTCTTTACAAATTTGTAAAAATAGTTTTCACAAAGTTAAAAAAAAGTTTTTACAAAGTTTAAAAAAACTAACAACAAAAAATTACAACAAAATTTACAAATTAGCAAAAAATTTCTAGGTTTTCGAAAAATATTTGCACATTAAGAAAAATTTACACAAAAGTCGGGACCAGACCAATGTCTAACATTGCATATTTTCGACTTCAATTGTTGAAATCGTAGTGGTAGTACTGAAAATACAAAATAGTACCTTCAAATGATAATCTATGTTCCAAATTGGATCCAATATCTGGTATATTAAGAATCATTTATGATTTGAACAAGTTGAATATGCATGATAAAACCATTAATATATCAGCGCCTGATGGGACTCATTTTGCTGATAGTATATCAATCAATAAATCTGAAAGTTACCAACAGTAACAGTAATCAAAAGACCAACAGATAGAGGTGCTTTAAGGGTGTTGACATTACAGACCGTTACACAAACAATTTAAATCTGACGAAATCAAATAAATATGCTTCAAAGTTTCCTTTAGGCTTATCTACTGGAGTGTGAATAAATGAAAACATACCCATCGGTTCAAAAGTGGCTAATATAAAAGCAAAGGATACAGATAAAGGTAATAGCGGACTTTTAGTTTATGTTACCGCTTCAGGTGATGAATAAAGCTCATTTCGGATAGATATGCAAACAGGTAAATTGTATGTTGAGAGGAAATTGGACAGAGAATTCATATCGGAGTTTAATTTAAATCTGCTTATGACCTGAGAAATTCGCGACATTCTACAACGAGCGATTTCGAATATTTTACCTTAAAGGAGAGAAAATAGAACCCCATTCAGCTGTTTCAGATATACATGTTGATCACGTGATCAATGTTGAACAGAAGGACCAGACCAAAATCTAGCATCGCTTTTTTCTCGACTTCGGTTGTTTAAAGTGCTATTATAAACGGTAGTATAATGGTTGTCCAACCATTGTACAGTTCTTTAAAATAAGAATACTTTTTGCAACTTAGTAAAAAAAATTTAACTTTGAAAAAACTCTTTTTTTAAGCTTTGTAAAAACTTTCTTTAAACTTTGTAACAAAAAATTTCTGTTTTTTTTTAATTTGTAAAAACTTTTTTTTAACTTTTTGTAAAAAAAAAAATTATTTTTTGATTAATAGTTTTTGTGTTTTGATATTTTTACATACTTACAATTATTATTTTCATTTAACATATATATAATTTCTATGATGTTTCTATGGTAAAAATTATGGGGATATATAGTTGATAAGTAATAGAACATAAATTTTAACCTGCGATTTGAATCTTTGAATAGAAAACAAAATTCAAATATTATTTACATGCGTCTGTATTCAATTATTTTTCGTTTCTATGATATAAAAACAGTTTGTAGTCATTGAAATGGTGTAAAAAATCCCTAATTGCAAACTAAAATTGGATATTTACTCGGTAAATCCATATTTTTATATGAATATTTCTGAAGGAAATGAGTGAAATACTATTTCACCATCTAAGTTATGTTAAAATAGGTATGTGAGTAGTATCTAAGTTCATGTTAAAATGTTGTCTAACATTTGGTAGAACGTATCGTTTTCATAAACTAGGCTATTTGAAATAAAAAATGTTTAGATAAAATTGAAGTTTATATTCGTGCATACACCGATAAAACTGGAAAATTTAAAAAAAGCTAGTATTCGAATTCATGTAGAAAACAACGTGATGTACTAAACTCGATATGTGTAAGCAGGGTAGTCGTTCTACAGGTTCACATGATTTCAAATAAAAGTTCAAGAAAAGTATAACTGAAAGTGAATATTAGTATTTAGAACATAAATTCTAACTTCAGGTTCTAATCTTTAAATGGAAAATACAATTCACATATTAATTATCCAGGTCTGTATTCAATTATTTTTCGTTTCTGTGATATGAAAATAGTTTTTAATCATTGAAATGGTGTAAACAATCACTAAGTGCAAACTAAAATTATTTATTTACTCGGTAAACCCATATTTTTATATGTATATTTCTGAAAGAAATTGGTGAAATACAATTACATCATCTAAGTTATGTTAAAATAGGTATGTGAAGAGTATCAAAGTTCGTGTTAAAATGTTGTATAATATTTGGTACTGCGTATTGTTTTCATAAACTAGGCTATTTGAAATAAAATATGTTCAGATAAAATTAAAATTTATATTTAGGTATATTCTGTTAAAACTGGAAAATTTAAAAAAAGTTCGTGTATTCGTGTAGAAAAGGATGTTGTCTACTAAATTCGATATGTGTAAGCGGGGTAATTATTCTATAAGTTCACATGGTTTCAGGTAAACGTTTAAGAAAAGTATAACTATAAGTGAATAGTAATATACTTAGAATATTAGTTTAAGAGAAATTTTAGATAAACTATAAGTGAACATTAATACTTAGAATATGAGTTTAAGTGAAATTTTAGATAAACTATAAGTGAATATTAATACTTAGAATATGAGTTTAAGTGAAATTTTAGATAGTGGTATTTCTGTGATAGAAAAGATCTAATCTTATCATGGAAAATATTGAAAGTTAATTAATATAAAATCGCTAATTATATATAAAACTCATGAAAATATATGGTAAATTCATTGGAATTGCGTAAAAATTCCTAAGTATCAGCTAAGATTATTTATTTACCATATAAATCCTTATTTTTATATGTAAATTAGTGATGTAAACAGCAGTTTATATAACTGCTATTAAATGTTTACGTAAAAGTAATCTAAAAGTAAATACTTTTCACTATTCCTCTGTATTAAGATCATTTAAGAGATAAAATCGTCTGTCTTAGCGTACAATCATATCGAAAAGTTGTGAAATATTTATTAAAAATTCATCTTTTTTCCTTAAAAATCAATATTTTCTTTTGTTTTGTGTAATTATTAATACTCATTAAGAAGATGGAGGAGGGTAAACTCTATTAAAATATAGCACATATCTATCTCTCTACATGGATTTTTGTAAACATTAATAACGAATGATATTTACATCTCTTCAGAGTAAAACTCGTGAGTCTATACTGCCTTTGTCATTCCCCTCTTTTCTTAGAATGTGAGGATGGATTATTGCCTCCCCTCATAAATGCTACATATTGAGAAAGAAAAAAACAGGTGTGTTTACATTGCATATAAGCGGTTAAATCAAGTCTAAATAACATAAAAATTGTGATATGTGTAATCTAAACAGAATTAAATCAAGTATTTACAATAAATATTATGTAATTGGTTGCTAAACTCTTATTATTACATGGAAAAATCAATTAATTCGGTAAAAATCATTCAAAATTTTGAATATTTTCTGTGTATTACGGTTCAAAAACTAAAAACATAAGTATAATTTCCCCTTATAAGATGATAACGTCATCTTATAGTTGAAATATTCTTGAGAAAACAGCTTTTATCCTTAAAATTTTATATTTTTCCATTGTTTTGTTTAATTATTAAAACTCATTAAGGTGTTCATCATTCAAAATTAATATATTTGTTTAATCTTCAGCTTATAGTTTGATATCCTCATCTTATAGTTGAAAAATTCTTAAGAAATCAACTTTTTTCATTAAAAATTGATATTTTCTTTTGCTTATTTACTATACTCATTCAGGTATCCATTGTTTAGAAACTATAACATAAGTTTAAATTTTGTCTTATAGTTTGATATCCTCATCTTATAGTTAAAAAATTCTTAAGAAATCAGCTTTTTTCGTTAAAATTTGATATTTTACATTGTTTTCTGTCTAATTATTAGTACTCATTAATGTGATGATTGTTCAAAAACTAAAATATAATTTTAAATTTCTTTTCTTATCCTCGTCTTATATTTGAAAAATTCTTAAGAAATCGGCTTTTTCCGTAAATTTTGATATTTTGCATTGTTTCGCTTAATTAGTGATAATCATTAAGATGGTCATTATTCAAAATTGATATATAAATATAATATTCATCTTATAGTATGATAATCTTGTCCATTTAACCTCATCTTAGAGTTCTTACGTTCACCCCACATCTTACAGTTCATATTTAATCTTTTTTGTTAGGGGGTGCTGGAATTGGATTCGGAGGCGGGTGCACGGTAGGAGGCACGGGAGGTGGCACGGGAGGAGGGTGCACGGTGCACCCGTGCACTCTCCTGCTGTCCTTGAACTCTCGTTTTCCTGCTACTAATAAAGTATGGGAAGCTCGCTTAATATTAGAAGGAGTGTTCAAAATATAATAATTTCATAGTTTTAAAAGTTTTAATATCAGTTATTAATTACACCAAAACATATAAAACAAGAGAAAACATTTTATTTTTTCTACTATTAAAAAAACCTGTAAAACTGGAAAGTTGCCAGATTTCATTAAATAGCGTGCCGATAATTTTAACAGCAAAAATAAAATAAAATAATGGAAACATGGAGTTAGTAAAAATGACATTAAGGGGTATCTTAATTTTTACTTTTAAGTTGGGTTTAAATTGCATAACCGAGATATTACAGTAACATTAAAAATATTTATTTCGTGTGACTGAAAAGTAATTGTGGGTAAGCCTTTACTTTATGGATAATAATAAATGTTCATTTCAGAAGATCAAGAGTTTCCACCGATAATAAAACATCGTTTTTAAGTTGAAACTTAAATTTTCATTAATAAAAATTAAATTTACAATAATTAGATGAAAGTTATGTCAATTTTATATGTACTTTTAGTCGTGAAGTTTTTGTTGAAGAACGAAAGAAATGACCCTCTCTTTTATATAAATCATAGCAGGGCCTGATTACCAACGGGGCACACTTCCACCAGTAAAAAAGAATAGAAATTTTTTCCTTATCCATGGCAGTAATTTAGCATGAATAGGGTGTTCTAGTAAGACGAAATTTTTTATAAAATTTTACTGGTGGAAATGTGCCCCGTCGGTAATCAGGTCCTGAATCATAGAAAATGTTACAGTTACCACTGCTTCTAAATCAATAAGACACTTAGCAATATATCGTATAGCTATAATATAGAGCTGTAGTATACAACCAAAATAAGAATATAACATAGCAGACGATTATTTTGAGTCAGTTTGAAATCACTTTGAAGACTTTCACATTAATAGAATGTGACGTCATACCTAGCCTTTTTTTTAACCTTTTTACTAAATTGTTTTCTTGAAATTTAAACGTTTGTATTAAAGTAGATAAAGTTAACTACAAATAAATTTAAAATTAAGGTACTACATCATTTTAACGCACTTAAAGTTATCGTTTTCTATTTATATAGGTAAAAAATGCGCATTTTCTTCTTAGAATCACTTCAATTTTGAAAATGCAAAAATATAGCAAGTGAGTTTAAAATTTTATTTTCTTATAAAAAAAAATTAACGTGTTATCATTTGTTTTTAAATTGTTGTGCCGTTTTTTAGGGTGCGGGAACAGGAAAGAATTATTGCATTAGAAATTGAAAAAAAAATAGATTTCTGTAATGATAAACTATGGGAGATGTTTGAAAAAAGTGGTAAAGAATGGTCTGAGAAAGTTTTGAAGTTGGCAGTAATTTTACTCGTGTTCTAAAACATATGTACATCAAGTTTTGTTCAAATCGGACAAAAACTGTAGATTTGCATAAGGAATATACACAGACACACACACACATATACCAAGAACGGCTTTTATATATATAGATTATTTTTAAAATAACTACTTTTTATTAATCTGAAGACAAATTAATATTTATTATTTTTTGTATCCAAAAATTTAAATAAAATATGCAACAATGTATGCAAAATATGTTATGCTTTGAGAAGATATATCAAATTTTAAACAAAATAAATATCAGCAACAGTTATTAAATAAGCGAACTGTCACATGACAAATACATAATAATAAAAAGTAAATACACAATATACACTATATTGCCAAAGGTGACCGGTCACTTGCGATTTTAGACGTTTTGTTAACTATCTAGAAAAATACATGAGGAATTAACCTGAAACTACAGGTGTGTAAACAGTATAGTATAGGTTATATATTTCCGTGAAGATTTTTTTACGAAACCCCATAGGGGAATGTCAACAAATTAAAAAAGAACGAATATCTTTTGGATAACCCTGTAAAAACTAATGTAGCAAAGGCGATCAAACTCGAGATTATTAATAAGTGGCTTATTGTAATATACTGTGTTCATTTTTATGAGGGCAGCATGTATACAAGTAGAGAAATTAAGGTTTTTATAAAAACAGTCCCAAACTTTGCCTAGTTTTTTGCTTATAATTTGCAGAGTTCTTAATATAAAAAAAAAGTTCTTGTCAGAAAATATGACAAACAACATTGTACATAATACTCTGCAATAAGAATTAAAAAATAATAAAAATTGGATGAAAAATGAGCAGGTTTACTAAAAAATGTTTCACTGCGCATGCGCGAATGCAATCAAAATATAATATGCATAATGTATTAGCTAAGTATATAGAGCAACTTTTGTGAAAGTCTCAAAATCATAGCTTGAAAATTCTGAAAATTATCGTCGATAGAATAAGCTCGAAATCCGTTGTTCCCAAAAGGAAGCAAAAATATGAGGGGTTGTATCCAAATATAGTAGACGTGCAATATCGTGTACGCTATCTTCGCACTAATCAACAGATATTTGATACAACCCCTCATCTTTTTGCTTCTTTTTGGGAACAAAGGATTTCGAGCTTTTTCTATGGATGATAATTTTCTGAATTTTCAAGCTATGATTTTGAGACTTTCACAAAAGTTGCTCTATCTACTTAGCTAATACATTATGCATATTAAATTTGATTGCATTCGCGCATGCGCAGTGAAACATTTTTTAGTAAACCTGCTCATTTTTCATCCAATTTTTATTATTTTTTAATTCTGATTGCATAGTATTATGCACAATGTTGTTTGTCATATTTCTGAAAAGAACTTTTTTCTATATTAAGAACTCTGAAAATTATAAGCAAAAAAAGTAGGCGAAATTTGGGACTGTTTTTATAAAAACCTTAATTTCTCTACGAGTATACATGCTATCCTCATAAAAATGAACACAGTATATTACAATAAGCCACTTATTAATAATCTCGAGTTTGAACGCCTTTGCTACATTAGTTTTTTCAGGGTTATCCAAAAGATATTCGTTCTTTTTTAATTTGATGACAGTCCCCTATGGGGTTTCGTGAAACAATCTTCGTGAAAATATATAAGCTATACTATACTGTTTACACACCTGCGGTTTCATGTTAATTCCTCATGTATTTTTCTAGATAGTTAACAAAACGTCTAAAATTGCAATTCACTTTTGGCAATATAGTGTGTCAATAAATAGAACATTTAAAATAATTCTATAAATGACATAATATATCTAATAAAATACATGATAGTAAATAAATACAAGGTAATGTACATAAATTGTCATTCAAGTAAATGGGACATTTAAAATAATTTTACATTTAAAAACATCAAGCCCTGTCGAAATTAATAAAAGTAAACATTGCCGCAGTTTTAACATCTCGTAGTATTCAAATGAATTGACCTAATGTATTCAAACTAGAGTTCTGCATCGTGTTGGGTAACACGACTCTAAATATTTCGGTATCTGTTCGGTTTCGGATCAGGGTCGGGTTGACCCGATTTTTCAAAAGATGTCCTGAATATTTTTCAAATAAAAAAAACTATATATTTAAATATTAATGAATGTATATGTATTCAATTTTATACAAAAGAGTTAATTGGCATTAAAAAAGTAATTGTAGACTATTTTTCCATTCTTTGTATTAAAATATAGATTAATTTTCCTTCACCTTGGATTCGTGTTTGAATATTTCGGGTTCGGTTCGGGTTTTGGGTTGACTTTAGGCAGAAATTTCGGGTTAGAGTCCGGGTAACTCCCGACCCGTGCAAAACTCTAATTCAAACACACTTTCAATTCTACTTTAATCAGAGATCAACGGTGCCTTGGTCAAGAACCAAATTCTCATAAAGGGATCAACAATTGCAGATTTTATAATAAAGGCATCATTATTAATATATTGAAAGACACTCCAAATGAACAAATTTGACAAAAGACAGTGGCCTTCACTACGTAAGGATGCGGTATTATTGTAAAAAGCACTGTACTAAAGAAAATTCTAATAAAGTGCGCGTCAAAAGAGTGACTGCGATAATTTAAAAAGTTTATTGCATCAAGTGACGCATCTGTATGATCAGCAAAAGATACTAGAGATTTCGTTTGAGGAAAGCATTTATTAAATAAATGCTCTGGAAATTAGTCGTTTTTTAAATCTTATTTAGATACTTAAAAAGTTTCATTTGTAATGTTACAATTGAAGAAATAAAAATTTATACTTAAGTAAGTTTTTAATTCAGTTTCAATCTAATAATTGCATCATGCAAATTTCCTGTGTTCTTTTACCCCTTCCTCCCCCTATGTCACAGGTTGTCACACTTCCATGATACACCCTCCCCTGTAATGACCTCAAATTTTTGCACCTGTTATTCAGAGCTAATTTTGATTAAAACACAACCGCAACTATTATTTTTATATGCTTTCTATTATCTACTGACTGCCTACTATTATCTATCTATCTATTATCTATTATAAAACCATAAACATCTTGTGTTTTTTTTTTCTTTTTTTTTTTTCAAGTTGTTGCAATTCAAAGCAAAAATATAAATAATACTACTTGAGTAAAAATACATATTTTTATTAACTTATTTTATGCTGCTTTCAAACAACGCCTAATTAATTATTTTCTAATTTCAAATGTAACGTCACAAAATGCTAACTTCCCTCTCCCCTCTTATTCAAGTGTGACGTAATTAATGGATTTCTTTTTTTTTTTTTTTGGTTTTTCTTTTTTTTTTATGCAGTCACTAGCTAAATTTACAACAAAACTCGAGTGTCATTTTTTCCTCTTATTTTATACCATTATCAATACAATTAAAAAAAAAGTTTATCCTACAAAATTAAATTAAATTAAATTAAATATGTGTGTTTCATTTTGCGAATAAAAATTAGTATGAGCTTAGGAAAAAATAATGCAATATTTTATCACGCAAGAACGGGGGGGAGGTATGCAGTATTTTATTAAGCTTTCATGGTATACATACATGTCTTCAGAGGAGCTTCAGAGAAATTACTCAAATTTTCGTTTTTTCTAACAGAAGCCCAGAATAGGTATTATAAAACCACCTCGCTCATGACGCATCAAATAAAAAAACCAACGAACTAAAACTTCAGGTCTCTTCATACTGCTTTCTTGAAACTAAATTTTTAACCAAAAATTAAGTAATGTCTGCTTAATATGCAGTAGAAAACATATGTATTGCTAAACATGTTGTAGAAATCATTTGTATTGTATAACCATGCAGTCAAAACATTTATTTTTAATTTTCTGAAGAAACTGCTTAAAAATTACTTTAGTAATTTTTATATAAATGCTGCAAACCATCAAATCATCTTTTGTTAATTTAAAAGATTTTCATCAAATAATTCTAACAAATGGATTTTTTCTTTTATTATTATTATTATTATTATTTAAATAAGAACGAAAAATCATGATTCAGGTATAGTTTATGAAACACTTTCCATCAGCAATAAAACATTATTAAGAAATTTCACTTTTTCATACAATGAAATGAGATATCTAAATAAGCAATTTAAATAAAATGTACCGCCAACGACTTTTTTCCAGTAAACCATGATGTAGCGTAATTATTTTGTGTGTCCCTGTAAACGAACTATAAATACTACACGCTTCATTTTCAATAGCGAGCATTCTATAGTGAACCTTATTAACATAAAAAATTACATGTCAATCCGAGTATATTTATGCGAGTTAGAGCATGGACAGACAGACAGACCAAACTCATAAGCACTTTCCAACTGTTGGAAAGTGTTAAAAAGACGAGGTTTCCTTTTCTTTTCATCAAATGATCACAAGTATGCGGATAATGTGATGTTACCTGATGTTCACCTGTAATTACATTGTTAGAGTAATACTCAATAAAATAATAAATAAATAAATTCTTGGATTTATTTTCTGTACATTTTAAACTGTTGGGTATGGTGTTAATCATTAGTTGTAACTGTTATTTTAATTGGAAAAGTTTAGTTATGTTAGTCTTGAACTGATCAAATTTCAAAAGACAAAAGTTTATCAAAATTTGAAAAAATAAATTTATAAATAAAGAATTTTAAAGTATTTCAGAAAATAAAGCAACAATAGCAGGTTCAAATTAACTCGCTGTGGTAACCTTTCTTTTTTTATATAAAGTTTATTAATTTCAAAGATTTATTGCAAATAAGACAATTCCAAATGTGATATACATAACATTTTTATCTTAAAAAAATTTCAACATTTTATGTTTTTATATGCATTTATATACCTTAAACGGATGTTCCTTCTCTTTCAACGGGCACAGATAAATTTTAAGTGCCTAAAATTTTAATCGCATGAAGTACTAAAGCATGAAATCCTCAATAAATTTCAAATTACTAAAGCATAAAGTTTTTAAATAATTATTATTCCTTTATTTTAAAATTTGTTAATTAAATATAAATCGTTAAATCTTAATTGATTAATTGATTAAACTATTAAATTATATATATGCTAAAAATAAAAACCAGCATTCATTAATAATCTACATAGTCTAGATTAGTTTGTCTAACAACAGTTCAGCACAAAAAAAAAGAATTTCCGTATGGCATAACTATTTGTTAGATTTGATAGAGTGAAATACATACTATCAAAGATACAGATGCATGATGTAGAACTTCATTTTTTAAAACGAACAAGAAATTCAAATTAATGACAAATTTTCCAACAGCTGTTAATTTTTGCACAACTTCGACTATTCTGCGATTGAAATTTGCCGGAAATTATGAGGTCATAAGTAGGTGGTATGAAACAGAACAGGCTTTTATACTGAAGAGGAAGTTCGCGTTAACCAATAACTTTTTAGTTGAATAAGTTTCTAACAAAATATGTAGAAAAGATAAGCTAATTTTATGGGGGATAACTCATAGTCATGTTTCCGATAAGAAAGAACTTTTTAGCTCATTAGCTCACAGGCTATCAAAGCCTGAGAGCTTATGTGCCCGCCGGTTCTGTATGTATGTATGTATGTATGTATGTATGTATGTACGTATGTACGTACGTAACGCGATAACTCTTCATAGAAATATCCGATTTCCTTCAAATTTTGTTTGTAGGTTGACTGTGTTAAGGCGCTTCCCTGATTAGTTTTCGGGATTGATTGGTTAAATATAAAGGGGGGAACAGGGGGGGGGGCTAATCCCCCCAAATTTATATAAATAGTGTTTTAATACAGAATTATTCCGTTTTCCTTCAAATTTTGTTTATAGGTTGACTGTGTTAAGGCGCTTCCCTGATTAGTTTTCGGGATTGATTGGTTAAATATAAAGGGGGGAACAGGGGGGGCTAATCCCCCCCCCTAATTTATATAAATGGGGTTTTAATACAGAATTATTCCGTTTTCCTTCAAATTTTGTTTATAGGTTCACTGTGTTAAGGCGCTTCCCTGATTAGTTTTCGGGATTGATTGGTTAAGTATAAAGGGGGGAATGGGGGGCTAATCCCCCCCCTTAATTTATATAAATGGGTTTTTCATGCAGAATTATTCCGTTTTCCTTCAAATTTTGTTTATAGGTTCACTGCGTTAAGGCGCTTCCCTGATTAGTTTTTGGGATTGATTGGTTAAGTATAAAGGGGGGTGGAACGGGGGGGGGGCTAGTCCCCCCCTTAATTTATATAAATGGGTTTTCCCTGCAGAATTATTCCTTTTTCCTTCAAATTTTGTTTATAGGTTCACTGTGTTAAGGCGCTTCCTTGATTAGTTTTCGGGATTGATTGGTTGAGTATAAAGGGGGGGGGAATGGGGGGCTAATCCCCCCCTTAATTTATATAAATGGGTTTTTCATGCAGAATTATCTCATTTGCTTCAAAATTTGTTTATAAGTTCATTGGGTTAAGACGCTTCCCTGATTAGTTTTCGGGATTGACTGATTAAGTATAAAAGGGGGGAACGGGGGGCTAATCCCCCCCCTTAATTTATATAAATGGGTTTTTCATGCAGAATTATCCCATTTACTTCAAAATTTGTTTATATGTTCATTGGGTTAAGACGCATCCCTGATTAGTTTTCGGGATTGATTGGTTAAGTATAAAGGGGGGGGTACGGGGGTGCTAAACCCCCCCTTAATTTATATAAATGGGTTTTTCATACAGAAATATCCCATTTGCTTCAAAATTTGTTTATAGGTTCATTGGGTTAAGACGCTTCCCTGATTCGTTTTCGGGATTGATTGGTTAAGTATAAAGGGGGGGACGGGGTCCAATCCCCCCTTAATTTATATAAATGGGTTTTTCAAGCAGAATTATCCGATTTTCTTCAAATTTTGTATATAGGTTCATTGTGATAATGCGCTTCTCTGAATAGTTTTGGGGGTTCATTGGTTAAGTATAAAGGGGGAAGGGGGGGGCTAATCCCACTTAATTTAGATAAATGGGTTTTTCATGCAGCATTATCCGATTTTCTTCAAATTTTGTATATATATATTCATTGTAATAAGAGGCTTCCCTGTTTAGTTTTTGTTGGGATTGATTGGTTAAGTATAAAGGGGGGGACGGGGGGGCTAATCCCCCCCTTAATTTATATAAATGGGTTTTTCCTGCAGAATTATTCCGTTTTATTTCAAATTTTGTTTATAGGTTCACTGTGTTAAGGAACTTCCCTGATTAGTTTTCGGGATTGATTGGTTAAGTATAAAGGAAGGGAACGGGGGGGTAATCCCCCCTTAATTTATATAAATGAGTTTTTCATGCAGAATTATCTCATTTGCTTCAAAATTTGTTTATAAGTTCATTGGGTTAAGACGCTTCCCTGATTAGTTTTCGGGATTGATTGGTTAAGTATAAAGGGGGGGACAGGGGGCCAATCCCCCCTTAATTTATATAAATGGGTTTTTCAAGCAGCATTATCCGATTTTCTTCAAATTTTGTATATATATATTCATTGTAATAAGAGGCTTCCCTGATTAGTTTAAGGGGTTCATTAGTTAACTATGAGGGGGTAACGGGGGGATAACCCCCTTAATATATTGTCGATTTCTTTATTTTTCAAGGGGCTTATTTCCAATTCTTTGAAATACGAGTATAATATACAATTAGTGTGAATAGCCTGTGAGCTCAATGCCCTCAGTTTAACTGGGCAGTTTTCTTTTTATTAATTGGAGCATTATGCCTTTCATGATAAATTAAAAATAAATGGCATTTCGTTAGACGTTCATTAAATATTGCCACTAAGACAAAAAGAAAATACTTTAGTTAAATGATGAGTTATTTATGCGTTGAAACGAAACTATAAAAGCGAGAGGGTAAATTCTATTTTCACATGTATTTATTTTGCTAATAGAAAATATTGTATTTCATACGATTTTATAGTAGAAATATAATACTATTTTATATAGAGAGCTATAAAAACTTATAAAGCATGGAACTGTTTGTCCGTAAACCAGTTAAGCAGAAAAAAATTAACCAGAATGATATTTCCAACTGACCTATTTCGGAGTATTTAAAAAAAAGGGTGCCATACAGTGCCAGTTTGAATGTACATTGTCTTATACATTACCACATGCATGCAATGTTAGCCAAACTCACAAAACAAAAAATATACTAATTCAAATTCAAATTCTTCTTCTGAACAATGAGTTAAGTTCTCACAATGAGTTAACAATGAAATAAGTTCAAATTCAAAATTTATAAAACGAATCTTCTCGATTCCAACCCTTTTCTAAAAAAAGAGTAAAATTCACTAAAGAATCATTTTTTTTTTTTTTAATGCATGCTAGAACTTTTATTTTCTAATTTTTTTTTTTATTGTGATATTCTGAACTAATATTTTTGTTATTCAATGTATTTTTATAAGTATCGCACCTGCATGATAAGTCGGCGTGTTTTTTCTTTAAGGATTTATGATTTAAAAATTAAGTTAAATTCTAACGAGTATTGGAGGCATATGATCAATGATACTAAAAATTATTCCGATCATTTTGTTTCTTATACTTTCACACGTAAACAAAATGGTGACTGTGTAATACTAGAAAGTTATTTTACGTTTTCAGTGATTATTTGATACTTGATACATACAGATACAGACACCAGAGGGGGCAGGGTAGTCCCCTGTATTTTGAAATTTAATTAACTAAATTTTATTTATCCCTGATGATTTTGAAAAAAATATATAGTAAAATCTATTGTTCCGAAGTGACTTAAAATAATTAAACACTAAGAGAAAAGATAACTAAGACATTTTCGCCAGGGTATCACTGCCCCCTCCCCCCCCCCATATCCAATTCATTTAACAAGGCACAAGGTTATATAACTAACTCTCTTAAAAACAAATCTTGTTACCTTTACCCTTGATTTTGTTCTGCCGGCACCAATGAGAAATAATTACCTGACCAAATAAAAACGCCCTTTCCAAATTAAAAATCAAGGATTTAAATTTAACTCAAAAATAAAAATTTCTTTTGTCGATACCAAATTTTCTGATACATTCAGAAATTCTTCTTTTCACGTTAAAGGCATAAAATTGGCTCTATAAATGGCACCTAATTAAATATCATAAATGTCATAAAATTGGCACTTAAGAATCGATTAGAGGTTTTCACATCTTAAATTATTAGAATCGATTGCTTGTTCCCCATCTTGGACTGTCGCTTTTCGAAAATAGAATTTAAACGCCTAGTTTGACAGTATTTTCTGAAAGATCCTTTGGATTTATAGAAAAACGGAAAATCTACACGATTTATTCAATTTGATTGAGAACAGATGCAAATTTTATGCGTTTATGAAAGAAAATGCCTTTAAGCATAAACTATAAAGTTATTTATTACGTTAGCAGGTATACAAATTTTTAAACCAAGAATAACTATAAGCTCTAAAATTTTCAGATATGCAAAATTTTGAATTTCTCATTTTAAAAAAAATGTCGAAACTGTGAAAATTTGTGAAGATTCTAAGACTTCAGCTCCTGTTGCCCTCGCCTAAATCCGGCTCAGTGCATCGTGTTCTTAAAGCGAGGGTCCCCTTACTGTACAGTCCAAAGAGTTCAGCATTTTCTATGGTTGGCACAATTTTAGCTTCAAAGAAGAAACTCGTTAGTTCGACACATTTTAGCAGAAATCTGCTTATTTCGATTACAATTTGATATGTTCTATCACAACATATTCGAAGAAATTATTCCTTGATTTATTGATCAGTATTTTAGGTAGCTTTCATTACAAAAAGCTACCTATTGCAGCCGTTCGGAGGAAAGCAATACCAAAACACTTTGGTATATTTGCACCGATCATGACTCCCAGACACCCAAACCACCCTCCGCTCAAATGTTGATTTATATATATATATATATATATATATATATCTGACATATGTCATGCTGTAACTCTCTTATTTATGAACCAATTTGGATCTAACTGAGTATGTGTATAGGACATACCAAGGTCTCGACCGAGTTCGTTGGCCAGCTTCATCCGCCATCTTTTTCCAAATGGTGGCCAGTGAACAAAATTTTAAGTTATAAAAATTCAAAAGCATGTGCAAAAAAATTATAAATTGAAAAAAATGTTTCTGTTAAGTGTCAGAACATGATATAAGGATTCTGGAACATTTTTTAATTTGGCTATATCTTAAAAAATGGCTGAGATATGACAGTTGGAAAGTCTAGGGTGGCTTAGATTTTGAAACAATCTGATATTTGTTATGCTGTAACTCTCGTATTTATGAACCGATATGAATGTGACTGATCATATCGGGTCCGTACAGAACATATGAAGGTCTCGAATGAGTTCGTTGGCCAGTTTCATGCGCCATCTTGTTTAAAAATTGCGGCCAGTTAAATTTTGTTAATTTTTAAAAAAATTCAAAACGATGTATAAAAAATTATAAATTGAAGAAATTGTTTCCGCTAAGTATTAGACCATGATACAAGGATTCCCGAACATTTTTAGTTTTGGCGTTATCTTTAAAAATGGCTGAGATATGACAGTTTGAAATTCTAGGTTGGCTGACATTTTGAAACAATCTTATTTTTGTTATGCTGTAACTCTCATGCTGAAATACGCATTCAAATTCAGTATTAACGAAAACCGGAATTGAATATTCTATAATCGGGTTCTAAGCAATTTAGCTTCGGGTGTTTGGGTAAAATTAGTTGAATTTTCAAAAAGTCCTTCCGACCTATACCGAGAGGAAAAGATAACTCTTTCAAAGTCATGTTTTTAAAAATTCAACCCATTTTACTGGACCTTGGTATGTTCTGTACACATGATCAGTCCCATTTATATCGGTTCATAAATACGAGAGTTACAGCATAACAAATATCAGATTGTTTCAAAATCTCAGCCACCCTAGAATTTCAAACTGCCATATCTCAGCCATTTTTTAAGATATAGCCAAAACAAAAAATGTTCCTGAATCCTTGTATCACGTTCTAACACTTAACAGAAATAATGTTTTGAATTTATAATTTTTTGTACATACTTTTGAATATTTACAATTTAAAAATATTTTTAACTGGCCTCCATTTTGAAACAAGATGTCGTATGAAGCTGGCCTACGAACTCGGTTGAGACCTTGGTATATCCTATACACATACTCAGTCACATCCGAATTGGTTCCTAAATAAGAGAGTTACAGCATGACATATGTCAGATATATATATATATATATATATATATATTATATATATATATATATATATATATATATATATATATATATAAACCTCATGTAAAATTTAACTATTGAAACATAAGAAACTGACCATACACAATGAAATCACTATACCATATACCAGTGTCAAATTACAAAATAAAATATGTAGTCCTAATAAATGAAATATTATTAATTTAAATGAGAAAAAGGGAAACGAGAGTATAAACACATATGGAAGCTTATAGTGTAATTCACTTTTCAAGGGCTGGGAAACTACATTTATAAGCAAAGAATGATTGTTTTCTGTATATGACACCAGCTTAATGCCAAAAATTATGTCATATCGCTGCCCGAACAATCATTGAAAAACAAGGAGACCTTTGAAAATGGAATATTATAAATCATACTAACAATTTGAATAAGAAGGGAAAAAATAAACAAATAAAAATAAAAAGGAAGATAAAGAAAAGTTATATATTACTTACATTAATTATTTACCCATATTCCTAAGCATAATGTCACAGGCACATGGTCAAAAAATTGTATCTAACGGTAAAGGTTAATTTAACCGTTAAGGAATATATTTCAGGTTACCAACAGTTGCAGTTATTATTTTTAACTACAGAGATAACAACATTTTCTAAGTTAAAAATGTAAAAAAAAAAAAATAATAATAATATAAAATCTATTAATTTAATTACTCTAATTTTAATTTAATAAATTTAAAATATATATTATATTACTGGATAATTTAAAATTATATCATAAAGAATATCACCTGTATTCTATATTCCATCTAGTAAAATATTTTAAAATATTTATTTACTGCTGCCGTCTAGTGTAAAAAATATTAAACTATATCTAGTATAATATTTAATGCAACGAATAAATTACTTATTTGTTGTTGCCATCTAGTGTAAATATATTGATTTACAATTTAATATTAATTATTTAGATAAAGAATAAGAATTTCGAGTATAAGATATTTTTTTTACATATGACAATATTTATTTATATAATTTTCTTTAAAATTATAAGTATTGTAAAGTATTTAATGCCATTTTAACAATCCCATTTATTATCTTAATTTAAAATAATAATGTAGAATTTGAATGATATTTTCATTTTATAAATAATTATTTGCAAACTTAGAAATAGCATAGATTATCCAATATGGCAATACACTTATTGGAACTTATATCTAGCTAAAAATTATCTACCCAGAAAAGAAAAAAAATAAAAAAAAAATTAAAAAAAAAATAATAATAAAGATATATGTATTAGTGTACTATATTTAAATAAATATGTATTATGTACTTTATTTAAATATCTTTTTAACATATTAATATTATATTGTAATTAATAACCTTTGTAACATCCTTAATAATTTTAAACTCCATAATAATCATAAACAATAAATTTAGAATTCACACTCATTTATATTTTTAATCTATGAATGATATTTAACTAAGATAATCCAATGCAGCACGCACACAAAGGAGTTCAAATATTTAGCCAAATATATCAGCAATTAAAATGTAAAAATATCATTATTATTAACAATAAAAAGAGATTTAACATAAAAATTGTACAAACATGCACTATATTGCCAAAGGTGATTGGTCACTTGCGATTTTAGACGTTTTGTTAACTATCTAGAAAAATACATGAGCAATTAACCTGAAACTGCACGTGTGTAAACAGTATCGTATAGCTTACATATTTCCGTGAATATTTTTTTCCGAAACCTCATACGGGACTGTCAACAAATTGAAAAACAACGAATATCTTTTGGATTACCCTGTAAAAACTAATGTAACAAAGGCGTTCAAACTCGAGATTATTAATAAGTGCTTTATTGTAATATACTGTGTTAATTTTTATGAAGATAGCATGTATACTCGAAAAGAAATTAAGGTTTTTATAAAAACCAACCCAAATTTCACCAAGTTTTTTGCTTATAATTTGCAGAGTTCTTAATATAAAAAAAAGTTATTTTGAGAAAATATGTCAAACAACATTGTACATAATACTCTGCAATCGGAATTAAAAAATAATAAAAATTGGACGAAAAATGAGCAGGTTTACTAAAAAATGTTTCACTGCGCATGCGCGAATGCAATCAAAATATAATATGCATAATGTATTAGGTAAGTATATAGAGCAACTTTTGTGAAAGTCTCAAAATCATAGCTTGAAAATTCTGAAAATTATCGTCGATAGAAGAAGCTCGAAATCCGTTGTTCCCAAAAAGAAGCAAAAATATGAGGGGTTGTATCAAATATCTGTTGATTAGTGCCAAGATAGCGTACACAATATTGCACGTACTACTATATTTGGATACATCCCCTCATATTTTCTCTTCCTTTTGGGAACAATGGATTTCGAGCTTCTTCTATCGACGATAATTTTCAGAATTTTCAAGCTATGATTTTGAGACTTTCACAAAAGTTGCTCTATATACTTAGCTAATACATTATGCATATTATATTTTGATTGCATTCGCGCATGCGCAGTGAAACATGTTTTAGTAAACCTGCTCATTTTTCATCCAATTTTTATTATTTTTTAATTCCGAGAGTATTATGTACAATGTTGTTTGACATATTTTCTCAAAATAACTTTTTTTTATATTAAGAAATCTGCAAATTATAAGCAAAAAACTTGGCGAAATTTGAGTCGGTTTTTATAAAAACCTTAATTTCTCTTCGAATATTCATTCTATCCTCATAAAAATTAACACAGTATATTACAATAAAGCACTTATTAATAATCTCGAGTTTGAACAATTTTGCTACATTAGTTTTTACAGGGTAATCCAAAAGATATTCGTTCTTTTTCAATTCGTTCACAGTCCCATATGGGGTTTCGTGAAAAAATCTTCGTGGAATTATATAACCTATACTATACTGTTTACACATCTGCAGTTTCAGGTTAATTCCTCATGTATTTTTCTAGATAGTTAACAAAACGTCTAAAATCGCAAGTGACCAATCACCTTTGGTAATATAGTGTATAACCCCAATGAAAGCTAAATTTATATGCGTAAAATTGACTTAACTAAATAATGAGGATAACCACATTCTATTGTATGTTGAAGGATAAGTTTTAAATTTTGAGTTTTAAAATTATTTGAACAAAGATTGTTAATTCTATGTGCAAAATTTAGTAAAATATTTACAAATACTGATTTATGTATACATGACATATAATTAGTAAATAAGTTTACTGAAAATGTAAAATCATTATATATATATGTAACAATTTAAATAATTTTTCGCCGTTGACCTCATTAAAACTACAATTCTGTGTAAATCCCATTATTCTAAATTATTTTCTCGCTCCAGTATTTCGATTGTCAAAATTACATCTAGCGAAATATAGTTTATTCCAAATTCATTCTCTTAAAAAATGGCGCTGATAGAATGCTCTATTAAATTTACGCACTGTTATTTTCTTTAAATAAAAAACATCCTAGAATTTAATTCTTCTAAAAAAATACCCATCTCCCAGCTAAGAACATTTTACTCTTTTGAAATAACAACATATGAATTTCTTTTCTTTATTTTTTATTTCCCTACGATTCCTGACAAAATATTACTTTTCAAATTCTGAAAGATTTTAATCTCAATGTAAAAATTATTTTGGCATATTGCCATACTTGATAAAACATATGTACTCCTTTTCTCTCTGCTTTTATTTATTCGAAGGAAGTAGATTGCGAGATTGTTATAGAAGTTTTTTTTTTATTTGGCGCGCTTTTGCCAGCTTCGGTAAGTTCACTTCGATATTAATTCGCCGAAGAAATTAAGCCGTGAGCGTTGATTGGCCTAGAGGCTTTTTAGATAGAATGTATTCTGGCGCGCTCGGGAAATGATATACGGATTTTTTCCCGCGTTTAGAGCAGAAGGTTCCGGGATTCGGTGGTGGATGCAGCTCGTCATGTACTTCCTAATCTTCGAATGTTCTCCTTGGCCGCCGATTGATTTCAAAGAATAACTGCCTATAAGAACCAACATGTCTCTTTAATATAATAACTTAAATCATCAAGTCTTCTTCACTGTCTTAAAATCAGCATGGATAAATTTAGCTACGTTGAAGTAAAGCATAACGAATTCTCTTTGTGATTTTCGAAAAAAATGTGAACTGGAACGAACTGCCTCTTCTATTGAGTTCTACGTACACAACGAAGTAAATCTTGGTGCACGACTGAAAATTTCCTCGGAGAAATCCCTTGCCTTTAATATGACACGACAAAAAGTATGGTAATAAAAGTCGAATCGCCACGGTATTTTTACATTAGTCGACAGGATTTTTGCCAGCATTCTTACATTAGCCAAAGGATTTCGAGACATTTGTGGAGTATAGCGAATATGCTAGAAGTGGTGCTTTTGTTCAGACATTTTTCCAGTGCGTGTAGACAGCAACTGTAGCGATGGTTGGAACGATGTTTTGGTATGATGTAATCAAGATTGAAATATGTGTGTATAACTGATTTGAAGTGTGTTATCATCGAACTAAATGGAACTTTGATGAATTTGAAACTTTGAAAGACTTATTTTATGAGATGCGGCCAAGTACAATAAAAAAGAAGACACGGTGGTTCTAGTTGTAAGTTATGTTTTTATGATTGAAATTTTTATTTTGTGATTTTATGCCTTTTGAATATTTTTTATGTGTTTTTATTTTTATTGTTAATGATTATTTAGATTCTGCTGTTATTTAAATGCTATTAAGATCGGGGCTTTGTAAAGATAATAGAGTACCTTCTTATATTTATATTGATAAAAGTAATAGAAAGATAAATATTAGATTAATTGCATTTTTCGTTCTAAACAGACGATATTTTTCTTATTTCCACTCTAAAGCAATTTGACTGGAAACCATGACAACCTACAAAAGTATTTCAAAACTGATGAAAATATTTTCAATGAAATGTGCTTATTGCGTAATTTTGCTATTTTTGCTTCCTTTTTATTCTGTGTTTATGTTTTCACTAAAAGATGTAATATGATTAAAATTTATTATGCTGTTGAAGTTATTTCCAACTATTTGGAAAGAACTGATGGTTTGTATTTTAAATAACAGAATATTAGATCCTTTACGTAATTTGATGTGTAATTGTAGCAGTTCTTATGTTGTTTATTATTTTGAATTTTTGAGTCAGATAATTTTATAATTGCTGTTAAGTTAAAGATTAATATATTATGAATTGATATTAGATATTATTATTATTATTATAAGTTATAAGATTATATTATTAGGTTTTAAAAATTTAAATTCAAGTAATTACTAAGATGAACTGTTGGATTAGTACAAATACCTTAATGGAGATTAGAGCAAAGTATGAACGTAATTTCGATCAATCTGGAAAAAATTTTGTCCATTATCTGTCAGTTGAGCATAGGAATATAATGGATTCTTTAATCAATCGCCAATACACGGGTAGACTTTCGGGTACTTTACATTTTTCTGGTCCCAATAGAAATATCACACGAAAAGATATTCGGATAATTCTTATAGATGAAATATACAAATTTGAAGGTAGGTCAGGTGAACTCGCGATAAGTGATATAGCGGAATATGAAATCGATTTTGATATTTATGACAAAAGTGTAGACAATAGAAAAATTGACAAGTGTTGTAAATGCTTAGTGAAATTTGTGGAGCAAAAAATAATGTGTAGCTATTGCCACGAATTCTTTAAGTACCCTAAAAGTAAAATTAAATTGGATTAAACTCAAAATTTTTATGTGAATATTATATTTGTACTGAATCATTTACTGTGTAGAATGTTTTCTGTTGCAAATTCCTATAATTAATAGAATTCAGTAGGGAAGCTTATCAGAAATGTCTATCAGTATTTTGGGGTTGAAATATGATGTTTACTAATAAATTAATGGTGATTAAAATTAAATTGGATTAAACTCAAAATTTTTATGTGAATATTATATTTGTACTGACACATTTACTGTGTAGAATGTTTTCTGTTGCAAATTCCTATAATTAATAGAATTCAGTAGGGAAGCTTATCAGAAATGTCTATCAGTATTTTGGGGTTGAAATATGATGTTTACTAATAAATTAATGGTGATTGGATAACTTTGTGAAAAAAAAAAAGAGGTTTTCACTTTAAATTATATTTGCTCAAGTGATAATTTTAGTGGCAGAAGGAATACGGTCGTAGTTTAGAAACATGGAACAATTCGCAACCATATTATTTTCCAGAGGACTTCAAATTATTTCATGAAAATACACAAAAACCAACACAAACAACTTCACATACAGAGTCACAAAATCAAACTAAAGTAAAAACAATAGATTAAACTCAAAATTCTTTAAATATCTCTTATTACCATAATTTCAACATTATCAGGTATGTTCTTGGGTGATCAACGAGAATATTACTTGTTTTTGAAAGTTTTTGAGTTAAGTAGACACTTTATGCAGGCATAAGATGTGTATTCTGATTTTAGGATTTTCAAATTGATGTTGAAAAATTAAAATTAAAATTTCTATATAATTACAATTTTTAGTAAATGTTATTTATATTATTTAATGTATTCACAGTAGCTATATTTATTTTGTTAAATACAATAAAAGTCTTGAATTTTTCTTGAATGCTGATATTCTGTATTAGTCTAAAGTTGATATTGTGATACTGTATTGAAATATTTTGAAGAGAGTAGTTGAAAAATAAGTATTACAATAGTATAAATATAATAGTTTATATTCCAATTCTCTGTCACCTATCTATCTAACAATTATTATTATTATTATTATTGCTTATTACTTAAAAAGTGTAAAAAGAAGCAGATGATTCTACACTTAAATTTTGGTAATTAGCTATACCCGATTATGTCATAGATTTTAGTAATTAAATGAAGAGTATCAGAAAGGGATATTATTGTTCACAATTGTTGGTTGAGTGAATCCTATCTAAATATTTGGGCATCTAAATTATTTAGTATTGGAAAAATAATGTAGAGTTAATTTTTTTTTTTTATACATTTCGGCTAGCAAAAAATTATTTCCTTATCTTTCAAGTAAGGAAACAAACAGATTTTGCTATGTATTTTTTTTCTCCTCAACCAATAATTTATTATGGAATGTAATATTTACTGTGATATATTGCTAGAGTAGTTATTGAAGTTTGTTGATATTATTTATTATTTGAAGAAATTTATTAATGTTATTAGTTATTAAGAGAATGCATTAGAAAAAAATGTTATTAGTAAGATAAAATAGAATTATATTTTAAAAAATGTTGACAAATTGGTGAAACTGCTTACAATGAATTGTAGTTATAGAATAATTAGATTTTTGGTACCAAGGCTGTGATATATCAAAGTAGTGTGTATACCATGAAGTGCAATATGGACATTTATTATTTTTATTATTTCAAAAAAAAAAAAAATTACTGATTGTGACAAAAGATAGCTATCGCATGGAATAAATTAGCTCTGATCTCTAGTGTGACCACAAAAAGAGTGGCACCACAGATTAGAGTGGGGTCAATCCCAAAACCACAATGGAGAAAGACTGAAATTTAGTCAGAACTGTTTAAGACTATCATTGTTATTCAGTATCAGTGTAATTAAGTTTTTCAATAGTATTCTGCAGAATACAGTTTTTTTTCAATTGGCAATATTCTTCAGTTTTTCAATGTAATTAATTTTCAACTTTATTATTTATTATATTGAATTCTTTATATATTATGTTATTAATATTATTTATTATGTTAGTTATTTCTTAGTTTATCTTGATGTATTCTCATTTATTTACACTTACAAACAGTAAGTGTTGCTGTAAAATTTATGTATTTTAGGTTATGCTTTACTCTAAAAAATATTTAACTTTTATTCTTCCAAAATTTAAGGCAATTGCTTTGTTTGTGATTCTTGGTGATTTAAATTTTAATTTTGTAGATTTTTTTTAATTTAGGAAAATTCTCAATTTTTTTTTGTTGTTTTGTCACTTATCTGAACTAGTGTTAGGGAACTGCTATTCAGATAAGCTTGTTTTTTTTTTTTGGGGGGGGGGGATATTGTAACAATTTAAATAATTTTTCGCCGTTGACCTCATTAAAACTACAATTCTGTGTAAATCCCATTATTCTAAATTATTTTCTCGCTCCAGTATTTCGATTGTCAAAATTGCATCTAGCGAAATATAGTTTATTCCAAATTAATTCTCTTAAAAAATGGCGCTGATAGAATGCTCTATTAAATGTATTCACTTTTATTTTCTTTAAATAAAAAGCATCCTAGAATTTAATTCTTCTAAAAAAATACCCATCTCCCAGCTAAAAACATTTTACTCTTTTGAAATAACAACCTATGAATTTCTTTTCTTTATTTTTTATTTCCCTACGATTCCTGACAAAATATTACTTTTCAAATTCTGAAAGATTTTAATCTCAATGTAAAAATTATTTTGGCATATTGCCATACTTGATAAAACATATGTACTCCTTTTCTCTCTGCTTTTATTTATTCGAAGGAATTAGATTGCGAGATTGTTCTAGAAGTTTTTTTTTGGCGCGCTTTTGCCAGCTTCGGTAAGTTCACTTCGATATTAATTCGCCGAAGAAATTAAGCCGTGAGCGTTGATTGGCCTAGAGGCTTTTTAGATAGAATGTATTCTGGCGCGCTCGGGAAATGATGTACGGATTTTTTCCCGCGTTTAGAGCAGAAGGTTCCGGGATTCGGTGGTGGATGCAGCTCGTCATGTACTTCCTAATCTTCGAATGTTCTCCTTGGCCGCCGATTGATTTCAAAGAATAACTGCATATAAGAACCAACATGTCTCTTTAATATAATAACTTAAATCATCAAGTCTTCTTCACTGTCTTAAAATCAGCATGGATAAATTTAGCTACGTTGAAGTAAAGCATAACCAATTCTCTTTGTGATTTTCGAATAAAATGTGAACTGGACCGAACTGCCTCTTCTATTGAGTTCTACGTACACAACGAAGTAAATCTTGGTGCACGACTGAAAATTTCCTCGGAGAAATCCCTTGCCTTTAGTATGACACGACAAAAAGTATGGTAATAAAAGTCGAATCGCCACGGTATTTTTATATATATATATATACGTAGGTTGATCCAAATAAAGTTTACAAGCAGAAGCATTTGAAACGTAATAATTGTGGAGCGAATATTTCCACCCAAGGTGGTTGACAGATGGCGCTAGTTGTCCTACAGCGGTTCTACGAGTAAGTAGCGTCAGTACGCAGACACTTAAGAGCGACAGTAATGGCACGACGTCTAGAAAAGTGGTCTCGCATAGAGGTGCGAGCCGTAATTCGATTCTTATGGGCCAAGAATGTGGCCACATCCGAAATTCAAAGGCGTCATTCTTCTGCATGACAATGCCAGGCACCCATACAGCTCGCCAGACTCAGGAATTGCTGCAAAGGTTCAAGTGGGAGGTCTGGAATCACCCCCCCCCCATACAGCCCCGATTTGGCTCCAAGTGACTATTTCCTTTTTCCGGCGTTGAAGCGAAACTTATACGGAACACGGTTCACCTCAGACGATGCAGTGAAAACAGCTGCCGAGAAATGGCTCAATGAGCAGGGCCCTGATTACTACCAAGACGGGATAAATAAGTTGGTCGAACGTTCTGACAAATGCCTAAACAGGTTTGGCGACTATGTGGAAAAGTAAAGGCCAGATTTGTCTCTTGATTGCCATTTGTATCTTGTTTCTATTGTTAATAAATACTTTTTCCTTTGCCTTGTAAACTTTTTTTTGGATCACCCCATATATATATATATATATATATATATATATATATATATATATATATCAAGGAATATATATATATATATATATATCAAGGAATATATATATATATCAAGGAGTTTTATGACACAGGTAATTCAGATATTGGTTTTCATGAGAATTCTCTAAATTAATTTTTATCTAAAATGGAGGGACTTAATTATTGTAATATCTGTCTTACACAGCTCATATTCAAAATATTAGAATAATTGAGAAAAAGTAATAAGGAAAAAATATTTTTCATTTATTTATTTTGGATACTAAGGAAATGCAATTAAATTTCTTATAAATTAAATCTGGAATGTTTAGATAAGATTTTAACATTTACAAAATATAAAATACAGTACAATAAATTAGGTAAACAGCTGTCTGAAACACATCAAAATATTAGAAAAAAAAATTAGATTGGTTCAAAATATTAGAATATTTTATTTTACGCAATAGTATTACCTTATAAATATGAAGTAAATGGTAGTTAATATTTTGTAGTATCCCCTTTAGCTTTCATAACAGCGTACAATCGATCTTGCATACTGTCAGGTTTCTGACTTTAGCAAAACTCATATTGTATATTTCTAATTAATTTAAGTAATTATATTTATTCATGATTATATTACAGTATTCCGATATATATATTTCTTTTGCTGTAAAACAGCCGTATGTGATTGACAGTGGAATTTATCTGATCCGTTTATATATTTGGGGAAGGTTCACAAGATCTTTGTAAAGTACTAATCCGGTTTTGGAAAGAAATACAATGAGCACCACATTCCTAGCGAGCTGGATTTCAGAGAAGAATGCAAGGGGAGAATGATCGAGAAGAAGGCCGGAGTGGAATGGTCTAGAAGAAACACTCCCACATGTATGGAACCTCCGTGAATGAAGAACCACAGCCCCGTCGTTTTGGAATGTGAGCGGGACAGCTAGAGACTCGTCACTCGTGGAAGTGCAGCTGAGGGGGTAGGACGCCACAGTCGCTGGTGTGCCGTGAAGAGTGGAGGAGGTGTCTCGTTGATGTGTATAGTGGATAACGTAGGACGCAAGGGTCGTCGGTGCAGAGCGTAGAATATAGACGTGTAGATTTAAGAGCGTAGAGAAGTGTATTGAATTACAGAGATAATGTGCATTATACAGTTTGGTCCAGAATAAAATTAATTACTTCTTAGACAGAATGATATGTACGAGTAATACATATGAGATATATTAAAACGGGCGATCAGTGAGATTGCCATATGACAGTCACATACGGCTAGTGACAATATAGTAATAACTGTCACTGTAACATTTTTCTGGCATATTAGTTTAATCAATAAATTACTAATTGGTTATTTATCTGAGAACTTCTTTCCCAACGTGTCCGGTATCACTTTAATACCAGTGGTGGCAGTAAAATACCATAAGACTCAGTGGTATCAATTCTAGTTGAATTATTATGATGACCGAACAAGGCAACGTAACCATTACAATGTTGGCAGCGTTGGGATAGAACCACAAAGAACCAGTAGCCAGGAAGACGGAGAAACAGCAACGGGAAAGGAGAAAGTGTCAACAGTGCATACAAAGTGCGTCAATTACTGCAATGTAAGGTGTGTAACACAAAGTGCGTCAATTAGTGCAATCTAAGGTGTGTAACAAAATGCGCAATTTCTGCAATCTAAGGTGTGTAACAAAGTGCATCAAATAGTGCAATCTAAGGTGTGTAACAAAGTGCGTCAATGAGTGAAATGAAAAGTGTGCGATAATGTGCGTGAATTTGTGATATCAAGCAAGACAGTGAATCATCAGTGTATTCAAAAATATGTCTTTATCGGAAGCTTAGAAACCGAATGAAGTCAAAAAGAGTCAAGGTAAGGTGTTTTGTTCATTTTTCTGCTGACAAATTCATTACTAAACCGTAAGATAGGGGTTTAAAGTAAAATATTTATTGTGGAATTATTTATATAAATATAATTGAAGCATTCATATATTGATATTTATTGATAATTTAATTATTGTTTGAAATACGTAATGATTACAGTTATGTTATGCATTATTTAAGAGAAAGTCATTTTGCGTTATTTGAGATTTTTTTTTCTTAACTTACGTGAGCATATAATATTAATTTCATGCAAAGTTTAGATACCGTTTGCATGTGTGTTGTGAGCAAAAATCTAACGGTGTACTTTTGAAAAAAAAAGAGCATTAAACAGACTCTCACTTTTAGGAGTAGCAATGTATAAATCGTTTGTACATTTTTTTTTATTTTCATATAATTAATATTAATATTCCAAATTAAACTGTTGGACGTCTGTGCTCTTATATTCAAATTTATTGTTGCATTACTAATCTTATCCAAATAATCTTGAACCGATATTACATTTTATATTTTCTTGCAGTAGTGTCTTTATTGAAATAATTTTCCATTATTAATAAAAGTATATTTTGGGGGTATCAATGTTCAAATGAAAGTATATTGTGTTATAAAAAGTGTTAATTCATTATTTTTATATAAATTAAAGAATAGTAGTGGTAAAGTAACTGTGTTAGCGTAAATGTTCTGGGAAAGTTAAGTTAATAAAGTATAGAGCAACATTAGTTAACTAGCAGAAACTATATCTTATTTACTCAAATTTAAAAAGATTGATCTTCAGACAGTGGCCCAAGAAATAGGGGTGGAAGTTGTAGAAGCGGATACCAGTATAATTCTTAAAAACAAAATTATCGAAAGCGATGGGTATGAGGAAGAAAGCATTAAGGAGTTATCTAACACTATTTTAGCGGAAAGGGAAGAAGCAGAAAGGATTCAGGCGGAAGCTGAAAGGTTAGGAAAAGCGGAAACGGTGGAAGCTGAAAGTTTAGAAAAGGCAGAAAGGGTGGAAGCTGAAAGGTTAAAATTAGAAAAAGCAGAAAGTTCGGAAGTAGAAAGGTTAAAGTTAGAAAGAGAAGAAAGGGCCAAAAAATTGAGAATGGACCATGAGTTAGAGATGGAACGATTAAGAATTCAGGGACCCGACAATCATATAAATGGGGATAGGGATCATAACAATGAATCTAGTATAGAGAAACTGATCAGAAGTGTCAAAACTCTATCGATCAAGTAACCAGAAGGTACCGAGGGATGGAATTTATTTTTTAACAGTTTGGAACGGGCGTTTAAAACTAAAAATGTACCGGAAGCCCAGCAGGCTGAAATTCTGTTAAATATGTTAGGAGATAAGGCGGAGATTTTGCTAATCTATATCACTAACGAACAAATGGAAAGTTATACGGAAGTAAAAGAATTAGTCCTTAGAGAATACGAACCTACACCAAAAGCTTGTTTGGAGAATTTTAAGAAAGCTAGGAGGAATCAAAAGAGACTCACGTATTGTTTGTATCGCGATTGCTAGCAATGTGGGAAAATAAGTGTAAGGTTCGGGGTGCTGACACATATGAAAAAGTGAATCAATTAATCATTACCGATAAATTAGTAAATTTGTTAGATGATGAAACTTCTGCGCACGTCGGATTAACGCAACAAAATAGCTAGTTAGTTAATTCGAAAATTGCTAAGGAATGTGATAACTTCTTTGACGCTAAGCACAAATCTTATGCAGTAACTTATAAAGGTTATAAAGGTAAAGAAAGGTATGTAAATAACGAAGAGTCTAGACGGAAAAAGATGAGGGATTTAGTAGTAATTGGAGACAAAATGGGAATAATGAAGTTAGTCCATTTTCGGGTAGAAAACCAAAATATAAAAAACCTAATGAGGATGCAACGCCTACTTGTTTTAAATGTGGCTTAAGGGGCCATTACCAACGTTTTTGTACGAAAAGAAACAAATAGACAGGTTAATAAAGGGTGAAAATCAAGGGCTAGTATAAATAATGTCTCAGTGCGAGGAATTAAAGAGTTACCAAAGAGGGCGATTATGGCAAGAATTGTAGCAAAGGGGACCGAAGAACTAAAGTTATTGGAGAGAAATTAAATAAACTCGAGAAAATTGAGGTTAGTGTAAATGGGAAAATAGCAACAGGATTAGTGGATTCAGGTTGTGAAATAAGTGTTGATCATAAAGATTTAGTACCGGCAGAAAAACTAATAGGGGCTGATGTAGCATTTATTTACAAGGGATATTTGGTGAGGCAGTTAAATTACCGTTAGTTCAATTACCTTTAGCTATTCCAAAACGCGGTCAAACTAATGTAATTCATCAGGATGTACTTTGCGCGATAATTGATAATAGCAAGGAACATGAAATTTTACATCCTGACGTGGCTAATCAATTGGCAGGGTTAAACCACGAAAAGTCATTAAGAGAATCGGTAGAAAGGGAATGTAAGGAAGGTAGTAGGGATAAAGTGAGTGACGGGAAAGGATAGGAAATGATAAGAATAACCGTTATGTCGTAGAAACGAGATTGGTAAATTTACAAAGGCAGGAAAGAGGAAAAACGGAGGTAGAGAAAAGCAAGGTTGATATGAAGTTACGGAAAATAATTCAGATATATTTCAGAAATCCCAAATGGATTGTAAAGATTTGGAGAAAGCTTGGTTATTAGCTGAAAAGAATAGAGGTTCTTATTATATTGTGAATGGGCTATTGTATCATAAAGAGAAATTAGCAGACGAAACTGTAGCTCAATTAGTAATACCTAAAGTCAGAAGGGAGGAAATTCTAAAATTAGCACATACTTCCTTATATGGAGAACATCATGAGGTTATCAAAATGTTATAAAAAATTAGATATTCATCTTATTGGGAAGGCATGGCTAAGGAAGCTAAAACATTTTGTGAGGGAAATGAATGTGAGTGATGGAGAGAAAGAGAAAACAGATCAACATTCATTTATAGTTGAGTTAGTGGACGGGAGTAAGAAGCAGGTGTATCAAAATGAAATGAGAGAATTTATCGCTTGAAATAACATAGTTGATATTGTTTTCACTAGCGATGGGGAATTTGAAGACCGTGGAAAAGCTCTTTTGTTAGATAGAGAACAACCGGAAATTATGGACATAAAAAAGTTTGAGATAAAAGGGTTAACAAATACTCAAGTTAGAGATATGAAATCAGTTTTGAGGAAAAATAGGGAATTATTGATGGGTCCTATACATATGGTAGAAACGGAGAAACATCGGATTGATTGTAAACCGGAGAGGGTTAATATGAAACAGAAATTGTACAATGTCCTTATCACGTACAAAGAGGACTTAGACAGGCAAGTTCCTGAATGGTTAGAGGAAAATTTAGTTAAGGCAATAGAGGCAGAAGTTAGTCATCCAAGCGGGTGTACTGCAGAAAGGGATGTGCCGATTAGGTTAACTAGGAGGGACTGGAAGGAAAAAGTAGTACCACCCCCAGCAATATCACTCTGAGGACTGCCATTGAAATGACATAATCCTAGTGTAACTTTATTTTTTTTTTGTATATACAAGGTGTCCGAAAAGTCTGGAAACGGTCAAATAACTCGAGAAATATACATCGGATTGAATAACGGCAAAATGAATGTTCAATATTTTTGAAAAATCTATTTAGGGATATGAAAGTTGCCCCCCCCCCCCGGGGGGAAAGGGGCAACTTTGAAATCTTAAATGATGACCCCCATTTTTTATTGCAGATTCGGATTCTACGGGAAAAAATACGCAACTTTTGTATTGAACATCTTCTTCGAAACATTGTAGATGGCGCTGTAATTGAGTGCAATGTTGTGAGAATCGTTACCATTGCAATGTCTGGAAACGCTGGAATAACTCGAGAAATATACATCGTATTGAAAAACGGAATAATGCATGTTCAATAGTTTTGAAAAATCTATTTAGGGATATCAAAGTTGTCATTTTTCTAAAATATTAAACACGTATTTTTCCGTTTTTAAATCTGGTGTATATTTCTCGAGTTATTCCAGCGTTTCCAGACATTGCAATGGTAACGATTCTCACAGCATTGCACTCGATTACAGCACCATCTACAATGTTTTGAAGAAAATGTTCAATACATAAGTTACGTATTTTTTCCCGTAGAATCCAAATCTGCAATAAAAAATGGGATCATCATTTAAGATTTCAAAGCTGCCCCCCTTTCCCTCCCGAGGAAAAAGGTTGGGGGGGGGCAACTTTCATATCCCTAAATAGATTTTTCAAAAATATTGAACATGCATTTTGTTGTTTTTCAATCCGATGTATATTTCTCGAGTTATTTGACCGTTTCCAGACTTTTCGGACACCCTGTATATATTGGTGTGTATTGTGTAACTGTTTTAGCAAGTGTGTAATATTTTGTAATAAAGATATAAATATGCATATGCATATGGTTCAATGGAAACGTCAGTAGAGATGTTCAGACACCAGGAAATGAGTATGGAACAACCAGAGATAATAAATCAAATAAAAACTGTTTTATAAACTGTTTGGACTCAATAGAATAGCATACTATATCTAAAGTCATCAAGTAATTGAGAAAAATTAGCCCTTAAGAGGCATATTTTTCGCTAAGGTGGGGGTGTCAGGTTTCTGACTTTAGTAAAACTCATATTGTATATTTCTAATTAATTTAAGTAATTATATTTATTCATGATTATATTACAGTATTCCGATATATATTTTTCTTTTGCTGTAAAACTGCCGTATGTGATTGACAGTGGAATTTATCTGATCCGTTTATCTATTTGGGGAAGGTTCACGAGATCTTTGTAAAGTCCGGCTTTGGAAAGAAATACAATGAACACCACATTCCTAGCGAGCTGGATTTCAGAGAAGAATGCAAGAGGAGAATGATCGAGAAGAAGGCCGAGGTGGAATGGTCTATAAGAAACGCTCCCACATGTATGGAAGCTCCGTGAATGAAGAATCCCAGCCTCGTCGTATTGGAGTGTGAGCGGCACAGCTAGAGACTCGTCACTCGTGGAAGTGCAGCTGAGGGCGTAGGACGCCACAGTCGCTGGTGTGCCGTGAAGTGTGGAGGAGGTGTCTCGTTGATGTGTAGCGGATAGCGTAGGACGCCAGTGTCGTCAGTGCAGAGCGTAGAATATAGACGTGTAGAATTAAGAGCGTAGAGAAGTGTATTGAATTACAGAGATAATGTGCATTGGACAGTTTGGTCAAGAATAAAATTAACTACTGCTTAGACGGAATGATATGTACGAGTAATACATATGAGATATATTATAACGTGCGATCAGGGAGATTGCCATATGACAGTCACATACGGATAGTGACAATATAATAACTATCACTGTAACATCTTTTTTGCATATTAATTTAATCAATAAATTATTAATTGGTTATTTATCTGAGAACTTCCTTCCCAACGTGTCCGGTTTCACTTTAATACCGGTTAGAGGCAGCAAAATACCATAAAACTCAGGTATCAATTCTAGGGGAATTATTACGATGACCGAACAAGGCGACGTAACCATTACACATACTATATACAGGGTGTTTATAAACATTTCTATCAATATTAGCCCAAATAGACGTTATACGTGCCGATAACTCAGTTTTACTTGAAGGGGGATTTTCTCGGAGTGTTTTCTTCATTATACACCATGAGTTTTCGATGGGATTAAGGTCTGGTCAGTTTGGTGGCCAAGGAAGTACCTTAATGTTGCGTTGGCAGAACCAATTCTTAGTTGACACCGAGGTATGCGGTGACGCTAAATCTTGTTGAAAGATGAAATCATCTTCAAATGAATCTTCTGATGATGGAATCATGTAATATTTCAAAATTTATTGATATAACTGAGGGTTAACCTTTTCGTAGATGATGCATAACTTTCCAGGTCCTTCTGCACACATGCAACCCCAAACCATGACACTAGCAGCAAATTTTACGGAACGTTTAAGGCATTCTTTATCAAATGCTTCTTGCTTCATTCTCCAAACTCGAATACCTTGATTACCATATGAAACACAAAACATACATCATCACTAAATAATATACTTTTCCAATCTTCTTCGCTCCATAAACGTCTTGATTTACACCAATTCAATCTTATATGCTTTTGTTTTGCAGTCATGAGAGGTTTTGTTTTCGGTAGACGAGATTCAAACTTAAATTTATGAAGACGTCTTAATGTTGTCGATGTAGAAACTTCAACTCTTTCTTCTTTCCATTTTCGGTGCAAGAATCGCACACTTTTAAAACGGTTTTTCTTAACTATATGCTTCAGTTTCCTGTCATCTCTAGCAGATGTTTTTGGTTTTCGGCCGCCATTTCGGCGATTATTTTGAAGTTTTTGAATATTATGTTAGTGTTTTACTAATTTTTAAAAATTCAAAAAGATGTACAAAAAACTTATAAATTGAAAAAATTGTTTGTGTTAAGTGTTAGAACGTGATACAAGGATTCCGGAACATTTTTTGTTTTGGATTTACCTTTTTTTTTAGACCAGCGACCAGGCCCCTACCTGCCAGGTTTCCCTAGCTTAAACAGGTTTAGTGCCTGGCACCGGGGCGCGTAGCGCAACTAAAGAGATGCCGCTTAGCGGCTGGCCATTGCTGGCAGGACGGCTATGTGGAGGTCTTAGTTTTGTTCCCATTTTTGTTTTGCTGCTAATTGATCTGATTCATTTTGTATGGACCTGGGCTTGGCATCACACCCATACCCATACGTCATGCAATCGCTATGCAAGTTGGTCTCGTAATTTAGAACCTTGATCCTGTGACGACACCTTCACCTGACTAGGCACCTCCAGAGGTATAATTCACAGGTAACTTAGAGGACTTTGCTTCCACGACAGATTTTACATGCACCGGGCGCCATTAGTGTACATGATGAGAAAAAAAAAAGAAAAACCTGTAAGGGAAGGGAGTTAATACATGTTTATTTAACTTTACATAAAAAAAATTGATTACTTTTACCTGTGTTGGATTTTTTTCCCTTTCCTTTTCCCTTTTTCCGACTGTACTTACGGTTACCTGTTGTTTTTCTTTTGCTGCTTGATTTTTGTTGCATTTTGTTTCGTGTTTAGGTTTCTCTCATTGCTTTTTGGTTTCTCATTTGTTGCAGTTATTTCTGGTTTATCATTTGTTACATTTATTTTGGTTTCTCACTGTGATTTGGGTTTCTCATTTTTCGCTGTTTATTTTATACTCTGTTGCATCACTGGTAACCGTTGAATTTGTTTTCATGAATGCGCTCTAATGGTGATCAGTCCATAGATACCTTATGGCTGTTATCATGAACTCGATGAAGCTATTTGAAGACTTGGTGCGCTGTGGGATGGGGCATGTTCCTTGGCCATTAGTCCGTTAATTATCATTAACTTCCACCCTCTTAGACGCTGAAAGATCGATTTTTTTGTCGCAGGAAAGAGGTGTCCTTTACACTGCTATTTTTGTTATATATACACATACCCATACATACATATAGATACAAGGAGGCCATAATTAAACTGACGGTACTCAGCGTGTTCTGTAGCGCGATCTAATTGCGAGAATGGCGCCAAATTTTGTAGGAAGATTAAACAAGATGGGGGACGAAAGATTCCGCGAAAAAAAAAATTAGTTCCAAAAGTCACCGCCAGGGTAATATGTTTCGCTGTGTATTCGAAAAAGAGAGTTTCAAAAAAGAAGAATCAATACTGAAATAAAATTACCGTTTATTTAGCACATCCAACTCAGGTTCGATGTGGCCGCCGTTTTTGTGGACCACATATTGCATTCTGTGCACAGCATTTACAACAGCAGAGAATAACATGTCTGCAGGAATCTCCCGTACAGTTCGCGATATGTTATCCTTCGATAGCCAGGTCCTGGACACCTCCGTGATAGACCTTGGACTTTAGGTAACCCCATAGCCAAAAGTCGCAGGGTGTAAGATCAGGGGACCGAGGTGGTCATGCAGTTGGAAAACAGCGGCTAATGACTCTTTCTGTTGTGAATTTCTGTCGTAGCAGCTGATGTACCAGCAAAGCAATATGTGGAGGGGCTCCATCTTGCATGACAAGAATTTTCTCCAGGCACTGTCTTTGCTCAAGTGCCGGAATAACAAAATTGTTTAGCATTTGGCGATATTTGTCTCCAGTAACAGAACAAGTTACAGATCCTGTCGGAGTAATGTTCTCATAGAAGAATGGACCTATGATCTTATCTGATGGGAAACCACACCAAACAGTTATCTTTGGTGAATGCAAAGGAATTTCCTTGAGTGCTCTTGGTGACTTGTTATCCCAAATTCGGCAGTTCTGGATATTTACAGTTCCATTCAGGTAAAAGTGGGCCTCGTCTCCCCATAAGATTTTCCAGGGCCAAGCATCATCCAACTCCATTCTGGCAAGAAAAGTGAGAGCAAAAGTCAATCGCTTATCATGGTCGGTGTGACGTAACTCTTGTACACGGCTGATCTTGTACGGATAGAAGTGGATAATCTTTCGTAGGCTTTTCCATATCGTACAATAAGGCATATCCAGATTCCGAGCTATCCCACGAACGCTGGAAGTGGTAGAAATATTGTCTGGTGCTTTGTCGACAATCGCCGTTGCCACTTCTTCGATTGTATCCTGTGATACGGGTTTTCGTCCTCTGCCTGACTGAACATTTAGAGAACCTGTTTTCTCAAACTTCTCAACCATTGCTTTTAAACCATTAACTAACAAAGGACCGTTACCTTTACGCATTTTTTTGTGATTTCTAAAAGCACGAAGAGCGGCTGGCGCATTGCACTGGTTGAGGTAAAAGAATTTGACTAGTAGAGCTCGCTCGACTAAAAAAGGAGACATTATGAAAGATAACTTTCAGTGACATTGCTTCTAACAGTAGCACATTACCTTTTAAAGCCGAACAAGCTGGCACTGGGCCAAAAGATGTAACGTGAAATTTGAATAAAGAACTTCTGCTGTTTCTTTCTTTGGAGCTCTGTAAGTGAAATTGCAGATAAAGAAACTTCTTTTTATAAACTGTTACCATTTTGAGCTTGGATTAAATTGCTAAATTCGTCAAATAAACGGTAATTTTATTTCAGTATTGATTCTTTATTTTTTGAAACTCTCTTTTTCGAATACACAGCGCCACATATTCCCCTGTCAGTGACTTTTGGAACTAATTTTTTTTCGCGGAATCCTTCGTCCCCCGTCTTTTTTAATCTTCCTACAAAATTTGGCGCCATTCTCGCAATTAGATCACGCTACAGAACACTCTGAGTGCCGTCAGTTTAATTATGGCCACCTTGTATATTACTAAGAATCAGAAAGTAGAAATTTGATTAAAACTACCGTCAAATGTAGTAAAAAATTGTTTGTTAAAAAATTTAAAATAAACACAAAATCAATAAGAAAAGAATAAGATGGTTGAGGCTGGTGGAGTTCCAATGTCGGGTTCCAATTTCGTTAACATAAGTCGGAAATTGCCACGTTCAGTGATATGCAGTCTGTTCTTAGACAATACATTAGCTGAACCCCTGCTCAGCCGTAATCAGTTTTTCATTTCTGTTTTCAAGGAAATCCAGTACTGAGTCAAATAGATTGAAAACACGATTCAGACAAATATCTTTTGAAAGTTAACGAACTTCTGTGTGCAGCAGCAAGCGATTGTAATCTTCATCATTTTCGCCAAAGGCTGGCCAAATAATCTCTTATGCAATGAATTGCTTCTAACCTTATTGACTGCTCTAATAACATAATGAAGCGACATATGCAGGCATTCATTCCGATTTTTTGCAACCAAATGCTGACGATGAATAACAAAATCTACAGCGAGTACATTTGGTGCTGCTTGTTTCAAATGTGCTATGAAACCATAGCTGCCAACTTTTACGCTTTTTTGTAACCACTAAAAATTAATAGAAAAATTTTGCCTTACTGAAACACATGATTTCGGCGGTTTGATAAGGTAAAATTTACTATAAAATTTTAGTGGTAGGAAAAAAGCGTAAAAGTTGGCAGCTATGTATGAAACCCTTATGACGACCCGTCATTGCTGGAGCACCATCAGTAGCAACTAACAAAATATTGTGAATGGGAATTTCTTTCGCTTGAAAAAACTTGTTCGTGGTATCAAATATTGATTCTCTCTTTGTATCAGTTTCAAAATTTTTAGCAAATAACAACTCTTGAGAATTTGTTTCTTTTTTTATGAATCGAACGTATGATAAGAGTAATGTTTCGTCAATTGCTAGAACTGATTAATCGAGTTCAATGGAAGATTTGCAAGTCTTTAAGTAACAGCAATTTCATCTATTCTTCTTTGCATCGACTTATTACTCAGAGGAATTTTCCTGATGACATCTGACGGTGTCTTAAGATGAAGAATAGTTTTTATTATCTGTTTGACAGCTGGCATGATTAATTTCTCTCCAATTGTGAGTGGTTTTCCTCCTTTTGCGGTTAACAATTAAATATTATATGAGGCTTGTAGTCCATCATCTTCTTGTTTAGAAGACGACTCAAAAAGGTTTGATACAGTTCGCTGTTTTAAATATTTATTTTTCAGTCCTTGAAAATAGGATAAATATTTGTCCTTTTTATCAGCATGTATTTTAATCAAATACTCTTGTAGCCTACAAAACTTCATGGCTTCATTCGAAAAACCTTTTCGGCAAATTAACCACATAAGTAATGATTGTTTTGTAGGAGAGTGCGTAAATCCATATTTCAAATACTCAATACTATACTGTCGGAATTTGTTCTTAGATTCATACATTTGCAACAAGTGCAAATGTAAATAATTATTAAATTGTTTTGATGAACTGATTGGAAATTCCAAGTGCGTGAAATATTTATGATGTGCATTTTGTGACATGAGTTTCATAAGAATCACACATGAATGGACTCTTAATCACCTGAGAACGGAAATTATTTACTGAATGTTTTCATTTTATAGAAAGTAAAGTTCAAGAAAAGCAGTCGATTCTTGGGCGACTGAAAATATTCTTTAATGAAACAGATTTGCTGAGCTGTTTCTATATATTCATTTTTTTTTGTTGGGGCGTTTTTGAGTGATATTTATGACTTCATAGATGGAAACAATATTTACTTAATGTTTTACTTTTTGATAAAACTCACATATGCGAGTAATACTGAAAATTTGTCGATTGACTGTTTTGCCACCACTGACAATCTTACTAGTCACACTCGCCAGTTTTTTTCCCCTGCTATCGTTTGATGAATTTCAAAACCATTTGGTAAATTTCACAATTCCCCCCCCCCCGAAATCATTTGACAAATTGTGATTTTTTTTTATCGAAGCCATTTGCAATTTTTTTTCGCCGAAACCATTTGATGAATTGTGAGATTTTTCAACTATCGATTGATGAATTTTGCAATTTTTCAACTATCGATTGATGATTTTTGTGATTTTTCTGCTATCAATTGATGAATTTAGCAATTTTTCTGCTATCAGTTGATGAATTTTGTGATTTTTCCACTATCAGTTGATGAATTTTGATTTTTCCGTTATCAGTTGATGAATTTTGTTATTTTTCTGCTATCGATTGATGATTTTCGTTATTTATCGACTCTCGATTAACGAATTTCAAGATTTTTTTCCATAAACGTTCAAGAAATCGCACACTTTCTTTCCGCTGACGTTTGAATTGCGCACTTTATTTCCATTGTCGTTCGATGAATTTTGCAATTATTAGACGAATTTCACAATTTTTCTCACGTGATCATTTGATGAATTTTGAGATTTTTTTTCTGAGACTATGATGGATTTCTCTTTTTTTTTTTTCACGACAGTTTGACAAAATTATTTTTTCTCCTGCAATAATTTTGCGAAATTCGCTATATTTTTCGAGATTGATTGACAAATTCTGCTATTTATTTCCACGATTCCTTGACATTTTTTTTTTCTTTTTGCAGTCATTTCATGAATTTTGTGATTTTTCCTCCACTGACAAATTTTGCGATTTATTAACCGAGACAATTTGCCGAGTTCTATCACAGGGGTTTAGGCCTATTTCAATTAAGCGAAAATTGTGAGTATTTATTGTTATTTACAAAAAAGTAAATAAACAACGGGAAGATTGTATTGAAATTTAAAATTCCGGCTATTTTTCCCCCTTGCCAATAAATAAATACTCAAAAATTTAAGGTAAGATGTATGTTTTTATCAAAACAAAACTATTTAATTTGTAAGTATGAGGTAAAAAATAAATCACAATGGACTCCTAATTGCCCAAGAACTCAAATTATTAACTGAATGTTTTCCTTTTATAGAAAGTAAATTTCAAGAAAATCATTTGATTCTTGGGCGACTAAAAATGAAACTAACTGTCTAAAAATACAGCCAAAAACAGTAATAGGAAGAAAGATTGTAAATAACAATGAATAAATACTCAAAAATTTTGTGGAAGGTTTATGTTTTCATCAAAATAAAATAACGTACCAAATGAAATAGCTTCTATTATTTTTAAAAAGGAAATAAAAATAAGTAAATGATAGTTTGATATAAATAAATATTGATACACGTTATTAGCATTGCAGACACATGAAGATAGTTCTGTCACAGGGGTTTAGGCCTATTTCAATCAAGCGAAAATTTTGAGTATTTAATGTTATTTACAAAAAAGTAAATAAACAATGGGTTCCATATAACACGTAAATACTGATGTCATAATTAATTAGCACTACAACAGTAGAAATACTAGATTTATACTGAACAGAAAGTAAATAAACTAACTTACGGAAACTTAAATTAATAAAAACAATAAATTTCACAATATATAAAAAGGAACAGAAAGTAAAGAAACTAACTTACGGGAATTTTAGTTAGTTTAGTTTAATTTCACAATATAAAAAAGTTTCAAATGTAAAACTGTTGCTTTCTCGTGCTAGCAAAGCTAAACTCGGAGCAGGGAATGTTGTCGCTATCGACAGCTCTTTCGCCTGCTCTCTTTGGCGGAGAGTTGTAAATAGCCTCAAACCAGAATGTCATATGCACGTTTGACGTCGCTTCGCTAGATCTCTCATTCGCTGGCTGTTTCATTGCCGGAGATTGGCGGAGAGCATAAAATAGCCTCAAACCCAAAATTCCATATGCACATTTTAATTTTTTTTTCATCTAAATTAAAATTTTAAAATCCGGCCGCGAGGTGCACTTTCCGGTGACAGCATCTACACATGACAAAAATTTCAGAGTCCTAGGTGTTATAATTATGGTGATATCCGTGGGCAGGCAGACAGACATCTGCTATTTTATATATATTGAGATCGAGTTCCAAAGGAACGATACCTGTAGTTAGCGCAAGCAAATTTTTTTTAAATGCCTAAAAGAAAGGCTTTTGTGGCTAAAACATAAAATAAATATTTGCTTCTAAACGCAATTGCCTTTCTTTTAGCCAGTCCTAAGCCTGGATAAAAGCTTGAAGGAGAAAATAATGCTATTTGGCTTTTCATAAAAAAAATTCTGAGCAATTCCAGGTTTGCTTACAGTAACATACGGGATTGTGCATGGCAAGCCCAGTGTATGCGGTCTATGGCAGTGGGGCCTCTAACATTACTTTCATTTAAAATTAAAAAATCATTCAACCCTGATTTCAGGTACGTATAAGGTTGTTGGAACGAGCAACGCCGGGCGGGTAAAAGCTAGTGCATAAATAAAGTCCTTAAACTCGGCGGCTTTATTTCGAAGCCCGTTGGCGTTCCATATGCCAACAGTGAGAAAGCTCAAATCCCTTGAAGCTGGCAATATGCCAGATGGGGGATATCGAAATCGAAAAACAAGTTAAGGCAAGTTACTATATAAAATAAAGATTCTGTCGATTTCAGTAGATGCTATACGGAGGGCATGAAGACATTTTTTGAAAACAGGTAACATAACCTGTTTACCATATGTTTTTTTTTTTTTTTTTAAGTGAGGAGTTTATTTAGAAAAGCGACGTCCGAAACTGCACCTGATTTTGGAACCGATGAAATTTTGGTACTCTTTGAGGAAGTAATGGTAAGGTCAGCAACCACGCCAGTCGCAGCTCTTGCATAAGAGACTGCTGTATTCACCTTCTTTGAAGGGAAGGATGGCGCATTTTTATTTGTAGGATATTTTAATGTATTTTTAGTAATAAATTTGTTTTGAGATCCCGGGAACTTCGGGCACAGTCGATAATTAGTGGGATAGTCTCCGCCACAATTGACACATTTGCAGGGTTCGTCATATGTTTTTGAGCAGACAGCAGATATATGCAATACTGCACATTTTACGCATTTAGACTCTAAATGGCAAACTGCAGCTGAATGGAAATATCCCTGGCAATTGTAACATTGAATGGGTCCCCTGTACTTCTCAAACTGAACACGGAGACCTAGAATCTCAGTGATTTGGAAGAGGTGATCAGGATTGTTTTGTTGTCTGGGCATTTGAACCAGAAACAACAGGAGTGGAACACGTTTTCTTGTGTTACCACGGTATAACTGTGTCATGGTTAGATTGTTAATTTCTGAAGTTACTAAAGCTTTATGGATAAGGGAGATCTATGCATTTGCAGGTAGGCCTCTAAGTACAAATTTGAATTTTTTTCATTTTCAAGGAGAAAACTACGATAATGAATCCTTCCCTTTGTTTTTGTGGTAGTCTTCCTCAGTAGCAACAGATACTCTAATCCAATTCTTTTGCATATTGGATTGTACTGAGGGGACTTCTTGACGTAGATTTATTAGAAGATTATTCCAGTGTTTCATGGGTTCAATGTAAAAGGGTGGAATTTTGATTGGTTTTTTTAGGAGTAGATTCAGTGCTGGGGCCAGCTGTTTGATATGATTTTTTTCTAGAAGTTACTAATTTCCAGTCGCTTTCATTTTCTTCATCTAGGCGACATTTGCCTTTACTTAGTTTAGAATAGTTATGTTGGTCAATTCTCATATACTTATCCTCATTTGAAATTAAATTTTCCTGAGTTGGGGTAGGGGGAGGAGGAGGGGGGGATCATCAGGAAAATCCTGAAATAAAGAAACTCCACTTACCCCAAGTGTAGCTTCGAATTCGATGTTGAGAGCATTTAGTCGATTTTTGAGCATAGTACACTTCGCTTCAGAAGAATTATCTTTAATTTTCTTTAGTTGTCCATCAGAGACTTCAATATCTAATCCAACGAACTTATGAGCAGCCCGGTAATAATCTAATAATAGATTTTTGGATTTGTTATCCAAGTCGTTCGGGTTGATGGCATTTTGTATAATGCTTTTTATAAGTTCCTTGCCTTGTTCAAAAAGCACATCATCAAGCCAGTCTATTGTCAGCAAGTTCATTATTCGATCCAGTCAGTTTATAGGAAATCAGAAGCAAAAGTTTAGCGAGCAGCTTAATCACCACTCAATAATAGAAGTAATCAAATTCTATTCTTAGAAGAACTGTAACTTAACTACCATTCATTATTATAACATACACCTATGGTTGTAAAAATATGAAGAATCACGGAGTGCGATCATACACGTCTTGACACCTCGGCGTCAAGCGCGGGAATCACAAGTGATGAGGTATTCCTTGATGCTTGTGTTTACTTCACATCGAAGATGACGGATAGATGTAACTGGATGCGTAGAAGTTCAGCAGCGTGGGAATTTGAGACAAATTCCGTGTGCACGGGAGTTATATTGAATCTTATAATAGTCCTAACGTATGGAAGAGAATCGTCTGTGTCGAAGAGAGAAGTATAATTAAATACATAGAGCATCAACAGATTTAATAGGTAAATTTCGGAAGCATAGCCTACGATGATCCGCTGTGGAGCCTATCATTTTCGACTCAAAAGTAGGGGACAGGGAGTGGGAATTTTTCCCTAGCTGAGCGCCATCTACTGGCAAAACATTGAACAGCTGATTGCTCATTTCCGTATATTGGTAACGTTTTATCTCTAATATTTTTCGATAATCTGTATTACAATGTACATTTTTAGCACTTAAATACCCCAACTTAAAAAAAAAGGAATAAAAAATGCAGTACCGCACACAAAATTTTCGTAGTTTGGAATCATTTTACTCAACAATTAAGTTTTTTCACATATACATGTTTTTTTTTTCTTTGCTACATAGATGATGTGTAATATAAAGTTGAAAAAGAGAGGAAGGATTTTTGATTTGCCCCCCCCCTCCCCCCCCCTCTTTCATGGTTATAAAAATTCTTCCACTTTTTTCTAAGGGGATGGAGGGAATATTCCTTGGTAACATTGCTCCAGCTAAACTCCTTTTAAAAAGGGCTCTCAAAATCGAAGCTTTTTAGCCGAGGAGACAAAAAACATAGAGTGGGGGTGGAAGTGACTGAATATACAATTGAAGAAACCACACTCTTGACTGTTCTAATTATGGTCCTATGTAGTGATCCTGCTCTACATTTATTATTTGATTTTAAGGTCAGCTTATTATACCAGTTTTTAACAATATCTATAAATGTGTCTTATTTGTTTATTTATCTTTTGGAACATTTTTCATGTACCTAAAAGTCAAGAAATAGCAATGCATCGATTTTTTTTTTATATCTATTCGGTATTCGGCCATAATACAGAATATCAAAGTATTCTGTTTGGCTGAATATCGAAATATTTGGCCGAATACTTAAAAAATATTTTTAAAAACACATAACTTCTACTTTTAACTGTTAATTAATAAATATATTCAGAATAATTAGAAATTTTGATAGTTGGGGAAATCTTAAGAAAATTAGCCAAATTTATGATGATCTTCACAGGAATTAATGGTGTGCAAATGCAAGTTCCTGAATATTATCTGAAAAATAATCTATTGCATGCTTCTTTGCAAACAGGATGTTTCTAAACAAAATGGGGAAAAAACTTTCAGGGGTGATAATAGACATCAAGACAGACAAATTTTGCTCAGGGAACTAGGGTCACAGTTCACTTATTTGTTCAAAACAACAGTGCATCTCAGTCAGATCAAACTACAATTTTCCCTTGTTACTTTAATAATATTGAAGATATTTGAACTATATTTTCAGCAGAGTTACTTTGATTTCTATGAATGACGAGAAGTACTGAAATTGCTGCCAATCATATCTACACAGCACTGAACTAGATAAGCCTTTATTTAGATTATTGTTTATTTATTCGTAGGTGCTACAAAATAATGGAGCCTATATTCTTTTCTGTGTGAAAGTGAAGGTGGTGGTGTGTGGGTGGGTGGTTGCAAAATTTTTGGATAGTTGGGGAATTTAAGATTACGATTTTTTTATTGTTAGAATAAAGTAATAAAAAGAGTAGCAGAAAAAGTTTTTAAAAAGTTTTCAAGATTTTAAACTTTGTATATAAACTTAGAATGAAATGTAAAATAATTTATCATAAATATTTTACAAAAAAAATTATTTATTATAAATATTTTTTATTTAAAATTTATGTACGACTAAGATTTTCAGAAAATTTAAATTAAAATTTGTAGTACACTGTGAAAGAATTTTATGTATCAGTGCTTATAAGTCACACTTAATTATATATGCTCTTGGGAAAAGAGCAGAAATGTGTGTTTAATAAATATATTGTACTGACTTGCTGAATTAAAATGAAACAAGATTGCTGAATCAAAAACTTCGCCAAGATGCCCCACTCTCCTCTATACAAAGACCGACAAGTAAAGGAGTTTCGTTTTTTCATGTAATAACAGGACATATATAAAATAAATTTTATTTAGATACTTTTTGAGATATTTAATGAGATAATGTAACTAATAGTTATCAACTAGATATAATCCTTCTGCCCCCCCCCCCCCTCAACACAATATTTAAAGTTATGAAATTTCTAACAATTATTTTAAATTAAAGTATGTATTTTAAGACATTTAAGAGTAAAAATTCAAATACTGTTACACACACAGATCAAGTAATTACTTGTACCTATAAAATTTCTGTTCATAATAAATCAATTTAAAATAAATGTCTTTTAAAATATAGAATAAATGTGCCAGTAATGGATACCCTTCTAAGTTTTTGGTTTATAAATAAATAATCAATAAAAATTCAGCTTTTATTTTTTTTTTCATAACTCTGACTTTGCATGTTTTATAACCTGTGTTATTGTTGACAATCCTGATCAAATAAGTCAGGAAGCAAAAATAATGTATTTCAGTGAAAATTTTACTAAACGAGCTAAGATCTGGTTATACATAAACTAATTTATATTTTCTATATATTTATAATTAATTCTTAATTTATATCTTCATCTATTAATAATTTTTAAAGAAATTCTTTAAGGGTGTCCATTACTGGCACATTTACCCTATAAAATAAGTAAAATATTGATCTTGTGATAACAATAATAAATTACTCTCATAAATATTTTATTAATTATTGATATCCTGATTGTTAAATTTATTTGAAAATGACTATTTTATTTAATTAAATTTTGGTTTTGAAAACTATTATCTATTACCTTTTCGTGGAGTGTTCATTACTGGAATAGTGGGTGTTTTATTACTGGTGCTTTAATTTATTTTTGTTATTACAGCTAAATTTTTATTCATAATGGGAACTGTGACAATGAAAAAAAAAGCACAACATGCATTTACATACTTGTATAAAATATTTATATTTCTAAGTGGACTGTAAGTATTAAAAATAAATAAATAAAGAGCAAGTAAAGCATCTTAAAGTTAATTTTCTTCAAAACCTTTTAAGCAAAGTTCAATAATGAAGCTACCACTGAAGTTGCATTGAAATATAAAGTTAAAATAAGATACAATTACGAGATATCATGTTTATTTCATTTTGTACTTTTCTAAGCTATCAAATCGTTCTATCACAACAGTATTCTCATTATAAAAATTAAAGAAAAAAATTTAGAGATTGTTTTCAATGATTACATTACAATTCTATAGTTATACTGAAGATTGACAATTTTAAATGCATATATTAATCCATGACGAAGTAAAGTGTATATATCTTACTGTTTAATCTAATAATGCTTAATATATTTAAAGCTTAACTCTGGAATAGATGTTTTATTATACTTATTATCTACGATTAAAAATTAGAAAAATAAATTGAAGCAGAAAATCCTGTAAAATTATAAAATTCTCCAAAGACGTCATAAAGTTAATCAATAGCTTTATATATCGACGTCAAAATTTCTCTATTAGTAATATATACTTTCCATTAGTAAAATATGTCGGTTTTAATTATATATAATAATCATTAACGAAAACATAGCTAATTAAAGCGTCGCACAATGCTAAAACGAGCTCTAAGTAATGTAATTTCAACGTTTGTTTTCCCCGAGAATGACGCCCTCTACCAGATGATATATAAACTATTTTCTCGACCCGTTTTCGCGTACAGAAATCGCTCAAAATGATAGGCTTTACAGCGCCGCGCATCATCGTAGGCTACGTTCGGAAGATTCTTAGTTTTTCCCCTTATCACTAGTGACGCTACTGTTGATGCCATTACAGATCACAGATTAAATATAGTCAAACAGATTTTACAGCGGAGCGAAAACCCGAACCGGTGCGATACAAGCGCCACTACTGAGAACAGTCAAGAACTAACACACACGCGCGCGATCTACAAACTGTCAGATTGTCACAGTCACATGTAACTGTTGGCAGTTTTGTTTATTTAATATCGACACGACATGACAGCTATTTTAGTATTTCATTTTGATAAAAGTTCTTTTCAGAGCAATTTTTCTTGAATATAATTAATTTATATTTCCAAGTGCTCTTTTCAGGGCTGTTTTCTTTCCAAAATGTCAATATTATTACAAAATGTCAAAAAGTATGGTATTTTGTCAAGCAAAATCATGTGCGTTTACGTTGTTTAAAATGTGGTACTAAATGGAATTTTTAAATATGTAATATTTATTACTTTTTAAATAAAAAATATTTAAAATCGTATTAAATAACGCTGTTTAAAATGTTTCACTAGATGGAATTTATAAATACAAATTATTTAAAATAGTATTAAAATAACGTTGTTTAAAAAGGAGCGTCAGATATTATGAAAATCACCTTTACTCAATAGATGGCGCTGACTTTCGCATGGGCGAAAAACTTCTTTTTTTGGTAGCCCTATTTTCTAGGAAACGTCACTTCCCGTTTGAAGCCGATTCTGAGTAAACACAGAGGCTCTGTGCCAAGTAAATGTAAGTTAGCGATTAGAGATTAGCTTTTGGTTATAGATCTGTATAGAGGATGAGCAGTTTTGGTTTTGGACTTTACTTTCTGGGGACTCCGGAACAAGATGGCTTCATTCGGGCCGGGCCCAGTTGTAAAAATTTCAGCCCATGCAGACCTCCAGCGCGGTTTAAGCCAGTTTTTTTTTTTTTTTTTTTTTTTTAATAGATATCGATATCGACTAGTCAATTGTAATCTCATGTTATTGAGAGAAACACATGGTTTAGCTATAATTAAAAAGGGATTTTGTAATGTAACAGGAGGAAAATAGCTGCGCTAAATAACGCTTTTAAATTAAAGGATCTAGATTCAGAATTTCCGAAATATTGATATGTTTTAATTATATAACTATGTAATATATTTTTTTTTTCATTTTCCTGTAAAGGCAAAAGATTTTCAAATAATGCTGTCAAAGTTGTCATTTTTAACTGAATTTTACGACGTGACAGCGCAGGAAAGGAACAAATTGCCGTCCTGAGACAATAATAGCCTATGGCTCAAGATGCAATTCCTTTATTTGAAAATAAAGAACTGTTCAATCATTTCAATAATCATGCTTGCAAGTATTATGCTTTTATGCTTAAAATGAATCAGAAAATCGCTAGCAGCAATACATTTACTAACAGTACCATTTGATACACGTGAAAGCTATATTCTACGATGTTTGCATAGCTGCCAGCTTTTACGCTGTTTTCCTTCTACTATTTTTGAACATCAAAATCACCTTAAAGTAATAAAAAATTTAAAATACAGTTTGATTTATTGCACGAATTATATAAACTAAAAATAAATTACAAAATAACTGTGATAAGAGACCAATTTATTTTTTTCATATATAAATTACTTGAGTTGCAATTATACCTAATTGTATGTATTTTAATATTTTATATAGGCTTTCATTTTAAGAATAAAAATTTATTTATGTAATTTTTCATATTAAAAGTTTTAGATTTATCATACAATAAGTTATCATTTCTGACTTCCTTGTACTTACATATGCTTTAAAATTTTACATGAGTTAATCATATGTATTATTTCTGTTGCCAACATCCCTTTTTCTTTGCATTTACAAAATGCACAAAAATGAATGAGCTATCATTCGAAAGATTTTTGAACAGGCTTCTGACATAGTATACTCACATTTCTGACTTCCTTGTACTTACATATGCTTTAAAATTTTACATGAGTTAATCATATGTATTATTTCTGTTGCCAACATCCCTTTTTCTTTGCATTTACAAAATGCACAAAAATGAATGAGCTATCATTCGAAAGGTTTTTGAACAGGCTTCTGACATAGTATACTCACATTTCTGACTTCCTTGTACTTACATATGCTTTAAAATTTTACATGAGTTAATCATATGTATTATTTCTGTTGCCAACATCCCTTTTTCTTTGCATTTACAAAATGCACAAAAATGAATGAGCTATCATTCGAAAGGTTTTTGAACAGGCTTCTGACATAGTATACTCACATTTCTGACTTCCTTGTACTTACATATGCTTTAAAATTTTACATGAGTTAATCATATGTATTATTTCTGTTGCCAACATCCCTTTTTCTTTGCATTTACAAAATGCACAAAAATGAATGAGCTATCATTCGAAAGGTTTTTGAACAGGCTTCTGACATAGTATACTCACATTTCTGACTTCCTTGTACTTACATATGCTTTAAAATTTTACATGAGTTAATCATATGTATTATTTCTGTTGCCAACATCCCTTTTTCTTTGCATTTACAAAATGCACAAAAATGAATGAACTATCATTCGAAAGGTTTTTGAACAGGCTTCTGACATAGTATACTCACATTTCTGACTTCCTTGTACTTACATATGCTTTAAAATTTTACATGAGTTAATCATATGTATTATTTCTGTTGCCAACATCCCTTTTTCTTTGCATTTACAAAATGCACAAAAATGAATGAGCTATCATTCGAAAGGCTTTTGAACAGGCTTTTGACATAGTATACTCACATTTCTTTAAAACATGTTTTTTGATTAAAAATTACAGTTAATTAAAAATTAAATCAGTTATTTTTTTTTCAATGAAATAATTTTTTTTTCTCAAATCATTGTTGCCACAAAAAAATATATATATATAATATACTACATTATATTGTGCTCAACAATAATAAATAAATAAATAGCCCAATAAAAGATAAAGCTGGACACACGGGTTTATTTTATATTTATGATTAAAAAGCAAAATTCAAATTCAAATGTTTGGAGAAAAAGACACCATCGATCGATCGAAGCAGTGGTATTTTACGTGTAATCTAAAATGTATGTTATGTTATATTATATTAAATTCTATTTTATATGTGCTCAATTTATTTATTTTTTTGTCCTGTGTTTTTCCCGAAATGGAGGACGTCATCTTCCAATGAAGTTAAATTACGATTGTTATTTTTTTTTTCTCGTGCGTGCCTCTTGCTATCTTTGATTCGTTTTTACTTCAATTTCGTTGGGATGAATAACATGATATTCTGGCTTGACTAATGTTGTTTGCAGATATTTTTGTCCTTAATTTTTCTTTAGAAATTTAAACTTGCATCTAAAAAATATTAGACTGTAGTGCGAAATCATCGCACAGGTGTACTGGTAAATTTATAATTACCTTATCTGTAGAATTTATATTTTCTTTGGTATACGTACATTTTATGATTGTGTGGCATCAATTCATGTGTATATTATATCATATTTAAATCTGCCAAATTAATTTTTTTTATAAAAAAAATCTTAATGTTACTAAGAACATAACTGATGTGCCCAGTGATTCTTAGTTTTTCATTTACATTTTTACTTTTCGATCACATCTAGTGCTGGGAAAATGGTTTTAATCATTATAAAAACCTTATTATGGAAATATTTATATATCTTTACATTTTGAGGATGTCTTTAAATGTTGAAGGTTTGATATTTTTTACAATTATTCCGTATGTATACGTGAATGTTGGTATTTTTTTGTTTTCAGACCATCGGTGTCCTTTATGGTACTTTTATGATGATGCCTAAATATGTATTTGTATAAATGTGAGTGAACACAATAGTGTCTAAACGTTGCTTTCTATTGAGCTGCCATTTGGCGCATATGATATCAACTGTCGTAAGAACTGTACTCATTTTTATCGGACAACGTGTTTAGTGTTTGATCATTTTTTTTAAGATTTCGTAAGAAATACTACATATTACATTCTCCACTATGCTGGAATTTCTGGAAAATTTTTGCAGATCTACACCGATTATGACTCCCAGAACTCAAAACCACCACCAGTTCAAAACTTTATATCTATCTATCTATCTATCTGTTTATCTATGCCACTTTTTTATGGACACGATAACTTGAAAAATTCTACATAAATCTCTTCCAAACTGATACATAAAATCAAGGGGCATAAAATCTCGGTCAAGTTTGTTAATGGGCAAAATCGAACCAGGGGGGGGGGGGGCTTTCTCTGAGAACAGAAAAATCCCCATAAATCTTAGTTATGATACGTATCGAATCCGTTTAAAGTGATTATTACTTCTAGGAAAAGGGCCAAAAATTTATGTATGACAGATTTTTGATATCATTATAAATGGCCCCAAGGAGGGGAAAAAGAGGGGTTTCAGAAGAAAAAAATTCATAACTTTGTTAATTCACAAGATATCAAATCCGCTTAAATTTATTATAAATCCTCTTAATATTATCTACAACTTTTATACTGACAAGTTTTTTATAGGACCAACCCTTACAGCAAAATAATAATAATCATAATAATAATAATAATAATAATAATAATAATAATAATAATAATAATAATAAATAAATAAATAAAAACAAAAAAAAATTCTGCCGGCTCCGCCTACTTGACACAGGTAGATTTTGAAGTGGGCGGTTCCAACTACCGCATCATGGCAAAGGTCATTCCTTCTGCAATTCCCAATAAATAGGCGCTCCACGGTCTGCGCCTTCGAAATCTACCTATACCTGTAGGTCGAGCCGTCAGGGATTTTTTTATACGTATTGTAGCAAGTTGCAACGACGCAAGACGTCGTTTTATCTTTATAATACCTCCTCAATAGCAAAAAAAAAAAAAAAAAAATCTATATCGAAATAATGAAAGGAATTTTTTAGACAATTCTAATACTTTTCTGTTCTGTGCATAAATTCTGGAGAATCATTATCTGCAATTTCCACCGCCGCCGGCCCAGTTCCTAGTAGAAGTGGGGACATGTTATGTTATATTTCAATTACCCCCGCGAACTAGCCTTTTCTGTATGTATATTCCTGGGTCAGTAAATATAATTCGACAAGGACATTTCTTCCATTGATCACACTTCGGAAAATGACTCGAGAAAGAAAGAGAAAGGAATTGGACATATTGCATATCCACATATACCAGAAGAAATCCTTCTGAATAATTTTTTTTACTTCCGCTGTTGTGCAAAATGATACAACAGGAGCGCTTTCCGGTATTTAGACGTAGATATTTGTTGAAAAGAATGAAATTGTTTGGAAACTAATGTTCCCGATCCCGATATGAGTATTTCAAGAATACACGAATGGAAGAAAGAATATTATCATATATTTTACACATATTTTCTCATATATTTTACGAATATTTTACAGAAATCAAAACAAAAATTTTTACAAACGAAGCTTATTATGAATCTTCATTCAGGGTCGTACAGAAGTAATATATATATATATATATATATATATATATATTTTTCACCGATATAATAATTTTACTAAATTTGGATATTCTAATCATTTTGTATTAAAAAATGGCGATATTTGATAATCAATTGCTTATTTCAAGTTGGAATATGGAAATTTTTAGATTTTGATGTTATGAATTGTTTTTTCTTTTTTTCTTCTTTAGTGATGAAAGACATAAAATTTGCAGAAAAAAATTATTGCAAATTCCAATATATTTTATTTACAAATTCATACATTTAACACAGTTAAAATATTTACGAATAATGAATAACTTTTAGTAGGCATTTATATTGTTAAAATAGTTGAGTAATATATGAAAAATATAACTGTAATTATATATCAAAAACAATTTACAAACAATTTAACAGTTGTGGGATATTTCATAGCTACCGTTTATTGAATATGTAGGACAGGAATTTTTCACTTTTTCACTTTTATATGAATCTCAGTGCAAAGCGATTTTTCAAAGAAATTGAAAGCAGTGACAGTGTGTAAAAAAATATTTAATGGAATTAAAAGTACGTATCTTCATTACTGGAATTAAGATCAAGTAGAGCTAATTAAAATTAAACTAGTCGCATGTGTCAATCCCAAAACTTTCTTCTATCTCACACATGTTTCGCATACACTAAAAAGAATCAGCACCAATTTATATCAAGGTCTAACTGAAACTGAAGTTTTATTAAATTCTGTGCATTATTTCTAGAGATATGACTATCGCTAAAATTGTGCAAATCCTGCAAAATGCTGCATAGCAGCATTTTGCAACTTACGAATGATATTTTATCAACTTACGAATGATATTTTAATTTCTCTTATTTAATATTTCTGCAACTTATCATGTATTTCGCTGGTTTTCATGTAAACTGTGCTGTTTTTCTGTATTTGTGTTATTGATTTTGTTTACATTTGTAAAAAGAACATTTTGTTTACAAATTAAAAAAATCCATGGCTTAAACTTTCTGAAAACTTCCGGGAATGTTCAATATTTCCCTCCCAAAAAACCCGGTTTATTCCAGGGAATAAACCCGGTTTTTTCCACCCTTTGCAACTCTATGTAAATCTGTAAGAAACTCGTTTAAATATGTATATTTGTAAGTATTTGTATGATAAAATAAAATATGTTTGATGTTTTAAACAATAACAAACTGCGGCGACGCATTTATATAAAAAAAAAAAAAAAAAAAAAAAAAAAAAAGATAGATACTATACAAATAAAATAAGTAATATCTACCTGTGGCGACACGCTCGGAACGTTTGCGACTGTTGTCACTAGGGGCTCTGAAGTTGCGATTCGGTTACCATTGAGCTTATGGAAGCGTCCTATCTGTATGTAATATTTAATCTGTGTTACAGATTTTGCGGTAACTGTCCAGGAGGCGAAATTCTAAAAGATAGTCACGTTTTAGCATTATTGGCAAATCCAGCCACCTCATTGGTCCTTTAGATGTGTCCTTTTTAGAGAGTAATCCCTTGGCAGTAGGGAAAACGTCGCCAACTCGTTTGTCTATTTCTATGATTAGAAGAACGAGGAGGGAAAAAATAATTTGGTAATTTTGAAGCAAATGTTATCTTCAGCTTTCATTTAAAATAAACCATTGAAAATTACTTAAGATAGTTTGATGACATTTTATAAAACGAGAGTGAAACGGTTTAGATTTTAAGCTGCATAAATATTTTAAAGTGATATGACAAGTACTTTTTCAGAAAATGGAAATTAAAAATGAAATTTTGCTTTTTTTGTTTTTTAAATCCAAAAGAATATGAAAATTCTCACATTGCTCTAGAAAATTTAATAACTATCGTTAGAAAAAACCTTTTTTACAGTTTAAGATAGTATAAAAAAACATTTAAAAAATATATATAAGCTCTTATTAAATAAATATAAGCGTCAATATTAAACATTTTCAAAAAATTCTGTCTAAAAGAATGTCTAAAAGAAAAAAACGCTGTAAGTTTTTTAATAAATTTTAAACATAAAGAATAAACATTACAAAAAATAATATATAAAAACTTTTGTATATTTAAGTTGATTTTTTTTCTTATTTATGCTACGCTGTCGTTTTATAAAAAAAGTTTAATATTATGTAATATATATATACATATATAATGGGATTTAAAAAATAGTATTTATACAGGTGTAATCCATTAAAGCCTTATACTAATTTTTACTAATCTACTTCAAATAAATAATGCTCTAAGCCATCTCATAATAGCGCAGATTTTCTTATTATGAATCTGATGGTTATTTCGCTTACACGTACAGTTTTGAAAATTGTCAGTGGGGCTTACTCTTTTTTACGCAAATACGTGTATATGAGTATAAAAAAAATCGATTGCTAATTTAATGTTGCCTTTTTTAACTCCTTTTTAAAGAAATTAAACATAATCGTATATTGATAAATAGTCACAAGTTAAACAAAATATTAAGACACTATGAAAAATCCCTAACGGCTCGGCCTATAGGCACAGGTAGATTTCAAAGACGCAGACCGTGTGGCGCCTGTTCATTGGGAATTGCAGAAGAAATACCTTTTTGCCATGATGCGGCAGTTCGAAATATACGTGTGCCTGTGGACGGAGCCAGCAGGGATTTTTTTATTTTTTTATTTATTTATTTTTGCTATAACAGTTGGTCCTATAAAAAATTTGTTAATATAAAAGTTGTAGATAATATTAAGGAGATTTATAATAAATCAAAGCGGATTTGATATCTTATGAATTGACGAAGTTATGAATTTTTTTCTTCTTAAACACCTATCCCCCCCCCCCCCCCCCTTGAGAGCATTTTTAGTGAAATAAAAAATCTGTCATACATAATTTTTTGGCCCTTTTCCTAGAAGTAATAATAACTTTAAATGGATTCGATATGTATCATAATTAAGAAGTTATGGGTTTTTTTCTGTTTTCACAGAAAACTCCTCCATTTCCCCCCCCCCACCCTCCCCCCGCACCTGGTTCGATTTTGCCCATTAACGAACTTGACCGAGATTTTATGCCGCTTGATTTTATGCATCAGTTCGGAAGGGATTTGTGCATCGAAGTTGTGTTATCGAAGTTATCGAGTCCATAAAAAAGTGATATAGATAGATAGATTGATAAAGTTTTGAACTGGGGATGGTTTTAGGTTCTAGGAGGACTCATAATCGGTGCAGATCTGCAAAAATTTTTCAGAAATTCCAACTATGGGGAGAATGCAATAGGTAGTATTTCTTACGATATCTACCTAAAATTCGAATGTACAGCCCCTTTATAAAATGATACTCTCTGATATTAGCGAATCGTTTATAATAAAATGACAATAAAAGTTAACTATGAATAACGTCTTTTTTTTTCGGTATAGAGATTTTTTTTTCTAGTTTCATTTTTTATATAAAAATTCAAACGTTGAGCATTTTATTTTAATTTTTAAAAAAATCATAAAGTAAAAATGTTTTCCTATTGCCGTTTATCCTTATAACAAAAGAAAAATAGGAAAAAATGGAACAGATATTATTTATAGTTACAAGTGTAAACAAGTTACAACAACAATGGATGTTAAGGTTATGTGCCAAACCATGTTCTCTAAAATATGCCAACTGGCTGTGAAAATGCACCAATGAAATATTTAAACACTAAAAAGTAAAAAAATATATAATAAATAAAGAGTGTAATTAAAAAAATATATCTGATTTTATCAATTAATACTTTAAAAATTAATTAAATTATGATTATACGTTGTGAAAACAATTTAGAAATCCTGAATAGATAATTTAAATAATCCCTTTTCTCTTTCCTGTTACCATATGTTAAAACAAGAAACAGAGCAAAAATTATAATTCTTAATAAATTCACCAGTTCGCACTTTCTACGAAACATAAATACAAGCGGTGAATTTTCCATAATCGGGGCCCACATCAAATTAACACATTGTAATAGAAATGTTTTGGAACAACATGATTTGCAGTCATGAAATTAGGTGGGATTTTTACAATAAACATTCAATGCTTATAAAAAAGTGTTTAAGAAAAAACTTTTTTTACTTTTATGCTTATTTTATGGGGGAGAGAACCTTATATGTTTTTAGCTATGTAAAGAATTGAGCCTCTACATCCAGGTGCACTATGTGTCATTCTAGCATTTCCTGTGAGTACACTTAACTGCATACCTTCCCACGCTAGTTTTGCCTTGAAGACAAGCAAACGCCGAATTCTATTGTACTGCGAGCGGAAAGTTCGGACAGTGATACATTGGTAAGGTGGTACCCAAAGAGGGGTCTTATGCCTTGATCTGTGCCGAAGTCGTGGGAAAGAGAGCATCTGTGAGGGAAGCGATCTCTGCACACGATTTTTAGGTTTGCACACGAAACTATGCCCTTTGTCATAGAACGTCCAATGACGGACTTATTATAGATGAAAGAGACGTATCTCAAGGCTGCTAAGAGGCTGGGGAGTTTCAAGGGGCGCTGCCTCGACCAAATCCCCGCCCCTAGTGAAAGATCCCCTGCGAGAATGAAAAAGTTAGAGAAGACAGTTTTTGGAATAGATCGGAACGAGAGTGGTGACTCTCTGGAAAGAGTGAGGTCTGACCTCTATTTGATTGATACAGCAGGTATCAGGTGAAAATCCCAGCGAAGTGAAAAAGCACGACAAGTGCGATAGTGAGAGCCCAGCAAACACAGATCTATCGGTAAGCAATCGCCCGATTGCCGCTTTGCCGTTACCGACGGTATCGGCACGATACCAGCTGCCGTACCGGTTCCGTAACTTTTTCGACACGCCGCGCGACTGACGCCCGACAGATAGGCGCACAGTCGGTCCGGTATCAGCAACGCCGGTAGAAGCGACGGCACTCTGCTGTGCCGATTGTATACCAACAGTTATCCGCACACCTTCCGAATGTGGTCCGGTACCGGCAACGCTAACAACGGCGAGATGCTGATCCGACCGTATACTGATAACAAATCCGTAGTATTGTTGAATGTGGTCCGATATCGGCAAGCATTAAACTGCCGAAAGCATCCCTTTTATTGGGAACTAGCAGCAGATTAGGGGGGGGGGGGGGTTACTCCACTTAATTGTACTAATTTTTTTTTTTACTTTGATTATTTAGGTAAAAATGGTGAAATTTATTTTTCAGATGTAAGCAACCCCCTCCCCCCTCACGGATACCGTTTTACTATTAATAGCCCCTGCCATTAAAAAAGAAAAAAAAATGCTTCAAGCTTTACTTTTTTACATTATATTAGCATAGATACTTTAACAATATCTGAATCTTGTGTTTCTAAACGCAATAATGATAAAGTAATTTTTTTTTTCACTTTTACAAAATGTGGTAAGTATTATAAATACATTTAATTTTTGTTCTATAAAGCTGTATAAAACAAATTTATTATACAATAAGTAAAATTTAGATACATTTTCCTTTCTAAGTGTCGCTGTAAAACTTGATTTAAAAATATAAAATATTTTCTAGGAAACTATAAAACAATACATCTAAATTTTTTTTCAGATGTTTTTTATTATTTTTTTTAAGTCAAATAAACTAAATTTCGTTCCGGTAATTTACTATTTATTAATAAATTAAAAAATTCGAACTTTAATTTTACACAGAAAATAAAAAATGAATTTAAATAACTTTGTTAAAAAATTTAATCTACCCTGTTTGTTATTATTTTATTTTGTGAAAGCTTTAAATGATGGTTTGTGTGATTTTCTTTTTCCTTTTTTATTATTCTTAAAATGATAAGTCTGCTATAAATTATGTTAAATTGTTTGAGCCTTATTAAATCCGTCAGCATCTCAACTAAGTTAAATATTTTTGCATAATTTAATTTAGTAAACATTATTCTCTTTTTTAAAAATATAAAAAACAAAATTTAGAGTTTATGTAATTTCTGGGCAAGATTAGAAAAATACATTTTTGTAACTTTATTTAAAAAAAATATATATGAATGACATGTTGCATATTTCCTTATTTTTAGCTTTTACTAAATTCTTTATATATTTTTTCATTTATACAGAAGGACAAATGTTTTCTAAATCATTTATATCTTGGACATATAATTTGATGCTCCATAATTACATTTAAAAAAAAATAAAGTAACATTATTTACAATATTGTTTTTCCTTTTTGCTCTTAATTTTTTTTTCTAAATCTTTCCTTTTCAAATATAAATATACACTTTCAAAATCTCTCGTGTATATTATATACATTGGAAATGTCAAATATTTATATACATTAATTTAATTAAAATTCATTTATTTTAAATTTGATAGAAATAAAATGTATTAAACAAGTTTAATAAATTTAAAGCACAAATGAAATCATCTGCTCTTGAATAGTATTAGAAAGGCATTTTTATACAGCAGCGTAAAAGTTTCAGGATACGTGAAAAAGAAATCGTTTTAAGTAATTTAAAAAATGAATGAATTAGTAACTTTGAATAAATTAAAGTTTAAATACAATAAAATGCAAATTATCATTACTAAGCAATCGAAAATTTTGACTATTTTTTTTAAATACAGGAACGACACGAGTATTGTAAAATTGTGGAGCACCAAATGGATAACACATAACCTAATATCATTCTGCATTTCTTATAATAAAGAAACGTTTTAGGAATTAGTTAATTATTATCAAGATTCGTTAATTATTATTAATTATTAACCATTAAAAATATGCTACATGTCATAAAAACTTGTATAATAAAAAGATAACAACTCCAAAACATATTTTTCTATTTTAACCCTTTTATCATTTTTTACAACAATAATTCATACGCAAAGTTAATCGTTAAAAGAGAATAAATCTTTAAACAACTAAATATATGCAAAAATAATTAACTTAATTCAGATTAATTTAGATTTAACTAAAGCAAAATTAAGCAGACTTACCATTATTATTTTTTCTTCTGCATGTGTCACGATTCACGCATCTCAAATCAGCAGTACATAAAAACGCGAGCGTCTATTCTATGGTTGCAATTTCCCCTCTTCAAAAGTCAAAATCTAGTTTGGCAAGCATGCGCGCGCAGTGATCGCATCGCTATCCCTTTGCTACGCGCCCACCTTACAGACAATAGAGTAGCAGATATCATCCCAGATTTGGCGTGTTAGTTCTGTATTGGCGCTTTCTCATAATCAAATTTTGGATGTGAAAGCGTGTCTCAAAGCACTGAGCATCATCAAATTATCCCAAAGTCCGAAACTTTCTTGATAAATGCATTATTATTTCATGTTTAATAAAAATATTATATGGATACTTACATATTTTTTTTTAAATGACCTTTGGGTTGGGGAAAAAAAAAACAGGTTTAATGGCACAGTACTTGAAAATTTTTAATAAAAAATCTAGAATTTAAATTTTTTAGATTGTTGTAAAATTAATGTATGATCAATCATCTAAATATCGCCCACGCACCGTGCTCGTTAGTCGGAGGGGAGGAGGGGGGGGGGGTGACAAAGCAAACAATCCTCCTTCCATATATGTATTTGTCATCACGTCTAATATGTTTATTTGAAATTTGTATAAAATATTGAATACATTTTACATTTCATTTTTAAAAATATAAATTATTATATTTCCACAATTTTTATTTAAAAAAAAAATAAAAAAAAATAATATTTTTTTTTTCGATATTGTTACACTAATTCCTCAAAAGAAGAGTAAAAATATATAATATACATTATTTTAAAAAACATGCATTTAGTAACAAAACTCAGACTTAATCACAATCGAAAAAGAAGTCCCTGACGGCTCGGCCTACAGGCACAGGTAAATTTTGAAGACGCAGACCGTGGGGCGCCTGTTTGTTGGGAATTGCGGAAGAAATAACCTTTTTGCCATGATGCGGCAGTTAGAACCACCCACTTCGAAACCCAACTTGTTTGCTGGCGGAGCCGGCAATTTTTTTTTTTTTTTTTTTTTTTTTTTTAATATATATAAGGGTTGGTCCTATAAAAAACTTATCAATATAAAAGTTTTAGATAATTGTAGTAACTCCTCTATACCGACCTGATTAAGATGTTGAGTGGTAGCGAGATCAGATCATTGGTAAAGAGAATTATCTTGCATAAATTAAAAAATAGAATTTATTGCATACCAATATTAATTCTAATAAAATTATGTACAAGAAAGTTAATTACAGCATTTAATTATTTTTCGTGAGTCAATCGCTTATAAATTAATGACCTCTTGACTCTCAGTGCAACTCGATCAATCAAAAGTCTCAGGAAATTACTGTCAGTCGTAACTTCTAAAGAAAGTTCATTCGGAACAGGGCTCGTCCGTTCCTTCTCTTCGGAAAAATATACTAAATCACGATGCTTCAGAGTTAAAGAACTCTCACTATCGCACTTGTCGTGCTTTTTCACTTCGCTGGGATTTTCACCTGATACCTGCTGTATCTATAGTGGTCAGACCTCACTCTTTCCAGAGAGTCACCACTCTTGTTCAGATCTATCCGAAAAACTGTCCTCTCTCACTTTTTCATTCTCGCAGGAGAACTTCTTCTAGGGGCGGGGGCTTTGTCGAGGCGGGCCCCTCGAAACTCTCCAGCCTCTTAGCAGCCTTGAGATCCCTCTGTTTCGTTTTCACTAAGTCCGTCATTGGACGTTCTAAGACAAAGGGCAAAGTTTCGTGCGCAAACCTAAAAATCGTGTGCAGAGATCGCGTCTCTCGCAGATGAACTCTTTCCCACGAACTCGGCAAGGATCAAAGCATAAGACCCCTCTTTGGGTAACGCCTTACCACTACATCACTGTCCGAACTTTCCGCTCACAGTACAATAGAATTCGGCGTCTGCTAGTCTTCAAGGCAAAAATAGCGAGGGAAGGTATGCAGTTAAGTGTACTCACAGGAAATGCTAGAATGACACATCGCGCACCTGGATGAGGAGGCCCAATTCTTTACATAATATTAAGAGGATTTATAATAAATTCAAGCAGATTTAATATCTTTTGAATTTGCGAAGTTATGAATTTTTTTCTTCTAAAACCCCCTTTTACCCCCTATGGGGCCATTTTTAATGATATCAAAAATCTGCAATACATAAATTTTCGGCCCTTTTCCTGGAAGTAATAATAACTTTAAATGGATTCGATACGTATCATAATTAAGAAATTATGGGGTTATTTCTGTTTTTACAAAATGCCCCCCATTTCCTCCCCTCCCTTGGTTTGATTTTGCCCATTAACGAACTTGACCGATATTTTATGCCCTTTGATTTTATGTATCAGTTTAGAAGAGATTTGTGCAGAATTATTGCCGTTATCGTGTCTATAAAAAGTGACATAGATAGATAGATAAAGTTTTGAACCGGGGGTGGTTTTGGGTTCTGGGAGTCATGATCGGCGTAGATCTGCAAAAATATTTCAAAAATTCCAACTTATTTGAGAATGTAATAGTTAGTATTTCTTACAAAATCTACCTAAAAAATGCTGGTTAATCACAATTGAAAAAAAAATTGACGGCTAAGACTATAAATATTCCATTATTTTTCCCACATCAATTTTTGATAGAAAATTAAAAAAAAAAACTGTAAATATTATTTTAGTTGTTATTTTATATTGTTCCACTGATTCTTCGAATAAAAATTAGAAAACGTATTTAACATTCCCAAGAAAACACAAATAACGAACAAAAACATCAGCAAAAGAAAAACATCGACTACGATTCAATATTCCGAATTACATAAATATTCTATTATTTATCCCAGAAAAATGGAGAAAAAAAGTCGAATATCATGTTTTTATTTCATGTTGTTACACTGATTCTTCAAAAAAAAATTAGAAAATTTTAATATATATTAAATTTAAAAATATGTATTTAATATTCCTAACAAAACGCAAACAATGAAAAAAAGCACCTGCTACGATTAAATACCCCACTACTAGCTGATAAGTTCTGTTCTCAATGCTGGAAATCGGAGGTGCTGCGTTCAAACCCTTGTCGCGCTCGTCGACCTAACTGTTCGGAGTTTTCGGTGGTTTCCTTCGAACATTGCCGTAAATACGAGTTAGAAGACCCTCACGGAGGTAACCCCCCCCCTTTCGGCCTATATCCCTAGCGCAGATATACTGCTGTAACAAATCATCATCATAACATTATAGTGATTCTTCTAAGAAAAATTAGTAAAAAACTTACATATGTTAATTTTTAAAATATTTGTTTAATATTTCGAACAAAGAGCAAACAATGAAAAGGAGAGAAAAAAAATTCTGCTACGATTAAACATTCCATTATTTTCCCTACATCTGTGTTTGTTTAAAAAAAAAAAGTAAAAAAAGGGAATATTATAAGTTTTATTTCATACTGCTACACTAATTTTTCGAAAAATAATTTATTTAATATTCCCAACAAAATTTAAACAAATTAAAAAAAAAGCATCGGCTAAAATAAAATATTCCAAATTCGGACCGATGTTGGCAAATCTAATCGGACCACTTTCGGCCATCAGATATCGGTCCAGCGTCACTTTGCCAATATGAATCACTTGCCGATATGTAACCGTTAGGGGTCCGACAACATTAACCGGCATACGAAAACGCACGGTTACTTAGTATCACTTGCCGACAAGGTACCGACACTGGACCGATACCACTGTGCCGTTGCCGACACCCAACCGACACTGCCGGCTGCGGTCCGATCGTGTACCAAAAGGTATGTGTTTGCTGGGAGTTATTTAACTCTGAAGCATCGTGATTTAGTATATTTCTCCGAAGAGAAGGAACGGACGAGCCTTGTTCCGAATGAACTTTCTTTAGAAGTTACGACTGACAGTAATTTTCTGAGACTTTTGATTGATCGAGTTGCACTTAGAGTTAAGAGGACATTAATTTATAAGCGATTGACCCACGAAAAATAATTAAATTGCTGTAATAATATCTTGTACATATTTTAACTAGAATTAATATTGTTATGCAATAAAAATTCCATTTTCTAATTTATACGAGAAATTTCTCTTTGCCAATGATCTGATCTCGCTACCACTCAACATCTTTATCGGGTCGGTATAGAGGAGTTATTATAACTGGTGGCAGCGGTGGGATTAATTAGCAAAAATTAATGACATTCTCTAAAAACAAAGAGTGAACTCTGTAATTTGAATCATCTAGTGCTCCAAGAAAGAATCTCCTTGTGACCCGAGTCTCCTTAGACGTCCCTGTGGATCAACACAGCAACAGAAAGAGAAATCTGCCAAGAATTCTGGAGAGTTTTCCCCATCCGAAAAGTGTGATAGAGACCCCAGTGTGTGCTCCTAGGCATCCAGAAAAGTCTGTGCTCCTAGGCATCCAGAAAAGTCTGTGCTCCTAGGCATCCAGAAAAGTCTGTGCTCCTATGCATCCAGAAAAGTCTGTGCTCCTATGCATCCAGAAAAGTCTGTGCTCCTGTTCATCCGTAAAAGTCTGAAGTCTGTGCTTCTGACGCCCTGAAAGACTCTTAGTAATGAAAGTAAGCTCTTTTTATATTCAGAGTGTCTTTAATTGTTAATAGTGTTTATATAAGTGCTGTAGGCTTTAGAAAAAAAAAGAACGTTGCATGTTTATTTTTGTGAGAGTAAATATTTTGAGAAATTTTTCCGGTAGAAAAATAAATAAAGTAGTATTATGCGATATATTTCCGATACTATTGTAACTTTTTTAATAGACAAATTTTGTAGTTAAAATAAAATTATTGTTGAATTAATTTAATGCAAACTGAGAGTTGTGCAGTGTTACAAATTTTAGCCTATAATTTTAGATATAATTGTGAGATCTTTGAAAAAAAAAAGAAAATATCGAACGCATTTCATATTTTAAGATAACAGAGTTGATTTTATATATTTTTTTGTGAATTATTCTAAATCTTTTAAGAGTGGATGCAGAGATTAAGACCACCATTGATTAAAAGAAAAAGGAATTGAATAAGACTTTTGCAATTTAAAATATTTTTACTGTACTTTTTGAAATTGAAATTGTTGTTTTGTGTAAAATTTATCCCATATGTATTTTATAACCAAATACCAAGGTGAATGTGGACGATAGGATAGGGTTGCTTAATTTTATATGTTGCATATTTCTTATATATTATTGTTATGCGTACTTTTTATGAGTGTATATTTCAGTATTATTTTAGTGCACTTGGTAGAAATTACATTTAATCTTATTGAATAGTTTTATAATTGTGGGAAAGATAATTTCTAATTTTAATCTTTAAAAATGTCGGAGCTTAAATATTTTAGGAAAGCTGATTTGCAAACATTAGCTTACGAATTTGAGGTCATTTTAGAGGAAAATGATACAGTACCGAAAATTATAAAAAAAATAGAGTCGTCAGATGGTTTTGAGAAGGAGCTAGCATTAGCACAAATTAAACATATAGAAAAAGATAGGGAAAATAAATTATTGACAGAGAAGGAAGAGAACGATAGACTTCAAAAAGAGAAAGAGTGCGAACATGAGTTAGCTATGTTAAAAGCGACACAAGAGTCAGGTGACCGGAGTACCGCGTCTAGTAGTGTCTCAGTTAGAACGAATAATTTACCCCTAAAAACAATTATGCATCGCTTTGACGAAAAGAATTCAGATATTTCATTGTTTTTGAATTTATTCGAGAGACAGGCAAAAAAATGTAATCTAAATTCGGATGAGTTGGTGACGAACTTACTATCATTATTACCTGTGGGAATGGCCGAGTTAATTTTAAGAGAACCCGAACACAAAATTGATGATTTTCAATATGTGAAAGAAAAACTGTTAGAACGTTATCGCTTGAATGCAGAAACGTACCGACAAAAATTTAGTCAGCATCCCCCAAATCCTAATTCAGTTTGGAAGGACCTGATCTTCGAACTTAATAGTTTTTTAGAAGGATGGCTGTCATGCTTACAAGTTTCGGATTTTGAAGGATTGAAAAATTTGCTTGTCACGGACCAGATCAAACGGAGGGCCTCTCCCGAAATGCGCGAACATTTTATGGATAATTGGGCGGAAATTAAAGACCCCGAAGAACTGGTGAGGCTTTTAGATGCGTACGAGGCAATCAAGCGCCCCTCTAAAAAGACGTGAAATCCGAAACTCCCTTTAGAGAAGAATTTTGAAAGACCCAGGACTTTTGAAAATGTGCGAAACGGTAACAGAAATCCAGAGATTAATTATAATTGGAGGGATCGAAGTGACAACAAAGATAGGGAAAAGGCGTTCGAAAAAAGGCGAGAAGTCAAGTGTCATGCGTGTTTTCGAAGCGGGCACTACAAAGTTAATTGTCCCGAAATTAAAAAGAAAGAGGCTGCGCGGGTCAGTCACTTGAATTGTGAGCCAACACTTGAGGAAGCTTTCTCCCCCTATTTAAGTAAGATTCTAGTGAATGGAATTCAAGTAACTGCCTTAAGGGACTCGGTGAGCCAGATTGATTTGGTCCCGCACCATTTAGTCAGTGAAGATAATTTGAATGGAGATCATGTTTGGATTAAAACCCCGGTGGACAGGAAATTGTATTGCTTACCTATAGCAGAAGTCACTTTAGAAATTGAAGGTGTGGGAATCATTGAAACCAAGGCAGGAGTAAATAATAGAAATTCAGACATGAATTATTATTTGTTGGGTAATCAATCTCAAAAGTTATTAGAGCAGGCGAATATAAAACCCGAGTTAGTAAATGCAGTTTTGACGCGGGCTCAAAAGAAAAAAAATGACCATACTCCAAAGCTGGAAGATAAGCGAATTATGTTTTCCGATAAGGAAGGGGAGAATGTTCACCGACGCGATGAAGCGGAAACTTTGAATTCGGTAAAAGAAAAAGAAGGGAATTTTCGCGAAAGAAATGAGGCAGAAAGGTTGAATTCAGAAAAAGAGGGAGAAAATTCTAGCGGAGGCAGTGAAACGGAAATGTTGAATTCTAAAGAAAAGGGTGAGGAGATAGATAATCCCATCGAGTTGGATAGTTTAGACAAAGGTTTGCTGCCATTATTGATCGAAGATGGATTTACGGATCTGGCAAAGGTAAACGAGGTTAAGGATTTAGAAAGTGTTATTGAGTTGCTTGGTGTAGATAAGGGATTATCGCCTTCGTCGATATATGAGAACTCTTGGATCTTAGCAAACATTCAAAGAGGGGTTAGTAAAATGGAACATGACAGGTATCCATCATTCGAAGAGATTAGAGGAAAAGGGGAAATTGAAGAAACGCGTTGTAATGCGGGAGATTCTGTAATAGTGGAAAAAGCCAGAGACGAACGCATAAGTGGAAGGGAGCAGGTGCTTGTCCCATAGCCTTATCAGGTAGATATTTTTGGCACGTGCCTAGAAAATGTGTCCTTACACTTGGGGAAAGCGAAAGTTAAAGGAAATGTGTCAGAATACTTGGACCTTGGGAGAAGTTTGATGAATGATTTAGCGACCGCATTTCTAAAACGGTTCTGTGTTAAGATGAGAGATTCGATAAGCGATAGTATTGCATTTTGGCATCGAAAATTTAGAAAGCTTTTGAAAGCGTTAGTGTTTGGAGAATGTATAAGAGAGACGGAGGAAAATAAATTCGTGAAGGGAGATGTGTTTAATCTCGCGAACAGGTTAAAAAGAGGTCGAGTTTTGGCCGTTAAAAATGTGTCAGCAGATCGAGAAAAGATGAAATTTTGGTTTGACAGGAAGGCGGAAAAAAGGAAATTTAACGTGGGAAATGAGGTACTGGGGTTGGCGACCAGTAAACCAAATAATATGTCGGATAGTTGGATAGGACCGGGAAGTAATGAATCAATAATTTCAGAAACCAATCATATTGTGAATGTTCTTGGGAGGCGACAGAAATCCCAGTTTTACCACGTGGATTTATTAAAGCCCAATAAAAAACGGGTGGAGTTAGCGAATATTTTAACGCGAGAGATAAACGGACTTGAGGAATTCTGTTTACCGTATCTAGATGATATGGCGATTTTTTCAGACAGTTGGGAGGACCATATGCGTCATCTAGAAATAGTATTAAAAAGGGTTAATGACGCGAAACTAAAAATCAAATTGGCGAAATGCAAGTTCGCTCAGAAAACCGTAAAATATCTTGGGCATATTGTAGGGGAGGGCAGACGGAGGCCAGCTGAGGCGAAAGTAAAGGCAATTAAGGCATTACCGGTTCCGAAATCGAAAACTGAAATTCGTAGATGTTTGGGAATGGCTGGATATTATTCCCGGTACATAAAAGATTATGCAGTGATTGTAGATTCATTAACGAGGGCGCTTAAAGGAAAAAATAAAAAGCAAAAGATTGCATGGAGCGACGAAATGGGAAAAGCCTTTGAGACTTTGAAAATGAAACTTACTGAAGAACCGGTGCTTTACGCTCCTAATTTTCAGAAAGAATTCATAGTACAAACTGATGCTAGTGACTTAGGTATTGGCGTGGTATTGGCTCAAAGAGAGGGATCGGAAGAGCACCCCATAATATATTTAAGTCGCAAATTTACTGATAGTGAGAAAAGTTTCTGCGCCACTGAAAGAGAGTGTGCTGGGATTATTTTTGCGATAAAAAAGTTAAGGCATTATATTGATGGACAAAACTTTTCTATCGAAACCGATCACAATCCCTTGGTATTTCTAAAAAGAAATTCTGGAAATAATCCCAGGTTGTTAAGGTGGTCCTTGGCTCTGCAACCTTACAATTATGCAATTTCTCATTGCCCAGGCAAAGACATTCCGCATGTTGATTGTCTGAGTCGAGTTTAATGAGATTTCTTGATAAACTTTTGTATATAATTATTTTAAGTTCTTTTTATTTTTTATTTCACTGTGTTTTATTTCAATATATGTTCATGATTTCTTATCAGAGTGCGCAGGAAGAAAATGAAAGTAGTATTTTCTTATTCATGTATGTTTTATCTCTTGCCACTCTGATGTAAATTGAGCTTGCAATTCTTTATTCGACTCTTAGAAATTCTTAGTGTTTCACCCTTAAGAATCGTTTGAGGAGGGGGTGCTGTAAAGAATTGAGCCTCTACATCCAGGTGCACTATGTTTCATTCTAGCATTTCCTGTGAGTACACTTAACTGCATACCTTCCCACGCTAGTTTTGCCTTGAAGACAAGCAAACGCCGAATTCTATTGTACTGCGAGCGGAAAGTTCGGACAGTGATACATTGGTAAGGTGGTACCCAAAGAGGGATCTTATGCTTTGATCTGTGCCGAAGTCGTGGGAAAGAGAGCATCTGCGAGGGAAGCGATCTCTGCACACGATTTTTAGGTTTGCACACGAAACTATGCCCTTTGTCATAGAACGTCCAATGACGGACTTATTATAGATGAAAGAGACGTATCTCAAGGCTGCTAAGAGGCTGGGGAGTTTCAAGGGGCGCTGCCTCGACCAAATCCCCGCCCCTAGTGAAAGATCCCCTGCGAGAATGAAAAAGTTAGAGAAGACAGTTTTTGGAATAGATCAGAACGAGAGTGATGACTCTCTGGAAAGAGTGAGGTCTGACCTCTATTTGATTGATACAGCAAGTATCAGGTGAAAATCCCAGCGAAGTGAAAAAGCACGACAAGTGCGATAGTGAGAGTTCTTTAAGTCTGAAGCATCGTGATTTAGTATATTTCACCGAAGAGAAGGAACGGACGAGCCTTGTTCCGAATGAACTTTATTTAGAAGTTACGACTGACAGTAATTTTCTGAGACTTTTGATTGATCGAGTTAAGAGGACATTAATTTATAAGCGATTGACCCACGAAAAATAATTAAATTGCTGTAATAATATCTTGTACATATTTTAACTAGAATTAATATTGTTATGCAATAAAAATTCCATTTTCTAATTTATACGAGAAATTTCTCTTTGCCAATGATCTGATCTCGCTACCACTCAACATCTTTATCGGGTCGGTTTAGAGGAGTTATTACAGCTACAATGCCTTTATTTAACATAAAAGTACATGATAATTAATTCATTTCCCAATTAGTTTTGGAGAGGTACGCTCGTCCCTTCCCCATTTTTATCCAAAATTGATAAAATTAGGTAATAATTTTAAAAACATAATTGATATTTTTTTCTTACAGAATTTTACTTTTACCATTTTTCTGGTGTTGAAGGTAGATAATTTTCATTGCTTCTCTCTCTCCCCCCCCCCCCCTCCAATAACAATTTTTTTAAATATTTTTAATAATATATATATTTTTTAAATGATTTCTATAATAATAATAAAATTGAAAATTCATTTTCATCAAGTAATATTTATTTTTTTCTGTTTTTTACTATTTACACTAATATTTAACGAGAATTTATAATATTTAATATATTTTTATACTATCTTAAAGTCTAGAAAAAGTCTTTTCTGATGATACTTATTAACTTTTTCTAGATTAATTAGGTTAACTTCTATGTTGCCTTAAATTTGTTTAATTTCTATGAAAAAGCAAAAGCATGATTTAACATTAAATTTATTAAAATAAAATAATATATTAAAACTTTTATAAACTTTTATAAATTTTTTTATATAAAGTCATTTTATAGAATTTCCTATTTTAAAAGTCTACATTATTAAAAAAAAAAAAAAAAAAAAAAAAAAAAAAAAAAAAAAAAAGCTTTTTAAATAATATACAGTTGTTTGCTGTGGGGATGTATGAACAAGTATGCAACAGTATGAATATAGTCGCCATACTAATTAACATTTATTATTAGTCATGTTTTTTTTTAAATACTTACATTTAAGAGAGAAAAATCGGAATCAGTTTGGATGTGGCATTCAAACATTTAAATTTTTTTGACTTCATCTACTTCAAGGGCCGTCATTAAAACGAAACTGAAACTATATTTATAAACTGTTCAATTTTCGAAAATTTGCAAGACATATTGGAGTGCGCCAAATCTAAAACGCCAAGCACAAACAGCATCTATGGCACGTGACTGATAACAGCGAATGAGAGCGGAGTTCAAACCAATAATGCTAAAACGTGACTATCTTTTAGAATCTCGCGTCCAGGAGTGACTAGGTATAGCGATTCCTCCTTTAAACAGCGCATGCGTCAACTAATTCTTGGGTTGCTTTCTGTCGTCGCACGGTGGAAGAATTGTCAATTCTAGCTGGCCAAAAGTCGATTTTTCAAAGTTTATCCAACTGGATTTTTTTTTTTTTACCACATGTACCTCATATGTGCAGGTGGTGGACACTGCAGATGTTTTTGATATAAATGCAACCGTACTGCCAGTAAGTGAGTATGAAGTTGGCGTTTATTTGAGGAGAATAATAAATCGATGATTTCTAGTATATTGTTTTAATATGTGAATGTTGAAGAAATTGAAAAAAAATTGTACATTATGAATGCTTTAGAACAAGGCATGTATTTTATTTATTTTTTTAATTTATATGCATAATTTTTTCTTTTGTCAATAGTTATTTCATATTTAATGTTTTTAATGGCTTTATGTATTTTTAATAAATTTCATTTTGAAAATTCAAAAAGTTAGATGATAAAGCTAGATAAATCTCAACTTTTAATTTTAGTAAATAGTTTAGAGTCTTAGATATTGGATAAACGTTTACTTGTCTGCATCTATCTGCTTCCGTAGATTTTAAAGATGTTTTTATCATACGAAGTCTAAAATTATTATTATATTTTTTATTCTAAGAACACTTTTCTTTTTACCAGGGTCATCAGAATGTAAACCAATCACACGAATAAGCTTTTATAATATTATACAGCAGCAACAAGCTTCCACATTTAACGAAAAAATCGAATTGGCTGAAAATGTTTTGTTGACAAATGAAAATTATAACGAAGTACAAATGAAAGTTTTCAAGCAGGAATTGACTATACAGAAGACCCAGTTTAGACAAAAGTGGACTGCTGTACAATGATTCACAGCAATGAGCACATGAGAAATTTCTGAAAAAGTATGAAACTTGGCTGCAAAGTAGTTTTGAAATACCTCGTTCAATGAGTACTCGTAAGTTACTGAGAAAAGCCAGAATGAAGAACTATTAGATGGTGAATTGTCAGAAAATTTCTACGCAATTTTCTTATTCCTTTGTATATATAAGTATTACTCTTAAATATTTATTTTGTATCCCAATTTCTGATAGATTTTTATAAAAAAGTACTTTTATAATTTGGTATCATATAATAAATATAATTCTATAGCTTAAATCTTAATAATACAGGGTGTTTATAAAGTCCCGGACCCATTTTGATGTTTAATAACTCATAAAATAATAAAGATAGATTAAAATTAATAACATAAATGGTTAGATAGACTCAAAAAGTTTCATGACCCTTGTCAATGAACTTCCACGTGTGCCCCCTTCGTCGCACGGAGAATATCAAGTCGATAGTCAATTTCACGCCAGGTAGTGGCAAGCATGTCGGCATCCACAGAGGCTATTGCGGTTGTAATTCTGGCTTTTAAGTCATCAATGTTCGACACTCTCCTCCTGTAAACATTGTCCTTTACAAATCCCCAAAGGAAAAAGTCCAGCGGCGTTATATCAGGTGATCTGGGGGGCCAAGGAATTGGACCTCCTCGTCCAATCCATCTTCCTGGAAAATGGTCATTCAAAGAAGTACGAACGATGGTACCCCAATGAGGTGGTGCACCATCTTGTTAGACATGTTGGAAAACTTCGTATTTCCACAACTAGAAGAGCTTCAGCCACATGTCTTTTTGCAACAAGATGGTGCACCACCTCATTGGGGTACCATCGTTCGTAATTCTTTGAATGACCATTTTCCAGGAAGATGGATTGGGCGAGGAGGTCCAATTCCTTGGCCATCCAGATCACCTGATATAACGCCGGCCGCTGGACTTTTTCCTTTGGGGGTTTGTAAAGGACAATGTTTACAGGAGGAGAGTGTCGAACATTGATGACTTAAAAGCCAGAATTACAACCGCAATAGCCTCTGTGGATGCCGACATGCTTGCCGCTACCTGGCGTGAAATAGACTATAGACTTGATATTCTCCGTGTGACGTAGGGGGCACACGTGGAAGTTCATTGACAAGGGTCATGAAACTTTTTGAGTCTATCTAACCATTTATGTTATTAATTTTAATCTATCTTTATTATTTTATGAGTTATTAAACATCAAAATGGGTCCGGGACTTTATAAACAGCCTGTATTATAAAAGTTCATAAATATTGTCCTTTTTAGTTATTAAGTAAAAGATTAACTCATTCATTACATGTTTTAAAGCTTTAAATAATTTAAATATTTAACTGAATGGTACATCATAGTAATATAATAAAAAAATTAAAAAAATTCACATCAGGGTGGCTAGTGGTCAGGGTAAAATACAGTAAAAAAAGTGACAAACACCAGTATATTCTCATAGAAAAATTCATGTTGATTATTCGATCAAATAATTAACATGGATTTTTCTATAAAAATATACTGGTGTTTTTAACTTTTTTTGACCGTATTTTTCCCTGACCACTAGCCACCCTGCACATCTAATGTACTACATTAATAATTTTTAATTAAATATAATGATTTCGCATTAAACTACCGTTTAAAATTTCATATATTTTCTTTGAATCAGCCTAATATATCGTTTATACAAACGAAAAATAAATTTCATCAAATAGAAGTTGAAAAATAATTTTGGCCAGCTAGAATCGGCAAATCTCCCACCGTGCGTCGACTTGGCGATGAAATGCCAAGTGTTTTGTAATGTTAATCTATGCTTAAGTAATTTATATCCTCTAGTATGAACGGGAATAACTTAAATATCCGGTCTGATGACGTTTAATTAACTATATTTATTATTAACTGTATGTTTATCTACATTTGACATTTTATTAACATACTAGCTTACCCGTCCGGCGTTGCCCGTGCCAACAACCTTAAATGTACCTGAAATCAGTGTTGAACATTTTTTTATTTTTAAACAAATCTAATGTTGGGGGGGGGGGCACTACCTTAGACAGCAAACACTGGGCGTGCCATACACACTCCCATATATTACCGTAAGTCGAGTCGAAAGAGCCATACCCCTTCATAATCCAGCCCATAGAACCAGAGATAGAAAAGCACCCCTGGTGGTGAAAATCGAAAAGCTCTATCTATGTAGAGTCGAATGAGCCATACCCCGTCGTGATCCAGCCTATAGAACCAGATATAGGAAAGCACCCCTTGTGGTGAAAATCCGAACTAAAATCAGTCAGCTCTATCGATGTCAAGTAGAAAGAGCCATACCCCATTGTGATCCAGCCCATAGAAACAGAGATAGGAAAGCACCCCTTGGTGGTGAAATTCAGAACTAAAATAGGTAAGCTCTATTGATGTTGTGTCGAATGAGCCAAACCGTGTCGTGATGTGACCCATAGAACCCGAGTTAGCTGCAAAATTCTTTAGTTACACCTTCCACCGCCAGGGGGCACAATATGTTCTATACGAACATAACTGAATTCATTAAGGTTATCGATGTCGAGTCGAATGAGGCATACCCCGTCATGATCCAGCCCATAGAACCAAAGATACGAAAGCGCCCCCTGTGGTGAAAATCCGAACTAAAATAAGTAAGCTCTATTGATGTCGGGTGGAAAGAGCCATACTGTAATGACTTAACGAACTCCAGTGATCCAAGGTGATGATTAACATCCAGCACTTTTTATTAGGCATCGTTGATACACAAGTTACAATAAGATGAACAATTAAAAAACATTACACTCTGCCATCAAAACCCCAGCGTACACAACCATCATACACTGTTCACGCGCACACATCATTTTCCGCTCACCATCGTCTGTTCAACTCTCTCTGCATCTCTCTTAGCTTAGCTTGGTACACTTCTTTTTGACCTGCCAACTAACATCTCTTGCAGTCTCTTTGCATATCGAAAACTGTCCTTTCGATTCGATTACACGGCTTACACGGCAGTCAACCTCCGAAGCTAGGCGACAAAACCATGGACAAAAACTGGACAACTCTAGGCTAGCAACTCACGAGTCAGGCTAGGCCATAGATTTCTTCGGTCGTTACACTGCTCTCATTGGCTGGCTGCTTCGTTGCCGAGGCTATTTCATGGGAGGAGCTTGAAATAGCCTCGAACCCAAAATTCCATATACACGTTTTAATTTTTTTTTTAAATCTAAATTAAAATTTAAAAATCCGGCCGCGAGGTATACTATCCGGTGACAACATCTACACATGACAAAAATTTCTGAGTCCTAGATGTTATAATTACGAAGAAATCCGCGGGCAGGCAGGCAGACAGACACTTACTCTTTTATAGAGATAGAGACATCTGACCCATGGAGATAGAGATAAGAAGGAGAACAGTGAAGATAGGCTTTCAAGATCAGAACATGGACCGGTAATTAGTACCCAGTTCGTGGCGCTGGTGCTCCCAATGGCCGGTCATGTGACCTGTCAAACTTGACAAATTGTCGTCTGCGCTTCCTGCATTTTGGATTCGAGCATGGTAAAGAGTTGTCAGTCGAAACCGGAAATAGAGGGCGCTACACTCCCCAAAGGCCCAAAAAAACAGAAACGCCGCCATACTAGGTACCGCTTTTAGTTCCATAAGTAGAAATATTATCGTTGTTCTCCTTCTCTCTATCTCCATGATCTGACCTGTGTCTGTGTACTTGGTGTCAAGCGCCCGCTTATAAGATAGCACACCATGAACCTAGATTTCTTCTACGTTCATGTAGGACACACAAGGAAATTTTACAACACTCAGAAATACAGCAGAGAGTGTGCAACAGAGCCAGCGGGATTCGAGCCCGCTTCCACCTACACTAGCAAGTGATTAGCGGTGTTTATCTATGAAAATTCTACCTGTGTAACTCCGGCTTTGGTAGGGGTTAAGAGGACTGCAGCACCTCACGTGACAGTGTAACACTTTGGGGTAATAGGATGTCGTCATGAAGAAGCCCTATATCTTCTAAACTCCTTCTAAGCGGGTGATCCGATTATCATTCGTGAACAGAGCCTCAATCTATGGGCGTGTTCAGCTTAGATGACCACATCGACCATGGTCGAAAGAGAAAATATACATGGAGTTGGTCTTATTGGAAGCATTCTGTGCCTTATAATAGGTGAAGCCAGCGACTATACGTCCTTATCCTTCCAAAAAAGTTGCTTTTGTAATAGGAATATCAAAATAGGGATTACGAACACAACACCACAAACATTCATGAAAAGCATGACGTGATCTGATATAGGCCCGAGGCTAACGAAAAAGAAAGGCTACCGCGGTGCTTTACGCGTATCTTTTTTTACAGACCACCGGAGTCACGTGATGCTTGAGTGCACCAATACCGGTGTGCGAAAAGAGTAACACGTCACTCTCGCGGTCTGTAAAAAAAGATAGTGGAATGTACCGCGGTAGCCTGTCTTTTTCGTTAGCCTCGAGCGAAAGTAACCGAACTAACCGAAGAAAAATTTTGGTTAGGTGGGTCACGTGATCGGTTACATGAAAATTTACGATGATGTAATACAGATGGCGCTGCAAGTAAATAATACCATTTTCGTCCAGTAGGTCTGTCGACCGGTTAGAAAACAGGTACTTACCGCCCCGCAGGACCGTGCGAAGAGTTAACTGTGATATCAACATGTTATGAGATTCATTTGTATTAGTAAATTAAAATATTTGTTAAAATTTGATAAAAAGAGTTTCTAATATTTTTATTAAAACATTTATTTCGATAACAAATTGTTTGAAACTTGAATATTTAATTATCAAAATTCATTTTTTAATTTGATTTAAAATTTTTTAACGTTATACGTAGAATTTTATTTTTATAGTATTTTACACATTGAATTTTAAATTGTAAAATGTGCTTTACATTTTAGTTTTAGTAATAATAAACCAATAATAAGGTACTCCATAAAAAACACACATCCATCATATGCACACAGATATTTTCACACAATTCTTATTTTCTAAAAAAATATTAACGAATTGGAATGAAATTTTAAATATAAAGTGCTGTAAAAGAAAATTTTAATCCGGAGATTGCCCATTTATCGTATTTAAATGAGTATTTTATAATAACAATAGAAATAAATCTGTAATTGTTATTAATATCAAAATTTACTTTTATTAAAAATATTCCATTTATCATGAAAAATATAAAGCAACCAATAAACATTTTAAATAAAAAAAAATTAAAAATATCTGAAATACAATATTTAAATAAGTATTTTATTTTAATTTTAATATTAATCTGGAATTGTTATTATATAGCAACTGACAAAACATTTTTAAATATAAAAGCAGAAGAAAAACTTGAAGAAAGCGTGGGATTCAAACTCAAACTATCTAGAAAGAAAGTCAATATTCTAACCAAGCACACAACCGAAATGCAACAAAATATTTATATAAGTAGGCAAATGCAAGCAAATGCATGATCTGAACTTTGGTTCTCAAGTTCACTGTAACTGTATGTTTAAATATTTACTCCATTTTCCAGTCTCCTTCGATCATGGTCGAAGTGATCATCAAAGATGAACACGCTCTATGATTGAAAGTCGATGATAGATGGTGTTGATATGTTTTGTTTAGGAAGGTTGCAAAAGGCGTAAACACGCATGTTTAGAATTGTTTGTTTATATGTCTGTTTATTAATGTACTATTAAATTGTGATATTTTTTCTTCTGTGATGGAAAAAGAATTTTTAGATATAGATAAAAGAAATGCCTGGGCCAGGCTTTTCCAGGTGATATGTTTATTCTTTTTTTCCTAAGGTTGTGCATGACGAAATATTTTGATTTATGCTGCAATTACTACTAATAAGTCCAGATTATATTGTTGTAATTACTTTGACAATAACTAATTTTTGATTATTTGATGGTTAGAGTTTTTTCAACGTGTAAGAGTTAATTGCATTGACATCTTGATTTATCTCAAGATTTGTTTTTTTCATGCACTTTAACCGCTATGTACCTCTTTTGTCAGTCTAAAGATACCGTACATAATTGACTTTTAAAATGCGCGATTATTTTATTTTCAGATATAAACATTTCCTATTTATATTAGCTGAAAAAAATAATACATAGCAGGGATCTGTTTAATATAATTTTGGGTCCTTAACAGGACCCTTCACAAAAGTTTTCATCTTGAAACAGGACCCTTCACAAAAATTCTCATCTTAAAACAGGACCCTTCACAAAACTTTTAATTTCAAAACAGGATCCTTCACAAAATTCTTTACCCTAAAAATAGACCTTTCACAAAACTTTTCCACCTCTAAACTGAACTTTTCACAAATTTAATCATTTAAAAGTGAAATCTGACCTGTCACAAAACAATTAGTTATCCAATTACATATTTCTTAGCTTTTTTTATACATTAAGGATAGATACATAGGAACTTGAATATAACTATACACTGCTCAAAACAATTAGGAGAGCACATGGTTTTAACAAAATTACACAAATACTTACACCAATAAGTAACTTAAATTAAAACATCCATAATTTAAAGCGTAGCAGAAAACAGAAAAATAAAACTTCGAATGCAAATCGAAGTTCATGACGTCAAAAACCAGAAAAAGGAGATAAGTGAAGAAGTCAGGATTTTGCAGAAATATCTTTCAATGTCTCAGTTGCGAAATTCAATAGCTCAGCTTTTGTTTTGAGAAAAGGGTGATTTGAAAATGTCACAACAACGTGATTTACCGGAATCCATGGCTTGGCGTAATAGAGATAGACTTGAATCCGAGCAAACACAATGAAGTCTAGCGGACGCTGTTATAGTTGCAAGAAATGTCCTTGCAAGGCTGTGGAATCTATTCCAAGAAACAGGCAATGTTAGATGTCGACCAGGGCAAGATCGACCACATGCACCACAGCAACTGATGACCGATATATCATGTTAACAGCTCGTCGAGACAGAAAAGGGGATGATACTCAGTTGCAAAAACGGTAGCTCTTGGCAACATGATGAAAGGTGTCCAGCCAAACAGTGCGAAATATGCTTCATCAGGGTAGTCTCTATGCACGTAGGCCAATGATTCGGTTGACCACAAGCCACTGTGATGCGGCCTGAAGAAGTTGGGCTGCTGAACATCATGATTGAACATTGAAGCCAACGAATTGGAGTCAAATGCTGCTTCCCTATTCAGTCTGGAATGTGACACGACGTGATTTTGTATGTAGGGAAAGGGGCACTCAGAATAACCACACATTTGTTCATGAAAGATCACATTATAGACAAGGTGGGTTGATGGTATGAGCTGGAATCAGCATAGGTGGATGCACAGACCTGCATATCATTTGGAATGACACTATGACGGCCCCATTGGCGCACCCATGGGGGGGGGCTAAGGGGGCTGAAGCCCCCCCCATTCCCTGAAACTTAATAATGAAGTAACTATATAAAGTTATCTATAATTTTTTTATTAATTTAAAAAAAAATTTTTTTTTAAAGGTCTTTAGAAAATGTTTAAAACCTTTGTATCTCATTTCATCTTTATTCTCAAATCGTTTTCGACATACGTTAAGCGTAAAGACTTATAGCGGTACTCTGATTCTCTCAGTTCTGAGTGCACATCCATCATCCATATTTTTAGCATGGTCAAGCGGATTCAAGTCCAAACGAGGGTGGTATTTCAGTATTTCGTCTACGTTGTACATCTGTGTAATGGACAATACGACCCATTCAAGGTCGATAAACGATTGGCACTATCCATTTTGCAAAACACTGAAGTGGGGTGCTGGAGAAATGGCAGCCCCACACTAAAAACCTTTTATTACTCTAGTACAAATGGGGTACAAATGAGGTATAAACGATTGGCCCTATCCATTTTGTAAAACATTGAAGGGGGGGGAGGGTGGAGAAATGGCAACCCCACACTAAAATCTTTTTATTACTCTAGTACAAATGAGGTGCAAACGAAAAGATTGTTGGTACAAACGAGGTATAAACGATTGGCCCTATCCATTTTGTAAAACATTGAAGTGGGAGGGCTGGAGAAGCGGCAGCCCTACACTAAAAATCTTTTATTACTCTAGTACAAATGAGGTACGAACGAAGAGATTGTTGGTACAAACGAGGTATAAACGATTGGCACTATCCATTTTTTAAAACATTGAGTTGGGGAGCTGCCTTTTCTCCAGCCCTCCCCCCCCCTCACTAAAAACCTTTTATTACCCTAGTACAAACGAGGTACAAACGAAATGATTGTTGGTACAAACGGGTATAAACGAGGTATAAATGTTTGGCACTATCCGTTTTGTAAAACATTGAGGTGGGGAGGAGGGACTGGCCGTTTCTACAGCCCCCCCCCCCCCCCCCACTAAAAACCTTTTATTACTCTAGTACAAATGAGATACTCTTTTTTTTTAGCATCATTCGTGTTAAGACATTTAACTCAACGTATAAAAATAGTTTTAAATTTTATATTTGGAGAATTTATATCATCAAAGCTCGAGAAAATCATCTAAGATTAGAATAATTCACCAGCACTTCATCATTAAAATGGTAAGCATACATATTAATTTCTTTCTAAGGATAATTACACTAGTATATTCGTAAGCATAAAGTTTCAAATTTATTAATAGCCAAGAGAGGGCATATCCCGCAGTCTGCCCCTCCCTCCTGTGCCAAACTAGGTACTAATTTACTGAATCATGGACACAAATAAAAATTGCTAAGACAAAAATGCAATGAATCAGTGAAGAATTCCGTTTTATACAGGTTTTTGCTTTAGCAGGTAAACTTTCAAGGTGTTTCATTTGCTGAGACTATGGAATGTTTGCAATCAAGACAATATTACGTTATAGACAAGTTTCATTTACACAAGTTAAACAGTATGGGGTTATTTACACAAGTTTTACGTATACAGTTTAACCAGTGTAAATGAAACCTGTCTATAACGGAATATTATCTTAATCGCAAACATTCCATGGTCCCATCGAAAGAAACACCTTTACAGTTTACCAGCTAAGACGAAAACCTGTCTAAAGCAGATTTTCTCACCGATTTATTGCAATTCCGTCTTAGCAATATTTACTGTTTTTGTATCCATTGTATCCTAGCCAAAGAAGACTCCATATTATAAAATTGATTTGTTTTCCTATTCACAGTAGATGTAAATTGTCATGTTAATGGTTTTTAGCTCACAGGCTATCAAAGCCTGAGAGCTAATGGCCGCCGGTCCTGTATGTACGTAACACGATAACTCTTGATAGAACTAACCGCTTTGCTTCAAATTTTGCTTATAGGTTCATTGTGATAAGGCGATTCCCTGGTTAGTTTTGGGGTTCATTAGTTAATTATAAGGGGGTAGGGGGATGGTCCCCCTGTTAATATATTGTCAATTTCTTTATTTTTCGAGGATTTATTTCAAATTCTTTGAAATAAGAGTATAATATACTGTTAGTGTGAATAGCCTGTGAGCTCAATGCCCTCAGTTTAACTGGGCAGTTTTCTCTTTATTTATTAGCTCACAAGCGATCAAAGCCTGAGAGCTAATGTGCCCACAGGATCTGTATGTACGTAACACATGGGCTGACAAGTTCCCGGACTGGCACACAAATGGCGTTGCAATCGCCGAACCGATGTTTTTTTTTAGTAAATACTAACCTTTAAAAGGTAGTAGAAAAAATGCCATGACGATTCGCCATGTGGATAAAACGTTAGAGTGGTTTTAGTTGAACGACTTTGTTGATAAACAAAAAAATGGATAACAAGAATTTCAAGAATTGTTATTTGATGGGGAAAAAATACCGTTCAAACAAAAGCTTGGCTAGATAAGCGTTATACGGACACTGCACCAGGTAAATCAACCATTATTGACTGGTTTTTAAACGTGGTCGTACGGACACCAGTGATGCACCACGCAAAAGAGGTGGTTACTCCGGAAAACATAAAAAAAGTCCACAAAATCGTTTTGGGGAACCGTAAAGTGAAGTTGCTGGAGATAGCTCAGACTCTGAAGATATCCAAGGAATGTGTAGGTTTTATTTTGAATGAACATTTGTCTATGAAAAAGCTGTTGTCAAAGTGGCTGCCGCGCGTGTTGACTTTTGACCAAAAACAACAACGAGTTCTGAGCACTGTTTGGAGCTTTTTCGTTATAAAATTGTTATTTATTATTAAATTATTATTATTAATCATTTATTAAATTATTATTATAAAATTATTATTATTAAATTATTTTTAAAATTATTATTAAAGTATTATAAACTTATTTTTAAATTATTATTATTATTTTTAAATTATTATTATTTATTATTAAAGTTATGTTATTTATTAAAGTTATAAAGTCATAAAGTTATAAAGCTTTGTTAAAAAGTTGTGTTTTCTTTATTAGACCGGGAACTTATCAGCCCATGTGTTAAGTATGTATGTACATAACACGATAACTCTTTATAGAAATATCCGATTTGCTTCAAATTTTGAATATAGGTTCATTCTGATAAGGCGCTTTCCTGATTAGTTTCGGGATTTCATTGGTTAAGTATAAGGGGGAGGGAACAGGGACTAAATGGATTTTTCATGCAGAATTATCCGATTTGCTGCAAATTTGGTATACCTGGTCCTGTTTATTCTGATATTGGATTTGGAAGTTCATTGGTTAAGTATAAAGGGTGGGAATTGGGGAGAAAATCCCCCTCCCCCTTAATTTAGCTAAATGGGAATATCATGCAGAATTATTCTTTGAAATAAGAGTACAATATACGCAATCAGCGTGAATAGCCCGTGAGGTCAATGCCATCAGTTTAACAGGGCACTTTTCTTTTCTTTTCTTTTTTTTTAATTAAAAAAGTTTTAAAAATAAATTGAATGTTCGTAATATTAATTAATTAATAGAAGAATAGTTTTCCCCCTGTAAATACACAGCGGCAAAAAAACCGTTGATACTGAAAAATAAATAAGTAGATAACATTTTCTGTCATTCATATCAAAGTTCTATTTATAGTAACAGGCTAACTATTTTATTATAAAATTATATTCTTCTGTTTTCTTCACAAAATGTTTCATTCTGTTCATTTATGATAAATAATATACGTTTTAGCATATGTTCAAATTCAAGCGATATCGAATTACTGATGATAAAGCAGAGATGCACAAGAGCAGTCATCGTAATTTCATTACGTTGCTGCACTACAACAAATACCGTACTATTACATTACATAAAATATTATATTACAGAATATGTCAGCTTTATATTGTAAAATAAAGCATTTTTGTAAAATTTTTCAGTAATCGTAAAGTATAAAGGAAAAAATCTGCACATATCCATAAATAATTAACAAATTTTGTATCACTGATGAATATCAGAAGTGATTATAGTAAATTTCAGCTACTGTTGCAGTGTGCAAATGCAGATGGTCACTTGATCACCGACTTGTGAGTGTCATGCAAATGCATTAGAGGTCTGCACAGGCCAGAATTTCGAGGCCAGGCCCGAACGAAATCTATCTTGCCCGTTGCAAAAGTTAAAAGTTTGGCCCGGCAAGTACAAAAATCAAAGAAAACAGGCCCTACCCGGCCAGTGACAAAATCAGTTAAATCATGGCCTATCCACTCCGCTCAATATGTATTTAAAAAAATTCCAATTTTACTCAACATAAAATTAAGATTCTTTTAAAGAATATTGCATACATATTTTTGGAGAAATTTTACAATATATTTTAACTTATTATATGTTTACAAGACAGAAAAAACAGAATAGCAACATTAATGATTACTCAGATTTTTCAGCCTTCAAATAAAGATTCAATCTAAGAATTAATGTAGTTTAGAATAAAAGAGAAAAAGAGGGTTAAAAAATTGTAACTTTTAAGCTGTATAAAAAGTAGATTTTTGAAAATATTTCTTCGTAATTTATTAAAGCTCTTCTCAAATCGAATGGCACTACTTTCTGACACATTTATGATTAATCATTATCATTTATCATTTAAATCTATTTTCTTCAGGAATGCGTATCTATGTAATCGAATAGTGCTTTCCTTTTTCTGATAAATGCAAAAAATCTTTCAGAAAATACTATCAGAATTGGCGTTTTGAATTAAATTTCCAGACGCGATAGTACGGTAAAGAAGAAAAGCCTATCGTAACAAGAAAGGAATACTTATATCTCAATAGGTTATTTATTTATCAAAAAATGGAAAACAGTACTCGATTCCAAATCTCTTCAAAAGTCAGACCTGTCAATTTTATGACTTTACAGTTAAAAATAAAAGTCAAAAAATGTTTCGGAGAGTTTCATGTTGTGAAACTGGGAATTTGAGAATCACTTAAGGCATATTTTCACTGAATCCGTTAACAGCAACTTATTATTTCTATTACTATTTTGACAAAACAAACTGTTTGGACACAATTAAGTCCAGTTCCGACCCGGCTCGACTGTATATAAAAGAATTTAAGCCTGATCTCGGCTCGACCCGAGTCTGCTAAAACAATAAAACTTGGACTCAGACACATTGTAAACATCCGATGTCGATCTCTACGCTTGACATGTTATATTACTCTATTGATGATCTGTTGCTAAACTAGCGTCACTTCATGAAACAGATTTATACTTATTCTCGCGAACGTTATCATCACATTTTACCGGCTTCGTTTAAATTTTTATATCGGGCCGGTTAAACGTAAAATTAATTTTTAAATTGGTAGTGACAGTGATGAACTGATTTTTATTCAAAGACGAAAAAAGTGTTAAACGTATATCTTACAAATATTCTGATTCTGACGATGCATGAAAACAATTGAAGTTTCAACAAGTAAAAATCTACAAGTCATCACAGGTCCGAGGCCCATACCCGGCCCCATTAAATTTTTTTGTTAGCCTGTTTATTTTGTCAGTCGGCCCGGCACGGCCTATCAAAAATCTTCTAATTCTGGCGGCCCGGCCTGTTTTAAAGTTTACCTTCATTTTGCCGGATACGGGTCGAGCCGGGCCTGTGCAGACCTTTAAAATGCATTACCTCCCGCCAAAGCGAAATCCTGGGTGCGTCACTGGACTGCCCAAAGGTATACAGACGAGATACTGAGACCTCATGCCATACCTTACGCTTCACCCATGGTGATTCCTTTATTTTCATGCATGATGATGCCTAACCGGATACAGTTCATCTATTAGAGAACATGGTTGAAACTGAAACAATATAGTGTATGGAATTGCCAGCATGCTTTCCTGACCTGAATCAGATCGAGCAGGTTTGGGACACACTCGGACAATGCATTGCAGCAAGACGAAGGCTTTCATTTATTGTCTGGGACAAGGAGATTGCAATTTTTGAAGATTGGAACAGTATTCTTCAAAGTCTTATCGATAACCTCATCACATCCATGGAAAAAAGGTGTGCAGCAGCCTTAGCTGTTAGAGGGGACCACATGCCGTATTAAACAACTTACATCATTACTAAACAATACTTTTTTTTTGTAATTTACATGTAACCAAATTGTTGCCCTAAACCATCTTTTCATGTTCTTTCCATCGTTTCAAAGAATTAAAGCTAACTTACAATTTTTTTTGCGTCTTATTTTCTATATTGTGCATTGATACATGTGTACTCTCCATTTTATACCCATGCATGGCTGTCTCGCAAGGTTCTCTTCTTTTATTTGCTTGCTCCCCTAATTTTTTTGAGCAGTGTATTTTCAAATTCACACAATTATGACTATAATTTTCACAAATATAAAAAAAACTGTTCACAATTTCACAAAAACAGGACCCTGTGAGAAAATTCTGGACAGACCCCTGCATAGGGTAGATGTGCCAGTAATGGACACCCTTAAGGAATTTCTTTAAAAATTATTTTTTAATTAATATTAATTATTATATTCAGGGCTGCCATTTGCAACTAAAATGCTACTAAAAGCGACTATTTTCAGCATCAGGCAACTATGGCTACTATTTTAGCCCAAAAACCTTCAAAAGTGACTATTTTAGAGGAAATCCAGAAAAAAGGAGACTATTTTCCAGTCCCAACTACTATTTTTGTTAAAAAAAAAAAAAAATCTCAACTTTGTCAATTTTTTAACCCAATACCCCAATCTAATATTTCCGTATAATTTTTTAAAGTTTTTTATTCAATTTTTAAAATATGTAAAAACCTCCCTTTGAAATTAAAAAAAAAATTACTTTTTCAATATAAATGTAGTGCAAAGATACCAACATCCAAATTTCAGTGAAAAACTAATTACTGATTTTTGGTTTGGCTACCACCCATAACCCTTATGCTTTACAGTATATTTGTCCAATTTTTGATTGTTTTTAAAGGTATTTAACCCTTTAACTGTCGTATGAACCACAAACAATTAACTGTAGATTTGTTCACTGTGCTGCGTGAATCGTATTTGTTTCGAACCTCGTATAAATGCTTCATTCCAAAAATTTGAATTAATAAACGAGCTGAAATACATGCTACTTAAAAGTAAGAAAATCTTGTTTTCTATCGCAATTTTTCAATTTATTAAGAGATTTAAAATGTTGAGAAAAACATTTAGAATATTGCCTTTCTTAGGTATTTAGATAGCTTTATTTGGCCCATTGGTGTCTATAAAATCAGACTTTATTTTTCTCAGACGATTTTGCTATTTTATTTTACATAAATTTCTTCTAAAGAATAGATTAGTATATACACATATTTTCTTTATCAAATGCATCCTTTTTTGACAAAACCACTTTTGATTGGCAGATTTCTTGTTTCAGTTAATTTTTGTTTACAAGATGGAATTAAAATTGCAGCTAATAACATGCAATAAAAGTTTTATTGTTTTCAGTTACCTCACAGTAATGCTCAAGTACAAGATAAGTATATTCAATTTAGCTTGGGAAAACCAAACTGCATTCTGATCCTTATCTCAGATGATAATTTTAAAAGTTTCTTCTTTCTTTTCGTTTCTGTGTGTGTGTGTGATTTTATAATTAAAATACAAAAAGTAGAAAATTTGGATGGTAGGGGAAAATGTAGATTTTCATGATGTTGTTATTTTTATGGAAAATAAAGATTCTTGCCCCTCTTTTCTTAAGTAAACATGCAACTATTTTGGCTACTATTTTTGTGCAAATGCTACTATTTTGGCTACTAGTTTTTTCATTGTAGGCTTCTAAAGCAACTATTTTTTATGCCATTAGGCAGTGGCAGCCCTGTATATTCCACTTTTTTAATATTATATTAATCTATCAACATTATTTAATCAATCTCATCTAGTCTTATTTCCCAATGTGAACTGAAATTTAATTGTAAATAACAGAAATAAATCAAAACTCCCTAAATTCCAATAATGGACACCGACAGAAAGTAATAGATAATTAATATTATGATTGTATTTAAAACTAGAATTTAAAGAAAGCATATTAATGAAATAAAATAGTAATTTTCAAATAAATTTTACAATTAGGATATCAATAATTAATAAAATATTTATGAGAATAATTCACTGGTTAAATTATTGTCATTATCACAAGATCAATATTTTAATTATTTTAGATAGAAGCTTTAAAATACTAAATTTTAAGGAATTACATTTATCAAATTATTGAGACATTGGGGTGTTTAGAAGGGATAATTTAAAAAAAACCTTACAATAAAGTCTTGCAGTTCTAGTGCATGGAGTCTTATTTCCTATTATTCTTAACAGTTAAACTTCCTAACACTGCTTGATATATTACTTTTAGTAATTTATATAAAAAATATCAAATAAATGAAAGTGTTGGTTGAATGTTTTAGAACAGATGTGTTACTCACACACAAATGTTTGACGACTTTTTGATTGGCGCGATTTCCAAACCCGTGCCAAACAAATAACTTAATACAAAAGCCAGGTTACCATTAAAGGAAAAAATCCTCAAAATTTGGCAACATTTTTCCTTTTTATAAAGGATTTTTTTTTAAAAAATCGGTGTGTGAGTGTAAGACATCATAGCCTGTTTTTTAAATACTAAATAATTTTTAAAAAAAATAAAATTTCAGAATTGAGATATATATATTTATGTACGTACTAGTTGTTTTGTCAAAGATGAAAAATCAAACATTTAAGACAGAAAATAATAGATTTTTAATAACTTGTGTGACTTAAAAAATTGTCTTTATTTAAATAGGGGAGAGCTTGAGCCCCTCATTTTCCTGTGCCCTTAAACATTATTCTCTGCTTCCTAATTGCCACATTATAAAGTATGCAAGGCACGGTTGAAAAAAAAATAATTTGATTACAATCTTAAAAATCTTATTAATTATGTGTGAAATTAATAAAAACAGCTATTTATAAAAAAAATATTGTTATTACATTCTGGTAAGTGCAATTTAAAAAATTAAATTTGATTACTTAGCTTTTCAGTTAAATCAAAAAATTTTATGCACTATAAACATTACTGAAATTGCTTTTTTAGTAACGTCCACATGGGGTGTCCATTACTGGAAATTGACTAATTAAGCATTCCAGTAATGGACCATGGTCCTAAAATCTGAAAAATAAATCAAATTTTGTAAATTGCCATTATTATATAAAATGCAAAATTTTCTATTGCTATTAAAACAAAAACATGCAATTTTTTCAAGAAAATAAAAAATATATAAATTTAAATTAAGTGAAGCATGCATGTTCATTAAGATTTTCGCAGTAAAACAGTAGAACTGTGAAACATTATTTTCTGCTTCCTGATTGGTTTGATCAAGAGTGTCAACAATAACCCAGATTATAAAACATGCAAGGAAGACTAATGAAAATAAAGCTAAATTTTTATTGGTTATTTTTTTATAAACCAAAAACTTTGAAGGTGGTCCATTACTGGCACATCTACCCTATATAGTTTTCAGATTTTTTCCTCAAGTAAAATATATATTCGATCACAATCATTTGTTGTTTATTTCATCCTATATATGTATTTTTTTCGTGTACTCTTTCAATGTCAGAAATTAAAAATATTTAAAGAAAGAAAAATCAAAGAACAATAGCTACTCTTAAAAATGTTAATAATGTAGATAAATGCGAGCTGCATTAAGTGGCAGGGGTCGATCGAGGTAAAATTTGGGGCTTATTTTTGGGTTCCTTCACAAAAATTCATTTAATAAAACAGGCTTCTTCACAAAATTCCTCTTAATAAAATAGGTCTTTTCACAAAATTCCATTTCTTAAAAACATACTTTTCATTAAGTTATTTTATTTTGTTAGGTTTAAAAAAAAAAAAAAAAAAAGTTCATCAGAAAGGAAAAGTTTAGCAGAAGGACTTAAAAGAAGTTATTAGAGTAACTGGAACTTATCTTTCGTTACAAAATGTTAATTTTCACAAAAGTAACTTTTACTTTTTACAAAATGGGCCCCAAAGAAAAAAAAAACCCTGCATCAACCCCTGAAGTGTAACTTATTTTTTAGGGTTATTTATAAATAACACAGAAATTAGTGAAACAATAAACGAAGTGAGAAAAACAACAAAGGTCTTTGGGAAAGGCAAAACCTAATATGAAAATAAAACCCTTCATAAATCCATTTAATAAAACAGGCCACTTCACAAAGTTCCTCGTAATAAAACAACCCTTCATAATTTTTTTTTTAATAAAACAGGCCCTTTCACAAAATTCCTCTTAATAAAATAGGTCTCTTCGCAAAATTCCATTTCATAAAAACACTCTTTATTTTAAGTAATTTTATTTTGTTAGGTTTTATAATATGTAGTTTGCAAACAAAACAAATTCACCAAAAAGGAAAACTTTAGCAGAATGGCTTAAATAAGTTATTTTTTTATGATTGTATTTAGAATCAGAACTTAATGAGATAAAATAGGGTGAAAGCATCTGTAATTGACCATTTAGTGGAAATTTCTTTTTCTAAAGAAATTATAGATATATTTTTCTGCAGACTTTCCTAAATAGTAATTAAGGTATGATTCATAATCCTGAAACATTTTCCCATTTTCTTTTCTAGAATTTAAATTATTCATAGTATTACTTAGAAAGCGAGATTGCACCATTAATGAGGAATTTTCACGTTTTCTGATTTTATTTTTATATAATAGAAAACAGAAAAATAAGAACAGTATGTTTGTTTTTTTATTTTTAGCTGTAATTGTTGCTGTAATAGTTTTTATAGCGCACTATTTACCGTGTTGCAAAAACGATATTTTCCTACGTCGGTCTTGTGACGTCACAGTCCATGACAAGGAAGAGAAATGCAGCATTTGTTCACGCTTTCGATAGCGGGCTTGACTGTTTTCTTTTCTTGTAATAAAATGCGTGTGTGTTATATTATCAGGAGTAATAGAATCTTTAAGTACATATAAATGTTTCTAAAAATCTAAACCACTCAAACTGCAAAAAAAAAAAAAAAAAACAATTTTTTAAAGACATTTTAAGAAAATAGTTTTTATTTAAACATGATTTCCGTCTACACATATATAAAGCATTGATACAACAACCAATATATATATATACTTATTTGATATGATGTGTACAAACTGTCAAATATCAGGCTATTTGTTTATTTTAAATGCTTATCAGTATAAAATTAATTTTTTTTGCATGAAAGAAAGATGGAAATTTATAATTAACCTGAAAAAAGTAAAATGTATTTCTGTGATGCATCATTATTTTTTAGCAGAAATCAAAATATAGGTTTTGATTAGAAAAAATAATAAAATATTTATGCATTTAACTAGATATAAGTTAGAGATGTGTCATTTGTTAAGGAACGATTCCAAAGGAATGACTCCGGCAGTGAAATTGAAGGAACGATTCCAGTCTTTAAAAAGGAATCGGTCCTTTTTGGAATGATTCCTTTGATTCGGTCCAAAAAGGACCGATTCCTCGGAATCAGTCCAGGATGTACCGACTCTGAAAAGGCGAAAAGGACCGATTCCTTGGAATTAGTCCAAAATGTAGCGATTCCGAAAAGGAACGATTCCTAGGAATCGGTCCAAAATATACCGACTCCGAAAAGGACAAAGTCCTTGGAATTAGTCCAAAATGTAGCGATTCCGAAAAGGAACAATTCCTAGGAATTGGTCCAAAATATACAGATTCCAAAAAGGATCGATTCCTCGGAATCGGTCCTGAATGTACAGACTTCGAAAAGATAGAGTTCTCGGAATCGGTCCTTGTTCTTTTAGAGTGGCCAGTTTTAATAAATTAAAATACGCTATTTTATTTTAAAATAGCAGATTTTGATTCTATTAAAGCAGAGTTTCTGGTCAAAAAAATCCTCCTAATGTGTACGTGATAAAAAAATAATAAAAGAGAGAGAGAGAGAAGTGCGAGGGGCGATTGATTAATAAACTGTAACTGTGTATTACTTTCTCTTAAATTTATCTTAAGATAAATAGAAGTATATTATTGTACTTCAGTTAAAATATTGTCTATTATTTAGCTTTGTACTTATTACCTGCGACTTAATTACATTGCTATTGAAATTTTTTGTGCTAAATTGATCAGAAAGAAAAAAATTAAGAAAAAAAATTAATGTAAAGTAAATGCTTGTTTAAATAATAGTGAGAAATATATATATATTAAATCTGATTAGAAACAGTTTTGAATAATATAAGAAATACATCGCTTTGCCCTGAACAATTTCATTTTAATCTGTTAATAATAACAGATTTTTTTATTTGAAAGAACTGATTTTTGATCAATTTTAATAATTGCATGGTTACGCTCTTTCGTGTATATTTCACTGTTTCCTGTGTTTCAAGCATAATTTTAATTTGAGGATCCTCTCTGTCAAAAGAAAAATAAAAAAATCCCTGACGGCTCGGCCAGCAGACACAGGTAGATTTCGAAGACTCAGATCGTGGGGAGCCTGCATGGGTGCAAGTTTTCCGTCCAGAGGACGGAATTCCGTCTGGAAAATTTCCAAGGAGGGAAACGGGACGGAAAAAAATTCGCCGTTTTTTCGAGATTCTTCGACGAAATATGCCGTTTTTTCGAGATCCTTCAACGAAATATGCCATTTTTTCAAGATCCTTCAACAGAATTTCTGTTTTTTTGCGATCCTACGACGAAATTGGCCATTTTTCCGTGATCCTTCAAAGAAATAAGCACTTTTTTCCACGAACCTTTGACGAAATTGGTGTTCTTTTCTGCAGCCATTTGACGAAATTTTTGTTTTTTCCATGGCACTTCGACAAACTTCGCATTTTTCTGCAATCCTTCAACAAAACTCGTTTTTTTTTTTTTTTAAATTAACGGTCTTTGGACGAAATTCACGTTTTTTCCGCGATCCTTTGTCTAAATTCGCCTTTTCCCGAGATCTTTCGATAAAACTTGCATTTTTTCGCGATCCTTCGACATAATTCGCCGTTTTTTCACGATCCTTTGACAAAATTGCCCATTTTTCCGTGATCCTTCAACCAAATTAGCAGTTTTTTCCACGATCCTTCGACGAAATTGGCGTTTTTTCGGCATCCATTTGATGAAATTTGCGTTTTTTCACGATTTGTCAACGAAATTAGCCATTTTTCACGATCCTTTAATGAATTTCCTGTTTTTTCCTCGGCCTGTGGACGAAATTCACGTGTTTTCTTCTATTCTTTGACGAAATTTGCCATTTTCTCGAGATCCTTTGACGAATTTTGCCGTTTTCTCGAGATCCTTTGACGAATTTTGCCGTTTTCTCGAGATCCTTTGACGAATTTTGCCGTTTTCTCGAGATCCTTTGACGAATTTTGCCGTTTTTTCGAGATCCTTTGACAAATTTTGCCGTTTTTTCGAGATCCTTCGAAGAATGTTGCCATTTTTTTGAGATCCTTCGATGTTCTGTCTAAGTTGTGCATTCAGAGAGGAAGTTTGGGTGGAGAATTCAAAATATTTTCAGTCTTTGCCACATCTTAAAGTCAAAACATGCGTTGTGTGTGCGCTTGGAGGATGTGTGTGTGTGTGTGGGGGGTCAAAATATTTTCAGTCCTGGCCACATTTCAAACTTGCATCCATGGGTGCCTGTCTGTTGGGAATTGCAGAAGAAATGACCTTTTTGCCATGATGCTGCAGTTGGAACTGCCCACTTCGAGATTTAACTTGTCTGCTGGCGGAGCCGGCAGGGATTCTTTTATTTTATTATTTATTTATTTATTTATTTATTTTTTGTTATAAGGGTTGGTGATATAAAAAACTTGTCAATATAAAAGTTTTAGATAATATTAAGAGGATTTATAATAAATTTAAGCGTATTTGATATCTTGTGAATTGACGAAGTAATGAATTTTTTTCTTCTTCTTTCTTTCTTCTCCCTTCAGCCCTTTACCTAGAATTAATAATAATTTTAAATGGATTCGATACGTAACGTATCATAACTGAGAAGTTATAGGGGGGGTTTCTGTTTTCACAAAAAGCCTCCCCCCCCCCCTCGGTTCAATTTTGCCCATTAACGAACTTGACCGAGATTTTATGCCCTTGATTTTATGTATCCGTTTGGAAGAGATTTGTGCAGAATTATTAAAGTTATCGTGTCCATAAAAAAGCGACATAGATAGATAGATAAAGTTTTGAACTAGGGGTGGTTTTGGGTTCTGGGAGTCATAATCGGCGTAGATCTACAAATTTTTAAAAAAAATTCCAACTTAGTGGAGAATGTAATAGGTAGTATTTCTTACAAAATCTACCTAATAAGAGCATTTACGAGTGCTTCAAATAATTTAACCGCTATTCGCTACCCTTATGACCGTTTTGAGTATGAACGGGAAAGAAAAATTATGTGCTACATATAGATTATCAGACATTTCCCAACATTGTGACATATGTATTGTGACTGCGTATTTTATGATTTTCTGTTTAATAGATTTATGTTAAGATTACATTAAACTAGTTTTATAATATATGTATATAGTAAAAAAGTATATAGTACAGTCGAACCTCGTTAACACGAAATCGCTTAACGTGAAATTTCGCTTAACACGAAATAATACTGAGGTCCCGTCAGATTAGTCTGAAAATCAATGTTAATTAATTCGTTTAACGCGAAATAGAATTTCAGAAATTCCCGCTTAAGGCGAATTTTTTTTTTGTTTGCTCCAAAGTAAAAAAAAAAAAAAAATCCTTATGTAATGTTTTTTCCAATATTTCAAACTAACTTAAATATCACATATTCTTATTAAAAAGGGAATTCTCTTGTCGTTTGAAAAAGATATAAAGTGGAAGAGGGTTTCAGAAAATCGTGAATTACTGAATTCCTGACTAATCCCTGCTTTTCTTTGATCTCTGATGTGCACAAGCATTAACCGTATGAGCTATAGATCAGTCACAATGAAAGATTGGGTGAAGGAATTTCCTTTTTGAAAGTAATTCTCCCATTACCCAGTTAACTGTATTGATAGTGACATAAACCGCGTTTCCGAATTCCCCTATCTGTGAGTGACAATCCTTATTTCACTACCTGACTAACATAATTGAAACTCTGTTTACAGTTGCTCTGTAGAATTCTGTGAAAGATGAGTCGAAAACAACAAGTTGCATCTTTAGAAACCAAGCAAAAAACTTTAAACGAAGTTAGCAATAAAGAGCTGAAAAAATCAGAAAATGCCGCGAAGTATGTGACACCTTCAATTCTTCTACAATTGAACCTCTCTATAATTTTAAAAAATCGTGAAAAGATTGAAACCACCTATGATGTGAGTCAATTCAAACCAGTAAGAAAACGAATGTGTAGAAGAAAGAATGAATAAATTGAAAGTGCTCTCTTGCGGTGGATAAAAGAGGCAAGAAGCTAGAATATTGTTATGAATTTTGCAGTTTTGCAAGAGAAAGTCGATATTGAGTGTCACTCCCAACGGCTTTTGCTGCTGCTCGATGAGAGCGACTTCATTTGTTCTAACGGATGACTGAAAAGATTTAAAGAGCGTCATAGAATTGTCTGCAAAAAGACATGTAGCCAAAAAACGGGAAATTCTTTCTTAGACATTCTATTTTCCGAGTACATTTCCATAGATCAAGATGTACTGACTTCGGATGTGACGACAGACTAAGAAAGAATTGCTGAAAAGAAAAAAAAATGACAACATTGAAGTGTCGGAGGAGGAGGAAGAAATTGACACCGAACGGAAAAGTTTAGTGTCATTAAAATAATCTACCACAGCATTGACAACTGTACAACGTTTCCTTCTGGAGTAACAGGTTGCTTCCAGAACTTTGAACAAATTAGATGAGGTCCATACGTTCCTAAAAGAACTACTCTACAAAAATTTAAGACAAAAGTCAATAACTGACTTTAAAAAAATGATTAGCAAGTAAATAAATTTATTATTGCCTAAAAAATGATGACTAGTTTGTTAATGAAATTTTCTATTTCTTATTAATTTATGATTTTATGAGCAGGGTTATATTTGTAGGTCAATTTATTTAGTTTTTATATCTAACATAGATGGCCCCACTATTGTGAGTGACGGTTAACACGAAATTTCGGATAACACGAAATAAATTCGCAGTCCCTTCAATTTCGTGTTAACGAGGTTCGACTGTATATAGTAAAAATAAAACATAATTTACAATAAAGACATTTTTTTTTTTTGCCAAAAAAAAAAAAAAAAAAAAAAAATGGAGCAGCACTATTACGCTAATTTCTTTTTTAATTATTGACTGCTAAAGAATGCAAGTTGTGATTTTGTATATATATATATATATATATATATACAGTAGAGTCGCGGTTATCCGAGTTAATGTGGACCAAGCTCACCTCGGATAACAGAAAAACTCGGTTAAACGGGATTTACATAAATTGTCACTAATTTAAGGGATAAAATATAAATTTACACACAATTTATTAGATTTTATAGTACACTTAGTCATTGTGATGTACACTGCAAATGCTTGTAGAATAAAAACAGGTAATGAAATTGTTTATTTGAAAAAGTCCTTGATATTTTTGTTATGTTTGTGGGATGATAAACGTTTTTTTTGCTGCAATATTACGCCATTTTTTTAGTGTCATCAATATTGTAGGTGTAGTCTCTTCTTGCTGCTCATTGTAATAAATAGTTTTTTCAATAGAACTTAGACCTTCAGAATGCGTAATTTTTTTCTGATTACCATGGCTTTCATCTTCACTGCTCTCTTGTTCGCGATTTTGAACCATATCTCTAATCATGTTATCTGTAATTTCTTGCTGTTCATCTGCATTCATCCACTCAGCAATGTCTTTTTCAGTAAGGGTTTCAGAAACAGGAAGTGTTTGTGCTAAGCTCAATAGAGATTTGTCATTAGATGCTTCATTTTCATAATTTGATTGTCAATGAAGTGTAAGGTGGAGATGAAAGAAAATTCATAACATTCTGATTTTTTAGTCAAAATAAGAGAAAGGGATTGTTTTTTCTTTCTTTCTTTTTTTTGTTTTTCTTTCTTTTTTTTGTGACTTGGTTAAACCGAAACTCGGTTAAGCGGGACTCGGATAATCGCGACTCTACTGTATATATATTATTGGTGCAGATTCCGAAAATTTGGAAGGAGCCAGTGGCTCCTATAACCAAAAAATCCAGTGGCCACAATTGTGAAAGAAACGCATAAAAACAATAGTGTTTATATGGAGTAAAAAACAAAACAAAAAAAACTCAGGAATTCAAAGTGTAAAGTAATTTATTTAATATACACCACACATGTACAACAAATTTTGAATATTAATTAAGTGTAATATAAATCTTAAACCATGTATCCATTTACAGTTAGAAGTTTGGCAAGATACGGTTTAAAAAAAAATATGTATAAGCTAAGCAATCATGATAGTTGAGAATATTAGGAAAACAATATTTCTTATTTTGATTTTGCCATACAAAAGTACATATAAAAGAAAATCTGAATGTGGGAGAATATTTTGCACTATAAAAATCAAAACACACTTCAAATATTTGTTTTTCTATAAGAAAAATAATTTTGTTATGTGTTTTGGTCTTAATCTTTTAAGATTTTTAATATCAAAATTTCACAAGGGGGATTGGGAATACCAGAAATTGATCACTTTTAAAATCACATGGCGACTTAAACACCGAAAGTTAGTGGCCACAGCAAAAAATTTAGTCGCCACGTGGCGACTGGCGACCGTGAATCTGCACCTATAATATATATATATATATATTTGTCATTTTATTTCTATTTCTTGCTAAATAATAAGAAGTTAAATATCTTTAATTTTGTTTTAATACGACATAAAAGTAGTCATTGGTGGCCACCGTAATACTTACCCATCATGTATATGTATAATGTAAAATATTAAAATAAAAATGTGTAAACTACTTATAAAATGCATTGCAATTCAAATAAAATCCTGGCTTGATGACGTCATAAAAAGGCTCGATTACTGAATTGCTTGAAAGAGGTTTTTCCTTATAACTCCGAAAATAATACTCCTATTAACTAGCGGTTTATTGCATCTGATTAAGCGTCAAATTTCCAATTAAAATATATCTTTGAAGTGAAATTTGGATGAAATACAGGGTCATGAAAAATCGAAGAGTCTGGAAAATAGGATTCCAAATATCTCGGCAACTCATTATCCGATCGACTTCATGTTTTATGCAAAATTTGTTTTTTTATTGTTTTTTATATTTACTACTTAAAATAAACAATTTCGAAAATTTTTATATACCTTTCATCAGAACGAATATTTCGAGAGTCCGAAAAAAAATGTTCCGGTTAATCGAGGTTATTGAAATGAAATAGGCTTCTTCCCATTATTACATACTAAGTACATACCAAATTGCAAGTCTCTATCTCAATTTGTTCGGGAGATAGAGCGTTTACAGACACACAGACGGACGGCAAATTTTTTTTTCTAAAAATATGTTTTTTGGAATCTCCAGTGTCTGAAACGTGTAAATCCGTCAAAATTTTTTTTTAGATTTTCAAAACGATTACAAGACTTACCCTATACTACGTATGATGGGTAAGTAATAAAAGCAAGACAAAAATCGTTTTCCATAATAATTTCTTGTGACAATCGCGATTCCATGATCGGGATTGATACTCGCAACTCCCGAAATCAGTTCCCAGATTAATGGCTGTTACTGTTGTGGTGGATAACAGATATTTGCAGTGCCGAAACTACGGAGGAGCAAACGGGGCATATGCCCCGGGGGCCAGTGTAGAAGCGGGCGCCAAAATAGGATTTGAATTTTTTTCGGTACAAAAAACAAATAAGGAAATTTGAACAAAAAAGACTTGTAACAGGCAACCTAAAATAAAAACATATTCGTTCATTTTATTATCTTTGCTTTCAACAGGGCTGGTTTTTTATCATCACACAAGGGCAACAAAACAGTACTTGATTAACGAATTCTTCCAAGATACTTGCAAGAACAATATACTGTCCTAATTCGGTTTAAATATGCTCGGTATATTTCGGATGTTATCGCGATGACAAGCTTTGAATGTTTTTTGCTTTTGTGTGCTCCTGTAAACGAACTATAACAGCTACATACTTGATTAATGACCTCATCGAAGATACTGGCAGATCAATTTACTGTCCCAAATAGGTTCGAATTGATTCTGTATTTCAGACTTTATCGTGAGTTTTTTCAGTATATTGAAAGTTTAACAGAGTTTTGGAATTATATAGCAGTAATTCTTATTAAACAAAAATTATTAGAAAATAAAATCGATTTAAAAAAAAAAATTGTTTACACCAATGAATGAAAAATTTTAGAAACAAATTACCATTCCTGGTTGTTTTATATTATTGATGTTAATTTTCTTTACTATCATGAAACTGTTGTTGAATTGTTTGTTGTACTAACATTTTAGCCTGCTCTTTTGTTGCGGATTATTTTAGGATTTCACCAAATCACCAAATTTTATATATTTCTATTTTTGAAATAAAATCTTTTTTAAGAGTATCGTATTTTGTATTTTCTTATTTATTTTATGTATTTGAAATCGTATTTGTATTAAACTATAAAGTTGATGAAAGTTAGTTAAGTTATTGAAACATATTGAACTTATATAGTTATGATTTTGTTTCTCATCTCAATATCTACAGTTCTAATTATGTGCAATTTCTAAATTTAAATATACTGGTATATCTTTTCAAAAACTTTCAATCACCTAACAGTTGAATTTCAGAAAACACCCTTTTAATGAATTTTTATGTCATAACAGGAAGTAACAACTAAAATTTTACGATTTCAGGTGCAGGCTTTTCGGTTTTGGCTGTGCATTGATAATGCAGTCAGAAAGGGCATTGTTATATATTAAGACTCTCAAATATACTTCGTTTAATGAATTATGTTTTCCCAAATCGACAGGTATCCGAATTTGATTTTATAAAAGATTCTATTCACGCATGAACTTAATACTAAAAGGAGATAGTCCTGGGAATTGTTTAGAAATGGGCAGACTGAGAAAATGACAGATTTCCAAATAATCGTACCGAAATGGAATGACTCTGAAAACGGCCGGTTCTGAGGAAGGACTGACATGTAAATGAATGGTTGGTTATCTTGGGGTGGATTCTGAAGAGGGGTCTAATTATAAGGCTTAAAATTGGGTAGACCCTAGTGCCAAACATCAGAACTGGAATAAAGATACCTGCATAAAATAAATAATAGTATAAATGGAGGGTCATTCAACGATATATTTTCAAGAGGAAACCCGATTACACTAAAAATGGAATGGGTCGCCATCCTGGTGGGCAAAACAAACAGCTACAATAAAATTTCTTTTATAAACTATAGCGGTAAATGAAAGGTCATTCAGGGGTAAATTTTCAAGAGGAATTGAGTTTAAATGCCATAATAAACCATAAAGTCAGGGAGTATACTTGTATTATGGTAATTATAAAAAAATTGCTAATTAATTGTACACACTTCTCAATGAAATGAACTCTTGAAAACGAAATCATCTGTCCAAAAAATTTTAAAATAAGGCGAATGGATGCGTAAGAAAATAGACGAATACGTAAGAAAATAAATTAGTATTATTAATATTATGAATTTCATGTTCGTTCTAATACTTCCGGATTTGTTCCCTTTTTCTCAAAATTATCCCTTTTATCTTGAAATCGTTATTTTTATCTCGAAAGAGTTTCTTTTTCTCAAAAACCTTTTTTTTTTTTTCGAAATCGTTCCTTTTTCTCAGAATTGTTCCTTCTTTCAGAATCGTTCCTTTTATTTTGGAATCGTTCCTTCTTTTCGGAATCGTTCCTTTTTTACGGAACGACTCCAAAGAACTCGTTCCTTTCGGTGAACGAACCCGGCTGGAACGATTCCCTAAAAGGAACGATGTTGCCCATCTCTAATATAAATAAACACACACATATATATATATGTCCTCCTAAGAGTTATGCTCGACAACTCCCACCCAGACCCCACAGGCTTTAAAAACACGCTAATTTTCTTTGTTTTAAAAACTTTATCTGATTATGGAAGATTAAATGATATTATCATAAGAAGTGGCAATGTTCTGTAATCAGGTTGCCATTCATTTCCCTTTGAGTGAGGGATTTTCGGCACCCCAGACCACATCCACTGTTGTCGCAAAAGCTGATGGCTGTTTTCGCGATTCTTTAAAAATGATCAATTAAACATTTGAAATCAGCTGTTATAAAATGTTTAAGGGATTCTAAAATAACCTGCTCAACAACGCGACTCATTTTTAAACATAAGATCATAAAATTGGCAGGCATGACTCTTGAGGCTATTTGAAATCAAATGAGTTTTCCATTTTTTGATAAATAAATTACTTATCAAGTTGTAAGTGATTTGTGTCTTGTGACATACGTTTTTCCCTTTTCTTGTGCTGCCGTGTCAAGAATGCGGTTGAAAACGCCGACTTTGACAGTGTTTTCTGAAAGATCTTCTGCCTTTGCCAAAAAAGGGAAAATATCTTTTGATTACATAGTTTCTGTTTACACCTGCCTATTTCATGTGTTTCCGAACAAAAATGAATTCAGAAAGTAGCTCTTTTGGATTTGAGAACAGACTCAAGTTAAAACTGTCGCTGCCTCCCGAAGTTTCATAATGTTTAGAAAAAGTTTTATTTTACATGCTATAAGAAAATAGTTTATATGACGTAAATACGATGAATTAAATATATATCATTTTAATTATGAATAATTTTTACCGTTCATTACTTTTCACACGTACTAATTTAATTATTTTAAAGGTTTCTTTAATTTTTAAAAATCACGTGTAAATAAATATTTCGATTGAAAAGTATTTGTAAATGTTATTACACATTTAAGCTATTTTAAATCTGGTAACAGTGGGTAATAAAATGTTATTTCAAACTATGAATTTAATCTTTATTCAAATAATTTAATTTTCAATGAAAAATTTAACAAATTAAAAAAATGTTTTCACATTTCACACCACAATCTAGTCAAGTATGCCTACGAAAGATGATTAATTTGTTATGCATAGTTTTTGATCTTATAAAACTTTTAAAATAAGCTATTTTGACCAATTTTAACATTAAATAGCTATTCTACAAAACTGCATGTTTTTATATGCAATAGCTTCTTTATTATGAGCCAAGAAAGTCAAAATGTCACAATAAATCCAATTACCGTAAAATCCTGTTAATCCGCCCCCCCCCCCTAAACACGACGTAAAATAATTAGGGGGGGGGGTCGCTTACACGGTATTAAAATTGTAGTATATTATATTTATGGGTGGTGGTGTGTGTGTGGGGGGGGGGGAGATGCTAATGGCCGATCGTCGTAAAGTATGCATTATTTTAATAAAGTGACAAAAGAAAAACATTTTGAACAAAAAAATGATATACAAAATAGAAAAACAGTATGACTTCCCGATTAATGCCAATTTCAGATTATAGAAAATTATGGATTTCAGAAGCTTTAACACTGGAATGCATTTAGATAAATAATAACAGTAATATCTGTCATTATTACGGTAACAAAAAAATAAATAAAAGGAACTTAATTTAAAATAATTAAACACTGAGAAATTGCAGTTGAAAATGTTCTGAAATACTTTCTAGAATTAGTAACATTTTATGTGGTGTCGCCATCTGTTGTAAATTAGGAAGATTAAATAAGTTTTTTTTTTTTTTTTAAATCATGATTTCATATCTATAAATGCTAAATAAATAATACAAATAAAAAAAAATTGAGAACTTTAAGAACGAATTGGTAGTGTTGCCAGATTTTTAAAACGAAAAAGATTGCTACCACAAAGATAGCACAAAATACGCTACAAATTTGATTGTGGCGCCATCTACTGATCAGGCAATCTATAAATTTTTTGTGATTGGTTTTCATAATAACGTTAAATATGACTATAAATTCTTTGATAAAATAAATATATTCTTTTTTAATCAAAATATTACACACACAGCATCAAATACACATCTTTTAACTTATTCAATGAGAAACTTTCACTATTGATATTTTTATTACCTTCATATCGCCATGGAGATAAATTTACAGCAAAACTAATGTTTGGTTATATTGCTTTTTCAGATTGACAGTAGTTGAAGTTGTGTATGTACACGTTTGCAATATATCAAAGAATCATCGGAAGAAAAAAAAAACCACTCGTGAGAAAAATTTTTTGCTGTTGATCTTGATGTGCGTGTCGAAATTTCTTTTGAGGGAGGGCGCTTTCTCGGGATTTTTTGAATTTTCCAATTTGTATACAAAGTGGGAGGGGGGGGCGCTTCATCGGGAAGGGTGGATTAACAGGATTGTACGGTACGTCAGCAGCATCAGTTAGGGGAGACTGGTTCACACTGGCCCTATGGGCACAGTGGACCACCCCCTAATATTTTATTTATATAAAATGTTTTTAAGCTTCTCTTCTATCCTAATAGACAACAGCACTGCACTGATTATTTATAGCCATCAGAAAATATGTTTAGCTCAGATTGAACTATTTTATCATGATTGGTTGTTTTGAGCTTCTAAAAGTAAATTTTTCATCATCATATTTTTATTTTTTTAGTAATTAAAGGTTGTAGATAAATAAGATAAAACAGCTTTTTTGCAAAGCTAAGATACTTGTTTTTATTTAACTTTAAAGTTAATATGTTTAAAATAAAGCTATAAACAAATATTAATATGATTATTTATTGAGCTTCAACATGGGGCACAGTGGACCACCCACTCCTGGCGCACAGTGGTCCACAATTCACTCTGCTCCTCTAATGCAGAATGTTTAAAATATTTAATAATTGCTTATTTTCTATGAAGAAATCTTGTTTTAAAGTGGTTATTTAACTGTAAAATAAAGTAAACAAGGGAAAATAACAATTTATTTAACATAGTAAGAAATATTTTGTTTCGTATTTACAGCCTTTGATAAATATAACTGTAGTCTAATTGGTAATGATTCTATTCAAGTAAGATTCATGAGATGCAAATTGAATGGAAAATCAGTTTATTTTTCCCAAAACTGTAGATGAATCTGTTGTTGATGTCAATGATTTCATAATGTTGCTCCTAGATTCAAAAGTATTTCAGGAAAATTCCAGGCTCAATCTTACTCATAAGTATTTTGGAATTTCATTTTCAAATTTCAATGTGCACTGATTTTTTTCTACTTAAGTAATAACTTCAACTATGCAATTGTTGCTGTATTAATCTGTTATTATTTTCAAAATATAATTAATTTTTGTTTTTGTTTCAAAATGTTACTTATAAATTTATATTACTATGTTATTTTGCAGGTAAAGGGGAAATAAAAAATAATTAGATTAATGAAAAATATTAAAAATAAAAATAAATGTACAGCGTGAAATAGCACAAATTAAAAATGTATATATTGGCAAACAGCTGTTTTGGAGCCCCTAAAGCTCCATCATCAGTGCCAATTGAAAAGATTAAAATGAATTAAAATACTAAGCCATATCAATTTGCCTGCTATCTTTCGCACGTGCCGAGATGAACTGGTGGTGACCTCTTCAAAACAACAGCGGAGACAGAAAAATACATGTGACGGAGAGACCAATAGGAACGTTCCACCAGACCGGGAGAGTTTATGTATGAAGGCGAATAAAGGGGGAATGAAATAAGTGAAATGCTTTGTATGGAGGAGAAAAAGGAGGCAGGGGGGGGACTTTGTTGGTACGAAACAGCTGTTTGCCCCCAATAATAAAGTAATCCATATATTTGCCCCAAGTAATCAATATATACATTTTTAATTTGTGCTATTTCACGTTGTACATTTATTTTTAATATAATATAATGGCACAAAGTTTCCCCCCCCCTCCTTTTTCTCCTCCGTACAAAGCGTTTCACTTAATTCATTCTCTTCATTCCCCCTTTATTCGCCTTCATACATAAACTCTCCCGGTCTGGCGGAACGTTCCTATTGGTCTGGATAGACACCTGGAAACATTTTTTGAAAAATTATTAAACTTTTCCCGTGTATATTTATATAAAAATTCTGTAAGGCTGTCTTAAAGCTACCTCAGCGCATTTTGCTCTTTCTAATAAGTTTAGCTGTTTCAAAGATTCAAAACAGTTTATTTAACAATTGAAGAGATAAAACATATAGTGAAACTAAGCCAAATTCTTAATTCAAGTATAAAATATAAATACAAAAACCTTTTTATAATTTGATTCCACCCTCCCTAATGAAATAAATTCTATTTGTACCAGTTTATTTTATACTGTGCAATATTAATACAAAAAATTAATAAATAAAAGTATACATTATTCTATAAAATACAATATTGTAATACGAGTATTAACTTGTACCGATTACTTTATTTCTACATGGAGATCTGGAAATGAAAATTCTTAGAAACACAATGGAATAAAAATCTCACCTGGAATTCCCAGTATTATTTATTCATTACAGCAATTTACAATACTTTTAATTTGTTGTACAAATCATTTTTAAGAAAAGAAATAAATCATTCAGCATAAAGCAAGCCATCCCCCATAGAAAATAGCACGGAGAAATACAGTAAGGGTTTGTTTACATGTGTAGTGACGTCAGAACAGCTTTTATCACATGACGAATGACGCGCCTTTTTTCCGCCACGACAAAAACTGCGTTTTAAAAGTTAATGTTATGAATTATACAAGTTTCCAATATAGATAAAAGGGGTATCAAAATGTTCGTATTTTTACACTCTATCAGATGCAAGTTAAATTGAAAAACGTGCAATTTCCCCATTCTAAATAAAATGGTTTCAAATTAAAACTGCAGAACTGACATTTGAGGCAACCGATCTGCAGATTTACTCGTTTCTTTACTACTCACTGCAAGTGTAATTAATATTTATAGTTTTTTTTCTTTAATTGTCAGAGATGACTAATCAAACATTTAAGACTAAAAATAATATATTTTTTACAACTTGTGTGGCATAAAAAATTGTCTTTATTTGAATGGGGAGAGCTTGAGCTCCTCATTTTGCTCTGCCCTTGAACATTATTCTCTGCTTTCTGATTGGTTTGATTTATTACCAGATTATAATTTATAAGATATGCATGGCAGAGTTATTAATAAAGATTAATCTGGTTTAATACTAAAATAAAAATATGCTAAATCAGCTTCATGAGTGCGAAGCATTCTATGGACGCGAGCCCACTGGGCTGGCAGGCCAATTCAAGCTTGACTCCCTGTGTATAATAATTATTGTATGTTATTTCTTGTTCAAAAATAAATAAATTTTATTAATGTCATGTGTTTCTGTTTTAGGAAATAAAAAATGAATCCAATAATTACTGTCACATTATAAAGGATGCCAAGAAATCTGAAAACAAAAATTTAAACCGTTACAGAGATGTAAATCCTTGTAAGTTGATTTATATTTATTTTTCTTACACAGTAAAACCCGTGAAGAGGGAATCAATAGAGACGAGAAAAAAATTCTATTTTACTCAGGTTTTTATCTTAGCAAGTGTAATGCTATTTCTTCTACTGGGACTGTGAATTTTTTCCATTTAAGGCAGTATTCCATTATAATACGGATTCAGTTTTCACAGGTTTTACTGTATATTCTTACTGTATCAGGCCAGTAGCTAGACCAAACTCCAGGGAAGGCTAGTATTTTTCCTGGGAAACTATTTTTTCATCTCTCTTTAGTGTTTTACAATCCCTTTAAAATTTTGCACTTGATCTTGTATAAAATTTTTCGCAAAAAAAAAATCTTTTGAAAGCAAGAAATAAATTTTTAAGGCTTATTTGGATACACAATAAAAATGTATTATCTCTCGATATAATAAAACTGTGCTCAGAAATGCCCATCTCGACAGACGAAATCTGGGTAGTAAATTAATATAATAATTTGACATGACGTAACTGAGTTGCGTTTTTAAATTCAATTTTAATTTATGCATTTTTTCTTTTCATTTATACTAATAATACATACAAGTAGCACCCGATCAAGCCAAAATGAGGCCCAGGGAATTCTCTATTCATTCAAGGTCCCCTCTTCCTTCTGTCACAAAAAAATATTTTCTATGCCTTAGTATACAGATATGAATATATAAATACAGATTTAGATAAATATATCTTTTGTTTTTAATCTTATCAGTCTTTAAAAGTACAAAATATTGAACAGAGGAAAGTATTTTCAACTATGCAAATTATATTCAATGGTTGGAGTATCGTAGTTGAGATTTAAATCTCAACTATGATACTCCAACCTTGAATATTGATCCCTACTTGAATATTGAGTACAAAATATTGATTATATTCAGTACAAGGTGAAAGTAGATTTAAAATATCAGCTTTACAATAACTTCTGTACAAACATTTGAGGGTTCCTTAAAGTAAAGGTACCCAGGCCACGACCCAATGCCCATGCTTTAATCAGACCTTGCATACAAGTATAGAAAGGTATGCCTATACCACACATTTGATTGTTGCTATTTTAACACTTTTTTTTTTTAATTTCATTTTTTCCTTTTTTACACAAGCTCAGTTATTTTCCTTTTGCTCCTTGAAAACCATATGACTGATTTATTAAATACTAACTGTTCTTTGCCCATCTAGACAGGTGGATGTAAAACTTAAATATATATATATATATAGATACACTGATGGTTTACTTCTTATGTACGATAATAACTTTAATCTAGTGTAAAGTTATAATGTTTTAATCATCTTTTTCTTTTATTCTATACTACATTATTTTTTTTTAATGTCTGTATTTGAATGCAACAGTAACAGCCTAAGAGTGTAAGTGATCATTAATGTTGCTATTCTGTATTCTAATAGCTTTTGAACATATAGTAATGTAAAATATACTGTAAAATTTTCCCATAAATACCTATGCAGTATTCATTAAAAGAATCTTAATTGTATGTGAAGAAAAGGCAGAATCTTTTGCAGCATTTAGACAAGCTGGGCTAAGCCAGGCCTTGATTTCATTGATTGTTACATGGGCCGGCCCGGCCCGGCCCAGCTTATCTAAATTTCTGCAAAAGATTCTTCCTTTTCTTCACATACAATTAAGATTATTTTAATGAATACTGCATAGGTATTTATGGGAAAATTTTACAGTATATTTTACATTAATATATGTTCACAAGCCATTAGAATACAGAATAGCAACAGTTACATGGGCCGGGCCGTGAACTGCAAAATCATAAATGGGTTGGGCTTTTAGTTTTTACAACATCCCAGGCCTTGAAATACTGGCCCGTGCAGATCTTTATCTATTACACAAATATGTTTTTCTTTATATTGTTTATATATGTGATGTGTAAACTTTATTTTTGAGATTATCTTGTTTTTATTTTATCTTATTTTTTGAATATTTTTAGGGGAGGGGTGTCACATTGTCGTAATGATAAAAAGTGTTGTTAATTGTTGACATGCGAAAATTATTTCATCCTGAAAAATGCATCAGGGGATTCTCAGGGGATTTTATTTTGGAAAATAAGTATGAACCCTGTAAGGTGGTTTCAAATCTTTTAAGCTTAGAACAGTTAGATGATGGCTGCAGCTGCACTTCTGATAAGATCTATGAAAAAGTATTGGAAACTTTAAATATAAAAGGTCTACAAACAAGTTGTTTAATTTCTCTTTCTACAAACAGAACTAGTGTAATGGTGGGATGCAAAAGTGGACTTGTATCATTATTTAAAAAAGAAAATCCTTATATAATTTCTGAACATTGTGCTGCTCACAGACTTGCTCTAATGTGTGGTCAAGCACCAGACAGTGTTCCTTATTTAGTCAAATATCAAATCATAATTAATTAAATTTATAAATACTACAAATATTCTCTCAAAAATTTAAATATCTCCAGAAATGCCCAGAATGTTTTAGGGACCAAAGTTTTAAAATTTAAACAAGTATTTCATGCCAGATAGTTATCATTCTACATAAGTGTTAAAACCATCCCTAACTCCATTGATCCATTAATAAGTGCTTTACAATGTGATATAGAATCCAACAAAAATAATGCCTGTGCTATGGATTTAAAATCTAGTGTAGCTAAATTTCAATTTATAGCTATAACTCATTTTTTAGTTGATGTTATAAGACCACTGTATAGTACTTGTTTAGCATCAGCAGTTGACTTTTTAAGAAGTATCATTAGTAATATTGAGCAAAGATTTTGTTCTAATAGAGTGTGCCATTTATTTGATGTCTTAAATCCCAATAAATTGCCAGATAATCAACCAGAATTGTTAAATTATGGAAAAGAAGAAATTTGCAAACTTGGTGAAATGTTTGGCCAGGATAAAATAAACTGCAATAACATAATTCTACCTGCACTAGTAGATTGAGATGCACTTGAGATAGAATGGAAGCTATTTAAAACTATTATGCATAGGCATAAAAATTTGCCATTCAGAGAATTTTGGAATTTAATTTTTAAAAGATACAGTCATGAAGATACAGCATATCATAATATTATGGACATTGCAAGAATTGGCAGGGTCGGTGACAGGTTTAACCAGGCCCCTAGGCAGACCAAAAGTATGGGCCCCCTACAAGAAAAGGAGTGGAAATCCGCCGCTTATACGAATCAACATATAATATAATCAAATCAGGTTTCTTTTTTTAGAATTAAAAACAGATCATCAATTGTGGCTTATTTGAATCACCACCCCCTTTAATTGAATTAGACTCCACTACAAACATGATTAAATTTAAAAGGTGGTTATCAAACTTTGATTGAATCTTGCCATAAAATAATTTATTTAAAGGCAAAGTTATTTTGAAATTTTACATTTTACCCGCTTGAGAAACCCAATGTCTCTGATACGTTTCCCAACAAAAATGGAAATTTCAGCTAATTTCTATCAGGTGTTAAAGAATTAAGAAAGGTGTCCCTCCCCCTATAAATGTGATGCACCTCTGATTATAATCAATTGCTACCTCATGACCAACTTTTCATAATTTTCATATCTAAAAAATTGCTTTGAAACACATTTGACCGTATTTGTATTCATTGATATATATATATAATATATATATATATAAATTTTCGAATATTAGTGTCAAAACTCATAACTGACATATAAAAATTAATACAACCTTATATTAGGGAGCCATGAATGACTTCGCGACGAGCGTCACGTATAGGTGACGTATAAGGTTCTCAAAATCCTTGATTATTGATAACAGTAAATTTGAATAGAAAATTTTGTCTTATTCAATCGAAGAATTTTTGCAATTAAATTAAATTCTTTAAGTGACGTTTGTCGAAAGGGGTTAATAGTGTAAAATGTCTGTTATGTTCATACTCATGATAAATACTACTATATAATTATTTCTAAAATATAATAAAAGTAAAAGTATTTTCAAGAAATATAATATATATTAAAATATCTGTATATATAAAAAAAGGTTTTTCTCTGTTTGTTTCTTTGTTAGTTGACGAGGCTAAGATAAATTTATAGCATGCAAAATGATTGCAAATTTGGATAAGAATAGACAAAGACAGATGCGAATGCACCTAAGGCATAGATATTTCATTTTTTGATAATTAGCTTAATTAGACATTTCTTGTACACAATCTCCTTTCATAATCTAATGTTATACACAAGATTTTATCAGAGATTTACTCAATCTAGGGCCGTAGAAAGATGTTCTGACTCCACCCCCCCTAAAAAAATTGCCCCCCCTCCTTTTCAGGTTTTGGAGAAATATTTATATTGAATTTTCCATATGAGTTTCATTTATAACAAATGGAACTTCGCAGTTTTTCCTAAAAGAACCTGGGGTTGGAGACTTTAATACCTTCGGCAACGTATACCCGTGCGAGCTGCACCCGCTCTGGTCTCTAATCAAACGAACCTTGAGTTATTGTGGTTTTATATTTCGACCCAGATTAAATTTAAATTTTCAACATCTTGTTCAGGTTGCTATAGGAACAGATTTCATATTCTAATAACTTGTATTTAATCATGACACTAGCAAAATTTAGCAGCAAGTTTTCTGTTTCAGAAAAAATTGTGAAAAAATCATAGAGAACATAATTTACTATATTAGACTAAAAGATTGAAAACGAATTTTCTTTTCGAATGCCAAAAAATTGCCATAAAAAAGTACCAAAAAAGCTAAAAACTGCATAAAAATTTCGCAAAAAATTCTAAAATCAGAGAGAACAAATTTTATTATACTGAGCACAAAGATTGAAATCAGATTCCTTTTACAAGTTAAAAAATTTCCGCAAAATGCAAAAAAACAAACAAACAAAAAATGCTAAAAATCGCATAAAAAATTCGCGGAAAATTAAAAAAACGCCCATAACAAAATTTACTATATTAGGGTAAAGTATTGGAACCAGATTCCTTTTACGAATGTAAAAAAAATGCCTTAAAACACAAACCCCCACTAAAAATCATATAAAAATAGAATACCTCCCCCACACACAAAACTGGCTTTTTTGTGCATTTCTTCAGAGATACAGGAATCTTCCTCTCAAATCTTGTAACTATGTAACTCTGCATGCTACTACAGTCACTTCAGAAAACGCTGAATGGACAGTCAGACACACAAACATCTGTCTTTATCATCACTACTTGCTAATCCGCCTGGCGTTGTCCAGGCCCTTCAAAAAATCGAACAAAACGTGAAAAAACTCTAAAAATTGCAAAAAAAATAAAAACTGCTGCACAAGTTCTGACTAAACTTTATTAAAAAGGGAGCATTTTACTATATTCAGCTAGAAGAAATAAACTTTTACTGATGTGGAAAAATTGCAGCAAATTGCGAAAAAATTCTGAAAATCGCAAAAAAAAAATTAAATAGAAGAGGACAAAATTTGCTATAGTGAACTATAAAATTAAAACATGGTTCCTTTTATGAATGACGAAAGTTCGCCGCAAAACGCCAAAATTATCTAAAAATCGCTTTAAAAAATTCACGAAAAATTCAAAAATCGCTGTACGAATTCCGAATAAACTGTATAATAGAATTATAATCCAAATAGAAGACAAATTTTCAATATTGGACTAAAAGGTTGAAACCGAATTTACTTGTAATAATGTGGAAAAATCATCGTAACAATTTAGTATAGTGGACTAAAACATTGTAACCAGAAATCCTTTATGGATATCAAAAAATCACAGCGGAATGCTAAAAATTGCATTGAAAATCATATTAAAAATTGCTAAAGATACAAAAATTGTGAAGGACAAATTTTACTATATTAGGTTAAAAGTTTGAAATAGAATTGAATTTACAAATGTCAAACATCGCCTCAAAACATGAAAAAACGCTAAAAATCACTAAAAATTCAATTATCGCGCTGGACAAAATTTACTATAGGCTAAAAATTTGAAACCGAATTCCTTTTATCAATGTCAAAAAATTGCAGTAAAATGCAAAAAAATGCTAAAAATCACATAAAAAGTAAAATTTAAAAAATCTGATCAAAAAATCCAAAATCGAGCTTCGATGGGCATAACTGCAGATACAGAGGTTTCAATCTTTTAGCAGCCTATCAGCACTTGAGAGGTTCTGCTCTCAAAGCTGGTAGACGTGGAGGTGCAGGGTTCAAACCCCATCACGATCGTCGGGCACATCGTTTGGAGTTTTCTGTGGTTTTCTTCGGACTTTGGGTAACCTTGTGTAAATACAGGTTAGTTTCCCTTATAAAGACCCCCATGGTGGGCACATCCCCCTCAGTGTAAATCGGCCGTAATATATTACGGCCAATTATACAACACTGTCAATCCTTTAGCCCAATTTACTGAATTTTGTCCTCGGCAAATTTTGAATTTATTTGACATTCGTAAAAGGAATCTGGTTTTAATCTTTTGTTTCCCAGTATAATATATTTTGTCCCCTGCGATTTTTGAATTTTTTGCAAATTTGTTATGCGATTTTTAGTTTTTTACGTGTTCTGCTGAGATTTTTTGACATTCATAAATGCAATCCGGTTTCAATCTTTTAGCCCAATATAGTAAATTTTGTTCTTTGTGATTTTTATTTTTTACGAATTTACTATGCGATTTTTAATTTCTTACGAATTTGTTACGTGATTTTTTGCATTCCGTGCTGATTTTTCCACATTCGTAAAAGGAACTTTCGTTTAACTGAATATAGTAAATTCTGTCCTCTACGATTTTTGAATTTTTTGTGACTTCTGATTTTGTACAAACGAATTCTGTAACGGATTTTTTTTTTCTCTTACTGAATCTCTTCATTTGAATGTAATTGTCTAGGATTTTTGCGTTTCGCGGGGATTTTTTGGCATCTGTAGAAGGAATCTGGGTTCAATCGTTTAGCTTTTCTTTAATATAAAAAAATTGTCCTCTGTGATTTGTGAATATTTTGCGAATTTTTTATGCAATTTTTAGCATTTTGTAGCAGTTTTTTTGACATTCGTAAAAATAATCCAGTTTTAATTTTTTTTTTGTCCGATATAGTAAATTTTGCTCTCTACAATATTTGAATTTTTTGTTTAATTTTTACCTTTTTTTTTTTTTGCATTTTGTGCCGATTTTTTTTCACTTTTTTCTGCAACTTAAAAATTCTTTGGTAGATTTAGCTACTTCCATGATTAAACTGAAGTTGGAAGAATAACAAGTTGACACTATCATAAGAAGAAATTGGTTCCTATGACAACGTGAACGACGATGCTGAAATTTTTTATTTTAATCTGTAACAAAAGATAAATTGCAGTAATTCACGGTTCGTTATATTAGAGATCGGAGCAGGGATAGCCCGCACGGGTCTACACTTTCGAAGGCAGTGGGGCCCCCAAACCCAGGTTCGTTTGGGTAAAACTGGCCAGCGTAGCTCTGCTAGTAGATTAAATAATTACAAAATATAATTTATATAATTAGATTAGTAATTTATAGAGATAACAGAAAGCTGTTAAAAAAGAACAACAGGTTGAACATAAGGGGATAGCTGCAAGTGCAATCACATGGGCCCTTTCTTATTGGGGCCTCAAACGAAATTAAAAAGCATTTTTTTATACTTTTGAATAAAAAAATTGGAGCATTAAAGTTTTGAACCTTGGGTCCCACATTTTTCTCATGCGTTTACCCCCCCCCCCCCCCCCCCCTAAAACTCTAAAATACCATTTTATTTTTTAAATATAATTTAGATCCTCCAAAATTTTTTCTATCCGGGGGGACTTTTATAAAGAATGGTGGCTGTGGTGGCCCCCACAAATGGGGGATATGGGTGATGATCGTTATGGACCTAACTTGATCCAAGCAACAAAACGAAAAAGATATACAAGTAAATATGGAAAATTAAAGATTTTATTGAAAGATTCTTTATTATCTTTGGAAATATGCAGCTTTAAGTATAATTATGAAAATAATCTTCACAGAATCTAGAAGATGGTTAGAGGTTCTACGGTCATCTTTTGCACACATAGGTTAAACAAACCGGGACCTCTGTTTAAAGTGGGATTCAAACCCAGCACAGCACCCCAACCACTAGACAAGCAGGTGGGCCTGGATCTGGGAAAAATACTTTGAACAATGTATCATTTTATTACTACAGGAAATCAATAGGTGTCTTTATTTTTGATTCTGAATAGAAGTTTTAAGTCTGTTGTTTTTTTAATTTTGAATATGAATCAAACACAAGTAAACTGCTGTGAAATCAGATTGCATGTTTTTCTACAAAATTGATCTTTATCAGACAACGGGTTTACCTTTTCAACTTATTTTTGAGGAAAGTGAGCTCGGACTCCTGAATCACCTATGTTGATTGGACATATCAGGTACTACTCTGCACTCTCACATTAAAATACCCCTTCCATTAATTAATTCAGTTTTTGTGCAAGAAATGTGAATCCCATTTATCCCTCAGCATTAATATAATTTTTGATAGAAAAGGAAGAATAGTCTCTTTCTATGTGGGTGCCCAAAATATGATTATGGGCCCCAGTTCGGATTTTCAGGGGGAAAAAAAAAAATCTATAACCGGGTCAGAAAAAACACATCATCAAGTGAAATTACAGGAAAATTGGGGAGCAACTTTATATCACACTTCAATTTTTATGGAAGCAGCAAACATGACCATCAAGATTTCAATTTTCATTAGACATATCTAGTAGGTACAGGACTAGAGCTCACACTCAGAAATTCTAAAGGGAGGAGGACAAATTTTGAATATGATCTTAAATATCATCTTAGCATAGTGAATCTCATTTATAATTTAACATTTTAAAAGTTTAATAAAATGCACTATATTATTTCTGATTTCAGAGATTTTCTTTCCCTTCAAATAATAATGATTTAAGTTCACTCGCCAGAAGTATACTTAGAAATTGTGAGGTAGATGTCTGCATGGGCCCTCACTCGGAATCAGGCTAATTTTCATTCACGAGATTTAGGACGAGCCCGGGCCAATTTTTCTGCAGTGTCGGGCTGGAATTACTTTTTTCAGCAGATTCGGATCAGACTTCTTTCATCCAGGCCAAAAATTGCAGACTCAGGCTGAACAGTTTGTTTTTAAACCAGGCTGGGCCCGGGTTTTGAAATTTCAGATTGTGCAAACTTCTTTTGTGAGCTCCGGTATAGATGTTTGAGTGGCCCCTCCCCTATATATAGAAAATGCAAAATCCGTCTTTATGGGATCCTTTTCAGCTTAGTATTCCATATAATTGTACGCCTTATCGCCCTCTGTGAATTACTGAAACTTAATCCCTAATAAAACGACTGCCTAATGAGACATGGATATTATAGAAAAGGCATGAGTGATGATTCTATTCTAGTCCAGGGGTTCTTTTGCCTCAAGGTATAGGCTGCGGTTGGTCATTTCTAGGAAAACAGAAAGTTTCCCGTTCCTAGTTATTTGTAAGTAAGAAGAATGATCAAGGATGTGACAATTTGTTCCCTCGATATTGGGCAAGAGATAAGACAAGAGTTTTCAATGACTTTTAAAAATCTTCTAACTTCTAGGAAACGTTTATTATTATTTTTTTTCCAGTTAGCTTGTAAAAGAAAGAAAATGTGCACAAGTTCAAATTTGGAACAATATATTACTTCTGTATTTGTTTCATATGGCCTGGGCCCCTGGGCAGTTGCCCCCTGTGCCCCCCCCCCCCCCCACCTCCTCTCACCGGCCCTGAGAATTGGATTAACATGTCCTATGAGTACAACTAATGTGAAATGGGGATTCAGTAAACAAAACGTCATAAAAACTGCTTTACAAAATAGCACAAAAGTAAAGAAATTGAGTGATTTGATTTTCATAAATAGCGAAGGACCAGACATCAAGGACTTTAATTTTGATAGAGCTTTTGAAAATTGGTGCAATAGTAAAAACAGACGGTTGAATAATTTGTATGAAAAATAAAATAATAAAATCTTTAATTAGTCTTATAGTCTTTAGTATGCCTATAGTAATTAATTTTTTTATTTTTAATTGTTTGCATTTTCTTCTTTTTTCTGCGCATCTATTGAAATAATTTAACTCCTGCAAATACTTCTTGTCATAACTTAGAAGAGATTTTCTAATTCTGTGGTTAGGCAATACTGCCTCACCAAGTTTGCAGTTCCTTTATGGTTTGTGTTAGTTTCTTGTGTTAAAAATTTATTCTGTAATTGTTCAGGTGGTCCAAAGCTTTCAAGTAAGTAATTGTTTTAGTTATATATCTGATTTTTCATTGAGTATAATAATTTTTTTATGTATTCTAAAAATGTGTTGCAAAAATAAGAGGGAAAACATAATTTTTTTTTAAAATAAAAGTTATGAATTATCAAACTTACAATGCTCTAAAATAAGATTATATATATATATATATATATATATATGTGTATGTACACTTTTGGCTATTAACAGATAAATTTGGCTAATAATTTTTTTATTTGGCTAATTTACTGGCTAGCATTTTTAAAATCTTAGCGCGGCCCCTGTAATATAAGAATTTCACACTTTATTAACGAACTCATCTAAAATACTTGCAAGATCAATACATTGTTCCAATTAGGTTTGAATTGGTTAACAGTATTTCAGACGTTATTGTGATGACAAATTTTGTGTGTCCCTGTAAACAAACTATGAGAGTTATGTACTTGATTAACAAACTCGTGCAAGATACTGGCAAGATCTACACACTGTCCCAGTTAGGTGCTAATTGGTTCAGCATTTCGGATGTTATCATGATGACAAGATTTGTATTATATAGTGATAGATATAAGCGAAGTGATTGCAATAGGTCAATTTCTAAAGAAATTAACCTAAAAACACTTTTATTCCCATTGTTACATTAACTTTTCAAATTGATGCATTTCGATCATTTTATATTTTTAGCATGAGTAGTCATCATACTGTGTTAAGAACATATAAGACCACTTTAATTTTGCAAATTCCAATCTAAACAGACTAATCTACTGTAATTTACGGCCTATAATCTGCGGGTCAAACAATTATGTTTCGACAAAGACATTTTATTTTATATAATGTAACTTACTAGATTGCTGTAAATATTTGACTTCAATTATTAAGTAAAATTTCTGGGTCAAAACATAATTGTTTGATCCGCGGATTATAGTTCGTAAATTATGGTAGTTTAATTTCAAGTATCATATGAGACATTTAAAAGGCACAGTGTTGTAAGCAACTTACTGAATTAAGTGTATGGAGGTTATCTCGACATACCAATTTATACAAAGGAATATTGGTATAAATGATAGTTTCACAAAATTTAAATAGCCTTGAACATATTTCATCCCATAGAAAATCATTATAGCACATCCAGAAAATCCTTGCTTTTGAGCATTTAAGAAAATGTGACTTACATTAAATGACTCATATAATATAACACATTAATAATGGTTAATTATATCTTAATGATGAGAACTAAAGGTTTAGAAACATATATTAAAATTACTGATAATAAATTATAAGACCAATTGTCTATTATGCAAGTTAATGTGAATTCGGTCTGTCATTTTTTCTGATAATCTCTAACATCTAACACTCTGTTTTTTCATAGAAGAGTCTAAATTTTGATTCTGTATCTGAAATACTAATTTATTTATTAACAACAGCAAATCATGTCTATTTGCAGAAGAAAACTTTTTGTTGTCTATAATCTAGGTTCTCGAATGAGTAATGAGCTTAAATCAGGACTTCAATTTGGGAATTATGAAACTTTTTTTTTTTTTTATGATTTGGACTGATTCTGTGTGATGCTTGGCAGATAACATTATCCTATTGAAATTTTAAGCAAGGACAATCTAACATAATTGCAAATGACTTTTTAAAAGACAATGATAGTAAAACATTGTCTGTTAAATTTTAGAAAATACTCTGTAATTCGTCATGGATCACCTTTTCTTTCTTCAGCAAAATTCTCCCTTCAGTAATAGAGCTTCTATCTATTTGGTGACTAAAACCTTTGTTCTCACCTAGAATCATGCTAGTAGTATTTCAGCAATCTGGACGACCAAAATTTAGTTTTCTTTAATCGCATAAAATAACACTCTCATTTTTCTTTTGTTTATCCCGGGACATGAAATTCTCTTTTCAGCCAATTCAAGTTTTTAGTCTTGATGTTTCAAGAGAATTTGTTTCCTCATCAGTTTCTTGAGCTCGGCATTGCAATTAGATTTTAAGTCTTTTCCCATATTGACATGGGATATTTGTTTCTCAATTTCTTTTGTAATTTCACAAGTATAAAGAATTATTTTCACTTATAGGCAGAAAGTCCATGAGTGCCATGGGTTGTAAAATTTTTCTTCCTTTCAGCATAAGAATAATCTATATATTTAAAAGCAAAGCGAATCTGTTAAGACTGATTTCGGCTGATCTGAGCATGTGCAATGAGCACTTTAGGGTGTGTTTCTGTCGCTAAATGGAGTAGGAAACCAGTTTTGAACTTGTTTCATTTCAGAGGGAGATTGAGCCAAGTCAAGATGGCCTAGTTGTCTAAGGCGCCAGAAAGAGAAATTCTGGTTCTCTAAAGGAAGCGTGGGTTTCAACCCCACTCTTGGCATAAGATGTTTCTCAGGTATTGTTAGTATTCTAATAACTCAGTTCAATAATGTAAATTATATTTTATTTCAGGAGAAAAATTTATAGATTTGCTTTTTTATTCATTATCATTATTAAGGAAAATTTACCAAACCCAATATATTTTTTAATTAATGAATTTGTATTTTAAATTAAAAGCTTTGACATGTGCTTATCAATTAAATAAATTGAAATGATCTACAAATTTTTATATATTTTTTATTTCAATTTATCGATGAGACATATATACTACGAAAAGTAGATGATTATTTTCCGTAAAAAGAAAAAAAATAGAGAGGAGGAAAAATATTTATATAAAAAACTGTGATGCTATATTTAGCTATCTATTGGTATTATAATGCAATTAAATGTTTATATTTGAGAAAATTGATAAAATTTTAACTTAAAAAAAATTTTTAAGAAGAAAAAACTTTGTTACTCTTTTTTTGGATTTTAAAACTGAATTCTCTGTGAAATGTTCTGTTGTCTGTATCCATGTAAAGAGAGTTAATATGCAGTCTGTTCACAGCCCAGTTATAAAAGAAGGTTTTTATTTATTTTAACTATTACTAACAAACATTCTGTGAATATTTCTGCTATTTTAATAATGTTATAAACCTTTTTTCTGTGGAACCTTTAAGTTGTTTATTCTCAAGTTTTAATGAGTACTATCTAGTTTTTAATTATAATAACACGTTTCATTAATGTAACAACTTCTTTCAGATTTACAATCATCTTTATAAAATAAAAATTTCCTCACTTTCTTTTCTGGTAATTTCTTTTCAACCTGATGCATGCACATTCCATTAAAACATCAATAACAGGTCAAATTGTTTATAATTTCTTAACACATCCTTTACATACATAAAAAAACAGTAAATTTTGAAAAATGTAATTAATATATTTAATTTTTAAGTTTAAGTTTACATAATAATTTTACCTGTAACTTAAAATATATGTTATGAATTTTACCTGTGATTTCTTCATCTTTAGTAAATAGTAATGGTCATAAATTCTTAACACACTGTATATTTGGGATGGAAGAGTTAAATTCAAAAAATAAAATCTATACAGCACTATGTGGGGGCCAGTATACAGCAGAGTGCAAAATGATAGGAACGGAACAAAAATAAAGAAACCAGTTCATGTGTGCTATACAAATGCACAATTGTATGTGTTAAAATTAAATACATGATATTCTAATCAATATTAAAACAATCGTCTAAAAAAAAATTTATTATTTAAAAAAATATATATTTTAAAATATGTAGTTTGCTAAATTTATGATAGAGCAAAATAATAAGAATGCCATAAATATTTTGAAACCATGGCTCGTGATTGGTGGATATTTTTGCATATCATTTAACAATGCATGTAAAAGATATTCTGAGCACATTTGTTTAGTTCATAAAACTTTGTGATGACGGGGAGAGGAAAAATGCTTTCTTATTTTGAAAGAGGCCAAGTTCTAGCTTATAACAACATCAGAATGTCACTTCAAAGAATTGCTGATAAAATTAAATGTTCAAAGACTGTCATTTTTAATTTCTTGCAGAATCCAACTACTTACGGTACTGCAAAATCTACAAGCCTAGAATTCTTTGAAAATGATCTGAAAGTTTGATTGTTCATGCAGTCGCAAGCAAAAAGAATGGTAGTAAAATAAATTGGAAGCCAGATAAAGATGCTAGCATTAGTATGGGCTAAAAAAAAAGGGGGGGGGGCAATAAAAAGGTAGGGAATCCTTAAGTATGAAAACCATTTCGATGTCTGCATTTAACACCTGGCCATAAAAAAAGTCCGTATTGAGTTTGCAGATAATCATCTGAAGCAATAAATAAATCGGGCTAAAATTATTTTCATTAATGAAAAAAAAGTTTAATTTCAATGGTTCAGATGGTATTCATTTATATTGGCATGACCTTCGAAAGGAAAAGGACATATTTTCCCCGCGTCAACTTGGTGAAGGCTCCCTAATGGTTTGGGCTGCTTTTTCCCCAGGCAGTAAGCATACAATTGTTTTTCTAGAAGAATGACAAATTAAATATACCTATATTCACATATTAGTATGTCATTTGTTGAACATGGCTAAAAAAAATTGCTAGCCTCAACTATATTTTCAACAAGACAATGCATCAATTCACTCTGCAAAAAACACAAAGAAGTGGTTTGAAGATAAGATTTCCATACATGTTTGGCCGGCCAATAATTTGGACCTAAATCCCATGGAGAACGTTTGGGATATTATAGTTAGTGTGCATTATCTACCGAAAAAATGGTTCGATATAACTTGAAAGCAGAATTAAAATCTGATATTTGTGAGCCATGTTGTGTTTTGTCACCTTTACAAGCTCAAAACCTTCTAAACTATGCCACAAAGCTACACTGAAATTATTAAACACAAAAGAAGCACAATTGGTACGTAATATTTCTATAATTTTAAAAAATCTGTTCAGTTTTTATCATGTTGTTCCTATTGCCTAGCCAGTGAAAATGCAATTTATTATATTATAATAATAACAATTGTTTTACAATGTTTTCTTTATGTTTATATTGTCTATTTAGTTTGATAGAATCAATTTATATTGAAAACAAGTGTTCATTTGTTAATGTCTGTAAATTTACTATTTATTGTCCATTTTACCAATTTTTATTCAGACATTATTTAAAAAAAAAAAAAAAAACCTGGTAAAAAATTCCTCACTAAAAAGTCCCCCTTTAAAAAATGTAAAAACAGTTTCCAATAAAATATCTTTACCACTCCACAAAAGCGCTTTCGCCCCAGCTAGGGCATCATCAGTTGTGATCTTCAACTCTCTGCCTCTGCGTTATATATATGACTACTGGTTGAAGAGCTCCCCCTATCGGCATTCCATACTCTCTCTCTCCCCCTCTTCTAACATTTTTTTCCAGCGGCAATCAAGTAATGAATGAACCATGTCATTGCATGCGTCTTTGGTCGCATTGATTTCTATTGATTCTCTTATTAAAGCGTTATGTAAATTTTCGTAGTTAGCTATTTTCTGTATTTGTAGGGTTTCAAGTTTTATTGGGGTTTTAGTGTTTAATCTTGCAAGAGCTGTTGACTGTTTATTTAGTTTTATATCTCTGATATGTTCCTTCATTCTTTCTTCTATTTTTCTCTTCGTCATTCCTATGTAAGTAACCTTTCCATTTCTGCTGTTTAGACAATTTATTTTGTATATTCCTGCTGTTTGTATTTCCTCATATTTTTCTATTTCATTTCTTATTGATTTAAAGAGGGATGGATTGGGGGTTAGTGGGACTATTTTTCTTAATTTTTCTAATTCTCGTGTTATTTTCAAAGATACACCTTTTATATATGGAATAGGAGGAGTATATGTTAGATTCTTCTTTGCTGGTTGTATATGGTCAATTCTTTCTTTTACTCTTTCAATTAATTTAAGTATAGTTTTTCTCGGATGTCCTGCCTTTAAACCTGATTGGAAACATAGAAAATCCTGATTGAAAATCATTGAAAACATAGGTTTAAAGGCAGGACATCCGAGAAAAACTATACTTAAACTAATTGAAAGAGTAAGAGAAAGAATTGACCATATACAACCAGCACAGAAGAATCTAACATACACTCCTCCTATTCCATATATAAAACAAAAGGTGTATCTTTGAAAATAAAACGAGAATTAGAAAAATTAGGAAAAATAGTCCCACTAACCCCCAATCCATCCCTCTTTAAATCAATAAGAAATGAAATAGAAAAATATGAGGAAATACAAACAGCAGGAATATACAAAATAAATTGTCTAAACAGCAGAAATGAAAAGGTTACTTACATAGGAATGACGAAGAGAAAAATAGAAGAAAGAATGAAGGAACATATCAGAGATATGAAACTAAATAAACAGTCAACAGCTCTTGCAAGATTAAACACTAAAACCCCAATAAAACTTGAAACCCTACAAATACAGAAAATAGCTAACTACGAAAATTTACATAATGCTTTAATAAGAGAATCAATAGAAATCCATGCGACCAAAGACGCATGCAATGACATGGTTCACAGGGATACAAGTTAGTCACTTTTAGTCACTTTTTTTGACTAAAGAAGTTAAAAGTCTCTGAAAGCAGTGTTGAATTCAGATGCTTTTCTCCAGGAGGGGTTTCTATGTCTCCGGGGGGACATTATAGAGTTCTGGGGTGGGAAATTGCACTTTTTGACCATTGAAAGCACAAATTTTCTGGGGAGGGGGGGTGTCCCTCCCGGGCTACCCCCTGAATTCAACTCTCTAAGGCATCTGTGGAAACTGGTTTGCTCGCTTTTCATTAAAAAATGTAACTAAAATTGACAGTTTTATCTTTTAGCCTTGTCGATATCTCCAACATCAATAATTGTTGATATGCTCTCACAAAAAGGCCGTGTGTAAATATAGTACAACTCTGTTTATACGAGCTAATATGAAGGCACAGTTAAACAATTAATTTTCCCATTAAGAAAAATTTGTCATTTAAACTGCATTAAGATTTTCTTGCTTATTATGACCTACAAAAGTAGGATAATGGCTAATACGAGCAAAACATTGATTACTTCATTGTGAATTTCAGTGAAAAAGTAGGCTAGGATTAATAAAGGAATCCCATCATATGACTGTAAGATCCACAACGCAGAATACTCTTCATTGAATTTCCATTTCACAATTCTTAATTTTTTATTGATAGAATGAAAACAAAGTTCCCAAAAAAGTAATCAGTGCCTTTATGATATTAAATTAATTTTAGCATTTAAAAGATCAGAGTAATTAATAATAATTATTAATTTAATTATGTGTGTGTTTTTAAGATTTTTATTATCTTTCAGGGAACTTTTATAATTCTCTTGCTTCTTATATTAAGAGAGTTCTACTGTAAATTGTCAAATTTTTAATTTGGATCACAATTTATATTGTAACAGGGTTCATACTCATCAGGGGAAACCTGGGAATCAGGGGAAAATCAGGGTATAAATTTTGTGTCTTAAAAATCAGGGGAATCTCAGGGGATTTTCTAAAAAATATCAAAAACCTGGGAAAATTTGGCAAAACGATCGACTACTCTGGGAAATGAGGGCACTCGCTGCTATTTGCATGCTTCGTGAAGTAAAAGCATGTATCTGCAAAATATTCAACAATTTGTAAATTTTGCAAAAAATTCTTTAACAAATTAGTAGTGAATCAGTAACAGAATCAGTTGTGAACTTGAGAGTGGAACTTTCACAACTCTTAAGATTTTTGTGTGTAACATAACAAAATCTTGATGCCTAGAAAATTTGCTGCTGATCTGGGAAATATATATAATATTTATTTATTTTTTAACCTTTGGATGTAAAAACTTAACTTTTGTGATTACCTCCTTTTTTTCGGGGGGGGGGGGGGGGAGGGGGGGTAATACTTACTAAGTTTTAAAAAATGTCGTTAATTGTCAACATGGGAAAATTATTCATCCTGGAAAATATATCAGGGGATTCTCAGGGGATTTTTTGGAGGAAAATGAGTATGAACCCTGTGTAATATTTCATTAATATGGGATAGTTTGATATTTTTTTAATAGCGTCTTGAACTGAAAGGAATTTTGAATGTCCAGTATGTTAAAATATTTTTTGACTATATCATTGTTATGTGGCATACTTTTTTGTGCTATGTAATCAGTATTTTACTATCTGTCTCCCATTACAATATTTATGTGCAGGTTTTTTAAAAATGAGTTTTGACTCTGTCTGATTATAATCAATGTTTTGTATTTTTATAATAGGATGGCGTTAAAAACGAATAACATACATTTTAAGTATGTATTTACTTGACATGCTTTAGTCACTTTTTTTGGCAAATTAATCACTTTTCTCACTTTTTTGGGAGCATTACAGTTGCATGCCTGCTGGTTCATTCATTACTTGATTGCCGCGGGAAAAAAATGTTAGAAGAGGGGGAGAGAGAGAGTATAGAATGCCGATAGAGGGAGCTCTTCAACTAGTAGTCATATATATAACGGAGAGGCAGAGAGTTGAAGATCACAACTGATGATGCCCTAGCTGGGGTGAAAGCGCTTTTGTGGAGTGGTAAAGATTTTTTATTGGAAACTGTTTTTACATTTTTTAAATGGAGGACGTTTTTAGTGAGGAATTTTTTACCATGTTTTTTTAAATAATGTCTGAATAAAAATTGGTAAAATGGACAATAAATAGCAATTTATATTGTTTATGTGTATTAATATAATTATTTATTAGTCAATTACATGATCATTCTTATCATTTTGCATCCCAGTGAATAGATATGTGGGGGCCAGTATAACCATAATAGAGTTTGGTCCGCATTGCTAGTTTGTGACAATATGTAATTATTCTTTTGTACATTATACTGGAAGAATTCGTTTGTAATCCTCAGGCCTCTTCTGAGACAGCGTTGTTCTCTTTCTGTTCACCAAATGATTTCTGTTTTTTAAGTGTCGCACCAAGCAATAACCACCTTTTGAAGTCTACTGAGATGATGATCTTTTATTGAGCTATTTTACAGACTTTGAGTCTAAACATTTCTGTTGGAAAGAATGTATCTTGAGTGTCGCAAATACTACATTAAATAATTATACAGTTTCTGCTTAACTTCTGAGAATTCCACAGACAGCTCACCAATTTCGAGCTGTTGCTCCATTGCTGTTTTCATCAGAATATAGTAAAACTTGCAGCTTAAAAACTGTGGTATAACTAGCCCTCTTTCTTGTTGTAATCTCACCACCACCAAAAACACAAGTACACAGTACATCACATTGATTCCCGCCTTCCACAAATTCTTGTAATTATTAATTGTATTATATTATCCATTGTTGTTAAATATTTAAAAACAAAATTTCCAATGTCAGAAATATGTATATTGAGGAAACTTAATTTTATTGTATTTTATTAAGGGAAAAAAATACACGAGTAAATGCATAAATTTAGATTTGAGAAATTTTCTTTTTGTGACTCAGAATTTCTTCTTTTTTTTTTCCAAATTCCAGGATTTTCAAATATAAAATTAAAAAAGTTAAAATATAAAGTTAAAATAGTATCTTGTGCATTATACGAGACTATTTTTTTTCAGTAAAATACAGGGGCACATGAGTAAATACAGGGTGATTCATAAATAAGTATACAACTTCCAGATGCTGTAAAACAGGAACTGTTTAAGGCACATACCCCAAATACAAGCCATAAGGTAGGTGTACTCATAAAGTTTTTTTCTCACTGCTATGTGAAGTGACATAGGCAATAGCTAGCGTGTCATGCAAATATCAGTAGAAATGGCTGCGTCTGCAGTGGAGAAGGCATTTTGTATTCTTGAATTGAGAAAAACTAAATCTGCCACCATTGTGCAACGGCATTTACGAACACGATTTGGAAACAAACCTCTAACCAGAAAATCCATTTATGATTAGTTTAAGAATTTTTAAACTATGCTCTGTTTGTGCAAAGTAAACTGAAATGGATTACCGGTTTGGTGTGTGTCACGTGACTTAGGATGCACGCATAGATTTTTTAAACCAATCATAAATGGATTTTCTGGTTAGAGGTTCTTTTCCAAAATGTGTTCGAAAATGCTGTTGCACAATGGTGATAGATTTTGTTTTGCTCAATTCAAGAACACAAAATGCCTTCTCAACTGCAGATGCAGCCATTTCTACTGATATTCATGTGACATGCTAGCTATCGCTTATGTTACTTTGCACAGCAGAGGGGAAAAAAATTTGAGTACACCTATCTTATGGCTTGCATTTGGGGAATGTGCCTTAATCTGTTTCTGTTTTACAGCATCTGGAAGTTGTATACTTACTTATGAATCACCCTGTACAGTAATGTTATTTCACATTCAATCTATTAACTTTTTCCATTGGTCTGAAATCTCATTGTCTCATCAGTTTTCTTGAGAAATGGTGTACGAGTTACTTCACATTACAAAGGGAGAGATATCACATTTAGATTTGAATTTGAAGCATTTAACTGATTCCATAAGAGAATGCTTGGAATTGCTTATTTCAGCTATTTAAATAATTACTATGTGTTTGACATTTTTTTTATTTAATATGATTGATAAAATGATTCTTAGCTTTTGAAATGTTTAGGGTAAATGCATAAAATAAAAGTTAAATTGGCAAGCTCTCAGCAGAGCAAGATATAGTTCAATAGACTCTGCTAGCACACTTCAGTCAAACTGTGTTGCATCTTATCAATGAACATTGCATTCCTTGAGTTGAGTTCCCATATTTTTTACATTTATGGGAACATTATTGTCATTAACTGAATTATTATAGTGGGTGATGAGCTAGATGTAGATTAATTAATTAGGCAGAGCCAGGTTGAAGTTAAATTAACATTATTTAAAGAGCAAATGCAAAGCAATGAATATTGAACACAGTTTTACACAGATAAACAGACAAAATGTTACCATTCATCTTACATAAATCCACATGTATTAGAATGACAACTATTGGCACTGAGCTGCCATGTAATATTTGGACATGAATGATATACTTAAATACCCCCACTTCATGCAAGTCCAAAATGTCCTACAGCATCTCTCTAGTTGCTCACTGCTAACAGGTTTTGTTAATGCATCAGCAACATTATTTTTTGAACCAATGTGATTCAATTTAATCAGTCCTTCATTAATCTTCTACTCTCCCATATGAAGTTGTGATGGATATGTTTTAATCTTTGAAACAGAATAAGATCCATGCTGATTTTAATAGATCTTACAGATGTCACAATAGAAAGTTATATGATATGATTTCTGGTCAAACAGATTTTCTTCCAATTGGCATAGCCATGTAATTTCTTGTAATAGGACAGTACAGTAATGTTATTTCACATTCAATCTATCAACTTTTTCCATTGGTCTGAAATCTCATTTTCTCATCAGTTTTCTTGAGAAATGGTGTACGAGTTACTTCACATTACAAAGGGAGAGATATCACATTTAGATTTGAATATTAGCTTTTTATTTGGAATTTGAAGCATTTAACTGATTCCATAAGAGAATGCTTGGAATTGCTTATTTCAGCTATTTAAATAATTACTATGTGTTTGACATTTTTTTAATTTAATATGATTGATAAAATGATTCTTAGCTTTTGAAATGTTTAGGGTAAATGCATAAAATAAAAGTTAAATTGGCAAGCTCTCAGCAGAGCAAGATATAGTTCAATAGACTCTGCTAGCACACTTCAGTCAAACTGTGTTGCATCTTATCCATGAACATTGCATTCCTTGAGTTGAGTTCCCATATTTTTTACATTTATGGGAACATTATTGTGAACATTATTGTCATTAACGGAATTATTATAGTGGGTGATGAGCTAGATGTAGATTAATTAATTAGGCAGAGCCAGGTTGAAGTTAAATTAACATTATTTAAAGAACAAATGCAAAGCAATGAATATTGAACACAGTTTTACACAGATAAACAGACAAGATGTTACCATTCAGCTTACATAAATCCACATGTATTAGAATGACAACTATTGGCACTGAGCTGCCATGTAATATTTGGACATGAATGATATACTTAAATACCCCCCTTCATGCAAGTCCAAAACGTCCTACAGCATCTCTCTAGTTGCTCACTGCTAACAGGTTTTGTTAATGCATCAGCAACATTATTTTTTGAACCAATGTGATTCAATTTAATCAGTCCTTCATTAATCTTCTACTCTCCCATATGAAGTTGTGATGGATATGTTTTAATCTTTGAAACAGAATAAGATCCATGCTGATTTTAATAGATCTTACAGATGTCACAATAGAAAGTCGTATGATATAATTTCTGGTCAATCAGATTTTCTTCCAATTGGCATAGCCATGTAATTTCTTGAACTGCAGCACTAAAGGCCATATATTCTGTTTTGGTGGGGAAGTAATTCTACCATTAAATGTTTCTTAGAATTCCAGTCAATTAGAACTGTAGGACTGGCATATAACATATCCAGTTGGTGAACAGTAATCATTTTTACCATTTGCCCAGTTGGAATAAGAAACTGTTTTAACATTTTCTCCTTTGGGAAAATGTAATGTGTTGTGAGAGGTAATTTATTTCATACCATCCCTTTTAGGTAACTGAATATTCTTTGAACTGTATTCTAATCGAGTTGCCTAGGGTTGTCAGCAAGTCAGTTCAGTAAACCAACAACATATAACAGTATATCTGGGCATGTTCCTTGTGAGGCATTTAAGACTTCTGGCTGCTTCTCTATATGGAGCGGAACGCTCCATATAGAGAAGCAGCCAGAAGTCTTAAATGCCAACTCCTTCTTTTCTTTTTCATTGTGTCAGGGGTGAAAATTTTCTATTTTGGTCAGGCTTGGCCATTTTGCTGACAAAATGGTATTTTTGCCAGGACAGTGGCAAAAACTGCAAAAAATGGCTGATGGATTAAAAAAATGGATTTAAAAAAAATATATGCAACAAAAAATATAATTTTTTACATAATACAACTGAGACTTAAATCAGAATATTTGGTATTTCATTGATATTAATTTCATGAATTAAAGCAATTTAAAATAATTTTAATTGATGATGGCATTTGAAATACAAGTATAAATATTTACCTTGTAAATAAATTTATAACTATGATGGCGATAAACTTTTTCTTCATTCCTCACTTTCAGTATAGTAATAGTTATATTATAAACCTTTGAACCCACAATTTATATATTCAAAAAACCTATAACTATTAAAATTAAAGACAACATTACTACAATTAAAAGTTTCTTTGTAACACACACACATGTATATATGCCGTAAAATCCTGATTGTAAGCCCCCCTTCCTTTTCAAAAGCAAAAAGGGTTAAATTTGGGAGAGGGGTTTATAATCGAGATTTTAAAAAAAAATTCATTTAAAAAGCCATTTTTATCAATAATTTAGAAGTAAAAAGGGGCGCGCATCTTCTGTATTTCAGCAGATTTTCTCTTACAAAACCAAGTTGGTACTAAAAATGCATAGTTTAACCTTTACCTCTTAATTTTAAATCTCTTTTCCGCCTTATTTAATACTCTATAGTAACAAACCTAATCACCACCTAAATTATTCCCTCCTCCTAAAATCTCTACTTCTATTCCCCTTCCCCCAGCCTCATCTCCTGAAGATCCATTCCCCTTCCAAATGCATCTCATAAAAATTAAAATCTTTAAAATTCTTAATTTTTTTTCTGCAGTATTTGTGATTTTGTTGTAAGAATAACTAAATAAAGAACCATCTAAATTATCCCCCCCCCCCCCAAAAAAAAAAAAATCCCTTTTTTTTGTCCTCCCCCCCCCCCATATACACTTTTTTAAAAAGTTTTTTTCCCCTCTATTTACGACTTTTTTGCAATAATAATTAAATAATTATCTAAATTGCTCCTCACCCCCACACCGAAAAAAATTCTGTCTTTTCCTTTTCCCCTCACCAGCACACAAATTTAAAAATCTTTAAAACTATTTTTTTAAAGATTTTTATGCTGTATAAGGCTGCTGTATATATGAGCTGGCTCGTCGTCCGCCATTAATATTCCCAAGTGGGAAAACTTTGACGCCAGATTTACCTGATAGGACCCATTTGGCGCATTTATCGCCGTCTTCGTTGCTTTGCTCAATTTATCAAAAAGTACGATATTGAATGAAAGTTTTGAATGAAATATAGTACATACTTTTTATCATAGTTTTTCATCGAAAATTGTAGCATGCTAGTATTTTATTGTTCAATTTCAAATTTCAACATTAGTAATAAATCTATTTACTTTTAGTAAATACATAAAATAATTTTTATGTTCATAAATTCTTTGTTGAAAGAAATCAGTAGCGGAACAATTCAAAAACGAATTAAAGGGTGGCGGGGCTAAAGAAGCAGGGCTCCCAAATGGTCCCCTTTTTAGAAAAAGGTCCCCTTTTGTGCATTTTGGTCCCCTTAGTCCCCTTTTATGACTGGAAATAAAAGAAAAATTGCCGCAAAATGCAAAAAACTTTAAAAATTGCTAAAAGTTAAAAAATTGTAGAAGACAAAATTTATTATAATGCGCTAAAACATTATAACCAGAATTCTTTCACGAATGTCAAAAAATTGCCGTGGAATGTGGAAAAACATTAAAAAACGGATTGGAAATCTCATTAAAAATCACTAAATTTCAAAAATCTACAAGACAAAATTTACTGTCATAAAATCGTCGCAAAATACACACACATACACAAAAAAAAAAAATTGCATAAAAATTTAGCCAAAAATTGCTGCACGAATTCTGAATAAATTTTATTGAAAGGAAGACAAAATTTATTAAACTGGGCTATTGAAACCGGATTCTTTTTCATAATGTCAAAAAATCATTCCAAAACGAAAAAAAAAATCTAAAACTCATATAAACTGTGCAAAATTAAAAAATTGCTGCACGAATTCCAAATAATTTTTATTAAAAAGAGGCAACATTTACTGTATTGGGCTAAAAAAATTGAAACCAGATTCCTTTTACTACTTTGCAAAAAACCCCTACAAAATGTATAAAAATTGCAGAAAAAAAAAATGTTAACGATGTAAACGGAATTGTTTCACAAATGTCAAAAAACACCGCAGAATATGGAGAAAAAAAAAAAAAAAAAAAGCTAGAAATTGCTAAAAATTCAAATCAAAAAACATAATTGCAGAAGAACAAAAATATAAAAGTTTGCAAGTGAATTCTTTTTACGAATGTCAAAAAATTAGCACAAGTCACTAAAAAAACCCTGTAATTTTCATAAAAAATTCATGAAAAATTTAAAAATCACTATACAAATTTTGAATAAACTATTGAAAAAAAGAAAAAAATTACTACTGGGCTAAAAATTCTTAAAATGAATTCCTTTTATTAATGTGAAAAAAATCACCATGAAACATGGAAAAAAAGGGGGTACAAATTGCCTGAAAAATTAAATAAAAAAAAATATTAATCAAAAAATTTAAAAACTAACTTTAGACATGTAGGTCCTTTCCTGCCAAATCTTGTAGCTCTATGCATAACAGTCACATAACAGTCATCGTAACATATTATAGATATAGTTTTATTTTCAGTTTTGATGGAGAAGTATTATCTCAGCTATTAAAGGAAATTGTAATTAAAATTTCTTCTTTTTTATAATGTTTTCTTTAATATATATTTATCAGAAGAAAATATTGGAATCATAAAAATAATTTCCTCTTTTTTTTATGGATTTACACATTTTAGGTTGACTTGAATACGATTTGATTATTTAAAAAAAAAATCTCTCTCTGTATGTGATGTACATTTTGTAGCCATTCTATATCAAAATCTGAAGCAAGGAATTTCATCAAATGGCTGATTATGTTTTGGCGTATATGGCTCAACAGGTGGCACTGTTATGCTGCATTTTTAGATAGATTTTGTTAGAAATACTACCTATTACATTCTCCCCTGAGTTGGAATTTCTGAAAATTTTTTGCAGATCTACACTGATCATGACTCCTAGAACCCCCCCCCCCCCCCCCCTAGTTCAAAACTTTATCTATCTATCTATATCACTTTTTTATGGGCACGATAACTTCAATAATTCTGCACAAATCTTTTCCAAACAGATACATAAAATCTCGGTCAAGTTCATTAATGGGCAAAATCGAACCAGGGGGAGTGGAAAAGGGAGGGGGGCTTTTTGTGAAAACAGAAAAAAAACCATAACTTTTTAATTATGATACGTATCAAATCTGTTTAAAGTTATTACTTCTAGGAAAAGGGCCAAAAATGTATGTATGACAAATTTTTGATTTCATTAAAAATGCCTTCAAGGGGGATGGGGGGAAAATAGAGGCTTAAGAAGAAAAAAATTCATAACTTCATCAATTCACAAGATATCAAATCCGCTTAAATTTATTATAAATCTCTTTTATATTATCTACAACTTTTATATTGACAAGTCTTTTATAGGACCAACTCTTATAGCAAAAAAATAAATAAATAAAAAACAAAAAAATCCCTGCTGGCTCTGCATACAGGCACAGGTATATTTCGAAGTGGGCGGTCCCAACTGCTGCATCATGGCAAAAAGGTCTTTCTTCTGCAATTCCCAAGAAACAGGCACCCCACGCCCACGGTCTGCGTCTTTGAAATCTACGTGTGCCTGTAGGCCGAGCCATCAGGGATTTTTTTTACTTTTTACATGAGGTATTTTAATAAGACAATCTGGGTAAAATTTCATCGAACTTCACATTAAGTTAACTCTTAACATAAATCAATGCTGATTAGATTTTGGTGTATTTCACCCAACAGGTGGCGCTACTGGGTCGCATTTTTAACTATTTCCATGATAGCCAGATCTCGGCATGTTTGGGATAGAATTTCACCAAATTTAATATGTACGATGATTACGAATATTGGTTTTGACCACTACCAAGCCTTAACCTAGGAGGAGTTGCCATACTATGTTTTTTCGAATGAACATTATAGCATCTCAGTTTCTATTGTATAGAAAGGAACTGAATTTTATGTTTGAGTTAAAAATTAACAATATATATTTATGTTAATCTAATTTTAAATTTTATTAGTTAACAGGAGGCGCTGTTATGCTGTGTTTTTTTATTCACTGATTACTGTTACTACAAGTTAAATTCCAAGAAAAGCACTGTTCTTTTGTAATTGTTAATGTATAATACCGCTAACAATTGATTCATTTAATATTTTCTTAGATCCATTAATTTTTACTATTTATAGTTTATTCCAAATCATTTTTTGCTGTTCTAAATATAACCCATCTTGGTGTAGGATATTTGAGTGTGTTAAATAAAGCTATGTATATTGTTTAGTGACAAGATAATCAATTGTTTAATGATACCTTTCCTTTGTAAGGATAATCAATTAACATATTTTCTGAAGTATATTTTAAAAAATTGCATATTTAGGGAAACTTGGTGCTGTATTTTTAGACATGTATTCCCTTTTCAGTCGCCTTTTTAAATATAACTGGTCCCCCAAAGTTCCCTTTTTTAGTATAAATGGTTCCCCAAAGTCCCCTTTTTAAATAAAAATGGTCCCCTTTCCCCCTTTTTGAGGACTAAAATGTGTTGGGAGCCCTGAAGAAGTCATTTTCAAATAAATTGATATTTTAGAATTATCAAAATAAATTATAAAATAACTATAAAAAATTGCTTTAACCAATTATTAATGAAATCAATATATGTATATGTATGCGGATTTTATGTTTAATTGAAGTCTAGAAGTGCACCTCCCCCTTTCGAAACTTCAGCCCCCCTCCCTCTCCCCACCCCGGAGAAAAATCTCTGAAACATCAGATACAAGTTTTGCAATTCGGAATGTAAATTTTTCATTTACCCCCCCCCCCCCTTTTTTTTTTGCATAATTTATCTAATTAATCCTTACATATTTCTAAAAGTTTTATTTTATTTGTCCATAGAAAAATTATTATTTTCAGAATATCAGCAGCAATTTCTTACCTTTAGTGTAACAATTAAAATTTATTCAAGTGTACTTCTTTCCAAAAAATATTTTAATGTTTTTGAGTGTTTTTTACTTAACAGTGTAATGAAAAAATATTATAATTAATTTCTGATGTAAAAGTATAATTGAAGAAAAATAATATTAAATACAATTTCATCTTTCACTTTGTGATAAAATGTTTAAAACTTCTATTTAAAGTAATTTTTTTAAAAGTTTTCATGTGTAGCAAGTTTTCATTACTTTAATAATATGAGAACTGTTCTTTCCAAGAGGAAAATGTAATGATCCTTCATAGTATCCAGATATCCTTTGTTATCTTAAACAAATTTATATCTTAAAGTTACAATAAAAATGTACTCCATTTCTTAATAATATTTAATTATGAAAATTGTTAAAAATATTTATTTATATATATATTTTAAATATTACTGTATTTTGATGAAATATTAATAATAAAATTATCTTTAAGCAAATTTAAGGATTTTTTTTTTTTTTTTTTTTTTTTTTTTAAATTCAAAATAGAACCCATTCTTTGGTAAAAATGAATATGTAAAAAAAAAAAGAAAGAAAGAAAAAGAAAAAAAAATCTGTACTTTTTAAAATAAATTTCCTTTAAAATATTCTATTTTATATTATAGTTCTTTCAAAAACTCTCATAAATTGTAATTATATATTATTATTCTTAAGTTTTCCATAAAATTTCAACTTAATTTTGTGCAGTTGGGAAAAAAAAAAATCAGAAATAAAGTTCGTTTTCCCGAAAATGAACTAGATGGCGCTACGCCCTTGAAATCGCTGTTACCGCCAAGCTGGCAAGCAACAAATTTCAGGAAGAATAAAATCTACAATTAATATTTAAATTTGGCAATTTTTAATGTTTACGAGGAAATTGACAGGGATCCTTTCTTGAATGATTCGTACAATTAATAGCAGAACAACTACCCATAATTAAACCTTTAAAGTTAAAAAATAGACAGAAACTAATTCAATGCTATTGAAACACATTATGTGAACCAGTCCAGCAGGAATAGAAATGCCTGACTAGTCAGCCTATATATTTAGTAGCTCTAATGCTATATTGTTTTTTGTAACAACAATAAATAAATGATCATTTAATGCTCCGCTTAATTTTCCATTCCTCACCCCCCCTCCCCCCCACCCAAAAAAGGTGAATTTCAAGACATGGAGGGGGGAAGGGCTGAGACAATATTTTAGATTTTTTTCGTAGTTTGGCTGTTCTTCCAGCTGATATTCTGTTAATGGGGGGGGGGGGGGGGGTTAGAGAGCACATTTATTTTAAAACATAAAATGTACATGTGATTCACGGACAGCCAAACTGCAAAAAAGATGAAAATTTTTGCTTTCCTCCCACATATTTAGAAATCCACTGCCTTCTTGGGAGGAAAAGACAAGGCAAAAATTTCAAAGGGGATGATGATTTTAGATGAGTTATATGAGATGATGTAGATGAGATGAGACATCTTACTATACAAAATAGGAAATTGGGCAGCATTTTTAAGAAACTAATATTAAAGATTTAAAACTATTTGTTGGATTAGGGGACAGCGGGGGAAGTGGAGCCTTTAAGAGAAAGGAGGGTAATTTAGATGAGTGATTATCCATTTATTGTTACTAAAGAGAAACAAAAGTTTTACAAATTTTAAATTTTGTATTCTGGGGCGGGAACGAGAGGAAAATATGAATTTCAAAAGAAGGGGGTTGTAATTTAGATGATTTGTTATTTATTTATAGTTCATAGAAAGCAACAAATAGGACAGAAGATTTTGTTTTATAAATAGAGTTTTAAAGATTTTTTTTTGTTGTTGTTGTTGTTAGGGAGTGGCAAAGAGGGGGACGTAGACATTTTGTGGGTAGAGAGATAATTTAAATGGTTGATTATTTATTTATTGTTACTAGAGAGCAACAAATACAGCATATATTTTTTAATAAAAAGTTTTAAAGATTTTAAACTTTGTATCCTGAGAGGAGGGGGAGGGATGGAGAATAATTTTCAGAGAGAGGGTGAGGGGGTAATAAGTTTTTTTTTTTGCTGGGGGAGGGCAAAGATTGAGTTTTAAGGAACTCGGGCCGCACCAGACAATGAGAGTACCCTTTCCTATCTCCCCGCAGATCTGAACTCCGGTGGGAAGATAAATATTTCTTTATTTAAACTGCACTTGATTTCTGGAGGAACCCATTTTGTTCCCTGGAAGCCCAGCAATAGAAATGACTAAAAAAAGATTAGAATGGAAACCATAGGATATCATGAAAAACATAGGATTTTTTTTAACATATGGGAAAAGGTTGTTTTTTCAAAGTTACATTTTTTTTAAAGCAGGGTATGCCGATTTAAATCAGGTTCTTTTGGAATACTTAATTTTGCTTTGATTTAGAATATAATAAAATTTAAACAACCCACATGTTATTTATTTGGATAAAATGAGCCAAAATAAAAGTGTCAAAAAAAAAAAAAAAACTTTTCCCTCTCTGAAAGGCATCTTTAAAATTCTCAATTGCAAATTTTATATTTGCAATCTGTACATATTGTTTTTTTTTCTTCTAACTAATGAGAGATTTATCATAGAAAAGTTGTCCTGATGGCATTTCCAGAAAAAAAGTGGTCCAAAATTTATTTGGTCATCAATATGGCATTATTAAAAAGGCCATTATTACTGTTATATGTTTCGCTTAGATGCTACTGTTGTAATTTGTTTGAAAAATTAATATTAATATTTATTTTTAAATATCTTGCAATTGTTTTATCCATGGCTGTGTCACAGGCTGTAAGAGCACAGAAAGGCAAAATAAAGATAATGAATACTGTCAATCTACAGATGGTTTATAGCTGATCAATTTTTGAATGAATTTTGAATGTTTTCTCTCTAACAATAGCTTGTTAGTTCATGTGGTAACAAATAGCCAGTATTTCCCATGTAATTGATTTTATTCATTGTGAATTTAAAATATGATGAATCTAGATCCTGGTAACATTCTATTTACCTGCAGAGAAATTGGTGTATACATTTAGATCATATTTATAAGAAAGAAAAAAAAGAGTAGGCCAGACAGTCTGCTTGAGTTCAGATGGGTGGTAAAAAGTCCACAATGAGCCTATTGTTTGAGCAATTGTCACCAAATGCAGCAGGGATTGGTATCTTGTGTATTCCATTGACACATCAGAAAATTCACACACCGCCGAATATACCTTATAAAAATTGCTCATGAAGTAATAAAGTGCAAAGGTGAATGTAACTGTTTCATTGGTAGCCTTGTCACAGATATTGCAGCTAATGTCAAGAGTATGCATGATGAATTAAAGAAGATGTGATTTGATTGAGATCGGAAAGAAAAAAAAAATCTGTATTTCTTTTTTTCAAATATTTTTACCAATTTAAAAATTAATTTCTTTAATTATTAGTTTTCAATGTGGTACTTGCATTTAAAATTTAAGAAATCATCAAGCGTTTTTGCTAAATTTATATGTATAATGTGTAAATTAACTTTTCAACGTAATAATTTAAAAAAATCTGATTTAAATAAAAAAAATAAATTAAATAAATCAGATTTTTAAAAAAATCATGATTTTTGCATACCCTGAATTTAACCCTTCATGAATGTTTTAAAATGTATAATATCAATGATTTTTAACTCCCAATTAGTAATTTTTAACTTTAAGGAATTTTTTCAATATTTATGAGTAAGATTATTCACTTTAAAAAGCAATCATTGTTTTTCCATTAAACTTAAATATTTTTCAACAGCAAAGTGAATCAAAACAGTATTTAACTAAGATTTCAATTCCCATCAGTAGTATTTGTTTTCTATCCAAAATAAAACTTGTGTACATCTATAAATAAATCCTTTTTTTATTTTTTAAGGGGGGGGGGGGGGGGCAGATTTAGAAATTATAATAAATATTTCTTTACTAAACTGGGCTAATAACTAATTATTGGCAAATGATAATTTAAAATGCTTTAATTGCTTTAAAAATATATATTCGTTTTTCTTATGAATTTAGTTTGTCTGTCCAACTGACCGTGCTCTAACTCACGTAAATATACTCGGATTGCCATGTACATACTTGCCAACTTTTACACTTTTTGACCATTTTTTACACTTTTACACTTAGGATGTTTATTTGTGTACTTTCTTGCAATGTTTCTTTTAAGCTTTATTTTACTCCCTAAAATTAGAAAACACTTTTTAACTTCTTTTATTAATGATAGTTGCTTAATGTAAAGGAATATTTTATATTGTTAAAAGCATGAATCAAGGGTTCATATTCCAAATATACCATACGAAATCTTTTAATTTTCATTGTATTTAAACAGAAGTCGTGTTTTGAATAAGGGTTTTGCTTAGACTTTCGTCAAAAAAACAAAGAAGCTGTCTGTATATGTTTCATATTTAAATATCAGTGTATTATTTAACAATATTCATCTGTTACAACATGCTTAAATGCTGTTTGTGTTTTTTATATGCTCATATGAAAGAAAAAATTGCATGAAATGTACTTAACGCTTTATTTTATACTTTGCCATTTTGAAAAGTTGGCAGGTATGCATGTAAATGATTTATCTTATTGAGGTTTTCTATGGCATGTTCGGTATTGAAAATGAAGTGTGTAGCATTTATGGTTCATTTACAGGGACACACAAAAGAATTCAGTTACATTTTGGGTGTAGTATGAGGAAAATCGTTTGTAGTGTATTTCAATGATATTTCATTATTTTAAACACATTTAAATCTATATCACTGAGGTGTGGTACAAGATGCGCTTACTGTAGAATATGGTATGCATAGAATTTGTCATTTATTTACAAATACACACAAAAGAATTTGGCTAGAGTACTGTCTATGAAAAGTAATTGCTGGAAGTGAGTTTTCAGTTGTGGTACGCGTTTTAACATTTAACTATTTTTTTGCATTGCTTTCCCTCCCCTGAGCCTAATTGCATAAAATGTTGCATTTAACTGAAGAATAAATTTTTACATGATGGTATTGAAGAATTCAGAAATATATTGTAGTGGAAGGCTGCAATTGTTTATTGAAAATATTATTCTTGATTATTTTACAATATTAAGTATAAAAAACTATTATTACCTGTGTAAGAACATTGAACTTTTCAAATTCATCAAAACACACTTATAAAACATTACTTATAAGAAGTTTAAAAATGTGTTTTCATAAAATTATTAAAATATGAAATTTAGTTTTTATGTGGCCGCTGGGTCTGCTAAGTTATATTAAGAAAAATTTTGTCGTTTGTCTAAGAATGACATAAAAAAGTATTTTTTTATGATCAAAACTTACCAAATTATGAATTTTGGAGATAATCGAGGAGACATTTTCAATCAACTGGTACAATACAATTCTGAGAACATTTATCTTTTCAATACTTTTTCTTTTTTTCGAATGTATTTACATTAAGACAATTTACAAATTAATGTATTTTCACATATTTATTTGGAATCCCTAATCTCAAAAGAACTTTCTTAATTTAACAATGAATTTTATTAGAGTAAATTTCACATTGCATATTAATTGCAACTTTGCTTTAATATTCCAAATTACTATGTTTTAGTAAAACCCTCTCATTTTTCTACTAAAATGCATCGTGAAAGATTTTCCCCCATAGACCATAATGTAACGGAAAACTTTTTTTGTATCCTTGTAAATGATCTATAACAGCTATATCCTTCATCTTGAATAGAGAATATGTTGTAGTAAGCCTCAATAGCATATATCTATTTTAGAGGTCTGCAAGGGCTCGGGTCAATTTTCATTTATGAGCCTCGGTCTGGGCTGAGCCTGATCTTCACTCTTTTAGGGCCGGGGAAAAAAAAAAAAAAAATTATACATTGTTTTGAACATTTTTTTGTATATTTTTCTAAATTTCTACGCCATGAATGTGGCGAAAGAAATGCTTTCAATGTTGGAACCCATTTCAGTGGCATTAGATAAAATGCAAAGAGTAATATCAAATGTTGTCAATGTCTCAAAAAATCTGAAAGAAAAACTGAAAAATTATGGCAATTGTTGCAAAAAATTAGTTAATAAATGATACGAACAAGCATTAACACCAGCTCATTTTTTAGCTTATCTCTTGGATCCTAATTCTGAAGTGGAATGTTTAATGATAAATTTAAAAAAAAATCAAGCTTTAGATTTTGTTAAAAAAATATATAACGATACCTCCTTATTAAACATTTTACTAAAATTCATTGTGCACTTTCCTCTTTTTAATGGAACTCTGTTTGATAAAGAAGCTTTAAAATCCTTAAATGTGATTAAGATGTAGCACTTCTAAAGAACTACTATGTAGATCAGAAAGAATTTGATAGAATACAGTTGGGCAAATACTGCAAAAGGAACTGCAGTGATAGAGAGGATGTTTCCCACTTTTGAACTCGTACAGAATAAATTTCAAAATCAATTAGCTGTAGAAAAGGCAGCTAAAATATTCTTTGTTTAAAACTTTAAATAAAACTAATTAAATTAATATTTAAATATTTTGAAATTGTAAATAATTCTTGTATATTGTAGATAAAAATAATGATTTTCTTTTTCGATTGTTAACTTGAAACTGAGTAACTGTTAACCGACTTTTTTTTTATTGTTAGCTATAGTAACAATAGTATAATATGTAACTTAAAATCTAAGGTATTATATAGTTGTTTATATCGCACAAAGTTGAAAAAAAAATCATGATTTTAAATTTAAAAAATCAGATTTAAATCAAATAAATTTGATTAAAAAAAAATTTTTTTTTTACACCCTGCATCTAGGAAAGATATTTAATAAAGTAAATTGTTATGCAGTTAAAAATAAATTATCTTGGAATTCATATAAATAACTTGCGTTTCTACATCTTAGTCAGTTTCAAGTTAACAATCAAAAAAGAAAATAATTACTTTTATCTACAATATACAAGAATTATTTACAATTTCAAAATATTTAAATATTAATTTAATTAGTTTTATTTAAAGTTATCATATTTTTTTTATTGGAAAATTATCAAAGAAACTTGTTTTTTTTTCTTTTGAGAAATAAATTGCCTGGGTGAACTGTGCATTATATTATAATATGGGATTTTTTTTTTTTTTGTTAAAGACTTTTTGTTTTTACTTTTTAGTTGACCATAGTAGAGTTAAACTTCAAAGAGGTGGTAAAGATTACATCAATGCAAGTATGGTGAAAGTTCCAGCTGCTGACAGATCTTACATATTAACTCAAGTATGTATTTCCATTATTTATACATTTATTTTGTGCAGGGTTTCTACACTACCTGGAAAAGTCAGGTAATTTGGAAATTGATCAAATAAGTCAGGGAAAAATCAGGGAATTTGATCAAATTTCATTGCAATATGATCTTTGGGCCTTGAGAGGTGAAAGCCTTCTACATTTTGGCAAATTCAACATCCTTTTCTTTCTTTCTTTCTTTCTTTTTTTTTTTTTTTTTTTTTAGAAATTTTAAATTATTAATATATATTTTGAGTTCTTTTCTGCTATACTTTTATTTTGAAGTAACAATAATTAATCATCTGAAATCTCAGTCTTTCTTCTTGAAAATCTGAAATGTCTGCTTCCTCTCTTCTGTTGCCTGTTGTTAAAAATAAAGTTTATCTGATACTTCAGTGATTTTGTGATACTGTTGTTGATTTGAATGATGGCTAAATACACAAATATTGTATATAGCAAGTATTTATAATTTGGAGAAAATTTCATTTGAAAGTTTGCAATGATTATAAGTTACTAAAGGGAGCACATCCCATTGTAGTTCTGTAGTTTTTTGGGGAAATTCAGAAAAGAAGCTTTTAATCAATGTCATCTAATGTTTAGAAAATTTTAGTGTTTTTGAATGATGCAGTGTTTTATCTTCAACATGTCCAATACACATTATACCATTAGACTTGAATTTTCTTAAAATACACCTGGAAAAGTCAGGGAATTTTATTCTCTTGTATGTGTAGCAACCCTGTTTGTGTGTGTTTTTTAAAAAATGTGATTCTTGCCGATTGAATTAGCTTATACTCGATCAAATTTTTACCAGACTGGCATATTCCCTTACCTGACTTTGTTACTGAAAATTAATTTTAAGGTGTAGAGAAAACCTTTAAAGTTGACCAAAACTTTGCTGAATATTTTAAAAATTAAGTTATAATAATTATTCAATAAATGTATGCTGCAAATGTTGTACAATAGAAACTTGTTTCTCGAACAGTGAGAGTATCATCGCCAAATCGACTGAATGAAGAAACGTAGCAGAAGCAATCTTCTTTTCTTTTTTTCTTGTTACACAAAGTGTACATATCTGAGGTACAGGGATTATGGCATTAAAGAAATTCGTGCATTTTGAGATTCCTGTTCAGCCAGATTGCTGAATCCCTTAATTTTTATTTCTTTTTTGGATGCATTCAAAATTGGAAATTTAAAATTAATGTAGTTAGTCACCATTTTCCACCTATTAGAGATGGGCATTATTTAACGTATTAGAATAAATAACAATGTTGTTGTCTTATATAGTTCATTATTGAGTAATAGGTTAACGGAAAGTCCCTGTTAAATTTGAAATGCATTACCCACAAAGTATTTTAAAAAAGGCTAAAACAATAGTTTTTAATATTAAAATTAAAAATGAAGTTTCCGAAATTTGTTTTCCATGTTAACAACAACAAAAAAAAAGCTTAAAAATGTACTTTTGAATTAAAAAAAGTCCTAATTTAAATGCTTATTATGACAAGCCAAAAGAGAAAAAAAACAGAATCAATAAAAATTGAAACCAATCAAAAATCTCCTTTCATGTCTTTCCAAGCCTTCAGTTAAACTAAAAATCAATTAACATTAAAATAGCAGATTTTTTGGTGACTGGTATATAACGCAACTAAGAGGGAGATATAAATGGGGAAAATAGGGGAAAGTACTTAATATACAGTTTTCGGCATTGACTTTTCAAATCATTCGGAGGAATACAGAGTGAATGGGGAAAAAGTTACGCTTTGATACATAAACCGATTTTTTAAATAATTAAGAAATTTTTTTTTTACAATGTCCAGGTCTTATAAGTTTTATTTAAAAAAAAGTTTCTCCATGTTCTAACAAGTGAAACAGTGAAAATTTATTCATTTATTCTCCTATGGCTAAAACTTACTGTGCTATGATACTTAGGAGAGGATTTTATGAATTTTCAATGTTTTAAATATTATAAATGGAAAAACATGTTTTTAGTGCCAGAAAATCTGAAAATGCATGAAATTCAAAGTATCATAACTAGGTAAGTTTTTAATCCTGCAAAAATTAAGTTTTTAGCCATAAACTGATTTTAATGGTGTGATTTCATCTCAACAAGAAACAGTGTCTATATTTACCTTTCATAATTATTTCAAACATATTGTTTAAAGGCCCTTCTAATTAAAACATCCGTTGACAGCATACACTGCGATTAGTTATACGTTACAAAAATAACAGGTTGTTGCAACCTGTTACCTGTGCAAGTGTGGAACGATGGAACCTGTTAATAAAAAATAACTTTATTTCCCATCTCTACCACCTATCAGTGTCCACAATTTTGTTTCACTACATGGATTCTATGAGTTAACTTTATGAATGTGCATCCTTTCTTTTCTTTTACTTTCAAAGGTACGAATTACATAAGACATAGTGACCTGGTGATAATGAATTTCATACATTTTGAGATTCAAAAGTAGTGAGTTAATTTAGTGATCTCAATGATCTAAAAAAAATGAGAATGGTAAATGGTAACCCCTCTCTTTCTCCTTACTTAATCTCAAATCATCCAAAGTTTCACCAATAAAGATATGGATACAGTTTGTTAAACTTTTATTAAAATGTTAAATTTTTATTATCTCATGTAATATGTTTATATATTTCATCAAGCAGGGCGGTCGCTCTGCCAAGCCAAGCTTAAAAAAAAAAAACGCCACACAAACAACGCCAAGAACTGGAATAAAGACCGCTAATGCTTATATACAGAAAGCAACTTCGCAATGTTAAATCGACAAAACATGCCAGATTAATATATCAGATATCAAACAAACCAAGCGTCGTAGAAAAAAAAAAACGAAAACTAGAAGAATCTAAGGAAGAATTTCTTCAATTTAAGACCAAACTCATCTTCATAAGTGATTTATAAACAGAGATATAGCTTTTTTTTAAAAACGTCGAGTTACTTAAAATGATCACTATTTTCTTCGTCAAACTTTTTTTTTTCAAACAAGCTACAGGCCTTAATATTGGGCAGAATAAAAGAAGGATTGCATTTTTGGACAAGTAATTACGTAATCTATGTGCTTTTATAAAATTCAGTGTAAAACAAAAATATTTTCTATCCTTAATTAGCATAAAACTGTTAATTAACATGGCGATTAAAAAATTATGCCAAAACAGAGATAAAACCCGCCAACGACCATGTACCATCTGTATTAAAATAGCACAAATCAGTTACAGGTTATAATATAACCACATCAAATTTCATCTGCAAGTCAGCCATTTTCTTCTGAAGATATTTAAAAAAAAAATAAAACTTCACAATTATAAGAACACATATTTTATCAAATAATTAAATATGACTGCAAACTGTGGCAGATGATTGTTTCTAACATGAATAAGTATGAGAAATTGCCGGTTACGGATATGGATCTGGGTAGCTCAGTCGCAGAGCGTCGGCATGGTACGCATAAGGTCCCAGGTTCGAGTCCAGGCCCAGGTCAATTTTTCACTCATGTTTGTTTAGTGTATTTAATTGTCTGATAAAATGCGTGTTCTTATAAATATTGTAAAATAAAGTAATCAGACGTAGTGTTTATGCTTTAAAAATATTTTAATATATAATTTACGTTTTTAGAAAGATCTTTAAAAATAAATTAGTTTTTGAGGGAAGTTGTACCTTCTAAAATGTATACATTAAGAGTTATCGCCATTTAAAATTTCTTTCCAAACATAAACAAAAATTTTGAAATGAATTAAACGTGATTCATTTATTTCTAAAAATAAAAAAACACGGTAAAGGACAGGCATTTCGTTCGCAGGAATACCTTTCACGTCATCTACTATATATACGAGGCTAGCGAAAAAGAAAGGCTACTGCGGTGCTTTACGCGTATCTTTTTTTACAGACCGCGGGAATCACGTGAGGCTCGAATCCACCAATGCAGGTGTACGAAAAGAGCATCACGTCACTCTAGTGGTCTGTAAAAAAAGATAAGTGGAACGCACCGCTGTAGCCTGTCTTTTTCGTTAGCCTCGCTATATATATAAAACACAAACGGAAATTTCGTTCCGTTCCTTTATAACTCGAGATCTGCTGAATGGAATTTGATGGAACTTGCACTGTTCGAGAGATAATTTTTCAGGGAAGGTTTTAGTATGTAACACAACGTTCTACGTATATTAGCTATCGAATTATGATAGAAAGTTCTGTTATTTTGGCCGAAAAGGTTACCATTGTTAATTTTTTGGTGATCATTACTGTTGCAGAAAGAAATGAAAAGGCTATACATCTCGAAAAATAAAAGAAAAACTGTTACTAATTTTATTTAAAAAAAAAAAAAAGAAAGAAAGAAAGAAAAAAAAAAGAGTTTTGATGAGAGAATATTATAAAACGAAAATATTTAATTTAAACGTGATTAGAAATGTTCATAATACTTAAAAAATTATTCAAGGGGCAAGATTTCTATTGAAACAAATTTGGCGATTTATCTTTTGTTTTTGGCGATTTTGATTTTACTTTTGATCCCAAACAATTTGATTTTAAGCCAAAAAGTGTCTTTTTTTGTTGCAGAAAGAATGGAAATGGCTATACATCTGGAAAAATAAAAGAAAAAACTGTTACTAATTTTATTTTTTTTAAAAAGAAAGAAAAGAAAAAAAAGAAAAACAGTTTTGATGAGAGATTTTAGGCCAAAAGGTGTTTTTTTTTTCAAGTGTACGACTGCATTTTTGCAGTATTTTTTTTTTGGTACTTTTTGGTTAGCCGGGCGCCAGTGATATATATATATTATATATACATGTATATATATACACACACATATATACACATATATCTACACAAATATTCTACATATATGAAATTTCGTTCCGGCTGCTTATAACTCGAGTTCTGCTGAATGCATTTTCGTAGAACTTAAACTAAGATTATTTGAATAAAAAAACGTACTTTTCGGTTAGCCGGGCGCCAGTGATATATGAACACACACACACACATATATATATATATATATATATATTCATACATATAAGTGTATATATATACACACACATATATACACATATATCTACACAAATACATGTATATACATATATATATATATATATATATACACACTTATATGTATGAATATATATATATATATATATGTGTGTGTGTGTTCATATATCACTGGCGCCCGGCTAACCGAAAAGTACGTTTTTTTATTCAAATGCAAACTATATTAATGGCAATATACTTCTATTTACTTCTACATATATGAAATTTCGTTCCGGCTGCTTATAACTCGAGTTCTGCTGAATGCATTTTCGTAGAACTTAAACTAAGATTATTTTTGAGGGAAGGTTTTATTGTATAACATATCGTTCTATGTAGCTTAGTTATATAATTATTCTGGGAAGTTCTATAATCAGATCAATCCGATTATGAAAGATTAGCCTTTTTAAAAGATTTTGCTGAATGTATTTCGATGGAACCTATACTGTTAAATAATTTTCTAGGGAACGTTTTATTATATAACGTTGCTTAGTTCTAGAATTATAGGGGGAAATTCGAAAATCGGGTGACCATTTTTTTTATCAAATATTAGCCTTTTCAATATTTGATTCCGATTATGAAAGATTAGCCTTCTAAAAAAGTTCTACTGAACGGATTTTGATGAGAATTGTATTGTTAGTTAGATGCTATTTCAGAAATGGTTTTAATGTACTATATATTGTCCTACGTTGCTTACTCCAACAGTTATGTGTGAAGGTTATATAGTCAAGTGAACCCGATTCCGAAATATTAGCCTTTTTGATAGTTTTTACTGGGCGTATTTTTTGCGACTTGCATTGTTAAGTAGATAATTTGTAAGGATTGTTTTAGTATATTTTATATCGTTTTGTTGTTTTAGAATTATGTGGAAAAGTTCAATAATCAGATTATCAAAGATTAGCCTTTATAAAAACTTCTTCTGAATGGATTTTGTTAGTTAATTTGTTTGCATTGTTATTTCGATAATTTTTAGTGATGGTTTTAGTATATTGCATATAGTTTTATCATTCTTTAGCAAACCCTAACTGTAAATGACCAAATTAAAGAGTTGGTCCTTAACAGCTAAAATTTTGACTGCACATTAGAAAATATAATAGCGCAATCGCGTCATTTTTCATTAATGTGGAAGGATATTCCCAGTAAATATACAGATTGCTTTCAAATACAAGGTCAAATTAAACGATATATTTCGTTTGATTCAGGGTTCATTTGTAGAAACCGACCAGTGCAGCGGGCGTAGCTTGCTAGTTTTCCTATAAATTAATGAAATCCAGTTGTTAAATTATTTTTGTTTTAGAAGTGAAGTTTCCATTTAAATTTATTGTAACAGTACAATGTTTAATTGAATAAAATAAGGTAAATCTAAGAAATTGCTAAGAAATTCCAAACATGCACAGGGCAACACAAAGAAATAAAATAATAATAAACAAAAAATAAAAAATAGATAAATAAATAAATAAATAAATAAATAAAAATCAGCTTTCAGAAATTCTAAAAATTGTTCCGCTATTCATATTATGTATCTTCGGGGTCCATCCTCCCACTTTCACCCCTCCCACCCAAAGGGGGCACTTTTCTAAATTTTGCCGACACCTCTCATGTGATATATCGTTTAAAAGTCTGTGAACGCTTAATCATAATATGCAGGGTGGGGGGGGGGGGGTATTTTCTAAATTTTGCACATACCCCTCATGTGATACATCGTTGGAAAGGTCTGTGACCGCTTAATCCTATTATGCATCTCCGGTGTTCATCCCCCCTTTTGCCCCCCAAGCGCGATTAGCTTACACCACCAGGGGACGCTTTCCTATATCTGTTCCTACGAGTCGGATCACGACGGGGTATGGCTCATTCGACTCGACATCAATAGAGCTTTCCGATTTTAGTTCGTTTTTTCACCACCAGGGGGCACTTTTCTATCTCTGGTTCTATGGGCTAGATCACGACGGGGTATAGCTCATTCGACTCGACATCTATAGCCTTAACGATTTCAGTGCCCGAGGTTCATACAGAACAGATTGCGCTACCTGGTGGTGGAAGATGGAACTTGAGCGTGTGCAGCACAACTGCTATATGGTGCCGAAGCTTGCGGGGACCCGTGTCGGAAGTTAGTTTGGTTAGAGGTTTATACAATTCGATGTGCAAATTAAGGGATTATCCGGTGCCGAAGGCAGCGGAGAACCAGGTCGGAGGTTCGTTCGGTTCGAGGTTTTACAAGATTCGAGGCCCCGATATAAATTAGGGGTCCGCTAGCGGGCGAAGCCAGCTAGTGCTAATAATAAAAGAGCGTGTTATCACGTTTGATTTCAAATGCAGCGCTGACACGCTATGTACGTATTGCATTTTTATTCATTTCATCGATAAGTCAGTGATATTTTTTAACGGGGGATAACAAGTATTATAACAAGCCACATTTAATATGTTGTTATTAGTTTAATTTAAAAATCTACTGGTATTTCTAGTTAACCTTTTAAACAATGACTGAAAGTAAAATGTAATTTTAAATTATTTCTCATGTTTAGATTATTTAAATTATGTTTATTCTGTTTTAAAAAAAAGAAATGATATCTACAAAAACAACTTTTCAAAAGTAAAAAAAAAGCCAAGCGTAAAAAAAAAAAGTTGTGGCTAAAAAATGGTGTGATATCAAATTTCCAAGCTATTACATTACTTTTTTAACTTTTTTCCATTAAATAAGTTATCATATATATATAAGTCGAGTGCCTACGTATATGTTAATAGAAATCGTTTTCTCCTGTACTAAATACATCCTAACGAGTTTCTGAAAATTCAATTTTTTTCAAATTATGCATGATGGGCTTGGCGGCCATCTTTTCATATTTCTAAGCACCCAAATTTCTAAAGTAAAAGCATAATATGTTTGCAATGTAATATGTTTATAACAATTTCGAACTTCAGATTTTAACTACGGACAGATAAATTAGATAAGACTGATATTTTGAGAAATTGATTTTTACTAGTTTGAAATTATTAATTACTGTAAAAAATAAATCATAAGATGAATCTTTAAGATAAGTCATCATTATCTTAAGACACAATTTTCAGATCATACAAATCTATAAATGAAACGCTTAAAATATTTGCTTAAATAACAATTTTGAACTTCGGATTTTAACTACGGATTTGGATGCTTAGAATTTTGTGAATAATATGCAAAGATGGCCGCCAAGCCCATCATGCATAATTTGAAAAAAATTGAATTTTCAAAAACTCACTAGGATGTATTTAGTACAGGAGAAAACGATTTCTATTAACATATACGTAGGCACTCGACTTATATATATGATAACTTATTTAATGGAAAAAAGTTAAAAAAGTAATATAATAGCTTGGAAATTTGATATCACACCATTTTTTAGCCACAACTTTTTTTTTTTACGCTTGGCTTTTTTTTTACTTTTGAAAAGTTGTTTTTGTAGATTGTACTATACCATACAGTACATTATTAGAAAAAGGTAATTAAAGGCAGAAACTTGTGAAGTAGGAACCAATTAATTGTATTTCCTTTATTTTTTTATGGTAAAACTTTATTAATTTCTTTGGAATAAATTGTGTTTAAGGACCAAAGTACCACTGTATTGCTAATTAGTATCTTATATATGAGATTATAATTTTTAGGGATTTATTGCTGTAGTTAAGTTATTGAAATTAAAAACATAAATATTTGATGTAAAGTGGTAAGTATGTACAATACAGGAGGGCCCATTATCTGGAAACCTCTGGACCGAAGGCTTTCCGGATTTCGCGTCCTTCTGAAATATAGAATTTCCCGGACTTTTTTTCCTCAACTCATTTATTCAAATCTCATTTGTTTCTTTGACCGAATAACGGATTTCACAATTTCATTTGCGACTCATTTGATTTATCAAATTTGCGATCGCCTATTGTGAGCAGTTGACAAAATTCTCAATTTTATTCGTCTGAACCAATTGACAAAAATTAAGATTTTCTTCCGGAAACAATTGATGAAATTTGCTATTTTTTTTCCTACGATCGTTTGATGAAATTTGCAATTTTGCTCTGCGATCATTCAATGAAATTCATGAGTTGTTTCCACGATCATTTTTTAAAATTTGCGATTTGTTTCTAAATTGTTTTTTAAAATTTTAGATATTTTTTTCTACAATTTTTTTACAAAATTCTCTTTTTTTTTTTTGGGGGGGGGGGGGGGGAGTCCTCCCACCTACGCCACTAAAGTAACATATTATTTTAGTGGTTAACACATTGAAACAATGGACTTAAAAAATTGCATCCATAAACTTTTCAAAAAATTTCATGTAATTTCAAAATTTTAGTAAAAATTTACAAATTCAGAAAATTTTCAAATGAAATTTTTTTCCAGATTTTGGAATTCTGGATAATACTTCCTATACTGTATATCTCTATAACATTCTATTTGCCTGATCGCAGTTCAAGAGCATGCTTCCACTGCTGAAAATGGCTTCATATTTATTACAAAAATTATTGGTATTCATAAAACTCAAACATTTCTAAATAACTGCATTAAATGGTGACCTAATCTTGTGATAGCAGAATAGTTCCAGTGGTGAAAATACCATCAAAAGAAAAAAATCCTTTTTATCCGTGAAAATTAAATATTCAGGATAGCTACACTACCTGGAGAACCTCAGGGAATTGCGAAATTGTCCAAATAAGTCAGAGAATTTCAATATTTTTTACCAAAATCTGAAAAAGTCAGGAAATTTGATAAAATTTCATTGTGATCTTTGGGCTACAAGTGATGAAAATCTTCCATATTTTGAAAAATTCCACATACCAAAAAAAAAAAAATTCCTTTTTTTTTTTTTTTTTTTTAAACCTCTACCTTTTATCCTCTGTCCCCCTCCCATCCACCGTAGCAAATAGTTTACAATTTTTAAAACTTTTTCCAGCAATGTGTTTTTTTATTTTTAAGTAACTATAAAAAATAATTTATGACAAACTCTCATCTCTCCTACTGAAATGTTGGTTTCCTCTCTCCCTTTGCCTTCTGTTGAAAATAAAGCTTATTTGGATATCAGTGATTTTCTGATGCAGTTGAAAAAATGAATGTTGGTTCAATGCTTCGAACTTTTTATGTATGTGTGTGTGGAGAGGGCGGGGGGGGGGGGGGGAGTCAGAAAAATAACTTTTAATTATCAGTGTTTTTGAGTGATACAATATTTGTTTTATCCTCTGCATGTCCACTATGCACTACACCACTAGACTAGAATTTTATAACAAGCATAGTTTAGAATTATTAGTTACATAGTTTAGAATACTGGGTTGGCTTTTTACCAGGAAAAAGTGGTAAAAACTTTAGGATGCAATAAACTCTACTAGTCATTAAACTGTATTTTAGTACTATTGAAAAACTGTATTTTCATGTAATTGATGTATTTTTATATAGAGAGAGAACTTGTTAGTTGTCTTTTGATTTTCAAAGGTTCTATTTATATATATATATATAATGTGAGGGAGGAGGGGGGATAAAAATATCCTCAACAATGCAACTTAACAAACTTAAGAATTTAATTAATTGATATACAATATCATATGGAAAGAAAGTATAACACGAGGAATATGGAGAAATTACAAGATATGGAGCGATCTTCGAATGTAAGAAAGATTTAAATTAAAGTACCGAGAGAGGTTGACTGTGTTCGATAGTTTTTATCTCAACGTGAAGGTTTAAGTTCCTTTAAATGCCAAATAAAAGGATTTTGGCAAGAATTTTAGGTGAATTCCAATATTTATGTTTACAAGTGTATTATATTCTCAATGTAGTTGAATTGCTGTGATCTACTAAGCATATTATTTGTTTGAGTGAATAATAAATATGGTATAGAATTAAAAAGCTAATAGATATATTCATTTGTAGTTATAAGCCAAGTGAATCTTTAAGTAGGTGCATGATATCTTACATATATATATATATATATATATATATATATATATATATATATATAAAGAGATGGAAAATAAAAAAATAGTCCATTCTCTAAAGCTACTGATACATTACTTTAATCATAGAGATTTTACTATATTTTCTATTCCCCATCAATAGAACAACAGATGTTCAGTATCTGTTTCACAAAGCAGGTTTCCTTTCCACTTGTGACAAAGGGATTTGGCTTTAGAAACATTTTCACTTTTTACCATATATGACAGATCCAATGCACAAAAATAAAGATCTATTAAGTGAAGCACAAAAGGAAATGGCAAGAGAATGGCTCATAGATGTTATGCCAAATTCTCTTTCATCCTGTTGGCATATGAAGCTGAAGGAGGACCATTTCCAAGAAGCTTCTTTAATACAAAAGATGTAAAAGCCAAAGTTTGGTGGAAAGCGCTAAATAACAAAGAAATGAATCCCGAATTCATACATTTAATTGTGAATCTTCACTCCATACCTTGTAGTTTTTTATCCATAGAGTGATTTTTCTTTCGAACTTTTCACATATCCACAGTAAATTAAGAAATAGACTTGGTGTATAGAAAGCTGCAAAGCTTGTATTTTGTTAGCACTGTATTAACATTTGTACAAACTTACATTATGTGATAATTAATATCTGTAAGCGTTTTGTTTTTGTTAAAATGATTAAGGTTTTTAAGTGTGATAAAATTGTGCTTATTTCTTTTTTCCTTCAGTAAAAATTAGTAGACTAATCTCCATCAAAATAAATATTGTAGTGTGCATTCTCATAATAATAGTTATAATGAGTTTTAGGTTTAATAATGATAAATGTACAATAATATCTTTAAAATTTTGAATTCTTGTAGGAGGAAAACATGGAAAGTTTTCCAAGCTTTTTATATTCCTTAAAAACCAATATTTTCATATAGCATTCTTTTACTTACCTATTCAGAAACTAAATTAGGTGAATATTGTTATGTGGAAATTGTGGTATTAAATACCCGGAAAACTTTCACCCCTAGGAAAATGAAAAATTGGTAGATAAATTTTCATAAAAGAGCAAAAACAGTCAAACTAATGAGTTTTTTTCAAAGGTGGTAAAAACATGTTTTTCCAAAGACTGTAAAAACCGTGGTTAAAACCGGTAAAAACCATAAGACTGTAAATACCGTCCAACCCTGTTAGAATAATACATAATTTATAAAGTTAATATAAATTTATAAAGTTTTCTAATGAAACTTATCAAAATTATATATTTCTTGGGAGAAAAAAGAAATACTGTATAAAAGCTGAATTAATCTGCATGGTCGGAAATGTTGTTTGCCGAATGCTCCACATGTCTGGATAGTTGAGTGTTACAAAATCGTATCTGATGAGAGAGAGAGAGGGGGGGGTGGGGGGCACTGATTAACTAGTGAAGTAGGAAAACAGTTTTTAGCATATTTTCCTTGCCGAAGTCAGTCAGACAATTCTGATTTTATTGTTTTATAATTTGCATTTGATGAACTTTTTACAAAATTAAAAATAAAAGTTAAAATTATTTTTAATATAAACTCAAAAAGAGTTTAAATTTGAATGTCACATTCACCTTATACTTAATATAGATAAAACACTTATTAAAATTACTGAAAAGGTGCATAAAATTTATTTAAAACCATATGTAAAAGATGTCATATGCATATTCCAATTTTAACCCCAAAATATTTCAATCACTAGCGTCACCATTTTCAATGGGGATACTGTAACTGAAGTGTCGTTTCTACTATGCTGTTTTATATCAGTTTTGAACAAAGGCCAGTCTATTAACCTTTACACGGGGGCTCGGACAGAATCTGTCCGAGTCCCTGTGTAAAGGCTAATCTATAGGGGTGTATATTAAGTGCGTACATTCATCTGCTGAAGCCCTTGATATTTTCAAAGTATTTAACCATATCTCGGGTATGTTGTAAGATAAACCATCATTACGTGTGCTATTCCTTTTACTTGAGTGTTACAAAATCATATCTGATAAGGGGGGGGGGGGGGGGGCATTGATTAACTAGTGAAGTAAGAAAACCGTTTTTTGCAAAATTTCTCAATATTTTTTTTCTCAAAATTTCTAACAATTATCTGATTTTTAAAGTATACTAGTTCGTTTTAGGTAATATAATTTTTTCATTTTCAAAATCTTATTTTTATATTCTGTCACTGATATAATCTTGATAATGCTATAGAAGGTGGTCGGTTGAATTTGATATCTGTATGTAATGTATTCCTTCAATCTTTCTTTAACAGCGATTGTGAGATAGTATGGAAATCGCCTTTTCTCAATAGATGGCGTTGACTTTCACATGTGCAATCAACTTCCTTTTTTGGTAGTCCCATTTTCAGGGAAATATCACTTCTTGTTTGAAGCCGAATCCGAGTAAATGAAAGTTAGCAGATTATTAGAGTAGGAGTTTAGCTTTGGGTTATAGATCTGTATTGAGGACGGCTATAATCTTTCTAGGGTCAGGCTCCAGAACAAAATGGCTTCATTCAGGGCGGGGCCAGTAGCGTGGTTTCAACCAGTTGTTTATACAGGGTTCATACTCATCAGAATATTATGGGATTCAGCGGATTTAATTCCAGTCTTAAAAATCAGGGGAATCTCGGGGGATAATCTAAAAAATTCTCCAAACCTGGGAAAAACTGACAAAATGATCAGCTGCACTGGAAAATGAGGGAAGTCACTGCTATTTTTGTGTGCTTTGTGATATTGTAATGAAATCAAACTAAGACACGCCTTTTAACATTGTGAGATATAGAATTGAAAAGTGAAAGTAGCCACTTTTTCTCTCAGATTAAAAATAACATATGTTGTATTTAATCTGTGCTCATTCTAACATCTAGTGACACTAGACACACCTTCTAACATTGTGAAGTCATGAAACTAAATGAATGTGTGTTGTTTTCTTCCTTCAAGTCATTCTTTGAATTTTGTGGGGATTTTCTTCCATGATAATTATTCTTCACTGATGAAGTCTGCATTTGGCAACAGCTTCAAATTTGTTGTGAAATTGATGCACCTTGTTTATTAATTCTTACCAGTAATTGGGCGATTGCATTTAGATTTATTTGTTTGAAAATGTGAAAAATGTTTTCAAAAAAATTATTTGTTATTAAAATGAGCTGGTTGAAAACTATTTGAACTAATCGAGTAAAAAATTACATGCAGAATTCATGTATTGAGTAAAATGTGTTGAATATGATTCGTATATATTTCAATGTCATTTGTGCCAGAAATCATTAAAGCATAAAAAATTAGCAGTGAATTATAAAATAACCCAGCTCAAAATCTTCAGCTTTTTTTTTTAAGGAGGTAATAAAATCACAAAGTGGAAATTAAATTCTTGCTGGAATCTAATTTGTTTTTAAAGACAGCCCTGCAAGGTGTGCAGACTTCATCTCTGTTACCACACGTCTGCATGGGCCTGGCACGGCAAAATGAAGGAAATTTTTAAATGGGCCAGGGCAGTGTGATAAAAAAAAATTAAGCAGATCGAACAGGTAACAGCTGATAAAATATGAACAATTTTCAATGGACGTGACTGGAACGAGAATAAATATAAATGTGCTGCACAAGCCAATACTAGCTTGACAACATCGATACAGAAATATAACATATCCAGTATAGAAAGTACACAGTTACATAGTGTCTGAGCCCAGGCTTAATATTTTCAGCAGACTCGATCAGGCTTACATTTTATTCTACATATGGGCCAGGATGGAATTGGGCTTAATTGTTCTCAGAACGTTTTGAGCAAGCAATTTGCTTTGTAAAAATTGTAATAGCAATAATGAACTTTTGTTAATGAAATCTTCAGAAATATACTTTAAGAAATCATAGAGAAACATTTTGAAAAATCTGCTTTTTTTTACTATACAACAACTAAAGTTATAATGTTATCTTTTTCTTTTATTTTAAGATACATAAGTTTTTTTAATGTCTATATTTGAATATAATAGCCTAAGCGTGTAAGTGATCATTATTGTTGCTATTCTGTATTCTAATGGCTTGTGAACATATAGTAATGTAAAATATACTGTAAAATTTTCCCATAAATATCTATGCAATATTCATTAAAAGAATCTTTATTGCATGTTAAGAAAAAACAGAATGTTTTGTAGAAATTCAGTCAAGCTGGGCTGGGCCTTGATTTCATTGATTTTTTACATGGGCTGGGCCATGAACTGCAAAATCATAAACGGGCTGGGCCCGGCTGAACGTTTAGTTTTTACAATGGCCTGGGCCTTGAAATTCTGGCCCGTGCAGACCTCTGTCTGTTACACCAATTAATGTTTTCATTATATTGTTTATATATGTGATGTGTAAACTTTATTTTTGTGATTACCTTGTTTTTATTTTATGTTATTTTTTTATTTTTATTTTTTTTTTTTACTGGAAGGGGGTCACATTGTCATAATGATAGAAAATGTCATTAATTGTTGACATGCGAAAATTATTTCATCCCATAAAATACATCCGGGGATTTTATTTTGGAAAATGAGTATGAACCCTGTTATAGATATCGACTAGTCAATTGTAATCTCATGTTATTGGGCGAAACACATGATTTAGCTATAATAAAAAAGGGATTTTGTAATCTAACAGAAGGAATATAGCTTTTTAAATTAAAGAACCTAAATTCGGAATTTCCACAATATTGATATGTTTAAATATATTTTCTCAAATTTGGAGTTACATTGCTAATGTATTTAGCTATCCAAATTAGTGGTTAAATTTTCGGAGGAAACATTGTACATCAATATTTCTGCTAACCCATATCAGTAGAAAACCGATAATCTGAACCAAAATTGGGAAAAAAAATATCAAGATTAAGCGAAGCTGTAAAAATTAATTTAATTAAACAGAAAAAATATTTAGAATTTAAAATGTATGCTCATTATCAGTATATATATTTTATAAAAATACTATTACATAAAGCATTTGTTTTATTTACTGACTGAAATTTTTAGCATATACATTTTATTTACTTAAGGCTGTTCTCAAATCCAAACTAGGTACTTTCTGACACATTTTTAATTTATTTTTATTCAGAAACTCATCAACCAAGTATTTTAGCATCTTTTGGAGGTGTCACAAGATCCCATACATTGCGCTCATACATAACATTAATTTCTTGGTTCGTTGTGTCCCTCCAACTTGATGCTTCTAGTGGTTTTATGGCCTGATTGGAAGTTTTGGGGATTTTACTCTCAGTTAAGTTTACTTCATCTACTTTCAAAAGATTAGAAATTTTACCAGATTCTTTATTTTTACTACTGAAGTCAAAAAGATTTTTATCACATTCTATTTTATTTAATTTACACTATTCTAGTAATTCATTAAAGGATCTTATTCTACTGTTGGTTCACTCTATGCCATAGTAAATGTCTGTTTTATTTCCAACTTTTTGAGGTACTAGTTTACGTACCCAAGGAATAGATGTACAAGCCTTTAAACTACTCTGTTCTAAGTTTTGGTTTGAATCCGACCTGTTAATTTCTTTAACACATCCCAATCCAGATGTACTCTGTGGTAAGGCTGGGCGATATATCGATAAAACTGATATAAAATACATATTGTGATGCCGATATCAAAAAGTATTGTGGTAGTTAATTCATAAATTGTTTGAATATTTCTTTATATGTGATTTGTATGTGACTTGTTTAAACTAGAATAGTAAGCAAATTGTTATAATGTTTTTTCTTCTGTAATTTCTGTAATTGTAATTCAATTGCCTCAGTTACATGGTCAAAACTGTAAAACATCCTCAAAAACAAATATTTTGCGTTTTCTTCACAGTTGAAGGTACTGGATGTTTTTTGTTGAAGGAATAATGAATTCATCGCAATACATCAAAATTTAGCTATGTAAAATTGTGTCATTCTTGAAAACTTTTGCAGAGACCTTTCTACAAGAGTTGACTCAATGTCACATTTCCAAATCTGTCTTTAAATTTATGCTAGAATATAAAATTAATGTGTGCATTAACCTAGATATTCTCTAGACTAGACTTAAGTCCCCCCCCCACCCCTCTAAAAAAAAAATGTAGAACATTCTAAAGAAATGCTTTTGTAAAATGTATTGTTCAATAAAACAGTGCTTTAGAAAAAACAGCACATGATGAAATGTGAAAAATATGTACACTACACTGGTATAGTCAATGTAAAAATGTATTCAAGAGATAAAAAAGGACACATTTCATATTTATTTATAACTGTCTGTATAAGGATATATATATATAATATGAGAAAATGAAAAACAAATTAAATAGTCCCAATTAATTGTCACTTTACTGTAAGTGCAAAGTATTATAATCAAAGTATGATGTTTGAATTTTCTTTTATTCATATAATTAAATTTCCTTTAATTTTGACTTGAATTCAGATTGTTAAATTGTTTTTAATTTGCATAAGCATACTTAACTGTCGGAGCTTGATATATATTTCTTTTATCAGTCTAAATTGTTAATTTTAATCTTTATTCTTTTAAAGGGGCCGCTGCCTGTCACAACTGGACATTTCTGGTTGATGGTTTGGGAACAGAAGTCTAAAGCTATATTAATGTTGAATAGAATCATTGAAAAGAATGCTGTATGTATATTCTTGCTTAATATATAAAAAAAATGTGTAGTAAATTTGGACTTCAGATTTTTTTTCTTTTTACAATTTTTGCTTTATACATGGGGCATCCAGGGAGTAAGTACCATTTGCAATTTATTGTACAGCTGTTCTCTAATCGCAAGAATGCACATGCATGCCAAGTAGTTGGACCCATCAGAAATGTGAGTGTTACAGAAGATAGCTGTGAATAGTGCTCCTATTAGTAGTTTTTCTAAAGAAGTTTCTGCATCTGATCCTGTTTTCTTTGTTATAAGTGCTGATTAGAGTCTTGCAAGGGTCGACTTATACCTGACCCAGACCCAAAAATTCTTTTTCATATCAATCCAAATCTAAAATAACAGAAAACTAATCCATAATTTAATACAATTATTGAAAAGTAGTTTGCAATTATACCTCTAATATCAATTTTATATTTTATGTAGAAAAATAAGCATATATACACTAATTAATGTTTAAACATATAGTTCCTTTCATATGAAAATATTTAGGAATTTCTTTTGAAAAATAGAGTCAAAACCAAACCCAAACTACTGGTTGGGTCAGGTTGGGTTCATGTAAAATCATGCTACCCAATCTGATGCAGAACTCTGGTGCCGATGTGCCCTGCACTTTTTCCCAGCATCTACTTTGCACCCTGCAATCTTTTCAAAATATTTTGCCTCACCCCCCTTTTTTTTCAGAAAAAACTCTTGGACTTTGGAAACCAGAAGTTCTGTTCTGTATGACTCGCCTGTTATGAAGTCCCAATCATATTCTGCTCCACCCATGCAAAGAACAGGTGCAGCTACCCGTCATTTTAAAATAACACCAGAATAACACATACTTTCTAAATTTTCCTGGATTTCCCTTTTTAAAGATAGGCCTTCATCATAACATAAATGGAGATTCATGGAAGATGTTACAAAAAAGAAAGGATCATCGTTTAAAAAGTTAATTTATATGTTCAAAGTTCTTTTTCTTCATTCTTTTTCTTCAGTTTTATTTCATTAAATATTTTTCTTAAAATTAGCATTCATTCTAGAAAGAGAAAAAACAGGATGCTAGTCACCAAAAAGGGTACTAGTTCACTACAAAAGGGTATTATTTCAAGAGGAAATATATTAGTAATGTGTTTAGTAATAATATAAGGAAAGTATGTAATTTTTAAGTATGATTAAAAAAAATGCAGTAATTTTGAATGATTTTATGAGTTAAAAATTAAAAAATGCAATTAAATTACAGCCTAATTTAATAATATCCTATGTTTTCCCTAAAAATGAAGTTCTACAATTTTTTTAATTCCTGAGCAGATGGATTTAGAAATAATGTGGTATCTGAAAATTTTTTTCCAATAAATCTCTGGGTTCAATTAAAGGTAAATGTCACTATTTTTAAAAAATGAGCAGGATGCATTTTGCCCATTCTAAAACGGCAAGGTGGTGCATCCTTAAAAAATGGTCTTGAGGAAACATTAGTTGAAATTGTTTATTGCAATCATTATTGAAATTATGCAAAACTAGCTAAATGTTTATTGAATTACATCTACAAACTATGTTAAAGCTATTAATATTATTTATCAATAATACAGAATTATTCAGTGCTGCATGAATTTTCTACCATTTCTGATGCTTAGATTAATTTCAAAATTTGCATATTGGTTCTAAGTATGGTGAATTATACATTCTGGGACCAAAAAAAAAAAAAAAAGGGGGGTGCACTTGAAAATTTTTCGATTTTCTGTGAATTTTCACAGTTTTTATTTTTAAATATGCAAATTCTTGATTTGAGTTCTTGCCACAATCATTAGATAGTCAATTGGAACATTGCAAAGTTTTCAGTAGGGGGAAACAGATTTTTGAAAAGTTTAAATTTCAAGGCAATTTCAAATTTGACGTGTAAAACGAAATTGATGATTTGTGAAAAATGTTTATTCTGTATTAGAAAAAATTACATACTTTGGTTAGAGTAATGGTAAAAAATAATTTAAATAAATCTTTCTTCATCCTATTTTAGATAAGATGGCCCCCATTGATTGTCTAAACCAGAAAGTTGCCTTATAACAAAGTTTTGTTTAAGAAATAGATTTGATATAAATTCTCAACATAAAAGTGATGCAGAAAACTTCAGTTTCATAATTTCTACAAAAACAGTGCAGCAACTATGCATATGATGCAATGATTAATTGAAATGGGATTAAGTGTTAAAAGACCTGTAAAAAAAAAAAAAAAAAAAAAAAAAAATACTGCAGGCACAGAAAATAAATAGAACAAGACTGAAATTCACAAGAAATTTTAAAAATTGCACTAATAACAATTGGCTTTGAGGACTATTTTCAGATGAATCATTTTTAATTTTGCTGGAAATTGGTACATAAGATGTAGGAAAAGCAAAAGCTATAATGAAAATTACTCTTAAAACAGTCATGCATTTTCCTTATGGTATGGTGTACTGTTGCATAATTTATCATGGAGATGGTCAAATATTCACCGTGAGAGGATCATTAAACATTCAAATATTTAAATATTATAAAAAAGAGTGCATAGGCCATCATATTTAAAGTTTTCCACACACTTGGAAAACCACTATTTCAAAGCTATAATGCTTTTTGCTATAGGGTGTCTGTGGTAAATAAATTTAAAATTTCAGGGTGAAATTATTCATCTGATATAATATTTATAGTGTTGTATCAGTATATTTATCTATATATATATTTTAATTTAGGTATATTGTTATAAAGTATGCCTCTGATTTCATCATTAACAGGACCTAGAAACAATTCAGTTTTAAATCCAGTAGAAAATGTGTAGGCTGAAATAGAGAATTTTTTTTTTTTAACTTTATCAGATTTTGAAACCGTTATTTACAGTGTATGGCATAATAAAATGGTTAAAAATTACATTAAAAAAAAACTAATATAAATTGATGCCAAGTTTTATTTTTTGTTATGTATCGCGTGAAGGTTTCTTTACAAAGAAGGGAGTGCATGTTATACAGTGAATACACAATAGAAAAAATGAAGTCTCAATGTCTAGGTACGTGTTATACACTGAAATATATGGTAAATAAATTCCACTAAAATATGCAAAAATGTTTTACTACTAAGTAAGTTAAAACTACTTTTTTTTAAACTGTACGAAAATAATTAATAAGAATATCAAAATAGCACAAATAAAGACTTTGTGACATAAATAATATATTTTTTTCATGTGCCACCTGACAAAGACCTACTCTCGGCCTTGTCCGTGAGTGATTATCTTTAGGAGAAAATGAGAGCTTTGAAATAAAATAATCAAATACAGGATAGTCTAAGATACATGACGATCGTTGTAAATGGACACTGTGGTTTCATGCCCATAAATTGTTAATATGGTGATCAAAATATTGCGGCACTGTGTGCTTCTCAGTCATATATCGTTAATACAGTCATTCTTATAATGGGGCCTTGTGAATTTTATGTGCATAAATCGTTAAAATGACAAGTTTCACAGAGCCCTGTGGGTTTCATGCCTATAAACTGGTTATATGGTAATCATTATAATGAAGCCTTGTGCATACCCGGTACCATAAATATCGCAATCAGTATTTAAATTGCAAATTTTTACTTTAAAAAAATGTATTTTGAAAAGAGGCAGAAATGTACTATATTTTGCATCTCTATAAGACAAAAGCTCAAAAACAATTTATAAAATATGAAATTTAAAACAAAGAAAAAAAAAACTTTTCCTTGGAAAAATGTCACATAAAATATCTAATAAAAAATCAGCAATAGTTGTCTTATTCGTATAATCTTCCATAATTGGGTTCATAGCCGATGTTAGTGACAAAATCGCTGAAATACTTGTTTAACTATTTTTTTAGAAGATTTGTTATCTTGAATTTCACTCTCCTACCTAAAACTGCTGTTGAGATATGGTGAAATGACCTAAAACTTTCGACCTCCCATTTAACCTCCTTAGTGTTTAAATTTCTAAAATCGCTGAAATTTGTGTTTAACTATTTTTTTTTAGTATAATTGTTATGTCGAATTTCACGCTCCTACCTAAAACTGCTGCTGAAATGTGGCAAAAAGGTGAAATAAAACTTTTGACCCCATTTAACCCCCTTAATGGTTGAATTTCTTAAATCGCTGAAATATGTGTTTAACTATTTTTTTAGTAGATTTGTTATCCTGAATTTCATGCTCTTACCTAAAACTGCTGCTTTAATATGGCGAAAAGAAGAAATTACGTAAAAATTGTGACCACCCCCCCTCCCCCCATTTAATGCCCTCAGGGGAGGAATTTTCAAAAATTTCAAAAAAAGGAACATGTCTTCTAAATTTCATTGACCTAGGAGCAATGGTTGAAGCTCGGCGTTGATTGAGTCAGTCAGGGCATGTTCTTTTTATAAGTATAAATACAAAGTCAATCTCTCTATTTTCAAAAATTGGGGGGGGGGAGGGGAATCAAAAATTTGCATATAAATTGTCCCCTTACTAAGATAGGAAAAAACAGAAATTCTCAAATAACTTGGCACTCTTTCTTTTTCATAAATGCTGTTACAACAACTAAACAAAATTTTATGCACTGATTTTTAAAATAAAAAAGTAATAATTTTTCCAGAAGGCATAATGAATTTAATCAACCTAAAAATGTTGTCGTTGGAACCCTTAAAATTCTGATCCTGTATTAAACCCTCAAAGCCTTTTTATGTCATCGGCACATCATCATATACAGTGCTTGACAAATGTGATCACCACTGGTCACCAAGTTTTTTTTCTATCTGGCTTTTTTTTTTTTTTTTTTTTTTACAAAAATTGACCTATGAAATGAGCACAACCTGCATTTTATCTCTTCCCCTGCTCGTGCACAGCAAGCAGTGATCTTCCTCTTCTTTCATACTTTTAATGGAAGAAAGAATAAAGTTTAAAAGGCATTTTCTATTTCATGCACGAAAAATGTTATTCTTTTCAGCTCAAGCCAGTGAGCATGTTGTTCAATTAGAATGTGGAAAGAGAGAGGAGGTTTCAATAAAACAGTAAGAAATAGTGTCAATTCAGCCTCTGTGGCATCTAAAATTGGATACAATGCTAAAAAATACTAAAGTTTTTTTGTAAGTTTCAAATAAGATTTTTGTGTTTAGAATTAAAACTGATTAATCTATCACATCCATTATAAAGAATAAAAACATATAAATGATTAAGTATTTCATTTGAAGTAAATCTGTAAAACTTAATTAAAATTTCAAGAATAACTAATTAAGAATTTTTTAAAAACATTTTTTCATTGCTTAGGAATCCTTAGTCAGTGAGGAAAAAATCCTGTATAGAATGGTTAAAACACGCATTTGGTTTTTTGCGATTTCCTACACTGTGATGTGACAAAACTATCTTAGAAAGAAAAAAACAACTAGTTATAATAATATACCTTTATGTTCAAACTTCTCACCGTCAGCTGCAATGCATATTTGGATCCTTGTTTGAATTTAACATTGGAGCATAGATTTTGACACGTTGGCACAAGCATCCGTAATGCATTGTTTAAGGTCCTGCAATGTTTGTGGAGGGGTCGCATACACCTGCTGTTTCATAACTGGTTGCTTCTTTCTTTCTAAAATCGTTTTGTCACGTCACAGTGTAGGAAATCATGAAAAAACAAATACGCGTTTTAACCATGTCTATTCTTCGCATTAATGTCCACAAGGTGTTTTTTGTACTAAATCGATGATGCTCTACAATTTTGTAAATCACTTTTTTTCTCTATCTCTTTCCGTTTGTGAGATAGGAATGCTAACTCTGCAGTTCTCCACCAGGTGGCACTATAGGTGGTTCCATTCAGTAGCCCATGGCTACTTTACTATATCTAGACACCACTTTTATGAATATAGCAGCAGCCGTTCCGAAGCTAAGAGGGTGGCAAGGGACTTTAGTGGGCATACTGTATATATAACGGTAGGTGATACCAGCAGTGTATGTGAATTTTGAGATTGAGCTGTCCTCCCTTTTTTAATTTGAGTATGACTACCATACGAGAAAACATAAATTATTTTGAAATATTTTAGTTACTCTCATTCTCAATATCAGCATAAAAGAAAGTTAATTTAAATCTGTCCTAACTAATTTTATCTTGAATCTGATTAGTCAAAAAAACAAAAAATAAATTTTATTAAATTTAGTTCCTGTATTTTCTGCTAGGAAGTGCTACTAGCATAAAAGAAAGTCGTAGAATCTGTTTTAACTTTTATCTAATTTTGTTATGATTCCCACAGTTGAAAACACAAAAATCAATTTTATTAAATTTAGTTCCTGTATTTTCTGTTTGAAGGTGCTACCAGCATAAAGAAAAGTTAAGTAGAATCTGTTGTAACTTTTTTTCTAATATGGTTATGGTTACCACAGGAAAAAACACAAAACCATTTTTCAAATACTTTAGTTACTCTATTTCACACTAAACGGCACTAGCAGTCTAAGTGAAAGTTTGGTTTAATCTGTCCTGCCTATTTTAATTTGGGTATGATAACCATATGAGAAAACACGAAAAAATGATTTTAAAATATCATGAGAGACGGTAGTTTCTCGATTGACGCAGCAAAAACTGAAGTTATCTGAAAGCCCAAAACCAAGGGACTGAGATTTCTGTCACTCCATATATATACAGCTAGAAGGACATCAAAGGAAAATCTAAACGCCGACATTTCTACATGCAGGAGATTTTAAGAACTGGAAGTCCATTTTTAACTAAATTTGTGTAAATGTAAGGTCACTGTAACTGTCATACCTGTTATTTCCAAAACAGCTTGGACGATTTTTTAAAAATTAATATATTATATTAATCGGTTTTAGATGAAGCGAATGTGGTTTTGCATTAACATAGGAAAACTCTTGTTTTCTATATAATCCACTTTTAAAATTGGACGATTTTCTTACTCGTTTACTCATAGGAATACATGGAACCGAATCACCTCTTTTGACTGCTCTAAGATAAGGTTAAAAATAAGCTCTCGGAATACAGTTAAGCTCGGAATAAATTTTAGCATGTAGCTGATAAATTATTTAGACTCACTTTTTCATACGAAAATATATTTTTAATTTGTAATATATATATCAGGTTGAGTAAAAAGTTTTCCGCCAAAAAATGTTTTATTGTAAAATGATAAATACATACGAAATCATCAAAGCTAATGAGGATAGTAATCTCCGTTTAAATCTACAGTTGTTTACCGACGTTTTGGCAACATTTCAATCCCTTCTGCAAAAAATTGTGGCGTGTGCAAGTCCAGAAAGTGATCGACCTCATTTATGACCTCCTCGTTTGAATGGAAGATTGTGCCATCAAGATGCAGCTGCAGATGTGAAAAGAGATAGAACTCTGAAGGGACCATGTCGGGGCTGTATGGTGGATGTTTCATCAAATCCCACTCCAGCTTGTAGAGCGTCTAGCCGGTTATCGTACTAACGTGTGGCCGGTCGTTATCTTGATGAAAGAGAACCACCTTCCCTCTGAACTCGTTTCTTCGTTTTTCGTGAATGGTATTGCAAACTTTGATTAGCATGTTGCGGTATATTGCACTGTTGATAGTTTGTCTGCTTTTCTGGTACTCTTTGTACAGAATTCCACGACAATCCCACTAGATATAGAGGAGCACCTTCTTGTTAGTTAAGGTATGTCTTGCAAATGAGCCAGCTGATTCCCCATGTTCTCTTTCCTTTGATCTCTGAGCAGAGCCAAACAACAGTTTTTTCTCCTGCACTTGGTCTTCAGCAATCAATTCGTGAGGCACCCAGCGGTTGAACTTAAACGTTAGGTTTATGCGTTTTAGAGCGTGAACTATTGTTTTTTGGCAAACGTTAAGCTCTAATGCAATAGTTTGTGTTGAAACATTTCTGTCTTGATCAATGATTTGCTTTAACTGCTCACAATCAACTTCAATAGGGCGACCGGAATGTGGTTCATCTTCACTGTCGAAATTTCCAGCTTTAAACTTCTGAGACCAAATTTTGACTGTATCATAAGAAACAATATTCATTCCTAAACTTTCACACATCTTTCTGTGGCATTCAGTCGCACTGAGTTTTTTACGGAACTCATAGTATATAATCGTTCTGATCTGCTGACTTTATAGCTCCATTTTAAACACTTTTTTGAAGCACAAGATAATAAATTTTTAACAAACAAATTACACAGTGATGTCACTGGATCGTAAAAATCCTGTGTCCCAGAAACCCAGGATTTTCAAATATCTGGGTCCCTTTTTTATAAAAGTGGGTCCCCATTCATAATAATTCAAATTCATATTTTAAAGGAACAAGTGAACTTGTTTATTTGGAAAAGAGAAATGCAATAGTTATTGTTTTGATAATAATTAAATAATGAATAATTAAAACCAGTTATTTCCCAATCAAATAAGATTTTTTTTTTTTTTTTTTAACTATTAAGAGAAATTTTCTTTGCCTTTTTTTAATGTAAATGCTTAATTATAAAATAATGATTATTTGAGTGTAGAAGATAACAAGTATCACTAATATTTGCATTTCTTTTAAAAGGGGGAGGACAGATTTATTGAAAAGGATATTTTTGTTGGATAAAAGAATACTTTTGTTGAGTAAAGGGGCACTTTTTGTTGAATGAATGGATGCTTTGATTAAACTTCCCATTGGATTATTAGTCAGCATAGATCAGTGTTAGAATCAAAATTTTTCTTTGGAAAGGAGTTTCAGGAGTGATTCTGATTTTAAAAAAATATTTTCTGAAATTCACAGCAAATTTTCTGAAAGGTTACGTTACAACAGAAAGGGGGGGGGGAATCGTCTCGCAGCACTATTTTTTTGTTGTAGGTCAGATTAACTCTGGTTTTGATTCGAGTCGATTTCAGACTGAGTGAATTTCGCATTTTTTCCTTGGCCTTTGGACAATATTCGCGTTTGTTCCGCGATCCTTCAATGAAATTTGCCGTTTTTTCGAGATCCTTCGACAAAATTTGCCGTTTTTTTTTTTAGATCTTTCGACAAAATTTGCCGTTTTTCCGAAATCTTTCGACAAAATTTGCCGTTTTTTCGAGATCTTTCGACGAAATTTACTGCTTTTTAGGCGATCCTTCGACGAAATGTACGAAACGTTTTTTCGAGATCCTTTGACGAAATGCGCTGTTTTTGGGCATTCCTTCAACGAAATTTGCCGTTTTTTCGAGATTCTTTAACAAAATTTGCTGTTTTTTCGAGCTATTTTGACGAAATGTACAGTTTTTTCGGCGATCTTTCGACCAAATTTGCCATTTTTTTGGCAATCTTTTGCTGAAATTCACCGTTTTTTCACGGTCCTTGGACGGATTTCGCGATTTTTCGAAGAATTTACGCATCCCATGGGACGCGTAAGAACTATTTTTTGCAGTCCAACTCCAATTTTTCGCGTAATTTACACGCTATAGCGCGTCCGCGGCATCGCTGGTCATATAGGCCCTGTGCTCTGCTTTCCAATGCAAAAATTGGTTGACTGAAAAGTTAACAACTGCACGAATGACAGCTGTTTGTGCGAAGGTATCTCCCCTTGGCGGAAAACTTTTTACTCAACATAATAGATGCATCAAATTAAATTGTCGCTTATATATTTTTCTTTTTTGTTCAGAATATATTTCGCATTTTATATACCTGTATTTCGTTGAAAAACTTTTTAGATTCATTTTTTAAATAGGGGAAATATTTTTTAATTATATGCATTCAATTTTACTGTTATTTGTAATAAGTTTTCAATTTTTTAAGGATAATATATTTCCTATTGGTTGGATAATATATTTCCCGTTGCTCAGCAGAATATCGTTGACAACCAAACATTCGCTGGGTTGTAATCATCCACATTGCACATAGCTTGCTTATCATGAACATCAGGAAAACAGTTTGTTTGTAAACAACAGAGGAATGCATTTTTATTCACAGGTAAATTTTATGCTTTTCAGTGTTTCATAAAAATCTGAATTTTTTATATATCTATGTAGTTTTAACCATTGTAATACAAAATAGAATCAAAAATAGTTAATGCCTGATTTTAATGACTTTAAAAACTTGACTTCAGAACTTTTGTCTCTCATGACAAAAAATTTTAGCTTTTATCAGTTACAGAAGGATGTCTGTTTATTTATTTATTTAAAAAATAATTTTATTTTTATTATACATTAAGTAAAATTAGTAGTCGGATGAGTCTTTAAATAAAAATAATAAGATGACTATTTTCGCTTTCGAAGTTTTGCATTTGATTGTTGATAACAAAAGAAAAAAAGTGTCTGTGTGTGTGTCATATCACAGAATGTCTTAAATGTATTTTTAAATTAATTTAATGTGAAAGCATGAAGTTAAAATAAATAGCCATGGATATTATTTTAAATATTTTAAAATTATAATAAAATAATAATTGTTACCTATATTTAACTTCATTTATATTAATATTTATATTTAAATGAAGAAAATCTTGACTCACTGGATCATTCTGCTGTCACATATTAAATTATAATCTATAAATCTAACCTCATATGAATTTTTCATACCATTAAAAAGGAAATAAAAAAACAATGACTATTATTAAACATATTTCTATGACTGATAGAACTTTAATGGCATTTATTTTCCCCTCAAATTTTTTTGAATAAGTTAAAAAGAGAGCAACTAAATTTAGTCTAAATATTTTTTAATGTAACATCTTTTTCGCAAAAAAAAAAAAAAAAAGTTGTACAATAATTAAAAATGTGATTCTTTTTTATATTACAATAATTAAATACTAAACATATCTAAAAAATTAAGATTACGGAGCACTGAAAAGTATTTATAAACTTTGCCCTCTTTGTTATTGTACAAAACTTTTTTTTTCTTGCGAAAAAGATGTTACATTAAAAAATAGTTAGACTAAATTTAGTCGCTCCCTTTTCAATTCATTCAAACAAATTTGAGGGGAAAGTAAATGCCATTAAAGTTCTATCAGTCATAGAAATATGTTTGATAATAGTCATTATGCTTTTTTTTTTAGGTAGGAAAAATTCATATGAGGTTAGATTTATAGATTATAATTTAATATGTGACTGCAAAACTTCAAAAGCGAAAATAGTCTTCTTATTATTTTTATTTAAAGACTCATCTGACTACTAATTTTACTTAATGTATAATACAAATAAAATTCTTTTCAAAATAAATAGATAAACAGACATACTTCTGTAACTGATAAAAGCTAAAATTTTTTGTCATGTTAGACAAAAGTTGTGAAGTCAGGTTTTTAAAGTCATTAAAATCAGGCATTAAGTATTTTTTATTCTATTTTGTATTACAATAGATACTACATAGATATATAAAAAATTCAGATTTTTACGAAACACTGAAAAGCGTCAAATTTACTTGTGAATTAAAAAGCAATTCCTCTGTTGTTTACAAACTACTGTTAATGTTCATGTATGCACACTATGCGCTACGTGAAAGAAATAGACAATTTCTTCATTAACACTATTTTAAAAGAAATATGCCCATAGCAAGAGTTCCATATCCTGTACCGGTAGATTTGGTGATTTTTTGTTAATCGATCTGTTGCAATCTTCAGCCTTTTTGGTTTCTTTTTTTAAATAATATCTGTAGATGAACAAACATTCAAATCACCGCATATGTTTACATTAGCAAATCCACACAAAATTTTTCTAAATATATTATAATTTCTTTTAAATGCCTTGTTGTTCTGGAATGAACTAGTATTATGTAAATATATTTATGTGCATTTTTAACACTTTCCTATCTAGTTGTAAAGTGTTTATGACTTCGGTTTGTCTTTCCGTGCTCTAACTTGCGTAAATATACTTGGATTGCCCTGAAATTTTTGCATGTTATTGTCGTTTATTATAGCATGTTCTCTATTTCAACTGAAGTGTTTAGCACTTACAGTATTTTACAGGGACAGATAAAAGTATTCCGTTACATTACCGTCAGTAGGAAATAATCGTTTCAAGCTCTATGCCATTTAAAACATGATGTAATTAATATATAATTATGAAGCACATTAAAACATGCTTTTTGTAGAATATAGGGTGCAATTCATTTACAGGGTCAAACAAAATAATTCTCTTACACATTGTTCTATGGGGAAAAATCGTTTGCAGTGTAATTTAGTGATATTTCGCTATTTCAAACATAATGAAAATTATATGCATTACTGAGATGCACTATATATTCCTCTCTTGAAAGTGTGGTGTGCATTGCATTTATTTCCAGGGAGACACAAAAGATATCGGTTACAGTAGATATGCGATATTTACAGTCTATGCTTGATAAGTGCTTTTTCAACTTTGGTTTGCGTTTTTAAGTTTAAAACTAAATTTTTTCATAGATTGTGTTTGTTTATAAACTCTGTTAATCATATACAGGGCTACACAAGGGAATTTGTAAGTATTACAGACTGTGGGAGTGAACTTCTGAATGGTAGTTTATAATTGTGTTATGCATTTTCCTGCTGAACTGTATTTAGTAGACAAATCGAAATTTGTGGAATATAAATAAATTTATAAACTGGGCTACACAAAGAAAAAGATGCATTGTCATTTACAGTTGGTAATTGCTGCGAGTGAGTTTTAAGTTTCCTTTTAGCTTAATATGTGGCATGTGTACAAAAGTCTTCAGATAATATACAGGGCTGTACAAAAGATTTCAAGTGCATTTTCATCGATTGGTGAATATTCTAGCTGAACTGCATTTCATCATGCTATATATCCACATCTATTGATCATATACTGGGCTGCACAAAATAATTCGACTACTTTTTTGACACTGTGAGGTAATTTTGAAAACTGTATTTTGCAATGTCTTATGTTTTCTAAACTGTTTACTTGCATATCTTCTTTCACCTTATTTAACGGTAAAGTTTAGTTAGTTTTCGGCTGTGTTGGAATGTGTTTCATAATCTATGCTTGATGCATGATTTTTCGTTCTTGTGTATATATATTTTTTAAAATTGTAATGGCAGTTGTGAAAAAGAATTTTATTTCTTTATCTCTGCATTAAAAAATATTAAAAACAAAAAAGATTTATAAAAAATGTAATTTTTTTGGCATTTTTATGTGGACAACTTGTGCATTTTATGATTTTAAGTGCTATTTGTATGAGACACATGTTTCCTAAGATTTCCAGAAGTTATTTTCAGTTAGTTTTTTTGTTCATTTATTAATTGTTTACAATATGCCTCCCTGACAATAACCATTATTTATCACAAAAAGGCTTCTTAGGTTTATTGTTTATATATTTTCATTACTTGTTTAAAATGATGATAAAATTTCCTCTTAGCATTGTACTTATTTTTTTAAGATGTTACAAAACATGGTTTAATAAAGGTTTGTTTATAAATATTAAATATTTATAAAGCATGTTTTTCTGCAGTTTTGAAAAATTTGACAAGATTCTAAAACTGCCCTTTGGCGTCATTTTGGTTATGTTCGCCCAGAATATGGGACACTTTCCCAAAGGGGAGTAACTGGTATCAATTTGTATCTTTTATTACTAGATTTTTTTTTTTTTTTTTTTAAGAGTTAAAATGATAAATATGTTTTCTGAAAAACTTGAAATTTAGTTTACAGTAAATATTGGTACTCCAATTCTATTGCAGGTATTCTTTTTAAGATTTTCATATTGATTTACATATATTTGATTGATTTACATATATAGGTATGCAGTCAACTCTGTGAAATCCGCACACTTAGGGACCAAGGGTTTTGCAAATTATAGATCATCCCTTTGTTTACATTTTATTTTTTTAAATCTGAGTATAATTATGAACAATTATATAAAAATTGCAATAGAAAAGAAAAATATAATGCAAAATTGGTTTAATATATTTAATAACTAAGTTAATATAAAGAAAAATTAAATTACATAATACAAATTTTACTGATTTATTAATTTTTTTAAACATTGACACAATGGTAGGTTAAGTTTTGGTTTGTTGTCAATATTATTTTTTCTGTATTCTAAGAACACTCATTACTTTATGCTCTGAGATAATATTTGCTCAAAGAAATTTAAATATGTAAAATTACGTTTCATGCATCCAGGGTTTTTTTTTTTTTTTCGGTTAATGTACATACACAAAGTGTACATATATATACAGTGGTGGCCAAAAGTGTGGACATTTTTTGAAAGTTTAATGCTTTTCAACTTTGTGTGCTTGTAGAATATATTAATTTTCACTTAAATACAAACATTTATATATCAAATTGAAGGATATTTAATGTAGAATTTAATAATAAAAACAGTATTACAATATCTGTATTACAAAAAAAGTTATGCAACTAATAATAAGATCTAACTTAGATTTGCATTTTTTTAAATTGATACTTACACAAACAATACTTAGTAGGATAACCCTTACTTTTTAAGACAGCTTCACAGCGTCTTTTCATCGAGTGAACGAGTGTTTGGTGTTCATCTTTCGTAATCACATGGTGCCAAGAATCAATTATAACTTCAATAAGTTGTCTTTTATTGGATGGACTTTTTTTCGTACAAGAATTTTCAAACGTCGCCACAAATTTTCAATTGGATTGAGATCACGCTTGTTTCCTGGCCATGGTAATATATCTATGCCTTTATTTTGAAACCATGCTTTGCATACTTTTGCTGTGTGGCATGGAGCTGAATCCTGCTGAAAAATAAATGGTGCGTTGTTGGGGAAGAGATCCCTGATGGAAGGTATCAATTTTGGTTCTAGGACAGTTTCGATGTATTTTTTGGCATTCAGGATGTCATCAATCACTTGAATTCGGCCCACACCATCTGCAGACATACATGCCCAAATCATGACATTTGTTGACATACAGGATCATGACATACAGGATACATCATGACATACAGGATATATTGGTTTTAGTTCCAAGTATCACCACCAGGGGGCGCTTTCTTATCCAGGGCTCTATGGGCCTGATCACGACGAGATATGGCTCATTTGGCTCGAAATGGACAGCCTCAGATTTCAGCTATGTTTGTATAGAACAGGGTGTGCCCCCTGGTGGTGAAAGATGGAACTAATGGATTTTGCAGCTAACTCGAGTTCTATGGGTCCCATCACAATGCAGTTTGATTCACTCGACTCGACATCGACAGGATATATTGGTTTTAGTTCCAAGTATCACCACCATGGGGCACTTTCATATCTCAGATTCTATGGGCCCGATCACGATGAGATATGGCTCATTTGGCCCAAAATCGACAGCCTCAAAAATTTCAGCTATGTTTGTATAGAACAGAGTGTGCCCCCTGGTGGTGAAAGATGGAACTAATGATTTTGCAGCTAACTCGAGTTCTATGGGTCCCATCACAATGCAGTTTGATTCATTCGACTTGACATCAACAGGATATATTGATTTAAGTTCCAAGTTTCACAACCAGGGGGCGCTTTCCTATCTCGGGTTCTATGGGCCTGATCACGACGAGATATGGCTCATTTGGCTCAAAATTGACAGCCTCAAAATTTTCAGCTATGTTTGTATAGAATAGAGTGCGCCCCCTGGTGGTGGAAGATGGAACTAACATATAATGCTGCTAACTTGAGTTCTATGGGTCCCATCACAATGCAGTTTAATTCATTTGACTCGACAGGATATATCAATTTTAGTTCCAAGTTTCACCACCAGGGTCGCTTTTCTATCTCAGGTTCTATGGGCCCAATCACAAGGTATGGCTCATTCAACTTGAAATCGACAACCTCAAAGATTTCAGCTATGTTCGTATGGAACAGAGTATGCCCCCTGTCGGTAGAAGGTGGAACTAACGAATTTCGCAGCTAACACGATTTCTATGGGTCCCATTACAATCCAGTTTGATTCATTCGACTCGACATCGACAGGATATATCGATTATAGTTCCAATTTATGTTTCCAATTAGTCCCCCATTTCTATATTCCAGTTCAGACCCTTCATCTTAAGGTCCTGCTCAAAACTGTCAGCTGGCCCCTTTTGGGACCCTCACTATAGCTACCTTAAAAATCGTCCAATTCACTAGCTTTTTTTCTTGAAACTTCTAAGGACTTCCAGCTACTACATGAACAACACAAAATTTTCTCGGATAGGACCCAGTCCCCCTGTACCCCTTTAAGTTTTTGTCTAGCAACTTCTTAGGACTTTCAGCTGCTACATCAACAAAAAAAAAATTTCTCTGTCAAAACTCAGGTCCGCTGGACCCCTTTAAGTTTTTGTGCCCTAAATTTTTAATCACTTGACTCTTTTTTTGTCTGATTTTCTTCGTTGTTGAGGCTCCTCTCCAGTTAGTTATTTTTCCATTTCTACATTCTAGTTAAGACCCTAGGGCTTGGTACGCGGCCCCTTTAATTTTTTGTTCCCTAAATTGTTAATAACTTGACTCCTTTTAATCTGATCATCCTCGTTTTTTGGGACCTTTTTTCCCATTTAGTTATTCCACCATTTCTACATTCTATTTAGGACACTGGCCTCCTGGGAACCGGTCCGGGACCCTTGAACTTTTTTTGCACCATGCATTTTCATCCCTCTAATTGTGTCACTCTCTCGCTGCATAACTTTGAAGTTGAGTCTTGGACTTTTCTCCCTGGGCCACCACCCACATATTTTTATTGGAGCCCTAGGGGTCTTTTTTAGCATTTCTTTAAAATTTTATTCTAATGATTAATTTATACCCAATGCTTAATTTCGACTAATTGACATTTTCATCAATAACTGCAAAAAAGTAATGGTATCAGTACAAAAACCCTTAACAGGTTAAAAGTTGTGACACAGCAGTTTCTTTTGGATCTAAGAATTTTAAATATGGGTCTTAAAAGCAATGATATCAAATTTGAGTGACGCTATGTTAATAATTAAAAAAATATATCATCATTTTCTTTTTTGTTTTATTTACATTCACAGATGCAATTATTATTTTTGACATGAAAAGATATATAAAATTTATTCGCTGATGCTTTTTCATTCACATCTCTCTTGAATTCAAAATATTTGTTTTAAAAGAAATGATATCAAAATTCGAGTGACATCTTCACATGAATTTAATAGTATTGTTTTAAAATTTAATTAAAATTATTTTTGGTTTGTCTTCTAAAGTATATTTACACATACAAAAAATGCTTATAATTTTCCAATACACTGTTAAATATATTACTTTCACTGAACCTATGTTATGCATTGAAATGTATATATTTCAATAAATTGATTTATCTTTTGTGCCACGCTAGCCAAAATCATAAGTAAAATTTATTTAAATGATTATTTTGCGCCATAGTATCCAAACAAAGGGAAATGTATTCAAGTGGATAATATGACGCAAAATAATCATTTAAATAAATTTTACTTATGATTTTGGCTAGCGTGGCACAAAAGATAAATCAATTTATTGAAATAAATACATTGATTTCAATGCATAATATAGGTTCAGTGAAAGTAATATATTTAACAGTGTATTGGAAAATTATAAGCATTTTTTGTATGTGTAAATATACTTTAGAAGACAAACCAAAAATAATTTTAATTGAATTTTAAAACAATACTATTAAATTCATGTGAAGGTGTCACTTGAATTTTGATATCATTTCTTTTAAAACCCATATTTGGAATTCAGGAGAGATGTAAATGAAAAAGCATCAGCGAAAAAATTTTATATCTTTTCATGTCAAAAATAATAATTGCATCTGTGAATGTAAATAAAACAAAAAAGAAAATGATGATATATTTTTTTAATTATTAACATAGCGTCACTCAAATTTGATATCATTGCTTTTAAGACCCATATTTGAAATTCTTAGTGCCAAAAGAAACTGCTGCGTCACAACTTTTAACCTGTTAAGGGTTTTTGTACTGATTAGTTACTCTTATTCCTGTTAGGTAGTGCTAACAGTTTAAAAAGAAGTTGAATTGAATCAGTCCTAACTATTTTTAACTTGGGTCCATTCAAGAAAACATAAAATATCAACCTTTGTTAAATTTATTTTCTCTGTTCCATGCTAGTAGGTGCAAAAATGCTGAGATAAATCTGTCCTATCTGTTTTTATCTTCGGTATGGTTCACATATGAGAAAAATATATAAAGCATATTTAATGTATTTAAAACAATTTGTGGTACATTGTGCCTATTTTTATTTGGAATAACCCCAGTACAGCAGAGGCATTAATAAAAATAAGTGTAGTATTCCAGGGTTGATTATGATGTTACTGTCATTGTTATTTTAAATCTTTTGTTATGGTTCCAAAATACTTAATTTTTATACATGAGTATAGAAAATTATTCTAAAATAAGATTTAAATTATATTTCATATTGATATCAATATTACTGTAGTCTCATTTTTTAACATCTGTTTTCAGAAATGATGTTTCAGATAGTGGTTAGTAAATGAACTTTCTTTGTTTAAATTGAAGAAATATTATGGATGCTTGCAAATAATAAGTATCATAATAAACCTAATCGATTTATTTTTTGTGCAGGTAAAATGTCATCAGTATTGGCCTACAGGTAGTGAATATGATGGTGAAGATGAGTTAATACTTCCAGATGTGAATTTACAGATAAATTTCCTTTCCCAAGAGGATCGATCCAATTATGTTCTTAGAGAATTTCAAATAACAGATTTAGAGGTAAGTGTTTAAACATTTTAGACTTAAAAATGAAGTTGCCTAGAAGCTTTTTCCATTCTAGAAAAGAATGGGAATATGTTTTTAAGAAACCATAAAAAGTACTTTTTCATTAGTTATACAAGAGAAAAATCAGTAAAACAGTATTCACATGGAGTTTTCATAATCCTGATAAATTCTTTAGTTTTACTTATCCATTTTAAGAGCTTTAAAAAACTTATATAAGCTGATTGTCTATAGAATAATTAAAAATGGAAAAAGTCTTTTCAGTGCCAGAAAATGCTGAAAACTCATAAAATTCAAAGTATTATAACTTGGTAAGTTTTGATCATACAAAAATGAAATTTTTATTGTTTTACTTGTTAAAGCACAAAGAAAGTTTACTAATTATAACTTATAGACACAGAGACTGTATTAAAATTTCCTAACTTTTAAAAAATTATTATTTTGATATAAATGGCTTTTCATATGTACTTTGATTATACTTTTGAATATCACTATTTCTGAAAAGTAAGTTTATCCTTATTTAGTTGCAAGATTCTGTGATTAAATAAGTTGAAGATTGCTTTTCAGAAAAAATGGTATTCAGAAGTAAGCCTCTGTGTGAACACTGACAATACTTGAAACATTTTTGCAAGTAAAACTATATTTCTAAAGCTATTGGACAACAGTAAGAAGGGTCACCGTGTACAGTGCATTGCAGAATCAATAGGTCTATAGTGAAATTTTAAGATTTCTACTGAATTATTATATTGTAATATTAAATATTATTGTACAAACAATAAAACTCTTATAACAGAAAATTATCAAAAATAAAAAGTTACAGCAAATGTATTTACAAAAATGAAAACAATATTTAACAAGTGGGTAAGTGTGATCGAAGATTGCACTAAGGGTTTCGTTTAATATTCCTTTCTAAACATTTTATCCTTTCTTTAATAAATCCAAATTAATTTCATTTTTCAACAAAAAACGTCGTTTTTTATAAAATTAAAAAATTACCAGTCTCTTTCTCGTTTTTACGAATATCTGAACCGGCCTGATAGCGGGCAAAGTCATAATATCTGTCATGTGGACTAAATGCGATATTAAAAAAAAAAAAAAAAATCAATTTCAAAATTAAAGATGTTTTATAGAGACCTTCAAAATGTTAAAATATATGCCAATATTTCCATAATCAGGTTTTTATCATGATTCAATACGTTCCTCAAATTCATATATTTATTATTCTCTATTACTCATATTGATACTCTCTTTGTATTATTCTTAAACATTTGAAAAATATGTTAAACTTCCAATATGATGTCAGATTAATTTTCTTTTTAATTCTCTAATGACTTCATATTAAGCTGCTTTCTGTATTTACACATACTCATACTCCTTGTATTATTGAGAAATGTTTAAAAATTTCCGTTTTATTACCAATATGACGTTATATTAATCTTTTTTTCAACTGGTGAAACTTTTTATTTCATTTTCATTTTTCACATGGAAATCTTTCAATAGAAAGTTAATTATTGTAGAAATAATTTTATTGTGGATTTTTAATTGTTGGCAACTGCTATAACGAAAAATGTTTAAATTTCAGGGATAATTTCTAGAACATAAAAAAGGGCAGGGCGCACATTACATAATAAAGGCAATTTTGTTAAAAAGGCTTATAATTTCATAAAAAGGGCATTTTTGTAATAAGTGCATATATCCATATACTAGTGGGGAGGGAAGTCTGGCAACAGCTTAAAGTACTCTTTAATTTAAAAAAAATCCAATAACATTTCTAATTTCCATAACTTCACCATTTGAAAAGTATTAAAAATAGCAAAATGAAACTTATGTTCTTGATTTTTATTGTAAAATTGTTTACTTTAATTCACAGTCATTTCCCCTTTTTCCTACGATATTCAAAAACTTCTCTCTCTAAAATTTTTATTCACCCGATAACTTTTTCCCGGTTTTAGCAAAACAGGTTTTGAAAAAGCTACAAAATAAAAGTTCTAAAGCTACTTCTCAAAATTTTTTATAGAACTTATGTAAGTTATCATGTGGTCAAAGGCCAGAATGCCTGATCCAATACTACATTTCACTAGAGAAGATGAAATTAATCAATGACCCTTAGTTACCCTTTATGCCTTGTTCAATGGAAAAAAATATAAATAAAAAGAGGAATCACTCAAAGTCAAAGATTATACCAGGGCATTTCACAGAGAAATAAAGAGGGAAAGAGGAGTACTCCTGATGTACCATACTAGCATTCTAAAAATAAAAGATAGGTAAAGAATTTTTGGAAGTACAATGCAAACAAGGCAGGATTCTACCCAGGAATAAAAGGAGGGTTGGAAAGTTCTGGAAAAACGGCAAGGAGGGTAGAATTCTACCTGGAAAAGGGGCAAGGAGGGTGGGATTTTATCTAAAAAGGGCATGAGGGCAGGCCTCTGAAACTCTCTAGAGTGATCCCTGTAAATTTAATAGGAAAAGGTTGTTAGATTTTTGGTTTTTTATCTCTCTATATCAAAATTATATGATTTTTTCAAATTTTATGATTTTAAGCTTCATAGTAGGTATTCAGCTATAAGTACACAAAATTTCATGCCTGTAAGTTATATAGTTTCTTTGGCTCTGTGACACACAGACAACAAAGCAGGACTAATAGGGGTTTCGTGAGATGAACAAAACCCTAAAAAATCAGTATTGCATAAAGATAGGTCCACGAAATTAAATACAGTTATAAAATTTGTTTTAGTAAAAACTTTTTTCTCCTTCCTTCAGAACATAAATTCCTTTTCTCATTGAATTAATAATTTCAGACAAAATTACTTGTTTTAGTTCTTTTATTTTTCATCAACCATTTGTTCCTCATAGATTTTCTGTGATGTTTAAATTTGGATTTAAAGCAGGCCAGTCAATAATGTGCACACCATTGGATAGAAACCACCAGGGTGTAAAAAAAAAAAAATCATGATTTTTTTAAAAATTTAAATCAGATTTGTTTTATTTAAATTGGATTTTTCTTTTAAAACAAAGTAAATAAATGTTTTTAATAAATTTAACTGCTCTATATAGAGAGAGCTGGTAAATACCTATTTTTGGTAGCATAAATTTGTAAATAAAGTATTTCTTTAAGCATGCAACAAACTTGAATATTTTGTCCAAGCTTCCAAAACATTGCTGAATTGGCAGACCATATAATGATTTACTTTACAAATTTTAAAACAGATTTTAGAAATAAAACTACAGAAAGTAAATCACACACAATAGACAATAACAACAATATTATTTATTTATTAAGAAATTTGAATAGAAAAGCCAGTTTGGCAGCTTTTTCCACTCCTAATTGGTTTTGTAATTTGCTATGTACAAATCCTAAGGTTGAAAACATTCTTTCAACTCTTTCAGATGTAGCCTTTGCAGTCATAATTTGCTCTATCATTAATAGTTTCTTGGATGGAACACAGTCTTTTACAATTGTCAAAGACTTCCACCAATGTAAAGTGTTAACTTCTTTCACTACCTTTTCTTGCCCCACCAGTGGCTGAGAGGTTCTGCTCTCAAAGCTGGTAGACAGGAGGTGCTGGGCGCTCGTCGACCTAACTGTTCAGAGTTTTCCGTGGTTTTCTTCGAACCTTGCCGTAAATATGGGTTAGGATCCCTTAGAAAGACCCCCCTAGGGCCTATATCCCTCGTGTTGATAATTGGCCATCATAAATCAACCCAACCCACTACCTTTTCTTCAAATAAGGGACCATTAAATGGCTCTACACAAGGAATAAATTTTAAAAGAATAGCCATCAAAGACGTATCTTTGTAATTTTCCTTCACAAATTCGATTGCTTTGTTTTTTTCTGCTGCAGATAAGTTTTCTGGCTGAAATGTTGAAGACAACAGATATGCTAAGAAATGTGCTGGTGTCAAAGCTTGATTGTATCTGTATTTGAAAGATGTATTCACAGGAGATTTCTTGCAATCACTCAGCCCTTTGTTTTCCTTTAGATCTTGTTCGAGTTTTTTCAAGGGTTTTGATGGTTTTAGAGTTTTTTACCTACTTCAATTTTCTCATTAAAATAAAACCAAATTATATCCCTTTTCCGTCCAGAACACATTTTTTTTTAGAGTTTTAACTAAGAACTTAAATAATTAATAACAGCAAAACTCTAACTAAAGTAAGTAATAGTATCAAAAATCTTCTACAGCAAAAGTGTAACATACAGTAAGACAGAAATTGTGATTGCAGTAGAAATTGAAAATGTCCACTCTTTGTGCAATAGTAAACTGGAAAACAGGTTTTCAGATAAAGAATCTAAACCTCTTATCACCTAAAGGGTGCAAGTGCAGAATTAAGGAACATCCTTAAAGAGACTTTGAATAGATAAGAATGGTCAAGTGAGGAAAGACTAGGGACAAAAATAGAGGAGGAATATAGTACTGATTAAGAAAAGACAGCATTAGTGAGATTTAAATTTTCATGAGGATTTCTAGAGATTAAATAAAAAAATGATTTAAATCGATGATTTAAAAAAAAAATCAATTTATTTAAATCATGATTAAAAATCACTGATTTAAATCATTTGATTTTAATCGTTGACACCTTGGAAACCACTGAGATGTAGAATTTGCGGTGGGAATTAGAGCATAGTCTTGTTGAAACATAAGGCATGGCCTCCAATTTCTTTAGAAACTGGGAACAAATGGTCATTAAGTTAATTTCAATAATCTCTAGCAATCATGCAGTTATTTAAAAATACAACTATTTTTCCTTGTCATCCAAAGCATGACCAAGCCATTTTTTGCAAGTTATGCCAGTAAAATTGTTGACCATCTGGCCCATCTAAATTAAACTTTTTTACCACTAAATATTACTCTTTTACAGTCTTCTTTCCAGGTCTTTGCTTCTTGTGTAAACTTTAATCTCTTTTCTTTGTGTTTTTCAGTTAAATTTAGAACTGCTTTCCTCTTTTTCTACTCCAAAAGTTTGAATTTCTTTAAGTTTCTAGAGAATGCAGACTTAGAGACCGGAATGTCTTTTCCCTATGCTAATGATCCCATAGATGTTGAACCATAATTAATATCATTAGTGACCATCCTCAATTGATGAACAGGTACTTTTTTTTAATCCTTCCAGGTAATTTTCCAGTCCCATAAGTAATTTTTAAATCAAAAAATTGTTCACAACATTGTGTGGTCATTTTAAAATTTATGCTATTCCTCTATTAGATTTACCACATTCCTTAAAATTTGTAATTTCACCTTTCTCATTTTCCATAAGTTTATTTTTGCAACCCAATTTGTCCATGATTTTAGCATAAACAGTTTAAAATTTCCTACTGAGTAATGGAAGCTACATGTGGAATTGTGTTTTAAAGTCAAGGTCATTGAACAACAATGAATTTTATGAACTTTATGAAAACAACAATGAACTTTATGAAAAAATTGCATAAATCTAGAATAGCTATGCTTTAAATTAAAAAAATAAAGCCTACATTTTTGCAACATTTAAAAAGAAAAAAAACTTTTTTTTTTCATAAATGATTTGTAAGAATATTTTTCTTTTAAACTGTTGCAATTTTAGATAAGAAAATATAGAATTTGTTTTCAAGTAAAGTTACATGTTTTCAGAAATTAAACATATTTTTAAGGATGAACCTATCATTATGCAATGCACTGTATATTGATATTTATAACAGACTTTATGGATTAATTAGTAGGAATTGCATTAACTGTAATAATGCTTTAACAGAATTAAATTCTTGCAGTTACACAGTATCGGCTAAATGCATAATCAAAATTTAGGTGATTAACAAGTTCTTGACAAATTGGCCAAGTGTTCTGTATGCGCTTACTAAAAATCTTAATACCCTTGAAATATTTCAATAAGGTGGGTACAGACATGGAAAAAAAAAGACTAGTTCTGCTGCAAATCACTGTATAAAAATAATACTGATACTAACCACTTGTTAATAACATTTATCATTTAATGTTATTCAAGAATTAAGGTAAGCCATCTACATATTAAAAATCCTCCAACTTTCTTTGTTCAAAAAGAAATTTCCATTTTGGCTCGAGATTTGAGTTCTTTGAATCAGCCCAGAAAAGTATATAATTTACGCATTTTTTTCCTAAATCTTCTTAAATTTAGAAAAATAAAATTAAGGAGAGAAAATTACTGAAAACATTCAGATAGTGACAAAAAAAAAAGTACAAAAATTCAGAATGTAAAACAAACTACTGATATATAAAAGAAAATTCTGTAGAATGTTTCCTGTTACTTTCTAAAATTTTCTATTATTTGATGTAAATGATAATGGGAGATGGCCCCCTTAGACCTTTTACCCAGTAGCAGAAACAGTACAGCATAGCAGTGGGCACTGCAGATTAATCTAACAGTTTAAAAAAAAAAATGCTGAACTTAATAAATTGCTAAATTATACTTTGTTTCTAGATTTATTGTATCTTTATTATATTTTCTTTGCATATGTGAATTTTGCTTATTTTATGGATTACTATTATTTCTTATGATAGTAGGCTTAGCCCAGCATTTTTTAGATAAATTTTGGTTTGCTGCAGATAGATACAGAAAAATTCTGCTACTGGGGACCTTTTGAAAAATAAAATTTTGCTGTCTCTATTCATGATGATACACTATATTTCCAATGATGACCGGTCACTTGCAATTTTAGACGTTTTGTTAAATATCTGGAAAGATACATGAGGAATTATCCTGCAACTTCAGGAGTGTAAACAACATGATAAACATCATATATTTCCGCGAAGATTTTTTCCGGAAACACCATAAGGGGCCGTCAACAAATTGAAGGAAAACGAATATATTTTGGATAACCCTGTAAAAACTAATATTGCAAAAGCATTCAAACTGTAGATTATGATTAAGTGGATTATTGTAATAATTTGGGTTCATTTGTATGAAGATAACATGTATACTCGAACAGAAATTCAGGTTTTTATAAAAACAGTCCCAAATTTTACCAAGTTTTTTGCTTATAATTTGCAGAGTTTTTAATATAAAAACAAGTTTTTTTCAGAAAATATGACAAACAAAATTATACACAATATCCTGCAATCAGAATTAAAAAATAATAAAAATTGTATGAAAAATGAGCAGGTTTACTAAATATTGTTTCACTGCGCATGCGCGAATTCAATCAAAATATACTGTGCATAATATATTAGCTAAATGTATAGACCAACTTTTATGAAAGTCTCAAAAACATAGCTTGAAAATTCTGATAGTAATCATCGATAGAATAAGCTCGAAATTCGCTGTTTCCAAAAGGAAGCAAAAAGATGAGGGGTTGTATCAAATAGAGAATGAGAGACACTTCATTCTTATTATGTCAACTTTGATAAGCTAGTACATTTGGATACAACCCCTCATCTTTTTGCTTCCTTTTGGGAACAGCGAAATTCGAGCTTATTCTATCGACGATTACTATCAGAATTTTCAAGCTATGTTTTTGAGACTTTCATAAAAGTTGGTCTATACATTTAGCTAATATATATTATGCACAGTGTATTTTTACTGAATTCGTGCATGCGCAGTGAAACAATATTTAGTAAACCTGCTCATTTTTCATACAATTTTTATTATTTTTTAATTCTGATTACAGGGTATTGTGTATAATTTTGTTTGTCATATTTTCTGAAAAAACTTGTTTTTATATTAAAAACTCTGCAAATTATAAGCAAAAAACTTGGTAAAATTTGGGACTGTTTTTATAAAAACCTGAATTTCTCTTCGAGTATACATGCTGTCTTCATACAAATTAACCCAAATTATTACAATAATCCACTTAATCATAATCTATAGTTTGAATGCTTTTGCAATATTAGTTTTTACAGGGTTATCCAAAATATATTCATTTTTCTTCAATTTGTTGACGGCCCCTTATGGGGTTTCGGGAAAAAATCTTCGTGGAAATATGACATTTATCATGTTGTTTACACTCCTGAAGTTTCAGGATAATTCCTCATGTATCTTTCCAGATATTTAACAAAACGTTTAAAATCGCAAGTGACCGGTCATCATTGGAAATATAGTGTAGAATTGAGCTTTACGTTTTTGGATGATATAAAAATTATATGTAAAAATTAATGTTGACCATAATTCATAAATATATTTTAATTTAGATTTGCTAATAATTTTCATAATTAAATAAAATGTTTTTTTTATAAAACTAAGTACCTAGATTATGTTTGGGTTCATTCATTGTATGTCATTAAAAGGGAAAAATTATAATATTTTGAGAAGATATAATTTTTTTGAAAAAAAATAAATTATAGTTTGTCATGTGGATTTAAGAGGCTACTTCACTCAACTCAAAAACCAAATTTGCGTCCTGGAAAGAAAACGTTGCCACTTGAAAGGTGTAACCCAATAAGAAAGATTGACACTTTAAAAGTCCAATGACATATAGTAAGCTTTTAACTGGTAACAGAATGCTCATATCACAGGCTAAAATCACACTCACTTATTTATCTAATTGGCCGGAGGTGAAAATTGAGGGTTATTGTACCCCGGCGAGTGATTGATTAGGAATGAAGAAAACTAATTATAAATACCTGTTAAAACTGGTCACTTATTTCGTATCCTATCACACTCTTGTACAGTGGCAAGTTTTTCTTCTTTGCTTCTCTTTCCAAAATGAGACTGACCATCGAATTCCACGGAAAATAAAAACGAAAAAATGCATGATTAGTGGTGTACCGAGTAGTGCTTTGGACGAGTAGCCGAGTACCAAGTACTCGGCCATTTGCTACTCGGCCGATTACCGAGTAAATACCGAGTACCGAGTAGTTGTGTTTAAGAAAGAATCACTGATGCGAACATGAAGTGTGCTTAGTGGTAACACTTCTGTGTGTGTGTGTGTGTGTGTGTTTATATATATATATACCTATTTATAAACATGCATCTTGTGCATATAATCTAAATCATATTTTTTTAAAATACTTCAATTTTTTAAAATTAACTTTATTTTTTGAAATTTAATTTCATTTATTGTGGACCTTTTAGACAATTTTTGCATATTAAAATTTTTTAAAACAGTACCATTATTTAAAATATATATCTAAAAAAAGAATTGATATATAAATAGTTCAATTAACCAGTATGAAATTTAAACTGATTATTTAACACATCTTTATCCATTTGTCATTTTGATACCTGAAATCTGTCTATCAAAAATGGTTATTGCTTGCTGTAACAATTCCTTGAATAATGCAAAATGTTTGATATTTTTTAAAAGTGCCTTATTTTATTTTGATTAAAAAAATTGGGTACTATTGTGTAATAGCGGCCCTTGAGGATGAATCGTCAAGCATCCAAGATTTATCGCCAAATTATAAAACATGTATGACATGATATATTATTACGTTAAATCATTACTTTTGTGATGTATATGGCCGAGTTATTAATCATATATATAACACATATATGATGTAGACATATAACATGTGCATAAGTCATATAGGATGTATAATGTACATATATATGACATATAAGACGTAAATAAGATGTATGTAATGACGTATATGGATGTTTGGAATAATATGTGTATATATGATGCATATATAAGCTTTTCGATGATCTTGGCGAAATCAGAGCTAAACCTTGCCATAATTGTAATTGTGGAGGCCGCTATAACACGAAAGCACCAAAAAGGGGGGGCTTTACAGTTTCTTTTTTTTTTTTATGTGTGTGTAATGTGTTAAAATGCTATTTTATCAGCGCTCGCAGTGAACACATTTTTTCTGAAGCAGGTCAAATTTACAACAATAAAAGAAATGCCCTATCTCCTGAAAATGTAGAATGATTACAGTGTTTTTGTACCATAATTTGCCATACAGCAAATTTAATTATATATATATATTGCATTTATTGTATTTTCTGTTTCTACATACTGCTTCTTTATCCAAAATCACAGTATTTTCCTACAGTTTTAAAAATGATTTTTTTTTTTTAAACATAAACATAAAATTAAACTTTAATTTCCATTAATTTTGCATGGGGTTTTTTTCTTACCTTTTTCTATGTTTTATAGATAAATTTTTATGTACCGAGTAAATAGTTTTTATGAATTATGGCATATACAGTGGAACCTCCGCTTAAGAAGTTTTCCAGGGGACCGGGTAAATAAAAGTCTTAAACGGGAAAACTTCTCAGGGGAAAAATTGTAATGGCTAATTACATAATGAAGACATTCATAGCACAAAATTATACAAAGTGTTGAATTAGATATACGGAATAATGTTATAAATTAAAAAATTAATTTTTTTAATGCATTAATATAATTAAAAGAAAGAAAGTACAGTAGTAAATAATAACAAACTGATTTACCTGTATTTTATTCAAAGCTTCACATTACTTATTTATTGCTAATACATATCATTATTACTGAAATAATCCTTAATACTTTTTTGTTTTTTCTTTTTTTCTAATAGTTGTAAATGAAAAGAGTCAAGTTGTCTTAAATTTTTATGTATTTCGTCTGGGACATTCTCTTGACTTTCTATATAACGTCGAAAAGTTTCTAGTCCTTTTATAGCATCTGAGTAGCTTGGAACTATTGGATCATCTTCAGTTTCACATGATTCATTCCCATTTTCATCTGGCATCAAATCGCAAATGTCTTCCTCTGATAAAATCTGGCTCGGTATTACATCATTTGTCAACATTAACATATTCACAAAACGACGTAGTAAAGTTCAATTCTTTCTGCAGTATTTTCCAATCATCTTCATCAATCTCTGGTTCATACACATCTGTTATCTCTCCATTTGAAAACCCAGCTTTTTTAAAGCAATTGGCAATGACAGTTGGATTTACAGATTCCCAAGCAGATGTAATCATACGAGCTTCTAAAACATTAATCTTTTTCAATTTTTCTCCATTTTCCAGATTTAAAAGAATCCACTTGACTAACCGTTTTCTGAAGTGTTGCTTAAATGCCCTAATTACGCCTTGATCCATTGGCTGCAAAACTGCTGTAGAATTTGGTGGAAGGTAATGCATTTTAATGTGATCCAATTTCACATCTTTGGAATGTGCACTACAATTATCAACAAACAAAGTAATCTTTCTTTTTTCCTTTCTCATTTTAGTGTCCAATTTGTTTAGATATTTTTCATAAATTGGAATTGTCATCCAAGATGCTTTATTGCTTTCATATTGACAAGCAATGATTTCACATTTTTGAAGCACCGTGGTTGTTTTGCCTTTCCGATTACTAAAAGTGGAAGTTTCTCACTACCGTCCATGTTGCTACCTAGCAAAACCGTTAAACGCTCCTTGCTCGATTTCCCTCCATAGCAATTTTCTCCTTTAAATGCGAATGTTTTATCAGGTAGTAGGTTATAGAATAGGCCACATTCATCCAAATTGAATGTCTTTTTCTTTATATCCGGATATTAAGGTTGGTAAGATATTCGATTTCCATTCGTCTGCTTCTTGCATATTGACACTTTTACTTTCTCCATTTATAGATTTATAAACTAATCCAGCTCTGTTTTTCATCCTGTCGATCCATCCGTTTGATGCATTAAATTCAACATTCATTTTCTTTGCAATTTCATCTGCTTTTTCTCTTAAAATTATTCCACTTATAGGGATGTTTGCTAACCTTGCTTGTTTAAACCAAATAATCAGCTTTTCTTCTATTTCTTCATATTTACCTTTTTTATTTTTTTGCATTTGAAGACTGCAATGAGGATATGGTTTCTCGTTTAGCAATGATGCCATTCAGAGTTGTCACTGGCATATCCAACTTTTTCGCAATTTGAATGCGTGTTAGATGCACATTTTCATCTACCTCTTTCAAAATTTTCAGTTTTTGCTCAACAGTTAAAGCCTTTCGTTTTATTCCTCTATTAGGCATGTTGAAATTTTAATCCAAGGAGAAGAGCAACACAGATGACTACTATTGGACTGTAACATAAAAATAAACCACGAAAAAAATATGCAAAACTAGTCATACGAATTGAGTTTCTTAGTGCAAGCTGAATATCTTTTGTGCTCAGGAGAACGTCTATAGAGCAGTGTCAGATGTCTAAATCCCGTATTCACCAGCTCATGCTGACGGCTGGCAACCCGAATTTCTGAGAAAAACCAGTTCCAATCAACGGCGGGCATGAGGAGAACAGCTTTCTAGCCGCTTGCCAGAACAGGTTGGTGAATACGAAAAATGTCAGTGGAACAGTTGTTTCTGACTATTTCTGAAAGACCCCTCCCCCCACGGAGGACATTCCCCCTCAGGGCCTATATCCCTGATGTAGATAATCGGCCGTCATAAATAAACACAATAAACACTGACTATTTCTGCGAATGAAGCTTCTAAAATCACTCACAAATAATAACTCAATGAAAATGCTTCTTTTAGGAAGCAAACAAACAAGCAAAAAACGAAAGAAAGAATTTCATTTCAAACTGTATTCTTTTGCAATATACCGCTTGCTTTCGCATATTTCATTTACATTCATCACAGCGATAATCCCCCTACCCCTGCTAAAATCCGGCATACAAAGAAAATAACCCTTTGCTTTACAAGAAATTCTCAAATGAGTTGTTTGAAGCCTCCTCCGATTCTGAACAATGGTTATCTATGAGGACAGGTGTTCCATTCCTTTACTTTTCTGCTTATAAATTCATTTCTTCATAGGTATATTTTGAATCTTTTTAATTCTTAGAAGAACGAACATTGTAAATGCAAAAAATGTCACCTCAAAGTGAAATTCGAAAAGACAATTTTCGGGGATTTTGAAACAGGGAATTTCAGCATTAAAGAAATAGAAAATCAAATGGGACCATGGATAGAAAACTTCTTAAGCAGGAAAACTTCTTAAACGGGAACTTCTTAAACGGGTTCCACTGTATTATACATTTATATTCAAATAACTTTTTATAGATCACTTACAAATTAATTTGTCTTTAAATATGCTTAAAACATGAAATTCTTGCAACTACTCGGTATTGGCCGAGTACTCGGCTGAAATTTGGCCGAGTACCGAGTACTCGGCAAATTGGCCGAGTACCGAATATATACCGAGTACTCGGTACGGTCCTATGCATGATAAATTTTAAACATACAGAAATAGAATTTGAATCATTTTACTTGTTTTAAATACAGTAAACCCTGTCAAAACAGAACCTGTTCATAACGAAATTCTGTCTGAAATCGAAACAGTTTATTGTCCTGGTGGGGAAAAACATACAGTTTATATGCACTAAAACTCAATTTTTTTTAGAACAGATTTTTTTTTTCCGATCCCTTCCGATTCCTTTTCACAGTCTTGAATAAATTATAAACAAGTATTATAGTTAGGTATACGGGCAAATTTCCTTTCATTAGACTCGGGCCAGTGTGGTCCTAGCTTACTTTTTATTGTATAGATTTTGGTCTGGAAATTGTTCTTACATTTTTTTTACAGTTTCGGGCCAGGAGTCAATGAAAGAAAATTTACGTGACCTTGCGTCGTGCTGGGCAGCTATCTTGTATAAATAATTATGATATTGTACATTTGTTTAAAATATTTTTAGAAATTGAATTTGGTTTAATAAATTGCTGAGAAATATTTAAATCACAGATAAGTATTTTTTTTTCATACAGCTTTAAAATTGGGATTTAAATTTGTGAACCAATTTTTTATTTCCTCTCAAATTACATTATTTTTTTTAATACGTCTTTGTGTAAGTCATTGTCTGTACATGATTATTCCGTTATTTCATAGCAGGGGTCGATCCAGAAAAAAATTGGAGCCTATTTAGGGTCCTTTCACAAAAATCTATTTAACAAAACACGTCCTTCACAAAATTCATTTTAATAGAATAGGCCCCTTCACAAAATTTCAATCCATAAAAACATACTCTTCATTAATTATTTTTATTTTGTTATGTTTTAAAATTTGTAATTTGCAAACAAAACAAGTTCACCGAAAAGGAAAACTTTGGCAGAAAGAAATTATATGTTTCATTTGAATTCGGGTAGCTAAATTTAATCTTTCATTACAAAATGTTATTTTTCATAAAAATATAATAAATTTCACAATAATAACTTATTTTTTCACAATATGGGCCCCAAGAAAAAAAAATCCTGCATCGACCCCTGCATATATTGTGGGCATATAATCTGCTATACCACTTATATATGTATGCAATATTCTGTTAAAAGAACTTTAATTATAAGATAATATTGACTAAGAAACATTGGCCTTTTTGGTAGAAATAAGATCGGACCGAACCCCTACGAAAAAATAGAAAGCGCCTAGTTCAGCGCTGTTTGGACGCGGATGATTAATGATTATTTCCACCAGTTTGTGATATCATTACATTTGGCATAAGGTTCATTGAATATTTTGTCAAATAGCTTCATTATCATTAAATTCATGAACAAAAATTCGTGTTCGGCTTGGATTGAAACACTCCGTACTTTTGATTGAACAAAAGGGTTGCAATCCAAGTTTTCCTACACAAAAATTATTACCTGTAAGTGTGTTCTTCCACTTCTTAAAGCTTGTATCATCTTTGTTGAAACAATTTGTATAAATGTAATATTAACTTTGTTACTTCATTGTTACATTATACGCTGCACCACTGCTTTATTTATTTATTTTTCCTTTAATAGCTAACAAAATGAAATGGAAATATATTTATAAATAACTTTTTATTATATAAACACAATTTTTTATTGATTGTGCATATACTACATTAATGATTACACGATACAAAAAAAGAATAAATACTCGTTTATTAATGATTTTAATGACATACATAATATAACAAATATACGAGTGATACAAAGATAATAAAAATTTTATTTGCCCAATTTGCACGCACAAAAGCATATTTAGTACTCTTTTCAAAATCAGATTAGAATATTTAAAAATATTATTAGTAATTTCTAAGAATTAACACTTTCTTCATATAAAAATATAAAACATTTTTAGACTTACAAACAGTATTTAAAATATCGGGCACTGAACATATAATACATATATATATATATATATATATATATATATATATATATATAGTGGATGTCTTATTCTTTTCACATCTTAGGGTTTTTCGATATGTTATAAGGAGCTTAATATTGTCATTTTTATGCTTGACAATATGCGACGAATTAACATGTTTACAATGAATTATTCTTATAAAACTCCTCTGACAAATCCATAAGATATTCATAGTTTTTCATTTTGCACTTTCATTTTATTGTTTTTAATTTTTACAATATCTTTTCCTTTGATCTTCACGTAATGTGATTTCATTTTAATCACACACACACACACATATATATATATATCAGGGTGTCTAGCCACCTGGAAATCCTGGAAAAGTCAGAGAAATTTACCATTTCTGTGGAAAGGTCGTGTAAATTTGAACATTCTGAGAAAAAGTTTAGAAAAAAAAAAAAAGGAAAATGTCCCTTATAAAACTAAAGATTTGAAGTTGCAACGCCATTAAAATCAAACTTTGCTCTTCATAAGTACTGTAAAGAGTATCTACAAAAACAACTTTTCAAAAGTAAAAAAAAAAGCCAAGCGTAAAAAAAAAAGTTGTGGCTGAAAAATGGTGTGATATCAAATTTCCAAGCTATTATATTAATTTTTTAACTTTTTTCCATTAAATAAGTTATCATATATATAAGTCGAGTGCCTACGTATATGTTAATAGAAATCGTTTTCTCCTGTACTAAATACATCCTAACGAGTTTCTGAAAATTCAATTTTTTTCAAATTATGCATGATGGGCTTGGCGGCCATCTTTGCATATTATTCACAAAATTCTAAGCATCCAAATCCGTAGTTAAAATCCGAAGTTCAAAATTGTTATTTAAGCAAATATTTTAAGCGTTTCATTTATAGATTTGTATGATCTGAAAATTGTGTCTTAAGATAATGATGACTTATCTTAAAGATTCATCTTATGATTTATTTTTTACAGTAATTAATAATTTCAAACTAGTAAAAATCAATTTCTCAAAATATCAGTCTTATCTAATTTATCTGTCCGTAGTTAAAATCTGAAGTTCGAAATTGTTATAAGCATATTACATTGCAAACATATTACGCTTTTACTTTAGAAATTTGGGTGCTTAGAAATATGAAAAGATGGCCGCCAAGCCCATGATGCATAATTTGAAAAAAATTGAATTTTCAGAAACTCGTTAGGATGTATTTAGTACAGGAGAAAACGATTTCTATTAACATATACGTAGGCACTCGACTTATATATATGATAACTTATTTAATGGAAAAAAGTTAAAAAATTAATATAATAGCTTGGAAATTTGATATCACACCATTTTTTAGCCACAACTTTTTTTTTTACGCTTGGCTTTTTTTTTTACTTTTGAAAAGTTGTTTTTGTAGATATCATTTCTTTTTTTTAAAACAGAATAAACATAATTTAAATAATCTAAACATGAGAAATAATTTAAAATTACATTTTACTTTCAGTCATTGTTTAAAAGGTTAACTAGAAATACCAGTAGATTTTTCAATTAAACTAATAACAACATACTAAATGTGGCTTATTATAATACTTGTTATCCCCCGTTAAAAAATATCACTGACTTATCGATGAAATGAATAAAAATGCAATATGTACATAGCGTGTCAGCGCTGCATTTGAAATCAAACGTGATATCACGCTCTTTTATTATTAGCACTAGCTGGCTTCGCCCGCTAGCGGACCCCTAATTTATATCGGGGCCTCGAATCTTGTAAAACCTCGAATAAGATAAACCTCGAACCGAACTAACCTCCGACCTGGTTCTCCGCTGCCTTCGGCACCGGATAATCCCTTAATTTGCACATCGAATAGTATAAACCTCTAACCAAACTAACTTCCGACACGGGTCCCCGCTGCCTTCGGCACAGTATAGCAGTCGTGCTGCGCACGCTCAAGTTCCATCTTCCACCACCAGGTAGTGCAATCTGTTCTGTATGAACCTCGGGCACTGAAATCGTTAAGGCTATAGATGTCGAGTCGAATGAGCTATACCCCGTCGTGATCTAGCCCATAGAACCAGAGATAGAAAAGTGCCCCCTGGTGGTGAAAAAACTAACTAAAATCGGAAAGCTCTATTGATGTTGAGCCGAATGAGCCATACCCCGTCGTGATCCGACTCGTAGGAACAGATATAGGAAAGCGTCCCCTGGTGGTGAAAGCTAATCGCGCTTTGGGGGCAAAAGGGGGGATGAACACCGGAGATGCATAATAGGATTAAGCGGTCACAGACCTTTCCAACGATGTATCACATGAGGGGTATGTGCAAAATTTAGAAAATACCCCCCCCCCCCCTGCATATTATGATTAAGCGTTCACAGACTTTTCCAACGATATATCACATGAGAGGTGTCGGCAAAATTTAGAAAAGTGCCCCCTTTGGGTGGGAGGGCTGAAAGTGGGATGATGGACGCCGAAGATACATAATATGAATAGCGGAACAATTTTTAGAATTTCTGAAAGCTGATTTTTATTTATTTATTTATTTATCTATTTTTTATTTTTTGTTTATTATTATTTTATTTTTTTTTGCGTTGCCCTGTGCATGTTTGGAATTTCTTAGCAATTTCTTAGATTGACCTTATTTTATTCAATTAAACATTGTACTGTTACAATAAATTTAAATGGAAACTTCACTTCTAAAACAAAAACAATTTAACATCTAGATTTCATTAATTTATAGGAAAATGACGTGAAAGGTATTCCTGCGAACGAAATGCCTGTCCTTTACCGTGGTTTTTTATTTTTAGAAATAAATGTATCACATTTAATTAATTTCAAAATTTTTGTTTACGTTTGGAAAGAAATTTTAAATGGCGATAACTCTTAATGTATACATTTTAGAAGGTACATCTTCCCTCAAAAACTAATTTATTTTTAAAGATCTTTCTAAAAACGTAAGTTATATATTTAAAATATTTTTAAAGCATAAACACTGCGTCTGATTACTTTATTTTACAATATTTATAAGAACACGCATTTTATCAGACAATTAAATACACTAAACAAACATGAGTGAAAAATAGACCTGGGCCTGGACTCGAACCTGGGACCTTATGCGTACCATGCCGACGCTCTGCGACTGAGCTACCCAGATCCATATCCATAACCGGCAATTTCTCATACTTATTCATGTTAGAAACAATCATCTGCCACAGTTTGCAGTCATATTTAATTATTTGATAAAATATGTGTTCTTATAATTGTGAAGTTTTATTTTTAAAAAAATATCTTCAGAAGAAAATGGCTGACTTGCAGATGAAATTTGATGTGGTTATATTATAACCTGTAACTGATTTGTGCTATTTTAATACAGATGGTACATGGTCGTTGGCGGGTTTTATCTCTGTGTTGGCATAATTTTTTAATCGCCAAGTTAATTAACAGTTTTTTGCTAATTAAGGATAGAAAATAATTTTTTTTTTACACTGAATTTTATAAAAGCACATAGATTACGTAATTACTTGTCCAAAAATGCAATCCTTTTTTTATTCTGCCCAATATTAAGGCCTGTAGCTTGTTTGAAAAAAAAAAGTTTGACGAAGAAAATAGTGATCATTTTAAGTAACTCGACGTTTTTTAAAAAAAGCTATATCTCTGTTTATAAATCACTTATGAAGATGAGTTTGGTCTTAAATTGAAGAAATTCTTCCTTAGATTCGTCTAGTTTTCGTTTTTTTTTTTCTACGACGCTTGGTTTGTTTGATATCTGATATTTTAATCTGGCATGTTTTGTCGATTTAACATTGCGAAGTTGCTTTCTGTATATAAGCATTAGCGGTCTTTATTCCAGTTCTTGGCGTCGTTTGTGTGGCGTTTTTTTTTTTTTTAAGCTTGGCTTGGCAGAGCGACCGCCCTGCTTGATTTCAACCTTTCTTGCAAACCACTTGTTCTACCCCTTTTCAGTTCTTCTTTGTAACTCGGAGATTTTCAGTTCCAGTTTCACTGAAACTTTCTACTGAATGTTGTAGGATTGATTAGGTGTTTCATTCTGCTTACTTATTTTTGTTTGGGAACTGACCATTTCTTAGTTTAATTTATTGAATATTTATTATTTGTATTAAAATATGTCAAAGCAATCTCTATTTAACTGTGACTGATGTGATAAAGAATTTCATCCTGATTTGGCAAAATGGATAGAACCTGATGTTAATTAAAAGTGTGTATCTGCAAAATGTTTAGCATGTAAAAAGTTCAACAATTTGTAAATTTTGCAAAAAATTATGTAACAAATCAGTAATTTGGGCCTCGGAATTAGTTGTGAAAGTATCACTCACAAATAGGCAAGTTTTAAGTTTTTTTGTGTGTAACATCACAAAATCTCGATACCTGGAATTTTTCTTTTATTGGTATGGAAAACTTGGAATAGACAACCTGATATATATACACACATCAGGGTTTTACAAATTTGATCAAATTCGGTACCCAGCAACAAAATCTACTCTCCAGTAAAAAAAATTATATATATAAGCCACCCCCCCCCCCCCCCCCCCCCCCAAACCCGTCCTCATCATTGATTTTCAAAAAGCAAAAAAAAATAATAATAATAATAATAATAATAATAATAATAATGAAAAGCATAGTTTAGAATTACCGTAATTTCGGGTAGATAAGCCGCGGCTTATACGTGTTTAAAAGTTAAATTTTATCTTTTGCGGCTTATCTGCCGGTGCGGTGTATACGAAGTAATAACGATTTTTCCAGAAAAAAAAATCAGATCATGTACATATTATAGAGTGAAAATCTGAAAAACAATATTAAAAATGCTTCACGGATTAGAAATAATGATTGCTCAAAATATATCGGGAATTTGGTGACGGACATTTACACAATAATATAAAAGATATAGAAAAACTAAAGCAAAAAGTTTGTTTTGGTTCGTGAAAGACGTCATTGTTGCACAGTCACTTCAGTTTATTTCAGCAATACTGACCATAGAACAAAGAACTACTAACTAAAGAACTCTTCAAATTATTTAACTCTGATAGTGATTCGTCAAGTTTTGATGGATTCGAATAATTAAAAAAATTCCGAAAATATCCCCCCCCCCCCTTTTTTTTTTAACAAATTTCATTTTTCAAAAAAAATCTGTTTTTAAGTTCTCTATCAAAAATCTTTTGTAGAAATTGGTTTTCACTGATCTCTTCATGACTACATTTTTAAAAATACTCAAACCTCCCTAAATTTTGATTGATTTATAAATCTGTTATTATGATGAATACATTATCTAATCTATGAAGAAATAAAAGTAATCGCCGCATCCTCTTTACTATTTCTGTTACTCAGATTGCTTTTCTAAGCATGTTATAGAATATCCCATTTAAGTTCTTTTTATTTCATTATAAAAGAAAAAAATCTATACATGGTTTCTTTTTGTATAACGAAACGAAACGTATTACTCAAAGATAATGATCTCATTTTGATAACGTTCCATTTCCCGCTCCACTCCAACTCCGCAGAGTTGAATAAACAAACTGCAGATAGCTCTCTCCCTTTTTATAGTGGGGGTTTTGTGGAGTGCTGTAATTTTCTAATAACTTATTATATTTTAATAAAATTTTGTTACACAGCTTAATTTACGGTTATTGCAACTTGCTGAAAATTTGAACAAAATCGGACAAATAATAATGGAGATAATTTTTTTTTTTAATAGCTAAGAGAAAATGGGTTTTGCTTTTCATTTTTTTTCTTTTAAATTATTTTTTCTGTTTGCTTGCAGCTCAATAATTTCTTTTTACTGCACTTACACAAAGTGAAGTAGCTGACACATTTAAAGAATCCTTTTTATGTTTAGTTTTGCATAATCGCGGCGTTTTAACAGAAAAGAAAGTACATTCTCTTGTTTTCTTTACGTGTGCGTACTTGCGAATGTTGTATTTTTTATTTTCAATAATGAACATATGTATTTAATTTTTATCTGTTTATTTTAAAACTTTCTTTGAACATTTTACTTTAAATATTTACGGAATATATCAAATAGAGTACCAATTAATTTCTGTTAATAGACATTAATGTTTACGGATAGTAGTGAAGAGATTTTCAAAAAAAATTACGTTTATACGTCTCTCCCTACTTTTGCCAATAGTTCATGTTGTCAAAATGATTATTTATCATTAGTTATTTTCGGAATTTTACGTTTTATTTAATTGATGGATTCGAATAAAAAATAGTGTTATTTGTAATTCTAGTGTAATGTTTTATACTAAGAATTCCATCAAATATATTTCTACTTGCCGATCCAAGGCTGATATGTGCAATGTAATTGGGTAAATTCACAAACTAAAAGTAAATTATTTATTTATTTATTTTTATTATTTGTATTAAATTTAAAATTCTAATTTTTAAAGGGGTTTTAAAAAATGTGCGAAAATATTCAATATGGCGTCTATAGTAGTACATACACCACTTTCAATAAGTGCAGCTTATACGCCGGTGCGGCGTATACGATGGAATTTCAGCTTTTATTTACCATTTTCGGACATAGCGGCGTATACGCCAGGACGGCTTATCTACCCGAAATTACGGTATTAGATGAGCAACATTTACTACTCTTGATAAAAATTGTAGGCAAGTAGAATATTGATTGTAAAATAAATAAATAAATAAGTTTAGCTTATTTATAAACCAGCTTCGAGTAATAAAAAAAAATTTGTGCTTATAAAATAAATCTCAATATAAGAAATATCAAAACTAATTACATTTACAAATAACTGAACAGTTATTATGTTATTTATACGAAAAACATTGATAAAACAAAACTATGCTAAAATAACTTTGTCGCCAGATTAAAAAAATCACCAGTGGCGATCTTGCGACCGCATTTGTCAAGCCCTGTACACACATTATATACACACACATTTACACAAATAATAAATAAAAAATATATTTTAGTTTCCTTTATAAATCTGAGACTTTCACTTTGATGAGCAGGAATTTTAGGTAGATTTCGTAAGAAATACTACCTATTACATTCTCCCCTAAGTTGGAATTTTTGAAAAAATTTTGCAGATCTACACCGATTATGACTCCCAGAACCCAAAACCATAGTTCAAAACTTTATATATATATATATATATGTCACTTTTTTATGGAAACGATAACTCCCATAATTCTGCAAAAATCTCTTCCAAACTAATACATAAAATCAAAGGGCATAAAATCTCGGCCACGTTCCTTAATGGGCAAAATCGAATCGGGAGGGGGGGGGGGGGGGGGGGGGGGGGAATGAGGTGGCTTTTTGTGAAAACAGAAAAAAAAAACATAATTTCTTATTATAGTTATTATCTTATTATGATACGTATCGAATCATTTAAAGTTATTATTACTTCTAGGAAAAGGGCCGAAAATTCATGTAGGACAGATTTTTTGATATCATTAAAAATGTCCCCGCGGGGGGGGGGGGGTTAGAAGAAAAAAAAATTCATAACTTCGTCAATTCAGAAGATATCAAATCCGCTTAAATTTATTATAAATCCTCTTAATATTATCTAAAACTTTTATACTGACAAGTTTTTTATAGGACCAACTCTTATAGCAAAACAAAATTAAAAACAAAAGGAATCCCTGCAGACTCTGCCTGCAAACAAGTTAGGTTTCGAAGTGGGCATTTCCAAATGCTGCATCATGGCAAAAAGGTCATTTCTTCTGCAATTCCCAACAAACAGGTGCCCCACGGTCTATCTACGTCTTCGAAATCTACCTGTGCCTGTAGGCCGAGCCATCAGGGATTTTTTAACTTTTTATAATATAGTTTTTTTTTTTTTTTTTAAATTTATTTTCTATTACATTAACTTTTACGAAATTACAGATATACACAAAGTGCAAAATGTTTTATGAAATTTCATCTCCAGAAATAGCATGAGAATTCTGCTTGCTCTGTTTTTTTTTTTTTTTTTTTTTTTTTCCAGAATATTCTTATTTTAAAAAGCCCAAATAATAAATGACAAATAATTAGTTGATTATTTCATTAAAACTTCTTTTTCCTTTGGCTATTTTTTTTGTTTTTTTTTTTTTTTGTTTATTGCTTCCATAATGGAATCAGGATTTCTGATAGGAAGAGATCGTGGGTATCTGGGATCGATTAGTTCTGGCAATAAGCATTCAAAATAAAATTAATTAGTTTCTCTTCCATATTAGTTTTCCAAAACTGTGGGTCTCTTTGAATATTTTCTGTTTTAATGCCCAGGGGTGTCCATAACACAAAAAGACAAAATTCTCGTTTGGATATTTTCAGCTGACACTGAATTTGAAAATAATATTTATGATGAGTATTTATTCCAACTATTTCCTTTTTTGTCTCATCTATTTTCCAAAAAGTTATTTTTCAGGAAAATATGGCTTCTTCAGGGGTTATCTCAGAGCAGGATGGTGCGCATTTTATTTTGACAATTCCATTGTCATTTATTAGCCTGTCAGGCGTAGCAGCTAAACATTAAATTCATCGTCAATGATTAAACCGCATGGCTCTACAACTATATTTTGATCCCGTAACTCATTAATTGCATCTCTTTCATGCCTCCTTCCGTACTTCATCAGTTCTGTATCTGTATAATATATTGTGTGTTACTATATCTAATATGCGTTACTGTATAATATATTTGTTACGATACTATCACATTTTGTGTGAGGCAGTTTGTTGCAATTAGAGCTAAATTATAAGCCATTCGTGTCACGTGACAACACTTTTTCTCCACGGCGCCGCGGTGGGAGTTCGGTCAAAAAGTCGACTTTCACAGTATGTTCTGAAAGATACCTACTTTTACCAAAAAATAGAAAACGTGTTTCGATCATATCTGAATAAGAAAACCTGCCAATTTCATGCATTTCCAAACAAAAACGAATTAAAAAAAAATATGTTGTTAAGTAGTCAGTTTGGATTTGAGAACAGCCAAGAGCATTTGTTACATATGGAGGAATGTGCATTTATAATGCTTGTTTGAAATGCGGAAATTTTCACTAACTTTGAGGTGGTTCTCAGATTCTCTGCTCAACAAACGCGAAATTTTCTTTTAAACATAAATTGGCAGGCCTGACTATTAAAGCGATTTGAAATTGAATACATTTTCCATGTTTTGATAAATAAGTTACTTATTGATTTATAAGCGATTTTTGTCATCTGACAGCAGGTTTTTCTTCTTTCCCGGCCCGTCATGTCTGGAAATTCGGATTAAAACACCGAATTTGATTATATTTTCTGAAAGATATTTTACCAATAAAATGGAAAACGCTATTCGATTGCATAGTTTCTGAAGAAAAATGAATTCTGAAATGTGTCAGAAAGTAAGTCCTTTGGATTTGAAAACAGCTTTAAACAAAATATGTCTGACAAAAAATTGATTACTGACACACTTATTTAAATTCTTGCATGCTAAAATAAATAATGCTTCATTTATAGTAACTAATAATATATATATATATATATATATATATATATATATTTTAAGTATAGTTTAAAAATGTTTCATTTGTGAAAGGAAAATCATGAGAAATTTACTGAAAAAAAGAGAACCTGTATAATCTCATCATTTCTGCATTTTAAATTAGTGTAACAAATTTTAATAATGAAGCTATACAATAGTTATTTTTTAGTTTACTCTACCGCATAAATATTTAATATTTTTGAAAGAAACGTTAAAACTAACTCAGTAAGAATTATGTATTAAATAATAGAGAAAGGGTATTATAGAAAATTTAAGTACAAATATATCTATTTATTTTTAATGACACTTGCCACTGTATGTTTGTTTTTTCCCAAGAAAGGGTGAGTAAATGATAGTTCTAGTATTTTTGTTTAGCAAATAAACACTTTTTCATTTTGCTATTGTAGGCAATTAAAAAAATTATCGGGTATTAAACTTCAGAGGTGAGAGGTGAAAAAAATCTTTATCTATCCCAAATCAATGAAGTTTTTTAAAAATCATTATGATGCCTAGTAAAACAAATAATCAGCATCTATTTACATCATTTCAAAATGCCGTTTTAAAAACTTTCTTCTCTGGTCTCAAAATGAAATTTGCAGCTTAGCAATTTGCATACAGCTAGCCAAAGGCAAAATTTCACACATTAGGTGGTCTTTCTTATCGCTCCCTCAAGATTTCTCCCGTTTGAATCCCCATTGAGTTCCCGGAAAGAAAGGGAGGTAACTTGTTTGGGACAGTCATTTTACTGTTTTCGGCTGTTTTAAAAAAGACACTACAATATTTTTAGGATTGTAGCATAGATTTAAAATTTTTTTAAAGCAAATTAAAAAGCATTTTTAGAAAGCTAAATAAGGCTACGATTGTGTCTTTACCAAATTTTAAAATGTCAAACAGATTTTTCGCGATAAGACACTAAACATGAATCTTTAATAATCCTAAAATAACGCACTTATATCACATTAAAATTTAAAAAATAAAATAAAATTTAAAAGAGTATGCATAATTTAAATGTACATGTTTTGAAAGCTACAAAAATTACTAACTTCGAGCAAAACGCAAAAAGATGACACTTCTAAATTTCTCCCATTGAAATAACATTAGCTGCTCTATCTGGGAGAGTCAGTGAAGTAGCCTCTTAACATTAGCATCCTCAAATTTTGAACCCTTCTAATTGTTTGAAGATTGAAAAATCCACAAGCTATATATTTTTTTTTGTGTTTTTTGATCCCAGGAACTTAAATAAAGTGCCAAAAGTGGATGTTACCATTTGAAAAAAGAATATTGTTATAACTTTTAATACATAGACAGTCCCCAAACCTTAATCATGCATAACATTGACATTAATTTGAATTGTTTGATGCAATATCTATTTTTATATGATGATTTGCAATAGAATTAGTAAAGGGGAAAGGGGGATATAATTTTTTATTCTTTTCACAACCGTTCAAACAATCACCATTATATAAATTGTTTGAAAAGCATTAGAACTTTAGGGACAGTTTATTTTAAATAGTGTAACCTCTGAATAACGTTATACGTTATAACGAATTTACCCATGGAACCGGTGAAAAGTGACTGCTCTTCAGAGGTTTCATTTAAAAAAAAATCAAAATACATAAATTTAAATAGAAAAACACATGTCATTTTAATTAATCCTCATTGTTTTAATAAATTTAAAAAATCAGTAATTTGCAGTTGCTTTTTTTTTTTTTTTTTGCTGCAAATATCTTTCTCCAAAGAAATAACAATATGAGTTGACTGCTAAGTTCACTCGTTGAAAAGACTGATCCAGATAATCTCCACTGTGTTTTTAAAATAGCGTTAATTTGTGTTCTGCCACACCCATAAACTGCTGCCAATTTTTTTGCACTTTCACTTTTCTTATTAAGTTCTGTAACTTCAATTTTCTCTTTTCAAATTTAGGAGTTTTTGTTTAGAACTCATCATGATTTTTCACTCGTAATCAAATAATGAATTTTAATATGATAGTTGGTAACAATGCACAAAGAATCATGAACAAGTAAGAACTGTACTCTCAAGTTGTATGAAGGAGCCTAAAGAAGCCAGACTGCAGAAAAGCTGAACAAAAGAATGATCAATCTTTAACAGTTTTGTTCAGAAGTTTCCAGAAAACTGAAATTTCCAAAAACGCTCAATGTTTACAGAATTCATATCTCTGTTGTTCCCAAACGGAAATGCTTTCCCCCCCCGCTCTCTCCTCTGAAACTTTCATGGCCATTTCTATGGACAAAGGAAGAGTTTTCAAGACTCTCACACAAAAAAAAAAAAAAAAAAAAAAAAAAAAAAAAAAAAAATCTAGAAAAAAGACTGGATGGTCACATTGTCCATTTAATGGATTATTTTTTGCCTGTTACTCTCAGTATAATGAAATTCTTTCTGTGCACTCTGTATCTTTTGAGTCTTGGGATTTTACGACATCTTGAGACATGGTTATCAAAAAGATTAAGATATTAGTTTTTGGAAAAGGATTAAGTATTTAAAAAATTAAGTGTCTTTTTGTTGACATTATCAAGTAGATTGTGTCTGATCTGCTTCACTTTTCGGTTTGCAAATAAATATGAAATTGTACCAGGAGCTGGTAATTTTTTTTCTCATGACTTTTGAGCAGCCATTGTTCAGAATTCCTTATTTAGAGGTTCTTGATAATATTAATGCTATGGAGCATGTCTGGTTCCATCAGTATGTGGCCCGTATTCGGAGGTTGTCGTAATTTAGAGGTGACCATTCAAGGAGGTTTCGTTGTATTTAATAAATCTAAACCATGTTTCTTTGTTTAGAAAATCTACTTTATTATAAAGAATTTTATCATGAAAACTTAAATTTCTTTTAGCTTCAGAATACTATGATTTCACAAATATTCAATTCAGTTTAAAATAATCAAGAAGTTATTTTGGTTTCTATTACATTAAGCCAATAAACTTAAACAAAAACTACTGTGGTTGAAATAGTTTATTTTCTTAATCTCTTTTGTTGATTTTGAATACTTCTAGCCTCAATAAAATGCAGTTCATAAAATTAGCAACCATAGACAGTAATGATTTAAATTTCTTAGCATAATTTATTTTTTTTTATTGCAATTCTTTAGTGTGTACTGTAACTTATCTTATGCTTATAGAGACCATTTTCATTTAAAAATAATATAAAAAATTATCTCAAACACACATTTTTTTTTTTTATTTGATGATTAAAAGTTTTGAATGATATGCACATTAAGCACTAAACCGGCAATTCACTGTCAGCTGCAACTGCAGATTAAGGGCTTAACTCTGGATTGAACCTGAAATTCAGTTCACCAGTAACTCAACCTGCCAAATCCTTCTATATTAAAAAAAAGTAATCTGGAACTGAGCCAAAAACAAAATGGACCAATCAAATTCTGCATAGATATTCCGGGTTATTTTCATCGCTTTTTTACTAGGGACTTTTTTGAGGAGCTATTACTTTTTTTCTAGCCCTCCTATGGATTCGAAAATCATACCGCCGGACGCAAAATATAACAAGCTTTCAAAAATTAAAAAAGTTATCACGGTCGGACAATAAAAACTCAAAAAATCCTTATAAAATCGAGTAAAAAATCTTTTATTGAAAAAGTCATTTTTTTTATATTGTTGCCAATTTCTAAATAAGTGCAAAGGATTATGTTTTATCTCAAATAAAAAATGTATTTGCACGAGACTATTAAAAACAATAATGAAAGTTTAAAATAATAATTAAATGATCACGTGTTGAAAGCAGGAAATAAAGAAAATTACATCATAAAAATTGTGTTTACACATGAATATTAAAAATAAAAAAGATGAATTAAATGAAAAAGCATTATAACCAGTTAAATGAAAAAGCATTATAACCTGATTACAGAAGAAAGTTGTCGTTTGTGATATCATCATCTTTTTAAAACAGGATACATTACCAGGTTTTAAGAGGCTGTGAAATCAGAACGGGGGTTGGTGAGCGTAGCGAGCAGGGGGCAGAGCCCCCTAGTTGGAGTAAAGATAAAAACTAAGGTTGAGTAACTCAACCAATCTACAAACAGTGAGTTAGCCAACTGCACATGTCCAGTTGAAGGAAAGATGGCGGTCATTTTGATTTGTGCTTTGATGCTTCTTTTTTTAAACAAAGCTGTTTGTGATTCAGTAATTAAATTAAATGTTAATTTTAAAAGAAGTTAATACAAAAGAATATATTACTTTCATTTTTTTGGATATTTAATTCAAAACTATATTAATTTGTGACGAAGTTTTCAGCTTTCAAGGTACTGAATTACTAAGTATTTTTTGGTGTCACCATCTACCGAATGTGAATAGAAAAAAATGTCCCTACATCCCAAATTTTGTAGTAAACTAAATCTGTAATCAATTACTTCAGTTAAATAAAAAATATACATATATCAAAAATAAATATATGAAAATATATTTATATATAATATTCGTTGTAAAATATTATATATATATGGGCCATTTTCAAAATTTGCTTACATATGCTGTCCCAAAGGAAAAAGAAGAAAATTCAGATATAATAAATAATATTTAATGTTTAATTTGAGCTATGCATTATATAAAAAACACTATATTAAATATTTCTAGCATTAAAAATTAAAAAAATCTATAAAAATTGTTGAGATATAAATCAGTATAAATGGATTAGTGTCAAATCTGTTACCAAATGTCAAGTCCGTTACCATACAAAATTACTGAAAATAGTCCCCTTTAAATTTTTTTAAAGTTTCAAAAATCTACTTACTGTGAAGTGACTTATGTCCTTAAATTTCAGAATATGATACTTTACAATAATACTTAAATTAAATTGAAATGAGAGACATTTATAACCACAAATTTTGACCACATAGAAGTATATACAAAACTTTTCCCAATAATAACAATATATATTTATGTAAATTATTGAATTTTAAGAAAATTATATCTCTCTTTCTTAGTTGAAAGAAAAATAACAATGGAATGGTGAAAAAAATATATTGATATTAAAATACATTGAAAAAATGTGCGATAACGGATTTGACACCAATTCATTTATACTCATAATTCATTTATATCGCAACAATTTTTATTGATTTTTAAAAGTTTTAATGCTAGAAATATTTAATATAGTCTTCTTTATATAATGCATAGCTAAATTAAACATTAAATATTAATGTGTGTTTGAATTTTCGTCTTTTTCTTCTGGGACAGCATATGTAAGCAAATTTTGAAAATGGCCGATATATACGAGGGTCGATCCAGAAATAAGGTTCCCATCAAATTTAAGAATAGACAACATTGTTTATTCTCATAGAAATTTACATCGTTGGAAAGAAGAAAGTTTGCTCTGTTTCACTACATAATCGCCATCTTTTTCTATGCATTTTTGTAGACGGTGCTCCAATTTCTGTATCCCAATGTCGTAGACTCCGGCGCCAACCCGTTGAGGAAGCATTTCATCTCTTCTTTGATGTCATCGTTGCTCCAGAAGCGTTGGCCACCCAAGTGTTCCTTTAACTTGGGGAACAAGTGATAATCACTAGGTGCGAGGTCTGGACTGTAAGGTGGGTGGGGCATGACAGTCCACCCAAATTGTGTCAAAAGTTCTTGGGTTTGACGGGAGACATGAGGTCGGGCGTTGTGGTGAAGTAGCATTACACCGGCTGTCAGTTGTACTCGCTGACAATGAGTAGCCATGGGTGGTGTCCCTTTGGAATGCAAAAAGCGAATTATGGAACGAATCTGCACTATGCAGATCAACAAGGGGAACCTCCAGCTCGGATGGCTGCTGAGCCCAAGAATGAGCGGCGCAGCGAAGCGCAGCCATGCAAATTGCGAGTACAGGAACAGCCACGCACAGCGCTGTTACCGTATTTTGCCTCGCACCGTCCCGTGCAGCTGGAGCTCTTTGGCAATCTTATTTCTGGATCGACCCTCGTATAAATAAACCTATCATGCTATTTACTTTTATTCTACTTTGTACTGTTAGTCTGATCAGAAATTTGTTTATTCAACTGATATTATTAAACTGGTTAAAGAAAAAAATATATAAAGTAACTGCTTTTTAAGAATTTTACTGTAACACAAAATTTTGTAAAAATGCACATCTTATAAATGTTTGAGCATTTCTAATCTTTCTGTCTAATTTTGTGAATGAACAAAACCATCAAATCAAAATGGTAATTCGAAATTTATTTGTAAGGTTTATTAATCTAAAAATTAAATATAAGTATGCACTTCCATTACTTGCTTTAGTTTCATTATTGAAAAGAAGCCGATAAAGATGGGGCCAAGCGAGAATAGAACTTATACGAGGTGATTACTAGGTCATGTGATTCCTTTGGCCAATCAGCTATGTACATTTCAACCATAGGTTCACTAACCTAAGGTTCTGTAATCATAACTCTGAAGTTAACAATGAATTTGAAATTTTAACACAGTTAGATTTGCTATGTTTCTCAACCGAAAGTTGAACTGGAAGTTGAAGGTTGGTTATGAATTGTGCAGTAAATGTTCCTGTAATAACTAATAATTCCATGTCTGTGATTTGTATATTTAATATTGCACGTTCACTACATTAACACCAGCTTTAATTTTTAAAATATTAATAAATTTGTGTGATTATTCTGTATTAATTGATTTTCTATTAAAGAATTTAAAATTTCTTCGCTCATTTTCATATGAATATGTCTAAAATACAGTAAAAGTCTGCACTATGCATAGGGGGAAAATTGTTGTTATAAGACGCTTCTCATTATAAGAAAATCATAATAGAGTACAATAAAGAATGCTAAAAATAAAATAGGCATATTTACGTCTTTTTCTTTTTTATATAGAACTGTTTTCATTAAAATACATACAAAAGTAGATAGCTTTTGCTTATATATCGTTGTTTGAAGAACTATAAAAATTTCCAATAATATTCAATGCTTCCATGCTGTTTGCTGAGGAGTGTTCCTGATACCTTCAGTTAGTTTGACTTCCTCTTCCTCTGTTGAAACACCTTTGTCAAGTTTAACAATATCACCATCTGTCTCTTTATTCCATTGTATCACTCATTCATCAATGTTCATACATTCTATAAAGGAAATTTAAGTCAATTTTTTTGTTATAATGTTCAGCTATTGGCTCTATTTCTGGCTGGTTTAAATCTGTAGTAGCATCTCTAAACTCATTCTCTTTTTTAAATCCTGCAGGCTTGAAACATGCCACTATTAGGGCTGGGCGATATCTGAAATTTAATATCGCAGTATATCAATAAGTTAATATTGATATTGGTGATGTGTCACAATACTAATTTAAAGTGGGGGGTGTGAGGGACATTTACTATTTTTGAAAGATAAATAATATAGTAGCAAAAATTTAAACACAAGTAGAAAACAATGAATCATTGTTTTTATATCTATTTTCTCACACAACATAATTTATATTCTTTTATTTAAAAAAAAAATCAAATATAGAATAAAAGATAGTATTTTCCATATTCTTCTCATAACCTTTTTCAAAAAGCTTTTCATTTTCACTACTATTTAATTTTCAGGTGAACAAAAATCATTTTATTGGGTTCGGGAAAACTTGAAATAAAATTTCCAGGTTCAAATTGCATTTGCAGGACTGTAGTGAAGATCTTTATTCTGAGTATAAGTTTAAAATATCAAGATGGGATTTTAAATGCTTGAAATGTTGACTTTAAGAAATTTAAAAAATATCGCATATTTTGAGAAGCTTGCATTTTACTATAAAAAAATAATCTCGGCAAAATTGCAATTTAAATTTTTCTTCAATTTTAAAAATTTAATGTCATGATAAAATTCACTAAAATAAGGAATACATTAATTTCGATAATCCATTGAAATTCTCCATAAAAAATTTTAATTTATTTAAAATGCTTTCATATCACCAGGACAATGAAAAAATAAGAAATCTGATTCTGGACAGATATAAATTCATTTGGAGAAACCACGTTCTAGCAATCGTTATCAGTGCTATTATCAATAACAAGCACATATTCAAGCTCATGCTATTGGCCATGATATATCAAGCCTTTTGATATATCGCAATATGTATGGACCAATAGCAGCAGTTGAGCAAGAAATGGGTGATAAGTGTTATTCATCTCTAACAAACAGTGGATTTTGTGGTTTGCAGGGGGAAAAGAATGAACTTAACAAGTGAAGTTATTGGAATATATTGGGATATTCTTTATGTGTAGATAAAATCAGAGAAAGATAGATAATCAGTGGAAGTAGATATTGTGGTTTGATTGAAGCAGGCCAGTGAATAAATAAATACAAGGATTGGACGAAAGAAGAATTGTAGATATTGTAAGAGGTATTCAGCACTGTTTTTCGGGGTTTAAAATCTCAGTGTGGGCAAAACAATATTGTTAGGGGAATATATCAGCAGAGTCAGAGCTTAGATATCATTATTGTGATATTTAAAAAGTATCAATATATGACTGATATATTGATAAATAATCCAGCTCTAGCTCAGAGGTGATTCTGGTCCGAATTTTCCGAAAATTCCGAAAAATTAAGGCAATGGATTTCCGAAAATTAAAAAAAATATCGGTCATAAATCCGAAAATTCGGACATAAGATGTATCGGTATTTCAGCAAATGATCGGCAAAAAAAATCAATCTCGCCATTCGTTCGAAGAAAAGTCGCCAATTTTGTCAAAGGATCGCGGGAAAAACGTGACTTTCGTCAGAGAATCGCGAAAAAACGGCAAATTTCGTCAAAAGATCGCGCAAAAACGGCAAATTTTGTCAAAAACATTGCAAAAAACGGCGAATTTCGTCTAAAGATCGTGGAAAAACGGCAAATTGTGAAAAACATTGCGAAAAATGGCAAATTTCGTCAAAAGCATTTCGAAAAAAGGGCAAATTTCGTCAGAAACATTGCAAAAAAACGGTAAATCTCGTCAAAAACATTGCGAATGAACGGCAAATTTCGTCAAAAACATTGCGAATGAACGGCAAATTTCGTCAAAAACATTGCGATAAATGGCAAATCTCGTCAAAAACATTGCGATAAATGGGAAATTTCGTCAACAGATCGCGAAAAAATGGCGAATTTCGTCAACAGAACGCAAAAAAAAAGGCAAATTTCGTCAACAGAACGCGAAAAAACGGCAAATTTCGTCAAAAACATTGCGATAAACGGCAAATTTCGTCAACAGATCGCGAAAAAACGGCAAATTTCGTCAAAAACATTTCGAAAAAAGGGCAAATTTCGTCAGAAACATTGCGAAAAAACGGTAAATCTCGTCAAAAACATTGCGAATGAACGGCAAATTTCGTCAAAAACATTGCGAATGAACGGCAAATTTCGTCAAAAACATTGCGATAAATGGCAAATCTCGTCAAAAACATTGCGATAAATGGCAAATTTCGTCAACAGATCGTGAAAAAATGGCGAATTTCGTCAACAGAACGCAAAAAAAAGGCAAATTTCGTCAACAGAACGCGAAAAAACGGCAAATTTCGTCAAAAACATTGCGATAAACGGCAAATTTCGTCAACAGATCGCGAAAAAACGGCAAATTTTGTCAACAGAACGCGAAAAAACGGCAAATTTCATAAAAGATCGCGAAAAACGGCAAATTTTGTCAAAAACATTGCAAAAAAAGGCAAATCTCGTCAAAAACATTGTGAAAAAACGGCAAATCTCGTCAAAAACATTGCGATGAACGGCAAATTTCGTCAAAAACATTGCGATAAACGGCAAATTTCATCAACAGATCGCGAAAAAATGGCAAATTTCGTCAACAGAATGCGAAAAAACGGCAAATTTCGTCAAAAGATCGCGAAAAAAATGGCAAATTTTGTCAAAAACATTGCGAAAAATGGTAAATTTTGTCTAAAGATCGCGAAAAAACGGCAAATTTTGTGAAAAACATTGTGAAAGGCGGCAAATTTCGTCAAAAACATTGCGATAAATGGCAAATTTCGTCAACAGATCGCGAAAAAACGACAAATTTTGTCAAAAGATCGCGAAAAAACGGCAAATTTCGTCAAAAACATTGCGAAAAAATGACAAATTTTATCAAAAGATCGTGAAAAAACTCAAATTTCGTCAAAGGGACGCAAAAAAAGTGGACCCCCTTCCCCCCCCCCCCCTGTTGTAACTTTTCAGAAATTTTATTTTTACTGAGAATCACCCCTGCTCTAGCTGCGATATGGATATATGCCTCCAAAGAATGCATTCCATACGCCTAAAAGAGATTTCATAGCTTCAAAAATATTCTAATTCAATATTGTGCCATTTGTTTCCAAAGCAGGACATTTTGGTCCTTTTCCATTTACCCCTCCCCTCCTTCCTATAACTCAGACTCTAATCGTCCATGTTGCCAAATGTTGTATGGTTCAACATCACGAGGGGCCATTATAATTTTTTATCAAACCCCTAAATTTTATAAAAAGCTGAATATTAGAGCTCGATAAATTTAAACTCTTGTAACTCATGTTCAAATTATCAGATTATGCTCAAATTTTATGTGTTTTAACCAGGGTTGTTTGATTTAAATCAAATGATTTTTTTTTTAAATCTTTGATTTAAATCGGTACTTTTAACATTGATATTTACAGGCTGCATAAGGATTGAATTAATCATTCGTGTTTAAATAAATGTCATAATTGATGTCGGATTACAATTACCTTTTAATAATATAAAAAAAAATCTTTCATAAAATAATTATTTTCAACTTATAAAAGCAAATGCAAAACTACATTCAAAATATTTTTTTTCCATGGTGCATCCCAAAACAAATACTGATAAATGTTCTCTTATTTTTAAACTTTTGTCTTTCCTAAATGATCACTTCACTTTTGCAAGTTAGATGTTGAAGCTAAAGTTAAATATATTCAATATCAAAGTATTTAATATAATAGTATTTTATTTCATTTTCAGTGAGGAATTACTTCCTGTTAAGTAGATTATACACGATTCACAAGTTTGTTTTATGTTTAGTAGCTTAGACCTGCAAATTTCAATATCCCATCTGTTGATGGTTGATGTATTGATCATATAATATGATCAATACAAGGACTAAATTGTAGCATAATAAATATTTAGACTGTTTGTCTAACACAGAATTATAGAATTCTATGTTTCTTCTATAACTGAAAATAATTTAATCCCTGTGACTGATTCCTTTGCCCTTTCCTTTCCTAGAATCCATTGCTTACTGCAATGGAAAATATAAGATATGTTATTATACCTTATTTCTCAGCTAAACAGTCATTTCTACTGTTAAGTAAGCATGATTGATTGCTGAAATTGTCAATGGCTGAGGGCTGGATAACACTGAAAATTGATAGATTCGTTCGTTTAGTTATGCGATTACCTTGTGTCTTGTAACTGTTTTGTAATCATTAATATAGTATAATGCGAAACACAATTTGGGACAAGAATATCAGTACAGAGAGCTTTTGGGTACATTGATACATAAGAAAAATGGCTGGCAAAAAGAAAGATCCAATGGGGCTTTATTTTACAGGGAAAAAAAACATCTGGAAAATGTGTGAAAGCAATATGCAAACCATGTAGTGTAGAAATGGTGGAGATTGTGGCAAAAATAAAAAACACAAAGAAACTTACAGTCTATGAGATAAAGATGACATTAGTGAATCTGAATCTGTAGTAATCAGGTTGGTTTTTTGCCTATCAAAAATGTATTTGGAAATATATTTTTGTGTGTTTCGAAATGTATTTTTGTCAGGACAGTAGCAAAAAGTGGAAAAAACAGACAGACAAAAATTGGCAAAAACAGAAATTGATCAAGATTGTAATTTAAATAACTGATTTTAATCTGTTAAAATTATGATTTAAACATTGAAATCATGTAATTTAAATAAAATCTATAAAACCCTGTTAGTTTTTGCCAGTGGCAAAAATTATGGCAAAAAGTATTTTTGCCGGGACAGTTTTTGTCACTTAGACAAAAATTGGCCAACTATGGTTGAAATACACACATATATATTTAGTATTATTTGCTGCATTTATTGTGGGATTAGCTATTATGTATATTATTGGAGTAATACTTTGATGAAAAATTTAATAACTTAAATTAACTAGAAATTTATATACACAACACTTTTTTATTTTTTTTAAAAAATCGTGATTTTTATCAACCTTGGTTTTAACAATGTGACATATTATTAAAATTTATTCATACATTTTACCAATTTCTCTCAGACATTACTTATAAAAAAGCATGGTCAAAAATTTTCATTAAAAATGTCCTTCATTTAAAAAATTAAAAACAGTCTCTAATAAAAACTTCCACCACCTAACAAAAGCGCTTTCACCCCTCGCCAGGGCATCATCAGTTGTGTTCTCTATCCAACTTCCTCTCCTTTATATAGATGACTGGTGGCTGTAGAGCTCCCCCTATCGGATTTCAATATTTTCTCTCTATCTCTTTCCCCCTCCTCCAACATTCTTCTCTAGCGGCAATCGAGCATTGAGTGTACCATGCAAAGGTCATTGCCGGTTTTTTAAGCCGGAACCTCCTAAATTTTCATACAATGCAAATATAAGGGGCCGATAACCACAAACTCTTATAACTCTGATGCAAATTATTGCAGTCTCCACAAATTATGCATCATAATCATTTTAAGGGTTGAACCTCTGCCAGTTTTTTTTATTAAACCCACCCACTCTCCTCTCCCCCATATTTTAGTGCATCATAAATATAAGGTGCTGACAAGTGAAACATTTTTAACTCAAGCCGTAATTATGTTAGAACACTCATATTTTCTATGGTAAATGTAATCTTTATAAAGAAGGGAGTTTGTCTTTTTTTTGTTACACCAAAGCCTCATAAATTTTAGTATAGCATGAATATAAGATGCCGATAACCACAAATACTTAGAACTCTGATCCAAATTGTCACAGCCCACACGAATTTCATATTGTATACATAATTATTTTTAAAGGGGGGGGGGGGAGACTCTGTCGATTATTTATCAAAGCTCCCATATTTTAGTATATCATAAATATTACGTGATGGCAAATTAAAACATTTATAACTTGAGCTGTAAGTGTCGTACAACAGTCATATTTCATATAGTAAGCATAATCTTTATAAAGGGAGAACTTTGATGGGTTTTTTTAACCAAAGCTCTCTAAATTTTAGTATAGTACGAATATAAACACCCGATGACCACAAACACTCTGTCGATTATTTATCAAAGCTCTCATATTTTAGTATATCATAAATATTAGGTGATGGCAAATTAAAACATTTATAACTTTAGCTGTAAGTGTCGTACAACACTCATATTTTGTATAATAAGCATAATCTTTATAAAGGGAGAACTTTGTTGGTTTTTTTAACCAAAGCTCTCTAAATTTTATTATAATACGAATATAAGCACCCGATGACCACAAAAACTTAATTTGGATATGAGTAATTATCGGGCCCTTACATTCACACTATACTAAATTTTAGGGGGCTTCAGTTAAAAAAAAGATGAAGTTTCCCTTTTAGATATTATATTTAACATACAAAATATGAGTGTTCTTCAATTACTGCTTGAGTTACAAGTTTTTTAAGCTGTAAGCACCTTGTATACTTTATATACACTAAAATATGGGAGGGGCTTCTATAAGAAATCAACATAGCCCTTTCTCACCCCCACCCCCTTAAAACGATTTTGTTTACCATACAAAATTTGTGTAGGTTGTCACAGTTTGGATCTGACTTATAAGTTGTGGGTTGTCGGACCCTTATATTTATGCTTAAAATTTAGGGGACTTTGATTAAAAACTGACAAAGTCCCCCTTTATAAAGATTACTTTTACCATACAAAATATGAGTGTTCTACAATTACAGCTTGAGTTACAAGTGTTTTAAGTTGTCAGCACCTTATATTTATGATACACTAAAATATGGGGGCTTTGATTAAAAAAAAAAATTCAACTCCCCACCCCATAAAATGATTACAGTGAAAGCTCAACTAACCGGCATGCTCAAGGAATGCTGATTGTCAAATACTTGAAAAGTCTGTATAGTTAAGCGCTACAAAATTTGTCATAAAAGAAGGGGGGGGGGGGCATCGATGTAACAGTGGAACAGGAAAATTATATTTTGGCCTGTTTTCCTGTTATTGTGAAGTTGATCGAATAATTATTTTATTATTATTAAATTTGCATTTGATAAAGTTATTTTTGCCAAATTAAAAATAAAAGTAAGCAATATTTTATGTTAGGATATAATTTCTAAATTTATTTATTAATCTTTTATAATGTTACATTATTTATAATTAGACATCTCAAAGATTTTAATTTAAGACTAAGATAAATAACTATGCTGCTCTTACTTCATGTTCTAACAAAGCAAACTTCAACATGGGAAATAACAAAACTAATGAAGTCAACTAACCAACTAGTGTTCCTGTTCGACTTTTTCAAAGGGCACCATGCCTTGCTCTTTTTAAAAGTGAAAAATGCACTCTGCCCTTTTCCTAAAACATCAACTTTGTGCCCTGTAATTTTTTTTGAAGTGAAAACTTCTTTAGGTGCGTTGGGCATTTTTTGAGATGGGAAAAAAAAAACATTGAATTCGCGACACTGTTACCGACACCTCTGTATATTTGGTGACGATTCTGCAATAGCTGGTTCTGGTAAGCAACCAGATTTGCTTAAATTAATATCTCACTTTGACAGCAAAAGTGATATTAGTCTCTATTTAGCATTATTTGAAAGACAAATTTATCGAATGAATATAATAAAAGAAAATTGGATCACACATTTGTTAAGTTTAATTCCGTTAGAAATCGCCAATATTATAGCTAGAGAACCAGAAACATTGGCGAACAATTACGATTACATAAAAGATTTACTTCTTAAACGCTTCAAAATGACCCCAGAAGAATTTAGGCAGAAATTAATGTCACATAAAACAAATCTTCAGCCACTGATGCGATTTAGCATTTGAATTAAGAAATTATTTGGAAGAATGGATTAGCGGTCTTAAAGTATCTGATTTTGAATCCTTAAAAGAATTAATAGTAGTAGATCAAATTAAGAAAAGGTTACCTATAGAAATGAAAGCACATTTTATTGATGATCTATCAAAAATTAAAAATGTAGACGTATTAGTAAGTAAACTAGACGATTATGATGCGGCGAGACGTAATGTTAAAACCATGAATAGAATTTCACACCACTTTGAAGATAGAAAACCCGAAGTAAGTAAAAATGAAAATTCACAATCTTTCTTTCATACCCAATACCAAAACAAAAGAAATAAATCTCAAATTAGGTGTTTTAGATGTAACTCTCAAGGCCACATAGCGTCTCAGTGTAATAATAGCAATAACGGTCAAACTAATGAGTTCAGTCAAGACTCTACCGAAAACTATCGAAATTATAATTGCCAAAATCACAATTCTAATGCCGATGTACAGGAAAAAGCTAACATTGCTACAATTCGAATCAGAAATAAGTCTAAACCTAATGGAATGGATAAAATAATTAATATCAAAGGCAAAGAAGCAAATCTATTGTTTGATACAGACAGCTATTTTCTTTATTCAGTTACGAATGTTATGTCAATATTGGGTCGCCAAATTTGTCTTTTGTTGATATCTTATTAACTGACATTGGCGGGGAAACTGTAAATCTAATTGGATATTTTGTGTATGAAATACACTATATGGCCATTAACGACCGGCAACTTTCAATTTTGGACATTTTGTGGAATAGTTAAAAATGTACTTATCAGATTCTTCTGGAATTTTAGAATTAAAAAGAACACGTTTGACTTCATATTTATCAACGTCGATTTGATAAGGAGTATAATTAAGGGGCCAAAAAAAAAAATTAAAGAAAAAAAATAATACTTGGGATCACCCTGTAAAATAGAATGCACGAAATGATCTATCGCTACAGAATATACATAGGCAGACATTGTACAATATGTGTATTCATTTGTGTAAGAATAGCATGTATATTAATAAAGATATAGCGATTTTTTTAAAAAAAAATAAAAAAAATTCTTGCATGTTTTTTGCATATAACATACAGGATTTTTAACCAAATTTAACACCAATTTCGGAAAAATTGACAAAATATAGTAGAAACAATATAGTGCAATTGAAATGTAAATATATTAAATATTTAAGGAAATATGGGCAGTTGTATAAAATATTTTTTATCTGCGCATGCGCGAACGATGAAAAGGAACTTTTTGCATAATTTAATAGTCAACTCTATGGAGCAACTTATTAAAAAAAATTAGTCAAATATCGTAAAAATTCAGAGAGATATTGGCGTTAGAGTGAGCTGTTTTTTAGTTTCTCACTAAAATTCGCTAAATGATAAGCAATTATTCGAGAATCTTTAGAGATTCATTTACAAAGTCATGAAATTTCTAATGATAATGTTTGAATTAAAGTGTAATTATTGCTTAAATAAAAACAAAACACAAAACGTTTAAAAATACCTTTTAATATAGATGACATGTTTCATTCGCTCAAATGGCGACATCTTCAGATCAAAATGATAAATAAAATATTCTCGCAAAGTTTTTGAAAATGATAAACATAAGTCATGAGATCACATGTCCAATGTAAGCAGGTGCTTAAATTGGTCAAAATGGAAAATGTGAAAATTATTATTTTATTTTTATTGTGTTTTTAATTTGTAAGGCATCACATGCCAGATTTTAGGTAATTCAAAGGAAGCTGATTCGTTGCAAATGTTATTGTTTCGCTAATATATTTCTATTGATAAACAGATAATGGATGGGAAATAAACTCTTACCATCCATTATCCGTATCAAAAGTACAAATCTAAAAATTCTGTGGCATTTCTATTGATTGATAGTGATAAACTGATAAGTCTTCACAATTGTTTAAGTATTATAAAATTTATCGACTTTAAAAATATTTATGGTAACCAAACATAAAAAATATAATTATAGAAAATAGTTCACATAAACACTTAAAAACTTGCAGAAACATTAAGTAGGCGAAATTTAAAACATCAAATTACTTATAAGTAAAGAGAGAGAGAGAGATACTTCTCGACTGACATGAATGTAAACACTACCCCTGTACTATGATTTAGCCAATGTAAACAATAAAAAAAATGAACAAAACTAAAAGAAAAGAATACATAAATACAATACAATGCAATTCATGTGAAAATTAACACGCATAACAAAACATACGAATCTTCTGAAACACTAAAGATTCTCCCCTATATATATATTTATAGTAATCCTTTTTAACAATTGCTTGGGATAGCTTTGTATACATTGAGCAATTATGTTCTTAAAACGAAAATAAATTACTTACCGATGAAATGTTATTCCATGACTTTTCTTAGTGAAAGTATTTTTGCAGTTATATGCTACAAAAGAGCCCTCTTTTTTATTGAATAACTATGAATAAAATCTCACACACTGATATTGACAGAAGAATTGTTTATGTAGGCACAATGAGGCAGAACCGGTTACTCTAGAAGCTTCATTATTTTGAGGATATGTCAATTCCTTTTTTTTTTTTTATAGCTCCGTACCCTAGACATACATCGCTCATTTAAAAAAAAATTGTATACCACAGTATTTCTATTTATTTATGATTCATAATATCATCATTCATCCAAAAATTTACAAATTTTTTTTTCAATTGTTACTAAACATAGTACCAATTTGTATTGAAATAATTCACTTTTTCTGCTTCAGTATTGCCTTATTGGTGACTAGCACCTTGCCTTTTTTCTTTCTAGAGGGAACACTAGTTAATAACTTGTACAAAAAAATAAATATATAAATAAATAATGATCACACCAGGTGCCAATCAAGTAGCTGTGATACTGCCTCAATTAAATACATTTTATTATTTAGTGTTTCTTTTAGAATATTTTTTAAGGGTGCAGCACCCTTCTCTTTTTAAAATTGGCAAAATGCACACTGCCCTTTTTAAAAATAGTAAAATTTATCTTAAGCTGTACCCAAAGATTTCCTGTGAAATTCTTCTCCATACTGCAGTATTTCTAAATCTGTGCGTCTGATATTGGTGTACCGAGTACTGCTTTGGTCGAGTACTGAATACCGAATAGCAGTGTGTAAGGAAAAGACACTCGTGAGCTTAGAGGTCACACCCAGAAAATGTTACAAATGCAATTGAACATACATGCACACACAGTTACAGAATTGGTGAACTACATCATTTTATGTGCCACTAGCAAGTGGATTTTCTGACATGGCGAGTGAATTTTTAGATAGTTTTTGAAAGCTGCAGGCTATAGAAGATATGCATTAAAAACTTTTTTTTACTAACTACCAATATTTTACAACTTTCCTGATTACTGCAATATAAACATGGTACTAAGTTTTATCCTATACTAAACTTTCCTCTGTTGTATATATTTCTTAATTTTATAGAAAAAAAATTATGGAAATGCCTTGTAGCAATAGTAATTAACTATTTTTGCAGTCATGTACATTTTGGCTTAACAATTTTCGACTTTATGTTCCATCTTGCTGTCTGGTAAGATTTTCTGAAAATTCCCCACCCCTGCACAGTTAGATGTAAAATTTCTGCACTGCTTGAAAACACATTTTGAGCATGCAACTATTCTTTTAAAATTAACTTTAATTCCAATTTTAATAAATCACGCACATTGCATCATGCAATTTTATATAATAAAAAACTTTTCATTGTTTAGTAGTATTTGAAAAGTTATATAAAAAGATCAATACACAAAAGTACAACTAATCAATAAAAAATTTAAATAGATTCTGCAACCCTTTATCGCTCTTTCTGATATCAAATTACTGGTTTACAGGGGGTGTTCAAAGTTCACTTGTGTTCATTGATTTCATCCCTACACAAAGACTGTAAAGAAAACAATTTTTTTTCTTCTAGTTTTGTTTCTCCAATGAATACCGCAGCTGAGAACAACATTAAAAACATTACTGAAGACAGAATTTATGGTAAGAATGATTATTTAAAATCACTTTTTTGACCAAACAAGTGTGATTTTAACATGAAAATTGTTGATTTTTTCTTCCATGTTGAAGAGTAAAACTGTCTTGTGATGTGGTTTGCATGTTTTCATTTGGACTATTGGACTGTCAGGTATAGAATGAAACAAGAAATGGCTCCACTTATTTGCACATTTTGTAGCTATCTTAATTTTGTTTGGTAAGAACTCACACTTGTTCAAACTTCTCGATTATAAAATCAAATACACAGACAAGTTTATAAGAAGTAGTGGGAAGACAAATCTGGTAGATTTTAAATCTCTATTCAGTTCTTCATAAAATTAACAAAAATTGTTATGATTGAGAATTGTGAACGACTCGATAAACACTTTTAAAAACCGCTGAGTCCATCAGCTCAATGAATACTGTCTAGATCTGTTCATTGAATTCTGACCGTGATATCTTCTGTTCAGCAGTTTTGCCAATATGCATGCTCACAAAAGAGGCTTAAGGCTCTTGTTGAACAAGCACTCGGGAATACAGTGCTAATGTTAAAACCTATGAAGACAATTTTGCTGATTTCTCGTTCGCATTTGCATATTTTTGAATTTCCCTTTTTGCACATGATATTTGAGACCATTGTGAAGAATCGCCATTGATTAAATTTTCAATTTTTGTTGCTGTTTGATTATGATATGACTTACAATTTTGGAACGCGAAAAACAGAGGTATTTTTTCATTCATAGCTTTGTAAAAATTTATCCATGAAAGATTCTGAAAATTTAAAAAAGCCCCCCTCTCCCTTTTCAGCCCTTTTCAGATAATTTTGTTTCATAATTTTATGCCAATTAGTGGATGTTAAATCAGCGAAAAATTATTGCAACTTTTAATGAAAATCTAAGCAAAATTGCTAAAATACCCATCTTCAATAAACTTCACCCATCTCATATTGATTGATGAAAAAGACCATTTTCCATTAGCTCTGTAAGAGGCCTGTTTGTAGAGGTATGAAGAATAAACAGTATTCTTTTTACCTTGGACATCTGTTTTTTTTTTTAAACTGTACTACACTTTAGGTTGTGTTATCTCAAGACAAAGTAGTAGGGTGTTATTTTTTCTCTATATATAAAGGTAGTAGCTTTTTTGCATCTTTGTAAGTGTATGTTTAAATAATTTTACCGACAAACCAACTGCTTCTAATGATGATATCATCTGTAGCACATAAGGAACTGTGTTGCTTTGTGCATAGTCTCTAGATAAAATTATCAAATCAAATTCAAATGCTAAAAGGTACCATATATATTGTAATAATTGTTTTTTAATACGTTATTTTCATCTACGAGTTATTTTAATAATACATACTTTTTTTTTTTTTTTTTTTTACATTTATTTTGTACATAAGACAAACATGAAGACAAACCAATAGACAAACCAAAAACTTAATTGTCACAAAACTTAATTAAAATGTACTCAATGACTGCTGCTACTGGTTGTAAAAGAAGAAAATACTGAAAACAAATGCAACAGAATAAAGTACAATATAGGAAAAGCAAAGTCTTATTCTGTTTGCTTTTCAAAAATGCATAACTATTTTTGAAATTTCCACCTGCATCAAAGCACACATACTTGTCTAGTGATTAGTGTGCTGGCTACTGGACAAGAGGTGTGCTGGGTTTAAAACCTAAGCAGGCATGGATGTTTGCAGTGGGTCAGATTCCACTTTAAACGGAGATCCTGGTGTCAGCCCTAATGTATAAAAGAGGACTGTAGCAAATGTAATCAATCCGATAAATGTACAACATTTCATATTTAAAAAGACCTATTCGAAGATCACATTGAGGCACCCTATATATTTTTAACTAAATAAATTGATTGCAATCCTAGATCCTTATCCTCAATTTTCATTGTATTTCTTTCATCTAACAAAAAAAAAAAAAAAAAAAAAAATCTCCACAAACAGTAATTTAAATACAACTTCAAGATATATTGGATTATTTTGTAGAATATCTATGCATACATAAACACAAAGAAATATACCGTAAAATACTGAAAATAAGCTTCCCCCTCCCCCCTTTGACAACATGAAATAATGGCAAAAGTGAGGAGGGGGCTTATAAATGGAATTTTCTTGAAAATTGCCTCTGAAAATTTTGTGAACAGTGACTAACAGTGATTCAGCAATCACAGTGCTAGAGTGTGAACGAATCACTTGTTTACTGAAAAGTCGACACAAATGGGTGCTTTGATGTACTTAACTGTAAACTTGGGGATGGTAAAAACACAAGGTATGTCATGTAAATAAAATTAAACTAAGATATATTTTAATTTTAAACATTATAATAACATAACAAAACAAGAACATTAGGGAGCATGAAAACAAAGAAACTAACCTTGGCACACTTATTGACACCGTCAAAAATTTCATCAAGGGGGGGGGGGATAAAAACACATTCCAACCAAAGATTTTTGGTAGGGGGCTTACAAATGGAATTTTTCCGAAAAGTGAAATTTTCTGAAAATTGGGAAGGGAGCTTACATTTGGGTAGGGGGTTATTTTTGGTAATTATATTTGACAGTAAAAAAATCTTTTCAATGTTTCAACATATATATTTATACTAACTTAGGTTTTCTTTGTCCAGTATTTGTTAATATTAGAGCATACTTTTTAAAGATAGAAATACTTTTTTTATTTTATTTTTATTTATTTATTTATTTATTTTGAGGATACTAAAAAACCACACTTGCTAATCTTGTGAAATATTAATGTCTAATAATTTAATAAATGTATCAACAAATTCTGCATCAGTACCAAGTATCGGCCATCGAAGTGTTACAAAATTAAAGATTCCGGCTGGTGAAATGGTTTTCAGATATAATATTTCAAGTATGCAGTTCGAAAGTACCTCATTATTAGCAGTTAGTACCTCATACATTTTCGTTATCACCGGTACTGAGTACTGTCTCTTTGAATTGAAAAAAAAAAAGCTTCAGGCTGATTTGCTTATTTTTATTATTTGTGTGTTATCAGTTACTTCCATGACATTTCTTTATGGTAATCAAATTATTAACTTATTTTATATAAAAGAAGCAAAACAAGAACAGTAAATATCTGTAAATAAAAGAATTAACAGTATAGGTCTTATTTTCTTATTCTACTTTTACAAATAAATATATAATGAAAAAATTGGGGCCATAAATGAGGCTAAAAGAATGATAATACATACTCAGTATTTGTTATAAAAGTATGGATGGGTAGAAAATAAAATGTTTATTATCAAAATGTTAAGCACAAGTGTTTCAGCAATCAAAATTTTGAGAATGTGTAACTTTTCGCCTCAGTATTCAGCAAATTGAGGCATCAATTAGGAATTGAAAAGACAGCAAAGTTTTATTTTTCTCCTTTTTAACACTTTTCAACTAAGTGTTAAAAGAGAGAGAATTTTCTCAAACAGAGTTGGAGCACATTCATAAGAGTGCGTTCTAACTCTCATAAATATGCTTTGATTGCCACGTGACTGATATGTTATTGAAGTTTACCATGGAATGGTCCCTATTGAAGATGAAGTGTGCAGCATTTATAGTTTGTTTACAGGGACACTCAAAGGATGTCGATAAAAAATCATTATTTGGTGTTATATAATGAGGATCTGGATTTTGTACAGTTTTATCAGGAAGGTCGTGATAGATTCAAGGACAGAAAATTAAAAAAAATTATCCAATCTGATGTTAATTTAGATAATAATTTATATAATAATCAAGATATTAAGAAAATATCTTGCCAAACTTTTATCTTCAAAGGCCATGATAGATTCTGAGAGAGCTTTTTTTTTGTCCCCCCCTGAGTTTAAAAAAAAAAAAATCTGTATCTTGAGTTTATATTCTGATACATTGCTACTAACAAAATTTCAGCACTGAGGCCATGATAAATTTTGAGATACGTTTTTGTGCCACTGTCCTCCCCCCTGTTTCCACAGAGAAGCAAAAATGGTGAATTTTTTAAAATGTCATTCTTATCTGGTGTTATATATTCAGAATCTGCATCTTGTCAAGATTTATCGGGAAGGACATTATAGATTTTATTTTCCCCCGCCTCTTCAGAGAACAAAAAAATATAAATCCAATATTATATTTGTATTTTTAGAAAATATCTTGTCAAAATTTTATCTTCTAAAGCTGTGATAGATTCCAAGATATGTTTTTGAAGCCTTTTACCCAAGGGATATAAGGGGGCTGAATTTAAAAAAAAAATTACACGTATCTGGAATTTCTATACTGATGCTCTCCATCTAACAAGATTTCATCACTGCTGTCGTTAAAAGTTTTGAGACACACTCTCCCCCTTATAAAAATAAAATCCAATTCAATTGAAATAGGTTCTATATACGAGTATATTGTAATACAGTTTTTTAATACGTTCTTTTCATGTAAGAGTCATTTCATGCTATTTTAATTTACTTTACATTTATTTTGTACAAGAAAATTAAAAGGCAGACCAAAAGCTTACTTATCACAAAAATTAATTGAAATGAACTATACGACTGCTGCTACTGATTTTCCTTTTATTTTTCACTTCTCAACATAGTTGAAAAGTGTTTGACTTTGGTTGGTCTATCTGTGTTCGCTCTAACTCTCGTAAATATATTTAGATTTCCATGTGACTGATATATGCTAATGAGTTTGCCATGGCATTGTCCCTACTGAGTATACTATATTTTCTTTTTTTAAGGGAAAGGAGGAGTGGAATAAAAAATAATGCTACTCAAAGTTTATATTTTCTGAAAAAGCTCAAACATTTCTTTTTTTTTTTTCTTGCAATATTTACCTTTTTAATTTTCTGTTTACTTGAATTAGAATTTGTATTTAGTTACAATCTAAGTAAATTAAGCAAGCAAGTGCCGGTTCACCACATTTAAAAAATCATATTAGCAGTGATCCAGAGCAACATTTTTTTTTATAGTTTGAGCTTGATGACATTACAGTACAGGATCATTGAAAAAGGTGTCCCTGATTTCGAATTAAAATAACTAAGGCCTTAATAAAGATAAACCATTTATTTTTACACTCTTAGATTAGAAAAATCTGTGAGTTTCTTTTACATTACTTAGAAAACTTCAATATGAGCTCCCCCTGTTTCTCAGCAAACATCTGAGCAGAAGTTGATCTCCTTCCAGGTGCGTTCAATCATGTTAGGGGTTACAGTCACTATTACTGCATAAATTCTCTCCTTTAATTGCTGCAGATCCAGAATTTTTTTTTAGCATAAACAATGTTTTGAAATAACCCCAAAAGAAAAAGTCGAGAGGAGTAAGATGAGGGCCCCTAGATGGCCATAACACAGAACCATTCCTGCCAATCCAATGGTTGGGGAATCTGTTGTTGAGATCTTCTTGCACATGTAAGCTGTAGTGCAGTCCTGCTGGAATATCACAATAACTCTCTTTTCTGTTTCAATGTCCTCAATCTGAGGAAACACGTACAGCTGCAGCATGTCCAAGTAAATGTCCCCCCGCCCCGTAATCGTTTTCTCTTGAAACGGCTATAACATGATCATGTATGAGCCCACACCACACATTTACCTTTGACGGATCACGGACATACTGGAAAACCTTATTGGGTTGCTAAGCTCCCCATATTCGATAGTTGTGATGGTTGACACACACCCAATGTTGCCTCATCATTAAAACATAATCTGTTTAGATAACGTTCATTGTCATTAATTCCACTCAACATCTCCATAGCAAATGTAACGCGTTTATGTCGGTCTGCTTCCTTAATTTCATGCCTCATTTGAATTTTGTAAGCATATGAAGTCTCAAACGCTTATAAAGCACATTTTGAATTGTAGTTTTTGGCAGACTTCATAAGGCTGCATAAACAAGACTGTCTTTAATGCTCTATGTTCTCTTCCAATGTGCATGGCCGTCCTGGAGATTTCCTAATGTTCACGTTTCTGGTTTCTTTTAACTGGCTAAACTAATAAACAATGGTTTTGTTTGTAGGTGGATCTTCTAGATACGTATGACGAAAATGACATTGTACCACAATAACAAATTTAAACTCAGCGTACCACAACATGCACTGTGCTTTCTGCTGTGCACTCACCATGATGATCTGTGAACTGACTGATGAGTGAAATGGCATCACATCACGAAGTGGTGTCAGTGCTGTCACGTCAAGGTCAACGCAATCACCACTACCAAAACTCCTTCAGATGTTCTGCAATTTCATGTTAGTTTTGTACCGATTGATTTTATATTTCTTGTGCAATTTATTTTTTAAATCAGGGACACCTTTTTCGATGACCCTGTATTATCAATAAAGTTTGAAAAGAACACGTTTAGAATTTTGAATATACTATTATTTTAAAGTTTTTAAATAAAGGTTGAAGTAAAATATTTGAGGATGGATGTGTAGCAGAATTTTATGATTGTTTATTTTCATAGCAAACATGTGTTGAGGAAGTTCCTTTTTTCAGAGTTTTTATTTTCAGACAACAATCTTCATAACTCAAAATACTCAATCATATGGATCTGGCAATGGTCTCATTCGATTCAAAATTTAAAAAAAAATTCAAAAATTGACTTCTTCTAACATGATTTAATGACTTCAGTAGGCAACTTGTAGTTTTTTCGCTAACCTACCCTTTTCACACCACTGTCGGGTCACATGTAAACAGTCTGGGATTTGATAAGTAGAAGTACTTTTCAGCCATGAAAATATGGAGTCAAAATTCAGCTGCAACTGCGTGAAGAATTATCAAAGGTTCCAATGGAAATTTCAAATCTATTCTATTAATGTTGGAAAACGTCTGTGTATGTGTGTCTGTACTGACAAAAATTCTGCTCGCAGCGTGAGTAGAGATGCAGTCTTGGTGTTGAAAAATTCAGAAATATCCGTATTTTTGTTTTTACAGGTTTTGAAAAAATCTGCCAGCAATTAGAGAAGATATTAAATAAAAACTCATCAAAAACTATGCGCAAAAGAAACATTTTGAAAAAAGTTAATTTTTGATTGCATCGATATTTCATGTCTAAGCTCACAGGGTTGCCGAAAAGAGCTGGGCCTCCACATTCACATCACACTTCCCTCTTTAAAAACACCTCGAAATAATCCGTCTATCGACACAAAAATTTGGATACAAAGGTAAAAAATAATCCGCGATTTTAAAAAGCAAATTTTTTTAAATATCCATCAGCAACTTTTCGAGATATTGATTAAAAATGTTAATTTTTCAAGCGATTTTATCTTGCAAAGAATGCATATGTTTGATAAAAAAAAATTTCGAAGCAAGTAAAAGACAGCTGTCTATGAATAAAAAATAGGCAAGTGGAGTTTTAAAAAAAGAATGCAAATTACAGTCGAACCTCGTTAACGCGAACACTCAAGGGAAAAATTTTCTTGTTCATGTTAAAAGTAGTTCGTGTTATCTGAACTTAAATACATTACATACAACTGGAAGGGGCAATCGGAAACATTTCATGCTAAAAGTAATTCGCGTTAAGTGTGTTTGTGTTAACGAGGTTTGACTGTATAAGATCTAATTTACCTACAGTTTTGAAAATAACTTCGTATGAATCATCTTTCTTTCCGGATTAAAATATTCTAAAAATTTACAAAATCCATCGATTAGAACTGAAGATATTGTTATTTCATTAATTTGATTGCATAAAGAGAATTCCTTTGAACATGTCAAAGTGAGGGCAAGACACTTGTCTCAGAATGAAACTGCAGATAAAATTTTCACTACTGGGAACTGTGATTTTTTAAACAGGATGCAAATTATAAGATCTAATTAAGCTAAATTTTCGAAATTAACACTGCAAAACTCATCTGCTTTTCCTGGTTAAAAAGTTTCTAAAATTAAGAAAAATGGTCAATTAGAATGGAAGATATTAATTTTTATTTCATTAATTTAACTTTAAGAAAAGCAATTCCTTTTAACTTGGAGTATCATGAACCAGACATGACGTCTGTCATTTCTTGAATGGAGAAAGATATAAAAAGATGAATTAAAAATTTAGTCAGGTCGTTATAGGCTATATAAAATTATTAAAAATATAAGATTTTTATACTGGAAATTTGTGCATGAATGCACAGAATGTAATGCTGAACCCAGAAATCTAATTTTCATAAACACCAGATAATTAGAACTGAAGATATTAATTATTATATCATTAATGAAAATAAATATTATGATAGAGCTTATTAATACAAAAAATTATATAACAGATTATTTGTTATATTTGTAAGGATTTGGGGGGGGGGGGGGGGGCAGGGAATTATTTTTATTAAATATCGTATTTAGTCCACATGACACATTATGATTCAGACTAGCGGTCTTTGCCCGCTATCAGGTCCCTAATTTACATCAAAGTTTTATTTAACAGATTATTTGTTATATTGGGGGGGGGGGGACAACTTTTTATTAAATATCACATTTATTGTACTTGACTGTGCACCCCTGGCGACGGGTTTTTCTTTATTTGACCCCATTTTTAATAATTCCACATCTACTTCTCTGATTTCAACTGAACTAATTCTATTTAACAAATTTAACATTTTTAGCTTAATCTGTAGCATTTAATTGCTGTTATCTATAGATAGTTACTGCTATTTTCGAATAATAACTTCCCAAATTTTTATTTTCAGTTCCAAGCTTTGCTTCCAGTCCCATTCTTTGAGCAAGCACTCCTGTAATCTTAATTAGTTATTTGTCAAAAAGCACTCTCTTTTCCCCTCCTCCCCTTCATTGGTTTTTGCTTAACTGAGTCCTATCTTAATAAATCGACTTCTATTACTCCGATCTCTTTGAAAGTGGTTCCAAATTACATAAATAACTTAACCCTCTCATTGACAAGCATTTATTGAATTAATATATTTCTACAAATATAATGCAGTTTTGATACATTGAGTAATGATTTATACCCTCAAGGTTTACATTCATATATATAATTAAGTTTTTTTTATATAATTTTGGAATAATCACCTTTTTGTTTAGCATTTAAAAAAATAAACAGAGAAAACAACATTACAATTTGGCCCAATTGCTGGACAGTCAGAGGGTTAATTATGATCTCCCAAAGTATTAAAGTAAATTTCTGAGTAGTGCATACCACTCTTTTTGAATAATAATTTCAGATAATTATTCATATCTGTTCCAAGTATCTCGGGTTTTATGGGCTAGATCGAAACAGGGTTTGGCTCATTCAACTTGATTTCGATAGCCTTGCAGATTTTAGTTCAAAGTTTCATCACCAGCATGTGCATTCTTATTTTGTGTTCTATGGGCCCGATTACGATGGGGTTTGGCTTATTCGACTTGATTTTGATTGCCTAAGAAATTTTAGCTCCACTGTGCACTTCCAGGGTACACATTCTTATCTCGGGTTCTATGGGCCCAATCACTGTGGTTTGGCTCATTCAACTTGATTTTGATAGCTTTACATATTTTAGTTCCAAGTGGTGGATATAAAGGGTTTTTCGGTGCGTGTCTAGCACGCCTGGGATGCGGTTCTGCAGGACCCGAGCCAGAGGATCGTTCCGTTCGAGGCTTATCACATTCAATGATTGGTTTTTTTTGGAAAAATTGAATTAAATTAGCGGCCTCAGTGTAATTCGAGGTAGAAATAAAAGATTTTCCGGAGCGTGTGTAGCATGCTCGGTATATGGTGCCATAGGCAGTTGGGACCCGAGCTGGAGGTTCATTCGTTTTGAGGTTATCATATTCTAGGTTTGTTTTTTTGGGAAATTTTCATATGAATTCGAGAAGCGGAAATAAAGGATTTTCCAGCGTGTGTGTGTGCACGGCACCCCTGAGATTTGGTGCCATAGGCAGTAGGGACCTGAACCGGACGTTCATTCAGTTCAAGATTTATCAGATTCGAGGCCCTGGTGTAAATTAGGAGCTTGATAGCGGGCTTCGCCCGCTAGTAAATTAATAAGGATTATACATTTTTCATTTGTTTTTTGAAAGTAGAAGTAATTTTCATAAAAACTGCAATGTCTGATAGTAGAGAAGGGTTTATACTAACTCCACCTGTATTTTTAAACTCTAATTATGGGCACCACCAAAAAGAGGTAAGGGAGTGGGAGAGGAATGGGAGGGCCATTGCCCCTCCTTAAATTCTGAAAAATAAGTAAATAAATTTACTTATTTTACTTATTATTACTTTTTCACCTTCTTCGAAAAACCAGTAAAATTTATTTATTTTGAGTAACTTAAGAGGGACTGAGAAATTTCTGAAAGGGGGGGTTCCCCTAAGTCCCCCACCCACTGATAGTTAATTTTGAGTCCTGTTTTTCTTTTTATGTTTAGGTGTTTAAAATGTATCTTCAACAGCAGGTTCAGAGCAGTGTTGAATTGAGGAGGGTGACCTTAAGGGATATCACACTCCCCCCTCCCAGATTTTGAAATTTAATTAACTAAATTTTATTTTTCTCCAATTAAGATGTTATAAAATTTATTCCTTTTGGGGGGGAACTTAAAATAATGAAAGATTAAGAGAAAGAGGAACTAAGAATTTTCTGTGGGGGCAGGGACTTTTTTGTTTTTCTGTTTATATGTTTAAAATTTAACTTATACATAGGTGTCAACACAGTGAATTGAGAGGTATTCATGCGGGACATGCACCTGCACCCCCCCCCCCTTCCTCCGTAGCATCCAAATATTCCTCCCCTAGATGATTTGACATTCCCACTGGAACTTCATAATGCCCCCAAATGAAAAGAAATTATTGCTTAAATTATCTTTATTGAAAAATGCTAGTAGAAATTTATTTTTGAATATTCTATATTTATTATTGTTAAATTTCTATATTGCTTTTTATGTTTATGTATATTTTAAATTACCTTGCATGGGAGTTTCTGACAAAAAATTCTTAGTTTCACTTATTTCGCATTTATATTCAATCCATTTTTTTAAATGCTGTGGACCACGGCCATATATTTCAAAATTTTGCCACACCGTGGATTTTGTACTGCCATGACCATGTCTTCAATGCCTTATTCTAAAAATAATCAGGAAGGGTCCGCAAGGGAATTGGAGGCCAAAAGCAAATTGCCTCCTGTTGTCTCTCCTCCACCCTTCTATGCAGCGTCCCTGCAACAAAATTATTTGAATTTAAATTAGATATCACAATGTGCTATAATAAAATTCTAAGAAACCTTCTAGTGAAACCTTCATATTACCTGTGTGAGAAGCAGTTTTCATTTTCCTTCAAAATACCTGAAGGGATTAAAGATTTCAAGAAAATCTGCTAAGTCATTGAAGGTAATTTAGAGGCTCTAAACTTGCTAAAATAAACCTGTATGAAACCTTGGAAAAAAAAAAACTGTATATTTCTCTTAAGGAAACCTCTAATTTTCATTTTCTTTCAAAATATCTGTAGAATAGAAACTTTCAAAATGCCTGCAAAATCAGATTTTTTAAAGGTTTTTTGCTGATTTTTTTTTCTTGAGTTGTCATGAAAAAAATCTAATTCCGTCAATCGCTCGTGAAATAAAACTGCATATTTCATCAATTGCTTGTGGAATAAACTGTGTATTTCATCAATCGTTCTCGGAAAAGTTATGAATTTCGTCAATTGGTTGCATAAAAAAATTGTCTATTTTGTTAAATAATCGCAGAAAATTATCAGAATTTCATCAGACAATCATTGGGAAATATTGCAACTTTCATCAAACCATCACTGAAAAAAGTGCAAAATTCATCAAACTGTCACAAAAATCGCAAACTTAGTTGAAGGATCACTGAAAAAATTGTGAAATTTGGTAATCAGTTGCGAATCTACTCAATCACTCACAAAATTTTCAAATTTTGTCCGCTATAGTAATAAAAATAAAATCATTAATAATTTTCTGCCGACAAAATTTGCAATGATCTTTCATTCAATTGATCATTCGATTTTCCCCCATCTACAATATGAAAGTCAGAATTTATCTTAAATTCTTTTTATTAAAATCTAAAACCCCAAAAGAAAAGAAAATCTCTCATTAGTTCTTGCAAATTTTATTTTTATTTTTATTGACATCTAGTAAAATTCCTCATGAGCTCATCGAATGTTTTGCTGGGTTACCTCAATTGATTTAAAATGCTATGAACGAAAGAAAAATTACATTTATTTACTAAGTAGTATAAATTTTCATGCATGATGAATTGCAAAAATCTTTATGAATTTAAGTTTGTGAGGTGAGTTTCTTTTAAAAATTAGTATAATTACAAATGTATGTGTTTTAAAATTACTACACTACTGGAACTACACTGTATGTTCTCAGGGCCGTCGCTAGACATTTTATTGACTGAGGCGAGTATTATTTTGCCGCCCCTATGCCGTGATTGTTTTTTCACCACTTCTCAAATCTTTTTAAGAATTAAGTAAATTAATATGCTAAAAATAATTTATTTAAAATAAAATATATATAAAATTAATTTACATTTAAGAAATTTAAAATAATCAAATTACTTAAGAAATTTTACATCTATTTTGCAAAAATAACAAAAGTTGACTGGAAATTATATGAATAAAAATGTTATCATATTCTAGTAATATTTACAAGAAAGCATCATATCAAGAATTAAACTAATGCTTCAAAATCTCATTCGCCTTGCTTTTCCTTTAGAAAATGTATTTATTGTATTGATGTTATAAATATTTAAAAAAAAAAAAGTTACATCAGGTGAAGCTAAGTTTAAAATGTACATTATTAAGCCAAAATACATCAAACATTTAAAAACAATCAAATTACGTATAACATTTGTATAGAATTTCAAATAGCAAAATAATGATATTAATAACAAGTTATAAATATTTTTGAAATAATATGCAGAAAAATAAAATCCCATATTTGTGTTTAAAATAAAATAATTATTTAAAATAAAACAAAATTTCAAGATCTAAGTTTCTTTGATTTTTCTTTGGCGAAGTCATTTTTTATAATATGGAAATGAATTTTATAAATAAATCGCATTATCAAGCCAAAATTGATAAACATACTAATGCAAACTATGCATTACATTCTTGAAGTTAAATAAAAAAATTATGATCTGAGTAGAAAATTACATGATCATTTGAAATTGTATACATGAATTAATTTTATAGCAGTAATATTTACAAAAACTATGAACAGGGAAATAAATAATTTGATACTAATTGGACTTGAATTTTCTTTTTCAAAATCATTTGTTATATCATCCTAATATTAACAAATAATTGCATTTTCATTCGCTAAAATAATTTAACTAACTAAACCGATCGGCGTTGTCCGGGGCACATAAAAAAACAGCACAAAGTGAAAAAAAAAATATAAATAGTAATATAAAATTGTGAAAAATGAAAACATTCCGAATAAACTTTATTGAAAACAGAAAAAAATTACTATACTGGGCTAGAAGATTGATACCGGACTCTTTTTACTAATGTGGAAAAATCGCAGCGATTCGTGAAAAATGCTAAATTTGTATACAAAAATAGCAGAGGACGAAATGTACAATATTGGGCTAAGAGATTTTTAAAAAATCTTTTACGAATGTCGAAAAATCGCCACAAAACGCGAAAAATCTCTAAAAATTGAAAAATCACTGAACAAATTCCAAATAAACTTTATTGAAAAGAGGAAAAAATTTACAATATTGGGCTAAAAGATTAAAACCTGATTATTTTAATAATGTGTAAAAATCGAAATGCAAAAACAAACTCGCTAAAAATTCAAAATTTACTACTACTGTACACTGTTAAAATTCTGCAGCAAACTGGCCAGTCTTTCGACCGTTTTTATAAAAAACAGTTACTTACCATAATTTAACTGAATAATTTAATGAGTTCAATTACGGTTATGTAACCATTTTGTATATAAAACGGTCAAATGACTGGACAGTTTGCTGCAAATTTTTAACAGTGTATGCTAATACATCCTAACAGTAATTCTTTCCTTAAAATAAAAAATTGGCATGAAAAACGCATTGAAAATCGCTGAAGATAAAATGTAATATATTGGGCTTAATGTCTGAAATCAAATTCATTTTATGAATATAAAAAAATCACCGCAAAACACAAAAAATTCTAAACAATTGCATTGAAAATCTATATAAAAATCGCAAAAACTTCAAAAATCGGGGAGAACAAAATTTACTATGATAGGCTAAAAGTTTAAAACCGAATTTTTCTTACGAATGTCAAAAAATTCAACACGAAATGCAAAAAAAACTCCAAGAGGAAACTCCAAAAATTGCAGAGAACAAAAGTTACTATACATAAGGCTAAAAATTTAAAACCGAATACCGTTTACGAATGTAAAAAAATCGCCGCATAATGCTAAAAAAAAAGAAAGAAAAAAATTCGAAGAGAACAAAATTTACTAAATGGTGGACTAAAACATTATAGCAGGAATTCTTTCATGAATTTCAAAAAATTACTGCAAAATGCTAAATATCGCTAAAAATTCAAAAATCTCAAGGAACAAAATTTACTATATTAGGCTAAAAGTTTGAAACCGAATTCCTTTTACGAATATCAAAAAATTGTCACGCAACGTGAAAATATTGAGTTGAAAATCACATTAAAATTAAAAAAATTGCGCAGGACAAAATTTACTGCATTGTGCTAAAAAAGCCAAATGCCTCTTACGAATGTCAAAAAATCGCCTCTGAATGCAAAACATTGCTAAAATTCAAAAATAGAGGAGGACAAAATTTACTTCCTTTTAACAACGTCAACAAATCTCCATGAACCGGGAAAACCACCTAAAAATCACATAGAAAAATTCAAAAAGTGTTGTACAAATTCCTAATAAACTTTATTGAAAACAGGACAAAAGTTACTATATTGGGTGAAAATTTTACAACAGAATTCCTTTTACTAATGTAGAAAAATTGCCATAAAACGAAAAATGCTAGAAATCACATTAAAAATTGCTATAAAATAAAAAATTGCAGACGATCAATTTTACTACAGTTGACTAAAACATTTTAAAAGGAATTATTTTCCAAATGTCAAAAAAGCGCACGAAAAGATGCTAAAAATCGTATTGAAAAGCGCAGAAGACAAAATTTAATACATTAGGCTAAATATTTGAATTTATTTTATGAATGTGAAGAAATCGCCGCAGAACACAAGCAAATGCTAAAAATTGCATTGAAAATCACAAAAGTTTCAAAAATCGCAATAACAAAATTTCAAAATTAGGTTAAAAGTTTTAAACCTAGTTTTTTTTATGAATGTCAAAAAATCGCAGCAGAACACTAAAAAAAATCTAAGAATCACATTGAAAATCGCATTAAATATAGCTAAAAATTAAAAAATCGTGAAGAACAAAATTTACTATATTGGGCTAAAAGTTTGAACCAGAATTCCTTTAACGAATATAAAAAAAAATCACCATGAATCGAATTCTTTCACTGTAATTATATGGAACTTCTTTGACTAATTATATGCAATATACTCCGTATTTTTATTTTTAAATACAGTAAAGAACCATTTATCCGGAATGGTTAGAGTCACATGTATTCCGAATAACTGGTTTTTCTGGTTAACTGGTTGGGCATTAAAGCAACATCTATTTGTAGAATATATGTGGCTATGGCATTGTTTCTGATTTCATATTAATTATTAGATTACACAGATTAAGAAACTGATCCAATCAAGGTCAAAGATTTATTCAGAGTTTGAGAAAAGACAATTTATTGGAATCCCTTGTTTCTGCATAACTCTTCCCCAACAACATTTCTGCATAAAAATCAAAATTCCCAATATCTAACTATATATTCTTCCATTTAAAATCTTAGATATTGGCATTAAGTTATACCATGCATGTGAGTAATGTATCAAGCAATGAACATGTCAAACTAGCACTGTGGCACCTTTTTTCTAGAGAAATTCTGAAATCAATCAATTTGAAATATCATTCTGGATAACTGGTTTTCCGGTTAACTGGATTCCAGATAAACGGTTCCAAACTGTAAGAAAAAAATATTTTCCTGTCTCTCTCTTTTTTATTAAGTTTCAACATATATAATAGATTGTTCAATATATGCAAGCCAAATGGCGTCCTTCTAGAGGTGCGCCCTGAGGTGGCTGCCTTATCTGTGTTACACCTGGCACCGGCCCAGTATGGCCTAAAATCACTGGACACTTTCGATTTTAAACATTTTGTCGAATATTTAAAGATATACTTGTTGGAGTCTTCTGGAACTTCAGGGCTATAAAGAACATGTTTGACCTCCTATTTGTCAATGAAGATTTGAGCATGAAGGCAATTAGGAGACAACAAAAAATTGCAGAAAAAAAAAAATTGGGATCGCCCTGTAAAATAAAATGCGCGACATGATGTTTTGCATCAGCACATATTGTACAATACAGAGTTGTTACACTACCTGGAGAACCTGGAAAAACATACATGTTTTTCTTTAACTTAATAATAAAATTAATAATATTTTTGTTATAACATTTAATTATTTATTTATTTTTTAACGCCAATCATAAATGCTAGCAGTAAATCTAAATAGATAAAGGAATTAATGCAAGTTTATCCAAGCAATTTTTTCTTAAATACAAAAAAATATTACGTGATTTTTTAATAAAACTATGTTTTCTTTTACAATATGTTCACCATATTTTAAATATATTTCTATATTTCAAACTTTTCAGTGTGCTTTTTCCACCTATATAACAGGGTAAATATTCTAAAATTTATTTTTAACTTCTTTTTATACTCATTAAACTAGATGATATTTTATCTAGTTCATTATATATTTCTAAAAAACAGTCTTATTATTTATACTACCTTCTAAATGACATTCTAAATCCACATAATGCCTTTGAGTAGTATGTAAATGGGATATTTTTTTGTTATTTCACAGATTATATAAAATTTCGTAGCTGTTATTATGGACTTTTAATTGCTTATTTTTCTTTTCTTTTTTTTCCTGATATTGTATAAAAAGCTGTATTTAACAATTTTTCAATTAAGATATTTCTTTTGAATCTGAGGAAGCTTCATGTTATATTTCATAAACGTACAATAATTTTTTTAAATATTTTTTAGATCAAAGGTTTCTGAAATTATTATGGCATTGAAATTATGATAATTTCACTTGCATACTCAGGACCAGTACTAGCTATGTTGCCAAAAATAAAAAATCTGACCGCTACCCTGTTAATTTGATAACAATAAATAATAATAATATTATTATGTGTAAGAAACACAATAATAATATTATTATTATGTGTAACAAACACAATTGTAAATTGAATTTATGGGGGGGGGGGGGTTCTTATTATGTATGGAGTTTTTAAAGATATATCCATTATGGAATGTATTATATACATATTTCAAAATAGATTTTTTTTAACGAAATCGAATTGCACAAGAAACCTTTACATAATTTTAACATTGTATGTTTAGAGAGACAACGTTATTGCATTTTAAATTAAAAACACACATGTGCAGATGCATACAAAGAGAATTAATTCCACATTTGTGTTACATTTACTTTAATGCAATGAAACAAGAACAAAATAAATCTCTCTATTCTGAAAAAAGGTTACTAATGCTGCCATTGCTGCAGCCAGTATTTAATCTATTGTGTCCTTTTCACTTTCTTTGTGTATCCTGCAAAAAATATTGCATATAAAAACGTGAGTGTTTTATAGAGAAATGTATGCTGAAGCAGACAGTTTCTAAGCCAAAGAATTATTTTAAATGCTATTTAATGTTGAAAGCAGTCAAGATAGCTCAGTTACATAAGTTTTTAGGTCAAAAACTATGCATAGCATTTTAACCATCTTTTATAGGCATATTCATGACATGATTGTGCTGTACATTCTCCGATCTTTTTTTTTTTTTAATTTGACTATTTTTATGTTTTTTTTTTTAATTCAAAATTTCATTATCTGAATAGAGAATTCATTCATATTTTGAAATAGCCATGTTTTATTTATTGTTTCAATATTTAAAAAGCTTGAATAATATTTCCAGACAATGTATTTTCAATTGAAATTACATTAAATGATACAACAACTTTAAAATAATAAATTATTTCCCAAAAGCCTTTACTAGTGAAAATTACATCATATTTAAAGTGAATTATGCATTTCCATGTATCATATAAGTATTTTTTAATGATACATGGAGCACGAATAGCAGTACATAAAGGCAATTTTAAGTCAGAAATTATGTCATGGTTAATGAGGAATATTTTTTTTTTTTCGAATTTTGATTTAAAAAATTATTTGAAACAGTTAGTTATATATTTTATTTTTAATATAATTATTTATTTATTTATTTCCTATTGCCATATTTTTAAAAGAGACTGAGCAAGAGTAAATATATTACAATACATTATTTTTGAATGCTAATTATGTTTTTTATATGTGAAAGTCTCACCATATATTTAGCAGATTACATGCTTGTGCATTTATAAATTATGAATTTTAAAGCTTCCACTGTTGAAAATGTCATCATACTTAAAATAAAAGGTCCAGAAAACTAAATATTCTATTATGATTACACAAAATGGCACAAATTCTAGAAACTTTTATGCTCATAGTTCCTTTTTCCCAGATTCTTTTATTTTTTGAGGAGGGTGATAATTAAAGGGTTAAATAAAAAGCATTTCTGTGCTCATTTCACTTACTGAATCCATTGCTTAATATAATATTTATCTTCAAATGGCTATTGAGTTTGACATTAGCAGCCTTTTTTTAAAAGCAGAGCAAATTAGCATGTTTTTAGAGACCATGGAATATGGACGAGGGTTGGCGAGCATAGCTAATAGGAGGGCAAAGGTTGTAATATTTTTTTATTTCATTCACCTTTCCCTTTTATTTTTCTATAAAGATTTTAATGGGAAGTTTTTTGAAAACATATTATTCAAAATGTTTATTCATATTAAAGCAAAAAATATCTTGTATTCAAATATCATACTCGTGGAGGGATATTTTAGGAATCATTTTACACTTGAGTAATTTAAGGTGTGAATCATTGGAAAGAAGAATGTAGAAGAATTATAGCAAAACTAGAAAAAAAGGCAAAAATATACATTAATACAGAGTTAATTGATTTTTTTATTTATATTCAGCATAATTATACTATATATTACAGTTTTGTTTTTCCTTTAGCAGAAAGATTAAGAAAACTTTTAGAAAAAGGAAGCAGTTATGAATAAGGGAAAATCATAAATACGAAATATTGAGAATGGCTTGATACAATAAATCATTTTCTGTTGTAACTTGCCTGCAGCATGTCTAATAACATATTAAAATGTAGTCTTTTTGAGAATTTTTACCAAATGTAATTATATAAAATTGTACTTAAATTGATTCAGTAAGAAATCTGTATTTTCACCAATAGAGATTAATTATATGAAATGGTAGTTACATTTATTATAATAAAATTGGCATGTAAAAAATGGGAGGTGCAAAATTTGAGTAAAAAAAATAAATATGAAACCTTCTTCAGAAAAAATATAAATTAAACATTCATCAGTTTAATCCGGCTCAGAATGCCCTATACCCTCATCTGTTTTTTTACTTTAAAAAAAAAAAAGATCGAAATTAGAATATTTTCAATTAAAAATTTAAAGAGATATAGTTACTTGCAATATCAGTTTTTTCTTCACTTTTCAATGCAATTTAGTTGTTAACTTATACCTAATAAAACTACACCTCTGTTAACTACATAAAAACAAAGCAATGTTGAAAACTGATGAAACTCTAATTCATAGCAAGTTGCATCGAAATTATGTTATTTCATACAATAGCCAAAAATCCTACATATTCTCTTATGCTAGTTTTAGCACTTATTATTATTATTTAATTTTTTTTTTTTTTAAGATTAAATTTCTCATTGAATCCTCAAAAAAAATGATCGTGCAATGATTATTTTAACAAGAAGAATATTCTGATAACATTAACATCCTGTATACATAATGAAATTTTATTTTGCTTTCAAATATATATATATATATTAAATATATTTAATTATATATATTTAATATTAAATATAATATATAATTAAATATATATATATAATTTAGTAGTGTCTTATATGTTTGAGCTGGTAGTATATCTAATATAAGTTTTATGAATAGAAAAGGAAAAAGTCTCTAAGTACTATTTGAAAACTAAGAGTTTCTATTCATCATAAAAATCAGAAGTGAAATTTTGTTTGTTTTGCTATTGATCCTTAAAACATCAGTAGTGGTAAATGAAAGTGCCTGTCAGTGCTGTGAAGCACTTGGTGTCTAATGCAGAGACCACTCACACCACCCTCGCTGCAGCACTGCTACCAGACTACTTGTTGGCCTTGTTTAAGTTATCTTTACTTAATATAGTTTAGTTTCATGTATTTTAGCATAGTGATTTTTTTATTTATTTTAAATGAAACTAAGTTCATAGAAAAGATAGGTTATTAGTAACTGTATTATGAATTATTTTTTTTTGTTTATTTATTTAAATAACTTTATTAAAGGCGGAAGCAAAATAATAGAAAAGTTTTGAAGCAGGAGTTTCTTCATTTTGTTTGACTATGCAGTCAAACCTGTTTTTGTGTTGTAGATCAGGACCACATAAAAAGAATGCAAAATAATAAATAAATAAAAATCTGAAACTTAACTTTGCAAGTAGCAATAATTAATAATTTTTTGCAACATATTTAAAAAAAATTTTTTAAATATGCAGTGGATAGGGACCGCATAAAAAAAAAAAGTCTTGCATAGAAAATATGTCAAAGCCTCACGATATAGCTAGAAATTGCTTTTCATAACAAGATGAAAAAATTATCTACACATGGAAACATTTTTAAATATTTTATTTACTTATTTTAGACATGCAAATATTTTCAAAATGTACATGTTTAAATATTATTCTTCTTAGTCAAGGGCACATAGTTTCTTGTGATGAACTTGTTTTCTTGCAATTATTTTTCCTAGAATACAAACATTATTTAGGCTTATGCACAGTTAAAGAATTTTTTTCAAAAGTATAATTAACTTTAGGAGTGAAATATTCATTGAACTTACCTTTAATAATATTCAAGTTTTGTTGATCGGCACTCAAACTAGAGGTTTTAAAAATTTGCTGTGCTTCACGAACAATAATTGCCATAAATGTCACTACTTTAAAAAAAAATTCTTTCTTGTCAAGTTGAACAGCAGCAGCACACCAATCAAAACTTTGCAGCCAATCTTCCCATTGTTTTATAGAATCCTCTGTAAATTTGTGTCTTTCTTGATAATCCCACCCTCAACCATTCTGTCTAACTTTATATGAATATGTTATAAAATAAATGATTTTTACTATTAAAAATTTTGTATTTCTCAGAGTTTCCACAATTTTCCTTGCTTAATTAAACACCATTTTTTGTAATATATGATTCAATTGTTAAAATAATGGTTTCAGTTGTGATTTCTAGCTAAAATTGCAATTGAAACTAATTTTAAAATTTATAGGGGAGAAAAAAACCTTATAATGCCTTATAAAACCTTATATTTTACCAAATTGATTCTAAAAATAATGGAAATTTTTCAAAAAATATTTTAAAATTTTATAACAATCTGAAATTTGAAAGTATTTCAAAAAGCAATTTTAGCATTTTATTCAGAGAAAATCCATCTCCCCATCAAAAATATTTTAGAATCTAAATTTATAAATTATCAAGTAATTATTATTTTATGTAAAAAAAGCAATTAATATAAATAATCAATTTAATACCAATAATAAAGTTGCAAAACCTCCGCATAGAAATTGTGTAATCTGGCAACTTCCGTAATCTGTTATTGATGCTTATCGCAATGACAGATCCGCTGATTCCTAGCTTTCAAGAATTTTTCTACGCTCATTCTTACCAAAAATTTTACTAATTTTGAATTGGTTGTAAGGAAGATTAATTATCGTTCTGTAGTAACAAACAAATGAGAGTTTGTTTTAGGAAAGCGATCATGCTTTATTTTTCTAACGTAACTGTTTTTAATGCTTTTTATTGTTTTTTGCTTCCTATTTTTTTTATAGATTTATTTATTGAATTTGTAAATTGAATAAAGGCAATATCATTTATTTATTTATTTTATTGATTTAGAACAAGTCTTTATTTTTTATGTTTTTGAAATGAAACTTTACATTTTGGATATTTTGTATTCCAGATATGGAGATGCTGGATAATTGATATAATGCACTGTAATATTAAAATATTTCTGGTGATTACTATCTGATTATCTCTTTAAGACCCAAGAAAGTTTTCAGAACCTAGAAATATGCATAAAAGCAGCAAAATTTTAAACTATGAAGTTAGAAGGCATTGTCACAATCATTACTGGTTTGTATTAAAACATTTCAAACGTATTAAGCAATAAAATGATAATGCTGTATACAGATTATCATGATTGTGATGGCTGGGACTTAAAGGATATGAAAAATTGCACTTAGTTAGAACAGTAAAAATAAATGAGCTTTTCCAATGATAGTTATATTAATTTATCAATTTTGCCATTTTCACTTTTAATGCGAGAAGTAGTATTTAATTATCTTGCAGATTATATTTTCCCAGTTAATGTTTCAATGTGGGAGATGGAATGTTTTCATGCAAAGTTGACAAAAATATGAGGGAAAAAACACAAGAATTATGAATATTTAAATATAATATGTCAGAAATGAAATTTCAATTTTTCTAATTTTTCAAAATGAAAATAAGCCCTTTTTTGCAAAATTTCCAGGTTTTTTTTTTTTCTTCTTCTGAATATTTCTATTTCTAATCACACAGCCCTGTAAAAAACTTGTGTTTTTTTACCATTTCACAGAAGTACTCATGTTATGTATTTTTACAGACATTTTTTTCATATACCACATTAATAAAAATATCACAAAAAAAAAAAAAAAGGTTTGACTGTATTGTTTCATAATAAATTTTTGTTACAATGCTTTTGGTAATTGTGAATAATTACTTTTTTATAGAGTAATGATTCAAGAGAAGTGTTACAGTTTCATTATACTACCTGGCCTGATTTTGGTGTACCTGAGTCTCCTTCTGCATTTTTGGATTTTCTTTTTACTGTTCGGGAATCTTTAGCTCTTAATTGTAATGTTGGACCACCTGTCGTGCATTGCAGTGCAGGGATTGGACGTTCTGGAACGTTCTGCCTTGTTGATTCTTGTCTTGTGCTTGTAAGTTCCTTCCTGTAGTTACATTTCTGTGTCTATATTAGTGTACTGATATGAATTTTTTAACTTTTACAGAACTTCAGCTTCATTGAACTCCTCCTTTTTGTGAACAACAGCCAAAATTTAATTTTAAAAATCTTAATGTTATGTGTAATGTCAAACCTTAATGCTGCATCTTATGACTTAGCTAAACTGTGTTCCCAAATTATAAAAATATCATCCACAAATCTGTACCAGATTTAAATCCAAATTTTGGTTTCCAAAAGTCTTAATTTTATTCCAGCAAAGAGTCCCTATACTGGAGAACCCATTGGCGCTCCCTCTAATTGCCTAATATTTTCCGTTAAACACAAACACATTATTATCTATAATAAGGGCCACCTTTTCTTAGATAGAATAAATGAGTTTGAAGAAAATATAAAATTTACTCTTGAAATAGAAAAAAAAAATGGTAGTTTACCTTTTCTGGACATCACTTTAATCAGAAACGGAGAGAACCTCACTATAAATAGAACTGTTTACAGGAAACCAATGAGATCAAATAGCACTGTTATATATAATTGCACATGTAAATGCCATATAATTGCACATCACCATTCTGGTATAAAATGACAACCTTCAGATTTTATATCAATAGAGCATTTAAAGTTTGTACAGAAAAATATTTAGAGAAAGAACTAAACAAAATAAAAAACATTGCAGTAGAAAATGGCTTTTCTTTATCCACTGTTAACAAACTAATATATAAATTTGGTCATCGAGAAAGTTTTATTAGAAGAGATCATAAAGAAATGAGGTATAAAAAATTTAACTATATTCCTACTTTGTTCGAAAAATTGAGATGCCATAAAAGCATGGTATAAATTCGATAGCCTGCACCCCTCATAAAAATTGAAAGATTTAATTTGCACTAAAATAGATCAAATTCCGAAAAATGAAATTGCTGGTGTATACACTATCCCTTTTACAACCGACGACTATAATACAGTGGAATTTAGTGAAAGAGTTAAAGAACCAAAGCAAATATTAGATTTGGCCACCCATCTACTGCTTTATCCTGGTTAAATTGTAAAAATATTGTAATAAATTTAAATCAAGCAAAAGTCATTTATCTATCATTAAACTACTATACATCCATTATCAGAGAATCTATAGATATTTTGTATAAAAGAGATCAGGTTTGTAACGATACAGTATCATACAATATACCCAATATATGATTTAATGTCCTGAATATTAGAAGATAAAGTGCATGAACACCCCCCCCCCCCCCCGTTTTTTTTGCATAGTTTTCAAAGTGAACATTATCATTCTCTGAACATTATCATTCAGAGTATCCATAGAAACCAACTCAAGCAATATCCAAGAAATAATGGACCTTTCCGCCTCAAGACAAAGCTAGAGTTCAGATGCGTAAGACGGCAGTCAGGAAGGACTTTCACTCCTTGCAGATGGTTGCGGTTGCCAACCAAAAATACTTGGAGAGTTTTTAAACATCTTTTAACATCTATTTGTGTTTTTTTTTTTAAATGTCACCTGTTAAGTAACATGAAGATCTATCAAATCTCGTATTGATATTTTATGAATAAAGTAAGCTGAAAATTTGCATTTCGCCCTATGTGTTCTGATATTAATAATTTTATTATAATTGTAATATCCTTGTATAATAATTAATCACTTTATTTTGTACTTATTTGTATATAACAATATTTTGTAATATGTTTACTTCTAAAAGCAGCCAAAAATAAAGTGATTAATTCAATCTATATGAATAAAAAATGTACTTGTTATTTATTGTTTGTAATAAAGTGAAATGATGAATTATAAATGAATCAAGAGTTATCTTGTATTATATACAAACTAATGTAAATATGAAATGTAATTGATTCTTAGTAAGCATAAGTCGAAGTCATAGCAATCATATTTTAGGTGTATGTAGGGTTTGAATAACATTTGATTTTACTGTATTACAAACAATATAAATAGCAAAAAGGGCATTTTTTACCTATATAGGTTGAAATAAGATTTTATTAGAAGTGCCTTTACAGTCTGTATCCCTGATCAGTTAACCAATGAAATAAATAAAATGTGACATCGCAGGAAATAACGGCTATAAAGACAGCACTATTAATAAATTAATTATGAGCATGGATAAGAAAAAGAAGAAAATTTTCAATGAGCAAAGTTCAAAGTTATCAACTTTCCAATATTTTCCTGGGTTCTTTGAAAGATTAAAATATAAACTTAGCAAATTAAATATCTGCCTTAACGCAAAACCTTCTACAAAATTAAAAAACATAGTATGCATAGTTCCAATAGAGCCTGATCAACTTTCCGGAGTTCATGAAATCCCATTCACCAGGGCAGATAGAACATTACAGAACTATATTCGAATGACAAACAGAAAATTTAAAAAGAAAATAAAAAACATATGGCAGGTATCAAATGTAACAGAAAAATTACAGCTTTGGCCAGGCTACATAGAATAGAGCCTTTGCAGATTGATTTCAAGAATAGTAAAATAATTTTTCCATCAAGAGTTTATTTCCCATTCATTATCCGTGAATCAATATAAATATATTTGTGAAACAAGAGCATATGCAATGAATCAGCCTCTTTTAAATTACCTAAAATTTGGCACACAATGATTTACAAATTAAAAATGCAATAAAATAACAATTTTCACGCTTCCAGTTTGACCAATTTAAGCACCTGCTTGCATTATACATGTGATCTCGTGATTTGTGTTTATCATTTTCAAAAACTTTGCAAAAATAGTTTTTATCATTTTGATTTTGAAGAAGTCACCGTTAGAGCACATGAAACATGTCACCTATTAAAAGGTATTTTTAAGCCTTTTGTGTAATGTTTTTATCACTTTAAGCACTAATTACATCTTTAATTTAACATATAAATTTTATTAAAATTTCATATAAGTTCCCTCCTTCCAAAATTTTGCTCCCCTCTTTTGTATCCAAAGTTTAAAATCTTTAAGACTCTTTAATTTTTTAAAACTTTTTCTGCTCTATTTGTTACTTTATTTGAATAATAAATAATCGATCATAAAAATGTCTCCTCCCCCCCCCCCCTTCCTTACCAAGCACACAAAATTTAGTCTTTAAAACTCCTTAGTTTAAATTTTTCTGTCCTATTTGTAAATCTTTATTAAGGTAAGTAAATAATAAGTCATCTAATAAACTCCTCCCCTCCAAAAAAGACTTGCTTCTCTCCCTTCCCAACCCCCAGCTCACCAAATTAAGCATTTTTAAAAGTCTTACTTTTCTGCTCTATCTGTTACTTTTTTGTATCGATAAATAATCGATCATATAATTTTCCCCCACTCCCATCCAAAATTGATGTTTTCCCTATCCCCTCCCTTACCAAGCACATAAAATTTTAAGTCTTTAAAACTGTTTAATTATATTTTTTATTGTCCTATTTGTAAATCTTTAATCAGTAAATAATTAGTCATCTAATAAACCTCCGTCCAAAAAAAATATGCTTCTCCTTCCCCCCTCCCATCAACAAGTTTAAAATCTTTAAAAGTCTTCATTTTTTTTAAATTTTTCTGCTTTATTTGTTACCTTATTGTAACAATAAATAATTAACCATCTAAAGTCTTCCTTCCATACAAAATTGCCACTTCCTCCTTAGTCCCCCCCCCCCTTTTTTTTCTATACAAAATTTAAAGTTTTTAAAACTTTAATGTTTTTCTGTCCTATTTATAAATGTTTATTAATGATAAATAATTAATCATTTAATAAACTTCCTAACCCCATAAAATCTCTGCTTCTCCCATTCCCCCCCCAACTCACAAAGTTAAAAATCTTTAAAACTTTTCAGTTCTGTTTGTTTCTTTATAGTAACTATATATAATCACTCATCTAAATTCCCCCTCTACCCAAAATTTTCCACTTCCCCTTTTCCAGGGCTGCCAGTTGGTCCCTATTTTCCTAAAAGGTCCCTACTTGTCTCTTTTTTTTCTAAGAAGTCCCTTTTTTTTTTTACTATAATTGTCTCTAAAATAATTTTTTTTCAGATTTTTCAAAATTTATCATGAAAATTTAGATTTGTTTAAAATTTAATGTACTAGATAGCAGCACGTAACTGAACATAAGTAGAAGAAAGGACCAATCATAGCACTTCTTGTTGAAAAGTTAAGAACCAATAATATTCAAAATTGTATTTGATATGTTGCAGTCAACTCTGTGAAATCCGCCGATGTATAATCTGCAAATGTCTATTATCTGTACTATACATTGGAATGTAAACAATGAAAATTGCAGTTAATAGTTAAGCTCGTACATAAAATTAAATGTGGTGTTTTTTCAATGAATTATCAATTTTCCAATGAAATAAATGGTGATTTAAGAAAATTCATATATTTTTTACCCTACATTCAAAAATAATAATTTGAGCTAAGTAAAAGAGGCAACCAAATCAAAATAGAAATTTTTATTTTAAATAGGCATCGATACTTGTTTGATTGGTTATGCATAACAGAAACGTACACTTTGCTCAAATGCCGATGAAACTAACATGAATTATCTCAATATTATGTTTGTTTGTTTTACAATACAGGTGAATATTTCTTTGCACTTGTACTTACTTTTGCATGCACAATTTGATTTTTCTTACAAGTTATTATTCATTGATACCAAAAGCAGCCAAATTTAAGGTTTCAGTAGCTTTCATACTAGAGATGCAAAAGCATAACATTAGCGAGTGAGTGTTTTTGCCTGAGTGAAGTAGCCTCTTAAGATGAGCCATTTATAACTGAATCAACAACTAATGATAAAATTATAACTATTGTTTTAAACCACAATGAAACCAACATTGATTCCAGACATTGAATCAGAGGATGAAAACTCTTAAGATAACAGGGTACAGACAGGGTTTAGAAATGGGATATAAATATTTAAATTTCCCTGAGTAATGAAATTTTAATCTCGCAGCATGAAGTAATGATTGTTCATAGACTACAGAAGAAAAATATTGACAACAAACCAAAACTTGAACTACCATTGTGTCAATGTTTAAAAAAATGAATAATCAATCAAATTTGTATTGTATATAATTTAATTTTTCTTTATATTAACTTAGTTATTGAATATATTAAATCAATTTTACATAATATTTTCCTTTTCTATTGTAATTTTTGTGTAATTGTTCCTAATTTATAGCCTGACTTTAAAAAATAAAATGTAAACAAAGGGGTGATCTATAATCTGCAAAACCCTTGGTCCCTAAGTGTTCGGATTTAACAGAGTTGACTGTATTTGATTTGCATAAATATTGTGTTTATTTTTCAGGTCCCTAAAATTTCCTATTTCAGACTTTCAGTCCCTAAAAAGTCTAATTTTTAATCATTAAGTCCCTAAGTTCCTACTATCTTGGACCAAAGTTGCTGGCAACCCTCCTTTTCTCTCCCCTGTACAAAGTACACAAAGTTTTTAAAAAAAGGTTGAACCTTTTTTATATTTAATTATTTTCAAGCCCTATTTGTAACTCTATAATAATGATAAATAATCATCTAATGAAACTCCCTTCCCTCCCACACACACATATACACACTCACAAAAAGAAAAATTATTTGTTGCTTCCCCTTTATCCCCCCTTACACTTTGCAGTGACAATATAGTTAAATCATCATAATTCCATGTTCTAGAATTTTGGAATCTCCCCTTCTGCTTTTCTTTTCTACCTGCACACTAAGTTTATAATCTTTAAATTGCCTCTTTCTTTTCTGCTGTATTTGTTATTTTGAAATAACTATAAGTAAGCTTTCTAAATTTCTACTGTCACATGCAGAAATTACCCCCCCCCTCCCACACACACACACACCCAGTTGAATGTTTAAAGGTTGTATTTACAAAAATGAAGCCCTGTATTAAAAGTGCATACTATAATTAAATAGTTTATTCAATTTGTAGGTCCTTAAATTATTTTGTGTTTGGTTCTTGAAAGTCCTTATTTTTAGGTGCGTTCGTAATTCTAAAAATACGTAACACCTATTGTCGTCATCTGGTCCATCCTTCCGTCTGTCTGCCCATCTGTCCGTCTGTCTGCATATAACAACACAAAAATTACCTAAACGAATGGTTTGAAATTTAAGATATATTATCTTTGCAGAATTTTGTCGAGACATTTCAAATGTTATGAAAATCTAATCAAAACTTTAGACGATATTAATAAAAATATTTATTAAGAAATTTGAATTTTTTTAAAAAAATCGGTGCTTTCTTGTTATAGGAGCTTCCGAGGTTTAATCGTCAAGCGACCAAGATACTTATTTTATTACAGAAATTAATCTGCAGACGATATAATTTATTTCACAGAATTAAAAATCATCAAGATCTGAATATTTCTATAACTATCTATAGTACGAACGCACCTCATTTGTCACGTTTGACGTACAATTTCCAACTTGTTATTTAAAGAAATGTTTATGAACCGTGTATCCTATATAAAACACTGTACTCTTACAATAAATTTAATTAGAATTGAAAAACAAACCTTTTTATTCCATCTGTTTTAAATAACTTAGTCATAACGATATTCCATAGAAAATAGCGTGCAGTCATTTGGCTGTTTTATCACTGTTTTGGTGACTTTTGTTAATTTTACAGTTAATTAACAGTTTTTTGCTAATTAAGGGTAAACATTTTATTTTTTAAAACGTAACTTTATAAAAGCATGTAGTTTAAGAAATTTCCTGTCTAAAATTTCAATCCTTACTCTTTTCTGTCCATGATTTAAGTCTCTATAATGTTCTAAAAATGAAATTTGATGAAGAAAAAAAAAAGTCCATTTTCAATAACTCAAGGTCTTTTTTTAAATTCTGTATCTCTGTTTATAATTCACTTATGAAGATGAATATCTTCATTAGAGTCTTCCACTTTTTGTTTCATATTTCTGCGATGGGTTCATTTGATATTTGATATTTTACACTGACTTGTCGATTTAACATTAAGTTGTCTTTTGTATAATAATCAGTAGCGGTCTGTTGTTTGGTTCTTGGCACTTGCTTGTTTGGCTTGGCAGAATGACAGTTCTGCTTGATTTAGAATCTTTATACATTTATAATATACTGATCTTATTATATAGCTTTTAATTTTTCCTTTATCACAAGTGTATAATTTCTTGTTTTTTGTAAAAATTGTCTAAGCATGTATGTATTCATTAAAATTTTAACTTTTTTTTCCTTTAATGGTTTTCCAATTTGTGCATTTGATCTTTATTGATCTTTCCAAAATAATTATGTCTATAATGTACGTACAGTAAAACTTTCCTAAAGTGGCCATGCTGACCACCTTAAAAATTGGTCCAGAAGGTGGTCTTTTAATAGAGGTCATGTTTAAATCTAGTTTTTGACTCTCAAAAATAAGGTAAGATGTATAGTGTTACGAAAATTTATCTTTCACATTATGAAATAGATAAAAATAAATAAATATCAAATTAAAACTTTAATTTAAATCCATAAGTTAATTACTACAAGGGTTTAAAAAATATATAAATTGATGTTAACTTTGATTTTATAATTTTGTCTTTTACAACTATATCTAAACTGTTTTGAAAGTTTTGTTTACCTGCATTTTTCCACAGTTAAACATTTGAGCCCATTTTCTTTCCAACTTTCCATATTCATTTAATATTCAGTTTATTACACTTGGCCTTTGTGTATTTTATTAGAGAAGTCATATTGGTTAATTGCATCCTTAGTATTTTCTGATACCGGTAATTATTTGCCAGTATTTAATCAATACCAGAGGGCCCGTGCGAGGATTTCGCACTGAAATCTAATATTTTTTAGGTACTTCTCTATTATCCTGTCGGCCACTTTTCATAACAAAAAGCTATCACCAAATTGTAAGATTAAACGTCAAAAATTCAGTCCCATTTACTTGATGTCAGAAGCATTATACGTGTTTGTTACGTCATCAAGTGGTTTTTAATTCGACATTTGCGTGTATTTTTCATTATGTTTTACTGATTTATCAGTTATTTCATTAATTAAAATAACAATTGTGTCCTTAAATTACAGTAGAGCGCCGCTAATCCACAAACCTGTAATCCGCAAAAACCTCTAATCCGCAATCAATTTATGAATATAAACAAAGAAATTTAATTCTTGAAAAATGCTTCAATGGTGACAAAATTTTCAATTTTGAAATTTTTTTTCACCAATTTTAATATTTTTCTTATCTTTATATATAGTATTATACATCATATAACATTCTTCTTTATAGTTTAAAATGAAAGCACATTTAATTAGTATATTATTTTAAATATTCATTTCTTCATACAATACTTGTAAAATACAATTTGAACTTTTGTGATTTTTTTTTTTTATGATAAAAAATCCTTACTTAGACAATATATTTTATAATTTATTTATTTTTTCATTAAATCGTAATTATAAAATTGAAAAACACATGAAAAAATACATATATATTGCTTTTGAACTCTTACTTAAAGATAAAATTCAACACTATAAACCAAATGTCTTAAAACAGACAACAATTGATGCAATATTTAAAAAATAAATTATTTTTTTACATAGTTATTACTTTATCGATATATTAAAATGTGTAATTTCTTTTTTAGTATTAGCAATCTAAATTTGTCCAAAATATGAATTTTAAAAAATGTAAACAAAGATTAAATAGACATGGCCTGTAATCCGCAAAAAGCCTCCAATCCGCACAACACTTGGAACCAAGCTTTGCGGATTAGTGGCTTTCTACTGTATTATATTTTATTTGTTTATTTATTTTGATATTCCAATGGCAACGTTCTCCTGTTTATTTGGTGATAGTTTTTTGTTATGAAAAGTGGTCGACGGGATAATAGAGAAGTACCATTTTTTATCAATATGTAATATTTATTAGATGCAGGTTTAAACTTCTAAAGGAAAAGCAAGGATAAAAATATCTGCAAACAACATTTAGTTGTTAGTCAAGCCTGAATATCATCTAATTTATTCCATCAATGTTAGAGTAAAAACTGATCCAAGATTGCTAAAGGCACGTGCGAGAAAAAAAATAAATTAACAATCGTATTTCATTGCATTAGAGGATGACATCATCCGCTTTGGGAAAACATGGGACATAGAAATATAAATCTAAACATTACAATTTCAATTTCGCTTTTTAATCATAAATATAAAATAAACCCGAGCGGTGTTTTTTATAATAATTGCTGAGCATCGTATAATATGGTATTTTATTTTTTTGGCAACAATATTTTGAGGAAAACCTTTCATTTCTTTTATGAAAACAATGCAGATTTAACTTTTAATTATCAGCAAACTTTAATCAAAAACATGTTTTAACGAAATGTTAAGTGTGCTATGTCAGAAGCCTGTTCAAAATCCTTTCATATGCTATCTCATTCGTCGTTCTGTGTTTCTTATTTTCTTAGAAAAAGGGATGTTGACAAAAGAAAGAATATATATGATTGTTTGCTGCCTGGTGAAAATATTATTAGATCATAGATGCCTTCTCCTCTCCTCCTGCAAATACAAGAAGATACCTCTAAACCTTACTTATTGTCAGTGATAATGAAAAGTTTGACTTTATACATATAATTTGACAAACAATTCTGAGGCTATATGCAACACATTTTCTATCAATACGTTTTTAAACTGGGTGAAATTTCCAGACTACAAGGTTACAACTTTTCACATACCAGAGTTGGGCAGTATCGAAAATACATGTATTTGAAATACATTTTCAAAATACATTTGTATTTTGTATTTTAAATAGATAAAACTAAAGTATTTTGATAATGTATTTTGAAATGATTTTCCTATGTATTTTGTATTTTCAAAATACTCAAAATACATTTCTCGATTTTTCAAACTGTTCATACCAGACTTGAAGCTGGTTTAAACCACAACTTGTGTTTTAACCGCAAATTACTGATTTACAACAGGAAAATACATGCTTGTTTGTTTTATCTAGTCTTTGAATTCGTTTCTGGAAGTTAATACAAACATTTTTTTTTTCAAATTTGGTACGATAAGGATTTTTATCTTCTGCCAAAACGTTTAGCTGAATGCTTTTAGTAAATGCTTTTATAATTCTTAATGTTGTTATGTGAATTATAAAATATTGTCGTGTGATACACAAGCGGGATCGTCCAGAGTTTTCCCGAGTATTGCATTTTTAAAGTATGTTAGGAAAGTAATGCAGTTAATTATTGCATAGACTCGTAAAAAGATGGATAATACATACTTGAGAACTCATAATGAAAGGAAATTAATTAATTGTGATACATCACGCTACACAATAGATATAAATATAAGTATACTTGAAATATTTCAAAATAATATTTTTTTGTGATAATTGATGTAAGACCAAAACACTATTTTGAGGTCGAAACTGACAGAGACTGGTCATCACTCTTTTCGGACCGGACCAGACTTGGGCTTTACATTTTCCTGCAGAATCGGGTCAGATTTCTTTTTTTTCGACCGAGCCAGACCTGGACTTTCTTCCTAGATGTCAAGATGGGAAGAAATTTTCAGGCCCGGTCTCAACCCAGATCATATAAAAATCCTTAACCCGGCCTGGCCCTTGCAAAAAAAGTATATTTTTTAAATCGTCATTATTCTACAATTAAAATTTTAAATTTATACTTTTTGAAGAATAGTACATATATTTCTAGGCAATAAAATTGCAGTACATAAAAACCTGTAAAAATAAACCTGTCTATGATGGAATCTTGTCTTAAATGGAAAAAGATGTTCATTCATGCAAAATTAATGTAATAATACGTGTGAAAAGAATATAATGCATTTACAACCGGTAATGTTTCAGCTAAGATGGGAACTTGTCTGTAATAGATTTTTTTTCACTCCTACGCGATTTCGTATTAAAAGATTTTTCTGCATAGCTTTTTTCACATTTGTAACCCTCTAAACCATGTAATAGGGATTTATGATATTAATTATAACTCAAACATTTGCGTACAAATAGAGATTCATAAAAAAAATTAATGTAGTTTACATGGGCAAAGGCAGAAATAAATCTAGGGAGGGCAGTATTTTGGAACGGCTGTGCCTGTACTTTGCAGCTCTGGGCGCTTTTTAAAAATTAAGAATATAAATATGAAAAATAGCTAAAATAAATAAATGTTTTCAGAATACCTTGTACAAGAGAATTTTTAACCTCACCGGCATAAAAATTTATCTTTTGTAGAAATTCACTCGGGCCAATTAAATTTTTGTACGAGCCAGGCTCCGACCGAATTTTTACCTTTTATACCAGGTCGTGCCAAATAATTTTTGTATGAACACAGTCAGGCTCAGGATGAACTTTTATACCGGGTCGGCCCCCAAAATTTTCTCTACAGGTCGGGTTTAGACAGGGCCTGGAAATTTCGGCCCATGCAGACCTCTTTTTTTGTTACAGACCTCTCCATGCAGTAGATAAAAATTTATTACATTTTTTTATTTATACCATGACATTGCAATTAAAATATTTTTGCGTAGTGCAAGATAATGTAGAATAATTTAAATTAATGTATTTTGTATTTTGAATGTATTTTGTATTTTGAAATTTTACAATTTGAAAACTATTTTCCATTTTGTATTTTAGGTTATAAAACCAATGTATTTTGTATCGAAAATGGTTTTCGATGTATTTTGCCCATCTCTGTCACATACTGTATAATCTTTTGCAAACATAAGTTGAATGTTTAGAACTGCAGCTTTGCTAAAACTAGCACTCATTTACAGATTTCTTGTTTTTACATACATGTTATATTTAATTTGATTTTCATTAAGTAATTCTGAAAATTTTTTGACCTACCTAAAACAACATCAGTTTGGTCAGATTACCAAAAATACAATATATCTCAGAAAAATCTATAAATAACAGGACTGATTATTTTTAGGTGAAGTAAACAAATGTAGATTAAATATATATTCTGAAACTACACACTGTAAAAAAATATGTAATAATTTGCAAACATTCATAGTAATGTTATCAATATCCCTTTCAACAATGTATTTTTCTTCTCTTTGTCTCTTTGTGTACTACTTATTAAATTTTACACTTTTGTTTGTAATATTTTCCATAGATTGAAAAAAATGGAGATCTGAATTCCATCAATATTCGTCAGTGTTTGCTTGAAATGCGTCACTATCGAATGGGATTAATTCAAACTCCAGATCAACTGAGATTTTCCTATTTGGCTATTATTGAAGGTGCTAAAAAAATATTGCCTCAAGAAGATTCCCCAAATGTGCCTTTAACAAATGAAAACAACTTGCAGGTATTGTATATGTCTTATCCATAATATTTTATTCAATATTATGAGCTAATTTTTTACAAATGATAATATTTCAGTTTCTCTCTCTATTTCTTTGTAAATGTAATAATCAAAGTTATTTCAAAGTTTATTAAAATGTAATAATCTAGTAGATCTTGGGACTTGATAAATTAATCCTTTCAAGCACAATGTTTGTATGGCGCAGACACATAATTTTAATTTCAAATTGCCAAATGGCACCCAGAATGTTTAAATAAAAATTTTCCTTCATAATATACATGAAGAAAACCTTTGAATTATTTTCAAATAAATTTGTTTGTGAATTTTGGTATCATTCAATTATTTCAACATCATAGCAACAGAAGTACTTTGTCCCTGAAAGGGTTTATTGTTTTGAGCTTAAAATCTTACAATCACCAGGATTCACAAATTTTTAGGTTCAATTTTTGCTTTTTCAAAGATTTATGAGGGTCATGTCATGGCCCTCCCCTGCCCCTCTGTGTATGTCCATGCATGCAAGTAACATGTTGAAAAAAAGATTTGTTTTTAGGCATTATGTAAAATTTCAAAATAGACTACTACTTTTTATTTGTGCATATTTTTTTTCTTATATTTTATAATTGCAACAACTCCTTGGGAAGTTATTTATTTAAATATGAGAAATGCCATTTTATAATAAAGAATAATTTTAAAAATTAAGAAAAAATTTAACATTGTTAATTACCAAAATTAAATATGTTTGTTTGTAGAATTAGCATATAGCAGTTTCACTAACTGGTTTAGGATGTCATGAAATTTTTAATTCACCTAAGCACAAAGTTACAATTACAGCAATTATCCCTCATATGTAACTTGCTAAGTCACCTATAAAATTTTGATTTAAAAAAAAGCAACATAATAACCATCATCTCTTGAGAATTCTATTAACCATTTAAATGACATGCTATAAATGGATCTTTCTATTGATATAAAATTGTACAATTGTGCTTCTTTAGAGCAACTTTATCTAATACAGTTATAAAATTTTGGTAGAAAAAAAAATTCCTTTTTTTTTTTTTCAACATTGGCTTTTTTATGTTATATTTTCGCACAAAATTTTCAGTCGAAATATTCAATATAGAGCATTTTAGTGATATTTACTAAGTATATATGTATTATTACACAATTTAACCTTAAAATATAACAAAATACCTGATTTTGAATAATCTAAACAAAATTCTTCAGTTATATCTGTTTCTAATATCCATAATATGTTAAGAAACAAGTTTGATGTATACAGTTTTCGTACTGAAAACATTTCTTTCTGGTGTTTTTTGACAAACTGCACAACACCCTTGATATGTAAGTACAATATAATGTCCATCAGATATTCTTGCTTCTCTTTTCACATGATTATGAGATCCATGATAGATGACCAGATGCACTTTTCTTCATAGAAGATGATTTGTAATTTGCCTACAAAATTCCCAATATGGTATTTTGATTTCATTCATCTCAGAGTGTAAAATCTAAGTTGAAAAAACTGCCATGTTTAAAGCATTTATGAAACGGTTCCATCACCATTTCTTACTCCTAATTTTTGCCTAAAAGTTGTCCATAACACAATCCCCCCTCCCCCCCCCTTTCTCATGACTTCATTGTATTTCTTGATAATGTGAGGCTGAGTAACATCAATTTTGAATTTATTTGTATCTGAATATCACTTGACTGTTCCAATGGGTTTAGCAGTTAGATTCTATTGAGACCACCACATTATTGTTGTAATGGCAGATGTTGTCTTAATGCTCTGTCGGAATGAATATCATAATTTCCCTTGTCTTCTTTAGTGAGTTCTTTTTTAGATTTCGATGAACAAAAGGCAGTGCAATTTTAATGAATTGTTCCTTTCGCTCATATTCCTCATTTTTCAAGCTCCAAAATTAGACTGTATGAAGTAAAAAAAATTTCAAAGTATATTTCATGCTTTGAATTTTCTTGCAATATAATAAGTCATTTACAACTCTCGAACCCAGCTGCACAGCAGACGATTCTGCAGTATATCCGTTTGATGAACACATCATCCATATTTTAAATTCAAACTATATAGGTTTTCTTTTAATAAACATTTTGCATGCATACTGACCACAGTAATGAACCATTGATTCATTAATGCTCAACCTCTGGTACCAGATTCCAAATTACTGCAGATTTTTAGATAAGTCTTCAAATATCTGTGCTATTTTACCATGTCACCTTTTTAACACTTTCCAACCTAGTTGAAAAGTGTTTGACTTCAGTCTGTCTGTGCTCTAATTCGAGTAAATATACTCAGATTGCCCTGAAATGTTTCTATGTTATTGTCATTTACTATAGCATGATCCCTATTTCAACTCAGGCTCTTATCACACACATGACTAATTGGGGCCCTGGGCAAAGATAAATTAGGGGCCCCCATTTGAATCATTGCAACATTATTCAAATAGAACTGATGATCAGTCATATGTGTAATCCATAAACAATATTTTTGCATTTTAGATTTTAAATAGAAGAAAATTCTTATATCTGTCAATTCTAAATTAAGAACCTTAATTAATAAAAATACTCTTTTTTTTTTCTTACAAGGAGACCGCCAAACATGATGCGCACAGATTTTGATGATTTTAAAGTATGTTGTAGGCATCATACCCCTAACTATTCAGGTCAAAGGTTTCCTTTAAATGGGCTTTAGTTTTCGAGAAATTTCAGGTTAAAGTTCAGCATGCATTTCAAATACCCATTACTTCGCAATCTTGAACAAGGTCTCCGTGGTGCCGAGGTAGCATTCGCGATTTGAGAGCCGGAGGTGGGTGTTCTGTCCTCTTGCGTGACTTTTACCTTTTTTTAACAAATTTTATATATTTGTCGCGTTATAAGTTTTATGCAAAATTATGAATTCTGCATCTTTGAACTTTTTGATATTTTCCTAATAAATTCCATTTACATTTTCGAATATTTCGTGAAAATTTACAATTTTTTTTTTCTTTTTTGTGCAGTTTTGAAATTATTATTTCTATTCACGAAATTCAAAGGTAATTAATTCCAACAACATATCTTAAAAGGAGTAATCAAATATTAAAGCAATAACGCTTATATCCAAGTTTTAGCCAGTTATATATATATATATATATATTTTATGTTACTTAAATACATTTAACTGTAAAGTTCAAACTCAACATCATTTTTGATTTGCACAAATAAAAAATAATATATTACAAATATTTTTTTTTTTTAGTCTAACAAGTCGATGCCATGCAGAAAAATTCAACTAGAAATAAAAAATTGTTTGTAAATTACAATACATATAAAAAATATTTGAAAAAAAAAATCGTCTGCAATGACTTTTACGGCAATATCAGAATAAATAAAATTTTATTTTTATCCATTTCGCTCAGTTTCCTTTGCAGACTATTACCACGTTTGAAATAATTTCTTTTTCAAATTTAATGCATTTTTTAATATAGTTATCACAATTTTATTTAAAGAATATATAATATGCTAATTTATACATTCTTCCAATATTGTTAAAACAATTATTTAAAGGCGATTTTTAATGCGGAATTTGTTTAGAATATTTTTGCGATAGGTATCACACAATTAGTTCCATATTTAATAAACTAAAAATGTCAATGTCGGTGATGATAAATATTTTTGTAATTCAGCAGTTAACATATTTCAATATATTTAAAATAAATCAAATAATAAAATTATATATTATTTTGTTATTTTTTTTTAATCATTTAAATTTTTTTAAATAGAAAATGCAAATAAAAGAAATGCATTATTTCATTAATACGATAAATAAATAAGTAAATATACATAAATGTAAACAATAATCATTTTAAAAAGACGAGATATCAAGACATAAATTAGTTTGGATTTTCGTCAAAAGAAATATTAGAATAAAAATTGCGCAAAAACTATAAATTTTCCCGAAATATTCGAAAATGTAAATGGAATTTATTAGAAAAATTTTAAAAAGTTCAAAGATGCAGAATTCATAATTCTGCATAAAACTTATTACGCGATAAATATATAAAATTTGTTAAAAAAGGTAAAAGCCATGCAAGAGGACAGAACACTCATCTCCGGCTTTCAAATAGGGAACGCTACCACTGCACCACGGAGACCTTGTCTAAGAGCGCGAAGTAATAGGTATTTGAAATGCATGCTGAACTTTAATTCGAAATTTCTCGAAAACTAAAGCCCATTTGAAGGAAACCTTTGACCTGAATAGTTAGGGGTATGATACCTACAACATACTTTAAAATCATCAAAATCTGTGCACATCCATGTTTGGTGGTCTCCTTGTTAGTACAGAACAAAACTCTTTTATATAACTTTAGCAACTTGTTATATTACTTTAAGATGAATTTAATAACTTAAACTTATGGAAGAGTAATACTCTAACATGTAAATATGAGTTAACCAAGTTACTTTTTTAACGTCTTTTTAAGTTGGACTACACACAACATAATATCAAATAAAATAGATTCTAATTCACAAGTAGAAAGTGTTTTTTCAATAAATCTAAAATATGGCAATTTAGCTAATAAAGCATATAGCTATTATGTTCTATGCTCTGTGCTTACAATCAAAGCGGAGTGGAGCTGAACTTTGCTACCAAGTGGTTGATGTTAGCACTGAGCTATGTGAGTTCAAAATGAAATTTGTTTTTCAGAAAGTTTAGTAGAATCTTTTAAAGATGAAATTTGTATTTGAAATTTTTCAGAATTGGAAAAAAAAAAGTAAATATTTTATAAACTAATATATGGATTTGGGGGCCCCTTGAGGTCCAGGGCCGCTGGGCAAAGTCCTGATTTGCCCATGCGATAATAAGGGTCTGTTTCAACTGAAGTGTGTAGCGCTTTGTTTTTTTAGAGAGACAGTCAAAAGTATTCCATTACATTACAGTCAATGGGAAATAGTCGTTTCAAGTGCATTTTGATGATGCTATGGCATTTGAAACATGATGAAATTGATATATAATTATGAAGCACATTAAAACATGCTTTTTGTAGAATATGGGGTGCAAAGCATCTTTATTCATTTACAGGGTCAAACAAAAGAATTCTGTTACACACTGTTCTACGGGAGAAAATTGTCGACAGTGTAATTTAATGTGTTTCAGTATTTCAAACCTAATGAAAATTATATGCATTACTGAGGTGCACTATAAATTGCTCGCTTAAGTATGATTTGCATTGCATTTATCGTTCATTCACAGAGACACACAAAAGATATCGGTTACAGTTATAGGTGCTATAATTATAGTCTATGTGTCATAAGTGCATTTTCAACTTTGGTTTGCGTTTTTAAGTTTAACTAATTTTTTTCATATTACATGATGTGTATAAATTCGGTTGATCATATACAGGGGAGTACATACAAGGGAGTTCGTAAGCATTACAGACTATGAGAATGAATTGCTTAAGGGTAATTTTTAATTGTGTTGAACATTTTCCTGCTGAACTATATTTAGTAGACTAATAGAAGTTGGTGGAATATAAATAAATTCATATACAGGTATACACAAAGAACAAGATACATTGTCGTTTACAGTTGGTAATTGTTGGAAGTGAGTTTTAAGTTGCCTTATGCAGTGTTTAGCTGAATGATTTTTTTACCTTTTACCTTAATATGTGGTGTGTACAAAAGTTTTCATATAATATACAGGGCTGCACAAAAGATTTTGAGTACATTTCCATTGATTGACGAAAATTTTCAAATATGAATTTTCTAACTGAACTAAATTTTATCATGTTATGTAGCATATATCTAAATCTATAGATCATATACAGGGCTGCACAAAATAATTTGACTACTTTTTTGACAATGCAAGGTAATTTCAAAAACTCAATATGTTATGTTTTCTAAAATGTTTACTTACATATCCTCTTTTACCTTATTTATCGGTGAAGTTTCGATGCAGTATTCTGGATGTGTTGGAAAGTGTTTCATATCATAATCTATGCTTGATGCATGATTTTTTGTTCTTGTTTCAATTGATTACTGTCCATCAGGTCAAAATACTTTTTGGTCTTTCTAAAGCAGTTGCTGGTGATTACAGTTGGAACAGGAATAGATGTATCTTCTGCTGTGCTCCAATACATATCTTCAGTAGGAACGGAATGGTATCCACTTAGAAGTAGACCAAAATACTGCAAAATATCTTCATTTACAACATCCATATCTTCTCCTTTTTTGCAAAACATACAGTTTTGTCATCTCAGCAAGAAGTTCAATATTGTCATGAGGCAAAATTTTAAAAAAATAGGTCGACAGATCACAAATTTACTTACTAGGGAACTACTTTTGGTGCAGCTCGCACCTAACATTGAGACCTGGTGCATTTTTTAAAACCCTACATTCCGAATTTTGAGAATCAGTAAAATTTTCCTGTTATAATCATATTTTTTGATTTTACAGCAGCATAACTTTCTGAAAATGCAATTTTTGAGACCACTTATTGGACTATTAAACATAGAAGTTTTTTTTAAAAAAGTACTTTAAAATACAAATTAGATAGTAATAAGAATAAAATTTTTAATTCCTTTGAAAACCTATGAATTTCATTTTGAAAAAAATACAACATTATATTTGCATTTTTGGTGGTGCAAAATTGGCTGTAGAATTTTTCCCGGCAGCCCTGGCCAAATGTCATAATCTTCTGCTGTGTGAGTGAGAAGTGGTTTGGATTTATAGCTTCCTATTTGGTGACTTAACTCGCTTTTGGCATGAAATTAACATCTAAAAATCCAATAATAAAAATTAATAGTATAAAAAATATATAAAATAGATTTTAATAGTATAAAAAATATATAAAATATTTTTTAACAGAAAAATTTTATCAGTTCTCTAACTTTTATGTACAGGGCTACAAAATGCACCAGGTCTCGATGCTAAGTGCGAGCTGCACCAAAAGTGGTTCTCTTGTTAGTTAGGAAATGTCTGCAAACAACTTTTGATTGTATTTGATAGAATTCTATGTTTTTTTTAATCACATTTTCTTCTTCATGTAATTTTCTATTTAGGAGATTTTTTATTTTTTCTGTTTTTTCAGAATTCGGAATAAAATCTGTAGTTTTGAAATTACGTTTGCATTGATTGAAGGTCTTTATAGTTCTAAAATAACTTTTATTTTGTGTTCTTAATATTCTTATATTTATCAGTCAAACAGAAAAACTCTTCTGAATAAGGTTTAGTCTATTATTATTTAGCCTAATAATCTTATAACATGCTTTTTATTCTTGGTATAGGATGAGAGTTCAATATTTTAAAGAATGAAGTTTATATCAATTTGTTCTATATAATTATTTTTTTTACTAAGATATATAAAGCTTACACAAAAGAAATGTCATATCAGTTTGAAAGTTAGTGTTATGTAAATAGAATTTTACAGTAATTAATAATTAAAATTTAAAAACTATTTATAAAAGGGGAAATATAATAATGCATTTTTAAGTTGTACTTTGTCACATATTTAGAATGAATTTCCCACAAAATGAAGATATATATTTTTAAGTGATACATACTTGCCAACTTTTATACTTTAGGTGTAAAATTTACACTTTTGGAGCCTTTTTTACACTTTTACACTTAGGGCACATATTTTTACACTTTTTTGTAAAGTTTCTTCCAAGTTTCATTTTTCATCCTTTCATTTATGAATTACTTTCTAGTTGCTTATTGTAACGGTAAATGATGAATATGAGGAAAATATTTAGTATTGTTAAAGAATGAGTTCAGTTTTCATTGTCAAAAATCATCAGGAAGATTTTTAAGATATGTATTGCATTTAAGATGTCGTGTTTTAAATAAATTTGCTCTGACGTAAAGCAAAAATTAGATAAGAAAAGCTGTGTATATGTCTTTAAAATCAGTTTCTTGAGTGTTGTAATGTTTTTCATATTTTTCTCATCAAACTATCTTTATAATGGTCAGCACTGTATTATTTAATACTATTCATCTATTATGTACTTAAAATTTTTTGAAAAAGGCCATCTATGTGTTACTTAAAAATGGGTTACATGTGTTTTATGTTAAAAAAAAATGGTGTGAAATACTCTTCACGTGTCATTTTACACTTTGCCATTTTCAAAAGTTGGCAGATATGGTGATAGTAACTTGACTACTCCAGTAAGTGAACATTTATTAATCTCATGGTTTTCAATATTGACTTCATTGGAGGGGGAAAACTGAGCTGCGGCGGCAGGCGCCGTCAGCGTCTCAACTGCCGTACCCATGTCATGAGGGACATATAACACGCACGACCAGAGCCTGCTCTCTGTAAGCGTTACGGCCGACATTGGAAGGGGGAATGAGTATTCACTAACTTGACACTTTTTTGCAGAAGCCTGCTTAAGTTTACTACAATTTTCACTGTTTCACAATTCTAGTGTACAAATGAAGCTCCCAAACCAATTTGAAAATGCAGTTGTATTCAGCTGTGCAGAGACACCTTTGAAATTTTATTGGTGGACTTCAAAGGTAACAAAAAATTGGGGATAACATAAAATATTTTTGAGTGTTAGTTGAGAATGTGGGACCTTACTAACTCAGCATCTGCTTATTGACATTTTTTTCCCTTGGAATGTGGATTTACCAAGGTTCTACTGTATATATTTTCTTATATTTATTTTCTACAACCTTATTAATTAAAGGAAAATAAAATAGTTGGAAGTACTTTTTGCATTAAACACCAATTTAATTCATATTTTCTGATTAAAAGTTTTAGTTATTCTGCCCTCATTTTTTTATGGTATTTTTCATGTGGATGAAAGCTTTTCTGCTTATTCAATCAGAAATAGTATGTAATAATAATAATGGTTTTAAGTAAGCAAAAAATGCTAGAAGAAATTTTTAAAACTCAGACAGTATCAAAAGCTTTAGATTTTTTAAAGGAACATTACATTTAACTAAATCTGCAATTCTTTAAAAGAGCATTAAAACATTTATGTTTGCATTCCTTAGTTTCATTGTCTGCCTGTAGATTTTTTCCCCTGGAAAAGCAGAGCACATTAAATATAAAAGGATGACATAAACCTTTTTTTAGATATTTTGAGCAAATTGAACTTTTCAAACACACATTTACATAGATTGTTTGAATTCAATAACAGAATGTGATTCATTGGAACTTCATCTGTATTTGTTCATAATGCAGGTAAAGAGAGAAAACTTGAAAAAAAAAATAACAAATGGTTCTATTTCGTTCATATAATTAAACTTATGTTCTGTCAGATTAATATAAAATATTATTAAAGCCCTAATTATCTCATATTCTTCATGTAAAAATTTTGCTTTTCTGAAAATTATGTGCATAAATTCAGTAATTTAGAACAGTAATCTTTAGAAAGTTACTGTTTGTTTTCATTTTTAAGATAAATTTGTGTAAATAAAAATGTTTTATAATTGTAGTTGTACAATAGTTAGCTTACTTATAGCTTAGTAACTGCAGAAACATTGCATTCTTATATGCTTTATCTAAATATGTTGTTTAATCATTATTTAATGAAATTAAGTGTAGATTATTATTAGCACCTAAGCTTGCTTACTTCTGTTTGAATATATTAAAAGACTAATTATTAAACAAATTTTCAGTTTGAGATTTTCTATGTAAGGGTGATGTTACTTAACCAAAACTAGTTATTTTTTTCTGTTAACATAATTATTTTTTGTAAAACATTAACATGTTTAATAATTTCTAGAAATCTGTATATACATTTGCTCTAGTGGACTACTTTAGCTATTTAAAGATACTTAGCGACACATATAAATTACTTTCCCTTCAAAAAATATTCATAGGAACTATAAAAATATAATAAATTATAACACCTTGTTACAATATATTTCTTTTAAATGCTAAAAGGTGTAAACTGAAATTTAATATACAGTAAAATAACTTTTATTAGATTGTTGACATGTTTTGGCTCACTCCGAACCATTATCAGAAACAAATCGGAATATTCTATAATTGCACGGTCTTTATTTGAAATGCTATCTTTTAATTTTCAAAATTACACATGTTATTTTCTTATTTTTACTTGGTTGTTTATTTCCATATTTGTGACCATGGGGGAACTCGAGCCACAATTTCAGTAAGTTAAATGATGCTGCATCATTACATATTGTATTTTTGCATGTTACTATCTCTATGGTCTATCACGCAAAAATATAATATATAATGATGCAGCATCATTTAACTTACTGAAATTGTGGCTCGAGTTACTCCATGGTTACAAATATGAAAATAAACAACCAAGTAAAAATTACATGAAAATTAAATGATAGCATTTCAAATAAAGACTATGCAGTCATAGAATATTCTCATTTGTTTCTGATAATGGCTCGGAGTGAGCCAAAACATGTTAACAATTTAATAAAAGTCATTTTACTGGATATTATGTTTTTAGTTTACACCTTTTAGCATTTAAAATAAATATATTCATAGGAACTGTTTTACTTTCTATTTATTTGACTATCTTTCCTCTTTACACATAAATTTAGGGTGCAAATCAGACACACTTGCCTGGTAATCAAAATGCAAAAATGTCTAATGAAGAAAATGAACTCTACAATTCACCCCCTCCTCCTTTACCACCAAGATCATCTCGAAATTCTGATGATTTATCACCAACTTCATTTAAACTTTTGTCTGTTGAATGTAATGGAGATTCAGATATGTCTGGACATGCAATAATTGAAACAAAACATCCTAAACAGGAACCTGGTGTACAGTCTGGTCGTATTCAAGAATTAAGTAGCTTAGAAGCAGAAGAAATCAATGATAAACACCCTTTATCTGAAGAAGTCTCTAGCAAAAGCCATGTGCCCAGTACTAGTAGTGACAAGTATGTATTTATTTTATTGTTTCAGTTTCTTTCATGTGGTACTTTTTGATGTATATTTCAATTTTGTACAAACTGTTATTTTAAAATATCTTCTTTAATTTGTTCTAAAACATTAAATATTTAGCTTCAATAGAACTAAGTCAATGCCCAATTTTTCAGTATTCTAGAGTTTAAAAAAAATATATCTAAAAATTTACTTGATAAACAATTAAAAAGTAAAAATACCTTAAGTTTTTGTGATGAGATGTTATTGTGAAAAAATACTGGGCAAAATATTTTGTTTATGTATTCACGCTGATTTTTTTGGGAGGTGGGAGTTCAATCAAAACCAAAGGGTTTGAAGCTGAAAAAAAAGAGGGATCTAATAAAAATCCAAATGTGGAACCGAAAAAAGGAACACCTCTCCATTTATTCGGAATCTGAAATGACCTTCCACTCTGCTCTCTCCAGGGGGCCTTTGACACCTTCCTTGGGAGATAGTGTTCCCCCACCTCTCTCACAAGGAGAAGGGAAGTAAAAGAAAAAAAAAGAAGGAAAGAACCAGCAAGTCTTTGATAACAACTATAAAAGTTGATGTATCGATCTATTTTATTTATTTATTTCTAAGGGAATAAAAAAGAATCATAAAACAATTTTTCAGATTGTTTTCCAAAATTTCTAACAATATTTAAATATTTTTCAAAAATAGTTTGTAGTACAGTGCAACCTCGATTATCCGAGCTAATTGGGACCGCTAGTACCTCGGATATCGGAAATCTTGGTTAATAGAAATTGTGCATAAAAACTCACCGTGCTTGCGAATTTAACATCTCTTACAATAAAAAAAAATAGAACGTTTTTTAAGTGATAAAAATAAACATATATAAAGTTACGTTTCACAGCTCAACAAATTTAAAAAGGAAATCAACTTAAAATAGTAAATTTTAAAAAGCAAATTGAAAATTTTTTAACTATTCTAAATTTAATATTGAAAAATGCATTTTCAAAAATAAAACAAATCTCAAGAAAATATTTTTAAAATTTAATTACATTAATTTGTTAAATTTACATTATTTTTTTTAAAAGTCTGTTACCTTTCATTGAAAAAGTCCAGATTTTCTATCAGTGGCTGCCCGATCATGCCAATTTTTGAGCAACAGAAGATCTATCGGCGTAACATCGCTTCTTTGCTCCAAATATTTTAAGGCAGTTGTTAGTGCTTGAACACCTTCAGTATGACTTATAGTCCTTGAATCCTCAAAGTCCTGGTCCTCATTATCAGCATCATTAATGTCCAATGAGGAATTAACGGTTTGTATAATTTCTTCATCATTAAGGATTTGAAAACTTGGATGTTGGTTTTCAATGTCCAGCCATTCGGAAATGTCCTCTTCCAAAACTTCTTCACACCCTTTAATGCCATTGATAATCTCAAATAGTTCTTCGTCTGTCGGTGGGTTTACCGTCTGCTGGGATTCATCCTCTCTTCTCTTTTGAATAATTATTTTGTGGAATGATTTTCGGATCATAGCTGCATTTACTAATTGCCATGCCTGGGCAGTCATGTAGATTATGTCTTTCATAGTTATTTTTTTCAGAGCTTCATTTAGATTTTCTTTGCATTCAAGAATATGAGTGATAAGTTTCTTTTTGTAATGTCTCTTATTGCTTCAATCACCCCTTGGTCCATGGTCTGTATCAACGATGTTACGTTTGGGGGAAGAAAAATCGCTCTTATTTCTCCTGAAGTCAGCATTTCTTCTTCCGGATGACAAGGAGCGTTGTCAATCAGCAGAACTGCTTTAGGTGGTAGATTTAGCTGCGCCAAATGTTGATTTACATGTGGTACAAAGTCATCATGAAACCATTTTTCAAAAATTTCTGAGTTCATCCAAGCAGACCTATTATTTCTGTACTTCACAGGCAAGGAATTTACATTGATGTTTTTAAATGCTCTCGGTTTCTTTGATTTAGCGATGAGAAGCAGAGGTAACATATCAGTTCCACTTGCATTTGCGCAAACAAGAAGCAACACCCTGTCTTTGCTTTTCTTATAGCCTGGAGCACTGGCTTCTTCTTTAGATGCCAAAGTTTTCGATGGCAACATTCTGTAAAACAAGCCGGTTTCATCGGCGTTATAAATTTGATCTAATGTCAAATTTTCTTTTTCGATCATTTCTTCAAATCTTATAACAAAGTCTTTAGCAGAATCTTCATTGGCAGACAACTTTTCTCCTGCAATCGCCAGTTGTCTAATGCCATGTCTTTTTTTTAATTTATCTAACCAACCTTGACTTGCAGAAAAACTTTCATTTTCATGTAATTTTTGGCTGAGAAGAAGAGCTTTCTCTTTTAGAATGTTCCCGGAAATTGGAATCCCCTGCGCGCGTTATTGCTTGAACCAAAGATAGACTGCTTCATCAAGCTTTTCACTTTTGGCTTTTTTTAATGTTGACCGTTCTTCTAAGGCCTTTGACGAATCCATCTTTGAACAAAAAGCCTCTATTTGAGCTTTATTACATCTCCAATCGCCCACTGTGGTTTCACCAACTCCAAATTCCAGAGCAATTCTTTTTAAACTTTCACCATTATTAATTCTTTTAATAGCCTCAAGCTTTTTACCCACCGAAACAACAACTATCTTTCTTTTTTGGTTCTGCATTTTAAAAATGAACGACTTACTATTTGCGCGATGGTCAGACGTGAAATGATTAAAGAAAAGGTTCACAACAAAACAGGGGATTCGCGAAAGAAAGGACAAACAGAAGAATGTCATGAAACCCGAATGTCTATTGCGACAGTCGCCAATCCCCTCCACTGTCGCCAGTCAAATGTGGGAGGGGGGGTGTAATTGTCCATTAACACATTGCACCTGGTGTTCAATAGGGCCACAGGGTTACTGGAAACAAAGCATTGTTTGCTGTTGGCTTCTCAGGGTGCAATGTTTCTTGGAAATTGAGTGCTTTTGGAATAGAATAGCCTGTAGCATGGAAAGTGAACTAAAACGTGTGGTCCTTTTCAACAAAGCTCATTCACAAAAAAAAAAAGATTTTGTTATCGCCTCGGTTAACAGAAACCTGGATTAATCGAAGCTCAGTTAATCAAGGTTCTACTGTACTTCATTTCTTTTTAATGAATATTAATAATTTCAAATCATGTAAAATATTACAGCATTTTTTTTAAAGAAAAATCTAAAAAACTGTTACATAATGCATTATTAGGAAAAATTATAGATAAATAACCTAAAATATATAAATTAAAATATTGTGGTGGAATGATTCTGCTTTTCAATTAATCAGAAAAGAAAATACATTTTTATTGAGTCTAATCATTGGTAAATAAGACAGAAAAATCATACATAGAATATGAAACACCTTCCAACACATCCAGAATATTGTTACGAAACTTGATATGGTGAAAAAAGATATTTAAATAATCAATTTAGAAAATTCATAACACAGTTGAAAATTCACTTTCAGTAATTACCCACCACAGTTGGTAAGGTATTCGAATTCTTTTGTGCAGCCCTGTATTTTTATATCTGAATCATCTATATTTTTATACACAAGACACATGGCATGCTAAAATTTTATTGCTGTAAAATTCTGAAAATAAGTCCCCACCCCCTTCCCCCCGCTTTGACAACATGCAATAGTGACTTAACCCTATCACTATGTCCTATCGAAACATGCCCTGTTGTTGCCCAGGACAAATATGCTATCTATTTTTCAAAAAAAAAAAAGTACCACTTATATTTGTACAGTTTAATTTTTACCGTGTGTTACAAACATTATGGTATGAGATGTCACTGGCTGAAACTACTCAGTGAGTGATAGATTTTTTTGACAACTTGTTGAAAGTGCTTGGGGTCCGCGTGGACCCTAGGACATAGTGATAAGGTTAAGTGGGGAGGGGGCTTATAAATATAAAATTTGACTAGTGGGTCATTTTGGTCATTTTGGTTATGGGTTATTTGAACTCAAAGCTAAGTTTGACCGAGCATAGCTCGGTCTTCCCTGCTCGTGAATCTTTAAACATAGATGAAAAATTCTGCAAGACATTTAAAAGGTTAAATGTAATTAATTGAAAATGTTGAAAATTATTGACCTAACTGAGTAGAGAGAGTGCTGGGTCTACAATGCGATGAGCTAATAAGATATAGTACCCATTAGCTCGAAATTAGCTGAGAGGTCACTCTAATGAGCTTGGCAATGAGATAAACTCAATAAGAGAATAATTCTCTTATTACGAATACCTTGTTACAACCTGCAGTCGCCGACATTCTAAAGAATTAGGATACACTTACCTTAATTAGCTATCCCCGCCATTCCTCAATACTTCATTAACATCTTAATTAGTCGTTGAATAGTTGAAATGTGGGAGGGATTTTTTCTTTACTTGCTTCTCAGGGTAGCATCCAACTTGAACAAGGCAGCTCGGTGCAGCCTTTTCTACCGGAGGGTACGGCTTTCCTCCTCCACCGGGCATGTGACGCTTGCCTCATTGAAAGGGAAAGCATGTGGCTCCCTTGAAAACACTAATTGGTTGCTAATTATTTAGCATGAAGACTCTGCTCTATGAAAATTATATCCTCTTGAAGAGCTTCTTTTTCTCTATCTGCCTATAAAAATTCAGATGTGTGTGCTCAGGAATTCCACTGCTAGATCACAAAACCCAGGAGCCCCAAAAAATATATAGTACGCATGTTCTAAATGCAAACTACTTTTTATCATTTTATTGATCAAATGATACAGTATACAAAACGGTACTGAACTATGTTAAGAAAGTCAATAAAACCACAAATCGCTTTTGACTCTCTGTTGGGCACGCAGAAGTACTTCATAAAAATTTGATCTACCTACCTGCCACCCATCGCATTATCTGTCTTGTCTTTAACCAAAAGTGGAGGTGGGGTTAAAAGAGAGTAACTTTTTGTTTGGATTAGTTAGGATTTGGAACTGGAAGTTGCTAAGAAAAAAAAAAAGTTCAATTTGATGCATGCAAAAAAAGATAAGGTAGCTGATTTGCTTCACTATCAATTTAAAAGGTTAAAGTTGTGCGATTTATTCATCTGCATAATTAACTATGAGACTGATTATTACTTTGATTAATAGCTTAATTAGATAAAATATTTGTCTTTTAATTCAGTTTTGAATTTTCAATCTGTTCTTTGTTTATTTATATATTTATTTCGCACAATTTATGACTGTTATGTCCTTAATAAATATTTAAGTGATTCTGATGATTATTTACACCTAATGTATGCTCAGCTCTCAGGGATCTGTCTAGGATTTTTCTTTTTTTTTCACACGAATTCCTGTTTTGTGAATTATTTTTACTTTTGTGATAAAAACAATTTCACTAAAACTCAGGGCATCTGGAGAAGGGGGATTAAAGTCTAAATTCTTTTAAGTGTTAAAATAACAGATAAATTTTTTAAAAAAAGTTTCTGCAGAATAAAAAATTAAAAAAAATTTTTGATTAGATTATCTAAACATGGAGTTTCTGCTACAATTATATTTTGGCAGCCTGCTTTAGAAAACTTCATAACTGTATCGCAGTCCTTGGTATCCAATGATAGATTTTTTCTTTCATAATAATTGGAGTTTTGAGAATAGAAACCTGTAGGTTTCCAACATTTCATACTTTACAAAAAATAATTATGAATTGGACATAAACTAATTATGCTAAATAATAATAACAACCTAAACAAAAACTTTGACAGTGTTTTGGTGGATCATGTGATATGTTGGGCATTTTGTGAAAGATCAGTTTTTCTCGGACCAGGCCCATAGCTAGGTGAGGGTCAGGATGGGCAAAGCCCAACCTGGAAAAAATTTTGCCCATCCTAATGTGATTGACTCTATATCCTGATTGAAACACTAAATTTCCAAACTTTTCTTTATTTTTTTTTTTACTTTACTTTTTTAAGACAAGACGAAACAAACAGCTGCCCATCCCCAAAACCTCTCAATTCAGCTGTTAAACAAAAAATTTCATTTGTAAAACCTTTTTTTGCTCTCAATCCAAGAGCTGGTGGAGACTGCAGCATGGGACATTTCTCGCTTTCTAAAAATTTACCTTACTGCTTCCCCAAGGACTCAAACTAGATACTTTAGAGAATAATAGGTGTTAAACATTATCCTCTTGACTGACTTGATCTGATTAGCTGATCCCCGTGAAAATTGTTTTCTTTGTACAACTGCCACACATGAAATTTATTGTAATCAGGTGCAGTTGAAACCAAAGGCTTGGATTTTCAGTTACATTTTGCTGCCTATTTCATGGCTTGACATGACAGGATCTACAAAACAGGCAGCTACCCTGTGTTACAACATGTGATTATATCATTGTTAACTTCACTGGGTTGCTTTTGAGAGCTTTTTAACAAAAGTCGAAAACATTCTTTGAAATCTTTCTGTACATCTTTATAAATGATAAAAGTTTGTGAAATCAGTGTCACAAAGTATTGTAACATTTAGAAAGAAGGGGGGGGGGGGTTCAGTGTAAAGGGAATTTATAATTGCTTTATAAATGTCATCTATGAGCTTTTAATACTATACAGTGCTTGAAAAAAGTTTAAGACCACATTCTAATTTTGTTATTTAGAATAAAATTCAAAAAAGTGTTATATATCTTGAATTTAGACAAATATATCTGATATAATATGTGAACTTAATTCAATTGTAAATGTAAAAATGCATTTTTATCTGCAAGTGTTAAAATCTTGTAATTTTAACAAATAGAAATAAGTTTAGGACCAGTAGCTTCTTTTAAATCTAGCATAATGAGATGATGTCATGACTGCAGTATTTTATGCGGGACTCATTTGTCATGAAGTTTATAGGTTAGTACTTGCTAGATTTGAAGTTTTGGGATATGCAACTTCTAGTTTGATCATGGATCACGGGAAATCATTGACTGAAGAGATAAAGGGTAAAATCGTGACTATTTTGGATTGCAGGCTGAGTGAAAGCCAAATTGCCTTAAAAATAAATAAATCTAAAACTCTTGTGCACAATTTTCTTTCTGATCCAGTGAACTATGGAAGAAAAAAAAAAGTAGATGGAACAAAACTCTCAGCCTGGTGTAAACGGAACATTATTAGAATGGCGGTTCAAGATTGTGCCTATTCTTCTGCTATGAAATCTGCTCTAGAACTCTCATTAATGTCCAAAACTGTTAGAAATGTGTTAGAAAGTGCCAATTTTTTTAAATATGCTAAATTTTAAGCCAAGCCAAAACTATAAAAGCATCACATTGATGCAAGACTACAATTTGCATCGTCTAATGTCTTAAATTGCAATCTATGGCAAAAATTGGTTTGTAGTGAGGAAAAAAATTCAACATTGATGGACCAGATGGTTTAAGATATTACTGGCATGATTTATGAAGTGAGCCATATCTGCTTCAAGATGTGTACAAGGTGGGGGCTTAGTGATGATCTGGGCAGACTGCAATGCAAATGGAAAAACAAGTTTGGTTTTCACCAAGACAAAGATGAACGCCTTTGACTGTCAAAATATTCTTGGTAATAATTTTGTTCCACTTACAGATGAACTTATAGATCAGAATTTGGTGTTGCTTCAAGATAACACTTCTATTCACAAGTCTGTAACAACTTCACATTGGGTATCTACAAACAACATTAAAATTTTGGACTTTCCAGCTAAAAGTCTTGACTTAAATCCCACAGAAAACTTGTGGAGAATCTTGGTTCATCAAGTTTATGCCAATGGAAAGCAGTTTGATTCAATTTTTTAATTGAAAGCAGCCATTTTGGAAAAATTGAGCCAAATACACATTTCCACATGCAAAAACTGGGCCAAATCCTTTCCAAAGCGTCTTTTGTAAGTCACCTATGTTAAGGAGAAGCAAACAAGGTGCTGAAAATTAATGTACAAATCTTTTACATATGTAATTTAAATATACTGGTCCTAAACTTTTTTCCACCAAGTTGTGTTATGTAGAAATTAATTTTTGTTTATTACTTTCTTCTATCTATAATAGAAGAAAGTATTGTAATCGAAATTTTTTTTCACTTCCAGTTTTCGATGGATTTACATGTTTTAGGGGTCAGCGATTCCGAAAAACATTTTTTTACAAAATATCTGCCTGTCTGTATGTGTGTCCTCTTTGTATCATCGAAAAGTTTATGAAGTTATGCTACAAATTGAACCAAATTTCATTTTTTGGCTTTGGCTAGCAGGTCCCACTTGAATTTGGGGATATTCCAGCAAAAGGCGGCACTGTGATAGCGATTCTTGTTCCATTTTCATTATTGCATCATCGAAAAGTGTATGAAGTTAAGCAGAAATTTGAACTAAATTTTATGTATATGTTATTGACTATGGCCTGCAGATCCCAGTTGAATTTTGGGATATTCCGCTGGATGGGGGCACTGTGATAGCCATTTAAAGATTTCAAATTCAAAGAGATGTACAAAAAAAATTAGAAATCCTAAAAGTTTCTCAAATAAATGTTCGGTCTTGATTCAAGGATTCCGGAGCAATTTTTGTTTTGCCTCTATCTTAAAAAATGGCTGAGATATAGCAGTTTGAAATGTTAAAGTGGCTGCCATTTTGAAACAAGACGGCAGCATTCCTCTATAAACGGGTTTAATTTATGAGTTTTTGTGAACATGAATTCTGGCAAATTTTCTTTCATTGTTGTAATCATTGTTCTAACTGTTATATGCTTAACATTATATATTCATATTCGCCAGTGTAAAATTCTCGCCAAGCTTGTCGACACTTGGTAAAATATCATCAAATTTGGCAACAAAAATAGGTAGCCATAAATGAAGCCAACTTGGCTATAGCTGACTACTGATACTGATACTGAGGGAGGGGGGTGTGCTTTGAGACCTATAGTGGCTAGGCTGTTGTCTCGAATGATCCAAAACCAGAGGCGAATGCAAGCTTGACATCACAGTTCAGAAATAAGATGTACATAAAATGAAGAGACAAATTTCGTAGTAAATAATTACAGTTCTTGATATAACAGGATTAAAAGCGACCGAGGCTATTCAAAAATTGAAGGGTAGATAGTCGAAAATCCTTGGACTTGCAGAAGGTTTTTGAGAATTCAATAAAAGAATGGAAGCTATTACCGTTCAAAACAGAGGTATCCCAACAGGAATTTCACTGATTACGGTACTTTGCACATGAGAATATAATGTGCTCCAAGGAGTCGGGAACCCGGCAGCTATTGCACCTATCATTTTCCACCATACCAAAACGGAAAAGAACAGCGGGAGTAATCAGCATCTTACAGAGTAGCCGCGTCGACTGGCAGCCCAGAGATATGTCTGCTGTATCACTGGGATTTCACCGTGAGATGCTAGATACTTGCTTGACCTGTACTGCTGCTGGAGTGACAGATAGGTTTGCTGTTTCTTGTTGTAATGAATGAGGTTTTCTGGAGAGATCCAGTTTATCAGGACATCAGAATCATTTACCTCTTTCGCAATATGATCAGCCATTTAACGGGATGCCCCGGTGACCGGGAACCCAACAGATTTTAATCCTAGGAATAAATGAAGCGGCTCTCTGAATTTTGTTGTTAAGCCACAAGATAACCCTGGGGGACTTGATGGACACCGACTGGAGCACTGTAAGCACCGATAAGTTGTCAGTAAGAAGGATGGTAGGGCGATCAAAGAGAATCAGTTCATCAAGGGCAGTTCCACTGGCTAACGCCTCTGCTGTGAAGATAGAATTTATTGGGTGAGTTCTGTACCCAAACTGGGAGGACTTCATGCATCCGGCAATCGCAGCTATTGAGGACGGCTTTGAGGCATCAGTAGCTATAATATTCCATGAATGTAGAAACTCTGAATATATTCATTGTACAGAGGGACAATGATACTGTCATCAAGGTCTTTTCGCTGAAAGGGCAGGTCTGATAGGTAAAACTGGACTGCTTCCCTAATACACTGGAGAGGTAGCTGAAAGGTTATCAAATGCTCAGGATGGCCATCAATTTCCTCAAAAACTTCAGCAATGCTGGCAATATTGCCTGCAAACGAATTAAGATTTCTGTCATAAAATTCCCAAAGTGGAGACCAGCTGCCCAATGAGCAGTGTTTAATCCAGAACCCAAAAGCGATCATACTGATTCTGTCAGTAAGTGGGGGAATACTGGCATGCCTGCGTAAAATAAGGTTTGGAACCCATTTAGGTAGACCAAGAGCCGCTTTGATGGCAGTAGTTTGCAGAACTCTACCTTCTTAAAGAAGGACTTATTAGCTGTTTCGAGTATAGCCGCACCGTATTCTATCATTCTCCGGATGGAGGAGGTGATATGATCATGCACCGTATTGTTTGTGCGCTAATGCCTTTAGAATATTGATTCTATTGAGCGCTTTCTTCCATAGGTACTCTTCCTGTTTGCGAAAAACCCCTCGTCTTGTCAAACAGAAGCCAAGTAATTTCATTTCTTCCGTCCAATTTATCAAGCCACTACTAATACAGAAGTCAAAGTCACATTCTCCATGCTTTCTAGATAGATTTATTGCGTGGCATTTGTCTGGGCGAATGGCCAACTTCCAATAATGGCACCACTGGGCTATCAATCTAAGAGCCTCCTGAAGTTTGTCTTGACATAGAGCCAGCGAGGTGTCTGCACAGTAGATAAATATATCATCTGCAAATATCAGGTATTTTACTCCAAGTCCTTCCAGAACTTCAAAGAAGTCAGACATGAAGATTGTAAATAAAATTGGGCTACCGCCCCCTGGGGCACCCCGCGATCGATTACCCAATGTAATGAAAAAAGACCCCTCCAGGCCACTTTAATTCTCTGAATCGACAGAAACCGGTATAGCCAACGGAGGATTGGCCCGGTGATACCAATTTGCTCACACTTGAGAATAAGCCCATCGACATAAACCGAATAGTATGCAGCTTGCAGATCAAGTGAAATTCCCAAGATAAACTTTTTTAGCCTCTTTGCCTGAGTGATGTCCCAATGTAACATCACAAGAGTCGTGTGGCTATCCTTCAATGGCTGGAACCCCAGATGTCTGTGTCTCAGAATTTTCCTTTCGAGAAGGTAATGGGTAATACGATTCGCTATTATTCGCTCGCATATCTTACACATAACCAAAGTCAATGCGATGGGATGATATGAGGCCACTTCACTTTTTCGCTTCCCAGGTTTTAAGATCAGAATGATTATAGCAGATGTCCAGGTCAGAGAAATGTCTTCAGAAATCCAAATCTTGTTGTATACTTGAAGCAGTTGCTGTAGCGAATGCTCATTGAGCCCCTTGAAAAGAGCTGCACTTATTTTGTCTTCTCCTGGTGATGTTGTCTTTGTTCTCTTAATTGCCTCTCTTACTTCCACCAACTCGAAGGGCTTATTTAGCTGTTCACTATTCGCTTCACCATATTCCAACGGTAAAGGCTCATGAGCTGCCTCCTTACCGAAATGACTCGCAAAGATCTCTGCTTGGGCATCAGCATCCGTAATTAAAGCATCATCATGTGAAAGGCAAAAGTGAGAGTCAGGGGGAGTACATGATCGATTTCTGATTTTCCGGAAGACTTTATATAGCATCCGAGGGTCACTGGCATTCTAGCACACTGAGTTCCAAAACTGACGCTTGGATGCATTGACAACCTGACGAAGCTTGGCTGCCACTCTCTTGTATTTCTTCCGAACTCCATAGAAACTGTCTGACGGGCTTTCCACAAAAGAAACTTTTTTTGTTTGTACAAATTGCTACATCGAGACGTCCACCAGGCTGGAAGACCCTTCGCTGGAGAGCTTCGGGAAATCTTGTTCATGGCCATGGACTGCTGAACCGCAGTGAGGAACGAGGCGTGATCTGTAACTGGGCTTGAATTAAGATATGCATTTACGTCCTGGCAGATTCAGTGCCACCTAAAGCAGGTAGTGCTGGCCTGAAATGGAGGAGTGAGGTCCACCGATATAGAAATTGAAAGGTGATCGCTATCGAAAAGCTCATCTTGAACATGGAGGGAAATGCTGGCAAAAATATCTGCAGAGCACAGTGACAGATCAATAAGGGAGCTTACTCCACTAGGAGCTATATGCGTAGGTACCGAGGTGTTCAGTACACTGAAGGAGCTGTCTGCCATCTAAGTAACAAAGCTCTCACTAGCCCTTGACGCCGTCAGTGCCCCCCTTAAGGAGGTGGTGCAAATTGAAGTCGCCTAAAATAAGTGAAGATCCCGAAAGGTCATCACAAGCCTTTTCTAAGTCGCCAACCACCAGGCCCGTACTGGAGTATATGTTGATAATATTAAGATATGAGGCACCTTGAGAAACCCGGACACCCATTATTTCATTAGTTGAGCTGGTATTAGGCAGGTTGATTCGGGAGGAAGACCATGAAGATTTTACAGCTATGGCCAAGCCACCACTTGGGCAACCTAACCTATCTTGCCGATATAAAACCTTTCCGGGGGTGTTAAAATTTTTCCCTGGAGTTAAAAAAGATTCTTGTAAAACCATCAGCAGTATTAAATGGAGGGCAGTTTAACCAAGCCTGTTTATTATTGATACTTCTACAGTTCCATTGAATGATAGCTATTCCCATATAGAATAAAAACAAAATATGGGAGGCATGAAAAAAAAAAATAAAGGCACCACAATTGTTAAAGCCAGGCAAAACTGCACCTTGCAGTTCCCAGTAACCAAAAAATAAAAACAAACCAATCCAAAGCTGGAATGGTTATGTCACCCGGGAGCCCCCACCCTGGTTAGGGCGTTTGCGCCTCTCTGGTGATAAATCACTTAATTTTGCTAAACAGTTGAGAATCGTAGTATTCAATGCCGCGATTGACTCTGCGACCTTTTCAGACTGCTTACTAGTATAATCAATTATGATTTTTAACATGGTGTTAGTGCGTGTCTCTATGATTTTTTGTAACTCGTCAAATTCAGTTTTTTGTGCGCTTGTTATTTTTTGGCATAGGATTTGTGTTCTGTTTTCTGGAAAAATTGCCTTCGGGTGTCAACAAATGACAGGAAATTGTGGCATTTGAATTGTAGAAATTCCACTTCCTTTAGACAAGAAGAACATTGATGATAGTCTGCTCTGTGTTCACCCCGGCAGTTGCTACATGCCACAGGATCCGTACACAGTCCTATATGTTGGTTGCCGCACGTTGCACATGTTTGCTCAGCTTTACATCTAACAGTGGTGTGGTTAAATTTATAACACTTCTGACATTGTCGTGGACGGTCTATAAACTGTTTAATTTTCCGGATAGAGAACCAAATTTTCACTTCATCTGGAAGAGAGGTCCCCAGAACTGTAATCAGCACCGGGGAGACCTCATTTTTGTTATCCTTTCGTACAAATCTACAGCAACTCAAGGATCTGTAAATTGTTCGTTTCAACTATTTCTTGGCCAACTTCTACCAGTGGGATGTCAACTGGAACATTAAACAATAAAAATCTGTTAGTTAAAATTTCCCAAGTAACTTTTGACGAGACATAACTCCAAGAAATTGTGTGATTTTGCATGTGGCTATAGCACATGAAATATCTTTCGTGCTGATTATGATGCTCCCTGTTTGAGTGAATCTAATATCATCAATGTTCTTAAAATTTTCAATTTTTTCTTTAATTTTTGTTTGGACAACACGAGGATCTCGCTTCGGTATAGCCCCAGTCTCAGCACTTGTCAAAAAAATTTTTAACTTCATGCCTCTGTTTCTGGCAGCCATTTGTAATAGGGATTCCATGGATGCAGACGAATGAGCAACGTTGTTATTCACACCTAGAAACCCACACTCTTCTGGTTCAGTCATTTCCACATTTGCCGGTGGTATTTCTGAAACATGGTCTGAAACTACATTAATAATAGAATTTGCCATAGCAGCAGTGCTACTCTATCGTGTACAGCCAAAAACAACCAACGAAACACAGATGTAACCGGCACGGAAGCCGGCCAAAATAGTTTACTTCTAATAAAATAAATATGCTTATCCCAAAATGAAGGGACACAATATATATCTTAAGAAAACCAGACAAAGTCAGTACAATACTTAGACCACAGGTAATTCAGGAACAACACCCCAGCCGCTTATACAGTAAACGCCCCTCACGTGAAACACAAGGAGCTCACCACCATCCAAGCGACCAAAAAAACCATAGCTGACTAATTTGATGACATTTTCATTCAAATTCATTATTGACAAGAACTGGGAATGAATCGTCTGTAATCGGGTTCCACACATTTTAGCTTTGTGTGTTCCAGTAAAATTAGATTAAAAAAAGAAACTGGGTAGTTATTTTTTTCAGCCGGTATGGGCCAGAAGGACTTTTCGTAGTTGTGTTGTACATCAGCTGCTCGTGCAATGAAGGTTGCTCTGTATCCAGCAAACCCAATGATTTGTAAGCAGCTGACATACAACAGAATGATGAGAAATATTGATTTTATTGCCAATGTGATAGCAAATTTCGAAGTATTAACATTTATGAGATAGAAGAAAGTTTTGGGATTAGCCCATCTGACTAGTTTTTTAAAACATATTATTGTAATTTAAAACAAATAACAAAACTTTATATGTATGATTTTGTAATTATATTAGTTTTTCATTAAAATAAGAGTTTTACTATTTTTGTTGGTGGTTCTAAACTTTTTTCTGCACTGTATTTGATATTAATTGAATGATATAAATTTAATTTACAAATGAGACTATTACAGAAATTAATTACCTTTTTATAAGACAATAGGTTTTTTTTTCTGGTGTTCTTTTTTCTTTTCATTTTTACTTTTAACAAATGCAACGTCTTTTTTATTCTACTTTTCGGTTGTTTTGTCTACTGCTTCCTATATGCAATATAAATTTCCAAATCAGTCTCACAGTTTCTGCATGGAAAAGAAGAAATAAATTTAAATTTGTGAAACGGAAAAACAAATTGAAAATTTAACAAAAGTGTAAAAGTGTGAGCATTAACATTTTTTAGTGAAAGACACTTTATTAGAAAAACTAATGAACTAGACTTAGTAATAAAAAATATTCATTTCTTAAAATTTATTTAGTGTTTCTTAAATTTATAAATTTGAATATATATATATATATATACAAAAATTTACAAACAATATTCAATTAAGGCTGTTTGTGCAAAATATCTTTTCCTCTCAACAACACAAAACTTTGTAATACATTTGCAGACTCATTTTTACATCTAAAATCATGAAATTTACAGGCATATTGAAGTGATTTAGAATTAAGTAGCATTTTTCATTTTTTGATAAATGCATTGAATCTTGAATGGTTGTTCCCCGAGTATGATCTTTCTTGTGCTGTCATGTCACAAAAATTGGATTATACCACCTATTTTTGCTCTATTTTCTGAAAAATTCTTTGTTTTTATAGAAAATAGAAAAGGCTAATCACTGTCAGGGGATCTGAATAAAAATAATTGTAACTTCCGTGCATTAAGAAAAAAAAATGTCTTTGTGATGTGATTATGTTAGAAAATAGTGAGTTTTGACTTGAGACTGACTTATTTCCATACCTTTCATTTTAAAATATTACGTTTTGTTCCTTGCTTCCCTAAAAAATAATAATGAATCTTTTTCTTTTCTTATATAATTGTATATGTATATTTATTTAAAAAGACAAAATGCTTTCTGATTATGAACATAAAACTTTCATTTTAATAATTTATACAGAATTTTTAAAAAAAATTTTAAACTTGTCTAAAATCTTTTATATATATATATTTGAATGCACTGCTAATATAAATGAACATAAAATAATGTAAATTAAAATTATTTAATTTAAAAACACAACTTATTTATATCATTTCAAATATTTTATTAAGATATGAAATATTTTGTGTCTTAAAAAAGGGCTTCAAATTTTAATTCTAATAATTAAACAAGAAAAATAAGATTAGATTGGGAAACACTTTCAACATTATGAAAATTTTGCAAAATTTTCATATTTTTTTACTGTTACAGAAGATCTGTAAATAAAATTCAATGTTCGTTTTTTTTTTTTTTTTTTTTTTTTTCTTCAGATAATATTGGGCATTTATGGCAGTCTGATCACAACTCGTATGACAAAATTCACAAAAATAGACTATTACAATAAGTATAAAATAGTTTAAACTCAAAGCTTGGTCTTTAATAAGCAAACCATTTTAGTAGAAAAAACTTTTATGAAGGAATCAATTTCAAGGTGTTGATTAAGTCTCTAAAATCAAAGATATTGATCTCATTCAATGTTGAACAATCTTATTTAAATCTTTATTTTGGTGAGAAAATCATGCGACTTCATCACACATAATCTGGACTATAATTTAACTAAAACAGTTCGTAAAATTTTAATTTATGTAATTTTACAAATAAGTGATTGACACAAAATTTCATATACAAAGTCCCAAAGTTGACATCAAAGTTGCCAAGTTTTCTACTAAGATTGACATCTATACTGGCCTATACATTCTACCCATATTCACAAAGGACTGTAAAATTACTTTTACAGAAACAGTGTATGTATATGTAAAAGATATTTCTGGTACTTTCTATAAAAAATCTTTAGTTTAAAAGAGTATAATATTACAGAAGTCATTTCAAACAATGGCTGCTTATAGACGGTATTATATTTGAATTATTTTGTGTGGTCCTGTATATCGACAATGATACAATAGCATATATGTATCAAAATTCTGTTGTACATTCCTATAAACATAAACGAACGACAAATGCTACACACTCTTTGTTCTATACAGAACTAAATATAGTAGATCTCAATACCGAATATCATTTTTGTTATGTTTAAAGTATTGTAAAATCATTAAAGTGTACTTCAAACAATTACTGCCTGTCTATAGTAAAATTTCTGATTTCTTTTATATGTACTTTGTAAAAAAAAAAATAATAATAATAATAAAAATACTACACACACCACTTTTAATAGGCAACATGATGAGGCGCAGTGATCGCTAACCTTTTGGGCCTCTCAAATCGCTAAATTCATAATTTAAAAATCCACAGACCATTAGTATGTTTTTTCTTTTAAACCACAAATACATTTGTACAATATTGATCACAGAACTTCAGTTTTATTAATATTTAATATAACACTTATTTAATATAACACCTAGTTTAATCTAGGAAAAAGAGATTTGTAGCTTTTTGGCTAATTGCAGCCAATAACTATTAGCCAAATAAAAATAGGTTTAGCCAAGAAAAAAACTTTTATTTATACAAAATTTCTATATAAGTGAGTGAGTATTATTTTTAATTATGCAATATACAAACAGTACATCATTATGTAAGATTGACCCTTCGAGATTTGGCCATACATCACACATCAAATGCTTTTTTAAATAGAAATTCTTTTTAAACTTCCCCTTCCAAATTAATCACCATTAAGTTACTCCCATTTTTGATTGTCAGTCTATTTCTGAAGTCAGTTTTTGTTATACTAGGGGGCTCTGCCCCCTGCTCGCTACGCTCAACAACCCCCGTTCTGGTTTCACAGCCTCATAAAACCTGGTAATGTATCCTGCTTTAAAAAGATGATGATGATGATATCACGAACGGCGACAATCTTCTGTAATCAGGTTATAATGCTTTTTCATTTAACTGGTTATAATGCTTTTTTATTTTTAATATTCATGTGTAAACACAATTTTTATGACGTAATTTTCTTTATTTCCTGCTTTCAACACGTGATCATTTAATTATTATTTTAAACTTACATTATTGTTTTTAATAGTCTCGCGCAAATACATTTTTTATTTGAGATAAAACATAATCCTTTGCGCTTATTTAGAAATTGGCAACAATATAAAAAAATGACTTTTTCAATAAAAGATTTTTTACTCGATTTTTAAGGATTTTTTGAGTTTTTATTGTCCGACCGTGATAATTCTTTTAATTTCTGAAAGCTTGTTATATTTTGCGTCTGGTGGTATGATTTTCGAATCTGTAGGATGGCTAGAAAAAAAGTAATAGCTCCTCAAAAAAGTCCCTGGTAAAAAAGCGATGAGTATAACCCGGAATATCTACGCTGAATTTGATTGGTCCATTTCGTTTTTGGCTCAGTTCCAGATTACTTTTTTTTTAATATAGAAGGATTCACAAGACTCAATCCCCTTTCACAATCTGCTGTAGACAACAGAATTGTTGCTACAAATTCATACAAAGAAGTCACATTGGGAAACATGTCAGTAATGCCATCTTTATGGAAAAAAGAATATAATCAGCTGGTTTCATTTCTTTACCCCTTGTTGCCAGAACCTGCCTGAACAACTTCCATTCATGAACCGTTTTGGTTTCATTTTCTAAGTTGGGATCATCAACAAACTCTTTTAATTTCCTCAATACTTGTTTAACGCAAATGACGTCACACTATTTGTAAGATGCTTGCACAGAGAGGACAAGACAAATTTTGAAGTGAGCTGCTGGGACAGATGTGGTTTGAGATTCTTTTCATGCGGCATCAGCAGGTTGACGAAAGGCAGGAACAACAGAATGGAAATGATGTATGTTTTTTTTTTTTTTTTTTTTTTTTTTTTGCTGTTGCTATTTGGCTAATCCACTAAATGCTTTGGGGGCAAAAGGTGCTTTCAGTTAGCTTTTTGGCTATTTGGCTAGCTCTAGATTAAACCCTAACACTTATTTAACCACTTTACCGGTGACAGGTATGGGGAAACAGTGCTTTTCCCCCCGACTTATCTCGGGGCAAATGGTGAAGTGGTTAATATAACAAAATTAGAAATGCTTCATAAATGCAAATATTAACTTTTTGTGGAAAGCCAAAGAATAATAATTACCTGTTTTGCAAATAAATAACAAATAACATCTTTTAACTTAATTACCAATACCTGTCAAACGGATTTTTATTTTTCCAATCCCTTGCGATTCCATTTTTGCAGGTTTTATTGTAAAAGAATTTCTTGGGATATTATTATTTTTTCATTACTAATAAAATATAAAAATGCAAATGTCCAGATTTTTCTGAGGACCACTACAGACAACCGGCTGCTATAGCAAACCTCAACAACATCTAATACTTTCATAGCACTCAAGCATATTTACAAAAGTTAGATTGTGGACAGAGTGAGTGATGAACTAATAACACTTTTCAATTAATATTGGGAAGGGCTGTAAGCTTTTACTGAATACATATTTTAAAAAAGATTGTAAAAGACTAGAAAAAAATTAAGTAATTTTGCCCCTCCTGGAAAAAAATTTGCCTGTCCTGGAAGCATCATCTAGTTACGGGTCTGTCAGGTTCTGTTTTTCTGAGATTGAATTTGTGAAAAGTCTAAAAACAGACCCAATTTTCCTCTGGACAATCCCCTGGCTCTAGAAAAGCATTTCAGTTGTTTATTAACAACTTTATGCTGATAATATGATTATATTGATTGATTATAATTTCAAATATAATGTGCTTTATAGTTAACAAATTTAGTAGAATTAGCTTGGTATGCAAAGTTGCTTTTTAAACATGGGTTCAGCAAAACACTGTTAAAATATTGCCTAACTCCTGATCCAGATTTGTATGGATCATACCAAAATTTTGACAGTTAATTAGAAACCTTTAAGGCTCTGCATCAGTAAGAATTGAAATTTCCCCTTTCCATGTTAAACCAATGGTCGTGGATTCCATTCGTATTTATAAAATATCACATCAGGAAATTAATATTTTTGACTTTTTTTTTTTTGTGTTCTTCTTAAAGGGTGTCTCTTATTTTCTGCATTGAAAAAATATTTCTAAATTATATATATATATATATATATATATATTTTTTTTACTTAAAGTCTTAAGAAGTCAGCGAGATGTGAATAACACTAAATAACTCCAAAACTATTTGAAGTTTTTAAAATTGGAAAAGGTGGTAAAAAAGTGCATGTTCTCATTTATTCATATAAATTTAAAAAAAATTGTTTAAGTTTATTTAAACTCTAAATATTTTATAAATAAGCTGAAATTGCTGAAAATTTTATCCCCCGCTAAGATCAAGGCAGCAGAAGGACTGGAGTTGACCTTTGACATCACACAGGTTGAATGTCAAGGGGTGGGTATTTCCCTCTAAAAATGGGAAGTTTATGTGTATTGTGCATTTAAACATTTTTGGGCTCTCCTTATTATTTAGAAAAAGAGAAAGAATAGGTTGTTTTCAGTTGTACTAAAACTTAGTAATAAAATAATAATTACCAAGTAATTATTAGTAAATTATTATTAAGTAATTATTAATTATTTACTAAGTAATTATTTAAATATTTTTTCTCTATGTACTGTTGTTTTTCCCCAATGTCTTTTGTTTAAATTACATATTATAAATAATTTCTGGAAAATAAATTACGTCAAACACTATATGAATATATTTTTAAATATGTAGCCTATATTTTCTTCAATTTTCTGCACTTGGTTTTGACACATGAAAAGATTTTTATCCTTATATGCGTGGGAATTTCAGATATTATTAGGATACAAAAAACAAATAGTTTTATTATCTTTTTTCCCTCTAAAAGTGGTATCCTTCTTAAGTAAAAGTTGATTGCTAACTTATTGTTTATTTTTGTCTCCTTAAATAAATTTAAAATATTCGTTTTAATGTTTATAGAAAAATAGACTTTTTGTATTTAAAGAATTTAAAAAAAAAATTATCTCACGAATCATGTAAAATATAAAATATGTGTTTAAAAAAAATGTTCTAAAGTATCTGCTGATATATTTTAAATTCTAATCCATTTGGATAATTTGTTTTATAATTTTGTCAAATTCGAAAATAGTTCCAAATGCTTTATTTTCAAATACCTTAAAAACTTCTCTATATATTTAATGAGTATTTTAAAAATTGAAGAGCTTAGAAGAAAATATGTAACAAAAGTTAAATTTAAATAAAATGTAGTGAAAGCTTTTTGTTGTAAATTTTGTTGATTCATTTTCTTTTTTGAAGCATATGTTTAAAATGCTAACAAGTAACACTGAACTAACTCTCTCAGAAAAACTGATTACTATTTAATTTTCAATTATTAAAAATTATTAATATTATTTAAATTATTAAATATTAATAAAAGAGTTTTTATCAAAATTATGACACTCTTCATTTTTTATTTATATTTTTTTTTTACTTCTTAGTGTTTAAAATATTTCGTATTTAGAGATTTATCATCTGTGGCCAGCCAACGGAAAAACACATTAAAATTAATTTATTGATTTATAATTAAGTTCTAAAAATAGTATATTGTCATTGGAAACACAGTTGTGCACAAATTTTTTATGAATCTAGCATATCGAGAAATGACTGAAAAATCGTTTATAAAATTCCATCTTTACATACAAAAAACTAGTCGGATGTGCCAATCCCAAAACTTTCTTCTATCTCACACAGGTTTCGCATACACTAAAAAGAATCAGCACCAATTTATATCAAGGTCTAACTGAATCTAAAGTTTTAATAAATTCCGTGCATTAGTTCTTGAGATATGACTATTGCTAAAATCATGTGAATCCTGCAAAATGCAGCATAGCAGCGCCACCTGTTGGGAGATTTAGACCAAAACCTAATCAACAACAACTTATGTCAACGTCTAACTGAAACTGAAGTTTGATGAAAATCCGTGCATTAGTTCTTGAGATATAGTTATCGTGATAATAATGAAAAAAGTAGCATACCAGCAACATCTATTTATGTCAAGGTCTAACAGAATCTGAAGTTTGATGAAATTCCGTGCATTAGTTCGGGAGATATAGCTATCGTAAAAATTGAGAAAAACGTGGTATGGCAGTGCCACCTGTTGGGATATCTACACCAAAACGTAATCAGCGTCTATTTATGTCAAGGTCTAACTGAACCTGAAGTTTTATGAAAATAAGTTCATTAGTTCTTGAGATAGAGCTATTGCAGAAATTGCGAAAAATGCAGCATAGCAGCGCCACCTGTTGGACGATTTCAACCAAAAACTAGTCAGCACCAATTTATATCAGGGACTAACAGAATATAAAGTTTTATTAAATTTCGTGCATTAGTTCTTGAGATACTGCGCCCACAAAATTTTTGTCACATACAGACAGACATTTTCTAACTAGTCGGATGTGTCAATCCCAAAACTTTCTTCTATCTCACACAGGTTTCGCATACACTAAAAAGAATCAGCACCAATTTATATCAAGGTCTAATTTAAACTCAAGTTTTATTAAATTCTGTGTGATATTTCTTGAGATATGACTATCACTAAAATCGTGTAAATCCTACAAAATGCTGCTTAGCAGCGGCACCTGCTGGGCAATTTTTACCAAAAACTAATCAGCACCAATTTATATCAGAGACTAACTCAATATAAAGTTTTATTAAATTCTGAGCATTATTTCTTGTGATAGAGCTATTGCAGAAATCGCGAAAAATGCTGCATAGCAGCGCCACCTGCCGGGCGATTTTTACCAAAAACTAATCAGCACCAATTTATATCGGGGACTAACTGAATCTAAAGTTTTATTAAATTCTGAGCATTAGTTCTTGAGATTGTCAGTTTGTAAAAACAAACTGTCTTAAAATGTAGCAGAGCCATTTTATTATATCTTAAACGCAGCAAGAAGCCCATTTAAGAAGTATGATTTAAAGTTATATATATTTCCAAAAGTAACAAAAGTTCATTATATAAATAGATCATCCTTAAATAAACTTTGCTTCCCCAATCAATCATTTAATTGTAGTTTTATTAATTACTTCTGAACTGTGTAAAAATAACTTGACAGAGAGAAATGTTTAAAACAAACAAACATTTTATTTCTTCAAACAAAATAACAAGTTCTCAAAAATAAAGGAACAGGCCTTTATCGCTTTAAATAAATCAAACTGTTTCTTCATATCAATTGAAAACAATCATTTCTTAAAAACAGTTCACCTATACACAAATAATTCACTCTCCAGACTCAACACAACACAAAGCCAATTTCAGAAACATATTAACCTTCCGCCGGGCGCGCCGTTGTAAAAAGTACAACATTAGCTTTCTTTTTTCTTTAAAACAAAATTCAAGCAGTAGAGGGTGTCAATAACCATTCGTATTCGTATATTGGATCTCCCTCCTCACTTCCGGTAAGTTACTCGCATTTCAGATTGCTCAGTTAGCTGCACCTGTCATTTTAATCTGTGAACATCTGCGGTGTTGTACTTTATGCAACGCGCGCCTGCTTGTGAAATTCTCTCTCAGTATAATCTTTCGCAGTGAAATTATTTCTAAGTTGTTTTAGTGGGATTTGAATTAGAATAATCTCTAAACGAAAACAGTATTTTAAAGATAACAAAGGAATGGTGGATTATATAACGAAAATTTTGAATGAAGACACTGATAGTGATGATATTGATATTGAAGAAGATCTGCAATTTCCTGAATGTGATGAAGATTTGAGTGATGAAAATTTAGAAGAGGAAAATCGCAGTAGTGACTCTGAAATAAATGCATCAGATGATGAGATTACTGAAAATATTAATGACGAAAATTTTTATACGGGAAAAGATAAAGTAACAAAATGGAAAAAAGAGGAAATCGTAAAAAACTCCAAAACCAAGAACAAAAATACTATAAAGAAAATGCCTGGACCAACTGCATATGCGAAAGGAACTGCTTCTGAAATCGACACTTTTCTACAATTGATTGATCTGAACATGATTGATGAAAAAATTGATTGCACTAATAAATATATTGAAAGAATTGAGGCTATATACAGGGTGTTTCACAAAGAACCCCTAACTTTAAAAATCAAAAACCAGGAAACGGTGATAGATAGATGAATAAAACCAGTGGTATGTTTATTAAAAAAATCGTAAAAATCTTATACATAAATCTCAAAATTTAGTTAAAAATAGCACCGATAGATGGCGCTGAGAGCGTTAAGAATCCTTCTAAAGAGATTTCAGAAGCATAGAAAGACTATCCGTTGAAGACATGTCTTATTAAAATCCGTTTATTTAAATTTTTTTTCACAAAAAACGGCTATTTATTTTTTATCAAACAGTGGACTTTTGCAAAAAATGCAATTTTTTATTTGTAAATCATGCTTGATGTTAAAATTAAGTTAAAGTTCGACAAATAAATAAATATGCTAGTGAAATAGATATTAGATAAATGAACAATTATGCAACTTAAATAGTAATATGAAAATAAAATAATGTTTAAGACTCACCAAAAAAGACAAATTTGACTATAGAAGTAAATGGATTAAAAGTACTTGAAAATCAGCCAGACACCAACTTAAAAATGGCTGCATACCGATGCCCAAACATTGTTGAGAAAAATGATAATATAAAATAAAATGATGTAGTGCTGCCATCTATCCCAGAAAATTATAATTAAGAGCTGAAATTGTTGACAAGTTAAATAAAAATTCTAGTGCTGCCATCTATTATGGATGAAGATGAAATAGAATAAAAAGAAAGAAAAGAGAAAAATATTGACAAAGCAAATAAGTACAGAGATAACATGCAATGGAAGGGGGAGGGAAATAAATAAATAAAATGATTTATATATCAGATAAAAATTCCAAATAAAAAATCCAAATAAAAAATGAGATGACATATGATGACTAAAGAAGAAAAGAAAAAAAATGTGCACATGCATATTTTAAGTGAAAAAGAAAGCAATAATGATACCATATCTACAACATGTAAACAAATTGAAGACTGAAAGTTATACAGAAATAATGTGTAAATGCATCAATAATTCCTATATTAAGTGAATTAAAATGAAATTTAAAAATGTGTAAAGCTAAAAACAGGCTGTAGTGGATAATCAAGTAAACAGGCTCGGACTGGCCCATCGGCCAGAGGGCCAGTGCGCCCTCAGCCAGGGAAAATTTTGTGCCCCTAAGCCGCTCCAATATTTTCCCACACAAATACATTCTGATTAGTGTACTAAATTTCGAGAGTTTGCTTACGAATAATCATCAGCTAATACACAGATAGCAAAAGAGAAGGATTTTTTTTATCATAAAGAAAAGGAAATTACAGAATCCGAAATCAAAGCAGACATGTCTGCATACGATTGAGGGGAGAAAACGGGTTTCAATAGCCCTGGCGCGCCATGGTTACTAAAGCTCTAGCCCATGTGCCCAGCTCCCTCGCCCTGAAAATTTTTTTAATTGGTTCTTACAATAGTTTTTAGGTATTAATCTCAGATCAAATATTTTGCGCACTCGCCATTATAGTACCCAGTGCGGTCGCCCGACCTTGTGCTCCTTTAAAGCCGCCCCTGAGTGTATCTAAAATTGAAACCATGCTTTTAGAAAAACAGTTTTATAAAAGAAAGAGATAAATATTAGAAGGCAAAATCATTTTGTGTGGATTTTGTTGTTAACTGGAAAACATAACCTGTCTTTTCGAGGAATACAACTTTAATGACACTTCTGGATTGCAATTCTGAAAGCTGCGAAATCCCGCGGATAACATTTTTTTTTTTTAAATTCAAATAGCCTACCATAATTTTAGGTTAGTGGTCTAAGCTTTATTTAATGACAGCCTTTCTTGAATTAAATAACTATACGGAAATTCTGGTATGTATTTTAAATAAAAAATTGTTTTATTTAATCGCGGAAAAATCGATCATTAAATAAAGCAATGATTATTATTGAGAAACTATTGTAGGTTTTTTTTTAATTAAAAAACACTGGCAGCAAAATCCAGTAGCTTTCAGGATTACAATCCCCCGGGGGATTTCTTTCAATTATGGAAACTTAAATATTTCTCTGGATTTCTAATTATGATAATAAATTTGTAAATCATGGGAAGAGTGTGCTGAGAAAAGTAAGTTTACTCAATTGTTTTAGTGATTTAAAAGTTACTAATCGCTTTTTTTGATGTCCTGTTTCACTAGCAATCTTTTCATAGTGCGATATCAATTCAGCATTTTAAGTGTGCATAAGGTCATTTTTAAGCCTACAAAATTCCTCTTCCCTCTCCTGCCTCTCCTAATCCCAAATGCTGCAAATGTAATATTTTACGAGCAAGTGTTATTTCCCCTTCAAATACCCTATATTTGGAGATTCACATACTGCTATAATATATGGTACTTTTTTAAAAGAAAAAAAAATCAAGCATCAGTTTTAGTTTCAAATATATAGTTTCGAATTTTTAGTTTAGTTTTAATATTAGTTTTCAAATATTTAGTTTCATATATATTTTTAAAATAGAGGTTGGCGTTCTTAGCACTGATATTCTTGCAACTTAATAGTCATAAAAGTAAAATTTATTTCAATAATAATTTTAGAAATATTTGTTTAAATACAAATGGTAAATGGTGAAACATTTCTAAAACCAAGGGAACCAAATTAGAAGAAATTTTAATCGGTAATTCTAAAAGCATAATTATTTTTTGCCTAAAAAATCAACAAATTAGTTGCTAATTAAAATAGGATCATTTATTAGCATATTTTAATATTATTATTAGCTTAGTTTTGCCAGAAAACATAATTGTTGGTTAAATGGCACATATTTAGTTTAGACCAACGATCAGCAGACCGTTGGTTGAGACTATTGGAAGCAGCCAAACTCAATCGTTGGCCAACAAAGCTAGAAAACAATGGACTAATGATATCCAACAATTCTGTGTTGCTTAAGCGAAAACAGAATTGTATAAAAAAGGGAAGAGTTGGTCATTATCAAGTCATATCGCACAGCACGATGAAGGTTTTAAAAAATCATAAATATCATCAAGCTTATAATAATGTTTAAAATTGCTAAGAAGGTAAAGCAAGATTTTTTTGTGTATGTTAATGGACTAATGGATACAATTATGGATATATGAAGTCAGACTATTGTGTTAATTTATAGTCCTGGACAAAAAAAAGTGATCATCCCCTACAAATTCTTCTAAAAATAATTGTAAAAAATCTACAGGAACCAATCGATTGGAAATAATGTCTACTAATTAAATCTATGGATTAAGTATGTTACAGGAGTCGTCTACATTTTAAAAATTATACCAACTTTGAATTTTCAAACAATGACACTTATTTTTGACACCCTATTTCCTTGTATCAAGACAGCTTGCGAAAAGGTGTATAGTTTAAATACTTTGCTAATTTTTCATAGAGTTAGAAGAGTTTATAACTTGAGGATACTAATGACAAACTTATAAAAATAATCCGATTGAATCTTTATTATTGTTTTGATGAAATATGCTTAATAAACCCAAACATATTCCAGACTTTTTTGTATTCAAAGTCTTTTTTTAATTATGAAAATTATTAATATATTCATATTAAAAAATTATTAATTATAACATATATTAATTTTTCTATAAAAAATAATGGTGAGTAAGTCTACAGCTCACTTGAATAATTAGTTTTCAAGAAAAAGAAAACCTTCCAACACTATAAGGAGACCGCCTTCGTTTTCCAAAGAATCCACTGAAGCATTTCCTAAATTTTTAGATAAACCCCTAGCACATTTTCTTCTACAACTCTATGAAGAATTAAGATAAGTATATTCCCAGTCTGTCTTGATCCAGGGAACTCAAACGTAGGTGTTTAATGAAAACAAGCATTTTTAATATGTAGACAATCCCCCGAGACAAAATTTACAAATACAATGTAATAGTAGAAATTATTCCCAATAAATTGGTACCTATGTTTTTTTTATACCTTATTTGGAGGATAATTAGTAAAGGGTGATCACTTTTTTACCGCTGTTCTAAGGTATCTATTGACAAAAGAATAAAGTAGGAAAGTCTAGTCTTCGGTCAATCTACTACAAGGTAATCTGTGTTCAGATTTCTAGAGTTTTTGAATATTACATGACATAGTTTGGAAAATTGTGTAGCATTGTGTAGACTTGATGGAACTTCAAACATGTGTGGGGAATATAGTGAAGTCGTCTATCTAGACTCAGGAATATAATATTAAGCCATTTTGTTACTTTGTGCTTTGCGAATGTGATAAACCTTGTCAAGTCAGATACAACACAAGTAAAACTGACTTGAGTTCGTTAAAATTGTTGCGCCCTCTGAAAATCCAAAGTGTGCGCCCTTTCTCCTGGCCCAGTCCGACCCTGCAAATAAATTTACATTTTACTTGATAAAGAGAGTAAGTACCATTAAAACTGCTGTAAAAAGAAATGAGGAAATAAATATATATATAATAAATTATTATACGGTATTTTTGGTGTAATGATACTTTTTATGGGGGTTTTGATGCAAAATATTTAATTTGATCATTATGCGTTACGCACTTGTATTTCTTGAATTGTTTAAAATTTTTAATATGCACTATTTTGACATTAGCCTGCGTCTGTTTTTCCGTAATAATAAATAAACCTATTTCATAAGTTGACTATTTGTGCATCGTATAAAATTTGGACAAACAACATAGATATAAGATCAAAATAAGGTGAAGCAAGTAAAAAATCAATAAACAAAAATAGTTAAAATGTCTTATAAAAAAATTCATAAACTTTTCTAAGAATTTATCCAGGAGAGAGTTTTGAAATCTATTTTCATTATTCAAATTGTGCATTCCAACCTGATTATTAAATAATGTGCAGCAGTGTTGGAAAAAAAAATCGAAGAATCAGTTCAACTTTACGAATGCTTCAAAAAAGAAAAGAAAAGAAGAAGAACTGATAAGCAACAAATGTTAAACAATTTGAAAGAAGGATATGCAAATATTTGAAATCTATATATAATATATATGTACATATAGCAAAGTTGTCCAAAGAGCTTTAGCATCAATGGAAACCAAATTTCAGGTTGTGTACAACAAAGGCAAATTATTTAAAACTGACTGCAATCCTCTTTGAGCTCTAGAAAAGAACTTCAATCCGAAATGTCTAAATGCACATAATATCAATAAAAATATTAAATCTAATATTGCAAGATGGTGGAATTTGAAACGATCATAAAATTGATTTAATGAATCTTGAGAAATAAATATTTCTTTTAAACAATATTTAATTTGCTACATCAATAAATATATTGCAGTTTTCAGTTGCTAATCAACTTTGTAATCTTTAATAAAGAACAGAGTCTGGTATAGTGAAGATTAAATTATTTTGACAAACTAACAAAATATATAATACTTTTTTTTTTTTTCGAGGGCTTCATTTAAAACTGATTCATACATAAGTTTAATCTTTATTGTATAGGATTCCCTTCTTTATTAAAGTACAAAAAATCTCAACTGAAAACTTTAAAGATCAGCAGCATTTTTATTGACGTAATAAATTAAATATCTTTTAAAATAAAGATAAAAAATACAGAAGGTATCTTGCATAGTAAAAATTATGTTTGAATAAAGAGTTTATCAAATTATAAATTATTTATAATATATTTATAATAATAAATATTTTACAATAATTTAATACAAATTATAATTTATTATATTTATATGTTATATTATAATTTATACTTCTGCAATTATGACATGATTATTATTATTCTCTGCCATATCAATGTAAAAATCTATGTTATGCTTATATATTCAGTGACAATTTTCTTGGTATACTGTCGCTTGATGAAATTTGAAATAGCATATTTAGTTAGACGCAAATAAAATATATTTTAGCCTTTGTACATACATCATTCCTATGTAATTTTTCTTGTCTTATATACTGTTAGTATTCTCATATTTTATATTTAAGATAAAACAAATTAATAAAATAAATGATTTATTGGAAATTTATAAAACCAATATAGCAAAACAACAAAGTTCTAAATCACTAACAGTAGAATTAGTTTTGGGATAAGCATGCACGCACAGCTAAGACTATGGCGTAAAATTGTATGGACTCGTGGGGCATGAGCCCCTCCAATAATTGCTATGGAATTTTTATTGTGTCTTTTTGTAGCAGATAGTTTTTTCTTGAATTTTGCCATTCCCCACTCTTTTTCTTTTGTTTTATAAATTGCAATCATATATATTATTTCTGTTGTCTACATCCCTTTTTCTATGAAGTTAAGAAATGCACAACAATGAATGGGGTATCATTCGAAAGGTTTTTAAAGCTGTTTCTGACATAGTACATTCAAATTTTTTTAGAACATGTTTTTGATTAAAAATTGCTCTAATTAAAAATTAAATCAGTGTTGTTTTCATAAATGAAATAAAAGGTTTTCCTCAAATTTGTGTTGCCACAAAAATGAAATAACGCATTATATGATGCTCAACATGATTATAAAAAAATAAATAGTTCAAAAAAGATAATGTATGATTTCTCAGCTCAGGTTTATTTCATGCTTATGGTTAAAAAGCAAAACTGAAATGTTTAGAAGAAAAATATATCATCGATCGATAGAAGCAGTGGTATTTCATGTGTTGAATAAAACGTATGCTTTGTTATATTAGATTAAATTTTATTTTAAATGCATTCAATTTTTTTTCTTTTCATGTTTTTGAGAAAGTGGATGGCGTCATCTTCTAATGCACAATTGTTAATTTTTTTCTTTTCTTTTGCTATCTTCAATCAGTTTTTACTGTAAATTTGATGAATAAATGAGACGATATTCTGTCTTGACTAATTTTTTTTTGCAGATATTTTTATCCTTTATTTTTCTTTAGAAGTTTAAACCTGCATCTAAAAAATATTACATATTGCTAAAAATTATTAGATTGAAATGCGAAATCCACGCACGAGTCCACTGCTAAGAAACTATTTTCCCTTTAGGTTCTATTTTTCAAAATTAAAATACTAAATGTTTGAACTTTTGTAGCCAAAAAGACATATAAAAAACGAAAATGGGCTTAAGATAGCCATACTCTGAAAAAGACGTTATTCTAAGTCCATTTTGGTTGTACCGTAAAATCCCGTTAATCCGCCCTTCCCGATTAAGCGCCCCCCCTCCCACTTTGTAAACAAATTGGAAAATTCAAAAAATCCCGAGAAAGCGCCCCCCCCCAAAAAAAAAAAAGAAATTTTGCCGCGCACGTCAAGATCAACACAAAAAAATTTAACTCACGAGTTAGCCGACGGATCAGAAAGGCATGACGATTCTTTGATATATCGCAAATGTGTACAAACACAAAAGTAACATACAGCAGTATAACCAAACATTAGTTTTGCTGTAAATTTATCTCCATAGCGATATGAAGATAATAAAAAAAATCGATAGTGAAAGTTTCTCATGAAATAAGTTAAACAATGTGTATTTGATGCTGTGTTGGAAATATTTTGATTAAAAAAGAATCTATTTATTTTATCAAGGAATGTATAGCCATATTTAACTTTATTATGAAAACCAAACACAAAAAATGAATCGATTGATAAGTAGATGGCACCACAGTCGAATTTGTAGCATATTTTGTCTATCTTTGTGGTGGCAATGTTTTTCGTTTTAAAAATCTGGCAACGCTACCAATTCGTCCTTTATGTTCTCAATTTTTGTGATTTGTATTATTTATTTAGCATTTATAGATAAGCAATCATGATTTTAAAAAAAAAAACGGTTATTTAATCTCCCTAATGTACAACAGATGGCGACACCATGTAAAATGTTACTAATTCTAGGAAGGATTTCAGGACATTTTCAACTGCAATTTCTCAATGTTTTTTAATTATTTTAAATTATTAAGTTCCTTTTATTTTTCTGTTACTATATTAATGACAGATATTGGTGTTGTTAGTTATCTTATGATAGATATTAGTGTTATTATTTATCTAAATGCATTCCAGTTTCAGAGCTTCTGAAATCCAGAATTTTCTATAATTGCCATTAATCATGAAGTTATAATATTTTCCTATTTTGTATATCATTTTTTTTTCAAAATGTTTTTCTTTTGTCACTTTATTAAAATAATGCATACTTTGCAACGATCGGCTATTAGCATCCCCCCCCCCCCCCCACACACACACATCATCACCCATAAATATCATATACTACAATTTTAATACCATGTAAGCGCCCCCCCCCCCTGATTATTTTACGATTTTCCGTCGCATTTAGGGGGGCGGATTAACGGGATTTTACGGTACTTCTTTTATAAATGATTCATGAATAATAGAGAGTTTATCATTTTGTAAACGGGACTGTATATTCGAATTTTTAATTATCATACCTTTTTATTTTACCTGTGATTTCTATGAAATTCTGTTTAATTTCTTAAATGAAAAAAAAAAAAATGAAAAAGAAAAACATTTGAGCAATCTCTATTATACACACATTTGTGTGGAAAAGTTATATTCGAATTGAGCCCCACCAATAATTTTCAAAACTCTGTCTATCAGACCAGCTACAAAATATTTTGTACCTATAGCCTAATTAAACCACAGGCCAGTTGGGTTCTAAAGCCTCTAATTTTGGCAGGCACCGATTTTTTCTTTTTTTGCAATTTCCATCGGGCCGGGCCTGTAGCATCCTATTTCTTCTATGTGTTGAACTCGAAAGAAAGCTTCTTTGGTAAAATCAATTACTTCTTGCCCTTCTCAATATACAAGACGAGAATGACCACAAGCAATTTACACCCCTTGCTCGAATTTGGATCCCTTGCTATTACCCTTACTGTGTTGACAGCTGAATAAAAGACATGGGTGTGTTTAGAAAGGGGGAAAGAAAGAACAAGCTTAAATAGAAATCTTGGGAAAAAAAGTTACTGATATGGAGCCTTAAAGACTGTTCATAAGTATTTTCTGTTCTTTCTCTTGAAAAAAAATTGTTTTGAGAAAAATTTGAATTTTCCTCAAATTTGAAAGTTTTTTGCAAAAAATTTTCAGACTTTCAAAAGTGAACACTTTATTTATTTATTTTTACATAGTTTTACTTCATTTATTACATTTAATTGCTAACTAATTACTGCTTTTTTCAGTTTTCAGAACCCTAAAAGCTGGTCTAGACAACTTTTGCAATATTTATTGAAAAATATACTTTTGTTAAATGGGGGGAGGGGGCGGGGTCTGCACAATCTTTTTGGAATCTTAATTAAATATTGAAACATGTAAGCATGAATTGATTAAAATTATTTTATGATTATGATACAAAGAACAGACGTAAGTTTCCCATTTTTGTTTTTAAAATGGAAATTAATGTTTTGTCTATGAATATAATTTATCCTCTCTTGAAATTCTTTCACTTGTAACTTAATCTGAAAGAAATTGGATAATAGGTTGTTTAATTACTGGTCTTCATCATTTTTTAATATTTAAACTGTATTCTACATTTAATACATATATATATTTAAAAAATTTATGCTTGCAAAACAGCAAAGTGCATTTATCCACTTCTAAACAAAGGCAAGGTACATCACCACTTTCAAAACAAGGTGAAGGTGGGGGGGGGGGGCAGTGTGCAAAACTCTTTAAAACAGTCCAACATGAACACTATTTAAAATTGAGAAAGTAAGCTATTGATTTTGCTCCATGCATGTTCATATATGAAATATATATATATACAGTATGGAACCATTTATCCGGAATGATATTTCCAACTGACTGATTTCAGAAACTTACCAAAGAAAAAGTTCCATGCAGTGCCAGTTTGACTTGTGCATTTATTGATAGATTACCACATACATTGTACAACTTGATCAATATCTAGGATTTGAAATGAAAGCATATTTAGTTAGATATTGAGTATTTTGAGTTTGCAATATTATTGTTTCCAAGATATTCCCAGAAATTGCCTTCTTTCTAACTCTGATTAATCTTTGGTCTTGATAAGATCTGAGCCTTAATCAGAGTAATCTAATAATTTGAAATCAGTAACAATGTTACAGCCACATATATTCTACAAATCTTGTCAAATGGATGTTGCTTTAATATCCAACCAGTTACCTGGTATACATCTGACCTCGACTATTCTGGATAAATGGTTCTATACTGTATATACACCTGTAAATTATAACTTTTATATTAACTAATAAGATGGAATTTTATTGTGTATTAATGTTGTGCATTTTTTTTCTCTTGCAGTTTATCAGAAATGCGTAAACGGGCTCGTAAAGAACGGGAAGAAAAGACAGCTAACATAGTTCAAAACATTAAAAAAAAGCAAAAGGAAACAGAAGTTTGGGAAAAACGAAGGTCATTTATCAAAATTTCTTTAGGCTTAGTGTTAATAATTGGCTTTGGTTATTTTGTTTATAAAAACTATTCAAAAAGTTAGGTTGTGAATATTCTTTTTGTGCTACAAATTATTTTACTACAAAAGCAGCAATCATTACTTTGCTGAAAAGACATTTTGTTCTTCTTGTAGTCAAAATGTTTGATAACTAGTTATATTTTTGAAAGTTTTTCATAAAAAAAAATATTTTAATATTTTTCTTGTATATTTATCTAATGTTATAAAGCTTCGTGCTGTTTAACTTACCATAATTGCTTTTGAACAATATTATGTAAAATAGTAAGAACATAATTCACTATGACTGTTGTAATGAGGTTATTTTTTAAAAGCTTTGTATATTAACCATAACTATTCATATTCATCAACATGTATAGTATTTATCTTTATTTCATGGTAAAAGTTTTCTGAAATTTTTACTCATAAAATGCAATTTGTTTTTCTTTTGACATTTTATGACAGTTTGATTATGTATGGCTATATTTTTAACATTTTTAAATAACACTTTTAAATGTGCCTCAGTATACTGTCTTCAAGTTTCTAATAGTTTTTATGCTGCACTTGTATTAATTTAACTGTACCTTTATAAAATACTGTAATTCTATTTTTTTTAATCATATCTAAAAAAATGTTAAAAGAATAGAAAAAAGTGTAGCATGCTTTCATTTTATTTAATTTCTTTTTCTGTCATTTAACATTAATGTCTCTGAACGATTGCATGTGATATTATAAAATCAGCAATAAATACAGTTTTTCAGGACTCTTTTTTTTTTTTTTTTATGTATATGTACATTTTTTACGTACTTATTTCAGTGTACTGTATTTATATACAACTTTTGTAAAATGTATAAACATACACACAAAGTATTGATCTGCTATGCAATATTCTAGTATATAAAATGTTAATCTTTCTTATATTCATGTGTTAAAAACCTTTTACAAATGTGTGTTAGTTTTCCATGTAACTCACCTGTATAAAATTATTTCAAAAGTAAAACATCATATAACCATTTAAAAGTTTTGAATATGAGTTAATGCCATTTCATTCTTAAAATTATTTTATAAAAATTTTGTAAAAATTGTAGAATTTTAAGAACAAATATTGTTAATAAAGTACTTTTTATCAGTGTTGGGCAGAATCGGATTACAAAGTACATTATAATATCCTCACGATGTAATTGATTATCATGTAATACATTACAAAGTAATTTCAATTTTTGAAACATATAATCTGATTATCGTGTAATGGATTACAAGTCAATTCTTTTTTTTCTCTTTTAAAATATAATTAGATTAATCTGTAATAAAATTAATTTGTAATTAGATTACAAGATGATTTTGATTATGTTTTTAATTGTATAATACAGTTAATTTGTTATGGATTACAAGATGATTCCAATTACATTTTTGATTTTATAATCGAATTAACCTGTAATGGATTATAGGTGAATTCTAATTACATCTTTAAAAATATAATTTAGATTAAATTGTAATGTATTACAAGTTAATGTCAGTTATTTTTGTTTTGAATACAACTTGGTTAACACATATTGTAATGCAACTAAATTAAGTTCTATAAAATGTATTGAAATTAAACTGCAATCAATTATGAGCTATTTCTAATTGCATTTTAACACTTTCCAGCAAAGTTGAAAAGTGTTTATCAATTTGGTTTGTCTGTCTCTCCATACTCTAATTTGAGTAAATATACTCAGATTTCCATGCAATTGATATGTGTTATTGAGGTTTACTGTGGCATGTTTGGTACTTAAAATGAAGTATGTAGCATGCATAATTCATTTACAAGGCCATGCAAAAGAATTCTTTTACATTACGGCCTATGGTTAAAATCGTTCGAGGTGTATTTTAATAATATTACTGTATTTCAAACATAATTGAATTTTATATAGATTGCTGATATGCATTACCGGATGCTTACTACAGATTATGGAATAGATAGCATTAATCGGTATTTACAGAGACACACAAAATAATTCATTTATATTTCTGATTATGAACAATAATTGCTAGAAGTGCATTTTTTCAGTTGTTGCACGTGTTTTTAAATGTAACTAATTTTTTATGTATTGTTCGGTGTGTAAAAATTCTATAGATCATATACAGGGCTGCACAAAAATTCTCGGGTACATTGCCATTCATGGACAGAAATTGCTGAATGGGATTTTTTAACTGCATTATGTGTTTCATAACTGAATTAAATTTTAGCATATAATGTAGTATGTATACAAATATATGGGTAATATGCAGGGCTGCAGAAAAAGAAATTCAGATATTATTCCAATACTGCAATTGGGTTTTCAAATATGTTATGCAGTTTCCAAATTTTGGCTCCAAATCTTTGGTCCTGCTGCTTAGGTCACTGCACTTCGATCCAAGCATTTTGGTTCCAGTGTCATTTCAGTCCCACAAAGTGACATAATTTTACAGAAAACATTGTCTTTTTTTAAAAACAAAACCACTAAATTTTAGTACAGTGCAAATATAATGGCCTGATAATCACAAACATATATAACATGAAACCAAATTGTCGACACCTACACAAATTTTGTATAAGCGTAATCATTTTAAAAGTGGGAGAGGGGTCTGCAGATTTTTATAGAAGCCATCCTATATTTCTATGTATCAAAATATAAGGTGCTGACAACATAAAACATTTATAACACAAACTGTAATTATCATAGAACACTCATATTTTGTATGGTAAACATAATCTTTATAAAGGAGGGAGGGGGACATTTATGTACACAATGTTTTTAACAGAAGCCCTAACTTTTAGTATAATGCAAATATAAAGACCCGATAATCATAAACACTAATAACTAGTATCCAAATAGTCGCAGAACATACAAATTTCATATTTTAAAAGGAGAGGTAGGGCTCTTTTTTTAGCTCACAAGCTATCAAAGCATGAGAGCTAATGTATCTGCTGGTTCTGTACGTACGTAACATAACTCTTGATAGAAATATCTGATTTGTTTCAAATTTCATTTTACAGGTTTATTCTGTTAAGGTTTATTCTGCATTTAACATATATTCATTTGTGCGGCACTGTAAAGTAACTATAAATGCTATATACACCTTCGTCAAGAAGAAACAATTGCATTTGACTATAACAACATACTCCTGTATTTAACATATATTACTTTAGTATATTCATTTTCTTTTGTGCGGCCCTGTAAAATAGCTATAAATGTTATATAAAATTTTTTCAAGAGAAAACATGCTGTAGGTGACTCTAACAACTTTCTAAAATGTCATTAGCGTCAGCATTCTAAAAATCCGACATGTAACTTATATATTTCTTTTGTATATTCGTATTCTTTTGTGCAGCCCTGCAAATGCGATATACATCCCTCTTCAAGAAAAAACGTACTGTAGTTGACTGTAAAAACACACTAAAATTTCATTACCGTCAGAGTTCTACAAGTTCCACAATTAAAATATTTTCGATTAATCAGTCATTTCATTAGGATTTTATATATATAGGGTAGATAATCATAGCATTTATAGTTATGATTACAATCCTAATTGAATTTCAAATTCAGATTATAATTACATATAATTGAAATTATAAACTCTTGCATGCCATTAAATTGTAATCAGATTACAATTAATCAGATTCAAATTTTCCCAACTCTGTATAATCATAATCATAGCATTTATAATTACAATTACAATCCTAATTGAATTTCAAATTCAGATTCCGATTACATGTAATTGAAATTATAGTCTGTTACATGCGATTACAGATTAATCAGATTGCAAATTTGCCCAACTCTGCTTTTTATATTAATTTTCAGTAATAAACTTTGTGTATAGAAATTTAATGTTAAAATTTAACTTTATTTGTACAGCATAATTTTTTCCTGTTTTTATCATATTTTTGCTTATTATTTTTATTACTTTTTTATTATTATTTTTTTTCATTTAAATGCTTGGTGTATATTAATTCCTAGCAATTTTTTCCTAAATTCTGAGAATTGTTGCTTTTTAAATTTCAGTATTTCAATAAAAATAATAATTGAAATGATTGATCTAGAAAATAGAAATACAAATTTTTAATTCTGGAAATAGGATATAATCACAAAATATAAAAATGGAGGCAAAAGTTTAATCAGTTGACAAGTTTGTGATTTTCTTTTAAAGCAAATTGTGCATTATTCAAACTTTCATTAATTTGATAACATTTGACTAATTGGGTAACGGATATATTTTTTGATGAGACCTTATGTTTTATAAATTCATTTGAATGTTCATAAATTTAGGAAAGTATTTATACTTTGTTTAGATAAAATAGTGGAGAGAAGGCTTCTCTCTTCCTCCTCCACTATTTTGAAATCATGTCTCAAAGATATTTTCTAAGAGAATGATCTCTATTATATTTGTGTATTTTTACTTGCTAGATTTGCTTTATGTATTACATACAGATTTGGCAGTTATGTTATGCATGATATTTGCATTTTTTTAATTCTCTAATTCAGGGGGGGGGGGGATTATTTGATGCGTCTAGACAAAGTTATTCAAAACTTATACCAATAAAATTAAATTAAAATTATCAATTTAAAAAATATATATATTACTCCTTAGTCAGTTACAGTTTATTATTAAATTCAAAGTATTAATAGCAGAATAAGCTCTTTTAAAGTAAATTAATTCACAAAAATATATTGAAATATTTCTGAGGTGCTTTTTTTTTTCTTTTTACATTAACTGATGTTATATGTTGAAGTTGTATTTTCTGTTATTTCTAATCTATGAAACAATTTCTTACGGCTAAAAGGTTACTAAGAGCCATTAGTTTTTTCTTTCAACAGGTCTAAAAGGCAAAGAAGAGAATAACAACCCCATTGACAGAAGAGCATTTTCTCCCTTTTGTTGTTCATTAGTATAGACTGACAATAAATCGAATGTCTTTTTGTATATGTTCCAATATGCATGCCTTTAAAAAATTTTTAGGGGAGAAATAAAAGTTGCATTTAAATGTTTGCTATTTTTAATAACAAATGAGTAACCAGGAATACAATCAGCTTAATTGTAAAAAGAAAAAAAAAATAAAGTTTCCTATTTATATTTGAAATATATCTTCTGTACAGATATTCATAAATATACAAATGTATTTATAAGTATCAAATAATAAAAGTATTATTTCATTATGTGTTGGCATTACATGGCATTTAATTATGTGCTTCCTTATTTATTATTAATTTTGAAAGTCTACTACAATGTTTCTCAGATCAAGTACTTTTTTTACTAAAAGACAAATATTTCTCTTGAGTTCACCCCCCCCCCCCCTCCCTCCTTTTCAAGATATGGTTGTATTTTATAAAATAAAATAATTATTCATATTGTTTATGCTAATTGTACAATTTTATTGGCATTAATTGGATTTCTCTGGTGATTAGAGTTATATATTTAGTGTTGTATATTTCAAATCTTTAAACTTTAGAGCCATTTGAAACCTTGGCAGCTCATAAAATTTCTTGTTAATGTGTAGTGAAAGAAAAAAATAAGATTAATTGTGAGTTGTTTCACTTTTTGAAATTTTATTGCAGTAGACTCGCAATGACCTTCACGGAACCTCGGCAAATGGGATGTAATACTTTAAAATTTGTAATTTAAAAATTACAGTAATAAAATTAAAATCCTGAAATATAATGAGTATAATACTAATCATAAATAAATGTTGATGAAATTAATGTCATAAAAAATATTCCAGATAATGGCTTCCTGTAGGCCACAGTGTATCCATTAGAATATTTTCTTTCTTTTTTCTTTTGGTCAGGTAAAATAATTACAAACATGTTCTGTGAAGCCTTAAAAAATTTTTTCAAACCTTAATAAAATTTCAGTTTCGTTCTTTTTGAAGTAGTTAGGCTAAAATGTAATCTAATTATTTTGTGTTTCCCTGTAAAAGAACTATGCTATGTGTTAGGAAAGTGAAAAAAAAAAAAAAGCTAAGAATATTTATGAGGAAAAATGGCTTGATGAATGTATGCTTTCTTAAAATAAGTGAAGAAACTTAAACTTGAAATATGAAGTGCAAGATGACGTGATCAATTAAAACAGATAAGCAGCCAGTTTATTGAGGATAAGTCATAGTCAATTATTAAAACACAATTGTAGAAAAACAACTTGAAAAGGTAACTTAAAACTACATCAGTTTAATAGAAGCCAGGAAAGTTTATGCAAATGGTATTTAAACTATAATCGATAAATAGATTAATATATTGAAGAAACTTAACATGACAAGTGCTTAACTGAAAATTTAATTTAAACTTTAATAAACGTATCAAAACATTATATTTACTACTAATCAGAGACCAGAAGGTAAATATAAGAATCCATCATACTTGAAGCCACTCAAAGCGGTGACCTCGACTCGAGAAACATCCTTTCAAACATTAGTGAGGAATGAATGAAGAGTCAATCATTTATACTGGAGATAAGACAGCACCTGCCAACACCTATCTGGGGTGTTCAGTGATGACAGGAGTTATGCAAGCAGTTATGTCTGCTAATGCATGCAGCGATAAGCTATCGAATCTGGCAATATAATGAAGAACCGCATCAAAATTTGCATATCAAAAACTTGTTTTTAAAGTGACGAGAATAGTCAGTGCAGGAAAAGTAAATACGATTAAAGACATGACTAAAAGATTTTTAAATTTATTTAAAAGCATGGATTACCTAAATAAAAGGTAAGATTAAACTTAAATAAAGCATTTAAATAAAGATTTCTTTTGAAAATAAAATTTATAATAGACTTTATAAATATATTATGAAGAGTTGATTTAACAACTACAGTGGTGGCCAAAAGTGGGGACATTTTTTGAAAGTTTCATGTTTTTCAACTTTGTGTGCTTGTAGAATATATTAATTTTTACTTAAATACAAACGTTTATATATCAAATTGAAGGTAATTTAATGTAGAATGTAATAATAAAAACAGTATTACAATATCGTATTACAAAAAAAGTTATGCAACTAATAGTAAAATCTATCTTAGATTTGCATTTTTTTAAAGTGATACTTACACAATCAATACTTAGTAGGATAACCCTTATTTTTTAAGACAGCTTCACAGCGTCTTTTCATCGAGTGAACGAGTGTATTGCCAATGGGTTAAAATGGAGGTCTTTTAAATTTATTGAGTTTACATACTTCACAATGAAAATCAGTATCTTTCAAACCTGTTAATCCGGAACTCCATTTTCCTGACAAGTATGTACTAAAATAGCTCGACGAATGTGCCCAGATCTACAATGCCCCAGTTGTATTTTACTTTCCTTTTTAACAAAATTATCTTCCAAAGATACTTTATTTGTATCAGTTTTAAGAGTCTGTGGGAATAACTGATAAACTCCTCCCTTTAAATGAACACTGAACAAATGATCATCTCCCCTTAAGATGTCCACTACCACTTTATTATCATAGAAAGATAAACCCTTTTTGTCCAAGTGAGGGCCAGAAAAGAGATTGATAGTTGGCTTGAGTACATCACATCTATAAAAGTGAACCGTCGTCCAAAGCGCAATTTAACCTCCCCACATACCTTAATAGGAAAATAAATGCCCTTAACTGCTAGTCATCTTCTCATCTATCATAGACCTAAATTTGACAAATATTTTTATCTGTAAAAATTATTAGAGGCACTTGAATCGAAAATCCAGGTGGCACCCATCAGAAATTTTACAAATACCAGCCTGAGATGAAAAACGCTGACTTACATGAACTGTCAGAAAAATACATCACATTTCATCTGTTTCATCTACTAGGTTTAGAGTTTCGATGAGGGCTTAGGGATCTAGAAATTTTATCGGAGTGTCTATCAGGCTGGTCAACTCATTGGTTTTCAGAACTACTGGAACTACCACTGGAACCTCCCTGGTATCTGGACAACATCCAGTCAAAGGAAAAATCACAGCGATGGCGATTTGGCACATGGGAATCATGTTGAGAACTTGCCGAAGAACTTCAATGATAGTTCAAAGTAGACTGGGCACTTAAAAATTTCCTACACTTGCTTCTGACATGGCCATTTTGCCGTAATGCCAGCACTTAAAAAGCATTTTATTCCACCTAGGCTTTCTATTCCTACATTTATGGTAGGAACATGTTTAGCACAATCTTGGTCATGTATAGTCAATCTAGTTTCCTCAGCTACAAGTTCCCCAACAATTTTATAGAACAAAAACTCTTTTTTTTGGCCACCTGAATATATTTTACAATATACTATAAAATTTTTTTGGAAGATAATGCAGTAACTTGAAACTCAAGTATATTTCACTGAAACTGTCATCCTGGGACATGATTCTGTTCATAATTTATTGAAGTCACATAGCGAACAAACTGACAGATTCTCTATCTGGTATTCTACATTCAGTCAACTCTGTGAAGACGTTCATGTGAAAAGATTTAGTATCAGAACAAAAATTTAGTTACTGTAAAATCCCAAAAGTAATCCTCACTCCCACTTTTAAGCAATTTTTATTTTATTTCCCATTCCTAAATATAAGCCCAATCCAGCCCCCCCCCCCCTCTCACATATAAAAAATTTATTTTAAAAATCCAAATGAGGGAATTTTTATTCTTTTGATATTTTTGGCAGATTTCCACTTATGTTTTTACATGATGTTAATTTTATCCCTCGTCTCACATGAAATGTCTGTTTCCCTTCTCTGCCCTATTCAACATAAAAGTTTGAAAACTTGAGAACTTAACTCCTTCTGTACTTCTTTCTGCTCGTTAGTAATGTACCAATTAGTAAAAAAAAATCAATCCTCTAAACTACAATCTCTCTTTCCATCCAAAATTTATTCCCCTCCCCTTCAGCATCTAAAGGTTAAAAATCTTTATAAAAATATTATGCTCTATTTCTTGCTCTCTACTAACAATAAATAAATAATCAGACATTTAAATTATCTCTCTACCACCAAGATGTCTGCTACTGCCCTTCAGCTAATAAAATCTTTAAAACTCTATTTTAAAAATATATTCCATCCTATATGTTGCTCTCTAGTAAAAATAAGTAAATAATCAATCATATAAATTACCCGCCACTCCACTTCTCTCCCCCTCTTCTGAATCTTACACTTCTCCTTCCTTTCCTCTCAGGATACAAAGTTTAAAATAGTTAACTCTTTATTAAAAAATTTGCTGTCAAGTAACAATAAATAAATAATCAACCATATCTATCTACTCCCAAAACGCCTGCTTTCTCTACTTTGCTAACCCCTATTTAAAAAAATCTTTAAAACTATTTATAAAAAATATTTTGTCCTTTTTGTTGTTCTCTATTAACAATAAATAAATAACAAATCATCTAAATTACAAACTCCTTCCTTCGAAATTCATATTTCCCCCTCTTTCTCAAGAATACAAAGTTTAAAATTTATAAAACTCTTATGTGAAGAAATTTTATGTTCTACTTGTTGCCTTCTAGTAAAAATAAATAAATAATTGGTCACCTAAGTTTTCTCTCTATTCCAAAGGTGTCTGCTCCCCCATACATACATACAAATTTTAATATCTTTAAAACTCTATTTTAAAAAACTGCTGTATTTTTTTTCTCTTTAGTAACAATATTAATGAATAATCAATCATCAAAATTACCCCTCTTTCTCCGAAAAGTTCCCCCTCCCCTCTGTCTTCTCACCCAGCAAATAGTTTAAAATCTGTAATATTATTGTTATTTTTTTTAAATGCTGATCTTTTTCTTATTTTGTAGTAAGGTAACTCATCTCATCTACATCATCTTGTATAAGTATCACTCCTCTAAAATCATCATCCCTTTTGAAATTTTTGCTCTGTCTTATTCTCCCAAAGAAGAGTAGTAGATTTCTAAATATGTGAGAGAAAAGCAAAATTTTCATCCTTTTTGCAGTTTGGCTGTTCTTCCCTGAATCACACGTATATTTGATGTTTTGAAATAAATATGTTCTTTAAAATAACTCCCCATCCATTAACAAAATATCAGCTGTGAGAACAGCTAAACTACAAAAAGACTAAAATCTTTTCTCTGTCCTCCCCCCTTTCCATGTCTAGAAATTCACCCCTTTTTCTGGGAATGAAGAATGGAACTTTAAGGGGAGAGTCAGATAATCATTTATTTATTGTTGCAACAAAGTAACATTACAGCATAGAATCTTTAAAAATTAGTTTTAAAGATTTTAATGTTTGTGTGCTGGGGAGGGAGGGAGAGGCAGAATTTTTTTGGGTGCGGGAGGAGAAGCAACTTAGATAATTATTTAATTATAGTTGCAAGAAAGTTATAAACAGATTAAAAAAACTTTTTTATAGACTTTAAAGTATGTACTTGGGGGGGGGGGGACAAAAGAAATAAAGATTACTTTTTGGAAGGAGGTGGGAATAATGTAGATCGTTATTTAAATATCGTTGGGGAAAAATTAAAAAAGAGCTGAAAAAATTAAGGATTTTAAATTTTACAAGATGCATTTGGAGGGGGAAGATCTTCATGAGATGAGGTTGGGGGCAGGGGGAGAGAAGCAGAGATTTTAGAAGGAGGGGTTAATTTAGGCGGTAGGTAGGAGTTACTTATTTTTAATATAGAGTATTTACTAAGAAAGAAGTTTAAAATTAAAAAGTTATAAAGGTTAAACTATGCGTTTTTGGTACCAGAGGGGGGGGGGGCAAAGGGAGAAACAATAATTTTGAGAGGAGATTTAGATGATTGATTATTTATTGTTACAATAAGATAATTTAAAAAAAATGATTTTTAAAAAATTTTCAAAAAATTGTTTTGTTTTTTTTTGAGGGGGGGGGGATTTATTTTTATTTTATTTATTTTTTAAATCTCCCAACATACGAAAGATTTTTATCCCTTTTTACTTCTAAATTAATGATAAAATCAGGTTTTTAAATGATTTTTTTAAAAAATCTCTATTATAAGGCCCTCCTTCCAAATTTAACCCTTTTTGATTTTGAAAAAGGGAGGCTTACAATCAGGATTTTATGGTAAGCTTCTTCTAGGCACTTGCAGGATTTGTACAATCATCCAAAATTCTTTTATGTTCGGTTTCCACATTTAAATATATTACTGAGAGAGCTTGCCCTGAATGCTGATTAAAACGTATCGCTTTATTGCTTTTCACCAATTTCTCAACCGAATTTTTGATAATGTCCCAAAGACCCTTCTCTATTAAAACGAGTTTAGTACAGAAACAGTATCTTATGCGTTAATTGAGCCGTTTATTCATCTTTCGATATATCGGTCTCAGAGACAGATTCACAGTAGTTATGCAACAATTTTTATCACAGTAGTTAAGGGTTAATGCTTCACTGCTTCAATAAAAAAAGGTTAAAAATAACATCCTCATTAATACAACTCATTCACGGAAAAACAACAAAATAAAAGAGCTAAGCAAGTTAGGCTAAGAGACAAGTCGGGTAATAAGAGCTAAGAGAAACTGAGACTGAAAGTGAGTGTGTTTTATACCAAACACCTGTTTCCATAGCTGCTCATTACGCAATGCAAGAAGCAGGTAGAAGGAGTAAGATTAGGGCTCATTTAATACAGGCTGAATCATCAAGCATTTTGATGTCCACTTACTGTTTGTTGCCCATGAGGCGAGAAACCTTTAAATGATTATTGAGTTACAAAATCGTTAAAAATGGGCAGATGTTTGGCATAAAATTGTTCTAATCTGTCAAGGAATGGATTTAGAATATTTAAAGTGCACATAAATGAAGAAAGGCAGAATAATTTGTCTATAAATGCTAGAAGAATAGCCAGATCACTTGTATATAATAAACCGGTTCTTAGAGTCCGATATAGTATATTGTACCAGACATTTCACACTGGTGAGAAAAACCTAATTCTTAAAGAGACAGAAAAAAATCTTATTCAGCCCATATGTCTAAAAAGCACACCTTTAACTTTATCATTTTAAAAATATATTTTATTTTAAATTCTTATTTAACCCTGTTCTTTTTCAAATTATTATTCCCCAAAGACAAATTTAATTCTTTGTAGCCATTTTTACCTTTAATTATTAGTGCTAAATATTTCCCAACTATGCTATTATAGATATGTCCTCACAAATTAGGTTTCATTAAAGAATTGAATTTCCTTTTCTTTTTTCTGTATTTGATAATTTAAGGTATGCCTGTAGTATCAAAACTGATTCGTTGTTAGAGTTGATATGGAATTTAATTTCATTCAGTAAATGTTTTTAACTCATTGGTAATAAATATAAGACTAAATAATGAATTAAATTGTGCAGTAAATTTATCTTTTTCTACATATACATTCTGTTTTTCCCTATACATCTCTTTTACCTATACTAATTTAACAAAGAGAAAACTTCCAATTGACTGATTCATCAACACAGAGCTGAAATGGCTAATGTCAGAATCACGAAATTTGAGCAGTAGATTGCTGTTATGATCTAGGTAAGCAATAAGGAAGGATTTTTGAAAATCCCCCCCCCCTATCCCGGGAGTTTAATGGGGGAGGGGTGGGTAGTCAAAAGTTTTAGGCCATTTTGCCATATCTTAGCAGCAACTTTAGGTTGGAGCGTGAAATTCAGCATAACAATTCTGCTAAAAAAAATAGTGAAATGCAAATTTCAGCGCTTTTAGAAATTTGGGGTTAAATAGGGGGGGCCAAAACTTTTAGGTCATTTTGCCATATCTCAGTTACAATTATCTATAAGAGCGTAAAATACAGTTAAATCAGTCTTTTAAAAAAACAGTTAAACACGTATTTCAGCGATTTTATAGTTATTTTAGCGATTTTGTTGCCAATATCGGCTATGAACCCAATTATGGAAGAATAGATGAATAAGACAACTATTGCTGATTTTTTATTAGATATTTAGCGCAAGACATCAATTACATAATATATACAGATGCCATACGAAATTAGTTTCGCTAAATGCTACGCGGTTTGGTTAATTTTTTTTTTTTGTATTGTCAAGGAAATCGTATATTTTTCTGTTACATTCACCAAAGAAAATACAGTCTCATATATAAAGCCAATGTGTTTTTCTATGATTGTGTTAGTAATTTAATTAGTTTCTGATTGTTTTTTAACGATTTATGTGTGGAGATGTATAGAACACGGTTATTGAGATTGCCATATGATTTCATTTTTATTTATTTTACCTATAAAACCTCATGGTTAACATGGGCAAAGCCAGGTGGTTCTGCTAGTACTTGTATAAATTTAGTTTTTATTTTTTCAGTGAAAACTTGTATTTGAAAGAAAAAGTTATTTGATTAATAGGATATGCTAATATTTTAAATTATAGCTTGGTACCGTGGATAATTTATTCTTAGGTGCTGCATACTTTATCATTCCTGATATATGGACGTCCATAGATAAGGGTAATCAGCACCACACAATTTATTATAAACCATCTATTCAATAATAATTATTTAAAAGTAAATTGATGATTATCAAATTTAATTTTTTAATTGATATTTACAGAAATTATTAAAGTCAATATTCAGTAAAATTTTTTTTACTCAAAGTCGCTGTAAGCATCGGTGCAAGGAGGCCCCCCGATAAGCATCTGTGCCCAGAGCCCCCTAATTTTGTACATCGGTCCCTGTCGGTTTATTCCAAACGGACCTTGAATTAAACTTAGGATTGGGGGCCCCAGTCTTCGGTACCGTATGCTCATGAGAGCTACGTCCGCTCTGGTCTCGGAAAAACACTGCAAAACTCAGCACAACATTAAAATCACATAGAAAATTTAAATAAAAACAATTCAGATCAAAAAATTGAATAACTGGTTTGAATGTGCATAGTTTCAGACATAAAGGTACCTTCCTGCCAAATCTTGTAGCTCGGCATGCAACGATCTCATTGGCACACAGACACTAAACTTCAATTTTTATTATTATAGATTATAAAAAAACAGCCATGTCTGTGGATCACAGGCACATCTGATGATCGAAAATCTTACTCATCACTGTATTTTGTACCGCCGGCTATCATTTAATTTTACACACGTGTAAATTCAATAAATGTAATTGTATATAGCTAAAACAGAACCTATCTATAACGGAATACTGTCCTAAATCGAAATAATTTATGGTACCGGCGAAAAGAAGACATACAATTATATGTGCTAAGACGGAAACTTTTTAAAAAGACTTTTTTTCCTCGATCCCTATCGATTCCGTTTCCGCTTAACTTAAATGTATGTACAAAAATTCATGTTCGGCGTATTTTTGATTGAACAAATGAGTTGCAATCCCGGTTTCCTATACAAAAATTATTTCATGTAGTGTAATTTTTCGCCCCTTAAAACTTGTCTCATCTTTGTTGATACAATTTGTATAAATGTAACATCAGCTTTGTGTTATTTCATTGATGCATTTTATGTTTTGTAACTCTAAGATAGTAAATGCCGTTTAAATGAATCATGTTTAACACAGTGTCTGATTCTAATAATCGGAAAAAGTAGTAGTATGATTTAATTTATTAAAAAGTCTGATTCGATTAACCAGTGATTCTAATAAGAGGCGAGTAATGGAGTAGCTATCAATAACTCAAACCTCCCCTAGAGCCGAATTCTGGCTGCACCACTGTATAATCAGGAAATATTGTAATATTTTAAAATGATACATTATATTAAAATGCTAATGCAATTAAATTGTGCATTTCAAGTGGAGAAAAAATATTTGTATTGAAATAAAAATCGTATCCATTCTGCAATGAGCTGGCTTTCAATGCAATGCTCCGAATTTGCTTCGTCTATCTGGGTTACGTGAACTTCTAGTTTCGATTTCGCTTCCGGCTAGTAAGCCAGCTATGACATAAACACAAAAAGCCCAATCAAGTGATCAAAACACCCACAGATTTTTTCTGGGTCGGACGAGCACAGCACTGGTGAAAAGTTTGCAGGTTATGAACACTAATTGGGCTAAATTAGATCCCGTGATACTTCCATGAATGTTTTGGATTTTGTCTGAGTAAATATAGGCATGTATTTCTATTATGAGAGCCATTGTTTTGGAAAGATAAGGATACACAGTCATTTTTTTTTTGCCTGTTCTGAACCATAAAAGTATGAAATAATTAAATTAGTGCAAAATTTCTTTCTCGATAAGACCTACTCCATAAGGACATCTACTTCGCCCGCACGCTAACTGATCGTCGTTCATGAACAGAGCCTCAATATCTGTTCTATGACCAAAAACCTGTCCGTTCTTACAATTCCTACTGTACACTAATCCCTGATGGAAGGATTTGATTGGGCTACATTAAACATAGGTTAACATACAAGATAGGACAATTACAGCAAAATCTGTAACAGCAGCAATAATAGCGTCACTAGTGACAAGGGGAAAAACTAAGAAGCTTCCAAAATTTACCCATGTATATGAAATCTGTTTATGCTCTACGTTCATAATATCTATTATTTTTGCTTCGAGGCAGACGCTTCTGCCACTGGTGTGTTAGGTTTCTTTTTAAAGGACTTCATTTTATTTTTTATTTTATTATTATTAAACAACAGTTCTTTTCAGGACTTTTTTAGTATGGCTAAAGATGTTAAAATATATGTCATGTAGAATTATGTCTGCATACAAATCGGAATTTTAAAACTTTCGTTTTCCCTACAAAGTTGAAAATGTAAACATGTAGCATTTAAAAAAAGAAAGATCATAATAAGATAGATGTTCAAAAGGAGAAATGTTCCGTCTATGAGACGTTTCTTCCCCCTTGTCACTACAGGCTCTGCGCAAACCAACAGTTGAGTTCACAGAAAGGAAACCGTAACTACATGGACCTTTTTTGATTTATAAACACTAAGTTGGCAACATTCCTTTTCTGGGCTGAGTTCAAGAATGACGATCAGGTAGTGTGTGTGCGAAGGAAATGTGCTTATGGAGTAGGTGTAATCGGAGCAAGTATTTTGTAAAAATTTAATTATTTTATCCTTCTATAGTTCAGAACAGATAAAAACAACGACTACATATCCTTATCTCTCCAAAACAATGGCTCTCTTAATAGGAATACATGCCTATACTCAGACAAAATCCAAAACATTCATGAAATTTGTTCAGACAAAATCCAAAACATTCATGAAATTTGTTCAGACAAAATCCAAAACATTCATGAAAGTATCACGTGATCTGATTTAGCCTGATCAGCGTTCATAACCTAAAAAATTTTCACCCGCGCTGCACTCGATCGACCCAGAAAGAAAATCTGTGGTTGGTTTAGGGGTGATTCTTTTCCGAAAAATTACGGCAGTCATTTCCGAAAATAAAAAAAAAAATCCGAAAATTCAGACATAAAATATATCGCGTTTTTCGACAAATGGTGGCCGAAAAAAATCAATTTCGTCAATCGTTTGAAGAGAAAACGCAAATTTCGTCCATTGATTACGAAAAAAACTTGAATTTGTCAAAGAATCGCCTAAAAAACGTAAATTTCATCAAAGGATCGCGAAAAAACGGCAAGTTTTGTCAAAGGATCGCAAGAAAACTGTAAATTTCGTCAAAGGAACGTGGAAAAACGTAAATTTCATCAAAGGATCACGAAAAAACGGCAAATTTCGTCAAAGGATCGCGAGAAAACGGCACATTTCGTCAAAGGAATGCGGAAAAATGGCAAATTTTGTCAAAGGAACGTGGAAAAACGGCAAATTTCGTCAAAGGAAAGTAATAAAATGACAAATTTCGTCAAAGTGTCATGAAAAAAAGGCAAATTTCATCAAAAGATCGCAAAAAAACAGCAAATTTCGTCAAAAGATCGCAGAAAAACAGCAAATTTTGTCAAAAGATCGCCGGAAAACGGTAAATTTTGTCAAAAAATCACGAAAACGAAATTTTGTCAAAGGGGTGCGGAAAAAACACATAGTGCCGGGAGTGGATTCCCCCCCCCCCCCTTTCAGAAAATTTGTTATGATTTTCAGATTTTTTTTTTTTTTACTCAGAATCATCCCTGGATTGGTTTGATCACTTGATTGGGCTTTTTGTGTTTGTTTTACTTGGTTTGGTAGGTTGATTGATACAGTTGTAGCAGTCTGATCGGAGATCTAAAAATTTTTCGACTTTTAACATTCTAAAATGATTTTTTAAACTTTCATATTTTCTAATGATTCAACATAAAAATAATAGAACACCGAAGTATGATGTATATATGTATACATCATATATTTATATAACTGCTGTCAACTTATATGTCAATAAAACTAATATATTAGTTTTAGTGACAAATACGTTGACACAGCAGTTATATATATATATATATATATGTATTCTACAAAACAATGCATATAATAAAATAAAGTTTAATTTTCTATAACCAGTGCACCTGTAACTAACAAGTAGGGGACGTTCAGATCACCCATATACCTGAAACACAGTGTTCGTTTCAATAAAGGTTTTTAAAAAAAATACAAATATTGTTACGTACTTTACAGTCGTTTGTGTTTTCCTACACAGATGAACCTGGACGGTATGGATGCAAAGTACATGCTGGCCGTTTATTTCAGATTTTTTAAAAAATTTTTATTAATTTAAAATATGATTTATCAGTTGCTTTATTTTTTTAGATACATAGAATACTGTTAATAAATCAAGATCGTGATATCAACATGTTCAGCGATTTATTTCTGTACTAGCTGATCCGCTCGGCGTTGCCCGGTCCTGTCAAAAAATTGCTGATCAAAACCGTTCCTTTGGTAACTCTTTGTCTTTCAGGAATTAAATTAGAGAGATGGACCCCGAAGCGGAAGTAAATTTAATACCACCTCCTCAAAGGTCTGAATTATTTGATTCAAAGCAGGTCAGTTTTTGGTTAAAAATTTTTTTTAATTTACTGTCGGATTTTCACAAAATTTGCATTTTTGGAATAAGAAAAATAAACTACGTACAGACTGCGAGTTTCGATTCAAAGTCTCTTATACTTTTCTTAATACTCGAGGATGAGTGCAAATGAAACTATTTTGTTGTCTGGGATTATCAAATCAGTAACTTTTTTTTGCGGTTTCAATAAAAATAGCCATTTTTGGAGCATGCGCAGGAAAATCTTTTAGTTACACGGCCAGGGGATGCATTCTGTTCTAAGCAAATTTTCCGACAGGTGTCCCCACTGCATATGATACCGTGTATAGTACGCGCTGAAAAATCTCTTGATTCCAGTTTCCACCACGAGGTGGAGCATTCTGTTCTAAATAAACATCTTTCCGAACGAAACTTCGACACTCGTTCCCACTGCTTACGGCACCGTGTAGAAGGCGTGCCGAGCACGCGCGAATAATCTGTTAGTTCCACTTTCCACCATCAGGGGGTGCCAAATCTATGTTTTAATTAATTAGATATATCTTAAATAGTTCATGTTAAGTTGAATGAATCGATTCTCGTTGAAATTTGGCCGATAGAACCTGAGAAAATAAATCACCCCCCTGGATATTAATATTCATAAATGATGGTAACCAAGGGCTGAAAAAATTATACTGATGTTTATTTAGTACCTGGGAGACCTCAGAATATCATAAAAGATTTCATTTGAATCTGACCAAGATTAAATGCAAAATCTTTTAGTTATATTTTCCACCGCCAAGGGGTGCACTCTGTTTTAAATGAACCTCTTTCCGAACGAAACTCTGGCACCTGACCCCGCTGCTTATGGCAACATATAGAAGGTGTGCTGTGCACGCACTGAAAATCTTTTAGTTCCACTTTCACTACTATGGGACACCAAATATATGTCTTAATTAGTTGTCTATATATTAATTAGTTCATGTAAAGTTGAATTAATCAATTCTCATTGAAATCGGGCCCTTTGTTTGAATCGGACAAATTTTAAATGAATTTTTTTTAGTTCCACTTTCCACTGCTAGGGGGTGCACTCTGTTCTAAATAAAACTCTTTCTGATCGACACTCCGGCACATGTTCCTGCTGCCTACGACACAGTATAGCAGACATCTGTAAAATCTTGTAGTTCCAATTTCTACCGACAGGTGGTGCCAGATCTATATCTTAATTACTTCGTGTTAAGTTGAATAAACTAGTTCTCAGTGAAATTGGACCCATAGAACCCGAGAAAATACCCCTCCCTAGTGATTAATGTTCAAAAATAGTGCTAACCAAGGGATGAAAAAATTATACCAAAGTTTATCTAATATCTGGGGGACCTGGGCAAAGTGTTCGTTTGAATCGGACTAATAATAAAAAAGTTCTGATTTTAGAAGGAGGGAGTTTCTATCAGAGCGTCTATCTAACGCGATATTTAAATTACAACCGAACACTCACCTCCCCCCCCCCAGAAATAAACCAATGATGTTAAAATATTATGATTTATCATTAACTTTTGAAACAGAAACAAAATGACTTTTTTTTTTCTTTCTTGACATACAAAAAAAGTAAGTTATCATTGTTAATTTCTGAAATAAAATACATAAATGACATCACGTACATGAAAAAACTCTAAACAGCACATAAAACAAATCTAAAAAAATTCATAACTCTATGTTCGAATTGCAATCAGCTAATGACCATTTTTTTCATCTGCCAATCACAATTGCCCAGTTGACTTCCCGCTGTGCATACAATCGTATCAGCTACCAATCACAACTGCACTCGAATGGTTTTGACTTCTAGCGGAATCAATTGACGTCATACGCTGTAAAACATGAAAAAAAAGGTTAAAAAATGCTTTAAAAAATGGAATTAAAAAAATTGGGATAATAAATAATTCGCCGTTCCCTTTTAATATCATGATTTTTTATCTGTAAAGAATTATCAACTTTCTCCAGGCTAAAAAGAGAAAAAACAAAATGACGATTCTGACTGAAATGGAAGCAACCACCGAACCAATCAAGCATTCTGGGCAAAATTTCTTAGTGTCGAAGGAAAAAATTCACCAAAAACTCAAAAATCACTGTATGAATTTTGCATAAACTTTATTGAAAAGATGACAAAATTTGCTATACTGGCTTAAAAGACTGGAACCGGATTCTGGTTACTAATGCGGAAAAATCACAGAGAAACATGAAAAAACACTAAAAATCGTATAAAAAATTTAATTTGGAATTTTTGAATAGATTTAAAAATCTATTCAAAAATTCCAAATTCGGGCTTCAAGGTACAAAACTACATGCATAGAGGTACCTTCCCACCAAATTTTGTAGCTCTGCGTGCAGCGGTCTCTTCAGAACACAACCGAGACACACACACTTCCTTCTTTATTTTTAGTTGGAGATTTGTAATAATAAAATAAAATTTAAGTTAAAATTTGATAAAAAAAAGCTTTTAAACATTTCATTAAAATATCTTTTTCGATAACAACATTGGTAAAACAAATATATAATTAGCAAAATTATTAATTTCCAAAAATATATTTTTCTTGAAATTAATTTTTTGATGCAAATTGCATTATTTATTATATTTCACTAAACATCATAAAACACAAGAAACAAATGCCATTCAATACTCAAAACCATGTTAGTACCTGCAAAATACGTATACGCTCAGTAGAAAATTTATAAACATTCTAACTATATTTTATTCATTACGAAACTAGACTGTAAATTACATGTATTTTAGCTCTTTACAAAAATAGATACTGATATTTTTAGTTTAAATAATGTATAACTTTTACATTTTATCTTTATCCTATTTGGCTATGATGTCATACACTCACGCAGTTTTTTTTTTTAATCGATTATAAAAAGGAAACAAGTCGCCAAATTTAGGGGATTTTTTCCTTTAATGGCAACCTAGGCATTGTATTAAGTTATTCGTTTGGCGCAGGCTTGAAAATCGCGCCAACCAAAAAGTCGTCAAACTTATGTTTATATTTTTGCGTGAGTGTAAAGCATCTGTTCTGTTGACATTATTTAAAAAAAAAAAAAACCCTGGAGAAATTAATAGTAAAAAAAAAAAAATAATAATGTTAAAATATTAAAATGCACAGTAATGTAAAATCAGGAATCTCCCTGTCTCTGTGTAAAATTTTAAGTCGAGTCACGTGCTTTGGGGAAACATTTCCGACATCGTAATCGTAAACCTTAATTATGCAACGACTCGTTTCCCAGCACAAGGGTGCATGCCATAGAGCATCAACAGAGCATATTTTTGTGACGTTGAATCACGTGCTTTGGGGAAACATTTACGAAATCGTAGCCTTGAACCGAAACAGAGAATACCAAATTTACTTTTAAGAAATATATTCCATTTATCATGAAAAATACAAAGCAACCGATAAAACATTTTTAAATGAAAAGGTAGAAAAACCAAACAGGAAGGTATAAGAATCGAACCCGCACCAAATCAATGTTCCGAACGCAGTCCCTTCAAGTTCACTATGGCTATGTTCAGAACCGAAGATCAGGTGGTGCGCGGACGAAGGAGATTTGTGTATGGAGTAGGTCCTATCAGAGCAAGTAATTATTTCGTGGTTTTATAGTTCAGAACAGGTAAAAACAACAACTACATATCTTTATCTTTTTAAAACAATGGCTCTCGTAATAGGAATACATGCTTATATTTGCTCAGAAAAAAATCCAAAATATCCATGAAAGTATCACGTGATCTGATTTAGCCCGATCGCGTTCATAACCCGCAAAATTTTAGCACACGATCGACCCAGACAAAAATCTGTGGGTGGTTTGATCACCCCCGACCTACGTTATACACGGCCAGTGCATGACTTTTAAAACGTCACATGGAATGGACCGAGGCTAACGAAAAAGAAAGGCTACCGCGGTGCTTTACGCGTATCTTTTTTTACAGACCGCCGGAGTCACGTGATGCTCGAATGCACCAATGACTGTGTACGAAAAGAGCATTACGTCACTCTAGCGGTCTGTAAAAAAGGATAAGTGGAATATACCGCGGTAGCCTGTCTTTTTCGTTAGCCTCGGAATGGACCATTTTTATACGGCGATTGGTCCAAACCGGCGCGCCCCCCGTTTTGCACCAATTAACAATTTGCAAATTATACTTTTATAAAATTTATTCCATTAATCGTGAAAAATACAAAGTCACCAATAAAACATTTTTAAATGAAAAAGTAGAAAAAAAAATGGGAATCGAACCCGCAAAGTTCACCTCTAGATTTCAACATTAAACATTAATATCATTAAAATACGCAAATTAGTCAAATCAATGATAATGAACACAGTCCTTTAAAATCTCCATCGTCCGCGCGCCGCATGATCTTCGTTGCTGAACAGCCCCAAAATTACATTCACAGTGTAGGACTACTCCATATTTTACTCTCTTCTTTCTTGAACAGAGACCTGGCAAAATTGCGAAACATTGAGCCGGCCTATCGGAACTGTAAGAAAGAACTGTTCTTTTTGTTTGGGTTTAGAATTTAGAATTATGGACTCTGAAGATTTAGAATACATATATGCTATTAAATGCATATATAATGCTCATGCAAGCGATGTTAGAGTGCTTAAGCCAACATCAATTCCTGATGGAGGTATTCTAACCGGTTCTCGGGATACTACTACCAAAGTCTGGGCACCTGAAGGGTAAGTAACTGTCATTTCCATGTTCTGTTATTTTTTTTTTGGTGTTTTACTCCGTAAGTATTTGATTCTAGATTTCGGTATATTCCTTAACATTAGAATAAATTCTGAGACTTTTATTTGATAGGAGGTAAAAAAAAAATGATTGATTGTCTCTATTATTTTTTTGTACTTGTTCTCTATTTTGCTGTAAAGTCTCTCAGGGACTATTCTCATCTGAGAAGACTGCAAGTAGTATGTTATCAATACCGTATTCTATTATTTAAATAGGGTTTCCATATTGCGCTTATATTCAAGTGCATACTGTCATTTCCATGTTCCGTTTTTTTTTTTTTTTTTTGTTATACTCCGTAAGCATTGGATTCTAGATTTCGGTATATTCCTTAACATTAGAATAAATTCTGAGGCTTTTATTTGATAGGAGGTAAAAAAAAAATGAATGATTGCCTCTATTATTTTTTTGTACTTGTTCTCTATTTTGCTGTAAAGTCTCTCAGGGACTATTCTCATCTGAGAAGACTGCAAGTAGTATGTTATCCATACTCTATTCAATTATTTAAATAGGGTTGCCATATTGTGCTTATGTTCAAGTGCATACTGTCATTTCCATGTTCTGTTTTTTTTTTGTTATACTCCGTAAGCATTGGATTCTAGATTTTGGTATATTCCTTAACATTAGAATAAATTCTGAGGCTTTTATTTGATAGGAGGTAAAAATGAATGATTGCCTCTATTATTTTTTTGTACTTGTTCTCTATTTTGCTGTAAAGTCTCTCAGGGACTATTCGCATCTGAGAAGACTGCAAGTAGTATGTTATCCATACTGTATTCTATTATTTAAATAGGGTTGCCATATTGCGCTTATATTCAAGAGCATAACTATCTAATTTTTTTTTATAAAACCATATGCTCAGCATACAAACTCATATCAAGATGTGTTTCCTAGTTTATAATATCTAGTTGCATAAAAGTTCTGGGAAGGACATTGCATAAATAATCATACATGGCAGTTAGAATTTGCAGGGTTGTTTATGATGTAGGATGTCTGTAGAATTCTGGGGATTTACAACTAACCAGATAACAAAAAAATTCACGATTTTTTTCTTATCAATTTTCTGAGGATTTTTTTTGATACATTAATTAGGAAAATTCTTGTTTTTTGATTGGTGTGAAATTAGAAAAGGGGGTTATATATCCTAGAAAAGCAAGACACTTGGCGGCGTCAAATTTGGCGAAGCAATAAGTGAGTTTTTGTTGCTACCAGCTTGTTTCTTCCACACCCACTGTGCTTCGTTCTGGCACAGCCAGAATGCATGGTTCTGGAAATTGAGCTGGTTTTTGAGGGAATTAGATTAGATTGGTTGGTTGACAGACTAGAATATTCTAGAAGAGGGTTCTATTGTCTGTGGGTTGGTTTGTTATGTGTCGTATAGTCAGATTTGTTGAATTATGTTTGTGGAATGTGTTTTGTGAAGTTTAATGGATTGACGTTTTGTCGTATGTCATAGAAGGATAATTCCTGTGAAATATTTAAAAAAAAAGAAAGATTAGAAATAAAAGTAAGTGCATTTTTGTTGATTTTATTTGATAAGATGTATTTTATGCACTTTAGAGTTTGCTGCACTGCGAGTTTCATGCCTCCAAAGGGGTTTTTTTTCCCGGTTAATGTACGCTAAGCGTACATATATACCCGATAGCAGAAAGTTCGAGACTGGCAACGTACGTTGCAGATTTTTTCAATGGAATTTTCTTCGGCTCACAGATTTTTTTCCCTCCATCTGCAGATTCTTTTACTTCGTCAGCGGGCGCAGTGCCGCAGTCACACTTTCGCTTCGCATCTGGAGGAGTGAGAAAATTTGTGAAAAGCGGTTGAAGATATCAGCGAAAAGCAGGCTCTGTCTTTTCTTTTATAGATGCAAATGCACTCTGCCCTTTTTTTTTAAAGCTGCATAGCGTTTTGGGTTCGCAAAAAAAATTCTGTCTGCATATTTCAACCTGCGAATTTCACCAATAGGTCGCGGAAAAGAAACGAAAATTTGTCAATCAGGCACAGAACAATTTCGCAAAGTTCGTTAAATGGTCACATGAAAATATTGCGAAATTTGTTAATTGATTGCGTGAAGAAAAAATCTCAAAATTTGACAGTCAGTTGTGGGAAAAATTGCGAAATTCACCAGTTGATCGCAGGGAAGAAATAGCAAAATTCATCTACGATCGTGTGAAAAAAAAAAAAAGTGAGTTTTGCCAGCAAGACGTTGAAAAAAATTCGTAAAATCGTCAATCAGTTGCAGGAAAATATCACGAGTTTCGTCAGTCGATCGTGGGAAAACTATCTAAAAATTCATCTGTCTGCTACAGGAAAAAATCGTGAATCTCTTCAGTCAGTCGCAGAAAAAACTCCCAAAATTCTGCCATCTGCTGCAGAAGAATATCGCAAAATTCGTCTATAGATGGCGGGAAAATATTGCGAAATGTGTCAGTCAGTCGTGAGAAAAAATTGTAAATTTTGTCAAGCTATTGCAAGTAAATAACCAAATATGCCGATCGGTCGCGAAAACAATTGAAAAATGTGTCCACAATTATATGTAAAATAAAAAAAAGAAACATGCGAGTTTCACCTGTAAGATGTGGGGAAAAAAATTCGGAAATTCGCTTATCGGTCGTCAAAAAAAAAAAAAAATGCAAAATTTTTCAGTTGGTAGCAGGAAAATATCACAAATTTCTTCAATCGATTGCAGGAAAACAATCGCGAAATTAGTCGGTTGGTTACAGAAAATAAATGTGAAATTTGTCAATATGTCGCGGGGGAAAAAAACACTCAATTCACCAATAGGTTGCTGGTAAATATCGAGAAATCGTTAAAAAATTGCATGCAACAGTAATACTTTACTAGATATTAATTATTGATATACAGTAAAAGACTTATTTCTTACGTACTAGCTAACCTGCCCGGGCCCGAGATAATTACAATCTCAGAGAAAGCAATTAGCCCCCTCCCTCCCCATACCCGCAAATATAATGAATAATTTGTTCAAGAGAACCACCGTCACCTACATTAACGCGATCATTAAAAAAAGAATTACATTTTTCTGATAATTAGAACATAACGAAGACGCTACGCTAAAATAGCCGGCAGATGACACCCCTTCCCGACCTCAATTTCAAATCTATATCTTAATTAGTTACCTAAATTTTTGTTCATTAGTAAAAATTGGCAATTATTTCCTTTCATTTTCGCAAACTAAATGGAGGGTTCGGCCCGAGAAACAGATCTCTTTGTAGTTCAGTTTTTAATGAAAGCAGATCCCTGTCTGAAACTTTCTCGGATCGTTTTCACTGGCGCCGGCAGATTTTTGGCAGTTTTTTGCATAAATAAAAAAAATTACCAACCGAATTTTTCAAAAATCACATATTCAGATACAGAATATTTTTTTTACATATGCTCAGAAATTTGCAAATTGATATCTCAATTATTTTTCTTAAAATTCGCTAATTAGTAAAATAATTTCGAATTTGTTCATTTCCGCTTGCAAATCCAACGCGCTAGTTCGTTTCTTTCGCCATTTTGACTTAAAAGATGACATTTTAGAAGCGATGGTTAATGAGAATCTAATTAATATCTAGGCTAATTATCAAAATATTAAAATTCTGAGGCTTAGGTGCACATGGCCAGACCTTGGACTATCCACACCTAAATTTCCAGACTTCTAGGTGGGCTAGATTTTGCTAGCCGTCGCCAACAGACACACACATAGAGTGAAACTTTCTTTTATTAATATAGATATAAAATATTAATATTAATAAATTTGCAATAGAAAGTTTCAAGAATTCTCGTTAAACTATCCGCAGCTCAAGCAAAAACTTAAGAATTGCCAATTTGTAGTGACAAAATTGCCTGTTAGAAGTGTTCTAATTTTTTATTTAATGTTTAAAAAAAAAAAATCTTATTATCCAAATTTTTATGAGTATTAAAAAAAAAATGTTTCCTAAGCATGGGTATAATTTTTGTGTGAAAATATTAATATTTAGCTGAAAAAAAAAAAACAGTAATTCATGAAACACTAGACTTTCATCCAAAGATTTCTAATGAAAAACGTCCCTCTAAAATGTTTCAAATAGATGGTGATGGCGCTCGAGTAGGACAGTTGCATCAGTTCTTCTGTGTTAATGACACTTTCAGTTTCGCGTCGGCAGATGGCGCTACGTGTGCACGGTTGTATGTTTGTAACGGCAGAGCCGTGCGACCACTATTTCCTTAGAAATCCTTATTTTTGCATCGTTACTCTGGTTTATTTAATTACTTCTGTGAAGAATCGATGCAACCAACCCAAGAGAATAAAAGCGTATTTTTAATGAGAGTGCTTTGTGCATTTTAATTAATATTTCAGAAAGTAATTAAAATATTAAAATTCTGAAGTAATGTTGCACCAGGAGAGGGTTTGGACTACCTAAATCTAAATTTCCAGCCTTCTAGGTGGGCTAAATTTTCCTAGCCATCGCCAACAGACACACACACACACAGAGCGAAACTTTCTTTTATTAGTATAGAATGTTGTAATGTTTCATATAATATAAGTACTATTTAATGTAAAATTTTACATATCAATGTAGTTGAGGTTTTTGACATAAGATGGTTTTGGACATAGCAGTTTAACTCTCAAAAACGGACACATGTCAAAGACCTGCCAATCCTGAATTGTAACATAGTTTACTTGCAGATTATTTTCTGCCGCTGAAATATCCGTCGCAGACACTTGGAGAATTTTCTGTTTCTGGGCATGTATATAAGTTATTAACCATTGTTTGGATGAATTTCATGTATTCTACAGACTGCTGCGCAGGAAGTTTCATGCATCCAGGGGTTTTGTTCGGTTAATGTACACGAAGCGTACATATATATGTTACTCATCGGTGCTTGCATTAGTTTTGTGCATTCAAACAATCAGATATCTCGAGATTCTCCCCAATTATAACCTGTGCTTTGTGGCAGAGAACTCGCTACTTACACAGTTCCTATGAAAATTTCTTTCACAAAGTAAGCATTGATTTTATTTCATTTTGTGACAATTTACAAAGTTTAAGTAAGGAGGAAAAAATAGCTAAAAATTTGTAAAAATAGAAAAATCCGGAAGAAAAAATTGGCAAACGTTTGTAAAAAACAAAATATTTGGAGGAAATATTGCTAAAAGTTTGTAAAAATAGAAAAATACGGAGGAAAATACTGCTAAAAGTTTATAAAATTTTTTTTAAATCGTGAAGAAAAACTTGCTAAAACTTTGTAGTCATAAAACAAAATAAAATTGATGTTTACTTTGTGAAAAAGCTTGCCGTAAGAAGCGTGTAAGCATCTCCTTGGCTGCTGAAAGCACGCGTTCTGATTGGGTAGAATTTGGAGGTTGCTGATTTTTTGGTTGGCTCATAACAAAAAAAATCTCCAAATTGGGTGTCTCGCTTGTTCTAGGATTTTGCCGAAAAGGGAGAGAGCGATAATTTGATAACTGATTATAGAGAATTTTGCGTTTCATATTTTACTAAAAATATGTCACGCTACAACAAGCTATACAGGACAAATAATACACTGCAGGTGTTTGATTTAAGTGGAGAAACACCCGTATTCTGTATTTTGCTTTGTATAAGAATGACTTATCAAGTTGTTACACTCAATTAAAATGAAATTTCGGCTTAGATGTCTTACCATCAGACACATTTTTGTTGGGTTTAAATTTGATATAATGGTGCACCATCATTTTTTATTATGGTTAAAAAAATAGTAAAAAAGTTGTCAAATTTGAATGATAAATCGCCGTTATGGTATACATTATGTTTTGGTCAGGGCTGCGGAGTTGTGGGAAAAATGACTGACTCCAACTCTGACTCCTGAAATTTTAAGAGAACAGACTCCGGGACAACTAAAGAACTAGTATTGCCTGTTGATTCCTATTATTCAGATTGCTACATTGCTGCCATTTGTTTTGAAATAGTAATAGTCGCTTTATTAAATTTCTCATTAAATAAAGAAAATATTACAGTTAAAAAAAAAGTGGCAGCAATTAAGCAATAAAAAAAAATTGGCAACACTGCAACCTATTGGCATATTCCTGTTAGACCTTGAAGCATATGATTACTGCAGCGGCAAACATTCAACAATATTGGTCTATTAGTATAATATATACAATATTGGTTTATTAGTATTTTAAATACAGATTTTTTTTTTTTTTTTTTTTAAATAAGACGAAAATACTCTTATATAAAATGCATGTGGAACTTTGCCCCTGCATTAATCGGCTCTGGTCAAGACTGAAAATATTTTGAACATCACACTCCTCCTCCCAGATACTCTATGCACGCTCACACGAAAACACAATGTGCATTAAATTTTATATGTGGTAAAATTTAATTATGTCAAAACTCTACAAAAACTGTATGTAAAATATTTATATGCATGTAAATTACAATCGAAAAGTTAAATTTATAGCTATTTAGATAGAAACAACAGTTGAAATCTAATAAATCTTCAAAATTTACTTTGAACAACACACACTATCAGTTGAATCCAAACAACATTTATTATGTTGGTATGTCATTTTAAGACAATAACCAAAATATTTTGTGCCAAATATGAGGTGTGATATCAAATATATATTATACCAAAATATGGGCGAAAGGATGTTTAATTTTGGTTTTATATCCATTCCTCCAGACCCAAAAAATAGCATGCAAAAATTTTACAATTTACGCATCATTTGGGGTCTCAGGAACCCGAAAAATTACGAGGGAATGCAAGAAAAATAAAAGTGAACATTTTACTATTTTGGCATTAATTCTGTTCTCATGGCTTTGTTAAAAAAAAGGCAAAAATTTTATATTTTCAGCATTATTAATTGTACAATTTTGGATCCTGCAGACCCGAAAAATCCAAATATTGAAATCTGAAGAAGGTGGAAATTTTATAATTTCAGAAATAATTTGTGTTCTGCGGATTTGAAAGGAAAGGTGCAAATTTTATATTTCCGGCATTAATCTTGTAATTTTGGCTTTATTTTGGGGCTGCAAGACACGAACATCAAAAGGAAAAAGATAACAAAAATTTTACTATTTCATCATTATTTTGGATTCTGCAGACTCAAGGAAAAAAAAATCATATTTTGCGGGGTTCGTGCACACAATAAAAAAGGGAGAGAAAATTTACAATTTCGGCGTTACTCCTTTTCTCACAGACTCAAAAGAATCTGAGAGAAAATAAAAGAAAAAAAGGGAAAAAGGTTTCTATTACAATGATATTTTCAGTTCTGTAAACTCCAAAAATAGCAGATGTTTCCAATTATACTAAATATAAAATGTCAACCAGAGGTTTCAATTAAAAACAGTTTTCATATATGCTGTACACTGGACAGTATATTGGGTCTGTTTAACCTGGGTTGCCTGATATATATATATATATATATAGTCTAAAAAAAATAACAATAGTCCAGTTTATAAATTTAAAATTACATTGAATTGATTTAATTTGACTTCAAACTGTCTAAAAAACAAGTTGGAGTCTGAGTCGGCCTGTTTTTTAGTGACTCCGACTCTTCACTCTTTTGCCCTAAAGTGGGCCCCGACTCTGACTCCGCAGCCCTGGTTTTGGTAATCCTTTTTTTTCTCTTTGGGAGCAGAGAAAGGAAGGAATTTTTCTCGCACATGCATGTTTATCCGATGCCTCATTGCCTGGTGCTGGAAAAGTAGGAGAGTAGTATTTTAATTAGCTCTTGTGCAGTTAATAATTGATTGTGAAGTACTTTTATTTAAAGAAAATGTAGGAACAGATGTGCGTCTGGTTTGGAGTTATGACCATGACAATTTTTTTCTAAAACATGCCAAGATGCTGTTTTTGAAAATGATTGTCAATCTGAAACCCCAAGGAAACCATGTTTTCCAATATTGTGGTCACTTTCAAAACTCTCTAAAATCCACATTTTTTTTTTTTTTTAATGTTAAATATGAAGATTTTAAACTAAATATTTCTATTTCAGATTGGCAGAGTTCCTCTAAAGTTGATCCCTCTCTGTCCAACACAGTTTTTAACAAAAATATATACTATACAACATGTAAATTTGACGTTTTAAAAGTATACGTAAAAAAAGTAATTTTAATGGCACATGGGTGAAAAAAGTGAATGCTTTACAGTTTTGAAAGTGTTCACCATATTGTAAAAAATAATTTCCTTGTCATTTCAGAATTGCGACCAATTTCGAAAATGTCATTTTTAGGCACATTAACATAAAAAAAATAGAAATGAACACTAGAGCTGGGCGATGTCGGGAATTAAATATCATGATAAATTGCCATCTTTATATCATGATATTCTGATATATCAATATTGTGACATATGATCAAAGTAGTAAAATATAAAGTTATGTATGAAACTGATCAAAGTCTTAAAATTATTGATATTTATAGTATATTTTTAAAAAAAAATATGAACCCTTCGCCCCTGCTAGACACCTGCAACAAATATCGGATGATTCAATTACAGATCTGTAATTGGACATCTTATAAGAATTACGATGGCAAAGGAAAATGCCATTTGTGCTCTTTTCTTAGGTCAATTTTGTAAAAAAAAAAAAAATTTTTTAAATGGCATATTAAATAACTTGGTCGCCAGATGAAAAAACCTGGTCGCCAGTGGGGACTGCATTTGTCAAGCCCTGGTCATAAGGAAATCAAAACACCCAAGATGTTTCAAAAATGTAAAAAATCTGCCTGTTCGATATGCTGTTAATCGTAAAGCATGGATGACGTCTGAGATATTCCATGAGGAACTCTGATTATGGTATAAGGAACTGCAGAGAAAAAAAAGAAAAATTCTCTTAATTTTGGACAATTGCACTGTTCATCTGACAGTGGATAATTTAAGTTCCATTGAACTATTGTTTCTTCCACCGAATACAACTGCAAAAAGTCAACCCATGGATCAGGGTGTGATTCGAAGTCTGAAGTCTCATTTCAGAAAATATTTTATTCAGCAGTACATTCTGGCTTTAGAAAATGAGGAAAAAGTCACTGTTCCTGTTTTAGATGCGGTAAGAATGCTAAATAAATCATGGCAATGTGTCAGATCGGCTACAATTAAAAATTGTTTTTGTCAGGCAGGTCTCTCTGCTCATACTCCATATGATGATGAAGAAAACATACCATTATCAGAATGGTTGAAAATGCAGAACATCCAAGAAATTTGTCCTCAACAGGACATTGTATTCATATGTTTCCATGGATGATGATCTGACAATATCCGAAACACCATCTAATAGTGAGATTGTTGCATCAGTCTCTGGATCAATCAATGAAAATAGTGAAAGTAATGAAGAGAAAATTGAAGAGTCGGTGCCAAAAGTATCTGAAGCATTGAGTGTTATAAAAACTTTATCGCGGTTCGTTGAATTCCTTATACTGACTATTCAGAGACTCTGCAAAGTTCCATTATAAATATTGAAAATGTAATTTTTACTGTGTCATCTAATCAAAGAAAACAATGAAAAATAACAAATTATTTTTCTAAATAAACATGTAAGTAGTAGTAAAATTTTTTTTTTTCTATTTTATTTTGAGAAACTCATAAAATTTCTATTTAAAATCTCTATTATTGCATGTGCTATTATGCACCATTTTCTTTCATGGTATGCACTGCATTTTATTGGTTATTGCTTGCTTATAACGTACCATATTTTCTGGCTCCTTGAGAGTACGTTATAACCGGTGTCAACTGTAGTAATATACAAACCAATATTCTTCCCCGAGTAATTTTACTGGGTAGATTGACCAGCTATTTTATTTAACTGTTCAGCTATGCTTTTATTGTGCTTCTGTTTAAAATCATACTTTTTATATATCTAGTTGAGTTTTTATCTCATATTTTATCAGTCCCTACCCAGATACTTCTTCCTACTGCCTTGCTGAAAAAATATTCTATAAAGAATACCAAAAACTTCAGGTAACTATACATACAAAAATATTTTGTATAGGATCATGGTAAAATTGCATCCAAGCTATACTCCAGTGCTAGACCAACATGTTATACTCACTACTCGCTCATTCATTGACTTTCTATTCATAAAAACATGCCAGTTTCTTCGGTGTATACTGGCAGATAGCGTGGAATAATAGAGCAACATTCTGGGTTTTTTCCGTTAAATATGTTAATAATGTTTTCTGTTTATTAACATTTTTTAGCGTAGGGGGCACAGTGGGACAAGGGCATTTTTCCTATCATTCAAGTACTCAACAAATAGAAAAGTATGCATCATTTAGTTAACCTGTATGGCAACACTGTATAAACTAGTCTCAGTCACATTTCATTTTGTAAGGAAGTTACAGCCATTTTTGTTTTTACTATCACTGTTGGAAAAATCAGGTAAATTTTACTTTCTTGGATTTGAGCAATAAAATATCATCCAATAATGAATATCATTGCATTAATTTAAAGCTTTTCTTCATTACATGTAGGCAATGTTCTTAATTCTGTTGATACATTTTGTGAAACTTTTGACTTTGGATTTAAAAATACACCTTGGGGGGGGGGGGGGGTACAGTGGGACATGTTGATAGGGGCACAGTGGGACACGTCCCCAGAAGACCATTCACAGAAGAGCCACAACCAGGGTGTTCCAATTTAAATTTATCTATGGTGGAAAACCAGAAAGTTGATGATCCTATTTTGTCACCCAAACAAATAAGGCCTCTACCAAAATGCCATGCACCTGATAATTCTAAGAGGAATCGAAGAAAGAGGAAATCAGAAATATTGTGTTTTAATCAACATGTTTTATTACTTTTTAGTGCATATAAAATGTAAATGTACAGTTACTAATGCTCAGCAATTTATAACAATATTATGATAATTTAAAATATACAGCTGAAAAGGAAACAAGACACAATGAATTGAGAGTTAATTTTGTTGGGGACAAATACTAAGAAATATGGGCACCGGCAAAATAAAATCTAGAGAGGGGCAAGATTTTTTTAACAGGTGTGCCTATGGCCCACCATCTAGAATATAAACATAAAATAAGCTAAACAAAGAGCTTTTTTTTGGTGGGGGGGGGGAGGTGTTGTTTTTATCAGTGTTCAATTAACCTAAAAGCACACACACAAACACAAAAAAACAACATTATTGTGTATGAATGATGGATGTTATAACTGCCTTTTGAAGATGCTGAAGCTTTTTCAAACACAGTGAAATTGAAATATTTTATTACAGCTGACTACAGCTCATTTCCAACAGAAAATCATACACACAACATTTATAATTATTTTAGAGATTCACACAAAATAATTTGGATCTCTGTCATCCTGCCTCCCCCCCCCCCCTCCGCCCCCCACCTTCCTTTTAAAGCAAATTTTAGATACATGAAGGTAAAATGGCAAACCGAATTAACACTTGTTTTTTCTAATGGGTGGGGGGTGGGGGAAGGTAGTTTCAGTTTTTACTAGTATTTAGTTATTCTGATAGCACACACATAACAAAAAATTGTGGTGTTTGAGTGATGTATGTTACAAGTGCTTTTTGAAGATGTTGAAACTTTTTGAACACAGCAAAATTGAAATATTTTATTACAGCTGACTACAGCTCATTTTCTACAGAAAATAATACACATAACATTTATAATTATTTTAGAAAATCACACAAAATAATTTGGATCTCTTTCATCCTGTTACAAGTGTGATGGATGTTACAAGTGCTTTTTGAACATGTTGAAACTTTTTCAACACAGCGAAATTGAATTATTTTATTACAGCTCATTTCTTACAGAAAATAATACACATAACATTTATAATTATTTTAGAAATTCATACAAAATAATTTGGATCTCTCCCCCCGCCCCCCGGCAAGGTTTAGATACATGAAGTGGCAAACCAAAACCCAGTGTTTACTTTTTTTTTTGGAGGGAGGAGGGAGTATAGTTTCACTTTTTATTAGTACTTAATTATTCTGATAGGAAAAAATCCAAACAAACATGGTGTATGAGTGATATATATGTAAAAGTGCCTTTTGAAGATGTTGAAAACTACATGTGAAATAAAAATATTTAGTTGTAATTTCTAAAATTCATTTTTAACATAACTGTAACATTGTGTGCTACTTTTTTAGAAAAGCAGGAATATTTTGTTTTTCCTTAAAATCATTTTGACGTTCTACAAGATTGTAATAATTGAAGTAACTGTAAAACTGTTGTAAAACATTTTTAATTATTACTATATTTAGAAATTAAATAAAAAAATGCATAGAAAAATACATGCTTCCTTAATTTTTTCATCTTTAGGAAAATAATGCATGGATATTTTGTTATCATCTGGATCAAAATAATCTGCTTTACTGCAGGGTTCGTTGATTTTAGTCAGATTGATTTTTGTTCGGCCCGTATACAGGGAACGGTCTGAAACAGAATTAAATTGAATTAAGCAGAGTATGTGGAAGCCCAATGGCTGATATTGGCAAAGTAGTGACAAAAGTGTTTTATGTAGATTTAACACATAGATAAAACAGTTTTAAGTTTTGAAAATACTAACGTTTATTACACATATTTCAAAAATAAATTAAAGATGAATAAATATAACAATGAAGCACTTAAATAAAATATGATGACAGATGACATGGCAACAAAAACAAGGTGGCAAAAATATATGAACATGAATTACTTAAACTTCTAAATAAAACAGTAAAGTTCTGTATACTAAAGTACTCACTTCAAAGTACTCATAACTTAAACATTTGTAGTGCACATCAGTTTTATTTTAATGAAGTGTGGACGATTTCAAAAGAAAAACTTTGATGTAATTGTTGACAGTGAAGGGTAGTGAAAGCTCAGTTTTTGAAGCGAAATAGAATAAGTTCCAAACATAGCAAAACGTCTTCAAAGAACGAACCAAAAGAAACTTCAATTAAAACTAGCTTTAAAAACGTTCAATTCCATCATGACGATTCAACAGCTATAGATATCGTTTTTATCAGCTATACACATCACTTTTAACAGCTGCTTCCCTCTCCTACAAACGGCTTTCACGTCCCTTTTAAATAGTATGAAAATACCGCTTTCAGAAAAACACCCCCTTTTAATCTGCTAAGTTGAGAAGTTCTTAAACTGCCTATTGGCAAAGTTATTAGATTGTCTTGGTATCGCGGACCGAGCGCATGATCAACTACTACGTTATGAATGAAATGACGTGGTAACTAAAGATCGCAACTAACTCCAGAAAAGGGCTCAGAAATGAGATTGAGAATAGATATCAAGAATGAACAGTTTGGAAAATTAACATTATCGGCGATTTGAAAAACGAAAAAAGAATTGAACGATATCAGAAATGGAAACGATAGCGACTGAAATGAATTACTGAAGAAAACGAATACAGGATTGAATGGAAATTAGGTAAGTACCAAAAAGTGACATTATGTATAAGTTTCAAGGTCCAAAAAATGTATATATATAGGGCTGACAATTTTAATCATGATTTAAATCCTTATTAAAATCAACTGATTTTTTTAAAAAAATCATTGATTTAAATAAATTTTTTAAAAAATTTCATTTCAAATTTAGGTCAAGATATTTCGTAATAAATATTATGTTTTGACAAAAATACATTGTAAATTTAAGGAGTGGGAAAGACAGAACAGTGGGAAAGACAGAACTTAAAATCCATGCTTTTTGAATTTTATTTAAATCAAATATCATCACACTTTAAAATAAAAATCCTAATTTAAAAAAAGAGAATATCTGCTGAAAAATGTTAAACGATTAATAAATATATTTACCTACTAAAAAAATATCTAAATCTTATGTAAATTTTTTAATACAAAAACATGGAAACTTTCTTTGAAGATATGAAAAACATTAGAATATTAAACATAGATCTAAAGAAGCACTTCTAACGAAATAGCCTTTCCAAGAAGAAAATCATTCCGGGAAAAATGTCTCAAATAGGTGGCGCATGTGTAGGACAACTTCTCCATATGTCACCAGTTCATCTGCTGCTTCAAACCGTCTGTCATCTGGTAGGTATCTGATATAAAGTTTCGGTTTGATGTTGTAGGTGGTGCTGCCTTAGTAAGAATTCTTGCCGGCTGCGCAGAACCGTGCGCGTAGCTGTGCAGCTGCCATTTCATTCCAAAGTCGCGACACAATATTTTGTTGGAAGTCCTTCTTTAGTTCTATGTTCATGGTTAGAATAAATAAATATTGGTTATTCAAAAGTTATTGATATTTATGTAGAGATCTCATTACTTCTTTGTGAACATGTACAAATAACAAATGGTTCAATATTCCAATGTAGTTTATTTATGGAAAGATTTGGAAAATAAAAATTATGATTTCCTGGTTAGTAATACTGTGAAATGTTTTATATATTTTTTAAATATAATTTCAATTACTTATCAATTTAAGCTAATTAACAACTAAAATTTTTAATTGTTAAAAAAAAAATATTTTAAATCAAATAAATCCAACTTTGATTCCCTATAAACTCTGTAATTGCTTAGGAACTCATAAAGCTGGAAAATTAGTGTTTCTTTTCTAACATTTTAATAACAAAGAATAATTTTTTCAGATCCATTGAAATTTATAACATATAATCATGATCATTTTAAGTATGTGTAATACATGCTCCAAATTCATTAAATAAATATTGTATGCATTCCAGAATATTGTATATAATCCAGATTTAGAATAGAATGCTTAAAATTTCATTCATAACTGTTTTCTTTTTTCTGAATAAAATGCTTACATTAGCTTTTATATTTTAAGATGTTTAATAAAGAAATTTGGTTAAAACAGAAAGTTTTAGCTTTTAGTAATGAAGAGTGCATATGCTTTTTATTTTATCAAATTGGTAATTTAAGGCAGTATATATGTATTTTATATAGAACAGGATATTTGTTAAATTGTAGTTTAGGGTTATTCCATGCCAAATCAACCAAAAATTTTCAATATTTAACCTGACCATTTCATATTTTAATGAAACCTTCAGGAATCATTCTCCCTGATGATACAAATGAGAATATACTTTTATAATTTTTCTATCTCAGTAAATTTTCATACTGCTATTTTTTTAAATTTTGAAAAATCATCATTTTTTGGCTTGTATAAATGTTTTCAATTTTGAATTTCTCAAGTTCTATCAGGCGTAGACAGTTGTTTGACCCTCTCATTTTAAAGAGAGTTTCATAAGGTTTAATTTGATATCCAAGTTGACTATGCTTGGTTTTAAAAAAAAATGTAATTTAAAAATTTAAGACTTTTTAAAATAGTGTTTTTTAAAAATTTTGAAAAAATTATATGTTTTTTGTAATATTTTAAACTTTAAATTCTAGAAGATTTAGAGTGGGATCTCAATGGGATCAGCAGTTATAAAAAAAAAATAATGTTTAAAATTAATAAGGCTATCTTTAGCACTAATCATAAAGTTGGCAAGATGCCAACTTCAAATACTAGCCCCAATTGGTATTTAACATTAGTTTTTTTAACATAACTGTTGATCCCATTGAGATACCACTCTAAAACTTTCAGAATTTAAAGTTTATAATATTACAAAAAACATAATTTTTTTCAAAATTTTTATTTTAAATTAAATTAAATTAATTTTTTTAAGCCTTATGAAAGTCTCTTTAAAACGAGGGGTCAAACAACTCTCTATGCCTGATAGAACTTGAGAAATTAAAAATATTTATTCAAGTTGAAAAATGATGATTTTTCGAAATTAAAAAAAAATGAATTGTATGAAAATTTACTGAGATAAAAAAAATAATAAAAGTATATCCTCATTTATATCATCATTGAGAATGATTCCTGTAAGTTTCATCAAAATCTGAAATGGTCAGGTTGAGTCACTGGTTGATTTGACATGGAATGACCCATTAGTGTAAGTAAGTGCTTGTATAACACAAGACTGTTTTATTTTTCATGTTTTCAAAAGTAGAAGAAAATTCACATTTTCAAGTTAAATGTTTCTGTTGCTCCATTTTTTTTATCTGTATTTCTGTATATGTTTAATTGTTTATATGATTAAAATATTTCAAAGTAACCAAGTGAATGAGTTTTTAATAAATTTAAATGAGCTTTTCTAATTGTTAATTTTAATGATGCTGTAAAGGTTATTTTGATTTAAAATGTGTAATTTTAAAATTTTGTTTTGGAATTTTTTTAAAAAATCAAAGAAATCTGATTTAAATAAAAAAAAAAAGATTTTTTTGAAAAAAAAAAAAAAAATCACTAACCCTGCTTGACAGTCGATATTGTAGAAAGGCTTGCAACACCTCATATTTGTTAAGATATAAAACCAAACTTAAAAAAATTCCCTTTATTCATGCTCCCTATAAAGTGCAGTTTGTTGCTAGTGTTGACCACAAGACGTCGAACGTTCGCTTTGAAAATCAGCATGCAAAGAATCAGCGAATGGGCAGGTCGTGAGTATAACATGTTGGTCTAGCTCCAGTGGTAAAATATCCCAAAGGAGAGCTCTGTGCACACATGCATATTAATTGTACTGTTAATTGCATATTAAAATTTTATTAACTATATTTTGTCAACTTGTTAAAAGTAAAAACTTATGTGGAATCAGTGACAGATCCAGAACTTAATTTTTTAGGGGGAAGGGCTAAGATTTTCTTTTAAGATTATTTAAAATCCTTGGTCAAGGAATCCCATGGTCATGTTTAGGGCCAACCATCTCCTTAAGGGGACCACATGCAAGAATAATTTTTGAGGCCCTAAATTATTCAAGGATAACGAGTCTAAGTTTTGTTGAGGGTCCCCTTTATAAGAACAGAAGCTATGATCTGGAGCCTCTCCTCCCTAAATTTTTGTGAAAGTGTTATGGATTGTCACTGTATGGAATAGATATTTCTGCTATTATGTAGTGATTAATAGTAAATCATGATTAATTTGGAAAACAAGTTGCCAAGATAATAAAAGAGGAAAAAATTCACCAAAATGTCAGTAATTTTGTTCTTATGTTTTAGTATGATCTAGAAAATAGATTTTAAAAAAATTTACATTTGTCTTTTTCTTTTAAAACAGAAAATCATTTAAAGAATGTAATACATTCAAGGGAGCAACTACCTTCATTGCTAGCTTATGTGTGTTGCCTCCAAGTGCCCAGTATCCCAAAGGCTTGTTTTTAGCTGGAAGTAATGATTGTTCAATTTATGGATTCACTCCAGATTCTTCTGAGCCTATTTTAAGGCTTCTGGGTCATTCTGGCACAGGTAATCTAAAAATTTAGTGTTATTTAAAAGTGAAATTGTAAATCTTACATAGTTGGTTTCTTTACAGAGAATGAGGTTTTTAATTATTATTTACTGTTAAGCTTGTGGTTTGTGTCACTTTTCATGAAATTGAATCCGGTGATATAAAATTGTTACACAACTCATTGTTTTTCAATACTCGCTTAAAGTTTTTGGTAGAGGAATGACATCTTATTGTTTTTTATTATTTTGTTAAAGTAACATGATTTTCCCTATGGCAGTATTGAAATTAATTGCCTGGAAAAGAAAATTAACAAAAATTATGACATTAAAAAGGGATTTCTCTGGGGAAAAAGAGACGTCATATTTGAAATAAAATGGGAATTTTCCAATATGTTTTAAAAGGACTGTGAATCAATTCCTTACATTAATAATACAAGGAACAGTAAGTATAGAAAGTAGATGAGTTTCACGCCATATTTATAACGAAAAATTAAATTTTTTATCTATACTGATTATTAAGTATGAGTATCCGTTATATACAGATGAGAGTTTTCTGCTAAAAATCACATCATAATTTTAAGAAAAGGAAAATGAACACGAATCTATTATATTAAAATCTGACCATGTGTTTGTATTTCGCAACTACTCCTAGACTATCGAACACAACGCGATTTTCTTAATACCAGTTATCATTGATCCGAAGATGTCGCACACTCTCAGAATTTAAAAAAAAAAAAACATTAAATGCCGAGATTTTTTTTTTTTTTTTTTTTTGTAAATTTTAACAAAGTTTCTCTTAAAACAGAAAGTAAATTACTCCATATTTGTGGATAAAAAGGGAGAAATAAAACGGATATCAGTATATTTTTTACGCAATTTTCCCATTAAAACTGAAAAACAGAATTTATTTTCACTTTGAATAGATGGTGAAAACAAAATCTTGATTTCAGTAAATTATCCGAAAAATAAAAACATATTTTCACATATTCAAACAAATGACTCAATTTATTCTGGAGAACAAAAATTGTCTGTCAACAAATTGTCATTTAGAAAACAAGATTTGTTTCAGCTATACATTAAACCAAGGGGATGGCTGTTAAAACGTTTCACAAAGGCGTTAAAAGTAAAATTGTTTATCAGTTAAAATTGACATTTGTTTTTACCCAATTCGTATATTTCCAAGATTTTATTTGGCCCTCTTTTTTACATTGGTTGCAATTTCATTTTCGCGATTATTTTGTACAAAATTTTACTTTTTAAAGACTCAGTTATGTCAGGGTCCCTATAACAAAAAATACTGTATTGTCTCCTATGAAATGTGATAAATAGTTAGTTAATTATTAACGTTTTTAATTATCGGGAAAGAAATATTTTGCTTAATTAATGTATTTATTCTTATTTTAATGTTGCATGAACGGAGTCACGGGTAACAGCTAGTATTTATATATATATTCATGTGCATTTTTGCATAATAATATACCAGTCACATGAAATAAAACATTCCAGTTTCCAATAATTATTTTTATGAGAAATAATTTGACAGCTATCTCCTTATTATAATAAACAATAGTGTGCAAACAAAAATGTAATTATATTAATGTAATTTAATTGTTTAATTCTTGAAAAAAATATATTGTATTACAGCTTCAAACATAAAATTATGGATACTTTTGAAATTTACACCGCTCAAAACAATTTATAAATTTGTTTTAATTTAAAAGGTTTTTTTGTTTTTTTTATCTCTTAAATTTATAGTTGATATAGACTATAATGTAGAACTTTTGTCTAAATTGATGTGGAATATTGCATTTACTTTGCTTTGCATGTTATCTAAACAATATTTTGCATAGAACAGTATACATAATTGTTAATTAAGCGTTAATTTTATTTAAAATAAAAATTATTTATCGAAAATAATTTATTAAATATAAGTTGTTATAAACATATAAAATTAATATAAAATAATGTAATTTAAAATAATGCATTTAATCAATGTTATTGTTATGTCTTAACATAACAAAAGAAAACAGTTTCAAAGTTAAAATTTAATTAAATTGTTCATTACCACCACTGATGAAATAAATAAAACTGAAAATCCAAAGTTGCCCCAATTAGATCAATTACTTAAGAATTAAAGTATTAAAACCTTCCTACATAAGAAAATATTACATTTATGAACAAAATAAGAGAAATTTAAAAAAGACTAAAAATTTAAGATAGACAATTAAAAGATTTTCTGGGAGAAGTAGGAGCTGCGTTGTGAGATACTCCTGGTTTTAGAATAAGGAATTAAGGTAAAAATTATAGATCCAATAACCTAAGCTATGGTCAGTGAATTAGATTCTTTGCTGATTTAGCATCATCTTCATGTTGGCAAAAAATAATAAAAGCTGAAAATTAATCAAAAAATAAATTGCTAAACATAATGTAAATTTCTGAAAATTTTGAATAAGACATGAATAATGGCAGGCCCTCATGAAGACGATCTTAAATCCCTAAGGGGAGAAATTATAATAATAATTGTGAGATAGGCACTGCAGGAATGACTCAAAAAAAATATAATTAAAAGGGATTTATTCAATTAGACATTAAGATCTTTACATACTATTGTTTCAAAATTTAATGAACATTCTGACATTTTTGAGAAGATTACTGTGTAATTCAGACATTAAAATTTAACTATATTAAGGATTAATTGCAAACATTATATAATTTCCACAAGATTAAAATTTATCATAACTAGAAGATGTACAGACTCTTTAAGATGATTACTATACCAAATGCCATTGACAAAACAAACAATCTGTAATATTGATGCTCATTTTTCCTTAAATTACTTTTAACAAAACATCTAACTTGTATTTTTACTTATTATATAATTCACCTTTTAATCATAAAAAAAAGAAGATTTGAGCTACGGAGGTTTTATATAACACAATACATTGTGTTACATTTAAAAATTGGCCAATAAAAAAAAATAAAAATAAAAATAAAAGAAGCAAGATTAATTAAAATGAATAGATGAATTAGCTGCATCATGCTGTACAGCTAATGTCATAGAATATGAAAATAAAAACTTAGCATCATAGATGGGCCCATCTTAGATTTCAATCATTGCTGTTATCTTGAAAACACGTCCTTCCTTCTAGCTGGCTGAAGAGAGAATCCTCATTCATCGCTCTCGCGGAATCTACCTACACCACTCTGACAAAAATATACCACTGCACTAAAAATATAGTGCAGAACAAAAAACTGTGGGATGAATATCAATTTATCTTTTTATGAATTATGATGTGCATAAAATTGCACATCAAGACGTTGTTTACTTTCTTTCCATGATGTTAGATGACAATATCAGTAGATTTCTATTTTATTTTTCAAATTTAGCCGTTGTAAAGTAATATCCTTCTGCGGAGCATGACGTCAATCCTCTTTCAGAAGCGGCGTCCCCACGTGACCATTCCGATCGTTTCGCGGGAGAAGCCGTAGCGATGTTATGAGTGTTGCCAACTGAACTTAAAACTGCAAAAAAATGAAGAAAAGAGAAATGCCAGGATAGAAAAACAAAAATATAAAAATGAATTTTAATGTTAATTAAAGTTAAATAATTTAATAAAAATACCTAAAATAAAATAACTCCCATAGCTCAAATTCAAAACTCCAGTAGCTCAAAATTAACTTCTATAATTACACAATTATGTATACCTATCTTTTGTAAAAATAACTATATAAACAATATTAAAATCGCAATTAGTTAATTTTTTGTGAAACATTTGATAATCCACAGACTGAAGGTGTGCTATTTCTAGGGATGCACCGAATAGTGATTTTGGCCGAATACCGAATATTCGGCTCACTAGTAAACCGAATACCGAATATTCGGCATTTTTATATTTCAGAGTTTAAAAGTATTAATAGTTAAATTATAAAGAATTTTACACAATATTTAACGCAGCTACTAGTATTTTATGAACTAGACCTTTTTACAAGAAAAAATTACATTAAAAAAATCTGTGCTTTTAGTTATAACTTAAAAAGAGGATAGTCTTAAAACTTTTTTAATTAATAATGCTTTTAACTTCGTAGCTTCTTCTGTGAATTCAAATAAAATGTTCTTATATTCTATAACAAATACTTTAAAATCGAAGAAATTTTTTGAATGAATTAGAAGAAACAACTTGGAACAAACTGTCTGTGTAGATAATGTGGTCAAGGCAAACATTTTTTGAGCAAGAAACATTATCTCAATCTATTTATTCTATCAAAAATACAATACATTCAATCAAAAACACGGAGTGCGTCCCCGCAAGCTGAAACTGAATTTTTGTTTAAAACTTTAACAACAATGAAGATATTTTAGCGATATTTGCATCGTATTAATTTTCATTGTAGAAAATATTATACTACTATTGGAAGTGGCTAAATTTTGGCCAGTGACACAGTATAAGTAGTACTTTCAGCTGCACTCTGAATAAAGGAATATCTAGCTCAGTGTTGCTTAGATATGAATGGTGAAAATTTCCAGTACTTACCGTGATTCACAGAAATCAAAGTAACTATGTTGAAAATATAATTACAATATCTTCAATGTTATTAAAGTAACAAACGAAAATTCAAATTTGACCTAGAGTGAGATGCACTTTATTTTTGATTGAATAAGTGTGTTGCGATTCTGGGTTCCTGGACAAAAATTGTCTGTCTTGATGTTTATTATCACCTGTGAAAGTTTTTTTCCATTTTGTTTAGAAACATCATGCTTGCAAAAAAGCAAGAAACATATTATTTACTAGACAATATTCAGGAACTTGCATTTATTTGTACATCATTAATTCTTATGAAGGTCATCATTAATGGTTAATTTTCTTAAGTGACACTTTTCAAACAGCGAATAAATAATGTAAAAGCATTCTCTTTCATTGAAATATGATTTTATTACTAATTTTTTGAATATCTTTATTAATTGACAGTTAAAAGTAGAAATTGTGGGTTTTTAAAAATATATTTAAAAAAAAGTGTTTTTTAAGTATTTGGATTGGCCGAATATTTCGATATTCGGGCAAACCGAATATTCGGTAGGCCGAATAGTTTGATATTCGGCCAAGCCGAATATTTGGCAGACCGAATAGTTTGATATTTTTCCTAACTGAATATTCGGTAATATGGCCGAATACCGAATAGATACCGAATATTCGGTGCATCCCTAGCTATTTGAACCTGCGCAGCACCAAATACATAATGTCCAACCAACCAACCGATTGAAACATCGTACACATAGAATTTTTATTTTGATTTAAACCGAATGGATAGTGTGAAAAACAATTAAAAATTTGTGCCAAAGATTAAATAAAACAATTTAAAAACATAATGAATTTAAGTTTAACTGCAAAATAAACTTGTGACCGCTAACTCTTATCAACCAATGCCGCAAAAATGTAAACAAACTGGACCAAAGTCGCGATTTGTAAACAAACAAGATCGAAAATGCTATCTTGAATAAAAACAAACCCCAAATTAAGATTTAGCAAAAAAAAAAAATGATTTTAAACTAAAATTAAAAGAATTTCGTAGAATAAAAATGAACACAATTAATACCTTTTATGCACCCATATGTGCGATTTTTTACAAACAGGAGTATTATTTAGGAAGGTTAGGGGGGGGGCAGTTTTCCCCTTCAAAGAATGTGATAAAAATGTATGAGTCATTATAGGTTAGTTTAAATAAAGGGAACAAAAGCTAAAATAATTTGTTCAATTTGACTAAAAAAGAAAAATTAGCATTAAGACAACATTTTAAGCCTACAAATTATTAATTATAAACTTTATTTTCCATTTCAATAGTCACAAAGTGAGACATGTTTAACCTTATTTTATGCTTTAGATAATTTTAAACATAAGGATAAAAATGTAACAGTTGTCAATTTTCTTTTAGGATGTGCACAATAAGATCAAAATAAATCTTTGCTCACTGACGCGACACCCTCCCCCCCCCAAAAAAATAGCTTTGCCACTTCCTGCCTCTCTAAGAAAGTATTGAAATGGCACCCCTGTTTGAAAATTTTATTTCTGGTGCCAAGTTGACTCTCTGTGCCTCTATCCAAAACTATTTATTTTGATATAAAATAAAACGTAATTAATTTATCAATAAGACAGAAATAGTTTCCAATTATACGAATTTCATCAAATAAAAAAATATTTTAAGTATACATACCTCGATATGTCTTTTGTAATAAATTTCGTAAATCTTCATGTTTCGAATGCTTTATGAGAAAGGTGTTTTAGCACCTTTCTCATAAAGCATTCAAAACAATCTGGAGTATAGGTGAAAATTAATGGTCGCCACTCGCCACGTGGCGATTAAAGTTTAAAAAGTGGCGATTAAAAAATCAGCCATCGATCGCCACCCTAGTCGCCACTCGCCAAGTGGCGATTAAAAAATCAGTTGTCGATCGCCAAGTGAAATACACCAATTTTCATGGAAATATGCATCTCTACATTGATTACATCTAATTAGAGAAGTGGTTAATTCTTTTTCTTACCAGATGCAAACAGATTTCAACGACTTAGCTGTATTTTCAATATTTCGGCTTTTTCTCATGTGCTCTTACGTGCATGTTAATTACTCTTTAGTTGGATTATTTTTTCAAGAAATACAGTTTTATTCTGCAAAATATATTCATCAGCTTTGATTCCATATGCATTTCAAGTAATTTATTCCTTTTTTCCCCACCGGATACAAGTGGGTTTTAAGGACATTTCAGTATTTTCAATATTTCGACTCCTGCCACATGCTCACCAGTTGGATTATTTTTCTTTAAGAGATACTGTTTAATCATAATTATAATTTATCTAGATGTCAAGAAAATTTGAAACATAATAGTGGCTACTAACTTTAAAAAGTGGCCACTAATGAAACTGAGTCTAACTAAATTTCCCAGTTTTCACCTATAATCTGGAGCTTCAAAGTAAAAATTTTCTATTACTGTTAAGTTTGCAGCTTTTAAAAATCATGTGATAAACGTCTTTTAAGTTTAGTCATATATGCATTGTTTGCTTTATAAATTACACTCGCATCATGTAGCAGTCATGACGGATAATGATAAACAGTGGAGTTCACAGCAATAAACAGTGTCGCATTTGAGCCGATACAACTCATATCAATGAGTAAAGTTGAAAATTTCCACGAGATTTTGAAATACAGATAGTTTCAGTCGAGTTTCGGTGAGGCTGAAATTTTGACAGCAGTTTCACCGAAGACGAATATTCGGCGAAACTCCGATTTTAAACCGAAACCGAAATTTCAGTCGATCTCTAGTGTTAATGATCTGTCCACTTCCAGTAGGAAATTCTCTCAAATTATTTCAGTTTTTTTCCTTTTGGTCTCATCCCCCCTCCCATTTTTGCACAAAATGCGATTTGATATGGTTTCTGTTTCTGCAGTGAGCTGCAAGTTACTACCTAACTATGAAGAATCATATTTACTTTGTTCAGACCATAAATATTTTACTGTTTGGGATAAATTTTCATTATATACTATACATATATGTTCCATTTTAACATGTGTTATTGTACTTTGTTTTTACATATGAAAAGTTACTTCTTTTACTTTAATAATATTTGGTTACAACATTACATATGCAATTCATAATAAATTTTTACATCATAGGGACTTTTTGTATCTTTCTGTATTTCTCTCTTCCAGTGTGCACTTTGTCTTATGGAAAAGGTGGATTTATTATTAGTGGTTCTTGGGACAAAACTGCTCGTGTGTGGAATGGGCAACAATGTGTCTTAACTCTTCAAGGCCACTTGGAAGCTGTTTGGGCGACAGATGTATTCCCAACACAAAATTTAATTTTGACTGGTTCAGCTGATCATACTATTCGACTCTGGCGACAAGGAATATGTGAAAAAGTATTTACAGGTAAAAGAAGAATATTCTGTTATCTTTTAAGCATTAGTAAATTTAAGCAAAATTTATTTCATATAATATTCCAGTTATTGATGCTTGGAAAAATAATGATACTTTGTTTAAAGGTCTAATATTTTTGCCATTATGCGTGGGTGGGAATATTTGACTGTTATTGAAATGATTTTTTTAAACTTATCTGTAGCTAAGTAATGGAAATATTATTCATATTTTTAAACATTTTATATTAGTTAACTTTATGAAAAGATGTCCACAGGAAAATTGGGTCTGTTTATGAACTTATAAAATTCAATGCTAATAAAACAGACCTTTCTCACAATCCACTCTCAGAAAAACCTGTTTGCACAAATATTTTCTCACTTAATTTTACATTAATGAAGTCTAAAGTAACCTGATAAATGAAATTAATACCTATTTTGTTTAAGTATTTTGCTGATTATGGTTTCATATATTTAATACATAGTTTATCATATGCAAATATAGCACATTATAATTAATTAAAGAAATAGAAAAATTAAAATTTAATGATTAATCATAATAAATTTAACCACAATTTAAATAATTTCATTTGCAATTTTTTATATGTAAATATTGTAATAAAATAAAAAGATCAGATTTAAATAAAACCAAAAAAATATCCAATTGTTTTGATAAAAAAAAAAAAAAAAAAAAAAATCATTATTTTTGCCAACCCTGCTGCTGTTCTTGTTGTTACTTATGACCCCCTGATATACCAAACACTGCAGGCTAAGTACCAAAGGCATAAGGCAAAGGGGTGCAGCTTCCATTAGGTGAAGCATCACAAGGGTGGAAGTCTAACTTTGCTTCAAGTTTTTCCCCACAATTTTTATCCTATCCAGAAATCAAGAAATCTCCAGGCTCAGAACCCCTCTCCTATCACTACCTCCGTAATACTAAATGTCGATCATATTCACGATTTCCCCATACAAAAATTGGAAGTCAATTTTTCCCCAGAGTACAGTGTCATCTATCGGTGACAACCGACGTGATCTTTCAATTCATATCAGTATGCTACCCTCGTAATACGTAAACGTATATATTACGGAAGTAGTAATCCGTAAATAATGTAAACAAAGGCTGTATTGAGAATATTTATATGGAAAATTATAAAAAATAGCTTAAAAAAATGAATTTTGTTTAAAAAATTTGTAATTAATTTATAGAATTTCATAAACGTATTTGTCATCTTTTCTTTTATAAATAACGATTTAAATTGCTGTAGTAACTGATATTTTTAATTTAAAATATTTGTTTTTAATATAAAAGTTCTTTTCCCAAATAACTTTAATAATAAAGGAATATTCAAAACAAAAGATTTGCCTTTGCTTATCCACCATAAGAAAAATACTTTTATGAAAAATGATTTATTTTACACATTACTAAAATAGACATCCGATAAAAACATATGCACAAATGTCTTAAAAACTTTAAAACACTAGATATTAGTAGTACATAACACTTTCCTAGCACTTTTGGCTCTAATCTAAGCCATTATCAAGGATTTCAATCAGCAGAGAACAAATCACAACTCTTACGGGAAAGTATGGTCTCCCAAAAGAGTTGTGATTTGTGTTTCTCCTTCACCAACAATGGGTCCATCCACCAGGGTATGTCTATAATGGGTTCTCCTGTTACTTTGAGTTCTAGTCTTGAACAACATCAGAGCTTTGTTCTCTGCTGATTGAAATCCTTGATCAGATTAAAGCCGAAAGCGCTAGGAAAGTGTTATGTACTACTAATATCTAATGTTTTAAAGTTTTAAAGACATTTGTACATATGTTTTTATCAGACGTCTATTTTAGTAATGTGTAAAATAAATCATTTTTCATAAGTGTTTTTCTTATTGTGTAAAAGTTTTTTTTTTAAAGTAAATAATAAAATTTATAAATTGATAACACTTACCTTTGTTTATAAATAGATTTCCATAAAAATAACACATTAACACTATAAAATTTAATTAATAGATCAAAAACTATGAGCAAGTTTTTAAAAAATTAATGCAAAATACTAAAGGAGTGGATTAAATTAAAATTACAGTATAGGATCTGTTATCCAGAATGCTTGGGACCTGAGGCATTCCGGATAAAGGGTTTTTCCGTAATTCGGAACACTACTGCAAATATTTTTAATGTACATAAATATGAAATACAGGTTAGCATAAATAATATGAAAAACTATATATTAGTGACAATATAATAATAAATAATATAAAAAAAACTGTAATAAATATTAATAAATAATATAATAAATTGTGTATTAGTGACATGACATACTATTTTACAAATTTGTTGAATTAATTCAATGAAGCACAATTAAGGAAAAGTTTGATTAATTTTTATTTATGAAAAAATGTTAAGTAAGATGATTCTAAACTTTAATAAAAATTGCAAATAAATAAAATCAAACAAAAAATTTAATTTTGAGGTTTAGAGGTAGATGCTTGGGATTTAGGTTTTTGGAAAAATTCTTTTAAGGTAGGCTGCTTGTAATGTTTCTCTTTCACAAGCTGCTCTTGAATTTTATATAGTGACATAATTTGTTGTTCATGGAAATAGCTTCTTTGTTCCATGCCTTGTATTAATTGCTGAGTGTAAAATATCATTTTTTCATTAGATATTTTTTCTACCACCTCATTCTTGTCATCATCATCACTACTATCATCAGATGCATCTTTACTTATCATTTCACAAATTTCACTGTCTGTCATCTGATGACTAACTGGAGCATTGTTATCAACATTCAAACAATCTTCAACTGCATCTTCATCCAATAATTGGGCTTCTGGACATGAAAGACCTTTTGCACACTCCATTAATTCACTTACAATTTGGTTTTCTTTAGAAATAGTAAATCCTTGAAATTCAGGTTCATCGTCATCATCTAAAAATATAGTAGATGGAAATAAATTAAACCATCCATGTATAAGTGTGTTTTTGTCAACCGCATCCCATGCTTTTGCAGCATTCCAAATAGCATCTTTGATTGTAAAGGCTTTTTGAAATTCCTTGATTTCAATGTCTTTGTTGCACTCACTCAGCATTTTTTCCAGGACCTCTCTTTTGTATATGAATGACCTTAGGATTCCTTGGTCAAGAGGCTGGATTAATGCTGTGCTATTTGGAGGAAGAAAAACTGCAAATACATTATCCACCTTGAGAAACTCTGCATCTGGATGGGCTGAACAGTTATCAATTACCAACATAATTTTTGCATCATTTGAAAACCCTACTGATGTGCAATGGGCTCTAGCTTGAGGAATGAATTTGTTCTCAAACCATTCTTTAAAAATATCTGTTATCATCCATGCAATCTTATTTGATTTATAGTGGGTAGGCAGAACTTTAACACCTATTAATGAACAAGGACTTTTACTTTTACCCACAATCAACAATTTGCATTTGTGTGTTCCTGCAGCATTAGAACACGCAAGTACAGTCAATCTTTCTTTGCAGTCTTTAAACCCACTTGGTGCAGATTCTTCAGCTGTTACAACTGTCTTCTTGGGAAGATATTTCCAATAAAGTGAGGTTTCGTCTGCATTATATATCTGTTCTGCAGACAGAAGTTCTTGTGAAACAAGACTGTTGAAAGTGTCTAAATAAGCTTCTGCAGCTTCGCAATCAGAAGATGCTTTTTTACCACATATTGTTAGAATTCTCAACCCATTTCTTTTCTTAAATTTACCATACCCCCCTGAAGAGTATTTGCAAGATGTTTCAATTTGTAATTGCTCGTGAAATACCTTAGCTTGAGCCATGATTAAAGTACGTGTGAGTGGGAACTTTTCACTGTGTCATTGTCGTATCCATTCCATAAGCACTTTATCTACTGTTACATTTTTTGCTTGGTGCAACGTCTTTCTGGAAGCCATCAATTTGGGAGAATCACTATCTCCATAAAATTCTAATATTTTATCTGTCTGCTTTTTGACATCATATATAGTTGAAAGGCCAACTCCATATTCTTTCATTAGCAATTTAGCTGAAGTGCCTTTATCCAGTCTTTTCAGAATCGCTACTTTATCCTGGATACTAAGAGCAATCCGCTTCCTTTTGGTGTTCATATCATCGGATGATCTCTTTGACTTTTTCAGTTTAAAACATAAAAATATTTAATGTGAATTGAATAAAATTACGAAACCTTAACGATAAATTAAAATAAATTATAGATTGACAAATAAATTTGACAATAAACATAGAACGAAATAGCAAAAAAGAACAGGAATATAGCAAGATCTTTCATAAACAGAACGTTGCCAAACCTCTTGGGGGGAAAAAAAAACTTCACTTGTTCTCAAAATATCACTGTATTTTCCTTTCCCCTGCATATTATTTCCCAAAATTATCAACACAAAATATTGCATATTTCCGCGAATTCGTGGAGAGATAAAGGAATACATAATTACAGTAATATCTCGTTAATCGCCCCTCCCCCTATTTTGAAAACAAATTAAAAATTTTTGAAAAATCCTAAGAAAGTGCTTCCTTCAAAAAAAAAAAAAATTGTGCTTGGAATGGCCTTAAAACAGTAGAGTCCTGTCATATTTCTCTTTTAAACGCTCCTTACCCCATCATCTCTCATTCACTTTTTCTCCCAGCTAGTTCACTGCGCTCAGCTGAATCATGATGCAACAATTTCTTTTCCCTTCTCCATTCTCCTGATCTCTGATTGGCCGAATTGTGGGTGCGCCTTTAGACAACGTCAGAAGCTTATCTTTATCAGGAAAATCAATCTTCGAAAATGTGTTCTAAGAGAAGTGGAAATAAAATACATGCAGATGTTTCGAAAATATATTTTTTAAAGGGTTATATTTCGAATTTTTATTAATGGATTTCGGCATTCGAAGCAGAAAAGTACAAAATTTTAGAATATGTAGTTAGTTCTTCTGTACTTCTAGTGATTTGGCCGATGCGGAGTTATAAAAATGATCCAAAAAAGAATGTGTCCGACGGTTGCATTCATTGAATGCTTGTCTTCCGTGAGAGCATCACATCGTAACTGGCTCTCCTCTGATGATTTTCAGATTTTTCTCCTTGCCATTGCGGAGGGGAGGGGGGGGGGTGATTAATGAGATTTTACGGTACCATGAGATGTATGAGAAAGAGTTAAAATATTCAAAATATCGAGTTATAAAACATGTTAACTCTTCAATAACATTAAAAAAAAAATTTTTTTTTAAAGGAAAACTTTTATTGTTTCGCTTTCGGATCATTCAGCATTCCGGTTTTTAGAGCATTCTGGATATCGGGACGCCGGATAATAGATCCTATACTGTACTTGTAGTAAATGGATAATACAAATGTGAAAGGAATGAAACAGTGACTTGAAAGTTTTAAATACTAAATTAAAAGGATTTTAAAATGAAATTGCAGAGTGACGTTTGAGGCCCCCGACCTGAGGATTTGCTTGTTTCATTACTACAATAAATATAATTCATATTTATGGTATTCTTTTATATACAGGCATGAATAATCAAACATAAGACAGAAAGTAATAGATTTTTAACAACTGATGTGACTTTAAAAATGTTATATGTTTGAATAAGGAGGGCTTGATTCTCATGAACCCCTCCTTTCTCTATGCCCTTGAACATTATTCTCTGCTTCCGTATTAGTTTGATTGATTGCTGTATTATAAAATATGAAAGGCAGAGTTTAAAAATAATAATAATGTGGTTTAATATTAAAATTTTTATTAATCACATGAAATTAATTAAAAACAGTTATTTTTGGGTACTGACAAGGGCCCTTCACAAATATTTCATCTTTAAACTGAGCCTTCAAAAAATTTTGCATCCCAAAACTGAACCTTTCACAAAATCTTTTGTCTTAAAAATAGAACTTTAAAAAAAAAAACCTTTCTTTTCACCTTACTTTTAGAAATAATATATTAATTTTCTGCTTCCAAACAAACAGAATCTTTCACAAATTTAATTATTTAACAATAAATTTGACCTGTCACAAAATAACTGAACTTGTCAAAGAACATATTACTTAGTTTTTTTATATGTAAAAAAGTTCCTGTGTAAAGGATAGATAGATAAACCTGATATAAAGATCCTGAATATAAAGATAATTTCAAATTCACAAAATTCTGACTGAAATTTTCACAAATATAAAAAAATGTGCCTATTTTACAAAAACAGGACCCATGAGAAAAATATGGACAGATCTTGATTGTAGTAATGAAACTAGCAAATTTTCAGGTCAGGAGCTCAAACATCAATTCTGCTGTTTTGTTTTGAAATAATTGGATTTTTATTTAAAACATTCAACCCTCAGTTTTCTTTCTTTCACATTTGTAATAATTATTATTAGTAATATATCAACAGGGGTTGATACAGATCAAATTTGGGGCCTATTTAGGGCCCCTTCATATACATCCATTTAATAGAACAGGCCTCTTCATAAAATTTCTTTTAATAAAATAGCTCCCCTTCACAAAATTCTATTCCATAAAGACATACACTTCATTAATTATTTTTATATTGTTAGGTTTTAAAATGTGTTATTTGCCAACAAAACAAATAATTCGCCAAAACGGAAAACTTTATCAAGACTTAAAGAAATTATTAATTAATAAATGTTTGGTTCGAATTTGAATAACTGGATTTTAGATTATAAATTTCACAAAAATAATGTTTCCTTTTCACATCATGATTTTGGTGTTGAAATTAGTACAGCCATTTGCATTTTAATTTATAACTCAGCATCCCATGATTGTCCCAAAATGAAACTTTCAGATATTATAGAAAATAAATATAATAACATATATATATATATATATATTATTAAAGTGTTCGATTTTGAGATATGAAAGGTCAAAATGTTTGACCTTGAAATTAAAAATTCAAAAAATATATGCATGTGATATATTATATAAAAGTCCAATTCATACACTTTCTAACAACACCAAAAGTAAGTCTTTGTGACAACTAGGGAACCAAATATGACTAAATTTGTAATGCAAGAAATGTAAAAATTTATAATTTTTGTCCATTTTTCAAGTTAATTATCTCCAAAACCAAGAGAGATAGAGACATATCACGGAACATTTATTCATTTCTCTATGATATTAACAACTGAGCTTAACATCATAAAATTCTGAGATGGTCAGGTTTTTAGCTGTGTTGACTTGACATGGAATGATCCTGCCAGAAAGTGTTGAAAATTCATACAATTCAAAGTATCAGAACTTGTTAAGTTTTGATTATTGAAAAATGGAATTTTTCCTGTTTTCCTTGTTAAAGCATCGAGAAAGTTTTTCTTAATATAATTTATAGCACCGAGAGACCATATAGATATTTACTATCATAAATTATCATGACTTTGAAAAAAAAGAAACTAATTTGATGTAAATGACTTTTTTTTATAATATACATTCATATGTATATTATATGAAAAGTACATTCATATATATATACATTTGAAACATTTTTTAAATTGGAACTTTGCCTCTAAAATTAACAGTTTAGCAATTAGCCATTTATCAATGATAAGAAGGAACACACACACACACACACACATATATATATATATATACAGTATATGTACACTAGATTGCTAAACTTACATCTATCTTTTTTTTTAATATATTGCATTAATTTTTTTTTCAATTTAAAATTAATATTTTTAGGCCATGAAGATTGTGTTAGAGGCTTGGCTATTATGTCAGATATGAAGTTCCTATCATGTAGTAATGATAGTACTGTACGTTTATGGTTAACTAGTGGTGAATGCCTTCAAGTATTCAAGAGCCATACAGATTACATATACAGCATTTCTCTTTTGAACAATGGGATGGATTTTGCTACTTGTGGAGAAGATCAAAATATCAAGATATGGAGAAATGGTGTTTGCATTCAGACAATTGTACTTACATGTAAGTCCTTGTGGGATGTTGCTTGTTTATCAAATGGAGACTTAGCTGTTGGAACTAGGTAAATTTTGTCCTTTGTAAAATAGTTATTAGAATAGTGAAAATGGATTTTTGTTTCTATGGATTTGGGGAATTTTTGTTTGATTTATTTCTGTAATTTAAAAAGAATATATTCTTTTCCCCCTCAAGTAGAAAAAGTGCTATTTAGAGAATTTAAAAAAAAAAATAATTTAACTGTAGTTTAAATATATCTCAGAACTTTTATTGTGTTTAAAGATACAATTTACTGGTTATAATGTAATTTAAACAAAAATCCATTTTTATTTCTTATGATTTTCTGGATTTTTGTTTATTCTTAACATTTTTCTTTGATAAATTTTTGTGGCTGGTGTAGATTCATGATTTATGTAATGTCTGCACGGGCCCGTACCCAGCCCGGCAAATTTTCAAACGGGTCAATAAAAAAATAAACAGGCCGATAAAACAAATTAAACAGCCCAGCCAGGCTGATAAAAAAAATTAAGTGGGCCTACAGGCCATATTTAACAAATTTAAATGGATCAAACTAAGCTGATAAAATATGAACCATTTTCAATGGACGTGAATAGGATAAGAATAAGTATACATGTGCTTAAAGAGCCAATGGTAGTTTGACAACATCAATACAGAAATATAACATGTCCAGCATAGAAATCGGCATTGGACAATTACATCGTGTCTGAGCTTAATTTTTTTCAACAGACTCTGGCAGACCAGGATGCGAAATTCTAAAAGATAGTCATGTTTTAGCATTATTGGCAAATACAGTCACCTCATTGGTCATTTAGACGTGTCTTTTCCACAGAGGGTAATCCCTTGGCAGTAGGGAAAACGTCGCCAACTCGTTTGTCTATTTCTATGATTAGAAAAAGGAAGAGGAAAAAATAAGTTGGTAATTTTGAAGCGAATGTTTCAGCTTTCATTTAAAATAAACCATTGAAAATAACTTAAAATAGTTTGCTGACATTTTATAAAATGAGAGTGGAACGGTTTAGATTTTAAGCTGTATAAAGATTTTAAAATGATATGACAAGTACTTTTTCAGAAAATGAAAATTGAATAAAAATTAATTTTTGCTTTTTAAATCCAAAAGAATATGAAAATTCCCAGATTGCTCCTTAAAATTTAATAAATTTCATTAGAAAAACTTTTTTCTACAGTTTAAGAGAGTATAAAAAACATAAATATATATATATATATACAGGGGTGATTGTGCTCTGGGGGTACCCCGGATTTCCGGGTTTTTCCGTCGACCCTTCCGGGTTTTTCTTTTGGCTCTTCCGGGGTCATAAAATCATCCTGTTTAGTGGAAAAAACAAATCGAAATTGAAAATATGTTGCAAAAACAAAGTACGCGGCGCTGCGACGGACGTCGCAGACTTTTTAGGGCACCTGCAGACTAAAAACATACAGCGATGCCGCGGACGCGCTATAGCGGGTAAATTACGCGAAAAAATGGCAAACTTCGTCGAAGGATCGTTTAAAAAACGGCGAATTTCGTCGGAAAATCGCCAAAAAACCGCGAAATTAAAAACATTCGCCAAATTAGCGATAAACGTTTCAGTTACGGCAACCCTCATCCAGAGCGTGATCGGAGTGAAACTAGCAAACCCTCTGTCCTGCGTTTTCCTAACCCCTTGTCCTGTTTTAACCAAAGAATATAAACGAGAATACCGATACCGAAAGATATTCTTTGTCCTACCCCTAAACCAGGAGGCAAAAACCAGTCTTTTAAAAGATACCTGAGTATGAATCTTCATCCCCCCCCCCTTTCGTTTAACAATGCTGATCCTCCCCAAATTCTGTTATGGGCTGCACCAGATGTCAAGTAGTGCATATTTTTCATAAGCCTTCATTCAATACCCTTCCCCTCGAAATTTGCGCTTTTCTATGGCGAAATGGCTCTCGGTAGAGTATAATTTGAAAAGAAGAAAAAAATAAGTAGACTGTAGATTAGGGTCTGCACGGGCCAAAATTTCCGGGACCGGGCCGAACGAAAGCTACCTTTTCCCGGCCCGTTTAAAATCCATTAAACCACGCCTGACTCAATATCTAAAAAAATTCAGATTTTTCTTAACATACAATTAAGATTCTATATTTATGCGATAATTTTACGGTCCCTGTGGCAGAATGTACGCGGCGCTGCGACGGACGTCGCAGACTTTTTAGGGCACCTGCAGACTAAAAACATACAGCGATGCCGCTGACGCGCTATAGCTGGTAAATTAGCGAAAAAACGGCAAACTTCGTCGAAGGATCGTTAAAAAAAACGGCGAATTTCGTCGAAAAACCGCGAAATTCATTTAAAGATCGCGAAAAATGTCTAATTTCGTTGACAGATCGCGGGAAAAACGCAAATTTAGTCAAGAGACCGTGAAAAAATGTGAATTTCGTCATAAGGCCGTCAAAAAAAACATGAGTTTAGTTGAAGGATCGCGGGAAAATGCAAATTTTGCCGAAGGGTTACGGAGAAAATACCAACTTCGTCAAAGGATCGTGGAAAAAACGGTCAATTTCGTCGAAGAAACGGCAAATTTCGTCGTCGGATCGCGAAAAACGGAGAATTCTGCCGACAGATCGCGAAAAAACGGTAAATTTCGACGAAGGATCGCTAAAAAACGGTAAATTTCGTCGAAGGATCTCGAAAAAACGGAAAATTTCGTCGAAGGATCGTCAAAAAACGGTAAATTTCGTCAAATGATCTCGAAAAAACGGCAAATTTCGCCGAAGTATTTCGAAAAAACGGCAAATTTCGTCGTCTAAAAGTGTGTATCTGCAAAATGTTTAGGATGTAAAATGTTCAACAATTTGTAAATTTTGCAAAAAAAAAATTTTACAAATCAGTAATTTGTGTCTCAGAATCAGTTCTAAAAGTTCCACTCTCAAATTCACAACTTTTAAGATTCTTTTGTGTGTAACATCACAAAATCTCGATAACTGGATTTTTTTTTTTATTATTGGTATGGAAAACTTGGAAAAGTCAGGGAAATTTATTGCTGATCTGGAATAGACACCCTGTTGTTTGTTTTATGAATATTTGGAATAAATTTCTTCACTGATAAAAAAATAAAAAGACAACTTTCCATATCATATTTAGCAAGACAATGTTCACTCATCATTTAATGAAGTCATTCAATTTTCAGTGCAAATCAGGTAAGTTTATCAAATTATGTTTTCTTACAACTTACATTACAAAAACTAGCAGTAATTACGGTATTCTTATGTTATTTGAGTTTCGTACAGTTATATAATAAGTTATGGTGTAAATGGATATCAGTATTTTGCATCAGTAATTTTCAGGATTTTTCACCTGTGTGTCAATAATTTTCAGGGTTTTTTACCTTGTGTCACAATCACCCCTGTATATATATATATGCTCTTATTAAATAAATATAAGCGTCAATACTGAACATTTTCAAAAAATTCCGTTTAAAAGAAATTAACTAAAAAAACGCTGTAAGTTTTTTAATCAATTTTAAACATAAAGTATAAACATTACAAAAAATATTATATAAAAACTTTTGTATATCTAAGACTATTTATTTTAATTATTATTTATGTTACAGTGTCCTTTTCAAATAAAAGTTTAATATTATGTAATATATATATATATAATGGGATTTAAAAAATAGTATTTATACAGGTGTAATCCATTAAAGCCTTATACTAATTTTTACTAATCTACTTCAAATAAATAATGCTCTAAGCCATCTCATAATATCGCAGATTTTCTTATTATGAATCTGATGGTATTTCGCATACGCGTACAGTTTTGAAAATTATTGGTGGGGCTTAACTCTTTTTTACACAAATATGTTTATATGAGTATAAAAAGATCGATTTCCAATTTAATGTTGCTTTTTTTAACTCCCTTTTAAAGAAATTAAACATAATCGTATATTGATAAATAACCTCAAGTTAAATAAAACATTAAGAGAATATAAAAATTCGAATGTACCGTTTATAAAATTATACTCGCTGATATTCACGAATCGTTTATAATAAAATGACAATAAAAATTGACTTTGAATAACGTTTTTTTGTGGAATATGAATTTTTTTTCCATTTTTCATTTTTTATATAAAAAATTCAAACGTTGAGTATTTTATTTTAATTTAAAAAAAAAAATTAAAAAAACATAACATAAAGTGAAAAAGTTTTCCTAATGCTATTTATCCTTTTAACAAAAGAAAAATAGGGAAAAGTGGAACATTTAAAAATTCTATACAATACCAGAAAGTTAAAAAAGAAAACAAAATAAACTAAACTTTTTTTATATTAAAACTACTTCCTTTTAGGGGGGGGGGGGGGGGGGGAGGAGTCCATTTTAGAAGTTATTGGTGGGGCTGGAGCCCCTCGAGCTCATACAACTCTACGCCTATTGGTATTTCCATAAAGGCTGTATTTTCCTAATAACCTTAATATGCATAGGCATACTCAAGAGTGTGCAGAGGGAAGCTACACTCTACCCCCTCTCTAAATCTTTCAATAAGGTAAGAATTTAAAGAAAAGTATATAGAATACAAATATCAAAAGGTGTATGTAATTTATTGTGATTGTACATGGTTTTCTGGTTATTGCACAATTGCAATAGGTTTTACATTCTTTTATTAGGTGCATTCGTAATTATATAAATACACCTATAAATAGCACCTATAGTCGTCGTCTGTTCCGTCCATCTGTCTGCATATAACAGCGCAAAAACTATCCAACCAAATGGTTTGAAATTTAATATATATAATCCTTGTAAAATTTTGTCGAGTCATTTCAAATTTTATGAAAAGCGAATCAAAACTTAAAAGATATTAATAAAAATATTTATTAAGTAATTTGATTTTTTTTTTTTAAATTGGTGCTTCCGTGTTATAGCAGCTTCTGAGGATTAATCGATAAGCGACCATGATGTATCGCCAAGTTATCAGACATGTATGACATTATAGTCATATATGACATTTTTTTATAACCTCTGTGACCAAACAAATTATAGTCACGTTATTCATTCTATTAAATCTATCATATGTAATTAATTCAATGATATCCCATGATTGGTAATTATTCTAGGTTTGCCATGGTGATTACTTCCTATTTAAGATGGAGTCATGTTATTTCCGTATTACTGAATTTAAAAACCTAATTTGTATACTAAAATTGTTTAATTAGAGCACTCCTATAATCTACCTACTGTTCTTTGGATAGATGTTTCCAGAGAAATAGATACTAAATGAAAATAAAGTCTAAATATGGATTTCAATTTCTGAAATTTTCAAAGCTAGGCTTAAGTTTCCCATTTAAATTTTCAGTAAATGTCAACAAAAGATAAAATGTTGCCAACTTAAAATGTACTTATTTTATTACGGAAATTAATCATATCATAATAACAGACGATATAATTAATTTCACTGAAATAATAACAGTACGAATGCACCTCATTTGTCACGTTTGATGTGCAATTTCCAACTTGTTTAATTTAATTTGATTCATGTGTGAAAAGATGGAATTTTGAAATCGATTTTTCATACACTTCCTGATAGGCTAGAATTATAAAAATGATGTATAAATTAATCTTAGGGCATTTTAACGTGAGCATGGTAAAGCTGGTAAATTGCCAAATACTATTTATAGTTACAAGTGTAAACAAGTTATTACAACAATGGAGGTTAAGGTTATATGCCAAACCATGTTCTCTAAAATATGCCAACTGGCTGTGAAAATGCACCAACGAAATATTTAAACACTAAAAAGTAATATATAAATAAAATATAAAGAGTGTAATTAAAAAAAAGTGTTTTTATCAATTAATAGTTTAAAAATTAATTAAATTATTATTATACGTTGTGAAAACAATTTAGAAATCCTCAATAGATAATTTAAATAATCCTTTTTCTCTTTCCTGTTACCATATGTTAAAACAAGAAACAGAGCAAAAACTATAATTCTTAATAAATTCACTAGTTCGCGCTTTGTACCAAGCATAAACAAAGGCAGTGAATTTTCCATAATCGGGGCCCACATCAAATTAACACATTGTAATAGAAATGTTTTGGAACAATATGATTTGCAGTCATGAAATTAGGCGTGATTTTTGCAATAAACATTCAATGCTTATAAAAAAGTGTTTAAGAAAAAACTTTTTTTACTTTCTTACTTATTTTATGGGGTAAGAACCTTATATGTTTTTAGCTACAATGCCTTTCTTTAAAATAAAAGTACATAATTAATTCTTTTCCCAATTAATTTGAGGGAGGGATGCTCGTCCCTTCCCCATTTTTATTCAAACTTGATATAATTAGGTAATAATTTTAAAAACATTATTAATGTTTTTTTCTTACAGAAAATTTTCTTTTACCGTTTTTCTGGTGTTGAAGGTAAATAATTTTCATTCGTTCTCCCCGCCTGCCCATACCATTTTTTTTTGTGCTGTTTACACTGATAGGTAATGAGAATTTATAAAATTTTTATACAATCTTAAAGTCTAGAAAAAGTCCTTTCTGATGATACTTATTAACTTAATCTAAGTTAATTAGGTTAACTTCTATATTACCTTAAAGTAGGTTAATTTCTATGAAAAAACAGAAGCATGATTTAATATTAAATTTATTAAAATAAAATAATGTATTAAAACTTCAATTTTATAAAATTTCCTATTTTAAAAATCTACATTTAAACGAAATGCACGATATGAAAGAAAAAAAATGTACAGCTTTTTAAATAATATACAGTTGTTTGCTGTGTTGTAATAATAATCAACAGTATGAATAACGGCTATACAAATTAACATTTATTATCAGTCATGTTTTTTTAATTACTTACATTTAAGAGAGGAAAATCAGACACCGGTTTGGATGTAGCATTCAAACATTTAAATTTTTTGACATCATCTACATCAAAACGAAACTGAAACTATATTCGTAAACTGTTCAATTTTCGAAAATTTCCAAGACCTATAGGAGTGCACCAAATCTAAAATGCCAAGCACCAACAGCGTCTATGGCACATGACTGATAATAGCGAATGAGAACGCAGTTCAAGCCAATAATGCTAAAACGTGACTATCTTTTAGAATCTCGCGACCGGGATCAGGCTTACATTTTATTCTACATACTCGGGCCTGGCCGGATTTTGACTTAATGGATCCTAGGGCGTGTCGAGCAAGCAATTTGTTTTGTAAAAATAGTAATAACAATAATGAACTTCTGCCAACAGAACCTTTGGAAATATATTTTAATAAATTATAGAGAAACATTTTCAAAAATCTATTTTGTTTTATTATACAGCAACAAAAGTTGTTTTTTTAGAATCAGAAAAGATTCTAAAAAAACATAACTTTTGTTTTTATTCTAAACTATATTAAAGTTTAATGTCCTTATTTGAATGTAATAGTCTAAGTGATCATTAATGTTGTTATTCTGTGGCTTGTGAACACACAGTAATCTGAAATATAATGTAAAATTTTCTGATAAATATGTATGCAGTATTCATCAAAACAATCTAAAGAATCTTACTTGTATGTGAAGAAAAATGGAAATTTTTTGTAGAAATTGATTCCTGTTCGAGCCAGGCCTTTTTTCACTGATTTTGAAACAGGCCAGGCCATGAACTCCAAAACTGTAAATGGGCCAGACCAGGATAGCCTTCGTTCAGGCCAGGTCTGGGCCTTGAAATTCTTGCTCGTGCAAACCCCTACTCTCACATTTTATTTTCCTGGATCATAGGTTTGTCAATCAAGATTAATTCATGGTTTTTGATAACACGATTCTATATAATGCAATTATCCATATAATTCACAACTTCTCAGATGTAAACAATGAATTTTCAGTTAAGAAACACCTGAATTCCCACATTATAAATAGTTGCTATTCTCTAGAGGACTAAATTTGATACATTAGTTCAACTTTATCTCCTTAATTCAGAGCTAATTACTGAAAAAATTGCTATGATTTGATACAGGTATGTTTGGACAATGTTTATAAAGTAAATTTAACAATGTGTGGAATGATCTATATTATGCAGAAAATTATAATCTGCACAACTCCTGGTAATAGAGAATGCAATATAAAGATACTCTAATGTATTTTGGTATGTTTCACACATATTTGGCCATGTTTTACAAGCTAAATTTAATGATGTGTGAAATGTGATCTATATAACGCAAAATTCTATATAACACACAACCTCGTGTTTTTAGGTTTGCACTATAAAGATCTTCTACTGTACATATATGTGGTGTGGGGTTAACTCGTTCCCTCCCTTCTATACTTCTAGTAGAGTTAAAAAGAATGGTTGGTTAAATTTTTGAGATTATGGATCTGTTTTAGCCTAAAACTTTGGGCCTGTATTTTATCATCAAAAAATACATTTGAGAGTAAGTAAATCATATTAACACTGATAAAACTTGTACTTAAAGCAGTGTAAGTAATAAATGCAAATTTAATATTTATGGCTAGGAAATAGTGGCAAGTTCAGCTAAGTCATTTTATGCAACTGTTGATAAATTCAATCTTCATTAAATTTTCACTTGAGAGAAACTTACAATTCTCTGATTAAATATCCAAAGGTGTAGAAATGGTGAAGACAAACTGTAGAACAAAGTTCATTTTCATTTGATTTATTTCCACAAACTATGTACAAAACTTTCGAGACTAGCTTCACCCCAATACAAAATAAATTCCAAGGTACAGTGAAACTTCCATTTAACGAAGTCCCATCATTACACTTAAACACTTTGTTATGAAGAAGAAAATTCGTTAAATAGAAATCAACTTAAATTTATGAAACTTGTATACATATAACCCACATAAAATTAAAAGTACACACAAAATGGAAATATTTCAGAAACTTATTTTAATTCGGGCAGTCATTTTTTTTATGCAATGTAGATATGAGAACAATTTAATTAGAATATTGTCTAAAAAAATAAAATACAAAGATAAGTAAACAAAAACCTAAGCGTACCTTTTCTTTTTTTTTTCATTAAAATGTGATTAAATGTGTGTGTTTTGAAAAAATGATCATTTTCATACACAGCAAGAAAAAGTGTTGATTTTACAGTATAATACTAGCATCCCAGCTGCCAGTATTATGCTGTAAAATTAACAGTAATAAACAGTAAAATAAGCAGTAATACGTTGACATGCACTTTTTTTTTCAGTGTACAGTTCGCTAAAATAAATTCATACATCCATCGCAAGAGCAACCTCTCCATTTGAATACTGTACACGCACGAAAGTAGAATAAACTTCGTTATATAGTATAAGTTTTTCGTAATATGGAGATTAATTTACATGTTAATGATGTGCAAAGTCAAGGTTCTGCAGAAAATTTCGTTAAGTGGAAAACTTTGTTAAATAGAGACTTCGTTAAAGGGACGTTCTACTGTATTTACATATAACAGCAGTTTTCAAATGTAGATCCATTCATTGATAAAACATATATCAGATCTTAGAAAACATTTCATCCTCTGAACTTATATTTAACATTTTACAAATACATATTTTGTACCTGTTTACTTGATACACCACCAAGAGGTATCTGGAGAGACACTTTACTACGATTCATCTATGAACTTAATATTAGCTGAAACTTTAGTATATTTGTAGACACAAACGAACACAACAAAAGCACACTGTGATACATGATACAAGTATCGCTGACACTGTCAACACTTTAACAGGGTTCGCATAGACTTCTTGGAAACTCCTTAGAAATTAAAACATTCCCAAGTAGTACTTAGAACTACTTAGATAAGCAAACCACTCCTTAGAAACTCCTTAAATTGTATTGCGGCTTCAGACGCAAGCAATATTGCTGCCGAGGGGGAAAAAATCGTGATTGTAAAACGCACGGTAAATCCTTTATGCACATCATTTATCTGAGGGCACAGCATTGATTGGTTAGGATAATCTTATAGCAGGGTTCCCACTAGGTCTGTTTTTCAATTATTAGGTCCGTAAAGTCTGTTTTTCAACACTGTACTTTACTTTAAATATTATCGATGTTTGGCATTTAGCCAAGAATCTCGGAAAAATCGCGTTTTTCACAAATATATCCCAAAAAATACTGTCAAATTTCATCAATCGATTGCGGAAAAAATTAGCAAATTTTGTCAAAGGATTGTAAAAAAAACTTGAATTTCTCCAACAGATCGCGGAAAAACTTGAAGTTCTTCAAAAGATTGCGAATTTCTTAAAAGACAGTGAAAAAACGCAAATTCACTCAAAGGATCATGAAAAAATGTGAATTTTGTTAAAAGATCGAGAAAAATGCAGATTTCCTCAAAAGATCGCAAAAAAAGTGAATTTCCTAGAAAAATCGCAAATTTCCTCAAAAAATCGTGAAAACACGTAAATTTTGTCAAAGAATTGCGAAAAACACGCGAATTTCGTCAAAGGATCAAGAAAAACACGCGAATTTCCTCATAGGATCGCGAAAAACATGTGGTTTCCATCAAAAGATCACAAAAAAAAACGTCAATTTCGTCAATGATGAAATAAAACGCGAATTCCATTAAAAGATCACGAAAAAACGCGAATGTCTCCCAGAAAAACGCGAATTTACCTCCGGAACATTGTGAAAAAAAATGCGAACTTCCTCCAGAATATAGCAAAAGACACACGTATTTCCTCAAATGATCGCGAAACACACGCAAATTTCCTCAAATGATCGTAAAAAACACGCCAATTTTGGCAAATTATCGCAAAAAACACGCAGTTTCCATCAAAAGATCGCGAAAAAAATGTCATTTTCATCAAACGATCGAAATAAAACACTAATTCCATTAAAAGAACGCGAATTTCCCCCAGAAGATCGCGAATTTCCCCCAGAAGGTAAAAAAAAAAAAAAACGTGAATTTCCCCCAGAAGATCGCAAAAAACAGGTGAATTTCGTCAAAGTTTCACCTCAAAGAAATCAATTACAGCTGTTCTAAAAGTATAAATTCAAAACTTTTTATATTTTTTCTTGTATGTTGCGTTTAGCATTTTTTTTTAACCTTTTAAAATTTTCTTTAAGATGTATCATGTATGTGATATACATAATAAGTGTTTGGGGTTTGACTAATCTCTGTTTATATGACCATTGGTCGCTGCATAAAAAAGTTGATTGTCTATTTTGTATTTAAACTTGCGAAATCAGTAAGCAATATTTTGTGAATACTGTGCAATTCCAGCACTAACAATTAGATTCTAATAGAGAAAAATTTGTTTTTGTATCCAAATTGGGCATTAAAAATTGGAGTGTGCACACCACATAACGATGTAGCACATAAAAGCAACAACAACTAAAAGGGCAAATCCTTAACATTTTTTGGACTCCTTGGATTTTTTCTTCTCAACTCTGTATGAACCCTGCTTTAAACTGAAGATGCGAGAATGCAAGCCAATCAGAAGTAACTATGCCATTTGCATGTCATTTTGAATAACTACTTAATTATGAGATTAAATGTCAGGTGGTAGCTAAACATCTTAAAATAACCCAAAAAACCTAAATAAAGTACTTTTAAATGAAATATTAAAATTAAAAAAAAGATTGAGTTGTGATCACAGAAAAAAAATGGCTGAATACTAGTCTTATCACCATATTAACTCAACATGTGCTGTCAAATCAAAACAAATAGCTGAAATGTGAGAGTGATGAACAGAAATAAGTAAGAAACATAAAATAAACTTATGGAACAAAGATATTAAGTTCACGAAATAAAAGTAAAGATGTTAAATAAAAGAAAATGAATGGGAAGGCATGGGAAATAAGAAAATCTGTTTTACAATATATGTATGTCAGTGCATTGTTTATATACAGCTTAGATTTGAAAAATAAGTCACCTGGTCTTTAAGCTCAGTAAATTTGAAAAAATATGTATTATAACCTATTTTCTAGAAGTTTCAAATATGTGAATCCAGAATTTAAGATCATTCTGCCAAGCAGTTTTTGAGTTATGCTTAAAACTGTGGTGCAAAGCTACTTGCATTGCAGCTTGCTTTTCAACTATTAAAAATAAACAACAGTAATAGTTTGAAATTTTACACCTGCATATTTCCTAAACTTCTCCAAATGACTTCTCATTTGGTAACCAAAGGTAAAATTTACTGAAGAATCCAAATATAATGTCAAATTTAGTTGTTAGTATTGAAAATTTTAAAGTTTGTCTTTGTTTAAACATGAAGACAGCCCCGTAAATTTTCTTTATTCATATAGAATTATTAGAAGACACAATTCCTAGTCAAATTGTACCTCTCTGTGACAATTTTGTGATAAAATATTATAAAAGTTTTTTTTTTTTTGACTGGTTGTACAGAAAAGACAGTCTGTCTAAAGTGCAAGTTCTAACCCATAGCATACAATGATTCTCTGATGTGACTATATGATTACCAGTCATCTAGTCTTGTGGAGAGCAAACTGTGTGTTACTAAATCCGTTGACCACCGAAATGTTGCTCACTTTATTCCATGTTTTGAACTTAGGCTGTTACACATCTAATTAATGTTAATTTTAGTTTAAATGAATATAAAACCAAAGTATATACTTATTTCATTGATGCACATTGGTTTTTCCTCATCTCTAGATACAATATTGTACTTCTATATCAGAAATAATGTTTTGAATGCTGTTCTAAACTTAAACATGTTACTAGATAACGTTCTGTAATAGTAATACAGGAACCTCATAATTTACTATGATCGACTGTTGTACGATGTCATATATGAGCAGCCAATGGCATTTTGCAAAGTTCATTCTAGGCATTTTTCATGGGGTGGGCCTCCCTGTCTGCCCTTCTTTGCTAAATTTGCCACCCGATGGTCCCACTGCACTAAAACTTTGCCCTGTGTGTCCTATCATTCGAAAACTTGGCTGAATTTAAAAAAAAAAAGCCCTTTAAGTAAATCTCATCATTTATTTCTATCAAATTAATTCCTTTTTACATTTCCTCCTCCTTCCCTGCTCCTGTTTCGTATAAACATACACATGCAGACACCAATTATTTTCAGCTGAAAGTCTGCGCCACAAGTAAGTTGTAAATTACTTTCTCCCTCTCCCATTTCTTAAAATTCAGTCGAAATGTCAACATAGGAACAATGAAAAGAGATCCCCAATATATCCTGCTATTTTTTCTCCAAGGGATAGTTGAGGCATAGGAAAATGACCAAAAACATAAAAGATACTCTAATTTCATAGAAGTGGTTTGTAAAATGAAAGAAACGCCCGGGCAATGTGAGAAATTCATAGGAATGGTAAACTTCTATGTTTCTAGCTCTTAATATTGTAAGAGTTGTAATTTCTCAACTGAGTGAAAAATGTCCAGGCCAGGATTCAAACCTGGGATCTCTTGGCTAAAGTTGCTAGTGCTCTACTAACTGAGCCATCCTGGTCGAATCTGGAAGACCTAATGCACCCAGTTAAACTCTCATCTTAATTTGCTTAAAAAATATTTTAATGCTATATTGATTTGTTTTTATGTTTAGCTGATATTATAAAAAATAATAACTTTAAAATGCAAGATAAAAAGTAACAGGTTAGAAATGTCAATGTAATTTTTGTCAATTTTATTATTTAGCTATGCTAAGAAGATTTCTAATTTGAAAAAAGCAAGCATGTTTGCGTTATATGGGTGAGGAGAAGGGAAGGGGATACCCTGAACTGAAAAGCCTAAACAAGGGGTATGTGAAAGGAAAAAAGTTGGGAAGCGCTGCTATAGATTAATGACTCATGGAAATCTACCATGAAGATTATTATTTAAAAATAGTGATAGCCAAGAAGTTGCCTGCCGAGATCCCTGTATAAATAGGGGTCTTCACTTTATTGAGTTGCACTAAACATAGGAGCAAAGGGTTAAACTATATCCATACCCATATATCAATAAAATCAAAGTTTGTAAATACATTATACTTATATATATATACACACACACACAAACTAGAGTAATGTGTAATAATTCGTGAATGCGTCCTTTTTTTCTCCGAAGTGCCCTTTTATAGGAAAGTTCACCATGCTTTTGATCCTAGAATAAACTATGCATTTTGGATGCGAGTTTCAAGTGGCAACATCTTTATGCAAATTAACTGTTTGTTCTATGATATAAAACATGAAGATTTGCTGGTGTTTGTACCAACGTTGCCTGTTTCCTACAATTATGTAACTGCAATTTTTAACTTAGTCATCTTAATCATCTTTAATTTATGTTTGAGTTTCTCAGCAAAGTAATGCTGTGAATTATTTAGTCTTCATCCCGATTATTAAAATCTGTGTTGTGTAATGGAACTGTCTTTATATAGTCTTCCACACGATGAACATTGTTTGATTCTGCTGTTTACTCCACTTAGCCATTAAATGGCTAAGACCACCAAAGCTTTTGAAACTAATTGGTCAAATCTATATTACCATAAAATTTCACCAATTTTTTTTTGTACAAAAAATTGATTTTAAAAATCAACGGAGAGAATTTTAAATCTTTTAACTTTTTGGTAGATTTCTACTTATGTTTTTATTTAATGTTAATGAAGTCCCCCCCCCCCCACACACACACACGCACATGAAATGTCGATTTCCCTTCTCTGAACTCCCCAATGCAAAAAGTTTAAATTCTTGTATCCTTCCTGTAACATAACAATAAGTAAAAAAAATCAATCCTCTAAACTACATTCTCCCCTGGACTTTTATATGAAATTTATACTTCTCCCTCCCCCCTCAGCATACAAAGTTTAAAATCGTTAAAACTCTTTATTTAAAAAAAATATGCTCTATTTGTTGCTCTCTAGTAATAAATAAATAATCAGCCATTCAAATTATCTCTCTACCTCCAAAACATCTGCTTCCCCACTTTGCCTCTCGCAGCAAAAAAAATTCTTCTGTGCTATTTGTTGCGATCTAGTAACAGTAAGTAAATAATCAATCATCTAAATTACCCCCCCCCCTCTTCTCCCTCTAAAACTTACACTTCTCCTTCTCTCCCTCTCCCCTCAGGATACAAAGTTTAAAGTCTTTAAAACTCTTTATTAAAAAATATATGCTCTATTTGTTGCTGTCTAGTAACAATAAATAAATAATCAACCATTTCAACTATCTTTCTACTCCCAAAATGTCTTCTTCTCTCTCTTTGCCACCGTCCTATTTGTTGCTCTCTTTTAACAATAAATAAATAACAAATCATCTAAATTACAAACAACTTTCTTTAAAATTCATTTTTCCCCTCATCTCCCCATAAAACAAAGTTTAAAATTTATAAAACTCTTATTTGAATAAATCTTCTGTCCTATTTGTTGCTCTCCAGTAAAAATAAATAGATAATCTGTCACCTAAATTTTCTCTCTACTCCAAAAATGTCTGTCCCCCACAGACACATACAAAATTAAAAATATCTCAAACTCTATTTAAAAAAAATTCTTCTACAGTGGTGGCCAAAAGTGTGGACATTTTTTGAAAGTTTCATGTTTTTCAACTTTGTGTGCTTGTAGAATATATTAATTTTCACTTAAATACAAACGTTTATATATCAAATTGAAGGTAATTTAATGTAGAATTTAATAATAAAAACATTATTACAATATCTGTATTACAAAAAAAGTTATGCAACTAATAGCAAGATCTATCTTAGATTTGCATTTTTTTAAAGTGATACTTACACAATCAATACTTAGTAGGATAACCCTTATTTTTTAAGACAGCTTCACAGCGTCTTTTCATCGAGTGAACGAGTGTTTGGAGTTCATCTTTCATAATCACATGGTGCCAAGAATCAATTATAGCTTCAATAAGTTGTCTTTTATTGGATGGACGTTTTTTTTCGTACAAGAATTTTCGAACATCGCCGTAAATTTTCAATTGGATTGAGATCAGGGCTGTTTCCTGGCCATGGTAATATATCTATGCCTTTATTTTGAAACCATGCTTTGCATACTTTTGCTGTGTGGTATAGAGCTGAATCCTGCTGAAAAATAAATGGTGTGTTGTTGGGGAAGAGATCTCTGATGGAAGGTATCAATTTTAGTTCCAGGACAGTTTCGATGTATTTTTTGGCATTCAGGATGCCATCAATCACTTGAATTCGGCCCACACCATCTGCAGACATACATGCCCAAATCATGACATTTGTTGGGTTTGTTGTAGTTGCTTCAATGCAATCAGGATGAAGTGCTTCTACTCTACGTCTCACGTATTTTCTACCATCACTAGCAAAGAGCGATATTTTACTCTCATTGCTCCAGATTACTTGCTTCCATTGATTTTCTGACCATTTAATGTGTTCTTTTGCCCACTTAACTCGTTTTTCGCGTTGCTTTTGATTTAAATATGATTTTTTCCTTGGAATTCTAGCTTGTAGTCCAAATCCTGATAACCTTCTTATTGTTCTTGAACTTACTGCAATACCTGCTGCATTCATTTCACATCTAATGGCATCTGATGAAATTTTTCTATCTTGAAGGCATAGCCGTTTAATTTTTCTATCGGCAGTAGCACTTGTGAATTTTTTTCAGCCTGATTTGGCCTTATTTTCCACTGATTTCGTTTTTTTATAATGTAAACAGAACTTTCGTACACCAGAACAAGTCACTGGACCACCAACTTGTCTTACAATTTCAGCATAAGAGAGGCCATTTTCTCTCAATATGACAATTCGGCTTCTTTTTGTAGATGTCCAATTAGTTCTTCTTGTTGATGACATTGTTTAAAATTAGTTTAATTAAAAAAAAGGACTTTAAATATTCAAAAACAGCAATACTCTATTTAATTGTACTAGTATGCATCATTCCGCAAAATATTTCCACAATAATAACTCTTTTACCATCCAAATAACCTAAACTATAGTTATAGATATTTGATTGGTCCTCAGAACAGTGTTTGTGATTGGCTAGTACGCTTTTATTACAAAACACGTCCTTATTCAAAACGATTTGTGTTTGTTCGTTCTACTAAAATGAGCATAACTTTTTTTGTAATACAGATATTGTAATACTGTTTTTATTATTAAATTCTACATTAAATTACCTTCAATTTGATATATAAACGTTTGTATTTAAGTGAAAATTAATATATTCTACAAGCACACAAAGTTGAAAAACATGAAACTTTCAAAAAATGTCCAAACTTTTGGCCACCACTGTATATTTGTTCTCTTTAGTAACAATAAATGAACAATCAGTCATCTAAATTATCCGCATTTCTCTAAAAAGTTTCACTTCACCCTCTGTCCCTCCACACAGCAAATATAATAGTTTAAAATCTTTAATATTAATTTTTAGAAAAATGCTGCTCTATTTCTGGTTTTGTAGTGAGGTAACTCATCTCATGTACATCATCTTATATAAGTATCACTCATCTAAAATCCTCATCCCCTTTGAAATTTTTGCTCTGTCTTTTCCTCCCAAGGGGGGGGGGGATGTTAGATATGTGAGAGGAAAGCAAAAATTTTAATCTTTTTTGAAAGTTTGGCTTTTCTTACCCCTGAATCATGTATATTTTATGTTTTAAAATAAATATGTTCTAAAATAATCCCCCTTTCCCATTAACAAAATATCAGCTCTAAGAACAGCCAAACTACAAACAGCACTTTGCCTTTCCTCCCTTCCATGTCTAGAAATTCACCTTTTTTTTTTTGGATGGAGAATGGGAATTTAAGGGGAGAGTTAGATGATCATTTATTTATTGTTGCTATAAAGTAACAATACAGCATAAAAATCTTTAAAAATAATCTTTTAAAGATTTTGAAGTTTGTGTGCTGGGGGAGGGGGAAGGGAAAGGGAGAAGCAGAATTTGTTTAGATTGGAGGAGGGGGGGTGCAATTTAAATAATTATTAAATTATTGTTGCAAAAAAGTTATAAATAAAGCAAAAAAACTTTTTTTAGAGACTTTAAAATGTATATGGTGGGGGGGGGGGGGGGAACAAAGAAAAAAAGAGGACTTTTTTGGGAGAGGGAGGGAATAATTTAGATGGTTATTTAAATATTGTTACTACAAAATCACAAATAGAGCCAAAAACAATTAAGAATTTTAAAGATTTTAAATTTTAGGAGATGTAATTGGAGGGGGGGGGGGTCTTCATGAGATGCGGTTGGAAGGGGCAGGGGGAGAGAAACAGATTTTAGGAGGAGAGGATATTTAGATGGTAGATTAGGTTTATTTATTGTTAGTATAGAGCATTAAATAAGTCAGAAAAGAAATTTAAATTAAAAAGTTATATAGGTTAAACTGTGCAATTCTGGTACCAAAGGAGGAAACAGTAATTTTTAGGGGAGATTTAGATTATTGATTGTTACAATAAAATAACAAATAAAGAAAAATATAAAAAAAATTTTGTGTGTATGTGTGTGTGTGTGAGGGGGGGGGGGGTGGCAGGATTTGATTTAGATGATTCTTTCTTTTTTTTAAAGTGAAAATCTGCTGAAATATGGAAGTTTCTCGCCCCTTTTTAACACTTTCCAACCTAGTTGAAAAGTGTTTATGACTTCGGTTTGTCTGTCCGTACTCTAACTCCCGTAAATATGCTCGGATTGCTCTGCAATTTTTATATGTTATTGTCGTTATCTATAGCATGTTCCCTATTTCAACGGAAGTGTGTAGCACTTATAGTTTTTTTACAGGGACACTCAAAAGAATTCCGTTACATTGCGGTCTATGGGGAAAAATCATTTGCGGTTTATTTAAATAATGTTTCACTATTTTAAACGCATTGAAATTTATATATATATCACCAAGGTGCATTAGACAAAGCTTAATATGGAATAGGGTGTGCCTAGAGCTTATAGTTACTTTACAGGGACAGTCAAAAGAATTCCGTTACATTACATCTATGGAGAAAAATCGTCTGCGGTTTATTTAAATAATGTTTCACTATTTTAAACGCATTGAAATTTATATATTTCACTAAGGTGCATTACAAGAGGCTTACAACAGAATATTGTGTGTATAGCAGTCATCGTTCATTTACAGGGACACACAAAAGAATTCTCAACTGTCTGTTAACAATAATTCCTGGAAGTGCGTTTTAAGTTACTGAACACTATTTTAATTTTAACTCGCTTTTTGTCTATTACGTGATGTGTATAAATTCTGTAGATCCTATACAGGGAAGCACAAAAGTTCGCGGACACATTTCCGTTTAGTGACAGAAACTCCAGACGGAGAATTTTAAACTGTGCTACACGTTTCCTAACTGAACTACAATTTAGCATCCTATGTAGTATATATACAGATCTATAGATCCTATACAGGGCTGAATAAAAGTATTCTGATATTTTTCTGAATATTGTATATGTTGGAAATTCCTGAAATTATGTTTTTAAATATATTATGCGTTTTCCAAATTGTTTACTTAGAAGTCATAATTTAGCTTATTAAACAGTATGATTTGTAAAAATATTTTGGAAGCGTTGGAAAGTGTTACATAATCTATGCTTGACGCATGATTTTTCGTTCTTGTTTACTTCTAAATTAATGATGAAAACAGGTTTTTAAATATGTATATTTTTTTAATCTCAACTATAAGACCCCCTTACAAATGCCTCCTTTTTGCTTTTGAAAAAGGGCGGGGGGAGGTTACAATTGGGATTTTACTGTAATAAAATGAAGTGCTTGCCTGTCTGGGCACGACTATGCTATGGGCATGAAAATCTATCACACAAGTCTGTAAATTTGCTTCAGGATAGACACAGAAAGGTTCCAATGCATTTGTGTCCGGATTTCCAACATTTTAATTAGGTTTTTTTTTAATTACATTAACAAATGTTAATTTTCTCTGTTTGTAAAGTGAGCTTTGTGCCCCAAATTTGGGACAAACGGTTGAAATGCAATAATGGCTGTTCTTCTCTCTCAATCTTTCAAGAAATTATTTTCTTTAAATTGCCATGCGTAGGTTCCACAAAGTTATGCTAAAAATACATACAGAATTGGATAGAACTTATCATTCTACTTTTTTTTTTTCCTTTGCAGAATATATATATTACTTTTGTTTTCCTCATTTGTTTTCAAGATCTGGCTTTATTTTTTGAATTTCAAAACAGTCTAGTCTAAAGTAAAATTTGTCATTCAAAGTAATGATGAGTGATTGCTTTATAATTCTTCAAGAACAATCAACATCTTAGAAAATAACATTAGAGACAGTCATTGATTCATTCTGACATTCTACAATCAATTGTTACATCGAGAAGCTAAAACCACAATTGCAAAACTTAGCAAGTATTTTGACAAGGAATGTTTTTCCCTCTATGCATAGCATAGCATAATGATAACCTGTAAAGTTATAATCCCTTGGATATTAATAATAACACCCTTGAAAATTAATAGCAACTCATCAGCTCGACCTCTCACTCTGCAAAGAAGTATTGGGTCAACAGTCGAAAACAATCAAGATATTCACACAATTGATTAACATTTTTCAGAATCGCCTAACACTAATTCAAAGATTACCAACTATCAAAAAAGTATTTAAGAAAATTTATAGTAAATATGTTTTAGTAATATCTTGTTTACTCTTCAAAACTGAATTTCTATTTGTATAATTTAAATGTTTTATAGATTATTAACTTCAATTTCACTTGATTTTATTCAATGTGAAAAATTCAATAAATTGTATTGAGCAAATTCTCATTTTTTAAATTATATTTTTAAATTTATATGTAAAATGTGTACCTAGAGCTTTATTAAAGTAATTTTTTTTATAATTATAATGGATCTAAAATATTTAATTTCATAATATACCATATACATTTAATCACTTAAGGGGTTGTTTAAAATTTCGTAATTTGCAGTCTTACCTTATCATTCATTTCTTGAATGTAACATTTAATGTATTTATTTTATCAATGTTGTATTGACTACCTTCTCCTTTTTCCTTTCATTATCATTCCCAGTGATGGGAAAGTGTATGTGTTTGAGAGGGTTTCCCAAGATCATTATGAAAGGGTATCGGAAGTGCATGATGTGTCTGAATCAATAGTTACTCCAGATCCTGTCAATCATGGTGTTCCTGCAGTTTCTGATCCTAAAGCAAGTATGTATATTTGTTCTTATCTTAATGTTTTATTTTCAATCTTAAATTTTACTGTGGAAAATTTAACATATAATTGGGAATGATGTGGAATGAGAATTTTCTAGCAATGATTTGACCTCTAACTAAAATTATGCTTCTATAAAACTCATAGAACATATATTAAGAATAAAGATATTCAAATTTATATTAAAAAAAAAAAAAAAAAAAAAAAAAAAAAAATTCTTTGAAAAATAATTCTACGATTTTGAGCCATTATGTTATCTGTATTGTGAATCTTAAACCAAAATATTACATTCAAGTATTTGCAAGTCATAGCGTTGGCTGGAGTATGTTTTTGTATTTAGAGTTGTCTTTTTGTCATTCTAGATTGTAAAGGCACTCTAACAGTATGTTGGAGACTTAGGTAAACTAAACAAATAGTAAGTACATGAGTAAGCAGTAATTTATGTCCCCATGCTATAATTACTGTAAGGATAGTAAACAAAATTTATGCGGTCTATGGTCATACATAAATATCACTATTACTTATTCCATCATCAAATTTGAAACAAATTGAAACATATAACAACGTTAACCTTCTAAAAGAAATGAATTAATAACTATTTTCTTTTAAAAGTAGTTTGTAGTCGCTACAGTCTTTTTACCAAGTTCTTGTAGTTCACGGGAAAAGAAAAAGTTTGTCTGTATATCTATATACTATATATATTATGTCAAATTTTATAAATATTTTAAAATCATAACATTTTTTCTGGTATTTATTATACTGAGTTTTCATTCTACATCTTTTAAGTTAGCTTCTTGTACTTAATGAATGTACTTTTTTCATAGGTATTTACAGTGGTGAAGTAATTGTAACTTATCAGAATCAAAGTAACTCTATGTATGTATGCCAGTATGATAATGACACAGGTACAAAAGTTAAAAAGGAAGCTCTAGATTTTCAGTTTATTGACGATACATTTTACAAGAAATCTAATCAAGGATCATCTGCAAATAATACCCTTCCAACAAAGGTAATTCAGTCAAATTAAAATTCTGCAAATTGATTTCTAATCAATAGAAAGTTTAAATTATTGTGCTTTTTATTGTGATCAAGGGGGAACTGCAAAATTGAAGTTTTAATCTGTCTAGCAGAATTTCTTTGATTTTTGCCCCCTATCGGTGCACACTTATTCTTCAGATTACAAACATTTATTGTTTGATATTGGTATAATTGTTGTTACAGTATAATATTTTCACAGCAGGATTAACTGATACAAATATTCTTATGAAACAAATAACTGTTAATAACAGTTTGTAATTAACTAATTATAGTTAGATAGCACCATATAAATATAATTAGGCCTTATAATCATGCTTATATCAATGAAAGACATATTTCTTGTGATATTTCAGGGGTGGAAATTGTTCAGAATTTAGTAAAGATTTTTACTTTATTAATTAACCCCAAATCCCCCTTTTACTTACCCATCATATGTAGTATAGGGAAAATCTTGTAATCGTTTTGAAAATCGAAAAAAAAATTTTGACGGATTTACATGTTTCAGACAGTGGAGATTCCGAAAAACATATTTTTAGAAAAAAAAATTTGCCGTCCGCCTGTCTGTGTGTCTGTAAATGCTCTATCTCCCGAACAAATTGAGGTAGAGACTTGAAATTTGGTATGTACTTAGTATGTAATAATGGGAAGAAGCTTATTGAATTTCAGTAACCTTGATTATCCGGAACTATGTTTTTTGGACTGTCAAATTATTCGTTCTGATAAAAGGTATATAAAAATTTTCGAAAGTGTTTATTTTGGAGTGAATATAAAAGACAATAAAAAAAACATAAATTTTGCATAAAGAATGAAGTTGATCGATAATTAGTTGCCGAGATGTTTGTAGTCATATTTTCCATACTCTTTGATTTTTCATGACCCTATATTTCATTCAAATTTCAATTCAAAGATATATTTTATTTGGAAATGAGACACTTAATCTGACGCAGTAAACCATTAGTTAATATGATTATCAATTTTGGAGTTATAAGGATGTTCCTTTTACGCAATTCAGTAATAGAGCATTTAAAGTTTATGACGTCATCAAGCCACAATTTTATTCGAATTTCAATGCGTTTGTAATGTAGCAATTAGCACAATACTACAAAAAAAAGTTATAAAGAATGCTGAAGCTACTTCAGGAAATATTCATTCACACAGGTGCCATCCTTCTAGTCTAGATTGTAACTTACTTCTTTTATGAAAAATGTGTATGTACAACAATTTGCAAATATCAGAAACTCAGCTGCAGCATTTAGGATGCTCAGCTGCATGTCATAGATTTTCCCACTGATACTTGTAGATAAATCCAAGTGCCAAAGTCCAAATTAAAAAGAAATAATTTTCTTACTGGAAACACTTGTCTGTTATTAGATTTCCATGTTTTAATTCTGCATTTCTTCTTTTGGAATTGCTTTACTTACAGATTTATTATTTTTTGATATGACACAGAAAATTATTATTGAATTGACCTGGTTGGCATATAACGAGTAATTTGTGATTAAACTAGCATTTTAGAGAATAATACAAAATATTTCTTGTATGTTATCTTTCTTAATTTTTAATGTCCTCTGTTTCATCATATTTATTTTATTGTTTCTTGGCAAATGTGATATAATGAGAAGCCATTGTATTAGTTAATCCATGTCCTCAATTTCAAGTATAGATTGAATCCTTTGACAAAATCTAAAAGTAGTGAAGTTGTGACTACTGTTGAAAGTAGTTTGTAGTCGCTACTTTTTAAAACAAGTAGTTGTAGTTTAACTGCATTTTCGATAAAGCAGCTGTAGTCTGCTAAAAAATAAAGCAGTTTTTTTCGACAACTGCATATGGAAATAGATGCATACATGTACATTACATTCACCCTTATTGTAGAAATGGGAAATGTAGTTACTTTTGGTTAATTGGTCGCATTGTTCCACAGTAGCATAAGTTCCAGTAACTTGTTACTTTTGTAATGTATAACTAATCGTTCATCATGCTACCAACGAGCGTTTTAATTGAATGGCCTTTAAACAGAATGTTTGAAATAATTTTGGAAAGTATATGCTTTGTTTTCTGTTAAGATAAATCTACACTATAAAAATCTGTTTACACAGTCAACATTTAATTTTAGCATGTTAAAAATTTACCTAGTTGTCATACTTTGAATTTCATAAATTTTGAGCATTTTTTTTTTTTTAAACATTTTCTTTTAAATTTTTAGTGGCAAAAAATGCCAAAAATTCATAAAATTCTAAGTATCAGAACTTGCTAAGCTTTGCTCGCAGAAGAATGGATTTTTTCTGTTTTACTTGTAACAACATGGAGAAAGTTTTTCTAAATACAACTTATAAGACCCACGAACCATATACTTTTTTTCTTTTGTAACTATTTAAAAATTAACTAGTTTGACTATGATAGATTTTCATATGATGAAGAACAACATTTGAGACATTTTTGCAGCTTCAAGCATACCTCTAAAACTAATGGTTTAGGAATTAGGTATTGGTCAATGAAAATAAGGGACACTCTGTATAAAAATAAAATACTTTATAACATGATTTGTTGGAAAATGAAATTTGCTAGGAATATTTTACTGTAATAAAAACAAATTAGTATTAAAAAATAACATTCTCAACTTTTTTTGTTTTAAGATGTGAGTGATGCTCTGTTATTAAAAGTAATAGATTGTTGGATGGCATCTTTCAATGTTTTTTTAAATCACTTATAGTAATCTGAAAAATTGAATATTGTCTACAAAAATCTCTCAAATAATTTGTTTACTGTTTTTTTTTCCCTTACTATAAGATATTTCTAGAGAATGCTAGCTCTTTTTTTTTTTTTTTTACTCATATTAAAATAAATGTGAGAATTATTTGCAAAAAATTATCCATTAAAATTCCAGCTCAAGACAAGAGATAAAACTGTAAATAAAATAAACTACTGCACTCTCAATCTGCCAAAAACATACCTTCTGTAAGCAGCCTGTGTGGCAACAAGACAGTCCATAAATTTCTTTATAATATTTTTAACACTTTCCATTATAAACATCCTCAATTCACCCCCCCCCCCTCCCATCTCTATCAGTGCATCATTATCTCAAAAGCAAAGCTCTTTCTCCCACAAGAACATGCAAAGATTATTTATACACTTTTTAACATCATGTCGTTCATCAAAACAAACATAATATCCAGTAGAATGTATTGCTCAACAAGTTTTAGTTAAAACACACCTGTTCCATCACTAATCTTTCAAAATAAACAAAGTTTAATTAATCTTGGAAAGAAAAACAATTGTGAAGATTTTATTTGGTTAAAGTAACCACATTTATTCATACAGCTTAACCAGGTTCCACCTAACTACATTTATTTGTACAGCTCGGTCAGTGATAAAACATTATCTTGGTATGTTTTGTTTAGCAGAACTTGATTTATTGAACAGGTGTGATGAAATGTAAAAAGGTTGTTTTAGGAAATTCTGTGCAGTTGTTAATTTCTGAGGTTTAAATGTGCATATCTTAAATGTGCTAATTAATTAGAAAAATTATAAAGTTATGCATTTTGTTTGAATGTAGCAAAATGTTTTGGTATTTTCAAAGTAGATTTTCTGGCCAAAATTGAGAACTGAAATTTTAAAATGGTGAATCCAGAGCTGTCAACAGAGTAAGATCAGTTTTTGTAGACTTAATATTAAATTAAATTACCAATAGCAGTTTGCAGTTCTTGTAGACAGGTGTCAGTGTACTTGCCTTCTTTACTGGCTTCCCACGCAGAAATTAATTCTGCTTTCATAGATGATAAGGCAACACAGCTTTGTTTTACGATTCTCCATGTGACAGGGAGGCCATTAAAAAAAATACAGTATGATGACCAAGACTTTCTGTCTGCTGGATCGCTTGCCCATGAGGCATCAGCATAAGCTGTGAGCTGGAGAGGTAGACATTCCGGAGCATTCTGGAGTGAAGAGTTGGTGAAGACTTAAAGATTTAGTAGAGGATAGATATAATACGATCTGCACTAATCCTTTCCAATGTTCCAGCCCAGGTCTTTCAGAGAATTGTGAGAGTACAGCCACATTGTATGCTGCATCCGGGCGACATTGGTTAGCTCAGGGCCCGACTAGCAAGTTTTTGTGCCCAGGGCACTTTCAATTTTTCATGTCCCCCTTAGTATGGTTGATTTACTAATGTTTTTTTACATATTTCATCCTTGTTTGAAAAGTGTCAACTCAAAAAATTACGTTTTCCAGAAAATTGAAAAACTGTTGCAGGAATACAAATAAAATATTTTTTATATTATTTATTGAAATTGCTTTTAACCAGAGATTGAGATATATTTTTGTCATCTTATAGTATTAATATCTCAAATATCACATTTTTTTCAGTTGTGTCACTATTCTAATAAATGTTCAATATGATCAAATTGAATAACTTGATAAATACAGTACATCAAATACTAGAAAATAATAATAAAAAGTTTACTTATTAATGATGTTATTTATATTAAATTATAAAACCAAACTGATACTGAGTGCAAACAAAAGTCCTAAAAGAAATAAAAACATTGGCACAATTGTGTTTCTTTTCAATGGTAAGTTAGATAAAATTATGAAAATTTTCGTGCCCAGGGCATGGGCCCCGGGTGCCCGTGCGATAGTCAGGGCCTGGGTTAGCTATGTATTGCAAGCGCCCCAGGTGACTCCAGTAAGGCATGTCTTTCATTGGAGACTCAGCAACTTCCTCATCTGTTAGTGTGGATGGCGATGACATGTATCCAGGTGGGGAAGGAAGAGAGATATTAGTCTTATGAACTAAACTCTATATACTTATCTCAGTTAATATTCCTGATTTGCCTGTCTCTTTCACTTTTAAAGTCTATTCCTAATAAAGTTTTTATTTGTTCCAGATTTCTTACTTCATAAATACTTTAATTAACTTTATTACTTCTACTAATATTTCTTGAGTTTCAGCAAAAATGGGCAAGTCATCTACATAGACTAGTATAATTGCTTTCTGTTTATAGGTATACACACATGTCATACCTTCAACGTCTAAAAACCCATTATCTATCAATTTTGAATGAAGGTCAGTGTACCAGCAACGACTAGCTTGATGGAGACCATATATTGCTTTATTTAATTTTAACACACAATTTTCCTTACCAGGGATAATTTAACCTTCAGGTTGTCTAATGTACATTTCTTTGTCTATATCTCTATACAGGTATGCAGATTTTATATCTAAAAGGCTGTGAACCCAACCTAGGATACATACAAAAATAACAATGAAGCGGCAAATAAGTAAGAAGTTTAAAACTGGACTAAAAGTCTCTTCATAATAAAGTCCTTCACTTTGATTATTCCCCAATGGTAGCTTTTATAAGTACTCAACACTCCCTCAGCATTTCTTTTAATTGTATACACCCATTTAGTGCCCATTACATTCTGATTAGGTGTTTTGGGGACAGGAGTCCATACCTTTCTTTCTATCATTGTATTTATTTCTTGATCCATTGCTTGAATCCAGCTAGCTGCTTGAGGTAATATTTTTGCCTGTTTTGGGGATTTTGGGATAATTAACTTAGCTACCATGCCTTCATTATTTATTGATGTTCCTGCATCTTCAAAATCTCTAATTGAATGGGACCTTGATAATCATTATTTAATGAAAAATTAGCTTTAGAGCTTCATAAATTATTTTATTTTCCTTACAATATTCTTTTAATTCTAAGTTACTTCTTAATCTTTTCCCACAAGGAGTAATAATATAAATGTCAGTTTTACCTTTACTTGCTCCTTTTTTCCTTAAAGTAAAGTACTTTACGAGAGTTACTGTGTCTTGCTCTTCTGAAACCTTTTGTTGGTTTTGGGCATCTGCGGGTTCGTTCTTCACATCTGAAAATTTCTGTGCTTCAGTTGGTACAGAGGATGTAGTCGGTATCTGTGCCTCCTCTCCTTCCATTTGTGGGAGACTATGACCTGAAAAACCAAATTCATCATCAAGATTATGTATCTTATGTTAGGGATTTCTAGGTTGTCTTGCCATCAAAGGTGACATGTTTTGATTCAATTATGCTATCATCTTCGGGAAACAATACTCTGTAACCACTTATGCCATAACCGTAACCTACAAAAATACCCCTTCTTGCGTGAGGTTGGAATTTATTGTGCTTCTGTTTGGGTATATGTACATATGCTATACAGCCATAACGTTTTAGATGTTTGATGCTTGATTTCTTTCCATACCATATTTCAAAAGGTATGGCATCTATAGCTGTATGCAAGATCCTATTTCAGATATAATTGGTGGCCATTACTACCTCAATCCAAAGACAGTTAAGTAAATTTGCTGCTAGCAAAAAGGTCCTCATTCTTTCAAATAAAACACGATTGTATCATTCAGCACATCCATTCATTTGCGGGCTATATGTTGAAGTTCTTTCATGCTTTATCGCCTGTTTGTGTAACATATTCCCTATATGTTTGTTACAAAATTAAGGCCGTTGTCAGTGCGAATGGCTTTTACCCTTTTTCCTAATGGTCTTTCTATCATTGTAATGAAGTCTCTTAATTTATAGCACACTTCATCTTTGGTTTTTAGCAGATAGCAAAAAGCCTGTTGGCTAAAATTGTCCACAAAAGTCAAAACATCAAATGGATTAACTCCAAAATTTCCTTAGAGCGAATATTTTTCAACTTAGGGTGAGTAGCACACATATTCTTTGCAAGAACACAAACTTCGCAATGAGTTTCTTTACCTTGCAAGGAAGGCTCCACAATTTTCAATTAAATTTTCTCTAAACATTCTCTTAATTATATTTATCTGTATTACAATGTCCTAAGCGTTCATGCCATAACATTGCATTATTTCTTTCAAGTGCATAAATATTATTATAAAGACTCTCATTACAAACATTTGTACCTTTACATTCATCTCTAGATGAAGTTTTCATGGGTTTTACCGCATGCAACACATAAAAGTTATCTTTTAACCTTGCTGTAAATAAATACTCCCATTTCAGGGAAAAGATTCTAAAACCCTTGTCCATTTTAGCATACCTGCTTTATCCATCTTACACATTGAGATTAGATTTCTATGTACCTGTACATAAAGTACACTATGAAGATTCACTTTACTAACTTTCCCTTGATCTACAATATCAAAACTTACATTTCCTATACCTTTCACTAAATGAGGGTTGTACCCATTCTTACTACTGAACCAGGGGGAGGATCAGTCAGTGAAGTGAATAATTATTTATTCTGACATACATGAGAAGTGGATGCAGAATCTAGTATTCAATCCCAACTAGCAGATAGAGTTTCATTTACATAACATTGTTCTTTAACTATATGTTCAGTTACGAAAGAACCAGTACTGTTAACATTTTTATTTTTATAACCACATGCAATAGCATTATAAACCTGTTTTCTACTTAAAACACAGTTCTCTATGTTAGAGGGAGTTACTGGATTAACTATCATTAAACTTTCTTGTTTTTGCCTTTCTCTAAAGTTACGTCGCGCAGTTTCTTTTAAAATTTCGGACTTAACATAATCAAAGGTAAATTTACTCTCTTCTAAATTATCGAATTCTCTGATGAGATATTCAAATTCCTCGGGTAAACTCTGTATAAGTTGATAACAACGATGGGTTTCTGTAACTGTTTTCCGTGCACTGCCTTCCTATAAGACTCTTCAAAGTGTGCAATAAAAGTAGGAAAGTCTTCATCATGACTTGGCTTTAAATTACTGAATTCATTTATGTAAAATGACTTCAACCCTCTCCCAGGTATTTAAGTTTTCCCATATTTCAACATGGTCAGATAAATGACCTACTGTTAGTTCAACTTCTGGGCTACAGTAACTTTTAATTAAACCTGCAGCTTTTTCCTTGCTTTGCTCTAATTTAAATATACAGTAGGACCCGTATTTAACGAGGAGCTCGGGACACAGAAAAATGCTCGTTAAATCCAGTCGCTCGCTAAATCCAAATCCTAGTTAATAACTAATAGTGTATACATAAAAAACAACTTACGTGAATTACTGCTTGGTAATCTTTATTGAGAATTGGAAAAATATTCATCCAAAGTTGATTGTTTGAGTTTACAAAATTTTGTTTCTTTCAGTTTTCGTCTTAAAACACTTAATGCATTAAATGTTGCATCATCAGTATTTTTCATTGCTTCAAAAAACTGTTCTAGATTTTGTAATGATTCTTCAGCACAATCACATGTCAGCGTTTTAAGTACAGTTTTTTCTTCCTATCACTTGTATCTTCCTGCTCTTGGGCTTTTACCACTTCCACGACGATATCCTCAGTAGAGAGTGAGCCCGACGTTAAGACACCGTCATCAACGTTATTGTAGTCATCGATGTTTAAAACATCGTTAAACTTCTCATTGTTATTTTGTTTCAACCAGACTGAGAGTGGCAAGTCATCTTCATCTTCGAAGTCACCTTCATTTCTGTCAATCCATCCAGCTTTCCTGTAACAATTTTGGATACAAGATTGAGTCACACTTATCCAAGCATCTGTCATCAGGTGTATAGCGTCAAGAACAGAAATTTTAAGATCCTGATCTTTTTCATTTCTCTCTAACATCATGAGAATCAATTGCTTTCTATAATAGCATTTGAAGCTCCAAATAACTCCTTGATCGAGAGGCTGTAACACTGAGGTTGTGTTAGGCGGTAAGAAAACAAGTTTTATGTTTTTTAAATTGCTGACTTGCGGGTGAGCAGAACAATTATCAATGATGAGTGCAATCTTTCTTTTCTATTTTTGAAGCACCTTATCCCACTCGTGCAAATAAGATAAAAATAATTCAGAAGTCATCCATGCCTTTTTGTTCGATTTGTAAGTCACTGGGAGACTTTTTACCCCATTAAAGCATCTTTGATTTTCAGATTTCCGATGATAAAAAGTTTTTTCTTGTCTTTGCCTGACATGTTGCAACACATTTACACAGTTAAGCGATTTTTCAGCCACTTACCGCCCACACATTTTCACCTTTAAACTTCATCGTTTGATAAGGAGTTAGATTGTAAAAGATGCCGGCCTTATCAGCATTGTAGATGTTATTGTCAGCATAATTTTCACGTACATCTTTCCATGTGCAATCTAACCAGTCTTTCACATCCTTGTCGTTCACACTGGAGGCTTCGCCGATGATTTTACCTGCACAGATGTTATGACGTTGCTTCAAATGATGTAGCCATCCATTAGAGCAAGAAAAATCTGTGCAATCTAGCTGAGCTGCAAATTTTTCTGCTTGGATTTTAATGATGGGACCAGTTATCGGTAAACAAGAATTCTGTTGCTGAACAAACCATTTTAACAGCGCTTCATCCAAGTCCTCTTTTTCACATTTCTTCAACCATTTGGAATCTGTCACATTCGCTTCATATGCTTTCATTAAGGACTCCTTGTTTTTTAAAAGAGTTGACACAGTTGAAGAAGAAAGTCCATACTGCTTACATATTGTAACATTTTGTTCACCTTTATCCAAGAGTTTTATATTTTCCACTTTTTCTCTTACGGATAAAACTTTTCTTTTCGACATTTTAAACAGCAGAATAAAAAACACGCTCTCAAGAAAAGGCACAAGCCGAAAATAATTTTTTCTTACACGTAGTTGTGAAACCGGTAATTACACCTGATTTCGATTGGGTCAAGCCGTTGAAGGGAGGAGTCGTCATGAACGATGTCACTTGACAACGTCCCTAACCCCTCCCCCCGACCTCCCCTGCGTCCGCCATCTTTAACCACTGTAGTTGGTTGTATAAGAACCAAGGGATTTCAAATTCCATTCTTTGTGAGTTAGGATTCTTTCATTCTCTCCCGTACCCTTCCTGGAAAAGGATAATGGACTGGCATCCAGTAAACACCGCCTCCCTTCCAAGAATCTATGCCTGTCTCTGATGATTGCACCTGTTGTTGGATAACTTTAAAGAATGCTTATTTTTCCACAAGAAGAGTGGAGAAATTCTAGAAAAACTGTATGTTTTTCTTTTTTTTTAATTATTAATTCTGTAATTATTTCATGCTTCCATAATTATTTCCCTCGTTAAATCCGAGCAAAGTACAAAAATTTGCTCGCTAAAAGAGTATATTTCAATATATTTATTAACATTATGCAAATAAAGACTCCATTTTCCTCGCTAAATGCGGAATCTCGTTAAATGCGGGCTCGCTATAAACGGGCTCGACTGTATATCTTTCTGATAATTTATCAAGTTTAGGCTATTTACTTTTATCTATCCAAACTTTCAGTCCCTCTTATTGTAAAACTCTGGTTATTTGATGCACCCATTCTCTATAGTTATCTCTTGTCAACATCATGGGTGAATTTACCAACATGGCCATTTTAAAAAATTTCACAGAAAAAAAACACAATATTTCAATATATTACCTTATTAATTTTCATATATTTCATTCTTAAAGATATTTAGTATATTTCTCTTATATATAAATACAATAGCTTAAAACATCTACATGCAATACAAATAATTTTAAATATCTTCAACATGCAAAATAATCTATAAAAACCATACATGCAATCCTTCCAAGAAATTCAAAATCCAAGAAATCCAAGAAATTCATAAAAACCAACAAACTTTTTTCTTCAAGTGATATCTAAACACTGTGGAAAAGTTCCTGGGCCACCATAACCCTGTGTGGGTATAAGAATTGGTTTAACAGTGTAAGTTTTCCCTTCATTGTTAATTTACCACATCACTTTTCAAGTAGCAGATTATCAACTAAATGTATCACTTGAGAAATATAAGTGGAAAAATAAAGTGGAAAATAAGTACTCACAAAATTGCAATTCTTGATATTTAAAAACCTTGAGGAAAACATAACAGGTCTTCAGTCATCCTTTGATATATTCCAACACTTATTAATATTCATTTCTGATCTCAGGAATTAGCAAAAAGGAAAGGAAAAAAAAAACAGCCAAAGAGAATTAACTATCATGGTATTATAAAAAAAAACTCATCAAGCATCTTCACTAGTCCCCAAGGGTAGATTAAGCACAGCAAGTCAGAACATATAAGAACTACTGTGTAAACAACTGTTAAAGGGGTGGCTATTTAACATCAGCCAATCAAAGCAAAGAATCATGAGTCATTCATCAAAAACTCATGAGCATATGGAAATCAAAATGATTTGCATAAAATAAATTTGCCTACAAAATAATTAACCTACAAAAATTAGCTGAATAACTTAAATAAACTTTAAAAACCTACTACTACAAAAATAAATAAATAAATAAATAAAATAAGGAAGCATGACATCAAAAGATTACATTTCACAGTTCGTGAAGATGCATATGAATCGCAATGCTATGCGAAGTGAAGTGAAGAGATGAAATGTTTTGAAAACAAAACATGGTTGTCTGTGCACTAGAGTTGAAATTTTAAAGGAAAAAAGAAAAGTAAGAAAAAAAAGTTCCTGAGATCAAATTAATACATATATTTATGAAAATAAGAGATGGGCAGGCAACAATAAAAAAATATATATACTACAGGTTTGTTTGGAACTTTGTCTCCTGGCGGCGGAAGGTGAAACTAAAAAATTTTGCAACGTGTGCGCTGCACGCCTACTATATGGTGCCGCAGGCAGCAGAAACACGTGTCGGAAGTTCATTTATATCAGAATGCACCCCTATCGGCAGAAAGTGGAAATAAAGGATTTTCTGTCTCGCACTTTTAAATAAATAATTTCATACAAAATCGGGTTAAAGATATAAAATCATACAAACTTAATGTTTGTTTCATTTTATTATCACAGGCCCGGGCAATGCTGGGCAGGTCAGCTACACTGTTAAATATAATCTACTTAAAAATGAGAACTTCTATGTACTCTTTTTTTAAGTAGAATTGCTTCAGAAATGAGTACATGATGTTTTCAAATATAAGTGACAATTCGGACTGAAAAGTAAGCTTGTGAATATTAATATAATTTCTTGTTACTCTATGTGTGTTTCTTCTGTACATACTTATGTTCAAGTACCTGTATGTACTTAAAAAATGAGTGCATGCATTTCTCAAATTTAAGAGTTAAGTACTCAGAGCTATTATAAGATCGGAAAGTACTCAAATATGAGTACATTTTGCTTATTTTTATGTATCCAGTTTTAACAGTGTGTGTATATAATAAATGAGTTTATATATAGCAATAGCAGAAACATTTTAAATTTGAACCCAAATGTAATTGTTGTAGATTTTTGTATGTTTTTATGTAGGAACAGAGAAATATTTGAAATTTAAAGCCAAAAATATTAATATTTGTTTCATTTATGTATTCAAAAATTAGTACATACAGAAAAGAAATTTTAGATTCGAAGTCAAATATATTCATTATCGATTCCTCTATGTATTCAAAAACTAGTATTTAAAACTATAAATATTTCTTATTTAAAACTTAACATTATCATAATGGATTGATAAATGTATTCAAATATGAGTACATATAGAAAAGAAGTTAAAAAATTTAAGCAAAATATATTCATTAATGATTCCTCTATGTATTCAAAAATGAGTATGTAAAATATACATATTTCAGATTTAAAACTTAATGTAATCATAACTGATTCATAAATATATTCAAAAATGAGTACATATAGTTCATACATCAAAAAATTTAAATTGTGTCTACACTTAAACTTGATTTATAAATGTATTCTGAAATGAGTACATATATTTTGTATTTTAAGACTAAATACTCATGTTTGAGTCCTATATGTACTAAAAAATATGAGTATGTGTGTTTCTATACATACTTATGTTCGAGTCCCTGTATGTACCCCCAAAAAAATGAGTACATGCATTTCTCAAATTTAAAAGTTAAGTACTCCGAGCTATCATAAAATCGGAAAGTACTAAAAAATGAGTACATTTTGCTTATTTTTAAGTATCCAGTTTTATCAGTGTAGTATTTTATAAAAGAGGAATCAATGTTTGATATCTATTTGCATTTATACCATTGCTTTCATAGTGTTTTTTTTTTCTTTTAAAATACTATGTTCCCTGTTCTTTGCATGTTATTGCATTATTTTTTAATAACATTTTAATTATTTAGTTTCTTCGAGTATAACTGAGTTTTTCATAAAAACTTACTAGATAAAATAAATTTTCTTTATTTTAGGATATGAATGATTTTACTATTATTAAAATCATTTAGCAAAAATTGAAATTTGTTTTTGCCGTATGTCATGTCAATATGCTTGTAATTAAATAGCTTTCAATGAATGGCAGATGCAGCAGAAATGTTGTTTATCATTCTTTCTGCAAGGGAATCAATACATTCATAATAGTAAAAAATTAAGAGAATTTCACTGTATTTTGATACCTTTATATCCATTCACTATATGAATACAACATAAAAACTTTTTTTTAAATATATATATATTCAATTCACATTTAGAAATAGTTTTATGCTAATTAAAATTTAGATTTTTGATAAGTATTTTGTAAAATATATGTAGACCAAAATAATTTTTTGGAAAGAAACTGACAAAGAAGAAAAACTTGCCATGAAATTTTACTTTATTATGCAAAATTCTGTATCATATATTTAAACCTGTTGTTTATTTCAAAAGTGTCACTGAATTTAAAAGAAAAAATATGAATGTTTCAAATTACAGAAAAAAATGACCATTTTCTTGAAATCTGTTCATGATATTCCGGACAATATATCTGATACCATACATTCATTTTATACAGAAATGTCATGATATATATTCAATTCACTCGGGTAAACCTCACACTACCGATAATACGACTGAGATTAGATATCATTAGTGTGATATTTAACTCTTTATGTACTAAATTATGAATTAATCTAAATTTCGCCTTTCAAAACCTTTTTTTGAATATTTGAAAATATGTTATTAGATTTCTGCAATTATTAAATAAATTTCAATAAATTTTTCATTTACTAAAATGTAATTAACTAAATCAGTATTTACAGGGATTTTGTAGACTATTTGCAACTGTACCCAAATTATTTCTTCGGGATATTGTTTTTAGCATTTTATAGAATTAAGAAATGTAAAAAAGTAATGTCCTTACTTATAGATATAGAATTTTTTTCAGAACTGAAACTTTCAACTGAATGTCTTTAAACAAAAAAAGCTTTACAGTTACAACTGGAAAAAGAAAATCTGCATTTAAACATATTTTTGCTTTGTACAACAAATAATGTTTTTGGAACATGATAAAGTAAAGTGTCTAAAACTCATGCTAATTTGCATTACTACTAATAGATGTGTTAAATGAATTTTATAACAAGTTTCTTTTAATAGTTCTTTAATGGGCTGTCGGTACATAAAGGGTTAAGAAATATTAATATTTATCCAATATATTGATAAATATTTCAGCCTTAATCTTTATTCAATTTTAGTTTTGAAAACTGAACAAGGGAGCTGTTGTGTTATCCTTTTTTTTTTAATCAGCTGGCCACTGTAACTTCATGTTAAATTCAAAGAATTGCACTGTACTTCCTATTCCTAATTATTTGTGGGTAATTAAGTTATCTGTTTGTAAATATCATTCAGATATAGATTTTTAAAGTTACTTGTTGAAAAGTAGAAGCAAAAAAGAAAATACAAACAGTGAGAATATATTTTTAGTTCAAATGCAATTGCTCAGATCACAAATTAGACAATGCATTGCTGAATTTTATGAGTCAAACTTGGCTCTTTGTTATGAAAATTGTAAATGAAAACAATATATATGTGATTTACGAGTAGACAACTGGTCAAGTGTGAGCTCTTTTCATACAAATTTTCATATGTTCCCAGAATCTACTGTTTGTTTGAGCATTTGGTTTGTGTTCTAAGTAGTGTCATCAGTGTCTGAGCAAGGGTGTTATGGTGGTGACCTTTATTATTGTACAAGGTCTGATATGTACTGTATTTGGATTTTGTAAGAAGAAAATGATGAAAAAAATTAAAATTGAGAAAAAAATAGACCCTGCTCAAATATTTCTAATTTAATTTGCAGGCATAAAGGAAAATAAGAGAATATGTCTGACATTCTTTACATTTTAAAAGTTGTGCATGTTAAAACACGTGCATTAATTTCTATTTATGATTAAAGATTAGTGCAGCCACCAGGAGAGTTTTCACCTGAGAGAAAGGCTTTGAATCATTATTACTTGTAAAATGCAGAATTTCATTGTTTTACTTATTCATCACATATTTTTTAGTAAACATGTCATGTGTAAAGCCAACTTCATGAAAAGCACTAGTAACCAAATAAATTAACCATTCAGCTGTTTCAAGGCTTCGTGAAAGGAGCCTATTCTTTAATCTTTCGAGATAAATAAAAGAAAGATAGGGAGAAAGTAGTAGCAGTAACACATGTACTTTGCTGCTATTATTCCTCACTCTCTTTTGTACTAAAGAAATTTCATTATGAAGACTTGAAACGGTTGTATAAAATCTTTTTGGCTGTTTATGCTTTCATTTATGTTGTTTTTTACACATCATGTATTCATCTTAATACAATGGGTTTTGGGTGCATCTTATTGGTGCTCTGGGGAAGGTTTTGATCCCTAATCTCCTCCCCACCTTCTCTTACTTTGCTAGTGTAAAAAACAAATGGTAAAGAACTGTGGAGGTATACAGATGTCTTCTGTAGCATACTCAGGCTCATAACTTGGTACGCCACTACAATTTACTATACCTGGTTCACTGCATTGAAGAAATTACATAATCTGGTAAGGGGAGGAGATTATTTTGCAAGTTTTTGTTTCTTGTGATTTTCCCCCGCCTCCCTCGCGTGCCAGTAGTCATGGAGAAAAATCTGGAAATTCACCAATTGTTCATGGGAAAAACGCGAAATTCGACTGTCAGTAATGGAGAAAAAAAATCATGAAATTCATTGATCAGTTGTGTGAAAAACCATGAAATTCATCCATGAAAAGAAGGTACAAGAAAATATCATGAAATTTGTCAGTCGATTGAAGGGAAAAAGTTGCAAAATTCATCATTCAGGCTTCAGAAAAGTTGCGAAGTTCTTCTGTCATTTGTGGAAAAAAATGCAAAATTCACTGCAGAAAACCCCCCGCAATTTTCGCCAATCAATCACAAGAAAAAGCCGTAAAATTCACAAATCGATGAAAGAAAATTATCGTGAAATTCGTCAATCAATCACAAGAAAAAATCGCGAATTTATCATGAAAAAATCAGGAAATTCTTCATTCGACCACGGGAAAATTATAAAAAAAAATTTCGATTGGTTGTAGGAAATTGCAAAATTCGTCAATCAGTCGCAAGAAAAAAATCTCTAAATTCGTCAATCAGTTGTGAAAAAATACTGCGAAATTCTATGGATAATAGGGGACTGTAAACAATCCAGTTCAAAATATATTTTCATAACAGGTGCAAGAGTGCCTTTTTGAGAATAGTGTACCCTTTTTAGGGTTTCGTTCATCTCACGAAACCCTATTGCTCCCGCTCCGTTGTCTGTCTGTCACAGAGTCATTCTCGAAAACTATGTAACTTACAGAGTTGAAACTTTGTGTATAAATCAGAATATCAGCTGTGAAGAGCTGAAAATATTAAAATTTAAAAAATTCGTATTTTAATAAATAGGGATAAAAAACCAAAATTCTAACAGCCTTTTCCTTTTAAATTTAAACATTTTTCAATATAGCAGATGCCAAAACTTAAAAATCCACGATGAAAATCTTTCCACAATAATTAATTTTCTCTCAGACGATTTCCACACGAAAAAGGAAAATGAAATAAAAAGTTTCACCAATTGGAAAAAAAAGATAAATATGAAATAAAATTGATTGACGTCATAGTCATAATAAAATGGAAAATGTCTAAGATTTCTCAATAATACAAGGAGTATGAGTATGAGTAAGTAAACAAAGCAGATTAATGTCATGTCATTAGAGAATTAAAAAGAAAATCTGACATCATATGGGAAGTTTAACAAATTTTTCAGATGTTTGAGAATAATACAAAGCGAGTATCAATATAAATAATAGAGAATGGTAAATATATGAGTTTGAGAAACATATTGAATCGTGATAAAAATCCGATTATGGAAATATTCGCATATTTTAACATTTTGAAGGTATACATCAATTTGTTTAATTTTGAAATTATTTTTTTAAATATTGCATTTAGTCCGTATGACGGATATTATTATGACAGAATATAATAGCGGGCTTGGCCCGCTATCTGGCTGGTTTAGATATTCGAAAAAACGAAAAAATATACCGGTAAATTTTTACTTTATGAAAAACATGATTTTTTTTTTTTTTGTTGTTGCTAAATGAAATTTGTTTGAATTTATTAAAGAAAGGATAAAGTGTTTTGAAAGGAATATTAAACGAAACCCTTTGAGCGATCTTTGATCACACTTACCCACTTTTTTAAGAATTCCTGCGCGACAGCCCTTTTGTTCTAGAGTCAACATAAAGAAAAAAATAAATAAATGATATTCAATAAGTAAATAATTAAAAAATATATGATGCAAAAAACATGATTAAAAAACTGTAAAAACAGCTGATATTTTTTACTGAACAACTGATTTGTGGAATGCAGCAGAAAAGCTACTTTCATGAACAGCAAATCAGGTCAGTATACAGGATACAAGAACAATTAGTACAAGAGGACATGCTATCAGCAACCAATTTTAAAAGAAATGTTCCAAAAATTCCAATCAAAGGATTCTGCTGCCAAATCCCAAAACTAATTTTTAATTGTTAATGTAATATTTTTATAATTTTAATTGTAATTTAGAATGTTTTTAATTTTGTGTAAATAAGTTATTAAATTAACAAAATTGTAAGTTTGTATTTACATGTATTATTCATGTTTATCACAACTTGTGAAATTAGTTATTTTGTACATTTCTTATAGTAAAGTGTTCTGAATTACGAAAAAAAACCCTTATCCAGAAAATACCCCAAGTCCCGATAACAGATCCTATACTGTATAAAAAAAACTCGCCAAGCAATGTGATTTAACACCAATAATACAGAAGCCTGATGTCACATTTGATTTCAAATGTAGTGCTAGCATGCAATGTACATATTCCATTTGTATTTAATTTATGGATTCAATTTAATTTTTCTAATGAATGGTATAAGTTAACTGCTATTTCTCCGTTATCTCGCATTTGGAAAATAAAATGATAAAAGATCTGGGATCTTCCATCTACAGAACTTTCTGCAATAAACTATTTTCAAGATTACAGGAATCTGCCATTGAAAAAAGTGTGCATTAATGGACATGATATGAGACTACAAATAGATAAACAATGGTGGTATAATGTTAAGAACTGTGATAAACGAATATCTATTTTTTTAAAATGTGGTTAGATGGTTCGACATTTTTTTGGCTCTTAATTTTAAATCTTTATCTAATTTTTATATACATTTTATATGTTAGATTTGTTAATTATGATTGTTGTATATGTTATATCTGTTTACATTTTCTGACTGAATATAGACTGTTCCTTTCAAACTTCCATTATTATTGACGTTTATTACATCCTCCAAAAACTTAACTATAACAGTAGTATATAAAAGCATAAACAAAGGATTTTGATGCAAATAGTTTTATCCTGCAATTTTTAAGACAGGAGTCATGCCTAGTATTTTTTAATTTTTTGGTGGGGTACCTACTTGGCAATCTTCCATGGTTGAGACACATGGATGAGGCATTCAGCCCCGATTATTGGTTTAAAATCATGAATGTGTAAGGTAACAAACTTGATGTTGGCCTTATGTATTTTTGGCATTAAATTCCATTATTTGACAAGCTGTTATTTTTTATTGAAAGTGGTGAATAGGAAAATAGACAAGTGTCCATTTTATAAATGGATAAAAATAGTAGTATAATTTTTTATGGTATTGGATATATCATATTAAAATATCTAAAAGGTGGATTAAAACTTTGTGCCGTTATATTAAAAATAAATGTGCAACGTTAAATTAGCACAAATTAAAATCATTTCTAATGGCAAACAGCTGTTTCAGAGCCCTTAAGCTCCATCTTCAGTGCCAACTCAAAAGGTAAAAACGAATTAAAAACTCCTAGGCCATGACCGCTTGCCTGCCATCTCTTGCCCCGCGGCCAGATGAAATGGCCGCGGGGCGAGAGATGGCAGGCAAGCGGTCATGGCCTAGGAGTTTTTAATTCGTTTTTACCTTTTGAGTTGGCACTGAAGATGGAGCTTAAGGGCTCTGAAACAGCTGTTTGCCATTAGAAATGATTTTAATTTGTGCTAATTTAACATTGCACATTTATTTTTAACATATTAAAATATATCAGATTGTTGTATTACATAACTAAAATTATTATTTGATTTTATCTGCAGTTGCCAATCATTAAAAATAATTTCTATGTGATAAAATTTCTTTTCTTTAATGATTCATTTTAAACACAATAAAAAATATAACCTCCTCAATAATTAAGAATCTGAATTTTCCCTTCCTCAAAAAAAATTAAATAAATAAATAAAAAGGAAAAAATTCCCATATTAAATTTAGACTAAAGGCCCTTCACCACACTTAAATTCAAACTCTGGATATGATATGAATTATGATATTGATAACTTTAAGTCATAATACTGAAATTTTATTTACACACAATTATTTATTTTTATTAAGAAATATTTTAAAAAATACATGATTTTCTTTGTTTCAGAAAAAAGATTATGTTTTTGATGTAGATGTTGAAAATACCATTTACAAGTTATCTTTTAATAAAGGAGAAAATCCTTGGGATGTTGCAACAAAGTTTGTTGGTGAACATAACCTTCCTACTGAGCATATTGGGCAGATTGTTGATTACATTATTAAAAACACTGGTAAGCATTTTATTATTTTCCTTTAATTTTATTAATTTTTACGTCCTTCCTTTTTTTTTTTTTTTTTTTTTTAAGAAAAATTTTAGCTCTATGAATGTAAAGCGTAAAGCGTTTGTCCTAAAAGAAATGTTTTGGAGCTGTCTAAATGAATGAAATGTCAAACACAAAAGTAATTACTGCACTAAAAAGAGAAATTATTTCTTGATCCAGCAAGAATGCTTATTAAAATATAATATAATCCAACCTCTTTCGAGTTACCCACAATTTCAAAAAACAATCCTTCATCTTCAGAAACCAATAGATTTTAAGACTTAAAAAAGCATTTCTGAAACAAAAGTCTCTTTTGTTGAGCATAATTTTTGGAAGTGCTACGAATTAGTTTTTATAGTGTATTAATTACATTTCTTAACCCGGTATCAACATGAAATATAGTTTTTCTTAATGCTATGAATTCTCAAGCAAACATTTTTATGTTTAAAAGTTTAATTGACAAGCATGCTAAATTAACAGCAAAATATAAACATTATTTTGTTACTCTTGCATGTATAAAATCTGTAGTTGAAAATGTTTATTTGAGAATTGATGGCATCTGAAAAACCATATTTCGTGTTGATACTGGAATCAGAAAACTGATTAATACACGGTTAAAACTGCCCAGAAACATAATTTTAGAAATATGAATTATTATTTTATTAATGAACATTAAAGGTTTAAAATCCCGGTTGTAAAAAATTGGTGACTTTCTGCTATGCATCTGATCACCAAAGTGGTGATTTCTATTTTTCATGTAGTACATACTGTAATTTCTGGGAGATAAGCCGCATCATTGTATAGGTTGTATAAAATTTGCGAATTTCATCATTCGCTCGCAAAATAAAACTGTGAATTTCGTCAACTGCAAATTAAAACTGCAAATTTCATCAATCAATAAAAAAAATATTTAAAAAAAACGTGAATTTTATCAGAAAAAATTGAGAATTTCGTCAATCGGTCACAGAAAAAATCAAGAATTTTGGTAATCGATTGCAGGAAAAAATAGAAGAGGTCCAGCAATTGGTCTCAGAAAAAATCACAGGAAAAAACGTCCCAAATTTAGTCAATTTGTTGCGGAAATTGCGAATTTCATGAAACGGTTGCAGAAAAATATCGCAAATTTCATCCATCTGCTTTAAAACCACCCACGAATATACTATCACGTACTATAACCAGTTATAATATGTACTTTTTTAATCAATATACAACTGCAATGAGCTCTCCAATGAATTGAAATAATATTAATAAACTTTTTACACCTGAATTCTTGCTTGCTGAGTAAATTATGCTGTTTAATTTGTGCTTGTAATTGTATTTTGATCTTTTTTAATTTGAGTGGACATTTTTTCTAAGAAATTGATCTCTGTAAAAATGCTTATAGTAATTAAATTGAAATTAAAGTATAATTTGTTTGCATTGTATGTTAATGTGTCCATATTGTATGTACTACAGTAGACTCTCTCAAATCTGCAACCCTAAAATCCGCAATTTTCTAAAATCCACACATTGTTTCAGATGTAAACAGCGAAACTTACAGTTAAGATATAGGAAGGAAATTCGAGCTTTTTTATTTTTATATCATTCTGTACTCATTTTATTATGTAATTCTGGTTAATAGCATTTAAATCTTGCTTTTTCATAAAGGAAGTATAAATTTATCTCTGAAATTTTTCAAGATAACACTGATATCAGTGGTGATTGATCTTTTTATCAAATACATTTATGTATTAATAAAGATTTTTTTGTTTATTAAATCTGGTCAAACATCACGTAAAATTTTGTAATTTTATGGTTTTGATGTAAATTACTAGTGTACCTTTATGCGGCGAGTTTCGATGAATAATTCAAGAAAAATTTATCTCATCATTATTATGCATATTTAGTCATGTATTATTAATTATTTATGTAACCTTTACATTATTTCCCATAGTTATTTTAATATTTTACTTTATTGTAAGCATTCATGATAATTTTGAGTGCATTATTACATTCAAATTACTGTTTAAAAAATGTAAACAAAACAGTGACCAGAAATCCACAAAATTCTAAAATCTGCATAACCTGTGATCCCAAGCTGTGCGGATTTGAGAGAGTCTACTGTATAATATTGTGTATTTAATGCATTTTATCATATGCATATGTATTTATACACGTTTAAAAATTCCTATATATTCTTTTAAAAATTCCTATATTTCCTATAATATTTTCGAAAAATGTCACTTCTAGGCCTGAATTTATCTGTTTTAATCAATCAAATCATCTTTCAAGTTTAAGCATCTTCACTTATTTTCTGAAAGCATACATTCATCAAGCCATTTTCCCTCATAAATATTCTTAGCTTTCATCTGCATATTTATCAGCTGGTCTGAAATACCTAGGTATATAGTCATTATTTCTTATTCTGAAACAAATCTCTTGTTTCTGAAGAAAAATCAGATATTTATAACCTATTGCCAAACCCTGCTCAAGAATTCCCTTTTCACCTTCATCATACTCTTAGCTTTTAAATATTTATTACTTTTAAAATTATGCAGATAGTTTATTTTCTTTAAAAAAAAATTTTTAGAAGTTTTTCAATACAAAGGAGTAGCAAGCTAGTGTTGTTACATGCAATACTTGGAATTGTTTGTATTATAGATAATCTATGTATTCTGAAATATCTTTCTGTTTGCTATATTGAGAATTTAAGAAAATGAATTAAGTTTGGTCAAAATTTCATCATTTTTTACATACATTGCTATTATGTATTATTTTTAGTACAGTAAAGGCAAATATTTACACATTTTGCATTAAACTTAATAAGAATGAATTTTAATACATAGCGGAGAGTAGGGCAGAACCGGGTACCCTGTTTTCTCGCTGATAGGTACTGTCCTGTGAAAATGGATACACCTCTCTTAACTACATCCCTTAGCGTCTCCCTAGCAGTGTGCCATCAGTTTTTGAAGTGAGTTAATCTCTGTGTCCATGCAGTGCTGTTGGAAAGAAATTAACTTCAAAAGTTTTAATTTTTCGCCGTCTTTTCTGCTCCTCAAATAAATTCAGCTTGACTGACTGATTGATTTAGATAAGTAAACAACTGTTTTCTATAGATTTCACTCAATATGTTGATGAAAAGTATAAGTGTGTACATCCAGCTATCCAGGAGAATGACCATGTTGATTTTTTGTTTTTTGTTGGGGCAAAATCAGGTACCCATATTTTTGCATTGAGTTCTGCAATGAATTGTTTATTCACTCAACAGATGGTGAAGATGGATACAATTTCATTTTGCAAAGAGTGTGCTCATGAGGAGTGCAGCGTATACGAGAAGTAAAACCTGAGAAAGCCATTACAGAATAACATGAAAAATTGCTTGAAAACCTGAAAAAAAAAGTTACTGACCTTAAAAAGGCATATATATTTTTTAAAGTTTAATTCAAACTTTATTACAATTTTGCTTTTTTTTTTTTACTGGAAGTGTCAAAACTTAATTTCTGATTAGTACCTAGTTTTATCCTACCAACGAAATTTGGAGCTGTTTCAGATTGTCCTAGAAAATGCCTTTCCCTAAGTAGGAATCATTTTCCTATGGCCCAGGTGTATGTATCCAAACACTTTTGTGGAGTGTTCTGATTTTTCCACCCCTTTAGACTGTTGTCAACAAAGGAAGACTGTTAGGTACCCGGTTTTACCCTACTTTCGCCTGTATTTTTGTTATGAAACTGTTTTATAACTCTCAATGAATAGAGCAGTCTGTTTTAAAAATAAATTTAGAGAGTGCCCTTCTTATATTTTTCCAATAGCTAATTCTTAAACCTTTATAAGTATTGTTCCAGCAAAAATATTTCAAATGTTGATTTTCATCATATCAAAAGCAATTTATGTCAAAATACTGTAATTTTGCATATATAACCTGCGGATTATCTATTAAACTCAAATTTGTATGTCCTGTGGGTTATCTATCGTAGAAAGCGAAAAAGCGAGTGAACGTGGAGCAAAACTTAACACACATTACTACAACTTAACATCTCATTTTCTGTATCTAACCTTCCTCCTACTGTCTCTAGAAATGGATAAGTCAAAGGACTGCATCACTGTAGGCACGAAATCGGGTACTAGACATTAGAAGCTAAGAAGTTCCATTCAAAAGTAACCAATTAGAGCAAAGTGCACAAGTGGAGAAAATTCATGGCTTCGCCAACATGATAAAAAACCAAAAGGCGAATTTTTACCATTGGTTGTTTCTGATTGGTTGCTCGTGAGCTGAGTCTCCTAGCTGCTAAACCCTCGTTATCCGATCGGCTGACCTTCATTCTTATCAGTAAGCATGTGCGCTAGCTGTCCGTAGATTATATTTGAACTTTACTGTCATTCTGCTTTCTTCAATAAAAAACTTCACAATATCTTTAAGAAAAAGAAAAAGTTATACGGCTGATTTCAAATTGAATGTTACTTCGAAAGCCAAATTATTGGGAAATCGTGAAGCTGTACAACTTAGTGTCGACGAAAAGAGTGTTTGTGAATGGAGAAAGGAAAAAGAACACTAGAAAAAATGGACAAACGAAAACGTTCCATTCGTCATCGTAACCCCTTTCGGCAAACATTGGAAGTAAACCTTTGTCGTAGGGTAAAAACACAACGAGAAGCTGGTAATCCTGTGTCAACTATTAAGATTCAGCTGAAAGCAAAAATAATGGCTTCAAAGATGGGAATTGCAGATTTTAAAGGAAGCAGAACTGGCGTTACCGCTTTATGCGAAGAAACAATCTTAGTGTTCGAATGAAAACGACAGTCGGGCAGAAACTGACAGAAAATTGGAAAGAAAAAGTTCAAAATTTCATAGAATACTTTAAGGATTTAGTCAAAAGTGAAAATTACAAGAATAATCAGATAGTAAACATGGATGAAGTACCTTTAGCATTCGACTGCCTACCCAACAAAACAGTTGATATTAAATGTGCATCAACTGTATCTATTGTATCAACTGGTCATGAAAAGTCAAACATAAAACTATATTTAACTATGTAAAGATATGTTTTACTTGCTTGTTGTGCAGATGGGAGTAAATTAAAACCCATGATAATTTTTAAACGAAAAACGATGCCTAAAGTAGAATTCCCTCATGGGGTAGTTATTGTGGTTAATAAGAAGGGATGGATGACGCAAGAGATTATGATGAAGTGGATGAATGAAGTTTGGAGGAAACGTAAAGGCTCCTTCTTTAATTCTAAAGAACGGCTCATCTTTGATTCTATGAAAACGCATATAGATGACGGAGTAAAGAAAGCGTTTACATCGCCAAAAGTTGGGGCAAAATTAGCAATCATTCCCGGATTAACAAAATTATTACAGCCGTTAGACGTTTCTGTTAATCGATCGTTCAAGACCAATGTTCGAGCTCAGTAGGAAGATTGGATGTCTAGTATAATAAACATATGCAAATTTAACTTTAATAAATAACTGAGCACTGTAAATTAAACATAATGACTATTAATTAAAAGGATATAGCTATTAATTGTAATAAGCCCATAACCATAATGTTAGGATTACAAAGTTAATGCTAACAGGGTTGATAAAATAAAGCAGAGTGCTCATTGTATATGAAAGCATATAGCTCATTTTAAAACCCCCAAAGTAATTAAAGCTGATTTAAATAGCTGTACGTGGTGGATACAAAGAAGAAGCAAGTTTAGAAAAGAAATGTATTTATTAAATGTTTAAACATATAAGAAACATAAATCAAATAAACTTTAAAATATAATATATTAAACAAGAATTATAAGTTGTAAATTATAAATGGCACAAAGTTTAGTAAAACAAAAACAACTTGATAAAATGATAAATACTTTTAACAAAAACTATGTAATTTATGGATGCACTGGAGCTATGGGTTGTATAGGTGACTTTGATAACTGATAAGATTTCATTGTAAATATGTATGAAGCTTTATTAATGCTTTCCAGAAAAATGAAACTTGATTGATGTTTAAAAGATACCGCTTTTACTTTCACCAGAATGCCAGAAGTAAACAAGCTTAGTTAGTTTTTAATCAGTTTGTCATTCTACACAATGACGAGATGCAATGGGGATGATGTCATCAATGAAATATGATATGATGTTAAACAGCAAGAAGAGAAATGAATGACGAGGAACTCGGAATAAAAACACTTTTATAAGCTGATGTTTACAATATCAAATTGCTTCCTTTCTCCTCTCCAGAGATTTATAACTCAAGGAAGAAGCCAAGGCGAAGTCAAACGAAACAAAGCTAATGCTTGAAAGGAATTCCACTGGTTATATACTATCGTAATAACGAAAGTACGACCACACTGCTACACCTTTAGAAGTCATAAGCTGATTGGTTGAAAAGAAGGCATCATGCAAATGATGTAAGAAGTACACGTGCACTGTTGCCAGCTGATGACGTCACGTTGGTTGGTTGGAGATACAGTCTTTGATGTTTGCTTTGCACGAGTGGAAGATAACAATGTTTGTAAATCATACACAAAGTAAGCTGAATGGAATTTGATGGGATAGAAATAATAAACAAGAAAAATGAAGGTATATTAAAGTAAATGGAGGAACAATAAGATTTATAAACTAAGGAGAGGTAAGTTAACTTTAATATAATGTATTTAAATAAAGATGAGTGAACTTTAATTTACTATTGAACAAAGTTAAAGGTTATATTATGAATGTATGCATATAGTATTTATGTATGTTGTGCAGTGATCAGACCGGATGTATATGTTATTTCATCAACCCACCCCCCCCCTAATTTCTCTCACTATCTGCACAAAATGAAGGTTAGAAATACCTACGGGAACATCCAAAAGCTTACATGATAGGTATTCCAAGAGCTAAAACAACACCCTAATTTTAAAAAAAAAACATTCAACATAACCAGTGCATGTTCACTGTAAAACTTCCTCCTTTAGAACTCCATGCAACAACCTAAACACAACCATGTAACAAAAAAAACTAAGGCTGGGAAAGTATGTGCAATCTCCCATACATCCATGTTTAACAATCTGAAAAATAAATGAATACATAAAGTAACTTAAAGTAACACATTTAAGATGTTGAATACATAAACAGATATATATTTATACAAATATTCAGTCCAAGTTTTAGGTATCTAGGTCTGTTCCTTTATCTCCAGCATAAACCATTAATGCTTAAAAAAAATCCTTTTGGATTTTAAAACACAATTTGAAAAAGTACTCATTTTTTTTAATGATTAAATTAAAAACATATGAAACATCACATTATTTAAAAGTAGAAACAGTTTAATAATAACAAGTATATAAACATGATTCCAGCAATAAATTCTCCTATGTTAAACAACTTATGATATAACCCAAATTTATGTATCATTCCATATTAAAAATTCATTATAATATCTAGTCCACTAAATTACCCAAACATGAAAAGAATCTTGGTATGATCTTACTTGGCTAAAAGTAAATTAACATGTTCACCTCAGAAATTTGCATGAGGTTGCTTATAAAGTACCTAAGAAAAAGGCTTCAGAAAAAAAAAACCACATCTCAATAAAACAGATTTTAAAATGAAAGATTAAAATTTAAGCCACTAAACTGTCTGAAGGACTGGAAGAAGAAAAATTTACTATGATACAAAACATCCCCGCTAAAAAAAAACAAACTACCATTTGTTGACTCTTTCATACCCAATCATCAAAAATAAACATTCAACAATACATTCATACAGAACCATTCATTCACCACATTTGCAACTTCTTTTTTTACTTGTGGTCATAAGATTTCACACCCTACAAACACTCAACAAGAATAGACCTAGACAGAAGTTGGCCACGTATATATAAAGATTTACTATATTAATAAAAAGTTCTAACTCTTCAAATATTTCAATATAAATGGCATATGAAGCAAAGGTACTGGTTTAGCCATTCCTGTATATGATTAAAAATGACAATATTATCTGGGCAAATAGGATCACTCTTTAATCACTCACAAAAATAATAATAATTTAGAAAGGTGTTGTCAAACTGGAGTTGTGACAATTTCACTATCTTCCAGGTTATACCATCAAAAATAAGCCAGGTGAAAATCAATATCTTAACTCTTCAAATAAAATAATTCAGGAGAAACACCTCTCAAAATTCCACCTGCATAGATGTTAAAAGGTTGATGGAAAAACTAAGGGCAAAACTATCCAAGATCTAGCATTTCTTCAAAGCCAAAACAAATTATGCAAATGAGCCTTCCTGCCAGAATCTTGTTCTTGAAAAAATGGATAAGAGATGCTATGCCGACTTAACCTCTAAAGAAAACATTAAGTTAAGCCACTTTCTTGATTTTAACTAAGCAAACTCTATATATATTATGCCATTAACCATAAGTTTAAAAAGTTAAATTCCAATAAGTGTCTTCCATGAAACTCAATAATAAACAAAAATTAAACAGGGTAAAAGTAATTTTTAACCAGAATTATCACAGAGTACTAAAATTTAACTGATTATTGACTGACCTCACTACAAACCTCCATATCTAACTTGGAATTTATCTACATGGGGTTAGACCAGGATTAGAACTCAAAGTTCTGAATTAAGTATAAATTTACATGTCATAAAATAGCCCCTCCTCAAAAAAACAACTATTGTGATGAAGACAATTACTCAGCCATCCAAAAGAGACAGCAAAAATTCTCAAACAGTTCCTTATATAAATGCAAATTTAATTCTTTCATAGCTAAACAAAAGTTAAATTTTTTTTTCTCCCATTTAACTTCATCCTAAATCCCAAGTCTAAAAAGATGTTATAAACTTAACAAAATTAACATATTTTCCATACACCAATACTTTTACTTAAAATCACTATGTATAAGCATGCTGCAAGGGAAAAGCTAAAGATTGGATTTAAATGGATGAATACATAGTTAAAACAGTTTAAAAAAAAAAAAAAACATAAATATATATCATAACACAGTATCAATTCAGAACAGAGTGCTAATTTGTACTTTCTCAATGTTCAGAAGAACAACAAGTTTAAATTCCTTCTGACATACTTATTAACTTTTCAAAAAACAGTTAAACAAACAGACTAGGACACAGAGAGTATAAAATATATATATACTTTATAAAGGCAAATTAAACATTCATGAACGGAGCAAATAATATCCTCAGCCAGCTCGAAACACATCAAAAGAACTAGCCCTACACATTTAAATTTAACTCCAATTAAAAGATCTGAAAAAATATAAACATAAAACTAAAATATATGAATAAAAGCAATTTTATAAAAAAAAAAAAAAAAAGAAAAGAAAAAAAAAATACTCCCCCAAAAACTTTAACTGACATTCTTAACAAGTGCCAAAAAGGTAATTTAATCACAGGGTACAAGTCTCGTCCATTACCTGACATGAAATGCTCAATGGAGAGCTTCCCAAGGTCAAAAATCATTCTAGCATAAAACTTTAATTTAAAACTGGCATAATTAAAAAAAAATTGAATAAAAACTAAATAAACTTAATTATCAAATACCCAAGAACACCCCAGATGTAATAAAAAGTGGACTTGTATCAACATTCTTATATAAAAGACATTAAAAGGGCAATACAACCAGGACACTCCCAGGTATTAAAAAAAAAATTTAATTTTAAACATATTCATATTTATTAGCTTTAACAACTTAAATAAACCATAAAATAAAAACTCATCATCTGGGCAATTGTGAAGTTTTACGAAACAAACTTCAAGACTGATGAAGTAAACCAAACCAAAAATGGTTAAACTAAAAAGTTAACAAGGATTTAGAAATTATGACAGCAGTCAAAACTAAAAGCTTAAAGTCATACAAAAAAAAAAAAAAATTCATTTAACCAAATTAAACTTTAAACTGAAAAACAATAGCTTTAAATTAGTAAAACACCCTCTTTTTACCCTGATTAAAAATTGGTTTATCACAAACCTTAGCATTATCAATAAGATTTAATTTAAATTCAAAGACGTCTTTTTAAAAATAAAAAAAACTTAAGAGAAGGCCACATTATGCCTTAAAAAAAATGTTTAGTTTAAAAAGTATCTAGTACTCTGAAATATAAAAACAGATTAAACATAACAATATATAACGAGAATGAGCACTAGTTATATTCAAATGTGGATTAAAATCAGAATAGCCTTTTTAAAACCATATATCTTGACTAAAAAAAACAGAAACAATGTCTCTCAAAACCCCCCTTTTTCAGCTTTAAATGAAGAAAGCTTGAGAACCATTTCTTGAAAAGAAAGTTCGTTTTTCACTGAAGGATTAAAAGTTCAGATCAAGAGTTCACTTGCATCTTGAAACGGTAATTTATTTAGCACTTCACACAGGAAAGTCTCCAGATTTTGTAAAATAACGATATTTTTCATAGCAGATTACACAAAAACACAGTAAAAGCTTGAGAATATTGAAGCTGAACTTGGAAAACCCTTAAACATAAATCACTGGGCTCCAGCATACTCCCATCAGGTGCCTACTTTAAATTGACACCCGATCATCTTTCTGAAGTATGACTCATTTGTCATCAAATATTTTTTTAAGATGGTATGCAAATTTTTATGAAAAATTTCAGCTTTTGCATCTGCTTCTTATTTTGAAATCGGACTTTTCACGAATGAACTTTGATAATGATTCTTTCTCATCATTTTGAAAAGTAAAGCCAACCTGTGTGCCACTTAAACTTTAAATTTAAAAACGTTAAATGTGCCATAAAAACGGAAAATTTACTTTACATAATACCAAAAAAAAATTTTTTTTAACGAAGATTATGTTTAATTTTAAAGAAAAACATGATTTTAAAACACTTATGTAAAAAAAAATTTTATATAAAAACTGCCTCCCCCATCCCCGACAAAAATCATCGTATAAGGGCCAGGATAAAAATCCATCACGTTTCAATGCCTGACCTTTTAAGGGTCCAATTGGCCAAAAATATGTATATTTAATAAAAATAGAAAATAAAACTTTAAAATTTTAACAAAAATACCGGTAAGATGCAGAAAAACAGAATTAATAAACATATGCAAACTTAACTTTAATAAATAACTGAGCACTGTCAATTAAACATAATGACTATTAATTAAAAGGATATAGCTGTTAATTATAATAAGCCCATAACCATAATGTTAGGAATACAAAGGTAATGCTAACGGGGTAAAAAAGAAATATATTTATTAACTGTTTAAACATATAAGAAACATAAATCAAATAAACTAAGATATTATATATTAAACAAGAATTATAAGCTTTAAATTATAAACAATACAAAGTTTAGTAAAGCAAAAACAACTTAATAAAACAATAAATACCTTTAAAAAAAAAACTATGTAATTTATGGATGCACAGGAGCTATGTATAGGTGACTTTTATAACTGATAAGATTTCATTGTAATTATGTATGAAGCTTTATTAATGCTTTCTGGAAAAGTGAAACTTGATTGATGTTTAAAAGATACCGCTTTTACTTTCACCAGAATGCCAGAAGTAAACAAGCTTAGATAATCCGTTTGTCATTCTACACAATTACGAGATGCGATGGGGATGATATCATTAATGAAATAGGATTTGATGTTAAACAGCAAGAGGAGAAATGAAAGACGAGGAACTGGGAATAAAAACACTTATAAGCTGGTGTTTACGATATCAAATTGCCTCCTTTCTCCCTGCTCGCCAAAATTCCTTGCCTATGCTTCTTTATAAAAAGGGTTGATGACATTGCTGTCCAACGCTTACATTTAAAAGTAGAAATGACTAAAATAGATGATACTGATTATGAAAGATACTGATCTGTAAAAAGCTTATTTAAAATACCAGTAAAAGCGTTTAGGTTTTAAAAGACATTTAAACATTTATTTCTGCTTAACCGCTGACACTGTCAGACGGTAACTTAAAAGATAAAACATCTCCTGCTTCAAGTAAAACAACACAACGAAGTGAAGCCAAACAAAACAAAGCTAATGCTTGAAAGGAATTCCACTGGTTATATACTATCGTAATAATGAAAGTACGACCACACTGCTACACCTTCAGAAGTCGTGAGCTGATTGGTCGAAAAGAAGGCGTAATGTAATGTAAATGATATAAGAAGTACACGTGCACTGTCGCCAGTTGATGACATCACGTTAGTTGGTTGGAGATATGGTCTTTGATGTTTGCTTTGCACGAGTGGAAGATAAACAATGTTTGTAAATCATAAACTAAGTAAGCTGGATGGAATTTGATGGGATAGAAATAATAAACAAGAAAAGTAAAGGTATTTATATTAAAATAAATGGAGGAACGATAAGATTTATAAACTAAGGAGAGGTAAGTTAACTTTTATATAATGTATTTAAATAAAGATGAGTGAATTTTAATGTACTGTTGAACAAAGTTATTGGTTATATTATGAATGTATGTATATAGTATTTATGTATGTTGTGCAGTGATGAGACCGGATGTATATGTTATTTCATCATAGTGGTCTTAAAGAATATACAAAGTCTGGGAATGTAAAAAAAAAAAAGCACCGCTAGTGGAAATAGCGCAATGGGTAAAAATTGCTTGGGATTCTGTTACAATCAAAACTGTTAAATCAGGATTTAAAAAATCTGGGTTATTAGACTATGATAATTATGAAAGTGGGGACAATGAAGAGGAATTTAATGATGATAGTAAGGATAATGAAGATGAACTGTCCCAAACATTGTTAGATCTTTCTAATTCCGATACGGAAAAATCTGATTTTGATGGATTTGAATAAATTATTTAATTTTTTAATTTAATCTAGATTTCTTAGTAATCTTCTGTTTATTAGTAATACATATATATATATTACTAGTATTTATTAAGTTACGATTGTTTGCTTGCTTATTCAAGGTAAGTAAATATATTTGTTTATTATTGTTGTTAGCATAGTCTTTTCCAATTTTATTCAAGTGTAAGTAAATATATTTGTTTATTTGTTGTTAGCACGGTCTGTTCCGATTTTTCATTAAAATAATAGCAATTAGCATTGAGATTATAAACGGCGATTGCAGGCCACGTGATTTTAGAAAGTGCAGGGTATCTTTTGGCTATAATTATTTTATAACAAATTTTATATGCTGCAGGTTATATATGCAAAATTACGGTAGTTCTTTTTTAAGTTACAAAATTTTAATTTTTATATGGTACCTGGATCCTATAAGTTATATTTAGTGAAACTTTCTGTATGCTGTAACAGGTAAAACAATATAAGCTTCATTTTTGTATAACCAAAATTTACTGAGTTATGATATTTTGAATTTTATAAATGTTCAGCATTTTCTGACCCTAAAAACACATTTTTACATTTTATTTATTAAAGTATATTGCATTTTTGTTCATCTGTTATCCTTTTCATTTTTTTAAATATGAAAATTTACATTGAAATTTCTTAATTTTCATGAAAAATGTAAGCAAAGAATAGAAATTTGAATTTATTTTAAAGTCCCTGTCTTATAGGCTTCAAGCTTACTGTAGATCAGTGATTTTTAATGTGTACAAAATAATAATAATAATAAATGCATATGTAATATTTATGTTTTTGCTTTCAGTGATTTCTTTCACAAATGAATTCTATCCCACGAAAAACTACTTATTTTACCTAAATGTGAATATTGATGGTTTGAGAGCAAAGTTATTGCAGTTTTGTGAACAAGTGCCAAGAGAGAAGCAAATATCACCTTCAGAAGTTGATGAACTTATGCTATTGGCACATTTTCCTGATGTTGTTTCGGTTGAGCAGATGTCTTCCTTAGATAAAGTGATATCCTGGAGTGATGGTAATATTTTAAGTTCTTGTTTTAGTAAATAAATAAGCTGTGATAATTTTGTCTATGGAATAACATTTGGTTTATGCATTATAAACTTTTTTAATTAAAATTTTATATACATTGCTGAATTTCAATCTTAAGCTAAAATTTTAAAAGGTCTATCTGGGTTAGTTTTTTAAATATAAGAATCTTTTATTCTAATTTTTCTGTTCCTTAACTTTCTTCTTCTGTTCTTTTTGTTTTTTATGTTGGTTTGAAATAGAGAAACAGCTTTGTTAAAAAAAACACTGTCTGCTACAAAAATAAGCTTTAAATAACATTTAAAACTGGAAGTTAGCAAAAATGTAACAGAAAATCTCACTTATCAGTCTAATGAATTTTGGACCATTTTATAAGAAGGAATTGCATTTTCGTATGAACAGAAAACATACAAAATGTTTTTACTCAAAATATGTATTTTTTTTCCTTTGTAAATCTCTACTTTTTTAAAAAATATTTCTATTTATATGCAGGATAATTTGATTAAAAAAAAACACTGAATCTTGTTAATGATGTAACCTAAAGTATTTTATGTAGGTTCAATATATATATTTTTTTTTCTATGAGAAAGGTGTTTCAATACTGAATTTGAAAATTTTACTGTAACATACATAATTGCTTGTATTTTCTGGGTAAGTTAATAGTTTTCCTTTTTTTTAAAAATTTGAGTTGATTTTAAATACAGTAACAGTAGTGCCTCAGTGTGAGAACCGAATAAAATTTTATCATAAGAAATAATGAAACCATGATTAATTAATTTCCATCTCCTAAGTTACTCCCTGTATTTATCTGTTTTAAACTGTATTGCACAATACAGTAAAATATAGAAACACCTTACAGTACTTTACATCACATGAGACAATGACATAACATTTTAATAAAAATTTTAAGAATATTAGTACTTATACCTTTATTGGTGAAACCTTTAAACAGCTTTGCTTGAGATTGAGGTGAAGGAGGGGTTTCCATTCTTATTTTTTAGATTATTCAGACCACTAAATAAATTTGTTGGTTTTGCATCTAAACATGTATATTTTCTGCAGATCTGTGCTTTTCTTGTTTTTTTAAATCAATCTGTGATTTCCGAGAAATTGTTTTTAAACAAATCTCTATGTGCGGCATGAATTAAGTTGACAGCAGCCGTGTAAGTCGAAGACACTAGACTTCAGCCTCATAGGGTACAATGACACATGGTGGGAGAAATCATCAATGATTGACAGGAAATACCTTTCCCCATCTTCCTATTCTACTTGGACCCTAGACATTGGCATACAATAATTCAAGAGGCTGGACAGAACAAACCCTATTACTAGGCTTGTGAGACGCACTTTTAAGTTTCCCTAGCTTAGACACATCACATAAAAAAAATCAGTCTCTCCCAAGTTAGGCAAACTATGAACACAGTTTTCTACTGGTATGTACCAACATGGACAGGCTGACATGTCCAAAACGACAATGCCAAGTCTTCATTAACTGTAATTTATTTACAGCTAGATCTTCAAAAGAAAGATTTGTGTCTGGAGTCAAGAACTTTGGGAAACAGTTGATAAATTCTGCCCTTAAGAAAAGCACTAAATAGGAATTTTCCCCCGTACCAATGTTTCACTTCACCTTTGCATAGTGTTCTGAATATTTAAATGAGAATAGTCCAAGGCAGGTCCTGTTGCACCTGAGGCTCAGATTTTTCATTTGGATGAAATATTAATTCAAACCCACAGTTAAAAAGGATTGTCAAAATATCATTTGTAGCAATGAATAAAAATTTCGCCTTCAAGGGACCCGGGCTAGTAAAACCGTATCTGGCACCAAACATGGAAATTTTAAATACTTCCATATTCCATTATTAAAACAATTGCCATGATGCCGCAGTTGGGACCACCCACAATCTAACTTGTTTCCCAGCTTTTTTGCAGGCGGAACTGGCAGGGATTTTTATTTTTTATTTATTTATTTATTTTTTTCTTGGTTTGATTTTGCCCATTAACAAGCTTGACCGAGATTTTATGACACACTTATGAACATCTTTTTATTAACATGATTTTATGAACATCTTTTAAAGAGCATTACTTGCATAAAAAATCTATAAATAATATAAAATAAGTTTTACTAAATTATTCGCCAATTTGCGCTTTATGAAATTTTAGCTTATTGTGAAATCTGAAATCTCTAACAAAGTAATGAGACTGATTATTACAACAATTAAACAAAAATTTTCGGTTTGCTCGTTGTAATTATTGGTTCGCTTCACACCCTCCTCCACTCAATTTATAATATAATACATTTAACAGCATATATTACATTAAAACAATCAGCAATTTTCTGTACTGATATATTCAAAATCCCAAATAACTGAAATAAACACTTCAGAGAAACATTATCTATCATGTAAAATATTTCAACAGAATTTGTTTTACTTTAACATTACAGTCAGTGAGAAATTCAGGGGTGATACTGAGTCCCTAGAGTCTCCACATTTTCGGTTAATTAATGTCCGGAAAGTGCAAATCTCCCCCCCCCCCTCCCCTCCCCTTTCACACGCTGAATACCATAATGCCATGGACACGGACGAAACACAGGAGGGGGGTTAAGATATTGAAACAGTTGTGCTGCTAGTCCTCAACATGCAATACAGAAATTTAACAAATAAAAAGTATCAATTTTTTTTACATCTCTTTTTTGTCAGATGAGATAATTTTTCTGCACATAAACTCAAACAAAATTAAAAAAAATAATAAAAACTTTGTTCCATGAAAGTTTTAGCGGGCAGATCCCCAGTGACCAAAATTTCATAGTTCTTTCTTCTGTCAGTGCGTAATTAATCATGCTAATTGGGGATAAGTAAATTATATATTTTTTTCAACATAAAAAAATACAGATTTAAATTTCAAAATTCAGGGAGGGGCAATTGTCCTCCCTTGCAGGCGTCCATGATAATCCCCCCCCCCCCCTCAACACACACACAGCTACCCGCCATCCCGAACCTTTGAAATACCTCCCAGAGAAAAATATCGGAATTCAAGACTGAGTAGAGTATTAAATGGTCGTTAAGCACATTTTTTCATGATAATGGAAACAAGTTGGAAATTGTACGTCAAACGTGACAAATGAGGTGCGTTCGTACTATAGCTAGTTATATAAATATTCCGATCTTGATGATTTTTAATTCTGTGAAATGAATTATATCGTCTGCAGATTAATTTCTGTCATAAAATAAGTATCTCGATCGCTTGACGATTAAACTTCGGAAACTCCTATAACAAGAAAGCACAGATTAAAAAAAAAAATCAAATTTCTTAGTAAATATTTTTATTAATATCTGCTAAAGTTTTGATTCGATTTTCATAAAATTTGAAATGTCTCGACAAAATTCTGCAAAGATAATATATCTTAAATTTCAAATCATTCGTTTGGGTAGTTTTTGCGTTGTTATATGCGGACAGACGGCCGGACCAGACGACGACAATAGGTGCTACGTATTTATATAATTATGAACGCACCTAAAAAGCACGAAGAAAATTAAAAAAATGGATGGAAATATGAAAAATGAGTAAAAAATGAATAATCTGCATGTTCAATTATTTTTTTATCAGATAGTACATTAATATTTTACAACTAAAATTATGAAGAAATAAATATATATTATCTTTTTCTTGTTTGCCGCGCCATCGCGTAAACTGTTTTTTAATATCTCATTTGTGAAGAGGGGGGGGGGGAGGGTAAATCGAATAAAAATAGGGAAGAAACATTTCAACATATTTTATTCTATTAAAATTAAAATTGCATGATATTCATTTCCACCGTTGCAAATAAAATATGATAATGCTTAATGGTTTTAAAATTTTAAATGCAAAATTGCCACCAAATGATTTTAGGCAGTGACCAGTGGTCATATATACAGAGGCAATCAAATACCAAATACTCATATCTGTCACACGAACGCGATTTTTAAAATAAATTCTGGGGGGGAAAAAAACTCACGGTATAGAAGTAAAAATACTTGCATTTTTAAAAATCCTTCTTTACCCTAGAATATGCATTAATAAATACTACTAAGGAATTAATATTTTTTTTTTCATAAAATAATAATTATAAAAAACAAATGAAAACATGTCTGAATTTATTCTTTGCTCATTTGTCTCATTAAATCAACTGTTGCAAATAAAATACTTCCTTTCTTTATCGCCCTAATTCACAACATTATTCAACAACTTTGAATATTCATCCACACCGCAAAATCTGAATATCATAATGAAATGAAAGAATATGCGATATCCCACGCATGCGCTCAGAGTTTAACCTTGCACCGTCAATAGATTAAAAACGATATTTCATCCACTGTTAGTGGTCGCTGGCGAAAATCACCCTTCCTCTTTTCAAAAACCTTATCAGCTGCAAGAATTCACACCGTTAGTATTCATGAATACGGTGTATCATGGTTTAGGCTGGGGGAACTCACACCGTTCGTATTCTTGAATACTCGAAGACGAGGAAGAGCTTTTAATATTGTGGTTTTCATGGTTTTCGTCAAATTTATGATATTTGCGATATACCATTAGGTAGGATTTTTTTATATTGGTATCACGATATGCATTTTATATCTGTTTTATCGATTTTATCGAAGCCTAATACACAAGACCTAATACAGCCCTAATACACAGGCTTCAGAAACATATTTATAACTTATAAAAATTTCAAAGAGTTTGGACAGTAAGAAATTTTTATTTTAAAGTTTAAATTTATTTGATGGCAGTTGAAGGGAAAAAAAAATATATAAATAGAAGAATACTTCTTGCAAGCCTTTTTTACTTAGATTTTCATTTAAAAATATAAAATTGTTCAACAGTTATTTTAGGTATATTTAAGGCTATTAGCATGGGCCCTGGTAACGCCAGGAGGGTCAGCTAGTAAATGAATAATTAAAATTAAACAATATATTCAAAAGTTCATAGATAGTTTTTGAACTGTGACAATGTAATCCTTAATTTTCTGGAGCATTTTACAATAAAATATGAAAAAACTCCTTTAAGTTAGCGAGTAAGTACAGAAAGGAATTTATAAGGACTGTATAGAAATATTTAAAGCAAATAAAAGTTTTATGCTTTAAAGAATGCCAACACTTTAGCTACTTCTATGAGAGGTATTTTCCAGATTCGTGGCCACAAAATTCTCAATCACTTTGGTTTTTTCTTTGTAGATATTATTGTTAATGATAATATTAAGTTATTAAATAGAAAGGAATTTTGTTTCAGAAAAGCACTTTTAAAGTGCTCCAAAAAACATTTCTTAAAATCCCACCAAGTTTCCTAAATGTTATTTCTGTTGTTAAAAAAAAAGTTTGTTATGATTCGCTAATTTGGAATTGACCCCAATTATGAAAAATGTTGTCACTAATACATTACAAAAATTAATTTTTCCTTTTTTTTTTAAACATATAGCAATGGGGAAAAAAAAAAGACATTTAATAAAATACTTAATCAACATTTCTAAATGTAAAATCATAAACTAAATTATTTGATTAAAGCATATTTAAATACAAAATTAATCCAAAATATAAAAATTATGTTTGCCACCAGAAACACACATGTGTACCTAACTTTTATAATTTTAGCATATCAGGAAGAGAGTGAAAAAAACGATTACAAAATACTATCTTCCCAAAATACATTTTCATCAAATACTGAAGTCTTTAGAAGACCTCTTTGTAAACAACATTTTTTTGTGAAATACCGATGATTATTTAATAATATTCCTTCATCTATTGTTTTTTTCATGACAATTTTATGTAATTAGGGTTCCAACATCTGGATAATGTGACATACAGCTGTCCATGGGAAAATACAGGCTCATCAAGTTGAATCCCTATGCAGTCAAAACTTTGCCCCTGCGATTTATTTATGATCTTGGTATATACTAGATGATAGAAAACTGGTGATGTTTTAGTACAAATGGTAGACAGACATCAGTTTGAGCTAAAATAATCCTATTTAAGCTTACAGTATCCCCACAATTGTATTCTGAAATAATCTGTGCCTTGATGACATTTTCTTTTAACCCCATGATGCAAAGTCTTGTACTGTTGCACTGTCCTTGTTTGGGATTTAAATTTCTGAGCAATATTACAATGACTCCTTCTTTCAGCTCCAATTTATGTGGTGGCATGCCTGATTGAGTTTGCTCATGTAGAAATTCAAATGGGTAACTGTGCACATTATTTTGATCTTCAGATGTGATAGTCAGAACTATAGTATGTGTGACAATTTCTTGGAAATTTGACTATTCATTTCTAAAGTTTTGTTGTTTGTGGTTGCTAAAATGAAACATTTGACAATTCTTTTATTTCTGTGTTGTTAAAGTCTCCGCTGTAAATGACATCAATCAAATTTTGTTCTTCTATCATATGGGTAAGAATTTTAATGGAATCTAAAGAAATGATACATCAGCTTGCTGATGGCTGCCAAATACTATATTAAGTTGCCAGTTGTTGTACACATTTTGACCGTAACTGCACATATTTTCTACAAGTGTAAGGTGTGTGAATTTGCTCCAGAATGGGTTTGATTTAAAGCAATTTTCTAAGACATCAATCTGTGTACCCCTTCGCACGACTGGAAGAGTGTGTCTGAAATCTCCACCAGTTACAAATGCTTTTCTTCCAAATGGCTTCTCATTACTCATAATTTCCCGCAAGAGTAAATCAATACAACATAGACAATCCTTTGTGAGCACCGTAGTTTCATCAATAATTATGAGTTGTGCTTTGCGTAGTTCCTCAGCTTTATTAGTTTCTGTTCTCATCGACGAAACTGATGTATCGAGAAGAGGAACTGACAACTTAAATCCAATGTGAACAGTCCTTCCACCTTTCATGAGTGTTACTGAAATACTTGTGGTTGCATATGGAAGGCAAGCATCTCCATTTCCTCGGACATAAGATGAAAGTGTAGAATAAAGATATATTTTGCCACAACCACCTGGACTATCCAAGTAAAAGTATTTTTGGGGATTTGAGTTATAAACAGTGTCAATAATTTCTTTGAAGGCCAAAAGCTGTTCTCTACTTAATGTTCCAATTCTTCGTTCTGCTATTTCTTTCTCACGAAGTTCATTGTAAAGTGAGAATTGAAATGCGTTTCCTGACAGTATCGGAAAACCAAAAGAAGCACATGACAATCCATGTTGTTCAAGAATTGAGTTAATTTGATGAAGTGCAAAGTTAAAAACAGTGTCTTCAGTATTGTTTCTTAAATAGTCTATAGACATTTCAATCTTGTATGTATTCCACAGGTTTAGTACATTACTCGGATTACAAAAGCAAAGGATAAATAATGTAAATGTCTGACATATTTCCTTCAGCATTTGATAAGTTGAAGAGTCTCATAAGCAAAAATCCCACTCATCATCTGAATCCAGCAGTGACAATGGAAAGCAGCTTCCTTAAATGTGTCATAAACAACATTATCAACAGTTCATAGAAATTCAAAGCTTGTAGCATCAGGGACATGAAGCAACAGCATGTGCAGGTAGAACCTTTTTCATCTTTAACGCTCACACTGTACATTCTATATACTATCTTGTCCTTGCCTCTCTGTCACATTTGTCAATCTTTCGTTTGCACATAATTGTATGGAATGTCAACATACAACAAAGCTCTTGCTTCAGAATCATTTTGATTTAATTGAAACCATGCCTGGAGTTTGGTTTGTCCTGTGCATGCAGCTTCCAAAGCTTTTTCCTCATGACTGGGGACAAATGTAATCCATTGTTGGTTTGAGAGGTGAACTGGAAGTCTTATGATGGAATGAGATCACTCATGCATTTTAAATTCAAGCAATCGCCACATAGCTTCAGGTGCATTGGCATATCACACGTCAATATAGTTATCTATTTCATTATAATTGCCTTGCCCATTAGTTAAGACCATGTTAGTGCAATCGAATCCTTTGAATCGAATATATTTACAAATATACATTTGTAAGTATATTTAACTGCTCTCAGAGAAGTACAGACTTCCACATTTATGTGAACATCATACTTGAGTATAAGAATACAGTATATAGAGCATAGACCTAAACACCAAACAAGAAAAACCAGTCTATAAAACCAAAAATTTAATTCATAAATATTTATATTTTTAAAAGAAACAAAACCATTAAATCGTTAAGTCATCGGTAAACAAAAATCCATCCATATTAACTTGGAGATTAAACTATGCTAATACATTTAAGTAGACTAAATGCTTGGCGAAGACTGAAGGGTACTCCTCTGACTTAACTACAAGTTAATCAGGACACTGAAATGAAACTTCATTTCCTTTACTCCTTCTCATCAAGCTCACGTCTATACTTTACCAAAAAGAACTCTCCCTTTCCAATCACTTAACATTTCACAAAATCTTTCCAACAAATGGGATATCATGTTACCTTAACTTTACCTCTTATACCAAAGTTATAATATCATAAAAAATCTCCAGCTAATTTAAATGGCCATTCTGGTCTCCCCCTCTTAAGTTTAATTTAACCATTAATATAACTTAAACCAACATATGAAAAAAAAAAAAACTTCCAAAGCAATTTTCAAACTATTCCCAATATCAGAAATTTTCAATTTTTCTATTACTTTAACATTCTACTAAATGAACATCCCCATCTGGGTTCTGGACTCCAGATATATGATCAAAAATTCAAATTAACCTATCATATACCATATAAAATGAAAAACAGTTATTCATTTCTTTAAAGTCTTAATACTATAAAAATTCTTTAAAAATCAAATTTAGCTATTAAATTATTTTAAAACATTGTCAAAACAACAAAAATTTACATTTAACTTCATAAAATACAGCACTTCCAATTACAATGACATTTCTAAAAAAAAAAAAAATTCTTACACTCATAACTATTCAAATTTTTATTACTTTTAACCAATTATCTATGAACTTGCTGTATCCATAAAGGTAACTTCTTTTAACCATACATCTACTCTCCCCAATATAAAACATACAATATACCTGGAACCATCAAATAAACCCCTTACTCTTATGCATGGCTTCCTTATAATTGTACTTGCAGTTTACTTCATCTATTTAGCTCACAACTTCTTTAAATATTAAAAATATGCTCTTAAACAATCCATAAATGAACTGAATCATTCTCAACAGTCAATACAAGAGCTTTTAACTCTGAGCATTAATTATAAGCAAGTTCAACAACCATTTTCCATATCTAAAAAGCAAACACTTATAAATAAGCACAAAAAAAAAAATCATTTCAATTCAACAGAACTCTACATAGTTAATCATATATTTTGGAGTTTACAAATCCTGTTCTAGTACAAAACTATGTAGCCTATACCAGTAAATCCTTACATTTTAACATCTTTAAAAATTTTCCCTTTAACTTTTACCTCAGGATTTTTCAGAACAAAAACTTTTACTACTTAATTTCTCTTTAATATCTTATACTTTTACCCTTCTTTTACTATATGATACTTTAATATTTATTTTATCTCATACTATCTAATACTTTAATTCTTCCTTTTACTATCCAATACATTAACATTTCTTTAGTATAAGTTCCATACAAAAAAATATCAATTCAATCAACTTAATACTCTTTATAATCTTATAACTATTGCAATTTAACTTTATATTTTACTGTAGAATTTATTCATTAAAAATATTTATCTAAGAATATTGAACTTCATCACTTTTAAATTTATCAGTAATTTTAAACAATCCTCTTAAAAATTTAAAACAATTCCCTCTACTCTCTAAAATTTATAACATTTAAAAACTCAGATTTCCAAATAAACTACATCCAATACTTTTGCAATAGAAAAGTTATACAATATATATTACTTTGATACAAAAATTAATTCTAATAGAGATGAACAGAGACATTTCGGAAAAAAAATTTAAAACAAGAAATGTCCAGTTTATGACTACAAGCAATTCTCAATCTTGCTTCAAAAACAGTAGCTGGTCACTCACTTTCCACAGTTAATCAAAATAAATCCTCTAACCATCATCTCTATATAATAAAAAACAGTGTAACCATGCCGGTTCTGACCACTCTGGTTTGCGAATCGACAGTAGCTAAACGCCATGTTAGGCTTAATGAAAAACATATGGCAGCTAAATGATAATTTCTTCTACTTGAAACTATGCCTGTTCAGCATATTTTTGTACAAAACATGTATATCATATCCAGTTATAATGTTTTAAGTTTTAAATTAAAAATAACAGATTAAACATCGGATTACCAGTTGTAAACAAACGAATACTGTTGCCATTCAGAAACACAAATTCCAAATCTCGAAAAAAAATGAATGACTCTTTGAACGTTTCATGAAAATATCCGATTATGCTCTTAAAATATTTATAAATATTTATAAAATATTTATATAAGGTCTTTAAATATTTTAAAGGATATTTTTTATTTATTTCTGTAAGCATTTTTTTCCTGTAAGCACTTTTTTCAGAAATAGCGGTGATACCTGTCGAGGCTTTGCGATGATCTACCAGTGTATTACATTTCGTTCCTAAATACTGTTCTGGCTCTATCTATTGGCAATAAATACAAATAATACCTTACTGTTGGAAAAATATAACATAATAATAAAGTTGTAAAATATAGAAAATGTATATAAGCTTATTTTTAAAATATGAAAAATTCAAGACATATTGATTTATTTCAAGATCAACTTTTTTAATGATTTAAATTATTTTTATTATTAATTTTGAAAGGGAAATATTTGACTTTGTAAAAATTAATGCATTCTTTTAGATTTGGAATAAACTAAAAGATCGTTGTTTTCGTATTATTGAGAGCGAAAATTAATTCCTATAGTTAAATTACCATAATTAATTATTGCGATTATTAGGATTAAGATTTTAATTATTCAGAAAAATATTTGGAAATTTTGAGTTGAAAAACAAAAATAAAGAAAAATTTTACGTGTTGTAAAATTTACCAGTAACGTAACTACCAGTAACAGTAAAATTTACCACTAACCCTAAACTTAACGGTTCAGGTCAGTTTTCCGTATTGTCGATAAATAGTATATGAATATTTTTATCAATTATTTCAAATTTTAAGTGAAAACCCCGATTTTTACCCACCGTCCTAGGACGGGCATTTACACTAGTTCAGGAAATAAAAAGCACACAATCACAAAGAATTTGTTGAAACCATTACTCTGCTGTCCAATACTTTTTATAATAAATGACAAATGAATGATGAATGAAGTCATACCAATTGATGAATAGTAGATATTTCTTTATCACAAATAACATCTTCAAATACCACACACATGGCAGCACATATTTCACACTAAATTTGAAGACTCTCACAAAATCTGAAGACACCTCCTACTTTCTTATAAAAGATTTCCACATGTTTCATGCATTTGATGGACGCAAGGAGGGGAAACAGTAGTGACTATTGCTCTGCATCAAAAACAAAAATTCCATATAGCAAAAATTTTAATTTAGAATACTCCCTCAAATACTCATTACCACCAATATCAACATTCCATAATTAATACTCATTCCTATTACAGTCCATCTTCCATCCATCTTTTTTTTCTTCTTCTCCTCAAGTCATATTTCAACTAATCCACTACAATAACAGACCTTCACAAAATTCCACAACTAATCCACCAAACCTAATACAGAACTTTCCAAATCACAAAACTCTCTTTACAAAAACTCTTCTCATTGCAAATTTATTAGCTCCAAACGTAACCATTAATGATCCCAGACTAATATTCGAATATTCAACTAGTCATGTTATTACACAATGTTTCCAAACCAATATATTTCATGTTACTATCTAATACAAACGAAAAATGGAACCTCAGCCCAATTCACAATAGAAACTAATAAAACTATGGAGGCCAAAAATTTATCCAGAAATTATTCCTTTATTTCACCAAAGTTACAACAAATATCTTAAAAACTATTTCAAGTCAAAGAAAACAATTGACCAAAAAAAAAAAAAAAAAAAAAAACTGCCTTCACTAGTAATGTATGTGACCAAACTAAAAGAAACCGCTCATAACCTTTTATGTCAGCAATTACAACAGTAATTGCTGAGCTAAAGAAAAATATAGCAAAGTTTCCTAATACAGCATATGTGGAAACACGATATCTGGAAATTATTAGTTGCCCACTTCAGCTTTAGCAATCTGTAACCCATTATAAAAATAGCATGAATTGTGTAAAAATAAAAAAACAAATCTCAAATGTGACTGGAATAAAGACCATGCATTTCTCAAAAACAAATGATTTTGTTCAAATTCAACATATGTAAAACGACTAGACTTATTCATTAAATATATATCACTTCACCAGAGAAACAACACCAAATATTTAATTCATAGCTTACAAAGTCTTACCAAAAATATTATCAAAGATTTTGCTTTACTGGAACTCAAAGAAGGTGTCATGCCAATATATCAATTAAAAACAAAAGAACTAAATAGTATCTTCAAATAAACATTAAACAACCTTATCATTATAATAACTTTAAAAGCTCAATTAAACCCTCAATTAGGTTTTCATAAATTAACTTTAGACATAGACTCTTTAAATTCATTTAAGGATTAAGTTCAAATATAACTCTTATACATTTAACAATGTTTAAAATTTTAATCAAGTTAACTTTAATATTTATCTTTATAAACTAGAATTTAAAACAATTAAATATTATCCTTTCATTATATTAAATCTATTACTCAAAATTATAAAAAGTTACTTTACAAAATAAACTTTAATTCTAATGAAATCCAAACTACGCACATTCCATTAAGTTACTTTTAATTTTCAATACGATTTAACTATTATGGCAATATTGGTACGCAACGATAAAATTGTTCCAACATGTTATTTAATCCTGAGCTACACTGCCTTAACTAAAATAAAGCCAATACCGGACAACTTGAATTGATTAGAGAGTGTTGTTAATACGACTGGACAAACGTCATCACTCAACAGGGAAAAAAATTCACCTCTTGTCAATCCCAATACATGTCTGAAAAATATCAACAGTCCTACAACAATCCCTCCTACATTCAACATAAAGACAAGCCTTGCCGGTTCCAAAGCAATCCTTTAACCCTCTGACTGTCCAGCAAAAAGGCAAAATTGTAATGTTTTTTTCTCTGTATTTTTTTTAAATGTTAAAAAAAAGTTGATTATTCCAGAATTATATAAAAAAACTTAATTATATATATGAATATAAACCTTGAAGATATCAATCATTATTTAATGTTTTAAAAATGTATTATATTTGTTGAATTATATTAATTTAAAAATGCTTATATTGCAGTGAAATCTGGGGCATAGTGAACGTATTAACACGGGCTTGTCAGTGAGAGGGTTAAAAAGAAAAAGTTTTCATTTCTACCTCCCCATCTATCACATCACATTTGAAAAAACTCAATTGATGAAAAGCATTTTTGCCATTCTGGCAGCCGACTTCACTATAAAATTACGATTAGGTAAAACAAGCTTAATGTCGACCACGTCATCTTTTTATCAACTTGAACCAACCCTTTTAATTTTTTATTACATTCCGTATTTCACGATGAAGCATCTATTAAATTACTTCTCAAATAAAAAAAGTTCATTTCCTTCTTGGCCATAGAAAACAATAACTGACTCGAAGCAATGTAACATCGTACCGACACACTTTCATCTCGACATACTAATACGAGCGACAGGCATCTTTAAATACCTATATCTCTCTCCAACTTCATCTACTACACAATACGGAAGTGGAGAACGCTGCCCTCTAGGGGATTATGCAGCAAACGGCTCTCGGCCGAAAAGCATGTGTACTGGACAGATCCCGCCATCTATTGCTGTATCTCAATATTGCCGTGAAGCAAAACGAAAATTCAAGGATGAAGCATGAGGAGAAGAAAAATTACCAGCCTGTTTGTTTATAATTTGAGCATGATGAATGTGATGGAACACGGTGCATAATGGTTGAACTTTCATGATAACTTAGTTTAAAATTAGATGAGGTAAAGATTGGTAATTAAAAATATTCACTTTAAAACCTTTTCAATTATATTTAAACTAATAAGACCAGTAAATATGGCATGGCTATATTGGCACAACAAACTTTCTTTGTGCTTTTGGTGAAAGTGTCATGATTTGTGTTTTCCCCCTCACCAACAATGGGTCCATCCGCCGGCACATGTTCGTAATGAGTTCTGTCACTTTGAAATCTGATCTTGAACAACATCTGTGCTGTGGTCTCCGCTGGTTGAAGGTCCTTGATAATGGCTTAGTTTAAAGCCAAAAGCGCTAGGAGAGATATGTACTATTAAGATCTTATATTTCAAAGTTTTTAAGACATTTGTACATTTGTTTTTTATCTTACGTCTATTTTAGTAACATATAAATTAAAATCATTTTAAAAAAAAAAATTCTTATAGTGAATAAACAAAGGAGAATCTTTCGTTTTGAATTTTCTTTTATTGGTAAAACAGTTCGGGACGACCTTAATCAACTCTTGATTTATATTCCCCACATCATCTCTTCTTAACAAAATCTTCGCCTCCTCTCTGGCCATATTTGCCACTTCTTGTTCCGTCCATCTGCGTTTGGGCTCTGGGCGAGATCTTAATGCCTCTAACTCTTGGGCGTGGTATTGAACCGGGTGCTTTGCTCTTCGATGCACCCCTAGGCCCCTTTTCGTAGCAAAACCTCTTGAGCAATCAAGACACACAAAGGTTTCAGCGGACATCGGATCATGCCCCTCAGCTGCTAAGGTATCCGTAGTTCTGACGGTGTCAGAACCACTTTCTCTGTTTTTTTCTTCTGTAGCAATGAATAACTCTGCCTGCGAGGGGTGCTGGCCCGTGCAGACTCTTTCTGTGTTAGAGAGAGCTTCAAGGAGTACTCCATAGAGCCTGAGTCAAGCCCAGGATATGTGTAGGTAGCGGTCTCACGAACAGAGGAAATTCTCTAACACCGGCAACATGACTCTGTGACAGTGTATGTAAGGTTTGACCAAGTCCAAGGCCATTTCAGAACACAAGAACGCCTCCCCGTGACAAGGAAAAATTAATCTCCTCAGAACACGGGAAAGCGAACCTGCGAACAAAAACGGACCCCGAATCGAGGCTGCCCCAGACAAACCCGGTACTTGATAAGGAGGCTCGCTCAGGGTCACGTCCCTCCCGATGAATCGATAAACCTGAAGGAAATCTATCCATTCGAGGTCCGGTCCTGAACACGAGCCCAGCCCTTAAGAGAGTCATAGTTACTCCCGGCGAGTATGATCAAAAGTTATTTTGATCATACTTGAGTGGCTAAAATTAGTTATAAGGCGCAAAATTTTCCCCTCTGAGTTCTGCAGTAATACCCAAGCGTCTATGATAAAAAGGATATCCATCAATGTTCAATTTTGTATTCTGCTGAAAATCTTTAGGAAACATTTTCTTGCACTGACCATTTTCATGCAAGGTGCTTGAAGATTATGGAATACACAGGGTTCATACATCTCGTTATAATTGCATGTATACTTGGATACTGATTAGCTGGTGGAATCTCGGCGCACACAAATCCATCAATCCTTTCAGCATTGGAAAATTTGTCCTCAACTTGTAGAACAATTAAAATGTGTGCATATGTAAATCCCTGCTTTTGAAATTCTATCGTATAAACATGAGCCGTTGATTTCCCAAAACACCATTATCTGTAAGATTTTCCAACAGTGATTTTAGCTTCAATTTGAAAACTAGCCACCAAGTCAGGATGATGAGATGGTTGTTGGCCTCTTTTCAGGTTTTTAGCGATTCCTGACTACTTTGGATTTACAGTAAATGTGACAGAAAGATCTGGTGGGCCATATTTTGCAAAAATTGACACTGCATTAGCACAAAGTTCTCTCATACTTTGTGATGAATGAAGAAGGTAGAATCGCAGGAATTCTAACTCTCATGTCATTGTGAGCTGCATTATCCATATAGTCTGCAAATCCTTGGTACAGTTCAGTTCGTAACTTTTCTGATGAGATTTTATATAATTTAGGTTGTTAGACTCAACTTGTAGATATGAATCAACAATCCATTGCTGCCTAATCTGTCCTGCACTAACAATGAGATTAAATTCATCTCTGATGACTAATATTGCTGCTTTCTACTAAAGAATAATTGCATTAATTCTTGTGCAGTTTCTTTGTGCTCCTACATAAGGCTCATAGTTCCAGTTGGGTTGCCATCCAGGTTCGCCAAGCAGAAATAAAATGGGATATGACATTGGATCCAAGTTAGGGCTGAGAATATTAATGTATGATTGATTGTGATTTGCTGGATTTAGAGTGTAAACCTGAATATCACGCTCAAATGGAGGTTCTCCATCGCTGTTGACAAAAATCATTCCGATTTCATTCAGACTATGTGTGTTGTATCGTCTCTGATCAAAATGTCTGTCTCTTCTTTGAAAAACTATTTACAACAGGAATTTCTTGACCTACTTCATTTGCTTCTGCAACTACTCGATTCTGAACATTGCATAACATGCAATATGTCGCACATAGTCGATTATCCTCTCTAAGAAAGTGATCTATACAATCTAGAATGTGGGTATGCATTCTTCATTAGCTGGATAAGAAACTGTTGGAAATAATTTTGTTTTAGCGGTAAGTTTAGCTGGCCATTTGCTATTTCCTGTTAACATATTTGTTCGTCCACCCTTTTCAGAGAACATACTCTACTTTCAGCGCCATTGCTTGCTGGCTTGTTTACCCTTTCACATGCACTTTTTGTTATCCTTATGAATAAAGCATATCTTGTCCCTTTTCACAACTTTTGAAGTTAGTTATTTTTCTTTCGAATCTCTTCTCTTATCATTTCAGCTATCATACTATAACTCTATTTGTTTACTTTTTCATAATGACAGGCTTCACGTTTTTTCGATCGACATAACTCTTGTACACCACAAGATGGCGATAATGTTCCAGAGTCACGGACAGTTACGTATCACCTTCGGCGTTTACGTCACTGCTCCGGTTTCTATTAATGAGATTCATGTGGCTGGTGGAATATTTACTTTAACTGAATTTCTTTTAACTGTTGCCTGTGTTTGAAATACAGTATAAATACCTTTTGAGTTTCTGAGTCTAATCAGTTTTGTTAGCTTTTAACCATTCTGTGTTCGTGTTTTTTTAGTTGCGTTTTTCGTTTAAGTTTAATTATACTTTCGTTTGTTATATTTAGTTAATGTTACAGCAGTCATATTGTATTTAAATGAAGAGTAAAGTCGGTTCTAAATGGTAGCTGAATAAAAGCGATTTTCTTGAAGTTCTGTTAAGAAGCTGGTTTGAGTTAGTCTATTCCACAAATGTTTACAAAGTTCTGCTTGATTTTTAATCCTCCTTGAACCTGCCGTTTAATGTCAACCTTCTGGCAAAGTGTCTTTATGAAAGACCATTTATCATGATGGAAGTTATTGAAAGACTTTTTCATGTATTAGGATCCATCCGTAAAGTTTTGTTTAATAGTTCTCCTTCGTTTCGGAACGGATGATTTTCGATGTTTAATAAGCCAAGGTCATTGACTGACTTGAAAGTCACACACACAGTTAGAAGGATCAGATAAATTATCTTATTTACTTGAGATGCTGTCGTGACATTTGGAATTCATGTTAAAGCAAACATCTTAAGCTTGTGTTTTTGTTAGTCATCAATTTTTGGGATATTGTGCTGATTCTTTACTGCCATGAGTTCCAGTGCATTTTAAATGAAAATATATTGTGCATATTGTCAATATCAAGTTTAAAACCCAGTACATTTCTAGATTATGAAAAACGTAGATGAGTTGATTTATTTTTATAAAGTTATCATTTAAGTTTATTTCTATTTAATAGTTTTTAGTTATTTTTTATATGTTGATTTAAATAAATGTGTTTGGTTTTAATTATTGTTATTGTTTTCTTCCACCACACACATTTGATTTATTTCCTTTTCAGGTAAATTTTAACCATTAATCTTTTAAATATACTTTTTCCAAATGGTAAATATTTTTCTCTATTAGAGGTGGTTCAGGAACCATCAGTTATGTTTCTGCTGTACAAGCAGCTTCTGCTATAGCTACTTATTCTGAAATTTGATAATAAAATGTTGAAATAAAATGTGCAATAATGAGGGATGAATTCACTGCAGATTTTATGTTAACATAAAATCTGCGGTGAATTCATCCCCCATTATGGCTGATTCCAGCAAATATACTCTCATTCCTTCTGTGGCAAACTGTGCTCATTTATATGCTTTACCTAAGGTTCACAAGCCTGATATTCCATTTCGCCCTATTGTTTCCAATATCGGTACTGTGTCCTATAAGCTAGCTAAGTATTTGGTTTCCAGGTTTCCCCCCCCCCTCATGGTTAACAATATTTATATGTCTAAAAACTCTGTTCAATTTCCAAATAAAATTCGTACCTTCAATCAAACAGGTTATACTATGATTTCTTTTGATATTAAATCTCTTTTTACAAATGTTCCAGTACAAGGTGCTTTAGATTGTTTAAGAAATAGATTAAATGAGTTTCACTTTTTTTCAATATGAAATTGATAACCTGGTTGCTTTAACCAGCATTTGTTTGTCGCAAAATACTTTTGTGTTTCAGGGTAAGTGTTATAAAATGTCGGAAGGTTTAGCTATGGGTAACCCTTTAAGCCCAATTTCAAGTGATATATATATGCATTATTTTGAAGTTAAATTAGTTAAATTAATACAATTCCCGTTTTATACATGTTACGTAGATAATTCCTTTGCTTTACTTGTTTTATCTAAATACAATATTAACGCTGTACTTGATATATTTAATTGAATTGATCCATGTATCCAATTTACTTTTGAAGTTAAAACTCAACAACATTTAGCTTTTCTAGATGTCCTAGTAATTCGTAATGATTGTGAATTTTTGACAACAGTTTACCGTAAACCTTTTGCAGTAAATTTGCCCTCTCATTATAGATCCAGCCATCCCCTGCATCAAAAATTAGCAGTTTTCAATACACTTATTTTCCATGCACGTAAAATTTGTTCAAATTCTGAGTTGTTTAATAATGAAATAAATTATGTTAAAGCAGTCGTCATCGATCGTGGATTTAGGTTGAATATAACTAACTGTATTTTATCTAAACCTATGACAATCACCGATTCTGTTCCAGCAAATAAAGAATTTAAAAATGTTATTGTCTTACCTTATTTTCATAAAATCAGTACACAAATTTCTCGTATTGTAAATAGGTTTAGTTTCAAAGTTGTTTCTCTCCAACCAATAAAGTTTCTTTCTCCAGTCTTAAATATCCAATTGAAGAACATAATACCTGGGGCATTTATAGAAATTTTTGTGAATGCGGCCTCTCTTACATTGGGCAGACGAAGCGTGCTCTTAGAATTACGCTGAAAGAACACCAAAATTATGTTAAAATCAGGAATGTGAGAAATCTACAATTGCTAAACGTTGTTGGAATTCCAACAACTAGTTTAATTATTCAGAAGCTAAAATTATCCAAAAATGTAATTCAGTTATACATCTTGACTTTTATGAGGCTTACTTTATTCACAAACATAGTTCTTCCTTAGTGAATGATATGACCAGCACCCATTTTCTCTCGTACGTGTGGAGGGATCCTGCACAGTGACTCCTTTTTTCAGTTATTTCCAGTTAATTACATCATTTCTTTGGGATATATAAACTCTTGCTGTAGCATTTTCATTCAAGCCAGTAGCCAATCCTTTTTTTTCCCGCACTGAGGAAGGGGATCCAGGAATCCTTGAAACGGCCGTATGCAATTTTTTGTGCCAATTTTTCATATTTGTGCATTACAATGTTGTTATTGGTTTTAGTTTATGAATTAAAATTCACACAAAGCATTTGATCTATTCTTATTAAAAATTTTGATATTTGATTTTTGAAAATTGAGATAAACTATAAAAATAAAAGAAAATTTCTTTTAAATAGTCACATATCATTGACATGATACTATAAAATATGACATCTTCACTAGCTGTTCTTGTTCTATTTGTTGGAAAAAATGATGGCCAGCAGAGCCAAAACAAATAAATCCTTGGTGGATAATGTGCTCTCTTGTGATTAATTAAAATTAGAATTCTAACAAGTGGTAATTTGTAATAAACAATAATAGAGGTAAGTGAATGGGCTTACCTTTTTATACATCATGGCTCAACCACTGGTTGCCCATGTTGGTTGTATTTTTGATTTGTAAAGTCATCGATCGTCCATCATCTGTTATGGCACTTATAATCTATGTTTAATTTATGGTCGGGGATTCCACCTATATTTTTCTAGTATTTGGCGTTATGGTTTTATTTATTTATTTGATGAACACATATTGTGTTTTATATTCTTGAGATTTGTTCTCGATTAACTGGAAAAAATAAAATGTAATTAATAAGTGTTGAGTTTAACGAAGATAAAGACTCCATTTTGAGTTTAAAAATTATATAATTAAAGAAGAATTTTTAGCTTGCGACTTATCAAGCCGGTTACATTTGAAAGAGTGAAGTACAAAGTTGAGTGGCGTTAAAACACGTGACACTAAATTTAAATATAAAAAAGAGTTTGTTTATAATTAGCTAAGCATTTGCTGAGATCAGTCTTTCTATTTAGTTCAAAACAGTCTATGGAGTTAAAAACTGCACACACACTTTTCACATCTGTTCATTAAGAGTTTTTCGTTTACTAATTGGATTCTGTTTTGTGAGTTTATCTGGATGATTAAATTTAAGACTATTAACATTCTTTCTTAGTCTCTCTATTTTGTTTGATATTTTCTCTAAAAAAATGCTTTTTTTCATTCATCTTTTATTTTTTTCTACTTTTGTAAAATAGATTTAAAAGAATCTAAAAGTTCTCAAGACAAACATTTTCATAGTGCAGCGAAAAATATTTTAAACAATGTTTTAAAATATTGTGAAAAAAATTTTGTAATAAAAATTTTAATTTTGTAAAGCAAAATTGAATCTAATTCCCTCTCCTAATTAATAAACAAAACAGAGTGTATTTCTAATCAACATTTTAAACATGCAAAAGCATTTAATTTTTTTCTGAAATTTCTTTTTAGTGTATTTTTATATTTTCTTTTATTAACTAGTTTCAATTACTTTTTACATAAAAAAATATTGCACACTTCTTTAAAGTGAATTTTTCATGTTTCTGTAGAGTTATAAAAGTGTGCAAAATATTGAAAGTAGAATTATTATTAATATTATTATCAGGGCTGTAGTGGGCAGCTGCCCGGGTACCTGCCCAGCTACCCGCACGGGCTGGGTTTTTTATAAAAAACCCGGGTTTTTTTACAACCTTGATGATAATACATATCAAGACGAAAAGAGAACTTGTATAGAAAGCTGGATTAAAATTTACTTACTTAATGAATAATACAAGAAACATAACTGTACCAGTCTTGCTTATATTTAATTAGAATGGCTACTTAATAAATAAAATCAAATGTATATCACATAGAAATAAGTCACACTCTATATTTATTATGTAAATTTTCTGGTTCAAATAGTTTTATTTGATTTTATAAATATCAGAAGGTTCTCAGCTAGTAAGATATATTATGCTATGTTCAACACAAATATTTCATTCATAACTGTTGCAATAATGAAAATAATGTAGTGATGAAACAGCGTGAACATCATTTTGGAGCAGCAAAAATACTATTTTTGAAGCAGAAAATCACTATTTTTGGAGCAGAAAATTACTATTTTTGAGCAGCAAGATTGCTTTTTTGTTGTTGTTGTTGTTAGAAGTAAAAAAAAACTTTATGGGAGGAGGGGGTGGGGGAAGTTGCAATAACAGGTAAGGGGAAAAAAAGAGGCAGTGAATAATTATTTTAGAAAGAGATAAATAAAGAGTTAAGACAGGACAAAATAAAGACAAATTTCCAAACAGACTGACAGAACAGACTTCTTTTTTAACAGCTATAAGATAACAAAAAAATTCCTGATGGCTTGGCCTACAGACACAGGTAGATTTCGATGACGCAGACCGTGGGGCACCTGTTTGTTGGGAATTGTGGAAGAAATGACCTTTTTGTCATGATGCCACAGTTGGGACCGCCCACTTCGAAATCTAACTTGTTTGCAGGCAGAGCCGACAGAAATTTTGTTTTTTTTTTATTATTTGTTTTTTTCTATAAGGGTTGGTCTTATAAAAAACTTGTCAATATAAAAGTTTTAGAAAATATTAAGCGGATTTGATATCTTGTGAATTGACAAAGTTATGAATTTATTTCTTCTAACCCCCAACCCCCTCGGGCCATTTTTAATGATATCAAAAATCAGTCATACATAAATTTTCGGTCCTTTTCCTAACTTTAAATGGATTCGATACGTATCATAACTAAGAAGTTATGGGTTTTTTTCTGTTTTCACAAAAAGCCAAAAGACAAAATGGAGGTCACATGGTAATATTAGGTGAAGTTTTTGAATAGGAATAATTTCTTCTAAATGAATTGTATTAAAAACTAAAAATTTAACCATATATGAATAGATTATATGTACCATATAAGAAAAAAAATTTTTGTAAGATATTTTCTTTTTTCAACATTTGCTAATCTTATGTTAATTTCAAAGGAATAAGTTTTTTTAAGCTGTATTTATATTTTATTATTAAATAACACACAATTGATAGCTTTGCAATTAAAAATTTGTTTGTTATTTAAATTAAAGGGATCATATATGTATTTTAAGAACAGAGAAAAATATTGAGATCATTATTAAGACTATAAAATCTTTCTCATCTATTAGACTATGAAGTGTTCACAAAGATTATATTTGAGATCAGGTTTGCTACTTATTTTGGCAATCAAATTCCTTTCGCTTTCCTGAGCAAAAAATTAAATTTGCTCTGAATAATTCCCCTGAGAATTTTCAAAATTTCAATGGATATTATTTTGCAAAGTACCAAAATTTAGTAAAATTCTTTGTTTTTAATACTCATTTTTAAAATTCCTCAGTTTTTCCAGTTTTCCCTACCGTGGCAACCCTGGAGATTATTATTTGTGAGGAAGGTAGAATCATAGTCCACATTTTGGCATTTTAACCCAATTTACCCGGGGAAAATTGCCCATTTAACCCAGGTTTTTTAATAAAACCCGCCCAGGCTGGATTTTATTTTAAAAACCCGGGTTTTTTACAACCCTGATTATTATAGAAGAAAAATTTTCATTAGTGGTGCTTTACAACTTTACCATCATCATTTTATCTTTAACAAAGCACAAAATGTTTTTTGCCAGGTTGTTTTTTGCAATTATTGATCTTGACAGTGAAAATTTTATGATATACTGCTGTTTTATTGATGGTTTGTTTGTTTTTTGCATTTTAATTTAAAATTTTAATCTTTAATATTTTTCATGTAAGAAAGAAAATAACATTTTATCAATTTTCTTCATTTTATCTGTATATTAAAAAAATAATAACATTTTAATTTTGTTTATACTTTGACTAACATCTTAGTTCTAATTTTCTTTTATTAGAGTTCCTATTTCCGGTTTTGGATCTGTTGCGGCTAGGTGTCCAGTGTAAAGGTCTTCGCCCCAAAATTTCGTCAAAAGAGTTTATGAATCACCTGTTGCATATTTTCATGAACACTAACAAAAGTGTAAATCGAGTTTTGGTTGAAAAGATACTTTGTAATATGTTTGGTTTGGATGAAACTGAAGAAGTGTTAACTTCCTATCAGGAGAAAATATTTGCAGCTGTAAAAGAAAAATTGAGTACAGGTGAGCAAAGCATTCAAAAAGCTGCGTCAGCCTTATTTTTCAATTTTGCTGTTGCATCTTACAATGGGTTTTTCTTAAACACTGATAGATATTGCTTAACAGCAGTTGATATTCTTAATTATGTAGAGGATTCTGAAGCAATATACAGGTTGTTGATTGCAGTTGGTACTGTGTGTACCCGCAATACATTGGCTGTTACTTATTTTAGATCTGTTAATCTTAAAGATTTTATTCTTAAGTTCAAAGGTCGCACTCCAAAAATTGAGAAAATTGTTGAATTGCTATATTCTGATTTTTAGCTTTCTTCTTTAGAAAGCTTTACCCCTTTCTGCTTATGTTTATTATTTCACAAATAGCATATAGCTGAAAGTTAAACCTAAGGTTCATGAACTTTATCTCAGTAAAATATATTAAAATTAGGTTCATGAAAAAGATTTTTTTAAGCAAATTTTGAGAAAAGCGATTTTTTGAAAAGAAAACTTTTTATCATTTTCTGGTTATTGTTATTATTTCATATACAACATGGTTAACTTTTTTTATGTATTTTATTGAACATTGTGTTTTTTGAAAACTTTTCTGTTTATACTTTTCTTTTGAGAGAAGAAATTTATGTTTCACAAAAAGCATGTAGTGAAAGTTATACCTAAGGTTCATGAACTTATCTCAATAATATATATTAAAATAAAGTTCATTTTGAACAAGTTTTTGGAAGCATCTTTTAAGAAAAAAGATTTTTTATAATTATATAAAAAATCATTTTTACCATTTTCTGATTATTGTTATTATTTCATATACACCATGGTTAATTTTTTTTATGTATTGAACATTGTGATTTTTTGAAAAATACTTCTGTTGATGCTTTTACTTTTGAGAGAAGAAAATTATGTTTATTATTTCATAAATAGCATGTAGCTGAAAGTTAAAACAGAACAGTAAATATCATGAACAGTATAATATATTAAAATAAGGTTCATTATGAAAAAGTTTTTGAAAAGTGTATTTTGAGAAAAAGGATTTTTTATAATTATATAAGAAATCATTTTTACCATTTTCTGATTATTGTTATTATTTCATATACAACATGGTTAACTTTTTTTATAGATTTGATTGAACATTGTGATTTTTTTATTTTTTTTTCTGTTGATACTTTTTGAGGGAAGGAAAATGTATGTTACTTTTTGAATATGCAATATTTTTTGTCAGCCTATATTTTCATCTTGAGTTGCAAATAAGTGGTACTTTGAAATGCTGAATCACTAACTAAAGATCCAAAAATTTGGATTACTATTCTTTTCCTATATTTTATGCAACTGTTAAATATTAAAACTTTTAAAGATTGTTTGTATTGCATCTGATAAGTAATTCAATTTAAAAAATACAAAGTGATCAGCATTACTTGTTATAATTGTATATTTGTTTTCAGATTTCATAATTTGTAATGGGCATGTAAAGATATGCTATAAAACTATGTATTTTTTCATTTTTTATCATCTATATTTTTTGTTTCAATGTTGCAGTGTTTTAACTTCTCATTTTTTTCATATTAAGAATATAATAAGGCAACTAAGTAGGCTTATAAATTTTCACACATTTTTTTTCATTTGTGAATAACCATTTCATTATTGAAGTATTTTAGGTGTAAGTTGCAATATCTGTAATTAAAATTCTAGTTTTCTTTGTTTGATTTCATGAATTAAGTTCATCTAAGTTCTTAAATTAGTTTTTACTTGGCATTTTTAAAAATGTAAATTTCACTATAACATACCCCTATATTTCATATGATTGTTTAATAACATCCATTAGTATTTGTGAATGCAACTGTGATACTGCATTTGTAAACTTTTTAATGCCAAAGAAAAATCCGTTTCATATTTTCATAACTTTCTTATAAATTTTCTTTCAGGCTTTATATTGCCTGTTTTGCATGATGTATTTTTCATGAAGTTTTAAATAAAGTATTCTAAATAATTTGTTTTCTTGCTTTGTTTAATTCATTCAGATTCTTGATAATGTTTTTCCAGATAAAGTTGTTAAAACATATAGGTGTTATTGCATTTCATTGTAGTGTATTTTATAAATTTTGGGCACCACATATAATTTTATACGTTAGACAGAATATTTCATGTGATGGTTGGGTTAACATGTTCTTAGCATTTGATTTATATAAATTTTCTATTTGTTTAATTACTTTTTCGAATAGTGAAAGTAACTGGAAAAATTAAAGAAACAGCAACAAATTAGAAAAAGTTATGTTTAGTGGTTTATAAATCTAGTTCAGCTGTCATTTTAAATATTATTAATCTACAGTAGGATAGGAATCTCCAAAGTGCAACTTGCAATATTCTTTATCTAGCCTGCTGAAGAATTATGCTGAATTTTTTTTTATTAATTTTTCATCGAAAATCTGAAAAAAAAAGCATGGTGTTAATACATTTTGGTACTTCTCTATTATCCCGTCGACCATTTTTTATAACAAAAAATTATCGCCAAACTGTAACGCCAAATGAAAGAGTGTTGCCATTGGAATCTCAAAACATAAATAAATGCAAGAAATTCAGAAAAAACACCACTCGCCAACTTAGTAAGCTTAAGCAATAAAATTTGCAATATATTAATGAAAACAGAAAAAAAAATCCTTGGATATTTATTCATTTACATTATTTTTCTTAATTATCCCTCTCGGCTGGTGAATAAATGTATATGACGTCCGTTAAAACTGATCTATTGTATGCAACTATGAATCGCAACATGTTTTCACTGCTTTTTCTTCTTTAATATCATGATTTCACTGTTTAAGGACTCAGTATATGACGTCCGTTAAAACTGATCTATTGTATGCAACTATGAATCACAACATGTTTTCACTGCTTTTTCTTCTTTAATATCATGATTTCACTGTTTAAGGACTCAATTGTTATTTTAATTAACAAAATAACTAATAAATCAGTAAAACTTAATCAAAAATACAGGTAAATGTAAATTAAATGCCACTTGATGACATAGCAAACACATGCAATACTTCTTGTCAAGTGAATGTGTCGTCATGATCATGTATCTTTGGCCGTAAATCCTATAATTTGGCGATAGTTTTTTCTTATGAAAAGTGGTTGACAGTTAATGGAGAAGTACCTACATTTCAAATAGATTAATTATGATTGTGTTCAAAATATATTGATGCTCCATATTATGGTTATAATACAGTAAATCTTGGTAAGTTGACCACCCTCATATGTCATCCACTTTTCTATATTGACCTTTTTAAGAGCACCAAATACAGCTTTTGTAAATTTTGCACCTTTTATAAGTTGTCCACCTGTTTAAGTTGACCAGTAAATGGTTACACTGCTTGTTGTCAACTTAGTTTTCATTGCATTAATATTATTTCCTACTCAATTGTAACTATATATTTAGTTGTATGCATCTTGTACTTGTTCAGCTTCATTTGTTTTTGTTCGACTGTGTCACTTTATGGCATTGCAAGAAGTCCAGGTGCTGTGACTAGTTTTAAATTGAATCTGGAAGTTCATAACAAGTTGTTATGGTTAATAAGTATACTTTCAGTGATGTAGTGTAATGATCAATACGTAATTGTCTAAATTTATACTTAAATGTGCCCATTTACTTCATCACATATTTGCTTCTACACAGTTCTTATGATTTTAAAAAGTTAAAGTTAATTATTTATAAGCTTGAAATAACAGATGTCCCTGCATGGCATGGGGATAGGGTTGATGGTTTTATAGCATGCATGATACAAGAAGAGAGGTATCTTCAAAGGAGTTAAAAAAAATGGAAACAGAATATAATTTAGACTTGTCTACATAGGGTGGCAGTTGATGGAAACATCATCATTGGTATGAAGATAGATTTGGCTTGACGAATCATTTGAATGTGAGGGTAACCAATGTTTCTTCATTGTGTTATACACCAAAATCACTTTGTAGAAGATGCATTACATTAATATGCATAGTGTCTTGAAACCCATTATTTTTATAGCATATTTCTTTCATTAATATGCCTTTAATCATTGCCATTTTTGGGTCTTTTCTTGCAGAACAACTAAATATTTGATTTCAGTTGTGGAAAGATACTTTCATTTCTAGAAGAAAATTGATATATTCCTTACCAAAAAAAAAAAAAAATTGAGCCACTTTTAATAAAATGACTTTGGATTTCAGAATTTTTTGCAGATCTAGTAAACCACATGTACAATTTGAATTTAAAGTTGCAGTATGAAAATAACATGGTTTGTGATTTATTATCTTGTATCAAAGCATTTTGAGAAAAATCAGTATTTCTGGCGGTCTTAATTAAATTATAAAGTTGCTCATATTCCATACAATGCAGAATTATGTATAAAAAGTAAAACAGAATTTCCTTTTTCATTTGCAAATTTAGCCATTTCAGACTTTAAAGAACAATTTCAAAAGCAACTTTATTTCAAAATATGGATGTAAAACGACTATTTGGCCACTATTTGGTATTCCGCCTTCTTGCCAAATATTGTTGAATACTTATCCGAATAAATTGAGGATATATTTTTCTTTCTTTTTTTAATTCAATGCTTTTATCAAATCCAAATTGATCATTGTACTTTCATGAAACCATTTTCATTCTTCAATACACAAGATTTACAGTTATTCCGATTAAGATACTAAGAAATCAAATGGAATTTTCTATAAAGGCTAAAGATATTTTAGAAAAAGGTGTCAAAGTTGGAGATTTAAACCAATTTTATAGACACAACTATTAGGGAAAGGCCTTCATTAGAGAACAACTGATTGCAACTCAAGGTGTAATACATTTATAGAAAAATTCAATTCTAAAATATTTGGATATTAATGTGAAAATTTTGTGCACATATAAAAATGGTTTTATGATTGTACCAGAAAAAATTGCATTGTTCAGTATCATTTTTAAGTTCTATTAAAGAAAGCCTTAAATATATTTAATTCAAAATATTGCACGAGATTCAAGATTATTCATACTGTTGGTCTCGGTTTCTGTATGTACTTCCAATAAGAGTTAAGTAAATTGTAGGATTTAATGTGTTGTGCATTTGTTGGTTCAACTGTTAAAAGTTTTGTTAAATATGTATTTTCTACTTTTTTACAAATTTGTTGACCAATAGCAACATAAACACCTCGCAATAAAATTTACATTTCCAAGGTCTATTTCTGGAGGTATCTCATTATGAATCATGTGATGAGAGTAAGCGTTGTGAAGGACTCATTAATTTGGAATGTAAGAAAGTATAAAAGTATCACTGAATAGTAGAAGTGAAGAATTTTCTTTATATTTTAAGGGACATTAAGTTGCCATCCAGGTATAGAGAAAGTCAATTTGATATGTTTAAGTATCTACTTATAATAAAATACAACTGTAGGAGAGTGTTGGTAACAATGCCAAGTGCAACCACTCTGGTCTGTGAATCGACTGGCTAAATGCCATGTTAGGCTTAATGAAAAACATATGCTAACATATGACAGCTAAATGATAATTTCTTCTACTTGAAATCATGCCTGTTCAGCATATTTTCATATAAAACCTCTATATCATGCCCAATTATAACGTTTTAAGTTCTAAATTAAAAATAACATCCAGACATTTTCTTTCTTTAATATCAGATCCAAATGTTGCCACTCAAAATCACAAATTCTAAGTTAGAAACAAATTAACGACTCTTTGAATGCTTCATTAAAAATATATAGGTTAACATCCAATCCTATTCTTAAAATATTTGTAAAAGCATATTAAAGCCTTTAACTATTTTGAAATGAGTTTTTCACTTTTTCATACCAGATTTATATTGACTCATGTTGTTCTGAAAAATGGAGTTAATTGCCGATTCAAGTGCTAGAATATGCCATTCTAGTGGAGAAAATATTTAATTTCCCGGTTAAGGAAAATTCCGTGCAAGCCCATTTCATTGCATGTGTTTTTAATTTGCTCATAGGCAATGATTTTTATTTTTTTTTTGCGCAATTTCAGATTTCAAAATATGCAGTTCCGAAATGTTGCAGATGTTAAAAATATTTTTTACAATGAAAAAAAAAATACATATATTAACGTATAAAAAAACTTAAATTCAAATAAAAAGTATTTGATAATAATGAGTAGAATTGAATGATAACTTAAAATATATTCTTCATAAATTTCGTTAATTTAAAAAATATCTTTGAAAAAAAGTTATATTTAAACATATAATGAAATATATGATGTAAAATGTGTTGAATAATAATTAATAATAAAGAAATAATAAAGATTGAAACTGAATAATAATTTAAAATATACTAATCAAAAATGTTGTTGATGTTAAAAATATTTTTGAAAATGGAAATACCTATATATATATATAAATAAAATATATCTAATAGATGTATTGAATAATAAGGTGTAAAACTGAATAATAATTCAAAATATGCACTTTATAGCATGTTCATATTTATCAAAGTATTCGGAGTCAATTACTTATTTAGATTGACTTTCACTCTCAGAATTTTTACTTTTAGGAGACGTATTGTTTTCTCATAATTTCCTCTATTTCATCAGCAGTGAAATGCATGCATCAATTAGACATTTTAATTAGTTTTTGAAATACAATACATACATATAGATAATTTAATTTAAAATTTAAAACTGTATGAAAAATAATTGAAGGGGGAAAAAGTCAAAATTAAAACCAAAGAAGAATGCAAAAATGTTCTGTTAACTTGATTGTGCCAAAAATATTCTTCAGTTTTTTTAAACTGCACAATGCAATTGGCCACAACAAAATAAAAGTATAAAATAGAGAATCTTTCCTTTTCAAAGAGCGAAAATCTAAAGCACCAGTAATTACGGTGACCTGACGTATAAATAAAACCATTTCCAATCGAGATAAAAGTAACAAAAAATGTGATAGAAAATATGCATCAGCTGGGTCAATAGTTAGACGTGCACATGAAATGTATGTTATATGTTTATAGTAGATCAGCTGACTCGGGCACTCTAGACACAGTACTCTAGAAAAGTTTCCGATAAGCAAGAAATAAAGGTTTTTTTTCATTTTCATTTTATTATTGTTGTTAGTGTTATTTAGTTTTGTATTAGAAATTGATGATAGAAAAGAATCACATTTAAGAAACATAAATACATGGTGAATTAAACATACATTTACTTCATTGCAGTAGATTTTTAACAAGTCAAATTAACATGAATTAAAAGATTATTTATCGATTCCATTTGCTTCCCCAGTTAAAAAGGAATGTGTTCTACCATAATGCAAATTCAAATATGATTATGATAAAATTTTATATGTTAAACTTTTTCAAATAAAACGTTCCAATTGTGCGTCATGAATTTGTGTCTCTCGGGATCTGAAAACCACAAGCCCGCATCCCAAAAGGGTTAATAGAGAAAAAAAAATATGGATTTTTGTATTCCTAAAATTATTAACCATTCTTAAATTTTTATGCTATCTACACTTTAAGCAAAAATTCATGTTCAAATTACAGTTAAAAGCATAGGAAGTACCATATTTTCTTCCTCTGGAAGTTGACTTTTGCAAATACAGTTTTTGGGGTGATTTTGATGACTTGCCAATTGCCACTATTGAAATGATTGTGCAAGATTTGAAACAAGATGACAATAAGACAACATTATAGAAATCCCTATATTAGATTGCCAATTAAAACACACACAATATTTCATTTTATGTCATCTGTTTAAATGAAATATGTCAATAATATGACTTAATGTTTTAAACTTAAAATAACACTTTTCCATTATTTTTGATGGGGGCATATGCTAGTAAATGGATAAAATGCAAAATCTTTTTTTTTTTTTTTTTTTTTTTTTTTCACTTCTAAGAAAAAAATTAAGAAAAAATTTCTTGTTATAAAACTAAGGATTTGAAATTGCAGTGCTAGGAAAATCTAACTTCGTTCTTCATAAGTATTGTAAAGAGTATTTCAACCTCTTGTCAATCATTTTGTCTACCCCCTTTCAGTCCTTCCTTGCAACTCAGAGATTTTAAATTCCAGATTCACTGAAACTTTGTACTGAAGGATTGATTAGGGGTTTCAGTCTGTTTACTTATATTTGTTTTGGGAACTGAACCAGTGGTGTAGTCAAGAGGGTATGCGGGTGGACAGTGTCCCCTCACTTTTTTATTTTATCTCAAGCGTCCCCCCACTTTTTATTTTCAAGGGGATGTAGGAGGACACAGACTTTCCAAAGTTATTAATTTTTTAAAAGGATAAGCATACTAATAACAATTTTAAGAAATAAAGCTGCTCTGATTTTTAATACTTTCCAACAAATTGTTGCTACAAACATTTTGTAATTTTGTTGCTACAAAATTACTTTGTGTTTTTTTTTGTTGCTACAAACATTTGTTCCAACAAATTGTTTTATCACTTTGGATCATCTGCCATGTCTGTCTATTTATCTGTTCTCTCTCCAACTTCTGTAATTTACTTTGAATTGTGACAAAATTTATGCATGTTTTTGAGTTATCACTATTGAAAATGATATAACTTAATTGTATAGCTTCAGTCTAGAGATCTACATGGACCAACATTTTCAGACACGAATTAAAGTTCTCAACTTATCAGTTAGGGGCAAGCTATTTAAAACATTACAAGTAAAAAAAACTTAAATTAATTTAAACTGTTTACTTTTCTCTGCAGCTGAAAATGAAATGTAAGATCCAGTATCAAGTTTCTATCGGTGACACAGGCCCTATGTTCAGAACTATGAGCATCCCCCCCACTTTTTTTTCCAAGACTACACCACTGAACTGAATGTTTGTTAGCTTAATTTATTGAATATTTATTATTTGTATTAAAATATGTCAAAGCAATCTGTATTTAACAGTGACTGATCTGATAATGAATTTCATCCTGATTGGACATAATGCATGGAACCCGATACTAAAAGTGTGTATCTGCAATACGTTTAGCATATAAAATGTTCAACATTTTATACATTTTGCAAACATTTTTTTAGCAATTTAGTAGTTTGTTCTTCAGAATCACAGTTGTCAAAATTCTACTCTCAAGTTCACAACTTTTAAGATTGTTTGTGCGTAACATCACAAAATCTCGATACCTAGAATTTTTTTTATTGGTGTGGAAAACTTGGAAAAGTCAGAAAAAAAATGTTGCTGATCTGGAATAGACCCCCTGGAATGTCAACAACATAGAATGAGTGAGAAAAAGATTTGTGGTTAATTCTAACTGATGTTTTAATGCCTGCAGAAAATTGAATATTAGAATTGTACTTAAATTTTATTCGATTAAATGCGTCTGGATCCTGTGTGGTACACATTGGATTTTATTTATTAAGTAAACTTAATGGTTCAGAATATGTTTATTTCACTGTGGGAAAAAATTTGTAGATTGGGTATTTTTGATTAAAAAAGTAGATTACGACGCTGGTTTCTTATACAAAAATTGTTTGTCTTGATATGTATTATCACCCTTTACAGATCTGACTATCAGTTCAGGTACATACTGTATATATACATTATACATAGATAATGTAATTAATTTGCATCATCAGAGAGACCATTCACCCCTGTCAGGTAAATTCGGGCACCATCTTTGTTCGTAAAATTCCAATTGCCTATCTGACAATTGTAGCAGAAGCTCTGATAAAAAAAAATACAAAATTAAAAAGGTGACAAATAAAAAGCAAAATAAAAAAATTTCAGATCCGTCTTTTTTTTTTTTTTTTTTTTTTTTTTTTTGGCAAAAACTATGTACTTTTAAATAGTGTGTTTTACTTTAACTCTATTAAGCAATCATTTACCCAAATTTTCTTCTACAAATATTTGTGGGACAGGAGTGTGCCAATCTACTACCTTGCCCCGGATGAAATTTAGTGTAGTTTCGTCACTGTATAGTACTCGCATTTATATTACATTAATCCACATTAAATATCTGTATGTTTTCATTTTTTATCAATCACCTAAATTTTATAAAAAGATGAATACAACAGCTGGAGAAATTTAAACTGTAACAACTAATTACAAATTGTCACAGAGAGGTGAAATTTTGTGTGAGTGTACTACGTGACATGATTTTACAGAGGACACTATCACTTTTTTTAACCGAAGCTCCTAAATTTCAGTATAGTGCAAATATAAGGGGCCAATAACCGCAAACACTTATAACTCGGATCCAAATTGTCGCAGCCCATACAAATTTCATATGGAAAACGTAATCGTTTTAGGGGAGGGAGGGGGGGCTCTGTGGATTTTTATAGAAGCCTTATATTTTAGTGTATCATAAATACAAAATCCCCACAAACCAAAACACTTATAACTCGAGCTATAATTATTGTAGAACACTCATATTTTGCATGATAAACACAATCTTTAAAAAAGGGGGACTTTGTTGGGTTTTTTTTTTAAACCATAGCCCCCAAATTTTAGTACAGCGTCAATATAAGGATCTGATAATCACAAACATTTATAACTCTGATCCAAATTGATGCTGTCCACACAAATTTCCTATAATAAACATAATCGTTTTAAGGGTGATGGGGGAAGGTATAGGGATTTTTTTATAGAAGCCCCCCATATTTTATTATAAGTCTAAGGTCCTGACAACTTAAAACACTTATAACTCGAGCAGTAATTATCGTAGAACACTCATATTTTCTGTGGTAAACATAATGTTCATAAAGGGGGACTTTGTTGGTTTTTCTACCATAGCTCCCTAAATTTTAGTATAGCGCAATTATAAATGTCCAATAACCACAAACATTTATAACTCTGATCCAAATTGTCACATCCCACACAAATTTCGTATGGCAAGATAAACAGGATCGCAAGATGTGAATCTTCTATAGCAGTTCCCCATAGTATAGTGTAATGATAAATATAAGGTCCTGACAACTTAAACACTTATAACTCGAGCTGTAATTATAGTAGAACAGTCATATTAGGTCAGATAAACGCAGGGCCGTGCTTAGGACTTTGGCAACCCTGGTCAAAATATATTTTGGCGGCCCCTTTTCTGATTTTTTTTAAACTGATATGAAATATTAAATACAGTACAGATACAAAACATATCACAAGGGTGAATTGGTGAATTAGCACGCACTCTTTAACACAAAAAGCTGTAGAAAATGCATCACAAAATTTTTTATACTTAAAATAAAAAAAATCAAATTCCCCATGCACATCAGTATTCATAATAATCATAATGGTTTACTTTCATATCCCATGAAATATTCAGAATAAATATGAGTTCACCTGACTATCCAGGTTTTAGTATGATTAACAGTAAGTAAAATAATATAATACATTTATTTTAAAATTTATTTAAAACCATTTCCCATAGCCCGATGGTATGAGATTTTTTTGCCACACACATAGTAAGATAATCTATAAACTAAACGTCGTTTCCGCAACAGCACCCATCCGAACAGTCAAAATCAAAATAAAGTAATTTCAAAGCAGAATTTGTAAAGCACCTTTTATTAATGAAACAAGTGGAATGTACTAAATAAGCTATTTATTCATCGTAAAGCAATTTTTCTTGTCCTTTTTGGCAGCAATGTTATCTATTAGTTCTGAAAAATTTATAGAATTGACCAAATCGTTTTGAATCGGAATAAGAACAAAAGCAGGTGAGATGTTCATCAAGCATAGTTGATCTTAAATAAGTATTTTTAAGTTTTAACTTTGAAAAAGAGCGTTCTTCTGAAGCAACGGTTACAGTAAAAGTGAGTAAAATTCTCAATGCAATTACAATATTCGACTGAAATCTATGGCTGAACAATTATTATAATGTTTCCAATGAAGAATTTACATCACTCGGAATTGTGCGACATAAACTTTTCTATTCTGTGAATAATTCTAAAGAATTTACATCATCCATCAAAATTTGTAGGTCATTGCACTTATTTACTTTCTTCTATCTATAATAGAAGAAAGTATTGTAATCAACTTCCAGTTTTCGACGGATTTACAGATTTTAGGGGTCAGTGATCCCGAAAAATATGTTTTTACAAAATTTTTGTATGTCTGTGTGTCTGTCTGTGAGTCCTCTTCGTATGATCTAAAAGTGTATGAAGTTATCCATAGAAATGAACCAAATTTCATTTATATGTTTTTGGGTATGGCCAGCACACAGATTAAATATATTACACCAGATAGGACACTTCCATGAGCTCAATGGTAGTCAAATCGCAACTTCAGAGCCCCTAGTGACAACAGTCACAAACGTTCCGGGCGTGTCGCCACAGGTAGGTATTGCTTATCTTATTTGTTTAGTATCTATCTTTTTTTCCGCAGTTTCGGCAATGTTTGTTATTATTTAAAACATCAAACGTATTTTATTTTATCACACAAATACTAGAAACTAAGCAAATAAGTTAACTAAGCAAATAACTAAGCAGATAAGTTAAATACTATCAAAAAGCTGCCGATAAAATAAACATAATTGTCAACAGGTACATGTGATAGTGACAATCCAACAGTATATAGATCACGCGTGTGCGCATTTCTTTCAGACTGCTCTCAGTAGCAGCGCTAGTTCGGGTTTTCACTCTACTGTCGTATCTGGATGTATATTTAATCTGTGGGCCAGCAGGTCCCAGATGAATTTCGGGATATTCCACTAGAAGAGGGCTCTGTGATAAGAATTTTTGTTCCATTTTCATTATTGTATCTTCTAAAATTATGAACAAAATTGAACCAAATTCCTTTTGTATGTTTTTGCCTACGGCCAACAGGTTCTAGTTGAATTTGGGAATATTCCGCCAGACGGGGGAGCAGCGATAGCGATTTTTATGGTATTTTCTCGATTTTTCGCAGTTGTGTTGTTAATCGGTTGCTCGTACAGCAAAGGGTGCTTCGCATCCAAGTAATCGGATGATTTGCAAGCAGCTGGCTTACAACAGAATGGCGAAAAATTTTGATTTTATTGGCACTGTGATGGCGACCTTTGAAGTATTAACATGTATTAGATAGAATAATGTTTTGGGATTGCAGTATCAGGCATATTATGGATCTGTGTTTGGTTGAAAAGAAAATCAAATGTTAAATTAAATGTTTTCATGTGATAAAAACACTCCTTTGTCGACAATGTGACTTGATTAAAGAGGACATTAAAAAACTCTGTTTGAAATTTCTTTTCCGGATCATGAATTTGTTCATCTTCAGCTTCATATGAAAATTGATTTCTTACTTTTATTCTGAGAATGGATGATACAGGTGAAAAAGCATTGCTCCAGGATTCCATTCTAGCTCTTCAGCTTGTTCTTTCTTTGATATTGGAGCATTAGAAAAACCATTTTCTTCATAGTCTTTTAAAAATTGAAGCATATTTTCTATTAATTGCAAGGCATGGGTCGTTTTTCATGACAGAACGTTGCATTAGTTTTGCTAACAACATTGAATAACTCCAATATGTCTTACTAGATACACAGTATCATAAGGAATTGAAGGCTTTTCATTTCTTTTGCCAATGCAGTTGCTTCTGTCCTACTTTTCATGTAATTTGACGTGTCAGAAACTTCTACTAACGTATCATAAACATCCCCAATTTAGAAGCGAATAAGCCTCAATCAGTGGTGTAGTCCTGGGGAAAAAAGTGGGGGGACGCTCATAGTCTCGATCATTAGGGTCTGTATCTGTATCACCCATAGGGCAAACTTGATTATGAATCTTGCTTTTCATTTTGAATTGCATAGAAAAGTAATTGAAAAATTAAATTAAAAATTTTAAATTAAATTAATTAAAGTTTTTTATCTGTTGGTCGTTCATAGCTTCCCATAAATTAAAATATTGTTAACCTTATTTCATGTGTGAAAATATTTGAAATATAATTCGTAATTTAATAACACTAATCCACGCAACAAGACTTTTGTTAAACATTGTTTATTTTTGAGATAGTCATAGAATAACTATTGTAGAGCATTGAAAATTATTGCATTTTTACATTACGGACACATATAGTGTAAGGAAAATATTGTAATCATGACAAGAAAAAAAGACTATAAAATTTATATCTTTACTTTTATAGGTTCCCTGAATCCGCTTTTCCTATTTCTGTAACAATTCTCTATGTATGTGCGTATGCATGTGTGCGAGTCGGTATTTTCTTTAGGATTCCCAAAGTCTGTGTTTGGTGATTTTGCAATGAGTCAATATGTGTATGTGTCTGAGCAGGATAGCATTTAAACGGTGTTTTCGGCTGAGATTAAATTTCGCAGGTAATGTTATATATGATGAAAAGATTATTTAACATTCTGGATTATATATGCCACTGCCCAAACTCTGTACAAAATTTTGAACAACGTATTTCGTGTCTAGACAATTTTTAAGCCATTTTTTGACCAGAAGTAAAAATATGTGCAGTTTCTATGGGGGAAAAAAAAAACATTAAAAAATGTGACCGATGCCGAGGATAACCCATAAATAATGCTTTTTATTGACACAAAGACTATCTTTAGGATTCAGATGCTAGCCCAAATCGGATTTTTAAAAAATATTGGGTTGTTCGGAAAGTTTCTTCCGTTTGGGAAAACCAATTCGTACCGGAAAATTCTATCATTTAATTATTAGACATTAATTGCAATATCTAATGTCAATTGACGGGCAGAATTTTCCTGTACGAATTGGTTTTCCGAAATGGAAGGAACTTTTCGAACATCCCAATACGAATTTGAAAGGGGTGAAATAGACCAGTATCCTTATAAAGAAAATTTCTGAAAATCGCGTTTCATCAAGATTTTTGTAGAATTAGTAACTCTTTAAATCAGTAACTAGGTTACTTCTAATCTGTAAGTATCAAATTTTTACAGGATGAAATGGAGAAAGATGTCCAAAAATATTGGTTTCATCATGATTTGTGTGGAAATATTCGAGCAAGAGCAACTGACTTAACACTTGGCACACATGTACTTTTAGGACTTGCATGCTCGTAAAATCTTATTTATTATTATTTTTTTAATTTACTTTTTAAAAGGATGAATTGTCCAGGGCTCCCAAATGTTCGCCAACTGAATACCAATATTTTTTTAACAGAAAATTTCTTAGTAGGTTTCTAAAACTTTTCTGCAAAAATTTACTTCCGAAGGTTGTTTCTGCAAAATTTACAAGAAAAATCTAAAAATAAAATTTTCCCCATTTGGGAGCCCTGATTGTTAAGTAAATTTTCTAAACTCGTTTCATCACGATTTATCTTTTAGCTATTAACATGCAGATGCTCACGAAGAATGGCTTTTAAAATACTCGACATTTTAAGTGCTGAAATAAGCCGAAAACTTTTTTAAGTTGTTATTCTTCTGAAACTATCAGTGCTAGAAACTTCAAATTTGACATAGAAGTTATTTAACTCGTAGATATTCTCTACGACGAATTGAAATTTTAATGTGGGAATCGTCTCAGTGAATGTTACCACACTATTAATAGCGATATAAAAGTCTACTCTAGTTATAAATTGATTTGAATCCATGCCATTCTATAAGTGTTTAAAGAATTGAGCGGAAATTTTTTAAAGATATAATTTTGAAGTAGAGTTTCTATGGCAAATAATACTTATGCTTGTGCCAGATGACTTATTTAAGAAACACTTTCCTAATAAAATTACTTTTAACGTTAATAAAAATAAATTAAATATAGAAAAACAAAACATACTTTCATTAAAATTTACAAAAAGTCAACTTATATTATAAAGCACAAATGTGTGCGTCGCTCAATGATGTCATACTGATGCGGGCAGCAATGTGGTGAAAATGGATGAATTTTGAAACAATGGAGCTATTTTTTTCAATTAACAATCGTAATGTTATTTCTATGGGGGTAAATGCCATTTTTGTGCCGACGTTGACCCCCACCCCCCCTTAGGGATCTAATTTTTTTTAAATGAATGTTCAATTCATGTATTTTCCTCAGGTATACATATATATATTCCAAATTTCAAAGCTTTACGTCAACAGGAAATGGGTGAAAAAATGAATCACAAGATTTGACTGTCACGTACATACAGAAATGTAAGATAAAAGAAAGCGGGTAAAAAAGTGGCTCAAATTAATTTATTTTATTTATTAAATATTTAAATAAAAGGGGGAAAATGGGTTGAAAACAACAGCAATATATTTAATTCTCTCACAGTTTAATAATATTTATTATTTTCCCTCTCTCAATGAACTTTACAGAAATACTTATTTTCAAAAAAAAAAAAAAAATTCACCTCTTTATATTTTCTAGATTTTGTATTCGTAGCCATTCTATGATTTACCGCTTTCCAAATTTTGAGTAAGGCTGTGGTTTTCACTTAGATAAGGATGAATCGTTAAAGATTAGAATTAGAAGATTAAACAGATTATTATTAATTAAAGTTACTATTATAAATTAAAAGCATCAAGTCTTGTCACTAAAAACCACTTTGAACCACGTTGCTATCAAAGTATTCCATTTTTTTTTGACAAAGTCCTCAAGTTTGAGCTAAGGTCGACTTTTACAGGGCGTTCGAAAAAATTTAAACTTAAAGATAAGTAGTCAATGTAAGATGCATAAAAGTTTAAAATAAGGTAGGAAATATGCAGGGGGGAGGAAGGGGACAACGACTATATATCAAATTAGAAAAGCTATGATGTATTACAAGATGGTAACAGTAACATGGATGATAATAAACATGTGCGGTTGACCCCCAGTTATGTACTGCAACTGACGGAAAATACATAGAGTATGCTTAGCCAATTCTTCTTATTATTTTTTTTTAATTTGTAAGTTTTAAAACTACACTGTCTCTTTACATGATTTCTGCCCGTGCAGCTTTTTATTTAGATACACTTGCGATGCATTTTTTTTTTCCTTTTTACACTTATTAATATTTAAATTTGTTCTAAAAATGCTATCGCCAGTATGTGCACAGGACCATTTTCACTGATAAAGTAATATTTAAATGGTTCGAAAAGGTTTTATAAAGTCTTCCTTCATTTTTTAAATTTAATTTTAAATATATAGGTATGCAGATTTTTAATGATATTATTGCAGCAAAAAGGAAAATTTTTCTGACTGACAAATTTTGAATAGAAGAGTCGCATAAAGAGTTATTGTATAAATGTTTGACAATTAACAAGATAATTATTTCATTGACAATATTATTTCAATATTATTCTTTTTACTATATTTTAAACTTTTTTATAATTTACGTTATCTACTTATCTCCAGCAGGTAACAAATTAAAGTGCGTGTCAACTTTTATAATACACAGACACACTGTATACCGGCCAATATATATTATATTCATTACACACAAATGTTTGTAAAATTAATTTGGTGCAACAATGTGTGAAGGAAAAGCAAGTCTAGCGTTTTTTTTAATCGAAAATATAATTTCGTTCAGTTTAAACATATACCAAGCAATAATTATCTATAAATGGTAACGTATTCATTCGAATTATTTTGAGTGGTCATGTATAGAAATTAATGATCATATGCTCATCACATAACACACTAAAATTTAAACCAGCTGCAAAACGCATTTCAAGAAATATCCGGCCATGACGGTAGTGTATTTGGATTATTTTTGTGTGGCCCTGTATACGAATATCATTTACGTATCACTTAGCAAATGGATATTTTCTTCAGCTGAAAAATACAAAATATAACCGAAAACACGTTTCGAGCAACTGAACCCACGTCTGACAATGACAATGTGTCCGGATTCTTTGGCCTTGTAAAATAACTATAAATGTTTCGTGAACCGTTTTCCATGCATTGCAAACAATTACTGTTAATAGCTCTTGGTGTTTTGGTGTTTCGAAATATTTTTTAACGTCCCTGTAAACGAATGATAAATGCTATTTTTGATAGGGAATATGTTGTAACGAATTTCAATACCATATGGCATTACTTCATTTATGTGTATTTCAAACAATCTCCGCCCAGTAAACAGTAATATGAAAGAATTCTTTTTTGATCACTCGTAAACGAAATACTGATGCTATACACATAATTCACAACAGTGTTAAGGCTACATTGAAAAAATATACGTAAAATTTTGTCGAAATTCAAGCAAACTTTTGGAAGTTACTAGTAGAATGCGAACAGATGGAGACAGACAAGCGATCTGACACCGTAAAAACTTTCCATGTTGTTGAAAAGTATTAAAAATCAATGCCTTATTTCTTAAAATTGTTGATCTATTGGTGTGCTCGTAATTTAAAAAAATTAGTAAGTTTGAAAAGATGGCGTCCTCTCGCGTCTCTAGCGTCCCCCTTGAAAATAAAAAGTAAGGGGACGCTCGACATAAAATAAAAAAGTGAGGGGACGCCGTCCCCCCACGTCCCCCCTCGACTACACCACTGGGCCCCTCAATGCTGTCTACTCGACATTCCCACTTCGTATCAGACAGCGGTTTAACCGTTAATGTACCGTTATATGTTTTTTAAATATGCACCATCTTGGAGTATACCGTCTCGAGAAACATGAATTTTTCGAAAATTTACAAATTAGTAACTCGTAAAACATTTAAGAATATATAATTTAAAAAGAACAGATGAGAATGTAAAAGTATAAAGCAACATTAAATTTTTGGCGGCCCTCAAATTTTGCCGGCCCTGGGCAAATGTCCGGCTCGCCCCCCCCCCCCCCCCCCCCGTAAGCACGGTCCTGGATAAACGTAATCTTTGTTTTCTTTGTTTAGAAACCTTTGTAGAGCAATAAAATGTTCTGCTCGTCCGGAATTTCTATTAGTTTTTAATGCATTGAAATTACACTTTACTTAAGCTATAAAATTGGCGGGGTCAGCAACAAAATAAAAAGAAATTGTGTAGAAAATAGTGATTTTTTGTTTGTTTTAGTGCAGAAGTTTCGAAAAATTCAAATATATAAAAATTATTTTGAATAATGAAATTACAAATAAAGAGAATGTTATAAGCCACAAATATCTATAGATTTAGTGAAACTGCAGAAATTTAGCATTTCAGAAATGTTTTCCATGTATGCTACGTGGAACACGAGTTTCTTGTAGAACATTTAATTGAAATATAAGATTGAAAAGTTTTGAAAAGAAAAGGTTTAAATCATAACAAAATATTAAAATCTTTTTAATATTTTAATGATTTGTTATGAAAACCAAATTGTTGATCCGAAAATCAAAATCGCTTTGACACATTTACGAGGTAATTTTCATTCATAAATGCGTTCAATTTTCAGATTTTCTTATTCAGATACAAAGGAATCGAAGAGCCTTTTTCATTTTTCTAAAAAAGCGAAGTACCTTTCAGTAAATATGCCATGAAATTTAAGGGTTGATAATTTTGATATTTTCAGTCGAAAAAAGTGTAAAGTAATTTTTTCTATTGACTGTGTCATTCTGTAAACAAAGAACTTTTGCCTATGACAATGACTTTTTTAGCCAAAAATGAATATATATTTACACATGTTTGAAGCTGATTTTTTAAATATAGAACCGATAATAATGTGGGGGCAATATTAACTTAGAAAAACCATTGGAAGATAAACTGTCTAATTTACGTAACCAGTCATTTACAAATTTATTAGAAAGAATATTTTCTGGTTTTAATTTAGTTCAGTTTAAACTGCCCAACAGATTATAGGAAATGATAAAGCAGACCAGCTTACTTTTATGTTCAAATTCTTCAATAAAAAAAATAAATCATTTTGTATTTAAAACTTTTTTGTATAGAATATAACATTTTCTTGATGCGTGGTACTGAATACTGTAGTTTTTTTTCTTTTAAGACTGTGCTTAAATCGAGGCAATTTTCTGAATTCATTTTTTTTTTTAGAAATGCATGAAATTGGCAGGTGTTCCTATTCAGAAACTATGTAAACGAATGGCGTTATTCATTTTTTTGGTAAAAGCAAAATTTCATAAAATACTGCCAAAGCCGGCGTATTGAACCAAATTCCTGATGTGGCAGCGCGAGAAACGGGAAAACTTGTCTTCACGTGCTAAGGATAGCTTATAACTCAATAAGCAATTTATTTATCAAAAAATGGAAAACGCTATTCTATTCCAAATCGCTTCAACAGTCAAACCTACTAATTTCATGACTTTACGTTTAAAAAAGTGTTACAAAATGTGTCAGAAAGTTTCGCGTTGATGGCTCTGTGTTTTGAAATTTGACTATTTTTTATTAAGATATAACAACGGGAAATACATCTAAACATAGTGTTTGCATTTTAAACAAATTTTCATAAGGTAATATTTAAAAAATATATTTTGGTCCTGCAAGTGAATAGTATGGTAATTTCAAACTTTTTAAAGAGAGGTTTATTTGCCATAAGAATATATACAGTGTCTCACAAAAGTGATGGGACACTTGTGCTTTATAAAAAGAAACTGCAATAAAATAAATAAACAAACATGTGCAAAAATTTTTTGGGTGTGTTTCATATTTAAAGTTAGTAACAATTATTACATAACATACATTTTGTCAAAATATTAAAATATTAATTTAGTAAAAATACAATTGTTCAGAACGGAGCAAAAAATGGCTCACATAAGTGATGGGACACTTACTTTTCTATCAAATATTTATCCACAAATTTTACTTTTTAAAAGGTTTTAATATTTTGTTGGATTTCCTTTTACTTTTAAAACATGATTTAATCTTTTTGGGATGGATTCGACTATTTTTTTTGTGATTTCTGGAGTGATTTTACCCCATTCTTCTTGAAGCACCGATTTTAGTTGTTGTTTTGAAGAAATGGTGTGTTTGCGAATTCTTGATTCCAATTCTTGCCAAATATTCTCTATGGGATTTAAGTCTGGAGATTGTGGTGGTGTTTTTATTATTTCAGGACAGTTATATAGCAGCCAGAGTCTAACGTTCAGAGCAGTGTGCTTGGGGTCATTGTCCTGGTAGAATTTAAAATCGTTATGAAGGTTCAATTTTCGTGCTGAAGATTTCAAATTTTGCTTTAAAATATCAATATACTTGTACTGATCCATTATACTGTCAATAAAAACAAAATTACCAACTCCAGCGGACGACATACACCCCCATACCATAACTCCTCCTCCACCATGTTTTACTGTTGGTACCAAGTTCTGTTTGCGAAGTTCTTCCCTGGGTTTTCTCCACACCAAGATTCTACCGTCAGAACCAAATATATTAAATTTACTCTCATCAGCAAATATAACTTTATTCCAGTAATCAGAATTCTTATTTATGTTGGATTTTGCGAAAGCTAGTCTGAGTTTTCTATTCTTTTCACTTACGAAGAATTTTTTCCTGGCTACTCTACCGTGATATCCAGCAGATCGAATTACCCTTCTAATAGTTTCAGGATTAACAATTATTCCATATAATGCTTGTAAATCAGCAGCAACTTTTGAAGCACTAATTCTTGGATTTTTTTTAATATTTCGAACGATAATTCGCTTTATTCCATTGGATAGCTTTGATGGTCAGCCAGGTCTTCTTTTATCCTGAATCATATGATTCTTTTTATATCGTTTAATGATATTGAAAACTGTTGAACGACTCAAGTTAACTGTTTCAGCAGTTTTTCTAATAGATTTTCCACGTTCAATATGCAAATTAATAACTAATTTTCGAATTTCAGGCGAAGTTTCTTTTCGTTTAGCATTCATGACTACACAGAGCTAAAAAACACAAAAATTCCAAAACAAACTGGAGAGAAATACTGCAGACGATTTTATAAATTATTGCCAATTGCTTTTAAGTAAAAATAAAACCCCAAAAAATATTTTTATTGCTTATTTCAGGCGATTTTTGTTGCATATATAATGGTGTCCCATCACTTATGTGAGCTATTTTTTGCTCCGTTCTAAACATTTGTATTTTTATTAAATTAATATTTTAATATTTTGACAAAATGTATGTTATGTAATAATCTTTACTAAATTTAAGTATGAAACACACCCACAAAAAAAATGTGTACATGTTTTTTTAATTTATTTGATTAGTTTCCTTTTGTAAAGCACAAGTGTCCCATCACTTATGTGAGACACTGTATATATGTATGTATGTATGTATAAAATAATCAGAATTTCACGATTTATGATTCATTTTTATGTATAAAAATATATTCGATGTTCACCATCGGAAGCAAAAAAGTTCATAGCATTTCCCATATAAAAATTTAATTTTATTAACATGAAAACATTAACTTTGAAAATATAACTTGTAAAAGAATTAAATAGTCTGTCACTAAAAATGTAAATTTATATGTAAAAATATTTCAATAATACCCGTCACTGGAACTTGTAAGAGATAATTTCATTAAAAAAATTATATTGCCATGTGGGCAATTTCTGTTATAGATCAGACAGTTAATCGCCTGAGCTATTAATAAATAAATAAATACCATCGGAAGCAACTTCTACATCTCAACTCTTATTTAGAATTTATTTACGAATTTCTCTCACACAAAAGCCGGAGAGAATAAAAATATCAACTCTCTAGATCGCACCTGCTGCCATCTGTTGCTGTCTTGGTGAAATAAAAAATACTTTCTTTTTCAAAAATCTATAATCAATTAGAACAGTAATATGTTGAACGAAATTTAAACAATGATTGATGATATATATAAACTATCTTCCTATCACGTAGTGTTTATTTTAAAAATGAATTTAAGCTGTGCTGCACAATGTTATAGGAGCAATGAGTTTTAAACTAATTGTTTTTCCAAGATCCTTTTTTCATAGTATTTAAGTGATTTATGGCATTGGTAGCACCAATATAAATGTATTTTTAATTGTGTTTTCAACAACGAAGTTTTCAATTACTTTTTTTTACATTAAAAAAAAAATTGTCAATTTCATATGTTAAAATGAGATATGGTAGTACTCATTCCAGCTAGAATTGCTTGAGACCACATAGCAGTCTAAATGTGAATTGCTTCGCAATTCACGGGGGTTGGCAAGCGTTAGTGAGTAGGGGGCTGAGCCCCCTCAAGCAAAATCAGGATCTTCCCAAAAAGTTCCACCTAACCAGTTGGGTTTGAAACAGTTTGGGAAGGAGTTTTCCTTTTGTGAATTAACCACTTTGGGACGAGCGACACGTATATGTGACGCAAAAGATGCTCAGAATCCTCGATTATTCCCACCAGTAACTTTTTATTGTAAACTTTGCCTTATTTAATGACAGCATTTCTCGGATCAATTAGGCAAAAATTTCTGTTTTGAGAAACCGGTGGTAAAAGATTAAAAATTCTGTAAAGGACGCACGTCGCGAAGGGGTTAAAGCAAGGACAAATGATCTATCCTGAGGCATGCGAGGTAGCTTCCATCTTAGAGTCCTGCATCGGGTCGGGTTACCCGACACGACCCGTGGTTTGGGTCGGGTTGGTGCTATATTCTTTCGTTGTGGTTCGGGTCGGGTCGACTTCTACTTTTTTGTTGTGGGTCGGGTTGCGGGTTCATGTTCACCCGCTTTTCCCAAAGAATGTACACAATATTTTTGCAGGTTAAAAATATCTATATTATTAATGTTGGTAAACGTCTGTCTGTGTGTGTGTGTGTGTGTGTCTGTCTGTCTGTCTGTCAACGGATAAACTCGGGTCCGGGATGACGCATGGAAGCGCTTTTTATATAAAAAAATTCAGAAAAATCCGGGCATTCCGGAGTTATAGTTTTCGAATGAGCCCGCCCCCAATTAAGGGAGTTATTAATTAACAAAACTGTTTTAATTACTGCTAAAATAGCATTTTTTCCCCAAACATGGAGATCTTTCCAATTCTAACTAGAACAGGACCCTGCAGCAAGGCCAGCTGCTTTTATTTCCGCTCTCCGTTCAGGCTCGCCTTTTTATCTGTTCCAGCTGCCCGACTTTTCGGCCCTTCCGACTTTTGGTTCATCTGACTTTCGGTTCATCCGACTTTCGGTTCATCCGACTTTTCGGCCCTTTTCGAAAAAATTGCCTAATCGACAAGAAAATTGACAAACGGACGTAAAAAAAATTGCAATTTCATGAAGGTAAAATTCATAAATTCGACCAATTAGAAGAGAAGTTATCAATTAACAAACTTTTTATTTTAAGTCCGAAAAAAGATCATTTTTAATCTCAACATTCTAACAGTGACAAATGTCTGGTGAAGAAATAACTAAACAAAATACTTTTTTTTATACTAGAAGATTTCCAGGTCTATCAATTTTTTTTTTAATATTGCATTTATAGATTTGAAAATTATACATACATCCGTATATTTTCACAAGAATTCTAAATATCTAATTTTCGTATTTCTCCGTTAATTACAACAGAAATTACATCATATTTTAATTATTATTTCATTAATTGGATCTTTTCTTTATAACTTTCTTTTCAATAGCTGCGGAAAAACGACCACGTGACCTGATATCTTCGGACAAGGTAAAATTTCAAAATGAAGTACTACTGTTCTTTTTTAGGCGGGTATAATTTTTTTTTAAATATTGCTTTTACGAATTTGAAAATAATACATCCTACAGTATTCTTGCGTCGCGATCAAGAATATGTAATTTTTTTTAAGCTACGATGATTAGTTGAAGATAAACAATTTTTAATTAATCCCATCTCTTTCGTAATTTCAATGCCAGACATACAGACAACTCTATCCCCAGATTAAAATAATAAATTAACAGCCTATTGATAACCGAAGAATCTCAGCTAAGATGTCTAAACTGCATTACGGGTAATTTAAGTTTTTCTTTTAGAGTGCAAACCAGATTTTATGATAGGGAAAACCTATCGGATCGGGACAGTGGGGGCACTTTTCTAAATTTTGCCGAAACCCCTCATGTGATATATCGTTTGAAAGGTCTGAGACTGCTTAATCATATTAGACATCTTCGGTGACCATTCCCCCTTCGCCCCCCCAAGGGGGTATTTTTCTAACTTTTGAACACATCCCTCATGTGATATATCGTTGGACAGGTCTGCCACCGCTGAATCATATTATGCATCTCCGGTGTTCATCCCCCACTTTGCCCCCCCCTAAGGGGGGCACTTTTATAAATTTTACACACACCCCTCATGTTATATATCATTGGAAAGGTCTGCCACCGCTGAATCATATTATAGATCTCCAGTCTTCATTCCCCCACTTTGCCCCTTCAAGGGGGGCACTTTTCTAAATTTTGCCGAAACCCCTCATGTGATACATCGTTGGAAAGGTCTGAGACCGCTTAATCATATTATGCATCTCCGGTGTCCATCCCCCCCCACTTTCCCCCCAAGAGGGGCACTTTTATAAATTTTACACACATCCCTCATGTGATATATCGTTGGAAAGGTCTGCCACCGCTGAATCATATTATGCATCTCCGGTGTCCATCGCCCCCTTTGCCCCCCCAGGGGGGCACTTTTTTAAATTTTGCCGATACCCCTCATGTGATATATCGTTGGAAAGGTCTGAGACCACTTAATCATATTATGCATCTCCAGTGTCCATCCCCTACTTTGCCCCCCCCCAAAGGGGCCAATTTTATAAATTTTGCCGATGCCCCTCATGTGATATATCATTGGAAAGGTCTGTGACCGCTTAATCATATTATGCAGCGCGTGAGCAGCACGACTGCTATACGGTGCCGCAGGCAGCGGTGGCCCGAGCCGGAGGTTCGTTCAGTTAGAGGTTTATACTATTCGATGTGCTAATTAAGGGATTATCTGGTCCGTGCATAGCACGACCGGTATACGCGGTGCCGAAGGCAGCGGGGATCCGGGTCGGAGGTTCGTTCGATTAGAGGTTTATACTATTCAATGCGCAAATTAAGGGATTATCCGATGCGTGCGTAGCACGACAAGTATACGGTGCCGAAGGCAGCGGGGACCCGGGTCAGAGGTTCGTTCGGTTCGAGGTTTATCTTATTCGAGGTTTTACAAGATTCGAGGCACCGATGTAAATTAGGGGCCCGCTAGTGGACGAAGACAGCTAGTGTATACAATAAGACTCTCGAAAATCGACCTTTTACGCTACTTGAAAAGGAGGAAAAATGCCATTCTTCTAATCACTTGATCATAACTCGCTGTATTTTTCTTACAAAATGTGTTCTGTGCAACAATTTGCGAATGTCAGAGACAAATCTCAGTTACAGTATCACAGATTTTCCCATTGACTCTTGCTGATAAAACAAAACAAATTGCTAACTCACGAAAAGAATAAATTTTCTTGCGGTTAACGCTTTATCTATTAACGCATTATTATATCTAATGTTTTAATATCGGGTATCTTCTTTGTGGACTACTTTTTCATAATTGTATTGGAATAAGGATTAATTTTCTGTTCCTTCGGTTTCGGGTCGGATTCGGGTATAAATATTTTGGGGTTCGGGTCGGGTTCGAATTGACTTTAAGCAGAATTTTCAAGTTCGGGTCAGATATACACAAACCGACCCGTGCAGAATTCTAATTCCTTGTCCTCAATTTCGAGTTTACATTGAATCTTTCGACAAAATCTAAAAGTAGTGAAATAGTGACTACTTTTGAAAAGTAGTTTGTAGTCGCTACTTTTTAAAACAAGTAGTTGTACTTGTAGTTAACTACATTTTTGATAAAGTAGTTGTAGTTTGCTACTAAAAAAATAATTTTCAAACCCCTGACTTATTCACATTCAAATACGTATTTATTTTCATAGTTCTGTTCAAACTTTTTGTGAAAATCCCAACAATCGGACAAGCTAAAACCTAAATATGAGCCGGAAGAATTATTCAAGGTTGAGCCTGACTCGCAGAAAGAAAATAAGTCATCCAGACCCGAAAAAATAAATAAAAGAAACCCGACCCACTGCAGGACTCTATTCAACGATCTGGAGGTGTCCGCTATTCCGAGGTTTCACTATATTTGAATATTAAAGAATATAGATTTGTCCATTTTTCTATATCTATACTAATAAAAATAAAGTTTCGCTCTGTGTGTGTGTGTGTGTGTGTTGGCGATGGCTAGCAAAATCTAGCCCACCTAGAAGCCTGGAATTTTAGATTTAGGTAGTCCAAACCCTCTCCTGGTGAACTTGAGCCTCAGAATTTTAAAATTTTGAAAATTAAAGTAGTTATCAATTAAAAACTGATCAAAGATCACAAATAAAAAAGTCATTATTCTGAAGCTACCTGGCGCCTGCGCAGAAACCAATTTTCGTATTTTCCGGAACAGAAGAAAGAAAGCAGAAGACATTCCGTTTTTTTTTTAAGTATTTCTAAATTCGCCATGGACAAATGGCTAAAAATACGGAAAAACCGTCTACATATTCCAAAAGAACATACTTTTACGTCTCGAACGATCTGATTGGTTTGAAAAATTTTTACATTTAACCCTTTCAAAAAAAATAATCAAAAAGCATCGAATTCATGTTTTTTATTTTCTCCCGTTTTCCGAGCCTTGCATCTACCGGAATACAAAAGATACGGAAAAACGAAGGTCACCAAATTAAAGAACTGTCTTTTTCCTTTTTAAAGCCACCTTTGGTTTTAAAAAATGCAAAAATTAACCCTTCGAAAAAGTATATTTTCTGTATGCTGTTTTGCGATTTTGGTAATTTTTAAAAATTTGCATCGGCGATTCAGAGACAGGTACGGAAAACTAAAAATACCAGACAATATCTACATTTATTCCTTTTTCGACATCTGTCTTTGTTTTTGAAAAATACGAATATTAACCCTTCAAAAAAAATTCGTGCGCAGGACTACTCTTTTGCGAATTCCAATTTTTTGCTATATATTAAATCTGGCATCGGCTTTCTAAAATAACCAAACAAAAAGCAAACACACCTAAAGACATCTACGTTCTATCGGGTTTAGGCAGAAACCTTTAGTTTAAAAAATAAATCACGTTAACCCTTTCGAAAACGTTTTTAACCGTAAGTCAATTTTGCTTTTTTAACTATTTCTCCTATCTTTAAAAATCCGAAGTGGCGTTTATAAACAAGATACGAAAAACTAAAAATACCGTGCTTAATCTATATCCCTTTGTTTTTTAAAATCTGGTATCCGTTTTGAAAAAAAAATAATTTTAACCCTTCAAAAAAAATCCTTTCCAAAACTCACTCACGCGAATTTCCTTTTTTTGGTCCAGATTTAAAAATCGGCATCGACTCGGGAAATGCAAGTACGGACAAACAGTAGACTCCAGATCATAGACACGTTCATTTTCTTCAAAATGCATGGTTGGGTTTTAAAAAATATCTACATTAACCCTTTAGAAACCGATCGATTACGTAACCCACTTTCGCGATATCCGCTATTTTGGCAATGTTTACCCGTAGTTAAATTTCAATTCTACTAGGAAATTTGGTTAGGTCAAGTGTTCTGAAAAGGCCTCTTCCAGGACAGACTGCGCACCCTGGCGGTGGAAAGTGGAACTATAGGAGTATATCTGGTTCTATGGACTCGATTACGACGGTGTTTGCCTCATTCAACTTGATTTCGATAGCCTTACAGATTTCAGTCATATTCGTATAGATCAGATTATTAATATTTCGGGCCCGGGCAACGCCGGGCGGATTAGCTAGTAAAATATAAAATTGGTATTAGAGATATAACTGTACATTACTTTTCATTATAGCATTAAAACATAATTTATTGTCCTTTCTTTGCGGGTGCGGTGCGGGTCGGGTTGCGGGTTGAGGTATTGCGGGTTCGGGTCGGGTTGTGGGTCCAGAATTTTTTTTTCGGGTTGCGGGTTGTCTTCAAATGGAATTTGCGGGTTCGGCTCGGGTACAACCCAACCCGTGCAAGACTCTATTCCATCTTCAATGCAAATATTCTCTATCTGTGCTGAGTTTTTTCCTTAAAATTAATAATGTAATTAAATCACTATATATGAAATCAATTTATGAAAAAAATGCACTAAAAGTTGTGAAAACAAAATCTGACTTTATTGAAATTTTGTCTGAAATGGGAAATTTCGTGGTACCGGCAAGAAAAAAAAAAAAGATAGGAAGAACAAGCTATATATTTATGTATAATAGGTAGCGTATCTGCTAAACCCGGAAACCTATCTGAAACGGACTTTTTTACGTCCCTTGCGTTTCTCACTTAGCAGGTTTTACTGAATATTAAAACTTTTAGCACCACCAGCTTGATAAATCTGAAGATAAAACCAGAGCTGCCAACTGCTACGAAAAAATCGTAGTGGCTACGATTTTGAACCACAAACTACGATGCTACGAAAATCTGTCTAAAACTACGATTTTCTGAAAAAAAAAAACGCGAATTTTGTCACAGGATCGCGCGAAAAATTACGAATTTCGTCACAGGATCGAGCTAAGAAATGCTAATTTCGTTACAGGATCGCTAAAAAAACGCGAATTTCGTCAAAAAATTGGCGGGAAAAAGCAAATTTCGCCAAAGTATCGCCGAAAAAACGTGAATTTCATTCAACTGATTGCTGAAAAAATGCGAATTTCGTCAAAAGATCGTTCAGGGGTGATTCTAGTCCGAATTTTCCGAAAAATTAAGGCAATGATTTCCGAAAAAAAAAATATATCGGTCATAAATTCGGACATTAAATATATCGATATTTCGGCAAATGATCGCCGAAAAAATCAATCTCGTCTTTCGTTCGAAGAAAAGTCGCCAATTTTGTCAAAGGATCGCGGTAAAAACGTGACTTTCGTCAGAGAATCGCGAAAAAACGACAAATTTCGTCAAAACATTGCGAAAAACGACAAATTTCGTCAAAAGATCGCGAGAAAACAGCAAATTTTGTCATAAACATTGCGAAAAACGGCAACTTTCGTCAAAAGATCGCGAAAAAACGACAAATTTTTGTCAACAGATCGCGAGAAAAACGTGACTTTCGTCAGAAAATCGCGAAAAAACGGCAAATTTCGTCAAAAACATTGCGAAAAACGGCAAATTTCGCCAAAAGATCGCGAAAAATGACAAATTTCGTCATAAACATTGCGAAAAACGGCAAATTTCGTCAAAAGATCGCGAAAAAACGACAAATTTTTGTCAACAGATCGCGGATAAACGTGACTTTCGTCAGAGAATTGTGTACAAACGGCAAATTCCGTCAAAAACATTGCGAAAAACGGCAAATTTCGACAAAAAATATCGAAAAAAACGCAAATTTTATCAATAATCTCGAAAAAAACTGCAAATTTCGTCAAAAGATCGCGACAAAACGCAAATTTCGTCAAATGGACGCAAAAAAATGGACGCTGATACATCTGGGAGTGGACACCCCCACTCCCAGTTGTATCAGCTTACTCGACCTGATGAAGGACTCTAACTCAGACATTTTTCTCTGGAAAATATACCTGTAGTTCCATCACCCCCTCCCCCAACCGCCTTGGAATCTTTCAGAAAATTCACTGTGAAGTTCAGAAATTTGGCTTAGGAGTGGGCAGAGCATTAATTGAATAGGAATAATTATGTTTAATCAATTCCACCCGCAACAAAAAAATTAGCAAAAACAAAAGAGTCTCCTACTTTGTGTGCTTATGGATATACACATGCGTTTAATTGATTAGTATTTGCTCGCTTAAAATTTACAACGTAAAAAACAGCCACCAACCAACCATTCTTCAGATAAATTTGAATTTGGTGTACTACTATTTCTCATTTTCAAAGGTTGGCAGGTCTGTAAAACTAGCTTGCATTTTTCCAATTACTGCAGCTGAAGTACACTGGCCTCCAAAAGTGAAGGTACAACCAGTCTTTTGTGTCTAATTTGAAAACAAATGAATATAAAAACATGAAATCTAGAAGAATTGTGCTTTAAACAGTTATTTATCGAATTTTACCTAATTTTAACGTCAAGCATGATTTACAAATAAAAAATTGCATTTTTTGCAAAAGTTCACCGTTTGATCAAAAAAAAAAAAAATTGTGGAAAAAAAATTAAATGAACGGATTTTAATAAGGCATGTGTCCGGCCCTACTTGTAATGAATTTGTGGCATCGACTTTCCATACTGTCAATTAAGTTGTCGGACATTAGAAAGGGATACAACTCCCATACATGGAGCAACGCTTGTTCCAGCTCATTTAACGACTTTGGAGGAGGACTTACGGCAGCCACCTGTCTGCTGAGATAGCCCCAAAGATGCTCTATGTCTAATCAGTCTTGAATTCAGACATTTTTCTCTGGGAGGTACTTCGGAGGTTCTCGATGGCGGGTGGGGGGGGGGGGGTGCATTATCGTGGGCGCCGGCAAGGGAGGACAATTGCCCCTCCCTGAATTTTGAAATTTAAATCTGTAATTTTTTACGTTGAAAACAAATATATATATAATCAGGGCTCTCAAATGGTCCACTTTTTGAATACCGGTATTTTCTTAGAAAAATTGTATTTTTAGATTTTTCCTGCAAATTCTGCAGAAACCACTTTCGGAGGTAAATTTTTGCAAAAATGCTGTAGAAACCTACCATGAAGTTTTCTGTTAAAAAGTATTGGTATTCGGACCATTTGGGAGCCCTGTATAATTTACTTATGTAAATTAATGTGCCCAAGTAGCATGATTAATTACGCACTAACAGAAGAAAGAACTATGAAATTTTGGTCACGGAGGATCTGCCCCGCTGAAACCCCCATGGCACAAAGTTTTTATTTTTTTTTAATTTTGAGTTTATGCGTTGAAAAATTATCTCCTCTGACGAAAAAGAGATGTAAAAAAATTATTTTTTTTTTTGTTAAATTTCTGTATTGCATGTTGAGGATTAGCAGCACAACTGTTTCAATATCTTACACCTCCCTGTGTTTCGTCGGCGTCCATGGCATTATGGTATTCATGGTGAGAGGAGGCGATTTGCACATTCGGGACTGTAATGCTAAAGTAAAACAAATTCAGTTTAAATATTTTACTTGATAGATAATATTTCTTTGAAGTGCATCAGTACAGGAAATTGCTCAGAGCGTAAAATAACATATAAGGTAGGCGACACTAGTGTCGCCCAGTGTGAAATTATTGTCGCCCAGTGACAGGGAATGGTGCCGGCAATTTTTGAAATACAAAATCTCTGAATAACAAAAACTGTCTTTGTGCTTCGGATAATATGACTGGCGACAGTCGTTATAGCAGATACCGAGTATAGGCAGGACAGTACGATACAATATGAGGCAAGCTGGGATGGCAAGAAGTGCCGTGTGACCTATGGCCTATGGGAAACATGTCATTGTTTTGTGACCTTTTGTGTTTCTGCTTGAAAGATTTATTTTCCGACAATCCATCCAGTGATAGGATTCAAATAATATAACAAACGGTTTGCTTCACGAATAATTTTTGATCCATTAACAATAAGGGAAAATGAAGCATCACACGTAGATTATGAAACACCTTACATTAAAACAACAACATAATCTTTTATCTTTAAGTATAATAGGAAAATAATCCTGAAACATGTTTTCCTATAAGGCCGTAATTTGTTTAATAAATATTAGGCAACCATGAAATCCTGATCAAAATTTCTATCAGAAAATGAATCAAAACCTGATAATACAATAACGATAATGCAAGAATAGCAGAAAATTAAGAAATGTTGAATAAGCATGCTATATAACCATGGAGTTATCCTAGGCTGCCGATTTAGATCCCCAAATTCTTTAAATCTTCAAAATTTCAATGTTTTTTGTTAAGTTAAATTGGATTCTCACAGGACTAAAGCATATATTTTTTTTTCAAATTAAACCTAATAAATTTGTTACAGTACGATTTATTACAGAAGAACAAGAAATGAAATCAGTTTTTCTAGGAGAATATATATCGAGTAAACGAGGGGCAGAAGGCCTAATGGATTCTGTCAAAATCGTATTTGAGAACTTGGGCATTGAGAGTGTCGCCAAATATAAGTTGACAGGCTTAACTACCCATGGGGAAAGTCCAAATACAGGCAAAAACAGCGGCCTCTGTGTTCGTATGAAACAATACTTGGGCAGAGACTTGGTATGCATTTGGTGCGTTGCTCACAGGTCCGATTTAGCTATGTCTGATTTGGAATCATCAGTTATTGGAGTTCGGCATTGGAAATCCTATATAAAATCTGTAGCAACATTTTATCGGGCTTCTGCTCTACACTTTGAAGAACTTCAAAAAATAGCTGAAATAGAAAACCAAACTGCCTTTCGTTTCCGTGCATATTTTGAAGTGCGGTTCGTGGAACACTTAAAAAACTTAGTTAAAGCAGTATGGCACAATCTTTCTTTCATGCAAAAACATTGGGAAAACATTGTGACCCATCAACCCGACTCATCAAAAACTGAAAAAGCTCCTACTCGCGGGTTCCTCCGATTATGGATGAAAAATGGTGAGCAACAACACACGACTTGCCAAATGCTAGATCTGCTGAAGCACTTTGAAAAACTTCAGAAAGATAGTCAAAGGTCTTTCATTACACTGCCTGACATAGAATTGTCAAAGAAAATTTTTACGAATGCTTTGACTCTTATCGAAGATGGGTGTTATCCTGGTGGATACGAAGAGCAGTTGATGGACATAAATGAAGGTACTAAGGAATCTGAAAGTGACTCGGATGTCGAAGAAAATCTTCGCAGGCGTAAAGTTTGCAACTCATTAGTTTCTACCAAGAGATGTTGGTCTGCAGTGAGAAAAGAAACTGTATTGAGTTGCAAAGAATTTGTTTCTCAAAGATTGGAAGAGGATCAAATGAACATCTCCAACAGGATAGATGCTTTCTTAAAAGCAAGAAGACCAACAGAGGTTGTTAGTGCAGCCCGCCCTGATGTTGAGAACATTTTTGGTAAAGACAAAGTTGCCGATTTTACCGATGATGTGGTTGCTTTATACACAGCTGAAAAACTGCTTCCTCCATCACATATGACCTCATCAACAGCAAGACTCTATCACTACTTTAAAGCGTCTCAACCCTACTCAGTTTTTAACAAATTGGTACAATCAAATTTTTCTTTAACACCTCACAGCGCTGGCCCAGAAAGAGCTGCGTCCATACATACAACGCTTAAATCTAACAAACAGTCGGGACTATCAAGAGAAGCATTAAACCCAAGAATGTTTATTTCTCTTAATGGAATTGGAACACCTTTTTATGATCCAAGACCTGCTGTTGCAAGGTTCCTAGAGAGCAAAGAAAGAAGGAGAAAGCTTCCAGACAAAGAAGTCTATCAAACACAAGAGTTTGTCAAAAAATTCTTTGCAATTGATAATAACTTGTAAGAAAAAATTTAAAGATTTTAATTATTGTTGTAACATTTTAAAACCATTATAATAATGAATCGATTTCCTTTTTTAATTTCATTATTTCCATAAGAAAGTTCTTTGTATAAAAATTTTAAACTATTGTAAATATTTCTGTATTATTTTGGAAAAAATTTACAGTTATAATTTGATTTTTTTTAAACATGAAGAGTAAAATTTCCTTGTTTAGTTCTACTCTTTTCAAAATACAGTAATTTCTGGAAGGCTAAAGATGTTTAATCACTTTAATTATTGTTCGTTTGGCCTTTTGGAAACATGTTATAAAATTTAATGTGGTATTTTTTTAATTTAATGTTTTTAAACAGCAAGAGGAAAATTTTTTGATTAGTTCCACTTTGGGTCTAAAACTATAGATACGGGAAATAATAAAAAATATATTTAATGATTCACGTCAAATTTGTTTTTCAATTTGAGAATTTTTCCAGGCTCCAAATACCAAATTGGTAGATTTAATACTGTTATGTACAAAAGTCAAGTGTATAGAAACAGTAAAAGGTAAGCAGTATTTTAACATCATTTTAGTGATAAATTTCACACATAAATTTTTAATTAGGTACAGAAATTTGGTAGGTTGAATGTTATGTCTGATCTATATATATGACTAACATAACAATAGTCTGAACTGTGAATGTAGACTTTCGTTAATGCTACCTAGCTATAAATAAACGGGTTTACATGATTCAATGAAGATATCATTATTTACTTAGCAGGTACAGAAGAAGTAAAATAGACAGAATTATAGAATTCGATATTCTAATTATTTGGTTTGCAGTTATCGGGGGGGGGGGGGCTGAATTTAAAGATATTTGCTTGGGGCAACAGAATTATAAAATTCGATATTCTAATTATTTGGTTTGCAGATATCGAGGAGGGGGGGAGGGGGACTGAATTTAAAGATATTTGCTTGGGACAACAGATCAAACCTTTAGTCGCCCAGTGAGAATTCCTTAAAATATGCTCTGAAATTGCTGATTGTTTTAATGTAATGTATGCTGTTAAATTTATTACCAAAACGTCAGTTGAGGCTCACTGTGGAGACCCGAAAAGTTTTTGGTTTCTGTTTGTTTGTTTGTCTGTCTGTCTGTCTGTTCTGCCATAACTGCTGTAAAAAACATTCGATTAGGTTGATTTTTGGTGGGCATGTTGGTGAGGCACCCGGAATCAGCTGTATAGTTTTTGGTTGCATTTGGTTCATTCGTTCGAAAAATATAGAACATTTCTTTTTAGGTCATAATGCTTTCCTATGGGAATGCAGACTCTTTTCAAATTTCATTTTTAACTGAAATGAAAATCGCATATTTGAATAATGGAATTAAACGTAAAATTACGGATACTAAATTTTCGATATGGAGGTCTTAAATATATGCAATAGCTTTGAAATTTTGCCTATACATCTATAACAGTGGTCGGCAAGTAATTTTAAGTAGGCTCCAAATACTTCTGAAAATTTTTATCGAGGTCCAGAGAAAAAAACACTTAAGTAATATTAGTACTTATTAATTTTAAATTGTTATTTTTACACATACATACATACACTAGAAAAATCAGCTATTTGTTATGAAAAATTACTATATACACAAGTATACGTTCTGAAAAGTTTTATATACAAATTATAAAATAGAAAAAGCAGATAATTGTTGAAAAATTAGTGCGAAAAATTACACTTGTGGTCTTGGGCTAGTTTTTTATAATTTGGTTCACGTGGTGAACAGCTAATTCGAAGAGTGTCTTCAAGGTGTGCGTCCGTTAACCTCGAACAATATTTGTTCTTCAAAAAATTCATTTTGGAGAAAGTTGTTTCACATAGATATATGTAGAACCAAACATAGTTGCCAGGTAAATAGCCAGTTTGTTACAATTTTCATACTTATCTGAAACATGTTTACCACAAAATTCTTCAAGGGATGTAGTTTTGTACATTTGCAAGGAAATATCTTCTTGCGAATCAATTATTTCCATTTGAAGTAAAGGTTTTTCAAGGTTGAATAATTTTGCAGCCACATCAGTCCATTTTGCAGCTGGAGCAACTTCAAAGGCGATTTAAGGAACTGTGATAGCTTACTTACCTCTGCAAAATCTTGGACTCTTGCTTCAAATTCCTTTATAAGATCTGACATAAAACATAGGAACACTGCGGTGTCTATTTCGGAATTCTTCATTTTATGTTCAAGGATTGTTGGAAAATAAATAAATTCTTCATTTGCAATATCTTTTTCTTAGATATCCAACCTGCGACGAAAAGCAGACACACTTTGTAACAAATCACATTATAATTTTCCATTATCTTTTAACTCGGTGTTGAGCGCATTTAAATATTTCAGAATGTCTTTCAGGAAAGCCACAGCTGCCATATTGCCCTCGTTTGATGCCAAGCCCTCCAAGTGCTCCTTGCCCTGTGTATCCAAGTTGAATAAGAAGGAGGTTACTTGTTCTTTTATTTGCCAGAAACGTTCAATAACTTGACCTTTGCTTATCCAACGAGCATTGTTGTGTTGCAGTAAGTCAGAAATACGCTGAATCACACTCAGATAAAAACTCCTTGAACTGTCGGTGCTGAAGAGCAGAACAAGACCTCATAAAATTGGTCAATTTGATTAAGTTGTTCATTACTTCTATCAGAGTAGAATTAAGTTTTCCACAAAGGACTGTTTGGTGAATTATGCATTGATAAGATAGTAGTCCAGCATTTTTATCCTTGATTCTCTTTACTAATCCTTTTTCTTTGCCCATCATCGCCGGTGCTCCGTCATTTGAAAGGAACACCATTTTATCCTAACTGATGTTTGATTTTGTCATGAAATCGTCAACTTTGTTGAATAAATCTCCTCCACGAGTCTTGCCTTTACATGACAAAATTTTTAGCAATTCTTCCCTGAATAATTTACTTTCAATGTCAAAAAATCTCACGAAAATAGATATTTGTTCATCATCAACAATATCACATGATTCATCAAATGCTATGGCGTAGCAAGGCACCTTCTGCAGAAGTTCAAACAAACTTTTTTTAATGTCAGCAGCCAAAATTTCGGTTCTTCTTGTATTGCTTCTTGCCGACAATGGAATACCTTGAATTGCGGTTACAACGTCCTTCTTCTCTTCAAAATGTGCCATGGCCACTTCCAACATACATTCTTTTACTATTTCAGAGTCTGAAAATGGCTTCTGGTGTCTATTAAGCGTCCAGCAGACACGCAACGCTACTTCTGATGATTTTTCTTGTTCGCTCATACAGCGAACCAGTAAGACCGTGCTTTTTTTGTAAGAAGTAAGATATGTTTGAAGTTTTTCTTGACGAGCTTCACTTCCAAGAGAAATTTTTTTATGGAACTGCTGATGAATTGTTTCGTTTCGTAGTGTCGCTTTAAATTGGAACTTTTAACAATAGCGACAGTTTTGTTGCATATGAGGCAAACTGGAACAGCTTCAGGCAGTGGCGCAGCCAGAATTCCGTTGTAGGGGGGATGGGGTTGACCTTATGATAAAGGTGGTCGCCGGTTATCTGAATCACCGGTTAATGGAATCATTCTTTTAAATAAATGAAATCATAATGCTTTTCTGCGCAATTACGTTGGTTTTGATTCATTTAAACAGCGTTTACAATATTAAAGTTACAGACTATAAAATGCACCAATGAAATAACACAAAACTAGATTAGATTTATAAAGTGTTTAAAAATTATGAGTGGCAAACTTTAAGATGGAAGAGCACAGTACAGCAAATAATTTTTACATAGAAAATAATATAGAGTTGCAATCCATTTGTTCAATCAAAAATACACAAGGTTTCATTAGAAGAGAATCGCGATTTCTTATTCTTAACTTTAATAATAATGAAGCAATTTTAGCAAAATTTTCAATAGACTTACTTACCTTGCTTTTTGCCAAATGTAACAACTCAATTAGGTAATTGATGTTTTTGAATGTAGTTGATATTAAACACGGGACATCAAATTTCACATTAAATAATGTAAATCTGATGAAAATTTTGTTAAAATATATTTATTATTGTTAAAGTTCTCTAAAAATATCCGAGTTTGAATTGAAGTCGTATCTATACTAATATTATAAAACAGCAACGTTTGTTCTTTTTGCAGGGGTTAATTCGGGAACTACAGACCGGATTTAAAAAAGTAATTGGTCATATGTGAGTTTCATTCGCGTACAAAGGGTTCCACACAAAATATCAGAACTGTTCAAAGAGAATATACTCATACCTAAAACAATACCACATGCCATAATTTAATTTGATTGGTATTGGACTGAAAATCAATGAATATATCTCCCTCTGAAACAAAGACCTTGTACAAAGTTTAAACATGGCAGAGAACCAATCACGCTTCAGAAGAAGTCGCTGAGTTTCACACGAAAAGTTACTTGTCAATCGTATTTGACGTAATAGTAGGCAAGTTTAAAGCACTTAAAAAAAGTATGCTGATCAACGCGAAACTTTCGATTCATTTTCAAAAATGAAAGCATATGCAGGCATGATAATTCAAGTGATTTGTTATCGAAAAGTTTTTTCATTGTAAATGAATTATATATTCAATTATAAGACGGGTTGTAGCTACCCGCCCGGGCTGTGTTTTTTACAACCATACGGGTTGTAGTGGCTAGCTGCCCGGGTACCCGCCCAGCTACCCGCTCGGACTGTTTTTTTTAACGGGTTTTTTACAACCCTGATTATAAGCGATTGTTGTCTCAAAATTACTGACTATTAATGGCTTGGAATTATTCTATGAATTATTATTTTTCATATGAATATATTTTTATCTGAATTATTATTTTTCATATGAATTTATTTTTTATATGAATTAATATTTTTGAATACTTGCCTTCAATAATTGAATTCAGTTGGAATGAAAAATATTGACTATCACTATGATTCCTCTTCCCTAAAGCAAATGTCTTGTACAAAGTTTAATCTTAGCATTATGCCAAGCGCGCTTCAAAAGGAGGTCGCAAAGTAGCAACACTGTTTTGATCCATGTCGTTGTTTTCCAGATGGGTTTGTAATATATATCTCAGTTAATTACAGACACATTTTTTCGAAAATCATTACCAACAATCTTTAGACTATTCTGCGTCGATAACCCCTCAACTCCTCCACTGAGTGCCAGAAAAATAAGACACGTGAGTGCTCTTATAATAGTTCCATTTTTACTTTTTAAGTATGGAATCTTAATGTCAAAATTCTGGTAACCATCTCCTCTCTAACATAGGCTATATTTTATACAACAATTTCCAAAGGGGTGCAAGAGCAAAAAACATTCTAAAATTGTGATTTCTACGATATTGTTGGTTCTAGAAATTTGAAATTTGATCTAGCGGTTACTTTAAAAAGATGTAAATGCTCACTAAAAATGGTTTCTAAAATGTTCGAAATTTAAAAAGGGGAAAGGAGCAGGAAACAATTCTAAATTACAATTTATTTGCACAGTTAGGGCTAGAAACATGAAATTTGGCGTGGTTGTTAATTTAGAGACTTAAATGCTAGCCCAGAACAGTTTGCAGGAGCAAAAAAATGTTCTAAAACTGGGATTTGTGTGATACAGTTGGCATAGAAGCTTGGAATTCGGCATGGTGGTAACTTTTGGTATGTAAATGCTTCCTTAGAACATTAAAAAAAAAAATTTCAAAATTTAAACGGATGGAATGAGCGGTCTTAATATGATCTAAAAACAATTAATTAGGAATTGCCTGTGCTAGATATGTGAAATTTGGCACGGCTGTTACTCTAAAAATGTAAATGATCATCCAGAACAGTTTTCTAAAAATTAGAAATGCAAAAAGATGTAAGAACAAAAAAGTTCTAAAACTGAGATTTGTGTGATACAGTTGGTATAAATGATTGGTTTTTGATATTGTGGTTACTTTTAAGATATAAATACTTATTCAAAACGGTTTTTTAAAAATTTCGAAATTTAAAAAATTGAAATGAGCAAAAAATGTTGTAAAAATTTTCCAAATCATAATATATTTAGAACATTTACGGCTAGAGTCTTGAAATTTTATATGGATGTTACTTAACTTAAGAGACGTAAATGCTCGCCCAGAATTTAGTTTTTTAATTCAAAATTTAAAAGAATGCAAGAGTAAGAAGCATTCTAAAATTGCGATTTATGTGATACAATTGGTATGGAAACTTGGAATATTGCATGATGATTACTTTTATTAAGTAAATACTTCCATAGAACATTTTTTTAAAAATTCAAAATTTAAACAGATGGAATGATCAGAAAACTTTCAAAAAGCGTTCTAAATTATGATTTAGAGTTGAAACTGTTAGTGATAGAAACTTGAAATTTATTATAGAGATTACTTTTAAGATGCAAATGCTCGGCATAAAGAATTTATTATAAATGGGAAATTTAAATGTGTGAAACAGCTGAAAGCATTCTAAATTACTATTTATTTAGAACCGCACGTCATATCGCGCCTTTCGAAGACTATCTTTTTTTAATGCTAAAAGCAACTAAACGTCTGTATTTCGACACAATCTTTTGAAAGCATCTCGGAAGATCAAATTTACAGCGCCTTACGAAAATTTTGAAACACTCTGATGAATAAAAGTATTTAAACAAATCTGATAATTTTTCGATGAAAATGCTAAAAGAAAGTTAAGGATTTCGGCGTGGGTTCGTTTGGCTTCGGCTCATGTTTTCACTATTAAATGTGATAAGTCTGTGACTTAATCCTTTTTTTTAATGTGACTCTGTGTTTCTGTGACTCTGTTCTCTTCGACTTTAGTCAAAGACATGGACTTTTTTCATGGAGTTTTAAAGAGGGGTTGGATACAGTTATATTTACAATCGAAAACTTTCATAGAGTTCGGGAAATAACTTTTTTTGTTGTTGTTATTTTAAAGGACCGTCGCAAAACAAAACAAAAAAAAATCGAGAAGAAAACATTTCTTTTACAGCTAGATATGAATAGTTTTCCATAGTCTGTAAAACCATTATATTTATAACTGATGAAAAATTTATAGAACTCAGACAACAGGGGTTATTTTTTAAAAAAACTATGAAACGAGAGACCCTTACGAGGAAATAAAAACAAACGAACAAGAAATGTCTTTTAAAAATGCTTTCCCCTCCAATAATCAATATTTTTTAGCGAAAATTTCATTTAAAAATATAAAATCGATATAAAATATATAATCATACAAAACTGAGGTAATTATCATGGGCCGGGCACCGCCGGACGGGTCAGCTAGTATAATTTTAATGGCATGCAGGTAGAATTCGTTAAAGTGTAAATCAATGTGTAACTAATTTATTGCTGATCAATGCATGATTAGCGTAAAATTGTGTGTAATTATAGATAGTATTTTTTCTAAGAAAATGGCCTCACATTTAGCACTTCTTTTTTCAAAATCCATAGTCACAGGCAGGGCTTAAATTCTAGCAAAAAGAGTACCGGAGCTCTAATTTTCAGCAGTAATAAGAACCATCAACTCAAATCCCCTTTCATATGAAGGAGGGGTGCATTATGGTTGTTATCCCACCCGCATATTTATATTTCATACATTATTTGTAAAATTTAAAGCATATTCCTCTTTTGTAAAAGAAAAATAATAATACATTTTGACCGTATCTATATCCAATTACACATAATAATATTTAATAAATGAATAGAGCAGAAAATAAGTAAACAAATAAGGAAAAAATAGAGCCAAAAAAATAATAATAGAGCAAAAAACATTGAAATCGCAAATGAGGAATTTTCAGAAAATCCTACTCGCCAAGGATGTCTTTATATGAACTAGCAAAACATAAAACTTGAGCTGTGCGCCTGTGAGCTTCATCGCAAATTTACAATGTTTTACTAACACGAGCAAATTACAGCGACTAAACATAACAATACCACGAGTAAAAATAGCAGATACGGTGAGCTCCGGTGAAGTCTGACCAATATTTAAACGTTGAATAAAAACAAAGAAATATCGGAGCCGAGCCCCCGTAAGTTCCGGCGCAAATTAAGCACAGGCATGTATCTATAAATCAATGAAATTACAATCAGTGCTTCTTTCCTCCGCGGGACAGAATGCAGTGCCTCCCCGAAAGCAAGACGTCGTTTCTACATTATCAACAAATGAAATATAGTCTTTAAATTTGTGTACAGAGCCACTACGAAACAAATGATTCGAAAGAAACACTGATTGCGAAAATCTGTTCAATCACAATAAAAAATAGCTTTTTATAACTGTAAAGTTCCTTTTTTTTTAATTCTTACTTTTGCAAAGATTTTTTTCCTGGGTACACACATAGCTTGGTCTAAGATATAACAGAGCAGAAAACGCAAAAAAAAAAAAGAAAAAGAAAAAAGAAAAATGCCGTTTGAAACTCAGAGAGACTTACAAAGTGCATGTTTTATTTTCCCGTGGAATTCGATGGTCTGTTATTGTTTCGAACATGGAACAAAGACAGAAATGCAATTAAAAAACGGCCCACTGTATACTTATATAACTCAAAGCGTCTGTGTGGTCCTTCTTTTACTATAAGACGTCTGGACAGAGTAACGCAGTCCAAATAACCAGTTGTGACTTAACCAATGCTTTTAATATGCGCTTTCACAGTTTTAAGTAGAATTTTCGCCGTTTAATTGAATCACATTGTTGAATAGAATTTGATTTAACAAAGCGGCGGAATTACTAAGGCGGAAAGGCCAAAAAATTTAATTTTAACTTTACTTTTGATTCATATAAGCGGCAATTGTAGTATTTTTTTAGCCCACTCAGGCAGAAACTTCCTATTTTCACTGTCTACTTTGCGTTTTTTAGAATACATATTCATTCACTTATTTTAGCACACGGCAATAACAACGCAAATGAACGAAAGATCCGCACAAAACATTGCAATCTACGACTGACAAGGTGAATTCTCGTGCATGCGTACCAATGAAGCCGGTCAGAAGAGTAAAAACAGTAATAGAGTGCAGATTTTATTGTTGTTTGGTCGAAAAGTTATTTTGTACCCCCTCCCTCTCTCCTCTCGCCACGATTAAAAGATTGTTTAATCTTCTGGATGGATTTTATTTAAATGTTATAAAATGGCTTGGGAGCATGCATTGCACACCTCCTTTTTAATAAACATTATTTAAAAAAATATTTTTTTTATTATTAGCGATATACGATAACAAGTAAGATGATCCAAAATATTTCCCGATTTCTGTTTGGAAAGCTTCAATTTGACACAATTATCTCACGAAATGTAACAATGTTAATGTTAGATTTTTTTTTAATTCTAAAAATGCATTAAATTTTGCAGGCATTATAAAAATAACAGGAAATCAAACAACATTTCTCACTCTCTCTTTCTCTCTCTCTCTTTCTCTCTCTCTCTCTCTCTCTCTCTCTTTTTTTTTTTTTTTTTTTTTAATAAAGGTGAAGTTAGCACTGAAATGTTATCAAATATTCTTTGATTTGATAATATATTTCATAGCTTTTGAAAATTTCAAACCACATAATGTCTTTTTAGCACTTTCCAACCTAGTTGAAAAGTGCTTATGACTTCGGTTTGTCTGGCCGTATGGCCGGATGGCCGTATGGCCGGATGGCCGTCTGGCCGTATGGCCGTCTGGCCGTCTGTCCGTGCTCTAACTCCCGTAAATATGCTCGGATTGCTCTGCAATTTTTATATGTTACTGTCGTTATCTATGGCACGTTCCCTATTTCAACTGAAGTGTGTAGCACTTAGAGTTACTTTACAGGGACAGTCAAAATAATTCCGTTACATTACGTCTATGGAGAAAAATCGTCTGCGGCATATTTAAATAATGTTCCACTATTTTAAACGCATTGAAGTTTATATATATTACTAAGGTGCATTACAAGAGGCTTACTACAGAATAGTGTGTGTATAGCAGTCATCGTTCATTTACAGGGACACGCAAAAGAATTCTCTACTGTCTGTTAACAATAATTCCTGGAAGTGCGTTTTAAGTTACTGAACGCGATTTTAATCTTAACTAGCTTTTTGTCTATTACGTGGTGTGTATAAATTCTGTAGATCCAATACAGGGCAGCACAAAAGTTCGCGAACACATTTCCGTTTATTGACAGAAACTCCAGAAGGAGAATTTAAACTGTGCTACGCGTTTCCTAACTAAACTAAAATTTAGCATCCTATGTATATATACAAATCTATAGGTCATATACAGGGCTACATAAAAGTATTCGGATATTTTTCCGAATATTGTATTTATTGAAAATTCCTGAAATTACGTTTTTAACACTTTCCAACCTAGTTGAAAAGTGTTTATGACTTCGGTTTGTCTGGCCGTCTGCCGTCTGCCGTCTGGCTGTCTGTCCGTGCTCTAACTCTCGTAAATATGCTCGGATTGCTCTGCAATTTTTATATGTTATAGTCGTTATCTATAGCATGTTCCCTATTTCAACGGAAGTGTGTAGCACTTATAGTTTTTTTACAGGGGCACTCAAAAGAATTCCATTACATTGCGGTCTATGGGGGAAAATCATTTGCGGTTTATTTGAATAATGTTTCACTATTTTAAACGCATTGAAATTTATATATATCACTAAGGTGTATTAGAAGAATTCCGTTACATTACGTCTATGGAGAAAAATCGTCTGCGGTTTATTTAAATAATGTTTCCCTATTTAAAACGCATTGAAATTTATATGAGGTGCATTACAAGAGGCTTACTACAGAATATCGTGTGTATAGCAGTTATCGTTCATTTACAGGGACACACAAAAGAATTATCTACTGTCTGTTAACAATAATTCCTCGAAGTGCGTTTTAAGTTACTGAAAGCGATTTTTATTTTAACTCGCTTTTTGTCTATTACGTGGTGTGTATAAATTATGTAGATCCTATACAGGGCAGCACAAAAGTTCGCGAACACATTTCCGTATTATTTAACTCCAGACGGAGAATTTTAAACTGTGCTACGCGTTTCCTAACTGAACTAAAATTTATTATCCTATGTAGTATATATACAAATCTATAGATCCTATACAGGGCTGAATAAAAGTATTCGGATTACTTAGATGTTATCTTTTAGCTTATTAAACGGTATGATTTGTAAAATTATTTTGGAAGCGTTGGAAAGTGTTACATAATCTATGCTTGAAGCATGATTTTTCGTTCTTGTTTAACAATACATTCGATTATAAAACATATTTTGGCTGCAATCCAGAATATTTTATTTTGCTTTCAATATTTCTACTTAAAGGCATTTTTTTGCCTTTGTCTTCCTTTTTTCTTTTTTTCTTTTAGAATTATTGAAACGAATAACCAGCTGCCATGAACTGTTTTAAATTAAAAGACACAGAAAATTAAACGGTAAATAAAAAGCGCAGTCAATGCCAGAGGAAAGCAGACGAAAAAAAATTTCAGCGGGGATTTAGAAATTACAAGCAGATTTTGGCGGGGAAAAAACGGTTGGCTTGGCGCTGTTGTACTGGGCATCACGTGATGGTGGGCTGGTTATGTTAGCGTCAAGAAGTCTATTTCTCATTTTCGGACTCAAGTTTATTAGAAGTCTGTTATTCACTCCCTCCCTCCGCCCCATCGCAGTATTTTGCGTTTCACACAAGAGTGTCTATGTATCATTATAAAAAAAAAAATCAAATTAATCGTGTTATTTCTTGTAAAATGTAAGAAACATTGATAAGACTATCGTTCAAACGTATCTATTATATGTAAATTTTAAACTATTTATTCAAATTGAAAATTTTTGGCGGTCTACAATTTGACCTTCCGCGGTCCGCCAGTTGATGACGTTGATCTATAAGAATTTAGAAATTGACTGTTTAAATTATTGGAAAATTTTTTGCAACTGTTTGGGAAATATAAAACATTTTATTTTCCTATTTTTTACAAATTTTAAAATGCATTTATTTTTCTTTCCTCTTTATTTTATTAGTTGCTTAGAAACCATATTTCAAAGAATATCAAAATAAGAAATGCATTTTTTTAATCTAAAAAATTACAAAAATATGAATTTCATAGGAATTTCAGAACATCATTGCATAAATACTGTTTAATTTAACGCTTCTAATTTCTGAATCCTTCAAAGTATTTTATATGCCTATAAATATGTATGTAATATAAAAGAAATTAAAATGCGGATTGTAAGATGCTAAATAATATGAAAAGTGCGATTAAAAAAACAATGACTTTCACAGCTGACGTTGATGCTCCTGATCTGCAGATTTACTAGTTGCCGAAACGTCAGTTGAGGCTCACTGTGGAGACGCGAAAAGCTTTTGGTTTCTGTCTGTCTGTTCCGCGGTAACTGCCGTAAAAATCGTCCTATTAGTTTGATTTTTGATGAGCATGTTGGTGAGGTAACCGTAATTAGTTGTATAGTTTTTGGTTACATTTGGTTCATTCGTTCGAAAAATATAGAACATTTCTTTTTAGGTCATAATGCTTTTTTATGGGGATGCAGACGATTTTCAAATTTCATTTTTAACTGAAATTAAAATCGCATATTTAAATAATGGATTTAAACGTAAAATTATTAATGCTAAATTTTCTATATGGAGGTTTTAAATATATCCAAGCTTTGAAAATTTGCTGATACATGCATTAGAATTTAGAAATTAATTGTTTAAATTATAGGAAAATTTTTTGCATCTGTTCGGGAAATATAAAACATTTTATTTTCATATTTTTTACAAATTTTAAAATGCTTTTCTTTTTACTTTGCTCTTTAATTTATTAGTTGCTTAGCAACCATATTTCAAAGAATGTCTAAATAATAAAATTCAAGTAACTCGCACTATTTTGCTGCAATATTTTATTAGCAAAATAACTTATTTTTGTATTCTATTGACATATATGAAGAATTTATTTTAATACAAGTTTATTTTTTTATCTGAAAAGTTACATGAATAAAAGTTCATAAGAATTTCAGTATATCATTGCATAAACCGTGTCAAAATTTACGCTTCTAATTTCTGAAACCTTCTGAAACCTTCTGAAGTGTTTTATATGCCTATAAATATGTATGTAATATAAAAAAAATTAAATTGCGGATTGTAAGATGCTAAATAATATGAAAATTGAGATTAAAAAATAATGACTTTTAGAGCTGAAGTTGAGGCTCCTGATCTGCAGATTTACTAGTTTCTGAAATGTCAGTGAAGGTTCACTGTTGAGACCTGAAAAGTTTTTGGTTTCTGTCTGTTTGTTTGTTTGTTTGTTTGTCTGTCTGTTCCGCGATAACAGCAGCAAAAAAATTTGATTAGGTTGACTTTTGGTAGGTATGTTGGTGAGGAACCCGGGATTAGCTGTATAGTTTTTGGTTACATTTGGTTCATTTGTTCGAAAAATATAGAACATTTCTTTTTAGGTCATAATGCTTTCCTATGGGAATGCAGACGCTTTTCAAATTTCATTTTTAACTGAAATGAAAATCGCATATTTGAATAATGGATTTAAACGTAAAATTACGGATACTAAATTTTCGATATGGAGGTCTTAAATATATGCAATAGCTTTGAAAATTTGCCGATACATTGATTAGAATTTAGAAATTAATTGTTTAAATTATTGGAAATTTTTTTGCAACTGTTCGGGAAATATAAAACATTTTATTTTCCTATTTTTTACAAATTTTAAAATGCATTTATTTTTCTTCCCTCTTTATTTTGTTAGTTGTTTGGCAACCATACTTCAAAGAATATCAAAATAAGAAATGCATTTTTTTATCTAAAAAATTACAAGAGTAAGAATTTTATAAGAATTTCATAATATCATTGCATAAATCGTGTTTCATTTAACACTTCTAATTTCTGAAACCTCCGAAATACTTTATATGCCTATAAATATGTATGTAATATAAAAAAAAATTAAATTGCGGATTGAAAGATTCTAAATAATATGAAAAGTGAGAATAAAAAACAATGACTCTCTGAGCTGACGTTGAGGCTCCTGATCTACAGATTTACTAGTTATATTTGCCGAAACGTCAGTTGAGGCTCACTGTGGGAGACGCGAAAAGTGTTTGGTTTCTGTCTGTCTGTTCCGCGATAATTGCTGTAAAAATAGTCAGATTAGGTTGATTTTTGGTAGATATGTTGGCGAGGTATCCGGAATTAGCTGTATAGTTTTTGGTTAAATTTGGTTAATTCTTTTGGAAAATATAGAACTTTTTTTTAGGTCATAATGCTTTCCTATGGGGTGCAGACGATTTTTAAAATTTCATTTTTACCTGGAATGAAAATGGAATATTTGCATAATGGATTTCGACGTAAAATTATGAATGCTAAATTTTCGATACGGATTTCCAATAGTTTTAAAATTTTGTTGATAAATTTAATAGAATTTAGAAATTAATTGCTTAAAATGGTTGAAAATGTTTTGCGTCTGTTCGAGAAATATCAACATCTTATTTTCATATTTTTTACAATTTTTAAAAGCGTTTATTTTTTCTTTCCACATTAGGTTATTCGTTGCTTAGCAACCATATATCAAAGAGCATAAAATAAATAATAAAATTCAAGTAACTCGCACTATTTTGGTGAAATATCTGTTTTTCTTTTTTCTTTAAATCAAAACGAATGTAAATTTAATGAGACTACGGGAGGATGAATACCTATTTATTTAAAAAAAAAATAAAAGAATAAGCAGTTCATCAGAATTTCAGAATATCATTGTATAACACCGTATTTAATTTAATGATTCTAATTTCTGGAACATTCGGAGATTTTTATATGCTTATAAAAATATGCATGCAATTGAAAAAATAATTGCGGATTGTACGATGTTAAATGATATCAAAAATGAGATAAAAAAGTTGCAGAGCTGACGTTGAGGCTTCTGATCTGCAGATTTACTAGTATAAATTGAGTGGAAGAGGGTGTGAAGTGAACCAATAATTACAACGAGCAAACCGAAAATATTTTTTTGAATTGTTGTAATAATCGGTCTCATATTTTACAAGACGCTAAAATTTCATAAAGCGCAAATTGGCAAATAATTTAGTAAAACTTATTTTATATTATTTATAGAATTTTTTATGCAAGTAATGCCCTCTAAAAGATGTTATATATAGTAATTGTTCTAATAATGGAATATGGTGGTATTTAAAAATTCCATTTATGGTGCCAGAAGCACAGGATCCAAGGGGTGTGCGAAGTGTGCGACCGCCCGGGGAGCCAAGTCGCGAAACGACTTAATGATTTAACGACTTAATGTCACGCTCAAAAGTCAAAAGGTCACCGATAAAAAATAATTTTAGATTCCACGTTTTTTTCTTTTTCTTTACTTTTCTTTTTCTTCTTTTCCAGGCAGACAGATAATTTCTTTTGCCCAGATATGTGTTTAAAATGATTATACCTACAATTCTTACCTACTTTTTTATCAACAGGGCCGGCCCAAAAGGTGTGCAAAGTATGAGACCGCACGGGATCTGTGGGAGAGGGGTCTGCCTTGGGTTTAAATAACAGTTCAAGGGCATTGAGATTTTCACATGGAGACCATATGTCTGGTTCCTTTATCTGAAAAAACGAGGAACTGAGAAACCTATTAACACTCAAATTACATCCTGGAAAGAGGAAACCTCAGAGCAAAGATTAGTATTAGAAGGTCTATGGAGGAAGCAGGCATATCTAAACTTCTATTCAACACCAGGACTGAGGGAGGTTAATTAATTACTATTGACATTTTTGACCCGAACTCTTTCTTCTCCCGCTGGTCGGTCGACTCTCGACTGTCCCCTTGATGCAGCCGTTTCTGACACGTGTCCTTTGGCACATAACATCTTGTTGCTACAGATAATCGTACAAATTACTTATTCTTATTTTTCTTTTTTGTATTAAACAATATTAATTTAAAGGTTATACTGAAAATTCCGTGCAAGAAAAAATCGGGAAATTATTACAGGAAGAAGAGGGCGCAGAAAAAAAAAAGAAAAAGAAAAAACGATGATGAAAAAAGGCTTGTTGTCAAATAATCTGAGAGTCAAATCTTTTGTCGAAGACACAAATGAAAGGTTAATAGAGGTAAGTTTCACTGACTAAAAATTATATATGTAATTAATCTTATTAAAAATTTAACTTCAGAACATCGTTTTATTTAGTTATTCTTAATTTAATCTGTATTAAATCAGTAATAGTGTAATATTTCAATAAATGGCCGAATCTATTAATTTTTCAGTCGCAAGCATTTTGGCGCCCCCCCCCCCCTTTTCAAAATAAATGCATACTGAGAAGGTTTCAATCCATTCCTTTAATTTTAATTTTAAATATGAAATAATTGTTAGGAAGTATATTTTAAGATTTTTATATTGCTTTCTTTAGAAATAGACCTACTGCAATTGGTCCGTTTTTATCTATCTATTTATAATCCGAATCTTGTCAATACGATAATGTTCGATAATTGAACCATTTCGAAACTAATTGGAACAGTGTATTGATCTTACAAGTACCTTGGATCTAGATGAGTTCATTAATCAAATATGTACAGGGTGATTATAAAAAAACTATCCCGACATTTGGGCCCCTAACTATCATACCATTCACAGAAACTGAATGAAATTTTGGCAAAAGGTATTTTGAGGTATGCGCTCAAGAATGATATGGAAAACAACAGTGTCACTCAAACAGTTACGGTTACAGTGAGAAAATTTCGAAAAAATCAAATGGCAACACCCAGTTTTTTGTATTGGAATGTGATCTCCATTGTGAAAAACCCTAAATAGCGTTGGAACGGCAACTGTAGCGTGAAAATCACCGGAACTATGCAAGGGAAAAGTAAAAAGGACTTTGCCGTGCACCATGAGCATTAATTTTCGTTTCATTTACGCCACACGTCACACCGTTTCTTTGGCTGATATCCCAGCCTGATTAGTTCTCCCCAAAACGAGAAGAAGAAACCAAGAAACTCAAATTTCGGGTTCTACGTAAGACACAGTCAGGACTGAGGTCGTCACGCTAGGTGAAAGAAAAGGCACTGCGAAATGCGAGCCGCGTATGTTCCTTTCTACCATTCTGAACAGGATGCCTCTTTCAGGGAAAGAACGTGGGGAAATCGTAAAGATTTATTACCTGAATGGACAAAATGCCGTAGAGACATTGCGTAGAGACATTGTTTACCGCAGAAACCATGGATTACGGCGAGGCCCGTGCACTGTCAAAGCTGTATGGGACTTGATTCATAAATTTGAAGAAACTACTTGCACATGCGATCGACCTCGGTCTGGACGACCTTCCGTTCCTGTGGAAGCTGTTGCAGAAGTCCATCAGACGATAAGCGCAGTTCGTCCCGCAACTGCACGCGGTGTTTCACGTGTTCTGGATCTGCCGATTTCAACTGTACGCAAGATTCTGCGCTTTGTTCTAAACATGTTTCCGTATCGATTCCAGCGTGTCCAGATGTTGGAAGCGGGAGACTATCAATTATGGCTGGATTTTGCAAATCAATTCCTTATTCGGTACGATGAAGATAGCAGCTGGCCTTTACGCATTCTGTGGACAGATGAGGCGCATTTCTCGTTAACTGGTAACGTGAATTCGAAAAATTGTGTGCACTGGGCAGAGAATAATCTACATGATGTGCATGTACGTCCATTACACGAGGAAAAAGTGACTGTGTAGTGTGGTATAACGAGTACGTTCATCCTCGGCCCTTACTTTTTTGAAGAGGTTACTGCCGGTGATTTGCAAACGTGTACAGTAACGAGTGCTCGCTATCTGGACATGTTAACTCATTACACGATTCCCGCATTGCAACGACAAAATGCTCTATTTGAAGTTGTGTGGATGCAAGATGGCGATACTCCACATGTCGGGTCTTCAGTCAAACGTGTCTTAACTCAACAGTTTGGTGACAGAGTTATCTCCCGTCATTTCCCGTTTCCGTGGCCACCAAGGTCTCCTGATCTGACACCAATGGATTTCTGGCTGTGGGGATATCTGAAATCCAAAGTGTATCAGTTTCGTCCTCAGACTGCATCTGATTTGAAAGATGCCATCAGAACTGCGATTCAAGAGATTCCTATTGCCATGATACGTGCTGTAGTGCTATCCACAATCAGCCGCATACAAAGTGTCATCGTGTGTGAAGGAGGTCATGCGGAAAATTTGTGAAACACAATAAAATGCTTTATTTTATGCTGCTTCTCTGTCCTTATTGATTGTCCTTACTTTTAGCCTATCTACCGCCGGTGATTTTCATGCTACAGTTGCCGTTCCAACGCTATTTAGGGTTTTTCACAATGGAGATCACATTACAATACAAAAAACTGAGTGTTGTCATTTGATTTTTTCGAAATTTTTTCACTGTACACGGTAACTGTGTAACTGTTTGAGTGACACTGTTGTTTTCCATATCATTCTTGAGCGCATACCTCAAAATACCTTTTGCCAAAATTTTATTCAGTTTCTGTGAATGGTATGATAGTTAGGGGCCCAAATGTTCGGATAGTTTTTTCATAATCACCCTGCAGATCTTATAGTTTGTTTACAGAGACACACAAAAGCAAATACGGATACTCGCACGGGCGTGAAAATACCGTTGGACCGGCCCTGCAGATGCGGTTTTACTAGCCCTGGTCCCTTAAACGCGAAATTTTTATTCATTGGTACGAATGATATCTTTTAAATATATCTAAGTTTTAACCAAATATTTTGTCTATTTCCCGCCAGTTTGATTTTAGCGATTCAAGCGGTCGCCCTAATTTGTTTTCGTCTAAAGCCAGCCTTATTGTGGAAATACGAGTAAAACTGATTTTTTTTCCTTATTTCTTTTCAAAATATTCCTTTATTTATTCTGTATATTTAGTTTTAATATCACGGTATATCGTCATATCGCGATATTTAACTGACGATATACCACGATCACGATATTGAAATTAAATCCACCCAGGCCTAAGCTGAGAAAAGAGCAGAATCAATTTTCCTTATCGATGTTAAGTTTAGAAATTAAAACACACAATATAGTACACATAACTGATCAAAATCTTATGCGAAATAAAGTGAATTGCTCAACTAATGCTAATTATTTTAACATTTATGCAAACGCTAATTAAAAAAAAATGTATATTAAATAAAATAAATCATTTTTTTTCGAGCGCGAGGACTTCCTAGGCGCGAGGCCCCAGGAAGGTCTCACCTGTCGCACACCCCTAAGGGCGGCTCTGCGAAAGACTTAAACGGAAAATTTCATGCCAACGGAAAACGGAATGCCGTACATTTATAAAAGTACCTGCTAAGACAGAGACATATCTCAAACTTAATTTTTCCCGTCCCTTGCGATTATGTCTTAGCAGGTTTACTGTATATCCTTTTTTTTTTTCAGAAGAGTTCCGGGGGGGGGGGGGGAGGACAACATGATCTCCCCCCCTTATACCGCCCTTGCATCTTACAAGGAATAAAAAGAAACGTCTAGTGAAAGGAAATAAAAATAATGTAACAATAGTGTCTAAAAATAAGTCTTTACATAGTTATTTTTTAAATGAGTCAAAAAAGTATTTCTGAAATTATTGGATTTACATCAATAAAATAATTAGGTGTAAGACTCGCTGTTTTTCTTTAAAAGATTATCTTGTATGAAAAAGCGAACATTAATTGAAACAAAAACAAGGTTCATATCTTTTCTATAGACATGATGCATTTATTCAGATTGACTAGAAAAATTTCTCGTTCCGTGATAGGAACTGGCGCCATCTTTTGACGATGTTCGTATAAAACATATTTTATGATTTTTATGATAAACGCCCCGATATAGAAACGCGAGTGTGCACTGTTTAGGTATGATACACTCAGGGCCGTTCTTTGAATATTCCGTTTGGGACCCTAAGCACTTTAATGTTTTGAGCATTTCTAAAATCTTCAGAATTATAAAAGAAAATGTATTAGCGTAATGCGTCAAAATCAAAAAGTAATACAAAAATTAGAAAAATAAAATTAACATTTCACAGGGGAAAGGGGCAGATTTAAGAAGTGAGTGGTCCCTCTCACTGGAACTTTTTGGAGCCCCTCCACCTTGAAAAATTGGGTATATTTGTACGTTTAAAATAATAAACAGCCAAAAATTAATTACAATAATTACTTGCAAATTAATTAAAATGTATTTAAACCATTAAGGATTAATTATACAAAATTCACTTCATATTAAAATTACACCAGATATCACTTCATATTCAAATTACATCAGATTATTTTCCATAAATTTTGATACTGTGACGGATAAATGTGCTAAAATTATATATCTTATTTTCTTTTCCATTTTTTTAAAACATAAAACGATAATTTAAACCAAGGAAAATCAGAAAGTAAGGAGACAATGTTTTAGTATCTGCTCAGCTATGACTCAAAACCTCTTTTCACTGCTTTTCTTTTTGGCACATTTATGACATGAAATAAGATATAAATGTACGGGGTTTTATTGCATGTGGCTGCAGCGGACTGCACTGCATCACATTATCTGGCTTGTAATTTTAATTTCGTGTTGTAATAGAACAATTTCAGAAATCAGATAACTTCATCAATTATATTTAAAATAGGTGGATTGAACTTTGTGCCATTATATTAAAATAAATGATCAACGTAAAAATAACACCAGTAAAATATATGTAAAACAGCAAACAGCTGTTTCGGAGCCTCTAAAGCTCCATCATCAGTGCCAAAGTTAAAAAGATTAAAACTGACTTTCATGGCTTAAACTTTTAAATCAGTTTTATTCTTTTTTAACTTTGGTACTGATGATGGAGCTTTAGAGGATCCGAAACAGCTGTTTGCTATTTTATATATGTTTTATTTGTGTTATTTTTACATTGATCATTTATTTTAATTATCAATTATAGTCAAATTAAATTATATTTTTTTTATCCTTTTCATTATAAACCGGGTTCAAAGAATAACAATATTTCATAACAAATGCTAAAAAGAATAAAAACAATTCAAAGATATCCCAGTTATTTTATAATCATTTGCACTGCATTTTTATATAAATAACTTTTTCTAAACACCAATTTAAATATCGAATTTCTATATAGGTTTGTAATGGCATGTGTCTTAATAGCGAATGCCGGAAAAATGGCACTTTCACAAATGCGATTTGCGACATCTGCTGAAATCGAAAAAAAAAAATCATATTATTGAGGCAAACTACTTCATTTTTGCTCGCAAACATATCAAATTGGCAGATGCTCATATTTAGAAACTATGTAATCGAACTGTTTTTTCCGTTTCTCGGCAAAAGCAGACGATTTTTCTGAAAATCCTGCCAAAGTGGACGTTTTGAACTGAATTTCCGGACACGACAGGGCAGGAAAGAAAAAAACTGCCATCCTGAGACAACAAACGTTTGTAACTTAAGATATAATACATTTATCGGTAAACGGAAAACTTTTCGATTCCAAATTACTTCAATAATCATGCCTGCAAGTATGTTTTACGTTTGAAAAATGTCAGAAAATATGTCAGAAAGTTTCGCGTTGGTTGAGAGGGGAAGAATATTTTTTTGAGAACCGCCTTAATAGTATTGCTTAATAGTGTTGGATTTTATCAATCCAAACAAACTGTTTCTATTATTAAAATAAATTAATTTAAAGGAACACAGAAAAATAAAGTAAATGTTTTGTAATTTAAACTTTATATATTGACATGTTTCAAAAATTTGTGATGATTAAAAAATTATTATATTTGATTATTCTAAATAAAACATTCAATCAAGCAAAGTCGTGCAATTACCCCGTTCTTCAACTACACCGGGTTAAAACAGAAAAAAAAAAGTTATCATTTATAATCTGTAATTTATATGTCTCTGTAGATGAAGATTATTTCGTGATTGTGCATGAAAGTGACTTTTTTGGGGGGGAGGGGGGGGAAGAAATACAAAAGCTTCAATTTTACTTAAATGAAGATAATGTACACACAAATAAAAAGTTCACAAAAAATTACGTGAGAAAAAAATGCTAATTTAATTATAACATGGAATTTTTCCAAATTTTTCACGAACTATTAAATGAATTTTGAAAAATCTTATGAACTGAATGATAAATATAAAATTATTAACAGTAATTTAAAATTATGCTTACCGATTTGTAATAATAACCGAGTATTTATACAGTTCGACTGTATATATATATTTACTTACTTCACTCTATTACCAATACCGTTTATATTAGGTAGCTTTCAATACAAAAAGATACCTATTGCAGCCGTTCGGAGGAAAGCAATTAAAAAAAAATTTGGTATATTTTCACCGATGTGAATGACTCCCATACCCTCAATCCACCCTCCGTTCAAATGTTGATTTTTATATATATATATCTGATATATGTCATGCTGTAACTCCCTTATTTATGAACCGATTCGAATGTGACTGAGTATGTGCATAGGACATACAAAGGTTTCGACCGAGTTCGTTGGCCAGCTTCATCCACCATCTTGTTTCAAAATGACGCCCAGTTAACATTTAAAAAAAATTTAAAAATTCAAAAAGATATGTAAAAAATATATAAAGTGAAAAAAGTCTTTTGTTAAGTATTAGAACGTAATACAAGGATTCTGGATCATTTTTTGTTTTGGCTATATCTTGAGCTAGTCGGATGTGCCAATCCCAAAACTTCCTTCTATCACACAAAGATTTCGCATACACTAAAAATAATCAGCACCAATTTATATCAAGATCTAACTGAATCTAAAGTTTTATTAAATTCGGTGCATTAGTTCTTGAGATATGATTATGTCTAAAATCATGTAAATCCTGCAAAATGCAGCATAGCAGCGCCACCTGTTGGGAGATTTAGACCAAAACCTAATCAACAACAACTTACGCCAATGTCTAACTGAATCTGCAGTTTGGTGAAAATCTGTGCATTAGTTCTTGAGATATAGTTATCGTGATAATAATGAAAAAAGTAGCATGGCAGTGCCACCTGTTGGGTAATTTTTACCAAAACATAAGCAGCATCTATTTATGTCAAGGTCTAACAGAATCTGATGTTTGATGAAATTCCGTGCATTAGTTCTTGAGATATAGCTATAGTAAAAATCGATAAAAAAGTGGTATGGCAGCGCCACCTGTTGGGATATCTACACCAAAACGTAATCAGCATCTATTTATGTCGAGGTCTAACTGAATCTGAAGTTTGATGAAAATAAGTGCATTAGTTCTTGAGATAAAGCTATTGCGGAAATCGCAAAAAATGCACCATAGCAGCGCCACCTGTCGGGCGATTTTCACCAAAAACTAATCAGCACCAATTTATATCAGGGACTAACTGAATATAAAGTTTTATTAAATTTCGTGCATTAGTTCTTGAGATAGAGCACCCACAAAATTTTTGTCACATACATATAGACAGACAGACAGACAGACATTTTCTAAAAATGTTCAAATCGTGTTCAGGACCTTCTAAAACGTATAAATCCGTCGAAAACCGGAAGTCGAAAATTTTTATGAATCCAAATTTTTATGAATCCAATACTTTCTTGTAAAGATAAAAGAAAGTAAAAATGGCTGAGCTATGACAGTTTGAAATTCGAGGGTGGCTGAGATTTTGAAACAATCTAATATTAGTTATGCTGTAACTCTCGTATTTATGAACCGTTATGAATGTGACGGATCATGTGTACAGAACATACCAAGGTCTCGACCGAGTTCGTTGGCAAGCTTCATGCGCCATCTTGTTTCAAAATGGCGGCAAGTTAATTTTTTTAATTGTTTTAAAAAATTCAAAAAAATTCATAAAAATTTATAAATTGTAAAAGTTGTTTCCATTAAGTGTTAGATCGTGATACAAGGATTCTGGAGCATTTTTTGTTTTGGCTTTATCTTAAAAAATGGCTGACATATGGCAGTTTGAAATTCTAGGGTGGCTGACATTTTGAAAAAATATGATTTTTGTTATGCTGTAACTCTCATGCTGAAATTCGCATTTAAATTCAGTATTAACGAAAACCGGCATTGAATCTTCTATAATCAGATTCCAAGCATTTTAGTTTCGGGTGTTTGAGTAAAATTAGTTGAATTTTTAAAAACATGGACTATGAAAGCTATCTTTTCCTCCCGGTACAGGCCAGAAGGACTTAAGTTTTAGTTATATAAATGCCAGATTTTATTCTTCCTTCAAAATATTCATTATCATTTTCGCATATTCTTAGTACCACGTTATATTATTTTTGTAAGTTCGTAAACAAAAAAATATTTTAAATATTTATTTAGCTATATGTGAAATGGGTAAAAGTTTTCCGTCCTATGACGGAAAATCTCGACTATTTTATACTGTTTTCATTCCGTCTATTTATTTATCTTTTAAAATTTGGTTTAGATGGAACATGCCTGCCGAAAATATTCACCTCTGACTTGACATATGTTTTATCCGAGTGTTATGGAAACATTGGAGTAAAACCTGTCGAAACAGAATGTGTATATAATGGAAATATTTCATGGTCCTGACAAGAAAAAACAAGATACAAATATAATAGACAGAATATCTACTGAAATGGAAATCTATCTAAAATGTTAACTTTTCTCTAGTACCTTGAGATTCTGTCTAAGCAAGTTTTACTGTGTATATTTCAGTCTTGGGAAAATTTCTGACTTTCACCCATGCGATTATCCCAAAAGGTACATTTGAAATACACAGAAAAACTTTACTGAACTTTTAATCCATCGTCTCAGGGTTTCCGTAGGGGTGTTGTGCAGTTACAAACCTGATACGAATATTCATTAAGCGAAAGTTTGAACTATCACTCTTTTACAGCTGCGGACAATTTCAATGTGTCAGCTGTTTTTTCCGCTGTCCGCGGTTGGTATTTACATGTACTTTTTTCCTTTCTCATTCCGTTTGTAGACTTTAGAAAATGTAGCCTTCACTCGGTCTTCAGTGAAAGTGTCCAACAGGAACGTGTTGACTTCACGTGCAAAGTGGGGCGGGGCACCATCCTGTATGAAGGTGACGACAGGTAACGTATGCCTTTCTTATAATGCAGGCACAACGTTGTCACGCAAAAGCGTAAGATACCGTTCTGAAGTGACTGTACAGGTTTTACAGCCGGATTCAGGACAAGGCTCTTCAAAAAAGAAAGGACCCAGAATGAAAGACGCCCATGTAGCAAACTTTAGTCTTTTATCTGTATCTGCCTGTAATAACCGGTGAAGTGCCTGTATCTTGTATGGATACAGATCCAAGATTCCGTGCAGAATACGTCGAATCGACGATTTCGTAATCCCCGTTATTCTCCCAGCTTCACGAGCACTACTACACCCAGTTGATGTCTCGGCTACCAATTCTTCCATGACACTTTTTACAACATGGACGCAATCCGCGCTCGAGGATGGTCTGCCACTACGTGGACGATCCTCCAAACTCCCCGTTTCCTCAAAACGTCGTACTAAATTGAGTATCCCATTCAATGAAATAGGGCTTTTTTGCGCCTTAAGTCCTTTCTGCATGCGAAACTTTTGCCATGCAATAATTGTGGATTCACCATTCTTGTAGAAAAGTTTAACCACCAGCGCTCGATCTGGTGGTAACGATAGCATGCTGCCGAGATCGAATGACGAATCCATTTCCAGCCAGGTGTTTTATTGTGAGCCTGATTTGCTTAAAAAGCCTCAGTATGACGTGTGAGCGCCCTCTATCGGTTACTTTTGGAATCATTTTTTATTATACATGGAAAAAAAAATCCAAAATCCTTCTGATGCATACTCGCGTAAACCGAAAATTTTTCCGAGCATTATTTCTTTTATTATAAGTTTTTAAAGTTTGCACGAACTTATGATGCACCCGGTATTTATTTTCTAATTGTATTATGTTGTTTCCACTTCATTTCGTCATATTTTCTGAAACTGGCGTTAAATTTGGTTTTAAACCTTGCATGCTATAAACAAAAAACATGCAAAAATGTCTTGAAATTTCTAAAGAGATCGTTATAGCTCCATGAATATACGTGCTATTTTACAGAAATGAACACACATGTTGTACAACATCCCCATGTGCTGCAGCGACAGATCATTTTGTGCATTTTATTTTACAGGGTAATCCCAAATATTATTTTTTTCTTCAATTTTTCGTTGGTCTCATAATTGCCCTCGTGATCAAATCTTCGTGGAAAAATATGTCAAACATGTTCTTTATACTTCCAAAGTTATAAAAGAATTCGTCACGTATTTCCGGTGATTTTTGCCAATATCGGGTATATGGGAAATAGTCCTTAAACAATGAATAATCAAAGCATGCAGCAATATTAGTTTCGAAGAACTCCAAAATATTTACTAAAGAATTATTAGAAGAGATTAGTTATGTACTGGAGAAAATACTTTTAGAATGCTTTGTGAATTGTTTTTGTTTTAAATTATGTTTCTAGGATTTAAAGCTAAATTTGTTTTATAAGTGATCGCTGCCTGTGTAATACTTTATTTAGATGTATTTGTAATGCAATTTTTTGCACAATTGTTTACATTATTTTGATCTAAAGAAGGTCATCATAAATTTGTTTACAGTCCTTATTTTCACCGATGAAATTGCATTTTAAATAATGCGAAAAAGGAGATATAAGTCAGCTTTTTTTCACTCTTTATAATTCAGTTAATTTTTAAGATACATGTATACATTTTTTCCAATGATCTTGTTGTTGAAGCAAAAGGAAAAATTCCCTAGTTGACCAATTTTATCTAGGAAGTGTGAATGTATGTGTGTGGGGGGGGGGGGGAGGGGGGAGGTGTCGTATACAAATCTATCTAAAAAGTATAACTTTTTGAAAATTAATGGGAGGGCAATTTTATTAATGTAATCACATTTCCTGCCTCATTTTAAACACTTATGCAATTTACAGGTAAAATGCGTTTCAAGCTTTTTGGGACACTCTGCATATTTGACCCTTTTTGTATATTCAAAATTTGGACTTAGCAGATAAAAAAAGGCCCCCCTTCCCGCAGAGCAGCCCTTTGATGAAACGTTTGTGTCAAAATGGGATCTATGTTCCTTGTGTTATTTAAAGGAAAATAGACAAAATTTAAAATTTAATATAGTTAGCATGACCACAAGAACATAATCATAAATGACCTGTAAATTGATAGATAGTTATCATATGCTGTGACTATAGAATATGGTGACTGCCCTATACTACACTGTGTGTGCAATGACATAGTTAATGCTTAACGAATAACGAAACTATTATGTTTTGGGTATGCAATACAAAACTGCTGTTGCGTATTATAGAGTTAGTTCTCAGCAAAAATTTTTCATTTTAAATTTGATAGCTCGATTTATTAAAATTTAGTGGATAAATTTGAAATACATTTTTATGGTGTATGTAGCTTTACTAGCGATAGACCGTATAAATAAAAATTGCAATGTTAGAACAAACACAAACGAAATAATGAAGAGAAAATAATTGAAAAAAAAAGAAAGAAAAAACTTTTATATGCCAAGAAAATTGTTATAATCGTTCAGAAAATTTTATAAATTATATTTTGCAAAATTCTAAAGATTTTTTTTTCTATTTTCTAAATCACAAATCTGCGGTAACACTACAAAGCACTCCTCAAATCTCTTCTGAATGGTGTTTAATGGCTGAATTAACACCGCTGTACATCCAGTAAAAGTGTTTTTTCTTCAGTTGCTAGTAACGTAATTATATGTCTATATCTAGATCCTGTAATGGGACTTATTTATCTTTAGGGGAGAAAAGTCCTCATTAATCTGCTGTTATTTTTTCCTCTTCTTTTACTTGAATATTCAAGAATAGGCAAAGCAATTTTTAAACCTGAAACTGAATGTTTTTAGGCTATTATGATGCTTCCGTATAATTTATATTGATATCAATCGTTTGAAGTAATGCCGGGTTGAACTGGTGTTATGATATTTAATTTTCGGTTGTGCTCCAGATCTGTGACGTATTTTAAACTAGGGATTTTTAAGCGTTATTAACCCATTGAAGGGTGGTGGGATATTTTAATCAATGTTTGTACTTGTATTTTTGAAAAAAATAAATAACTTTTATAACTTTGGTGATAAAAAGCTGTAAAATTGCATTTCCTAATTTTCAAATAAAAATTTTCGAAAATTCTGGTGTGGCCCACAGCTTGATCCACAGTGACCCAAAAATGATCCACTTATCGAATTTTCTCGGACATGTGACCTAGCCTAATGATTTTCTCGTGCCCGAAACCCGTAGGATACAAAATTTAATCAAAATCGTTAAAGCCGGTTTTTAGATAAAATTAACTTGACCCGCGTTGACCCAAAAATGACTCACTAATCGAAAGTTCTCGAACATGTGACCCAGCCCAATAGTCTTCTTGTACCCGAAAATAGTAGGGTACAAAATTTAGTCAAAATCGTTTGAACCATTTTTTAGATACAATTAGCTTGACCCTGACCCATGGGGACCCAAAATGACCCACTAATCGAATTTTCTTGAACATGTGACCTAGCCCAATGGTTTCCTGGTGCCCTGTTGTTGTTCGCGAGTCAGAGAAAGTTCCAAAGCACTTCTCTGAAAGAAGGGGTGCCAGAGCCTCAAGAGAGGTTGGACTTCTAGAGCTGGTCTCCTAATTTTGAAACAATTCCAGATGAGAGACCTGCATCTGGATTGGCACCCCCAGAGGTAACGCTTATATAGAACTTGGAGGACTTTGGAGCCACGAACAGATTTAACGTGCACCAGCTCCCATTAACGTACACGGTCCCACAGCAGAGGCAGACGAGAGAGGATAGACGATGCACCCTCCCAAACAGTGACCTTGATCGATGCTGCACGGCTTTCGGTGATCTTACGAGAACCGAGCTTTTACCGTTCGCGCCACTGCTGGTGCCCTAAACGGTAGGATACAAAATTTCGTCAAAATCGTTAGAGCCGTTTTTAAAATAAAATTTGCATATATATATATATATATATATATCCACACACACACAAGATTTGCTCGTATTAGACTATATGATTAAAACAAACAAAACAAAAATATATGCGCAACTTATATATTTTTGTAAGGTACCTGTACCAAATAAAGCTACGTTAAGGTTTTAGATCACAATAAATTGTGTTATATTAGAATTAACATTTTAATTGTTGTTGGATGTAATATTTATACATATTTTTACAATATTAAATAATTCAAACTCTTCTCGCTGTTTAATTGTAGCCAATAGAGTTCAAAACGAAAGCCACTTTAAAGTGGCTTTATTAAAAGTATGTGATTTTATAAGGCCATAATTTTCTAAATACATGATTTAACTTTAATTAACAGCTATTTTGCAGCTATTACACCAAAATAGTACAAAATAAAGTGTTCTGCTTGTAATACAATATTCTGTGACTGCTCAATTTACGGGTATGCTTTTTCGAGCAGCCAAATCACTCTATGAACTCTCTTTATCATTGCCTTGATAGATTCCATAGTCTTCTACAAATATCGACACAGAAAATGTCTAATTATCTTTGGTAATGATAATATACAATGAAAATGAAATGTACCTTAATAAGACCAGTTTATACTTCCTGCCTTATTAGGTGATTTCTGTTTTTAATATATTTTACTTTCAAACACGAACAAAATTAAAAATACAGAATATTTTAGTATACATCCCAAACAATAGTTAAATTCTCTCAAATATTATGCAAAGGATGTAAAATTCAATCAATAATTTACGCTGATTTCATATGAAAGTTTACTTACTGTATTTAACAACGACGTGTCGAAACTTGGTATCGGTTATATAGTTGAAACTGTCCGCACATATCAAGGACACATAAACTGTCAGGTATAATGCTGCCATTTGTCGGCCCGAGACCGTTCCTAACAAGATATAAGCTGATGGCTTTATTTAGAGCATTACCTTATTTGGTAGATGTACCTTGTTCAATAAAGAAAGTACTGAAGATTTTTTCCCTTAACGAGTTGAACAGCAGACAACGCTAGGTTGTTTGAGAAGGCTTATTACCATTGACCACCTAAATTTCCAGATATTAGGTCTTTGGCTTTCTTTGTATGGGGATAGATGGAAAGTATTGTTTATCTATGGGGAATTAAGGACATCGATGAACTGAACAGGGGAATACAACTGCTACTGAGACTGTCGATTCTTGAATGTTTCACAAAACTTGGTTGAAAATCACATACTGACTCAATGTGTTGCATGCTATTAACGATATGCGCACACTGAAATGTTCTAAACACTATTGGTCATTTTTGTTATTGATAAAAAACAGTAGCTGCATATCCTTGTTCGTTTCTTTTACATGCATTTCTAAAAGTGCAAAGCTATTTTTCAGATACCCTATCTCATAGCACCAAAAAATATTATTCCGACAATGGTGATTTATGAGAGAGAATTTTATTTCAGTTATTGAAGTTGTTCGGATTGACTAGATTGCCAAAGAAAACAGTTTCCAGCATCTTTACACTGACTTGAACGAACGCATTTAAACTTCAACAGAAATGGTGATTCTAAATAATAAATGAGAAGGTCCAAAAATTGTAACGATATAGCATAAAAGCAAAATATTATAAAATGTATGTTTGTTTCTATTCGAGAAAATGTGCATAATGCACTCTGCAGATACGGGCTTAATATTTCTAAAAGATCTGTAAGTTTTTTAACCAAAATGTGCGTAACCCTTCTTTTCCTTAGCTCAATACAATTCTTTTCTTCAATATTTATTGTCGACGCTCAACGGCTGGGTTCGCCCTCAGCCGAGTGGTCTTCCTCAGGCATTAAAATTAAAATATTTATTGCCAATGTGTCAGGTGAGGCTTACTGTAGAGCCACGAAAAGTTTTTGGTGTCTCTGTATATGTCTCGCGATAACTGCTTCAAAAAGCATTAGTTTAGTCTGTAATTAGGTAGGTATGTTGGTGAGGTACCTGGAATTAGCTATATAGTTTTAGGTTAAATTTGGTTCATTCGTTCGAAAAATATACAACATCTTCTTTTACGTCATAATGCTTTAATTTAGATGATTTTCAAATTTTACGATTCATTGAAAAGAAAATGGCGCATTTGGATAATTGATTTAAATGTTAAATCACGCATGCTAAAATTTCCGAATGGGGTCTTAAATCACTCCGATTAGTTTAAATTTTGTTTGGTCAGTACACATGTCAGACGTTCTATATTATCTATATATTTTTAATGAAATTTTGGGCATCTCTTAAAAAAATATAAAACATTTTAACTTTTCAATTTTTTATTTTTGTTATCATAAGTAATTATTCTCTATTACTTTACGAGTTACCTAACAACTGTATTTAATAGTGTTAAAAAAAGGGGAAAAATATTAAAATAATATATCTATTGTGTCTTTTTTGATTACGAATGATTTAGAAAAATGTTTATATAAAACATAAAATAGCTAGTCTTCAGTAATCGAATCAACGGACAAGGTTAGAGTCAAACATGGACGATGCTAGCAACAATATATAGTTTAAAATGAATGTAGATACTATTAAAGAACTGTCACAAAAATTGCAAATGCCAATTGCTAAATTACGCAATTTGGCAGTACACCTGATTACGGAAGATTAAGCAATAGGGTTAAATATCTACATACAAGTGAATGTATTGAACTAAATTGCAAATGAACATTTTCGAAGTCAATAAGTAATGTAATTTTTGTTTATCTCTATACCAGAAAGCTGAAGTATAAAACAATACAAAATTAATGAAATACTTCCATGATGGAAAAGTATCCCTCCTGTTGCTATTGGTTTGTCCTTATTTGTTGGAGGGTACAGCTACTAAATTTATCTGAGAAAATAATATCATATAGAAATGCATAGTGACCAAGCTAAGTTGTGACCAAGTGGTCACCCTCACTACAGGAAGATATTTAAATTAAAATTGCAACTTTTTATTTCGAAAAAAGCATTTCTTGAGGTTGAATTTGGCATACTTCTTGTATCGAAATAGATTTGGTTTTATTTAGATAAGAGCTAATTTTTTAAATGCTCTATAATAACCGCCAAAACTTTTTTTTTTTTTTAACAAAAATTATAAAAAACGTTGGATTTCTAAATTAGATATAAATCTCGTAAGGGAAATTGTGTTTTTATATGTATTTTGTTACATGAGATTTTATCCAACTATTGGAACAAATGTTTCGTGGTTGACAGGTGGTTGACAGTATTTTATTAAGATAGGATAAAATTTTCTGTATAATGCTTACACTGCAAAAAATAACTGTTGATTTTACAGTATAAAACTGGCATCCCAGCTGCCAGTATTATACCGTAAAATTAACAGTATTAAACAGTAAAATAAGCAGTAATACGCTGCCGTGCAAGCAGTAATACGCTACCGCGCATGCGCGGTAGCGTATTACCCGCATTTATCTATTGCCGCATTTATCTATTAATGCCTTATCTATATGCCGCATTTATCTATTTGAATCTTCAAAAGGAAATATGCAGTAAATTAATTTGCATGCATACATTGGACAAATATTTCACAATGATCAAAAGACGTATTAATAAAATATTTTTTTGCGATAATAAACAGTTCGATAAGAATATTTTCTGAAACATGGATCTTAATTCAAAAATACTCTTTTTAAGGATTTATGAATTTTAGTGACTAACGATTTAGATATTCGGTGCGAGATGCGATGCAGTAATTATTATTAATAAAGAAAATGCTAACTCACCTTTATGTTCAACTTCAAGTTGTAAGCAGATGATTTTGATACTGATAACTGCTTATTAATTGGACAAAGTTTACATGTTACGGAATAATTACCACTTTTTTGTTGTTCTATAACGTCAAAATATTCATTATATGCCGACGTGGGCAGTTCTATACTATTTTTGTCTGTCATTCTATTACATTAATCTCAAAAGAAGCATCCCCACATTAAAACACAAAATCTAATAATGAGTAAGAAGACAAAGGGTTGCAGCAAGAAAATTAATTTTTTTGATGAATGAGTACTTTGCGGATTTATCTGCAAATCCAGCGAATAATAAGATCACGGGCATGCTTCACTTCACGTTTCAGCTGCTAGTTTTTTTGAAGGCAGAAATCATCTCTTCCTAGTGCACTTTTAATAATAAAATGGTGTACTTGTTCTTTTTCTGTGCTTTTTCGAATATATATATACATATATATTTAATTAGAGTTCTAACGTTTTTAAACTGGCAGGAAGCGAGCAGAAATTTTGTTCGAAGGGGAATATTTTAGATGATTGATTATTTATTTAATGTTACCAAACAGCAAAGAATAACGGAACTTAAAAAAGAAAAAAAAAAGTTTTAAATTTTGTATATGGAGAGTTGGGGGAGATTTTAGGGGAAGGGGGGGTAATTTATAATACTGATTATTTATCGTCACTACAGAGCACTATTTAGGGCAGAAGATTTTCTTTTATATAAAAATAAAAATAACTTAAAGATTTAGATTTATTTGTATGCTAGGGGGAGAGGGAGTGAGAAGAGTAAATTGTGGGAGGTTAGGGGACAATTTAGATGGTTACTTAACACATGGGCTGATAAGTTTCCGGTCTGGCACACAGATGGCGTTGCAATCGCCGAACCGATGTTTTTTTTAGTAAATACTAACCTTTAAAAGGTAGTAGAAAAAATGCCATGACGATTTGCCGTGTGGATAAAACGTTAGAGTGGTTTTAGTTGAACGACTTTGTTGATAAACAAAAAAATGGATAACAAGAATTTCAAGAATTGTTATTTGATGGGGAAAAATACCGTTCAAACAAAAGCTTGGCTAGATAAGCATTATCCGGACACTGCACCAGGTAAATCAACCATTATTGACTGGTTTGCTGAATTTAAACGTGGTCGTACGGACACCAGTGATGCACCACGCAAAAGAGGTGGTTACTCCGGAAAACATAAAAAAAGTACACAAAATCGTTTTGGGGAACCGTAAAGTGAAGTTGCAGGAGATAGCTCAGACTCTGAAGATATCCAAGGAACGTGCAGGTTTTATTTTGAATGAACATTTGTCTATGAAAAAGCTGTTGTCAAAGTGGCTGCCGCGCGTGTTGACTTTTGACCAAAAACAACAACGAGTTCTGAGCACTGTTTGGAGCTTTTTCGTTATAAAATTATGTTATTTATTATTAAATTATTATTATTAAACATTTATTAAATTATTATTATAAAACTATTATTATAAAATTATTTTTAAAATTATTATTATTAAATTATTATTATAAAATTATTATTTTTAAATTATTATTATTATTATTAAATTATTATTATTTATTATTAAAGTTATGTTATTTATTAAAGTTATAAAGTTATAAAGTCATAAAGTTATAAAGCTTTGTTAAAAAGTTGTGTTTTCTTTATTAGACCGGGAACTTATCAGCCCATGTGTTATATATTATTATTAGGTAGAAACGAATGTGGCCAATTTTTTTTTTTTTTTTTTTTTTTTTTTTTTTTTGTTTTTTAAATAAAGAGTTTTAAATATTTGAAACTGTATGCTGAAGGAGGGGCAAAAAGGGAAGCGTAAATTTTTGGGACAAGGAAATAATTTTTATTTATTGTCATTAGAGAGCAACAAATGGAATGAAAAATTTATTTTTGTATAAAAATAAAGATTTAAAAATATTTTAAACTCCTTTGTTTGCTACTAGATGGAAGCGTGAATTTGAGAGGTTAGGGATAATTTAGATGATTTATTTTTAGATAAATCCGTTCTTTTTTTTTTTTCTTTCTTTCTTTCTTTTTTTTTTTTAAATAAAGATTTTACATTTTTTTTTGCTTGCTGGGGGTGGGAGGCAAAAGGGAGAATAAAATTAGTCAGATAAAAACTTGACATAGCCAGACGACTATATTTTGGTAAAAACAATCGTAATCGTATAAAAATACATTATATTGAGAAGATTTCTATGGATTTAAATAACAATACACGAATTTTCTGACACTTAAACTGTGAAAATGACAGTTAATTTGTGACCGTGCCCCTCGTCTATGGATAAATATATGACACTGCAACTGAGATTTGTCGCTGACGTTCGCAAATTGTTGCAGAGAACATATTTCGCCGCACAAAAGAAACGAGTTATGATCACGTGATTTGAAGATTGGCGCTTTTTTCCTCCCTCCTAAAGTAGCGTCGATGCTCGCTACAAACTACTGATATTTTGTATCGCGCTACTCACTACACTACACTTTTTTTAATGTAGCGCGCTACACTACAAACTACTGAAAAAAGTAGCGGCTACTGTAGTTTCGCTACTTCCGAGCCCTGATTGCAGGAGAGTTCGATTTGGCGGAAAGTAGGTGTTGCATAGTACAGATGCAAAAGCCTGGACACGAAATAGTGTGTCTGAGTAATTTCACGAAGAGCAACACAGCCTTTGCGCTTCCCTTTTGAATAAAGTTTTTTCTAAAGCAGATGCAGACACGCAGTCTGATATTTTCAGTACACTGTTAAAAATTTGCAGCAAACTGTCCAGTCATTCGACCGTTTTTATAGAAAATGGTTACATAACTGTAATTTAACTCTATTTTGACCATATTATTTGCCCATATTATGGTGAGAATAGAGTTAAATTACGGTTATGTAGCCATTTTTTCAAAATACGGTTGAATTACTGGACAGTTTGTTGCAAATTTTTAACAGGGGTAGGATTTAGATCAGGTTTTTAAAGAGCAGAAAACAAAACCAAACTAGTCGTTGGGGGCCACCGTAATACTTACCCATCATGAATATGCATAATACAAAATATTAAAATAAAACATGTGTAAACTACTTATAAAATGCATTGCAATTCGAATAAAATCGTGGCTTTATGACGCCATAAACTTTAAATGTTCTATTACTGAATTGCGTAAAAGAAACATCCTTATAACTCCAAAATTGATAATCATATTAGCTAACGGTTTAATACGTCGTATTAAGCGTCTCATTTCCAATTAAAATGTATCTTTGAATTGCAATTTGAAGAAAATACAGGGTTACGAAAAATCGAAGAGTGTGGAAAAAAGGATTCCAAATATCTCGGCCACTAATTATTCGATCGACTTCATTCTTTATGCAAAATTTATGTTTTTGTATTGTCTTTTATATTCACTCCTTAAAATAAACAATTTCGAAAATTTTTATATATCTTTTAAAAAACGAATACTTCGAGAGTCCGAAAAAAATGGTTCCGGATAATCGAGGTAACTCAAATTCAATAAGCTTCTTCCCATCATTATTACATACTAAGTACATACCAAATTTCAAGTCTCTATATCAATTTGTTCGGGAGATAGAGCGTTTACAGACAAACAGACACACAGACGGATGGCAATTTTTTTTAAAAATATGTTTTTCGGAATCTCCAGTGTCTAAAACGTGTAAATCCGTCATTTTTTTTTTTTCGATTTTTAAAACGATTAAAAGACTTACCCTATACTACGTATGATGGGTAAGTAAAAAAGGAATGTTGACTAGGAATAATTTCGTGAATATAATCGTAGTTGTCTCTGTACCCTCGAAGATTCCATGATATGACATTTACAGGGCCTTACAAATTTGATAAAGTCTGGTAGCCAGCAAAACATTCTAGTAGCCAGTAAAAAATATTTATCCCCCCCAACCCCCCCCGCCCTCCGTCTTCAAAAAGCGCATTTTTTTGTTTATAAATTAATTAGAAAAAAATAATAACGAGCCTAGATTAGAATTATTAGTTCCATTGTTTAGAAGAGTACATAATTTATAAAGATAATATAAATTAAGTTTCATAACGAACCTTATCGAAACTATGTATCTCTGAAAATAAAAACTGTTAAGGCTGGATTAACTGGTATGTTCCGAAAATGATGATTCCCGAATGCTTCAAATGTCCGGATAGTTGAGTGCTACAAAATCTATATATCTGATGAGGGGGGTATCGATGAAATAGTGAAGCAGGAAAATAATTTTGTGCCTATTTTCCTGTCGAAATCTCATTTTATTCTTTTAAATTTTGCGTTTAATGAACTTATTTTTAACCAAATTAAAAATAAAAGTAAAGAATATTTTTTGTTTGAACATAGTTTCTATGTTAATTTCTTAATATTGGGGGGAGAGAAAAAATACCGTTTGTGCTCATTTCTTGGGTCATTTTTTGTACAAAAATAAATAAATAAAATAAAATAAAAAACCTGCCAGATTAAATAACTTGGTATCCAGTTTAAAAAAACTTGGTCGCCAGGGGCGACCTGGTGACCGCATTTCTTAAGCCCTGTACATTTATCATTACATTTTTGTTTTAAAAAATCCCGTCTGTGTCATGTACATGTTCAGAGTTAGAAGATATTTCATCTTTTCTGCTGTAAGAGAGGTCTAAGGCGTGGATTATTAGAAAAACGCTTTTCACGATCACTGGGAACTGATTTTATGTTTGAGAAAATATGCTTTTCTTCTGTGGACTTCCGGTTTAATTTTTAAGACACTAAGAATTTCTAGCATTTTGAGCTGTTTTGTATGAACTGAGTGTTTAGATATTATTGGTCGAGATTTAGTAAGAGTTTTACTGGAAGTGGACGTTGCTTGGGATATCTTTGCAATATTTAGATTTTTTTTGATTGATTGTTTTTGTCGTACAGTAGCTCTGTGTGGCTAGTGTTCTGTATGCATTTCAGGTTTTTCTTCTTGATAGGTAGATTAGACTGTTAAACACAGTACTATAGGGATGAAGTTCTTCAAATTTGTCTGAGACGCTTCTGGAAAGTTGTGGTACTGAGCTTAATTTTTAAGTAATATAACGGAAGGAAATACGGATATCAAGTTGTGGAAAATTTTCTAGAAATACAGGACTTTTGCCATACGGTTTGGGCAGCAAAGTCGCTGTACCCAAATCCTATAGAGCATGGCTTAGATGCTCTAGAAAAAGCTATTACACTACGTTAAAATCTCTCAGGAACTTACATTAAAATATCTGCTTTTACAAAAAGGGGATTTTCTTCCACAAGTTTTTTGAAAACTTATTAATGGTACGCGAGATCATCGAATGAATTGCAAATTTGTGAAGATGGTCCTCCTGCTCATCTTGTTATTAGATGTATCATAGCATGAGATTTGTTTTAATGAAATATCCGGACAAAAATAAATCTATTTAATTTTCCAGATGTCAGAGAATTTGTTCACATGATCTTAGTTCGGACAGAACTATACTTTGCGAGATCAGGAAAATTGCATGAACAAAATGTTTTATGATGTATTATAGCACATTACTTAAAGAATAAATATTTTTTAAATGTTGATATGTGTCCAACGATTCATATGATTAAAATAATATCGTAATTAAATTCAAATATTTATTTTTAATTTGAATTCATATATTTCTGTTTTTCACACAAACTATAAAAATACAAAATAAGTAAATATTCTGCCCAAAAAGTTCTGCAAAGATCTTCGATATCTAGCATAACTATATCAATGTCCCTCTAAAGGCATGCATAAAATAATCTTAACAGTGTCACAAATACAATTGCCCCCTCAAACTTTCCAAGACATAGCAAAAATAAGGAGATTAAGGACTATTGATTACCATAATAGTCAATGAGGGTAGATGGTGTCATAATTTAGGGAACACCTATTAACGTTTCTCCGAGGCGGAACCGAAACTTAATGTATATTCTTTTAACTTGGCAACTCTTGTGGATATAGAGAAGGCTTGTTGGGACGCATACCGGGTAACTGCAGGTGCGAACTGTATTCGTCTAAAGAGAAAGTTGACGATCAATCGTCTATCTTCCAGACTATTTATTCCATTTAACGAGTTTATAATTAAAGGTTCTTTAACGCGGGACATTTTATGGATTCAGGCAGTAGATCATTTTGTGTGCTTTGTAATTTAGGACCGTAGAGGAAATTCCATGCGTTTGTTTTCAGGGAGGATATAACCTTAGCCGTGAAAATGCATGAAGCAGCTTAAAATTAGGGCCTGCAAGGGTTGTTTCATTCTTCAAATACCTAAGAAAGTGCAATATTTTCGAATCTAATTTTGTTCCGGATGTAGGTTAGTTGCTTAAAGGCTTTTTGAGTATTTAACGGAATTCTTAGTGATTAATATTTGAGATAGAGTACTCTTACAATTAATAACAAATTATCTTAAAAAGAACTGTCATATTTCTTGTTTTAATTATTTTATCATCTTGACAAAATAATATTTAAATAATGAATTCACAAAATTTTAATTATATAAATTTAGTATAATGCATAGTGTAGGGAGCCCACCGGCCACTCTTTTGGCTTTCATTATTTCCAAATAGCAATTTCCGTGGTTGATGTCTACAACATTTGAAATAGAAAAAGTATCATGAAGATTATCGTTTGGAAATAGCGGTAGCTATTTGTGTCCGGTAGGCCCCCTAATAGTGATTGGAATGTGCCAATATCATAAAATACGCATACCTAAACAGCTAAACTCATAAAATACTGGTACTTCCTTTTTATTAAGACCCCGTTATTTAAACGGCGCTAAGATTATCGCTAAGTTTAAAGTATCAAAAGGTTACGGAGAAAATATGTTAATGTATGTATATGTTATATGTTACCCAATATGCATATGTTATCCCGTACAAACGGCGGCATCAAAATTATCGACAAATTTAAAATAACAAAAAGTAGTAAGTAACAAATATATTTATTTTTCGCATACAGACGGCATTAGAGTTATCGATAAGTTTAAAGAAACAAAATATTCCGTGCCAAATATGTTTGTTTCTCGCATATCGTTTTCCGGCTGCCATATTTCAGCGATTACTTTTAGTTCAGCATTAAAAGGCATCTTCCGGTTCAAGTTATTTCCACCACATTACTTTAGAAAGGTACGACTCTGTAATGATGCCTCTTTGCTTTTATTGCACTACTTAGTAGAACCTTACAACCTTTTTATATATTTATATTTTGTATATAAGCCCCCATTGTCGTATTTCTAAAATTTAATTCACGGTTGACTGTGATGATTTTAACCAGTCTTTTTCTTTTTAAAAAAAACTGTAGGCTCGTCAGCAGTCTGAATAAATCGTCGTTCCTAATTCTACATGCTCCACAATCTTTGCCATTAGTGTGCTTATTTCCCTATTTGGAACTTTAATCCTTTAGCGGGCGGTGTCCACAAAAAAGGACACCTAATTTTATTTACAAAACTGACAAACGGCACCAAAAATATTTAATGAAATTTTTCCTTTTATAAAGTACGGGAAAATAAGCAAGTTTTTATTTTCAAATAAATTCTTTGGTAAATTCTGGTGTCAGTCCATAATTTTATCATTTTAAAAACAGACTCACTTCGCGCCGGAAAGGGTTAATGCAGAAGCATTCGTCAATTTCTCGACATAAACCGCAATTTCTGTTGTGAAAGAATCTTGCCAGCGTTGAATTTTCATCAGAGGAACAAACTTTTGTCTTTTTTACACAATTTTTCCATATCAACTATGTTTGCTTATTAGATTGACGGATTATATGTAGTGATCAAACCTCGCGCATATAACTATTGTAGTCCCTAGTGATATTTTCACATATATTATGCGTGGTCAGGTGCACAAAGTTGTTACCGAGACGCTCATTGCAGATATTGACACAGTGGTCAAGATGAACCGTCGACGAAGCATTCGTGACTTGGCAAGTGAATTAAACGTTCAAGCAGCAACCGAAATCGTTCTTCGGCGACGGCATTCGACACCTTCCCAAACAATGGGATGCGTGTCTCAACCCCATGGGTGACTTTTTCTAAACATAGGAATTGTGTGTGCTGTAAACATATGTGTGTGCTGTAAGTTTAAATATATACTATTATTTCTATTTCATTCAGTCTTGTTTTTCCCTTATTCATGTTCCGCTTACTAAAACTGTCGAACGGGTTTCATTTGAACACGCCTCATATTAAGTTGTTTGTCGCACCATTTAATTGACATTAGTCTATTTGCCAAACAGTAAATGTAGGGCAGCCTTGTTAGAAATGGTATTCTAAAACCATAGAACCAGTTGTTGAAACCATTGTTCTTCTTTTGATTACAATTCTCATGTTGCATTTTCAAATGCTTTAGTTGGGGACATTCAGTGAGGTAAAAAAGTATCCACACACCATGTATGTAAAATTACTAGGCACATTTTTTTATGTTAATTAGCATAAACTTGCTCTTAATGTATAACACATTGACCTTGAAAACAAAACTTATAAAACTAGTTGTATTCTTTTGTAAATTAAAAAACAAATATTGTAAGAATATTTGTTAAAATTAAGACATAATAATTGTAAAGGAAAAAAATAATCATGTACTAAGATAGTTTCCATCTTCTAAGATGAAAATTTGTTTTTGTCATAACTAAAACACGTTATTGCACTACTTAAATATGCGTGCTTTATCTGTCATTTATATGAATCCTTAACCTTTTCTGGAAATGATTGCCAAAACAAATGAAGTAAGAAATCTCATTACAAAATTGTTTAACGACGGAACATCTGTGCATAAATTTAGAAAATTGACAGAAAAATGCTAACACGGTGTAAATAAAATTAAAAAGACTGGATTTGTGGGAAATAAGTACCGTTCTGAAAGTCTCCGTTCTAAAGTAGCGTCTCGCCAAAGCTAAGCAAGAGAGACGAGTGGTTAATTTTGAAAAGAAAAGAAAACTAAATCCGTTTGTAAGCTCTTCATCAGAACTTCGTGAAATTATTAGAAAAGAATATCATTCTAGAACAATTTGAAATTTGATAACAAATATTTTAAACATCAGTTTGAAACAAAGTGAGCAAAATCTGGGTCTTTCTGGAAGATTTTACTTCATATAAGACGATGATCCCAAACATAAAGCACGAACTGTGAGGGACTGATCACTATACACTACATACTTCACCACAGTTACCAGGAATTAACAACCCAATCGAACACTTTTGGGACTAACTGAAGAGGAACTGAAGAGAAAAGTATATCAAATATACATGACCTAAAAGCGTCATTTAGTTAAAGAATGGGAGGAAAATTGACAAAGAAGTATGTTTGAATTTGGTAAATTTAAAGCCAAAACGCCTTCAAGTCATTATTAATGCAAAATGATATTGCACTAACAAGGGGACCGCCAAACATGATGCGCACAGATTTTGATGATTTTAAAGTATGTTGTAGGGGTCATACCCCTAACTATTCAGGTCAAAGTTTTCCTTCAAATGGGCTTTAGTTTTCGAGAAATTTCGGGTTAAAGTTTAGCATGCATTTCAAATACCTATTAGTTCGCAATCTTGAACAAGGTCTCTGTGGCGCAGAGCTAACGCTGTCAATTTGAGAGGCGGAGATGAGGGTTCTGTCCTCTCATGTGACTTTTACCTTTTTTTAATAAATTTTATATATTTGTCGCGTTATAAGTTTTATGCAGAATTATGAATTCGGCATCTTTGAACTTTTTTATATTTTCCTAATAAATTCCATTTCCATTTTGGAATTTTTCGTGAAAATTTATAGTTTTTGCGCAATTTTTATTCTAATATTTCTGTTGACGAAAACCCAAACTAATTTATGTCTTGATATCTCGTCTTTTAAAATGATTATTGTTTACATTTATGTATATTTACTTATTTATTTATCGTATTTATGAAATAATGCTTTTTTAATGTGCATTTTCTATTTAAAAAATTTAAATGATTAAGAAAAAATTAACAAAATAATATATCCTTTTAATGTTTGATTTGCTCTAAATATATTGAAATATGTTAACTGCTGAAATACTAAAATATTTATCATCACCGACATCGACATTTTTAGTTTATTAAATACGGAACTAATTGTATGATACATATCGCAAAAATATTCTAAACAAATTCCACATTAAAAATCGCCTTTAAATATATTCTTTGCGTAAATTGTTTTAACAATATTGGAAGAATGTATAAATTAGCATATTATATATTCTTTAAATACTTGAATTGTTATAAATATATTAATAAATGCATTACATTTGAAAAAGAAATTATTTCAAACGTGGTAATTATCTGCAAAGGAAGGCTAAACGAAATGGATAGAAAGAAAATTTTATTTATTCTGATATTACCGTAAAAGTCATTGCAGACGATTTTTTTTTTCAGATATTTTTTATATGTATTGTAATTTACAAACGATTTTTCATTTCTAGTTGAATTTTTCTGAATGGCATTCACTTGTTAGAATGGAGAAAAATTAATTGTAATATATTATTTTTTATTTGTGCAAATCAAAAATGATGTTGAGTTTGAACTTTACAGTTAAATGTATTTAAATAACATAAAAAAATATATATAACTGGCTAAAACTTGGATATAAGCGTTATTGATTTAATATTTTATTACTCCTTTCAAGATATATTGTTGAGATAAAAATATTTTGTACAAATTATAAAAAAATATAAATTTTCATTTAAAATTTCATAAAGTTAAAAAAAGTATTATTTTAGAACGGTTATTTAAATATAAAGGGTAAATAATAATAAACAAAATAAACAAAATCTAGACATAAATTAGTTTGGAATTTCGTCAATAGAAATATTAATTTCAAAACTCCACAAAAAAGACAAAAAAATTGTAAATTTTTCCGAAAAATTCGAAAATGTAAATGGAATTTATTAGGAAAATATCAAAACGTTCAAAGAAGCAGAATTCATAATTCTGCATAAAACTTGTAACGCGACAAATATATAAAATTTATTAAAAAAAGATAAAAAGTCGCATGAGAGGACAGAATCCTCACCTCTGACACTCAATTCGTGAACGCTAGCTCTGCACCACGGAGACCTTGTTCAAAACCGTGAACTAATGGGTATTTGAAACGTATGCTGAACTTTAATCCGAAATTTCTTGAAAAATAAAGCCTATTTGAAGGAAACCTTTGACTTGAATAGTTAGCGGTATGATCCCTACAACATACTTTAAAATCATCAAAATCTGTGCGCATCATGTTTGGCGGTCCCTTTGTAAGTATTAAAACTCGCTCTTTTGTTTAAACATTAAACTTAATGCATTGTATATGAATATTTTTTACATTCTTCTATATACGTAAAATAAAAGTATTCGAACCCTGAAAAAATTTCGATTTTCGTTTTTTGATGAATTTACGCGTTTTGTTATGCTCTGAATTCGATATGACTGTTTTTGGGAAATATCTGTGCGTCTGTATGAATGTATCTGACACAAATTTTGTGGGCGCTCTATCTCACGAACTAATGCATGGAATTTCCCCAAACTCCATATTCTGTTAGACCAGACCTTGACATAAATTAGAGTTGATTAGGTTTGGGTATATATCCTAAGAGGTGGAGTTGTTATGGTGTGTTTTACACGGTTTAACATGATAGCTATATCACGACAACTATGGGATAGAATTTCATCAAACTACATCTTCAATCAGAGATGACATAATTCGGTGCTGATTAGGTTTGGATGTTTATTGTTCAAGAGGTGGAGTTGCTATGCTGCGTTTTTCACGATTTCCATGATAGCTACATCTCGGCATTAATGGGATAGAATTTCATCAAACTTCATGTTAAGTTAGACAAGACAGTTTGGTGCTGATTAGGTTTGGATGTTTGTCTTTCAAGAAATGACTCAGCTGTGTTTTTCATAATTTCTGTGATAGCAATATCTTGGCATCTATGGGATGGAATTTCGCCAATTTTAATATGTAAGATGTTTATTAAAAACTATATTGACTTCATTTTGGCACAATTCACTCAACATGAGGTACTGCTATGCTATTTTTTGCAATGGACATTATATAACTCTATCTGTTTCTATTGGATAAGAATGCACCAAATTTTTTGTATTTGAAGTTGATAGTTAAAAGTATATATCTTAGTTCAATTTTGTATTTGAATATCATACAGGGGACGCTGTTGAATTGTCCTTTTTTTATTCACTGATCACTGTAACTCCGAGTTAAATTCAAAGAAATTCACTATACTTCGTATTTGTTGAAGTGTAACAGCACTATTTAAATTAATATATTACAATATTATAGAAAAATTACTAAAAAAAATTAAATATAAATTATTAAAATACATTTTATATGGTAAGCAAAATATTTTTGTAATTTCTACTTTGTAAAACTATTAATAAGAAACAAATTAACTTACAAATGTATAAAATACTATCATATTATAAACCTTATTTTGTATATAAATAGGTAAATGAATATTTAATCAGAAAAAAAAATCATCGAAGAGAACATTTCTCGCTTTCAGTGAAGAAATTTTTTAAATAATATCATGTATATTAGTTTGATAAAAAAAATCTGAATATGTTGATATAATGGCACGACCAAAAAGTATGTATTTTAACCTTTGTGGATTGTAAGTAATTTTTAATAATTTCAAACTTAGAAAAAGAAAGTTCCGTAGATGCTGCCGATATCAAAATTATCCGAAGACCAATTGTAAAATTTTGATAAACAGTAATTAAATCATGTCGTTTTAAAAATTAGAAATAAATAGTGGACAATATAAAATTTCTTCGCTGAAAGCGAATGAAACAAATTTGTATCTATAACTATACTTATCAAGGTTAATATAATTATATAATTACAAAGATAGACAATAAATAAAACAATAACCACATTCACAGGTGTACATTTGTAAGGTTTCAATTTTTTATTTAAAAAAAACTTGAAGCTTGAATACATTAACCAATTTCGCCAAGTGCAAAATAAAATACCGCCAGTTTAATTTAGTAATAAAATTGGCTTTTTAAAATTGAATAATACAAGGAAATAAGTTAACTTAAATGTTCTTCACAGAAAAGATCAATGCCGATTAGTTATAAACATAGTTTTAGTGAATTCTTTAATTTATTTTATAGTAGTTAAAACAAAAAAGCTAAACAAGTTAACCAATTAGCATAAAAATCGACAAAATTGATAAATTATTTTTCATTTGTTCTGCCAAATATTCTCTTAACCTTTCTAAACGCATTTATGAAGAAATAAAATTTGAATTTATCAAATATCGACAAATAAAATGCAAAGACGGTTAGGAGCGCTGAATATATATATATATATATATTATATAATCTTGGCTAGGGTGCATGAAACCGTCTCTGGTAAGATATTATTCTATAAAAGCAAAAATCGTAGTGTAAGTATTCTGAACTGCTTACTGGAACACCAGGATACAGTGGCGCAGCCAGAATTCGGTTCTAGGGGGGGGGGGGGGGTTGAGTTTATAATAAAGATGGTCGCCGGTTATATGAATCATCGGTTAATGAAATCAGTCTTTTAAAGGAATGAAATCATAATGCTTTTCTCCGCAATTACGTTGGTTATGATTCATTAAAACAGCGTTTACAATATTAGAGTTACAAACTATAAAATGCATCAATGAAATAACACAAAACTTAGGTTAGATTTATAAAGTGTTTAAAAATGATGAGGGGAAAACTTAAAGATGGAAGTGCACAGTACAGCAATCACGAATTCTTATTCCTAACTTTAATAATAATGAAGCAATTTTAACAAAATTTTCAATAGACTTACTTACCTTGCTTTTTGCCAAATGTAACAAGTCATTTAGAACTTTTAGGACTAGAGTCTTGAAATTTTATATGGATGTTACTTAAAAGACGTAAATGCTCCCCTGAATTTATTTTTTCAATTCGAAATTTAAAAGAATGCAAGAGTAAGAAGCATTCTAAAATTGCGATTTATGTGACACAATTGGTATGAAAACTTGGAATTTGGCATGATGATTACTTTTATGTAGTAAATGCTTCCTTAGAACATTTTTAAAAGCATTTAAAATTTTAAAAGGATGAAATGAGCTGAAAACTTTCTAAAAGTGTTCTAAATTATGATTTAGTTGAAACTGTTAGTGTTAGAAACTTGAAATTTAGTATAGAGATTAATTTTAAGATGGAAATGCTTGGCATAAAGAATTTATTATAAATGGGAAATTTAAAGGTGTGAAACAGCTGAAAGCATTAAATTACGATTTATTTAGAACCTCACGTCATATCGGGCCTTTCGAAGACTATCTTTTTTCTATGCTAAAAGTAACTAAACGTCTGTATTTCGACACAATCCATTAAAAGCATCTTGGAAGATCAAAATTACAGCGCCTACAAAAATTTGGAAACGATATGATGAATAAAAGTATTTAAAAAAATCTGAGAATTTTTCGATGACAATGCAAAAAAAAAGTTGGGTATTTTGGCGTGCGTTTGCTCGGCGTCGGCTCATGTTTTCAGTATTAAATGGGACTTAGTATTTTTTGACGTGACTCTGTGTTTCTGTTCTCTTCGACTTTAGTCAAAGACTTAGACCTTTTTCACGGAATTTTAAAGAGGGGTTGGATTACAGTTATATTTAAAATCGAATAAAATTTCAAACAGTTCGGACAGTAACTTTTTTGTGTTGTTATTTTAAAGGACACGTCGCAAAAAAAAAAAAAAAAAAAAAGACGCGAGAAGAAAGCATTTCTTTTACAGCTAGATATATCAATATTTTTCAAAGGTCTGTAAAACCATTATATTTATAACCATGGCTTTACAAATTTGATAAAATCTGGTAGTCAGTAAAAAATTCTACCAGTAAAAAAATATAACATGCTCCACTCCAAAGTCACTAATTTTCAAAAGCACAAAAGTTTTTTATCAATTAATTGAGAAAAATAATAAGCCTATTGTAGGATTATTAGTTACATAGTTTAGAACAGTTACATCATTTAAAAAAAATGGTATAAACAAAGTTTTCTAATGAAATTTATCAAAATTACTTATCTATGAAAAAAAAAAAAATGTAAAGCCTGCATTAACCGGTATGTTCAGGAAATGCTGATTGCCGAAGGTTTCAAATGTCTGGATAAGTGAGTGCTGCAAAATCTATATCTGATGAGGGGGGCATGGATGAAACAGTGAAACAGGAAAACAATTTCTGCCTATTTTCGTGTCGAAGTCAGTCAAATAATTATTTTTTATTAATTTAAAATTTGCATTTGTTAAACTTATTTTTACCTAATTAAAAATGCCAAAAATGAGAAAAATGCCATTTATGGTCATTTCTTAGGTCAATTTTTGTACAAAAAATTATAATAATAATAAAAAAATCGGGTTAAATAACTTGGTGGCTAGATAGAAAAACTAAGTCGCCAGTGGCGACCTGGTGACTGCATTTGTCAAGACCTGTTTAAAACTGATGAAAAATTTATAGAATTCAGACTACTGGGATTATTTTTTTTAAACTATGAAACGAGAGACCTTTACGAGGAAAAGAAACAAACAACAACAACAAAAAAAAACCCCAACCAAACAAGAAGGTGTCTTTTAAAAATGCTTTTCTGTCTAATAATCAATATTTTTTAGTGAAAATTTCATTTAAAAATATAAAATTGATATAAGATGTATAATCATACAAATTGGAGGTAATTATCATGAGCCCAGGCACCGCCGGACGGGTCAGCTAGTGTAATTTTAATGACATGCAGATAGCATTCGTTAAAATGTAATAAGTGTAAATCAATGCATAACTAATATATTGCTGATCAATTTAAATTAATGCATGGTTAGCGTAAAATTGTGTGTAATTATAGATAGTATTTTTCTAAAAAAATGCATTTAACGCCTTTTTTTTTCAAAATCCATACTCACAGGCAGGGCTTAAATTCTAGGAAAAGAGAGTACCGGAGCTCATACATATAGCTATAAGCAAGAACCCGAAGGCTCTCATCCTGTGAAGAAACATATCGGAGACTTGAGGATTCCATGGAAAAAATCATATTTTATTTGAAGAAATATAGTTGAAAAAATGAGGCGGTCCCCCCGCACTCAGAACGTCTATATCTTCACATCATGAAAACTCAAAATCGAATGCCTTTTTTTGAGATGCCACAAATTTATCCGCATTGACCCATAGGGTACAGAAGAAAATTCGTTAGGGAGAAACACATTCTAATTTTTTTTTAACGCAAACCACCAAACCAGATTACCATATCAGCATCTTTATAACAAAAGAAAACTAACTGGTCCGAACTTAACATCCGCAGGAATTTTAGCATGCAGATGTATCGAGAAATATACGTTGCATTTTATCTTTCTTTATTTATTCTGTGATCCAAAATGTATGCATTAGGAAGGCACGCAGGTGCCAAACTGAAAATGATTTCATTTCTCATATGAAAACCGCAAGCACATACAAAAGCTGCGATAAAAGTGTTTAAGAATTATGTAATTTTAAATAGAAAGGAAAGATATTTTCTTTTCACAGAAGCGCGATAGAATTAAAAATAGCTAAAAGAGGAACCACAACTAATTTATAAAATTTTAACGATAAATATATGAATCTCCATCATAAGCAAGACGTCGTTGCTACATTACCAAGAAATGAAATATAGTCTTTAAATATGTGTACAGACCCCCTACGAAACAAATGATTCGAAAGAAAAACCGATTGCAAAAATCTGCTCATAATCGAAAAATAGCTTTTTATAATTTTAAGTACTTTTTTAAAATTCTTACTTTTGCAAAGATTTTTTTCCTGGGTACGCACATAACTTGGTCTTAGATATAACTGAGAACAAAAAACGCAAAAAAAAAGCCGCTTGAAACTGAGAGAGACTTACAAAGTGTATGTTTTGTTTCTCTGGAATTCGATGATCTGTTATTGTTTCGAACGTGGAACAAAGACAGAAATACAATTAAGAAACAGACCACTGTATACTATATAACTCAAAGCGTCTGTGTGAGAGTATATGACCCATCTTTTACTATAAGACGTCTCGACAAAGTGACGCAGTCCAAAAATCAAGTTTTGACATAACCTATGCGTGTAATATGCGCTTTCACAGTTTTAAGTAGAATTTTCGCTGTTTAATTGAATCACATTGTTGAATAGAATTTGATTTAAGAAAGCGGTGGATTCTGCCAAGGCGGAAAGGCCAAAAAACTTAATTTTAACTTTAGTAGTTTTGATTCATATAAGCGGCAATTATAGTAATTTTTTTTAGCTCTGGGGGGGGGGGGGGTTAACCCCGAAACCCCCCCCTTGGCTGCGCCACTGCCAGGATAACACTTACTGGAACTAGGATTAAGAAAATAAAATGTGTGATTAACCCTTTGACTGCGGACATGTACTCTGGTTGAAACTACGCAGAATTCGTGCGGTCTTTTAATTTGGGTACCACTGTTATTGAATAGTAATATTTTTCTTATTTTTTAAAGAAAGGAATTTTCTTCTTGGAAAGAAATTTTGCGATTGAATAGCAAGATAACTATTCTGAAATAGTGGTATTGAAATGTAAAAACTGAACGAACCTTGCTGCGTGGGTTTCGACACGACGACGTAGTCAAAAGATTAATAAGTAATTTGTTTTAGATAAATTTATGAAACATAATTAATTTTTCAATAAATTGTAATTAATTTTAATATAATTAAATTAAGAAGTTTTTTCTTGATTTTTTTTCCTTCTAAAAGCATTTATTCCTTGCCTTAAACCTTTGGCACACTGCGTCGGCGCGCCCCTGAATATATTGTTATCTCGTTATAAAAGAAATGCGGTTTTCTTCTCGCTTTTTTTTTGTTTGTTTATTTCTGCGTCGGGTCTTTTAATATAACAAAGAAAAAATAGTTCTCATCTTCATTTCTCTGAAATTTCAGACGGTTAGAAATATAACTGTACCCAAGATTTTAAAATTTCGTGAAAAATATGCATATTTAGTAGTGAAAACATAAGCCACAGCCCGCGTTTTGCCGTTTCCATCGGAAATTTTTCAGATTTTATTTTTTTAAATACTTTTACTCGTACGAACGTTTCGAAATTTTTACAAGTGATGTAAATCTGGTCTGCCTAGATGTTCTAAAAAATATGTTTTAAAATAAATGTGTGTTAAATAAGCCAATGTTTTTAAAAGGTTTAAAAATCGTATTTTTGAAAACAGTTTGCACCATCCAAAAGAAGAAGGTCTCAAATTTAAGACCATATTTTTTGTTTGTTGGTACCTCTAAAAGTATTGCCTGGGGGACCGTTTCAGTAAAAAAGAAAACGTCAACCGCAAAAACGGCCGATTTTGAATATTTTTGTCGAAGGATCAACAACGATATTTTTTCGAACTGATTGCGACGTTTAAGACGTAAAAATACGAACTATAAGAATATGTCTTTCGTTTTTCGTATCCCGAACGGTTTGGGCGATGAAGGTTAAAACAAAATGCCAAAAAAAAGAAAAGAAAAAAAAGCTAGCATTTGGTTCTTGCTCCCTTTCAACTAGAAAATCAGGTTCTGGGAATGCACGTCCGCGCCTGTCAATTTTTGCAAAAAAAGATCGCTTTTTTTATTAGTTTTCAATTACTATCTCGGTTAATTATCAAAAAATAAAAAATCTGAGCCGCAGGTGCATCAGGACCTGCCTTTGGACTACCCTCAATTAAATTTTCAGATCTCTAGGTGCGATACATTTCGCTAGACATCGTAAACAGGCAGGTACACCCACACACACAGAGCAAAATTTTCTTTTATTAATGAGGATTAGATGTATATGTTTGTTTTGTTAAATACATTGAAATAGTTTTCAATGATAATTAAATTTATTTAATTATGAATTAAACATATTTAAATTGGAAATATTTAAATTAAAATAACTTCATGAAATTAAAATTGTTTGCAAATCATGCAAGTTTATGAAAACTTCACTGTATATGAGCTTTTCATTTCGTGGCCCTTTTTGAATCTTTGATTGCATTCCTCCGAATGTCATTCGTCTTTCTCGAAAAAAAAAATGATGGGCATTTTCCTCAATCTTTGCTAAATTAAAAAAAGAATATTTTTTAGAAAAATAAACGGAAAGACAATAGAAATATTTTCGATAAAGTATATGGCTTATGTATATGGTATGTATATTAAAGTATATGGAAGCTGAAGTCGAAAGTGTGTTTAAGGTTGCTGTTCCTTTGGCGATAGTTTGAACATATTTTGGGATTTTATCATGGGGACCTTAAAAATGTCTGGATTACCTTATACCAGAACGTAGAGAATGTAAAAAAAAAATCCAGAGTGTTTCAATCAGGGCATATTGTACGTGTGTTGAAACAAAACTTAACTTTTGAAACAGGCTGTGAAAAGAACCGGACTGAAGAACTGTTTTTGGTAACTGAGTGTGTGCCGAGAGACCCTCCTGTATATCGAATTAAGGACCTGATGGACAAACCCATTAAAGGAACCTTCTACCCACAAGAACCTCAAAGAGTGCAACTGAAAGAGATTGAAGAGATTTTAGGGAAGGGTTTGCGAAATGGTCGTGTCGAATATCATGTGAAATTCAAGAGATATCCAACCGAATTCAATCAATGGATTGCTTCTTCTGATTTTTTTCCTTAAAAGACCGTTCAAGAATTTCAAAAGATCATTCAGAAGTATGTCGTTCTGTCTAACGTTACCCTCAGACAGTTCCAGAAATTACTTTCCTGATAATAAAATTTCTCACTTTATTACTTGATTTCCCGCTCCTATTGAATTGAAGGGAGAATGGGTAGTAGGACTCGTGGAATTTATTTATCCGAATACCTGGTATAATGTGAATCCTCATCCGAACTTGGTCGGATCCGACTTGAACAATGGAAAGCTAATTGTTAGACGAATTTCACCGGGAGTTTATGAGACAGTACTGGATATTTTGATGCAATAGCTATAAAAGACATTGAAAAAAAGTTAAAAAGTTCGTTCGCCTACAACATCATCACGAAAAGAAGGACTGTCAATACGGGAGATAACGTGAAAATGATATTGCATAATTGTTTATCATACATGTTGCGATTCAAACAGTGTGAAATTGAATTCTTAGACAGCAATGTTGAACAAACGATGAATAGTTCGTATGTGGGAGATCCATGTGCTAATTATAGAGTGTTGATGATCTATTCGGATATTGTGGAACCGCAAATTGGGGGGTGGGGTGGGGTGGGGTGTTGGCACCCCTGTTACGTTTTTTAAATGTCACCGGAAAATATATTTGTGTGAAATTCGATCGACTGCATTACTTTCCTATCACTCGAAAATCATTAGACTCTCTAGAATTCATTATAAGGTACCATCTAGGTGAATTAACGACATTTGAACGAGGGCGGTCATACGTGAAACTTCACTTTCGTCACAAATAGCACTTGTGTGATGTTTGTTCTCTCTCAGTGTTGAGCGACAAGTTTTGAAGATTATTATACCCAATAGTCGGGTAGTGGTTTAAAACATTATCAAGGCACTATTTTACAAAGAGGGTATGAATTCAGTGGGCTGTGTCGATCCATTTTTGTGCAGTGGTGCCCCTCTTCTAAACAGGGGCGAAAGCAGTGGGCAACCAATTGTTTCATATGTGTGTGAATGTGTTAAATGATCTGACACGAAGTGAATACAATAAAGTATCCTCCAAGCGACGCGATGGTTAAAAGTCAAGTTTTATGAAAGTGGCGTTAAATTTGGTTGGAAACCCAGCATGTTATAAATAAAAAAAAAACCTGCAGAAAAGTTTTGAATTTTTCAAAAAACGAGCATATCTTCGTGAATATACGTGTTATTCTTAGACAAATACATATACGCGTTGTACATGACCTATTTAATCATTTCCTAGAGCTACAGATAATTTCTAGCTTTTATGATAAAGGGTGATCACAAATATATAATTTTTCAATTTGTACTTGGTCCCCTAAATGTCTTCCGGGTTAACACTGAAAAATATGAAGGAAAACATGTGCTTTACATCCACGGAATTTCAAGAACAATTCATGAAGTATATCTTTAGATTTTCAACAAAACTTCTAAAATCAATAGTGCCCGGATATTTAAGACCTCAGATAGTGTAAGAAACTTTATGCTCATTTTGGATCTCAAAGATAAGTTTGAAAAACTAGTGTTTTGTTACCATCACAAAAATTTCTTCTATATCATTCTAATACATTACATAAATAGTTGAATAACACTCCAACAAATGCGAAAAATATATTTGTTTTTAATTTAACGAATAAAACAAGCACAGAACAGCAGCGCCCCTTTTTGTGCATTGAAATTTAAAATTAGATCAACATATATATTTTTAATTATTATAAAATTTAGTGCGTTTCTACCCAATATAAACTGAGATAACGTACAATGTTAATTGGAAAAGGCATAGTATGATTCTAGTAAAGGGATAAAAGTTAATATCTAACAATATAGTTTTTCATAAGCATCTTTCACATTAAATTTGGTGAAACTTCACCCCATACATGATGAGATGTAGCTATCACAGAAATAGTAGAAAACACAACAAAGAAGCGTCACCTGTTAGGCTATAAATACTAAAACCTAATCAGCACCAAATTACGCCAAGGTGTAACAGAATGTGGAGTTTTATGAATTTCCGTATATAAGTTTTAAAGAAAAATTTAAGTTTTTAAGACCAAAAAATTTGTAGAACAAATGACAGACTGACAGTCATTTTCCAAAATTTGGCAGATTCTCTTCAGGACATCCTGAAACGTGTAAATAAATAAATTAATTTAAAAAAAAAACAGAAGTTGAAAATTTTCACCATTGCAGTTTTATGTATATAAAAGAAAATGTAAATAAACAAAAATTCAGTATTTTTCCATTCTGGTCAATTACTGGTGAAGTTGACATTTCAGGAATCCAGTAGTTGACTGGTCCCTAATAACTATATAAATCGTAATTTTTTAGAGAAAAATACATTTATTTACATAAAACAAACATAAATGAACTACATATATCAATTAATAAACCAGGATAATTAACTGGAACTTTATATATATATTGGGTCATCCGGAAAGTTCTGCGGTTTTTCAAAGCGAATCGCGGTTTCCTCTAGTTATTTTGCTACTGCTGATAAGGAGTGACTTTGAATGACCCAGATATATAAATTCGGTCTTTTCTGCTTACGCCGCATAGTTCTCGCTTGTGCTGTGGCATAATTTTTGTTTCAGTGCAGTGCTAAAAATGGTGAACCAAAGGCTTAATTTTCGTCAATTATGCACTTTTATTTGAAGAAAGGTAAAAATGGTAGTCAGACTGCTCTTAAATTTGTGCTGTATATGTAATATACATACTGTATATATAAATAGTGCTATTTCAGATGACACAGTTCGAAGGTGGTTTGAGAAGTTTAAGCGCGGAAATTTCAGCCTCGAAGATGATGCCGCTTTGGACAACCATCATCTGTAAAAGAGGACCCCTTGAAAGAAGCTATCGCTGAAAATCCACGTTACACAATTCAGGAGCTAAAATACACTAAATATTCCAAAAAGTACAGTGTATGATCACTTGATAGCTTCTTTTAAGAGGTCCTTTTAGAAATTTCTTTTCCGAAAGAATAAACAACAAAGCCTTCATTAAAAATTGAATTCTAAATGTTTGCAAACAGTTTGATTTCCCTATAAGGAGAGTTTCTTAGGTGAAGAATTTAAAAAGCCTTTGTAATATATATATATTTTAATTCTGCAAGCGAATTTCTAACTATCTGAAATTCATAAAAACAATTATATTACAGAATACGTTTCCTGAAATCCTTGTGATAAATACTGAATTTAAAAACGGGAAATTTAAATGCTTTATAATTCTTAGAAACTTCTATTCCAAAAGAATAAGCATTCTCTAAAAATCTAATTCTGAATGTTTGCAAACAATTTGACTACACGAAAAAGGGAGTTCTTTAGGTGAATAATTTATAACAGCCTTTAAGATATTTTTTTAATTCAGCAAGCAAATTCCTAACTACCTGAAATTCATAAAAACAATTATATTACAGAGAAGCTGGATAAAATGATTGATATTTCAATTAAGACAGCTGCACACTTCTACTACCAGTAACGTAGCAATATTTTGAAAAACATTTCCTACATATAGGTAAGACGTGTGACATGTTTGAAAGGATGCATTCAGATTAAACGTTAGTAACCTCCAAGAATCCTTTAGAAAATACCACATATTATTAAGTCGTGAAAAATATTTTATTAGTTTTTAATTCTTTCTCGTTTATTTATATTTTATTCTCTAAGAATATTTTCTCATCTCCCAGAATATTTTTTTAGCGCTTTGTGTCAAAATACTTTGCATAACATCCTTGAACATCCTTGACTTTTACTTTTCTATTTATTTACATTAGTTTTAGAGTCAGAAGAGCGATTTCAAGTTTATGGAAAGGTCTTTAGTTGGAAATACAAATATTACCGAAGACATAAGTTTTCAAAGTTTGAGTCACGACTGTGTGCAGCCATTTGAACTGTGATCCTTAAAAATGACCCTCATCACGTCATACACAAATATGATCCCTCTCTTCAAAGCCCACGCATCTGTAGCTTAAGTGAATTCTTTGTCTTTAATTCTGCTATAGTGATGTCCGTTAATTAGATTTTATACATGGACATGTCTGAAGAAAAACTTGCCTTTTATATAAAATTGACAAGAATTGTATTACTATACAGGGTTATTAAAAAAAATTGGATAAACTTGAGGAGGTGGTACGGCACACTACAACAAGCAATCTTCACATGGGAAACTAGGGTAACAATCCATTTATTCAGTCAAAAGTACAGGATGTCTCACTCGAATCCGAATTTGGATATTTGGGTGATCACTTTAAAAATAATGAAGATATTTTAACGAAATTTGAAATAGACTGATTTTCCTTTGTGTAGAATGTAAGGTATTTCGCGAAATGGTATCATTCTTATCCAAATACCGCTGAACTAGATGCTTCATATTTCCGAACGTAATTTACAGTTTGTACGCTTTCACTTATTGAAACGCTGTACACTTTCATCACTTTTCATGATGTCATAGAATTTCACTCAAAGGAAGGTAAGTCTGATGAAAATTGCTTTAAAATATCTTTATACTACTTAGTTACGAACGATAGTTATGTTCAGATTGGAGTGAGACACTCTGTATTTTTGAGTGAAGAAATTAATTAAGACCATGGTTTACTATTTAAAAATTTTTTGGTCAGTTTTCAATAGCACCTCTTAAAGTTTATGCAATCTTTTTTGAATGACCCTCTAAATTTAAGATAAATCAAAGAATTCGAATTTGATGCAAAATATTTTTCATAATTCAATAATGAATAGATTAATCTTAAATTTTGAAATTTAGCTTTGAAGTGAAGCGATCTAAGGAAATAGTTCAACAATTTTAATGATAAATATCAAAGAAAGAAATTTTATTCACATTATAAATTATTTTGGTATCTTATTTTGAGAAAAATAGGTACAAAATATTTTTAATTTCAGTGCCTAAAACTACTTTTATTCCTCTTAAGAGTAAATACTTTCTAAAGCATAATTGCTGAGGGAAGAAATTAATGATTGATATACAAATGCTGTTTACAAAGAAAATTTAAACAAGCTTGATAAGTGCCAAATATGCTTAACGGCATACAAATTCTTTCTTCCAAAGACAATGGAAGCAGCTGGGTCAGATAGGGCTTTGACTTTCATTTTCGCATTGATCGTTGACAATGATTCGTTCAAAAATTAATCTTAATGTAATATGACAATTTAAAATAGAGTCTCCAAAACCAAAGCTAGTCAATTATACTTCTATTCTCTCTTTTTATAATATGAATTCGGTTATAAATTAAGTTATAAACAAACTTTGAACATTAATATGAAGTTACTTATACGTATCAACTATCAACGCATCAGTCTGCTTATCAGATAAAATGTTTTGATCCCTATTCTACAGGCATAAAATGCGACACGGGAAACTTATGGAACCGATTATTATAGAGCTTAATCATTCTACATATTTTTAGCAATTTAAATAAATAAGCTATAAATTTTAAGCTACAGTTCCTTCTAAAACAACTCGTAGGAAGAAGTTTGTTTATTTTCTCCAACTCTGTTCTCTTAATCGTGTTATAGTAGACTATTTGAAATACATTAAACTTTTCAAATGGTATTTTTACGATAGAAAGAACTAAATGTATGCTGAAGTAAAACATTTTCTTTATTTTCAGTTGTCAAGGAATTTTCTTTTACAGTTTTCAGTGTCATTTATGGTTGCGCGTGTTCCCGGTTATTAACTCCACATACTAATACTTCAGCATGCATCCTAGAGGGAAACAGGAACACCCTTGATTCTTTTCTAACATGAAATACGATGATCAGCATTCAACTTGAACTTTGCTGTGCAACATACTGGTCATAAATTTCAGAATTTGCATCGTTTCTTTCTTTCTTTTTTTTTCGGAAATCGAGATAGCGATTCAACGACCCCTTGTGCTGTACCCTTCACACAATACCGCACGCAATTCAACAGTAGCTTTTAGTGGAATTTACTAGAATGATTATATATTTTTTTCTCACTGTCTGATCGCCTTTATTTATGTTAAAGCTTCAGTTGATGACCTAGAGTTTCTGCTAAAAACTCAATTCAAGAGTCTCGCCATATATATTTATTGTTATTTTTTTATTAGCACTTTGAGAAAAATTTGTGTCGTTTCAGAATAATTTGATGAGTTTGAATTAAAGCTCTTTATAAACGTTTAATTTTTCCTTTCAAAGAAATTTTTTAATAAATTTGAGCAATCACAAACAAGTAAAAAATATTAGTAGATATTTATTTTTTCATTCTGAAATAAAGAAAATCACTTTTTTCTGCAGTAAAACTATTTACTACATGCACAAGTAATAAATGTACCTATATATTTAACGTTGGTAAATAATAATAACAAAAATAATAACAAAAGAACAAAAGAGATTTACAATCAACCATTTTTAAAACTAAGCCGAAAGATTTTTCTTCTCCTGTAAAACTTTTTAAAACTATACTGAGATATTTTTTATCATATGACTATCTTCTTTTTGCATTAGCCAATATTTTCCTTTCTTCGAAAATTTTTACAAATTTTAGCCGCTAAGTAGTGATTTCTAGAACTCTAGTCAGATATTTGACAATAACGTATGGAAATATTTTTAAAACTCTTTCTGAAAAAATTTCACACGGGAAAACAGGTTTCTTTAAATTATCATTATTATAAAATTCCGTAGTTTTTATAGCGAAATCTATTAACACGTAAACCATCTGCTATTTATTTTGTAACCGTGTGTGAACAAGGGGATATTTTAACTATATGTTCCAATTAATCATGTATTCTGGCCTAATATTACATTGTTTGGCAAAAATATATGTGATATTTACATTTGTAGTTTCTGTATATACAATTACTGTATGTGCAGTAACTTAGTATATTAATAAATAATTAGTTTGAACCATTACTATTATTATATGTTTTATTTATAAAATATATATGAATAGAGAAAATATGACTTTTAAAATCATGCAATATATTTGGGTAACGTCCAAAAATGGAGAACCACGGAGGTAGATGATTCAGTCCTAATCTCTCTGAAACACGGGTATCATGTGAAAAAAAAAAAAAAAAAACTTTGAAAGTGACAGTCTATAGAAAAACCATGCACTGAAAATAACCGGAAAATCTGCACAGAATAATAAACGCCCTTTTTTTCAAATGGGCGATTTTTTTTTACCATCAAATAACAGACAAGCATTCTTCTTTTTTAAATGCTGGAATATCAAGATTTTAACAAGTATTACTTATTTACCAACTAAAGTACCTGAAAAACTCTTGTAACCTAAAGCTATGCATATATAATGAACAAAGTCTAAGATAAAAACTTTTAACTTTTGAATTAAACAAGTCATTTTGAAACAAAAGAGTCAACGCGAATGCAATAGAGTGTTTCTTAATAATCGACTTGCTTGCAGTTATGTAAAAAACTCATGTTATTATCCATGCCTATTTTTTATTTACTTAGCGCCAGTTGACGTATTTTAGCAAGAGAGTATTTTTCTGACAGCGAAATTCAATTTAATTCACGTTGTTGCCATTTGAGTGTCTTTATAAATGAAAGAGTAGTGGCATATATGACGCATGCCTAGATTAGAAGTTTTAGTCCAAAGTGTTGAAACCCACATCCTAGATCTTGAAAACACTCACTCATAGTTCTTTTATATGAGTGAGACAAGTCACCAACATTAGCTTTGCAATAATGTCTAAGTCGTCAAGATTTTGTTCAAAATCCTCTCAACCAATCAAATTTTATTGCTCCTATGTCTCCACTATCTTATGTGAAAACACTATAGCTGCTCATTACTCACGGTTTCGTCCAAAATCTTCTAGACCAATCCAATGTTATTGCTCCTGTGTCACTACTTTCTTATTTATAAAGACACTCTAGTTGCTCATTGCTCAAGATTTTGCACAAAATACTTTTGACCAATCAAATTTGATGCCTCGTATGCCACTTCTCTCACATTTATAAAGACAATCTGTTGCTCATCGCTGATGTTTGAAACGTAGTAAACCATCATATATTAAAATAATTGACCTGTACCTGTAAAAAAAACTATACACGATATGATGAGTCCTTTCAGCTTAAAACCTTCGCAGGTGTACTAGAATTGTATGTAAAAGTTACATTCAAATACGTTCAGTGGTTGTTTAGAAAATTGTGGACATATACACACATAACGACCGAAAATAGAAGCTTCTTTTTTTGAAATGGCTTAAAAAATAAAAAATCATGTTTCCCAACATTTTGCAGCAATTTATCCACTATTTTGTCACAAAATATTAGTTATTATAAAACATACTATTAAAGACTACTTTCTTGAAGAAACTGAATAAAGTTAAAAAACAATGGAAATTTTAAATATTTTGATGGGAAATAATTTTAGAAAACTGTGCGAACTTTTTTATTACCCTCCAGTTTTAAGAATCATTAGCGCGATTATTTAAAAAGCGTCTAATACATAAAAAAATATTGTGAATGAATAAGCTACGTCATTTTTAACTTAAAATAGTACTAGGAATTATAATGAAGAATATAAAACAAATGCGCACACCACATTTAATATTTTTCAACAAAAGAGTTAAATGATTATAATTTTTATGATAATTTAAGACCTTGTTAATTATTATTTAAATGTGCTGGATATTTAAATATTTTCCGTGAAAAAGAGAGGCTCAGGGACTAATATTTATTTGGGCCACACTTCCTATATTGTCACATAAAATAAAAAATTTCGATAAATTAGAATACATATATGAAGATATTACATACTTAGATACATTCATTTTTGTTTTTGATCTTATCCAGCTCTAAAAGTACAATATATTAATTATAATCAGTTCAAGGTTAAAACATATATCAAAAATCGTTTTTACATGAAGTGCATTCCAAGTATGGGAGCTAAGGGCCACAACCTAAGTTGTCCATTGCTTTAATATAGCCTTATGTAATCCTCTTGTTCAGTTGATTTTGACCGCAACATGTGGTCAGCACCGGCCTTCTTAACCCATTGACGAGGAGAATCTTTTACACTTTTTTAATTTTTCAACACCAGTTGACACCAGTTTTTCCATACTGTAATTTTGACTTATTTAATCTGTCTAAATTTCAGATTAGATAAGGGGAAATTTTCCGTGCTAAAATTATGGTTTCCAAATTTAAATGTTTCGTGTGCCTTAAGTGGCAAGTTTTCTTGCCAACCGGTGTTAATGAGTTAAAAGGGCCCTGCCCGGTTGCAAAAAATATTTGCCAACTTACATTTTTTGGAGATAAAAAAAATTCTTATTGGGGAATCCCTAATAGCGGGGGGTGGGTGGTGTGGGTCTAGAAGCAAAACTTTTGTGACCATAATTTTTCTTTCGAAAATCTTAAATCTCATACGGTTAAAAACAAGAACGAAAAATAATGCGTCAAGCATAGATTATGTAACACTTTCCAACGCTTCCAAAATAATTTTACAAATCATTACCGTTTAATAAGCTGAAAGATAACATCTACGTAAACAATTTGGAAAACGCATAACATATTTAAAAACGTAATTTCAGGAATTTCCAACATATATTTCCAACATATACAATATTCGGAAAAATATCAGAATACTTTTATTCAGCCCTGTATATGATCTATAGATTTGTATATATACTACATAGGATGTTAAATTTTAGTTTAGTTAGAAACGCGTAGCACAGTTTAAAACCCCCCTTCTGGAGTTTCTGTTAATAAACGAAAATGTGTTCTCAAACTTTTGTGCTACCCTGTATATGATCTACAAAATTTATGCACACCAAGTAATAGACAAAAAGTGAGTTAAATTTAAAATTGCGTTCAGAAACTTAAAACGCACTTCCAGGAATTATTGTTAACAGACAGTAGAGAATTCTTTTGTGTGTCTCTGTAAATGAACGATGACTGCTGTACACACAGTATTTTGTAGTAAGCTTCTTGTAATGCACCTCAGTGATATATATAAATTTCAATGCGTTTAAAATAGTGAAACATTATTTAATTAAACCGCAAACGATTTTTCTCCATAGACGTAATATAACGGATTTATTTTAACTGTCCCTGTAAAGTAACTATAAGTGCTATGCACACCCTATTCCATATTAAGCTTCTTGTAATGCACCTTAGTGATATATATCAGTTACAATGTGTTTGAAATTGTGAAACATCATTAAAATAAACCGCAAATGATTTTCCCCATAGACCGTAATGTAACGGAATTCTTTTGAGTGTCCCTGTAAAAAAACTATAAGTGCTACACACTTCAGTTGAAATAGAGAACATGCTATGGATAACGACAATAACATATAAAAATTGCAGGACAATCCGAGCATATTTACGGGAGTTAGAGCACGGACATACGGCCATACGGCAGACGGCAGACAAACCGATGTCATAAACACTTTTCAACTAGGTTGGAAAGTGTTAATGAGACCTGGATGTATGGCACTCACCCACACGCCTTTGGCCGGCCTTACATGTATAGTAGTACAGTTCGAAATTACTTATTTTAAAACCCATCATTTCTTCTCAATAAAAATAAAAAATCTAAAGAATATTTCCAAAATTTTTATATTTGTTTCCTTTCGAGATAAAGATGAAAAAGCCTGAAAAATAAAATTTTTATCTTTTTAATTTTAAAAGTCACAAATAGTGTTAACCATTGACCCGTTTTATGACATAGAAATAGTTTATCATTCTAAGTAACACCGATGATTATTCTTCTTAATCACCTAAATAAGCCTGGATAGCTTTTCAAGATTTTAATGCCGTGTGGCCAGAATTAAAACACCCCTACTCTAACCTCTTTGTATATCGAACTACTCAGTGTAAAGGCTTCAAAATTTATACACATCTATTCAAGACATGGGGAAAAGGATTACGCGAAAAAAGTTTTAGCTCCAGAAACATCGATAGCTGGCGCTATACAACAGAAAATATGAAAGAAACAACAACAAAAAATAATAAAAAAATCAAACACATGCGAAATGAAAATATTCCTTTATAATTTCTATTACCCTTATGGGAAAAAATGAAATAAAAAAAACAAAGAAGCTTAAACTGCCATTGTAACTGCAATTTAGCACTTTAAGCACAAAAATTTGCATAAACCCATGGATTGCAGCCATGTTCTGGGTATAAAAGTGAATAAAAACTGGGGAGTGTGTCTTTCTTATCAGTGATAGCTATTACGCAGCCAGACCACGCTTTGTTTGTGAAGCTCTTTTATGAAAGCAAAAGAAATGCTGCAGAGGCACTTAGAGAGTTTTGCCGACTTAATAATTTTCTCAAAGGGCTATTTCTTCTACAAGCTCTCAGGAGACCGATAGCTCGATTCGAGAAAACTGGAAAACTTGGAGTTCAGCATGGTCGAGAACGCAAACTGGTTCATTCAGATGTCGTTAAAGATGTTGCCACAGATATTTTTGAACAGTAATGGATAATGTTGTAGGTTGTAGCAGTGCACTTGTGGTGTCACGATACTTGGGTGTTCCCTGTTGCACTGTGTGGAACGTACTTAGAAAAATTGTGCATTGTTTCCCGTACAAAATCAGTCATAATCAAAAGTTGCTGGCCATTGACAGGGGAAAAAGCGATTGACCTTTGTATTGAAATTCTTTGTTAGAGTTGAAGTGGCTTTATCGTGGCCATGGCAAATTCTGTGGAGCGATGAGGCCCATTTCTACCTCAGTAGAACTGTGAACACCCGTATCTGTAGCATCTGGGACACGGAGAACCCCCGTCTTTTCCAAGACATTCCACTCCACTCACCGAAAGTTAAGTCTGGTGTGGATTCACAGCCACATTCATTCTTGGACCATTCTTTTCGAAGAGACTACTTGCAGTGTTTCTGTGACTTGCACTGTGATGGCCTACAGGTACAAAAGAATGCTCGAAATTTTTGTTGTACAACATTTGCAATAGCGTAAATCTTGACTCCATTACCTTTATGCAAGATGGAGAGCCTCCACACAGTGGAGTATGTGTACAGCAGCTTCTTCGGCAACATTTCACTAGTGTCAGAGTAATCAGTCGTGCGTTTCCGACAACCTGACCATCCCGTTCTCCGTATCTTAATCCGTGTGATTTTTGTTTGTGGGGATACTTTTGAAAAATCTTGTTTATCGATGGCGTCTGGTCACCTTTGCAGACTTGAAATAAGGTACCACTCCGTATGTGAGAAGCACCTCAGTCAACCAGTTACGATCCAAAGTTTAACAAGCTGTCCACAGACTGCAGATTTTGCATCTTTAAGAAGGGAACCATATTGAGCAGCATACCCTGCTTCGATAAAGTCCTGTCTTTTCAGGAAAAATACAGTCGTACAGCGCCATCTATCGGTGATTTTAGGAACTGCATTTTTTGCACAGTGCGTTTCCCCATGTCTTAAACAGAATGTGTATAAAATTTGAAGCAGATACTATGAGTAGTTTAATATGTAGAGAGACCGGAGTACGGGTGTTTTGATTCTGGTCACATTGTATATTAGCAACGACTTTACTCACTTTCGATAGTAGTCTGACAGCTGGCGTGCATTTTAGGGTAGGTATTTGAGACACATTGAAAATTTGTGTATCACTCCTTTTGCGATGTCTAAATACAGAATCGAAGACCTGGCTGAGGAGTTATGAAGCCTTGGCCAACCCTTTAATTTTTGAATTCACAAAAAAATTCTTGAGGTATTTTGAAATTTTAACACCTTCGCGATGAGCGTCTTTTACAGAATTTTTAATCTTTTACCACCGGTTTTTCAAAACAGAAATTTTCGCCTAATTGAATCGCAGAAATGCTAAGATTTAATACGGCAAAGCTTGCAATAAAAAATAACTGGTGGCAATAATCGATGATTCTCAGCATCTTATGCGTCACGTATACGCGTCACTCGTCCCCAAGGGGTTAATATATTTAAATTTAACATTTAAGTACTTGGTAGACCAAGCCTCGCTAGGTAGTTCTTTTAAAATTCATACTGTATTTGAGTAAAGACAAAATTTTATTATTCATTTCTACATAAAAATATAATTTCTAGTTTCTGAAAATTATAATAACAATTGCTGTCAATTCATTATTTTTTGCGTTTTTTGTATATATTATATATATATATATATATATATATATATATATATATATATATATATATATATGTTATACTTTTGCATATATGTGATTATAGAATTCCCACGCCAGACACTCTAGCAACAGGCTACACAGCACTTTCTGATAGCCAGCTCATGAGGTAGACACCCAACCCAGAATAGAAATGATGAGATATGTAATAATTTTCATGAGCTAGTCGTGAGAACTGATTTTTCAATTTTGAGCCAGAGTACAGCTAGAAGTCAAATCGGGCAGACAGTTCGATGTGCACTCTCGTAGGAGATAGTTGAAGGCTGATATGAGTAGTGTATCTTTGCCGGTTTGACGTCATCTGGTGTGCGGTGGTGGTGGCTGTGGTGGACTGTGGAACTGTGGTGGATTGTGGTGGTGGAAAAGACTGTCGCGTGTTGGTGGTGGAGCGTGCTGGTGTACGGTGGTGGAATGTCACCTGTAAGACGAGAGGATTTTTTTTTTCGAAAATAATTGGGGGACATAGAAATTTTTCGACTAATTTTTTTTTCGATGGAAATATTTTGTCGACTAATTTTTTTTATTATTTTAAGAACATTGAAAATTTTTTGAAAATAATTTTGTGAGATAGAAATTTTTTCTCGGGAATATTTTTATTATTATTATTTTGGGAACTTCGAAAATCTTTTCGCGTACGATAAAAATTATTTTTATTTAGCGAACTTTTTTGTGCGAGGAATATTTTTGAACATTTTTATTTTTATTTTGGGAAGATAGAAAATTTTTGTGTGAGGAAAAATTTCGAAAAGTATTATGGGAACTTTGAAAATAATTTTGTAGAGAATTTTTTTTTAAATTGTGGACCCACCATGACCGCCCTCTATGAAAAAATTTCACAACGCCACAATTTTGTTTATGTACACTATCAGGCATACCTCCTATATAAGATTTTTCCTGTTTTTATCACCCAGTCATCATCGTCCATGTCCTGAGAGAGACCTGTAAAGAAACAAAACCAAAAAGTGTTACATGTTTGTTAGGATGGGTTCATGGGTTTGAAATGAGAAAAAAATGACTAACCTTCTCCAATCTTTCTCTTGGAGATACCTGTAATGTCAGGAATTATTTTTGAATTCTTTATTTTTAGGAAAGGTAAAATTTATAAAATAAATAAATAAAAAGAGAGTTACCTTGTTCTGCAAAACACGAGATTTTTTCTGCATGTCAAAACTTGTTCGACCATTCATCTACTGACCTAAAGAAAAAAAGTCCTTCCGGCCTATACCGGGAGAAAAAGGTAGCTTTCATAGTCCATGCTTTTAAAAATTCAACTCATTTTACTCAAACACCCGAAGCTAAAATGTTTTGAACCCGATTATAGAAGAGTCAATACCGGTTTTCGTTAATACTGAATTTGAATGCGAATTTCAGTGTGCGGTGGTGAAATGTCACCTGTAAGACGAGGGGATTATTTTGTATTTTCTTCTCGAAAATAATTAGGGGACTTAGAAATTGTTCAACTAATTTTTTTTTCGATGGAAATTTTTTTTGATGGAATTTTTTAACATAACAAAAATCAGATTGTTTCAAAATGTCAGCCACCCTAGAATTTTAAACTGCCATATCTCAGCCATTTTTTAAAATACAGCCAAAACAAGAAATATTCCAGAATCTTTGTATCACGTTCTAACACTTAACAGAATTTTTTTTTAGTTTATAATTTTTTTGTACATTTTTTTGAATTTTTAAAAATTTAAAATTTTTTTAACTGGCCGCCATTTTAAAACAAGATGGCGGATGAAGCTGTCCAACGAACTCGGTCGAGACCTTGGTACACATATTCAGTCACATCAGAATCAATTCATAAATAAGATGTTATAGCATGACATATGTCAGATATATATATATATATATAAATCAACATTTGAACGGAGGGTGGTCTGGGGGTCATGATCGGTGAAAATATAACAAAATTTTTTGGAATTACTTTCCTCTGAACGGCTGCAATACACAGCTTTTTGTAGTGAAAGCTACCTAATAGAGAGTGAGTCAATCCATTCAAATTGTTCAGTAAATAAAAAAAAATTAAAAAGAGAATTACTTTGTTCTGCAAAACAGGGGATTCATCTTCGAAGCCTTCTATCACATTTCTCCACTCAGCAACTCTCAGCAAGTTACGACATTCTTTCACTCAACAAGGCAAGGCACGGCGTTTCTCCACTCAACATGTCACAACATGTCACATTCAGCCAGCTAGGGTAAGGCAGCACCGCATTCAGATGAGGGAAGGCATCAAGTTGAGGCAAGTTACATGTCATATTCATACAAGACGGTAAAACAGCAAGGCAGAGTAAGGCAGCAAGGCACGGCATGTCATTTTCACCATATGTTGAGTTAAGTCATTCAAAGAAAAAGGGTGATGTGGAAGTTTTATCTACCTGCTATGAATAGTGATGATAGCCCGCACATACGCACCACTTGAAAAAATAATTTTTTTCACTTCTTGAAAAGAGTGACATCATTTTGTCAATTTATGACACCTATAGCATACAAGAAAAAGAATTTTTTTTCAGTTCTTGAAAAGGATGACATCATTATTCTGTCAGTTCATGACATATAAATTTGTGATGTGGCATCACAGTTTACAACATGTGACTTTAACAATAGAAAAGAAGAATTGTTAGCGCACCTTGGAAACTATTTCTTTTGATGAGAAGAAGATTAGTATGAGCGCACCTTGAATGCTATTTCTTTGGATTAGAAGAAGAAGAAATATTGAATAAAACCTGGAATTGTTTGCAGCACGTGACTTAAAGATGTGTAAAGGAGCCTTTGTATCGAACCTTGGAAAATATCATATAGTGACTTGAAAAAAATATTAAAAAAGCATTTTTTCAGTACTTGAAAAAGAGTGATCTCACTCTGTCAGTTCATGACACACAGTTTCTTAATGTTGCATCACAGTTTAAAATAGTTGACTTGAAAAATGAAGATATTTTACACAAGACGAAGAAGACTTGAAACAATGAAGATATTATTTATGAAGATATATTTATGTTCGCCTTGAAAAAATATTGGAAAATGACTTGAACGTTTTAATGTTGCACATCGAAGAAGCCTTGAATGCGGCCCCCGCATTAATGATAAACGTTGCAGTGAGAATTGGTACACAGAATGTCTTTGTTACGAGGATGAAAAAAATATGATGAATAGAAGAACGATGAAAGTCCTTCATGTATTTAATGAAGATGAATGGAGGAACGATAAAAGTCCTTGATGACTTCCACGAAGATGAATGGGAGAACGATAAAAGTCCTTGATGTTTTTCACGAAGATAAAAAGAAAACTGTATCTTGAAGAATGGCCCACCATAGGCCCGATGCTTTTCGATAAAGCATCACACTAAAAAAAGAAGAATTATTTATATTTCTATTTACCTCATTGCCCCTTTTTCGTGAAGCCTTTGGATGACGATCAAATTATTATTATTATTATTATTATTAAAAAGAGGAATAGTACTTCTTGAAAGAAACCTCTATGAGAAAAGAACTCATAAAAATAGAATGTCTTGCAACAATCTTGAATCATTCTTGATATTTCTTGTTAGAAAAAATACTCACCATCTGCCTGATGCTTTTTGATAAAGCATCACACCAAAAAAAAAAGAAGAATTTTTTATATTTATATTTACCTCATTGGCTTCTTTTTCGTGAAGCCTTTGGATGACGATCGAATTATTATTATTATTTAAAAAAAAGGAATAGTGATTGTTTAAAGAAACCTCTATGAGAAAAAAACTCATAAAAATAGAATGTCTTACAACAATCTTGAATCATTCTTGATATTTCTTGTTAGAAAAAATACCCACCATCCCCCCGATGCACACAGACATTGCATCGCCTCAAAAAAAAGAAGAAATTATGTATTATTATTATTATTGATTTTGTAGTAGCCATGAGCATAGGTGTGTATCCCGTCATCCAATATATACCGTTTATGATCCAGTGGAGAAAGGGCCACTTTATTTTGCTTGATAGTATGAATGATATGATGCTCACTTTGTATTCGGTATTGAACTTCCCTGGATATTTTCGATTGTAGTAATGCTTCTTTTTAATTTTCATGCTTGCTTTTTTATTTACGACGCTCCGAGATTTCCCCTTTGCTGTTTTCTTTTTACCCTTTGAAGATTGTAGCGAGTACATCTTGACTAGCAGCCTCACAAATTCATATTTCTCTATCATTTTCTCGTGTTTAATTTAGTAATTTAGTATAGTAGGCAAGTTTCGGGAAAAACGATCCAGCCGTTAACGATATAATTCATAATCGGGAAAATCACTTGCTCGTTTAATATATATGATTAAACAAAATAAGAGAAAATCCAAACTATTTGGTCAGGTTTAAAATGTTACTAGGCGGTTTCAAATAAGTATTTCATGAGTATGAAAAAAAATAGAAGCACGCTGAAATGTACACAGAACACTCATTGTACTAAAAAAGAGATATTTATAAGAAGTCAAGTCAACGCGATTGTTAAGGAGCAATTACAGTGGGTCGCAACCCTGTTAAACCTCCATCGAAAATGAAAATAACTTAACTTTAAATTTAAATAAACAATGCACGGTCCGAAAAAATATAAGAATTTGAAGACTCTGGTGGAGCGCTTGGATTCCCGTAGTTGGGGAGCACCGGGGTTAAATATAGCACAATTATTATCTAATCGTAATTAGTTAATCATCACTTCGTTGACAGACCAAATGGCCGATGGAAGGCGGGAAAGGCAAGATTCGTGAGGTATCAAGAGGCCCAGAAAAATACAATGGGCGAGTCCCGAATCCAATAAAGAAAGGCCTATTTCTGAAACCTAAGGTCATATATTAGAATATGAGTCTAGAATTAGACTTTTTCTCCTGGCAAAAATAAATTCGTATAGAGGTTAGTAAAGCTTTTGTCTTCCTCGTTTCACCGTTACCACCCCCATAACGCTTCACATCAGCCGTCAACATTCTTAACTTTGGCCCTGAAAAGGACCATGAATTAGTTAAAATCGACGCACGGAGATGTTGACAGATCGACAGTCAGGGGGAAAATGAGCTGGAGGCGGGGCTAACTGCTCCATTTCAGCCCTGGCGACGGTTCTTGCAAGTCGGTTCTATCGTGGGCAAATCAATCGTGGCATACAATCTCCATCAAACTTTTCGATTGCATTAAAAAGTTCATCCCACAAACCGGTTATATATGCGACTCCAAGATCAGAAAACGCCACCGTATGATAATCTTGATTTTTCATCAATACTTGGAGTAGTCTTTTGTTACCTCTTTTAAAAAATGAAGGATTGTAATCACATCCCGTGATTTCATGAAAGCCAGGCAAACTCGCACACATAGACTGTCCTCATTCGGTATATATTTGAGAAATATTTATATACAAAGCGATTGGGCTCGAAAAGGGACCGGTGTTTTCCCTGTTTGCAAGTGCACAAACAGGAATCTGAGCCAAAAGGCCTCACTCTAGTGAAAGAGTCCCTTACGGGTTCGCCCAGTGACGAACTATCATCTGATAGGGGCTCATCCGACCTGTGGAGGAGGTTATGCATTAGGGTTACGGGATTTTCGCTGAAATTTTTTTTTAAAGGACGTTCTCGTGTTCTGATTTCTCACTTTGGACTTGGTCTTGTAGCCGAGCCTCGGCATGGCGGCACCCAGCGGACTCGGAGAAGGTTCCGAGAGCTTCGTCAGAGCTAAATCAGCCCAAGACACTTGCAATCTCGTCCTAGTTTGCAAGGTTACCGGATAGAACTACCGTCAGTAGGATTGTTCATGAACTTTCGAGATTCACAGGAATTGACGCAAACAGGCGTTTTAATGGCTAGTGGCTGTGTGCACGATAACGAGGTTAGTTTAGACGGCCTCAAACGGCCTTTACTGGAAATGTGCGATCTGCCTGTTCAGTGCCGCAGGGGTCAGAGGTGGAGAAATCTCGGACTCGTCTGACGACGAAATCGGAATCAGTCGGAGGTCGAGCCCCATCTCCCCCGCAATGAAACCCCCGAGGAGAGGGATAACTGTAGGTTTAAAATCGGATGTCAAACCAAGATCAGGATAGACTCGGTTGACTTGTCCATAACGGGCATGGTCGGGTTCTCGGCTGATTTCATCGAGGAAGCGCATTCATTGTTTGCGGACCTCCTCGGAAGGATGGGCAAGGACAAGTGCCTAACGGTTGCCAAGAAAGATGCCCATGGCGGATCCGTAACTCCTCTCATGGAGTTTATTTCACGGAAACACCATGGTTATGTCTCCTCCACGGGAAAGCCTCACAAAAGGGGGGAAACACTGACTGTCAGTCGCGACGTACGGGTCGGCAACCCGCCGTACCTCGCGAGAGCGCTCTCCGCATGTCGGACCGTTTCACCTGGAAGGAGGGGGGACCTACGTTCAGAGGGACTGGGGTAAGCGAAGACACGTCTTCGAAACTTAAGTCCAGAACAGCGCAGACTCAGACGCCGAAAATAAGGAAACACAAACAAACGCAAACACAGGCCCTGCGGCAGAAGAAAAGTGCCGTAAAAAGCAGAAAAGGGTTAAAAAGGATCTGGCCGAGTCAACGGGTTTACCTGCCGACGAGCGACCTGAACGAATCCTCAAAAGGGCGGAGACTAAGGCAGCTCTGAAGGAGAACAAAGTTGCTCACACAGAACTAGATGAGCCCCTGGTCCCGAAGAATCTGGCCGAGTCAACGTGTCCACCTGCCGACGAGAGATCCGAACAAAGCTCCACAAGGACGAAGACTAGGACGGCTCTGAAGGAGGATGTAGTTGCTCACACAGAACCGGAAGGGTCCTTGGTTCTAAAGGAGATTGAAACTGGCGAGGCCGCGAAAAACGGACCACCCGACGATGAGACCCCGAAACCCCTCCCCAAAAGGGAGGAGAAGAAAGGGACTCTGTGAGAAGGCGTAGACACCCAAACGCGCCAGAAGAAGTCTTCCGCAAAAGTACGTTCTTCCTCCGAACAGAAGAAACCTCAAACAAGCCTAAGGTGAAGACCCGTCCGGGGAAGAAGCCGGCTTCTGAACAGGCAGACTCAAACTCGAATGCTGTTTTGAACGCAAAAAATCCAGAAGGCAAAGCTTCTCAAAAGGAGGCCGAGCCCTGGAATGTTGTGCTTAGCAGAAAGTCGAGGAGGGAGCAACGGAGAAGGGACATTTGGGATCCTCGAAAGATGGCCGAAAGAAGCGGAGATTCCGCTCGGCACGTATCTGTAAAAAGGGCGGCCCAGGGTAATCTGCAGGGGTCAAAGTCTTCGGCAAAGACCCCGCTGAGAGAGAAATTCGTCCTCTTCGTTCGTCCTCAGGGGGCCGACGAACACGCCGGTGATTTTTCCGTTGTGATGCTTTAGTAGCTAGTCGGATCAATCCTGTCGACGCCAAAATAGCTCTCAGAGAAAATTGGCCAATCTCAGGAGGTGGAATCGCCTTCTTAGCTCAAAGCGCCGATGACTTCAAGAGACCAGAGGCTGAACTAGATAAAACAGAACTAGCCAAGGATCTAGTAGTGTCGAGACCCAGAAAGCGTACCCCGGAAATAATCCTTTTCGGGGTCGACCCTAATAAGTCCGTGGAAGGAATAGAACAGGCGGTTCTGAGACAGAACGATGTTCTAAAAGGTGCGTCCCTCGAGCTTCGAACTTGTTTTGAAGGCAAACGAGGTCGTAATGCTATTCTCTCGATAGACGAAAAGTCGTTTGAGTGCCTGAAGGGACTTCGGCAACTGAGAGTCGGCTGGAGTCAGGCGGATTTCCGGCTAAACCAGCGCCCGATGGTTTGTTACCAATGTTGGAGGTACGGTCACACACGCTCAGTCTGTCGCAGTGCGTCTCTCTGTGGGAGATGCGGAGCCAAGGCCTACGTAGTGAAAGGTTGCACGAGCATGCTTCAGTGCCCAAATGCCATTTTAGGGACACGCGTAGGACCGGATGACAAGACATCAACTGTGCCCCCTCTGAGGACACAGTTGCTACTGTGCCTTCTCTGAGGACACAGTCTCTACTGTGACTTCTCTGAGGACACAGTTGCTACTGCTCCTTCTCTGAAGACATTGACCTTGTGCTCGTACCGCTGGCTAAGCTTTTAAGAACCTACTCGAACGATAATGTGGTTTTGGTGGGTGACTTTAACGCGAAGTCCATGATCTGTGGGTAACAGCCGACAGATTCGCGAGGGTGAAAATGCAAACGTCTTGAACGTGGAAATAGTGAACAATCCGGATAGCCGGTTCTCCTTTCATGGTCCACAAGTAGAAGGGTGGATCGAAGTCTTGTTGGTCCGGATTTGTGCCATGCACATAACAGACTGGAAGATATCCGAAGTTGAGTCATTTAGCGATCATCGAGTCATGACGTGGACGTATTTAGGCAGACCAGCCTCTCGGATCCCCAGGGACGCCAACCGTCGTTGGTGGCAGTCAGATTTGATCTGGGATGAGTTTCTCCGCAATCTACAAACAGCGGATCTGACTTCGTATGAGTTTGCGACCCCTGACGATGGAGTTGAACATTTGACGTCGACTTTGATTTGGTTGTGCAGTAAGAACAAAAAACTCAGATAGGCCCAGCTGTTAAACAAGAGAAATCGATTGCGCGCTCAAGCGGCTATACTAGTGAACGCCGGAACTGGTTGAAAAGGTAAGACTTGGCTCTCTCTATAAGTGCAAGTGGGCACCAGAGTACATGAAGGAGATCCTGCCCGAAAATCGTGCCTCGTTCCTAAGATTCAATTCTGAGGGTAAGTGGTTCTGCAAGTGGAGAAGGGAAGCACCGGTCATGTTGGTGCTCCCATACGGACAGGAAGTCTCCGCCTGGGAGGAATCTCAGGACGAACTTGCAAGACACCATTTCCTCCAGGCTGATGATGTTTCGCAGGTCGCAAACATTAGGACCGGCGAACCAGAACTGTTTCTCGTTAATGAGTTGGAGTTTGCAGCAGAATCGCTGCCGCCTAATAAGGCTCTCGGCCACGACGCACTCAGTCTTGAGATCGTCCGTAAAATCCGGAATTTCCAATGGTTACTATCCTTGTACAATCACTGTCTGAGAAAGTCTTAGTTTGCGGGGACATGGAAGCCGGTCATCGCTGTGTATTTTCCTAAACCAGGAAAGGAGCGTAGTGATCTTGCATCCTACCACCCGATCTGTCTCTTACCAACCGTAGGGAAGTTTCTAGACAAGATGTGCACAACTCGACTTGCGTTCTTTCTAGAAGCCAACCGTTTGCTTGGCGCACGGCAGTACGGCTTTCGCAAGATTGTCAGTACGGTCGATGCGCTCCATCGTGTGATGGAGTTTATAGCCGAGTCAAAGAAGCATGGAAAATTCACATGTTTTCTCACGCTGGATATCAAAACAGCGTTCAATAGTGTTCGTAGAACCGACACTCTTCGTTTTCTCGAAGAGCTCGGTGTCGATCCCTATTTCCCTGGATTGATAGATGCCTACCTCTGGTATCGCTCTGTCATCCTATCAGAAGGGGAACACTACTTTAACGTAGGCGTACCACAGGGTTCGTGCGTCGGCTCGTACCTTTGGTTGATTGTCATTGAGGTTCGGTCTTCGCCGATGACGTCTCCGTGGCTGCGCGAAGTCCTACTGTTATGAGGTTTGACGCTATCGTCAGCCCGATTCTTTCTGAGATCCACGACTAAGCGATGGAATGCAGCCTCGATTTCAGATACGATAAGCGTAGCAGTGCTTTGGGTTGTTAAGCCCAAGGGTACCCTCATATATCAGCCATCCGTCCCTATCCGCATGGAAGGGAACAGGATACATTTAAATGGAACATCTTGTACTTGGACGTTACAATCGATGCGCACCTAAGTTGCATGCCCCACCTGACCTCAGTCCAGGAGAAGACGTGCAAGGTGCTGCATAAATTGAATCGTCTCACCGCAGGCAACTGGGATCTGAAGCCGAACTCGGCAAGATGCTTTATGCCGTAGTGGTGGTATATCATATTATATGCGTCAACATAATAACTAATATAATATATAAACCTCATATCAGTGGTATATCATATTATATGCGGCCTCTATTAAGTACAGTGGTAGAATAGTGGTAGCGAAGAGCTAAGCATGCAGAGAGGTCTCCTCTTATGCGTGATCAAATGCTACGCCATAGTTTTCACGGATGCACTGCACGTCTTGTCAGGGGGTCTTCCCCTCGACTTACGTGCGGAGCTGGAGAGGGACTTCACGACCCTCGTCCGTTGGAAATAGAGCGTTGACGGAACCAGATTAGACTCTGAGTGGGTCGACCTCTGGAGGCCCACTCCTAGACAAAAAGACTCTGGTGGATCCGGTGGACTTCGGACCTCACTCCGATGACCACGTGTACTTACTACAAAGACGGGTACAAGAAAAACAACGACACTGTCGGGTGAGCGTTTCTTGCCGTGTCAGAGGGTCGTACCGTAGTGGAGAGCCAATTCGTCTTACAGATGGTGCGGAAGTCTTTGCGCCGAGGTCATTGCGATCAGCCGAGGTCATTGCGATCAAGGAAGATATCAACCATGCCCGTTGCCGAGGTCTCGAGGAAATCGACGTGTACTCAGACTTAAGATCGGCGCTACAAGCGCTTCACGGTCTTGTGCCACAACATAGGGCCATAGCCGAGATCAGGGACTTGATTAAAACGTTAGGAATCTAGATTCACATGCATTGGATTAGGGCTCACATGGGACACACCTTCAATGAAAGGGCAGACTCACTGGCCAAAGCTGCCACGACTCAGCAATTTGTCGACGTGGAGGCCAAAACCACGCGACGCCAGGCCAAAAATCATCTATCTGTTTGGCCGTGCCTTGTCAAAATGAGAGGTGGAGTAACTCTGGGACCAATGGAATTGCATACGAATCCTTCCCTTGCGTCGGCACTCACCATCTGCAGGGCGATTTCTGCGTAAACTAAGTCCTTACGAGACACGGCACCTCCGGTGACCACCAGGCTCGTTTCTTCCGGCAAACTCCACATGTTTTTGTGGAGCCGGCGATAGCGCAATCAGTCACGCACTGTTTGTGTGCGCCCTCTGAAGGTCCACGCAGGAGAAATTCTTCCTCGCGACTTTCAGACTAGAACGCCTCGCGATCTATGTCTAGATGGGTACGCCCGGAAGGGGGTGTGGTTGATTATCCACCGACTCCTCCTGTGGACATTAAGTCGTAACCTGGGTCACCGAAGAGCTGGCCGCTATATCCAAGATCTTCGCGGTAGGCGACAGCGTTCGAACACTAATAAACCTGGCCGCGCCCCCCACGGCGCAGGAGGAGATGGTGCATGAGTTTGCAGGCTCGAGACTGGTCTCGTGAGCCGGCACTCTTTTTATATGTAAATACTTTATTATTTTCAGCTCTAGTCTTGTTTTTTTTCATTATGTTTGTTATTGTTTTTCTATATTTTGCCTCTATGCAGTGTTTCCCTGCAGAGTCAACCGCTGTTGTTCGTCTGCGTCCAGATTAAGCCGGAAGCAAAGCCACCGGGGGACAAGCACAGAGACAATGTTGTGTTTATTGGTTGTCTGCACTTGTTATTGTTTTTGCTGTTTATGTTTTTGTTTGTCTAACATTTTTCTTTACAGGTTATCCACTGCGAGAGGGGCCAGGGACTATCTTTGTAGATCTTCACATTCCTGGAGCTATGGTAAAGCAAGTGCGGATCGGAGAAATCTGACTTAAGGCCTAGGACCCGGTTCCGAAGCTGTTGGGGGACTCCGGCTCGTCCTCACCTGTAAATGTGGGGGTTTCCCAAGAGGGTAGGATCCACAGCAAATCGCAGCGACCTATGTCGTCAAATCACTTGGGAAAATGGGGGTGGTCAGCAGGTGGCGGCTCCCCCACCACGCGTAGAGCATGCAGGAACTCCCCTGGTCGTGCTCGTTAAAAGTTCTCTAGAACCTAGGTACGGCGGTTGACGTGCCTGACGGGCTCCTGCAGGCGACTTTCAATTTATATCTTCTTTTATTTCCGACGCTGTACTCTAAGAAAATCTTTAGGTTGTCGCTGTAAAGATGATCCATGTTTCCCAACATGATTATTAAAAGTATCGATTGACTATTAAAAGTGATTATTGCATCGCATGATTTTATGAAAACATTTGTTGTGAGACCTGCATCAATATTATATAAAATAAAATGTAATAATTTACTGTATCTAATGAAGTCGAAGGTACATTGGACTTTCTTAAAGCGTTTTCGGTGTAATACTTCTTCATTATAGCGAGGAAATTTTTATAGTAATGTGTGTGATAACCTTCCTTTGGATAAGCACTAGTTGGTGAAACAAAGTCTTTATATTTTAACTCGTGTTTTTACCGATTTTTCAACACTTCAGTACTATTTTCTAGAGTTTTTTTGCTGAAAACAATACTTTTTCACCACATTTCTAGCATATAATACAAACTGACTTTTTGCCTTCCATGATTAGTATATATATATAATCGATTCATATTATATAAATAGCAAAGTAGCTCAATAATCCGAAGAAAATAGAAAAAACATCGTTTCTTTTATGAATGAAAATCTTTCAATTCTCTCTCTCATACCGAGATCTACGAAATACGCAACCCATTCATGACATTTAAAACGTCACACGGAGGGGATTATCTTTACACTGCGATTGGTACAAAGCGGCGCGCCCATCGCTTTGTGCCAATTGCCGTGTAAAGATAATCCACACCGTGTGACGTTTTAAAAATCATGAACCGGCCCTGTATTTCGTTGGTCGTGCTCATACTCAAATCTACTCATAACGCTACTTACTCGCACTCACGTACAGCATTCTCTATCACCTGATGTAAAAACCCATCAGAATGGACTCGTCGTCTTATAAATATCTTTTTTGAGTACAATGATTATTCTGTGTAAATTTCAGCGTGCCTCTAACAGTTTTTTCTTTTTGAATATTCATGAAATACTAATTTGAAACCGCCTGGTAACATTTTAAATACGACCAAATAGTCTGGCTTTTTTTAATTATTTTGTTTAATTACATGTGAAATATGTAAAAATGTTAAATTTAAAAGTATAAAAATTTCAAAATGCCTGAAGATTTTTTTTTTGCAAAAAAATTTACTCAAATTAAAAATTTAAAGGGTTAGCTAATCCCCACAACCCCTCAGCCAGGTTTTTGATTCTGTATTCAGACATTGCAAAAGAAATTTTACGCAAATTTTCAAGATGCCTCATATACCTATCCAAAAATGCACGCTAGTTCTTGGGACTACAATTTGTAGTTAATATATTATAAGCGCAAAACTTAATCTGGTTTTGAAGTTTAAATATAATTATACTCAGGGAAGTGAAAAATATTATTTGAGATATGCAGCTATGCAATTTTTTCCTCTTTTTTCGCATTAGTGACTGGATATTTCTTTGCTAAATTTTAAACAAGAAAAAAAAAAACATTCGTCAAACATAGATTATGTAATACTTTCCAACACTTCCGAAATAATTTTACAAATTTTTACCGTTTAATTAGGTGAAAGATGATATCAAAGTAAACAAGATCACCCAGCCGGAGCACCAACCTGTGAGGGTTTGGGGCGTAAAACCTCCGGCGGTAGTCTCCCCTTCACCACCCAGCAATATCACAGCTCAAAGATGAACCCGAAACAAAGGGTTGTTGGAATTAAATCAAAACAAAATAACAACACCCCACCAACTTAGTGAGAAAACACTGCTTCACGCAGGGAACTAGAAAAAAGAAACGAAGCGAATCGAAAACATAATTCTACTAAAGCTAATTTACAAACTAAGAATTATAAGAGACTTTAAAGACAGATTGGAGTTACATCTGTCTCACTAAACCTAATTCTAAAGCTAAAATAAACCAAAAATACAAATACATAGCTTCCCATACAAGGAAATTACACTAAAATACAATTACCAATTATATAGCTACTAAAATCACAACATTTCCAGAAAAAAAACAATAAAATTACATCGCATCTTACCACGGAGAGTTACAGTATATTACAAATGAAACATGAGTTGTGAGAAGATAACTTTCTACTCATATACATACACACCTGAAAATGCAAAAGTCAATGTAGATCACCAGAATTTACAACATCCAGTTTGATATAGTTGAGTTCATTACTGCAGAAACCAAGCTATTAAGAATGAGGTCTCTTTAAAAATCACTGATCAGCCATTTACTGACCGAGATCCAATGAAAGCACCGCATCTTACAAGATAGCAACAATAGTCCATAACTGTAGTTAAAGTAGCAGCCAGAATTGAATGTCAATGTTATTTAACAAGTAAAGTCCGGATTTGCCACAAAAGTCAATTGCAGTAATGAAATTCCAGCATTAAAATCACACTGAAAAATATGAAACAGGAAATGTGAATAAAAGCATTAAAAGAATCATTCACAGTTAAAGTTCCAGAATATATCAGCGAACCGACTGCAACAGTGACAGCTGAAGAAGAGCCAACTCAGTAAAGCAATACTTTAACTAAAGAGTTATCGCACGACTTTAACTAAGTAGAAACAATATCACTGCAACTTGCAAGGATTAAAAAAAAAGTACCACCGAAAAGCAATGACAGCTAATTAGTCTTGGAAAACTGAAGAGCAGGTGCATAAAAAAGAACAGTCCAACGCATTACAAAAGCTCATTCTGTCAAATGGCGGAAGTAAATAAGTAAAGTCCACTATGTCCATAGTCTTAAAAACTTTGACACTAAGCCTGGTACGCATTAACATGTGTAAATAATGAAGAATATTACGTTTAATGATTTACACTGCAACTTCACTGCAAATTGTTGAAGAAGAATATTAGCTGAAAGAACACTGATATCTGAATAAGCTTGGTAGACTGTATCCAACGTGTATAAAATACAACAGTCTGTCTTCTAATAAAGCACTGCTCCATTATAGAGCAAAGATAAACAGGAAAGTCATACTTGAACACCGCTTTTGCATAGCTTTAACAAAGTAAAACTAAATCTATGAACTCGATAATGATAAACGTACAAAGATTGGAATTGGCAACGTCCCAATTCGCAACTAACATTTACTTCATAAACAGTAGTTACACCATGACTCAATTAAAATTTATATCTAATACAAGAATATAAATCATTCAACTTATTATAGTTTAAAGTCAGACGAGCAAAATATTGAGGATTTAAGATGACATTTTTTAAGTTCCACCTTACACACTTATCTCTGTCAAAAATGAAGTGTTCTGGCATTAAAGAGCATTTACCAAAAATGAAATGAAAAACATCACCTTTCTTGCTACAGTCACAGAGGTCATTTCTACGTTTTCCTATTTTAAAAAGGAAACTTGGAAAACTGCCATGACTAGAAAGATAATAAACTAAAATTTGTTTTCTACAGATAAATTCAGTGTTAACCTTCTTCAAGACATTATATGTATCCCTGCCATCTGCTGAAGCTATCCAGGACTTCTGCCAGGTATCAATCAACTTATCCCGATAATACGGTTTCAGCAAAGAGACTGGATATAAAATTTCAAGTAACGGAGCATTAGAGTCAGCAGAAGTGGCCCGCTTTGCTAAATCATTTGACCTTTCATTACTATGTAACCCGGCGTGGGCCTTTATCCATCCAATATAGATTTGTCAGCTACCAGCGTCCAGAAACTTTTTATAAATAGAATGTTCTAATTGATTGTTGGGAAAAGCCCTAAAGATTGATTTAATAGAGGAACTACTATCCGAATAGATACGAACTGAGTTATGAACTGAATTTAGAAACCATTGTAACGCATTATCCAAGACCGTTAACTCGGCCTGATAAACAGAATTCAGACTTCTTAACTTCACTTGATGATCATATATGTAATTGCCCTTGTGAAAGACTGTAAAGGCCGATCCCACGCCATTGTTCATCTTCGAGCCATCCGTGAAAATTATAGAATCAAACGAAAAAGAAACTTACTGGATCCAGCTGGTAGACGTTCCTTATGTTCAGATATTCAGTAAAGTCAAAGGTATGCATTCGTGGCATAAAATCCGTATTCTTTAACGTAGTGTCACCAATTTTAATACTATCCGTGCCCTGCATAAATGCGAGTTTCTCTGCCTTATTTTTCAAATTATAATAAATAGAAGGTATACCAGATAGTACACAAAGTGCTTCAGTTGATGTTGATCTATAAGGTTTTGAAATCGACAGTAGGCCCATACGTTGGCACGAACTCAGTCTTTTCTTAGCCGAATATGTAAATCATTAATCCATACTTCGTAACTATATGAGATCTGTTTCTCAATAACACCAATGTACCATAATTTTAGATAGTGCGCTTCCAAACCTCTATGACGACAGCCAACCTTCTTCATGTTAATAGTAAACTCTAGAATCCTTTCTCTAACATATTTCAGGTGACATAACCAATTAAATCTGCTATCAAGGACCAAACCAAGATACATCACCGAGTCCTCCACTGGGACAGAAACGCCATTCGGTTTAAAGATTGGACGTCTATTTTCTAAATTAAATCTTCCAAAAAGCATGGCTTTCGATTTTTGAGGACTTAGTTTTAAATGTAAATTTACCGCCACATCACTGAATCTCTCAAGACAGCTGTTAATCCTATGTTCTAGTCGAGCCCTCGTATCTGCTCCCTCCAGGATCACAGAATCATCTGCATATGACACAATATAACGTTGATGAACACTGTAAGTCTTGATTATTTTATCAGCTACAATAGACCAGAGGAGGGGGCCGAGGCACGAACCCTGCGGCCACCCCTGATAGGATGTAAACCATCGTAAAGCATTTGAATAATCAGAACCGATAAGGCGATGACTTATATAATTCTTTAAAATGTCTTTCAAATAGTTTTCTATAGGTAACTGAGTGATCAGTGTGGCAAGAACTGCCCATTGCATAGCATCAAAGGCGCCCTCGACATCGAGGGACACCATTGCACAATATTTGTAATCCAACAGTATTTCTTTGACATACTTCTTAACCTGCATGACTGCACTCACCGTTCTTTTGCTTTCTCTAAATCCGTACTGATTCTGTGCCAGAAAGCCGAAGGACTCCAGCTTAGTGATTATCCTCGTCTTAATCAGTCTTTCCAAATTTTTTCCCTGAATCGGAAGCAAAGTAATGGGCCTGTAGGCCCGCTGTGAATGAGGCGGTTTATTTCGTTTACGAAAAAACAACACTATTCCCTTTTTCCAGCAGTTCGGGAAATAACCCAGAGCCAAGCATCTTGAATACAATCTGCACATCAGGACTGTTAAGGTGAAGCCGCGGCAAAGTTCTCTAACCACTAAGCCATCTATCAAATCGTAGTCTGGAGCCTTACTAGTTGATTGTTGAGACAAGACGTGAAACAATTCTCGACGTGTAACAGCCGAGAATTCAGGGTCATTATCGTATACTGTATTAGGATTAAATTCATGAATAACATCTGGTTGACTATCTATCTTGAAATGTTCATTCATTAAACTATTGGCAACATCATCAAATGAATCAAATACAGTAGCGTTCTCAAGTGTGGTGAAAATTAGATCAGAAAATTTAAGGTTTTTTCCTCTGATATACTTATACAACGTTCCATATGTATCAGAAGTTTTTTCACAAAAACTGAACCAATATTTCTTTTTAGCCTCTCTAACATGTTTTTTATAGAGATTCCTTGAAGTAGTGAAAACGTCTCTATAATCCTGTTTGTTCGGATTACGAACATGTCTTCTGTAAATAGCATGGAGTCTGTTTCTCTCAACACGAAGTTATTCGGTGAACCAATAAACTTTTGCTTTATGGCTCAGATAGCCTTTTCTGAAGCATCTCTCCATGGTATAAGAAAGTTTTTCATAAAACTCTGCCATCCAATTTTCAAGAGCATCATAATTGTTCACCATAAACAGCTGTTCTAACAGAGTATCAGCAAATGGCCTAAAAACCCTTTTAAACTTATTAAAATTCTTATTTTTTGTTTTATATCTAGACCTAGTTTTGATGGCAGGAAAAGACAATATACCTATGGTCACTATGTGAAAAGTTCAAAGAATCCACTTCCCATGAGTTCAAAAGGCACACAATATTGTCACCACCTAAAGTTAAATCAGGGCGACCTCGAAGATTACCCTGCACAAAAGAATGTTCCGCATTCGAATCGTTCATAATTGAAATCTTATTGACAATTAAGTATTCCAATAGAGTTTCTGCTCTATCATCGTCTCGAGCATAGCCCATGGAATTGAGATTAACGTTGAAATCACCACCAATCAGCACATTTGAACAATCCGTGAACAAAGGCATCCGCGATTGTAGATCATGTTCAATATCGCCTGAGGGAGCGGAGTATTGAGAACCGATGTTAAGTACAGAATTGTTCACATTCAAATTAACAAACACCACGTTATCTCTGATCAGCGAACCTATACTCACATAATCCCGGTTAGTTATAGTTACCATAGCTGTGTTATTAAAAGAAAGAAAAGTAGGCCAGTCCGGGGGAATAGAGTCCGCTACACCCCTAAGGATGTAGGGATCCTGAGCCAGAACAATATCAATGTTATGTTTAGAAACATAGTCAACTAAAACCTCATTGGCCTGTTTACAATGATGGAGACTGATTTGTAAAATTTTAAGACCCGCATTGACACCAGGAGAGCCTAGCGCAACCTCATAAACGTTTTACCAACAATGACTTCCTATGTTCTTGAAAAACTGGACAATCTGGACTATCCGCTCTGTGTTCCACATCGCCACCAGGATTTGAAAAATAACAGTTACTACATCTCACCTGCCCCGAAGAACATTTCCTAACTGAGTGAGGTCCCGAGCACTTCATACATCTCTCTTCTCCCTTACAGTTAAATGACTGGTGCCCGAAATCCTGGCACTTGAAGCACCGCGTTATTGGAATGAAGTATATATATATATATATATATATATATATATATATATATATATATATATATATATATATATATTATTCCAGCAATTATCAAAGTAAACAAGATCACCCAGCCGGAGCACCAACCTGTAAGGGTTTGCGGCGTAAAACCTCCGGCGGTAGATTCCCCTTCACCACCCAGCAATATCACAGCTCAAAGACAAACCCGAAACAAGGGTTGTTGGAATTAAATCAAAACAAAACAACAACACCGCACCAACTTAGTGAGAAAACGCTGCTTCACGCAGGGAACTAAAAAAAAATAAACGAAGCGAACCGAAAACAGAATACTACTAAAGCTAATTTACAAACTAAGAATTATAAGAGACTCTAAAGATAGATTGGTTACATCTGTCTCACTAAACCTAATTCTAAAGCTAAAATAAACCAAAAACATATATATATGATATAGATCAAAGTAAACAATTTGAAAAACGCATAACATTAATTAAAAATCCAATTTCAGGAATTACCAACAATATTCAGAAAAATATCCGAGTTATTTTGTGCAGCCCTGTATAGGATCTATAGATTTGTGTATGTACTACGTAGAATGCTAAATTTTAGTTCAGTTAAGAAACGCATAGCAAAGTTTAAAATTCCCCGTCTGAAATTTCCGTCAATAAACGGAAATGTACTCGAAAACGTTTGTGCTGCCCTGTGATAGGATCAATAGAATTTATACACTCCAAGTAATAGACAAAAAAGAGTTCAATTTAAAAACGCGTTCAGCAACTGAAAACGCACTTCCAGCAATTATTTTTAACAGACAGTACCGAATTCTTTTGTGTGTCCCTGGAAATGTACGATGAATATTACACACATAATATTCTATAGTAAGCCTCTTGTAATGCACCTTAGTGATATATATCAATTTCAATATGTTTGAAGCAGTGAAGCATTATTAAAATAAACCGCAAACGATTTATCTCCTTGACCGTGTGTATAACGGAAGTCTTTTGTGTGTCCCTGTAGAATAGCTATAAGTACTATGTACACCATATTCTATAGTAAGTCTCTTGTAGTGCACCTCAGTGATATATATCGATTTCAGTATGTTTGAAATTGTGTAACATCATTAAAATAAACCGCAAATGATTTTTCCTCATAGACCGTAATGTAACGGAATTCTTCTAACGTAACGGTTCTACACGCTTCATTTTCAATACCGAACATGTGGTAGTAAACCTGAATAACATATATCAATTGCATGACAATCCGACTGTATTTCCGCGTATTACAGCAAGGACAGACAGACAGACAAACCGAATTCATAAACACTTTTCAACTATGTTGTGAAGTGTTAAAATGATAAGACAAAAATTGATATGATAGTTATAGTTATCGTAGTAATTTCTGTTAATTTGTTTTAAGAAAAATTTAATTCAAGGGGGGGGGGAATTCCCACCTTCATAATCTATTTTCTCCATCTGCTTACAAATTTTACTTCTTTGGATTTTATGTCAGAATATAATTACTATATGTATTTCAATGTATAATAATGTTTCAAGATAAATGCAAGGCATGCTAAATAATATGTATTTAAAAGATACGCAACCTTTTAGTTGCAAAATACAGCTCCTGAGTAAATATGTTTCTTTGTAACATAAAATATAGGTCGTATTAAGTAACAATATGTTTCCTTCGCGACTACTTGAGTTTTATTATGATTGTATGTCTTCAAGACTATTTTGATTGAATTATAAATATTAATAGCTATTGTATTCAAGCGAGCTTGAAATATTAGATGTTTTTTTTTTAATTATTGAATACTTTTAAGAGTACAAAAGGGTGATGGTATATGAATGTTGAAAAGTAAGGGAAATGTGTTTGAGTGAAGAACAATTAGTTTTGTGCTAATATTTTGGTCCACTCTTCCCCCTAAAGTACTCGGACACAGTGGACATATATTGTTTTGAATCTTTCAGAAAATACTGTCAAAGTCGGTGTTTCGAACCGAATTCCCGATGCTTCAGTGCCAGAATCGAGAAAAACTTGTTGTTACGTGACACGAATCGCGTTAACTTTATAAGTAATTTATTTTCAAAAAATGGAAAACTCATTTCGATTCCAAATCGCTTCCATAGTCAGGCCTGCCAATTTTATGCCTTTGCATTGAAAAATGAGTCAGAAATTGCGTAGGAAAGTTTCGCGTTGTTCAGCAGATCATTTGCCAACCACCTTAAAACAGGACCCTTCACAAAATTCTTTGTCTTAAATAAAGGCCTTTCTCAAAATTTTTCCATCTCTAAACTGAAGTTTTCACAAATTTAATCAATTAAAAGTAAAAGTTGACCTGTCAATTTTACATATATATTGAAAATATATGTATTTTACATACATGTATCTTCTTAAAAATGTATAAACAGGAACTTGAATATAACGATCTTTTCAAATTCACAAAATTATGACTAGATTTTCATAAAGACAGGACCCTGGGAAAAAAGTTTGGACAGACCCCTGCTCTTGGTAATGTAATACACACGAATTTTATTACAGGAAGAAAAGAAAGCCTGTATGTTAAGCGCGGTATCCAAAGTGTGAACAAATGTTGCGTTTCTTATGAACTGTGACCTCACAAGACCGGCGGAGGAAAAGAAGCGTTTTCGCATTACAGTAAATAGTGCAATATAAAAAATGTTAGAAATCAATAATTAGAGCTCAAAATAAGAAAACAAATAACTGTTCTTTTTTTTATATTGTATAAAAATAAAATCAGAAAACGTGAAAATTCCTCATTGTTCCAATATAAATATAATTTGTTACATATATTTAAGTAAAAGTATGTTATATCTGCAAAAATAACAATTTCACGTCTTAATAATTTCACACTTTTATTATTAAAACAGATGGATAAATTAACCAGATGCTTAGAGCAATTCCATTTTACTCGACTTTTTGATGGTCTTCATTTGAGCAAGAATGACTATTTTTAAATGGTAGACAGGATGCTGCACCGTCCTGTAACTGTCTGGGGGAAACTCTGACACTGTAATTGTGATTACGTTGGTTGATATTACTCTGATATTTATATATATTGAAGAATATATAATTTATGTTTTCAATAAATGGAGCGGCATACCGCAGCTCAACTACATTTTATTGCTGTTTTATTGTGTCTATGACCATTTTTATTTCAGATATTGCAGGACTGCCAATGGCGACTATTTTCTACCACTATTTAAAAAAAATAATCTTCGTCCATAGATTATTATTGTTTAAAAATACTGAATAAAAATAATCGCCTGTGTCAGCACTGCTGTGTATTAAAAAAAAAGTTTCAAAAAGGTGAACTATTTTTTTTGTTGTTGTTGCGAGTTAATCTTGTGTAATCAAGCTGCAGGCTATAGAGATAAGTTTTAAAGAAATTATGTTTGGTAATTATTTTAAACCATAACAGTAAAAATAAAAATTATGTGATGGTTAAAAGTAATTAAATTTGAGGGAAAGGGGAAATGGTTTGCTTAGATTGATGCTACTTTTGATATGCGTCAGCATTACTCACGGAAATGTTTTTGCTGTATAATATAGGTTGATGTGTAATATATTTAATCTGGTATCTAATAAGATAATTGATATAAACACATGTGACTTTCACTGCCCAAAAGCTTCGAAAATTCTATTAAAATGTCAAAACATAAAATACTGAAAATATATAAAATGTCTATATGTGTAACTATTGTACCTTTATTATAAAGATATATCTAAAAATCTGTTTTAATAATTATTAAAATATTAGAATTTTATTATATTTTTTATCTTGTAAAAAAAAAAAAGTAAAAATTCTACAACTGTATAATATAACTTTTTCAGCATCTATAAAAATAGAAGAAATTCACAACAATATTAAAAAAAAACTTTTTTCAAAATTGGTGCTTTTATTTAAATTTCTGTGCAAAAATTAACATTATTTAAAGAAATTCGATGTAAGTAATATTTAGTAAAAATATTTTATTTCCTCGATTTTAAATTAAAATATAATAAAAACAGGGTATGTATTTAAATCTAAGAAAATTATATTTTATTATGAATGTTTGTAAATAAACAAATACTATAGCAATTATAAGTAACTGTAATAAAAAAGTGTGGAGAAATGTTCCATAATTTACAAGTGCAGAATGGTAGTAATTAGCGCTGGAGAAAAAAATACAATTATTTTGTGTAATTAAATTATAATTAGCTGTTTTTTAATACATTTCAAAGACAATCAATAATTAAAACTTTAATAATACTTTTCAGTTTATAAGATTATAATTTTCAGCTAATAAGAAAATTAGTAAGATTCTCTAGAGCAACATAATCTCAGAGAATCTGAATCTTGGTTTTTAACTACACCCTAAAATGATAAATTAAACACCAAAATCCTGGTTCAATCTAGTATAGCATACAATAAATTTAGAGCAAAACCTGTATCAGGGTTCAACAAGTCACCATAAAATTGGATTAGAAAAAAATCCCAAATCATAGTTCAACCTTTCACCATAAAATTGGATTAGAAAAAACCTTGAATTGTGGTTCAACCTTTGACCATAAAATTGGTTTAGAAAAAAAACCTGAATCATGGTTCAACCTTTCACCATAATATTAGTTCAACATTTCACCAATATAGTGGTAATTTCAAAAGCACCATAAAAATGATGAAACTTATCACCAATATCTTGGTTGCAGCTAAATTTCAGCTACTTTTCACCAGTTTTTTAATGAAAAGTCGAACTTTATTTTTAACAGTGATAGTGTTTCAAATCTTCTATAATATAAAAGGAAGAAAGCCGATACTTTTGACTTCAATGATGTTAGCAAGTTTACTTATAAAGGAAAAGTCTTAACTTTTAGTGAGATTAAATAATGTAATCCAATCACTTGTTAACTTTAAATTAATGCCCAATAATGCTTAAAGTGATAAAAAAAAACATAACACAGAATATTTTAAAATACATTTTTCTTTAATGTAGATAACATATGTTTCATGCACAACTATCGGTGACATCTTCAGATCTTAATAATAAATACAAAATTCTCGCATATTTGAAAATAGTAAAACATCTACCACGAGATCGCATGTCAAAAGTTAGTAGGTGCTTAATTTGGCCAAAACTGGGAAACGTGAAAGAATTATTATTTATTTTTATTTTTATTGCTTTTCCATTTATCGATCATCGCGTGTCAAATTTTAGCAAATTCAAAGGAAACGGTTTCGTTACAAATGCAATCTTTTCGCAAATATATTTCTATAGATTCACGGATAATGGATGGGAAATAAGCTCTTGATTGAAAAATTATTTTACTATTATTGAAATCTATCTGCAACTGCTCCTTACTATATTGTCTAGCTAAAGCGGTGGTTCTTCTGTCATGTTTGATATCAGCGATGTGTTCTTTTATTCTTGTTTTAAATCTTCTGTTCGTCATTCCTATATAGTACTGTATTGTTCCATCTGCCTTGGTGAATGGGATTTCATAAACACCGGAAAGTTGGTTAGGTTCTAGTGGGTCTGTTTTTCTACATACTATGTTTTTTAATTTTGTGGAAGGTTTTGCAATAAGACAGATATTAAATTTTCTAAGTTTATATTTTAATATTTCAAAAAATCCTGGAAAATATTGTAAAGTTGATATTTTTGAGTTTCGTTCATTAAAGGTTTTCTTCTTTTTAATATTCTCCATGCTTGTAATTAATTCATTGATGGTGCTGTCTTTGTATCCATTATTTCTTGCGATGTCACGTATTTTATTTATTTCATCATTTAATTGATTAGGGGTACAGACATTAAAAGCTCTTCTAATAAAATGTCGAAAGGCAAAAACTTTATATAGGAAAAAGGTGCTTGAGCGTTATTAGGAATAATGGATGGATTAGCTATTGGTTTTCTATATACCGTACGTTCAATTCCATGGTGGGTTAAACGTACGGTATATAGAAAACCAATAGCTAATCCATCCATTATTCCTAATAACGCTCAAGCACCTTTTTCCTATAAAGTTTCTGCCTTTCGACATTTTATTAGAAGAGCTTTTAATGTCTGTACCCCTAATCAATTAAATGATGAAATAAATAAAATACGTGACATCGCAAGAAATAATGGATACAAAGACAGCACCATCAATGAATTAATTACAAGCATGGAGAATAATAAAAAGAAGAAAACCTTTAATGAACAAAACTCAAAAATATCAACTTTACAATATTTTCCAGGATTTTTTGAAAGATTAAAATACAAACTTAGAAAATTTAATATCTGTCTTATTGCAAAACCTTCCACAAAATTAAAAAAACATAGGGTTCGTACGCTTCAAGGACTTTCAAGCACCTTTTACCAGAATTTTCGTAAAGCAATATTTGGCTTATTTAATGAAAAAAAAAATGCTATCTTCAGTTATAGCAACCAGTACTCTATAAAATTTCTGGTACAGAAACACATAAAATCTCCCGAATCTCCTGATGCGTACGAACCCTGATGTAGAAAAACAGACCCACTAGAACCTAACCAACTTTCCGGTGTTTATGAAATCCCATTCACCAAGGCAGATGGAACAATACAGTACTACACTGCTCAAAACAATTAAAGGATATTGCAGTTTTAGGTGGATTTTGTATCTGGGAAACTTTTTAGCTGATTGATACATGGTCGACAGACATAGTAGGTTATATGAGAATAAATTACACATGTTTGGCAGAAAAAAATGCATTTTATTGCGCATTTGTGTACAAAAGGAAAAAAACACAATTTGTGCATATGAAAAAAAAAGAATAAGAAAAGGTGTTTTCTTCAAAGAAAATCATTTTCAGTAGGGGGTATGGTTTCCACGGGCGGCCAGCAACGTTGAACACCTTTGAGGCATGGACTCAATGAGGCTATTAATGACGAGTTGGGGTATTCTGCCCCACTCTTCCAGAAGAGCTCTTTCCAGTTCTTGGAGAGTTTGTGGGGGTTGTTGGCGGCCAGAAACTCGTCTTCCTAGAGCGTCCCAAACGTGCTCGATTGGATTCATGTCTGGAGAACACGCTGGCCATTCCATTCGAACGATTCCTTCCTCGAAAAGGAAATCCTCCACCAGGTTTGCACGATGTGGCCTGCAGTTATCGTCCATTAAAATGAAGTTATCTCCGATTGCTGCAGCGTAAGGGTCTACAATAGGTCTGAGGATCTCATCCCTATATCGGCGACCAGTCAGAGCTCCATCTCGAATGATGTAGAGGTCAGTGCGCCCGTCAATGGAGATGCCACCATACACCAACACTCCTCCACCGCCAAATCTGACACTTTCGTGCACGAACGCAGGATTATTCCTACTGCCACGGTCCCTCCAGATGAAAATACGCCTATTATCCGGATGCACAGAAAAACGGGACTCGTCAGAAAACAGAATATTGCTCCATTCATTTCTCCTCCAGTTGACATGCTCGGTTGCCCACTCCCTGCGGTCGCGACGATGCCTTGATGTTAATCTAACACATACCATCGGTCGGCGAGCATACAGACCTACAGCATGGAGCCGGTTTCGGACAGTCTGAGTTGAAATCGTGGTGCCTGTAGCCGAGCGAAGGTGTTGTTGGAGAAGAGTAGCGTTCATGTTTCGGTGTCTCCGAGCTGTTAACGCTAAATACCGATCTTCATTGGGCGTTGTTGCCCGTCTACGACGTTGCCCTGGTCTTCGGCCTGCACATCCACTCTCCAAAAAACGGTTCCAGATCCTGGAAATGACACTTTGTGACACTCCAATGGCTTGCGCTACTTCGGCTTGAGTTTGGCCCCCTTTTAACCTACCAACAATTCTCCAAGCTTCTGAATCTGTCAAATGACTTCGCTGAGCCACCGTACTCATCGAAACAAAGCAATCACTGAATGCCGATCATCCTTGTCTTCATTCTCTTTTATCCAGTTGAAAGTCAAATTTCATTCGCTGCCGCTGAAGCGACGTTTTTGACGTCGAACTCAAAATTTGCATACTCCACAGTTTGAAAATCAGAAAGATTTGCATTTGTGATTCTCTTCTTCTATTTTCGGCAAAAAAAATTTCGTTTATATCTTTATTTTATATAAAACTTCAAATATCCTTTAATTGTTTTGAGCAGTGTATATAGGAATGACGAACAGAAAATTTAAAACAAGAATAAAAGAACACATGGCTGATATCAAACATGACAGAAGAACCACCGCTTTAGCTAGACAATATAGTAAGGAGCAGTTGCAGATAGATTTCAATAATAGTAAAATAATTTTTCAATCAAGAGCTTATTTCCCATCCATTATCCGTGAATCTATAGAAATATATTTGCGAAAAGATTGCATTTGTAACGAAACCGTTTCGTTTGAATTTGCTAAAATTTGGCACGCGATGATTGATAAATGGAAAAGCAATAAAAATAAAAATAAATAATAATTCTTTCACGTTTCCCAGTTTTGGCCAAATTAAGCACCTACTAACTTTTGACATGCGATCTCGTGGTAGATGTTTTACTATTTTCAAATATGCGAGAATTTTGTATTTATTATTAAGATCTGAAGATGTCACCGATAGTTGTGCATGAAACATATGTTATCTACATTAAAGAAAAAGGTATTTTAAAATATTCTGTGTTATGTTTTTTTTTATCACTTTAAGCATTATTGGACATTAATTTTAGTGAGATTGTTAAATAAAATACATTGCTTAAATTCTAATAACCAATTATTTTTCCAAATGTTAAGTTTGGTTTTTTAGGTCATTAGTTTTTCATATTTTTTCGTAGCCAGCGCATCCTTACCTGTGCATGAAGAGTCACCGTTAGCATGTGTCTTATTCTTATAATGATGATGATTTAATTATGATTACAATTTTGTTTAAAAAGTGAAAATCTTCTTGCAGCGAATTTGCTTAAGTACTCATAATCTGAACTGAAATTTCAAGCATAATCTTTATGTTAACTTTTGTTTAATCCGCTGTTGGTCGCGCTATGACCATTTCTCCAACGCCACGCTTAGAAAGTGTGTATTTAATTTAGAAATGACCTTCAAAAATTCCCTTGTTTTTCTTTAAATATAAATTACATTGTATTTCGCATAAAGAAAGATTTTATAACTATTTTCATCAGGGGTACTGCTTATAAAATGGGAGAAGGTATTGTAATTACTAATTAGAGAAACGCTCACATGCGACCAATGACGTCGTTAAAAAAGATGTAACCAATGACGGGATTAATGGTCGCATGTGAGCGTTTCTCTAATTACAATACCTTCTTCCACTTTATAAACAGAAGAACATGAACAACGAAGACTGCGCTTAAAACAAAAAGGAAATTACTAAGTAATGAGATTTCTTTGTGTGATTTCAACAGCGCTTTTTTTTTACGGAAGGAAACCGGAAGATTTTATTATCCTTTTGTTTATTGCATTGGTATCAATACTGAAAAAATGATTTCACTCCTTTTCCTTTCAGCGATGATTTTCTTTTGTATTTTAATCTGTTTTCCAATCCAATTCCCACTGCTTTCTTAGAAGAATACGAAAAATATTTCAAGCGCACATGCATGAAGTATTCCCATGTCTTACATATAAGAATGTAACAATGCGATCCCAAATGAATGTTTTATTTCCCAAAAAAGAAAGAAAGAAAGAAAAAGTGATATATTTTTCAGGAGATATTGTTAAATTTATTTTTTTAACTGATTTTCGACTTACGAAAATATGCGCAAAATTTAGGAACGATATCTAGTACAAAATATATAACATTATGGGGGGGAAAAGATTTATTTGTTTAAAATTTCGATTGGACTAATTTTTTACTAATTTCCTTATATACGTCTGCATGCTGCAGTCATTTATCTAAGATGACTGTGGGAGATCTTGAACTATATGACATTATACTGTCCCTTCTATGGAAATAAATAAAAGCACAGTGTGTTGCAAAATGATAGATCCAAACAAAAATTTAAGATTTCTAATGAATAATTATTTAATAATCTTAACTAATATTTTGTGCAAACTATAAAACTCGTATAACGAATTATCAAAAACTAAAATTTATAGAAAATATAATTACAAAAATGAAAACAATATATAAAAAATTGACGTTAAAAAAAGATAGCTTCACAAAAAGAAATACATTTATAAAATTAATTTTAATAGGCAAATTTTCCTTCTGTTTTCAGAATTACTTCATAAATGATTTTTGAGATTGAATAAATGAGTTTCTGTAGATTATGTCAGCCGATAATGTGCCACACACACGAACTTGCTTGTTTATACAGCTTTTACCAGTGTTTTCTATAGTTTTTCTATAGGGTTTTAATGAGGATATAAAACAGGCTAGTCAATAATGTGTACACCATTTAAAAGAAATCAGACAAACGTAGAATTCGCAGTGTGAATTGGGACAATATATCTTGTTGAAACATTCCGCATAAGAATCACATAAGAAGTAACAAGAATTTTTTAATCGCAAAAAATTGTTCACAACATTATATGATCCATTTAAAATTTGCGCTATTTCTCTATTGGATTCACCACATTCCTTAAAAACGGCAATTTCACCATTCTGCTTTTCCCAAAGTTGCTTTATGTGACTTATTACATCCGCTCCTGAGTAATGAAATCTACACGTGGAATTGTGTTTTAAACTCAAAGTCATTAAACCGTCGTGAATGATCTTGATTTTAATAAAAATTGCATAAATCAAGAATAGTTGTTCTTTAAACTGAAGAAAATCGAAAGTGGATGTATGTTTTTTCAATTTCAAAAAAGTAAACAAGAAAGAAACACCTTTGCGCCAAGCAAAGATTATTGAAACACTTTCAAACACTTCCAGAATACTGTAACGGAAATTCACCGTTTAATAAGGTGAAAGAAGATATCTTAAGTAAACAATTTAGAAAACGCATAACAACTGAGAATGTCAGAAATAACCATCCATAGACAGCAATGAATCTAGTTCTTTGCGTAGCCCGTGTATGAATTTATTTATATTCTACAAACATCTCTTAGTATATTAAATATAGTTTAGCCGGAAAATGCAGAACTCAATTAGAAAACACAATTAAGCAATTCATGCTCATACACAGTAATGCTTATGATTTCTTTTCTGTAGCCCTGTATATGGTACACAGAACTTTTAGTACGCAAAAAATATTTAAACTTAAAATTTCATACCAAATCTGAAAACGCACTTGCAGCATTTATCGCTCGTAGACAGTATTGTAACCCAATTCTTTTGTGTGACCATGTAAATGAATGATAAATGCTTTGCTCTCCATATTCTACAGAAAGCATGTTTTAGTGCACCTCAGAAATGCATACCAATTGTATTATGCTTGAAATATTATAAAATTATTAAAATACAGGTCCATAAAAGAACTCCGGGGTTTTGAAACAGCCTTTTTTAATTCAACCTTACAATTAAGTTAATGTTATATATATATATGTACTTGAAGGTAAATTTATCAAGATTTTTACCATTTAGTAGATTTTAACGTGTGTCCCGTTTGTGGCACGGCACACATCCTAACGGTATTCAACCTCTTCGACTGCGTCGTCTCAACGATTTTTTTCGGACTTCGTTCACATGAAGTACGGATTCTATCGACGTTCTCTTCTGACACTCGTGGCCTAAAAGGCGACGTTTGTTTTAACGCACTTCTCGTTCTTTAAACACACATAGCCACCAACGAATGGTTTTGTCCGTAGCCGCATTACCACCATACTCGCGCCGAAAGTTCCGCTGTACAATGTTAACAGATCCAGTTTCTATAAGCCAGATAACACACTGAGCCTTTTGTTGTAGCGTCGCCATCGCACTGCATTAACTGAATGGAATGATGGAATGAGCGTCTGCTACGTTACTTCAAGGTCAATGACGCGCAGCGCTATCTAGTGTTGAAAGAAAAAACTAAAACTGGTGTGGATAAAATTTCACGAGCTACTGATTTCTTCTAAATTAACTGAACCTGACCTAACTCATGCCGTTAACTCGATATGATTTTTTAAAATCCCGGAAAACACCATGTACACCGCAAACAATTTTCCCCATAGACCACATTTTAACGGGATTATTTTGAGTAGCCCTGTAAAAGAACTATAAATGCTGCTCATTCCATTTTCAGTAGTGAACATGTCACAGTGAACTTCAATAACTTATATAAATTATACGGCAATCCGAGTAAAATTTAGGATCATGGACAGACGGCAGACACAGACGAATTTATAAACACTTTTCAACTATGTTAGAAAGTGTTTAAAAATGCCATTTTAAAACTTTTAAATGATTTGTAAAAGTATCTTTCTTTCTTACTATCACACCTGTAGATAAGGAAACGTCTAAATTTTTTCGCGAAAAAAATTGCGTATTCTTCAAAAGTTAAACGTATTTTTAAGAGTGGGTCTAGCATTATGCAATGCACTGTAGCTCTCTATCAAAAGTTAAGGCTGTTATCAAATGCAAACTGGCTACTTTCTGACTAGAGATTGGCATTTTTTAACGTATTAGGATAAATAACAATGTATTGTTTTATAGTTAATTATTTTATAACAGATTACCGAAAAGTCCCTGTTAAATTTGGAATGTATTACCTGCAAATTAAAAAAAAAAGCTGAAAAACAGTATTTTAGAAATACATATTCAAGCAAATTATAATAATATTAAAATTTCCGAAATTTGTTTTCTATCTTAATAAAAAGGAGCTTAATAAATGTACTTTCAAATAAAAAAGTCCAATTTTGAAAGCTTATGAAAGTGTGAAAGCGAAAATGAAAAACAAATTCCTGAACAACCAACCGAAGCCAGAGTCAAAAATCTATCCTTCCAAGTCACAAATGGCTAGCAAGTGCTATCGGCTGTCAGGAGATAACTAGATTTTAGAAACTGAGAAGCTCGACTCATGTGCAACCAATCAAAGTCCGCTAGCGGTAAAGCTTATTGTGACATTGACGAAACATCTGCTTAATGCTTACTTTATATCTCTCAGAAGTCTGCACGTGTTGCAGTTTCAAATAACTGTATATAACTTGACAGATATTTAAGAAACAAGTAATCGTTATTGTTGATTTTAAACATATAACTGCTTTCGTTCAATACGAATAAAAGAGTCATTTTAACACTTAAGTGAAATAACTTAAAAATAATTGCAATTTGTTGTAGAGAGGCATACAGTTGCTTGTAATCATTTGATTCAGTAGGGTATTTTTGGAATGAAAAGGAAAAGATATTATTTTGTAAAGGATTTGCGAGGATAGGTTGAGAAGGTGATGTTTAATGATCTCGTTGCATTTTGATAGAGTTAGTGTAGCAGACATCTTTGGCCAGCGTAATTGACAGGTGGAGGTGGCGGTTTTAATTAATTTGAATGTTTAAAAGGGATATTGCTATATACTCATGGAGTTTTCAGTTTTTTGGGCCATGTGCTTTTATTTTATTTTATTTATTTTTTGCTGCGTTTTTAGAAATTGAGAGTTGAAAAATATTTTTATTCCTGTGATTTTATTTTACTGAAATAAGAAAGAAAAAAAAAGAACATAACATGATATTATTAGTGCGGACACTTAATTTTAATATAATTGTAATTAATTTGAAAAACCTGTGGAAAAATTGTTTGGATGTATTCCATTTGATTAAAAATGTATAATCGTAAATAATATTTTCATTTTTTTTCTGGGATTTATTTTGGATATGCGTTGATAGATAGGGTCGCAATAAAGTCGGGGATCAAATTTCATTTTTCTACAAATCATGTTTTTAAAATGTGTTTATTTTTACACAGGGTGTCTCTTCTTATCGTTTACCAATAGTTAATTTCTAAACCACTAGTTTTAGAGGTATAGTTATAATTTAAAAAATGCCCCAAATTTTGTTTTGCATCATGTAAAAATAAATTTACGGTAAAATTACTTTTCAAATAGTTCAGAAATTAAATTTTTATGCAATACCTGTGTCCTTATAACTTTTATTTAGAAATAGTTTCTCCATGCTCTAACAAGTACAATAGTAAAAATTTATTCTTCTATCACCAAAACTTACCGAGTTATGATACTTGGAATTTACTGAATTTTCAGTGTTTTAGTCACCAAAAATGGAAAATCGTGTTTTTAGAGCCAGAAAACGCTGAAAATGCATGAAATTCAAAGTATCATAACTAGGTAAATTTTTGTAGTGCAAAAATTGAGTTTTAATCTTGTAAAGGGATTTTAATGATGTCGATTCATCTAAGCGGGAAACCTCGTCTATATTTACGTCCCAAAATATTTTCAAACATTCTATTTAAAGGCCTTTTACTTAAAACGTCCGTTGCCACCATACATAGCGATTAGTTATACGTTACAAAAATAACATGTTGTTGGAACCTGTTACCTATGCAAGATAGAAACAATGCAACCTGTTTACCAAAAGTAACTATATTTCCCATCCCTGTTTCTGACACACTTTTTAATTTATTTTTGTTCGCAAATGTATCAAATTGGCATGTGGTCTTATTAAAAAACTATCTAATCGAACTGTTTTTTAGCATTTCGTTCATCTGACGAAACCCTATTCGTCTCACTCCTCTGTCTGTCTGTCTGTCGGAGAGTTCGTTCTCGGAAACTATATAAGAGACTTGAAAATTGGAATAACTATAGCTCAATACCTCTTGTTGCACGACAAATCATAAAATGTTGAAAAAGTCTTATACTATTTTAATCAAATGAATTAATTTAATGACATGCGACCATTTCTGCGATTTAGATTTTAAAACCGAACCTTAATTTCAGGCCTTTTTCGGGTAGGCCAGATGGTTCAGCGGTAGCACGTTTCCCTTCTAATCTAGAGGTTCCGGGTTCTATTCTCGACGACGGAAGTTTTGAAATTTTCGATTTTTTCTCTCGGACTACATTTCATTGTCCAATGGATTTAATTAAAATAACTTTCGTATTTTGTTTATTCTATTTTAAGGGTTTCGTTTTTTTTAGCTAAAATTAAATCATGTAATGAAAGACATGCTTTTCAGATATACAAACATATGCTGTTACAATTGTCTGAAAAGCAGTTCTTGAATATTTTTAATTTTATTAAAAAAACAGTTTCCTCTTGTTATCATTTTATTATTAAATTTAATGGTGCTGTCATCTATGTTCTTATTGATAAAGTGTACTGGTAAATGATACGGATTTAATAATTATAAATTAATGATTTTGATTTATTAATTAAAGGATAAAGTGTTTTGAAAGGAATATTAAATGAAACCATTTGTGCGATCTTCGATCACACTTACCCACTTGTTTCCGTTTATCGGTAACAGCAAAAAATTTTCCTAAAAATGCTGTCAAAGTTGGCGTTTTGAACTGAATATCTGGATGCGACAGCGCAGGAAAGGAAAAAACTGCCATCCTGAGATAACAATCGTTTATAACTAAAGATGTAATTAACCTAGCAGAAAACGAAAAACTGATCGATTACAAACCACTTTAGTAATCATATCAGCAAGTATTATGCTTTTACCAGCTGCGTGATAACCCAATTTATTGCTTTTGATATGCATGAGATCATTCGATTCGTTAGAGAAAAAATAAATTCAATTTTATTATGCTTTTAGAAAAGATTTACTATATTTCCCGATTTTATTAAATACTAAGTATCAAATATGAAATCATAATTACAATACATGTTAAAATTTTTCTCAATAAAAGTGCATGCTTTCAATGACTTGATTTGTCAAAACATTTCGTACGTTCAAGATTTGGCTATTGGCTTATAATTGTGGAGCTGACGTAATACAAATTTTGTACATCATTTTAACGATCTTAATGAAAAATTGACGAACTTATATAAAAATATTTCAGATTTCTGAATAAAACTTAAAACAATGTCAGAGTGTTCTTGCTTAATCATTCCACTTTTTGCGCCTTTATGATAAATTTTAACTACCAGCTATAGGAAATATTTAGTTGAAAAACTATGTTTCTTTTCTAATTTCATTACTTCTAAAAGAGAGCAATAACTAATAATTGTCCAGTTAAACGCGAGGAGCTTAAATTTGTTTATGTTTAAACTCCTTGGCTGAATGTAAAAGTAAAAAAATATATGTCGCCAAAATTAAATAATGCATGTAATTATCCAATAATCCAAATTGCAAATTATGCGATTTTAAAAGCTTCATACTTCAATGATTTTGTCTTCAATTTCGGAGTTTGTGGAATGAAAATGACATCAAATTTCCTCACATAAAAAAAAACTTTAGTTTTAGGAATTAAATATGTATTTTCTATCTTTTGTATTTTTTATTTTTATTGCTGATTTCTTCTAGTATCTATAGAAAAATTTTGAACGCTATTTATTTAATTAAATTATTATTAGTATTTTTTTATCTTAAATTTTAATGAAAGTTGCTAAAATTATAAAAAAAAATTCTTTTAAATTTTAATGAAAATGGCATCAACAAACTTCTGATAATCCTTTTTAACACTTTCCAACAAAGTTGAAAAGTGTTTATGAAGTGTCCATGCCTTGCATTTATCTTGACACATTAATGTACATTAAAAGACGTATAGTAACTATATCCTGACATAAACTCCAAAGAAGTAAAATTTGTAAGCAGATGGAGAAAATAGATTATGAATGTGGGAAGCTCCCCCCCCCCCCTTCAATTACATTTTTCTTAAATCAAATTAACAGAAATTACTACGATAACTATACTATCATATAATTTTTTGTCTTATCATTTTAACACTTCACAACATAGTTGAAAAGTGCTTATGAATTTGGTTTGTCCATCTGTCTATCTGCCCGTGCTCTAACTCGCGTAAATATACTCGGATTTCCATGCAATTCATAGATGTTATTTAGGTTTAACATGGTATGTTCGGTATTGAAAATGAAGTGTATAGCATTTATAGTTCTTTTACAGGAACAGTCAAAAGAATTGCGTTACATTACGGCCTATGAGGAAAAATTGTTTGCGGTGTATTTTAATGATGTTAATATATGTGAAATATGTTGAAATTTATATATCACTGAAGTGTATTACAAGATGCTTACTGTAGATTATAGAGTGCATAGCATTCATCGATCATTTAAAGGGAAACACAAAAGAATTCGGTATTGTCTATGAACAATAAAAACATTGCTGGAAGTGCGTCTTCAGCTGTGGCACTCGTTTTTAAATTTAACTATTTTTTGCATATTTCTTGGTGTGTATAAATTCTATAGATCATATACAGGGATGCACAAAAGATTTCGAGTACATTATCGTTCATTGACGGAAATTACCGAATGGAAATTTTCGGGAAGTGTTTCATAATCTATGCTTAACGCACGATTTATCGTTCTTTTTTCTTTTTTCTTTCACAATAACAAAATATTTCGAAAATTAAAAATGACACCAATTAGAATGAAGTTATGCAAAAATATTTCAGATTTACGAATTAAATTAAATGCTAAAAAACTTTCATTTTTTCCCGCGAAATCATTCTTTTTTTTTCTCTCTCTTGAAAAGTGTTAATATCCACCTTATTAAAATAATTAGTTGAAAATATGTAGTTCCTCTTTAAGTACATTTCTAGTAAATAGGGGTCTCAATAGCTTTCTAGTTTGAATACAATAAGCTTAGCATTGTTTTTGTTTAACTCCTTGGTTAGATATAAAATTCAAAAAAGCTGCAAAGAAATGATTTCAGTTAATTTGTCAACAAGCGATTTCTTGCTTTCTATAATAAAAAAAATCTTGAAGCTTAAATATGTGAAAAAATATGTTTTAATTTCTTCAGATAGGTAATTTAATCGTAATATTATTCATACCATCTATTGAAATAAAAGATAATTTAAATTTGAAAATGTAAAAAAAAAAAAAAAAAAAAAAAAAAAAAAAAAATAATCCCTATTTTTTCTTTTTTCTCTCTTTTATCCACAAAAATGGAGTAATTTAGTTGCCATCATTACGGAAAAGTCATTAAAAATTATAAAAAAATTAATTTCTCGAAAACTAATTCAAGTTTTAAAATTCTGAGAACGCTTTTCCCATATTCGGATCCCTGCGGATAACTAATTTGATAACTTAACTTTCCATATTGTAGGAGGAATAGCTGTGAAATAAAAACGAATAGTCACTTTTTAATATAATAGATGTTTAAAAATGAGTCAGAAAGTTTCGCGTTTTTGAGCGGGTGAAAAATATTTGTTTGACAACCGCCTTAAGCATGGCATCAGCGTATGCCTTTCAAGATAAATATCAGCGTTGAAATATTAATGTTAGTTGTAAAACAATTATTTTTGAAGGAAAAAAGTTCTCTAAAACCGCAAGCATGAATTGCATTAAACTAGTATAATGTAGAGGTAATAAACAGTAGAATTATTAGAAATAATTTTACAATTCTTCTGCAAGGAATATTATAATAAAAAAAGATTGAATGGTTAAGGTGAGATTCTGCTGTAAAACTTTTAAAAAAAAAATGAATTTTTTGAACCCCCTAAAGTGTCTAGAATATTCTCTCAAAACCGTTTTTTGCCCCACTTAATATTTAAGTCGCGACAATTAACTGACCGGTGTCACGGCTGACTAAAGAGCGCCCTGGCCTTTAAACACATTTTTTTAAACAAGTTTTTTCAAATCCGTGTACGTTCTCAGGCCTAAACCGTTATAGCTATCGACGTTTTATTTTTTGCAAATTAAACTAGAACATTCTGATTGGAGGACAAACTTTAAAAAAATTAAAAATTTAATAATTTCGATTTCTTAAACAGTTTTGAAAATTAAAAATTAGTGCCAAAAATTCAATTCATCCTTGTTTAGTGTTGAATTCAGATTTTTTTCTCCAGAAGAGTTTTCTGCATATCCGGGGAAAAGGGGGACATGAAATTCAGAGGGCGATTGTACTTTCAGACGATTGATAAATATAAAAATTGAAAACTTCTGTGGTTACACTTTGATCTTCTAGAGGGGGAAATGCCCCCCCCCCCCAAGCTACCCCTTGAATTAATCAGTGTTATTGCCGATTCGTGATTCTTGCGTCGTTATTACTAATTCATGATTCTTGTGTCGTTATTACCGATTCCTGATTCTTGACAAGCTCTTTGACAACTAAAGAACAATGCTTTCCACTACACGCCACAGGGGTAACTGAAAACTGTATGAATACATGGATCAAAAGAGAACTCATCTATTTCAGTGCCTCTTCATGCAGCCGAACAAAACATAACAACAACAATAACAGCAGGGAATTCAGTCCGTGGTGCTGGCATCTCTAAAAGTATGAAACTCATTATAGCTGTGATCATTATAACGCGTGTATGAGCATTTCGTGCTCATGAAAACAAATATAATAATAACAATAAAACAACAAAAAGAATATAATTGGATTCAGCTAACTTGTTGTATTAAAATAACTAAAAATATGAAATTCCCCAGAGTCGCGTTCATGAAAACAAAAACAAAAAGAACAAATGTCCGTGGATTCAGCTAACTTGCATTGAAATCTCTAAATATATGAAACTCTTTACAGCCACGTGTATAAGTGTTTCAGACTCCTGAAAAAAAAGTATTCAGCTAACTCGTTGTATTGGAATCTCTAAAAATATGAAATTCGTTAAAGTCGGGATCACTATAATGCATGTTAAAAAAATTCATTGCATTCAACTAACTATTATTTTAAATATAGTTAACTTAAATACAAACATAAAAAATTAAATTAAATATGAAATTAATATTTAATACTAAAATTTGTTTAATACTTTAATACTAAATATAAAATTTAAAAATATGTTGAAAAGAGCTTGTGAAGTGGGAGACAAACGACATATCACAGAGTTATCAAGAACTCGTGTCGAGGCGATTTAGAAGAAAATTTTAAAGTAAACGTAATTTTTTTTCAAAGACCTAGCGCATGCGCACCATCATTGGGAGTCAACATTTTCAGCACACAAATTAGCTCACGGCGCAAGTCTCGGCACCAAAAAGTCTTTTCCACCCAACAACCCGATTCTTAACATCATTACGATTCACATCCTTAAATAGCCAATCAAATTACTGAGCCAATTTGGGGAGTAGTGGCTCCCCTTTTTCACGACTAATAAATTTGGCGAATCAGAAACGTGAATTTCAATTCAACTGTCAGCATTTAAGTACCAGGTAAGAAATAAAAGCATTTTGAGTACAATTGAAACCTACACGCATAGTCGGAAATTTGAAATGTTCTTATGCTTGGAAATCATATTAAAGTGGATTAACTTTTCAAAATGCAAGAGCTATGTTATTACCGTCAAAGTTTTCCTACCATTTGTAGAGATCGTGTTTTAGGTGAATCAATCACCATGATGTTCGTTTACAAAGTTTTAAAGCATACATTTCAGAGTGAAAATAAGGGCTTTAAGAGGAAACATTTATATATTTCTACTAAAATGACTGTCATAACCAGAGATTTACAAATCTGATAAAATCTGGTAGCCAGTAAAATATTCTAGTTGCCAGTAAAAAAAATATTTACCCCCCCCCCCCCCCACTCTGTCATACATTTTCAAAAAACACAAAAGTGTTATTAAGGAAAAAATAATAACAAGCATAGTTTAGAATTATTAGTTACATAGTTTAGAATAGTATATAATTTTAGTACATAATTTACAAAGATCATATAAAATAAGTTTTCTAGTGAAACTTATCAAAACTTTATATCACTGAACAAACAAACAAAAAATAAATAAATAATTCCGACGGCGGTTGACTTGTCTGATAGGCGCTCTCAGGTGCCTGGCGGCGCAGCTCAGTTTTATCCATCCCACCAAAACTTAATGAAAAACTGGGAACCGAACTCTCTCATGAAAGACGTTGATAAACAATCTAGTACCAGGCTCTTGTCTCCAAACCTAGGTGGCACAGACCGATTGTGCAATGACACATCCATGGTGCGACACAGGCACCATGATAATAAAGGCGCAAAGCATTTTAAGCGAGGAAGAAAAATTTTAAAAATACATATATTATTCTTTAATTTGAGAAAAATTAATTATCAGTGAAACTTTAATTAAGTTTTATAGATTTATTTTAAATGAGTTAATTGTAATCACTTATTTGTTATTATTATAAATAATGAATGTGATAGATTAATCGGGTTTAACTCTGAATATACAAACATCTAATTTGAAACTTGCAAAAAAACTTGCTCATTTTTAGCACTTTCCAACCTAGTTGAAAAGTGCTTATGACTTCGGTTTGTCTGGCCGTATGGCCGGATGGCCGTCTGGCCGTCTGTTCGTGCTCTAACTCCCGTAAATATGCTCGGATTGCTCTGCAATTTTTATATGTTATTGTTGTTATCTATGGCACGTTCCCTATTTCAACTGAAGTGTGTAGCACGTATAGTTTTCTTACAGGGACACTCAAAAGAATTCCGTTACATTGCGGTCTATGGGGAAAAATCATTTGCGGTTTATTTTAAAAATGTTTCACTATTGTAAACGCATTGAAATTTATATAGATCACTAAGATGCATTAGAAGAAGCTTAATATGGAATAGTAGGTGCATAGCACTTAGAGTTACTTTACAGGGACAGTCAAAATAATTCCGTTACATTACGTCTATGGAGAAAAATCGTCTGCGGCTTATTTAAATAATGTTCCACTATTTTAAACGCATTGAAGTTTAAATATATTACTAAGGTGCATTACAAGAGGCTTACTACAGAATAGTGTGTGTATAGCAGGTGTGTGTTCATTTACAGGGACACACAAAAGAATTCTCTGCTGTCTGTTAACAATAATTCCTGGAAGTGCGTTTTAAGTTACGGAACGCGATTTTAATCTTAACTAGCTTTTTGTCTATTACGTGGTGTGTATAAATTCTGTAGATCCTATACAGGGCAGCACAAAAGTTCGCGAACACATTTCCGTTTATTGACAGAAACTCCAGAAGGAGAATTTAAACTGTGCTACGCGTTTCCTAACTAAACTAAAATTTAGCATCCTATGTATATATACAAATCTATAGATCATATACAGGGCTACATAAAAGTATTCGGATATTTTTCCGAATATTGTATATATTGAAAATTCCTGAAATTACGTTTTTAAATATGTTATGCGTTTTCCAAATTGTTTACTTAGATGTCATCTTTCAGCTTATTAAACGGTAATGATTTGTAAAATTATTTTAGAAGCGTTGGAAAGTGCTACATAATCTATGCTTGACGCATGATTTTTCGTTCTTGTTTTAGTATTGTATCCAATTTTACATGCCGCAGAGACTGGATTGACATCATTTCTTACTGTTTTATTGAAACTACTCCCGCGTTCTAATCACGTGATATGCTAGATAATTAAAGCGGAAAATACTTCTTAAATCCATTTTTGTACAAAAAAAGTCAGATTAAATAACTTAGTTGCCAGGCAAAAAAATTTGGTCGCCAGTGGCGGCCTGGCGACCGAATTTGTCAAGCCCTATTCATAACTGTTTCGAAATTCATATATATATTTAAGTATTAGATAACACTTTGATTATTTTTTTTGCCAGTTTTATTCTAGAAAAAAGTAATGGGTTTATCCAGCTAGTCACACAAAATAAATTTATCTTACGTTTTATTGAAGATAATCCCACTATTCAATTTATTCATTTTTTTAAAGTAAATATAACACTCTCTATCACTGATTTTCTTTTAAAAATACACAAGCTTTTTTATTTACAATAAACATTTCATCAGGATCACACATAAACAAACATCTTATATAATTTACATGTGCATCATCTATTGATAACACTGACAAATTGTTTAATATACATGTCCTTGAAATATTTGCTATAATATCAATCCATTTCTTAAATTTTAGGTTATTGCATTGCCTATCAGCGTCGAAAAGTTTTAACTGATATCTTTATTCTTCTAATTATCTCATCGAATGCATGTGATTCGTGCGATTATTTCGTTCTAATGAAATAAATAAATATTGTAGATCCACTTTCACGATTCAAAACATTATTTTTGCATTTACCAGTTTTACTCATTAAATTTACATCAGAGTAGCGAGACGTTGCATGAGATTGAGTAATATAACACTTCAGGTTTTTCGTTTATCCGTTATTTGAATAAATGTTTCAGATGAGCAGTTTTAGACTTAGTAACCTCGAAAATGCAATGAGAAAGAAAAGGTTTGAAAGAGAACGCTTGGAGACACATAATTAAAGAGTGAAGTGTGTCACTCCTTATATGTTGGACGACGAAACTTTAATAATACCATTAATAAAGGTAAAGGCCTAATTATTATTTTTTAATTGTGATCTGGCGTTTGGTTAAAATAATTGTTCGGTTTATTTTCATATTAAGTAAATATTTTTATGTGCATTTTTAAAACTAGAACCAAATGAAAATAACTGATATAAAATTTAAGAAAAGTTACAACTGGTTTTATTAAAAATAATTGAATTATTTGCATTATTAACACAGGATCGGTTATAAAATGTAGCTTCCTCGTAGCGATAGTATAACCATGGAACTATGAATGAAGTAGAATTGCCATACCCTCAAACTGGTAAAGATTCAACTATAACCGGTTCCAAAGGGCTTGATTACTCCGAGACAAACTTCCACCAGTAGATTTGGATAGAAATTTTATTTTTATTTAAACGCCTTATTCATGCAAATTTCTGTCATAATTAAAACAAAAATATCTATTTGTTTTTACTAGTGGACGATTTCCCCTGCGATAGTCAGGCCCCGTGGTTCCGCCATATCGTGGCTACGTGAAAAATCATCCTGTCAATGTCAGTGAATTTAATTACCGCCGGGGAAAACATCCACCGTTAAATCTGAACAGAAATTGTCTCTTTATGTAAACGCCTTATTCATGCAGAATTTCTGTCAAAAATAAGGCAAAAATTTCAATTCGTTTTTACTGGTGGAAGTTTGTCCCGGTGTTATTCAGGCCCTGATCTGATGTAAGCAAAACACAACTGCCATATTGTGACTACATCCTCAATTACTTCACTCGCAACCAGTAGACACTACATTATTTGTCACCTCCTCTTTATTCATAGCACCATATAACAAGATGAAAGAGTAAGTGGATTGTTTTATAAACTTATTTAAATGTTGCAGCATAGTCTGAAATAGGGACGCGATTATCGGTAGAACATAGGAATAACCTCTTCGATTCCATCTTTGGAATTTGATTGGATATGATGTATATACCATTGTTGGTCCAAAGTACCTTCGAAACTGCTGGGGTGCCTTGTCAAGTAAAGACGTAAACACCTTGCAGCAAGGTTCACAATTATGAGGCCAATTTCCCGGTCCTCCATTTTCTGGACCCCCACCATTCGTGTTTGAGAGGCCGGCCTACGTCACTGCAAGCGATGTTGCAGGATGTTGATATTTGGTAAAGGATATGCAAGGTTGGGAAGATGAATTTTAATTTCTATTGCGTTGCAGGTTGGAGAATTAGCGAGGGATATCTTTGGTATTCGCAGGTACTTGCCAGGATTGGCGACCGGCTTACGAGCATGGGACTAGGACAGAAGTTGTTTGTTCCACTCTGCTCTAAAATGACGCAGATTTTACCATAATAATTAATTAAGTAATCGAAATCTTCATAGTTGATTTAACCAGTATTTTTACCTGATTCATCAAACATTATAGTTCATGATGATATCAATTGCATTTTTCTACTGTTCTTAGAATAATTTATAGAAATTGTTCTTTAACTGTTCTTTCGGAAAATACGGCAAATGTTCACTTTTTTCGTAAGAAATGCTGGAATGCTAAAGCTACCCAGCACAATCTTTCCATGTTCTTGTGGAAGGAAGGAATTCGCTTTGGATATGCATTGATAGATATTAGGGGAAATGATGTTGAGGATCAAATTTCATTTTCCTACAAATAATGTTGTTTAAAATGTATTTCATTTTTAAACAGGGTGTCTCTTCTTATCATTGATCAATAGATAATTCGTAAGAGGTACAGTTCCAGGTTCAAAAATGGTTCACATGTTGTTCTTCATCATATGAAAATCAACTCATGTCAAAATAGTTTCTTTTCAAATAGTTACGAAATTAAAAAAAAATATATACGATGTTTGGGTCCTATAATAGCCCGAGCGCTAGCAGGCAATTTGGAGCAGGAATTTGATAAAAGCTGAAAATTGGTAGAATTAATATACTATCTTACCGCATTATGAAATCGTTGGTCTTCCAGCTAGAAGGTGAGGGATTCGCGACTTAAGCAATTCGCAACTTGCAATTTTTCGAAGAACAAAAATGTTTCTTGATAAAAGCTACAATTTACATATATAAAAATATAGGTTTTTTTAAATATAAAAAAATAATTGGCAGATGAATCTGCCGTGACTAAATACATGGCAGACGTCTTCAAAGTTGATAAATTGAAAAAAAGTATTTTGATAACAATAGTTACAAAAAAAAATTTATTTAAAAACTTTTTTTATTTTTATTAAAAATCAGTTTGTATATGTAAAAAACTAAAAAGCGAATGAAAAATAATGAGAGTGCCCTCTAGTGAAGAAGATGAGAACTAAAATAAATGGGGGAAAATACGCTTTATCAATTACGTAAGACGCAAGAAGCACTAGCAAAAGGAAACCAGATGCCAGTAAAATAATAAAAAGGGAGAGGAAGAACACCCCCAAGCACAGAAATTTTGAACTAAAACGAATTAGAGGAGGAAATTTCACACATAGGAATTATTTGTGATCATCGCATTGTGATGAGTTGCCATATAATGTCACAATGAAGTCGCATGGTGAATTTCCGGTGATCGACACTCTATTGTAAAGTCATCATTGCACTCCTTTGTGAAAAGTCACCAGATGATTTAATTTTCTGTCACTTGGGAACTCGTCACAGAACAGCTATCATGATGACTTTACAATGGAGTGTCAAAATGACAGTCATATGAGAGTCACAAGATGACTTCATTGTAAAGTCACCTGGTGATTCGTCAAAAAGCAGCAGTCATGGTGACTGTTCAGCGGAGTGACCAAATGAGAGGAAAAATGAGACGAATGAAAGACATCACATTTCTGTTCATTGTAGTGACTATGACAATTGTAACCATTTGTGATGTCAAGAAGACTTCACATCGACTGTCTTTGCTGTTAGGGTAGTACCTATTTTCTACACTTGCTGTTTATAGAATTTCCTTTTGAGTGCTCACGTATTCAGAAATTAACATTTTGTGTTTGTTGCTTAAGTTTTGCACACCAGTGTAGTTAACTAAGTTTTAGTCGCAGAAAAATTGAATTTTTACCATGTTAACAGATTTTAATGGTGTGAATTTACCTAAACAGAAAACACCGTGTATGCTTACTTCCCAAAATTATTTCAAATATTCTGTTTAAGAACCTACATCAGTCACGCGAAAAAACGCTCAAGCTAATGTTAAGTCTATGGAAAGGTTCTTGCGCAATTTCTCGCTCGCATTTTAATATTTTTAAATGATTTTTTTGCACAGAATAGCTGAGGTCAATCTCCAACGTTGTTAGTTTTTACTTTTTCGATTTTTGTTGTAGTTTTTTTATAAGCGAGCATTTTCAATTTTGGAACCGGTTGGAACCGGTTCTGAAAGTGAAAGTACCCTTATATAAAATAGCAGGTTGTTATCTCCTTTCCCCCCAGAATTATAACCATTTAAATTTTGAAAAATTTCAAAAATCTTCAGGTTTGACGGCTTGTAACTCAAAAGGGGAAAGGGGTATTCACATGCCATTTGTCAAGGAAGGGCTTTTTTTATATATTGTCTATACTCTGTAAGTCGTTTTCTGTTATGTTCCTGGTCTATGAGATACGAAGTTTTTAAATTAGAGCAAAGACCAAGTCAACCACAAATTAAAAAGACCTTTAGAAACAAGAAACATTTTATTGAATATTTTTTTCGGGTGTATTCACAGAAATATTTCTGGAACGTTCCACTGTGCTTTTGTGTTATAATTAAAGTTTTAAGATTCATAAGAATTTCTTACCAAGATTTTTGAATCCTGTACTAAAATATTGAATACACGAAGTTAGCACAGTTATATCCCTATGTTCATACCATAAGAGTGTGTGAAATTAAATATAATATTTTTTTAAGTGTTTTCTTTAGTAATTTTTGCGTCAATAAAATGTTCATAAAGGGAGATTTTCAGATCTTTACGAAATTTTTGTTTATCTCTATTAGTTAAAAAAAAAATATATGCAAGTTTTTATAAACTTTTGAATTTTGCAAAAAACGTTCAAAATCGCACTTTTCGACACCCTCTAATTAAAAGTAATTTTAAGATAGCAATTTGTTACAAATGGATTTTAACTTATTTTCTATAAAGGCTTCCATATTCAAATTATGAGAACAATAAAAAATGATGCGGCGACCCATGTTTGTCGAAAGTTTGTGGCAGAGGGCAGGACCTTTATATTAATGGCTGTTTTCCTTATTTTGAAATCAACTTGGTAGCACGAAAGAGCAAACTTCAGGATGGATCACGAAGGACTATAGGAATACAGACTCCCCCCCCCCCCCCCCCAAGGATCTAGGATTATAGCTCTTGATACAGTAATTAATGGATTCAATACAATAAATAAATAACAGAATCCATGGAATCTAAAACAAGTAAATGTGTCAGAGTTGATATTCAGACAACTAGAACCACCACTACCGTCATATAATAGATACAAAGTTTAGGCTAAACACAAAGTTTGGACACATTTATAAAAAATTGACGAGAAAAATATTGGAGAGAAGTAATTAGATCATTAGGAATAAAAAGTATTTTGTTATTAAGAAAGTGAATTAGACATATCCCTTGCAGTTATTATTAAAGTGCTTAGACATTTACAATATAAAAATATAGATCGTCAACTTGTATACATATTTGCTGAAAAATTAAGTATGAAAGAAAAGTTGTAGACCGAATAAAGCTGGAATTAATCAATATTTTTTATTTTTTATTCATATTTCAATATTTTTTGATTGAAAATGTATATTTATATTCGTATTAATAACATTAATTATTATTTAAATATATTGTGGGAAAATATTTTTTTCCTCTGATAATCAAAAAGTATTTGGGTGGCCCATAATTGGGGAGTCCATGACTGTTGCGCCTGAAAATTACTATGCGCATTATTGGCGCATAAACAAGATTACAATTTTTTATTTTATTTTCAATAAACTAATATGTTATTAAGTTCATAGCATATTATACATGAAGGTTCAGACAATGATAAAAAATATATTGTTTTCACAACATTTTGTTATAACTGAGTGCATGACCTTAAGTGGCCTATTAGTGGTACATTTACTTTATTTATTTATTTATTTTAATTAAATCAAGCTTTTTCTGGTTTCTAATAAAACATTTACTAGAAAAGTACTTTGAAGAAAAAAAATATGTCTACTATTTTTTTACACATCTTATACAACTGAAAACATATCGTGTAAAAATTATCTCAGATTATTCTGAAACTCTTCAAGCGTTCATTATGATGTAATAAAGTAAATTTGGCGGCCAGCCATTCGCTTGCAAAACTTCAAAACCTTCATTTCTGTAAGATATTTTTTCAATGTCACTGTGTATTTGCAAAGACACGTGCCAACAGAAAATGTAGATCAGTGTTCGTGAAAATACTTTCGTGAGATGAATAATAAATTAAATTTTCTTCTTTTCAAACACTTTCTTTATCTGACCTGCTTATTGAGTCATCTTGACTAAAATGATATTCGAACAAGAGTTAAACATTCTTATAGGAAAGAGACTAATAATACATATGCATTTATTTACGGACATGCTATTTAATACTATTTAGACTGAGATGAAGCTACATTAAATTTTTCAATTCATGCTCCCTTTTCCCATTTTAAGTAAAATAGTAATATTATTAGAGAAATTAAGGGGAAGAATGAAATATTTTAAAACTTATTCATCCAGGAAAAGGAAAAGTCAAAGTTCTTGCCCATGTCTTTTAACAGGATTTTAAATAATTTGCATCATTCATTTCATCTGAAAGGGTAACATTATACTCACAACATTATGTTCTTGCAATTTCCTTAATACCACTTTCTGCCACAAATAGGAAGTCTTCATATTTCCTATCTCATGACGATGTTTTTATCTGCAAGAAACAACCAAATCAACATTATAATGGAATATATACTGAAATAACCTGGCTGTGCTACAGATAAGCTTGTATGTGAATGTTATCATTTGTACTATTAATTTCAACTGCAAGGGAAATATAATACCACAATATATTGCTACAATTTCTTAAATACCACATTCAGTCACTACTGGGAAGTCTTCACATTTCCTGCCTCATGACGATGTTATATGCAAGAATAACTTAAATCTACATCATAATGGAAATATACTGAAATAATCTGGCCGTCCAATATATAAACTAGTATGGGGATGTTATTCCCTTTAGCGCAAGGAGGAAAACAGAATTTACAGATATTTTGTTGACTTGATATGACACGATACAATACAGGATTTGCTAATTTTTCTCTTTATAATTAAGTTGTACAGACGTGGGAAAAAAACCCCGCACCATCTCTTAATAACTCTGCTGCAAATCATTCTATAAAAATGGGACTGGTACCAATCGATTCGTAATAACGTCTAGTCTACTAATTGATGATGTACTTAAAATTGTTGTCAACTTATAGTAATCGTAACAAACTTCATATTTTAAATGTTAACACCTAATTTTGACAACATATTTGGATTCTTTGGTAAATTCTACCTTCGGGTACCGAGCGGGAAGTTATTCAGTCAAGTAGTTTATGAATTATGCAGATTTAAAATTTAGAACTCCTAGTGAAATTCCTTTTTAATCGTTACAAAACAGATTGAAATGTCGGTAATTTTTTAAACTTAACTCAAAACCGACTTCGCGGAATGAGCTGTAATTTTGAACTCGCATATTTGAAGTTTCTAGAAATTGATTTCTGTTAAAAAATTCACAGATCTAATTCATATTTGTTTAGAAAGTTAATTTCGAAATTATTTATATTTTGAAATTAATTTTCGAAAAAAAAAATATGATTTATAACCTATAATTTTTTTTTAACAGAAATCGATTTCTAAATGCTTCAAATATACCAATTCAAAATTTCGCCAAATCGTTTTTCAATCATGCTTAAAAAACTACCTGGATTGCAATTTTGATGGTTGCTATAATGTTTACATATAGACGACCACCTAAGCAAAACTTAGGAATAGCATTAATTAGTAGGCGTTATTACTAATAGATTGGTACCAGTCACATTTTTATACTATATTCACAGTGGGGCATTTGGCGAATTTAGTCGGAAAAATGTCAATTTTTCAAAACACAGTTGAGGAGAAAAATATGTAGCTAACTGTGAAGGTAAATAGTTGGGGAATCTCCGTACAGTTATAAAATTTTCGCAAAGGTGTATGTTTCTGTAAATGAGGATGTTTTCATTTCCTCCCTTTTTTAAATTTATTCTACGATAGCTAAATTCCAAACGTTGCCACAAATTATCATCTGAAGACATAAAAGAGTTCAAATTTGCATATCTGATCAATAAATTTATGTCTGGAATGAAAATTATAGCAAAATAAATTCTGTTCGACCTTATGATTAGCCAGCATTTGGAAAATTTAGATATGAAATTTTAATTTCTCGATGATTGCCTTGTCAACAAAAATAATTATTAAGAAAAGCAAAATCATCAGATAAAGCACATGATTCAAGCATTTTTTCAGGGAAAAAAGTTAATCTTGATTGCCGGGAATATTCCAATTGCCGTACGTACGTCCAGGTTGTATATAGCAAATAAAATATAAAAATTATAGCAAAATAAATTCTGTTCGACCTTATGATTAGCCAGCATTTGGAAAATTTAGATAAGAAATTTTAATTTCTCGATGATTACCTTGTCAACAAAAATAATTATTAAGAAAAGCAAAATCATCAGATAAAGCATATGATTCAAGCATTTTTTCAGGGAAAAAAGTTAATCTTGATTGCCGGGAATATTCCAATTGCCGTACGTACGTCCAGGTTGGCCGCAAATATTTTTCTGAAAATTGTAGTCATTGAAGCAAAAGAAGAAAAAAACAAAGAAGTACACAGCAAAGCAAATCTTGAAATTCTTTCTCATGTTACATAATCACAATAGTGTGTTACTGGATACAGGAATGCCTTTACAGTAGCCAAAGAAATAACATGGGCTCTATATCTTGCAGCTAAAAATAAAAAGGTGTTATATAATTATCATGAAAGAACATTTGGGACGTTCTCGACTGTTTAGGATTTATCAATGTTTGTTGAAGCAAATATCTCTAAAATGCATTATAAAACAGTCAGACATTCACATAAGAAAACATATCCGTCCTATTATTCACTGCAAATGGAAATAACTATTACCCAAATAAAGACCCTGACCAAGTTACTGAGACTTCTGGAGAAGTTCAGTTCCAACGTTTAGACCACATTATTACACGCTTCTAACACTATCTGAAAGAAGTTGTAGAGACAATGATGACGAATGCTGTGTAAAATTGAAAGTGAGGAATGGAAAGTGAATCGTTACAAAACAGATTGAAATGTCGGTAGTTTTTTAAGCATAACTCAAAAACTACTTGTCGGAATGAGCTGTAATTTTGAACTCGCATATGTGAAGTTTCTAGAAATTTAATTCTGTTAAAAAATTCATCAGGTTTAATTCATATTTGTTTCAGAAGTTAATTTCGAAATTATATATTTTTTGAAATTAATTTTCGAACAAAAAATATGATTTATAACCTATAATTTTTTTAATCAGAAATCGATTTCTAAATGCTTTAAATGCCAATTCAAAATTTCGCAAAGTAAAAGTAGTTTTTCAATCAAGCTTAAACTACCTGGATTGCAATTTTGATGGTTGTTATAATTTTTATATATAGACGACCACCTAAGACGACAGCTTTAAAGAAAGAGAATATTAAAAAAAGTTCAAAAATTATGCCAATTTTGATGGACACATTTTTTGATATTTATTTGCCCTTTTCCAAGCTGTTGTTCAGTCAAAGGAAGAAAAAATCGTTTGGCAAAATCTAACGTCTTCTACGCCTAGATTCTGCCGATTCATAAGAATTACGATTGTAAAGGATATCTAGAGAATCGAAGTTTAAGAAAAATCGTGTAACGTATTCTAAATTCGTAACTGCTCAGTTAAGATACACTCTTATCTTGTATGACACGTATACCAAGATTGATGTATGCCAAGATTTATATTAATGGATAAAATACAATCGCAACCAGAGAATTAATCACTAATATTTTATTATAATTAAAGTTAGTTTTACATGTTACAATGATTTTCACATACTTCTGTATATACAAAATACATTTTTCCCAAAGAAAAATTACTATAAAAGTATAAAAATATAATAAACTCATAAAATATAAACGTTCCATCATTTTTTTCATGAATAAATATTTTTGGTTGGCTGAATCCGCAAAATCTCCCACTGTGCGACGATTTGCGGCAAATTTAGTAGCCGGTGGTGCCTTTCTTTTCTCCCTCTTTTTTTTCCACACGACTGTACATGGAAACATACAATAACAGCGATTAGCATTATTTAGTTTATATATTAGCGTTATTTAAAAGAAAAGTTTAAAAAAACTTTTTCTCCCGCAACATCATCCTAAATGCATCCACTTCCTAGTAATATGGCCAAAAGTAGCTGATGCCTAACAAAATCTCTCTTTAGACAGAAAGTGTGAAGCGTATATAATGAAATTACACATAATTAGTATAATGAATTCTTATGAACGGAAATGCTATTTTGTAAAAAAATGTTAAATGCAAGGACAAAAATGTTTGAAGTATGGAAGCAAAAACCAAAATAACATTAACCAATATAAACTAAAGTCCATTTTAAACGAAGAATTTGTATTCTAAGTTAAAATAAACTGCACTGAAACAATACAAACATATTCAAAATGAAATTGTGTAAAGTTAACAAAACAAAACATTATTGGTATCCCTGCAGCTAAAAATAACATAAATCTTGAATGTAACATACAATAAATTCTGTCTTTTTCACTGGGTGGAAAACATAAATAATCGAAGAAAACATTCATTAAAACTTGATCCAAACCCCAAACAGAATGTCTGAGTTCTCCAAAGAGTGCAGTTTCAAGTATTTTTTCATGTTGAGACCATTTAGAAACGTGCATACATAACCTGAAACACAAAACACAAAAGTACACACGAACGCCTGGCATCCAAGGACGGATTAAAGCATGGGCCAACTAGGCCATAGCCTTAGGCCCCCCTACTATTTGGGGTTCCCAAATTTTGTTTGAAATTTTCTTAAAACTGATATCTTAAATCTGTTTTGACCTTGTACTGATTATAATCAATATTTTGTACGTTTAGAGCAATATAAGATTGGAAACATAAAAATATATTTATCTAAATATATATTTACCATATTAATAAAAGAAAGATGTTTCTTTGTGTGTGCGTGTCCGTCAGCAATAGCTAGTGAGATTTGTCGCACATACAGGTCTGCAAATTTGTACAAGAAAAGAGAAATATAGGTTTAAATGCCCCTTAGATTCGGATTTTTCATTTTTAATAATTAGACAAGATATTAAACAAAAATACCACCCTCATCGAACGCTAATGAATCAGCTCCCATTGTCCCAGCGATCGCTACTGCGCATGTCCGAGGAAACCGAGATTTTTCAAGCACAGACATAGTAAGAGTAATTTTTTCTCCATTTTGAAATTGAAATGGCTTGGTCCCCTATAAAGTTACAAAAAAGAAAAAAAAAATAGACACGTGTTTACTTTATCCTCCCGGAGTTTTTGTTTAAAAAATTATTATTATTTGTTATTTTTAAAAAGCATATTTTCTGGCGGTCGTTTTCATATTTTCCTTGTTTGCTGCAATTTGAAATTGCCATCCGCGTGGCCAGGATGGAAAAAAAAATTACCCACTTACAGCAAATTATTTTCTGCTCTCAATGGTACCTTTCATTTTAAAAAATGCATACTTACTATGTCAAAACAAATACTTTCTGAATGTCGTGTTCATGTTTTCTGTTATTTCTTCAGTTTGAAATTGTCATCCGCGTGCCCGGATGAAAATACAATAAACAGAATACAAACAAAATATAAACAACAGAATAAGATAAAATACCCACTTATAGCAAATTCTTTTCTGCTTTCAATTGTACCTTTCATTAAAAAAAATGAATATTTTCCTTTTTTAAAATATTTTATGGAAGTCATTTTCATATTTTCCATTTTTCTTCAGATTGAAATTGTTACCCGTTTGGTCCGGATGGAAATGCAAAATAACAAAAAATACCCACGGATAGACGATATCTTTTGTGCGCCCGGGCAGCACCGAGTGGGTTTGCTAGTACATTAATATATGTTTTCTAAGGTATTTAAAATGCTAAAATTTTATTGACAGTATATGATGGGGGGGGGGATACCAGGCCCTAGGACTTTCTTTTGTTTCACCGGGCCTTACGGGCATCTTACATTTTCAATTATGGATTATATGAAATTTTCTGTCCTATCTATCTGAAGTGATTCAATGCTAATAAATGTTTAAAATTCCATACCAATATTTTAACAGAAAAATATACCTCAAAACTTAAGCGCGATTTTTTTCTACGAAGATCTGTGCAAAACATTTACATATTTAGGTAGTTTCGTTGATGTCTGTAAATGAAAATTGCTATGTCACTTTCTTTAAAAAAGAAACCAAAGTCCAGAAAGAATAATAACTACTTTAATTAGAACTCATAAATCACAAAAATATTGATGACCCCTTGAAAGAATGTTTCCTGACAGTTTAACTATGTTATTATTGTTTATCCGACAACGTAACAGAGCTTCAGGAGTTTGTGGTTCAAACTTAATAATCCTAGTTAGTAGAAAGTATATTTCCGTAACTAGAGGGTTTGCAAAAGTAATATATCATCACTGTTCTAAGAAAATGCACTTCCGATGTTTCCTAGTCTTTGTTCTTGAAAAGTAAAAACATTATCTATGTTTATGAACATTTGCGGTGCCTTTGAAAGTGGGTATGCTTGTCTTTTAAATATATACTACATGCATAACTCCTATAAAACTCTTTGCCGAATATATCTCACAATGTTTTTAAAATTAATAATGCACCATCAATAATTATATTTCGTTTTTGCACGGCGTTCAATATTTTTCAGCATTTAAAAAATGTTAAAGCGAAAGGATATCTAATATGATCTTCATACTATGGGTGAAATTATAGCATCAAATAGAAGTTTGCAATTTGTTTATAAGTAAACACAATTAAATATTTTAATTTGTGGTATTCCTAATTTTTTAATCGTAAAAATTATTTTTAATTCATATATTTATATTTACAATATATATGGTCCCTTTAATAATGTTGCACAATATATGACCGCTAGATCCAGATCTCAAGTCTTAATCCAAATAAAATCTTAGCTAGTCGCGTTCCTAGGGATTTTCTTCACATGTCCATTTTAAAATAATCATCTCAGTCTCCCACATTCAATTTTTCTTTAAATTGTGTGATACTTCTTTAATGTCTTTATGTTTTGCTTCCTGTTCTTCATTCTGTTGTTATATACCTCTCTTCACCGAAAGCTTTCTTTATTCATAAAGTATATTACATTAATATTTTAAAAATGTATCTTAAATAATCTCTCTCTATTCACATAAAGAAATATTTCATTAAAAAAAAGACATATTTTTCATCGTATTAAGCTATTTAAATTTTAGCTATTTTTATTTTAATATAGATTATTTTTTATCAAAAATTAAGTTTTGGGTCTTTTGGTTTTAATAGTAAAATACTTAAAATTATAATAAACTTTTACAAAATATTTATCTTTTAATAAGCATATTATATATAATGCAAATCCTAATAACAAGATTATACAATAAATATATTAATAAATGGTAGTCTAAAATTTTCAAATGCAAAAAATTTAAACTAAAAAATCATGAGATTTCAAAACATCTGCTTAACATATTCACCACATAATACTTCTTATACGTTAACTATTAATCTATAAATTTTAGAAGTGCAACAAGCAAGTGCAATCCTTTTATTCTATCCATTCTTCAAGCAAACTGTATAAAAACTGGGTCAAGGTTGCATATTTCCTAGAACCAAGTCTGTCATAGGATATATAGGTGACAAAAAGCACGATTGGTAAGCTTGCAGGTGAGTTGAACATACAAAAGTTACAATCATATCTATTGAGAGATTGAGTCACAATACTTTCTGTCCAGAAAAAACAACGACTTTTAGTTCACTTGGATCGTCAAAGTGCACACAAACAGAAATTCTGTGACATAAATAATATCTATAGTGCACCAATTTTTCAAGTTAAAATACAAGAATTATGTACCCTGGTACAAAATGTTATAATATGTAATTAATGTTATTGTTTTATGGATCTACTGATTTAACACTAGAAATTATATATATGTTTTTGGACAAAATCAATCTACGGCATTTATCCTTCAAATGCTCTTTGTCCAGCCTGTTATTTTTGTACTGACTACATGTACGTATCAGCCATTCAAGAATAGAAAACACTGCACTTCAAGAATAACGAGCGAACAAGAAATTTTGAAATTTAAAATTAGTTTATTTTAGGGAAAGAAATTTTTTTTTAATTTAAAATTTTTCTGGTAACTGTAGACTTTAAGGAGTTTGCGCAGCCTTTCCAAAATGAAAGTTTTGAATTTCCATCATAAACTTCTTTTAGCATTTAGGATTATGGTGAAAGGATAAGAGTGATTGGAGAGAGACAAGTATGATATATGAATCACGTAAGTATTGTAATTTCGAATGGAAAGAACCTATATTATTATTGGTTAATACTTATAATTTTAATAATAACTACTTTTAAGACAACTATCTTAACGAAAACATTTTACATACGATTTTTAAAGCTTACATCTTAGAAAATACGTGCAAAAGGTTTTCATAAATTGTAGCAAAGAATATAAAATTTTTGAAAAAGTCAAGATTTTAGATAGCATTATTGTTATTATTATTTTGCATATTTGCTTAATACTTGTAGCACAGATTATTAACAAAAAAAAAAATCTCATGTTGCCTAAAATGTTTTTCATTTGCAAATTTCAATACAGATATTTGAAGACAATCGATTTGCAAATATAAGTTATTGTTTTAATAATCTTAAAAAGCATTATACAAATGAAAAAAAAAAAACTTAAAATTTTTACATAGCTAATCTAACTTTGGTTTATTTTTTAGACTGACTTTGTTTGAATTACTTTTAATTTTGAATATGAAGAGAACTTGTTAGTTTATATTAAGCTTCACTTTCCATTTGCTATTTTAAATAAAATATGATTATGCGTCCAATCATTTTGATTTAGAGATGATTTTGAATGATTATCATATTTTCAAACTATTATACCATACAAAATGAGAATTAAATAATTTATTAAGATATGCTTATTATCATGAATATTTTAAAATAAGCATGAAGATTAAAAAATTCCTGACGGCTCGGCCTATAGGCTCAGGTAGATTTCGAAGACGCAGACCATGGGGCGCCTGTTTATTGGGAATTGCAGAAGAAATGACCTTTTTTGCAACGATGCGGCAGTTGAGACCGCCCACTTCGAAATCAACCTGTGTCTGTAGGTGGAGCCGGCAAAGATTTTTTTTTTGTTTTTATTTATTTTTTTTGCTGTAAGGGTTAGTCCTATAAAATAACTTGTCTATATAAAAGTTGTAGATAATATTAAGAGGATTTATAATAAATTTCAGCGGATTTGATATCTTGTGAATTGACAAAGTTATGATTTTTTTTCTTCTTAAACCCCTATCCCCCCCCCCCCTTGAGGCCATTTTTAATGATATAAAAATCTGTCATACATACATTTTTGGCTCTTTTCCTAGAAGTAATAATTACTTTAAACGGATTCGATACGTATCATAACTAAGAAGTTATGAGGTTTTTTTGCTGAGGTTCGATTTTGCCCATTAATGAACTTGACCGAGATTTTATGCCCCTTGATTGTATGTATCAGTTTGGAAGAGATTTGTGCAGAATTATTGAAGTTATCGTGTCCATAAAAAAGTGATATAGATAGATAGATAGATAAATAGATAGATAAAGTTTTGAACTAGGGTTGGTTTTGAGTTCTGGGAGTCTATTTCTTACAAAATCTACCTAAAAGTTTGTACAAAACCATTTATAATTTTTAACCCCATTACTTTTCAAAGATTTACTCCCCATATTAATTTTTTTTTTCAAAATAGACTCAGCTTTAAATACTATCATTCAAAAAATTATTGCTACATTTTTATAGTATAAATTTATTGTTCGGTTAACTACTCAGCCTAGTTGTCCTTGCTCCAAGAACGTCATTTGAAAAAAAAAATTACATCTAAAACCTGAGTATTTTCAAAGAAAGAACGTAAAAAAAATAAAATCTTCAAATTATTTCTTAGCAACATCCGACGCTATTACTTTTCTAGCGAAAGCTTTCCAGCGCGTTTTCTTGTAAGAATCGAAATAAGCGAAAAAAACCTTATATGGAATTAATAAGGAGCATTTTCTTCCAAGATGCTAAATTCATCATAATATCTCTTATAAATGGTAACATTTGGGAAATGTCATTTAATCATGATTTTAATGAATTTATCAAAGGAAAATAAACATCTTGATAAAAAATAATACGATCTCCCAGTTTTGTATTTGAGCAGCGTGTTTGAGTCATAATGTGTTAAAGAAGTGCATCTGTTTACATTTATATAGATAATAGTTTATTACTTTGAGCTCTTTGTTGAATCCAAAGACATAAGAGATGCAAGGTAGTAATCTCAACATACTAAAAAAATTAAAATGATTGGCATAAATTAAAAAAAATCATCAATAACATTATTTGTAATTTAAGCTTGTTTATTATATTAAAAAAAATCAATGAGAGCATTACTTTCAGCTTATTAATATTCTTTTGTAAAGAAAAGAAACCGATGGTGGAATTGATTATTTTAAAATTGGGAGTAGGTTTTGGAAATCACAGCGGTGATTGTGTTTCTTCCGTCTTCCAGTTTTTGCGTCGGCTGATAAGGTCGAATTACACCATGAGCTTGCATTTGGAGTTATATGCTCTCCTGTTATGCATTTGCTTAGAAAAATATGTTGCTTTTATTCAAAACTAGTATATAACCCCCGTCAAAAATGACGGATTGTTGATCTGCGTTCCATTTTCATAGGCCTTCATACAAACAAACAGCATGAAGATTTTATTATTGAAAGATTTGTATTGTAGAAAAGTACATTTTAAAGCCGAGTGATTTCGACAAAACAATATTGTTCGCAACAGTGTTCGTTTGTTTATATCTGGGACTCCGATGTTTAACCTAGATTTTTAATTAAGAACTTAAAACATTATAATAGGATATGGTATACATGTTTTATAGGAAAATATGCTGAACAGACATGATTTCAAGTAGAAGATATTATCATTTAGCTATCATATGTTAGCATAGATTTTTCATTAAGCCTAACATGGCGTTTAACTACGGTCGATTCGCAGACCAGAGTGGTCCCGCTCGGAATGGTTACAGACACTTTCTTGCCTTCGGATTTTATTATAAGTAGGTTATTTTGAAATGTTCTTTTGCCATGATTTTCACTTTTTAAATTATTAAATAGCAGACACAAATCGTTTGTGTTGCATATGAAAGACAATGAATAATATCAATATATATATATGTCACCTTTATTTTGTAAAATATAAAGAAAACAATGCTAACAATTTTAAATGAAGTGCATTTGAAGTGATAAAAATGAAGAATATAAATAGTACGTTTTTTCCATATTTAAATGTAAAGGATATGCTTGTTTTTTATTAACTTGAAATAGTAAAAGCTTCATCTTTCATGTTTATAAAATTAGTATGATTTATGATTGTAAATAACAATGAGAAATAAGTAATTTACATTTACACACGTATATGAAATTAGGAAAAAAACACTTCTTATACGTCTAATATGATAGTATTTCCGATTGTCGTGTTGTGGTTAGAGTTATGCGTCAACTATTATTGAAGTTACAATAGTTGCTTCAATAATTTTGAGTTTAATTGCTTTTCCTGAGTGAAATAGTTACAACTACAGTAATTTTCCCTCGAAATCTCATTTTGTATATCGGATATAGTTTAAGCTTAAGATGTCAGTTTCGCCAGAAATTTAGGAAACTTCGTTTAGAGTAGGCGGCTTGGGGTACCAATAAAAAGGGAACGATGTTAGACAGAGTTTAAGATATATCTTTTTATTAATGAAATTGTCTTTAACGAAAAAAAAAACTCATGAAAAATATAGGTCAGAAATTTTAAATTATTTAATATTATGATTTTTTAAAAATGTGTTTATGTATATTTGTCTTAAAATTTAAGCACTTATAAATAGTATATTTTTAATTAAAATTTCCTGAAATATCACCAATTTAATGTGTGTTTTATTCCTAAATGTTTCTTAAACTTATTTGAGCTATAAACTAAATTAACTAACTGTACTATTGGAATACCTTTTAACTTTTAAGGTAAAAGTTGTTGAAATGATTAAATAATTGCTACTTCATAAAAGTATACTTTCTAATGATTCGAAAATTCGGTCTATTTAATCTTATGACAACATCAGTGAATTTTCCTCTCAAAATACAAAGAAATTAAATTGTCAAATGTTTTATTTTTTTGTCATTATTTTGTACTATTCTAGTTGTTAAAAAATCTTTCTTAGCATCAAATACATCTATTCGTTTCATTATTATATTTTGTAGATATTTATTGCCTTGAAAATAATCAATGAAATTGATCTCTTTTGATCTGATTTGATGAAGAAAGTAGGAAATAGAAATGATTTAAAAATAATGAATTAAGCAATAACCATCTGAAATTTATTCAAATTAAAATATTAATAAAACAGAAGTAAAAATCAATTTTAAAACTGATTTTCTAAAGAGTGCATTTGATTAAATAACAAGGATTTTCAAATCTATTTATTTGAAAATATCAAAATATCAATAATATTTTAAATAAAAATGAAAAATGAAAATTTGATTAAAAATTTATTTTATTAAATAATAAGCATTTCCAAATCTATTCATTTGAAAATATCAATAGAATTTAAATAAAAATGAAATATTAAAATTGGATTAAAAATGCATTTCATTAAAGTATAAAATTTTTCAGATCTAGTCATTTGAAAATATCATAAAATTGAAATGTAAATAAAAAATTAAAATTGGTCTTCTAAGGAATGCATTTAGATTACCGTTTATAAAAAATCCGTTTTATAAAATTGCATTTTAGAAGGATTTTTTAAAAGCATTCTGCCTATTTAATCTATGGTGATATATTTTCATTCACAGAATAGGAAGAGTAAAAAGTTAAATATTTTGCTTAACATCCCTAATCCTGATAGAAAGAATACCAAGTGCAAGTGTATTCTTCTTTGATTATTTTCAAACCTTGACCGCGTTGTAAATCGTTTTTCGAGTGAATGCACTTTCCTTGACTATAGATGCTTAGAATACTAATTCAGTGATAAACGGAAGGCTTATTGAAAGATACACAAGAGAATGAAACAAATTATTTTATCAAATGTTACGTTAAGATACCATTTTCTTTTTCTTTAAAGTGGCCTGGGATACAAAATTTTATCGGTTATTTTTTCCCCCTTGAAATGTACATTTATTGACAGAAACTCCAGAAGGAGAATTTTAAACTGCTACGCTTTTCCTAACTGAACTAAAATTTAGCATCCTATGTAGTATATATACAAATCTATAGATCATATACAGGGCTGAATAAAAGTGTTCGGATATTTTTCCGAATATTGTATATGTTGGAAATTCCTTAAATTACGTTTTTTAATATGTTAGCGTTTTCCAAATTGTTTACTTAGATGTTTACTTAGATGTTACTTAGCTTATTAAACGGTAATGATTTGTAAAATTATTTTGGAAGTGTTGGAAAGTGTTACATAATCTATGCTTGACTCATGATATTTCGTTCTTGTTTTTTTATACTGGATGTCGTTATGTCTAAAATTTGCATTTTTCCTCAATAGTGCCATCACGCAGGCACAAAAAATATATATGCTTAATAGTTGAAACACAAAATTGAAGACACGGGTGTAAGAATATGCCACGTAATAAAAAATAATGAAAGCTTTTTGTTGTAATTTTTTTTCTTTCTGGTAGCATATGTTTAATATGTTCACAAGTGGAACAAAAAGCTCTCAGAAAAACTTATTAATACACATTTATTCAATTTTAAGTATTATTTAAATCAGGGGTGATCAACCTGTTGCCCGAGGGGGACAAAGAGTTACCACAATTTTAGAATAGAACAGTTTACATTATTTAATGACAGAAACTTTGTGATTCAATTAGAGATTACTATACAGATAATGTGGTGACAAGATATTTTCAGGGAAAAGCTTTTAGAACTCCTCATTTGAATTATTAAATATTCTCATTGATATAAATTTGAATATTTGAAAATGATTTGAATTTTTGTATTTCATCTTTACCATATAAGGAATTTCCCCATAATACTTTTATTCATAAAATCAAATGTTCAATCCATAAAAGGATCATGCTTTTAAAACAATTTCTGAGAAAAATAAGATATAGCATCTTCTTCCACTCGTGTCTTCAACTATGTAATTATTTGGACTGATGTGTAAATGAAACAAATTTTTATATTCTTAAATCATTTTTGTTTAATATTTATTCATATTCATATTTAATATTATAGTAGTAAATTAGGCGAGTTTTTTTAACTAAAGAAATAAAAGTAATTTAAGGACTTTTTCTGATTTTATGTTTTGAATCAATTCATAGCAATCATCTTTAAAACTGCCTTTTTCTCTTTATTATTGTATGAAGACATTTCAATTGCTTTAAAACATGTTTCGATAAAAAATAGTATTAGTTTATATACTTATTTTGATTTATCAAAATTTTCGATATGGAATAAATGTGGGCTTGATAATTATATGTAGATAACTGTATTAAATTTCAACAATTAAAAAAGAAAACATGAATTTAACAAAACTTATATACTCTTTTGAAAAATGGTCCAAAATATATTTTTTTTTAATTACTAACAAGAGTAATAAATTTAAAGATAAGAGTTTGACAGTTTCAAATTTTAGCTTTTGACAGTTGTTAAGCTCTTACCCCTTTCGTTCTATGTGTTTTCAGATAGCAGTTGTGAGTGCTCAAAATTTTATCCTTTTGAAGAACGTTATATTTATTTATATTTAAGAGAACATAGTATTTTTGAATATGACATATGAATAAAAAGATGTCCATGATACTGTCATATTATTTATTAATTATCGGAATATACGAAAGAAAAACCATAAGCTCGAAAATACAACTGAATTTTAATTAACAAAAAAAAATGTAATTTTTAATTGCATCATCCTAACTATGAACATAAAGTTGACTAACTTGCAATATATTACGGAGTCATTTGCATAACAACCTCTGACACATGTTAGACATGGCGTGAATGAGAGTATTAATGAGCTGTAACTGAGCTGCTCTTACTCATTCAGATATGCAATTCCCAGGTATGGGAACTGTTTATGATGTGACGAATAACATAAAAAAAAATTCTACAGAACTTTCATGTAGATCGAGGATCATGTTTGAAAAAAGGTGTTGCCAACTCTTTCCTTATTGTTTTCTCATCATTTAAGATTTTTTCCAGGAGTCGAATATGACGTGATGAGTAATAGTCTTTCTTGGAAATGAATTATCTCAAGTCGTTGCTCCATAAGAGACTTGAATGAGTTGAATAAAATAAAGGTGAACGTAATTTTTTATCTCATTAAATTTAACTTTCTTAAAAAAAAAGCTAAGTATACGAAATTCTAAACAAAAAGCTAAGTTTATGAAATTCAAAGCTAAAAACTAAGTTTATGCCCCAAGTTAATACTCGGGTACAATTAGCACCAATCAGCAAATTCAGTTTATACTTAATGTATTTGAGTTGAAATAATACCGAAAGCAGTTTTATGCTGTTCGAATTTTAGATGCATAGAATCCGAACTTTTTCAGCCACCAGACTTAAAAATAATTTACCTTCCTTGTTTATGGAGGTCTGTGACATTATATTTCTCTTTTCTATCCAAAATTAATTTGACTAATTAAACTTATATTTTAAGGTACATCATTGGTTTCTGCTATTTTCGTTTCAGACGAAACCACTTTCAAATAAAAAATAGACTTTTGGGTTTTGCATTTTATTAAGGTTGTTCAGGCACATTCATGAATAAAGATGAATAAATATTCAATATTTTATGGTTATATTTTTCATCGTCTTTTCTGAGACATTTACATCTGAAAAAAAAAAAATGGAAATGAGCAACTTTTCTTTGATTTTGTTTTCTTTTTTTAGATCATAATATTTTCAAATATCATAATAGTAAACTAAAATCACAATAAAGCTAAACTGTTTAATGCAATATCTCAACACAGTGCTGTATTTTGGCTGCATATTTTATATTTACTTTCGGGGTAACTAGTTTTTTTTTTTTTTTTTTTTTTTTTTTTTTTTTTTTTTTTTTTTTTAACTTTATTTATAAATAATATACTTGCTTTTAAGCTAATCAAAAACAGTCAAATTTTACTGCGATATATTTTAGAAATTACATTTATTTTGTAATACATAGTTCTGGCATGCCACAACGAGTACATACTTCAGGAACTACACAACAAAAAAATTCCCTAAAAATACAGAAAATTATACAGGGAATCGTATAGCCACTACAATTAATTTCCATCTTTCCACATTTAGGCACGGGCTTTGCGTCAATATCAGTTCTTAACATTTTGTTTTGAACAAATTTGAAATATCATACTTCTTTCAATGCTTTTGCACACTTACAAACTTAAGAAAGGCTATAATTTTGTATGATTTAACAAAAAATTATTTTGGGAGAAAAATAGAAATGTTAAACTTTTTTGATTAAATTTAGTTAACTTTAATCCTATTTTTGTTATAAAAATGTTCCTTGTAATTTTTAAGCATCAAATCTTTTAAATTAAAATGGGTGCATTTCTTAGTTTAAAAATTCACACAGTGTTTCGCATTTTGCAATCACATCTGGTAGTGTGCATGAGTGCATTACAGAAAACTTTCTTTTAGAGAAGACAACGCCAGGGACTTAATAAGGGTGGTGCCTGGATACCCGGTGCCAAGATAAATAGGGGTTTCTTCAACGTTTTCAGTTTTATAATTGCGGACACACTGGCAATCGGTACAAAAAGTGAACATAAAACAAAATCGCACCTAGTAGCAAATACAGTTGCTGCGGAATTAATTAGCACAATAGCTTAGTTTTAGTTTTTTTTTTCACTCTGACTGAAAAATACCAATCTAGTTGAAGCATGTTAATAATATTTTTTTCAGCCTTTCTAATTATTACTATTAGTAGTAGTAGTAAATATATTATCATATGCTGATGAAAAGGATTACCATAGTTCAAGAGTTGAGAAATATGTCGGCTGATTAGTTTTGCAATATTAAATAATAATAATAATAAAATAAACACGAAGACATTTGGATGTCTTAGAGTATTTTAAAATGTGTAAACCAAATTACAAAAACTATATTTGATGGCGATTTTCTAAAACTGACTGACTATATAATTTTGTAATGCACTAATTTCTGACTTGATGCTTCGTATTCATGAAAAATTGATCTGAAAAAAAAAAAAAAAAACCTTTTGGTATCAGGAATAATATTAAAACACAGAACGCACGGATAGTTATAAAAACAATGAAAATATGTAGATGGGTAATTAAAAAATAAAATAAAAAATAGAACTTGCAATATTTTTTAAGGAAGAATAAATCAAATGTATTAGTTTATTATGTTATTAAAAAAAATATCGTATTTAAAATTTTTATTACCTTTCATAACAATAAAAAACTGGAACGCATTGGATCATGGCTGGCGTGTGGTATTACATGCATACTGTATAAGTTATACTATTGTTCAGCATGATAAAATAACATATATTTGTATACTATTAAAAAAAGTGAATTGAAAATTGAAAAATTAAACTTGATTGCCAAGTTGAAAATTAGCAATTAATATTTCCCAAATACAATTTAATGTTACAGATTAAAACAAATCACACAGAAAAATATAATATTCAAATCATGAAACCTACACGAAATGGATCGATTTTCTTTAGTACAACGGTACTCATTATGCGGTTCGAGGGCAACAGAGTTACCACTTTTTTATTTTTTAAATATATAAAATCATCACCTTATTTTATGGTAGATTTGCAGTCATTAAATGAGGCGAATATTACGCTTCACAAACAGTGGCATGAGAATACTTTTATCAAAATGTAGTGACTACCACTGGCCTACGCGTTAAAGTTTGATCACTAAAGACCACGTGTCACCCTTACTACGAAAAAAGAAAAAAAAAAGAAACTTGATTGTAAAATTATAACCCTACAGTTCTCTGCATCTTCTTTTAAAATCTGCTCGATTTTAAACAACCTATTATCCTTTTTATATTTCAGTCAGCGAATTTAAATTGAAGCCATTTTGCTCAAACTATAAATATACTTTAAATCGCAATTATTGCATTTTGTGTAATAGATATGCCATTAATTATCACACTATAAAAAAAGTCAAATGTTTCTTAATTTACGAAAATATAATAAAAACCACGTACGAAAATATACAATTACCTCTTCCGAGTTAGTCACGTTTCCAAAGAGTGTTATTTATTTATAAACCTCTGAACCTTTATAAACCTCAGAAACCAATATATTTTCGAAATAATAATAAAAAAACCCATTTATAAAACGTTTCCGAGTAGTTTTTATAGTGTATTAATCTGTTTTCTCAAACCGGAATATAGGTTTTCAGACTGCTACCAATTCTCAATTAAACACTTTTAGCTGCGTAACTGAATTTATACGTGCAAGAATAACAATTAATATTAATTCTGTTAATATCTCATATTTGTATGTAAAACACGTTTGTTGAACATGAAAGTGTTTACTTGAGAACTGACAGCAATCGAAAAATCTATATTCTCGGTTTCAAAAAACTGATTAATGCACTACAAAAACTACTCGGAAGCGTTTCCTAAAATCAAGTGCAGGAAAATAAGCTTTGTTTTTACAGATGCTTTATTAAATCTCGAAAATATATTGGTTTCTGAGGTTTCTAAAGATAAAAATCTTTTTTCGGAATAGTGGGTAACTCGATAGAGGTAATTGAATATTTTCGTTTGTGGTTATATTATATTTTCGTAGATTAAGAAATATATTTCTTTTTTCTACAGTGCAGTTTTGCCGGATTTTTATTTTACCAAATTGAGAATTTTAGCATGTGAAGTTAAAAAAATCGGAGTTTGAGCAAGGGGGAAAAAACAGGTCAAATTTAAACAAACATTTAAATATTTCGAGATATTTTCAGTAAGATCATTCAGTGTGAATAATCATATAATAATAAAACACAAACTAAGAAATGATTTAGCTATCAAAATGATAATATTAGACAAGTTAGTATTGCAAAAAATGTAAATAATTGAATTTTCTTGACTATTTTACTTATTGGAAAGCTTCTTTCTGCTACTTTCTATATTGGTGAGTACTAGATGGTGAAATGAACAAATTCTAAATTTATCACCGAAAGTGAAAATCTGTTTTTTATATGGGACCATTTTTAATTATTTTAGAAATATCAATTTTGAAGCCAGAATACATAAAAAAAATTAACTTATATATTTCTGTCCAACTTTTATGAGAATGTTTTAAAATATTGATTCCATTTCTGTGTCGCTAAATCATTGTGTACTTTTCGCAATTTTATTAAGAGATAGTTTCAACAAATTAAATTCCTCGTATAAATTTCGCACATTGGGTGCTCAAAAAGAAACTATGTGCTGTGAATTACGTGCTTGAATGATTTATGCTATGAAAAATCGCGAAATTAGCTCTCCTGCGCGGGACATTAAAATTTAACCAAAAGAAAAATAAGGTCCTGCAAAAATCGGAGCGCCTAACAACCCTGTCGCTTACGCACCAGACGTTTGGAAAAGTTCTTTTTGCGTATTAGTCTGTGATCGAATGAAGAAGAATAAAATTCCGCAACAAAATAACACAAATTACCGGCAATGTAACATACGAATATACTTCCGATGGTGCTTACTGTTCCCTGTTCTAGGAAGAAGCGTATTACATCGCCAAATTGTTGCTGCTGAAAGTCTATGGTAACCCTTGGTTCTAATATAGCTTTATGAAGATTTCGCACTACTATGTTACCTCCCTCTTTCTAAGTACCTCCTGATGGTATGTGACGTCACACTATGTCCAAAATATAAAGGTCAACGATATACCTTTTTTTTTTTAATAACAGGATATTCATCAAAGTTCTTATATAAAAGCCCATGGCCTACTACAGGCTATATCAATTATCCGATGGATATTTCTGAAGCTGCCGTGTCCATAGACATCGGACATACCAGTAAGTAAATTTTTAAAAATACATGTTTTCAGAATGCAGAATAATACGATTCCATAAACAAGGATAAATTCCATTTGAAATATTCCAACGCTTCAGACTTTGAAGATGAAATATAAAAATCGATTTATTTAGTGATAAAACAATAAAATGAAACAAAATTAGCAGAAATTAGCAAGAAGTAATCGGGGAAAAAAGTAGCATAACGAAAAATGTGTAATTTATTTTTATAAAGATTAAAATTTAAAATTTAATTTAAAAATAACATTATTTTCCTTTTAAGACTTCTAGTATATTTAATCTTTCGGTGTAATGATGCTTTTATCTTTAATTTGTTATTGCACAAGTAAAACAACAATGAAAAATTTTAAAAGACATATGAAAACTAATAAGAGATTTAGCACAGAATAAAACGTTATAATACACAGTAAGCATTTGCAAAAATATATTGCATTTTAGTTTTTCAAATGCTGGTAGCAAATTTGTTAACTATTATGATGTTTTATTGAACTTAAACGTTTGAATTATATAAAAAAAATTAATTAAAATTTCTAAAACGTGACAAAAATATTTATTTTAACCATTTACAGATTGTATATGAAGATTTAATAATAGCCCTAAATGTTTTGTATTAGTTTTTCTTTTAATTTTGCATGCAATATAAAGCATCTAGTAAATTTAATTGCTCTTTCATTTATGTTCAAGTGTTTTGTTATAATTTATGTGGATTTTTTACGAGCAACTGAAATGTGCGGTGATACCTTTTTGTCGTATGTTTTACCAAAAACAATAGAATTAACAACACAATCATGCTTGATGCTAAAAGGATATAACTGAAATATTAACACTGTCGGTTTTCTTTCTCTTTAAGATCTTACGTCAATTTCTTACTTTGAATAACTTATGCTAAAACAAAGAAAAAGATACGCATCCCGATAAGATCAGAGAAATTCACGTTTTCCCAGTATTACATCAGCTACTTAAATACAGTTACATGTTGCGAATAAAGTGATTACGCTTCCGCCACTTATGTTTGTAAATAAAAAGAGAAATCTTAACCTTTTTTAAGGCCATTAACAAAGGTGAATTAGTAGATTTAAGGGTCATTCTTTACATTAAATTATTTTAAATAGATTCTTTTTGTACAAATAACTATTTTTTATAAAAATCATGTGTTTACAATTTAAAACAATTTACAGTTAAAAATCAACTTCCCTCAGGTTTTTATGCTAAGTTGAATTGATAAACAACTGAAGACCTAGGTGGAAGCAGATATGTAACAAAAAAAATATCGAAAAAATTGAAGCGAAAGCTTTTAGTTGTAAATGTGATTGATTTATTTTCTTCTTGGTAGCATTTGAAATATTAACAGATTACTAAATAACATTACTAAATTCTTCCAGAAAAACTTCTTAATATTTCATATATAAATACTAAAAATATTAATATTATTTAAATTATTAAATAAAAAATATTAAATATTAAAATAAATATTGTCTCATATCTTCGAGACCGCATAGAATCTTAGTATTTTAGCTTTAACACATGATAGATTACCTCGTAATACTGTCGTGTATAAAGCAAAACAATTTGTAAGAAAAGTATGACATAACATCTTATTCCACTCAGTTCTTCAATTATTTGTTCATAACAATAACACCTACCAACTGAGATTCGGCCACCAGGATGAAAAATAAGTCTGTTTTTTCCTTCGCTGAAATCAGATATGCAAGTGAAAGTTTTTGCTCGCACCAAATAATCTCGCGCCTTTTATTTCTTTATATTATTGTGTAATGTTAGTTCTTGAAACTCACTAAAAGATTGAATTAATGTTTATTATAAAATTCCTTATAAATTGCAACAGTGAAATTATTCCCTAACGTTGTAGCCGCTATTTCAACACAACCACGACAGTATTTATTTCGGTACATTTAGTGAAGGCATCTTAATTAACCCTCTTGTACTTCATTTGTGAGGGAAACATATTTATGTTATTGTAAAAGAGATATACTTTTGTTTAAAAAATATTTTTACACATTTTAATATTAAAAAAAATGAAGCTATATGTAAAATTTACTTCTTTTAACTTTTAATGCGGAAAATTGCGTTTACAGATTTTATTCATTTTGTGAATTTATTATTCGTTTATTTTGAAAAGTTCTTGTGTTTGTATTGTAATGGCAGGTTGTAAATACAGGACCATAAAATGATTTACATTCCCATGTTTCTAATTTTTACACTAAAACATTATTGTAATTTATTTATGAAATACTGAGTAACTTTTATTAATGTTATAATATTAATATATGAAGAAAACAGTGAACTAAATAAATAAATAAATAATTTCTTAAAATGGCCTTGTAAAAAATTAAATAAAAATATGTCTGTTCAATATGTGTTTTTTTTTTTACGCTACGTTAAAAATAATTATGATACTAAAAGTGTGTTAATTTTAAGTTATTTTTACACGTGATTATCATATAAAGTGATACAGTGATTTCCTTCGCAAGCACTGAATTTAACTACAGTATACTATTTTGGAGATCTAATAGTGAAGAAAAAATATTTCTCACTTGCACTTTTAAAAAGAGCTAATAATTTTTAGATCAGTAAATCACTCTAAATGTATAGAATAAGTCTTATCAAGTAAAAAAATGGATAATGAGATGCATTAAGTAAGACCTGTATTCCAAAAGTTAAAAGGTATAAATAGTATTAGACATGGGACTATAGTGACATGAAATTGATATTATTAAGGATGTATTTTTATGGTGCAGTGCATTTTGTACTTTGAAAGAATAAACAGTCACTTCAAATATATGATATTCTAGGAAGAATATTTTCAAATTTATTATATTTTTAAAGTTCTGCTAATTTTTATGGAATTAATTTTATTATTTTCAAATACATGTCAGTTTGGCGGAACTAATTCGGCAACAAAGAATATTTATGCTGAGAGAACTAAACGAAAAGAAAAACTTAAATCCTCAATTTATTATTAATTTAAAATCCTACATATTCTTACGAAATGGATTTTTATTATTTACAAATTCATTTCGATTTTACGGATATAATTCGGCAATAAAAGCTACAACTGTTTATGAAAAGCCTTATTTCAAAGAATCTTTATTGAAATTCAAAGCTCTTGTAGGTATTAAAATACCATAATTAATCGGAAAAAATGTAATTTCAGTTTCCCCCCCCCCCCCTTATTCTTTATCCCTGTCATTGCATGTTAAACCGTTCGAATTATTTTATTTTATTTTATTAGTATTAAAATGTTTTCTGAAATCAGTATTTCGTGCCTGTATAGTGTATATTTTTCACGAAATGCAAAAGATAAAAGTTACGACTATTTCAAAATATTTTTTACTTCTATAAAATAGTTTCAATTGCAAAATTTAATAATTAATAAAATATTAAGAACTATTTCTTGGTAAAATATTTAAATTTTTAATTTTAAAATATATAAAATATTTAAAGTTATTAATGAATTCGACTAATTTTATTTTATATTACGAATGTGCTTTTCCCCAACTTAAATAAAATGATATAAAACGTATGAAATGTTGTAGAGTTTAAATAGTTTATTGGAGTAAACGTTAAAATTTTCTGTTCGCTTGTAACTAAAAATATATCACTATGCCTAAATGAAAATACTTAAATCCACTTAATTGCTGTTGCTATTAATTTGAGTAATAATGTATTGCTTCCTTTAAACAAAGTTTTAATAGGTGACTGATATATGATTTAAAATGTATTTTGAAAATAAACACGATGGCCTATGAATTTTGTTATAAAGCAAATTATATATATATATATATATATATATATTCTTCAATATCTAAGTACAGTTATACTTTGATGTATTTTTAGCCTTTCGAATAACCTACGATTCTGATAAGGTGCGAATTATATTTTAACATTATTTATAATTTTAACTGTTTTATTATAATGTGTTTATTGAATAAGATGAAAGCACATAAATATATGATACTAATGATTTAATATATTTCAAAACTTTGCTTTTTCATCAAATCAAGAACTTTCTTCCGGTTAGTACTTTATCGATTTTCGTTATAAGTAAATCCAACGAAACTTCGCGGGAAACCAGTTTACTGGGTGTCATCATGTTGTATTATTGTACTATTCATTAAAACTGGCGTTAAAAAAAAAAAAAAAAGTCTGAAGTATTCCCTTTAATTAAATGATAAATTTTCAATAAATAATCATCTAAGAAGATTAATGCAACAACAGATGTAAATTTCTTTTTTCAATAACCCGATTAAGAAATCGTTCAAACTCTTTAATCGCACGCTCTTAGATCAATCATCTGTGAATAACATCAATTGAGTTATCAGATGTGCTAAGTGCCAAAACTCTTGTTATTTTATTCAGTCTTGTTATTTTTGTATCCTTTACAAAAATAAGAGAAATATTCGTTATAAACGCTCTCTTTTATTTTCAATACACAAAACAAATAGATCACCATATAATGAAACGCGTTAATGATACAAACGAGATGCATGATATGATCTTTTGAAAGCAATCATATCAAAATAAAAATAAATATCAAAATTCGAAAGTTGTAATTAATACTTATAAAAAGCATTTCTTAAAATTACAGTTAACTTTTATGAAAAATATTTCTAATGAAAATTTCTTCAGCAGTACAGTGGTTGTAAAAATTCTTGATTTCCAAAGTATACTGTTTAAACTGATGGAATCAGACAATTTTGGTGTTGTATCATTCAAATAAAACTATATTTGACTCTGGTTAATGCGTCTCCGCTTAAGACATATCGTCGGTTAATGAGGACAATTTTGTTTTCCCCATCATTTCTTATTGCCAATTAATGTTAAAGACATCGTTTAAAGCGTTAAAAATATTCGGTAAAATAAACTCATCGGATAATGAAGACATTTCTTTCACAAACTGACAGAGCAGAATCGAAACTGCTTTTGTATATATATATATATATATATATATATATATATATATATTTCAAAAGCAACTTTGATGTAATTTTAGTTATTGCGGGATCAAGAAATTATCAGTGACAATAATGAGGAGAAAGAAAATTTTCTACCATCAGAAACGTGAGAGATTCAAAAATTGCTAATGGTTGTTCGCCGACATTACCAATTAAAATGTGATATAACAGAACAAATATTCGAGTGTTTAGAAAACTGGAAAATGATGGGGTAAAAAAGATTATTTGTTCAAATAATGCAAAGAAATGTGATAGATATATTAAACTTTTATTAAATTCAAAACTTTTATACTTTTATTACAGTCAAATTATGTAAGTACGGATATTTCTTTGCATATTTTGTTTGTCCTCAGTAATTTATTCTTTTGTATTAACAAATTGTCACAACAAAAATTACTAAATTGCAGAAAAATATGTTTATTTTAGTATTAAGTTGGTAACCTGCTTAATGTCTTTCAAAAACTAAATTCAATTTATTCAACGAAAGGAATTATTTTACACCATTCCTATGTTTACATCGTTTAATGCGGAATTCGATTAGTGCGGGCAAAAAGTGACCTGCCTTGGAAGTCCGCACTAACGGGATTTCACTCTATTTTAATATTAAATGATGCCCTTCCCAGAAACTTTGATGTTTTTGAGTATGTAATTAGAATAAATTATTACGAGATCAATACATCTACCTACATAATTAAAAATATTCTGTGTTTTATTGCCGTGTTTCTCATCACTTTTAATTTCCAACCCCCTTTTGAAAATCGATTTTATCTATGTTTCTCTTTTCTAGAAACCTGATTAAATCAAATCCAAAGGCAATTGAACAAATATGTTAAAGTTATATAAATTTTTCATATTTGTATATACAGTAAAACATGTAAAAACGGAATATGCCTGTAGCGAAATCCTGTCTTTAACGGAAAATTACATGGTCAGCAACTATGCAATTATACATATTAAGGGAAAAACCTGTCTAAAACAGAAATTTTTTCTAACCCCATGCGATTCCTTTTTAAAAGGTTTTTTTAAAGTGAGAAAGATTGAATAACTGAGACAAAAATTCTGATTTCTTTCACGTGATAATTTAAAATAATATTACTTATTTCATTTTCAAAGAAACATTTACAGAATTAATATTTATATAGTGTATGGAGTACCTTTAAGAAAGTGCCATATATAGAAAATTTAAGCTACCATATAAAGTCCTTAGTTAATGCTAAGAACTTTCGTGTAGCTTTCAACAAAGTTTTGACGACTGGTTAAAGCGCTGTGATTAATGCTAAATAGAATCACTGACATTCGCCACTGCACTTTAAACTACAAGTTCTACAAAATCTTTAACGCAACAATAATAGTGCAATCAAAATCATAATAATAAAAAAAAAATGCTACATTTTCAAATATGTTGAACATTTCTGAAAGAATTTTGCTTTCAAAAAATAAAAATAGAAAAACCGAAAGAAATTCTCCACCTATCTCAGTTATCTGATATAAATATTCCGTGACGTTTTGAGTGTTATCATCCGCACTTCGGGCCTTCTCAGTTCAGAGAGACTACCGTCATTGACTGGTTAAAGGAGGAAAGTGACTTCTAAAAGTCAGTATTTATAAGTTTCGTTGTCTTGATAGAAAGAAATACATATGGTTGAAAGTTAAGCAAATATCCGAATTTATTAATCTGAAAATTTGTGCTCTATTGCAATTTGTTTCTTTTATTTCTAAAAATGGATTTTTTATGTTGAATTTATGCTGTAAGTAATACTTCCGTTTCTATGTTTAAACTCACATAAATGAATAAATAAATTAGTCGATAAAAGTGAAATTAAATTGATAGATATCAGATAAAATGTTTTCCAATACATTTCAAGGTAAAAGATATTTTTAGTGTTAAAGATTGAAATATTTGTTTTAGGTGACAAAAATAGACTGAAACTTCTCTCAATAACATAATTTAGGTTTATTTTAAATCGGACAATTTTTGACAGATGCTTTGCGATATTCGTTATTTTAAAATAAAGTCTTCGAAAATACTGAAACGATTTGCATAATTAAATATTTAATTAAGGAAGTTCACTAAAAAATGTATTTTGAAGCCTTTTATATATTGCTAATATATACGTTAAGAAAATTTAAGACTACTGTATTTTTTATCTTATTATTATTTTTTGGAATAACAGCCTTTTTAGGTGCGTTCGTAATTATATAAATACGTAGCACCTATAGTCGTCGTTTGGTCCGTCCGTCTGTCCGTCCGTCTGTCTGTCTGTCTGTCTGTCCGTCTGTCTGTCTGTCCGCGTATAACAACGCAAAAACTACCCAACCAAATGGTTTGCAATTTAAAATATATTATCTTTGCAGAATTTTGTCGAGACATTTCAAATTTTATTAAAATCGAATCAAAACTTTAGGAGATATTAATAAAAATATTTATTAAGAAATTTGAATTTTTTTTTAAAAATCGGTGCTTTTTTGTTATAGGAGCTTCCGAAGTTTAATCGTCAAGCGACCGAGATACTTATTTTATGACAGAAATTAATCTGCAGACGATATAATTCATTTCACAGAATTAAAAATCATCAAGATCTGAATATTTATATAACTAGCTGATACATATATATCTGAATATTTATATAACTAGTTAAGATATTTGTATGAACAGTGTCATAAAATATATACTTAACTAGCTATTTAACCCGTTCTACGCACGGGATATCATGAATTTAATTCTAAAACGTGCGTACGAACGCACCTCGTTTGTAACGTTTGACGTACAATTTCCAACTTGTTTCTCTTCTATGATGTTCCAGCAAATTTTAAATAAAAATATTAAGTTGTTTGAGCAGTATTTTTATACTTTTATACTTAAATAAATAAGTATATATATATATATATATATATATATATATATATATATATATATATATATATATATATATATATATATATATATATATATATATATATATTTATATATATATAGTGAACTTAGGTAAGTTTAGTTATGTACGGCTGCATTCTTTTAAATGATTATGGAGGTGGGTTGGTGTTGTGTGGGTTATTTTATATACTTACCTTATTTAATTAAAAAAAATGGAAGTGAAGTTCAAGTTGCTGGTTCTTTGTTTCTAGTGGTTAGTATATGGTGTATAATATGGTAACGATGGTTATGGTATAGTATAGTAATATCCATGAATTGTCCGTTCTTACATTTAACATGTATACTTATCAATATAGATAAATCTATATTTAAAGTTAATTACAATATTATTCTTATGTTATTATTTTATGCCTAAATAAAGATTAATTGGTGGAATTGTTTTGATGTATGGATATGTTTATAGTTAATATTATACATCAATACAAGCATTTACTTTATTTTTATATAAATTTGTCTTTATTATTAAGTAATAAAATTAATTGGATAAATTTATATTTAGTTATCTTACATAATTTATAATCTTACAATATATAGGTTGCATTTTTCACTTATTATTACGAAATTTATTTTTATATTCAAACTGTCATATTACTAGTTATGTGATATAGTTTAATTAGCGTGACATGAATATATATAATTGTCTTACATTCTCTCTTGGTTCAAATTGACTTATTATATTTATCTTATTAAATTTTTTCTCTGCTTTTTAATTATAGTTATAATATAATTATTTTAATTAAAATTCAAATATTTTTAAATGTTACATGCATTTTAACTATATATATATTTTTTAACTTAATTATTTTTGCATAATTGGAAGAAGTACCCCCAAAAAATTAACTTATAAACATTTTTACATTAATATATAAAGATTTTTAAACTTTTCCTGGATATTTAACTTATTTACAATATAATTATTATATTAAGTTTAATTAAGGATTAATTGGTGGATTTGTGTGTTGTTGTAGAGATATGTTTATAAATAATATTAACTATCAATATTTATGTTAACTTTATTTTTTATATCAATTGATCATTCATTAAAAGTATTAAAATCAATTGATTAATTAACATTTTATTATATTACATCATTTATAATCTTATAATATTTTGGCTGCATTTATAAATTATTATCTATTTTATTTCTTGCTTCAATTTGACAAATTACTTGTAATGTTTAATAATTTAATTAAACTGACATAAATAAATATAATTTTTAGAACTTTCTCTAGTTTCAAATAGACTTAATTAATTTAATCTTATTCTGTTTTATTCTTTACATTTTAATTATAATTTTAAGTAAGAATTAATATAATTATACATTAAATTCTACTATTTTAATAGTTACTTGCATTTTAATTACTTACTTTAGTATGGTAGTAGCAGTAAAAAAATGTTTTTAAATGTATCGAATCTCCCTATCTGAATCGATTTGTAATATCGTATCGTTTAATGAAATAATATACAGGGTAAGTCAAAATGAATATAGCTATTACAAACGGTTATAACTATTTAATGGAAAAGAATTTATCGATAAGATTAACACAGAATGTAGACGGAACGTCATACATGTTCTATGTGACTTCCCTTGGTCACACGGACAACATCTAGGCGGTAGTCTATTTCACGCCATACATTCTGAAACATTTGTTCAGTCACCGACGCAAGCGCATTACAAATGCGTACTTTGACACCATGCGATTTTTTTCTATGGGGTTATGTGAAAGATAGAGTGTATGTGCCTCCCATGCCCAAAACAATTGAAGAACTCAAAGAGCGCATTTCCAATGCGCTTGCGTTGGTGACTGAACAAATGCGAGCGCATTTCCAATGCGCTTGCTTTGGTGACTGAACAAATGCTTCAGAATGTATGGCATGAAAGGGACTACCGCCTAGATGTTGTCCGTGTGACCAAGGGAAGTCACATAGAACATCTATGACGTATGTATACAAAATTTTGAAGTTCCGTCTACATTCTGTGTTAATCTTATCGATAAATTCTTTTCCATTAAATAGTTATAGCCGTTTGTAATCGCTATATTCATTTTGACTTACCCTGTATATTTGCAATGATTTTAATTTCACTGTTTATTATTATAATTATCTTTAGTTTTTAAATAACTTTATTAATATTATTACCATTATCTTTAGATTTTAAATACAATAATTTTATTTTTCAATTTGTTAAAATCGTTGTACTATATATATATATATTAACTGTAACTTTCAACTGACACAGTAGATACATATGTTATTTACAACGTTTTTTAAACACTTTGTTGAAAAATGTTATTGAAAGGGTACATTTTGATTCTTTATATTTTATTTTGTTTTATCATTTTTCAATAAATCTCTTCATGGATATTTGTAATGTTCCATTATAATTATTTTTACACCTATTATCTTTAGATATTTAATATCTTTTCATTTTTATTATATTTTCTTTAATTGTTGGAACGTAATTGATCGGGCAATTTGAATGAATAAAAATTTGGCATAGGCTTATTTATTCAAACAGAAATCAATTACGTTTCACTTATATTTTGTTGAATATTGCCCTGGATAAAATGTTCCACGATATAAGTTTTAATTTGCTTTTTGCCTTTTTTTCACCGTATGTAAATTGGATTTTTTTTTTCCACATACCTTTATTTTTTCTATTTATTTCATTTTGAGAATATCACATTTTTGGATACATTTCTTTGTATTTTAGTATAATTATCTGTTCTTATATCGTCGATTATTTCTGTGATTTGATGGTTATTACTTACAAAAGTTTGATTATATATATATATATATATATATATATATATATATATATATATATATATATTTACTTACAATAATGGTGGATATATATAATCACCTTTGGACAATTTTGATTAATAATGTTTGTACATTTTATTTTTTGCTCCCTTTTTTACACAATGAATATTACCTATTGTTAGTGAAAAAAATAATAAGTGACTGAAATGGGTACATTACAAAACCTTAATTTAAAAAAGTTGTACCCAAACTGCTCCACCAGGTAAGTTGAGACAGTCGAGCACAAATGAATATTAAAATGTGAACAAGGGCAAAGCACTCTGATAACTAAATCATGTTAATCAAATATCGAATACAGTAATACGTAACTACGTGTACTTTAGAACGTTATTTCGCATGATTGAATAATTTCACGTAGATCTTAAATATATAGATCTTTCACTTTGTGTTTCTTTTGGTGTTTTAAGTTCTATAAAACATGAGTTCCATCAACAAATGATCGTTCTTCTATATTAGTAAGGGGAGACTGGGGAATAAAGGAAACACGGGGGCACGAGGCAAGGGGATTTCTCATAAAATAAATCAATTAAATGTTCAATCTTTTCTCATTTTATAGCAGTATCAGCTTTACACAAGCACATGCATTGAGCAATTTGTTTCCGTTAACTGGATACAAAGTAAGAAGGAACACATTCTTAAGCGTAACTGTGAGAAAATTTTTAATGTTTAATAAATATTTGTTTTTAGAAAGTAGTTACTCAGTACATATGATTGGGATTCTTTTAATCAGTGCTATTCATTTGCCATTTTTATTTTGTGTTAGTGATAAATAGTTAATTTTTAATAAGCCTAAACGCAGTTCAAAATGGTAGGGATATTAATGAGACATGTCAGACACCCCCCCCCCCCCTCAAAGTGATTATATATAAACATTGCATCTAAAATTTATGTTAAATGACACATTTTGTAATACAAAAAATCTTAATGTGCCTTACTATTTTATATGTGTTAAAATTAATACCATTTTACGAAATTAACTTTAAAAAAAACCATGACAAGGCAACAATCTTAATTAATTTTCCTTTAGTAAGTTTTACAAAATTAAAAAGAAAGTTAAACTTTAAAAGTAAAATTTTCTTCATTGAACTGATAATAGTGCCAATATAACTCATGAATTCGCTTATTTGGAAAATATTTATGTTTAATTAATGTGTTCCCTTAGACCCACGACAAGACTTCGAAGTCGGGGTCTAATGGAACAAAATTTCATTTCACAAATTAATACTACTTCTCTTTCACTAATTAAACTATGACGAACATAACATCTTTTATCTATAAATAAAAAACAATTTCAAGTAGTTGTTAAAAAAAAAGGGGGGGGGGTTATAAATTACACTTTCCTGAGTATAAAATGTAAAGCATGTAAAATTCGTAAAATATAAAATTCGCCCCATTCTTCCATACAAATAAATGATCCACTCTGATGGCATTAAAAAAAGAATAATTCATATTCACCTGTCTCAATGTTCTCAATATGGCCAACAAATGCAATGAATTTTTTCAAAGATTTTGTTGACTTCACTGTTATCATATTGACATATGTTGTTGAATGCTGATGTTTATTCACTCTGCTGAGATGCAATGTTCAGCAATGAAATATTTGGTAATAATATATGATAATAAAACTCACCGTTCTTTAATTACTAAATTAGAATCATTAAAGCAGAAATTACTTACTTAAACTATTTAAGAAGACACTGGTCATTATATAATTTGAGCTATTTTTACTAATAAATTGTTACTTGATGTCATATTATTTATTCATATTTGAAAATTAATAGCCTTTTAAGTACCAAAAATACAAATTTATTTATCTTCATTGCCTTATACTGTGCATAACTTCCCCCCCCCCCCCATTACTATATGCTCCAACCTTCTCTAATGCCTGTCTTCTTGTTTTACAATTTTTGCTTGTAAAGCTGGGGTCTATAATGAGATCAACACTTAATAGCATGTTAAATGTCTCTATTTTAAGTGTTTCACGCAATTTTTTTTAAACTCTTTATATTAAAAAATACTTATAAATCAATAGAGTAAAGTTACTGCAACGTTGTCAAGGCAGAGAAAGTGATATAAATTATCATCTGCTCATTGCATGATTCTCATATTACACTCAGGATTAGATTGCTCTGTTATTTATCACTGCCTATAAGCACGACTTTTTATTTGCACTACAACGTCTGAAACATAAGGTCTAAGGTGTCTCAAGGTGGGCCATGTTCCAATGCTCCATTCTAACACATATTTCAAAGTTGATGATTTCTTTTAAAAAATAAATAAAAGCAATTCATTTACTATACAACTATGAGTTATTAAAAATATTTTACAGTTTATATCAGAGATATGGTTTTTAAAAGGAAATTTGCCGATTAAAATAAAAGTATTTGATCATTACAATTCAATTTGATATGAAAATTTAAAGTTAAGAATATAAATATCCGTTTGTATTACTAAAACTAATATGTAGACACTATCAAAGAGGACGGTCGTTCTGCCAATCCAATCTTTAAGAAAAAAAAAAAAAAAAAAAAAAAGTAAGCCCACTAAACTAACAAAATACCAAGAAGCAAATATGAGGCCACTTACTAACATATATTTTTAACGCAACTTTCACCCTGTTTGGTCTTTTTTTTTTCTTTTAACTTGGCTTCTTCTTTTTTTTTTTTGAACTTTTTAAAAGTTGTTTTTTATAGCTTGCTTTTTACAGAGGAAAAACACTTGAATTTTTTTTATAATAAAATGAAGTAAACTGTTTTAGTAATGCGTATACCGCTGAAAAGATTCAATAATAAGTACTTACTTATAATTGTATTTTTTATTTATTTTTCCTCTGCAATAATTTTATAAACAAATTAGATGTAAAATAAATTCTTTCATTACATTCGCAATGTAAAATGTCTATTTTTCTTTAAAAATCTCTTAATTAGTTTTTCAATCAAAGTAAGTTTGTCATAACTTGAAGAAATACCCGAGAAATAATGATATTAGGAATAGGGTTGCATATTTCAGGAATCTTGAAAAGATGAGTAATTTCTGATTTCTTTAACTACTAGCTGACCCCCGCCCGGCGTTGCCCGGACCCGTGAGAATAATAATAAAAAAAAAAAATCAAGATTTTATTATTTTATATCTTTAATCCGATTTTGTATGAAATTATATTTTTAATTGAAAAATTCGCTAAAAAACTATTGATATTTAGTGATAAAAGCGCTCATTTTCTTGTTTTTTAACGTAGGGTCGTTTCATAGTTTTAAAACAAAAAGTTATTTTTGTCCGAACTCTTTGAAATTTTTATTGGTTATAAATAAATATAAAAATTTCGTGAACAAATATTGTTATCTAGTTGTAAAAGAAATGTTTTCTTCTCGCTTTTTTGTTTGTTTGTTTGTTTTCGCGTCGGCTCCTTTAACATAGCAATAAAAAAATAGTTCTCATCTTCCGAACTCTCTGACATTTCAATCGTTATAAATATAACTGTACTCAAACTCTCTTTAAAATTTTGCGAAAAAAAATATGCATACTTAGTAGTGAAAACATGCGTTCTTTCAAAAAAAGCTTTAGCTTTCAATCTCAGAGCAAAAATATATTAGAAGGTATATGCTTTCAATGCAATAGTAGGCCTCCATCCGTTTTCAATCAACCCTTTTCAATCCCCATAGACTAAACAGGTGAGGGCTAATCAGGTTTCCCGTTTCTGAGGGGAGAATCCTTCAAAGAAAAGTTGAAGCATGCGTAAAGAGAACCTTTTTCGTGTGGAAAAATAATGTTGGAATTTGACAGAATGCGCTTTTCGTTTTAAATATATGGATGTCTAACATAAAGAAGTCAAGGCGAATACACGCCTGCAAAAGAGTACTGCAAATTCCTGGGACTGCAAGAATAAATAAACAAATAAATTATTTCAGTTATAATTTCTATAAATTGAGTGCTAATTGTAAAATATTTTATTATTTTCGGAACAACTTGTTTTCCAGATAAGTTTAACTTTGAACAGAATACCATTGATGGGAATGCAAATGCAATGAAGTCTTAATGAGATAATATTTCGAAAGTAGACATATTATAAACGAACACTATGGGTGGTACAAACTTTTAAATCAACACTACAGTTGACTTTTTTTTAAATTATCTCAAATATTTTTAATTTATCTTTAAAAAAAGTTATAGGAACAAGATAATGAAAAATAATGTATATAAAAATAATTATAAAAGTAGTTTATTCCCCAAATCACTCCCTTTAAAATATTTTGATCAAGTTTCCTAGCATTTGTATACATAACATCTTGCATTATCATGTTTTGCATTAAAGTAATGTGTTAAAATTCTGACTTTGAAAAAATGCTAAAAATAGAATTCGACTCCATATTTTACCTACTAAATTACCAATATTGAGATACCTGTAACCAGGGTGTGTACAGTTCTACCAGAATCTTCGAATAGAATTTTTTGGCTTATTTAATCGCAGAAAAACCTTAAAAACTCTTCGGTTAATCGCAGAAAATTTTATAATGTGAAAACAAATATTAGGCCAAGGTTTCCAATCTGAAATAGTGATGCCATTCTCCTTGGAAATTCTAAGGAGTTATAGGCACTTTGCCTATAACTAAAGTTCTCAACAAGATGAGAACAGAATTCAAGCTGATCTAAAAAGCTAAGAAATCTGATTTTAGTATTAGATCAAAAATAGAAAACTGATATATATATATTTTTTCTAATCAAAATTCTCGCAAATTTTTTCTTTAATCAAAATTTGCGTTTTAAGAGTAGTCGGCTACCTTAAAAGGAAAAATCGTTTATTTAGGCATAGATTCTAGAATAGTTTAAGCATTTTATTACTTTTTTAAAATATGAATTTTAGAAAAGATTAAACGTAACGCGTATGCAAATCTAGGAAAAACTGTCTTTGAAACATTAAATATTAATTTATAATGTATTTCTAAAAATTGATAAATAGAAACACATATAATTTTAGTCACTGTTACTATGTGGTTACCCTCCCCCAACCCCCTCCCCCCAAATAAAAATTAAAATAAAAGTAAAAAAATTAATTCAGCTTTTGATTGTAACATAATGAGTAATTACGCAAAAACGGCAACGTTAAATACTCTTATGGTCCTTCAAAGTGCAGACGGTTTTCAACACTTTTAAACATAGTTGAAAAGTGTTTATGAATTCGGTTTGTCTGTCTGTCCGTCTGCCGTCTGTCCGAGATCTAACCGCATAAATATATTCAGATTGCCTTGAAATTGATATATGTTATTGGGGTTTACTATGGCATGCTTGGTATTGAAAATGAAGTGTGTAGCATTTATGATTCTTTTAAAAAGACACTCAAAAGAATTTCGTTACTTTATGGTCTATGGGGAAAAATCGTTTGCGGAGTATTTTAATGATGTTACATTATTTTACGCATATTCAAATTGATACATATTACTGAGGTACATTACAAGGCGCTTACTGTAGCATATGGTGTGCATAGAATGTATCGTTAATTTACAGGGACACTCAAAAAATACTGTTACATTACGGTTTATGGGGAAAAATTGTTTGCAACATATTTTAATGATGTGTCACTATTTTACACATATTCAAATTGATACATATCACTGAGGTGCATTATAAGGCGCTTAATGTAGAATATGGTATGGATAGAATGTATCGTACATTTACAGTCGCACTCAAAAGAATCTGGTTACAGTACTGGTCTATGAACAATAGTTGTTTTACTCGTTTTTAAATGTAACAATTTTTTCATATTAATTGATGCATATAAATTTTATAGATCATATACAGGGCTGCACAAAAATCTCCCGTACAGTTCCATATATTGACGGAAATTGCTGGATGGGAATTTTTAATTGAGATATCTGTTTCCTGAAAGTAAATTTTTAACTGAAGTAAATTTTAGCATGCTGTGTAGTATACATACAAATCTATAGATCATATACAGGGCTGCACAAAATAATTCGGATATTTTGTTTAACTATCGACAGTAATTGCTGATTTTTTTTAAAGTGTTAAGCGTTTTATAATTGTTTTCTTAGCCCCTGGATTGCACTTATACTCTAAAACGAAAACTGGTTTCCCGGGGCGATCATCCCTTGTCATCCCTTGTTTACTTAGTAAACTGTAAAGTTTTGTTAGATTATTCAGAATGTGTTGGAAAGTGTTTCATAATCTATGTTTGACGCATGATTTTTCGTTCATGTTTAAGAATAGCACAGGAACTTTTTACTGGTTTGAGCTGTATTTGTGCCTACTCGTGTTAGAAGCTTCTAGAAATCAATTTATGTTAAAACATTATTAGATTACCATTCATTAGTTTTTTCGGATATCAGTTTGATAACTTCATATTTCACATATAATGTTTTTTAACCCTTTCAATGGCGGTGGTATGTTTATGAAACCAATGACTTTTTATTCCCAAATTTCACAATGGCACCAGAATTTTGTTATAAAATTTTCTATTTATTACGTAACGTATGTGAAACCGAGGCTAACGGAAAAGACAGGCTACCGCGGTGCATTCCACTTATCTTTTTTTACAGCCCGCTAGAGTGACATGATGCTCTTTTCGTACACCTGTATTGGTGCATTCGAGCATCACGTGACTCCGGCGGTCTGTAAAAAAAAAAAGATACGCTTAAAGCACCGCGGTAGTCTTTCTTTTTCGTTAGCCTCGTGTGAAACATAGCTTTTTTCTTATTTCCAAATAAATTCACTTCTACATTCCGGTGTCATTCATTCATTTCAAAATTTTAACAATGGAAGTGCTTTGCTCCTGAAAGGGTTAAAATGTATGAAAATCACACAATTATGTTTGAGATGGTTACTACTAACAGGACAGAAAAAAATCAGAATGAAAAAATAATTATTACAGACGATATGAATGAAAATATTATAAATTAATTTAAAATTAAGGTGTTGAAACTTTAGACCTTTATAATTTCTAAACTTCTTGAACCCGTTTCCGGTTGGTATCCAGTGTTGAAATTTACTTTAGAATCGAACTATGAAGTCAAATTTGAGTGTTAGTGTTGAAAATTTGTTACTATGTTTCTTACTATTTTAATATGGAAATGGCCCCTAAATTTATTTTTTAAATATAAATTTAAAGGTAAGATAATTCTCAATCGAATGGCTATTTTCATTTTTCTCTGCTACAATCTGGCGATAAAAGTGTATGAGATGTCTCACCCCCCACCTTTTTTTTTCTTTTGATCGACTACATATTCGACGCCATGTCCCCAGAATAATATCATACTAATAGATAACACTATTGCTTAGAAGGATAAGCAATTTGATCCACAGATAATTTAGCATATATAATTCATTTTCCCAGAAATAATGTGAGAGGAATAATATTTCAGCTATATTATGTAAATAAAATATATCCTAGAATTAAAATATTTTATGTATATAAACAAAATATAATATCTAAGAAATAAAAAAAAATATTTTTTCAGGAAAAATTATAAAAGTATGTAAGTTTGTGGTTTTAAGTAGCATTGACAAAAGATTATAGACGATAATATTCTACGCTTCACTGCTTTGACCTTTGATTTACACTGAATAACGCAATTAAAAAATGAAATAAATCAAGCATGGGGAAACTGTCTTCTGTAAACAAATTTACAAAAAAGTGTTATTCATTGCATAATGAAGAAATTTTATAGAAAAAAATTTTGGCATATAGTAAATGGCAGTGGCGGCTCGTCAGGGGGTTCACAATCACTTTGCTACCGGAATATTCATATATATTAAATTTGACTTTATCTAATCGTGGAAGGTTTTAAGATTATATAAGGAGAAATTTAATTTGTTAAAATACTGGTAGTAAAGTGGATTGTGAAACCCCTGACGAGCCGCTACTGGTAAATGGTATCTAGTATTATATATATATATATATATATATCTCTTATATATATATATATATATATATATATATATATATATAAGAGATTATATTATTTTCTTTCAAATTACAAAAACGTCTGGTTCTATAATAACCTTAAAATCGCCAATTTTTTGTATGTTCCTGACTTAGGTTTGTAAAGAGTATAACATTCGTCATCGTTTACTTGAAAAGCCTTTGAGTATTACTTACAGTCTTCCGTTGTCAAGGTAGAATATGGAATATAAATCAAAGCGGAGATAATTGAAATCTTTAAAGAAATTCAACACTTTCAGGACACAGATGAGGCACATTCACGACACATTTGCATATCACGGCACAGTTATATCGGAAATCACTGCATTAAAATATATAAATTCAACGTGATTTAGTAATATAAAATAAAAGATATTAGCCTACTCTTTAAATATATGAAAACATTAATTTTATTTTATTTTACAATGACTAATTATTTTAGTTAGCTAATTCGTGATTTATATAATATGTTACGTCATCAAAAATTTCATCACTTTTAATTTTTCACAATACTGGATTTCATGGAATATTTAGCTGGTAAAGCGTCCAAGCAGTTTATCGTGCAATCATATCTCATGAAACAGATAATATAAAAAATAAAATAACTAATTAAAAATATAAAAAAAATATTTACTTAAAAGCCTTTACTATTTTTATTTGGTGAAAAAAAAAAAGAAATGCCTAAAAAATAGTTAAAAATTTGTGATACAAATATTGTTGCATTTAAACGCACAAACTAGCAAATATCTACAATTGAGTATCTTGTTAAAGTTAAATCCATTAATTTGTGTCATTATAACGAATTAACTTTCACTCCCATGCGGTGATTCCAAATTAAAGTATACTAACCCAGACTCTAATTAAAAAGTTTTTTCATTTAATTTACTAATAAAAGTTAAGTTTAAAAAACAAACAAACAAGAAAACATCGATAAATTTGAAATTTTACTCCAATTTTTGGTATTGGAAAGTCAGAAAAAGTTGCAATGGGTTAGAAACCTCCTGTCATTAAATATGTATAACATTTATGAGAAGATAAATAATGCTCATCTTTTCTTTAGAATCTGCGTAAGAGTGTCTTCAAATGTTATGCATTCTATAAAATAGAAATGATTTAGTAATTGAGGTACACAATTCATTCAAAACTACATTTTTGAGGGGAAGAAAAAAACAGCTTCCCTCCTTGAATTAATATATAAGCAGGCATACTCACGATTCTATTAATATATATACACCACCCTTATTATCATAATATCAACCATTATTATTTTTTAAGTATTTTGAGAAGATTTGAAGAATGCATGGTACTATAAAAAGAAGTGAACTCATGATATGTTTGCATAATACTGATATAACTAAAGTAGATAATGTTATTACATAATAAATAGAGGGATAATTTGTACACTTCTTAAAGTATTTTGTTTATTTAAATAAAATAGAAATAATTATCAGAAATTTAATTAATTAATTATCCAGGGTAAAATTTACAGTGCGTCAAAAAAAAAAAAAAAAAAAAAAAAAAAATTGAACGATGGTCATAAGTCCACTTCTAAAACTCGCAGAATAAAGTTGTTTGCATCAAAGTTCCTTGTTTATGATGTATACAGTCCAATTATTGTGAAATTTTCTTGAGAGGACTTATACTCATTTATTTTTATATGAACTTGACAATCTCAATACGAATCCCTATATTTCGCTGTTTCATTCGATTTGTCATGCTTCATTTACTCTGAATAGAAAATCATATTGCTCTATCTTCAAATACACACGAAATAGGAGTTAAAGTGTGTCCGGGGACTGTGTATATATTGAGAAACGTATTTTAAAAATTCCAAAATGATACTGCGAGTAAAGGTGTTGCATTAATGAAGTAGGAATGATTTGTTAAGGTGAGTAATAATACTCATCATGATACCCATAAATGTATCGTTTACTTGCTATGCTTGCATATTACTTGTTAGCGTGCATGAAACAGCAGAAAAGATATTTTCAACTTTAATATTATGGAGCCTTAAAGTTGCCAATATTATATATCTACTGATAACTGGGCAAATAATGGTCAGAAGTAAAAGAAAATTTATATGGGGATTCTAATAAAGACGAAAAAATTACATGTTTCTATTTATGAATTTTTAATGATCGCATTATTAATTAATAATTAATATTACAAAAACATATTTATAGAAAGTAAGCATGTTTGGGATTTTACAAAGTATCATATAAAACCAAAATAATGAAATACATAAATTATTATTTCAGTTATGCCTAAATAATGGACGTTTATCTTTAACATCGATTTGTCAATTTTTCAATAATCCATATTTCAGTAACTTATCTTTTAAAATTGATAGCAATATTTCCATGACTTGGGGAACGTAAATAAAATTATGATGTTGCTAGTGAACTTTTAAAGTTATGTTCAATTATATGTAGATGACCCCTTATGCCAAAATAAACCACAATCAATGTGATAAACTTTATACGAATCAAACCGGTACTTTTCATATTTTCTTGCATTAATTAGAAGATCCCATTATAACCATCGTTCACTTTTTGACGTACTGTATAATATTAATATTTTACTAAGTCGTCATTTGTAAAATCCTTTTAGCTTATAATACTTGAAGTAAGTGAAGTGAAACCAAAAACCAAATTTTTGCATGAAAAATCACGATAATAGAACACCTTTCAGTAACATCCGTTACAATAATTTCATTCTAGATCGATATAGAAATATACTTGATAATAATTAGATGATTCATTCCTTCTCCAAAGAACCTTTATGCTTAAAATTTAACAAGAAACCTTGATTTTACATTTCCCCAAAATTCCTATTACGAAACTGCCTCTTAGTCTATATTGACCCTCAAATCATCACCATGTCCTTCCATCGTAGAACTTTTATTATTAAATTATTATTTTTGCTTTTTCATGGATGTGGGACATACTGCGCTGAAATTTAAAGAGTGTCAAGCATGGATGGTTAGGCTAATCCGATGATGAAGGTATGCAATGCTAGACATGATTGTTCAGGATTAGACAACAGTTACTCATGCAACAGATACGCTAAATCCCTGATTTCAGGACAGCGAAAGTGTGAAAGGAAGATACAATTTCAGTATTTAACCCGTTTAAACTTATCATCCTTTTAAAAGGCCATTAAACAAATTCCACATCAGCTTAGAAATTCTTCTGGCTAATATATGGCGTGACGTAATATTCATGCATTGTAGCATGAAGGAATCACCTCTTCAAAGTGTTTAACATAATTTTTGCATAAAAACACCCGTTCACAGAGCCAGGCTATGACATTTGGGGGCTCTGAGCACAAACTTGACAAGAAACTCCCATATATATACTCTGTTTTAATGTTAAATTTTCATGGATATATTTCTTACATAAGTTTTAAAAGTAATCATAATTAGACATTTGTAATACCATTAAAATAATTTATTTTAAATAACATAATGTTAGATTTATGTGCATAGTACAAGAATGGAGCGACAAGATATATTAATAACAATTTTCAAACCAGAGTAAATATATTTTACATCATACACTCAATGAGACTTTTAAAATCACAAGACTAGACAGTATCGTTAAGTTTGAATCGGATTAACAGTTTGCAAGAGAGAACATACTTGATCTACTATTCACGTCTTGCTGTAGTACAATACAATGAAACATTATGTAAAAAATGAAACTCTGATGCAGTTTTTTAAACATCTACAGATTTAGGGCTTACTAAATTTGGAGGCCCGTTGTCTGCCCTGTCTCATGCCTTAAGCTGGCTTTGCCCATTGAGTTACAAAAATCTTAAAAATTGCGCAAAACTTACAATATGATATAGAGCTTTAAGGATGATAGAGAACATCAGAGTATTTTATGTCAGACTATCTCTTATTTGGTAGCTTTAATGAGCTGCGATGAAATGTAAAAAATATATCTTTAGTGGATTATAAATCCGAAGATGAATTTGAATGCGAAAGTGTTGAATTTATATAAAAGCACTTTTTTACGAAGTTTATTTCTTTTTCTGACATTTTATGAAATTTCTGCTATTAGTTATGCATCAATAAAAACCTATTGTAACTATCTATATATACTTTAGTCTGTAGAGTAAAGGAAAGAGATATAATAATAAGAAAAACTTCGTGAAAACATTACAAAAATTTAAAAATCGCAAAGCGTTTCGAAGAATTTAGTCTATTTTTTCAGGGAAATTTTACTGTTTTTTGAGGCAAAAATCTTTCAGTTTCCTTTTTAAAATGTTCACCTTAACTTGAATACGGTTTTTACGCTGTCGTGTAAAAGAATGTTAATCATTAATGGGCAACTATTGCTTGAAAAATACTTATATACAAATTTATTTTATTTTCTTATTTTACTTATTTGTAGTTGAAAAAATTGAAAAATCATCATTAATACATGTGTAATTTGTCTACAGTTCTACTAGTGACAGTTTTTCAGAAAATCTAGTCTGACTTTCTGTCAATTGATGTACCTACTTACTCTAATAAATAAATAAAAAGAACGCAATTTACTAATATATATTGGCGTATTAGTGAAGCTTCATCAGTGTACGAAGAAATTTAACATTCTTCTTGTGAATGTTATGTTTTTCTTTCGAATTTTATTAAGAAAAAAATTCTAACATGGCCCACCTACTTGTCTAGTGGTTAGGGCACTGGTTACTGGACAAAGAGTACCGAGTTCGAATCGCAGCTTAGTCATGGATGTTTGTAGTAGGTCAAATTCCAATTTAAACGGAGGTCGCGGTCTGTTTAGCCCTCGTGTGCAAAACATTAACGTAGCGCCACCAACAAACCATCTAATTTAATTGGAATTGCTCGAAAGATAAAAATACCTACATTCCCATACTTACGATGAGGTTGGGTACTGACAAACCTGTCGTAACTCTAAAATATGGTAAGTCGGAAATAATAAACAAAATATAAAATGTGTCGTGTATAAGTAGAGGTTTGTAGTAGACAAGAGTTCGGGCTCTCTTTTTGAAACCCGGAAAATGCATAATGTTAAAAAATGTTTTAAAAGTAATATCTTTTTTTAACCAACTTCTTACATGGAAATAACTGTTAATACCCAGCACATAATTAATTCGATTGAAAATTACATTCAATCTTATCAAAAGAGAAGTTTGGAATCAAAGAAAAATATACTTTCTTAAAAGGATTTTCCTATTTTTTTCCCCTCTGGTATAAAAAACGGGGCCGAGCCCGAAAACTGATATAAAAATTGACCCCGAGCCCGTGTTGGACTCGGGCATTTGGGCTCGGGCTTAGCCCGTCTCATTGCTAGTTTGTAAATATATTTTAACATTAATATTTATGGCAGAAGACCCAGTATGCTTAAAATTCTATGTAGAAGTTAATGAAGTCTAATTTAGTTGCTCGATGAGGCAATAGAGTCGTCAAATTCATCTTCTGGTCCGTCATTAGGATTGCTTTTTTCATGAAAGATACAAATTCAAAATATAACTGTTTGTTTATTTGTTTTAATATATTTTTCTTTAAAGCAAACAATGGCATCTTATATTTGTGTACCAACTCTTGAGAAGCGTTCTTATTTATAATCTATTCTTTACATTATTCATATTGCCTATTCCAACTCAATTCATAGAATTGTTCAATTCAAATTTTCCCGTGTTTTTTTATAGTCTTACAACGTATTAGAGTAGCATCTGTATATACCTATATTAGTAATTATCGGCAGACTTGGACCAGGCCGGATCTAGGCATTACCAGGCAGGTCTGCTAATTTATACTAATAAAAGAAAGATGTTTGTCTGTCTGTCTGTTGGTGATGGTAAGGAAAATCGTCGGAATAGATGTCTGCAAATTTGGATGAGTATAGACGAAGACAAATGCGAAAGCACTTGCGACTCAGTTTTTTTTAAATTTTTGATAATTAGCCGAGATATTATTTAAAAAAAATTAAGAACATCACACAATGGTGAGCTTCCGTCGTTCCGCTGATTATGCCTGTACGGGCTTTCCTCGGAGCTTCACGCAGACGAAAGCAAAGCGTTCGTTTTTTTCTGAATTTTGAAATCGCGATTACCGGGTGCCCCGTAGAGTTATAAAAAATAAAAACACGAACATTTTTGCCTTACATTTCCGGTTCGAACGATATTTTTCGTTTAAAAAATGCTAATATTTATTGTTTAAAAATCATTTTTACTGGAGCTCGATTACGCATCAGTTTTAATTTTTTTTCCGTTTTTCTACATTTTAAAACTGCCGCATCCGGTTCCCCGGCAGAAATAAAAAATAAATAAATAATAATGAAAAAACGCACATATTTCGGGTATCTTTTACTGTAGGTTCGTTTGGGTAGATTTTCGTTTAAAAATATAAAATCATAGAAATTTGAGGGTGTACGCTGTCAAAGCCCAATATTTGATTCGTTTGGAAAGCTTTTCGCCTAAATATCAGTTACATTCAACACTGATTTTAGGTATATATAAGTTTATTATCACGGGCCAATACCGAGCTGGTCAGTTAGGGAAAAAATAAAATACACTTGCAATGATAAAGATTTGTATATTTGTATATATGTTATAATAGACTTTAAATACTACATCACAGACATAACTTTTATACAAGTTTTTTAATCAAAACAATAAATATAAGCATTTAGTGCAGTTTATAATAATTTAACAGTTTGAAATTATTATAAATGTAATACTTGAGCATGTCTAATGTGCATAATGTTTGCATTTTCCCATGAAATACGAAACGTTTTTCATATGTTTTACTTTATTTCACTTATTAACACAAGTAAATATTATGATGGTGTTATGAGCGCTTCATATAAGAAAAATCAAACTGGCATAATTGAAAGACACTAAAATTTGTGAAAGAAACCTATGTTTCTGATCTTCACACAAAAATGTATCAGATAGACTGTAAACATAGATCCTAAATTATATTAAAACAATCAAAACATGTGCGATAAAAGATTTTTTAACCCTATCTGGGGACGAAAACAATGCTCAATGCTTATCTACCCATCTAGTTTAGAGCAACTTATGGGTAAACGTATTAAAATTTGAAACTAGTTTTCTCTTTACTTTTTAGCATAAGTTTACGATACATTAGTAAAAAAATAAATAAGTTCATAACGAAAGAATAATCAAACTAAAAAATAAGAGAATCCAAGAGCAAATTTTAGAATTATGCATCTCATGCATCAGTTATTTTCTATTTACCACTATTGCAGAAATTTATCGCGACAAGTGCAATAGGAATTCCGTGCTTTTGCTCCGGATGAAAAAGCAAAAATAGAAATGTCCATTGATTTCGGCTTATTTTCTAAGAAACACATCCTGCCACAAACTAGATTTTATGTTTCGGAAACAATAAGTGTGTGTGGAGCCCCAAAACTAATGTTTTATTTTGCCTGCATTAGGATGGAGATTTCAGTTTAACAGAGAAAAAGTGGTTGCATTAATTTATTGTTAAATATATTCAAATATGTGTTCAGGAGAAAAGTAGATGAATGGAAAATAGGTATCGAAAAACAACAACAACAACAACCACGGTTTGGAAAAATCCACGTCTGACCACAAATTGTGTCTCAGTCACGTTGAAATTCGCATGCATTATGTCATGGCACATTAACAATGAAAAAAATAGACAAGTTGTAGAAACAATTAAACAATCATTTATGACTTATGATGTTTACTTTTATTTCTGTGAAATCAATAAAATATCACCTTAGAAGTTTTGTTAGCTTAATTAAGTTTGAACATCAACGGGTCAAATAAGAAAGTGAAATCTTTAATATGTTTGCAGTCACCATAAAAAAGTTACAACATATGTACCACATCGCTTTAACAAAAACTAATACACATCTTATTTTTGAAAGCAAAGTTTTCCACGTGGGAGCTGAGAATTGTGTAAGGGAAATTGCGTTTTACATTATGATTTGCACAAGTTCAGTTTTAGGGGAAAAACGGATAATAATAATACTATCAGCAAAAGAAAATAAAGCTATTTAAAACAGAAGACAAAGTTATAAAATGTAATTGACAAGTCCACCGAAACTAAATTAGAAATGTCATATTTCCCGAGGATGTTTGAAAGCTTGTATCTTTTAATTAAGAAAGTTCATAAATGAGGATAATTTGTTTTATTTTATTTATTTTACGACAGAAATTTTGTATTTGAAATGATATGGCATAACCCATATTAAAACATCTGAAAACAAGAGCACTTCTTCTATCGAACTGTCTTTTTTCGTCAGTAGATTTGTATACCTGACACTAATAAATTAAAATTTAAATGTATTTCTTAGATTTTTTGTGCTGTATTTAGTCTATTGAGTGAAAACTGAATTAAAAATAATTACTTTTCGCTCTTTCAATTTTTTCTTTCAAATATTTGTCAAGGGTGGCGCAAGAGGGGTTTCCGGGGAGGCATATGCCCCCACTGTCGGGGCCAAAATTCAGTTGTCGTCGGGGATAATATTTTGACTTTTAGATTTTGACCCGACTCGGATCGAGACAATCGGACGATTTTTTTTTTCTCGAGCTCGGTCGGGTTGCGGGAAAAGCCCTGCATCAGGTCGACCAAACTGAATTCCACCCGATTTATCGTGTTGCGCTAAACTTTTTTCACTGCGCGCAGTGCTGTAGTTGAAAAAAAATATTTGTGGGAACTCACCTTTTCATAGAGTAGATAAGGAGTGAATTTTTCGCATCGGTCATGATGTTATTCATATAGATGAATGCTCTTTCGCATTCAGACATTGAAATGGGTATAGTTTTCACAGTCTGGAAAAAAAAAAGCTTGTGCTCGTACGCGTTTTTTTTTTTTTTTTTTTTTTTTTTTTACAGTAAAAAAACCAAATATTTCTAGGAACGGCGTTCCCCTGCGTTCCCACCCAACTACAGCACTGACTGCGCGTCGGGTTCGGGTTGGGCTATTCGTTAAATTTAACCTTAGAATACTAAACGAGAAGTCATTCGGTCAAGAAGTTTATGAATTATGCAGGTTTAAAAATTGCAACTCCTAATGATACATTCATTTATATTCATTGCAAAACAGATTGCAATGCGGGTAGTTTTTTAAGCATAACTCAAGAACTAGTTGGCGGAATGAACTGCAACTTTGTGTTAGCATATTTAAAGCTTCTAGAAATCGATCTCTGTTTTAAAAAAAAATTATAGATTACAATTATAATGTTTTTTTTTGAAAATTTACTTTGAATAACATATTTTTCAAATTAATTTTTGAAAAAAAAAAATTATGAATTGTAACTTATGAATTTATTTAAACATAAATCGATTTTTAGGAGCTTCAAATATGTGAATCCGAAGTTACAACTCATTCCACCAAATTATTTTGAGTTATTCAAAAAAAAAAAGTACTTGCATTGCAATCTATTTTGCAACGATTACAAATGAATTTAACATTAGAATTTCGGCCCGAAACTATATAATTTTTTTTTCTTCTCTCGGAATATGAAACTTTTTGCCTACATTTATGTTGATATACAAACGCACAAAATCACATATATCGTTTTTGTGATGGTTTATGCACACATACACATGTGTTACGTGCGTGTAGATTCAGAAGTGTCCACTATTCAGAGGTAAAAGCGTCCAAATATATAAGTGTTAGCAATGAAACTTTCTTTAAATAGGAGTGTCCATTATGGATGTAATATTGTACATAGTTTTTTCATCTTAAAAATCATTTTGACATTCTTTTGAAAAATCGGATCAACCCGACACGAGCGAAAAAAAAAAAGATTCTACCGGACACGAACGCCGGTCGGGTTGTGTTCGAGTAAAAGCGGGTTACCCATTTTTAAAAGTATTCTTAAAAAATATTCTTTTACGAATCTCTGTAAATAAACCATAAATTCTACGTACTCAATAATCTATAGAAAACGTGCTGTAGTGCACCTCGGTAATGTATATAAATTTCATTGAAATAGTGTAACATTATTAAAATACATTGCAAACGACTTTTCTCATGGATCATAATGTAATGTAATTATTTTGTGCGTCCCTGTAAACGAATTATAATTGATACTTATTCTATACGCTATTGAAAATATGTTATCGTCCACCTAAGTGACGTATATCAATTTCATTATGTTTGAAATAGTGTAACATCATTAAAATACACTGATAACGATTTACCCCATTGTCCGCTATGTAACGGAATACTTTTGAGTGTCACTAAAAACTAACCATAACATAATCCATAATTGTGTACACATTTAATTTTCAATACCAAACATACCATGGTTAACCTCAATAACATACATGAATTCGAATATATTTAAGCGAGTAAGAGCACAGAGAAGCAGACGGACAGACAAAATCGAATTCATATGAATACTTTTCAACTACTTTGGAAAGTGTTAAAACGGAACTCTGGGCATCCCCCCCCCCCTTTTACTGTAGATTTTTCTCTTTTATTTTCTATGTTTAAAAGTTTTTTTTTTCTATGAAGCGCACAGAGTTATTTTATTTGATAGACCAAAAATCAAAGATTAATAAATGTCATTTACTTATTTGATAGCGTAAAATCTATAGATTAATATATTTAACATTGATATATATATTTATATTTAATTTGATAATTTACAAATCAAAGATTAATATATTAGCCTAAAAATCAAATACTATTAATCTATATAAAATTTAAAGCAGTACCATGTGCACACTCATGTCTAAAAAATGGAGTATCCGAGAAAAAATTACAAAAATCCCTTTTGACCATCCAGCCGGACCATGCAAATTTTACGACAAAAGTAATATTTCTTAAAGCGTTCTCAAGTACGGCACTAAAACTGTCTGAAGGTCATTTTTATTTCCCAATTGAACTTTCCCCTTCGAATTAAAACCACCGGTTTCACTGTTTTCCAATGCAGTTTTGTGCGTCTTTGATAAATTTGCTTCGCACGGACGGTGTAATTATTAATTATTTCGCATTTTAAAGATTTATTTTTTATAATAAGGTAACTTATATTTGTTACACTGGGTTATTATTTTGTTTTACATTGTGAAACGAAAAATATTTAGTAGAATTTTACAAATTCTGACTGTAAACTAGAAAAATGGGAAGATGTTCAATATATATCTGACGAGATCTAGCAAAATTAGTAAAAGATGAAAAAAATTATATTTGTATAGCTGAAATTACCACATGACATAAAATAGGATATGCCTAACAGGCCAAAAACTTGAAAGTTGTACATTGTGAAAGTTTTTTGGTCATAAAATATTTTACGAAATTTATAGAAGATGAAACTGGATCATTTTTTGAAAACAAAAGTTATTTCTTTTATATATAATAGATCATCTTATATTTGTTCCTTGCGTTAAATTATGATTGATATATTTTTTATGAAATAATCTTATTAATTCAGCATTAATAATTGGTATTTACCTTTTTTAAATTTATGTTTCTGGATACTGTTTTCTGCCTGTATAAATATTAAAATTTAATTTTCTCTATTGATAGATATAATTGCTTCGATAACTCGTCTATTTTATTAGTAATATGAAAGATCTTGCATTTGTAACAGCGCCAGCGTAACAAAACGAAACACTTGTGTCGTAAAAAGTAGAAAGTGCACCCGCTGAACAGTTAATTTAGTCCGAAAAGTCAATCCCTGATTAAAAAATTTATTCATATCCGCTATATATAAGACTATTTCTCTATATATCCACTATATATGAACCTGATACCAAAGTGTTAGAAAACTAACCAAGTGTTTTTAGTTTCAGGTATAGTGGCTGTAGTGGAGCAGTGTCAGTGTCCAGGAAACCGGAAAAGTTCACAAATCAGGAAAAAGCTCATAGTGTGTCCTCTGGTATCACGAGGCCATAATGCCCTTAGACTTAATAGACATCGAGCGGCATCTTTCCATGCGTTGTTCGAAAGTTCCTCAGCACTGTTTTGGATGACCAGGTCTCGTGATACCAGAGGACACACTGATATTTTTTCCTGATTTATGAACATTTCTGGTTTCCTGGACACTGACACTGCTACACTACAGCCACGTTACTGAAACCTGCAACAAAAAAACTTGGTTAGTTTTCTAACATTTTGGAATCAGTTCCACATGTCTATCTTATATATAACGGATATAGTTAAATTTTGTAATCAGGGAAGTGAAAGACTTTTTAGACACACTGTATGATTGTGAAATTATTTTAGTTGGATTATTTTGTGAGGCTGCTTATTTTATCCGAATGCTTCAAACATAACAACTTCAACCTCTTCATTTTCGTTAAGCATTGCAATACACAGAACAACATTTTGTTTTAAGAATATTTTTGTCTTAAAGAGATTTATTTCAGCAAAATATTACATCATAAAAGCAGAAGAGAAATAGGTGTATTGTTTTCATAATTATACTCATGCAGGTGGCAGTTGTTAGAAATCTGTTGTTCTGAAGTTACACTATATGGCCAAAAATCACCGAAAACTTTCGCTTTTGGGCGCTTTATCTAACATCTAGAGGGTTACAATTTTTTCTGAAACTTCAGGAATATATCAAACAAGTTTGACCTCATATTTTTCAAATCAGATTTAATCATGAAAGTAATTAGGAAACCAACAACAAATTTAATAAAAAAAATATTTGCAATCAACCTGTAAAATGAAATGCCCCAAATAAACCATAGCTGTAGAACATGACAATGAATATCTTCTACTACATTTTTGTTAATTTGTGTAAGAATACCACGTATATTTATGAAATTATAACGGTTTCTTTAAAGAATTCGAGAAGTTTCCGCATGTTTTAGCATGCAAGGTTTTCAGCCAAATATAACGTCACTTTGAGGGAATTTGACAAGGTACAGTCGAAACAATATACTGCAAGTATAATATAAATATGTTAAATGTTTGATGAAATATGGGAAATGGTCTGAAATAATTTTTAACTATTTATGCACGAGCAATAACAAACGTTTTATTGCATAATTTAGTAGTCAACTATATATAAAGCTCATATATAAATACCAGTCGAATATCTTGAAAATTCAGAAAGATATCTGCAATATATTAAGCTGAATTTCAGCTGCCTTCTAAAAGTAGCTGGATGATAAGAGATATTCCGCAAATTATAATTTTTCTTTTTTCGCTTTTTTTATATTTCCATTTTTTATTGTTTTTTTCCTTCTTAGATGAACCAGTCTGTTCCAACAAAAAAATAATTATCAAAATCAAAGCATCCGTCCAAAATCTGCGTGTGGATATACGTTGAATATACAGTGTGATTTATAAATATCGAAACAATAGGCTATCTCCTTAAATATTGCCCCTAGGCACATACTTCCAATTGCAAAGTTTCATAAAAAAAGGTGCAAAATTTGATGAGATAAGTTGCAACTCCATGGGGGGGGGGGGGGTATATTTGAGAAAATACAGAAATTAAATTTTTATACGGTCCCCGTAGGATAAAATTTCCAATTAGGAAAATTTTCCTTATCCATTCCTGAATTAAGCAAAAAAAATTCCATCTTGATATCTGCAAAATTCACAGAGATATTAAAATCCAAAATTCGTGACTTACACCACTTAAGCATACTTCTGAGTGAAGCGATATCAGTTCATTTGAAATGCAAGTTAGGGATCGACCATAAATTTACACATTATTAAAAGTCGATCTAAGACAGTGCTTGAACTTTTAGACATAAAGTAACAGCGTATAGATTTTTGCGTTAAACTTGCTTGAGAAATATGCTAGAGGTCTTCATGAGCCCGAGCTTGGCACCAGGACCATTACCGGCACGACCCGCTGGCTGGGCCGTGACGGCCCGTACCTTTATTATTCTTAGAACGTGTCGGACAGGCAATAAGTTCTGTAAAAATAGTAATAGCGATAATGAAACTTCTTTTAACGAAACCATTGGAAATATATTTTAATAAATTACTCAGAAATATTTTCAAACATCTACTTTTTACTATACAGCTTCAAAAACTATGATGTTTTTAAACCTATTTTTCATTTATTCCAAACGACATTGTTTTTTAAAAATAAATCGTTATTCGAATGTAACAGTCTAAGAGTATACATAATCATTAACGTTGCGATTGCGTATTTTTTTAATAGATGCCAAGCTCCCACTAATCTTCCGTTATAAGTGTGTTTATTTGACCCAGGTTTAATACGTTCGAACCAGAAACTCTTTTAAGAAATTCGATTGAATAAATTCGACTTAAATCCCTTAAATTAAATAAGTCAAATATCCATTAAATAAATTTTCTTGTTTTAAAGTGGTTAACTTGTTTAAATTAATCTACATATTACGGAGGATAACTGGGAGGTTTGGCAGCTATGTTTTTGTCATGCGAACACATAATCATCTAAAATATACTGTAAAAATTTCTTATAAATATGTATGTGGTATTCTTTAAAATAATCTTAATTGTATCTTAAAAAAAAATGAGAATTTTTTTGTACATACTTCGACCTGTGCAGAAATCTAAAATATGCACAGACACCTGTATAGATAATGAATTAAATAAAATTAAGTGCCTATGAAAATGGTTTTAACAGTGAGTCACCCGTAATTAGAGGCAACTTTTACGCCTCGCGTAATTGCACTTTTAAGGGGAAAATATGAAGATGTCAGGGCTAAAACAATGAAAAAACTCGAAATCGACATGTTAGAAAAATCTTGTTTAAATCAACTGACACATTTAAAGAGTAAAGAAAGAAGAATTTGTTTAAAATTGAAGCTACAGGAAGGAGTTTCTTATTCACCTGGAAGCTTTTAAAAAGCATTTAAACTCTCTATTAGGAACGAATCTTTATTTAAAATTTTAAATGCATTTTTCTGCATCATAGGTTTTTTCCAGTATTTTTCATCTTTAAATTGATATAAGTCAATAACCGTTAAAGATAAATGGTTCAAACTTGGACCATATCATTTTTTAATATTTTACTTAAATTTTAATTCGGCAAATTTGAAAAAAAATATTCACTTTTGAAAATATATTTGTTTAAAATAAGTTGCGTCTTTTTTTTTTTTTAATTGCTATTTTTAATTTTTTTTAATTAATATTTTTTTTAAATACTGAATCAAAATTAAAACTTATATATTTCTGTTTAATTAAAAGAAAAAAATTCAATTCGACAAATAATATTTCAAGTTATAACAATTTTAAATTACTCTGAATTTTTTTAAAAATATTTTTTAAAAAATTTTGTAAGAAGTCTTATGATGTGATTTTGTTTAAAAATTTTATGGTTAACCATTACAAAAAAATTCAAAATTCTAACTCAATAAATAAATAAATAAATAAATAAATAAATGTTTCCCGGACACCTTACAGTAACATTGTTTCTTGAATTACACGCATTTCAATTTGTGTCTGATCCCTTGAAACCACACGAATTATTAAATCTGATATATCTCTCTGAGTTCTGTAGATATGAAGATGGAATTTTTTTTGTTTAATTCAGGAATGGATAAGGAAAAAATTCCTAAATGGAAAATTTGTTCTACGGGGGCCGTATAAAAACTTAATTTTTGTATTTTCTCAAATATACCCCCATGGAGTTGCAACTTATCTTATCAAATTTTGCACCTTTTTTTATGAAACTTTCCAATTGGAAGTATGTGCCTAGGGGCAATATTTCAGGAGATAGCCTATTGTTTCGGTATTTATGAATCACACTGTATATTCCTTTCCTTTCTTGGAAAGTCGTTAATAAAATATGGCAATTTGTAGAAAATCCCTTAGCATCCAGCTACTTGTAGAGAAACACTGAAATTCATCTCACTGTATCGCCGATATTTTTCTGAATTTTTACGTTATTCGATTAGGCTTTATATATAAGTCGTCTCATTAAATTATGGAAAAAAAGGTTATCGTCCGCGCATGTGCAGTTAAAATTTGTTTCATAAAAATGCTCATATTTCATCAAATATTTAATATGTTTATATTTAATTGCAGTATATTATTTTTTATTATACTTTATCAAGTTTCTTGAAAGTGACGTTAAATTTGTTGTAAACCCTTTATGATACACAGGGTGCAATATGTTATCTATCGCCGACCTTTAATTTCTCAACCGTTGGTTCGAGACATATAGTTACAATTACAAAAACGTTTCAAACGAAGTAAATATTCATGTTGTAGCATTCTTTAAAGTCAAAAACCAATTTTATAAAAAAATACGAAATCTAACTTTTTATACGCCCCCCCCCTCAATCCCTATAGTTATACAGTCGAGTCTCTATATAACGAAATCCATTGTTCCAGTGAAAAATTCGTTATATAGAGAAATTCGTTATATAGAGAATGAGTAAAAATTCCTATTTAATGTGTAAATTTTGAACAAAAATTATTTTTGAAGTGTTAAATTAACAATTTGAAATGTTTAACTATAAATATTAACCTAATATTGTATTTCTTAATTACGTATTTAAATTGTTTAAAAAAAGAGAACAGACATTTATTTGAAAGCATAATAAAAATCACATAAGGAAAACTTGCAGTAATTTTAGACGAAGAAATCTGTAATTTTTCGCTGTTTTGATTTCAAAATTGTTACACTCTCGAAAAAAATGTTCACACTTTAGCAAGGAATGAAAAATTGTATCGGGAACATAATTGTATCGCATCAAGTCATGTGTCATGCCAGTGGATCTCGGGAGCTTAAGGATGTTGGAAGGTATGGAAGAGGGGGGGGGGGGAGATGAATTCGTTGGACATTATAGAACAAGGAGATTCAAGGTAGAAAAGTAAGATTAAAAAAAAAAAAAACTTAGCACTGAACGATAAATCAGGAATCAGTGATGGAAAATTAATTCTAAGTGATTTGGAAGCTTTTATAAAACTGAATAAATAAAGAACATTTTATGAAAAAAATTCGTTATATGGAGATAAAAAATTTGCTATATGGAGACTGTTTTTAATGAGATCATGGGAAAAGGGGACCGTTCCTACTAAAAATTCATTGTATAGAGAAATTCGATGTATGGAGTTTCGTTATAGAGAGACTCGACTGTATTTAGTATTTCGAAGACAACCAAAATTCAGCTCCCTATATCGCCGATATCTTTCTGAATCATCACGATATTCAACTGGCCTTTTTATAGAAGTCGCCTTATATATTTGACTACTAAATTCTGCAAAAAATAAAAATTATATTCTTCAGTGCATGCGCAGTTAAAAAATATTTCATACAAATGTTCATATTTCATCAAACGTTTAATGTATTTGTTTTCCAATTTTAATATTTTATTCCTACTGTACTTTGAGAAGTTTCTTGAAAGTGACGTTAAATTTGGTTGAAAACCTTGCATGGATTTTTGGACTTAATCTAAAAACTCAGCAAAGTAACTTTTACATGGGAAATTCTATGCTAATTTCTAAGCTGTGTACAGGGGTTTTTAGTGAGATACTGTGGATTTCTCACAGGGGCTCTAAAATTTTCTACGTTATCATTTTATCTGTTTATGAAAATAATTTGTGGCGAATCTTTGTACTCAGCAAAGTAACGTTTACATGGGAAACCCTATGCTAGGTTCTGAGCTGTATACAGGGGATTTTAGTGAGATACTGTAGATTTCTCACAGGGGCTCTAAAATTTTCTACAATGTCATTTTATATGTTTATGAAAATAATTTGTTGTGAAAAATCTAAAAATGTCCCAAGTTTGCTTTAGAAATTTTTATTTTTAAATGTCAAATTGTCGATAAAATCTATGATGTCAAAACACATTTTTCTCCTTTATATGACTTACTTAAAGGTAAAATTCGACGGTTTGGTGAGCACACACACACACACACAAAAAAAAAATCATATATATTTAAAACGCTAAGGGGATTCTGTAAGATCAGCACAAATTCCACCTATTTGCGCATGCGTGAGATTAAATATAAAACCTATTCAGTTTTAAGATACACTTGAAAATGGTCAGCGTAGCCCAGTGGACTAAGGTAATAGTTTAAGCTCCGGCTCTCTACGTAGAACGGGAGTTCAAATCCCACTTCCGACAGAATAATTTCTGCAATACTTTTGGCTATAATTTATTTCAATTACTGTCATATTTTCAGTAAAAGAAGTTATATGATTTGTATTTTTTTTTATTAGAATGCTTTTTAATTAAGTAAAGTTTAACACCCAACAATATATTTTTTTTACAAATTAACAATTGTATTAAAAATATAATAATATAAATAAAAAATATTTGTATTAAAAATATTTAAATAAAAAAAATTCCATGTAATTATCGATTAAATAAATTGAACTGATCTACAACTTTTGCTATATTTTGTATGACCATTATCAATAATATATTTATATGTGTACTAAGAAATAAAAGAAAAAGAAAAGAAGAGAAAATAGAAAGAAGGGAAAATATTCCTCTAAGAACTATAAAATGAATTTTCTTGATATCAATGATTTAATAATTAAATAATGTATGAAAACGTTAAATTAAATTTAAGTAATTAAAAAATATGTATTATAAACCGTTAGCTGCAAACAGCAAATTTTACACTGATGTCCAGAAATTAAGAGGCAGTGACCAATTTCAGACATTTTGTCGGATATCTATTGAAACTCGTGAGGAAATGCCCGAAATGCCCGAAATGCCCTTGAACTTTGAGGATGTAAAGAACATGTTTGACTTCATGTTTTTCAGTGAAGATTTTGTCACGAGGGCAATTAGGGGGGGGGGGATACTAATTTTAATAATAAAATAATATTTTTGATCACCCAAGTAACAGAAAATGCTAAAAATGGTCTGTCACTGTAGCAAATGACTATGTAGGTCCTGTTCAACATTTGTATGCATTTGTGTAAGCATAGCACGTACATTCGTGAAGATGTTAACTTTTCTGCGAAAAATTCAAACTTTTTTTTTTTTTTTTTTTTTTTTAGCATGCAGAGTATTCAACCGAATTTAACATCGCTTTCCAAACACTTGACCAAAAATTATAGAAATAGTATACTACAATTAAAATATTAAAATGTTGAATATTTGTATGAAATAAATTTTAACTGCGCATGCGCGAATTACAGCAAAGATTTTTTTTGTCATGATTTGATAATCAATACTATAGGGCAACTCATATTAGAAGATCAGTGAAATATCGTGAAAACTCAAAAAGTTACAGCAATAATTGATAAATTGAGAAGGAAATCCCATATAATCCTATGAATCGCCCAAATTGAAATTTATTTTTATAGAAAAAACAAGAATTTAATTAAATCATGTTGTAATTTAATTATACTTTTCAATTTGTAATTCATAAAATCATTAAAAATTAGTGTCACTTTATTTATCATATTAAAAAAATACATACATTTTTTACTTATATCGTTACTAAACACATTACTAATATATTTCCTCATGAAATAATGGCTTTTCTACTGAACTAGTGCCCTTTTTGGGAACTATAGCGCCCTTTGTAGAATGAATACTAAATTATTAACTATCATCTTTGTAATTAAAGCATAAAAATGTGTATTATTTTCCTAATTAGAGAGTTAATTATTTAATAATTATTAATTTTATTAATTTAAGCAGTGTTAACAATTTAATATTAAAGCAGATATTAATAATTTTAATACATGTAAAAATCAATAGTATTTAATATAGTTTTTCATAATTATTACACAGTACTAATATACATAATATTATTGTATTCCACTAACTAATAAAACTACTAATTTGCAGTTTTTTTTTATAATTTCTGTAATTAGTAACTAATAATTATAATTTTATTAATTATATCATAAAAACATAGATAATGTTACTAATTAGAGGGTTAATTGTTTTGGAAAGCTGAAATTCTTGGTAGATATTCTGTAATTTAACGCAGGAAGAAAATCATAAAAATCCAATTAAAAAAAAATCTTATTTTAATTTTTAAAAAAATCCGATTTTTTTAATTTTTTTAAATTATGATTTTTTTACACCCTATTAATTGAGTACGTTGGACTGGAAGCAACATCTATCGCCTTATATCTATAGGAATCGCTTATACAATATAGCAATTGTTCAAGTTTTAAATAATTAATCTAAAAGCAGCTAATTAAAAATTCAAACATTTTTCTAATGAAACTTTCAAGTTGTTAACCGTCAAATCTTGACGTGTACTATCTAGTAAAATTTTAAATTACAAAAAAATAATGCTTTATTTTACCAGCACCCTGAAAATTGGTTTACAATAAGTATTATTGTCACATAAATATCTTTAATACGGATAATAGTAATTTGCAGGAAGCCTACTGTCTTTTCATTTAATAATGAGAACGCTTTTTGCAAGTTCAGAGATGCAAAGTTTGAATCGTTATGTGCAAAAATAACAGCAGTACCCGCCAACCGACCAACCATTTTCGAGGGTGAAAAAAATCCGAAAGTGTCCTGGGCTCAAAAATCTCTTAAACAGGCCCGTTTATTAGCCGAACATAATTAATAGCTGAAAATTTTATGCAGGAACCAAATTTTTAAAGAGTGTGTTAAAATTTTAAAATAATTAATAAATTAATTATGATTGTCATTTTCTTATCTGATATTCAAAATCTTATCTTCTGTTTGATAAGCCTGAAAATCAAACATTGATATATGTATTTGTTTAATTGGGTACCTTATAAATCAAAAATCAATACAATAATTTTGTTTAATTTGATAACGATGGCAATATATAAGTTACACAATCTTTCTTCTGCTCATTTCAAGAAAATTTCAATTTCAATTCAAATATTTTGATGATAGTTGTTTTAAAAATGAACTAAAAAGTGCCTCTGCATTTTTTGCATTCGTAATAGGATTACGCAAAGAGATCAAAATGATTAAAAAAAACATTTCTGAAGACATTTCTGATTGAAAAAACATTTCTACATATTCATTATCATAATTTGAAAACGAACAAATAGTTAAATGCTTTCGTAGAAAACTATGAGTTGTACAATAGGAATACATAAAATTTAACAATTAATAGAGATGTATTTACTTAAAACACCCGATCTAAGAATTTCGGTACTACACACTTAATTTTCGCCCTGTATATTTTATGAAACTTATAAAAGAGAACCTTCTCAATCCTATTTGAAAAATTTATAATAACTAGTTAATAAAATTATGTTTGAATTTGCTGTTAAATATTGTAGAAAGAATAACAATATTTTGAAAACAATATTGAAAATGATTGTATACAAGAATTTTTCTAACAATTATTATATTTCAAACCTTTATTTTTACCTTCCATAAAAAGCGAAAGTTTCAAAACAACAAAATTACTATTAATATTTATTATTTTTTAAAAATTGATTTTGTATTCAACCAGAGTTTTGTTTACACCAGTTTTACAGACCTAGCCTCTAGAAAGAAATATCTCTCTTAATTAAATAGGAGGCATTATTTTTAAACAACATAACAGAGTTTACGTTAAGTTAAAAATTGTGCTAATAATTTATTTTTAAAAATGGCTGATAATGGATTACTTTAAAATCCATCATAATTTATAAGAAATGTATGTGTGTACGAAAACATAACAATTTTGTATTTCTTTATAATTTGAATTCTTAAGTCACAAACATGGAATAATTTGGAAGATTGCTTTATATTTCATTATCAAATTTTACAATATGAATACTGATAAACACGTTCATAGATAAATAAGTTTACACGTGCTACATTAAAAACAGATTGGAGTAAAAAAATGTTGATATATCTGATAGCTGGACAGTGAAAAGTTTAAGAATTAAGCGAAAATTATTTCTGCGCGCGATATACATTAATTGCTTCATCGTTAAAATAATAATAATGATAATGAATGATAACTTTTTCAATAAATAGCATTTTGTTTTTCATTAAAAGTTAATGACATTTGTATTGTTTTATAACAGTGGTTTTAATGTGGAAGATAAAATAAAGGTTAAGGCCAGATGATTATGAAGAAAATATCTAATATGTTTATTTTCAGTCCAGAAAACCGCCAACCACAGTTAGTTTTGTTTTTCTGTGTGATTTTCCCAGAGTCTTCGGAATGCTTGTTGCTTTTCTACGGAAGAGAAAGTTTTGAAGTGCTCTTGATAGGTTTTCCCCCCCACTCTCGTACTACTTCGTGTCCCTTTGACACTCTAATTTGTGCTGTCTAAGAAAAGCGCAAATGACCAGCTAGTTCCGGCTCTTTTGGTGACCTTGGAATATATTGAAGGTCATGATTGAAATGTTAGTTCATTGAGGCAATAGTGCGTGTATATTCCAACACTTGTGATGTCATCGTTACGTCCTTGCGCGTAGATCCAATACGAAACGTTAAAAACTTTACCGAAAAATTTTCCATAAAAAAGGTCACAGAAAGAGTGCGATAAGCAGAGCATTCAGCCAACTTGTGCACAATACTCGTTTGTGAAGCCCGACTATAGAAAGAAGTGCTCTATTGTTCCTCAGAGTAGAGAACAAATCAGTTGACAAACTGCACGCTGCCGAACTACAAGCGTGACCGTCCAAAAACTTTCTCTTTCGCTCTTCTTCATCTCGGAAATCATCTTCACGTGAAACTCTTCTTCCTCTTTTCGCTATCAGGAAAATCATCAGTGGTTTTTTTTCCTGGTTTGCGTGTTGTAATGAGCTAATAAATTTAATGGAGTTTGACATTCCCTTTTTAAGTTTATAAAAGCATGATATAATCTTAGCGGGGATTTCCCAGCAATATATAGCAAGTTTCTATCATATTAACCAAGCTATACGCTTCAAAGAAAGGAGAATTTCCAAGAAGTGGATATATTTTTAAAAAATAGACATATAGTTTACTTGCATGCATTCATGTGAACTATTCAGAAGATTCCTTCGTTAAAAAGTTTATATTTATCATATATAAAATGACGGATCATTTGTAATGAGTCAGTCTTCATCTCACATGTCTGAACTTAAACTTACTACTAGTTCCTAAGCTACTTAGTTATTACCAAAATAACTATTAGTTGATTAGAAATCCCGGAGAAAAGTACTCATGAATTAGAATTGAGATTCACACGAACGCATTTTGTGATACTACTGTTTCGATAGAGACTGAAAATTTTTAAACTGAGGCCAAATTGTGGCCGATGCTTATTTGGATAAAGACGCCCTATGCCGCCATCGGTAAGTACCTCCCAATAAAAATTCAATTATTTTGAAAATAAGAGATGTGTTTTTCCATACCTCAATATTCTAATAAAACTTATCTAATGAAAATGGTTAAATATCTGCAGAAAAACTATTAAATAGGGATTTTCAGAAGCAAAGATAACGTGTTTTCAGGACTCATAATTTATTTAATCTTAAGGAGAAACAAGATGTTATTGATTGTTTTAAAAAAGCATGTGACTGTTTTAACCCCAAGTTCCATTTTAATACGTTTAGTTCAATTTTTATCCGACTAAAATTGTTCCCATATTTCATATGTCTTTGTAATGAAAATAAAGATGTACCGTTATTTTATATTATTACTTAGGAAAAAGGTATAGAATCATTACAGATGGGCTTAAAAACCCGATTTATAGTAATTTAGTAACTATTGACGATTTCAAAGTTTGTTATATAGTGTCGTATTAGTTAACTCAATTAAAATTATTTAAAGAAATAAAGCAGAAAGTATACTTTATTTTATATTATATAAAAACACTTTTCCATATTACAGATACAAATATTATGCATAATAAGTTAATAGATTTTCCTTATTTATATCAAATAAATAAATAAGATACGTAGATAAAGATTGATTAAGATACATATACAAGTAGACAGACAGATGTATAGACAGATAGGTAATTAAATACACTTCAAGAACATTTTAGTTCATGTTCGCATGCATTAAATTATGATATTTACGTATTATATTTTCATCAGAAATTTGCATAAAAGTTATTTTTTTTACGATACAAGTGTTATTCATTTATTTATGCAAGGGTCTTTTTAAATTAAACACCTTAGTACTTTTATTTTATCAGTATTTTACGAAAATTAACCTGAATTTTAGCATTTCAGACTTCATTAAATTCAATTAACGGAAAAATAATTAAGCAGAAAAAGCAATGTTATCAATCTTCGCATGATTTATATTTTAAATTGGCTGATTATATTTTAAGTTAGCTATTTACAAATCAATGTAAGTGATAAAATAAAAGTCATCAAAATATATCCAGTTTTACACATGACTTTAGTTTGAAAAATTATAGATTTCGTTTCCATTTTTAACACTTAGTTATTGCGAATGAATACCTTTTAGTTATTATTTTTTACACGTAATTTATATCTTTATTAATGCGCATTTCACATTATTTCATAAATCTCATAAAGTTATCACTACAACGTATTAAACTTTTAAATGTATAATTCTGAACGTCATAAATAAATAACATAAATATTACCGTGATGTGACATAAACATCTTCAGTTTAAAAGGCGTATTTATTTAATAATTACAGTCAATTAGTAAAAATTTTGAAAACAACTAAAATTTTTTTTAACTTTTTGCATATTGTTTCATATGAAGTTACTTGTGTAGTTCATGAATTCAATAATATAAGCAGACAAAAAGGATTAGTTGCAAATATGGCTGAAATTACAAGAATTTGCATTTACTAGCAATTTCTTTTATACTTAGAAATAGAAATATCATCAAATATCAGATGTAGTACCCAAAAACCTTTTCAGCTACTCTTAATTTATAATAAATGAGAAAAATTTTAACAGAAAGAGATTATTTATTAAAGTTATGTAATAAGAAAAAAGAAGAAAATGTATGCATTTAAAACATTCAATTTTATTTAGGAACCATTCAACTATTTATTTTCAATACATATTTAGGTAAGTATTTATACTTACCTCTCTTTAAAGCTATAATTTTTGTTTTATACAAAACAGAATTTACTAAACTGGCCAATTGTTAATCAGCAACAGATTGTTGCATTTGGAGATTCCTTGCTTAAAAATATAGAAAAAAAACAAAATTTTGACGTTAAATAAGAGTAAACTGAATAAAAAGTGCCCAGTTAAACTGATGGCATTGAGCTCACGGGCTATTCACACTGATTGTATAGTATAGTCTTATTTGGAATAATAATGCGCATCGAAAAATAAAGAAATCGACAATAAAGCTGTATACCAAATTTGAAGCAAATCGGATAATTCTGCATGGAATACCCATTTAGCTAAATTAAAGGGGATTAGGCCCCGTTCCTCCCCTTTATACTTAACCTATGAACTCCCAAAACTAATCAGGGAAGCGCTTTATCAGAATAAACCTGTATACCAAATTTGAAGCAAATAGGATAATTCTGCATGAAAAACCCATTTATCTAAGTTAAGGGGGAATTAGCCCCCGTTCCCTCCTTTATACTTAACCAATGAATCACCAAAATTAATCAAGGAAGCCTTATCAGAATGAACCTATATACAAAATTTGAAGCAAGTCGGATATTTCTATCAAGAGTTATCGCGTTACGTACATACGTGCATACAGAACCTGCGAGTACATTAGCTCTCAGGCTTTGATAACCCGTGAGCTAAAAAGCATTATATAAAGAAGTCATGATAGCCAATTTAAATTTAATTTTTTTAAATAAAATTGTTAGATAAATTTATCGATTCTTTTTAATCTATTTCTAATTTGGTAAGAGATAGCCACTAGATTAATGCATCCAGAGTTTCAAATAACCAGAGTGAAATAATTATTTTAGAGACAATGTAATTTGCACAATATGCATATAACTCAACTTTCCCGCGTAGGACAATCTGATAGTAAACTGAAATCTGGTGGCATTGTTTAACCTGCAGTACGTTTTTATAAATTATTAGAAATTCGCTATTACCAAAATATAAAAAGAAATAGAATCAAAGCAACTGTTAATGCTTTCTTGCATATTCAGAATTCACTGAAATTGCTTAGGTAATAATACCAGTAATTTTTTTTTTTATGCTTTTAGTTAGAAATATGGCGTTTGTTTACATTTTCAGTTAAATGAAATCGAAGACATAAATACTCATAACCGTTATACCAAAAAATTAAATTATTGGATAGTTAAATGATTACGATAGTTCTTTGGGGTAACAATCCAAGCTGGGCAGTATTTAAAAGTCTATAAAATCAGTCATTATTAGAATTAATGTGTTGCACTTCCAAGTATTGCAATAGCAGTATTATTTTCTTTTCATTAAGCAAAGTAAACTAATAGATCTTAACTATGGTAAAATATTATTCTATTATTAGGTTTTTTTAAATTGTTAAATGTAATTGCAATTATTCTTTTTCACTTTTCGAACACATAGTAGTGTAAGGAAGTATCGTTATCTATAATAATAAAGAAAGAAGTTTGTGTGTCTGTCTGTTAGCAATTAGTTAGTTGCATATTCAGAATTCACTGAAATTGCCAGTATTATTTTATGCTTTTAGTTAGAAATATGTGTTTGTTTACATTTTCAGAATTCTTAAATGAAATTGTAGACATAACCGGTATTCCAAAAAATTAAATTATTATATAGTTAAATAATTACGACAGTTCTTTGGGGTAACAATCTAAGCTGGGCAGCATTTAAAAGTCTGTAAAATCAGTCATTATTAGCGCTGTTTTTTAACGGAAAGAGCTTTCTGGTAAATTTTGCATCTGCCGTGATTAAATTTAAGTTGGAAGAATACAAGATTGGTTCATATAGCAAACTGAACGGCGATACTGAAAATTTGAATTTAATTTCGGTCGAAATAAAAAATTACAATAATTCAAGATTCTCTGGACTCGAGAGCAGAGAGAGCGTAACACTCACGTGTGTACGCTGCCAAATGCTGTGAGATCCCCCACCGCAGGTTTGTTTAGGAAAATCCGAACAGCGAAACTCCGTTAGTCATGATAAAATAATGAGTATGAAATTTTGGTTTATATTTACGTTTTGAGGTCTGTCGAATCCGCTCTTGATATTTTTTCAACGATTCTGTAGGGGCAGGTGTTGGTGTTTCCTTGCATTTTCAAGTTCTCAGAGTTCGTTTTTCGTGTTTTTACGATATATGTATGTGAGAGGAACACGATAGCTTCCAAGTGATGTTTTCGATTTGAGTTCAAATTTAATAGGTACGTCATAGGCCATTCTGGTAAGAACTGTGTAGATTTTCAGACAAATTGGCAAACGAGTTTATTATTTAAAGCATTTTTAAACAAGTTTGTGACTAGAGGTATTTGATAGGTACCGTTTCGCTAGAGAAAATCACCAAGGTAATGCAACTGAGGATAACCGTTCTTAGCCATTTAAACCGATCTTAAACCGATAACCGATAAAATGTGTTTTTTGTTGACGTTGATATGTGAATCGGCACAATAAATATATTACCACACATATAACAGGTATCTATTCTATTTATAAATTTTTTTGAGCTCATAGTATTTTATAAATTGTTCAGAAAGTCGAGTTGATCAATTCCTATTCTCCAGATTTTTATTTTGATGATAAATGAAGTGAAATTACGTGTTTGTAAGTGATAATTATTTTCTTGAACTGTACCCGTGCCCTATGAAGCTTATACCCGACCTCAATCTGTTAATATTTTTCGACTGTGAATAAATAATAAACTAGATAGTACCCGTCAAGATTTGACTGTGAACAAATTGAAAGTTTCATTAGAAAAATGTTTGAATTTTTATTTAGTTGCTTTTAAATTAATTAAGTATTGACAACTTGGAGAACTGTGATATTGTATAAGCGATTCTTATAGATTGGCGATAGATGGGCTGCTCTCAATCCAAGATACTCAATTAATGAAGTGAAAGAATTTTAAACTTGTAATTTATAACATATTATACTTTTTTTTAGCAGAATTTTAACTAAAAATATTAATTGAATAGGTAGGGCATTTATTTTTACTTATTACAGTTTCAATTTTTTGAAAAAATAACAATATTTAGTATTTTCTAATTTTTTTAAACTACGCGACATTTAAAATCTCACTCTAAAACTTCGAAATTAAAATTTGCTGCTAACATTGTATAATATATATTTTTTAATTACTTTAATTTAATTTAACATTTTCCTACATTATTTAATTATTAAACCATGGACATCTAGAAAATTTATTTTATAGTTCTTAAAAGAATGTTTTCATTCTTTCTATTTTCTCTTCTTTTTTTTCTTTTTTACGGAAAATAATCACAAATTTTTCTTAGTATACAAATAAATATTTTCTTGATAATGGTCATACAAAATATAGAAAAAATTGTAGATCACTTCAACTTATTTAATAGATAATAATTACATGCAATTTTTTTAAATTTAAATATTTTTAATACAAATATTTTTTTATATTATATTTTTAATACAATTTTTAATTTGTAAAAATATTGTTGGGTGTTAAACTTTGCTTAATTAAAAAGCATTCGACTAAAAAAATACAAATTATATACGTAACTTCTTTTCCTAAAAATATGACAGTAATTAAAATGAATTACAGCCAAAAATAATACAGAAACAATTCTGTCGGAAGTGGTATTCGAACCCACTTTCTTTACAGAGAGCCAGAGCTTAAACTAACGCCTTAGACCACTCAGATACGCTGACCGTGTTCAAGTGTATCTTAAAACTGAACAGGTTTTAGATTTAATCTCACGCATGCGCAAAAACGTCGAATTTGCCCTGCAAATTTATTTTGTCGTTTTAATATATAGGATAGTACAATATGCGACATTTATATAAATAGTAGTTTCCAAAGATGCCACGGAATTTTGAATAAGAGATGAGCATGCTGGAATCTGTCAGTGTTGCCGATTGGACAGTTTTTTTTTTATTCAGAAATTTACCACCATTTCCAAATAGTAATATTTAATGGCATATCAAATAAGGTGAATCTTAAATAATGGTAGATTTTTTAAAAGAAAAGCCCAATTGGCATCACTGTAAAGTCATTAACACTTTGAAGTGACTCTAAATAGACACCTTATTCAATGACTGAAAAATCATGTATATAAAGTTCTTAACACTGTCAATATTTCAATAAATACAGGGTACGTATAGTTCTTACCATACTTTTAGAATATAATTTATTTAATCGCGAATAAACTTTATAAACTATTCGGTTAATTGCAGAAAGTTTTATAATCTGAAGAAAAAATATTAGGCAAAGATTTTCAATCTGAAATGTTGGTGCCATTCCTCTTGGAAATTCTAAGGAGTATGCTTGTAAATACAATGCAGTTGTTAAAATATTTAAATACAAATATAATTAATAAACTATTATATTCATTTAAACGTAGCTATTTACAATATCAATGGAAAAAGTAGAGAACATAATTTTTCATATGAATATTTTGCACAAATTCTTCCAAATTGACGATATAAATAATATATTTGTATTAAATTGGTGAAATGTTACAAGTTGCGTGTTCCCAAACATAATATTTTTGACTCGCAAGTTTGATGAGTAATTGCCGTATTAATTAGTTTCCTATAGAGCCTATACTTTTCTGCTGTTTCCTGTAGATTCACAATTGTCCGGGGTCAACAGTATGGCGTGGCGTGGCTACATTTTCTCCACTTTCAGTTTTGGGTCAGCGACTGATGAGAGAGAAAGTGCTATAAAGAATAAGTGAACCTTGAATACTAAATGCTAGCTGGGCGTGCTTCCTCAAAAAGGAAAACATAAAGAAAAATACTAAAAGTATGCCATATCATTACTTTCTAAATAAATATTGCTAGGACATTGGTATTTAATTTAAAAAATAATAATCTTATGGCAAGCGAAATTTTATACAAAAATAATCTCTATATTTGTTATATGTAAATATATAGCAGTGCATTTATTTCTTTCCTTGATGTATGTTAAAATATATTAATGCATCAGTTATACAGAATAATTTTGGTTTTCGTATTTATTAACTTACCACATTTCGAGGAATTTAATAATGCATATGAGACAATTTTTTTTTCACTGCTGTTAAACCATATTAGGATAATGAAACTTAATTCTATAACATTCTATAACAAGTTTAATCGCTATATTTCCTTAATTATATTTTAGAAGTCAATACAAATCATCCGTATTTCATTCCTATTGTTGTTTTGATAAAACAGTCTTATTAACCTATGATAAATGTACAACACGATTATTTAAAAATGTACGTGTTTAATTTTGTCGTAAGGGGTCTTCTAAATTCTAAAATTGAAGCGAACCTTTAAAAGTTCAATAGCAATATCAAAATTTCCTTACATATTTCAATACAGCTTGTAAAAATGTATAAATGTAATTTTGTATAAATTTTGAATTCGTAGTTAATGTAATATAAATTATTGAAAACTGAAAAAATGAATGTAAAGAGAAACGTCAGTTATATTTTAGAGATGAAATATCAGATACTTTCAGTTTTTGAGGTTTTGTCCAAAATTTAGAGAAGTACTAGACGAATTGTTTTGGAACTTTGGGGGTGTAAAGAATATGTTTGACTTCATATTTTTTAGTGGTGATTTAGTCACGTGTGTAATTAGAGGACCGACAACAAATTGACTAATAAAAGTAATGTGTGCGATATCATTCTTCATCAGCAGAAACTCGTAATCATCTCTACTTATTGTAGTACATGCAGGTCCGTTCAGAGGGAGTAGAGCCGGTACAAATTACCGGGGACCAGCTCTCCGGGGGGGGGGGGGGCGACTTCGGGCCGGCCTAGTTTTTAAATAAAATAGTAGACTCGTACTTTTTTGCGTAAAAAATTTAAATTAAAATAATTAACAAATATTAAAATTCAAAATTCCGAATTTGATAGAATGTCCTTACGGGTCGGTAAGGGGTGGAGGGTTCCTGTGTATGTACCAAATACTTGGCAGTTGAGCGTTTTACGTTAGAAAAACAGTCAAGCTTTTATTAAACAGTAGCAGAATGTACATAGAAAAGACACAGGCGTTAGACAATTGGCGCAGTGAGATTTAAACAACCAATTCTCGAGTAATTCATATTCTAATGAATATCCCTGTATATTTTTAAGCTTTTCATTTCTTCATTATTGTTGCAGTTTTTGCTATCCAAATGACTTGGTGGTTTTGTTTCACACCTTTTTAACACCCGTTTTGGTTCGCACCTAAAAAAAATTAACTAAGGAAACTACAAGAAAGAAAAGAACAAAAATTGTTATTGGAAGAAAATAAAACTTTCTAATATATTTGAATGTAAGGAGTCAAATACCTTTAAAATGTTATAAATCAGTGAATGTTTAAAGATTGTTAATTAAAGCTATTAGACCTACTTAAACGAAACGGTAAAGGAATATTTTTAATATTTATTACTTTTAAGTTATAAATAGTTTTAAAACACATATTTGAGTCATAAACCATAAATCTTCCAGTGCGCGCAGAATAACACTCACGAACTTAAAGGAACCCAGAACGGTTTGAAATGACGAAAATTGACTGGAGTTTGATCGTGAATTTGGAACCCTGTAATTAATTTAGACTATTACTTCTTTTTGCATTTATCTATTTATGTTTTATAGGAAATAAAAAATATCTGTTTAATTGTAAAAAAAAAAAAAAAAAAAAAAAAAAAAAAAAAAAAAAAAAAAACAATAACAAAAGTTTTATTAGTGTACGACAATTTATTCTTGCGAAATTAATTTTGCCATGATTGCAAGTCCAGGTTTCATTCATTATTTTGAGTCGTCTTTTTTTGTATACAGTTTATTACATTTTATCTCTATTATACCTGAAAAATAAACAAAACTTTTGAAAAATTAAAAATATTACAATAAAAAAGTTCAAAATCCATAAAAATGGATCCACTTTTATGTTACTAACTTGAAAATCAAATTGTTTGTTTTTCAGAAATAGTTTGTATAGAATTTAATTCCTTTATTTAAAAAAAAAAGATAAAGAAACATATAAATCCGTTAACTTGTTCAAAAGTTATCGTAGCAAAACCGCCGAAAAACAGTTTCTGGAACTAAATGTGTTTAAAGTTTTGCCTTCGCAGGTAGCGTTGGTCTGCACGGCTGAACGTACGACCATCATTTTAATAATTTTCTTATCGAACTATTAAAAATAATAACAATTACATTTTTTCGTCATTTCAAACTTTTCTAGTAACCCTTAACAGCATGAGTTATTATTATTACTTTTTAGTTAATTAGAGAAATAGTGTTTTATTGAAATGACCTGTTATTGGGGGAAAAAATTCTATCCTTTCAATAATAAAAAGTAAATATTTTTAAAATTCGGACATTTTAAAAACTTGTAACAAATAGAATTTTATGAATATTGGCAGGACGACCAAAATATTATATTATTTTTGTATACATACATTTACAATACTTTACAATATATTTTAAATAATTACGAAAATTTGGTTAGCCATTTTCAGGAAATCGTACGCGCTGTCTGAAAAATAACTGTTTTGAATAAAATGACTTTAAAAAGGAATATTCTCCATGCTATATAAACTAAAGTTTGTTTTACCAACTTTTATTCTTACACAAAGTTCTGAATTCGGCTTTGAATAAAATATTTCAAATCAAATAATTTTTTAATATGAGTGAAAAGCGTTTTTTTTATATTTTGGTAAATACTTTGAAAAAAGAAGATCAAACGGTGGGTACGATAACTTATCGTAGATTTAACATAGAACAATGAATAAAAAAGGTTTTTTTAGTCCAAAAGCTAATGACCTTTATAAAAAAAAAAAAAAAAAAAAAAAAAAAAAAAAATTGCGAAATGGCATTAATTTGAAGTCGAAAGTAAAATTTCGCCCAAAACTTTCGTTTTTTTGTGTATAAAGAGTACTTTATGCAACAAAATGTTTTTTAGAATTTTTGATAGGTCAAAGTGGGTTACTTACTCCTTAATTTGTTTTATTGCTCCAGTTTACATTTAATTTTAGGCGGTTTCTCATCATGTACAAACATAATGATTTTTTTCTTTTTATTACCTTTCAGTGAAACTATTGACATGACAGTTTACAGGGTACGTACAGTTCTACCACGCTTTTCGTGTAGAATTTTTTGCCTTATTTATTAGTAGAAAAATATTACAAATTATGTGATTAAACACAGACAGATTTTTTTATCTGAAGAAAATATATTAGGGTAAGATTTCTTATTTAAGGTAATGGTGCCATACTGTTTGAAAATTCCAAGAACTGAAATTCCCTTTGAGTTTGTTTCTTGTTTATTAGTGATAATACTGTGATCAGCTTTTATAGAAAACGTGCCACATGATTATAATTTGTCTGTAGGGCACTTATTATTATCATTTCTCTAACTTTTGGAAAAATGCGCAGATCGTTGCAAAATACTGGTGGTATTTGAAAGCGCGGTATTTGAAGGAGGAATTTCCTGATGAGAGCTTAATTTCAGTTGTTTCTAAAAATAGATAAGACGATTAGGGATTTCCCACAAATTGTCATTATTTATTTTTTATTGTCATTGGTGTTTTAGTTCTCTTTGGAAGAACCATCATAGCGAGCTCATTCAAAAAAAAAAAAAAAAAAAAAAAAAAAAAACTATCAAAATCGAAGCATCCGTTCAAGAGCTCGAAATACGTTAAATACACACTTCAAAAGCCAGTCGAATATCGTGAATACTCAGAAAGATATCGGTGATACAGTGAGCTAAACTTCTGTTGCTTTTTAAAAGTAGCTGGATGATAATGGTTTTTTCACAAATTGTCATTTTTTTTTCTAATTTACTTCCAACAAAGGAGTATGTGAATAATATGTGTGAGTGGAGAATTAGGTGGATGTACATATTCTTTTTCCTCCCAAATGGTGGTTAATAACACACGACTATAGTTTCACAGCAATTAATTAGCAGCTCCCATCATCAGGTGAGCGATAACAGAGATAGTAGTTAACCTAACAACAGTAAAATACCTTCTGCAAAGAAATATTGAATTCAGTGGTATAAATACGGAAATAAATAGAGAAGAAAGCGAACGCCCCCAGAAGCCATAAAGTTGACAATAAGGACCGAGAGTTCTATTAATACTACAACTGTGTCTGTCTTTGTATTCTTCATCATAAAATAAATAATAATTTTCCTTTCTGGCAGTAACTATTACTATCATGTTCCTGTATAACTTGCCAGTTTTTAACTACATTTTAACTCGTTTGTCTTCGTATATTTCATTCTTCGATATTTCAGTCTGGGTCAGAATTTTAGGCCGTTATCGGTATCAATTTTATCTTCCCTTGGGAAAGTGTTGCGTGGGTAGTTTGCCTTTCCCCTCACAGATTCTTTCTTGAAGCTTCGGTCCTCACTGACTGCTTTATAGCTTGCTCGGGCGTTCAACTTATTTCCTATTTGTTTGCGTATTTATACCACTAAGTTAAATATTTCTTTGCAGAAAAGGTATTTTACTCTTTTTGGATTAAGTACTGTCTCTGTTATTGCCCACCTGATGATGAGAGCAGCTAATTAATTGCTCTCGAAACTATAGTCGTGTGTTATTAATCATCATCTAGAGAAAAAAGAAGTTCTAAATTCATCTGAAGAAGTGTGTATTTAACGTATTTCGAGCTTTTGAACGGATGCTTCGATTACGAATTTTTTTTTTTTCAGTTGTTGGAATGAGCTCGTTATGATGGTTCTTCCAAAGAGAACTAAAATACCAATAAAAAATGACAATGATAATAATAAAAAAAAACAACTTGTAGCAAATCTCTTATCACCTATCTATTTTTAGGAAAAACTGAAATTAAGCTCACTATATAGCTGATATCTTCCTGAATTTTCACGATGTTCCACTGGCCTTTTTATATGAGTTCTGTATACTTGATTACTAAATTAGAAAAGGAAATTTGTTATCTTTGGCGCATGCTCAGTTAAAAATTATTTCATACATATGCTCATATTTCATCAAATATTTAATATATTTATATTGAAATTACAGAATATTATTTTTATTATGCTTTGTCAAGTTTCCTGAAAGTAGCGTTAAATTTGGTTTCAAGCCCTGCATGCTATTAAAAAAATAAGAAAATAAAAAATAAAACTTGCCGAAATTTCTTGATTTTTTTTAAAAGAAATTTTTATATTTCCATGAATATACACGATACACACAAATGAACACAAATGTTGAACAAAACCCACAAAGTTATGTGCTACAGCTACAGATCATTTCGAGCTTTTTCTGATAAAGAGTGATTGCACATATTAATGGTTTTTTTCAATTTGTTGTCGGTTCCCTAATTACATACGTAACTAAATTTTCATTGAAAAATATCGAGGTCAAACATGTTCTTTACATCCCTAAAGTTCAAGCACAATACGTCAATTGAGGCATGTAAATGGAAAAGGTGTAAGTGCCAAATTACGAAAACGCCTGTTTTTCCACTGAAATTCCTGAAAGAGCCATCGCCAATGTAATGGAAACACCGCTGGAAGAGCTTTGGAAGAGCTGGAAGAGAAGATTCTTTTCTTTTTTTTCAGATTTTTAAAACATATACTAAGACCTGCTAACAGTTTTTTTTTTTCGAAAACAAAAATATGGCACTTACATTTTTTTTCATTTACATGCCACAATTATCGTTCTATATTTTAGACAAAACGTCTAAAATTGAAAGTCTGGATACTTTTGACCAGATACCAGCATTTAAACATAGCAGTTTAAATAATTAAAAATTTTATTACTTTTTGTTCCATATAATATTAATGTAAAAGCCGAAACATAACGCGTATGCATATTTTGGATTAAACGATTTTTGCAACATTATTAATTAATTATGTAATTATTAAAATTATATAAAGAAAAACAGTCAAAATTAGTTTCAGTATGATTGCCCCTCCCCCGGTAATTTTTAAACCATTCTAACTTCTGTGTGGCACAGCATGATTGTAAAAGTAAAAACGGTAACTTTAAGGGTCCGTACACTAAAGTCCGTATATTATATTAGGTTAAACACAATAAAGCTTTATTAAGTTGTTTTAAAATAAATTATCTTATTGAAGCAATTACAATAAAAGAAAAGGTTTCCAATTCTTACCTTACGTTTAACGATCAAACAAAATTCTTTGACAATTTCTGTCGTAACGGTTTATAGTCAATTTTAAGTAAAGTTGTAAAGAACGCTAAAAAAAAAAAAAAAAACATTCAAACCTTGAAAAAAAAAAAATGTGTTTTATTTTTAATTTTAAAAATTACCAAATATAAGAGATTTGAAATAAGTTCAGTGCTTTGGAATGCATAAAACTATTTTTATTGTGATTTGAAAATAGATAAAAGTGATTATAGTGTACATTATAGTGATTATAGTTAATTTAGTTATTACGATTAATAGTCAAAATTAATCGTGGCTATAAAAGAGATTGTAGCTATACTGTAATACACGTCTTTAGACCGCGGGCCACTAAGATACCACTATTTTAGTTTAGAAAGATTTGCCTTTCTTAATGACTTTTATATTAAATAAGGGAAATATAACCTTTCGGAATGTGTGGTGGCAAGCGACTTTCAGGCAAAAAGGCTAAAGACATATTGGCGTTGGCGTAATCTTAAAATACTGTCCTAATAATAATAATAATAATAATAATAAAATAGAATTTACTTATTCAGAAACATGATTTATAGCGCAATTATAAAAATAAACTTTTAGAAAAATAAATTCAATTATTTGAAAAGTATCTTGTACCAAGTGACATTTTATATATGTAAAATGATAAATTATACGAATTTTATGATATATTTAGCCTAAAGTGATGAAATTTATTAAATATGTCATTAGATTAGCTTTGCTAATTTTAACAACTTTCAAATGAATAAATTGAGATAATAAGAATAAATGTAATTAAAATACATCAATAAATTTTATTTTTGCAAGTTAATAATCAGTATTAAACAACAAATTTTAAAAAGATTACATAGAATCTAAAACTGTAATATCAGTTTGGTGTATACTGTTTACTTAAGATATAATTAGCAACTATGCTTAAATGAGAAAATCTGCAGGGGAAAAGTTTTGTTTAAAACTTTTAAAAAGTAAAAAAAATTAACTTATATTGTGATTAATATTTTTTTATTGTCATTTAACATGCATTGTTATGAAAACGAAAGTAAGGCTAAATAAAACAGTAACATTTATTTAAAATTTGAAATGTATACAAATTTTCTGATTTATTACGTTTTAAAATTTCGGTGTTTTTCAAACGTAATTTCAAAAATTTTGCGGGATTTCAAAAAATCTGCAATTGCGAAAGAAAATATATGATAATTTTTATGTGCATTTTTATTTTATTTTAATTTTTTTGAATGACATTGACATTCACTTTACATGATATTTGTAGAAATAAACATGAACGCGTTAAAATTTCGTGATAAAAAAAAATTAACCGCGTAAATTGTTAATTTGAAATGCTTAATCTAATGCAAAATATTCAGTAGGGCAGATATATCTACTGCAGTACAATAAATAACATGAAATATGTTACAAATACACATATAAGTTTTTAATATAAAAATTATTAGGAAATGATCTTTTTCATTATTCCAAAGTTTCTAGACTTTAGTATTCTACACAGCTAGTGTATGGAAGAGCTATGATACGATAAACGCATTCTTCTTCTAAGTATGATTGAAATTAATTTTGCTTTTCTAAATTTTCTGAAGTTTAATCGAACTGAACCCAGCAGATATCACACTTCTCTTAAGGCTGTTCTCAAATTCAAAAGAGCTACTCTCTGACACATTTTTGAATTCATTTTTGTTCGGAAACGCATGAAATTGGCATGTGTGTTCGTATTCAGAAGCTATGTAATCGAATATAAACCATATAAAATTTTTGTTCTTAGTGTTATACGGGTGTACACGAGAGAAAATATTTGTAATAATACGTTTTAGTTTTCCACTTATTTTTTTTAACGAAACGCATTTTTATGAGATATATAGAGAAGGTCCAAATACCGGCTAGGGTCCAAATGCCGGCTAGTATACGTGTTCTGAAAACTGAGCGCAGCGTAGCCTAGCGATGATGGGCAGAGTTTGTACTTTTAAGTAAGAGAAGAAAGGCATGAGCAGTACGTCGCTGAAGTCTGTCTCATTTACAAACAGTAAGAGCAAATGTGTCGACACAACAAAAGGATATAAAAAAAAAAATCAGGTGTGTGTTTATCATTTTTTTAATATTGATCGCAAATTGGCCTGAATTGACGATAAAATTGTTTTCTAGACATATTTAGCTCCCAAATATCGCACGCATATTATTGGTATTTTACTATATGAATGAGTAATACCGGTTTTAACTTAAACATAGCAGTGGTCCAAATACCGGTCAAAATGGTTTAAATACCGGATAGGCGGTTTTTTAACCTCTCCTGGTTTGCTTCGCGTGAAAGGTAGAAAAATAAATTAATTCATGGGATCACGGACGATTCCTTTTTTGCGTCAATTGTTTTGGACACTCCAAGAACGTCCTCATTAAATGGGAAGAGAAAGAAAAAAAAAGAAAAAGAAACTAAGAAAATACAGGTTAAAGGAGCAGAAATTTGATTAAAAAAGATAGAAAAGGAAGATATCCGACAGAGGAAGATGATGCATATTTTTGTGTCTTCTGCAAGGGTGTTTTCTCTGTGGACAAGAAGGAAGAACTTTGGGTTCGATGTTTTGAATGCGATATGTAGACCCATAGCGACTGCACCCGACGCAGAGAGTGATTACTATGTTTGTAATTTTTGTAGATAAAGTAATCCACATTTCAATCAGCAATTTTTTACTTGTTTAGCACGTTAAAACTAAACTTGGAACAGAATGAAGAGAAGACTATCAGAGATAGTCGTTAAGATTTTTATAAATTTGACAAAAATGCTTGTTTATTGAAAATCCCATGTTCTTTCTGCACATATTAAAAGTTATTAATCAATAAAATGTATTAAAACAATGTTTGTCTTTCTTAATTAGTGAAATTAGCCTATTTGTGTGGTTATTTTCGAAAAAAATGAGGTAGCTGGTATTTAGACCCCACTTTCTGAACTCAAAATTTGGAGACGTTCGGAATTTTTCTTTTTATAAACAGAAAATGCTTTTTAAATTGAATTTTTTTTTGTAGACGGATGTGCAACATTTCAAGGCACCCTACCATGACTTTTTCTTCCACTAATTTTCCAAATCGTAGCATCTAGATTGAAAATAAAAGTAGTAGCCGGTATTTGGATCTTGTCTTCTATTCTGCCCACATATTTTAAATAATAGTTTGTATTCCGTTTATTTAATATTGTTTAACAATATATAGTTATAGTTGTATTTTTTGCAAATTTGAAGTTAAGCATGACTGTCAGTATAATTTTACAAAAATTAAATACTGTTGTTAAAGGTATATCAAGAAAAACAATATTAAAATGCCGGAGTTTTCCAGCTTTTCTAATTACCTTTGACGTAAAGAAATTAAAGAAAATCTCCAAAAAAAATTTAAATAGGCGTTGAGATTAAGTGGATTATGAAACAGTCTGTCGAAAAAGATGTTAATGCATTCTCTGTGAGAGGCACACAATACTTGGCATTAAATTTTCATATGACAGGTTAGTGTAAAAATTTCCAGGTTTGTGTAAAATATACTGAGCCAAACGCATTCATTTAAAAGATTTATTGTATGCATAAGGAAGAAAAGTAGCACTAAAAGACCGGAAACCTTGACATTAAAAAGAAATCTAACTTGGCAATCATACAAAATGCTTGAACGCCCATTATTTAGTTTTATAAAAAAGTCTTTGCCGGAGACTTATCATTTACAGCTTTATCGGTCAGTATACATCCGACTGTTTTTCTTTTTAATTTGATATCAGCATTTGCTAATGGACATTTCTATTTTATCAGCAGGATTTTTCTTTGAAACTTATAAATTGAATTATCATTGAAAATCGAACTTTAGCAATATGCGTTCTAAACGTATTCCTTTATAATATTAATAAAGAGTAAATTACTTTTAACTCAAATTTTGTCATGCTAAAAAAATACTTTTTTTTAACCAAATTTTACGCATACATTTCAAATGATTATGTAACCGAAACTTTGGCTGATTGTATTTAGGTACTGTCATTGAAAAATTTTATGACTGTTTACCCATTTTTTAAACCACAAAGGTCTGAAAAATACGTATTTTGTATGCAATGTTTTAGTTTTTAAATATCTTTTGATACCCTGAGTAAAAAAAGACCATGCTTTTCTGTCTATATTGTAAGGTTTTACCACAGAGTGAGGATAAAGATCCAGCAAAACCACACAGTAAATCTTGCAGAAAAGTTTTATGCTACTTTTTCTTCCGTAAAAAATGTATAACTTACCAGTTGAAAACTCTGATTCTTTATGACTAAATTTATAATTTACCAACTAGACAAAAAATTCTCAATTTATGTTCAAAATCATACGTGATAAAATTTTCTGATTATTTTTCCAGAAATCAGAATAAAAATATACCTAAGAAACTCCCTTTACTTTGACCTACTTGTCTAGTGCTTAACTGGACTACTGATTAAGAGGTGTAGGATTTGAATCCCATTCAGACATGTATGTGTGTAGTGGGTCGGATTCCACTTTAAATTGTATCCCAGTCTGTTTAACCTTCACGTGAAAAGGATGACCGTAGTATCTGAACAAACAATCGCTTCACTTTGAAGACAAAAATGTCATCACAGGCCTGTACTAGTAATTGCAAAATTTCTTATCTATTTGTATTTAATTGTATGAAGTGAGTGATAATCGATGTAACTTTCAATTTATCTTCACAATTTTATTATTTCATTTCATTTTTTTTAAAAATTATAATAGGCTTTTTAAGAAATGTTATTTATAGTAACTGATTGCACGCTTTCTTTTCGTGTTTAAATCCAATGAACCGCATACACATCTCTTAAACTGAAAGAATAGAGTGACACAGAAGCATTAAATAATCATTTCGGAATAGAACGTGAGTAATGTCCGATAACACGGCATGTAAAATGTTGATAAGGGAAAAATGCATTATAGCTCTTTATATTTATTTAATGATACGGAATTTATCTTAATAGAAGATCATGAGGTTTTTAAAACAAAAAATAATGAAATAATTTAGTATCATATCGAACTTTCGGAATGTGGAGGAATTTGGGAAAAAAACTTTTTGAATGAATAATAAAATTTAACATACGATATGAAGTCTAATCGCCAATGATATCTAAGATATCTCGATAAGGAGATTTTTCTTACATAATACAAAACACAAAACCGCCAATAAATAAAGAAACAAAGAACATGATTTCAGATGTAAGCATCAATTTTTAGAAGCTTGTTGCAACTTTTTGATGAGCTGCCTCGCTAGCTTATATTAGATGGTTTTTCCGACATTTTCATCCAAATCATGGCGGTTATTTTAAATGTCAGCCGTTCCCCCAAACAAATGTTCTATTGCAGTAAGATAACGCATCGCTTTCGGAGAAGAGCTGAGACATTATGTACGACTAATCGACCAATTGTGGTCTTTAATAGGAATAAGCGGTAGTATCTTCTGTAAAAATATATATTAGAAATATAGTCACTGTGTTGACTTCATTCTTACAGTCTTAAAAGTTCTCGCGCTACAAAAAACTCGAAATAAAAGATTTGGAAATATGTATGGTAAATATGATGGCAGAATCAGTCATAAGACATTAGTTGAGAATTTGAAAATTTGTATTTAAATATATGATATTTTATCGTTGTCTTAATATGCAAAATTGAACGAAAATGGAAAAAGGTAATTAAAAAATTATTTTCTCAAATTTTAATTTTGTATTTATAAATCTTGAGTATATGTAAAGATTTTCAGTTTTAACATACAAATATTAATTTTAATGGCTTTGTTTCATCCACGAAGTCTGAAAACCGCTAGGATATTTGCGGAATTTTAAACTAGTATAAATTAGAAAAATATTTATTTTTTAAAAACTATTTTTGAATAAATAAAAGTGTTAATTAAGCATTTAATGATAAATTATTATTATTGCCTGTTAAATTACTTAATTAGAACGGTGAGATCAAATTCAGACCAAATTTCAATGACTTGACTAATATAAGAATGCGATTGAAAAACCATTGGAAGCTGGTTCTATAGAGTCAAAAATCGGTCAGTTAATTACTATATATTAGAATTAACTCCGCTCCAATTCTTGCCTGTCCTTTTTTCTAAATTAAAATTGTTTTTTAATTCCACAATTTAAAAACATAAAATTTCACCTTTTCTAAAACATATACACTAATTAAAAACATCTTTTACTTTACCAAGATGTCAAATACATGTAAAATAAAATTTCAAACTTGACATGTTTCGGTTTCAAAGTATAAAACCATAATCATAAGCAAACAAACATCGTTAAAAACCAAACCCGAATCCAGTGTCATTCGGGTAAATTCTAATATTATCATTCTCAATAATTCTCATTATATATATATTTTTTTATATAGTACATCTGTGTCTCAAAATGCTATTTTGGCAATATGCATCAATTAAATTGAAAATTAAACAAGTTAAAATATTTTTTTTTAAATGTTTTGAAATATAATTTTTTCCATTAATGAAGTTGTAAATATTTTGAATATTTTAAGGATTTTTATACTTTATAAATTTTAAATTTTAAAATTTATTTTTGAGGTTTTTCCGTCTTTAGGTATTTATTAATTTTCTTTTTAAAAAAATGCTTTATTTTTTTTTTCATTTTTTCATTTTTTTGTTTATTTATTTTTCTGTTTGGTAAATAGAGAAAGTGAATTTCAACTGCGTTTTTTGACTTTCAGTTAACAATAAATGAAAAAATATATATACAATTAATTACTATATCACTTTAAAAAAAATAAGATATTTTATTTTTTAAATAGAACTTCAATACGAGTTTTATTTAAAGATGAAATATTAGATTTGTAATAGGCTTTAGCGAATATTTATAACTATCAATAATTTAAATTATTGTTTTTCCTTTATTTAGAGCTGATTTCCTTACCGATATATGTTTTAATATTTATTTTCTAATGTAAATGGTAGATTTATTTGCTGCAGTAATTTACTGAATTTTCTATTTTTAAACATGGAATAGAAGAATTAAAATAATAATTAAGAGTTGGTAGCTAGTGAGAATAACAGAGAAAAAACAAACACACATAAATAGATACAGAAGTTTTCATAATTTCTTTACCTCAAATGATGCAGTTACAGACGTGATCACATGTTATGTAAAAACAGCTGTGCAAACACATTGAATATTAATGATACAAAATAGTTAAATATTTTATATTTAACTATTTTCTATTTAATAAAAAGTATATATATTTTTTAATGTGAAAATGACCAAAGTTCTCCAATAACATATATATTTTTTATCAAATTAGTCCTTTCTGTACAGAGCAGCTCAATTAAGAAGCAGTCTGCATGGTCGTCAAAACAGTTGATTGACCTGATGGCAGATTGCAGCTATATGTAAGTGCGCTTAAATGAGAAACGGTATTTAAATGCAAGAAAACACCAAATAATCATTGAGAGTATTATTATTTTTCAAACATCCATCTTTAAAGAATATACACTCTCTCATAAGCTAAAATAAATAAGTAATAATAACTAAAAAATCGTGCATCAGTCATAGATTATGAAATACTTTCTAACACTACAGAATATTATTAATAAATTTAATTTTTTCTTAGAATTAAACGAGATATCTAAATCAGGAACTAAAAAAACACATAATTTAATAATTCAGTAAAAATTCCATTTTCAGCAATTGCCGTCAGTATAAGGTAATGTGTGAAATTCTTTCGTGTAGCCCTGTATGTGATTTATAGATTTTAAACACAACACCTAATACACTCAAAATTAGATAAGTTTAAAGTGCATACCACCGTAAAAAACGAACTTCCAGCAATTATCGATTTTAGTCAGTCCTGTAGCCGAATTCTTTTGTGTGTCTCTGTAAATAAACGATAAATATTAGACACTGCGTAATCTATAGAAAACATGGTGTACTGCACTTCAGTGATTTTACTGTGTTTGAAGTATCATAACATCATTAAAATGCACAGCAAACGATTATTCACCATAGACCATAATATAACGGAATTATTTTGTGCACCCCTGTAAACGAACTATATATTCTACTTAATCTATATTTCTGATAAAGCGCATTGTAGTCCATTTCAGTGATGCATATCAATCTCATTATATTTGAAATAGTGTAACATCAATAAAATGCACCGCAAACGATATTTCCCCATAGACCAAAATGTAACGGAAATTTTTGTGTGCCCTTGTAAAAGAACTAATAATGATACACACTTCATTTTCAATACAGAGCATTTTGTAGTATGCCTCAATAACTTATAAAAATTGCATGGAAATCCGAGGATATTTAAGAGAGTTAGAGAACGGACAGACAGACTGACGGCAGTCAGACAAACTGAATTCACAAACACTTTTCAACTATGTTGGAAAGTGTTAAAAATTAAAGGCTGTAAAAATGAAAAAATAAAAATTTAACATAATATAAAATTAATTAATTAATGGATGATACATCTATTCATCTGCGAGAATACTAGAACATAGATGCATTTATTATTTTTGTGTCAATAACTGAGTTATTTCGCTGTTCTAATTTTCTGCTATAATACTCTATATTAAAAGTTCAGTAGCAAATTTGATGAAGATGATACCTTATATATATATATATATATGTTAGGTTTTTCAAATACTCTTAAAGCAATAACTAAATCAAACAAGTTAATTTATCACCGTAATTATTATGTATAATTTCAGATAAATTCGATACGATGCGAATACAATCGGAAATATTTTGCATTTAACTGATCTTTTAACCCAAGGAATAAAAATTTGTAGTCAAAGTATAATTAGTTCGAATAACATTTTTAAAATTACTTGTTGTTTAATTATGCTTTGCTTGTCATTTGTCTCATCGTTGTTATAGATATCTATGAGATTTGTTTTTGTAAGTATTTGAAGAAACTGATAATAATAATAAAAAACCGTTTCACAGCTTTAAGAACAAATTTTGAGGAAATAAAGGAAAAAGCGTTTTTAAATAAAACCGGTGATAAACAAATACATTTTAAATATGCTCTTTATAATCACAATAGTAATTAATGGAACTAAAATAACTTCATTTTTCTGCCTGAACAACGGGTAATCAATTCAGTTCTTGCATTTTAATAAATATGTAACAATAGCACTTGGTCTCACAACACTACCTAGTAGTTACGGAGTTGACTAGTGGATGAAAGGTATCAAGTTCGAATCCTACTTCAGATTTGAATGTTAGCAATGGTTCAGAATCCCATTTATGTTCAAGGGCTCGGCTTGTTTAGTCCTTTTGCGTAAAATATGACCACAATGCCAAAAAACTAATCGAAACTTCACTGTTAGAAATCTGCAGCAAACTATCCAGTCATTCGACTATTTTTAAAGATAACTGTTACCCGGCCGTATTATTGGCCATATTATAGTCAAAATAAAATAAAATTACAGTTACATAACCGTTTTCTATAAAAACGGCCGAATGGCTGGGCAGTTTGCTGCAATTTTTTAAGATTGTAAGACAGGATTCGTTATTAATCAATTTAAATATATTTTGTATATGTTATGTTTGAGAAAAAAAAGTTTCATTTTTATTAACACAATTTTTTATTTTTTATTTTGGTAGTTTGTTGAATTATTGATTTTGCATGTAATTACGAATTTTTAAGGGAAATAGTTTAGGAAAAAAGGGAAGGAATAAAAAAAGGGGAAAAAAGGAGAAAAATAGCCTGGAAATTCTCATGAAAGATTACAGCCATTTTTGTTTGAATTCTTTGAATGAAAAATGTATACGCTTCACGAACACCAATCTCAATCTAAGCTGTATTACTAGCTCTAAAATTTATAATCTATATCTGTTTGTATCTCTTCTTTTTGTTTTGTTAATGAATTTTTATATTTTTAAATAAGCACATTGTCTCTTTTACAAATTTATTTTTAACATACGTTTTTTTTTCAGTGAGTGCTTATCTGTTTTCTTGTATTCTTATCTTTTTTGTTATTGTCAGAATAATGTGTTGAAACTCATAAGATATCAGTTGAAATGTGCTCAGGAATAGTAACAGCACTGGGTAACAATTTAATAAGTTTAAAAAAATGGTAAAAACATAAATAAATATCTGGAAGAGCATGTTGAGTATTAAAATGTTGGAAGAAAACGCAATCTTTTTATGGTTTTTAACATAGATATTTTATGTAAATTAATATAATGTGCCAACCTAAAATTAGAAAGGAATGAAAATTTATTTTAGAATTTTTTTGACAATGCTCATTTTAATGGCGAAAAAATAATATACATTTCTTTATGAATTTTTAATAGTTTCATATTAATATTTAATCTTTCAAAAAACAACGTAATCAATTACATTAATCAAAATTATGTTTGGGTTTTTACAAGGTATCTTGTAAAACAAAAAGTAAATTAAATAGTACATACATTATTCTAGATTATATCCTAAATAATCGACATCTCTCTTTAATACTTATTGGTACAATTTTCAATAATTCTAACTGAGCTAACTACAGATTTAAAATTGATAGGAATGTATTTCCTTGATTTTTAAATTTCTTTGCTGAGTGCTGAATTTAAATATGCAATAAAACTACAGTTTTAACATTGAACTTTTAAAAGATAAGTTAAATTTTAATGTGTAGATGATTCCTTATAAGAAAATAAACCATATGCATTTACATAACGCAGGATGTTCGGTAATATTTAAAATATTTTCTATGAAATTAGAAATAAAAAAGATTTAAAAGAACAAATTAATTAATCTAGGCTTATTTATAGTCTGAGATATGAACTAAAATGGATTTTTAAATATATCTTCTTTGGGTATACTGACTACGAATTTTTATTTCAGTAAATTTTTACATCATATCATTATATTTTCATCATTATGTTATTATCAAAATCTTCGCTCGTTTAAAAGTTGTTAATTGGATAATAAGATAATTACACGTGATAAAAAACTTTTTAAAATATTCATCTAACCTAACACAAAGAACGATAAAATCCCTTTAACATCACGCTTAAACAAACAACTTTTTGCAGTCAAATGGAACAAAATTTTAAAATAGTATGATTTTGCTTATCCAGTTAATTTTCAAATATCTCCCATATTTCTAAATTTATTATAAATGTTTTTATTTATTTTTCTTTGTCGCATATATTTTTTTTAACTAAATTATTTCAGAAATTAATCTAAAAAAATTTATTCAGGATGCTTTACTAGAAAATGTATCTATTTTCACGACAAATGTATAAATTAAGAAATTGTTTCGAAAACAGGCAGATAAATTCCTTAATATTCTTTATCACATCATAAATAATTTGTATTAGTTGATCAGTGACTTTAACGAAATGAAACCTTGATCTTGTCTTTTGAATATTTCAGAAATGGCATGGCTACAAAAATTACTCATTACAAAATTATGTAAATAATTAAAATTCATTTTTCGAAAAAGGACGAATATATCAATAGTCCAACTTTTTGCTTAAAATAAATTTATACATCCATAGTATATTCTCACGAAGTGTCTTAAAGATCCGATAATCAAAAATATTCGAAAAAGGCTTTTTACCCCGGTCCCTTAAGGAGGTTCATCAGTTTTACAGTACCTTTAATTGCAAGATTTTTGCTTTTATTTCATGTATCATAGTTTTCTTCAGATATATTCGGAAACCACAAAATTTTAATTACGAAATTCAACAATGACAGCAGAATTTTAATAGAAATGTTTTCTATTTATTATATATGTGAAATATCGCTTTTTTCTTATATATAAAAAAAATTGTTTATAATTTCTGGTGTCAATCATTTATTTCAACATTTTATCAATTGAAGTGCTTCATCCGTTAAAGGGTTAAATCTGCTCTTCAGAAACTACTCTTTGTCGTCTGCTTATTATATTCCATGATCCATTTTATATCAATGAATAAAAATTTTATTTATGACACGAAAAACATTCACCATTTATTAAAAAATATATTTCCACGCAATTGCGCAACAATACATAGGCACATAAACAAAATTTTAGTTTCAGTTTTTAGATTTCATTTCTATGAAATACATAAGATATAAATCTAGACTTATTATTTTGTAAATTTTGTGATGTAAATTTTATTTGTTGTTATTATAATGCATTTTTGAATGTGACATTTTCCATAATTTAATTATATATTCTTCTTCATAAAAACATTTTTCATGTAATCTAAAACCTTTAGGTCTGGGTGTCTAATATCTAATGTATTTACATCAAGAAAAACTCAAAACTGAAACTAATTAATTAGTGTCTAAGGATGTAAGGTTGCGCGTAACAATTATATTAAAATTTATTTTTTGTAACAAATGGTGAATATTTTCCATGTTATAAATAAAGTTTTAATTCAATTATATTAAAATGGAAGTTTGAATATGATAATTAAAATGTAAAGAATAATTTCTGAATAGTAGGTTTAAATCAAATAAATCAGAAGAAAACTATGATACATAAAAAAAAAAAAAAATTGCAATTAATGGTACCGTAAAACTGATGTACCCCCTTAAATGATTAAGAGTTGAAATCTTTAATTTCATTTTTCTCAGTTTGTGATTTTTCAATATATCAGTATATTCTAAGAAACAAAATTTCAACAAATATTTTTCAACTATCTCATTATTAATATTATAATTATTAAGGACGATCCTTGGAGTGCATTTAATAAAGCATTTTCAGTAATATAAATAATAAAAAATAAATAAATGTTAAGTAAAGCCATTTTCACTGTATTTTTTAACACTTTCCAACATTGTTGAAAGTGTTTATGAATTCGGTTTATCTGTCTGTCTTTCCGTTTTCTAACTCTCGTAAATATATTCGGATTGTCACACAATGGATATATGTTATTAATTTTTATTATGGCATGTTCGGTATTGAAAATGAAGTGTATAGCACCTATAGTTTTTTTTCCGGGACACTAAAAAGAATTACATTACATTACAGTCCGTTACATTCGGTTACATGGGGAAAAATCGTTTGCCGTTTATTTTAATGATGTTACACAATTTCAAACATATTGAAATTGATATATATCACTGCGGTTCACTACCAGAAGCTTACTATAGAATATGGTGTGCATACTACTTATAGTTCCTTTACAGGGACACTCAAAGGAATTCCGTTACATTACAGTCTATGGAGAAAAATCGTTTGCAGTTTCTTTTATTAATGTTTCACTATTTCAAACATATTGAAATTTATATGTATCACTAAGGTGCATTACAAGAGGCTTACTATAGAATATTGTGTATATATGAAATAAATACTCTAAAAGTAATCCTATAAGAAGTGCATACTCTGCATCGTCCCATGACTCCAGATAATGTCAACTTCAACACAATTCTGATTGCCATAAATGTATAAATTGTGTAAGATACAACAGTTCCCATTCACATGAAAAATACTTTACACCAATTTCAACCATTCATGCAGCATCCAGCAATAATTGTGAAGTATTTCAGTATGAAATCTTCAGGGTGAGAAGTTATTCTTCAAAAATAAGTAACTAAAATTTAGTAAAGTCGGTTGTAACTTAAACCGACTATAAAATTTGTAAGAATAAGGAAGTCAGAAAGATTTACTAGGACTAAATTGAAATTTAAAATCAGTAACAGGTCTAAAAATACTTATACAATTTGATAAGTTATTATTATATAAGTTTAATTTTGTGTAAATTTATTTTGTATTGAAACTATTTTGTTTACATTTAAATATTTTCTTTTGTTATTTTGTAATTACATATTTTTTCAGCTGGGCCCTTCAATAGCATAGGTAATTTTTTCTTTCATTCTTATATTAAGTTAGTATCTTCTCCAATTTGTTTTAACTTTGTTCACGTATTCATATTAAATGTCTTTTAAGTCTGGTCCCAGCTGAATTGAAATTTCTTGTACATTTTAATTTGCTTATATTTTATGTTTGTTTACTCTTGTATTATTATTCATTCATTATTGTTCATTTAGTTCTTACTTCTATTCAATATTATTATCTACTTCAGCATCATACAGTATTATTACATGGTAGTATTATTGCTGTATCACATAGTATTATAGTATTATTTAGTACTGCTCAGTATGATTGGTACATTGTATTTTCAGAATTTGTATTTTCGGAATTCTGTAATTTCAGAATTCGTATTTCAGTTTTACATAGTATAATTATTGTTTAATATAACAAAGTATTATTTAGTATTGCTCAGTATAATTAGTAAATTGTTTTCTCAGTTATTGTATCATCAAAATTTGAGTTTTTGGAATTTGTGTTTCAGTACTACTTCTCTAATCTCATGGTAGTATCTGATTTGTGTTTATTGTCTTCACTACATGTACATATTCATATACAATCACTTATGTTATTCCCTAATATTCTTAGTACTAGTACATTGCTGTACTTAAATTGTGTTAACTGTTTACTGTAAATACCCCTATCTAATTATTCAAGTTTTTCCCCAATTAAGTCTTTTTATACATTCGATGCTACTATTCAAACTATGATTATTTTCTTTGACATTGTCGTATTTATTAATTGTTTATCGTTCAATAAGTGAGCTATTAGTATTGTTTTGTATTTATTGTTTTCTCTCAACTTTAATAATTATCTTGTAAGGCTTTGCCACGTAATAAACAAACCTGCCGGGCGGGGCTAGTTAAGCTTAAGCCGAAAGTTAGGCCTTCCCGCCTAGTTTGACTTTGACTTTGTTTACTTAGATACCATTTTTCACCTTATTAAACGGTAAAGATTTGTAAAAGTGTTACATAATCGATGTTTGACGCATGATTTTTCGATCTTGTTACTTATGTCATGACATTTTATTTATTTTTTTTAAACTATATCTGATACTTAGAGTTATAGCACATACTTAAAAAAATATATGCAACAAAAACTATTTCAAAACGTTCAAAATTGTAGAAGTAGTGTTTTTTTTAAATTTTCTTAAAATTTTTAATTTAAAATTTAAAATTTGACTACAAAAATTGCGTTTTCCTTCGTTAAGTCATTTAGCTCATAAAACCATTTAATAATTTGTCAATAATTATAAAATACTCAAATAACAAAATAGTTAAAAGGGTACCGAGTCCTCTTAAGAATGTGTACAGAAAAGGGACTGAGCATGTAAAAAATTCAATAACAGGTACATGGTGACAGGTATGGAAGTTATTCTTGCAGGATATTAATGTGTGAAGTCGGGAGTTCTTCCTTCTTTAAGTTTTAAATATCATCAATAGATGGCGCTGTGCTGTCTCACATTTTTAAAATAAGGTGTAAAATGGATAAAAATTCACTTAGCTTTTAACCTTCATTCTGTATAGCTGTTAAAGCGCCCCCTAAAAAAGGGTTTGCACTTTGAAATTGTAAGGTTACTTTCAGCAGTAGTGCAGTTTGAGGCAATGCAGCGCCATCTATTGATTATATTTGGGACTAAAGCAAAGAAGTGTACTAACGAAATTCCTGACTTCATAAATTACTCTTCCTCAAGAATAATTTCAATAGTTGTCACCGTTCACTTGTTATTGAATTTTTAAAATGTTCAGTACATTTTTGGATCCTGTATATAAAATTGAGTTTGGACTAAATTAAAATCTAAATATTAATACCATTGTATAAAAAAAAAATTAAATGTATTATTATTATTATTATTATTATTATTATTATTATTAATACTGTTATCAATTATTTTTAAAATTAAGTTTTTGAATGTCCAGACTGTCTTGCAGCGCTTTTATTTCCGTTAAGACTGTGTGACTTATTTCTTGCAAAACCATAAACATTTTCTGTATTAAATAGTATATGATTAACAATTTTTTTTTTTACTTACCCATCATACGTAGGCAAGTCTTGCAATCGTTTTAAAAATCGAATTATTTTTTTTTTGACGGATATACACGTTTCAGACACTGGAGATTCCGAAAAACATATTTTTAGAAAAAAAACATTGCCGTTCGTCTGTCTGTGTGTGTGTCTGTAAACGCTCTATCTCCCGAACAAATTGAGATAGAGACTTGAAATTTGGTATGTACTTAGTATATAATAATGAGAAGAAGCCTATTGAATTTCAGTAACCTCGATTATCCGGAACTATTTTTTTCGGACTCTCGAAATATTCGTTCTGATAAAAGGTATATAAAAATTTTTGAAATCGTTTATTTTAAGGGGTGAATATAAAATACAATAAAAAAAACATAAATTTTGCATAAATAATGAAGTCGATCAGATCATTAGTTGCCGAGATATTTGTAATCCTATTTCCCACACTCTTCGATTTTTCATGACACTGTTTTTCATTCAAATTTCAATTCAAATATATATTTTAATTGGAAATGAGACGCTTAATCCGACGCAGTAAACTGTTAGTTAATATGATTATCATTTTTGGAGTTATATGAATGTTTCTTTTATGCATTTCGGTAATAGAACATTTAAAGTTTATGACGTCATCAAGCCACGATTTTAAATACTCTATTTTTAAGTGTACATATTTGTATAATTATTTATATGAATAAATCTTTTAACAATATTTAAAAATATGTTTAAATTTTACTTTGGAATTGATATGCATTAATAAATAGTTTACACGTGTTTTATTTTCATATATTATATTATGCATATCCATGATGGGTAAGTATTACGGTGGCCCCCAACGACAAGTTTTTCATCTTGTTTCTATTATAAGTTTAATATATAATATAACTTTAAGATGTAAATTTTGGATCTTATGAATTAGTAAACTTTTCTGTTGTTAATTTTAAGTTTATTTGCCAAGTTTCGTTAAAATATACCGTAAAATATTGTTAAAAATAATGAGAAAGGTTTTCTCATTCAAGAAACTTTTCTTTACATATTTCTTGGATTTAAACTTGAAAGGATATTTTTATAGTATGTTTCGTGACAATTCCAAAAATGTCATAAAATATAACATTTACTTTATAATAATTTATTCTATAATATTTGACGTTTATTGCAAGTAAACGATGTCAAATATATAATATGTTTTTGACCATTCAAAATATATAAGACGCATGTTTCGCATTACAACATTTTGTAGCATGAGAACGGAACTTCTCCCTTCATAGTTGCTTAACAGTGAGATAATAACATAAGAATAAGAACAGTATCTTGAAACTATTATCCGGCTGGAACGATAACAAATTTCCTGTTGAAAATTGATTGTCTTCACCTTATGGAAGATTAGTCGCTGCATGATACTGCAGTCATTTTCGGCATAATAAGATCATAGTCAAATGCTGGTAATAAGATAAGATTCATATAAAACACTGATTTTTTTTTTCACTTGAAGGGATGCCTTGAGCATATTTCTCTTAAAAATATACATCACAACCTTAAACGATTATATGAACAATTAATTTTTGACACTTTCCAACCAAGTTCAAAAGTGTTTATGACTTCGGTTTGTCTGTCCGTCTGTCCGTGCTCTAACTCGCGTAAATAAACTCGGATTGTCCTGAAATTTTTGTATGTTACTGTCGTTTACTATAGCATGATCCCTATTGCCAATGAAGTGTGTAGCACTTATAATTTTTTTTTACAGGCGCAGTCAAAAATATTCCGTTACATTACAGTCAATGGGTGGTGTGCACAAAAATCTTTAGATAATATACAGGGCAGTACAATGCTTCATTGCATTGCCAGATGGTTTTTATTAACTAATGAATATTGCGCAGTTAAAAGAATTTATATTAAAAATTCGTTGCGATCTTGATTTAACAAAGTAGAGTATCCTTGAATTTTGTATTCATTTTTTTAAAAGGGAAAGGGGTTCCGAAAGAAAAGCGAATAAAGGACATAAGAATAATTTAATTAAAAGGAATAATTATTATTTTAAGTTAAATATTGATTTATAAAATAAAAGGGTAAAGCCTAATATATGATTCTCATATCATATGTAGTCCTGTATAACACTTTTCAAAAGGTTTCATTTAAAAATATATATACATGCGATCGCCTGCCTTGGGAAAATTGATTAATTAAACAAAATTTCCTTTTTCTGCAAAGCCCGTCGGCCTAATCGTTCGGAGTTTTCGTGGTTTTCTTCGAGCCGTGGATTTATCCATGCGTAAATACGGGTTAGGTTCCCTTAGAAAGACCCCCACGAAGGGCACTCCCCCCGGGCCTATATCCCATGTGTAGATAATCGGCCGTCAAAAATCAACCCAACCCAACCCAACCCTTTTTCTGCAACAAAATTATTACACAAAAAAAATGAATATCTATATCTTTAAAAATCAAATGATCAAATGCTTAATTGAAAATTTACCATTGTGAACGGGGATACCAAATTAGATATGTAAATCTGCGAGATAGCTCAAGAAAGAGAAAAAGCAGACAATAATGCATAACGGGAAGTTGTGCAAAGTCTGCGTTAGACTCACAATACTTTTCTGGATTCTTATGTATTTTTCAAATGAGACATGTCATTTGTTTTTATTTGAAATATATATATATATATATATATTAGGATTTCATCTTTAAAATCATCACTATTTGAGCCCTGTTTTACGACAAATAATAATAAAAAAAAAACTATATAACGAATTGCAGACAATTTAATTTTATAAATTTACTTACTTTTTAAATTATTTTTTACTTTACATTTTTAATTAATTTAAATAAATGTTACAAACTGGCTCAACAAGGATTGGTTTGGAAGAAGCCACAGAACACAATTATAGTTTTCAGAGCAATCAATTAACTGCTTTCATCATCAGATGATAGTCGCAGAGGGTAGTTTCCATGACAAGAATAAAAACTGCCTAACTCTTGGCCGGTCGTCTCCTTGTTATTAAGATTACATTTATCAAGAAGGCTAGGTGATATAGATAAGAATACATGTTTTTCAGTTAATAAATAAAAATAAGCATTTCGAAGGATTTCTTTCACTTCTAATTTCTTTCAGCTCTATTTTCTACTTGTTAAAGAAGTAAGATGAACGCTTTTCGACTTTCATGCTGTTTTAAAGACATAGTGACCTGTTAGTGTAAAACTTCCTCCACAGTATTTTATATTTCAGTTAGTTATCATTTAAACAATCTACGCGATAAGAGAGATAACAAACCTTAAATGAAGTCCATGAATAAAAAATACCTGACTGTTTGGGGCCAAAAACTTGTGAATGTAAATTATAACTCATGCTTTACAAAAAATAATGCAGCAATAAAGATGTAATAAAAATAAGTTAACAAAACTGTATTTGAAATCTTCGAGTTAATTTACGACTTTTCGAAATTTCAGTCATTTTTTACACAAAATCAAATAGGGAATGGGCGAAATAAGTATGCGAGAAAAGAAGAGCAGCGATTTCGAAAACTTGAAAAATTATGTTCGTTACATTACGAAACTCTAAAATTATAACTCTAAAATATTGTGTGTTCCTGCTCCCAGTCCTCCATGTTTTCATACCTTTGGGTGCAGGAAAACGCAATGGTGAACCTACGAGTCAACCGCTAAAATCGGGTTTTCGGGTGTTTTCCACCAAGATATGACTTGGCAGACAATTGCATTTTAATATGCGAATCGAGTTTTAACTAATTCTGGAATTTCAGCCGTGAACTCGATGAGGTGATTGTCTGTGCTGTCGCTTCCCGGTCTACGACGGTTCATAGATTTTCCGGGGTTTTCCATCACCGGCGATTCTTGATGAGATCTGAACAGATACGAATTCCAATTGGTAGATTGGAGTCATTGAGAAACAATTGGCACAATCGAAATACTTAATAAATAATCTCATGATCGCCCAACACTAAACTACATAATCCGTGTTCACAACTGAAAGTATAAAAGAGGCTGTGTAATGCCACCAATATCTCATACTTTCCCACACCGTTTTAGTACTTACCAGATAATAGTTTCAGCATTCCCACTTAAAAAAAATTATTATAGCTATAAATTTTAAGTTTTCTGAAGCATTTTTTTTCCCCTGTTGCCAAATCCTGAAAAATGGCACAAGAATATTAAAAAAAAAAAAAAAAAAAAAGTGTACTTTCTTTTTATAAGCCAATAAGAATTCAGGCTAACTCATTATATTTTCACATAAGAAACTGACGTCATTGAGAGCAGATAATGCACATCTTTCATTTATGAAAATAAAAACTATAAGTGTGTTAAAATGGCATAGTACTAACATAACATGCTATAACAGACATTTCCATCTCAAGAAAGAAACTCGGGGAAAAAGAAATAAAAAATATATACTACACTAACTATGACATCACTTTCTGTATGAGGATTTCAGTGTGACATTAAACCGACTCTAAACCGTCTGATATGTATTATTTCTTATTTCATTTGAATAGTACAGCTTTATGTTATAAGCTAAATGTTTTAATACTTTAGAAGCAGTGGTAACATTTCTACAATTTATATTAAATAGGAAATGAAACATAGCAATCTTTTTTTGGAGACAGTCCAAAAACTTTATTTCATGACTGATGTCACAACTGAAAGCTTCTAGTAAATGACGTAACTTGCATGTAATCATTGTAAATTTAATTTTTATGAATGAAAATGAAAGTTTCCATTTATAAACACTGCCATACGAAATAAAATTTCACTAAATGCTATGATTTTTTTCTGTATTGTAAGAGAAACCGTATATTTCACCATTACTCGTGACAAATAAAGCGTGCATTCTCATTTATAAAACTGAGGAATTCTTATGATATTACTATGATTGCATTAAAGTAACGGGATTTTTTTTCTGATTGTCTTTTTAATGCTTCATGGGCATGAATGCACAGAGCTTCATTATTGTGATTGCCATATTTTTGCAATTTTATTTATTCTACCCAGAAGGCTTCTAAGGTTAATTGGGGTAAATGTGGGTTGTTCTGCTAGTACTATTATGATTGACATGTCATATATTTCTTTTAATGCTGTAAAATAGAAAAAGGTTCCATAAATGAATTTATTATAAAACATTTTAATGTGGATTTTATTCCCATCTCCCAAATCACCATTCACATTGAAACACATTTAAATTTTGCAGCGCTGTCTAGTGCCGAAATAAATTCGCATCTGTAAAGGTGGAATACGAAATAAGAGAAAAGGTATGCTCATTTCGCTCATAACAGACGCTATAATTCATTTCACTGAAATAATAACAATGATTTTTTTTACATTGTAAAACTATTTATAGTGCGAGCGCACCTCATTTGTCACGTTTAACATACAATTTCCAACTTGTTTATTATTATTACGATCATTTTTAAGCGAGTTGTGCGCGTATTTGTGCAGGCGCAGTCAACAGCTGTTTCTGCCATGCTCATTTAAAACGCCCTTCGCATAGCTACTAATTTTTACGCTTTCTTCTTACCACTAAAATTTAATAGTAAATTTTGCCTTATTTGATAGCCGAAATCTGCGATTAAATAAAGAGAAAATTTCTCTTAAATTTTAGGGCTAACAAAAATGCGCAAAAGTTGGCAGCTATGCCTTTGACTGATTTATTCCCCATGCGAAAGATTATTTTTGCAAACTCAATGGCTTTAAAAAAAAAAAAAAAAAAAAAAAAAAAAAAAAAAAAAAAAAACATGAATATGTATTCTATTCACGGAATATTATTATTAAAAAATATCAAAATTTGACTTTAGTAATACAACTGGATGTCACATTTGTAAAAGTAAGTTCTTTTTCTACTTTTCCAGCAACAGAGCATTTATGAAAAAAATATTTTGTAATATTTTCAGGTTTTACCTCTTAAAAAAACAATTAACAGGTATTTCGAAAAGTTTATTAAGCCATTAGAAATAACCTCAGATACCGAATAATAATAAAAAATAAGTTTGTAGAAATTTTAAAATTTCATTTCTTCTTTCTAAATTGAGGTTATTTCATTAAATTATATTTTATTATGATTTATAAAGTATATATGTAATTTTACATTACTAGATTCAAAGTTAGTGTGTTTTATTCATATATTAAAAACACATTTTTGAGTAATATTGGTGAGTATATGTTATATGTCAAAATCTTGATATTTCAAGTACTACAGAAAGATTTATTAGTAAACCTATAAACTGGCTATATTTATCACAATTTCATAAAAATATAGGAAATGAGACATAAATAATATTAAAATCTTTATGGATAGTTAAAATGGTTTTAAAAACAGTTATTGAGCATTTATAACTCATTTATTCATTAAAACCTGTTTTTAACAGATTGAAGATTTTCATCCTTTTGATGATTTTAAAATGCTCCTTATGCATTTCATTTTTTTAATTTTATTGCAATTTCTTACAGATGCTCCCTATATATGTATAAACTAAGTATAAGTTAGTAAAAATATTGTCATTTAAAGATAATTAAAATCTTAAAAAATTAAACGAAATAAAAATTTCGATATTTTTGAATTAAAATCTACAGAATTACAATTAATTTCATTTTAAAAGCTTTATTTATGAAATAAACAAAAAAAAAATTATTAACTTTCATTTTCATGCATATTTTATTATTAGTGTGGAAGAATTTAGAATCTGTATGTAAAACTAAAATGGGGATAGAGCTTTTAGAAGAATGCTAATTATTCGGGATTTAAAAAATTTAAATTTTGATTACCTCAGGAACCATTAAAGATATTTTAATCCAAACTTGCATACAGATATCTAATAACACTATAAAGGTTTGCTGTAATTAAAAAAAATCATTGATAAGTGAAAAAGTTGATTTTGATAGTCTACTGTACCCTTAAGTGGGATCAATTTTTTTTGGTTATATCTCCTGGTTTTATTTGCGAATATTTTAGTGCGATTTTATTTTTAATCAGTTCATAATGTTTTACGGAATAAAAATCAGTCACGTTTTTTACGATTTTATAAAGATTCTAAAATATATAAGACACCTTAAGATATCGGTAAATGCAAATTTAATAATAAACTGGATGACCATAAATGGTCAGTTTACATTTACTACATAAGTATCTGAAAATACAAAATTGATTTGAATGGTACAAAAGAAATTTATTTAATGGAAATAGTATGTTGAAAGGCATGTCTTACATTAAAGTACATAATCTTTTGTTATTTTCTATATTTTGAGAAAAATTATGCTTTTTATACTGATTTAAAGTTAATAAAAAAAATTAAACAATAATGTATTTTTTTAGGTGTCCTCGCTTCATTTGTTCTGCTCTTGAGTACTGTTGTATCTGAACAAAGAGATCTAAACGCAACTTCCGACGACACTAATAATACATTTTCTATACAAGAAGAATTTGATTCTGTGCAAATCATGAATCTGCCATTTGCTCAAAGTTTAAAAAATCCTTGCTCATGGGATAGTTCTTACAATAGACCGAGTCACTTAAATTTTATGGGCCCAAGAGCAAAATTCATTGAAGAATTCTTTACATTTGTGAGGCATTATTCAAGAATATACAAAGAAGATGTCGAAGCAATGCTGAGAAGTGTAAGTACTGCTTATATTTTTAATAGTATTTCAAAAACTCGTATATTTAGGGTCATGTTAATCGTCAGTTCCAACGGAGAATATCATATAACAATATCCCTTTTCATCACAAATATTAATTTTCCATGCGCTTACTTTGAAATATCTGAAATGATCTAATTTTCTTTCAATACGTAAAAACTTTTTTGCGTGTAATTTTTTTCAATCTATCGTATACTTATATAGTAAGGTAAGCTGGGGTAACTGGGCCATAGGCTATTTTATAGTAAACCGTTGGTGTCTTTTAAGTTTTAGCGGTTGGCAACATTACAGCATCATCTGTACTTCTTAAAACAACGCCTGTGAGCTCAATCGTAACTCTGCCTTTGCTGCGATAGTTTGCCGGAAGTTTAGGAGTCTTTTCTTATAAACGACCTCGATTTTGTTGAACTTCCTCGGCTTTTTATTAAAATACAGTAAGTACTTTTATTAAGGGTCCTCTTCACGCACTTGAAAACACCCGCTCGCTAATGTTAATCCTATGGGGCATTATTTTTCTAATATCTCGTTTGCATTTCAATATTTTTAAACGATTTTTTTTGCATTGGATAATAGAGATCAATCTCTATTTCCGCCGTTGATTACTTTTTCGATTTTCCTTGCGGATTTTTTTACGAAGATACTTTCAGTTTCGAAACCGGTTCCGAAAGTAAAAGTATCTGCGTAAAAAAAAATCCGCAAAGAAAATCGAAAAAGTAATCAACGGCGGAAATAGAGATGCTCTCTCTCTCTATCCAATGAAAAATCTCTATCCTCTGCTATCCAATGCAAAAAAATTGTTTAAAAACATTTAAATGCAAACGAGATATTAAAAAAATAATGTCCCATAGGATTAACATTAGCGAGCGGGTGTTTTCAAGTGCGTGAAGAGGACAAGCGATATTTATTTATTTTTTTTAAGATTAGGCATAAATACATTAATATTATTAGGTATCTATACATATTTACTTCATGTTTCAAATGTAAGGCTTGCGTTCCAGTTACCCCATAAAATTTTCAAAAATGGGGTAACTGTTGCATGCTTTAGGGATAACTAGATCACACAGGACCCAGTTACCTCAACAGTTATAAATAGTTTTTGGGAGTTTCTCTTACTACAGGAAATTAATTTTTCAATTGTTTTTGTTTGCAATAAAGAAAATTATATGATACCTACAGTTTTTTTAACTGAACACACGTTTATGTATATAATTAAAATTTTTGTTTATAAAAAACCACTAAGTAACTAATACTTACTTAGTAGCTGCTAAGTGAGATATTAGACACTGAAGTAATTTTGATTATTTTTTTATTTTTATTACAAGATATGACGCCGACATATATTAGGAAGACAAAAACAAAGGTCTCTTCTTAGAGTGTTCAGTTTAACAAAAAAGAGAATGAGATACTTAAGTACTTACTTACCCGTTTGTTCACAGATTTTTCTTCCGCATCCCCCCCCCCCTAAAATTCCCATGTAACTTTTATACTTATTACTTATACTAAAGTATATAAGTACTTACTTAATTTTTATTTTTTGTATAAATAAACGTGATAACTACACATGTGGTGCTTTTCTTAAACACCTTGAGAGAAAAGGTTTCCCTCAGAACACACTTTAGCTTATATATAATTTATATGATCTGCCTGGCTTAATTTTTTTAAAGCTATTTACACTTTTTAAACAGGGCCTGATACCCCAACTTAAACAAAACGAACGAGTGGGGAACACAGACTTACCTGGTCCAGTTGCTCCGCTTTTATGGGGCAACTGGATCCCTGGAGAGGTAAAGATGAAATATATATATATTAAATGTTTAGACAGTAAGGTGCAGTTTTGAAAGTTTCTGTTTTATAGAGTGAACCTCATTTACAAAGGTTCAGACAAAGGTTCAGACTTTAATTCAAAATGAACATTGGCTTCTGGAAGCTGAATTGCTAGAAACTCCAGAGTCACATTGTAAAATCATGGCCCAGTTGCCCCAGGTAACCTTAGGGAGTAAAAATTCGTTTCATACAAAAATCAAATTTTTTAAATAAATATTGCAGTTACCACTATGCTTTTAATGTTGAAACACACTAGAATAATTTTATTTTCGTAAAGATAGGAATTTTGTTATAAAGGTATAATAACGTATAATAACACTCAAAATGTTATGAAACTGAAATCCGAAACAGACTCCTATTTCTAAGTAAACGGGGTATTAAGCTGTTGTGGTTAAAAGAGCTATAGAACAGTGGAATTATTATTATTATTATTAAATCTCTGACTAGGCCCCTACCTGCCGGGCTATTATGTCTAACTTAACGGGTTGTGCACCTGTCTGCGGAGCGAAATTCGCCTGATCTGCTCATGGCGAAGATCTACCTGACTAGCACCTTGGCCCTCATGCCTGCAGCGCAGCTTAGTGAATCACTTTAGTTACTGGGTTGGTCGGTTCTACATTGTTATTAACTATAGATTTGTAGGTACGTTGTCTAATAAGGAAAAAAAGGGGGGGAGGTATTTCACTCTTGCACAGAACTCGTACGAGCCGCCTATATATCCAATCCGCATTGGTACTGAAAAGCATGAGGAGCGTACATTTATGAAAGTTGCTTAATGCTAGTGTAAATTATGGTTGCTAATACAGATTATGGTAAGTTAACATCATGCAGTTTAAATCTATGTGTTTTTACTATGTATTACATATAAAATATATACTTATCTTTTTCTTTTTGTCGTAGTTAATTTGTTTTGTTATCAACCTTTTGTGTTGGCGTGAAGTTCATCTCTCTTTTGTATTTTGGTCAGTTTTCATGGTTTTGTTGTCACTAGGGCTTTTTCTATCACTTTTCTTGGTATTGAGTTATTTTGCCATAATATTGTCACAAATCATGGTAATAGTTATCACGTATCTTGGTAGTTTTTGTCAAAACTCGGGTGTAGTCATCATTTTTAAGAGATGACTTGCGTATTATTGTCACAGATTTTGGTAGTAGATGTCACGTATCTTGGTAGTTATTGTCACAATCAGGTGTAGTTATCATTTTAACGAGATGGTTTGCATATACATGCTTAGTGTTTTCTCGGTGCGCTACAGGGTGGAGCCTGTTCGTTGGCCTTCAGTTTGTCTATTCTTTTTGGAGATGTCTCTTGAAATGGGGTTACCACTTCGAACATGTAATCGAGTGATGAAAAATTTTGAATAGAATGCAGACATTTAGAGTCTAAATCATGACGGAAGAACATTTTGCACGGTATTGAATAACGTCGTCTACCGCATTTTGCAACTTTCCAACCAAAATTCAGTCTGAAAGTCATTCCAATTTCGCAAATGCAAACATAAGGATTTTGCATTTACATGTACTAATGTTTACATGTTCTACATGTATTTACATGTAGAATTTTTAAAGCTGCTGGTTATTTTAAATGAGTTCCCCCAAGACTACCAAACAGTAAAATTTCTTGGGAATCGTGCAATTCCGCACTTTAATGGACTCTAAACTTCCCAGATTTCAGTCCTACTAAAATTTAGAAAATTATCATTAAAAATAATTCTTTCTAAAGTATATTCTTCTAGTATCATGGAATGCAAACCTACTTTTGTGGATTTATAGAATAATATGTACTCATTACCTTTTGGAAACTTTCTTTTATTGGTGCGAAAAGAAGATCACAAGCGTGTATTTCCGGAAATGGTGAAAATATTAAAAAAATTAAAATTCATATATTTTTGTAAACAAAAGTTTCATTTAGTTAGAAAACGTATAACACAATTAAAAACGTCTATAGACAGCAATTTATCTATATGTTTTGTGCAACCCTATATATGAATTTATATTATACTCATACATTATAGTATATCGTTCAGTTAAAAAAGAGCAACATATTAGAAAACGCATTTTCATCAAATCACATCCATACAAGATTGTGAATTAAAAGAATTGTTTTGGGTATATCTGCATATGTTCTATATAATTTATACACGGCATATTAATATTTAGTTAAGCATGAAAACGCATAACACAACTGAAAATGTATTTCTTGCAATTGTTGTTCATAGACGATTAAAAATGTCATTTCTTTTGTGGGCCCCTGAAAAAACATTCAATGTTACATGTCCTATTTTCATTGAGGAAGGCCTCGTGAACTTTAGTAACATATATTAATTTCCCACGTACTTCAAGCAACCACTGTTTTTACTAAGAGTAACGCAATCAAATTCTTTTGTGTGTCCCTGTAAATGAAAAAATTTTTTTGCTATGCACATAATTTTCAATAGATTTTTCATATTTTTTTAGAATTATCCTGTAGTGTGTAACACATTATTGTATATCAATTCCGTAATGTTTGAAGTAGTGAAACATCATTAAAATGTACTTCAAATAATTTTTGTCCATAGACCATAATGTATCCGAATCCTTTTAAGTGTCCCTGTAAACGGACTATAAATGCTATATACTTTATTTTTAATATGGAATATGTCATGGTGAACCTCAATGACATATATCAATTATGTATAATTCGAAGTATATTTACCATAGTTAGAGCTCCGACAGACATACGTACATACACTATAAAAAATATCCGGAAACGTTACTCCATCTAATGGGGCAACAATGTGGCCCACCTGGTCAGTTGTGTTTCCGTATATTTCGGAAAAGTATTTAGTAATGTTTCCGTATATTTTGGAAATATTTCTGCCTGTTTCGAAAACGTTTCTGTATATTCGGAAATGTTTCTGCTTATTTTGGAAATGTTTTTTTTTCATATTTCGGAAATGTTTCTGTATATTCCGGAAATGTTTCTGCATATATCGGAAATGTTTCTGTGTATTTCTGTATCATACTTTTTTTTATTTAAGAAAACGATACACTTTTATAATGGAATTAATATTATCCGATTAAATTTTGTTGTATAGTAATATTCGAATTGCTGTTAATCTTTTGTTGCGCATATAAAGTTAAATAATTCGTTCGATAGTTTCTTTATACTCTTGTTCCATGAATATATAATAAATATTAGATATTTAATTGATGAATAATAATGTAGTACTACTATTAATGAGGTACAGATAGTTCCGTTTATACGTTTTTATCATCTTTTCGTTTTGAGATTAGGTTCCGATTCATAACTTTTCTAATGATGAAATGTATCGTTTATATGACAGAAGAAATTCATAATTTCACTTATACTATATGTTTTCCCCCATTTTTTTATAAATCACATATTTGTAAATAAATATTATTGAAAATTTGATTTATAGATCCATAAATAATTATTTTTTTTAAATGCGGTCTCGTGAGTTCCATCCTGTAAATAGATACATATACATTACGCAAATGTTTAATTTTCTTAAATAGATGGATTTTTTAATACCTTTAAATAATTTTTTTATACCTTGTAAGTAGATATACTATTTCAAAATATTTCATATTTGTGAATAAGTATTTTATTTCATGAATTGTATACTTAAAAAGAGGTATATATTTTCTCAGGTTATCACAGCGCTGCTCAAGTTATACAAATAAAATAAATACTTTTAAAGGAATATATTTAGAAGCATAATAGTTGTAAAACACTATATTAAAAAATATTTACAAATAGACAAAATAATTTAAAAAATATATCCATTTATAAGTATACAATTCATGAAAATAAAATATTTATCACAGATATGAAATATTTTGGAATACTATATCTACTTACAAGATAAAAAAAAATATTTAAAGGTATTAAAAAAATCCATCAATTTATAAGTAAGGGAATTAAACATTTTCATAATGTATCTATTTAGAGGATGCAACTCATGAGGCCGCATTTAAAAAAATAATTATTTATAGATCCATAAATCAATTTTTCAATGATATCTATTTACAAACATGTGATTCATAAATAGCGATGAAACATTTCATCATTACAAAAGTTATGCATCAAAACCTATGCTCAAAACGAAAAGATGATAAAAAAGCATAAACCGTAGTGCTATCTGACCTTTACTAATATTAGCACTACATTATTATTCATTAATCAAATATCTAATACAGTAAAATCCCGTTACAACGAACTTCACGGGACCGCAAATTTTATTCGTTGTAACGGGAATTTCGTTGTAACGGAATTCAATAGAAAATTAAACATTTCAATTCAGATCCTCATATCATAGTTAATTATAAAAATATAGTAGTATAATACAAATTAGTAGATAATTAATTATTAAAAATAGTAATAAAAATTAGTAGTACCTTCTAATAACGTAAAGTTAGTATAATACAATGTATAATATTTTTTATAGAACTGAAAAATTGACTTACCACCATTTCAATGATCTTCAAATTGTACAAGAAAAAATTTAATGCAGAAAATCAGTGATTTTTTTTTGTACAAGGGAGTTTGAAGCTGCGGACAATACAAAATTATGTACATGATTAATATTAGAAAAAATGTTATCTGGTACACTGCTCTGTAAAGAAATAAAATTGCGCACTCTTTCTAAGCTTTCTAAGGCTTCAGCAGATGTAACTTTTGAAACCTCATTTTCTTCATCTTCAGAACTTTCTTCATCATTTTCTAAAATGCGATCATCAACAATAGACTGCACAATATCTGTCTCTGTTAATGAATAACAAGTTGCAGCATTGTCATCTGCAGTTAAAAAATCTTTAAAGCTTATGCTTTGAGACACACCAGATTTTTCTTTTACTAAGTTCCAAGTGGATTCGATCTCATATTCGACTGTCTGCTCCTCATCATGTACTACATCGCTAGATCCTTGAGCCGTCGATTCTTTATTTAAATCCTGGTCAATCTGCGCGTGTTTCCAACAGTGGGCTATTGTTTTCTGGCTTATATCATCCCACGATCCACAGATCATATCAATTGCCTCTTTCATGTTGCACTTTCTGTTTACGTTATTTTGCAGATCACAGAGAATGCGTTTTAATAACATAGTTTTGTATCGTGATTTTACGGCTCTGATAATGCCTTGGTCAAGAGGCTGAAGTATTGCAGTACAGTTAGGCGGGAAATACTCTACACGAATGTGATTCAATATAGGAGGATCATTGTGTGCTGTGCAGTTGTCTATGAGTAGAAGAATTTTACGTTTTTGTTTTTGCATATTTTTATCAAAATTTATCAGCCATTCATTAAAGAATCCTTGCGTCATCCATGATTTTTTGTTGGCTTTGTAGATGCATGGTAAGGACTTAAAATGTTTGAAACAACGGGGTTTTTCAGATTTGCCGATTATGAGTACTTTTCGTTTTTCTGTTCCTGATTTGTTGCAGCAAAATAGGGCTGTAATCCTTTGTTTGGAAAGCTTTCCTCCAATACACTTGTCTCCTTTTAACGCTAAAGTCTTCCTTGGTTCTAACTGAAAAAATATTCCGGCTTCATCGGCATTAAAAACATCGTTAGGACTATACGTCTTGATTATTTTTTGTATTTCACCTTTACGCCATTCGTTTACAAATTCAACTGGGACGTCTTTTGCTTCTCCTGAAATGCATTTTGCCACTATACCGTATCTTTCTCGGAATCGATTCAACCATCCGACACTGGCTTGAAAATTTTCAATGTTTAGCATTCTTGCAAATTCCAAACCTTTTTCTCTAATTAAAGGGCCACTTAGAGGGATGTTTCTAGAACGAACATCCATAAACCATTTGTAAACAGCACTATCCACATCTTGAAACTGGGCATTTCGAATTCGTTTTCTGCTTGGATCAAAGACTTTAACTTGAATTTTTTTCAAAATGCTTTCTTTATCTTTTAGAAAAGTGGATAAAGTAGACGGCGAAATTCCATATTTGCTAGCAACATCAGATTTTTTCATTCCTTTCTCAACTTCAGAAATTATGGCTTTTTTTTCTTCCAAACTAAACTGTTTTCGCTTAACAGCCGCCATTTTATGACCTACTGGTAAGATGAAAATTTTCAAACTGATTTCGAGCTTTGGAAATTTCTTTGCGAAAGTTATTCAGGTAGGGAGGAGAGGGAAGGGGGAATGCGCAATACTCATTTCACGTTTTGTTAAGTTTGCCTACATTGGTTACAGCTTACTTGGACTTCCAAGAAAAAGGGGTGGAGAAAAGGGGAGAGCGAACAAAGGAAACATTCCTTCTGCAGTGAAACGCCTATGCACACCGATTTTACAACAAAGCTCGGAGAAAAGCGATTGCTTTAGAGATAAGCTTGATTGTCCCTAAGACTAGGCATCGAAAACAAAAATTGTCAAGCGATAAAAATGTACAACTGAAAGTATTTGCCGTGTCATATTATTTCGTTCTAACGAGATTATAAAAAATTGAATATTTCGTTATACTGAGATTATGTTAACATTATTTGAATACATTTCAAAACGGGACTCGCTTGCATTTCGTTATAACGGGATTTTTCGTTGTAATGGAATTCGTTGTAACGGGATTTTACTTCTCTATCATAGATTCATGGAACACGAGTAATAAAGAAACTATCGAACGAGTTATTTAACTTTGTATGTGCAACAAAAGATTCGCTGCAAATTTAATATTATTATGCAATTAAATTGAATCGAATAATATTAATTCTTTTATAAAAGTGTATCGTTCTCTTAAATAAAATAAATTACAAAACAGAATACGTATTGGTTATCAAAATAAGTTACTTCTGTTAGCTATGTCTTTCCTCTCAAGAACAATACAAATCACGTGGTGATGACGTTTGTGGAACGTAATGAACATGTGCAGAAGGTCCGAGATGATGAGCATGTGCAAATTGTACTTCATTTCGTATTCCATTCTACATTTTTAAATACTTTACACTAAATGAGTGTTACATTTCCGAATTCATCAGAAACCAACATTTTACACTATATATTCGGAATTTTTTCGGCTATAGAATGTAACGTTTCTGACTTCTTCACAGTATCCTCCGCTTTGGAACTTTTCCCGAAAATACGTCTTTTTTTTCCGAATTAAATAGAAACCGTAGAGAACCCATAGTTTACACAAAATTTTCGGAAACCTTTCTGCAATGAGATAAAACATTTTTTTTCCCTACAGTGTACGAACCGAAGTTATAAACACGTTTCAACTACTGTTGGAAAGTGTTAAAAAGTATAAATTGAAAACTAATATCGATAAAGTATTTTTCCAATACACCTTTAACGCTAATCAGTCTAAAAGTTTTTTTGAACAGCCAAATTTTTAATCTAAATAAAATATAGCTCAAGCATTTCAGTATAACTTTAAAGGTGCATTCTAACTATTACATGTAAGAATTAACATTTTAAAATAAATAGTGTAACTGAATAAAATCGATATTTACAGAATTTATTTCCTTTATCCTTTATTAATATAAAGCTTAAATTTGAACGTGAATACCAATAGTGTTTTATTTTCTATTGCAGCCTATAAGAACGCAAATATTTCTAAGCATATTTTTTTTTTTTTTTTTTTTTTTTTTTATTATTATTATTATAAATATATAAAATTTTTGACACATTTGATTATTTTCCTAATTATTATATTTATTTAAAACTATATGCATTAGTTGTTTTTTTTTTGTTTTTTTTTGTTAAAATTAAATAAGCAAAATATTTTTTTTATGTGGTTCACTGTGAATTATTATGTGCAAAACTAAAATTTAAAAAATAAAAACGCAAAAAGTAATGTATTTATTATATTATAGTATATACATACAGTTATAATACAGTTATAAATACAGTATTATAACTGTATTTATTTTGAAAATTACAATGTTAGTTTTACCTACTGAGTTTGTGGTCCACTGCAAAAAGGTTTTAGTAGCATACCTTTAGTTGAAGCTATTATTTTAAGTTTTGCGTGATCCTTGTTTTATTTTACTATACAGAAAATTACTGTGTCATTTTCTTTTCAATTTCACTGCACAAAATTTAATAAAATTAATTTTAAATATTTATGCTACAAACAAACATTTCTCATAAATGAATCCGTTACGGAAGCCCGTAAGGATATATAGATACCAATTTGATAAGGCTACTTTTTATATCGCATGGGAAAAATGCCTTCAAAAAAGGTATAGGATAAGAATGATGTATTGGAAATTTGGTTTGCAAACGTAAAATAAATTATACCAATACAAGCTACTGATTGCAAAACTGTAGATGGTTAAAAAAGAAATTTCTTATGAGTCTGAATTAAATGTACAAAAACATACGTGATGTGATTTTTCATAATATTAAACAGCATTAAATATTTAATGTAATAATTATTCTTTCATCTACGGAGTTTTATTATAATGGAAGATATCATTCTGCACTGAATTTACAATGTCTGTATAAACATCAATTGTTAATAAGTTGGTTCTCATTTGGGTCAGGAATTCATACAAATTTATATATTTCCTGAATGTGATGACAATTTAAACACTACAATTCATTTCATGTATTCAGTATTTGCTCCGTATAAAATACACTTCCCAATACTTTGCAATATTCACATAACACCCGAAAAACCTCTAAAACGTCCAGAAAGACATCTAACAAGAAAATTTTGACGCGAATATCAATTAACCCTCCAACGCCCATAAGTAAACTTACATATTTTTTTTCAAATTCATAGGTAGTATTATATTGTTTTCACTAAAAAATAATTTAAAAAACAAATTTTATCAAAAAGTACATGTTATCAAGTAAGTGATACATAAATTCAAGATCGCATCATAGCAACAAAAATTAATCAAACATTCGAAATCAACATTTAGTTAACTTTAACATTCAAGCAAAAAAAAAAAAAAAAAAAAAAAAAAAAAAAAAAAAAAAAAAAAATTTGCTTTTTCAACATTTTTATCCTAAAAAGGAAGACCAACTCAAGTCCTTGCTTGTTTGGAGGAGATACAAAACTTTGGAAGATTATAGAATCATATCAGAAAATCCGAGCGCTATGGGATTTTTTTTCTATGATAAGGTAAACTTTTCCAGATCCGGAAAAGGTACATATTCACTTAAAATCTAAACCCAAAAAATCTTTGCCTTGTTAAATCTAAGAAGTTCTGTTATTAAATGAGGCGAAAAATATACTATTAAAATTTAGTGATGACAACAGGCCCACTGCTGCACATCTGTCCGACTACTGCCTGGAGGTGACAATGGGGCATTAGCGGGTTAAAGAGGTAATTTTTAAAGCTAGCTTACTTGCATAATTATTTACAACTGATGCAGAATTTTCTAAAATGCAACTAAAATATTTCAGCCTTTATAAGAAATGCAAGACCAACTCAAGTCCTTGCTTGTTTGGAGGAGATACAAAACTTTGGAAGATTATAGAATCATATCAGAAAATCCGAGCGCTATGGGATTTTTTTTCTATGATAAGGTAAACTTTTCCAGATCCGGAAAAGGTACATATTCACTTAAAATCTAAACCCAAAAAATCTTTGCCTTGTTAAATCTAAGAAGTTCTGTTATTAAATGAGGCGAAAAATATACTATTAAAATTTAGTGATGACAACAGGCCCACTGCTGCACATCTGTCCGACTACTGCCTGGAGGTGACAATGGGGCATTAGCGGGTTAAAGAGGTAATTTTTAAAGCTAGCTTACTTGCATAATTATTTACAACTGATGCAGAATTTTCTAAAATGCAACTAAAATATTTCAGCCTTTATAAGAAATGCAAGACCAACTCAAGTCCTTGCTTGTTTGGAGGAGATACAAAACTTTGGAAGATTATAGAATCATATCAGAAAATCCGAGCGCTATGGGATTTTTTTTCTATGATAAGGTAAACTTTTCCAGATCCGGAAAAGGTACATATTCACTTAAAATCTAAACCCAAAAAATCTTTGCCTTGTTAAATCTAAGAAGTTCTGTTATTAAATGAGGCGAAAAATATACTATTAAAATTTAGTGATGACAACAGGCCCACTGCTGCACATCTGTCCGACTACTGCCTGGAGGTGACAATGGGGCATTAGCGGGTTAAAGAGGTAATTTTTAAAGCTAGCTTACTTGCATAATTATTTACAACTGATGCAGAATTTTCTAAAATGCAACTAAAATATTTCAGCCTTTATAAGAAATGCACATTGATGTCTGTATTATTATTTTTTTCAGATGTGGGCGCAAGGTTGGAATTAAAATATAAATGTTCTTACTGTATTGCTAAAGTGTCAGCCAACTCGTTGCCAAATATGCCCTTGTGTGCGGACACATGACCAATTCGTGCGCGGCTTATGATAGTTAATAGCCTTTTCTTTATATCAAGAACTAGTGGGTGTTTGGTCCTGTGGGAATTAACTGCTTGCAGACTAGACAGACTGTCGATATATGTCCAGTACAGGGTTGTGTCTGTTTGTGCGTGGATCCATTCGAGTGCTTGGAGGATGGCATATAGTTCGGCTTGATATACCGTGTTGTTGTCGTCCAATCTGCAGGCCCACTGGTGGATGATTAACGCACCTTCCGTGACACAGTAAGCTGATGCCACGCCGGTTGCTGTTCGAGATCCATCAGTAAAAATTGTTGGCAATGTGGATGGTGTGTACGTGTTACGATCTGTATTTACTTGGAGGTGTGATGTTTCTTCTGCTGGATGTAATTGCCAACCATGGACTATTCGTTCGATGCTTTTGGATGGAAAATGCTGTTCTACTGTTTGACTGTGTGAAAGGTGTAGGATTCTGCTCTTTTTGTATTGATATTCTAATGTTAAGGTGATGGGTGGTATACTGTAATTACATTTAGTGCATCGGTTGAGATGGTTTTACCACACGACAGTTGTTTGTCATGTGTTTGTACAATATGAGCAAAACGAGACCAGTGAGTGAGCAACGAGTCAGCTTGAAGCCACCGCGGTCGTCCGATGCATTAAAAATCCAAGCCCTCATCGAGCCCGTTATTTATTGTACTTAACTTAATGAAAATCTTTTAAATTTTTCCGTGGGATCTTCTGTGCTAGTGGTTATCAACAGTGTTATAGAAAATGGGTGGCGCGTCTGGGGTTTTTACAATGCAAACAAAATATTTAAAAAATAAATTGTTTAAGTTTTATAATTTGGCATCAAATTCATCTCGAAACTCGATTACGTGACAGTACCGTGAAATGACGAATTGAAACCCCGTTCTGTTCATATCGTATCAAGATATCACGAGGCAGATTGAAATATTTGTATTGTACTAGTCAAGATAGACAACATGCTAAATTTTTATGCCGTAACTCGATAACGTGATGATAGTACCGTCAAAATGGTGAATTGGCACCCTGTTCTGCTCATATCGTATCAAGATGGCACGAGCAGACCATTCATTGTTTACCGTACACTTAGTAATTAATTTTTATCTTGAAATTCGTTGACGTAGTAATATATAGGGCAATATAATGTAAATTATTATTTTTATAGTGTCTCAATTGCTTTTAAATTTTTCCGTGGGATTTTCTGTGCTACAGCTACCTTTCTTCCAACAGTTTTAAAGATGAGGGGGGGGAGGCGCATCTGGGTTATGACGTCATTTTCTGTCATAAATTTTAGTCGCCGGTAGGTCCTACTAGAATATGCCCAAGCAGACCAAAATATTAAAAAAAAAATTGTTTAACCTTTAATTTGGTATCCTTTTTTTTGGAGCTCGATGCCCTGTTAGTATCGCCAAAATGACGAATTGACGCTCTTTTCTCTTCATATGGTATCAAAATATGCGGAGACAGTCCACTTATTCTTTAATCTACTGTTAATAATTTCATCTCGCAACATGATCACATAGTCATTTTGTCGTTGCTGCCCATCACCCTATTAACACAATTATTGAAAAATAGTCTACAATTATATCTCTAATATCAGTTTTATATAAAAATAAGCACATATTTATTATACTTAAAGATTTAGTTTTTCATTTGAAAAATATTCAAGACTTTCTTTTGAAAAATCGGGTCAACCCGCGTCCGTTCCGTACGAGTCAAAACCTAACCTGAATCCGAACAAAACCCGAAACATTCAAAGTCAACCCAACCGGGTTGATTTTAATACTAATTGGTTTTAATATTTGAGTTACCCGGACCCAATTTACCGACCGGGTAAAATTTGGTTACCCGATTCGCGGCAGGAATTTAGCAGCGATCCAGGTCGATAAAACCAGAAGAAGCTTCAGAGTAAATGAAGAAAATAAAAGACCCCAAAGCCGGAAAAACACACGACATTTTTAATGATTAATTATTAATTAGCTTAACTAATTAGATTGAGAAAATTGATTTAATCGTTAATCAAAGAAAACGATTGAAATTAAATTAATCATTAATCAGTTAATCAGTAGTCTTAAGAGTAGGATTGAAATGAAATCATTCGGTATATCTTTAGTCATGATTCAAAATCTAATCGTTATATTTCAATCGTTAATCCAATTAAAATTTTGCACCACCGTGATAAGAAATTTTTTTTATTATGTTAAAGGGCCCGACGCAAAAGCAAAACAAAAAAAATCGAAAAACAAACATATCTCTTTTACAACTAGATATCAATATTTTATCATAACATTATTGCATGGGCTGCAAAATGTTATATTTATAAACGATAAAAATTTCAAACAGTTCGGACAACTAGAGCTATTTTTTAAAAAACCATGAAACGACCCTACGTGAAAAAAAACAACAAGAAAATGTCTTCTTACAAGCATTTATACCACTAAATATCGATATTTTTTCGAGAATTGTTCATTTAAAAATATAAATTCATACAAAATCGGGTTAAATATATAAAATCATACAAATGTGAGGTTTATTTAAGGTTTTTATTACGGACTCAGGCAACGCCTGCGGAGTCAGCTAGTATTTAATATATTTATATTCTAATAGCAGTATGTTGTTTCTATTGAACTTTGTCAAATTTTCTGAAAATGGCATTAAATTTGGCTGAAAGTCTTACAAGCTGTGAACAAAAAACATGTAGAATTTTAATTTTTTTTTTTTTAAGAAACTTTTATATCCCCCATGAATATGCGTGCTATTTTTACAAGAATAAGCACAAATGCTGTACAGAACCCATATGGTCATCTACTACAGCCACAGATCATTTCGAGCATTTTGCTTTACAGGGTGATCGCAAATATTATTTCTTTTATTGAATTTGTTGTTGGTCCCCTAATTGTCTTCTTTTCTAAACCTTCGCTGAAAAATATGAGGCCAAATATGGTCTTTACATTCCTGAAGTTCTAGAAGAATTTGTACAGCTTTTCTTTAGATATTCGACAAAGCGTATAAAATCGAAAGTGAAGTACCCGGACAGTTTTGATCAGTCATCATGAACTTTGGCACTCGCATTTTTTATGTAAGACGACAAATAAGGAGGAAATGGGAAATTATTCTTACCAGAAGCTGGCAATTTAAGTACTTTTAAGCATACAAGACATATATAGAATATATGTGCACACAAATAGTAGAGCCACAGCATTATTTATTTAAATTTCAGCCTGAAATGTTTTCCTCGTTAAAATTACACCCTATTTTTTTAGAAGAGTAAGATCTGAGCTTTTTTTTTCGAGTAAGTAATTATAATTTAAAGTATTGTATAAAAAAAACCTATTTTTTTTATGTCATCATTAAACGTTAAATGCGTATTTTTATTTATTTATTTTTAACAATTCCTCTTTCTGACATTTTTAAGTGGATACGAAACTCTCACTCAGAAGTCTGAGTAATGACATACCACTGGACTATTTTAGTCTGTTAGAATTTTCTTGATTTATTTTATTTTATCGCTGCCGTGGATTTTTTTTTACTTTTATGTGACTTTTTAAAAAGGATAATGGGAATGTGTCCAAATTGCATAGCAGGACATCTTTCTTGATAAGACGCCTTATAGATGAAGAACTTATGAACGTTTTAAATCTGAATTTCTGGTGTGCCTTTCATAAAAATATCCTTTTTAGTTTTCAAATTAAAATAAAAGTAACTCTGCTTAATTCTTTAAAAATTAAATTGAAATTAATATATATATATATATATATATATATATATATATATATATATATATATATATATATATATATATATATATATATATATATATATATATATTATTATTATTATTTATAATATTCCTTAAGCAAATCACTTTTATTAAATTATTATATTATTTCTGAATTATATCAAATTATTATATTATTTTATTATTTTTTGTATTATTTCTGATGTCAGCATCCCTTTTTCTATGCATATACAAAACGTACAACGATGAATGAAATATAATACCAAAGGTTATTTGAACAGTCATTTGACATGGTATACTCACATTTCGTTAAAATTCGTTGTTTGATTAAAATTTGCAGTTAATTAAAAATTAATTTAAAAAATATATTAGAAAATAATTGGTTTGCAGTGAGACAGCCTCGCGCGGGTCCATTGATTTAATATATTATGTTAGGATATTAAAATACTGGACTCGGATAAATAATTTTTATGAAATAAGGAATAATAGTATTCTTATGGCCTAAATGACATAATTATTTTAAGGAAAATTATATTTATCGGCTTCAAAAAGTGAATTTTCACCTTCCATTTTATGAATGTCTTATATTTTATAAATGTTCTCTGGAAACCGTTTTCGGAAATTTAAACACATATAAAAGATATGGCAATTCTTGTCGCACAGTCCACGAGTATGTTGTTGCAAGTTGTTACAAAACTTTAAAAGCGATCTCCTTGAAACAAGGATTTTTAAGTCTGTACCAGAAATATCTCAGTAACTGATGAATTTTTTTAAAAATGAAATCTTATACATTTCCTTTGTGCTTGATCGATGGTTTATTAAAACTTCTAATTCGTTTGCTTTTTATAAACAAAACAAAATTAGATAGGATCAATCGAGGCTAATATGAGACAAAATTCTAAATTTTTTCAGTTACTTGTGATCTATTGACTCTAGGCCTAAATAAAAAAAAATACTGTAATTGGTGTTTTTTTTCCTTTATCTTATTATGAATAAAAAATTATTGCTTGCCACAAAAAAAGGGTAAAAGAAATTAAAACCCTGTCTCATATTAGTTTACCGAAAGGGGCTAAAGTGATACACCATTATTTTTAAGTGGTTGTAAGCACTAAAGAAATGAGAGAACTTTCTAAATGATGACCCGAGTATAATGTTTCTGCTGTATTATTTAGATTTTTTTATCTTTCATTTTGAATGAATTTCGGGAAATCTTTCACGTATCCAACAGAATACTTGTGAAATCCCACTACAATAAACCCCTTCCCTAATTTATTAAATGGTAATTTAAGGTTAAAAGAAGCTATGAAAATGATCTACAACACGTTAATTATATTTTTATAAATATTTAGAAAGGTTACAATGATAAAACACTTTTTATTGAAGAATTAAAAGTAAAAAATATAGTCTACGATCTTCACTGTTAATTCATTGTTCATTAATACATACATAGCCAGAAAAGTGTAGGTAATTTTCCTGTTTTTGAATATAGTTTCAGGGAAAGGCAGAACTATTTCATACAGTAGTTGCAGTAGTCTTATAGATTTTGCTAAAGAAATGTTACTAATATATTTTTATAATTAGTAATATTATAACTATCATAAAATATAAATGATAATAAAGAAAAAAAATAATATATGCCTTCTTGGGTAATCTGCTCTGACACAGCAAGTTCCCGTGTAAAACTAAGCGTTTAAATCAACTAGCTAACATTTTATACCAGTCGATTAAAATTCGGTCACAAACATAGAAGAATATACCGTTAAGTTTGGAAAAAAAGAAAAATATATATCTGGCATATTAAAACGAAAAGACAATTAAAGTTTAACACTTTCTGTTTTTATTTTTGGTGGATGTTTCAATTTATATGATAGAATAGTATTGTCACAGCCCCAAGCACTCTCTCATATAAGCCTCATACACTGTCTCACATTAGCCCCATACCCTGTCTCCCATTTATCCCCTGCATTTTTTAGTTTGTAACTACGTTAAGCATATTCCAAAGTTTAAAGGCTAAGAAGACTCGCCATTCTTACTGAAAAAAATGCCAATTAGAATCATTTACCTAAGAATTTACTTAAGTGTTGTACAACAAAAGTTTTGAAGTCTGACAGAAAAGTTTTTATCACCAAAAAAGGAAGGTTATGTAATGTATATTTTTGGGGATATTTTTCCTTGAATTTTAAGTGTACTCATAATGGATATAAATATAATGATGTATTGCTTAAAAAATAATCCCGAACCCAATTTCATTACTATGAAATTTGGACTTTTTTTTATATGTCACACATTATCCCCATTTTTGGAGGGGGGTTTCATATTTGCACCGATTGAAAAAGTTTCAGTGAACGCGAAATTTATTGGTCAGTTCGTTGCCACCGTAAATATTACGTCAACGTTACTCTCGGACATATTTTGCCTTTATAATATAAAGATTTTTGAGAGCTTTTGTTTTTTCATTGGTTTCAGGTGAAACTATTCAGAGAAATCTCTGGTAACACGGAATAGTACATGCCGCGCACTTCAAAGCGAGTCCAAAAAGGAGGAATTTTCAATAAAAATGAATAAAAATTTGGGTTTTGAAGGTTCAAAATATGTGCATTATTATACAAAAACTTACATACAACTCTACCTCATTCCTAATCGTAAAGAAAACTTCACAAAATATGCTTATTTTTCAAACTGAAAAACTCCCATATGTCTTTAACATCCGTTTTTCTCCAGGAAGAAAACTCTCATTCAAGAAATCACGTTTCTCGTGGTAGTAGTAACCGCTTCCAGAAACAAATATCCTAAAATGACCTTTAAAACCCGATACTTTGACCATCACTTTTATGGGTTTATCTGCATTGCTGTTTAGAATACAGATATGCATCTTTCGTTGAGATGCAGGTGCAGTATCTAAGTAATGAGGTAATGAATTTCGAATAGTTGAGGGGTAAAAGGCGATCTAAAAACATTCAAAATAAATCTCTGTTCCCTGTTTCATTCAGAACTTGAGATCTAATGCTTCAGTAACGATGAAAAGAGTGGGGGAAAAAATACGGAATCTAGTTCAATGACTGTCTGCTTCGATTTCTTTTTTTTTTCTTTTTTTTTTAAAGATTTTTTTAACCGCATCTTTCTTGCCCTTGGTGCGCGAAATAATTGAAGCGGTTTTCTTTATGTCTACCTTTAACTTTTACTTTTTATGAATATAATAATAGTCTAGAGAATCTCACTTCAAAATATTAGGCGGATCTTGCGCTAAAGTGGCCACTTGCGTTCCCTGAACAACTTCTGCAGCTATTTGGGATTTCCGCTTCAAATTGCTACTTTGTTTCTAGTAGAGTTGAAAAGTTACCAATAAAGTTCTACGGCTGTCAAACTTTTTTTTCCCCCGAGGTAGTGAATGAACAAAGCTAGTCAACTTACTAGATTTCATTCATTCGGATATGCGTGTTAACTGGTGACAAGAAGTTTTCTTTCAAAGAAACTTTGTTTTATTATGCATTTGTTTCAGAGAAACAGTTAAGAACTTAATGGAATCTAATAACTATTCTAATTACTATATTACAATTTATTCTAATTTATTTTTAGTAATTCATTCTATTTCATTAGTCATTCTAACTCATTATTCATTATTTAATAATTCACTGCAATTCACAAATCGTTAGGTTACTTCTTATTCTAATTATTAGATTATGATATATTCAAACTATTAAATTTATTGTTTTAAACAATAAGTGTAAAAATGATTTTAACAAAACATTATAAATTATAATTTAATTGTATTTAAACAAATTACTATTAATTTTGTTGCTTTTTAATCGTATTAATAATCATTTAAAATATCATCTCAAACACTTTAAGGTTATTTTTTAAAACGGTCATAGCGTATCATGATTAAGTTTATTAATAGTATGAGAAATATTAACTCATTACGGACGGATCACGTGAATTCTGGAACTTACAATGCATGTATGTCTCTGTCTCACAAAAACAATTTCCAACAAGAAGTTTTATTTAATAACATGTGGTGTATTTCAGCGCGGCATAAATTCAGCATTCATTTAAATTAATTTTATGGTTCAAAACAAGTTTATTTGTCCTGGCCACTGTGTAAAGCATCTGAGGTAAAGTATTTGTGCTAAAAGTACGATGATAAGTTTGTTATTTCATACCTTTATTATTTTTTTTTTGTCTAGGTATTTGTTAAACGAATTTATATAAGAATATTTTTTATTTTGATAATTATTTTAATTTTAATTCAATTTGAAGTGATTGTTTTTAAATAATATACATTTTAATCAAGAATGATTCACTTTAAAGCAAAATAATTTTAAACTGAGTTTTCCTGAGACCATTCTTAGTTATTGTTCTTTGGTAAATTGCACGTTTTCTAGCATATTGCACTGTAAAAAATTTCCATGCAACGTTGAAACATTTCATGGTGCGAAACAAAGCAGGAGCACCGAAACATGGTTCACTTGATTTTTCAAAACTCCTGGTTATGGTGAATTTTGACAAAGGTTCAACTTTTCACCATTTTATGCCAATATATACAAGTAATAATCCAATCATAATCCATAGTCAATCATAATGCATAGTTCTACACCAATATGCTGCTTTAGAAATGAGCCTGCTTGTCTAATTTTGTTAGACAAGCTGCAAGTCAAGAGATCCCTTGTTCAAATCTCAGCTCATGCTTGGATGTCTGTAGTACGTTGGATTCCACTTTACACAGAATTTCACAGAAGACTTTACTCTGATTAACCTTTGTTTGCAAAGGATACTGTAGTCACATTATGATTATACATTTTACCAGTTTATTGTTCATCAGTTCATAGTTCAATCTTCATAAGTTTATGGTTCAACTGGAGCACCATGTAACAGAAACAAGTTTCATGGTGACAACATATTTGGCACCATGTTTTGGTAAAATGTAGAACCGAATTTTTAACAGTATATTCGTATTTAGCCGCACTTAAACAGCTAACTAACATTAACTAAATGTTACATATATTTACAGATATTTATTAAAATTAATGATGTTGTTAATCCGTACAGTTTATTGATGATGTCTTTTTCGTGGAATTTTGCCAGAAAGCAACTAATTATACCATTAGAAAAACATTTATTTCTTTTCAAAATGACATGCTTATTATAAAATAATAATAATAATAATAATAATAATAAGTAAATAAATAAAACTGTTTACTTTGTTTCTGATAGCTTATTTTTATTAATTGTATTATGTAAAATATTATTTCTTATATGACTTCTTTTAATGATTTTTTTTTTTTTTTTTTTTTTTTTTTTGCAGCATTCTATTTCAGGTTGCGCCGATCTCCATGTAGACAGTTTACCAGACACTCCAACTCTAGCAGAACTGCAGGTACGAATATTCTCTTCCTGTTTGCAGAAGGCTTGTAATGTATAATTAACCACGGATTATTGTGTTCCGGTGTTTTGAATACCACTATTTCCGAATGCAAAACTTCGACTTCTGTCATTAAATAAGGCAATATTATTATTCGGAAACAGTGATATTAAAAAAACCGGAACACAATCACCCCTGAATTAAGTTATCGGAGTTAAATTACTCTTTACGACAGAATCGCATTTTGTAAAATTTACTGCACCGGCTGATTCTTCTTCCATAACGTGACGATTTCTTAAATGAAACACACACAGATGACTAAAATACACTCTTTTGAGCATCTAGAAGTTAATACTTTTTATACTTCATAAATTCACCAAAATGAGTACTAAAGTTTCGGGAGCAACTTCTTAAACAAGAAAGAAAAATATACGTCAAGCACAGATTATCAAACACTTTCCAACATAATTCTTTTGTGCATCCCTGTATATTATCTATAGATATATATACACCACATAATGTACTAAAATTTAGCCTACTTAGAAAACTCATAACACAGTCAAAAATTCACCTTCAGAAAATTTCACCAATAGATGGAAATGCACTAGAACAATTTTGTACAGCCATTTATATTATCTACAGATTTTTATACACTCCTCATATTAAACTAAAATTAAATTCAGGGAAAACGCACAAGACAACTGTAAACGTACTTTCAGAAATTATCATCCATAGACTGCAATATGCCCTATATATGAATTTATTTATATTCTACAAAAATCTCTTAGTATACAAAATATAGTTCAGCTGGAAATGTGGATAATTCAATTAAAGTACATCCTTAAGTAATTCCCGCCTATACACAGTAATGCGTACGAATTATTTTGTGATCAATAGAATTTATTCACACCACGTAGTGTGCAAAAATGTAGTCAAACATAAAAACACATGTTACATCTGAAAACGCACATCCAGCTTTTATCACTTATAGACAATACTGTAACCGAAATTTTTTGTGTGTCTGTAAATGAACGATAACTGTTACACACGTCATATTCTACAAAAAGCATCTTGTAGTGCACCTCAAAAATGATATAAATACCATTATGTCTGAAATGCTGTAACATTGTTAAAATACGCTGCAAGCAATTTTCCCCCGAATTCTTTTGAGTGACCCTGTAAGAAAAAATAAATGATTTGAACACCATATTCTACAGAAAGCACTTTATTTTAGTGTACTTCATAAATGCATATCAATTCCACTATGCTTTATCTAGTGTAACATCATTAAAATACACCATAAACGATTTTTGCCCATTGACCATATTATAAGGGGCTTATTTTGAGTATCAATATAAACCAACTCTAAATGCTACACACTCTGTTTTCGGTAGCGAACATGCCGTAGTAAACGTAAAAAATATATATCAATTACAAGGCAATCCGAGTATATTTGCGAGAATTAGAAAATGAACAGACGGCAAACGGCAGACAGACAGACAAACCGAAGTCATAAACACTTTTCAACTATGTTGGAAAGTGTTAAATATACTCAGATGACTAAAATACATTTATTTGAGTATGTAGAATATAACCTTTTTTATACTCTAAAAATTCAGAAAAATGAATATTAAAGTTTAGGGAGCAGTTTATTAGTGTCCCCTTTAATCAGATGGACGTGTGCATACTTATACGAGGATGATAAAAGTGAGTCCGATAAGTAAGTAAATAGCAAGTTTCCGCTTCTGATATAGTTAATGCGAAGGTTTCTGTAAGAAAAAAAGACAGAAAGAAAGAAAAAAGCGTCACTTTTAACATCGTGGTTTAAATGTGCTTTTACACCACCTGATAAAGTGAAATTCTAAATAATTGTTTTCGAAACTATATCAGTCACCTTCCTGATTTTACAGATTATAGAGAAGATTCTATATATACAATTTACCCCCAGTTCATTTAACATATCTTATTACTTCGTACTTGAAGAGAGCAATTGGTATGTCGCAAAGTTACTTTAATTAATGTGTAGACGCACAATATTGTGATTCTATATAGTGATTCTTCCCTTTGCGAATTTATAAATTCTTATATGTAAGAATTCGTAGATTAGAGAGAAAAGCTATGTATATTTGCACACAACACGCTTCTAAATGAAGTTATACAAAAGAAGATAAGAAAGTTAGAAAATCAACAGCAATGAATAACCAGAATTAAACTTTGTTAAAATAACTAAAAACAAATCACCGCGCATTCCAACTTATAAAATATAATCTGTATACCATGTAGTTTCTGATCATATAAAAAAACCTCTCTCCTGCATTACTTTTCAAAGCATGAAACTCGTCGTCCCTTAAATACACAATTTTGAAGAATTGAAAAAAACTATGTATAATTCATTTCATTTTAACTTTTAACAAAAATACCAAATGGGATTTATAGACTGTGTTAAATAAAAGTGCGAGCTTAAAAATCCTCAGTTTTAGCGTTCAGAAAATCTTTTCTAGATATTGTACGCACTTACAATGTAATGAGCAATTTTATGGATAAGTTCTTGGAGAAGTACGTTTAATATGAGATATTTTAATTAATTAACTTTAATATCAAATTAATATAGGCACAATTTTAGATGAATAATGGGATGTTTCCATTTCGGACATGTATCATCTTACCCAATTTTGCGACATATATAGACTGAATCGGAATAATATGTTAACATTTAATATCGTGTTATTGGAATGATATTAGCATTCAAATTTACAAATTAAATACTAACGTTTTCATCGCAATGAAATGCTACATTATAAAAAACCTCTAAATTATTGCTAGCGTTGCCACAATACTGATATTATGCTGTAAATATTTTCATCATAAAACGAATAACTACAACACTAGCACAATATTGTAGTAATATTATTTTCACAAGAAGAAATTTCTTAGTATATTTAAGTTTTTTTTAAGTGTCAGGTCATAATAATTTAAAATAAAGAAAGAAAATTCTAAAACATATATTTCAAAAAGTATGCTTAAGTAAAACGACAAAGTTTGATAAGGTCTGTTTAGAGCTAAGATGCACTCAAAAAATATTTTTCTCTTATAAAACAAGTTCAGAATGCTTAAATTCCTTTTTGTCAAATTAAAATGAAAATACACATTAAAACATGTGATTCCACTACCTAAAAGATGACTAAAACTTTATTTAGATCGGCTGCCTAACAAACTGGTTAAAACTGGTATTAAAAACAAACGTCCAGATCACATTCTTGTGAACAGTATGTCTCTCACAAGAATGTGATCTGGACGTTTGTTTTTAACACCAGTTTTAATTGTAAATCCTGATAAAGGCTGGATTCACAGCCGAAAGTGCTCGATTTATTTTAATGTTTTAAGATCTAAATAAAGTTTTAGTCATCTTTTAGGTAATGGAATCACATGTTTTTGTGTGTACTTTTATTTTTATTTTTCTGTGGTTTTGAACACTATTGGTAACCATTTTATTCAATTCAATGCTTTTGATAAAATAAGTTAAAACTTTTATGGTGCCTGTGTAAATTCATTTTTTGTGCTCACAAATTGATTTTTTTTTCAGTTTTTGAATGTTTTAAACAGTATTATCACGCTTTTGTCTATTTTTAGAAATCTTTAAAATTGTACTTCTAAAAGTTTTGCGTGCATTATACTATACATGCTGAAACTACGTGATAAGAGTTTATTTAGATAATGCAAATACAAGGATGTGAAAGAACTTTTTCGAATTTTGGGTATTATGTATTTTAGATTGAAATTACAGAATACTATGAAATGAAACTTCTTAATACGCCATAAAAAGAGAAGTAGAAGCTAGAGCAACACCATAATTGTAAGAGAAGAAGCTAACGCAACACCATAAATATAAGAGAAGAATTTAACACTATATCATAAAAAGAAGAGAAGAAGCTAATGCAACATCATAAAACAAGAGACGCTAACGCAAAACCATTTAATTTCCTATATGCACAAAAACTATGTAAAAAATCTCACTCAACTACTCTCATTAGAAAAGTCCGAAATATACCTTTTAGGTAGCTTTCATAATAAAAAGCTACCTATTGCACTAGATTAATTTTAACACAATTATTTCAAATTGGTAAATAAATCATACGAAGAGTAATTTTCCAACTGGACGAAAAATGTCCGGACCAGTATTCGAACCTGGGATCGCTTGGGATCGTATGATTTATTTACCAATTTGAAATAATTCGTATGATTTATTTACCAATTTGAAATAATTGTGTTAAAATTAATCTAGTGTAATCACGTATCCAGCGTTTACTGGAGTTCCTTTACCTGCGATCTTTTCTGTTGAGCTGATTAAAATATCAGACCAGATTCTCTGATCAATAAGGTTAACTGGATGAATTATGCCCTCCAGATTCGACCGGGATAGCTCAGTGGTAGAGCGTGGAGGCTTCAGCCAAGCAATCCCAGGTTCGAATCCTGGCCCGGACATTTTTCGTCCAGTTGGAAAATTACTCTTCCTACCTATTGCAGCCGTTCGGAGGAAATCATTTCCAAACAATTTTAATATATTTTCGCCGATCGTGACCCACAGACCCCCAAACCATCCCCCGTTCAAATGTTGATTTATATATATTATATATATCTGACGTATGTCATGCCTGTAACTCTCTTATTTATGAACAGATTCGGGTGTGACTGAGTATGTTTATAGGACATACCAAGGTCTCGACCGAGTTCGTTGGCCAGCTTCATCCGCCATCTTGTTCCAAGATGGCGGCCAGTTAAAAAATTTAAAATTTAAAAAAATTCTAAAAGATGTACAAAAAATTATAAATTGAAAAAATTGTTTCTGTTAAGTATTAGAACGTGATACAACGATTGTGGAACATTTTTTTTGGCTATATCTTTTGTTTTGCAGACCAGCGACCAGGCCCCTACCTGCCAGGGTTCCCTAGCTTAAACGGGTTTGGTGCCCACGGAAGGGATGCCGCGTAGCTGCTGGCCATTGCTGGCAGGACGGCTATGTGGAGGTCTTTGTTTTGTTCCTATTTTTGTTTTGCTGCTAATTGATGTTATTCTTTTTGTATGGACCTGGGCTTGGCATCACCCCCCCCTACGTCATGCCATCGCTATGCGAGTTGGTCTCGTAATTTAGAGCCTTGATCAGGTTACGAGACCTTCACCTGACTAGGCACCTCCAGAGGTATAATTCACAGGAAACTTAGAGGACTTTGCATCCACGACGGATTTTACATGCACCGGGCGCCATTAGTGTACAGGATGAAACAAAAACCTGTAAGGAAAGGGGGGTTAATACATGTTTATTTAACTTTACATACAAAATAGAAAAAAATGATTACTTTTACCTGTGTTGTATTTTTTCCCCTTTTTCCTTTTCCTTTTTCATTTACCTTTTTTCTACTGTACTTACGGTTACCTGTTGTTTTTCTTTTGCTGTTTGATTTTTGTTGCATTTTGTTTCGTTTTCAGATTTCTCTCGTTGCTGTTTGGTTTCTCATTTGTTGCAGTTGTTTCTGGTTTCTCTTTTGTTGCATTTATTTTGGTTTCTCATTTGTTGCAGGTTTCTCATTTTTTGCTGTTAATTTAATACACTGTTGCACCACTGGTAACCATTGAATTTGTTGTCATGAATGCGCTTTGATGGCGATCAGTCCGTAGATATCTTATGGCTGTTATCATGAACTCGATGAAGTTATGTGAAGACTTGGTGCGCTGTAGGGTCCTTGGCCATTAGTCCGTTAATTAGTTCATTAACTTCCACCCTCTTAGACGCTGAATGATCGACAAAAAATAATTGAGATATGGCAGTTTGAAATTCTAGTGTGGCTGAGATTTTGAAACAATCTGATATTTGTTATGCCGTAACTCTCGTATTTATGAACCGACATGAATGTGTCTGATCATGTGTACAGAACATACCAAGGTCTCGGCCGAGTTCTTCACGCGCCATCTTGTTGCAAAATGTCCGCAAGTTAAAATTTTTTAATTTTTTAAAAAATTCAAAAAGATGTATAAAACATTATAAATTGAAAAAGTTTTTTCCGTTAAGTGTTAAATTATGATACAAGGATTCCGGAACATTTTTTGTTTTGACTTTATTTTAAAAAATGGCTGAAATATAGCAGTTTAAAATTCTAGGGTGGCTGACATTTTGAAACAATAGGATTTTTGTTGTGCTATAACTCTCATGATGAAATTCGCATTCAAATTCAGTATTAACGAAAACAGGGATTGAACCTTCTATAATCGGGTTCCAAGCATTTTAGCTTTGGATGTTTAGTAAAATGACTCATAAAACATTTATTTTGTTTAAAGTAATTTTCCAAACTAATAACTTTAAAAAATCAATTATTCAATATTTTTTGTTCTTTTGTAACCATATATGTTTCTCATTAACTTTTATTTCGACTTAAATCTTGTTAAAAAATTTCACAAAAAAAAAAAAAAAAATATATATATATATATATATATATATATATATATATATATATATATATAAGTTTTGAGTATAGACTTAAACATCTTTTTTAACTGAAGTACATTTATTTCATTAAGCATTGTCAATTTTTATACATGAAAGGTTATCTTTTTTTTTTTTTTCGAATTGTGAAAAGTCAATTTTATTAACTATTTTCGTTGTATAAAATCAATTATTAATTAACCATAAAAATTACTTTTCAATTTCGTTTATTGATGCAAACAAATACTATGTACAATAATAAACTACACATTAGAAAAGTATTTTAATTTACATTTCACTAGGTAATGACTTTTTGCGGTTGTTTATAAAAATACATCGAACAATTATTTCAAAACAGTTTATTTATAGTCCAGTAGAAATAGCGCAAAAAAGGGCCTTGCCTTACAAAAATTCAGGTAGTTCTGATTTTTGGGTATGCTGTAAAGGTTGACCCTCTAATAAAAAAACCAATTTTTCGACCTTCTAGACCTTGTGCGTTTTTCACAATATTGAAAAAAACAATATTTTTCGGCACTTTTTTCGATTTTTCCTAAATAACTCAATTTTAGTTCATTTTACAGAAAAAAGCACTTTTACCATTTTGTAGAACATAAAATTCTCTACAACATGCAGTATTCAGGTTTGTAAATTGTCCAAATAGGGGGTAAGATACGGAGCCGGGAAAATAGGGTAAAATTTGCAAAAAATGCAAAAATCCACTAAAGACGTTAGTTTTTGCTTAATAACCCACTTTTAGTGCATTTTAGAAACAAAATTGTCATAATCAATTTTTTAGAGCATGAGATAGTCGATAGTTTCATTTATTATAGGTTGACCCGCTAATAAAAAAACCAAGTTTTTGACCTTCTAAACCTTGTGCGTTTTTCACAATATTGAACAAAAACAATATTTTTCGGCACTTTTTTCAATTTTTCTTAAATAACTCAATTTTAGTTCATTTTACAGAAAAAACACTTTCACCATTTTGTAGAGCATAAAATTCTCTACAACATTCAGTATTCAGGTTTGTAAATTGTCCAAATAGGGGGTAAGATACGGAGCCGGGAAAATAGGGTAAAATTTGCAAAAATCCACTAACGACGTTAGTTTTTGCTTAATAACTTACTTTTAGTGCATTTTAGAGACAAAAGCACTTTCATTATTTTGTAGAACATAAAATTCTCTACAACATGCAGTATTCAGGTTTATAAATTGTCCAAATAGGGGGTAAGATACGGAGCCGGGAAAATAGGGTAAAATTTGCAAAAAATGCAAAAATCCACTAAAGACGTTAATTTTTGCTTAACAACCTACTTTTAGTGCATTTTAGAGACAAAAGTGTAAGTATAAAGTTTGTAAAGCATGAAGTAGTCTATAAGTTTCATTTATTAGATCATTAAATGTCTATAATAGACTCTAAAAATCAGAATAATACAATTTATGGTTAAAACAAAAAAATACCGCCTGGCAAGTCATTAATTTAAAAACGAGCTTTTATTTTTGATATTGATTAAACGATGAAATTAATTAATTATAATATGTACAATAATAGGTAACTGTTGAATAGTTGAGGGGGGGGGGGCGAAGTTAACCAAAAAACCTAGTCGGTAGACATAGGTGCAGGGCCAAGAATTCAAAGTCGAAAGTAAAATTAATAGCTGGGAATAATGTAAAAAAATACTTGAAAAATAAATAAGTTATAATTTAGAAATTTTAAAATGGAAAAGGAGTATCTAAGGCCGAAACTAAGGGAGGAAGGAGCAAAAGGAGCATGTTGCCCGGGCGCTAGAATGGAAGGAGAAGAAGGGCACACAAGGAAGATTTGGTTTGTCGTGTTTGTATTAATTTGTACCACATATTTTTGTTAGTTTGTCAAAGTTTACATTGATGGTAAATGTATCGCACGTTGCAAATGTTTGTCCCAAAAGAAAGAATACAAACTATTATACCTGATCAGACGGAAACCCGTGAAAATGGGAATTGTTTTCGGGGGTTTTGAATTTAGTTTTAAATTTTAAAATAAAGAAAATGTTAGAAACTTATAAAATTTCCTGTGTAAATTTACTTTGCGTAGGAGGAGGGGGGGGTGAAAAATACAAGTTTGGTCAGTGTAAAAAAAAAAAACAAATATCATCCCTGGAAGAAAAACTGTTAAAAGTGAATCTGTGCATTAAAACACTACCGAGTGGCAAACTAAAAATGGCATGATTCTATACATTTAAAGTAATGTCGGAAGAAATATTGATAATTAATCAAGCATATGAATTTTATGCAGAGTATGTAGAGAATTTTATGCTCTACAAAATGGTGAAAGTGTTTTTGTCTCTAAAACGCACTAAAAGTACGTTATTAAGCAAAAACTAACGTCATTTGTGGATTTTTGCATTTTTTTGCAAATTTTACCCTATTTTCCCGGCTCCGTATCTTACCTCCTATTTGGACAATTTACGAACCTGAATACTCCATGTTGTAGAGAATTTTATGCTCTACAAAATGGTAACAGTGCTTTTTTGTAAAATACACTAAAATTGAGTTATTGAAGAAAAATCGAAAAAAATGGCGAAAAATATTGGTTTTTTCAATATTGTGAAAAACGCACAAAGTCTAGAAGGTCGAAAACTTGGTTTTTTTATTAGAGGGTCAACCTTTACAACATACCCAAAAATCAGAACTACCCGAATTTTTGTAAGGTAAAATGCTATTTCTACTGGACTATTAATATACATACATTTTAAAAATTCTTTTTAATACTATAAACAAAAAAAGTGTTTACTTGCATATTACTACTTACAGGTTGTTTTAGATTTTATTATTATTATCATGTTCCATTAATTTATGAAAAATGCTGCCTTTTTACATGCTTTCTTTTAATTTCCATTTCTGTATGTACGTGGCAGTCAAATCTTGTTACTCATTTTTCAGCCACCTACTGTTGACATAGAGCTTTGAAATTTGGAATATATATGTATTCTTCAGGGCAATATATGAATTGGACATTGATTTTTAAAAATTTTATCCCTAAAGGGGGGGGGGACAACATCCGCTCAAAACTTGCATTTTCCCCATAGAAATAACGTTACGATTGTTTAATAGTAATTGAAAAAATAGCTCCATTGTTGCAACATTCATCCTTTTTAACCACATTGTTGCCCGTATCATTATGACGTCACCATTGAGCGAAGCACACAATTGTGCTTTATAATACGAGTATAAGTTAACTTTTTATGAATTTTAATGAAAACATGTTTTTTTTTTTACTTTTTTTACAGTTAATTTATTTTGTTTTAACCTGTTAAAGTATTTTCTTTATCAAAGTCAGGCGAGCACTATGTTTTAGTCTATAAACTGAACGTATATAATTTTAGAGATAATTTGAGTTTTTATTCTCATTTATGATAAATATTTGACACATTTGACATATTTAATGTAAAATCTCAATTTGTCTTTTTGTCTTTCAGGAAATGGATATGGAAGAAGCTTTGAATAAAATTTACATATCACTACTTGTCCACTCTGCATATTCTTTTGTTATCCATTATCAAATAAATTCCACTGATGTCAGATGCTCAAATGATATTCAAGGAGAAAAAAGATTAGCAAGCCAGTCACATGCCATGGCACTGAAACAGAAAGCTCTTGCATGCTATGTGCTTGTGGGAATGACGGTTTTAGGATATGAAAAAGAAGATGTTACTCCACTTTTAAGTGTGAGGGTTTCCCATTTATCTTTGTGTTCTAGGAGAGCCTTAAGAGAATGCCAAGTCATGAACAGTGCTCAGAGATTCCTCCAAATACTACAGAACTATGCAGACAAAGATGTTAGAACATCCTCTACGAGCTTGCATGATTCCGTTTCTTCTACTGTTTCAACTGTTCCCATTTCATCTACCACTTCATCAACTACATCCTCTTCAAGCCTTTCAACTTCATCAACTGCATTTACATCTTCATTTATTTCAATTTCGTCGACAGAGCTTTCTACTACTACGTCTTCACAATCATCAACCATGTCAACTTCTTCAATAATTTCTACTTTATTAACTACTTCATCTTCACTTGAATCTAATACATCCTATGAAAGGGCAACAAACTAGTTATAGCTTGTACATGTTTTTTAAAAGCTAGACATATCATTTTCTGCTACCTATTTTAAATACGCTGGACGTGTTTGAAACCACTAGACTAGATTATACAGAATAAGCATATATAAACTGAAATTCAGCTTACTGTCATCTTCTCAAAAGAATGCATAAAAGTGTATCATATCGATCACGTTCATCAAAACAACAATATAATTTCTATATGTTCCTGCTTATCACATCACATTCATTTTTTTGTTATTATGTACAGTACTTTCCTTAATTTATTGTTAGTGTTTTTACAAGCTTTGTATGGTGCTAGTTTTTTAAAATTGTTTTTGTATATTTTTTATTAAGGTGTTTTAGGAGGTTCATTTCTGTTTTAATTGACATTATCGTTTCATCTTTATTTATAATTTAAATTATATTTATACATCATTTAGGTTTATATTTTTCCTAAAAATATACATATGTATATTTTGTAATAATATATGTAACTCAGTAAATATATATTTATAAATACAGTAAATATATTAAAGAAAAATCTACTCTTTGTTGAACTACTATCGAAAAATTTTCAGCTGACTTTGGAACTGGATTTTTAAACAAAACTTTTGACCATATATTTTCTTGACATTTTGGATTTTAAGATTTAATAAAAAGCATTTTTCGTCGAGTTTTCAATAATTAAATGTTTATAATTTTTAGTAGCCTAAAAATGCGATAAAAAGAATTTATTTAATCGAAAGACAGTAGCAAAGTTTTAGATCACAGATCAATAATGCAAGGTTTCCTAATAAAAGGGTCTTTTCAGAGTCCTGTAACTATTTTAGTATTTAACATATTAAAGTCACACTTGCTAGTCTAAGAATTCAGAATATAAGAAAAAAGTGCATTCAACCATTTACTATCAGGTAAAAAAAAATTAATCCTAGATGAAGAAACAATATACATATAAAAAATTAAAATTAAAATAAAATCTCTTTTCACTTGCAAATTATTCACATTACCGACTCAATTTCATTGCAAAATTTGTTTTGAGTATCGTAATGACACGAAAGGGCAATGAGAGATTTGTTTGAAATGTCTGTTATAATATACAATTTTACATAGCACATACGTTCAATCTAAATTCTACTCTGCAAGAATACTCATTGCCAAAATTATTTTATTATATATTTTTAAATTCCGAAGAGCTAATACAGAAAGTTTGACAAATCCACTTCAGCTGGTTATCTCCAGAGGGCTCTGTATATATGCTTACTTTAACTATAACTACCCTGTATATTACTAAAAAAATATTTGCTACAAGCAACGTATTTTCAATCCTCAATTGGAACATATAATATTTATATATTTATTTATTTATTTGTACAAATACCATAATTTTATAATCTAATGTGCTTTAGTTTTTTATACTTTTTTACATTAAGTAGCAAATACATATTTAAAATATTCAATATTCTCTATAAGCATTTACAATGTGCCTTTTTCTATAATTATCACTTAATAAAAATTCGAAAGAAAGATTTTAACAAATTGAGGCTGCATAAATTTATTGCTCTACAATTCATGTATTTATTCAAATTTGAAAAATAACAGGTTACACTTACCGTTAACAGATAATATTTTAAGCTACAAATCTAATCATTTTTGCGTTGCCTTATGTTTTTGCAGTTTCTCAGCGATTACTCTAGTAATGTTTTTAATGTATGATTTATAATGGTAATCTAGACTGTTCTTTTGTTTATAATATGTTAACTGTATTATTACTAGAACCAATCTTTTTCAAGTATTTTTGAGCCATGTATTTTTGCCATTTTACCTATACTTAATAACATAAAAAAGTATTTTTTTAAATGAAAAATATAATGAATTGGACATTATTTTGTATAGAAAATAAAAGATATATTTCTAATGAGTTTACTTTTTAAACTTTTTAAACTTTTCTTGATGCGCTTAACATTATATTTGTTTGTTACAAAATATAAATACCTTCATATTCTTTAGGGGGCGGGGGGAGATGTCAGTTTTAAATTAATATAATTTCTGTAGGGTTTTTTTAGAAAAAATTTATAACTTGTTTCAAATGAAAATCGGCGTTGGATTAGACAAGCTGTAAACAACCACTTCTATAAAAATATAATTATTGTGATCATTCGGAAGCTCGGAACAAACAAATGATTCGTACTCTCCACCAGAGGACCCTTCTGATTGGTAAATATACTTCTGCTTGGAAAGTTTGGTTCTGAAACAAACAAACAACAGTTTAAAAATTTTTAATTGAATGAAGAAATCTGGCAAAGCATTAATTTTAACAAAAAAAAAATTGCATCATCATTATTATTATTGTTATTATTTAATTTTAGAGTGAAATTTCGAAAAAAGGGGCAAAACATTTAAATGTATGAATCCAAATGTTTGTTATTTGTCAGTTAATTACTGTTACCCATTTCGTATGGTATAAAAGAGTCTGGGAATATTTGTTAGTTCTAAACTTAATAACTGATAAAAATATAAATTGTGTTATAGTAGTTCTATAGCGGAAAGATTTTCAAGTTGCTGGTTAGGTCCGTTTGTGATAGAAAAAGTGTTTGAGAACGCAGGTAATCAGTTGAAATATACGTTAAGGGTCATTCGCAATATTTGAAAATAAAAGACGTTAGAAACAATGTATATTTTGTGTGAAACAGAGCCCATATTTACCCTTAATCTCATAGTTACTATAATTGCAAATTTTCTCCCAGCAAATTTCTCAATTTCTTCAAACATCAATTTGCTAATGAAAAGGAAATGTATTCACACACAATAAATAAATACGTGAATTATCATATCTTTTTCAGTTCATTATAATACTTTAATTCATGAATATTTTCCGTATTGATAGTGATGAATATTTTCCGTGGAGAAAGCCCTGAAATCTTACCAATCTAAGCTAAAAATTACCTGAAATTTTTCAATCTGAGCTACATTTAGGTTATATGGATGTTAGGGAAACTATGCTGCAAACACTTTTCCGTTTCAGAATCAAAATTTTTATGTAAGTTCTTTTCTCCCCAAATGACAGAAACTTCGCGAATCATAGCTAAAATTTCCAGAAATCTCGCAGTTAAAAGATGAAGATTTCGTCAAAAAACAAAAACATTTCTTCAAATTACGGGGGTGTTCCAGCAACAGTGCTGCCAGTACTTTTCACGTTTTTCGACGACATTTTTTTTGAGCGCACGCTATTCAGGTGACCGATTGTGAATTTCAATAGATTTTAGATCAGAGTCAAAATCCGATGTTTCGTGAAGTGCCATAAGCATGTTGAAATGCCCGCGTTTATCTCGTGTCTATCCTGTAAGATTTAAGCAGAATTATAATATAAATATAGCAAAATATAAAGTTATCTCTCAGTCCAGCTGGCTGTGGTGGAGTCAAACGCAGATGCTGGATGACTTCTCGGTTGGAGTGCTATACTGTGCTTTGACAGTAACTACAAAGTAGGAGTGGAGTAAGGGAGGCGGGCAGGGAGAAAAAGGTCTAATCGGAGCCATACATTTTTTTTCTAAGTATAAGGTACAAACGGTAAATCATAGATTAATAATACTTGAAAATGAAAACAATTTAAATTTGGAATTTGGAAGACCACAAAGATACATTTAAGTTGGCAATCTTCTCCCTTTTTTTGGAAGGTGGAGCAAAGCCGTCATCTCTTATGACAAGCGGTCTTTTCTTATTACCTCGAGAGCTATCGACTCTGTAAAGCCGATTGAACCGCAAAGCGTCGTTGGATATCAGGATTTAATCCCTGCGGAAATTTTGTGTAAGTTTTTTTAATAATGTGTGAGATAGGCCTAATGTTGAGATTAACATGAATGACATCGTTCCGGACAAACGTTGTCGCTTTACATATACTACGCAATAATAAATTTCTGCATCTGAGTTTCACAAACAGATCCCCCGACAACAGACACGTAAGTCGTGGTTGATCTGATGAAGGATTTGTATAATAATAACTTAGTCGAAATTGACAGACAGCTGTGATAAGCTAAAAAGGATTTTGAGAGCCCTGGGCTTTGGTAAATTTGGTTAACACTTCCGAATACTGCCTAGACCAGTTTAATTTTGAGTCTAGGTAAACTCCTAGATATTTATAGCTGGTCACCCAGGGTATGTCGTCACGATTAAGAAAAAAGTTAGTATCTGGGGAGGGGGAATAGAAAATTTTGAGAAAATTATGGCGTCACTTTTTGCTGCAATGTCTTTGATGCGCCATTTACGAAGCCAAATAAAAAAGATCTGAAGATCGAATTAAAGTTGTTCAATTACGATGCGTAATGATCTGTTTCTGTACATGATGACCGTATCTTCTGCATATAATGGTAATAGGATGCCGGAAATACGAGGAATATCATTAATATAAAGATTGAACAGCTATATGTGCTAAACTGCCCTGAGAGACACTAGCCTCGACATTGCGAGAAGAGGAGATAGAATTATTAACTTTAACAGAGAAGGTTCTACAGTTAAGGTATTTCCAGAAGATAAAGATGAGCTCGGAGCATCATAATCGGCTTATAGACAAGCCCATGATTCCAAACTCGACCGAAAGTTTTAGAAATGTCTACGAATACGACACTTGTGTTTTTTTTCTTAATGGAGCCCTCGTGAACGAGCTCATTCACTCTCCAAAGATGGTATTGCGTCGAGTGTTTGGGTTTTAATCCAAACTGCTCGGGTATAATTATCGAATTGGACGTGATGAACTCTTTCCGACGGTTCCCAAGTATGTATTCGTAGACCTTGGAGAGGCAAGATAGAAGGGATATAGGTCTGCAGCTAGAAGGGGCTTGTCTGTCCTGTCCCGGTTTTGGGATCGGGACAGTTCGCGCTTTCTTTCAACATCCAGGAAACATACGAAGATTAAGCATGCAATTAATGAGAATGTATAGAAAGTATGAAATTAAATGAAAGATGTAAGAGCATATTAGTAGTGATGCAATCGAGACCAGGCGATTTGTTCTTTTTAAGATTCCCGATGTAAGAAATCACCTCATACGAGGTTTCAGGATTGAGAGTGTTATCATAATTTGTATTTAAAACTGTTCAACTATTTCTTAGTTATTTTTAGCTCTTTAGTTATCCTTTCAAAAACTCTTCCTCCTCATCGGATGAAGGAAAACTGTATAAACGGAAGTGCCATTTCCATTCCCGTACTTGCTTGCGTTTGGTACAGATATGATGAAGGGAAAACTCTTAAATAAATCTCATTAATAATTCACAATAACCAAATGTTTACATAGTATCAGTTCAAATATCAGTTAAGTATTACCATAAGTAATTTAAAACGAACGCATGCTTTCATTTATCCCATTTGTTCCGAAATTTATTTCTTGCGATTTTTTACATTTTAACCCGGAAGCACACGCACAGGTATGACATACGGTTTTTATTTTGCTTTCAAAATAATTATAGTTTTCTTAATTAATCGCAGACAATTGTTAAACATTTTGCGATAAAAAAAAGTTAAAGATCACTTTTCGTAAAATAGTGGTGACAAATGTAAAAACCGTACGCAACCAGGGTATGCCATTTCCTGCTTCTGGGTGTGCAGGAAATGGCATACCCTGGTGTGCTTCTGGGTGTGTGTGCTTCTGGGTTAAACATACAACTCTTTTCTTTATCATCTATTATTAATGTCTGGGGACATATTTGGCATTTATTGTTGAATAATTGTTTTTTTCTCTTTTGCCTGTCAAGAAAACTTGCCATTAGGAAACAATACAGTCAAATGAAGATAAGACCGAATATAGTATCTAGATTTTATGCAGAAAACAAAATCTAAATGTAATAGTAGATAGTTACAAATAAGTGGCAAAATGAATTGCTGTTTCTTTTACATTCTGTATATCTGAGATAGGTGCAAGAAAACAGATTTTAATTTTTGAGTATCGCTATTTTCAAATAATAATCTTTGCTTTCTCTAATCGCAGATATCTGTCATTAAATAAGGCTAATATTACTTTTAGAATGTTGAAAATATATATTGGCATGAAATTTTATCAAGCGGATTAAATGGGTTAATATAAATTAAATATGCAGCTGATGCAGAACTCTCATTTTCTATCTACTCACGAAACAGTGTACCCACAATGTTTTTTGGTAATTTACGCACCACTTTACTCATATAGACTAATCGATTTTGTGTCATCGATATATCTGTTTTTACATAAAACAGGATCGTCTGAAATTATAGTTACTACATGCCGTCTTTCTATTAGAGTTAGTTTGGAGTCCTAAAATCGTATAGTCACAATTTATGCGCAGAGCCTATATAATCTGAATAAATAGTCGCGCACAGTGTAGAGGCTGTCTTCCAAATTAAAGTTAAAAAGACAATTTCCTTCATGCAGCCTTACAACTGCAACAGCTCGTGTTGTTTTTAATATTTTAAATACTTTTTTTTTCAAAAATACTTATGCATTTTCCCCCCACATTCTAAAGATTGCATATTTTACCACACATTTATTTAAAATTTTTACAAAATTAAACTAAATTAATGTTTTTTAATTCGTACTACTTTTTCAAGTATTGATATTTATTTATTTTTTCTTTCTTTCTTTCTTTCTTTCTTTATTTTTTATTTTTATTTTTATTTTATTTTTTTACATTCACTAATGTGTTACACAAAACTGTGCATAGATTCTTAAATACAATTAATATTAGATTTTGTACATTTTTTTTATTATATATAGTGAGGAACGATGAAATTTAACGCCTCTTCATATGACTTTATATTTATAAAGAAAATTAAATCCATAATTCTAATTCCATACTCAGTTTTATCACAGACATAATAAAAGCATATACAAAAAACTCTATCTTAAATACAGGGTGATTTTTTTTTAAGTTGTGAAAGTAAAACCCTATAGCAAAAGAACCACTAATCCAAATAATCTGAAATTTCACTAGTGTGCTCCCAAAGTAATGGGAATTTTTTAGACGTGGTTAAAAAAAACCTTAAAATCTCACCGACAGATGGCGCTGTATATGCAGTAAAGTCGGGAGACGAGCTTGTGCACGACACACGTAGAGTGGCGTTAAAACATGAAGCACGCTCACCTCGTGTTCATTATTCTACGGATATCCTCGCAATGACTGTGCCATTGACGGACCGTGCGTTGTTAATTAAATACGTATTATCAGAATAATGACAGAGCAGCAACTGCTCTTAGGAGATTTAGGACACTTAAGAATTTAAGAAAAGGTCCAATGACGACAGGACCTACGGAAGAGAGTTTTGAAATTGAAACAGACTGGTTCACTGAACCTAAAACCCGGTAGAGGAAGGAAACCAGTTGATGTTAACCTACAGCGCCATCTCTCGGTGCAATTTTAAGTTTTTAAATTTTTTTTTAACTACGCCTAAAAAATTCCCATTGCTTTGGGACTACTGGTGAAATTTTAGGTCATTTGGATCAATGGTTCTTTTGTTATAGGATTTTACTTTCACAACTTTAAAAAAAATCACCCTGTATAAAGGGGAGAAAAAAATAACATTTTTAAAACATTAAAGCGAACAAAAAATGAATATTGAAAAAAGTCATTTATAGTTTTCATGTGTGAAAAGCCTCTTGAACTGCAATAAAGTACATATTACACATATAGTAATATTAAAGATACAGTTTTGACATTTCAACCACATGTATAAAAAGGTTAGATCTATAATTTGAGCTAATAGTAAAAGAATCGAATTTTTGACTGGGCTACTATTTTCTCTTCAATCGTTGAAATTTTGAAAGGTACTTTTCATTAAATATTTCAATAGCAGACAGTATCTAATATATTTAAAATATCAGAAAAATGTATTCCTCCGTATCAATCATAGCCTGGGATCCAGGTTTTAGATCATATTTTTAAAAAAATAACTGTACACTTTAATTTATTAAAAAGTTTTTACCGAAAAAAAATTGATAAAAGTTACAACTTTTTGAAAGAGAAAAGCAAAAATTTAACCAATAGATCAAAATACGCTATTATGCATGGAACCTTTATTTTATAACTATATTTTAACACTTTGTGACTCAACAACATTGGTTTGGAAAATATTTTCTCCTATGTTAGAATACATCATTTTAAGCAAGCAAAAAATAATTTTAAAAATTTAAATAAAAAAATAAAAAATTATTGGCTAAAACTTACATTTGTATATTTGCAATAAACAGAAAATTGCATATTTCTCATAAATATTGTCAATTTTCTAATGCAAAATTGTAAAGTGTAACTTACCTTTGTAAAAAAAAATCTATTTTTGTACATCTCCAGCCTTTTTTATTTTACACATTTAATTTTATCAATATCGATGTGAAACTATTCAAATGATAAATACAATATTGGTATTAAAAATTAACTCGGTATCGCCATATGCTGAGAATTCTGTAAACAACTTATATTAACTGCTGTGTTGGAAGATAGCAGCAATAAATAAAATTGTCTCAAGTCCGCTGCATAAGTAACTTTGACTTTGGGGTGCGTTATAGATACGCAACACGGTGATACAAAGGGTTAATTCTTTTTACATCAAGATTTGCATGCAGTAGAAAAACATATTTAAAAGCAACCTTTTGGTTATTAAAAAAATAACTTTACTAATTGATTTCCAAACATTTTTATGCATGAAATTATATATTTATAAAAATAGCAGATTTTACTATCTATATTTTTTGTGTAAACACCGATCATTAATTGTTTATATCACACAGCATCGCAGCTACTCGATTTGGGGTTTAATGCGAAACTTTTTGTACGTTTTGCTGTTGATTTCCTATGCATCGATAATGATACATATAAGTATCGTATGACGCCGATGAAGGATCTATCTGGTTCGATGTCTGGTTACAGGGCTACAACCACAATAACCTGCTGTAACTCTGATATCATCATAAAGAGTACAAGCAGATATGAGAGAATCTAGTGTACAAGTTTTAGAATAAGGTGTGGTGAAATTTTCAGATAAAGATCCTATTAGAAATGCAGATAATGATATTTATATGACAGAATAAAAATGAAAAATAATGAACATAGTAATCAAATATTTAACCAGTTTTTAATATGAATATAGTATAAAAATTCATGCCATAACACAAAATGGACAAACACATTGGTTCATTATTATTATTATTATTTTATTTACAGGATTAGATGTTAATTATAAATAATAAGCCCCTTGTAATCATACTGTTTTCTAATAGTGTACATAATAAATATATTTTGCAATTCATCTCTATAAAATCATCCTGGAAATGAAATAGTAACAGTACCCAGAGAATATATATATATATGTATATAAACAAAAAATTATAAAATTTCCCCCAAAAATATATAATCCAAGATGCCATTACGGAGAATTGAGGTGGGACTACTAAAAAAATTTAAAATTTTACTTTTTTAAATGGGTCTTATCTATTTAACACAATCTTTTATCATTCTATATTTTACATAGTGACTCCTCATACATGTCTATATATTTTCACCACCTTAAATTATTATTTTTTTAATATTACTTTTTATTTACATAATCTTTTATTTTCTTTCTATCTATATTATTATTTAATATTATCTTCTTTATCTTTTCGGTTTTTAAGTAATTGCATACATTTGTTTTTCAATATTATATTGTTTACTACATTATTATCCCCCCTTTAATCTACATATCTAGTTTTATGGTAATAACTTAATCTGGTATGGTAATAGCTTCTCTTTTTGGGGATAAATGACAGCAATGCTCCTCTCTCTTATTTTTACATGATTCAGCACATCTTTTAGCAGAAAGAGAGGATTTGCATGGTGGGATCTTTTTAGCATCTGGTTTAATGTATGGTTGCTACTTTCCTACTGGAAAAACAAACAAAAAAATCGATATCGATGAATTTTCAATCATGGGAATTCATTACTTTATATTCAAATTATTTATTGAAATCTGCAAGAATGTATATTTCGTGACCTAGGACATGTAATATCTATAATACATCGGACAACTAATGGCAGAAAGAATTTCCTGTTCCGGGACGAAAAGCGGGTCTGGAATTTAAAAAAATATTTTTTTAGGCAAACAATTTTGGGCCGATTTAAAAATTGAAATCAAACTTATCTGCAATTATGTTTCCAAAAAATATTTTAAATTCTCCCGTTTATTTATGTGTCCTACAATTATTGTAGACAAATTTATGGGGTTATTTTTATTTTAAAAGACTATGGAAAGCAGAAGCAATCTATTAACTTTAGCTGCTCTGTTTATAACATTCAGTATAATAAACATTCGCAGAAATGTATTTTCTATATCCTGCAATAGAAGATTTTGGATAATTAACATCTCGATCGTCGATGAAAATTGGAATACACATCGATAAACCATGATAATGGAGAAAAGATATATAATTTATGTGTGTGTTTAGTTTCAAGCATTCACTGTTAGAAAAGTAACTGCCATATCGCAGCGAGGTCATCCAAGTGCCTGTACCTTTCCCATCATCGGGGGTAACTTTATCACAAATCAAACCTGTTACTGAATTGATAGTCTGTCGCTAAAATTTCACAATTTGCTACAATTTTTAATGCCAATGTCAGTGGGAATTTTATTAAAAATTGAAATATTTCATTTGAAATAAACATTCGCGTCGTTTAAAAATTTGCAATATTGCGAGAATACATTCGCCCGATTAACATGAAAAAAAAACAAGTAATAAACTACCGGATAATTACATATTTAGATGAAATTTCTTTTAGAAATGAGATGACAGTGTGTTTGTAGTATGACATTGTTTTCTGTCAAAAAGAGCAAAAACAATTTTTACAACAAGTGTATCCGTAAATAGTACAAGCAATTCCTGCCATCTTTATTTATGGACAACGGAAGCAACAAATAATTGTTTCCATAACAGCTGCGTCACGATTTCAAGCCATTGTTCATTCTCTGTTGTCTGAAGCACTCGTCAATTTTTTTAAACAATTGGGAATAATAAAAGCTTCATTTATAGCGGTAGTTTAAATGAAGAATTTATGTGAAACTGGTAAGATAACGTCGTATTGGAAATATGCATGACTTCGAATCGGATAAATTAAATAAAGTATAAGGGTTAAGGGGATACTTCAGTCACACGAAGACACCCGCAAGATAATGTTAAACTTATAGGAGGGTTCTTTTTAAAATATCTCCTTTTTTTTTTTTTGTTTATTTAATTATTTATTTGTTTTTGCTTTCGATAGCTTAAATCGATCTCTATACTGGTCTTTTTTTTTACTTTTTTGATTTGGTTGCAGTTTTTTTTTTCAAGGAGGATACATTCATTTTCGAAAGTGGTTCCGAAAGGAAAAGTTTCCTCAAAAAAAAAAACTGCAACCAAAATCGAAAAACTAAAAAACGACCTTTGTAGAGATCGACCTAAGCTATCCAATGAAAAAAAATATTTTAAAATATTGAAATGCAAACGAGATATTTTAAAAGAACAAGGGGCTACTTCAGTCATACGAAGACACTCGCAAGCTAATGTTAAGCATATTGGGATATTTTTAATTTATTTTAATTTTAATTTATTTTATTGGTCGATCTCTAAAAAGGCTCTTTCTTACTTTTTCGATTTTGGTTTCAATTTTTTTGTGAGGATACTTTCACTGTAAGTGAGCTGAATTTCGGTTGCTTTCGAAAATTAACCGGGTGATAAGGGATTTTCCACAAATTGTCATTTTTTATTAACTGACTTCCAACAAAGTAGTTAATATTTAATGAATGTCAACGAGTAGCTTAACGGATTCTAATGTTAAAATATTGGCTTGTATATTATATTACTGGCTTATATAAAATATATGGTAATATTAGGTAAATATATGCCAGTAGTGTATAGCAATTGTTGCAATGCTATGGTAGTCTGTCAAAGCTAAGTGCCTGCAATTTTTTGTGCAAAGTTATTTTTCTGAAAATGGCAACGTTTTTCTTTTGTTTACGTGTTATTATTGGGTGCAATTGTACTATTCTAAAGTTTTGTAGACCAAGAGGGCTTTATTAAAGTGTGATACAGTTCCCTTTTTTTTTAATACGTGTTCGAGTTATTTATGAGTCTTTATTTTCTTGAAATATGTTAAGTGGTATTTGCGTGCCTATTTACATTAGGGGAAATTTTACTGCTACGGATAATTTCAATATTACTAAAAATCACAATTTAAAGAAACCTCATTCTTCGACTGTATTAGTTGAAAATGAGACTTGAATTAAGGATCAAATCTTCATTCCAACTCATTTGTAGCCACCCCTTTCTAAAAAACAGATACAACTCTGCTTATCATCTATCGCACAGTGATAGAATTTTCAACCAGCGCTAAACATTATTTTTGGTTACGTCAGCCGGAGTTTGATGTTTTTCTGTAGAAGTAAGTGAGAGCCCTTTAAAAAGTGTTTGGATCTCAACCGTAATAGTGTCCGTGTTCCGAACTTTGTGTAGTGTTATATTATATGGATAGAGAAGCTGCATAATTTAAACACGTCTCTCTACTGTTTGGTGAGTTAATTTTTTGTTATTACTTTTGCTCATTATGAGGGATTTAAAGACGTTTTAGTTAAAAGAAGTGCATTGAAAGCCAATGTTACTAAACTAGAAAATGAAATAGCTAGTTCGATTGATGATGCTGATTCTAATCAACTTACTTTATCTATACTAATAAAAGAAAGTGTCGCTCTGTCTGTGTGTCGGCGATACCTAGCGAAATTTAGCGCATCTAGAAGTGTGAAAATTTCAGTGAGGATAGTCAAGGCAAGTCCTGATGCACCTGAAGCTCAGATTTTTAATTTTTTCATGTTAGCCAAGATATTAATGAAAAATTCATCTCTTTCTATGCGAGCCGGCAAAAACTGTCGTGCATGCCCAGAACCTGAGTTGTTGTGGGTTTGGGGTTCCTTTCTAAACACAACTTACTTAATTTGATAGACTCATTTATTACTCAATCTTCACTTGACAATTAAATATTAAAAAAAAATAAGTATACCCTGATTAGCTCCACTGAAATCTGTTGCCATGGAAAAGGGAGCAAATTATATTAAACTAATCAAAATAACCAAATTTAAAACAAACCCGAATAAATTAAGACAACATGATACTTTTGAATTCATAATTTTAAAATAATTCTAAATGTAGAAAGGGCAACAGATTTCTAAATCAAGTAGTATACTGAAATACGAAAGAACACCCAACTCCACTCCAACCCGATCAAGCTCAAAACTCCACACACATTAGATTAATAAAGATGTAATCATCATTCAATTTGGAAAAATGAAGACAACCTGAAATTCCTCCAATGTGAGGACCAAAAGGAGAAAGAGTTAAATCCGTTAATAGAATAGGGATATGATGATATGCAAAAATTTTAGAACAAAATATGGAGATTCTGAACAAGATCAGATTGGTTAACCAAAATCGTATAGTGGCTTATAAACAAGGAATACAATCCTTTTTTTTTTTTTTTTTTTTTTTTTTACTTTTTAAAATAAAACATTTTAGGTGTTTATTTTAGAAAACAATATTTCTGAGAGAGGAGGGTTAAAGCTTAATTTAAACAATTATGAAATTAGATTTAATATTACTGTTTCACTTATTAATCTATCCATCCTTAAATCAAGATCAAAAATACGATTGTATAACATTGAGTGAACTTCAATTAATGTTCATTAAAACAATCAGTTATGAATTTAAACTTAAGAAATTTTAAAGTCCTAATTTAATAAAGTTGGATTTTATCTCTTTTTTTTTTTATCACTCACAGAAAGGTTAAGCCTTTCTTATAGGTCTACTGTGAATATAAAAAATTAATTATTTAGAGATTTATACAAAGAAAAACATACCGTCTTTAAGAACAAACAAATCTTTTATTCAAACACTTAAAGTTATAACAACGGAGTTACTTCAAATCATTATAAAAACACAATCTAAACGTTGATCTGTAATATGGGGATTAATTACTTAAATATATTTTGAACCAAACAACACATTTCTAAAATTATCACACTATCATGCTTTTAAGGTTGATCAACTTTGCTGAAATCACTTATTATTTTAATTGCAACTAGGCACAGAGAATCTTAAAAATATAACATTACATTAAAGCTTAACAGTCTAAAGTTTAACAGTCCATCAATTGTAAAAACATTATATAATAGTGTTTTAAAATACGCACTTATCATTCTTAATCTCTCCAAATAGCCATAGATAATTTAAAGTGGGAGAACATACATTTATGAGGAAATAAAAAACTACTTACAAAGTTAGCAGGTTTAATCGAATCATCAGTGGGCAGACTCTATTTCCCTTCCCTCTTGAGAAGAAACAAAACTGTGGACGAGCACCATCTGACGTAATTACACCTCAGGGGGATGGTTTCCTAAATCACCAGAGCATCAGTCAAACTTCACTCTTTCTCAGCGTTTCTTGTAACATCCGCGAGCATTTGAGTTGAGTCTTTTGCTTGCCAACTTTGCGATTCAACCGAACACCTCATATATCTCCCGACGACGGAGGTTTCTCGGACTACCCATATCTTCACAAATCCAGCTCCAACACACACAGCGATCAGTCTTCCTTATTATAAACAAGACAATATTAACGTCTCATAGATAGTTGAGACCCCTCTGGACTGCACAAGGAAAAAAAAATCTTAATCTCTACGCATCTGGAACCATTGACGCTCTCTCACTGACTATCATCTTCATTTCTTTGACCAGCAGCTTTTCGATCATTATCACAAGTACCGCTACGCAACGTCCACTAATTTTTCGAACCAAACGACAGGTATATCAGCCAAACAGCAAGTGTCGTAAACATTCATTCTCCCGCGCTGCTTGAAAAACGGGACCGATCCACTCTGCCAGGGGTACGGGAATGGAAACAAAAGGAAAAAATGGACTCTTCCTGAAGACTACAGCTTGCCGCTCCACTCTGCCGGCCGCTTCATGGGGGAAGGCAGCCATGCTTCACCCCCATGGCGTGTGCTGAAGGGGGGTCCTGTGAGCCTCTGTTTACATGGGCGCCAGCTATCCGCCTGATAGCAGATGCAATTGAAGCCTGTCGTAAACTTACAAAGCCTAATTGCGTATATAGTACACTCATAAGATAACGTAATTCTTATACAGGGCGGACGGTCTTTCTTTTAACCAAAACCAGACTAGGTGACTACAAACACATGATTCAAGGGTATGGGAGAAAACGTACACGACTGTCCAATACAATATGTGTGGTCTTTTACTGAGAAACCTCCCTCCCTGCTATATATCTTTCGTATTTGAAAACAGGAAGCAAAGCTAGACTATAAACGTTGAATTTACTTTGCAAAAAGAAAAAGAAAGAAGAAAAAATAAAAACTGATTTTATTATTATTATTACAATTACTTTTATTTATTTAAATTTTTATTAGAAACAGAAAAAAAAGAGTGCTTTTAAATAAATGTTGAGAAAGTGGTTTAAATAATTAATGTAGATTAAAAAAAAAAATTGGTTGAAACCAACCGTAACAGAGTTACGCATCGGGACGAAATGAAACACCAAACGCGTGGGGTTTTTTTGTGTTATTTTGTAGTTTTAAATAGGCCTAAATCGTCCAAACCATTCAGTACAGTTAAAATTGAAAGACGTATTCAGAAAGATCGTACTCTTGCGTCTCAAATGTCGCAATCAATTCGAAAAAATATTGTTTTTAATCTTTTGAAACAAAAATTTCAAAAAGTGTCATTTTCCCGAAGAACGTTTTTCCACTTATGGCAATGCCCCTCCAGGGCACAATTTTAGAGGTACCGACAAACCAAAAATATGTTCTTAAAACTGAAATTCTTTTCTAATCGACGGCGTTTGCCATATTGCTAAGATCCAAGAAGCACTTCCTAATATTTCCTAGAATCATATTATGGGGTTCAAGCTGACTGCGGAATAAGAGGTATGTTACCATCGGAATTAGTGAATTTTGAAGTATTGTTTCATTGTCCTGGATGGTTAAAAGAGCCATTGAATGACGAAGCGTCTAATGAATTATTTAGAGGTAAGAATATCCAAGAGATAATTTTATAAGAAAAAATAAATTGTGTTGTAAATGTTTCTGAACTTAATGATGATCATCTGGTTTTCAGATATTCCTCTTGGAATAGACTAGTATTAATCATCGCGTGGCGTTTAAGATTTGTAAACAATGCAGGAAAGTCGCTACCAAATTGAATAAATGGTTTTATTCTTAGTCTTGGAGCTTTCAAATACCACAACGTAGATTGTGAAAATAGTCCAGCACCAGTGTTTCCGGGATGAAATATTTGCTTTAAGTCATCACAATCCTTTAAGGTTTTCGAGTAAACTTTTGTATTTAAACCCTTTCCTGGATCACAATTGGATTTTGCGTGTTGGTGAAAGGTTGAGACATGCTAATATTGCAAAAGATCAGACACACCCAATATTATTGCTTAAGTTTCACCACATTACTGCATATAAAGCATTATCATATAACTTATTTGTATGCTGGTCCACAGCTTATTTTAACTGTTCTTCGAACAAGTTTCTGGATTCTAAGTGGTCGTGATGCAATAAGAAAAATTGTGAAGAGTTGCTTAAAGTTTTTTCATGCTGCACCATCTATTAGTACCCAAATAATGGGAGGCCTTCCAGCACGTGTATCACCCAGTCGTCCATTTTCAAAGACTGGAGTTGATTTTGTCGGTTCATTTATGTGTAAGGAGAGAAATCGTAGAAATATCAAATCGTTTAAGAGTTACATTGCTATTTTTATTTGTTTTCTGACTCATGCTATTAACCTTGATTTGGTTTCAGATATGTGAATTTCAGCTCGTTTGGCTGCTCTGTAAAAAATTGTTGCCTGTAGAAGCAAGCCACCTGAATTAGTCAGTGACTGTGCTACAAATTTTAAGAGTGCAAGTAAGGAATTGCGAGAGCCATACAACTACAACTCCGTACTTTTTATTAATAAGGATCAATCACTGCATAATTATGTGACTAATGAAGGCATGATCTGGAAATTAATCCCCTTCTGCTCCACATTTTCGTGGGCTGTTGAAGGCCAACATAAAGTTTGTAAAATCTCATCTGTGTAGAGCAATGGGAAATTCTCTATTTAAACTCGAAGAACTCTTTATATTAGTGTCACAAGCCTGTTTGAACTCAACACCTTTATGTCCGCTGTCAAATATTACAGGTAATCTAGATGTCCTTACACCAGGTCATTTTTTGACTGGTACTCCGTTGATAGCTATTTCATAACTTGATGTTTCTGAAAATCCACCTTCTAGACTCCGTCGTTGCCAATTAACACAGAGAGTATTCCAGCACTTCTGGAAGCGATAGTGTGGAGAATATTTGTCTCAACTCCAGCAATGTCCCAAGTGGCTGCGCTCGACAGCAAATTTAAGAGTCGAAGATTTAGTGCTGATTAAAAATGAACTTTTTCTTCCTCTTCAATGGAAACTGGGAAGAATTATTCAAACATTTTCATATAGTGATAGTTATGTGAGAGTCACCATAGTAAGAACTGCTACAGAAGAATTTAAAAGTCCTATGCCATTTGAATAACAGTTGGCTGAGAACTCTTTTCTTTGTACGCCTTGAAGGTTTCAAGCCCGGCGGTGCATGTTAGACATTAATTTTTTCGTCTGCAATGCTGTGCTCTTCTGTCAAAGCTGAGTGGCTGCAATTTTGTGTGTAAAGTTGTTTTTCTGAAAATGGCAAACCTTTGCTTTTGTTTACGTGTATTATTGGGTGAAATTGGGCTATTCTAAAGTTTTGTAAACCCAGAGGGTTTCATTAAAGTATGATACACTTCACTTTTTTTAATACGTGTTCGAGTTATTTATGAGGCTGTATTTAATTCAATATACAGCCAGCGCTAAACAGCAGTAGTAGGTACTTCTTAATATTGGTATTATAGTAATATATAGTATAGTAATGAGATGAATAAATAAATGAATAAATAAATAAATATATAGTAATATAATAGTGGTAGTATTGTGGTAAGAGTAGTATATAGATTATGGTAGTAGCTTGTATAAAATATAAGGTGATAATAGCTTATATAAAATATAAAATAATGGCTTATATATTAATACAGTGGCTTCATTGTTGGATTGTTCGAAGATTGCGTCATCTTCAGTTCCATCTATTACATAAGTGCGTACGTGCGGAGGGAAATTGAGGATAAATTACCTTTCTAATATAACACATGCACACACAGACACACGTCTGATTTTACAGTATTTCGAGTTTTACTCGATTAAATGAGTTTGGAGGAAAAAAAGCGCGTCTTAGATTCAAGTAAAAATATGGTGCTTCACTCCAAGCCGAAATCGAATTTTCATTCATCATTTTAGCGATAAGGAAGATTAATGATATTTTCAAAACACAAATTTTGCTTTCTCTGAGATATGATGCCACCGGAAAAACTGCTGAAAATGGCCATAATTTGCGTCCCAAAAGCACGGAGGTAGACGCTCTATAAATTGGAATGTAGCTGACAGTCCACACAGTATCACTGACAAAATTATAGTGCACTTCTAGAACTGGCTATGATGTAGATGACACATTTTATAGGACTACAGTTAACAAAAGTTTTCCTGTGTGTTCTACACATCTAAGAGAAAATATCGACCTTTTCTAAATTTTGTAAGCCATCTGAATACAGTGGCACAAGATAGAGTTTCATATCCGTACTATGCTAATTGTAGACGTTGAAGGCATATTCTTCTTGATTTGGCTCCACTTTAAAATCATAATTAATAATGCTTTAGCGCTAACTCCATTTTTTCTTCTTTCGAAATTTATTCTACGATAGCTAAATTGCAATTGCTGCCACAAATTATCGTCTGCGGACATAAGAGTTCAAATTTAAATATCAGACCAACGTATATATATTGCTCATATCGTTTGTTCCTGTCTCGAAAATTTCACTGTTACCTCGTATTAAAGTATCAACATTTTATTTTTTCAATCAAACATATACTCTTTCTAATTATTTGTGTGATATTAAACTTATCAACTCCAATAAAGATTCTAATTATCTTAAGCGTAGGTATTTACTACATGCTGTTAAAAAAAATTGCTGATTATAAATAACTTAAGTAAATAAACAACAATTTTATTATAAATTAATATATTTGAGATATGCTGAAAGTTAGTATGTACAATACAGTTAAACTGTACTGTTTAAAATATAGTAAAACAAAATATAGATTTTCAGAGGCAATTTTGAGATTAAGTCCAAATTTGAAATTACCTATTAATTATAAACTTCATCTTTATAAAATTAAAGAAAAAATTATAAACTATTTTCATAAATTAATAAAAAATTATGAACTTTGTAAAATTATAATTTACAAAATTATAAATTTTAGTTTAATTCATAAATTTATTAGCTAAATTAGTTTAAACTAATAATAAAAAAAAGTGGATGTCATATTTAATTATTTTCAGCTGCCATAATTATTTTCAGACTTAAAAGAAGTAATCGATTTTTATTTATTCATTTTTTTTTTGTCGTAAAAACATTTAATTTTTTTATTTAAGAAAAAGGAGATAATATTTGACAATATTGGCGCTCCTTTGGAAAAATGCCTAATATTTGTAGGCGTTTCAATGGAAATATTTACAATATAAAGTAAATACAGTAAACTCTGTCTAAAGCGGAATAGATCCGTCTTAGACAATATTCAGCCTTAGACAAACTTAGTTAAGTTTGCGATCTATCTATGTCGATGGATTCGCTAGGAATTGAAAATATTTCCGAGTTAGACAGTTTTCAGTCTCACACAGAGTCCGCCTTACACAGAATTCAGTATATATACTATAGGTCGGCACGGCTCAAATTTTTCAGGCACGAGTCCATTTATTTTTCATCGTTCATGGCCCTGCTCGGCCCGGACAAAAATCAATGAAATCAGACCTGACTCAATTTCTAAAAAAAGAACCTATGAGACACATCATTATTCATGTATTCATAATCGTAATCATTTCAGTATTTTGTTATGTGTAAGTGGAAACATCAGAGTGTTGTTGTTAATCAATGAAATGTAGTTGAGATTGTGGTTTTGTACTTTTAGATCTAGAGTCATGTTGTTGACTATATTCTATTTTAATTTTCTTATAGCTTAATAAATAACTAAAGTAATAATTAACTGTAGTATGCTAATATAAACAAAACAAAACATGATGTTAAGAATTAAAGAACCGCGCCGATGTACATTGATTGTTACAAAAATTTAACAATCGTGTTCATAAAACATGGAACTTAGTGTTCAGCATCAACGAAATTATGGAGATTTTTAAGTTACTGTGGTCTATTTATGTTGAATGATAGTTTATTTATTTATTTATTTTGTTATTTGAACTGTTGTAGGTTTTTTATTTATTATTTTGTTTCATATATATGTTATTAGGGGCTTAATATTGTCGCTTTTAGGCATAATGCTGACAATATTTAATAAAATAATATATATTTAGTATGAATATTCTTATGAAGCTCCTCTGACGATTCCATAAGATATTCATAGTTTTCCAATTTTTGCTTTTTCGTTTTATTAAGTTTAATTCATGCAGTATCCTTTCCATTGCTTTTTATAATATGTCATCCTTTGTTTTTCACCTGTGTTCTTATTTTTAAATAAATAAATAAATAAATAAATAAATAAATATATATATATAATCCAGCAGAAACATGATTTTGGCCTGAACTACCACCACCCCCCTCACCAGAAACAAGACAACACAAGAAAACACTGTAGAAAATATATGTAAAAATAAACAGAAACAAGCTGCGGCCTCATCAGCAGTGGGTAAATTCAAAGGCAGCCAAGCATCCGAACAAAAATATTAACAATTAGTGGCAGTGGGTTTTGGCCAGAGCGCTGCGTAGCAAAAAATTCAAAATGTACAGAAACATATTTGAATACTACTTAACAGACGCTCCCCCCACCGTACCCTACGCCACAATATAAGTGAATGCTGTACCAAAATCACAATACTGAATCACCATAGTTGAAACAAATGTCTCTTCGAAAATACACACAACCAATTCAGCCACGTTGCCACAATTAAAAAAGTAAAGCACGATAAACAAACCAAATCCGTTATTCAGTACACAATCCAGATTCGTTCCACGTCGGATGCCAACAAACACAGCCATCATCATAAAACCGTCCTTTTCAGGCTTTAGGAATTACGAGTCATTTACTGTTGAATGTAAGCAATCTATCAATAATGGAGGCAGTCTGCAAAATCTGAATGTTTTTTGATAAAATTTATAGGGATATTGTTTTTATAATATAAATGACTGATAAAATAAAATAGTTCCTTATTAAACACGTTTTTATTTGAACAAATTCGTGTAAAAACGGTAAATTTGACCAATTATAATATTTATATATATATACGTTCGTGAATATTTGAAGACCAATGAATTAATTGATACACAGTAAACGGAAAACTGGTACGCTTATCAAAAACTGAAATTTGTAAACCATTTTTAATCAAAATTTTTAGATCAAGATAATTAGCGAGCTTGTTATCATCATTAGTTTTCTTTAATACTAAAGAGTCAGGGTAAATTTCTTGAGAAATCACCCCAAAATCCCAAATTTTGCAGACTGCCTCCATTATTGATAGATTGCTTACATTTAACAGTAAATGACTCGTAATTCCTAAAGCCTGAAAAGGACGGTTTTATGATGATGGCTGTGTTTGTTGGCATCCGACGTGGAACGAATCTGGATTGTGTACTGAATAACGGATTTGGTTTGTTTATCGTGTTTTACTTTTTTAATTGTTGCAACGTGGCTGAATTGGTTGTGTGTATTTTCGAAGAGACATTTGTTTCAACTATGGTGATTCAGTATTGTGATTTTGGTACAGCATTCACTTATATTGTGACGTAGGGTACGGTGGGGGGAGCGTCTGTTAAGTAGTATTCAAACATGTTTCTGTACATTTTGAATTTTTTGCTACGCAGCGCTCTGGCCGAAACCCACTGCCACTAATTGTTAATCTTTTTGTTCGGATGCTTGGCTGCCTTTGAATTTACCCACTGCTGATGAGGCCGCAGCTTGTTTCTGTTTATTTTTACATATATTTTCTACAGTGTTTTCTTGTGTTGTCTTGTTTCTGGTGAGGGGGGTGGTGGTAGTTCAGGCCAAAATCATGTTTTTGCTGGATTATATTGAATTTGTGTGTTCTAATATGCAGCTTCTGGCGCTGTTCACACGAATATATAGCTGTTTTGTTTGTGATGTGATGGTTACTGCTTATATATATATATATATATATATATATATATATATATATTTGAAAGATTGCTAAAATCGCGTTGTTTTTGATATTTGGAGATCTATTATCAAGTTTTTCTCTTATAAATATGGGTCAGATATCTCTCCATTTTGGTATTGTATTAGTAATGTATTTGTTTTATGATCTTTAAGTCTTTTTTTTTCTCACTAGATGGATATGTGTCTGAGTGGTCGTCCCAAATTCATATTCTTTAGCAATTTTAATGCTAATATGAAGATGAAACCACTCATTTTATTTGTGGAATTATGCATTTGGGACTTGATAATTCTGTATAAATTCCACAAATTTCATTCATTCTATTTATTTCATTCAATTTTTAATTTAATTTCTACTTCTTTTAAATAAGTATTTAATATCTATATTCATAGTGCTGGGGTTACAATTTCGTTGTCAATAAATTATTACTTCCTAAATCATAATTTCAAGTTTCAGTTGGTGTTTCGGTAATGTTTCATTAATGGTTATATATATATATATATATATATATATATATATATATCCTTAGACACATGGTAACATTTTTCTAATTACACTGTGCAACAATGAAATTGCTTCTGAAGTGAAAGTGTGCAATTCTATACAAATTACTATATTGAACACGGATACCATTATAATAAAACATTCTTTGGCTCTTGTTTTAGAAATACAGATGTACAAAGCTAAGTTTTTTTTTTTCAAACATCTATATAAAATTAATATTCGAAAAAAATATATGAATTGTAATCTATAAATTTTGAAACAAAAATAGATTTCTAGAAGCTACAAATGGGCGAATCCAAAATTACAGCTCATTCCATCAAGTGGTTTTTGATTTATACTTAAAAAACTTCCCGCATTGCAGTTTGTTTAGGAACTATATAAAAAGGAATTTAACATAAGGAGTTCCAAACGTTACATCTATTACAAAGAAATTAAAAAAAAACCCAGCGAATTCAGCTTTTATATGGTCATATTATTATTAATCACGCCGAATTATTTAAAAATAAAGTATTTTTATATAGGAAGCATTAACTTAATCGATTTTTGTTCCACATTTTTATAGGAATATATAGTTACAAGTTATGGGAAAAAGAAGGGGGGTGGGGCATAAAAATAAATTTCGCATTTTAATAGGTATTCAACCCCTAGGAAAACAAATGCCATATCTAAGAGCTATACTTTCTTTGTATACTTATTGTAATTAAACGTATGTTTCAATTAAGAGATAATCGTCATTAGATTTTTTTTTAATCCGCCTGGAATATTACGGATCGAGACGAAATTATTCAACACTGGCGCAGCGGGAAAGTGAAAGTTTGTGAATTAAAACCCACTAGAACTAAAAAAAAAAAAAGAAATGCTTTTAACCAAGTTTGTTCCTAATTTTATTTACATTTACTTACTTCTAGCCACTAGGACTTCGTCCTGTTTATATATTTTCGTTAAGTTTTTGGACAGGTGTTCATGTTTATATTTAGTAACTTCTATATAAAGTCATACACCTGCAAATGCTCTTTAAGAAAAGGTGATGGATAAAAAATATATTTTGATAAAAAAAATCAGGACAAGTGCGAGTATGATGCGTTAATTTGGCGTTAGTGCCGATTATGGAAATTCACGAGTTTGTCACGTAACAAATCGGCATAGATTTATAAATTAATGATTTTTGGATTTTTTCCTTTACATGTGTTAAAATACTTTCCTTCTTGTCAAATTTCAAGGTTCTAGGTAACAGGAAGTACCCTATAGATTTTATTCTCAAAATCTATAGGGTACTTCCGGTTTACCTACAACCTTGAAATTTGGCACGAAGGAAGGTTTTATAGCACATATAAAGGGGGAAAAAATAGAAAATCATTAATTTATAATTATTTGACGATTAATTACATGATTTTCCATAATCGGGATTTCCAAAATAAGAATATAAGGTTTTTTTATTTTTATTTTTTTAAGGTACGAAACCCTAAAATTCGGGGTAGGGGAGAGAAAAAAACTATATTCAGATATTGCATTGAAATCAAAGGACACACATTTTGTGAAATTAAGTTTCAAGATTATTATACTTTATTGGATGTTTTTCTTTTTTCATAACAAATCATCAGACTATTTATCAATTAAGTTTTGCAAGAACATCAATCTTTGTAGTATAGTCAGAAAATTATATCATAGATGGCGACACTACTTTTTTTATTTTCCTATCATTGAATTGAGAGAGCTTAGCCATATTTATGTAATGACTATACACAGTGCTGTAGTTGGAAAAAAGTATTTGTGGGAACTCACCTTTTCATAGAGTAGATGTTGATGCTACTGGATTTTTGCTAAGCCAAAAGCTAATTTAAAACATTTAGCCAAAAAGCCGACTTTTTTTTAATTAGCAGTTATAATTATTATATTCCAGTTTTTATAGTATTGTATTTGTATACCATTCATATAAAAGCAATATTTAATCAATCTCATAATAATATTTTCCATTATGAATCAAAATTTAATTGAAATAACAGAAATAAATCCTAAACTTATTGCCACATCTATCCTAGAAGTTTCCATAAAGAACGATAATGAGAGGTGTTTTCTGTGCTCTCTGATTTACGAAAAGCTGTCTCGTCTGATAATCTTCTTCCTGATTGCCACCAAGATTTCACATATGGTTCAGGACAAAATTCTTTTAAGAGAAGTCCTTATGAATATAAGTAAACTGGCTCCTGCAAATAAGGAGTGAATTTTTCCCATCGGTCATGATGTTATTCATACAGCTGAATACTCTTTCGCATTCAGACATTGAAATGGATATAGTATTCACAGTCTGGAGGAAAAAAAAGGCTTGTGTTCGTACGCGATATTTTTTTTTTTTTACAGTAACAAACCAAATATTTCTGGGAACGGCGTTCCCACCCAACTACAGCACTGTACACAGTCGGCAAAATGATTATTTATACACCCTAATATTGTAGCCTAAGTTTTAACCAAATATAAATACATATTTCATATATATTTTTTAAAATATAAAACAACTATCTTAGATCTTATTAATTTGCAAAATTATTAAGAACGGAACCTAAAACTAAAGAATTATCGTTGTACAGGAGAAATCACATTACTGGGCTCCACCAAAAGAAAGTCCTACTGAAAAATGTAAAAAAAGTTGAATTATCATTTACACCTATTGGCTACATAAACAAAAACTATGAGAAAAAACGGAATATGTTTAAAATAAACCCGCATTAGGTGATTTTAGTATGTTATCGAAAAAGACAAAATATGTTTGCAAAACAACTTTAAAAAACTCAACATGTCAAACTTAAAAAGTTACAGAAAACCTTCCAACATCTAGTATGACGGTGACTTCAAATACTAAGAAATCTATATTATAAGGTAATAACATATCTGCGAGTAACGCTGACGTCATATTGACAGTGGCAACACCGGACATATAAATTTCGCTTTTGCTGCAGTTTTTTTTTTCAACTTTTAAACATCGCACAATTTCAATTTTTACACAGTCGAATAAGAAAAAAATATTCTTTGAAGTGAAATTTGTTTGGAAACTGATCTCAATTTACCATTTTTTTATGGTTTTAACAATTATTTTCATGCACCCCTATTACAAAAAGTTATCCTGTTTGCACTTAAAACAATATAAATAGTTCGACATTTGTTTCTAACCAATATTTCATAAGGAAATTAAAACTTCATCAATAAATGAATAAAATAATTTAAATAAAACACAAATTTAACAAACGTGTAATCGAACTACGCTGAAATTGTCTGAATTAAAAGTACTGCTGTAAGTAGTGAAATCTTTGACGATTTCTTCAGCTACTAACTCTTGGCATACGGCTAATATGAAAGTATCGCTTTTAATAAATTTCGAAACTTTATTTAAATACAATATTGGTATTTTTCATATAAAAAGGCTTTTTGGTGTTGCTAGTGGGCAATTTAAATAATATATTAAATGTAAAAAAAAATCCATTAGATTTTTCAATAAAAAAAATGCTTTTCGCCAATATTCTGTAACCCGAGAAGCCCGGGTTGTTTGATCAGCTAGCGCTTTCCATAGTGCAAACATAAAAGAAATTCTACAGAAAATGTTCTCACCGGCGAAGAAAAGAGCAAAAATGTTTGGAGTCTGCCTCGGCTCAAAAAGATAAAGTACAGGATATTTAAAAAAAAAAAAGATTTTCTCTGAGAAGAGCAAGATTGAAAATTTCTTCCCACAAAATAGTCGGAATATATAGTGATATTACGAGGGGCAGTCGGAAAATAAGTTTCCACTGGCGACTGTGGTCAATAAGGACAACAACCCCAGGTTCGTCTGAAAAAAAAAAACGACCAGCTAAGCGGGAGAAGCTCCGCTAGTATATCCTAAAGCTATGATTGTAGTAGCCATAAAATTTACATTTCCTACTCCATTAGAAGCTACACACATCCAAATCATAACATTTCCACCACCATGGTTTAGAGATGGAAGTAAGGGTTTAGGATCTAGAGAAGTTTTACGAGGGCCAGTCGGAAAATAAGTTTCTCCTGACGACTGTGGACAGAGGTGTGTATGAAAGACAAAAAATGTAATGAGACATTAAAGATAAAACATAATTTTATTTTTCCACATAAGTACCAAGTACATTGAGACATTTGTCATACCGTTTTATAAGCTTCAAAAAGCCCTCCAGGAAAAAATCAGGGCTTTACATACGGACGAAGCGTTGAACGGTTATGGGCGAGAGACGACACAGCAGGTGAACGCGAACGTGCAAGACACCGATACACCATTGGGTAGAGGTCGACTGCGATCAAGTAGATGGCGCTGTTGGCTTCGTCCGTATGCAAAGCCCTGATTTTTTCCTGGAGGGCTTTTTGAAGCTTATAAAGCGGTATGACAAATGTCTCAATGTACTTGGTACTTATGTGGAAAAATAAAATTATGTTTTATCTTTAATGTCTCATTACATTTTTTGTCTTTCATACACACTTCTGTCCACAGTCGTCAGGAGAAACTTATTTTCCGACTGGCCCTCGTAAAACTTCTCTAGATCCTAAACCCTTACTTCCATCTCTAAACCATGGTGGTGGAAATGTTATGATTTGGATGTGTGTAGCTTCTAATGGAGTAGGAAATGTAAATTTTATGGCTACTACAATCATAGCTTTAGGATATACTAGCGGAGCTTCTCCCGCTTAGCTGGTCGTTTTTTTTTTCAGACGAACCTGGGGTTGTTGTCCTTATTGCCTTTGGAAGCGGACGCACATGAGGGCTACGCCTACTCCTGTCTCGAATCAAACGAGCCTTGAATTAGTGTGATTTGTTTTATTTTTTGACAAAAATCTTTCGAAATCAATATAGGGTTAGCATCCCCACTGCCTTCGACATCTTACACAAAAGATTATTTTTAATCTTTAAACAAGAATGAAAAATCGTGTTTCAAGCATAGATTATAAAACACTTTCCAACACATTAAGAATACTGAAACAAAAATTCACCTTTTAATAAAGTAAAATATAATGTATAAGTAAACAGTTTGGAAAAACAGAACACATTTGAAAACCCAATTTCAGCAATTGCCATCAACAGTCGGAAATATTTCCGAATTCTTTTGTGTAGCCCTATATATGATATGTATATGTACCACATAGTATCAGTGGCGTAGCTACGTTTTTTGGCGCCCGGGGCAAGAAGAAATTCTGCGCCCCCCTCCCCCTCCCCCTCCTCTAAATTAAAAAAGTCCTTCCGGCCTGTACCGGGAGGAAAAGGTAGCTTTCCTATATCTTCGTTTTAAAATTTTAGCTAATGTTACACGAAAACAGCAAGCTAAAATGCAAAGAAACGTTTACAAAAGATTCGTTAATACTGAATTTGAATAAGAAATTCTCCAAATTATTGAGCAATAGCCAAATTGGCTTCATTTATGAAGACTTATTTTGGTCCCAAATTTGGCGATATTTCACCAAATGTCACCAATTTTGGCGAGAATTTGGCGCTAACGGATATGAATATATAGTTTTATGCGTATGATTGGGAAAATTATTACAACAATGAAAGAAAATAATTTGCGAGTAATCGCGTTAATGTGCTGTTTTGTTTCAAAATGTCAGCCACCCTAGAATTTCAAACTGCTCTATCTCAGCCATTTTTTAAGATAGAGGTAAACCAAAAAATGCTCTGGAATCCTTGTATCAAGACCTAATGGACCCTATTCCCACTGACGTCAAAGTCACGTGCTTTGGGGAAACATTGCCGATATTGTTGTCCTTAATTATGCAACGACTCGTTTGCAACTCAAGCCTGCATGCCATAGAGCAGCAACGGACCAGATTTTCGTGATGTTGAGTCACGTGCTTTGGGGAAACATTTCGGAAATCGTAGCCTCGAACCCAAACGGAGAATAGGGTCCATACGTAATTAAAAAATAAATTTGAATTTTTATTTTTTTTCTATATTTATTTTAGTTTTAAATTTTTAAATGGCCGCCATCTTGAAACAAAATGGCGGACCAAGCTGGCCAACGAACTCGGTCGAGACATTAGTGACCTTAATACACACAATTAGTTTCATCAAAATCGATTCATAAATACGGGCGTTATCGTATGACATAGGTCAGATATATATATATATATATATATATATATAAATCAACATTTGAACGGAGGGTGGTTTTGGGGTGTGGGGGTCATGATCAGTGAAAATATATCGAAATTTTTCGGAACTGCTTTCCTCCGAACGGCTGCAATAGGTAGCTTTATACTTTTTTGTATTGAAAGCTACCTAAAAAATAAGGATATTATTTTTCCTTAAGAGGAAAAAAATATACTTCCGGCTTGTACCATGAGGAAAATGTAGCTTCCCTCTTCCTTGTTTTTAAGATTTTGGCTAATTTTACTCAAACACACGAAACTAAAATGCGTGCAACCCGATTACAGAAGATTCATAGTTTTCGTCAATACTGAATTTGTATATGAAATGCAAAAACTTATTTAGCTGTCGCCAAGTTGACTTCATTTATGGTGACCTACATTTATCGCCAAGATCTTTAGCTAAATACCGTCAAGCTTGACGAGAATTTGACGTTAGCATATATGACTATGTAGTTTTAAGCGCATGAGAGTTGCAACACAAATGATTACAACAATGAAAGTCAATTTACAAGAAACCACGTTTGCTAAAACTTATGAATTAAACCCGATTAAGGAAAAAAAATATGCTGCCTTGTTTCATTTACAAGGTGTGTACACTCTTTTTGATTTCCACGGAGTTCCATATGTCCTACGTAAAAAAATAGAAAATGTTTTTCAATTGACTCATTGTTTTATGTTCTTTCTTTCCTTTTTTTTTAATCTTTTGAACAATACATAAGGTGCATTTCATAAAATTTAAAATAGGATTCTCAGCAATATAAATAAATTATTTTCTAAAAGCAAAAATGTTAAGTAAAAAGTCTTTTTTATTGTATTTTAAAATGTGTCATGACATTTTAACTAATTAACTTTTTGAAAATGTGGTTCTTGCAGTTATAGAGCAGATTTGTAAAGAAAGTATGAAAAAAAAATGTTGCATAAAGTTAAAAATTGTAGGAAAGGTGTGGTTTTAAATTTTTCTTTAAAAATTTTTCAATTAAATACTTTTAAAACAAAATTTATTTTATCTGAAGAATTACGATTTTGCTTTCTTTCAAATCATAAAATTTTCATAAAACAATTTACTAATATCAATAAAAATTGCTTCTTAAACATTTACAACGGTGCACCTTGTTTGCAAATTTTAAATACCGTAAACTCTTTACATTGATTTTAACACTCTTTACCAAGATACATATCTTTGCCCATTCAGATAAAATTTGTTATTTTCTGCCTATTTTTCTTTCTTTTAATCATGATGGTTAATCCTGTTTTTAAAAACAATCTAAAAACTATTTACAAACTTTATAGGCTTGTTGTTTAAAAATAGCGGCATAACTTCCGCTGTGTCTCCGAAAATTATAATATTGTGGCTTAGTCATAAAATGTATGCAGATGATCTCTGCAATAGCATATCATACTTATAATAAATCCCGGATACAACGAGCGAGCGAGGAATTTGATTTCCAGTATAGTAAACCACCAAAAGTTTGGTATATAGTCTGCCCGTTTTTCTAGGAGCAACCCCCCCCCCCCCTCATCCTTCACCAAATTTATTCAAAGCATTCACACACATTGTCAAAATATGTGAGATAATTTCTGTTTAAAGCTCCTCTCAATTGGACGCCCCCGACTACAGAGTTCAGAGAAAAACTCCGTGGCCCTCAAGATATAATCATTTTGTGCTTCCTTTCAGGTACGTAATCAAGTAAGGTACAAATTCAGTTGAGAAATCCTTAGAAACATTCACAGAAGCTCTTTCTTTCATTATTTGGTCGTATATAATAAAATATTTTACTAAAGAAAACATTCACGCACACACACAAATATTTATTGTCGAAATATGTGGGATAATTTCGGTTAAGCGTCTATCAGTTGGGCGCCCCCAACGTTTAATCATTTTGTGCCTCCTTTCAGGTACGTAATCAAGTAAGGTACGAATTCAGTTGAGAAATCCTTAGAAACATTCACAGAAGCTCTTTCTTTCATTATTTGGTCGTATATAATAAAATATTTTACTAAAGAAAACATTCACGCACACACACAAATATTTATTGTCGAAATATGTGGGATAATTTCGGTTAAGCGTCTATCAGTTGGGCGCCCCCAACGTTTAATCATTTTGTGCCTCCTTTCAGGTACGTAATCAAGTAAGGTACAAATTCAGTTGAGAAATCCTTAGAAACATTCACAGAAGCTCTTTCTTTCATTATTTGGTCGTAATAAAATATTTTACTAAAGAAAACATTCACGCACACACACAAATATTTATTGTCGAAATATGTGGGATAATTTCGGTTAAGCGTCTATCAGTTGGGCGCCCCCAACGTTTAATCATTTTGTGCCTCCTTTCAGGTACGTAATCAAGTAAGGTACGAATTCAGTTGAGAAATCCTTAGAAACATTCACAGAAGCTCTTTCTTTCATTATTTGGTCGTATATAATAAAATATTTTACTAAAGAAAACATTCACGCACACACACAAATATTTATTGTCGAAATATGTGGGATAATTTCGGTTAAGCGTCTATCAGTTGGGCGCCCCCAACGTTTAATCATTTTGTGCCTCCTTTCAGGTACGTAATCAAGTAAGGTACAAATTCAGTTGAGAAATCCTTAGAAACATTCACAGAAGCTCTTTCTTTCATTATTTGGTCGTAATAAAATATTTTACTAAAGAAAACATTCACGCACACACACAAATATTTATTGTCGAAATATGTGGGATAATTTCGGTTAAGCGTCTATCAGTTGGGCGCCCCCAACGTTTAATCATTTTGTGCCTCCTTTCAGGTACGTAATCAAGTAAGGTACGAATTCAGTTGAGAAATCCTTAGAAACATTCACAGAAGCTCTTTCTTTCATTATTTGGTCGTATATAATAAAATATTTTACTAAAGAAAACATTCACGCACACACACAAATATTTATTGTCGAAATATGTGGGATAATTTCGGTTAAGCGTCTATCAGTTGGGCGCCCCCAACGTTTAATCATTTTGTGCCTCCTTTCAGGTACGTAATCAAGTAAGGTACAAATTCAGTTGAGAAATCCTTAGAAACATTCACAGAAGCTCTTTCTTTCATTATTTGGTCGTAATAAAATATTTTACTAAAGAAAACATTCACGCACACACACAAATATTTATTGTCGAAATATGTGGGATAATTTCGGTTAAGCGTCTATCAGTTGGGCGCCCCCAACGTCTAATCATTTTGTGCCTCCTTTCAGGTACGTAATCCTGTAAGGTACAAAGTCTGTTGAACTATTCCTAGAAACCTTATTCACAGAAGTTTTTTCTTTCATTATTTGTACATAATAAAATATTTTACTAAAGAAAATATTTACACGCACACACACAAAAGCAATTTTTATTTATTGTCGAAATATATGAGATAATTTCTGTTAATTTTTTTTCTCAATCTGGCGCCCCTTGACAGCGGCGCCCGGGGCGGATGCCCCCCTTGCCCCCCCTTAGCTACGCTACTGCATAGTATATGCTAAACTTTAGTTCAGTTAGGAAACGCATAGCACAGTTGAAAATTCCCCTTCAGCAATTTCCGCCAATAAACGGAAATATACTCGAGATCTTTTATGCAGTTCTGTATATGATTTATAGAATTAATAAACACCGAGTAATATTTTTAAAAATGGTTAAATTTAAAAACGCCTACTACAACAGAAAATGCACTTCTAGCAATTATTGTTCATGTCTGTGACCGAATTCTTTTGTGTGTCCCTGTAAATGAACGATGACTGCTATGTTCCCCATATTCTATAGTAAGAATCTTGTAGTGAAATATTAATTTCAATATGTTTGAAATAGTGTAACATCATTAAAATATACTGCAAAAGTTTTTTTTCCATAGATTGTAATGTAACAGAATTATTTTGAGTGTCCCTGTAAATGAACTATAAAAGCCACGCACTTCATTTTCAATACCGCACATACCATAGTAAACCTCAATTACATATATCAATTACATGACAATTCAAGTATATTTACGTGCGTTAGAGCACGGACAGAGAGACAGACAAGCAAACCGAATTCATAAACACTTTTCAACTGTATTGGAAATTGTTGTAATAGTCTTATCTAAAAGGCACGCGGCAATGGACACAGATTAAATTTAAATTTTCAGTACCGTTGTTCACATTGCTATTGGAACCGTTATGACACTCTTCTAACTTGAGCTTAATCACGTCAGTAACAAAAATTCCGGAGACGTCTTTCAGTTTCAGAAAACAATTGTCAAAAAATCACCGCAAAATATGAAAAAAGCTAAAAATTGCATAAAAAATTCATTAAAGATTAAAAAATCCCAGAGGACAAAATTTACTATATTGGTCTAAAGACTGAAAACAAATTCATTTAACGAATGTCAAAAAATTGGCGCAAAACACAAAAAATAACTTTAAAAAAATAACGATCGCATAAAAATTGCGAAAAATTAAAAAATCGCTGTACGAATAAACTGTATTAAAAAGGGGGCAAAATTTACTATACTGGGCTAAATGATTGAAACTCGATTTCTCTTACTAATGTGGAAAAATCGCCGCAAAACGAGAAAAAAAAACGCTGCAAACCGCATAAAAATTTTAATTAAAACAATCAAATCAAAAATTCTAAAAACTGGCTTCGAGGCGCTTGCTTAGATTCAAACATACAAGTAGCTTCCTGCCAAATCTTATAGCTCTGCGCGCAGTGGTCTCCTCAGAAAAAGATTTGTTGAGCCATAAAATATTGGGTCATGCTAGGAAATAAAACACAGAGAAAACTTTCCAATTCCAACAGGAAAAGATCCTAAACATAATTATCTGGTTACAAAGACATGGCTGTTTTACATTTCTCCAGGCGACTTGCAATTGTTCCACAATCTACACAGCTTAAATGAAGAAAACCACCATGGATGCTATTGGACACTAAAACTAAAGAAAACAATAACAAAAATTCACTATGGAATCTATGCCACAACAGCTTAAAATTTTTATTAAAGCGAAACGACATTAAAAAAAAAAATAACTTGATTTATTATAATTAAATTTGTGTAAATAATTGAATATTTAATAAGCAACCAAATACTCTTTTTTTAAATATATATATATATATATATTTACTTTGTATTTTAAAAGGTTAAAAATCAATTATTTTGTTTTGATATTCATGTAATAAAAATACATTAAAATGATACATTGCAATTCCTTAAATCTAACTCTCTTATTTTATTTTGTTAAAAATGAAACATATTGAGCTGTACAAATAATCATTTTGCAGACTATATACGATCCTAAATGCAGATCTTGAATTAGAAATAAAAAAACACTTTGTAAAATTAAGTTCTAACGTCTAAGATTCATTTTAGATGAAAATCATTCAATTTTATCCGTTAACCCTAGTATACATGCAGTATAGAAGATGTACGGCCCTGAATTTTTATAACCACTATTTTCCAATAGTAACCTTCGCCTTACCTGTAAAACTTTTATTATTAAACATGGCGGCGCTAAATAAATAAAATTCTTGGCACAATATAAATATTACATTTTTATATTACTGAAAGAGCAAGTGTGGCCTTGTTTCTGTGATCATAATACATTTTCCCATTTATGGCTTGCAGAGAAGAGTAACATGAGATTTTACATTTTTGATGGAAGTTGTTTAATATCTAGTAGTCTAAATAACGGATAATCAAAAACTTCACTCAATCCGTAGCCTATGATGGTGTGTTCCAGGTGCTATCGCATCATCGTAGACTTAAGGATTCTTCAAAGATAGTAAGAAACGTATACTATAGATGGCGACACTAAAAATGTAAAATCTAACGCCTTCCGCTTTATTTTTATACCATTGGATTGGCCGCAACCGCATATGAAATAAAGAAATTTTGCAAGGGTTAATTGTAGGGGGCATTAACAATACACGCTTTAAACAAAACTAAATATTGTTTCTAATTCAGTTACATTTTTTCTTATTTTGTGCTATTTTCATTCTAATTGTAAATGCTATACAATATCGCTTTTGCTATAAAAGAAGAAAAATTGCTTCACTATGAGCAAACTCGATCATATGAAGTATGCTATGTTGTTCTGTAATATTATTAGAAGTTCAAAATATAAATTTGGTAGGGCCCTGCGTGGCCGAGTGGTTAAGGTACCCCTCGCTAATCGCTTGAGAACATAGGAGTCAGAGCGACGCGACGGGCTCAACTCCCGTCACCTCCATTGCACCCTCATTGTAGAGGTCTCGGCTATAATTCTTCAGTGATATTATTTCCTTGTGCCTATCTAGTCCTATTTTCGACGATGACTTATAAGCGGACTGTATCAAGCACACAAATCAGATGTCAAACAATCAGATTCACAAACAAACAATCACAAAGTAAAAATGTTTCGTCTAAAAGATGTGAAAGGTTTCAAGAAACAGTCCTTATCCCCTATCCTGCTGCATATTGTAGTTCAAAATAAATATTTAAGGGGTGTAGTTACTTACAGGCATCTAAAAAGGCATTTATTTGTGCTACATTTTTATTTATTTTTCGTTAGAAATCCTTAAATATTATTTATTTGGAATTTAAAAAATATATACCATATGAAAAATAGATTATCTTGTTATGGTTATTATTATCTATTTAATATTTGTAGTTAATTAAATCGTTTTCTTCTTTCAAGAGTTAAAAAAATTGAATATTATTCCTTAATTTTAAAATAATTTAAAACCTTTTGCATTTAATAAACTTCCTAGTTTACTTTTTTTGTATGAACAATTGTATGTCTCCCTCAGTTAATTTCCATATTTAGCAAGAAAAAACAACAACTTATTTTACCCTTTTAGTGTAAATTTACTTTGAATTGCAAATAATAATTAGACTTTTTTGCAATAAAATTGTGGGAAATAAATTTTATAAGGAAAGGTGGGATTATAAGACAGGGCTAATAAATTCCTGTGTAACGTTTCGGATTTGTTCCCTTATTTCAGCTCATATTTTGCACAGAAAAAATAAAGAAACTTTGTTGTATAATTCAAGAACTATGTTTTAACCGCGACCTACGTTATACACGGCCGATGCATGACGTTTAAAATGTCATATGGAGTGGATCATTTTTACCCGGTGATTGGTGCAAAACGGCGCACCCACCGTTTTGCACCAATCGCTGTGTAAAAATAAAATGATCCACTGCATGTGACGTTTTAAACGTCATGCACCGGTCGTGTATAACGTAAGACCTATAAGGGGAGCTGACGCATATCCATTCTGTTGCCCAAAATAACCGCCATATTGTGACCTAGCTCAGCATTAGGAAACCGCACGAGCAGGTGTTCGCCGTCCTCGTTACTGTCACTCGCCGTCCACTAGTACGGTAAGCTAACCGGTTTTAGCTTGGTTTTTGGTCCGCTGGGTCATTAAATGGTGGTATGATTCAGCCTGTATAGTATAACGCAGGTCGCGTTTTAACCGAGTGCAACCCAAAGCAAAATTTTATTTTTTCAATCTTACAAGCTCTTTTGAAAGAACTTTTTTACAGGTGTGAAGGGCTAACCTTATTCAATGTAACATAGTTTTTATATGAATTTGTGTGGGGTATTAAGGGACAAGGGATTTAGGCAAGTTTGCAAAAAAAAAAATTAAACACCAAAAACTGGCTTTAAAAGTTTGAAAAATTCAAAAAAATTAAAAGCTTGTCAGCCCTATATATATTTGTTTGGACCTTGAAGCTTATACATAATGTCACCTTTTTGGTACTTGCCTAATTTTCATTCAATCCTGTATTTGTTTTCTTCAGTAATTTGTTTCAATCGCTATCGTTTCCATTTCTGGTATCGTTCAATTCTTCTTTCGTTTTTCAAATCGCCGATAATGTTTATTTTTCAAACTGTTTATTCTCGATATCCATTCTCAATCTCGTTTTTCAGCCCTTTTCCGGAGTTAGTTACGATCGCTAGTTACGACGTCATTTCATTCATAACGTAATAGTTGAGCATGCGCTGGCCGCCTTGCCGCGGTATCAAGGCACTCTAATTACTTTGCCAATAGGCAGTTTAAGAACATCTCAACTTAGCACATTAGAAAGGGGGCGTTTTCCGAAAGCAGTATTTTGATACTATTTAAAAGGGACGTGAAGGCCGTTGGGAGTGTGAGAGAGAAGCAGCGATAATAAAACGATATTACTAGCATTATTTACCGAATTACTAGCATTTAAAATAGCACCAGAGGAGTCAATAGATATGTACGCTGCTCGCCTCCACAGAATCGCTGACCAACTAAAGGCTATGAATGAGCCAATTAAGGAAATATATCTTTCGTTCCATCTTCTCAGATGGCTCCCTCAAAAATATGACAATCTAGTCCAAAATATACTCCGTTGGCCAGGCTCAAAGTTTGTGTTTTCCGATATCCTGAGCGAACTAGTCGCCAAGGAGTCTCATCTGAAGCTAACATCAGAGGACAAAAATCAATTGGCCGTCCAGTCCCACTTTTCCAGAAGTCGCCCACCAAGTAACACGAGTTACCGACGAAAATTTAAAGGTAGATGCCACAGGTGTGGAAAGATCGGTCCTCTCAAACATCAGTTTAAGCGAGACCTACGTTATACACGGCCGGTGCATGACGTTTAAAACGTCACAGGGAGTGGATCTTTTTTACAGGGTGATTGGTGCAAAGTGGCGCGCCCCTCCGTTTTTAACCAATCACCGTGTAAAAATGATCCACTCCACGTGACGTTTTAAACGTCATGCATCGGCCGTGTATAACGCAGGTCGCGGTTTAAGGCTCCTTCTCCAGCTACATCAGGTCCTGAGTCCTCAGTTGGCACCAGTTCCAGAGAATCTTCTACATCCAGAGCCAGTCCAGCCAGCCCTGTCCATCACCGAAATAGACGTGGAGCTCCTAGATCCAGACCGAGTCGGAAGCCTTAAAGTACATCCCATAGCCAGGTAAACTTCCTCATACAATCTAATCTTAGCAAAGTTAAGGGGGAAGACGATGCTTGGGTATTCGGCACCGGGGCATCGCATCATTTTTGCAAGGATCGAGAACTTTATGTGACTTTTAAGCCTCTTCATAATCATGAACTAGCCGTTGCTGTTGATGGAGCAACTTTCCCGATTGAAGGAACTGGTACTGTTAATCTTGAGTTAAATGGAGCAACTTTGTGTTTAGGGGACGTAATGTATTGTCCAAATTGTGCAACATTCAAAGGAGGGAAAGGGAGAGGTAAGGCCTACACAAATGATAAAACATTATTTAGGGCTACCCTTAAAAATGGGATTTATTACATCCACCCTGATGCCAGTTCTAAAAGTAAAAGAAAAACTGAACCTAGCACCTAGCACCAACATAAAATTTAAACAGGTCCGTTTTGAGGCCTCGATAGTACAAAAAGATGAACTCAAATTATGGCATCGTAGGCTAGGTCACCTCAGTCCCACACTAATAGAACACACACAGAGGTGTAATGGCGTCAGAGGCTTACCACACATTAAAGACCGGAATTTTCAGTGCGAAACTTGCAATCTGAATAAACATAGACGCACATCTTTTAAACCATTAAATCAAATCCGGTCTAAGAAGCCACTTGAACTTTTACATACAGATTTGTGGGGACCTACTACAGTAACTGGTAGAGGTAGTGAAAAATACTTTTTAACAATAACAGATGATTTTTCACGTAAAGCATCAGTTTACCCGTTATGAAGCAAATCACAAATCTTTAAAGTCTTTACAAACCATGTCAAAAGGACCGAACGTTTCCTGAATACGAAAGTTAAACACGTACGTAGTGACAATGGGCGGGAGTTTTCAAACGAAGCTTTTAAAAGATATTTTGAGGAAAATGGAATAAAACCAAGGCAACACTAGATACCGGGCTTGCTCATTCACTCTCAAAACGTCACAAATGGTGGCTGACCGCGACCAGCGATTGGTCCAAAGCAACGCGCCCATCGTTTTGTGCCAATCGCTGTATGTCTTTCCTCCTAGTCAGCCACCTTTTGTGACGTCATCATAATGAATGAGCAAGCCCGGTATCTAGTGTAGCCCTGATAAAACACGAGTTCACGAACACATATACTCCAGAACAAATATGGCGTCTCAGAGCGTCTCAATCAAACACTTGTAGACGGGGCACGTTCAGTATTAAACGAAAGTAAACTAAGTCTGAAGTTTTGGCCGGAAGCCATTTTGTATTTTACTTATACTCTGAACCGTGTTTGCAACAAATCACACAAGAAAACTCCATTTGAATATTATTGTGGAAACAAACCGTCCATAAGACACTTACGTCCTTTTGGCACAGTAGCATATGTGGGGGTGCCCAGACAACTCCGAAGTACCAAGTTTGAGCCTAAAGCTAGAAAGTGTATTTTAGTAGGGTATGCAATGTCTACAAAAGGGTATAGAATTTGGCTGCCATACACAAATAAAATAATAGAAACCATTAATGTAAAATTCAGCGAAGACGCAACCGTACCCAAAAACATCTACGTTGGAAATGAACAAGGCCCTATTTATTCTCTAGGCACAGACCCTTTTGCTAGTTTAGAGCAGCACAACGGAAGCGATCTGGGACCCACTTACACACTATCATCAGAACCTCCCGAAATTGACCCACTAACCGAAATTCAACCTGACAAGTTTCATAAGTCTGTAAGTACAACTACAGAATCAAGCACCTCAGGTTTTTCAGCTTCCGCTGCCGGACATCCATCTACGGATGAGAGTGAGGAGGAGGGCGAGGAGCTTTCAAGAAATTTGAGGAAAGCTACTTGGTTTAGAAAACATGTAACAAGGCCTGATGGAAGGCGTACAGACATTTATCATTATGAGTTGGGAGAAACACAGAGATTAAGGTCAATTACAGAGAGTTCCGTGATTACTGTCTAAAACAGGGAATTAAATTTAATCCAACTATCTTTTGTTTTAGAGGAGCAGACAAATACGAGAGGATTGTACATGGTGCTCAAGCGCTAGTTCTAGTCCAAGCAGTACACCACCACATTCCTCCATTTTAGAATCTAATAACACTGATGCATGCCTAGACCAAGGTTGTACCCAATACAGATAAACAGGCTTTGAAATGACCTCAATGGTAGCTGTGGAAACAAGCAATGGGGGAGGAATTAGCTGTAATTAACAATAGAAAGGTATGGGTCTTAACTAACCTACCACCCAATAAAGAATCTCTCGGATGTAGGTGGGTTTTCACCATTAAACGTAATGATAAAGGGCCATAGCACATACAAAGCAAGACTAAAGTTGGGGAACATCTTACTTGGCAGTGGAGAGAAAGGCTAGCTAGCCTCTTTACGCAGTTTCACCTTAGTAGGACTACCATTTCGGGGGATTATCATTGATTTGGCGAGTAGGAAATCACTTTTGGGATTTAGCATATATATATTCTGCAGAATTTTTTTTTCGCATTCTTTTAAAACTTTAAATGTACTACTTAATCGGTTATATGCAGCCTAACACGAATACATGCTATTTTAAGCAGAATTTTACGCACCATTTTTAAGTGGGGGGGGGGGAGGGAGTTGAATATTTAAATATTTTGAGGAGCATTTAATTTTTATAATGTTGTAATAAGGCTGTTATCAAATCCAAACTGGTTACTTTATGACAATTTTTTAATTCATTTTTGTTCGCAAATAAATGTATCAAATTAGCAAGTGCTCTTATTAAGAAACTTTGTAATCAAAAGACGTTTTCCAATTTTCTGGTAACGCACAAGATCTTTCATAAAATACTGTCAAAAGATCAGGGTCCATAAGCCATGTTCTTGGCCCATGAAATAAGACTAAAATTCGATTAATAAGAATAATACGAACTTTGAGCTTGTGTAAGTCATATAAATCCGAACAAAATGCAAAAACTATTGTTGAAATCATACAGGATAAACCTTCTAACATTAAAAAGTGAAATAATTAAGTCAGTATAACGAAACTGAGTTTTAGTCTATTTCATGGGCCAAAAACATGGCTTATGGACCTTGATCCTTTTGCGTTTTGAAACGAATTCTTGATGTGGCAGCACGATAAAGGAGAAAAACCGGTCGTCACGTGACACTAATCGCTCATAACTCAATAAGAAATTTATTTATCAAAAACTGGAAACTCATTTCGATTCTAAATCGAAATGAATCGTCAGGCATGCCTTTGTCTTTAAAAATGAACCAGAAAATGTGTCAGAAAGTTTCGCGTTGTTTAGCAGGTCATTTGAGAACCACCTTCACAGTGCGGATAACTTTTTAAACTGCATTTATTTTATGTTCAAAAATGCAATTTTAAAAATTAAGTCAAATCTATTGTGACATAAATTAGCAGTATTTAATGAGATTTTTTTGTAATACTTCTCTGTAATACTTTTCTATAATACTTACGTAAGGTTTTTCTATAATATTTGCTGTTAATAAGGTATTTTTAACACTTTTTATCCTTTATCGTGCTGCCACATCAAGAATTCGGTTCAAAGTGCCAACTTTGACAGTATTTTCTGAAAGGTCTTGTGCCTTACCAGAAAAATGGAAAACGTCTTTTGATTGCAAAGTTAGAGCACTTGCTAATTTGATACATTTATTTGCTAACAAAAATGACTTAAATATTTTAAGCAGCAATACCTTTTCTGTTGCATACATAATCATTATTATGCATCATATCATTCACATAATCACATTTCATGTTTTGAATTACGGGAGAACTTCTAAAAATATCTTTAAAATATTCTTCTCAACTTTAAAAAAAATTTAAAAGCAATATTTTCGATTCTTCATTTCGACGGAAGAAGTAAAATATATATTTTTTACAGTAAACAATCAGTGATGTTTTTATCGAGAAAACTATGAACTAATTACTCCTAAGAAGAGTTTAGCGCTAAACATCTGCTAAAAAATGCTAGCCCAGGCACTGAACCGTTTTCAAAGCTTGTACTGCTGTTTTTAGAGCGCGCCTCTGTACCTTTTTATTTTTGAAAATACACTACGTGCTTTAATTAAAAAATATATTCATGATTTAATGTAAAAAAAATATTTAGAAATAACGTTGTGGTTGTTGTCTCGGTTGTCATCATTTTGGAATGCATTAGGTTCATTAAATTGATTGTAAAATACACAGAACATGCATAAAAATCTTTCTTCTGTCCTTATTTTCGAAATAAAAAAAACGTGTTCAGTGTTTATTTAGATTTTAATGCACCCCAAATTCTTATTAAAGTATCTCAACTTAAAAGAACTCAAGATTTTGACTTGGGTCGTGTAGTGTGAAGGTTGTGTTAGCTCTCCGAAGTTATTGGGGGGGCGTTGACCGGTTTGTAGCGACTGGCTGTTGTACTCTGCTTTCTCGTGTGTATTATTTTGGCGTGTGGTTATTGTAATAAAGTAAGTGTATCGTTTCTGCTTTTTCTCGGTTTTGGTCGCATATTTACTGGGTGTTTGTCTATATTTCTGTGCCGTAGCTGTAAGTAGTGTTTTATTTTTCTTGTTTTAACTATGTAACTTGTGGTTTGCATGTCGGGTATGGCCAACTCGGCTTTTAATTTTGTTAATGATGATATTGCTGAACAAGTACCGGCAATTAGCATAGAAATGGGGGATGTTGACAACTATGTCTTAATTAGTGACTCTAACTATCCAAATGTTGCTCGGTCATCTGCACCGGTGTCCTCTCTATTAGATATGGCTGCGGAGAATGATGGAAAGTTCTTTAATATTTTTTTACAAAGTATGGACTCTCGCGCTATACCTACTCGTGACCCTCGTGTCGTGCAGTCTGAACTTAAGGCTAAAGTGACTCATGCGGCTGACACAGATAATATACGGTATACTAGGGCCGGTTGTATAATTATAAGTACTAGACAAGTGGTTTGTGCTAAGGAGGTTTGCAGCCTGGCTGAGTTTTTGGGTGTGGCAGTTAAAATTCGTGTTGTCTGGGAAAACATAACCAACAGATTCCTGCTGTTTAACATTCCGGTGGATATTCCGCTGAATGAGGTCGGCCACGAAATCACTGAAAGTAATAACGTTCAAATTTTGGAACTCCGCCGGTTTCTCCGTAAGGACTCGAAAAATTCAGTGTCTCCGGTTCTTGTGACGGTTATTGGCACATCCATTCCGTCAGAGATAAAAATGTGGTTCATGATACAGAAAATACGTCAATTCATCGACAGACCTCGCCAATGTTCGGTCTGTTTTAAATTCAACCACCCTTCGGGGAAATGTAAATCACCACAGCTCTGCGTCACCTGCGGTTTTCAACATCCTGTAAAATGTGTAAATTGTGAGGGGGAACACCGGTCAGACTTTAATCAGTGTCCTTCGCGGATCTCTGAAGTTGATTTCTTAAAATTCAAAAGTAGCAATTTTCTATCTTTCGTTGACGCGCGCAGAAAATATTCCATAAAGGCTACTCCAGGCAGCTATGCTGAGGTGGCCAGTGTTAAGACATCGGACTTTGAAGAAATGCGAAAATTCATTGAGGCCAGGACCAACAATATGCTCAAAGTATTGGTTGATTTCTCTTCAAAACACTCGGAAAAAATCATCGAAGCGATTAATGCCCTCAGCGTCATGTTGATGAATTGCTTAGCCAAGCTGAGTGAGGCTTCTCCTGAGCGTAAGCGAGCATATAAATCTGGTGGGAGTCATTAAAAAAAAAAACTTTGTTTTTGGGTGTCTGCAAGTGTCAGTTTCCCAGTATTTTACTAACCCAGCTTTGCTCCGCTATTTGTTTTGGGACTTTTTTATTCACTTTTAATGGGGTTCAGTGTGCTTCAATGGAACTGTAGGAGCATATTAAACAAACAATCCTGGCTTAGGTGCCCTCTGTTTACTATAGCGGATGTTCTTGTGTTGCAGGAAACGTTTCTCACGCCAGAAAAATCTTTGGTCATCCCAGGTAAAATCGTCTATCGTCTGGATAGGATTGACCGTCCAGGTGGTGGCCTGGCTATTGCCGTTAATTCTGCTTGGTCGTCCCGTCAACTTAATTTTAACAACCTTGGATTTGCTAATGAGATCATGGGAATTCATCTTGACTACGGATCGGTGCACCTAAATATTATCAACGTTTACTCTTCCTCTGGCCTGATTGTAGCCGACCTCACTAAGATCTGTGATAGGCTTGCTGGATCATCTCTCATTCTTGGTGATTTCAACCTTCACCACCGTCTTTGGGGTTCCCCGGTGTCTTCGCGGGCTAATGATAGCCTCGTTGAGTGGATGTCGGCAAGTACGTTTTGCCTAATGAACTCTACTGCTCCTACCCATGTGGCTCCAAATGGAACATGCTCACTGATAGATCTCTCGCTGTGCACCCCGGATCTCCTCGCCCGTTCTACGATCCATGTCGAAGAAGAATTATATGATAGTGATCACTTCCCAATTACTATTGCAGTGGATCTCTGCACTCCAGTTCAGCCGGGCTTCACCCTTTTCAACTGGTCGCGCATAGGTAAAGAGGTCAATGCAAATCTGCAGACGATTCCTGACATCGATTATCAGTCCTTTCATACGTTAGTTCTCCTGGCCATGAATAAACACAGTTTCTCTAGGTCCATGCCAGCGAAGTGCCTCCCAGCTTGGTAGACGGCAAGGTGCAGCAACCTGAGCAAGCAGAAACAATTCCTCCTTAAAAGAGCCCGTCGCCTGGTGTCTACGGAGTACTGGGTTAAGTACAAACGGACTGCTGCAAAGCTCCGTCAGGTGATGAGAACGGCGAAGCGAAGTTTCTGGGATGCGGAGTGCCGCAAAGCGAATGACCTGCATATTTTAATCAAGATTTTCCGCAAAATCAGAAATAGATCAAGCCCGTCCCCAGAGTCACATTTTTGTATCCAAATTGCCGATTCCTTCAACCCTGATGCAACGGAGCAAGCCGAAGCCTTTGCTAACCAGTTTAGTCAGGAATGTGACCATCAACCTCTCCCTTTCACCTATGGTAATGAAGTAAACAGCCAGCTTAACTCTCCTTTTACTATTCAAGAATTGAAAGATGCCATCAATCGGACAAGAATTATCACTCCGGGTGAGGACAAAGTGAGCGCTGCCTTTTTTAAGACCTTAAATGACCATTCTCTCCAATGTCTGCTGCAGATTTTTAACAACAGCTGGATCTCAGGTGATATCCCGGATGCTTGGTCCTCTGCGGTTATCCTTCCTATCTTAAAGCCTGGTAAACCTAAATCCCATGTCTCCTCCTACCGTCCGATTGCTCTGACCTCTGTTATGTGCAAAATCTGTGAGAGAATTATCTCCTCCCGTATTAATCTTTACCTGCTTAGAAATAAAATAATTGACAGAAGACAGTTGGGTTTCCAACCGTTCCGTGACTGCCATGCTGCCCTTGCCATACTCCATCAGGATCTTTTACTGGCAAAGAAGGAGAGAAAATCCATATTGGGTGTATCCTTAGATATTCAGGCTGCGTATGACTCTGTTTATATAGATGGTCTTATGTATAAATGTGCACAACTGGGCATTACGGGATCGATTCTTCGATGGCTGCATCGCTTTCTTTCCGCTAGAAGGATCAAGGTCTCCTGGAGAGGTGTTCTTTCGACAGCCCGTGGTATCGGTAAAGGAGTGCCCCAGGGCTCTGTTTTGAGTCCGATTCTGTTCACAATCTATTTGGCGGATTTTTATGAAGTGTTGAAGGGTCTTGACATTAAGTTTCTCATATATGCTGATGATATTTTTATATATTGCGCGGCTGCCTCTTTGGAGTCCTGCAGAGAAAAAATCCAAGATGCGCTCAGGCTCATAGTGCAATGGTGCTCCTATTGGAAGCTATCGATCAGAGCAGACAAATGCCATGCCATAAATCTATCAAGGAGGTTGGAGGAATGCGAGTTTCAATTTACTATTAACGGCGGTCTGATTGACTGGTGCTCGGAAATTAAGTTTCTTGGTTTCGTCTTTGCTCGCCGGGGTGGATTTCGCAGACATGCAGAGTACCTTCGGGAAAAAGTTTTTAAAAGAATCAACATTCTTAAGGCCCTGGCCCAGAGGAGTTATGGGGCAAGATCTTACCACCTCCTGACGTTAGCCTCCTCCGCAATTCGAAGCGTCCTTGAATATGGGGCAGCCATCTTAGTCTCAGCATGCAAGATTTTTTTCTAAAGTTGGAGGTTCTGCAGAATTGTGCAATAAGGGTGGCTCTGGGACTTCCGGGGTGGACCCCGATTTTTCTCTTGCGTAAACATGCTGATGCTTTCCCTATTGTAGACAGGATCAGGGATCTAGCTTTCCTGTTCTGGATTAAACAGGTTTCTCTGGGCAGCTGGTCATCTTTCTGGGAATTACGCACGGATGGTTTGGTCTCTTTTGTGGAAAGTTTACCATGTGTTTCTGAGAATATGAATGAGTTCGGCTGCAGGCTGGATCATCTGCTGCGTTTCCAAGTTCCTCTGCCTATGAATACAGATAAAGTACAATTTTTTTCCTCGGGCCTACCTTTTCAGAGTACAGAGCTGGAATCGAGTATTATAGCTCCCCTTTTTGCAGATTTTATCCAAGAGTTTGCGGGATCCTGGAACATCATTGCCACCGATGCATCGAAGTCGCCCTCTCTTACGTCGATCGCGGGCTGCTCACGAACAGGTCAGTTTGGCTATAGAATCCAACAGGTCAACTCTATTTTTTCAGCAGGGGCTCTGGCGATGGGCATGGCTTTGGATGAGCTGGTATCAGCGTCGCTTCCAGTTGTAATACTCACTGATAGCCTGTCTGTTTTATCAGCGCTCCAATCTACGCACTTGAAGTCACCTAAGGTTGTTATCTGGCTTTATAATAAAATTCTTCGTGTTTCAGCCCATATTCCGAAACTCTTCTTGTACTGGGTACCGGGGCACCGGGGGATCCCCTTAAATGAAAAAGCAGACAACCTGGCCAAGAGTGTATCTGATTTTGACACCATGATCGAATGTATCTCTCCAGAAGATTTAATCGGCGCTCAAAAGAAAAAGATTAAGAGTCAGTTTGGGCTCACCTATAGCTCCTGCAAGTATCAGTACTCGCAAGGGAATATTCCCAGTGCTAAACAGACGTTCAGTTGGTCTTGCAATAGACAGGAGGATGTTTTAATTTCAAGGTTTCTGTGTGGTATGCTGATAACCCCTGCGATGTTGGCTCGTTTTAATCTGTTAGCGGATGGCAGTTGCCGCACCTGTGGATTAGCTGACTCCTTGGAGCATATTTTGTTTTGGTGTACTAAATATCAGTCCCAGCGTAGTTATTGTTGGAATAGTGATACTTTGAATAGTGGGTCTTTTCGTTCGATGGTGTGCTTTATTAACGATTTCTGTTCTTCGAAAGACTTTCGCGCAGCTACTCTGCACTTCTTCAATAGTATTGATCGCTTTTAAGTGGGTGTTTTGTTTCGTTGTGTTGTTTGGTTCTTGAATTTGGATAATTAGGGACAACAGCCAAGTAGCTATAGGTCTCATGCCCCCCCCCCCCCTTCAAAGTTCAACGTAACTCAAATATGCTCATATTTAAAGTAAAAGTAATTTTTTTAAATAATCTAATTAAATCTCGTTACAAATTTCATCTCAATTTCAGTTTTAGTACAAATTTCATTCCAAACATTATAATATCACTTTTAAAAAATCTATAGAAATAGAATGGAATTTTTTTTACTTATTCTATTCTAAAATAAATACAATCATATTCACATTTTGGATTACACTGCAGAAATTATTTTAATCCATCTCTATAATCTAATAATATGTTCATAATAAAGAACCTCTTTATTTTTTTTACAGAAAAGTTATTTTATATATTTTATAAACATGCTTAGTATGTACTTCAGGTGAAATTTTCCGAAAAATTCAAATTCATCGAAGTTTTTACCCTATCTTCAATAGTTTAAAAAATGAAACATTTGATTGAACATAAAAATCTACGATCTCCTGTAATGACCGGAGAATTTTCTGTAACACATCAATCACTCTTAACAGTGAGGGGTCGTAGGGTTATAAGTCGGTTTGTTTCAGGCGCCAACATCTCGCCAGAAATTTTTTGCGCGAAGAAATACATGCATCTTTAATATTACAGGTAATTATCATAAAAATGATTATACATTAAGCTAAATAAATTTTGTTTAATCAGTCAATCGTTTTTCAATGGAAAAATATAAAAAAAATCAGATTTAAAGTGCATTTTCTTTCAAATTCAGTAAAGACCTATTTTTTCTCGCGGACGTATACTTCTCTCTAGTATAATGTCCACTGCCAAGTTAGGTCTTCCACAACTGTAGTAGCACAGGGCTACAAACAAATTAAGGGCGAAACTTACGATGAAACCTTTTCACCAGTAGTCAATTTTAGCTTAATTCGCTTTTTATTTGCTGCTTTAGAGTCTTGTCACGGGTGGACTCACTTACAATGTGACGTCAAAGGAGCGTACTTATACGCACCACTAACCGATGAGGTCTACATTAAACAGCCCCCTGGTTTTGAAATAAAAGGAAAAGAACACCTGGTTTGTAAGCTCCAAAGGGCATTACATGAGTTGCATCAGAGCGGTAGAGTGTGGTTCTACGAATTACATAAAGTTTTAATTTATCTTGGTTTTACAAAATTAGATTGGTGCAATTGTGTTTATACATTTTCTGATTACATTGTTTTATTACTATATGTTAACGATTTTGTCATTTTAAGCAAACATCAAAAATACATTGACAAGGTTTTAACTCTTTTAACTAAACACTTTGACATAAAAGTGTTGGGCAAAACCCGTAAGTTGCTTGGGGTAGAGTTTGAGGAAAATGAGGAAGGTGTAGTCTGTATACATCAAATGCAATACATACAGGAAATTTGCACACTTTTGAGGAGTATAACTTTCAAATTTCTTCACTCCCGATTAGAAAAGGGGTTGTCTATTCTAAGTTACAGTGTCCTCAAACAGACGCAGAAATTCAAGAAATGCTTAACTACCCGTATAGAAGTGTGTTAGGGTGCCTATCCTTTTTAACAAGCAGAACACGCCCTGATATTGCTTATGCAGTAAACATATTCAGCCAGTTCCAGAGCAATCCGGGGATAGCTCATTGGGTCGGCCTCTTAAAACTTCTGGGTTACATTAACTATACAAAGCACTACAAATTCAATTTACCGTGTCATAAAATTAACCTGATCACATATACAGACGCGGATTTTTCAGCCTATAATGATGACAGGACATCTATGAGTGGTCAACTACTTATGCTGGACAAAGCTCCGATAACATGGAGAGCTTTCAAACAAAAATCAATATGTTTGTCTACTATGGAATCTGAGTTCGTGGCCTTAACGGAAGCAACTAAATAGCTTCTTTGGTTCAGCCGTATTATCACAGAATGTTGTGATAAACACATATTTTCAGGTCCACAAACTAAACCAACCTTACAGTGCGCAGCAAAAGTTTAGACAATGGTCGATTACGCTTCTGTACTGAGAAGTATGTACCGAATTGTTGCAAGCCAACTGCCATATATTGCTTGTGACTTATACTTTATTCACAAACAATAAATTTTAAATTATACACTTTACATAATATATAATGACAAAAAAAAAATTAACATTGTTGCAAAAATATACATTAAAATACCCATAAATTAAAATTGAATTGCACCTGAATTCTTTACAATTAGTTAAAAAATGCGACTTTCTATCGAAGAAATTAAATCCTGCATCACTTGGGGATCTATTTCGTACCAAGCACGTTCAACAGCAGTTCGAAGTTCATTAAGAGAGGAGTATTGTAGAAAATTTGCATAAACCTTACGAGACATGATGCCCCAAGGGTTTTCGATTGGGTTCAAGTCAGGGCTACACGCGGGCCAATCGAGAACAGTAATATTTTGGGAGTTAAACCAAGTTTTTGTTTTGTATACAACATGAGTGGATGCATTATCTTGCTGAAATACATCTTTGGACCAGCTAGAAGTTTCCCCAAATGGCCGTAAATTGTTCTCCAATGTATGTATGTAGTCTTGCGCTGTTTGGCGATTACTGAGGAACTCTAGAGCTACTTGACCACTAAAGCAAAATGAGACCCATATCATTAAAGAACCACCACCTTATTGTCGACCTTACTGTCGACCCATCTGGGCCCTCCAAATTCCACTTTTTTCGTCACTGAATATCACAGTACGCCACTGGGGTCCATATGACATATGTTTACGAGCCCACTGCATTCTCGTAAATTTGTGGTGAGATTTCAAAGCTGGCTGTTTTTTCATTTTCCTATAAACTAATTTACCTCTTTCCTTAATTCGCCTACGAATCGTATCTGTTGATACAGAAAATCCTGACTCACTTTTAATCTGACTAGCATTCATCATTTGTGTAGATGGCAGTTTCTGGATTCTTCTATCATCTGATTTTCTGGTCACACGAGGCCTTCCAGATCTACGTTTTGCTTTGTAGGAGTCACCCTTAGACAATACTCGATTGACAAACTTCTTTGAACGATTCAAAGTAGCTGAAATTTCTGCAACAGTCTTCCCTTTTGATTTCAACTTCCATATCTCAATTACTTCATCTGCCTGAATCTCTCTAGCTTGTGGCATCTTCAATGACCGTTGCTAATGTAAGGTGCACTTAAATACTTCATGCATGTGACGTCATAGGTTTAACATTTGTATTTTTCCGTGAACAGTTGCCAAAAAGCAAGAAAGTGTCTAAACTTTTGCAATATGCAAATTTCACTTTTTTCAACTAAATTAAATATTATCCAACATTAAAATCATTATTTCCGTCCTAAAATGTTTAAAATATATTTTAAAATGAGTATACCGATTTGTGCAATCCAAGAGTTCGTATTTTTCATTTAAAAGCTAAATATCATCAGTGTCTAAACTTTTGCTGAGGACTGTATTAGTATACAACATGGCAGCAATAGATTTCATTAAATCCCCCATAGAAAACTATACGACTAAACATATTGCGTTAAACTTTTCTTTGTACGCGATTTATTAAACCAAGAGATATTTTTAGTTAAACACGTTAATAGTAAATCCAATCTTTCTGACATTTTTGCAAAACCACTTACAAAAGCTGCTCTACTGAAGTTCATTGAGGCTATATTTATTTTTGGGTCTTAAAAATAAAAATGTACATTTAAAACTTAATTTAAAAAAATATATTTATCTAAAAAAAACTCACCTCTCCTTTTGAATTGTTGAAAAAAAAATATTGTTTCTTTCCTTCAAGCATTAAAAGCTTGTTTAATTTTTTTCTACTTAAATATACAAAGTTTAACTTTATCTCTTTTTGAATTTTTGAATACCGAAACTTGCATGTTTCATGGTATGTCTTTTGATATTAATGTTTGAACCTTGTGATTATACATTTAACTTTTCTGTAATAGCATCGTGTTTATACCTGGTTTTAATTTTTATTTCAGAAGGATTTATTTCAGGAGGATTTGTGTTGTAATTTTTTATATAAGTGTTTATATGCATATACATATATATATATTTACTTGTTATGAATAATTGTGATAAATATTGTTGAATGTGAATATATTAACCAAGTTTTACGGATTAACCATGAATGTTTCTTACCCCCTAACTCACCGTCAACCTCAACTGGCGAGTTACGCTGTAACTCTCGGTTGACCCTGAAATCAAATTCTCCGCTAACTCAACTAGCCGAAAATGGAGGAGAAAACGAAACATAAGTTCAGTAACTGAACTAACCTATTCGTCTACAGTTATTCGACATGCGCATGTGCAATTGAAGCAAAGATGGCGGTTGCGTTGACAAGTGTTTTGACGTTTATTTCGTTTTCAATGCTATTTGTGATGCAGAAAGCAAACGAAATGTTAATTTAAAAAATAATAATAATGTGAAAGAATGTGTTACTTTTAATTAATAGCCCTTTTAGGATATTTTAACTCTGTAAAGTCAAGATTATAGTGATTATTAAGAAAGTTTTCAAGACGTAAAATATCTATTGAGAATATTTGGTAGCGCCATCTAACGAATTTAAAATCAAATGTTCTTACACTCAAATATTGTATATACGATTCAAATCTTTTTTTTTTTTTTTTTTTTTTTTTTTTAAGAATAAAAAACAGCAGTTTTTCTTAAATTTCAGATTTATTCCTACACTTCATGTTTGTTTAAAAAATAAAATTATAGAAGATGGAATTTTGCGTTAAAATATCGTTATAATATATAAAAATGTATATCCGTTTGTAATAGATAAATAATTTGAACTAATATGTACTTGTTAGTTAAAAATAATTATTTTTGTTTGAAAGAAACATTTTTAAGAGGATTATTTGAAAATTTTCGCAGTTCACGAGAATTTTTTCAAACAGCTCTTTAAATTATTATATATGAAATTAAAAAAATATATATATATTAATTATAATAATTTACACATAAAAAACCCCCACCTTTTTGGGTCTCGTATAAGGGATAAATGCTACCAAGCATGCAATTTCATCCAAGATAATTTAATTGAATCTGTAATCAATTATTTTAGTTAAATAAAACACATACATTAGAAATAAATATATGAAAATATCTTTTTATATAATATTCTTGCAAAATAAATAAATCTAGCTCGCTATTTGCTTTTATTCCACTTATTAGTGTTAGCATGGTCATAAAATTGTTTATTAAACGTAGATAATATATATATATATATATTCTTTAATCAAAAAACTTAAAAAAAAAAAAATCCTATAAAATTTTGTAAAAATGAGCATTTTATGACTGTGACAATATTTTTAAACCACCAAATCAAAATGTTAATTCAAAATTTATTTATCAAAAAGTAAACACTCCAATTTCCCTTTAATCAAATAACTAAAAAAAAAACAAAAAAAAACTTGTTAGTTAAAAATAATTATTTTTGTTTGAAAGAAACATTTTTAAGAGGATTATTTGAAAAAAATTCGCAGTTCACAAGAAATTTTTCAAACAGCTTCTAAAATTATTATATATGAAATGAAATATATATATATATATATATATTTTAAATTATTATTATTATTATATATATTATAAATTATTATTTATTTTATATATATATATATATATATATATATATATATATATATATATATATATATATATATATTAATTATAATAATTTACACATAAAAAAACACTTTTTTGGGTCTCGTATAAGGGATAAATGCTACCAAGCATGCAATTTCATCCGAGATAATTTAATTGAATCTGTAATCAATTATTTTAGTTAAATAAAAAACATACATTAGAAATATATGAAAATATCTTTTTATATAATATTTTTGCAAAATAAATAAATCTAGCTCCCTATTTGCTTTTATTCCACTTATTAGTGTTAGCCTGGTCATAAAATTGTTTATTAAACGTAGATAATATATATATTTTTTTCTTTAATCAAAAAACTTAAAAAAAAAAAAAAAAAAAAAAAAAAAATACTATAAAATTTTGTAAAAATGAGCATTTTATGACTGTGACAATATTTCTAAACCACCAAATCAAAATGTTAATTCAAAATTTATTTGTAAATTTATTTATCAAAAAGTAAACACTCCAATTATGCTCTTTCAATACTCTGTTTTGTTTCGTTATTGAAAACTGAATCAAGGGAGGACAGAACCCATAAAGACTATTGCTACGTCATGTGATCCCTTTGGCCAATGAGATATACACATTTCAACCTGCCGTCGAGTAACCCAGAGTCGAATAACCATGTCCCTGAAGTTAACGAAGAATTCGGAATTACCAACCGGCAGTTAGATTCGCGAACCTCGGGTTACTCAACTGAGAGTTGTACGGGAAGTTGAAGGTTGGTGGTGAATTGACCGGTTATTGTTGTGTTATCAGATATTTTCCAGTATAAGTGTCGGGGGGGGGGGGGCAAATGTCAGCCCTATATATATTTTGTTGTACCTTGGAACTTATGCATAATGTCACCTTTTTGGTACTTGCCTAATTTCCATTCAATCCTGTATTTGTTTTCTTCAGTAATTTATTTCAATCGCTATCGTTTCCATTTCTGGTATCATTCAATTCTTTTTTCGTTTTTCAAATCGCCGATAATGTTTATTTTCCAAACTGTTTATTCTCGATATCGATTCTCAATCTCGTTTCTTAGCCATTTTCCGGAGTTACGATCGCTAGTTACGACGTCATTTCATTCATAACGTAATAGTTGAGCATGCGCTCGCCGCCGTGCCGCGGTATCAAGGCACTCTAATTACTTTGCCAATAGGCAGTTTAAGAACTTCTCAACTTAGCACATTAGAAAGGGGGCGTTTTCCGAAAGCAGTATTTTGATACTATTTAAAAGGGACGTGAAGGCCGTTGGGAGTGGGAGAGAGAAGCAGCGATAATAAAACGATATTTGTAGCTGGTAAATAAGCAATGCTAGCGGCTGTTAAGGCGGTATTCAAAAAAAAATATTTTTCCACGCTCAACAACTCAAAATTTTGAGACACATTTACAGACTAATTTTTAAAAGTAATAACAGGAAACTTGGCGACGTGGTTTATAAAGACATTTATAAGGGCCCCATGTTTTTATTTTTCGTTCAATTAATTAGAAATTGATTTACAGACAATTATTTTCACAGTTCGATCATTTTTTTTTTGTTTCCAGCGCTATCGCTTCGGGAAATGCGGTTCAAAATGTCCACTTTGACAGCATTTTTTGAAATATATTCTGCCTTTATCAAAAATCGAGACAATACGGACATTATAAAGTTTCTGAATAAGAGAACCTGCCGATTGGATGCATTTTAGAGCAAAAATGAATTTACGAATGTGTCTCAAAATAAGCAGTTTGGATTTGAATACACCGTTAATAGTTATTGAGTGCGATGGTGGACTTGGAACGTTTTTAAAGTTTTTGTTTTTCCTTCTGCTGAAGTTCTAGTTTTTTGTTCATGGCGATATGTGTTTTTTCTTCAAAGATAAATAATGTGTGGACTTCTCTTCATCTTGTTTTCTTCTCTTCAATTCAATAAGTGATAAAAAAACGCCTGCTTCAATTTGTGTTTCATTAGATTCAATTAATCGTCATGGGAGTTGAAAGTGAACTTTTTTACAAGTGTTTAATGTCTTGAAAGCTTAATTTATCTTATGCTCATATTCATATTTTGCCACCTGTTTTTTTTTTTGTTTTTTTTTTTGCCATGCCATGTGTCATTATATTTTATTTAATTAAATTTTTCTGTCATATTTATCCATCTTTAATTTATTTTGTGATATGTTAATAAACGTTAGTTTCATTTAAAACCTAAAACTGCTTTAGCTATGTGTTATATCTACATCAAACACTTTTGTCACTACCTTGCCAATATTAGACATTGGACTTCCACATACTTTGCTTAATTTAATTCTATTTTAGACCGGTCCCTGTATACGGGCCGAACAAAGCTTCGTCACAGTTGTGGAATGTAATGTACTTTTTGCAAAACCCTTTCTTATGTAAAAAAAGAGAAAATTGTATGATTTTTTTTCTCATTACTCCACCTTGCCCTAAGTTGAGAAAAAGCTACTAAGTTTTCTTGCGGTGTGATTGAAATATTGAATCTCTCTCTATATTATCTTCTTGCTATGACGTCAGTTATTTTTTATGTGCATTAGGGGGACGTTGAACTTAACTTAAATAACAAAAACGGATATTTTTTTATTCCAAAAAGGAATTCTTCAAAAAACTGTTCTATTTTATGTATTCAATAAGTATTTGATTAAAAATTCAATTTACCGAAAGCTTAATATTTTTTATCGTATAAATAGTTAAATGCTCCATGCATTCCAATTTTCAACCTTTTTTCTCCTTTTATTACTTAAAAGGACTTTATTTTAAAAGTTATGCATCCATTTTTGTAATCTGAGAAACAGTTATTAAAAAAAAAGGATAGAAAAGAAAAGCTTGCATGAAAACTTCAAAGATTAATGTACTTTATTACTAAATTGGGGATCTTATAAAACAAACATTCCAAAACGGATGCACAGATTTGTTGTAGTAATTATCAATATTCTCCCGTGGGATTTATTGAAGCACAAAAACCAAAACATTTTGAAATATTTTTTGGGAAAAATACTTTTGAAATTCATTATGATATATTTTCATTAATTACCGTTAAGAAGTATGACGCCACAATTTCTGCTAAATACATAACAATATATATATATTTTTTATTTTACCAAATTAATAACACAAAAATGTTCGTATTGTTGCTTATTTCGAAGTCCACCGTCCCCTTAAAACGTGATCACGAATGCATAATGATGCTATCTGTAAACAGTAGCGTGTCGTGCAGCTTTGATTATGAAGTCAGCACTCAGACTACTTTAGCCGAGAAAAAATATATACACGGGTGTAAATATATGTATTCCTTTTTTATATGAATAAATTCTCAAATGAACCACTAGGCTTACTACAAATAAAATTCCGAAAAATTGTTAAAATATAAAATTTTGCGTCATCCAGATACACTTTTTTGGAGACATTGTGATAAATTTGGTAATAATTTCAAATTCGATTTATGAAGCTATGCTGAACATTAAGCTCTCTCGTAACATCAGATTGTCTTGCACTAGCTTGCACCTTTACTTGCACCTTTACTTGCACCCTTCCAATGCAATGCATTGCAAGTGCACCTGGCAAATGATTTCTTCGGTCGCGATTTTTAATGGGGCTACCTCTCATTACTCGTAGCACTTATACTGGTATTCGAAAAACGAGTAAAATATGCTCCTTTATGCATTATACATTTGGTCATCCATATATATCACAACTGTATTGTTTTTTAACAAGTTTCGAAACACATTATAAATATACTTTTGAAATACACTAGGTGCATCGGTCATTCAGAATGGACACTTTTCAAACTCGTACTGACCATCGTGAATGACGAAAGAGGTATTTCCTGGAGCCCTCTTCAACCTGTATATGAAAAACCGTTTCTTAGATCTATTGTAGTAAATACCTCAGCAGAATTGAATTGATCTATAACGTCATCTATGACTGGCAAAGGAAAATGTTTGTGTATGGTGTTCTTATTAAGAGGCTTGTAATCAATACAGAGTCTCATCGTATTACCTTTTTTTTAACTAACACCACAGGTGATAAAAAATCGGAATATCTTTTTCGAATAATTCCTTGAGCTAGCCACTCCTCAATTTTTTTTTTAATTTTTTCCGTACGGTGCTAATTTTCGAGGGGAAGAACAAATAGGGATTTCGTCAGTCAGGTTAATTTTTATTTTAACATCTACTGTTTTTATTTTTGTAGGTACATAATTTTCAATTAAAGAAGATGATTCTGAACGCCACTTTTTATCAGTAATGTGATTTAAATCAATTTAGGCTCATTCAAGGAATTTACCATGTTAACCAAACTGTTACTTGATTCAATTTCGGTTTTGCACATTTTTACTTCATTTACAGAAACTGTTAAAGCTCCCTGGTGACTGACGTAAGTGCCAACAATTAAATTGAAACTAATTTTACTGTCATTAACGACAAAAGTTGTTATACTATAAATCAAAAATTGATCGTAATCGTACTGCCACTTTTATGTTTCATCGTTTGGCGACCACTGTGTGTTGTTGACTTCTATGTGAGGCTCTGTGCTGTCGCTTGTGTAGCATTTCTTCAATCAGCTATTAAACATTATCCAAGTATTTTTTTATCAGTTATCTAGCATAATCATTTATTTACTCACTTATTTAATAATTTTAAGTGGTTATGGGCCCAGAGTAAAGATTATTTCGGTATTTTAAAGACTCTGATACGATATACTTTCAGTCTGTGTGTTAGGCCTAATTACATGTGACTAGATTGAACTTTCTTCGTGAACTTTATTTTTGAATATAGTATTTTATTATGGAATTTAAAACACAAATGGAGAAGTTAAAAGGCACCATAAACTGGTCTAAGTAGAAAAGACAGGTATAATTATTGTTGTGGTATGAAGTGTTTGATCTCGTGACTGGAGATCGGAAGTTACCGGAATAACTGAGGGCGTCCGCAACAGCCGAATAGCAATCTGCTTATGATAAACAGATTAAAAATTTCACTAAAGATGACGCTTTGGCTCAATTAATTTTAGTTGGAAACATGGACGATGCCAACGTAGGGCTGACTTCAACGGGCGATAGTTCGAAAAGCACATAGGACGAACTCTTATCTGTATATGAACAGAGTTCTGGTCAGAGACTTGACCGCTTGATGGAAATTTTTTTCGCGGCAAGTGAGCAAAACGTCAATGAAAAACGTCGATGAAGACATCGAACACATATAGCGAAATTACAAAGAAATTCCACTGAATTAAATGATGAGCTGAAACATGTTGCAAAAACTGTTTTACCAGACCTCTTGCTGATAAGCAGAATAATGTTTAATCTTCCACAAGAGTACTCTGAGTTCAAGGATTGGGAATATGTCTCCATCGATGAAAGGACTGTCAACAAATTGACCGAAAGAATTCGCTTATTAGAAATGTCGTTACCTCCAAAACATTCACATTCTTCCAGTGCTTTGGTCTATTCTAATAAGAAAACGTTGCAGAAATATGACAGAAAGTGTTATGTTTGCAGAAATGTCGGCCATATTGCAAAAGACTGTTACAAAAACAAGAACAGGGGCAAAGTAGATGATGATGTTTTCATGTGCTTAGTAGAAGGAGTATCAACTTAGGAAGTTTGGTCTGCGGACAGTGGGGCTACCACCCACATGACAAGGTTTAAAAATTATTTTGTGGACTATGAACCGTTTGATGTCCCAAAGAAAGTGTACATAGGTAACAGTGATGCTATTATGGTCAAGGAACTGTAAATGTCGAAATGAAACTTCGTGGAAAACGGGAAAGAAACCACTTAGCTGCAGTTTGGTATGTTCCTGATATCAGCAGAAATCTATTTTCTATTGGCCAAACCTTAGCTATAGGCTTTGAATTTAAAGAATCAAACACTGAATGGGTTTTTATTAGAGATGGTATCAAACGCTTAAAAGGAGTGTGCACAGTTAATAGCTTATATGCTTTGGAATTAAGAGTTTGAGAACCTGTTGTCTCTGTAAATGTTTGTGTTGCTGCAACTAATGATCTGCAACTGTGGTATGAAACGTTGTGTCACCTATATAAGACTCGTGTGAAAGAAATACTTAGCAAACATGATATTAAAGTTACTTCTAAAGAAGATGAACTATGTGAAGGATGTTATCTTGGAAAACAATGCAGAAAAACATTTGGAGTTAGAAAACAATGTCCAACAAAAGTAGGAGAGTTGATTCATGCTGATGTAGCTAGACCAATGCATCATAAATCGCTTGGCAACTAAAGATATTATGTGTCCTTTAAAGACGAGTTTTCTAAATATCGTAGAGTATTTTTTATGCAAATGAAAAGTGACATTTTCAAATGCATGCAAACTTTTGTTAATGAAGCGAAGAATGAAGAATGCTGGCCATGTTATTAAAGAATTCTTAAGTGATGGCGGAAAAGAGTTTCAGAACTCTGAAGGGGGAAAAATTATTGAAGGTGAAGGAACTACACCTCGTGTATCCATGCCATTTACTCCAGAACAAAATGGTGCAGCTGAACGTAAAATCGCACACATGTGGAAAGTGCACGAACCATGCTGCACTCGAAGAAACTTACTTCAAAACTGTGGGTAGAAGCAGTTAACGTGGCGGTATATATTTTGAACGGAACTGGTTCTTCACCAATTAAAGGTAAAAATCCTTATGAATTGTGGTTTGATAAAGAAGTTTCAAGAATTAGTCATCTACGTGTCTTTGGAACTGAATGCTTCGTCCATATACCCAATTTAACAGGAAGAAGTGGGATCGAAAAAGTGTCAGATGTATCTTTGTTGGGTACTGTGGAGAGAAAGATGGCTATAGACTGTACATCAAAGAACAAGACAAAGTTATGTTAAATAGAGATGTTATTTTTCAGAGTGAAAAATTATCTCCCTTGAATACCACACATTCTTCTGAAGATAACTGTGAGAAAATTGTGGAAGTAATAGGCAAATCCCAAGAAAAGCAGACATCGGCAAATGTTGCAACAACTGAAAACCTTTGACAAAGTGAAAGCAACATTGAACATGATGATGAAGTCTCAGATGAAGCTGTGAGTGAAGAAACTAGCTACTAAAGAGATAGAAGCAAGCTAAGAAAGCCTACGAGGTTGGAAAATTATGTTCTTTTAACTGAATATGCTGAACCTGAAACATACAAAAAAGCTGTCTCTTCTGAAAACTCACACAAATGGCAGTGTGCTATGCAAGAAGAAATGGAATCGTTATTGAAGAACAAGACATGGGAGCTAGTTGATCTTCCATCTGAGAAGAAATCAATTGGCAGCCGATGCTTCAAAGTAAAATTGAAGAGTAAAGAGTATTCAAAGTAAAGATGAATGATGATGGATCTGTAGAACGGTTCAAAGCTCGTTTAGTTGCCAAAGGGTTCAACCAAAAGTATGGGATCGATGATTTCTCAGAAACCTTCAGTCTAGTAGTTCGATGGGAAACTATAAGAACAGTTCTGAGTGTTGCGGCTAGCAAGAGACTGAAACTTTCCCAGTTTGATGTTAAAACTGCATTCCTTTATGGAGAACTAACTGAAGAGATCTATATGACTCAACCTGAGGGCTTTAGGGATGTAACTAATAAAGTCTGCAGCCTGTACAAAAGTATAGAGGGTAGTAGGGTATAAACCCCGATAGTAGGACACGTCGGAGTCGGAGGTGGATGGTGGATTGTGAGGGTGGATTTCGGAGGTGGATGGTGGATTTCGGAGGTGGATTAGGGTGGATCTCGGAGGGTGGATTGCGGAGGTAGATAAGATAAGAGGCATGCGTCACTTGGGAGGGTGGATTGGGGTGACTCATGGCAGGTTGATATAGATAAGGAGTATTATTTTAATGAGTTTTAATGGGGGGACTTATAAAATTTCGAAGCCATTTTTTTTTTCGCGGAGAATGGTCTACTAGAGTACGAGGTGAATGTCAACGGATTTTAGCGAATTAGAAATGTAATTAATTTTAATTGGAGAACTTAAGAAATGTTTGCGATTTTTTTTCCAACTAGAGTAGGCATACATGTTAGAGTATATTTGAGGTGAATTTTAAAAGTCAATAAGGGTTTAATTAAAAATAGTGATTAATTTTAATGGGAGAATTTAAGAAATTTTGGCGAGGATTTTTTTTCTTAACGCGAGTACGCAGTTTGAAGGGTCGATGTGAATGAAAAATATTAACTAAAAAGGGTCATTCATTCATTTTAATGGGCGTACTTCAACATTTTTGGGGCAAACGGACGTGTATTAATGAATTCCATATAGGTTGTGGTAAAAAATATAGGGTCCCGTATGAATTATACTGTACTCAATTGAATAGCTCCCTCACCTCCCCCTCCCCCTCGCTTTTTTACCCAGAGGGGCCCTTCGATAGACTAACAATACACACTTCCAAAAGTATAGAGTAATATAAAATGAAGAATTTTAACGTATATGTAATTAAACAAGAATGAAAAATCATGTGTAGCGGCATAATTCATGAATCACTTTCCAACAGGATCGAAATGTTATGCGAACAAAATATAATTTTACCATCGAGTGCATAGTGAATTAAAATAGTGAACCGATCCCCTTTTTAATAAAAAGGCGTCTTTCACAAAAATCCAATTATGCATAAGATCCCTTCCTAAAATCAGGTAATTTACACCTTACCTTTTTTTTCAATTCAAGTTAGGCTAAAAGTACAACTTACACATCGATAGGTTCAAAATACAGGGACCCTTCAAAAGAAACTTTGAAAAGTTATAGATATTGGACCCTTCACAAAAAATTGGACAAATCCCCTTTTTAATAAAAAGTGGCCCTTCACAAAAAATCCAATGAATTATTCCAATGAATAAACCCTTCATACATTCAGTTCATTGATCCTTTTTTCCCCCCTTCGAAGTGTGAACTCGCATTAGACTATAGGAACCCTTCATAAAATAATTTATACATGCTGTATTCGAAAAAAACCCTTCACAAAGTATTGTAGGAGTCCCCTGTTTGAATAAAAAGGCCCCATCACAAAAAATTGAAAAGTGTGTTAGAGGAATCTTATGATATAAGAAAATAATTAATATTTTTTTAACTGAGCCCTCCTCCACCCGCTATATATATTTGATATAGCGCCCCAGTATTTTTGCAGCAAGCTCTTTTTTTTCAAGAGTGTATGAAAACTATTATTCTCATACGAAAAATTCGCACTTAGGCGAAAAAATTCAACTTATGAAGAAAAAAAAAATATTTTTTTAACTGGGCCCTCCACCGCCCGATATATTTCTTATAGCGCCCCAGTTTTTTTGAAGAATTTAACAGCAAGCTCTTTTTTAATTCAATATTTCATATATGAAAACTATTATTCTCATATGAAAAATTCGCACGTAGGCGAAAGAAATGCAACTTATGAAGTAAATAATAACTATTATTTTTTACTAAAATCATTCAGAATTAATAGTATCTAATTTTTCATATGTGAAAATTAAATTCTCTAACTTTTCCATGCTACACAAGTCCAGGCAGGCTTTCTTATTGCTATAGTCATCGGAGGTAATCCCCCAACCCTGTTTGAATAAAAAGGGCCCTTCACAAAAATCCAATTATGCATAAGAACCCTTCCTAAAATCAGGTAATTTATACCTTACCCTTTTTTTTTCAATTCAAGTTAGGCTAAAAGTACAACTTACACATCGATATGTACAAAATATAGAAATCCTTCGAAAGAAACTTTGAAAAGTTATAGATATTAAGCTACCTTCACAAAATAATAAAACCCTATTCGAATCCCAGCGCCTTTCACAAAATAAATCCAATAGATTCATGTTACATTACGGTAATAGGAATACGAGAGAGGCATTGACCTTTCATAAAAATGCAAGGTTCGCTGTTTGAATGAAAAGGCTCCCCTTCACAATATACCCTGTAAAAATATTATGATTCCACAGATATTTTAAGAAATAGACTGATATTTTCAAATGAGTACGTATTCATGCGATGTGCAAATAGGTTTTACACGAATGCATTTTTAGTTTAACGTGTAAAATATAGATTTTAGAAAAAGGATTCATGTTTTACCAAATTTTTCATACAAATCTGTAAAATAGGGTAGAGCGTTTCATGAAAATTAATTGAATTTCGAGTGATTATGCTTTAAAAAATATATTTTAGCATTGAAATTAAGAAAAAAAGACGGCTATCCCTTTTCCCCTCAATAGACGGATTGCTGAATCACAATGAGTCATATTAGCAGATAAGCGAAGATCTTGCTTTGACTTGATTCCTTTCTTAGATTATGAATCACTCACGATAAGAAATACCTGACACATTTTTTGTAGGCAAATGTACGAAATTAGCTATATAGTATTCCACTTATTAATCTGTTAAGTTTTAAAATGCTTCAATGAAAAATAATAACTAAGAAATAAAATTAAAAATGTTCATTAATTAATTTTAATTGGTGAACTTAAACATTTTTGGACCAAACAGATGGGTTTTAAGGAAATCGATGCATGTTACGGTAAAAAATACAGGGTCCAGTATGAATTATACCACACTATATTTAATAGCTACCCCCTCCCTTTTTTTACCCAGAGAGCTCCCTCGATAGAAGTTAGGCTTCACACACACAATATACACACTTAAAAAATATATAGAGTGATATAAAAAGAAGAATTTCAACGTATATATATATATATATATATATATATACATAATAGTAAATTATGAAAAATCATGCATAGGTGGTATAATTTATGAATCACTTTTCAACATTATTGCAATATTATGTGAACTAAATATAATTTTACAATCTAGTGTAAGTCAGATTTTACTTTCAAATGTTTAAATTTATGAATGGAGAGGTAAACATGCTTGTGAAAGGTCTATTTTTAAGACGAAACAGTGTGTGAAGGGCCCTGTTTTAAGGTTAAAAGTTTCGTGAAGGGCCCTAATTTAAAGTTTCGTGAAGGGGTCTGTTTAAAGGACCCTGTTTTGAAATGACTTAAGAACGGACAATTTATTCCTAAACATATTCACAACTACAACTTTGTATACATTATGAAAATACATGATTATATTTATACATTATGCCATAGTTTTTGAAATATTTATCCAAAGTTAGATTCATACAATAAAGCGAGATTGATACCGTTAATGTATACGAATTCCTTCATGTTACCCTCTATAGTTTCAACTCGATTCGTTATATATGCTTCAATGAAAAATAATAACTAAGAAATAAAATTAAAAATAGTAATTAAAAGGTAGCATTATGAATTTTTGGGATAAGAGATTGGTGTTAATTAAATAGGTTAATGAATCTAATTCGATACGTCTTGCTAAAATAGAAATTACACTAAAAATACAGAGTCCCTTATAATATATATGAATTACACTGCACTAAATTTAATACCACCCTCCCCTATTTTCATAGAAATGGCTTCAATATAATTTAGGCTAACAATATTCACTTCAAAAAATACATAGTGACACACAAGAAGGATATGAATTCAATATGTACTACTACTTATGCAAAATATAATTTCTCTTATCGTATAAAATATATTAACAAGACCTGTAAAAATATATTGAGAAGACATGAACTATTAATACATGATTTAAAAGATATTGGCTATATAACATATATATATATATATATAGAAATATATATATAAAAATTTATCGTTACCTAAAAATTTCAAACACGATTTATTGGACTTCACCCAAATTCAACTAGATTCTTCACCACGTGGTTCGATGACATCACTGATCGCGATAACATTCTAGATAAGATTCACTGATAATTCACTGATAAAAACACGTTCCAATTCATTTCTTCTAAAGCAAGTATACGAGTTGATTGTAAGGTCTCGGTATGTAGATATATATAGTAGGTTAGTAGTGATATATTTTTAAAGTACTTTTTATTATGTGTTAAAAGAAATGGTTATTTTTTCTTTACGTAGGGTAGTCAAAATTAAAACATAAAATATTAAATTTAATCTTTAGTAATATAAAGACTTACACCTACAGAAACGCAGACATCCTTTTAGTTATATTCATGCAGACTTTAAGATACATCACATATGTTCTTTCTTTTACCATGACACATAGGGATTTTTTTTTATGTATGTCACGTGACTATCTAAAGCGAGATTGATACTTAAAACCATTAATATATGTGAATTCTTTCGTATAGCCCTGTATAGATGCTACTCACCATATATACACGTATATATATATATACTAAGTCTGTTAAGTTTTAAAATGCATCATTGAATATTCAATGAAAAATAACAACTAACAAATATTAATTAAGAGATATGCTAATGTTCGAACTTATAAAATTTTTGGGTGAACAGATCAGTTTTAATTAAATATGTTAATGAATCTAATTCAATACAAGTCGTGTTAAAATAGAGATTATAGTGAAAATAGAGGATCCCCTATAATACACACTAATTATACTGCATTAATGCACTACCCCACTTATATTATCACAGAAATACCTTCGATAAAATTTAGACTATCAATACATACAAAATATATACAGAGCGCCCAGAAAAAGGGTAGGAATGAATGAAGAATTTTAACATAAATTAAAAAATAGGATCTACAGTAAGTGACTGTAAATAAATATGAAGGAAAAATCATGCGTCATGGTATACTTTATGAAACACTTTCCAAATGGGACTATCGTTAATACTTTGAAAAACTATTGAAATATGCGAATTAGATTAAATAATTCATACTGGAAATGTATTTTAAAAAAATTACAGATTTCGTTTCTTTCTTTTTTTTTCACTTAGATATAATTATAAGGCTTCTTTTACAATAAAGACATGATTCTTGTGGAGAGATTGAAAACTAGTATTTTATTGAATCAGCCTATATATGTTTGGTTTGCTATACTAGAGGTCTCTAAACTTTGCATATATGATTTCCATTATAACTTTATAAAGAATACTTATCTTACCATATTCAAACACACAATATTTATAAGGATATAGAACAATATCGTGATTTCTTTAACTTCTCTAAGTATTGAAAACCAAATCGTCTAAACCGCACAAGTTTCGAACCCACAAACATATAATCAGACTTGTCATTTTATACCCAGGACGCTAACCACAGGGCTAAGTGAGCCCCCGCTTATTTTATAGTCACCACGCTGACTATTGGGCTTAGTGAGTCCCAGGCTAACTTATACCCACCACGCTAACTATTGGGCTTAGTGAACCCCCGCTTATTTTATAGCCACCATGCTAACCACAGGGCTAAGTGAGCCCCCCCCCCCCGCTTATTTTATAGTCACCATGCGAACTATTAGGGTGAGTGAGCACCAGGCTATTTTATACCCACCATGCTAACTACTGGGCTGAGTGAGCCCCATGCTATTTTATACCCACCACGCTTACTGGGCTTAGTGAGCCCCCGCTTATTTTATAGTCACCACGATAACTACTGGGCTGATCAAGCCCCAGGTATTTTATAACCATCACGCTAACTACTGGGCTGAGTGAGCCCCAGGTTATTTAGTCGCATGAATATGATTTCCAAGGTATATGTCCTAACTTGATTTAGACCATTGCCTATGGTAAAATAAAGCTGCGAAGTAAATTGGTAAACTCTGTACATTTCTCTCGAAAACTCACTTCTATTTTATTAAATATCTGTAGAAATCAGCATAAGTTTATTAAAATTATATACATTCTCATTAGTTTATGAATCTACTAACTTATAATATCTATATGGTAACTTAGATTATTAGTATTCCCACTTAAAAATTTCTTTTGTAGATTTAATATGATAAACACTAACATGAGACTGACTAAACTTTTACCATTTTCATTTCAACTTAGTTTTAGGAAATTTATCTACATAGCTTTAAATTTTACTGTTTAGTAAGTCTATTATTTCAAAGTATTATTTTTTAGTTCTAATATTCAAAACATATTCATATCGTTTTACATAGTAGGTATCAAATTAAATTAAAGTCATATTAAAAATATATACACAAATACTATTCTTACCTAACACTCTCACACCAAGGCTCTGAGAAAAGTGAATGCTTGTTCAGGGCCTTGTGCTTAGCTAGCTGGCGTGTTAGGTAAGAATAGTATTTGTGTATATATTTTTAATATGACTTTAATTTAATTTGATACCTACTATGTAAAACGATATGAATATGTTTTGAATATTAGAACTAAAAAATAATACTTTGAAATAATAGACTTACTAAACAGTAAAATTTAAAGCTATGTAGATAAATTTCCTAAAACTAAGTTGAAATGAAAATGGTAAAAGTTTAGTCAGTCTCATGTTAGTGTTTATCATATTAAATCTACAAAAGAAATTTTTAAGTGGGAATACTAATAATCTAAGTTACCATATAGATATTATAAGTTAGTAGATTCATAAACTAATGAGAATGTATATAATTTTAATAAACTATGCTGATTTCTACAGATATTTAATAAAATAGAAGTGAGTTTTCGAGATAAATGTACAGAGTTTACCAATTTACTTTGCAGCTTTATTTTACCATAGGCAATGGTCTAAATCAAGTTAGGACATATACCTTGGAAATCATATTCATGCGACTAAATAACCTGGGGCTCACTCAGCCCAGTAGTTAGCGTGATGGTTATAAAATACCTGGGGCTTAATCAGCCCAGTAGTTATCGTGTTGACTATATAATAAGCGGGGGCTCACTTAGCCCTGTGGTTAGCGTGGTGACTATAAAATAAGCGGGGGCTCACTAAGCCCAGTAAGCGTGGTGGGTATAAAATAGCCTGGGGCTCACTCAGCCCAGTAGTTAGCGTGGTGGGTATAAAATAGCCTGGGGCTCACTCAGCCCAGTAGTTAGCGTGGTGGGTATAAAATAGCCTGGTGCTCACTCACCCTAATAGTTCGCATGGTGACTATAAAATAAGCGGGGGGGGGGGGGGTTACTTAGCCCTGTGGTTAGCATGGTGGCTATAAAATAAGCGGGGGTTCACTAAGCCCAATAGTTAGCGTGGTGGGTATAAGTTAGCCTGGGACTCACTAAGCCCAATAGTCAGCGTGGTGACTATAAAATAAGCGAGGGCTCACTTAGCCCTGTGGTTAGCGTCCTGGGTATAAAATGACAAGTCTGATTATATGTTTGTGAGTTCGAAACTTGTGCGGTTTAGACAATGTGGTTTTGAATACTTAGAGAAGTTAAAGAAATCACGATATTGTTATATATCCTTATAAATATTGTGTGTTTGAATATGGTAAGATAAGTATTCTTTATAAAGTTATAATGGAAATCATATATGCAAAGTTTAGAGACCTCTAGTATAGCAAACCCAACATATATAGGCCGATTCAATAAAATTAGTTTTCAATCTCTCCACAAGAATCAGGTCTTTATTGTAAAAGAAGCCTTATAATTATATCTAAGTGAAAAAAAAAGAAAGAAACGAAATCTGCAATTTTTTAAAAATACATTTCCAGTATGAATTATTTAATCTAATTCACATATTTCAATAGTTTTTCAAAGTATTAACGATAGTCCCATTTGGAAAGTGTTTCATGAAGTATACCATGACGCATGATTTTTCCTTCATATTTATTTATAGTCACTTACTGTAGATCCAATTTTTTAATTTATGTTAAAATTCTTCATTCATTCCTACCTTTTTCTGGGCACTCTGTATATATTTTGTATGCATTGATAGTCTAAATTTTATCGAAGGTATTTCTGTGATAATATAAGTGGGGTAGTGCATTAATGCAGTATAATTAGTGTATATTATAGGGGATCCTTTATTTTCACTATAATCTCTATTTTAACACGACTTGTATTGAATTAGATTCATTAACATATTTAATTAAAACCGATCTGTTCACCCAAAAATTTTATAAGTCCGAACATTAGCATATCTCTTAATTAATATTTGTTAGTTGTTATTTTTCATTGAATATTCAATGATGCATTTTAAAACTTAACAGACTTAGTATATATATATATATATATACGTGTATATATGGTGAGTAGCATCTATACAGGGCTATACGAAAGAATTCACATATATTAATGGTTTTAAGTATCAATCTCGCTTTAGATAGTCACGTGACATACATTTAAAAAAATCCCTATGTGTCATGGTAAAAGAAAGAACATATGTGATATATCTTAAAGTCTGCATGAATATAAATAAAAGGTTGTCTGCGTTTCTGTAGGTGTAAGTCTTTATATTACTAAAGATTAAATTTAATATTTTGTTTTAATTTTGACTGTCCTACGTAAAGAAAAAATAACCATTTCTTTTAACACATAATAAAAAGTACTTTAAAAATATATTACTACTAACCTACTATATATATCTACATACCTAGACCTTACAATCAACTCGTATACTTGCTTTAGAAGAAATGAATTGAAACGTGTTTTTATCAGTGAATTATCAGTGAATCTTATCTAGAATGTTATCGCGATCAGTGATGTCATCGAACCACGTGGTGAAGAATCTAGTTGAATTTGGGTGAAGTCCAGTAAATCGTGTTTGAAATTTTTAGGTAACGATAAATTTTTATATATATATTTCTATATATATATAAATGTTTTATATAGCCAATATCTTTTAAATCATGTATTAATAGTTCATGTCTTCTCAATATATTTTTACAGGTCTTGTTAATATATTTTATACGATAAGAGAAATTATATTTTGCATAAGTAGTAGTACATATTGAATTCATATCCTTCTTGTGTGTCACGATGTATTTTTTGAAGTGAATATTGTTAGTCTAAATTATATTAAAGCCATTTCTATGAAAATAGGGGAGGGTGGTATTAAATTTAGTGCAGTGTAATTCATATATATTATAAGGGACTCTGTATTTTTAGTGTAATTTCTATTTTAGCAAGACTTGTATCGAATTAGATTCATTAACCTATTTAATTAACACCAATCTCTTATCCCAAAAATTCATAATGCTACCTTTTAATTACTATTTTTAATTTTATTTCTTAGTTATTATTTTTCATTGAAGCATATATAACGAATCGAGTTGAAACTATAGAGGGAACATGAAGGAATTCGTATATGTTAACGGTATCAATCTCACTTTATTGTATGAATCTAACTTTAGAAAAATATTTCAAAAACTATGGCATAATGTATAAATATAATCATGTATTTTCATAATGTATACAAAGTTGTAGTTGTGAATATGTTTAGGAATAAATTGTCCGTTCTTAAGTCATTTCAAAACAGGGTCCTTTAAACAGATCCCTTCACGAAACTTTAAAACAGAACCCTTCACGAAACTTTTAACCTTAAAACAGGGCCCTTCACACACTGTTTCGTCTTAAAAATAGACCTTTCACAAGCATGTTACCTCTCCATTCATAAATTTAAACATTTGAAAGTAAAATCTGACTTACACTAGATTGTAAAATTATATTTAGTTCACATAATATTGCAATAATGTTGAAAAGTGATTCATAAATTATACCACCTATGCATGATTTTTCATAATTTACTATTATGTATATATATATATATATATATATATATATACGTTGAAATTCTTCTTTTTATATCACTCTATATATTTTTTAAGTGTGTATATTGTGTGTGTGAAGCCTAACTTCTATCGAGGGGGCTCTCTGGGTAGAAAAAGGGAGGGGGTAGCTATTAAATATACTGTGGTATAATTCATAAGTGCGAATTTTTCGTAATAGAATAATAGTTTTCATACACTCTTGAAAAAAAAGGAGCTTGCTGCAAAAATACTGGGGCGCTATATCAAATATATATAGCGGGGGGAGGAGGGGTCAGTTAAAAAAATATTAATTATTTTCTTATATCATAAGATTCCTCTAACACACTTTTCAATTTTTTGTGATGGGGCCTTTTTATTCAAACAGGGGACTCCTACAATACTTTGTGAAGGGTTTTTTTTCGAATACGGCATGTATAAATTATTTTATGAAGGGTTCCTATAGTCTAATGCGAGTTCACACTTCGAAGGGGGGAAAAAAGGATCAATGAACTGAATGTATGAAGGGTTTATTCATTGGAATAATTCATTGGATTTTTTGTGAAGGGCTACTTTTTATTAAAAAGGGGATTTGTCCAATTTTTTGTGAAGGGTCCAATATCTATAACTTTTCAAAGTTTCTTTTGAAGGGTCCCTGTATTTTGAACCTATCGATGTGTAAGTTGTACTTTTAGCCTAACTTGAATTGAAAAAAAAGGTAAGGTGTAAATTACCTGATTTTAGGAAGGGATCTTATGCATAATTGGATTTTTGTGAAGGACGCCTTTTTATTAAAAAGGGGATCGGTTCACTATTTTAATTCACTATGCACTCGATGGTAAAATTATATTTTGTTCGCATAACATTTCGATCCTGTTGGAAAGTGATTCATGAATTATGCCGCTACGCATGATTTTTCATTCTTGTTTAATTACATATACGTTAAAATTCTTCATTTTATATTACTCTATACTTTTGGAAGTGTGTATTGTTAGTCTATCGAAGGGCCCCTCTGGGTAAAAAAGCGAGGGGGAGGGGGAGGGGAGGGAGCTATTCAATTGAGTACAGTATAATTCATACGGGACCCTATATTTTTTACCACAACCTATATGGAATTCATTAATACACGTCCGTTTGCCCCAAAAAACTTGAAGTACGCCCATTAAAATGAATGAATGACCCTTTTTAGTTAATATTTTTCATTCACATCGACCCTTCAAACTGCGTACTCGCGTTAAGGAAAAAAATCCTCGCCAAAATTTCTTAATTCTCCCATTAAAATTAATCACTATTTTTAATTAAACCCTTATTGACTTTTAAAAATCACCTCAAATATACTCTAACATGTATGCCTACTCTAGTTGGAAAAAAAAATCGCAAACATTTCTTAAGTTCTCCAATTAAAATTAATTACATTTCTAATTCGCTAAAATCCGTTGACATTCACCTCGTACTCTAGTAGACCATTCTCCGCGAAAAAAAATGGCTTCGAAATTTTATAAGTCCTCCTATTAAAACTCATTAAAATAATAGTCCTTATCTATATCAACCTGCCATGAGTCACCCCAATCCACCCTCCCAAGTGACGCATGCCTCTTATCTTATCTACCGCCGCAATCCACCCTCCGAGATCCACCCAGATTCACCCTCCGAAATCCACCCTAATCCACCTCCGAAATCCACCATCCACCTCCGAAATCCACCATCACAATCCACCATCCACCTCCGACTCCGACGTGACCTACTATCGGTGTTTATACCCTACTGAGGGTGCAAAATGTTATCTATCACCGACCTTTAATTTCTCAACCGTTGGTTGTAGACATATAGTTCCAATTACAAAAGCGTTTAAAATGAGGTAAATATTCATGTTGTGGCGTTAATTAAAGTAAAAAATCAATTTTATAAAAATTACGAAATCTAACATTTTATACGGTCCCCCGGCCCCTATAGTTATATTTAGTAAATGTTTGCAAATATCATAACAAATACAACACAAAAATTTTGACTTCTGTACGATCAAAATTGACACAGTTATTAAATTTCAAAGTTTGAGATTTTTTCACATGATTTTGTCTTTTATTCAGGGATTAGTTAAAAAATGAATTAGAGTAATTCGAGATCGAAATCAGGGTGCAATGTCCTTTTTACGGCAAAACTAGCTTAACCGGTATCGCTAAATCGGTGTATCACCAAAGAGGGTTATTTCATCTAAAAATTTGAGCTGACTTTGAGGGGTCGTATACAAAACGAAGAATGAAATATTGAAATTAAACAGAAAAATAAATATCAATTTATTATCATATTAGAAAACGGTCTACTATAAAAAATGAATACATCAAATACTGGAATCTACTAGAGATACTACTCAAAGTGTTCTCCATTGGTGGCAATGCGCAATTGAATGCGTGACAGTACTGAGTCCTGGACATGTTGGAGCATAACAGGTGTAACTGTGCGACAAGCAAGGATGATGCGCTGCTTCAGATCAACCAGAGAAGTAGGCTCAGTCACATACACCTGTGCCTTGATTTATCCCCAGAGGTAGAAGTCCATGGGAGTCAAGTCCGGTGAACGCGGTGGTCACTATTCTGGACCACCATATCCAATTATCTGTTAACCGAATTCGTTGGCCAGATACGCACGGACGTTTGATGCTTTATGCGTAGAGGCCCCATCATGTTGAAACCACACCCGGCATGCATTTCGGAGAGGCAGCTTTTCGTACCAGTCACGTACCATGTTTTGTAGTATGTGCAGGTAAAGTTCTCCCGTTAGGGTTCCATCGTAGAAGATGGGGTCGTACTGTGCGGGCGATGTGTGGATTTTCCAGAGACCAGTAATGCACATTTTGCACGTTCACAATGCCACTCCGTGTAAACGTTGCCTCATCTATCCACAGAATGTCACAAAGGAACGATGGATTTTTCTCTATAGTGTTAAGCATGAAATTATAGTAACATACCGTCTTTCGTGGTCACCCAACATCAATGCTTGCACCAGTGTTGGTTGGTATGGATGCGTACCATGTGCATGTAATAACTGTCAGACACGCTGACGCGTGTATCCACATGCCTCGCTTATTTCCGCCGTGCTCATTTGTGGATTTAAAAGGGCGAATGCCAGCACTTCCTCCGATGTCACTCGAACATTACACCTTGCGTGTCTACTTGTTCTGGGCCGTGGTGCAACAGAGCCGGTGCAATGCATCAGTTATTGTTTCATGCGTTGGATGTCGATCTCTAGGAAAACGCTCTGAATAAACCCTCGCAGCCGCTTTGGCATTCCTTGGACATTCACCATAAATAAGAATCATTTCGGTATATTGCGTGTACGTATAGCCTGCCATCACAATCTCTGCGCTGACTAGCATGTCCACTGCTAGTGGCTCGTGTTTTATCCCGAACGCGTTATGCTGCGGTACTATTGTAATTTGCATAATCTTGATTTTCATGCTCGTTATATTTCGGTTGGTCGTTTGCATTCCGTTGCCATTTATCAAGTTTTTAGTGAGTATATTTTATTTTATTGATGTCGATTCTATTGTTCGTTTTTGAAAACCGCGCCTAGCACTGTGGAACGATTCTACAATCGAAAGGGGTGTTACGCTGATATGAGTATTTCCCGAAGTTTTAGTTTGCGTTCTCTTGTAGGCGGTCACTAAGATTGGCACTCAGCCAAACGCAGCTAAGCAAACTCGACTAAACCCTATTTTGATAAAATCAAAACAGACTGGACGCATTCAAGGTTTTATTTTCCGATAACAAACAATATCTTCTTTCAGTGTTGAATTCAGACAATTTTCTCCGGCGGGAGAGATTATAGAGTTCCGGAGAGAAATTTCACTTTTTGACCATTGAAAACACAAAATCTCACATTTTCCGGGAGGGACATTTCATTGCTCCGGGGGGAAGGGGGGATGTCCCTCCCGGGCCACCCCCTGAATTCAACACTGCCTAGTTTGATTTTTGAATGTTGTTTGACCCTTAAAAGTTAGCTTAAATTTTTAGATGAAAAAACCTCTTTGGTGATACTCGGTTTTAGCGATACCGGTTAAAGGTGGTTTCGCCTGCTATGCTCAACGTGTCCAGCGCTCAGTACTGTCACGCATTCAGTTGTGCATTGCCACCAATGGAGAACACTTTGAGCAGTATCTCTAGTAGATTCCAGTATTTGATGTATTCATTTTTTATATTAGACCGTTATCTAATATGATAATAAATTGATATTTATTTTTCTGTTTAATTTCGATATTTCATTCTTAGCTTTGTATACGACCCCTCAAAGTCAGATCGAATTTTTAGATGAAATAACCCTCTTTGGTGATACACCGATTTAGTCATACCGGCTAAATGTAGTTTTGCCGTAAAAAGGACATTGCACTCTGATTTCAATCTCGACTTACTCTAATTCATTTTTTAACTGATCCCTGAATGAAAGACAAAATCATGTGAAAAAATCTCAAACTTTGAAATTCAATAACTGTGTCAATTTTTGTCGTGCAGAAGTCAAACTTTTTGTGTTGTATTTGTTATGATATGTGCAAACATTTACTAAATATAACTATAGGAACCGGGGGACCGTATAAAATGTTAAGTTTCGTAATTTTTATAAAATTTATTTTTTACTTTAATTAACGCCACAGCATGAATGTTTACCTCATTTTAAACCCTTTTGTATCTAGAACTATATGTCTACAACCAACGGTTGAGAAATTAAAGGTTGGCGATAGATAACATTTTGCACCCTTTATATGGGTTAAAACAAGCCCCACGATACTGGAATGAACGTTTTAAAGGATTTGTTGAAAATTATGGCTTGCAACAGTTTTCTTCAGATACTTGCTTACATTATAACGAAGGAAAGACTCTTCTACTCATTGTAATATGTAGATGATGGCATAATTGCTACTAATGATGAAGAAATTGCTCAACAGTTTCTTAAGAAACTTGAAACGGAATTTTGTGTAACTGTTGAAGTTACCAATCATTATTTAGGAATGCAAATTGAGTACCTGGATAGTGGGAAAATCTTCATGCATCAAGAATATTGCAAAAAGATCTTGAATTGTTACAATATGTTAGAATGCAATTCAACTTGTGTGCCTATAGAAAAAAGCTCTATTACTGTTGAAGAATCAGCAGTCCTTTCGGATGATGTGCCATATCGTGAGGCTGTAGGGAGCCTGATGTTTATAATTATAGTCATCAGACTTGACATATCATATGTTGTTGGTGCCCTTTCTCAAGTACTCGATAAACCAAGTACTTGGAACTTAGTGAAGAGAACCTTGAGATATCTTAAGGGAACTCTCAAGAGCGGAATTGTGTTTACACGTGATTCTAACTGTAATCTTCATTGTTTTGTGATTCTCATTAAGTGGGTGATTCCCAGAGTAGGAAATCTACATGCGTAATGGTGTTCATGAATGCTGGTAGAGCTATTTGTTGGAAGAGTCAACGCCGAAAATGTATAGCGCTCTCAACAACCGAAGCTGTAATGACACATATAAAAACGAATGTTATAACAATGTACAGTCTAGTTTACTTAATGTAAGAACGATCAAAATAACATTCAACTTAGTGCAATATATTCTCATTTCTATCACATCACCACTCATTGGCTTAGGACCTTAAAATATCTGGTTAGTGTAATACATACACTGACCTCCAAAAGTTAAGGTACAACCAGGCTTTTCTGTCTAATTTTAAAAGAAACGGACATAAGAACATGAAATTTACAAGAATTGTGCGTTAAACAGTTATTTGTTGAATTTTACATGATTTTAACATAAAATATGATTTACATATAAAAATTCCCCTTTTTTTGCAAAAGATTGCTTTAATAAAACAATAAATCGCATACTTTTGTAAAAAAAAAAAAATTAAATGGATTTTAATATGGAATGTGTCCGGCCGTAATTGTAATGCATTGGCGACAGAGACTTTCCATACTGTTAAGTTATCGGACAATGAATGGGAAGCAATGTCCATATATGGAGAAACGCGTGTTCCAGCTCATTTAACGACCTTGGAGGAAGATGTCGTGGTGGTCCCAAAGATTCTCTATCGGATTAATATCTATAGTTTGAGCCGATCATTCCATTTACTCCAAACATTGCTCCCCAAGATATTCATCAACATGCCTAACTCCCTGAAGTGGGACATTATCATCCATTAGGATGAATTCTTCACCAATAGCATCAGCACATGGTGTGAAAGACTGAGCAAGGATCTCGTCCCGATATCACGCAAAACAGTTTCTCCATGGCACACATGCAGATTAGTGTGACCACCCAGAGAGATTCCAGCCAGAACCATGATTCTCCCCCCCCCCCCCTCTATAGCTGTGTCTTTCAACAATGTTACTTTGGTAGTATCTGGTGCCTTTCCATACTGTTGTATCTGGACAGGCTACAGCACATGATTTGGATCACTCTCCAAAGTAAACCGAGACTTGACTGTGGAGAGTATAGAAGGGTCATTGCTGTCTGTTCCAGGGGACGTGCTCTCTTTCCCAACGTAAACAGTCACTTCTGTGACGACAATTAAGAGGGACACACACTATGAGTAGCCTTGCATAGAGTCCTTGATTGTCCAGACGTCTGCGCACCGTATTAGCAAATATTGTCATACCTGTTGCGCTACAATCATCTTAAATGAGTTGAGCCACAGTATTGTTCCTCCTCCTTCGGGTCGAAAGAGCTAAGATGCGATCTTGCACAGGTGTTGTCACCCGTGGCGACCTGGAGCAGGTCTTCTTGATTCTGAATTATCGGATTCAAATTGACACCAGTCTTTGGACCACGCTACGAGACACATTAAGTAGTCCAGCAACATCAGTTTCTGATAATCCCACTTTCATCCACTTGATTTCCCGCCGTCTTAACGAATCCCCGCAAACGACCTCTCCTAGACATGGCCAACAATATCTTAATACCAACAATTGACGATCAGCAAGCATAAAAAAAGTCCACACAAATTACAAAAGTGGGATGGTCGCAGTTTCCTCCAACTGCCATAATAATGTCAAATTCTTTAAAAAAAAATAGTGGGGAGTATAATTGTTTCATAAGGTTCCATTGAAATTACATTATGATTATTCATATAGTATATCATATTATTTACTTTTATTTTCATTCTTTTAATGGTGAGAATAAAAAAAAACTGGTAGTATCCTAATTTTTGGAGGCCAGTGTATTTTCTCAAAGATCAGTTATAGGAATATTATTTTTTTTCTCTTAAATATAGCCTACATTTTATCCGTAATAGTCGAATTTATGTTCATCACGGAAGTGCTACGTCAGTATTTATGTCTTTTAAAATAAATTCATTTATAATTTTGTAGAAAAGTAGCAATCAGAATTTTAATGGTGTCTTAGAAAAAGATACTGTTATAGAAAGACTAATTATATGAATAAATATTAATGATGCATAGATAAAAATCGCTAACTCATATCGCAAACTTACTTCTAAAATGACAACTCAAAGTTTTTCAGAAAAGGCAAAAAACATTTTGACAGATTTAGTAAAATTTAATTAGCAGTAAAAAACACAGTTAAAAAGAAAATACTATAATAAGTAAGAATCAAGTATAATTTTTAGATTTCTTTTAGCTTTGTCTTTTGAAAAAATATCTTGAGTTGCGACTTTTTAATGCATGTTGAATAATTAGATGTAAAAAAGTCTTTATAATTATCTTGATTGACTAAGAAGCTGACACATCTATACTAATAAAAGAAAGTTTCACTCTGTGTGTGTGTGTGTGTGTCTGTTGGCGATGGCTAGGAAAATTTAGCCCACCTAGAAGGCTGGAAATTTAGATTTAGGTAGTCCAAACCCTCTCCTGGTGCAACATTACTTCAGAATTTTAATATTTTAATTACTTTCTGAAATATTAATTAAAATACACAAAGCACTCTCATTAAAAATACGCTTTTAATCTCTTGGGTTGGTTGCATCGATTCTTCACAGAAGTAATTAAATAAACCAGAGTAGCGATGCAAAAATAAGGATTTCTAAGGAAATAGTGGTCGCACGGCTCTGCCGTTACAAACATACAACCGTGCATACGCAGCGCCATCTGCCGACGCGAAACTGAAAGTGTCATTAACGCAGAAGAACTGATACAACTCCCTACCATCTATTTGAAACATTTTAGAGGGACGTCGTTTTTCGTTAGAAATCTTTGGATGAAAGTCGAGTGTTTCATGAATTACTGTTTTTTTTTTTTTTTCAGCTAAATATTAATGTTTTCACACAAAAATTATACCCATGCTTAGGAAACATTTTTTTAATACTCATAAAAATTCGGATAATAAGATTTTTCTTAAAAAAACATTAAATAAAAAATTAGAACACTTCTAACAGGCAATTTTGTCACTACAAATTGGCAATTCTTAAGTTCTTGCTTGAGCTGTGGATAGTTTAGCGAGAATTCTTGAAACTTTCTATTGCAAATTTATTAATATTAATATTTTATATCTATATTAATAAAAGAAAATTTCGCTCTATGTGTGTGTCTGTGTGTGTGTCTGTTGGCAATGGCTAGCAAAATCTAGCCCACCTAGAAGTCTGGAAATTTAGGTGTGATAGTCCAAGGTCTGGCCATGTGCACCTGAGCCTCAGAATTTTAATATTTTGATAATTAGCCTAGATATTAGATTCTCATTAACCATCACTTCTAAAATGTCATATTTTAAATCAAAATGGCGAAAGAAACGAACTGGCGCGTTGGATTTGCAAGCGGAAATGAACAGATTCGAAATTATTTTACTAATTAGCGAATTTTAAGAAAACTAATTGAGATATCAATTTGAAAATTTCTGAGCATATGTAAAAAAAATATTCTGTATCTGAATATGTGATTTTTGAAAAATTCGGTTGGTAATTTTTTTTTATTTATACAAAAAACTGCCAAAAATCTGCCGGCGCCAGTGAAAACGATCCGAGAAAGTTTCAGACAGGGATCTGCTTTCATTAAAAACTGAACTACAAAGAGATCTGTTTCTCGGGCCGAACCCTCCATTTAGTTTGCGAAAATGAAAGGAAATAATTGCCAATTTTTACTAATGAACAAAAATTTAGGTAACTAATTAAGATATAGATTTGAAATTGAGGTCGGAAAGGGGTGTCATCTGCTCCTATTTTAGCGTAGCGTCTTCGTTATGTTCTAATTATCAGAAAAATGTAATTCTTTTTTTAATGATCTCGTTAATGTAGGTGACGGTGGTTCTCTTGAACAAATTATTCATTATATTTGCGGGTATGGGGAGGGAGGGGGTTAACGCCTTTCTCTGAGATTGTAATTATCTCGGGCCCGGGCAACGCCGGGCGGGTTAGCTAGTCTCTAAATAAAATAAGTTTTCTGTTACATTTGTATCAATAAAAATATCTTAACTTAAAATACTTCTCGTCGGTGCTTCGCATTTAATTAAAAATGTAACGCTTTTGATTTCAGATACAATTGCTATACTATGAATTGCATTCTATGTTGTAACTGAAAATGTGTCACTTTTGCAGAACATATTAGAATTTTATTTGCAACACGTAGTGACACATAATGCAATATAAGGAGCAAAACATGAATTTGAAGTTATGTACTTTTGTCACATGATAGATGAACTTTTACTTATGATTTTAATGTTGATAACTCAAAATTCATGTTTCTTTGTTGTGTCACACTTTAGAAATAACGTTACGCTATGTAAAGTTCATTACGAACCACTAACGTATACAGAACTTCACGTCCTCAGGAGCCTCAAGTCCATTGTTAAAATTTGTGCAAATAAAAGCAAGGCACATGGGAAGTAAGAGGTAAATATCTAATAGCTATAGACTAGAGATTTTACTAGCAGAGATCAAACTCCGTTTTCGTAATGGAAAGTTTGTTTTCCTTTGGTAATTTATGAAATTAAATGTCAGGCATTTTAATGCGATGTTATTTTCATGTGTTGAACGATTTTCTTTCCATTGATATTCCAAGCTATTTTACAATAATCTTGAATCAATTGATCAATCTTGATCAATTTAAAATATTTTGTTAATAATTTTAATTACTATAAAAGTGCGACAATGAGATCCCAAATAATTTAATATAGTCTTATTATAATTTATCTCGGCGAAATGACTATTCTTATATGAAGTGGCGTCAGCAGTTTTATTTTGTTGCTATGTAGTAAACAATGTTATTGCATTATCTATATAATTAGATAACCAACAAATGTTTAATTCTAAGCTTTTATCGTTTCTGCAATACAAAAAATAGTTCCTGATTTTTTTTTTCATTCATCTCTATATGTTTAACATACTTTTGGAGATGCACCCACAGGTTAAAAACCATTGAATCATGGCAAATTTTTAATGAAAGTTTTTGCATCGTGAATCTTGTTTTGTTTCACACATAAATGCAATATCAATAGCAAACTTCAAAATTATGAATATATTATTAAGTCTATTTAGAAATAAAAGTAAATCTTATTTTAGGCTGTTCTCATAAAACATTTTTTCCCCGTTCAACAACGTGAACTGACACATTCACCGATTAATTTTTATATATAAAAACAAGAAAAATGCAAACATGATTTGGAATTGAATAGTATTTTCAATTTTTCTATAAGTATGTTGTTGCATCTAATAATCGAATGCTTCATGACGGTTCTTCCCTGTCTGAATGTCTCAAAAATAGACTTATATCACCAAATTTGACACTATTTCTGCACTAGCCTTCGTCTTTGTTGAAAACAAAGAGAGAGAGGGAGAGAACCTATTTGATTTTCTAGTATTTGAACCAGAATGCATGCAAATTTTGTGCATGTAAGATTAAAAATAACTTCATGAATGTGTAAGGAAGTAGCTTGTTTTGATTTGAGAATAGTCATAATGGAAACGTTTATGCTTCATTAAAAAAAATCAATAAATGAAGTTCTAAATTTTATTTACAAAAAAGCTGCATACAATTTAATTTGTAAATGTACACATATATATAAACTAAATAGTAAAATCTTTCTACAAACATTTAAAAACTATTACATTAATACTTTGAATAAGAATATATTTGTACTTTTTGAATATTACACGTCAACCAAAAGGCACAAGCAGGAAAATAAAATTTAAAGATAAATACTAATCGAAAAAGAATTGAAAACAAAATTGCCATAGTTAGAATAATACTATAAAAATATATTCATGTGAAAGCGTGAAATGTATAACAATTTTCTCAGATAAAAGTAAGTTTATTTTTCCCGTAGGACACATTTTTACAAAGTTCACGAAGTAAAGATTGAGGTTTAACAGCTATAAACCACCATTATTTTGATTGAATAGTGATACTTTGAATGACCACATTTTAGACATACTAATTATTTCCTCTCGCTTCTTAGATATTTTAAATCGTCATTAAGAAACAAAAGAACAATTTTTTTACATATAGGTAATTACGTTTATATACTCCCAGTCTCTGCATTTTCTGAACTTGTCATTTAAAATATTATATCCGCCGTTAAAAAAAAATAATAATAATTATGAAATTGAAGAAAAGTGCTCTTTTGCTTTAGAGCTTATTATCAATTTAATTGGATGGAATCATAATAATACATATGACATATTAAAATCTATCTAAAAATGTCAACGAGAAAAATAAAATTTCTTTTTCATCCTGATTCAGGGTATTTTCAACAATTTTTTCTGTTTTAAAAAAAAAATATTTTAAGTAGTATGGGCGTGGAATAATTTTTTCGCACAAGATTTGTTTAGTAAAAAATATTCCCAGTGTTAATTTTCATGGTATATATGAAAATTTTTAGAAGCTACCAACTTTCTGTGCAAATCAGTATTAATTTATTAATGTAATTTTTATGTGATGCAAGTAATTATTTGATTTTTCTCTCAGTTGTTTTTTAATGGAGAAGGGGAGGGTCTCTTTTTATTCTTAGAGCAACCAGCAATGTGCTCCTCTATACAACGAGTCGCCTCTTATCATCGTCCAATAACTACATCCTAAACCGTAGGCTTTAGGAGGTATACTTCCAATTGCAAAAATGTTTCAAATGCGGTTTCAAATGCATTAAAAGACATTATCCCTGGTTGATACGATCCTTCTATAATTATGTTTAGAAAAATCATTATCCATCCCATAAAAAAAAAAAACATTTTTGTACAATCAAATCCAAGATTACGTTTCTCTATATATAACAAATAAGATCCAGGGATTCAATCGATTCGTAACTTGTACAAAAATAAGTACTATTTTGAATTAAATGTCTTCTAAGATAATCAACAACGACAACATTTGATTTTTTTTCTACTGAAAGTATATCTCTTAAGTTTATAGTTTAAGAAAGCTATTGGGCAGCGATAAGTGGAGACACCCTGTATATAATGAGAACAAGACACATACTATAAGCGGTGCTTTTAAGTAGAAATAACAATGATGCAACATATACTTAAAAAAATACTATTTTCAAGATAACTCCTGTGTACATTTAACAAAAATGAGGTATCACCAGGTTTTTTTTTTTTTTTTTTTTTTTCGGTCGTATGATTTTACGTAAGTATTCATAGTGCAGAGAATATAAAAGAGTAGGTTTACTGCATTTCATTATAAACTGTTTAAGCTAAAAACCTTCAATCTTTACTCTGAGTATACACTATATGACCAAAAGTCACCGAACACTCGATTTTACACGTGGTGCCAAATATCTAGAGAAATACTTGACAAAATCTTCTGGAACTTCAGAAATATAAAGAACATGTTTCACCTGCAATTAGGGAACCCACAAAAAATTGAATTGAAACATATTTGCGATCACCCTGTAAAGTAAAATGTTGAAAATGATCTGTGGCTGTAGCACAGCACCAAGTGGATCGTTTACAACATTTGTGTTCATTTGTGTAAGAATAGCAAGTATATTTAGGGGATATAAAGGCGTCTTTAAAAATTCAAGAAATTTTTCCATGTTTATGGCATGCAGGATTTTCAATCAAATTCAATGCCACTTTTAGGAAATTTGATAAATTACAGTAAAAACAACCTACAACAATTACAAAATAAATATATTAAATATTTGATAAAATAAAAGCATTTGTATGAAGTAATTTTAAACTACGTATGCACGAAAGGTTTTTTTTTTTGCATAATTTAATAGTTAATTATATATTAGGGTGGGTCGAAAAAACCTAAATTTATATAATCGAAACACAATAGTACGGGACAGTTGCCATTGGTAATAAGGAATAAATGCGCAAAATATTACACCAATTGGTTAATATCTTTTACCGCCGCAGTTGGGACAAAGTTAAGAAAAATCGCAAAATAAATAAATAAATAAATAAATAAATAAATAAAAAATAAATAAATAAACTATCCAACCATAGCAATACAATTTCTAACAAAATGCAACAGCTACATCAAGATGATAGTAATGTCCCAGTAAAATTTCATTATGGTGAAATCATTTCTATTACCGCCGCAGAAGCGACCAAAATTTTGTAAAAACGGCAAACATTTCAATTTTCCTTTTTTATTTCAATCTTTACCATTTTTATTATAATGTCTAGAATTAAATAAATTTACATTATATAGTAACAACTTATAAATGTCTAGTAATTTTGATCACGGGCGTAGCCAATCAAGGGCGAGAGGGGTTCGCCCTCCTCCTAAATTTGAGAGAAAATGGCTTTTTGAAGGGATTTGGGGGATTTTCCGGGAATGTTTAGGGATTTTTTGTAGAAGGGCCCCCAAAAGTGGAAAATGGTGAGAAATTTATGTATAGGGACCCCCTACAAAAAGTCCCTAATGCTAAAAATCGCTAATGCGCAGTTAAAATTTAATACAAATACTCATATTTCATCAAATATTTAATATATTTATATTTTCTAGTTCTAATGTGTTATTTCTACTGTGTTTTATCAAATTTCCTGAAAGTGGCATTAAATTTGTTTGAAAATCCCGCATGCTATAAACAAAAAATATGCAGAAATTTCTTGATTTTTTTTTTAAAGAAACCTTTATATATCCATCTCCATGAAAATATGTGATATTCTTACACAAATTAACAGAAATATACAACATCCACATCCAGGTCTTGTCTATAAATACTGGTTATTTCGAGTATTTTTTTTTACAGGGTAATCTCAAATAATTTTTATTCAAATTGTCATTGTTCCTCTAATTACCTTCGTGATTAAAACTTCGTTGAAATGTATGATGTCAAACATGTTCTTTATATTCCTGAAGTGCCAGAAGAATTCACCAAGTTTTTCTGTAAATATTCGACAAAAGTCTAAAATCTAAAGTATCCAGTTGCCTTTGGCCATATAGTGTGTATTATAAATATAGAATTGATAAGCATATAAACATTTTAAGGCCCTGAAGCATTTAATGCATTGGTGCATTTGCATATATTTTAGATAACTTTATGCTCTTTTCTACATGAAGATTCACTTATCTCGTAAAGAATGCAAGCATTGAATATGATGAAAAACTACGTAAAAATATGTATAGGAACTGCAACATGCATTCGTTACGGAAGACATAAAAAAGCACAAAAATACTTATTTAAAGATTGTACTTCATTTACGAAATTGGATAATGACTCAAAATTAATTTTCAGCCATGAATAACATTATTGATGCTGTTATTGATTTTCATTTTGTAAACAATAAATTTAATGCTACATAACTACTGTTTTAAAACTAGTGGGAACACAATTTTTCTTGAATCCTTCACTGAAACGACAAAATTTTTTGCTTGAAGAATAATTAAAAAAGAAAAGCTTATGAAAGCTACTAGTTCTTCATATATATATATGTATATATATACACAAAGTTAATTCCTACATTTATTTTCATTTCAAACTGCATTTAATCATTCTGCAAATATATTAAATTATTCGAATGATATAGAAAAGCTATCAAAGAGAAATCCTGCAGAAAATTTTATATTTTAATTGAGATTTTCCTACCTATAAAAAAAGTTAACTTGATTTTAAGTTCAACGATTTTATTTCATTCAATGGCAAAGTTACAGCTGATTAATTTCCAAGTTTCAACCCTCTGCCTGCTTATGCAATTTCCGCGGGAACGCATAAATATCAAAATCTGCTCATCCCGCGATTCCAACGAACACGGTCGTCAACTGCAGAATTACTTTTAGTCCAGGGGAAATGTACCAAAAAAAGGCGTTACCTTACAAAAGGTCGGGTAGAAGATTTTATTTTTTTGACTTGTATTTAATAAGGCCAGCATGGAAAAACCGAATTATCCAACAAAATTTCTTAAGGGAGAATTTTCTGTGGCCAAAAAACACCAAAATTTTGGGACTTTTCTTGTTGTTTTTTAAATATCTAGAGACCCGTTGTCGTAGCGTATTATTTGTTAATTACAATGTTAAAGAGGACAAAATTTTCTACAACTTTTATATTTACAACTTTTTTATACGCTCAATAGCAAGCGCAGTACGATATTTCAAAAGTAAGACAATTTTTTCAATGTCCTTAAAAACCGTGAAAAACGTAGTTTTGACCCGACGCGCGACGATTCAAATGTTCCCCACAGATGTAATGATGTATGTCAACTTCTACAGATTGACAGCAGAAAATTATCTATTATTTGCACACCCTCTTCTTCATTTTTATCACAACAGACATATTTTAAATTCAATAAATATATATAATTTAGTAAGTAGGGGAGAGTGTAGATGACTAAGACAATTTTCATATTTAGACAATAACTTTAAGTATATACAATTGTTAATTTTAAAGTATTGTTTAAAATAATATTTCAGTATTTAGTAACTTATTGGCATGACAGTTTCAATAAAAAAAATCTTGTTTAATTTTAATAATTATTTTTATAATGCATGCATATGTTCATTTTATTCCATAAACATTTTATTCTATAGTACAATGGTATATTTTATTTACCGATTATTGATGACATATGTTTTAATGTTTTACTGTTTTAAGTATATCAAACATTGGATTGTAGTTCTATATAAAAGGAAAACGTAGTTTTGTCTCGATGATTCAAATTTTCTCCAAGAATTTAATCATGGATGTCATCTTCTACATATTGATAGCAGTAAATTATCTGTTATTTGCACCCCCCCCCCTATTCTTAAGTGCAGTACGGCTTTTTAAAAATGAGGCTATTTTTCCAGCTTACATACCCGCTCTGTTATACAGAGTGGGTATGAGGAAGAGGGGACGGGGGACAAATAATTGCCAGGAAAAAAAGAAAAGATACATCTAGAGCAGGGATTGGTAAAAACTATTGTACGCGTACCAGTACTGGTACAGGAAGCTCTGGCTACTGGTACGCAGAAATCCGATACTGGTACGTGGAATAAAATACAGAAAGCAGCATATCATATGATACACCCTGGCACTGTATCTCACGATAGAGGAAAGAAGTGAACTTATTCAGCTCTCCTGTGATGGATTACTGGAGTTTACATTCAAAAGGATGAACGTCACAGATTTTTTATTGGCGAGAATATGAGAGTACCGTTTGTGTGTGATATCGTCAAAGTGTGGTTGTGTTTAGCACAACATATATCTGTGAATGTGCTCCCCCCCCCCCCTTCGTCACATCAAAAACAAACACACGAATAAAGTAAACTTCGAATGTGACTTATGACTAAAACTACCTAATATTGAGCCAGACATGAGGAAGCTGTGCTTGATAAAACAAGTCCACCCTTTTCATTAGCGATCGAAGCAAATTAGCCTACTGTAACAGTATATGAATCAGTGTGCGCCAATATGTCATTAAGTATTGTGCCTTTTTTCCTATACCAAAACATTTTTTTTTATTGTATGCATTTTTAAAATTTAATGGTGATACTACTTTTTACTTGAATGTTATTACAAAGCAGCCAATCTTAGTACCAATTTAGTTATGTAATTATTCATTTTTAAATACAATAAAACCTGCTATGACGGAAACAGGAAAGACCGAAGATATATTTCGTTTTAGGCAGGTTCCTTTTTACAGGTTTTTCTATATTAGCTTTACGTTTTTTATCTGGTGGTACGCGGAAGTATGAACTTCGATTTAGTGGTACGTCGGTCTAAAAGTTTGGGAACCCCTGCTCTAGAAGAACCATGATCCTTGATATATCTTCTATCCAGGAAACTGAACGCTAATAATCCTACAACAGTCCCATCTTAGAGACAAAAATATTGTTAAATATCCCGTAGAAATTATCATTATTAAAATACATTTTTTCATTTTGCTTATGCAGTCATATAGCGTACCTTACTTTATTGTGTAGGGAACGTGGACTTGAATGAGATAGGGGATGAATGTATAACAACAAAAATGTTTATATGGTCTACAATCATAAATAACTCGGTATTTCATTTGATAGATGGAAGCACTGAGATAATTCAACAGATATAGTTTCAAAACAGTACATATTACAGAAGATTAAAAAATTCCACAAAGTGTATTTTTCAACAACAAGTTCTTCTGTTTGAGCTTTAAAACATTTAATAGATAAAATTTTATATATTTTTGCACGCTAAAATGTTATAATTTCTTGTTATAATATATGATAAAAGTGGGAAAATATTGACAATATTTACTAAAAATAATATTTTGAAAAATTTTATGAAAATAGTTATCTCAAATATTTTATTGATAGAATTATTAAATTTTACAAGAGATATAAATGCATAATATTAGTTAATGAAATAATATGTTGTCATTTTTATTGTAGATATTTTATAAGGTAAAAATATTTGTTACATAAGATATATTTATTTTTTGAGTCCCTCCTTTTATATAGAACTACAATCCAATGTTTGATATACTTAAAACAGTAAAACATTAAAACATATGTCATCAATAATCGGTAAATAAAATATACCATTGTACTATAGAATAAAATGTTTATGGAATAAAATGAACATATGCATGCATTATAAAAATAATTATTAAAATTAAACAAGATTTTTTTTTATTGAAACTGTCGTGCCAATAAGTTACTAAATACTGAAATATTATTTTAAACAATACTTTAAAATTAACAATTGTATATACTTAAAGTTATTGTCTAAATATGAAAATTGTCTTAGTCATCTACACTCTCCCCTACTTACTAAATTATATATATTTATTGAATTTAAAATATGTCTGTTGTGATAAAAATGAAGAAGAGGATGTGCAAATAATAGATAATTTTCTGCTGTCAATCTGTAGAAGTTGACATACATCATTACATCTGTGGGGAACATTTGAATCGTCGCGCGTCGGGTCAAAACTACGTTTTTCACGGTTTTTAAGGACATTGAAAAAATTGTCTTACTTTTGAAATGTCGTACTGCGCTTGCTATTGAGCGTATAAAAAAGTTGTAAATATGAAAGTTGTAGAGAATTTTGTCTTCTTTAACATTGTAGTTAACAAATAATACGCTACGACAACGAGTCTCTAGATATTTAAAAAACAACAATAAAAGTCCCAAAATTTTGGTGTTTTTTGGCCACAGAAAATTCTCCCTTAAGAAATTTTGTTGGATAATTCGGTTTTTCCATGCTGGCCTTATTATGTACAAGTCAAAAAAATAAAATCTTCTACCCGACCTTTTGCAAGGTAACATGTACATTTCCCCTGGACTATTTGTGTATTGGATTTTATTTTTAATCCATTCCGGTTTTAGACGTTAGACTTCCTTATGTATAATTAAAAGGCTTTATTCACATGTAACTTGAGAATTACTGTGAATTTTTTTATATGTATAAAAAGCAATTAAATGCCTATTTTTTCAATGCGTACTTTTTCATGTTACATTTTTTTTTTTTAAATAATAGTTTTCAAAAGAGATATTCATATTTCAATTCTTGAATATATATACATTTAAAAATGACAATAAAAACGTGTCAAATTTTGATACTACAATGGTAAAAAAATGTTGCAGTCAGAAGGTTAGACAACATCGTAATCAGTCTTCTATAACAAAGTAATCGAAATAGCATTACTACTCGTATAGATAGTGTGACAAATTCATTCAAATTTGGATTCATTTGTGCAGAAAGATAACAGGAAACTAAAATAAAATAAGCATTACGACATTTTTATAGTAAACAATGAGTAACATAAATGAATAAATTAATGACAACATAAATGCACTTAGAGTCATAGTAAAAGAAACATAAAATATAATGATAAATGAGCATGACTATTAAAAATACTGCATATCATGAAATGATGAAATATGAAATTAGAAAAATGTCTAAAAAATCATCTCGCAATAACTTAAAGTATTATACAAGAAAACCACCAGATCCTCGTAGCGTTTAGCTACAATGACATCTCTCATCATTATACTCGATGGTACGTTGGTCCGAAGTTCTTCTGGCATAGCAGATCTCTTAACATCCCTGTATTTCCGAAGATGCAAATGTAAAATTAGTTCATAAAGAGAGCACAGGACACTAACCATGGACCGTTTTTTATCTCTGAGATAACCGAAGTATTCGCTGTCGTCTTCAGCGTCTTTCATCATTTGTTCTAGTGCTACAGCATGTCTTTGAAGGCAATTATAAGCGATTGGTATATTTGAGATGCTCTGAAAGAAAAACAAAAAAGAAAATATTGGGACCTTAATATTGCTATTGTTATTACATAAAATGTAAGAGAATAAAAAACAAAAACAGAGTTTCATGGTAAATGATTACATTATTCATATCATATTACTTATAATCATACAATTATCTTTATGTTATTACTATTTTTGAAAAACAGATTTAAAAAAAAAGTTAAATTAATTTCCAAATTAGACATTATGTTGGAAGCTACTGGTTTTCTCCATGAAGAGCAAAATAGATACTTCCAAGATGTGACCTCTTGTAACTTAGTATTTATATTTTACATTCATATTTAGTTTATGTATTCAGGGTGTTTCAAAAAGATTGAAACGCGCTTTAATTATTTACTTATTGGATATACGTAGGAAATGTAAAATGCAAAATTGTTCAAAATAAAGGTACGAATTAAAATTATGTTTGTGAAATAGTCCTTCCATTATCATTTTTTAAATGACACATTTTAAAATTGTATACCTTCCTTGACTCCTATAAGTTATATTAAGAAAACTTTTCTCCCTACTATTACAAGTACAACAGTAGAAATTCCATTCTTCTAAGACCAAAACTCACCGAGTTACGATACTTTGAATTTTACGAAATTTCGGAGCTTTTCGGCACCGTTCCAGCTCCGAATTTTCATAAAATTCAAAGTATTATAATTAGATAAGTTCTGATCGTAGAAAAATGGAATTTGTACTGTTTTACTTGTCAGAAGATGGAGAAAATGTTTCTAAAAGTAACTTATAGGACCTAGGGAATGTATGAAAGTTTCAAAAGTGTAACTCTTTAAAAAATAATGGCATGACTATTTCATCAACATAATCGTAATTTCTACCTTATTGTGAACATTTTTTAAATTTACATTCTCTATGCATCTCTAATAGGTAAATAATTAAAGCGCGTTTCAATCTTTTTGGAACAACCTGTATATATTTTGTTTGTTAAAATCAAATTAGCCAGATTTCGTTTAGAAATTTGCTGATAAAAATGGTGCAATCACAAACGAAATGCCCTACGCTCACTCGGTCACTGTCGCCTGTTGATATAGTCAAACTGCGACCCAAGAGTGAATCCAACATCAAAACAAGAGAGATAGGTGACTAACATAGGGGATAGCTCGGCTGGTTCACTTGAAACTTAATAAGAAAAACACTGAATAAAACAAACAATGTAAAAATTGAACTATAAAACTTTTTAATTTAAAACACAACCCTCTTGATTACACGTTGACAGCGAAAACGCCATCCAACACACATGAGCTCTGTGCTCTGAACTGAAAACTTACATAAACAATCACTTTAACAGTTAACAAAAAGAGAGAATAAACCAACCATTCAAACTGCGAAATGTCATTGCATGCAAGTAAACCCAAGATCACTTGCGAAGTCTCGTTCGATGCACAAGTATGCGGAAGCACATAATCACTTATCGAGGTATCGTTCTCTCTATCGAAAATGCTCTATTGAACGTGTGTCGGAAAACACTGTCGGAAAATATTGTCCGAACATACACCCCCGGCCTTGAAACCTTCAAGGGCTATAATTAACTATTCTCATTCAAAAGGTAAAGGCCAAAGTTTGTGAATAGGACGCTTGAGCTCTCCCGTAGCAGTTCTCACTATGGCCACTCTAACATGACCATCACTAACAGAAAAGGTTTCAATGATTCTTCCCAGTTTCCATTGAAGCGCCGGCACAAGTTCATTTTTAATGAGCACTAAGTCACCAATCTTTAAATTTGCTATTTTACGTAACCACTTGGGGCGTTGTTACAACTGAGACAAATACTCTGCATTCCATCGCTTCCAAAAGTGCTGGAATACTCTCTGTGTCAGTTGCCAACGACGAAGTCGTGAAGGCGGAACCTCACAAGCATCAAGCTCTGGAATAGCTGTAAAAGAAGCACCCGTCAAAAAATGACCCGGTGTTAAAACTTCTAGATCATTTGGATCACCTGACAACGGACACAAAGGTCTCGAGTTCAAACAGGCTTCAATTTGTGACAATAATGTTGAAAACTCTTCAATTGTAAATAGCGAATTTCCCATTGTTCTACGCAAATGATATTTCACGGACTTTATGTTAGCCTCCCACAGCCCACCAAAATGTGGAGCCGATGGAGGGTTAAATTTCCAAACGATGCCCTCATTAGCAACATAATTCTGTAATGATTGATCTCTAATGGTGGAGGATATAAATTCATATAATTCCCTCAATTCCTTACTTGCACCCTTAAAATTTGTAGCACAGTCACTTATTAATTCGGCTGGCTTGCCTCTACGAGAAACAAATCTTTTCAGAGCAGCCAAAAACGTTGGAGTGGACAAATCTGACACCAATTCCAGATGAATAGCAAGAGTCGAAAAACAAATAAAAATTGCTATGTAACTCTTAAATGCCTTGATACCTCTACGATTTCTCTCTTTACACATAAAAGGACCGGCATAATCACATCCAGTCTTCGAAAATGGGCGACTAGGTAAGACACGCATGGCGGGTAGGTCACCCATTAATTGTGTACCAATATCTGGGGAAGCACGAAAACACTTTATGCGTGTCTTCACAAATTTTCTTACTGCATCTCGACCACTTAAAATCCAAAATTTTGTTCTAAGGACAGCTAAAAGAAGCTGAAGACCAGCATGCAAGTAAGTTATATGATAATGTCTAATAAGCAATGCAGTAATATGATGAGACTTAGGCAACACTATTGGGTGTTTCTGATCTTCAGAAACATTAGCATGTCTCAACCTTCCACCAACCCGCAAAATACAGCTTGAATCCAAAAATGGATTTAATGTTAAAAGTTTGCTCGAACGTCTTAACAATTTATGATTTCCTAAAGCAAGGATCTCATCAGAAAAACACTGGTGTTGTACTAATTTCACTATCATCGTTGTGGCTCTCAAAAGCTCTGATGTCAAGAGTAACCCATTTATTCGCTGATATACCTTTTTTTCATTGTTCACAAATCTCAATCACCATGCGATGATTCATACGAGTCTATTCCAAGTGGAATATCTGAAAATCACATGATCATCACTAAGCTCAAACACATTTACCACACAGTTTCGCTTTCTTCCTTTAAAACAATCTCCTGTATATCTTTACCGTTAACTGGATCATTATGTTGCTTGTTGTTCAATGGCTCATCGAGGACCACAAAACCATAATTCACAATTTACTAATTCCGACGGCAACATACCCCTTGTTCCGCAGTCAGCAGAATTTTCAATTCCAGAAACATGATTCCACGGAACATTAGGAAGTGCCTCTTGGATTTTTGAAACACGGTTAGCTACGAAGGTTTGCCAACGATGAGGCTCTGAAGAAAGCCATGCCAACGCAGCACTAGAATCAGTACAGGCAAATACTTCAGTCTCTGTAAAATTTAAATGCTGTAAAACGATTTTTAACAAATTTGCCAAAAGAAGAGCCGAACACAATTCAAGTCGTGGAATGGACTGAGTCTTAACTGGTGCTACCTTAGTCTTAGATGTCAAAAGATTTACCGTTATTTTTTCATCTTGAGAAATTGAACGCATATATATTACCGCACAATACGCAAAAGGCATCAATTTGAAGTCCCATTTTATCTACAGCCATGACAAATCGAGGAATCTTCAATTGAGAAATTACACTTAAGTCGTTTCTAAACGATGTTCACCGTTTACTAGAGTTGCAAAGGCTAGAAAAAATCCGGTTTAAACCTGGGAATAAACCGAGTTTTTTGGGAATAAACTTTGTTTTTTGGGAATAAACCAAGTCTTTTGGCAATAAACCTGGTAATAAGCCGGGTCTATTGGAAATAAACATGTGAATAAACTGGTTTTTTGCAACTCTACCGTTTACTAAAGTCTTCACTACTTGGCTCGTCCCAGGTAAGTGAAATTTTCCATAAATCCTGCAACAATATCTTCAAGAAAACGACACAAGGAGATAGCAACCCCAACGGATCAGACACCTTTGCGACCTCTGACGAGATATCTCTCTTCGAATATCCATTCTTTTTGTCATGGTCTAAAACAGTGAAACAAAAGAAATCACCGTTCAAATTCCACTGGATTCCCAAAATTTTTATACCACTATCATTCTTTAAGAACAAGGAATCTGCACTTTCTCTACATTCTTCCGAAATGTTTTTCAACACCCCAGGCACATTAGAAATCCATTTTCGCAATTTAAAACCACCTTGCTTCATTAACAATGTCAATTGATCAATTAATTCCACAACTTCCTCTTCACTCTGATCCCCTGACAATAAATCATCTACATAAAAATCCCTTAACACTGCTGCAGATGCCAACGGAAATTCACTCTTCTCATCTAAGGCAAGCTGATGAAGAGATCTAGTAGACTGAAACGGGGCAGATGCGGTACCGTAAGTAACTGTTGTTAAACGGTAATCCTCTATAGTATCTTGGGAATTTTCTCCCCAAAGAATCCTCATAAAGTCTCTATCTCCAGGGTTAATCAAAACCTGTCTAAACATTTTTTTCTATATCTGCACATACAACTATAGGTAAAGTTCTAAATCTCAACAGTATTGGAAAAAGCTCCTGCTGTATACGTGGACCGACCATACGAATGTCGTTCAAAGATACACCCGAAGTAGACTTAGCTGAAGCGTCAAAAACAACTCTCAGTTTTGTCGTTGTGCTTGATTCCCGAATTACCGCATGATGTGGTAAATAACAAACACTTGAAGGAACACTCTCCGACTTGGATGCACGTTCCATGTGACCCAGTTCAAAATATTCCCTCATAAACTTTCGATAGTCTTCATAAATAGACGGCTGTTTTGAAAGTCTGCGTTCTAACGAACGAAATCTCTGGATAGCCATTTCTCTGGTATCACCTAATCGAGATGGGGAATCTTTAAATGGAAGTTTCACGACAAATCTTCCAGACATATCTCGAAAATAAGTGCGTTTAAAATGATCCTCACATTCCCTCTCCTCCTTAGAAATCTGAATTAATTCTGGAACAGAATCCAAGGACCAAAATTGTTGCACCAATCCATCTAATTTTAATTGAATATTATTAACGGCAAATGTACGTAAACCTGTATCGAATGAGGTAGTCCCCGTAATTATCCATCCTAGCTTAGAACTTACAGCAAAGGGCAGAGCTTCCCCTCTTTTATTAATTTTCCCATTTAACAATGTAAGAAATATGTTAACTCCAAGTAGAATATCTACTGGTCTTGACTCAAAAAATAGTGGGTCTGCTAGAACTAAATCATTAAACTTATTCACAACATCTGAAGGAATAGATTTACATGGCATATTCGATGTTATTCTTTCTATCACAAATGCTTTAGTAGCAAATTTTATTTCAGGATTAAAATGAGAAGTAAAATTCAAATTTATCTCTCCATTTGTTTCAGCACTATAAGAACCTAAACATGTAACCTGTACTCTAGTTCGATTTTAGACATTTTGACGAATTCTTCTGGAACTCCACTAATGTAAAGAACTATCTCATACTTTTTTAGTGAAATTTTAGCTACGGGAGCAATTAGGGAATCAATAACAAATTGAATAAAATATAATATTTGTCATCACCTTATAAAATGAAATGCTCGAAAGGATCTGTAGCAGATGACTATATTGGTCTTGTACAACATTTCAGTTCATTTGTGAAAAAATAGATCGTATGTTCATGGAAATATTTAAAACATTAAAAGAAAACCTGCATGTGTTTTTTTTATAGCATGCAGGATATTCAACCAAATTTAACGCCTCTTTCACAAAACTTATATTAAATATTTGATGAAATGTGAATATTTCTGTAAAGTAATTTTTAACTGTGCATGCGCGAATGATAATGTTTCCATAATTTAGTGGTCAACTACATAGGGCAACTATATTAAACATACTATATTACATTCATATAGGGCAACTATAAACATAACATATAGGAAAACTATTCTAAACAGATCAGTGGAATATCGCGAAAATTCAAAAATTTATCGGTGTTTAGATGTGAATGAGCTGAATTTCAGTTGCTTTCTAAAAGTAACTAGATAAGGGAATTTCACAAATTGTCATTTTTCTTTTTTTTTTTTTGTCATTTTCTATTGAACTTTAAGTTCTCCTTGGAAGCATCATTAAAATGAGCCCGTTCAAAAAAATATTTTAATCGAAGCATCTGTTCAAAGCTACGCGTGGACATACATATATACATATATACTTTGTTGAAAGTCAGGTAATAAAAAATGTCAATTTGTGGACATACATATATACTTTGTTGAAAGTCAGGTAATAAAAAATGTCAATTTGTGGAGAACTTCTTATCACCCGCAGCTACTTTTAGAAATCAACTGAAATTCAACTTACACTTTATGGCAGGTATCTTCGTGAATTTTCAGAATATCCGACCGGCCTTTTTATACGAGTTGCTCTATATCGTTCGTATGAATTTCCATACATATTAATTTGCATATTTTAATATAAGGAATGGCAACTTCACGATCGAAAAGATATGCAGACGAGCTAAACAGGACTTATGGTGACATACCTGTAGCCTTACGCTACAGCCATATTCCTTTATCTAAGGCACAATAATGCCAGACCTCATACAGCTTGATTTCTGAGCATATGCAGTGCATGGAGATCCCAGCGTACACTCTTAATGTATGTCCAATGGAACACATTAAGACAATGCATACATTGCCTTTCTACTATTCCGAAATTCTAATTAAATTCTATTCCTTCGCTTTCAATTCTCCAAGGCCTCATCGGCAACCTCTTCCAGGGTGTTAAATATTCTTGGCCGCTCCAGCGGATCACTTACACCATATTAAACATTTATCACCACAATCAAACCGCGCCATTTTTGTCATTTTACAGATATCCAAATTGATGCCTTGGGGAATCATGTTTTTGACTCATTTTACAACAATAAAAACCATACACGATTTCTTTGAAAGAAATGTCTGCATTGCTCTTTAACAAATTCATGTGTCCTATTTTATGTCCATGTATGATTGTCTTACATATTTTCTTCCGCTTTTTTACATGTTCCCATTATTATTTTTTGCGGAGTACTATTTTGAACGGCATATTGTTGAACAGACTGTAACATTACATCACCTGAAAAGTAGGTGATAGAAATATTGAGTGTCCAAAAACAAAAGTTAAATGCAGTCTTAGAGTCAGCACTAGAGTCCTGAATTGAGTCGGGTAATCCTATTTTACCCGCAACCAATCCAACCCATGGGATTGGTGCTGTTTTCATTACGGGTCGGCTTCGATTTGGGTTTTGACCCTTGCGGATTCGGTTTGGGTCAACCTGATTTTTCAAAAGAACTTCTAGAATATTTTTTCATATTAACTCAGCACGTCTCTGTGTTATAAGCAGTTACTTTTCAGGACTGGGGATCTAAATGAACAGCTATAGTAAGTAAGCCAACTCTCAGAGGCAAAAATATTCTTCTATCAGGAAAATCCAGAGAACGGCCGAAGTGACCAAACAACTGTAACAAATCATAACTTATAGCAAACACTTTTCCAAACTCTGCCACTGATTTCTTGAACAGAGAATGGGTAATATAACTTTATTTTCTTCCTTTTTTTTTACTATTTTTATTTTTTATTTATTTATTTTTTTTTTTGGGGGGGGGCGTAAAATATCGCCATAAAAATTTCGATTTGGCAAAAAAAAATCTCATTTTCAAGAATATCTTCCTTGTCAAAACAATTTTCACACGATAAGGGGCCAGGTATGTCCAACGGGCAGTGGCGCATGGACGGGGAACAGGTTGGGAAAATTCTCTGGGATCCCTGATAAAAAGGGCCCCCGGTACTGCAATTTTGTTACAATTATATGAAAAGTATATTTTTTTAACTTAAAAAGTATAAATCCTGTTTTTTTGTTTTGTAGCATGGAAGTGAAAAAAAATGCTCTAAACTATTTACAAGTTTTTTAGTATAGTTGCCTATACTAAATTGGGAAAAGCAATTTTGTTATCTTTCGCGCATGCGCACTTAAAATTATTTTATACATATTTCATAATATTTCATCAAATATTTAATATACTCATATTATAATTGCAGTATATTGTGTCGTCAAGTTTCGTGAAAATAACGTTAAATTTGTTTGGAAACCCTGGATGCTATAAGAAAAAAACTCTCAGAATTTTTCAAGCAAACTTGTATATCTGCATGAAACAAGGCACTATTCTTACACAAATGAAAAAAAATGTTTACAAATGTTATACAGGACCCACGTAGTCATCGGCTACACCTACAGATTATTTCGAACGTTTTATTTTACAAGGTGATTGCAAATATATTTTCTTATTCAGTTTGCTGTTGGTCGCCTAACTTTCATAGGGAAGCTCGGAAATATTGTTAATGCTTCTTATTTTAATGCTGGATTCTTAATCTTTCTCTGAAAAATATGATGTCAAATATGTTATTTACATTCCAGAAGTTAATGACGAATTCGTCCAGTATTTCTCTAGATTTTCGTCAAAACGCCTAAAATCAGAAGCGTCAGGTGACTTTTAGCCGTTTAGTCTATCTGGTGATATATTGTTTTTCACTTTTATGAAAAACCGACTTGGAAAATAAAGTAGTATTTCGGACAGATTATTTTAGATTATATAAGGTCCTTTTCTCAAAGTTGTCATTACTGCTGTATTATTGTACCAGACCTCATACCTGTTTGGATATCTTCTTTTGGGTGATAAAACGATAACATGTTAATGCTGTTATTATTGGATCAGTTCAGGTGGGTTCCTGGCAATGCAATATGCGATGAAAGAAATTTTCAAATAAAAAATGGATTATCAAGAGATGTTCCTTGAAATTTGAATGAATATGAAAATTGGTATGCTTAATTCAGCTACTATTTGATATATTGCTTTCATTTAGAATAAAAAGTCTGTTGAATACCTACTGGATACTAGATTTATTTATTTTGAACGAACTTGTAAATTTATATCTAAATGAACTTATTTTAAATAGTATTATTTCCTTTTATTCTATTTTCAATTAAACAACTTTCAGACTGGAGTATGACAAATGACGTGTTCTGGAATACAGAAACTAGAAATAATCAGAGATCATAGTACAGACAAGGTTAATTGATGATCTGGACTAAAATCAGAATTGATAGACGTATGAATTTGCATATTTTAATATAAGGAATGGCAGTTTCACGATCGAAAGATATGCAGACGAGCTAAACAGGCCTTATGGTGACATAGCTGTAGCCTTACGCTACAGCCATATTCCTTTATCTAAGGCACAATAATGCAGACCTCATACAGCTCGATCTGTGATCATATGCAGCGCATGGAGATCCCAGCGTACACTCTTGATGTATGTCCGATGGAACACACTAGAACAATGCATACATTGCCTTTCTACTATTTCGAAATTCTAATTAAATTCTATTCCTCCGCTTTCAATTCTCCAAGGCCTCATCGGCAACCTCTTCCAGGGTGTTAAATATTCTTAGCCGCTCCAGCGGGCCGCTTACACCATATTAAATATTTTTCAGCACCATCAAACCGCGCTATTTTTGTCATTTTACAGGTATCAAAATTGATGCCTTGGTGAAACCTGTTCTTAACTCATTTTACAACAATAAAAACCCACACGATTTCTTTGAAAGAAATTTCTGCATTGCTCTTTAACAAATTCATGCCTATTTTATATCTATGTATGATTGTCTTACATATTTTCTTCCGCTTTTTTACTTGATACCATAATTATTTTTTGCGGAGTACTATTTTGAACGGCATATTGTTGAACAGACAGTAACAATACATCACCTCAAAAGTAGATGATCACCTGAAAATTAGATCATCTCATGAAAAGTAGATGAGTGTCCAAAAACAAAAGTTAAATGTAGTCTTAGAGTCGGCACTAGAGTCCTACATTGGGTCGGGTAATCCTATTTTACCCGTAACCAATCCAACCCATGGGATTGGTGCTGTTTTCATTAAGGATCGGCTTCGATTTAGGTTTTGACCCTTGCGGATTCGGTTTGGGTGAACCTGATTTTTCAAAATAAATTCTAGACTATTTTTTCATGTGAACTCAGCACGTCTCCGTGCTTTTAGCAGTTATTTTCAGGACTGGGGATCAAAATGAACAGATATAGTAAGCCAACTCTCTGTCAGAGGTAAAAACATTCTTCTAGCAGGAAAATCCAGAGAACGGCCAAAGTGACCAATCAACTGTAACAAATCATAACTTATAGCAAACAGTTTTGCAAACTCTGTCACTGATTTCTTGAACAGAGAATGGGTAATATAACTTTATTTTCTTCCTTATTTTTTGCTTTTTTTATTATTTTTTTTGGGGGGGGGCGTAAAATGTCGCCAAGAAAATTTAGATTTGGCAAAAAAATCTCACTTTCAAGAATATCTTCCTTGTCAAGACCATTTTCATCCGATAAGGGGCCAGGTATGTCCGACGGGCAGTGGCACATGGACGGGGAACAGGTTGGGAAAATTCTCTGGTGTCACTGATAAAAAGGGCCCCCGATACTGCTAGTTTGGTACAATTATATGAAAAGTATATTTTTAAACTTTTTAAAGTTTAAATCCTGTTTTTTTTTTTGGAAAGTAAAAAAAAAAAAATACTGCTCCAAACTATTTACAAGTTTTTTAGAACTTTTCAATCTGTTTTTCAAGATTCGTGGTTGTATATACCTCGCAAAAAAACACTGCGTGTAAAAATAATGCAATCCGCTATATGCAATACCTCTAGCTACACTGGTGTGGAAAATTGCTTCAAATTTCTTTCTGTACCTCATAACAAACATAACTACATGTGCATATTATCTGAATAGTATGTGTTTTGCTTGGAAATCACAAATATTGGAGTGCCACTGGCGACTATTTTTTAATTTTATTTGTACCACTATTCCCAAACAATGTAGTAAACTTCGTGGTAAACTTCTGAAACATGAGCATGAGAAATGCACCACGAAGTTTATTGTTTAGTAAAAGCGATAAAAGTAGAATATTAAGGTAGTCACCAATGACACTCCTGCAAATATTACTGCAAATTAAAATTAACTTTATTAAAAAATGAAATTCATTAAAAATTATGTTGTTGTAAACATAATTTAATTTTAAAATGAGGCATTTAATAAATATTAATACCTGGATCATTCCATGTCAACTGGCCTAGAGGCTCCTGCTTGACCCCCTTTATTTTTTATGCAATTTCTACAGGACATAAACATAGGCCTAAAATGGACATATGCAAACTGCCAGAGTTCGAAGTAGTATAGTTGGCTCACCAAGGGTCATTCTGTAAAGTTCACTATTTCACAGCAGCAGAAAAACGATCAAATCACCAAGTTTGTCATCTTACTGTTCATAATGCAAGAAACCTTAAGATTTCTTGTATTATTACTGATTGAAATTATGTGATCAAGTACAACTTAGTGATAAAAAATATAATTGCAGTATAAAAAATCAAAAATCAATGTATTCGTCATTATTTGGTCTCAAAGTAGGCCATACGGCTTGCCGTGACAAATTTTACCCTTACTTTAACAAGCTGTAACTACTGAAAAATTTACACTTCTGTCCAAAAATTAAGGAGCAGTGACCGGACGTTTTCGCTTTTTACACGGTTTGTCGAATATCTTATGAAATTCTTGACGAATTATCCTTGCAAATCAAGGATGTATAGCACATGTTTGAATTCAAGAACAGTAAAAACAGTATATTGAAATTAAAAAATTAATATATTGAATGAAATATGGACATTTGTATGAAATAATTTTTAACTGCGCATGCACGAACTATACGAAAGATTTTTTTTTCATGATTTGGTACTCAATTCAATAAAGCATCTCATATAAAAAAAACAGTTAAATATCGTGAAAACCCAGAAATATATTAGCAATACAGTGAGATAATTGAAAAGTTGGGGGGGGGGGGGGTTGATCCCTTATCATAAAATTGGATTTCCCTCCAATTTGTCATTTAGCTCACTATATTGCCGATATCTTTCTGAGTTTTCACGATATTTGACTGTTTTTTTTTTTTTTTAATGAGTTGTCTATAGAATTGACAACCGAATCCTAAAAAAAATCTTTGGTATAGTTCGCGCATGCTCAGTTAAAAAATATTTCATACAAATGCCTACATCTCATCAAATATTCAATATATTAATTTTTTAATTGCAGTATACTGTTTCAACTGTTCTTGAAGTCAAACATGTGTTTTACATCCTTGAACTGCAAGAACAATTCGTCAAGAATTTCAGTTGATATTCGACAAACCGTGTAAAAAGCGAAATCGTCCAGTCACTGGCCCTTAATTTTTGGACAGCAGTGTACTTTAAAAGCTTGTGACTTTACAAATTAATTACCTATGAAAATGACAGAGCTGCTGAAGTTGTTTCTCTCCTACTTAAATATTCATTAATTTATTCATCTTTGAAATTCCTTCAAAAAATTTTTCATAACTTCAACCCCATTTCCAGAAGCAGATCTCTCAAAAAAGAAACACTGATTTGATTACCGTTTCTATCACTGGAAAAAACACGCCTTAATTGACAAGAAAAATGTTATTTTATTTTGGGCCTCTTCGGTATAAGATAAATCAAGGTTCAAAGCATATACTTTGTGCGAAATTCACAACTATATCCGCCGTATAATATCTCTGGAAGACTGAGAATACCGCAATACGGAAAAAATAAGATATATATAGGAAATGAGTGAGTCATTCCATGTCAACTGGCCTTGAGGTTTCTGGCCGAGTGACCTTGATCGGGTGCAAAGTAACGATCCAGTACCCTCAGATATCTCTTGAATGAATAAAGCTATAATTGTGAAACAAGTTTCTACCTATAGTAAAATGACTATGAGCTATCATATGGGAGTAGTTGCAGTGTTCTCTAGTGAAGAAATTCGGAAATTGTCGACCCTATCTCAAAAAATATGAGAGATAGCGAAAAAATGTCAATTACAAAAGTGTAGATCATCCTTGATTTGGTACGAAATGACGCCTTACATATAAAAATAACTTTATTAGAAGCTCTGAAAATATCGAAGCGATTAGTGACGTATTTATGCCGGTGCTTGGTTATAAAAAATAACATTTCAGAGCTGCTAATAAAGTTACTTTTACATGTAAAACTTCTTTTCATACTAAATCGAGGATGTTGTACACTTTTGTAATTGACATTCGCTATCTCTCATATTTTTTGAGATATGGTCGACATTTTCTAAATTTTGTCACTAGGGGGCGCTGCAACTACTCCCATATAGTCATTAGCACATAGTAATTATATGCGCACATAGTCATTTTACTGTAGGTAGACACTTGTTACACTATTCCAGCTTTATTCGTTCAAGAGACATTTGAGGACACCGGAATATTACTTTGCACCCACCCAAAGAGATTGGGCCAGGACCTCCTAGACCTGTTGACATGGAATGACTCACTTATTTCATATACTTTTGTGTTATTCTTTCCGTATTGCAGTATTCTAAGTATTCCAGAGACTTCCGGAGATATTTTTATAATAAATTTCTACGGTGGATATAGTTGAGAATTTCACACAAAGTAGATATTTTGAACCTCTTTATTTACCTTACACCGAACAGGGCCAAAACAAAACAAGTTTTCGTGACAATTAAGGTGGGGTTTTTTTCAGTGGTATAAACGATAATCAAATCAAAAGTAATCCTTTTGAGATATGGGCTTCAGACATTGGGGTTGAATTTATGACACATTTTTTGAAGGGATTTAAAAGATAAATAAATTAATGACTATTTAAGCAGGAGAAAAATAACTTCAGCTTATATGACATCTCATAGGCAATTAATTTATAAAGGAATAAACTTTTAAAGTAAGTTGTTCAGTAGTTATAGCTTGCTAAAATATGGGTAAAATTCGTCACGACAGGCCGTATAGCCTACTTTGAAGACAAGTAATGATGAATGTATTGATTTCTGATCTTTAATACTGCAATTTATGTTTTTCAGCACAAAGTTGTAATAGATCATGTATTTACAATAAGTAAGGTTTCTTGTATCATGAGCAATAAGATGACAAACTTGGTGATTTGATCGTTTTTCTGCGACAGTGTAATAGTGAACTTTATAGAAGGACCCGTGGTTACCCAACTATACTACTTATGACTCTGACACTTTGCAGATATCCATCTTAGAGCTTTACGCATGTCCTTTTGCAATTTTATCAAAATTACAGGGGGGTCAGAGCAGTAATCGTATTCAAATTTAGGCCACTTGATATGGAATTACCCACATTCTAAAAATCCCCCTTTTATGTAAATATTCATATGGGGACACCTAGAAAGTCTTATCCTCAGGGTCCAAGTTGACTCTCTGCATTTTTACTGACGGGGGAGGCATATGCCCTCCGGAATCCTCCCCCACAAACGCTGCCTTTGGTAGAAATTTGCATCATATGTGATCTATCGACGCTTGCTAAACTTTTGTGGAGATATACAGGGAAAGTTAACACAGTATGTCGATGGGTAGTTCATTTTAGCAATAGCACGAAGGCTTTCCGATATGAGAGAGCTGTAGATAATAGTTCAGATTATGGTTTGTTTTCATGTTTTCTACTGCATGGTCTCTATAAACATTCAGCAGGTGTCGATCGATTTGTATTGGAGCTATTACCTTATGCGAAATAATCAGTTACACATTGTTGCTTTATATGCACGTGGACGTCTGATTGCACTTTGTTGGACTGCTTTGCTGACGCTATTTGTCGCACAGCATCTAATTACCAGGGCTATAATAAGAAAATTCCAAACTCTTATAAAGCATAAATAAATTCACTTCTTATGTCACCATGAACAGCAAAAAGTATTAGCGCTTTTTATCATATAAATGAGGGCCTAAAAACACTCCATGCTTTTCTTATATAAATCTAAATGTAAGTAACGTCATTCTTAACTTAGATTTTCTCAATTTGTATATCTTCTTAGTATTATGTATTATTTTTTATTGCATTTAGAGTTCATTTAATTCTAGATATGAACATTTAAGCATTAGTAAAATTAACAAACCACACATTTCAAAATTCCAAAGAGGAAATTGTTTTTTTGCATGAGTAATAGCGTTTTTTGTAATAATGCTTATAGTTTCATTTAAATCAAAATAAAATTAATGTAAAAACTAAGCTTAATGTTTAAATAATTTTATTTTCCTAAAGTTTTAATATAAAACTTTTAATATAATTTAACTCTATACTCACATTTTGAGCATCTAATTCTGCTTCCGGAAATCTTAAAAAATTAAAGAGAGGAATATCACCTAAGGCTTCCATATCTATGGACGGGTATTTTTTATTCTGCAATGAAAAGAAAAATAAATTTGCTTGATATGTATGCATAATACAAAGTAATTACATTTATTTATAATTACATGGTATATAATGCTATGATGGAGATGTTTCACAGCCTGATTTGAAAACTTTTCTCAAAAACAAGTACGAAAGAAATAACAAATAAAAAACTTTGAAAAAGACCATCGAGAACTGCTTTCAGAAAAGAAATTTTCAGCGATTCAAATCCAGAATGAACACTCACCAATATGTCTTATATCATGATCTATAAATGTAATTATACACTGATGTTCAAGTGTTAAACAACAAATGGTAATATTAGCATATTTGGACAGTAAGACATATACCAAAACTTTTCATATATTACACGCAAATATAAGCCTGAAAATGTCTCAGAAATTAAAACAGGTATAAATTTTGAATATCCGCGTTACAGACTCCAGAAGAAAACTCATAATCCACAATCTCTTTCCCAGTGCGTCAAATGACATCACCTCTATACATTATGTTACCAACCTTGCAGCTCCCCATAAATGTACCTTTTAAAAATTACTTAAGATGGTACACATTCATATCAACTGTACCAGTTGTTTACACCCCACGGCCATATTAGTACAGCTTCAATCAGCTTAATCCAACACCCTAATAATGAGTCGCAGAACTCGTCAAAAAATTGCGATTTGGTCTACAAACTAATTCTCAGTAGTTTCTAGCCTGGAAAGCACCTGGAACTGGATTTTCATAGTAATGGTGTATTAAATCAAGAAAACATCTTGTAAATAATTTAAGAGTTTTATTGTATCTATAAAAAGTGGTTTTAAAAATGTTTCAAAAAATGTCAAACTACAATCATGCAAGCGTACATCATTAAAAATGTTTATTCCGTTGCAATTTATAATATTTTCAAAGATAATATTTTTATGAGATCAAATTTTTTCACTCTTAGCTCGCCGATTTAGATATTATATTAGGTATATCCAAAAGTTTCTCTTTTAGAATACTTGTAAAAGAAATAAATTTGTTTCATTTTTCAATATAATCTCTTTGCGGTTAGGAAACATTTTTTACACGTTTTACTTAGCAGTTCAAAACTTTCAAAAGCATTCTGAAGATTTATTAGGAAAATATTAATAACAACTATATTGGTCTTTTCATCATGAAACACAGTTCTGTGATAGTAAATTTAAGTTGCAGGAACATATAATACATTATTCTAAATCTGGATTATAAAGGGGATTGCCAAACGTTTAAAACTCACATTTCTGTATTAGCTATTTGGAAACGACAGTCGCAATTTTTGAATCTCCAATAAGATGTCAAGGCATCTATCTTGCAGAGATTTTGATCATGTAAAGATTCTCATGTAAAATGCGCAAAACATTTGTTTTAGATAGACCCAGTCTTACTTTCCGCTTGAAATTTAATCTACTCATTTAATACCATCCCCTAAACGATAGCAGTATTTCTTCTATGGTTTATCTTCCTCCACCTATGGATCCTCCACCTATGTGAAATTGTTTTTTTTTATCATTCATTCACTGTAGTATATGGAGGAGACGTATCATAAACATGATGCAAAAACTTGTTTTATTTCTTTGGGACCAAGATCTTTAATCACAGAAAAATTTAATCATAGGACGATACTGAATTTTAAACATTTTAGAACGAATTTGAACGTCACATTGAAAAAACAGTTAAAAAAAAATAACAGAAACGATTTCACTAATAAAGTTTTAAATTTATTTAATATTTCTCTACATGTCTGCAAGAAAAAATTAATAACAAACGGTTATTATATACGAGGTCGAAAACTTTTAGATTTTACTACTTAATTCGTTAATGTTTAGTATCTAAAAACATTTTTTTTAAGTTATCCCGATTAAAATTATTTCAATACGTTGGAAAAGTGCGATTAAAATGATAACTGAAAAATGGTGTAGTTATTTGGCCAAACTTGAAAATTATAGAAACTCTAAACATGATGTATCGTTTATTATATTCAATACTTTTAAAAAAAGAAATCGAGAAGGAGAGAAAGAAAAGAAAAATGTTTACCAAGTATTCCTTTAAATATTTTGCATCATCTAAAGCTACTTTCACATTGACTAGAGAATGTTTTAATACTTCTTTTATCACTTTCCTTTCTAAAGGAGGATCTTCAACACAGCTATTATAATCGGGTTCATCTTCCAAGCCGCAAGGATTTATCCAGAACGGTTCTTCCTCATTTAGGGAATTCTCCATTGCAGGAAATTAACTGCTTTGCAGAAACAAGATTTCTAGAAAAAAAAATATTACCTATATTTTACATAAACGGGAAATATCATTTTTAAATATCATTTACGAGTTTTTACAACTTTTAACATTTTTCTTATTTTTTCCAAAAGAAATCAGCACAAAGAGTTTCATCTCGGTAGTCACTGTAAAAGACTTATGTGAAGTATTTTAAATCATGTGAAAGACTACCTGCCGTTCAATATTAATAATTTTTTCCTTAATCTTGTTCTTCATTTGTTGGTGATTTAATTTTTATCAGAATTTCAATTAGAAAAATAATATACATTCATATACTTAAGTTAAAAATTGATTTTACCTATCATACAAATTCAACAACTAATGTATTTTTCTGTATTTTTATTAATAATTTCATTTTTAATCGATTATTCATAGTCAATTCTAATAGATTCAATATTTTCGAATGACGTTTCGGGCTTCCCCACCTTCGCTTTATTTTGAAAGCTCTCCACTCTTCAATTTTAGTTCTGGCGAAGATGGTCGCAGGAATTATTTTTTCCTGTACGGCCAATGTTGAGAAAAAAAAATTCAAATAAGTGCAGAATTTGAATAATTTTTTCTCTGATCCTAAAACAAATGATTGCTTTAAAAATCTGGTGAAGCATTTCCTATTCATTTTAATAACTTCTAAAACAAATATAACAGAAAACAATGTTCAATAATGTCGATTTTAGCAAATATTTTTTTTTTATCATTAGATATGACTTATCTCTAATACCTTTACAAAAAAGAGATCAAAGACTATTTAAAAGGTTTTTAAGATACGCTGGCTGTTTTGAAAGTTTTAGAATTTGTGATATTGCGTAGTTCTCTAGAAACTATTCTTCCACTATTGTTCATGGAGATATCCTGCATGCTGCCTCGTTATTGAGTATAAAATCAGCACCTGGTTGCACTTGCTTGTTATAAAAGTTGAATCTAAATGAATATTGCAATTTCGAAGAAAACTAAATACTAAACTCAAAGAAAAGAATCACTTTGAATATTGTCACGATGGATTTTACTACCTATGGTCAGACAGCGTTCAAGTAGAGCAGGTAGGTTTATTTCTATATGTACAATTCCAACGGAATTTCACAACAGAATACTGCGAGACTGAGGGTAAAGCAATTTATGTACAATCAAGAATGTTGCAAAGTCCCTTATTAAAACAGCGTAGAAAGTTCTAGAAATATCTAGAGCACAAACAGAAGCCATAGGATAAACTTTCATTTTTTAAATTCACTTGTCCTTTATAGCTTCGGCGTAGTTGGGATTCAATCGCGGAATATTTGGTTTATAGATTTGAGCATTTAATCGGCACCACGAAATCATACGTACTGTGCTGCGGCAATCTTATGCCACGAAATATTCTGATTATTGTCCAGATTGCCCCAAATATTTTTAAGGAACAAGTTTCGAATGGGCTTGAAAGTGAAAACTCCATATCCTGATTTACTGTCTTTCAATATATTTATGCAAAGCCCTACAATACGTGTTTGAGAAGCTAGTGTCATCGCTGAAATCGTTACATATAATGTGAAAATCATTTCCCGTTTGTATGTGCGTACTATTGCAAGAACACAACACTTTTTAGATACATAACGTGAAGTGGGATGTCTTCAGAGTGTACTTTAGATGTGAAAATTGATACGAAATTTTGCTTTCGTGCATCGCAAATGCTAGAAAATTTGCACAGAAATCCCCTCCGGCTTCATTTCGAATTGTCGAACATCGGGACCTAGTTCTTTCTTTTTTTGTGACCAGCATACTTGCAGGTTAAGTGGGTTCGCTAATGTTTCGGAAAGAATTTTGGAGCAAAATTTCTTAATGACTCGGGCTCAGGAGTAAACTCAATCTAAAAAGCTTCTAAACAATCTCTGTATTTTTATTTATTTATTTTATTGTTATAATTTAAAACCAAAGTTTTTATACTTAATTAAAGGAGAACACCATCTTTACACTTTTAAAATCAGTTATTTTATTTGTTTCATTTTCGAAATCTAATGATGAATAGAACATTGTGTTAATTTTGTTTTATGATTCAGTTTCTTATGAGGTTCCATTCTTGGAAGTGCGACCTAATTTGTATAAGGTTTTACTTCCAAGCACACAAAAAAACTAAACCAAACTTGATAACCGTTTTAACACTTTCCAACCTAGTTGAAAAGTGTTTATGACTTCGGTTTGTCTGCCGTCTGGCCGTCTGCAGTCTGTCCGTGCTCTAACTCCCGTAAATATGCTCGGATTGCCCTGCAATTTTTATATGTTATTGTCGTCATCTATAGCATGTTCCCTATTTCAACTGAAGTGTGTAGCACTTATACTTTTTTTACAGGGACACTCAAAAGAATTCCGTTACAATACGGTCTATGGGAAAAAATCATTTGCGGTTTATTTTAATGATGTTACACAATTTCAAACACATTGTAATTGATATATATCACTAAGGTGCATTACAAGAAGCTTAATATAGAATAGGGTGTGCATAGCACTTATAGTTACTTTACAGGGACAGTCAAAAGAATTCCGTTACATTACGTCTATGGAGAAAAATCGTCTGCGGTTTATTTAAATAATGTTTCACTATTTTAAACGCATTGAAATTTATATATATCACTAAGGTGCATTACAAGAGGCTTACTACAGAATATTGTGTGTATAGCTGTCATCGTTCATTTACAAAGACACACAAAAGAATTCTCTACTGTCTGTTAACAATAATTCCTGGAAGTGCGTTTTAAGTTGCTGAACGCGATTTTAAATTTAATTCACTTTTTGTCTGTTACTTGGTGTGTATAAATTCTCTAGATCCTATACAGGGTAGCACAAAAGTTCGCGAACATATTTCCGTTTATTGACAGAAACTCCAGAAGGAGAATTTTAAGCTGTGCTACGCGTTTCCTAACTAAACTAAAATTTAGCATCCTATGTACTATATATACAAATCTATAGATCATATACAGAGCTGAATAAAAGTATTCGGATATTTTTCCGAATATTGTATATGTTGGAAATTCCTGAAATTACGTTTTTAAATATGTTATGCGTTTTAAAAATTGTTTACTTAGATGTTATCTTTCAGCTTATTAAACGGTCATGATTTGTAAAATTATTTTGGAAGCGTTGGAAAGTGTTACATAATCTATGCTTGACGCATGATTTTTCGTTCTTGTTTTTAATAACAGACGCTATATTTCAAACAGGGCTGTCAGGAAAGAGAGAAAACCCACAGAATAGCCAATTTTGTTCATTTTGTCCCCTACCGATGCAATTCATTATTTTAAGAAACATTTCATTTAAATAGACATTTTCAGATAAGTTCAACACAATTGTATCCCAATTGTACAATATACATTTTTTTCTTTTTTTTTTTCTTTTAAAATCTTTCTTAAATCATGATTTAATTTACGGTAATTTTTGTTTGGAAAATTTTGTAAAAGGAAAAATGAAAGTTCAATGAAAATAAATAAAATTTAAAATATGAAAATAAAGTTAATTTAAAATTTTAAAGTTATAATACGTTACATACATAAGTACTGTATTATTCTCTTTAAGGACAAGTGCAAGCATTACGGAACACAAGTTTTCTATATCTACAGTTACTGTACAAGAGAATCGAAATTATACTAAACTTACAAAATACGTACCCAATCATATGAACCTTATTTGTAAGAATTTATAGAAAATAAAAAAAATCTGCTGGTAATAAATGGGACATTTAGTACATATGAAAAACAATATATGCACGAAAAAACTGCACTGCTTTCTAGTATTAATAATTAAAAATGCTTCAACATAAAAAATTTTATGCTTGGCTTTTAACATTTTATAATCTACAACTAATTTATGGATATTTGAAGTTCAGGTCATCCCCAAGCATATTTTGTATCACGCTGAAATTTGAAATAATACGTTGGGTGCTATAAACATTCATTACTAATATTTACTTATTTTTCTCGTAATATTTTACTTGCTTGAAGATCTTGTGCAAAGTTGAAAAAAGCTTTCAATTAGCTGTAATATTGTTGGCTGAGAAATTAAAATAACTGTATCATGAGCCAATATTTTGCAAGACAAATTAAAAGCAAGTTAGATTTCTTATTTTAGATCAGGGTTTTAGTTTCAGTTTGACTTTTTAGTTTTAGTTTCAATTTTTAGCTCAACTTTTCAAGTTTTAATTAGTGTTTATTCTTTTTAAATACATTTTAAATTTCATAGTAATTTTACACTATATTTACTATTCTAAAATTAATAAAATTATTACATATTAACAATAAAATGTTCAATTTTTTTTTTAATTTACTACATTTTGTTAATGCTTAAAAATATTTATTTTTTTGGTTAACAGTGATTAATTTTAAAGAATACTAATTTTACAAACAAAATCATTTTAGAATAAAATTCTACCATTAAAACAGGTTTATTATAGAATAAACAAAAAGAAATGCGAAATTTAGTTTTTATTAATTTAAGCCAATTTCTCCGGGTATCCAAAACTTCACGAAAGAAAGTGGATGAAGGACAAAACTGATTTCAGAAACTATTCAGCCAGTTCACTTATTTTTTAGGTGTTTAAGATAATATTCCCTAAAACATAGAATAAGCTTTTATGTTTTGATTCTTGGATATTTTTAACAGGCATATCTGCTACTTTTTAAAATGCAAAAAAAAAAAATGACGCATTAATTCAAAATACCGCCATTTTCGGATTTCTTTGAATTTCGAAAAACTACTACAATTCATTATAGGGAATAATATTTTCAAAATTTTAGGGGGTGGGGGGAATTAATGGATCGGTTGAATAGTTTCTGATCTAACGTCTACCTGTTCAGAAAACTATTTAAAAACAACATTCTAAACATTAAAAATAAAAAAATAAAAACAGATTTTTTAAAAGCATCAGGGTGGGGGTTTTGCCCTAAACAGCCTTTTGAAGTCGTTAAGAGTCTACGCTAGTCATCCGAAGAAACTAGAACGCTAATGTTAAGTCTACGGGAAGGCTCTTGACAGATTTCTCGCTCGCATTTTAATATTTTTAAATGTTTTTTTGCATAGGATAGCTCAGGTCGATTCCTAACGTTGTTAGTTTTTACTTTTTCGATTTTGATTCCAGTTTTTTTTATATAAGGGTACTTTCACTTTCAGAACCGGTTCCAACCGGTTCTGAAATTGAAAATGTCCTCTTATAAAAAAAAAACTGTAACTAAAATCAAAAAAGTAAAAACTAACAACGTTAGGAATCGGCCTTATCTATCCTATGCAAAAAAAACATTTAAAAATATTAAAATGCGAGCGAGAAATCTGTTAAGAACCTTCCCGTAGACTTAACATTAGCTTGAGTGTTTCTTCCCGTGACTAGTGTAGGCTCTTAAATACAAGCAATCATCTGTATATAAATAATTTGTACACATAAATCTGTTAGTCTTCTGCGCGCCCTAGGAGAAAGGGAGACCCGGTGCAAGTCTTTTTGCGAGGACCTTCCTTTCAAAGTACTAAATCTTCCCTCTTCAGAACGCAATAAAATTTCAAAGAAATAGCATGACATACGTTAGGAGACGAAACATCTCCGAAGGAAGTTATGTAGTTTACGCAATTTTTAACTTTAAAAACTTATTAAATCTTAAAAAAATGATAAATTCGTGGCGTTTAAAATAAAAGATAAAGCTTAAAAGTTATAAGTTTAAAAGTTGTGAAAGCTTTAAATTTGAATCTAGTTATAAAATTCGATCATCTTACATATAGTCTGTGTAGACAAGAATATGGATATTCATATAAGAAAAGAAAATTTCATTAAACAATAAAATATACAACTTAATGGTAAAATATCATTTTACCATATAATTATTTTTTATTGTCTGTTTCTAAACATTTTACTAATAAAACTTTTTATATTTTACAAAAAAAAAAAAAAAAAAAAAAATTAATATATATTTTTTTTTCGTGAAATAAATAACTCGCAATCAAACAAATGCTAAAAATAAATAAATGAATAAAGTAAAGAATATGGGCTCGAAGCCTTATTTCTATAAGAACGGCTGCCACTGTTTTAAATATTAAAGTTCTGTATGTAGACTGAAGAGCAATATTTCTATGAAAAAAAAATTAAATGAATACAATATTAATAACATTACTTTTACGTGTCAGTTGAATGGTAAATGAGTATATGTATCACTTGCATTAAATTACAAATACCTTTTTAATTTGAGAATGTAGGGAAAGTTTATACAAATCCAATAAAAACTATTGAACTCAACAAGTTACTTCAACTGACACCCGTTATTTAAATAAATAAATAAATAAATAATCGCTGTGTTATTGTTCTCTAAGTCCATCTCCTCCCATGCATCTGTATGTACTGATGACGGCCGAATGGACCAAAAAATGACTACATTCTTGCGTCACCAAATAGGAAATACAAAAAATTCTTATTTTAATTTTTTCTAAGCTCTATATGCTAAATATGCAATTTCACAGCAATATAAATAAGCAAGTTCTGTCTAAACTTATACGGTGCTTGTCATATGCAAACTTGTAGTGTTTCAGCAATCCTGCACTGCACTCTAAGTGTGCCAGTGTTTATTCCTACCAATGCTCAGTTTGAATTAAAATAATTTATTTCAATATAAGGAATTTTAGAACTCTGTAAACATTACGAAAAGGACCAAATAGTTAAACTGCATAAAAAACGCAATTCATTGAAATAAACATTTAATTTACATTTTGAGTTTTATTAACCTTCATACATTATTTGTGGCTGACTCGTTAGATAAAACTTATTCTCTTAAATAGCAATACTTAGTTTCATAGATCAAGACATGTACACTTATGGCTGTTTAATTGCTCAATGAATTATATTCCCCTGTGGTAGCTAAATATTGAAATGTTACAACTAATATTTCTTGCCAATATTTAACTAATATTTTTGTTGTATAGTGACAGAATATAGACAAAAAACGCGATGAAATGCGATTCATCACTGGTAAAATATTTGGATTAACCCCTTCGGCCCTGATCTTTTTTTTCAATTTTGGGAAAAAATTACTGTTATGCTAACAAAATTAAAAATAGCTATCGGAATCACAGAAGATAGGGTTTAATGAAAGTTAACGAATGCGTTCTTTACCAAAACCTCACAAATGTAGTTATTTTGCGTATTTTTCATATAACAATAGTCTAAGGAAGAATTTTTGAAGACGTTTGGAAAATGTCGTATTACAACTAAATTAAACAAGCATAAAAATTTAGTAATATTTTTTTTTATCTTTTATCACAAATTACCAATTTGGAAAAGTATTCCCAAATTTTAATTTAAAGAGTGAAACGTTTGTTTTAATTAAAAGAAATGCCAACGGCTTGCTAATAATTATGAAAATTATTATTATTATTACTAAATGCTGAACATAAGTGAAGTCACAATAGGAAATGTAGAGATTCATACTATCACTATTAAGTGCTGGAATTAATAAAAATAAACATTATTTTTATTACAAAATAATACTCAATAAAAGATATGTCCTATTAGTAGGACGTCAGGGACGAAGGGGTTAAACTGAAAATATTTCAATAAAATGCCAGTACCAGATAAATATTTTCAGTGCAATAATAACTTTATACTGCAAGTATTCCCGCTGTAAAGCTGGTAAGTATAATATTAGCGTAATAATGTGTCGATAACGGTTTACTATTAAGTCTCTTGGATCTTCTATGTATGAAAATTATAGTTATAATGTACCCAATTGAGTAAAAAATGACATATTTATACGGAGTGTTTTTCACTTATGTATACCTGTGAACCTGTGATAACGTTTGCGTTTTACCCGCTAAGAGAAATTATTTAACTGGAGAGTCCAGAGGAAAAACCCTCACAAGATTACATTTTATATCGAAAATGAGAAAGATATACTGTTTAGTTTAGTATGAAGAGTACTTTTCTGTGCTGTAATCCTTTATAGGTTATAATAATTCTACAAAGTGCTAATCACAGGATAAAATATTTAATTGATTTCGTTTATTGAAAATTTTTAATATTGATGTTTTTTTCGATTTTTTTTTAAATAAGAGATGCACTATTGTTTGAACTGATTACTTTAAAAATTCATAGGCATACGTAGCTTTTAAACTTTCAGAGTGGGGTCATTTACCAAATAGGTAGCTTTCTAACCAAAAATGGAGGAACTTAGATTAGCAGTTCGTGCATTCCATACGGGCGCAATGACTGTGCAAGTTAGTCTTGTACCAGAATAAAAACTAGGATCTTACCCCCTCCCCCCTCCCTAAAAAAAAAGATAAGAAAACTCTCTGAAGACAGCTCTTTTGTTGCAATATGATTAAAGCCGACTGATGCTCTAAGAAGCGGAAATTCTTCATGACATTCATTTAAATCTTTAAAATAATATGCATATTTATAGGTAAGAAATAGAAAGGAAAGGGAAGTTATAGACAGCAGTGTCGTTTAGACGATCGTCTAATTATGGGAATTTCGGACATTCCCCGCTTGAAAATCTCTGAAACGTGTTGTACTCCCTAATCTATGTGTAGGTTACCTAAGTACAACCAAGGCAGTGGTTGTACTCCCTAACCTATCCCCCCGACTAGATACATACACGATTAACTTTAAAAACGATTTTTATGTTTTATACAAAAGATGTTGGTCAGTGAGAGCTCAAATTCCCTTCTCTATTGTTAAACCTATAGGCGTGGAATGCATGCGTATTTTTAAAATATCTCATCAGGTAATTAATATTTTTAACTTTTTTTTCTATGTAGGGTAGACCGGGGCACATTTACGCGGATTTTTTTCAATGAATTTTCTAATTTTTATGTTTTAATTTAGGAAATTTTAGACATTGTGGTTTTATAAAGCAGTTAATAAAGTCAAAATTTGTGTATTCAGTTGTTGCCCTATTTGTGTTTTTAACCGTAAACAAAAATTCTTGTAGGTCCAAGTCATTTGTGTAAACTTGCCCCGGGAACGGGACACGTTTACGCATATTCTAAGTAATACCAAAGAGTAAGTGAAATAAATATTTAATCAAATTGAGATGTTTTATTTATAACTTAAAACACTGTTTAAAAACAAAAAAAAAATTAAACAGAATTAATTAAAGAACATTTTATAGGCTAAACTGAAAACATAGGGCATATTGCTAGTTAAAAACAGAAACTATTTAGTCATCTTCATCATCACTGTTACAGTTTTTACAAACAAAAAATAAAGTATTTCCTTTTGCACACTTGTCATGGGATTACCTTTTGCCACCTTTTTTAGATTGGTAATCACAGTAGGAACGTGTGTAAAGGTGTCCCGATGTCAATGCGTAAACGTGCCCCGTCACCATGTTTGGATTTATTTTTAATGTGCAACGAAAATTAATAACATTTCTGTTCATACAAATACAGTTCTCATAAAAGGATAAAATTCTGCTAATGTTCATATATTTGTTTATCCTTAACTAAATATTATTAGTTCACAATAAGTTTCTATAAGTTCAACACCAAATTTACTCACCTTGAAAGAAAACAGGTTATCCTTTCCGCATGCTAGACCGAAGCTCGACTGACGCTCAAAAATTTGTGAGAATACCCGCTAGGGAGCAGCATCAATCTGTTATCACTGGTGGGGCGCCAGTTATAACTCGTTTCGGAAAAAGTGCACTGCGTAAACGTGCCCCGGTGTACCCTACTCTTCTTAAAGGGTGTCTTTTTTTTTTAGTTGACAAGATATTTTAGAAACATATACTAATTTTATTTGAAGTGTTAAAATCTTACTCATAGCTCGTCAACTTCGCTAAATTTTTAACCCATAAAATGTTAAATTAAACATATATTTTAGAAATAGTTTGTTAACTAAAAAATATAGAGAAGTCTTTTAGGAAACATCCTTAAGGGGACGACGAGAGTTGAAAATGAAAAACCTTCAGGTAAAGTGTAATGTAACTGGATTTTCACAACAAGTTGAGTCAACTTGAATAATAATAATAAAAAATAAATAAATAAATAAATAAACGAATTTTCAATCAAGTAAACAGCCTTAGAAACTATGATTCAGTCCAGGGCCTGATTATCGCAAGGGCAAACGAGGCTGCTGCCCAGGGTCCAAACCTCAATAGCTCCTTCCCCCACTCCCCTCAAAAACAAAAAGGTCAAAACTCAGGTGTTTTTCTTAAAATGAGTACAAATTGCAATTAGAAACATGTTATAGAAGACTCCAACAGGATCTTTGCCCCAGGGCCCCATTTACAGTTAGTCGGTCCCTGACTCAGTAGGAATCTTTGATGCCTTCTCATCTAAACTTACACTTTTTTTACTTACCCATCATACGTAGTATAGGGTAAGTCATATAATCGTTTTGAAAATCGAAAAAAAAAATTGACGGATTTACACGTTTCAGACACTGAAGATTCCGAAAAACATATTTTTAGAAAAAAAAAATTTGCCGTCCGTCTGTCTGTGTGTCTGTAAACGCTCTATCTTCCGAACAAATTGAGATAGAGACTTGAAATTTGGTATGTACTTAGTATGTAACAATGGGAAGAAGCTTATTTAATTTCAGTAACCTCGATTATCCGAAACTATTTTTTTCGGACTCTCGAAATATTCGTTCTGATGAAAGATAGATAAAAATTTTCGAAATTGTTTATTTTAAGGAATAAATATAAAAGACTATAAAAAACATAAATTTTTCATAAAGAACGAAGATGATCGGATAATTAGTTGCCGAGATATTTGTAATCATATTTTCCCCACTCTTCGATTTTTCATGACCCTGTATTTCATTCAAATTTCAATTCAAAGATATATTTTAATTGGAAATGAGACGCTTAATCCGACGCAGTAAAGCGTTAGTTAATATGATTATCAATTTCAGAGTTTTAAGGATGTTTCTTTTACGCAATTCACTAATAGAGCATTTAAAGTTTATGACGTCATCAAGCCACGATTCTATTCGAATTGCAATTGATTTTATAAATAGTTTACACATGTTTTATTTTCATATTTTATATTATGCATATCCATGATGGGTAAGTATTACGGTGCCCCCCCCCCCCCCCAATGACTGGTTTTTCTTATGTCTTGTTCTTTTTTTCTCCAGAACATACAGAAGCAATTTCAATATAATTTAGAAAATTCTTTTGGCGATAACTAATCTATAATTTGATCTTTCGGAAGAGAAATAAATGTAAAAGTTACACAACTTTGCAAACAAAAACATTTAGGTTTTAATTAACGTTACTAATCAGCAACTGATTTTCCAGAAAAGAAAAATTATCAAAATGTAGCTTATTACAATAGCATAGGCAAAAATAAAGTTATTGAAATACATATTCAGTGGTTACCGAGAAAATTAAATATAAATATTGTCTTTTATTTTTTGCGAGCGACTACCTGCCGCCTTAAATTGTTGGGAGGATTATCCCTATACTTTAACGATTTTATTTGACCTAGATTTTTTTTTTTAACTTTAGACATAAAATAAAAAGAAAAAATTTGAAGGAATGAATGATTTAGCTAATTTAAAGACTCACCGAAGAGAGGTATAATAGTTGAAGTGACAGGGCAAAAAAATTCTAACCAAGAAAATTCTAATTTAAAATGTCGCAATAGAAACTTTTTTTCTAATTCTTATCACTGAATTTCGTATTATATCCGAAATTTGTTGAACTATCAAGATTAGTTACTGCTGTTATCAATAAGACGTGTATGAAACGCATGTTATAAACACATGATAATTTTACTCTACCGTAATTCAAATTTCATTCACCTGTTATCAATGAATTAAATCCAAAATGAAACTGCAGTAGCGCGCGAAAAGAAATTCTTACAAGACAAGGAAGGACTCAAGGAGATACATGCACAGGAAGGTAAGATTGTCTTATCATGCATATGTGGTGACAGTTATCTTCCATGCTTATTTCTTTTTCGCATTACTGTAGAAAAATTTATCTTAAAAAATATTTTTATCTATTTTCAGTAACTGAATAATACCATGTTACCATAATACCACTTGTAGTAAGCATGACAATATTTTAGACATAAGAATTTATTTTAGACACGTCTACTAATTCTATGCTTAAAATTTCGTTAGGGGGGTTTCTACAGATAATATGGAAATTTTTAAAGTTTGGTATAATTTCTAACACCTAATTTTGACATATTTCGATTCCTCGGTAAGTTCCACACTAGGATACCAAACGGGAAATTACTCTGTCAAGTAGTTTAAGAATAATACAGATTTAAATTTGGAACTTCTAACGTTAAATTCCCTTTTAATCGTTGCAAAACAGATTACAATGACCGTGTTTTTTCAAGCATAGCTCAAAATCTATTTGGTAGAATAAGCTGCAATTTTGGATTAACACATACTTAACATTTTCATTCATTAATTTTGTGTTGAAACTTTCCCGGTGGATCTTGCGTGCTCGGGCTGCCAACTTCCAAACAGCCCTCTTGAAAGGGCTATGCCCTTCCCAACAGCCTCAGTATTGAAAGGCAGGGGGTGATTCTGCCTGTTCCGCGAGAGACGGCAGCCGGCCCCATCCACCCAGACGCTGGCGTGGTCGTCCGGTATTAAACGCCCTAGCCCTCCCTAACCCACTTGTCTATATGCGTTTAACTTAACGAAAATAGCTTTCATTTTTTTCCTGTGGGATTTTCCGTGCTCGGGGCTACCTTCTTCCCAACAGTCTCAGTCTTGAAGGAGACCGCGGTTCCACCTGTTCTGCAAATGGCTACGGGACCATAACTTTTGTGATATGGATAGACACTTTTAATATTATCAATGGCACAGTCAGGATTCTCATCTAGGAGATATTTTGAACCATTGTTAAAATGAACAATTTCGTTAAATTACATGTCCATTAGGTAGTGTTTAGTAAATATGCGACACATAAAAACCGACGTAATGAAAAGTACAAACAACCATAATAAATTTAGCATTTATGTGTTTAAAGGCTTCATAAAGTACCATCTCCTTCAATCTTCAGATAGAAAATGTAAAAAAGTGGAAAAAGCAGTAACATACGTACTACTCTGCTGCTATTGCTCCTAACTTTTCGTTAACCCCATCGCGACGAGCGTCCTTTACAGAATTTTTAATCTGTTACCACCGGTTTTTCAAAAGAGAAATTTTCACCTAATTGAATAGCAAAAATGCTATGATTAGATAAGTAAAACCTTACAATAAAAAATAACTGGTGGGAATAATCGAGGATTCTGAGCATCTTATGCGTCACGTATTCGTGTCGCTCCTCCTCAAGGGGTTAATTTTGTTTTCAAAATTTTCTAGTGGGATCTTCCGTGTCCGGGATTACCTCTTTCCCAACAGCCTCAGTCGTGAAGAGTCCCGAATTCCGCCTGTTCCGCGAGCAATGGCAGTCGGTCTGTGCATTAAACGCCTCAGACCTCCAGAGTAGGTTGGTGGATGCTTTTAACTTAATGAAAATTGCTTTTAATTTTTTCCTGTGCGACTTTCAATGATCAAGGCTACCTCCTTCTCAACAGCCTCAGTCTTGAAGGGTCCAAGATTCCGCCTGTTCCACGAGTGACGACGAGACCTTAGCTTTTGTTATTTGGATAGATAACTTTTAATATCAGTAGCGCAGCCAGAATCCTCGTCTAGGAGGAATTTTAAACCATTTTTAAAATGAACAATTTCGTTATGTTACATGTCCTTAAGGTAGTTTTTGATTAATATGAGACACATAAATACAAATGTAATGAAAAGCACAAGCAACCATAATAAATTTAGCATTTATGTGTTTAAAAGTTTGATAAAATAGCATCTCTTTCAATCTTCAAAGAGAAAAAAGAAGATAGGGAGAAAGAGCCAGTAGCAGTAACATACTTACTAATTTTCTACTACTAATCCTAACTTTTTGTTTCGATTTATTTTTGTTGAATTTTTTCGGTGCGGTCTTTCGTGCTCGAGGCTAACTTCTTCACGATAGCCTCAGTCTTGATAGGGCCCTTGAAGAAGGGATGGGGGGAGGCCACGATTCCACCTGTTCCGCGAGAAACGGCGCGTGGCGTTCAGCCTCACCTTCTCACCCGCCGTGGTCGTCCGATACATTAAACGCCTCAGTCCTCACGAACCCGCTTTCCTGTGGGATCATCCGTACTCGGGGCTACCTCCTTCCCAAAAGCCTCAGTCTTAAAAGTGGCCATGGTTCCGCGATTGGCGACGGGGGGCTTTAGAGGAACGGTTGTCCACCACACCCACCCGTCTTCGACCGCCGAAAATGAGGATGTTTCTTTCATTAATTTTGTGTGGAAATTTTTCCGGTGGGATCTTCCGTGCTCGGGGCTACCTCCTTCCCAACAGCCTCAGTCTTGAAAAGACGATTGAAGGGGAGGAGGGGACCTCGATCCCGCCTGTTCCGCGAGAAATGGCGGTCGGCGCCATCCACCCTCCACCCGATAGCTGCCGAGAGCTATGAATGAACTCGTCCGAAATATTAAATGCCCCAGGCGAACGCGCTGGTTGATGTCTTTAACTTAACGAAAATAGCTTTTAATATTTTCCGGTGGGATCTTCCGTGCTCGGGGTTACTACCACCTTCCCAACAGCATCAGACTTAAAAGGGCTATTTAAGTGAAGGGGAGGTTCCGTCTCTTCTGCGAGTGGCGACGGTCGTTAAGTTATTGTGGCAAAAAAGAGTTTCAAACTTTAAATTTTCATAATTCCCAAACTACTAGAGCGGATTACTTCTCGTTTGGTATTCTACGGTAAAATTTACCGGAAAAGCCAAATACGATGTCAGATTAAGGCGTTTGTATTAAAAGTTTCAGAGTTTGGTAGAATTTTAGTATGAAGACAAGCCTCTAATTTTTATATTTTAACAAATTGAAATAAGAAATAATTTCCTATCAAATGACTATTTTCATTTTTTTTTTAATGAGAGAAGTCATCGATTAAAGTGTATGGGATGTTCTTTTTTTATTTTAGCCGACTGTATTTTGTGTTTATTCATAATGCTAAGCGACTAAATAAATGATTGTATGAAGAATATAATTATTGAAAACAATTTTTAAGATTGTAAACAACTTATAATAATTGTCATGACAACAAGTGTAACAAAATTTTATCAATATTAAAAAAGATTCTTTTATATTTGATCCAACCTCGTAGCACCTATTTTTGTAAAACATGATGGGATGCAGTTAAAGAGATTTCTTTTTAAATTTCTTTAATACTGTAATTTTACATTTTAAGATATTCCAATACGTTTAAATAGCCAATTTTCAGCAAGTATTACACATAATTATATTTTTATTTGAAAGACTGTACAAAATCTTTCCAAGACAGTTTTTGATTTCTTCGTACGATCATTGGAAGTGTACTTATGACTGTTTCAGCTCTTAAACAGGAAATTTGTATTTAAGTAACCGGAAGTTAAATTTAAAGAGCCTCAAGAAAGGAAAGAACTAGTATTAAGGAAAGTACAACATATAAATCTGGGAAAATGCTGAGAGCTTGAGGTGAATATTTCTAACAGATTTTCAGAAATCAGAACATTAGATGAGTTTTCGAAAGAAAATAAAAAATAAATAAAACATGATTTTTATGTACAATGAGCTATGAAAAATGTTCCATCTGCAAAAATTATGTTTATATTTATATAAAACTGATCACCCACAATTTATGTGATGCGGTGGATGTAATGAAATATCGGTTTAAATATCCGAGATTTTTCTAAAATATTACAATTACTTTTATAAATTGACCTACAGAAAATATGATAAATTTTCAAAGTAATAATTTGAATGGTTATATCTATGGAAGTTTTTATTTTATGGATTGAATTGTAGTTCTTTACATTCTTAGTAACTCAAATTAAACTCTATTGAAAAAAAAATAGTAAATCTTTATTTTTGGTAAGTATCAAATGTTGCATTATTTTTCCTCAAATTGAAAAAATTAAAAAGAAATTGCATCAAAATATTTTGTTTTATAAATCGTCTTTTTATTTACCAATTTATTTGAAACAACCGAACCAATATTATACTAATTTTTGTTTTATTTTAAAAATGGGCAACTAGCGTATGTTGATACCTTAAAGTATATTCATAGAACTTACAATGTACTTTAAGCTTCACTGTTTAGTTTTCTTATGCAAAAATATTTTTAAAAAAGTACATTATACATTGAAATAACACTAAAAAATCAGTAAAATACAGAAAATATTCTTTTTAATAGTTATTTAGGATAGATTTTATTCCACACGCAGTACGTTTACAAAAAAAAAGTGAGCCTTGGAGGACGACCAGTTTTAAAAAGCTTATTGTTTTGTAAAAAGTAAGCCTTTTCGATAAAATGAGGCTCATTCTGTACTATTTTTATTTTCACTTTAGAAAAGTAAAGAAAGTACATATTTGTTAGAAATAAGAACTAAAGTTTTCGAAATTGTAGATAGAAAACTATTCTGGGAAATCTTGCAAAGGTATATTAATCAGAATTAACTATAAAAAAGGCAGTAATATTGCATTTTTTATTCCATTATATTACGGGTTCTAGAAACGTGAGTTCTGTATTGGAAGATTCAACGCTTAGGCGGGTAGTAGTAAATCAAAAAAAGATCGATCATGAATTATTTCAGCCTAGAAGATCTCTATTTTACATATTTTTTAAGTTTAGGTATATGATGTTTTCCAAAATAAGATTTACTTGTCACTAACATCCTCAAGCTTTACTTTAATACCAAATTAGAATATCGAAATTTAACCTTATTGCTATAAATAGTTTCTGTCATTTCAAGGGCCACATACGTTCCTTGTGTGCAAGAATTGAAGTAAGACTCATCATAAATGTATTAGACTGGCTCATGATCGTCATCGTTTCAGCTACAGAATCCCCTAACAGGTTCACAGTAATTCCTTCACAACCAGCATTGCATATAATAAGCACTCTCAAAAAATATTTTATGTACCAAATCAAAAAATTTTAAAGAGATTTACCTGATCACTCTAGTTTTGGATTAGTGTTAGCTTCTAAAATTCAATGACAAGGTCACAATCTTTATGTTTTCCTAATACAAGGGACACCGAATTTCAAGTGATAATTCCTCGTCCTTCTGTGTCGTTTTAATAATTCGTACTCCCTGAAACGAAAACCCTTTCATTTCAAAGGATGAAGCAAAATAACCTCAAAACATATCTGCATTATTATCTCATTCTCCTAAGAATAGGTGTTAAGTTGCAAAAGAGCTATAAAACGATAGCGATACGAAATGACGACATCACACCTCCACAAGAAGATAAAAATATATAGCTTAAGAATAAATCAAAAATCGTATTTATAAAGTAATTTCTTTACAACTTAAAATCGATTTCACATAATTTTACGGTTTCTCAGTGTCTTGCTCTGTTCTAATATCAAATTTCAATATACCAGGTGATTCAAAATAGAAGTTGCGACGATTATTTTAAAACCGCGAATTATAGAAACATACTTTCAATTATAAATGGAACTTATATAAGGAATAGCTGTTAGATATGGCATTATTTAACAAGGGACTGTGTATGGGTCATTCTTCACTAACATGGAAATTTAGGTCTCAGAGCAATTCTGACTCTGCGATGTTTTATTTTTTACGATTTTTTTCTTTGTAAAATGGAAGAACACTTTATGCTTTACTTCTTACACATGCTTTATTTCTTGCAGCAGACTTATATTACAAGTCTGCTGCTACTCAAAGAAGGGGGGGGGGGGGAAGCTTTCTTCCATGAACTCAATTCCATAACCATAAAATCTGAAAAAAATGTATCATGGTGCTACTATAAAATATAAAATTCACTCGAATAGGTGTGAATGCTCTGACATTTAAGAAACGGACCAAAAGTAATGACAAATCGGCAGATGATCACGCAAAGACAAAAAAATATATTATTTACGTCGGACGGAACCTAAATGGGACAGGCATATATGGCTTGAATGAATAATTTGTGTTTAAAACTTTGAAAACTTGTCTCAAAAATAGAAAAAAAATTAAATTTCAATAGATATTAAGAATTAATTTTAGGTTATTTAGCTGAATTAATTTTACATGCATTAAATATTATATGATACAGTTTTATTCAAACAGAAAAACTAAATTTATTTTTACCTAGAATAAACATTTTGTTTAGTTTATATTATTTTTGTGTAATATTATTCAACATCTTGTTACCTTAGTACTTATAAGATGAAACAACCTTTGCTGTGGAACAATGGTATAAGTTAACATATGTTGTTTATTGGCATTTAAAAGCTAACAAATGATTTTCCAAATTTTTCTTAAATTAAAAGAAAGGTCTTTTAAAATAAACAATTTTTTTTTAAACTCTCTGCACACTGTTCATTAAAAAATATATATTAAAGGTTTTCATGCAACACAAGCTTTATGTAAAACTATGCAATTTGCTAAAATAAAAAGACAAAGATTCCATTTAAAATAAACTACTGTAGTTAATACAGCAGTTATATTTCATTTAATATCTCTCAAATTTGTACTTCTCTACAGTATCACAGACATTCAATATGATACATGCCCGAAGAAGTTTTAAAATAGAAATTATTTTTTTTCTAAAAGAATGAAAATAATTACCCCCATTCTTCAGCCACTCCTCCCACTCTCTTTTATCTGTGGCTTCGGCATATTTAGAGATTTTATTCCGGCACCTCTGTATTCTAAAGTCGCAAAATTGCTTCAACGCTATGAAATCAGGGTCGTTCGTTTCTCTCTCGATTTTCAGTTGCTCCTTCCCATAACATTTCTCTACCTTTTGAGTCTTTCTTTTTTTTTTTTTTTTTTTTTTTAATTTCTGCAACAATTTTTCCTCGACTCACTGCCATCACATAATAAATTTTCAAAAATGTTGGTGGAGAGTGGGGAATAATTTCAATTTTAATCTAGATATAATATTGTCCTTTCCCGTAAGATTTAATCGTGAAAAATTGTATGAAAGAAGTATCTTTCTTGATTTAAAAAAACGTGTTTCGTTTTTAAATTAATAAATTTTGTTAATCAAACATATTGTATTCATTTGTATGAAATTGTAATTAAATTTATTTTGAATTAAGAACTGCACAAATTTTGTAGTAGTAACGACATTTTAAGCAATTTTACTTGCACGGCGAGTGTAGTTCGTCATTTTACTGTTTGCAAGGTGCAACTGGCGACTATTTCTTTAATTATTTTGTCTACCACTATATCATAACAGTTATATAATTTGTACATTTCTACTCATCTTCGAGGTAGATTATTTTTGTTTAGTTAAATAGTTTTAGGTGAAATAAGAAAAGGTCCTTCGTTTGGCACAAAAAACTAACGAGCTACACTCATTACTTTACCGCAAGGAATTGAATATATTATTAGAAATGGGAAAATTTTAAGGTGATGTGGTGTAAGATTTATTTGATATGGTTATATCCATTAACACATTGTTGTATTATCTCTTTTCAGAATATTTTACCAGATGCAAATTTACACAGAAAAAAATAAAACCCAATTTGGGTCGAAAGATTCTTAGGTATGTGCCCAAATTGGGTCATGCCTGTTATGGTTACCACTGTGTATCCATTTTAGGCACTGTTAAATACCCATTTTCAAAAAAAAAATTTTTTTTGAAAATGTGTATTTAACAGTGTCTAAAATGGATACACAGTGGTAACCAAAACAGACATGACCTTTGGGCACATACCTAAGAATATTTCGACCCAAATTGGGTTTTATTTTTTTCTGTGTAATGAAGTACATTCTAAATTTCGTCAAGAGAGACATTCCGAAAAAAAAACTATCAAATATTTGTAATTTTCGACAAATTCCTCGTATTTGAAAGAAACCTCATATGTTGAGTTACGTCTTTGAAAACTTATCTTCAGTTAACCCCTTGGGGACGAGCGACACGTATACGTGACGCATAAGATGTTCAGAATCCTCGATTATTCCCACCAGTTATTTTTTATTGTGAGCTTTGCCTTATTAAATCTTAGCCTTTCTGCGATTCAATTAGGCGAGAATTTCTGTTTTGTAAAACCGGTGTTAAAAGATTAAAAATTCTGTAAAAGACGCTCGTCGCGAAGGGGTTAATGATATTAATGTTTCGTTGTAAATGAGGCAAAATTCAATTAATCGCGATTATTCTCACTCATAATCATTCAACAACAACAACAAAAAAAAAAAGACCGATAAATTGCTTAATGATTGAAAACAATATTTCCTGGCTTTCTAGAAAAAGATCAGATTGCGATGAAAATTTCTTTTCAGATATTTATTTTTTAAAGATTACAAAGGGGAACCAACCCGAGCTTCCCGGATTACAGATCCCGTTGTACAGAACATAGGTGAAAATATTTTTTTATCTGAAGACTAATAGATTTTTTTTATATTTAATATATATATATTTTTTTAGATTGCCCCCAATTAGACCAAAAAAATTTTTTATATGAAATATATCAATTATGCATTCCAATAATAAAGTCTTTAAATTTACTAAAAACTGTATTACTTTCGTATTAGCCGCACACCAGCGGTAGCCAAAGATTTCGTTATTTACGGAAACTTTTTTTTCCTGACTATTTCAGGGTTTAAGCGCGTAGTTCGATTACACATCTACTAAACTTCTGTTTTATTTATTTATTTTAGAGTGAGATTTTAATTTTGTTATAGAATATTAGCCGAAAAATAAATGCTATTTACATTGTTTCAAGTTCGAACGTGTTAATGTACTGAAATCCGGTTAATTTAATCGGGTGGATTTTTAAAAATCATGCTTGATTTTTTTTAATCATAAAAACTCAGTAAATTGAGATACAGTTTTGTATCGGAAAAAATTCTATCTGAAACTACATTTTTTTTCTATTCGATTGTGTAAAAATTAAAACTGTGCGATATTTAGAAGTTAATAATTTTGCGATAAAACGAAATTGATTACCGAGGTCGTTTCCACAATCGATATGACGTCAGCGTTACTCACGGACATGTTTTTCTTTATGATAGAGATTTAGGGAAACCAGAAAACTAACCCGGGAACGCTGGGTATGACATAGGGTGCGTACGGCTTTTACATTTGTTTCCACTATTTTACGAAAAGTAATCTTACTTATTTTATCGCAAAGTTTTTAATAATTATCTGCGATTAAATAAGGCGGCGATAAATTTCTGGAAGTATTGGTGGCAAAATAAAAGAGGTACGCACCCTGGCAATGTCACATCCTGCATGTGTGCTCCCGGGTTAACAGTAAAATTTTGTTTTCAACGATTGTACGATAAACGGAATTTTCCAGCAGATTAAATGAGCACACACATACACAAAAAAATGACAGAGCAAAACACAAGAGGAAAAAACAGGAAGGTGGGATACAGATACATAGCTAACCATACATGAATTACTAAAAACAAGAGCCGCAGTAAAGGTAGTGCAAGTGCTGCGCCGGCACTATAGGGTCCAAGTGATATAAGTTCTTAATTGACACCGTTAGTCATTACTTCCCATGTACCAACGATATGCAGAAAAATAAACTATTTTACGAGACGCCAAATAGAGTTAATGCGGGTTTGCTAAAAACGCATGTTCTGGCTTAACTTGCATTTTAAAAGCCTTACTATGCTACTTTTGTTTTAAAGATATTTATAAATTATTAAAAGCTCGCATTATTTAAAATAAGTTCCCTAGTTGAATTTTTTTCTTGTTTGGAGAGAGACTGAGAATAGAGGGCCATCTCTGTCATGAAATATGAACAAGCTATAAATCTATCAATTACACCTGAAATTTGACAACAAATTTCGAAATTTAGGGTAGAAATTAACTCTAAATGCAAAATTTCACAACTTTTGGAGTACAATGTATTTGGAGTACAATGTACAATTGGAACGCAATGTATTAGTGTGTTTGTATCACCACATTTTAGCAGTAGCGAATGATGACTATCGAGAAATTTATTACTACAAAACTCGCAGTAAATCGAAAATTGTTATACTACAGTTGCAAATTGAAATGAATTGGGCTACACCTCCTGTACAGAAATGTCCGGTGCAAGTACTATTTTTTTCCCGTCCAATCTATAAAAAATGTGTGAACTAATGATGGAGAATCTTGATCCAATGCTTGAACTACTGCAAATTTATCTGAGATATGGTTATTTTATGTATTTTTACATACATTTGTAACAGTATTTTAGTTCTGATTACTTATTCTCCATATTCATCAAAATTTATATCAACCCATGCTAAAGCATTATTGATGAATTAATTGAAATAATCAAACAAAATAGTAGACAAAGTGTCTTGCGTTTCAGCATTTTCTTTTTTTTTTCTTTAAGAAACTTTACAAAAAGAAGCTTCTGTTTATGGTTTTTATGCATGTATTACGTATATGTGTGTGTATGTGTCTTAAATTTTTTCAACAAACACTGAAAGTTTTTGTATATAACTTTTACATTATACAATTATTCTAGTACACCAGGAAAAGTATTAGGCTAAAAGGATTCACCGTATCGGGTATTTTTTTTTTTTTAACTAGGACACATAAAATATTTTAACATACGATTGTCTACAGCGTTTCATACTTGAGAGATGAGCAATAAATTGCCTTTATAAATGAGAGAGGTAGCATACAAGAAATAAAATTTGATTCCTCGAAAGTATTTCGGAGAAAATCTTGAACGATGAGCAACTAGAATGTCTTTATAAATAAGAAAATGTTGACATAAGAGAAATAAAGTTTAATTATTCCAGAGATATTTGGACGAAATCGTGAGCGATAAGAACCTAGAGTACATTTATATGTAATCTATTGGCCATATAAGAGAAATAAAATTTAATTGCTTGAGAGGATTGGACGAAACTTAGCGACCTTTCCATTATCGCCATGCTAATGTTTGATTATTTGTCTGACTCATTTAATAGAACTTATCCAAGCGAGTATTGCAAAATTTTGGAATGTTGGTTCCATCAGTTTAGACAAACTTCCCATTTGAGCATGCGCCATGTGTATAAGCCACCATACTTATTTATAAAGAAACTGGAATAGTAACAGCGTAGATTAAATTGAATGTGATTGTCACAAAAAATACTCTTGTGCGAAACCACTCTCGCTAAAATACGTCAACTGACGCTCAATATGTAAAAAAAATAGGTAATGTTAATAATAGGATTTTTTTTCACAATTACAAGTAAGTCTTTTATTAATCTTTAACTGATGTTAGCGGTCTCAATTTCCGCAGTTTAACTTTTAATTTCTAGTTTAACTACAGCTACTAGTGAAATTTTATTTCGTTTGGAACCCTAGTACTATCGCTAGAAACTTCTGCATAGGTGGGTTTTAATTATAATAATCCTGTACATAAATCATACATTATAAGACGAGCAAATCTTGTGTGTATATATATATGCAAATTTTATCTTAAAAACGGCTCTAACGATCTTGACTAAATTTTGTATTTTACAGTTTTCGGGCACAAGAAGACGATTGGGCTAGGTTACATCTTCGAGAAAATTCGATTAGTGGGTCATTTTGAATCACTACGGGTCAGGATCAAGCTAATTTTATCTAAAAAAAGACTAAAGCAATTTTGACAAAATTTTGTATCCTACCGTTTTGGGATACAAGAAGATCATTGGGCTGGGTCACATGTTCGAGAAAATTAGATTAGTGGATCATTTTTGGGTCACTACGGGTCAAGCTAATTTTATCTAAAAACGGCTCTAACGGTTTTGACTAAATTTTGTATCCTACCATTTTGGCTTACGAGAAGACCATTGAGCTTGGTGACATGTTCGAGAAAAATTGATTACTGGGTATTTTGGGTCACTGTGGGGCAAACTAATTTTACCTAAAAAATGGCTCTAACGATTTTAACTAAATTTTGTATCCCGTTCTGCGGTACGAGAAGATATTGGGCTGGGTCACATGTTCGAGAAAATTCGATTAGTGGGTCATTTTAGGGTCATTACGGGTCAATGCATTTCAAAGGGAATGAAGGTTGAAACCGTTATTAAGTTTTTGAACAGTTGGCAGTAAACGAAGTCGCACACCTTGGCGCGGTATTTGGCGAAGTGTTGGCGTCTTTGGCAAGGTTTGGCGGAAAAATGGAATTTCAGGATTACCATTGCTCGCTACACATGCTTAGCGACATTTGGCGAAATATTTGGCTTTCAGAATCTGAAAGAATTTTCTAGAAATTCCCAATAGGGACCGAGATACATGATTCAACCTATCAGAGTCCATACGAAGTTCTCGAAAACAGAATTCTACAAATCAGGTTACATAGAACTTATTTTTATATGTTGTACAGAGAATTTATTGTTATATCGAGTTGAACACAAGATAATTCTAACTGAGCACAGCTCGGTCTTCCCAACTGGTGTTAGTATATATGAGTTAATCGAGCCGTTTATTCACCTTCCGATCAAGCGTTCTCAGCGACCGCTCACAGTATCTATTCGACAATTTCTGTGATCGTAAGGGTTAAGAAACAGTCAGTTGAAATCGCGTTGATTTTTTGTTTCAAAATTATTTTGTCTTTTTTTTTCTTCTTTTGCTGAAGAACTAATTTATTGTTTTATATTAAAAACAGTCCATCTCTGAATTTAGGTTTTTAAGCAAATTTTGTGCTATAAAATCTATTATCTAATTGAAATGCTGTCATATGCTCACAGATATATAGATGATTTCAAGAAAGTTATGTAACAGCAAAAAGAGCTTAAAGCTCAACTATTAAAAATAAAGAAAAAATTTAACAATTCTCGTAAATTTTAAAAAGCTGGGTCTTATACAAAGTTATGAACTGAAAAAATAAGTTATTCAGTGCATAATTTCGCTAATTATTTAATTTTTTTCGGAAGATTAGTCATACCAGGAAAAAAGGGAAAAACAAAACATAAGGTATAATAAACCAGTTCTTAAAAAATAATAAACTTAGTTCATTGACTAGTTTCTCATGTAAGGCAAACATAACAGGGAAAGAAGTCAGACTGCTTTTTTTTCTTGCAAAGCAATTTTGCCACTAAAAGCGCATCTTTCTGTTTTTAGTGCCAGATGACTTTAAAAATTCATAAAATTCAAATTACCATAATTCAGTAAGTTTTGGTCGCACAATTTTTTTCTACTTGTTACAGCATCGAGAAAACTTTTCAAAATATTACTTACAAAACCCAGAGACAAGTTAAAAAATTTAAACTTTGTATCTTAGCAAAAAAACTATTTTGTTGAAAATGGCTTTTAATATGATGGAGAACAACACGACACATTTTCATAACTGGATGGCCTGGATAAACATATACCTCTAAAACTATTTTTTTAATAATTATCTATTTGACAAAGATAGAAGGGGACACCCTGTACATAACAGGATGTTTGACTAGAATGGTCGTTCAAGAAAAACATTAAAACTGAGCAGCAAAAAGCAGAAAATTTGTTTATGGTAGTTCATGTTTGTACCTAAAATTTAGCAGCCATAATTTCTATACGACCGTTTATCAAAAACATGCCCACAAAATTTGCGTAACTCTTTTTAGTATCAAAAGCATCACTCTGTAAAATTTAATGAGAAAATCTTAGTTATTCCATTTTCTATTATCAAATATTTTCAGAGGGAATAAATAGAAAATGAAAGAAAAATGTGGAAACAAAAACTAGAGGGAGATGATGTATGATGGAGAATTTTTTTTAATGTGTAAAAATGATTTTCAGTACCCATCGTATGCTTTTATATATTTCTGGCTTACATTTTTATAGTGGTGCACGTATATATTTTCTTTTCTTTGCGGTTAAAAAATAAAAATGTTGCGAAAAGTTAGTGATGAATCGCTCTTATTGTAAGGTATGTTTTGGGAACCCACTTTTTACCCTTCAGGAGTGGCTCATCTTTTGTTAATGATGGAAATATGCGGAGTTGCAAACTTTTGGAACTGGGGAACGGAGTTGCAATGTAAAAATATTTCCTCAATTGGCTCCAAATTTATTCGGCTCAAGTGACAACGGCTGAAATGGGGGGCATAATCTAAGCAATAGTGCGCTAAAAATGTCATGTTGTTCGGTTCGGGTCAGTTTCGATCTTTCACATCTTCGTCCTTGGTGTGAGGATGCACTAAGACTCATAAATTATCCACGCCAGTAAAGTGTTTTGTTTCTTGAGAGACAGGGGCGTCCGCTGTACATTGAAGTTGAATGTTTCCGAGTTAGCTACTTCAAGGAAGAGTCCCATCTGTCGCAGTAAACAATCTGTGGTGCAAAAAAACCATTAATATCCTGTTAAACAATTTATGATAGAGCTATAGAGAAAGTTTTGTATTATCAATTTTCAAGTCCAATGTGTAACGCAGAATTTATGTAGAACAGATAAACATTTTTTTACATATTGCTTTATTAGACTGAGTTTTTATAAATTCTGCAGATTTCTTATTGATAAACGTTTATTTGGGAAGGACAGCGCAGAGAAAAAGAAATTAAATTAGATGTACAATCGCCCTCCCCTCCCCTCACCAAAAAAAAGGGAACACCCCATATATTTTAATCCCAAAATAGTCCCTTGGAGAACAGGCCCCTTTTAGCAAATTTCTATTTAGAAAATTATATTGATCAGTAAGTAAAATGAATATCGCTGGTTTTACATATAGGTTTTTTTAAAGAATCTATTAGGCATTTTTACGGCGATATTTTCTCGTGAGTGTCCCTAATTGCAAAGATTTCTTTTTAAATTTGAAAAAAAAATTATACCCTAGTATCTAGCATCTTATTTTTTTCAAATAAGAATCATTTATAAAATAATTAATGTACCAAAAATTGTAATAACTGCATGGTATTTCAGACATTTTTAACTGGGTGGGTCTGACTGTTCAAAGTTCCTTTAAACGCTTTTCATTAAGATAATGGGACCCACCCATCCTTATGATTAACGTGTTCGCCTACCAGAATATAAGTTTTCTACAGCAGAAATTAGTCATGGCAACAAAAATGTTTAGCGGCTCCCTCGAACATGCTATTTCCAAGATAGTTAGCTAGATTAAGTTTTTTAATTTTTATAAGTCGTAATGTATTTAATTTTTCAAAAACAATGAAAATTGTTTACAAAAATGTATGTGTGGTTTGGTAATGGTGTTACTTTGTCTTTTTTACTACGTTTGATATTATGTTATCGGTTTTAAAATTTATTTTAATTGGAAATTTTCTGTTTACTTTTATGGCCATATTCTTGGTTTTCTTTGTTTTGTTCTTATTGTCTCACATTTTCTTTCTGTTTCATTTCCTATCCTTTCTATATTTTTTTTTTTATTTTTTTTTAATTTCTTTTTTTTTTTTGTAAAATTGATGTATTTTATAATTTTGCTACAATAATTTTAGTGTTCTATTAAGATACTTAAAAAAAAGAGCTTCTGTTTCCAGTCATAGAATCTAATACATATAGACAGCGGACTTCATTCTTTTCTCCCGCAGAGAGCTGAAACAAAGATCTTTTCTCTTTCATCGCCAAAAAACGGCACCCTTTTGCCGTTTTTTGGCGATAATCCCTTTCTTGGCAACTTTCTGCTTCCGTTTTCGTAATAAAAGAAACATTGATCTAGAAACGAAACTGAAACTTAAGCAGAAAAGCAAGTTGTCGCATTCACAAGGGAAAAACAGTTTTATCATTTTATTTCAACTAGTCTACGAGTCTTTTTGAGTCAAATCCACACCCAATCGAAAGATAAAATTGGAGTAACCAATTTATATTTTATAATAATTTAATTTGTATTAAATCCATTTTTTATTTTACTTTATGATTTGTAATTTCAAAATAATCCAATGGACAAGACCGATTTTTTCCCTTTAAAGAGGCCCTGGAACAAGAAAAGTTCTGAGGCCCTAATTTATTTTGTAAAAGGACCGGGAAAAAAAAAGATAGTTTTACCTACTGGGTGGCAATATTTTTGCTGATCTAATTTTTTTATTCAAATGTTAAAAAAGGGGCATGGTATCGGACAGGGCCTGATTACCAACAGCGCCCACTTCCACCAGTAAAAAAGAATATATATATATATATATATATATATATATTTTTTTTTTTTTTTTTTTTTTTTTTTGCATGAATAGGGCGTTTTAATAAGACGGAAATTTCTATTAAATTTTACTGGTGGAAGTGTACCCCATCAGTAATCAGGCCCTGGGACCGGATGCATTATATACATCGCACTCCCCCCCCCCCCCCCCTTCTAATGGAAGTTACTTTAAAAAAAAGACTTCATTAGTAAGATAGTCCAAAATGGTTTAAGATTTCTGTTTGAAAAGCTAAAATTTGACAAAATCATTACAGTGTTAAATTCAGTGGTGGACCGGTTGTGAATCAAACCCCCCGTCTAGAATACTTCCCTGAGAAAAAATGCCTGAATTCAACACTGATTTCACGAATTATTAGAATATTAATTTCATACCTAACAATTTAACGTGATAAATTTCATGGGATAACTGAATATTTTAGAAACATATAATAAAATATTTTAGGAAAATGTAAAATAGGATGAAACACTTTCTTTTCTTTTAAGGTTATTCTGAGATCCATAATGGATACTTTCCAACACATTCCTGAAATATTTTTTATTATTTAATACATTAAATTCAGCAGGCATTCTTTTAAAATAAGAAGTAGAAGAGTATTTCCCATTTTTTCAATAAAGGGAAAGAATCTTTCAAAAAATGGAATCAAAGTTGGCAATTTGCAATGGTTATTCACACATGCTAAATAAGGGAACTTTCGTTATCAGTGATGAATTCGAAGCAACATCCCACCCTCTTTCTCCTGGACAAAAATGTTATAATTTAATACTTATAGAATTATTATAACTGAAGCTTTAATACATTTATAGAAAAAAATTATTCAATCCCAAATCAAATCCAATAATATTGAATAACTTTCATTCGCATGCCCCATAACAGTTTCAGATAATTTAAATATAAAATAAACAAGTTTTATTCCATAAATGAAACATATTTTAGAAAACTTCTTTTTAAAGACTGAAAATTGTAAATACTTTGCAATATAATAATTTTATCAAGTAGAATAATAATAAAAATGTTACGTTTATAGTTTTAAAACAACCTTAAAAGAGGAACTATCACTCAAATGGCAGCTTGTCTTTTCTAAAAACATTGATCTAGTTGTGCTCAAAGAATTTTCCTGTTTTTTTATTTAAAATGCGCATTTAGATGTTTTGTATAATTGTAACGAAAAGCTATAACAGGCAACATCTAAATTTTTGGTGAATACTAAAATTACTCATGCTCCATTTTTTTCACTGGGTTATATATATTTAATAACTTTTCTCATAAGTTTCGTAGAAAACTGGTAAAACTTGTGTAACTATCAAATGTTTCTATTTTACTTCACTCTTTTTAACCCTTTTGGCTCACAACAACACTTTGATGGTGCCTTTGTTTGAGTCTACTATGAATTATAAGTATTATTGATATTTATTCACAATTTATCGTTAGTATTTACATTTGTTTTTAGAGGCTAAAAAGAATTTGAAAAAAGACAATTATTCTACAATTAGATTAGAAACTGAAAGGTTAAACATATTGATAAGTGCGTAGGATATTTAACAAACATAAAGTACTGAATCAGTGAATTTTACGTAAGTAATGTACTGTAGTTCAAGAAAGGACGAGTCTCTCTCAGTAGCGGTGGGATGCGGTGGCATTCCAATGACAGTTTGGCATATTATTCTCCCACCATCACGTGATGGTGTGGAGGAAGATGTTTGCTTCAACAAAGGGTTACTAGTCTGGTATCTATTTGTATTAGATGTCTATGGTTTGTGTGCGTAAGTCCGTAATTTTCTCAACAACCACTGAACGAAAAGTTTTTATGAATTCGGTTTCTCTGTATCTATAACTCTCGTAAATATACTCGGATTGTCATGTAATTTTTATATGTTATTGGGGCTTAGTACAGAATGTTCGGTATTGAAAATGAAGTAACATTTATAGTTCGTTTACAGACACGCACAAAAGAAATTCATTACACTATGATCCATGGGGGGAAAATCCTTTACGGTGAATTTTGTTGATGTCAATTTTACGACATTTGAAACATAACGAGATTGGTATGCATCACTGAGGTGAACAACAACATGCTTTGACATGAGTATAGAATAAGTAAAATTTACAGTTCGTTTACAGGGAAGCACAAAATAATTTCATTATATTATGATCTATAGGGAAAAATCGGTTTCAGTGCATTTTAACCCTTTGAGGGGCGGTGGTATATATTATATACCACCTAATTTTAATCCGATTCGAACTAGAAACTTTTAATTAAATTTTACTTTTTTAACTTTGACGGAAAAAGTTGAAAAATTGTCTTTCCTTATTTTGAACTAAATTCTTCCGTAGATACCGGTATGAATTCGACGTTATAGGAACACAGTTGCTTGCCCCTGAAAGGGTTAATGATGTTATGGTACTTCAAACATAATGAAATTAAAAAAGAGCCCTTAGATGCACTACAGCATGTTTTCTAAAGATTATGGAGTGTGTAGCATATATTGTTCATTTACAGAGACGCACAAAAGGATTCGGTTATAGGACTATGATCGATAATTTCTGGAAGTGCATTTTACGCTGCATTTTTAAACTTATCTAATTTTTAATGTATTATGTTATGCGTATAAATTGTATAGATCATATACCGGGCTGCACGACAAAATTCGTAAACATTACCGTATGTGGACAGTAATTGCAGAAAATGGACTTAATGCGTTATGTGTTTTTAAATTGCTTATTTAAAAATCTCATTTCATTGTATGAAAAAATAAAATTTCTTAATAATATTCGGTTACTATTAGAAAGTGTTTCGTAATATATGCCTGATGCATGACTTTTCGTTCTTGCTATACTACAATTGTAGTATACCAGGGAAGGTTTTAAGCAAAACATAATCACCGTATCCCGTATAGTTCTTATTTACAGTTCTTAGTTACGTCAAAAATTTTAATATCTGTCTATTGCGTAACAAACATGAGCGATACTGGCAACTAGAGAGCTTTATAAAAAAGAGTGGCGACATACGCGAAATAAAATTTGACTGGGCGCGAGGATTTTGGAGAAAAACTGGGTGAGCCTTCCATTAACATAATTAATATTTGTTGACCCACTCGTCTAATCCATAGAAGAAGGAACTTAAAAGAAGGAGCTTATTGTTTATTCTATGGTCTAATCGAACTTGTATAGGGGAGTATTATAAAGTTCTGTGAAATGTGAGTTGTCATAGTTTTTTAAATATCTTCCAATCTGAGCATGTCGTAATATCATAAATGTATGTTATCACTCTCTTATTTATGCAAATATTCTACTAGCAACAACATTGATTAAACTGAATGTAGATAACAATAAAAGGCTGTCAGAAAAACACCCAGTTGTGCCAAATCATTCTTGCTAAAATAAGCAAACTGACGCGCAATATGTAAATAAAAAATATGCAATGTTAATATGAATTTTTTGCACTGTTGCAAGCGACTCGTGGATTTAGAAACAATCACTTGACGTTGCTTTCTTTTTTAATCGTAATTTCCCAACGTAGTTAAAAAGTGTTTATGAATTCGGTTTGTCTGTCCGTGCTCTAACTCGCATAAATATATTCGGAATGACATGCAATTTGCATATGTTAATGATCTTCACTGTAGAATGTTCTCTATTGAAAATTAAGTGTGTAGCATTTGTACTTTGTTTACAGAGACACGTAAAAGAATTACGTTACACGAAAAATCGTTTGTGGTACGTTTTATTTAAATTTCTTATTTAGATATCTCATTTCATATTGTATGAAAAAATAAATTTATTAATATAATATTAAGTTAGTATTAGAAAGTTTTTCATAACCTATGCCTGATGCTTGATTTTTTGTTCTTGTTTGTTTAAAACTTACTTGCCCATTATGATTTACTTGAGTTAAACTATTTCCGATTGAAACTTTAATGACTTGATAATTATTTTACTGATACAGTGTTTGAAAATTAAACAGTATGTAGGTCAATGATCTTAAATTTCAACGACAGTAATTAATTCTATATTTAAGGAAAATTTAATCAAATAAGTGAAGTTTTTTATCACATAAGTTCTGGAGAACTATATTAATGGAAACAAAATAAATAATTTATTTGGCTGCTATTCCTAAAATCTTCCACATTTTCCCGACACTGGAGACTGCCAGACTGAAACCATGATTGAGTGTATTCGTTTAGTAAACTAGGTCGCAGATCGATGAAGATATTTTATAGGAAGGGATGAAATTTTCCTAACATAGAATGGATCATTGACTTGCAGTTTGATTGGTTCGGTCGAAAGATAAACAGTCTCGCCCTGCTATAATGCTTTAAAAGTTTTAGCAAGAGAAAATTCTATTGAGGTGGAAAATGCTGTCTCATTTTCTTCTTTTTTTAAAATGACTTTTAAAAAAGAAAAGGTCATCAGTTGAGAAGGTAACATTCAAAACTCCACATATCTACAGAAACATATTTTTTAGAAATACAGAAAAACTGTTCAATGCTATGCTACCATAGATTTGAATTAATCCTTAAGCTTTCTTATGCTTTTAAAATACATTTTTGGTATTTTTCTAATTACATTTGAGATTTATTTTATATATATAAGCAAATCTACTAATAACTGAATTTTTTAAACTCGTGTAGTTTTGTTTGGCAGATCCTCGATTCGGACCATGTAATTTTAACAATTTTCAATGTAGTAAGATGAAAATGTTTATGATTTCAATTTATCTGAGTGTCCACTCGTATTCTGCTTTGAACATGTTCAGATAGATACAAAACATAAATATGTTATCGAAGTAGACAACTGCTTATTTTCTGTTGCAGTGCATTACGAAGAATTGTAAATATATTACCGTTTATAGTCCGGTAATGTGTTAGAAGTACATATTAATGATATTATATATTTCAAAGTCAATGAAATGCTCATACGCTAATTGTAAATAATTTACGTGTTCATTTTTTCATTCTGTCTGACCGGTTGTACTTCCACATACTCAGATCACTTTCAAATTTACATGTACTATCAAAGTACGCTGAAGAATGTTCTCTATCGGAAAAAGTAAACATAATAACATAATATTTTTATAGTTCCTTCATGAAAAAGCATTATAGCATTTTAATGCGTTATAACTAATTAGTTTATATTACTGCATGGTGTTTTTAATGGTGTTATTTATTTTTAAATAACTAAATAAACTGGTCCCCAAAAATTAAGCTACAACCATTTTTGTGTATCTAACTTACAAATAAATTACTATAAAACATGAATTTTGGTCGAACTGCATAACAAACAATTATTTACTTTCGATAGCATGCATAATCTATAAGTAAATAATTAGATGTTTTCAATACGTCCATGTTCAGAGATAAAGAATAAATAAAATGTCTTTTTGAAAAATAATTTCATTTACATTTTTCCAATTCATTTAACGAACCAGGAGTTGAACTTAAAGAAGTCACCTGGTTTTCAAGGCAATACCTAAAGCTTTCGACGGGATTAAGGTCCGGTGATCGAACTAGCCAATCATTTAATTTTATACCTTGATCCTCAGTACAACTGTCGACAAGACTAACTCGTTGAATGCATTACCATCCATTAAGATGAAGTCACAGCCACTTTAATAGTCCCAGCTTATGGTCTTAGAAGATAGCGACCGTCATCAATAAACATCGCGGAATGCCCCGTTCGGAATCGAGGGTGGACCCCGACTACGGAAAAGCGACGGAAAACCCCGAATACAGAAAAACGCAGCGAAACCCCGAATACAGAAGACCGCCGGGAATCCCCAACAACGGAAGACCGCTGGGAAACCCCGACTATGGAAGACCGCTGGGAAATTTGAAAAAAAAATCAAGTAAAAGATATCGAAGCGGAAGAATGGCCTATGACAAACTAGTGCCGTCGGACAGGGCCCGACTTTGAGTATCTAGGTCACCGAGGCATAAGCATTATTTCGGGGGCCCCTTTCTATCTACCCATAGGAAATTATCTTGAAATAAGCTGAAGTGACTAAACTGCATACATAAATTTAGTACTAAGTAGGTACTATTCATATTTGTATACAGAGTATCATAAGAAAAATGATAAGAGGTGATATAATATACTTTCTTTTTTTATTATTGTATAGAAATATAAGAGCTTATGCAAGCCGTTGAAATGTAAAAATAGGTCTTTCTGTCATTCTTGGATATTTGTCATAATATCATATGTATGTCATAAGATGTCTAAAAGAAAAAATGTCCCTAATTGCTTATCATTAAAAGTTTTAATTTGCCTTGTTGCGAGTATAATGTCAATAATGAATTTCTTTTGAAAACAATGGATTACTTTTGTTGTTACAATAAAATTTTAATTATCAGGTTTCTGATGATGTAGTTGGTTATTTTTTGGAGAAGGAGGCATAAGGTACAGAATCTGGAGAGGAGGGCCACCCCCCGCATAAATCTTTACAAAAGTAAGAATTTTGGTCAATTTTTAACATTTGAATCCCTTTTAACAAAAATACCACTTATTTCCATGGGGGGGAGCCTCAACTCAGGGTCCCGGGGCAGCTGTCCCGTATGCCCCTGCATTAGTCAGGCCCTGCCGTCGGAATCACAGCGGCTTCGAGCCCACTCATTGTTCTCCGTGGCGACCGGGTAGGGCGGTAGACTGGCCGCCGACAATATCCATCGCGCAATGCACTGTCCATATTAAAGGGTAGACTGACTACGGAAAAAACAGGAAAACCCTCACTACTGAGGTAAAAGACATCTAAATGGAGGGGTTGCAAACTAGTGCCGTCGGAACTGCAGTGACTTTGAGCGCACTCATAGCTCTCCTTTGCGGTCGTGGGAGGGCGGGTAACCCGGTTGCCGTCAATAATTATCGCGGAATGCTCAGTCTGTGTTCGAGTGTGAACTCCGAATATACGGGAGAGTGTCTGAAAATCCCGAATTTGGAAGAACAAACGTAAATTTTTAAAAGAAAAATTCGTTAAGTAAAAGACATCTAAGTAGAGGGGTAAACTATTGCCGTCGGGGCTGTAGTGGTTTCGATCCCACTCATTGTTTTCAGCAGTACTTGGAATGAAGGAGGCATAAGAATGAATAAGGAGGAATAGTAACAGAATATGTATAAGAGCCGCCTACTTTGACTGCTAAAGTTTTTAGAGAGACAAAGCCAAGGCCTGGAAAAAGAGATTCCCATAATTCTAATTGTTACCGTAAAATGAGAATCTCCGGGTACTGTACCATAACTCTCTCCCGCCTGCCAACCACCAAGTGAGAGTACTTTTAACCCCCTGAGCGTCTGAGGGCTTTCCTGCATTTCCATAAAAATATTTGTAAAACTTAAAATAATTAAATTTTTTTAACCCGTTTGTTTCTAAAATACATTTCGTATCTCTTTATTTTACATGTATCTTAAAATACAATTTTATTTAAAATATTTTTGTCTAGAGCCAATTTAAGTTGTTTTTGAGAAACGGAAAAATACGGGCAAAACGCTTAGAGGGTTAATACTGTAGATTTTACGCGCACATATAGCATACACAGTCCGAAAAAGAGAGAGAACATTTTATACGTAAAGAGAGAGAACACTTTATACGTTTTAATCACCAAAATGTCCCAGAATAAAACGGATATAGCCATTCGAATGGAAATTAAGTCTTCTTTCAATTTATGTTTAAAAAAGTTAGGGGTCGTCTTCATGCTGAAAGTGTACCAAACTCTGAAATGTTCAATAAGAACACCTAATTTTGACATTATATTTGGCTTTTTTGGTAAATTTGATCTCAAGATGCCAAACGGAAAGTCATTCTGTCAGGTAGTTTAGGAATTACAAGATTTAAAATTTAGAACGCCTAATGTTAAATTCATTTGCAATCGTTGCAATGCCGGTAGTTTTTTGAGCATAACTCAAAAACTACCGGACGGAATACTTTTAAGTTTGGATTCGCATATTGAAAGCTTTTAGAAATCGATTTAAGTTTAAAAATTTATACGTTACAAATCATATTTTTTGAAAAAAAATATTTTTGAAATTAATTTTTGAAATAAACATGAATTGTAACCAATGAATTTTTTAACAGAACTCGATTTCTAGAAGCTTCAAATATGCGAATTCAAAATTACAGCTCATTCCGCCAAGTAGTTTTTAAGTTATGCTTAAAAAACTACCCGCATTGCAATCTGTTTTTGCAATGATTACGAATTTAACACTAGGAGTTCCAAACTTTAAGCATTCATAGTTCGTAAACTACTAGACCGAATGACTTTCTGTTTAGTATCCTAAGTAAACTTTACTGAGAGAGACAAGTATGATGTCAAAATGAGGTGTTCGTATTGAAAATTTCAGAGTTTGGTATAATTTCAGCGTGAAGACGATCCTGAGCTTATTTTTTTAAGCATAAATTGAAAAAAAAAAAGGTATAATTTCCACTCAAACTGATATTTCTGGGTTTTTTTCTTTGAAGAATATGGAGATTATAATGTATGATATTTTAATTTTTGGGAGGCGAAATGGGGGGGGGGAGGACTGTACACGGCAATGTTTCAACGTCCGAGTACACGTTTTAACGGTACAGAACTGAAATTACACAGTAACCGAAGTCTTGCTATATGAACTGGGCACTCAAACCATTTGACAAGTATGGATCTTTCATCGAGCCTCTTAAAGGATGTAATATTAAAAATAATTTACATATTATCCTCTTACGATAATTTTATATTTAAAACATAATCAAATAAAGATCACTAAAGTAGTAAATAGACTAAAATTAATCATAAATGTTATGCGTCACATGATTGAACTGTAATAATATAGTTAGACATTGCTGATAACAATTAGTTTTCCTTTTAAGTCTATAATAATATTACAAAGAAATTTTTTTTGTTTATTTGTAGGACATTATCTTTGGAAATACCGAACAGATTTTAAAAACAATGGTGACTGTCTCTGCTCTAACATTGACTACTTTATGTCAGTATACCACTGCACCCAAAGGGGTGTCAGAGCGAAAAATTTCTAAAATAACGATTGCTTTGAAACCTTTAGGGCTAAAAACTTGAAAATTAGCGTAGTGGTTACTTTCAAGAAGTAACTTTAAATGCTCACAAACGATTTAAAAAAAAAAATCGAAATTTAAAAAGGGAGAAATGATCACAAAACATTCTAAAATCACAAATACTCCGAAACTACCCAACAGATTAAAAAAAAAAAATTCTTTCCGTATTATAATTGTAACTATCTCTGTTTAAACCTAGACCAACATACGGATCATATGTTGGTCTAGGTTTAAACATTAAGTTGTTTTTTACCTCGTGATCTCTGAATCCCAGAAAGTGCGAAAGAGAACAAGTTGGAAATTGTACGTCAAACGTTACAAACGAGGTGCGTTCGTACGCACGTTTTAGAATTAAATTCATGATATCCCGTGCGTAGAACGGGTTAAACAGCTAGTTAAGTATATATTTTATGACACTGTTCATACAAATATCTTAACTAGTTATATAAATATTCAGATATATATGTATCAGCTAGTTATATAAATATTCAGAACTTTTCTGATTTTTAATTCTGTGAAATGAATTATATATCGTCTGCAGATTAATTTCTGTAATAAAATAAGTATCTCGGTCGCTTGACGATTCAACTTCGGAAGCTCCTATAACAAAAAAGCACCGATTTAAAAAAAAAATCAAATTTCTTAATAAATATTTTTATTAATATCTCCTAAAGTTTTGATTCGATTTTAATAAAATTTGAAATGTCTCGACAAAATTCTGCAAAGATAATATATTTTAAATTGCAAACCATTCGGTTGGGTAGTTTTTGCGTTGTTATATGCGGACAGACAGACAGACGGACGGACAGACAGACGGACAGACAGACAGACAGACGGACGGACCAAACGACGACTATAGGTGCTACGTATTTATATAATTACGAACGCACCTAAAAAACGTTCTAAAATTAAGATTTCTTAGAAATTGTTAGTGTTAGAAATTTTAAATTTGACATGGTGCTACTTTTAAGACATAAATTGCTCGCACAGAAAACTTTTTTTTTTCCAAATTTTATAAGGTTGAAATCAGCAAGAAATGTTCTAAAATCACAATTACTCTAACAGTACCGAACAGATTTCAAAAATTCTTTCAGCATTTATTATAATGACTCTTAGTAGGCTACTTTTTATCTCGGCACCCCTGCACCCAAGCAGGTGCAAGAACGAAAAATGTTCTAAAATTTCGATTATTTTAAAACTTTTAGGGCTAGAAACTTGAAATGGTGGTTACGCTTAAGACGTAAATACTCACTAAGAATTCTTTTTTTTTTAATTCGAAATTAAAAAGGATGAAATGAGAAAAAAAAAAAAAAAAAAAAAAAAAAAAAACATTCTAAATTCACGATTACTCCGAAATTATCGAACGAAATTCAGAAATTCTTCCGCTGTTGGATAGAGAGTGAACGGAATTCAGAAATAGACAACATTTTATGAGTTTTTCTCAAGGGGAGGCTTAAAATGGGTTTGGAATGAAAATTTTCTTATTTTAATTAGTAGAACTTTAATTAGTAGTAACAACCCAACTTTCACTTCGTATTAATGAGCACGCAAAGTACATCATAACGTTTTCAACAAGTGTGACCTATTAAATGAAATTATTATATATGGCGGGATTGATTGTAATAATACCGTTACACATGTTGGTATAACATTCATACTAAGTTTCATTACGAATCTATATAAACTGGTTGAATTTAATTAAAAAATATATATGTCTGAGATGTCTTTATTTTAATAGAATTTATACAGGTACCAATAACATTACTTCAATTTACAAACAATATATTTATTCATACGAGTAGTAGTAATTTTTTCAACTGGGTGAAAAAGTGCTCAGGCCGAAACTCGAACCCAGAATCCTTGCCTTTAATTGCCAATGCTCTTCCAATTGAGTTATCTGGACGACATACCGGACAACACTACTCACTCAGGCAACTAATTGTTAGTGCCACTTTTTCTGTTACTTGAAACAGCTCGACAGAATAAACCACAGGAAAAGGAACGCCAATAAACTATAGAAACGCAATTACACTTTTATTATAAAAGTGTATTGTAATATATATATATATATATATATATATATATCCATTAATGAAACATTACCGAAACATCAGCAAAAACTATGAAATTGTGAATTAGTATATATATATATAATATTGATTAATACGCAAGTAAATATTGAATATCAGTAAAATTAAATTATTGGCATATAGCATTTGGTAATTAAATGTATTTATACCAACATAGTCATGCAAAAATAAAGTTTATGAACGACTATAGAATAAATGCAGTAGTTCTATTTCAGATTACAAAAGAAAAAATTGGCTTTCAAGCTTACAAATTTCTTTATTGATATTCAGCGGATATAGATTTTAATTTAATAATAAAAGAAAATAAGCCCATTTTGCACTGCAATATTTAATAACATTAATTTTAATTATAATGGTTAAAAAAAGTGCATGCATCAATTCTGAACAACTGAGAATAGTAAGTAAGCACTTTTCCCAGAGTGAAAATATAATGTATTATTTTTAATAACTTATTTTTTATATATGCTTATTTATATGAGGGCCTTACTTACTTTTGCTGTTGCTTGCCTGGTTAAAGATGGCACATCGATGATATAAGAAAAACAAAATAAGAACACTTTACACTGCGTATGGTAATGTAATAAAATATAAATTCTGAATGCATCATGTACTTCTACATTTTACGCTGCATGTGATGCTATATGAAACTGGACATTCGGCATATAGTATTTTTATGAACTGATTTCTTTTTTTATTCATTCTTAACTTTTCTGTCAGATGCTACTGTTCCGTTCATTCACAACCTGTAATTCTGAATCAGTGACTTATATCAATAAACTGTTTGCAGGAAACCGGATATAAAAGCTACCAAGCGTGAAGTTGCACAGAATCACAGCTACTAATACTTTCAGTACAATTCTTTACCAAAAAAATTTACATTCAAGGATAGTCCATTCTTATTACAATAGCCTTTAATGTTAGTTGTAACCTGACATATAAACGAGAACATCCTGAAGGACTGTAAAATTTCAAAGTCATTCCATGCGAGGAGATTCTTATTTTTTTATTTAATTTTTTCAGTGTAAGGATTCAGAAATGAATTTCGTGTAGTTTGTGGTCTACAAAAATGTTTTTTTTTTTTTTTTTTTTTTTTAAGCTGCAATATAATAAAAAATATATAATACAAAATTTAAAAAAAGGAAGAAGAAGCTCTGCTGGTGTGATTATTCTTAAATTTCTGCGTCACTGAATTTTGTTTATCAAGATTATTTTTGTCTAGATGTGGTTTATCAGAAACACAATTTTTAAAGAGTTTGTTTGTCGGGGTTGGTCCGGATGTCTAACTTTGTGCGAACAAATTTTTATTATTTTTTTAAGATAATCAAAAGCATAATTAAAAGTATATAAAATATAATTTAAGGGATCTCATACCTTTTGAAATCCTTCCACCGCCAATGAAAAGTGACGTGGTTTCGAGTTCTCATAAATTGTTTAATACTTATTGAAATTACACAAACCTCTGCAATATATTTAAGCCATATTTCAGACTTTATAAAATGTAAAAATAAACACTTTTAATGTAATAAAAAATGTTGTTCGGTTAATATTGCAAAAGTTTTTCACATGGTATGTCACAATTCGCACGATAACTTAACTTAGAATGACTATATTATCGTTAAACTTATATTAAAATGACCTCTAAACTATATTTTATAGAATGAATTAATATTATTGAGATAGTTAAATATTCATTATTTTTTAATTATTACTTATTTTTCAATTTTTTGTTCCAATTTTTTTTTATTTAATTGAATTTTTTAAATAGTTTCTGTGAATGAATTTATATATCATTAATGCATTTTATACAATATAGTTTAAAGATAATTTTAACATAAGTTTTATGTTCACATATCCATTTCCGTTATCGTGCGGATAGTGATATACCATGTGAAAAATTTTTGCAGTATTAACTTAACTGTATTTTTTATTATATTATAAGTGTTTATTTTTATATTTATAAAGCCTGAAATATGGCTTAACTGTATTACAGAGGTTTATGTAATTTCAATAAGTATTTAAAAATTTATGAGAACTTGAAAACACATCACTTTTCACTGGTGGTGGAAGGAATTCAAAAGGTATGAGACCGCTTAAGGTAACCACCTTTAAGCATGACTTGATGAACTTAAGAGGACACGGTTTGAACTTTTTTTTTTTTTTTTGGGGGGGGGGGGGGGGGGGCTTTGAACTTTTTTTAAATTTGAGGATTTTATAATACCATTTTGGCATATTATTAAATGGTTTTGGGAAGGAAAATGATTTTTAATCAAGAATAAAAGGCAATACTTGTGGTAAAATTGGAAAAATGTTATTAAGAAAAATAAATGTGAATATTTTATTTTATTTTTAATATTATTTTTTAAGTAAAAAAATTTTAAAGCCTATTTTCTTTTTAACAATTTTGATTTTTTTTTAATATTTTTTGCTTACTTTTCTTACAAGTGTGCTCTATAACTGTAAGGATCAGATTTTCAAAAAGTTAAAATTAGTTTTAGAAAAAATAAGTAAAATGCCGTAATATATGTAAAAATACAGTAAAAAAGACTATTTATTTAATATTTTTGTTTTTAAAAAATAAACTATTTATATTGGTGAAAATCCTATTCTTAATTTTATGAAATGCACTTTAACAATTTCGGAACCATGAGTGTATAAATGCATCTTCAAAAGGTGCATACAGCAACTGTTTTTGATACCAGTAATAAAAAAAAGTAATATATGCTTTATTCAATTATGACCTTTCGTGATTAAATGTAAATGTAAATGTTTAAAAAAGGTGATGCCAACCGAATGGAATTCATGTATGGGACGCTGGCCCTGTAGGGTTTAAGGATCATCCATAAGAAATAACAAGTCAATTGGAAAGTATATGTTTAGCATTTATCTATATATTTTAACATTTTTATCATACTGATCTATTAAAAAAACACATACTGAGAAAATGAATTTAAACATAGCAACTCTGAATCATCTAATCATTAGGGTGTAGTAAAAAAACTACATTCATTTGCCCATTTCATCCTAGACATAGCCATTATCCTATTAGCTCTTTTTTTTCTCATATTTTTAATTATCTAATATTTACGGCACTTAGTGAGAAGCTATTTGTCAAAATAGAAAATTACTACTGTTGCCATTTTTCGCAAAATGAAGGATACTGAATTTCCTTAATCATTTTGAGGTCAATACCAAAAAAAGAAAAAACAAGAAGAGTGGTCTATAAAAAGTTATCCCAGTTTTAGTCAAAATACCTCAAAAAGAGTTAATATTTCTTAAGAAAAATTAGCATAATAAAGTGGAAAATTTAAAATAAAGGGTTCGGCTTTCGTTACTTCATAACTTTTGATTTAAAAACATGACAAAAAAAATTAATACATATTTGTAAAGTACAACTCAAAAAGTTCTTTTCATAACACAAACAAAGTTACATAAGCGTAATGTTTTAACTCAAAATGTTATTAATAAAATAACGATTGTAATCAAATAATAATTAATATTAAAATTTTAACAAATTTATCAAAAAGTTTTTAATGAATTATGTAATTTATATCTCTCATTAATAATTCATCCATTAATAACTCATTCTCAAATCATTCATAACTTTTTGATAAATTTGATAAAATTCTAATATTAATTATTTGATTAATAACGTTTTGAGTTGAAACTTTACGCATTAAATAACTTTGTGTTATTAAAAAAAACTTTTTGAGTTACACTTTACGAATATGTTAATAATATTTTTCGTCGTGTGCTTAAATAAAATATTATGAAGTAAAGAAACCCCGATAATAATTTATGGACACATTGTATATGGAACAATTTAGCTTTCGATAAAAATAAGCCTTTTTCACTTTCTCATGTTAATTGTTCATGGCACAGTGCACTATATTTCTATTAGTTAAATCTCTACTCAAATACCTTTTCTCCTATTCATACACTTTACAATGAGTTTGAACTGGATATTAAACTAAATAACTATTTTCGTTGCAGTTAAGATATGAAGGTAGCAGTATTGCGTGGAATATAAATATATATTTTTTTTCGCATAAATTCGATTCAAATTATTTTCTTTTCTGTATCATTCCTACTATTTCACGGAGAGAATTCTCAATAACCTGATTGTTGTTGCTTAAGATCTTACAATTTCTCTTGAAAGTCATCTCTTCAATTTTCAGCTAAATACATGAATATTTTTCTCTTTCTCCAAGTACGATTCAAAGTATATTTTTAATTGTTATATTTATTTGTAATATGTTCATATAGAAAAGATTTAAGGCAATCAACATCATTAATATTCTAAATGAGACGTTTCTCAGATATCAAAGAGTATCGCATGAGTAACTCAGATTTAAAACATAAGAAAGAAAATTTATGCATCACTCGTATATTATGAAACACTTTTTAGCACGATCAGAATACTGTTACGAAACTCCATATTTTAATACGATGCAGATATCTAAATTAATAATTTAGAAAATTCATAACGCATTTGAAAACTCATTTTCAGGATTTATCACACATAGACGATACTATATTAGAAATCTTTTATGCAGCCCTGTATATGATCTTTAGATTTTTATATATACCACACAGTAATATATTTTGAAAACGCCTAATATAACATAAATGGAAACGCTTTTCCTCCAATTACATCTATATAGGCAGCAGTCTTATCGTTTTTTGCAGCCCTGTATTTGAATTTTTTTATACTACAATCCCACCACATTGTATGGTAAAATTTAGATATATTGAGAAATACGTAAAACAGTTGAAAATGCACTTTCATCAATTCCTGGAAATAGAAGTTAATTAAATCTAATTCTTTTGGACATCCTTGTATATGATCTATAAAATGTATTCACACCACATAATATACTGAAATATAGTTAATGAAAACTCATAACAAATTAAAACGCACTCCTTGCAATGTTCGCTCGTAGACGATACTGTATCTGAATTATTTTATGCGACCCTGTAAACTTTACTTGTTAAATGTTACTTGACCTATTTTCTATACAGAAGATGTTCCCATACATCCTTAATATATACTAATTTCATTAAGCCCACTTCAAACAGCTGCTGCCTACCAATAGTAATGAAATCGAATGCTTTTGGGATTGTCCTTGTAAATGAACAATAAATGCTGCGCACACCATTTCCCGATTGGAAACATGCTGTAGTGCATATCCATAATGCATTATGAATTTCGTAATATTTTAAATAGTGTCGTTAAAATGTACTTCAAACAATTGTCATCCACAGGCCACAATATACACAAATTACTTTGAGTATTTCTAAACGAATTATACAGCTACATAATTCGTTTTCAATAGGGAACATGTTATAGCAAACCTCAATAACATATTCATTTCGTGGAAATCCAACTATATTTACGAAAGTTAAATCGCGGACAGACCGCGGACAAATAGACCAAATCGCGGACCAAATAGACCAAATCGCGGACAAATAGACCAAAGTCAAACATTTTTCAATTGTATTGAAAAATGTTTAAAAAGCGTATTATTACGTAAAAAAGTAACTTATTATTCGGATATATCGACAACAGTAAAAATAAAAGACAGTGAATAGATGTTTTCAAACAACCTGATCGTGTTCAAAATCTGTTATGACATAACGACTGTACAAATGACATTTCATCCCCTCCTAACGCACGTTACCAGAAAAAGAGTCTGCCCAAAATAAAAGAGATATTTGTGGCAGAGCTAACAACTCTGGAAACGGGAATTATTCTTTCTTTAGACATCGCTTTTTTAAAGAACTACTCTTTGTTGATGATAGGTCTCAAAATATCTTTAAAATTTAAAATAAACGGTTGATTCTGTTTTCAGACATAACTCTGCATATTGCACCAAATAGAATACTTTCTACATATCAATTCATTTTAATAACTACTCTTTAATTAATGTTTATTGGTTTTTGCATTTAATCAGCATTAGAATTCTATGTATCAAAAATTTAAATAAACAAGAAAGAAATATCAACCGTGTTGTATGTGTACCATAGCATATTTTTCAACATTGATCATTTATATATAGCTATTCACAAGCAGTTTGACTTTTGAGTTCAGGATATCTAGAATTGGCTTCCTCGTCTGTGATCATATGTTGTATTGAAACGTATTGTAAGTTCGTCAACTAGCTGCTATTAAAATGGATCGCAATAAGATCCGAAAATTAAGCCGTTTCTTTGAGTTAAATATATATATATATATATATATATATAAACTTATTGCAAAAATTAACCATATATATATATATATATATATTTGGTTATGCTTAAGAGTACCACACAATTGTAGTCTGTAATTAGTATTGTCAGATTCAGTTTTGAAATTAGGGGGCAGAGAAATAAAAGAAAAGCGAGATTATTACTAAATTGAATATACGATGAAAGAATCAGAAATGATATTAACTGAAGATGAAAAATGTATAGAACTAGACCTTTTTCTCCATATAAGGAATAAATAACTCATTGTATTCACTCTTTACATTTGCTTACTACATATGCTCATTATTTTCTCACTATGTGCAAAAAAAAGAAAATCTAGTTCTGTATAAGATGAAAGAATTATAATTAAATACTTTTATGAGAGCTAAACTGTTTCTAAAGGGCACAGCAGGAAGTTAAATAACATTGCTAGTTTTTAAAATGATCAACAATATTTGTATCACTTAAACCTTTAACGGACGTTGGTTTCCCAATGAAACCACAAAATTTTAATTACGAAATTCAACAATGACAGCAGAATTTTAATAGAAATGTTTTCCATTTATTATGTATGTGAAATATCGCTTTTTAACACTTTCCAACCTAGTTGAAAAGTGTTTATGACGTCGGTTTGTCTGCCGTCTGGCCGTATGGCCGTCTGCCGTCTGCCGTCTGGCCGTCTGGCCGTGCTCTAACTCCCGTAAATAGGCTCGGATTGCTCTGCAATTTTTATATGTTATTGTCGTTATCTATAGATGGTCCTTATTTCAACGGAAGTGTGTAGCACTTATAGTTTTTTTACAGGGACACTCAAAAGAATTCCGTTACATTGCGGTCTATGGGGAAAAATCATTTGCGGTTTATTTAAATAATGTTTCACTATTTGAAACGCATTGAAATTTATATATATCACTAAGGTGCATTAGAAGAAGCTTAATATGGAATAGGGTGTGCATAGCACTTAGAGTTACTTTACAGGGACAGTCAAAAGAATTCCGTTACATTACGTCTATGGAGAAAAATCGTCTGCGATTTATTTAAATAATGTTTCACTATTTTAAACGCATTGAAATTTATATATATCACTAAGGGGCATTACAAGAGGCTTACTACAGAATATTGTGTGTATAGCAGTCATCGTTCATTTACAGGGACACACAAAAGAATTCTCTACTGTCTGTTAACAATAATTCCTGGAAGTGCGTTTTAAGTTGCTGAACGCGATTTTAAATTGAACTCACTTTTTGTCTATTACTGGGTGTGTATAAATTCTGTATTTCATATACAGGGCAGCACAAAAGTTCGCGAACACATTTCCGTTTATTGACAGAAACTCCATAAGGAAAATTTTAAACTGTGCTACGCGTTTCCTAGCTAAACTAAAATTTATCATCCTATGTAGTGTATATACAATTCTATAGATCCTATACAGGGCTGAATAAAAGTATTCGGATATTTTTCCGAATATTGTATATGTTGGGAATTCCTGAAATTACGTTTTTAAATATGTTATACGTTTTCCAAATTTTTAACTTAGATGTTATCTTTCAGCTTATTAAACGGTAATGATTTGTAAAATTATTTTGGAAGCGTTGGAAAGTGTTACATAATCTATGCTTGACGCATGATTTTTCGTTTTTGTTTATTATATACAAATAAATTTGTTCATAATTTCCGGTGTCAATCATTTATTTCAACATTTTAGCAATTGAAGTGCTTTGTCCGTTAAAGGGTTAAGTGTTCGCAAATGAAACTTAAGCAATATTACTTGTAGGAACGTATTTTAGTAAAATAACTTCATAAAAAATGAAACTTTCTGCTTAAATTTCGCGAAATGGCTTGTTAATTAACATAATAATATATTAAACTCATCTTAATAACAAATCAATCTCAGCAATCATATATAAATATTGAATATGAATGCATGTTCTGTGTACTTGCAGTTTTTTTTAAGGCAATTAAAGTTATATATTTTAAAATAGAATGTTCTTAATTAACCTCCAACCATTAGGCGTAAAAATTTAGGCCTCCAAACCGATTGGGGATCAGAGGTTTGACTTTTTTCACTATTATAGTCTTTAAAGAACGTCGTTAAGAAAGGTTTTTATACGGTCATTGATTAATTTTCGTGACTGTATTTTGTATTAGGGTTTACTTTAAACACCTAAAAATTGAGATGACTCATAAATCCGCCAACTGGCAACACCCATCTCTAACGTATCTTCAATTATGATTTCATGGATTTATTTTCGAACAGTGTAAAACAAATTATTCATAATAATTTCTTGAAATTCAAAAAGTAATATTTTGTAAAAATGCAGATAAACAAAAGTATACATATTTCTGTATCGAACAGATCTGTCAAACAGCTATCTTTAATAATCTTTAAACATTCTTTTTAAGAGGAAACTTGGCTCATTTTCAAAACTAATTCTAAGTGGATGCTCTCTAAAGTAACTTCCTCATTCCGAAAAAAAAGGTAAGGTGATCAGGATGCAGTATTACTTTAAAGAAAAAAAACTTCAAGCACCTCAAACCAGTGCAGCAAAGTCAATAACTTTTCAAAAAATAAAAGAAAAACATAGGAAGAGAGAGAAAGAATAAACTAAAATTTAAATTGCACGATTTTATTAACTCATCATTTTTTAGCTATGTATTTTCTCTCATTTCATATCATGGGTGCAGAAAAATAGTAGAGTAGACTACGGCACCTTTGTACACCTAATGTTTTAAAAATTGGTAGTGCAAAAAACTGCAACGACTTAGCTGCCTAGATGAGCACTAACTCATAAGTGACACATGTACCGAGCAGTCTACTCCAGTCTATTAATAACCGAGACCGATTAGAATTTGTATCACCTTTTTGTTTTGACAATGTTTCATTAATTGTTTTGTTCATGTTTCATTTTACTCTATTGATTTAGATGTAATTTTTACACGCCTGTAGAGAGGGGGGAGGGGGTGTAGAGTCGATACAAATTACCGGGCCCCAGCTTCGATTCTGGTTTTTAAATAAAACAGAAAAATCCCTGACGGCTCGGCCTACAGGCACATGTAGATTTCAAAGACACAGACCGTGGGGCGCCTGTTTATTGGGAATTGCAGAAGAAATTACCTTTTTGCCATGATGCGGCAGTTGGGCCCGCCCACTTCGAAATCTACTGTGTCTGTAGGCGGAGCCGGCAGGGATATTTTTGTTTTCATTTTTATTTTATTTTATTTTATTTTATTTTATTGTGCTGTAAGGGTTCGTCCTATAAAAAACTTGTCAATATAAAAGTTGTAAATAATATTAAGATGATTTATAATAAATTTAAGCGAATTTGATATCTTGTGAATTGACGAAGTTATGATTTTCTTTCTTCTAAAACCCCCCTTTGGGGCCATTTTTAATGATATCAAAAATCTGCCATACATAAATTTTCGGCCCTTTTCCTTGAAGTAATAATAACTTTAAAAGGATTCAATACGTTTCATAATTAAGAAGTTATGGGTTTTTTTTCTGTTTTCACAAAAATCCCCTCTATTTCCCCCCACTTGGTTCGATTTTGCCCATTAACGAACTTGACCGAGACTTTATACCCCTTGATTTTATGTATCAGTTTGGAAAAGATTTGTGCAGAATTATTGAAGTTATCGTGTCCAAAAAAAGTGATATAGATAGATAGATAGCTTAAATTTTGAACTGGGGGTGGTTTTGGGTTCTGGGAGTCATGATCGGCGTAAATCTGCAAAAATTTTCCAGAAATTCCAACATAGGGGAGAATGTGATAGGTAGTATTTCTTACGAAATCTACCTAAAAAGTAGACTCGTACTTCTTTACGAAAAATTGCAAGTTAAAATAACTATCAAATAATAAAATTAAAACGCAGAATTTTCTAGAACGTCTTTACGGCCTGGCCAGGAGCTAGGACTCAGGGACCCTAGTCTATGTATCAAATATCTGATATATGGACTTTTACGTTTGAAAAAGGTGTAGCTTTTATTTAAAAAAACAGCAGAACTCGCGTATATCAAAGACGCAGGCGTCCGGCAGTCGGCTCCGGTGAATTCTAAACAATCAATTCTCAAGAGATTCATATTCTAATAAATATCCGTACATCACCAAGCTTTATTATTATTACAAAATTTATCAACGAAATGATTAGGTGGTTAGATGCTGCTTTTTAATTTAATTTTAACCTAAGTTAACTAAGGAATTTACAAGAAAGGAAATGATAGAAATTGCTATTGCAGGTAAATATAATATTTTCTGATATACTTGAAATTCAGGGATTAAGCACCTTTAACATGTCATACGTACGTGAATGTTTAAAGATTGTAATCTTAAAACTATTAGACCCACTTGTACAAAACTTAACAGTAATAAATATTAACAATATTCCTTTAAAGTCCTAGGAGCCTATTTTTTTCACTGCGCGCAGGATAACACTCACGTAACTTAACCGTATAGGCTGTTTTTTTTTTTTTTTTTTTTTTTGTATTTTAGATATTTAGACAAATAGTGCTTCATTAAAATGACCTGTTATTGAAAAAAAAAACTCATCTTTCCTATAATAAAAAATAAATATTCTCAAAAGTATTTTCAAAAACTTGAAACAAACATAATTTTATGAATCGACTAAAATCAATCGACTAAAGAATCGTTATTCTAAAGGACTGACATTTTATGTCATTTCATATGCATTCATCTTATACTTATAAAAGAGTATGTCCCGACTGAATCATAATCAACGCCGAACCTCAACCGTTTGTCCTAGGGCAATGGAATTTGGCAGACATGTTACTTACATAATGTAGGCACCCACTAAGAAAGGATTTTTGAAAATTCACACAATAAGAGATTTAAGTGGGGGCGGGGGTGAAAGTTTTAAGTCATTTAGCCATATCTCAGCAGCAGTTGTAGGTAGGAGCATATTAGGTAGGAGTTGTATGTAGGAGCAGTAAATTTGTGAAAGGTCTTTTTAATTAGCAGGAATTTTGTGAAGGAGGTCTGTTTTATTAAGAGGAATTTTGTGAAGGAACCTGTTTTATTAAGAGGAATTTTGTGAAGGAACCTGCTTTATTAAATGGACTTTCGTGAAGGAAACTTAAATAGGTCCCAAATTTTGCCTGGATCGAACCCTGCCCTTTATTACTATTACTCTAACTTTTGGATAAACGCTAAGATCCTTGCAAAATATTAGTGCATTTTGAAAGATTTATATCAAAAATATGTATTGGAACAAAAATATTTTTCTGTGGCATTTATTTTTCTACATTTTTTCTTCAAAACGATTCTAACTTCTGAACGTTAAAAAAAAAACTAAAAAACTAAAGCCCCACCAGTGCACAGTGGGGCGTTTTGAGGATCTAGGTGGAGAAAATTATTGCGTTGAAGTTTAATTAGGTTTTGCTGGGTTTTCGAATGTATCAGTAATAAAATAACCAAACAGTGATAAATATTTGACTTATTTAATTATTTATATTATTATTATTATTATTATTATATTATTATTACTTATATTATTATTATTTTTTTAATTATAATATTGTATTGTCATTGAAACTACACATGTATTCAAAGTTTCAGCTCAATCGGATAATTAAAAGTGGTGAAAATTGACTTGCAAGATTTGAATTAAACACTCAGACGCACACTTCAAGTTAATATAACTTAATGATTCGCAAACTTTCGCAGGAGCTGTCTTAAGTTTTCAATACTTTAGGAATGGCAGTTTGATTTTTAAAAAATGCTTATTGCTTAATAATGCTTAATACTGTATTAAAAGTCAAGATGAAGTTTAAAAACAAGATGGTGCTTATTTTCAAACAACAATGGGTTAAATCGTGTGACAAACGGCACAGTAGGGCGTTTTGATGATCTAGGTGGACAAAATTCATTTTTCCGTTTATCTCGGAATTTAACAAGACCACGTATACTGGTAGCTGAATGTCTCTTTTGTCGAGATCCGTACGAGTTTTGTCGAAAAAACCCGATGTGTCGATTAACTACGACCGTAAAGAAGGCAGTTGATTTGAGAGACTTTCAACAATTGCATTATTTTTCTATAAGTTCGAAAGCAAGTCGTGACTTTTCTGTTTTATATGAAAGCAGGAGTTTACTGGACATATGTCACATGGCTGAGAGGTTCTGCTCTCAAAGCTGGTAGACGGTAGGTGCTGGGTTCAAACCCCTGTCGCAATCGTCAACCTAACCGTTTAGAGTTTTCCGTGGTTTTCTTCTAACCTTGCCGCAAATACGGGTTAGGATCCCTTAGAAAGACCCCCCCACGGAGGGCACTCTCCCCTTAGGGCCTATATCCCTCGTGTAGATAATCGGCCGTCCTAAAATCAACCAACCAACCATAAAAAAAACTAAATAGCAAATAGCATTGTATAAATCTTGTCTTCTTATTCTTTTAGGCTAACATTAGAAAGCCTTATTTTAAGTCAAAATGTTATCTAGGGCGTGTTTAAATGCATTTTTAGATATCAAATTTTACCGACTAGAAATCAATACAGATATATATTTTTTTGTGTTGGCAATTCCTGCTACCGTTTATATTATATAAATTAAGTAATCTACGATTAAATTAACTGTTTGAAAATTAAAGATACTTTTAATGATGTGGATGATTTCAGACGTGCGAACAGGAATCAGGTGGAAAAATGGATAAAGTTAACAAGTTCAGATTTTCCATTTTATTTCTTCCATGCATTTAACTTTCATTCAAAATAAGTTGATGAAACCAATAAAAATTTTGTTCTATTTTTAATATTTCAAATTTCCATAAAAATCTTTTGATGAAAAAGTGTTAAAAATGCATCATAAACTGTAATAATGAAAAAAAAAATGTAAAGAAATAATAGTACTTTAAAAAAAAAGAAATTACTATCCAGCAAATTTAGTTTTTAAAACCTGTCTATAACAAAATCTTGCTTTATACGGAAAAATTTCATGATCCCACAAAAATACCTCCATGCGTTTATATCTCCTGAAACGGAAACAACCTGTCTAAAACGGTACTTTACACTAATCGTTTGCGTTTCCGTCTTTGTAGGCTTTATAGTATCATACTTATCTTGTGTGTGTGTGGGGGGGGGGGGCACATTCGAATTACCGGGATCCGCTGTCTCACTCTAAGGCACTGATTTTTTTGGTATAAAGAGTAAAAATTTATATTTAAAAATGTCAACTTTTCAAACATACATATTTATCATGCTTTTAAGTGTTAAAAATGTTATTGTAGTATCACGCTTAATAAGCAAAAATTGCAAAACCGGAAGATAAAGAGTGGTGCAGGTTGGGGGTACGTAGTAAAGGGGTAAGTTATACACAAGTTACAGAATAAGAAAATGTGTATAGTATTTTTTTTAATACTTAAAAAGCTCTTAATATGAAATTAAGAATAAAAATGACAAGAAACAATTATTTAGTAAAAATAGCTCAATTAGGATAATTACCAATGCCTTAGTAAATATGTTAAATAAATCTGTTCTTTCATAATTAAAATTTCTTATTTAATAACATTCTTATTTTATTTTCCATGCGTTGGATAACCTTAAATAAACCTAAAATCTGTGCTAAATTTAAAAAAATTTCTCCAAGATTGATTTAGTATTGAGGGCCCCACTACCTTCGGCTGCGTAATCCTCGATTTTGTATGATAGGTTTTTAAACGAAATTCTATCAAAATGAACCTGTCTCCGTTCGGTTTTTGCAAATGCTCCTCGAATTCGTATGATTTTATATTTTTAAACGAAACTATCCAAACGAACCTAGAGTTGACGGAGCCTTCAGCAGTGTACATGCTCTGGTTTGTATGATTTCATATTTTTAAACGATGCAAGCTAACCTGGAGCTGGGGGCCCCACTGCCTTCAGCAGAGTGCACCCGAACGTGCTATGCACACTCCTTCATCTGTTTTTGCAAACAAACCTCGAATTTGTATAATTTTATATTTTTAAACAAAAATCTTTTCAAACGAACTAAAGGGTCCCCGTTATAGTGAATGCTGATTTAATTTCCTTCACTTAGATATATTACACTTTCAATTCTGATCAAAAGTTTCTGAGGAAAACCTAAATTTAAAAACTGCGATCTCTATTTATCTTCATGCAACCTATTTTCCTCTCTTTAAATAAAGAAAATTTGCAAAAATACCTGCCCAATACCTCTCTTAAAAAAAAAAAAAAAAAAAAAAAAAAAAAAAAAAGGCGAAATGATATTTTTGAAGGATTCCTTGGACATGCGCAACAGCGATGATCGCCTGCACAATAGCAAACTCGTTCACAAGCTTTCGATGTAGGATATTTTTATGAAATCGACCTTCCGATATTTTTTTTTTATGAAATAGTAAATATTACTTCAAACAAAAGATACCGTTACAACCGGAAGGTACCATTTTTTTTTTCTTTTTTCTTTTTGTATTTCTGTCCGAGACACGTGGATGACAGTTTAAAACTACAGAAAAGACGAAAAACATGAAAATGAACATGAAATAGACTTTCAAAAGATATATTTTCTTAAATAGTAAATATTAATATTTTCTTAAGCAGAAGATACCGTTACTACCAGAAAAGTACCACATTTTTTTTTTCTTAAGTTTAGTTTGGTTTTAGTTTCTTTTTTTATATAACTTTTTAGGTGACCAGGCGATAGAGATTTCAAAATACAAAAAAAGCTGATCGTTTTTTCCCTTCATCTGCTTGAAAAACCGAAAATTCTCCGGACATATCGGAAGTGATCTCAGTCAGATCTCAACGTTCGCCTCTCTAATGTTAAACTTTTAATCTTAAAAATACATCCGTATTTTTCAAATTTCTCTTCAGCAAATAAAAAAATTTAACTTTTCTTTCTGTATACTCTTCTTGAAGAATGTTTCTTTTATTGTTTGACAAAATAGTTCTAAAATATGTAATTATATTTTAAGTGTTAATATCTTAGTGAAGCTGGCGAGCTGGTAGTAAGATTTTACAATTTAAAATAAAACTAACAGTGTATTTTAGAAATATTTTGCAAACTAAGGATACACTCTTCCAGAAGAGCGTACAGAGGGGAAAAAAAGTTAAAAATTGTAATTTTCCGAGAAGAATTTTGAAAAATACGGATGTATTCCAAGCCGATTGCTTTCACATTTGAGAGGGGAATTTGCAGTCTGACTGATACTAAGCCTTAACACCGGCGAACTGCCCTTAAATTGAAGCTAGTTCATTAGGGTTTTTAATTAATATCTCGGTTAATTAGTAAAGTAGGAAAAATTTTAGACTCAGGTGCATTCGGACCTGTTTTTGTCTACCCTATCCAAATTTGCAGACCTCTAGGTGCGATAGATTTTCTGAACCATCCCAACAAACAGACAGACAGACGCCAGACACACATCTTTCTTTTATTAATATAGCTATCACCAAGTCCAATCTTTCTTTACTGAATAATGTACCTCAACAGTGTAAATAACATGTAAAAGTAACGTGTCCCAACCTGCCCCACGTGTTGAAGGCGTACGTTTATTTTAATTAAATTTTTCTAAGGATCCTATTCTAATCACTTATTATTATTATTTCTAACCCAAGGAATCTAGCAATACGCAGCATTCATTGTATAAAAATTGAGCAAGAAATAAAATGTTCAAAAATCTTTAATCAAAAAGTGCCCCAAGGTACTTCCCCATCCCCCAATAATTGTTTTTTTATCAATATTATGTGTTTTTTAAATAAACTATAGCAAATATAGCAAGAGTTAACAAAAAATAAAGGGAATAACAAAACATTTCATCACTATCTGCCGTACGACACAACGCATCAATAGTCGCAGGATATAACTATTATTATTATTATTGTCAACCAATAGTAACGATATTATCCGGTTTGCCATAAACATGTCCTTGATTGGCAATATCTAGCATACCTGAAATTGCATGCGATTCTCGTTTTTGCATATTTGTGCATAATTTTAAACTAAAAATAATTTTAAATAAATTAATAATGGATTTTGAATCATGAAAGTTAACGGAAATAAAGTTTATTTTTTATGTTTTTCATCCATGCTGATTCCAACAGACGCCAATAGTGTATGCGTCTGTTTATGAATTTTTAATAATTGTATTATTAATTATTATTAATGATTAAATAGTTTAGTCCAAAACATACATGAACGTTTTCAAACAGGGTTTAAATGAGAACTTTTGGGGCTTTTAATGTGTATCGTATAAAATAAAAAGTAATGAAATACAAATGATGCAATTCTTGGTTCTTATTCCAAAATAATTGCCATGTCTTTAAAATATTGACTGATTAATTCAGTAATTTATATTCTTTTAAAATTTAAGTTAAAATTAAGAAAAGTTTATACGAGTTGTAATTTTCCAACTGGACGAAAAATGTCCGGGCCAGGATTCGAACCTGGGATCTCTTGGCTGAAGCTGCCACGCTCTACAACTGAGCTATCCAGGTCGAATCGAACCGGGATAGCTCAGTTGGTAGAGCGTGGCAGCTTCAGCCAAGAGATCCCAGGTTCGAATCCTGGCTTGGACATTTTTTCGTCCAGTTGAAAAATTACAACTCGTATGATTTCTTTACCAATTTGAATAATTGTGTTAAAATTAATCTAGTGTAAGAAAAATTTGTGTTTTCGTGTTTCGTTTAGATGTCGAATTCAAATACTATGTGTAATAAAAGTATGATACATCTCTTGAAAAGTTGAACTATGTAGATTACCATTTTATGTTAAAATAAACCATGTAGATAGATCATAAGGAATTTCTCATGTGTAAAAAGATATTTTTTTTTTACTTGCATCAGTTAGAACTGAAGTTAAAGCCCGCGTTCGATATATTTTTAATATTACTGACAATTGACTCGTACGAGTTTTTCGCACTACAATCGTTGAGATTTTCTGATGCGTTTCTTCATTAATTTTTAATTAACTGCAGTTTTTAAACAGACAGCGTGTTTTAACGAAATGTGAATGTACTATGTCAAAGGCCTTTCGTATGATACCTTATTCATCACTGTACCTTCTATATGTGCATGGAAAAAGGAATGTTGAAATAGTTTTTGTATACTATAAATATATAGCTAAAAGATATTAAAAGGAAAACATTTTGAACTGTGAAATAAGTAGTTATTTAGATTTGGGGGTAAAATTACATCCTGCAAACTGCAAATCAGATGATTTTTTTAAAAATTTAACTAACAAGAAAAACAATTGAATACTATAGGACAACGCTTCATATATTTCTGATTGGTTCGTTACATTGAAAATTAATCACTTTTAAAGTTGTAAGATAACATATTCAATAGTAAAGTGGCGTTTAGTTAATGTTGAAGGGATAATTGAGTTTATTATTTTGCAAAAAAAAAAAAAAAAAAAAAAAAAGCGATATAAAGCAATAAAATTTATATCAATAAATTTTGCCCATTTTCTAGAAAAAATTGTTAAATAAAAGACCCATGCGTGTTATATTAAGCTAATAATATATGAAATTAAAATATTTAAAATAAAGCAAAATAAGCAGCGAAAACAAATTACCTTTTAAAAACAACATTGTGCCGAGTAATTCATAAAATGAGATTTATCGATCCTCACAATTTCAATAACATCATTACCTTATTTTACAATATTTTCTTCCTTTATAATCTGTGAATTATTAGTAATTTGAATAAACTGAAACTTTATTAATATAACGAAATCTATTCACTTCAAATGATATTTAATTGTTAAAAACAATTTTTTTATGCAAGTTTTAAATAAATAAAATATGTTTTGCTCCCTAAAACAAGGAATCTCTTATTAAAAAAAATAATATAATAATTTTATCCCATTGCATGTTTAATAAGTCTTCGAAAGATTTAGACGAAATGTTTGTGTTTAAAGGAAAAAAGAAAATCACAATTTTCTTCCTGATACTCCACATTTTCATGACTATTTTGCTAATATTTTTGTATAAAAATTTCATTAAATGCCAGTTATAAAATTTGTTTTTATTTAGACTTATTTTAAATTTCAAAATGAAAAAACAAATATATATGTACAATAGACATCAGTAATGTCATACGAAAGTCTGCCACATAATGGGATGTTATCATGAAGAAAATAATGAATTTTTTTATATCTAAAGTTAAGTGAAGTAAATGCATTAATGAAATAAAAGTAATACTAGTTATTAATAAAATGTTTAATATTTATTTTATCAAATTAGCTCTGCTACCCTTGAGAATGCGTGAAATATTTAATTAGCGCTAACTCTACCGGTGACAAATCACACCTTTTAAAGTTTTGATTTATGTTTATTTTATTTGTAATTTTTAAAGCTAATAAGTTAAAAAATAAATCTTCAAATATTAAAGATTTGAGATTGCTTTAATCTAAAAATTACAAATAAAATAACCAATGAATAATAAACATGAATATCTTTTTGATTCGATTTTCATAAAATTTGAAATGACTCGACAAAATTCTGCATCGATTATATAATATTAAATTTCAAAACCTTCGGTTCGGTAGTTTTTGCGCTGTTACATACGGACAGGCCAGACGACCACTATAGGTGCTACGTATTTATATAATTAGGAACGCACCTAACAAGCTAACGAAATTACACTTTTTTTTGTTGTTGTTTTTTTAAATAAAGAAAATTAAATTCCCTATAAACTATACCTTAAAACAAAAACATTTTAGTTTAATAAGGTCTTTTAGTTTATAATTTAGTTTAATAATTTTTGTTGTTGTTGTTTAGGTATAATTCAGAGACAACGTAATAAGCAATGTAAAGAAAAAAAAACTCAAAAATATGACTTCACAATCGTGGCAAAACTAGTTTTTCAAGATTAATTTTGTCGTACAATATTAAAACTGTAGTTATTGCTATCTAAAATTTAATAAATATGTTTTATTTATATAAACCATAAAAAAATAAATTAAAAAAAAATAGTAATAGTCTAAATTAATTACAGACTTCGTAAATCCACGATCAAATTTTAGTCCCTTTCGTCATCTTAAACCTTTCTGGTCCCCTTAATAATGTTTTTTTTAGAGTTTGTAAACCTCAAATGAAATTCGTTTCGTAATTTTTGTGATAAATGAAGATTTTTAAAATTCAACATTATTTGTTCTTAATAACCCATTTTACATCTATTTTAAATGCAAAATATATTTTTATCCATATATATTCTTAAAATAATCCATGCATCAGAGGGTTAAATATGATCTTGTTAAATATAGACAATATTTTTCGGAGCTTTAGTTACAAATTGTATACGAGTAAAATTCACAAAAATAGATTTCTTGTGTGATATACGGTATTTACGTTCCGGAATAATTAATTTTGTTTATAAAACATCGTTACGTAAAATAAAGACGAATGCTATTATTCTTTCTTGACAATTTGACAGACTGACAAGTATAAATGACAAATTCAAAGAATTGTTTCATTTGAAAGAGAGGTAAAACTGTGGAAGTTAACAGTAATTTTCTTTTGCTACAATGAGAGTTTTGTTTTTATTTTAGCAGCACATCTAATTATTCTGAAACACATTACCATGGAATAGGTTGAAAAATGAGCTATTGTTCATTTTCTAAGGTGAGATAAATACTGGCAAATATTCAAAAGGTATTATTAGGAAATGTTCGTATGATCAGTCATGGTTTAAACTTAAGCCAATTTAAATATTTTGAAATAAAATAACTTTATATATTTTGAAATAAAATACCAATGAAATTAATTTAGTTTCCTTTAGTTAATAGTCGGTTTCTTCAATAATACAATTAGAGATTAATTAGTGGTCTTTTTTTTTTGGGGGGGGGGGGGGGGAGGAGAGAGAGAGAGAGATTGAACCCGAAATCTTTAGATTTGACCTAAAAACCGAAATCGCCAAGCTCGAGATTTAGTTCATTTTTTGACGGCTTAATCTCAAAGATCGAATTCAAGCCCTGAATAAACTTAATTCGAGTCAGGAAGATCGGTATGCGTTACAACCTGAGTTTGCTTCTTGATTTCCTACAATCCTCGTAATTTGAAACTCAAGATTTACAATATGATGTTAAGCCTCTAAAATTAGACCTCTAAACTAAATAATGTTATTCTAAAGCACTCCAGATATAATTAAAAAGTAAAATACTATCATATAAATAATGACGTAGTACTTTATTCATAAAATTTTCTTGTTCAAAGTATTATCTCATTTAAATTTCTTTATTCAAAGCTTTTCATTGCTTCTCTTTATCTGATTTTATTTACAGGTTAGGCTAGACAGAAGCTCAGATTTTGTGATCAATGATTAGCTTAAATTTGTAGCTTAATAGGGGACAAAAGATAGAAAGTATCCTCGGAATAAAAAATGGCATATTTAATAATAGTACTAAAAAACTGCATGTAAAATTTTACAGCAGTTCCCATCTTTACTTATAATATTATTGTTTCCGCCTGAAACAAGCCATAAAGTGAAGTGATTAGCGTGACCACTGCCACTTATCGTCGGGGAAGTCTCAAGTTTAAATAGAGAAGGGGGGGGGGGGATTCAGAAATTTTAACGTTTTTGACCTTTTTTAATTTTTTTTTATTTAATTGTTTTATTAGAAATGTGTGTTATTAAATGTGCATTTCAAATGAAACATGTTATTACAAACATGTCTAATAGATTATCAGCTAATTTCTCATGCGAAATATTGATGCATGGACACACATTTTTCGATGTTTAATTAGCCGAGTAAATTGATCAATAAAATTACTTTATCAAAATAAATTTGATAGTATGCTTGGAGAAAATGTTGCTTATTTTACTAATAACTGCATTTCTTAATAAATTTATTTATATTAGGCTGGTAGTCATAATGAGTAAAAAAACTAATATTATATCTGTTACATCATATTAACAAATGCATATTTACCTTAACTGCCTTTAGTAATCTCGCGGACCACTTTTTTTTTTTTTTTTTTTTAAGGTTTAACTTTTAATTTCCAGTTTAACTAATAGATACTATTGTTTCCTCTAGATCTTTAGTACTGTCGCTAAATACTTCTGAATAGGTGAATTTTAATTATAATAGTCCTGTACATAAAGTTTAGTACAAAAAAAGTATCCTATAAGTTAATTGAGTCTTTTAATTAATATTTTGATCAAGCGGTCACAGGGACCGCTTACAGAATCTATGATACAATTTATGTCATTGCAGTTAAGGGTTAAAGCTGCCATCACATGCTATGAACTTCATGTTCTTATAACCTTTCCTATTGTGCATTCTTCTCAAACAAATGTAAGAAGTAATTATAAATAGCATCATTTATTTATGAAAATTCATTTCAATTGATATTTTTATAAATTAATTAATTACACTAATTAAATTTAAATATACACTAATTATTTCTTATCTACATAATTATCTAATTTATTTAATACATTTATTAACAATTTAATTCTAAATATTTACAAAAAAAACTCTAATACTCTTAACAGAATACATAATTAATACTTAAATTTGATTAATAGGATTAATTAGCTTATTAAAAATTATTTTCTAGAAATTGGACTTTTTAATTAACATTAGTGCTATCTTAAATCGTTCTTGGAGATTTGCCGCTCTCTACCACAGCCTATATTATTATAATATAGATTAACATAATAAAATAAAATATTGAAAATCTATATTTCAATTTATTTATTAACATAATAGCGTCATTCATCATAGTAAAGTAATATCGTAAGACTGATCATCATATGTAATTAAATGTTCTTTTTGCAAAGTTCTGAACATGCAAAAGGATTCGTGATTAGTGATATTTGAAAAGCGAAAAACATTACAGCTGCAAGTATTTATTTCTTTTTAAAAAATCTTAAGTTGTCTTTTGAGTTTATGAATATATTTGAACAGTTGTATAACGATCAATATAAATCAACCATTTTTTCTTTCTTTGACACTATGAAATACAGCTCATCAAAATTCATAGTTTATTTGAATAAAGAATCAACAAGATATCAGATTTTTTTTCGTACTTCTGATATTACAATTAGTTTAAATCATTAAGCAAAAAGGAAATACTGAACGCTATTATTTTTTTCGAGTCTTAAATCTTTTATTAACATTGTTTGGAGCATTTGAATTCAAATGCTGAGTCGAATTCCGCGATTCTGGATTTCTTTTGTTTGCACTAAGCTTGATTTTTATCATTATAAAATTGGATATGTAGTGATTTAGTTAAAATATTCCGAATTCGGGGACTTAATAAGTGATGTAAGTTGATATTTTATGTAATATTTGAAATATTAAAATAAAGATTTAAGTTTTTTTTTTTTTTTCAGTTCATTTTAGTCACACTACATAATACAGTCTATAATTTATTAATTTAAAAAAATTAAAGTATCTTTTGACCCATACAACCACTTCGATTATCACCCCCCCCCCCCCCCCATCACTTGTGATCTACTCTTTGATGTATTTTACTTGATATTAGAGGCGGCTTTAGCAGTCAGGTCGCACTGAGCAAAAATTTTTCAGCGCCACTTTGAATGATATATTTCTACAGAAATTACTAAGTTTTAACCAAGTATTTTGCGCGTTTTCCGCTCCTCAGTTTTTAGCACTCCGGGCGGTCACCCGACCTCGCTTCCCTCTAAAGCCCGTCTTACTTGACGAATATATTTGCGGTGGATTACCGTAATCGGGTCGGGGTATCCTCCCGGAAAATCTTCGGCTTCGGGGTATACGGACGAAGGTCATTATAGGCGTCAGACTAACGCTACAATGACTGTCGTTCGTGTATCCCGACTATGGAGGATCCCCACCGGAAAAAAAAGAATTATTCACTAAATAAAAATATGAAAAGAAAGACTACGGGCTATACATTGACAAAAGAAGTGACTTCGGGATAACTCATTGATATTATTATGGGTTCATTACATGAGGTCTTGGACCCGGGCCCCTTTGGTCATGCTTAGCATATATATTTTCTTAGTATTTTTAATCATTCTTTTTCAGAATTGCATACAGCAGACTAATAGATCAAGAAAAACATAGTAGTAGCTGTAGACCAACCAAGCAATGCATTCGAATGTTTGTATGACCTAAGAATTTTTACAAAAATCATAGAATGTACAGTGAGACGAAAAAGAGAACAGACCAAAGTCATACGTGACTACAGCATATCACCTGTTAAAAATAGTCGCTACATTAAATCAGTTTTGTTCATAGTGCTTTACAAGATAATTCGAAAACATTATTGTGCATTATTTTTTGAAGAGTATACTCACGAAACTGGACGAAATTTTATTACTTTACGTAATTCTTTACAACACAAGAACTCAAATTTGAGAAATTATTTTTTTTTAATATGCTAACTTTCATTAATTTTTTCCATCATTTATCATTGATAGGATAGTGAAAATATTGGTATATTATAAAATTGTCTCAGAAGGATACTACAGAAAGGCATTATGCATTGTTTAAGATATTCAAAAATCAAAGCAATTATGCATAAGTCAACAGGTAAAATAAGCTAAAATTATAGATGAGAAAGAAAATCGGATGTATTGGATAGGTATCTATCTTTTTTTTAATTTTTTTTAAAGATTATATAATATATAATAATAGACAAATATATTGATCCGCATTGTTTTGTTGAAAATATTCAAACACCCAAAACTGTGAAACCACAAAATTTAATAAATACATCTATCAGTTCATTATTAATGCAACGCCTTAACTGAAACACTTAAGTTATTTTGAGTTTTATTAAATTCCTTTATTGCGAAATATATATAACAATGTGATCCTGCGTAATCTAATATACTAGCATATGCCCCCGTCAAAAATGACAGAAAGGTGTTATTTTAAGTTTAGAACGTTAAGTCATATTACTGACATATTATTTCATTTAAACAAATTATATAGAAATATTACGTGTGTTTTAATTGAAGATCCAATATGGAGATTTCTGTAATTTATCTTACTGTCATCTTGTGTTATGCGCGATCATTCCAACAATGGCAAGTCATTAAAATCACCCCCACAAACTGTGTTTGCAAACGTCAACCTCCAGAGGAAAAAAAATTGAATACGGATTTTTGCTTAAAGAGGGGAGGGAGGATGAGTAAAAACTTAAGAATGGTTAAAAATTTTAGGAATACAAAAATCTATATTTTTTTCTATTAATGCTATTTTTTATTTCTAAAAAGTGAAAAAAGTGTTACTTTGAATCAAGGCCTTTTTTTTTTTTTTTTTTTTTTTTTAGCAGCTTAATCAAATGATTTTTTTTTAGAAATCTACTGAATTTTATTTTGCGTAAGTTGGCAGCTATGTAAAGTAGCATATGTAACTATGTAGCATATGCTGTTATGTAAAGTAGCCATAAAAATATGCATACGTTAAATAAGAAAGTTTTTTAAAAAAAAACTTTTGCATTTCTTATACCACAGAAAATAATTCACAGAAATATATTAAATTCAGCTTAAAATATGCATAGGTTAAATAAGAAGATTTAAAAAAAAAAACCTGTTGCAAATCTCATTATAACTATATTTTAATAATAATTAGAACTATTACCAATAAAAGCGGGAAAATGCAATTTAATTACCTATAATGATTAACACAGCTCATGCCTGAGGTCGATCCAGGCAAAAATTAGGGCTCCTTCAAAAAATTCTATTTAATGAAAAGAGACTTTTCACAAAATTTAATTTAATGAAAAGGAACCATTCTCAAAATTCTGTTTCACAAAAAGGATCCTTAATGCAAAATTCAATTCCAAAAAAGTAAACTCGTCATAAACTTATCTTGCTAAAATTTCAATGGCATATTTTATAAATAATAATTTGATCAAAGAAAGAAAAAAATAGGAACAGGCTTTTAAAAATGCTAATAAAAAATTCCTAATTTGCAGCATTCGATCTTTCAGTGGAAAATTTTATTTGTCACAAAAGTAAAAAACTTGCATTAATCCATGCATATAACTATTAATCCATGCATATGTATGTCATTTCCTTTTTTTTTTTTTTTTTTTTTTCTCAGAGTATTTTAAAAATGCTAATTGTGAAAAATAGCATCTTAAAATATTTTATGTTACGATGGTGCCACCAAATTGAAGCGAGAACGATTTTTGGGTCATTTCATTAAAAAATTAATATTTGGGACTTAAAAAGGCTTTGAAGAGGGTGCTAATCGCAGCTGTCGGTACAGGTGTTATATAAACACAGAACACTAATGTCACATGATATCGGAAATTGTGCAAAAAATAATAATAATAATAATAATAATAATAATAATAATAATTGGGAACAAATTAAAAATACGTGTAATGCATGCGCTTGCGCAGGATTTTCCTGGAGAGAAAAGTTAAATCCCTTCTCCACCAGATGGCGTACTTGAGCGCTTTAATCGGCAATTAACTCCACTTTTCACAAAAACATCAGTCGATATAAATCCGGTATGGAAAAGTGAAAAATGCATTTCACAATATTTAAAGGCTTTAATAAGCTTTCATAAATATTTTAAAAGCACAACAGGATGTTAACCTGTATTTTTTTAATGAAGCGTACAAAGAGTCGTTCATTTGTAAAATTCATTTGTCGAATTTGTAATTCTGAATGGCAACAGTGTTTTTTTCTTTATATCAGGTATACCGATATTTATTCTGGTAATTTTTAATTGAGAACTGCAAACATTATAATTGGATATGATATACAAGTTTTATATGAAAATATGCTGAACAGACATGATTTTAAGTCGAAGAAATTATCATTTAGCTATTATATGTTAGCATATGTTTTTCATTAAGCCTAACATGGCGTTTAGCTACGGTTGGTTCGCAAACCAGAATGGTTGGAACCGGCATTGTTACATTGCATTTTATTATAAGTAGATTCCGCTTGTTCTAATTATCTTTTCAAACTGGTTATTACAAGAATTAAACTCGAGTATAATTGCGTTTCAATTTCAAATACAACAATTCTCAGTTTCAGTTAGTAAATGAAATTACCACTTTTCTTTGTATGTGTGTGTATTTATGTCACCTAATCTTTTATTTATTTATTTTTAATCCGTTTGATGTCCTAAACGTATGATTTATGATTAAAGAATGCTTTAAAGAAAATCTTCGATAAATTGTTTGCATATAGGATACACTCAGAAATTGTAAATGAGATATATTTAAAAGTCTCATGAAGTATTTTTAACACTATTTCTATCTGTGTCAAATTATACCTTTAAAGTTTTGGTTTATGTTTATTTTACTTATAATTTTTAAAGCTAATAAGTTAAGTAAGTCTTCAATAATTTGCGACTGTTTTAATCTAAAAATTACAGTTTAGCTTACTGTAGTTCTTTATGCATCAGCCAGTTTTTGAAATATTGCTGTAGAAGATATTCATTCTGGAAAGAGATTGAAGGGAAAGTAACCCAAATTATCGTTCTCGTTCAACGAAACCTTTGGATAGTCACCCCGCACTGGATTCGAACCAGTGAACATCGTCCTAAGCTCCTCATTTTGTGGCCAACATGTTAACCACTGTGCTAAATTGGTTCCCTAAAAAATACAAATAAAATAACCATAAATAGAAGTATTTAAAAAAAGTGTCATTTGAAACTGGTAGAAATAGTGTTAATTGCAAGCATTTTAGATTTTCAGCCCTCGATGACATTTCGATGCAATACGAACGCAGTTTCGGTGGTTGCCAAAGATTTCTTTATTTTCTTACCGAAAACCAATCTTTCACCGAAGCTTACATTTTAGGCAGTTTTGATCATAATTTTTTATGATTTTCTCATAAACTGTAATCTTTTTATATGACAAAGAAACCTGCAATGATAGTGTATCCCCAAAAATAGTTTCCATCCGGAAAGGAGAAATCAAATTGTCAGAATGGGGATTAATAAAAAACAGACGTTAAATACTTTTTTCCCCTTCGACCCTCAGTCGAGCATTTGACATTTAAAGACTCGCCTAAAAAAATCAAGCATTTGGCTGTTCTCAAGAAGCATCCATCATAAAAGTAACGTAACCTTTAGTAAGAAACAAGCAAATACTACACCCCGGGTTCAAATCCTATTTTTAAGCTTAGCAGCCAACCAGTGGTAACCAAACTAAGCCAATACTTGATGGATGGCAACTAAATCGTTACACATCTTATGCAAATGATTACCAAAATTGAAATTATATATTCAAAGCCTTGTAGCCTAGTACAGCAGCGTTACCAAACATTGGTATGCGATTGATTTTTGTTTTCTTGTGATATTTGATATAAAAATAACGAAAAGAGCTATTAATTGTGTAACAAATGAGTTATCTACACAGATAAAATTCTTCTACGGATCTGGGTTTTTAACACTTTCCAACCTAGTTGAAAAGTGTTTATGACTTCGGTTTGTCTGGCAGTCTGTCCGTGCTCTAACTCGGAAATATGCTCGGATTGCTCTGCAATTTTTATATGTTATTGTCGTTATTTATAGCATGTTCCCTATTTCAACGGAAGTGTGTAGCACTTATAGTTTTTTTACAGGGACAGTCAAAAGAATTCCGTTACATTACGTCTATGGAGAAAAAATCGTCTGCGGTTTATTTAAATAATAATGGTTCACTATTTTAAACGCATTGAAATTTATATATATCACTAAGGTGCATTACAAGAAAGCTGAATATGGAATAGGGTGTGCATAGCACTTATAGTTACTTTACAGGGACAGTCAAAAGAATTCCGTTACATTACGTCTATGGAGAAAAATCGTCTGCGGTTTATTTAAATAATGTTTCACTATTTTAAACGCATTGAAATTTATATATACACTAAGGTGCATTACGAGAGGCTTACTACAGAATATTGTGTGTATAGCAGTCATCGTTCATTTACAAGGACACACAAATGAATTCTCTACTGTCTGTTAACAATAATTCCTGGAAGTGCGTTTTAAGTTACTGAAAGCGATTTTAAATTTAACTCGCTTTTTGTCTATTACGTGGTGTGTATAAATTCTGTAGAGCCTATACAGGGAAGCACAAAAGTTGGCGAACACATTGCCGTTTATTGACAGAAACTCCAGAAGGAGAAATTTAAACTGTGCTACGCGTTTCCTAACTGAACTAAAATTTAGCATCATATGTGGTATATATACAAATCTATAGATCCTATATAGGGCTGAATAAAAGTATTCGGATATTTTTCCGAATATTGTATATGTTGGAAATTCCTGAAATTATGTTTTTAAATATGTTATGCGTTTTCCAAATTGTTTACTTAGATGTTATCTTTTAGCTTATTAAACGGTAGGATTTGTAAAATTATTTTGGAAGCGTTGGAAAGTGTTACATAATCTATGCTTGACGCATGATTTTTCGTTCTTGTTTTTGTATGAAGTTGAGATTTTTCGAATTTTACACTAATTGTGAGCCAATCAGTTAAACATTAACGCCAGACTTATGTTTTTTTTTTCTTTTTTTTTCTTTTGGCACTTTTATATATTTCCTTTTCTCTATGGGTTTTGATACGCCCTCCATGTAAACAGGAGGGTCCGTTCTTAGACGTTAGTGTATGTACACAGTTACAACAGTTCAACAAGGGGATACATATTAAGAAACCGCTGTGTTACTATAAGAACTTTTAGAATGGATATATGTATCCATTGCCTTTTAAAACTCCATTAATACTGTCTTACCAACTTAGTTTTTCCTATTTTCTTTTCGCTAAATTTTCTTTATTATATAAATATATATATTGTAAATATATCTTAATAACATTTGCATATAGATGGCAGCGCTGTTTATATAAATATGCATTGATTGTTATTCAGGATATCGTATCCTTAATTATAGTCTCTTAATTTTGTACAGCAAATATTTTAATTTCATAATTTTTTTAGTATTAAGATTAAGATTATCTATAGTTTAAAATAAAATAAAAATATTTTTACTGATCTATTTGATTTATTTTTCAATTTGTTAAAATCGTGATATTTATTTCATTAACTTCCAAAATAACTGTTAACCCCATGTGCTCTCTTCAAATAGGATAACGTGGCTTTTAGCTAGTTGAAATATCATTAATTAGGTATGTTTTGCTTCTATATTTTTCTTTTTGCTTATCATTTTTTCATTAATTCCGTTTTTGTGCATTTAATAACATTCCCTAATCATTTATTTTGCACCTATTATGTTTAGTTATTCAATATTAGTCCATTTTTATTCAATTTTCTTTATATGAGGCTTCGTGGTTGATTGGGCAATTTGAATAAAGTAAATTTGGCTCAGGCTTATTTACTCAAACAGAAATCAATTACGATTTACTTAGACTTGTAGAATATTGCCCTTGATATAGTGTTTCACAATATAAGTTTTCATTTGCTTCTTGTAATATTTTCACCTTCTGCACATTGGATTTTTTTCTCCACATTTCTTTATTTTTTCCACTTATTTCATTTTGGGAATCTTATTTTTAGATATGTCTTTGTATTGTATTATAATTATCGGTTCATATAGTGTCGATTTTTTATGTGATTTTATAGGGTTATTATTAACAAAAAATTTATTAAATATGTATAGTATATAAAGAAAATTTAGTGCAGCCAATCTTCTATAAATTTTAAACATTAAAATATTTCAGCTCCTCATCCTCTAATGAAGGCTATATTCCAGGTTTGGGACTTTAGGGGAAAGGATTTTATATTTCTATTTGCTTTGCTTAACACATATTTTTGTTTGCAATAATTTCGAATAAATGCTTCGGTCACTCCGGATTCTGTTCCCCCTGCCCTTTCATATTTTTTCAGCAAAGTAGACTGCTCAAAACTTTAAAAAATGTGGTAAAAATGTTATTTTTCTAAAGGAGGTTCCATAAAAAAAAAAAAAAAAGAAAAGAAAATCTGCGCTCAATAACGCTAAATTTTCTTATACTTTCTCACTCATTTTTAATCGTAAAAATATGAATTTATCAGTCGTGACTATTGAAGCGGGTTGGAATCTAATAGTGTTTTTCATTTTTCGATAAATGTATTACATCTCTAATTATAAGCTATTGCTCGCTCATGACGAGCTATTTCAGGCTGTCGCGTCCGGAAATTCGATTCAATCGCCAACTTTGACATCCTTTTCTGAAATATTCTTTATCTCTATCCAAAAATGGAAATTGTTTTTCGATTTCATAGAACACCTGCCAATTTTATGGGTTTAGAAATAAAAAAGAATTCAGAAATGTGTCAAAAAGTAGTCAGTTTCAATTTAGCCACCAGAACAGCCTTAAACATAAATTGAAAGCCCTAAAAGTTCACATTACTGATGCATACTTGCCAACCTTCCGTTTTTTAGGTAAGCTTCTATTACAAAAAGTAAAGAGTATTGCAGCCGTCCGGAAAAAAGCAATTCCAGAAATTTTGGTATATTTTCACCGATTATAACCGCCAGACCCCAAAACCACCCCCTGTGCAAATGTTGATATATATCTATATATACAGGGTGTCCATAATTAAACGACCCTACTTTAAAGTTGTCTACAGATGAAACTATTGGTCAGAAAGTTGTGAAATTTTGTGAAGGACATGATGAAGGAATGGGAATATGTTTCAGCGGAAAAAAGTAGTTCAAAATTTCGCCACCAGATGGCGTTTTTAATGAGTCAATCGCATTTGAAACATTTGGTAAGTCATGATAAACCAAGAACGTTTAATGAATTATACATTTATCATACATTTACGAGAGTTTACATATTTTTTTGTAACAAAACATGTTCCACATGACGGCCATCATTTTCAGCTATCATCTAGAATCGTAGAATAGCATGTTCCACAGTTGACCGCAGTATGTTCAGGGAAATGCTAAAAACATGGCGTGAAATGCTGTCCTTAAGATCAGGTAAAGTTCTTGGTTTATCATGACTTACCAAATGTTTAAAATGCGATTGACTAATTAAAAACGCCATCTGGTGGCGAAATTTTGAACTATTTTTTATCGTTTAAACAAATTCCCATTCCTTCACAAAATTTCACAACTTTCTGACCAATAGTTTCGTCTGTAGACAACTTTAAAGTAGGGTCGTTTAATTATGGACACCCTGTATATATATGTGTGTGTGATTTTTTTCATGCTGTAACTCTCGTATTTATTAACCGATTTGGATGCGACTTAGCATGTGTACAGTTCTTACTAAGTTCTCGACCGAGTTCTTTGGCCAACTTCATCAGCCATCTTGTTTGAAAATGGCGGCCACTTAATTTTTTTTTATTTTAAAAATTTAAAAGATATAAAGAATAAAAAAAATTAGAATTTGAAAAAGTGTTTTCCTTTAAGCGTTCTATCTTGATAGAAAGATTCCGGAGCATTTTTTGTTTTTCCTTTATCTTAAAAATTGGCTGGGATCTAGCAGTGTGAAATTCTAGTGTTGCTGACATTTTGAAATACCCTGAATTTTGTCATGCAATTGCACTCGTATTTATTAACCGATTTGGATGTGATTGAGTACAGGACATACCAAGGTCTCGACTGAATTCTTTGGCCAGCGTCATCCACCCCGTTGTTTTAAAATGGCGGTCATTTCAAATTCAAAAAGCTGTACAAGAAATTAGAAATCTAAAAAGTTTTTCCCTTAAGTGTTCGGCCTTGATACAACGATTCCAAAATATTTTTATCTTGCCTCTATCTTAAAAATGGCTGAGATATAGCAGTTTCAAATTCTCGGGTGGCTGAATTTTTCATAATTGTGTTTCATTTACGAGCTCTAGAAAACATGGTTTTTCTCGCAAATTTACTTTAATTGTTTTAACCATTGTTGTTATTCTCGTACGTTTAAAACTACGTAGTCATATCCGCCAGCGTCAAATTCTCGACAAGCTTGGCGATACTTGGCGAAACCCCACCAAATTTCTCGACCAAAAATAAATCATTATAAATGAAGCCAATTTGGATATAGCTGAGTTATTTGGCGAAATTCTCATTCAATTTAGTATTGACGAAAACCGGGATTGAATCTTCTATAATCGGATTCCACACATTTTAGCTTCGTGTGTTTGAATAAAATTAGCTGAAATTTAAAAAAAAGAAATGTGGAAATTACTTTTTTCTACCGGTACAGGCCGGAAGGACTTCTTTAAAATAAAAAAAAATATACTTTAAACGAGAATTTTTATTTAAGAATGAAATCAAGTAGATTTCAAATGATTAGAACATAAAATAAAACATTTAATTAAATAAATTTTCTTTTTTAAAGGTATGTTTTTTTTTTTTTTTTTTTTTTTTTCAGCTGGACGTTAGCAAGTATTCTTATGATGAGCATTATCGTTAACGTTAAAATGCAACTTTCACACGTGTTAATGCAGCTAAAATGGAAAATTTAAAAACATCACAGGAGGTAAAAAGCGAATTTTTTTTTTCTATCGACAGAAATAAACTGAAACTTAACTTCAGAATAGATTTCAGAATGAAAATTCCTTGGCCACATGCTAGTGGATTAATGTAAAATGTTATTCCATTAGTCCAAATTATCTGCAATCCTTCATGTGAAAACTACGTGATTTTAGTTCCGAAAATATGTTTAAAAATGAAGGGGTGACAGGAATATGCGAATCAATACGCTACGTATAGAAATATATCTGTTTCTCGGTAGAAAAAGGGGCCAGGGTTCGTTTTTGACAGTCTGGATTTTTTTCTGTTAAATCTATTATTATTGTGAAGTAATTGATGAACACTGGAAAATATAATAGCGATTATTAAAAAACGGTAAATATTAAAAAACGATTATTGTTACATAATGTTATATTAAAATACGATTTGCATATTTTTCTACGATATCCATGACTATTTAGAAGTGATTGGTGGACATAGACGAAAATGGTGATATTGAACATTGATCCTTTATAAATGTACAAATATATCACTCTCTAGTTTGCTAATTGCCGAAACGTCAGTGAAGGTTCACTGTGGAGACGAGAAAAGTTTTTGGTTTCCGCCTGTTTGTCTGTTCCGCGATAACTGCCGTAAAAATCGTCCTATTAGGTTGATTTTTGGTGGGTATGTTGGTGAGGTACCCGGAATTAGCTGTATAGTTTTTAGTTACATTTGGTTCATTCGTTCGAAAAATATAGAACATTTCTTTTTAGGTCCTAATGCTTTCCTATGGGAATGCAAAGATTTTCAAATTTCATTTTTAACTGAAATGAAAATCAATGAAATATTAGAATAATGGATTTAAACATAAAATTATGGATGTTAAATTTTTGATATGGAGGTTTTAAATATATCCAATAGCTTTGAAAATTTGCCGATACATTTACTACAATTTAGAAATTAATTGTTTAAATTATTGGACAAATTTTTGCATCTGTTCGGGAAATATAAAACATTTTACTTTCATGTTTTTTACAAATTTTAAAATGCATTTCTTTTTACTTTGCTCTTTAATTTATTAGTTGCTTAGCAACTATATTTCAAAGAATATCAAAATAATAAAATTCAAGTAACTCGCACTATTTTACTGCTTTTTTTTTTTTTTTTTTTTTTTTTTTTTTTTTTTTTTTTCAAAATGAATAATTTTTGTGTGATTTTAGTATTATATTGACATAAATGAGAATTTATTTTGATACAAGTTACCGTTTAACTACTATAGAATGATCATCGAAATATTTTTTTTTTCCAAACGAAAATTACAAAAACATTGAACGTGTAATTTGGATTAAAGTGTCGTATGTGTTTACATATGTATATATTTCTTACATGATATATTATTCATTTTCTGGAACAGATGTAGATGTTTCGTCGTTGAAGAGTTAATATAATTTTAAAAATAGGATAAAATCACTCGTACAAAGAGGTGGTTAATCTAAATAAATTTGAGTAGTAAAACGATCCTGAAATATTACAATTACTGGAAATTGAGAACGTAAAAAGCTATCACAAAAAAATATACTTTATAGTGCCAAATCACGATTTCTATTTAGTGAATTGGCAGTGGGCACGATTATGAATGATTACCCAATAGGTCTAAAAATTTCCAAATAAGCCTATTTTGGAGATATTTTATTATGCTACTGCCATCGAATTAGATCAGATAAATCTAGATAAAATAAATATAGAATGACCATCAAAACTGTTTTTCCGAAACAAAAACACTAGATTTCTAAAATATATATACGTGAAATATAGTAGATTCAGTTTCCATTTCCATAAGTTGCTTTTGTACATGAGATATTATTCAGCTTATCTATCAGATACAGGTGTTTCGTGGTTGGCAGGTAAGTAAATATTGCTATTTGGGTATTAGAATAACATGAAATTATTTTCGAAATTGTTGCTTATCCTAATAAATCCACTGTGTAACGAAATGCAAAATATATTAGAATCATTCACACAATTAATAAAAAATCACGAATATAAATTTAATAAGATTACGGGGGGTTCAAGGGGGCAGAGACTCCCTGAAGAAATGTATTTTTTTATCTAAAAAATTACAAGAATAAGTTCATAAGAATGTCGGAATATTATTGCATAAACCGTGTTTAATTTACATTTCTAATTTCTGAAACCTTCCAATTATTTTATATACTTATACATATATATGCAATTTAAAAAAATTAATTTGCGGATTGTAAGATGTTAAATATTATGAAAAATGAGATTAAAAACAATGACTTTCAGAGCTGACATTGAGGCTCCTGATCTGCAGATTTACTAGTATAGATAATATAGATATAATTTTTCGGGAATACATATTACCATGCCTATTTAATGACACTTTAATATCTGTTTTCTTCTACTTTATTTTCTTACTACTTCACCCGCCCGCCAATTCCCGAGCCCGTGATAATAACCTTAAATATACCTAAAATCGTTGTTGAAGGATTTTACATTTTTAAACGAAAATCTTTCCAACTATCTAGAGTTGGGGCCCTACTGCCTTCGGCAGCTTACACCGGGCTACGCACGCCTCGATCTGTTTTTGGAAACAAACATCAAATTAGTATGATTTTATATTTTTAAACAAAAATCTATCCAAGCGGACCTAGAGTTGGGGCCCCACTGTCTCCGACCATAGAACTAAGAACTAATTTATTAATTAAGTTATGCTTAGTTCTATGGTCTTCGACAGCGTATGAATAATATAAAACGCGCAACATCTCCTCTCTTTTAAAAAGCGAAGTGATATCCAAAACACAATTCTCTTAAACGTGAAACGGTATCTTTAAAGGCACTGAGAGAAAAAAAAAAAGCTCTGGCGGATCAGCGAAATGACTTTAAGAAAATAATTGCTTTGAAATAGTAAATATTAATATTTTTTTAAACCAAAAGATATCATTAGAAGCGAAAAAGTACCGGAAATAAGTGGGTATTCTTTGTTCTTTTTTCTAGTTTAGTCGGCAAAAAGGAGATGGAATTTTAAAACTGTTGAAAAAAAATAGAAATGACGCGAATCGACCACCGAGAATTTTTTTTTTTTTGAAGTAGTAAATATTTCAAAATTTTCATTCTTTCAAAACCAATATACCGCCAGAACCGGAAAAGTGCGATGAATAAGTGGGTATTTTATCCATCAGGAAAGCGAATAGGGTAGTTTTAAAATGTAGAAAAACAGAAGGAATCGGAAAAGACGAAAACCAACATGGAATCGAAATTCGGAAAATGTTTCTTTTGAAATAGTAAATATTAATATATATATTTAAATGCACAATTAGAAAGATAAAGGTGCTTGGAATAAGTGGGTATTTTTTCTTTTTATTTGTATTTTTGTCCTGTAAGCGGATGCGGCAGTTTAAAATTGCAGAAAAATGGAAAACTTGAAAACTGGCGCAAACGGAGGTCCAGTAAAAATGTTTTTTGAAATAGCAAATATTAATATTTTTTTTAACTGAAACTACCGTTAGAACCGGAAAAATAAAGGGTTTTTTGTTGTTGTTGTTGTTAATTCTACGAGTGATTTGGCGATCGCTATTTCAAAATCAAAAAACCGAATGCTTTGTTTTCCTCTGCATGAATAACCGCTGAACGTCAGGAGATGCAATGTCAGAATCCCTTGAAAAAAGGAAGCTCGCCATTTTGCGATGTTCGTTATGGGTTTTTAATTAATATCTCGGCTAGTTATCAAACAAATGAAAAATCTGAGCCTCAGGTGCATTCAGGTCTTCGTCTATCCTCATCCAAATTTTCAGACCTCTACGTGCAGTAGATTTTCCTAGGCATCGCCAACAAACACACACAGAGACCAAAAACTTTCTTTTATTAATATTGACTATTCATTTTTTCTTTATCACTTCATCATTACTCTAGATCTCCCGCCTATTTAAAAATTGTTAATCCTCGATTTTAATATAGATTTACTTGCTATGTTACTTTACATTAGTCCCTCTGTATACACATGATTTTGTTTTTACACGATCATAGATTTAAAGTAGGAATTTTTAATCTTTGACCCGCGGGCCACAGAGCTACCATTAGTGTAGAACAGGATTATTTGCTTTATTTAATGACAGAAACTTTGCGATTAAATTGTAGTTGCAAACGACTTTTAGGCAAAACGGGTGAAAAGCCCTAGTTAAGTTTGTGACATTGAATATCCCTATTTTTATAGTAATCTTCGCCTTATTTTATCGCAGAAATCTGCGCTCACTAACGGGAAATCACTATTAAATTATTGAAAAGTGATTTTCAATGTTCGTAAACCGTTAAACCTATGATCATATAAAAACAGAATTAGGTGTATATACAGGGTGCCACTTCTTCACTGTAAAAAAAATCCGTAACGTTACGCAAATGTTCCAGGAACGTTCTGGGTTTTCACACGTTTCTATCAGATTCCTGGAAAAAAACAAGTTTATTTGCTAATAGTTTCCTGAATTCAGGGATTAAGCTTTTTTTTGCGTGGCAACGTCTCTGCTCTAGCTCTTAGCTCCGCCATCTTGGATTTTCGACATATATCCAGGTGCCGATTTACAAATTTGGTGGCCCTTGCACTTATGCTTACAGCGGCCTGAGTTAAAAAATATCTTATTGAAAGCAGTACTTGAAATGAAAACTTTCTGAAAATGCATTGCAATATCAAATCATCTGCGGTAGACAAACAATGAATAAATAACAGCTGCCGCTGGACAGAAAACCTACCATTTTATTATTTCAACCACAAGGCAGAAGGCGTTCTAGAAGGAAGGTTCTCTAGGAAGACGAAGGAAAACTATTGTATTTTAATTGCACGTAATATTAGTCAAATGGTACTGGGTAGCTTTGCGAAGTTAATAATTAATCCTTTCATTGTTACCTGGAATACCTTTTAGCTTTATTTACTTACTTCTACTTCATTTTTGGATTATATTATTCTTACGATTCCCGAGAAAAACTATTGGATAAACAAAAGAAAGGTATGTACATAATTTAATATAATTACAAATATTTTAAATCAATAATTGACATTTTTTTTTTTTTTTACAATTCTGGGTTTTAACTTCTACAATCTAAAAATTAGTAAACTTTACATACTGTTTAAAAGTATTATTTTGTTTTATGCTTTTGACTTTTAAAGTTGTACATATAACTTTTGTTACCAAATAAAATCCACAAATGGAAGTGTAAAATAATAATAATAATTATTATTATTATTATTATTTTATTACTTGTATAATTTGATGCATACATTGAGAGCAACAGAATGTAAGTGTATAAAATAATTTTTCTTTCCTATTAAAAATCCCCCGACAATCGGAAAAAAAAAGAGTTAAACCTATATTGCAAGAATTATACTATTTTAAATGTACATTTTCTCATATACGAAAAATATTACTATGTTTGTATATTTGAAGTATATCCGCTTTTTAAAAGGAATTAAATTTTAATCTTCAAAAAATGAACTTTTTCGAAAGAAAAAACGAAAAAACAACATTGTTTTAGCATTTTAAGATAACCTGTATTAAAAAATCCCGATATTTACACGAGTTATGGCTAAAAAATATATCTGTTGTTCTCACTGTAAGCAGTGATTAAACAAGAACGAAAAATCATGCGTCAAGCATAGATTATGTAACACTTTCCAACGCTTCCAAAATAATTTTACGAATCATACTCTTTTATAAGCTAAAAGATAACATCTAAGTAATCCGAATACTTTATTCAGCCCTGTATAGGATCTATAGATTTGTATATATACTACATAGGATGCTAAATTTTAGTTCAGTTAGGAAACACGTAGCACAGTTTAAAATTCTCCGTCTGGAGTTAAATAATACGGAAATGTGTTCCCGAACTTTTGTACTTCCCTGTATAGGATCTACAGAATTTATACACACCACGTAATATACAAAAAGCGATTTAAAATTAAAATCGCATTCAGTAACTTAAAACGCACTTCCAGGAATTATAGTTAACATACAGTAGAGAATTCTTTTGTGTGTCCCTGTAAATGAACGATGACTGCTATACACACAATATTCTGTAGTAAGTCTCTTGTAATGAACCTTATATAAATTTCAATGCGTTTAAAATAGTGAAACATTATTTAAATAAACCGCAGACGATTTTTCTCCATAGACGTAATGTAACGGAATTCTTTTGACTGTCCCTGTAAAGTAAGTATAAGTGCTATGCACACCCTATTCCATATTAAGCTTCTTCTAATGCACCTTAGTGATATATATAAATTTCAATGCGTTTAAAGTATTGAAACATTATTTAAATAAACCGCAAATGATTTTTCCCCATAGACCGCAATGTAACGGAATTCTTTTGAGTGTCCCTGTAAAAAAACTATAAGTGCTACACACTTCCGTTGAAATAGGGAACATGCTATAGATAACGATTATAACATATAAAATTTGCAGGGCAATCCGAGCATATTTACGGGAGTTAGAGCACGGACAGACGGCAGACGGCAGACGGCAGACGGCCAGACGGCCAGACGGCAGACGGCCAGACGGCAGACGGCCAGACAAACCGAAGTCATAAACACTTTTCAACTAGGTTGGAAAGTGTTAAAAAGGTACTTTAAAATGGTCTATCTCAAAATGTTTAAAACGTACTTAAATTTTAAACGTATTTAAAAACGTAATAATACGTAATAATTAAAAAAGCAGTTAAATTGTGCACAGTAATTTTATTAAATTAGGTAATGTTTCTACCTGCAATCTTTGTGAATTTATTATATTAAGACTGAACCTAAATTTGTGTATATTTTAGCAAAATATCTGTTTAAAAATAAAATTCAGCAGGTTGCATAGATTTTTCGGAGTTTATCTATGCTTTTTTTTTCTGTGTTTGGAATTATAAACAAATTTTGGCCCAATCTTAAGACATAGGGTAGATGTGCCAGTAATGGACACCCTTAAGGAATTTCTTTAAAAATTATTTTTTAATTAATAGTTATAATTATTATAGTCCACTTTTTTAATATTATATTAATCTATCAACATTATTTAATCAATATCACAGTCTCAATGTGAATCAAAATTTAATTGTAAATAACAGAAATGTATCAAAACACCCAAAATTCCAGTAACGGACACCCTCTCCTCCAGTAATGGGACACTCTCTGTTCCAGTAATGGACACCCCACAAAAAATAATAGGTAATTGATTTTATGATTGTATTTAAAACCAAAATTTAATGAAAGCATATTAATGAAATAAAATAGTCATTTTCAAATAAATTTAACAATTAGGATATCATTAATTAATACAATATTTATGAGACTAATTCACTGTTTAAATTAATTATTGTCATTATCACAAGATCAATATTTTAAATATTTTAGATAGAAGGTTTAAAATACTAAATTTCAAAGAATTATATTTACCAAATTATTAAGTCATTGAGGGGAGGGGGGGTTTAGAAGGGTTAGTTTAAAAAATAAAAAAAAGATTAAAAAAAAAGTGTCTTAGCGTACCAGTGCATGGAATCGTATTTCTTTTTATTCTTAACAATTAAACTTCCTAAAACTGCTTTATATATTACTTTTAGCAATTTGTATAAAATATATCAAATAAATGAAAGTGTAGGTTGAATGTTTTTTAAATACTAAATAAAATTATTTCAAAATAAAATATCTGAACTGACATTTGAGCCCCTTGATCAGCAGATTTAGTACTTTCATTGCTACTATAAATTTAATATTATAGGGATTTTTTATGTATGTAGTTCTTTTGTCAGAGATAATGAAACTTTTAAGACAAAAAATAATAGATTTTTAAGAACTTGTGCGATTTAAAAAATAGTCTTTTTTTTTTTAATGGAAAGAGTTTGAACTCCATGAGCCCCTCATTTTCCCATGCCCTTAAAGATTATTTTCTGCTTCCTGATGGGTGTTGATTGCCGCATTATAAAATATGCAAGGTACGGCTTACAAAAAAATAATTTGATAACAGTCTTAAGAAAAATTATTAATTACGTGAGATTAATAAAAACAGCTATTTATGTAAAAAAAATATATATATTATTACATTCTGGTAAGTGAAATTAAAAAATTATATTTGATTACTTAGCTTTTTAGTTAAATAAAAAAAAATATGCACTATGAACATTACTGAAATTGCTTTTTCAGTATATCCACATGGGGTGTCCATTACTGGAAATTGACTAATTAAGCATTCCAGTAATGGACCATGGTTGTAAAACCTGAAAAATAAATGAAATTTTGTGAATTGCCATTGGTATGTAAAATTCAAAGTTTTTTATTATTTTCTAAACAAAAACATGCAATTTTTTCAAGAAAATAAAAAAATATATGAATTGTTTAAGTGAAGCCAGCTCTTAGCATGTTCATTAAGATTTTCACAGAAAATCTGTGGAACTGTGAAACATTATTTTCTGCTTCTTGATTGGTTTGATTAAGAGTGTCAACAATAACCTAGATTATAAAACAAGCAAGGAGGAATTATGAAAAAATATATAAAAGGCTAGATTTTTTTATAAATAAAAATCTTTGAAAGTGGCCCATTACTGGAAGGGGGTCCATTACTTGCACATCTACCCTAGATATAATCTCTGAAACCGTAAAGTTTATTTGTAAAAAATATAAAGTAGCTTAATAGAAATCTTGCGAGCAATTTCTTTTAAAAGACGTTGCAGAAAAAAAAGCCAAATTTTTCAACATTTAATATCGGGTGATCATTACATGGATAAAAACTAAATTATATTTCTTTATAATCCAAAATGTAACATTTTTTAGTAGTTGACTGCTCAGTCAATTACTCATAAAAGTATTCCAGTTTTGAGAATTTTCAATTACTCATAAAAATATAGTATTTTTATGAGTAATTGATTGCTCTTATGTCAGAATAGCAATCGATTAGCTTTAAAGTTTTGTCAACTAATTTAACTCAAAATATTTCACTTAAAAAAGAAAACATTATACAATTTTAAAATGAAACAACATATATTTATCTTAAAAACAAGTTTATTTTTAACATCAAACTATATTTTGTAAGAAAAAATTTAAATACAGTGACATTTAAAAAAAATTACACACAAATTTGATGTTATAATTAAACAAATATGTTTATAAGATAAATATTAAATTTAAAAAAATATATTTTATGAGTTAAATATTTTTAAATATTCTTAAAACATACAAAAATCACTTTGCAAAATTTTTAAGCTAATTAAATTGTGAGCTACATATCAATAAAAATCAAATTGATGTATCAGAAACATCCCTGAAATATATAGGATGTTTCCTTATATTTTCAAGTACTATTACTGACTTTTTGTGGAATTTTTCTAAATTCTTAAAGAATGTTCCTGGTTTTTACCAGGTAGATGACAGGATGTGACTAACATATCTAAATCTTTTTGGAAGATTGTTGATTTATTTCAGGAAGGTTACTGGCTTTTACTGGGAAGATTTTAGTATGTTCATGGTTTTTTCCAGGAAGGTTACCGACTTAAACCTGGAACCTTTCTGAAGAATTGAGAAACCTTACCACTATAATCCAGGAAAGTTAACTTTTAATATTAACTTTTCTGAATTCTTAAAAAAGTTTTCTATTTTTTGTCAGAAATGTTACTGGTATAAATTAGGCACATTAGCTGCCCATTATTTTCCAGGACCGTTCCTGAATTTTTTTTACAGTGTTAGCGTTGACCAATAGCAAATTCTTAAAACATTAGTTTTAGAGATATAGTTCCAATTTCAAAACTGTTTGAAATGTTGTTCATCATATGAAAATCCTTTTATGTCAAAAAAGTTATTTTTTGAAAAGTTACGAAATTTAAATTTTTATAAAGGTTTCTGGGTGCTATAAATTATATAGAAACACTTTCTCCATGCTCTAACAAGTAAAACAATAAAAAATCAATTTTTGTACGCCCAAAGTTTACCTAGTTCCGATACTTTGAATTTTATAAATTTTCAGAGTTTTCATGCACTAAAAACCAGTTTTTCGGTTTTTAACTTCCGAACTATACCTCTAAAACTAATGGTTTAAGAATTATCTATTGGTAAACGATAAGAAGGGACGGACACACACGTGTGTGTATATATATATATATCCCTTTATATATATATATATATCCCTTTTTCCCGGATACAAAGACGTATGCGTTTTTTTTCCAAATTTGAGGCCATTCTTCTCAATGTTGGAACATTAATCTTATGTTCAATGTTTGTTTTCAAATCAACGATGGAGTGTGGAAGGTTCGCAAAAACATATAAGTGTTCCAACATTGAGAAGAGTGGCCTCAAATTTGAAAAAAAGAAACGCATACGTCTTTGTATCCAAGAAAAAAGTTCACATTTTGAATATCTTCTGTAACAATGTTGATTTTCGCTCAGTTCTGTGTCGCAGCATTCTTACTCTTTCAATTTAGTTTATGTTTGTAATTTGAATCATGTTTTTATTTTAGTAAACAAAATATATTTCAAGGGTTGCGCGAGTTTTCGATCACCCTGTACTTTTGTTATCGTGCAGTATAAGTTTTAGGTGTAAAAAGTGAACTATTGAACACATAATATTTTAAAGCAACATAGATTTCCAAACGGAATAAACAAAATGTTTCACTTCAAAATAAAAATTACTATACTAAAATAACTTTACACTAAAATAAATGTTTAGCTAGTAGCAGGATTTTTACATGTTTATTTTAATTTTTAAGATGGTGAATCTAAAAAAATTGAAAAACTTTGCTGTAGCTTATTAAGACTCGTCGTAACTTATCACTCATTTTAATTAAGTTGCAACTGTATTTCTAACTCACCCACTGCTAATTTCAAAATATCTGACTGTCACCAACAGTGTGTTTAGATTGCACCAAAAGAAAACACCCTAAGTTCAGCTTGATGATCTTGTCCGACGCAATATACAAAGGTATTTTTCATTCTTATAGATATTTTCCTTGAAATTTATATTTTTATCAGAAACTTTATGTCAAATCCGATATATAGCTATACTACTTCATAATGTTTATATATATAAATAGAGATGTAAGTACAAAAACAGACAGGTAGATAACACTTACATATAGAGACAAAACAAATGACAACATTTTTTTAAGATCAATTTCTAAACTACATTTAATTCAGTTACAGATATTGACCCAAGTTTAACGATTAACAAGAGACTTTTTTAAAAGCCACTAAATGATGATTATAAAATTAAAGTATGTACGTAGTTGAGATGCCTATGTATCAAAAATTGATAATTAAATTGGTCAGATAAGTTTAAGTAAACCCTGACTGGTACAATGTATCATTAAATTTGTTTAAAATGCAGAGGCAATGTGACATGATTAAGATTTTTTTTTTGTGGGGGGGGGGGGGGGGGCATTTTATACAATAATAATAAAAATAATTCTGGTTAAAAACAAAAAGTTGAATAATAAATAAATGCTTACTAATCCAATAAACAAATTAATATAAATCAAGAGTATTACAATTTAAACTGAAATCAAATAATACAATCCTGTGTTTAAAAACTGAGAGGCTGTTAACAAAAAAATCGAAATACAAAACAAGTGGTCTATTTAAGACTGTTCTTAAAGATAGTGAAGGAACATCTCGACAGACGAAAATACTCGTTTTTGGACACTTTTGAATTCCTTTTATCTCACCTAAATTTTGTGTAAAAACTAAGATTATTTTCAGGGTGCACAAAAACACCTGAAAAATGATAGATAAATATAATAGTTAACATTTTAAATATTTTCATATGATAAAATTAAAAAAAGGTTTCGCATAAAATAATTACTTTTTTTTTTTTTTTTGAGGGGAGGGACACTTTAAAATTTCTACGCATAATTTTAATATGAAACGTTTCAAGGTGGTTTTGAATATTGTAGTGAAAAATAACATGAAACAGTCAACATTTAAATCAGTTAGGAAAATATAGATATATCATTTAATATAAAATAGCAAAAATCTCAAAATTTGTTTTAAAAATCCTGTTGTATTAAAGCTAAACCGGTTTTCTTATTATTTTAGATTAGATAAATTAATATGGAAATTTTCAATATCATACAATTATTTTTTTAATGTACCAATGTAATGAAAATCAGCATTTTGAGAAATCTGCAAGAAAAAAAATGAATAAAAAAAAATAAAATAATTTACATATATGTTTGCAAAATTTAAACAGCTGCTTTGATACTTTAGGAATTACAAAATATTAAGTATTATACATTTTTAGAATCATCTTAATGTCGAGAGTTTTTTAAGTCAAAAATATTGTTTCCATTTTTTGAATCATTTTATGTTCCTACTCTCTTTGAAACCAAATTCAGTATTTTCTCACACATTTGAAAAATATTTTCATCCATACACGCACAAAATTTCGCGATATTCTCAATCGGGTCAACTAGAGTTGAACAACGTTCTTCATTTTCCTTTTCATAAGCAAAGTATCTTTCAGGAAATACTATAAAAGTTAGTCTTTTAAACCTACTTTCGAACCCTGATAATCATGAAAATGTTGTCATTATAAAATTGGCTGTAGTTCAATGTGTATCCCATTTATATTAAAATAAAAGCTTAAAAAGTTTTGGCACCTGTATCAGAATATCTGAAAATTTCAAAACTGTAAAAAACATTTTTTTAATTGTCAGAAAGTTTTGCATTGTTGAACGAAGAAAAGAAAAACTTCTAGAATACTCTTTAAAAAAAATTCATCGCCACCAGGATCAAAAGCGTAATATATTTTTTTAACAGCATGAGATGAAACAAACACTTAAAAAATCAATAGAGAAAAAGAGATGGCAAAATTTCAAAACTACCTCACCTCTCTTTCCTCTAATTTTTTTTTTAAACAGATGTCTCTCTTAGGTTTATTTCAAAAATAAATTTTAGTCTAATATGAAATACGCTAACATTACTTTCAATGCCTAATAGTAAAAATTAAAGTGTTACTCACGTAAATACACTTTCATACTTTAATGCCTGTTTGCACTCTTTATTCACCGTTCATGTAAGTCACTTATGTAAAGAATCGTCACTAACTTTAGAAGTCATTGGATCGCAAAGCTCACGTGATCGCTGCGCCTTTTGACGTCATGGAAAATGCGGCGGCATTTTTGCAAACAAAAGCATATTTTCTGGTAATTCTCAACAGTTTCCACGCTTATAAATCAAAATATATCCATGTACTGTGGAGTTTGAAAAATAAATATTTTTTTCTCCAATTTATTTCTGTTCAAAATAGACTTTGAATGTAGGGAAGAAGATTTTTGAAAAAAAACTTACGGACGGGAAAATTATTAAAATTAAGAAATCAATACATAAACCAAAAACAAGCCGAAATCGGCGTAAAAATGCGAATATATAAATATAAATACTTTTTTGTACTATTTAACTGCGAAGGTCGCTGTCAATTTATTTTTAAATAATACTAACAAATATTTCTTTTCTAGATGTCTTCCTGCTCACAGAATAGAAAACTTAAATTTAAAGCAATTAGTTTTATGACTTTAGAATAGTACTAGACAAGTTTAATTTTAGAGAAAAAAAAATTAATGTTTAATATTTTATTTATTTAAGAAAAATGTAATTGCATTTCTGAAGCTAAAATATATTTTGTATTTTTAATACAGGGTTATCTGAACATTGGAGAAAACAGTACAATGTTAACGTTGTTTTCGGTAAGCTCTAAAGATACTTAAATATGCATCAGAAATGTGTGAATTTTTGTACAATATAAAGTGCTAAATTTTTTTAGAAACAGTTAAAACATGTTTATATATATATAAAACAGTTATATATAAAACAGTTAAAACATATGAAAATTTTCAATAAAGAAGAAGAGATGTTTTAAAGAACTTTCGGCCGCACGTACACGCAAAGCCCGACCTTTCACAATTTGGGATCCAAAGCGCAAGGCCGGCGCCAGGGGTGAGGCAGATGAAGCAGCCGCCTCAGGGCGCACCCTTAGAAAGGCGGCATTTGGCTTGCATATATTGACCATATAATCCACTATACATGTCGAAACTTAAGAAATTATTTTCTTTTCTTATTTTAAAATAAAAATACTGAGTACACTGCACATAATTACAGTCAAAGAAGTTGCATATAATTACAGTGAAAGTCCACTTTAGTAAATTTTGTTCTCCGCGATTTTTGAATTATTAGAGATTTTTCACGAGATTTTTAGCGAATCAGGTTTTAATCTTTTAGCCCACTATAGCAAATTTTGTCCTCTTTTCAATACAGTTTATTCGAAATTTGTTCCGCGAGTTTTGATTTTTTAGCTCGATTATAAGAGGTTTTTTTTTGCGTTTCGCGGAGATTTTTTTACATGCGTAAAAAAATATATTTTTTAATCTCTTAGCCCAATTATAGTAAATTTTGTCCTCTGCGATTTTTGTATGAAACTTTTAGCGTTTTTCCGCAATTCGCTGCGATTTTTCCACATTAGTAAAAGGAATCCGGCATCAGTCTTCTAGCCCAATATAGTAATTTTTTTCTCTTTTCAATAAAATTTATTCGGAATTCATGGAGCGATTTTTATATTTTTCGCGATTTTAAGTTTTTTCGCGCTTTGTGCTATTTTTTATGTGCCCGGGCAACGCCGGTCGGATCAGTTAGTTAAATTATTAGCGAATCAAAATACAATTAATTTTTAATATAATGGGGATATGATAAACGATTCTGACATAAAAAATTCAAGGCGAATTTGTATCGAATTATTTATTTCACTGTTGATAGTTGTGTTTTTGTAAATATAACTGATGTAAAATTAAATCTTCATGTATACAATTTCAAATGATCATATAATTTTCTATTCAGATCATAATTTTTCTATTTATTTTCAAGAATATAATGCGTAGTTTGCGTTAATATGTTTATCTGTTTTTGGCTTGATAATGTGATTGCTTTATAATATTGATTTTCGTATTTCATAAATGACTTTGCCAAAGAAAAATCAAAGAAAATTAGATCTTGAAGTTTTGTTTTATTTTTAATAATTATTTTCTTTTAAATTAATACTAATGATTTTATTTTTGAGCATATTATTTCAAAAATATGTATAACTTGTTATTGATACCATTATTTTGCTCTTTGAAATTCTATACAAATAAGCCTAATTTGATTGTTTTTAAATGTTTGACATATTTTGGCTTAATAATGTATATTTTAAGCTTCACATGATGTAACTGCTTTTTTTCTAATATTCATACAATAAATGCATTCCAGGGGAAAAGCAAGGCGAATGAGATTTTGAAGCGTCAGTTTAATTCTTGATATGATGCATTCTTGTAAATATTATTAGAATATGATACATTTTTATTCATTTAATTTCAAGTTAACTGCACTGATTTTTGCAAAATAGATGCAAAATTTCTTAAGTAATTTGATTATTTTAAATTTCTTAAATGTAAATTAATTTTATATATATTTGTTTTCTTTTAAATAAATTATAGTTAGCACATCAATTTACTTATTCTTAAAAAAGTTTGAGAAGTGGCGAAAAAACAATCACGGCATAGGGGCGGCAAAATAATTCTCGCCTCAGGTAGTAAAATGTCTAGCGCCGGCCCTGATGATGTGTTGTTGGAAGTGTTGGGGACTTTTTTAGGGTTTGCGTTAGTGTGGATTTTGCATTTCTGATTAAATGTCTGAATTTTCGGAAGTTTCCATTGTTGGTATTAAATCGTCTTCTGGTTACGTTTAAAGGCATTGTTTCGAAAGTGAAATGTTTATAATTATGATGAGAATTGTTATGGGTGGTCTAAAGTCTGTCCAGCCTTTCGCTAAGCTTCTTTCGAAAATGGGATGGAGTTTTTTATATATGCGAGGAACAAATTATTCGCAATAAAGTATTCAATGAGGTGAACTCCACCGGCATCCTCACGTGGGCTATCCCATAAGTGAGAGTTTGAATCGGGAGGTCGATCCCACAAATAAAATATTTCCTCAGTGTGATAAGATGTTGCCAGTCCTCTATTGCGGACTTGAAATCATTTGAAGAAGCTGCATACATAGAGTTTATTAACGCTTCGCCCTGAGAAGTTGTAAGTGTGATGAAGACAGAGTCTTCAGCTGTAAATAAATAAATATTCACGCCGTATGTACAAAGTTCCTTGATGATGATGTCTTGTTGGAAGAAGAAGTCGTCTCCAGTCGTATTATAGGGGGTACAATCCGTACAAATTATCGGGGTATGACCCTCTTAAAAGATCCGCCTGGGTAACTATTTTTTATAGTAAAAAAGTACACATGAACGTTTTTCTAAATTAAATAACTAACAAGTAAGAAAAAAATCTAAAAGTCACAACTTGAGTCGAATAAGTTGTATATATTAATATTATTACACAAAGCTAAAAAAATTAAAACAAATTTTAATATACTAATACATTTTCAGCAACGAATCAGCCATAGGATGGCTACGGTTATGAAATTCCAGAGGCTTCCAGTTCATCTTGCAGCTAAAAATAGATAAACTATCTATACTCTAGAATAAGATTATCATCATTTTTATAGAAAACAGCTAAAAAAACTTTATAGCAATTCCTTAACAATAATATTAATCAATTCATATGAATGATAATTCTGGAGAGTCACTTTTTTTTTCGCGGTTAGTATTCAAAATTCATTATATACACAAAGAAGAAAAATCTTACATTAAGTAAATTAATTCTGTTTGATCTAACTTTATAAGGATCCCGAGTAATTGTTTTTTTTAAAAAATTTTGATATTCTAAGATTGTGTTTTCTTGTTCAAATAGCTCAAATAAAAACTAGTAAATCCGCAGATCAGGAGCCTCAACGTCAGCTCTGAAAGTCATTGCATGTTTTTTAATCTCACTTTTCATATTATTTAGCATTTTACAATTCGCAATTTATTTTTTTATGTTACATACATATTTATAGGCATATAAAATACTTCAGAGGTTTCAGAAATTAGAAGCGTTAAATTAAACACGATTCATGCAATGATATTCTGAAATTCTTATGAATTTCTTATTCTTGTATTTTTTTTTTTAGATAAAAAAATACATTTCTTATTTTGATATTCTTTGAAATATGGTTGCTAAGCAACTTATAAAATAAAGAGGAAAGAAAGAGAAATGCATTTTGAAATTTGTAAAAAATAGGAAAATAAAATGTTTTATATTTCCCGAACAGTTGCAAATAATTTTCCAATAATTTAAACAATTAATTTCTGAATTCTAATCGATGTATCGGCAAATATTCAAAGCTATTGCATATATTTAAGACCTACAAATCGAAAATTTAGTATCCGTAATTTTACGTTTAAATCCATTATTAAAATACGCGATTTTCATTTCAGTTAAAAATGAAATTTGAAAATCGTCTGCATTCCGAAAGGAAAGCATTATGACCTAAAAAGAAATGTTCTATATTTTTCGAACAAATGAACCAAAGACAAATAAAAACTATACAGCTAATTCCGGGTACCTCACCAACATACCCACCAAAAATCGACTTAATAGGACGATTTTTACGGCAGTTATCGCGGAACAGACAGACAAACAGACGGAAACCAAAAACTTTTCGCGTCTCCACAGTGAGCCTTCACTGACGTTTCGGCAACTAGTAAATCTACAGATCAGGAGCCTCAACGTCAGCTCTGGAAGTCAATGTTTTTTAAACTCACTTTTCATAATATTTAATATCTTACAATCCGCAAATTAAATTATTTAAATTACTACATATATATTTATATGCATATAAAATAATTCGAAGGTTTCAGAACTTAAACGTTAAATTAAACACGGTTTATGCAATACTATTCTGACATTCTTATGAATTTCTTATTCTATTTTTTAGATTAAAAAAAATACATTTCTTCAGGGGGTGGGGTGGGGGGGGGGGAGCTCAACCCCACTGAACCCTCCGTAATCTTATTAAATTTTTATTCGTGATTTCCTATTATTTGTGTGAATGATTCTAGTATATATCTTCCATTTCGTTCTGCACAGTGGTTTTATTACGATAAGCAAAAATTTTGAAAATAATTTCATGTTATCCTAATACCTAAATAGCAATATTTACCAATCACGAAACACTCGTATCTGATTGATACGTTGAATAATATCTCGTGTACAAAAGTAACTTATGGAAATGTAAACTGAATCTACTATATATTTCACTTATCTATTTCAGAAATCTAGTATTATTACAATTTTTGTTTCGGAAAAACAGTTTTGATGGTCATTGTACAATATTTATTTGACCTAAGTACATCCTGATCTAATTCGATGGCAATAGCATACTAAAATCTCCCCAAAATAGGCTTATTTGGAAACTTTTAAACCTATTGTGCAATCATTCATAATCGTGCCCACTGCCAATTCACTAAATAGCAACCTTGATTTGGCGCTATAATGTATTTTTTGTGATAGCATTTTATGATCTCAGTTTCCAGTAATTGTGCTATTTCAGGCTGTATGGATGCGTTTTACTACGCTAATTTCTTTAGATTAACTATCTCGTTGTACGAGATATTACATTCTATTTTTAAAATAATACTAATTTTCAACCACGAAAAATCTACATCTCTTCCAGAAAATTAATAATATCTCATATAAAAATGTTTCGGCTATCATTCTAATAGTTAAAAGGTAACTTGTACAAAATAAATTCTCATTTATTTCAATAAAATATTAAAATCCTCCAATAATATTTTATTTTGCGAATAAAATATTGTAGCAAAATCGTCTGAGTTACTTGAATTTTATCATTTTGATATTCTTTGAAATATGGTTGCTAGGTTACTGTTAAATTGAAAAGGAGAATAAAAATGAATGCATTTTAATATTTGCAAAAAGTGATAAAATAAATGTATTATATTATTAGAACAGATGTATAAAATTGCACCAAAAATTATACACCTAATTTAAAAAATCTGACGAATGTATAAACAAAATTTCAAATTAATTTAAATAATTTAACACCTGACTAGATAAATTTTAGCCTTCATAACTTATCGTTTAAATACATTAATCAAATGAGACATTTTATTTTCAACGACTGAAAAATTTCAAAATCGTCTGAATTCCCATAGGAAAGCATTATGATCAAAAAAGAAATGTTCTATATTTTCCGAACGAATGAACCAAATGTAACTAAAAACTATACAGCTAATTCCGGGTATCTCACCAACATACCTACCAAAAATCAAACTAATCGGATCATTTTTACGGCAGTTATCGCGGAACAGACAGACAGACAGACAGACAAACAGACAGAAACCAAAAACTTTTCGGGTCTCCACAGTAAGCCTTCACTGACGTTTCGGCAAAAACTTTTCGGGTCTCCACAGTAAGCCTTCACTGACGTTTCGGCAATTATTTATTTTTAATAAATATTACATTGGTGCAAAATTATATGTCATATATTATGTAATTCTCAACATCGTCTCCTGTGATACAATTCTTCTGATTATTTGTTATTTTATAATACTGCATATATTTGTCTTTCCTCAGACTGTTTGTACTGTTTTTATTTTGACTAAAACTCTGAAGATGGCAGCAAGAAATTCAGATAAGTTGTTCCTCCGCTATCTCTTGACTAGAACTACTTTCTTATACACGTAAATAGTCTCAAAATGTTTTGAATGTGTGTTTACGTTTTAGTGTTCAATTTTTGTACATCAAACCTCTATATAAAATGCCTTACTCGTACCACTCATTGAAATATTTGCTTATTTTAATTTATTAATTTATATATACTGAAATGGTGACGAGCGCAAAAGCGAAAGAGTTCTCACCAGAATTATTCTAAAATAAGTGGTGAGTCAAACAAAATGGCTCAACTACTGTTCTACTTTTGCTTTCATTACGGGATTACGTCATGCTATATTTTACTAAAATAATGGTATAATATAACTTGATTTTCTGCATAAAGTTCGTCATCTACGGCTGTGGTAAGTGTAATTTTTTTTTTCTGAGTTGAATAAAGTGCTATAATGTTCGCGAACTTTAAAGATTTCGACGATTCGATTTAAATATTCCCAGCTTATGTTAAGAGGTAGAACAAGCATTTATACCTCATGATGTGAAAGAGGAAAAGAAAATTCCTGCTATTATTTTCTGCATGGGTCCTAAATTAAATAATTTACTATGTGATTTATCTTTTCCTATAGCTGCTGAATTGTTGAAATATGAAAAGATTGTTGAACTTCTGCTGAAACATTTCAGTCCTGCTCCAAATAAAATTTGTGAAAGAATTAAATTTCGTAAATGCTACCAAAACGAAAACGAATCTATACAAGATTTTTCTGCTAATTTTAAAAAATTGACGGCTTTTTGTGCATTTTCTGGTGATACATTCAATGAAAATCTTTTAAAACAGTTTCTTCGAAGTTTAAAAAATAAAATTATTCAGAGTAAATTAATTACTGAAATTGATGATTTAAATTTTGATAAAGCCGTTGAAAAAGGTGTTGCATTTCAAAATGCTGAAATTGATATTTCTAAATTGAAACATAAAAATATAAATGTGAATAAATTTGCGTGTACTAAAAATATACAGGGTTTGTCCGTAAAATAATGAGACTGGGTCTGGTAAAAAGAATTAATTGATCCGATCGGTACATATTGTTAAAATTCTTCAAAATAGTCTCCTTGGGCGTCGATACACCGCTGCCAACGCGATTCCCACGCTGCAAAGGCTCCCTGGAAGTCAGCTGCCGTAACTTCCTTCAGAGACCCTGTGACAGCCACTGAGCTCTCAGCCCGTTGGATGGGGGGAACATCTTCGAAACGGTAATCAAAACTTTTCATTTCAAAACTTCCCTTCAAAAATTTTTCATTTCAAAACATGACCCTCCTTCACAAAATTCTTTGTCATAAAAATAGATCTTTTTACAAAACTTTTCCCTCTCCAAACTGAACCTTTCACAAATTTAATCATTTAAAAGTAAAATCTGACTGTCACTTTTATATTACATAGAGAAAATATGTGTATTTTACATACATATAACTTCTTAAAAATGTAAAAACAGGAAGCTGATTATGACAATCATTTCAAATTCACAAAATTATGGCTAGATTTTTCACAAATGTAAAAAGCTGTTGACAATTTCACAAAACAGGACCCTGAGAGAAAAGTCTGGACAGACCCCTGGCTGGAGCGGTGTCATAGTGGAGCTTCTAGCGATCGGCAATCTCCTGTCGTTTCCGTTTGACGGCTCTGTGCACTAAAACGACAGTCGGGGTCCAGATTTTTTATTTTGACTACATTTTCGTCCAAACCACTCGTTGAAGGGCGTCCAGAACGCTTCATATCTTCAACAGTCCCCCGTCCGTTCTTGAACTCACTGCACCACCAGAAAACCGGGGCCCTTGACAAGGCGTCGTCTTCGTAAGCCTCCTTAATCAAGGAGACTTACAAAGACTCTGTCTCGGAAGCGGTTTTTCCCAGGTGAAAGCAAAATTTAGTCGTGTAGCGCTGCTCTAGCGAACGCTCCATTTTGGACGTTTTCTGCAGTGACAAACACTCAAAGCAGCTTTTGCGCCACGCGTGATTCTCACTGCGTCAGAGCAACACATCCTACAAGGATGTGTTGGTCAGAGCTCGGACACGACTGCCGGCCGGTGCGGTGCTTAGCTTAAAACCCTCACCACAAATCCCGCCCCTAGAGAGCGTGCTGCTGGCGACTGGAGCGCCGTGCGGCTACTAATTTCATTACTTAACGGCACAACCAAATAAATTTCAAAATAATTGTCAAGAACAGAAAATCAACAATCATGTAAATAATGTAAATAAAGGAAATGTAAATAAAAATAAATTGAAATGTTACAGATGTGGAAAAGCATCACATTTAGCTAATGTATGTAGATTTATTAATTATGTTTGTAATCTGTGTAAAAAAATAAAAAATAAAAAATAAAAAAGAGTTCATTTGAGAAAGTGTATAAAAGTAAAAATAATAATTTCCACAAACAAATGAATGCATTGCATACAGTTGATATTTTATTTTTAAGTCATGATTAAGGTACTACTCTCATAAAAGTGTCTGTTTTAATTGAAATTAAAGCAAAAGCTGAAATGGAGTTAGATACTGGTTCCGGATCTACTGTAGTACCTGTTAAACGTTTTCGCAGAATTTTTCCGCCAAATGTTCAGTTAAGAACTGCAACTGGTGAAAGGTAGATGTTTCTTATGAAGATAAACTAAAAATGTTAAACTGTATTTGATTAAAAAAGATAATTTTTCATTATTATTTGGAAGATATTGGGTTTCTGAATTTAACATTTCTCCTCATAATTTGAAATCTGTGTATGTAAATGAATTTTCGAATTCTGCTGACAAATTGAAAGTATTATTAAATGATTTTTATGATTTGTTTACTAATAAAGTTGGGGATATAAAAGCCTTAGTTTCAGAATCTGGTACATTACAAATGAAATTGAATAACTTTGTCTTACAGTATAGAAAGATGCATCATGTTACAACTGGAGAGAATCCAGCATCTCTATTTCTAAAGCGTCATATAAGAACAAAAAGAGATTTGATAGTTCCAAACACTGCAAATTTTGTTCGTGATAAGCATAATGCGATAAATTCTAAAACTAAAGTTAAAAATTTTAAAATTAACTAGAAAGTGGCTGTAAGAAATTATACTCCAGAAGCCAAGTGGAAAATTGATCGCATTATTGCAAGACAGGGCAAGTTACATTATCGAATTCAAGTTGGTTCAAATATTTGGAAATAACATGTTGATCAAATAACGAAAGTAGGTTCAAAGGTACATTTAACTAATGATACTAATTCTGAAGAAAGTGATACAGAAAGTTACAGAAGTGAAAATACAGTTGTTAAACAATGTGATTCTTAGCTAAAACATTCTAATATCACAGATCTTCAACCAACTGACTCTTTCGACCCAAATACTTCAAATCCTAAACCAGCAGACTTTTTCCACCCAACAACTCCAAGTCCTAAACCTGACTCTTGTGTCCCAAACACTTCAAGTTCTAAACCAGATAACTATGATATGATACCTCCAATTCCAAATAGAAGGTCTACAAGGATTAGAAGAGCTCCTACCCGACTCAAATATTAATTGGGGGAGAAATGTATTTATTTTTGCTTAGATTAAAACTCTTTAGATGGCACCACCAAAATTCGGATAAATTGTTCCTCCGCCATCTGTTGACTAGAACTACTTTTCTTATAGATGTAAATAGTCTCAAAATGTTTTAAATGTGTGTTTACGTTTTCGTGTTCAAGTTTTGTATATTATACCTTTATTTAAAATGCCTTACTCGTACCACTCATTGAAATATGTGCTTATTTTAAGTTGTTAATATTCAATATACTTCACTGTTAAAGACAAGCTAGTAGTCTAAAATTTTGCTATTATTAGGGCAAACTATAGTGCAAGTATTTGAAATGTATATTTAAGGTCATTGTTACTATTACGTTGAGTAAAAAGTTTTCCGCCAAGGGGAGATACCTTCGTGCAAACAACTGTCATTTGTGTGGTTGTTAGCTTTTCAACCAACCAATTTTTGCATTCGAAAGCAGAGCACAGGAACTACATGACTGTGTAATTTGTTTGTTAAAAATGTATTATCTTGTGCTTCATAAAAGTGTTTAAAATGGAGCTATCCCGTCAGCAGATCAGAACGATTATTTACTATGATTTCCGTAATAAACTCAGTGCGACTGAATGCCACAGAAAGATGTGTGAAAGTTTAGGAATCAATACTGTTTCTTATGATACAGTCAAAGTTTGGTTTCGGAAGTTTAAAGCTAGAAATTTTGGCAGTGAAGATGAAACACGTTCCGGACGCCCTATTGAAGTTGATTGTGAACAGTTAAAGCAAAAGACAGAAATGTTTCAACACGAATTATTGCGTTAGAGCTTAACGTTTGCCAAAAATCAATAGCTAACGCTCTAAACCGCAGAGATCAAAGGAAAGAGAACATTCTGGACAGAATTGTGTTCTGTGATGAAAAATGGGTGTACTACAACAATACAAGCCATCAGGGAGGGTGGTCAACACTGGGGAATCAGCTGGCTTGGTTGAAAGACGTGCCTAAACTAACAAGAAGGTGCTCCTCTGCATCTGGTGGAATTGTCGTGGAATTCTGTACAAAGATTACCTGTAAAGCAGACAGACTATCAACAGTGCAATATACAGCAACATGCTAATCAAAGTTCGCGATGCCATTCGCGAAAAACGAAGAAACGAGTTCAGAAGGAAAGTGGTTCTCTTTTATCAAGATAACGCCCGGCCACACGTTAGTACGATGACCGGCTGGACGCTCTACAAGCTGGAGTGAGATTTGATCCACCATACACCATACAGTCCCGAGATGGCTCCTTCAGATTTCTATATCTTTTCACATCTGCAGCTGCATTTTGATGGCACAATCTTCCATACAAATGAGTAGGTCCCTAATGAGGCCGATCTCTTTCTGGACTCGCGCACGCCACAATATTTCGCAGAAGGCATTAAAAAGTTGCCAAAACGTTGGCAAACGATTGTAAATTTAAACGGAGATTACTATACTCATTAACTTTGATGGTTTCGTATGTATTTATAATTTTACAATAAAAAAGTCCTTCCGGCCTGTACCGGGAGGAAAAGGTAGCTTTCCTATATCTTCGCTTTAAAATTTTAGCTAATGTTACACGAAAACAGCAAGTTAAAATACAAAGAAACGGTTACAAAAGATTCGTTAATACTGAATGTGAATAAGAAATTCGCCAAATTATTGAGCAATAGCCAAATTGGCTTCATTTATGAAGATTTATTTTGGTCGCCAAATGTCGCCAATTTTGGCGAGAACTTGGCGCTAACGGATATGAATATATAGTTTTATGCGTATGATTGGGAAAATTATTACAACAATGAAAGAAAATAATTTGCGAGTAATCGCGTTAATGTGCTGTTTTGTTTCAAAATGTCAGCCACCCTAGAATTTCAAACTGCTCTATCTCAGCCCCTCAAGAGAAGAACGGTGTGCCTTGGGCTCAGGGAATGCCCGATAAAAAACTACGTGACGATTCTGAGGTGCCACCGTTGCCAGGGATTTGATCACATTGCACAATACTGCGACCAGCGACAAGTCTGCTCTGAATGTGCTGGAGATCACAAGCATGACGAATGTCCTAAGAGAAGAGAAAGATGTATCATGTGTCTAAACTACAATGAGATGACTAAAGGTTATTTACGCTCTCAGCTATCAACGGATCACACGGCCCACGATGGGAGGTGCACGGTGTACCGGGAACTCCTCACTATTAGACAAATAGAATTGGAGGAGGGAAAAAAGAGGTTAACAAGCGGGTTAGAAGTATTGCGAGGACCAGCCACAGTAGTAACGTACCGCGGGGTCCCCAGAATACAAAAAAGGACGCAGGAAGAAATAAACAACATGCAACACTGGCAAAGACAAGGGCAACGTTTTCGCGGACACCGATAAAAGACAGTGCCCGCGCGGCGCAAAACAAACACAAAATACAAACTTAAACACACCCGCCACCACAAACCAAAGTAAATCTCCCCCGAATAAACCAAGCCCAAACACAACTCTCACAAACAATGATACAGACACAATAAAAATGATACAAATAAATCTACACGGTAGTGCAAATGCCACAAAATCACTTGCGGGGTATATGGGAGCAAATGAAATCAACATCGCGCTGATCCAAGACTTTTACCAAAATAGACAAACAGGAGACATAATAGGTTTTAGCTCAAAATTATGGAAAATATCAAAAACAAAAACAAACAAAGCGGCAATAATCACAAACACAGGAACAAACCCAATAACACTAAAAGAAACCGACCACACAACAGCAGTAACACTAGAAAATAAAAAGGAAATAATAACGATAATAAATGTATACATCCCCCCCTCAGCAGACTTCATGAGCGTGCTTCAAGAGGTCGAAGACACATTGAAAATAGCCAAAGGTGAAATTCTGCTGACGGGAGACTTCAATGCACACTCTCAGGTCTGGGGTTACAATGATATAGACACAAGAGGAGAACAGCTAACAGATTTTTTACTAGCTAACGACTTATACGTACAAAATCCACCAAACGCACCAGCCTCATTTAGCACAATGCGGAGGAAAAAAGTTATCCAAGGGTGGCCAGACCTAACAATAGCAACGATAAACCTTGGGGACAAAATAACGGAATGGGAAGTAAGTGACGACGAGTCCCATAGCGACCACAAATACATTAAATTCAAACTAACATATGACAACATAAGTTATTACAGACACAAACTAGAGACAAAACATGGAAAACATGCAAAATTTGAGAAAAAAATAAAACAAATAGGGAACAAATATATAAATGAACTTACAAGGATAACCAGCAAAGAACAATTAGACAACATAACAATGAAAATACAAAATGAAATCACAGCAATAGCATTACAATGCTACAAACAAAGAAAATCACCAAATATAACAGCTCCAACATGGTGGACAATGGAGATAAAAACAGCCCGAAACCGAGTTAGAGCATTTAGAAGGAAATATCAAAAACAACAAGATGAAGAACTAAAATACAAACAACACATAGAATATAAAAAAGAAAAGGCAAAACTTAAAAAACTAATCAACAGAACAAAAAGGGAAACTTGGAAAAAATTCTGTAACGAAGCCATAGATACATACGGGCCACAATACAAAGCTGCCTCAGGTAAAAAACCAAAGCCATCACGATTAGTAAATGTACTACCAAACAACCAAACAGTAACAATAAAAGAAACACTTAACCACTTTCTAGATAACCTGTACTTAACAAACCCAAACACAGAACATAAACTCACACCGGCGCCACCAAAATTCAGAGACATTAGCCCACCAGACATAACAAAACAAGAACTTAACAGAATAATAAAAAATATATAGCAAAACAAAGCTCCAGGATTCGATTACATAGACTACAATTTAGTTAAAAAAATACACAAAGCGACGCCAAAGTTAATGCTCTCGTTATTCAACGCATGCCTCAAGCTAAAACACTTCCCAAAAACATTCAAAATAGGTACAGTGGTCCTGTTCCACAAACCGGGAAAAAAACCCCAGGACCCCAAAAACTATAGACCAATATGCCTGCTACCGGCCTTCAGTAAAAGCCTAGAAAGAATAATATACGGTAGAATAATGCACCAACTGACATTAAACAAATATTTGAGCAAAAAGCAATATGGTTTTAAACAAGGTACTTCAACAGAACACGCACTAAACAACCTTATAAAAACGATAAAACAAGATAAAAAAGATAAATTCCAAACACTACTAGTAGCAATGGATATTAAAGGAGCCTTTGATAATATTAGATGGCCAATAATAGCAAATATACTAAAAAACTCCCCGAACCCAACTTATTTAACAAACTGGATAATTAGTTTCCTTGAAAACAGGTTTGTCACACTAGAGGAAAACGGAATAAAACAATCAAGACAAACCTTTGGCGGCTGTCCGCAAGGAAGTTGTCTCGGCCCGCTACTTTGGCTGCTAATAGCAGACGTAGCCTTAAAAAAGAACTGGGGTAAAAAGGTTAGAATCCAAGCATTTGCCGACGATTTCATCCTAATACTCAAAGCTAAAACTAAAGAGCAACTGGTAATCTTAGCAAATAAAATAATAGAAGAATTCAACAACTGGATAAAAAGTAACAATCTTACGCTAAACAGGGAAAAAACAGAGCTACTGTATCTAAACAGACCTCGCTTACACAACCTCCCAGATCAAGTCTCGGGAAAGATAGAGGGAATCAAATTAGAGGACAAGGATCTAGAAGGTAAAGACCAAATCAAATACCTAGGAGTCATAATACACCGTAACCTAAACTGGCTGCCACATTGCCAACACCAAACAACCAAACTACGCAAATCATTCAATATGCTGGGACAAATGGCAAAAAGAGGTTGGGGAATAAAACCAGACATCATAAAAATTTGGTATCGAACAGTAGCAGAAAAAGTGCTAACATATGCAGCCCCAATCTGGGGACACAAATTAAATGCCAGAAGCAAAGCGGTCCTAACCATTTGCCAAAGACATTTTCTGCTGACCATAGTCAAGGCATACAAAACTGCCCCAACAGCAGCCCTTCAGGTACTGGCGGGCCTGATTCCAATACACCTACAGGTCAAATATGAAGCAACATGTGGAACAATAACAAGGTTAAGAGAAACATCTAAATTATACGGTAATACAATTCAACCAACAGACTACGATAACAAAATAAACATATGGGAAACGCACCCAGCAGAAACAACAGAACCAAAGATAGGCTACAACGAAACAGATATAACAATTTATACAGACGGCTCAAAATTGGAATCAGGCGCTACGTGATCGGCTTTCGTAGCATACAAAAGCGACAGAAAAATTAAACTATGGTCAACACCATTGCGGAAACATAACAGTGTCTTCCAAGCCGAACTACTGTCGATACTAAAGGCAACAGAATGGGGCAACGAAACAGGGATGGATTATAGCATTCACTCGGACTGCCTATCAGCAATATTAGCACTCAGCAAACCATTCAACACAGTAAAACTAATTGCAGACATACAAAACAAAATAAGAAAATCAAACAACAAATTTAAAATTAATTGGGTTAAGGCACACGTTGGCATCCAAGGAAACGAGGATGCTGACGAATTAGCAAAAGAAGCGGCTAAAAATAAAAAAAAATGATAGACCCTACCACATAGAAAGACCAATATCAAACCTTAAGCGTATATTAAAAGAGTTAACAATAAAAAAATGGCAGTTCGAGTGGGACTATGGGGATACGGGTAGAACAACTCATGGATACTTCCCAAAAGTAGACACAAAACGGCTTATAAGCTGTAAATTACTGAGCCAAATCTACACAGAACATGGAGCATTCCCACAATACCTACATAGATTTACTAAATTTAGCTCTCCAGAATGCATATGCGGGGAATTAGGGTCCATAAAACACTACCTTACGGCCTGCCCACTCACAGAACCACACCATCTGGTCACCATCACAGTTAATAACGAAATACTATGGCACAGACAACTTGCAAACAACAAACATGTACAAAACAAAGGTAGAGCAGTGATCAGATGGCTAATGAACAATGTAGACGACATGAAACAGACAAACATAGACTAATACAACAACAACAAAAAAAAAAACATAAAAGTCCCAGCAGCCACCATACCTCTATATTCAAAGTGTGTATAACCTCTGCCTCATTAATCTTATCTTCCAGGGGAAAAAAAAAAAAAAAAAAAAAAAAAAAGGAAATATATATATGTATATATGTGTATATATAATAAAATAGCAGTGTAAAGTATACCTCTTTCCTGCGAAAAAAAAATAGTTCTTTTAGCGTCTAAAAGGGTGGAAGTTAATAACTAATTAACGGACTAATGGCCAAGGAATATGCCCCACCCCATAGCGCACCAAGTCCTCAAATAGCTTCATCGAGTTCATGAAAACAGCCATAAGGTATATATGGACTGATCGCCACTAGAGCGCATTCATAACAACACATTCGACGGTTACCAGTGATGCAACAGAGTATAAAATCAACAGCGAAATATGAGAAACCCAAATCACAATGAGAAACCTGCAACAAATGAGAAACCAAAATAAATGCAACAAAAGAGAAACAACTGCATCACATGAGAAACCAAAAAGCAGCGAGATAAACCTAAATGTGCAACAAAAATCAAGCAGCAAAAGAAAAACAACAGGTAACTGGAAAGTACAGTAGAAAAAAGTAAGGGAAAAAAACAATCCAACACAGGTAAAAGTAATCATTTTCTTCTATTTTTTATGTAAAGTTAAATAAACATGTATTAACCCCCTTCCCTTACAGGTTTTTTTTTTTTTTTTTTTTTTTTTATCATGTACGCTAATGGCGCCTGGTGCATGTAAAATCCGTCGTGGGTGTAAAGTCCTCCAAGTTCCCTGTGAATTATACCTCTGGGGGTGCCTAATCAGGTGAAGGTCTCGTCACCTGATCAAGGCTCTAAATTACGAGACCAACTCGCATAATGATGACAGGTCCATATAAAAAGAATAACATCAATTAGCAGCAAAACAAAATGGGTACAAAACTAAGTCCTCCACATAGCCGTCCTGTCAGCAACGGCCAGCCGCTACGCGGCATCTCTTCAGTGGCACTACGCGCCCCGGTACCAGGCACTGAACCCGTTTAAGCTAGGGAAACCTGGCAGGTAGGGGCCTGGTCGCCGGTCTCAAAAAAAAAAAAAAGATAGAGGTAAACCAAAAAATGCTCTGGAATCCTCGTATCAAGGCCTAACACCTAATTAAAAAATAAATTTGAATTTTTAACTTTTTTGTATATTTATTTTACTTTTAAATTTTTAAGTGGCCGCCATCTTGAAACAAAATGGCGGACCAAGCTGCCCAACGAACTCGGTCGAGACATTGGTGAGCTTAATACACACAATTAGTTTCATCAAAATTGATTTATAAATACGAGCGTTATCGTATGACATAGCTCAGATATATATATATATATGGAGATATATATATATATGTATATATAAATCAACATTTGAACGGAGGGTGGTTTTGGGGTCTGGGGGTCATGATCGGTGAAAATATATCGAAATTTTCCGGAACTGCTTTCCTCCGAACGGCTGCAATAGGTAGCTTTATACTTTTAGGTAGCTTTCAATACAAAAAAGTATAAAGCTACTTATTGCAGCCGTTCGGAGGAAAGCAGTTCCGGAAAATTTCGATATATTTTCACCGATCATGACCCCCAGACCCCAAAACCACCCTTCGTTCAAATGTTGATTTATATATATAGATATATCCATATATATATATATATATATATATATATATATATATATAAAAACTTATTGCAAAAATTAACCTATATATATATATATATATATATACATATATATATATCTGACCTATGTCATACGATAACGCTCGTATTTATAAATCGATTTTGATGAAACTAACTGTGTGTATTAAGGTCACCAATGTCTCGACCGAGTTTGTTGGCCAGCTTGGTCCGCCATTTTGTTTCAAGATGGCGGCCATTTAAAAATTTAAAACTAAAATAAATATACAAAAAAGTTAAAAATTCAAATTTATTTTTTAATTACGTGTTAGGCCTTGATACAAGGATTCCAGAGTATTTTTTGGTTTACCTCTATCTTAAAAAATGGCTGAGATAGAGCAGTTTGAAATTCTAGGGTGACTGACATTTTGAAACAAAACAGCACATTAACGCGATTACTCGCAAATTATTTTCTTTCATTGTTGTAATAATTTTCCCAATCACACGCATAAAACTATATATTCATATCCGTTAGCGCCAAAATTGGCGCCATTGGCGCCAAAATTTGGGACATTTGGCGAAATATCGCCAAATTTGGCGACCAAAATAAGTCTTTATAAATGAAGCCAATTTGGCTATTGCTCAATAATTTGGCGAAATTCTCATTCAAATTCAGTATTAACGAATCTTTTGTAAACGTTTCTTTGCATTTTAACTTGCTGTTTTCGTGTAACATTAGCTAAAATTTTAAAACGAAGATATAGGAAAGCTACCTTTTCCTCCCGGTACAGGCCGGAAGGACTTTTTTGTATTGAAAGCTACCTAAAATTTTGGCAGAAAACTTTTTACTCAACGTGATAAATGCGATGCGATTTCTCATAAGTTTGTCACATTTAGGTATTTTTCGCATCTTAATAAATATAAAATGGCAACAAAGTATTGATAATTATGCTTTTAAGCCAAAATTCATTTGTTTTAAAGAAATTGAATTATTATCTGTAATCTGGGCAAAAATATATATCTTCGCCAAATTTAGGTCATCAAACTCAGCATGATTTTCCTGGCTCCAAACAACACGATCGGTATCTTTCGAATCCTCTAAGCGGTTTACCCGTATTTTTCCGTTCCCCAAAAATAAGTTAAATTGGCTGTAGACAAAAATATTTTTAACAGACTTGTATTTTAAGATATATGTAAAATAAAGAGATATGGAGTGTATTTTAGAAACTAACAGGGAAGGGAAATTTTAATTATTATTAATTTTACGGACATTTTTATGAAAATGCAGGAAAGCCGTCAGAAGCAATTAATTAAATGCTTGGCACGCTTAAAATAACCAGACACGAAACGTCTGTAAAAGGCTACAAACGCAGCACAAAATGGAATAATTTTCCGTGAGCCACCAACCCTGGGGCAAACACAAAACTAAAGAGAATCCAGCATCGATAATTGAATAAGTCTATTTTAATACTTGGAAATTCTTCCATAGAAAATTTCTCACGCCTTGCATTCATAGTATTTCAAATTGTAATTGTTTGAAAGGTGTATAGCCAACAAAGTGAAAAAGTATCCAAGACGGGACTCGAACCCGGGTCATCAGTATAGCGCACTGACGTTTTACCAACTGAACCACTTGGAACGATACCCCGCCTGGCACTTCTCACTATCACATGTTGACAAGTCTACAAACGCAGCACAAGATGGAATATTTTTCCGTGGTAACTGAACTACTTGGAACGATACCCCGCCTGGCATTCCATCTTGTGCTGCGTTTGTAGCCTTGCCAACATGTGATAATAAGAAGTGCCAAACTGGGTATCGTTTCAAGTGGTTCAGTTGGTAGAACGTCAGTACGCTATACTGACGACCTGGGTCGAGTCCCGGCTTGGATACTTTTTCACTATGTTGGCTATACGTCTTTTAAGCAATTAAAATTTGAAATATTATGATTGCAAGGCGTGAGAAATTTTTTATGGAAGAATTTACAAGTTTTAAAATAGAACATATATATATATATATATACAGTGGTGGCCAAAATTGTGGGCACCTTTTGGGGAAAATGATTTTTTGAAATTTGATGGATCATAACACCAAATATTTCTTAATAATACCATAAAAGCTATGTACCACTGGAAAGATAATTTAATCAAGAATATTATGCAATACAGTTTGTTAAATTATAATTATTTTATCAAACGTTATAGCCCTATGATCCGAAAAAGGCAGTAAAACCTGGTTATGTTGATGATAATTATTTTTTCTTTTTTTTAATGTAGCCAATGCATATGAATGCTTGGAGTGACAGACAGATTCCATTTTATTTGGTAATGTGTCAGTCAAAGCTAGGGTAGGATTTTAAAAAAAAGTATGCCATATTTTGGTACTTATAGGAGGACTTTTATCACTATTTTTTATAATTGCTATCAAGTTGCTAAAGTTCTTTGCCATCTTTCAATTTTTGAGCTAGTAAAGCATAATAAAAGTAAGAAAACATCATAAAGAGAGTGTTGATTAGTTACCTAGAAATCAATGTATAACAATATTTTTAAGTGTATAAAGCTATGGTTATGAAGAAATTGGAAGTACAATTGGAAGTAAATTAACAAAAGGGATGTCTAAGTCATGCACAACAAGACTGATAAAGGCAGGAAAAGATGCAGGAGAGTAATTGGCGGTAGAAGAGTAAGGTCCCTGTGTATAGGTCAGAGAAAATAATCATCTCGGTGTATGCAACATGAAATGGTGCACTGCAATGGGGAGCTGAATCAATGTACAGTTCTGCAGGCAGTGCAGCATTTTGGTCTAAATGCTAGAATTTCATGAAAAAAAAATTATAAATCAAATAAAGGTTGAAAATATTAAACTGAGCTAAAAGTGATGTTTACCAGAAAGTGAAATAGTAGGGTCATGTTATTTGGAATGTTAAAATATTTTTTTTTATGGAATTCTAGAATTTAGACCAAAATACTGCACTCTGCACACAGAACTGTACTTTGACCCAGCTCTCCATTGCAGTGCACCATTTCATGTCGCATGCACCGAGATAATTGTTTTCTGTGATCTATATACAGGAACCTTTACTCTTCTACCGCTAATTGCTCTCCTTCACCTTTTTCTGCCTTTATCAGTCTTGTTTTGCGTGACTTAGACATCCCTTTGTTAATTTACTTCCAATTTTATCATAAGCATAACTTTCTACACTTAAAAACATTGTTGTACATTGATTTCTGGGTAACTTATCTCTTTATGATGTTTGCTTAATTTTATTATGTTTTACTAGCTCAAAAATTGAAAGATGGCAAAGAACTTTAGCAACTTGATAGCAAACATAAAAAATAGTGATAAAAGTCCGCCTATAAGTATCAAAATATGACATATATATTTTTTTTAATCTTACCTTAGCTTTGATTGATACATTACCAAATAAAATGGAACCTGTCTGTCACTCCAAACATTCATATGCATTGGCTACATTCACGAAAAGGAAAAATACTTATCATCAACCTAACCAGGTTTTACTGAATTTTTCGGATTATTGGGCTATAACGTTTGATAAAATAATTATAATTCAACAAACTGTATGGCATAGCATTCTTGATTAAATTATCTTTCCAGTGGTATATAGCGTTTATGGTATTAAGAAATATTTGGTGTTATGATTCATCAAACTTCAAAAAACAATTTTTCCCAAAAGGTGTCCACAATTTTGGCCACCACTGTACATATATAAAGTGAAATAAGATATAATATTTAGTATCATGGCTATCTCCGTTTTTTTTCTTTTGGGACAGATCGGTGATGAAATATTTTTTGGATCTACTGTACAAATTTTGTTACTAGTCAACAAAGAAAATACTAAACGCCTCATCGGTCGCCTAACCTTTAGAGGGAGGCAAATTCACATTTAAAAAAAAAAGATTCCCTGCAATTTTGATCATTTCTGGAGGGATGAATTTTTGCTTTGTACTCTTCTTCCACCCACAAACGTCCCAATAATAGGGCTTTCAATAATACAGATTTTACGTGCACATATATGGCATATACACAGCAATATTTTGAAGACTAAGTATGGAATCGAAGTCCTTCAGCTCTGTGAATCCGGCCATTGTGAATCTCCTCCTCTCTTCTGCCTTAGAGTATCTGCATCGCCGGTACTCTCCCGGCAAGATGTTCCATTCTCCTTCAATTTGGAAGAAAGCACAGCAATTAATCTTGATTTGTTCTTTTCATTTGAAAGGAAGCTTTCTTACTTGACGGAAACCTCTGTGTCCCCGATGAAATTAATATCCACGGACTTCTTCAGTGCACATCTTCGGTTTTGCTCTGCTGATTTCGTGCTATTGGTAATGAGTAATGTCGGAGAAGCCATCAGAAACCACTGTACAGCTTTTTCCTTTATAATGTGTAGAGATATATTTGTTGTAACCTTCACAAATTGAAATAAAAGTGGAACCTCTTGACCAAGTGACTTTGTGAAGAAAGAAACCACCATCCATAATAATATCACAGTTTTGGAAATCAATGGGCTGTTTCAATAGTAACTTTGATGTAATAAATTAGATGATATTCTGGCTTGACTAATGTTGTTGCAGATATTTTTAGTCCTAAATTTTCCTTTAGAAAATTAAACCTGAGTCTAAAAAAAATTAGATATTGCTAAAAAATATTAGACTGCAAAGCAAAATTTTCGCACGGGTCCATTGGTATTTAATAAATTTGAATACACATTAACTAAATAAATTTGAAATTAAAGTGATTTTTTTTGTGGAAAATTCGTCAAGGCTCTGATCTCATGACTGGCGGATAATCGAGGTTCCACTGTATATACCTGTCATTTGTAGAGAATTTAACGCTCTTTAATTTATGTCAGAGTAATTTTTTCACGAAAACCAACAGTTTCTGAGATATTTGTAAAAAACTAAAAAAAAAGTACTTTAGTTTGCTCCCCCCCCCTTCCCTCTATCCTTCAGGACTTTATACAAAATCATCAGTAGCCATCAATGAACAACTGTACCATTTTTTTTTTATCTCTGTAGCATTTATTATGGTGACCTTACGTAAATAAATTTTAAATTAAAGTGATTTTTTTGCAGAAAATACGTCAAAGCTCCGGTCTACTGAATGACGGATAATCGAGATTCCACAGTATATACCTGTCATTTGTAGAGAATTTTATGTTCTTTAATTTATGTCAGAGTATTTTTTTCATGAAAACCAACAGTTTCGGAGATATTTTAAAAAAACTAAAAAAAAATACTTTATTCCCCACCCCCTCACCTCCTATCCATCGGGGCTTTTTACGCAGTCATCAGTAGCCATCAATGAACATCTGTACCAAATTTTATCTCTTTAGCATTTATTATGGTAAACTGCTCAAAAATGGAGCTGTACCGAAACAGCGGATCGCGTTCGGTTCGGCTCTAATTTTTTGCTATAGGTGGGGTTCGAGTCGCTTTGACTTTGTGTTCTGATGCCAAAAGTAACTCAGAAGAATCAGTTGACAAATGACTACCGAAAACGCATGAAGTGACAAAAAAAAAACCTGCAGTATTTTAGCGAATTTTGACATTAATGTACAGGGTGATTATAAAAAAACTATCCCGACATTTGGGCCCCTAACTATCATACCATTCACAGAAACTGAATGAAATTTTAGCAAAAGGTATTTTGAGGTATGCGCTCAAGAATGATATGGAAAACAACAGTGTCACTTAAACAGTTACGGTTACAGTGAGAAAATTTCGAAAAAATCAAATGGCAACACCCAGTTTTTTGTATTGGAATGTGATCTCCATTGTGAAAAACCCTAAATAGCGTTGGAACGGCAACTGTAGCATGAAAATCACCGGAACTAAGCAAGGGAAAAGTAAAAAGGACTTTGCCGTGCACCAGAGCATTAATTTTCGTTTCATTTACTTCACACGTCACACCGTTTCTTTGGCTGATATCCCAACCTGATTAGTTCTCCACAAAACGAGAAGAAGAAACCAAGAAACGCAAATTTCCGGTTCTACGTAAGACACAGTCATGACTGACGTCGTCGCGCTAGGTGAAAGAAAAGGCACTGCGAAATGCGAGCCGCGTATGTTCCTTTCTGCCATTCCGAACAAGATGCCGCTTTCAGAGAAAGAACGTGGGGAAATCGTAAAGATTTATTACCTGAATGGACAAAATGCCGCAGAGACATTGCGTGTTTACCGCAGAAACCATGGATTACGGCGAGGCCCGTGCACTGTCAAAGCTGTACAGGACTTGATTCATAAATTTGAAGAAACTAGTTGCACATGCGATCGACCTCGGTCTGGACGACCTTCCGTTCCTGTGGAAGCTGTTGCAGAAGTCCATCAGACGATAAGCACAGTTCGTCCCGCAACTGCACGCGGTGTTTCACGTGTTCTGGATCTGCCGAATTCAACTGTAGGCAAGATTCTGCGCTCTGTTCTAAACATGTTTCCGTATCGATTCCAGCGTGTCCAGATGTTGGAAGCGGGAGACTATCAATTACGGCTGGATTTTGCAAATCAATTCCTTATCCGGTATGATGAAGATAGCAGCTGGCCTTAACGCATTCTGTGGACAGATGAGGCGCATTTCTCGTTAACTGGTAACGTGAATTCGAAAAATTGTGTGCACTGGGCAGAGAATAATCCACATGATGTGCATGCACGTCCATTACACGAGGAAAAAGTGACTGTGTGGTGTGGTATAACGAGTACGTTCATCCTCGGCCCTTACTTTTTTGAAGAGGTTACTGCCGGTGATCTGCAAACGTGTACAGTAGCGAGTGCTCGCTATCTGGACATGTTAACTCAATACGCGATTCCCGCATTGCAACGGCAAAATGTTCTATCTGAAGTTGTGTGGATGCAAGATGTCGCTCCTCCACATGTCGGGTCTTCAGTCAAACGTGTCTTAACTCAACAGTTTGGTGACAGAGTTATCTCCCGTCATTTCCCGTTTCCGTGGCCACCAAGGTCTCCTTATCTGACACTAATGGATTTCTGGCTGTGGGGAAATCTGAAATCCAAAGTGTATCAATTTCGTCCTCAAACTGCATCTGATTTGAAAGATGCCATCAGAACTGCGATTCAAGAGATTCCTATTGCCATGATACGTGCTGTAGTGCTATCCACCATCAGCCGCATGCAAAGTGTCATCGTGTGTGAAGGAGGTCATGTGGAAAATTTGTGAAACACAATAAAATGCTTTATTTTATGCTGCTTCTCTGTCCTTATTGGTTGTCCTCACTTTTAGCCTATCTACCGCCGGTGATTTTCATGCTACAGTTGCCGTTCCAACGCTATTTAGGGTTTTTCACAATGGAGATCACATTCCAATACAAAAAACTGGGTGTTGCCATTTGATTTTTTCGAAATTTTCTCACTGTAACCGTAACTGTTTAAGTGACACTGTTGTTTTCCATATCATTCTTGAGCGCATACCTCAAAATACCTTTTGCCAAAATTTCATTCAGTTTCTGTGAATGGTATGATAGTTAGGGACCCAAATGTCGGGATAGTTTTTTTTATAATCACCTTGTATTTTACACAAAAAAGGATGACGACTCTGGATCAGTTTTTAGATACTTTATTTTAGTAGCTTTTTTTCTCAAGTGAAAAAAAAAGTTAAATAAATAGAATTATTAGGAAAAATTACATGCTTACTCATGTGCATGGGTTAAACTTTTACTATGCACAAGTTTACAAGATGTAAAGTTAAATGTTATAAATATATGATTCTTCATGCAAAAATTGCACAATACTTTGAAAAGTATGCATGAATTTCCCGCTCTTTTTAAACCTTTATTTTTCCCCGTGAGAAACGTTCAACCTTATACACATACGGAATCTTACTTAAGAGACTACTTCACTCACGCGAAAACACCCGCTCTCTAATGTTAATCCTACGAGAGAAAATTTTAAAAATATCTCGTTTGCATTTCAATATTTATTTATTTTTTTGCATTGGATAGCTGGGGGTCGATCTCTATGAAGGCCGTCTTTTACTTTTTCGATTTTGTTTACAGGTTTTTTTTATTAGGATACTTTCAGTTTCGTAACCAGTTTCGAAAGTGAAAGTTTCCCCATAAAAAACTTGCAAACAATACCGAAAAAGTAAAAAACGGCCTTTGTAAAGATCGACCCCACCTATCCAATGCAAAATAAATCATTTTAAAATATTGAAATGCAAACGACATATCTTAAAAAATTTCTCCCATAGGATTAACATTAGCGAGCGGGTGCTTTCGCGTGAGTGAGGTATCTTCTTAAATCATATCTATACTGCAGCAAATTCTGTTGTCGGGCATATTATGTTGTATCCGGGATTTTTCCCAGGGGTAATGTTATTTCATATTAGAAATATATATACAGTAAAACCCGTTTAAGAAGTTCCCGCTTAAGACGTTTTCCCGTTTAAGAAGTTTATATTTTCGATTCCCATTTTTTTCCTATTCTTACAATGTTAAAATAACCCGTTTAAAAAGTTTAGTTCCAAACTTTTTCCCGCTTAAGAAGTTTTTTCTCTCCTTAATTTTACTTTCAAAACACGTTTACTTCAGTCTTTTGAGGAATTTTTTCCCCCCATTCTGTACTGGAAAAGCATTTCTCTATATTCTTCGCTATTCAAAAGGGCACATTTAAGATTGAATTTGCACCTTCAAATGGATGGATTGATAGAATGAAAAAAAAGAGCTGGTTTAAGTTACAATTCTATAAAAGGTGAGTAAAAGCGTCGATCCACAAGAAATCGAAGAATGGAAACAAATCTTACCAGATTTGATAACCAGCTATCATCCTAAAGATGTCTTTAACATGGATGAGTGTGGGCTTGTCTATAATCTTTCACCGGATAAAACGTATGCATATAAAGGTGAAAATTGTCACGGAGGTAAAAAAAATAAGGAACGACTTACAGTTTTATTGGGTGCAAACATGGACGGTTCCGAGAAATTGCCAATTTTGGTTGTTCGGAAATCCAAGAAACCCAGATGTTTTCAAAATGTGAAATTACTGCCTTGTGATTATGAAAATAACAAAACTGTGTGGATGACGATTGCAATTTATGAAGCCTATTTGAAAAGATTAAATGTTAAAATGAGGAGAGCTAAACGGAACATCATCATCTTTGTAGACAATTGCGCCGCCCATTCCAAAGACACGAGTAACTTTACTAACATAAAAATGCATTTCCTACCACCGAACTCGACTTCGGTTTGCAACCGATGGATCAGGGAGTTATTAAAGTGTTTAAGCAGCACTATAGAAAACGGCTTGTGAATTGGATGATTGAAAAACTGGACAGTACTGGAGAGATAGGAAAAGTGAACGTTTTGCAATCTATTCATTTTATTTTATCTGCATGGGAGTTAATAACGCCATCTGTAATTGCCAATTGTTTCCAGAAAGCAGGATTTTTGGAAGGAGAATCAACAGAAGAATATGAATTGGACATTGAAGATGATTGGAAGACGTTACAAAGAAGGATGGATTTCACAGCATCGTTTGAAGAGTATGTGTCAGTAGATGACGAGATATTGCCATGTGAAATGCTTACAGTAGACGATATTTGTGAGGTTACAGAAGATGAAGAAATGAGTGACATTGAAGAAGAGCACGTGGAAATTCCTAGTTTTTCGGATGCTGTGAAAGGACTAGAAACATTTCGCCGTTTTATCGAAAGTGTTGAAAATGTGCCTGAGGAAATTTTTAAAAACTTAAGACAACTGGACTGTTATCAAGTGAAAATTGCCGAGAAAAAACATAAACAAAAATCTATAACCGATTTTTTCTGTAAAAGCATATCAAATGATGCTTAAAGAGAAATGTCCCCTCTCTGTCTTCAAACATTGGATTAAATAAAGAGTTTCTAAGGTAATTATGCATTTTTACTTGATTGACAGACTTTTTATAATGTGCAAATCAGTTTAAATTTATTAAGAAAAACTCAACTTTATATAAATTTATGTATTATTTTAACAATGTAAAAGACCTCTCCTGACTATGAAAACTTAAACTAATGATTGTTTCAAACATTCTTAATTTCCCGTTTAAGACGTTTTTGCCTTCCATTCCCTTGGAAAACTTCTTAAGCAGGTTTTACTGTATATATATATATATATATATGTATACAGTTTTTATTTTAAAGTAACAAAAGTAATTTTATGTATAATGCATGACAAATTACGTAATTTTAAATGTATGCATTGTTTAGCTAGAATTCGAATGCGAAACTTTCTAACATATTCTCAACGTCATTTTTATATATAAAATCATTAAATTTGCAGGCATTGTTATTGAAGTGATTTGGAATTTAATAGCGTTTCCACTTTTCGACAAGTGTATTACCATTTTCAGTTACAGTCGATTGCTCTCTCATGACGGATCTTTTTTGAACTGTTGCGTTCTGAAAATTGGTCTAAAATGCCTACTTTGAGAGAATTTTATGATATAGCCTTTGCTTTTATCGAAAAATTGGTAAGGCTATTCAATTTTTTAGTTTCTGAATAAGGACGTCTGGAATTTTGTGCATTTAAGAATATAAATGGCTATCAGAATATAAATCGCTCTAGCATCACAGCTAGAATGTTGCAGCAATTCTATTTAGTTCCTGGAGCGAAAAAATATTGTTTGTTTTCTTTACTATTCAGCAATTAATTGATTGCAAAATTTTGTGGAGCAAATGAGTGCTTGTCAGTTTGGCACCTGATACCGGTCATCATCTGCACCAGACTTACTGCAGCTCTGCAAAGTTACAGAATTAATGACGTGTCACTCAGGGCCAAAACTAACGGGGGGCAGAGGGAGCATGTGCCCCGGGCGCCAAATGAAGATTTCGTTTGTCGTTTAATACAAAAATGTACAAATATGGGAAATTTGTATAAAAATGTCTCGCAGCCGGGAAAAAAAATTGAACCAAATGCTTTTAAATTGACAAATAGACAAAAAGATTTGTCTTAAATACTAGATAGCAAATGAATTAGAAGAAAGAACTGTTCTCTTAGTCTATTTTTATCCTATTCCAAATACAACATGTCTATGTCTTCTATCTATCACACACTACACTTCCCGTGTAGTAAGAATCACTAACATATTTCCAGGTCAGTCTCATGTCTCTGTGCCACTGTCCAACAAGGATAATTGCCAAGCGATTCCCTGCGAAAAAATTCCAAGAAGGGTGTTCTATTTCTTTTTTTTCTCTCGCTGAGCAGCGTGGAGTTTTCTTTTTTCCTGTCTTGCTATGGGGTGAGGTCGGACCGTCGGGCGACTGCCGGGACAATAAAAACAAAGAGGAATGCATAAAGTAAAATAATTTTCTAAAAGGAGTATATCATTTGTTAGAGGTACAGTAAACAATTTCGCACAGGGCACCATGAATAGTAAAGCCTTTATCCTCCAAAATTATTTTCTCCTCTTTTTACCATTTCTATGTGTTGTACTGCCCTATGCTACAACTGGAAAATTCCACCTCATTACTTTTGCTGCAATTATTTTTTAGCATCCAGATCCAGCCTTGGAAGCTTAGAGGGGTGAGATCAGATGACCGCTCGGGATACTAAAAACAAAGATGTGGATAATATACGCAAAATAAAATACTTAGTAAAACCTTTTTTTCTTTTTTTAATATATCATTTGTAGGGGTGCACAAAAAAAATCCCGCCCAGGTTGCCATGACTAGTAATTCACCCCTGCCTTTATCCTTCCAAATTATTATTATTATTATCCTTTTGCCATTTCTAACAGGTGACAACTGAAAAATGCCGCCCATGTCTTTTACTACAATTACTTTTTTTACATACAGATCCGGACTGAAAGGGCGCGAGGTCGGGCAACTGCCAACGACACTAAAAACTAAGGGGTGAAATAAATGCAAAATAAATAATAAAACTTTTTTTTTTTTTTTTTAAGAATATACTATTTGTAGAGATGCAGAAAAGAAGCTCGCACAGGACGCCATAACTAGTAAAGCCGCCCCAGCCTTTATCTCCCAAAATTATCTTTTCTCGTCTTTTTGTCACTTCTATGTGTTTTGCCGCCCTAGGCGACAACTAAACAATGCCGCCCTATTCCTTTTGCTACAATTATTTTTTTGCAACCAGATCCTGGCTTAGAGGAGGAAAAGTCGGACGACTGCTCGAGATACTAAAAACAAAGGAGTTAAAATATACGCAAATAAAATACTTAGTAAAACCTTTTTATTATTATTATTAGTATTATTTGATATATCATTTGTAGGGATGCAGAAAAAAAATCTCGCCCAGAGTGACTTGGTTAGTAAAGCCGCCATTGTTATGCTTGCAGAAAATCCTGGTTTTTGAGTTCTTAAAAACCTACACTATAGTCACGTGAAGAAACTCGCAAGCTAATGTTAAACCTATGGGAGCATTCTTTTCAAATTTCTCGCTTGCATTTTTTTATTTTTAAATAATTTTTTTCTTAAGATAGCTGCGGTTGATCTCTAACCTGGTTAGTGTTTACTCTTTCGATTTTTGTTGCAGGTTTATATATATATATACTTTCACTTTCGGAACATCAACCTTAGCTATCCTAAGAAAAAAAATATTTAAAAATATTAAAATGCTCTTAAGAGCCTACACTAGTCATTCGAAAACACTCGCATGCTAATGTTAAACCTATGGGAGTGATTTTTTCGGAAATCTCGCTTGCATTTAAATATTTTTAAATAATATGTTTTTTCATATCATACCTGATCTCGATATTTAACGTTGTGCGTTTTTACTTTTCCGACTTTGGTTGCAGTTTTTTTTTATGAGGACACTTTCAATTTCAGAACCGTTTCCAACCAATTTCACAAAAGTAAAAATGTCCAAATTAAAAAAATTCTAATAAAACTTGAAAAAGTACAAATGCACAACATTATATATCGACCGCAAGTATCCCATGAAAAGAAAATTAAAAGTATTAAGAACGCTCCCACAGATTTAATATTAGCTTCCGAATGTCTTCGCATGATTAATGTGAACTCTTAAGAAAATGTGATTCATATCACAGGACTTTAAACGCCTCATTTGCAATGATACACATACCGTAAAATCTGTGAAAATGAAATCTGTCTGTAACAGAATCCAGTTTTAAATTTTAAAGTCGCATGTTCTCAACAGAAAGAATACCAACAATTATACCTGCTAAGACGAAAACCTGTATAAAGTGGAATATTTTCCTGCTCCTTTCTGTTCCGTTTTGAAGGTTTTATTGAATCAATATTTGACAAAGCTGATTACGTAGTTCAGTATTACGTATTTTGTGATTACATATTTTTAATTTAAAACAAGTCGAATCGGCTATTAGAAATTTGGTAAAATTAGCTTTGCAAATTTATTTGGCGGGGGGGGGGGGGGGGGGCAAAATTCATGTTTGCCCCGGGCGCAAAAAAGGCTAGTTTCGGCAGTGGTGTCACTACATCTGCTTTAGACAATCGGTTATTTAATTTTGTTTTTCAAATAATACAAAAAAGTAGATGCTCAGAGATAAAAATTATCTGAGAGATATGAAATATTTAAGAATTAAACAGAAATGTTTAGAATAAATACCTTAGAGAAAGAAGAAGACATGGTATGCACGTGATTTTTCTTTTTCAATTATCAATTTCACGAGACTTATATGACTCTCTCTGTTATACGCAGATTTCATCAATGTCTTGTGAAAAACAATTCAAAACTTCTATCAGATATGCGACGATTTCTCTCACTTATAGGATGCTAAATTAAATTTGTTACTATTCGTTTTGGCATCTGTATTAACTATTATTTGGCTAAACTTTCTTATATATTTTCTTAATCTTGTGTAAGTTTTATTCATATCAGTTACAGTGAAAATTTATTATTTAAAACAAAAATAGAAATTTAAAATGTCAATCTTTTGATCTTTGGGGGAAAACAACCCTCAAATGCAATGTGAAAAAAAGGAACCAACAAGAGAATCTGGAGGCATGTTTCCATAGAAACAACCTCCTAGCTGTGTAGGCCTATACTGTCTGAAACAAGTATAGTTTTTATTTTCAAGGGATATTATAACTTTTATGAAAACTTTCTGTCATTATTGTGCGTGATGTTTTTCACTTGTCATTCATCGCTCTAATTTGACGTATATACCAGCACAGTAAAAGCACATTTTTTAAAGAAAAAAAATAGTAGCTGCATAGTATGCTTATATTTTTATTTGCAAAATGTAATAAAATAATTAAATTAAACAAAATTTTATTTAACTTTATAACAATTTATAGAATGAAAAAAAAAGCAAAATTTGATGTTTATGTTTACATTAATCACTATAAGACTGAATTATAGTAATCTTTCTGTTCCTTTTTAACCCTTTCACTGACAATCCTGTGTTAATACGTTGACTAAGCTCCAGGTTTCACTGCAATACAAGCAATTTTAAAATTAATATAATTCGACAAATATAATGCAGTTTTGATACATTGAGTAATGATTTATAGCCTCAAGGTTTACATTCATATATATAATTAAGTTTTTTATGTAATTTTTGAATAAACACCTTTATTTAGCATTTAAAATAAAATACAAAGAAAGCAACATTACAATTTAGCCCTTTTGCTGGACTGTCAGAGGGTTAATGCCATGTTGTTCTGATCTCGTCCTGAGCAATGAACTGGAAGCAGGTGCGGATCCAAGGGGTGTGGGAGGGGCGATCACCCCTCCCCCAAATTATTTGTAAGAGACATCTGTTTTTATAATATACCATTGTTATAATGAACAGCTAATAGATTTTTTTTTCTTTTTTTGCATGAAAGCCTTTTGTGAAATGATTAAGAAAAGATACCATGAAAGATGTCATTCTTTTTACCAATTGTCAGTATCATAGTAGGTTATTTTCAGAGCACAATTGATTGTGGATAGACCAATCAATCAATCTTAATCCTCCTAAACAACTGCTTCTGCCCCAATTAATTAAACCCTTTTCCATCCGTGTAAAAATCATCTCCAGGAACACAAATGGGAGTGTAAAATGGGTTACACACAAGAAGTCCATGTTAGTAAAAAAAAATTTGTCTTGACATTTTCTTTTCTTAATGCTATGTGCTTAATCTTACCCTTGCCCTCTTCCAGCAAGTCTTTGTTTGGGATAAGTTTTCTAAGACAAAATCCAACTGCTCTCCTAAAACCTGTGAAAACATAAGCTGTCTGTAATAGAATTCTGCCTTAAATGGAAATATTTCATGATCCCAATGAATGGAATACCATGCAGTTATACCTGCTAACATAGAGGGTTTTTTCGGTCCCCAACGATTCTGTTTTAACAGGTTTTACTATGATATGTAATAAACAATGTAAAGATAAAATCTCAGAGAGATTAACTTTGCAGCTAGTTGGTGAGTATAACGATGTTTTAGTTTCATAAAGAAGGTCTCCTTTTAGAGCAGAATAAAAAAAATCACAGCAATGTGCTGATATTGTTTCTAAGTAAGGTACATTTCACTGGCACCTTCACCCCTGGATTTGGAAATTTCGCATACACTAATCGCTCTGGTACAGAGTTATTCTAAATTCAAGGTGGAGGGGCCAGTGAAACGGAGATTACCCATAGTAAAAAAAATTAAGTGTTTCCCATTTTGATGAAAATTTGCCAGAAGTGTATACTACATTAGTACCGAGAGATTTTTGTTTGTACCGGCTCCGGTACTGACTTATTCAATTTCTTAGGTGGAGGAACCATTTCACTAGCCCCTCCACCCCTAGACCTGAAAATTCCACATACACCAATCGTTTTAACTTCGTTAGTACCGGTAAGTACCGAAAGATTTTTGTTTATACCAGCTCCAGTACCGAGAAATTTAAAATATTAAGTATCTTTTATAAGCTTTGAAAGAACATCATGCTAATTTGTTAAATATTTGGTAGACAAGAGTTTTTGCACTCATCCGTTTTTAACACTTTCCAGCATAATTGAAAAGTGTTTATGAATTCGCTTTTTTTTTGTCCATCTGTCCGAGCTCTAACTCATGTAAGTATTGTCAGATTGCTATGTAATTGACATATGTTATTGAGATTTACTATGGCATATTCGGTATTGAAAATGAAGTGTGTAGCGTTCATGGTACATTTACAGGGACACTCAAAAATGTTCCGTTACATCATGGTCTATGTGGAAAAATATTTTGCAATGTATTTTAATAATGTTGCACTATTTAAAACCTATTGAAATTGATATAATTGATGGAAATGAGTTTTCAGCTGAAAATATCAATAAATCGCTAATAACTCAAAATGTAATTCATTTCTCGAAAATGAAAAAACATTAGATTCCAAATCATTTCAATTGGCATTTCAGCAAAAATCTTATGCTTTTATGTTATGAATCCATAAATGTGTTAAAAGATGTGTTTAAAGAAAAATATTTTTTTGAGACCACCACTAGTACTTTTAATTTCATTTTTTTTTTTACTTATTTGGTCAACATGTTCAAAATCTGCAGTAATATTCGTTATTTCATGCATTAATTATTAATTTGATAAACCTTTAATAAGGACACAATGAAAAATTTTTACTTTACTATTAAATAAGTTTTATATTTGGACGTGGTGAGCAGAAAAACACACTAAAAATTTTAAAAAACTGTTCAACAATCTCAGGCACACTGTTAGCTTATTTTTGTTTTAAGTGTGCTACAGGCTAAAATTAAAGTAATCACTAATCTCAGGTGCTCAGGAGTGTAAATCATATCTGCCAAAAGGGGAAGTTTTCTTAAATATTTGTTATAACTATTTTCATTCAGCAATCCATCTTCTCTTCATGATGCTAAGAAAACACTAAAAAAACTAAATCATCTGCAGATTTTATTAATACAGCAATTTTCATATATATTTTTTATAATTTTGTCACTCAGCAACCCATTTTCTCCACGTAATGATGGGAAAAATTTAAAAATTTGTCTCATCTGCAGATTTTATTGCTACTTCTGCATAGGATGGTATGGAAAATTATACCCTTAATAAAAGTATGAAATACTGACCATGGGTGAGAGACCTTCAGTCTTGAAGAGATTTTTGACAGATATTAAATTATACATTTTTATACGATGAAATAATAATTTTACAAGCAAAAACTTTTAATCATTTTCTTTTATAGTAAATGATCAGTGTTTAGCTATAATTCATGATAAATTTAAATCTTCTAGCTCATCCTCCATTAGTTATACCCAATACTCAGAAACGTTTTTTAGTCTTGGCTTGGATAAACATTTTGCACCCATGATACTAATTAAAATTGGACACTCAGGTGCTTTAATAATATCTGTCAAAAAGGCAGTTTTTTTATATATTTTTTTTATAAGCTTTTATGTTCCTGCTGCTATCTTTTATATTAAAATTATGCATAAACGTTCACTACCTTGGACTTATTGCAATAAGCCTGAATGAAACTATGCTGTTTTGACAAACAGGTGATTATTTTCTAATTGGCCAACTGCATAAGCTCATTAAAATGAATGAAAAATATCAGGCTGATTGGGAAACAAATGGTTATTTTCCATTTAGCTTAAACTTGTATGGGTTCAATGTAATAAGCCTGAAAAATATGAGACTGATTGGAAAAAGGCAGATGATTCCTAGCAGGAGGAGAAAGTGTCAATTTGGTGGATACTTAATTGGTTTAGAATCACCTCTTACAGCGAGCAAGCCTGACTGAAGCAGATTCTTGCAAGTAGTGCTTAGCTTGCATTTTTAATCTTAAAGTGGGATAGAATTTAATATCTGAAAGTAATATTTTTTAGACCAAGAAAACAACTTACCACGGACAGATTCAAAATTAGACATTAAAAGGTAGAAAATATTTTAAATTGGAAATTTATATTTTAGATATAAAATGGATTTTAATACCTTTCACACACACCACCCATATATATATATTCATCAGCCTGGAATTTAAAAATATTTTAAGTAGTTTAAAAATATTTTTTTAAGTTATAATTTTTTTTTTTTTTTTTTTTTTTTTTTTTTTTTTACAACAATGAACATTTTACTTAAATTAGATGACACATTACAGAAAAGTTTTTTCAATAAGCTATTTCCAAAGTAATAAAATGTAGTGAGCCAATTATATAACAGCATATTAAAGACAACAAAAACTTTATTACAGAATAAAAGTTAATTATACAACAGAAATACTTCATATACATACAGTTCTATATGAGGTAACTGATATAGAAAACAGTTTTAAAGCAATAAAACACTACACACAAGCAGCTGTGTACTTAACTTTTGTTCTTTATACAAATTACTGACCAAGGCAATGAATTCACAGACTAACATACAATTAAGAAACTGATTGTAGTCATCAGTTAAAATATTTCTACAGAAAATAAAGAAACAGAGATGAAAAGAAATGTTTCTAATAATAATAAAAAAATCTGTTAATAAAATGTGATATGTAGAAGCAGTATAAAATATGTCTTGTAAAAATTTAATATGTATATACAATATTTGAATAATTTTAACACTTTTAAAAATGAACTTTTAAAATGCATTTTGTGCAAAATATATAAACAAATTAAAAGCTGAATAACAACAACTTTCACCTTAGTTTGTTTTGTCTTAAGGGATTAGGATCCATAAGATTTTGAAAGAGTTTTGACTAAAGACATCATCATCATTAAAGGCACATTGAATATGAAGTACTCAGATTTATTTATTTTTAATTTTGGCATTTAAAAAAGCAAGCAACAGCAATTTAAAAAAAGGCAAATAAAGCAAATTTTAAAAATTTATAATTTAAAAAAGGTTAGCAACATTAAAATCTGAGATGTATAACAAGTTTAACACAATAATAATAAAAAAATTCACAAAACCATTTCTTGCACAATAAAAAACCATACACGTCAACACTGTGAAGATTACATCATGAATTATTTAGTTAAATTTTTGGAGTTTTGGACAGCAAAAAATTAATATGATATAAGAAGTGGGGAACTTTGAGCTTCAACAGTACATCAAAAACAATTTTTTTTTCAATTTGAAATGCTAACAAGAACACCTTATTCAAAGATTAAAAAAAAAAAAAAAAAAGGTTAAGCAATCTTACTAATGAAAGCCTTATCATTAGTAACCCTTTTAAATCATCTGCAGAATTTAAAATGTTTCCAATTTATAAATTTACATTAAGAAAATGACAAGAAAGTTATATGTTTAAACCAAGGAATTAACATGAGAGAAAACTAAATACTAAAACTTTTTTATTAAACTTAAGATGCTTCATGTCTTTTAAAATTTAAAGTAACCTAAAAAGAAAATTCTGTGGCAGCCCAAAAAGCTTTTGTGTTGTTCTCCATCTGTTCTGAAGGATCACTGAGGGCTACATGGACTGCTTTACCAGGCACACCAATCACCCAAGATAGGATTTTAAACACTGAATTAACAAATTACAATATTTGTGACTTTTTAATATTTGGAAAACTGGGATGCATCAGTGGTCATAGAACAACAATATAGAAATACATAAATTTTGAGCATTATTATTTTTTTTTTAATTAAGTTTGTTTTCTTACATTGATATTCTAAAGAAAAAGAAAGTTTGTATATTAAGATAAATATCAATATACAATGATATTATCTAAAAATGATAATGACAACTGAAAGTCAAATTAAATATCTTAGTAAAATATAAGGTAATTTATATTGAACAAAATTCTACAAAAACAAAACATTATCTTTTAATATTTGCAATTTCGAAATGGCTTCATATTTTTTTAATAGAGAGCTTGAAAAATTATGATAAAATAAATGACGCAAGTTATGTATGAAGTAAATTTATACTGTACTAACATTTATCTAGTCTTAAATAATTAAAATCAATACAGTGAAAATAATTGCATTGAATGAATTAATTAGAGAACAACATCATTTAGACACAAAATTACAGTCAATGTATAATATAATAATGACTAAAAATTATAGCACTTCAAAAGCTTCAAATATAAAATGATGGTACAATAAAACACATCAATATCATACTTTTAAAAAATATGCAGACACAGATAACAACATAAACAGATATGGTAATATAACATTACACAAATTAATCACAGCTTTAAAAAGTTATATCCATTTCAGTTGCAAAATTGCCCATGGAAACAGTTCTTGATAATTATAATTATCATAGATAACAGTTGAAAACAAAGTTACAAAAAACTAAAGAAATATGAAATTGCTATATAAAATAACACATTTTTACAAAAACTAGAGAAAAGACTAGATATATAAATTACAACAACCCCAAATTAAAATAAAATAAACACAGAGCTACAATGAAGTCAAGGACTATGAAAAAGGGAAATTTAAACTTACAACTGTAAAACTGAAAAGGATGAAACAGAGCTACATGTGCATTAGTACATGTTATTCCAGGATTGCAAAAGTGACATACATTTCAATAGAAAAGATATTAAAATAAATATTATGTTGGAGCATAGACAAATGAAAAACATAATGTATATCTATGTTATTCAGTGATCACTAATCACTACTTTGCTATTTACAATAAAGACTGGTGGGAGACTTTCTTTTAACAACAACAAAAAAAAATAATAATGCCAAAGTTAATCTGACTTTTTTAAAACAACAAATCATCTAGCATGCGTTAGTTGAGATCAACAATGCACTACAAAAAATCATTCTACAACAGTGATTAACAACTTCAATAAAAAAATTTAAAAAAGCAGAAATAAACTTTCAAATGTAGACAAAAGTATGTAGTGACAAATCATGTTTAATCCCAATATCAAATTCAATAGTATAGTAAAAATTACAAGTGCTATTTAATTAATAACAGGTTAACATGCATATTAATTAGTTTCGACCAGCAACTTCATATATTTTCAGTAAATGAATTCTTAAAAATAGTATGCAATTCCTGTCACTACAGGCAGACAAATATTTATAGTAGTTCAGTTTCAGTGGAAATCATTTTTAAAGTTAACAAAAGCTTTACATTGGAAAAAAAATCTAATGCTAAAAATAATTGAATGCTTTAATCTATTTTATGCCATACTTTAAAAAACTGTTAATTTAAGCTATTGTACAATGCACAAAGAAAGAATAATGATGCAAAAATTTTATGATTATATGATACAAAAGCATTTATGTACCATTATGCAACTGATTAATGATATTTCTGTTGAGATGATACCAGGATTTTACTGAAAAATCATGCCGAAAATAAACCTTTTATTCTATAAATTTTGCTTCATTTAACTCTTGTATTTTTATAATCAGAGACAGACACTATTTTATAAAAAATAATTCAAAGAATCAAATATGCTAAGTAAAGATATAGCTAAAAAAGAGATTCATTTGCATTTGGCAATAACAAACTTTTCTTTAAAGAAAACTGGACATGAGTAAATACCTAACTACAGCAAAACAACTGAAAAGATAATATGTCACTTACATACGAGAACAAATTAAAATAGAAAATAAAATCTATTATACACTACACAATCAGAACAACAGAGCATATTTTATTTTATTGAAAAATACAAAGAGTAAGGCATACTTTATTTAGAAACTGTCTTTTTTTATATCCTTTAAAATTAGTAGCACTTATTCTAAATATGATTTAAAGAAACAACTAATATTAATTCACAAGTCACTACAACAAAAAATAATAAAAAGGCATATGTATAATGCCCAAAATATGTACAGAGTATCAAATATACAAATACAGCAGCATGAACAAATAAAATTATCAGATTCATAAATGTTAACATGAGAATTCAAAGAGAAAATTTAACATGTTTTCAAGTTTGAACAACACAATAAGAAAAATTAAGTTAGCAGTTAACTTAAATTGTAAAATAACATGCACAGAATATCACACAATAAAATCTTACAGAGGCAGGAGAGTGATGAATTACATATATTTATCCCATAATCAAACACCAAACAATAAACAAAATGTTATTTACACAGTGTGAACATATTAATTAAAAACCAAAATATCTGCTTGAAATTATAGTTATCATGAAGAAACACTTTAAATTGTAACAATTATGAGATATATAATGAAACAAACAGAATATAGCAGGAAAAAAAAAAGTATTACAGGGAGATAAAAAAAGACACTTGGTTTAAAGCTTCTGCAATTTGACTGCACAGTTAAATGCTAAAACACTCTAAATCTTGCTGTGCATGAAAATTCATATCAGCAAATTTCTGCCGATGTAAAACATATGCATCAATTTATAACAAAGTTACTTGTGCCAATAACAAAATTTTTCAAACTTGTAAATTTAAAGAGAACAGCAACATTTTTATTATTCATAATGATTTAAATTTACACAGCGAGAATTATGAATAATTTTATCATGAAAATTTAAAGTTAAATTGCTATAACCCCCTTTCAAAACTAGGAAATAAAAAAGCCCTTGCTAGGCTCAGTCTTAAAATGTATTAAAACAGACTAGAGTGAGGAGAAACATACAAATGCAATTATACATAAAGGGCAACTGGTGTTTAAAATTCTAAGTGGAGAAGGAAAGCAATTTGACCATTAATTTAAAAAATTTAGCAAACACTTTGAAACAAGGAAATATTTTTTAATGTCTGCAGAGTTTTAAAATACTACATTCAAATCTATAAATTCATCATAATCTTACTTCACAGTGTCAGAATAAATGCACTCATTTATGTTTTATAAAAAAAAAATATATTACAAAAATCAACACATTTTCTTAAAGGTCTACCATAGGGTAAATTTATTGGAGGCTTTTTTTGCTAAAGCGAAAAGTAGTAAGAAAAATTATTAAATTAAATTAAAATATTATAGTACCAGAGTTTTTGCTTTACTTTCTTCCCAGAATTATAAAAAACAGCAATACTTCTATTTTTTTATACATATTTCTTGAAATAGACAGGAATTAAAAAAATATCCTAAATCAGTAGTATTTTACTGATGAATCAATAGATAAAAAAGCTTAATATATAATCTCCCTTCAAAAAGATGACATTTCATTAAAAATTATGAGGGATTACTAAGTGCAATTAAACACCAGTTCAATAGAAAATATTTGTTACAGAATTAACATCTTAAATATTTCAAATAAAATGCAATGTCAAAATTATCTCAGTTTAAAGAAATACTGTAAGAACATTAATAAATTAAAGAGAAACAAAGGCAAATTAATCTCTTCAAACACATCAATTTTTAAATAAAAAATAATATGTGCAAATACAGCTAGTATAAATTAGAAGCAATACAAAAATACTTTATACCTTAATGAATATTAAGATCCACAACAACTTAATCTAGTAAGAAAGCTTCAATCTAATTTCAAGATCTGTATGCATGAACAACAAAATTCTCATATGGGAAGAAAATAAAAATTGAAACAATTAACAGCATTTTACTAACAGTGAAAACAAATTAACAGCATATTGGACAGAAGTGTAAGTTCTCACATTAAAAATTGCATAAGCTAATCTAATATACTCTTTATTTAATATTTATTTTCAAATATCACAACTTTGTGGCATCATGTAAATTAGGATCTTCAATGTTCAACAAAGTTTTGTGTTGAAACTATTAATGTGAAACTTGTGAACACTCATATTGTGCAACCTGAACTGCGATATGAGGGAATGTATATGGTGACAATATACATCTTTGTTTTTCCCCTACTATAGGTAGGACGGAGTATTAAAAAAATAATAATACATATGAATGATAAATACTTAATAATTAGGCACATAGTTTTGTAAATTCACTTTAAAAAAATATTATTTATCAAGCTTAATAGCATAACACATAAAACATATTATCAATCTAGAATGGTATGAACCAGTAGACAAAGATACTTTAATTATAAAAATGCAAAATAAAAACATTTCATAGTAACATAATTATAAATTAATATCTTCATTAAAGATTTAGTAAATTACCTCAAAAAATCATTGGCTTAACATAAACTGAATAGCAGTAGCACATGACTTCTTAGTTGAAGAAATTGTTGCTACAAATGTATTGAAACTAATTTGCAATCAAATCAAATAACATTATGTTAGGCACTGATTGGAAGAAATAGAAAATTAAAAGAAATTTCAGTAATATAAATAAATGCATTTTACACAATTGAACTTTGCTTTAAAGATAACATCCATGTATCTAACACATGTATCTAAATGTACTTATTAACATATTTTTGAACCACTGTAATTTTGCATGAGAAGATTAGCTGAAAAAAGAAATAATACATATATGCATTTCTGTATAAAAAAGTTCAATAAAATTCCTAAATGTACTTTTATCTCTAAAATTTCTCAAACATTATGAAGAGAAGACAATGTGGATACTTTAGGGGGTACCAACATGGAACATAAACCAACATGCATAACATCCATCGAAAATGAAGTAAAACATAAAAGAGATAACATTTTAAAAAAAATCAATATGACAAAAAATATATTTTTCAAAACTCTGGTGCAGAATCCTGCAATTTTCACTCTCTCTATATATATTTATTGATGTCTAAAAACTGATCATCACTATCCTCAACTATGAAACAAATTTGATAAGAGCACAGAGTTTGGAACATAAGCAAAAAAGTTGTTTTACTTTTGCAATAGAGGAAATAAAGAAGCTGTTCAAGGAATATATCACCAATCCCTGATGATTTCTTGAAGTAGAAGGAGAATAAATATAATGAACATCCCATGATCACTGATGATTTTAGTTCAGTAGATATTGTTTTGCAATTACTAGTTTATTCAGAAAGTGCATAGCATTTTTGTAGGTGAAAATTTCAGCTGTGTATAAATCTTTTTATTATTTAAAAATAAATATTTTTGAGCAGAATGATAAAATAAGAAATCTATGGAAATATGTTTGGCTTAGCATTTATCCTGACTGAATTAGATTATATTTACAAGACATGTTACATAGATGATAAACAGCTCCATTTTAGAAATGTTTGTGTAGTCTATAAATGTTATGTTTTAGGTGACCTAACAATTTGGTAGTGGTCTACAAGGAATCGGAAATTACAGTTTACAACACAGGGTTAGTGACCTATAGCAGCAGATAAAGATATATATATATATATTTATTTTTTTTAAGAAAGAAAAATTTAGATTTGATCATTTAAGACTTAGCAGAGTTTCTGAAACTGCATAGATCAGGCCTCAAAGTATGATAAAACTGGAAGATGTTTTTCAGTATGATGTTTGGGTACTACACATTCAATTGAAGAAAAATAGTACATGGATTGATATTCAGTATACAATATGCTTCTGGAAAAAACAAAAGAAAAAAAAAGGACACATCTGTAAAAAAAAATTACTACTGAAGCTAAAAAGAGGATTTTATATATATGTGTGTGTGTGTGAGAGAGAGAGAGAAAGATAATGTGGCACAAAAAGTAACCCTAAATAAGCAAAAATGTTTGCTATCCATGAACAAGAATATTTTGTGTCTGGTGGAATTATAAAGTTACTTTTTGCTATAGACTACTTACACTATATCAGAAGATAATCTCTGAAATCTATTTTTTATACCTAAAGAATCTGAAATAAAATGTTCCAAAGGTTTGTCTAGAATTTAAAAAAAAAAAAAGCAGAGGAGTGGTGTTCCACTAGATTTTAAATTTTAAAACATAAAAATCAAGCACTTTCGGCTGTGAACCCAGCCTTCATCAGGATTTATAAAAAACAGGTGTTAAAACACAAACATCTAGATCACATTTATATACTGTTATATAAATGTGATCTACACGTTTGTGTTTTAACACCTGTTTTTTATAAATCCTGATGAAGGCTGGGTTCACAGCTGAAAGTGCTCGATTTTTATGTTTTAAAATTTAAAATCTAACAGTTTACAACATAGGGTTAGTGACCTATAGCAGCGGATAAAGATATTAATGTTTGATTTAAAATTTGATGATTTAAATTGATGATTGAATTTAAATGATTTGTTTTAAAATTTAAAATCTAATTAAAGTTTTAATCATCTTTTAGGTAATGTGAATCAAATGATTTTGTGTACACTTTTTATTTTAATTCGACAAAGATGAATTTAAGCATTCTGAACTTATTTTATGAAATTCGCAATTTTATTTCATGTAAGCGACTGACGAAATTCGTGGTTTTATTTGGTGAGCGATCGACAAAATTTGCGAATTTATAAACGTTTTCACAAAATTCGTGACTGACTGAGGAATTTCCCTATTTGTTTAATGTTGCCAAACTGATTTTGCAGAAATTGGCAAAAAAGAAAAAATGTAGCACCCATGCGTTTTTATTTACAGTATTTTTAATTACAGGCAATAGAAAAAAGAAAAAAAATCAATAAATATTACGGAAATCACAAAATCCGCAGATTTGATAAAAAAAATTAAAAATCAAAAATCTGCCATTCGGCAGAAAAGTGGCATCCCTGATTTATTCTTAACAAGCAACTAAAATAATTTGTGCATAGAATTTCAAGTGTACTGTGTCTTCTTCTGTAAATATTAATGGTAAAACAGATTTTAACATTTTGTGTGTGGGATTCATCTAACTAATCGCTAACAATACACAGCATGTTTTATATTTTATTTGTTATTTCTGACTTACTATATTTCGAGTTGCAATGTGTTTCCATCATAAGTAAGACCCTGTAGTGAATTCTGAATTGAAGACAATTCAATATTACCATTAACTATTGAATATTAAAAAAAAAAAAAAATCAAACAGTGCCTCTTTACTTTTTTAAAGTTTCCTAAAACTGGAATGTCATGCATTATCAATTTTTATATCATCTTACAGGGCAAAGCAGTCTAGTTTTGGAAAGCCAAATAACAGAAACAGGAACAAGAAAAAAACTGCATGTATTTTGCATAGATATATACAGTCAGCAATTCTTTAAAAATTATATTTGACTATTATATTTTAACTAAACTATGGTATTAGTAATTATTACTTCTTTGTCTATATATATAAAATGAATACATAAAATTTTATTTTTTCATTATTTTTCCCAGTAGTTTTTTTTTCTTTTCTGTACTTTTATAAATTATATTCATTATTTACCGGAACATTAAAAGTTTAGGACATAATATAGAGATCTAAGAAAATATACAATGAAGAGAAAAACATGTGATGTGATATATAAAAGATAAAATATCTAAATGATGTAACAAATATATCACAGTTGCATAAACGAAAACAAAAAATATTTTTGCACAAAAAAATCTGTCCAAAAATGATCTTAAAATTCTTTCAAACAATATTCTTGTTTGAAATGGTATCAAATTTATTGGCACTGTAGAGAAGGCACATATGGTCATTAGCCAGACTCTAAGATTTATGAAAAATATTAATATTATATAGACATTTGTAGTGATGAATCAGACTTGAACAGACAAGGTGGGACATAGCTTTCATTTAAGCATTCTTTTAAATGTTTTTCTAACTCTTCATTTTGAACAACAAATTCATCTTCTAATTTCTAAATAAAAAAAAAAAAAGATAAAATGTATATTAAATTATTAATAATATACAGTTTTTCTTACAATTATATATTAACATATATTTAATTACCTGTTTGCGAGGTATTAAACTAGCTTTCCACTCTTGTAGTTCAATTGAATGTTGTTCTTCTAATTGTTTCAGTTTAGAAGTTTCATGTTCCATTAACATTTTTCGTTTTTCATTCTAATAAAAATAAAAGAATGCATTAAAATCTCAATGACAAAACAACACATAATCTTTATGCAAAAATATCATTAACCCATTATAGTTCTTTGAGATAATAGTTTCCCCCATAGGTTAATTCCCACGCCATTGCTTTCTAAAAGGTAGTTTTTTTTTTTCATCTGCTATCTAAGCAGAAACAGCACCATTTTCTGTTTTTGGAGAAAATCATTATTTCTCCTTACAAACTGCTACAATTGATGTGCTGTACATCCTATTTGTATTCTACACTATCACTACAAGAACTGAAGAACTTTGTTTTATGACTGACATTGACGAAGAAAGATTAATTCTTTCGAAACATGTTGTGTTATCTTCATTTTATTGTGTCTCTAGGAAGTGTCTATCCTTAGTTTTATGAGACAAAGCATTAGAAGTTCTTATTTCTTTGATGTTCTAAAGATAGTTAGAAAAAAATCTTACTAAAACTTGAACTTTAAAATAGTGTGGCAACAATTTTAATCAGATGGTTTAAATCAGCGATTAAATCGCAACTTTAATCAAATGAGTTTTTTAAATGAAATTTTTATTAAAAAAATCATTGATTAAAATCATAAATTTTCTAAATTTTTAAAATGATGTAAAAAAAAACATTAAAATCTAAGATGAACATAATTCCGTAAGTTTCTATGTGTATTTTGCCTAATGAATAAACAAAAAAAAGCTTTAAATAATTATTTATAAACTTAATTCATCAGGCTTGTAAAAAATTGAGTACAGCAAGTTTTTATCTGGCATAAAAAGCATTTCATTTAAAAATGATATTTACTTAAATCTAATATAATTTGCATTGTCAATTTCCCTAGAGTAATAAAATTTCCTTCTTTTATATAAAATAAGCATATATCAAATTAAGTTTTCAGCAGAGCTGAAATTACGCTGAAAGTTAATTAATACAAAGGATGTGAATTATCACTTTACTACACAGCGTACAAGCAACAGAGTGAAAAAATGTCCAGACTGGGGTTCGAACCTGGATACTTTGGTATAGCGTACCAAGTGCTTTACCATTTAAGCCACCAGGATGAAGCATTCTCTCACTCTTATATGGCAAGGCTACAACTTTCGCAGCACAAGATGGAAAATCAATCATGAGCACAACTTCAGTGGCATGCATGAGACAAATTGATGGTGAGAAATACCACCATCTAGATCTAAACTAGCACACACTATAAAAAAAAAAAGTATTTGGTTTTTTTTCTGCATATTAACAGAGTATTTGGTATCATTTTAATCAGTGAACAGTGAACAATACAAATTAATGATCCATTTTAGGATCAGCGCATACAGATAGATAATTGTGGAACAAAGTGAACCACGGCAGTCAAGGAAATATTTGGTTTTCCGTTCCCACGAATGATTTAACTACACCTAATAAAAATGTCATGGAGAAAATTGTCAGAACAATAATATGACACATTTATTTATGAGAGCTTAAATAGGCACGAAGACCTCACAAGTCAAAGCATCTTTACCTCCCAGACACAGCACGGCGTCAAGAGGAATCGCTATTGTACCGACGGACCTATGAAACACTCAAGGGGAGTACCAAATTTCTCCCGCATGCCAATGGGCATCTCTCTAAAATCAGAGGTATGGCCGAAACATGCAAATTTTCAAGAAGTTAAAACGTATAAGGCCTTAATTTTATGTGAAAAGGGAAAAATGGTTCCATCCCTTTTTTTTTGCTCCACGAAAAGAATGTGATTTTTCTTGAGAGTTCAGATTCAAAAAAGATGGAAAAGTAGAAGGTTGACTGCTCTCTAACTAAAAAAACAGATTTTGAGTGTGTGTGCCAATAGATGGAAATGTACGCGCTAAGAAAAAGCGAAAATGCGTCAGCCATTACCTCCTGCTGTCAACGTTATCTAGTAATATAAGGTAACAAACAATCTTCCTTCACCATTGTTCCATTTTATTTAATTAAGCTATATTCTTTTAATAATACGAATTTAAGTGTGTATGAAGATCCTACCCCGATCTAAACATAAAAAGGCTAATCAAATAAATACTTCTAGGGTATGGAACTCTGCCTTTCAAAATCGAATTTGTGAATTCGGTAAGATAAACTGTAATTCTCAGAAAATAAATGTTGAGAATACAGTTCTCAACTAGGATTGAATATTTTTATTTTTTTTAAACATTTATGTTTGTTTTTAATCATATGCTTATAATTACCTTGTAAATAAACTCAATTTTATATTCAATTAATTTTAGTCAGTTTCCCTTTTGTTTACTTAATTTATTGAATTAATATTAAGTCTTTTATTTTAGGAAATGTTTTCTTTAATGTTACAATCTAGGTTTTAAAATAAGCCATTATTTATTTAATGTTACATAACTCTCTGCAGGTAACCTTTGATGATTGTAATTGGCTCAAAGAGGATCCGAACTTCAAAAATAATTCACAACGCAACTTTTTCTTTTCTATAATTAATTGATAATTTGTCTAATAAAATTTTCTAAGTATAAATTATCATATCAGATACTTAGAGTCATAGGTGCAAAATAAATACTATACGTCTCGGATAATTTAAAATACTCATATTAATCAATTAACAGCAATATAGTGGTAAATCCTATGCAGTCAGACTTAAATTCAAATAATTTAATTGATCACTCTGTAGCATTCCATCATAGGGTTTACCGAATTAGAAGTGGTACCGTTACCTCTTTCTAAATTATTTTAATATATTAATTTAATTTTAGAAATAGAACTTTAGGTTATTGTATAATTTTTTAAATATAAAAATATATATGCAATATTAAGACTAACAAAAAAAAAATTTTTTTTTTGCTAACATAAATGTTCTTAATTCTAATTCTTTTGAAAAAATTTTTTTTTCCTCTTTTCAACAACTAATTAAAAAAAAAAAAAAAAAAAAAAAAAAAAAAAAATTTTAAGCATTCATTGGGGAATCTTCATACACTCTGTAACATGCATATACCTGGCAATTCTTTTTGGGTACCTCACTAAATATATAATGATATATTAAATAATAATAAGTGTTATTGGATTGATTTGTATTAACAAAGAATTGAAAATATGACTTGTGTTACATATACTGCAACAGCAGCAAATATAAAATAAATACATAATAATGCTCAAATATTGAAATGATATATATTATATATAATTAATTTCTCGAACAGTGCATAACAATTCACCATTGGGTATCTTTTATTTTATGTTAAACAATTTTTTTTTTTGCTCTCTCTCTATTTTATGATTTTTGTACTTTAATTGGATGAATAAGCGTAAAAGTCAAAGAATTAGTAGAATAGATACTGGTGTCAAAACTAGACAACAATTACGCGAATTAAATAATCAAACTGTAGACACTAATATTATTTGTAATAATAGTAATAATAATAATAAGAAAAAAAAGAAAGAGAAGAAAATTATAAATTCTGAAAAAGCTACTCCTAAAATTACTACAATGGACACCCCAAATGCAGATAGCCTAATTAATCTGATTCCATACTATGATGGAAAAAAAGAAGCAAATATTAACCATTTTTTCTTACAATTTGACAATCTCATCAATAAAACTGAATTGAATAATGATTCTAAATTAACTATATTAAAGGCGAAAATTGTAGGACCTGCTAAAGATAAATTGATGAGGGATCAAAATTTGTTCGTGGAACAGAACTTAGAAACCTTTAAAACAAAGTTAAAACAATTATTCGAACCCAAAACCACATTTCTAGAAGCGCAAAAGAAATTTTGCAATCTCAAACAAAAACCGGAACAAAACATGAACGAATTTATATTAGAGTTTAATGCGGCAGCAGACCTTTATCTAAAAAAAAGTGGGCAAGATATAGGAGCTAACAACAGCTCTACATTCATGGAAATGATCAAATTATCTCAGTTTTTGGAATCAATTCGTAGTGATTTAAGTCTGGAAGTAAGAAAAAACTCTCCGCCGGACTTTAAAACAGCGTGCAACATAGCCTTAAAATTAGAGGAGGCTTATTCACATGTCAATTTAAAGGACATCAACAACATTTCCAAAACTAAAGATTCTGATTTCTTAAATGAACTGCTTAAACTCAATGTAGAAAGTGCAGAGAATATAAAATTATTAACCGCGGAATTAAATAACATAAAATTAAAGGTAAATGCCACTAACAATGATACAACTAGGTTTTGCAAGTACTGTAAATCCACATCCCATACGAACCCACATTGTTGGTTTTACAAGGGCAACGAACAAAACAGCAGTAATTACGTGGACGAAAATAAAAAAATTCCTGAGAATATTCAAATCGAAAAACCAAATTTTTATCAAGGGGGAAACCAACAAGCTCAGGGAAACTTTCAGCAAACCCCAAATTACACGCACCAAAACTTCAACCCTATGCAATATTCTGCTCCTCAGTACATGTACTATGCACCACCCCCACCCCACCAACAATTTATGCCGATATCATATCCCAGTTTCGGAAATTATGGAGGCAATTTCAACGAACAGAGATCATATGACCAGCGAAGAAATTATAGAGGGCATAGAGGGGGCTACAAGCAAAATAATTATAAAAAACATGATTATACAAAAAAAAATAATTCACAGCAGACATTTGAAAACAATAAACAAGATAAAGATCATGATCAGAATTCTAGTAACAATAAGGGAAACTAAAGTCGGGACTTACATTCTCAAATACAAGGCACCCGCGTAAGTCTCACTGCGGGTCTAAAAAAAATAACAAAATTATTGCTAGTGTCAAAAGTAATGACAATTCTCAACTTCCGATTATTACTTTTGAAATTAATGGTGTTAAGATTAATGCTTTGACAGACAGTGGGGCGGCAGTAACTTTGGCATCACCTATATTGTTCGAACAATTAAAGAATGCACACGTAAAATATAAAAATCTCTGTAACCAGGTAAAAATTCAAACATTAACAAATTCGACAATCTCTTTTAAGCAATGCATTAAATTAACTTTCAAATTGGAAAACGTTTTTGTATCGGGGGCATTCTATGTTACAACTCAAGATTTTGGTCGGAACTACAATATGCTATTGGGATTCGATTTCCTCAAAACAAATAATATTATCCTAGATTTTGAAGATAAAACCATGAAATTAAAAAACAAAAACATTGCACTTCAATTTCTAGAAAATGAACCTCAAAGTCTGATAAGTAACTTAACTGCTAACTCTAATGAGAATCAAAATAAAGAAACAATACACAAAAAGAAAAAAAAACGTAGCTCGCACAAAAATTTTGTTACAGCAAAACTAACACAGACAACGGAGTTACTACCAGGCGAAAAAAAAATTGTTGCATTACTATTAGATCCAGATAAATTCGCAACTACAAATACAATACTCTTGGAACCGATTAAACATAATATGAAAATTTATTATAAAACATCAATTCACGAAATTGCCAAGGATAATAAAATTCATATAATAATCACTAACAAATCACAACAAAAATTAATCTTAACAGAGGGAATGAACATTGGCAGAATTTCTAAACATTTTGAAATAAAATCAGTTGACACTGAGGGTCAAGAAGTAACGAAGCAGGTAGTGCACATTAATAATCTGAATTTAGAGCAAGTTCGTGAACGGAGAAAAGCAGAACTTAGATCAGACGACTTTAATTTACAACATTTAGACTCGGACACAGCAGAAAAATTAAAAAAAATACTTCTAAATAATGCACATGCCTTTTCTAAGAATTACGATACACTCGGACAATCTTCATTAGTCGTCCCAAGATTTAATTTAATACATAATTATCCTCTGCAGACTAAACCATACAAAACTGCACACAATGTTAAGGAGTATGCTAAAAAAGAAATTGAAAAACTTTTGAGAGCAAATATCATTCGTAAATCCAACTCTGATTACGCTTTCCCTGTTATTTTCGTTAAAAAAAAATCTTTGCAGAAAAACGAACAGGCTAATGAAGTTAAATATCGTATGGCGGTCGATTATAGACTTTTAAATGAAATACTTCAAAATTATGCGTACCCCATACCCGAAATTAAAGAGATTCTGCGGAGAATGAGTGGAAAAAAATATTATACAGTACTGGATCTACACAGTGCGTTTTTCCAAATAAATTTACGTGAAGAAGACACTGAAAAATTAGCTTTCATAACGGAGCACGGTAAATTCTCCTTTTTAAGATTGCCTTTCGGAACGCGACTCAGTACTGCGGTGTTTGCAGAATTAATTGATAAAGTGTTGGGCCACTTTAATGAAGATCAAGTCGCTTATTTTATTGACGATGTGATCCTAGCAGCCGACTCACTCGAAGAAATGTTAGATCTGTTAGACAAAGTCCTTAAAGCTTTTATTGAAAATAATTTAACTATTGAGCCTACTAAAATACAAGTCTGTATGTCAGAAATCGAATTTCTCGGTTTCACCCTAAACAGCGAAGGATACTCTCCTTCAAAAAGAAACATAGATAAAATTCAAAATTTAGTTAAACCTAAAAATAAGAAGGGAGTTAAATCTCTACTTGGTCTTTCGAATTATTTTAGATCGCTTATTAAAGACTATTCTAAAATAGTTGACCCATTAATTAATCTTACTAAAGACAAAGTGAAATTTAAGTGGTCTGACATAGAAGAAAATGCTTTCAAAGAAATCCAAGCAGCGATAGTTAAAAATCCCACATTAAAACCCCCGGATTTCTCAAAAGATTTCATTTTAATCACAGACGCTTCTAAAACAGCTATTTCTGGAATTTTAGCACAAGAATACGACGGAGAACAGCTGCCAATTGAACATTTTGGGCGAAAATTAAGGGATCCCGAAAAGAACTACCCCAGTTTCAAACTCGAACTACTGGCGGTTCATGAAGCGGTGATGTATTTCAAGCATATTCTCGCAGGGAGAAAATTTAATATTTATACAGACTCCAAAGCGCTAACGTATTTTTTAAATTTGGAAAAGCAACCAGACATTGTAGCAAGGTGGTTGGACAATTTGTCCCCTTTTAACTACTCTTTTCAGCATATCGAGGGATCTAAAAATCCTGCTGATTATGTTTCGAGGAACATTAATAATATAATTTCAAGAGAAAAATTGCAAAATTCATTGTTTACGGTAAACAAAGCTCTATCAGATGAAAACATTAAACTACAACAATTAGAAGACGAAAAATTAAATAAAATAATAAACAAAATTAAAACTGACAAACAAAACAAAACCACAAAAAAATTCACTCTCAATCAAAAAGAAATATTAATATTAAAGCCAGGCTCTGATACAAATGAACTGTTAATTGCTCCGGATAAACTTAAAGCTGAAATAATACAGGAAGCTCATAAACCACATTTCGGATTTTTTAAAACTTATCAAATAATAAAAGCTAGATTCTACTGGTACGGGATGTACAGGGATGTAAAGAATTATTGTACTAAATGTATACCATGTAACACGACTAAACAACATCAAACTATTAAAGTTCCCACACAAAAAATAATCAAAGATAAAGAAATCGGATCAGTTTTGCATATAGATTTAATTGGTTTGCTTCCAATGACGCTACGCAAAAATAAATTTGTATTTATGATTATTGATTCCACATCAAGATTCTTGGAGGCTGTACCGGTTCGCAATTGTGAATCACAAACACTTCTAAATGTATTGAATCGCTATTTTAGTAATTTCGGATTGGCGCGATCCATAAAATTGGATAATGGCCGGTATTTTCACTCTGATTTATTCAAAGAATACATGGATTCTCTTAACATAGACCTAGATTTTACGTCCGTGAATAATCCACGCAGTAATGGGCTCTGTGAAATCAGTAATAAAATATTAAAAAATTCAATTGTGGCTATGTGTAAAAACTCTTTAGAATGGGATACCAGGATTGATTTTTTTAAAATTAATTATAACAGTACGCCGCACAGAGCTACGGGATTTTCTCCGGCACTTCTATTTTTCGGTAGAGAAATAAGAACTCCTTTTTCCATACACTTGCCTGACCAAGACATAATTGTCAAAACCTACGTTAAAAATAGAGTCCAACATATTGAGGAAATAAAGAAATTAGCCTTACAAAACCAAAAAAAAATGATGGCGGAGTACATCGACAGTACTCCAGTCCAAAAAGTAAAATTTCTACAAACGGGACAAGAATGCTACTTAAAAGTCGTGGGTAAACCAGGTGTACTTCAGCCAAAATTCTTGGGACCATTCGAGGTGGTAAGGAAGCTTAGGAATAACAATTACCTATTAAAGGAAATTGCATTCCCAGATAAAGCGACTATTAAACGCCACATAAATAAATTATTCTCACCAACGAAAGTGGAATCACAGACTATACACATAAATTCCTAGATAGGGAAGCGAGAAATTTTTTTTCTCTTTTATTGCTCTCGAGGCAATATGTATATATTTATTTTAAATTTTTATCGTTTATAGATGTCTTATTTTTCTTTAGTTTAGTACACATTTTATAATTTTCCATTATTGTTTATTTACAGTACATTGAGGACAGGTTACTATTTAAAAAAAAAAAAAAAAAAAAAAAAAAAAGATCATTTAGGGAGGATACTGCAAGTTTTTTTTTCTTTGCTACACAGTGTACTACTGAGGGATTTGGCTCGTCAGAGGGAGTTATGAACAAACATGCACGTTAAATAAAAAATAATAATAATTACGGTAAAAATAAAAACAGAGGCAGCCTTGCCAGGGTATCACCCTTTCAAACCCATTTTATACTAATTTATATAACAAAACAAAAAAATTTTTTATTATATAACCTTACCCCCTCTACTAAAAGTGAAAATAAAAGTCTTGATATGTAGCACAAAACATATAACTAATCGATTTAAAATTACAAGTCAACATCTATTCACTCGGCGACACAAATATAAATAATAATAATACAACATTTTATATTGACCAATATTTATAATAATTCATCCTTTGCTTAAAGCCACGGATTGACGAATCCACTTGAATTATTATAACAAAAAAAAAATCGGTCAGATTTTACAAAATTATTTTAGTTTAATATTTGATATAATCTATAACTTGGTTAGAACAACGCGTTTCAATTTTAATTTTAGAATAATCGTACGATTTCATATTATAAAACAAACAAAAAAAAAAAAAAAAAAAAAAATTTATTAGTTGTCCCTAAGGATTAACATTTCAGATAATTTAATTACAAAAAAAAATAATAAATAAAAAAAAATACCATTGAACGTTTCAATTATTACAAAACATAAATTGGATGTTTAATTTATACCTTAAATATTTAGGTAAATTATTTCATACTTAAAAAATAATAATAATAAAAAGGTGTTGGATACATGTCAATGATCATTTCAGCAATTTATTGGATGTTAAAGTCTCGTTTTTGCAGGCGAAATTGAGACTATCTGCGCAGAGCATCTAATAATGCATTTAGCTGAGATATTTCTAATTAACTAAATTTCCAAACTTTACAAAAAAAAAGAATTTGTTTAATTTTTTTTTTCTAACTATATGTAATATTTTATAAAACAAAAAATAATAAGAGAAAAGAAAAGCGAACGCTCGCTTTCGATTCCTTAAATATGTATATTTACACGTTAATATATTTTACAATAATAATAATAAGAAGAATAAATAATTAAATAAATATTTTACAATTGCATGCACATTTTCGTTTGTGCAAAGCAACGCTCGCTTGTTCTCGCTAACTTAAATTGTAACTAGAAAATCAATATTATATTAAAAAATATATATATATTATAATACATTACGTTTTTATACACAATATAAATAAATAAGTAAATATATAAATTGACGAGAAGATAGTGCGATGCAAACGGATTTGACCACGTTACACGTGTACCGATTTTTTTTTTTATAGAAAATATTAAGCAGATATACAGATTTAAACATACCTCATTTTTTTTTAAATCCAAGCCGGGTATACACGACTTTTTTTTATTTTAATCACACCTGTAATCTTATTTCAACAATAAAATACAGATAGCTGAATTTTGGCGAGTAATCCAAAATCTGCACAGACACACGTGCAATCAAATCGTTTCACTGATTTTTTTTTTTTTTCCCCACTGTCAGTAATACAGGAGTTTAGTAAACGTCACCCACAGGTGAGGAAAGATACCTAATACACGGCTTATCATTTCGCAAATCGTCCCCTCGATACAACTGAATCCGAAGGTAGGGAGATGAGTCATTGTCCACAGGTACGGTCACCTAGCTGTCATTCTCTATCCTTCCGCTTAGCGGTGATGGATTAGAGGGAGAAAAGATTACTTTTTTTTTCTTTTTCTTCTTCTGCCTTGTTTTTTTTTTTTTTTCCCAACCCCGTCCATTCCAAGGCAGGCAGTTTAAAAGGGTATTGTGTTTGACTTTATAGATGGATATTTAAATTTTTGGTATCGAAAGAAGAAAACAAATTTTCATTTTTTCGATCTGTTTCTTTTATGAAAATATATTATTATTGAGAATATCTTTCATTCAGAAAAGTAGCCTTTTCACATATTCCAAAACAATTGTTTTAGTAAGAATGATAAGATTTTTTTTTTTTAACATAACATTTTCTTTATATATATATAAAAAAAAATAAAGAAGTTTTCCTTTCTGCTCAAGAGAAAATAATTCATGTGAGAATTAGATTATAATGTTTATAATACAGATTGTAGTACAACAGACATGTGATTATATAGATGTGTTTTCTCTCAATGTTTTTCATATATTATATAATTTTTTTTTTAATTGTATGGTATTCATTATCAATGCATACAGCTTACTGATTATATTGAGTATTTGTTTTAAATGATTCTGTATATTGTGTTTCAACGTATGGGTACCTAATTAGCCTGTAATAATTAAAATAAAAGATTTGCCAATTTATATGTATGTAATAACTAAAAATATAAGAGTGGAAAAGAAAATTAATTTTTTTTTCTTTCTTCTCTCGGGCATGTTATTTTATTATTTGGCTTATTCAAATGTTCCTGCTTTATTTGGATTTGGACCTATTAAAACTCAAAATTTTAATAAATGTTTTTGGAACAATGGAAATTGAAACCAACTACACATGATAACTTGCTGAAGAAGTCATGTCTTTCATCAGATTTTTCAACAGTGAACTTTTGATTACGCTTTATTTCACCAATGTGTAAAACTTTTTTCTGGTGTTGCAAACCTACTTACACTCCAAACCTAGTGACACCCCAGCTTATCCCAAGTTCCTAGACTTTTCCATGTGAACATTTTCAGTTTTGATCTTCAATATAATACGACGATGGACTTTCATCGAGTACTTTGTGGCTATATATATATATAAAAAAAAAGATACTGTGGACCTTTTTTTTTTCTAATGTCGGGGGAAGAGATGATGGTGAGAAATACCACCATCTAGATCTAAACTAGCACACACTATAAAAAAAAAAAGTATTTGGTTTTTTTTCTGCATATTAACAGAGTATTTGGTATCATTTTAATCAGTGAACAGTGAACAATACAAATTAATGATCCATTTTAGGATCAGCGCATACAGATAGATAATTGTGGAACAAAGTGAACCACGGCAGTCAAGGAAATATTTGGTTTTCCGTTCCCACGAATGATTTAACTACACCTAATAAAAATGTCATGGAGAAAATTGTCAGAACAATAATATGACACATTTATTTATGAGAGCTTAAATAGGCACGAAGACCTCACAAGTCAAAGCATCTTTACCTCCCAGACACAGCACGGCGTCAAGAGGAATCGCTATTGTACCGACGGACCTATGAAACACTCAAGGGGAGTACCAAATTTCTCCCGCATGCCAATGGGCATCTCTCTAAAATCAGAGGTATGGCCGAAACATGCAAATTTTCAAGAAGTTAAAACGTATAAGGCCTTAATTTTATGTGAAAAGGGAAAAATGGTTCCATCCCTTTTTTTTTGCTCCACGAAAAGAATGTGATTTTTCTTGAGAGTTCAGATTCAAAAAAGATGGAAAAGTAGAAGGTTGACTGCTCTCTAACTAAAAAAACAGATTTTGAGTGTGTGTGCCAATAGATGGAAATGTACGCGCTAAGAAAAAGCGAAAATGCGTCAGCCATTACCTCCTGCTGTCAACGTTATCTAGTAATATAAGGTAACAAACAATCTTCCTTCACCATTGTTCCATTTTATTTAATTAAGCTATATTCTTTTAATAATACGAATTTAAGTGTGTATGAAGATCCTACCCCGATCTAAACATAAAAAGGCTAATCAAATAAATACTTCTAGGGTATGGAACTCTGCCTTTCAAAATCGAATTTGTGAATTCGGTAAGATAAACTGTAATTCTCAGAAAATAAATGTTGAGAATACAGTTCTCAACTAGGATTGAATATTTTTATTTTTTTTTAAACATTTATGTTTGTTTTTAATCATATGCTTATAATTACCTTGTAAATAAACTCAATTTTATATTCAATTAATTTTAGTCAGTTTTCCTTTTGTTTACTTAATTTATTGAATTAATATTAAGTCTTTTATTTTAGGAAATGTTTTCTTTAATGTTACAATCTAGGTTTTAAAATAAGCCATTATTTATTTAATGTTACATAACTCTCTGCAGGTAACCTTTGATGATTGTAATTGGCTCAAAGAGGATCCGAACTTCAAAAATAATTCACAACGCAACTTTTTCTTTTCTATAATTAATTGATAATTTGTCTAATAAAATTTTCTAAGTATAAATTATCATATCAGATACTTAGAGTCATAGGTGCAAAATAAATACTATACGTCTCGGATAATTTAAAATACTCATATTAATCAATTAACAGCAATATAGTGGTAAATCCTATGCAGTCAGACTTAAATTCAAATAATTTAATTGATCACTCTGTAGCATTCCATCACAAATTAAACCCAGTATTGGTGAATACTTATATATCAAATTAAGTTATCAGCAGAGCCGAAAACTTGAACTTGTTGTACGCTGTGTAGTAAAGTGATAATTCACATCTTTTGTAAAATAAGCATGGCAATTATAATAAATTTCTGCAAGTAAAAGAATAAGTAGCCAATCTCCTATTTTCTCATTTTACTTTTGCAAATAAATACATAGCAAATTCGAGCTAAAAAAGAATGAAAAGATAACATCTGCTCAACAGCTATTGTGAAAGAATGTATAAGAGAAAAAGAACTAATTGGTGTAAAAAAATATTAAGCACAGAAAGAGCTTCTTCAGAAGAGGTTAAATAAATATTTTTTTTTTCTTTTTTTTACTTTTGAACTTATACACACCAAATAAAAAAATATAAAAAAATAAGTTACGGATTAAAAAGGCATCAAATACTTTCCTTTTCTTAATTTAAAACACTACTAATAATCTCCACTGAGTAGTAATAATGCTGCTATTTAATATTTTGAAGATTTCAGATACAGCTGGTCATTCTTATATTTACTCTGTATATCATATATTCTAATACGAGCAAATCTTGTGTGTGGTTATATATATATATATATATATATATATATATATATAATTATAATATCTATGAATTTCAAAAACATATCAAGTTCTAATATCATTTAGCATCATGCCACTAGAATTATGAAATACTGAATTATTTTTAAAACACATGTGGGTGCAGCCAGGCTGACGAGTACATCCACATATGTTTTTTCATATCCAATTCTTGATTGGTTCTCTTGTCGTCCAGTTTTCCACTGAATAATGTTCATAATTAATTTATTAATCCATTTGTGTTTACTTAATAGCAACTCCAATTTATAATTTTTTTTTTCTCTTTTCTCTCTCTTTCTTTTTAAATGTTCTTCAGGTATGAGTAAATTTGGCTAATTACCATTGAAGCACATGCTATGGTAATTTTATGATTGCACAAGTTAATTATTAGCTATGTGGTATTCTGATTACACATTATCATTAATTATCTCTTTGTAGATTTTAGTAGAATGATATTAGAACTTGATATGTTTTTGAAATTCATAGATATTATAATTATTTAACATTCTATAAAATTATGCTGCATTGCGCAAATTGGTATGGAATGGTTTTTACATATTCTTTTCAATATTCTTTTCAATTATAGCTGGTTGAAAGTATTGAGTTTTATGATACCATAATTTTGCCTAGTTGGCATATAAATCAATTTGATTAACTTCTATATATATATATATATATATATATATATATATATATATATATATATATATATATATATATATATATATATGCAAATTTTATCTTAAAAACTGCTTTAACGATTTTGACAAAATTTTGTATCCTACCATTTTCGGCCACGAGAAGACTATTGGGCTGGGTCAGATGTTCGAGAAAATTTGATTAGTGGGTCATTTTTGGATCAACGTGGGTCAAGTTAATTTTATCTAAAAAACGGTTCTAACGATTTTGATTAAATTTTGTATTTTTTTAGTTTCGGGCACGAGAAAATCATTGGGCTAGGTCACATGTCCCAGAAAATCTGCTTAGTGGGTCATTTTTGGGTCACTGGGGGTCAAGCTAAATTTATCTAAAAAACGGCTCATACTATTTCGACTAAATTTTGCATCCTATGGTTTTCGGGCACGAGAAGACTGTTGGATTAATGCATACATAGTTTTTTCATTTAAAAAAAAAAATTCTTTTTGAAAAATCGGGTCAACCAGAACCCAGTCCTAAAGACTCAAAAGTCAACCCGAGACATTTAAAGTCAACCCAATCCAAAACGACACAAATTAGCGTCAACTCGACTGTCAAGTTTCAGATCGTAAAATCTGCGTGCCCGACCTAATGCAGGACTCTGCTACAGGCTATATAACAATTTATGACATAGTATTTTTAGAACAGTGTTAGCTTTTTTTTTTTTTTTTTTTTTTTTGTGGGGGAGGGGTTAAAATGCATTTGTTTTGTAAAATATTTAGTGAAAAAAAAAGGAAAAAAAAAAAGAAAAGGAAAAAGAAAAAAAAACCTGAATTAATAAGCATGATGCATTCAGTTATTAGTTGTTATTGCTATTATTAAATTCCGAAATAAATGTTTCTATAGCGAGATTTAGGGATCGGAGAACTTATACCGGAAAAATTAATGAAGTGGTGATTCACTCGAAAAAATATTCCGATTGAATCCAAACCTGAAAATTCAATTTTGAAAAGGATATAAGTCAACTATCCCAAAATCTCTCCATATGGTATGATCTCAAGAGGTAGTGACATTGCGTTGTAAAGAAAAGTTAAATTAATAAAAGTTAAAATTAAACGTTGGAGTTATAGAATTTAAATTAAAAGCTTATTTGTAAGATTTAAGTTTCAAAATGATTCTTCCAGTAGTTGATCCATCTAAGTGCTGTATCTGGTGAAATGTAAAAAAGGAAAAACAAAAAACTCACCAGATAGATACCACATAGTAGTTTATTCAATTTCAAATCGTGCACTCAATGAATTTCAAACAAATAGAGAACAATACCTATATATTTCACAATCTTCTAATTCACAATATTTCTCACAAGATACCAACTTTTGATGACATTTCAATATATAAAAATTGCGTAAAATGTTCAGTTCTTAAAAATTAAATTATAATACTATTCGTTTAAATAAGAATATTGTCTTTAGTTCTAATTTTAATATTGCTGCATTAAGAAAGTTTATTATGGTTGAAATTATCTGTAAAAATATGGCAGAGTCTAGAGATTAAAAGCGACTGTTCGTGATCAATGAGATTCGTAGCCTTGAAGTTACAATTGGTGAATGAAGGATCTTAAAAGATGGAAAGTTCGCTGACTGAACTGGAAAACTGTAAGAGATGATTATATCTCGTAAACGCTGCTTGTTTCAAACTTATGAGAATTCATCGAAGGAATGAATGAGAAATAACGGCACTGAATACCGAAGATCTGATGTTGAAGTTGTAGAACGAAATTAAATTATTCATAACGAGAAATCGAAGACCGAAATCTGGTCTAGATGATAATTCATTATTGTAAGTATTCTGGAAATTGGCTGGCACTTGAAGTTTAGTATGTCGGAGTTATTTTGCTAAAATTCAGCAATGAAATAATATCAGAATTGCAGATAAATATAGTTGATCAGAGAAATTGTAGAAAAAAATATTGCAAGTTTTTGTGTAGCATCTAAAAAGTTAATGAAAAATTTTTTCTTTCGGAAGCCTGCATACTTTGACGATCGCTGCTGAATCTGCTGTCAAAACTCCCGATCTAACTGGAGAACTCTTCAACTGCCAAAAACTACTGAACTGCTGCTGGGCCAGGGGCCCAACAGCCTATATAGGATGTTGTTCACTCGTCAAATACGTCTGGAGAAGTGATTATTTCCAGATCTCTCAAAGTACGGTTGAACTTTCTAAGATTTGAAAATCCCTCCAATCAGATAACAGCATTTCCCAATGGCTCCAAAATGTGCCATCACGCGTGTGACACCACCTGACGGAGTTTCAGCAGAAGCTCACCCACGCAGTCAAAGTTAGATATTAATGGTATCGCACCCCTTGACGACACGTCATCTAGAATGTTCCGCGCGCTTCTACTCTCACCTTGAATTGGCCTGAAAATGACCTTGCACACCACGAGTCATTGACACAGACAAAATGTGCGGGAAGGGGTAGTTGTTTACACTAAAATATCTGAAAATCTCTCAATGGCCGTCCTCAGTGAAAATCTACCAACTTCAAAACAAACTAAAAAAAAGTAATGAAAAATCCATAACTCCCAAACTTATGGATGAAAATAAATGAAATTTTAGCAATCATAATAAAATAAAAAGTTCTTTCCACCAGATATGTTTTGAAAGTAAAAATATTTAATTTAAAGAATTTTGAAAAAGTAATTATTGGACTAAGAAAATCTGAAACTATGTATGAAAAGTTCGTGATTCTGAAAGAGAAATTTTGCATGAATCAAAATCAGTGAATCTGAACTTTCCGAAAAGAATAAAATTAGCGATTAACCATTTTAAATAAATATTATTGAAAAGGAAATACGCTGTATTTTAGAATAATTATTTATTTTAGACTGTTTGTTATTAAGATGGATATTATTTAAAAGTTATAAAAAGTGAGTTAGAAATATTTTTCTTTTAAATAATTTGAAGTAAAGTTAATTTAAAGGAAATAATTTAAAGTAAATATTGTAAAGTAAATATATTGTAAATGAAATTTGAAATGAATATCCTAAAACATATGTAATGGAAAGATGTAGATACTAAATTATACTCTTACCAAAAGTAAACAATTTTAAAAAGAATGTTTGATTTAAAATGAAAATAATGAAATTTAGCTTAATAAATTTAAATGAATTTAATGAGTTTATTTAAATGGATGAATAAATTAAAGTTAAATATTAAAATACTGAATAAATTAAGAGTAAAATTTTAAATCATAACAGTTTCTATTAAAGTAATTTTGCTATTTGTATTATTAATTGTTTATATTTATTTATGTATACATGTAAAAGGGAAAGTATTCTTTTTAAACTGTGTACTCTCATGGGGGAAAAAAAAAGGGGAAGGACTTTTGATAAATAGACGTGATAAGATAGTGGAGTCGATTGATGACAAAAATATTTTTGTCTGTTTAAAAAAGTATACAATACAGGAAAACTTTAAAATAATTAAATTATTATGTGCAAAAAGTATTAAATGGAGAAAATTGCGTCATATTAAAAAAGCCCAAATAATAATATTGCCAAACACTTTCAACTGAATAACATATTTACACGTGAATATTAAACAAGAAAAAGAAAACCTTTAAAATAAGTAAATTACATGCGAAATGCATTAAATGAGAAAAATTACATCATATTTCAAACGATATTCTCATAGCATCTGAAAAGAAAACTTTTCTTCTAGACGTTATTATAAAAGTCCAGGAGGAAGCGATATTTTTTACTTTCAAATTCGCTGATTTTTAATGTGTGATAGAATTTACTTAATCAATCACGAATTAAGGCATCAGTTGTCATGACCATGGTGAATGCGGTCTTGAGAACCAAAAAATCTTCAGTTAAATGGAAATGAATGGCAACCTGGTTACAAAAGATCACCACTGGTCATGATAATACCATTCAATCTTATGTAATCGGGTAATATTTTTAAAACAAAGCTAATTAGTGCATCTTTATAACTTGTGTGGTCTGGATGGGGATTTGTAGTTCATAGTGGGCAGAGCTCACCTCCATGTAATGGCATTCAAAGTTTAAATGAAATTTTGTTTTCTTATTAAGAGTATTTTTTAAATATTACTCACGTTTTAAATAGGTGATAGATAATCTTACTGGTCTGGAATCCATTTGAACATTTCACTACAAAGTTTTAAAATTTATAAAACATTTCTGAAGAATAAAATAGAAAAATTCATAATTAAACTGAATGAATGGAGATTCATTCAGTATGCTATTTAATTGCAACTAGGATTATTTTTCAAAAAGGAAGCGGGGGTAGAGGGGGGGAGATTTGAGTTCAATAAGACCAGTTAAAACTGAATATTTATGAGCTATAGCATATGTATAATAAATTCTTATATGGTATTTTTTGGTGTAGTGATACTTTTTTATGGGGGTTTTGATGCAAAATATTTAATTTGATCATTATGTGTCTTGTCTTTCTTGAATTGTTTAAATTTTTTAATATGCACTATTTTGACATAAATCTGTGTCTGTTTTTACATAATAATAAATAAACCTATTTCATAAGTTGACTATTTGTGCATCGTGTAAAATTTGCAAATTTTACAACATAGATAAACAACATGATATAAGATCAAAATAAGGCGAAGCAAGAAAAAACTCCATAAAAAAAAATAGTTAAAATGTCTTATAAAAATGTTCATAAATTTTTCTAAGAATTTATCCGGGAGAGAGTTTTTAAATCTATTTTTATTATTTAAATTGTGCATTCTGTCATGATTATTAAACAATGGGCAGCAGTGTTGGAAAAAAAAATCAAAGAATCAGTTCAACTTTACGAATGATTCAAAAAAGAAAAAAAAAGAAGAACTGATAAGAAACAAATATTAAACAATTTGAAAGAAGGGTATGCAAATATTTGAAATATATGTATAGTATATATGTAGGGGAGACCGGTACACACTGGACCTATAGGCACAGTGGACCACCCCCTAATATTTTATTTATTTAAATTTTTTTTAAGCTTCTCTTCTATCCTAATAGACAACAGCACTGCACTGATTATTTAGAGCCTTCAGAAAATATGTTTAGCTCAGATTGAAATATTTTATCCTGATTGGTTGTTTTGAGCTTCTAAAGGTAAAATTTTTCATCATCATATTTTTATTTTTTTAGTAATTAAAGATTGTAGATAAATAAGATAAAACAGCTTTTTTGCAAAGCTAAGATACTTGTTTTTATTTAACTTTATAGTTAATAAGTTTAAAGGAAAGCTATAAACAATATTAATATGATTATTTATTGAACTTCAACATGGGGCACAGTGGACCCCCCACTCTTGGGGCACAGTGGTCCACAATCAACTTTACTCCTGTAATGCAGAATGTTCAAAATATTTAATAATTTCTTATTTTCTATAAAGAAATACTGTTTTAAAGTAGTTATTTAACTGTAAAATAAAGTAAACAAAGAAAAATAACAATTTATTTGACATAGTAAGAAATATTTTGTTTTGTATTTACTGCCTTTGATAAATATAACTTTAGTCTAATTGGTGATGATTCTATTCAAGTAAGATTCATGAGATGCAAATTGAATGGAAATCAGTTTATTTTTCCCAAAACTGTACATGAATCTGCTGTTGATGTCAATGATTTCATACTGTTGCTCCCAGACCCAAAAGTATTTCAGGAAAATTCCAGGCTCGATCTTACTCATAAGTATTTTGGAATTTCATTTGCAAATTTTAATGTGCGCTGATTTTTTTTGTACTTAAGTAATAACTTCAACTAAATTGCAATTGTTCCTGTATTAATCTGTTATTATTTTCAAAATATAATTATTTTTTGTTTTTGTTAAAAATGTTATTTGTAAATTTATATTACCATGTTATTTTACGGGTAAAGGAAAAATAAAAAAGAATTAGATTAATGAAAAATAGATTTATATTGTATTTCAAATAATACGTAATAGTGGTCCACTGTGCCCCAGTAGTGGGGCACACTGGTCCACTTTACGGGTGCATATAAAAGATTTTTTTTTTAAATGTATTGAAAACTATGTTCTGAGAAAATTATGATGAATGTATAAAGGTTTAAGGAACATTCAAAAATATTTTCATGGAGATCGGTTTATCCGTTAAAGAGAAAGAAAAATTTAACTGAAAAAGTGGTCCACTGTGTACCAGTCTCCCCTACATATAGCAAAGTTGTCCAAAGAGCTTGAGCATCAATGGAAACAAAATTTTGTATTGTGTACAACAAAGGCAAATTATTTAAAATTGACCACAATCCTCTTTCAGCTCTAGAAAAGAAATTCAATCTGAAATATCTAAATGACCATAATATCAATAAAAATATTAAATCTCATATTGCAATATGGTAGAATTCGAAACGATCATAAAATTGATTTAATGAATTTTGAGAAATAAATATTTCTTTAATTCTCTAAATAAATTTGGACTTGAAAGTATTAAGATACTCTCTTGAAAAATAAGATTATTTTAAAAGATATACTTCAATCACAACTATACATCTAAAAAAAATACTTGATTTATTTTACAACACACCAAAAGAAGTTTTGAAAATATTTGCCTCCAGAATGTCTTGTAACCGATTTCTCCTATCTTAGCTTATTAAAGGTGTCAGTCTGTTAGGTCTCAAAATCCCCTTTCCAATGTTAAACCTAAGGACGTGGGCTGCATTTTTATTTTAGAAATATCTCATCCAAAAATTTATATTTTTAACATATTTTTACTGTCTACTCTTCTTAAAAGATGTCTCCTTCTTTTCTAGTTGATAAAATATTTCTAAAATATATGCTTAATTTAATACTTTATGTATTAAAATCTTAGCAAAGCTGCCGAGCTTTGAGTAAGATTTTAACATTTCAAATAAAATTAAACATATTGTCAACTAAAAAAGAAAGAGCTATCCTTTAAGGCTGTTGGTCAGTGAGATCTCAGATCCCCCTCGCTAATGTTAAACCTGTGCGCATGGAATGCACTCTTATTTTTAAAATATCTCATCAGGAAATTTATATTTTTAAGTTCGTTTTTCTTTGCTCTCTTCTTAAGGGATATCTTTTTTTTTTTTTTTTTTTAAGCTGTCAAGATATTTCTAAAATATATGCTTATTTTAATATTTTATGTGTTAAAAACTGGTGAGCTGAGAGTACAATTTCAACACTTAAAAAAAAAAAAAAAAATTATATATTTTAGAAAAATTTTGACAACTGAAAAAAAAAAGAGAGACATTCTTTAAGAAGAGAACACAGAAAAAAGAAGTTAAAAATATTAATTTACTGGTGAGATATTTTAATAATAATAATGCATTCTACACCCATAGGTTTAACATTAGCGAGGGGAATCTGAGATCGCACTGACCAACAGTCTTAAGAAAAGTACACAGAAAAAATAAGTAAAAAATATTAAATTCATAACGAGATATTGTAAAAATAAGAGTGCATTCCATGCCCATAGGTTTAACATTGATTAGTGAGGAGAATTTGAGATCTCACTGAGCAACAGCCTTAAGTATTTTTATATAATTTTAGCTTACACATAAATCCTGTGTTACTTATACTATTTTAAATTTTATCTATATTGCTGTGACTCTGTTTTAATGCATCAATATTTTAAAATAAAACCATTTGAGCCAAATACTCACTTGAAGTTGTTCTAGTTCTTTAATTGTTGCTTCAGCATTCATTCTTAACTCATCAAGCTGCTTCTTTTGTTTTTGTTCATGACGCTGCTGTTCAGCTTTATACCTTTTCTTTTCACCATCCTGAAACTAAAATTTTATATGGTTATCAATAAATTTGACTTCTTGATAATGCACAGTTTTTAGTTAATAGTGATGAACAATATAGTCTTATTTCCATATGGTCCAAATAGATAAGCACAAAATGTGCTTATCTATTTGGGGAATATGACATAATATTTAAATCTTGCTGAAAAGTCAAATAAAATTTGACAGTTTCATTACTTCTGAAAAAGGCATGCCAAGTCATCCAATAGGCAGGAAATGTTTACAAAATCAATTATTCTTTTTAAACTAATGAAGATAGAAAGGTGATGTTTTTGATATTTAAATGCAAATATATAAAATTAATTTTAATATAAATAAAAAATAACTCTATAATGAAAACAAAGCAAATGCTTAAAACAATATAGCATAACTATTTTAAATTTATTCTTATTTTTATTATTATAAGGTTATTCCCAATAATTTATTGGATCAAAGTCAGTCCTCATCTGGCTTGCATAAGTATTAAAAGTAATTTAAACTATTTATCTTGAATGAGTCTTGTGAAAAAACTAAGTATGTAGTTGAGGATTTGTTTATGCCTTTTTTTAGATAAATTTGATTTGATTAGAATTTAAAAAATAGTAAATTAAATCAAGAAAAAAAAAATGTATCATGCATAGATTGTGACACATTCCAACACTATGTGCATAAACAAAACAGTATGTTTTATATGTAAAGTTGCATGCATTACAATATAAAAAATTCATCTATTAATATAGAACACATGCAAATTATCTAGCACACATAAAAATTATTTTAAATTAAATAAAATTTAAAATGAATTCAATATAAAATTGGAAAAAAAAGGCAGTAATTGATACTGCATTTCTTTGAAATTCTATCAAAATTGCAGTGCATCCTATCAATACACTGTATGAAACTACATAAAGTATGTATAAATATAACATTTCATTTAAACTTCGTATAACTTCTCTTCTATCGCAGTCAGGGATATTGTGAGACACAATTCTAAACTTTTCATATTCACTTTTGATTTGTTGATTCTATTCCCAAGAAAAAACTAATTCATGTTTTTCTGTCTTTTATCTGTTTATTGATAAAAAATATTGCATATCTAAAAAAAAAAAAAAAAAAAAAAAAAAAAAAATTAAATAAAAACCTTGTCTTATATTAGTCCCATTCTATGAGGACTACCCACTGAATGGGGTAGCTCCCATGGAACTAAACCCTGTTAGGGTTTTAATTCCCCCAGACCAATATAACCCATAGAGCTCTCTCCCTGCCCACCGAGGTTATAAATTTTGTCAACTGACACTGATATGGGTTGTTGGACTTCATGATAATTAACAGTAAATAGCCTTTTGACAGTACAGGGAATAAGCATTAGATACTCTCTGAGAGGAACAGTGTTTTTTCTGACTGATAAGCCCCTTAATCTTAAATAGACTTTTTATAACACGAAAAGCAATGGATCTTTTATATGCTTATATTTTTAAAATATTCCATATTTGGAGTTGCATGCAGCTAAGCAGCCATGCAAATTTAGTAAATAACCTCATAATTTAACTACTAGAGAAAGACCTCCTTGCTTAAAAGTAAATGAATATTGCAATATCAATAAGAATATGTTCATTTTGTTTTACAAAGGTAAAATTTAAATCGAACAAAGTTTGCCATTTTGGTCATTTACTAGCACTGTTTCCATTTTAGGCATCTAGTAGTTGGCCTGTCCCTAATAATTATATAAGGCGAGAGCACTAGTAATTGACAATTTAGTGGGAATTTCTTCAAATTTAATATATTTTTTCTAATTATTAAAATTTTTCACAAATATGCATAAATACCAATTAATATATGAGGATTACTAATCCAAAAAATAAATTCCTGTTTTCTTTTCTACAATATATATTATTAACAGTATAAGTTGAAAAATTAGGTTACACTAGTAATTGATCACCTGGATCTAGTAACTGATCAAGCTGCATCAGTCCAATTCTTTTTCAGTGCAAAAATCAAAATCTAAATATTTGTATTAAAATTTACTGCTAAAAGAATTGCTACAGTTGCAACTGTAGTACAGACTGTTTTCAGACAGTACTTTTCAGTACAAACTACCAAAAGATACTGTGTGATCAAAAAGTCAGGAAAAAATTTTTAAATCAATAATTTACAAATTAAAGATGCCAATTTCAATATTTAAATGCAAATACAGGGTCCCCAGTAAAGTCTTTTTACATTCTCTTAACTTTTGAACACCTGCAGCTACAGTCATAAAAATGGTGTCTATGTACAGAAAAGTGGCCATGTCCTATTAGATGAGACTGCTTACAGCACCTCCTAGCAACAAAATAAAGAGTTAGTGTACCAATTTTGAAAACTATATGAGATATGGGAGAACTTTGAATTATAAAGTTGTACAGCAACGTTGATTTAATATGAAATGATGTTTTGTAGATGTAACTTTGGATAATAGTATGCATACAATGTAGGGTTGCCAGATTTATCTCTTAAAAAATGGAAGATTTCATTGACACTAGTTTGTTTTTCTTTTATCAAATTACTGTCATTTTTCACATCCTACTTAACTATATTCAATGTGCCCATATCTTCTTTAAAGAATTTTCTTTAAAAACAAAGCATTATTTATGTTATAACTGTTATTTTCTAACTGTATTTGTGTTACATTATTCTAAGAATACTGTTTAATTAAGTTTGCAGTCACATTTTTGGGGTAAAATGTGCATCAAAAGTGAAATTTTTGAAGCAAATTGAAAAGGTAAATTGATAAAAATTCTTGAAATTATAAAAGTCAGATAGATTTTTGATATGCAGGATATAAAACTTTTTGCAAGTTAAAATACCTTCATGTTGCTTGGATCATCCTGCCAATACCTTTTCCCCAGTTGCAAGCAAAATACTTTACATCCACACATTGCTGATTCTTTCGGATCAGGTTTTCAGTCACTTTGCATTTGGAAAATTGAAATTGGAATTTGGAAAATTGTTGAAATGGAATTTAGTCAGTGGTACATTAAAATAGCTATGTCGTAAAAAACTGAAGTTTTTCACTGTCTGACGCAACATGTTATTACTACTCTAGTTTGTTTTCGTAATATTGCTTTTATATTCAACATTTTTGAGTTTACACTGTGCAGAAAAAGTGTCTGCTTTTTATTTTAAATAAAACTATGAAAAGCTACAAGTACTGTGAACTTTTATTCAACTGATAATACTTTCACCACATATAACTCTGCTCTGGTCCAAATTTAAGTTGCTTATTCTCACCTGTTAGTTTTTTTTAAAAAGGAAGAAATTGTCGTATGGTAAAGGTTTAAGTGTACAACGTGCAATAAGCTTGAAAAACTTATAACTTAACAAAAGGAAAAACGGCAACCCTAGTACAATGCTCTTCTGTTTATTCATGATTTTCAAAATTTTTACATCACAAAAGTTGCAAAAAGGAGCAACTAGATGTCACTGGGTAAATTTAGCATTAGAGCTCAAGTTGTAGTATTCAATCAATAGTGTTTTGTGGTTTTGTTTAGTGAAAATATTTATTATCTCGTATTATCTTTTTCTGACACATTTCATGACATAAAATTGTTGGAAATTGCAAATAAAAATGTGCACAATGTCTTTTTGCACTAAATCTATGCTGCTACACAAATTTGTAAATGACTGTTTTTCTGTGTCTCATATAGTTTCAAACATACATAAACTCCAGACTTTGTTGCTAGGAGGCGTTGTAAGAAATCTCACCAAAAAGCTCATGTGGTCACTACATCTACGCATTATTTTTTATTACGGCACCTATCAACTACATTTTTATTTATTCTGGAACTTGCTTAATTTACTTGAATTGTGACTAAATATAAATTTTAATGCAGGTAAACAGAAAAATAAAAAGGTAAATCTTGCAAGAACAATAAAAATATTTGTTTGAGATTTTTCAGAAAATATAAGCTTTGTGTAGCATTATTTTTCATTCCACTCTCAATGCCACTTAACAAAAAAAAAGAAGAAGAAGAGAGTGACACAGTTAAAATATCAACAGGATGCAGTGCTGCAAATGACTTTGCATTTGCACTCAATATGGCTAGCAGATTAACTAAGCATTATGATTATATTGTGAAAAACAAAAAAGGGCGAAAAAATACAAGATATTGGAAAGAAAAGCATTCCACATCATCATATAAAAATGGGATTGGCACCAATCAATAACTAATGTCTAATATTTAATGCTACATGTATGCATATTCTTTCATGCAGCCTTGTATATGATCTATAGAAATTATACACCACTTAATACACAAAAAATTAGATAAGTTTAAAATTGCATATCACAATGGAAGACCCATTCCCAGCAAATATTGATCACAGTCAATCATGTAACTGAATTCTTTTGTACATCTCTGTAAATAAAGGGTAAATGGTATTCCATAATCTATAGAAAACATGTTGTAGTGCACCTTAGTGATAATTTTTAATTTCATTATGTTTGAAGTATCATAACATCATTAAAATCCACCGCAAACAATGTTTCCCTATAGATCATAATGTAATAGAATTATTTTATACACCCCAGAAACAAACTATATAAATGCTACTTATTCTATCATCTAGAGGAAGCATGTTGTAGTCCACCTCAGTGGTTCATATCAATCCCATTATGTTTGAAATATCATAACATCAATAAAATGCACCACAAACGATTTTTCCCCATAGGCCAACATGTAAGGGAAACATTTGTGTGTCCCTGTAAACAAATTATAAAAATGCTACACACTTCCTTTTAAATACCAAACATTCTACAGTAAAACTCAACAACATATAAAATTTATATGGCAATCTGAATATATTTATAAGAGTTAGAGCATAGACAGACAGACAAACTGAATTCATAGACACTTTTCAAGTATGTTAGAAATTAAAAAATAATAAATTTAAAAAGCACATTTAATAGTAATAATGAGTCCTGATATAGATAAAATGTATATGAATTACAAGTATATATAGATAAAATTATACTATCAGTAATTCAGATTTAGCAAAAACCATGTTTCATTAACTATAATCAAATTGTTTGTAATATTAAAAAAGAAAGAAAAATCATGCATCAAGCAGAATTATGAAGCACTTTCTAATATATTCAGAATATTATAACAAAACTTCACTGTTTAATAAGGTAAAAGATGATGTTTAAGTAAACAATTTGGAAAATGGATAACACATTTGAAAATCCAATTTCTGCAATTACAATCTATAGTTGGAAAAGTATCCAAATTCTTTTGTGCAGCCCTGTATATGATCAATCTATAAATTTATATATATACTACACAGTATGTTAAAATTTAGTATGGTTAGGAAACTCATAATGCAGTTGAAAATTCTCCTTTCAGTAATTTCCGTCAATAAGCAGAAATGTACTCTAATAATTTTGTGAAGCCCTGTATATGATCTATAGAACATGATTTGTCTGTCCCTGTAATTTATACATACCAAGTAATATGTAAAATATTAGTTAAATTTAGAAACAGATGCCACAATTGAAAACATACTTCCAGCAATTATTGCTTATACACAATACTGTAACCAAATTCTTTTGTCTGTCCCTGTAAAAAACAATAAATGTGCACATTATATTCTATAGTAAATACCTTGTAGTGAATCTTGGTGATATATATGAATTTCAATATGTATGAAATAGTGTAACATCATTAAAAATTCATCATTCTCAGGAATTTTTGGTCAGAATTGAAAGTTCAGTGTATCTCAATGTTGGAAATTAAATTGGCAAACTACACTGCTCAAAACAATTAAAGGATATTGCAGTTTTAGGTGGATTTTGTATCTGGGAAACTTTTTAGCTGATTGATACATGGTCGACAGACATAGTAGGTTATATGAGAATAAATTACACATGTTTGGCAGAAAAAAATGCATTTTATTGCGCATTTGTGTACAAAAGGAAAAAAACACAATTTGTGCATATGAGAAAAAAAGAATAAGAAAAGGTGTTTTCTTCAAAGAAAATCATTTTCAGTAGGGGGTATGGTTTCCATGGGCGGCCAGCAACGTTGAACACCTTTGAGGCATGGACTCAATGAGGCTATTAATGACGAGTTGGGGTATTCTGCCCCACTCTTCCAGAAGAGCTCTTTCCAGTTCTTGGAGAGTTTGTGGGGGTTGTTGGTGGCCAGAAACTCGTCTTCCTAGAGCGTCCCAAACGTGCTCGATTGGATTCATGTCTGGAGAACACGCTGGCCATTCCATTCGAACGATTCCTTCCTCGAAAAGGAAATCCTCCACCAGGTTTGCACGATGTGGCCTGCAGTTATCGTCCATTAAAATGAAGTTATCTCCGATTGCTGCAGCGTAAGGGACTACAATAGGTCTGAGGATCTCATCCCTATATCGGCGACCAGTCAGAGCTCCATCTCGAATAATGTAGAGGTCAGTGCGCCCGTCAATGGAGATGCCACCATACACCAACACTCCTCCACCGCCAAATCTGACACTTTCGTGCACGAACGCAGGATTATTCCTACTGCCACGGTCCCTCCAGATGAAAATACGCCTATTATCCGGATGCACAGAAAAACGGGACTCGTCAGAAAACAGAATATTGCTCCATTCATTTCTCCTCCAGTTGACATGCTCGGTTGCCCACTCCCTGTGGTCGCGACGATGCCTTGATGTTAATCTAACACATACCATCGGTCGGTGAGCATACAGACCTACAGCATGGAGCCGGTTTCGGACAGTCTGAGTTGAAATCGTGGTGCCTGTAGCCGAGCGAAGGTGTTGTTGGAGAAGAGTAGCGTTCATGTTTCGGTGTCTCCGAGCTGTTAACGCTAAATACCGATCTTCATTGGGCGTTGTTGCCCGTCTACGACCTTGCCCTGGTCTTTGGCCTGCACATCCACTCTCCAAAAAACGGTTCCAGATCCTGGAAATGACACTTTGTGACACTCCAATGGCTTGCGCTACTTCGGCTTGAGTTTGGCTCCCTTCTAACCTACCAACAATTCTCCAAGCTTCTGAATCTGTCAAATGACTTCGCTGAGACATCGTACTCATCGAAACAAAGCAATCACTGAATGCCGATCATCTTTGTCTTCATTCTCTTTTATCCAGTTGAAAGTCAAATTTCATTCGCTGCCGCTGAAGCGACGTTTTTGACGTCGAACTCAAAATTTGCATACTCCACAGTTTGAAAACCAGAAAAATTTGCATTTGTGATTCTCTTCTTCTATTTTCGGCAAAAAAAATTTCGTTTATATCTTTATTTTATATAAAACTTCAAATATCCTTTAATTGTTTTGAGCAGTGTATAACAAGGCCCCTTTAGTTTGTTTGGATAGATTTTTGTTTAAAAATATAAAATCATGTGACCATGTGAAGCAAGGACGTTTCGACCGTACTTTACTGTAGACTTGGGTAAGGTAAAAACATAAGGTATTTCATGTTAAACAGAATTAATTATTTAGATATTATATATATATATATATATATATATATATATATTAACTTTCAACTTTAACACATGACATAACAATTTTATATTCAGTACAATATAGTTCACAAAATTGATGCATAAATGTTGTAAAAAATGACGTAAATTTTAATTTCATGCTATTTTTCTAACTTTTTGTTATTTTCTGAGTAGCATCCCTGAAATCTGAGGTTCGTTTGCAAAAATAGACCAGAGCATGCTGCCGAAGGCAGTGGGATCCCTAATGTCTCAACAATTGGATATTTTCATTTCATTATCATTATTTCAGGATCATTCATGGTCGTCAATTGGATATTTTCATTTAAAAATATAAAATCATACAAATTCAAGTGTGTATGCTGCCAAAGGCAGTGGGGGCCCAAAACATTAGGTTCGTTTGGAAAGATTTTTGTTTAAAAATATAAACTTTTTCAGAATCTTTCATGCATAAATTTTTACAAAGCTGTGAATGAAACAATACATCAGTTTTTTACATTTCATAAGATAAATTAAGTAATATCATACTCAAACAAGAAAAATCGATATTTAGTCAAGGGACACTATTTATTTTCATCTTAAATATCATGTGCAATATGAAAAAATTTAAAATATGCAAGTGCGAATAAAAAATCATCAAAACTTTTAGATAGGTTAAAATTAACACTATACTTAAAAACGCTTGTTCAACAGGAGCCTAACATACACTTACAAAGATGCAAAAAAGCTGCTATCTTTATAGAGAGGAGAAAAAAAACAGCTCTTTTGCCTTGATATGATACATAAAGTGTAGTCAAATAAAAAGTTGAAAAGTAAATAATCCTTCATTGATCCCTGTTTACAGACAGTTGTGCTACAAAGCAAATGGCCAGTCTTTTTCATCAATCAATGGTCTTCAGATTTTTGAAATTTTGCATACATTTTCATTAAAAGTCACAATCATTTTTCACTGATTTCACATTCCCTAATTGATATACAATTATGAAAAGAAATTATCTGAAAAGTTCAAGCTTTAAGGTACTGCGTGACTATTTTAAATTTTCAGAATCATTCACTGATAGATTTTGACAAAGCTATGAATGAGACTGAAACAATATCTTCATTTTTCACATTCCAAAATTGTAAGTAATATCATAATCAAACAGCAAAAAAAATTGAATATTTAATCAAGGGATAACAATTATTTTGCTGTTATATCAAGAGTAAAAAGAAAAATTCAAAAATATGCAAATGTGAATAAGAAATCAGTGAAATAATTACTTGTTTTATGATCAACTGGAGCCTTAAGTTGCAGCTATAACTTGTACAAAAAGAATTTCTTTGTATGTTAAATATATTTTGTGACAACCAAAAGTGGAATATACAGACATTAATTCTTGGTTTTTGCAGTTTTGTGTTTCACTAGTCAATTACTGCTGCATCACCCCAGGTAAATATTAATTTTCATGAAATTTAACTTTTTAGGTTTTAACTTATGTAGAACATGGATCTACAACAAAAATTAACACTAAAAATGTTAAATATGTAATAAAATAAATAAAATCTATAGGTTTGATGGTTTATAATTTCTATGCAATTGCACAGAAAAGATATTTTGTATTAGGTAAGAATTGTAGTAATGTCAAACAAAGAAAATAGACTGAGTAGCAAAAGAATTTTTAAACAAAACCTTATTTTGAACTAAACAGTGGGGAGAAAAGATCTGCCCCCCCCCCCAAAAAAAAAGAAGAAAAAAAAAAAAAAAAACCTTTAAAAGGAATTAATTTTTTTTCTGTTTTTTAAAAATATAAAAATAAAACAAACGAAATCTAGTTTCCTAGAATCAAATTAAATAATTACTTGTTTTATTTTTTCTCTTTCTTCTTCAGGTGTCTCAGATAAGTTTGCATAGCTAATACGTAAACTTGCTCTGAACATCAGTTCTCGAGTCTTCATTTCAGCTCTTATTCTTTTAGGGAGTTGTCGCTTTTCAATTGCTTGTAACTTTAATAGTTCTTCTTCTTTGCAAGCATTCATCCTTTTAACCTGCTCCAATTCCTTAAAAGATACAAAAAAGGAAAAAATTAAGCTGTGTGCTCATAATTGATATCATTCATTGTACCAACTGAAAATACAAACTCAGCAACAAAGAAATCTTACTGTATATTTATCATGCTTTTTCTATTTGAAAATGTTAGAAAGTTCCAACTCCATAACATCAAAATACATCAGAAATAATAAAAAGAAAATATAAAAATTTCAATGAACATGGCCTATATCACTGCATTATTACTTAATGCATGTAACGTTAAAAGTCGATACCACTTAAATGTATCCTTTATTCCACATTAATGAAGTTCCATTACAACACCTATTAAAATAAAGCATCAAACTTTATTCTCTCAAACTAATTAAATAAGTGACTAAATAATAAGTAACTTATAAATGCTTTTCATAAGACTAAAATACTAATAAAAGTTGTGAAGAACAACAAACTTTTGCAATTTGGCCACCTCTTATATAAATTAAACCAATTAAAGAAATAGGGCTGCATATTTTACACATAGCCATTCACAACCATTCTCTCTCCCAACAGCAGTATCTTCCTTCCACTATCACATCAATAATAAAAAAAAATCCCTGACGGCTCGGCCTACAGGCACAGGTAGATTTCGAAGATGCAGATCGTGGGGCGCCTGTTTGTCAGGAATTGCGGAAGAAATGACCTTTTTACGATGATGCGGCAGTTGGAACCGCCTACTTCGAAACCTAACTTGTTTGCAGGCGGAATCGGCAGGGATTTTTTTGTTTTTATTTTTTTTTTTGCTATAACGGTTGGTCCTATAAAAAACTTGTAAATATAAAAGTTTTAAATAATATTAAGAGGATTAATAATAAATTTAAGTGGATTTGAAATCTTGAGAATTGGCGAAGTTATGAATTTTTTTCTTCTAAACCCCCCTCCCCCCCCCCTTAAGGCAATTTTTAATTATATCAAAAATACATAAATTTTCGGCCCTTCTCCTAGAAGTAATAATAACTTCAAACGGATTCGATACGTATCATAAGTAAGAAATTATGGGGTTTTTTCTGTTTCCACAAAAAGCCCCCCATCCCCCCCCCCTTGGTTCGATTTTGTCCATTAACGAACTTGACCGAGATTTTATGCCCCTTGATTTTATGTATCAGTTTCGAAAAGATGCGGGAGTTGGAACCGCCTACTTCGAAAAATAACTTGTTTGCAGGCGGAGCCGGCAGGGATTTTTTTTGTTTTTAATTTTTTTTTGCTATAACGGTTGGTCCTATAAAAAACTTGTCAATATAAAAGTTTTAGATAATATTAAGAGGATTAATAATAAATTTACGCGAATTTGATATCTTGTGAATTGACGAAGCTATGATTTTTTTTCTCTTAAAACCCCCCCTTTTTTCCCCCCTTGGGGCCATTTTTAATTATATCAAAAATCTGTCATACATACATTTTCGACCCTTCTCCTAGAAGTAATAATAACTTTAAACGGATTCGATACGTATCATAATTAAGAAATTATGGGGTTTTTTCTGTTTTCACAAAAAGCCCCCCCACCCTCCCCCCCTTGGTTCGATTTTGCCCATTAACGAACTTGACCGAGATTTTATGCCCCTTGATTTTATGTATCAGTTTGTAAAAGATTAATGCAGAATTTTTCCAGTTATCGTGGTCAGAAAAAAGTGACATAGATAGATAGATAGATAGATAGATAGATATATAAAGTTTTGAACTGGGGATGGTTTTGGGTTCTGGGAGTCATGATCGGCGTAGATCTGCAAAAATTTTTCAAAATTTCCAACTTAGGTGAGAATGTAATAGGTAGTATTTCTTACGAAATCTACCTAAAAGTAGATATTAACATATAAAATGAATAACAGTGTTGCCAGGGTTACCCTATAGCACATTATATAAACAAAAAATTTGAGAAAGCATGCATAAAAAAAAAGGTGATGGGTCCTTCAGGATGCACAATTTTTCCCTTGAATGATCACAAAAGACACATATTTTGTATTAAATACATTGAATCTCTCTTTATTTCTAAAAAAAGACCCACTTTTGTAAGAAAAGGATACCCATTTTTTTTTAGTATCTGGGTTCCAGAGACCCAGTATTTCAAAATCTTAGCGACATCACTGAATAAATTAACATAATTAGAAATGAAATAATAATTAATGATAACTGTCCCTGATAGAGAAAGTGAAAAACATGTGTACAGGGTGCGGAAAAAGTTTTGGATGGGCATAAAATCAATTATTTTCGAGAAAACTGTAAATGTCAACAATTTATTAACAAATATATTAAACTTAACATCATATAAATGGACAAGCAGATTAGATCTCAAAGTATCTGCCTTTTTCTTTGATGCATGCCCTTAGCCATTTTGGGACATCATTGACTGCTGCACGAAGTATCTCATTGGGAAGATTGGTCCATTCCTTAATCAATTTTGCTTTCAGATCATACAAACTTTGATGAGAAGTAACCAAGACCTTTGCCCTTAAAATTCCCCAAATGGAAAAATCCATTCGATTGATGTCAGCGAGCTAGCAGGCCATTCATCGGGAGAAATGAAGTCAATGTTCTTCGCCCTAAGTCAGTCAAGAGTCTTGTGCGTGCGATGGGCTGGTGCAGTCTTGCTGAAACACCCAATTTCGTCCAGAAGTGTTTTTGAGCAAAAGGCTTGAGTACTTTCTGCAAAGTAAAGCCATCCAAAACTTTTTCTGCACCCTGTAGCTTTAAAAGAAGGAAGAACATCAAAAGAATTCAGCTGTATAACGAATTTTTTAAATTAACTGGAGAAATTTATCGTAGGACAAAGGTAGAGATAATTAATGATTAAAAGAATGAAAATTCATCTGTGTGGAAGTGCACTTACAGATATTAAAATGAAGAATCTTTTTTTTTAATTTTGAATAATCAATTAATTTAAAAATTACAGAAAATCAGTATTATTCATTCTTTAACAGATAAAATAAAATATTAGGTCTACCAGAAAATTCTGTCCGTTTGGAAAAGTGAAAGAAAACAATATATTTTTCATACTTCTGAATATGGTCCGAAGTGGTTTCTTAAGCCAACTTAAGCTTTTCTGCAATCTCCAAAAAAGGATCTTGCTCTATCATGGTTTTGACAATATCATCATTGATCAAAGATGGCCAACTAGAGTGGGGCTTATCATTAAGATCGAAATCATCTGCTTTGATTTTTTCGAACCCTCTCCTGTACATTCTATCCGAAACTGCATCTCCACAAAAAATGTACACTAAATTTCGACACGAAGCTGTAGCATTTCTTCCCTGTTGGAATTCGTACAAAATATAGTGCCGTAAATTAACTTCATTACCCATGTTTACACAATTGCATCTCACTTAATAATGACATGAGACAGATAATTTAGAAGAACACATATGTATAAATGCAATGATAAAGAGAGACAGCCATATATATCTCAAATGAACACGTGGATGGGTGTTGAAACTTAAAATAACATTATTAGACAGAACTTTGCGGTAGACCTGATATATGTGATTGCAACATCACAGTATGCCTAATATTATATAGCATTGTATATATATTTGCCTAATATTGTATATATATTTATAAGATTGTATGCTGAAAGATTATACTTAGAGACCCTTTATTACTGGGGAAAATAAGACAGGAGACTTCCTTAGGACCATTAAAAATGAAATTACAGGGTTAATTTATAAGAAATTTGTAATAAAAGAAAAAGAAACTGTCAGTTGTGTATCAATTAATTACACATTTAACATATATTTATGCATCATAGAATATTTTTAAAAATGAAAACTCAAGGGTTAACGAGGATCAAAACTTCAACATGGTGTTCAGTTGCCATCAGCTAGTACTTAGAATCTAACATATTTGGAAAGTCTACTAATTAGAATTGTTAATGACAAAAGTGTAAGAGCAAATCAAACCATTTTTTACCTTTTCATGGCGCACCAACATTTGATGACGTTGCAGGAAAAATATATCTTTTAGCTGACGTTTTGACAGTTGATGTTTCTCTTGTAAATGCCTTTCTTCAAGCTCCCAAACTGCGGCTTCACGAGCTACATTTAAAGTATATACACATGAAAAAATTTAATTACATATAAAATTTAAAGTATACTTTGTGTTTTGCACAAATGCAGACTTTTAAATTAAGAAAAATAATCAATAAAAATAATACAGGTGCATAAAACAGAAAAAATTAACATGACTTGCTTCAAGAATTCCATTAACAAATTTTTTAATCGAAATTTATTTTTACAATGTGTTTATGGTACTTTTTTTTTTTTTTTAATCACGAGTTCTATAATAAATAGACTTCAAATTTCTGTGTGAATACATTTAGAAACATTCAGAATTGAGTGTTAGCAATTTATAATTTTGTGATAAAATTATCAGTTGCTAACATTCATCTTCAGTAATTGCCAATATAGAAAGATGATATGCATATAATTGATTTTACAAAAATGCTTGTCCTTCATTAAAGATGAAGCATATAACATCCATTTAAATACTATGAAAAAAGGATAAATCATTAATCATATAAATCATTTAAATACTATGAAAAAAGGATCTTGGAAACATAATTAGTTTAAAACTTATTGCACCTATAATATTGTACAACATAGCTTAAATTCATTAAAAAAAAAACACTAAGTGGTAGGAAGATAGTTTATCATCAATGATTGTTTAAATTTCGTTCGACATTTTATTATTCTAAATGATTATAGATTTCTGCAAAATAAATTATTTTTACTGCAATAAAACAGCAACAGATGGCAGCAGGGTCATTCTAGAAAGTTTATATTTTATTATCTCCGATTTTTTGTGTGAGTGAAATTCGTAAATAAATTCTAAATAAGAGTTAAGAATTCATTTGAAATTAACAATATTGCTCATAATTAAAATGAAGAATCATCTCAGATGCTTTGGATTACGTTCATATTATTTTATTTTTAAGAATTGCTAGCTTGAGTTTCACCAAAGAAATATTCACTGCTCTGACACTGACCGCCATATTGGAGGCGGAGCTAACACAATCTTGTCTGTTCATTGGTCTGAGCTCTGGAAACTACGGTTGTTGCCAATGATAAAGTAGAAATTCAGCCCTATTTCCGCACCACGTAAGACAAATATATATATAGATATTGTATAAAATGTATATAAGCATATTTTTAAAATAAGAAAAATTCAGGACGAATTAATTTATTTCAAGATCAACTTTTAAAAACTTCAGCTTAATGTTATTTCTTTTTTTAGTTATATCAATTATTAAGATTCTATCTTATATCCACCTAAATTTTGAAATTTTGTTTCTATCATAAATAAAATGATTTTTTCTTATGAATCGTATATTATTATTCTTATGAATCGTAATTAAAATATAAGGAATAAATAGTACCGAGTAATTTCAATTTAATTTTGCTTATATAATCAAAAAATGAGCTATGTGGTGACTCAAGCTCTTTATAAACTCATTGATAACACTTTTTTACAAAAACTTTCGCACATAGATATTTTTTAATATTTAATTCGAATCTTTTGTCCAATCGTTGAACTATTTCAAAAATTTAATATTGAGTAAAAAAAACAAAAACAAAACAAAAACACCTGATCATTTGTATTTGTAGAAATCATTTGTCATTTTAAAAATGTACTTTTCTACAATACATATCTTTCAATAATAAATCTTCACGTGGTTTGTTTGTATGAAGTCTTATTAAAATGCAGCACATATCAACTATCTGTCATTTTTGATGGGGGTTATATACTAGTTTACATATAATCAAGGTTATAAAGATAAAGCTATATGTAAACAAAAATCTTCCTATTTTGAATATTACAAAAAAAAAATCTGTATTTTGAATATTATGTAAAATTTTATGCTTTGTTATTATTATGCAGAAGTTTGAGTAAGAACAGAATATTACACAAAAATCTGTGTATTTTGAATATTACATAAAAATATGTGTAAGAACAGAATGTTACACAGAAATATGTGTATTCTTTTGCAATTTACACATTAAAGTGTGTTTTTCCAGAGTTATCAGATAACTTTTATACACTTAGTGTTATCACCGGATTACACACTAAAATGTGTATTTTGAAATTTACACATTAGGCCTGTATTTTGGCAATTTTCACACCACTTTACACATACAGACAAATCATTTTTGTATCATCTATATACCTGTTTTTATGTGGAAATTTAAACATTTACTTTTTAGAGTGTACAAGTTTAAACATTTTATGTTAATTGAACATGTGAATATCAATGAAAAAAACAAAGAAGGATAATAGCTGATGTGGAATACTAAATTCAGTTATTCCCCTTTTCTATTCATTAGTAAATTTACGACTTTATATAATACTAGATTGTACCCATCAAAACTTGATGTTAAACAACTTAAAGATTCAACAATTAAAAAAAAATCATATCATCATTAAAATGTCAAACTTTTACAAAATATATGTTACCAAAAGTTAAAAGAAATAAAAATTTATCCTTTTATAGGCAGGCAGGGGACTGGCTGCATAGTAACTCTCTATACACGGATACAGACAACAGAATATTTCCCAAACACTGTAAAAAAATTTCAACAGTTTGCTTCTTCGTAAAGAAAAACTATCTGATACAGTACAGAAAATAGCTCATAATAAAAAAGAATCTGGATGGCAACAGAAAAATTTTCTAGTGTCAGAAAGATAACCTGTTTGAATTGGATTACTTTTCAATACCATGGAAACCAGAATTCACCTGATGTTCTGCGCAGGTTAAGGTGACATGTGATTAAAGAAGGGCATTGCATCACATGATGTAACAGAACAGAAGCAAGTCGTTGTCGTCTCCATTTTATGCAAAGCTTTGATTATTTGTGATACAAGTGTGAAGATATCTTCATATAAACAAGTATTTGGACATCTCATTCTTCTAATTAAATTATATACTGACTTGGTAATGCTAAGTACTAATATTTATGTACTTTAATTCATTTGCATATTATTATCTCCACTTTTATATTTGAAGATATGTGACAATTTTCGGTTGTATACTGTTAATGTTCAGTGCTAATTGAAATATTAACTGTCAGATTAAAATATATATATATACCGGTTACTTTCTGTTTCACAATATTTAGTGAAATACTTTCTTTTAAAAAATATCAGTACTGTAAATAGATTATCAAGAATTTAATTTTAAAACATATTTTGGTTATGATCATGTTCTCTGCAGTTCATTCTGATTTTATAATTATAAACCTACACTACTAAAGTACGTTTCTATGGGGAATATGTACATACTTACGATGCAAGATTATTAAATCGAATAGGTGAGAAATTTAATGCATATGTTATTTCTCGCTCAGTTTGTTTTTATAAGAAAAATATCCCCAAAACACATTGATATAATTTGAATTTTATATTTTTTATATCTAACCGAATTCTGCTAATCAGTGATGACAACCGTTTATAACTCTATGCACAAAAAATATCAAGATATTATTTATCAATATTTTGATGGGCCTGAAATATTCTAACTTAGATATTATCTTAATGAAAACATATTTTCTAGATTTTTTTCTTAAATATTTTTTAACATCTTAAACTTGATTCCTTATTCATTTCTGTTGTATGACGTCAATGACATACCTTTGAGCATAACATAATCCATGAATTTTTTCTCTGTTGGATGTCATATAAAAATCATACACTGCTGTCCAAAAATTAAGGAACTGTGACTGGACGCTTTTGCTTTTTACATGGTTTGTTGAATATCTACTGAAATTCTTGACGAATTGTCCTCAAACTTCGAGGATGTAAAGCACTCATAGTTCATCACATTCATTCATAAAGCACATGTTTGACTTCAAGAGCAGTAGAAACAGTATACTGCAATTAAAAGAGTAATATATTGAATATTTGATGAAATATGAGCATTTGTATGAAACAATTTTTAACTGTGCATGCGCAAACTATACCAAAGATTTTTTCCACGATTTGGTAGTCAATTCTATAGAGCAACTCATATAAAAAAACAAGTCAAATATCGTGAAAACTCAGAAAAATTTCGGCAATATAGTGAGCTAACTGACAAATTGGGAGAAGGGGGGGGGGAGAATCCCTTATCATCCAATTGGAAATCCCCCCCCCCCAATTTGTCAATTAGCTTATTGTATTGCCAATATCTTTCTGAGTTTTCATGATATTTGACTGGTCTCTTTATATGAGTTATTCTATAGAATTGACTACCAAATCATGTAAAAAAATATTTGGTATAGTTTGCGCATGCACAGTTAAAAATTATTTCATACAAATACTCATATCTCATCAAATATTCAATATACAGTAGACTCCCTCAAATCCACATAGCTTGGGACACGATGTTGTGCATATAATAGAGTTTCTATTCTATATTATATTTTTAATAGTTAAGCTAGTTGTGTATTCATGAAATGCATTTAATTTAATCACTTTTAAATTGTATTCTAAATTTACTCAGTTATTGCTTTACATTTACATGCTTTTTTTCAATCTGTGCAGTTCTCTATTATAATTTTTAAAAAATATTTATTTCTTTTATTTCAATCTAATAATCACTTTAGATTAATAGGAGATAATAAATTATTGTATTTCTGAATTATTAATCTTATTCTAAATTATTGCCAATTTTCTCAACATATAAAAACAAGAACGAAAAATCATGCGTCAAGCATAGATTATGTAGCACTTTCCAACGTTTCCAATATAATTTTACAAAACATACCGTTTAATAAGCTAAAAGATAACATCTAAGTAAACAATTTGGAAAACGCATAACATATTTAAAAACGTAATTTCAGGAATTTCAAACATATACAATATTCGGAAAAATATCCGAATTCAGCCCTGTATAGGATCTATAGATTTGTATATATACTATATAGGATGCTAAATTTTAGTTTAGTTAGGAAACGCGTAGCACAGTTTAAAATTCTCCTTCTGGAGTTTCTGTCAATAAACGGAAATATGTTCGCGAACTTTTGTGCTGCCCTGTATAGGATCTACAGAATTTATACACACCACGTAACAGACAAAAAGCGAGTTAAAATTAAAATCGCGTTCAGTAACTTAAAATGCACTTCCAGGAATTATTGTTAACAGACAGTAGTGAATTATTTTGTGTGTCCCTGTAAATGAACGATGACTGCTATACATACACTATTCTGTAGTAAGCCTCTTGTAATGCACCTTAGTAATATATATAAATTTCAATGCGTTTAAAATAGTGAAACATTATTTAAATAAACCGCAGACGATTTTTCTCCATAGACGTAATGTAACGGAATTCTTTTGACTGTCCCTGTAAAGTAACTATAAGTGCTATGCACACCCTATTCCATGTTAAGCTTCTTCTAATGCACCTTAATGATATATATAAATTTCAATGCGTTTAAAATAGTGAAACATTAATTAAATAAACCGCAAATGATTTTTCCGCATAGACCGCAATGTAACGGAATTCTTTTGAGTGTCCCTGTAAAAAAACTATAAGTGCTACACACTTCCGTTGAAATAGGGAACATGCTATAGATAACGACAATAACATATAAAAATTGCAGAGCAATCCGAGCATATTTACGGGAGTTAGAGCACGGACAGACGGCAGACGGCCATACAGCCAGACGGCAGACGGCCATACGGCCAGACAAACCGAAGTCATAAGCACTTTTCAACTAGGTTGGAAAGTGCTAAAAAGAAAGAAATTATCTATCCTCTAAACATTCTTATTTATTCTACTTTTAAGCAATTTAAGATAAACATTATATAGTGCTATAATATTCCTTAATGACTTGTTTCCCTGTCATTTTAAGTACTAATTGCATCAAAAACGGGAAAGATTTCAGCCATCTGCAATTTTCAATATTGAATCATATTATGTTCTTAAACAGATTTAAGTATTATAAATGGCAATACTTCATTCAATGTATTTTGTTAAAGACATTTACAATAAACAAAATAATTATAGCTTCACTTTTTTAACAGTTATTTTGATTTGATATATTGAGGTTTCCATGCAATCATTTTATTTTAATGGAAAGTTAAATGCTGCTTTATGGTTAACTTAAAAAATTCAAAATTACCCTATTCATCTTGATGTATTTTTTTTTACACCCACACATTTTCCTGTCTCTCTCTGCATGTATATAGCCACGCCTTCAAATTGAAAGATATTGGCAAAACGGCAAGCCAAATGATGTAATGTCACAGACTGATTTTCTATTCATTCTGCATTTGGACTCACCCTGATAATGTAACTCTCCAGTATTGCTGACGGGGTCACTCCTTTATGGCATGTACGTGCCAACCTGTATGAATGGTCAATAAACATCGTATAAGCCACATAGGAGTTATTTTCTCTGTCTCTTCTGTTGCTTCAGTCTTTGTTTTACAATACATATGTACTCATCTAAATGAATAGTTTATTTTTAAGCAATTAACTTAGTTTTTATAAAAGAACGGCCAGTCCCAACAAGTAAAGTTTTTTCACAGTGCAGATTTCAGAATTTTGTGGATTTTCGGTCACTGCTTTTTTTACATTTTTTAAATAGTAATTTGAATGTAATAATGCACTCCAAATAATAATGAATGCTTACACTATAGTAAAATATTAAAATAATTTAATAAAATAATAAAGCAATAAAGTAAAATAATAATAATTAAGAAAATAAAAATATATATTAAAATATTAAAAATAAAGTTCAAGTAAATAATTAATAATGTATAATATTGACAATACAAACTTTCTTTGAATTATTCAATGATACTTGTCTCATAAAGGCACACTAATAATTTACATCAAAATCATAAAATGACAAAGTTTATTTCATGTTTAGCAGTAACCAAAAAAGCTTGATTAATACATAAATGTATTTGGTAAAAAGATCGTGATTGCTATTGATATCGGTGCCATCTTGGAATTTTTTTGAAAATAAATTTATACTACTATCATGTGAAAGCATGAATTGAGTTATATTAACCAGAATTACATATTAAAAATGTGTACAAAATGACAAAAATTAAAAAAGTCTTGAATTTTTCCTCTACATCTTAACTAAAAGTTTCATTGTTTACATCTGCAACGATGTGCAGATTTTGGGGTTGCAGATTTGAGGGAGCCTACTGTATTAATCTTTTAATTGCAGTATACTGTTTCTACTGTTCTTGAAGTTAAACATGTGCTTTACATCCTTGAAATTCGAGGACAATTCGTCAAGAATTTCAGTAGATATTCGACAAACTGTTTAAAATGTCCCTCAGATGTGAAAACAATTTTCTGGTTTCTTGTATCCACTTTGAATTTAAAAATGAAATCTTTAAAAAAATATACCATGTTTTATGTACAATATTTTTAACAATTTAAAAATATACTATTTCATACTTTAAACAAAATGGTACTGCAGTACAATTGAAACTTAAAATCCACCTCCCACCCCCCACCCCCCACCCCCTCCTAGGTGCTATTGGTAAAAAGCCTTGCCCAGGAAAATTCACAATCAATTTTGATGAAGCTTCGATAGAGCTAAGGTAACAGATGAAGAAAGGAGATTACAGGTTAAAACAAACAAGATAATCGAAGGCTGTTCAGAAAAATAAGAAAAATTCTCCGGAATGTGTTAAAGTACCCCAATGAAGAGAAACCAATGTTTTATCTACTTCACTTTTATCACCAAAGGAAGAATCATTAATGATTTGATATTTTAACTTTTTGCCTGTTTATGCACATTTTTATTGTATGTGTGTTATTTTAATAAAAACCTTTTTTTCTTTCTATCTAAATTTAAAATTTCCAATTTTTGAAATTAAATAACACTTCATTTAACTTTTTTCTAAAATCTAAATAGATTTTTTTTTTTATATCAATACTTAAGTTTTAAGCTTGTTTTAATGTGGTTAGTTAATAAATTTAAAAATTAATTTAAAAAATAAATAGCTGACTAAGAAAATTAGCTTGCTGTACAAATATGTACAATATTTTATTATCATCAAGAAGATGTTTTCTCACTACTATACATGTATCTTAACTTTTCTACACTTCTTAATAGCCATATTTTAAAAATATTAATTTTATAAATACAAATAAAATGTATAATAAAATTTTACAAGCAATTTAAAGAGTCCCTCTACAAAAATTTTAGCATGAAAAAAAAATAATGTGGCTCTTAACCCTTTATAAGGCAAATTAATTCTGTTATTAGAATGTTGAAATTATTAAGTATCACCAGAATTTAAAAACAAATTGATTGGAAAATAATTAAATGCTTTTTGTCATGTACATTATAAAGCAAAATTTTATTAAAAATTTCTGGTACAAATTTGGATTTTGATATTTAAAATTAAGTGGGATAAATACCTCATCTGCCTTAGAAAGGGTTAATAGATTCAGAAAAGAATAGAAAGTTTAATGTATATTATAATTATAATGTATTTCACTCACATTGTTCATATTAGAAATATTTACAGAAAAGGGTAAAAGAATTAGCCGAATGCATTCCTCTTGTTCTTAGAAACTTTAACATTAAAATCACATAGCATTTCAAGAAATTTGAAGATGTTTGTAAAATTATAGGATTAAGGATATTTCTGTAATATCACTGGCTCAACCTATGTATAGTCTGGCTTCAATAAGTTGGCATACCTGTACAGTTCATTTTGCTATACAGACGAATAAATCTGTCTGCATAATAAAGAAAGCTATTTGAAGATGAGAAGCAAATTTGTTTGAGCCAGATTTATTTTTCATTTAGGTCATGGAAGTCAGAATTCACTAAGGAGTGTGGAACCTGTCGTAGCAACTAACCCTGTCTAACTAACCCTGAAAATGGATGACGCGACAGCAGTATGACAATTTACATTTCTCAGAAAACTTTTATTGTTCTTTCAGGGGAGTAGGAACATCTCAACAAATGAAAAGGTTTTATTTTGAACATTTTGATTTCCTTTTATCTTGCTTAAATATATTAAGATTTTTTTTTTTCAGGATACATATACTCACATTCAGGATAAAAAATAAAAACAAAATATATTATGTATTTCATGAACATTAAATCCATTTCATTAGTGCTCTTTTTATTATATTTATACACTTTTTTTTTTAATTGCTTACGTATTACCTTAACATATTACCTTAAAATTGCTCCTCCTTGTTTATAATGATACTTATAATCTTAAAATGCATTTTAGCATAATTATATTCTTGGAAAAAATTTATTATTTAAATTAAAAAAATCACTAACATTCCATGAATAAAATACTTATTTTTTTTTATATATATATAAATACCTACAAAGTGAACTTATTCTTATTATCAGTATACTTGTAACAAATAAATAAAATTTGAAGATGATAATAATGTGTTTACAAATTGGGACCAAAATGTATAAAAATGTGTGTAATGCATTTTATGATCTCAAAATACTTAAAATATTAACTCTTGTTTCCCATTTATCTGTAATTTTGAATGATGTGTATATGTATTCAAAAAAGTTCTTAATAATATTTAATTGAGATAAAAGGAATTCAAAACAGTGTCCAACAGCAATATTTTCATCTGTTATTTCTTCCTACTCCTTATAAGAAAAGTTTCTTTACTATACAGGATTTTTTCCAATTGTATTAAAAAAAAAAAAAAAAAGAAAGAAAAGAAAAGAAATCCATAAAAGAAAAGAAACATTTTCCATTCTACACAAGAAATTTACTTTTTTCAAGATTAGTTTAATGACCAATTCAGAAAAGTTTACTTTTTAAAAGGGAATACTTTCTATCTATTCTTCCAAGACATTTCTTTATGTGAATGAAAAGTTTTCTTTATTTTAAAGGAATTTATTCTGTCATTAAAGATTAGTTTACTTATTGATTTGGAAAAGTTTCCTTATTAAAAAGGATAGCTTTCTTTCTCCTTAGGAACTTTTCTTTGTACATAAGAAAAGATTTCCTTAATCTACAGGAATTTATTCTGTCTTTAAATATTAGTTTCTGAAACAAAGAGGAAAAGTTTTCTGACAGAAAGAAAAAACTTTCCATTTTTTCAAATTCAATTCTGTGTAGGTATGGAAAAGTTTTCTTACTGATAATGGCAACTATAAATCCATTTCCTGCAGGAAACTTCTTAAGATTTGTTTTTTACAATGAAGATTTCACTTTTCAGATATAGATAAAAGCAACACCAAGTTTATTATTCCTTAAAAATTTTACAAATAAAGAAATTTCTGAAGTTAAAATTTTATTAGTTTTCTTATATATTTAACTGCATTACAATGCCAATAGATGGCACCACAGTTATTCATATAAATATTTTCTTTTTTTTTTTACGGGGAATAATGCCCTACTTTTTTTAGTATATATATGTCTTATCAATCAAGTGTAAAAATACACCAAAAATTGTAGATCATTTCAACTTATTTAATTGATAATTACATGCCAAAGCTTTTAATTTAAAAATTTTAAATACAAAATCATTAATTAAAAAAATATTGGTGATGGTAAAATTCCCTTAATAATAATTAAGAAAATCAAATTCTATAACTTTTCCTCCTGAAATAGAATAAAATTTAGATTATTAAACTGAGTTATTAGATCACTAACAATATCTGAGAAAAATCTTATGGTAGGATCAGAGTTTGAACATATGCTCCCTTTAGAGAACCAGAATTCTTCTTTCTGACACTTAGACCACTCGACCCCATCTTGACTTTGTTCAATATCCCTCTGAAATAAAACCAGTTCAAAACTGGTTAGTGACAGAAAATCACTCTAAAGTGCTCATTGCAAATGCTCAGATAAGCCGAAATAAGTCTTACCCGATCCACTTTGCGTTTTAAATATATAGATATTTATTTATTTAATTTTAGCTTTCCCTACCAGTTTATAGAAGATATTATTAAAACTTGAAGGTTACTTTTAAATTTATGTTATGATACATAGAAGGATTTTCTTTTTGTTTACACTTATATACATGATTTGTGAAACAACTATCACTACCAAGTGTTGATACTTTTTAATTATTTACTTATTGATCTGCACTGCTTTGTTTTGACTCTAAATGCTGGTTGTTAACATCAACACAAAGTTCATGCAAAGAAAATACTTTTGTTGTCTTAAAGAAAAATCTATGGATTTTCATACATGATCAAATAATACAATGTAAAAACAATGTTAATATTAACAGTAGCATAATTTAAAAAAATTGCATATTGATTATAAACAGATGTGCATCTATCTGGTCCTAAGTTATGAATGTCATTTATAATATTGTGGCTGAGAAAATACTTTCCACATATATACACACTTCTAAAAATCAATTTCTGGCATACAATTTTCTAAATTTTCATTATTTTATGATTAACATTAAAACACTGTGTTGAAGATGAGCTAAAAAAAAACAATATTTAAAAACATTCTCATATTGACAACTTTCACTAATCAGTCAAGAATTTCTTATTTAAAAAAAAAAAAAATCAATCAGAATTTGTGTTTTGTAATTATATAGACTAACCTCTTAAAAGCTGCTGCTTCTGCTGTAAAAACTGTCTTTCTAATAATGCAATTTTAGCACTATAGCTGTCACTCAATCTTTTCATAGATAGTTCATGATTTTCATTTAATTTTTTCAGGAAAGCAGATTCCTATAAATTATCCAATACAACAGAGTTATTTAAAAATAAAACAAAATAGATATTAAATAGATAGATATTAAGAGGCATGAGATTCGGGGAAAAAAAAAACCCCAAAAAACTGAAATTATACATGAGTAACTTAATACAGTAAACGATACTAGAAAGATGTAAATAAAATATGAAAAGGAACTTTGCTTGATGAAAATTTATTAAATAAAACAGCACAAGTGATTATGTTTTAATATTAATTCCCTTACATGGAAAAGCAAATACTAATTAAACAATCCCATTTAACATATCAAGTACATCAGAAAGTAGAAAATAAAAGTTTTTTTTTTTTTTTTTTTTTTTTTTTTGTTTATAGGGATGCCACTCAAAAAATAACAAAAAGGAAGAAATTATGTGTGAAAGTAAAATTTATAACATTTTTCACAACATTTATATGTGAATTTTGTGAACTATATTGTATTGAATATAAAATAAAATAAATTAACAAATTTCTCATGTTAAACTATTTTATAGTATTTTCAGTAATAAATACATTGCATTTTCATAGTTGAGTTGAAGAAAATTACTACCTGTCAACATGTACAGTTTTATACTATATTAACAATCTTTCATCCAAATTTAGATTTTGGTTTCATGTATTCTAATCAGAAGCAAATAAAGTGAATATTAAATAGTTAACTATCATTTTTGTATGTACAGAAAACCATAACTTAGATCAAATTTACGATTTTTTCCCACAACAGACTATAACAGTTATGATTTTTTTTAAGCGACCTGTTGACGAAATTTGCAATTTTTAATAGACATTACAAAATGTAATGTTTAAGATAGAATAGCAAAGTGCAAAATAAACAACGGAATTGATGAGCTGATTTTATGAACCCCAAATGAAATAAAAAGTAAAATTATAATACACCCAATAAAGTTAACTGCAAAATAAACATATGTAGGTGGTAGAAAAGCAATTTAAATTATACTTGAAAAGAGTTTTAAAAACAATCTATGTTCAAGCCAACAAACAGACTAAAAGACGAACTGTCAAAATTAAGTTAAACTCATTTTGAAAACACAAATGATCCATCAGGCATCTGATTATCGCTTAAGTTTCTCGATGTCAAACTAAAGAACAAATGCAATGGGAGAAGAAACATGAAAGTATTGATGAGCCCATTCTCAAATCTATTCCTATTCTCAAAGACGCTACTAAGCATGCCTGTATTCAAATCCTCCTATGGCTTCTAGAATACCACATGAAGAAATGATGACAAAGTGGATTGCAGAAAAGTGAAACTTATTTGCATATGATCATACCACCATCTCGTAACGATCAAAGCAATTACTCAGGAAAACAGAAGAGCACTGTGTGTACGATGCAGGGAAAGGAAAGCCGTGAACAATAATAAAACATCCGATAAATAAAATAGGTTTGAAAAGTAATTAAATTTATTTCAGATAAAGAAAGAAACTTAAAAGGATATGATTTAAGATAAGAGGTAAGTTAATTATTGTACTATAATAAATGATATAAAGATAATAGAAATAATAAATAAAGGAATTAGCAGCAGAAGAGTAATTTATGTAATTAAGTGTGTACAGGTGATAAGACCCAGGGAAACTAGGACATATGAATTTTTTTTAAATATCCATCAATTTTTTCCATGATCGTTTGAGGAAATTTTTGTTTTCCCCACAATTGTTTGACAAAATTTGCGATTTTATTCTATGATCGTTCAATGAAATTCGTAATTAATTTCTGCAATTTTTTGACAAAATTTGCGATTTTTTTTGCAATTGTTCGACAAAATTTGCGATTAATTTCTGTAATTGTTTGACGAAATTAGTGATTTTTTTGTGTGACCAATGACAAAATTTATGATTTTTCCCATGACCAATTGACGAAATTAACGAATTTATTCAGCGATCGTTTGACGAAATTCAAGATTAATTTCTGCAATAGTATGACAAAATTTGTGATTTTTTTTTTAACAGGACCTTTTGACAAAATTTTTGAGTTTTCTGCAACCATTTGAAGAAAGTCATGAATTTTCCCTCGAGTGATTGACCTAACTTTGTGATTTTATTCAGGAATCGTTTAATGTAATTCTCAACTTTTTTCCCGGCGAACAACGCAATTTTTTTTTTTTTTACAATTCTGCAGAAATTGCTGATCGATTTAGAAAAAAAAGAAAGAAAAGCAGAATACTGGCATCCTCCATAATAGGCAGGATGGAAAGTAGAATGTCGTCCCTCGCGACTCCTGCACATCTCCGAGAAAATGCGCTGCTGTGTAGCAAACCATACAGGGTAGTGAGATGAAACTCAAGGAACTCATATCATTTAATGATATATTTTTTAATTATGGGAAATAGAAATAAAAGCTAATATCACAGTTTTATGGAGACGAAGCTGCAGAAATCATGGATCCGATATATAAAAACAGCAGAAATTGCAGATTTTATATAGAAACTAAAATTAAGAATTTTATATAAAAAAACAAAAATTATGAAATTTACAAAAAAGCAGAATCCCTGTATTTAACTATTTCATTCAAATTAAATAATTTAAAAGGTAATTCAAAGAAATAAACTTTTTTCCTGTAGATAATATTGTTAAGAAAATTAACTATGTGATATAAGTTTTTTGCTGTTGTTGTTGTTAATTTAATTTTAATGAAGATCTAAAAAAAATGAAACAGAAGTATTTCTCTAATACAGTCGGACTTCTGTTTAATGAAATTGCTAAATCCAGGAAAAAAGTTCATTGCATAGAAAATTCATTAAACAGTGATTCACCTTTTAAAATATTTTTAATTACTTGAACACTAAATTTAAATTCCTAAACACTAAATATCATTTTAAAAAGTAATTAATTACACTTTTTTTTAAATAAATTATACCTATTTGTTTCAGTTATTTTATTCATAAAAAAATATTTGTACAAAAAACAATAATACTGTCCATGAATGCACTGAATTTTTATTAATATATATATATATATATATATATATTTAAAATTAATGATTTTTTTAACCCCTTCGGCCCTGACGTCCTACTAATAGGACATATCTTTTATTGAGTATTATTTTGTATTAAACATTATTTTTATTAATTCCAGCACCTAAAAGTGATAGTATGAATCTCTACATTTCCTATTATGACTTCACTTATGTTTAGCATTTAGTAATAATAATAATAATTTTCATAATTATTAGCAAGCCGTTGGCATTTCTTTTAATTAAAACATACGTTTCAGTCTTTAAATTAAAATTTGGGAATCCTTTTCCGAATTGGTAATTTGTGATAAAAGATAAAAAATATTACTAATTTTCTATGCTTGTTTAAATTTAGTTGTAATACAACATTTTCCAAACGTCTTCAAAAATTCTTCCTTAGACTATTGTTATATGAAAAACACGCAAAATAACTACATTTGTGAGGTTTTGGTAAAGAACGCATTCGTTAACTTTCATTAAACTCTAACTTCTGTGATTCCGATAGCTATTTTTAATTTTGTTAACATAACAATAAGTTTTTCCCAAAATTGAAAAAAGAAATCAGGGCCGAAGGGGTTAATGTTATTACCATATTTAATACATCAGGATAATTTTAAGCGTACATTATCACATGTGTTCTTCAATTTAATTATTGAAAAATTTGACATTTTAGAACTACAAGAACAGAAATGACCAACATGACTAATCAAAAGTCTTGAAAACAGATTCAGGGGCAGCTCTGTTGAAGATGAAAGAGGAGTATTGAAATTTTTCTAGTAAAGTGGGGTACATGAATAAATCATCACCTGGATGAAATGTAAAGAACTCCACAGCTATTTTACAGCTTTTGGAGAGTTAGATCAGTAGAGTATCCAGGATTTTGCTTCTGGGAGAGAGGGCTGATCTGGAAAATGGACTAAATTGTTCCTAAAACTAGGTAAAAAAATTCAGATTTCAGCTAATATTGGAGGGGGGGGGGGGGGGCTGTAGAACTTCAGAACCCCTCTAAATATGCCCCTGGGTATAGGTGAAAACTGGAAATTTAGTTAGTAGCCAGTGGCCGGTACATTCAGTTTCATTAGTGGCCACTTTTTAAAGTTAGGGGCCACTATTATGTTTCAAACTTTCTTGACATCTAGATAAATTATAATCGTTGTATATAAACATATTTTTCTATAAGAGTTTTATACCTATTGTATGAGTATGAGTGTATTTCGCATGATTAAACAGTATCTCTTGAAGAAAAATAATGCAACTGGTGAGCATGTGGCAAGAGTCGAAATATTGAAGATACTAAAATGTCCTTAAAATCTGCTTGAATCCAGTGTGGAAAAAGGAATAAATTACTTGAAATGCATGTGGAATCATATATTTTGCAGAATAAAACTGTATTTCTTGAAAAAATAATTTAACTAAGAAAAAGCCGAAATATTGAAAATACAGCTAAGTCGTTGAAATCTGTTTGCATCTGGTAGGAAAAAGAATGAACCAGTTCTCTAATTAGATGTAATCAATGTAGAGATGCATATTTCCATGAAAAATGGTGTATTTCACTTGGCAATCGATAGCAGATTTTTTAATCGCCACTTGGCGAGTGGCGAGTAGGGTGGCTATCGATGGCCGATTTTTTAATCGCCACTTTTTAAACTTTAATCGCCATGTGGCGAGTGGCGACCGCTAATTTTCACCTATACCCCTGGGCATATTCATCCTCTCTGAATATATAATTCAGCCATATAATATTTAACCTCTCTGAATATGCCCCCAATATTACCCTATGCAGTTCCAGCTTGTTTCGCTCACTTGCCACTTTTTGCAGCAACTCTAGCCAGAATGAGTAGGGGAAGGTGGCCTAAAATGATCCTAGTGGACAAAATGATCCACATATGTTTACTTCCAGACAGGCTGCGCTATCTACAGGGTAACACATAAACAAGTTGTGATAAGTGAAGAAGAAGCAATGGCGTTAGTCAAGCGATCGCAGTATTACACGTCCGAATAGAATTCTTTGAAAAATTAGATTTCATAAAATTGGTTATACGGTAAGCACTAATTTTCATATTTATTTAGATATACAGTCAAACCTTGTTAGTAAGTCACCTGGATAAGACGTCACTCTGCATAGTACGTCATGTTTCAGAAGTCCCGACCTTTCGTATAGGGTTTTTCACATTTTGTACTCCGTTTATTGCATCACTATTTTTTCAACCACTCCGCTTAAGACGTCACTTTTAAAAGTGCAATATGAAACTTGGTCCCATTTCTTTGTCAAGGTTATCTCCAAAAACACTTAGTTTTTGTTGGGCAAATTAAAAAATTATTCCAGATGACAGCATTTTTGGTGAAATTCACAATATTTTTCTTCAATCTTTAATTGAAATCTGTGATTTTTTTTGCATAATCTATTGATGATGTGATTTTTCTTTGCAATCTTTTGACGAAATTTGCAATTTATTGCCGCATACAATGGACGAATTTGATTTTTTTCAGCAACCAATTGAAGAAAATTACTATTTGCTTCTGAGATTTTTGATGAAATGGACAATATTTTCCACGATCGTTTGCAGAAATTTGTGATTTTTCCATGACTGATTCACGAATTAAGTTTGCAAAATTAATCAAAAGAAAAAAAAGGTGATCCGACAAAAATTAAAAAAATATGCAGAAGAATCACATGGATGCCTGTGACAGAATTTAAGGGAGGTAAATTACCGCACACCATTTTTATTATGAGGGATTTTCCTATTTCGAGCACAATTCAGGCAATCCCGCACACTATTTAAAAACCTGCCCCACCCCAGAAAATCGTAAAATGACGTCCCTGTTTCCAAGGAAGATAATTCATGATGCAAATGTTCGCCTATACGCCACAGTGATCATGTGACTCTTCTACTTTCGTCTGCTGCAGCCACACAAGACCCAGTAGCTAATGTTAAACACATAGGGAAATAGTTTTAAAAATTTATATTAAAACAAATATTATTTTTCTAAAACTTTTATCCCTTGATTTGGATACTTTGATATAAGAGGTATCATTTATGTAAGAGTGATTAAGGTATTTTTAGCTCAGATTTGTGTAGTTTAGTTTTAAAATTTCAAAATGCTAATTTTCCGATCCAACATTATACCCATGTACAGTTTAGGAGTGGCACCAACTAGGATATGATTTTTAAATAACTTGTAAATAAGTTACTTTTTACTAAATATCAATCATTTAAAAAATTTTATACAGTAGAAGAAACTTAATATTTTAATGATTTGATCATAAAATATTAATTTATGATTTTCTTTGCATAATGATGGAATTATGTTTATTTAGTAAACTTTAGAAACTAAAAAGTGTTAATGCTATATTTCTTTTGTACACATATTTATAAATATGACAGCCGGATTTGAAATGTGAGTATGCTAAAATTCGGGGATTATTTTATATATTTTTAAAATCATATTTGCTTATAAATTTTCTTTTTATTGTTATTTTGGATAGATTAATTAGCTTTTTCTTTTTTTTTCAAATTAAAAATTATGACATTTCTAAAGTACTTTTATATTACAATAGTTTGAGGGGCGGGGGATAAAGTATTTATGAGGTTCTTAAACATGAAATTTTTTTTAATGTTTTAACAGTTTATATATATATATATATATATAAGGCATATTTCTGAACAGTAAATTAATTATTGATTTCCATTCCTCAAAATTGATATAAGTATCCAAAGATGTTTGTACTTATCCTTTTGTACTAAATCCTTATAGATACTTTGTTTTATTTTTAGCCACACACAGGGTGGCTTATTCTTTCAATCTCTATCATTTTTCATGTTTATGAAAAGTCACAGCAATCCATCGTTGCCACAGATTAATCTCGGAAAATGAAACATTTGAAGTTACTTAAAAAATTAATAACTCGAAAAGTATTTGTCACAAAATTGTTTCACAAACTGCGTTAGAATGGTAAAAAATTGTATTTTTCTTGATATAAATTTCAAATCTAATGATTATGTCGTTTTTCAAATATTAGATTTCAAAAATTACAAAACTTCACAATGGAGTACCGTAGCGAAACTTTTACGTGTAAAAAGATAATGATAAAGGCATTGTGGCTCGACGTGTATCGTGTATACTGGCCATAGCATGAGTAACGAATTATAGTAAACTTATTATTCTGTTAAAATATAAAAGTGAATTATGTATATACATTTTTCAAAAATAAAGAAAAACATTTTATCACAAACATCAACAATTTTTTTTTCTTCTATTTATTCCCTTATTCCAAAGATATCGTTTTATCGTCTGCTGCCATAGCAAGATGAATTAAATTTCATTAAAAAAATGCTCAGTGGTAGAAAAGTATTTTTCTAAATCGAATGGTTATTGAACAACTCAACACTTTAACAGGGGAATTTTTATTTGTTATTTAGATATTTTAAAATTGTTTGTTGTCATTGCGTTTTTATTCTGAGTTACAGCTAGTTTATTTATTTTTTAAATAAAAAGCCGTGTGTGGCAATCTATATTCGGCCTTATAGCAGAATTTTCACCTCTTGTTTTTATATTTTTTTCATTCAAAGTCATGACCTTTAATTTAAAAACTTTAAAAAAAGGCTAATTAATTTAACGAAAATATCCATGAAAAACAAAATTATAAGCAAACATGATTTTTTTTTTAGCCTGTTAAGATATTTTTCAAACAAATTCTTAACAGGCTAAAAAAAAAATCATGTTTGCTTAAAGATTTTTTCATGGATATTTTTGTTAAATTAATTAGCCTTTTTTCAAGTTTTTAAATAAAAGGTTATGACTTTGAATAATAAAAAAAAAAGTGTCTATAAGGATTTAGTACAAAAAGATAAGTACCAAAATCTTCGCATACCTATATCAGTTTTGAGGAATGGAAATCAATAATTAATTTACAGTGGAGAAATATGCCTGATACATATATACATATATAAACTGTTAAAACATTTTTAATTTTTTCACGTTTAAAAACCTCATAAACACTTTATTCCCCCACCCCCTCAAACTATCGTAACATAAAAATACTTTAGAAATGTCATGATTTTTAATATGAAAAAAAAAAAAGCTAATTAATCTCCCCAAAATAACAATCAAAGGAAAATTTATAAGTAAACAGGATTTTAAAAAATATATAAAATGATCCCCAAATTTTAACATTTTCACATTTCAAATCTGGCTGTAATATTTATAAATATGTATACAAAAGTAATATAGCATTAACACTTTTTAGTTTCTAAGATTTTTTAAATAAAAAAATATTTTTTTTATTTTTCCTTGCATAGTCATTATGCAAGGAAAATCATAAATTAATATTTTATGATCAGATCATTAAAATATTAATTTTTGTCTGGGGGTCATGATTGATGAAAATATACCAAAAAATTTTTTAATTGCTTTCCTCCGAATGGCTGCAATAGGTAGCTTTTTGTATTGAAAGATACCTATAATTCATTGTGCCTATAATATTGTACAAGCACGGCTTAAATTTATTTAGGGTTGGGTTGGGTTGATTATTGACGGCCAATTATCTACACTAGGGATATAGGCCCGGGGGGAGTGCCCTCCGTGGGGGTCTTTCTAAGGGAACCTAATCCGTATTTACGCATGGACAAATCCACGGCTCGAAGAAAACCACGAAAACTCCGAACGATTAGGCCGACGGGCACGAATGGGATCGAACTCAGCACCTCCCGTCTACCAGCTTCGAGAGCACAACCTCTCAGCCACTGGTGGGGCTAAATTTATTTAGAAAAACTCTTGGAAAAACACTATGTGATATCAAGATTGAAGAACAAAAGATGCATATCTTTTGTTTTCCTAATGACGTCATTTTCTTCATCGGAAACAATTTGCTTTGCATATTACTTACTGTGATAGATTATTTACTGTTATTTTATTTACACAGATTACTTAATATTATTTCTCAATAAATAATCTGTGTTCTGCTCTGCAGCGATTAGTGCATAATTAAACGCAATCATTTTATTATGTTTACATTTTATGAAAAACATTTAAATTTTTCTTTTAAATATGATGCAAATTTCAGAGGTAAAATCACTCTTCTGATTGCTGGAATGTAATAAGGCAAATAAATTTTATGTTACTACGGTTGTTGCTAAATGACAAGCTACAAATTCAGCCTTATTTTTGTGCCACGCAAGAGAAATATATATATAGATAGATAGATAGATTTTGATGAAGAGTGACATTTTTTTAAAACAAAGTCACTGGTAATAATAGATATAATCTACTATGGCAGTATTACAAAAATGTTCAAGATTCTCAACTTATGAAAAAATCTGGTTGATTCAAATATTCTCACTAATTGCATCCAAAAGAAAAATACATTGATGTGTGCTGCAGTTAAAGTAGATGTCAGCAAAACAGAAAAATTTGAGTCTCTGGAGAAGGAGATGAGACCTAGATTAGAAAATTTTCGGGTCCCACTCATTAAAATTGGGGTCAATCAGTAGCACTATCATGCTACAATGCTTTAGTGCACTATTACCCAGACTTATCAACAATTTTCTTTGAAAATTGGGTTATAAGATTTCTCTTTTCTTTGGTCATTTACATATTTATTATAAACTCATAAATTTATGTATCTCAAAAAAAAAAAGAAAAAAGGAAAAACAAAGAAAAAAGAAACTGACTCAAAATGACAGGCAAAATAAATGTTTTACTTCTCTTTCTGAATCATTAAATAATTTATATTAACTGATTAGAGTAGAGCAAAAGATTGCAAATTTTCTTGATAACATAATTTAACCGCTATAACTCTGACAAAAATTATTCATAATTTAGATTAAATTGTTCTTAAGTAGAAAATAAAATTAAAAATAGGACATATTTCAATTCATATAAATACAGACTTGCCAAGTTTCCAAAATGAGAAAGCCTGAGACTTTTTACTGGTTACTTTATCGACATACCAACATTTCCATCTTCACACATTGATGCATAGACGGCAACATTGTAAAGATTATTTCAGGAATAAACTAATTAAATTTCAGAAGTTTCGGACACTCTTCAGGAGTCAAATATCTTAATTTCAGGAGTCATTTCAGGAGTTGTATATTAGCATTTCTGGAGTTGTACACAATTTTTTTCAAACTATACTGTTTAATATTTTTTACAAATTTTCTTTGAATCCTCACACCTTAGAGCATTTGCATTTATCCACCCAAACATAACTGAAATAAAGGTTATACAGTTTGCTTTTACCTTTAAAATATAAATGATTTTTTGTAATAAATTTATAAAAAGGGAATTAAAATTCTTTTATTCCTTCAGAGCAAAAAACAAGTGATTGATATAATTGTGTGAAATTAAGAGACCGATTGACTAATTACACGATTTTTTTCTCATGACAGTTACGCAAAGTTTCGGTGAAAGATTGCCAAAATTTGCACTTTCAACAACCAATTGGTAAAAGCCTCGATTTTTTTATCCCTATTAATTGATGAAATTTGAAATGTTTTTCCATGAATGATTGATGAAATTCGTGATTTTTATCAATGATCGATTGACAATTAATTTTCACAATATATTTTCACAATTGGCGAATTTCGTGAATTTTTTCAACAACCAACTGACAAATTTTGCAATATTTTTCTGTGACTGATTGACAAAATTTATAATTTTTTTTTCAACAAGCAAATGATGAAATTCTTGTGAGTGATTGATGAAATTCATAATTTTTATCAATGACCAACTGACAAAATTTGTAATTTTTTTCCGTGACCAATTGATGAAATTCATTTTTTTTTTTTTTTTCTGAGATTCACTAATGAAATTTTGGGATTTTTTTTCTGTAACCAATTGACAAAGTCTGCGATTATTTTTTACAACTGATTGATGAATTTTCCAATATCAAATTTTTTGTCCAACAAACTGGCTAAGTTCACGATATGTTTCTGAGACCGATTGATGAAATTTGCATTTTATTTTACACAGGCGATTGACGAAATTCAGGATTTTTTCCGCATAAGATTGATGATATACTTTCCATAACTGATTGATAGCAATTAACGAAATTTGAAAGTTTGTTTTATGATCAGTAGACATCATGTTTTTGAGAAACATAAAGACTGTTTCAAACCTATTTTTGGGTTAGTAATGTTGTATGCTGCAGATTGGAAATGAAACTTATATGTCCAAAAGTGAAAAAAGCTAGACATATTTAAAGGTAATCCAGAGATTAAAATATAGTTGAAAAATCCAGAGATGTGGTAAGTCTGCAAATACAATGACACCATTTCATAAAAATTCATAACACTTTACAACAGATATATTAAAAAAACAAACTAAATGAATTACTTTTTCTGAATGTTCAATATCAAGCTGTTCTTTCCTTTCTTTGTAACAATCTTTTCTTTTATCTTTAGGAAGTAAATCTATTTCATGTTTTAAAAGCTTCAATTCATGCTTCAGACTTTCTCTAAATACTCTCAATTCTCTGTCCTGAAAGAAAATAACTTCATTGTGATATTCAATGAACATATAAGTTATTATATATTCCATACATAAAAAGCAAAAATGACACATAATAATTAGCCTAAAAAATGCAATCAGATATCACTACATTGAAAGCTATGGATAATTCTTTACAAAGTGATAACAGATTTCTGGCCTTTTTATAACTCATATCACAGCCTACACATTACATAAAATACCTGAAAAGCAGATCCTGTTATTAAAAATCAGCCACAGACAGAAAAAAATCAAATATGGCTTAAACTCTGCATGTTTAGTGCAGTGACTATGCGCTATGAAAAGTATAATTAAAACAAGAACGAAAAATAAAGTGTCAAGGAAACGCTTTCCAACACAGCCAGAAAACTGTAACGAAACTTCACCGTTAAATAAGGTGAAAGAAGATATGTAAGTAAACAGTTTAGAAAACACATAACACATTGAAAAATACAGTTTTCAAAATTACTTTCCAGTGTCAAAAAAGTAGTCGAATTATTTTGTGCAGCCCTGTATATGATCAATAGATGTGGATATATAGTATGATAAAATTTAGTTCAGTTAGAATATTCACATTTAGCAATTTTTGCCAACTGATGGAAATGCACTCGAAATCTTTTGTACAGCCCTGTTATATTACCGGAAGCCTTTTGTACACACCACCTATTAAGCTAAAAGGCAACTTAAAACTCACTTGCAGCAATTACCAAACATAAATAACAATGTATCTTTTTTTTCGTAGCCCTGTATATGAATTTATTTATATTCCACAAACTTCTATTAGTCTACTAAATATAGTTCAGCAGGAAAATGTGTAAACACAATTAAAAACTACCCTTAAGCAATTCACTCCCATAGTATGTAGTACTTACGAATTTCCTTGTGTAGCCCTGTATATGGTCAACCGAGTTTATAAACACACACGTACTATGAAAAAAAAAAAAAAAAAAAAAAAAAGCAAACCAAAGTTGAAAACGCACTTATCACACATAGACTGTAAATATCGCACATGTACTGTAACCAATATCTTTTATGTGTCCCTGTAAATAAACGCAATGCACACAAGAGAGCAATTTATAGTGTGCCTCAGTAATGCATATAATTTTCATTATGTTTGAAATAGTGAAATATCACTAAATTACACTGCAAATGATTTTTCCCCATATAACCATGTGTAAAAGAATTCTTTTGTTTGATCCTGTAAATGAATAATAAATGCTTTGTACCACATATTCTACAAAAAGCATGTTTTAATGCGCTTCATAATTATATATCAATTTCATTATGTTTTAAATGACGTAGCGTAATCAAAATGTGCTTGAACCAATTATTCCCCATTGACTGTAATGTAACAGAATACTTTTGACTGTCCCTGTAAAAAAACTATAAGTGCTACACACTTCTGTTGAAATAGGGAATATGCTATAGTAAACGACAATAACATACAAAAATTTCAGGACAATCGAAGCATATTTACGAGAGTTAGAGCACAGACAGACAGCAGACAAACCAAAGTCATAAACACTTTTCAACTCGATTGGAAAGTGTTAAAAAGGGAAGAGCTATCATGCTTAACTTAAATTTACAACAAAAAAATTCTAAAGTGTTGTCAAGGTTTGACAAGGAACCAGACAAATTCTTACAGTTAGTATTGTTAGACTTTTATTGTAGTGATATCAATTATGTAACAGGAAAAAAAATCCCAGGTCACATTATACTTTATGGCTTGTACTTAAAATATTTAACAGAATTAAAATTCATCAAATAAAATTGTGTACTTCAATTGACAGTATGTGACTATTTAATACTTTTTGAGCTATGTAACTTGAGAAAAAAATTATTGCCTATATTAGCTATTCATAAAAGAATACCAATGCAAAGAATCAATATATAGATTAGTATTCAAAACATTTTATAATTAGTCATCCATTGCACTTGCAAAAAATTTCCTTTTTTACATTAACCTTATAATTAAATAACCACAAAGAAAGAAGATGGGGGTTCAAATGCTTAGAGAATTACAAGAGACCACGTAATCCTTCATGATGCTATACACAATAAATAATAACATTATGTAAGTTTGATTTGATAAGTTAATGTAAAGCCTCGATTAATGGACATTTATGAATAACGGACCTATTTTGTGAACACTTTTTCAATCCCCAAAATATATTATTTGTATGTTTTCACTTACCAATAGCAGATAAATTTTGTGGTCCCAAGGTGTCTGTTATTTAGAGGTTTTACTGTATATGTTTCGTTTCTATATTGTTTAATAGAAAATTTACTGATAAGAGAAAAAAATAAATTACAAGACAAGTAATTATTACAGTGGAAAATATCTTATTTTAATTATAATATGTCAATCATAAAAAATCAACTGACATTATAATTTTTTAAAGTAAGAAAATCGAGATGGAAGCAGTGATAAGAGTTACAGGACTGATATATTAAAATTCTAGTATTTGCATTAAATTTGAAAAAGAAAATTGAAATAAGAATTTAAACAGTAATTTGATATTAATAAATGTTAAAACATATACATACTTGTTCACATCTAACTTTCTTGGATGCTATTTTTAAATCTAAATCCTGCTGCTGCTCAGCTTTTTCTAACTGATTCTTTTGCTGCCTACTAAGTGCCTCAAGATCACTTTCATAACTTCTTATTAATGCCTTTAATAAAATAATATAAAATAATAAAATATATGAACATCTGAATAATCACAAAATGCTCCTTAAAAAATACTAAAATTAAATATGATTGCAAAAGACCATTAACATAGTTGACAACATCTCTAATCAAAATCATCCTAGACCCACCAAAAGGTATCATTCGACGAGATGCTTTCGAAGAGGGGAAAACAGGGAGAGCGGAGTAAAGACTGAAAGTTAAGGATGTCTGGTTCATTGCTTCGTCAGCGAGGAATGATAAAAAGGAAGCAAAAGCTTTGCAATGTTTATTTGTAGTTATTTCTGTACATAGTTCTGTAGAAATGCTGTACACATTTAGCAAAATAAATATTGAAATGTAAGGCAGACAAATTATTTAAAAGATGTCACATCTTCCATCAGAAAATGGTGGCAGCTTATCGGATATGTCTACCTAGAATGAGTGAATGCAGAAACATTGATCACACTGATCAGGAATCAAAAATAGCAAAACTAGAGTAGTCGCTACTTTTTACAGTACTTTGCAGTGCAGCACGCTATATTTTGAACAATGTAGTGTAGCGAGCAGCAAGATACAAAACATCAATAGTTTGTAGCGAGAATAGACACTACTTTTAATGCTACTTCAGTGAAAAAAAATGTGTCAATCTGCAAATCACATGATCGTAACTTGCTTCTTTGGTGCAAAATGTTTTCTGCTCAACAATTTGCATATCTCAGTTACAGTGCTTAGCAAGGCATCACATGAAATCACAGATTTTTACATTGACATTATTGCTGGTAACACCAAATGCTAAACCAACAAAGACACCAACACTTGCAGGGGTGATTGTGGGTTCAGGAAAAAATACCTGAAATTTTAGCGAGAACAGTGCTGACTCTAGAACAAAAGGACTGCCGGTGAGGGGGGATTTAATATAAAGGACACTGAGTTAAAAAAGAGCATATTTTGAACGGGTTTGTCTGGTAAGAGCCCACTTTCATCAGTAGCACTCGTACATTTGATCCCATCTTTAAATGATAGTGTTTAGTCAAATCTTCCATTTTTAAGGTATGTGATACTAGTGGGTTCTTACCCACAATGCAATGTTATTTTATTTTTGGTCATCCTTCGTCTTATGAGAAAGTTTCACATGAGAAAGCATATGAACTAAAATAATCGGTTAATAGACATTATTGCCACAAATATTACATGAATAGATCAGCGTTCATACTCAATTTTGGAAATATAAAAATAGAAGTTTTATAGGATAAAAATTATATTTTTCAGGAGTATTTTCGAAATTATAAAAATAAAATCAATCAATTTATAAAACAGCAGAAAACAGAAAAATTGACAAATTTTGCAATTTTTCATGCAACTGATTGATGAATTTTTAGATACTTTTCCGTGACTGACTGGTGAATTTTGAAGTTTTTCCATGCAATTGTTCGATGAATTTTGCAATTTTTTCCTTGAGATCAATTGATGAATTTAGTTATATTTTACCATGAGTGACTGGCGAATTTCGTAATTTTTTCACCCATGAATGATTAAAGAAATTTGTGATATTTTGCCTGCAAAGGACTGAAGAATTTTGTGATTTTTTCCCCCGCGACCAATTGATGAATTTTGCGATATTTTCCTGCTACTGATTGGCAAATTTCTGGAATTTTTTCCCATGGCTTACTGACGAAACTCATGTTTTTAGGTAGATTTCGTAAGAAATACTACCTATTACATTCTCCCCTAAGTTGGAATTTCTGAAAAATTTTTGGAGATCTACACCGATCATGACTCTTAGAACCCAAAACCACCCCAGTTCAAAACTTTATATCTATCTATCTATCTATCTATCTATCTATCTATATCACTTTTTTATGGACACAATAACTTCCATACTTCTGCACAAATCTCTTCCCAACTGATACATAAAATCAAGGGACATAAAATCTTGGTCAAGTTTGTTAATGGGCAAAATCGAACAACAGAAGAAGGGGGAAATTGGGGGGGTGGAGGGTTGTGAAAACAGAAAATAACCCATAACTTCTTAATTATGATACATATCGAATCTGTTTAAAGTTATTATTACTTCTAGGAAAAGGGCCGAAAATTTATGTATGACAGATTTTTTATTTCATTAAAAATGCCTCAAAGGGGGGAAAAAAATAATGTTTTCAGAAGAAAAAAAATAATAACTTCGTCAATTCACAAGATCCGCTTAAATTTATTGTAAATCTTCTTAATATTATCTACAACTTTTATATTGACAAGTTTTCAATAAGACCAACTCTTACAGCAAAAAAAATTTATAAAAAAAAAATCCCTGCTGGCTCCGCCTACACGCAGAGGTATATTTTGAAGTGGACGATTCCAACTGTCGCATCATGGCAAATAGATCTTTCTTCTGCAATTCTCAAAACAGGCGCCCCATGGTCTGCATCTTTGAAATCTACCTGTGCCTGTAAGCCGAGCCATCAGGGATTTTTTTTTTTTTCACGCAACCAATTGACGAAATTTAAAATTTTTTCCCCTGACCAACTGACGAATGTAGTGTTTTTTTTTTCCTGTGTTCGATTAAAGTAACTTGGCCTCTATCAGAAAAACTGGAATTCTTGTATTAAAAATGAAAAAAATAACAGAATTCCAGTAATATAACCAGAACACAATCATCCCTTTACTTGTCTACTTACTTGTTATTGTTATGTTCAACATTTTTAACTTGACAAAATTTCTTAAAAGGACATTCAGCTTAGCCATTAGCTCTAACAGCATTGAAGCAATTTATAACTGATTTTAGTACCATCATTAAAAACAGAGTAATATTTTTGGATAATAAGATTTCTTGTAAATAACACAATGCAGAAGAAGCATTTCTGGATTCTCATCTTTATCAATTTTAAAGTAGCGATTTTTCTGTTCCGTCATAGCCTTTTATTTCTGTTATTGAGCTTTCCTTTCCCCATTATTGTGAGTTGATTGCTGTTTATATTCAGATTTTAAATTTAAAAATTTGTATGCCATAATATATATTTATATACTTTGTATCAGGATCAAAGCAAAACCAATTCCAAAACAAATTAAGAAATTTATTGTTAACTAATATGTTTCTGCAATCCTCATTTTGGGATTTATTAATTTCCTAAGATTGCCAGTATGTTTCTTTTAGAAATTTCAAATATTTTTTAGGTTAAATATTTTAAGACAATCAGTTTTAGATATACCTTTAAGTAGTTTCATTTGTAAAAGTTTTTTCAGATGAGATATTGCAAAGCGAATAGAAAAAGGCTCATTCAATAAGCAAACAAAACAGTTATGTAATATTCTAAAATATTACAACAAATAGAAAAGTTATATGAAATATTTAAATATAAAAATAAAAAGTCTAAAATATTTTTAAAGGATCTTTATGTAATTCTACTGATTACAGTTGTATTTTGGACTATGAGGACTTCTGAAAACAGATTAAAAATCTTATTTTATTTTACTTTTCAATTTTGCATGTATTACTTTTGAACTACAACATTAAACTTTTCAAAGATAGACAAAAAAGTTAGAAAAATATGGGTTAATAACTATTCTCAATTGACCTCCTGTAGAACATATGCCCCAAGTTGGGAACTGCTGGTCTAGACTAAAAGAATCATCAACACTAGGCTTACAGTAAAAATAAGAAGAAAGCTATTAATTGCTTTGTATTCAGTATCACATTAAATTGCCAAGAGAATAACAGTGACATTTTATTTTTATTTTTGTTTTTACATTCTGTGTAAAAAGTAACTGGAATTGTTAAATAAAACACAAAAAATTAATTTATTCATTAAAATTCATTTTGTCCCCTTCAAAGTAGACTCTATTGAGTCCAATATAACTATGTCATGCTTGACACAATACTCCATACATTTTATGTACGCTGATTGCGGTATGGCCTTCAGCTCCCTCAGCAAATTTTTTTATGGCCTCAATTGACTCAAAACACCTTCCTCAAAGTGGTACTTTTAGCTTTGGGAACAGGAAAAAACCACACAGCGCTATATCAGAGAAGTATGGTGCTTGGTCAATGACATTTGTTGCATTTTTTGGTCAAAAACTCTTCCACAACGATAGGTTTGTGTGATGATTCATAATCCACATGAAATTTCAGAGATTTTTTTAGATGTTCGGCACACAAAATTTTGTTTGAAACACAAAATGTAAGGCAAACACTTTATTCAACTAACTTTTCAACTGTAAAATTTTCCGAACACTCAAAAGAATTACTAAAAAAAACAGCTGTTGTCAATACACTAAGTCACAGATGGCACTCAAACTCCATGTTGTAACTCGGTGTAGTGGTAGAAAAAAAATTGTTATGGTATCTTTAATGTGTTTTTTTTTATATGACAAATTTTGGTTACTTTTTACACAGAATGTAGCAGGGGTTCTCAACATGTGTCCTGAGTGCACTTTCCAGGGTATCTATGGCCGCTCCTGAAAAATAAATAAGTAAACTAGAAATAACATTCTGAACAGAAATTTGCCAAATTAAATTTAGCAACTCTTTTAGCAGAAAGCGCTTGGTTATTCTGCTTCCACCTCTCTTCCTCATAACATTACTTCTAAATGTCATTAATTTGTAACAACACTCAGCAAGTTGTGTCTAAGGACCCTACCCACAGAAATTGATTAGGCTGTACATGTCAATAAGGTTGGGAAACACTGCTTTATAGTATTTCAAAACTATGTCTAAATAAATTTCAAAAAATGTCACTTTTAAAAGATATCAAAACTAAAAATTAAAAGTTGAAAGTATTACACAAAATATTCTAGTATTATAAATAGTCATTCAAAAATGGGGTATTTTTTAAATATGTCATTATACAGGGTGCATAGGAAAGTCCCTTTATCATATAAAAACCTTCGAATGAAAAACATTACAGCTAAACAAGTACAATAACTGTATATAGTAAAGTGACTCCGCCTGATCTAATGCAACCAGTAGCAGTAGCAGTACCTCTAGTGGTGAAATTTGAAAGTTATATACTCTAACTCAAAAACTATGAAAGATAGGGAGGAAAAGTCAATTACAAAAGTGTAGAGCATCTTTGATTTAGTATGAAATGTTGTCTTACATGTAAAATTAATTTTATTAAATTTTTTGAAATGTAAGTTTTTTTTATATCCAATTACCAGCTTAAGTAGATCATTAATCGCATGCAGAAGGGGGGCACAATACGGCAAATGCATTTACTAATAAAATTAACACATATAAGCAAGGTACATTATTTTAATAAGAAAACTAACTCAAGTATACTCAATGTGTCCACTATTGGGAGTAATGCATGTGAGCACATGCATACATGTAACATAATTATCCTTCAATATTAAGTATATTGACTAGAAGGAGAAAAAAATGCTACGATCGGTTCATCTTTACATAAGAATCAGATAGTTATTCTTAATTCTACTAGAAATAAAGAAAAAAAAATACCAATTAACATTTTCCTTCTTTTTCAAAAGCAGTATATTTCATATTTTATGCCCATCAGAAAATTCAGGAAATTAAAAGCAGAAAATTCTAGCTGCATAAAGTTTTAAAAATTTTATAAGGTGCCAAATAAACAAAATATTATTTCTGCCAAAATAGTCTTTGACATATGTTGAATTACACAGACACATTCTTTTCAATAGCTAATTTGTTTTTCTTTCTTCATTTTCTAACAGAAATAAAAAATAATTTGGGATTTTCTTAAATTATTTAGAAAAACTCTATATTTTATACCATCTTTTTTCATAAGTTACTTTTCATCGAAACTTATCTATATATAGCAAAAATATAGGAAAACTATATTAAAATGATAAACTACCGTCATTTCCTGATCAAAACGTTTCTCTGTCTGATCACGAGCACTTTGAGCCTTTACTGCTAAATCTTGAAATTGTTTAGTTTCTAATTTTTGTAACATCTTTAATTCTCTCAGCTCCAGTTTTCTATAAATGAAATAGAGTAAACATCATACATTATTTTCTTTTAAAGCAATAATAAACATTTCTATTTCTTATAACTTTAAAAAAAATATATATATATATATATATAATAACTGCCATCTGCATATTCTCCATTTTGACGACAAGCTGTTGTTTATTAAATGTTAAAGTTTGCAAGAAATAAAGATAGATAGAACAGATAAATATAAAATGGCAATAATGATAAGCACTCAAATTGCACAATATTACAACAGCAGTCACACAATTTATTCTATTTGAACAGATATATCAATCAGCATGTATTTCATATGGCAAATAATGTGTAAAAAATTTGCTTTAAGAAAAATTCAAATATTTTTTTAAAAAGTCATCAAAATTTCAAATAAATGTTTATTGGCACTTTACTTCTATAATGTTCAAATAAATGTTTATTGATCACTCAGATTCTTCACTCCAGTAAGAAGAGAAAAACTTATTGAAACTTTTTAACTCTATATATATATTCCAAACTCATAATTGTAAATAAAATTCAATATACAAGCTAAAGTTAAAGCCATCACAAAGTAATAAGTGAGCTAGATGGATTTAACTTTGTGCCGTTATATTAAAAATAAATGAACAATGTGAAATAGCACAAATAGAAATATATAAATTGGCAAACAGCTGTTTCGGAGCCCCTAAAGCTCCATCATCAGTGTCAATTCAAAAGATTAAAACCCGATTTAAAAGTTTAAACAATGTAAAAAAAATATATATATATTAATTATATATATATATATATATATATATATATATATATATATATATATATGTATTTTTTTTTTTTTTTTTTTTTTTTTTTTTTTTTTTACATGGCTTAAACTTTTAAATCAGGTTTTAATCTTTTGAATTGGCACTGATGATGGAGCTTTAGGGGCTTAGAAACAGCTGTTTGCCAATTTATATATTTTTATTTGTGCTATTTCACGTTGTTCATTCATTTTTAATAATAAGTGAGCATTATAATAAATACAATATCTAAAATTAATGTAGCACTAAAATAATTAAACTAAATTTTAAAATAAATATGAAACAAATAAATAAATATATAATAGAGCAAATTAATGTAGCACTAAAATAATTAAACTAAATTTTACAATAAATATGAAACAAATAAATAAATATATAATAGAGCATTAAAAGATGCATCAAAATTATACACAAATGACTTAATGCAGCAGCCCTACAAAGTTTGTCTGTTTTTTATCACCAGAAGAAATGGGCTTTTTCATTATTTTTAAAACAGAAATTAAACTTTTGTATCACTTTTATAGAAAAACTTGTATAGATTAAAATAAAATAAATTTATATAGATTTAAATATATATATGTATATATATATAATTCTGCTTACCACATATAGCTATTAATCTAATTATACTCTTATATTGTAAATTAATAATAATAATATAAGTATTATTTCAGGGTCCAAATCAAATCAGGATGAGAAGGGGGTAAATGGCAGATAATTTAAGATTGTGTGTTTGTTAATTTCATGTGAAAGAATCTTGTAGATTACAATAAGCAGAAATAAGTTTCTATTTAAAATACAGTCTTAATTATAGAAACATACCTTAATACATGGTCGTCTTTTAAATGCTTATCTTCATCACCATAAATAACTTTGCTTGTTGTTGTTGTGACAACAACTCCATCAATCATAAATTTTCGAGTCTTCTTCAAAGTTTTTTGTTTTAGACGATTTGATGCGTTTTGAGTAGAAGTTTTCTTCAATGCAGCAGCATATTTTTCCTAATGTAAACAAGCATAAAAATTTAAAACATTCATTTAAAAATAACACATTTAAAAAATCAAAAAGGTAAAATTACATTTAATACACAATATTGTAAATGTGAAAAATGCAGAAATTATTCTTAAAGATGTTATCAAATCATTTACTCTCAATACTCGTCAATGTGAATCTCATAATTACAAAGTCATTTTCACTTCCAGCTGTGTGAAAATTTTATGTACTACAGAATCTAATAGTGAGTATCATTATTATTATTCATTAACCCTTTTGCTACTAAACCACTCAAGATGCCCGGCCAAGCATACTACTGCCAGATTGCCGGAGCACCTGAAAAACAAGTGTTCCATTTCTCCTCCTCTGAAATAACACTATTGTCACAGAGTAAGGGATTAGTGCAATCAAGGGATGGGCAGCCTTCTGTATTAGTGATTTTAGGACATTCCACTTTCAAAGATAGCTGCCTTCTTATTGTGCTGTTGACAGGTAAGGCAGGCAAAAGAAAGGGGAAGAAAAATCTCGCGGCATATGTCAGCATTTCAGCGTTTCCCATACTTTGAATGCTATTGTGTTTTTAGACTTCAGTATTCAAAGGGTTAAATGTGATACATCTTTTATCTTATTTGGCTGCTACCTGATAAACCCAATTTTGTAGTTTTCATGCCTTAAACATCTATTTTAAACCTCAAATTTAACAGTATTATGTGAAAGATACTTTACCTACATAGGTAAATTTAAAAATAAATAAATAAAAATATTTGACTCTTTGGAACCTGAATAACAAACTTTCATGCATTTATTGTTGCACATTGTTTCATAATTATGTCAAAGTAGTTAATTTAGACTTAAAAACACATTTCATGTAAAGTAAATAATGGATACTTTCTTAACATCCCAATTTTTATAGCAATAAGAAATAGTTTTGTTACATTAAATGTTTTATGTGTGAATATGTATGTAATATAAATTACATTTTTGTAACATTCTATACCTTCTAAGTTATAAATAATTATGTAAAGCTCCAATATTCAATAAAAATACCTATTTTGCCCGGATAACAACAAATCACAGTTTTACAAAATAAGATTACATTTAATATCCTGAATAAAGACAATGCAAAGCAGTGGAATATTTTTAAATAGGTGGGTAGTTATTAAGTATACAACTGTGAAAATAACTACCATCTAATAGACTTGAAATTTGTGAAACTGGTTACACATATTTACGCATTGGCACTTGATATTGTGTTTCAAACATAATATGAGAATATTATCAGTTTTGACTTTCAACATAAGATTGATTGAAAAGTGCTGAAATCATTTTAAAAGAAAAAGATTGGCTCAAAAGAGTCAGAACAATAGCTATTTTTTACTGATCTTGTTTTATATTCATTTGTTTATTTATAAACTAGGATATATAGATGAAAACAGATATTCTCTTATTCTCCATAAAAATTACTGTATACTCACATATAAGTCGAAAATTTTGACCAAAAATTGACTCTTGGAAAAGGACGGGTCAGCTTATATGCGAGTCAGATATTAGAAAGGAAAAAACTGTGTGTAGTTTCATATTTAACAAGCTCATGTCCTGCCCTCTTCACTACTGCCACTTCGAAGGCAATGGCACACACACAGAGAATAGGTGACAGAAGGAAATATATGTAGTTATTGCTTCTTCCAAAGTAACAGCATCTTGGGGGCGGAGAGAGAAGACAATGTTTCAGCACTTTTCAGAATTCCACACAGGACGGAAAATCATTTACTCTTTTGTCCATTTTTATTCCTGGCTCCCTTCTCACCAGCGCAAATTGATTTCTTAAGACGACCTTGTAAAATGGGATGAAAGAGAACTGCTTATGATGCATTATTTAACCCTTTCGGCCTTGACTTTTTTCTTAAAGTCCAAAAAAATTAAAACTTTTGTCAACTTTCCTTGTTTTTTTACTATTTAAAAGCTAGATGACTTGTCCACTAAAAAGTTAAAATATAGAATGCACATATGTGATTATAAGGTTTTTACATATCTGCAAGGCGTTATTTATAGTTTAAAGCATTTTAAAAGTAAGGAACACATATGTGACCGCCAGGACCGAAAGGGTTAAACTAAAAGTTGTAACTTACACTGAAGGAAATAATAATTGTGCTGAATCTCATCATTGTATGATTAATGAAAAACAAGTTCGAGAATGGACAAAAATATATCGTCATTGAAGACTATACCAAAAACTAAAAAAGCATCAACATAAGGAATAACTTCTTTTCCTGAAATGGAAAAAGAACTGAATGAATGAATGCTAAAATGCAGAGAAAATGGATTTGTTATCTTGAGAACATTAATACGTTTACAGGTGTTAAAAATGTCTAAAAATGAGCAGTTCAAAGAAATGAAAAATACACAATTTGTAGTATCTGCCAGCTGGCATATACAATTTATGAAGTGTTCTGGACTTTGCCTTTGAAAGAGCACAAAAATTGCTCAAAAGTTACCAAAACAAATTGAGGAAAAAATAGAATCTTTCCAAAAATGTGTTATTGCCCTATGAAAAAAGAAAAACTTTGAACTTTCAGAAATTGGAAAAATGGATGAAACTCCTGTAACATTTGATCTTCCAAATAATAAAACAGTTGATACAATTAGCCAAAAAAACTGTATTCATAAAAACAATGGGTAACGAAAAAACCTGTTTTACAGTAGTCTTATCCAGTTTAGCAGATTGCACAAAATTCTCACCTGTCATCATTTTTTAAGTGAAAAAGGATTCCCCAAAATATCAAATTTCTAACAGGTGTAATCGCAAAGGCACGTACAAATGGATAGATGGATGAAAAAGGAACCATGGAATGGCTCAAAGAAGTATGGAGTAAAAGACCTGGAGCTGTTTTTAAGAAACGTGCCATGCTTGTGTGGGATTTGTTTAATGCACACAAAACTGAAAAAGTAACAGAAAAAGCTTAATATCTCGTTAGATGTGATACCCGGTAGATTACTATCAATTTTACAACCACTTTAAATTAAATAAACCTTTTAAACACAGGTTACCCTAATTGAAGACCAAGTGGATGTATTCCCCAGATGTGCAATTATCTAAAGGTGGGAATATGAATCGTGGTACAAAAGGGCTTGGCCTGGCCTTGCTCACATTATAGACATCAATCAATAGCTGTTAAACCCAATTAAGTTAAAGTTTCCTCACAATTGACACCTCACCCCCTGCTGGAAAATAATATAGTGCTTGATTAAAAACCAAGAACATGGGTGAAGGAGACGGGTTTTGAGATAGTCTACATACCTTATAACTATGTAAGTCTCTAAATAATATTTAGGGTTTGGGGCTTCCTCTGAACATGATCAGACTTTGATGTACCATCAATGTATGAGAGAACATTTAATAAGATAAGTTTGGTCAATCAGTGAGGTCTCGAGTCATTATTTCCACCAGCCAATACATTACACACGCATATATAGCAGATAATTCAAAAATAGATTATAAGAATTATCTCTTAAACCGCTGGTGATAGAAATATGCTTCTAATCACAAAAAGCATAGAAGTCAAGAATAGTTTTTAGATATGGCATTTATTTTGCAAGGAGATGTACACATATTAAACTATGAAATTATTTTTTTTTATATGGTCTCTGGGCCCTTTAAGTTATATTTAAAAACATTTTCTTCATGCCCTGACAAGTAAAACAATATAAATTACATTCTTCTATAATCAAAACTTACTGTTTTATGATGCTGTAACACTAGAACAGTCAGAAATTTACTTAAGTTTTATAAAAAATATTTTATACCAGAATTTTGATCTAAAACTATAACTTATTTTATAAAGAAATTTCTGGTTTGAATCAAAATACATTTATTTGGTACCAGTCAAAATTACCACTATGGCCATTCTAGTGTTAAAGTTTAAGAAATTTCAGAGCTTTCCAGCACTAAAAAATCATCTGTCCATATTTAAAGCTGAAAAGCTCTGAAATTTCATAACCTTTAAAGTAGATCTTCAACCTTTCACGCTCGAGGGCCACTTTAGCAAGTTATTGAAGTTCTGCAGGCCACCATAGGTCAGTTAAATAGAAAAGCAAGAAATGAATGCGTATACAAACTTTGATTTTCAAGAAAAGGGGAGGAGAATTTCTACAAGTGCCAAGGAATTGAAATATTCCTATTTTCTTCTTGATTCATAAAACACATTTTATAAACACACAATATTAAAATTTGTCATCAGCAATTCTATACAATTCCCTCATTTAATAGTACTACTAATAGTAATAATAATAACAGTAATAATGATGATAATAATTTATCTGGAAGCAGCCCATTAAAAGATCTAAAAACGCTAGCAACACTATGTTTCACACTATGTTTCATAATGTTATCTTGTTATTTAATAGTATTAGCATTTTTAAATAGGATTTATTAATTTGATAAAACAATTTTCAAAAACAAAATGTATTTCATTTTAAAATAGCAGAGCTTCGCCTGCTACGCTGTTCGGTTTATTCAAAACGGTCCTCGAATTAAACTAACTTGGGATTGGGCGCCCCACTGTCTCTCTCAATCCGGTCAACTCAGATTTAAGTAAAATAAAATAAACATTTAAAATCCTGCAGAAACTGCATCAACGTATTTTTAAAAACTGTGATTGTTCATTTATTTTTTATTTGAAAGGTGAAGCGTTTCTCTTCAACGAAAATTGACCCAGGCTCCAGGCAACAAAATGGCTGCTTGTAAAATTCATCAGAAGGAAAAGCTGATATTTCAAAGAAAGGGAAAGTTTTTCTTCCCATTGAAAGTCGGGAAGAATGATGAATGGGTTTCTCAATGTGTGGGTTTGTTCCATTTTGTTCAGACCCAGCCCACTCTCAAACTATAGAAAAGGAAAATTCCCCTGGTATTATATTCCTGCTTTGAAAAAAAAGTTGGAGAACATGCACATTGAGGTCAATTTTATGTGAAATCTGAAAAAATGCTCTTTTAGCTTTGAATATATAGATGTTACAGGCATTATTACAAAAATCACCGGAGAGGAAATTTTTAGAATATACTAAAAATTAATTCAAAGGCAAATTTTTTAATTTATAGAAATATGAAAATCAGTGTAATCTATTTATTTCATCTCTAATTATTCATGCTGAAATTTTCCTTCAGAATTTATTACAGCAGTTAATCAAATTTCAGTGTGATTCCACATTACAGCACAAATATATGATTATCCAAATTTCTGTAATTATTCATCAATCGACCAATTTTGTAAAATATAATATGCAATTAGGCATATTTTAGCTATGTTCGGTGAGCACTTTTATGTTTGTGTAAACTCAGGGGCATTCCTAGCAGGGGGTGTTAGGGGTGTAACACCCCCTTCCCTCCCCCACACTTATTTATAAGATTTGGAAAAATTTAGTAAGTCGGAAAGTTAAGAACACTCCCTGCAAAAAAGTCCCCTCCCCCGTCGTCAGTTTCATTTCAATTCTCTGTTGTCCATCTTTAAAGGGGAAAAGAAAAAGCTTCTCACACAGAATGGAAGATTGTGTATGATTCTGTGTGGGAAGGAGGGGGTGTCAGAGAGCGGGGATAATGTCCAGAGCTAAGATAGAGAGAGAGAATTGCTTTTCTGAGAATTTGAGACTTTGGTAAAAGGAAGTGGGGCAGGGGGGGGGGGGGGGGGGGGGGGGTTGCAATCTCTATTGCGAGTTTCTCCATCTAGCATCTTTAATTGCTCCCTTCTGCCTCCTATGGACTGATTCTTAGAATTTGGTAACCTGACCTAGTAAGTAAATTTTTCAGTGCAGCTGAATCATTTGTTCAAGACGAGGAAGAGCTAACTTGTCAGTGGATATTATACTAGAGAAAAGTGTACGTCTGCGAGAAGAAATAGTTCTTTACTGAATTTGAAAGAAAATACACTTTAAATCTGATTTTTTTAGATTTTTTTCATTGAAAAACAATTTATTGATTAAACAAAATTGATTTAGTTTAATGTATAATCATTTGTATGATTACACATATGATTATACCTGTAATATTAACTTAACTTGTATCTCTTCGCGAAATAAGTTTCTGGCAAAAATTTGGCGATTAGAATAAATCAGTGCATAACCCTGGGACGACCGCAGTGTTAAGTGGGGTTGATCTGCGACAGAAAATTCTCCTGTGATTGTGGGAGATTTTAGATTTTTGATGTCCAATCAAATGTTCTATTTTTTTAAACTATTGAAGAAAAAGCAAAAATTTTGATGGATTTGAATTTTTCGGAAACTGACATGTTGGATTTAGACAGTGTAGCTGGAAAATGGGCTATTCTGAAGGATAGGCAGATGGTAATTTAAAAAAGCAGAGAAGGATAATTTTCAGTGTCTTATACTAATATATAACTTATTTTTAACAAGCAAGATTTGTCTTTTTTATGTATTTTAAAATGTATACTCTTACATTACACAACCGCATGTGATTTTATTTATAGAAACATAAATTCCAAAGTACTTCAACGATCTTAAATTGTTACTTTTGAGAATTGGTTAATGTACGGTACATCCGTATATTTCCTTTTAAATCGTAAGCAGAATCCTAATTAATAACAGTATTCTCAACTCTACTTATATAGTTAAAGAAAAAACATATTTTACACATACTGAATAACAGAATTTAATTTTGACTGTGGCAACAGACACTGTGATTAGGCAGAATGCAAGTGAGCACTTGGACTTTTAGTGATTTTTTAAAATTCACAGTAATGTAGAACAGTTGACTCTGTCACTGAGGGGGGGGGGGACACTATCACAAAGCCTTTCTCACCCCCGATCCCATACTCGGCAAAATTCAGTTTACACCCTCACCCCCCACCCATCCCACTAAAACACCCCTGCATAAACTGCCAAGCTTTTGTTATTTTTTGAGTAAAATACATATAATTTGAACCAGAAAATGTACTTAATAAAGGAAATCAGATAAGTAGCGCATAAACACCACACATTTTATTAAATAAATTTTCCGATTCAAAATATTTTTCACTTGAAGAAAACACGGAAGTTTGACATCCTAGACAGATCCTTTGCTAGATGAATATTAACAGACCAGCGTGTACAATCAATTTTAAAAGAAATACAATTTAGAAAATTCAATTAAATTTTATAGATTGGTTGATGAAAAGTAATGCTGAGTATTCTTTCTAAAACTAAGATAAAATAAAATATTTATATTAATAACTTTATAACTTTAGGTGAATAATTCTTTAACATGGCTGTGTTTTCTACGTATAAATTTTATTCAGTGCAACGGTAATAATATTATCTACTTTTTTAATGTGGCCCGCGACTTTTTATATAATGTTTAATTTGGCCCGTGGCGGTAAACAAATTTGACATGCCTGATCTACATGATAAACAAACTATTCTTGCAAATATTTTTTTTAAATAAACTTGAAAAACATAAATCATTAGATCATATGTATAATAAAAGTATGTGCTTAAAAATAGTCAACTGTAAATGTGAAAATTAATATTTTCTTATTGCGTTTTTAAAATTGAACACCTTGTGTCAGATTTTATGTAATTCAAAAGAGGCTGATTCATTGTATATGTTCTCTTTACGCATATAGATTTCTATTGATTCACGGATAATAGATGGGAAATAAAGTATTGATGGATAAATTATTTTACAATTCTTAAAATCAGTTTTTAAAGCCTTGGTCCTATGTAGTCTTGCTGTAGTTCTTCTGTCATATTTGATATCTACCTTAAGCCTTATCACTTAAGCATTTAAATCTATATTTTAATGATAATTAGTGATTTTATGATATGACTAGCTGATCCGCCCAGCATTGCCCAGGTCTGTGATAAAACCTTAAATGAACTCCAAATTTGCATTTTATATCTTTAACCTGATTTTGTATGAATTTATATTTTTAATGACAAAATCATGAAAAAATACTGATAATTAGTGATAAAAGTGCTTGCAAGAAAAGATTTTTTTTTATCATATAGGGTTGTTTCAAAATTTAAAAAAAATAGCTTTTGTTGTCCAAACCCTTTGAAATTTTTAATGGTTATAAATATAGTGGTTTTACAGCCTGTGTAAAAATTACATCAGAAATATTATTATCTGGTTTTAAAATAAATGTGTTTTCTTCTCACTTTTTTTGGTTTTCGCATCGGGTCTGTAAAAAAAAATTGTTTTTGTTGTCCGAACTCTCTGAAATTTTTAGTTGTTTATGAACTGTTTCTAAATTCTCTATAAAATTATGTGAAAATATATGCATATTAAATAGTGAAAACGTTCCATGAAGCTTAGCGTAACCATGCAGAAACACCATGTTATTATGGGTTTTTGTCAAAAATTTCTCTGATTTTATTTTTTTTTTAAATATTTCTTCTTGTCCGAATGTTTCGAAATTGTTGTAGGTGATGTAAATCTGGTCTAGCAAAATAATTTATTCATCAAGACTTTATTTTCCATCTATTATCCATGAATCAATAGAAATCTATATCTGTAATGAGAACATATGCAATGAATCAGCCTCTTTTGAATTACCTAAAATCTGGCACTATGTGTTAAATTTAAAAAAAACAATAAAGAAATATTAATTTTCATGTTTACAGTTGACTATTTTTAAGCACCTGCTTTTATGAAACATACGATCTTATAATTTATGTTTTTCAAGTTTATTTTCAAAAAATTTTGCAAGAATAGTTTGTTTATTGTGCAGATCTTGATAATGATGTCGTTTGTGCATTCGAAACATGTCGATAATTATATTAAAAGGTTTTTATAAGCCTTTTTGTGTTTCTACTTTTATCACTTAAGCATTTAAATTTGTATTTTAATGATAATTAGTGATTTTATTATATGATTAAGTAACACCCACTTTTGACACCATATTTGAGAGTTTCTTAAATCAAATCAATACGGAAGGGAATATACTATCTTATGCATTTTTGTCATTTTATGCACTGTAATGATTTTTGACTACACAACTAAAAAACTCATTCAATTTTTATAATAAATAACTTTCAGTTGATCCCTCGCTGAGACTGAGCCAACCTGATGCAAGTCTGGTCTAGAATTAAAAGCGGTCATCTGTAGTTTGGCTATATCATTTTTAAAAAATGAGAAACTGTTCCCAATGTAGCTATGAATATGAAATGATTTTTGAAAAAAAATTGGTGTTTTATAATTTATTAGTAGATAAATTACTAAGTAGCCTATATTTGGACCACACAGTCACTTTCACTTTTTTTTGTATAAAATGGTTTTCGAATACTAATACTGGTTATTAGCATTTTGAACCCTCATATCACCTTCAGGATTGTTTTTAGATAGAAGTAAATGACAACAAAATTATCCATTTTGAGTAAGCAGGTAAATCGGTAGGTACCAAAATGTAAGTGGTAGCCCATTTTTAGACAATTTTCTCTGTTATTCGAAATGACATAGCAGGCCACTAAAATATTATCAGTGGGCCACCTGTGGTCCACGGGCCATAGGTTAAAGACTCCTACTTTAAAGTATTATAACTCAGTGAGTTTTAGTCGAAGAAGAGTGGAATATTTATTGTTAGGTGCGTTCATAATTATATAAATATGTAGCACCATATAGTCGTCGTCTGGTATGCCTATCTGTCCACATATAACAGCGCAAAAACTACCCATTCGAATGGTTTGAAATTTAATATATTTAATAGTTGTAGAAAGGGTTGGCAAGTTTCTTCCAAAGTGGAAAAAACCGCGGAAAAAACCATGAAAAAAACCGGCCGGAAGAAATAGGTTTCTTCCGAGTGGAAGAAATGGAAGAAACTGTTTTTCTTTAGGAATTTACCATATAAGTTGCAACTTTGTAAGATACAATAAAAATAAATGCATTTTTCTAATAGATAACCTTAAGTAAATTTAATTAGACCTATAAAAATGTAATTATACAATATACATGATAAATTCATAATTACATCAGTTTTTTAGCCAAGATCACACACCTGTCTAAAGATTTCCAATCTTGTGTACCTCAATAAAATAAATGGTACTTTTCCATTATACTAACACCAGGCCAAAATGTATGCTAATGTGCCATTTATTTCAACCCTTAACGTGCAAAGAATTTTTATTGCAAACCGTACCAAACATTGTGATTTACTGTTTATTGAACATGAGTCTTTTTATTATTATTACTTAATCGTAGCCTCGCAAAACATCTTAATTTTCTATTTTTCAAATAGAGAATATTTAATATTAATTGTAACTTATATGTATTGTTGATACTGATATCGATTTTACAATTTGTCAGTTACCAGATGATGAGGAAGCTGCAATAAAATTGTTTCAGGCCTTTGGATATATATAAAAAACTTTTATTCAAAAAACATGAATGTCTTCATTCAAAAAGTGAAATGTTTACTGCAGTGCTAAGAGAGATTTACAATTCTATGCCTGTAGTTTAAATTGAGTTTTATTTTATGTTTGTTTGTTCTTTTATTTTAAGTCTATATTTGTATTGATTTAAAAAAATAGTTCGTGAAAGTCTGTAATTTTCAAATGTTATATTTTTAATTGCTCAATTGTGTGCCAACTTTTTTTTTTTTTTTTAAATGAATCATTTTACAAGAATTTTATTTTGTGCCAATTATTACGCTTGGCGATAACAGTGGTGTTGGTATAACAGAAATGTACCAAATAAATTTATCCAAAATACACAAAATCAATTAAAAGTAATTCCATTCAAAACAGGTAAATTTTTTTATTATTTAAACTTCTGTAACCAGTAGTAAATAGTATGTGGATCATTTACCTACTGTAGAATGAAACCGCTTTAAATAAAAGACAGTGCTTTTAATTTACATCCATCTTATTAAGGGAACTAATATACAATCATCACTGTATTGAAAGATTTCGTTAAAAGCTGTATTTTCCTTGCTACAGTGCAACACGGTATAACAAAACAAAAATATTTTAGCAGTAGGATGCTGAAATCAATTTCTCAACTTAGATGGATGAATGCAAAAGATGAAAAAATTCAAGTCCTTCAAAACATGGGGAGTTTAAAAGAATTTTGGCATACGCGTAGAGCTAATTTTTAGAACATTTATTTTTTTAAATCAGCATTGAAATATGCATGCTACAACTATACTTAATCACAAATTTGTTTATTTTAAGAGTTGCACAATAGTTTTTAAAATATTGCATTTTTATATAAAAAATAAAGAATCGGTAGGTTTTTTTTTTAAACCGAAATGATAAACAATAAAAAAAATATTCCCTACCTCTAAAGTTGTAAAAAACATAACCTGTAAATACCTGCTGAACCTGAAGTTTTATTAAAAAATAACTTATTTTTTCATAAATAATATTTTTAATATTAATTAAAGTTTCCAATTTAAATTTCATATAATTAGGTTTTGAATTTAATTCTTTTATTTAGTTAATGAACTTTAATTTTGAGCATCTGTTTTGTTTTCTGTTGGTTTCTTCCATTTCTTCCATTTTTTTCCATTTCTTCCGGTTTTTTCCAGTTTCTTCCACTGTCCTGGAAGAAACTAGTTTCTTCCGGAAGAAACCCAACCCTGTGTAGAAGTTTGTCGAGTCATTTAAAATTTTATGAAAATCAAATAAAAACTTAAAAAGATATTCATAAAAGTTTTCTTCATTCTATTAAATCCTATCATACATAAATAATTCAATGATATCCCATGATAGATAATGATTCTAGGTTGCCATGGTGATTACGTCATATTTAAGATGGAGTCATATTATTTCTGTATTACTAAATTTTAAAAAACGAATTTGTATGCTAAAATTGTTTAATTATAGTAATCATATAATCTACCAACAGTTTCTTGAATAGATGTTTCTGGAGAAATAGATATTAAATGGAAAAATAGTCTAAATATGGATTTCAAGTTCTGAAATTTTCAAAGCTGGGCTTATGTTTCCCACTGGAAATTTTCAGTAAATGTCATCAAAAGATAAAATGTTGTGAACTTAAAATGTACTTATTTTATTACTGAAATTAATCATATCATAATAACAGACGATATAATTCATTTCACTGAAATAATAACAATTTTTTTAGATTGTCTTGTATTGGATATTTATACATAGTATAATTTCAATGTAACAGAACTGCAATTAATTGTTTGTAAAAGTGTGTTGAAACTTAATTTCATAAAATTAATTAATATCTATAATATGAAAATCTGCACATAAAATAAATTTTGTATTCATGCATTTTTGCATAAGAGTACAACAGCAATTACACCAAGATCTGAATATTTATAAAACTAGTTATAGTACGAATGCACCAATGCTTTTAAATACAACTTATAGGACTGAGAGAACATGTATATATTAATTGCAAAATAATTGCCATATCTAAAAGCTATACTTTGTTGGTATACTTTTGTAACTGGAAGTATCTTTCAATCATGAATGATTTAAAAGAAAATTGTCATTAACCTCCATTTTGAATGATCCAGTATATATAAGTAAGTCTTTTTTAGTAGTAAAACAATTTCAACATATTGGTACAAAATATGTCTCCTTTAAGGTCAGTCACTGAAATTTGTCTTCTTTTAGAAATATCAGTTTGAAAATTTCAGAAAAAATATAAATTTTCATGAAAAATTCATAAACGTAAATTTAATTTTTTAAGAAAATATAAAAAGTTCAAAGCTGCAGAATTCATAATTAAGCTTAAAACTTGTAATATGTCAAATATATAATATTATTTTTTTTTTTTTTAAAGTCACAAGGTAGGATCGAACTCTCCACCTCCTGTGTAGCAAGCAAGCACTTTACCTCTGCACCACGAAGTCCACAAACAGAAGTATTTTAAACATATGCTGAACTTTTAAGCCACCAAATTTCTCAAAAACTACGGCCTATTTGAAGGGGGAACAAGTGATTATCACTTGTGATAATCCCAAGATAAAGGAACATTTGGGTGTCCAACGCTTCCGGAGCGACGATAACGTCAAAGAAGAGGTGAAACGCTTCTTCAGCAGGTTGGCGGCGAAGTTCTACGACATTGGATACAGAAATTGGAGCACCGTCTACAAAAATGCATAGAAAAAGATGGCGATTATGTAGAAAAATAGAGAAAACTTTCTTCTTTCCAACGATGTAAATTTCTATGAGAATAAACAATGTTGTCTATTTGTAAATTGGATGGGAACCTTATTTCTGGATCGACCCTCGTACTTTAAAACCATCAAAATCAATAAAATTGTTTATATTTCTCATAGCAATAATGACAGTCTATAATCTATTTCTGATTCAACTTAGTCATTGAAAACATTTCTGATTTTACATCTACAGATTTTGTTTTAAAGAAAAAATAGCAGGGAAAAACTATTGGAATAAGTTAACTGTTGTTTATTTTTTTATGTTTTATAAACTGCTACAATAACAATGGTATACTGCAGTTCTATTATTTTTAAAACACTATTATAATTCCATAACTGTGCAACTTTTTAATAAAGTAATAAAGAAACATTTGTAAAGCATTCAAAGCTTCCCGAAATCAAATGACAGAAATTGAAAAAACTTACTGCCGCAGTCTAAAAATTGAATCCTGTTGTAAATGGAAAATTCCCTGATTCCAATGAAAAGTGCTCCTTACAATTTTAATGTATAGTGTCACTGCTAATACAGAAACCTGTTTAATGCAGATTTTTTTTTCCTATGAGATTTTTTTCACAGGTTTTATTGTGCAATAAACCCTCAGTTATCTGGCATTCAGGTAACCAGAAAGCTACTTCTTTCCCATAAAACAGAAACACTAACTGCTATTTTGAGAAGTTTATTATTTCTATTCTCAAATTATCATAGCTGGGCAATTCAGCATGAGGGAGATATTGGTACACATGACAGTGTATCTTATGTCAAAGAAATTTATAACGTTGAAGCAATTGTGTAAGTCGAAGCAACATGTTTACAGCTCTGATCTGCTGCTGAACTGAATTCACAAGCCTATGCATACAATCTACAATGTAGTGATATTCTTTTGTGAAGAAGCAAAGGGAGATTGCAAAGAAGCAGGGAGGGGGAGTAAAGGGGACATATTTTTCAATCTTTCTGATTTTCCTAAGACTTTGGAGAAACAAAAAGGTAGAAAAACTGCTTTTTACATCATTGAAAATGCATCATATATAAAAAGTTTACGTAAAAAGCTTTCTTTTAAGTAGATTTATTTATCCTTTGATCCTTTTCATATATCAAAGGCATCAAGCCTTTTACCATGTCAAGCCAGTTCATAGGTCAAGAAAATCCCCCCCCCCTTCCCAAACCACTGGTTGTTTCAATTACATAATACCACCTGCGGTAGAATTGTTTATTTAGTGATGCATATTATGTATAATTGTAAAGTTATTTTGCAAGCATATAGTTAGTTTTAATATTTTTCATGTTTGGCACATGAAAAATTTTATTGTGTGAGTCAGAGCTTTAATATTTTAGTTTATTTATATTCATAAAACAAAAAACTAAACTAAACTTATATTTTACAATCTGTGGGTTTATGGCAATTATTCTCCTACAGATCATTAAATTTCTATTAAGAGTACCATATGTTGCTCTTTTTATGCACGATGTTAAATTAAATTATTATGATATGTGGCATTATAAATATTGCATTGTTATAAAGGATTAAGAAATAATTCCAACAAATATATTTTCCACTTTTTTTAATTTGGCAGAAACAAGTATATCAAATGTGAATTTCAAAATTAAAAAAAACAAAAGCAAAATTATTTGGCTAACTTTGATCTGAAAATGCAAGAAAAACTTGTCTTTTTGCTTCACTGTTTCCCCTTTTGGAATACTGCCCCCCCCCTCCCCTTTCCCAATACCAATTTTAAAGTATTATCCAGATGTTTCAAATTTCTAGCAACTAACATTTCTTGAGCATGCTCGTTAGTTAAGCATTTATTGCATATGTATTCTATTAAGTGGAGTTTGTTAACACAGAAGCCAGTTAGAGTGTATTGGGATATGTCACATTAAGCAAAATATACCTTTTAAATGATATTACCTTAAATGGGTTCATTAACAAAAAGTATAAAATTTTCAAATTTTCATTTGTAATTTACTTAAAATAATAAAACATTCATATAAAAATAACAACTAGATTTTCTTGACAATAGTAAAATATACATATAAAAATTACCGGTTTTCTAAGAATGATTGCAATAGCTTTAGGAGCTTCCTTACAGAGAGAATTCCTTGATATTTCAGTACCAGAATCATTACTCTCTGGAATGACATCAGAAGTCTTTAAATTAGATTCTGAAACATCTTTAGCAAAATCGTTTGCACTTTCTCTTTGAAGTTCTGAAGACACACAAATTGTTTCATTCATGCTTTTTACACCATTTAAATTATTCTGAACTTCTACTTCTTCAGGGTTATGAGTTAAACTTGGCTTAGTTTCAGAAGAATTTAATTTAGTAGTCAGTCTATTATCAGATGTGATCGGCATAAGTTCAGCACTACTTAGTATTTCTTCACTACTATTATGATTTATATTTTCTTTAACTTCCAAATTGGAAGCATCAGATTTTGCATCATTTTTATCTTCAAAAATCATTTCATCCATACCTTTATTTTCTAAAATAAAACTTTCATCGGCAACTACTAAATCAATTGCCAAGTTTGCTGAGTTCGCAATATTAACATTTTCAGGCTCTGTAGAATTATGGAAGTTTAAAATTTTTTCTCTGTCCTCTGATAAAGGATATTTTAAAGATAAATCTGTCATTTTGTTGGTCATTGCTTCAGTAGTTATCCTATCAACTGTATCTTCACTAGAATGGGAAGAAAAATAATGAAATTGAAATTACAATAATAAAATTATAACTACAGTATATATAGATTATTCACATAAATATGGAACAACAAAAATCAGGTTTGAGAACATCCAAATTGTCAAAAAGAGGAAGATATTTGCTATCACTCCATATTTGATGAACAAAGGAGGAGAATAAATTTCATGGCAGGCAGAGAATATTTAAATGACTGATTATTTATTTATTATTACTACAATGTAACAAAAAGAGCAAAAAATTCAAGTTGAAGTTTTAAAGATTTTTTTCAGATGGATGTGTAATTTAGATAATTATTTATTTAGTGTTACAACAAATTAACAAATAAAACAGAAAAAAATAAATGAAAGAAAGAAGAAATTTTAGTGTGAGGAAGAAGTTTAGATGATTTTTTTTTTAAACTAAAGTATGCTGAAAGATAGAAGATTCTCAACTCTGAAAATATAAGTAGGAAATATAATTTAAAACATATATGAGAGAACAAATTATGATAAAATACAATTCTGAGCATATTCTGGCATAACATATCTTTTAAAAATTCAACTCAACCCTTTCACAGGCAAAATAATTCTGTTGCTAAAATGTTAAGATGATTGACTACCAAATGAATTTATGATCAAAATGGTTTGAAAAAAATAAATGCTTTTCTTAACATGCATTATAAAAGCACAATTCTTTTAAAACATTCTGGTACAGTTTCGGCAGTTGGGAATTAAAATTAAGTGGGATGTACACTTCCTACCAACTTTGAAAGAGTTAACTTGATATTTATTTTATGTTCAGTTCAACATAAGATGAAAATCTGTCTTTTCTTTGACAGATTTCAATTTAGCGTCAAAGTGTGAAATTTTGTGGCAATCTTCCGTAATCAAATCCATAGCCAAAGGTGTAATTGAGCAAATTTGATTTGTGTACAAGAATATTTTTTAAAACCTTTAATAGCATTCACATTCACTTTAAGGGACATTGTAGCAATGATGCAATGCTTAACCTCTTGAGACCCGAAGTTAAAATAATACTACAAATACCCATTTATTGCTTTTGCACAAACCTAATAACACCATAGATGACAGAAAAGGCATTTTTCTGAAATTGATACTTTAGAGGGCTGGAAATTTAGGTTTACAAATTTGAATCTAAAATTACTAGACCCTTAAAATATCAATTTAATTATCAATAACTTAAACTCACGCAATTAAAAAAAAATAATAAGGGCTTTAAAACAGTGAATAATCTACAAAACCTCAAAATTTCTTACTTTCTTTGCTGCACTGTCTTGAAGGCATTTTGAAAAATTCAGATAAAAATAACATTTATTTTATGAGAAAATCAGCATTGATGCTGCAATTTATTGGTTTCATTTTAAAGCAAAAGCATTCAGCTATGTAAGAGTGAAGTCAAAATGCAAAAAAAAAATCAGTTTTTATGAGAAATTAAATAGAGGTTCACATTTGGGTACTCAGGACTCAAGAGGTAGTGGGCCAAATTACAAAAGATTAATCTAAAAAAAAGTAGTTTTTTTTTTTCTTTATTACTTGCTTTGGGTAATCAATTGAGAATTGTGGTAAACTCTGCTACTAGTTACTTTACATTATTGTAGCAAAAAAATTTTCATTGTACAGATTTTTAAAAAATCATGGTTGAAAATTATTTTAAAAATCATAAGTCAGTAAATTAAGATACAGTTTTCAAACATACTTCATTTAAAAGTACATTTTTTTTTTCACTGTTCAATGACATAAAAATTGAAATTGTGCAATATTTAGAAGTGATATATGAGCTACAAAAGTGAAAGCGACAGTGCAGATTCATTGTTACCATTATCATTATCACATCAACATATCATACTACTTTTTGCAATAGATATCTAATATTAAGTAGATAACACATTTCGGATGAAATAAATCTCTGCAGTGAAAGAAAGGAATAGGAGTTTGTTGCTTAAAAAAATTAAAAGGCTCACAAAAGATTTTACCCTTGATCCATATGCATTTTATAAAGTTTTGAGATTCTAGCATAACTACAGCAGACGCCCGTAAATCTGCATAACTTAAAACCAGAGGTTGTGCAGATTTTAGAATTTTGCAGATTTCTAGTCACTGTATTGTTGTTCAAGATTTTTAAACAATTATTTGATTTTAATTTTGCACTCAAAATTATAATGAATGCTTACAATAAAGTAAAATAATTAAGTAAAATAATTTAGAAGAAATTAAAATATTAAAAGTAAAGGTCAAGTAAGTAATTAATAATGCATAACTAAATATGCATAATGATGATAAGATAATTTTTTATTGAATTATTCAGTGAAACACACTAATATTTCACATCAAAATCTTAAAATAACAAAGTTTTATTTCATGTTTAACCATACTTAATAACCAATAAAGCTTGATTTATACAAAAAATTATCTGGTAAAAATATCGTGATCGCTACTGATATCAGCACTATCTTGAATTTTTTCAGAAATAAATTTATGCTTCCTTCATGAGAAAACATAAGTTGAATCATATTAACTAGAATTACATATTAAAATGTGTACTGAAAGATATAAAAATAAAATTAACTTGAATTTTACACCTACATCTTAACTGTAAGTTTCATTGTTTACATCAGAAGCAATGTGTGGATTTTAGGCATTTGCGAACTTTAGGGTGGCAGATTTGAGGGTTTTGATTTTTTACTGTATTACCATGAGCTAAAAATAATTGTCAAATGAACGTTTAAAGGAAGCACAGTCGGCCAAATAAAAGAACATGAAATAAAAAGAAAACTGCCCAGTTAAACTGAGGGCATTGAGCTCACAGGCTATTCACACTAATTGTATATTATACTCTTATTTCAAAGAATTTGAAATAAGCCCCTTGAAAAATAAAGAAATTGACAATATATTAAGGGGGGTCATCCCCCCGTTACCCCCCTCATAGTTAACTAATGAATCCCTTAAATTAATCAGGGAAGCCTTTAATTACAATGAATATATATACAAAATTTGAAGAAAATCGGATAATTCTGCATAAAAACTCATTTATCTAAATTAAGGCGGGAGGGGATTATCCCCCCTTTCCCCCTTTATACTTAACCAATGAACCCCCAAAACTATTCACAGAAGCACATTATCAAAATGAACCTATATACAAAATTTGAAGAAAATGGGATAATTCTGCATGAAAAACCCATTTATCTAAATTAAGGGGGTTAGCCCGTCGTTCCCCAATTTTATACTTAACCCATGAACCTTCAAAACTAATCAGGGTAGATCCTTATCCCAATGTGCCTATAAACAAAATTTGAATCAAATCGGATAATTCTGCATGAAAAACCCTTTTATATAAATTAAGGGGGGGATTAGCCCCTCGTTCCTCCCTTTATACTCAACCCATGAAGATTGCAATGCAGGTAGTTTTCATATTTTGTTCGAAAATTTGTTTTAAAAATATACATATTTTGAAATAATTTTTTTTAAATGTATAACCTATAACACCTAGAACAATTTTATATAGAAATAGATTTCTAGAAGCTTCAAATATGCAAATCCAAAATTACAGCTCATTTTGCCACGCAGTTTTTGAGTTATGCTTTAAAAACTACCCTCATTGCAATCTGTTTTGATATGCTCAAAAAGGAATTTAACATTAGAAGTTCCAAACTTTAAACCTTCATACTTCTAAACTATTTGATTGAATGACTTCCTAATGTTATCCTAAGGTAAAAGTTACTGAAAAATCTAAATATGCTTTCAAAATTAAGTGCTCGTATTGAAAATATCAGAATATGGTACAATTTCAGTATTAAGATGACCCTCTAAGCTTATTTTTGTAACAAATTCAAAGAAGACATAATTTTCAGTTGAATGGCTATTTTCATTTTTCTGGGAGAATTTGATCATTAAAATGCCTAAGGGTGTTCTCCTTTTTTTTTTTTTTTTTTTTTTTTTTAAATAAATTATCGAAAAAGCCAAATTTCTAATATTTACTATGCTATATTATTTTTAGCAAATGTGACAAGTACCTTTTTGGTCTTCTATAATATATTTTAATACATAAGTTATAGATTCAGATCTATTTTTAAAATCACATGGTATTTTCATAGAATTAATACTGTTCATAGTATAGGGTGTCCCAAAAGTGCTTGACACATTTTAAAATTCAATAAAAATTTAAGCAATTGGCATACGAGAGTGCAGTTTGGACAAAAATGCTTCTTATGATCAAAATTTTTATTAAAAAAAATAATAAATTTAGTCCCAAAAATTATCTTATCGATGGTGTTACTTCTGCAAAACTACCAAAGAGGTAGAATGCCTTTATACATAACAGTGGCGAAAGACACACAGTTTTCACAGTTTTTGTCCAAACTATGGCAATCCACATTCCAACTTAACAATACTCACCTTCATGAGTTCGATTAGACGAGTGAGACAAGTCAACAAACATTAGTTTGACAATAATAGAAAGCTCGGCAAGTTACTTGGCGAGTGATTCTTTTTTTTCCAAAATCGTATCGGCCAATCGAATCTTTTTGTCTGTATGTCGCTATTATCTTACAGAGACATCCTTTAAATCTTGGTGAGTTTCCTATTATTGCCAAACTAATGTTTGTTGACTTGTCTCACCTGTCTAATCGAATTCATGAAGGTGAGTATTTTTAAGTTCAGGAATGTGGATTGCCATAGTTTGGACAAAAACTGTGCATACGCACTGTGCGTCTTTCGCCACTGTTATGTATAAAGGCATATTCTACCTCTTTGGTAGCTTTGCAGAAGTAACATCATCTATGAGACATTTTTTGAATAATTTTTTTCATTTTTTGAAAGAAAATTTTCATTCATAAGAAGCATTTTTGTCCAAACCACACTCTGGTATGCCAATTGCTTAATTTTTTATTGAATTTTAAAATGTGTAAAGGATTTTTGGGACACTCTGTATTGTTCTGTACAATCATCTACTTTAAACAATCAAGATCATGAGTGCTATGAACTAGAAATACAGAAAAAGATTAAGTCAAAAAACTTATTTTGTTACAAAGAAAGTATAAGTTTTAATTTTAAATGTTTATAATCCCAAACTATGTTTTTTGACCTAGTTGACACTGCCTACCCCCCAACCATTCAAAATATGCCAGATTTATTTAAAACTAGAAATATTAACGATAATAAATGCCCTATCATTGACCTGGTCCTTATATATATTTTTTTATTATTATTATTAAAAAAGGCAATTTGTTTAGTTGAAATCAAAAAAAAAAAAATTTAGCTTGTTTCAAAGAATTGGAAATACATTTTTTTATGAATCTGCTCAGGTGAACGAGAACCCCTTGCCTACAAACTAAGTATATAATTTTAATTTATGGTAATTTAAGCTTGAAGCATGGGATAAACAATGTGGCAACCATAAATTTTTTGCTGCAACATCTCTGAAATGTAATGCCCCTATGCTTCTGAAATGTAATGCCCCTATGCTTCTGAAATGTAATGTTCCTATTATAGTTCTGGACAGGTTGGGTTATACCCAACCTGAAACTGAAAATTACATTTGAAGTCAAACCAAACATGACAAGAAACGAATTTTGTTAACTCATAAGCCAACCTGAATCAAAAACATTTATAAATTTTACCTAGCCAAATCTAATGAATGTTTTTATACTGGAGAAGAAAAAAAAAAAAAGATTCTAGTAATGATTTTAACTCTCATAATATAGTACAATATGCTTTATGATATTTTTTTTCAGTCAATTTTTTAGTGCTTATTTGTTTCTAGTTTTTTACTTTTATGACTTTTTAGAAAAAAAATACCATTTTGTCAGCAAAATAACTAACTCTAACAGCCACAAAGCCATTTTTTAATATCTAATGCTATAAAATTTGACTTTTTTTTTCTCAGCATGTGACTTTGGGTAATCACTTACAAAAATCATATAATCCCACTGCAATCATAATTATGGAATTTGATTTTAGAATCTTTTCAAGCCATAGATGCTTAAAGCAGTATTATTCATAGTGTAATATATGTTTCCAATTTCTACTCTTGTATACTTCAATTAAATCATTGTTCAATGCTAAATTATGCTTCGTGATAATTTAAGGAGTATTTTTATTGTTTAAGAAGTTATAAAGGATGGAACAGACTATGTTTTAGCTCATCAGACTGTCTCATGTGGTCATTTGCTCTCTTTGATGTTTTCAGCCTTCTTAGTTTGTCTAGAAGTCAGCGAAGGACATCGTTAACATATTGATCTCCAACCTCTTTCTTTTGTTGAGAATCTCCTTTCTTTTGTTGATGATCACAGAACCTTTGGAAAAGAAAGGCCAGGGGAATGATTTACGAGATTTTGCTTGGGATCCAATATAAATGCATCTTTAGTACTCCTTGGAAACCTTTTCATTTCTAAGGAGTTTCTAAGTAGTCTAAGGAGTCTGTATGAACAGTGCCCCTACATAGGGTTAGCCGGGCCATGTTTTCTTGCAAATACAAAGAAAATTGGTCTGTACTTTAAGGAATCAGATGCATGCAAATTAGAACCTAGGAAGAATATCTCCATTTTTAATGGTAGTAGCATGCCAACTTTTGTTTGTTACAGAAGTATGTTTCTATCAAATATTTAATCAAAGTAAAGAAATAATTATCTACTTACTCCTTCTGGCAAGTGTTCAACACTAGAGTAACAGCTCTGGGCTGGGAAGATTCAGGACAAGTATTCATACCATTAGCAACAGTTATTGACACACAGATATCAGGAAACTTTCTCTTGCAAAATATTTCTTCATCATCAATATCAAATATTAGTTCTTTGGAAATTTTACAGGATAACTGTTTAATATTATCATTTTCAGGAAGTAAACTATCACAACTTTTAGAGGCCATTTCATTATTTTTATTCGAATAAATATTTTCTTCCTGTTGTGGCTTAGTTTCAATTGATAAACCTTCACAAATCTCATTTTTAAAATCAACTTCTTCATGATTAAAGGATTGACTATCATGAAATTTGCTACCAACATCAGCTGCAAAAGAAGAAAATAAAATGTCAAATGGGAAAATCTCTAAGGAGAAAATAAATAACATATCAAAATAAGCAAAATGCCAGATAACAATATAAAAATTTCAGAAAAGTGATCTCATCAGCTGATATAAAATTCTCAAACAAGAATAGTTGGTTTTAATAGACACCATGGAAGAAAAAAAAAAAAAAAAAAAAAAAAAAACCCTTGATAAAAAATATTGAGCACCCTATATTTTTAATATATCTTTAAAAGTAACAGTCAGATACAAACCCTGAACTACATGCAATTTTATATATTTTTTTAATCATTACAGTTTTTTTAAAAAATAGACGGCAAACAAACAACTCAACTTTTAACTAAACCACTTGCTTTAAAAAATGAGTTCTTTTTTTGAATACAACTTTGTTCTTTTGGAAGTTTTGTTTGCGAGTAAATAGATAATCATGAGAATTAGAATAATTCTTGCAAAAAATGCCAAAATATAAAGAACTATCTTCAGCAACAAAAATAATAAAGAAAAAAAAAATTATAGTAAAAAGTTAAATAAAAAAATATTTTAAAAAACTTCATATATATTTCTTTATTATTTTAATTTTTAGCATGTATTAAATAAAAAGTAATAATAATTACATAAAAATATTAATAAGTATTTTCTTTATTGAATGAGCAAACTTAGACCCAGGAAACTATTTCTTTAGTAAACCCATGTTTCTAATACCTAATACATACATTTATCAGAAGATGGTTTTAAAGAAAGATAGAAGCAATAGTAAATGATAATTCATTTAATATTAGCATTTTTATAAAGATACTTACCCCCATTATCCTTTAGTATGGGCACATCTTTTATTATGCTAACTGAAACTGAATCATCTGCATTTACCAATTTAGTTTCATTCTTTTGGTGATCCAAACTAGAATGTAAAAATTGAATTTTACACCAGAATAAAAAACATTAACATACTTTTAATATGAAAGTCTACATTTATTTACAACGTAAGAACAAAAGGAAAATAAGGACATTTTTATTGTTTGAAAAATTAACCATAATTATACAAGAAAATGTTTAAGACATACTGTCCTGATGGTCACAATAAAATTATCCTATCTGCAAAAGATGCATTCAGACAAATTAAATATAATGCAACTTCTCTAGGAGTAAAAAAAAAAAAATGTTTTTTAAAGGAAAAAAAATGTTTTTTGAAAAAAAAAGAAAAAAGAAAATTCCTTTTTTCAAATGTGAAAAGGGTAATAAATCACCTTTTTGTATTTTTAATATGAAAGTTTGTGCCATTAATTGTTTATATAAAATATGTGTAGATACCGTTACTATGCAAGGCAATCATTTTCAAAATGCAGCTTTTTCTAGCAGTTTCTACTAGTGTGCATTATGACTGCATCCATATTTATTGTGATTTTTAAAATGCAATGGTATAATTTAGTGCAATAGCTGCAATGATGAGTTTTGTGTAGTGATAGATTTACTGATAACATTAAGCAAAAAAAGAAAAAAAAAAAAACTTTCATTATAATATGTGAACATGCATAGATGAGAATAAATATTTTCGGAGCTCAGATCTTCCATGTTTTCCTCCATGCAAAATCGCAAATTTTGCTGATCAGGTGCATATAAATCGTAAATTTCGCCGATCGGGCGCATAAAAATCATAAATTTCGCCGATCGTCTGCATAAAAATCATGAATTTTGCCAATCAGGCATGTAAAAATCACAATTTTCACCGATCAGGCACGTAAAAATCACGAATTTTGCCGATCAGGTACGTATAAACTGCGAATTTTGCCGATCGGGTGTGTATAAATCGTAAATTTTGCCGATTGTCTATGTAAAAATCACAAATTTTGCTGATCAGGTGCATATAAATTGCAAATTTTGCCGATCAGGCGCATAAAAAACGTAAATTTCGCTGAATGGGCGCATAAAAATCGTAAATTTCGCCAAACGGGCGCGTAAAAATTCCAAATTTCGTCAATCACTAGGAAAAACTGCGAATATTGTCAATCGTGCATGGGAAAAAAACGCAAGTTTTTTTCCATCCTTGCCAGCTGAATTGGGTTATGCTGACTAAGGGGTTGGTTGAGTATAGGGGGCTAACCTTCCTTTTAAAATTAGCATTTTTATGAACTTTTAGGCTGATCCTCCCCCTCCTTCCCCGAAACCAAATTTTGTCCACATGTAGGATGTTGGCTCTCGACAATCCAGTCATTTTTGTGACACGCTCTCCTCTTATAAAGGTTGTGCACCCCTACTTGATATACACATTTTATGACTGAATATGTTAAGAAGTACAATTTAGAATAATATATGTTTCTCCTCCTCCCCACCTTCATTCATAAAGCACAATTTTTTTTCGGCACTGGCAACCTCTAAAGCTAAATTTACTCCTCCAAAAATAGTCAAGGAGTATTTTCACTCTTTGAAAATAATCTTAGCTATATCTCTTTTATAAATACGAACGTAAACTGTTGATATATCCTTGCCAACAGAACTGAATATGTTGACTTGGAAGGGGGCTAAAACTACCCTTCTGAAACTGATGTTTTTTTAATCTGATTGTAGACTTAGATCCCCCCCCCCCCCCCGCCACACTTCCTCGAAACAAAATTCTCTCTGTGCTACTGCTGGTGGCCCTCGACAACCCAGTCATTTTTGTAAATGGCCCTTCACTTGAAAAGGTTGTGCACCCCTAACTTAAAGAGAAAGTGGGCATCAAAATTCAAAAATACACCTTTTTAAAAAGATTTCCATAATTTTAGCCAAATATGTATGTTTAGATTTTAGTCCAGTACAATGACCAACTTTATAAAGTAACTAGTTTTTTGTTTGTTTTTTAAAACCCAAAGGAGATCACGATTCGCAGGTTTATCTGTATTTGGAATAATTTTAATAAATCTATTATAAGTTTTATAGGGAAAAGTGGTGATGTTCTCCCCTACCCCACCCCAAATTCTTTTATGTTAAAAAAAAAAAAAAATCTAAAAATTATTTAAACTTCCATATTTAAAGATTTATTTTTAGATTTATTTTAAGATAATGAGAGTTTTTTTTTTTTTTTTTTTTTTTAAATAATCTAATGAATTTTCATCAAGATATTCTGTCTGATTCTGCATTGATAGAGCTTTACTAAAAAATAATTACTACTAATTATATATCTGACGACAACATTTGATTTTTAAGATGGTGCAAAAATTACAGTCTCTCTCAGTTTACAATAGGGAAACAGTAAGAGGATGAAACAAACAAATGCATATTTACCATATATAAACTCATTAAAATATAATTTGGATTATGCTGGTTCACTTATTACAGCCTTTAATAACAGAGGTTCGACATAACTGAACATATTTTCTTGGTCAGCCCTGCCCCTCCCCATATATATATATATATAACATCAATTTAGCTTTGAGTACATTAAAAAGAAATTATTAACAAGTATTAGGTAGAAATTATTTACTTACTCTAATTAAAAGTCTATTTTACCAAAATACAGCATATTAATAAAATCCTTCAATGGCATGAACATTTTTTAATTGAAATTTTGAAAAATAGTAAGATACTTCTCTTGAAAGAGCAAATCAAGTATGTGCTAATAATTGCAACCACCTTAAATAAATGATAGAACAAAGTTCCCACCCTTTTTTAAAATAAAAAATAAGTTTTTAAGGATCTAAAGAGATTTTTTTAAAGACATTATCAGTGGCACCAACTAGTCAGTGCCGTGGTTATTCCAGATTCGAGGTCATTTTTACCAGTCAGCTTGAAGCTAGTTTTTGGATTTTTTGAATAGATTTTTTAAAATTTAATTTATTTTTGCATTTCATAGCAAATTTTCTACATTACTAAAAGAAATTTGGTTTCAATCTTTAAACCCAATGCAGTAAATTCTGACAAAATTCACTTTTTTTCAGCAATCCTTTGATGAAATTCGCCTATTTTCAGCAATCCTTTGGCGAAATTCAAGTTTTATCAGCTATCCTTTGGCGAAATTCACATTTTATCAGCAATCCTTTGGCAAAATTCGTGTTTTTACGGCGATCTTTTATCTAAATTCGCCTTTTTACGGCGATCTGTTGGCTAAATTCCCATTTTTATGGCGATCTTTTTAGCTAAATTTGTGTTTTTATGGCAATTTTTTGGCTAAATTCGCATTTTTACAGCAATCTTTTGACTAAATTCGCATTTTTACGGCGATCTTTTGGGTTAATTCAAATTTTTACGGCAATCCTTTGGCTAAATTCGCATTTTTAAGGCGATCTTTTGGCTAAATTCGCATTTTTTACGGCGATCTTTAGGCTAAATTTGCATTTTTACGGTGATCTTTTGGCTAAATTTGCGTTTTTTCAGCGATCGTTTGACTAAATTTGCGTTTTTTCAGCGATCGTTTGGCTAAATTCGTGTTTTTTCAGCGATCGTTTGGCTAAATTCGTGTTTTTTCAGCGATCGTTTGGCTAAATTCGTGTTTTTTCAGCGATCGTTTGGCTAAGTTCACATTTTCCCACCGATCCTTTAACGAAATTTGCATTTTTACAGCGATCTTTTGGCGATTTTCACACGATCCTTTGAAGAAATTCGTGTTTTTTCAGTGATCCTTTGACCAAATTCGCGATCTTTGTGTTTTTACATGATCCTTTAACAAAATTCGCGTTTTTCAGTGATCCTTTGACGAAATTCGGTTTGACGAAATTTGGCTTTTTTTTTCGCGATCTTTAGGCAACTTTCGCATTTTTTTTTTGAAAAATCCGAAAATGGCAAAAAAGCAGAAAACTGCAGATCTGCGGAAGAATCTCATGCCTGAATACATCTTTAGAACTCATGATTAAATATAGAATTACTTATTTTCAATATAGTTGGAATTTACTTTTATTCTTTGTACTTAACCCAAAATTAAAATTTAAAACATGAACATGTTGCTAATTACCCTGTGTTAAATCACTACTTTAGAATTAATTATATAAATACTTATGGATACACATGTGTAAAATATATTTTATTTTTAGAATTCAGCTTTATTTGTAAAATGGTGAAGGGGAGAAAGATTTTTAATAATGACATACTTGAAGTCAAAAGACCAGCATAAAAATTAGAAAACTTTTAACAAAATCATAAAAGTTAACAACTGTGTTGCTAGCTAGTAATATTACTTGCCAAAAAAAAAAAAAAAAAAAAAAAAATGTCAATCTAAAATGTTAATTAAGCAGTTTGAATTAATTTTTCTTTTGGACAAATGAAAATGATGAAATACATTACATATTTAATCATAAAAAATTACGTACTTCAATTGATTATTCTCATGTGAATCGAAACTTTCCTTCTTTACTTCATCTGAAACAAATTTAGTTTCTGTATTGGCATTACAGAGTTCAGAATTTTTGGGTGGATTCAGTACTTCAAAAATTTCATTCTCTATTTCTTCTTTTACATCTTCATCAGCTTCGTTTGTTGATTCAACTACAGACAACTCTTCATATTTTTGGAGGGTAGAATCTTCATCAGATGCAGAGAAGATTACTGAAGCTTCATTAATATCTTCATTTGTAGGTGTAGCTTCAGGGGTTTCTTTCACAGAAATAGTGACTTTCTCAATTACAACAGTTTCATTTTGATCAGAAGACAAACTTTCAGCTACTGATATTTTATCATCACAGATTTTAGATGACTTGGTTTCAACATCTGACAGAAAAAAAAAAGTATATATATATGTAAATATCTATAACTAATAGAAGCATGTCTGCTTAGTATCACATTTCTAGAAAATGCATAAGCTATCCAGAAATAAAACAGCTGAACAAAAAAGTTAGATACACGAGGGGAAGTCAAAAAATAAGTTTCCCTATGTTACTATGAGCAGGGTTTTATTCAACACAAGTAATTGACTGCAGACATTAGTAGGTTTACTTTATTTCTCTACATGGACACTGAGGGCATTGATGTAGTTGTCACTACACTTACCAAATTTTAAAAACCCTGTTGAAAAGAAATCCTGCATACAGAACTGTCTTCACTTCTTTATTGTAGCCAAAGTGCCTTCCTCTGATAGTTTCTTTAATGTCGGAAAAAAGTGGAAGTCGATTGATGCCAGGTTAGAACTGTAGGGCACTCCAAGATGAGGGTGGCAATGACACCTGGACCATACATTTCCATGAGCTTTTTTGGATTTCAGCACCCTTTGACAAGCAGGCCCATTCATACTGATCAACAATATTTACTTCCTCTTTTGTTCATGTTTTCAAAAGTAGTCTGCTCTCTATATTTGCTGGTCACAAAGCAATTCACTCATTCGAACTTTCTGCTAGCACTGCACCAGTGTCATCTACAGGATCTTGATCATACTCACCAAATAATGCGTGGAATGACTCTTGTAGTAAACCAATGTTCTACTTGCCCCATTGCTTTATAAATTCTCATGAACAAAAGGAGGGGAAACATATTTTCTAACTTCCCCTCATATATGGAAAATAAAAAAAAGTTAAATATTCAATAACTATTGAACAAATTTATAGTAAAATTGAGATTTTTTTGAAATTTTAAAAAATTTAGAAAGCCAAAGCATTACTACTATTTAATTTCAGTAACTTATAAAAATATTCATTAAAACAACAGACTTAAAAATTGGTTACGGAAGATTTCCTGAAGCAATTTTACTGATCACTTTAAAATACTAGGCACATTTGCTCCATCAAAAAATAGCTGAATCCTTTTGAAAGTTTTTAGATTAGAATGTAGAAAACTTTAAACAAATTTTTCATTGATACCACCATTAAATAAGAAAAAGACAAATAGGAGCATAGCAGAGAACAAAAATAGTGAAGAGACAATTTCACATAGATGTGTGCCAAGAAACTATCTGTCCCAGAAGAGATGTCAGATTCATGCAATCCATTTAACATTCTGCATGGTAGTAGAAAAGGGAGAAAAACATTTTGATGAATGACAGGTAGGAAAATGCACATATTAAGTGTTGCAAAATTTAAAGTCAATTACAAAGCTTCATAGCTCTTAGAAACTTATTTAGATCTTACATCTGCTAATGTATATTCTATGTTATAAAAGAGATAAAGCTTATTACAGTACAATACCCTCCAAAGATTATTTCAACACTGTCTTACAATGAGTTGTGTAAGTTTATATGAGTGCAACAGCAGGCTCATATCAGCTGGCTGGTTCTCCTTCTAAAATAATGTATGATAGCAGTATCATATTTCCAGGCACATTTACCACACAAACAAAGTCATTTACTAATCCCCCACATGCAGATTAATTCTAGTACAAATTTGCACTGATCTGAGAAAAAAAACCAAAGAAAAATCATGCATCAAGCATAGATTATGAAACTCTTTCCAACACTTCCAGAATACTGTTATGGAATTTCAGCATTAAAAAAGGTGCAAGATGATAGTAAGTAAACAACTTAGAAAACACAGCACATTTGAAAAACAGATTTCATCAATTACCATCCATAGTCAGAAAGCTATTCAAATTATTTTGTGCATCCCTGTACATGATCTATAGATCTGTATATATATTACATAATGTGCTAAATTAGAATATGCATAACACAGTCAAAAATTCACCTCAGCAATTTCCACCAATAGACAGAAATGCACTCGAATAATTTTGTACATCTCTATATATTACCTACAAACAGTATACATGCATCATATTAAATTAAAATTTAATTCAGGGGGAAAAATGCATACAATATACTTAGAAATTACCATCCATAGACGGCAATGTATCCAGTTTATTGCATAATGAATTTATTTATATTTTACAATCATTTCTTAGTATACAAAAAGCAGTTCAGCTAGAACAGCCTTACTCAACCTGGGGCCGCAAACATATGTTTGCGGCCCTCGAGAAAAAAAGGTTCAGTATGGCTGAACTAGAAAATGCAGAACTTAATTTAAAAACACCCTTAAGTAATTCACGTTCATACACAGCAATGTTTACAAATCATTTTGAGTAGCCCTGTGTATGATCTATAGAATGTATTGTATACACACCATGTAGTATACAAAAATTTAGTTAAACTTAAAACACATACCACACCTAAAACACACTTCAGCATTTATTGCTCAAAGACAATACTGTAACCAAAATCTTTTGTGTATCCCTATAAATGAATAACTGTTATGCACATCATATTTCTACAGTAAACATCTTGTAGTACACCTCAATAATGCACTTAAATTTCATTTTGTTGGAAATAGTGCAATATCATTAAAATACACTGCAAACAATTTTTCTCTTTACACCATTATGTAACAGAATTCTTTTGTGAAACCCTGTAAATGAATAAATGCTTTGCACTCCATATTCTACAGCAAGCATGTTTTAGTGTACCTAAGAAATGCATATGAATTTCATTATGTTTGAAATGTAACATCATTAAAATACACTATAAACAAGTTTTTACTATAGGCCAGAATGTAACGGGATTCTTTTGATTGTTCCTGTAAACAAACTAGAAATGCCACACACTCTAATTTTAAGAGTGAACAAGCCCATAGTAAACCTTAGTAACATATATGAATAACATAACAATTCAAGTATATTTACGAGAATTAGAGCACAGAGAGATGGCAGACAGACAAATTGAAATCAAAAATGTTGAAGTATTAAAAAAAAAAAGCAGTTCTTGATTCCTGCAGAAGAACAAATGTCAGTAATAAGACTTTCAGAAACTTATTCAGTTCTAATCAGTGATGAAGAAAAGGGTAAAGAAGTTATTTCATACTTTCTTTTAAAGATGGCATGAATTGGACAGTTTCACTTTTTAAAAAAATTATGTCTCAATGTAAATGAAAACCTTTTGAGGAACTTAACTTCATCCATGATGTCTTATTAAAATCTTCTCATTATAAAACAGCTCACCATATGGACTTAAAGATTTATTAAACTGAAATGTGCTTTAATGAAGACATAATCAAGGTATGCAACAAAAATAAATAAATAAAGGTATATTTTGACATTTTCTCTCTCATTTGATAAATATTGAATCATTTTAAATTTGAAAATGTATAAGAAATTTTAATATTTTCAGATATAGTGCCTTTACATGTAATAACAAATGTTAGAATTTCTAACACATATTTCAAATGGCTGAATGTAATTACTGATGTAAAATATAAACAAATAATGAAAAAGGATTTGATTTCTATGAAGAGTCTTCAATGTTATCTACATGAACATACAGTAAACTCAGAGTTACATGATAAAAATGGTGTTGCACAAAATCTGACTATATTTTACAAAGAAAAATGAAGGAAAAACATTTATAAATGTTAAATATTCCAAATTTTTGTAATAAAGGGTATATTTGAATTATGATTTATAGTCAAACATGATCAGATATAACTATCTGGATTAATTTTTGATAATTAGCTAAACATTAAATTACAAACCAATATCATCAGTAGCAGAAATAAGAACATCATCTATAGGTTCACTAAGATTAGACATATTATCCAATCCAGCTTCGCTATCCATACTAAGCTGAGAGTTTCTACAGGTAGTTGCAGCAGATGATTCCTAATAAGAACAAGAATATATGTTTTAATTAATTAAATAAATAGATACATTAAAAGATTTTTATTAATAAACTACAATATTTCTATTACATATCAAAGTGTAAACACAACACACACACACACATTATATATATATACACACAGTACAAAGTCTCAAATCTGGACGTTCGGAATTCTCCAAAATCCGGACTTTTCCAAATTGGGTTTTTTTTTTTTTTTTTTTTTTAAATATATGCCTTGGAGTAAGTCATTTTTCTTGCTATCTGTAATAATTGTCTCTCCTGGGCTGCACGGATTTTTTTAAGTTTTGAAAAAATCCATCAGTAATTAGCTGAGATATTAATTAAAAACTCATCAAAAATCACCTGAAACATTTTTATTGAAACAAAGAAAGGAAATGACTGTTTTGATAGTTCCAGACAGCAAAATTTTCTCATTTTCACAATAAAATTGCAAGATAAATGGCATACTAGGGATCTTTTGGCCTCTATAAAATTACAAAAATGGTTGCATTTATCGATTTGAAAATTCTACATCTATACATAAGGGCTATTCCATCATAACAGACTAATTGTCATAGAGGAAAAAATGGCCTTATCTCCTTTTAAAAATAATAATTATATAATTTAAAGATGACTACAATCAGCATATGATATTAGAAGATAAATTAATATAAGTTATTATCAATAAATTATTTAATGTAAATAATTATGATTAAAAAAATGGTAATGTAACAGACAAACAGGAATTACCATGCTTTTTGGATACCTTGATATTTATCGATATTACTTGTAAAATAACTTACAATTTATTATAATAAAAATGTATTTTCATTCAGAGGGAGTTAAGTTCTGAAACATACATCTTTCACAAAATTTGACTGTTGCCATAAGATAGTTATGAAAAATATGTAATTTTACCTGTAACAGACCAACATTTAACATGTAACAGACAAACAAACACATAAAAAGAAGCCATGCTGATTATAATGGATTTTATTGATTTTGACTATTCAAAATTTTATAAAATGCATTGCAAATATAAAAAATTTAGGTTTAATGCTATCAGAAAAAATATAAATTACCTATTTGATGTAAAAAATAAAATACTAGAAATGGTAACACTGGCTTGGAATTGTCCATAAGTTTAAATTCTGAATACAAAAATCTAATTTTCGTAAAAATCCTATCATAATTAGCTGAGATATTAATTTTAAAAATCGTTAATTTTCCTTTCCAAAATTAATTCTTTTAAAGACGTGGAGACAGTTGAGAATAAAACCACAATATAACCAAAGCAATAAAACCACACATAAAATTAGCAGTACTAGGATATTTTGGGCTTTGTGAAATTATGAACACTATTGGATTTATCAATTTGAAAGGTATTGATCTGTACTTAAAATTATATTCTGAATCCAAAAATCTAATTTTCGTAAAAATTCGATCATAATTAGCTGAGATATTAATTAAAATATCATTAATTTTTAATTCGAAAATAAATTCTTTCAAAGTCAAAAGAACAGCTGACTTTAACTTACCGAGAGAAGAAAGGGCTGCCACAAATGGAAGTGTTACCAGAATTAAAAGAGACTCAGGAATTTTAAGGTATATACAAATTTTTAAAAGTATTTTATGTATGGAATTAAAAATTGGTAAATATACACAGAACATTACCCGATTTCAGAAAAACCACAAATTTAAAAAAATCAACCCGTAACTTTTTTATTTTTTCAAAAAAATTATTTATTTCATTTACTTTCGGATCAGAAAGAAAGAAAAAATGAAAATCAACAAGACTGTAATAATTAAAAATCATACTCACAAATTTTAAGGTATATTGAAATTTTTAAAACTATATAAGGTAGTGATTTTAAAATTGGTATATATACACAAAATTATATTCTATTTAAGAAATTAAAATAAAATAAAAAATCGACCAGTAACCCTTTTTTATGAAAAAAAAAGATTTTTTTATGGAAAGAAAATTTTTTTGTGTATTTAATCCCATCTTCAATCCACAGACATTAGAAGGAGAAGAATGGAATATAAGCATTGTTATAGCCAAGGTGCATAGTATCTCACAGATACTTTCTGATCTCAGCCCCTAACTAAGTTAACCTAAAAAAAATTACCCATAGTTACGGCTTGACCGAAGGTAATTGGATCTGTTTTGCCCTAAGTCAATTAAGGGACTTAGTGCCTCCAGGCAAGGGGCAGATTTTTGGATCACCGATCCCCTTGAGTTGTATATCAACCAATAGATAGGTCTTGAAATTCTCTAACGTTTGTACATATCATCCCCTCCCCCACCCTCTCTTGCTCCTATTGGGGGTTTTCCAAATTTTGGTCCCCATCCCCCCTTGTAATATATCATTGGAAAGCTCTAGGTCTCCTTTTTTGTTGAAGGTTGTCTCGGAGGTTCTTTTAGATCAGAATGTGCCTCCTGTTGGCATAAGGTGGAAATAAAGGATTTTTTTGTGTGTTTGCTAAGGTGCTGTAGGCAGCAGGGACCCGAGCCAGAGGTTCGTTCAGTTCAAAGTTTACCATATTTGAGGTGGGACTAACAGAATTTCTGGATGTGTGCATGGCATGCCCGATATATGGTGCTGTAGGCAGTGGGAACCCGAGCCGGAAGTTTGGTTCAAGGTTTATCATATTCAATGTTCATTTTTTGGAAAAATCCAATTAAATTAGAGGCTTTGATGTAAATTAGGGGCCTGCTAGTCTATACTATTAAAATCCCTGGATGTCTGTCTGAATCTCTATCTCCTCCGGAACTGCAAGGAATACCAGGTCCAGACAGGTACCATCCGATTCTAAAAATTCCCTAAAAGACATTCTGCTATTTCAATAAAGAATCCAATCTGTAATTATCTGAGACATTAATTTAAAACCTTCATTAAATGCTAATTACTTCCCCGTGATTTTAAATAAGAAGTTTACTTTTTAAATTTGATACAATTGATTTGCCTAATAATGATGAAATGAATTGGAAGCAACATAAAAAAATGTGCAAACACATAGACAAGAGTCTTCTCATTGATTATGAAGCTGTTTTTAGAGAATGGGAAGAGTTTAATATAATTGAGAAAGTAACAGGAGATATTGAGAAAGGACATTTTTTGTCGCATTAGCCTGTTGGGAAAATGGATAGTGCCACTACTAAAACCAGACCAGTTTTTGATACATGCCCTAGAGAATATGAAATTGTTCCCTAAATGATAATCTGTATAAAGGCCAAATTTAATTGAGCAAATACCAGATAGCATTGATAAGTTTTGAATTTATAAATTTGTTCTTTCTGCTGATATCAAAAGACACTTTTTACAGATTAGCATGACACTGAGCACAGAGATTATTTACAGTTTTAGTATCCTTCTATGAATAAATTTTCTTTTTTTTTTTTTTTTTTTTTTAATAGCTACTAGATGGAACCCGTCAAAATTTGACGGCAAACAACTTGATAATACCATAAAAGTAAAATTTATAGTTGCTTTAACTTGACAAATTTCATAGTGGGGAGCATAATATGATTAAGTGGTCACAGACTTTTCCATCGATATATCACATGAGGGGTGTGTGCAAAATTTAGAAAAGTACACCCTTGGGGGGTCAAAGTGGGGGGATGGACATGGGAGATGCATAATATGATTAAGTGGTGACAGACCTTTCCAATGATATATAACATGAGGTTGTGTGCAAAATTTAGAAAGTACCCCTTGGGGGGGGAGGGGGCAAAGTGAGGAGATGGACACCGGATATGCATAATATGATTAAGTGGTCACAGACCTTTTCAATGATATATAACATGAGGGTTGTGTGCAAAATTTAGAAAGTACCCCTTGGGGGGGAAAGTGGGGAGATGGGCATCGGAGATGCATAATATGATTAAGTGGTCACAGACCTTTCCAATGATATATGACATGAGGGGTGTCAACAAAATTTAGAAAAGTATTCCTTAGGGGGGTGGGGGGGGCAAAGTGGGGAGATGGGCATCGGAGATGCATAATATGATTAAGTGGTCACAGACCTTTTTCAATGATATATGACATGAGGGGTGTCAACAAAATTTAGAAAAGTATCCCTTAGGGGGGTGGGAGGGGCAAAGTGGGGAGATGGACATTGGAGATGCATAATATGATTAAGTGGTCACAGACCTTTCCAATGATATATAACATGAGGGTTGTGTGCAAAATTTAGAAAGTACCCTTTGGGGGGGAAGGGGGGCAAAGTGGGGAGATGGACATCGGAGATGCATAATATGATTAAGTGGTCACAGACCTTTCCAATGATATATAACATGAGGGTAATGTGCAAAATTTAGAAAGTACCCTTTGGGGGGGGGGGGGTGGCAAAGTGGGGAGATGGACATCGGAGATGATTAATATGATTAAGTGGTCACAGACCTTTCCAATGATATATGACATGAGGGGTGTCAACAAAATTTAGAAAAGTATCCCTTAGGGGGGTGGGGGGGGCAAAGTGGGGAGATGGACATTGGAGATGCATAAAATGATTAAGTGGTCACAGACCTTTCCAACAATGTATGACATGAGTGGTGTCAACAAAATTTTGAAAAGTGCCCCCCTTAGGGGGGGGGGGGGGGCGGGATGGACCCCGGAGATGCAAATCTATTATTTAGGAGATATATCTATTATTTTTTATCTAACATGAATAAGTGGTCAAAGACTTTTCCACCGATATATCACATGAGGGGTGTGTGCAAAATTTAGAAAAGTGTCCCACTTGGGGGGGGGGGGAGTGGGGGGATGGACACCGGAGATGCATAACATGAAAAAGAGGTCACAGCCGTTTCAACTTGCAACTTTTTTCTCGAATGCATTTGACAATATTAAATTTTTTTTTACCCAAGACAATTTAACGATATTCTTATTTTTTTTTTGCGTAATTCGTCAAACATTCATGGAAAAAATCATGAAATTCGCTAATCAATAGTTGATAAATTATAAAATTCAACAATCGATAGCAGTAAAATTGGTCAATCGATAACGGAAAAATCACGAAATTCATCAAATGGTCTCCCGTAAAAAAAATTGTCCTGCACACTGATGTGATGATCAAAAGGGTTTTGAAGTATAGGACAAAATTAGCACTTGCCAAACAGCGAGTAATACTGAAAATTTGGCAATGGACTTTATTGCCACCACTGGTCAAACATAATAGTCACACTCACCAATTGCGATGATTGAATGGAAAAAGATTTTTTTCTCTGCTGTCGCGCGACAAATTTTGAAACCATTTGGCAAATTTCATCCCCAAAATTGGCAGATTGTGAATTTTTTTCTCGAAGCCATTCGACGATATACAAAATTTTTTTCTCCCGAAACCAGTTGATGAATTTTGCGATTTTTCCACTGTGTCAATTAATAAATTTTGCACTTCTTCCGCTATCGATTGACAAATTTCGAATTTTATCGACTATCGGTTAACGAATTTCACGATTTTTTCCATGAACGAACAAATTGCGCACTTTCTGCTAATTGACACATTTCGCCCTTTACAATTCAGTCAATGAGTTGAACGTTGTTTCTTTCGAGAAATGTCAGGAATGAAACAATGATTCTTTAGGTTGAATTTACTTCGTTCGATGCCCCATGGAAGAATGTGTGCGATGCAGCAACGGGCGTCACAGACTTTTTAGGGCACCTGCAGACTAAAAACATCTAACCAATCTTCGCGGGGGGAAAATAACAGATTTTGTCAAATGATTGAGGAAAAAACACTACTTTATCAAAGGATCATGGGAAAACATGACTTTTGTTAAAAGACCACAGAAAAAACATAATTATGCAAAAGGATTGCGAAAGATAAGCAAATTTTGTCAAAGAATCGTAAAAAAGGAAATTTCACCAAAAGATCACGCTTTTTTACTAAATTTCGTCTAAAAATTGCGGAATAAAATGTATTTTATCAAAGAATTGCTGGAAAATGCGAATTTCATTAAGGATCGTGAGAAAAATGCGAAATTCTTCAAAGGATCGCTGAAAAAACACTAATTTCGTCAAAGAATTGCTGAAAAAGCATGAATCTCACCCAATAACAGAAAAATCATGGTTCATAATCATTATATCTAGTAGTATATGTAAATACAGTTTGTGATATAAGACAAAATTAACATTCATCAATCGGCGAGTAATACAGGAAATTGGTGATTGATGTTATTGCCACCACTGGCTAAACTTAGTCACACTCGCCAATTGCGATGATTGAATGTAAAATGAAATTTTTTTTCCCGCTGTCACTCAAAGAATTTTGAAACCATTTGGTGAAGTTTTTTCCGAAACCATTTTGTGAATTTCCCGATTTTTTCTTCAAAATCATTTGACAAAGAGACTTTTTTCTCGATGGCATTTGACAATATTCAAAATTTTTTTACCCGAGACAATTTGACGATATTCTTAATTTTTTTTGTGCAATTCGACAAATGTTCATGGAAAAAATCATGAAATTCGTTAATCAATAGTCGATAAATTGTGAAATTCAGCAATCGTTAGCGGTAAAATTGTAAAATTTGTCAATCGATAACGGAAAAATAATGAAATTCATCAAACGGTTTCCGGTAAAAAAATTGTCTTGCACGCTGATGTGATGATCAAAAGGGTTTTGAAGGCATTTATTTTATTTGTTGTATTGTGTATAAATACCTAGGTGGAAGCAGTTTGCTTATTTTGTCAAATGTTTCAACAATATTCGACCCAATACGCATGCGTAAAAAAAATCTTCCGGTAGGACCGGCCAATGAGGTGAAGGTCTATTATGGTCTCTAGAAACGTGTTTGGGATCATCTCCTGTTGTTTTTTTCTTGCACTTTGCGTTAAACCTAGGCAGGTATTTATATAGAACTCACTGTGGAGTGTTTAGAAGGTATTTATTTATTTCATTTATTATAATTTGTATGAATACTTAGGTGTCCATTTCGGATTTACTGTTTAAAAATGAATTTAGGCTCTTTTAACGTTCGCGAAATCAATCCCGATGGAAATTGTCTTTTTAGATCTCTATCATTTTGTTTATATAGTACAGAAAATGATTATTCAAATGTATGTAAAAATATCGTAGAACACGTAATACAAAATTGGACCACTTATAGTCCGTTTATTATCGGGGATGAATCTTATGGTGTTCCGATTGCTAATGAAGACAATTATGTAAATATATGGTTCTTCATAGAGGTATATGGTTCTTCACACTTCAATAGAAGCATTGTTTAAATTAATATAATTCTACAAATATGATGCAGTTTTAAAATATCGAGTAATGATTAATACTGTCAAAGAATATACTCATATACACAATTAAGTTTTGGTACTTCTCTATTATCTCATCGACCACTTTTCATAAAAAAAAACTATCGCCAAATAAATGGGAGAACGTTGTCATTGGAATATCAAAATAAATAAAATATAAGAATTTAAGGATAAAATTGTTATTTTAATTAATGAAATAACTAATAAATCAAATAAACATAATGAAAAATACACGCAAATGTTGAATTAAAAACCACTTGATGACATAAAAAACACGTATAATGTTTTCGACATCAAGTAAATGGGACTGCATTTTTGGCATTTAATCATACAGTTTGGCGATAGTATTTTGTTATGAAAAGTGGTCGATGGGATAATAGAGAAGTACTCAAGTTTTTTATACCAAGTTTGAAAATTTATCTTTTTTTGACATTTAAAAAAAATAACATAAAAAAACATTACAAATTTGCCCATTTAAAACATTCAAGATTTGTATATATACAAACAATACAATGTAAATATTAATATTGTTACATGATACATTATATACATTGTTTGCATATATACTTCTTTGTATACATATATTGTTTGTATACATACAAACAAATATAATGTAAACATTATTCAAATATTAAGAGTTTGCAAATCAAAACATTCTAAAGATTTGTATACATACAAACAATATAATGCATACATACTCTTTACAAATAAAATAGCCCACTTATGTAATAACAAAACTTTTAAATCGAATAGAGATAATATATTTCTGTTTATTTTATAACTTATATTCAGATGCTCAGATTCTGCTTTTTTCGAACACATAATAATAAAAATATTACTACCGTGCGTACTGTCTTTTGACATTATATTTACATAATCGTTTTCATTATCAATCGGAACACCATAAGATTCATTCCCGATAATAAACAGACCATAAGTGGTCCAATTTTGTATTACGTGTTCTACACGTTTGAATAATTATTTTCTGTACTATATAAACAAAATGATAGAGATCTAAAAAAAAAATTTCCATCGGGATTTCGCCAACGTATGAGCCTAAATTCATTTTAAACAGTAAATCCGAAATGGACACCTAAGTATTCATACAAATTACAATAAATAAAATAAATAAATAAAATAAATACCTTCTAAACACTCCACAGTGAGTTCTAGATAAATATCTTCCTAGGTTTAACGCAACGTGACAACAGATGATACGATCCCAAACACGTTTGTAGAGACAGTCATAGACCCTCACCTCATTAGCCGGTGATTTTTTGACGCATGCGCATTCGGTCGAATTTCGATGGAATATTTGATTTGACAGAATTACCAAACAGCTTTAAATATATGGATTGCACGGTTGTTTTGGAGTGAGTTTGAGCCCACTTTTGTTAGCAGCCTCAATACCCCATTTATTATATATACCTCCTAACATAAATAATAAAAAAGGCTAAAAAATTGGAGTATTAGTTTTATGTTGATAATTGTGTAATGAGTATTCTGAATACTTCAGAACAAGAAGAATTTATAGAGCAGTCAAAATGCATTACATCTCAAAGTAGTTTCAATTTGAAAAACTGCGAAAGTAATGTTGAATCTCAATATTTTTCAAAGATTTCTGGTGTAATAAAATTTCTTGGGGTATTGTGGGATCTTGAAAGGTATATCCTTAAGTGTAATTTAACTTTTGATAAATTGAGTAACGGTGAAAACATCGCCAAAAGATTAATTTTGAGCTCAATACAGAAACTTTTTAACCCAGTTGGAATGTTGTGTTTGGCAACTTTGTCACTGAAAATTATATTGCAGCAAACTTGGAAACTATGTCTGGGTTGGCATTCTCTTTTACTAGATGACATTCTAAGAGCTTTTAAAAAATGGTTCAGTGAAGAGAGGATGTTAGAGAACATTCAAATTCCCCAATATGTTGAGGTGAAAGAATTCACCAAGATTATGTTTTCATGGATGCATGAGCTAGCATGTTTTTTTGGTCAAACTCCAGAAGGTGTAATAAATCTAACATATAATTAGATGAAAAGTTCCCTTATAAACTAAGTGTCAATTCCTAGATTCGAATTAATCGCATTCAACATTGGAGCTAGGTTGCCACGTTCAATGCAGCAAGAACTTTGCGTCTAAAATATGAAAACAGTTTTGTGGAGTTATTCCATGTTGCGCTGTATTGGTTAAATGAATACAGTGACTGCCTTTGTTTCAAACAGAGTAAAAGAAATAAAAATCCTTTTTGTCAATAAAGAATGGTGTCGTTCGTGTGCCTGCCAAAATGAATTCTGCTGATCTGTTTTCGCATGGGTGTTCTCCTAAACAATTCTTGGAATCTCGGTGGTGGTAAGTACCATCATGGCTAATTGAAGAAAAGGATATGTGGCCCATAACAGAAAATATTGGTTGTGAAACTCTTGAGATTACCAGTAAAGAGAGAAAAGTAAAGACATGTAATGCAAATACATTAGTTAAAAATATTCATTGGTACACAAGAAAATTTTCAAAACTGGATTCAATTGTTAGATTAGTTGCTTGGGTGTTAAGATTCATAAATGTGAAATTGTAATACAGTACTAGGAAAAGGGATAAATTATCAGTTAAGGAATTAGAGCAAGCTGAAAAAACTTTATGATATAACTTTGATAATGTAAAACTTTAAATGATTAAAAATTCATTATATTATTTTATACATCTTGTAAAAGGCTAATTACATTACCAAAATAAAAAAATTACATTTATTAAGATTTTTTATTGTCACTTTTTAAAAATAAAATAGTTTTAATCATATATGCTTATATCATTTTAAGCTTCACCAAAAAATGTGTTTCAGGATTAAAAACACAAACTTAAAAGAAAACCTTTATAATTAAAAAAAAAAAAAAAAAAAAAAAAAAACATAAAAATCTGTTATTTTACAAAAAAAAAAAAAAAAAAAATGTGCATTTTTCATGCAATAGAAATTGAACACTCACTGATTCTTCCTCTATTTCTTCAGTAACTTCTTCAACTACTTCAGCCTTGTATTCTATTATCAATTCATACAAAGGTTTTTTGTCCACAGCATTTACAACAAAAGGGTGCTATAAAAGAAAAAAAAAGCAATGATGATCGTGTATTCTGTTCAATAATAACTATGATCTAAAAATAAACTTACTCTGAATAACTCAGCAGCTGATGGTCGAGACTGTGGATCTTTGACAAGGCATTTGGAAAGAAAATTGCTGAATTCTGAGGACCTGTCAAAACAAATTTGATACTTTCATGACCTTATAAGAATAAAATTAACAAGCAGTTAAAAAAGAAAAGTAATTTATGAAATAGTTAAAAAGAAAAATTACTCTAGAAAACGATGAACAGTTTTTGTAATATTCACTGTATATATTTAAAAAAATAAATGAAGAAGTATAATTTTTTCCTCTAAATAAGAAGGATTTTAAAGAGAATTTGCGATTTATTTCTAAAGCCACAATCATTCATAAACTAACAAAATTTGTGTAAAACACTTTCATATAGATAGATAAATAAATAAATAAAAGCAATATAAATCATGATCTCATACCTAAGTTATACATCAAACATGATTCTACACTATAAACCACAAAGTTTTGTTTTGCTGTCTAAATTTTGACATCACTAGATTTTAATAAAAATTACATGAGACCAGATTTACATAGGATACTAGAAAAACATGACTTCGAACCAAAAATAAAAGTAAATGATGGTTAAAAAACTTATCCCAAAAGCATGCATGAAATACATATATATGTAATACATATATATGTGATACATGTGTGTACTTCTGTATGATGAGGCTTGTGCTTGTATGTAAGAGTATGTACATAGAATCAATGAACTGAAACCCACCTTTCTCATGCTAATTCATTACCTTATTTTTAAATATCATACTCAGTTAAAAATCACCTGAGTCAACACACATAATCATAGTAAAAAATGAAAAAAGTTACAACCAAAATATTAAGTACTTAAATTTTGAAAGGATTATATACATACATATATTTTTTTAATTCCTATATTTTTTTCCATTTAATTTACTTATTCTCACCTTAAAATACTTTTCTTTGCTCTCCCTAACTCAAAATTCAATTTTTTTCTATGCATGGTATCTCAACTTTTCTGTATCAAAATTCCATCCATTTTAGAATATTCCTTTTCTGTCATAAGCCTCATTTTCACATTCAAAGCAGTGTGTTCTATGGTGCTTTGCACAAATTTCAATACCTTATTAAATCAAATTTTTCCATACACTATTAAAGAATTAAGATAAGGGTGTTGATTTGCTGATGCCAACTACCATACAGTGGGAAGGGGGGTAGGGTCTGTGTGTTCCTATGAACTCACCAATTAAAGCAGATGCATACCCTTAGAGAGAATTTTTGCTGATTTCCCTTGTTATTCACATTCACACAGTCATCATCAATCTCTGAAATTTATATGTTGATTATGGAAAATTGTATAGAGACAGATTTTAAATTCAGTTAATATTATGGGAATCTCCAATTATGATAAAGCAGCTTTATTTGAGTAAAATGCCACAGCTTAAAAACAGCATAGTCAGGATGCATCTGCTCAAAATGTCACATATATTGGTGGGGGGTTTTTTTTTGTTTGTTTTTTTCAAAGTCAACAGAGAATGCACAAAAGTTGTTAACTTCATTCAGAAATTTAATAACTCACTTTTGTACAAATTTAGTTGATAAGAGTTTGTATTTTCTGTCATATTTACTGGTTCACACAAAAGCTTTATAAAGACAGTCAAACTTCTTTATAAGATAACTGGGTAACTAACTTCGGTGACAAATTTATTTGATAAAACCTAACTTAAAATTAGATAATCTTTTGGTAAAATTAAATATGATATAGCATAAATTTGAAAAGAAAAAAAAAAATTATATATTTATAACCTATTAAATCTGAAAATGCCTGTGTAATTGAAAATATAATTCAAACCTTGAAGTATTATTTTAAAAAGGTTATATTTTATGCAGTTGAGAGAAATTATTTATTAGAAATAACAAGGATCACATGTTTTTATTTAATAGATGTTTTTATAGCTTTAAACACATATTACATTTATCTATTAATCTGAAGCATTTAAAGTAGCACAATTTTGGTTTCTGTTTAACAGTAAAGCTTATAGATTATACACACAGGAAAATCAAAAGATGAAAACTTTGAGGTCTTAAAATTATTTATAGAATTTTGTAACAATGTGAAATATTATTTTACCATTTAGATGGTTGATCAAGCTTTGGAGGATCAGATTTTTGAATTTTCAATAAAACACGCATTGGGCTCAGCTCATGATTTGGAGGTTCCATTTGTGCAAATTCTATCAGCGTGATTCCAAGACTCCATAGATCGGCTTTGTAGTCATATAAATTTTCTCGAAAAGTTTCACACATAACAACTTCAGGAGCCATCCTGTTAATGAGAGAAGCAAGATTAAAACTAAATATTGAAATAAAATTTTTTTTGTCATTCTATCAATAAATAAATATAAAATTAATATAAATCATCTCTAAATACACTTTATTACAATTTCACCACTACATTATTAAGAGGACTTTAATTTCTAAAAGGATCCTGGTTTTGTATATTATTATTTTATTATTATTATTATTTGAGAAATAGTAATAATTTTGTAAATGTGAAATTAACATTATATTTAGAATCTTGTTTAGACATTTATATCAGGGTCATGTTTTAATAAACCATATACGTATAAACACACCCAGTTTTACAGCTATAATAATCATGTCAGATATAAATGAACTTCCTAACAAAGAATATAATTTTTAAAAAATCATCTGAATTGTATTAGATGTTTTTTTCTAGAACTTTTCTAAACACCACAGGACAAAAAAATTTACATTATTCAGCAAATTCTATATTTTCTCATTGAAAGAAAGATCAAGTAATTAACTAATCAATCTCATTAGGTTTTATGCTATTATCTTTTTATTTGCCTTATTAAGGTCATAAAATTTCAACATTATACAATACAATCAACAAAATCTCATTCAAATGTTTTTCCACTTATACAATATTAGAGCAGCAATAGATTTAAAGCACTCCTAGATTTGTGTTAATCCATTCCCTGCCCTGCCATAACAACTTTTTATTAAAATTTTTGCAGCATACTAATATTTTATGATAACTAAATCATACTATTGACAAACTGTACAGAAAAAAATAGCTTTACTAGTTTAAGAATTATCCCAGTGGCAGAAAGTTCTGTAGCTGTCTGCGACAAGCTTTTAAAATTTCATAACCTGTCTGCAAATTTTCCATGTAATTTTAATGAATGAATAATACACTAAACTAGGAATTTTTCATCATTTTATTTAAAATAGGGTAAGCTTGATGCATTCTCATTAATTTTGCTTATAACTTTTGATGTTACATATCGTTTCATCGTCTCACTTCTTGTGGGATTTCTAAAATGGGAAGGATAAGCTTAGGGGAGGGGGGGAGAGAGAGAAATGTCTTAATTAAAGTCCTGCATCAGCTGCAGATCGGGTTAACACTGTTTTCAGATCGAGCTCAGTTTAGATTCCTGCAGGTTGGATTCCGGTTAACCCAATTTTTTAAAAGTTGGTTCCGTATATTGTTTCAGATTTAAAAATTTATGTATTAAACATAGATGTTTGTATGTATGTGATGTTTTCTGAAGAGACCACTAAATGCAGAGCTGCAAGATTTGGCAGGAAGAGTCTGAAGCGTTGTTTTGTCTGAAGTTATGCACCTCAAAGCCCACTTTTGGACTATTTTTAATTTTTTTTTCTTTTTGCAGAGAATTTTCTACATTAGTAAAAGGAATCTGGAATTCCTCCATCTATTTTTGAATTTGTTATGCAATTTTTAGCATTTTTTTCATTTTCCGATGATCTTTAGACATTAGTAAAAGGAACTGGGTTTCAATATTTTAGCAGTGTTTTTATGCAGTAAATTTTGACGATATTTACGATAATTTTTTTCCAAACCGTTTGATGAAAATCGCGTTTTTTTTTTTTTTTTTTTTTTTTTTTTACCGAAATTTGCGTGTTTTTACTGCGATCCTTTGCTGAATTTAGATTGTTTTTACCGTGATCCTTTGCAGAAATTTGCAAGATTTTACCGCGATCCTTTGACGAAATTCGCGTGTTTTTACCGCGATCCCTTCCCGAAATTCACGTGTTTTTACTGCGATCCTTCTACCACAATCTTTTGACGCAATTAGGTGTTTTTAACGCGATCCTTTGCCGAAATTTGTGTGTTCTTACCGCGATCCTTTAACGAAAATCGCGTGTTTTTACAGTGATCCTTTGACGAAATTCGCCTGTTTTTACCGCGATCTTTTGATGAAATTGTGTGTTTTTACCGCGATCCTTTGCCGAAATTCACGTTCTTTTACCGCGATCCTTTGCTGAAATTCGTGTGTTTTTACCGTGATCCTTTGACGAAATTGCGTGTTTTTACCGCGATCCTTTGACGAAATACGCATGTTTTTACTGCAATTCTTTGCCGAAATTCACAAGCTGCGGATAGTTTTTTTTAATTAATTTCATTAGTGCAGACAAAAATTGTCTGCAAGAGATTTTCTTTGTCCACAACTACGTCGCCGTGTCGCAATGTTTCTGCCACTGGGAGAATTATAAAATGGTTCAAAAATGCACAATCAGCAGGAATTACCAAAAAATTAGATGAAAACAGATATTGGTAAAAAGCCAAAACAAAAGTGTGACTTACATAAATTCTTTCTAATATGATTATTCATAGAAATTCAAATTTTAATTATTTATAAAATGTTTCAAAGCACTTAGCATGTACAGGTGCATGTTACATTTTTAAAAAAGAATCAAAAATTATAATTTAAAAATTTGTTTTAAATATAAAAAAATGTAAATGGTAAACAAAACATTTAATTAGTTAAAACAAACATTATTGTTTTTAACAAAAATATTTTTGTGAGTAAACACTTTTCACTGTATTGACAATATATATATTTTTTTTTTTTTTTTTTTTTCAAATTAATTGGAGATATTAGTAGCTCTGAAAACTGAGTCTGTAAAATGATAAACATTGCTAAATCCAGTAGTATCAAAACCATATCCAAGACAAATCAGGAATTTTCTTTAATCAAAACTATAAATGTCACTGAAAGAAACTCAACCAGAAGGGCAAGAGGAGGACTTAGTAAACTTCAGCTTCCACCTAACCCCCCCCCCCCTTCCAAGTCAGTGTATTTTTTTAAAAACCTAGTTGAGCTCAATTTACCCATTTTCATAACTCTATGTAAGATGGAACCTTGTGTCATCCATGTGGAGACCTCTTTCTTTTGAAACAAAATCCTTGATACTAGCAATGGGAAATCGTTAATTTTGGTTAACAAGTTATATTGTTCCAAAGTAGCATTGATAACAGGTTCCAATAACTTGTTATTTTTGTAACATATAACCAATCACTATGTATTCTGCTAACAGACATTTATTTCTATTAAAAGGCCTTTAAACAGAATCTTTAAAAGGATTAATTTTGGGAAGTAAGTATAGACATTCTTTTCTGTTGAGATGAATCCACATCATTAAAAATCTGTTTACATGGTAAAAATTCCATTTTTGCATGACAAAAACTTATACAGTTACGATACTTTGAATTTCATGAATTTTCAGCATTTTCTGGTACTAAAACCACATTTTTTCCATTTTTAGTGACATAAAACACTGAAATTTCATAAAATTCTAAGTATCATAACTTGGTTAGTTTTGGTTATGGGTAATTCCATGTCAAATCACCCAGAATTTTCTAAAAATGACACCCACCATCTTCAATTTTGATAAAATTTAGTGTATTTGTAGAACTTTTAATGCTGATTCCAAAAATATCAATCATATTGAAATTGATCACACGGTTTAAGAGTTATGAGCTTTTAAATATCTTCCAATATGGCCGATTTGCCACCATTTTGACTAGTACATGTGACAACACAAAAGTCTATAACTCCTTACAGGTTTAACCTAGAACCTTCAATTTTTTTTTTGTTTTTTTTTGTTTGTTCAGAATAATGTAAACTTTCATTGAAACAGACTTCTGTGCAGTTTATTCCATTAAAATGCATTCAGAAAGTGATATTTTGGAGTTTTTATGATTAAAAAAGATGCAACTTCAACAGCTGATTTCCCCATTGTCTCCCCCCCCCCACACACACCTCCCATTCAATTACATACACAGACAACTCAAAGTGTGTTTTGAAACCTGATAAAAAATTTTAATGGGCAGTTCACAGGCATTTTGTTTAAAGAAGAATTTCAATTTTACTGACCTTCCAAAAATAACAGAAAACACAAGATGTTTGTATTTCTTTTATTATCAGAAATATCATACATCTTTACATCTAAAAGTTTGATATGGTTCAGAAAATTATAAATAAAAAAGAAATGATTGAAAAAATTCTACAAATAGTCACATTTTATAACAAAACCATATTTGTATACTATACCAAATATGATAAAGCTACAACTCTTAAATAAAAAATATATCAAGTAAAAATTATCATACTATTTTAAAATTATACAAAATAATATTTAGCACATAAACAGTAAAAATACACTAAAATATATCTACTTCAATAACAATTTAAAGTAAAGATATTTAATTAAAAAAATTAATTCTATTGTAATATTGATTAAAAGAAAAAAAAAATCGCATTTATTTCCCTCTCATTTTGTTTTGCCAACTTGGTGTTTATTAAAACACTGGATATATCAATAAGTTTATATGTTCTACCAGTTGTGATATATTGATGTCAACTACACAAAGGATATGATTGAAAGGCACAATACAACTGTCATTTTCTGGCCAATATTACGAAGGTGATGGGCCATTGTGGATACATGAATTTAACTGTTAGATCTCCTTCTACTTTGTGGACTTCTGAAACTAAGCTTATATACCAATTCGATTCATATATATGTGCTACATTGTTAAGAGATGGAATATTCAAAGTCTCTAATATTTCTATCAAAAGATGAACAAACAGAAAATTTTTCATCAGTACTTATTCTTTTCCTACTTATTAATAAATTTGCTGTAGATTCAAAATAATGCATACTATGTATTCCAGGAATTGTTGTAGCAAGTTGCATTCGCTGAGACATATTGTTGCACAGTATCAATATGTCACCTTTTGTGATGATAAAAAATGTTATACCTTCAATGTTTTGTCTGCAATATTCATACATCATAGTCACATTTGTTTGACCATGCAGCGGCCTTTGCAGACTTGCTTTTGTCACAAGTCTTTTAACAGCCTCTCGCACCCCCATCACAAGCAAATTTTTTGTGACTTGTAGCAAAAAAGCTCCATTTTGCTTTTATTCTACCAAAATCATATTCATGATAACATAGGTTAAAAAATATTTTGCAATTTTTATACTAGGCAGCACAGCCGTCAGTAAAATATTCTACATTTGTAACTAAAGGATACTTATTATTCACGATGGCTACAGAAATTGCGAAAGAAAGTTCCCTGATTTTTCTCGGATTTCCTTGATTTCCATTGTTAACGATACACATATATTTTTTAAAATATACCGCTTCCTCATATAACACACTTATCCAGCTTGCCAATACCTTATTTGGGAGTAAAAACAAGAGAAAACATAAAAATTGCACAATATTCATAAAGTACTGGTTCACAGTTTCTTAAATACAAACTCAAAATTTAGTCCAACAACTTCATATAGTTGCCAATGAATATATGGCAACCAGAAAATTACCTCATTTTCTGAAGAATGTTCAATTCTATGACATTTCTATATCTGATGGGATAGCTAATTGGATTAAGCTGGCCACCTGGTCGGCTTATGCTAATGTATCATAAAATTTTCAAAAATGGGTAAATTGCCTTCAATATAAGCGCTATCCACAGAAAATTAGGACATCTGATCACCTTAATTTGTGTTAAATACTAAAAACTCATATCATGTGCATCTTTTAAAAAATATATAAAAATTTTATTTTTCTTTACCACATACTATTATTGGCTTAAATATCATCTGTTTAACGATGAATCAGTCTCGTGAGGAAACACAAATTTTCACATATAGACAAATTTCCCTGATTTTCAAGTACCTTTACGAAATTCCCTGTCTTTTACAGATTGATAAACCTATCTGATTTTCCGAATCTGTAGCCACCATGTTATTTAAATATTGCATGATTAATTTTTGAGTCTGATAAACCATTGGTATATCCTGAAACCACGCAACGACTTTCACTTTTTAAGCTGCTTCCATTTTCCTTTACATAGAGTACAAGTGTGTAAAATACGGAATCCATGCATCCTGTAGTAGCCTTGTGCTTCATCTTGCAGTACAAAAGAAAAATTCTCACTAAAATCCACTTGTATGAGAACCTCATGAGTAGTAAGTTCTTTTCTTTTTTCAAATAAACACTTTGGGACCATACAAGAGGTATTGTATAAGATGTCTATGTTTGGGATTTGGATATGCATGTATGGAGTAAGAGCTTTTCAATATTTTTAAGAACAAGATTGATGAAATCACCCAGAGTAGATGTATGTGATGTTAAATCTACTTTGTCAGTTAATATACACTGTTTAGATTCAATTGTATCTTCAGGATCAAAGTCCGGAAATTCTAACTTTAAAAAATCTTCAAGGACATTTTTCTTGGGACATTTGCTGCATATACTAACATACAATCCAACTGAAAACCAATTTCTAGGTCAACTCTTGATATCTTTCTCAATCCCTGCAGCTGCAATAAGCAACTGAACATTTTGCATAATTTTAAAGTATGATAATTTTTACTTTTTGTATTTTTTTTATTTTATTTAAAAGTTGTAAATTTATCATATTTGGTATAACATAGAAGTATGATTTGGCTATAAAATGTGACTATTTGTAAAAAATTTTCTATCATTTCTTTTTTTATTTATAATTTACTGAAACTTTGCAACAGATATCAATTTGACATGAAAATATTTCTACGTCCTGCAGGAATTCATTATTAGCATTCCTGTTTATTTCCATGGGATCCCACTTCTTTTTAGCTACATTTATAAAAAATATTATCTTTATGTAAGATAGAAAGCTTTTCAAACTTTTAGATGTAAAGATGTATGATATTTCTGATAATAAAAGAAATATCAAACATCTTGTGTTTTACGTTATTTTTGGAAGGTCAGTAAAATTGAAATTCTTCTTTAAACAAAATGTCTGTGAACTGCCCATTAAAATTTTTTATCAGGCTTCAAAACACACTTTGTGTTGTCTGTGTATACAATTAGATGAAAATTGAAAGGGGGGGGGGGGCAATGAGGGAAATCAGCTGTTGAAGTTACACCTTTTTTTAATTTAAAAAAATGCCAAAAAATCATTTTCTGAAAGCATTTTAATGGAATAAACTGCACAGAAATCTGTTTCAATGAAAGTTTACTTTATTCTGAACAAAACAAAAACAAATTGAAGGTTCTAGGTTAAACCTGTAAGGAGTTATAGACTTTTATGTTGTCACATCTGCTAATAAAAATGGCAGCAAATCAGCCATCTTGGAAGATATTTAAAATATCATAACTTAAACCGTTTGATCAATTTCAATATGATTGATATTTTTGGAATCAGCATTAAAAGTTCTATAAATACACCAAATTTTATCAAAATTGATGATGGTGGGTGCCATACTCTATGTGATTTGACACCCTTATAAAATAATGAATTTTTATCATTTTATTCATTAGAACATAGGGTATTTTTTTCTAAATAAAACTTATAGGACTCAGGTATTGTAATTTTTTTTTTAAATTTCATAACCATTTTAAAAATAACTATTTTGACATGAATAGATTATCATATGATGAAGACCAACATTTGAGACATTTTTGCAATTGGAAATATGCCTCTAAAACTTATGGTTTAGAAATTATTAGTTATTGGTCAATGATAAAAAGGGCCACCCTATATAAAAATAAAACACATTTTTAAAAACAGGATTTGTAGGAAAATTAAATATGTTGGAATATTTTACTGTAATAAAAATTAATTAGCATTAAAAATAATATATTCTCAAAATTTTCTGTTTTAAGATGTGTGCGACGCTCAATTACTAAAAGCAATAGATTGTTGGATGGCATATTTCAATATAATTTGTTTTTTACTTATAGTAATCTGAAAATTTAAGCAATGTTTACAAAATCACGAGAAGTATTTTTTTTCTGAATTTTTTACTGTAAAATATTTTTAGAAAATGCTAGTCTTGGCTTTTTTCTTTTACTTATGTTTAAAGAAATATGACAATTATTTGCAAAAAATGATCACAAAAAATAAAATTCCAGCTCAGTGCAAGAGTTAAAACTCTAAATAAAATAAACTACTGCATACACTTCTTTAATAATACTGTATATGCTGTCAGTAAACTAAACTACTGCTACTTTGGCCACAATTGGCCGAAAAAACACCTTCTGTAATCAGCTGGCCTATCCTATTTGGCGACAATCCCAAATATCTTTATAACACTTATTTGATGCAAACGCCTTAAATCCTCTTCACAAACAAACATCTATAACTTAATTTCTCCCCTCTACACACACACCCTTAGCATACTCAGTGTGAGTGAAAACTTATGCCAGTGCTCCTCTCAAAGCAAATGTGAATTATTGTATCACTTTTAAGCCCATACATAAATCTATCTTCTTATTAGATTATTAATCCTGCAAAAGGAATATTTCATTCTTTTATTCACAAAAAATTTTACAAACATGTAGTTCTCCTATACATCCATAACTGGATTGCAAAAAGAATTTCGAAAGATCATTATTTGTCTTTTTAATTTAATGAGTCTGATTGTTTGAACAGCAACCAAATGATTTTTAAAAAAAACAGATATTTTAGGGAAGAGCCATTGAAGGTTAAACAGTTAGTTTGGTTACTTGAAATGTTTGGATTGTATCTCACTGGAAGGAAAATATCAAGTTTGCAGAGAGAATTTTATTTTTTTCTTCATGATGCTTGGATGGAAAACATTCACACTTATCAGCAGCTTTTGAAGATTTTGACTCATGTTTTTTTTTCTTTATTGAGGCAAGGCCTTTTATCTAAACTATAGCATTTTCATAGAAATTATGTTCTTGCATGATGAGTTTTTTGTTTAAGACTGTTCTCAAATCCAAACTAGCTACATTCTGACACATTCCTGAAAATTTTATTTATAAATGCAAAAGCATTGCAAGTGTTCTTATTCAGAATGAAATCAAGTAGCATTTTGCTTTTTTAATAAAGGCAAAAGATCTTTCAGAAAATTATGTCAAAGTTGGGGTTTTCAACCAAATTTCTGGATATGATAGCCCGGAATGATACAGGTTCTTCTCCATCAATTGTTATTTAATTAACAGGGACTTTCAGTAATATATTACGCTGTGAACAAATTACAGCCTTCTACAGCAGCCCTTTGTTGGTCTCTTTGATTTGGTCAGTCTTCTGTAGCATATCCAGATAAGAGAAATCCACAGAAAGGAATTCTTGATATGTTTATCACCAACCCTTTCTTTGGTTGATAACCTGAGAGCCTTTGGAAAAGAAAACCCAGGGAAATAATTTGAGACATTTTGTAGCAAGTGTTATTTGAACACAGCCTTAATGTGGTAAAAGATTTTAACACAATAACAATGATATTTATCCTGTTATGTTAAATAATGCCCATCCCTTCTGGATAGTCTACTGATCATTGGCAAGATTATGAAAAATGTGAGCTTTTCAATTCAGAAAAATGATGTAACCCTTAATATCCAAAAGGACACGAAGCAATGAATTGTCAGTTGTTTCACTAAACAATATTTATATTTTGAGCCGAATATCAAATTAAAAAAAATGAACATTGAGTCATATCAATAAAATTATATCTTTTTTTATTCAACAATTCACCAATGCTGCACTTTTATTGAAAAAGAAAGAAAAATATGGAAAGGAAAATAAAAATAATCTTTTAAAAACAAACATAACTCTGCACTGTAAAGCAAAAAAAATGCAACTTTTCATTATTATAGACAACATACGTTTATTATTGAGATAGTTTTTTAAAAAATCATTCTTGAAAATTATTTAAAGAGTCAAAAAAACAAAATCAGTAAATTGAGTTAAGAATTTTCAAACATATTTCATTTGAAAGTACACTTTTTCCCTATTCAATGATATAAATATTGAAATTTTGCAAAGTGATGTATGAGTGACAAAAGCAATAGTGCAAGTTGTTGCTACTATCGTTATGAAGTCGGCAAATACTACATTTTGGGATGTATATCTAATATTGCTAGTCGAGCTTTGCTCATCTACATGGCTGGTTCGAGGACATTCAAAACAAAATTTAATCTTAAAGTGCTTGATAAAGTAGTATAGTGCTTGTATTCACAGTATTTAGTATAGTTATAGTGCTTGCTAAGGTATTATTTTGCACCCCTCCAGTAAGGGTGAGGGTAAGTTGTGAAAATTTTAATTAAGAATGCCTTTACCAGTGCCTATGTCATTTAGATTTGCTATCCTACAAAATTTCATCTTATGTTATAAGGGCTAAGTAATCCCACTATTGGCAGTCTTACGGGAGGGCTAAAGAGGGATAATTAGCCTTTCCAGACCTTTGACATTCTATTATTTTTTTTGTCAATTTGTATAGCAAAATATGTAACTCATGTGCATGGATGCCAGCAAGTGGGTTAAGGGATGGTGATTATTCTTCCCCGGATTTTTACACGAACGCCTGAAATCTTCTTCACAAATATCTAGGAGTTTATTTTCCTACACACATCCAATCATGTGCATGGGTGCTGGTAAGTGTGTTAGTGGATCGACATTGTTCTTCCCTGGATTTTGAAATTTAGTTAACTAAACTTTGTTTTCCTGATTTTGAAAAAAACAAAAGTAATATTTGTTCTTTGCAAATGACTTAAAATGATTAAACATTAAAAGAAAAAGGAACTAAGGATTTTTTTGTCAGGGCGCTCTGCTTTCCTGACCCCACCGTAGGGGGCAATTTGTTTTTCTTTTTACATTCAAGTCTTTAAAAATTTATTTTCATTTAAATTTTTAATTTATCTTCAATTATAAATCTTCAATATATATAATCTTACAATAATATCTTCAATTGTAAATTTTAAAAGTTATCTTCCTATTTTTTCTGTCCCACCCAAAAAAGAACTCAAAATTCTGTTTTGAAGAAACTCAATATAAATATACTTTTGAATTTTTAATATTTCTTATTTGTCACATCTTTGTATTTCTTATATGTTGATACATTTTAAATATTTATTTGCACGGTGGGTTCTGTCAAAAAATTCCTAGTTTATCTCATTTCAAGTTTATATTCTTGATTTCAAAAAACCCAGACTAAGCTGTGGTCCTGTTTTAAAATCTTGCCTCTCCCTGGATTTTGTTCAGCTGATGCCCATGGCCATGCAAAATAATTCCCATCATCAGAAAATTTTAATGTTATTACCCACAGAGTTAAGAGAAAGAATAGAGAGGAAGTAAACCATAAAAACGGCTTGCTATATGAAGCCGTTTATCGTTCAAATCATTAGGCCCAAACAAGAGATTTCATTGGACGGAGAGAGGCTACACGTGGAACAAAGACTGGATTCATTGGACGGGGAGAGGTTTTCAAAGCAAGCTGCCAGTTGTTTGGGCCGAATGTAGGGTTGCACATTTGGCATCACGCCAAACGTAAATATTTCACCTCCAGTTCCTTTTTACTCTGTGATCATTACCTCTCCCAGCTTGTCACTCTGAAACTGTTCTTAGAACCTGCAATCTCAGAGATGGAATCTATTGAGCAATGGCTCTGTTTACCTGATCTTGAAATAACTTCACTTAATCATTCCACTTATTCACTTAGTCATTCCAAAAAAACAGCTCTTGCTCTTCTGATTGGGAGATTACAATCTAACTCTCATATGATCAGCTCCTGAAAGCAATCTTGATGAGAAAAATTGCTATTTATTAGCATATCTCATCGCATCTTATCCTTTTCAATACATTACCAGGTCACACAATAACTCCATTCATACATTTATTCTAAGTTCAGACATTCAATAATATTCACTTACATAATATAACCCAGTGGCAGAATGCACGGGATGTTGCGACGGGTGTCGCAGACTTTTTAGGGCGCCTGCAGACTAAAAACATACAGCGATGCCGTGGACGCACTATAGCGCGTAAATTATGTGGAAAAACGGCAAACTTCTTCGAAGGATCCCAAAAAAATCAGTGAATTTCATCGAAGAATCGCAGGAAAAACACGAAATTCATTTAAAGATCACGAAAAAGGGCTAATTTCGTTGACTGCCAAAAAAACATGAGTTTCGTTGAAGGATCGCAGAAAAATGCGAATTTTGTCGAAGGGCTATGGAGAAAACGCCAACTTCGTCAAAGGATCGTGGGAAAAACTGTTAATTTCGTTGAAGGATCATGGAAAAATGGTCAATTTCGTCGAAGAAACGGCAAATTTCGTTGTATCATGAAAAAGCAGAGAATTCTGCCAAAAGATCGCGTAAAAACGGGTTGGGTTGGGTTGATTATTGACGGCCAATTATCTACACTAGGGATATAGGCCCGGGGGGAGTGCCCTTCGTGGGGGTCTTTCTAAGGGAACCTAATCCGTATTTACGCATGGATAAATCCACGGCTCGAAGAAAACCACGAAAACTTCGAACGATTAGGCCGACGGGCGCGATTCGCGTAAAAACGGGAAATTTTGCCGATGGATCGCCAAAATATGGTAAATTTCGTCGAAGGATCTCGAAAAAACAGTAAATTTCGTCGAAGAATCTTGAAAAAAATGGTAAATTTCGTCGAATGATCTCAATAAAACGGCAAATTTCGTCAAAGTATCTCGAAAAAACTGTCAATTTCGTCGAAGGATCACAGAAAAAACGCGAATTTTGTCCAAAGGTAAAAAAAAAAAAAACGCGAAATTCATCAAAGGATCTGGGAAAATGGCTAATTTCGTTGACAGACTGCGATAAAAATGCAAATTTTGTCAAAGAGCTGCAGAAAAACTTGATTTTCGTCAAAAGACTGTAAAAAAATGAGTTTCGTTGAAGGATTGGGGAAAAAATGCGAATTCCATCAAAGGGCCACAGAGAAAATGCAAATCTCGTCAAATGGGCGCAGAAAAAATGCCAATTTCATCAAAGAATCGTGGAAAAAACTGCTAATTTCATCAAAGGATCACGAAAAATAAACGTGAATTTTGTGAAATAGTCCAGGAAAAGATGCAGTATTCCTTTAGAAAACAGCAGACACAGAAAGTTCTATGCTTATTAATATAGGCATAGTTTTTAATCTGAAACAATATACTGAACTTTTGAAAAATCAGGTTAACCCGAACCCAATTTGCAAGAATCTACACTCAGCTTGAAATCGACTCGAATCAAAAGCAGAATTAATCCGACCTGCAACAAGAATAATTATTGCAGAGAGGAGATTTTCTCCCCTCTCCCCTCTGCTGTAACCTTTCAGAATATTTGCTGTGAATTTCAGAATTTTTTTTTACTCAGAAAGGCTGATAAATGCTGATGCCTTAATTAATTAGCACTACAACTACAACAGCAGAAAGAATAGATTTATGATATATTGCGTATTGCTGACTATTTTTGAAAACATTATTAGCGTTGCAGACACTTGAAGATAGTTCTGTCACAGGGAATATAACTTTATTTAATATATTCTGTTATAATATATACTAAACTTACCTAGCTAAACCTCAGTAAATTACTTTTACTATTTAAGTTGTTAAAAAGCGCTGTTCCGGCATTTTGCCATTTTCCTTGTCAATTTCGTAAATTTTCATCACCTACTTTCGTTAATTCAATAGCCAGACTGACGTTAATTCCATCCAAAATAAGTTTCTTCCCGCCAGAAGGCGGCGTAGCACTTTAGTCGGTTTGAACTGACTCGTATTGAATTCTGAGAAGTCTTAATTCGATGCTCGTCCATGATTGGCTCTGCCAGTGGGCGTCAACCGTTTGTAGAACCTGCAGTATTGCTTAAATACGCAATGTCGGTGCTTTCAAAGCTGTCTTTTCTCATCTCCATTCATGAAGAAAATACTCATGGTACTTGGAAAAGGCTGGTCCTTATTCCATGGAAGTTTATATCCTAAACTTTTTAATAATTTTTAGTTTCTCAACAGTCTTAAGTAAAAGTATGAATGCTTTGGAACGGTTTGGGTTGTTTTAATATCATCATATGTTAATCTTCAATATCAAGAAATTGTGCTGTCTTGCTCTGCTATATTGTATTATGAAACCACCATGTTTGAAAGTGTTCGACGATATCTTTTTACATAAGTTTGTTTACCTTTTCATCTGTTATGCTGTTACCAAGTTATTGATGCATGCATATCGTTAATATTTTGAATAAAAACTGAGATTCTAATTCAAGTCTTTTCTCTGCTGCCTTCCTACAACATATCTGTTATACAAGAACTGAATCTATTTAAATTAATACACTTTCACTTCTCCGGTAATCAAATGAACTTTGTTTAGCCAGCGTCAAATTTCCAATCTGCGTATGTCATAACTTACTTTTATACTCTGCCAAATCCTGAAATAACGTATTTTCTTCTTCTCATTTATTCATTCTAAAAAACAACTCTTCTGATTGCAAATCTATCTTCAGAAGCAAGATCAGTTTCATGAAATAGCGTTTCATTGCTATCAGATTTAATGCTCATACGAAATCAAAGAATGCTTGAATGATCAGAGAACATTTTCCTGAACTGCCATGAAATAGGAGAAAGCTGTGTTGGCTGCAAAGAGAGTGAAGGTTACCACTCTTTTATTGTGAATGAGTTATTGCTTGCTCTCTTGCAAGAGCTAGGTTTTTTTTATTAACTAGAGATCAGATCTCCTATGTCTACTCTCAATGCCAATTACTTTATTTTCTATTGAATTTTGAAGTGTATGAAGGACATTTGGCTCACCTTGCATAATTAAGATTAAAGTGTAACAATTAGATTCTTGCTGCATGATATTTTTAAGCATAAAAAAAAAAGACATTCTTAAATTTTTGTTGTGATTTTACCAGAAAACACTTTTTTTTTAGAGCTTAAAAAATTAAGGACAATGCTATTCAAAACTATCATTACATTAGTATATAAATCTAACATACAGTTTATTTTCAAACTAACTTATCTTTAAAAAAAATAACATTTAAAGATATTACATAATATTTACAGTTACTTTTTAATATTATTAGAAAATATATATATTATTATTAAAAATTTTACTAATTCAAAATAATTAAATTCATATAAATATTAATGACTAACAAAACAGTGGCACAATACTAACTAATAAGAACATTTTACAACAATAAATCTAGAACAGTAAACACAGCTTTAACTGGTATAGCGATTTGTATACAACAGAAGATCAACAATCCTGAATAAGTAAATATTTGATTAAAAAATAATTTTCATTTATGCGAATTAACTTGAAAATAATCATACCAATATGGAGTTCCAATGAAAGAGTCTCTTTTTTGAAAGGTATCTTTATTTTTTGCAGATACTCCAAAATCAGCTAAAAAATATACACATATTTACTTATGAAATAATACAAACATTGGGGTATAATAATATAAACATAACAGAACATTATTGATGGATTTAAAAACGAGTCATGCATTTTAGAACACAGTCATTCCAAATCAAATCGATGCAATGAGACTAACATTTCCCTTGATCCCTCAGATTATTATGAAACTTTGTTTATTAAGTGTTTTTAGATAGATAACTAAAATTACTTTTTTAATGTATTTTACTTTTTAAATGCAAAAGAGTAATAAGAAATCAATTTCAGATTTATTTTTTTTTTAAATGTTGCTTTTAAAAAATATTAAAGTTTAAATTTGACTTTAAAAAAAATAAATTGTAATAAATTTTGTCATATTGCCTATCAAATTAAAGCTCATAAAAAGAGCTCTAAAATGATGTAGAAACCAAGTATTTATCACATTTAATTTTTGAAAAAAAAAAGGCAAATAATTCAAAATGTAACAAATTTTAATGAAAATGCATATTAATTAATTGTTAACAATTTAAAACTAAAATACATGATATAATAAAGTTTAGTGTTTTCTTGTATAACAACGTAAAGACACTTGATAAACCAAGTTTCTTGAAAATCTGAGAGGTCTAAGGGAAAAAAAGTGTTGATTTGTCATGGGATGACTCTACAGTAGAGTACCTTTTATATTTTCTAAGGTACCATCTCTAAAAACATACAACCGAAAATTTGCTTCAAAATGCTGAAACATAGTAAAAGGTCAAATAATAACAAAAATTTTAATACGTTTCCATGATGTCCTTTTTATCTGTTCTATTGCAAAAATTTTTAAATGCAATTTAATTTAAATAAGAAAATTTAAAATAATTTAATACTGCTATATATATACAGACACATCTACATTAAAAACATGGAAAATATGAAAACTTCTTACTTTTATTTTTAGTTTAAATCTTGTGTTGATTAACTGTCACATATTCAGTGATGCTGGTATGCACTATAGCACACCATTTAAACAAAATATTGGAGAAGGGATGCTTTAAAAATGTTGAGATGAGTCCTTCAGCATGCATAATTTTTCTCTTGAAAGATCATGAAAGCCATATTTTGCATTAAATAAATTGAATGTGTTTTACTTCTAAAACAAGGACCCACTTTTGCATAAACGGACCCAGTTTTTTGGAAGTGTCAGAGTCACAGGGACTCAGGATTTTAAAAGCTTAGTGACATCAATGAATTAATTAAATGTATCACTTAATACATCATTTACCTATTGGTCAAATATACATCTTGTAAACGATAGTAAAATATTATTAGCTGTTTTAAAGTTGGTTTTTTTTAAAGTCTTTTATAGATGTTTGACTTGAATATTTTTCACTCTTATGCAAAGCATTATTAATAAAATTGCATTAAAATATTTTCTTTTCAGCCAAATGATACATGAAATATTTTCTAAAAGTTTCAACACTATTTAAAATTTAAAAAATCCCTAACGGCTCAGCCTAAAGGCACAGGTAGATTTCGAAGACGCAGACCGTGGGGCACCTGTTTATTGGGAATTGCATAAGAAAGACCTATTTGCCATGATGTGGCAGTTGGGACCACCCACTTCGAAATATACCTCTGCCTGTAAGCAGAGCCAGCAGGGATTTTTTTTGTTTTTAATTTTTTTTTTACCGTAAGAGTTGGTTCTATAAAAAACTTGTCAGTATAAAAATTGTAGATAATATTAAGAAGATTTATAATAAATTTAAGCGTATTTGATATCTTGGGAATTGACGAAGTTATGAATTTTTTTCTTCTGAAACCCCTATTCCCCCCCCCCCCTCCTTGGGGGCATTTTTAATGAAATCAAAAATCTGTCATACATAAATTTTTGGCCCTTGTCCTAGAAGTAATAATAACTTTAAACGGATTCGATGTGTATAAAAATTAAGAAGTTATGGGTTCTTTCTGTTTTCACGTCTGCTTGTAGGCGGAGCCAGCAGAGATGTTTTTTTTTTTTTTTGCCATAAGAGTTGGTCCTATAAAAAACTTGTCAATATAAAAGTTGTAGATAATTTTAAGGAGATTTACAACAAATTTAAGTGGATTTGATATCTTGGGAATTGACGAAGTTATGAATTTTTTTCTTCTAAAACCCCCCTTTTTCCCCTCCTTGGGGCCATTTTTAATGATATCAAAAATCTGTCATATATAAATTTTTGGCCCTTTTCCTAGAAGTAATAACTTTAAACGGATTCGATACGTATTATAATTAAGAAATTGTGGGTTTTTTTCTCTTTTCACAACCCCCCCCCCCCCCCCCCCCCCCACACACACACACCATTTGCCCCCCTTTGGTTCGATTTTGCCAATTAACAAACTTGGCCGAGATTTTATGCCCCTTGATTTTATGCAGGGGTCGATGCAGGTTTTTTTTCTTGGGACCCATTTTGTGAAAAGTAAAGGTTATTTTTGTGAAATTTATTATATTTTTGTGAAAAATAACATTTTGTAATGAAAGTTGAAATCCAGTTAATCAAATTCGAACGAAGCATTTATAAACAAAACCTTTTTTAAATCCTTTTGCTGAGGTTTTCTTCTCTGGTGAACTTGTTTGTTTACAAATTACACATTTTAAAAATCATAAAGTAATAAATAAATAATAAATAATAAGTTTTTATGGAATAGAATTTTGTGAAGGGGCCCATTTTATCAAATTGATTTTTGTGAAGGGTCCCATTTTATTAAATAGATTTTTGTGAAGGGGCCCTAAATAGGCCCCAAATTTTTCCTGGATTGACCCCTGTTATGTATCAGTTTGGAAGAGATTTGTGCAGAATTGTTGCAGTTATCGTGTCCATAAAAAAATGACATAGATAGATAGATAGATAGATAAAGTTTTGAACTGAGGGTGGTTTTGGGTTATGGGAGTCATGATCGGCGTAGATCTGCAAAAATTTTTCAAAAATTCCAACTTAGGGGAGAATGTAATAGGTAGTATTTCTTACGAAATCTACCTAAAGTAGCTTAGACAAACCTAAGAAGAGAATATTTCTTATTATGGCATGAATTTCGACCTTGAAATTCGCCAAAGGAAAAGTATATAAATAAATGAAATTAAGAATTTACCTGTGCCACTGTATAAATAAAACATTTTAACATAGAATACAATGGAATGAATTAGGATCTAAGTTAAAAACAATAAAAAGGAAATAATGTATAAAGGGTGCCCCACTGTATGAACATTCTAAAATACAATACAGAATTAGACTGATAACAAATACAGTGATACCTCAGTTAACGATCATTGTTTTGTCTGCAATTCTGACTCAGCTGATGCACTTGGATTTGGTTTATGAACTTTTTGTTGGACAAATACACAAACATAAACAGCATCACATTTTAATTGGATGAGAAATCAATTTTGCTTAACCCTTTATGCACTGACAGTACTTTAAAGTACCATTAAAAGAAACTTGTCCTAAAATTCATTTAAAAACATCTATTTGCAGTAATGCGAGTTAGCATTGAGTTCTAAATACTTTATCATGTTCCAAAAGCATTATCCGCTGTACAAAACAAAAATATTTTTAAATGGATTTTTTATTTTCCAATTGTAACTGCTCAGTTTTTTTATGTGAAAGACATTCAGTGGAAAGTTTTAGTTCTGAAAAATTTCTATGTTTATATGCAAGGCCATTACATCTGTACATTTTCTAATTCTATAAAATGCTAAAAACAATATCATGAAGAAATGATTTGGATAGAGTTGTAAATAGTCTACAAAATCCCTGTAAATACTGATTTAGTTAATCAATTTTTAATAAATGAAAACTTTCTAAAATTTATTTAATAATTACAGAAATCTACTAAAATATTTTCAAATATTAAGAAAAAATGTTTTGGAAGATGAAATTTTCATTAACTCATAATTCGATACAGTCGAACCTCATTAACACGAACACGCTTAACGCGAATTACTTTTAACACGAACTGTTTCCAGTTGTCCCGTCAAGTTGTATAGGCATTTACTGTGATTTTAGTCCTTTTAACACGAACACGCTTAACGCGAAATATTGTTTATCACGAACTGAAAAGGATCGGCCGTTGAAATATTTCCTACTTATAGTACGAACAAAGCAAGTTTTCCCAAGTTTTCGGTGCAATTGAACTGAGATCTATGTTTTTCGAATTCCAAATTTTTGAAAGAAGAGGAATGTCTTTTGTTTTGATAGCTGCAGACCAGCAATTGTAAAGTTGTTAGGCGATTCCTCCTTCTACTCACTCAAAAGATTAAATTCTATTGTAAGAATTGCACTGAAGGGTGAAAAAAGTTTGTGAAATGCTGTGAAGGAAATTCCAGGGTCTGATCTGGTCACCTTTACTCAGCTAAGTCAGAAAGACTCATCGCCCTTTTTGGCGGTAATCGCTTCCTTGGCAATTTTCTGATTTCATTCTCACAATAAAATAAACGTAAATATAGAAAGAAGCGAGAGTAAAATCGAGGCTGTTCTCAAATCCAATGGAGCTACTTTCTGACGCCTTTTTTTTATTCCGTTTTGTTCGGAAACGCAGGAAATTGGCAGGTGTTCTTATTCAGAAACTATGTCATCGAAACACGTTTTACATTTTTAGTAAAGGCAGAAAATACTGTCAAAGCCTTGAAGCTAATTCCGGCAGCGGCAGCGCGAGAAAGGAGAAAAAGGTGTTGTCATATGACACGAATCACTTATAACTCGATAAGTAATTTATTTATCAAAAAATGGAAAACTCAATACAATTCCAAATACCTTCAATAGTCAAGCTTGCCAATTATACTCCTTTGCGTCTAAAAATGAGTCAGAAAGTTTGGCGTTGTTGAGCAGGTCATTTCAAAACAGACTTAAGGGAGAAAAGCTGTCACACTGTTATAACTAGAAGTTTATTTGTATCAAATCACACACAACCGAGAGATAAAATTGCAGTAACACATTTAATTTATATTAAATAATTTTTTTATTTGATTTCATGACTTGTAGCAGTTTATTTTGAAACCCCCCCCCCCCAACCCTCACAAAAATAAGAAAGAAAGATAGATTGTTTAATCTTCTAGGTTTTTTTTATGTTGGAAAGGTTGTTCAAATTTTATGTTTTTTTAAAACAAAACAAAACTACATAACGTGTTCCAAACGAACAAAATAAAATAAAATAAATTAGTTCGTAAAATAACTTTAAATTTAAAAAGGCAATCCAGACAAAAAATAATGCTGTCAATGACCACTGTCGCAATAAAGTTTCGACAGGAATCCGGAAATTTAAAGTAGATTTTGGCGGGAAAAGCCGATTTGGCGCACTGCATCTACCCACCATCACTCATGTTAGCATTAAGAAAAGGTTGCCAATTGCCTATCCTTCGTCTAGTCTAGCATTAAAGACAGTTTGTACGTGTGTTTCATTTTTGTTTACATAAGTTTAAATTCAAGTAAAAACATGGAAAAAAAAGTGCAGAAATCGTTGAGTTTAGAAACGAAAATTGAAATTTTAAACAACGTAGACGATGGTAGATTGAAAAAATCTGAAATTGCTCGAAAATTTGGAATTCCAAAAAGCACATTATCGACAATTTTGAAAAATCGGGAAAAAATTGAATGTGCTTGTGCTGTTAATGAGTTCGAACCATCTCGTAAACGAATGAGGATTGCTAAGAGTGAAGAAGTTGAAATAGCACTTATGAGGTGGATAAGAGAAATCAGAGCACAAAATGTTCCTATCACCGGCGCAATATTGCAAGAAAAAGCTCGCTTTTTTGCTGATGCTCTTCATGTGAGCGACTTTCAGTGCTCGTCTGGATGGCTGCAAAGATTTAAGGATCGGCATGGCATAATTTGCAAAAAGGTTTGTGGCGAAGAAGGCAGTGTAAACGTCGAAACCGTAGACGATTTTCTGCGAAACAAATTGCCTACGATTTTGAAAAACTATGCATTACCTAACATATACAATGCTGATGAGACTGCGATTTACTGGAAAGCACTTCCTACCCGCACCTTATCCTTAAAAGATCAGAAATGTTCTGGTGGAAAATACAGCAAGGAAAGGCTGACGGTTTTAGTAGCTTGTAATATGGATGGGAGTGACAAGTTGCCTCTGTTAGTCATAGGAAAGTCATCACATCCAAGGTGCTTCAAGTCATTAAAAACATTACCGGTGAAATACGAGTCCACGAAAAAGGCGTGGATGACGTCAGAAATGTTCACCAAATGGGTAAAAGAATTGGACCGAAAGTTCCAGCAACAAAATAGAAAGATATGTCTGCTTTTAGATAATTGTAGTGCACACCCCCTAATTTCTGGATTAAAATCTATTCAACTTGAGTTTCTCCCTCCAGGTACTACATCGAGGTTACAACCTTGTGATCAAGGGATCATACGCAGCATGAAATCCTTTTATCGTACAGAATTAATTCGTAATACAATTCACTGTTTTGACGAAAAAAAGGAATTCAAAATTAATTTGTTAGATGCTTTGATGTTGCTTCGAACAGCATGGCGAGAAGTAACCACTAAAACAATCATAAACTGTTTTAAAAAGGCAGGATTTTGTAGAGAGGCTATTGCAGAAGATACGAAAGAAGAAATAGAATTTGACTTGTTAAACGCAGCACGAGATTGTGGAGTACTTCCTGATAGCGTTACCTTTAACGCATATGTCTCAATGGATGACAACGTCATGACATGTGACGTCACAACAGATGACGAAATCGTTCATAGCGTGAATGACATGATGAAACGTTTACCAGATGCCGATAGTAATAATCATTATTTTTCCGATACAGACGAAGAGGTCAATGACACTTCCATGGAAAATCCTGTCAGCCTGATGGAAGCTTTCACTGCATTACAAACAGTGCGTCGTTTTGTGATGCAAGAAGCAGATTCTGGAACTAGTTTAGAAACTGTAGAAAGACTCGGCGACTTTTGGAGAAATTGCTCCAATAAAAAACGCAAACAGTCTACAATTACAGAGTTTTATAAATGTGCTCCAACACTGTAAATGTAACCCGGCGTATGTAAATAATTATTTAAATATATTGTTTAGAAAATCGATTGTTTTTTTAATCAATTGCAACACACTGGTCTTGCACCAGTGGCTGAGCGGCTTACGTAATGCTAATTAAAGTTGCTTACACAAAGCTGTTTACGTTAATTAAGCTGAGTGATCGCTGTGGTGGTGATGACTTAGGGTCCAATCCGCTAAAATAAGTTGAGTTGGCTGTCCGGAGCTTTGGTATTTTCTTCTTCGGTTTTTTCGGATATAACTTTAATACCGTCCAATTCCTCTTGAAAAGACTTCCACCGAGGAGTATCCCAAGTGTAGGTCTATATTCTTGACGTATCGATCTTAGGAAACAAAACCAACACAGCAGACTTGGAAGGTATGTATGCATATTTATTCTTGTTACATGGAATATATAATTTTTTTTTAAGTATGGATAACACAGGGTGATTGTGTTTAGGTTATATATCTGAATTCAGGTATTTTTTTCATTTTCAGTACCGAAATTCCGCTTTTTCTGATAGTTAAATTCATAAAATAAGACAAATATCAATTTCAATTTCAAATGATTGCTAAACATAATTAAAATTCATATTTTCATAATTTGACCTCTCTGTAATAAAATTATATATAACTCCCCATACGGAAACGTTTTCTCGCTAAAATTTCAGGTTTTTTTTCATGAACTCATAATCACCCCTGATAACACGAACTACTTTTAACACGAACAGAAAAAAAATCCCCGTGAGTGTTCGCGTTAACGAGGTTCGACTGTACATAAAGGGTTAAACACTTCGACTAACAAGCGTAATTCCCAAAAATCTACTAAAATATTTTCAAACATTCAGAAAAAATGTTTTGGAAGGCGAAATTTTCATTAACTCATAATTTGATACATAAAAGGTTAAACACTTCGGCTAACAAGTGTAATTCCAGAACTTATTATTTTTGCTAGTCGACATATCACTTATTATAAAACTATCTTGATACTTTAAAATTTGCATAACTGAATACAGAAACTAACTAATAAATTAAAACTTTCATTCCATAGTTGAACAGTTTAAAGTTAAAGAATTCACAAATTAAATGTTTCATAAATTTTAACATTATACCTAATTTTACTCCTGCATCCATGGTTAGCAAAACGTTCCCAGCTTTCAGATCTCTATGTATGACTTTCTTAGAATGTAAGAATTCTATTCCTTTAAGCATTTCATGACAAAGGTACTTAATTTGTGGCTCAGTAAGAGGTTTTTCTAAATCAATCATAATACTGTCAACAGCACCTCCTTCACAAAATTCAATAAGCATCTATAAAAATAAAACACATAGGGTCAGGTGAGAGAAAGTGGAGGCAAAATCAAGCTTTTTTTAGAGAAGGCTCCCTATAACCAAACTATTAAATTTATTTTAATGAAACTTTTGATACATTTTATATACATTGGATTCATATATATTAAATATGAAGCAAACCACTCAATTTTGTTAGATTGTTTTCTCACAGTGATACATTTAAAAGAGCATGTTTTGATACCCCCACTTTACCTCACGGTGGGGGAAAGTGGGGGTAGTTTTAAAATTAGTGTATATTTAAATAAAAATATGTAAATATTATTTTTTTTTAAATACCCTGAAATAAATGTATTTTAATTATATTCAAAGGTACAAATGCACAAAAAAATATCTTTTTTACATATTATTTAATTAAAGAAATAATGTCTACGGCTATCAAAATTAGGTTTACTTAGTATGCGGTATATATTGCTGAACTCTACACAATCTTCGTCATCAATAGCAGGAAAAGTTGAATAGTCCCCCGATGGTGAATTTGTCAAATATTTTATGTGATAGAACCATAGAACTCATTAATTTCTATCGCTTGGCCGATGAATTTAGCTGATTGACTTTTTGACCGGTACTCCACTTCTACCCATGAACCTTGCTTTATTTTTTTAAAGTCTACTTCTATATTATCGGTTTCATTTCTTTCAGGGTTGGCACAGTTTAAACCAAATGGTTTTTCTCTCAAAAAAACAATTGGTTTTTTTTTTAGATTTTTTTTTTTTTTTTTTTTTTTTTTACATAATTAGGTTTTTTTAATTGTTTGATGTAAATAACTTCTGCCTTAAACTGAATAGAATCTCTCTCTGTTCAGTTTTTATTTTTGAGAAAAAGGACAATTTGGGTTTTTTTCCTAAAAAAAATACTTGGTTTTTTTTCTCAAAAAGTTTTTTTTTTTTTTTTTTTACATAATTAGTTTTTAAAATTATTTGATGTAAATAACTTCTTCTTTAAACTGAGCAGCTCAACTCATTTCACTAGTCAACTTGCATAAGTCACAGTTGCATCATATTTGCACCTGTGTTGTGTATGAATGAGACAAAAGTTAGTATTTGAGAACAAAAAGTGTCTAGTTCTGGCAGAAGAAAATATTTAGTTTGGTTGTATTTTAATGAGGTAAAAAATGATAAAAGGAAAGGCTGTAGGGCCAAATGCAAAAAATGTAATAAAGAAATGGAGGGTCAAGTACCCAGGATGAAGAAACATGTGGAAAATTGCACTAATGCTCATCATCATTCAGATACTGATTCTCTTGATAATAGTAAGTATTTTTTTTATTGTTATTATTATTGCTGTTATTATTTTTAATTTTGAAAGAAAATTATTTAAAAGTTAAATATTTGTTAAATCAAAAATTTTTAATTTATTTGTAAATTAATGCATTTTGAGAACAAAACATTTTTCACACATTCTAATAATGTTTATCTTCATTCAGATGATTCTACTTTTATAAAAATTATATTATTTGCAAATTCTATTTGATTGAGATTTGAGAAGATAATAATAAAATCAGATGTTATTATTTAATTTGCATATGCTATTTCTTTTTTTAAAAAAATTATATGTATTCTACTGAAATAAAAAATACTAATTCAATTCCAAGTGATGGATTTTTAGAATAACAAGGAAATTTTAAACAAATAATAACATTCTTCTGTTAAGGAACTTTATTTTGACAATATTAAAATTAAGTTTGATAAAATTTCAAAGGTTCAAATTAAAAATATTAAGAACAGATTATGCATATCAGAAATGTTAAGAAATAAAACTTAATTTTTAATTTGTGCTTTTAAAGATAAACTGTAAATTTTCACCAATAATAAAGTATATTCAAAATTAAGAAATATATGCTAATTTTAGCTTGATTATTAGATAAATTATGAACAATATACATAAATAAGATAAAGAGGTGTTTACTTCTCAATAAAATAAAGAAAAACAAAACAGCATGTATTGAATATTTTTTGTCTTGAATTATGTTATTAAATTTTTAAAAATATATTCTCTGTCATTAAGCACTTCTTACTTATTTGCAGATTCTGTGTCAGTATCACTATCCAGTATTTAAAGTTCTTTGGATTCAACAATCACACAAAAAGCAACTACTACAGGGATCATTCTAGAACATAAAAAAGGGCAGGGCACACATCACATAATAAGGGCAATTTTGTTGAAAAGGGCACATCATTTCATAAAAAGGGCATTTTTGTAATAAATGCATATACCAATATATTGGTGGGGAGGGAAGTCTGGCAACAGCTTACAGTACTCCTTATTTAAAAAAATCCAATAACATTTCTAATTTCTATAACTTGAAAAGTATTAAAAATAGCAGCAAAATGAAACTTATGTTCTTGATTTTTATTGTAAAATTCTTTGTTATATTCACAGTCATTTTCCCCTTTTCATACGATATTCAAAAACCTCTCTCTCTAAAACATTTATTCACCAGATAACTTTTTCCCGGTTTTAGCAAAACTGGTTTTAGTAAAGGTACAAAATAAAAGTACTAAAGCTACTTTTCAAACTTTTTATAGAACTAACGTAAGTTATCATGTGGTCAAAGGCCAGAATGGCTGATCTAATACTATATTTCACTAGACAAAGTGAAATTAATCAATGACGCTTAGTTACCCTTTTCGTCTTGTTCAATTGAAAAAATGATAAATGGAAAGATGAATCACTCAAAGTCAAAGATTAGACATACCAGGGCACTTCACTTAGAAATAAAGCGGGAAAGAGGAGTACTCCCTGATGTACCATACTAGCATTCTAAAAATAAAAGATAGGTAAAGAATTTTTGAAAGTACAATGCAAACAAGGCAGGATTCTACCCAGGAATAAAAAGAGGGTAGAAATCTACCTGGAAAAAGGGCAAGGAGGGTAGAATTGTACCTGGAAAAAGGGCAAGGAGGGTGGGATTTTATCTAAAAAGGGCATGAGGGCGGGCCCGATCCTCTGAAACTCTCTAGAGTGATCCCTGCTACTAGTGAAATTGGGCCCCGTAAAAAGAAACGAGATGATGATACTTTGGATTTTTTTTGTTAGTAAATCGACACCAGCTCAAAAGCAAATGTTTGATGAACAAATTGCTAGATTTATATATGCTACAAATACAGCATTTATCACTGTAGAACACCCTGAGTTCATTAAAATGGTTCAGGGTTTTCACCTAGAATATTTTCCACCATCAAGAAAACAAATAGCTGGTGATTTATTAGAGTATACTTAGAGAAAAAAGAAAGAAAAATGTGCAAATATATTAAAAAATGAAATTGTCACAGTAGGATTAGATGGATGGTCAAACATTCACAATGAACCCGTGATCTGTGTTACTTTAACAACAAAAGATGGGAATACATACTTAGCAGACACTATTGATACATCAGGTACCGATCATACTAGTGAAAATCTCTATGATATTGCTTCTAAAACCATAAAAAAGTGTCAGTCAGAATTTCAATGTTTAGTACATGCATTAGTGACAGACAATACCAGAAGTTCGAAAAATGCGAAGAATGCTTGATGAGAGTGAGGACTTCAATATTATTACTTACGGATGTGCTGCTCATATTTTGAATTTGCTGGCCAATGATATAAGCTATCCAAATGTAAAAGAACAATTTTTGCATGTAATAAAATATTTCCGGAATAACCAGCATGCAAATGCGTGCTTCAGAAAAGAGGCAAATGCACCAAAGTTAATTATGCCATGCGAAGTTCAGTGGAATTCATTTGCTGATGCTTTAGAGAGCTACTTAAAATCATGGCCAGTGCTTGTAAATATATGCGAGAGTAATAAAGACAAAATTGATAAAAATATTCAAAGTTTAATTTCAAACATTTCCTTAAAACGAAATTCTGGAGATTATTTGCAGCAATTAAAACCCAAAAGCATTGGATAAAGTAGAGAGTAAAAATTGTTCAAATGGAGAAGCTGTTTTTATTTTTAAAAATCTAAAAAAAAAAAGATGTGTGATATGAAATTGGACATAGACATACTGAAAAAAGTAGATGCTTGTTATAAAATGGCAATAACACCAGTCCATCTTCTCGCTTATCTATTAGATCCAAAAGCCAAAGATGCAGACCTCGAATTATCACCAGATGAAAAAAAGAAGCATTGGAATATGCTAAAACAAAGTTTCCTAAAAACAACTTATTAACTCTGATACTGAAATTTTGTGCCAAAAGTTCTCCATTCCAAAGATATCTTTTTGAAAATGAGTTTATTAAAGATGTAACAGCTATAGAAGGATGGCATATGCAAGAAAATGATAAAAAAAGGTTGAATGATGATGTGTTGAAAGAAGTTGAATTAATTCTCACAGCAAAAGCGACTACAGCGAATGTAGAGATATTTTTTTCTTCTTTTACTGTTGTGCAGTCAAAGTTACGTAACAGACTGGGGTTAGAAAAAGCAGCAAAACTTGTTTTTTTGTTTAAAAATGATCCAGAACAGATAACAGGATCCTAACAATCCTGTTTAATAAGTGTCTGTACATACATGTGTGATATTTCATATGCAAAATTTTCTACATTTTCTGAAAATTTATTCTATTTCCACCTTTTTACAATGTTAATTTTTTTAAATGTATTTCAATTTAATATTCTTAGTGAAATTCACTTTGTCTTTAAATTGAATAGAGAGATTCTCTGTTTTCTTTTCTTTGTCTTTTTAAATAAGAGTTCACTAAATGAAAAATTTTACATCATATCTTTATATTCCTGACGCAACATATCTGAGTGCTGTTTTTTAAAAGGAAAAATTATAGGAAGGCCACATAATAAGTCTTAAAGTATTTAATATAAACCTTGTAATTCTTAAAGATAAGGATTATTGGAGTTTTTAAATATCAACATTAAGATTCAGGATTCATTCTATGAATATATTAATATATTTTATAATTGTTCAAAATCATTAGCTAGACAAATTTAAATTACAGGCCACATTTGAAATATGTATATTGTATCTAAAAACAGCGATTGTTGTTTCAACTTTTTTTTAAAGTAATCTTTAAATCATCATTTTAAAAGAACAACTTATTACCATTACTGTTGAACCTGATAGCACAAGTGCTTGTATTATATGTATTGCATAGCAAACTATTGTACAGATATAAATATCAGGTTGTAACAAAAGTTTTCCGCCAAAAAAGTTCTTAATAAAGTTAGAAAAAAAACATGAAAGCAGTACCCTTAGTGCGAGTAGTAATCAAAACCCAAATCTATGATTTTCTACCAACGTTTTGGTAGTTTTTCAAACCCTTCGAGCCAGAAACTTGGAGGCCGCGAGTCCAAAAACAGATCAACCTCATTTTGGACATCCTGTGCAGAATTAAAGATAGCACCAGCAAGATGTAGCTGCAGATGTGAAATAAGGTAGAAGTCCAAGGGAGCAATGTCAAAGCTATATGGTGGTTGTGGCAAAAGATCCCATTCGAGTCCATACAGAGCCCAGCCAGTGAATGCAGACACATGTGGTCTAGCATTATAATGATGAAATATTACCTTCTTGTGGTGGAACTCATTTTGACTTTTTGCCTTGATAGCAAGGTCAACACAGACTAGCATATCGCTGTACACCTTACTGTCCATGGTTTTACCCTTTTTCAGATACTCTTTGTAGATAATACCACAGCAATCCCACCAGATACAAAGCATTATCTTTTTGTTAGTCAAATTGCGCTTTGTGATGCTGCCGACGGGCTCACAGGGCGCAGACCAACCCCCTTTTCGGCTTGTGTTGTTGAAGTAAATCCACTTCTCGTCACAAGTGACGATCCGGTCAAGAATTTTGTCCTTGCATTGATATTCGAGCAGATTAGTGCAGACACGAACATGTCTGTCCGTATCTGCTTGAGTCAGCTCATGTGGCACCCAGCGATTGAACTTGTACGTCAAGTTTATGTGATACATAGCGCGACTAATGGACATGCCATTAACGTCTAACTCCTTAACTAAAGTTAGCTCTCGAGTGGTTGCATACTGATCTTCTTCCACAAGTTCTTGCAGGCAGGCCTCATCAACATCAGTAAGCCAGCCAGAGCACTCTGCTACTTGGATGTCATAGTCCTTGTTTTTGAACTTTCGGTACCAAACCTTCACAGTGTCATATGATACAACAGTAGTACCTAAAGCTGTACACATGATTCAGTGACATTTTGTAGCTGACTTTTTGCAACAGAACTGGAAATAAATGATGGTTCTAATCTCGTAGCATGATAGATCCCTTTCAGACACCTCGTACTTAATGATAATGATATTTTTTTACAGTTTTCATAACACAGTCATAAGTAAAACACGTCTAAAAACGTTTCATGACTAAAACACGTCTTTTTCTTCCAAATGCCAAAAATCATTTGACAAAATATGAGTAAACATGTCAGTTATTTATTTTTTTTTTTTAATACTTAAAACTGTTTTCGGTAGTATTTTTTATGTTTTCTGAATAAATATGACAGGCATACATGCCAACTAAATTTCGTTGAAAATCATAAGATTTTGGGCAAAAAATCAGAAGAAATCATGAGATTTTGACGAAAAATCAGAAGAAATAAGAAGATTTTTAAAATTTTATAAAACTTTCAACACAGACTTGTTAATAATAAGTAAATATGGATGAAAATTATTTTGGAAATGAGAAACAAAACAAATGTTTTGATTTAAAGCACAAGATGGCGGACAGCAGGCTAATCCCAAAGCTTAGTCTTTTTTTTTTATTCACTACTCTTATTGCAAATGAAAACAAAGTAAATTTTATTTAATTCTGAATTCTTCTCTTTTTAGAAAACTAATGGTAGTTTCATTTTTTAAGCAACTGAAAAACTAATTTCCTGTTAATAGATAATGTACCACTTGTTCTTCATTATTTAGATAATAACTTGAATTGTTATCAAATGGATGATCCATTAATTTTGAAAATTTAAACAATTCAAAGTTCAGCAAATTTATTATTATTATTATCATTAAGAGAAAACTTGCTAATGGTTATCACTGGATCCTCTGCAAGCATCATCTGAGACACAGCTATCGAGTTTTCCTAACTTCAACACCATTATAATTGTGAATTCCCCCCCCCCCCCCCATCCTATTGGCACAGAGTTCCAAATGTATATTATAAGTTGCTTTGGTGGCTGCTAAATTTAACAGATGACAAGAAACAGCCACTAAAAAAATTTACTTCTGCAATCTCTTCAAATATTTCTGAACACCATTTTTTCATTTAAAAAAGAAAAAAAAGCAGAAGATTTTATCTTCTGATCAGAAAATCAGAAGATAAGTTGAAATTAAGAAGAATTCTGAAAAAATCAGAAGAGTTGGCAGCTATGGACAGGGTATGCATTAAAAAATATATAGATTGTTTATTTTTTATACATTATTTCTGATTAAATAACATTTATATGAGCCAATTTTGTACAATTTTTATGTCCGACACCATGGAATTGCCCAACAGGTACATCAGTGAAGTGCTGGAGCCTGAAGTCGTACAACAAGATAATGCCCGCCCACATGTTGCAAGGATTGTTCAAGATTTCTTGTTAGCAGAACACATACAGCTTCTTCTGTAGCCTGTCTATTCGCCGAATAAGTCGCCTATTGAACATGTGTGGGATTTTGTTGGTAGGCATCTTGCTCATGATTCCTCATCCTACAGCTTCTACAGATGAACTTTGGGTACACAACATATGCATACAAACAATATGGAATGCTCTTCCTCAGGCAGACATTCAAAATCTGTTTGACTCCATGCCACGTCGTATAGCAGCATTTATTGCAGCATGTGGTGGCTACACCAAATACTGATTTCGGACACTTAATATTTGTTTTTTGCTTTGAAAATTTAATCATTTGTTTGCACCAATACCAGTCGTTTATGTATTAAATTTCATTAAATTCTGATAATTCCTTCATTGTATTGCAATTTTCACAAACACAAGTTTATTTAAATAACCATCTAAATTATTCCGTTCCCCCCCCAAAAAAAGTCTTTTTTTTAAACCCCCCCCCCCTAATATACACACTTTAAAGTCTTTAAAAAAAGCTTTTTTTTTTTGCTCTATTTATAACTGTTTTGCAACAATAAATAAATAATTATCTAAACTGCCTCTTCTCCTCACCAAAACAAATTCTGCTTCTTCCTTTCCTGTCCCTCTCCAGCACACAAATTTTAAAATCTTTAAAACTTTTTTTTTTAAAGATGTTTAAGCTGTATTGTTACTTTGTAGCAACAATAAACAAATGATCATCATCATCATCATCTAACTCACCCCTTAAATTTCCATTCGCCATCCCCAGAAAAAAAGGTGAATTTCTAGACATGGAGGGGGGGGGGGCAGAGAGAAGATTTTAGTATTTTTTGTAGTTTGGCTGTTCTCACAGCTGTACTTAGAATGGGTATATTTTAACCTGCTGAGCTGAAAACTCACAAACTACCTACTAGTAAGTCCTGAAATTGAGTGACCTTACCTTAAAATATACCTTTGGAAACTTAATGATTTAGTTTCCATTCGAGGAAGAAATGCAAATGTTTTGCACACAACAATCTTTTATGACTATTTCTAATATTCTAGCTCATATACTCAATAAATCTAAAAGCATTTCTATTAGAAATGAAGTCAAAGATTAAAAGGCACTCCTGCTTAACAACTATTATTCATATTAGTAAAGTCTATATGTCGCCTGAGACAATTTTTCTCCCTGATGTGCAGCCTGAGGTAGTCAAAAGTTTGGACATCCCTATCTTTAACTAAAATGTCATTAGACTGTGATCAGAAACTTAACTTGAGAATAGGTTTTTGACAAAAAATCTCTTTGAATGATGCACTACAGCCTTAATAAAAATTTGAATTCAGTCTATAAGGATGTCCAATTAAAGGAGTTAAGGATCTAATTAAGGGTGTTCAAAGGGGGAAAAAACCATCAAAAGAATTTGCATCCAATGAGCTTATATTAAAATGTTCTGCATTTTTTAAAAATTATAATCCAGAAATGCATATAACTGCCATTTCACTATAATTCAAAAATAATGAACAAAGATTTAGAGAAAAACTTTTATCAAAAGAGTGACAATAATGAACTAATTTTGAAATAACTATAGCAAGTTTTAAATTTGTTCCCTGTAATAGGGAAAATGTGACTTAATAATTATTCAAACTTTCCAATTTTAAGACAATTTAGATACTAGATTAATTTTGACACAATTATTCAAATTGGTAAAGAAATCATACAAGATGTAATTTTCCTAACTGAGAGAAATAGTACAGGCCAGGATTCGAACCCAGGTTGCCTTGGCTGAAGCTGCCAATGCTCTCCTCCAATGCTGGCCATCAGCTTCAGCCAAGGGATCCCGGGTTTGAATCCTGGCCCGGACTATTTTGCTTAGTTGGGTGGGAAGATTACATCTCATATGATTTCTTTACCAATTTGAATAATTGTGTTAAAATTAATCTAGTGTAATCACGTTTCCTGTGATTTATTCTGTTGTGCTGATTCAGATATCAGACCAGATGCTATGATCATTAAAATTAACTGGGTGAATTAGTTCAGCCATATTCATCCGGGATTGCTCAGTTAGTAGAGCATTGGCAGCTTCAGCCATGGGATCCCGGGTTCAAATACTGGCCTGAACTATTTCGCTCAGTTGGAAAGATTACATCTCATACAATTTAGATAGTCTTGAATGTCAAAACAAGTCCTATACAGCAAATTACTTTTACTCAGCATTTCCATATTTTTGTTCAAACCCAATAACATAAATGCAATACAAAGAGGTTACTAAGAAATATCTTTAAAAGGGAAAAGGGTGAAAGAACTTACCCATAATTTATCATCAAAGAAAAAAGCTTCTTCAAGTCCAACAATATTAGGATGACGACATTCAGTTAAAATATCAATTTCAACAGTAAAATCATCTAGATCATCTTCACCTTTTAATTCACATATTTTGGCAGCTGCACATTCTTTACTGCTTTTATTTAAAGCCTTTTTAATTAAAAAAAAATACATATACGTAATCAGATAACATAAAATAAATGGGAAATAAAATCAGTTTAGTTTGAAAATTTATGAATCAGTAAATTAATAAATTGAATAAATATTTAACAGTTTAAAACAAGAAAGAATAATTATTGCATCAAACATAGATAACATTTTCTAACCTTACGATCACTTACTTAGTAAGATACATATATACATATTAAATAGATACCACGAAAATATTATTTCCAGAACAGGGCTGGAAAAACTGTTTTTAAGCTGTTTTTTCTAATGAGGTTTCTTTTTAATATATTTTCCTATAACATATTTGTTAATAAAAATTAACAAATGAAGGGCTCAGATGTAAAACAAGATAACTAACAAAATGACAGCTTTGAGATATTTAATATATTCAAGTGTACTAACCATTATGGACACATTTACAAAAACATTATATGATTGCTTCTTCCAAAACAGCTGATTTTTTAAGATTAAACCTCCAGTTAACTATATGGATTTTTTTTTTTTTTTTTTTTGCCAGATAATTTTATTTTATTGGACTTATTGGTTTTTAATAACAAAAACATGTTGCACTTATCTAAAATTTATCTTTTATTATGATATCTACTGAGTAATAAATAAACCTCGTACTTTAAAAAAAATGTCAGCATGCAATTAAATAATTTTGCATGAAAAGAAAAAAAATCAAAAATATCATTTACCATGTTTTATACTAGAACCCTACAAATATGTAATAAATAACAGAAATAATAATCAATCCATCTAAAAATCATTAATTTAAACCACCAAAATAATTAATTACAATCATGATTATAGAATATTCAAGTCATTCATAATTAAACACGAGCAGGGAAGACCGAGCTATGCTCGGTCAAAATTAAATTTGAGTTCAAATATCATGACCCATGACCAAAATGACCCACTAATTGAATTTTCTCGAACATGTGACTTAGCCCAACAGTCTTCTCGTGCCGGAAAACCATAGGATGCAAAATTTAGTGTAAATTGAGCCGCTTTTTAGATATTGACCCACAATGACCCAGAAATGACCCACTAATCGAATTTTCTCGAACATGTGACCTAGTCTAATGATTTTCGCGTGCCCGAAACTCGTAAAATACAAAATTTAATCAAAATCGTTAGAGCCGTTTTTTAGATAAAATTATTTTGACCCGCTTTGACCCAAAAATGACCCCCTAATCGAAAGTTCTCGAATATGTGACCCAGCCCAATAGTCTTCTCATGCCCGAAAATGGTCAGATACAAAATTTCGTCAAAATCGTTTGAACCGTTTTTAGATACAATTAGCTTGACCATGATCCAAAATGACCCACTAATTGAATTTTCTCGAACATGTGACCTAGCCCAACAGTTTTCTCGTGCCCGAAAACCATTGGATGCAAAATTTAGTGTAAATTGAGACGCTTTTTAGATCTTGACCCACAATGACCCAGAAATGACCCACTAATCGAATTTTCTCGGACATGTGACCTAGCCCAATGCTTTTATCGTGCTCGAAACTCGTAGGACACAAAATGTAATCAAAATCGTTAGAGCCGTTTTTTAGATAAAATTAATTTGACCCGCGTTGACCCAAAAATGACCCACTAATCGAAAGTTCTCGAATATGTGACCCAGCCCAATTGACTTCTCATGCCCGAAAATGGTCGAATACAAAATTTCGTCAAAATCGTTTGAACCGTTTTTTAGATACAATTAGCTAGACCATGACCCAAAATGACCCACTAATCGAATTTTCTCGAGCATGTGACCTAGCCCAATGGTTTTCTGGTGCCCCAAAACGGTAGGATACGAAATTTCGTCAAAATCGTTAGAGCCGTTTTTAAGATAATTTTTGCATATATATATATATATATATATAACCACCCACAAGATTTGCTCGTATTAGAATATATGATTACTAATGCTGGCCCTAATGGATTACTAATATTCAAAGAATAAATTGTTGCATAAAGTTGAAACTTAAATAACGAATCTTTTTATCAAGTTTCCTTTTATTATACTATTCCAAAATAATAATAATAATATATACTCCAAGTATTTTCATAAATATAATGCTTTTATCTCAAAACATTTCATTGAAACCATTGCTATCTTGAATATCTGATTTATCTGCCAGAGCACTGCAGAAGTAGCTATATCTTCTGCTTTAATTCAAATAAAATGTATTCCAGAATTCTTTTCATGAGGAATTTCTGGGATAATTTGACAGTTAGCAGTTAAATATTCACCCCTTTTTTTTCTGGTAGTAATTATCGCCTGATCACTGTCCTCTAAAATTATCCAGTTTCTAAAAAAATGACAGTAAAAGAAGCAGAAAAAAATTATTTCCTAGACTCTATTGAAAATATTGGTTTTGAAACATTCACATGGATTATTGGCTTTACAGAAAGTTGCCATGCCCTAAAACAAACTAGCCATACTCAATATTTTTTTTTTCTCATGGGTTGGCTGCAAACATGTCCTTGCTACGTTAGATTGGCCGACATGAACATACTAGACTAAATATATAATAATGTAAAAGAAGTATAGCTAAAATAATAAGATAATGAAAGTAGTATAAAAATACAATATAACAAAATTAATATAATCAGTATTAGTGACATAATAAGTAATAGCTATATAATAAAGAATAAAATGCAATATAATAATAGAGAATTTCGAAATTCTGAAAATAAAAAATTAGGAGATTTCTTTTAATAAATCAGTCTTCTTGTCAACACAAAATGCAAATATTTGAATTAAATGTGAAAATTAAATGTGTGTGTTTTATATTAAATGTGAAACTCTATAGCATAAATTTCATTAATTTTAAATAATATTAGGTTGGAATTGAAGATTAAACCACTGTACCCCATGCCAGAATTTCAGTGACACGGTGACAATGAGAATAGAAAAGATTTCTTGGAGAAAAAATTTTCAGTTGAGGGAAGAAAAAAAAAATGAGGGGAAGAAGATCCATACAACAGCAAAAATATCTTCTGTATATGTTTCAATTTTGAAGAATGCTATTGGTAAGAAGTGACAGTCTTTTGCATTTTGGCAGATTTGCGTTTAACCCCTCCCCTGCTCCCCAATTTTTAAAGTTGTAAATCTTTATAAATGTTAAGCTCTAAGTTCTGCCCAGTTTTTTAATATTGTTTTGTTCTAGTTGTTTTATCTGTTACTTTGAAATACTAATAGTACATAAATAACAAATCATCTACATTTCCTTCCCCATTGAAATTTCCAAACATAATCCTCCCCCTCACATAGATAATTGATCAGAGTTTTCAAAATTTTAAACTACCTCCCCTCAAAAGTTTCAGTTTCCCTCTCTTTGCCCCCCCCTCCCCCCAAGGCATAAAATAACATATAAAGTAGGCGACACTAGTGTCGCCCAGTGTGAAATTATTGTCGCCCAGTGACAGGGAATAGTGCCGGCAATTTTTGAAATAAAAATCTTTGAATAACAGAAACTGTCTTTGTGATTCGGATAATATGACTGGCGACAGTCGTTATAGCAGATACCGAGTAGAGGCACGGACAGTACGATACAATCTGAGGCAGGCTGGGATGGCGGGAAGTGATGTGTGACCTATGGGAAACATGTCGTTGTTGTGACCTTTGTGTTTCTGCTTGAAAGATTTATTTTCCGACAGTCCAACCAGTAGTGGGATTCAATTATATAACAACCGGTTCGGCTCACGAATGATTTTTGATGTATTAACAATAAGGAAAAATGAAGCATCACACATAGATTATGAAACACTTTACATTAAAATAACAACATAAACTTTGATCTTTAAGAGCCTACAGCAGTCACGCGAAAAAACGCTCAAGCTAATGTTAAGTCTATGGGAAGGTCTAGCGCGATTTCTCGCTCGCATTTTAATGTTTTTAAATGTTTTTTTTTTTTTCATAAGATAGCTGAGGTTAATCTCCAACGTTGTTAGTTTTTACTTTTTCGATTTTGGTTCCAGTTTTTTTATATAAGGGTACTTTCACTTTCAGAACCGGTTCTAAAATTGAAAATGCCCGCTTATAAAAAAACTGCAACAAAAATCTAAAAAATAAAAACTAACAATGTTGGAGATTGACCTCAGCTACCCTTTGCAAAAAAAAAGAATCTAAAAATATTAAAATGCGAGCGAGAAATCGCGCTAGAACCTTCCCATAGACTTAACATTAGCTTGAGAATTTCTTCCCGTGACTAGTGTAGGCTCTTAAATATAAAATCGAAACCTGATAATACAATAACGATAATGCAAGAATAGCAGAAATTTAAGAAATGTTGAATAAGCATGCTATATAACCAGGGAGTTATCCTAGGCTACCGATTTAGATCCCCAAATTCTTCAAATCTTCAAAATTTCAATGTTTTTTGTTAAGTTAAATTGGATTCTCACAGAACTGATGATTTTTTTTTTTTTCAAATTAAACATTATTTTATTAAATGGAACAATTTAGAAAATGTCACAGTGTTATATTTTAAAAATGCTGTTATGCAGATGCACATTAAAAAAAAGTAAATTAATGTAAATACGATTTTCGCATTTGAAGTATTTTAACAACCAGTTCGCCGAACTCCACATAAATTAACAACTGATGCGAACCAGCTGAATCCCACCATTTAATCCATCCACCTTCATCCACTGCATCCTGGCCTCACAACGAACTTAGAGCTGGGTCCCCACTGTCTTCAAATTTACCCTTGAAAATCATCATCTTATCAATAGTGTTTCCCATACAAAAAGTGTTAAGGAAAATGAAAACCCTCTACTTGAAACGCCTTGTTCAACCAAAAAATTCCAACAAAAAGAAAAATGTTCGGAATGGTATAAGGGTAGCATGATAGATTCATCGTGGCTGTTAAAAACTTACGATTGTTTTGAAAAAATAAAACTAGGAAACAAGCGCTCCGGGATAAAATGTGTAATTTGCTTTAAACACATTCAAGAAGCTCAAAAGTTATCAAAAAATGGCACTTTGCCCATTGCTGATGGTGTGCGATGTAACGGCAAAAAGGAATTAGAAACGATCATGGATCACTTAAACAGTGAAGCTCACAAAGCAGCTGTGAACCTTGACCAAATGGAGAAAAAATAGATGGCACAATCTGATCAGCATCCTTGGATAAAAATTCTAAAATCGCACAATGCAGAAAAAATAAAATTGCTAATAGAGCTTGCACTGGATGTTTATAATGATAGCCGACAGTTGACTCTCTCTGCTCATTCTTGGCCGTCGCGGCCTTTAACGAAAATTCACATTGACTCACTAATTGCCTCTTACATGGACAATGGTTTAGAGTGTGAGTTTTCTTCTTTTAATCCATCTCCAGCACTGTTGCAGTATAGAAATCCAGTAATGTATCGCGAGATGCTTGATATCGTTGGTGACCTAGTAAAAGAAAATACAGTCACGCAGTTACAAAATGCTGATTGTTTTTCTATCCAGGTAGATGATTCCGTTGATAAATATGGAGTTGATAACAAATTTGTTACAGCACGATTCATTACAGAAGAACAAGAAATGAAATCAGTTTTTCTAGGAGAATGTAAATCGATTAAGCGATGAGCAGAAGGCCTCATGGATTCTGTCAATATCGTATTTGAGAACTTGGGCATTGAGTGTGTCACCAAAAATAAGTTGTCAGGCTTAACTATTGATGGGGAAAATGCAAATACAGGCAAAAACAGCGGCCTCTGGGTTCATATGAAACAATACTTGGGCAGAGACTTGCTATGCGTTTGGTGTGTTGCCCACAGGTCCGACTTAGCTATGGCTGATTTGGAATCATCAGTTATTAAAGTTCGACATTGGAAATCCAATATAAAATCTGTAGCAACATTTTATCGGGCTTCTGCTGTACGCTTTGAAGAACTTCAAAAAATAGCTGAAATAGAAAACCAAACTGCTTTCCGTTTCCCTGCATATTTCGAAGTTATGTTCATGGAACACTTATAAAACTTAGCTAAAGCAGTATGGCGCAACCTTCCTTTCATGCAAAAACATTGGGAAAACATTGTGAACTATCAACCCGACTCATCAAAAACTGAAAAGCTTCTGCTTGCGGGTTCCTCCGATTATTGATGAAAGATGGTGAGCAACAACGCATGACTTGCCTAGTTCTAGATCTGCTACAGCACTTTGAAAAACTTCAGAAAGATAGTCAAAGGTCTTTCATTACACTGACTGACATAGAATTGTCAAAGAAAATTTTTACGAATGCTTTGACTCTTATCGAAGATGGGTGTTATCCTGGTGGATACGAAGAGCAGTTGATGGACATAAATGAAGGTACTAAGGAATCTGAAAGTGACTCGGATGTTGAAGAAAATCCTCGCAGGCGTAAAGTTTGCAACTCATTAGTTTCTACCAAGAGATGTTGGTCTGCAGTGAGAAAAGAAACTATTGAGTTGCAAAGAATTTGTTTCTCAAAGATTGGAAGAGGATCAAATGAGCATCTCCAACAGGACAGATGCTTTCTTAAAAGCAAGAAGACCAACAGAGGTTGTTAGTGCAGCCCGCCTTGATGTTGAGAACTGTTTTGGTAAAGACAAAGTTGTCGATTTTACAGATGATGTGGTTCCTTTATACGCAGCTGAAAAACTGCCTCCTCCATCAGATATGACCTCATCAACAGCAAGACTCTATCACTACTTTAAAGCGTCTCAACCCCACTCAGTTTTTAACAAATTGGTACAATCATATGTTTCTTTAACACCTCACAGCGCTGGCCCAGAAAGAGCTGTGTCCATACATACAACGCTTAAATCTAACAAACAGTCGGGGCTATCAAGAGAAGCATTAAACTCAAGAATGTTTATTGCTCTTAATGGAATTGGTACAGCTTTTTATGATCCAAGGTTCCTAGAGAGCAATGAAAGAAGGAGAAAGCTTCCAGACAAAGAAGTCTATCAACACAAGAGTTTGTCAAAAAATTCTTTGCAATTGATAATAATTTGTAAGCAAAAATTTAACGATTTTAATTATTATTGTAACATTTTAAAACCATTATATAAATTTAATAAATTTTAACTCATTAAAATATAAAGAACGAATCGATTTCATTGTTTAATTCCATTATTTCCATAAGAAAGTCCTTTGTATAAAAATTTTAAACTATTGTAAATATTTCTGTAGTATTTTGGAAATATTTTACAGTTAGAATTTGATTTTTTTGAAACATGAAGAGTAAAATTGATTCCCTTGCTTAGTTCTACTGTTTTCAAAATACAGTAATTGCTGATAGGCTAAAGATGTTTAATCACTTTAATTATTGTTCATTTGGCATTTTGGAAACATGTTATAAAATTTAACATGGTATTTTTTTTATTTAATGTTTTTAAATAGCAAGAGGAAAATCTTTTTGATTAGTTCCACTTTGGGTCTAAAACTATAGTTACGGGAAAATTAAAACAAATATTTAATGACTCAGGTCAAATTTGCTTTTCAATTTGAGAATTTATTCCAGCTCCAAATACCAAATTGGTAGATGTAATACAGTTATGTAGTAGAAACAGTAAAAGATAAGCAGCATTTTAACATATAATTTTAGTGATAAATTTCATACATAAATTTTTAATTAGGTACAGAAATTTGGTAGGTTGAATGTTATGTTTGATCTATATGTATGACTAGCATAACAGTTGTTAACAATTAGTGTGAATTGTGAATGTAGACTTTCTTTAATGCTACCTAGCTATAAATGAACGGGTTTACATGATTCAATGAAGACATCATTATTTACTTACCAGGTACAGAAGAAGTAAAATAGAAAAAATAAACCAGAATTATAGAAATCGATATTCTAATTATTTGGTTTGCAGTTATCGGGGGAGGGGGCTGAATTTATAGATATTTGCTTGGGACAACAGATCAAACCTATTGTCGCCCAGTGAGAATTCCTTAAAATATGCTCTGCCTCCCCCTCAAGCTTTAACCCTGAACTGCTGTGAGAAAAACTGTCGCACAGATACTGTGAGCGGTCTCTGAGACCGCTTTATCAAAAGATGTATAAAAGGCTTGATTTACTCATAGGATACTGTTTCTGTATTAAACTTTAAGAGCAAGATTCTGAGAGATTGGGCCACTTTGTATTAGGGGGTGATTCACACCATCACCAATCTGGTCCAAAAAATTATCAGTTGTTACTACTCTCATTAGATGATAAAATCTAATTTTTTTTGCTTCTAGGTTCCATAATTTTCATTTTATCGCTTGTCAAAGGTCACCTTCAAAAACATAAAAAATGCTGTTTTTGTAATACATGGAAAATGTTTTTGCCCATATTAGGCAGCACGAAGAACTTGCCTCTGATATTTTTTCTATTATGAAATTAATAAACATGGATGTTTATAAAACATGCAAAAAGTTCATGGCAAGTTGCTTGCGCAAGGTCATTCAAGGTCACATAGTCACATTTTTTGCCATTTTCAAGCCGGAATTACTCTTAGAGCATTTCATTTGTCACCACAAATGAGGTATCATTAGATAGAATTACATTAGTACTATTAAAAAACATGTAAAACATTGAGGCAAGTTGAATGCATTGCCAGATTTTTTATTAAAATCTCAAAATTTTGAAAACTTTTGACATATTTAAATTTTTGTATCTCACTGCGCAAATAACATATGCAGTTAACACTATAATTATTTTAAAGCTCTATTATTATACTTAACATAAAAATAAACTATAGCGAGGCAAAATGCCTAGAAAAAAATAAATGATTTTTTTTCTCCAATGAAATATACCATTTCAGATACTATGGATTCTCACTGGAAACAGCATTTGAAATAAGTTTTTGTGCCTGGAAACCACATTCTAAACTAGCATAAATGCTTTACCTTTCCCTGTTAATACATTTAACACTTTTTTATTATATTTTAAGATTTTTAAAAAAATTGTAAGGCCAGATGAGCACAAAAAATAAGAATTTTCCCAGAATATGTTGTGATGACGTGGCCACAGTTCTTAAAATGTCCATATATATTGTATAGATATATATATATATTATAATAATTCTAAGTTCAAATATCTTTTGTAACTAAAAGTTGTTTATTAGATAAATAATATTAAATTTGAATCAATGAAATACATTTACAAAAGCAACACGAGTCATTTTACGTGTTCAAAACACTCTTTGTGTTCATATTACAGAGATCTCATAAGATCTTACTCAAAGTGCAAATAAGACAGTCCACACTGCCCCAAGACTTTTCTCGATCTTGATTGGCTCTTACTGGCATCGTGAATTCTGTAAAAAGTTTCTGTAAAGTTCCCAAAACTCCAACTATTGCCACTAGCCATAGCAATCCTTATTTCACTTGTAAGAGATTACTTTCAAGGTGAAATAACTATAACTCGAATATGATTAACTACATGGATTTCACCAAAATATGATTTCACCATGAATTTCGTCAAACAGGAACATAAATATCATGAATTTTGTCGAACGGGCACGTAAAAATCATGAATTTCATCGAACGGGTGTGTAAAAATCCTGATTATCGTCGAGTGGGCACGAGAAAATCATGAATTTTGTCAATCAGGAGCGTAAAAATCATGAATATCGTCGAACAGCATGGAAAAATCATGACTATCGTCGAACGAGTTCAGAAAAATCATGACTATCGTCGAACGAGTTCAGAAAAATCATGACTATCGTCGAACGAGTTCAGAAAGATCATGAATTTCGTCGAACGGGTGCATAACAATCATGAATATCATCGATTGGGCACGGGAAAATCATGAATTTTGTCGAACGGGAGCATAAAAATCATGAATATCATCGAACGGGCGTGGAAAAATCATAACTATCGTGGAACGAGCACAGAAAAATCATGAGTTTTCTCGAACGGGAGCGGAAAAATCACGACTATTAGGGGAAAAAGGAAATCATAAAAACCTTCATTTGGCCAGTTTTTTCCACATTTTTCAAGTTTAATCGCCAAGTGCTTATTTTCACCTTTACCCCCCCCCCCAAGCATACAAAGTTTAAAAATATTTATTTTTGCCAACAAAAAATAATCATTCTAAATTTTCGAAGGAGAATTTCTAAATATGAGGGCGAAGGAGGGGGGACAAATATTTCAACTTTTTTTGTAGTTTGGCCTTATATCACTCTTGTTTGACTTCAGGGACTTCCTGCAGAAAGATTTCATAATATATAGGCATTCATAATTATTTTCATCGATTTAATTAAAAAAAACTACATTAATTCGGAAAGTTTTGCGTCACTTTCTTAACACCAGGGATGTAGTGGAATGCTTGTAGAAATCTAATACTAAACACAATCCTGCATTTCCACAGCAAGAAATTGTATTGGTTGCATAACAATATGTTTCCGTGTCTCAGTTTGGTTTGGTTCTATGCATACATTTAGACTTGTGTTCTTAATCTCAAGGATTTGTTTATAAATCACTGTCAATAATTGAATAGATAGCACAAGACAGATTTTAATAAATTTTCTTTTTCTGGCACATTATGAAATAAGAAATGCTACGCAACTGGTAAAGTAAAAGAAAAAATAGTTACTTTTGGGTAACAAAAATATAAAATTGAAAAGTTACTGCTTTATATTTTTTTAACAGATGCACAAAATTCCAAACTAATTGGAGTACTTTAAGACCTCCTTTGGGAAATTTTAACATCCATAATTTAACATTTAAATCATTTATCCAAATGCGTCATTTTCTTTTCAATGAATACTAAAATTTGAAAATAGTCTGAATTCCCATAGAAAAGCACTATGGGTAAAAGAAAATGTTCTATATTTTTCGAACAAATTAACCAAGTTTAACCAAAAATTATACAGCTAATTCTGGGTGCCTCACCATCATACATCATTAGATTTCTACAAGCATCCCATATCATCCCTAGTGTAAAGAAAATGATGCAAAAGTTTCCAAATAGTTTTTTCTTTCGATGAAATAAATGCAAAATTATATGAACACAGACTAAAATTGTTCTGCTAAAAGTTACAGCTAAATGTTAGCAGATCTCGATTTTCTGTATTAAGACTATTTAAATTTAATTTTAAAATACAAATTATCCTTGAATTCAATAACATAGGAAATCCTTAAAAATAATTACGATAAAAATACTTCTGCCATGTGTTTGGCCCAGTTGTGACAAAAGGTCTATGCATAAGACAAAGTTTCAAAGCTCTCAAAAAAAAATTTAATGTATATTTAAATAGCTTTTTTTCATAAATTTTTATCAACTTTTAAAAACTCAAGTTTTTTAAAGCAAAAAGCTGAGGATAACCTCCAAAACACAAACTGTATCGGCAAAATTTGAGGATGCCTGGTCAACTTACTTATGCATAAAAATTCTAAAATTATTATTGAGGTGCCTTGTTCAGAGGAAAATTTTTTGAAGACTGTTTTAGATAATTGAAGATAATTTAAAAGTGTGCATTTTTAAATTTAGTGTTTCCACTAAGCGTTTTCGAGAAGGCGCAGCGCCCTGCCTGTTTTTATATAGTTGGAAATGTGCCCTGATTATTTTGGGTTATTATTATTACCAAAAATTTTCTGTCATGAATTTCACCAAAAGGTAACGATAAAATATTGCAAAATTTGTCTATCGGTTGTGAGAAAATATCGCATAATTCATCTATCGGTCGCAAGAAACTATCACAAAATTTGTCACTCGGTCACAAGAAAAAAATTGCTTAATTCATCAATCGGGCGCACGTAAAAAATTGCGAAATTCAGCAGTTGGTTGTAGGAAAAAAAAATCTCAAAATTCATATCCACAATCACATGAAAAAAAAAAACCTGTAAGTTTCGCCATTAAGATGTGAAAAAAAACCTGGAAATTCACCTTTTGGTCAAAAGAACCCCCAAATTCACTTATTGGTCACAAGAAAAATCTGCAAAATTTGGCCATCAGTAGCAGGAAAATATCCTGAAATTCGTCAGTCAGTTGCGAAAAAAATCCCGAAACTATTCAGTCAATCATTGGGGAAAAAAATAGCGAAATTCGTTCATTGATCGCATGAAAAAAATAGCTAAATTTGTCAATCGACTGCGGCAAAAAATAGAGAAATTTGTATATCTGTCACGAAATAACATTTATTTTTCTTAGAACGCTGTATTGAAATTTGTAAAGTAGCATAGAGAGAGAAAAAATTACTAATTCGTGTTCCAGAATTTTTTTTTTTTCTTTTTGAGATAGTAAATATTACGATATTTTTTAATAAATTATATTGTTTTAAAGAAAAATGTTCCTGAAATAAATGGCTATTTTTTGGAGTGGAGGATGGGCAGGTAGTGGATAGGAAGCATAGAAATGCACAAAAAACTTCAACGTGCAAATTGATCTCAAGGAAATGTGTGTTTTGGAATAATAAATATTTCTAACAAATTTGAGTACAAAAAAAAAAAAAAATTAAATATCAAAATCTGTAAATTATTAAAATAAAAGGCAATTAAGCCATATTTGTAATGTTGTTTCACATTTCATTTGAAATACAATATTACTTTTGTTTGATAGGCACACTCAACTGATGATGCACTTTTGATATTAAAAAAAGGATTATGACGACTTTTTTCTCTATTCTAAAAAAAATAACCGGTGCTCTTTCTTGACTTATATTAAATAAAGTATTACATATAAAAACAGGAAATTGGTAGCTTTACAGAGATATGTATGACACACTGAAACAGATAGTGTTTAAATCTAAGAATTATTTTAAGCACTATTTAATGTTGGAATTGGTCAATTTATTTCAGTTATATAAGCTTTATAGGATCAAAAACCATACATAGCAATTTAACCATTTTTTGCAGGCACATACTTGACTAGATTGTAGTGTGCAAAGTCCAATAATTTTTTTAATTCAACTAGTTTTGTAGAGTTTGTAGGATCTTTTATTCAAAATCTCATTAGCTAAATAAAGATTTAATTCATAGTTTGAAATAGCTGATTTTTTTACCTACTGTTGCCAGGTTTTAAAAAGCCCAAATAATAAAATTTACAAATACTTTTCAATAGAAAAATATGTTTATGTGTGAGTATTAAAATAGAAAGAAAACTTTAAAATAATTAAGCTATTGCTTGCAAAAAGCACAAAAAAGCCCTTTTCATAAAGAAGTGTCCCTTTTATGAAGGAACGACCTCCCTTTTTAACACTTTCCAACCTAGTTGAAAAGTGTTTATGACTTCGGTTTGTCTGGCCGTGTGGCCGTCTAGCCGTGCTCTAACTCCCGTAAATATGCTTGGATTGCTCTACAATTTTTATATGTTATTGTCGTTATCTATAGCATGTTCCCTATTTCAACTGAAGTGTGTAGCACTTATAATTTTTTTACAGGGACACTCAAAAGAGTTGCGTTACAATACGGTCTATGAGGAAAAATCATTTGCGGTTCATTTTAATGATGTTACACAATTTCCAACACATCGTAATTGATATATATCACTAAGGTGCATTACAAGAAGCTTAATATGGAATAGGGTGCGCATAGCACTTATAGTTACTTTACAGGGACAGTCAAAAGAATTCCGTTACATTACGTCTATGGAGAAAAATCATCTGCGTTTTATTTAAATAATGTTTCACTATTTTAAACGCATTGAATATTATATATATATATCCCTAAGGTGCATTACAAGAGGCTGACTACAGAATATTGTGTGTATAGCAGTCATCGTTCATTTACAGGGACACACAAAAGAATTCTCTACTGTCTGTTAACAATAATTCCTGGAAGTGCGTTTTAAGTTACTGAATGCGATTTTAAATTTAACTCACTTTTTGTTTATTACGTTGTGTGTATAAATTCTGTAAATCATATACAGGAAAACACAAAAGTTTGCAAACACATTTCCGTTTATTGACAGAAACTTCAGAAGGAGAATTTTAAACTGTGCTACGCGTTTCTTAACTGAACTAAAATTTAGCATCCTATGTAGTATATATACAAATCTATAGATCATATACAGGGCTGAATAAAAGTATTCAGATATTTTTCCGAATATTGTATATGTTAGAAATGTTGGAAATTCCTGAAATTACGTTTTTAAATATGTTATGCGTTTTCCAAATTGTTTACTTCGATGTTATCTTTCAGCTTATTAAACGGTAATGATTTGTAAAATTATTTTGGAAGCGTTGGAAAGTGTTACATAATCTATGCTTGACACATGATTTTTCGTTCTTGTTTTATTCTGGGGGGAAACACTAAAATTATATATTTCTGTTATTATCCAATCAAGAATTTTTTTTTCACTGTTTTTGTTTGAAATGTACAGGTCCTATTTAGATGCCCTAGCTACAGAAACAAGAGATAACAGGATAATTTCATAAAAATGTTCATAAATATCCATTAAAATTAAGATTTTTCAACTGATAGTACAAGTTTTATGTCCTTTCACAGAATAATTTCTAACTACATAAACAAATAAAACAAGTAATGCAGAATTTTAAATTTTTAGCTGAACAAGTTATTTTGGTTGAATCCTCAAACAAGGGCGAAACTTGGCGGCGGCGAAGCGATAAATGAGATTTTCTTGCTACTAGTTCGTTTGTTATGTTTCTTCCACGCCTACTGTGGTTGATTGGTTGGTTTATTGTTGTTTGTTCTGGAGATTGGATTGTATTTTAAGCTCAATGCAAAGATGTAAGAATTTTGATTGGATTATTGTGTGTCGGATTTCTTGAATTACGTTTGTGGAATGTATTTTGTGAAGTTAATGATTTGACGTTTTGTGGTATGTTATAGAAGGATAATTCCTGTAAAATAATTAAGAAAAAAGCGAAAGATGAGAAATATGGGTGTTATAATATATATTATTGTAGTGGCAACACTATTTTTCTATAAACGTTTTGACAACAAGACAGTTTATTTTTGTATTCGATACATGCCGCTACGTTTGCTTGTATATGTTTATTAATGCTAGGGTTGGGCAATTTGCCGGCAAAATGGTATTTTTGCCAGGACAGTGGCAAAAACTGGAAAAAACTTGGTAAAAACCGGCAAAATTGGCAAAAAGGCTGGATTTAATAAATATATTAAAATAACATAATTTTGTATATATTATAATTGAGACTTAAATCAGAATATTAATTAGATGTTTCATTAATATTAATTTGATTAATTAAAATAATTTTCATTGGTAATATGAGTCAAAAAATATCAATAATCAATCATAATCAATTTTGTAGATAAATTTACGTGATGGTGACAGGTAAAAACTTTTTACTTTTCTCAAATTAATGTAGTAATGTTGCCTTTAAAATAAATATATATTAAAAAAATTTAAATCAACAGTTTCTACATTTAAAAAATCTATAACAAAAAACAATATTAATGCATAAACATTGCCAAATCAATCTTCATTTTGTCTTTATTTGAGCCTTTAGGTATAACTTTTACAAATACTTTATAGAAGTAAACTACTTGTATAGAATATATTATTATAGAAGGTACTACTTGATTATCCCGTCGACCAGTTTCGCCAAATTAAACAAATCGCCAAACTATTCACCAAATTATACAAATGAAAAAATATTGCCATTCTAAACTTTTAAGTTAGGAAAATGAATGAATTTTAATTAAAGAAAAAAAAAATCCCTAAATAATAGGGTTACTTTAATGATAAAGTTCACTCATGACGCAACGACATAGCAAATATAAAATTTGATTTATGCAGATTATTTCGGACAAAATAATACTAAGAACAGTTTATGTGTTTAAATGCAGAATTATTAAATTAAACCATAAGCAAACCGATATTTTTAAGATATTGAATTTGTGAATTAAATGTAAGTATTTTAACTGCAATAATCGAATTTATTAAGGAACATAATAAATATCATGATAACGGAAGATTGTAAAGAATTCAATCCTCTTTATTTAGTCAAAAAACATAGAAAAAAACCTATAAAATGTATGTAAACATTAGATATAGGTTTGAAGCAAATATAGAAAAATAAAAATATTTTGTGGACAAAAATTTGTGACGGCAGTTGAAACTAATTTGTTATATTTTTTCTTTAATATCATGAGATAATCATTTATTGACATATTTTTCACTTTAAATAACAAAAGGAAAAACAAATTAGTATAACCTTAATTAAAATACAAATAAAATAAAATAAAATTCACATGATGTAACAAACATGCATAACGTGTTTAATGTCAAGTGAAAATGACATTTACGATGACCCATAATTGGCATTTAATCTTATAGTTTGGCAATAGTTTTTTGGTCGATGGGATAATCAAGTAGTACCAAGTAAACTTTTAAATTCCTTCAACTTTTTTTTTTTTTGGGGGGGGGGGGGAGAGAGTTATAAAAAAACACATGGATTGGATGACATTAATATGTATAAGAGAGGAAAGGGTAGAATAATTTTAATTGATTATTTAATGTTGCAAATATAGGCAAATTAATCTTTTAGGTAATTTTTCTTACAATTTTCCCCATTGTCATTATACAAGCTACAGACTTGAATCTTGATTTGATCTTAGGAAATGAGAATGTTCAAATCTCAATGAGAATCTTTCTCATCTCAATGAGAATCTTTCAAAATGTTTTGTTTCTATTGTTTTTACTTTAACTTCAAATTACGGTTGTTCTCATAGCATAGCAAAATTGGTAAGTGCTATTTCTCTCTCAGACTTTGCTACAAAATTAACTGAAGCATAAGGATTGATTGTTTAATAATTATGACAGTTTAAACCAAAGCCAATAAGTTATTTACTAAAAACTACAAACTACTTACATTACTGTTTTAATGACGCATTGAATATTCTAAGGTAAATAAAAAAAAAAAAAAATTACATATTATTGGAGTTGAAATTATTAAAAACTAAAATATAATAATTACATCACTTTAAATAAAACATATCTATTTTTGCCACTTTGGCAAAAAGTGGCAAAAATGTATTTTTGCCAGGACGGTTTTTACCGGTTTTTTCCATGGTTTTTACCACCTTTGGCAAAAACGCGCCAACCCTAATTAATGCTAAAGATGATTAAATACAAACAAAAGGTAAGTGAATTTTTGTTGATTTTATTGAAGTAATAGTTTCGTATATTCTAGAACTGCTGCACGTTGAGGTTCATGCAACCAGAGGGGTTTTTTTCAGAAAATGTACGCAAAGCATTCATATATAAGTTACTAATCGCTGCTTGTATGAGTTTCGTATATTCTAGAACAGCTGCATGTTGAGGTTCGTGCATCCAGAGGGTTTTTTTTTCAGAAAATGTACGCGAAGTGTTCATATATAAGTTACTAATTGCTGCTTGTATGAGTTTTGTATATTCTAGAGACCGCTGCACGTTGAGTTCCATACATCCAGAGGGGTTTATTTTTCGGAAAATGTACGCTTAGTGTACATATGTAAGTTAATAACCACATGTTTGTAAAAATTGAAATATCCGGAGGAAATATTGCTATAAGTTTGTAAAAATAGAAAAATACGGAGGAAAATATTGCTAAAACGTAAAAATACAAAAATACAGAGGAAAATATTGCTAAATGCTTGTAAAAATCGAAATATCCAGAAGAAATATTGCTAAAAGTTTGTAAAAATATAAAAACATGCAGGTAAATATTGCTAAAAGTTTGTAAAAATCGAAAAATCGTGAAGAAAATATTACTAAAACTTTGTAAATAGTCGAAAAAAGAAATAAAACTGATGTTTACTTTGTGAAGAAGCTTGTCGTAAGAAGCATACGTTCTGATTGGGTAGAATTTGGAGGTTGCTGAGTTTTGGGTTGGCGCGTGTCAAAAAAATCGGCAAATTGGGGGTCGCCCTTGTTTGAGGATTTTGCTGTTATTTTTTTTAAGTGATGCATCAAATTAACTTTAACCTGCAGCATATGCATATAAAATTAAAACATGAAAATATTTGATATCACAATTATGAATAGCCTACCAATGTAGGTAGGTAAGGTATATAATTAATAAACAGATTGTTAAACTGCAAAAATGTTACAAGCAAAAGGATAGTTTAAAATTGAACATATCCAAGATTCACAGAGTTAACAGTAGAACTTTACACATATTGTGCTGTCCTCTAAAAAAACCCATTTTCTGAAATTTTCACTATTTAAAGTCTAATAAAGGATTTTAAAAATCAAACATTGCTAAATTTTCACAGCTTGTTCTGACCAAGATCATTTTTCATTTTATCACTTTATTACAAAATGGCAGCCAATTAAGCGAGAATTTTTAAAAAAAACCACTTTTCCAAAAAATAGCCTATGTTACCTGAAAAACACCCACAATTGACATAATCAGCTGAAAATGAAGCATTTTATTACATATTAATGGTTTAACATAAAAAATAAATAAATATTTATGTAGATCATTCTAAATTTCTATTATAACAAGAAAATCTATAAAAATGAAGCTCGTGTTTGCCAGAATTCTGCAATTGTTAGTTTAAATTATTTTAAAATTAAATAAGCACTCCTTAAGTATTTTTAACGATTTTTATTATTCTAATTGGTGCATAAAAACAGAAAAAAAAACAATGACTTTAGTGAAATATTTGATGTAGTACTAGAGTGGGTTTTTTTTTTTTTTAGGAAACATTTCACTGTGGGTTTTTTTAGAGGACAGCACAATAACTGAATTATTTTCTATAGTACTAATAAAAAATAACAATAGATCATTAAGATATTTACCTTGTAAACTTTACCGAAAGCACCGTCTCCTAATTCACCAACAATTTCCCAAAAATCTTCAGGATTTTCGTTAAAACGAATATTGTTATAAGACTTCCTACGTTTACTATCAGAACTTGAAACCGTCCCTATGTTAAATATTTTCTTGAAGTTACTAAAAAATGACATTTTACTTGATATAATGAACACAAAAGACTTACAATGGTAAAAATATAATTTAACTTCTACGGATACTTCGATTCTTTGGATTTGATACTATGTCCATCTAAAATAAAGCCTTTCAGAATCAGAAAGTAGTTCATAAATAATGTGAATCCATAAATAAAATCAACAGATGAGTCCATACATTAGTATTTTAAATACTAGAGAATTGGAATGAAAAAGTTCACAATAAAATCAAACATGACAAAACGGAAAGGAAAGTGATACTTTCCCTTTTTTTATAAACGAAAACAAAATAAAATCTGAAGCTTCAGATATACAAAATCGCCGACGACACTGTACAAGGTATATTATTTCTTATCCTAACATTTTGGAGTAGTTTGCTAGTAAATGAAGAAACTATATATGAAAATTAAGGTATAAAATCACCGGACATAGTCAGGAAGTTAGTAAATAAAACATCAACCGAACCGATTAAAACAGTGTGTCCATTGTTTTGCCACAGGAAGTCACTAAAAACTGCACTTGCCATCTTCGCACATAGAGCGGCTGTTCAGAAACGAAGATCAGGCGGCGCGCGGGCGAAGGAGACTAAAATATGGAGTGGGTCTACACTGTGAATGTATGCAAAGTGAAATTGAATTTCCGATTTGAGTATTGCGTATTGGTTGGTTGGTTGGCATACAGCTTGAAACCCATGCTACGCCGGCGGCGGCTTTGTCTCACATACTCCTAGAGAGAAAGAGAGGAGGCTAGCGTGCTAGCCAGCAGGAGAGGAACAGGTCACCCGCGAGCAACCGCAGAAGAAAAGCGAGACAGAGCAGTGACACCCAAGCGAGAGTGGAGGGCAGCAGTTAGGATTTCTGAATAGGTGGAACGGGGGCCAATACCAAGTGTCGATAATGCCATAACACAAATCCACTTCCCACATTTAACCATTCAACACAAGATACAGAGCTGGCAAATTCACCCAGCTGATGAAACTTCCCACTTCCAAGTTAACCCTAAATGCAATTCCTACTCCCCTTCCCACCGCTTAACAGTCTTCACCGACGGCTCATGCACCGAAACCGGCGTAGGCGCAGCTTTTTGTGCTACGGAAGGCGGAGTGCTGACTCACCAGTGGGCCTGCAGATTGGACAACTTCAACTCTATATATCAGGCTGAACTCTTTGCCATCCACAAAGCTCTAGAATGGATTTCGGAACAACAAACAACCATTGCAATCCCCATCTATAGTGATAGCCTATCCAGCCTGCAGGCAATCTACGCCTTCAGAACCATCAATCCACAAATCCACGAAATTAAAACCCAACTTAGTAACCTGCTACATAAGACTTCGCTAGGTCATGTGACAGCACACAAGGGGATCTTCGGCAATGAATCTGCGGACATGCTAGCAAAGGAAGCAACGACAAAAACATCCATAGACATCTCGCTACCTGCGCCCCACTCCTATATCAAAAGATCCCTTAAAATGCGCATGTTGCAGCAGTGGCAAGACCACTGGGACTACTCAGAGAAAGGAAGATATACCTATGACATAGTCCCGGCGGTATCTTGCAATCTTATTACTTTAACTCCCTCAACCACTGCCTTCCTAACGGGACACGGCCCTTTCGGGTCATATCTAAACAGGTTTAAAAGGGCCCGAACTCCCACCTGTGAGTGCGGCGCAGAGGCGTCAGCCTCACACTTTTATTTTAACTGTCCCCTTACAGCTCGCTGGCACATCCGTCGCTCCTCTTCTCCCCCTAGTGGTTGGCTTGATAATATTCTTTCCCGCCCAGCACTTTTAAATAAACTAAAAAACATCTTTAAGTTCTTGATGGATCTCTCTAACTTGACCCGCTCCTGAGAACATCATTCAATCTTAAACCATCTTCACTGCCCAGTGTCGCGTTGGAGGTATGTCTCTGGCAGTGAACTACCTGTAATGTACTATTTCCACCCCGCCCCCTGTCGCGTTTTCTGGCGGGTTCAACTCCAGCTAAAATATGTATTTTTTTTTTTTTTTTTTTTTTTTAAAGACCTTAATAAAGGGACCGGGAGGGACATCTATGCTCTACAGATCTGGTTCCCAGTCTGAGCAGTCCCTCTTAGGCATTCAATTTTCAATACCAAGTGTCGAAAATAACACGGACCTTTCTAAGTTCTACTTTCCGCAAATACAGAGAATGTGGTCAGGGGTTTCAACAGAGCAGCAGAGAGAACACAGGGGTGACTGGGCGAGTTTCATCTTATGAAGGCGACTATTGGTCATCCAGGTGCGAGTACGCCAACGAGAAATCCAGATATCCACGCATCGGTGACTGGTCCAATGACGAAAGGCGTCCTCCGTACTCAGATGTGGGTAGTTGGAGTGATAATCACTATTCAGCCATGAGTATTCTTTTTCCATTATCCAGTTGCGTCGAATGAGGGCCACGAGGTCCTCGGGAGCAATCCAGTTCAGGGTCCGAGCCAAATAGGGGCCATTACGGGTAAGAGAATCAGCGACATCATTTGGGGGAATGCCTCTATGGCCGGGGCACCAGACGAGTGTAAGGGCTGCACGATGGGATGAGAGAAGTCTGTGGATAGTATTATGGAGCAGAGTGATCACCCTCGGGGAGCGAAGCGAAGAGTTGTGTAGAGCCTGGAGGACTGTGAGGAGTAGGTAGTGACCACTGGCTGAAACAAACGAGGTGAGGGCCATGTAGATAGTCAGGGCCTTGGCAGTGAAGATGGAATTGAGATGAGGAACGAGCATGGCAAGACTGGAGTTGGTGACGCTATTGTGGGCAGCGATGGCCGTTTTGGAGGCGTCTTTAGAGGCATCAGTCGAGAGCAGGGTGTTGTGTGCAGCTGTCGTACACCACGATTTCCAGGCTTGGTAGATAGCGCTCGGCGGGAGGGATAAACCCACACAGCACACTTGGTCCCAGTGATGTCTCGAGTACATCGCAAAGTCTCATTATCATCACGTCTCTGTGTGATGTACATGAAACATCTCTGAGATAACAAAACAGGCTGCCACTGAGATGTATCTTTGCGATAGCCTGGAGACGCAAGCTGCCGTTTTCGCCCATGCGCAAATACGCGATGGTCATTCACGCATGTGCGAGCTAAATGGCGTCTAATGCAAAGCGAATTCATAGTGAAGGATGTGTATGCATGCCATGTTGTTTGCTGTGTGTTGGATTTCTGTCTTTTTTTTTATATTTGAGTGACGTTTCTTCAGTTTTTAGGAAAAAATCAAATAACTATGGTTATTTTTGAAGACTAAGCGTACATATAAATGATTATGTTAATATAATCAGGCTTGATAACTGCACTTCCTTTCGCAATTTTAAAGTAGATTGCTGTTTGCATTATTTTTCATATCCAGAGGAACTCTCAAAAATATTAATCTTCAAATATAATAATAAAAACTTGTCATAATAGAAAAGTTTGTCATAGCAAAACATATTAAAAACGCTTTGCGATGTTATAATTATTTTATTTACATGTGATATTTTCAGCTTTTATGTATCTAAATAAAATTTCTTTTTGATGTTTACCTTTTGTACTTTATTTAGAATTTTTTATGTTAAAAAATATAATTAAACAATTGTTCATTGCAATTCATTGCAAACATCATAAAACATTTATATTAATATATATAAATCTACAATATCGAGTAATGGTCTAGTCTAATAAAAAATAATAGTTTTATTTGCAAAAGTTGAGAGATCATGAAAGGTAAGTGTTATAATTTATTAAACTTTATTATCGTGTTATGTATTTATACATTTTACATTTTCTTAAATATATTTAAATGTCTTATAAAGCTTATTCTGCAGTTTTATTTAATGTATATTAAAGAAATATGTGTTGCGAGTTTTAAGTAAAAAATATAATAAAACTGTAGAAAATTAACATTTTACATTATCCACCATCCATGCAATACTAAATATTTTATATATATATATATGGTAATTGTGTAAACAATGCGAGTCAGTATTCAAGTTGCAAGCACTTTTAAACTTTTTTTCGGTATAAAAAATAATAATTTTAGTCTCTTATTTAATGTAAAAATGAATCATTCATTCAAAAATAGTTATATAAAGTTTAGAATTTGTTTTGTTCTTTTTAAAAGGACTATTTAATTTTATTTTCTTAAAAGAGTATTGCTTTTTACAAATATGTACAGTTCAGATCTGTGAGGATTATGTCTTAAGGATTAAGATGTATTACATCAGTGAAATTACTATGTATTCTTAAAAACTGAGAGTGCATCATAAGTTGAAATTTATTTCATCTATTTGTGCTGGGAGGGGGTCCTGTCTTTACAATGAAACTCATGCAGTATTTTCTTAAAATTAAACACAGAATATATTTGTTAAATTGTGAAGATTTAGGTAGTAATATCTTTAAGGTCAGATAAAAAAATAATTAGTAATAAAGATAACTTTAGTTTCTCGATGGATTTTACATTATATGCTCATATGCTGCCGCAGGATTATTTTAGAGGCTGCATTAATTGTGTTTGTTTAAATTATTATTCTAAAGTTATGTACTGCCAAAATTCAAGATAATTTTAAATATGCATTAAAAATAGGACATCAATGAAAAAAAAAAAGGAGCACATTTGTATCAATATATATTTGTGCTATACAATAGGGACATCAAAGTTTTCTCATTTCTGTAAATGCTCGCTAAATGATTTGATAGAAAAACATAGCAATATTTTAATTGAAACCTGATTAGTATAATAAGGTTGGTTTATTTATATTTTAATATTATTCATGAATTTATTTTTGAGCAATGAAAAAATAAATTTAAACATTTCATTATGCATTTTAAAACTATTTAAAGTTAAAAAAATATTTAACACTGGCATGAGGAATTATTTTTAGAAACATGTTGTTTTATCGAGATGATAAAGTTCTTTAATTCTAATACAGCACATGTTGATTTCTAGTCAATGAAGAAAATTGTTAAAATTTGCAAATTTGGTATACATCAGAAAATTTTCTCAGCATTTAGCACAGATTGCTTTTAAATAATTAAAATTAAAACAAATATAATAATCAAATTCTATCTGTATTAAAGGATGTAAAATTTGTTTGTATGAAAAATGATTGATTCATCAATAGCATTTTATCGATTCAAAGAAGCAATTTTTTAATATTAAACTGAATTATTTTAATCTGTAGTATGTGGAATTTTATGATTAATAAAGTAATTATTAATTTCTGATACCATAGTACAACAAACTGCAAAGTTTAACCCTTTTCACTCCAAATGCTCTGCTGGAAAGGGGGGGGGTCGATATTCAATAGATTGCTTTTAGTAAGAGATTAATATATAATTTTCTATTACTGTTAATCATGATTAACAGTTGATCTTCATGAAATGCAAAATGTTTGCATTAAAAAATATGATTTTTTAAACAGTTGAGTTTGAACCAGTAAAATTCATAAATTGAAATAGTGACACATATGACATATGATGTAATGTAAGCAGCCACAGGAGTGTTAAAAATAAAAAGTTGTCTTAGTTTCGGTTTAAAATGGATGAGAAAAATTGGAAATAAACATTGAATAAATGTATTGTATGAGTTTTGATTTTTAAGAAAATTTCAGGAAAAATTCATCAACTATGAACTAGGATGGAGTTTAGTCTGATCAAGTAAATTTCAATACATACACACATTAAAAAAGTATTATTGATTATAAATTTTACTATGCAAACACAATTCCAATAATTTAGGTTACTCAGAATACAAATGATACAAGTCTATGAAAGCTAATTTTTTAGAAATGTAAACAAAAATTTAGAGTAGAATGGTAATGTCCTGGAATGAATTGGGATGATAAAGCAACACTGTTCATACTTAGAAAGAACATAGTCATTAAGCACTTTTTCAGCAAATTTTCATCTTTGAATCAGGTGTATTCTGGATGCCTCAATAATCATAATGAAAGTTGTCGAGTTGTCACACAAACTTCCAGAAAAATATAAACTAAAAATCCTGCTACATATATAGATTATGTAACACTTTCCAACATTTCCAGAATACTTTACCAATTAATAAAGTGGAAGTTGATGTCTAAGTAAACAATTTTGGAAACACATAACAATTTTGAAAACTCAATTTCAGCAGTTATTATCAATTGTGGAAAAAATAATTGCATTATTTTGTGCAGTCTTGTATATGATCTGTAGATTTGTATATATACTACTTAGTATGTTAAAATTTAGTTCAGTTAGGAAACACATAACACAGTTGAAAATTCCCCTTCAGCAATTTCCATCAATAAACAGAAATGTACCCGAATTCTTTGCCCCCCCCCCTCCCCCCAATCACTGAAATTTTGAAAAGTTGGCTCTCTGACACAAAAACAAATGAATATAAACAGATCTTATCAGGGAGTTTGATCTATTTCTACAGAACTTCTTTGAATATGTAAACTACTATTATAAATATAAAGATAATAAAACTGGATTAGTCATTGATATTTTTGCACAATAAGTACTCATGAAAGTATTGTGATTATACATGTGGCAGACTTCATTTATCATTTAAACATTTTCTCATTACAAAATCAGCAGGAATATTTTAATTTAAACCTGATTAGTTTAATGATGTTTGAGTTTTTTTTATTGATATTATTCATATTTTTATTGATATTATTCATAATTTTTTTTTTCATCAATGAAAAATAAATTACAAATAAATAAATTTAAACTTTTCATTAGGCATTAAAACTATTGAAAGTTACAAAATGTTTAACATCTACATGAGATCATGAGAAATAATTAATGAATTATTATTTACTAGAAACATATTGTTTTATCCACATGATAATTGTGAAATTTTACAAATTTAAAAATTATCAAAAGATTTCCTCAGTAATTACCACAAATTACTATTGAATAATTTAAATAAAAATAATTATTGTAAATAATGAAATTACATCTGTATTAGAGGATGTAAAATTCTTGTACATCCAAAAAGATTAATAACATTTTTATAATATTCAGAGAAGCATATTTTGAAACTTGTTTAGCTGAATTATTTTAATCAGCAGATATGTGGAATTTTATGATTAATCAAGTAATTATTGATTTATAATATTATATTATAGTACAGCGTACTACAAAATTACCCTTTTCACCCCAAAGACTCTGCTGGAAGGGGGGGGGGGGGAATTAATATATTCCTTAATAAGTTTTCTTAATAATACTAAAGAAATTAATACGTAACTTTTGATTTAAAAAAAATAAATTAAGCATGCAAATATTGTAACGTGTAAGAGTTAACATTTTATGACAATCTTTTCTTAATCATAATTAACAAATGATTTTCATCAGAAGTAAAATGCTTGCATTCAGTAATATGAGTTTATTTTTTTTAAATAATTAAGTTTGAACCAGTAAAATTCATCGATTGAAATAGTGAAACATATATGATGTAAAACAAGGAATATTTAATAAAAGGGGTTGAATATAATTTCTGTTTAAAATAACTGAGAAAAAAAAACATCGAATAAACACTAATAGAATTCTTTGTCTTACACCATTATATAATATTATTACTCATCATAAATCATGTATTGCATGAGTTTTCATTAAAAAAGTGTGTAATGAGAAATTCTTCAATTATGTATTAGTATGGTTTTATCTGTACAGTAAATTCTAATATCACACATGCATTTTTTAAAAAGTGATTACCAATTATAAATTTTACAATGCAAATACAATTCCAATAATTTAGGTACCCAGAATACAAATGATACAAGTCCAAAAATCACTGGACTTATTTTGAGAAATTTAAACAAAGATTTAGTTTAAAATGGTAATGTCTTGGAATGAATTAGGATAATAAAGCAACTTGGACTGTTTATACTTAGAAAGAATACACACTCTTTCACCAAATTTTTAACCCTGTATCAAATTTGTTGAAAGTGTGTTTTCAAAAAGTATTCATTAAAAGTGTATTCAGGATTTCTCAGATATCATAGACATATCCTAAGAAAGTTGTCACACAAACTCACAATACAATAACACAGTGGTATTTCTGTGTCATTAAAGGATGGAAGATTTTATTAAATGCAAGATGATTTAGGAACAAAGAAGAACTTTTTGACATTTACTTGGGCTTGCTTAAGTTAAGTGGGAACCTGCACTATGAATTATTTACTAGCAAAGTATTTTACTTATGCAATGTCTTTTTAGGTAGATTTCGTAAGAAATACTACCTATTACATTCTCCCCTAAGTTGGAATTTTTGAAACATTTTTGCACATCTACGCCAATTATGATTCCCAGAACCCAAAAACATCCCTAGTTCAAAACGTTTTCTATCTATCTATCTATATACCTATGTCACTTTTTTATGGACACAATAACTGCAATCATTCTGCACAAATCGCTTCCAAACTCATACATAAAATCAAGGGGCATAAAATCTCGGTCAAGTTCGTGAATGGGCAATATCGAAACAGGGGGGGGAGGAGGGGGGCTTTTTGTGAAAACAAAAAAACCCTATAATTTCTTATTTATGATACGTATCGAATCCGTTTAAAGTTATTATTACTTCTAGGAAAAGGGCCGAAAATGTATGTAGGACAGATTTTTGATATAATTATAAATGACCCCAAAGTGGGTATTTTAGAAGAAAAAAATTCATAACTTCGTCAATTTCTAAGATATCAAATCCGCTTAAATTTATTATAAACCCTCTTAATATTATCTAAAACTTTTATATTGACAAGTTTTTTATAGAACCAACTCTTATAGCAAAAAAAAAAAAAAAAAAAAAATTCCTGCTGGCTCTGCCTGCAAACAAGTTAGGTTTCGAAGTAGGCGGTTCCAACTGCCGCATCATGGCAAAAAGGTCGTTTCTTCCGCAATTCCCAACAAATAGGCGCCCCACGGTCTGCGTCTTCGAAATCTACCTGTGCCTGTAGGCCGAGCCGTCAGGGATTTTTTTTTAAAGTGTATCGATTACAAATTTAGTATGTAAACACAAGTAGAATAATTTATATACCATACCCAGAATAAAGCCATACAAGTCCATCAAAACTAATTTTTTGACATTTAGAGTAGGGTAGTACAGTCACTCAAACTGTTATATATACTTGGGAAAAATAGATTATTGAGAAAGAAGAAGAGTACTGTTTTCAGATTACTTGTATTCAATGTGTCTTCTCATATTATAGATAACTCTTAGGAAAGTTCTTAAAACATGAATTTCCAATTCATTACTAGAATGCATTTCAGTTTTATTAGAGGATGCAAGAAGTTGCAGGATTAAGAGAAGGGAATTTTTGATATTACTATGACTATATTGAATTGAAAAATAACAGAAATGTGAAATTGAGTTATTTTGCAATACCTTTGAATAACAGTCACACCTTGCAGGGGTCGATGCAGGTTTTTTTTCTTGGGGCCCATTTTATGAAAAGTAAAGATTATTTTTGTGAAATTTATCATATTTTTGTGAAAAATAACATTTTGTAACGAGTGTTGAAATCCAGTTAATCAAATTCGAACCACAAGCATTTATAAACAAAACCTTTTTAAAATCCTTTTGCTGAAGTTTTCCTCTCTGGTAAAGTTGTTCGTTTATAAATTATACATTTTAAAACATCGCAAAATAATAAATAGTAAGTTTTTATGGAATAGAATTTTGTGAAGGGCCCATTTTATCAAATTGATTTTTGTGAAGGGAACAATTTTATCAAATTGATTTTTGTGAAAAGGCCCATTTTATTAATTAGATTTTTGTGAAGGGGCCCTAAATAGGCCCCAAATTTTTCCTGGATCGACCCTTGCCTTGGGTAATTAATTTGATTTACAAGTAAGTGAGGTCCTTAAAAGTAATTTTTTTTAAGTTAGAGAAATTACAGCAACAAAAAAGTCAGGGTAAATTTACATATCAGCAGGCCAATTGTCATCACTATTTCCGACTAGTAATTTTAATTTTATTTAGGATATAAATTTGTTATTAAATAAGATTAAGATTGGTAATCAGAAGTAGTGGTAACAATTTGAGACCTGTAGATGTTACAATGTGACGTCGCATAGGTGTTGCACTGCGATATTGCTGAAAAAGGACATTCGCACATTTCCAGAACATTTCTGAGACCATTTGTGCGTTGTAGTGTAGACATTAAAATGCACTGTTGCATAGATATCACAATGTGATACCTCATAGATGTTGCACCGCGACGTCACTGAAAAAGGACATTCGCACATCGCCAAAACATCTCTGAGACCATCTGTGCGATGTACTGTAGATGATAAAATGCAATATCATCGCAATGCGATGGCTCATAGATATTGCAATGCGACGTCGCTGAAAAAGGACATTTGCGCATTGCCAGAACATCTCTGAGACCATCTGTGCGATGTACTGTAGATGATAAAATGCAATATCGCACAGATATCGCAATGCGATGGCTCATAGATATTGCAATGCGACGTCGCTGAAAAAGGACATTTGCGCATTGCCAGAACATCTCTGAGACGTTCCGCGGGACATCACAACGTCGCAGTGCGATGTATATGCGACGTTCTAGAGATGAAAGTGTGCTGTATGGGAATTCTGGAAAGGCAGACCGTCCAGGATAATGTAGCAAGCAGGATGGATAAAGGGATGAGAATGCCACGAGAACTGAAGGATGCAGTGAGCCTGAATATTGTATGTATCAAGGAAGTCGGCGGCGGCAGCAGAAAGATGCCCAGTGGAAGAAGAGTCAGCAGGGACCGGAGGGTGAGGGAGAGAGAGTTGGCGAACGAGAAACATATTGGTCATGCAACGGAAACGGCTGCGCATGCACGAGGCATTAGCCTCGCGGTGAAGGAACGAAATGGGGGTGCACTTTGGGAGGCCGGTGGCGACCCGGAGAGCAGCGTTGTAAGTGACTTCCAGGGAGTTCAGGGTCGAAGGACAGACCTTAAGGAAGAGAGGGCAGGCGTACTCGAGGAGGCTACGGACCATGGAGTCGACGATCCTGAGCATGTGAAGAGTGTGAACCCCTTGAGAACGTGAAGCAACGGCTTTGAGGTACTTTAGTCTCCGAAAGGCCTTGGCCCGAAGGTATGAAAAATGATGATTGGAACGCAGGGATCTGCCAAACCAAACTACAAGAATCTTGACTGTTGGACTCCACTCAAGTTCAACTCCCCTGATGGAAACTTGTGAATCCATCGGCCGGCGACGGGAGAAATCGATGGCGGTGCTCTTGTCCGGTGAGATGGAGAGGGAGGTGGGTGGCCGTGCACCATTGCACCAGCCGATCGATACAGTTCTGGAGTTTTGTCAAAGTGCGGGAAGGGTCCTCCCCCAAAGCATATAGGAGGATATCATCAGCGTAGATAAGGGGGAAAACACCACTTTCAAGGATTTCGAAGATATCAAAAAGGAAAAACATAAAGAGGAACGGAGAAAGAACGCTACCCTGAGGTACTCCTCTCCTGCACGGCCCGCGGCCAGAATACGTGGCCTTCCAACGAATGTTGATTGACCGGTCTGTCAAGAAGTTGGTGATCCAGCGGCCAGCTTTCCCCCTGATACCGAGGCTGGCAAGTTTATAGACGAGGCCATCAATCCATACCGAGTCATATGCCGAGCGGATATCCAAACACACGGCGAAGGCTGCCTGGCGGGAAGCGCGAGCTTCGGAGAAGTCGTCGAAGAATTTGCACAGAGCCACTGTAGTGTCTTTGAACGGCATGAACCCATAGTGGGAGGCTTGGAAAATGTTGTTATACCCAGACAAGAAGATGAGGCGATGCAGTAAGAGGCGCTCAAAAACCTTTGAGCAAACGGCGGTCAGTGCGATGGGACGATAGGAGGAGATGTGGCGAGCAGGCTTCCCCGGCTTGCAGATTGGGAGGATGGAGGCTTCCTTCCACGACGAGGGCACGGCGCCAGAGTAGAACAAGTCATTGTAAAGTGCGAGTAGCTTCGCAGTGTTCGCATGAGAGAGGCCTTGGAGAAGCTTGACTGAGATTCCATCTCTGCCGGGAGTGGTGGGGCGAGTCTTCTGAATGGCCAGCAGTAACTCTTGAAGTGCGAAAGGCGCGTCAAAGCCGACATTGCCATCGCTAAGATCATACGGAAGGGGAGGAGGGGGTCATCCTGGCTGAAGGTCTCGAGGAAGAGATCAGCTTGGGCACGCGGGGAGGCCACAGGGCCACCGCACCACAGAATATTATCACCAGGCGGCGAGTCTTTGCGAGCGAGGCTTTTGAGAAGTTTGAATATTTTACCATTCGAACCCTTGAACCGACAGATCAGGGAATCTATTCTGGTGTTATCGGAACGCTGAAACCGGTCGGAAAAAGCCTTCTTAGCGACAATTTGCTATTCTGGTGTAGTAGAGTCGAAATTTTGCCTATCGGAGCGGGTTGCTTTTCGTCGGCGTTTTTCCGAGTGCTTCAAGCTGTCGAGATCGCAGCGGCAAGGCTCGGAAAGATTTTTTGTTTTACTTTGGGAGAGGGGGGAGGGGGGGGTTGGAGCACTTGTTTAACATTAAAAAATAGAAAGAGGGCAGAGTCTTTTAATTACCAGGGTTCGTAAATATCGTGATATTTTCGAAAATATCAAAAACATCTGACATTTTGGTACATATCCGATATTTTCAAAATAATCAACTTATTGATGTTTAGAAATTTTTCCATACTTAATATAATTAGAAATTAAAATATATTACACTTAGCATGAAAACTTATATAAGGGTCAACTAATTTAAAAGACACAATTTGCTTTTTACATTTAAAAAAATTGATTGTAGGATTTAATATCAAGAAAATGTTGTTTAATACAACAAAATTTGAAATACAAAATAGTTTTTGTAATTAAAAAATTGGAACGTAAATGTAAGCTTGTCTGCTTTTTCATTCCATAACCTGTTGTATAGCTTAAGCTAAACTAAGTAAGGCCTGAAAAGATTCTTTCTTATGAAGATTTAAATAACTTATCTAAATTTGACAGTGTATCTTTCAATGGGTGTTCTACATTTACAAATTCAGCTTCAAACGTAAAGGTTTTTTTTTCTATTTATTTATTTATTTATTTTGTGGGGGGGGGGCGCTAAAGTCACTGCCAGAGGAAAAGTTCTTTATCTACAAAACGGTACAGTTAATAACAGCTGAAAAGATCATTTACACATGTTTTGAATAGTGTATTTACACTGAAAGTATAAAAAAAAATCCGAGTATATATTATATTTGATATTAAATGTCAAATATCGAAATTTTCAAACATCATGATATTTTGAAAATATCGCATATATATCAATATCAACGAACCGTATTAATTACAAAATGTTACTTTCTTACATAAACAGCTGACACTTTTTTTCTGTTTAATATTAAAGCTGTTCTCAAATTAAAACTGTCTATTTTCTGACACATTCCTGAGTTCATTTTTATTCGCAAACACAGAAAATTGGTAGGTTTTCTTATTAAGAAACTGTGAAATCGAATAGCATTTCCTATTTTTCGATAAAGGCAAAGGATCTTTCAGAAAATGCAGACAAAATAGGCATTTTGAACCGAAATTACGAAAGCGACACCCGAAAAAAGGTCGTCATAGGACAACAATCGCTTATAACTCAAAATATAATGCATCTATCTATCTATCTATATATATAATAAAAATAAATAAAAGACGCTTTTCGATTCCAAATCACTTCAAATTTCATATCTACCAATTTCATGCTTTTACGTTTAAAAATAAGTCTGTGAATGTGCAGGGCTCGATCAAGCAAAAGAGAGGATGAAAGACAGATCCTCTTGATATGCTGTCACAAAAATTAAACATGTTCTATGCCTTAGAATACTAATATAAATATATAACTACATATTTAGAAAAATATATAATTTGTCTTTAATCTTTTACGACTGTAATTGTACAAAATATGAGTTATAATCAGCTCAAGGTCGAAATATATTTACAATATTAGCCTTAAAATATTGCCCACTAAGTTTGGGACCCCTAAAATCAATGGGGCTCAGAGCCACGGCCTAGTTGGCCCTTTTTTTAATCAGGCCCTGTGTTTATGTCAGAAAATATCGCGTTGTTGAACGGAGAAAATATTTTTTTTAATCCACTTTACAATATATATATATATATATTTTTTTTTTTTTCAAAACTTTTTAATATTTGTTTTTACGTTTAATGATTTAATTGATTCAAATTATCTTTTTCACTAAGAACCGCGATTTTCAATTTCATTTTTGATTAATATATTTAGTTATTTTTGAAATAAGTAATAAAGCGAATTGATGATCTGTTTAAGTATTTAAAATATCAATAAATAAATAAAAACATTTGAATGGAATGACTTTCTTTAGAATCTTTCAATTGTCACAAAAATAATTAAATCTTCATGAATTTAAAAATGACTTTAACAAGGGAGGTGGGAGACATAAGTATAAATCTAAATTAATATACTTATTTTATTTTATTTTTTAAGTATATTGTGGATTTTTTAGATTAAGAACAACTAATTACCCGAGTCCTTAAGCAAAGCTAGATTTTTTTTTCTGCAAAGATACAACTAAATTATATTTAAATATTCGGCCTAATTTACATTTTTTTCAGTACTGGTGTCACAGATATAATCAGTTTAAAATAAACAAAATTATCGAAACTGGAAATATAAGTTAACAATTTTAATATCATTCACATAATTAATTCTGGTTTAGTTTATAATAAATGGTCTAAAGATACAAATAAATAAAAAAAGTTATGGACTATTTTATATTTATTTTTAAAAAATTCGATTATATTCTTAAATATTCATGTAGAGCTTGGTACAACCTACAAAAGTCCTCCCCCTCCCCCCTATTTAAAAAGTATTTTTTTATATATAAAAAAAAATATGACAATTTCACTGAAAATTTGCTAATCTTTTTCTGAGATCAAAATAGAGCAAAGTTAATTTCCAAAAATTTTGGTTCAATAATAATAATAATAGTGTTTTATGCACAATTAAAAATGCAAATAGATATTTTTTAATTTTTCACTTCGGCCTGGAAATATTAGACAGATTGCAGGAACAGACACGCTAATATGAAAAAATCGCATTCCCTCCTTCAACCCTTTTGTAAATAACCCAAACATTCTTTCGGACTGGACAATAGCCCAAAGGAAAACAGCTGACATCCCCTTTCCCAAATAAACAAAAATACGTGCGTACTTGCATCTGATTGGCTACAAACATGTCCGACTGCAAGCAGGGGATTTTCTATCTTTCATCCTCTACAGTAGGATAACGAGGTGAGACCAGAATAGCTTTTGTCCATAGCTGTCGTTATGAAATGGAGATTCCGGTTCCGACATGTAGTTATAATCCGATAACACCAGAATAGATTCCCTGGTCCCAGTAATTACGAGAAACAAGCTTGATGTGCCGTCGAAGTTTATTGGCCGTCTGTTTGTAGAGTAACCATAAGTCCCTTGAGCAGTAGGACCTAGCAAGGCGCAGGTACCGGCGTTTGAGACCAAGGAGTCTGCGGCAGGTGATATCCCACCAAGGAGGACTAGTGCGCCGAAACCGGCGTGGGAAAGTGGTACTCCACGAGACGGCTTCAGAGCAAGAATTCCAGAAGGAGTCGTATGAGGTGTCGGCGGTGGAGTTGTCTAGAGTCGAGTTGAGGACACGGCCGGCTGAGGACCAGTTGACGAAAGGGCGGTGCTGTCTAACTGACGCAACAGGATTATCGATCTGAATAGATACCGGCTGGTGGTCAGAATAGAAAGGGTCCGGATGGACCGACCAGGATAGGGAACTGTAAAGATCAGGAGACGAGAGAGTAAGATCCAGCAGGGAAGGGGAGAACCATGAACCGTACGTGATGGAGTTGAGGTATTACAGATGCAGATGTTATGGCTGAGAACCCAGGCGTGAAATCTCTGAAGGTCAAGAGGATAGGGAGGATGGCGACGGAGAAGGTTGATGTTGAAGTCGCCGAGAAGAACGAAAGGTGGCTCAATAGAACGGAGCAGCTCGTCGAACCAAGTGTCGGCAAAAGAACCCGAGATAAATATTAATCACACTGAACCAAGTACCGTAAGAGTGGAACCTAACGCTGAGGGCCTTGACCCTTCCAGAGGGATCGGCTAGAAGAGGCAGGAGATAAGAAGGGTAAGAGGTGCGGATCGCCGTGAGAAGGCCCCCTCCGCGGCCGCAACCTCTGTTAGCCAAGAAAGTGGTCATATTGGGAATAGAGAATGACGAGTCGGAATTCAAGTAAGTTTCCTGGAGGCAGATGACTTGGGCGTCCTCGAAAAAGGGGGCGCGTAACCAGTGGCCGTTAGCTCGAATTCTGCGACAGTTCCAATGGATGAGTGTAATACCCATGAACGGAAGAAAAAAAAGGGAAGATGCGAAGTGCGGAGCCAGAGAGCCGAACGAGAAGGCCAGAAGACGGGAAGCAAGCAACAAAAAAGCGGTACCCTCCCCCCCCCCCCCCAAAAAAAAGTGTGGGGGGGCAGCCGCAGCCACGCTAAGAGTTGGTAGAAGTAGATCCAAGGTTCGCCTCGCGAAGAGGAGGACCATCAGGGATCCAGGACTCAGGGGTAGAAGTGTCCATAAGAGGATCGGTTGTCAAACCCTCGGCCGATAGCGCCATTTTCAATTTTTTCGCCTTTTCTGATTTAAGAATTGTCCAGTGTGGAGGGGATGACGCCTCGCTCCTTTTGTCAGAGGGCGAAGGCTTGAGAGGGAGAACTTCGGCAGTCAGCGTATCTTTCACGGCATCTATGACCGTCGTAGTAAGCAAATTTAACAGTTCTTGGCAGTTGGTTTTTTGAGAGTCCACAACCTGTTGCAGCAAGCTAACCATATTATCCGTGAAACACTGGAGGAGTTCGTGTAAGTCGGTTTTAGTAACGTAATCCGTGAATGGGGGAGTACAGGCAGGGGTAGATGCCACAGCCGCGGCGTAGGACTCAGCTTTGTAGGCTATGCTGACACGGAATTGGCGTCGAGCCTCACTGAAAGTAAGGTGATTCTCCGCTTTAAATGCTAGTAGTTTGGCTTCTTGTTTATAATGTGGGCAGGACTTGTCTGATGATACATGGTTGCCTTTGCAATTGGCGCACATAGGGGAGTCGGTGGAGCAGGTGCCGTCATGAGTGTTGCCGCACTGGCCGCAAACACTAGTGCTTTTGCAAGCGCGAGTGTTGTGAGTGAATTTTAGGCAATTGGTGCATTGGCGGGGTTTATCGACGAAGAGGGTTATGCGGTGTACCTGATACTAAAGTTTGATGTCAGACGGCAGAGAGTAGCCAAGTTTGGTGACAAGGACGGAGGAGGTGGGAGCAGAGCCATTTCTAAGAAAACGTTTTCCTCAAGCGGTTTAATCCCAACGTAGGCGAGTTCTGCAATTTCAGTACAGTCCACTAGAGGAGATATGTTGTGAAGCAAAAATCTTGTAGAAAGGCATTCAGTTTGGAATGAAGCGGAGACCGGGATGTTGAAAATCTGAATGGCCGTTCCGGCATCCAGGGTGTGAACCAGAAGCTTACCTTGTCGAGTTATTTTCATAAAGTTGATATTATTGTGTGAGGGGACATGCGCAGCGATGGCGTCTTTAAGTATTTTGGGGTGGGTCGCAGGTATGGAGCCGTTGGTAGCCGTGAGAGTGATTGCCACTGCACCAATGCAGAGCTTACTGGCCTCGACAAGAATTTCTTCTGGAGAGCTATTTGATTTGTATAAGAAAGGGTTAGGGGTAGCTTCATTGGTGATTTCCATGGTTGATTTCTGAGAGGAATTATTTAACACATTGTCTGTGACCGCCACGTGCTGCAAGCCAGCCACTGTGACCAAACTGAAACGAATCAGTAACTCGGAAGAAAAAATTGAATAAAAAACACAAACTTACCACACCCGGGTGGAAATAAATACTAAGCACTATACAAGAAACACGAATAATACCAACTAGTATGAAATAAAAATGGAGAAATTGTTCAAAAACCCTTAAAGATAGGGAACACTTCACGTAGGCGAGAACCGACCGACACAGCAAGAAATAAACCTTGCGTATTTTAATGATATTTTGTTGAAGTCTGAAAGTGATCTTGGTGGAGGAATGGTTAGAGCACTGTGCTTCACTTTGGAAGTTGCGGGTTAGATACCCTTCTTGATTTTTCTATTTTTTTATTTAAAAACTAGCAGAACCACCCGACTGTGCCCGGATTAACATAAATTAAAATACAATTATACGACAATAACAATGACGGAGCTTTGTGTATTCACGACGATAAATCAATAAAAAAGACAATGGAGGATATTCCATCTACGTCATGATCACGTGGTCCAGGTTGATGTCTTCTTGGAAGAACTTCTTGGGTAAAAAGGGGAAGGCTCCGTAAATCCCCGCCAGCCAACGAGACAGTTCATGGTATAAAGCAATAGTAGCTTCCTTTCTTATCAGTTACAAATTGTTTGGGTAAATTACCGGTGCCACCCACTGAGCTCTATACGTAACAGGAGTTCAGAATCAGCGGTCAGAAGCATGAAAGGCAAATGAAGCTTGCAAGGCAAAAGTAAAAAATAGTCCGCGTTGTCAATGTCAGATATTAGTATTCTCATTTACTATTATCCTAATTTATGCTTTAATAATTAAGCTATGCTTATCTAATTCATAAATAATTCACTAATCATGTAAGGGAATGCGATAGACAGCGTGTTTTGCCTCGAATGAGAGCTAAAATTATCGTCACTGTATCCTTCCGCGCTGACCGCTGGAAATCATGTTGGGAATTAGGAAGACAGATCTCCTTGAGCCACTTAACTTTTTTCAGCCTCGAACCAGGATTTGAAATATCGTCCTTTAGAAAAAATAGCGTTACTTTGACTCAGCCATAATAAAATGTCTCAGCTTTATAAATGAGAATACGCGTTTTCTTTGCGCATACAATAGAAAAATATACGATTTTCCTGACAATGGAAAAAAATCAACCAAATGTCGTATCATTTTGCGAAATTCGCTTTCATATGGCATCTGTGGGGATCTGGCATCCCTGAAAACTCAATCTACCGCAGCCTGTCACTGTCATTCGCAAGGGCGGCGCTAGAGGGGGGGGGAAGCATATGCCCCCCGCTGGGGTCAAATTTAATTGTCGTAGGGGAAAATTTTGGACTTGAGTGTAGAGTCCTGCTTTGGACCGGGTAACCCGATTTTTCCTGCACACGACCCGGGTCGTGTCAAATCAGTTGCAGGGTTTTTTTTTTTAAAGATCCGAGGTTAGTTTATAGAAAACCCGATCCACAAATAAGCTTTCCGCTGATTTTTTTTTCATTGGAAGTCGGATTGGCTTGAGTATATTTTTTTCGATTTCGGGATGAGTTTTGATTCTTATTCGTCGGTCTTGTTTAAACTGATTTTTCAAAAAAAGTGTCCAGAATTATATCTCAGATTAGAGTCCTGCATCGATTCAAGTTACCCGATTTTACATACATCCGACCCGACCCACGGCTCGGATTGAGGATAACTTTTTTCGTTGTGGTTTTGTTCGGGTCGAGTTCACTCGGTTTCGGGTTGAGTTTTCATACTTATGCGTAGTGCTGCCAGGCGTCCTGGTTTACGTGGGACGTCCCGATTTTCAGGAGTTTCCAGAACCCTTACCGCGGGACGCTAAATATCCCGATTTTTCACCATACCCAAATTACATCAAATTTTTACAGTTTAATGTAAATTAAAATTTTATTTCTTAATCTGCGACGAGAAATTTTAACTACATGTCGGTTACAGTCAGTCGTCAGAGCGGCCTGATGCTACTGAAGATTTTGTCTAGAACTCGTGCACTCCTGTTCAAAGTTTATTTGATTGAACCAAACTTAGCCGCCTAATAAGAAATACGACTCAAGAAGAGGCAGGACGTAGAAATTCATCTACTCACTTTGAGCTTCTTATTAAAAAGCATAGGGTAATTACTATTATAAATGAATGAGTAAATAAAAGGGGATTATTATATAATTATTCAAATTAACTTAAAATCAAACTAAAAATTACTTCTTCTTTCATTTTCAATATTAGTCTCATTTTAGAATAATATGGATTGTACGATTTTAACTATAATTCTTTGCGCTAGATGGCAGCACCAAAGAACGGTTGAAAGAGACTGCTTTGAATTCCAGCTGACATCAGACATTAAATAAATAAAAAAGAAACATTCTATAAAACTATAAACTATTCATAAAACTCTAGGTCTTATTATGTTTAAAATATTCTGCTATTATTTTACTATATGATGTGTTATTAATTTTCTTTCATTCTTTTTTTATTAGAATTTGTGAATTGCGAGCCTGCTTCTTTTCTGCGGGACAGTAAATGTAACAAATTCATTCTGTTATCATTCGGTGTTATTCTGAACGTAAAAATGCTGCTGTCTTTAAGTCAGAATTCTGATTGTTTGTAAAATTCTAAATTATCATTCGAAGTCACAGTCTACTTATTAAAAATGTGAAAAGGATCAAATTCTCAAGTTTTTATCAGTGTGAAATTATGCCTCAATTCTTCAAATTTAATACACATCGTTATTTATAAAAAAAAATGCTTCTGGTTTGCGCAGAACAGAATTTCTTCTGTTCTGAATGGGACGTGATTGGACTTAAAATTTAAGTGCTAATCAAGTAAAATCATTTATAAATTTTTTTGATTATTCAGTGATTCATAAGCTCTACAAATAATATCAGCTATCTGATTATACATAAAATTCAATGATTACTCAGCATTCAGCATCCCCTATGTGATATTTCATTATTATATTCTGTTCAATAAATGGAGATCGAAATTTAGGGATGGAATCGATCACCCGACTCAAATCAGAGGTACATAGATTCTTTGATTTATTTTATTCAGTAATAAAAATGCAAAATTTTATTAAACTTTAGTTCCGAAACTATACATGGATAATAACCTATATTTAATATATAGAAGAGAAATAAAAGGTATAAATTAAAAAATAATTATATTCGAGTATATCGTACTTTATAGTAAACCGCGGGAAGTTATATGTATAGCAATAACTAAAATCTTGAATCGGGTCAGATAACCCGATTCTACCCGAACGTGTTGGCCATTGGCTCTAAAATTTTGGCGCGGATTGAGTTGATTACTGTTTCCATTTTCGGGTCATCTCAGATTATACATTCATTTTTCTAAATATGTAATTGATTTTAGAGATAGGATTGTAGATTATTTTTCTGAATTGTTTAAAATTATGAATTGATTTTTTTTCATTTCATGCTTAGGATCTAGTTGCAGGTTTGACAAATATTTTCTCGATTTCGGGTTGGGCGTAACTAGTCAGTGTTGAATTCAGGGGGTGGACATCCCCCCGGAGCAATGAAATGTCCCTCCCCGTAAAATTTGAGATTTTGTGTTTTCAATGGTCAAAAAGTGCACCCCCCGGAATTCTATAATGTCCCCCCTCCGGAACCACAGAAGTCCCTCCCTGAGAAAAGTGAGTAGACATCAGTATTTTAAAGTAATTTTGTTTCTATTTATCTAATGGCAAAATTATCTACAATTAAAGATGGCGAAATAAATTTTAAGAAATTAGTGGTGTCCAAAGCATTTGGAGCTGAGATTTACGCAGGACATCTGCCAACACTAGGCATAATTCGACCCGTGCTGGATTGTAATTAAAAATGGACTTTACCCATATCACGTCATCTGTGGGTAAAGAGAAGAAAAACACCAATAGGCGTGAAGAACATTTTAACACAGCTTCCCCTTCGTCCAATAAATAGTCTTTTTCCAAAGGAAATTACCCTCAGAGGTGGGGTTGTTGCCACTCGTGGGTAAGGTCCAATCGTGTAAATCAGAATACCGACTTACTTGAAATTTTTAATTTTATTGTATTATTACAATGAACATTTTTATTTAATAACTTAGTTATACTTTGGCTGTTTCGAAATAAGCATGAATTTAGAGATTATTTTTTAACATCATCAAGGCGTTATGTTTTATGATTGAGCTGATATTAAAATAATGCACTATTAAATTCTAACTATTTTACAAGTTTTCCTTTAACTAACATTTTTTGAGTACTTTCTATTTCAGCCTTAGTCTCATATCTAAATTTTGTATCTTAATTTTGTATCTTAGATTGGCCTACTTCGCCATGACGATTCCTGCAATGATAGCTACAATGATACGGAGGAAGAACCTGGAGGGGAAACTGGAATAGGCGAGGATATCGAAAATGCAAGTCATATTTTTTAAACGAAAGAGGGCGCTGTAAAATTTGGCGGCGGCCTTTTAACAGAATGTCATTAGATTACATGTTAAATTCCGAAAGCATTTTACTCGGTTAATTTTAATTATAGCAATTACATGTCATAAATTTAAGATGGGGTATAAATGTTTTATTCCAGGATGTAGATCGGGCTATGATGATGACATAAACAAAAGAAAAATTGAAGGGGAAAAAAATTAAGTATGTTTAGAGCTCCAAAGGTGAGTGCTTTTTATTATACTTTAATTTAAAATTATATGCATGTAATCATTTGTATATCTAGAGTAAATAGGGATTTATTTTAAAAGTTAATTTTACTGAAACTACTTGATATATTACTTGTAGTAATTAGTAAGTAAAAAAATTTTGCTGCAGATTTTCTAATCTTGTTCTTATTAGATTCATGTAAGTGCAATTTAAAAATTTAAGTTGTTTAGTTAGCTGTTCAGTTCAACCAAAAGATTTAATTTTAAACAGGTAAAAGATCAGTTACAACAGAAAAATTTTAAAGCTACATTTAAAACTGAATTCTATTAGTTAGAGGTATTTTTAAGGAGTTAAATATCTATAATTTTATTTATTTATTTTTGTGCATGAAAAGAGGGGGGGGGGTCCTAAAATTTTCATTTTAATCAAAGAAAAAATGCTTAAAATGTGCTCCTTAGTTTGATAAAACTGTGTTAAAAAATCAATAAATAATGTGTCTGGACCAGTTTGGGTCCTGTGACATCAGAATCATTATTTTATCCATCAATGTAATTCATTTGTAAACTAAAAAGTATTTTGAGGTTCTTTCAGAAGTGCAAATGCAAGAACTCATTTTAAAAAATATATATATTTGCCTCTCTCATGAGTGCAATTTAAAAATTTAATTTGATTACTTAGCTGTTCAATTAAATCAAAAGATTTTATTGATTGTAAATTAGGAAAAAGAACTCATTTTAATAACAAATTTAATATTCACAAAGAAAAAAAGATTTAAGTATATATGGTTTTTAATAACTGTATAATTTTCAAATTGTAAGGTAAGCATGTTACCTTTTCTATCTGCAGCAGTGTGTATGAAAGAGGAAGCATTTAAGTATGATAAAAAAATGAGAGTTTTTGGGCCATTCATAACTAACATTATATTAAAGTCACAATTTACGATTCTTGCAAAAATTAGTTAATAGACCCTGTTATTTATTAATGTTTTATTTCCCAAATAATTAAGATTAAAAATTCGTTTTTAAATGTACATAATATTAATTGCATAGATATAAAAAGTTATTATTAAATTATTCAAAGGTTATCGATATATACGCAAGATTAAAACTTATTCCAGAAAATTTGAATTATACTTTTATTAATGTCTAAAAATTATACGTCCATTCCGTATTTCTTCGCGGTACAATATCCGTGATATTTATTTTTAAATGACTATTCAGATGTTTTTGTCAGGATGAACTCTTATTTAAAGAGTTATAAGAAGCAATCGAAACGCCAAATATCTATTAAAATATATGCATGTGTATGTGCACTTTATTTAATGAAATTTCTACTTGTTTGACTTTTTTAAAGTTCAAATTTTCAATCAAACACATTTAAAAAATGAATGCTTTTCGCATTGAAAAGCATTGCGGAAGCAAGCTAGGATCGCCTTCAGTTTACCGTAGCGCCATCTATGAGGAGAAAAACTGTATTGTAAAATTTTAACATTACTTTCCCCTCCATCTATCTTCCTCCGTGGCTACGACAAAAATGTAGTGGTAGATTGGTTGACGGAACTGTTTGTTTGTAAGCATGCTTTTTCCGTATAGAGAATGTGCATGTGACGTCACGAAGCCGTAAAGAACGAAGGGTAGGCAAAACATACGCATGCCTACTCTATAGTTAGCTGTGTTATGTGCTTATCATTCATATATTTTTTAAATAATTCGTCATATAATTTTGCCTTTCTTAATTGCAGCGGATAGTCCAAGGTAGGTCCTGATGCACCTGAGGCTCGGATTTTTAATTTTTTGAGACCCCGGCCTCCTGGAGCCCCTTTAAGATTTTTTCCCTATACTGTTAATAATTTGCCCAATTTTTATCCGATCCTCATCGTTTTTGGGGACTTTTTTCCATTTAGCTTTCACCCCCATTTCTACGTTCTAGTTATGACCTTGGCCCACTAGGGCCTGGTACGGGGCCCGTTGAATTTTTTGTTTTCTAAACTGTTAATAACTTGCCCCCTTTTAATCCGATTTTCTTAGTTTTTAGGGCCTTTTCTCCATTTAGTTATTCCCCCATTGCTACTTTCTAATTAGGACCCTTCATCTTAGGGCCCTGCTCAAAACTATCGGCTGGCCCCTTTTTGGGCCCCAATACTATAGTTCCCCTAAAAATCGTCGGATTCACTAACTTTTTTTTTCTAACAACTTAGAACTTCCAGCTACTACATGAACGACAAAAAAAAAATTCGGTGAAGATCCGGGCCCCTTGAAGTTTTTGTTCCCTAAATTGTTAATATACCTTGTCCCCTTTTAATCCGATTTTCGTTTTGGGGGCCTTTTCTCCATTTAACTTTTCCCCCATTTCTTCATTCCAGTTAGGAGCGTTCATCTTAGGGCCCTGCTTAAAACTATCAGCTGAACCCTTTTTGGGCCCCCTACTATACTTCCCCTGAAAATCCTCCGATTCACTAGCTTTTTTTTCCCTAATAACTTCGAACTTCCAGCTACTAAGCTACTAAATGAACAACAAAAACAAAAACAATGGAGAAGATCCGGGCCCCTCGAAGTTTTTGTTCCCTAAATTGTTAATACCTTATCCCTTTTTAATCCGATCTTCGTTTTGGGGGCCTTTTCTCCATTTAATTTTCCCCTCATTTCTCCATTCCAGTTAGGAGCGTTCATCTTAGGGCCCTGCTTAAAACTATCAGCTGACCCCTTTTTGGGCCCCCTACTATACTTCCCCTAAAAATCCTCCGATTCACTAGCTTTTTTTTCCTAATAACTTCGAACTTCCAGCTACTACATGAACAACAACAACAACAACAACAAAAATGGAGAAGATCCGGGCCCCTCGAAGTTTTTGTTCCCTAAATTGTTAATACCTTATCCCTCTTTAATCCGATCTTCGTTTTGGGGGGCGTTTTCTCCATTTAGTTATTTCCCCATTTCTACATTCCAGTTAGGACCGTTCATCTTACGGCCCTGCTCAAAACTATCAGCGGCCCCTTTTGGGCCCCCTACTATAGCTCCCTTAAAAATCGTCCAATTCGCTAGCTTTTTTTTCTAATAACTTCTTAGGATTTCCAGCTACTATATTAATGACCGAAAAATTTCTAGGACAAGATCCAGGGCCCCTGGGCCTCTTACGTTACCCATAACTTCTTAATTATGATACGTATCGAATCCGCTTAATGTTATTATTACTTCTAGGAAAAGGGCCGAAAATTTATATATGACATTTTTGATATCATTAAAAATGGCCTCAAGTGGTGGTGGGGGGGAGGGGGGAAGAATAGAAGTTTAAGAAGAAAAAAGTTCATAACTTTGTCAATTCACAAGTTATCAAATCCGCTAATTTATTAGAAATCCTCTTAATATTATCTACAACTTTTATATTGACAAGTTTTTTTTATAGAACCAACAAATACAGAAAAAAAATATTTGTGTGCTCCGCCTACGGACACAGGTAGATTTCGAAGTGAGCGGTCCCAACTGCCGCATCGTGGCAAAAAGGTAATTTCTTCTACATTCCCAATAAATAGGCTGCCCACGGTCTGCGTCTTCGAAATTTACTTGTGCCTGTAGACCGAGCTGTGAAGGATTTTTTTTAAATATCAATCTTCTTTTTCGGCATCAACTTACGTTTACTCACCACAGCCGTAAATTAGAAATCGCGTTACTGTTAAAGATAAGGGGTTAAGTTTAGATAGAGGGGGGGGGGGGAGGGATTTCATCCGTAAATTAAATATCGCGTTAATGTTAAAGGAAATTCGTTAAATTTACAGGGGGGCATATTCCACCGTCTGGGGACTCATTTTTTATTGGGTTCTAAAGGCTCGATTTCAACAGGGTTTGGTACATTCGACTCGATATCGAAAACTTGAGTTTTATTAATTTATTATCACGGGCGCTGGTCAGCTAGTTATTAATAAATGTTTGGTTCGATTTTGAGTAACTGAATTTCATCTTTTGTTACAAAATATTATTTTTCACAAAATGCCCCCCCCCCCCCCCCCAAAAAAAAAAAAAAAAAAAAAAAAAATCTGCATCGACACTTGATTAAATGCTTTTTAAATGGTTAGTTTTTTTTTAAAACATGGCATCTATTTTTTTTTTTTTTTTAGATTAAATTATATAATTCTCTTCTACAAAAAAAAAAAAAAAGAAAAAAAAAAAAAAAAAAGAAAAAAAAAAGAGTAAAATGTTTCTTTAACAAATATCGCCCTATAGTACTTCATTAAATGTTTCATATAAGTCGATTTTTTGTTTTGTCCTGTTTTTATACATATTATTAGAATAGTAAAAAAAAAATTTTTTTAACCTAAGGAGTGTTTATTTAGTATAAAAATTATTTCAGCTAATAAAACCGAATTCTGACAAAACACATGCTTCAGTTTCATAGATTTCCTTGTCATAATACCACATGTTAAAATTACATACATAAATTTTTAATTTTTTTTATGCAAAACCATTAATCTATACTCAGAAGTATGGAAATACATCATTTTAGTTACCGCTAGTGAGTGGATTTTTAGACAATCTTTGAAAAATTACAGACGATAGTACTTAGCTATATTTTGCAACTTTTCAATTTAGCACGTTGGAAACATGTTGTTTTATCTTATACTAAACTTTTATATTCTTAATTTTATTGAAAATTCATTGTAGTAATAGTAATTAACTATTTTTCCAGTTGCATACATTTTGTCATAACAATTTTCAATTGGCTGGCTGGTAAAATTTTCTTGTTAAATAATCTTTATTAGCAACAGAATCTAAGTTCTGCGCATAATCTGTTAAAACAAAATTTGTTTTAGAATAGATATGGTCCATAATTAATTGGGAATTCAAGCGCTCGAATACGCCATCTGGTGGAGAAAATATATAAATTCTCGCTTCAGGAAAATCCCTTGCAAGCCCATTGCATTACATGCATTTTTAATTTGTTCCTAATGATTATTTTTTTGCTCAATTTCAGATTTCATGTGATATTTGTATTTTGTGTTTGTATGACAAGGTAAAAATGATCGAAATTTGAATATCTAACATTTTCAAACGCGTTTACAATAAGGAAAGATCAGTTGACGTCACTCAGGGCAAAACTTTGACGTCACTCAGGGCAAAAGATGGTTTTGATTGGTGTACGAACAAGGACGAGTTTGTCTGATTGGCTGGGAGAGGGGGAGATTGATTGACGGGAGTGTTTGTTTGTAAACATGCCCTTTCCTTATAAATAATGTTTTCAATGGTACTTTAGCAGTAGTTAAAGGGACAATTTTCCTGTACCGACGGCTGCGATCAGCGCCTCTATAGGCCGTTTTAAGTCCCAATTAGCTTTCTCATAGGAAACAGTGCATTGAGCGGGGAACGTTTTGCCTACCACAAGCGGATTTGACTAGTGAGAAACCGGTTTGTTGACAAACATGCACATTCTCTATTGACGATACTCGCCACGGAGGAAGATACCAGGAGGAGAAAGTAGCGTTAAAAATTTACAATACAGCTTTTCTGCCGATAGATGGCGCTACGGTACGTCCTAGGCTACTTCTGCAACGCTTTTCAATGCGAAAAGCATTCATTTTTTTAAATGTTTTTTTTATGGAAAATCTGTACGTTAAAAAAGTCAAACAAGTAGAAATTTCATTAAATACAGTTTTCTTCACACCATGCATATATTTTTAAAGATATTTGGCGTTTCAATTGCTTCTTAAATTTTTTTTAAATAAGCGTTCATTCTGACCACAAAATAGCAGGATAGTCACTTATTAAAAACCATATATACTTAAAACTGTTTTCTTTAAATTTATTATTTAAATGAGTTCTTTTTCCTAGTTTTTTCATAATTTATAATCAATAAAATCTGTGTTAGTTGTAGGAAAACCTTACAAATTGCTATCTACATTGGCAGATTTTCATATTCAATCCAATTCTGCTTAGAATATCATTCAATTCAACAGCAGAGATTTTTTCTGTATTTTCAGTGGATTATATGTAATTGAAATTTGAAGTGAAAGGGGGGAGGGATAAAAAGATAAATCATAATCAAAGAAAGAATGCTTGAAATGTGCTCCTTAGTATGATAAAATTGTGTTAAAGGAAAAAAATGATGAAGAGTCTGGACAAGTTTAGGCCACATGACATCAGAAACATTATTCTATCCATGAATTTAATTAATTTATAGAGTAAAAGTATTTTAGGGCTTCACTCAAAAATGCAAGTGTACGAACTTATTTTTTTAAAAATGCCCCCCCCCCCCTCCCTCCCGTCCCAGCATATCTAGAGTGATTAAGGATTTATTTTAACAGTTAAATTTCCTGAAACTTCTTTATCTATTACTTGTAGTAAAAAGTAAGTGAAAAATGTAGTCTGCAGATTTACTAATTTCATTTCTATTATAAATCTAATTAATATTTCAGTATTTTTTATGTACAGAGTTGAATAATGAAATATTTTAAACTAAATATTTAAATCAAATATTTAAACTATAGTAATAACAATAGATTTTGAACAATTTGTGTCGCTTAAAAAATGTTATTTATTTGAATGGGGAGGGCTTGAGCCTCATAAGCCCCTTCTTTGTATATCTAGAGTAATTAAGGATTTATTTTAAAAGTTAATTTTCCTCAAACTACTAGATATATTACTTCTAGTAAAAAGTAAGTGAAAAATATAGTCTGCAGATTTACTAATTTCATTTCTACTATAAATCTAATTAATATTTCAGTATTTTTTATGTACAGAGTTGAATAATGAAATATTTAAATCAAATGTTTAAACTATATTAAATAAAATAGATTTTTAACAATTTGTGTCTCTTAAATTTTTTCTTTATTTGAATGGGGAGGGTTCGAGCCCCATAAGCCCCTCCTTTGTATATCTAGAGTAATTAAGGATATTTTTTAAAAGTTAATTTTCCTGAAACTACATGATATATTACTTAGTAAGTGAAAAATGTTATCTGCAGATTTACTAATTTGATTTCTACTATAAATCTAATTAATATCCACAGTATTTTTTCATCATTAATTTGTATAATTGCCAGATTATAAAATATGAAAGGAAGAGTTAAAAAAATATTAATGTTGCTTAATATTAAAAATGTTATTAACCAAATGAAATTTATTAAAAGCATCCTCTGTTTTCAAATTTCTAAATGGTGTCCATATCTTATGATGTGTATATATATATTTTTTTCAAAGTACCCAATCCAAAGTGGAGAAGTTTTTATGTATCATATTAATACATATAATGCTGAAATTCGTGTATTCGAATATGCATATAGTATTTAAAAGAGTAGACACAAGAGTGCAGATACTCTGCGCGGGATCGGCTAGTATGTATATAATAGAAATAGCTAAACGTTTTTATTACATCTAATTTTGTATGTTATGATACGAAAGTTCCTTTATACATCCTATAAAATAATATAATCTGAAATTAACGATGTATATTTCTTAAAAAATATGTTATAAAATCTATTTAGAAGTAAAAAGAAAATAACCAACTAAGAAAACAACGTTCTTTTAATAATGTACTATATTTACAATTAATTGTTAGCATTTTTGTACACCGTCCCCTCCTTCGACTTTAATATGTGATATATATTTTTCAATAATATAAAATGAAAGGATTAATATCAAAATACCCAGAAAAATTCATTAAATCATTATTAACAAGACAATAGTTCTGTAGTCCAACAAATACTCATATATTAAAAATTGTCTGATGGGGAGGGTGATTGTTTTTCTAAAATATTTTACTAAAATTGTTTTCATTATATGAATTAATTAATAACATTTCAAAATTAATTAAATTGTTACTTTTTTATAACTAATTTAACAATTACTTCTTTAAAAACTATTAAACGAGTATGAACTATTCTGTTACAGGGTCAATGCAAATGCAAAATTCTTTAATTACTATATTCATTTGTTATTAACTTCATTAGGATGTATCGAAATGATTAGGATACTAAGGATAAATATGCTGTTTATTTATTTATTTGTTAGTTTGTAATATTTTTCTAGCTCTTTAAACATAGATAAGGAATAATATATTGCTGTTTGTGAATTATAAACTGTAACAGAGTATTAATATATGTACATATATATATATATATATATATATATATATATATACAGGGTGTTCCGTTAAAGGGGTCCAATATTAATAGGGGTAATAGAGGAGATCACATGGAGCATAAATCAGTATATAAAGCCTGGTCGGATCTCAATAGTTTTCAAGTTACAGCAAATAGAATGAAAATTCGGAAAATTGTAAAAGAACCCTCATTGCTAAACTATCGATAACGCTACATAAAAACGAAACACATATTTAGAAAGAGCAGAAAAAAACCTACAAAATGACATCAATTGTATTAAAATAGCAATATTTATTGACGAGTTACAAGCCCTGAAACAGTGAAAAAAGTACGAAATCCAATATACATCAAAATATTTAATCGTTAATTCAAAAAAGACAACTCTAGCTACAACAAGGAAAATGTAGTAAAATTTGGTCCATTCCGAAAACTTTCGAAAAAACTTACAATGAACCATATCGGTTTAATTGTGTGAGAGAAATTAATCAGTTTCTTAGTTACAACTCCGCTTTCTTTGACACTAGCAAAGGTTAAACTCCGCCCATCACGATTGGAAACACCGCCTTTTTAATTACTCTCAACTATACATTTTCGATCATGCTTCTTCTGAGATGCAACATTTTTAATTATTAAAGAGTTGAATGAACCAAAATAACTTTACAATAATAGTCTACATTTTAAAGTGGTCTTTTATTGATATAAAGCTTAAGTTAAATTCCTTAAAATTAAACTGGTGGTGAAAATTCGGAAATAATTAAAAATATTGCGATTTGTAACTATGCAAGAAGTTTCAGTACATGTTTTACATGGACAATTATTGTATGTATATGTGCATCATAATTTATGATAGGAAATAATAATAACAAATAGCATAATAATTTTATTAATTATAAATTTAAAAAAGACACTAAATTTTAAATTAATTCATACAAACTTTGTAATTTACAATTTGAGTACACCACAGTCTGTGACTTACAAAATACTGTGCCAAAAAGTGTTGAAAATAAAAGAAAAATGACAAATAAAGAATTACATTCCACGTACTTTATGACATATGTGAAGCATAGTCTTCTGGCCTGCGCTGCACAGTTCAATGTCGGAAGGCAGACGAACGGACATTATTATAATAGGTGTTCGAAGTTGCGCCCATTAACAGAATCTCACAGCCGACAGCGACGTCGTAAAGATTGGCGAACACGCCGAAAAACTCCGACGGAGTTGGGAATGTCTCCTGCAGCGACAACGATTCGCGCTAGTAAATCCTCCGGTGTATCCACAGGCGTTTCATACACCAGCGATTTAAGGTGTCCCCAAACAAAAAAGTCTAACGGATTGAGGTCTGGAGAGCGTGCAGGCCAAGCAACAGGTCCACTGCGTCCAATCCATTTCCCAGGATATGTTGAATTGAGGTGATTGCGAACACCTATGAAAAAATGTGCCGGTGCGCCATCGTGCATAAACCACATATTGTGGCGCAATGTTGCTGGCACATTTTGCAGTAACTGCGGTAAGATATCCCGTAGGAAAACCAAGTACGTACTGCCATTGAGTACATCTGGGAGTAAATATGGTCCTATGAGATAATCGCCGAGGACACCTGCCCATATGTTCACACTGAACTTTTGTTGTGCGTTCGACGGGAAAACAGTGTGCGGATTTGTAAATGACCATGTGTGCATATTGTGCGTGTTTACCACGCCCTCTCTCGTAAATGTTGCTTCATCAGTAAATAAAATATTTTCCAGAAATTGTGGATTATTTTCTGTTACATTAAGCAACCAGCGTACGAATTCTGTCCGCTGAGCACAATCTGTTACTGATAACAGTTGTACCCGCTGCACATGAAAGGGGTGCATGTTTTCTGCACGCAGAACACGCCACACACTTTGGTGAGAAACACCGACTTCAGACGCAGCAGCTCGTGTACTCGTGGAGGGGTTATCTTTAAAAATATTCAGTACATCTTCTTCCATTGCAGGTGTTCGTACATGTCGAGGATTCCCTGCATCAATGCTTGCTGTATTAAACGATCCAGTCTCCCGTAATCGTCTATCGATTTTTATGAAGAGTTTCGAACTTGGGCAACGTCTCCTTGGAAATTGCTCACGGTACATGCGCTGTGCTAGACATGCATTTCCATGAGCTTGCCCGTACATCAGATGCATGTCCGCATATTCTTCGTTAGAGTATTCCGGCATAATTATTATACATCAACTTACTACAATCCCACTTACAACAGCCTCCCTTTAACATAACGCCCACTGATGACTGCTGTTTTATTACACTTTTCTTCCTATACACATAGAAAATTTGCATAAAAAGTACTTCTTCTTCATCATCCTGAAAGTTCATGGAGGAAACGCAGCAGTCACGGAGTTTGCTTTAAGACAAGGCGAGAGCTGCAAAATATGTCATTCACTTGACCAGACTGAATAATGAAAGGGTATTGATAGAGGTTGATCAGAAATGTATAATTGAAAGATATTAAAACGGGGTGTTTACAATCGTCATGGGTGGAGTTTCGCTCTTTCCGAGCGTGCAACAGTACAGAGTTGTAACTAGGGAACTGCTTGATATCTCCCATACAATTAAACTGATATGGTTTATTGTCAGCTTCTTCGAAAGCTTTCGGAATGGACCAAATTTTATAACATTTTCCTTGATGTAGGTAGAGTTGAATTTTTGGAATTAACGATTAACTATTTTGCTAAATATTTGATTTTGTATTTTTTCACTGTTTCAGAGCTTGTAACTCGCCATTAATTCTCAATATTCTAAAACAACTTATGTCATTTCGTAGGATTTTTTCTGCTCTTTCTAAATATGTGCTTCGTTTTTATGTAGCATTATCGATAGTTTAGCAATGAGGGTTTTTTTACAAATTTCCGATTTTTCATTCTATTTGCTGTAACTTGAAAATTATTGAGATCCGGCCAGGCATTATATACTGATTTATGCTCCGTGTGATCTCCTCTATTACCCCTATTAATATTGGACCCCTTTAACGGAACACCCTGTATATATATACATTTGCACAAAAAATGACGAACGGTCGCATCAGAGTCCGCATTGCACTTAACAACTTAAAACTTAACACTTTTGAAAGTGTCGAAGTGTTTTTTTTTTTTTTTTGCAATAGAAAGAAATATTTAAAAAGTAATTAATACAATAAAATAGGTTTTTTTTTTTTTTTTTTTTTTTTAAATTTTGCTACGAGAAGATTTTCCAAGTTTTAAGGTTCGAACAACAGGCTTCCATAAATATAACATTTTTCTTTAAAAAGAAGAAAAAACAGTTTTACGGTGTTTCAGTTAAGCCGATTTTCGGATAACCGGGATACGGATAATCGGGATTCTACTGTATTAAGATTTTAAACTTTTACTGCTAGAGGGTTAATGGGTAGGGCGAGGCATTAGAAGAAGTAAAAAATTTCAACAAATCGCAGTTCATATTATTAATGTTGTTGTCTTTCGCAGAATTTGTAAAATTTTTGTGTTTAATTAAATCAAAATCTCTGTAAAGAAATTGCGACAAAACTATATGTACCCTGTTTTTACAATCAAAATTCAAAATATTACATTTGGGTAAATAATCTTTTGAATTTTTTTACAAAGTGGTCAAATAATTTTTAAGATAACAAGCTTCTAAACTTTCATAAATATTGAAAATTGAAGCTACCCGACCCTTAATTTACTTAAACATAATCTATCCATGAATTAATTTTATTACACTTTTGATAAACTAATAATTGAGTAGCAAATTTGATAATTGTAAGTAAAAATTCGATGGTACTAACTGAATAATTTTATCCGGTAGGCAAAAATACGTCTCATACCGGTAAAATTATGTAGCTTTACTCTTAATATATTTTAGGAGGATTCATCTAATGAAGAAAATCCCATTCCAATTGGTTCATGCGTGACACCCTCTTTCTTCACTGGAAGGAAGACCTGGTGTGTCCGAATCTATAATATCAGTTTACAGCAACGGCTATGACAGGAGTGCAAGGTACATAGAGTACTGTCTACTTGATAGCACAAGCCTCTGGAGGCCTCCGTGCTCAGTCTACTTGGGTATTTTCATTCGATCGTACGTCGGGAGCTTACGCTCCAATTCAACCAATCAACGTTCACCGTATAAACTTGCACTCGAATTTTTCACCTATTGATAAAAATAATATGGTAGACACATTTTTCTAACAAATCACAGCACTTATTGCATTTCGTCGCCATAAAGGGAATTTAAAACTTCACCAAGGGTAACTTGAATTCATTTCAAGCATTACGTTGTTACTTCATCTAATTTTGTATGTTATGCTACGACGTTTATTTTATATATCACATAAAACAACGTAAATTTAACTTAACGATGTAGTATTTTAAAAAAAATATTTTATAAAATGTACTGGTTGTCATTTGCCCCATTACATTAATATCTATATATATATATTACGCTATCGTACGTGGCACAGAAATCGCGATTATTTATCATTTGCCGATGGCAACGAGAGGTTTGTTTTCACTAATTTGCGAATATTAAGAAAAGTATTTGAGGTATCGATTTAAAAGTCCACAAACATATGCAGAAAATTTTTTTGCATCCAAAAATACAATTTTTGTAAAAATTGGCTGGCAATTTTTCTTATTTATTTTTAAAAACTAACTACTTTCTAAAAAGGAAAGAAAATAAAGTGCGAAATCAAACAAAGAAACGCGCAATTTTGTTATTAATTGAAACATTAACTCCATTGTTGTACTTTATGCAGTTTAACCTCATTGTTTTCCGCATAGTTATGACGTCAATGTTACGGATGCACATACGTGTTATTTATAATATAGATTGAGTAATAACAAATAAATAATAATACTAAATGAATAAAACAATCTTATTAGGTGGAGATTTCCGTCAAGTCAGTCCTACCTCTCATTTTTAAAGGGTCAAGATCAATAACAGTTTCAAGTTGCATAAAGAAGAGAAGATTTTACATTATGCAACGTACAGAAAATATGCGTGCCCTTCAAACAGAGAGAGAGAATTAACAAGTTGGCTGTTACAGTTTAGCGAGTGTCAAAGTGGGGAAACTATTAAGTCGCCCGCAATTTGCTATCCAGATATACAAGATCCAGTGCAGCAACTTTTCAGTAACATTTATTTTTTAACGGTGACATCTCAAAAGCCATACTAACAGTGACAAAGAATTTGTCAATTGAAATTAATAATCGTGTTTTACAATGTATGCCAAGACAGGAACTTAAAGGGCTTATGAAAGACTGACACCATAATAAGTTATGATCCACAAGATCAACTTGCATAAACTGAAGAACTTTTTAACAGTTTAACACCAATTGGAATGCCACGTCATAAACTGAAATTAAAGCCAGGAGCTATCATAATGTTACTAAGAAATGTATTACCTGCTAAAGTTCTGTGCAATGGTACAAGACTTAAAGTTAGTAAGTTGCACAATAATGTTATTGAAGCACACACACACACACACAAAAATTATTGCAATATTAATGTAACTTTTCTCATTTCTAGAATACCACTTATTACATCAAACAATAATATGCCTTTTTCATTTAAGAGTATACAATTTCCTATCCGATCAGCGTTTTCAATGATTATAAATAAAGCCAAGCGTCAAACTTTTGAAAAAAATTGCTTAGATTTGTCGAAACCAGTTTTTAGTTATGGGCCGTTGTATGTGGTCTTTCAAGAATTAAATCTTTTGATTCAGTTACTGCAGTATCGCCGAGCTCTGAAGTTTACAATTGAATTTATAAAAGCGTTTTCGATGGAAAAAAAAAATATATATTTATGTATTTTCCTAACTGTAAATGGTGTAGATATTTTCAACATATGTATGCATTTTTTTTTTAATTTTAAAGAGGACCCAGCAATTATTGTGTGCATGGAAAGGATTTTATATGCACGATGCTGAAAAAATACCTCTGTTTTCAAATTTCTAAATGGTGTCCATATCTTATGATGTGTATATATATATATTTTTCAAAGTACCCAATCCAAAGTGGAGAAGTTTTTATGTATCATATTAATACATATAATGCTGAAATTCGTGTATTCGAATATGCATATAGTATTTAAAAGAGTAGACACAAGAGTGCAGATACTCTGCGCGGGATCGGCTAGTATGTATATAATAGAAATAGCTAAACGTTTTTATTACATCTAATTTTGTATGTTATGATACGAAAGTTCGTTTATACATCCTATAAAATAATATAATCTGAAATTAACGATGTATATTTCTTAAAAAATATGTTATAAAATCTATTTTGAAGTAAAAAGAAAATAACCAACTAAGAAAACAACGTTCTTTTAATAATGTACTATATTTACAATTAATTGTTAGCATTTTTGTACACCGTCCCCTCCTTCGACTTTAATATGTGATATATATTTTTCAATAATATAAAATGAAAGGATTAATATCAAAATACCCAGAAAAATTCATTAAATCATTATTAACAAGACAATAGTTCTGTAGTCCAACAAATACTCATATATTAAAAATTGTCTGATGGGGAGGGTGATTGTTTTTCTAAAATATTTTACTAAAATTGTTTTCATTATATGAATTAATTAATAACATTTCAAAATTAATTAAATTGTTACTTTTTTATAACTAATTTAACAATTACTTCTTTAAAAACTATTAAACGAGTATGAACTATTCTGTTACAGGGTAAATGCAAATGCAAAATTCTTTAATTACTATATTCATTTGTTATTAACTTCATTAGGATGTATCGAAATGATTAGGATACTAAGGATAAATATGCTGTTTATTTATTTATTTGTTAGTTTGTAATATTTTTCTAGCTCTTTAAACATAGATAAGGAATAATATATTGCTGTTTGTGAATTATAAACTGTAACAGAGTATTAATATATGTACATATATATATATATATATATATATATATATATACAGGGTGTTCCGTTAAAGGGGTCCAATATTAATAGGGGTAATAGAGGAGATCACATGGAGCATAAATCAGTATATAAAGCCTGGTCGGATCTCAATAGTTTTCAAGTTACAGCAAATAGAATGAAAATTCGGAAAATTGTAAAAGAACCCTCATTGCTAAACTATCGATAACGCTACATAAAAACGAAACACATATTTAGAAAGAGCAGAAAAAAACCTACAAAATGACATCAATTGTATTAAAATAGCAATATTTATTGACGAGTTACAAGCCCTGAAACAGTGAAAAAAGTACGAAATCCAATATACATCAAAATATTTAATCGTTAATTCAAAAAAGACAACTCTAGCTACAACAAGGAAAATGTAGTAAAATTTGGTCCATTCCGAAAACTTTCGAAAAAACTTACAATGAACCATATCGGTTTAATTGTGTGAGAGAAATTAATCAGTTTCTTAGTTACAACTCCGCTTTCTTTGACACTAGCAAAGGTTAAACTCCGCCCATCACGATTGGAAACACCGCCTTTTTAATTACTCTCAACTATACATTTTCGATCATGCTTCTTCTGAGATGCAACATTTTTAATTATTAAAGAGTTGAATGAACCAAAATAACTTTACAATAATAGTCTACATTTTAAAGTGGTCTTTTATTGATATAAAGCTTAAGTTAAATTCCTTAAAATTAAACTGGTGGTGAAAATTCGGAAATAATTAAAAATATTGCGATTTGTAACTATGCAAGAAGTTTCAGTACATGTTTTACATGGACAATTATTGTATGTATATGTGCATCATAATTTATGATAGGAAATAATAATAACAAATAGCATAATAATTTTATTAATTATAAATTTAAAAAAGACACTAAATTTTAAATTAATTCATACAAACTTTGTAATTTACAATTTGAGTACACCACAGTCTGTGACTTACAAAATACTGTGCCAAAAAGTGTTGAAAATAAAAGAAAAATGACAAATAAAGAATTACATTCCACGTACTTTATGACATATGTGAAGCATAGTCTTCTGGCCTGCGCTGCACAGTTCAATGTCGGAAGGCAGACGAACGGACATTATTATAATAGGTGTTCGAAGTTGCGCCTATTAACAGAATCTCACAGCCGACAGCGACGTCGTAAAGATTGGCGAACACGCCGAAAAACTCCGACGGAGTTGGGAATGTCTCCTGCAGCGACAACGATTCGCGCTAGTAAATCCTCCGGTGTATCCACAGGCGTTTCATACACCAGCGATTTAAGGTGTCCCCAAACAAAAAAGTCTAACGGATTGAGGTCTGGAGAGCGTGCAGGCCAAGCAACAGGTCCACTGCGTCCAATCCATTTCCCAGGATATGTTGAATTGAGGTGATTGCGAACACCTATGAAAAAATGTGCCGGTGCGCCATCGTGCATAAACCACATATTGTGGCGCAATGTTGCTGGCACATTTTGCAGTAACTGCGGTAAGATATCCCGTAGGAAAACCAAGTACGTACTGCCATTGAGTACATCTGGGAGTAAATATGGTCCTATGAGATAATCGCCGAGGACACCTGCCCATATGTTCACACTGAACTTTTGTTGTGCGTTCGACGGGAAAACAGTGTGCGGATTTGTATATGACCATGTGTGCATATTGTGCGTGTTTACCACGCCCTCTCTCGTAAATGTTGCTTCATCAGTAAATAAAATATTTTCCAGAAATTGTGGATTATTTTCTGTTACATTAAGCAATCAGCGTACGAATTCTGTCCGCTGAGCACAATCTGTTACTGATAACAGTTGTACCCGCTGCACATGAAAGGGGTGCATGTTTTCTGCACGCAGAACACGCCACACACTTTGGTGAGAAACACCGACTTCAGACGCAGCAGCTCGTGTACTCGTGGAGGGGTTATCTTTAAAAATATTCAGTACATCTTCTTCCATTGCAGGTGTTCGTACATGTCGAGGATTCCCTGCATCAATGCTTGCTGTATTAAACGATCCAGTCTCCCGTAATCGTCTATCGATTTTTATGAAGAGTTTCGAACTTGGGCAACGTCTCCTTGGAAATTGCTCACGGTACATGCGCTGTGCTAGACATGCATTTCCATGAGCTTGCCCGTACATCAGATGCATGTCCGCATATTCTTCGTTAGAGTATTCCGGCATAATTATTATACATCAACTTACTACAATCCCACTTACAACAGCCTCCCTTTAACATAACGCCCACTGATGACTGCTGTTTTATTACACTTTTCTTCCTATACACATAGAAAATTTGCATAAAAAGTACTTCTTCTTCATCATCCTGAAAGTTCATGGAGGAAACGCAGCAGTCACGGAGTTTGCTTTAAGACAAGGCGAGAGCTGCAAAATATGTCATTCACTTGACCAGACTGAATAATGAAAGGGTATTGATAGAGGTTGATCAGAAATGTATAATTGAAAGATATTAAAACGGGGTGTTTACAATCGTCATGGGTGGAGTTTCGCTCTTTCCGAGCGTGCAACAGTACAGAGTTGTAACTAGGGAACTGCTTGATATCTCCCATACAATTAAACTGATATGGTTTATTGTCAGCTTCTTCGAAAGCTTTCGGAATGGACCAAATTTTATAACATTTTCCTTGATGTAGGTAGAGTTGAATTTTTGGAATTAACGATTAACTATTTTGCTAAATATTTGATTTTGTATTTTTTCACTGTTTCAGAGCTTGTAACTCGCCATTAATTCTCAATATTCTAAAACAACTTATGTCATTTCGTAGGATTTTTTCTGCTCTTTCTAAATATGTGCTTCGTTTTTATGTAGCATTATCGATAGTTTAGCAATGAGGGTTTTTTTACAAATTTCCGATTTTTCATTCTATTTGCTGTAACTTGAAAATTATTGAGATCCGGCCAGGCATTATATACTGATTTATGCTCCGTGTGATCTCCTCTATTACCCCTATTAATATTGGACCCCTTTAACGGAACACCCTGTATATATATACATTTGCACAAAAAATGACGAACGGTCGCATCAGAGTCCGCATTGCACTTAACAACTTAAAACTTAACACTTTTGAAAGTGTCGAAGTGTTTTTTTTTTTTTTTTTTTGCAATAGAAAGAAATATTTAAAAAGTAATTAATACAATAAAATAGGTTTTTTTTTTTTTTTTTTTTTTTTAAATTTTGCTACGAGAAGATTTTCCAAGTTTTAAGGTTCGAACAACAGGCTTCCATAAATATAACATTTTTCTTTAAAAAGAAGAAAAAACAGTTTTACGGTGTTTCAGTTAAGCCGATTTTCGGATAACCGGGATACGGATAATCGGGATTCTACTGTATTAAGATTTTAAACTTTTACTGCTAGAGGGTTAATGGGTAGGGCGAGGCATTAGAAGAAGTAAAAAATTTCAACAAATCGCAGTTCATATTATTAATGTTGTTGTCTTTCGCAGAATTTGTAAAATTTTTGTGTTTAATTAAATCAAAATCTCTGTAAAGAAATTGCGACAAAACTATATGTACCCTGTTTTTACAATCAAAATTCAAAATATTACATTTGGGTAAATAATCTTTTGAATTTTTTTACAAAGTGGTCAAATAATTTTTAAGATAACAAGCTTCTAAACTTTCATAAATATTGAAAATTGAAGCTACCCGACCCTTAATTTACTTAAACATAATCTATCCATGAATTAATTTTATTACACTTTTGATAAACTAATAATTGAGTAGCAAATTTGATAATTGTAAGTAAAAATTCGATGGTACTAACTGAATAATTTTATCCGGTAGGCAAAAATACGTCTCATACCGGTAAAATTATGTAGCTTTACTCTTAATATATTTTAGGAGGATTCATCTAATGAAGAAAATCCCATTCCAATTGGTTCATGCGTGACACCCTCTTTCTTCACTGGAAGGAAGACCTGGTGTGTCCGAATCTATAATATCAGTTTACAGCAACGGCTATGACAGGAGTGCAAGGTACATAGAGTACTGTCTACTTGATAGCACAAGCCTCTGGAGGCCTCCGTGCTCAGTCTACTTGGGTATTTTCATTCGATCGTACGTCGGGAGCTTACGCTCCAATTCAACCAATCAACGTTCACCGTATAAACTTGCACTCGAATTTTTCACCTATTGATAAAAATAATATGGTAGACACATTTTTCTAACAAATCACAGCACTTATTGCATTTCGTCGCCATAAAGGGAATTTAAAACTTCACCAAGGGTAACTTGAATTCATTTCAAGCATTACGTTGTTACTTCATCTAATTTTGTATGTTATGCTACGACGTTTATTTTATATATCACATAAAACAACGTAAATTTAACTTAACGATGTAGTATTTTAAAAAAAATATTTTATAAAATGTACTGGTTGTCATTTGCCCCATTACATTAATATCTATATATATATATTACGCTATCGTACGTGGCACAGAAATCGCGATTATTTATCATTTGCCGATGGCAACGAGAGGTTTGTTTTCACTAATTTGCGAATATTAAGAAAAGTATTTGAGGTATCGATTTAAAAGTCCACAAACATATGCAGAAAATTTTTTTGCATCCAAAAATACAATTTTTGTAAAAATTGGCTGGCAATTTTTCTTATTTATTTTTAAAAACTAACTACTTTCTAAAAAGGAAAGAAAATAAAGTGCGAAATCAAACAAAGAAACGCGCAATTTTGTTATTAATTGAAACATTAACTCCATTGTTGTACTTTATGCAGTTTAACCTCATTGTTTTCCGCATAGTTATGACGTCAATGTTACGGATGCACATACGTGTTATTTATAATATAGATTGAGTAATAACAAATAAATAATAATACTAAATGAATAAAACAATCTTATTAGGTGGAGATTTCCGTCAAGTCAGTCCTACCTCTCATTTTTAAAGGGTCAAGATCAATAACAGTTTCAAGTTGCATAAAGAAGAGAAGATTTTACATTATGCAACGTACAGAAAATATGCGTGCCCTTCAAACAGAGAGAGAGAATTAACAAGTTGGCTGTTACAGTTTAGCGAGTGTCAAAGTGGGGAAACTATTAAGTCGCCCGCAATTTGCTATCCAGATATACAAGATCCAGTGCAGCAACTTTTCAGTAACATTTATTTTTTAACGGTGACATCTCAAAAGCCATACTAACAGTGACAAAGAATTTGTCAATTGAAATTAATAATCGTGTTTTACAATGTATGCCAAGACAGGAACTTAAAGGGCTTATGAAAGACTGACACCATAATAAGTTATGATCCACAAGATCAACTTGCATAAACTGAAGAACTTTTTAACAGTTTAACACCAATTGGAATGCCACGTCATAAACTGAAATTAAAGCCAGGAGCTATCATAATGTTACTAAGAAATGTATTACCTGCTAAAGTTCTGTGCAATGGTACAAGACTTAAAGTTAGTAAGTTGCACAATAATGTTATTGAAGCACACACACACACACACAAAAATTATTGCAATATTAATGTAACTTTTCTCATTTCTAGAATACCACTTATTACATCAAACAATAATATGCCTTTTTCATTTAAGAGTATACAATTTCCTATCCGATCAGCGTTTTCAATGATTATAAATAAAGCCAAGCGTCAAACTTTTGAAAAAAATTGCTTAGATTTGTCGAAACCAGTTTTTAGTTATGGGCCGTTGTATGTGGTCTTTCAAGAATTAAATCTTTTGATTCAGTTACTGCAGTATCGCCGAGCTCTGAAGTTTACAATTGAATTTATAAAAGCGTTTTCGATGGAAAAAAAAAATATATATTTATGTATTTTCCTAACTGTAAATGGTGTAGATATTTTCAACATATGTATGCATTTTTTTTTTAATTTTAAAGAGGACCCAGCAATTATTGTGTGCATGGAAAGGATTTTATATGCACGATGCTGAAAAAATACCTCTGTTTTCAAATTTCTAAATGGTGTCCATATCTTATGATGTGTATATATATATATTTTTCAAAGTACCCAATCCAAAGTGGAGAAGTTTTTATGTATCATATTAATACATATAATGCTGAAATTCGTGTATTCGAATATGCATATAGTATTTAAAAGAGTAGACACAAGAGTGCAGATACTCTGCGCGGGATCGGCTAGTATGTATATAATAGAAATAGCTAAACGTTTTTATTACATCTAATTTTGTATGTTATGATACGAAAGTTCGTTTATACATCCTATAAAATAATATAATCTGAAATTAACGATGTATATTTCTTAAAAAATATGTTATAAAATCTATTTTGAAGTAAAAAGAAAATAACCAACTAAGAAAACAACGTTCTTTTAATAATGTACTATATTTACAATTAATTGTTAGCATTTTTGTACACCGTCCCCTCCTTCGACTTTAATATGTGATATATATTTTTCAATAATATAAAATGAAAGGATTAATATCAAAATACCCAGAAAAATTCATTAAATCATTATTAACAAGACAATAGTTCTGTAGTCCAACAAATACTCATATATTAAAAATTGTCTGATGGGGAGGGTGATTGTTTTTCTAAAATATTTTACTAAAATTGTTTTCATTATATGAATTAATTAATAACATTTCAAAATTAATTAAATTGTTACTTTTTTATAACTAATTTAACAATTACTTCTTTAAAAACTATTAAACGAGTATGAACTATTCTGTTACAGGGTAAATGCAAATGCAAAATTCTTTAATTACTATATTCATTTGTTATTAACTTCATTAGGATGTATCGAAATGATTAGGATACTAAGGATAAATATGCTGTTTATTTATTTATTTGTTAGTTTGTAATATTTTTCTAGCTCTTTAAACATAGATAAGGAATAATATATTGCTGTTTGTGAATTATAAACTGTAACAGAGTATTAATATATGTACATATATATATATATATATATATATATATATACAGGGTGTTCCGTTAAAGGGGTCCAATATTAATAGGGGTAATAGAGGAGATCACATGGAGCATAAATCAGTATATAAAGCCTGGTCGGATCTCAATAGTTTTCAAGTTACAGCAAATAGAATGAAAATTCGGAAAATTGTAAAAGAACCCTCATTGCTAAACTATCGATAACGCTACATAAAAACGAAACACATATTTAGAAAGAGCAGAAAAAAACCTACAAAATGACATCAATTGTATTAAAATAGCAATATTTATTGACGAGTTACAAGCCCTGAAACAGTGAAAAAAGTACGAAATCCAATATACATCAAAATATTTAATCGTTAATTCAAAAAAGACAACTCTAGCTACAACAAGGAAAATGTAGTAAAATTTGGTCCATTCCGAAAACTTTCGAAAAAACTTACAATGAACCATATCGGTTTAATTGTGTGAGAGAAATTAATCAGTTTCTTAGTTACAACTCCGCTTTCTTTGACACTAGCAAAGGTTAAACTCCGCCCATCACGATTGGAAACACCGCCTTTTTAATTACTCTCAACTATACATTTTCGATCATGCTTCTTCTGAGATGCAACATTTTTAATTATTAAAGAGTTGAATGAACCAAAATAACTTTACAATAATAGTCTACATTTTAAAGTGGTCTTTTATTGATATAAAGCTTAAGTTAAATTCCTTAAAATTAAACTGGTGGTGAAAATTCGGAAATAATTAAAAATATTGCGATTTGTAACTATGCAAGAAGTTTCAGTACATGTTTTACATGGACAATTATTGTATGTATATGTGCATCATAATTTATGATAGGAAATAATAATAACAAATAGCATAATAATTTTATTAATTATAAATTTAAAAAAGACACTAAATTTTAAATTAATTCATACAAACTTTGTAATTTACAATTTGAGTACACCACAGTCTGTGACTTACAAAATACTGTGCCAAAAAGTGTTGAAAATAAAAGAAAAATGACAAATAAAGAATTACATTCCACGTACTTTATGACATATGTGAAGCATAGTCTTCTGGCCTGCGCTGCACAGTTCAATGTCGGAAGGCAGACGAACGGACATTATTATAATAGGTGTTCGAAGTTGCGCCTATTAACAGAATCTCACAGCCGACAGCGACGTCGTAAAGATTGGCGAACACGCCGAAAAACTCCGACGGAGTTGGGAATGTCTCCTGCAGCGACAACGATTCGCGCTAGTAAATCCTCCGGTGTATCCACAGGCGTTTCATACACCAGCGATTTAAGGTGTCCCCAAACAAAAAAGTCTAACGGATTGAGGTCTGGAGAGCGTGCAGGCCAAGCAACAGGTCCACTGCGTCCAATCCATTTCCCAGGATATGTTGAATTGAGGTGATTGCGAACACCTATGAAAAAATGTGCCGGTGCGCCATCGTGCATAAACCACATATTGTGGCGCAATGTTGCTGGCACATTTTGCAGTAACTGCGGTAAGATATCCCGTAGGAAAACCAAGTACGTACTGCCATTGAGTACATCTGGGAGTAAATATGGTCCTATGAGATAATCGCCGAGGACACCTGCCCATATGTTCACACTGAACTTTTGTTGTGCGTTCGACGGGAAAACAGTGTGCGGATTTGTATATGACCATGTGTGCATATTGTGCGTGTTTACCACGCCCTCTCTCGTAAATGTTGCTTCATCAGTAAATAAAATATTTTCCAGAAATTGTGGATTATTTTCTGTTACATTAAGCAATCAGCGTACGAATTCTGTCCGCTGAGCACAATCTGTTACTGATAACAGTTGTACCCGCTGCACATGAAAGGGGTGCATGTTTTCTGCACGCAGAACACGCCACACACTTTGGTGAGAAACACCGACTTCAGACGCAGCAGCTCGTGTACTCGTGGAGGGGTTATCTTTAAAAATATTCAGTACATCTTCTTCCATTGCAGGTGTTCGTACATGTCGAGGATTCCCTGCATCAATGCTTGCTGTATTAAACGATCCAGTCTCCCGTAATCGTCTATCGATTTTTATGAAGAGTTTCGAACTTGGGCAACGTCTCCTTGGAAATTGCTCACGGTACATGCGCTGTGCTAGACATGCATTTCCATGAGCTTGCCCGTACATCAGATGCATGTCCGCATATTCTTCGTTAGAGTATTCCGGCATAATTATTATACATCAACTTACTACAATCCCACTTACAACAGCCTCCCTTTAACATAACGCCCACTGATGACTGCTGTTTTATTACACTTTTCTTCCTATACACATAGAAAATTTGCATAAAAAGTACTTCTTCTTCATCATCCTGAAAGTTCATGGAGGAAACGCAGCAGTCACGGAGTTTGCTTTAAGACAAGGCGAGAGCTGCAAAATATGTCATTCACTTGACCAGACTGAATAATGAAAGGGTATTGATAGAGGTTGATCAGAAATGTATAATTGAAAGATATTAAAACGGGGTGTTTACAATCGTCATGGGTGGAGTTTCGCTCTTTCCGAGCGTGCAACAGTACAGAGTTGTAACTAGGGAACTGCTTGATATCTCCCATACAATTAAACTGATATGGTTTATTGTCAGCTTCTTCGAAAGCTTTCGGAATGGACCAAATTTTATAACATTTTCCTTGATGTAGGTAGAGTTGAATTTTTGGAATTAACGATTAACTATTTTGCTAAATATTTGATTTTGTATTTTTTCACTGTTTCAGAGCTTGTAACTCGCCATTAATTCTCAATATTCTAAAACAACTTATGTCATTTCGTAGGATTTTTTCTGCTCTTTCTAAATATGTGCTTCGTTTTTATGTAGCATTATCGATAGTTTAGCAATGAGGGTTTTTTTACAAATTTCCGATTTTTCATTCTATTTGCTGTAACTTGAAAATTATTGAGATCCGGCCAGGCATTATATACTGATTTATGCTCCGTGTGATCTCCTCTATTACCCCTATTAATATTGGACCCCTTTAACGGAACACCCTGTATATATATACATTTGCACAAAAAATGACGAACGGTCGCATCAGAGTCCGCATTGCACTTAACAACTTAAAACTTAACACTTTTGAAAGTGTCGAAGTGTTTTTTTTTTTTTTTTTTTGCAATAGAAAGAAATATTTAAAAAGTAATTAATACAATAAAATAGGTTTTTTTTTTTTTTTTTTTTTTTTAAATTTTGCTACGAGAAGATTTTCCAAGTTTTAAGGTTCGAACAACAGGCTTCCATAAATATAACATTTTTCTTTAAAAAGAAGAAAAAACAGTTTTACGGTGTTTCAGTTAAGCCGATTTTCGGATAACCGGGATACGGATAATCGGGATTCTACTGTATTAAGATTTTAAACTTTTACTGCTAGAGGGTTAATGGGTAGGGCGAGGCATTAGAAGAAGTAAAAAATTTCAACAAATCGCAGTTCATATTATTAATGTTGTTGTCTTTCGCAGAATTTGTAAAATTTTTGTGTTTAATTAAATCAAAATCTCTGTAAAGAAATTGCGACAAAACTATATGTACCCTGTTTTTACAATCAAAATTCAAAATATTACATTTGGGTAAATAATCTTTTGAATTTTTTTACAAAGTGGTCAAATAATTTTTAAGATAACAAGCTTCTAAACTTTCATAAATATTGAAAATTGAAGCTACCCGACCCTTAATTTACTTAAACATAATCTATCCATGAATTAATTTTATTACACTTTTGATAAACTAATAATTGAGTAGCAAATTTGATAATTGTAAGTAAAAATTCGATGGTACTAACTGAATAATTTTATCCGGTAGGCAAAAATACGTCTCATACCGGTAAAATTATGTAGCTTTACTCTTAATATATTTTAGGAGGATTCATCTAATGAAGAAAATCCCATTCCAATTGGTTCATGCGTGACACCCTCTTTCTTCACTGGAAGGAAGACCTGGTGTGTCCGAATCTATAATATCAGTTTACAGCAACGGCTATGACAGGAGTGCAAGGTACATAGAGTACTGTCTACTTGATAGCACAAGCCTCTGGAGGCCTCCGTGCTCAGTCTACTTGGGTATTTTCATTCGATCGTACGTCGGGAGCTTACGCTCCAATTCAACCAATCAACGTTCACCGTATAAACTTGCACTCGAATTTTTCACCTATTGATAAAAATAATATGGTAGACACATTTTTCTAACAAATCACAGCACTTATTGCATTTCGTCGCCATAAAGGGAATTTAAAACTTCACCAAGGGTAACTTGAATTCATTTCAAGCATTACGTTGTTACTTCATCTAATTTTGTATGTTATGCTACGACGTTTATTTTATATATCACATAAAACAACGTAAATTTAACTTAACGATGTAGTATTTAAAAAAAAATATTTTATAAAATGTACTGGTTGTCATTTGCCCCATTACATTAATATCTATATATATATATTACGCTATCGTACGTGGCACAGAAATCGCGATTATTTATCATTTGCCGATGGCAACGAGAGGTTTGTTTTCACTAATTTGCGAATATTAAGAAAAGTATTTAAGGTATCGATTTAAAAGTCCACAAACATATGCAGAAAATTTTTTTGCATCCAAAAATACAATTTTTGTAAAAATTGGCTGGCAATTTTTCTTATTTATTTTTAAAAACTAACTACTTTCTAAAAAGGAAAGAAAATAAAGTGCGAAATCAAACAAAGAAACGCGCAATTTTGTTATTAATTGAAACATTAACTCCATTGTTGTACTTTATGCAGTTTAACCTCATTGTTTTCCGCATAGTTATGACGTCAATGTTACGGATGCACATACGTGTTATTTATAATATAGATTGAGTAATAACAAATAAATAATAATACTAAATGAATAAAACAATCTTATTAGGTGGAGATTTCCGTCAAGTCAGTCCTACCTCTCATTTTTAAAGGGTCAAGATCAATAACAGTTTCAAGTTGCATAAAGAAGAGAAGATTTTACATTATGCAACGTACAGAAAATATGCGTGCCCTTCAAACAGAGAGAGAGAATTAACAAGTTGGCTGTTACAGTTTAGCGAGTGTCAAAGTGGGGAAACTATTAAGTCGCCCGCAATTTGCTATCCAGATATACAAGATCCAGTGCAGCAACTTTTCAGTAACATTTATTTTTTAACGGTGACATCTCAAAAGCCATACTAACAGTGACAAAGAATTTGTCAATTGAAATTAATAATCGTGTTTTACAATGTATGCCAAGACAGGAACTTAAAGGGCTTATGAAAGACTGACACCATAATAAGTTATGATCCACAAGATCAACTTGCATAAACTGAAGAACTTTTTAACAGTTTAACACCAATTGGAATGCCACGTCATAAACTGAAATTAAAGCCAGGAGCTATCATAATGTTACTAAGAAATGTATTACCTGCTAAAGTTCTGTGCAATGGTACAAGACTTAAAGTTAGTAAGTTGCACAATAATGTTATTGAAGCACACACACACACACACAAAAATTATTGCAATATTAATGTAACTTTTCTCATTTCTAGAATACCACTTATTACATCAAACAATAATATGCCTTTTTCATTTAAGAGTATACAATTTCCTATCCGATCAGCGTTTTCAATGATTATAAATAAAGCCAAGCGTCAAACTTTTGAAAAAAATTGCTTAGATTTGTCGAAACCAGTTTTTAGTTATGGTCCGTTGTATGTGGTCTTTCAAGAATTAAATCTTTTGATTCAGTTACTGCAGTATCGCCGAGCTCTGAAATTTACAATTGAATTTATAAAAACGTTTTCGATGGAAAAAAAAAATATATATTTATGTATTTTCCTAACTGTAAATGGTGTAGATATTTTCAACATATGTATGCATTTTTTTTTTATTTTAAAGAGGACCCAGCAATTATTGTGTGCATGGAAAGGATTTTATATGCACGATGCTGAAAAAATACCTCTGTTTTCAAATTTCTAAATGGTGTCCATATCTTATGATGTGTATATATATATTTTTTTCAAAGTACCCAATCCAAAGTGGAGAAGTTTTTATGTATCATATTAATACATATAATGCTGAAATTCGTGTATTCGAATATGCATATAGTATTTAAAAGAGTAGACACAAGAGTGCAGATACTCTGCGCGGGATCGGCTAGTATGTATATAATAGAAATAGCTAAACGTTTTTATTACATCTAATTTTGTATGTTATGATACGAAAGTTCCTTTATACATCCTATAAAATAATATAATCTGAAATTAACGATGTATATTTCTTAAAAAATATGTTATAAAATCTATTTAGAAGTAAAAAGAAAATAACCAACTAAGAAAACAACGTTCTTTTAATAATGTACTATATTTACAATTAATTGTTAGCATTTTTGTACACCGTCCCCTCCTTCGACTTTAATATGTGATATATATTTTTCAATAATATAAAATGAAAGGATTAATATCAAAATACCCAGAAAAATTCATTAAATCATTATTAACAAGACAATAGTTCTGTAGTCCAACAAATACTCATATATTAAAAATTGTCTGATGGGGAGGGTGATTGTTTTTCTAAAATATTTTACTAAAATTGTTTTCATTATATGAATTAATTAATAACATTTCAAAATTAATTAAATTGTTACTTTTTTATAACTAATTTAACAATTACTTCTTTAAAAACTATTAAACGAGTATGAACTATTCTGTTACAGGGTCAATGCAAATGCAAAATTCTTTAATTACTATATTCATTTGTTATTAACTTCATTAGGATGTATCGAAATGATTAGGATACTAAGGATAAATATGCTGTTTATTTATTTATTTGTTAGTTTGTAATATTTTTCTAGCTCTTTAAACATAGATAAGGAATAATATATTGCTGTTTGTGAATTATAAACTGTAACAGAGTATTAATATATGTACATATATATATATATATATATATATATATATACAGGGTGTTCCGTTAAAGGGGTCCAATATTAATAGGGGTAATAGAGGAGATCACATGGAGCATAAATCAGTATATAAAGCCTGGTCGGATCTCAATAGTTTTCAAGTTACAGCAAATAGAATGAAAATTCGGAAAATTGTAAAAGAACCCTCATTGCTAAACTATCGATAACGCTACATAAAAACGAAACACATATTTAGAAAGAGCAGAAAAAAACCTACAAAATGACATCAATTGTATTAAAATAGCAATATTTATTGACGAGTTACAAGCCCTGAAACAGTGAAAAAAGTACGAAATCCAATATACATCAAAATATTTAATCGTTAATTCAAAAAAGACAACTCTAGCTACAACAAGGAAAATGTAGTAAAATTTGGTCCATTCCGAAAACTTTCGAAAAAACTTACAATGAACCATATCGGTTTAATTGTGTGAGAGAAATTAATCAGTTTCTTAGTTACAACTCCGCTTTCTTTGACACTAGCAAAGGTTAAACTCCGCCCATCACGATTGGAAACACCGCCTTTTTAATTACTCTCAACTATACATTTTCGATCATGCTTCTTCTGAGATGCAACATTTTTAATTATTAAAGAGTTGAATGAACCAAAATAACTTTACAATAATAGTCTACATTTTAAAGTGGTCTTTTATTGATATAAAGCTTAAGTTAAATTCCTTAAAATTAAACTGGTGGTGAAAATTCGGAAATAATTAAAAATATTGCGATTTGTAACTATGCAAGAAGTTTCAGTACATGTTTTACATGGACAATTATTGTATGTATATGTGCATCATAATTTATGATAGGAAATAATAATAACAAATAGCATAATAATTTTATTAATTATAAATTTAAAAAAGACACTAAATTTTAAATTAATTCATACAAACTTTGTAATTTACAATTTGAGTACACCACAGTCTGTGACTTACAAAATACTGTGCCAAAAAGTGTTGAAAATAAAAGAAAAATGACAAATAAAGAATTACATTCCACGTACTTTATGACATATGTGAAGCATAGTCTTCTGGCCTGCGCTGCACAGTTCAATGTCGGAAGGCAGACGAACGGACATTATTATAATAGGTGTTCGAAGTTGCGCCCATTAACAGAATCTCACAGCCGACAGCGACGTCGTAAAGATTGGCGAACACGCCGAAAAACTCCGACGGAGTTGGGAATGTCTCCTGCAGCGACAACGATTCGCGCTAGTAAATCCTCCGGTGTATCCACAGGCGTTTCATACACCAGCGATTTAAGGTGTCCCCAAACAAAAAAGTCTAACGGATTGAGGTCTGGAGAGCGTGCAGGCCAAGCAACAGGTCCACTGCGTCCAATCCATTTCCCAGGATATGTTGAATTGAGGTGATTGCGAACACCTATGAAAAAATGTGCCGGTGCGCCATCGTGCATAAACCACATATTGTGGCGCAATGTTGCTGGCACATTTTGCAGTAACTGCGGTAAGATATCCCGTAGGAAAACCAAGTACGTACTGCCATTGAGTACATCTGGGAGTAAATATGGTCCTATGAGATAATCGCCGAGGACACCTGCCCATATGTTCACACTGAACTTTTGTTGTGCGTTCGACGGGAAAACAGTGTGCGGATTTGTAAATGACCATGTGTGCATATTGTGCGTGTTTACCACGCCCTCTCTCGTAAATGTTGCTTCATCAGTAAATAAAATATTTTCCAGAAATTGTGGATTATTTTCTGTTACATTAAGCAACCAGCGTACGAATTCTGTCCGCTGAGCACAATCTGTTACTGATAACAGTTGTACCCGCTGCACATGAAAGGGGTGCATGTTTTCTGCACGCAGAACACGCCACACACTTTGGTGAGAAACACCGACTTCAGACGCAGCAGCTCGTGTACTCGTGGAGGGGTTATCTTTAAAAATATTCAGTACATCTTCTTCCATTGCAGGTGTTCGTACATGTCGAGGATTCCCTGCATCAATGCTTGCTGTATTAAACGATCCAGTCTCCCGTAATCGTCTATCGATTTTTATGAAGAGTTTCGAACTTGGGCAACGTCTCCTTGGAAATTGCTCACGGTACATGCGCTGTGCTAGACATGCATTTCCATGAGCTTGCCCGTACATCAGATGCATGTCCGCATATTCTTCGTTAGAGTATTCCGGCATAATTATTATACATCAACTTACTACAATCCCACTTACAACAGCCTCCCTTTAACATAACGCCCACTGATGACTGCTGTTTTATTACACTTTTCTTCCTATACACATAGAAAATTTGCATAAAAAGTACTTCTTCTTCATCATCCTGAAAGTTCATGGAGGAAACGCAGCAGTCACGGAGTTTGCTTTAAGACAAGGCGAGAGCTGCAAAATATGTCATTCACTTGACCAGACTGAATAATGAAAGGGTATTGATAGAGGTTGATCAGAAATGTATAATTGAAAGATATTAAAACGGGGTGTTTACAATCGTCATGGGTGGAGTTTCGCTCTTTCCGAGCGTGCAACAGTACAGAGTTGTAACTAGGGAACTGCTTGATATCTCCCATACAATTAAACTGATATGGTTTATTGTCAGCTTCTTCGAAAGCTTTCGGAATGGACCAAATTTTATAACATTTTCCTTGATGTAGGTAGAGTTGAATTTTTGGAATTAACGATTAACTATTTTGCTAAATATTTGATTTTGTATTTTTTCACTGTTTCAGAGCTTGTAACTCGCCATTAATTCTCAATATTCTAAAACAACTTATGTCATTTCGTAGGATTTTTTCTGCTCTTTCTAAATATGTGCTTCGTTTTTATGTAGCATTATCGATAGTTTAGCAATGAGGGTTTTTTTACAAATTTCCGATTTTTCATTCTATTTGCTGTAACTTGAAAATTATTGAGATCCGGCCAGGCATTATATACTGATTTATGCTCCGTGTGATCTCCTCTATTACCCCTATTAATATTGGACCCCTTTAACGGAACACCCTGTATATATATACATTTGCACAAAAAATGACGAACGGTCGCATCAGAGTCCGCATTGCACTTAACAACTTAAAACTTAACACTTTTGAAAGTGTCGAAGTGTTTTTTTTTTTTTTTTGCAATAGAAAGAAATATTTAAAAAGTAATTAATACAATAAAATAGGTTTTTTTTTTTTTTTTTTTTTTTTTTTAAATTTTGCTACGAGAAGATTTTCCAAGTTTTAAGGTTCGAACAACAGGCTTCCATAAATATAACATTTTTCTTTAAAAAGAAGAAAAAACAGTTTTACGGTGTTTCAGTTAAGCCGATTTTCGGATAACCGGGATACGGATAATCGGGATTCTACTGTATTAAGATTTTAAACTTTTACTGCTAGAGGGTTAATGGGTAGGGCGAGGCATTAGAAGAAGTAAAAAATTTCAACAAATCGCAGTTCATATTATTAATGTTGTTGTCTTTCGCAGAATTTGTAAAATTTTTGTGTTTAATTAAATCAAAATCTCTGTAAAGAAATTGCGACAAAACTATATGTACCCTGTTTTTACAATCAAAATTCAAAATATTACATTTGGGTAAATAATCTTTTGAATTTTTTTACAAAGTGGTCAAATAATTTTTAAGATAACAAGCTTCTAAACTTTCATAAATATTGAAAATTGAAGCTACCCGACCCTTAATTTACTTAAACATAATCTATCCATGAATTAATTTTATTACACTTTTGATAAACTAATAATTGAGTAGCAAATTTGATAATTGTAAGTAAAAATTCGATGGTACTAACTGAATAATTTTATCCGGTAGGCAAAAATACGTCTCATACCGGTAAAATTATGTAGCTTTACTCTTAATATATTTTAGGAGGATTCATCTAATGAAGAAAATCCCATTCCAATTGGTTCATGCGTGACACCCTCTTTCTTCACTGGAAGGAAGACCTGGTGTGTCCGAATCTATAATATCAGTTTACAGCAACGGCTATGACAGGAGTGCAAGGTACATAGAGTACTGTCTACTTGATAGCACAAGCCTCTGGAGGCCTCCGTGCTCAGTCTACTTGGGTATTTTCATTCGATCGTACGTCGGGAGCTTACGCTCCAATTCAACCAATCAACGTTCACCGTATAAACTTGCACTCGAATTTTTCACCTATTGATAAAAATAATATGGTAGACACATTTTTCTAACAAATCACAGCACTTATTGCATTTCGTCGCCATAAAGGGAATTTAAAACTTCACCAAGGGTAACTTGAATTCATTTCAAGCATTACGTTGTTACTTCATCTAATTTTGTATGTTATGCTACGACGTTTATTTTATATATCACATAAAACAACGTAAATTTAACTTAACGATGTAGTATTTTAAAAAAAATATTTTATAAAATGTACTGGTTGTCATTTGCCCCATTACATTAATATCTATATATATATATTACGCTATCGTACGTGGCACAGAAATCGCGATTATTTATCATTTGCCGATGGCAACGAGAGGTTTGTTTTCACTAATTTGCGAATATTAAGAAAAGTATTTGAGGTATCGATTTAAAAGTCCACAAACATATGCAGAAAATTTTTTTGCATCCAAAAATACAATTTTTGTAAAAATTGGCTGGCAATTTTTCTTATTTATTTTTAAAAACTAACTACTTTCTAAAAAGGAAAGAAAATAAAGTGCGAAATCAAACAAAGAAACGCGCAATTTTGTTATTAATTGAAACATTAACTCCATTGTTGTACTTTATGCAGTTTAACCTCATTGTTTTCCGCATAGTTATGACGTCAATGTTACGGATGCACATACGTGTTATTTATAATATAGATTGAGTAATAACAAATAAATAATAATACTAAATGAATAAAACAATCTTATTAGGTGGAGATTTCCGTCAAGTCAGTCCTACCTCTCATTTTTAAAGGGTCAAGATCAATAACAGTTTCAAGTTGCATAAAGAAGAGAAGATTTTACATTATGCAACGTACAGAAAATATGCGTGCCCTTCAAACAGAGAGAGAGAATTAACAAGTTGGCTGTTACAGTTTAGCGAGTGTCAAAGTGGGGAAACTATTAAGTCGCCCGCAATTTGCTATCCAGATATACAAGATCCAGTGCAGCAACTTTTCAGTAACATTTATTTTTTAACGGTGACATCTCAAAAGCCATACTAACAGTGACAAAGAATTTGTCAATTGAAATTAATAATCGTGTTTTACAATGTATGCCAAGACAGGAACTTAAAGGGCTTATGAAAGACTGACACCATAATAAGTTATGATCCACAAGATCAACTTGCATAAACTGAAGAACTTTTTAACAGTTTAACACCAATTGGAATGCCACGTCATAAACTGAAATTAAAGCCAGGAGCTATCATAATGTTACTAAGAAATGTATTACCTGCTAAAGTTCTGTGCAATGGTACAAGACTTAAAGTTAGTAAGTTGCACAATAATGTTATTGAAGCACACACACACACACACAAAAATTATTGCAATATTAATGTAACTTTTCTCATTTCTAGAATACCACTTATTACATCAAACAATAATATGCCTTTTTCATTTAAGAGTATACAATTTCCTATCCGATCAGCGTTTTCAATGATTATAAATAAAGCCAAGCGTCAAACTTTTGAAAAAAATTGCTTAGATTTGTCGAAACCAGTTTTTAGTTATGGTGCGTTGTATGTGGTCTTTCAAGAATTAAATCTTTTGATTCAGTTACTGCAGTATCGCCGAGCTCTGAAATTTACAATTGAATTTATAAAAACGTTTTCGATGGAAAAAAAATATATATATTTATGTATTTTCCTAACTGTAAATGGTGTAGATATTTTCAACATATGTATGCATTTTTTTTTTATTTTAAAGAGGACCCAGCAATTATTGTGTGCATGGAAAGGATTTTATATGCACGATGCTGAAAAAATACCTCTGTTTTCAAATTTCTAAATGGTGTCCATATCTTATGATGTGTATATATATATATTTTTCAAAGTACCCAATCCAAAGTGGAGAAGTTTTTATGTATCATATTAATACATATAATGCTGAAATTCGTGTATTCGAATATGCATATAGTATTTAAAAGAGTAGACACAAGAGTGCAGATACTCTGCGCGGGATCGGCTAGTATGTATATAATAGAAATAGCTAAACGTTTTTATTACATCTAATTTTGTATGTTATGATACGAAAGTTCGTTTATACATCCTATAAAATAATATAATCTGAAATTAACGATGTATATTTCTTAAAAAATATGTTATAAAATCTATTTAGAAGTAAAAAGAAAATAACCAACTAAGAAAACAACGTTCTTTTAATAATGTACTATATTTACAATTAATTGTTAGCATTTTTGTACACCGTCCCCTCCTTCGACTTTAATATGTGATATATATTTTTCAATAATATAAAATGAAAGGATTAATATCAAAATACCCAGAAAAATTCATTAAATCATTATTAACAAGACAATAGTTCTGTAGTCCAACAAATACTCATATATTAAAAATTGTCTGATGGGTAGGGTGATTGTTTTTCTAAAATATTTTACTAAAATTGTTTTCATTATATGAATTAATTAATAACATTTCAAAATTAATTAAATTGTTACTTTTTTATAACTAATTTAACAATTACTTCTTTAAAAACTATTAAACGAGTATGAACTATTCTGTTACAGGGTAAATGCAAATGCAAAATTCTTTAATTACTATATTCATTTGTTATTAACTTCATTAGGATGTATCGAAATGATTAGGATACTAAGGATAAATATGCTGTTTATTTATTTATTTGTTAGTTTGTAATATTTTTCTAGCTCTTTAAACATAGATAAGGAATAATATATTGCTGTTTGTGAATTATAAACTGTAACAGAGTATTAATATATGTACATATATATATATATATATATATATATACAGGGTGTTCCGTTAAAGGGGTCCAATATTAATAGGGGTAATAGAGGAGATCACATGGAGCATAAATCAGTATATAAAGCCTGGTCGGATCTCAATAGTTTTCAAGTTACAGCAAATAGAATGAAAATTCGGAAAATTGTAAAAGAACCCTCATTGCTAAACTATCGATAACGCTACATAAAAACGAAACACATATTTAGAAAGAGCAGAAAAAAACCTACAAAATGACATCAATTGTATTAAAATAGCAATATTTATTGACGAGTTACAAGCCCTGAAACAGTGAAAAAAGTACGAAATCCAATATACATCAAAATATTTAATCGTTAATTCAAAAAAGACAACTCTAGCTACAACAAGGAAAATGTAGTAAAATTTGGTCCATTCCGAAAACTTTCGAAAAAACTTACAATGAACCATATCGGTTTAATTGTGTGAGAGAAATTAATCAGTTTCTTAGTTACAACTCCGCTTTCTTTGACACTAGCAAAGGTTAAACTCCGCCCATCACGATTGGAAACACCGCCTTTTTAATTACTCTCAACTATACATTTTCGATCATGCTTCTTCTGAGATGCAACATTTTTAATTATTAAAGAGTTGAATGAACCAAAATAACTTTACAATAATAGTCTACATTTTAAAGTGGTCTTTTATTGATATAAAGCTTAAGTTAAATTCCTTAAAATTAAACTGGTGGTGAAAATTCGGAAATAATTAAAAATATTGCGATTTGTAACTATGCAAGAAGTTTCAGTACATGTTTTACATGGACAATTATTGTATGTATATGTGCATCATAATTTATGATAGGAAATAATAATAACAAATAGCATAATAATTTTATTAATTATAAATTTAAAAAAGACACTAAATTTTAAATTAATTCATACAAACTTTGTAATTTACAATTTGAGTACACCACAGTCTGTGACTTACAAAATACTGTGCCAAAAAGTGTTGAAAATAAAAGAAAAATGACAAATAAAGAATTACATTCCACGTACTTTATGACATATGTGAAGCATAGTCTTCTGGCCTGCGCTGCACAGTTCAATGTCGGAAGGCAGACGAACGGACATTATTATAATAGGTGTTCGAAGTTGCGCCCATTAACAGAATCTCACAGCCGACAGCGACGTCGTAAAGATTGGCGAACACGCCGAAAAACTCCGACGGAGTTGGGAGTGTCTCCTGCAGCGACAACGATTCGCGCTAGTAAATCCTCCGGTGTATCCACAGGCGTTTCATACACCAGCGATTTAAGGTGTCCCCAAACAAAAAAGTCTAACGGATTGAGGTCTGGAGAGCGTGCAGGCCAAGCAACAGGTCCACTGCGTCCAATCCATTTCCCAGGATATGTTGAATTGAGGTGATTGCGAACACCTATGAAAAAATGTGCCGGTGCGCCATCGTGCATAAACCACATATTGTGGCGCAATGTTGCTGGCACATTTTGCAGTAACTGCGGTAAGATATCCCGTAGGAAAACCAAGTACGTACTGCCATTGAGTACATCTGGGAGTAAATATGGTCCTATGAGATAATCGCCGAGGACACCTGCCCATATGTTCACACTGAACTTTTGTTGTGCGTTCGACGGGAAAACAGTGTGCGGATTTGTATATGACCATGTGTGCATATTGTGCGTGTTTACCACGCCCTCTCTCGTAAATGTTGCTTCATCAGTAAATAAAATATTTTCCAGAAATTGTGGATTATTTTCTGTTACATTAAGCAACCAGCGTACGAATTCTGTCCGCTGAGCACAATCTGTTACTGATAACAGTTGTACCCGCTGCACATGAAAGGGGTGCATGTTTTCTGCACGCAGAACACGCCACACACTTTGGTGAGAAACACCGACTTCAGACGCAGCAGCTCGTGTACTCGTGGAGGGGTTATCTTTAAAAATATTCAGTACATCTTCTTCCATTGCAGGTGTTCGTACATGTCGAGGATTCCCTGCATCAATGCTTGCTGTATTAAACGATCCAGTCTCCCGTAATCGTCTATCGATTTTTATGAAGAGTTTCGAACTTGGGCAACGTCTCCTTGGAAATTGCTCACGGTACATGCGCTGTGCTAGACATGCATTTCCATGAGCTTGCCCGTACATCAGATGCATGTCCGCATATTCTTCGTTAGAGTATTCCGGCATAATTATTATACATCAACTTACTACAATCCCACTTACAACAGCCTCCCTTTAACATAACGCCCACTGATGACTGCTGTTTTATTACACTTTTCTTCCTATACACATAGAAAATTTGCATAAAAAGTACTTCTTCTTCATCATCCTGAAAGTTTATGGAGGAAACGCAGCAGTCACGGAGTTTGCTTTAAGACAAGGCGAGAGCTTCACAATATGTCATTCACTTGACCAGACTGAATAATGAAAGGGTATTGATAGAGGTTGATCAGAAATGTATAATTGAAAGATATTAAAACGGGGTGTTTACAATCGTCATGGGTGGAGTTTCGCTCTTTCCGAGCGTGCAACAGTACAGAGTTGTAACTAGGGAACTGCTTGATTTCTCCCATACAATTAAACTGATATGGTTTATTGTCAGCTTCTTCGAAAGCTTTCGGAATGGACCAAATTTTATAACATTTTCCTTGATGTAGGTAGAGTTGCATTTTTGGAATTAACGATTAACTATTTTGCTAAATATTTGATTTTGTATTTTTTCACTGTTTCAGAGCTTGTAACTCGCCATTAATTCTCAATATTCTAAAACAACTTATGTCATTTCGTAGGATTTTTTCTGCTCTTTCTAAATATGTGCTTCGTTTTTATGTAGCATTATCGATAGTTTAGCAATGAGGGTTTTTTTACAAATTTCCGATTTTTCATTCTATTTGCTGTAACTTGAAAATTATTTAGATCCGGCCATGCATTATATACTGATTTATGCTCCGTGTGATCTCCTCTATTTCCCCTATTAATATTGGACCCCTTTAACGGAACACCCTGTATATATGTCGTAGGCTAATTTTGAAATCCGGCTCTTTGCAAAGAGCCGGTATAATCAGAGATTCATCTTCCTTTTCCCAATCAGCCTGTTACTTTTCAGACCTATTGCAAAGAGCCCATACAGCGTTAGGCTAATTGGTATATGGTCATTTATTTCTCAATCAGCCTGATAATTTTTAGGCTTATTGCAAAGAGCCTAGATAGAGTTAGGTTAATTGAAAAATGGCCATGCCTAAAATGACAAGCTCTTTGTCAATATATGGTGTTGTACCCAACTCGAAGCTGAAAATTCCATTTTTTTTGTCTGGTTCGGGTCGGGTTAACTTGAATTTTCTGGTTTGAATCGGGTTGTGACACGAAGGCATTTATTTTGTTGGGTTTGGATCGGTTACGGTTCGATGGATTTTTTTAGTGGATTCGGGTCGGGTTTCGGGTTAACTTCAATTTTCTGGTTCGGATCGGGTTGCGTGACGACGAAAATCATTTTGTCGAGTTCGTATCGGTTACGTATCGATGTATTTTTATTTGTCTCGTTCGGGTCGGCTTTCGGGTTAACTTCAATTCCCTGGTTCGGGTCGGGTTGCAACATGAAAACATTTATTTTGTCGGGTTCGGATCGGGTTACTGTTCAATGGATTTTTTTATCTGGTTCGGGTCGGGTTCAGTAGGCGATGGTAATTTTCTGTCGGGTTTGGGGTTAACTTAAATTTTCAGGTTCGGGTCGGGTTTGGGGTTAACTTAAATTTTCAGGTTCGGGTCGGGTTGACTTCTAATTTCAGCTTCGGATCGGGCTGCGTTGCGACGGATTTTATTTTGTCAAATTCGTATCGGTTTACGGTTCGATGGATTTTTTTTTTGTCGGGTTCTGGTCGGATTTCGAGTTAACTTCAATTTTCAGGTTTGGGTCGGGTTGCATGACAACGGAAATTATTTTGTCGTGCTCGAATCGGGTTACGGTTCGATGGAATTTTTATCCTGGTTTGGGCCTGGTTTCGGGTTAACTTCGATTTTCATGTTCGGGTCGGGTTGCGAGATGAAAAAATTCATTTTGTCGGGTTCGGATCGGGCTACGGTTCGATGGAATTTTAATGTCTTGTTCGGGTTGGGTTACTGGTTAACTTCGAATTTTTAGGTTCGGGTCAGTTTGCGACATGAAGGAATTTATTTTGTCGAGTTCAGATTGGGTTACGGTTCGATGGATTTTTTTGTCGGGTTTCGGGTTAACTTCAGTTTTCTGGTTCGGCTCAGCTTGCGACTCGAAGGAATTTATTTTGTCCTTTTAGTATCGGGTTACGGTTCGATGGAAGTTTTCTGTCGGGTTCGGGTGCACTTCGAATGGAATTTTCAGGTTCGAGTTGGGTACAATACCATATATTGACAAAGAGGGCTGGTCATTTTCTATATAGGAATAGTCATTTTTAAATTAAGCTAACGCTATTTAGGCTCTTTGAAGTAAGCCTAAAAATTATAAGGCTGATTGAGAAATAAATGACCATATTCCAATTAGCCTAACGTTGCCTAGGCTCTTTGCATTAGGCCTGAAAAATAGCAGGTTGATTGGGAAAAGGGAGATGATTCTTCAATTAGACGGCTCTTTGCAAAGAGCCGGATTTCCCAATTAGCCTACGACATATATATATATATATATTTGCCTCTCTCATAAGTGCAATTTTAAAATTTAATTTGATTACTTAGCTGTTCAATTAAATCAAAAGATTTTATTGATTATAAATTATGAAAAAAACAGGAAAAAGAACTCATATAAATAATAAATTTAATATTCTCAAAGAAAAAAGTTTTAAGTATATATGGTTTTTAATAAGTGACCAGCTGGCTTCGCTCGCTAGCGGGCCCCTAATTTACATCGGTGCCTCGAATCTTTTGTATTCTCCGGCTCGCATCCCTTCGAACCGAACGAACCTCCGACCCGGGTCCCCGCTGCCCTCGGCACGGTATACCGGTCGTGCTACGCACGTACCGGATAATTTCTTAATTTGCACATTGATTAGTATAAACCTCTAACCGAACGAACCTCCGACCCTGGTCCCCGCTGCCTTCGGTACCGGATAATCCCTTAAATTGTACATCGAATAGTATAACTGAACGAACCTCCGGCTCGGGTCCCTGCTGCCTGCGGCACCGTATAGCAGTCGTGCTGCGCACGCGCTGCAGTATACGTTAGTTCCACCTTCCACCACCAGGTGTCGCAATCTGTTTATACGATCATAACTGAAATCGTTAAGGCTTTCGATGTCGAGTCGAATGAGCCACACCCCGTCGTTTTCATGCCCGTAGAACCGGAGATAGGAAAGCTCCCCCTGGTTGTGAAAAACGAACTAAAATCGGTAAGCTCTATCGATGTCGAGTCGAATGAGCCATACCCCGTCGTGATCCTTCCCATAGAAACAGAGATAGGAAAGCGTCCCCTGGTGGTGAGACTGCCCATATAGCACATGTGCTTCCCTAGGACATCCCCAGGAAGATTGACATTCATGCCCCAGGCATCCCTGAGGATGCAAAAATTTGTCACCAGGAGGTCCTCAAGAACCGAAATGTCCGCCTCATAGCATTCCGAGGCAGGGCCGTAGCTAGGGGGTGCCGGGGGGGGGCATTCAGCACCCCCTGAATATTTTTGAGCCCCCCCTGGGAAAGTTGCCAAGGCCACCAAATGAAATTTTGTTTCAAAAATCCAAATGAAACTCTGTTCAAAAATTGAACTTAGTTTTGAGGCTTTTTACAGTTTTGCATAAACACTAAATTGTAGTATTTGTTTAAAAACTGCAAATAAGTGCTTCAATAGGCGCGTATCCTATCTGCACATACTCAGAATTAGCAACCTTTTGCTGATGCAAACATTGACTTTTGCATTAGTTATATGCTGAAATTTTTCATTTTGCAGAGTTTTCCATTATTAGCATAAAACATTGTTATTCTAAGGAGTTATAGCCAATTTAAATACAAGTGGTTTTAGCTTTTGACTAGACATAAAAATAATTTTTAAATACAAAATACACCCTTGATTTTTCTAACGTTTTTTTATCACATAAAAACATAACTTTAGAATCCTGAAGGGCAGGGAATAGTTTAAAAAAAATAATAAAGTTTGCAACTCTTTTGAAACAGGTGAACTGTCAACTTTTTATTTACTTATTGACATCATCACTTATTATTTCACTAGTATAATTATACACTGAAAATTTTCATTCAGAAGCTAGTGGTGTAGTAGTAAAAAAACCAGAGGGCATATGCTTTAGGCAGAGGGTATACCCTAAAAGTATATGCTATAGTGTTTTTGAGAAGAAGGTATAGGGTATTCCTTAAAATAATCCAGAAGGTATACGGCGTATCCCCCGTATATCTTCCATTACATCCCTGTCTGCTATCTTTTCTTTTTTTAGCATCAAATAAAGTTATTATAAACAAGTTAATAAGAAACATAGTGCCTACAATGTGAATATGCACTAATTTACCTTTCTATATAATACTTTGATCATATATATCTGTGTTTGTGCGTGCATGTGTCAGAGAGAGAGATAAATAGTATGAGCCCCCCCTACATTTTCTTGAGCACCCCCTATTGTTTACTTCTAGCTACAGCCCTGTTCCGAGGGGCTCCCCAGGACCTCCTTCAGGTTCCTTTTCAGGTTGTTCTAGGGAAGATTTCAGGAAGTAATACCAGAGGAATTGGGGACACTTAGGTCATTTAGTGCATAAAAAACATTCGAATTTATTATTATTCGACGTAATGTAAAAAGTATTTAATTTTTTTAAAATAAATACGGACATTATCTTTTAACGTAACAAAATATTCAGACGGATTCACATGTAACAGATATTACTTTTATTAATCACGCACACAGAATCACATGAAAGTTATGGTAGACATTCTACGGAATAAACCTTCTTTCCGCCGACTGGATTTGAACCTGGGTACTTACGCACACGAGAAACACGCTCTAGTGATTACGCTACACGGCCGTTGTACCTGAATTGTATCGCGTCCTGCGTTATACCGCGACCTACGTTATACACGGCCGGTGCATGACGTTTAAAACGTCACATGTAGTGGATCATTTTTACACAGCGATTGGTGCAAAACGGTGGGAGCGCCGCTTTGCACCAATCACCGTGTAAAAATGATCCACTTCATGTGACGTTTTAAACGTCACATGAAGTGGATCATTTTTATATGGTCATTGGTGCAAAACGGGGGGGGGCGCGTCGCTTTGCAACAATCACCGTGTAAAAATGATCCACTCCATGTGACGTTTTAAACGTCATGCACCTGTCGTGTATAACGTTGGTCGCGATTGTATCAGCTTGATGCCACATTTTAGATTACATCTCATGTTAAAATACCTTCCTCGCCAAGTTTTTTTCGCCAAATTGCGTGAAACGAGGGTTGGTTGGTTGGTTGGCACACAGCTTGAGACCCATGCTACGCCGGCGGCGGCTTTGTCTCAAATACTCCAGGAGAGAAAGAGAGAAGGCTAGCGTGCTAGCCAGCAGGAGAGGAACGGGTCACCCGCGAGCAACCGCAGAAGAAAAGCAAGCCAGGGCAGTGACACCCAAGCGGGAGTGGAGGGCAGCAGTTAGGATTTCTGAGTAGGTGGAAAGGGGGCCAATACCAAGTGTCGAACATAACATGGACCTATCTGAGTTATACTTTCCGCAAGTGCAGAGAATGTGGTCAGGGGTTTCAACAGAGCAGCAGAGAGAGCACAGGGGTGAGTGGGCGAGTTTCATCTTATAAAGGCGACTATTGGTCATCCAGGTGCGAGTACGCCATCGAGAAATCCAGATATCCACGCGTCGGTGCCTGGTCCACTGTCGAAAGGCGTCCTCCGTATTCAGATGTGGGTAGGTGGGGTGATATCCACTATTCAGCCATGAGTATTCTTTTTCCGTTATCCAGTTGCGTCGAATGAGGGCCACGAGGTCCTCGGGAGCAATCCAGTTCAGGGTACGAGCCAAGTAGGGGCCATTGCGGGCCAGAGAGTCAGCCACCTCATTTGGGGGAATGCCTCTATGACCAGGGCACCAGACAAGTGTAAGGGCTGCACGATGGGATGAGAGAAGACTGTGGATAGTATTATGGAGCAGAGTGATCACCCTCGGGGAGCGAAACGAGCAGTTGTGTAGAGCCTGGAGGACAGAGAGGCTGTCTGTGAGGAGTAGGTAATGACCGCTGGCTGAAACAAACGAGGTGAGGGCCATGTAGATAGCCAGGGCCTCGGCAGTGAAGATGGAATTGAGATGAGGAACGAGCATGGCAAAACTGGAGTTGGTGAGGCTATTGTGGGCAGCAATGGCCGTTTTGGAGGCATCTTTAGAGGCATCTGTCGAGAGCAGGGTGTTGTGTGTGGCTGTCGTACACCACGATTTCCAAGCTTGGTAGATAGCACTCGGCGGGAGGGATAAGTTCTGGAAAGGTAGACCGTCCTGGATAATATGGCAAGCGGGACGGAGAAAGGGATGAGAAGGCCACGAGAACTGAAGGATGCAGTGAGCCTGAATATTGTATGTATCAAGGAGGTCGGCAGCGGCAGCAGAAAGATGTCCAGGAGAAGAAGAGTCAGCCAGGACCGGAGGGTGAGGGAGAGAGAGTTGGCGAACGAGAAACTTGTTGGTCATGCAACGGAAACGGCTGCGCATGCACGAGACATTGGCCTCGCGGTGAAGGAGCGGAATGGGAGTGCACTTTGGGAGGCCGGTGGCGACCCGGAGAGCAGCGTTGTAAGTGACTTCCAGGGAGTTCAGGGTCGAAGGACAGACCTTTAGGAAGAGAGGGCAGGCATACTCAAGGAGGCTACGAGCCATAGAGTCGACGATCCTGAGCATGTGAAGAGTGTGAACCCCTTGAGAACGTGAAGCAACGGCTTTGAGGTAGTTTAGTCTCCGGAAGGCCTTGGCCCGAAGGTATGAAAAGTGATGGTTGAAACGAAGGGATCTGCCTAACCAAACGCCAAGAATCTTGACTGTAGGACTCCACTCGAGTTCAACTCCCGTGATGGAAACCTTTGAATCCATCGGCCGACGACGGGAGAAGTCGATGGCTGTGCTCTTGTCCGGTGAAATGGAGAGGTGGGTGGCCGTGCACCACTGCACCAGCCGATCAATGCAGTTTTGGAGCTTTGTCAAGGTGCGGGAAGGGTCCTCCCCCAAAGCATATAGGAGGATATCATCAGCATAGATAAGGAGGAAAACACCACTTTCAAGGATGTCGAAGATATCAAAAAGGAAAATCATAAAGAGGAACGGAGAAAGAACGCTACCCTGAGGTACTCCTCTCCTGCACGGCCCGCGGCCAGAATACGTTGCTTTCCAGCGAATGTTGATTGACCGGTCTGTCAAGAAGTTGGCGATCCAGCGGCCAGCTTTTCCCCGGATACCGAGGCTAGCGAGTTTATAGACGAGGCCATCAATCCATACAGAGTCATATGCCGAGCGGATGTCCAAACACACGGCGAAGGCTGCCTGGCGGAAGCGCGAGCTCCGGAGATGTCGTCGAAGAATTTACACAGAGCCGCTGTAGTGTCTTTGAACGGCATGAACCCATAGTGGGAGGCTTGGAAAATGTTGTTATACCCGGCCCAGAAGATGAGGCGATGGAGTAAGAGGCGCTCAAAAACCTTCGAGCAAACGGCGGTCAGTGCGATGGGGCGATAGGAGGAGATGTGGCGAGCAGGCTTTCCCGGCTTGCAGATTGGGACGATGGAGGCTTCCTTCCACGACGAGGGCACGGCGCCAGAGTCGAACAGGTCATTGTAAAGTGCAAGTAGCTTCGCAGTGTTCGCATGAGAGAGGCCTTGGAGAAGCTTGACTGAGATTCCATCTCTTCCGGGAGTGGTGGGGCGAGTCTTCTGAATGGCCAGCAGTAATTCTTGAAGTGTGAAAGGCGCGTCAAGGCCGGCATTGCCATCGCTAAGGTCATACGGAAGGGGAGAAAGAGGGTCATCTTGGCTGAAGGTCCCGAGGAAGAGATCGGCTTGGGCACGCGGGGAGGCCACAGGGCCACCATGCCACAGAATATTATCACCAGGCGGCGAGTCTTTGCGTGCGTGGTTTTTGAGCAGTTTGAATATTGTACCATTCGAGCCCCTGGACCGACAGATCTGGTCCCAGTAATTACGAGAAACAAGCTTGATGTGCCGTCGAAGTTTATTGGCCGTCTGTTTGTAGAGTAGCCATAAGTCCCTTGAGCAGTAGGACCTAGCGAGGCGCAGGTACCGGTGCTTGAGACCGAGGAGTCTGCGGCAGGTGAAATCCCACCAAGGAGCACTAGTGCGCCGAAACCGGTGTGGGAAAGTGGTACTCCGCGAGATGGCTTCAGAGCAAGATTGCGAGAAGGAGTCGTATGAGGTGTCGGCGGAGGAGTTGTCTAGGGTCGAGTTGAGGACACGGCCGGCTGAGGACCAGTTGACGAAAGGGCGGTGCTGCATAACAGACGTAACAGGCTTATCGAACTGAATAGAAACTGGCTGGTGGTCAGAATCAAAAGGGTCCGGATGGACCGACGAGGAAAGGGAACTGTACAAATCAGGAGACGAGAGAGTGAGATCCAGCAGGGAGGGGGGAGAACCATGAACCGTACGTGATGGAGTTGAGGTATTACAGATGCAGATGTTGTGACTGAGAACCCAGGCATGAAAATTCTGAAGGTCAAGAGAATATGGAGGATGGCGACGGAGAAGATTAATGTTGAAGTCGCCGAGGAGGACGAAAGGCGGCTCGATAGAACTGAGCAGCTCGTCGAACCAAGTGTCGGCAAAAGAACCCCTTGGGAGATAAATGTTAATCACGCTAAACCAAGTGCCGTAAGAGTGGAACCTGACGCCGAGGGCCTCGACCCTTCCAGAGGGATCGGCAGGAAGAGGCAGGAGATAAGAGGGGTAAGATGTGCGGACCGCCGTGAGAAAGCCACCGTGAAACGAGGGAATTTTCCAAATACGCGTAAACGCACAACGCAGCATCCGATACTTGACGATTCACTTTTGTCCACAATCGTCTCAACCAATCAGATTTTATATACCATATGTTGCCACTCTCATAACGAGGCAACCTAACCACAATCAGGGGGTTATTTTCAGTAAAAACTTGAACTTCTACTTCTGCCAATCAAAAAAGTCTCAAGTGGGTGCTTAAATACTTGCAATGTTGGAAGTCATTTGTTTATGCATGCAATGTGCAGTCGGCTTTTTTGTGTCGAATTGAAATTGAAGCAAAGGAAAGTTCCCCAGTGACTGATTCGTTTGCACTTCTGGAATGAGGCCTTCTAAAGTTTATTCTGCAGAGAATTATCGTTGCCAAAAGTGCCTTGAGAAAGGCCATTTTACCTATGAATGCACCGGAAAACGAAAATATGTTTCTGGGCCGCATCATACTGCACTTTTACCAAAGAAATTAAAAACTGATATGAAAGGAGAATTAACAGGATCAATTTCTGTTTCTGATCAGATAGAAGGTGCGACGGATCCGCCAAATGTAGCTAAATATAAAGAAAGTGCTCATGCAGTGAATAATGATGATGTTCAAAAGAAAGCAAAAAGTTCTTCTGAACACTCTGATAATTCTTCATCTGAAGATTCTGAAAGTGATAGTACAAGCTCTAGTTCTTCTAGTAGTTCATCCAGCTCGAGTTCCAGCTCTAGCTCAAGTTCAAGTTCCAGCTCTAGTTCCAGTGATTCTTCTAGTTCATCCTCAAGTGGAAAATCTGAGTCAACCTCAGACAAAGATGACTCCAGTTGATCTATGAAATATACTTTTGTCTGCATTTATAACAGAATTTATTCAAGAAGAAGGGGTTAAGTTTTTTGTGTAATTGTTGAGGTTGTTGGGTCTTGGTTCATCTGTTATGTATTATATATTTTGTGGTAACATCAACATCATTTTCATATTTAATGTCAGTCCATGTTCTATTAGTTAAAAACATGGTATCCTTTGTTGAATCAATTACATAAATGTATCTTTTAAAATAGATTTTATATAATAAATATTCTATATATTTAAATGTATATTATTGGACAAATTAAATTTCAAGCAAACCAAACAGCATTCCAGGAGCACCATATTTGGATTTTTAGAAATTTTGTACAATCTGTGTTGCTTGTATTATTAAGAGAAAGCTATGATCACTTTAAAAAATCGACTAGTTTAAGAGCAATGGAGTAATAAATCAAATCTAGGTAATATACTCTAACAACATTTTAAAATGTTTACACTCTGTGTTGTTATAAATTTCACAATAAATTTGTGAATGAGTAACACACATTTAGATGAATATATTCCTTAAGTGAAGTAATAATCACAAATAGCAACTAGCAGAATCTAATTTTTCATTACATAATGCATTTTTGTCATAATTTGTGTCTTTTAGCTACTTTATTTTTCTGTTAGCAAGCATCAAAACCTACTCTTTCAAGGCAGGGCTGACAGCTGGTCCTTATCTTTTAACTTGGTCTCTGAAAGTCTCCATTTTCCTAAGTCTTTTTTTTCACTAATTGTCTCTAAAACAATATTTTTAGTTTTTTCAAAATTTATCATGAAAATTTAGATTTGTTTAAAATTTAATGCCCTGGATGGCAGCACATAACTGAACATAAGTAGAAGAAGGACATATCTTGTTGAAGGTAAGTTAAGAATCAATAATATTCATAGGCATACTTGCCAGCATTGCACTAAACTTCCATACAATGTATGTCAATTTACATGAGGTTAAACACATTTCAAACCAGAATTTTTTAAAAGAAATTCAATCAAATAGGTTCTGCGTAAGAACATGAAACTAAATATAAATTATTTTTTCAGATATATTTTCTGGTTAGAAACGTCTTTAACCTGGATCAAATTAACTCTCATTGTACGGAAGTTTAGTTGAAAGTTGGCAAGTATGCATAGGTAACCACACTCTGTAGCCTGTGGGAATGTTCCTTCTTTTAGCAATCTCACCTGTCTCATTCTGTATGAATTTGTTTTTTAGTACTATATAATATGCTGTATGATGTTTTCAACACAGAATTTAAAAAGTTAGAGGAATAAGTACCTATATGAAGAGAAAATACCAATCACCTTTTTTCTTTTTGCAATGGATTAATGTGAATTGCCTGTGGATGATAGAATTTAAGTAAGTTACCTTTTTACTTTTTTTATTAATTGATTTATGTAAATAATTAATATTGTTAATGTCTAATGTGCATACTGGGGCACACGGGCATGTGCCTGAGGCCCTAAAATGTATTTTGTCCACTCTCAGAAGATACCAATTAATGCAAACTTAATAGAAAAGAATAATTTTTCCAATTCATGTAAACTAAATAATGACAGTGTTTTTCACTAACAGCAATAAAATGCAATGTAATGTAAATATCGAAATTCTGAAAAAAAAAAAAACTGATATTGCACCAAACGTTTTATTCAGACCTTTCTAAATAGCATGTGGGACAGAAAATTTTTCCTTCTCATAATTTTTGATGCATTTTTACATAAACATACTATATTCTTTTTTCATAAAGCTATTGTTTAAATTTTTAACTGTATATAAAGATGTTTTTCATGTTTAAAATGCAATTTTCTTGAGAAAGGGAGCCTCAACATGGCCTTTGTGCCCCTGGTTTCTCATACGAGTTAATCAGGCCCTGTTTGCATATGATTGAATGCAAAATATACAGTTGTTATTTTATGGTTTTATAAATGTACTGGAAAAAAATAAATATTAATATTGCATGCAAAAATCAATCTTTTTTGCATCTTCTCTAAAATAATAAAAAACAATTCTTTTTATTTTTTCTATTTTAAAAATTATTACTTATTAACATATAAAATTCATTGTTATTTTAAGCTTTTTTTTTCTCCTCACATTAATTTTACTATAGGGGAGAGTAATGGGACAATTTTAAAGTTTTAATTATTTTTAAATGAAATCAACAAATTTCTGACTTTTTTTTTGTATGCATAGAAAGAGAAGTATTGGCTTTATATAAAAAAAAAAATAATAATAATTTGAAGCGATAGCATTTGTTGTTTTTTAAATATAATGACTTTTATACACTATTGTACATGCCCCATTAGTCCCCTAGGCTGGGGTCTAATGGGACATTTCAAAATCAACACAAAAACTAGAGTTGCAGTACCTATTTTAAAGACAGCACATTTTACTTCAAAGTACAATGTACATAAACAGTATAGTATTAATTATTGCATATTAAAATTTGAAAAATTAAAATCAAAAGACATTAAAGTTGATGAATGAATTGAAAAACATATAAAGGTTTAAAATTTATACACTGCTAGGAGGGGGAAGACAAAATTTTAGGGTGGTTGCAATTCAATAATTAAAAAGGAAAAATAGACTGAAAAGGACATTCTCACTCATATATATTAAATACAATAATCCAACATGAAGTGAAAAATTAGCCAGAGCCAGGAATCGAACCTGGGTCCACAGCGTTCCAGGCTGTTGCTGTAACCACTGAACCACTCCGGCCGATTCTGAGTGTGCAATTTCTCACTAATAATAAACCATGTTGGAGAGAAAGTCACCAGCCTTGGATAACTGGACAATGGTGAATAGATTTTTACTATTCCACCGATCTACGAATAAATATGTATGTCTGTATAATAATTGTATATCTTTAAAAAATATTATCAAGATTGTTTTAAAAGAAAATTATTAAAAAGTAAAATATAATTAACTATAAATAGCTGCTAGATTAAATTTTCATTTTATTAAATTTTATTTTTCTAAAAGTATAAGAAATTTTTCTGTCCCCCCCCCCCCCTCCACTACAAAATTTAGAATGCTGTATGCTAAAAGTAGGCTAGAATAATCTGTATTGCAATAAAATACCTTGATGCATGTTTGCTTGCATTTCTATCTTTGGCGACATAACTTGGCAACAAGTACGAAATAACGCCAAATACTGCTGCAGAAAGTATTTAAACAAGTACAGTTTGAGAAGTAAATAAGTGACTACGACAGTACAATTAAAACATATAGCAAATAATATAAGGATTTGAAATAAAATAATCGCAATAAATAACTTTAAATCTAAACTAATAAAAGAAAGTTTCGTTCTGTGTGTGTCTGTTGGCAATGGCTAGGAAAATTTAGCGCACCTAGAAGTCTGTAAATTTAGATTTAAGTAGTCCAAACCCTCTCCTGGTATACCTGAGCGTCAGAATTTTAATATTTTAATTACTTTCTGAAATATTAATTAAAATGCACAAAGAACTCTCATTAAAAATACGCTTTTTTTCTTCGGTTGGTTGATTGTGTAGAATATCTTCTCAGAACACATTAAATAAATCAGAGTAACGATGCATAGATAAGGACTTATAACGAAATAGTGCCAACATAGATTGCAGTTACCTGCATATAGCCAAGCTCAGGGGTCGGAAGTAGCGTGCTACAAGTAGCGAAACTACAGTAGTTCGCTATTTTTTCTAGTAGTTTGTAGTGTAGCACGCTACATTTTAAAAACTAGTGTAGCAAATAGCGCAATACAAATATTCAGTAGTTTGTAGCGAGCTTTCACGCTACTTTTAACGCTACTTTAGGAGTGGAGGATAAAATACCATTCTTCTAATCACTTAATCATAACTCGTTTTTTTTTTCTTTTTTCTACAAAATGCGTTCTCTGCAGCAGTTTGTGAACATCAGCAACAAATCTTAGTTACAGATGTTCCATTGACTTTTGTTCATAAAACAAAACAAAGCGCTTACTCACCAAAAGAATAAATTTTCTTGCGGTCAACACTTTGTCTATTAAAGCATTCTTATCTTATGTTTTAATGCCTGGTATCTTCTTTTTGATTTAAAATTATGACACAGAAAAATAAAATTGGACTGTCTGGCCGGCATATAACCAGTATTTTAAAGTTATTGAAAAAAAAGTCAGTGGCAATTACACTGTAACTTGTAAACTTTGCCCATTTAATAAGAAGTTGTCAGTTTTAAAATCATCCGCTTTGAACAGGAAGCTGCATATAGAGGTGAGTTAACATTTTCTTTATTAATAATAATTACTGGATCGCATCTCGTACCGAATATCTAAAGCCTATTATAATCATTAAAAAGAATATTTCCAAATTAAGATTTCTAGCTAAGGAAATATATTCTCATTCAATTGTTTATTATCGCAAAAATTTGTCTTATTAACACGTCTTTTGATCGTTGTGAAGTGTTTGTTTCATGCATGCATAAAAATGAATTGAATGCATATTCCCTTCTTCCAGATTCCAGTAGATAAAAAAAAGTACTTGGGTAAAAAGAAAAGCCAAAAAATATGTAACTTTAATTTTATCAGGAATATACAGTAGTAGACATCTCTATAGTCCTGATTTTTATGGTTATTTATTTTTATTTTAGCCACACAGGTTCTTTATCACTAAAGAAATTGATTCATAATGTTTTATAGTTGATTTGATATTGATCAGAACACAAACTTGGTTTTTCAATACTTTTGATACTAAAATACGAATCTAGAGCCTAAGAATCTACCCTGAAATTAGCCTAGATATAAATTTTTGCGAAGTTTATAATGATTAGTGCTTGATATATTCAATATTAAAAATTGGGGTTACTTTTAGAGGTTGTCTAATAAAGTTAAATCATTACAAAAATTTTAATACATTTTCAACGGGAAATATCATTAGTATTAAAAAAACCCCTAAATAAACCAATTAAAAATTACATCAAATACAAATAATTAATACTGCCATTACATCTATTAACAGTTTTCTGAGATTAGTTACTTTTTGATAAATTATTGTCTCTAAAACTGTAGTTCAGCTGGTTTTTTAAGCAGAACTCAAAATTTATTTGGCAGAATGTGCTGAAATTTTGTAAAAAAAGTTTAGAAGTGTTTTAGAACTTTTAAAATATTTATAGGTTATAATTTACAGTTTTTACGAATATTAATTTCCTATTTCATATCATACAATTATAGACATTAGATACAAGGGATTTTAAAACTTTCAGTCCAAGTTACTTGAAACTTGGTACATGGGCATAAATTTCAAAGTAGATTAAAAATATTTTTTTTTCTCCAAAATAGTGTTGTCATTCACCCAACATTTCAAAAGAAAGTCCTGAATATTTTTTTAATGATTAATAATATTAATGAGTGTATGTGTGTTCATTTGTATGCAAAAAACATAAAATTGATATCATAGATATAATCCTAGACCATATTTTCATAATTGTATTAAAATATGGATTGATTTTCTTTTACTTCTATTTGGGGTATAAAGATTTCGGGGTTCAAGTCGTTTTCAAATTGACGAATTTTTTTCTGGTTTCGGGTTCACTTTAAGCAAAATTTTCTATTTCAGATCGGGAACAATTACACAACCCGACCCACGCAGAATTCTTAATTCCGTGCCCTAAATTTCGAGTGTAGATTGAATCCTTCGACAAAATCTAAAAGTAGCGAAGTAGTGACTACTTTTGAAAAGTAGTTTGTAGTCGCTACTTTTTAAAATAAGTAGTTGTAGTTAACTATATTTTTGATAAAGTAGTTGTAGTTCGCTACTAAAAAAAAATGTAGTTTTTCCGACCCCTGGCCAAGCTAATGTAGCGCCATCTACTCACGGCAAATTACACAAACACCACCTGTTTAAGACATTTACGGGCACGTTTTTCTTCATTATAATTATCTGGGTTTAAGGTTTTTTTAAAACAGGACATATATTATTATGATTGAAAATATTAATACAGCAAACTTTATTTGACAGATTATTTGTTATATATTTGCGGGAATGGCGAGGGGTAGGGGTCTAATTACATTTAATAATTTTAACCCATAGCGTTTAACTGTTGTTTTATATACAGAATACCGCTATTTTAAATCTGTTTCTCAGTAATAATGTTCCGAACTTCTCCATATAGTTCCATTTTTACTAAATTATCGTAAAAATCAGCATTCATTGCTTCAAGGTGTATTTCTAAAAAGCAATTACCAGTATTTCCGAATAATAGCCTAATCCAAATTTCAAATTAAGTTCCTAGCTTAACCAAATGAATAAATCTTTAAAGATGTATAGTGGTTCTCCTAATTAGTTATTTGCTGAAGGTCACTTGAACATTCCTCCCCCCCCCCCCCCCCCTCCCCGGGCCCTCCTTCAAAGTTTTCTCTAACTATTCCCTGTTTCTATATCTCAGCAACTATCTTTCCGATTTCAACGCAACTGATTCCAAACATTATAATTAACTTAATAGTCACCTTCTATAACATTAAATTTATGAGTAGCGGTTACCACTATTTCCGAATAATAGTTTAAGCCAAATTTGTAATTAAATTCCTAGCTTAAGCAAACGAACGAATTTTTAAAGATGCACCGTAGTCCTCCTAATTAGTCATTTTCTGAAGGACACTTGAACATCCCCTTCACCTGGAACCTTACTCATGATTATTTTCTCTAACTGTGCCTTATTTCAATAACTCGGCTTATAATGTTCCATCTTCTCGAAACCAGCTCGATTTTGTCGCATGCCTACTGTACAGTACCGTAGGCAACGTTGACCTATCTCAGAGGTTCTTTCTGAAAGAGGTTGCTCCCCTGGCGGTGGAAGGAGGAAATAAAAGATTTTCCGGAGCGTGCCTGGTATACGGTGTCGAAGCCATCGGAGACCTTGGCCAGAGTTTCAGTTTTTTAAAGATTTGAGTTTATTACACGGGCTCTGGCAATGCCGGGCAGGTCAGCTAGTTAGTAAATAAAGTTCTTATCGGGAGTGGTAAATAACGAACTCCGAACGGACAATCGACGCATATGTAATTCTTTAATTTCAAAATAACTGCATATTTTTAAAGTTCTTTTCGTGTACTTTGTCCCTTTGTTACTAAAGATATTGCTTTTTTCTTAATTCTTCTGTATTTTTGGTTTCAATATTTGCGACCACACTAAACATAATATGTTGACTTACTGATGGTAGCCATCTTTGAATTTTTAGAGAGCTCTGATTGGTGGATTTCGATCTGATATCTATCATAGAGGATACAAACGACTGAAAGTTAGATCTTGAAGAAATTACGAGAGGCAATCTATCAAACGGGACGATTTCAATAGTTTTCCTCTTGAAAAACGTGTTTCGGATGAAATATCTGATATTGACTATGATATGAGAGTATGTGTGATAGCACCATTATGGTAATATTTTCGTGAAACTGATTTTATTTTCCAAATTTTTTATTCCACATACTCTGAAATTAAAAGCTAAATTGTCTGCTTATGGAAAATGATATTATTTTTAAAACATGCATTTACAAACACAATTTCAATTTTTTCAAAGCTAAATGATGTAATTGTCTAGATTTTTACTGAGATCAGGATTTCAATGGAATGTGGTGTTCATGTGCAAAGTTTTGAGTATGTTTGTGTGAATATCATGCTTTAAATTTGCAGAGTCCCTTTCTTTTTTCATTACATTATTCTTTTATTCATAAGCTGAAAGCATAACATACTTATTTAATATATTCTGTTGTGTTGAATTTCGACAGGTGCAACTAGTTGTTATTATTTCAGCAAAATGAATTATATCGTCTGTTATGAGCGAAATGAGCATGCCTTTTTTTTTTTTTTTTTTTATTACGTATGCCACGTTTACAGATGCAATTTTTTTTTTTTTTTGACACCAGAGAGCACTGCAAATTTCACCATGGAGATCTTGCTTTGCGAATGATTACGTCATTGTTTAATATTTCTATGACTCACAATGAATGAATCTCTTTTGTTTATTTACTGTAAATGGATAATTCGACGTTTAACCTAATTTCCACATTTAGTTATTTCAGAATCTATGCATTTTTTAATGTAACTCATCTCTCAAGCAACCAATTTTTTTGAACAATCTTTCTAAAAATGTAACTTTTTATGCAATTTTATTCGAAAAAATAATTTTGAATAAAAATGGTCGCTTGGCATATGAATAGCAGGTTAGCCTGTATTTGTTTTCCTCAGTCAGACTTGCGCTTTTATTACATAGATTATGTATGATAGTATTTAACAGAATAAAGAAAACTTTTATTAATATCTTTTTTAAGTTTTGATTCGATTTTCATAAAATTTGGAATGACTTGCCAAAATTCTGCAAAGATTATACATATTAAATTTCAAACCATTCGGTTAGGTAGTTTTTGCGCTGCTATATGCAGACAGACGGACCAGACAACGACTATAGGTGCTACATATTTATATAATTACGAACGCACCTAAAAAATCCTCAAATTAATCTACCGTATATACTTACTTGTGTATAAGTAACCCCCCCCCCTCCCAATTCTTATGCAAAATTTTGAAAAAAATTTAATTTTCGTGAATAAGTCGAACCACATTTCTTTTAGTAAGTTGAAAAATGATTTGTAATCGAGGATAAGAAAAATAATAATTTTTCATTAAATTAGTATTTTTTCCCTTTTTTTTACGTTTCTAATCAGACTTTTTTTTTCTTAATTCAATGTTTTAAAACTGTATAATTATGCAAAACTGAAGAACTATTACTAGAACAGCTATTTTGAAACCTATTCACATCAATTTAATGATACTTAAAAAAAAAAATTTTTTTTGAAAAATCTATTCAAGCCTTATTTACAAGGGTAAACAACTTCTTAGGCTGCTAAAATATAGTACTTCTTTGTATTGTTGTATTGTAGGGCTTTTATTAGAGAGATCTATAAGCATTCTCAAATTGAACTCTATTTAAAAAGGGGATTAAAATGTTGAAAGGAATGCCCCTGTGTTGAAGGGAATTCTATCCCAAGAGAAAATGGATGCAGAACAATTAAAGGGACATTGTTGTTGAGCTTTTTTTTGTCAATCACAGGGAAATGACCATTGTCCGCTTTTATCTCTCTCTTCAACCTAGACCCATATGTGATTACTTAAAAGACTTGTCGATTCACCTATTATCTGCGAAAAAACATGACTCTGGTATTTCACACTTCTTACGGACTGTGATGTCCAGGGTTGTAGTGGGTAACTGCCCAGGTACCCACCCAGCTACCCATCCGGTTTTTTTACAACTATAAGGGTTGTAGTGGGTAGCTGCCAGGGTACCCACCCAACTACCTGCCCGGGCTGGGTTTTTTATAAAAAACCCGGGTTTTTTACAACCCTGGTGATGTCACATGCAAAGGGTCCGAGGCTAATGAAAAAGAAATACTACCACGGTGCTTTACACATCTTTTTTTACAGACTGCCAGAGTCTCGTGATGCTCGAATGCACCAATGCAGGTGTACGAAAAGAGCATCACGTCAATCTAGCGGTCTGTAGAAAAAGATATGTGGATTTCACCGCGGTAGCCTGTCTTTTTCGTTAGCCTCGCAAAGGGTCTATAGCAGAACAAACACTACAACGTTCTCCCTTTAAATACATTGTTGCATAGCACGTGTTCCTTTAAGCTCTATCTTTTGTTAAAATTTTTGGATTTCACGATGAACAACATTTTTGTTTTACTTACTCGTATATAAGTCGACCCCCCCATTTTCAACTCCCAAATTTTGTCTGAAATTCTTCGACTTATACACGAGTATATAGGTATACCTTATTTTGATACCTAGTATTTATTAAACCATAATATTCTTGATTCCAGGAATGAGGTTCTTCAGACTTTTCTTAAATTTTTGGATTTTTTTATTTTTTCTTTGGAGATTTTTCCCCCTTTTTAAGATAGTCCCCCCCCTCTTTTTTTTTTATATAAGAACCTTGTTTTTGCTCATAAAAAGAGCTAGAGAAAAGCATGGATGAGAATCTTCAGTCCTGTTGCGAATTAATGAGAAAATTTTAGATTTTATTTATTTTTTATTCTCAGCTTTTGCACCCTATTTTTTTTCATTTAAGATATTGTTTGTTTGCAAATTTTCTATGTGTAAGGGGTCGATCCAGGCAAAATTTGGGGCCTATGTAAGTTTTTGTTTATAAATGGTTGGTTCGAATTTGAGTAACTGGATTTCAATTTTTGTTACAAAATGTTATTTTTTACAAAAATATAATAAATTTCATAAAAATAACCTTTACTTTTCACAAAATGGGCCCCAAGAAAAAAAACCTGCATCAACCTCTGATGCATTGGTTTCAGACCTTCAGTCCATTCCCTGCTTTCATCTGGAAAAATAGAAAAAGTCAGACTTTTAAATAAAGCTTATAAAGGAGAGGTTTTTTACTATGTTACGTATTTAAGGATTGAAATTTGATAAAAAAAATTTGGAGTTTGTGTGTATTTTCCAGACCTTTCGTAAGTTATAAAAAGTATAAATAAAAGTTTATCATAAAAATTTTAAACATATCCTATCGTAAATTCCCGTTAATCCGCCCTTCCTGATTAAACGCCCCCCTCCCACTTTGTAAACAAATTGAAAAATTCAAAAAATCCCGAGAAAGCGCCTTCCCCCAAAAGAAATTTCTCCGCGCACGTCAAGATCAACACCAAAAATTTTATCTCACGAGTGTTTTTTTTTTTTTTCTGACGATCAGAAAGGCATGACGATTCTTTGATATATTGCATACGTGTACAAACACAAAAGTAACATACACAACTTCAACTATTGTCAATCTGAAAAGCAATATAACCAAACATTAGTTTTGCTGTAAATTTATCTCCATGGCAATATGAAGGCAATAAAAATATAGATAGTGAAAGTTTCTCATGAAATAAGTTAAAAAATGTGGATGCTGTGTGGGGAATATTTTGATTAAAAAAGAATATTTTAACTAAGAATTTATAGTCATATTTAACGTTATTATGAAAACCAATCGCAAAAAAATTATCGTTTGATTGATCAGTAGATGGCGCCACAGTCGAATTTGTATCATATTTTGTGCTATCTTTGTGATAGCAATGTTTTTCGTTTTAAAAATCTGGCAACAGTACCAATTTGTTCTTATGTTCTCAATTTTTGTGATTTGTATTATTTATTTAGCATTTATAGATACAAAATCATGATTAAAAAAAACGGTTATTTAATCTCCCTAATTTACAACAGATGGCGACACCACATAAAATGTTACTAGTTCTAGAAAATATTTCAGGACATTTTCAACTGCAATTTCTCAATGTTTTTTAATTATTTTAAATTATTAAGTACCTTTTATTTTTCTGTTACCATGTTAATGACAGATATTAGTGTTATTATTTATCTAAATGCATTCCAGTTTCAAAGCTTCTGAAATCGCCATTAATCATGAAGTTACTGTTTTTCTATTTTGTATATCTTTTTTTTTGTTTTAATGTTTTTATTTTGTCACTTTATTAAAATAATGCATACTTTGCGACGATCGGCCATTAGCATCTCACAACCCATAAATATCATATACTACAATTTTAATACCGTGTAAGTGCCCCCCCCCTGATTATTTTACAATTTTTCGTTGTGTCTAGGGGGGGGGGGAGATTAACGGGATTTTACGGTACATTCTTATTTTTCTTTCTCATAATTTCATGATTTTTTAAAAGTAAAATCACAATCTTTTCTGTATAGCTCTAATATAAACTAAAAAAAATTAATCTTGAGAAATTTCCTCACCTATTTTTTTTAAATAAAAATTGGTTTAAAATAAAAATTGCAAAAAAAAAAGGGGGAATTTGCAGTGTAAGAAAATAAATTTGTAGGTACATTATTTTTATTTCTTGTTTCAGGTGTGTTCTTCTGGCACAATGGGAATATGTCACTTTCAAAACGAAAGGCTTGACTGTAACTGCTATAAAGTTTCAGATTGGCTTCAAAAAGTGAACCAAGATGAAGCTCTCTGTCTTGTTTATTCAAAAACATTTCCAATTATCAAAGGATTCAGCAGAATCAACTAGCACGCAGGCAGAAGGATACAATCTTGTATCCTTCAGTGTAATACATCAACAAAATTGCTCCATTAAACTCACTTAAACTAGTGTGCGGTGTTGATAATACAGTTCAAAACTATAATGCCAAAGAATTTGCACTTGTTGCTGAAATAACATGGGCTCTTAAAGTAGTTTCTTCAAACTTGTCTGCTGTGTCATCTGATGATTGTGGAGCTGTTTCTCATAAAACGTTCCCAGAAGTTGTACGTGATAATTTTTCTTTATGTAGAACCAAACTTAGTTATTTTGTTAACAGATGCTTTAGGGCCTTATTTTTGTAAAGAAATGTCAGAAGCAGCAGCTTCTTATTATTCCCTTATTTATGATCAAACAACTAGTAATGCTGGTAGTAAACTGCTCCAAGTTAGGATAAACTACTGGTCTGACAAGAAAGGAGAAATATTTTCTTGTCACTTACAAAGTTTTTTTATGGACCTTCAGGGATCTGTTTAGGAAAAAATTGGGTCCTCCTTCACAATTTTTTTTATTTCAAAACAGGACCCTTCACAAAACTATTTTCCCTAAAACAGGACCCTTTACAAAATTCTATATCTTAAAAATAGGTTTTTCACAAATTTTTTTCATCTTTAAACTGAACATTTCATACATTAATCATTTAAAAGTAAAATCTGACCTGTCACTTTTACGCATATATAGAAAATATATGTATTTTACATCCATATATCTTCTTAAAAATGTATAAACAAAAACTTGAATATAACAATCATTTCAAATTCACAAAATTATGACTAAATTTTTTACAAATATAAAAAGCTGTTCACAATTTCACAAAAACAGGACCCTGGGAAAAAAGTCTGGACAGACCCCTGACCTTGCAACTTCAGAAAATTGTAAAGAAAATATTCTGAGCATATCAAATGTTAATTTGCCTCTTAAAAATTTAATATCTGTTGCAAGTGATGGCTAATTTATCATTAAGAAAGTAATGAAGAAATATTAACAGTTAGGGAAAAGGAATATTGGACATAAGTACATGCATGATACATACTGTGCAAATAGTTTTTTTAAAAGGCCTCGAAGAATATGGATGTTATGTCTGATTTTATTATATCAGTATATAACTATTTTCATGACTGGCCTTCAAGGTGGAAAGATTTCAGCATTAGTGGAGATTAGGGAGGGATGGGACAATTTTAACAAAAATATTTTTTACTAATTATGTTTTGCTAGTACAAAATTGAAAATTTCAGAATAACATCTTGAAACATTTTAACATATTTTAAAAATATAAATTTGATGATAATAATTAAAATTTAGGTTAATAAACCAATTAAATTAACAAGAAAAATGTCCCATCCCTCTCTCATGTGAGGGAGGGATGGAACATGTTTTTTAAAATAAAAATTCATATTTAATTTTCAAAAATGTTGTGAAAAAATGACAAAAACAGTGTGACATTTACATTCCTAAGGTTTATTGTAAATCACAGCATTTATTTTATCTTATATTATACTTTGTAAAATCCAAATCAAATGAAAAATATGCTTGTGCCCAACTAGTGCCGCTAATTAATTTTGGTGGATATAGCTTTGCAATTATGTCTTGTTCATCAATGATGAAACAGTGATTTTCTTGCAGGAAGATGAAATTTTCTTTTTAATTTCTCCTCATAAATAGTATCTTAAAGCTGAAATCTTCCTCATATTCCCTTTCAAATCTTCCAACATAGCGAACAACAACAGATTTTTGTACATTAAAAATCTAACTAAAACAGAATCATTTAAACCTATACATGGGTCATCTTTACACCAATCTATTTCTTGTATGTTTTCATGCTCATTTATAGTGATATCAATACTTTCATCAGAGGTGTCATGTAAAGAAATGAAAGTAGTTAAAATTCCTATTTAACTTGCAAAATAATAAGTTTTATCTCTTACATTATTCAATTCCAAAACAAGATAGTCTTATAAATATAAAATACCAAAAAATTGCATGTAATTAAACTTAATTATTTGGATACAGATGTCGTTTAGGAGGGATTGGAAATGTCCCATCTCTCCCTAAGTCATAGTGTCCCATCCCTCCCTTAGAGCAACATAAAAAAAAAAAGGTTTCTGCAGCAATCATGTGGCTTAACTTAACTGTTCATTCATGAAAGATATATTATTGATTTTACAAAACATTAAAAACAATTAATTTAGCAACAAAGAATGATATTGAAAATTTACATTAAAAATCTGAGTAGTTAGTAACTTTTGATATTACAAAATAGTCTTTTTAATTCACAAACTCATAGGTGCTTGCAACTAAAAAGATTTACAGCAACAAGTATGATGCAATGATCACTCCATCTGGTGGAAGAGTCATAAATTAAAAATAAAGCTTATTTTGAGCATTAAAGCAGATGTCCCATCCCTCCCTAATCTCTCCTATACACTGATAAAAACTTCTGCTCAAAGTTGCACCAATCCATGGAGCAAAATAATGAAAAGCACCAAAAAATGGTATTTCTTAATTTTTAAAAGCACCATGAAATAGTGCAACCTCCAAAATTGCTTTATTTATACGACGAAATGGTGCAACTTAACAGCACATGAGAAATGCTGATTTCTGTGCATCTCTACAGCATCTTTATGAGATAAGCAGATGAGTAAGGAAAAAAAAATTCATCTCTGCCATTGTTGGCAAGGGTTTTTCTAGGAATATTTATGGAATGGCATGGTAGGTTATTTCTAATTTTAAGCTTTTATTATTGTAGATTTTGTATTTTGTGAATATGAGCTTTATAGTTTTTATATGTTTTATAGAAAAAGATCTTGTGTATATGCTGAACATTATACTGTGATTTTTTTTTTTTTTTTTCATATTACAGTATTTAATCTAAGAAACTTTATCAAGATGTATTTTTATATCATTGATATTTTAAATTATTATTTAAATCCTAAATCCTCATACTCAATGTTTTAGATTTGTTTAACGTTTGCCAAATTTCTAAAATGAATATGAATTTTTTATTTATATCATAAGATTGTTAAAACAATGTTAAATCTAAATGCTGAAACATTTTATTCATCTTGTGGTGTGGTTTTTCTGTTGGCATATGCAGTTTCAGATTAGCTGAGCTGCATGAAAGACTGCAAGTCATAGATATTAGCTGTTGCCAATGGCAGATCTAAGGGAGGGGCGATGGGGCAATCGCCCCCCCCCCCCCTTGGGCTAAAAAAGGGTTGGTAAACTGACAGAGTCCTCAACGGAAAAAGGTCTCTGGCGAAGCACGGTCCGTCCTGCGGGTCGGTCCGGGTCAGGTCTTCACACTTTAAGGGTCGGGTCGGTACCGGGTCTTATTTTTTTCTGGAGACTTGGGCCTGGACCAGGCCTCGCTTTTTCTGGAAACGAACCGGACCAGACTTCTTTTTTTTCGGTTAGAGCCTGGCTTAGATTTCATTCTTTCTAGAGGTCGGTACGGGCCGAAATTTTTAGGCCTCGGCTCGGCATAATAGCTGAAAATTCGGCCTGGTTGCGACCAATGGTGGATCGATGCCCCCCCCCCCCCCTTCCCTTGCACTAATAAAAGATCTTTGATGGGACGATCGCCCCCCTTGGGCTAAAACGGGGTCTGTAAACCGACATTAGAGGCCTCCAAGAAAAAAGGCCTCTGGCGAATCACAGCCTGACCCGTGGGTCGGGACCGGGCCCTATTTTTTCTTGAGACTTGGGTCTGAACCGGGCCTTGATTTTTCTGGAGATTTGGGGCCGGACCAGACTTCTTTTTTTTTCAGTTCGAGCCTGGCTTAGATTTCATTTTTTCTAGACGTCTGCTCTAAACTGACATCAGAGGTCCGTGCGGGAAAGAGTCTTGCTCAGAAAAAATCTCGAGTAAATATTCATTCACGAAACTCGGACCTTGTCTGTTCCCTACTCTTTCCTGGGCGGGTATTCCTCTTTTTCAGTAGACTCGAGCCGGGCCGGGCTAGGCTAGACTTTTTTTTCCGGGACGAGTTTGGCATGGAATTCATTCTTCCTAGAGATCTGCACAAGCCAAAATTTCCAGACCTGGGCCCGACCCGGTATAAAAGCTAAGAATTCAGCCCGTGTCCGACTCAGCCCTTATGGAAACCATTATTGGCTCGTGCATATATACCTCTAAATAAATTTCAATTTCAATTCTTTCTTCTGTTATATGTAGAAGAAAGTAAAAATGTACTTTTTTTACATAGAGCTTTAAAATTATGACTTTCGCTTATTATTTATTTCTTTAATTCTAAACTACGTTAACGTTAATGAATATTCATCTGAATGTAATTGTATAATTCAAATATTTTTGACAGTTTATGTACACAATTATCTTACTGTCATTAATATTGTTGTCATTCTGTATTCCATGAATTTCGAACATAATCTGAAAAAAAAAAAAATCTGCGCATAAGTAAGTGGGCTTTATGAATAATTTTAATTGTAGAATAATTGTTAGGAAATACAACGTATCTCCTAAGGGGTTAAGTAATTAGCAGAGTACATTTAAACAGTGTGAAGCGTATAAGCTGATTTAAACCCCAAGTAATCTTAAATATCTAATGAAGTTAAACCTGGAAAAGAAATAGCTTAAATTATGGTGGTGAATTAAATAAAAAACAACTAATTAAAAACAAATAACATTTATTAAAAAGACTTTAAATAAAAACAACAACAAGTAAAAATAAATTAAGAAAAATATTAACATTATTGAAACACTTATCTGACTTAATTCATTACGATAACATAATATCCATTTATCATGACACAGGTACTTTACACAATATAGTTGATTGACTGAAAAACTTAATTATCACTTTTGAAACTGATGTAACCGGAACTCAACGTCGTCTTGAATAGAATAAAACAGTTCAAATTTCATTCTGAACCTCACGATCCAATTAGAACTTCAATTGATGCTAAAAGAGAATTCAGATGAACTGTAGACAACCTTCGAAACGAAATTACTTCTTAAACATCTTTAGGAAAAACTAATTCAAATGATTTAAGATGAAAAACTACAATGGCTACAAGTTTAAGTTGATTAAACTTCATACTATCCTTGTTGGTTCAACAGCTCCAGTCACTAATCTAACACTGCTCACGACGTTATGAAGACGGTCTAAAATTATCAGTCATATTATTCGTCTAACACTATTTCAGTTCACAGGCAAAACATCCAAGAACAAGAAAATTGACGAACTTGATAAATGACGAACTTCACTTCCAAAAAGACAACTGTAAAACTAATGACTGACTTTCATAACTATTAAACACGAGCTATCATCATCGATGAATGGAGTCAAAACACTTTAAAATAACATCAAGCCATTTCTGCTAACAGTTTAAACGAAAAACAACTATAATTCCTCTGAAGAACTAAAAGAACAAATGCATCGTAAGCAGAGTCAGCGAAGAATATATACCGGTCTCTGACGCATGCTGATTAACTATGACAGAACAACGCCCTCTTCTGGCATCTAGAATGTTCCTAAAAGAGTAGAGTGGAGATGTACGATTGCTTATGCAAATCACAACTGAAACAATCTGCTACCGCCATCTAGTATAGACAATCTGAACCACTCCAGAAGAGGGTGAAAGGAGGATACGAAGTGACGTTTTTCGATAAGCAGAAATGTGATGTAAACAAACCGTAGACTGGGAAAAGAAATAAACTTTAATAGAATAAGTACTGTAAGTAAACTTTAGATATTAAATAAATAAATAAGATTTAAGGTATGAAATATAAATAAAGGAAAGATATTTAAATGAACTATTGTAAATTAAGATGAATGAATATTATAAAATAAAAAGCATATGGCAGGATATATGAAGATGTGAGTGCAGGGACAAGATCAACGGTTACAGATTCCTAACAATAATGTTGCTTCAGAAACATCGGCATGTTTGTAGAAATTAAGTCTGGCGGTGAAGTACCAATTAAGTTTTTGTACGGGCAGATCCGGGCTTGGGGCAAACTTTTAGCTTTTATACTGGAGCGGGCCGAGCCTAACTCGGGCTTTTATACCGGGCCGGGCAATATTTTTTGTACGGGTCCTGCCTTGCCCGAGTCTGGAAATTTCGGCAAGTGTAGACCTCTAACCGAGATATGTAAGCTAGTTTTAATGTTTTTTCTAAATGCTTTTTTCAGCTAGCGTCCCATAGCTACTGAATATATGTTTCGTTAATAAGTTTCAAAACAGTCTTTACTGAATTAGAACTGATCTTTGATATAAAGAAACAAGAAGTCTTACACCCAGTTAGTATTTTTTTACAGAATTCTGAAATGTGGGGATCAGTCAAAGCTTAAAATTTTCTCTATGATTATATTAGCCTTAAAAAAATTGAGCCTTTTTGCGACTTCTGGAAGGTATCTCCCCAAGTGCCCACAGATACAAATTGCCTCTAAAAAAGTTTGTATGAGTGTTTTGTATATTTTTCGTCCTACCGCTGTATAATTCTAATAAAAATCTGGACAACCTTTTTATTAGTACTGTAATGGGATGTCATTCGTCTATATAGGTCTATCTTCAAAGTGTTCGTTGTTTCTTTGGGTGTTTTATTACAAGGTACAGTACGTCGATTGAATCATAGGCAATGTTACAGGGAGAATTGCTCTCCTAGTCTCAATGTACCTATCCCTACATCTGTCTAGTTGGAGATAACTTTCAAGTGAGCATAACTTACGATAACCTTTGCTCCCTCCCGTTCTCCATTCCCCTTAATTTACTAGAAGTGGGAGTAAAGAAAATTAAGTGATACAGCAATTGCTATGCAAAGTGGTAGATTGCAGAGATTCGCATTCAAAATTTTATATGTTTGTTGCGAAGAGCGAGAAGAATTGTAGAAGCATGTGTAATTCAGGGAAAAAAACCCCAACATTTTATTTAAAACAGAAGCAGAAAAAGAAACGAAATTTCGAAGTAAATTTGGCTTCTTTCATTATAAAAAAATTCGCTTATAAAAGGGTGATAAAGATAAAAAAGGTAAGGACATTTACAACACTTGTTTATTATTTTTGTTAATACTCTCAACCAGGGCTCGGAAGTAGCGCGCTACAAGTAGCGAAACTACAGTAGCCGCTACTTTTTCCAGTAGTTTGTAGTGTAGCGAGTAGCGCGATACAAAATATCAGTAGTTTGTAGCGATCATCGACGCTACTTTAGGAGGGAGAAAAAAAGTGCCAATCTTCAAATTACGTGATCATCATAACTCGTATTTAAGTCTCTTGTGCGAAATATGTTCTCTGCAACAATTTGCGAACATCAGCGACAAATCTCAGTTGCAGTAGTTACAACATAACGTTTCAGCATGCCCGTGATCAAATATTTGCTGTATTTGCTGATAAAACCTCAAAGTACTCACTCATAAAAAAAAATAATTTTCTTGCTGCGAACCCTTTGTCTTCTTACTCATTATTAGATCTTGTGTTTTAATGTGGGTATGCTTCTTTTGAGATTAATGTAATAGAATGACTGACAAAAATAATATAAGAACTGCCCTGCTCGGCATATAATGAATATTTTGAAATTATAGAACAACAAGAAATTGGTAATTATTCTGTAACATGTAAACTTTGTACAATTAATAAGAATTTATCGGTATCAAAATCATCTTCTTACAACTTGAAGTGGAATATGGAGGTGAGTTAGCATTTTCTTTATTAATAATAATTACTGGATCGCATCTCGTACCGAATATCTAAATCATTATTCACTAAAATTCATAAATCATTAAAAAGAGTATTTTCGAATTAAGATCCCTGGGTTCAGAAAATAATCTTATCGAACTGTTTATTATCCCAAAAAAATATTTTATTAATACGTCTTTTGATCGTTGTGAAATATTTGTCCAATATATGCATACAAATTAATTTATTGCATATTTCCTTTTGAATATTCCAATAGATAAAACAAAGATGGTTGAAAATAAAAATATATTATTTAAAAAAATGCCTAAGAATGCTTAATTTGATTTTTATGGCTATTTATTTTTACTTTAGCTGCACAGGTTTTTTATCGCTAAAATAATTTATTTATAACGTTTTATATTTGATTTGATATTGGACAGCTTGGTGTCTTAATGAAATGTCTTTATCTTTGTCTCCAGAATGAATCTAAAGCCCAGTATGTTGAAATTCGGGTTTTCAAAGGGACACAAACAAAAAGAGATAAGAAAGGAAAAGAAAAGCTAGGCGTTAATTTATGCAAGTCTGTATGATCGTGTTCAATTTTTAAATTGCTTTCAGGAACTATATTTAAATTGTAAAGAAATAGGACTATTTAGCTCTATTTAAAAAAAATAATATATATTCAAATTTACCAAGAGCTATCCACTTTTAAGGTTGTTCTCAAATTTAAACTGGCTACTTTATGACAGTCTTTAATTCACTTTTGTTCGGAAACGTATGAAAATGCAGGTGTCCTTATTCAGAAAATTTGTAACAGAAAGATGTTTTCCACTATTCTTTATTTTATTTAATTTTTTGGTAAGACAGAATTTTCAGAAAACACTGTCAAAGTCGGCATTTTCAACCGAATTTCCAATGCCGCAGCAGGGGAAACGAAAAAATGTGACACGAATCGCTTATAACCCAATAAGTAATTTATTTATCAAAAAAAGAAAAACTCATTTTGATTACAAATCACTTCAATAGTCAGACCTGTCAATTTTATGCCTTTGTGTTTAAAAATATGTCAGATAACGTATCAGAAAGTTTCGAATTGTTGAGTAAGGAATTTGAGAACCACCTTAAGCGTTACTGGGCTATATCAGTATCATACATTTGTAAGATTTTTACAATTTTGTTTTCAAATTTCCTCTTTTTAATACTTTTCATCATAATTAAAAAGTATCTATGAATTCGCTTTGTCTGTCTGTCTGTGCTCTAACTCTCGTAAATATACTCAGATTGCCATGAAAGTTTTATATGTTATTGAAATTTACCATTGAATGTTCAGTATTGAAAATGAAGTGTGCAGCATTTATTTCTCGCTTACAGGGACATTCAAAAGAATTCTGTTACAATACGGTCTATAGGGGAAAAAAAGTTTGTGGTGTATTTAATTAGCGATGATAACTAAAGTAGCGAAGTAGTGACTACTTTTGAAAAGTAGTTTGTAGTTGCTACTTTTTAAAACAAGTAGTTGTAGTTAACTACATTTTTCATAAAGTAGTTCTAGTTGTAGTTCGCTACAAACAAAAAGTAGTTTTTCCGACCCCTGCTCTCAACAACAATTATTTCTCGCAACCACGCTACATGTTCTCACTTCGACAGCGGACTTATTAAGGCTAACTCAGGCCTTAATCCATTTGGGGTCTATAAATTGAATACCAAGTTTACTTGGGCGCATTAGGCTGACAACCTGACAGGGGCAGGCATTATTTCACCCCAGGGCCCATAGTAAAAAAAAGGGCTCTGTACTATAGGCCATAAGCTTTAATGAATTGTAAGTTTAGTTCTCAAAAACAAACTCACTTTATTTCTAATACATTTACAAAATCATTGCTATTAATACACATATAAGAATACAAGATCAGCAGCAAAGGCTGTGTTTTAAGTGCCCATAGAAATTTAAAAATTTGCTCTTGCTCCCTAGAGACTATTGTAGTTTCTTATACCGTATTTTTTAATACAGCGAGGTTTTGGAGTTTCTAAAAAAATTAGCGCACTGGGCAATTTTTAAGATACTACAAAACTCCCATTTAAAATAAATCCACCTTTTGAACATACAACGTAAAATTCCCCCTAGACATCTGTGCAGATTGGTTATCCCAAACGAACCTGAAATTTCCATTGTAACCAAAACCGAACCCCCCAAAAAAATATTCGTCCTCCCGAAACCGAAATGAAAGAAAATTAATCCATATTTTAATATAATTATAAAATGTAGTATGCAATTATATCTCTAATTTCAATTTTCTTTTATATAGAAATATAAACATATAGTATTATATATATATATATACACAAGGGACATATGAGTATACATATTATACTCATTAATATTCAAATACTGTAAAACATTTAAATAACAGACACCTCGGTGCCATCGAATTTATCTCTTACCCGGAGCAGTGCGCAAAAATATGCAAATATTTGTATTGGGGACTGTCTCCGCCCTTCAGGAGTGACTGTACTGAGGTCTTACTGTACATGCTATTACTTCTGAATTTGCAGATAAACGCGACGGCTCCAAGGTATCTGTAATTCGGAGGTTTTACTAAATGAAAGATTTAAAAAGTATTCCCTAGATAAAGTTTTCTGCTATTTGAGACTGACCATTATGAATTTTTTACTGCATATAGATTTTATCGGAAAAAATATTTTACACATTCTTTTTAAAAATAGGGTCAACCCGAACATGGCACGCAAGAGGGGAAAAAACCGAACCCGATAATTTAAGTCAACTCGTCCCGCAGGAGAAATGTAGATGTCAACCCGACTCGCAGCAACAAAAGTAAACATTAACCCACCCGAACCCATCTCTTACCAAAAAACAAATTAACCTGAACCAAACCCGACCCACCGTAAACAAGTAGGAGTCAACCCGACCTGTAACAAAAACGTAAAAGTAAACCTGACCTGCAATGTTTAAAAAATTAGGCCCGACTCGACCAAGATTGCGGGTCATATATTAACTTCCAAATTTCTGATATCTTCCCCCCCCCCCCCCCCCCTTGAAGACTCTCTAGATCTGCCCTTGGCTGTTGCTTAAACGAACAAAACAATTTTTCTTTCTTTTTATTTATTTTTTAATAAGAGGAACGTACAGAGAAAGAAATACAAATGAATTAAAAAGGAGTTTTAATAAAAGGAAAAAGACAGGGACAAGATGATTTTATAGTGTAGCAAATAAAATACATTTATGGTGAAAAGATCTTTGGGATGAAGCTATTAAAAACATACAGGATTTTGAGCAGAAAATTTATGGTGATAAAGTTATAAGGCGAAATTTAATGTCAAAAGAAATTTTTTATACAAGTAATTCAGATTTTGGTTTTCGAGAGAATTCTCTAAATTAAGTTTTATTATAAATTTGGAAGTATTCATTATTGTAATATTAATATAATAATTCAGTATTGTCTTGTGTTTGTTTATCATTTTATGTTTAATAGTTTTGTAATTATAAAAATTTAATGATTTAACAATTGATAAAATTAATTATTGTATATTTTCATTTGCATTTATTCTGTTTGGCGGGGTGTTCAGATTAAAAAATTTTAAGGAAATGCAGATAGGAAAATTGTATAAAGCATTGCATTGTATATAATTTTTTTTTCTATTATATTTTTCAGTATTATTGATGTAAAGTAATAAAATGTGTATTGTATCATGTAAAAGTAGTCAATTCAAAATTATTTCTTCTGTTGTTAAAATATGTAAAATGGTTTTGGAATCTTATCTTATCTATTGTTAGGAGATGTGTAAAATTGTCATGTTTGACAGTGTGTCTAATTCAATACTGAGTATGGGGAAGTAATTTTCTTTAGGAATTGTGTATGCCGTGTAAATTTCTTTGTGGGGTTGCATGCAAATAGACCTCTTTTGAAGTTATTATGGCGCTTATTGTGTATTGTGACCAGGGTTGTAAAAAACCCGAGTTTTAAAAAATAAAATTATTTTAGTTTTTTTTGTTTAAAAAAAACTAAAAATTAGATGCAGCTACACACTACAACCCTTATGATTGTAAAAAACCTGTTTTTTTTTTTAACCCAGTCTGGGCATGTAGCTGGGTGGGTATCCGGGCAGCTACCCACTACAACCCTGATTGTGACACCTAACAAATTTCTTGCAGAAATTTTCCCCGAGGGGGGGAAGGAGTTGTGATGATGTGTGTCATCAAGAATATTTCATTGCAGACAAAAGTAGAGACTTAGGAGTAATCCCTAAGTGAATGTGCAGTAGATGATCTTGATTGATATGTTCACGTTCTGAAACATGTTTTGCATCTATACTAAAGAGCTGGTTTCACCTAAGAGGGGAATGATAAATACCTGTCTCGTTGTGAATCATCTGCAGGTATGTGAATGAGTTCTTTACAAGGAATTGCGTACTGGGTAGGGGATTTCAACAGAAGGAAGATTTTGCAAATGGTTGGTCGATAATGTGAACTTTTGACAAGAGGCTTTAGGAAAGTGGATGGTAATGTCAATCACATGCCAGATAATAAATTCCTGCATTCCAATTGAAAAAGTGACGGTTTCCAGACTTCAGCTCGGAGGATGGCAGCTGGCGATTGTAGGGAGTTGGTCAGAAGATTCTGCTCGTGGATGACGACTTATCTTCATGCTTAGCTAGACTTTGAAAAAAAATGTTTTTTTTTTTTTCGCTGGTTCTGGAGAAATGTATTGAGGTACTCTGTGATATAGATGAACTGAGAAAGGTTTCCTCAGGTACAAGAAGAAATGCTTGTGTTATAAATTAACAGTGTTTTCTACATTTTTCACATTTGTTATTGTGTAAATAAAATTATTTGGTTTGCATGAATTTGGTGTATTATTATGTACATATGTGCGAACAGTACAAAAATAGTAGGCCACTACGCCACAACGTGGTGCTTCTCTGTTCCAACCTAAGGCTTCTATACTAGAGAGCTGGCGCATCGTCCGACATTAATATTCCCAAGTGGGAAAGTGTTGGTGCTAGTTTTTCCTGTAGGACCCATTTGGCGCATTTATCGCCTTCTTAGTTGCTTTGCAGAATTTATCAAAAAGTACGATAGGGAATGAAAGTTTCGAATAAAATACGTATTCTTGATCATTGATTTTCATTGCAAATTGTAGCCTGATGTTATTTATTGTCCAATAAAATTAGCAATAAATTTATTTACTTTTATTAAGAACTTATTTACTTTTATTACTTTGGTTTTACAATGAACATTCATTTCACTAATTAATTATACAAGCAGTGTTGAATTCATGAAGTGACCCGGGGGGGGGGGGGGGGGTGATACACACACGAAAGATTTTGTTTTCTAATGGTCTAGAAGTGCACACCCCCCCCCCCCCCCTTGATCCAAATGTATTTCTTAGAAGTGGAGGGGGAGTCGTTTGATCGTTTTTATCATTATGTGTTTTCAGTCTTAAAGAAAAAAAAAAGGCTTTTATTTAGGGAGTGACCCGAGGGGGGAGGGGAAGGGGGCGAGATATAACCGCGGAAGATTTTGTTTTTTAATGGTCTAGAAGCGCACCCCCTCCCCTTTTAGCCAAACTTATTTCTTAGAAGGGGAGGGGGGGGGGTCATTTGATCGTTTTTATCATTATGTATTTTCAATTTGAAAGAAAAAAAAAAGCTTTTATTATTTTTAGGAAGTATGCATGTTTCATTGGTGCTATCTTTTGCATTTAATCTTTTTAAGAATTTAGTTACTAAAAAAAGAGTTACATTAAAAAGCAAAATATTTAACAATTAAAATTTATTCTTCAAGTGTACTTTTTTTCCAAAAAATAATGATTTTTTTTTTTTTTTTTTGAGTGTATGTTTCATTTCTGAGTGTTCTTCACTTAACAGTGTAATGAAAAAATATAAAATTATTTCTGATGTAAAAGTATAATTGAAGAAAAATAATATTAAAAATATAATTTCAGCTTTTACTTTGTGATAAATATTTAAAAACTTCTATTTAAAGTAATTTTTAAAAAGTTTTCATGTGTAGCAATTTTTCATTACTTAATAATATGAGAACTGTTCTTTCCAAGAGGAAAATGTAATGATCCTTCACAGTATCCAGATATCCTTCATTATCTTAAACAAATTTATATCTTAAAGTTACAATAAAAATATACTCCATTTCTTAATAACATTTAATTAGGAAAATTGTTTAAAATATTTATTTATATATTTTCTTAATTATAACTGTATTTTAATGAAATATTAATATTAAAATTATCTTTAAGCAAATTTAGGGATTTTTGTTTTTTTGAAATTCAAAATAGAACCCATTTATTTGGTAAAAAATGAATATGTAAAAAAAAAAAAAAAAGAAAAAGAAAAGAAATCTGTACTTTTTAAAAGTAAATTTCCTTTAAAATATTCTATTTTATATTATGGTTCTTTCGAAAACCCTCATAAATTTTAATTATATATTAATATTCTTAAGTTTTCCATAAAATTTCAGTTTAATTTTAGGCTTTTGAAAAAAAAAAAAAGAAAGTTGGAAATAAACATCGTTTTCCCGAAAATGAACTAGATGGCGCTACGCCCTTGAAATCGCCGTTAGCGCCAAGCTGGCGAACAAAAAATTTCGTGAAGAATAAAATCTACAATTAATAGTTAAATTTGGCAATTTTTCATGTTTATGAGGAAATTGAAGCATGCAGGGATACTTTCTTGAATGATTCGTAGAATTAATAGCAGAACAACTACCCATAATTAAACCTTTAAAGTTAAAAAATAGACAGAAACTAATTCAACGCCATTGAAACACATTACGTGAACCAGTCCAGTGGGAATAAAAATGCCTGACGAGTCAGCCTATATATTATAGGAGCTCTATTCCAACCATCGTGTTGGTTCGAAACCCACTCCTGACAGACTGATTTTTCTTATTTTATTGGCAATAATTCATTTTAATAATGCCATATTTAATTCAGGAGGAAAAGTTGTGTAATTTGTATTTTTTCTATTCGAATGCTTTATAATTAGGTAAAATTTAACACCCAAGAATATTTTGTTTTAATTACTAAAATTTTTTTAACTAAAGAGTATTTAAATTGACAGATCGTGCATGTAATTATCAATTAAATAAATTGAACTGGTCTACAATTTTTAGTATATTTGGTATGACCATTATCAAAATGTCATATTTTATATATATATATATATATATATATATATATATATATATATATAATAAGATAAAAAAATATTCATACAGGAACTCTAAATTATCTTCATATCCATGATTTAACAATTAAATGTGTGAAAATGGAAAATATAAATTCAAGTAAAAAAATATTTATTATAAATTGTTAGCGCAAAGTTTAAATTCAGAGTTTTAGAATAAGACTGATAAAAATTAATTTAATGAAAAATTTTAAAGGTCATGTAGTTTATAAAAAATAATCAGAAACACTAATTTTTTTTTTTTTTTTCAAAATATTGGGACTGTGGTAAATAAAATTTAATAACTGACTATAGTTTTTAATTACTTATTTTATACTATAAATATTTAAATTAAAAGATTTTGCATGTAATTATAGATTAAGTAAATTGATCTAAACTTTTTGTCTATATTTTGTATGACCATTATCAATAAGTGTTAGAAAAAAATATTTTTGTTTCAAGTAAATGCCACCAGATGGCAGCACCAAACAATGCTTTAAAAAATACAATCTGAACTAAGAAACCTTTTTTTTTTTTAGTTGATGGGAAATGTGAGATGTTGCAAGCACAATGCTGGCTAGGATTAAAAATTCTATTTAATAACACTTTATTCCAAAGGAATAAAAATTTCAAAACTCCGACAAACTAAGCTTAAAATAATTTAAAGTACTTCTTCATATTTCTGTTTTTGTAAATAGTTCAAGAATTCTTTTGTTATTGATCCTATCCTTCAAGTATTTATCCAAGTTCTATATTCCATGAATATTTTCATCTAATAAATGTGTTTTGTTCATCTTAAGAAGGAATATATTCCTAATAAATAATTCACAAGACATAACTAAGAAAAGTATGATTATTCTCCTTAAAAAAAATGAAAAGAAAAGAAGAGAAAAAGAAAGTACAGTCGAACCTCGTTAACACGAAATTGAAGGGACTACGAATTTTTTTCGTGTTAACCGTCACAATAGTGGCGCCATCTATGTTAGATTTAAAAACTTAATAAATCAACCTACAAACATACCCCTGCTCATAAAATCATAAATTAATAAGAAATAGAAAATTTCATTAACCAATTAAACGAAATGATCATCATTTTAGGCAATAATAAATTTATTTACTTGCTAATATATATTTTTTTAAGTCCGTGATTGACTTTTGCTTCAATTTTTGTAGAGAACTTCTTTTAGGAACATATGGACCACATCTAATTTGTCCAAAGCTCAGGAAGCATCATATTGTTCCATAAGGAAATGTTGTACAGTTTTCAATGCTGCGGTAGATTCATTTAATGACACTAAACTTTTCCTCTTTGTGTCAATTTCTTCATCCTCGTCTGACACTTTGATTTTGTCATCTTTTTTTTTCAGCTAATGTAGCAATTATTTCTTCGTCTGTTGTCACATTCGAAGTCACCGCATCTTCATCTATGCAAATGCACTGAGAACAACAATGTCTAACAAAGAATTCCCCGTTTTTCGGCTGCATATCATTTTGTAGACAATTCTATGATACTCTTTAAATCTTGTCAATCATCTTTTATGTGAAATCACTCTCACCAAGAGCATCATCAAAACCTTTGCTTTCTCTTGCAAAACTGCACACGTTATAACAATGTTCTGGCTTATTGCCTCTTTTATCCACCGCAAGAGAACAATTTCAATTTATTGATTATTTCTTCTACACATTCGTTTTCTTACTGATTTGAATTGACTCACAGCAAAAGCCGCTTCAATCTTTTCACGATTCTTTAAAATCGTGTTTTATTTGGTATCCCATACTTCGCCGCAATTTCTGAGTTTTCCAGCACTTTATCGCTGACTTTGTTTAAAGTTTTTTGTTTGGTTTCTAAAGATACAGCTTGCTGTTTTCGACTCATCTTTCTACAGAGCAACTACGAACAGAGTTTCACTTATGTTAGTCAGGTAGTGACGTAGGGATTGTCACTTCATTCACTTAAAAGATAGGGGATTTCGAAAACCCGGTTTATGGTTTATGTTACTGGCAATACAATCAACCGAGTAATGAGCAATCACTTTCAAAAAAGAAATTCCTTCACCCAAACTTTCATTGTGATTGATCTATAGCTCATATGGCTATTGTGATAAACCTTCCGCATATCAGAGATCAAAGAAAAGCAGGGATTAGTCGGAAATTCAATATTTCACCATTTTCTGAAACCCTTTTTCACTTTGTCTTTTTCAAACCTTGAGGAAATTCCTTTTTAGCACTTTCCAACCTAGTTGAAAAGTGCTTATGACTTCGGTTTGTCTGGCCGTATGGCCGTCTGTCCGTGCTCTAACTCCCGTAAATATGCTCGGATTGCTCTGCAATTTTTATATGTTATTGTCGTTATCTATAGCATGTTCCCTATTTCAACGGAAGTGTGTAGCACTTATAGTTTTTTTACAGGGACACTCAAAAGAATTCCGTTACATTGCGGTCTATTGGGAAAAATTATTTGCGGTTTATGTAAATAATGTTTCACTATTTTAAACGCATTGAAATTTATATATATCACTAAGGTGCATTAGAAGAAGCTTAATATGGAATAGGGTGTGCATACCACTTATAGTTACTATACAGGGACAGTCAAAAGAATTCCGTTACATTACGTCTATGGAGAAAAATCGTCTGCGGTTTATTTAAATAATGTTTCACTATTTTAAACGCATTGAAATTTATATATATTATTAAGGTGCATTACAAGAGGCTTACTACAGAATAGTGTGTGTATAGCAGTCATCGTTCATTTACAGGGACATACAAAAGAATTCTCTACTGTCTATTAACAATAATTCCTGGCGTTTTAAGTTGCTGAACGCGATTTTCAATTGAACTCACTTTTTGTCTATTACTGGGTGTGTATAAATTCTGTATTTCATATACAGGGTAGCACAAGCCCCACCAGTGGCTGAGAGGTTGTGCTGTCGAAGCTGGTAGACGGGAGTTGCTGGGTTCAATCCCAATCGCGCCCGTCGGCCTAATCGTTCGGAGTTTTCGTGGTTTTCTTCGAGCCGTGGATTTCTCCATGCGTAAATACGGGTTAGGTTCCCTTAGAAAGACCCCCACGAAGAGCACTCCTCCCGGGCCTATATCCCAAGCATAGATAATTGGCCGTCAATAATCAACCCAACCCAACCCAGGGTAGCACAAAAGTTCGAGAACACATTTCCGTTTATTGACAGAAACTCCAGAAGGAGAATTTTAAACTGTGCTACGCGTTTCCTAACTAAACTAAAATTTATCATCCTATATAGTATATACACAAATCTATAGATCATATACAGGGTTGAATAAAAGTACTCGGATACTTTTCCGAATATTGTATCTGTTCGAAATTCCTGAAATTATGTTTTTAAATATGTTATGCGTTTTCCAAATTGTTTACTTAGATGTTATCTTTTAGCTTATTAAACGGTATGTTTTGTAAAATTATTTTGGAAGCGTTGGAAAGTGCTACATAATCTATGCTTGGCGCATGATTTTTCGTTCTTGTTTAATAAGAAGATGTGACATGTAAGTTTGATATATTGAAAACATTGCGTTCAGAATCATGCTTTGGAGCAAACAAAACTTTTCGCCTTAAGCGGGATTTTTTGAAATTCTATTTCGTGTTAAACGAATTAATTAACATTGATTCTCAGACTTATCTGACGGGACCACAGTATTATTTCGTGTTAAGCGAAATTTCGCGTTAAGCGATTTCGTGTTAACGAGGTTCGACTGTAGTAAAAATGTCCATGTAAGAATTATAAAAGAAATCACCTTGATATCGATGGTTTATCTGGGGTTTAGAGTCGGACTGATAGAAATAAGATTAATGAAAAATTTTAAAGGTTGCGTAATTAAAAAAAAATTAGAAACTACTAAATATTGATATATATACTTTTTAACACTTTCCAACCTAGTTGAAAAGTGTTTATGACTTCGGTTTGTCTGGCCGTCTGGCCGTCTGCCGTCTGGCCGTCTGCCGTCTGCCGTCTGTCCGTGCTCTAACTCCCGTAAATATGCTCGGATTGCCCTGCAAATTTTATATGTTATAATCGTTATCTATAGCATGTTCCCTATTTCAACGGAAGTGTGTAGCACTTATAGTTTTTTTACAGGGACACTCAAAAGAATTCCGTTACATTGCGGTCTATGGGGAAAAATCATTTGCGGTTTATTTAAATAATGTTTCAATACTTTAAACGCATTGAAATTTATATATATCACTAAGGTGCATTAGAAGAAGCTTAATATGGAATAGGGTGTGCATAGCACTTATACTTACTTTACAGGGACAGTCAAAAGAATTCCGTTAAATTACGTCTATGGAGAAAAATCGTCTGCGGTTTATTTAAATAATGTTTCACTATTTTAAACGCATTGAAATTTATATAAGGTTCATTACAAGAGACTTACTACAGAATATTGTGTGTATAGCAGTCATCGTTCATTTACAGGGACACACAAAAGAATTCTCTACTGTATGTTAACAATAATTCCTGGAAGTGCGTTTTAAGTTACTGAATGCGATTTTAATTTTAAATCGCTTTTTGTATATTACGTGGTGTGTATAAATTCTGTAGATCCTATACAGGGAAGTACAAAAGTTCGGGAACACATTTCCGTATTATTTAACTCCAGACGGAGAATTTTAAACTGTGCTACGTGTTTCCTAACTGAACTAAAATTTAGCATCCTATGTAGTATATATACAAATCTATAGATCCTATACAGGGCTGAATAAAGTATTCGGATTACTTAGATGTTATCTTTTAGCTTATAAAAGAGTATGATTCGTAAAATTATTTTGGAAGCGTTGGAAAGTGTTACATAATCTATGCTTGACGCATGATTTTTCGTTCTTGTTTTATTTTGAGACTGTAGTAAGTAAAAATAAATCATGCAGTTAATGTTTTTAGTTAAATTCTTGTTAAATTAATTCAAGTATAATAGGATGTAAATTACAAGTTAAAAATTATTTCACTTCATAAGTTGGGTAATCTGAACTGATAACGCAATCTATCGTTTTATATCTATAGGAATTGCTTACACAATAATAACAATTCATAAAATTTTCAACACTTAATTAATTTAAAAGCAGCTAATTAAAAATAAAAGCATATTTCTAAAGGAACTTTCAAGTTATTTACCGTCAAATCTTGACGTGTACTATCTAGTTATAATCTTATCTCAAAAGTAAGAAACATAATTAGTCCCTTTTTTTCATTTCTTTATGACCATTTCGGCGGAGGATGGAGCTGTAACTCCATCAGCCCCCTTCCCACTCTTCAATGAGTGGCTTGTCTGTTGTATGAGAGGAAAAATATAAATTTATCTCAAACAGAAAAAAAAAAAAAAATACAGCACTTTTAATTAATTTCTTTTTCGACTTTTTTTTTCTGGGGGGGGGGGCACTGTAACCCCCATCAGTCTTTTTTTTCCTCTTTATGTACACAGTAGTGTCAATGTAGACTAATATGGGAGTAATGAGAATGCTGCGAAGGGGGTAGATATTATGGGAATAACTTTAATTTTCAACAATTTCGGGGGGGAGCTGTAGCCCCATCACCCCCCTCCCCCTGGGTACGCCCATGCTTTTACATGAATCTAATAAGAACAAATTTGTTCCAAATGCTTTTAATTAATTTCATTTGGTTAATAAACTTTTTAATATTAAGCCAGATTAATATTTTTTAAACTCTGCCTTTATTATTTTATAATATGGGAATCATACAAGTCAATAATGACAAAGAGATTGTTCAAGGACACAGACCAAGGAGGGGCTCATGGGGTTCAAGCCCTCCCCATTCAAATAAAGACTATATTTTAGGTGACCCAAGTTGTTAAAAATCTATTGTTTCTAGTTTTAAATGTTCGATTATTCATCTCTGACAAAACAACACTGTACATAAAAAATACTGTAAATATTAATTAAAGTTATAGTAGAAATTAAACTAGTAAATCTGCAGACTACATTTTACACTTACTATTTACTACAAGTAATATATCAAGTAGTTTCAGGAAATTTAACTTAAAATAAATAGTTAATTACTCTAGGTATGATGGTACGGAAGGGGGAGAGGGGGTACATTTAAAAAAAAAGTAAGTGCTTGCACTTTTGAGTGAAGCCCCAAAATACTCTTTACTTAACAGATGAATTAAATTCATGAATATAATAACGATTCTGATGTCATGTGGCCCATAGAGTAACATACAAGATAGGACAGTTAGAACAAAATCTGTAATGGCAGCAACAGTGTTGTTTGATTTAAATCAGTATTTTTAACATTGATATTTACAAGCTGAATGAGGATTAAATTAATCATTCGTGTTCAAATAAATGTCATCATTCATGTCACATTAAAAATTACCTTTTAATATTGTTAAATAAAACTTTTATAAGTTGAAAATAACTATTTTATGAAAGTAAATAATGCAACACTACATTCAATATATTATTTATCCATAGCACATCCTAAAATAAATACTGATAAATGCTCTCTCATTTTTAAACTTTTGTCTTTCCTAGATGATCACTTCATTTTTGTAAGTTAGATGTTGAAGCTAAAGTTAAATATATTCAATATAAAAGTATTTATATTTTCAGTGAGTAGTTACTTCCTCTGAAGTAGATTATACATGATTCACAAGTTTGTTTTATGGTTAGTTGCTTAGACCTGCAAATTTCAATATCCCATATGTTGACAGGAGATGTATTGATAGTATAATATGATCAATACAAAGACTAAATTGTAACATAATAAATATTTAAACTGTTTGTCTAACATAGAATTATAGAATTCCAGTTTCATGTTTCTTCTATAACTGAAAATAATTTAATCCCTGTGACTGATCCCTTTGCGCTTTCCTTTTCTAGAATTCATTGCTTACTACAATAGAAAATATAAAATAGGTTATTATACCTTATTTCTAAGCTAAACAGCCATTTCTACTGTTAAGTAAGCCTGATTGATTGCTGAAATTGTCAATGGCTGAGGGCTGTATAACACTGACAATTTATAGCTCCGTACTTTTAATTATGTGATTACCTTGCGTCTTGTAACTGTTTTGTAATCATTAATATAGTATAATATGAAACACAAGTTAGGACAACAATATCATTTATTAATACTAGGAACAGCACAGAGAGCTTTTGGTTACATTGATACGCAAGAAAAGTGGCTGGCAAAGACAAAGATCCAATGTAGCTTTATTTTACAACAGCAAGAAAAAAAAACTTTCTGGAAAATGTGTGAAAGCAAATATGCAAACCATGTAGTGTAGAAATGGTGGAGATTGTGGCAAAAATAAAAAAAAATACAAAGAAACTTACAGTCTGTGATAAAGATGACATTAGTGAATATGAATCAAATGAAATCAGGATTGGCTTTTTGCCGGCAAAAATATTTTTTTGACAGGACAGTAGCAAAAAGTGGGGGAAAAAAAAGAGAGAGAAATTGATCAAGATTGTAATTTAAATAACTCATTTTAATCTGTTAAAATTATGATTTAAACATTGAAATCATGTAATTAAAATAAAATCCTCAAAACCATATTTTAAAATACTAGCAATATTTGCCAGCAGCAAAAATTATGGCAAAAAGTATTTTCGCTGAGACGTTTTTTTTTTCCATTTGGCAAAGATTGGCCAACCCTGGTTGAAATACACATTATATATTTAGCATTATTTGCTGCATTTATTGTGTGATTAGATATTATTGGAGCAATACCTTAATGAAAAATTTAATAAATTAACTAGAAATTTATACACACAACACACATAGGTATATCTTGTCTATAACAATTTAATAGTAGAATATTATGGTTTTAAGTAAATCTTAATTTGTTTCCAACAATTTTTTTTTATTTAAATTATTTTGAATTTTTATCTAGGAACTGTAATTAAATTAATAAAAATGTGTAAATCTATGCAGAAAAAATAAAATAAATACATGCAGAGTACACAAATAATATTAATAAAACAAATCGGATTTAAATCTAATAAATCCGATTTTTTTTAAAAAAAATCTTGATTTTTATCAATCCTGAGTAGCAATGGTAGCGTCACTAGTGACAACGGGAAAAAACTGGCGGATCAAATCTCTCGAGGCACTAGGCTTGATCATTTTTGGGGCCCCTCTCCTGCTTCAAAGCGATATATACCCGGGGATTCAAAATACATGTTAACTCAATTATCTCCTTAACCCCTGGGTATAAAAACATACTTCCAATTGCAAAAACTATACAAATAAAAAAATAATCACATACTATACAAGTACAGCTTTTAGATATAGTATTTGTTTTGCAAGGGGCTGTATACATATAAAAATACGAAATGTAATTTTTATACGGCACATTTGTCCTATAAGCTATATTTAGAAAAATGTCCATTTAAGAAGCACATAAAAATATCTCATTCTTTTACGACCGAAACTTACTAAATTATGATACTTCGAATTTTATGAAATTTCAATGTTTCCTGGCACTAAAAATGGAAAGAAGTATTTTTAGGGCAGGTAAACATTGAAATCTCATCAAATTCAAAGTGTCATAATTCGGTAAGTTTTGGTTGTAACAGAATAGGATTTTTAAAATGTTCTTCCTAGACAGAGGACAACATTTTTCTAAAAAATAAGTTATTAGGAACCAAAGACCATATTAAAAAATAAAATTTCGTATTTTAATATGCATACAGCCCTTTATAAAACAAATTCTATATCTAAAAACTGTACTTGATTTATATAATTTTTGAAATTGGAAGTATACTTCTGTCATCGGTGGTTTAAAAGATAATCGAGGAGACATCTCTTTTGAATCACCCGGTATAATAAAATAATGAGAACATCTTTTAACCTTTTGCATAATTTTTCTTTCAGAATGGATTTGCAGTAAGTAATTTTATAAATTAACATATTTTCATGTAGACATTTATACGGAGTCTCTAATTTTAAAAAGACTTTCTTAGTTTAATAATGAATTTTACTAGAATAAATGTGCGACGTCGGGTGACCGCCCAGGGCGCTAAAAATTGAGGGACAAAATATATGCAAAATGCTTGAATAAAACTTAATAGCTTTTTTATAGTATAGCATTCACAGAGATACTAACAAAGCCGTGGCTACAAAAGTCGGCTGTGTGTAAATTCATCACAAACTGGCAGCCGAAAAGTTTCATGAATCCAGACTTTCTTCTTATGAATATAGAAGAAATTAAAAAGGGGCAGCATTTGGAATGCCATCTATATGTTAATAACCTAAAAGATTCAATAAATGAGTGAAACAAAGAATATTGCACGTAATTTATCTTTTGCATAAAATATTAGCCGATATAAAAAAAAAAAAGAAAGTCTTAGTACCGCGGCCCCTTCTGTTATGGGCTTCTAGGCTTCAGCCTACTCAGTCTAATGGGTAATTCGCCTCTGGCGCTTTAAAGTGATAAGATAACAATTTAACCTGGAAAGAAAAAGGCCCTTATACGAAATTTGACAGCATCTCTGCCGCTAAATTAGTAAAATCGAAAGAATGAATATATTATATATTGCTATGAAATAGGCGCCAAAAATATCGATCTATTATCTAATTATCGTCTAAAAATTCTCTAAAATTTCTTGCCAATTGATCGATAAATTTAGGAGTTACTCTTTATAAGTTATCTATCTGAGTATCGATTCTAGAATATCAATACTGGAATTCGGGAATCGATTCTTATTGTGGTCGATCTGTTTTATACGATGTTGATATTTATCGATACTTAATTTTTCCAGAATCGCCCATCACTAGCTAATAGGGTGGGCCGAATTTTTGTTTTGATTTTTGATTAGCTATACCGCGGAAAACGTATGCCCCTAGGGTATTATTATTATTTTTTTTTGACATTTTATTAACATACATCTGACCTGTGTGCTTGGCGTCAAGCGCCCGCTTATAAGTCATCGTCAATATATACAGGGACGAGATAGCACACACAAGGAAATTTACAACAGAAATACGGCCGACAGCCCTACACACGTGTGCAACGGAGCCAGCGGGATTCTAACCCACTCCCACCTACACTCGCAAGCGATTAGCGATGTGATGCCTTGACCACTCAGCCACGGCCCCTAGGGTAGCTTAGTAAAATGCAAAAACAAAATAAATAAATTTTTGCGTCTGGCGGTAGCGCATCGGCCCTAAAATTCGAGAAAATATATGATTTTTATCATTTTTCTAATAAATAGAAAGGAATCAAATAACCTCTATAACAAGTAGATACAGACATATTTTAGTAAAACCAAATATAGGTATGATAAGTAAATGAAAAAAAAAATACTACATTTTACAATTTATAAGTACCGTATTACGCTAAAAAACATTTAAAAAAAAGTTGACAAATTTCGATTGAAACCAAACAACATTTTTCTGATTGTGTAAATATTCTGTTTGTAATGAAATACAGTCCTTTGCCTGTCTTTACTTTCTTTTGGTAGTTTGAAATAAAATTTGCTTGAAAAACTAGGCATTGACGATCTTGAGATAAGTGTAGTTCTTATTATAAAACCATCTCTGGAATTGGAGCCGATGACTTTTTGTGACGCCTCAGTTAACCGTTTGTGAAGTCTACTTACCACCTTGAGTAGAAAACTGTACCAGGCTCACGAACAGATAAACTTTCAGGACAACTGCCTGATTTTGTAGCAGAAATTACAATCGACAGCAAAAAGAGTTGAGCACCGGAGCCCTGTCAGAAAATTTCAAAATCAGATTCCCTCAAATTTCATTAACACGATAGAGTCATTTACTTTAACAAAAAGCATTCATTTATTTATCCAACGTTGGTCATACAACCGGCGCAAAAAAATGGGACCGAAGATTAAAACCACACGGTTCAATCTTCGATCCCATTTTTTTGCCTTCTTCACGAGTGAAGAAGAATTTATACATCAAAGCTGGTTAACAATTGAGTCATAGCGTCCTCATTATAAGTGTTGGAAAGTTCTTCAAAAGTGAAGTAACTGGGCGCGGCAGCAATCGTATTCACATCACTCGGAGAAGGAGTCAGAGAGTCACTGGTATTCACATATACAAAGTCATTCGGAGAAGGGGTCAGAGAGTCACTGGTATTCACATATACAAAGTCATTCGAAGAGGGGAGCACTGGTCTCGTCGAATTCGGAGAAGGGGTCCTGGCAGTAGCAGTAGCATCATTTTCCATCTGAATCGCGGCAACAGCAGCAGCAGTCTCGTTCATCATCCCGGTCGCACTCAAGTCCATCGGTTTGGTCTGGCCACTCAGTCCCCAGTCCGAAACGTCTTCTTTCGGATTCTCGTACAGTCTGTATTTGAACTGGCGTTGTTACCAACTCAGAACGTCCGGTCGCACTAGAGCTCCTATAATATATAGGCTGACTCGTCAGACATTTTTATTCCCGCTGGACTGGTTCACGTAATGTGCTTCAATGGCGTTGAATTAGTTTCTGTCTATTTTTTAACTTTCAAGGTTTAATTATGGGTAGTTGTTCTGCTATTAATTCTACGAATCATTCAAAAAAGGATCCCTGCATGCTTCAATTTCCTCGTAAACATGAAAAATTGCCAAATTTAACTATTAATTGTAGATTTTACTCTTCCCGAAATTTTTTGTTCGCCAGCTTGGCGGTAACGGCGATTTCAAGGGCGTAGCGTCATCTAGTTCATTTTCGGGAAAACGATGTTTATTTCCAACCTTTTTTTTTTCTTTTTTTTTTTTTCAAAAGCACAAAATTAAGCTGAAATTTTATGGAAAACTTAAGAATATTAATATATAATTAAAATTTATGAGGGTTTTCAAAAGAACCATAATATAAAATAGAATATTTTAAAGGAAATTTACTTTTAAAAAGTACAGATTTCTTTTATTTTTCTTTTTTTACATATTCATTTTCACCAAATAAATGAGTTCTATTTTGAATTTCGAAAAAACAAAAATCCCTAAATTTGCTTAAAGATAATTTTAATATTAATATTTCATCAAAATACAGTTATATTTAAGAAAATATATAAATAAATATTTAAAACAATTTTCATAATTAAATGTTATTAAGAAATGGAGTATATTTTTATTGTGACTTTAAGATATAAATTTGTTTAAGATAACGAAGGATATCTGGATACTGTGAAGGATCATAACATTTTCGTCTTGGAAAGAACAGTTCTCATATTATTAAAGTAATGAAAAATTAATACACATGAAAACTTTTTAAAAATTACTTTAAATAGAAGTTTTTAAATATTTATCACAAAGTAAAAGCTGAAATTATATTTTTAATACAGTAAAACCTCTGAATAACGGCCATCTCTGGAGCACAGAATTTGTCCGCTATTTGGAGGTGTCCGCTATTGAGAGTTAAAAATGTACAAATATATAGGTTTTGGGGATCACAAAAGTGTCCGCTAAATAGAGGTATCCGCTATTCGGGAGTGTCCGTTAGGGAGGTTTTACTGTATTATTTTTCTTCAATTATACTTTTACATCAGAAATTAATTATAATATTTTTTCATTACACTGTTAAGTGAAGAACACTCAGAAATGCAACATACACTCAAAAAAAGAAAAAATCATTATTTTTTGGAAAAAAGTACACTTGAAAATAAATTTTAATTGTTAAATATTTTGCTTTTTGATGTAACTCTTTTTTTAGTAACAAAATTCTTAAAAAGATTAAATGCAAAAGATAGCACCAATGAAACATGCATACTTACTAAAAATAATAAAAGCTTTTTTTTTCTTTCAAATTGAAAATACATAATGATAAAAACGATCAAACGACACCCCCTCCCCTTCTAAGAAATAAGTTTGGCTAAAAGGAGGGGGGGTGTACTTCTAGACCATTACAAAACAAAATCTTCCTCGGTTATATCTCGCCCCCTTCCCCCCGCCCCCCCCCTCGGGTCACTCCCTAAATAAAAGCCTTTTTTTCTTTAAGACTGAAAATACATGATGATAAAAACGATCAAACGACTCCTCCTCCACTTCTAAGAAATACGTTTGTATCAAAGGGGGGGGGGGTGCACTTCTAGACCATTAGAAAACAAAATCTTTCGTGTGTGTATCAACCCCCCCCCCCCCCGGGTCACTCCATGAATTCAACACTGCTTGTATAATTAATTAGCGAAATGAATGTTCATTGTAAAACCAAAGTAATAAAAGTAAATAAGTTCTTAATAAAAGTAAATAAATTTATTGCTAATTTTATTGAACAATAAATAACATGCAGGCTACAATTTGCAATGAAAATCAATGATCAAGAATACGTATTTTATTCGAAACTTCATTCCCTATCGTACTTTTTGATAAATTCTGCAAAGCAACTAAGAAGGCGATAAATGCGCCAAATGGGTCCTACAGGAAAAACTAGCGCCAACGCTTTCCCACTTGGGAATATTAATGTCGGACGATGCGCCAGCTCTCCAGTATAGAAGCCTTAGGTCGCACAATCTAGATCGTCTTCTCCAGAGGGAAAGACACAAGGGTAATAACCGAGGCTAACGAAAAAGAAAGTACTGCGGTGCTTTACGCGTATCTTTTTTTACAGACCGCCGGAGTCACGTGATGCTCGAATGCACCAATGCAGGTGTACGAAAAGAGCATCACGTCACTCTAGCGGTCTGTAAAAAAGATAAGTGGAATGAACCGCGGTAGCCTGTCTATTTGGTTAACCTCGGTAATAACCTTATGCAAAGTCGTCGTCGGAGGCAGTTGTCCTTCAGCAGTCGTCATACATCGTTGCAAAACTGGCGGGGGAGGCGGCGGCGGCGGCATCAGCATACCCTCAGTCACCCGTACCCCGGAATCTAGTTCCAAGAGCACTGCATCGTCGTCCCAGGCAGCAGCAGCAGTAGTCGCAGTCTTCGCAGTAGCAGTCGCAGTCGTTGCAAAGAAGGGCGAGGCCCGTATCGGCGGCGCTGGCAGCTCTTCCTCCTCGTCCCCGATCACAGCCTCCTCGATGAGCAGGGTTCTCACGAGTCGTCGGTAGACATAGTCGACAGGATTCGGCCTCGGCGCTTCCCGGATAGGGTTGATGCACTCGAACGGCAAATGTCGCAGTTGATCCGCCCTCAAGAGATGCAGGGAAAAGAAGCACTTGTTGGTGCAGTAGATGCGGTAGGCGGTCCCTTCCGGAATGCAGTAGCACTCGTACGGTCGCAACGTCTTCTTTTTGTACTTGTACTGGTCGTCGACAGGCGGAAATTTGTTTTTCTGCTTCACTTTCTGCACGTTGTGTCGCTCCACGTAGTAGAAGAGCCTCTGCACGGCACCTATTTGGTACACGTGCACTCTTTCGTCTTCCACTCGTCGCTAGCCAAAAGTGAAACAACTCTTGACCAGAAAAAAGTTGACCTCATATTTAAATCACGTGCGGGTGTCGATGTTTTTCCGTAAGTTGTCCGCGACATCCTACTTGAGCTTGCAGGCCGCCCAACTCCAGGGTTTCTCCTTGTAATGTCGCATCGGCTTCACGTTGCCCGCCGTGTCGAGGAAATGCTTCTGGTACCGCGCATTCCACTCGACCAGCTTGTAGTAGATGAGCTCCCGCTCCTCCAAATATATAATAAACGCGTAGATTTTATAGTTGCTGACGACCACCTGGAAGTTGGGGACCCGAGGCAGCTTCTTCACGGCTCTCGGGTCGTCGATCCGCGAGGGGAAGACATCCGTCTTGTAGCTCCTGTCGGTGGCCATCGTGTGCCAGTGGAGGTGAAATCGGAAGCTCTTTTATACGAAAAGTTTGACTAGGGGGTCAGAGACCGGAACGCTGAAGAACACGATTCAGGAAGAAGTAACGAACGGAGCATCGACTCGGTTCAAGGTCTCGGAGGGGGAGGGGGGGAAGTCGAACGATGGGAACGCGGGCCGAAGCGCGTGGAGAACTGTGTGAATAATCGGTTCAGGTTTTTGTTTTCAAAATCTAAGTAACCAATGTTGGTAAACTATAACGTGAAAAAAATCACCGTAAGATTCATCTTGAAAAATATTTTGAACTATCTTTAAGTCATTCAAGTCTTTTACGATTCCAACGTTGGTCAACCACGAGACGTAAAAAAAATGGGCTGAAAAAGGTTCTATTATTTAAACATTTTTCAGCCCATTTCATTTCCAATGTTGGTGCAACATTCTTTGCAAAAAAAAAAAAAAATGAGTCGAAGGAAATTTTTTTTTTCCTTCGGCTCATTTTTTTTGCCCTTCTTTAAACTGATTTCATTCAATCAGCATGCAAAGAAGAAGATGATAAACAGTTTTTATTTTTTTTCAACTTTACCAGTGGGGTCCGTAATTCTTGAATTTTCTCAACCATGAAGGAAACGTGATGCCGTAAACATCGTGCAACTGGATCACTTGCAGAGGCAACGTGGGATAATAGGACAGGTCTCTCACCGTACCGTGCTGCAATAGATCCCGTAACGCTCCTGCCCGCGGCGTTTACAACTTTTGTAAATCTTGGAGCGAATGATCCACTCTAATCATGACGATATCCATATTATTTCGCCTAAAAAATTCCAGCTGTTTAATGTTGCGACTGCGGGGCCATTCACTATCCCGGGGCAGCCCCTCCTCGTCCCCTCTCAGCATCTTGTCCACATCCGACGTGGAAAAATAGGCCTCGCCATCGTCTTTGGCCAGCACCGCGTAAATCCCATACTCTTTTTTCTCGTAAACTGCAATCAACTTGAAGTAAGGCATGCTGCACGAATGCGCGTCGAGAAAAGAACTCACTCTCAAAGCATCCTGAACCGGTTGACCGGAAGGTCACGCGATTGGCGAAGCGCTTCGCCTGCGTCAGAAGCGAGGGATTTCAAGGGCATCCTCCCGTGCCACTGGCCGTCGCACTTCAGTGAATTGCGAGTCGACGGTTTGAAGAAGAGGGAGGACATGAAGCGAAGATTCGGGGGGGGGGGAAGAGAAGGGGCTCGTCGTTCTTTGAAAACCAGATGGTGTGGAGGGTCAGAAGCGCGGATTCGGTGGAAATGATTCCTTGCTCTTTGAGGCGTGGAGGATGTAAAGCATGAAAGGTGGAAACCTTTATTACTTTGGAAATCTTTTTTCATTCTCAGCGTTCAACATGGTCTCCGCCGTTCCTCCGCCGTTGAATTTACTAGACTTGCTTCCCGAACTCCTGCATCACAATTTCAAAAGAGTACCTCTTCACGATAAACTCCACTCTCTCTCCAAGATGCCCGAATTCCACCCCTACGTCGAGGAACACGACTCTTACGTCGACTCACAAGTTCCCTTCTCCCCCGAGTACCTCCGACTCTTGCGCCTCATCCGGCCCGGATGGTACATGGCCCGCAACAACTGGTAGCACCGTTTCCGTTTACGCATCGACCCCAGGACCCTCCAATTTACCCTGCACCACTTCTTGCTGGAATGCCCTCCGAGCCTGTACAGGCCCGAACCCGAACGGGGCTGCGTCGCTCGCGAGTCCATCGACCGCATGACTCGCAACCTGGCCTGTTTCATGACAGACTACGTCTGCCTGGACGACCTGACGCTGCTCACCTATCACCTGAGAGGGCACCGGTTCATCCTCCTCGACCACTCGTTTCGAGGCAACGTGCAGAATCTGCGCTTCTACGACTGGACCCGATGCACGATCGAGACCAACGTCCCGAAAGACATGCGGGACCGTTTGCAAGTGGCCAGTCACTTTCGGGTCACGCTCACCCCTCGTCGGACACTCATCGTCGAATGCATGCTGCCCGCGTACCCGTGACCGGATCGCATCCAGCAACTGACGCCGTTCCCATTTCAACCCGACCCAGATTGCCGAACGCTCACCTGGCCCGGAGGAGACCCCATCTGCCTGGCCGGGCATCAGGAATTTAAGTTAGTCGAGGGAGAGTTCGTCGAGGGAGATATTACCTCGTACGTCAACTACCCCTTTAAAATTTCTATGCATCATGAGATTGGCCTCAAACGACTAAAAAGAGTTGTAGTGGAGAGAGACGTCCCCGTTTTAAGCTGATGACTATCAGATGTTTTTAAGGGGTTAAAAAAATGCGATATAGGTAAAGATTGCAATCTTTACCTATATCGCATTTTTTTTGCCATTCCGCGGATACCAACATTGGAAAAGATTTCCTTCTTTAAACAGATTAGATTCTTTAACTCTGTATTTCAAAAGAAAAAAAAAAGATTCTCCAAATTGGATTGTCTACTATTTTTTTTATCCTATTTACGCGATGGGAAGAAAGCGAGTCACAGTCGACTCGTTTCGGCGACTCTGCCCCTTGCGCCCGCGGCGCGTCCTTCAGAAACCAGTTGGAAGAGGGGGAGGGAGGAGGAGGAGGAGGAGGAAGACACCCCACCGAGGCGCCAGCCGAGGAGGCATATGGACCCAATGCCTCGGGGGAAAAATCCCTACCGTCAATCAGCCATGCCACAGCCCCATGAACGAGCCCGAATCAGCGACATTAATAATACAAAATAATAACAAAAATCTGCAACCTGCTGTACAAAAAAGCTGAACTCAGTCAGTTCAGTAAGATAACAATAAAATAACTAAAACTAAATAACCTAAAATAAATCCTGCAAATCACAAACTACAAGATGTGGCTTTCATCTCCGCATATAACATAAATGTAAAATAATCCTAAAAACACAAACTGTGAGCCAGAATCTAAGGAAATTATATTATAAACTATAAAAAAAAAATCAAAATAACCAAAATCCTGAAAACACAAACTATTTGGGTATATTCTACCCTACAAGTATTATTTCGCCTAAAAAATTCCAGCTGTTTAATGCTGCGACTGCGGGGCCATTCACTATCCCGGGGCAGCCCCTCATCGTCCCCTCTCAGTATATTGTCCACATCCGACGTGGAAAAATAGGCCTCGCCATCGTCTTTGGCCAGCACCGCGTAAATCCCATACTCTTTTTTCTCGTAAACTGCAATCAACTTGAAGTAAGGCATGCTGCACGAATGCGCGTCGAGAAAAGAACTCTCTCTCAAAGCATCCTGAACCGGTTGACCGGAAGGTCACGCGATTGGTGAAGCGCTTCGCCTGCGTCAGAAGCGAGGGATTTCAAGGGCATCCTCCCGTGCCACTGGCCGTCGCACTTCAGTGAATTGCGAGTCGACGGTTTGAAGAAGAGGGAGGACATGAAGCGAAGATTCGGGGGGGGGGGGAATAGAAGGGGCTCGTCATTCTTTGAAAACCAGATGGTGTGGAGGGTCAGAAGCGCGGATTCGGTGGAAATGATTCCTTGCTCTTTGAGGCGTGGAGGATGTAAAGCATGAAAGGTAGAAACCTTTATTACTTTGGAAATCTTTTTTCATTCTCAGCGTTCAACATGGTCTCCGCCGTTCCTCCGCCGTTGAATTTACTAGACTTGCTTCCCGAACTCCTGCATCAGAATTTCAAAAGAGTACCTCTTCACGATAAACTCCACTCTCTCTCCAAGATGCCCGAATTCCACCCCTACGTCGAGGAACACGACTCTTACGTCGACTCACAAGTGCCCTTCTCCCCCGAGTACCTCCGACTCTGCGCCTCATCCGGCCCGGATGGTACATGACCCGCAACAACTGGTAGCACCGTTTCCGTTTACGCATCGACCCCAGGACCCTGCAATTTACCCTGCACCACTTCTTGCTGGAATGCCCTCCGAGCCTGTACAGGCCCGAACACGAACGGGGCTGCGTCGCTCGCGAGTCCATCGACCGCATGACTCGCAACCTGGCCTGTTTCATGACAGACTACGTCTGCCTGGACGACCTGACGCTGCTCACCTATCACCTGAGAGGGCACCGGTTCATCCTCCTCGACCACTCGTTTCGAGGCAACGTGCAGAATCTGCGCTTCTACGACTGGACCCGATGCACGATCGAGACCAACGTCCCGAAAGACATGCGGGACCGTTTGCAAGTGGCCAGTCACTTTCGGGTCACGCTCACCCCTCGTCGGACACTCATCGTCGAATGCATGCTGCCCGCGTACCCGTGACCGGATCGCATCCAGCACCTGACGCCGTTCCCATTTCAACCCGACCCAGATTGCCGAACGCTCACCTGGCCCGGAGGAGACCCCATCTGCCTGGCCGGGCATCAGGAATTTAAGTTAGTCGAGGGAGATATTACCTCGTACGTCAACTACCCCTTTAAAATTTCGATGCATCATGAGATTGGACTCAAACGACTAAAAAGAGTTGTAGTGGAGAGAGACGTCCCCGTTTTAAGCTGATGACTATCAGATGTTTTTAAGGGGTTAAAAAAATGCGATATAGGTAAAGATTGCAATCTTTACCTATATCGCATTTTTTTTGCCATTCTGCGGATACCAACATTGGAAAAGTTTTCCTTCTTTAAACAGATTAGATTCTTTAACTCTGTATTTCAAAAGAAAAAAAAAAGATTCTCCAAATTGGATTGTCTACTATTTTTTTTATCCTATTTACGCGATGGGAAGAAAGCGAGTCACGGTCGACTCGTTTCGGCGACTCTGCCCCTTGCGCCCGCGGCGCGTCCTTCAGAAACCAGTTGGAAGAGGGGGAGGGAGGAGGAGAAGGAGGAGGAAGACACCCCACCGAGGCGCCAGCCGAGGAGGCATATGGACCCAATGCCTCGGGGGAAAAATCCCTACCGTCAATCAGCCATGCCACAGCCCCATGAACGAGCCCGAATCAGCGACATTAATAATACAAAATAATAACAAAAATCTGCAACCTGCTGTACAAAAAAGCTGAACTCAGTGAGTTCAGTAAGATAACAATAAAATAACTAAAACTAAATAACCTAAAATAAATCCTGCAAATCACAAACTACAAGATGTGGCTTTCATCTCCGCATATAACATAAATGTAAAATAATCCTAAAAACACAAACTGTGAGCCAGAACCTAAGGAAATTATATTATAAACTATAAAAAAAAATCAAAATAACCGAAATCCTGAAAACACAAACTATTTGGGTATATTCTACCCTACAAGTATTATTTCGCCTAAAAAATTCCAGCTGTTTAATGTTGCGACTGCGGGGCCATTCACTATCCCGGGGCAGCCCCTCCTCGTCCCCTCTCAGCATCTTGTCCACATCCGACGTGGAAAAATAGGCCTCGCCATCGTCTTTGGCCAGCACCGCGTAAATCCCATACTCTTTTTTCTCGTAAACTGCAATCAACTTGAAGTAAGGCATGCTGCACGAATGCGCGTCGAGAAAAGAACTCTCTCTCAAAGCATCCTGAACCGGTTGACCGGAAGGTCACGCGATTGGCGAAGCGCTTCGCCTGCGTCAGAAGCGAGGGATTTCAAGGGCATCCTCCCGTGCCACTGGCCGTCGCACTTCAGTGAATTGCGAGTCGACGGTTTGAAGAAGAGAGAGGACATGAAGCGAAGATTCGGGGGGGGGGGAAGAGAAGGGGCTCGTCGTCCTTTGAAAACCAGATGGTGTGGAGGGTCAGAAGCGCGGATTCGGTGGAAATGATTCCTTGCTCTTTGAGGCGTGGAGGATGTAAAGCATGAAAGGTGGAAACCTTTATTACTTTGGAAATCTTTTTTCATTCTCAGCGTTCAACATGGTCTCCGCCGTTCCTCCGCCGTTGAATTTACTAGACTTGCTTCCCGAACTCCTGAATCACAATTTCAAAAGTGTACCTCTTCACGATAAATTCCACTCTCTCTCCAAGATGCCCGAATTCCACCCCTACGTCGAGGAACACGACTCTTACGTCGACTCACAAGTTCCCTTCTCCCCCGAGTACCTCCGACTTTTGCGCCTCATCCGGCCCGGATGGTACATGACCCGCAACAACTGGTAGCACCGTTTCCGTTTACGCATCGACCCCAGGACCCTGCAATTTACCCTGCACCACTTCTTGCTGGAATGCCCTCCGAGCCTGTACAGGCCCGTACCCGAACGGGGCTGCGTCGCTCGCGAGTCCATCGACCGCATGACTCGCAACCTGGCCTGTTTCATGACAGACTACGTCTGCCTGGACGACCTGACGCTGCTCACCTATCACCTGAGAGGGCACCGGTTCATCCTCCTCGACCACTCGTTTCGAGGCAACGTGCAGAATCTGCGCTTCTACGACTGGACCCGATGCACGATCGAGACCAACGTCCCGAAAGACATGCGGGACCGTTTGCAAGTGGCCAGTCACTTTCGGGTCACGCTCACCCCTCGTCGGACACTCATCGTCGAATGCATGCTGCCCGCGTACCCGTGACCGGATCGCATCCAGCACCTGACGCCGTTCCCATTTCAACCTGACCGAGATTGCCGAACGCTCACCTGGCCCGGAGGAGACCCCATCTGCCTGGCCGGGCATCAGGAATTTAAGTTAGTCGAGGGAGAGTTCGTCGAGGGAGATATTACCTCGTACGTCAACTACCCCTTTAAAATTTCGATGCATCATGAGATTGGACTCAAACGACTAAAAAGAGTTGTAGTGGAGAGAGACGTCCCCGTTTTAAGCTGATGACTATCAGATGTTTTTAAGGGGTTAAAAAATGCGATATAGGTAAAGATTGCAATCTTTACCTATATCGCATTTTTTTTGCCATTCCGCGGATACCAACATTGGAAAAGTTTTCCTTCTTTAAACAGATTAGATTCTTTAACTCTGTATTTCAAAAGAAAAAAAAAGATTCTCCAAATTGGATTGTCTACTATTTTTTTTATCCTATTTACGCGATGGGAAGAAAGTGAGTCACGGTCGACTCGTTTCGGCGACTCTGCCCCTTGCGCCCGCGGCGCGTCCTTCAGAAACCAGTTGGAAGAGGGGGAGGGAGGAGGAGAAGGAGGAGGAAGACACCCCACCGAGGCGCCAGCCGAGGAGGCATATGGACCCAATGCCTCGGGGGAAAAATCCCTACCGTCAATCAGCCATGCCACAGCCCCATGAACGAGCCCGAATCAGCGACATTAATAATACAAAATAATAACAAAAATCTGCAACCTGCTGTACAAAAAAGCTGAACTCAGTCAGTTCAGTAAGATAACAATAAAATAACTAAAACTAAATAACCTAAAATAAATCCTGCAAATCACAAACTACAAGATGTGGCTTTCATCTCCGCATATAACATAAATGTAAAATAATCCTAAAAACACAAACTGTGAGCCAGAACCTAAGGAAATTATATTATAAACTATAAAAAAAAATCAAAATAACCAAAATCCTGAAAACACAAACTATTTGGGTATATTCTACCCTACAAGTATTATTTCGCCTAAAAAATTCCAGCTGTTTAATGTTGCGACTTCGGGGCCATTCACTATCCCGGGGCAGCCCCTCCTCGTCCCCTCTCAGCATCTTGTCCACATCCGACGTGCAAAATAGGCCTCGCCATCGTCTTTGGCCAGCACCGCGTAAATCCCATACTCTTTTTTCTCGTAAACTGCAATCAACTTGAAGTAAGGCATGCTGCACGAATGCGCGTCGAGAAAAGAACTCTCTCTCAAAGCATCCTGAACCGGTTAACCGGAAGGTCACGCGATTGGAGAAGCGCTTCGCCTGCGTCAGAAGCGAGGGATTTCAAGGGCATCCTCCCGTGCCACTGGCCGTCGCACTTCAGTGAATTGCGAGTCGACGGTTTGAAGAAGAGAGAGGACATGAAGCGAAGATTCGGGGGGGGGAAGAGAAGGGGCTCGTCGTTCTTTGAAAACCAGATGGTGTGGAGGGTCAGAAGCGCGGATTCGGTGGAAATGATTCCTTGCTCTTTGAGGCGTGGAGGATGTAAAGCATGAAAGGTGGAAACCTTTATTACTTTGGAAATCTTTTTTCATTCTCAGCGTTCAACATGGTCTCCGCCGTTCCTCCGCCGTTGAATTTACTAGACTTGCTTCCCGAACTCCTGAATCACAATTTCAAAAGAGTACCTCTTCACGATAAACTCCACTCTCTCTCCAAGATGCCCGAATTCCACCCCTACGTCGAGGAACACGACTCTTACGTCGACTCACAAGTTCCCTTCTCCCCCGAGTACCTCCGACTCTTGCGCCTCATCCGGCCCGGATGGTACATGGCCCGCAACAACTGGTAGCACCGTTTCCGTTTACGCATCGACCCCAGGACCCTGCAATTTACCCTGCACCACTTCTTGCTGGAATGCCCTCCGAGCCTGTTCAGGCCCGAACCCGAACGGGGCTGCGTCGCTCGCGAGTCCATCGACCGCATGACTCGCAACCTGGCCTGTTTCATGACAGACTACGTCTGCCTGGACGACCTGACGCTGCTCACCTATCACCTGAGAGGGCACCGGTTCATCCTCCTCGACCACTCGTTTCGAGGCAACGTGCAGAATCTGCGCTTCTACGACTGGACCCGATGCACGATCGAGACCAACGTCCCGAAAGACATGCGGGACCGTTTGCAAGTGGCCAGTCACTTTCGGGTCACGCTCACCCCTCGTCGGACACTCATCGTCGAATGCATGCTGCCCGCGTACCCGTGACCGGATCGCATTCAGCACCTGACGCCGTTCCCATTTCAACCCGACCCAGATTGCCGAACGCTCACCTGGCCCGGAGGAGACCCCATCTGCCTGGCCGGGCATCAGGAATTTAAGTTAGTCGAGGGAGAGTTCGTCGAGGGAGATATTACCTCGTACGTCAACTACCCCTTTAAAATTTCGATGCATCATGAGATTGGACTCAAACGACTAAAAAGAGTTGTAGTGGAGAGAGACGTCCCCGTTTTAAGCTGATGACTATCAGATGTTTTTAAGGGGTTAAAAAATGCGATATAGGTAAAGATTGCAATCTTTACCTATATCGCATTTTTTTTGCCATTCCGCGGATACCAACATTGGAAAAGTTTTCCTTCTTTAAACAGATTAGATTCTTTAACTCTGTATTTCAAAAGAAAAAAAAAGATTCTCCAAATTGGATTGTCTACTATTTTTTTTATCCTATTTACGCGATGGGAAGAAAGTGAGTCACGGTCGACTCGTTTCGGCGACTCTGCCCCTTGCGCCCGCGGCGCGTCCTTCAGAAACCAGTTGGAAGAGGGGGAGGGAGGAGGAGAAGGAGGAGGAAGACACCCCACCGAGGCGCCAGCCGAGGAGGCATATGGACCCAATGCCTCGGGGGAAAAATCCCTACCGTCAATCAGCCATGCCACAGCCCCATGAACGAGCCCGAATCAGCGACATTAATAATACAAAATAATAACAAAAATCTGCAACCTGCTGTACAAAAAAGCTAAACTCAGTCAGTTCAGTAAGATAACAATAAAATAACTAAAACTAAATAACCTAAAATAAATCCTGCAAATCACAAACTACAAGATGTGGCTTTCATCTCCGCATATAACATAAATGTAAAATAATCCTAAAAACACAAACTGTGAGCCAGAACCTAAGGAAATTATATTATAAACTATAAAAAAAAATCAAAATAACCAAAATCCTGAAAACACAAACTATTTGGGTATATTCTACCCTACAAGTATTATTTCGCCTAAAAAATTCCAGCTGTTTAATGTTGCGACTGCGGGGCCATTCACTATCCCAGGGCAGCCCCTCCTCGTCCCCTCTCAGCATCTTGTCCACATCCGACGTGGAAAAATAGGCCTCGCCATCGTCTTTGGCCAGCACCGCGTAAATCCCATACTCTTTTCTCTCGTAAACTGCAATCAACTTGAAGTAAGGCATGCTGCACGAATGCGCGTCGAGAAAAGAACTCTCTCTCAAAGCATCCTGAACCGGTTGACCGGAAGGTCACGCGATTGGCGAAGCGCTTCGCCTGCGTCAGAAGCGAGGGATTTCAAGGGCATCCTCCCGTGCCACTGGCCGTCGCACTTCAGTGAATTGCGAGTCGACGGTTTGAAGAAGAGGGAGGACATGAAGCGAAGATTCGGGGGGGGGGGAAGAGAAAGGGCTCGTCGTTCTTTGAAAACCAGATGGTGTGGAGGGTCAGAAGCGCGGATTTGGTGGAAATGATTCCTTGCTCTTTGAGGCGTGGAGGATGTAAAGCATGAAAGGTGGAAACCTTTATTACTTTGGAAATCTTTTTTCATTCTCAGCGTTCAACATGGTCTCCGCCGTTCCTCCGCCGTTGAATTTACTAGACTTGCTTCCCGAACTCCTGCATCACAATTTCAAAAGAGTACCTCTTCACGATAAACTCCACTCTCTCTCCAAGATGCCCGAATTCCACCCCTACGTCGAGGAACACGACTCTTACGTCGACTCACAAGTTCCCTTCTCCCCCGAGTACCTCCGACTCTTGCGCCTCATCCGGCCCGGATGGTACATGGCCCGCAACAACTGGTAGCACCGTTTCCGTTTACGCATCGACCCCAGGACCCTGCAATTTACCCTGCACCACTTCTTGCTGGAATGCCCTCCGAGCCTGTTCAGGCCCGAACCCGAACGGGGCTGCGTCGCTCGCGAGTCCATCGACCGCATGACTCGCAACCTGGCCTGTTTCATGACAGACTACGTCTGCCTGGACGACCTGACGCTGCTCACCTATCACCTGAGAGGGCACCGGTTCATCCTCCTCGACCACTCGTTTCGAGGCAACGTGCAGAATCTGCGCTTCTACGACTGGACCCGATGCACGATCGAGACCAACGTCCCGAAAGACATGCGGGACCGTTTGCAAGTGGCCAGTCACTTTCGGGTCACGCTCACCCCTCGTCGGACACTCATCGTCGAATGCATGCTGCCCGCGTACCCGTGACCGGATCGCATCCAGCACCTGACGCCGTTCCCATTTCAACCCGACCCAGATTGCCGAACGCTCACCTGGCCCGGAGGAGACCCCATCTGCCTGGCCGGGCATCAGGAATTTAAGTTAGTCGAGGGAGAGTTCGTCGAGGGAGATATTACCTCGTACGTCAACTACCCCTTTAAAATTTCGATGCATCATGAGATTGGACTCAAACGACTAAAAAGAGTTGTAGTGGAGAGAGACGTCCCCGTTTTAAGCTGATGACTATCAGATGTTTTTAAGGGGTTAAAAAATGCGATATAGGTAAAGATTGCAATCTTTACCTATATCGCATTTTTTTTGCCATTCCGCGGATACCAACATTGGAAAAGTTTTCCTTCTTTAAACAGATTAGATTCTTTAACTCTGTATTTCAAAAGAAAAAAAAAGATTCTCCAAATTGGATTGTCTACTATTTTTTTTATCCTATTTACGCGATGGGAAGAAAGTGAGTCACGGTCGACTCGTTTCGGCGACTCTGCCCCTTGCGCCCGCGGCGCGTCCTTCAGAAACCAGTTGGAAGAGGGGGAGGGAGGAGGAGAAGGAGGAGGAAGACACCCCACCGAGGCGCCAGCCGAGGAGGCATATGGACCCAATGCCTCGGGGGAAAAATCCCTACCGTCAATCAGCCATGCCACAGCCCCATGAACGAGCCCGAATCAGCGACATTAATAATACAAAATAATAACAAAAATCTGCAACCTGCTGTACAAAACAGCTGAACTCAGTCAGTTCAGTAAGATAACAATAAAATAACTAAAACTAAATAACCTAAAATAAATCCTGCAAATCACAAACTACAAGATGTGGCTTTCATCTCCGCATATAACATAAATGTAAAATAATCCTAAAAACACAAACTGTGAGCCAGAACCTAAGGAAATTATATTATAAACTATAAAAAAAAAATCAAAATAACCAAAATCCTGAAAACACAAACTATTTGGGTATATTCTACCCTACAAGTATTATTTCGCCTAAAAAATTCCAGCTGTTTAATGTTGCGACTGCGGGGCCATTCACTATGCCGGGCAGCCCCTCCTCGTCCCCTCTCAGCATCTTGTCCACATCCGACGTGGAAAAATAGGCCTCGCCATCGTCTTTGGCCAGCACCGCGTAAATCCCATACTCTTTTTTCTCGTAAACTGCAATCAACTTGAAGTAAGGCATGCTGCACGAATGCGCGTCGAGAAAAGAACTCTCTCTCAAAGCATCCTGAACCGGTTGACCGGAAGGTCACGCGATTGGCGAAGCGCTTCGCCTGCGTCAGAAGCGAGGGATTTCAAGGGCATCCTCCCGTGCCACTGGCCGTCGCACTTCAGTGAATTGCGAGTCGACGGTTTGAAGAAGAGAGAGGACATGAAGCGAAGATTCGGGGGGGGGGAAGAGAAGGGGCTCGTCGTTCTTTGAAAACCAGATGTTGTGGAGGGTCAGAAGCGCGGATTCGGTGGAAATGATTCCTTGCTCTTTGAGGCGTGGAGGATGTAAAGCATGAAAGGTGGAAACCTTTATTACTTTGGAAATCTTTTTTCATTCTCAGCGTTCAACATGCTCTCCGCCGTTCCTCCGCCGTTGAATTTACTAGACTTGCTTCCCGAACTCCTGCATCACAATTTCAAAAGAGTACCTCTTCACGATAAACTCCACTCTCTCTCCAAGATGCCCGAATTCCACCCCTACGTCGAGGAACACGACTCTTACGTCGACTCACAAGTTCCCTTCTCCCCCGAGTACCTCCGACTCTTGCGCCTCATCCGGCCCGGATGGTACATGACCCGCAACAACTGGTAGCACCGTTTCCGTTTACGCATCGACCCCAGGACCCTGCAATTTACCCTGCACCACTTCTTGCTGGAATGCCCTCCGAGCCTGTACAGGCCCGAACCCGAACGGGGCTGCGTCGCTCGCGAGTCCATCGACCGCATGACTCGCAACCTGGCCTGTTTCATGACAGACTACGTCTGCCTGGACGACCTGACGCTGCTCACCTATCACCTGAGAGGGCACCGGTTCATCCTCCTCGTCCACTCGTTTTGAGGCAACGTGCAGAATCTGCGCTTCTACGACTGGACCCGATGCACGATCGAGACCAACGTCCCGAAAGACATGCGGGACCGTTTGCAAGTGGCCAGTCACTTTCGGGTCACGCTCACCCCTCGTCGGACACTCATCGTCGAATGCATGCTGCCCGCGTACCCGTGACCGGATCGCATCCAGCACCTGACGCCGTTCCCATTTCAACCCGACCCAGATTGCCGAACGCTCACCTGGCCCGGAGGAGACCCCATCTGCCTGGCCGGGCATCAGGAATTTAAGTTAGTCGAGGGAGAGTTCGTCGAGGGAGATATTACCTCGTACGTCAACTACCCCTTTAAAATTTCGATGCATCATGAGATTGGACTCAAACGACTAAAAAGAGTTGTAGTGGAGAGAGACGTCCCCGTTTTAAGCTGATGACTATCAGATGTTTTTAAGGGGTTAAAAAAATGCGATATAGGTAAAGATTGCAATCTTTACCTATATCGCATTTTTTTTGCCATTCCGCGGATACCAACATTGGAAAAGTTTTCCTTCTTTAAACAGATTAGATTCTTTAACTCTGTATTTCAAAAGAAAAAAAAAGATTCTCCAAATTGGATTGTCTACTATTTTTTTTATCCTATTTACGCGATGGGAAGAAAGCGAGTCACGGTCGACTCGTTTCGGCGACTCTGCCCCTTGCGCCCGCGGCGCGTCCTTCAGAAACCAGTTGGAAGAGGGGGAGGGAGGAGGAGGAGGAGGAGGAAGACACCCCACCGAGGCGCCAGCCGAGGAGGCATATGGACCCAATGCCTCGGGGGAAAAATCCCTACCGTCAATCAGCCATGCCACAGCCCCATGAACGAGCCCGAATCAGCGACATTAATAATACAAAATAATAACAAAAATCTGCAACCTGCTGTACAAAAAACCTGAACTCAGTCAGTTCAGTAAGATAAAAATAAAATAACTAAAACTAAATAACCTAAAATAAATCCTGCAAATCACAAACTACAAGATGTGGCTTTCATCTCCGCATATAACATAAATGTAAAATAATCCTAAAAACACAAACTGTGAGCCAGAACCTAAGGAAATTATATTATAAACTATAAAAAAAAATCAAAATAACCAAAATCCTGAAAACACAAACTATTTGGGTATATTCTACCCTACAAGTATTATTTCGCCTAAAAAATTCCAGCTGTTTAATGTTGCGACTGCGGGGCCATTCACTATGCCGGGCAGCCCCTCCTCGTCCCCTCTCAGCATCTTGTCCACATCCGACGTGGAAAAATAGGCCTCGCCATCGTCTTTGGCCAGCACCGCGTAAATCCCATACTCTTTTTTCTCGTAAACTGCAATCAACTTGAAGTAAGGCATGCTGCACGAATGCGCGTCGAGAAAAGAACTCTCTCTCAAAGCATCCTGAACCGGTTGACCGGAAGGTCACGCGATTGGCGAAGCGCTTCGCCTGCGTCAGAAGCGAGGGATTTCAAGGGCATCCTCCCGTGCCACTGGCCGTCGCACTTCAGTGAATTGCGAGTCGACGGTTTGAAGAAGAGAGAGGACATGAAGCGAAGATTCGGGGGGGGGGAAGAGAAGGGGCTCGTCGTTCTTTGAAAACCAGATGGTGTGGAGGGTCAGAAGCGCGGATTCGGTGGAAATGATTCCTTGCTCTTTGAGGCGTGGAGGATGTAAAGCATGAAAGGTGGAAACCTTTATTACTTTGGAAATCTTTTTTCATTCTCAGCGTTCAACATGGTCTCCGCCGTTCCTCCGCCGTTGAATTTACTAGACTTGCTTCCCGAACTCCTGCATCACAATTTCAAAAGAGTACCTCTTCACGATAAACTCCACTCTCTCTCCAAGATGCCCGAATTCCACCCCTACGTCGAGGAACACGACTCTTACGTCGACTCGCAAGTTCCCTTCTCCCCCGAGTACCTCCGACTCTTGCGCCTCATCCGGCCCGGATGGTACATGACCCGCAACAACTGGTAGCACCGTTTCCGTTTACGCATCGACCCCAGGACCCTGCAATTTACCCTGCACCACTTCTTGCTGGAATGCCCTCCGAGCCTGTACAGGCCCGAACCCGAACGGGGCTGCGTCGCTCGCGAGTCCATCGACCGCATGACTCGCAACCTGGCCTGTTTCATGACAGACTACGTCTGCCTGGACGACCTGACGCTGCTCACCTATCACCTGAGAGGGCACCGGTTCATCCTCCTCGACCACTCGTTTCGAGGCAACGTGCAGAATCTGCGCTTCTACGACTGGACCCGATGCACGATCGAGACCAACGTCCCGAAAGACATGCGGGACCGTTTGCAAGTGGCCAGTCACTTTCGGGTCACGCTCACCCCGCGTCGGACACTCATCGTCGAATGCATGCTGCCCGCGTACCCGTGACCGGATCGCATCCAGCACCTGACGCCGTTCCCATTTCAACCCGACCCAGATTGCCGAACGCTCACCTGGCCCGGAGGAGACCCCATCTGCCTGGCCGGGCATCAGGAATTTAAGTTAGTCGAGGGAGAGTTCGTCGAGGGAGATATTACCTCGTACGTCAACTACCCCTTTAAAATTTCGATGCATCATGAGATTGGACTCAAACGACTAAAAAGAGTTGTAGTGGAGAGAGACGTCCCCGTTTTAAGCTGATGACTATCAGATGTTTTTAAGGGGTTAAAAAAATGCGATATAGGTAAAGATTGCAATCTTTACCTATATCGCATTTTTTTTGCCATTCCGCGGATACCAACATTGGAAAAGTTTTCCTTCTTTAAACAGATTAGATTCTTTAACTCTGTATTTCAAAAGAAAAAAAAAAGATTCTCCAAATTGGATTGTCTACTATTTTTTTTAACCTATTTACGCGATGGGAAGAAAGCGAGTCACGGTCGACTCGTTTCGGCGACTCTGCCCCTTGCGCCCGCGGCGCGTCCTTCAGAAACCAGTTGGAAGAGGGGGAGGGAGGAGGAGAAGGAGGAGGAAGACACCCCACCGAGGCGCCAGCCGAGGAGGCATATGGACCCAATGCCTCGGGGGAAAAATCCCTACCGTCAATCAGCCATGCCACAGCCCCATGAACGAGCCCGAATCAGCGACATTAATAATACAAAATAATAACAAAAATCTGCAACCTGCTGTACAAAAAAGCTGAACTCAGTCAGTTCAGTAAGATAACAATAAAATAACTAAAACTAAATAACCTAAAATAAATCCTGCAAATCACAAACTACAAGATGTGGCTTTCATCTCCGCATATAACATAAATGTAAAATAATCCTAAAAACACAAACTGTGAGCCAGAACCTAAGGAAATTATATTATAAACTATAAAAAAAAATCAAAATAACCAAAATCCTGAAAACACAAACTATTTGGGTATATTCTACCCTACAAGTATTATTTCGCCTAAAAAATTCCAGCTGTTTAATGTTGCGACTGCGGGGCCATTCACTATCCCGGGGCAGCCCCTCCTCTTCCCCTCTCAGCATCTTGTCCACATCCGACGTGGAACAATAGGCCTCGCCATCGTCTTTGGCCAGCACCGCGTAAATCCCATACTCTTTTTTTTCGTAAACTGCAATCAACTTGAAGTAAGGCATGCTGCACGAATGCGCGTCGAGAAAAGAACTCTCTCTCAAAGCATCCTGAACCGGTTGACCGGAAGGTCACGCGATTGGCGAAGCGCTTCGCCTGCGTCAGAAGCGAGGGATTTCAAGGGCATCCTCCCGTGCCACTGGCCGTCGCACTTCAGTGAATTGCGAGTCGACGGTTTGAAGAAGAGAGAGGACATGAAGCGAAGATTCGGGGGGGGGGGAAGAGAAGGGGCTCGTCGTTCTTTGAAAACCAGATGGTGTGGAGGGTCAGAAGCGCGGATTCGGTGGAAATGATTCCTTGCTCTTTGAGGCGTGGAGGATGTAAAGCATGAAAGGTGGAAACCTTTATTACTTTGGAAATCTTTTTTCATTCTCAGCGTTCAACATGGTCTCCGCCGTTCCTCCGCCGTTGAATTTACTAGACTTGCTTCCCGAACTCCTGCATCACAATTTCAAAAGAGTACCTCTTCACGATAAACTCCACTCTCTCTCCAAGATGCCCGAATTCCACCCCTACGTCGAGGAACACGACTCTTACGTCGACTCACAAGTTCCCTTCTCCCCCGAGTACCTCCGACTCTTGCGCCTCATCCGGCCCGGATGGTACATGACCCGCAACAACTGGTAGCACCGTTTCCTTTTACGCATCGACCCCAGGACCCTGCAATTTACCCTGCACCACTTCTTGCTGGAATGCCCTCCGAGCCTGTACAGGCCCGAACCCGAACGGGGCTGCGTCGCTCGCGAGTCCATCGACCGCATGACTCGCAACCTGGCTTGTTTCATGACAGACTACGTCTGCCTGGACGACCTGACGCTGCTCACCTATCACCTGAGAGGGCACCGGTTCATCCTCCTCGACCACTCGTTTCGAGGCGACGTGCAGAATCTGCGCTTCTACGACTGGACCCGATGCACGATCGAGACCAACGTCCCGAAAGACATGCGGGACCGTTTGCAAGTGGCCAGTCACTTTCGGGTCACGCTCACCCCTCGTCGGACACTCATCGTCGAATGCATGCTGCCCGCGTACCCGTGACCGGATCGCATCCAGCACCTGACGCCGTTCCCATTTCAACCCGACCCAGATTGCCGAACGCTCACCTGGCCCGGAGGAGACCCCATCTGCCTGGCCGGGCATCAGGAATTTAAGTTAGTCGAGGGAGAGTTCGTCGAGGGAGAGTTCGTCGAGGGAGATATTACCTCGTACGTCAACTACCCCTTTAAAATTTCGATGCATCATGAGATTGGACTCAAACGACTAAAAAGAGTTGTAGTGGAGAGAGACGTCCCCGTTTTAAGCTGATGACTATCAGATGTTTTTAAGGGGTTAAAAAAATGCGATATAGGTAAAGATTGCAATCTTTACCTATATCGCATTTTTTTTGCCATTCCGCGGATACCAACATTGGAAAAGTTTTCCTTCTTTAAACAGATTAGATTCTTTAACTCTGTATTTCAAAAGAAAAAAAAAGATTCTCCAAATTGGATTGTCTACTATTTTTTTTATCCTATTTACGCGATGGGAAGAAAGCGAGTCACGGTCGACTCGTTTCGGCGACTCTGCCCCTTGCGCCCGCGGCGCGTCCTTCAGAAACCAGTTGGAAGAGGGGGAGGGAGGAGGAGGAGGAGGAGGAAGACACCCCACCGAGGCGCCAGCCGAGGAGGCATATGGACCCAATGCCTCGGGGGAAAAATCCCTACCGTCAATCAGCCATGCCACAGCCCCATGAACGAGCCCGAATCAGCGACATTAATAATACAAAATAATAACAAAAATCTGCAACCTGCTGTACAAAAAAGCTGAACTCAGTCAGTTCAGTAAGATAACAATAAAATAACTAAAACTAAATAACCTAAAATAAATCCTGCAAATCACAAACTACAAGATGTGGCTTTCATCTCCGCATATAACATAAATGTAAAATAATCCTAAAAACACAAACTGTGAGTCAGAACCTAAGGAAATTATATTATAAACTATAAAAAAAAATCAAAATAACCAAAATCCTGAAAACACAAACTATTTGGGTATATTCTACCCTACAAGTATTATTTCGCCTAAAAAATTCCAGCTGTTTAATGTTGCGACTGGGGGGCCATTCACTATCCCGGGGCAGCCCCTCCTCGTCCCCTCTCAGCATCTTGTCCACATCCGACGTGGAAAAATAGGCCTCGCCATCGTCTTTGGCCAGCACCGCGTAAATCCCATACTCTTTTTTCTCGTAAACTGCAATCAACTTGAAGTAAGGCATGCTGCACGAATGCGCGTCGAGAAAAGAACTCTCTCTCAAAGCATCCTGAACCGGTTGACCGGAAGGTCACGCGATTGGCGAAGCGCTTCGCCTGCGTCAGAAGCGAGGGATTTCAAGGGCATCCCCCCGTGCCACTGGCCGTCGCACTTCAGTGAATTGCGAGTCGACGGTTTGAAGAAGAGAGAGGACATGAAGCGAAGATTCGGGGGGGGGGAAGAGAAGGGGCTCGTCGTTCTTTGAAAACCAGATGGTGTGGAGGGTCAGAAGCGCGGATTCGGTGGAAATGATTCCTTGCTCTTTGAGGCGTGGAGGATGTAAAGCATGAAAGGTGGAAACCTTTATTACTTTGGAAATCTTTTTTCATTCTCAGCGTTCAACATGGTCTCCGCCGTTCCTCCGCCGTTGAATTTACTAGACTTGCTTCCCGAACTCCTGCATCACAATTTCAAAAGAGTACCTCTTCACGATAAACTCCACTCTCTCTCCAAGATGCCCGAATTCCACCCCTACGTCGAGGAACACGACTCTTACGTCGACTCACAAGTTCCCTTCTCCCCCGAGTACCTCCGACTCTTGCGCCTCATCCGGCCCGGATGGTACATGGCCCGCAACAACTGGTAGCACCGTTTCCGTTTACGCATCGACCCCAGGACCCTGCAATTTACCCTGCACCACTTCTTGCTGGAATGCCCTCCGAGCCTGTACAGGCCCGAACCCGAACGGGGCTGCGTCGCTCGCGAGTCCATCGACCGCATGACTCGCAACCTGGCCTGTTTCATGACAGACTACGTCTGCCTGGACGACCTGACGCTGCTCACCTATCACCTGAGAGGGCACCGGTTCATCCTCCTCGACCACTCGTTTCGAGGCAACGTGCAGAATCTGCGCTTCTACGACTGGACCCGATGCACGATCGAGACCAACGTCCCGAAAGACATGCGGGACCGTTTGCAAGTGGCCAGTCACTTTCGGGTCACGCTCACCCCGCGTCGGACACTCATCGTCGAATGCATGCTGCCCGCGTACCCGTGACCGGATCGCATCCAGCACCTGACGCCGTTCCCATTTCAACCCGACCCAGATTGCCGAACGCTCACCTGGCCCGGAGGAGACCCCATCTGCCTGGCCGGGCATCAGGAATTTAAGTTAGTCGAGGGAGAGTTCGTCGAGGGAGATATTACCTCGTACGTCAACTACCCCTTTAAAATTTCGATGCATCATGAGATTGGACTCAAACGACTAAAAAGAGTTGTAGTGGAGAGAGACGTCCCCGTTTTAAGCTGATGACTATCAGATGTTTTTAAGGGGTTAAAAAAATGCGATATAGGTAAAGATTGCAATCTTTACCTATATCGCATTTTTTTTGCCATTCCGCGGATACCAACATTGGAAAAGTTTTCCTTCTTTAAACAGATTAGATTCTTTAACTCTGTATTTCAAAAGAAAAAAAAAAGATTCTCAAAATTGGATTGTCTACTATTTTTTTTAACCTATTTACGCGATGGGAAGAAAGCGAGTCACGGTCGACTCGTTTCGGCGACTCTGCCCCTTGCGCCCGCGGCGCGTCCTTCAGAAACCAGTTGGAAGAGGGGGAGGGAGGAGGAGAAGGAGGAGGAAGACACCCCACCGAGGCGCCAGCCGAGGAGGCATATGGACCCAATGCCTCGGGGGAAAAATCCCTACCGTCAATCAGCCATGCCACAGCCCCATGAACGAGCCCGAATCAGCGACATTAATAATACAAAATAATAACAAAAATCTGCAACCTGCTGTACAAAAAAGCTGAACTCAGTCAGTTCAGTAAGATAACAATAAAATAACTAAAACTAAATAACCTAAAATAAATCCTGCAAATCACAAACTACAAGATGTGGCTTTCATCTCCGCATATAACATAAATGTAAAATAATCCTAAAAACACAAACTGTGAGCCAGAACCTAAGGAAATTATATTATAAACTATAAAAAAAAATCAAAATAACCAAAATCCTGAAAACACAAACTATTTGGGTATATTCTACCCTACAAGTATTATTTCGCCTAAAAAATTCCAGCTGTTTAATGTTGCGACTGCGGGGCCATTCACTATCCCGGGGCAGCCCCTCCTCTTCCCCTCTCAGCATCTTGTCCACATCCGACGTGGAAAAATAGGCCTCGCCATCGTCTTTGGCCAGCACCGCGTAAATCCCATACTCTTTTTTTTCGTAAACTGCAATCAACTTGAAGTAAGGCATGCTGCACGAATGCGCGTCGAGAAAAGAACTCTCTCTCAAAGCATCCTGAACCGGTTGACCGGAAGGTCACGCGATTGGCGAAGCGCTTCGCCTGCGTCAGAAGCGAGGGATTTCAAGGGCATCCTCCCGTGCCACTGGCCGTCGCACTTCAGTGAATTGCGAGTCGACGGTTTGAAGAAGAGAGAGGACATGAAGCGAAGATTCGGGGGGGGGGGGAAGAGAAGGGGCTCGTCGTTCTTTGAAAACCAGATGGTGTGGAGGGTCAGAAGCGCGGATTCGGTGGAAATGATTCCTTGCTCTTTGAGGCGTGGAGGATGTAAAGCATGAAAGGTGGAAACCTTTATTACTTTGGAAATCTTTTTTCATTCTCAGCGTTCAACATGGTCTCCGCCGTTCCTCCGCCGTTGAATTTACTAGACTTGCTTCCCGAACTCCTGCATCACAATTTCAAAAGAGTACCTCTTCACGATAAACTCCACTCTCTCTCCAAGATGCCCGAATTCCACCCCTACGTCGAGGAACACGACTCTTACGTCGACTCACAAGTTCCGTTCTCCCCCGAGTACCTCCGACTCTTGCGCCTCATCCGGCCCGGATGGTACATGACCCGCAACAACTGGTAGCACCGTTTCCGTTTACGCATCGACCCCAGGACCCTGCAATTTACCCTGCACCACTTCTTGCTGGAATGCCCTCCGAGCCTGTACAGGCCCGAACCCGAACGGGGCTGCGTCGCTCGCGAGTCCATCGACCGCATGACTCGCAACCTGGCTTGTTTCATGACAGACTACGTCTGCCTGGACGACCTGACGCTGCTCACCTATCACCTGAGAGGGCACCGGTTCATCCTCCTCGACCACTCGTTTCGAGGCGACGTGCAGAATCTGCGCTTCTACGACTGGACCCGATGCACGATCGAGACCAACGTCCCGAAAGACATGCGGGACCGTTTGCAAGTGGCCAGTCACTTTCGGGTCACGCTCACCCCTCGTCGGACACTCATCGTCGAATGCATGCTGCCCGCGTACCCGTGACCGGATCGCATCCAGCACCTGACGCCGTTCCCATTTCAACCCGACCCAGATTGCCGAACGCTCACCTGGCCCGGAGGAGACCCCATCTGCCTGGCCGGGCATCAGGAATTTAAGTTAGTCGAGGGAGAGTTCGTCGAGGGAGATATTACCTCGTACGTCAACTACCCCTTTAAAATTTCGATGCATCATGAGATTGGACTCAAACGACTAAAAAGAGTTGTAGTGGAGAGAGACGTCCCCGTTTTAAGCTGATGACTATCAGATGTTTTTAAGGGGTTAAAAAAATGCGATATAGGTAAAGATTGCAATCTTTACCTATATCGCATTTTTTTTGCCATTCCGCGGATACCAACATTGGAAAAGTTTTCCTTCTTTAAACAGATTAGATTCTTTAACTCTGTATTTCAAAAGAAAAAAAAAGATTCTCCAAATTGGATTGTCTACTATTTTTTTTATCCTATTTACGCGATGGGAAGAAAGCGAGTCACGGTCGACTCGTTTCGGCGACTCTGCCCCTTGCGCCCGCGGCGCGTCCTTCAGAAACCAGTTGGAAGAGGGGGAGGGAGGAGGAGGAGGAGGAGGAAGACACCCCACCGAGGCGCCAGCCGAGGAGGCATATGGACCCAATGCCTCGGGGGAAAAATCCCTACCGTCAATCAGCCATGCCACAGCCCCATGAACGAGCCCGAATCAGCGACATTAATAATACAAAATAATAACAAAAATCTGCAACCTGCTGTACAAAAAAGCTGAACTCAGTCAGTTCAGTAAGATAACAATAAAATAACTAAAACTAAATAACCTAAAATAAATCCTGCAAATCACAAACTACAAGATGTGGCTTTCATCTCCGCATATAACATAAATGTAAAATAATCCTAAAAACACAAACTGTGAGCCAGAACCTAAGGAAATTATATTATAAACTATAAAAAAAAATCAAAATAACCAAAATCCTGAAAACACAAACTATTTGGGTATATTCTACCCTACAAGTATTATTTCGCCTAAAAAATTCCAGCTGTTTAATGTTGCGACTGCGGGGCCATTCACTATCCCAGGGCAGCCCCTCCTCGTCCCCTCTCAGCATCTTGTCCACATCCGACGTGGAAAAATAGGCCTCGCCATCGTCTTTGGCCAGCACCGCGTAAATCCCATACTCTTTTCTCTCGTAAACTGCAATCAACTTGAAGTAAGTCATGCTGCACGAATGCGCGTCGAGAAAAGAACTCTCTCTCAAAGCATCCTGAACCGGTTGACCGGAAGGTCACGCGATTGGCGAAGCGCTTCGCCTGCGTCAGAAGCGAGGGATTTCAAGGGCATCCTCCCGTGCCACTGGCCGTCGCACTTCAGTGAATTGCGAGTCGACGGTTTGAAGAAGAGGGAGGACATGAAGCGAAGATTCGGGGGGGGGGGAAGAGAAGGGGCTCGTCGTTCTTTGAAAACCAGATGGTGTGGAGGGTCAGAAGCGCGGATTTGGTGGAAATGATTCCTTGCTCTTTGAGGCGTGGAGGATGTAAAGCATGAAAGGTGGAAACCTTTATTACTTTGGAAATCTTTTTTCATTCTCAGCGTTCAACATGGTCTCCGCCGTTCCTCCGCCGTTGAATTTACTAGACTTGCTTCCCGAACTCCTGCATCACAATTTCAAAAGAGTTCCTCTTCACGATAAACTCCACTCTCTCTCCAAGATGCCCGAATTCCACCCCTACGTCGAGGAACACGACTCTTACGTCGACTCACAAGTTCCCTTCTCCCCCGAGTACCTCCGACTCTTGCGCCTCATCCGGCCCGGATGGTACATGGCCCGCAACAACTGGTAGCACCGTTTCCGTTTACGCATCGACACCAGGACCCTGCAATTTACCCTGCACCACTTCTTGCTGGAATGCCCTCCGAGCCTGTTCAGGCCCGAACCCGAACGGGGCTGCGTCGCTCGCGAGTCCATCGACCGCATGACTCGCAACCTGGCCTGTTTCATGACAGACTACGTCTGCCTGGACGACCTGACGCTGCTCACCTATCACCTGAGAGGGCACCGGTTCATCCTCCTCGACCACTCGTTTCGAGGCAACGTGCAGAATCTGCGCTTCTACGACTGGACCCGATGCACGATCGAGACCAACGTCCCGAAAGACATGCGGGACCGTTTGCAAGTGGCCAGTCACTTTCGGGTCACGCTCACCCCTCGTCGGACACTCATCGTCGAATGCATGCTGCCCGCGTACCCGTGACCGGATCGCATCCAGCACCTGACGCCGTTCCCATTTCAACCCGACCCAGATTGCCGAACGCTCACCTGGCCCGGAGGAGACCCCATCTGCCTGGCCGGGCATCAGGAATTTAAGTTAGTCGAAGGAGAGTTCGTCGAGGGAGATATTACCTCGTACGTCAACTACCCCTTTAAAATTTCGATGCATCATGAGATTGGACTCAAACGACTAAAAAGAGTTGTAGTGGAGAGAGACGTCCCCGTTTTAAGCTGATGACTATCAGATGTTTTTAAGGGGTTAAAAAAATGCGATATAGGTAAAGATTGCAATCTTTACCTATATCGCATTTTTTTTGCCATTCCGCGGATACCAACATTGGAAAAGTTTTCCTTCTTTAAACAGATTAGATTCTTTAACTCTGTATTTCAAAAGAAAAAAAAAGATTCTCCAAATTGGATTGTCTACTATTTTTTTTATCCTATTTACGCGATGGGAAGAAAGCGAGTCACGGTCGACTCGTTTCGGCGACTCTGCCCCTTGCGCCCGCGGCGCGTCCTTCAGAAACCAGTTGGAAGAGGGGGAGGGAGGAGGAGGAGGAGGAGGAAGACACCCCACCGAGGCGCCAGCCGAGGAGGCATATGGACCCAATGCCTCGGGGGAAAAATCCCTACCGTCAATCAGCCATGCCACAGCCCCATGAACGAGCCCGAATCAGCGACATTAATAATACAAAATAATAACAAAAATCTGCAACCTGCTGTACAAAAAAGCTGAACTCAGTCAGTTCAGTAAGATAACAATAAAATAACTAAAACTAAATAACCTAAAATAAATCCTGCAAATCACAAACTACAAGATGTGGCTTTCATCTCCGCATATAACATAAATGTAAAATAATCCTAAAAACACAAACTGTGAGCCAGAACCTAAGGAAATTATATTATAAACTATAAAAAAAAATCAAAATAACCAAAATCCTGAAAACACAAACTATTTGGGTATATTCTACCCTACAAGTATTATTTCGCCTAAAAAATTCCAGCTGTTTAATGTTGCGACTGGGGGGCCATTCACTATCCCGGGGCAGCCCCTCCTCGTCCCCTCTCAGCATCTTGTCCACATCCGACGTGGAAAAATAGGCCTCGCCATCGTCTTTGGCCAGCACCGCGTAAATCCCATACTCTTTTTTCTCGTAAACTGCAATCAACTTGAAGTAAGGCATGCTGCACGAATGCGCGTCGAGAAAAGAACTCTCTCTCAAAGCATCCTGAACCGGTTGACCGGAAGGTCACGCGATTGGCGAAGCGCTTCTCCTGCGTCAGAAGCGAGGGATTTCAAGGGCATCCCCCCGTGCCACTGGCCGTCGCACTTCAGTGAATTGCGAGTCGACGGTTTGAAGAAGAGAGAGGACATGAAGCGAAGATTCGGGGGGGGGGGGAAGAGAAGGGGCTCGTCGTTCTTTGAAAACCAGATGGTGTGGAGGGTCAGAAGCGCGGATTCGGTGGAAATGATTCCTTGCTCTTTGAGGCGTGGAGGATGTAAAGCATGAAAGGTGGAAACCTTTATTACTTTGGAAATCTTTTTTCATTCTCAGCGTTCAACATGGTCTCCGCCGTTCCTCCGCCGTTGAATTTACTAGACTTGCTTCCCGAACTCCTGCATCACAATTTCAAAAGAGTACCTCTTCACGATAAACTCCACTCTCTCTCCAAGATGCCCGAATTCCACCCCTACGTCGAGGAACACGACTCTTACGTCGACTCACAAGTTCCCTTCTCCCCCGAGTACCTCCGACTCTTGCGCCTCATCCGGCCCGGATGGTACATGGCCCGCAACAACTGGTAGCACCGTTTCCGTTTACGCATCGACCCCAGGACCCTGCAATTTACCCTGCACCACTTCTTGCTGGAATGCCCTCCGAGCCTGTACAGGCCCGAACCCGAACGGGGCTGCGTCGCTCGCGAGTCCATCGACCGCATGACTCGCAACCTGGCCTGTTTCATGACAGACTACGTCTGCCTGGACGACCTGACGCTGCTCACCTATCACCTGAGAGGGCACCGGTTCATCCTCCTCGACCACTCGTTTCGAGGCAACGTGCAGAATCTGCGCTTCTACGACTGGACCCGATGCACGATCGAGACCAACGTCCCGAAAGACATGCGGGACCGTTTGCAAGTGGCCAGTCACTTTCGGGTCACGCTCACCCCGCGTCGGACACTCATCGTCGAATGCATGCTGCCCGCGTACCCGTGACCGGATCGCATCCAGCACCTGACGCCGTTCCCATTTCAACCCGACCCAGATTGCCGAACGCTCACCTGGCCCGGAGGAGACCCCATCTGCCTGGCCGGGCATCAGGAATTTAAGTTAGTCGAGGGAGAGTTCGTCGAGGGAGATATTACCTCGTACGTCAACTACCCCTTTAAAATTTCGATGCATCATGAGATTGGACTCAAACGACTAAAAAGAGTTGTAGTGGAGAGAGACGTCCCCGTTTTAAGCTGATGACTATCAGATGTTTTTAAGGGGTTAAAAAAATGCGATATAGGTAAAGATTGCAATCTTTACCTATATCGCATTTTTTTTGCCATTCCGCGGATACCAACATTGGAAAAGTTTTCCTTCTTTAAACAGATTAGATTCTTTAACTCTGTATTTCAAAAGAAAAAAAAAAGATTCTCCAAATTGGATTGTCTACTATTTTTTTTAACCTATTTACGCGATGGGAAGAAAGCGAGTCACGGTCGACTCGTTTCGGCGACTCTGCCCCTTGCGCCCGCGGCGCGTCCTTCAGAAACCAGTTGGAAGAGGGGGAGGGAGGAGGAGAAGGAGGAGGAAGACACCCCACCGAGGCGCCAGCCGAGGAGGCATATGGACCCAATGCCTCGGGGGAAAAATCCCTACCGTCAATCAGCCATGCCACAGCCCCATGAACGAGCCCGAATCAGCGACATTAATAATACAAAATAATAACAAAAATCTGCAACCTGCTGTACAAAAAAGCTGAACTCAGTCAGTTCAGTAAGATAACAATAAAATAACTAAAACTAAATAACCTAAAATAAATCCTGCAAATCACAAACTACAAGATGTGGCTTTCATCTCCGCATATAACATAAATGTAAAATAATCCTAAAAACACAAACTGTGAGCCAGAACCTAAGGAAATTATATTATAAACTATAAAAAAAAATCAAAATAACCAAAATCCTGAAAACACAAACTATTTGGGTATATTCTACCCTACAAGTATTATTTCGCCTAAAAAATTCCAGCTGTTTAATGTTGCGACTGCGGGGCCATTCACTATCCCAGGGCAGCCCCTCCTCGTCCCCTCTCAGCATCTTGTCCACATCCGACGTGGAAAAATAGGCCTCGCCATCGTCTTTGGCCAGCACCGCGTAAATCCCATACTCTTTTCTCTCGTAAACTGCAATCAACTTGAAGTAAGTCATGCTGCACGAATGCGCGTCGAGAAAAGAACTCTCTCTCAAAGCATCCTGAACCGGTTGACCGGAAGGTCACGCGATTGGCGAAGCGCTTCGCCTGCGTCAGAAGCGAGGGATTTCAAGGGCATCCTCCCGTGCCACTGGCCGTCGCACTTCAGTGAATTGCGAGTCGACGGTTTGAAGAAGAGGGAGGACATGAAGCGAAGATTCGGGGGGGGGGGGAAGAGAAGGGGCTCGTCGTTCTTTGAAAACCAGATGGTGTGGAGGGTCAGAAGCGCGGATTTGGTGGAAATGATTCCTTGCTCTTTGAGGCGTGGAGGATGTAAAGCATGAAAGGTGGAAACCTTTATTACTTTGGAAATCTTTTTTCATTCTCAGCGTTCAACATGGTCTCCGCCGTTCCTCCGCCGTTGAATTTACTAGACTTGCTTCCCGAACTCCTGCATCACAATTTCAAAAGAGTTCCTCTTCACGATAAACTCCACTCTCTCTCCAAGATGCCCGAATTCCACCCCTACGTCGAGGAACACGACTCTTACGTCGACTCACAAGTTCCCTTCTCCCCCGAGTACCTCCGACTCTTGCGCCTCATCCGGCCCGGATGGTACATGGCCCGCAACAACTGGTAGCACCGTTTCCGTTTACGCATCGACACCAGGACCCTGCAATTTACCCTGCACCACTTCTTGCTGGAATGCCCTCCGAGCCTGTTCAGGCCCGAACCCGAACGGGGCTGCGTCGCTCGCGAGTCCATCGACCGCATGACTCGCAACCTGGCCTGTTTCATGACAGACTACGTCTGCCTGGACGACCTGACGCTGCTCACCTATCACCTGAGAGGGCACCGGTTCATCCTCCTCGACCACTCGTTTCGAGGCAACGTGCAGAATCTGCGCTTCTACGACTGGACCCGATGCACGATCGAGACCAACGTCCCGAAAGACATGCGGGACCGTTTGCAAGTGGCCAGTCACTTTCGGGTCACGCTCACCCCTCGTCGGACACTCATCGTCGAATGCATGCTGCCCGCGTACCCGTGACCGGATCGCATCCAGCACCTGACGCCGTTCCCATTTCAACCCGACCCAGATTGCCGAACGCTCACCTGGCCCGGAGGAGACCCCATCTGCCTGGCCGGGCATCAGGAATTTAAGTTAGTCGAAGGAGAGTTCGTCGAGGGAGATATTACCTCGTACGTCAACTACCCCTTTAAAATTTCGATGCATCATGAGATTGGACTCAAACGACTAAAAAGAGTTGTAGTGGAGAGAGACGTCCCCGTTTTAAGCTGATGACTATCAGATGTTTTTAAGGGGTTAAAAAAATGCGATATAGGTAAAGATTGCAATCTTTACCTATATCGCATTTTTTTTGCCATTCCGCGGATACCAACATTGGAAAAGTTTTCCTTCTTTAAACAGATTAGATTCTTTAACTCTGTATTTCAAAAGAAAAAAAAAGATTCTCCAAATTGGATTGTCTACTATTTTTTTTATCCTATTTACGCGATGGGAAGAAAGCGAGTCACGGTCGACTCGTTTCGGCGACTCTGCCCCTTGCGCCCGCGGCGCGTCCTTCAGAAACCAGTTGGAAGAGGGGGAGGGAGGAGGAGGAGGAGGAGGAAGACACCCCACCGAGGCGCCAGCCGAGGAGGCATATGGACCCAATGCCTCGGGGGAAAAATCCCTACCGTCAATCAGCCATGCCACAGCCCCATGAACGAGCCCGAATCAGCGACATTAATAATACAAAATAATAACAAAAATCTGCAACCTGCTGTACAAAAAAGCTGAACTCAGTCAATTCAGTAAGATAACAATAAAATAACTAAAACTAAATAACCTAAAATAAATCCTGCAAATCACAAACTACAAGATGTGGCTTTCATCTCCGCATATAACATAAATGTAAAATAATCCTAAAAACACAAACTGTGAGCCAGAACCTAAGGAAATTATATTATAAACTATAAAAAAAAATCAAAATAACCAAAATCCTGAAAACACAAACTATTTGGGTATATTCTACCCTACAAGTATTATTTCGCCTAAAAAATTCCAGCTGTTTAATGTTGCGACTGGGGGGCCATTCACTATCCCGGGGCAGCCCCTCCTCGTCCCCTCTCAGCATCTTGTCCACATCCGACGTGGAAAAATAGGCCTCGCCATCGTCTTTGGCCAGCACCGCGTAAATCCCATACTCTTTTTTCTCGTAAACTGCAATCAACTTGAAGTAAGGCATGCTGCACGAATGCGCGTCGAGAAAAGAACTCTCTCTCAAAGCATCCTGAACCGGTTGACCGGAAGGTCACGCGATTGGCGAAGCGCTTCGCCTGCGTCAGAAGCGAGGGATTTCAAGGGCATCCCCCCGTGCCACTGGCCGTCGCACTTCAGTGAATTGCGAGTCGACGGTTTGAAGAAGAGAGAGGACATGAAGCGAAGATTCGGGGGGGGGGGAAGAGAAGGGGCTCGTCGTTCTTTGAAAACCAGATGGTGTGGAGGGTCAGAAGCGCGGATTCGGTGGAAATGATTCCTTGCTCTTTGAGGCGTGGAGGATGTAAAGCATGAAAGGTGGAAACCTTTATTACTTTGGAAATCTTTTTTCATTCTCAGCGTTCAACATGGTCTCCGCCGTTCCTCCGCCGTTGAATTTACTAGACTTGCTTCCCGAACTCCTGCATCACAATTTCAAAAGAGTACCTCTTCACGATAAACTCCACTCTCTCTCCAAGATGCCCGAATTCCACCCCTACGTCGAGGAACACGACTCTTACGTCGACTCACAAGTTCCCTTCTCCCCCGAGTACCTCCGACTCTTGCGCCTCATCCGGCCCGGATGGTACATGGCCCGCAACAACTGGTAGCACCGTTTCCGTTTACGCATCGACCCCAGGACCCTGCAATTTACCCTGCACCACTTCTTGCTGGAATGCCCTCCGAGCCTGTACAGGCCCGAACCCGAACGGGGCTGCGTCGCTCGCGAGTCCATCGACCGCATGACTCGCAACCTGGCCTGTTTCATGACAGACTACGTCTGCCTGGACGACCTGACGCTGCTCACCTATCACCTGAGAGGGCACCGGTTCATCCTCCTCGACCACTCGTTTCGAGGCAACGTGCAGAATCTGCGCTTCTACGACTGGACCCGATGCACGATCGAGACCAACGTCCCGAAAGACATGCGGGACCGTTTGCAAGTGGCCAGTCACTTTCGGGTCACGCTCACCCCGCGTCGGACACTCATCGTCGAATGCATGCTGCCCGCGTACCCGTGACCGGATCGCATCCAGCACCTGACGCCGTTCCCATTTCAACCCGACCCAGATTGCCGAACGCTCACCTGGCCCGGAGGAGACCCCATCTGCCTGGCCGGGCATCAGGAATTTAAGTTAGTCGAGGGAGAGTTCGTCGAGGGAGATATTACCTCGTACGTCAACTACCCCTTTAAAATTTCGATGCATCATGAGATTGGACTCAAACGACTAAAAAGAGTTGTAGTGGAGAGAGACGTCCCCGTTTTAAGCTGATGACTATCAGATGTTTTTAAGGGGTTAAAAAAATGCGATATAGGTAAAGATTGCAATCTTTACCTATATCGCATTTTTTTTGCCATTCCGCGGATACCAACATTGGAAAAGTTTTCCTTCTTTAAACAGATTAGATTCTTTAACTCTGTATTTCAAAAGAAAAAAAAAAGATTCTCCAAATTGGATTGTCTACTATTTTTTTTAACCTATTTACGCGATGGGAAGAAAGCGAGTCACGGTCGACTCGTTTCGGCGACTCTGCCCCTTGCGCCCGCGGCGCGTCCTTCAGAAACCAGTTGGAAGAGGGGGAGGGAGGAGGAGAAGGAGGAGGAAGACACCCCACCGAGGCGCCAGCCGAGGAGGCATATGGACCCAATGCCTCGGGGGAAAAATCCCTACCGTCAATCAGCCATGCCACAGCCCCATGAACGAGCCCGAATCAGCGACATTAATAATACAAAATAATAACAAAAATCTGCAACCTGCTGTACAAAAAAGCTGAACTCAGTCAGTTCAGTAAGATAACAATAAAATAACTAAAACTAAATAACCTAAAATAAATCCTGCAAATCACAAACTACAAGATGTGGCTTTCATCTCCGCATATAACATAAATGTAAAATAATCCTAAAAACACAAACTGTGAGCCAGAACCTAAGGAAATTATATTATAAACTATAAAAAAAAATCAAAATAACCAAAATCCTGAAAACACAAACTATTTGGGTATATTCTACCCTACAAGTATTATTTCGCCTAAAAAATTCCAGCTGTTTAATGTTGCGACTGCGGGGCCATTCACTATCCCAGGGCAGCCCCTCCTCGTCCCCTCTCAGCATCTTGTCCACATCTGACGTGGAAAAATAGGCCTCGCCATCGTCTTTGGCCAGCACCGCGTAAATCCCATACTCTTTTCTCTCGTAAACTGCAATCAACTTGAAGTAAGTCATGCTGCACGAATGCGCGTCGAGAAAAGAACTCTCTCTCAAAGCATCCTGAACCGGTTGACCGGAAGGTCACGCGATTGGCGAAGCGCTTCGCCTGCGTCAGAAGCGAGGGATTTCAAGGGCATCCTCCCGTGCCACTGGCCGTCGCACTTCAGTGAATTGCGAGTCGACGGTTTGAAGAAGAGGGAGGACATGAAGCGAAGATTCGGGGGGGGGGAAGAGAAGGGGCTCGTCGTTCTTTGAAAACCAGATGGTGTGGAGGGTCAGAAGCGCGGATTTGGTGGAAATGATTCCTTGCTCTTTGAGGCGTGGAGGATGTAAAGCATGAAAGGTGGAAACCTTTATTACTTTGGAAATCTTTTTTCATTCTCAGCGTTCAACATGGTCTCCGCCGTTCCTCCGCCGTTGAATTTACTAGACTTGCTTCCCGAACTCCTGCATCACAATTTCAAAAGAGTTCCTCTTCACGATAAACTCCACTCTCTCTCCAAGATGCCCGAATTCCACCCCTACGTCGAGGAACACGACTCTTACGTCGACTCACAAGTTCCCTTCTCCCCCGAGTACCTCCGACTCTTGCGCCTCATCCGGCCCGGATGGTACATGGCCCGCAACAACTGGTAGCACCGTTTCCGTTTACGCATCGACCCCAGGACCCTGCAATTTACCCTGCACCACTTCTTGCTGGAATGCCCTCCGAGCCTGTTCAGGCCCGAACCCGAACGGGGCTGCGTCGCTCGCGAGTCCATCGACCGCATGACTCGCAACCTGGCCTGTTTCATGACAGACTACGTCTGCCTGGACGACCTGACGCTGCTCACCTATCACCTGAGAGGGCACCGGTTCATCCTCCTCGACCACTCGTTTCGAGGCAACGTGCAGAATCTGCGCTTCTACGACTGGACCCGATGCACGATCGAGACCAACGTCCCGAAAGACATGCGGGACCGTTTGCAAGTGGCCAGTCACTTTCGGGTCACGCTCACCCCTCGTCGGACACTCATCGTCGAATGCATGCTGCCCGCGTACCCGTGACCGGATCGCATCCAGCACCTGACGCCGTTCCCATTTCAACCCGACCCAGATTGCCGAACGCTCACCTGGCCCGGAGGAGACCCCATCTGCCTGGCCGGGCATCAGGAATTTAAGTTAGTCGAAGGAGAGTTCGTCGAGGGAGATATTACCTCGTACGTCAACTACCCCTTTAAAATTTCGATGCATCATGAGATTGGACTCAAACGACTAAAAAGAGTTGTAGTGGAGAGAGACGTCCCCGTTTTAAGCTGATGACTATCAGATGTTTTTAAGGGGTTAAAAAAATGCGATATAGGTAAAGATTGCAATCTTTACCTATATCGCATTTTTTTTGCCATTCCGCGGATACCAACATTGGAAAAGTTTTCCTTCTTTAAACAGATTAGATTCTTTAACTCTGTATTTCAAAAGAAAAAAAAAGATTCTCCAAATTGGATTGTCTACTATTTTTTTTATCCTATTTACGCGATGGGAAGAAAGCGAGTCACGGTCGACTCGTTTCGGCGACTCTGCCCCTTGCGCCCGCGGCGCGTCCTTCAGAAACCAGTTGGAAGAGGGGGAGGGAGGAGGAGGAGGAGGAGGAAGACACCCCACCGAGGCGCCAGCCGAGGAGGCATATGGACCCAATGCCTCGGGGGAAAAATCCCTACCGTCAATCAGCCATGCCACAGCCCCATGAACGAGCCCGAATCAGCGACATTAATAATACAAAATAATAACAAAAATCTGCAACCTGCTGTACAAAAAAGCTGAACTCAGTCAGTTCAGTAAGATAACAATAAAATAACTAAAACTAAATAACCTAAAATAAATCCTGCAAATCACAAACTACAAGATGTGGCTTTCATCTCCGCATATAACATAAATGTAAAATAATCCTAAAAACACAAACTGTGAGCCAGAACCTAAGGAAATTATATTATAAACTATAAAAAAAATCAAAATAACCAAAATCCTGAAAACACAAACTATTTGGGTATATTCTACCCTACAAGTATTATTTCGCCTAAAAAATTCCAGCTGTTTAATGTTGCGACTGCGGGGCCATTCACTATCCCGGGGCAGCCCCTCCTCGTCCCCTCTCAGCATCTTGTCCACATCCGACGTGGAAAAATAGGCCTCGCCATCGTCTTTGGCCAGCACCGCGTAAATCCCATACTCTTTTCTCTCGTAAACTGCAATCAACTTGAAGTAAGGCATGCTGCACGAATTCGCGTCGAGAAAAGAACTCTCTCTCAAAGCATCCTGAACCGGTTGACCGGAAGGTCACGCGATTGGCGAAGCGCTTCGCCTGCGTCAGAAGCGAGGGATTTCAAGGGCATCCTCCCGTGCCACTGGCCGTCGCACTTCAGTGAATTGCGAGTCGACGGTTTGAAGAAGAGGGAGGACATGAAGCGAAGATTCGGGGGGGGGGGGGAAGAGAAGGGGCTCGTCGTTCTTTGAAAACCAGATGGTGTGGAGGGTCAGAAGCGCGGATTTGGTGGAAATGATTCCTTGCTCTTTGAGGCGTGGAGGATGTAAAGCATGAAATGCGGAAACCTTTATTACTTTGGAAATCTTTTTTCATTCTCAGCGTTCAACATGGTCTCCGCCGTTCCTCCGCCGTTGAATTTACTAGACTTGCTTCCCGAACTCCTGCATCACAATTTCAAAAGAGTACCTCTTCACGATAAACTCCACTCTCTCTCCAAGATGCCCGAATTCCACCCCTACGTCGAGGAACACGACTCTTACGTCGACTCACAAGTTCCCTTCTCCCCCGAGTACCTCCGACTCTTGCGCCTCATCCGGCCCGGATGGTACATGGCCTGCAACAACTGGTAGCACCGTTTCCGTTTACGCATCGACCCCAGGACCCTGCAATTTACCCTGCACCACTTCTTGCTGGAATGCCCTCCGAGCCTGTACAGGCCCGAACCCGAACGGGGCTGCGTCGCTCGCGAGTCCATCGACCGCATGACTCGCAACCTGGTCTGTTTCATGACAGACTACGTCTGCCTGGACGACCTGACGCTGCTCACCTATCACCTGAGAGGGCACCGGTTCATCCTCCTCGACCACTCGTTTCGAGGCAACGTGCAGAATCTGCGCTTCTACGACTGGACCCGATGCACGATCGAGACCAACGTCCCGAAAGACATGCGGGACCGTTTGCAAGTGGCCAGTCACTTTCGGGTCACGCTCACCCCTCGTCGGACACTCATCGTCGAATGCATGCTGCCCGCGTACCCGTGACCGGATCGCATCCAGCACCTGACGCCGTTCCCATTTCAACCCGACCCAGATTGCCGAACGTTCACCTGGCCCGGAGGAGACCCCATCTGCCTGGCCGGGCATCAGGAATTTAAGTTAGTCGAGGGAGAGTTCGTCGAGGGAGATATTACCTCGTACGTCAACTACCCCTTTAAAATTTCGATGCATCATGAGATTGGACTCAAACGACTAAAAAGAGTTGTAGTGGAGAGAGACGTCCCCGTTTTAAGCTGATGACTATCAGATGTTTTTAAGGGGTTAAAAAATGCGATATAGGTAAAGATTGCAATCTTTACCTATATCGCATTTTTTTTGCCATTCCGCGGATACCAACATTGGAAAAGTTTTCCTTCTTTAAACAGATTAGATTCTTTAACTCTGTATTTCAAAAGAAAAAAAAAAGATTCTCCAAATTGGATTGTCTACTATTTTTTTATCCTATTTACGCGATGGGAAGAAAGCGAGTCACGGTCGACTCGTTTCGGCGACTCTGCCCCTTGCGCCCGCGGCGCGTCCTTCAGAAACCAGTTGGAAGAGGGGGAGGGAGGAGGAGGAGGAGGAGGAAGACACCCCACCGAGGCGCCAGCCGAGGAGGCATATGGACCCAATGCCTCGGGGGAAAAATCCCTACCGTCAATCAGCCATGCCACAGCCCCATGAACGAGCCCGAATCAGCGACATTAATAATACAAAATAATAACAAAAATCTGCAACCTGCTGTACAAAAAAGCTGAACTCAGTCAGTTCAGTAAGATAACAATAAAATAACTAAAACTAAATAACCTAAAATAAATCCTGCAAATCACAAACTACAAGATGTGGCTTTCATCTCCGCATATAACATAAATGTAAAATAATCCTAAAAACACAAACTGTGAGCCAGAACCTAAGGAAATTATATTATAAACTATAAAAAAAATCAAAATAACCAAAATCCTGAAAACACAAACTATTTGGGTATATTCTACCCTACAAGTATTATTTCGCCTAAAAAATTCCAGCTGTTTAATGTTGCGACTGCGGGGCCATTCACTATCCCGGGGCAGCCCCTCCTCGTCCCCTCTCAGCATCTTGTCCACATCCGACGTGGAAAAATAGGCCTCGCCATCGTCTTTGGCCAGCACCGCGTAAATCCCATACTCTTTTCTCTCGTAAACTGCAATCAACTTGAAGTAAGGCATGCTGCACGAATGCGCGTCGAGAAAAGAACTCTCTCTCAAAGCATCCTGAACCGGTTGACCGGAAGGTCACGCGATTGGCGAAGCGCTTCGCCTGCGTCAGAAGCGAGGGATTTCTAGGGCATCCTCCCGTGCCACTGGCCGTCGCACTTCAGTGAATTGCGAGTCGACGGTTTGAAGAAGAGGGAGGACATGAAGCGAAGATTCGGGGGGGGGGGAAGAGAAGGGGCTCGTCGTTCTTTGAAAACCAGATGGTGTGGAGGGTCAGAAGCGCGGATTTGGTGGAAATGATTCCTTGCTCTTTGAGGCGTGGAGGATGTAAAGCATGAAAGGTGGAAACCTTTATTACTTTGGAAATCTTTTTTCATTCTCAGCGTTCAACATGGTGTCCGCCGTTCCTCCGCCGTTGAATTTACTAGACTTGCTTCCCGAACTCCTGCATCACAATTTCAAAAGAGTACCTCTTCACGATAAACTCCACTCTCTCTCCAAGATGCCCGAATTCCACCCCTACGTCGAGGAACACGACTCTTACGTCGACTCACAAGTTCCCTTCTCCCCCGAGTACCTCCGACTCTTGCGCCTCATCCGGCCCGGATGGTACATGGCCCGCAACAACTTGTAGCACCGTTTCCGTTTACGCATCGACCCCAGGACCCTGCAATTTACCCTGCACCACTTCTTGCTGGAATGCCCTCCGAGCCTGTACAGGCCCGAACCCGAACGGGGCTGCGTCGCTCGCGAGTCCATCGACCGCATGACTCGCAACCTGGCCTGTTTCATGACAGACTACGTCTGCCTGGACGACCTGACGCTGCTCACCTATCACCTGAGAGGGCACCGGTTCATCCTCCTCGACCACTCGTTTCGAGGCAACGTGCAGAATCTGCGCTTCTACAACTGGACCCGATGCACGATCGAGACCAACGTCCCGAAAGACATGCGGGACCGTTTGCAAGTGGCCAGTCACTTTCGGGTCACGCTCACCCCTCGTCGGACACTCATCGTCGAATGCATGCTGCCCGCGTACCCGTGACCGGATCGCATCCAGCACCTGACGCCGTTCCCATTTCAACCCGACCCAGATTGCCGAACGCTCACCTGGCCCGGAGGCGACCCCATCTGCCTGGCCGGGCATCAGGAATTTAAGTTAGTCGAGGGAGAGTTCGTCGAGGGAGATATTATCTCGTACGTCAACTACCCCTTTAAAATTTCGATGCATCATGAGATTGGACTCAAACGACTAAAAAGAGTTGTAGTGGAGAGAGACGTCCCCGTTTTAAGCTGATGACTATCAGATGTTTTTAAGGGGTTAAAAAAATGCGATATAGGTAAAGATTGCAATCTTTACCTATATCGCATTTTTTTTGCCATTCCGCGGATACCAACATTGGAAAAGTTTTCCTTCTTTAAACAGATTAGATTCTTTAACTCTGTATTTCAAAAGAAAAAAAAAAAGATTCTCCAAATTGGATTGTCTACTATTTTTTTTATCCTATTTACGCGATGGGAAGAAAGCGAGTCACGGTCGACTCGTTTCGGCGACTCTGCCCCTTGCGCCCGCGGCGCGTCCTTCAGAAACCAGTTGGAAGAGGGGGAGGGAGGAGGAGGAGGAGGAGGAAGACACCCCACCGAGGCGCCAGCCGAGGAGGCATATGGACCCAATGCCTCGGGGGAAAAATCCCTACCGTCAATCAGCCATGCCACAGCCCCATGAATGAGCCCGAATCAGCGACATTAATAATACAAAATAATAACAAAAATCTGCAACCTGCTGTACAAAAAAGCTGAACTCAGTCAGTTCAGTAAGATAACAATAAAATAACTAAAACTAAATAACCTAAAATAAATCCTGCAAATCACAAACTACAAGATGTGGCTTTCATCTCCGCATATAACATAAATGTAAAATAATCCTAAAAACACAAACTGTGAGCCAGAACCTAAGGAAATTATATTATAAACTATAAAAAAAATCAAAATAACCAAAATCCTGAAAACACAAACTATTTGGGTATATTCTACCCTACAAGTACAAAAAGATCATAATTTAACTTTATCCCTGTGAGTCGATTTGACAATGTCATATTCCTTTGTCATCATCCGCTTCCTTCAGTCTTCTATTAATTCGATCAGCTTCCTCTATTTTGGATTAAAGTTCTGTCAAATGCAAATAGACATCATAATTAAAATGTTGATTTCCATATTGTCTCTGCCGGCTCCAGGGGTATTCCATGCTACCACACTTTCCCCAGGATTTCTGCCTATATATAGTACAACTACAAAATATAAATCAATATTTGTAAGGCACTATGTCTGTAAATATTTGTCAGTGTAGTTCAACTAAGTTGATTAATACACTAAATTTCAAGTAGTTATAATACTTAATCACTTGTCCACAAGAAGAAAACTGAGAGTCACAATAATATTGTTAATCACCAGCCACAGTTGATAGATATATTGATAAATAGATTTAAAACCCTGTCCATATCATATTGTCTCTAGAGCTTTGTCCAGGAAACAGTCGATAAAGATTGTAGATAATAATAGTTATTTGAAGTTGCCAGATGATAAACGTTCAATTGATATAGTATTAAAACACTGATCACTGCACAAAGTCACTAGCACACTGTTCCAAAAACATTCTTTCAATTACGAAAGAGCTTTCATTGCCCTAAATCAATAAAGTTGCCAGAAAACAATCCAAGAGCAAAAAGCCAGAGAAATAATCAACTAAACAACAACTGCAATTGCAAAACACAACAGATATGTCGAAGAACTAGAAAATATATTTAATGAAAGAATAATTTTTAATAAGAATATTATAATTTTCTTTAAGTTTGTGATAATTGTTATTATCAAATATTACACTAAATAAGTGGTATCTGAGAGTATATCTGTTATTGAAAGAGAAATGAAATTTCATAAGAGGACAATTACCATAAATGTAATGTACTACAGTACCTTCTCTCCCACATATACAATTGTTATCAGGACGTTTATTAATTTTATAAAGGTAAGCAGGAAAACTGCCATGACCAGTAGCGTAATATAATGAGATTTGTGTGTTACAAATAAAATCTGTGTTAACATGTCTTATAATGTTGTAAGTGTCCCGACCTTTAGTACTAAGTTCCCAATTTGTTTGCCATTCTTTAAGTGAAATTTTATTCAAATGATATTTTACATATGAAATTGGAAATGGAATATCAAGAACGGTATCAAAAAGATTATCTAAAATAACAGATTTAAGTAAACGGTCTGCTCTTTCATTACCTTCAAGGCCCATATGGGCCTTGATCCAACCAATGTTAACAACAAGACTACTATTGTTATATAAAATATTGAAGATATTCAAAGAAATTATATTACTTGGGAAAGCCCGCTGCAATGTGAATACTGAGGAAAGACTATCTGTATATATTGTAATATTATCAAAATTAGTTGTAATGACCCATTCTAACGCCTTCAAAATTGCCACGAGCTGGGGAGGGAGGGAGGCAGTGAGGAAAAGATGCGTTGGACTTGCATTCATTCGAACGCTGACGCTTGAAATGGCTGCTGCTTCTACTTCTCGTTCCGCCGTGCCTCCGCCGATCAACCTACTCGAGTTGCATCCGCACGTTCTCCAGCAAATTTTAAGATACATCCCCCTCGAGGATAAAATGTGTATCTTGTACAAGATGCCCGAATTCAAGCCACTCCTCGAGCACCGCGCCTCTTACCTGGACGCCCGACTTCCTTTTTCTTTCGAATATCTCCGAAAGGGGTCTCCTGTTCGGGTTTCAAGTACCTATCCTATAAAAGGGGGGCTGGTCTCTTATGATATATAATAAGAGTTGAACCTATAGTTTATATTATAATATAATATATTAGCTTTAACTATAGAACTTTGTGCCTCCTCTCCCTCCGGTCAACGATTTCCCTCCGAGTCCACGATTACTTAAATCCTTACCTCTACTTAAATACCGACTCATTTCTTTCCCCTTGATTCCTGAGAGGCTCTTCTCCGGGTAAGAAATGTTTTCAGATCATCCTCTTCACGTCACGTGACATAGGTAAACGACCTGCAAGCCAACACGATTCCATGGCTCCTCAAAAAAAATCTCATCGAGCCATCCCCTCTCCGTGCAAAAAAACTCACCTCAAACGGCCCGTGATGTCACGATCATATGACGTCACGTGATATGGGTCAACGCCCTGCATGCCAACACGATTCCGAAAAAAATATATTATCGAGTCATCGTGCAAAAAAGCACGTCAAACGGCCCGTGTCATGATCCGCTTCATCACTCTGCATAGCAACACGCTCCCCGAAAAAACTTCGTCCAGTCATCCCCTCTCCACGCACATTTGAACGCCCTGCATGCCAACACGCTCCCCGGGAAAAATATCCGTGCCATAAACAAACTCAAACGGCCCGTCACGTGACAAAGGTCAACGCCCTGCAGAGAAACACGTTTCACTGTTCTCTGAAAAAATCTCATCGAGTCATCCCATCTCCGTGCAAAAAAACCAACTCAAACGGCCCGTCACGTAACAAAGGTCAACGACCTGCATGCCAACACAATTCCACGGCTCCCAGAAAAAAATTCGTCGAGTCATCCCTTCTCCGCGCACAAGTTAACGTCCCGCATGCCAACACGCTACCCGGGAAAGAAACATTTTCAGGCCATCCTCTTCCCACGGCGCCACGATAAAAGTGAACACCCTGCATACCAGCATGCTCCGCGACAACGCCCTGCATGCCAACACGATTCCAGAAAAAAATATTTGTCTAAAAAAACAAACTCGAGCGGCTCTTCCCACGCACACAAGTGAACACTGTGGATACCAACACGCTCCCAGACCGTGTAAAAAATAAACTCAAAGGCCCGTAACGTGTCACGCGCAATTTTTTTTGAGGCTATAAGCTTAGACTGTTAACACAGATTTTAGTTTGTAAAATATTTTGAGAGCTCCAAGTCCAACTTGTCATAAAAAATTCTCCAATCTTTTACTTTTCCCTATTCGGAAAGGATTTTTCGTGGGCAGTCCGAATCCGCGGGTCCTTTATCGATAGGATCATCAGGGTTGTCCCTAAGACCCAGCGGAGGACCATTTTAAAACTAATTTAACCCCAATACTCCGACCACTCAAACTGAAGGATTTTTCACGAGCAGTCTGAATCCGTGTCTATTTCTTCTCTAGGTCCACTGGGGGGCCCCCAGGCCCCTCTAAAGGGGTATTTCAAAATTATTTCCCTTAATTATTAAAATTTTCCCCAAATATAATACCTCATTTTAAAGGTTTTTTTCGTGGGCTTTCCATTTCTGTGAACCTTTTTTCTATAGGACCACTCTGGAAGGTTCTGGTCCCCTGAAAAGGGTTCACCTTCTACTTCTTCTCAACCTCTCTTGTGCAACGCCCTGCATGCCAACACGCTCCCCGAAAAAAATTTCGTCGAGTCCGCGACTCTTGAAGCGGCCTGTCACGCGCACAAGTGAACACAGCGCGTGCCAACACGCTCCGCGACAACACCTTGCAGGCCAACACAATTCCAGAAAAATATTTGTCTAAAAAAACAAACTCGAGCGGCCCGTCACGCGTACAAGTGAACGCTCTGCATACCAACGCGCTCCCAGAAAAAATGTCCTGCATGCCAACACGATTCCAGAAAAAATATTTGTGTAATGAAACAAACTCAAGCGGCTCGTCACGCGTCAACGCCCTGCATGTCAACAAGATTCCTCGGATTCCAGAAAAAATATCCGTGTAAAAAAAAACTCAAATAACTTGTCACGCGTCAACGACCTTCATGTCAACAAGATTCCTCGGATTCCAGAAAAATACTCCGTGTAAAAAGCAAACTCAAATAGCCTGTCGCGCGTCAACACCCTGCATGTCAACACGATTCCCCGAGTAAAAAAAAAAATTTTTTTAGGTTATAAGTTTAGACTGTTAACTCAGTATTTAGTTTGCAAATTATTTTGAGTGCTCAGTTTAACCCTCTAAGCGTGTAGAACCTAATATTCCGTTCACTAAGCTCCAGGTTTCACTGCAATATATGCAATGTTTAAGATAATATAATTCTATAGATTTAATGAATTTTCAAAACATTGAAGAATGATTAATACTCTCAAGGGTTAAATTCATATTTGTAATTAAGTTTTATTTATAATGCTGAAAAAATCATATTTTTTTTGCATTTAAAACAAAATACAGAGAAAACAACATTACAATTTTACTCTTTTTCAAAACGCTCAGAGGGTCTTGTAAAAAAAAAAATTTTTTTTTTTTGACAAGTTGGATCATTCAAAATATTTTTCCTTTATCAATTTGTCTAGACTTGAAATTTAAACACCCTTTTTGCAAAACTTTCCTCCTAGCCACTTTCGGGCCGAGTCTTTCGAGCTTCTGCATTTCCGCGCTCATGCGTTCGCATGCTTCCTTCTGCGCGCGACTATACTCGACCAGTTCAGTCTGCATCCGTTCCATTTCCGAGGCCACGCGCTCGCCCATTTCGTGCTGGATGCGGCTCTGTTCGTACCATTCGTTCCGCATGTGTTTCTTTTTTGCGGTCATGCGTTCGCACGTTCCATTTTGCTGCCGACTCTGCTGCTCCAGAGTCCTCTGCATCAGTTTGGCGTCCGCGTCTTTGAGAAACAGGGCTTCCCGCAGCGAGTGCACCTGTTCAGTCGAGAAGGCCATCGCTTCCAGAAACTCGTCCCGCTGGTGATCCATGTGCTCCTGCTTCTCGTCCATCTGTCGGCGATGCAAGCGTTCCAGTTCCCAGATTTGACGCAAGAGAGCATCATTTTCCATCAGGCGTTCGATTTCGTCGTCTTTGTGGCGAAGAGCTTCTCGATGCAAGCGTTCAATTTCCGAATTTTTGCGCTGCAAGGCTTCGCGATGCGCGTGCACGAGATCTGTTAGCTGCTGCTGCTGCTGCAAGTCTAGGAGGACGGCCCGCACGCGTTCCAGTTCGGCGTCTTTTTGCTGCAAGGCTTCGCGATGCTCGTGACCGAGTTGCTCGAAATCGTGCTGCAGGCGTTGAAGGGCCGCGGAGCTCTGCCGTACGTCTTCCCGATGCAATTGCTTCAGGGTTTCGATTTCAGCGGTGAGACGCTGCACGTCGTCGCTTTTCGCTTGAAGATGATTTTCCAAGGACACGAGCCTAAACTTTTTGAGTTTTACGCGTTCCCGATACTCGCAGTCGTGCTCCGAGTCCCCAGAAGAAGAAGAGTCGTCATCGTCGTCTTTGGGAGGTCACGTGCGACTCTGCGCGTCTTGGAGTTGATAACGCAGGCGTTCAATTTCTGCATTTTTGTGTTCGAGTTCTTCTCGATGCAAGTGAGCCTTTTTTACGAGCTCGAGATGCAAGCGTTCAATTTCCGCGTTTTTGCGCTTCAGGTCCTCTAGATGCGAATGAGCCTGTTTCACGAGTCGAGTCTGCTCGTCTTTGGGTTCGAGGTCCCCATGTCTTGTTTTAGAGAGCGGCGGTCTGGTAAGAAGCCAGTTGCGTCTCCAAGGTTTCATGTTTTTTTGGAGTTGATGAAATCAATTCTTCCATTCATTGATTTCTTCGCAGAACGGAATGTGCGACCAACCGTGCAGATACCAAATGTAATTGTACAACGCTTTAATTTTTTTCAAGTGGGGATGATCGGTAACCTCCTCCTCCTCTTCCTCGTCGTCTACAGAGACCCTCACCACCTCCACTTTTCTCTCCTCGTCGTCCCCTCGGAATCGGGCGAGATCTTTGTACTTTTGAAGCGTTTTCACTTGGTCGCGGAGTCGTGCGTTCTCCGATTCCAGCGCCTCGTTTCGATCCACGAGAGGCTGGAACACCTCGACGAGTTTTTGATGAAAGTGGTGGTACCGGTCGATCCTTTCCAGCAAGTCTCGGGTCATGAAAACTCGGTGAAGGGGGGGATATTTGGAAAGATGCGGCCGGGAAAAGGTTTGAAAGGGAACAGGATGAAGTGAATGAAGAAAGGTTTTTTGAAGACTGGAACTCTGAGGCAAACACTTTAAAACCGGTCAAAAAAAATTATGAGGCTATAAGGCTAGATTTTTAACTGAGCTTTTAGTTCGTAAAATATTTTCAAAGCTTCGAGTCTAACTTGGCCAAAAAAAAAATATGAGGTTATAAGGCTAGATTTTTAACTGAGATTTTAGTTTGGGAAATTGTTTTGAAAGCTCTAAGTCTGACTCGCCAAAAAAAAAAAAATTTTTTGGCCAAGTTAGACTCGAACGAAAATATTTTACAAACTAAAATCTCAGTTTAAAATCTAGCCTTATAGCCTCATAAAAAAAAATTGTGACAAGCTAGTCAGATTTTTCAAAATATTTTACAAACTTAAGTCTGAGTCGTTATATAAGCTGTTTCAACTCAACCACCCATCACACTTTTTCTTACATTTGTGTTACTCAACATGCCACCAAAATTGAAAAGATCCCTCACTCCTTACTATCATCGTTTAAGGAATTTTAAAATTCCATTTACTTATCCGCACTGAGATGAAACCTTATTGCTCAAATCGTTTGAAGAACATTGCAAGAAGCATAATCTCGATCGCGAAACCCAATGCGTCTGGTGCCACGGACGCAAATCTTGGGAGAAAGGAACCAAATTTAAAAACTTAAACCATCTACTTGACTGTTTTACAAAAATTGTGTTTCCCTTAAAAAAGCCTCGCGTACGCAAACCTCCCTTAAAAAAGCTTCCAAAACTCAAACCTCCCGTACAAGAAGAGCTTCCTCCCGTGGAGGAGCCTCCTCCTACCGTCTTAGATCCTAGCCTCTCGTGGCCGCCCTGCCGCGAAAACTTTGTCCTCGACGACTCGAAACCCATGTGTCAAGCGAGGCGTCTCTCCGGTCATTCGAAACTTCCCAATATCCCGCCTCTCGCCTACGAACTCTTTTTGCAAGTCGACTTGGATCCTCTTCCCCTTCCCTTCCAGGACGAAAGATTGAATTTAGCGGCCGGCTGCATTCGAAAGTACTTGCATTTGGGGACCCAAGACTAGGAATGCCTCCACATCATGGTACGAGGCGTCGCGTTCCCTCATTTCCTCCGAGCCCTCGAAGAAGGGGATGCAGGTCAAACCCGATTCCTGTCATTTTCCTGCTGGTCCGACGGAGGCACCTATCGGCAAGCGCGTTATCGCCAGCACCGGCACATGCCTTTGCGCCCGCGGGGCATTTCGTCCCGAACGTCTGGAAAAAGATTCGAATCCCGCGCGAAGACAAACCGTGTAAAAATTTTTATTGTGTCCAAAGCAAAAAGATTGATTCGCCCCTGCATCTCTTGGAGACCGCTGACCAGGCCCCTACCTACCGGGATTCGACCCAGTTTGACGGGTTTGAGTGCCTGGAGAGTGGGGCGAAATTCGCCTGATCGCCTCATGGGGCGATCCACAATGACAAGTACCCAGGTCGGCTGACCAATAAAGTCCGGATTTTACTGGGTTGATCACTCCTAAGTTTTAGTATTCTGAGATCTTTTGCCGCACGCCACATACTCGTCATGATAGTTGGAATGGGGCTGGATAATTTAGTGCCGAAACTTTGGTACTCAACTTAGCTTGAAAAAGGGGGGAGAATTTTGAGGGAAGACAATTAAAACCACTGAAAAAAAATATGTGTTTTAATTTATTTTATATTCTTATTACGCCCCTGCATATTGTCAACGCCATGGGCTACCTGAGCAAACGGCAGTCGAGGTGCGACGGCACGTTCACCAAAAAGAGAGTATTATTAATCTTTTAAGTATTATCTTAAAAGTATAATTAAGTATAATTAAGTATTATTTAAGTATTAGTAATATCTTTTAAGTATTATTAAATCATTATAATCTGAAACATATTACATATATTTGCATCATAACATTTAGATTTTTCTCTCACAGTTTAATAGTCAAACTTTAGAAAAAATAAATTATTTCAAACTTTACAAAATACCTGAGAATTATTTTCAGTAATTTTAAATGTCAACAACATTTTTCTTAAATTTTCTTAAACCCTTTTCCATTAAAAATATAACAAATTATAACACCGTGTAATAATATACTTTTTTTAAATACTAAAAGGCGTAAAATAAAGAGTAAAACAAGTTTTATTAGAATGTTGACATGTTTCGACTTCATTGGAGCCATTATCAAAACAAATAAGAATATTCTACAATTGCACGATTTTTGAAGTTAAAAATTAAATGATGCCGTTTCAAATAATAACTTCAAAGAACATGCAATTGTAGAAAAGTATTTTTATTTGTTTTGATAATGGCTCCGATGGAGCCGAAACATATCAACAGTCTAATAAAACTTATTTTACTGTTTCTTTTACGCCTTTTAGCAATTAAAAAATGTAACTCTATTCCATTGTTACTGCCACTGAATTTTTCTTGATTATAAACTGGCAGATTTCTTCACCCAGAAGAAGAAAATAATATAATTTTCTTTTTAAAGTCATATTTTTTATATTTAATGCAAGGCAAACTATTTTAAAGAATAGATTGATAGATATTTATAATGTTTAAAAACAATTTACGCAATAATAATAATAAACTACTGAATTGAATTTTACACTATTTTGCCGAAAATGAAAATAGGTTTAAAACATTCTTGTGCATTATTAAAAAGTAAAATATAAATATTCTAAATGATGCAAAAAAACAGATTATATTGAAATTAATAAACTTATAACGAATAAACATAAATTTATAAGACTTACAGATGGACGCAACATTTTCATGCTACATTTGAAATTCTCCCTGCTATCAGTATCTGCTCTCCCAAATTGGCACTCCGTACACCTGAATGACAGAGCAAAAATGAGACAAGACAGGAAATTCCAGAAAAGGAATTCTTAATTCTCTTAATTCTCTTAATTCTCTCCTCTCTCTCTTAACACAACCCCGCAAATCGCCTTGACCTTGAGCAGGTCTGATAACTTGCTTACTTGTGACTGAAACAAAATTTTTCGGGAGGGGGGGGGGGGGGAAGCTTTTATGAGCCAATGCCTTAGTACAATAAATAGAAATAACCTTTTTATTAAATCATATATTTTTTTTCTTTTAATTTTTATATATTTTAAGTCACTTGAAAAAAAAAATTTTTTAAAGAAAAATTAAGATATACTGTGTGATTTTTTAAACAACTTGATACAGTTTTCAGTTCTCACAAAAACATCCATTTTTTTTCTCTTGTATTTGTTTTCTTTTAACAATTATTATTTGATCACCATTACATGGAAAGTTCTTTTTCGCAATCGTATTTCATGTTAGAAATAAATTTAAAATATTATAATACGGAAAAACGGAACTGTAATTGGGGTGTATACAAAAGCAGCATGTACTTTCCACTTGTTCTTTATGGGTGAATATTTTTCTGTTGAAACTGAAAATAAATATATAAATAGACATTTATCATTAAAAAATTTATTATGTGTCTATATAATAAGCATGCTTAAGCAGCACAGTTTATTCCAATTAATTTCGTATCGTTTAAAAGGGCATTTGGATATGTTTGCTATTAATTTTTGTATCTATTTATCTTTATAATTAAAAAATATATATGAATTAAAATTAACATATATTCAATTTCACTGTAATGTGCTCATAAAATTATTTATGTATAAGTACATATTTTAGAATCAAGACGCTTTTACTTGTAATTTATAAAAAATACGTAAAAGTTTTTCAAAAATTATATCTCGCACCCCATTTAAAACTTTCATCTAATGACATATTTTAAACATCGAAAATTATGTCAAAAAGAGTGAATAATTTTTAGCACTTTCCAACCTAGTTGAAAAGTGCTTATGACTTCGGTTTGTCTGGCCGTCTGCCGTCTGTCGTCTGGCCGTCTGTCCGTGCTCTAACTCCCGTAAATATGCTCGGATTGCTCTGCAATTTTTATATGTTATTGTCGTTATCTATAGCATGTTCCCTATTTCAACGGAAGTGTGTAGCATTTATAGTTTTATTACAGGGACACTCAAAAGAATTCCGTTACATTGCGGTCTATGGGGAAAAATCATTTGCGGTTTATTTAAATAATGTTTCAGTATTTTAAACGCATTGAAATTTATATATATCACTAAGGTGCATTAGAAGAAGCTTAATATGGAATAGGGTGTGCATAGCACTTATAGTTACTTTACAGGGACAGTCAGAAGAATTCCGTTACATGACGTCTATGGAGAAAAATCGTCTGCGGTTTATTTAAATAATGTTTCACTATTTTAAACGCATTGAAATTTATATATATATATATATCTAAGGTGCATTACAAGAGGCTTACTACAGAATAGTGTGTGTATAGCAGTCATCGTTCATTTACAGGGACACACAAAAGAATTCTCTACTGTCTGTTAACACTAATTCCTGGAAGTGCGTTTTAAGTTACTAAACGCGATTTTAATTTTAACTCGCTTTTTGTCTATTACGTGGTGTGTATAAATTCTGTAGATCCTATACAGGGCAGCACAAAAGTTCGCGGACACATTTCCGTTTATTGACAGAAACTCCAGAAAGATAATATTAAACTGTGCTACGCGTTTCCTAACTAAACTAAAATTTAGCATCCTAGAATATACAAATCTATAGATCATATACAGGGCTGAATAAAAGTATTCGGATATTTTTCCGAATATTGTATCTGTTGGAAATTCCTGAAATTATGTTTTTAAATATGTTATGCGTTTTCCAAATTGTTTACTTAGATGTTTAGCTTATTAAACGGTATGTTTTGTAAAATTATTTTGGAAGCGTTGGAAAGTGCTACATAATCTATGCTTGACGCATGATTTTTCGTTCTTGTTTTTATATCTTATAACCAATGTATCAAATACATGGCATTTGCCCTTTTCTTTTTATTTGATGCCAGGCTTTTATACGCTGGCCAGAAACTCATCTTCAATGGCTATTGGACACTGATAATCAATTACTTTTACTTTCGCTCGCCCTTTATCAATGAAACAGCGGTCAGTGGATGTAGTGGTGTATCATTTAAAATACAACGGTGGCTGGGTACAAATGGCCCCAAGTCTCTTTGGCCTTAATGTTCACAGAAGGCGGCCACAGATCTTGTGTTTGTTGGGTATAAACCCTCGGGATTTCCGCGTTTCTCATTCCCTTTCCCGATTTTCGTCCTCGTATCAACCACTTTTCCAATCTTGGACTCGTCTCATTTTCAAAAAAGATTGTTTCCCCTCCCGCGTTCCCATAAACACGGGCAAGTAAACATTACGGAAAGTCCTATGAAAAACATTTTCCAATGTTGGTGAAAAAAATGGGCCGAAGGTAAAAAAAGAACTGGAATTTCCAGTTTCTTTTTTACCTTTGGCCCATTTTTTTGCAACTTTTATCACACTGCACGGGTGCTTTAAAGTTATTTTTTCAGTTCATTTTCCTTTTCTTCCTCGGCACATTTTTTCCACGATTCAAACAGCCTTCCTTCCTTTTGAAGGCATTCTTCAATCTGCGGCATGTTGCTCCCGACAATCTCCTTCACGTAACCAAATTTTAGCAGGTAGTAGAGTCTCCTCTCGTGGTCCAACTGCAGCAGGTTGAGCAGAGCCGAGAGTTCAATCAGCCACGCTTCGGATCGCCACCTGCCCGCATTCGTAACGTCCTTCATCTTGCAGCTGGCCACATCCTTCAGCCACTTTTGGCTCCGGTGGGCCGCCAGAGCCACGTCCTCGGTGGACAGGTACACCTTGCCGTTCCTCCCGACCACCCCTAATATCGTAAAAGTAGTGGCCTTTGGTGAGCAAGAGTCGAAACAACATGTTGAAGTGAAGGAAAGAAGCTCTCTGCCGCTTCTATTTATACTCGGCCGTGATGCTCCGCCCACCCAGAAAACCAGTTTAAAAAACAACAACATGGAAACAGGTCCAACGTTGGTGAGTTATCCAGCGCAAAAAAATGGGCTGAAAAAGTAATTGGATTACTTTTTTCGCCCATTTTTCTGCATCTTTTAAACGCTGCCTTTTTTTTCAAAAGCAGCCTGTTAAAGATGGATTACAACAGTCCAGCAGATTGAAGATTTCTACGTACCTTTTTGATCCAATCCGGAAACAAAATTCCGGTCGGATACGACGAGTACTTGAGATGAAGCATCCCGTCAATGTGCCCGACTGGCACCACGTAACAAAAATGGAGAAACAGCTCTAACCTCCTGGCACTGGGAGTGTTTACGCCCTCTGAAACTTTCTTTTCCAGCATGCTGAGCAGCCACGTCTGCTCGATGACCCAACTCTGTCGAGTCGGGTTGTGAGTGATGTTGGACAAGATGTCTCCCATCTTGCAGCTGGCCACTTTCCGAGTCGAACCGTGGTCAAAGGCCTTCCCCATCAGGATCGCCACGACTCCCGCGTGGTAATACACCTTTCCGTTGAGACCGATTCCGGCTGAAACGGAAGTCCCATCTTCGAAATGCACCTTGAACAACATCTTTTCCATCAAGTAGACGAAAACACACTGAACACTTTACTGTTCATGTCTCTCTCTTTTATAGAGGAAAACAGGTTTCGGTCAAGTGACCTTCGCGTTCACGTGGTCTCTTCTCCTTGACCGTGCCAAGGTTGGGTAGCAAAACGACGCAAAAAAATGGGTCAAAGAGAAAATGGATGTTTCCATTTTCTCTTTGGGGCCATCTTTTTGCACTCTTTTTACACAAAATGCAGCATGAGAAGTCGGTGTCTAGTTCTTTTTCGGAATAAATTCCTAGGAGCAATTTCCTTGCATGACGGTAATTTTTTTCGGCGGGATACTTGAAAACAAAAACAGAATGCCGTTTTCCGCAGCAATTGAAGTAGTTGAAGCAGGTTCGGGTTCGATGGGATCCTCCTTTTTGTTGGCGTCGTGGGTCGGTCGGAGAGTAGGGCGTGAAATTTGAGTCAGGTGGAAACGTATCGGGCGGTGACAGGGGGCTATATTCCGTGGCATTCGAATCGGCAGCAGCAGCAGCAGCAGGTTTCATCGGGACGTGAGGAGGCAGGGGCGAGAGGGCAGAGTAACCGGCAGCAGCCTCGGCCTCGTCCTCCTCCACTTCGTACTCTTCGTCCTCTTACTCGCGATCACGGTCGGGGTCTTCTTCCAGCGCTTCTTCAAACAGTTCGCGTTTGTAGGCTTCGATCCACATGAAAAAATTGACGGCCTGCGGATCGCTCTGAGCACACAGTTCGGCTCTCGGGTAGCGAGGATGCCTGTGAATCTGCATGTAAAAGTTGCCGCGATTGAAATGATCGTAGATGAGCTGGGCCCGTTCCTTCTTGGAACGGTCGAGCACCGAGAGCAGGCGGTTGTGCGTCAAGAGCCTCGTCTCCAGGTATCGATGGTGTTCTCGGGCATGATATTGGGAGGCAATCTCTTTCAACAGCACGTTCGAACGATAGCGCGTAAACTGGTAAAGGGCTTTCTACCCGATGAGTTTGGCCACGGTCAGGGCTCCAGTACAGGCCGCCGTTCTGACCGATCGCTCCCCAGAGCACGCCGGGTCCGAGCTTGAGTTCAAACAGCATGTCTTTCAGGACGCAGAAGAGAGTACACTCTATTTATTTTCGCGGGGATTGGGGGGAAGGGAGGAGGAAGCGAGGAGATGACTGAATGAACGCGAGGAGTGGGAATAAACTTTTGCGCGCACGCGGGGACGCCAATGTACCCATTCTTCGAGAGGCGAGTGAACTCGCCTCAAGGGCATGCGAGGAGAATGGGAAGAGTCAATAAACTCTAGGGAAGCGGCGCAAAAGCAGAACGCTGGTTAATGTAATCGATCAAGACTTTTTTTCTAAGGTTTTAACGCTGCTTAACAATCTAACGCAAAAAAAGATATTCATCAAAGTTTTCCAACATTGGTTACGAGTGATCCGCAAAAAAATGGGTGTCCAAGAGTTGTGCTTGAGATGCACAACTCTTGCGCACCCATCTTTTTGCCATTTTTACGTTTCCGACATTGGTTACTAGTTTACTGCAAAAAATGGGTGCCCAAGAGTTGTGCTTTTATATGCACAACTCTTGGGCACCCATTTTTTACCTCATGAAGAGAGAGAAAAAGTTAGAGTTCGTTATTAGTATTATCAGCATCTTCTTCTTCTTCACACAATTTGAATTTTTTTAAAGTTCCTTTCCACTCAAACAAATTTTTTTTCGGACATTCGTCCTCTTCACACGGTTTCAACACCGTGACTTGTTTTTTTTTTCGGCTACTACGGGTGGGTTCATTAAAATGTCTTGATTGTATTTGATAATTTCGTCAATGAGGAGATCCGGGTACAATTTGAAAACGGCATTTCTTTTAAAAGATTCAAACCAATTGAAAAAAGTGGGATACCTGAGCATGTCGTCCTCCACCGGTTCATGCAGGATGCGCCACTGGGTCAGGTGGCTTAAGTCATTTTTGTCAAATTCCATCAGGATATTTACGTAGGTCTGATCCGAGTCGAGTTTCCTGCCAAATTCTTGGACCGCCTCGACGCGCGACATCTGGAAGAGTCGCGTGGCCGCTTCGTGCCTCATCACGCGTTTCTTCAGGAAGTGATGAGGCATGTTTTTCAAAGTCGCGGCCACATGCTTCATTTGAATGTTGGTCAGGCATTTCGATGGCTTGTGACAGCCCAAGACGCACATCTTTGACGAACCAGTAGAGAAGCTCGTCCTGACCAATGAGTCCGGCCAGGACGTAATGGTGACAGGCAGTGGGTTGAAACTGGATGCAGAAAGACATGGCGTTTATAACTGCGATCGATCGAGAGAGTGGCGTTTGAACCGGAGCGACTGAGCGAGAGTGGGAGGAGCGGGTCTCAAGGGCGCTACGCGAAGCGACGAATAGGTGAGAGAGAGGGAGGGAGTGCTGCGCGTGCTGCCGGGTGAAGCGGGCTTGGAGGGATAAAAAGACGGGAAAAGACGTAAAAAGAAAAAAAATCATGTTGTTTCAACTGTGTTTAATCGACCGCCAACTCCATTTCGATATTCTGAGAGCAGTTGGAAAGAATGGAAAAATTTATTTGGGTACGTTAGAGCTGGCTTTGATGCTAGGTAAACGAAACATTCACACGTGGGCTCGAGAAATGGGTAGCTGCAAACTGGGCGAAATTTTACCAGACTGCGACCGACGTTTGAAAAAAGAGTGGGTGATTGAAGACGGCCCTTATTCATCTCCTCGCCTACCGCTTGGCAACGGGGTATAAGGCCGACAAGGGAAGGAGACTGTACGATTTCATGAAATATGGACATGTTTTGGTATGCGGACGGGTCGGCAAAGTCTTACATTTGAGAAAATGTTCCGAAAAAGAGGGTACTTGTTGGCCGCGTACTTGCTGGAACTACGGGATAAAATGCAGTCGAAAAACAAAATGGAATAAAATCTTTCTGAATACAGAAAGTGCAAAAAAAAATGGACCGAAGGATAATTTCCTTCGGTCCATTTTTTTTGCGTCCATGGACAGGCCAACGTTGGATTTTGCGCAAAGTGATTTGAGCATATGATATTTTCTGAAGGGGTTCCGGTGCTCAATTCATTTTGCAGTCGACTGTATGTCCAGTAGGAACAGCTGATCTTTGCTTAAAAGTTGCCTGTCAATTTCTGGAATCTCACACTCAACACTGTCAAAATTTACTACTGGGAGTTTCTCACATTTACTGAACTGTGTGCCAGTCGGACCACAAAATGATTTTGACCCAGTCGTTTCACCATCTAAAATTTGAAACAAATGCCAGAATGGCAATTCATTGAAATGTAAGAGCCCCTCCCCCACTGTAGTGGTCTTACGTATTAGTAACGGTGCGTCACATCCAATTACGTCCAGTTCATAAAGTGAAAATCCAGTTTCAGTCAAGGTCAAACCGGGCGGGGAGGCCTACCTTTCGGCTTAAACTCAACTATACCCTCCAGTTTCAGTCTAATAAGAAAGAATGCTACTGACAATGTTTTGAGTAAACCCAGAAGAGGGTGAAACATGGCCAACGTAAACAGATCAACAGTACATGCTGGACATAAGTTCTTCTATAAAATCAGGCAGCTGTTTTGAAGATTTATCTGTTCGTGATCCTGGCACACTTTCCCACTCAAGGTGGTTAACAACGGCGAGCAGAGTTTTCCGATTGTAAACCCGACAGATGAACACAAGATCTTAGTTTCTTTTCTCCTAAAGTCGTATATACCTGTATGTATTCATATAAAAAAAGGTAAATACTTCACAAATGGACATGTATTTGAAGTTATAAAATCTTCAAGATGAAAATCTTCAAGACGAAAGTGTGCCCGAAAACTTGATGAAAGTCATTGACCCAGTAGAAACGCATTTTTGCCCATCCAGAAAACTTGTTTTTGAGATTGATAGTATATAAAAGGAATCATATAAGAGAGTTAGGTTACAGAAGAATTATAAAGGCTAGAAACTTAGCTTCTAAAAGTTAGACAATCAGAAGTTTTCAACCACCTAAAATAAATTTAGCAGCTACAGACTACATCGAAATGATTCACTGAAACACTGTACTACAGTGTGTAGAAATAAATAGTGTGGCAATCGCGTATACCGCTTCAGAATGTATCGAAAAAATTACATTTTCTTAGGTGGTGCTGCCATCGAACCTATTGCTTGAAAGCAAGGCTGCATATACGATTGATTTACGCTTGGTAAAAAGTGCAACTTAGTGATTTTATTTTAAAAAAATAATTTTTGCTCCTTCTTTTTAAGATATGGCAATAAAAAAGGAGAAAAAAGTATTTAATCAATGTATTCAGATTTCCTAAAGTGGTTTCTCAATCAATAATCATAATTTAAAATTAAACTATTAATTGATAAAAGCTATAACTTAAAAGCTTTATAAGCTTATAAATTAAACTACTAATTGATAATATATATATGTAATGAATATTTGTGAGGAGATTGGCTTAATCCTTTTACGTTACGTGTGCGTATAGTTTCCGGGGCCGGGGGGACGTCGTTTCGTGGTCGTTGAAATAATAACAGAGTTCATTCCTGGAGTCTGACTTCTTTATTCCTTTGTAAATACACTCTCTTTTTTACCAAGCCAGACCCAGGGGTTTGTAGAGACGACAGTTACGGATACATCATGGACTTAAAAGCCCCATTAGAGATGGCAGTTTCGGGCCGGGGTCGACGTAGCTTCTACCGTCGCTCTTCTTTTAGAAGATGGAAACGTTCGAACAGGCCCCGGGAACGCTGGTTTTCAGGAAATGGCCGAGCGTGGTTCCTCATAGCAGTCAGGGGCGGCCGAAAAGCCATGAAAAATGTGTGCTCCTCCTTTTTGTTGGAACCTAACTCGAATATTTTTTGTTAGAGTGCGCTCCTAAGAGTAGGTGGTGACAGACATTACTTAGCTCTCGCATGTTGCCCGGGTTTTTGACCAGACCAGTTGCTGCAGACTCTGAACGTCAAACCCAAACCACAGCACTTGCAAAAAGCGCAATAGTCAGCACTTTTAATCTTAAGGAGAGATAAAAAATGATGCCTGAAAGTAATAATTGTGATGCAGGAAAACGAAGGTATCAGGAGCAAATTAAATTTAATACACATTTATGAAGTTAGAAAAAATGTTTTGGGGATTTGAATTTTGAATTTTGAATTTTAATTTTGCGCTTTAAAAAGGGTTTTACTTTTTATCCTTTCAATATCCCCCCTCCAAGATGAAATCCACCAGATTTACCTGTAAAGCTGGGGGGGGGGGGGGGCTTACCCGGTAGACCGAGAAGACAAAGTGAGCTAAAAAGTGCTGGTTGAGTTTTGCTGCTGGGAAAAAGTTTTTTTCCCTATAAGCATTAAGGAAAATTTTTAGATTTTACGTTTCTTCTTAAAGCTCTAAATGTGGGACATGGCTCTCTAACCAACTGGGCCTACTTTTACATAAAAATAATGGTAACGTTTTACATAGAAATATGCGATTATATAAAACAGATTACAAATATTGATGCATCAATAATAAAAAAAAATTCTTAGCCCTCTCGCCTAATGTTAAACGCATAGGGAAATTGTTTTAAATAATCATATTAAAACAAATATTATTTTTCTAAAACTTATATCCCTTGATTTGGATACTTTGATATAAGAGGTATAATTTGCGTAAGCGTGATTAACGTATTTTTAGTCAGATTTGTGTAACTTTGTTTTAAAATTTCAAAACGCTAATTCTCCGATCCAACATCATATCTATGTACGGTTTAAGAGTGGCGCCATCTAGGATATGATATTTAAATAACTTCTAAATAAGTTACTTTTTACTAAATATCAATTACAATTTTCTTATAGAGTAGTAGAAAATTAATATTTTAATGATCTGATCATAAAATATAAATTTATGATTTTTCTTGTGTAATGATGGAAATTTTTTAATTTAGTAAACCTTAGAAACTAAAAAGTGTTAAGGCTATATTGCTTTTGTATACATATTTATAAATATGACAGCCAGATTTGAAATGTGGAAATGCTAAAATTCGGAGATTATTTTATATATTTTTTAAATCATGTTTGCCTATATATTTTCCTTTGATTGTTATTTTGGATAGATTAATTAATTTTTTTTTTAAATTAAAAATTATGACATTTCTTAAGTATTTTTATGATTCGATAGTTTGAGGGGGGGAATAAAGTGTTTACGAGGTTCTTAAACGTGAAAATTTTTTAAATGTTTTGAGAGTTTATGTATACGGGAGGGTGGGGCATGTTGGAACATGGGGCACGTTGAAACACTTGAGTTGGTAGCCATTTTGAAAAAAAAAACAGAGGATTATGGGAATACTTAACTTGTGTCTCTTAAGCACACCTACGATCCATGTTTATTTCAGGATCCTAGGTCTTCAAGTTTTCTTGGCAAGTTGATTTTTTGAATTTGATGCAAGGTAAGTAAATTTTCCATATTCTTTAAAATCTTTATTTACTTTTTAAGTATTATATTGAGTTTACCTCAAGTTATGTTGTCAAATTGCTTGAAAATCAGGCTTTCAGTTGATAGCATTCATTAACAAGTAGCTATTGTTATGTTAGGCCTAAAATAACAGTTAAATAATACTGTAGTATGGGGCATGTTAAAACACTTTGGAAGGGGCATGTTGGAACACAGTTCCAACATGTCCCATATCGTTTCTTGCTTAGAATATTGTATATAAATATACATTTTTCGATTTTTTATTAAAATAGTAATATTATTTATTGAATAATGATAAAATTTGAACCTTTTTATTGAAACTAAAAAAGCAAGAGGAACTAAGCAAAGTTGATAACGTTGTGCCTACCAACTCCGGATTTGTAAATGCCCCATCTACTTCTAATGCCTTCATCATCTCTATCTCTGCTATCACCAACCCCTTTTATTTGGTTACCTCTGACTCTTGTACTTCAACTTCTGCTTCAGCTGAGGATTTTGTTGTAATAGCACCATTGACCCTACCACTGTAATTTCCATAAATTTTGAGGTAGGATACATCAAATCTAGACAGGTGTTAAATCCTGAAGAAGAAGAAGAACTTGTTCAATATATTATGCATGCTTCTCAAATATACTATGGTTTATATCCACGAGAAGTAAGGAAGCTAGCCCACAACTACGCAGTTGCTAATAACAAAGTTATTCACAAATCATGGGTTACTAAAATGGAAGCTAGCAAAGACTGGTTCAATGGTTTCATGAATATACCCATTGAACCGCCACATTTTTATGGAAGTTGATTTTACGCCATCAGATGTTACTAACCGCCCTAATCCAGAGACAGTAAAAAATCCTACTATTCTTTCTTTAGCTGTAATACATAGCTCTCCATCATATATAGCAACAATTGGCTCTAGCTCTCCTGCAGTCACATTGGAAGAAATTCAACCTTTCCCAAAAGCAGGACCAAGAAAAAGTTCCAATAAGGGTAAGAAAAAGAGCTCAACAAAGATCTTAACAGACACACCAGTTAAAAAACAAATAATTGAGGAGGCATTAAAGCAAAGACAACAGAAAGAAATGAAGGTAATTTGCTCCATTGCTACAACACAAAGAAAGCTTAACCTTCTAAACCCAGTTCAATTAAATAAAAGTAAAAAACCAAAGAGCAAGAACATGTCCTTCAAAAGTGACACAGATGAAGAAATTGAGTATAATTCTGCTAGAAGAGATGATGATGATTCTGTTGAGTTTGATTTACCCATTTGTGAGGATGGAAAACCACAAATTAATAATTTTGCTGTCGTGAAGCTTTCCACTAAAAAAATTGCATTTGTTGAGATGGTACACGCAGTTAAAGATGGATGAAATAGAAATTAATTTTCTGAAAAAGTGTAATAGTGAAAAGGGATTTGTTTTCCCTGATAAGGAAGATAGTGGATGGTACACGCCTATGAAAAAATTTGCCTCATCCTTCCACCCCCCCCCCCATCACAGTTGGTAGTACTTACAGATGTACCAGAAAACTGGTATTTCCATATGATTTGTCAATTTATGAAGGCCTACAAAAAATACAAAGCACAGGAACTATCAGGCTACAATATTTTGCATTATCTGTAACTTCATATTATTAAAATTAAATATTTTATAATTAATTTTGTAACTTGTTTAATTGTATTTCAACTTGCCCCACAGTATGTTCCAACATGCCCCATGGAGGGGTATGTTGGAACAGTTTGTCGATAGTTATATTGTCATTCATTATTTTTTTCAGTATGAATTTTTTTTAAATAATTTATTTTAAATTGTAGCAAACATTTGAATCTAGAATTTAACCCTAAGTGTTTGAACTAATATTTATGGTTTACTAAGTTAAAGATCCAAAAGTAAAAAACGTTCCAACTTGCCCCACTCTCCCCTAAGACATATTTCTGAACTGTAAATTAATTATTGATTTCCATTCCTCAAAACTGGTACAGAGTTGGGCAGTATCAAAAATATATGTATTTGAAATAAATTTTCAAAATACATTTGTATTTTGTATTTTAAACAGATAAAACTAAAGTATGTTGGTAATGTATTTTGAAATGGTTTTTCGATGTATTTTGTGTTTTCAAAATACTCAAAATACATTTCTCGATTTTTCAAACTGTTCGTACCAGACTTGAAGCTGGTTTAAACCACAACTTGTGTTTAAACCGTAAATTACTGATTCACAACAGGAAAATACATGCTTTACTGTTTTCTCTAGTCTTTGGATTCGTTTCTGGAAGTTAATATAAACATTTTTCTTCCAAATCTGGAACGATAAGGATTTTTATCTTCGGCCGAAACATTTTCGCTGAATGGTTATAACAAGTTCTTTTATAATTTTTAATGTTGCTATACGAATTATAAAATTTTATCGTGTGATACACAAGTAGAATCGTCCAGAGTTTTCCTGAGTATTGCATTGCATTTTTAAACTATGTTAGCAGTGTAATGCAGTTAGCTGTTGCATAGGCTCGTGAAAAGATGCATAATACATAAGGTAAAGCTAGGAGAGTCTGCGCACAATTCAAAAGAATAGCAATAAAAATTCTAAATATTAATTTTTTGCTTAACTATCCATGAATAATATTTAGTTCATTTGTTTTTTATGCATTTCCATTGCTATTTTGTTGTTATGTTGTAATTCAATAGAACAGTTGTAATAAAACCAAGAAAGTTATTTTGCGCAATCTGTCCTTACAGGGTTGGTGTGATTGCGCACAGGGGTAGGAGAGATTGTTACTAATAATAACTACAATTAAATTGTTAATAATAATAATTACACTTAAATGACATTGCTGTAAGGTTTTTGTGAATAAATTTTATTGTATTGGGAGTGAATATTTCAACGTAATGCTTAATGAATCAAAAAAAGAAATAATTTTAAAAACGATTAAAAAAATGTAATTCAAGGAAAAAATTTAAAGAATCAGAAAAAGCAAGTCCAGATAAGATTACAAAATAAAAATATGTAACTTAATAACACGTTTAACTTAAAATTAGTCCATTTTCATTTTTCATTTTTTTATGCAAATTTATACTAATAAGCTGCGTAATCGCTCCTAGCTTGGAAACTAATGGGAACAATGCACCATTTCTCCTAAGTAGCAGATGAGCAAACTCTCCAATTTCGGTAGGAGAGATTGCGCGGCCTTTTATTTAAACATGGCCGCTACTAAAACGAACCGTTGATGTTCACATTGTTAGTCTAGATTAGTAGCTTATGAGAAATCGTTTAAGTTTAAAATATTTTGTACTATTGATATTGTATAGAAATTCTGATGAATATCTATGAAAATTCAAGCACTTACCTAGGGAAAACAAAACAAAATAGCAATACTTTATCTTAGACGCTCAAAGCAATCAACGTGCACATTCAAGTAGATGACACTCCACTACTGTTGTTGTACAACTACCTGGAGTCGCTGTGCTCTCACTCTACTCCTTCCCCCCGAACCTCTATATGCGCAATCTCTCCGACCGCGCCATCTCTCCTGGCTTTACCTTACTTGAGATATACTTAGATAATACATAGAGGTTCGGGGGGAAGGAGTAGAGTGAGCGCGCAGCGACTCCAGGTAGTTGTACAACAGCCGTAGTGGAGTGTCTACTTGAAAGTGCACGGTGATTGTTTTGAGCATCTAAGATAAAGCATTGCTGTTTTGTTTTGTTTTCCCAAAATAAGTTCTTAAATTTTCATAGCTATTCATCAGAATTTCTATACAATGTCAGTAGTACAAAATATTTTTAACTTAAACAATTTCTCATAAGCTACTAATCCAGACTAACAATGTAAACATCAACGGTTCGTTTTAGTAGCGGCCATGTTTAAATAAAAGGTCGCGCAATCTCTCCTACCGAATTTGGAGAGTTTGCGCATCTGCTACTCAGGAGAGTTGGCGCATTGTCCCCATTAGTTTCCACGCTAGGAGAGATTACGCAGCTTATTGGTAAATTTGCATTAAAAAAAGAAAAATGAAAATGGACTAATTTTAAGTTAAACGTGTTATCAAGTAACTTAATGTTATTTTGTAATCTTATCTGGACTTGCTTTTTCTGATTCTTTAATTTTTTTTCCCTTTAATTAAACATTTTTAATCGTTTTTAAAATTATTTCCTTTTTCTAATTCTTTAATCATTAGGTTGAAATATTCACTCCTAATACAATAATATTCGTTCACAAAAACCTTATAACAATGTCATTTAAGTGTAATTATTATTGTTAACAATTTAATTGTAGTTATTATTACTAACAATCTCTCCTACCCATGTGCGCAATCACACCAACCCTGTAAGGACAGATTGCGCAAAATAACTTTCTTGGTTTTATTGCAACTGTTCTATTAAATTGCAACATAGCAACAAAATAGCAATGGAAATGCATAAAAAACAAATGAAGTAAAAATTATTCATGGATAGTTTAAGCAAAAAATTAATATTTAGATTTTTTATTGTTATTCTTTTGAATTGTGCGCAGACTCTCCTAGCTTTACCTTATTTTTTATACATCGCGCGACGCGATAGATATAAGTATACTCGAAATATTTCAAAATAATATTTTTTGATGATAATTGGTGTAAGACTAAAAAACTATTTTCAGGTCGAAACCAACTGAGCCTGGTCATCACTCTTTTCAGACCGGACCGGGTTTGGGCATTACTTTTTCCATCAGACTCGGGCCGGGCAGGGTCAGATTTCTTTATTTTCCGGACCGAGCCGGAGCTGGACCTTCTTCCTAGACGTCAGGACGGGAAGAAATTTTCAGGCCCGATCTCGACCCAGATCGTATAAAATTCATTGGTCCTGCCTGGCCCGTGCAAAAAGCAGTAAAATTTGACCCGGTTTAACAATTTTTGCAAAAGATGCGTATATTTTTAAATCGCCATTATTTTACAATTAAAAATTTTAATTTATACTTTTTGCAGAATAGTACATATATTTCTAGGCAATAAAGTACACGAAAACCTGTGAAAACAAACCTGTCTATGATGGAATTCTGTCGTAAACGGAAAAATGTGTTGATTCATGCAAAATGAATGTAATAGTACGTGTGAAAAGAATATAATGTATTTACAGCAGGTGATTTACTAGCTAAGGTGGGAACTTATCTATAACGTTTTTTTTTCGCTCCTACCCGTTTCCGTCCTAGTAGATTTTTCTGTATAGTATTTTTCATATTTGCAAGTCTTTAAGCAATGGAAAATGAATTAATGATAACTCCAACATTTGCGTACAAATAGAAATTCATAAAAAAAAATATACATAGCTCATATGGGCACAGGCAGAAATAAACATAGGGACGGCAGTATTTTTAAATGGGTGTGCCTCTACTTCGCAGCTCTGGGCGCTTTTTAAAAAATGAAGAATATAATTATGAAAAATAGCTAAAATAATTTTTTTTTTTTGTCAGAATGCCTCGTAGAAGAAAATTTTCAACCACGTCGGCGTAAAAATTTATCTTTTGTGGGAACTCATTCGGGCCAATTTAGTTTTTGTACGAGCTTGGACCGAACTTTTAGTATTTAAACCGGGCCAATACATTTTTTGTACTAGCCGGGTGAGACTCAGACCAAACTTTCAGCTTTTATACCGGTCGTGCCAAAGAATTTTTTATTTGGACACAGTCGGGCCTCGGGCCAAACTTTTAACTTTTATACCGAGTCGGGCCCAACTTTTTTTCTACGGGTCAGACTGGGCTTGGGTCTGGAAATTTCGGCAATTGCAGACCTCTTTTTGGGTTATGGACCTGTCCATACAGTAGATTAAAATTTATAACATGACAATGGAATTAAAACATTTTTTTTTTTGTAAGATAGTGCACAATAATTAAAAGTAAAATTAATGTATTTTGAAAATACATGTATTTTGTATTTTGAAATTTTAAAAGTATTTTGTATTTTGTATTTTAGGCTCTAAAATCGATGTATTTTTTTTTTTTATATCGAAAATGGTTTTTTGATGTATTTTGCCCATCTCTGAACTGATATAGGTATGCCGAAGATTTTTGTACTTATCCTTTTGTACTAAATCCTTATAGATACTATATTTTGTTTTTCTATTTTTTTTAATTCAAAGTCATAACCTTTAATTTAAAAATTTTAAAAAAGGCTAATTAATTTAACGAAAATATTCATGAAAAAAAAATATAAGCAAACATGATTTTTTTAAAATTCGGATAAGAATTTTTTTTTCAAACAACTTCTTAATAGGCTAAAGAAAAAATCGTGTTTGTTTGTATTTTTTTTTCATGGATATTTTCGTTTAATGAATTATTCTTTTTTCAAGTTTTTAAATAAAAGGTTATGACTTCGAATTTAAAAAAAAGTATCTATAGGGATTTAGTACAAAAATCTTCGGCATACCTATATCAGTTTTTAGGAATGAAAATCAATAATTAATTTACAGTTCAGAAATATGCATTATATATATACAGGGTTGTTATAATTAAAGTTCGCCTATTCAGAAGGCTCTAGAGCCGGTTCTATGGCTCCAAACGAAACAAAATTTCACTAGTACGTAGTTGAAGAAATGTGCTCTGCGAAAATCGAAAAAAAAAACTTAGTTAAAATTTTTGTCAATAGGTGGCGCTGCGCCAATATTTAAGCCGATATTTGCAGATTCCTTTATTTTGTAAAAAACAAAATACAGGAAATTTTATTTTACAGTTGGTAAAAGCAAACTTTTTCAGATTCGTTATATCAATTTCGGTCAATCCAGATGAAACACACAAAATTTCACCCAACGCTTGAAAAAGATCCCATTTTATTCAAATTTTCGACGAACGACGTCAAAGTGACGTCGCAACTTCGAAAACTTGAAATACCCTTCTAACCACTTGACGATTTAAAACTTGCTGATAAAGTGTGTCTATGATTTCTTTGACACTGGGACAGATGATTGTTTCTGAAAAGCATTTGAATCTACGCTTTGTGGAGAATGGTAACTTTGAAAGAAAAGGCACTTCTTGTAAAGTTATTTTATCAAAATAACAGCAACGCAGCTGCAGCTCTTCGAGAATTCCGGAAACTAAAAGATGTTAGACGTGGATCAATGTCGGATCGTGGAGTTCACAAAATGATTAAAAAGTTCGAGGAAACAGGAAAACTCGACATTCTTCCTGGCAGAGGACGAAAAAAAGGTAGACATTTATAGCATTGAAGATATTGCTACTGCTGCCGTGGATTTAGCAAGCCAGTCATCATTTGGTAATGCAAGTGTGCCAGCTATTGCGAATGAAGTCGATATGCCGATTTCCACTGTCAGAAAATAAAAAGTGATGTGTTAAATTTTGCGCTACTATCCATACAAGATTCAGAGGGTGCAACAACTAATACAGGGTGATACCGAAAGTCGGCTATCATTTTCACTACAGTTTCTTGCACGAATGAATGTGGACAATTCTTGGCCCTGGAATATTCTATGGAGTGATGAAGCGCATTTTTATTTAAACGGACAAGTGAACACACACAACTGTCGAATTTGGGCGAAAGAGAATCCTAATGTTGTCCAAGAAGTTCCATTGCATGCAGCTAAAGTGACGGTGTGGTGCGGTTTCACAGCTACGTTTATGATAGGGCCATATTTTTTTGAGGAACTAACATCCATAGGACCCATTACATGTTCCGTAAATGGGAGAAGGTATCTCAATATGTTGTCAAATTTCCTGATTCCCGAGCTGCAACAGCGAGGCTGCCTTCAAAACATCATGTTTATGCAAGACGGTGCACCACCGCACATTACTAGATCAGTTCGGACTTTCTTAACAAGCCATTTTACAGAAGACCGCATCATAAGTCGTCATTTTCAAACAGTCTGGCCACCACGATCGCCTGATCTAACACCATGCGATTTTTGGTTGCGGTGATTTTTGAAAGATTCTGTGTCTAAAGACAGATGTCAGACAATCTCTGATTTGAAAGACAGTATTAGACTTCATATTCGCTCAATCTCACAGGACAGTTTACGCAATGCTGTAGAAAGCACAATTCTGAGAATGGAATGCGTTATTGAAAATGGTGGAGGATTCATTGAGCATGCGTAATGTTATTCTTCGTTATTTCCTCGCTACCGAGCGACATGTTTTATTTTTGTTGATTCAGATTACATCACATGAAATTATATTCGTTTTTCTGAATTGTTTGGAGTCATAGGTCAGGCTCTAGAGCTGTCTGATTAGGTGAACTTTAATTATAACAATTCGCAGTTCGTCGAAGTTTGTTGAAACTTTTAAATTTGTGTGCTTTGTCTGGATTGACTGAAATTGATATAATGAATCTGCAAACATCGCGTTAAATATTGGCGCAGCGCCACCTACTGACGAAAAATGTAACTAATTTTTTTTTCAATTTTCGCAGAGCGCATCTCTTCAACTACGTACTGGTGAAATTTTGTTTCGTTTGGAGCCATAGAACCGGCTCTAGAGCCTTCTGAATAGGCGAACTTTAATTATAACAACCCTGTATATATATAAAATGTTAAAACTTTAAAAAAATTTCACGTTTAAAAACCTCACAAACACTTTATTTCCCCACCCCCTCAAACTATCGAAACATAAAAATACTTAAGAAATGTCATAATTTTTAATTTAAAAAAAAAACTAATTAATCTATCCAAAATAACAATCAATGGAAAATTTATAGGCAACCATGATTTAAAAAATATATAAAATAATCCCCGAATTTTAACATTATCACATTTCAAATCTGGCTGTCATATTTATAAATATGTATACAAATGCAATATATCATTAACCCTTTTTAGTTTCTAAGGTTTACTAAATAAAACAAATTCCATCATTACACAAGGAAAATCATAAATTAATATTTTATGATCAGATCATTAAAAACAAGTTATTTAAAAATCATATTGATAGAGATTGAGCAGAGTTATAAAACACAGTGGTTAAGGTCTGTGGTGTCATTAAGTATATAGCACATTGAAGAAACAGTTTATGTTGAAATCAGAATTATATTTATTCATTCATCTTGAATGTTAAAGATATATACATATACCTCCAGCCTTTGCTGGGAACTTGGTTATCACATTATAGCAATAAACTTGCAGAAAGGGTCCTTCCATCACATCACAACACCTTCCATGGAGTTGTTTCACACTGGATTACTTACTCCGTACATCAAACTAGAATAAAATATGCATACAGTTACAGTTAAAAGACGACCAAAAAGAAAAACCGGTTCGGAACGATTTTACTCCCGAACAAACCAAATGACAAATTTAGGGGGACAAGACTTTGTCCAGATTTCCAACACATATCCTAGATGGCGCCACTCCTAAACCGTACATGGGTGTGATGTTGGATTGGAGAATTCGCGTTTTGAAATATTAAAACTAAATTACACAAATCTGAGCTAAAAATACCTTAATCACATTCAGTGCCGAAAACAGGCACGAATTCACGGGGGGGGGGGGATTATTTTTACTCACCTGTTTTTATAATATATCATTGTTATAATGAAAAGCAATTACAGTTTTTTTTCTTTTTTCATGGAAGTCTTTTGCGAAATGTTTAAGAAAAGATAACATGAAAGTGTCAAAATATGTTATTATTTGTTCAAATTGTCAGTAGTATAGTGCAGTATTTTCAGAGCCTAATAGATTGCTGAAAGATCCATCAATCAACAATAACCCTCCTGAACAACCCCCTTTGTCCCAATGAATTAAACCATTTTTCCTTCTTTAGAAAAATCACCTCCAGGAACATACAGGGGAGTGTCCAATGGGTTACACACAAGAAGCCAGATTAGTTAAAAGAATTTTTGTATTGACATTTTCTTTTCTTAAATACTATGTGCTTAATCTTACCCTTATCCTCTTCCAGATAAGCTTTTGTTTGGGACAGGTTTTCTTTCTGAGACAAAATCAAAATACAGTAAAACCCGTGAAAACGTAACCAGTCTGTAATAGAATTCTGCCTTAAACAGAAATGTTTCACGATCCTAACGAATGGAATGCCATACAAGTATACCTGCTAAATTAGAGGGTTTTTTTCGGTCGCTAATGATTCCGTTTTCACAGGTTTTACTCTCATGTTTAATAACCAATGTAAAGATAAAAATACAGTCACATAGTTTAAGATTGCAGCTACATAGATGATGAGTATGAAGCTTGTTTCACAGCCTTATAAAGAAGCTCTTCTTCTCTATGAAAAATCACAGCAGCAAAGCAAGGTGCTGCTCCTGTTTCTCAGTATCTTTTATATTGTATTCTGCGCTAAAAAGGTAAGCCTTGAATATTTTAGATATTTCCGCATTTTTGTTTTAGTTATTTTTACACATCACCACACTACAGTTTTTTGTACTTATCCGTTTTTAAATGATATTTTAAGTCTTAAATACTCTCTTTGTGTGCGTCAATGTAACTACAGTAAAACCTGCTAAGACGGAATCACTAGGGACAAAAAATTCCATTGTAAACAGGTTTTTGTCTTCGCAGGTATGGTTACATGCTATTCCTTTTGCCGGAATCATGAAATATTTCCGGTTAAGGCAAGATTCCCTTATACACAATTTCCGTTTTCGCAGATTTTATAGTATTTCGAGAAATACTATTAGCTCTATGCAATTAGCTTCAGAATACATTTTCTACCTTTGAAGAACTGAAATTATTTCATAAAAAGGAATTCTAATGGTAATAAAATAGTTATGATACAGTAAAACATGTGAAAACAGGATCGCTAGGAACTGAAAAAAAATCCATTTTTGACAGGTTTCTATCTTAGCAGGTACAACTGAATGCAATTCCTTTTTCCGGGATCCTGAAAATTTTCCGTTTAAGAGAGGATTTCGTTATAGACAGGTTTCCCTTCACAAATTACTCTATAAATATTACTGAAAATGTTTTGAAAATTAAGGTTATCTTAATGCTCGCTTTGAAATGTTTGGAAAAAACTATTACCTCACGAAAGTCCGCAGCATTATCGAATGGTAATAACATACAATAAAACTTGCTAAGACGGAATAGCTAGAGAATAAAGAAAAGTTCCGTCTTAATACGTACAATTGTTTAATATTCCTTCTGACATGTGAAAGTCGAACCTGTCTTTTATGGAATTATCTCTTAAACGGAAAGATTTTACGGTCCCGACGGACGGAATACCATAACAAACTAGCTGCTAAGACGGAAACCAGTCAAAAACGGAATTTTTCTCAGTTTCTAGCAATTTTGTTTTCACTGATTTACTGTATTGCTATTCGTAAATCCTTAAAATTACACATAGTAGTTTTAGTTTTCTATTAATTAAAGAATGTATACTAATAAAAGAAAGTTGTTTGTCTCTGTGTGTGTGTGCGATGGCTAGCGAAATCTGCCGCACGCAGAAGTCTGAAAATTTGGTGCGGATAGTCCAAGGTAGGTCCTGATGCATCTGAGGCTCAGATTTTTAATTTTGTAAGACTCCGGGCCCCTTTAAGTTTTTTGCCCTAAATTGTTAATAACTTGCCCCATTTTTATCCAATCTTCTACGTTTTGGAGCCCTCCATCCCTCCATGTAGTTATTCCTACATTTCTACAGTCCACTTATGACTCTGGCGCCCCTTGAAGTTTTAGTGAACTAAATTATTAATAATTTGCTCCCCTTTTAATCTGATTTTCTTCGGTTTAGAGCAGTGGTGTAGTCCTGGGGAAAAAAGTGGGGGGACGCTCATAGTCTCGATCATTAGGGTCTGTATCTGTATCACCCATAGGGCAAACTTTATTATGAATCTTGCTTTTCATTTTGAATTGCAGAGAAAAGTAATTGAAAAAATAAATTTTAAATTTTAAATTAAAATTTATTTAAATTAAATTAATTAAAGTTTTTATCTGTTGGTCGTTCATAGCTTCCCACAAATTAAAATATTGTTAACCTTATTTCATGTGTGAAAATACGTATTTGAAATAGAATTCATAATTTAATAACACTAATCCACGCAACGAGACTTTTGTTAGACATTGTTTATTTTTGAGATAGTCGTAGAATAACTATTGTATACTAAGAGCATTGAAAATTATTGCATTTTTACATTACGGACACGTATAGTGTAAGGAAAATATTGTAATCATGACAAGAAAAAAGACTGAAATTTCTTCACTTTTATAGGTTTCCTGAGTCCGCTTTTCCTATTTCTGTAACAATTCTCTATGTATCTGCGTATTGCCGGATAACTATCGGCAAGGCGTGAGATAATTGTAAGCTTAGAATATTCTTTCTCAAGATGAGTTTCGGTTAAGAGCCAGGTAGGTTATATTAGAAGAATAGAAATAGAGCATGGGGATGCTCGTGAATAACATGGAATTTTAGGTTGGGCTAAGAAGATAAAAGGCTGGCTCAGCTGCTGATTTTAAGTGGCGAGTGCACGTGTGAACGATAATGGGGAACCCAGGTGTAAAGTTAGTTACGTCAAGAAGAGAGGTTACAATTGTATAGATAGAAGTAAGTTTAATAAAAGAAAGTCGGGAATAGTAAATGTCATACTTGACAGCGTTAGATAAAATTATGAGTGCAAGAACGCCCCCCCCAGACCACCTAAGAGTAAAAAAACGTGAGAATTTTCGGCGGGAAAAGGGTGAGATGACCCCGTAGTAGGTGGGATTTATTAAATGAAGAGATATCCAATAATTTTGTTTGGAGGCAGGTTTTCAGACAATGAGAAGTTTCTAGCCATTTGAGTGAATGGAAAGGGATGATAAGAAAATGAGAAGGTGGCCAGGATTGGGATAGAAAAAACGGGGAGAATATTTTGGGGGAGGAGACAGAGAAATAAGATAGGGGAGCAGAAAGAGGAGAGGAGATACGGAGGCAAGGAGTTGACGAGAGAAAAAGGTTGGTGATGATCAGAGGAAAGTGATGGGTTTTTTTTGAAGTGTTGGAGAGGATAGAATAGCCGATTGAAAATTAGTCGAATTGTGAGTGATAGTGCCGGCTGAACTGTTTGAAAGGACCGATTTTAGGATGATCAGCGTACTGTTCCAGTTGACCGCAGGTATGATTTATTTACTAAGTATTCCGAATTGTTCTCATTCAAAAATTTAATGTAGATTTTAACGTAAGCTTGTATAGGGCTTCGTAGGCATCCTAACTAATGTGTTTAGATTAAGTGTATTTATTTGTTTATTTAGAATCAAGTCTAGTTCAGCTTATATTCAAATTATGAGTATAATCTTTAATTGTATTGTAACCTATTTGTGAAAGTTCTAATAAACTGTTTAGTTCTAATTTAATGTTTAATTATTTACCAATACAGAGAAGGCGGGAGGTGATGGTCTGCGTACGATTCTGGGTAACTACCACTATTTACTCACGATGCCACGCAACTTCCATTGTAGTTTTTTAATACTATTCAAATATTTAATTAATAAGAGAAGTAATCAATTAATCAATGGAAGTAATCTAATTAAAATTCAATCGAATCAATTAAAGCAAAGTAAGGATAACGTACCGCAGAGCCATCCCAGCAATGGTTACCGTGACCTATAGTTTTATACTATTGTTAAAAATTTAATGTATACCTCTGTAGTGGTAAATTATTTAATTTACCGTCAAAATTATTCAATTTGTTTTAAAAAAAAAAAAAAAAAAAAAAAAAAAAAAAAAACATGAAAGAAATTTTATTCAAATAAGGATTATAAACTTTTCGTTACTTTTCTCTTTCTTTGTTACAGATATGTTTAATGATACAGTGTTTGTTACTCTTTCCGTACAGTTTTGTATTGTGGAATGCTAGGGGTCAAGAATTTTTTTTTTCTTCCTTTTCCTTTCTCTTTCTCCACAAATGACATTATTCTTGGGTGAATGTAAATGTATTTTAAAATATTGTGTTACTTATATTATCTAGAGATCTTTAATTTGAGACATTATGATTTAAAGTACGATGGTCATTTAAATGTTTTTATACGAAATTTTCTATTCTCATTATTTATTATGGAATTAGTATAGGTTTTATCATATTCTAGTGTATTTTATGATTTATGAACTTTTGAGTATTACTGTATATTATATTGGTTTTAATATTATTATTACTGGTTAAAATTTTGTTAGATAAGGAGAGGTTAGTTTTCGGTTTAAATTATTTGAACGGAAATTGGTATATTTTCTCCCGTATTTTAAATAAACATGCCCCCTTCAGACCCCCCCTTCAGATACCGCCCAAGATCCTCCACCAAATAATAATCATGAATCGGAGGCGTTTATTAGAAAACTAACCGGATTTCAATCCGTTTTACCGCAATATGATAGTATTTCTGCCATTTCACCCAGTTATTTTATTGAGAATGTTGAAACAGTAACAGGTTTAGCTAGATGTACAGACCAAGAAAAATTATTAATTTTGCGTTCTCGTATTCGAGGAGAAGCCCTTTCAAGTGTAATTAATTCCCCTGATTTGAATCAAGAGAAAGATTACACGGAATTTAAGAAGAAATTTCTCTCTTATTTTGATACCCAATACAGTCTCGGAGTCAGGCAAAAGCAATTTTCGAACTGTGTTATGGCCCCAAATGAGTCTGTTAAAATGTACGCTGCACGCGTTTCTGTGGCAACTCAACGGTTTTTTAATTCACCTGACTTATCAAACGCCGCAATTAAAGCTATATTTGAGGAGACGAAGTTGGCAAAATTTATAGACGGTTTGTCAGCACGTTATAAAAATTCGGTCATTTTAAAAGACCCGAGATCATTTGAAGAGGCTTTAAATTTTGTTCAATCCCTTCAGGCGAATGACTTTTCGAATGATGAGATATTGGAGACTCAGTTTGCTAACAATACGTCAGCTGTTACTAACAACAGTGAGATTAAGTCCATGCTAGAGGCCCATGCGTCAAATACGACCCAGTTAATAAATAATCTTGCTAAGGAAGTTGAGCATTTGAAAATCGAACAAACATCTAGACGTCCTAATAATTCTCCCGATTTTCAAAGTAATTATAGACGTGGAAGGGACTTTCGTACATCGCAGAATAGATCTTTTGTACGCAGTAACCAGCCCACCTGTAATATGTGTAATCGATTTTCTCATTACACCTCCGAGTGCTTTTCGAATCCTGAGAGCAGAAATTTCCGAGGGAGAACTTACAATGATAGACGGTTTCAAAGACCTGTTCGTTCGCAGCGATTTAACAATAGCAGGCGCGGTCAAACTTCTCGCGGTTTCAGAAATAATTACACGGTTCCGGAAAACGCTTAAAGGGAACTGACCGTCAAAGCCCGCATGTTAGTTCCCTACTAGCCGCAGGAGAAAAAGGGCATACGACTGATTCTTACCTTGAAAGAATAAACACGCAAAATGTCTTACGCGATTTCGGGTGCGTTAAAAGGAAAAATTCTTTACCAGTTATTGAATTGAGAATTGCGGGTAATTTAATAAAATGCCTGGTAGACAGCGGTTCCAGTGCGTCACTTCTAACAGAAAGAATATTTAATCTGATTAAGGTAGATGACAGAGTCAAGCAGTTAAAAATCGATGCAAGAATTGTATCAGTTACAGGGGAAGATATGAACATTACCACTGCGGCGATTTTACCTATTCAAATTGGTACCAGACAATTTCAGCAGAAGTTTTATATAGTGAAAAATGAATTATCGAATTATTATAGTGCAATTGTAGGATATGATTTTTTAAAGTTGGGAAAATTTAGTGTTTGTTTTGATACAAATAAACTGAAATCAAAACACGCCGTTATCTCTATAAAGGATGCTTTGCACGATAGCGTTGGAGCGATCGAAACAAATTATGCATATTTACCAAAGAATGTTATTTTGGCGCCTCGAGAACGTAAAGACATAAACCTTTCTTTAGATAAAACTATACACACGGGTACTGCAGTGAAATTTTTTTCCAAATTGAAAAACCAACATATTAAAGTTATGAATAATGTATGCACGATAGAAAATGAACGATTTATAAGACTACATGTTTCTAATTGTTCAGACGAAACTATCCATATAAATAAAAACACTAAATTTGGCACAGTTAGCAGTAGTTTTGATAATAGAAACACTGAGAAGTTAAAGCAATTAAGACGATCAGAATTACAGCCCTCTGACTTTAAACTTGAGCATTTAGACACTGTAACAAGAAATAAATTGCTAGATGTTTTATTTGAATTCGCAGACGTGTTTAGTAAAAGAGTGTATACGATAGGCAGAACAGAGGCGATACTACCGAAAATAAAAGTAGACGTTGAGAAATTACCGTCTAGCCGACCGTATCGGGTACCGGAAGCTTTACGACACGAAGTTGATCGTCAGATTCAAGAATTATTAGACGCTGACATTATAGAGCGTTCAGATTCGCATATTAGCTCGCCGCTAATTCTCATTAAAAAGAAAAACCCTACGAACGACCCAACAAAACAAAAGTGGCGTATGGTAGTTGATTATCGGAAAGTAAATGCGCACATTAAGTATCCGAGACATCGACTACCGATAATTCAACATTTATTGGAAAGATTAAGAGGAAATAAATTTTTCACAACATTAGATCTAAGTAATAGCTTTTGGCAAATTCCTTTGAGACCAGGTGACAGAGAAATTACTACATTTAGTTCAGAAAATGGCAATTTTCAATATAAGGTATTGGCTCAGGGCTTAATTAATAGTCCTGAGGAGTTTGCGAAATTAGCTGATCAAATATTAGCGCCCCTTTCAGAGTTACGAATATCAAATTATATTGACGATTTTGCGTTCGGATCGCAAAGCATTGAAGAGATGCTTTCAAAATTACGACAATTATTAGAAAGATTTCGCCAGTTTGGCATCACTGTAAACCCAGAAAAATGTTCATTTTTTCTGCCAGAAATTAATTTTCTAGGTCACAAATTAAATTCAGAAGGAATTCGACCTATTGATGAAAATATTGTAAAAATCCGAGATTTCCCGATCCCTAATACTGTTAAAAAGATCCGTAGGTTTGTGGGACTAGTATCATACTACAGAAAATTTATTAAAGACTTTTCTAAACTGTCAGCCCCCCTTACCGACCTCACTCGTAAGAATACGAGATTTCGATGGACAACGGACGCTCAGATTTCTTTTGAGAAACTTAAAGAGCATCTCTCCAACCCACCCATACTTATACACCCCGATTTTCAAAGAGATTTCATTCTTTCGGCGGACGCAAGTGATTTTTCTATCGGCGGAATGCTCGGTCAAGAAGACGTAAATGGTGTTATATTACCTATCGCATTCTATTCGAAAAAGCTTAACAATACTCAAAAGAAATACACGATTCAAGAAAAGGAGTTAATGGCGGTTATATGTGGCTTATCTACGTTTAAACATTACCTTTACGGACGACATTTTTTCATTAACTGCGATAATAAAGCGATTACTCAAATGTCGAAACTTGAATCGCCAGGAAATCGACTTACGCGATGGTTTACTATTTTAGCTGAGTATAACTATGAATTTAGGCATATTTCCTCTTCGGAAAATGTGGTCGCAGACATTTTGTCAAGAGATTTCTTTCCAAATTCCGAAAAAAAAGATAAGAGAAACCTTGCACCTCAAAGAGTCAATGTATTACATAAATTCGAACCAGATAATTCTTTAAACTTTCATAATCCCAGTTTAGGCGTAGGTCTTATGAATTTCGGAAATTCGTGTTATATGAATGTTGTTTTACAGACACTTATTTCATTACAAGCATTAAAACAATATCTCTCATGTGACATGTCACACTGTACTAATCCGAATTTTTGCATGATATGTTTGTTAAAGAAACATTTCCTTTCTTTAAGTACGACCACAGGAAAAACTATGCGACCAACAGACGTTTATAATCACTTAGAACAAATAGGCACAGATTTTCAAAAATTTATGCAAGCAGATGCTCACGAATTTTTATGTCAAGTACTACACAAAATTGAGCTAGCTACTCCATTTCACAAAATTTACTGTAATTCTATCCCCGCTAATGATATATCTCCCTCGATTCATTCAATTTTCCAAGGGATACTTCAAAGCCAAATCCAATGTTTAAACTGTAATAAGCGAAGTTTTGCATTCGATTCCTTTACAGACTTATCTTTATCATTAACACAAGCTACAAATACGTTAGAAGACGCTTTACAACAGTTCACGACATTTGAGCAACTTTCTGAAAACTATAAATGTTATAATTGTAAAAATTATGTTAAAGCTTTAAAGAAAATCTCTATTTCAAAAATTCCTGAAGTAATCACCTTTCAAATAAAAAGATTTGAATATTCAAATTCTCACGAAAACAAAAATTCTAAAATCATCTCATATCCTTTAGACTTAGACTTAAGTTCATATGTCGTTAATTCAATGGTTAATGAAGTATTATATTATAATTTGAAAGCGGTAATCGTACATAAAGGTCCCTTTAGTGATAATGGACATTACTATTGTTATATTAGAGATGCACAAAATAATTGGATGTTAATGGACGATTCTGAAGTTAGGTTGGTAACACCGCAAACTGTCATTAATGATGAAGCTTATATATTATTGTATGCTAAAACAGCGGCTCATGATCAAACGTCGCACTTAAATCAGTTAAAATTAAACGCTATTCAAATCGATGTCCCTACTATTAATGATATTAAGACCGAACAACGCAACGACGACAAACTACTACAAATTATTACTGAATTAGAGAACAGCCCTAGGCAAATCTCACAAAAATTTCCCAATTATCTTTTACGAAACGGATTATTATTGCATACAGCATCTATTCCTAGCGTACGAAAATCTAAGATGGTCGAGCAAATAGTTGTTCCAAAAAAATATCAAGCCCATATACTTAACATTTCACACTTAACTCATTATGGTGTAATGAAAACTTACAATACTGCTCGTCAAAAATATTATTGGAATAATCTTTATTCTGACACCAAGAATTTCGTCGAATCATGTCAGACCTGTATTTCGTTTAAGTCACCACATAAGATTGCCCCAGTCCCCATACAGGCCCATTACCTTCCATCAAAAGTAAATCAATTCATATCCGGTGATTTTATAGGCCCGTTTAATAAAACATCAAGGAATAACAGATATATTCTTACTTTTGTAGATCATTTCTCCAAATATATTAAACTTTACCCGTTGCCTAATACTACAGCATTTTATGTGGCTGAATGTCTAATAGATTACATTGGTACTTTTGGCGTCCCAGATAAATATTTAACGGACCGAGCTAGTTGTTTTACGGCAGAAGTTCTTCAAAAATTATGTAAGCGATTCGGCGTAACGAAATTAGCAACGACCCCGCAATTACCAAGGTCAAATGGTTCCGCTGAAGTAATTAACAAAAATATAAAGAAATCGCTTGCCATTTTTGCAGAAGAAACGTTAAATTGGGACGAATTTACCTCATATTACGCTCTAATTTACAACAACACGCATCACACTTCTATAAATGAAAAGCCCTCTTTTGTCCAGTTCGGGTTTGAACCAAAAATGCCTACGGATATTATAAATGAGCCGACATCAGTGGAACATGTTTCTCATCAAGATTATGTGAAAAAAAGAGCTTTGCAATTGCAGTATGTTAACCGAAAAATAAAAGAGAGTATAGCACGTGCAGCTGAAAAATCACGCGATTATCAACATACTTTCGCTAAGAATAGGGATTTTGTTCCAGGTCAACGTGTTTTTCTTCATACTAGAGATTGTGACAGATATAAACTAACTACAAAAAAGCGTTTTAATGTTGGTCCATACGAAATTAAACAGCGACATAATGCGGTTAACTATACTATTTTTGACCCATTCAAATTACACACAAAAGGCGTTAAAGTGCACGCCGAAAGACTTATTCCTTGTCCCGACCGGAGAGGTAACATTCCCGTTCTGCCGGTGGTGATACTAGCATGTATTTGTCTTTTCTCCCCCACTACGGCAGACTGCAACATGAACACAATCATACAGTCTGACCTCAAGTCATGTACGACAATGAATGACGGTTCCCGTAACTGTAAAATCTTCACGACCGCAGAGATTTCGCTACCGTCATTGTTAGCGGAAAACTGTTTGTGGTTTTCTGACGCGAATGAAAACCATCTCTTCTCTTTAAAAATAAAACTAGAAGAAGTGCTTTGTACATTTAATAAAGAACGTCTTCACTTTACGTTTCCTGTGAGGGCTAAGCAAATTAGCCAGATCTCATGCATCTATAATAAATTTTGTGGGCAAGGCCAGCATTGTGTTTCGAAAACAATCAATGAAAATGGTCTGAAATTCGAAGCTGAAACTGCAGAGAGCCGTGAATTTCCGGGTTTTTCCGATTGTCTAGCTGGAGAAAATGGTTCAGGATGCTTTATTTTAACGCGGCCAAGTTGCAATTTTTATAGAGTCTGGTATGAGCCAAATTTGTTGCAGTGTTTCGAAGTCTCGAATATTGTAGGACACTCTTGTAAATATAAAATTCTAATCACTCACGTAGAAAATAACACAATTTCGAGACTTATTACTTCTGATACCGCTATCACGGACTCTGGTATAAGAATTACAGTGTTAGGCGCATACAATCAGCCTGTTTTACATTTCACTGATAAATTGATTCAAAGAGTGGGTAACCCCGAGGAGGCTTACTTAGCCCCAGCCTCAGAACGAAATTCTCCACAAGCACATATGGTTGGCGCTATCCAAGCGAACACTTCCTTTACAAAGAATTTTATATTCTCACCTGACCTCACAAAGTGCGATTTTTTCGAAGACAGATTACGATGTATTACGGCGCCTGACAATATAGAACGCCTGAGAGCTACACAGGAAACAGCGTTACCACTCCAAAGACACATACATTTCTTTAGAATCAACAATGAGAAACTCCAGTCTACACAGCTTTTATCATCAGCAGTACGAGTTCAGCTGCATTTTTCTAATTTTAAAATAGCAGTGCAAACTACTACTATTTGCCCGCAATTAAGCGAAGCTAATCTGATAATTAGTGGCTGTTATAATTGTAAGATTTTGGCTCGTTTAACTTTCACCGCGCATTCATCATGTCAAGTTGGAATGGTCACCGTACAACTACAGCATATATTAATACATACTAAGGCCATATTTCTTCAATTAGAAGACTCACAACATGTTGTAAAATTTCAGGCGGAAAAGAAGTGTGATACGGACAAATTATGCCTTAAATCAAATACTATCTCACAATGTCGCACCTTTAAATATTGCTTAGACGAACCGTCGGTAGAATTATTAAAACTAGACACAAATTACACAGCTTCAATTAGTGCTACTACAACAACCCAAGTATGGGATTGGCTGCAAATTCCAAATTTGGGCAGCACATTTTTCTTTTTAAAATTGGTAGGCGCTGCATTATTCATTATTTGTATTATAATTACAACACTCGCGACTGTCATTACTTGTTGTTGCAAATCACGTTAAAAGTTATTGTTAGCTAGTCACAAGACATATAAAAAAAAAAAAAAAAAAAAAAAAAAAAAAAAAATTCTCTTTTAGTATTTCAATTTTACATAACTTTATGCTGTCTGGTATTTTATTGCGTTGGTATATCCTATGTCTTATGGCTAGTAGTTTTATCATGTTTGTATTGTATTTAGTGTTTATTGTGCATTTTTCCTAGTTTTATGTTATATTTATGTTGTTGGGATGCCTAGTTATTTCAGAATAGGGAGTTTAGGATTTTTTCTTTTTTTTTTCTTGTTTTTTTTCTTTTATTTAGCCTTTTCTAATATTGCCGGATAACTATCGGCAAGGCGTGAGATAATTGTAAGCTTAGAATATTCTTTCTCAAGATGAGTTTCGGTTAAGAGCCAGGTAGGTTATATTAGAAGAATAGAAATAGAGCATGGGGATGCTCGTGAATAACATGGAATTTTAGGTTGGGCTAAGAAGATAAAAGGCTGGCTCAGCTGCTGATTTTAAGTGGCGAGTGCACGTGTGAACGATAATGGGGAACCCAGGTGTAAAGTTAGTTACGTCAAGAAGAGAGGTTACAATTGTATAGATAGAAGTAAGTTTAATAAAAGAAAGTCGGGAATAGTAAATGTCATACTTGACAGCGTTAGATAAAATTATGAGTGCAAGAACGCCCCCCCCAGACCACCTAAGAGTAAAAAAACGTGAGAATTTTCGGCGGGAAAAGGGTGAGATGACCCCGTAGTAGGTGGGATTTATTAAATGAAGAGATATCCAATAATTTTGTTTGGAGGCAGGTTTTCAGACAATGAGAAGTTTCTAGCCATTTGAGTGAATGGAAAGGGATGATAAGAAAATGAGAAGGTGGCCAGGATTGGGATAGAAAAAACGGGGAGAATATTTTGGGGGAGGAGACAGAGAAATAAGATAGGGGAGCAGAAAGAGGAGAGGAGATACGGAGGCAAGGAGTTGACGAGAGAAAAAGGTTGGTGATGATCAGAGGAAAGTGATGGGTTTTTTTTGAAGTGTTGGAGAGGATAGAATAGCCGATTGAAAATTAGTCGAATTGTGAGTGATAGTGCCGGCTGAACTGTTTGAAAGGACCGATTTTAGGATGATCAGCGTACTGTTCCAGTTGACCGCAGGTATGATTTATTTACTAAGTATTCCGAATTGTTCTCATTCAAAAATTTAATGTAGATTTTAACGTAAGCTTGTATAGGGCTTCGTAGGCATCCTAACTAATGTGTTTAGATTAAGTGTATTTATTTGTTTATTTAGAATCAAGTCTAGTTCAGCTTATATTCAAATTATGAGTATAATCTTTAATTGTATTGTAACCTATTTGTGAAAGTTCTAATAAACTGTTTAGTTCTAATTTAATGTTTAATTATTTACCAATACAGAGAAGGCGGGAGGTGATGGTCTGCGTACGATTCTGGGTAACTACCACTATTTACTCACGATGCCACGCAACTTCCATTGTAGTTTTTTAATACTATTCAAATATTTAATTAATAAGAGAAGTAATCAATTAATCAATGGAAGTAATCTAATTAAAATTCAATCGAATCAATTAAAGCAAAGTAAGGATAACGTACCGCAGAGCCATCCCAGCAGTATGCATGTGTGCGAGTCGGTACTTTCTTTAAGATTCCTAAAGTCTGTGTTTGGTGATTTTGCAATGAGTCAGTATGTGTATGTGTCTGAGCAGGGTAGCATTTAAACGGTGTTTTCGGCTGAGATTAAATTTCGCAGGTATGTTATATATGATGAAAAGATTATTTAACATTCTGGATTATATATGTCACTGCCCAAACTCTGTACAAAATTTTGAACAACGTGTAAAAATATTGGGTTGTTCGGAAAATTTCTTCCGTTTGGTAAAACCAATTCGTACCGGAAAATTCTATCATTTAATTATTAGACATTAATTTCAATATCTAATGTTAATTGACGGGCAGAATTTTCCGGTACGAATTAGTTTTCCCAAATGGAAGGAACTTTCCGAACATCCCAATACGAATTTGAAAGGGGTGAAATAGATCAGTATCCTTATAAAGAAAATTTCTGAAAATCGCGTTTCATCAAGATTTTTGTAGAATTAGTAACTCTTTAAATCAGTAACTAGGTTACTTCTAATTTGTAAGTATTGAATTTTTACGGGATGAAATGGAGAAAGACTTTCAAAAATATTGGTTTCATCATGATTTGTGTGGAAATATTCGAGCAAGAGCAACTGACTTAAAACTTGACACACATATACTTTCAGGACTTACATGCTTGTAAAATCTTATTTATTATTTTTTTTTAATTTACATTTTAAAAGGATGAATTGTCCAGGGCTCCCAAATGGTTCGCCAACTGAATACCAATATTTTTTAACAGAAAATTTCTTAGTAGGTTTCTAAAACTTTTCTGCAAAAATTTACTTCCGAAGGTTGTTTCTGCAAAATTTACAAGAAAAATCTAAAAATAAAATTTTTCTAAGAAAATACTGGTATTCAAAAAGCGGACCATTTGGGAGCCCTGATTGTTAAGTAAATCTTCTAAACTCGTTTCATCACGATTTATCTTTTAGCTATTAACATGCAGATGCTCACGAAGAATGGCTTTTAAAATATTCGAAATTTTAAGTGCTGAAATAAGCCGAAAACTTTTTTAAGTTGTTATTCTTCTGAAACTATCAGTGCTAGATACTTCAAATTTGACATAGAAGTTATTTAACTCGTAGATATTCTCTACGATGAATTGAAATTTTAATGTGGGAATCGTCTCAGTGAATGTTACCACACTATTAATAGCGATATAGAAGTCTACTCTAGTTATAAATTGATTTGAATACATGCCATTCTATAAGTGTTTAAAGAATTGAGCGGAAATTTTTTAAAGATATAATTTTGAAGTAGAGTTTCTATGGCAAATAATACTTATGCTTGTGCCAGATGACTTATTTAAGAAACACTTTCCTAATAAAATTACTTTTAACGTTAATAAAAATAAATTAACTATAGAAAAAAAAACATACTTTCATTAAAATTCACAAAAAGTCAACTTTATATTATAAAGCACAAATGTGTACGTCGCTCAATGATGTCATACTGATGCGGGCAGCAATGTGGTGAAAATGGATGAATTTCGAAACAATGGAGCTATTTTTTTCAATTAAACAGTCGTAATGTTATTTCTATGGGGGTAAATGCCATTTTTGTGCCTACGTTGACCCCCCCCCCCCTTATGGATCTAATTTTTTAAAAATGAATGTCCAATTCATGTATTTTCCTCAGGTATACATATATATATATATTCCAAATTTCAAAGCTCTACGTCAACAGGAAGTGGTTGAAAAATGAATCACAAGATTTGACTGTCACATACATACAGAAATGCAAGATAAAAGAAAGCGGGTAAAAAAGTGGCTCAAATTAATTTCTTTTATTTATTAAATATTTAAATAAAAGGGGAAAAATGGGTTGAAAACAGCAATATATTTAATTCTCTCACAGTTTAATAATATGTATTATTTTCCCTCTTTCAATGAACTTTACAGAAATACTTATTTTCAAAAAAAAATTTCACCTCTTTATATTTTCTAGATTTTGTATCAGTAGCCATTCTATGAATTACCGCTTTCCAAATTTTGAGTGAGGCTGTGGTTTTCACTTAGATAAGGATGAATCGTTAAAGATTAGAATTAGAAGTTTAAACAGATTATTATTCATTAAAGTTAAATTACTATTAGAAATTAAAAGCATCAAGTTTTGTCACTAAAAAAACTTTTGCAAAAAGGAAAATTTTTCTGACTGACAAATTTTGAATAGAAGAGTCGCATAAAGAGTTATAGTATGAATGTTTGAAAATTAACAAGATAATTATTTCATTGACAATATTATTTCAATATTATTTTTTTACTTTATTTTAAACTTTTTTATAATTTACGTTATCTACTTATCTCCAGCAGGTAACAAATTAAAGTGAGTGTCAACTTTTATAATACACAGACACACTGCATACCGGCCAATATATATTATATTCATTACACACAAATGTTTGTAAAATTAATTTGGTGCAACAGTGTGTGAAGGAAAAGCATGTCTGGCGTTTTTTAAAATCGAAAATGTAATTTCGTTTAGTTTAAACACATACCAAGCAATAATTATCTATAAATGGTAACGTATTCATTCGAATTATTTTGAATGGTCATGTATAGAAATTAATGATCATATGCTCATCACATAACACAATAAAATTTAAACCAGCTGCAAAACGCAATTCAAGAAATATCCGGCCATGACGGTAGTGTATTTGGATTATTTTTGTGTGGCCCTGTATACGAATATCATTTACGTATCACTTAGCAAATGGATATTTTCTTCAGCTGAAAAATACAAAATATAATCGAAAACACGTTTCGAGCAACCAAACCCACGTCTGACAATGTGTCCGGATTCTTTGGCCTTGTAAAATAACTATAAATGTTTCGTGCACCGTTTTCCATGCATTGCAAACAATTACTGTTAATAGCTCATGGTGTTTTGGTGTTTTGAAATATTTTTTAACGTCCCTGTAAACGAACGATAAATGTTATTTTTGATAGGGAATATGTTGTAACGAATTTCAATACCATATGGCATTACTTCATTTATGTGTATTTCAAACAATCTCTGCCCAGTAAACAGTAATATGAAAGAACTCATTTTTGATCACTCGTAAACGAAATACTGATGCTATACACATAATTCACAATAGTGATAAGGCTAAATTGAAAAAATATACATAAAATTTTGTCGAAATTCAAGCAAACTTTTAGAAGTTACAAGTAGAATGCGAACAGATGGAGACAGACAAGCGATCTGACACCGTAAAAACTTTCCATGTTGTTGAAAAGTATTAAAAATCAATGCCTTATTTCTTAAAATTGTTGATTTATTGGTGTGCTCATAATTTAAAAAAATTAGTAAGTTTGAAAAGATGGCGTCCTCTCGCGTCTCTAGCGTCCCCCTGGAAAATAAAAAGTAAGGGGACGCTCGACATAAAATAAGAAAGTGAGGGGACGCCGTCCCCCCGCGTCCCCCCTCGACTACACCACTGGTTTAGAGGCCTTTTCTCCATGTAGTTATTCCATTTCTACAGTCGACTTATGACTCTGGTGCTGCTTTAAGTTTTCATGCCCTAAATAGTTAATAACCGATTTTCTCTTAGTTATTTTAGTTTATCCATTCTGCTTTGTTTTGGGGCCCTTTCTCCATTCAGTTATTTCCCAATTTCTACATTTCAGTTAAGACCCTGGCCCTCTGGGTCCCGGTACGGGGCCACTTGAAGTTTTTGTTCTAAAAATTGTTAATAACTTGCTCCTTTTTATCCGATCTTCTTCGTTTTTTGGGCCCTTCCTCCATTTAGTTATTCCCCCACTGCTACATTCCAGTTAAGACCCTGGCTCCTTAGGGCCCGGTTAGGGGACCATTTAAGTTTTTGTGTCATAAATTGTTAATAACTGGCCCTATTTTTATCCTATCATTTTTGTTTTTGGGGCTTTTTCTCCATATAGCTTCCCCCTCCTCCCCACTTCTAGGTTCTAGTTAAGACTCTGGTACGGGGCCAGTTGAAGTTTTTGTTTCCTAAATTGTCAATAATTTGTCCCTTTTTAATCCGATCATCTTCGTTTTTGGGGCCTTTTCTCCATTTAGTTATTCCTCCATTTCTATATTACAGTTAAGACCCTGGGGCCCGGTGTGGGGCACCTTGAACTTTTTGTGCGCCATGCATTTTTCACCCCTTTAATTGTGTCACCCTCCCAATGCATAACTGTAAATTTGAGTCTTGGACTCCTCTCCCTGGGCGACTACCCTCATATTTTTATTGGGGCCTTGGGGCTCTTTTATGTGTTTCTTTAAAATATTATTCTAATGATTAATTCATACCCTATTGCTTAATTTAGACTAGTTGAAGATCTAAAGCGCTAAGTACTAGGACCTCAGATGTTTTCATCTTAGGACCCTGTTCAAAACTATCAATTGGACTTCTTTTGAGCTCTCTACTATAGCTCCCTTAAAAATCATCCGAATCAATTTCTTAGGTGTAGAAGGGGGTGTCAAAATAGGATTTGATTCTTCTTTCGGTACAAAAAACAAATAGCGAAATTTGAACAAAATATACTTCTAATCGGGCAACTTAAAATAAAAACGTATTCGTTCATTTTATTCTCTTTGTTTTCAACAGGGCTGGATTTTTTCATTAGGTGACCACATAGGGGCAACAAAACAATACTTGATTAACGAATTCTTCCAAGATACTTGCAAGAACAATGCACTGTCCTAATTCGGTTTAAATTTGCTCAGTATATTTCGGATGTTATCGTGATGACAAGCTTTGAATGTTTTTTGCTTTTGTGTGTTCCTGTAAACGAACTATAACAGCTACATACTTGTTTAACGAACTCGTCGAATATACTGGAAGATCAATGTACTGTCCCAATTAGGTTCGAATGGGTTCAGTATTTCAGACTTTATCGTGAGGACAAGATGAAATGATTCCAGCGAAATGATTTCAATAGGTTCGATTTCTAAAGAAACCAACCTAAAAATAACAAAATTAATATACTTTCTAGCAATTATGTCAGACTTAAAATAAAAAATAAAAGCAATGAATTGAAAACTTCTGTTTATAAATTTATTTTGGAATAGACGGGAGGGGGCGGCAAAGTTCATGCTTATTCTGGGTGAAAATGATACTAGTTTCGGCCCTGATCACACTTGCGCAAGTGGTGTCTTTCACCTCTTATATTAAAGTATCCAAATCAACGGATAAAAGTTTTAGAAAAATAATATTTGTTTAATATGATTTTTTGAAACAATTTTCCTATGCGTCTATGGGTCTCGTGTGGCCGGAGCAGACAAGAGATAAATGACGTCACACTTCGGTGGTTCGTCACATGCGCTTTCGTCGAGGCTAACGAAAAAGACAGGCTACCGCGGTGCGTTCCACTTATCTTTTTTTTACAGACCGCTAGAATGACGTGATGCTCTTTTCGTACACCTGCATTGGTGCATTCGAGCATCACGTGACTCCGGCGGTCTGTAAAAAAAGATACGCATAAAGCACCGCGGTAGCCTTTCTTTTTCGTTAGCCTCGCGCTTTCGGCGTGTGGGCTCAGTGAAGACAACCAACACTACCTACAGATATGGATAGGTGGCGTTGCTACAACCGTAGATTTGTCGCACGAGTCGCAGAAATGTCTCTATCCTTGGTGTGTGGCGGCCTAAGGCACCACTCCGCTAATCGCTTGAGAGCATAGGAGCAGGCTGCGGGATCAACCTCGCTGACTCTGTTGCACACTCTTTTGTGGAGTTACTGGCTGTTTACTTCAGTGATGTTACTTTCTTGTGTTTATCAAGTCATCATCTCGACGAAGATGAGGACTTGCTTATAAGCGGGCATTTGAGTCAAGCAAACAAGTTTGATGTATGTTCTTAATAAACAAAAGGAAAATGTATGACAATTGTAAGGATGAGGTGCGTGCCTGGCCAAAATTGTTGGCTGAGATTTGAACCAGGGACCTCATGGACAGTAGGCGAGATCGTTAGCTTCGAGCAAAAGCCAGTTACTCTAGGCTAGTAACTCGCTATATACTGTCCTTTACATGATTTCGTCTCTACACTACTCCGCCCCCAGTGAGTCTTGTTGACGCTGGACGAGCGATGTGCACTCATAAGCAGGTGCTGTCGTTGCCGTGCACATCGAATGTGATGCGGGCGTGACATTGTGCTGCAGTGATTCCGTGCGCATGTACGATACAGACAGCACAAGCTTATGTGCTCTGAGAGTCATCACAAGCTTTTGCATGCTGGGGATGATTTGAGTGGTGCTGTCATCTTTTGGTTTTGTGAGAAGATATGATTACGTATTCTTTCCGGGTTACCAGTGTAAGGATGAGGTGCGTGCCTGGTCAAAGCCGTTGGCTGAGATTTGAACCACCAAGGACCACATGTACAATAGGCGAGAACGTTAGCTTCGAGCAAAAGGCCAAGCCAATTACTCTAGGCTAGTAATTCGCTATATACTGTCCCTTACATGATGGTGTCGCTACAACAATATGAACATAAGCATCTTAATTACTGAGGCTACAATAAACCCCAAAATATGCGTAGTATAATGCATAAACAAAATATTTAAGGGGTTCAATAAAGTCGCCAGAAATTACACCAAAAATCACCACCCCCAATAACATCAAAGTAGTTAAAAAATGTCAAAAACACGTAGCTCGTTGCCACATAAAAAATGATCAGAGTTGTCAGCACAGACAAATTACCACTTTAACCAACGCCACGTATCTGTAGGTAGTGTTGCTTTAATTAATGTAAATTGCTATTGAAATCATTATTTATTATAAACTCGTTTGAAAGGTTTAGCTATTTAAATTAGGATAATTTTTACCTTGTCATATAACACAGAACACTAAAGTCATATGCAAAATCAAATTAAAAATTCATGTAATGCAATTAGGGGCGTAGCTTGAAATTTTTATTGAGGGGGGGGGCAGGACCTGACTTTGGCGCCCTTTTTATAATTTTCATTTTCCACTTCCAAATCCTACCCCACCCCCTCTCTCGCCACATTGTCATCAGCCGCGCTAGAGGTCTGCAGGTGCCAAAATTTCTAGGCCCAGGCACAGCCTGGCCCAGCATAAAAGCAAAAAGTTCGGCCCGACCCATTCAAAAATTATTTTGGCCCGGCCCGGTATAAAAAAGCCAAAAGTTCGGACTGGCCTGGCCCGACTGAATATCTACAAAGCATACCGATATTTCTGAAGCAACATTAACTAAAAACAAAATTACACTTACTTATTCAAAAAGCACACTTATGCATAGATTTTATTTTCAGATTATGTTCAAAATACGTGGAATGTAAAATATCAACAATATTTATGATTACTTAGACAATAATGTACATAATCACTGATTAAAAAATTGAATTAGACTATCACATTCAAATGAAGATTCAGTAAGAGAAGAAAAATCCGTTACAGGCAGGTTTCATTCTTAGAAGGTACAACGTCTGTGGTATGTATTATATAAGGAAAGGGCATGTTTACAAACAAACACTCCCGTCAATCAATCTCCCCCTCTCCCAGCCAATCAGACAAACTCGTCCCTGTTCGTACACCAATCAAAACCATCTTTTGCCCTGAGTGACGTCAAAGTTTTGCCCTGAGGGACGTCAACTGATCTTTCCTTATTCTTTTTGCATGGATCAAGACATTTTTCCGTGTAAGAAAGGTTTTCGTCATGGACTGTTTCTATTTCACAGGTTTTACTGTACGTAATTTTTTCCCTTTAGAATAGTATGTACTATTTTTTAAAACGAATTTTAATTGTAGAATAATGTTCATTTAAAATACATTCATTTTTCGCAAAAATTGTTGTGTCAGGCCTAATTTTCTGATATTTACGCTGACCTGCAAATTTCGGTCAATGCAGACCTTTAGGAAGAATAACGTCCAAGCGCAGCTAGGCCAAGAAAAAAATAAGTCTGAACCATCCCAGCCCAAGTCTACAGAAAAAAGCTAAGCCCGGGCTATGCAGATCTCTGCATGCAAAATGAAGGTCAATTTTCAAACGGACCGGTCTGGCAGAATGAAAACAGTTTTTTAACGAGCCTGGGCGGGCCGATGAACAATAATAAATGGGTCGGGGCGGGCCGATAAAAATAATAAGCGAGACGACCGGCCTGATATAAGAAATTTAAAAGGATCAAACTAAGATAATAAAATTTGAGCAAATTTCAATGGATTTGTCTGGGACGAGAATAAGTAAATGTACTGCATGAGCCGATCACAACATCAATATGTCAAGCGTAGAAATCGGCATTGGACATTTTAGACCGGGAGGCGGCAGCACAAATAATCACCTCATCGAGTTCACGGCTGAAATTCTAGAATTAGTTAAAACTCTATTCGCATATTAAAACGCAATCGGTCTGCCAAGTCATATCTTGGTGGAAACAAGTGAAAACCCAATTTTAGCGGTTGACTCGTAGGTTTACCATTGTGTTTTCCTGCACTCAATTCTCCATGTTATCATACTTTTGGGTGCAGGAAAACACAATGGTAAACCTACGAGTCAACTGCTAAAATCGGATTTTCAGTTGTTTTCCACCAAGATATGACTTGGCAGACCGATTGCGTTTTAATATGCGAATCGAGTTTTAACTAATTCTAGAATTTCAGCCGTGAACTCGATGAGGTGATTTCCTGTGCTGCCGCCTCCCGGTCTACTTGCATCATACTTGAGCCTGGGCTAATTTTTCAGTAGACTCGGGCAGGCTGGGATCAGGCTTACATTATTTTCTATGTACTCAGGACGGCTGGAAACTGGGCTTAATTATTCCCAGGACGTGTCGAGTTGTTTCGTAATAATAGTAATAGCGATAATGAACTTCTATTAACAAAATCTTTGGAAGTGTATTTTAATAAATTACAGAGAAACATTTTTTTATTATACAGCAACAAAAGTTAGGATGTTTTTAACCGTCTTTTTCTTTTATTCTAAACTACTTTAATTTTTTTAATGTCTTTATTTGAATGTAATACTCTAAGAGTCTAAGTGATCATTAATAATACTATTCTGTATGCTATGGCATATGGCATGTATAAAGTATTCTAAAATATATTGTAAAATTTTCTCATAAATATGCATGCAGTATTCATTAAAAGAATCTTAATCTAATGTTAATAAAAAATAGAATTTTTTGTACAAATTGAGTTGATTAGATCAGGCCTGATTTCATTGATATTTCAACGGGTTGGGCCTGTTTTCACTGAATTACCAACGGGTCGGTCTCGGTACGATCCCGTGCGAAACTCTTAGCTTTTAGACCAGACTGGGCTTGGCCAAGATAGCTGTCGTTCGGGCCGGGCCTGTAAATTCTGGCAAATTAAAAGGGACTACCGGCACCGATATAAAAGTAAGCTGCGCCGCAGGCTCCCTGAGGGAGCGCACCGCGCGTAGACGACCACCGAACTCAAGTCCTGATAGACTTTTATTGCGCCAGCAGCTTTGTATCGCTACGGCGCTTCGGCCACCGGCACCGATATACCAAATTTAAAAGGATCGGACTAAGCCGATGAAATATGGACAATTTTCAATGGTTATGCCAGAATATGTTATAAATATGTTGCACAATTCGATACTAGTTTGACAACATCAATACAGAAATTTAATATGCCTAACGTAGAGATTTTCATCGGACAGTTACATTGTGTCTGAGCCTGCGCCTAATTTTTCCTGTCGACTCGGGCCGTGTTCAGGCGTGCATCTTTTCTATATACGCGGGCCGGGCTGGACCTGAACTTAATTATTCCTAAGACGTGTCTGGCAGATAATTTTTTATTCAAAACTAAAATTGATGATAGATTTTTGGTAACAAAATATTTGGAAATAAACTTTAGTCAATTCCGAAGAAATACTTTTAAAATTATTTTTTGAATTATAAAGTTTCAAAATTTATGATGTTTTTAAACATTTTTTATCTTTACTCTAAAGTACATTTTTTTTAATGAGCCTTTATTTGAATGTAAAAGCCTAGAAGTCTAAGTATTCATTAATGTTGACATTCTGTATTCTATGGATTGCCCACATGCAGTCTGAAATATACTTAAAAATTTCGCAAAAAAATATATGCCGCATTCTTTAAAAGAATCTTAATTATACGTTATGAAAATTCGGATTTTCTTTTGTAGAAATTGAACCGTTACGGGCTGGGCCGAATTCTCGGTTTTTAAAACGGACTGGGCAGGACCAAGATAGCTCTCGTGTGTACCCGGGTGGGTACCCTAGAAATTTCAGCCCGTGGAGACCTCTAGACCACCCCCACCCTCTCTGAACCGTTCTGTAACCTCTATCCAGTCACTTCCATTTCTTTAGATTACCAAAGATGATCAAAAACTACTGAGATAAGGAAAGAATAAGGAAAGGGCATGTTTACAAACAAACAGATCCATCAACCAATCTACCACTGCATTTTTGTCACAACTATCATTGCAGGAATCGTCATGGCAACGTAGGCCAATCATATCATAGGCCAGTTTAACTTAGACCAATCAAATCGCTCCATCTCATGTGTACTGTAGGAGTCGTAAAGAACGAACAGGTTTTTCTCCCAAACCAACAGTAATTTAACCAACAGTGACGTCAGTTGCCCTTTCCTTATTGTACGTCTAAGGATCAAATTACAATACTGCCCTGCAAGTGATTGCAAATCTTAACATTCAAAATAATGTTCTTGTATAATTACTTGCAACTACTATTTAAACACTTTCTTTATGGGTGCCTGACGGCGCCCTTAAACAATCTTTGGCCCCTTACATGAACGTATTGGAGAACCGTTCTAATCCCCACTATTCAGTTCCACTTCTTCATGGAACTACGAACTAATCATTCCTAGTTCCATGCTTATTACTACGGATATACCCTTTCTTTATGAGCGCCTGACGGCGCCCTACTACTTGAACTTATTGGGAGAGGAGGTTCCCCCCACCCTCCCTAAAGCTACTTGCCTGAATGCAATGTGCTTGCACAAGATTTTCCTGAAGCGAGAAGTTACATCTTTTCTCCACCAGATGGCATATTCAAGTTCTTGAATCACCAATAATAAAAAAAAAATCTGCCATTTGACCACATTATCAGAAGATCACTTTTCTCCCTACTCAGAAAAACTGGTGATACAATTTTTCCATCGCGGATACATGTGTATGAATCACTTTTTTTTACAACCACCTGTTAGACACTTGTTTTGCACACTGAATTTTTTTTAAGTTGTGAAAACAGAACCATCACCTCAACTTAACTCGAAACAGTTCACTCTCGGAACGACGTTTGTATTTACATTTTATGTGTGCTCGTAATTTGTCATAATGTAGCTAGCGGTACAAAAATGATTCCGTTTTTAATTGGTCTTTTTATAACTACAATGAATATTGTGAAAACTGATCATCGCAAAATCAAAAGATATTCTTGTGTGCTGAAAGAGGGATTTTTTTCTATTTTTCTTTTGCTACTTTTAAATTTTTATCACTTTTTTCCTTGTATTTTTGCGACATGTACCAACTTATGAAGAAATCAGACATAAATAAACTCTTAGGATGATTTGTTAAATCCTACAATTTTCATATTTTTTAAAACACTCAACCTAAAATGGGGAAAGATCAAGAATTATTAGAAGCTGCCAGATGTGGAAACTACGCTGTTGTTGAAAGAATATTAAATCAACGGGCTAAGAAAACAGGGCCTTTAGCTAGGTATGTTGTGTATGGATATATATTTTGCTATTAAATATAGTCTTTTACTTTTCTGAAAGGTATTTCACTTTGCACTATTACATTTCAAATGAATAAGTGAGGATTTTATATATATGATACTAAAACCGATTATCTCGAGAGTAAATCGAATGGCATGACTCTAAAGCATACTAATTGCCTGAAAATAAATAAACACTGAGGTTACAATTGCGACAATTGGCATAATTTTTGCTGAGGATTTTTATTCTGGAGAATTAATGAAAGGATACCTTTCTGTAACTATCATAAAATGTTTTAACCGTTTGCCTGTAATAAATTTTATGCAGGAATTTAAAGATATTGACGTTTTTCATTTCAGCATGAGTTATCCTATAACAGGTGATTCTTTTCACACCTGTGTGCCAGTTTGTTTTTCAAAAAATATTTTACTTGTTCCAGCATAAAAAAAACAAATTTAGTGAATTAAAGAACAATGAATCAAAATACGAAATTTAACATGAAAGAATTTACATGAAAATTTTTTTAGTAGGACTTAAAGAATATGAGTATAATATGTGTAGGTACTGTAATAATTATAAAGTAACAAATATATTTTAGAAAGCAGAGTTACCCTTAGGTTTAAAAAAAGGCAGGATGCAGCTGGTGCAAAGGGGGCATTTTTAAATTCTTAAGGGCACATTTTAGATACTGAAAAGCACATTTTAATTTTAAAATTCATTTTGTTGATTTTTTAAAGGCACTTTTAATGTTTAACAGTTAAGGCACTCTTTTCAAGACACAACATTTAGTATGTTTTTGCTATGCAACAATTTTTTTAGTGCAAAAAGGTAGTAAGTGCACAATTACTTTGACTGAAGGGCAAGAAGAAGTACTTTTCCATTATACGGACACCATTGTCGCTAAGCTTACATTTACATACATACATTATGCATTAGCATACATTTTGCCATGGTGTCCGTATAACGGAAAAGTACCCAAGAAGAATACTATTTTTTTTTAGATGAGGGTCAAGAAGGGTGCAGCACCTTCCTGAAACTGCATTGGGGGAATTATGTAGCAAGTAATAAAAATATAATAATGCAATTTTCATGGATCTCTTGGATGAGAAATAATTTCAAGTTTATAAAAGGTTATTTTTTACAGAATAGAAGATGAACTGGAGTCATCTGACAAGGGTTTCTATTGGAGTTTTTATAATATTAATTTATGAAAATAATTATTTGCAAACTAGATAGACCAAGTTTTTCTTTTAAATAGCAAATGCCAGCTTATCTAAATAGCTCTGGAATAAAATTCAACATTGCTATCCTTTTATTATCAAAATCGTTACTTAAGATGCCTTTCCATTTCGGTAGTTTCCAAATCTTATCTTAGTTTGATAATTTTTTAACCCCATATTAAACTCAATTGGGATTAAAATAGCTGCAAATAAAATTCTATAATTTCAAATTAATCAATTTTAAACAAGCTCAGCTTGTCTTTTGTCAATATATCTTGATTTAGAACTTCTATCAACACTATGCTGAAAGTATTCTGCATTATGCCATAGGTTTGGCATCACTGTCCTGTAATGATTTTAGAAACACTTCACACGCATAAATTATTATCTGACAGTGGGATCTTCCTTTTTGAGATTCTTTAATTATTTTCTCTTTTAGCAATGAAATTAGATTTCATTCAAAAGTAATATTCTTTTATTTTTCAAAATGTAGTTTTTTAATGAATGCAAAAGAAGTAGCCAGCCAGTGCCAGATTACTCCATCTAGAGACCTTTAGGCAATTCACGTCTTGAGGTCCTCTATCTGATCCAGAATTATTCCATGCAAAACCAGATTTTAACTTCCAATGATTTTAATTTAATTTTTATGTATAAAGTTCTCAAGTAATAATTCTCATCAGGATAAAATAGAATTTAAAAAAAGACAGTGCATCAATTTAACGTAAGCCATTTTGAAGAGGGCATTTCTATACGATAAAAAAAAAAAACTTTTCAGATAAAATCCTATTAAAATTTCACAAAGTTGTGTATCTAAATAATAATAATAATACAGGGTGTCCCAAAAGTCTGTACAACTTCAAAAATTTATTTAAAAAAAATAATAGACCTACAGCAAAAATAATTACAACAGTACATAGAGTAACTTTAAAAGTTTTTTTCTACTACCTTTGTATACTTGTACATGAGATCCTTTCATTACACGAAGAATATCCAGTCGATATTCCAATTCCATCCACATGCGTTTCATCATGCTAACATCAACAGTAGTTATAATATAGGTGAAAATTAGCGGTCGCCACTCGCTACGTGGCGATTACAAAATCAGCCATTGATCGCCACCCTAGTCGGCACTCGCCAAGTGGCGATTAAAAAATCTGTTATCGATCGCCAAGTGAAATACACCCTTTTTCATGGAAATATGCATCCCTACACTGATTACATCTAATTAGAGAACTGGTAAATTCTTTTTCCTACCAGATTCAAACAGATTTCAATGACATAGCTGTATTTTCAATATTTCGGCTTTTTCTCATGTGCTTACTCTTTAATTGGATTATTTTTTCAAGAAATACAGTTTTATTCTGCAAAATATATTCATCACCTTTGATTCATTCCACATGCATTTTAAGTAATTTATTCTTTTTTTTTTCCCACTGGATACAAGTGGATTTTAAGGACATTTCACTATCTTCAATATTTCAACTCCTGCCACATGCTCAGCAGTTGGATTGTTTCTTCAAGAGATACTGTTTAATCATGCGAAATACTACTCATACTACATGCGAAAATCGTACTCATACAATAGGTATAAAACTCTTATAGAAAAATATGTTTATATACAACGATTATAATTTATTTAGATGTCAAGAAAGTTTGAAACATAATAGTGGCCACTAACTTTAAAAAGTGGTCACTAATGAAACTGAGTCTACCGGCCACTGGCTACTAACTAAATTTCCCAGTTTTCACCTATAAGTTATAACTGTTTGGATCTTTTGTTTCAATTCCACGAGACTGTTCACTTACGTTCGGTACACAGTATCTTTTACATAACCACAAAAGAAAAAGTCTAGTCGAGTAATGTCAGAAGACCGGGGCGGATATGCTATGAATCCATCCCTGCCAATCCAATGCTGTGGGAATGAACAACATACTGTAGAAAAAAACTTTTTTAGTTACTCTATGTACTGTTGTAATTATTTTTGCTGCAGGTCACTTACTTTTTTTGTAATAAATTTTTGATGTTGTACGGAGACTTTTGGGACACCCTATAGAACTTCACTATTCTTTTAAAACATGAGTGGAAAATCAGATATCTATATTAATAAGTGAAAGTTTTTGTATGTGCCTGTCTGTCTCGGTGATGACTAGGGAAATCTATTGCACAAAGAGGTCTGCAAATTTGGATAAGGAATAGATGAAGACACATCCAAGGGCATCTGACCCTCAGATGCCCTTGGATTTTTTGTTATTTTATATTGAGAAGAGCAATTTGTGTATTTCCCCGATATTCTATGTTCGCCATGTTTTCCAGTTTTTATGTACCTTGACTGGATACAATACACAGGCGGTCAACAATGGGCCTAGGAGACTTGCACAGCTGGTGATCCAAACTATTTGTGTCACCATTGTGAACCTAACCGATGTGTTAATTTTGTATATTATTAGTTGTTTTATTTTTGACTGTTTCTATAATAAAGTCTCTTCTATTTTGTCCCTAATCATAAAGAATTAACAAGGAGACTGATTATTAAATACAAGACTTTATTTTTGTGCCTTATTTGTAGTTACTAGAAATGAATATATGCTGTGATTTTGATTTAATAAATAAGCACATAACAACATAATTCTCTTTATTTTACTAATGTTACAACTGACCCCAAATACCGTTTCTACTGCCATGGGTACGGGGTCAGTTGAAATATTTTCTATGATTTTTTAAAATGTCTTTAGATTTTTTTTTTGTTATGCAAATTACACTACTATAACGTCGTCCATTTGCAGTCAGATAACTAATGTTTATTTGAAGTGAAGCATACTAAAATATACATTGAGTGATTTTTGTCGAAAATGGCTCAACCGTCTCCAGTTTCCCCTCTTTTCAGTTTCTAGGTATTCAATGGACTCCAGTGGCGTAACATGGGAGAACATTTGCATGCTTAGCATCTGCTGGATAAATTAATAATTTAAAGTTTATGCTTTAATATAAATAATTTAAAGTTTATGCTTTAATATAAATAATTTAAAGTTTATGCTTTAATATAAATAATTTAAAGTTTATGCTTTAATATAAATAATTTTCAACTAAATAGTTTTAAAACTATTAATGAAAAGAAATTAAATGTCAACCGTTAAAAAAATACCCTAATGTGAAATGCATTTAATAGTGCGTTTCTGAGTTATGAATGAAAAGGAGTGAACAGACTCTCAAGAAGAAAATATATCGTTAGACAGAAAAGTTAAAACACAAGACTTTGGGATGCTGTCTTTCAATGTATAATCACCATGGAAACATATTAATTTCGTGATCTGTGCATGTCCATGAAACAAAGATCCTTTGGAATTTTGACTGAAATGAATGCTAGTGCAAGAACATCTATTATAAGTTCTTTGGCTAGTGTATGGAATAGGGTTCCAGACTGTCGCTGTCAGTTTCTGCGAGTAGTATTTAAATTTGTTTAGTTGCATTGTCTTTTATCCTTAAATGAAAAAAAAAGGAAGATGCTGATAAAGTGCTTAAAAATGTTCTTATAAAATATTTGGAAAAGACTGTAGACTTGCAAAACGTTGGAAAACTCAGGGAAAAAACAAGTTTTTTTTTTTCTTTCAAAACACAAGGTTTTAAAAATATTTTTGCCTATTTAGATAGGAAAAGTAAATTATTTTAATTTAAAGAAATTTATATTAGAGTCCTGTACGCAGTGGCATAGGCAGGATATCCTTTCGGGAGGAGTTCAGAATTTTTCTTCAGCTTATATATATATAGTAAGACCTGCTAAGATAATATCGCAAAGAGTGGTAAAAAATTCCGTGTTAGACAGTTTTTCATCTTAGCAGGTGTATAGTATTATTTTCTATTTGATGAATGAATAATTCCGTTTAAGCCAGCATTCTGTTATAGGCAGGTTTTGTTTCCACAAGATTTGCCGTATATATAAAAATATAATTTATGTATGTAATATGTATAGTAAAACCTATCTATAGCAGATTCCTGTCTTAAACGGAAGCATTACATTGGCTTGATACGGATAACCATACAATTAAATCTGCTGAAAACCTGCCTGAAACGGGATATTTTGTCGTTCTTTTGCGATTCCAATTTCGTCTTGCCAGTCTTTATAAGTAGATTATAAATACAGTAAAGCCTGTGAAAGTGGAAACTTAACGGAATCCTATCTCAAACAGAAAAGTTTCGGGATACCGACGAAACGAACAATGCATCTTATTGAAGTATAGTGACAGGATGGGTATGTATGCAATAAAAGTATTTCGATTAACTTTAAGAATTTAGGTGTTTCTTTATGATTTCTTAATTTAAGAAAATAGCATGTGTGTAAAATAAAGTAAGATCAATCTTTATAATTCTAGCTAATAATACAATGAAGTTACCAGAGTTTCCCCCAGGTTTAAAAAGGGGCAGGGTGTTGCTGGTGAGAAATGCGCACTTTTTTTTAATTCTTAAGGGCACTTTTTGGATTCTTGAGGGCACTTTTCAGATTCTTATTGGCGTTTTTTTTTTTTAATTATTAAAGGTATTATTTTTGTTTTAAAGCCACTTTTGATATTTAAAAGTCAGGGCACTTTTTACGACAACATTGAGTCAGTTTTTACTATGAAAGCAAATTTGTTAATGCAAAAAGGAGAAAGGGCACTTTTTTACTGAGGGGCAAGAAGGGTGCTAATTATTTTTATGAGGGGCAAGAAGGGTGCTATTTTGTAAACCAAAGGGCAGGCAGGGTGCAGCACCCTTCTGAAACTGTCTGGGGGAAACTCTGAAGTTACATTAATATTTACCAAAGGAAAAGATTTTACAAACACTATGATATAAAAAGCTGAGCACACACTGAAGATATAATGCATTTAAATCAAGTTTCATATAATATAAACATTTGAGTACGTTAAAGTTATGATTAAGTTTATAACAGCGATTGGTTGAAATTGTTTTTTCAATTTTCATGTTTAATTTCTTGTCATTGAATTAAGAACTTGTGCTGTTATAGGTTTACTGAATAATGAGTTCACATAATTGCCAATGCTGTCAGCCGTTGATTCACCATGGGAGTTTCTGAGATAAGGTTTTATTTTTTAAGAAAAAAATCTTGTAATTTCGGCTACAGAAACTAGTAATGTAACAAACACACACAACAAATATAGTTGATGTTGGGAAAAATAATTTCATTACAATTGTCTAAAACAGCTATAATTATTTTTCAAGTTCCACCACTTTTGATACTAAAGTAAATATTTGACCTCAATAGTTTGTTTCCGATATCTGATCAACTTAAAAGATGTTAAATTTTTGTAAAAAAAATTAATTAGGATGGATTAGCACATCTTGGGAATTATTAGATTGTGTAAAAAATAATGGTGGTTTCTGCTATTTTACTTTTCAACCAATTTATTTTAAGTGGTTGGAAACAATTTTAGAACATACTCCAAGTTTAGCAGCAATCTTTCAGGCTTTGGTACATGGATTAGCTTCAACCTTTGTTTTCAATTTCTCATTGTTAATAACCGAATTCCATCTACGACCTTCATATTCAAAAGTCTCATTGCCATCATGAAATTTCTGAAAACAATGTTAAACTGTGAGTTCACAAGTCATACTTCGGTTAAATGTTGAATTCAGACATTTTTCTCCAGAAGGGATTTTTGTGGAGTTCGGGGAAGGGGAGAGATTGCACTCTAGATCATTAATAAGGATAAAATCTCAAATCTTCTGCAGGGTCAATTCGACGTTCTGGGGTGTATGCCCCACCCCGCTCTCCTGAATTCAACGCTGTAGCGTGGTTGATATACAAGCCATTTCCGCTGATTTTCATACCATTTTGAATTAGTAAAAAAATCATATGAAATTTCCCAAAGTTCTATAACTGCCTTAAATATCCCTGTACAATAGCAAAAAACAAAATTATAATACTAAGTAGGTAAAAACTTGCCCTTCAAAATAATATACAACAACATAATATTCCATTTATGTTGTTTTAAAGATAGCTCAGGTTGAAAAGTTTGATAACAAGAATCACCATTATTTTGTACAAACTCAAAAGAAATCAAAATCATTCAATATCCCTCTGTTCTTTTCTACGAATAATGAGATCAGAAATAAAAGTATCAAAAGGAAGAAGAAAATTGATCTCCTGAAATATTCTTCAGGTTTGACATTGAACCAGATATATCTGATGGTCAACTTGACAAGGAATATGTGTCTATATATATGTGTAGGAATAATTGTTTAGTCTTGACTAAAGAAAATTGTATCAGAGTTTTCTTTAGCAAAGGACTGTGCTCTCTTGAACAGGTCAGAAAACTTTTGAACACCAGTCTCCTCTTCCTTGCTTACTGATTAATGTAAAGTTTCATTAAGCTGAAAAATGACGTCTTACAGCAGAATACAAATCACATTCAGATGCAGGTATTTTGAAAGTGGCAATGTAATGTTGAATAAGAATTCACAAATATCTAGTCGAAGAATAAAGTTACTTTTTTTTTTTAAATTCCAGCCAGCAGATTTAAATGATAATATTTCTCGATGTAAATTTATAAAATGAACAAAGATAAGGGTCGTCAAACTCTGACCAATGTGTGATTATTGCATTCGTGTAAATTCGTCTTTGCCGGTAAGTGTTGGCAACAGTTGGTACCATCCCCATCAAAGTTACATTATAATCTAGTTACATTAAAATCTATGAAAATGGAATCGCCAGGGATCGTTAAAAAATGTCGTTGTAGATAGATTTCAGTCATATCAGGTATACTTGTATAGTTATTTTTCCGTCATCGAGAGCATGAAATGTTTTCTTTTACGAGAGGATTCCGTGTTCACAGAAAACCTGCCAAGAAGGAATCATAACCAGAAAAAGTTCCATTTTAGATAGGTTTCAAATTTTAGCAGGTATAAATACGTAGTGTTGTTTTTGTTGAAGCTTGAACTTTTGCTGTTTAAGATAGCTCTCATCTTCACAGATTTTATTGTAATACATCTATGCTTTTCAGAAGTATACTATAGAGTGGATACGTTTTAACAGTTTTAGAGGATAATATGACAAAATGGGACGTGTCAATGGAAAAAAAAAAAACCTGTCTTGAACGGAAAAATTTCATAGCTCCGGCGAAAGGCATACCTTTAATTAATACTTGCTAAGACAAATACCTTTCTAAAGTGGAATTTTCATTGGTTCTTTGCGATTGCGTCTTATCAGTTTTCAATGTTGTTGTATGTATGATTCAGTAAACCAGTTCTTTGTTGGATGTTCGGGAGGGGGGTGGGGTGTCCAGACCCCCCCCACCCCCTGGCTATGCCACTGCCTGTACGGGTCAGGTTGTACCCAAACCAAACCCAAAAATTCTGCTTAAAATAAACATGAAACCTGACCTGAACCGACAAAAAAATTTGTCAACTCAAAACCCAATCCAAAGCACTTCAACCTAAAAGCTTTTATATTGAATCATTTTAGCAGCAAATTTTCGAAATATAGGATTTTTGTGATCCAGTATCAATTAAGCGTCATACAAATTTATCTTTACCATTTCCATGAATTCTTACTGTTAAAGTTTGCAACAAAACCCTCAGCGTGCATGTTTTATTTGATAAATTGAAATCTTTATCATCACTATGTTTTTTCTCTTCTACTTTATTGTTCCTATCACAAATTAAAGAATTATGTCTTCCACTGCAATACTCACATCTTATTTTTGAATAGTAATTTTTTGCCAAATGATTCCCTTTTTTCATGCAGAGATAACACATTCCATTTTTTCGCAAACATGTTTTCATTTCTGCTATAGATTTAGAACAAGCTGCAGAAATGTGCTTAACGTATTCAGCAGAATCTCCGCAAAAGATACACTGCATTATCATAACCCTCAATGAAGCAGCAGTAGGACCTATATTTTTATTTATTTTCCTTTCCCTATGCACTTGTGCTGGATTTGAAAAGGTATCTCTGTCCTGTATTTGTCTCGCAGTTTCTCTGCATTCCAATTCAGCACACAAAAAGTCAAGCAACTCGTTGACATCAAAAGGATTATCTTAAGATTTTTGTTTATATCGAAAATCCAAATTTAACTCATTAGGAATCAATTTAAGTAAAATTGGCGTAAGTAATGCACCATATGTCCCTGAAGTTACTATAAGTGAATTTAAATTTCTTATTTGTGTTTCAACGTTATCATAAAGTTTTTGTAATGTGAAGTATTGTTCACATTTTTAACTGTTTCTAAATTCAACAATTTTCCCATATGAGCATTTATAATTAAGTCTTTACGACCAAAATGTTTTTTGAGTAATTCAATCGCTGCCATATAGTTTTCACTAGATAACAAAAATCCACTGATAGCATTAGCAACAGATCTGGTAAGAAGGGAATGTTTAAATATATCAATGCCAGTTAAACTATCATTCTGATGTATGGCATTATCGCATTGATTCCAAAATGATAACCAGTAAGCGGGATCTCCACTAAATCTATTAATACTCAATTTCAGTAATTTTATCTTAGAATGAGAGCAAAAAGCGAAATTCTCCATTGCAATGTTTTCATTAACTGAACCCACCCTCTCAATAGAATGTTTTGGTTCAACTCTTGTTTTAATAGCATAGGTTAGCTTCGATTTCATAGAAATTACTTTTTCAGAATAACTTTCTGTAGTTTCGAATTCAGCTTCTAATCTGCTCTCATCATCTATTAGGGGAGACCGGTACACACTGGACCTATGGGCACAGTGGACCACCCCCTAATATTTTAATTATTAGCATTTTTTTTAAGCTTCTCTTCCATCCTAATAGACAACAGCACTGCACAGATTATTTATAGCCTTCAGAAAATATGTTTAGCTCATATTGAACTACTTTATCCTCATTGGTTGTTTTGAGCTTCTAAAAGTAAAATTTTTCATCATCATATTTTTATAGTAATTAAAGGTTGTAGATAAATAAGATAAAACAGCTTTTTTGCAAAGCTAAGATACTTGTTTTTATTTAACTTTAAAGTTAATATGTTTAAAAGCTATAAACAATATTAATATAATTATTTATTGAACTTCAACATGGGGCACAGTGTCCACAATCCACTCTGCTCCTGTAATGCAGAATGTTCAAAATGTTTAATAATTGCTTATTTTCTATAAAGAAATATTGTTTTAAAGTAGGTATTTAACTATAAAATAAAGTAAACAAAGAAAAATAACAATTTATTTAACATAGTAAAAAATATTTTGTTTTGTATTTACTGCCTTTGATAAATATAACTGTAGTCTAATTGGTGATGATTCTATTCAAGTAAGATTCATGAGACAGAAACTGAATGGAAATCAGTTTATTTTTCCCGAAACTGCAGATGAATCTGTTGTTGATGTCAATGATTTCATAATGTTGCTCCTAGACCCAAAAGTATTTCAGGAAAATTCCAGGCTCAATCTTACTCATAAGTATTTTGGAATTTCATTTGCAAATTTTAATGTGCACTGATAATAACTTCAACTAAATTGCAATTGTTCCTGTATTAATCTATTATTTTCAAAATATAATTACTTTTCTGTTTTTGTTTCAAAATGTTACTTGTAAATTTATATTACTATGTTATTTTACGGGTAAAGGGGAAATAAAAAAGAATTAGATTAATGAAAAATAGATAAAATATTACATTTCAGATAATACCTAATAGCGGTCCACTTTGCCCCAGTGGGTGGACCAGTGTACCCCGCTTCTGGGGCACACTGGTCCACTTTACGGGTGCATATAAAAGATTTTTTTTTTGAAAAATGTATTGAAAACTATGTTCTGAGAAAATTATGATGAATGTATAAAGATTTAAGGAATATTCAAAAATATTTTAATGCAGATCGATTTGTCTGTTAAAGAGAAAAAAAAAATTAACTGAAAAAGTGGTCCACTCTGTACCAGTCTCCCCTATATTTTGTATCTGTTCATCTAAAGCTAAAGGTACTAAATTATTACACTTAGCATTCAACTGATCAGTATATTCCATAAGAACAGAAACCTCTTGTTCTGTCTGCACAAGGTATTGCTCACACATATTGATTAATTTAGTAGTCGCTGTTCTTAAAATGGTATGTTTTTTTCTTAATCCCATCAATTTAAAATCCCCTCAATCATCAATTTCCTTAATCCCATATCAGCCATATTTATCACTAATTTCAAACAATTAATTAAAAAATATATTAAACTTCAAAAACAATCCTTTTCTTAAAATACGCAATCAAACAATATTAAAACAAAATCATCAATAACTGTTCAGTAACATTAAGTTTTATTTCTCCACTTAATTCTTCATTCAAATAAGATTCAAATAAGATTGTGAATTTCTCAAGTTCTATCTGGCGTAGAGATTTGTTTGAAACCTCATTTTAAAGAGAATTTCATAAGGTTTAATTTGATATGCAAATTGACTATGCTTGGATAAAAAAAATTAATTTAATCTAAAAATTTTAAATAAAAAAAATTTAAATGTTTTTAAAAAAAATTGAAAAAATTACATGTTTTTTGTAATATTATAAACTTTAAATTCTGAAAGCTTTAAAGTGGGATATCAATGGGATCAGCAATTATAAAAAAATAATGTTTAAAATTAATAAGACAATACTATTTTTAGCACAATCATAAAGTTGGCGAGGTGCCAACTTTAAATACCAGCCCCAACTGGTGTTTAATATTAGTTTTTTTAGTGTTTCGTTCATCTCACGAAACCCTATTACTTCCCGCTTCGTTGTCTGTCTGTCATAGAGCCGGTTCTCAGAAACTATATAACTTACAAGCATGAAATTTTGTGTACTTATAACTGAATATCTACTATGAAGCCTCAGAATCATAAAATTTCAAAAAATCTTATTATTTTAATATATAGAGATAAAAAACAAAAAATCTAACAGCCTTTTCCTATTAAATTTTAACATTTTTCATTATAGCAGTTGCCAACAATTAAAAATCCACAGTAAAATTCTTTCTACAGTAATTAATTTTCTATTGAAAGATTTCCACGTGAAAAATGAAAATGAAATAAAAAGTTTCACCAATTGAAAAAAAGATTATTATGACGTCATATTGGTAATAAAACGGAAATTTTCAAACATTTCTCAATAATACAAGGAGTATGAGTATGTATAAATACAGAAAGCAGCTTAATATGACGTCATTAGACATTAGAAAATTAAAAAGAAAATTAATCTGACGTCATATTGGAAGTTTAACGGATTTTTCAAATGTTTGAGAATAATACAAATAGAGTATCAATATGAGTAATAGAGAATAGTAAATATATGAGTTTGAGGAACGTATTGAATGATGATAAAAACCTGATTATGGAAATATTGGCATATTTTAACATTTTGAAGGTCTCTATACAACATGTTTAGTTATGAAATTGATTTTTTAAAATATTGCATTTAGCCTACATGACAGATATTATTATGTCAGATATTCGGAAAAACGAGAAAAATAGACCGGTAAATTTTTACTTTATAACAAAACATGACTTTTTTGAAAATGAAATTTATTTGGATTTATTAAAGAAAGGATAAAGTGTTTTGAAAGGAATATTAAGTGAAACCCTATGTGCGATCTTCGATCACACTTACCCACTTGTTTTAACATAACTGCTGATCCCATTGAGATCCCACTCTAAAACTTTCAGACTTTAAAGTTTATAATATTACAAAAAACATATTTTTTTCAAAATTTTTTTAAAACCACTATTTAAAATGTTTTTAATTAAATTAATTTTTTTAACCAAGCATAGTCAACTTGCATATCAAATTAAACCTTATGAAATTCTCTTTAAAATGAGGGGTCAAATAATTCTCTATGTCTGGTAGAACTTGAGAAATTCAAAATTAAAAACATTTATACAAGCCAAAAAATGATGAATATTTGAAATTTAAAAAATTAATTCTATGAAAATTTACTGAGATAAAAAAAAAATAATAAAAGTATATTCTCATTTATATCACCAGGGAGAATGATTGCTGTAAGTTTCATCAAAATCTGAAATGGTCAGGTTGAGTCACTGGTTGATTTGACATGGAATGACCCTGTAATATTACACTAGAAAAAATATGTTATTTAAAAACCAAGAGTTTTAAACCTTATTTAAACATTAAACAAACAAGAAAAACTGGTGATCGTTCTTGGCAGTCATCCTGATAGGACAGATATTTAAATGAATGACTGGATTGTTTTTACAAAAGAGAAAATATTTTGTTAGGTGTGGTAACGTTTGATCAGAAGGATAACGATTGGTAAAAAAAAAAAAAAAAAAAAGATAACGAAATGGTAACGAGGAATTTAAGGAATAAAAAACAAATTCTCAATGAAACTCTTAATAATTTAATAGGCCATTGTGTCTTCTTTCCTCAAAGAAAACGTTGTAATGAGTTATTAATTATTGAGTTAATGAAAAGATTTTGCAACACAGAGATTTATTGAAATATTTAGTAAGCAATAATTTAGATTATTTTTACAAAGAAGTAGCTAAGATGCTTTGACAAATTCTAATGTACTTTAAAGAGAATAACCATTTTAAAGAAATTGTATTAAATTACTTTTGTCACATCATCTGCTAGATGATCAGGACTATTACATTTGAAACATCTTTTCTCCAATATTTTGAATGCAACTGGCTCTTCATTTTTATAAAATTTCTTGTAGATGACTCTTCATTCAATAGTCTTCCTGTTAAATTTGCCAGAGTTTTTTACTCTATGTTAGTAGAATTCCATGCACTTCTAAAATGCCTATACTGTTCTGGAAGCGTGGATAAAATTTTGGACCTAACCATTTTATCATCAATTTGTTTATTAATTGGGCCTTCAGTTTAAAAGCAATGTTCACTAACCGACTTATGTGTGAAGCGATTTCGGATTCTGAGCTGAAACTGTAGTTGAAAAAATCTTGCAGTAAGTTACACTTTTGTTGTTGAGTATCTCTTTCAAAAATAGCACACAATTTCTTATACATATTATGTGAGTTTTCACAATTTAAAATATGCATCACGACTTTCTTGTCAATAGTTGTTACAATTACCTGTTGAGCTTTAACGTCCTTCTTCTCCCTCCCACAACGATATAGCATCTGCAGCTAGGCCTTTTTTTCATTTCCATTGACAACACCGAACAGAGAATTTGATTTTAAAATTATGCTGACCTGAAATTTTCAGCGAGCGAACGTGCTTGAATCACGAAGCTATTCCACCTGGCTAATATCTTCATACATATTTAATTTTTTTTAAGCACTTCAAATTTTTATGAACAACTTCTTTTTATTACGTCACTTCTACTGTTTCTAGTCACTAAAATAAGCGGACTTCGTAAGCTTCAGAACCATGCTCTGCTACCATGTTGAGTTTTAAAACCAGATAAGTGACTAAATTGATATATAGAAATACATTTATTTACAAAGAAAAAACATTTAAGTAAAGTTTCTAGCCTAACATATCACCCACACGGCGCACAGTGGGGCGTTTTGAGGATCCAGGTGGACAAAATTATTGCGTTGAAGTTTAATTAGGTTTTGCTGGGTTTTCGAATGTATCAGTAATAAAATAACCAAACAGTGATAAATATTTGACTTATTTATTTATTTATATTATTATTATTATATTATTACTTATATTATTATTATTTTTTAAATTATAATATTGTATTGTCATTGAAACTACACATGTATTCAAAGTTTCAGCTCAATCGGATAATTAAAAGTGGTGAAAATTGACTTGCAAGATTTGAATTAAACACTCAGACGCACACTTCAAGTTAATATAACTTAATGATTCGCAAACTTTCGCAGGAGCTGTCTTAAGTTTTCAATACTTTAGGCATGGCACTTTGATTTAAAAAAATGCTTATTGCTTAATAATGCTTAATACTGTATTAAAAGTCAAGATGAAATTTGAAAACAAGATGGCGCTTATTTTCAAACAACAATAGGTTAAATCGTGTGACAAACATGTGACATATGTCCAGTAAACTCCTGCTTTCAAATAAAACAGAAAAGTCACGACTTGCTTTCGAACTTACAGAAAAATAATGCAACTGTTGAAAGTCTCTCAAATCAACTGCCTTCTTTACGGTCGTAGTTAATCGACACATCGTGTTTTTTCGACAAAACTCGTACGGATCTCGACAAAAGAGACATTCAGCTATCAGTATACGCGGTCTTGTTAAATTCCGAGATAATCGGAAAAATGAATTTTGTCCACCTAGATCATCAAAACGCCCCACTGTGCGGCGTCTACAAGTTTTTACCACTGAGATCTATAATAATACGGAGTGCTAACTCACTGATCCACTTTCTGCCGTAACCGCATCACACTTTCAGTGCGCGCAAGTAATGAATCTTGCACTTTTCTTAATACTACAGGCATTTTTTCAAACTTTTCCACATACTTTTTGTCACTTTTGGTTATTTCTACAGCTTTTTCATATTTTTATGAGCAATACTTATATATATATATATATATATATATATATATATATATTTTTATTGAGCTTATATAAAATTTCATTTTTAGCTAATATCAAATTAAATATTTGCGATGAATTTAGATAAAATCTGTAGTTTTTACAATAAAAAATATTTATCAGTGAAAATTGTAGCAACTTAGTCATATTTTTAAAAGATAATCTAAGTTGAAAATATCATCCCATACTATTCTATCGGAGGAAATCTGTGTTTTGCCAAAAATTTTTCTCAGAAAGTCTTTGGCATTGTATTCATAGGTGGACTGCTGGATACAATGTATCAGAATAGGAAGTTAGTTCTTCGTTCTATTGTGGAGCTCAGTAGTTTTTACCAGTGACAACTAAAAACATTGTTGCCAATTTCACAAGATAAACTCAGTGATGCCACATACATATAAATAATAATCATTTCCCAGCAGATGATACATGTACCACATAACATAGAACAATGTGAAAACACGTAATATTATTCTAACTGAACTAAAAAGGAAGACCAAAAATTATAATGTATCGGTAATACTTCTATGAAGTCTCTTGTATATGTATATTGACTATATACATCATTTTGAAAGGGAACATGCTTCAATTTGAATCTCCCAACCTGGTGCATATGTATGTATGTATTTATTATTATTTTTAAAGTTTCGTGCACTTTTTAAACACTTTAGGTGCCTGATGAATTTTTAAACAAATATTCACCTGTGTAAAGAACATGTATAATGTTATGAATACTGATGAGTTGAAATTGTATAATATCATTAAAATCTGCTTTAAGCGATGATCTTACTCTATCAACAATAGCGTAATTCTTTTGTGTTACTCTGTAAAATGATTGTAATGTTAAAAACATCATTTTCCATATAAAATATGTCTTCAGTATCATATATTAGTTTCATTGTCTTTGAATTAGTTTAACATCATTAGAATGCACATCAAACAATTACTGCCCTAAGGTCATAATGTATCTGAATTTTGTTTTGTGTATTCTGTATAAGAACTATAAATGCTACATATAGGGTTCTGCTGTGATCTTTATTAACATATTTAACTTTTTAGCAAACATATTTAACAAAGTTAGAGTGTGGGCAATCAGGCAAACCTAAGTTAAACATTTTCAAACGTAGTTATAAAGTATAAAAAAGAAATAAAAATCGATATATCAATTTGGAAATTATACATTAACATTCATATACACAACTATAATACCGATATAATGCACAGCATATTATAGGCAGTACTTATGCAAAAAAGAAGCCGTGGGAAATAAAAAATGCAGAAAAATCAGTTTCAAAAGATGGAAATTAGAAAGCATTACATTTGGGGCTGGTTTTATCAGCAGGACAACAGTCCAAAAATATACACAGGAAGAATGTTTCTGAAGATTCATTTAATTAAAAATGTAGCTAAGTTGTGTTATTTTTTCATCCAATTATCAAAGTGCAACAATTAAAAGTAGAACCCCTTTAAAAATATTGCGAAACCTGCTTTTTAAAAATACATACATTAACTCTAATATTAATCAATTATTATTAACATTATTAATCGATGATACACAACCAACACCTTCCTCCGCTCTATAATATGGTTTTTTGCCATTAAATATATAAAAATATATGCTTAAGTTTTTACATATTTTGCTCTACTACTACTTGTATAGGATCTATAATTGAATATGAAGTTTATTATAAATTTACTTATAACAAGAAAGGAAAATCATGCATCAAGCATAGGTTATAATGCAATTATAATGCACTTTCCAAAACATTCAGAATAGTGTAACAAAACTTCACCGTTTAATAAGGTGAAAGATGATATCTAAGTAAACAATTTGGAAAACGTGTAATACATTTGAAAACTCTATTTCAGCAATTATCATTAATAATCGGAAAAATATTCGAATTCTTTTGTGAAGTCCTGTATAGGATCTATATATTTGTATGTATACTACATAGTATGGTAGAATTTAGTTCAGTTAGAAAACACATAAAAAGAAATGTACTCGAATTCTTTTCTGCAGCTCTGTATATGATCAATAGAATTTATACACACCAAGTAATATGCAATAAATTAGTTAAATTAAAAAAAGAGTAGAAATACACTTGTAGCAATTATCGTTCACAGCAGTACTATAACCGAATACTTTTGTGTGTCCCTATAAATGAATGATAAATGCTGTGCATACCATATTCTACAGTGAGCATTTTGTAGTGCACCTCAGTCTTGTATATCAGTTTCAATATGTTTGAAATAGTGTAACATCATTAAAATACATTGCAAACGATTTCCCCCTCATAAACCATAATGTAACGAAATTCTTTGTGTGTCCATGTTAACTATAAATACTAATTTCATTTTCAATACCGAACATGCTATAGTAAACTTCAATAACATATATCAATTACAGGGCAATCCTAGTATATTTTCGCGAGTTAGAGCACAGTCAGACAGACGGCCATAGCCACCGAAGTCATAAACACTTTTCAACTATGTTGGAAATTGTTAAAAAGAATTGGTTAGTTAAAATTGTGTGCAGTAGTTTTTAAGGTTTGGATATTATTAGGTGCGTTCGTAATTATATAAATACGTAGCACCTATTGTCGTCGTCTGGTCCGTCCGTCCGCATATAACAACGCAAAAACTACCCAACCGAATGGTTTGAAATTTAAGATATATTATCTTTTTAGAATTTTGTCGAGACATTTCAATTTTTTTAAAAATCGAATCAAAACTTTAGAAAATATTAATAAAAACATTTATTAAGAAATTTGATTTTTTTTTTTTTTTTAAATCAGTGCTTTTTTGTTATAGGAGCTTCCGAGGTGTTAATCGTCAAGCGACCGAGATACTTATTTTATGACAGAAATTAATCTGCAGACGATATAATTCATTTCACAGAATTAAAAATCATCAAGACCTGAATATTTATATAACATAGCTATAGTACGAACGTACCTCGTTTGTCACGTTTGTCGTACAATTTCCAACTTGTTACTTTTAAGTTTGTTAACCCTTGGGGACGAGCGACACGTATACATGACGCATAAGATGCTCAAAATCCTCGATTATTCTCACCAGTTACTTTTTATTGTAAGCTTTGCCTTTATTTAATGATAGCATTTCTGCGATTCAATTAGGCGAAAATTTCTGTTTTGAAAAACCGGTGGTAAAAGATTAAAAATTCTGTAAAGGACGTTCGTCGCGAAGGGGTTAAGGTAAAAAGATGTTTAATTCTGTTTAAATGATTGAAGGTAATATTTTGTTGAGATTTGTGTTAAACAGGAGTTAAAGTTTGTAAAAAGAATAACAGTAAAAAAGAAAAGACGTTTATCATGTATGTCCATACATACAGCCCTATTATCATCATTAATAATGATTTGTACGTCAAGACAATTAATGGTATTGTTAATCCTCTGACCGCTTACTTTTTGGATCAAAATCACTTCAAAAATTGTGTAATTTTTTTCATTTCAAAAATGTTTAAACACAATTTTTTTAATTGCATATTTCAAATCTATATATATTTGGGAATTAAAATATGCAATTCTTTTTTGGAATATATATATATATTTTTTATACAATTAGACCCTGAGAAAAGATATACTCAGAAAAATTAATTTCGGGCGCTATCACATTAAAACGAATTTTTGGAAATGATTCTCAATTAATTTAATGTCACATTCCTATTTATGACATAAAATACAAAAGTAAAATTTATACAATTAAGAAAATGGGTAATAAGCATGGTTAATGAGTCGTCTTCAGATCCATCGGCTATCTCGAGACGGAATCTGATAAATTGTAATCACTATCACTGTCTTCGAAACAACTAATATCACTTTCAGAATCCGATAAATCATCAGGAATATATGTTCTGTCCAGGGTTCGTACGCCTCCTGGAATTTTGCGACCAGGAAATTCTTCGGTACCAGTATTTTCTTACAGAAAATCAATGCTTAAAAGAAGCCGAAGTTTCGCGAGTTTAACCTACATTTCTTTTTCTGTAAAAAAAATGCTGGTAACACTCCTGGAAAATTCCCTGATCCGTACGAACCCTGTCTGTCACTCGCTAAACGATTTCGTCCAACCATTTCTGATTTGAAAATAGCGAACAAACATGAAATGACTCAATAACTACTGTCATATGTTGGCCAATATCTAATTCAAAGCCTAAATGTTGTATATAAAGTATTATTACTTGTTAAACGTGGAAAACACGGGAGGTGCTATTTAATAAAGGAAAAAAAACGTGGCCTGCGATAATCGCGGGATGAGCAAAATTTGCTACGTTTGCGTTGTTTTCGAAAATAGCGGGATAAACGGTCAGAGAGAGAGAACTCGGTATCCTTTGAACTAATTATTTTTTAAAATTTGAGTATTTTATACCTTTTTGACATTATTAAATAACCAGAAGGACCCGTGCGAAGCTTTCACTGCAATCTTTGAGATTATTTCCTGGTATATTTTAGCATAATTTTTAATTAACTATTTTTTTAAATTCCAACAACGCGTTTTAACGAATTGTGAGTGTACTATGTCAGAAGCCTGTTCAAAAACTTTTCGAATGATACCTCTTTCACCGTTGTATGTTTTGTATGTGCATACAAAAAGGGACGTTGACAACAGAACTAAGATATGTGATCTGGATTGTTTTTTCATAAATGAAATGAAAGCTTTTTTCAAATCAATGTTGCCACAGAAATAAAATACCGCATTATATGATGCTCAACAGTGATTATAAAAAATAATAAATAGTACAAAACAGGTAAAATGTGACTTTTCGCACGGGTTATTTTATATTTATGATTATTATGATATTAAAATTGAAACGTTTAGAAGAAATTAAATATTGATTGATCGAAGCAGTGGTATTTTACACGTGTAGCATAAAAGGTATGATTTGTTATATTAGATTGAATTGTAATTTAAGTATATTTCAATTTATTTTTCTTCGTCCCGTATTTTTTCCGAAGAAGATGCCGTCATCCTCTAATGCAGTTAGTTAAAATACAATTGTTAATTATTTTTTTTCCTCGCGCATGCTTTTTTCTATCTTCGATGGGATTTTATTGTTAGGAATAAATGAGATGATATTCTCGCTTGACTAATGTTGTTTGAAGATATTTTTAGCCTTAATTTTTCTTTAGAAATTTAAACCTGCATCTAAAAAATATTAGATATTTCTAAAAATTATTAGACTGCAGTGCGAAATCCTCGCACAGGTCCACTGGTTAAATACATAACATTGTTAAAAATGGTAAATAATATAAAATAAATAAATAAAGGTACTTCTCTATTATCCCGTCGACCACTTTTCATAACAAAAAACTATCGCCAAACTGTAAGATTAAACGCCAAAAATGCAGTCCCATTTACTTGATGTCAGAAGCCATTATACGTGTTTGTTATGTCATCAAGTGGTTTTTAATTCGATATTTGCGTGTATTTTTCATTATGTTTTACTGATTTATTAGTTATTTCATTAATTAAAATAACAACTGTGTCCTTAAATTCTTATACTTTATTTATTTATTTATTTTGATATTCCAATGGCAACGTTCTCCCGTTTATTTGGCGTTACAGTTTGGCGATAGTTTTTTGTTAGGAAAAGTGGTCGACGGGATAATAGATAAGTACCTAAATAAATAAAATATATTAAAGTATTGAACAAACCGGTGTGATATTATAAAAGCATAAAAAGATATATATATATATTTCACTCTCGGTTAACCGAAAAGTACCATAAATAAACTACATACTTATCGAAAAATACGGGTTACTATAATTAGTTAATTGGCGCAATTGTATTTGAGCTTCTCGTATAATACGTAAGTATCCATTTTTTATTATCATAAAACACACTGAATGATTATTTTATCATAAAACACACACAATGATCAATTTATTATAAAACATACAATATTTAATATAATATAAAACACCACGCAATCTTCTCTACCGGGTTGCCATATGAAGCAAAATCTCGCCAAAATCGTCACGTTGCCTAGGCATAAAATCGTCCTTTTAGCGCCAAAAATATATCCCGCTACTTATTTCATTTTGCCCCAAGTTCCCCTACATCATAAAAAGTGTTTACGTACATTATAAAAAGAAAATTGTATTCCAAAATTCTGCTGCATTTGGGCATTAAAATTAAGTAGTATAAATAGAGACACCGTCCTTCAAAGGGTTAAGAAGATAAGTTATACTGATTTTTAGATTGGAAGGACAATTAATAGATAAGAAATAAGAGGGGTTAACATTTAAGAAAATTGCAATAATACTATCAATATATGTGCTGGAATGCTACAGACTCGCTTAGAAAATCTGCATTTAAGTTAGCTTTTCAACACAGGACCGATCCTAATAATTCTTGGTTTAGGTAGAGGAAAGATAAGATTCATCCAGAAACGTGCAGTGTAGCACCGTAGCTCTGGGGACTCGATGCTATAATCTATAATAATTAATATCTGTAACTAATGACTAGATTACTCGAATGAATGAATTAATAATAGCGTTGTGTAAATTTTTGTAGATCGAGACCCTTCTAAGCCAAAATGATCGTTCAAGGCTGCCCAACGAAATTGAAGTTAACATAAATAAGTTAAATTAGATAAAAGAGCAAAAATTTATAGCCTGGATCGCATCAGTCCTCATATCTAAAAGAAATCACATTTAATGTTAATAGAGATCAATGAATAGGAGAGATTAGGGAGGGATGGGACAATTTTAACAAAAATATTTTTTACAAATTATGTTTTGCTAGTACAAAATTGAAATTTTCAGAATAACAGCTTGAAACATTTTAACATATTTAAAATATATAGATTTGATGATAATAGTTCAAATTTTAAGTTAATAAGCCAATTAAATTAACAAGAAAAATGTCCCATCCCTCCCTCATATCACGAAGGGATGGGACGTGTTTTTAAAATAAAAATTCATATTTAATTTTTTTTATATGGTGTGATAAAATGACAAAGACATTGTGACATTTACATTCCTTAGGTTTATTGTAAATAACAACATTTATTTTATCTTATATTATACTTTGTAAAATCCAAATCAAATGAAAAATATGTTCGTGCCCGACTAGTGTCGCCAATTATTTTTAGTTGATATAGCTTTGCAATTATGTCTTGTTCATCAATGATGGAACAGTCATTTTCTTGCGGGAAGATAAAATTTCATTTATCATTTCTCCTCATAAATAGTATCAAAGCTCAAATTTTCCTCATCTTTGATTTCAACTCTTCCAACATAGTGAATAACAGATTTTTTTTGTCAAAAATCTAACTAAAACAAAATCATTTAAAACTATATTTGGTTCATCTTTACATCAATCTATTTCTTGTATATTTTCAGGCTCATTTATCAATAGTTTCATCAGAGGTGTCATGTACAAAAATGAAAGTATTTAAAATTTCCTTTTAACTTGCAGAATAATAAGTTTTATTTGTCACACTATTCAATTCCAAAACAAGATAGTCTTATAAATATAAAATACCAAACAATTGCATGTAATTAAACATAATTATTTGGATAGAGATATCATTTGGGAGGGATGGCACGTGTCCCATCCCTCCCTTAGAGCAACATTTAAAAAAATAGGTTTTTACAACAAGCGTGTGACATTTAGCCTTAACTCAACTGTTCATTCATAAAAGATATATTGTTGAGTTTACAAAACATTAAAAACAATTAATTTAGCAACAAAGAATGCTATTGAAAATTTACATTAAAAATCTGAGTAGTTAGTTACTTTTGATATTGCAAAATAGTCTTTTTAATTCATAAACTCATAAGTGCTTGCAACTAAAAAGGTTTACAGCAACAAATATAATGCAATGATTATTTCATCTGGTGGAAGAGTCATAAATTAAAAATAAAGCTTATTTTAAGCATTACTGCAGATGTCCCATCCCTCCCAGTGTCCCACCCCTCCCTAATATCCCCTACAAATTAATTAAAAAATAACATACTTTATTTACATACAGGGTGTTTCACGAAGGACCCCTAACTTTGAAAATAAATAACTCTGAAACGGTGATAGATAGAAGCATGAAACTGATTTAGGTGAATCAGTGATATGAACTTATCACCACAGCAGTTGAGACAAGACTGTAGACTAAAAAATAATAAGAAAATCATTACAAGATACACAGTAATAAAACTACGTATGCTAGAAATAATCATTAGGAGAATAAAAGAAATGCAGAAATTTGCATGTGAGTGACCTCCTTCAAATTCTTATTGGGAACTGTAGACCGCTGAAGCCACACCACGTGAGAGCTGATAGGTTCGGTCAGACAATGTCCTTTCGGTTGCATCATTGCTCAGACACTGAGATCTTTGAGATTAGAAAGGTAGGGATTTCCTGCCCAGTCATAGTCATCCATCATCCTAAATCAGTTGTTGAGAGGCTGTCAGGAAGCGCTTAAATGAATTGTCCAGATTTAAATATTTTTCTGACTTTTATGGGTTTTTTGTTGTATAATGTTAAAAAATTGGTGGTAGGTTGAACCAACTGTTGGTGCTGTAGTAGCTGCAGCCATAAGATGAAGAATCCTCGTTCTAACATTTATAACTATGGTTCAATCGGAGCTCCAAATATTGGAACGAGATTTCACCATTTTATTGTTGCAGCTATTGCAGCACCAAATGTTAGTTCAACCCACCACAAAATTTTTAATAGTGTTCTCAACTGATATTGAAGGCCTGGGAAAGAGTCTCGTTTTAATTGGAAAGCTCTGTAATTGCATAAACTAAAACAATAATAAAAAAAAAATGGCTGAACATGTGTAGTCATTACTATGGAATTCATATTCCTGAAGAAATGCTGAGTTTATGAAGTTAAAATACGAAATTTCAGCATGAAATTACACAATTTAGTAATTTATTCCACATATTTTGCGAAAAATACACAAGCTTGGTCAGAAGGCTTTAAGCGTTCCACCAGTATCTAAAAACAGAAGTGCTGCTGTTATCACTAGACGACCGGAAATTTTACTCAAATTTTATAAAACTATTTCACACCAGAATTTTTATTTAAAATTATTTAACTTATTTATTTAACACATTCCTGCGAGTTTTATATTTAATTTATTAAAAAAAAAAATTTCTGGTTCGAATCGGAATATATTCATTTGGTAACGGTCAAAATGACCGCTCATGGTCGTTCTAGTGTTAAAGTAATCCCTTTCATAGCAGTACAGATAAAAGTTAGAAAGTTTACTAGCAATGGCATCGTAATCACAGCAATGGGATGCGTATGATTTCTTCTACTATATATATAAAACACAAACGGAAATTTCATTCCGTTCCTTTATAACTCGAGTACCGCTGAATGAATTTTGATGGAACTTGCAGTGTTCGATAGATAAATTTTCAGGGAAGGTTTTAGTATATAACACAACGTTCTACGTACATTAGTTGTATAATTATGATAGAAAGTTCTGTTATTTTGGCCGAAAAGGTTACCATTGCTAATTTTTTGGCGACCATTATTGTTGCAGAAAGAATTGAAAAGTCTATACATCTCGCAAAATAAAAGAAAACACTGTTGCTAATTTTATTTAAAAAAAAAAAAAAAAAAAGGAAAAAGAGAAAGAAAAGAAAAACAATTTTGATGAGAGATAATATTATAAAACGAAAATATTTAATTTAAACATGATTGGAAATGTTAGTAATGCTTAAAAAAATATTCAATGGGCAAGATTGCTATTGATCGGCATTATTTGGCGATTTATCTTTTTTTTTTTTGGAGATTTTGATTTTACTTTTGACCCCAAACAATTTGATTTTAAGCCAAAAGGTGTTTTTTGTTGCAGAAATAATTAAAATGGCTATACATCTCGAAAAATAAAAGAAAAAAAGTTACAAATTTTATTAAAAAAAAAAAAAAAGAAAGAGAAAGAAAAGAAAAGAAAGAAAAACAGTGTTGATGAGAGATATTATAAAACGAAAATATTCAATTTAAATATGATTGAGAAAGTTCGTAATGCTGAAAAAAATTATTCAGTGTGCTATTGAAATAATATTTGCCGATTTATCTTTTGTTTTTGGCGATTTTGATTTTACTTTTGTCCCCAAACAATTTGATTTTAAGCCAACAGGTGTTTTTTCAAGTGTACGACAGCATTTTTTGGAGGTTTTTTTGGTACTTTTCGGTTAGCCGCGCGCCAGTGATATATATACATGTATATATATCACACACACACATATATATATATATACATATATATCACACACATATATATCTACACATATACATATATATATATACATATATATATACACTTATATGTATGAATATATTTCTCTCTCTCTCTCTCTCTCTCTATATATATATATATATATATATATATATAATATATATATATATATATATATATATATATATATATATATATATATATATATGTGTGTGTGTGTATACACATATATATTTATATATGTACATATATCACTGGCGCCCGGCTAACCGAAAAGTACCTTTTTTATTCAAATGTCAATTATATTAATAGCAATATACTTCTATTTACTTCTACTTTATATATTAAATTTCTTTCTGGCTGTTTATAACTCGAGTTCTGCTGAATGGATTTTCATAGAACTCAAACTGCAAGATAGATAATGTTTCAGGGAAGGTTTTATTGTATAACATATCGTTCTACGTAGCTTAGTTATAGAATTATGGGGAAAGTTCTATAATCAGGTGAACCCGATTATGAAAGATTAGCCTTTTGAAAAAGTTCTACTGGACGGAATTTGATGAGAATTGTATTGCTAGTTGGATGCTATTTTAGGAATGGTTTTAGTGTACTACATATTGTTCTACGTTGCTTAGTCAAACAGTTATGTGTGAAGGTTATATGGTCAGGTGAACCCGATTCCGAAAGATTAGCCTTTTTGAAAGTTTTTACTGAGTGTATTTTTTGCGACTTGCATTGTTAAGTAGATATTTTTTAAGGATGTTTTAGTATATTACATATCGTTCTATGTTAGTTTTAGAATTATGTGGAAAAGTTCTATAATCAGATGAACCCGATTATCAAAGATTAGTCTTTATAAAAACTTCTACTGGATGGATTTTATTAGTTAATTTGTTTGCATTGATAGTCGATAATTTTTAGTGATGGTTTTAATATATTGCATATAGTTTTATCTTTCTTTACCAAACCCTAACTGTAAATGACCAAATAAAAGAGTTGGTCCTTAACAGCTAAAATTTTGACTGCACAATAGAAAATATAATAGCGTAATGGCGTCATTTTTCAGTAATGTGGAAGGATATTCTAGGTAAATATACAGATTGCTTTCAAATACAAGATCAAATTAAACGATATATTTCGTTTGAGTCAAGGTTCATTTGTAGAAACCGACCAGCGCAGCGGGCGTAGCCTGCTAGTTGAAAATAAAATGATTTTGATGTATATAATTATCAAAGTGACGAAAATTGGTGAGAATTTTAAAGTATTCTGCAACAGTGTGAGCACGAGTAGTTTATTCGCGGTTGTATTCTGAGAATAGGAGATTAATAATGTTGCGAAATTTTTTAATTTATCTATATGTCGAATGTCTTTCTGTATTAATTAGAAGAAAATATATAATGTATATAAGTAGATTGGAGTTAAAATTCCACCAATAACATAAAATATGTGAATGTATTTTGTAATAGAAATATTTTTTAGGTGTTATTATTCCAGGTTTTCAATTCTGTTTTAATATAAATATTTTTTAGGTGTTATTATTCCAGGTTTTCAATTTTATTTTAAGTACTCAAAATAATGCAACTAAAGTACTTTTTATTTAGTGCGTATTAATTTAGTCTAATTTTTGTTCTAATTTTCCGGTGTGTGGGCAAACTAGACAAAACATGCACACATCGGATCTTTCCACTTAAGGTGTAAGGCACAGTCGTAAAAAAAAAATAACACCTCTACACTAATTGCCTGTGTGTGCGTGTGTCTGTCTGTCTATCCGTCCATCCGCGATGGCTAGAAAATCTACCGCACCACACGTAGAGGTTTGAAAATTTGGATGAGGATAGTACAAGGACAGGTCTTGATGCACCTCAGGCTCAGATATTTCATTTTTTGATAAGTAGTCGATATATTAATTAAAAACCACAATGAACTCTCATCAAAAATATGTTTTTCTTCTCAAAATGGCGCGCGCTGGCAGTTCCGGAACATTGAAGAACCGAAAAATACGAATGTTAACCCCTTAAAGAAAATCGCGACAGGAGGTCATTTCGCGCCTTCCGGATACACTTTTTTTTTACGCTGAAAGTAACTGAACATCGGCATTTTAGTACAGTCCTTTTTACGCATTCTTGGTACATTTGATTGACATCACCCATAAAAAATCTCGAAACATCCGGGCAACTAGAAGTATTTAAAAAAAAATGTGCAAAATTTTCGCTATGAATATGAACACGCGGGCTTCGGATCATGTTTTTACGACTAAATATCCATATTTTTATACGAAATTTTTACGAAGGCTTCGAAACCGTTATAGTTATAGCTGATAAAAATTTCAGAGTTCGGACGATAAAAACGATTTTTTAATTGTTAAAAAGGACCCGATGCGACCCCCCCCCCCCCCCCACAGTTCTTTTACAACTAAATATCAATATTTTTTCACGAATTTTTTACACGGGCTTTAAAACTATTATATTACCGATAAGAATTTCAAAGAATTTGGAAAATAAGAACTATTTAAAAAATATATATATTATATGACCTGATATGAAAAAAAGTTTTCTTACAAGCGCCTTTACCACAAATTTAATATTTTTTCACGATTTTTTTTACACAGGCTACGGAAACATTATATTTTTAACTCATAAAAAATTCAAAGAGTTTGGACAAAAACGTATATTTTTTTAAGCACTTAATGTACCCGACGACCTCTCTTTTTTGGCATACTTCAAAATTACACATTGGCTCGGGAAATAGAAATACGAAGAAATGAAAAATACCAAACCACATGTACCTTCATTTCTCTTTCCAACAGTGCAATCCGTTTTAAAAAAATACGAATATTAACCCTTTGAAAAATTTCATTTCCGAAAGTCGCTTTTGGCAAATTTTATTTTTTCCCACAAGATTTCGAAGTGACAAAAAAAGTGAGAATAAAAACACTACTTTTTACGACTAAATATCAATATTTTAGCACGAAAATTGTACACAGGCTTCGGAAACATTATAACTCTCGACATTTTCAAAGAGGTTTTTACAATAAGAAATATATATTTTAAGTTTAAATGTATTCGATTTTATCGATGAAAAAATAAATTATCAGTCAAAAAAATAAAATTAGAGACAAGTTTTTATTATAATGTACTAAAGATGAAAAATAAAATGTTTAAGGAGACCAATTGAAATAAATACTTTTTAAAAGAAATAAATTAGTGTTTTCTTTGTGCGAGTGTTTTTTACAGTTTTTATCAGTTCTTTAAAAAAATGGTTATACAATTCTAATCCAGCTTCATGGCAAGAAAAAAAAATCGATCAACTTTCTCTTTGGAATCGAACCCACATCCATTCATACAATGAACGTAATTGAAAGACATTTACCAACCATGCTATGGTTCAATCGAAGAACATCAGCTTATTTCTGAAGCAATCAATGACATTTACGTCATCACATACGCAATGACATTTACGTACCCTTATTGGATAAATGTCCCCCCCCCCTTAGGGGTGGGGGATGCAAATGTTAAATATGATTTTTTACAAAATATTGTATTGTCACCGGAAATACCGCATTCTACCAAAAAATAGGTCAATTATAGCGCAGGAAGTGTGCTGAAATTGGATTGAAAGATTTGAGCCTAACGGACGTGCAATGCAAGTTAAATAGTAGAATGCATCTTGCAAGCCCTTTTTTCGTTTAAAAATATAAAATCATCAAACATTTATTTTAGGTATATTTAATGCTATTATCACGGCCCGGGCGACGCAGGGCGGGTCAGTAGGTCATCGTATAAAAATGATACTGATACCAACTGATTGGGTATTAAAGTCTACTATTAAATGTTATGCATGGATTAGGGTTTGGGAGCCGTCGACACATTAAATATTGTACCAACTTAGTTTTTCAAATAGTAAACCTAAAATTGCACCAGTTTCATATTTCAAATAGTAACAGCCACTTTTGACACTGTATTTGTGTTCCTTGGATCAAATCAACCCCGAAAAGTACACATAGTTTATGAGCGATTCTCACATAAGTTTGGCTTTTAAGTCCCTTAATAATTATTATTATTTTAGTACATATTCTCGATTTTCTTTTATTTCTTATATTATAAAACATGTCATTGCATGATTGTATAACAACATTAACGAGATAAATAAGTGTTGAACGATATTTGGGTTCAAAATGTAGCATTAAATTTCTTACCGTCCCTTGTCCCTGATGCTGATTTTTAAGTTTGGAGCTGTCTGGATAAAATTATTTCAAGAAAAGTAGTTCTACTAAAATTTTTAAGGATATTGGAACTAAGTATGTAACAAAAATTAGGCTGCACACATTTTTATGGCTATTATTATTTTTTGAACTCTGTCCCAGGATTTTAGATTCCTTACCATCCCTCTTGCTAAATTAGGCAGAAAATTACTCCAGACGCAGCGACAGTCTTTTTCAGCTTTTTTCTCAAACAGAACTATACGAGAGGAAAAAAAAAAGGGCTGTAGTTCTTTGGCAGGAAAATTTCTGCTGAAATTAAATTAGCATTTAAATATCAATTTCAAGTATTGTGTCTTTATTGGTAGTCTTACCGTCCCCAAGATTTATTCCTGATCTTTTAGAGGTAAAAAATATGTTATTTAGTTTAATGTAAATAACTGTTGCTAAAAATCAATGAACATTGTGGCTATCACTTAGACTTAACATGACTTGCATAAAAATGGGTGGTAATGTTCCTTACTGTCCCTGTTCTATTTCGCTATTAAATGGATGGTAAGGATCTCACAAGGATAGTACAGTATTAAACATTAATGCAGAACAAAAACATGTTTAATTATAGCAACAGGAAAGTATATAACTGGAAGCTTAACTCATTAATGCCGGTTGGTACGAAAAGTTACCATTTAAGTGATACGAAACTTTTAAATATGAACACCAGTATCTTAGTAAAAAAAAAAAAATCATATTATCTAATGTGAAACTATCAGACATTCAATCAGTTAAAATAACAGTATGGGGAAACTGGTGTCAACTGGTATCGAAGTATTAAAAGAAGTGTAAAATAAGTCTGTGTTAATGGGTTAAAAATGCTATTTTATGAAGGTGAATTTCAGAAGCTTCTTATTCTTGAAAGTTAAAATTATGGGAGAATGACTCTTATGCATTTTATCTTAACTCTTCATAGAGTTATAAAATAAAATGTGTTAGAAGTTTATTCATATACTCAGAGAAAGAAAACTGATTTTACAGGAGAAAGCACCATTAACATTAGTTTAGTTACCAGAAAAATCATATAACAAAGCTGATTACTGTATAATCTAAATTTATATAAAAGGGAGTTTCATATAATTTTTCCGGTTATACTGTAAGTTTTTCTTTTCTGTGGATGCAAACGATGACGGGAAACAGTCCTCCTATACCTCGAATACTAATAAATTGCAGGCACAAAATAGTTCCTCAAAAGCTGGAATTCCATCTTTTCAAAAGCAATTTCGGACATTCTCTGAATGATGCAAAAATGCAAAGAAAATATAGGGAACATATAAGAGGGGGGGGGGGGAGGTTGCTGGGAATATTAATCCCTAGAGATTTTGTCTGCTCAAACCTTTGGAGTTAGTTTCTGAATTGCTCTGCAGAAGAGCTATCAAATCAAAGGTCAGTTGATATTATGAGAATCCGAAAATCATGTAAATGTTGTTTCAAGTTTCTTTCTAGAGTGATTTTTTTTAAAGACTTTTTAAAAGGGAAAGGAAGCTTGCACAAGGTTCTTTTTGCATTACAATATTTTGTCCCATTTATGCAACACTTTTGGTTAATTTCAGTGATGTACACTTGGAGCAAAAATTACTTTGACATGCTTTGATTGTTTTGGTAGAAAGAAAGAGATAACTAGAGTAGTAATAAGGAGGATCTGACGAATACAATAGAAGTAGGCGTGTACACTTGCCAATCAAAAAGGGGGCGTGTCTGATCACGTGCTATAAGAGGGGGGTGAATTTTTTCCCATACTCTTAGATGGGGGGTGATTTTTTGCATACTGTTGAACGGGTGTCTGCCTGTCAATCAAAAAGGGGGCGTGTCCGAACATCAACTATAAGAGGCGGGGTCATATTTTCGTCTGTAGAACACACGGGCGATTTTTTAGGAGGGGGTTGGAAGTGGGGGATGACATTTTTTCTTTGGGTGAATTTCAGTTTCGGTTTTCATTGTTCCGTGTAACAGTATGACGTCATCAAAGGATTTCAATTTAATTTCATAGAATGAAATAACTAAAATTTAATTATTTTTAAATGGATTATTTTTTAATTGATTATCTAGTAATGTATTATTTTTACATGGATTATTTTTAGGATATTAAATGGGGAACCCTGTATATTTATTTAATTTAAATATTAACGAATTGATTTACTTTAAAACTTATTATTTTAATGGAATGATTTTTTTTTTTTAAATTTATTATTAACTTTAGAATTTTACATTGTGAACTGCGTTCAAAAACAAACTAAGGCCTGGATACTCTTGCGCACTTCCTTCTTTTACGTGAAAAGAATTGATTGGGATTAGACATTTTGAACATTACTTCACGATAGTATTAGAATAAATATATTTTGTAAAGACTTTTTTGGGGGTTTTATGAATACTTTTTTCAGACGAACGATTTTAAACTATTTTACTAGTTATGACTGCAAGCATGACACATCGGAACATTGTGACTTTTATTGAGGATTAAGGCTTTTTTAGGAATAAGTTTGTTCCGCTTTCACCTGCATTTTTTTGTTATTAAGAAAACTTTATTCAACATTTATTTAAAGTTTATTTTTTGACAAACCAGAATTTTTGTTAATCCGTATGGCTTTATTCAAAGTTTTTATTTTGGCAATTAACAGAATGCACATTTCATTTGTATTATTATTATTTTTTTTTTTTTTTTGTCGTACCAAAACATACTTTACTGAAACACATTTTCAACTTTATCTTTTATTTTTATTTTAATTAGATTTTAATGAGTTTCTTTTAATTAAAGCTTTTTAGCGAGTTTATTTTTAATTATTATTTTAGAATTTTAAAAACAGAATATACTTTTAATCCGTGTTTAAAGATGTATATTTTTGACAAACAGAACATAATTTGATTTTTAACTGATAATAGAAATATATTTTATATCCTGATCCTATAAGTATTTTTAATTTCCTGAAGATATCTTTTTTCATTTACTGAACCTATAAAAAAATATTTCCTGATCCTAAACCATTTTTATTTCCTGAATGTACTTTAAATTTTTTTTTTACAGAAAATAAAAATATATTTTCAATATTCTAATCTTACAAATATTTCTTAATCATAAAAATATTTTTCTTTTACTGAACATATAAATATTTTTTTTTTAATTTTTAATCATAAATATTTTTTTTCTTTTCTGAACATAGAAATAATTTTTTCCAGAACATATTCCTTTCATTTTTACTAACCATAGAAATAGTCTGGGCCTCTAAATATTTATTTTTATTTTTTAATCATATATATATATATATATATATATATATATATATATATAATATTTATTGAACATAGAAAATATTTTTACTGAACACAGAATTTTTTTCTATTTTTAATTATAAAAGTATTTTTTTCTTTAACTGAACATATAATATATATATTTTTAATTTTACCTATCCGATAAAAATATTTTTCTTTTCTAAACATATTCTTTTTAATTTTGATGAACATAGAAATAACTTTTTTATATTATGATCCTATCAATATTTTTGCCTGAACATATAAAATATTTTTTTTATTTTACTGAAAATAGAAAAAAAAAAAAGAAAGTGGAAATGGTTCCACAGAGTTATAGAATAATTTACACCTGATATCCACGTATTATAAAAATATTCTGTAAATGATAGCAAAGATTGCTTTTGCTCGTCATTAAGTTCTTCTGCAAGTTCATGCGCTTCTGGTACCAAAATAAAGTTCCAAGTGAAATGCACCAATTCTTCAGGTAACAAACTTAGACTTTTTACTCTTTTAAACCACATACATATAGGATTATTTGAATCCATCAAATGCCCTCGGAGTCCGGTCACATGTCTCACGAGGACTTGACCAAAATGGAAAATGTACCCTCTAATTCTGATATGTGGGAAAAGTTTTGATACAGTTTTTAATTACAGCAGTTTTAAAATCACATAGAAACATGGAAACATTTCCTACATGATTGAATTTTTGTTCTAATTTCCTTTTAATTATGCTAAAAAATATTTCATAAATGGGAATGCTAAGGCCTTTCATTACTGCTATTACACATGGAATAGCTTCGTTTTAAAATTTTCCATAACCTTATATAGAATATACTTGAGAGAAACCAGGCGGACATATCTTAAAAGTTCTATCTGCGATCCATGTAGTTGATTCGTATAAAAGTCCTCATCACTATACCAAACACGAGAAGATCCGATGAAGAATATATTAACCACCTTTCATCAAAAAATTCGCTGTCTACTTGGTTGTCTACCTCTAAGTGTTTTTCGGTACTTCTGTGGTAAATTTTCCAGGTCAGTAATCGGAACTGTTCCTACCTCTGAACATCTATAAAATGATCTACAAACTTTTTTATATGAAGGAAGTTTGTTTTCAATTTCTGTTTGCTGTGAATCGCTGAAATTAGTAACTTTCGCACACATTGAAGTGAAGGCTTCCAAGGGTCTTTTCATGCCTTTTTTAAGTTCCATTTTTGTCTGCTGTACTAGTTGTTCTGCTTCAACTCTTGTATCTGTATACGGTACACAGAGTTCATGATGCCCAACATCAGGATCGCTTACAATGAACTCGCCATTATCTGAATGTAGAATATGCAATCTACCTTGTTCTCCAGAGAAGTTGTCCTTTTCACGAATTTTTCGGTATTCTACACAATGCCAATATGATTTTATTTCATTTCCTACTTTTTTAGGCGGTTTATGACGCACAAATAAGTAGGATGCATTACAATGGCATTTTGATCTATATCTAACCATTTGATTAAAATATTTGCTTAACACATATTCCGGTTTACCGAAAGTCATCTTTGAAGTGACACACTACTTTAAATTTCGCGCGTTTAAACTTAGCTCATATATTCACATATATTCTCATATACACTCACATACATTCACACAAGATTTCTTTCGCCAAATGGGGTTACAGGGTTACCAAGTTATAGTTTTCAGTAATTCCAAGTTATAGTTGGCATTTCTCTCCTGAGTCCATCTATATTTGTCAGCTTAAGACGGGAATAGGGGGAGAACAATGCTCATCAAATAACAATGGGCGCCAGAACATCCAACACCCTAACTAAATGGAGAAAAGGACCCAAAAACCGAAGAATATCGAATTAAAAGGGGGCAAGTTATTAACTATTTAGAAAAAGAAACTTCAAGAGCCTCGTACCGGGAGCCAGGGTCTTAACTGGAACGTAGAAATTGGGGAAAAGCTAAATGGAGAAATGGTTTCAAAAACGAAGTGTATAGGATAAAAATGGAACAGGTTATTAACAATTTAGAGCAAAAAATTTAAAGGGGCCCAAGGGGGGGGGGGTCTTAAAAAATAAAAATTTGAGCCTCAGGTGCATCAGGACCTGTCTTGGACTATCCGCATCTAAATTTTCAGACTTCTGCATGCGGTAGATTTCGCTAGCCATCGCACACACACACAGAGACAGACAAACAAACAACTTTTTTTTTAATATTCGTATAGACCAGGCCTGTTCAACCTTTCAGTAAACAAGGGCGCATCTCAGCTGTTGTTAAACAATGAAGGGCGCCATTATTCACATGACTCAAATTGTGCAGCAGTATTATCTCGCTGTAGCAGTAGCAATACACACACGTGATGCAAAAGCGTCTCATACTGGTAGACATAAGGCCGCTATGGTTCAACAGCTCTATTTAAAAATAATTTTCAGAGAAAACATAAATCGTAGTAAATTTCGAATTACACCTTTTCTTGCGAGAGGTCTATCTCATACATTTTTGTAGGGAAATATTCCAAAAAGTTAAATCTCGCCTATAATAATAATAAAAAAAAAACGTGGAAATCAGAGATATTGCTAGGGTTTTTCAGGACGTGAAAATACGCTTAAACTTGTTTTAAAGACGTGAATTTAGCTTGATAAGCACAAAGGCAAAGACAGGCTTAATAGTGACAAATCCATGGGAATGTCCAGAGAGATAGCTTGGAAGAGTTATTATTTATAAAATTTTGTATAGTGTAATTATAATGGTTGAATGTATTATAATTATAATGGTTGAATATAATTGCCAATAGAAATTTTAATTTGTTAAGAAATAAGACTTAGAACAATATCTATTTACCAACCCCTTTTCTCTTATGAAAGTGACATGTGCATGAAAGTTAATTTTTTTCCTTTGTTATATTGACCCATTGGCTGGTTACCATTTTTTGATTGTTTGAGAAACAATTCATTTACCGAAATAATTTCTCACTGTTTTATCGATTTTTTCAACAAATTGACAAAAATTACCTAAAGTTTCAAACGTCTGAAACGGAAATTTATTATTCTCCCTATAAAACAGCCAATGGGTCAATGTAACAAAGGGAAAAAATGAACTTTCATGCACATGTCACTTTCATAAGAGAAAAAGGGTTGAAAAATAGTTTTATTTCTTAACGTATTAAAATTTCTATTGGCAATTATTACCAAATTCAACCATTATAATTATACTATACAAAACTTTATAAATAATAACTCAAATCGTGAAAATACGCATGATTCAATTTTTAAAGAATTACTGGTTTTTAATGCGTGAAATATACTTTCAGAAATCAAGAAAAAATCTCTGAAGCAAATATTAATGGTTTTAAAGAAAGCATCCTTCGAAATGGAATTTTATTTTAAAAAGGATTTTTAACAGAAACCTTCAAAAGGACGCCAAGAAAACCTTCAAAGGGCGCCATGGCGCCCGGGTATAGGCCTGGTATAGACTATCTGTTAAAATCTAAAATCTGTCTAAATTATATGAATTTGTCGCCGTTGTATCGATGGAAAAATTTTCCAACTTTTTTTTTTTACTATTTCCCGTTTTTATGCCTGTAATGTGAATGAGCTGTAAAAACACATAGCCATGTTTTTGTTGGCTCTTATTCTTTTTACGTAAAAAATAATGTAACGTGAATTGAATAATTTTTTAATATAATTTATTAATAATTTTCATAATTAAAAGTATGATTTTGAATTAAAAAAATGCCTAGATTATGTTTTGGTCCATTCATTGTATCCCATTATAAAAGAAACATTTCAATCAGATAAAAATTTTAAAGATATAAATTAAAGTTTATTATTTGGATTTAATATTAGCTTCCTCATATTTTGACCCCTTCTCTAAGAAGATTTAAGAAAAAATGCATAAACTATATACTTTTCCGGGCTGCTTTGATTGCAGTTAACTGAAAAGTATCAAAAGTGAGAGTTACCAATTGAAAAATAAAAGTTGGTGCAATTTTTAATATACAGATGACCCAAATATTGCATTTACATTATGAAAGATGACATTATTTCAATCCTAATGAGACTTTTGTTGTGATTTTATTGTAAACAATCTGCAAATAAAACCGTATTTATGTTTTTTAAGGGGACTATTACCTACCTCAATCGTTTGGTTAAAATTACAATCGTTATTCTTTTTAATATATTATTTTTAAGATGATCTTTGTCCTAATTTAACTTTTTAAGGAAAATATCATATATTATAATACGAGCAAATCTTGTGTCTATGTCTGCGTGTATGCAAATTTTATCTTTAAAAAGGCTCTAACGATTTCGACGAAATTTTGTATCCTACCGTTTTGAGGTACCAGAAGACCACTGAAAAAGGTCATATGTTCGAGAAAATTTGATTAGTGGGTCATTTTGGGGTCACTATGACTCAATGCATTTCAATGGGAATGAAAGTTGAAACAGTTATTAAGTTGTTGAACAGTTGGCAGTACGCAAAGTTGGCGATAATTAGTAAAATGTTTACGACATTGACGAGATTTGGAAGGAAAATCGACTTTTAAGATTACCAATGCCAAAACACATGCTTGGCACCAAATCAAGCGACATTTGGCGAAAAAATTGGCTTTTAGAATCTGAAGGAATTTTCTAGAAACTCACAATATTTGCCGAGATACATGATTTAATTAATCAGCGTCCATAGAGCGTTCTCGAAAACATAATTCAACCAATGAGGGTACATATAACTGATTTTTATATGTTGTAGAGATAATTTATTGTTATATTGAGTTGAAAACAAAGCTAATTTTAACCGCGCATAGCTCGGTCGTCCCCGCTGATTTTAGTGAGATTAGATATTTATTTAAAACTCATACTTTCTCTTTAGCAGTAGAAAGTTGTTTGTTTATTTTGTTATGATATTGCAGAAAGTTATAATCTTTCATAAACCAAAACGTATCAAAAAGAAAGAAAACAAAAAAGATGTATATAGAAAAGAGATCTTTGATTTTGAAATTCTTTTTAAAATATCATTAGTTTCTGATTTACTAACGCCTAGTGATTTTTTTTTTTTGTGTGTGTGTGTGTAAATAGCTGACCCGCCTAGCGTTGCCAGAGCCCGTCAAAAAATAGCACAAAACGAGAAAAAACCTTAAAAATTGCGAAAAAGTCAAAATTTGCTGCCCGAATACCGAATAAAATTTTTTGAAAAGAGAACAAAATTTACTATATTCGGCTAGAAGATATAAACCGGATTCCTTTTTACTAAATGTGGAAAATTCGCAGGGAATCGCGAAAAAAACGCAAAATATCAAAAATCGCTGAAGACAAAATTTACTATATTGGACTAAAAGATTAAAACAGGTTCGTTCCTTTTACGAATGTCGAAAAATTAAAATATCGCTGTCAGGTTCTTCTCACAGGTGCAAGAGTTGAAAGCTATTCTTAAGGGATTAGCATATTGTATGTATTGTATATGTATCTATGGTGTACCGTTAAAGGCGTCCTTAAGAAAAATCTTAATCCGAAGGGTGGCGACTTGGACAGAATGAAAGAAGTATTTCCATTGCAATGTGGTCTTTCAGAGATAAGAAAACTATTGCACTCTTTTGTTTAGGAAGACAGATCCGTCAAGAGGGAGGAAGGGTTGTCAAGGACCCTTGGTAACAGAGGAGAAACCCCGTAGAAAGGAGGGTGCTCTGTAGTTTACGAGAGAGAGAAAGTTAGTTCTAACGTAGGAAGCGAAGGTGTAAGGTCGTTCAGAGTAGGAGCGCTGAGACCGGAGTGAGTTCGAACGCAGGATTGGAGTGTGTGAGATTAATAGAAATCTCGGTTCTGAATAAATGAACGTAGTCTAGCGGTACACGTAGAGAGTTTTCTGTAATTGTTTTGATTTAGTGTTAAACCGGATAATTTACATCCGAGTTTAAATGTAAATAGTGTTAATCAATTGTTACTTTAACTTTAATTGAAAGAGTTAGGTTTTTCTTGAATATACATCAAGTATCGTGCCCGATATCACGTTTTCATATCGGTGGTGGCAGCATATCAAAAGACCGGATTTATTTCGAAGTTGTGTGGACGGAGAAGTGGAATCCGACAATCGCTTTATGAATTCTGAATAAACTTTATTAAAAAGAGGACAAAATTTACTACTTACAAATTACTTACAAAATACTTACAAATGTTTTTGGCTAAAAGTTTAAAATCGGATTTCTTTTTACTAATGTGGAAAAATCGCCACAAAACGCAAAAAAAATCCGCTAAAAATTGCTGAAAATTCGAAAATCGCAGACGACAAAATTTACTATATTAGGCTAAAAGTTTGAAACCTAATTCTTTTTACGAATGTCACAAAATCATAGCGAAACGCGAAAAAACGCTAAAAGTCACATTAAAAATTGCTACAAATATCAGAATTGCAAAATACCAGAGGGCAAAATTTACTATATTAGGCTAAAAGTTTAAAATCGAATTTCTTTAACAAACGTAAAAAAAAAAAAATCTCCCCGGAACTTGAAAAAATGCTGAAAATAACATTGAAAACATTGAAAATCGCATTAAAAATTGCTAAAAATTCAAAACTTGCACAGGACGAAATATATTATATTAAGCTAAAAGTTTCAAATTGAATTCCTTTTACGAATGTTAATCGCTGAGAAAAAAAAATTACTACAGTGTAATAAAAGTTTGAAACCGAATTCTTTTATGAAGGTCAAAAAATTGCCGCGAAAAGCGAAAAAATGCTAAAAATCAAATTAAAAATAGCTAAAAATTCAAATATCGTGGAGGACAAAATTTACTATATTAGGCTGAAAGTGCGAAACAGAATTCCTTTTATCAATACTAAAAAATCGCCGAGGAATGCGATAAAACGTTAAAAATCGCATTAAAAAATTCGCGAAAAGTTCAAAAATCGCTGTACGAATTTCGAATAAACTGTATTGAAAAGAGGACAAAATTTACTATATTGGGCTAGAAGATTGAAATCGGATTCGTTTTAATAATATAAAAAATTCGCTGCAAAACAAAAAACTTTCAAAATCGTATTAAACGTTAAATTAAAAAAGAATCAATACAAAATAGAAAATGGGGTTTCGAGGTTCATAACATGGAGGCATACTTTCCTACCGAATTTTGTAACTCTGCGTGCAGCGGTTTCTTCAAAATATAACCGACAGACAGAACTTCTTTCCTTATTATTATACATTTCTTTTATTAATATATATATAATGACTTCATTATTTCTTTTCTACACATCTTTACAACATAGTTTGTTTACGAATAAAATATGTGTAATTAATTTACCAAACTGATTTTTTCTTAAGGAGCATGGAAGAAACTCGTTCTTCGTATTCTAAGATCTATTCAGAGCTACTGTGGTAAGATAAGAAAAGTTATCTTTAACTTGCGTCATCATAGGCTTAGACTAACCCTGCTTTTCCGTGATTGTTTTTCTTTTTTTTGTTCTTTATATTGTGAATTTTAACCCACTCTTCCGGGAAAATCGATGTAGCAAACATTTATTTGAAATTTTTTTTTGATATCTTTCTTGTTTTATTATTTTTTAAAAATTATTATTGTGTCATTTACTTTTCAGATTTTCTGAAACAGTATTTATATTGTATTGTTAACAGTATTTATTAAACTTTTATTCTCTCGCATATTTTCAAGTTGTTGTCCACTGGCTAAAATGTTAATGAGCAAACTTCGTATCTAGTTAGTTCTTGAAAGTAGGTCAATGGATCCTAAAAATCAGTAGAAGACGTAATTGTTTTTTATAAGGTCGTTTGTGTTATGCCTGTGAGTAGCACGTCTAATTTGTAAATCAACTCACAAAAGTTCGAAATCACTTTCTGGACGTTCTTTGAAGCATTTAAGGACATGCTTCAAATATTTAATGGATTACTGCAGCAGTAAAATATTAATAATATAATAATAATAATAACAACAGCAATAAGGAGTTACTCTCGATATTAAAATTCAATAACTATTTTTGATTTAAATTTGTATGCAAGAATGTCATAGGCCCTTCACGGGCCGGGCCTTACTTTTTTCTGCAGGCTCGGGTCAGGCCAGACTTTTTTCCGCGCAAAGCCGGGCCTGAACTCTATTCTTCCTAGAGGTCTGCACAGGCCGAAATTTTCAGGCTCTGTCCCGACGCAGCCCGTATGAAAATCATTGGCTCGTGCAAAAATCACTAAACTGAGGCCCAGCACAACTTTTTTTGAAAAAAAAAAAAAAGGGCATAGATTTTTAAACGGCCACTAATCTACAATTAAAATTCTTTTTAAAGCGTAGTACATACATTTCTAAGCAAAAAAATTAAAGTACAGTAAAACCTGTAAAATCGATCCTGTCTATGACGGAAATCTGTCTTAAACGCAAAAATGTCTTGATCCGTGCAAAATGAATATAATAATTCTTGCAAAATGAATATAATAATCCGTGCGAATACATATAAAAGATAAAGCAGGAGCAACAGACGATGTACCTGCTAAGAATGAAACCTGTCTATAACGAATTTTTCTTCTCTGACTGAATCTTCATTTGAATGTAATTGTCTAAAGTCAATTTTTTAAATCAGTGTTTAAGTACGTAATTCTCTAAGTGGTCATTAATATTGTGGCTTATTTGTATTTCATGCATTTCAAACATAATCCGAAAATAAAATCTATCTCAAGTAAGTGTGCTTTTTGAATAAATTGTAGGATAATGTTGCTTCAGAAATACGGGCATGTTTTGTAGAAATTCAGTCGGACCGGGCCGGGCTCGAGCTGAGATTTTAACTTTTATTCCGGATTGGGCCAAAAAAAAATTGTACGGGCCGGGCCGTGCTCGGGCCGAACTTTTAACTTTTGTACAGGGGCGGTCCCGGGCCTGGAAATTTCAGCCCGTGCAGCCCTTTAGAATGTCATACACTCTGTCAGTTTTATAATTATTTCATTTATTTACTAGCAGACCCGTTCGGTGTTGCCCGGACCCGTGATAATAACCTTAAATATTACATAAAATCAATGTTGAATGATTTTATAGCGAAAATCTTTCAAACGATCCTAACAGGTCTTAATTTCTAACAAAAAAAAAAAAAGTACTGACGCTCTAATATTCTGCGGTAATAACAACTTAGGGTATCACCCGCATATTTATATTTCATACATTATTCGCAAAGTACTATAAAGCAATTTCGTCTTCAGCAAATGTTGACTATATGTATATGAATTTATATACAGGGTGTTCATAAAGTCTTTCCCTGATTACAAGAAATTATTACGAAATAACTATGGAATGTAGTACTGTAAAATTTTTATTATGGAAAAGTCATGTTCTTAAGTTTTTTTTAGTCCGACATCAAATTTCCTGGAAGATGGATCGGTCGGGATGGACCAACACCATGGCCTCCTCGTTCACCCGATATTACTCCCCTAGATTTTTTCTTTTGGGGGTACATAAAGGACAGAGTGTTTGCAACACCAGTAAAATATATGAAACACTCAAGGTCAGGATCACAGATGCTGTGTCTAGGGTGACAGCCCAAATGCTGGGCAATACGCGGCAAGAATTGGAATACCGCCTTGACATTCTTCGAGCTACCAAGGGTGCTCACAGCAAAATTTACTGACGTAAGTAATTATATTAAAAACTTCATAAATATCTTTACAATATATCGAAACAAGCATATGCCTAATTATATTAGTTTTTCTGCAATAAATTATTGTAATCAGGGAAAGACTTTTTGACCACCCTATATAATAAAATCTAATAAATGGAGCGAGCTAAAATATGAAAATCAGGAGTGGGGAACTTTCAGAAAATCCTACTTGCTAAGGATTTCTTTGTATTAACTAGCAAAACATAACACACAGCGCTGTTCCGCTGGGCTCCGGAGCGCAGTTTTTATAAGCTCCGGTGAATTCCGACTAATATTTAAATATTCACTAAAATAAAAGAAGTACTGGAGGCGCAAATTAAGCACTGGATCAAAATGCTGGGGGCGCCACTGCCATATAATCCTATGGGATGTCGTCCTCAATTTTTCAATTATTACTGTAACTTTTTGAGTTTTCACGATTGTTCACTGGTCTTTCTATATGAGTTGCCCTATCGTATTGACTATCAAATCATGACAAGAAATCTTTGCTGTAGTTCGCGCATGCGCAGTTAAAATTTATTTCATAAAAATACCTATGTCTCATTAAATATTCAATACATTAATATTTTAATCACAGTATACTATTTCTACGATTTTTTGTCAATTTTTTGGAAAGCGCTGTTAAATTCGGCCGAAAACTCTGCGTGCTATAAAAAAAACCTTTTTGAATTTTTCACAGAAACGTTAACATCTCCACGAATATACGTGCTAATGCTTACACAAATGCACACAAATGTTGAACAGGACCTATATAGTCATTTGCTACAGTGACAGACCATTTTTAGCATTTTTTATTAATTGGGTGATCGAAAATATTATTTTATTATTAAAATTATTATTGCCCTCCCCCCCCCCCCACCCCAATTGTCCTCGCGACAAAATGTTTATTGAAAAACATAAAGTCAAACATGTTCTTATGTCGTATATAAATTTTTGTGTAAGGTAAACCACACGTTTTTACTGAATGGTGTATAAATATTTATGTAAAATTAAACTTTTAAAAATACATCAAATTGACGTTTCGGTCAACTTCTATGACCATCTTCTTCAGAATATGATGTTAAGTTAAATACACTTAGAAACAAAAGACAATCATCTTGAAATATAATTCACACAACTAACTAACGCCTATAATATAGGTACTGCGTTATATAGTTTTTGGTTAAATTTGGTTTATTCGTTCGAAAAATATAGAACATTTTATTTTAAATCATAATGCTTTTCAATGGGAAGTCAGACGATTTTTTTAATTTTAACATTCACCGAAAAGAGAATCACGCATTGGGATAATTGTAAATGCTAAATTATGGATGCTAAATTTAAGAAATGGAGATCTTAATTTAATCCGATCGCTTTGAAAATTTGCCAATATATTTATTAGAATTTCAAAATTAATTGCATAAATTATTGGGAAATTTTACGCATTAATTTTAAAGAAATGAAACAAAAATTTCCAATGCATTTCTTTTTTTTTTCTCTTTTATTAAATGGTTGCCAAGCAACTATGTTTCAAAGAACATCAACAAAATAAAGTTAATCGCATTATTTTGACGTGAAATTTTATTAACAAAATAGCTAATTTTTGGGTGATTTAAGTTTTTAATTTGCTTTTTCTAATGAAATAGATAGATTAATTTTAACTACCAAAGAAAGATGACCAAATCGGTTTTCCAAACGAAAATTATAACAAGAACGAAAAATCATGCATCAAGCATAGATTATGTAACACTTTCCAACGCTTCCAAAATAATTTTTCAAATCATACCGTTTAATAAGCTGAAATATAACATCTAAGTAAACAATTTGGAAAACGCATAACATATTTAAAAACATAATTTCAAGAATTTCCAACGTATACAATATTCGGAAAAATATCCGAATACTTTTATTCAGCCCTGTATATGATCTATAGATTTGTATATATACTACATAGGATGCTAAATTTTAGTCCAGTTAAGAAACGCGAAGCACAGTTTAAAATTCTCCTTCTGGAGTTTTTGTCAATAAACGGAAATGTGTTCGCAAACTTTTGTGCTTCCCTGTATATGATCTACAGAATTTATACACACCACGTAATAAACAAAAAGTGAGTTAAATTTAAAATCGCGTTCAATAACTTAAAACGCACTTCCAGGAATTATTGTTAACAGACAGTAGAGAATTCTTTTGTGTGTCCCTGTAAATGAACGATGACTGCTATACACACACTATTCTGCAGTAAGCCTCTTGTAATGCACCTTAGTGATATATATATAAATTTCAACGCGTTTAAAATAGTGAAACATTATTTAAATAAACCGCAAATGATTTTTCCCCGTAGACCGTAATGTAACGGAATTCTTTTGAGTGTCCCTGTAAAAGAACTATAAGTGCTACACACTTCATTTGAAATAGGGAACGTGCTATAGATAACGACAATAACATATAAAAATTGCAAGGCAATCCGAGCATATTTACGGGAGTTAGAGCACGGACAGACGGGCAGACGGCCAGACGCAGACGGCCAGACAAACCGAAGTCATAAACACTTTTCAACTAGGTTGGAAAGTGTTAAAAACGTTGAATGTGTAAATTGAATATAAATCTCATAAGAGGAATTTACATTTGCATAAATATATTTAATACACGAAATTTTATTCAATTTCAGCAACATATAGTTGCTGAAGCTATAGTTGTTGATAGTTAGTGGTTGAAAAATAAGTATTGTTTTAAGGATAGGATAAAATCTCCTGTACAAAGAGATGGTTAATTTAACGAAATTACAATAGTAAATGCACTCAGACATATACTCGAATAATGAAATAGTACAATTACTGGAAATTGATAATATAAAATTAAAGTGACAACAGGGGGTTCAGGGGGCTCTGCCCCCCTGAAGGAATGTAATCTTATTCTGAAAAAAAAAAAAAATACAGTAATAAGTAGTTAATCCTATCATTTATCCAACATAAAATTGTGTTTAGTGTGATACTTCTAAAATTTTCGGCACTTTCAATAAATCTTATATTCTTATAAACGCATAAATAACTTTAAAAAATCTAATTTTAGGCTATCAAATATTATGCAGATTATATTAAAAATTAATGAGATTAATATGAACAACGATTTGTAGAGCTGACGTTGAGGCCTTGATCTGTAGATTTACTAGTTTATTTATTTTTTTTAATTTTCATTTCGTACTATCGAGATGGCCAATCAAATGTGATATTTGATTTCGTTGAAAGCTTTCTGGTAGCTTTTTGCCGAAACGTCAGTGAAGGCTCACTGTGGAGACGCGAAAAGTTTTTGGTTTCCGTCTGTTTGTTTGTTTGTCTGTCTGTTCCGCGATAACTGCCGCAAAAATTATCCGATTAGGTTGATTTTTGGTAGTTATGTTGGAGAGGTACCTGGAATTAGCTGTATAGTTTTTAGTTACATTTGGTTCATTCGTTCGAAAAATATAGAACATTCCTTTTTAGGTCATAATGCTTTCCTATGGGAATGTAGACTATTTTCAAATTTCATTTTTAACTGAAATGAAAATCGCATATTTGAATAATGGATTTCAACGTAAAATTATGGATGCTAAATTTAAGAAATGGAGATCTTAATTTAATCCGATCGCTTTGAAAATTTGCCGATACATTTATTAGAATTTAGAAATTAATTGTTTAAATTATTGGAAATTTTTTTGCATCTGTTCGGGAAATATAAAACTTTTATTTTCATATTTTTTACAAATTTTAAAATGCATTTATTTTTACTTTGCTCTTTAATTTATCAGTTGTTTAGCAACCATATTTCAAAGAATATCAAAATAATAAAGTTCAAGTAACTCGCACTATTTTGCTGCAATACTTTATTAGCAAAATACATTATTTTCAGGTGATTTTAGTATTCTATTGACAAAAAAGAGAATTTATTTGATACAAGTTGTCATTTAACTATTATAGTATGATTACCGAAATATTTTTTTCAAAACGAAAAATACAAAACGATTGAACGTGTAATATGGATTCAAGTCTCCTAGTGTGAGTTTACATTTGTATCTGTATATTTCTTACATGAGATTTTATTCATTTTCTGGAACAGATGTGAATGTTTCGTCGTTGAAAAGTTAATATAATTTTAAAAATAGGATAAAATCACTGGTACAACAAGGTGGTTAATCTAAAGAAATTAGAGTAGTAAAACGATCCTGAAATATTACAATTACTGGAAATTGAGAACATAAAAGCTATCACAAAAAAATACTTTATAGCGCCGAATCACATTTGCTATGTAGTGAATTGGCAGTGGGCACGATTATGAATGAACCCAATAGGTTTAAAAGTTTCCAAATATGCCTATTCTGGGGAGATTTTAGTATGCTATTGCCATCGAGTTAAATCAGGATGTACTTAGATAAAATAAATATTATAGAATGACCAACAAAAGTGTTTTTTCGAAACAAAAATTGCAATAACGTTACATTTCTAAAATAGATATAAGTGAAAATAGTAGATTCAGTTTACATTTTATAAGTTGTGTTTGTACATGATATATTATTCAACTTATCCATCAGATGCAGGTGTTTCGTGGTTGGCAGGTAAGTAAATATTGCTATTTGAGTATTAGGATAACATGAAATTATTTCCGAAATTGTTGCTTATCTTAATAAATCCACTATGTTGAACGAAATCCAAGATATACTAGAATCATTCACATAATCAATAGGAAATCACGGATATAAATTTAATAAGATTACGGGGGGTTCACAGGGGCTCCGCCCCCCTGAAGAAATGAATATTTTTATCTAAAAAATTACAAGAATAAGAAGTTCATAAGAATTTCAGAATATCATTGCATAAACCGTGTTTAATTTAACGATTCTAATTTCTGAAACCAACGAAGTATTTTATATGCCTATAAATATGTATGCTATGCAGTATAAAAAAAAATTAAATTTCGGATTGTAGGATGCTAAATAATATGAAAAGTGAGATTAAAAAACAAAGACTTTTAGAGCTGACGTTGAGGCTCCTGATCTGCAGATTTACTAGTAAGGTATGGCACATTGAATTATCTTGTTAGAAAATGAATTTTTCACATCCGAAAAGCAACTATATGCCAAAAATTGTGTTTATAAAATGCTGATGTACACTTTTAAGTTTCTTTTCTTAGAAACAATAACTAGATTAATTTTACCTTGAGCTGACAAAGCATCCCAAAACATGACTGCTCTTCCTTTATTTTGACGGCTTCATGCAACGTTTCTATTCCAAGACAAATCGTGCCAGTATTAATGTATAACGTCAGACGGATAAAATTGGTTCAATCTTGTTGGGCCAAAATTTATATGTTAATAGTTTGCGTGTGTTGAAATATATGTATGTTAATAACACGATTTGTGGAGGAATAGGAACGTTGCATAAATCATAAAAAAAGGAGGAAAAATAAAGGAGAATCAGTGATGGTTTGGGACTATTTTTCTATCCTAAAAAGATGAACTCAAAAGCGTACACTTGTATTTTAGAAACACTTTAGAAACACTTGTATTTTAGAAACTTTTGGCATATAGCTGATTTTAGCAGGTTAAAAATGCATTTTACAACAAAATATTATTATTCATTGTGCTAAATTTCAAAAGCTACGAAAAATGTTTCAGTGATAACAATATTCCATTATTTGATTGGTCACACGTCATGATATAAAAAATGAATGGGGTGCAAAGGTGAAAATTTTTTTTAATGTTAATGGCAAGCAATATTCTTGCGTTACAAATCTTGAGGAAACTATTTACAATCCCTGTATTCACATCATAATTATCAAATCTTCTTCCAAGTACGTTGAATCGTATGGCTGAGTGTCTCCAAAATGAAGGTGGTGACATTTCTTATTAAAATTATATCTACTCGAACTTATAAGCAGCGTCCTTATAATTCTTACCATTGAATAATTGTAATATTTTTTCTTATTTCATATTTAAAAAATAAAAAAAATAAAAATGAGCAAGATTTGGATTATAAAATACATATTATATAATGTTTATTAATACTTACAATTGTGTGAAATTTATGATTCTTTGAATTTTGAGTGTCCTTATAATTTTGGCTAGGGTTGTAGTTTTCGATTTTTTTTTTTCATTTCTTTTGCACCCCACTTCTGAAATTTCGCGTCCCTTTTTGTGCTCTACTGGCTGAGAATGTTTTCTTCTTAACGAAATAATCTTTATGAAGAATTTTTAACGAAATAAGATGATTCTTCTATTCTTTATATTTTTAAGAAGCATGTAAATCCCACCAACTGTGCTTTATTATTATTAATTCTTGTTATTTAATCCTTTCATCATCGCGTTGACATATATGTCCCATCAAAATTTTTATTTCGTTGATGGCGTATATTTATCGTTAACATATAAAAAGAGTATAAAATTGAAATTTCAGTAATGCACAAATATATAGTTACAATGTTTCTAAATCGGTTTTTTCATTTCTTTTTTTCATGTATAACGTCATGTATAATGTATAACGTATATGATGTGTGGATATATATATATATATATATATATATATATATATTCGTAGAACATATTTAGTGATGAAAGGGTTAATTTGAAATGAATAAAATGTCTACAAGGGTAAACGACATCATGTGAACGTGAAATTGAAAAGTATGCCGTTAGCCGTACGTTTAGAAAAAATTCTCTCTCTCTCTCTCTTTTTTTTTTTTTTTTTTTTTTTTTTTTTTAATGTGGTGTGTTTAATAGGATCTCTATCAAAGTAAATGTGTCGTTAAAATTACACATCGGAAGGGCATGCAGCGTAAATAATGGTGCTTTGATCTTGAGTCCGGAAATAGCTTTTCTGTGTGATTCATGACTTGTCCGGCTGAGTTCAATATCTTATTTGCGAATCAAATAAAGAACAGAAATCTTTTCTTCAGTTACAGTTTTCGTCCTTCTTTCGAAAGCGAATCAGATTAAGAGCATTTCAACACATTGCAAATACACTTGCACATCGTCTGGCTAACGTGTGGATGGTTGATTTGAGTTGAATGAGCTAAAAGATCTGAAGTTTTATTTTACTACTTCACTGTAAAAAATTTCCGGGAAAAAATGGTGGCATTAAGATGCCACGGCTTTTTGCTGTTACCTTTCACAGCAAAGTAGTGAAACATTCCAATTTTTCCGAAACATTCCGTAATATATACTCCGAAACCTTTCATATCAAAATACTGAAATATTTCAGCGTCACGACACGCTTTTTTCTGAAACCTTTCATGTCAAAATGCTGAAACATTCCAACTTTACGGCATTGGAATGTTTCACTACTTTGCTGTGAAACGTAACAGCAAAAAGCCGTGGCATCTTAATGCCACCATTTTTTTCCGGAACATATCAAAATACTGAAATGTTCCAGTTTCACGGATCATCTTTTTTCAGAACTTTTTTTTTTTTAATTCGGAAAATATTATTTTTTATTTATCAGGTAACAAAATCGAAGCTGTACAACAAAAATATATTAATCGAAACTCATGACTAAACATATAAAAAATATTTGCGAAAACTGAAGTCCGAGCTCGGTCTTGCTGGTAAAAATTATATTTTTAAAAAATGCAAACTCTATTTTTATTTCTTTATTAAAATCATAAGTTTTTAGAAAATATAAAATTTCCTTTTAATCAATTTTTTTCTGATTTGATAATTTACATCTTTGCTAGAACATTCGATAAGCAATACTAAAGATGAGAATGAAACGTGTAAAAACTTCTTTTATGTGTTAAATTTTTTTCTCCAAATTTTACATAATAAAATGAGAGAAATAGTACATCACACTTATTTTGCATATATCATATTTTATAAATAGGGAAGGAGGGACATTAAATATTCTTAAATTATTTCAACTGCTCCCTAAGACACAAATTTATTAAACTAATTTTGTTTATAATTAATTATACGATAAAAAAAAGACAGTACTGTATGGTTTTATCAACGGATAAGATTTTTGAAAACAATTTAGATTAAAAAAAATTATATTTTAACAAATTACAATAACTATTGGAAAAATGTCCCAAAAGCTTAAACTATTTTTGAGTTATAGCGGCTTCCACAATTATGATTATGCCAAGGTTGCTGTTTTGATTTCGCCAAGATCATCGCAGAGCTTATATATGCATCCTATATACGCAAATATATATTCCAAACACTCCTATATGTGCCACATACGTCATTATACACATATTATTTACGTCTTATATGTCGCATATACATCATATACACATGTCATATATATACATCATATATGCATCATATAAGACTATAACTTGGCCACATACGTCAAGAAATATTATCTATATATATACATCATATATTATTATGTCATACATGCTTTATAATTTGGCGATAAATCATCTTGGTCGCTTGGCGATTCATCCTTGGGGGCCGCTATAACATGAAAGTACCAAATTTACAATATATTAATGAAAACAGAAACAAAAAATTTATAAGACGATTTCTTCTCATCCGACGTCAAATTTTGAATTCGGCTTTTTTTCATATCTTACAGTTTGCAACTATCCTTTTTGTAACTTTAACATTTTTGTAACGATTTTATGCATTTCTATTGCCTATTCAAAGAAAAATTCTTCTAAAGTTACAGAATATCGTTAAAAAAAATTCTAAAGTTACAGAATTTCGTTAAAAAAATTTCTAAAGTTACAGAATTTCGTTAAAAATTCTTCTAAAATTACAGAATTTCGTTAAAAACACGTAAAAACGCTTAAAAAAAATAAAGTGACGACGTCAAGAGGTCCATTCTCGACCGAAAACAACAACCTTTTCCCCAATGGTTAATCACATAAGCTTAATGGTGTATTTAAAGGACATTTTAATTAATTTATAAATTAAAGAAAGTAAAAAAACTGATTAATAAAATATATAAATTTTTGAAAATTTCAAAAGTTGAACATGGACTTGATTTTATTACTCATTTAAAAAATACATAAATAAATAAATAAAAACACTTGTAGCATTAACATTTCCTCTACGATTCCAAATGCATTAATCCTTTGAAGGACACCGATATATGTCAAAAGTACGATATTTTACAACCAGTATTTTTCTATAATAATTTTTACGTGTAAAATCTCCAAAATATAAAAGCAAAAATTTCTATTCGAAAATACTTGTGGCAAATTTGTGAATTTTTGGTGTTTGCGCCATGCAAACGGCACCAAGTTAAAGGGTTAAACAAGAACGGAAAATCATGCGTCAGCCATAGATTATGAAACACTTTCCATCACATCTAGAAAACTGTAACGAAACTTCACCGTTAAATGAGGTGAAAGAAGATATCCAGTTTTAGCATTTACCTTCCATAGTCAAAAAGTAGTCAAATTATATAGTGCAGCCCTGTATATGACCTATAGACTTGGATATAAACTATATAGCATGATAAAATTTAGTTCCGTTAGAAAATTCCCATTTAGCAATTTTCGTCAATCGATGGAAATGCACTCGAAATCTTTTGTACAGACATGTATATTTTGTACTCACCACATATTAACCTAAACTTTTATTCAAGTAAAAAACGAACAAGGCAACTTAAAACTCACTTCCAACAGTTACCAACCATAAACGACAACGTATCTTGTTCTTTGCGTAGCCATGTATATGAATTTATTTATATTCCATAAACTTCTATTAGTATTCTAAATATAGTTGAGCAGGAAAATGCGTAACACAATTAAAGATACCCTTAAGCAATTTACTCTCAAAGTTAGAAATACTTACGAATTTTTTTTGTATAGCCCTGTATATGATCAACAGAATATATACACACCACGTTCTAGGCAAACATTTAGTCAAACCTAAAAATCCAAACCAAAATTGAAAACGCATTTATTGACTGTAATTATCGAACAAAGATTGTAACCGAATTCTTTTATGTGTTCGTGTAAATGAAATATAAACGCAATGCACACCATGCTATTCAGGGAGCAATTTATAATGCATCTCAGTAATACATATATTTTTCATTATGTTTTAAATATTGAAACATCATTAAATTACATGGCAAACGATTTTTTCCTGTAGAACCTTGTGTGACAGAATTATTTTGTGTGACCCTGTAAATGAATAACGAATGCTTTGTACACCCTATTTTAGAAAAAGCATGTTTTAGTGCGCTACATAATTGTATATCAATTTCATTATGTTTCGAATGGCGTAACATCATTAAAATGCACTTGAAACGATTTTTTCTCATTGACCGTCAATGTAACTGAATACTTTTGATTGCCCCTGTATATAAACTATAAATGCTACACACTTAATTTTCAACAGGGATCATGCTATAATAAGTGCCAATCATGTACAAAAATTTCAGGTCAATTCGAGTATATTTACGATAGTTAGAGCACGGGCATACGGCAGACAAACCGAAGTCATAAACACTTTTCAACTGGTTTGGAAAGTGTTAAAAAGCTAAATGCAATTCTATATAATTTTAAAAATAAATTATGATGTTTATCTTAAAAAGTAAATTTCATAATGTTTAAAACTTATTAATGCATTATTCGTATTAAATAGTAGAAAGCTTATTTGAAAAGAAAATTGAAAAATTTTACTTATCTATACATTTTAATAAAAAGCATTTTCTCAATTGGCTGATACATTCAGTTTTTATTACAAAGAATAATTATTTCATAATTAGACATTATAAAAAATAATTAATATGCTTTTTTCATTCAGTGTCTTATTTAAGCAATTAAATTTTAAAGTTTCGTATTACAGATAAAATAAAATTCAAATAATAAAGCATAAAAAGTTTTAAATTAGCTACTTACTTTATCGGTTGATATCCAAACAAAGCATGGCATTTGTTCAGATTGCATTTGTCTCTACTTACCTAGGCAGCTGTTTTTTATTCTTCTTTAGTAATCAAAATGGCTAATGGAACATAAAACATGAAGCACGCATGCGCAGAATGTAGTTTACGGAAAAGTTGAAACCTCTCAAATATATGACACGAATTATTGCCGTAATTGACGTGGGACATAAAGAAATTCGAAATTCCGGTAAAATATGCGAAATGTTTCAGGATAATCTCTTGAAACGTTCCGAAAATTTTTTACAGTGTTAATCTGATATATTTATTATGATTGTAATTAAACGTCGTAGATTATTATTATTACAGATTGTTTTAGACTGCGCGCGCGCACGTGTGTGTGTGTGTGTTTGTGTGTGTTTGTGTGTGTGTGTGTGTGTGTGTGAGAGAGAGAGAGAGAGAGAGAGAGAGAGAGATGGGTAGGGGGGGGATGGAGGGGAGAGAGTGAAAAAAAACATGCCTAAAAAATATATATGTCGATGACACTATATAAATGATTTGCTGTATATTCTTTTACACGTGAAAACATGTGCGATATGTAATTAACAAAAATAAAACCTACCTCAAAGGATTGTTTCGTACCTTCATGTTTGTGGCAACCCTATTTTGTTTTCCACATTACAATCTTGCTCAGATCGGGTCGTCGGGTTATACCTGGCCCGAGCCTGAAAATCTTATATGAAGTCAACCCGAAGCCTCACCTGAACCGGACGCATTTAAACCAGAAAAACAAAAGAAACAAAATTAATCCATATTTTAATGCAATTAATGAAAAAAAAAACTCTCTATCTCTAATATCAATTTTATTTTTTATTTAGAAAAATAAACAAATTACCAAATCCGACCGGCAAGAACCAAGACCCAACTCGAAAAGTCAACCCGATCCGCAACGAAAAAAAAATATTGCTAACCCTACTCGACACTCGATTCGGGTCGGGTTCGAGTAAAATCTGGTTAGACGACCTAATGCAGGACACTAATCTATATTCATTTTAAATCTCATGGTTGCCAATATCGCTTATTTTGGCGCGCAGTAGAAGATGATATTTTAAAGTTTTTGAGGTGTCCCTCTAAAAAAAAAAACTAAATGATACGATGACTATTTTAAAAATGTAAAGTGTACATTAACATCATACTCAAAATTCGTGACGTTTGGTCAATTTTTATAAAAGTTAAAGCCGGCCACCCAGCCAGACTAACAAATATATCATTTTTAGATCCTAATGTTACATATTGAAATAGGGCCATCTGCTGAAAGATACCTTTTCAGTAAAAATAAAAACAAGTATGAAAATTGAACCATATGTTCATAAGTTAGGCGCAGGACCGTACGAAGAGAAAACTGCGCCCGGGGCAAAGTGTCAATTTAGCGCCCCCTCCTCCCCAATTCTTTCTCTTTGTGTCACAAAATTGATAGTGCAGTAACAAAAATAAATTCTATTGAATGAATATTTCGCGTTTATTTTGTTAATTTAAGAGATTTAATTTTATTTCAGAAATTCCAAACAATCAAATAACATAAGAGAAAATTGCTTCTTTATTTGGTAAAGAAATCATAATGGTTTGCGACAGAAAGAAAAAGAATGACGAAGAGAAAAAAAGAAATTCCCCGGAAAATGATCGACGGCCAAAAAATTAATAAATAAAAATATAAAACCCTGGTTGGTAGTATAAATTCGGTGCCCCTTCAATCCTCGCGCCCGGGGCGAAGACCCCTTTTGCCCCCCTCTTTGCACGGCCCTGATTAGGCGTGGATATACAGAAAAAAAAAATGCAACTTAATTGTATAACCTCCTTCGTTGTAAGTCTGTTAAAAATTAATGATACTCATGTCCTTAAATTGGATCTCTATATGCCTGTCAAGTATGTGTATATTCAAAATATCCTTTTAAATAGCTAATGAAGATTCATTCATTCATGAGTCATCTATTATTATTCTAGAATGATATGTTCCTTCATCTATTGGGTGATTATTATTTTTTTAATGCAACCCAAGGCAGATTTTTCTGAAACCTGTTCTAATCAAAATCCCTTCTATTCAGCTATAGAGAAGTAAAATAAAAATAAAATAAAATTGGCCATGAGAATTGAGATGGCTATGAAAACTCGAGATTTGTACAGTAGCATTAAGTCCAACATGCAAATTAATCTTTGCTAGCAAATTCTCATGTAGAAATAGCAAAAAGGAGAATCCATTTGCTTCGGAAATAATCGAAATCGGTGTTTGCATTCTATACATTCTAATTTAATAATGAAAGAATAAGCGGGCCTAAATTATCACCATGTAATCATAGTCACAGCGAATGGTTTTATACCTTACAATATTTAATATTAGAATCGATGTACGCAGTAATTTTCAGCAGGCCACATTTAAGTTATAAGCCTAGACTAAGTTATAATTCAGTATCTTGCGTGTGGAATCTTATGAATTTCGTTAATATTAAATTACGTATTCAAATTTATTCAGACAAAAACCTCAAAAGAAAGTTTTAGCTTAGGTCCTCGTTTATCTGAAATACTACAGCCCTGTGTTTAGAAAAAAAAATGTTTAAAAAGAAATAATGTAAAGCGTGTTGAAATAGTTACCATATTTTTTATAATAATTAAGGCTATAGCAAAAATGAAAACAAAATTATCCATGAGATGTATTATTAGTTAACTGATAAGAAATTTGTCATTTATCAAAACAACTGGCGCAATTAACGGATCAACTTGATATAAATCTGTTCCATTTCGTAATTAATGTTTTATTATGAATTCTTGGATATTAGATTAATTTTTTTGGATATTTTGGTCTAGAAAATAACTTGGTATATTATTTTAATTCAAGTGATTCTTTTTCATTTTCATTTAAAAGGTTTATTTTTAAATGAAATATTTTATGTTTGCATTATCAACTGTTTCCTTTATTATTCTGTGTTATTTAAACCGAAAAATTCATTTAAATTGGAAAAATATACTGATTATTTATGCAAGAGTATGCGACAAATGAATATGAACTGTATGGTTTCAGGTCATTGTCCTGCTAAAAGCAAAATCTACCATGCTCAACTCTCTGATGTATGATGTATCTGATTAATAGCTTTCCTATAGACATTCTTCTTTTTTAATCAGTATAGTAAGAGATTCTTCGCAGAGTTAGATGACACCCATTTATTTTTCATTGTAATCTTATTGTTTTAATTTGTTTGATGATGTAACTATTGTATTTTATATCTTACTTTTAAAATATACTTTATGAAGATAGCTTCCCCTATCCCTTAATTTTTTGAGCTACACTTAATTTTTAAATGACTAATTTTCGTTCTTTGGCTTTGGATTTCAGAAATTTTAGTTATATGGATTATTACTAGTTTTCTCTGTGCACATTGCTGTTCAACAAGGAAGGGTCATGAGATCATCCTGATCGGTATTCACATCAGTCAAACAAAACTTCCTTCTGTTGATTAGAGAATTGTGTATAAAAAAACTGTGTCATATATCAATTATTACATGTAATGGTTTTTGTATTGATTTAAAATAACTGGAGGCCATTGAAAAAAAAAATATATATAAACAGTGGTTCTCTGTGCTCCAAATTCGGAATTTATTTATTCTTTCCTCCCCTGCGGCCACCCATACACGAAATTATTTTCTATATTTGGGGAAAGCCATAGAAGACAGCGGGCGAAAGCCTGACAGAGCCTGTTTACTCCCTTGGCGTTAATTTGATAGCCACATTTGGTGATAATAGTCCTCATTTCGGCGACTTAAAATTAATTTATGATTGCTCTTGCAAAAATCTTATTAGAGGGTTTTTTTTTTCTTTTCTTCTTTTGAAACATTAAATATAATTTGTTGTTTACAATCTATCATGAACGCACATTATTTAAATGAGAATAACATACGTCATTTTTCAAGAAATGTTCACCTTAAAAGTAATCTTGAGGATTTAAATATTTTGAAAAAAAAAAAACAAAAAAAAAAAAAACAAGCAGCTCCTATCTCTCTCTCCCCCCCCCCCCCCCCCTTAAGCATAGTCTTTTTTTTTCAAGAAATGTATCTTAAAAATCTATTTCTAGTCAGGTTTAAACTGATATCTATGTGACAGAAGTAGTAGGAAAAGGACAGTACGGGCTCAGGAGGACGCACTGAGGCATTTTGCCTCATCCACCCGTCTCTCCGCCTCCGTACCACCGCCGCCACCACTCCTCCGTCCCTTCTCCACTCGTGCCTCCTCCCGTGCACCCTCCAAGACCGATTCGAACGCCCCTTGGCGGAAAAAATTACGTTTTTTCATAAAAAAAGGTGTTTTTTATTCTCTTAGACTGGGTTATCGACCTATAAGATGAAGGTTAAACTCGTAATTGAAGAACCAACACATAATAATTAAACAAAGCAAAGGAAAATATCAATTTTTACTTAAAAAAAAAGATCATTTCAAATGAATTTTATCAATTTTACACAAGTTTGAGATTTGATTGTACTGTAAGACAACAGTTTGTATCATTTTAACCCTTGAACGACCGGCATTCCAAGAAATATTAATAATTAAACAGAACAAATTAATTTTTAAAGAAAACAAATTAACTTTTATACTACTAAAAGCTGGAAATGTCACATTTAAAAACAATTTTTTTTTCCCTTAAAGACAAAATTATTTGAAATATATTTACCAAGACCGATTCCAGCGCCCCCTGGCGGGGAAAAGATGAATTTAAATGAATTTTATCGATTTTTCCACAAGTTTTGAAATTTGGTTGTACTGAAAGACCATAGTTTGCATAATTTTAACCCTTAGACGACCACAATGCAGAGAAATACTCAAATTTAGCTAATTTTATAGTGGGAATTTTAACGAATTAATTAAATTTAAGAGATTTTTATTACATTATGTTTTCACATTAATTTATCAGATTTAATTTTAGTCCACTTTTTAACGTTATATAACAGCATATTAGAGAATTAAAATTGATTTTTTGCAAAGATTATACCCATTTTTAAAATATAGGTATGACGATTTCTACTTTTATTTTTAGATAGGACAGTTTGACCTTGACTGTTTCACGTTTTAGAGTCTTCACATAAGACATAGTATAACTTAATATATGAATAATGATTTGTTATATTTTTTATACGGCGATTCGAACCCAAGTTAAAATTCACAGATGTATGTTTTTTATACGTTATTCTTTCGAAATTTATCTACATTTTCATGAATTTAGATATAAAAATAGGAGTTTTCTAGGTAAATAGTTACTTTTTATCATTCATAGACTAATTTTTGTCACATTGAGCTTGATTTTACCATGTTTGGACTAATTTTTATGATAATTTTTATATGATCACGCTGATTTTTTGTCGCGTTTTTACATTTTCTGCATAACTACCTTAATTATCTACCATTACTATTTAACGAATATTTATTTTTTTTAATTTTTGATATACTTTTTAAATTTTATATATTAACTAGCTAACCCGCCCGGCGTTGCCCGGGCCCGAGATAATAACAATATGTTCTATACGAATATGACTGAAATCTGTAAGGCTATCGAAATCAAGTCGAATGAGGCAAACCCCGTCGTAGCGGGGTCATAGAACCCCATATCGGAAAGCGTGCCCTGGCGGTCGAAAGCGTAACTAAAATATTTAAGGCTATAGATATCAAGTCGAATAAGCCAAACCCCGTCATAATCGGGCCCATAGAACCATAAATACACCTGTAGTTCCACCTTCCTCCGCCAGGGGGCGCAATCTGTTCTGGAAGAGGCCTTTTCAGAACACTCGACCCAACCAACTTTCCTAGTAGAATTGAAATTTAACCACGGGTAAACATTGATAAAATAGCGGAAATCGCGAAAGTGAGTTACGTAAACAATCGGTTTCGAAAGGGTTAATGTAGATATTTTTTAAAACCCAACGGTGCGTTTTGAAGAAAATGAACGTGTTTATGATCTGGAGTCTACTGTTTGTCCGTATTCGGATTTCCCGAGTCGATGCCGATTTTTAAACCTGAGCCGAAAAACGAAAAGCGCGTGGGAATGAGTTTTGGAAAATGATTTTTTCGGAGGGTTAAAATTAAAATTTTTCAAAACAAATACCGGATTTTAAAAAACAAAGGAATGTAGGTTAGGCGCGCTACTTTTAGTTTTTCATACCTTGTTTTTAAACGTCCATTTGAATTTTTAAAGATAGGAGAAATCGTTAAAAATGCGAAATGGACGGTAAAAAACGTTTTCGAAACGGTTAACGTGATTTTTTTTTTTAAACGAATGGTTTCTGCCTAAACTCGATAGAACAGGTGAGTTTGTTTTTTGTTTGGTTATTTTAGAAAGCCGATGCCAGATTTTATATATCGCAGAAAATTGGAATTCGCAGAAGTGAGTCCTGCGCGCGAATTTTTTTTGAAGGGTTAATATTCTAATTTTTCAAAAACAAATACAGATGTCAAAACGGGAATAAATCTAGATAACACATGGGCTGATAAGTAGGGTGGATCGAAAAATCGAATTTTGGATAATCGAATCGGCGCGGGGTACAAAAGTTGCCTTTTATGTATATTAGTTTACATCTGTTTTTTTTTTTTTATTGAAATCCATTCATATCTTCCGGTGCCCCAAGCGCCCCAAAAATAGTTAAAAAATGAAATTTTTATGAAAATTTATATATTTTATTATATTTATTATTTTTTTTAATTACTTTTGGCGCGGGGTGCAAAGGTTGTCTTTTATGCATATTAGTTTACATGTTTTTTTTTTTTAAATTGAAATCCATTCATATCTTCCGGTGCCCCAAGCGCCCCAAAAATAGTTAAAAATTTAAAGTTTTATAAAAATTTATAATTTTGTTTTTGTTTTTTTATTCTTTATTTATTTTTTAATTACTTTTAGCATGGAGTGCGAAAGTTGTCTTTTAAGCATACTAGCACACATGCAAAGCATTTTTAACTTCGATAAATGTGTTCCGGGTGTCCCAAGACACTTAAATATTTGCCGAAAATTGATTTTTATGCAAATCTTGAACTTAAAATTATAAGTAAAAATAAGAGTTAAATAATCATTTGTATAGCGTAATTGTTAGATCCAGGGGATGACAAATCGTTTATCATTTATAGTAAATGTGTAAAATTATTTTTATACTATATTGTTATATACGAAATTTTGAATAGAACAGTTGCTTCAATTTCCCAGTGCTGTTTTACAAGATATTGGAATTGTACACAAAAGTGGGACTTCAAATTTAGTAGATCGCAATAAAATTCGTCGATAGCGTACAAAGGCTCAAAATTTAGTTGCAGAGACGAGCAATTTAGCCGTGTCTCTGTCTATTTTAACCGGATTATTTTCCGATGGGAAAAAGACAATACAAAAATGCTAGTGATGAAGATCACAATGTGCTACACAAAGGAGGAACAGTATACTCTTATAAAAGAACCTGACTCTCTGCATATTGGACACGTTACATGTGCAACAGGAGAAGCTAAAGGCCTTTACGACATTTACTACACTCTTCAGATGTGCAACAACTGGTACTAAAGCATTTTGTGGGCCAATTGATACAGCAATCAGAACCTGCGAGGAGCTACCTGTAGCTTCTTTTCCTCAATAAGTGTGGAGAATATGCCAGATAACATAGGTAGAATGGTTCTCAGCAATGATCAGCAATATTTATATGATGTTTGCGTAGAAATATCACGTGGTGAAAGTTGTTCTGACCTGGCATTTAAATACCCTGTTCCAGTTGTTTACTCAAGATGGCTAATGACTCCAGGTAGAACGTTAAGGTTGTAGGTGGCCACATAAAATCCATCTGAGAATCTCATTATTTTTACAACATATATTATGAAAGTATGGACCTATATGGTTCCATATCAAAAGAAAACCCTCCATAACAGATGGACAGCGGTATATTTGGAAACTTATCCCATTTTATCCCAATATAAGAAAGTTTGTAGACGCCGTTGTTCAACTAGATAGCTTATTTTTTCATCCTGATTTTTTTTTTTTTTATTATCTATGCTCTGAGATAACACAGAGACTATCAGATCTTTAGCAATACGAAAACTATTTTGTGCTAGAAATGAAAATAGAGGATTACCAGAAGTAAGAATTTTTCAAGTACCAAAAATACACTTCAAAGCAAAGTATTATTGTGAACTTATTGACTGGCAATGAGTTGGACATTTTGAACCCCCTTTTTTGATGAATGTGCCTTACGAAGAAATTGAGGCGATGGTAAATGTAGGAAAAACGGAGGAATGGTCAAAATATCAATGCCATACACAATATGATAAAAGATGCATTCACCTAGTGCCTGAGGCATCAGAAAGTGTATCTGGACGAGAAAAGAAACTCGGTTTCATATTGAATAGAATAAAATCAAGGCGCCATATCAAACATTTTATTCCGAAAAAGAATTACAAACTTTAGAAATATGTAAATCTCCAAATTAAAAGAAGTAAACAATTTGCTACGTAAGTTCAATTTTTATAATTTTTATGATTCAGTGCTTTGATTTTTAAATTTATACTTCATGTATTATTATAAAATTATTATTACTTATAAGTTTATCTTTATTAATTAAACACTTTGCCAAATTTGTGAACAATTTTCGTAAATTTAAAATTTTTAATACATTTTCTTAAAAATTTCAATATTTAACTATACTTGGGGCACCGGCAGATATGAATGGATTTCAATAAAAAAAAAAAAATATATGTAAACTACAGAATTATGTAATACACCCAATACACAACTTTCTCACACGACGCCAAATGGAATTCAAAAAGTAAATAAAAAACAAAAAATATAAAAATTTTCATAAAACCGTCAATTTTTAACTATTTTTAAGACGCTTGGGGCACCTGAAGATATGAATGGATTTCGATTAAAAAAAAACATGCAAACTAATATAAATAAAAGACAATTTTTACACTCTGCGCCAAAAGTAATTTAAAACAAATAAAAAACAAAAAAAAAAAGTAATTTTTCATAAAAATTTCAATTTTTAACTATATTTGGGGCGCTTGGGCACCGGAAGATATGAATGGATTTCAATAAAAAAAAAAGTATAAACTAATATACATAAAAGGCAACTTTTGCACCCCGCGCCAAAAGTAATTTCGAAAAAAAATTTTTTTTCGTATACTTTTCGATCCACCCTACTGATAAGTTCCCGGTCTAATAAAGAAAACACAACTTTTTAACAAAGCTTTATAACTTTATGACTTTATAACTTTAATAAATAACATAACTTTAATAATAAATAATAATAATTTAATAATAATAATAATAATTTAATAAATGATTAATAATAACAATTTAATAATAAATAACATAATTTTATAACGAAAAAGCTCCAAACAGTGCTCAGAACTCGTTATTGTTTTTGGTCAAAAGTCAACACGCGCGGCAGCCACTTTGACAACAGCTTTTTCATAGACAAATGTTCATTCAAAATAAAACCTATACGTTCCTTGGATATCTTCAGAGTCTGAGCTATCTGCTCCAACTTCACTTTACGGTTCCCCAAAACGATTTTGTGGACTTTTTTTTATGTTTTCCGGAGTAACCACCTCTTTTGCGTGGTGCATCACTGGTGTCCGTACGACCACGTTTAAATTCAGCAAACCAGTCAATAATGGTTGATTTACCTGGTGCAGTGTCCGGATAACGCTTATCTAGCCAAGCTTTTGTTTGAACGGTATTTTTTCCCCATCAAATAACAATTTTTGAAATTCTTGTTATTCATTTTTTTGTTTATCAACAAAGTCGTTCAACTAAAACCACTCTAACGTTTTATCCACACGGCGAATCATCATGGCATTTTTTCTACTACCTTTTAAAGGTTAGTATTTGCTAAAAAAACATCGGTTCGGCGATTGCAACGCCATCTGTGTGCCAGACCGGGAACTTATCAGCCCATGTGTTATTGTCTGGTATTTTTAGTTTTTCGTACCTTGCTCTGAACCGCCGTTGCGAATTCTTAAAAATCGCTAAACGGCATACAGAAAATATACTTTTTTGAAGGGTTAATTTTCGTATTTTTTAAAACCAAAGGTGGCTTAGAAAAGGGCAAAGTCAGCTTTTTAATTTGTGACCTTCGTTTTTCCGTATCTCTTGTAGTCCGGTGGATGTAAGTCTCGGAAAACAGGAGAAAATAAAAAAACATGAATTTGATGCTTATTGATAATTTTTTTTTTTTAATCAACTGGATCGTTCGAGACGTAAAACTACGTTCTTCGAGAATATGTAAGACGGTTTTTCCGTATTTTCAGCCGTTCGCCCATGGCAAATTTAGAAAAACTTAAAAAGTGCTTTGTTTCTTCTATTTACGGAGATACGGCTAAAGGGCTTCTGAGCATGCGCGCGCGGATTTCGGACGAGTGATTTTTTATTTGTGATCTTTGATCAGTTTTTAATTAATAACTACTCTAATTTTCAAAATATTAATTTGCTGAGGCTCAGGTGCACCAGGAGAGGGTTTAGAATACCTAAATCTAAATTTTCAGGCTTCTAAGTGGGCTAGATTTTCCTAGCCATCGCCAACAGACAGACGCACACACACACACACAGAGTGAAACTTTATTTTAATACTAGCTAACCCGCCCGGCGTTGCCCGGGCCCGAGATAATTACAATCTCAGAGAAAGGCGTTAACCCCCCTCCGTCCCCATACCCGCAAATATAATGAATAATTTGTTCAAGAGAACCACCGTCACATACATTAACGCGATCATTAAAAAAAAGAATTACATTTTTCTGATAATTAGAACATAACGAAGACGCTACGCTAAAATAGCCGGCAGATGACACCCCTTCCCGACCTCAATTTCAAATCTATATCTTAATTAGTTACCTAAATATTTGTTCATTAGTAAAATTTGGCACTTATTTCCTTTCATTTTCGCAAACTAAATGAGAGGGATCGGCCAGAGAAACAGATCTCTTTGTAGTTCAGTTTTTAATGAAAGCCGATCCCTGTCTGAAAATTTCTGGGATCGTTTTCACTGGCGCCGGCAGATTTTTGGCAGTTTTTTGCGTAAATTAAAAAAAAATTACCAACCGAATTTTTCAAAAATCACATAGTCAGATGCAGAATATTTTTTTACATATGCTCAGAAATTTTCAAATTGATATCTCAATTAGTTTTCTTAAAATTCGCTAATTAGTAAAATAATTTCGAATTTGTTCATTTCCGCTCGCAAATCCAACGCGCCAGCCCGTTTCATTCGCCATTTTGTTTTAAAAGATGACATTTTAGAAGCGATGGTTAATGAGAATCTAATTAATATCTAGACTAATTATCAAAATATTAAAATTCTGAGGCTCAGGTGCACATGGTCAGACCTTGGACTATCCACATCTAAATTTCCAGACTTCTAGGTGGGCTAGATTTTGCTAGCCATCGCCAACAGACACACACACACACAGACAGACACACACACAGAGCGAAACTTTCTTTTATTAGTATAGATAATAGATTAACGATTCTATATTTTAACTTTCTATATTTTTTCATGATAAGATAAAATTTTTACTTTTACTAACCTTTATTTATATTCGTTTAGTTTCACTATTACAAATATACAAGTCTTTTTTAGTACCAACAAAAATTTAATTCAAAATCTTAGGGGTAGCAAGCATTCCTTTTTTATCTTCCCCTTCCCTTCTTATACATGCTCCATGGATTTTGATCAAACGTATGGCTATTAACCTTCAAGAAATACATGTTAAAAAAAAACTCATCAAATTTGTGAAGGAAGGGACAAGTTTAGAATTAATTGGAAACTAAACATCAGATTTCCTTTTTTTAAAAAGAGTTAAAGTTATTGAATTATGGCTAACAATATTACTAGACTTAAAAAAATCGGGTTTTGAGGACTTCTTTGAGGAGCCTTTCTTGTGTGAGTAACTCCAAACGGCTTGCCGTAAAACAGGCTCCATTTATAGATACTCGGTGTATATTCAAAACGTCTTAACATTTATGCGAATTACAACAGCTTTTAGAATTGAAAAATTATTGAAGAAAATATTTTGAATAATATATACATGGATTTCTTTTTTTATTAGAAAAAGAATCTGAAATGCCAATGTTAATGAAAAAAAAAGGCCATGTCTTCAATACCCAGTGCATGGATTAATTTTACAAATTCTTCTGTATAATCAAAATGTCCGAAAATATATTTACACCATTTCTATTTCAACTTCGAACAACATTCAATTTGCTTCAAAGTAAAATTGTAAGAAAATTTATTTTTAACCTTTGCTTATTATTAGATGTTTACGTTGACTATGAGATAATTTTAATTTATTTAATGCATCTTGTGTTAAATATTCCAAATGGTAAAAATGCCGATACTAAAGTGTGTCATGTCAAAATAAGAGTGATTCGAAAAGAACACTATTCATAATATTGTACTTTCATAGAAGAGTAATTAAGAATTTTTATCTTTTGTTGGATCACTCGTACACTGAAATATTGAAAAAGGAATCTTCCTTTAAAGTAGTTCTCAAATGATCTGCTCATCAACGTGAAACTTTCTGACACATTTTAAAACGTAAAGTCATTAGATTGGCAGGCCTGGCTATGGAAGAGATTTGGAATCGAAATGAGTTTTCCATTTTTTGATAAATAGTTTACTTATCGAGTTATAAGTGATTCTGGTAACGTATTAACGACTCGTTTTTCGTGCTTCTCATGCTGCCGCGTCGGGAATCCGATTCAAAACGACAACTTCGAGAGTACTTTCTGAAAGATTTTCTGCGTTTACAAAAAAAGAGCGAAAACGTGTTTCGATTGCAAAGTTTCTGAATAAAAAGACCTGTCAATTTCATGCGTTTCCCAGCAAAAATGAATTAAAAAATATGACATAAATTAGCGTTTGTATTTGAGAACAGCCTTAAATCTAGAAAAGCACGTAACGTAAATAAAACTAGTTCGCTAGTAAAAAGACCAGGAACAAACAAATCAACAGGAGATATTGTTTTAGTATTACTACTGGGCATCTTGAAAAGACCCTTCCAGAACCGTAAATCAATAATCTTGCTTTACATTGCCATTCACAAAAAAATTCCAGTTCGTACATTTGCTGATTTGGCGATAATGTTTAATATCACTGCGCACTAATATACCTCCTTAAGTCTTGGCGTCATCTGTGGAAGAGATTTAAAAACTCTTTAAATTAATTAAACTACTTCTAGATCTTGCCAATTGCGCATATTATACGCATTCATTTATCCACTAAAACATGTATGGAACTGTTTTTCAGTCATTTGAAAATAGATTTTGTGGTCTCGAGTAATTTTGATCGCAGGACTGAGAGGCATAGAGAGCAACAAGTTCGAGAAAACAAGTTCGTTGCGTGCCAGAAAATAAAACAAATTTAAATCAAAAAGAAAGAAACAAACAAAGTGAGCCTTTTTTTTAAAATTTCGCAGCCACTTCGGAAGGGGAATGGAGCTGTTACCTCATAGCCCCACCCCCTGTGTACTATTATGGGACTAAAGAAAAGAGAGTGGGTGGTCCATTGCATGACAGAAAAAAATAATTATAATTTTATCTCAAACATAAAGAGAAAAATCAGCACTTTTTTCATTTCATTTTCGACCATTTTGTGAGGTGTGTGTGTGTGGGGGGGGGGGGTCTGTGCCCCATAAGCCCCTTCCCCCTTTTTGGATATTCTGTGGTATTACTGTGTACTAATATGGGAGTAAAGAGAAGAAAGTGCGTAGTCCGTTGTACGACAGAAAAAAAATACAAATTTATCACAAATAGAAAGATGAAAAACTAGCACTTTTTTCATTTTATTTTCGATTATTTCGAGAGGGGACTTGTGCGCCTTTCACCCCCCTTCCCCCCTCTTTGGGTATGATGTGGTGTTACTGTGCAAAAAGGGATAAAAAGAAGAGAGTGGATAGTCTGTTGTATGACAAAAAATTATATGCAAATTTATCTCACAGAGGAAAAAAACTGCATTTTTTTTCATGAGATTTTCGACTATTTCGGGAGGGGAGGGGCTGTAACCCCATCAGCCCCCTTCCCCTTTTCAGTTATGCTTTGATGGCAATGTGAACTAATATGGGGCTAAAAAGAAGAGAGTGGATAGTCTGTTCTATGACAAAAAAAAAAAAAAAATACAAATTTATCTCAAAGAAAGAAAGAACAGGACTATTTTCATGCAATGTTTGACTATTTCGGGTGGGGAAGGCTGAATCCCCATCAGCCCCCTTTTCCTTTTTAAGGTAGGCTGTGATGTCAATGTGGACTAATATGGGGCTAAAAAGAAGAGAGTGGATAGTCTGTTGTATGACAAAAAAATACAAATTTATCTCAAACAAGACAGCACTACTTTCATGAGAAGTTCGACTATTTCGGGAAGAGGGAGGCTGAATCCCCATCAGCCCCCTTCCCCTTTTTAGATAATTTCTGATGTCAATGTGAACTAATATGGGGCTAAAAAGAAGAGAGTGGGTAGTCTGTTGTATGACCAAAAAAAAAAAATTACAAATGTATCTCAAAGAAGAAGAAAACAGCGCCTTTTTTATGACATTTTCGACTATTTCGTCGAGGGGGGATATAACCCCATCAGCCCCCTTACCCTGTTTATGCTGTGATGTCAATGTGGACTAATATGAGACTAACGAGAATGGCTAGTCCGCTGTATGACAGAAAAAAAAATTACAAATTTATCTGAAAAAGTAAGAAAAAAAAAACTTTTTTCATTTTACTCTTGACAATTTCGGGGGGGGGGGGGGGCTGTAGCTCCATCAGCCCCCCCTCCCTTGGATACGCCACTGGTTATCATAGAGCATGTACGAATATAAACTTTAATTTTAACTAAGAATTTCTTATTTAAAATAACCTAGTTTATGGAAACCAAGCTATATGATTTTTTCAATCCATAGGAACAAATATTAGACAGCATTTTAACATCACCTTAGGTAATGTTCACATACCTGTTTTCAGCATAACTTAGATCATGTGAGATCGTATTTCACCCATTGCTTTTATAAATAGTAGATAACTGTAGTAGTCAACTGTTAGATTAATTTTAACGATATTTGAGTGAACTTTTAATTGAAATTATGTGAACTTATAGGGACAATTACCCTTTTTACCCATAATTTCTTAAACTTGAAAATTTAACAGCGAATTCATCTTTACTATGATGCTTATCCACCTCAAACTTGAATTATTTTACTTTATACTTTGGTTTTACACATTTTTTAACAACTATTTTTTCCTACAATCTAAGTTAAATTGACTATTTATCAGAAAATATTCAATCACAGAGCGATTTGCGTTACATATTTTCAACACCATTTTTACTTAGATATTGTAACAGTTATCAGCTCATTCCTCAGAAACATATATTATAAAACAGTAAAGAAAATGAAATATATATTACATGTAAAATAAGCCTATGCACGAAATTTACCACTAAATAAAAATGCACCAATTAAAATACTATAATATTATTTGGAATTTCACATAACCAACTATTTCTTCATTCATTAGTTATTCGATTTCGCATGCGGGGCTTCTCAAATGTCACGGAAATTGTACCACATCTGAGTTTTTATGCGTGCGAACATTTTTACGTTTTCACGCACTCATATGTTGTCAAATACGGATTCAGTGATTTAAAAAATATATTTTGTATTCTTATTAGAAAAGAAAAAAGGCGGATGTATTAGACCATTACATGAAAATACCATTCATTTTTCTTAACCGGTAGTGACTCCGATAAATTATGCTCCACATAAATTGCATTTTATTGCATTTCGAAAAGGAATTTACTAGATTTTAGTAGAATTTGTTGGTTATGCTACAGCTTTTGAGAAACTAAACGTTATGCTACTATAATTTTATTTTGTTTTCAGCCTGATATTTAAGTGTATTACTAATCAGTTTTAAAATATTGCATGTTGCATGTTTAAAATGTTGTTCGAGGCATTTAGAAAAGTCTGGAGGGTCTCGGAGTCTGACGGATTTTCTTTCATTAGACTCTGCTCGGCCTTACTCTTTTCTGCAGACTAGGGCCTGGACTTACTTTATTATGCAGATTCGGGCGAGGCCGGAACAAGACTTTATTCTTCTCGAGCCGTATCGGACCAGCAATTTTTTTTCCTGAAAATAATAATAATATTGTACCTTTTTTTAGCAGAATCTTTGAAAATGTTATTTAATTTAATAAATTACTGAAAATTAATAAAAATAAATCTAATTTTTTTCTGCTTAGAGCTTTAAAATTATGACTTTTTAACTGTATTTTTCTTTCATTGCAAAGTACCTTAATTTTGTTAATGTCTTCCATTAGAATTATTTCTCTTAAGTAATAATTAATATACTTATTCCATATTCCATGGTTTGCGGACAAGCTGAAAAATGTTGTTCTTTAAAGTTTTTGCATCAATAGCTATGAAATAGTCTTTTAAAAGAATTTTAATTGTAGGATAACGTTGGTACAATATAACGGCTCTTTATATATATATATATATATATATATATATATAAAGTCGAGTCGGGCCGTACCCGATTTTAGTGGTTTTTGCCCGGGCTGGGTCTAACTTTTAGCTTTTAAACCGGGCCGAGTGAGATCAAGATAACTTTTGTCCGAGGAGCCTGAAAATTTCAACCCGTTCTAAACTGTCATTTGTATTTCCTTTTATGATTCTGTTCATGTTTGTTAATGCTTATTAAAAGTTATTTTGTTTTGTTTTTATATCGCATATGAATGAAGAAAGACTAATTAAACATTTTCCCCGAAGGGCGTGGAAGAAAAGGGTGATAGTTGCTTAATTTTAAGGTTAGTTCTACTGGGAAATTTTCTTTAGAATGTATGATTGTTTTTAAAACTCTATGAGCATTATAAAAATTCTGGTTTACAGCATTCATCAGTAAAAAAGAAATCCACTTTGCAGTTTCTATCAGATAATAGAAAATGCATTTTATTGCACTTTTTACGCACCCACTCTTATTTTTTAATGAATAAATAATTAGCATAGTATTATAAAGCTGCTCTATTATCTCCTGTGATATTCGTGCTGAATAGCTTCGATCATGTTGAGAAGTGGGATACATCTTTGGAACTACTTTCTCTGCTGCTCTAAAATGTCTTGTGCTACTCTAAATTTTTTGTACGTGATGAAGCATGTTTTTCATGCATCATTTTATGACGTGTATGACGTGTTTATTGACATATACGATTGCATAGCTACTGTGATGGAAAAGTATGTTGAACATCATATCAATGGAGGACTTTAATTCATTTTCGCTACTTTTTGAGAAATTATTTAAAAACTCGATAATGAACATTTGATAGGTTTTATAGTGAAAGTAAATGTATTTTCATCTGGCTTTAGTATAGTGTAAAAAAATCTGATTTTGAGCATTCATTACACACAGCTGATAATATGTTGTAACATGCACTAAGAAAATAATCGAGAATAAGTGCATAATCGGTAATTTCGTTTATCAGTTGAGTGTTTTGTATACAATGAGCTCGGCAGTATCTTAATACATTACAAATTTATTAAATACATCATAAAATAAGATAACACGAAAATATGACTTAGCAAATTTCGTATCATTTTGAAGGTTTTTAAGTTTGCAATACGCTTTGTAAATCAAACAATAATAGAATTCGTGTTTAAGTTTGGAAATCTAGAAATTTTTAAGTAAAAATAGAGGTATACAAAAGTGATGAAACACTTGTAAAAAGAAAGCATTTAAAATCCTCTACTGAAAGAAATTAAAATATTTTGGTATGATATGTTATTTCTATATTACATTGCAAATTTTTAAACTAATTTTGCAAAAATTAAATGAAAATAAAGACATTTGAATAAACATAATAAGTATAACAATACCAAATTATAGTCACAAAAGTAATGGGATACCTTACATTTCTGTAACATATAACTAAATAAAGTTTTTCGTTATTTTAGTATTTGGTTGGATTATCTTTGGCTTATAATGACTTTTTAAAATCTTTTAGGCATTGATTTAGTAAGTTTTTTGGTAATTCCAGGCTCAATTTTGTTCTTTCGTCTTGAATTATAGTTTTCAGCTGTTGTTTTAAAGAAATATCGAATTTTGAATAATTCGATAACATAAGCAGACGATTATTTCATGCATTGCCATTGCCTTAGAAACAAAAACAACAAAACAATACATTTAATTATTTTACTTAGAACAGATGATTTTATTTAATGTCTCTGAAAGTGTTCGATCACTTTTGTGACATTATTTTCTACCCTTTTCATACAAATTAATAATTTTAATTATCATATTAGATGTGATCATTAAGTATCATCACGTAATCAAAAAGAAATTTTCTTTTTGATTAAAAAAAATACATAACATATATAAATGAAGATGTGAACGTTTTATTAAAACAGCAGAAATCATTTTAAATTATTTTAAAACTTTTTTAATTAATCGATTATTCTGATTTTTCGATGTGTCCCATGCATTTACGATGGAAGGGGATGGGGGATGTTACCCACATAGTCCTATTTATCGCGAAAAAACGGTGCTTGATGATCCATCGCACTTGAGTAGTAGGAAAACAAGAGTTCAAGCACAGGAGGCTGTGGCACCGTGTCATCGCCTCCCGTCCACCCGCAGCCGCGAGGCTTCTATATTTTCTTTCTTTATATTTTTAAGTTTTAATTTAATTTGGTAATTTATTTATGGAATATTACACGTAAACCAACAAATGCTGAATTATTTACATTGTTTTAAGAGCAAACCAGTTAATCTTTTGTAATTGAGTCGCACACAGATTTAAAAATTTCCATTCTTGAAAATTATTTTAAAATCCATAAAACATCAGTAAATTGAGTACGCTTTTCAAACAAATAACATTGAAAGTACATTTCTTTTTTTTATTCGACCGCATAAACATTGAATGTGCTATGTTTAGAAGTAAATGTCTTTACTTTATAAAGATCAAATAAGTTAATCTTTCGTAATTGGATTGGACACAGATTAAAAAATATACATGCTTTAAAATTACTTTAAAATCCATAAAAAATCAGTAAATTGAGATAAACTTTTCAAACTACATTTTAAAGTGCAATTTTTTTTCTAACTGATAGTTTAAAAAATGAAATTATGCGATATTTAGTAGTTACAAAAATGCAGTACAAGCAAAATTTAATGGTTATAGGTCGTTGCTACCGTCAATATGATGCCGACATTACTCACGGATATGTTTTAGTTTTATAATATAGATAGATGCCATATGAAAGCGAATTTCGCAAAATGTTACGACATTTAGTTGATTTTTTTTTCATTGTCAGGAAAATCGTATATTTTTCTATTGTATGCGCAAAGAAAACGCGCCTTCTCATTTATAAAGCTGAGAAATTTTACTGTGGTTGAGTCAAAGTAACGCTATTTTTTCTAATTGTCTTTTTTATCGATTTATGGTCGAGAATACACAAAGCTCTGTCATTGTTATTGTCGTATTATTGTATTTTAATTTATATTAACCCGGGCAAAGCCGGTTGTTTCTGCTAGTAATTAATATTTAGTTATTTTATTTCAGTTTGCGGAGAGGCCCTGGCCCCAATGTTCAAGACAACAATGGTTATACCCCTTTACATCATGCAAGTTTAAATGGCCACAAGTAAGTATATTCAATATATTTTGTTTTCCTTTATTTCCTTTATTAAATTTAGTAAATGACACAGGTTTTCAGCTTTTTACCCCTTATAATAAATGAACTTCTATGTAATGTCAGTATTCATAGTTAGCCTCCAAAAGTTAAACTACGGTTGGTTTTTTGTGTCTTAATTTGCAAACAAATGAAAATAAAATTTGGAAGAATTGTGCGTTTAATAGTTATTTATTGAATTGTACGTGATTTTAACATCAAGCATGATTTGCAGTTGAATCAGTGATTTAAAAAACTACATAAATCCAAGATTTAAGATTTTTCAGTAATCAATAAAAAATGTGCTAACTCAATAGCTAGATATTTTAAGAACTTCTATGTGCTATTTATATTTCTTAAATCTTTAAAAATGTTTGTCGGTTATCAGTTATTTCGTTTATAAGAATAAAAAATAATAATAATTTAAAAACATTTGGCCTTAAGTTAAAAGGGAATTTAGGAGATGGGAGTCAATGGGATTCAGTGCCCTACAAATGATACAAAAACTATAATCATATTTTTATTAGGTATTTGACAAAATAGATATAAATCAATTACGTCTGCATCTTAACCTTTAAATACCCACACAAATTCACAGGGTAGAACTTCCCGTTCTTTGTATTTTGTGCACCATATATTTCTAAATTTCTCGAAAAATTATGTTTTATGATTAATTTTAAGTCAAATACAATTACCATGTAGTAAAATATTATATATATAATATTGGGAAAAAAAAACTACATAGGCATGTGTGACAATATTTCCGAACAATGTGCATTTGTAACATGCATATTTAAATTTGTACTATCCAATGGTGTACAAAATACACCAGCGTGATCAATTAAGTGTTAAGGATTGACATTAAATGGATAGATGCCAAATATTACGTATTTTGAACACCACGGTTTCCGAATAGTAGGATATTCACCTTATTAAATCTCATCAATTTGCATTTAGATAATGCAAAGATTACTATTTGAAAATAGTGATAATTTAAAATCTGTAACCCTTCGCACCTATTTATTAAAGCACATAGTCATATTCACCATCGTGTTCGATCACATTTTCTGCTTGTTCTGTTGTTGGCCATTGGAATATATCTTGGTATTGTCATTATACATATATGTCATAATACATATTTGCAATAAACGACAATTTTGAGTGGCAACGGAGAAATAATTCTATGTAATTTTTGCTTACACTTGTAGGCCTATCTTCAAAAATACGTTTGGGGGAAAAAAAAAGAAAAAAAAACTCATTTAAAAAAAATGGATTTGTGTAATTTTTGAATCCCCGATTCAATTAAATATTGTATTTTCTCGAAGTTAAGACATAATAGGGATCCGAGCCCTACCATGATTTTTCAGGATGCTTGTTAAGTGGATGGAAAAGGAGAGTTCACCTGCAGGAGGATCAATGATGTGGTGGAGGGAGGGAGTGAAATCATACTATAGTACGATGTGAAAATAACACTTTGAAACGTAGAATGGGTCTTAAGGGTGTACTATAGGAGGAGGGTATAAATGTGAGGGGGCTAACTTTTGTAGGGGGGGGCTTATTTTTGAAGGGGCGGATAAATGTTTTAAGGGGGCTTAATTTTTTTTAGGATCAAATTTAAATGTTAGATTGAAGTCTGCTATAGGAGGGGGGTATTTTTGAAGGGGCGGCTTAATTTTTAAAGGGGGTTTATTTTTTTTTATTAACTTTCAGATTAGATATGGAACGAAAATCAAAAATTTTTTGGTGGCGCCCTCTATCGGAAGGGAATGCAATAACGGATATTTAAAGTAGGTTTTCTTGAAAAGATTTCACTTGGGTTTGAAACCGCAAAATAGCTTCTTGACTTGATAATTTGTGGTAGGTTTAACAGATCAAGCCAAGAAGCTATATCTGTATGTCGAGATTTTAAGTGCTTAAAGAGAGATATCGTGAGAGTGACGTATAATTTTTTAAATAGTGGAAGCGATGGTAAAAAGAAGACATCTTTAGGGGTAAGTACTGTTTTTATTGTGTTTGGTGTATAAAACATAGGAAAGAGGCGTAGTTTAAAAAAAAATTAAATATTATTAATAATTTTCCCAATGCAATATATGTGGACCCACTTTTCGTTTTTTAGCGGGTTTTGACAAATCTAATGCAGAATCTTGTTTAATGTTTGTTGACAAATATTTATTTCTAATAAAATTTCGTGGGACATTCATTTCGTTTAATGTTTCTAATAATTCGTTCTGTGCCTTGATCGGTTTTCTTTTATTCACAGAAAACAAAAGATTGAATAAATCTGCCAAGTTCGATTCGGGGATAGGTTTTCCTTCGAAACTTACAGTCAAATTTTTATCCTATCGAAATTTTCTTGGATGTGCCATGACAAACTGATCTAATACTTTGATAATTTAGAATAGCTTTAACTGTTCAAGCTATGATATCATGGTGGTTAGATTACAGATATTTGTGTTTGGAATAACATGATTTTTAATTTTGCCTGTTCAGTTTCAATTATATTGTGAAATGAGGGTTTATTTTTGAAAAATAATGTTAACTCTTTGTGATAATCTTGTAACAGACTGCTTTCATTAAAGTGTATTTTAGAATTGTAAACTACAATTTTAAAATTTCCGTCTGTTTGGTAAAAAAGCACAGGAAAAAAATAAAAGTATTAAAAAATAATAAGAAAAAAATTTCAAAAATATAATAAAAACTGAACAAATGTTCAAAAATAATAAAAACTGCTTAAATAAGAATAACAACTGTTCAAAAATAATAAAAACTGTTAAAAAATAATAAACGATTGACTTTATACAACCAACATTTAAAAAAAAAGATAATCGAATCTAGTTTTTTCTAACATGACTTATTTGAAATATTCACTTTTTCTAGTTAGATTTATAACACATAAGTGATTAATAACACATAAGTGACACATAAGTAAAATATTAATTATAAAAGCACTAAATACGAGATTAATAAGAATTTTTAACTTACAAACATATGAACTTCTGATACACAAGTGATTCGACCAGTAAAATATTATTTATAAAAGCATTAAATACGAGAATTTTTGACTTACAATTGTACGAACTTCAGATACGTATCCCTTTCTGAATCAATGTGTAAGAATGACTATTGAACTTATAACAGAGTATGATAAAGTAATCACTTGACTTTTTAAACCAATAAAATGTTAATATTTTTAAACGAGCTCCCTCTATCATTTTATGAACTTCCAAGAAACGAGTTAATAGGATTATATTGTTTCCTGTTACCACTGTGAAAGCTTGTGTTTTTCGTTTTAAGTTAGTTTACATTTAAGTGATTATGGAGCAAGTCATGGATTCTGTTTTGTTAAGTGTTAATGATATGTCTAACGTGAAGAGTGAACCCTTATCACCAGGATTAAATGACCATGACATGGAATTTTTAATACAGCCTGAAGAAGAACCCGTTTCGAATTGTGAAGTGAAACCCGCCTCATCAGGATTAAAGAAACAGAAGCTACCCTTTATGTGTTCTACTTGCAACAAAGCTTTTCTCCGAAAGGTTAACTTAACGTTTCACATGAAATGTCATCTAGAGAAAATACCTCTTGTGTGTATAATCTGTGGAAAAACATTTGCTAGAAAGTATCATTTATTAAATCATATGAAGATTCATTCAAAGACCCCTGTGATTCATAATTGTAATGTATGTGGCAAAGTATTTTCACAAAAGAGTGATTTATGGGAAAATTCATAACACTTCCAAGCCAAAACAAAGGAAAAGTAGACAGTCACCCAGTCACTGTAAATGTGACGATTGTTTTGAAACATTTAATAATAATCTGACTTAGTGAAACAGAAAAATTCATCTTTCACCTAAAGAACTTAACCCATCTGATTGACTTTCCCTGGGAAACAGTTCGAAATATGAAATTTCAGACATCACTCAGTTTAGTAAAATATTTAAGTTTTTCGATGTTTTTACTCCTGCTCATTGGAATTTAGGTGAGGAAATGATTGTTGACGTGCAAATGAATAAGAACTATGAGCTTTATGTTCACATACAGAAATATGAAGAATTTGAAAAGAACGGTCGTGAACTTATCCCCACAAATGAAGGCATTACATTATCATGTGCAACATTCGACAAATTTGAATCGAGATTGGATAAATTTAATTTTGTTTCTGAAAAAGATACATTCGTCTGTAATAATGACTTACTAATTGCTTATGTAAATAAGGAATCATGCATACTGCAAAAATTATTCAAATCGAAAAAGTTTGGGTTTTGTTTGAAGTCTGACTTTTTACTGCTTACAAAAGATCAATATTTGAAACTAGTGAAAAATCGCTTTAAAATTACCGAATGTCTTATTGAGACGCTTTTAACAAAGCTTATTCCTGTTTCGATTTTAGAAAACTTAAACAAATGTAAATTTACTCACCTCACAATCGAAGAGACTTTGAACTATTTCTTAACATGTTTCGATGACGAGTTAAAGTCATCCGTTTCTCGCGTGTTTGATTGCTATCGATGTTCAATCGGAGAACCAATTAATATGAAACACGAGTGTGATAGTTATAATTTGCGTAGACGATATAATTGGTGTAGCGACAGTGCACTGCTAAATTTCAACGTGACTGAATTTGTAAAAAACCTGTTCAAGCAATGTTCATGTAATTATACTCATTTATTTTTTGAAACTATGAATATGGACTTTTATAATAACCATTTAGACAATGTATTTATAAATTAACATAGAAATGTATTTATTTAATAAATATTTGTTTTTATGTCACATATCTGTTTTTATTTCACATGTCTATTTATTTATTTTTATTTTTATTTATTTATGAAAACAATCTTTGAAGTTTTATTTTCTAGAAAAAAAAGTGAACATATATTTATGAGTAGGCAATTTTTTTTAATTGTAGTCTTTAAAGTTAACCCTTTTTTGGTCAAATGAAATCTCTTTTTAAGAAAAACTGATTATTTTTATTTGAATACGTATTAAACTTATTTATTGATAAGAAAGTTTAATTTTTCTCTCCGTTTAAACAATGACATTGCATGTTTTGATAATTTTCACCCCACAGTTAACATTACACCATTTAATTAAAAAAATGTTTAACTTAAACTGTCAATGTATTTATTCTAGATAAGTAAACATTTTATCTTTAACCTATATGTAATTTAAATGATTAACTATAACTGTGACTGCTTTTAACCGAGATAAGTAAATGTTTCCATGAAACACAATCAGTTTACTGTGGACTTTTATCGAGATTACACTAGGTAGTGGAATGCTGATTAAAAATATTTTGACATTAATATGCAGAAAAGATCTCACGAAGTACTTTCACCTTCAAAACGTTTACGTTTAGAAAAACCCATGGAAAATTCAAATACCTATGAGAAGGAGTTAAAAGACTCAAGATTAAAACTTCCTAAAATGGGTAATAACTGTATAACTACTGAGGGCTTACAAGATGTGAAACCCGAGATCGCTGTGAATTTTTCAACCTTTGCCTATGGGAATGATACAACATATTTCGAGAATCCCGGTCAAAAGCCAAAGTCGGCCACGGACTATTTAAATACATTTTTCGAAGACATAAGTTTTGAAAATTTAGATTGTTCTACTACCTCAACGTTTCAAGAACCTACAAATAATATTTTACAGACTACTGTTAAACGCGAGGTCAACGAGCTACAAGCAAGCAACCTTTCGCAAACAAGTGGTGAATTACAAACCACCATATCACCTACAAATGACATTAAAAGTGATAAATTATGCAATTCATATGTGTTTCACAAAGAACTAAGTGACTGTTTCTATTTAACTTTGAAGTTAAGAACTAAACAATATTGTATACTTATACGAGAATTTAAACGCAATGTATCTACTAATGAAGAAATCCCGACCAACCGCGTGGTTAATATGGATATTCCTAGCTGGTTTAAGTTTCAATATAAACTCATTGCATTTAATTTGAGATACAAAAGTACGTCCTTTGTTTCTAGTAACATGATTTTAGTGTTAAATCAAAATTCTAACGATGCGAATTAAAAAGTTAAAGAATTATTCTTATATTGACTTAAACGAACATCAACTGGAAAAATTAAAAGAAAGTACCTCTCATTTAAATACTGCACTTTTACAACATATGTATACAAAACTTTTACCATCTCTTATAAAAAAGAAATGTATGGTGAGTAATATATCTACAGAAAATGAACAGGTGTTGTGTTAAAGTATAACCTTAACACGTGTATCGATACTTAACCGATTGTATGAATGTTATGCATCTACACTACGACATTCAAGCAAAAGCCTTCACTCCTGTTTCGTATTTAATAATAGGGAAAAATTTAATCAATTAGGGGAAGCTTTGTTAATACTCGTAGATTTGGATTATGTAACTTCAACGTTTCTAAACGGAGTTTATACTGTCAGTGAGCACTTTTTATGTAAGATTAATGAACAAACTATTTGTAATGAATTGTTTAAGACCTGAAAATAAAATGTTTTTGATTAAGTTCTGTGTGTTTATTTTTGCAAAGTGTCTATGAGTGAATTTATTAGTAGAACTTTTAAGTGAAGTGATATAATTTAATTTAAAAAAATCATCTAAATTAATTGAAACGAAAATATTCACGTTTGAAAAAAAAAGGGTTAAAAAAATTAGAAGTTAATGAAATTAAAACTGATCAAAATTAAAAGTTAATGAAATTAAAAGTTAACAAAAAAAATAAAGGTTAACAAAAATATAGTTTTAAAATAAAAGTAAACAAAAAAAAAGCTATAAAGTAATGTTAACAAAAAGTTAAAAGTTAATAAAATCTTTAAAAAAGCAAAAGAAGGTATGTGTTATAAAGAGAGAGGTTTCCGTGTGGAAGTAACTTACAAAATGTATGTGTGTGTATTACTAGTTTATCATTTAGTAGAACTTTTAAGTGAACAGTTAGAATTTAGGTTTTTATATAACTTAACACAAAATAAAAATTTTAACTATTGCAAAAAGATTCAACTATTGAGTGGAAATATGCATATTAGTAAAAAAATCACAAGTTAATAAAATGAAAGATTTTAAATTTCATACAATTTAACAAATATATACGAAACACATTACGGATTTAAATATTATAAGAAATGTTTGATGGAAATTTTTAAGACAGATTTAATTCTTGGTCCTGCCATATATAGTTCGAATTTATTTTAGAAGATAGTTTTTAATAGTCTTGAGGTTCAAACTTGATAAAATGAAATCAAGACACAATGATTTGTATGTTATTTTAATCATTATGTCATGACTTCATACCTCTGAAAGTGTATTTAAAGGTTTGACTAGGTTTTTTCAGTGTTATTAAGTGTTTGTGAAACCGGAAATTAATGACAAAACAGATCGCTTTCTACCAATTACGCTACGAATGTTTCATTCAATTATTATAAATAATAAAACCTTTTAGAATATTACTTATTTTAAATTTAAAATAATAAAAATTTAAAGTTAACAAAATAAATAAATAATTCCTCTGTTCATTATAAATAAATAAAAGTTTACAAAATTAAAGTTTCAAAATTAAAAGTTTATGAAAATTATAAGTTAACAACAACAAAAAATAAAAATAAAATAAAATTTTAAAATAAGAATTATCAAAAGTAAAGTTTATAAAAATTAAAAGTTTTTAAAATTTTTAAGTTATGTTTAAAAATCTTCAAATTAATCAAAATTGACTTTTAGTTTTATGTTAATGTAAGTTTCAATGTTTAGCTAACTGTTTATCCCCCTAATCATTTGTTTACCCATCTTCCAACCAACCAACCATATACTTTGTATCTACACATGCACAGAAAAAAAAACACTAACTTGAGTTTTACTTTAAACCTTTGCTAGATTAGCTATATTATACAAGTCGAATATGCTTCTCGAATCTTGCTTATGGAAGAAACCCAATCTTGCTTTATGGCCAAATATGTATATGTATTCTAAAGTATAGAAAGTGTTTAATTTTTTGTCATAGTATAGAAGATGTGCACTAAAACAATTCGAGGGACAGTGGCTACCCCCCCCCCTCTTCACATACTATCGCAAAAAATTAAATACATTCGATGTAACTGAACATATAAAAATATATGTTTTTATATAACATTTTTTGTCTTCAACTTCATTCTACGCTAAAAGTATATACAATATTGATTATAACTTTTCTGCACCGTCTGATTACGCGAATGAAGTCGTTGAACACTGTTGTGGGCAACGACTTCATTCGCGACGCACATTATTGTGGCCATTTTTTTAAAAATCATTTTAGAATGAAATTTCAACACTGCAATATTAGATTACAACTTTAATTTTGTTTTAGAAGAACAATGCAACTTTTCATCAGAATTGGCTATTTATCCTTCAAAGGATTCTTCAGATGGATAACTGTTAGAAAAATACTTCTGCTGAATTGTTTTAAAGGATCGTCCAATTAAAATTGATATAAAATAAATATTTTGTACCATATAGTTCGTTTTCTTAGTAGAAAGTACAAGTTTCTTTCCTTGAAATATGCTTTGAATTGTTTTAAGACTTGAATAGAACAGTTCAATAATGATAATAATAATAATAATAATAATAATAATAATAATAATAATAATAATAGCAAATATAGCTTTTTTCATACTCTAAATGTTTTATATTTTCATTTAAATACTAACATATATAAAAACCAGGTTTATGTTATGAGAAACTTTATATACAGTGGTGGCCAAAAGTGTGGACATTTTTTGAAAGTTTTATGTTTTTCAACTTTGTGTGCTTGTAGATTATATTAATTTTCACTTACATACAAACATTTATATATCAAATTGAAGGTAATTTAATGTAGAATTTAATAATAAAAACAGTATTACAATATTTGTATTACAAAAAAAGTTATGCAACTAATAGTAAGATCTATCTTAGATTTGCATTTTTTTAAAGTGATACTTACACAATCAATACTAGTAGGATAACCCTTTAAAAAAAATAAATGTGCAACGTTAAATTAGCACAAATTAAAATCATTTCTAATAGCAAACAGCTGTTTCAGAGCCCTTAAGCTCCATCTTCAGTGCCAACTCAAAAGGTAAAAACGAATTAAAAACTCCTAGGCCATGACCGCTTGCCTGCCATCTCTCGCCCCGCGGCCAGATGAAATGGCGGTGAATTTTTCAAAACAACAGCGGAGACGAGGCATATATAATATTTTTAATATAACGGCACAAAGTTTTAATCCACCTTTTAGATAGGATAACCCTTATTTTTTAAGACAGCTTCACAGCGTCTTTTCATCGAGTGAACGAGTGTTTGGAGTTCATCTTTCGTAATCACATGGTGCCAAGAATCAATTATAGCTTTAATAAGTTGTCTTTTATTGGATGGACGTTTTTTTCGTACAAGAATTTTCAAACGTCGCCACAAATTTTCAATTGGATTGAGATCAGGGCTGTTTCCTTGCCATGGTAATATATCTATGCCTTTATTTTGAAACCATGCTTTACATACTTTTGCTGTGTGGCATGGAGCTGAATCCTGCTGAAAAATAAATGGTGCGTTGTTGGGGAAGAGATCCCTGATGGAAGGTATCAATTTTGGTTCCAGGACAGTTTCGATGTATTTTTTGGTATTCAGGATGCCATCAATCACTTGAATTCGGCCCACACCATCTGCAGACATACATGCCCAAATCATGACATTTGTTGGGTTTTTTGTAGTTGCTTCAATGCAATCAGGATGAAGTGCTTCTCCTACTCTACGTCTCACGTATTTTCTACCATCACTACCAAAGAACGATATTTTACTCTCATCGCTCCAGATTACTTGCTTCCATTGATTTTCTGACCATTTAATGTGTTCTTTTGCCCACTTAACTCGTTTTTCGGCGTTGCTTTTGATTTAAATATGGTTTTTTCCTTGGAATTCTAGCTTGTAGTCCAAATCCTGATAACCTTCTTCTTATGGTTCTTGAACTTACTGCAATACCCGCTGCATTAATTTCACATCTAATGACATCTGATGAAATTTTTCTATCTTGAAGGCATAGCCGTTTAATTTTTCTATCGGCATTAGCACTTGTGCATTTTTTTCGGCCTGATTTGGCCTTATTTCCCACTGATTTCGTTTTTTCATAACATAAACAGAACTTTCGTACACCAAAACAAGTCACTGAACCACCAACTTGTCTTGCAATTTCAGCATAAGAGAGGCCATTTTCTCTCAATATGACAATTCGGCTTCTTTTTGTAGATGTCCAATTAGTTCTTCTTGTTGATGACATTGTTTAAAATTAGTTTAATTAAAAAAAAGGACTTTAAATATTCAAAAACAGCAATACTCTATTTAATTGTACTAGTATGCATCATTCTTCAAAATATTTCCACAACAATAACACTTTTACCATCCAGATAACCTAAACTATAGTTACAGACATTTGATTTGTCCTCAGAACAGTGTTTGTGATTGGCTAGTACGCTTTTATTACAAAAAACGTCCTTATTCAAAACGATTTGTGTTTGTTTGTTCTACTAAAATGAGCATAACTTTTTTTTGTAATACAGATATTGTTATACTGTTTTTATTATTAAATTTTACATTAAATTACCATCAATTTGATATATAAACGTTTGTGTTTAAGTGAAAATTAATATGTTCTACAAGCACACAAAGTTGAAAAACATGAAACTTTAAAAAAATGTCCAAACTTTTGGCCACCACTGTATAAAAAAAAAAAAAGAAAGAAATATTTTTTTTTAATGTAAAAACATCAAAATTTACTAAAAAACCTATATTTTAAATCTTGTACAACACAGTTAAACAGTCTAGAGTTTAAAAAAAGAAAAAAAGAAAGATAGAAAGAAAAATAATAGAACCAGTAAATTTAGATCCCGAATTTTATTACAACAATGAAAACCCCTTAGAAAAATATTTGGACCAAAAATGTAAATATGTAAAAGTCTAGCTTTTTCTATTTTCCATTTTCTATTTTTAACCTTTTTACTAATAATAATAATAATAAAAATATTAAAATTTGTTTTCAATATCTCAATTTTGAAAAACCGAAAGCTAAAGTTTTGAGCAATAAATCAAAGTAAATGATGATATATTTATTTATTTATTTTAGAGGAAATCAAATTATAGCTGTGAAAAATATATTTATAATAAAATTGACTATTAAATAAAAGGGTAAATTTGAAAACTGATTTTATTAATAATAATCACAAAGTCGCAATAATTTGATTCTTTTAATTGTCATTTATATAGTTTAGAGCAGGTATGTCAAACTCGTTTACAGCCGCGGTCCAAATTATGCATTACATACACAGCCGCGGGCCAAATTATGCATTATATACACAGCCGCGGGCCACATAAAACAAGTATATAATACTATTACCATTATGCACAGAATAAAATTTGTACGTACAAAACACAGCTATGTGAAGTAACTATTGATGCAAAGTTCCAAAGCTATTAGTATGCTTAGTTTATTTTATCTTATTTTAATCTTATTAAAAAATACTCAAAATTACTTTTCATCAACCAAATCTATAAAATTTAATTGAATTTACTAAATTATATTTATTTTAAAAATTGATTCTACACGCTGGTCTGTTAATCTTGATCTAGCAAAAGCTCACTCTTCCGTGTTTTCTTCAAGTGAAAAAAAAATCTATTATGAATCAGGAAGTTTATTTAATAAAATGTGTGGTATCTATCGGCTACTTATTTAATTTCATTTATTAAATACATTTCTGATTCAAATTATGTTTAGTTGACTTGAAAATTAACAAAATATTGACGCAACGATGTCGTATAAAAGCGCGCAGGCAACATAGCTAAAATATGTCTAATAGCACACTATATAAAAAAAAAACAAAAAAAAAACGGTCGATTGATGAATAATTACAGAAATTTGAACACTATATCCCTTTTTGCTCTAATGTGGAATCTCACTGAAATTTGATTAACTGCAGTAATAAAATCTGAAGAATAATTTCAACATCATTCATTTGAGGTGAAGTAAATAGATTAAACTGATTTTCATATTTCTTGAAATAATTTGCTTTTGAATTAATTTTTTAATATATTTTTAGTATATTCTAAAAATTTCCACCTTTTGTAATAGTTTTTGTAATAATGCCTGTCAACATTTAAAATGAAATTAATTTTCCTTTTGGAAATTGTTTTATCAAACTAATAAATTCTATATGAAAACACAAGTACTATTAATTAACAAGATAACATTATAAAATTTACCTTGAAGTTGAAGTTTAGTCAGATGCTTTGTAATTTAAAATGAAAATTCCAAGTACTTTTTCTATTGGTGGTCTTTTAATAATACACATTCATAGTTTGTCGATTTAAAATGAAAATTGTAACTTTGTTTAACAGTTTGAAAATAACAGTTAAAACTGTCTGATGAAAAACCGTTAAATATCTTTATAAGAAGGTAAATCTATTTATTTTCACTACCCATACAGATATTTTCTATATTGACAATGATTAAGCATATGCGCACTAATATAATATAAGTTTATAAACACTTTAAGTTTATAAGCACTATAAGTTTTAAATCACATATCCAGGCTTTATAATTCTATTCACTATATATAAATCCTTCTAGCAATGGTACTTATGCTTATAGTACTTTCAGATTTCTGTAACTGCTCCAGACATAATTTTTTTAATTTCGCAGTGAATGATTTCGACCCGCGGGGCATTTAATGTGATAGAAAGTAATTTTTTTTTTTTTTTTTTTTTTTTTAAGTAAATGTGTTTTCTGCAATAAGCTTGGTGAAAGCACTCTGATTCTCTATTAAGAAGTATCAGTCCAAATTCTGACAGTTTATATTTCCGATGTTTAGCCAGATTTTTGTGAGTTTCCTTTATACTTTGTGTGCTGTAGCACCACTTAATGATAATTTTTTTCAAAACTCCAACTTCGTCTACTAGGACTGGGCGATATCTCAATTTTAATATCGTGGTATATCGTCAGCTAAATATCGCGATATGACGATATATCGTGATATTAAAACTAAATAAAAGAATATTTTGAGAAGAAGAAAGAAAGAAAAAAATCCCTGATGGCTCGGCCTACAGGCACAGGAAGATTTCAAAGACGCAGACCGTCGGACACCTGTTTGTTGAGAATTGCGGAAGAAATTACCTTTTTGCCATGATGCCGCAGTTGGGACCGCCCACAATCTAACTTGTTTCCCAACTTGTTTGCAGGCGGAGCCGGCTGGTTTTTTTTTTTTTTTTTTTTTTTTTTTTTTTTTTTTTTTTTGGTTATAAGGGTTGGTCTTATAAAAAAAACTTGCCGATATAAAAGTTTTAGATAATATTAAGAGGATTTATAATAAATTTAGGCGGATTTGATATCTTGTGCATTGACGAAGTTATGAATTTTTTTCTTTTAACCCCTCCCCCCCTTTGGGGCCATTTTTAATTTTATCAAAAATCTGTCATACATAATTTTTTGGCCCTTTTCCTAGAAGTAATAATAACTTTAAACGGATTCGATACGTATCATAATTAAGAAATTATGGGGGTTTTTCTGTTTTCACAAAAAGCACCCCCCCCCCCCCCTCTGCTTCGATTTTGCCCATTAACGAACTTGACCGAGATTTTATGCCCCTTGATTTTATGTATCAGTTAGGAAGAGATTCGTGCAGAATTATTGCAGTTTTCGTGTCCATAAAAAAGTGACATAGATATTAGATAGATAGATAGATAAAGTTTTGAACTGGGGGTGGTTTAAGGAGTCATGATCGGCGTAGATCTGCAAAAAATTCTCATAAATTCCAACTTAGGGGAGAATGTAATAGGTAGTAAATACTAATTCGAACCTTATACCTTATATACCTTTATATACCTTACGAAATCTACCTAAAAATCAGTTTTACTCGTATTTCCTCAATAGAGCTGTCTTTAGACGAAAGCGAATTACGGAGACCGTTTGAGTCGCTAAAATCAAAGTGGTGGGAAAAAGATAAAAAATTTGGTTAAAACTTAAATATATTTAAAAGATATCATTCGTAGCAATGAATAAAAATTTCGCCTTCAAGGGATCCGGGCTAGTAAAACCGCATCTGGCACAAACGTGGAAATTTTAAATACTTCCATATTCCATTATTAAAACAATTGCTGTATATAACATCTTTTAACGAGCATTACTTGCATAAAAAATCTATAAATAATATAAAATAAGTTTTACTAAATTATTCGCCAATTTGCGCTTTATGAAATTTTAGCTTCTTGTGAAATCACTAACAAAGTAATGAGACTGATTATTACAACAATTCAAACAAAAATTTTCGGTTTGCTCGTTGTAATTATTGGTTCGCTTCACACCCTCTTCCACTCAATTTATAATATAATAAATTTAACAGCATATATTACATTAAAACAATCAGCAATTTCCTGTACTGATGTATTCAAAATCCCAAATAACTGAAATAAACACTTCAGAGAAACATTAACTATCATGTAAAATATTTCAACAGAATTTGTTTTACTTTAACATAATAGTCCGTGAGAAATTCAGGGGTGACACTGAGTCCCTTGAGTCTCCACATTTTCGGTTAATTAATGTCCCGAAAGTGCAAATCCCCCCCCCCCCCCCTACACACACACGCTGAACACCATAATGCCATGGACGCCGACGAAACACAGGGGGTGTAAGATATTGAAACAGTTGTGCTGCTAGTCCTCAACATGCAATACAGAAAGTTAACAAATAAAAAATATAATTTTTTTTTACATGTCTTTTTCGTCAGATGAGATAATTTGTCAATACATAAACTCAAAAAAAAAAAAAAAAAAAAAAAAAAAAAAAAAAATATATATATATATATATATATATATAATAATAAAAACTTTGTTCCATGATAGTTTTAGCGGGCAGATCCCCAGTGACCAAAATTTCATAGTTCTTTCTTCCGTCAGTGCGTAATTAATCATGCTACTTGGGGATAAGTAAATTATATATTTTTTTCAACATAAAAAAAATACAGATTTAAATTCCAAAAGTCAGGGAGGGGCAATTGTCCTCCCTTGCCGGCGCCCATGATACCCCCTCCCCCCCCTCCACACACACACACCTACCCGCCATCCCGAACCTGCGAAATACCTCCCAGAGAAAAATGTCCGAATTCAAGACTGGTTAGAGTATTAAATAGTCATCAAGCATATTTTTTCATGATAATGGAAACAAGTTGGAAATTGTACGTCAAACGTGTCAAATGAGGTACATTCGTACTATAGCTATTTATATAAATATTCCGATCTTGATGATTTTTTAATTCGGTGAAATGAATTATATCGTCTGCAAATTAATTTCTGTAATAAAATAAGTATCTCGATCGCTTGACGATTAAACTTCGGAAACTCCTATAACAAGAAAGCACCGATTTAAAAACAATAATAAAATTTCTTAATAAATATTTTTATTAATATCTGCTAAAGTTTTGATTAGATTTTCATAAAATTTGAAATGTCTCGACAAAATTCTGCAAAGATAATATATCTTAAATTTCAAACAATTCGTTTGGGTAGTTTTTGCGTTGTTATATGCGGACAGACAGACGGACGGACCAGACGACGACAATAGGTGCTACGTATTTATATAATTACGAACTCACCTAAAAAGCACGAAGAAAATTTAAAAAATGGATGGAAATATCAAAAATAATTAAAAAATTAATAATCTGCATGTTCGATTATTTTTTTACAGATAGTACATTAATATTTTACAACTAAAATTATGAAGAAATAAATATATATTATATATTTCTTGTTTGCCGCGCCATCGCATAAACTGTTTTTTTTTTAATATCTCATTTGTGAAGGAGGGGGGGGAGGGGTAAATCGGATAAAAATAGGGAAGAAACATTTCAACCTATTTTATTCTATTAAAATTGAACACTTCGTATTAAAATTGCATGACATTCATTTCCACCGTTGCAAATAAAATATAATAATGGTTAATGGTTTTAAAAATTTAAATGCAAAATTACCACCAAATGATTTTAGGCAGTGACCAGTGGTCATATATACAGAGGCTACCAAATACTCATATCTGTCACGCGAACGCGATTTTAAAAATAAATTCTGGGGAGAAAAAAACTCGCGGTATAGAAGTAAAAATATTTGCATTTTTAAAAATCCTTCTTTACCCTAGAATATGCATTAATAAATACTACTAAGGAATTAATATTTTTTTCATAAAATAATAATTATAAAAAACAAATTAAAACATGTCTGAATTATTCTTTGCTCATTTGTCCCATTAAATCAACTGTTGCAAATAAAATACTTCCTTTCTTTATCGCCCTAATTCACGCATTATTCAACAACAGCGAATATTCATTCACACCGGCAAAATCTGAATATCATAATGAAATGAAAGCACATGCGATATCCCACGCATGCGCTCAGAGTTTAACCTTGCACCGTCATAAAAACGATATTTCATCCACTGTTAGTGGTCGCTGTCGAAAATCACCCTTCCTCTTTTCAAAAACCTTTTCAGCTGCGATAATTCACACCGTTAGTATTCATGAATACGGTATATCATGGTTTAGGCTGGGGGAACCCACACCGTTCTTATTCATGAATACTCGAAAACGAGGAAAAGCTTTTAATATCGTGGTTTTCATGGTTTTCGTCAAATTTATATTTGCGATATACCGTTGGGTAGGATTTTTTTTATATCGGTATCACGATATGCATTTTATATCGGTTTTATCGATATATCGCCCAGCCCTAGTGTCTACATATTAAACATAAAATTTCAGTTTTCCTTTTAATATAATTGTATTGTAAATCACCTTTAAAAAAATCTGCGATGTTCATCTTTAATTTTCATATTTATTCATAATGGCAAAGAACATATATTTTTTTATAAATCCCGGGATGTATGAGAGTATGTCAATAAAATTGTATATTAATTTAAAATGAACGAAAGGAAAGAATGACCATGCAGGATTCCAGATATATCATACACAATTACTAAGCTAAGTAATGATAATATTTAAAGATCTTTAATCCCAAATTCTTGTTCAACTAAAGCCCAAATAAAGAACCTGGATGACATATTAGGGGTTTTTGTGTCAAGCACAACAGTGATAATTTGTGTCACTTTCAAAGCGACTCATTAAAAGCTATTTAATTTTATATTTTGATAGTTTTTAAACTTTAACTGCGTTCTTAATTAACACCGAATTTGGTTAATTTTACAACACATTTCTTAGTTTAATAAGTACATCATATGATTTTGTAAAGTGGTGAAGATCGGAAGAGTAAAGTCGAAAGTAAGTAAGTATTACTTTCGACATAAAACAAATAAAATTATAAGTAAAATAATTTATAAATTTAACAAATCTTTCAAAATTTCAGACTTAAGACCCCACGCTTTGCTACTCTCCAAGTGGTTATCTGTGTATCCACATTTTTTTTTTTTTTTTTTTTTTTTTTTTTTTTTTTTTTTACTAAAATGTAAAATTGGGTTATATCTGTCTACATCACTGTTGCCAGATGAGCGAAATTTTTTAATGCAGATTTCTACGACTTTCTGAAGCAAAATATTTCTATTATCTAATGAAAGAATAAATAAGACAAAAATTACTATTCAAAAATAGCGGTAGCATTCCGAATTATCCTTCTTATGTTTGCCATCTCCAAAGTTGGTGCAAGCATGTTCGTGAAAATATTTTCAGCATGCGTTTTCTAACAACTAAATTAAATAAAGGTAAAATTCCAAAGGCTTCGCGGGCCACAGATAAGTTGTCGGTGGGCCAGTCGTCCCCCGCGGGCCATGTGTTTGATACGCCTGGTTTAGAGGATATAAATGGGTTATGCATTACAATTAAAATTTGCTTTTAAACCAAGTAATATTATATAGTACTTATAAGATATTTTTTAAGTTCACATTCTCAAATTGAAAAAAAGTATTTTTCCAGTTTGCCTATAATTTATTTTTAGGTTTAACAAATCAGATTTGACAAAAACCAATCCCCCCCCCCCCCCCTCACACAAAAAAAAGTTAAAAAGATTTCCCAAAGAAAATTGTACATCTCTAATTATAAAATATAAAAAATAGGTCACCACAGGTGTTTGACCGCGAAAGAAAATGTTATAAGGATTCCGCATATTGATCAAAGTAACATTAAATTCCTTAACATATCAAAGTATTAAAAAAAAAGTTATAAACACAGCATTTTTTTTTTCAGCATAAGATTTGATAACTTTCTGTTATTGCTTTTTTTTTTTTTTTTTTAAGCATATTTTAAAGTAAGCACTTTTTTTTAAATATAATTTTACCGATATTTTTACAGTCAGAGTAAAAACATATAATTACATAAAAAAATTATATATATATATATTTCTGAACTTTTTTACGTGTTGGCGTAAAAAATATAATACGAAAATTGTTGACTAATTTGTGTGTGAATACATGAACAATAAAATCAATGCTGTGAGTTAATCAATAATCCAGATTCTTTACAATAAAAAGCTTTTATTGATAAAGGAGAGATCTAAAGATATATTAAACAAATTTGTTAATTTTGAAAATTATATGAATTTATTTGAAAATCATAAAAAAAATACACAAAATTAACATTAGAATATATTTATTTGGATTTAAAAAAGATACAAATATAATAAATACAAATTAATTTAAATAGTAATTAAATAATATTACATAAGTAATTATATTCAAACAAAAGCTTTATTTGAAAACGAAAATTAATAGTTGTTTATAATCGTACTTACCTTTGATAATTTAGTCATATCCATAATCGTAAATAATTGTTATGCAAATATAACATGAAAATACATAATTCTGAGATTAAATGTTGATTTTGTAATATTTATAACGTGTCAATGGAATAGTCAAAATTAATTGGAGAAAACAAGTTGTTGAGTGTACTCGCTCAATTAAAGCAATTGCATATTTCTGGCAAAACATAAAAAAAGCACTGTTTTGCAGTTCGATTTGTTGAAAATATATATCTTCATTACAAAAAAATCCCACACATATATTCCTTTTGAAAAGGTCACGTGTTGTAAGTTCTAAATCAATGTAAAACTAGTCGTTGGGGGCCATCGTAATACTTACTCATCATGGATATGCATAATATAAAATATGAAAATAAAACATGTGTAAACTATTTATAAAATGCATTGCAATTCGAATAAAATCGTGGCTTGATGACGTCATAAAATTTAAATACTCTATTACTGAATTGCATAAAAGAAACATCCTTATAACGCCAAAATTGATCATCATATTAACTAACGGTTTACTGCGTCGGATTAAGCGTCTTATTTCCAATTAAAATATATCTTTGAATTAAAATTTGAATGAAATACAGGGTCATGAAAAATCGAAAAGTGTGGAAATATGAGTACAAATATCTCGGCAACTATTTATCCGATCGACTTCATTCTTTATGCAAAATTAATTATTGTCTTTTATATTCACTCCATAAAATAAACAATTTCGAAAATTTTTATATACCTTTTATCAGAACGAATATTTCGAGAGTCCGAAAAAAATAGTTCCGGATAATCGCGGTTACTGAAATTCAATAACCTTCTTACCATTATTACATACTAACTACATACCAAATTTCAAGTCTTTATCTCAATTTGTTCGGGGGATAGAGCGTTTACAGACACACACACAGACAGGCGGACGGCAATTTTTATTTCTCTAAAAATATGTCTTTCGGAATCTTCAGTGTCTGAAACGTGTAAATCCGTCAATTTTTTTTTTTTTTTCGATTTTCAAAACGATTACAAGACTTATACTACGTATGATGGGTAAATAAAAACAGATGCAGCAACTGCATATTGTATTGTGTTTTCAAATTGTAATGCATTTTCCATTTCAAAATCGTCCCAGAACGGCACATGTTTCCATAAGTGGAATATTCGAAAAATGGAGTTATTTTAATCAGGTTATTTTATGAGATTCTTAAAAATACAGCGCGATTTCAGCTTACCTTGATAATGTATGCCAGTGAATCCAGAGGTGGCTTCCCCCCTCCCCCCTTTGAAATGCTTTCCAGGAAATTTAGGACTTAATACTTATTAATGGTTTAGAGTTGAAATCCCCACTCCTCAGAATTGACAAATGATAAATCCAATGAGAAGTGTCCTTTCACTCAACAAAATGTGCCCCTTTACTCAATATAAGTGCCCTTTTCAGCAAATCCGCCCTGCCCTTTTTAAAGGAAATGTGAATATTACAATGCCTTATGTATTTTATTGTCCTCAAAGGGTTGAGGTAGAGTACTAAATCCACGATTATCCCGCGTTTCTATTAACAGTTTGTTATTCGATATCCATTTACGTAAATTCATACTAGCTTTATTCATTAGTTACGAGAGTGATCCGAAATGTTCACTGCATCTTCGACAGTGTCTGTCCCGGTTATCAAATCGTCAACATAAATACAATTGTTGAGTACATCTGTCGCTACTGGGGTATTCCGTTTCAAATTTACTAAGATGATGCTTAATTGTAGCAGATAGCAAAAATGGGCTGGAGTTCAAGCCAAATGCTAGGCGTAAAAATCTATTGACGATAACATTAAACGCGTCATTGTTGACGGGATTCTTATCTATAAACAGGAATCTTAAAAAATTCCTGTCCTTTTCGTTGATGGAAATCTGTAGAAAAGCCTTCTTTATATCTGCTAGAACAGCAGTTTTGTTTAGTCTGAAGTAAATTAATACATGAAAAATGTTAGGGTTCAGATTACTACCTGCATCAAGACAGTCATTCAAAGACAATTGTCCTGCTTCATGGGAACTTGCATCAAAAACTATGCGATATTTAGTGTAAACACTATCTTGTCTAAATACTGTATGGTGCAGTAAGTAATAAACTGATTTGTCAGAAGGTTTTTCTAGGTTAGGTGCACTCTGAATTATCTTCATCTCTAAATATCCATTCAAAATATTATGGTATTGTTCATATAAATTTGTATCACGTTTCATTCTTTCTATGAGATCCGTGAGTCGTATTTCAGCGATTTTGTAATTGTTTCTAAATGTTTCCAATCTCTTATCCACGGGAGTCTGATTTCCTATCTGTTATTTTCAAAACGCACAGTTTCACGGAACGTTTCTGCAATTTTCTCATTTTTAACACCAGTTAGGTTATCTTTAATGCCTAACTCTTCCAGTTCTCAAAACGACCTTAAATCCACTAATTCCCTTTGATTTTGCAATAAATCACACTGAAATTTTCTCTTATTTTTATCGTGTGACCCAGTTATAATCCATCCAAAACGGGAATTCGGCAAATAGTCCAGTAGAAATAGCATTTTACCTTACAAAAATTCGGGTAGTTCTGATTTTTGGGTATGTTGTAAAGGTTGACCCTCTAATAAAAAAACCCAAGTTTTCGACCTTCTAGACTTTGTGCGTTTTTGACAATATTGAAAAAACCAATATTTTTCGGCACTTTTTTTTATTTTTCTTAAATAACTCAATTTTAATGCATTTTACAGAAAAAAGCACTGTTACCATTTTGTAGAGCATAAAATTCTCTACAACATGCAGTATTCAGGTTTGTAAATTGTGCAAATAGGGGGTAAGATACGGAGCTGGGAAAATAGGGTAAAATTTGCAAAAAATGCAAAAATCCACTAAAGACGTTAGTTTTTGCTTAATAACCTACTTTTAGTGCGTTTTAGAGACAAAAGCACTTTCACCGTTTTGTAGAGCATAAAATTCTCTACAACACGCAGTATTAATGTTTGTAAATTGTCCAAATAGGGGGTAAGATATGGAGCCGGGAAAATATGTAAAACCCTATTTTCCCGGCTCCGTATCTTACCCCCTATTTGGACAATTTACAAACCTGAATACTGCATGTTGTAGAGAATTTTATGCTCTACAAAATGGTGAAAATGCTTTTGTCTCTAAAACGCACTAAAAGTAGGTTATTAAGTAAAAACTAACGTATTTAGTAGATTTTTGCAAATTTTACCCTATTTTCCCGGTTCCATATCTTACCCCCTATTTGGACAATTTACAAATCTGAATACTGCATGTTGTAGAGAATTTTATGCTCTACAAAATGGTGAAAGTGCTTTTTCTGTAAAATGCACTAAAATTGAGTTATTTAAGAAACATAAAAAAAAGTGCCGAAAAATATTGTTTTTTTTTCAATATTGTGAAAAAAGCACAAGGTCTAGAAGATCGAAAACTTGGTTTTTTTATTAGAGAGTCAACCTATAATAAATGAAACTATGGACTATCTATGCTCTAAAAAGTTGATTATGACAATTTTGTTTCTAAAATGGACTAAAAGTGGGTTATTAAGCAAAAACTAACGTCATTTGTGGATTATTACATTTTTTCCAAATTTAACCCTTTTCCCGGCTCCGTATCTTACCCCCTATTTGGCCAATTTACAAACATGAATACTGCATGTTGTAGAGAATTTTATGCTCTAGAAAATGGTGAAAGTGCTTTTGTCTCTAAAATGCACTAAAAATAGGTTAGTAAGCAAAAACTAACGTCTATAGCGGATTTTTGCATTTTTTGCAAATTTTACCCTATTTTCCTGGCTCCGTATCTTACCCTTTATTTTGACAATTTACAAACCTGAATACTGCATGTTGTAGAGAATTTTATGCCCTACAAAATGGTATCAGTGCTTTTTCTGTAAAATGCACTAAAATCGAGTTATTTATGAAAAATCGAAAAAAGTGCCGAAAAATATTGGTTTTTTCAATATTGTGAAAAACGCACAAGGTCTAGAAGGTCGAAAACTTGTTTTTTTAATTAGAGGGTCAACCTTTACAGCATACCCAAAAATCAGAACTACCCGAATTTTTGTAAGGCAAGGCCCTTTTTTGCGCTATTTCTACTGGACTAAAAATAACCGAACTATCCGGTAATTTTATCTGACCGGACTGTAACAATTCATAAAATATATCTACTCCTAATAGTACATGCACCCGCTGAGGTTTAAAAAAATTCGGATTCGAATATGCTAAATTCTCAGGCAAATGGAGATTAGAAATATCGATCGAGGTTAAGGGGTTAAGTCAGTGATTTTTGGAACAACAAACATATTAACTGATTTCTAAAAATCCTTGTTTCTGTTAGAAATCTCTACTTTTATATCATTTTTAATTTTACAGACTGATCCGTTTAAACCTATAATTCAGGAATATACATTATATTTTTTCAGTCCCAAAATCTTGGAAGCAGAAAAAGAAATAAGCGAAATGTTACTGGCCGTACCGTACCGTACCGTACCTAAGATTGCAAGAAACGGAAAAAAAAAGAATCATGAATTTCCTTAATATAAAATATCGCAGTCGATAATAATCCATTATAAACAACGCCAGATGAAGAATTTGTTTCGCATTTTTTCTTAAACTTAAAGTTAATGATATTGACCAACTTTCTTCACGAATGGGAAAATCAAAATTTATGTGCTCCGCACTCTTATTGTGACCCTGGCTTTTATTTGACTGACTCATTTCATTACTGTCACTTCGTTTATATTTCAAAAAATTAGCTCCGTGTGATTCAGAAAACAAGACCTACACTTATTATTTAATTTCGGGCCTCGTGAAACTTTGTTTTTTTAGACAATTAAAACAAAGCTGTAATTTCCGCACAAGATTTAATTTATCCTGGACCGATAAATCTCGGTAATCTTTACATCTGAAAATTAAATGAGATTGATTACACATATAGGACAAACGCGTCTGTCATTTTGTAAAACGAAACTTTTTTGTTATATGAGAGGATTCCGGTTTTGGTTTTGTAGCCGATACATTTATCTGTATATTTTCTAATGCTTCTTTTTAATAGAAAACACTGGTTTACAAATTTAAACTTTTTTTTATATACTTTTGATGAAACACCTAATACTAGCTCTTACTAATGAAAGGCGGTATTTGAAAAAAATCTATCACGTCACATTTTTTAAATTTTTACATTTTTCAATATTCACATTTTTAATTCTATAATATATCTATTACGTCACATTCAACCTACCCTCATTGTCAACTTGGATTCTATATTCTGTTTTCTTGTGTTTTTGTGAACTAAAGTGGTTTTGTTTTTGATAAAATGCCTAATAGATTGTGTAAAATAAATTCTGATCGTTTTTGTTAGCTTTGTGGACATTTTATATTCGCAAAAAAGGAAGATGGATATAGGAATGGCTTAAAACAGCATATTTGCATTATTTTGGATTCTCAGTGAGTAATCAAGATAAAAAGTGGGTCCCACATGTATTTTTGTGAAAGCTGTAGGCCCTCCGCTCTTATATCCTGGGCATCGGGAGAAAAAAAGTATCTTCAATTTGGATCACCAATTCTGTGGAGAGAACCTTCAAATCACGAAACTGACTGTTATTTTTGTTTGACAAAAACTGCAGGCTTTAATTCAAAAAATAAACATAAAATTCAATATCCTGACATTCCATCAGTCTCAAAACAGATATCACATTCGGAAACTCTTCCAAATCCCGTATGTCCAGGTATGTCAAGTGCGAGTTGCCAAGATGGTGACGATCTGTTTATGGAGGATGAAAATGATGACGAGTTCGTAATCGAAGATGATAAAACGCATCATTTAATAAACCAAAATGTGTTGAACGACCTTGTACGAGACTTGCAACTATCTAGATCTAAGGCAGAGATTCTTGCCTCTCGTCTACAACAGTGGAACTTATTGACACCAAATACCAAAGTAACTAATTACCGAAATCGAAGTCAAATTTTCAGCAGTTATTTCACCAAAAAGGATTTGTTTTGTTTTTGCCATGATATTCCTGGACACTTTAATGCGATGAATCAAAATTATGATCCAAATGAATGACGTTTATTTGTCGATTCATCTAAATATAGCTTGAAAGCTGTATTACTTCATAACGGTAATATAAAACTATCTTTACCAATTGGCCATGCCGTAAACAGTAAATAAACCTATCAAACAATTTACTCTTTTAATGAAAATGATACAATATGAACAGCACAACTAGAAAATATGTGGCGATTTAAAAGTAGTTATTATGTTAGTGGGCTTACAGGGCGGGTATACCAAATATTTATGTTTTTTGTGCCTGTGGGATAGTCGAGCTAAAGAACACCTTTACATAAAAATATATTGGCCTGTCCAAAATGAATTTATTCCAGGAAAAATGAATGTGAAATATACATCTTTAGTGGATCCGCAAAATATAATTTTGCCACCGTTACACATTAAATTGGGACTAATAAAAAATTTCGTCAAAGCCGTGTTTCGTCAGTACATAATTTTAATATTTACATAAAATTTTAATTAAAATATTTACATAAAATCTTTCCAAGTATTTCAGACGCAAAATTAAAAGATTGAATTTTTATCGGTCCACAAATACATGAACTGATGCAAGATAAGGACTTTGAAAAACTTTTATCTACTATTGAAAAAAATGCTTGGGATTCCTTTAAAACGATCGTCCATGGATTCTTAGGAAATCATAAAGATGAAAATTACGAAAAAAAATATTGCTGTTTTATTAAAAAACTATCATGCAATAGGTGTGAACATGTCTCTGAAGATACATTTTCTCCATTCACACCTGGATTTTTTACCGGAAAATTTGGGCGCCGTGAGTGACGAGCAGGGTGAACGTTTCCACCAAGACCTTATACTTTTTGAAGACAGACACAAAGGTTTTTGGGACGAAAGGGTGTTAGGGGACTACTGCTGGTCTATTTTAAGAGAAACGGATCAAGAAAATTATAAAAAAGAAGAGTAAAATCAATCATTTCTAATTTTTTCTTTTTATGTTTCATGTTATTATTATTTTTCAGTATTTAATAAATATTTTTTGAACTAGACGTGACAGATTTTTTACGATAATTTTCCCGTACTCAGTGCACTAGAATCTATGAAAAAATACACATTTCGGCAAAAGTTATATAAACCTTATAAACCAGTGAAATCAATAAACACGTCCCATTCGGGCAATTCATTACAATTCAATGTCATTTCAGAGGCCTTCCTTCATTCATCGCGATGCGTTGCAAAACAAAATGCATCAAAATTACTTCAGACAAATTATTTTTTCTTAATCCCAATTGCTTAAGGGGACATATCACCTTTAAAAACGCCTATCACCTTAAATGCGTTTTTAAATTAATTACAGTTAATTATTTTTTAATTTATTGATCAAATTAAAAGATTCTAATTTATTTTGTTCATTGTTACAACATTAATAAGTTGGAAAATTTTTGAGGCTCTATCTAAATTATTTTTGGAGAAATCATGCGCGCAAGTTTGTAAATCATTGTTGTGAATTAAATGAATTTAAAGTTTTCACTCCCCATTAAAAAACAAAGAATGATGATTGCATTTTGCTTTATATCTTCATCAATAATTATCGCCTCTGAAAACATTGGTAACTTTCTACTCAGAATAAAATGTACTATTTACTGACATCAAAATCTTGAAATTGAATTTTTGACCATTTTAAAGGTGATATGTCCCCTTAAGCGCCCTTACATGGCTAAATAAATTGTCCACCAAACTGCGGATTTCTTTAGAATTCTCAAATCCTATTTTGTTAATACTTAGCAGCTCTGCCACTTGTCCGTTAACATTCAGTCTTTTGTTTTCAAGCATTTTCTTTAAAGCTTCGAATAAGGAATCGTAAGAATCAGCGATATTTTGAAGAAGTTTCAGGGCCTGTTAAGGCTGACTGCAGGTTATATAATTTCTCAGAATCATTTAACTGATCGTTATTGTCAACTAAAGTGGTGAACTGTGATTTAAAATTTATTCACTCTATATAACGATCCGAAAACTGGGGGTAAAACTATGCATGGCAATTTTATTTTTGAATCACTAGAACTGCCTCTATCAGGAGTAGCATTTTGGTTTACATTAGCAATACAGAGTTTTATTAAATCGAGAAGACTTACCTCAATTGCTTCCAGTTGTTCTTCGATTTCCGTCAAGGCGTTTTCGAAATCTTTCAATTCACCATCTGTTATGATGGCATAAAATTCATAACGTAATTCATCGTTTTATTATTTTCACTTTGCACTGAATTCAGCTTTAAGTTCTAATTCTTTCTCACTTTTGCTTTCAAGGCATTCTAAATTCTTGTAATTTGGCCCCGTATGTTTCCTCTTTTTCGATTCAATATCACAGTTCCAGAAATAGTTGTCATCGTTTAGATAGGTGAGTAGGTATCACTCATACGTTACGAAACTTTTTATCCAAATGTGCACAAGGAGATTCGTATCAGTTCAAACTATGAGCGCTGCGTCTCCGACGGACCAAAAAATGTTCCGGCGATTTCTTAGTACTAAGAGGACTGTATAATGATAAATGTAGTGAGTGTGCTTGAATAATTCTTCACACTAAACCACAACTTTTTTTTTTTTTTTTTTTTTTTTTTTACAAACAATAAAGATTAAGCGACAGGTAAAATGGCGGGCACTTGATATCTTCCCGTTACCTCGTTACAGTTCTTATACGCTCTGTTGCGCCCTCTAATTTCAAGGCATGGGGGAAACACCGTGGAAAAAAACACGCGAATTTTGTTGAAAGATCACATAAACAAATAGCTAATTTTTTCAGTCGGTCGCAGAAAAATATCGCGAATTTCGACAAATAATCGCAGACAAAAAATCAGTTTCGTGAATCGATCACAGAAAAAGTTCACGAATTTCGGTAAAGGATGGCGGAAAATAATGATGAATTCCGTGAAACATAGCGAATTTTGTCTATTGGTCGCAGAAAAAAAGGAGGAGACGCCGCCAGGCCTGGCGACTATTAGGTAGATTTCATTACAAAAAGCTACTTATTGCAGCCGTTCGGAGGAAAGCAATTCCAAAAAATTTTGGTATATTTTCACCGATCATGATCCCCAGACCCCCAAACCACCCCCTTGTTCAAATGTTGATATATATATATATATCTGACGTATGTCATGTTGTAACTCTCTTATTTATGAACCGATTCGGATGTGACTGAGTATGTGTATAGCTATAGGACATACCAAGGTCTCGATCGAGTTCGTTGACCAGCTTCACCCGTCATCTTGTTTCAAAATGGCGGCCAATTAAAATTGTTTAAAAATTCAAACAGATGTACAAAAAAATTATAAATTGAAAAAATTGTTTATGTTAAATGTTAGAACGTGATACAAGGATTGTGGAACATTTTTTGTTTTGGCTATATCTTAAAAAATGGCTGAGATATGGCAGTTTGAAATTCTAGGGTGGCTGAGATTTTGAAACAATCTGATATTTGTTATGCTGTAACTCTCAACCGATATGAATGTGACTGATCATGTGTACAGAACATACCAAGGTCTCGACCGAGTTCGTTGGCCAGCTTCATGCGCCATCTTGTTTCAAAATGGCGGCAAGTTAAAAAATTTTAAAAATTCAAAAAGATGTATAAAAATTTATAATTGAAAAAGTTGTTTCCGTTAAACGTTAGGTCGTAATACAAGGATTCCGGAACTTTTTTTGTTTGGACTTTATCTTAAAAATGGCTGAGATATGGCAGTTTGAAATTCTTGAGTGGCTGGCATTTTGAAACAATCTGATTTTTGTTATGCTGTAACTCTTATGCTGAAATTCGTATTCAAATTCATTATTAACGAAAACCGGGATTGAATCTTGTATAATCGGATTCCAAGCATTTTAGCTTCGGGTGTTTGAGTAAAATGAGTTGCATTTTTAAAAACATGACTATGAAAGCTGCCTTTTCCTCCCGGTACAGGCCGGAAGGACTTTTTTTTTATATTCAATCGTACCAGAAATTACAAAAAAAAAAAAAATAAATAAATAAAATAAAATGTGGTAGATTTCTACTGAAAATATCCTAGTATCAGTGTATGACAGATTGTTTTTCCAAAAGTAGCGCGGATAGAATAAAAAATAGTCCACTGGAATGTATATGTCCCAACTATAGTCAAATGGTTTAACCACTGCCACCTCTACAGCGGTGGCAATGGTTTAACTTAGCCTGACCACGGCCTAACTCGATTTTCTCCTTCCCTTTATACGGCCGTAACAAAAAGTCATTTTCCCTTTGTTCAAGAGGAATAAGAGTTTCTCCCCGGAAGAACGTAGGGGGCGCTATTACTTACCATTACTAATGGAGAATTTCCTTATCTTTGCGTTTCGTTCCTCAAAACTATTTATGAATTGATATATCCAAGACTAATAAAAAACCCTTATGGGGAATGTGACTTAAACGAGCATAAAATAAATATATGCTCATTAATATGTGCAAAATTCTTGCCCATCATTTAAAAAAATATGGCAAGGTATTTTACAAATGAAACCAATTTATCTGCATGTAAGAACTCTTTATCAAGAAAAATTTTAAAGTTTACTTAATTTTAATTTTATAATATTTAATGTATATTTCACTGTAAAAATTATCAATGTTTAAGGTCTAATCAAGAAATAGAATCTGCATATACCTATAGATACATATATATACAAGTAGGGTGGATAGATTTATGAATTAATATTTTAAAAATCTGAAAAAAATATTCTGTAATTTCTGTAACCACACAATATTCTAAAATTTCCACAAAAACTATTCTCTCATAAATGGAGTACATAATGCTACAACAACAACAACAACAACAACAACAACAAAAAAACTTGTTCATTCTCTAAAATAATAAAACCTGTAAAAATTATTATGAATTTGTTAAATAATCCATGTTTTGAGAAAAAAAAAGCTATGTGAGTTGATTGCCGGATATTGGCGAAATATGTTTTCTTATTCTGTTGATATTATGAAACATGAAAGTATGTTTTTGTTTTTATATACATACTTTTATACCATGACTTTCCAGAACTAGAATATAATATTTAATTTTATATGTAATTCTATTATATTTCTATATGCTTATATATTTCAGATCAGTACCTATAATGGTTAAATTTATTAAAAATTGTTTTGAATGTACACATATATACATATATTTTAAATAATTCAGAATCGTGTAAAAATAATCCATGTTTTGAGAAAAAAAAAATTCGATATGAGTTTATTGCCGGATATTGGCGAAGTTGCTTAATTTTCTTACTACTATTATGAAACTAGTAATTATTTTTTTAATTTTTTGCTGTGTATTTTACGCTCAGAATTATCAATGTTTCAAGTAATCCAGAATTTTAATGTATTGAAATTTACTTATCATGTTTGTTTTACATTTTGTAGTAGGATGTTATTTAAACTATTTTTCATTCCTTAAAGCATTGTATTTAGTTATTTTATCTCTAAATCTTTTAGTTTTTCCTGTTTGTCCTGTTTGTTTTGTTTAGTTTTTTCCTTTTAGTTTTTCCTGTTTGTAGTAAAGAAAACGCCGAAGTAAAAGATAGATATGTTACATATGATGCTTATATATTTCAGATCAGTACCTATAATGATTAACTTTATTGAAAATTGTTTTGAATATACATATATATATATACATATTTTAAATAATTAAGAATCGTGTAAAAATAACCCATGTTTTGAGAAAAAAAATCGATATGAGTTCATTGCCGGATATTGGCGAACTTGCTTAATTTTCTTACTACTATTATGAAACTAGTAATTATTTTTTAAATTTTTTGCTGTGTATTTTACGCTCAGAATTATCAATGTTTCAAGTAATCCAGAATTTTAATGTATTGAAATTTACTTATCATGTTTGTTTTACATTTTGTAGTAGGATGTTATTTAAACTATTTTTAATTCCTTAAAGCATTGTATTTAGTTATTTTATCTCTAAATCTTTTAGTTTTTCCTGTTTGTCCTGTTTGTTTTGTTTAGTTTTTTCCTTTTAGTTTTTCCTGTTTGTAGTAAAGAAAACGCCGAAGTAAAAGATAGATATGTTACATATGATGCTTATATATTTCAGATCAGTACCTATAATGATTAACTTTATTGAAAATTGTTTTGAATATACATATATATATATACATATTTTAAATAATTAAGAATCGTGTAAAAATAACCCATGTTTTGAGAAAAAAAATCGATATGAGTTCATTGCCGGATATTGGCGAACTTGCTTAATTTTCTTACTACTATTATGAAACTAGTAATTATTTTTTAAATTTTTTATTCAGCATTTTACGCTCAGAATTATCAATGTTTCAAGTAATCAAGAATTTAAATGTATATAAATATAGAAATTTACTTATAATGTTTGTTTTGCATTTTATAGTAGCGTGTTATTTAAACTATTTTTAATTGCTTAAAGCATTGTATTTATTTATTTTATCTCTAAATCTTTTAGTTTTTCCTGTTTGTAGTAAAGAAAATGCCGAAACAAAAGATACATATGTTATATATACCTTTTATAATGAATATATTGCAAAGATTCTTGTATTTTTATGTATAGAAGTAACATTTACTAAGCATTATTTATGGTAAGTATATCGCGCCATCTACCGGCGAAGCAGCCTTTTAACGATTCCGAAACTAAGGGGTGATTGTGAAGGCCGTATGAGGAGAGAGAGAATCGAGTTTGGCCGTGGCCTGACTCGCAACAAAAAAAAAAAGGAGTGTCAACCTCACACCACCCGATCCGATGTTCGGGTTGTGTCGGGTTTAGGTAAAATCGGATTACCCGACGCGATACCTGCGACCAAGAGCTTTGTAGATTTCTCATTATATGGATTTTAGATCACAGTTTGAAGAGGAAGGCAGAAAACCATTAATGAAAATTTTTACTAAGATAAAATCATTAATGAAAAATTTCTTATGCTTATGGAGAAAAAATTTTGCAAATCCCATGACTTATTGATGACGTTCCTGTGCTGATTACCTCGTGACCAATTGAATTTCAGGATTTTTTTTCGCGACTATTTGACAAACTTCGCTTTTTTCTCACGATCGTTTCACGGAATTCATGATTTTTTTCCGCGCTCCTTTGCCGAAATTGGTGAACTTCTTCTGCGACCTATTAACGAAATTGATTTTTTTCTCTGCGTTCATTTGTCGAAATTCACGATATTTTTCCGCGATCGATTGACAGAATTCGTTATTTGTTTTCGTGATCTTACGACGAAATTTGCGATTCTTTTCCACGGTTCTTTAGGAAATTCGAGATTTTTTCCGCGACCGATTGGCAAAAATCGCGATTTTTTCCCGCGATCGATTGACGAGATTCTTGATTTTTTGTGCGATCGTATAATGAATTTTTTTGCACGATTGTTTGACTAAATTTATGATTTTTTTTCCACGACCGTTTGACAAAATTCGCAATAGTATTTTTTCCTGCGATCGTTAGACGAAATTCGCTATATTTTGACTAAATTTTCGAATTTTTTTCCCCGAGGACGGACAAATTCGATTTTTTTCCCACGACCACCATGTGCAAATCTGTAATTTTTTGTGTGACTGATTGACAAAAATTACAATTTGTTTTCGCGTACTTTGACAAAATTCTGGATATTTTTACTCGGTCGTTTGAGGTAATTCGCGATTTTTTCCACGACCAATTGCCGAATAAATTTTGTGGCATTCCGAAAAAATAAAAAATCGTGGACTTCCATGGAAATTAGAAAATATGTGTGGAGAAACACATGCATATGAAAGAAGTTAACCCACTTAACTCTCGAGACCGTGATACCCACGGGCTGTGTAGGATACTTTTTAAAAATTCAGCTTGCTTGATTCCCACCAGTTTTTTTTTAAAACAGTGTGCAATTGGCTTTATTCCCTTATTATTTTATCTGCTGTTAAATAAGATGAATATTTCTACTAAAAAAAAGGGGGGGGGGCGATTAATCTGAATTTTAAAATAAGTAGCCTACACTTATTGGGCACAACCGTTAAAGGGGAAACCCGCACAACATTTTTCATTATGCAGGATTTCCCTATTTTGTATGCAGTCCCGCTCGCTAGTTGAAATCATGCCCCTGAAACAAAACTTAGCCCCCACCCCTCAAGAAACTCGTGAAATGGCACCTCTGGTTACACTATTTCGAACATCATTAAAATTGATGTATATTACTGAGGTTCACTACAAGATCTTGCTGTAAAATATGATGTGCATAGTATTTATCGTTCATTTACAGATTGACACACACAATATATCAGATAAGTAGATAATAAATAGCGGTTCTGCGCCAGCGGCGTATGACCTCTGAAGGTGAAGTTCAAGGTTACCGGAAGCGGCAGGTGTGGACACCGGAAGTGGCAAGTGGGGATAACAGGCATGTTGGAACAGGAAGTGTAGACAGGAAGTTTAACCGGAAACGTGACAGGAAGTGAATGCGATAAGGGAGAGAGGGGGAGGGCTTAATTTTTTTTGCTGGTTTTGATCCTTCTAGTCGAGTGGAGTTGAGTTGTAGGAATTCTGCTATAAGAATAAATTTAGTTTGAAAGTAATATTAGCAGAATGTTCGAAGAATTTTTTTTTCTTCACCTGAAACAAAAATTCTATTTGCTAACTAACACCTAATATAAAAATGGAAATATTTCTGACTTTGTTTTACTTTATAAAAGTTTAACGTGAAATTTATTTTAAGACTGGAAACGCGACAAGAAGTAAGACCGGAAACGGGATTAGACATGTTTATTTATTTATTTTTCAAAAAGGGTTTTCAAGAAGCAGGATGTTTGGGAGCTTGTTGGAACAAGAACGGTGGTTTAAAAGACCGGAAGTGATTAAGGTATAAGAGATAAGGAAAGTATAGGAATATATATACACGTAGATTTTGTTCTTTGTAGAGGGTGAAATTTTATTTTATTTTTTATTTAAAGTGTTTTCATTTATTTTTTTTTAATTTAATTTGTTTAAAGCGTTTCAAATTATTTTTTATATTATTTTTTTATAGTGTTTTACGCATTATTTTAATTTTTAGTGACATTAGAACCTGCAATGTTCTGTATCGCACATGTCTTATCTAGTAGGTTACTAAGGATGTGTGTGTGTTGTTATCTCTTTAAATGCAAACCATAGCAAGGAATTTCAGACCTGCGTTTAATTATCTTTATCATAGTTTTAATGAACTGCAGGAAATCGTCTTTAGCTATTGAGTAATTCGCGAGTTTTGTTTTAATATGAATGCTTTTACATCTGTTTGTTGTTCTAATTTACAAACACATTTCTTCACAACACTCTATCAACTTATCATTTATATTAGAAATAATAATTTAGAGGGAAAATGTTTACTTTCTATACGAAATGTTATTTATAGAGATTGACGGAAATAGTATGCCTTATTCTTTCTTGTATTAACCTTATAATCATTTATATTCGAAATAGTAACTTGCATTCAGGGTAAAAATATTTTTTTAAAGCATACTTTTTATCGTATCTACATTACTTGTAACTTGTACTTATTTAAAATTCCTACTTTGTCATATTGATTTCATTTGATGGGGTCAGAATATGTTTACCAGTTTTTAGCTTTATCATATTTCTGGGCTCTTAGATAAAGATTTTTGATTTGTGTTTTTTTTTTATTAAGAATATTTTTGAGGATTAAAATTGTACTTTCAAATGATATAAGTTTTTCTATAATGTTGTTGTATTTTAAAGATTTTATTAATTCTAAACAAACTAATGCTATTGAATTTTTATTTAGGGATATTGTTGCACTCCTATTAAGTCATGAAGCATCTGCAAATAGTGTGGATCATAAAGGTTGTACTCCTCTACATTTGGCTGCTTGGTCTGGGAATGCAGAAATTGTAAAAATACTTCTAACTCATGGGCCTTCTTTTCCAAGTGTTAATCAAATGGTATATATATTTCTGTTATGAGATTTGAATTGTGACATAGATATTTTATTTTATTATGAATTAAAAGGTATATTTATTTATAAATACCATAGTTATTTAGTTATATTGTGCACCCTTTCTTACAATTTAAAATGGAATGCTATCTCAATACTTTGTTTACCATTTTAAAAGAGGATTTTTCTATTATTTGCCTTGCTCTAAAAGCCCATTTTAGGATGGTAAATATGATACATGTGTGATTGTATGTTGCTTAGAACCATTTTTTATGATCCTGGAATTTATGCGTTCCTGGCATTGATGACAAAATTACCATACGTATTAATTTTTATTGCATTTATATTTTCTCACACATTACATTTTCTTATCTGTTTTTGTTTTATCACATTGGCCCTTTTGCAGAGGCATCAAAATGAGGTTCTTCTCTATATTACAAGTTATATTGTTTTACACAATTCACCAATTTTGTTGTTTGTAAATGATTTTTCAATATTATTAATATTTTTTAATAAGTGTTTTGTAATAAGTATGCACTAGTGATGTGCTGGATGCCAATATCTGTGAATATGTGCAAGAAATAAAAGGGTTCTATATTTTTGTCGATATTTGTTTCCTTGGTACTTCTCTATTATCCCGTCGACCACTTTTCATAACAAAAAACTATCGCCAAACTGTAAGATTAAACGCCAAAAATGCAGTCTCATTTATTTGATGTCAGAAGCATTATACGTGTTTGTTATGTCATCAAGTGGTTTTTAATTCGACATTTGCGAGTATTTTTCATTATGTTTTACTGATTTATTAGTTATTTCATTAATTAAAATAACAATTGTGTCTTTAAATTCTTATATTTTATTTATTTATTTTGATATTCCAATGGCAACGTTCTCCTGTTTATTTGGCGTTACAGTTTGGCAATAGTTTTTTGTTATGAAAAGTGATCGACGAGATAATAGAGAAGTACCACTTCCTTTTTAACAGATCTAAAACACATATTTCTAATGTATTCTATTACATGAAATATAAATATAAAATATGTAGGGTCAATTGGGGCCATCATGAGACAAAATTCTAAATTTTTCATAGTCACTTTCGATCTATTGAGTATAATCCCAAATAAAAAATACTGTAATTTGTGTTTTTGTTTCCTTTACCTCTTTATGAGTAAAAAGTATTATATGTCATAAAAATAAATGTTAAAAAAATTAAAACCCTGTCTCATATTAGCCCGACAGAATGGGGCTACATGAAACGGCTATGGGGTTAAAGTCAGACACCATTATTTTTAAATTTTTAAGTCATTGTAAACACAAAGAAAATAAGAGCCCTGTAACAAAGTTGATCTGGCTCTAATATTTCAGCTATTCAAATTTTTTTAATCTTTCACTTTGGGACATCTTTTATGCATTCACCAGAAAACTGATGAAAAGCCACTACAATAACTCCCTCCCTAATTTATTAAATGATAATTTAGAGTAAGCAAACTCAGAAAAATATTATCTGCAACATTTAAACTGTATGAGTTTTTAGAAGTAAATTTGCAATTGTATAACACCCGTTATTAAAAGAAAGAATAAAAAATATAGTCTACGATCTTGCCTGATTAAGTTAATTCGTAGCTTATTAATAATATACAGCCAGGAAAATTACAAATAGTTTTCCTGATTTATAATGTGGTTTTAGGAAAAGGCAGGATAGCAACAGTATCCATAAATGTCCACTGCAAAAATTTCATCTTCTTTATACACGAAATCAGTTCTTAGATCAATCAGTAGAACACATCAAGCCTTGGACATTATCTCTATTTCATCTTCATCTATATTGTTTTTGAAACAAACCTATTTATAGTGAGTAAACTTTCTAATTTCACATTTTATGTCAGTTAAAACAAAAGTTCCTTTTTTAATATTCTCTTGAAATACTGCTGTATCATGAACAACTGAATCAGTTTCTTCCCTTGTGATATTTACAATGAAATCTGTCAATAATTCTTCATTATTACCATGCTGAAACAGCAATTTCAATGTGTGTACTGTCTCCTTGAGCAATTTATCAATCAACTTCATCCTTTTTTGATAAGGTTTTTGTATTTTTATAACTCTTAAGTTATCTTGCTTTTCAATCTTCTTCCTCACTTCTATTCTTAATTTTTCAGTCACCCCTCCTCCCTCCCATCCACTCTTCACTTATAATCACTTTTGAACTAGCATATACTCTTTTCTTTTTCTTCTTTGCAGCAGCATTTTTACTGATTATCTGTAAAAGCAACATCTGAAAATATTTTGGAGAAATTGATGAATTTCCGTTCGCAGCAGTTTGAATAAAAGATGCTGAATGTGAACTGGTTTACATTGCCATATTTTTATGGTACAAAGCTAAACAATGTAATGATTCACCATTGATTATCCTTTTTTTTTGTTTCAACTAAAATATTTTGTGGGTGAACTCTCCTACTTCCTTTCAGTTTATAATTATGCACCATTTTTAATGTTAAAAAATACCACAGGTTTTAACCTTCAATTTCACTTTTAGCTTGCGATGTAAGCTAAGTTGTAAAATCAACTAGCTAGCATTTCATATCATTCAATTAAAAATTTATAACAAACATAGAAAAATATACTACAGTCAAACCTCGTTAACACGAAATCGCTTAACGTGAAATTTTGCTTAACACAAAATAATACTGAAGTCCTGTCAGATGAGTCTGAAAATCAATGTTAATTAATTCATTTAACACAAAATAGAATTTCGGAAAATCCTGCTTAAGGCAAAATTTTTTTTGCTCCAATGTAAAAAAAAAAAGAATCCTTACGCAATGTTTCTGATATTTCAAACTTACATGTCACATCCTCTTTTTAAAAATGAAATTTTCTCATGGTTTAAAAAAGATAAAGTGAAAAAAGTTTTTAGAAAATCGTGAAACACTGAATTCCTGACTAATTCCTGCTTTTCTTTGATCTCTGATCTGCACAAGTGTTCCCACATAAACCATATGAGCTATAGATCAGTCACAATGAATGTTTGGGTGAAGGAATTTCTTTTTTAAAAGTGATTGTTCCATTACCCGGTTGACTGTATTGAGAGTGACATAAACCCAGTTTCCGAATTCCCCTATCTGTGAGTGAAAGAAGTGACAATCCTTACTTCACTAACATAATTGAATCCTTACCTGACTAACATAATTGAAACTCTGTTCGCAGTTGCTCTGTAGAATTCTGTGAAAGATGAGCCGAAAACAGCAAGCTATATCTTTAGACACAAAGCAAAAAATTTTAAATGAAGTTAGCCATAAAGTGCTGATAAAAAACAGAAAATGCAGCGAAGTATGGGATGTCAATAATTCTTTTACAATTGGTCCTCTATACAATTTTAAAGAATCATAAAAAAGATTGAAGCGGCTTGTGCTGTGAGTCAATTCAAACCAGTAAGAAAACGAATGTGTAGAAGAAAGAAAGAATAAATTGAAATTGTTCTCTTGTGGTGGATAAAAGAGGCAAAAAGCCAGAATATTGTTTTAACTTTTGCAGTTTTACAAGAGAAAGCAAAGGCTTTTGCTGTTGCTCTCGGTGAGAGCGATTTGATACATTCTAACGGATGACTGACAAGATTTAAAGAGCATCATAGAATTGTCTACAAAATGGTATGTACCCCAAAAAACGGGAAATTTTTTCTTAGATATTGTTTTTTATGAGTAAATTTGTATAGACGAAAATGTGTTGTCTTCGGATGTGATGACAGACGAAGAAATAATTGCTGAAAAAAATAAGATGACAACATTGAAGTGTCGGACGAGGATGAAGATATTGACACAGAACAGAAAAGTTTAGTGTCATTAAATGAATCTACCACAGCATTGAAAACTGTACAACATTTCCTTATGGAACAACAGGATGCTTCCCGAACTTTGAACAAATTAGATGAGGTCCATATGTACCTAAAAGAACTACTCTACAAAAACTGAAGCAAAAGTCAATAACGGACTTTTAAAAAAAAATGACTAACAAGAAAATAAATTTATTATTGCTTAAAAAATGATGATTAATTTGTTAATGAAATTTTCCATTTATTATTAATTTATGATTTTATGAGTAGGGATATATTTGTAGGTTAATTTATTTAGTTTTTATATTTAACATAGATGGGCCCACTATAATGACAGTTAACATGAAATTTCGGATAACACGAAAAAAATTCGCAGACCCTTCAATTTTGTGTTAATGAGATTCGACTGTATTAGGATTTGAAAAAAAAAAAAAGACAACAAAACAGTCAATTTTTATTTGTGGTGAATGTTTCAAGCTATATGATAGAATAGTATTATTACAGCCTTAAGCATTGTATCATTTTAGCCCCTATACATTACTTATTAGCCTCCTGAGTTTGATTGTTTGTAATTCAGGCTCTGTTAAACATATTCCAAATTTTAAAGGCTAAAAAGACTCAGCATTTCTTATGAGTTAAAGAACTATTAGAATATTTTCTCTAAGTTTTTATTTGAAATGTTGCATGTAAAAAATTTTGAAGTCTTACAAAAAAGTTTTTCTTATCAGAAAAGTAAATTTATGTATTGTATATTTTTTTAGACTTTTCTTTTAAATTTTGAGTCTTTTCACAATAGATATAAGTAAAAGAATGTATTGCTTACAAAATAATCACAAAGCCAATTTTATTACTATAAAAATTGGTTCCCCTTTTTTGTATCTCACATTAGCCTTACTTTTTTGGTTGCCTCATATTAGCCCCGATTGACCCTATACTAAAGAAAATACACTATGCAAATGCACACGAACATATACTCATACTGTCCAACCTGTTGATAAACATGGGTCATGTGACTTCGAAGTGCAATGATGGCAATTCTGTTCATAAAAATAGGAAGGGGGTATTTTTCAGTGATGTTTTGATCCACTATAAAGTGAAGGTCCTGTTTTTCACCCTTTCTACTACAGAGCTTACCCTCCTCCACAATAATCTATTTTCTTAGAAGCCTACCAATATCAGTCTTTGAAAACTGGCTGAACTATACACACTCACAAATAAATAAATAAATATATAAAAAATTACAAATTAAATTTAGTATGATCTGCACAGAAAAAATTAATTCAAGTAGTTAAAATGAAAAAAGGTAAATATTTGAATAAATGTTTCTTAAAGTGTGATAAACCTTATAATAGAAGAAAGAAAATTATGTTTTCACATTAATTATTTCACATTTTCCTGCTTTATTTGCACAGGGTTAACAGAATGTTGGGGGCTTTGGTGAGGTTGAGTTCTGAGATTATTGCTGTTAGCATCAAGAGCAACATATCCCCTATTTCCACATGCACAAAAGATGCTAAATAAAAAAAAATAATAAAATTGCTAGTTCATGGAACTTAGTTCCATTACCCAGTCTTGTTCCATTTTCTGAAAGCATCTAGGGGTTTTACAGAGCTGTAACCAGGCAGGAAAGCCAGAGGAAGACCTTAAATTTTTTTGGCGGGGCTAATTCATGTTCCATTTTTTCTTCTATTTTTAATAAAGAATAAATTAAATAAAAGTAGAGAGCAAGTATGTTGTAAAATTTGATGTAAAAATTATATAAAAATTACAATTTGAAAATTATTAAAACTTTCCAAAATTTAAAAAGCTGTTACAGGAATAATATTATTTACATGTTAAAAATATGTATGTATATACATTCAAGATTTGGAGATCCTAAAAAATAACAAGTTATTAAAATAATATAATTCAGAAATCGTTCATCTCTTATTGAAAGCTCTGATTATAGACTAAGAGACAAGGACAAACAATGCAAGGCATTTAATCAAACTTATAATATATAAAACCACATTCCAATTGAGTGGTTATACACTGGCTTCTAAAAGTTAGGGTACAACCGGTTTTTTGCATCTAATTTGCAAATGAATGAATATAGAAACAACAAATCTGGAGGAAATGTGTGCTAAACTGTTATTTATTAAATGCGACATAGAAATTTACTTAAGTTAAATGTATAAATGAAATTACAACAAAACAGCACTCATGGTGGAAAATTTCATTCTTGGAGAAATCAGTATATCGCAGTATTATGCAGTAAAATGTGACAGAAACATTAAAAAACTGGTTCTAATACGGAATACGTCCACCCCAGACTTGAATGCATTGGCAGCATCAACTTTCTGTGCTCTCAATTAAATTGTCGGACACCGAAATAGGTAACGCTGACCAGACTTGGAGTAAGCCTTGTTCCAGCTCATTTAATGACCTTGGAGGAGGACTTAAAGCCGCAATCTGTCTTCCAAGATAGTCCCAAAGATGTTCTATCAGATTCAAGTCTGGAGAGTGAGCTGGCCATTCCATTCTCTCGAAACCGTGATCCTCAAGATAATCCTCAACAACCACAGCTCGGTGTGGTCTCGCCATCCATTAGAATGAAACCATTGCCAATAGCACCGGCATATGGGCGCACATATGAATCAAGGATCTCATCCAGATATCTCGCACCAGTCACAGTTCCTCCATGGAACACATGCAGGTCAGTGTAGCCTCCGAGTGAGATCCCTGCCCAAACCATGATTCCACCGTTTCTGTACCTGTGTATTTCAACAGTGTTTGATTGATGGTATCGAGTGCATTGTTCTCTCCAGATCAGAAGACATCCTGAATCGCTCTCCAGTGTGAATCTGGACTCATCTGTGAAGAGTACAGAAGCCCACTGTTGTCTGGTCCAGGAAACATGTTCTCTTGCCCAACATAAGCAGGCCCTTCTCTGTCGTCTGTTGAGGGGGACACACACAACTGGTCGCCTTGCATAGAGACCTGCATTGTGAAGACGTCTTCGCACCGTAGTAGCGAGATTCTTCTCTCTGATGCTGCAAAGTGGTCTGCAATGAGTTGCGGCACAGTAGTGTGTCTTCTAATTCGGGCCAAAAGAGCTAGAAACAGGTCTTCTGCAGGTGTTGTAACACGTGGGCGGCCTGGAACATGTCTTCTGGACACCGGATTCATACTGATCCCAGAGTCGTTGTACTACATTGCGAGACACATTGAGCCGTCTTGCAGTATCGGCCTGTGACAACCCCATTTCTATCCATCCTACCATCCGCCACCTTAATGAATCAGGCAAACAACTTCTTCTAGACATTTCTAGACTCTACTGGCTGTTGTGAACAAAACTGACAACAATAGTTCGAATACAACAAAACTTACACGCGAAATTACGAAAGCTTCGTAATTGCATATTTTTCTCTCATTCACAAATACCTATTCTTTTCTATAAAATAAAAGTGGTAGCTGTAATTTTTGCATAAGTTTTTTTAAAGCTTATTTTTGTCATTCATATAAACTATGAAGTTTAATCTGACTGCCATTTTTTGTCTGGTGAGCTTCGAAAAACATGTTGTACCTTAACTTTTGGAGGCCAGTGTACAAGGAAGTGGTAGTCTGCCTACTGGTTTACTTGATGAACAGGTGAAAAAATTGATGTAAATGTGAAAAATATAGAGGCCAGTCAAGGCATTTGATTAATATTTGTGCTTTGCACCCTAGTAGGTAACAGTTGTCTTCTAATGCAAAAACTAAAGACAGACCATTTCACAATTACAAAAAGGGTGGCAGATGTCATCGAAAGTGCCAAAAACTGAATCCCAGTAAAACCATTTGACTAATCTTGATTTAAATGTGATTCGTTGTAGCCATTCCAAAATATGTAAATACAAAAAAAAAAAAAAAAAGCAGACCAAATTTTCGGCAGATGTATGTAAAATGTTGAGAATTAGAAATCTTTCAATCTGATCAAATTCTTTGCTTAATGTTCATACTTTTTATCCTAATAGGTAACAGTAGTCTAATTACAAAAATATTGAGGGCAAATCATTTGGACATTATGAAAGGGTAGATAGACATCATCAAATGTGTAAAAAAAAAAGCACACTTGTCAAGTCATTTGCATGATCTTGATTTAAACACCATTCGTTTCAGAACATTCCACAACATGTAAATGCAAAAAGACAGACCAATATTCTATTGCGAACATCCTGACAGACATAGGTATAATGTTGTAATTTGGAAAATGTTTAATAACTTTAAATAATTTATCTCCGGAACATGTGTAAGTAAAATATAGTTCCATCCTAACTTCCATTTGCATCAGTCATCTTAATGTTCACTCATGTTTCAAAGCTAATTTCTTGGTAAATCTCATGCTCTGTACATCATTTTACTCCACTTTAAAAATGCTTCTTTTTGGCACCTCACACACTACTTTCTTTTTAATAATTGCAAATTTATAAGTAATTATATTTCCTGTCATTTTTACAATGTAATCCATTGACAAATTCTATTTCTGACTATTTTCAAAGCTTGCATTATAAAATGGGATATATTTGTGTTCAATGTATTTAAAATAATATCTGTGTAAGTATTTGTGATATTATTTTACTTATTTAGTAAGATAACTTTTAATTTATACTGCATTTAAAATTCTAAATTGCGTCAATGGAATTTTTTCTTAGGTTTATAATATGATAATTTTGTCACATACTATTGGTTTAGGTATAAAGTCATGTCATATTTTTCATGAATTTCAGAGTGAATTTTTTAATACAAATATAAAACATTAATCAATGATATATTGTCCATTTTGTTTGATGACTATTTCCCCTCTTCCAACTAGCTTCATAATTCTGCATTCGAAGAAAGTTTGGTTTTTAGAAGCAAAAAACTGAATCAACTAATTTTTGATAGCCTCATCTGAATCAAATGTTTTTTCATTAGAATGAAATAAATAGTAATCTGATGGTGCAAGGACAAGACTATGCAGTTGATGAGGCATCACTTCTTAGCCCTGCTGCAATAACTTTTGGCAAGTGATGAAAGATGTTTGTGGTCTGGCTTTATCATGATGGACACAACACCTTTACAATTTGCCAATTCAGGCCATTTTTCTTTGATTGCTTCATCCAGTTTCATTAGTTGTTGACAGTAGACGTCCGAATCAATCGTTTGGTTCCTTAGAAGCAGCTCAAAATAAACAATACCTTTATAATCCCACCAAACAGACATCATCACTTTCTTTTCATGAATATCTGCTTTTGAAGTGCTTTGTACTGGTTCATCTCACTTGCTGTATTATCTTTTGCATTTGACGTTGTTGTAGATGGTCTATTTTTTATCACCAATTACTATCACTTGCTTTAAAAATGAGTTGGGTTTGTTCTGTTTTAGCAATGAATCACAGATATTAATTCATTTGGTTCAACATCGAATCCAAGGGAGAGATATAGGGGTCATGACCCTCTTCTGAATGAAGAGAGTTTCTATACAACAATACATTTTTAAATTTATATACACATTAAGGTTGTTTTTAGAAATTAATTAAAAAGAATAATAATTAATCAAATGATTTGACTTGCCTTTATATTTTTACATGTTTACATCAATTTTTGTACCTGTTTGTCAAGCGAACTGGTAAGCAGACTAACATTTTCTTGTACAGGGTGGTTATAATATAAGTATCTCTATTTGGAGCTGTCTGTAGCTCGAAGGAATGATCCGAATGAAATCAAAATCAGTATACTTACTATTCGAGAAGGGGGAAGCAGAATGGAATAATAATAATAAAATAATTTCAATAATCACCGACAGATGGCACTACTGAGTGTAAAATGTAATGTGTAATACAAGAACAAAAAATTAAGGTGTAGACCGAAAGGCACACCTAATTTATTGGAGAATGTCGCAGCCAACGTGGTTACTCTTTTGCATGGCGATGCCACGATCAAGTTCAGGTTCCACATGGTCATTGTGCCGGAGGACACAATCCAGGCTGTGCACAATGTGCTCAACTGCGGAATGTAATGTATCAGGAGTGATATTTCGTACATGTTATGATATGCAGTATATTTATTGAGGTTTGTGACACCTCCAAGGTACACAATAATACACATTACATTTCACACTCAAAAGCACCATCTGTCAACCATTATTCCAATTAATTTTTTTATTGTTCCATTCTTCTTCCCCCTTCTCAAATAGTAAGTGTACCGATTTTGGTCTCATTCCTGTTATTCCGTCAAGCTACAGACAGCTCCAAATAGGGATACTTATATTATAACCACCCGGTATAACCACTCATTTGCTTCTCATTTTATATATTATAACTTTGATCAAATGCCTTAACTTTTTTGTTCTTGTCTCTTATACCCCATTCAGATTGGATATTTAAGATATCTCAGACTGCCAAACTCACTAATGAGTTCCACAAACTCTCTCAGTGAGTTCAAACTTTCTATGGCTAGATATAGCTACTACCACTCATTCTCTTTGGCTGTGGAGTTAATTGAGTGGCTTTAACTGATTGGCTGGTGAGGCTAGACTTATGCGCATGTGCACACTTTACATTTGTTCAGATCTTGAACATTCAATGAGTTATCTTAGATAAGTTTTGCGGTGTGAACAAGTTCTATAATTCTGGGGTGTACCACCTCTAAAATGGCAGTCTAAGATATTTTAAATATCCAATCTGAATGGGGTATTAGTCTCTTAATTTTTACCTTACCATAAAATCCATTTAATCCGCCCCCCCCCCCTCCAAACGCAAAAGAAAATCGTAAAATAATCAGAGGGGGCGCTTACATGGTATTAAAATTGTAGTATATGATATCTATGGGTGGTGGGGGGTGGGGAGATGCTAATGGCCAATCGTTGCAAAGTATGCATTATTTTAATAAAGTGAGAAAGGAAAACATTAAAAAAAAATTATATACAAAATAGAAAAACTGTATAACTTCGTGATTAATGGCGATTTCAGATTATAGAAAATTCTGGATTTCAGAAGCTTTGAAACTGGAATGCATTTAGATATATCCGTCATTAATATGGTAACAGAAAAATAAAAGAAACTTAATAATTTAAAATCATTAAAAAACACTAAGGAATTGCAGTTGAAAATGACCTGAAATACTTTCTAGAACTAGTAACATTTTATGTGGTGTCGCCATCTGTTGTAAATTAGGGTGATTAAATAACCGTTTTTTTTAAATCATGATTTCTTATCTATAAATGCTAAATAAATAATACAAATCACAAAAATTGAGAACATACAGAACGAATTGGTAGTGTTGCCAGATTTTTAAAATGAAAAACACTGCTGCCACAAAGATAGCACAAAATACGCTACAAATTAGACTTTGGCGCCATCTACTGATCAATCAATCGATACATTTTTTGTGATTGGTTTTCATAATAACGTTAAATACGACTATAAATTCTGTAAATAGATTGTTTATAAAATAAATAGATTGTTTTTTAATCAAAACATTTCACACACAACTTCAAATACACATTTTTAAACTTATTTCATGAGAAACTTTCACTGTCGATATTTTTATTATCTTCATATCACCATGGAGATAAATTTACAGCAAAACTGATGTTTGGTTATATTGCTTTTTCAGATTGGCAACAGTTGAAGTTGAGTATGTTACTTTTGTGTTTATACACGTTAGTGATATATCAAAGAATCTTTTCTGCTCCGTTGTAAAAAAAAAAAAAAGTGAGATTTTTTAGTATTGATCTTGACGTGCATGGCGAAATTTCTTTTGGGGGAGGGTGCTTCCTTGGGATTTTTTTTATTTTCCAATTTGTTTACAAAGTGGTAGGGGGGCGCTTAATTGGGAAGCGCGGATTAACGGGATTTTACGGTAGTACAAAATACCTTTTGATGGTAGAAAATGTCACTAGTTCTAGTTGCTTGACATTTAAAATTTATCATAAATACTATTAAAACACTACACCTAAAATGTTTCTTTATCTGTTTATGATATTTTTTATGCATTTCCATATTTTGACAAGTTTGAAGTGTCTTTAATAAAAAGATTTTAGAGGCAAAATTTACCAAAGTTACACTATTGTATTAAAACATGAGAGCTTGAGGAGGCTCAACAGAAAGATAGGGGATGCTCAGCCTACCCTGCCCCCATCTAGTTACAGCTGTGCTTTGGTAGGGATAATATTCTGTTAGATCCTTATGGATGGGTATGGCTAAAAAATATCAAGTTTTGTTTTTCCAGTAATTTGAATTTGGGGGTACTTACTCATATTTCATGGCAAGCAACTCATTAGTTCTAATGAATTTATGTTGAGGTTACCGGAATTGGTTCAAATAAATTTAATGTAAGATGACCCTCTCCCCTTCCTCCCTTTAAAAATGTGTTAATTGGGTAAAAGTCACCAAAAGTCAGATTTATTCTTTTGTGTATTAGAGCTATAGATAATGATTTGTATATATTAGAAAAAAATATAAACTTTGATTCTGTGAGTAAGAAGCCAAGATTATACAGAGTTCATGCTTGGAAAAACATAAGGTGTGAGTTTCAGATCCTAACTAAAATATTAAGTGGGATGTTAAGGGGGGAGGGGATTCTTAAAAATATTGCATAAATCGTGTGATCTCATGATCCCTGCTATTAGGAAACTACATCTTTTATGCATTTTGAGTCTGAATTTTAATAAATGCACTCAGGTGTGAGGCACTCAAGTGCCTTGTGAAAATCTGAAAGAGCTACTAGATTCATAATTTTTTTTATTTCTTTGATTTTTCATTTTGAAATGTGTAAAAGTAACAAAATGTAATATTAAAGTAATTTCTTAACACAATATTGTGAAGAAATTTCTGTTTTTAGTAGGAAATTTCTTGTTAAGTACTTTAGATGTACACTTTCCCTTGTTTGTTTAGTCTTATTGTAGAATTTTATATATTTGTATAATTTGATCTCAGAAAATATTTTCTGTGTTTAGAAATATTTTGAAGTGTGTAAATTATAAATTTTAACAAATAACTAAAGTCATATGATTTCCATGTCTACTTTCTTTTTCTGTTCTTTTAAGTCCTTGAAAATGTATGACAAAATATTTTTCTTGATTTAATTGATAAATAACAGTAATAATATGTGTAAAATTAATGCATAAATTTAAGATATATTTTTTAAAAAAATCTGTTGCTTGAATTCACATAAAAATTCAGTAATAAATTTTAAATAATTTCATGGCTATATAATTTTTTTTACTTGCATTTCAAAGAAATTATTTTACTGAGATTCTATTACATATTTTATATTAATAAGATTTTCAATAATATTGTTCTTTAAAAAAATTATTTTTGTTGTTTCATTTTCAGAATTTTGATCATGAAAGTGCTCTTCATTCTGCTGCACAATATGGCCACACTGAAATTGTGAAGCTACTTTTAGAAGTAAAATTACTTTTAAAATATTGTACTACATGATGTCACAAAAGTAGTCATATCTTGTTTAAAGTAGTGGAAGTAATAACAAAAATAAAGCTATACATATAATATATTGTAAATTATACATTAATATCTTCTTTCTGCATGAGACCTAATTGTAGTTGTTTTTCCTTACCTAGCATCATTGCAGAGTCAGACTGGTCCAGAGACAAAGGCATAAACCTTGGAATTTCAAAGGATGCAAATATTTTAACTAATTAAAGTCATTTTACATGCTTTTATGGTATTTGACATTAGAAGGATTAACACATTCACATAGCATCAAGTATGGAATTGGCTTGGTGTTATATCTCAGAGTCTATATAGAAGATGCATTATATTCCCCATGTATGTTTGAAGCTCCCCAAATCCCTTTTCTATACACGCACAATAATATACACAATTTTCTATAACACATAATAAAGTATTATAAAACTCTAAAAAGTTAAACAGAGGTTACCTTGTAGTAGAATGACAGATACCAACCCTAGGACTTCCTATTTTATTCCCTTTTATTTTTCACTTGATATATCCATGGTTGTATTCATTAACTCAGAAAATTTTTCCTTGCTTTACTTCATTAGCAATTTCAGCCTGGATTTATAGCCTGACAATATTTAAGATTTTTTTTTAACTGTCATTTTACTCTGAGATTATGACTTGATTGAGTCTTCCCTTTTTTATACAATTCTTTTTTATTCAAGGGCAGATTCTTAAGCAACACAAAATTGTTAGGATATCAGTGTCTGATTGTTTTCTAGCTTCGTTTGTCAATGGTGAAGCTTGAGTGTCTCGCCAGCATTCTCAGCCTGGTTTTCACTTAGGCTCACAGGGCCTAGGCCTTGGACCATTTTCTGAAAGTTTTGAGGTCCCTAAAACAACTTAGATTATTTTTTAAATGTCTTATTAGATTCTAATAACAATAAGTTTAAATGCAAGCTGGATAGATTTAATAAATATTAAAATTATTTTTAATACTTAATAATACCTATACTATGTACAAGTGTTGGCAAGTTATGAATACTCAACTTTAAATAAATACTGCATTATATGACCAGCAAATAAATTTAAGTAGCAGCCTAAAACATTATGATGTGCTTTGGGCTCCAAAATTGTGTATGTTGGGTTCTGCCTATGTGGGCCTAACAATTGGCTGTTGGTTCAGCAAATGGCTAAGATTGCATTTGAGTCAATGGTTGGCCAATTGTTGAATTAAATATCTGAATTGCTAATTGACCAAAGGTCAATGCTGTCAAAACTGAACTAATGATAATAATAAATGTACTAATAATTGATTCTATCATATATACTACTTCTGTTGTCAATATCATCCCCTTTTCTATGCATTTACAAAATGCACAACAATGAATGAGGTATCATTTGAAAGGTTTTTGAACTGCCTTCTGACATATTACACTCACATTTTGTTAAAACATGTTTTTTTTATTAAAAATTAAATCAGCATTGTTTTCATAAATGAAATGAAAGGTTTTGTTCAAATCAATGTTGTCACAAAAATAAAATACTGTATTATATAATTCGCAGCAATGATTATAAAAAAAATAAATAGTTCAAAAAAGATTATGTGTGCATATCTCTGCACAGGTTAAAAGCAAATTTGAAATTGAAATGTTTCGAAGAGAAAGACACAATTGATCGATTGAAGCAGTGGTATTTCACGTATTGCCTAAAAGATATGCTTTGTTATAGTAGATTAAGTTGTATTTTATATGTATACAATTTATTTTTCTTTGTCCTATGTTTTTTTCCAAAGCAGATGATGCCACTCTTTAATGCAGTTAAAATAGGACTGTTTTTTTTTCTTGTACGTGCTTTTTACTATCTGTGATAATTTTTACTTTAACTTTGATGAAATAAATGAGATGCTATTTTGGCTTGACTAATGTCGTTGCAAATATTTTTATCCTTAATTTTTTTTTAGAAGCTTAAACCTGCATCTAAAAAATATTAAATATTGATAGAAAATATTAGACTGCAGTGCAAAATCCTTACATGGGCCCACTGGTTTTAATTAAAAACTCCAACTGATTTGTTGACTTTCTAGCAAACACTTCAGAATTAATGATGTTTCTAGAATTATTGATTAAAATTAAGTAGTAAAAAAGCACTGAAAGCTGGTGTTAGATAAATAAAGAAGAAAACTTTGTTGATATCACCATAAAAAATAATATAATAAATACAAAAGCATCCTTTCGGATCATATAAAATTGATCTTTCATCAGGTGTAAAGCCAACACTTGGTTGAAGGTAATCACACAAGGTGAAGTAAAAATTTAAATCATACAAGCTGGGACAGGGAAGATTAAAAGCAATTATAATAATATCGTTTCTTTAGTTTAAAAAAGGTTTCACCATTGATATTTATATTTTAACAAATATATCTAAAACTATTATCTAAACGAATTTTACATTTGTGACTATAAAGATGCAAGAATATAAGTACTAAGAGTTCCAACTTCTTTAAAAAAAAAAAAACATTTCTTTACCTTAATGTGAATTTGTTATCAAGTCAGTTATAAATGTGATAAATTCAATTTCTCTTAACATTCAACAAGTAAATGCTGTTTATTTATTACAGGTTTTTATAAAAGCAAAGTAGCATTTTTAAATGTGGTCCCTGTAGATGTCTCCCTCACGATGCACCCAAAAAATCAGTATGCAAACTTCATTCAAAAAACATTTATATCCAGAACAACAGTATATTTTCCATATGGAAATAGAAAGTTGTAAACTAAAACTCATATTTCTTTTGTTTTTTTACAAAAGTGTAACATATTATAGGAGAAATTGAATATTTATGTGAAAATAACAATTGCTTGTGAAAATACTACTGTAAATTCCCAATTGTAAGCCCCTCGAAAGTAAGCCCCCTTCCCACTTTCAAACAATTTTGATTTTCTTTTCCATTCCCAAATATAACCATCCCCCCCCCCCTACCTCCACACACACACATAAATTTTTTGCAGAAAAAAATTTATTTTAAAAATCTAAGAGAGAGAATTTTAAATCTTTTGTCTTTTTTGGCAGATATCGAATTATGTTTTTATATAATGTTAATGAAATCCCCCCCCCCTGCACATGAAATGTCTGATTTCCTTCTTCCCCCTCCCCAACACAAAAAGTTTAAAATCTTTAGAATCTTAAATTCTTGTGTCCTTGTAATGTAACAATAAGTTAAAAAATCAATCCTCTAAACTACATTCTACCTCTCCATCCAAAATTTATGCTTCCCCCTCCCCCCTCAGCATACAAAGTTTAAAATCTTTAAAACTCTCTATTAAAAAAAAATTATGCTCTATATGTTACTCTCTAGTAATAAATAATCAGGCGTTTAAATTACCTCCCTACCCTCAAGACATCTGCTTCTCTCATCTGCCCTCCTCCCCCCCCCCCCCCTCCCAGCAAAAAAATCTCTAAAACTGTATTAAAAAAAAAAACTGTCCTATTTGTTGCTGTCTATTAACATTAAATAAATAACAAATCACCTAAATTACAAGCCCCTTCCTTCAAAATTCACATTTCTCCCTCAAAGTTACACAGAAAAGCAAGAGGAACAACATTTCAAAAGAATCCTCTGTGTTTCACTAGAAAAATATAAGAGGATTAATTAAAAATATATATTAAGTTGGTTGATTAAAAATTAGCAGAGTTAGTGTGCACTGATCTTGAAAATGCTGTCTTAATTTTTTTTTTTTTTTTTTTTTTTTTTTTTTTTTGTGTGTACTGTTCTTAAAGGATCTCTCTTTTTTATTTCTTGTCAAAAAAATTCTAAAATATATACTTAATTTAATGTAAAGTGTTAAAATCTTACTCAGTTTTGCTAAGATTTTAATACATAAAATTATAAACTAAGTATACATTTTAGAAATATTTTGACAACTAACAAAAAAGAGACATCCTTTAAAAACAATATACAAAAAAAGGAAGTTCAAAATGTTAATTTCCTGAAGAGATATTTTAAAAATACGAATGCATTACACGTTCAAAGGGAATTTGAGATCTCACTGACCAACAGCTTTAAAGTTTTCATTACTGTTTATTCGCTATGATGTGCTCTTTTTTCTGTAACTCCAAAATTGCCTTTTCAGTTTCGATATTGTTTTCTAGCTAATAAAATATTATTGTGTGTGGAAAGAATACTTTAAACAGCCAATAAATAAATAAATAAATAAATAAAATCAAAATTTTGAACTGGTCAAAGTTCTGTTATCCCTTAATTAATGCGGATCCATAAACTTAGAAACTTAGTAAACAAATTGGAATGTAATGTGTACAGCCAAGGAAAAAGTATTAAATTGGCTTAGGGATGCGAAGCTTTCCCTGGACAAGGTTGTACCAGCCCTCATGCCATTGGACCGGCAGGCCAGTCCGAGCCTGCTTCATTGTTGTATCATTGAACTGCTTTAAACTTGATGTAACTATTACTGTGCCACTATATAACTGATCATTTCTTATTCTCTCTCTTGCTTTCAGAATATATCTATGGATATTTTCTATTGCAAAACCATGTCTTATATTTTTTATAAATATGTTTCTTTCAGATCAGAAATGAGCAAACTTAAGAAATTTAAGCATTTGTGGTAATTTAGCTTCATAAATTATCACATAAAATGAATGATGGAGGCAATTTATTATTATTTAATTTCTGTATTATTGTGTAACAGTGAGTTTCAATATTTATATATTCATATTTATTATTTAAGTGGCATGTGTATTTAAATAGATACCATGTTCAATGACTAATTAAAGAATAAAGGCCATGCACTCAATTAAGTCTCATTTTTCTCTTAAGTTTGAAAGTTTTATTTCTTGTTCATAAACTTATGTGTTAGAACAACATTTTTGGAACTTTCCATTTTCAGAATATATATTTATATGCAGTTAGTCTTTTATGAGACACTATACTGGAATCTAAAAAGAATTGATAATAATGAGGGTATAATTAAAAAAATATGATAATAGTATGTGTTAGTATTTATAAATTTTTTATCCAATAAGTTGTTATTTAGAAATTTGTCCCCTAAATAAATGATAAATATAGATATATATTCATATTTAATACTTTGAAAATTTTCACTCAGGTTCAAACTTTAAAGTTAGGGATGGGAAAAAGCAGATAAAGTTTATTTATTTTTAAATTGCTTAAACTTTCACATGTAATGAGATTTAACAAAATCATCAGTGTGGGTAAGTACAGAGGAAATAATAAATACATAGTTAAATAAAACTTGCTATAAATATATAAGGTTATAAGCAGCAAAATATTCATTAGTTGAAAACTTTGCCAGTATGGAATGTGATATTTCTAAATGGAAACACATGTTGATTTATGACAAGAATTAGATAATTTGTGACATCTTGTCTTATCTATTTCCAGTTGTGGAGTAAACATGGTCTTAAATAGAAAATGTCTCAACAAGAAAAATTGTATGTCTTACGAGCATATCCCACATGCTGGATAAAAGTCAAGTGATCTCTGTGGTTCATTTGAAGCAGTGTTTTTATGTGAAAAGTCTTTTTATCTTCTTTTGCCATTCATTAAAAACAGCTGTAATTATACCCACTAGAAAGAAGCAAGTATAGTGTACAAAAATGCCATCTTTATATTGTATTATGTATTTAAGGAGAAATGCAGACTATACCGGAACCTGACACATTCCCTTTTTTCCTATGTTTATTATAATTTGTATATTATTATCTCTATCTTTTTATTTATTTATTCCAGTGGTATATGTTTTTAAATCTAAGTAAAAACTACGATTGATTTCTAATCATTAGTTTATTCCTATTTTGTATAGAATTAGTGTTCAACACAATGAAAATATAAAACAAATACTGTTTATGCAGACTTTTTATAAAAAGATATTTATTGTGGAATTTTATTATTTTGCAGAATAATTGTTATCCTTCAGTAAGAAATGTAAGAAATGAATCTCCTCTTGACTTAGCCTCTCAGTATGGTAGAGTTGAAACAGTTCAATGCTTATTGAATTCAAATCCAAATTTACTCTCAGATATTGTAAGATGTCACTCTCCTTTACATTTAGCAGCTAAAAATGGTCATAAGCACGTTGTCAAAGTTTTGTTAGACTCTGGTTTTGATATTAACTATATGGTATGTATTAGCTTTTTTAAACATGTTTTTTTTTTCATATTCAATCATAATAATTTGTTTGTATAGTTAAAATTATGTTTATATGTAATTTTTATTCTAATAATTATGAATTTAATTTCTCTTTATCAACCACCTGTTTTTTTTTTTTTTTTTTTTTGTTTTTTTTTTTGTCATCTTTAGAACTTGTTTTTTAAAACTGTATGTTCTTATACCATGACATTATTTTGAGCTAATATGAAAAGAAAAATATGATTGGTTATAAAAAAAAATAATGGTTATATCAGGTTTGTTATAGTTTTCTAACATAATTAAGATGTGTGTTTATCACATTTTATCACTTTCCTGCAGCTAAGTGTAAAATTTTTATTACAAACTCTGTGAATGCAATGTTATTCTTTTGTGCTTTGGTTGCATCGTTTTCTTACAAAATTTATGTGTGAAGTTTCATGCTATGAGAGCATAGTTGTTTTTTACCACTCCTTCATATTAGTTGTTGTTGTACTAACTAGGTAATTAATTGTTATCTAGAATATAATTTCATTAGCTGTGGTCAAGTATTTAACACTGAGAATTTCAAACCTCCAAAATTCTTAATAACTTCTTCTTAATGGGGCACTCCAAGCTAAATGAGCAAATCAGCTGTGGCTGACATGTCATAGATTTGAATGAAAATCAGCATATAAGTAGATCATATTTATTTATGAGTAAATTTAAAATAATAGATTTTAGGATTTTGTATTTAATTATTAAAACTGACATTAAAAGTTGATATAAGATCGAGGTTTCATCTACATGCTTTAAATTTCAATTTTCATTATTAGCCTTAGGAGTGGAAAGACTTTCAAAAATTATATATAATTAAGAATGAATAATAAGTAACAGATTGGAGTAATTTAGTAACTGTCCTTTTATTTGATAATGAGAAAAAAAAAATTATGAAAAATTTTGAGAGGAAAATGAAATATTTCTATTATTTGTTTAAACATGAAGGAAAGATCTTAAAATTTAAAAATTATTTGACGTTACAGATAAAAGTGTATATTTTAAATATAGAAACTTTCATTCTTGCCTTCAGTTTATTTTTCCTCAAAAATATTTTTAAATAGTGTAGAATAAATGATTGATTTGAATGGGGCAGTGGGCAGTGATTGAACAAACAATTATATAGTAATCATAACTCAATATAGACAGCAGCACTAAATTTTTTTTGCAAGATGGTAGAAAAGGTGCACAAATTTGAAGTGAAATAGCCCATAGAACGTAACAAATATTACCTTTTTGAACCCATTTCTGTTCTGTTAGGAATCAAAAGGTGATCTTGAAAATTTTTAAGCATATCATGGGCTTATTGAACTTCATGCTTATGCATTATTGTTAATGTCAGATTTTTCCTTTCATTTCTTTTCTTTTTTAAGTATACATAAGAGGAAAAATTGTGATTTTGTAAATTTTTTTTAATTTTTAAGCTATTTTGAAGATGAAGAAAATAATGACAACTTCCAAATTTGAGAAATTTGGTTTTCATATGTAACACTACATCAGACATCAATTTTACATATGTTTTTAAATTCTTTTAATTTATATAACACTTTTAATTTTCTCAAAATTGACATATTTTCAATTTTTATAACTAATTAAAAGTTAACCATGGTGTTACAAAATTATTATTACTAAATAAATATGATAATAATTTTCCAAGGGTTACAATATTATGAAAAATTTTAATTTATGTTAAATAGTTTTCAAGATACGGAACTTTAAACTTGCAACTTTGAACGATTCCATACATGCCATTCTATGTCACAAGTTTTTTAAATGTCCAGAACTGCCAAAATATTTTATTTTTTGTCACGATATTTCGAATAGCTCTATTTAAATATGAATTGAATCTGTGTTTCTGTGTATCAATTTTTATTAAAATCGGTTACAATGTGGCCACGACTTATTTTTTAATTTTTGCTCATTTTGCATGGAATGACCCTAATGCTACATAATTTTTAATTGCAGTTTGGAATTTTTTTATTTTGAGTTGTTAACCAAGTTTAGACAAGCAGAAATTTTTTATATCTTAAGAGCCTACACTAGTTGTGCAACGACACTCAGAAGTTACTGTTAAAACTATGGGAATGCTCTTTTCAAATTTCTTGTATGTATTTCAATATTTTTAAATGATTCTTTTTTTTTTTTTTTTTTTTTTTTTTTGCACAAGGTAGCTGAGGTTGATCTGTAACTGAGTTAATTTTTTACTTTTTTTGATTTTGGTTGCAGGTTTTTAGAGTTTTGTACTAAAAAAGTAAAAACGGAACCATTATAAGATTACTCTGTATCTGTCTGTCAGAGCCCTTTTACTCGTAAACTAAGGACAGGGAAAGTTGAAACTTGGGAAAGTTATAAGTCCTATTGACCCACATATTTTCAGGTTATTAACCATTCACAAGTATGTTTAGGAAGAACTTAGGGGGTGGGGGGCAGTTAAGTTACTTGAAAAAACAAATTTTCTTTTTGTATACCATGTGGGATACCATGTGAAAGATCGTGTAGTAATGAACTCAAAAATACATTTGTTTTAATTTTAGGTATTATATTTTCAGAGCTATCATCAAAAATATGCTGCAAAAATATGTTCCCCGCCCACCTCTATTTCCGAATCTCCTGAAGTTAAAATTATGAAAAAATTAGGGGTAGTAGTAGTTTATTTAAACCTTGCAGGAAAACTATAGCGATTTTCCTAGGTTACATAGTTTTTGAGAAAAATGCATTTTTATGTTCCCCACAAACTTTACTTTATGGGCAGTCAGCAGGAGAGTTGACGGGTGCTCGATATATCTATCAACGCAGAATCACCCAAGGATATTTGATAATGATTTTCAAAAAAAATTGTCGGATATTAGCTGAGATACTAAGTTACTTGAAAAAAATATTATTTTCTATATATCGTGTATGGTATTGTTCAAAAGATCTCATAACACAAAATTAAAAAATATATGGGTTTTAATTTTGGTATATTTTCAGAGATATCGTCAAAAGTGTACTACAGAAATATGTCCCTCCCCTCCTATTTCTGAATCTACTGAAACTAAAATTATGAAAAAATTAGGAGTAGTAGGAGTATGTTAATTAATAAATAGTAATTAAAAAATTTAATGTACGGAACCCTTTGAGCGTGAGTTATACTTGCACTTGACCAATTTATATTTTTTTATGGTATCACTTTCTATTTCAGAACGGGTTTCAAAAGTGAAAGTACCTTCATAAAAAAAAAATCTGCAACCAAAATCAAAAAAGTAAAAAAGGGCATGGTTACAGTTTAACCTCTTATATCCTATGCAAAAAAAAAAAAAAAGCAAATAAGAAATATGAAAAGAAAGCTCCCATACATTTTATATTAGCTTGCAATGTCATGTTACTAACATAGGCTCCAACTAGTTTTATCTGTTACTCAGTACTCGCTTTTATATGTGATAGATGAAATTCTAGATGTAGTGAACACAATGTAAAAATCCCCCCCCCCCCCCCAAAAAAAAAAAGAAAGAAAGAAATCCATTTTTTTTTTTACTGGTTGAGATCTTTTTAAGCTTATTTCTATGCAATTAATATTCATTAAATAAGTTTACATGTTTGAAATTTGAATAGTAGTATTAAAAGTACTGACCTACCATCAGGAGAAAAACCATGAGCTGGTTTGCTTTTTCAGAACATACCAACTATGATAGGTGTGTTAGAATCAGAGTAGGTAACAGTCTTGGTGTGATTAGCATTTGTTTGGTGCTCTCAATTTTTGCTTTTTTTTCTGTTTGACAATGCAAATATAGTTATGTTTAATGATATAAAAAATACATAAATGTATTTGCAAATCTATTACATATTAAGTTGAATCTATCTTTAGAATATGTTTTTTATTAGCATTAAATAATGTAAAGCATGATTATTAGTACATGACCGAAACAAGTTCTTCAGGCCAAAACTGAAACAAAACTGAATTTCGATCCTTTCTTGAGTTTTGGTCTGAACAGAAAATTTAACTCTCAAGTGTAAATGTTAAGCATTATTAAAACACTATTAAAAAAAAAAAAAAAAAAAAAAAAAATCATACATTAACTATAGTTATTCATACAGTAAAAATTTTGCTTGAAGTTTCAAATGTTTAAGGCTGTTCTTAAATTCAAACTGGCTACTTTCAGACACAGTCACACAAAGTTTGTTTCATTCTTAAATGCTCATAATTAGCAAGTGCTCTCATTCAGAAACAAAAAAAAATTAATGATGTTTTTCAATTTTCGATAAATGCAAAGGATCTTTTAAAAAACACTGCCAAAGTTAGTTTTGAGCCAATTTTCGGGACATGATGGCTTGAGGAAAGTGGTCATGAGTCAACAATCGACAGCAATTTTTAAAAATATTTGCTTAAATTAAAATTTGTGCTTATTGATCTGAAGTTTAATTTATTCATCTATCAGATTTTTTTTTTCAAGTTATCATAATTGTGTGAAAGTTGTAGTTTTATTATTCATTTTCTTGTGATGTAGCATGTTATATTGTGGTACATATATTTATCTTTTATGTTGAGTAGTGATTTTTGACTTGATATCTAGTGGTATAGCCCAAATTTTGTTATTATTTGTACAATTTTCTTGATTTTATACTACTTCTCAACAGTCTACTACATAATTATACTTTTAACAACTTGATGTTTTATAATTATTATCTTCATGTTTCACATGAGATTTTGAATGCTTTAAATTTTAAAATAAATGTTCATGCATCTTTTCTTTCAGACAGACATTGGAACTGCTCTACATGAAGCAGCTATGTATGGCAAGCTAGAAGTTGTAAAATTGCTGCTAGATTATGGTATTTGCAAATTATAATTTTAATACTGTATTTATGAAAGAAATATATATATATATATATATTTTAGCTCCAAAGAAAATATTGTGAATTAGATATCTTTTACATAGTTATTTTTAAGTGATATGGTAAATATGGGATAATTTTTCAGCTTTCTTTTAAAGTAGGCTCATTTGTGGCTTTTCACTTTGAAGCATGCCTATATAATGCTGCCCTGAATTTTAAATCTTTTTAAATTAACATGTGGAAAATTAAATGGATAAATATCCATTAAGAAGTTACTTTAATATCACATCATTGAAAAGCTAGTTTTTTTTATAAACATTTCCTTAGAATGTTGAATATAACTAATATATATGTACAAATATATTTCAAATAATTTTGATAATCTCTCTTTTATAGGTATTGATCCAAATTTAGAAAATTCTCGGAAAAGAACAGTTTTTGATATCCTGGATGATTTAAATACTTGCATTGCAAAGCAGATAGAAGAAATCATTCGAGGTAAAATTGTGAGATTTTTTTTTTTTTTACTTTTTTCTTTATATAGGGTTTGCCAAAAGTCATATTTTACTCATTTCAGAAATGTGTTAGAATTTTAGAATATGGTGAAATACATGTTCAGTAAATTCAAGGGATACCTTATGGAGTTAAAAAATTTTTTTGGTTAAGGTGCATCAATTTTGGTGAGAGCAGGCAGGCAGTTGGGGATTGAACTTTGAAATTTCAAATGGAAAGAAGGGTTTTGTGATATATCACTATTAAGATCTCTCCAAGAATAACACTTTTTAAAAAATAATTTGACCTATGATATTTTTTAAGAAAGTTATGACTAATTAGTATTTACAAAAAGTTTTAACTCTTAATTTCATGAAAAAGTGAAACATTTTAATCTAACCCAATATAACCTATAATATGCTCGAATTGACTGCCTTTCACTTCTTGGTTGTAAAAGAGCCACTGCATAAATTCATTTCTCACTGTCTTAAAACAGGCCAAAGAGATGTTATAGCCTTCTGTAATTTGTTGCTTCAACTCTTTGATGAAATTGAGTGGTATCTTATAAACAATCACATTCAGGTCTTTTCACAGGAAAAATGTTATTTGGCATCACAACTGGAGAACAGGGAAGCTTCAGAATATTAAAATCTAGTGTGAATCTAACCCATAAGTATTTAGGGATACTAAGACCCAGTATCCCCCAAAAATTGTCTGTGCAGGAACTCTAGGTGGTGTATGACTTTATTGGTCATATTTTTCTGACTGAAAATTTAACTAGCAATTATTATCTTAAAATGCTACAGGATGAAATCGATCCAATAATCACACAAATTGTTGAAAATTCTGTTGATTTTCTTGAAGGTTAGTTTATTTCCAAAGGAAAGATCATCTTTCAACAGGACAGCTTTCCTGCTCATTACAGAAAATATATCAGAGATTACTTCAATCAGAATTATCCAAATCTATGGACAGGGAGGCAGAGATAATTTTTTTAATGACCTACCTATTCTCTAAATCTGGTGCCTAATGACTTTGTTTCTGTGGGGGCACTTGAATATGATATTTTACAAGATGCTACTCAATTTCATCAAAGAGATGTGAAACAAAAAATTATAGAAAGCTATTGTAACATCTCTTTATCCATATTTAAGCAGTCAAGAATGAATTGATGTCATGGCTCTATTACTGCCAAGAAGTGGGAGGCAGTCAGTTCGAGCATCTTTTAAGTTAATTTGAGTTAAGTTAAAAAAAAGTCTGTTTCATGAAATTAAGATTTAAAATTTGAACTAATCATAACTCCCTTAAGAAATATCACAGGGCCTTTTTTTAATAATTTTTTTTATCTTGAAGAGACTTTTCCAGTGATGTGCCACAATCATCCCCTCCACCCATCCACCCTCTGTTTATTTGAAATTTTAATGTTGAACACTCCAGCCCTAATGTTTTTTAATGAGATAAGGTTCCCTTTGAATTTATTGAAAATGCATTTCACTGTTTTTCAAAATTCTAACACATTTCTCAGATAAGGGAGTAGGATGTGACTTTTGGAAGACCCTGTATATTTCTTGCATGTTGTCACATAGTACAAAATTCTGTTCCACTTTTAAGTTCATAAGCTGTTAAATAATCTTAAAAATAAATTAAAAACATCTTGATGTTTATGGTTTGTTAAGTTTAATGTTTTACTTATTTCTTGTCCCATTATATTAACCAAGAATATTATCTTTGTGATTGTATATTCTCCATGTATTTTCTTCTTAACCAAATATAACTTGTGCATCTGGCAATATGATCGCTGTTGTTGTCAGTTGGCTACTGTTACTGTGTGTACAACGTGACATGACCACTGCACTAACCAATAAATTATACTTAATCTTTATGTAAGTTTAATGTGAAGAATTTATTTGGTTATGGGCCCAGGTTTACACTCATGCAATCAACTTTCATTCAAAACTAAAGCTTGGTGTATTCTTGTAGCATTTGTTGCTATAGTGTGTAACGCAACTTAGCTGGTAGCTAGGCCTAATGGGACATTTGTTTAGATAGTTAGCAGTGACATCGTATGCATCATAAGCTAACCAGGGCTGGACATGACTTTTCTTCAATGAATAAAATCGATGGGAAAAATTATTCCCAATGGCGTTTACAAATAAACTGTGCCTTAAAATCAAAAAGGTGTGTTCAGCATTGTAAGTGAATTGAAAGCTAAGCCTAACGTCATCGCAGAGATTGAGAAAGGAAAAAGACGAAGCTATTGCCATGTTCACCATTGCCGCAGTGATGGAAATGAAGCAAATAACTCTAATTGAAAGCCGTACTTCATCTTGTGGCATGTGAACAAAGTTAGATTCAGTGTTTCATCAAGACTTCAACAAGATGTTACTATTGGACAAATTTCATCAACTTAAATTGGACACAAATGAGACAGCTGTAGAATGCATTGCAGAATAGAAAACTTAGCTCAACAGATTAAAAACTTTGGCAAAAATATCAACAATTTCACCCTCATAAGTAAAATTCCAGGTACTTTGCCTGTAAAATACTAACTTCTGGCAAGTATGGCTATCGATGGATGAAAGTAGACAGAATCTGTCAAATTTAACAGCCAGGTTTGACGAGGAAACAAATTTAAATGACTGAGATGAATCAGCATTTGTCACAAACTACAGGACACCAAGGCAATCAGCGAACTACAACAAACCAAATTTAAATCAACAAAAAGCTAAACTGGACAGATCGAAGGTAACATGCTACTCCTGTTGAAAGAAGGGACATTTTGCCAGAGAGTGTCGATTACAACAACAAATAAGGGGTAGAGACAACAATAATGAACCGGGTACCTCTAACAATTCCATAGACTACGATGTTTTTAGTACTGAATTGAAAGAAATAGAGAACTGTAAAGAAAACCAGTTGATACTTGACAGTGGAACATCAGCACACATGACATATGATCTCTACTCAGTATGTGACTTTCCGAAGTTAGATTAAAGTGATAAAATCCATCTTGGAGATAACACAGAGCTTCCAATTGAAGGAAAAGATGAGGTAAGAATTTTGAAATTCATAAACAATACCTGGATTGAGGGTTTTAATAAAAAATGTACTGTATGTGCCAGGTTTAAAGAAAAAATATTTCCTGAAGGAACTGTAGCAAATAATGATATGAAAATTATCAAAACTGGTAATAGTGCTAAAATTTATAATTGTGATGATGATAACCTTATTGCCTCAGCTGTTTGTACTTCAAACTACTTATATGAGATGCTATTCAAAATGATAAAACTCATTGAAGCTAATGCAGCTGCTACAGATAGTACAGTAGACTCCCTCAAATACGCCACAATAAATAATCAATCATCTAAATCTCCTCTCAAAATTACTGTTTCCCCCCTTTGCCCCCCCCCCTCTGGTACCAAAAATGCATAGTTTAACCTTTTATAACTTTTTTATTTTAAACTTATTTTCAGACTTATTAAATACTCTATATTAAAAATAAATAACTCCCTCCTCCTAAAATCTCTGCTTCTCTCCCCTTGTCCCCCCCAAATTTATCTCATGAAGATCCTCCCCTCCAAATGCATCTCATAAAATTTAAAATCTTTAACATTCTTAATTTTTTTCTGCTCTATTTGTGATTTTTCCCCCAACAATATTTAAATAAGGATCTACATTACCCCCCTCCCCCTTCCCATCCAAAAAGTCCTCTTTATTCTCTTTGTCCCCCCCCCCCCACCATAGTACATACTTTGAAGTCTTTAATTAATTTTTTTTAATCTAATTATAACTTTTTGCAACTATAATTAAAAAAATATCTAAATTGCTTCTCCCCCCTAAAAAAAATTGCTTCCCCCGCAGCACACAAACTTTAAAACTATTTTTTAAAGATTTTATGCTGTATTGTTACTTTGTAGCAACAATAAATAAATGATCATCTAATTCTCCCCCTTAAAGTTCCATAATTCATCCACAGAAAAAGGAGTGAATTTTTAGACATGGAGGGGGAGGGGGGATGTCAAATAGAAGATTTTAGTCTTTTTGTAGTTTGGCTGTTCTCACAACTGATATTTTGTTAATGGACGGGGAGTTATTTTAGAGAACATATTTATTTCAAAACATAAAATACACATGTGATCCAGGGGAAAACAGTCAAACTGCAAAAAAGATGAAAAATTTTGCAGTAAAAAAATGTTGGGGAGGGCAGAGAAGGGAAACAGACATTTCATGTGAGGGGAAGGATTTCATTAACATCATATAAAATCATGAGTGGAAATCTACCAAAAATGTTAAAAGTATGAAAATTCACTCCATTAGATTTTTAAAATCAATTTTTTGTGCATAAAAATTTTTGTGTATGTGAGGGGGGCGGCTTATATTTGGGAATGGAAAAGAAAATCAAAATTGCTTAAAAGTGGGAGGGGGGCTTACTTTTGGGATTTTACGGTATAATAAAATCCGAAGGCAAGAAAGTGTCTGTAACCATTTCGGGCGGGACCACTCTGGTGTGCGAATCGACTGTAGTTAAACACCATGTTAGGCTTAATGAAAAACCTATGCTAACATATGACAGCTAAATGATAACATCTTCTACTTGAAATCATGTCTGTTCAGCCTATTTTTCCTATAAAACATGTATATCATATACTATTATAATGTTTTAAGTTCTTAATTAAAAATCCAGATTAAACATTGGAATGCCAGATGTAAACAAACGAACACTGTTGTGAACAATATTGTTTTGGCGCCATCTACCGGCTTTAAAATGTACTTTTTTACAATACAAACCTTTCAATAATAAAATCTTCATGCTGTTTGTTTGTATGGAGTTTTATGGAAATGGAACGCAGATCAACAATCCGTCATTTTTGATGGGGGTTATATACTAGTCATATAAATAATTCTCTTTAACTATAAAGTTGAAAAGATTAGTAAACTCTTCACATCTCATATCTGTAATATTTTCAAAGTCATATGTATGTATTTCTGTCATATTTCTGTATATTTATATGTATGTGATATCTTTTTTGGAAATGGGATGATGTTCTCCCTTATGATTTGGTTACAAGTTCAGTCAATAAAATAAAAATATATATAGTCAGTTTGCACTTAAATTGAATTTCTGAACATACCAAGTTAAGAGCATAAAATAATAAAATTAAGTAAAAGTATTGTTTCAGGTTATCATAATTGAAATTTTATGATATTGTTGAAATACAAGTTTAAATAGATAGGAAATAATTTCTGCCTTTTCAGTTTGTTGAAAAGTTTGTTATCTTAACTTGAAGCACACTGTTTAAATAATATTTTAATTATTTTTCACTTAATGCAGCTTATTTTTTAAGCTGAACCAGTTATGTAATAGATTCAAAATGTGTTCCATCATATCATCATAATAAAATTCAATTTGCAAGAGAAAAAGTCTAATCTATTTTAGATTAAATTCCCATGTTGTGTATTTAAATTTGATTTATTGCTTGTTCAACTGTAAATAATTTATTTTGAAAATGTTTAATTAGTTGCTTGTAAATTAATATGATTTATCTGAAAATGGATGTTTCAAATTTTCATGTATGTGAGTCTTTTTTTAGATCATATGACACTTATTAAACTGGATGTTGGCAGTAATGAATCACTTTCTTCTATTTTGCCACCTCAAGGATTTGTTGTAGGGTCACATTTTGATACATTATTGCCTGAAAGATGCAGTTTATCTGAAATAACTCCTCCTCGCCAATTTTGTTCACCAGCTCTTGAAGAAATTTATGACATTCCACCACCACCCAAGCTAGTAAATCAGAATTCTCCAAGGTATATTTTTGCACCAATAAAATTTCATTTGTTTCTGCATTAAAAATCTTATTTTGTAATATGTATTTGTTTTTAAAATGAACCACTACATTCCTGTATTTCCTATAATGTACGTTCCATCTCTACTTAGTAGGCAGTATGTGAATCTTTTATATCTTTAATTTTCAGAGCTAATGATAGTTTGAGTTCCTTGACTGCATCACAATCTCAGGATTCTTGTTTTGATCAGACATCTTGTAGCAGCTGCAGCCCATCAAAGTGTGATCCTTCTGAATCTTCTGTGTTTGAAAATAATATTTATCAAAATGTTGATTCTGATAGTTTACTCTATGAAATTCCTCCTCCTCCATCCTTTTTTTCTAGCAAAAGATATTCAGATCCCTTACAGCAGTGTTCTACATACCAGAATATATCTTTATCGGATACAAGTGAGGAGAAAGGTATTGTTTCATCATACTGTAGCGAGTATGCTAGTTTGCAGTATGTTTTTTTTAATCAGCATTTTGTTATGATAGGTTGATGTACAGATGTTTTTGAAACTACCACTAACAAGGAAGGTCTCCATAAGTGCATATTTGAAAAATTTTAGAAAAAATGTTGAAGCTACTCTTCATGTAGATATACATAATTATAAGGTTAATATGACATAATGAGTCTAAAGTTTTCTATAGTCTGTTTCCTATGTTTAAGGCGATTTTCAAATTCCCTGCTCAACAACACGAAATTTTCTGACTCATTTTTTAAACATAGTGGTATAAAATTGCCAGGCCTTACTATTGAAGCAACTTGGAATCGAAATGCGTTTCCCTTTTTTGATAAATAAGTTACTTATCGAGTTGTAAGTGATTGTTGTTATGTGACGACAGATTTTTCACCTTTCCTGCACTGCCATGTCTTGAAATTCAGTTCAAAATGGCAACTTTGACAGATTTTCTGAAAGATCTTCTGTCTTTACCAAAAAATGAAAAACACGATTCAATTACATAGTTTCTGAATAAGAACACTTGCCAATTTCTGTGTGTCTGAACAAAAATGAATTCAGAAATGTGTCAGAAAATAGCTCCTTTGGATTTGAGACAGTAATAAAGACAGTAAATTATCAGTAAGAACAGAAATATAATAAAATAAACTTTGTACTAAAGAAACATGTTTTATTTAACCATATTTAAAACAATATATCAATTCAGAGGAAAATGAAAATTTCAAAACATAGAAAGAAAAATAACATTTCAAAAAGTAAAACTATTTCTGTAGCCATGTTTATTCATGACAAATACTTTCTTTCAAGTGTTAGTATACAAATTAATAAATGTTACAGAAAATGACACAGATTAGAATTTTCAAAAAATGATCAAATTATTTGGACATTTTCTACCAACCAACCCTTCAGGAACTTCCTTTCATTCCATATATATGTTAATGTGTTTGGAACTTTCATGTTGTTTTAAATATTCGTAATATGGAATTCTTTTTATTTATTCTGTAACTTCATCAATACTATTTTTTTCTTATATATTCTTTGAAATACTTGAAGACAATATGGTATATATTTATTCCAATAAGCAGAGCTATGAGCTCTCATAAGAAGAAAAATAAAATAATTCAGATCGAAATCTTAATTAATCGAAATCTTAATAATTCAGATCGAAAGTTAAGTGCTTGAAAGTCATCTTAACTTGTTTTCATTATTTAAACTTACATAAAATGTGTTATTCGTTATATTAATTTTTGAGAATGTACTTTAAGGAGACCTTCCTTGTAAGTACAGATAACTTTGAGTGAAGAATGAAAGAATTTTTAACTCTAACTAAGTGAAAAATGTCCAGGCCAGAGTCAAACCTATAACTTTTGATTTATTATGCCAACATTCTAAAAATTCCAGGAGGACTCTGATGGATACAATTCAGGAAGTCCTGTATTCAACTTCTGACATAGACATTTCTCACTCTTAGAATTCAAAATTCCTTCTACCTTCACTTCAAGTTCTCTGCAATCAGTATGATTGAAGTATAATAATACATAATTTACAATACCTAAGTATTTAAAAAATTGTCCCAAAAAAATCATTGCATGTTTTTACAAATTAGGGATGGGCGCTATTTAACATATTAGGATAAATAACACTGTTACTTTGCTGGAACCTAACATAGGATTAATACATTACTGAAAAGTCCTTGTTAAATAAATAACATATGTCTTTTAAAAGACAGCGTCTTCACTCACTTGTTTTAGGGAAGACTTCAATTATGTGCCTCTAAAATAGAACAATATTCACTCAAAACATTCTCAGTTTTTTGTTTGAGATTTGCATCCCTAACTTGCCCTATTCTCACCCCCTAGTTATGATCAATTCTCTTAGACGTATAGTGCTAAACATCTATTTTGTATTTACTATCAATCCCTAATGCATAAGTAGTAATAATTTACAGTGCTAATTAAAAGCCTTTTCGGCTTGGTGCCTGGTGCTAGGTCACCACCATGCACCCACTTTCTCTGATTCTGATGGCACTGCATAGAGCATAAATGAAACAAATAGTAGATCAGAGAAACATTTGAAAATTTGTAAAACAGGAGCTCATGCTTGACTTGTTTTCTACTCGTAAATCAAACATATATTGTTTTCATTTAAAATTTTCATAACAGATCAAACATGTTCAAGACATCCCAAAACATATAAATCCAATTAGAAATCAGAAGTAAAAAATTTTCATGAATCCATTGCTTTCTCCATATGAGTATAGGAGAAAATAAAAATATGTGGAATCCTACATTCTATATATCTAAAAGAAATTTGACTTCTAATACAATATAATGCATGTTAAAAAATTAAATGTACAAGCTACAATATTAATTTAATTTTTTTTTACTTTGTATTACATTTATATTACAAAGGCATTTTAAATTAATACAGTTTTAGTGATTATTTTAATTTTTATTCCTTTAAATTCTATTCTGTAATCTAGACTATGTGATTGAGTTTTGATTTGTCTTACATAAATGAGAAAAGCAACCATCTCTTCAAAAAGAAAATTAAAAACAGCAAAATTAGAATGCAGGATCATTATACAAGGGTGTCTAGGCTAAAAGTATCCAAAAGTCATGGCTTATTCATACGGAACTACCCATTAGAATATAATAGACTGCTCCTCCATGGATTGGAAATCCTTCCAAGATTTTTTAGGTCTAGAGCGTTCAGCCACACATGTGTACGGTAGTCAGCAATTGGCATGAAGATTAAAAACCTGTTCCATGGGTTTCATTAGTAAAGATGTGGACACCACAGCAAATGTTGCAGTGCAGGCTTTGTTTATTTAATTTAAATCTGTGATGCATGTTCAGCAACATGTGCAAACTGAATGGAATGTCGATCTTCCGACATTTCAATCCATCTGCCATTCAAGCAATTCGTCCTAATAACGCCTGATATGCTAACTGGTTTACCGTTTAGATGTTTGTTGTGCTACAAAAGGTGCGCACATCGAAATCTATTGATATTACAACTTGGTGAGATGTTCTGTTCATTTAAATAATTTTTTTAAAAATTCTAATGGGTAGTTCTATAAAAATAAGCTGTAACTTTTGGATGCTTTTAGCTCAGACACCCTGTATTTATAAAAAAAAAACCTTTTTGTTACAGTTAAGTAAAATGCATTTATTTATAATTTTTATAATTCATGCAACATTTAAAAAAAATTATTCTCAATTTTGGGCAGAAAATCTTAAAAAATAACAAAACATTATATTGCTACATTCAAATAAAATGCATGAATTCATAATTTGTTAATTAATCAGTGAATTTAAGAGCAGTACATTTGAACTCAGATCAGTGTTGAATTCCTTTTTCTCTCGGAGGGATTTCTGTGGCTCCTGGGAGGGGGGGGGGGGGCATTGTAGAGTTTCGGGGAGAAATTGCACTTTTTAACCATTAAAAGCATAAAATCTCAAATCTTTTGGGAGGGACATTTCAATGCTCTTGGGGGGGGGGGGGATGTCATCCCTGGCTACCCCCTGAATTCAACACTGACTCTCATTGATTTAAATTGAAAGCAGAATATATATATAAAAACCACAGCAAATTATTCCCTAAAACAACCGTTATACATTGTGTTATTTTTGTTCAATAAATTTATTTCATAACAGCTGTTCAAATTGTACAAATCAAAACATACCACGTGAATATTTTATCACTGGCTAAGCTATAAGAATAATTATGTTACTGGCATGATATAGGGTTTTTACAATATATTTATCTGTTAAGAGTTTTCTGCGATTAATTTAACTATGTTTATTTTCAAAGATTTGTGAATGCAAAAGATACATTTTAAACAAAAATCTTTCCGAGCAATAAATACAACCGGATGTTTGGATGAATGACATTTTATTAAGTGTTTAAATAACTCTTTTCATGTTTTGTAAAAGAAGAAGGAAAGTGTTTTGCATTCAACATAATGATGCATTTGACAAATATGTGGAAAAAAAGATTCACAAAAAGAAGCATTAAAAGAATTAAAGACAAATTACGGATTGGTCAACTGATTATAAAAGGAGTTTCATCGGTTATACGCATGTCCTATATACAGTGAGTTTTATATCTTGCGACCAGCTTGAAGTTTTAATTTTTTGTGAACATTTTGAGGAAATAATTTTCATATTTTTTTTAAATACAGGTCAAAATAAAAAAGCAAGAACTAGTATTTTCGGGAAATGTTTTAAAAGATTCATGGGATTTTGTGGAACATATTTAAATTTTCAGATTACTATAAGTGAGTTTAATATATATATATATTATATATCCGATCAGAAGATGCCGTCCAACAATCTATTGTATTTAATAATTTAGCATTGCTTGCGTCTTAAAACGAAAAATGTTGATAACATGTTATTTTTTGATAGGGTCGGCGAGAGAGGTATGAAGTCGTGAATATGTTTGTGAAGAAGAATTAAGGCTTTCATGTTAAATAAGTATTATAAAGATATTTCAGATGAAATATCTTTATAATATCTTTGAAATATCTTTATAATTTGTGAAATAGGATTTGCCAGCTGATTACAGAAGGTGTTTTTTTTTTTTTGGCCAATTCTAGCCAAAGCAGCAGTAATTAATTTTATTTAGAGCGTGTGCACTAATTTTAAGGAAGTAGTTTATTTTATTTTGAGCTTTATCTCTTGCATTGATCTAGTTTTAATTTTTGTGATAATTTTTCACAAATAATTATCACATTTCTTTAAATATGAGAAAAAAAAACAGAACTAGCATTTTCTAAAAATATTTTATAGCAAACAATTCAGAAAAAATGCTTCCTGTTATTTTGGTAGACAATGTTAAAATTTTTATGAGTAATTAAAAAAAAGCTTATTGAAAGATGCAATTCAACAATCTAATGCTTTTAATAAGAGCATTGCTCGCATATTAAAACAAAAAACTTTGAGAATATATTATTTTTTATTGCCAAATCATTTGTATCGCAGTAAAATATTCCTATCCTATTTCATTTTCTTACAAATCATGTTTTTAAAAATGTGTTTTCTTTTTATATGGGGTGTCTCTTATTGTTCACCAATAGCTAATTCCTAAACCATTAGCTTTAGAGGTACAGTTTCAATTGCAAAAATGTCTCAAATGTTGTTCTTCAACATATGAAAATCGATTTATGTCAAAAAGTTATTTTTTTAAATAGGAAGAAATAAAAAATTTTATACGATGTCGAATTTCATATGAATTTTATTCTATAAGTTTTATTTAGAAAATGTTTCTCGATGTTCTAACATCTAAATTAGCAAAAATTTATTTTTCTATGATCAAAACTTACAGAGTTATGATACTTACAATTTTGTGAACTTTCAGCGTTTTATGTCACTGAAAATAGAAAAACATGTTTTTAGTGCCAGAAAATGCTGCAAATTCATGAAATTAAAATGATCATGACTAGGCAAGTTTTTGTCGCACAAAAATTGAATTTTTACCATGTAAATATGGATTCATCTCAAAAGAAAAAAACATCTATATTATAAAGGCCTTTTAATTAAAACATCCATTGGCAGCATATATAGTGATTGGTTATATGTTACAAAAATAACAGGTTATAGGAACCTGTTATCAGTGCTACTGTGGAATCATCTAACTTGTTAATCAAAATTATCTGTATTTCCGATCTCTATTACTAATTACGAAGTGTGCCATAAATTTTTATTATAAGAAATATTGTTGAAAATATATTAGTGTACATTTGGCTATTAAATTTAAGGTAGATCATCAACAAACTTGAGTAACATTTTTATGTGAATGTTAAGTAAGTTGTAAAGCATCAGAAACTGTAAAAAATACAAATAATTATTTTTAGAAATGTGTAACATATGAACAAATGGTACAACATTTGATTTAATAATTTTACTTATACAGTATGATTTGGGAAATAAAATATGTAATGTAGTATACCTAACAGTGGATAACTATTTACTCAAGGCTGGAATTGACTCCCCCCCCCCCCCCCCCCCCGAACTCCTTAAAACTACTTGAGAGGTTACAAGAAATTTTAACATTAATCAATTAGAAGTTGTTTATGACCAGGGCCGTAGGCAGGAGGGGATCACCAGGGTTTGATCACTCTCCAAAATTTCTCTTAGGATGACTATAATTATCGTCCAAGATTCACAAATCAATACGGGCAAAATTCTGTGCTATTGTTTGATGTGACAAAAATGAATGCAATTTCTGGGAAGTCACTTATCAGTTTTAAATAAGTCTTTTAACCCTCTAAATTTCCCCCTCCCGCCTTTGCTGCATCAGTGTAATTGTATTTTTTCAGTTATAATATATGTATTACTGAAATTGTTTTGAAAATTACTGTTATCCTAGTTATCATTTTAAATATTTAGAGAAATATTATTAGCCCTACATTGTAAAACACTTGCAGCATCATTTTTCTACTTTTAAAGAACTAAAATTATTTCATAAAAAAAATATTCTGAAGGTAGTAAAATGCATTAAAATCTGCTAAGATGGAATCATTAGGCACCAAAGAAAAGTTCTGCTTCAGACAGGTTTCTGTCTTATCTGATATAATTGTATATTGTTTTATTGCCAGGACCTGGAAAATTTTCCATTTAAAGAAGGATTCTGTTATAGACAGTTTTCACTGCTGGTAACCTGCCCAAAATGGAAACTTTTCATAGTCCCAGCAGAAAAAATTCTATGGTATTATACCTGCTAAGACAGAAACCTGTCTAAAATGGAATTCTGTTACAAAACCCGGTGATTCCATTTTCACAGGTTGTATTGTATTTCTATTTGTAAATAATTAAAAATACACATAGTACAGTGAAACCTGAGAAAACAGAAACTGTCTTAAACATAATCATTTTATAGGCCTGATGAAAGAAATACTATACAATTATACTTGCTAATACAGGGCTTCACTAAAGAATTCACACACAAGAGTGTGTCTTATGTATTGAGTTACAAGGGGACTGACTACATTGAAAAGTAAAATGAAATTATGTCAAAAATCAGGAAATTGTCAGGCTGAGAACTTTTCAAACCACCCTCGTAAAATGTAATTTTTCTTTGGTCCCTTGTGATTTTGTCTTAATAGGTTTTACTCTATTAGTTTTCTATTAAATTAAAAATTAGTAATGAACTACAAACATACAGGAAAGCCTGTGAAAACAGAATTGCAAGGGACTGAAACAAAAATTCCATTTTAGTACGTAGATTTGTATGATAATCCTATTATCCTAAAATTTTTCCATTTTAAACAGGTTATGTTTTAAGCTTTGCTATATGAATTAACTAACAGAAATTATGATTTATAAATAATCATAAATAATTATTCACTATATTGTTTTGCATGGAACTGAACTGTATTGTTTTACATGCATTTTGAAAGTGGAATCACTAGGAATCAAAATAAAATTCCGGTTTAGATAGGCTTTTACCTTAGCAGGTATAATTGTATGGTGTTCCTTTTGTCAGTACTATGAATTTTTTGCATTATAGACAGGTTCTGTTTTCACAGATTTTACTAATACTATGTCGATTATATACTATATACTGCCTATACTATATACTATATACTGACTATATACTATATACTGTCAGTATATATACTATATACTGACTATATACTATATACTGTCAGTATATATACTATATACTGCCCCTCCCCTCCAACTTTCCCACAAAAAGGATTCTTTGGATCTGCCCCTGTTTGTTTCAATATTTTACATTTATGTTTGCAAAGTTTATCTTGCATGTAATGCAAAAATATATCCTGTTCAGAAATAAAATACTCTTCTGATAAAATTTTCAAAATTATTAATTTAATTTATGCTTCAGAGAGCAGCAAGGATAAAACAGGAAATATGATTAAATTAATGGATAAAAATACAGTAACTTTCTGTAAAAGGGAATAAAAAAGCTGTTTCTATGGAATTTCTTCCAAATCTTGACTATAAATTTCATTGTTTACATCCAAATTTGTATTGCATATAAAAGGCATTTGCAAATTATATGTCTGTGTATTAAACAGAGTTGACCATATCTTTTTTACATGTGCTTGAATTTATATGTACATGTATGCTCAAGCTACTTTTATTTAGACTTTCCTTTTTTCCCCTATGCAGATATATCGTATGATTCAAATTTGTCTACTTCCTGGAATATGCAGAATAGTTACATTCCAATGATGCCATCTAATTCCTGCAATAACCGTCCACAGGTATCTAAATCAAAACATTTTTTATAAATAAAATTCCAAAATAATATATTAATAAATGAAAATAGTAGTATTCTAATACAATATTTCAGTTTAATAATCAAAATATGAAAGTCAGAAAGTTGAACCAACAAGATTCAGTGTAACTTAAAAAATCTTTTTAAAGGTCATAAATCTATATTAATAAAAAAAAGTTTCACTCTGTGTGTTTGTATCTGTCAGTTGGTGATGGCTAGCAAAATCTACCACACCTAGAGATCTGAAAATTTGGGTGATGATAGCCCAAGGCAGGTCCTAATGAGCCTGAGGCTCAGACTTTTAATTTTTTGATAATTAGCTGAGATTTAATTAATAACTCATCAAAAAACAATCTTTTAGTTTGCAGAAATTGGCAGGTACACCCGCACATGCCCAGAACCTTGATTTCTAGTTAAAAGGATGGAAGAACCAAATGCTGCCATTTTTTGGCCTTTTGTTTTAACCTCCATCAGCCAAACCATTCAGGATATGGAAAAACGGAAGACATGTTCTAAAAGTTCATACTTTTATGTTTTAAATGCCACAATCAATTTGAAAAAATATTGTTGTTAACCCTTTGAAAATTTGTTTTCAAAAAGGGCCATTTTCACAGTTGATACTTTCCCTCTTTCAGAAACACTCCCCCAGGCTGCAATTTTATAGGTTCAAACAAATAAAAAGTATACTTTTAAAGCTGGGACCTTCTTCTTTTCAACGATGCAATCGTTTTTCAAAAATATGAGTTTTAACCATTTCAAAAACATTGGTGACCGCAGGTCACTTCGCACCTCCCGGAGACTTTCTATGCTAAAAGTAACTAAGCATCCATATTTCGACACAATCTTTTTAGAGCATTTCAGCAGACCAGATTTACATTACCTACAAAAATTTTCAAATGTTCAGATGAGTAGAAATATTTAAAAAATAATAAAATCTGAGAAAATTTTGATGAAAACGGAAAAAAGGGGGCTGTTTTGGCACAACTTTGGCTCAAGTTTTCACTACTCAATATGCATATTTTTTTATGAAATTTAAAAAAGAGCTTGGATACATTTATATTTATAACCGATTAAAAGTTTAGAGATTTTGGCAGATGAAAACTTTTTTTTGTTGTTGTTATGTAATAGGCCAGCACAAAAATAAAACATGTCTTTTACAAGTAGATAAAAATAATTTCACAAAATTTTTACATGGGCTGTAAAACCATTATATTTATAACTGGTAAAAATTTTAAAGAGTTCGGACAGCAAGAGCTATGTTTTTAAAAACTATGAAATGACCCTACGTGAAAAAAACAAAAAAAATGTCTTCTCACAAGTGCTTTCACTGCTAAATATCAATATCTTTTCGCGAATTTTAAATTAAAAAATATAAATTCATACAAAGTTGGGTTAAAGATATAAAATCATACGAACTTGAACTGTGTTTAAGGTTATTATCATGGGCCCGGGCAATGCCGGGTGGGTCAGCTAGTATTTAAATAAACTAATACTTTTTAAATTGTTAGTCACACTTCATTCCCCAGACATCTACTTGAATCAGCTTTTCAAGCCTTTAATAATCTGTGTGTGGAAACATTCATAACCTGTAAAAAGAAAATACATGTAATTTATTATTATAAAGAATTTTGTATTTTATTATTATTATTGTTCTTTATATAAAGAAAATATATATTGAAAAGAATTTAGGGAGAGTTCTGTTTCTGCAGGAAAGCAGATAGCAGAAAGTTATCTGGAAATTTATTTTCTTGCTGTTGATAGCTACAAGGGGAAAATAAATAAACAAATATATATATATATATATATATATATATATATATATACTGTAATACATGAAGGTTTTGCAACTGCTGTATTAATAGAATATTTGTATAATAGTACTTTTTATTGTCTTTGATGTTTTATTATTATGTAAAAAAAATAACTAAATTAAGATATTCATAAATAGAGAATAAAGAGTAAAAATCTTTTTTTAAGAAATTCTATATAGAGAAATGGTTACATTTTCTCATGTTAATTTCTAAAAAAATATTGAATAACAGGTAAAGATTTAACAAAAAAAAAAAAAAAAAAATTAGATATCTAACATTAAAATTGGCTGAATTAATCTGAAATCTCACTATTGACATTTTTTGTGAGCCAAATGTTAAAAGAAAAGTTTGATTTTTATTTTATTTTATTATTATTTTTTTACATTATGAAGGTTTAATACCTTTATCTACAGAAATATGTACACTGACTCAAGAGTTCTTAAATTGAATATTATTTAATATGGATTGTACTTTTATTTACATTTAAAAAAAAGTCCCATTGCAATAATCTTTATTATTGCAACATTTGTATGGTAGCTACTCTTATTCTAAGATAGAAAAGTGAAACATGTTTCTTTTTGCTTGATTTTTTTTTTAGTAAAAATATTAAAAGTTTGCACATGTGTTTTTTGATAAGGAAGCTATTACAGAACAAGTTAGAAATTGTACATCAAATGGGACAAATGAGGTGTGTTTGTACTGTTATTGTTTTAGTGAAATGAATTATATTGTCTATTATTATGATATGATTAATTTCCGTAATAAAATAAGTATATTTTAAGTTGGCAACATTTTATCTTTTGTTGACAGTTACTGAAAATTCCAATGAGAAACTTAAGCCTAGCTTTGAAACTTTCAGAACTTCAAATCCATATTTAGACTCTTTTTCCATTTAATTTCTATTTCTCCGGAAACATGTATCCAAAAAGCTATCGGTAGATTATATGACTGCTGTAATTAAACAATTTTAGTATACAAATTCAGTTTTTAAATTCAGTAATATGGAAATAATATAGCTCCATCTTAAGTATGACATAATCACCATGGCAAGTTAGAATCATTACTTATTATGGAATATCATTGAATTAATTACATGATAGGATTTAATAGAATGAAGAATGTGACTGTAACTTGGTCATAGAGGTTATAAAATGTCATACGAGGTAAGTTCCCGGAATAGGTCAATTGCAAATTATTAAAAAAATAGAACAATAATTTAAACTTATTGGCCTTCAAAGTACTTTCTTCCTGCATCCACACACGTCTTCCAGCATTTGTATAACTATTCAAAACACTCCTTGAATCCATTTTTTGAGACGTCCTTCAGTAGCTTCATCGCATTTTCGATCATCTCATTTGAGTTCATAAAACTGTGTCCCTTCAATTTCATTTTCAGCTGTGGAAACAGGTAAAAATCCACTGGTGCTAGGTCGGGAGAATAAGGAAGGTGTTCCAGAGTGGTAACACTGTGTATGGCAAGGTCATTTTTCACAATCAGAGCGCAATGTGGTGGAGCATTGTCATGTAAAAGAAACCAATCATTTGTTGTCCATTTTTCATGTTGTTTTTGTCTGATTGAATCTCGTAGTCTTTGAGGATCTCCAGGTAAAGTTCTTTATTGACAGTTTGGCCTTCAGGAATAAATTCGTAGTGAATGACGCCCTCGTAATCGAAAAACACTTCTAACATCACTTTCCCTTGGCTTTTGTCAAAGCGAAATTTATCCTTCCTTGGTGATGTTTTTGCTGACCTTTACAAAAACACTTATGCCATCGTTTCCATATGTTTTCTTCAGCATCTCAAGCGTCTCAGAAGGCGATTTCTCAAGCAAAACGCAGAATTTGACGTGTGCACGCTGCTCTAAAGACAACATTTCAAAATCCGACTAATGAAAAATTCACTTTGTCAGAAATTATCTGCAGCTAACGCCAACAGTACCGGAAATGAATTCCAGATGCCTGTTTGTTTTCCTTATCAGTGCTGCCAACCTCCAAAAAAGATATTTCGCCTCCAACGAACACCTGCGTGAATGTAGGTAACCATTCCGGGAATTTATTGACTCTACCTCGTATATGACTATAATGTCATACATGTCAGATAACTTGGCAATACATCTCGGGTGCTTGATGATTTATCTTCGGAAGCTGCTATAACAAGGAAGTACCAATTTTTTAAAAATTCAAATTACTTAATAAATATTTTTATTAATATCTTTTTCAGTTTTGATTTGATTTTCATAAAATTTGAAATGACTCAACAAAATTCTTTAATGGTTATATATATTAAATTTCAAACCATTCGGTTGGGTAGTTTTTATGCTGTTATATGCAGACAGATGGACAGACCAGATGCCGACTATAGGTGCTACATATTTATATAATTACGAATGCACCTAAAAAGCATCTGGAATAAGATATAGGTAATATCGATGTTTATTGTTCATAAAAATTTACTATTCATTGTTGGACACAATATCTTAGAATATGATTTGAAAAAGCTTTATTCCGCAAAATACAAAATCAGATAATTGTGAAATAAACTTGTAAAATCTTTGAAATCTGTTCTCCAAAACTTAAAATTTTCTTTTTATGACATATCTACTGGTTTTGGCAAATAAAAAGCTGGAGTCCACTATACATATTTTGAAATTTTCTAATATACATTAGTGTATACCACTATCTCAGTGTCTCCAAATTTTTTGTCAAATGTCTTTGCATTGCATACTTCCTCATTCTTGTCATTTTCACTTATATAGTGATTAAAAAAAAAAATATTTTTTTTTTCCTCATACAGGGTGGTTATAATATAAGTATCTCTATTTGGAGCTGTCTGTAGCTTGAAGGAATAACTGGAATGAAACCAAAATAGGTACACTTACTGTTCAAGAAGAAGGAAGAAGAATGGAACAATAAAAAAAAATTATTGCAATAATCGCCGACAGATGGTGCTTTTGAGTGTGACATGTAATGTGTAATATTGTGTACCAAGGAGGTGTCGCAAACTTCAATGACTTTATCACATATCACAACATTTGCAAAACATCACTCCTGATGCGTTACATTCCACAGTTGAGCACGTTGTGCACCGCCTAGATTGTGTCCTCCAGCACGGCCATGTGAAACCTGAACATGATCGGCATCACCATGTGAAAGCGTAATCACATTCACTGTGACATTTTCCAACAAATTAGGTATGTCATCCGGTTTTATGCCTTAATTCTTTGTTCTTGTATTACATATTACATTTCACACTCAATAGCGCCATCTGTCAGTGATTATTGCAATTATTTTTTTATTGTTCCATTCTTCTTCCCCCTTCTCAAATAGTACGTGTACCGATTTTGGTTTCATTCGGGTTATTTCTTCAAGCTACAGATAGCAATAGAGATACTTATATTATAACAACTCGGTATTAAAAGTATAAAGAATTTTTTTTTTACTGTGTAGACTAAATTATATGCTTATAGAAAATAAATAGCAATCAGTTATTTAAATTGTTAAAGAAAACAGTTATATGAACTTCATGTCCTTAAAAAATTAGTAATCAAATTAGATTTTTTTTCTTTTATTGAGTATATTTTCTTCTGCGTATAATACAGGGTGGTTATAATTAAACTTCCACTATAAACAGCATCCTACAGTGCAAACTGGTGAACGGAATTCAACGAAATTTGGTATATAGACTATACACGAAATGCACTCATGGAATTTTGAAAAAAAAATTTATTTCCAAAATGTCCACCAGAGGGCGCCTTTTCCAGATAAACATTATATTTAACACAATAAACGACCAAAATGGAATACAGAAACAATATTAACAATCCAGAACAAGAATTATGAGTAATAAAATGGAAAACTGGGAAAAGCTGCCAGTTCTAGGAAAAAAATGTCTAGATTTGCATGCTTACAAAGAAGAGGAAGCTTTATGAAAAGCAGGTTAGGGTATAAAACTTTTGCAGATGTTGTCATGTTTTATTTTGATGTTTCCGGCTGTAATGATGATGGTATCTTTAGTTAAACATTTGTTATTGGTGAAGCTGTTTTATGAAAACAAGGGGAATGTTTCTGCTGCAGTTTGTGATGTTTGTTGTATAAAGAACCTACAGCATGGACCAATGTCTACTAATGATTAAGAGATTGGGATTAAAGATGGGGAAATTAGGAGTTCAACCTGGAAGAGGCCGTAAACCTGTCACACCGGTACTTGTTGATGCCATCAAGACAGTTGTTGCCACACAGTCACAGATATCAGAGTTTGGGGGCAGTAGCACACGTGCAGCTTCTAGACAGATGGGCTATTCTTACAGCACCATCCGAAAAGTGCTCAGAAACATAATGCACTACTTCCCATACAAGATCCACCATACCCAAGAGCTGTTGGATAGGGACAAGCCACAAAGTCTCTCATTCACAGTCAGTTTTCTTAACAGAATGACTGTTGATCTGTGATGGCCTTGGAATATTCTGTGCAGCGATGGGGCTCATTTCTACCTCACTGGAACAATCAACACACACAATTTCTGCATTTGGGCTCAGGAAAATCTACGGATGCACACTGAAATTCCCCTACATTCTCCAAAGGTGACTGTCTGTTGTGGATTCACAGTGACACTCATCCTTGGGCCATTCTTCTTTGAGGAAATAACTGCACGTGGTTCTGTCACATGTTCCGTTACGGGCCGTCGGTACCATGACATGCTGCAGACATTTGTTGTGCCGCAACTACAGCAAAGGCGGGTCCTTACATCGACCATTTTCATGCAGGATGGTATGCCCCCACATATCCATGAGTCTGTGAAGGCGCTATTGCTCCAATACTTCACAGACAAACATGTTATTAGTCGCTTCTTTTGTAATCCATGGCCACCACGTTCACTGGATCTAAATCCCTGCGATTTCTGGTTATGGGGCCACTTAAAAAGTCTGGTGTATCATGGAGGTGTTGCAAAATTGAATGTCTTAAAGAACTCCAATAACACTTCATGTGCGAAACATCACAACTGATCAGTTACGATCTGTTGTTGAACACACTTGTCCATCGACTTGAAATTTTGCAGGTGAATGAGGGTGGTCACATGGAGCATCTTTCCCTACATCATCCTGGACACGATTAACACCTGCTCCTCTTCTGCAATTTCGTCCTAATCTGTTCTTTTTTCTGGAAACTGAACCTTTTTTTTTTTCAAACAGCGTACTGTTATTTTTTCCTTACCTTTACTTAATGTGGTTCGAGGACAAGGTGATCAGAAAATAGTCAATAAATGTTAATATTGTTTCTGGATTCTGTTTTGGTCATTTATTGTGTTAAATTTAATGTTTTTCCAGAAAAGGCACCCTCTGGTGGACATTTTTACAACTAAATTTTTTTTTTCAAAATTCCGTGAGCGCATCTCGTGTATAGTCTATCATAGAAACTCTGTCGAGTTTCTATGATAATATGTTTCGCCAAGCATAAGAAACAGCAATGCATTGAACTGTAAATGAAAGGAATTTCCACCAATGGATGCCAAACGATTTAAATTTTTTTTTTTTATAACTCTGTCTAGTTTATATTTTGCGGACGGGACAAAACGGGTTTTTGACACATCTATATCTCGCGTTCTATTTATGATAGAAACAAAATTCTTGATTCTATGGAATGGGGCGTTCCACGGGACTAAGAATTCAAAAGTAAAGCAAAATCCGACAAATAGTTTTTCAGTAAATGCGATTTTTAAAAGTGCTGTTTTTTGCACTTTTTAAATCTTGTTCAGACCAAAAACTGTTGACAGGGCTACAGCAATGTGTAATTATCGGATTTTTATGTGGTTTACGTTATTTGAATCGTTTTTATGAGTAGTTCAAACCTTTGTAAGTTTCATGTAAAAATATTAATTAGTTTTTGATTTATATCAGATTAAAGTTATTGATTCCTATACTTAACATAGAGAAAAAAAATAATAAATGACCCAACTCTTTTAGGAATACTCGTATACACATGATATTAAGATATGTTATTACACTCAATCCAAGTAAGCTTCCTATTATAAAAAATCTTAACATTTAAGGTTCGTTTACAGGGTCTCACAAAATATCTTTTGATATAGGGCTAAAGAGTTGTGTAATTATCCGATTTTTACGTGGTTTGCAGCATTTGAATTGTTTTTATAAGTAGTTCAAATGTTTAATATTTCGTGTAAAAATATTAATTAGTTTTTTATGTATACCACTTTAAAGTGATTTATTCCTATACTTAAGATGAAGCAAACAAAATATTAAATGGTCTAACTCTTTTCAAAAAGAACGTATGCGCATGATGTTAAAATATGTTACTATGAACTACCTAAGTTAGTTTCCTATTGTAAAACAGAAGTGTAGAATTTACTGTTCGTTTACAGGGTAACTCAAAAGATTTTTTAATAAGACTAAAAAGTTGTGTAATTAGCAAATTTTTACATTGAAGTACATGATTCCTGTACTTAACACAGAGGAAAAACAATAGTAAATTGCATAACTTTTGTCAAATTCGCTATATACACAAGATATTCAAATATGTTACTACATCCTCTATATTGTAAAGCGGCATTGAAGCATATACGTTTCGTTTACAGAGTCTCTTAGAAGATCTTGATTACACTACAACCAATATATATTTACTGAGTGAGATGTATTTTAATGATTTTACACTGTTTCAATCTCTGTAAGGTTTCATTATCTTGCTTTAAAATTTAATATAAGATCATTTTGTCCATCTGAAATCTCGTCGATGTTAAGCTCTAAATCTATTAATATATAGTATTTTCATCGATTAAAAAAACTGTGTTTGTTTATAAATATATAATTCTAGCGTATTAGGAATTGATTGAAATAGCGATTACAAAATTCCAACTTTACGTTCATGCGCTGAGTAATAGAATATAAAAATGTTGATACCCCAAGATTACAAGTTTTGCATTTAAATATTTGCCGTTCATCGAATCTCCAGCTATGACAAACTTAAAATGCTAAATTTCGTATACAATAGGTGATCGGTAACAAACTGTTCGGTTTATGAACAAATCGGTTAACGAACACTTTCACGTGAGATTTTTATGTTCGGAGAACGAACTCCTCTCGAAACAAAGCCATGATGAAGCAATGCCGTGTTTCATATTTGCCAAGCTATACTTATTGCCTCTATTGTCAACTTTGAGAACATTTTAACAGTTGCACACATATGTCCTAATTAATTCGTGGACTGCCGGAGATTGGGGACCTATATTTTAGGATCACCGAATTGGAATGAACAGACTATATGAACAGAAATCACTTTAATAGTTTTTATACTTTTGCAAACGTTGTGAATTTTAAATTTTTCAAATTCTCGAAACATTGAGTTAAAAAATTTAAACAAATAAAAAACTTCTAAGGTGCTCAGTAATTTTCAAAAATAATATATTTAATATGTTAGTATAAAAATCCCTGTAAATTTTTATACTAATAGAAATAGGTTCGTAGGGAAAAAAATGTTGATTATTCTTGGTAAAGTATGCTCCATAAACTTATCGTTGTAGTTGACCGAAAAAAGTGCTTCTTATTTTTCCACATTTTTCTGAAACTGTAGTATTTTAATTAGTTTGTAAACTACTGTAAAATTGTGTAATTTTTTGTTTTTGAATGTATATAAACGGAAGAGTGATATAAACAAAAGAAAAAGGAAAATAAATATGTCATAAATAATCTGATGAATACAATGTAAGGAAATTAATATAAAAGTTTCCCAGTTGTTATGGTAGCGACATGTACATTGGAATAAGTCACTGAATAAATTGTATAATTCTGATGCATAATTCTGTTTATAACATCACTATTATTTTTTTTGCCCCTTTTATCTTTTCTTTTCTGAATAAAAATGGAATCCGTATAATTGAAATTAAATACCTTACAAAAAGGAGTGATATCTCATCAAAAACAACTCATTGTAAATGATCCCGCCAAGCCACAAACTTAAAACGTCAGTCACAAAAAGAAGTGATATCACATAAAAAGAAGCAATATAGAAGTGCATACTCAGAGTCCCGTGTAAAAATCTATCACCACTCATAATGTTACCAAAGGACTCGGAGTGAGGTACAGTATGTGAAAACTGCTTGGCGACCTGCAGGCTTTTATAATGTTTGCGTTTCCTGCAATTACATATGACTGTATTATTTTAATTTAATTTAATTTAATTAATTTATTTATTTTGCTCCCATAAAATTGTAAAAAGTTGAAGCTTCTGTGTTTGCATGTCCTTTCTTATTTATGAGCTTGAAAAATCAATTTGTTGATTTTATTTACCATTATTTAAACTAGAAATACCACTCTTATGAAGAGGATTTTTTAAGTAAACATATAAAGATTTTGAGTTTGTAATATATATATATATATATATGATGATCATACGCATATTAATAACATTGTACCTTATAATAAATGTTAACTAAATTGAGATATATTGCAGTAATTCTAGCGTAAGTGGAATCGCATAGATCTGGGGAAAAATCCGTTCTGTCAGTTCTTTCGCATACAAAAATATTTAAAAAATGATGTAACAAAAATTAAAAATTTATTTTTTTCGATTTTCAAAATTGATATACTGCATATATTATAAAAGCCTGCAGGTCGCCAAGCAGTTTTCACATACTGTACCTCACTCCGAGTCCTTTGGAAACATTATGAGTGGTGATAGATTTTTACATGGGACTCGGAGTATGCACTTCTATATCACTTCTTTTTATGTGATATCACTTCTTTTTGTGACTGACGTTTTAGGTTTGTGGCTTGGCGGAATCATTTACAACGAGTTGTTTTTGATGAGATATACCAAATTTCATTGCATTCCGTTCACCCGTTTGTGCTGTAGGATGCTGTTTATAGGAGTTTAATTATAACCACCCTGTATTTTCAAACATCACAATTATTACAAAAACAATGATGATTTAAAACTTCCTGGTATGTACTGTGCAGCTTTTTTATTGTTACATTGCAGAAAATTTCATAGTTCATAGATCTGTGTATTGATCATTGTTACATCTTCTATTCATGGTTAAAGTTATTTTGAAGAAGTTAAAATATATTAAAGTGAATTTATCTAAATGATCTTAAGTTTTTAGCTTTTTAATTTGGGTTGATATTAATATGAAGTTTAGTAATGTTTAAATATTTTTCAATTTACTAATATTTAAATATTTTTCAATTTACTAATATTTAAATATTTTTTAATTTACTAATATTTAAATATTTCTCATTGTTATTATTTTTTAGGTTTTTTTAAACTTTTCATAGCATTTATTTTTTAAAAATTTCTGTTGTTCAGTTTTTACTTTTTCTAAGTTTAGTTTTTTATATTTATGGATATTTCTCTGCTGTAAGTTGAATGAAAAGTGCATGTAAAATAGGCAGATTTTAATTTTTTATAAATAATTTTCATGTTACTTTTGCAGCCTCCTGCTAAACCTCCAAGAAAATCTGTAAGTCCTCACTCTTCTGAATTTAGAAGTACTGCTTCTCAAAGAAATAGTTATGATTTCTTGTGTCTTGCAACAAGTGGCTTACATGACTGCCCTTCAAAGTTCCTTGACAAAAACAAAAACAGTCATGATCGAATAAATTATATTAAGCACCATTTCCAGTCAGACTATGTTGACATGTCTTTGAAAGATAGGAGTATGCCAACATATGAAAATCATGACATTATATGTGCTAATGGACTTGATAATGACCGAGGAAAATGTAATGCTGACTTTGAAAGTACTCACTTTTCTCCCTCTGCTGTTAAGTTTTCTGAAGTTTTACCTTTCTCATTATTTTGTGATGATGTACATAGAAAAGGCAGTTCCTTTAACAATCTCATGCCCTCTAAAAGCACACCAGCTTTGCATGCTTCAAGACATACTCTAGATCAAGTGCTTCCAGCTACTTGTAAAGAATTTCAAGCCCAGAAGCCAAATTATTTAAATTTAAAGAAGAAACGAGCTTCAGTTCAAATACCTACAAGTCCAACTAATTATCAACAACCTCCCACTCCTGACATCCCACCTCCATCGCCTGGTACTGCAGAAATTGGTATCCATGAAAAAATCCATCCTTCTGGCTTGGTAAATTTCTTTTAGTCTTTTCAGTTAAATATTTGCTAACCCATTACCTGCCATAAATAAGATTTTTAAATTTGTTATTTTTAAATGAAAGTAAATTAATCATATTAAAAATACACTCTATATATATATATATATATATACATATTATTATACTAGCAGATCTGCTGAGAAAAAATAAGCCCAGACTGGGACCTAGACTAATGAGAGGAAATTGGCCTAAGATAGACCCATGGGTCACTCATTGTTCAGGTTCGCAAAAATGAAAAAAAAACTAACATAAAAATTTCAGCTGTGCTTTATATATTGTTGAAACAACAGTAACTATAATGGAGATATTCTGTTAATACACACCATCATATAAATAACAATATATCAATACACAATCATATAAATATTTTGTTAAAATGTGCAATCATAAAATAACTTTATAAAAATACGCTTAAAATTTCTTTGAAAAAAAAAAAAGATGAATTTTTTGATTGTGCCAAAATAAATTTTGTTAAAATGCTCAGTTGTAAAAACATTGAATAGAGAATATATAATAAAAACACTGAACACTTAAAAAATGCTTTGAACCCCCCCCCCCCCCCTCTAAAAAAAAAAGTCCATCATAAGTGATCTAACAAATGCCTTGACATCTATCAAAGTCGTGTCCGTTACCATGTCAGACATTTTTCTTGTGAAAAGGACTTTGGGGCAGTTTTTCTTCATTTATTTGTTGTGGCAAAAGCTTGCCATAAACTGACTTGCAAGATTTATAAGAAAAAAAAAAGTGGGGAAAATCTGTTTTGTATTTTGAAAATTTTTGTTATTTAAATGATTTGTGATGGTTTTCTATATATATGAATATAGAATTGATCTATGAATGACAAATATTTGGTACCAAGACCATTTAATAAAGAAAAAAGTGTGAAATTGACTTAAAAAATTTTAAATTAAAAAATCACCATATGAACACCAAATAAAGCTTATTGAAAATAAGACAAAATTTACTATATTGGGATAACAGATTGAAATCAAATTCAGGAATCCAGTGTGCCATGTGTGGTAGGTAATAAAGGCACAAAAGATTTAAGGTCAGGAGGAAATAATAATTTTAAAAAAATTCACAATTTTATTATTATTAAAAGGAATTATATTTCCTTCAAATATTTTATAGATTTACCTAAAAAATTACTTTTTATGGCATAGTTTTAAATTGTTTTTTAAAGTTTTATTTTATTCCGATTCTAGTTAAAATAAGAAAAGAACTCAAAACAAGAACTTGTATGAGTTAGTTGTTTTATTTGGATTACCTGTACTGGTAAGAGTGGTATCAACTATGAGGCAGTTTGTAATTATATTAGATGAGGCATATTCATCACTTGAGGTAGTTTTGGAATTCCCTGCATAGGTTTAATGTTGTGATTTTTGCTTTTATTGAAACAAAGTTGTTAGAAGAGACAGTTTTACTCACCCTGGGCAAAAAAAAAATTTAACCTCCCTAGCAGTTTCTTCATTTTATTTCTCTATACCAGATAAATTCCAATATTATTTCTTTTTAAATGCATTTAGAAAGATTAATTGTGAAATCTGAAGGCAGAACAATGCAAAATGATTAATACTAGGGGGCTCGGCCCCCTATTCGCTAATGCTCGCCAACTCCTGTGAATTGCAAAGCAATTCACATTAAGATCGCCACGTGGTCCCAGCTCACTTCGCTCGCCCCTTTTTGTTTTTGCAACAACTGTAGCCGGAATAAATACTATCATAAATCATTTTAACATATGCAGTTGACACATTTTCTTAATGTAAAAATTAATTAAAAACTTCGTTGAAAGCACAATTAAAAATATATTTAGTTGGTGCTACTAATGGGCATAAATCATTTAAATACAATAAAAATTGATCTTGGAAACACAATTAATTTAAAACACATTGCACCTATAATATTGTAGAGCATGGCTTAAATTAATTTTTAATAACACTACGTGATAGGAAGATAGTTTATGTAAATCAACAATCATTGTTGACATGAAAAATACAGTATCTCTCAGATGTAAACACGTTTTCTGCTTTGTGTAAAAGCACAGTACAATGCTGTGTAGCTGATTTGCTGAATGCATCACGTGGCCATAAAATGAACGAATGACATAATCTAAAAAAAGAGCTACATCAGCCGATAGATGATGGATGTTGTGTTTAAATAATGATCCGGCTCGGAATTTTGATTTGCTGAATGAAACACGTGGCTTTACAATGAACCACACAGAATTGTTGCTTTGGAAATTACAGTTGTTGCCAAATGTTGAGCTAGAAATTCAGCCTTATTTTAGTGCCACATAAGATAAATATATATGTTAGATATTTTATTGAATTTTATGTAAATTCATTGGATAGCTTGTTTCACTTTTTTATAAACTAATATAAATTGAAGAACTGTGCTTTAAGTATGTTTACAGCTAATCTGCATCGGTCTTATTTATTAAAAACATTAAATTTGATTTATTTCTGTGCATTTTTTAATTAAAAAAAAAAGATTTTATCACTAAGCGAAACTGGGACCTACTGGTGATATATGGCTTACTACTTGGCAGAATTCACTAATGCATTAAGAAACAAAGGTACAATGTGACAAGAGCACAAATGAAAATATGTATGTAAAATAGGGCAGACAGCTATTTTGGAGCTTCTACAGCTCCATCATCAGTGCAATAAATAGTTAAAAGAAGTAAGTGTATAAAAACATAGCAAAATGCAAGCAATACAGCTTGCAGTCAAATGTGAAATGGAGGTAAGTGTTGAAAACAAGAGTACCCAGTTGGATGATGTATCCGAGGAGACCAATGAAAAGTTAGCACTTAATTCGTCCAGAGTATGGCAGGGAGAGGTTAAGTAAGGAGAAAAAGGTGGGAGGGTAGAGAGTCATTTAAAGAAATGGGAGCCAGACTTTACAAAAACTGGAAGTACTGGACATATTATCATTAACTAAGCTGTTGGAATACTTCCATACATGATAAGCCTCCCAAATATCAAGGTCATAAATTGATAAGCATTTCTGAATTATTGAGCCTTTGAAAAAGTCAAAATTGTGGCTGCTAGCCCAACAGTGGTTAGCAATAGCAGAGCGTTTACTATCACCATATTTAACATTGTTTTTATACTCCACCCTACCCCAAGCAAACCTTAAAAGGTTGCTTGGTTTGGCCTATAAGCATTTTATCACACTTGCAGTATATCTTGTAAATTCCCCATTGTGATTATCTGTCTATTGGATGTTTGAAATTTGTAAATTTGATTTTATTAAATGGAGTATAAATTACTTTAAAATCAAATTGTGTCAAGATTTTGGATATTTGATGGCTAATTTTCAGAAACTACCATGCTGATCAAAAGGGTACATGCTTCTAGCTATTAAAAATGCACAAAAGCATAAAAATAGGCTGTTTTAGACAGATGAAGGAATTTGAACATCAAATGAATCCTGGACATTTTATACCAAACACTTAGAACAGTTTTTTGTGGCAAACAAAATCAAAGATGCCAATCGCTGAAGAGCGATTTTTTTCTTACCATTGTCAGCCCAGCTACATATGCATTGGTCCAGAATTTAATGTCACTGGTGGCGACAGCTACAAAAATTCTGAATGAAATTTTAAAAATATTAAATTCACATTTCGACCCAGCACCATCAGTCATTGTGAAACATTACAACTTCAACAGAAATTTCAACGTTAATGTTCGAAAATGTTGGTAACTGAAGTCTGTATTTAAGAAAACATACTTTTAAATGTAACTAAAAAGGGAGTTGAATGAATCAATTCCCATTGAAATCAGGCCCATAGAACCCAAGAAAATGCAATGTTACTCTTAGAAAATGATGGTAACTGAAATCTATACTATTTAGGAAAATGTTCTTTTAAAAGTAAATAAAGGAGGAGTTCAATCTAAAATGACTGCCAGATGTTTCCCCTTCCCATCCTCAAATTCAAATCTACATCTTAATTATTTTAATTTTTCACTCATTAGTAAAAAATCACAATTATTTTGTTTAATTTTCACAAAGTAAATGGAGGGATCGTCGGCTGGGAAACATCTCTTTTAGTTCAGTTTTTAATGAAAACCGACTCCTTTCTGGCTCTTTTCAGATATTTTCAACAGACGCTGTCTGATATTTAGCTGTTTTTAGCAAAAATTATAAAAACATTATTGGCCGATTTTTACGAAAATTGCATATTGGAATGCAGAAAATTTTTCTGCTGTGCACGCACTGCAATATATTTTAGTTCCAATTTCCACCGCCAAGGGGCACCAAATCTACATCTTAATTAGTTATTTATATATTAATTAGTTCATGTTAAGTTGAATGAACCAATTCCTGTTGAAATCTGTCCAATAGCAGTGGCATAGCTACATTTTTTTATGCCCAGGGCAAGAACAAACTTTGCCCCCCCCCCCCTCTCCCTCCAAATAAATAAATAACCATATTTTTTTCTCAAAATGAAAATAAAATTTATTCTGGCTTGTACCAAGAGGAAAAGGTAGTTTCCTTCTTCCTAGTTTTTCAGAATTCAGTTAATCTTACTCAAACACACAAAGTTAAATTGCGTGAACCTGATTATAGAAGATTACTAGTTTTCGTCAATACTGAATTAGGTGAATACATCTATGCTATAGCCTTGATGACTTCATGTATGTTCTTTTATCGCCAAATTTTGTGATATTTAGCCAAATACCGCTTCATACACTTATATACACTTTTTGAATTTTCATTTTTCAATTAATTCACTGTTTTGTTTTGTTTTTTTACACTTCTTAAAGTGCATTTCATAAAATTAAAAATAGGATTTTCAGCAATACAAATAGTTTGTTTTCTAAAAATAAAATATTAAGTGATTTTTATTGTATTTTAAAATATGTAATGACATTTTAACTAATTAACTTTTTGAAAATCTGATCATTACAGTTATACAGCACATTTGTCAGGAAAGTATGAAAGAGAAAATGTTGCAAAAGTTAAAAATTGTAGGAAAAGTATAGTTTTAAAATTTTCTTTTAAACATTTTTAACATAAGACTAATTTGATCACAATAATTGCATTTTTGTTTTATTACATAATAAAACTTTCATAAAATCATTTAATAATATCAATAAAAACTACATCTTAAAATTTTTAAAATATACCTGTTTGCAAACTTTAATTACTGCAAATTTTTACTTTTATTATACAAAAGAGAAAGATGGATATACGAGTATATCTTTGTCCATTCAGATAAAATTTGTTATTTTCTGTATCATTTGCTTTCTTTTATTCATGATGGTTAATCCTGGTTTAAAAACTATTTACAAACTTTACGAATTTGTTGTTTAAAAATAGCAGTATAACTTCGGTTGCGTCCCGAAACTTATAATATTGTGGATATAAAAATGTAATATTGTGGCTTAGCCATAAAAATGTTTGCAGATGATTTCTGCAATAGCAGATCATGACTTATAATAAATCCTGGATACAATGAGTGTTTGTACCTCCTTTCAGGTACGTAATCATTGGGTACAAAGTATGTTAAGCCATCCCGACAAACATTTATAGAAGCTTTCTCTTTCATTATTTGGATACAATAAAATATTTTCACTAAAGAAAAAATTCATACACACTCAGACACACCAAAGAAAGGGGTAAATAATTTTTATTTATTATGAAAATATATGAAATAATTTCGGTTAAAAACCTATCTCAATTTTGCGCCCCTTAGCAGCAGCGCCCAGGGCAGCCACCCCCCTTAGCTACACTACTGTCCTATAGAATCCGAGAAAATAAATCTTCTCCCCCCACCCTTGGAGATTAATATTCATAAATGGTGGTAACCAAGGGCTGAAAAATGATGCCAAAATTTATTTAGTACCTGGGAGACCTGGAAAGAATGTTAGAAAAGATTTTGTTTGAATCATACCAACATTAAATGCAAAATCTTTTAGTTTCTACCAACACGGGTGCACTGTGTTCTAAGCAAACCCTCTTTGTAATGAAACTCCGGCACGTGTCCCCGCTACTTAAAGCACCATATAGTAGGCATGCTGGGTACGCACTGAAAATTTTTCAGTCGCACTTTCCCTGCCAGAGGATGCCAAATCGTTATCTTAATTAGTTATCCATATTTTAATTAGTTCTTGTTAAATTGAATTAACCAATTCTCATTGAAATCGGGGCCATAGAACCTGAGAAAATAACCCCCCCCCCCTCATCTGGGAGATTAATATTCAGAAATGGTGATAACCAAGTTCGGAAAAAATGAACGAATTTTATTTAGTACCTGGGGGACCTAGGAAGAATGTTCGAAAAGATTTCATTTGAATCGGACCAATATTAAAAAAAGTTATGATTTGGGGGGGGATGGGGGGGGAGTTTCGATCAGAACATTAATGTGATGTTTAAATTACGACTGGACACTCCCGTTCCCTGTATCAAAATTAAACCAAGGACCATTAACATTAACAATTATCATTAACATTTGGCACAGAAACAAAATGGCGCGATTGAAATACAAACAAAATGGCGCTTTTTTAAAAATTTGACATACAAACACAGTAAGTTATTATTGCCAATTTCTGAAATCAAATATATAAATGATGTCACGTACGAAAAGCTTTGAAAATCACATAAAACAAATCTCGAAAATTTTTTAAATCGCTATTCAAATTCTGAATATTTTTTATTTAAAAGAGGACAAAATTTACTATATTGGGCTAAAAGATTAGAACCGGGTTCCTGTTACTAATGTGGAAAAAACGCTGAAAATCGCTTAAAAAATTAAAATAAAAAAAATCTAATAAAAAATTCCAAAATCGTGCTTCAAGGTGCAAAACTACATACATAGAGGCACCTTCTTACCAAATTTTGTAGCTCTTCAAAACACAGACGACAGACACGCGCAGAAACTTCTTTCCTTATTATTATAGATAAATACTAGCTGACCTGCCCGGCATTGCTCGGTCCCATGTAATAATCTGCTTCTGATCCCCGCTGCCTTCACACCACATACTGGGTGTGCTGTGTGGAAAATTTCTCAATACGACCTTCCACTGCCAGGTGGCACATTCTGTTCTAAACAAACCTCTTTTCAGACGAACCTCCGACACAGGTCACCGATGCTTATGGCATCGTATAGACATAAGGGATGAAGATTATCAAATTTGTAGAGATTTAAAGGACCTCAGCACATGAAAATAAAATCAGAAATCTTTAGGACAAATTGTAGAAAATTCGGATTTTATTCATAAATGGTGGTGATACAACTTAACTGTAAGCGACCAAAAGTGCTGGAAAGGAATGGAAATGTTGTGATGGAGTTATGTACCAATTCTTAGGAAAATCCGAGAATTATTACTGTGAACAAAAAAATGAATATACTGCCAAAAAAGATTATTTTTCGAAAAAGGTGGTAGCTAGAGTACCTAAGAAGTTGTTAAAATCCCCTTACTAAATTGGACTAAAAAACGGAATAAAAGAGGCATGCTGCGCATGTGCTGCAAAATCTTTTAGTTTCACCTTCCACCGCCAGGGGGCAATTTATGTACTAAATAAACTATTTGACAAATAACTAATTGAGACTACTGGAGTACTTGGTCAAAAATTTGGACTCGTAGCTGAGCCCAGAACCTAATTTAAGAATTTAGTCAAATTACTATTCAGAAATAATGGTATCTACTACCCATAAATTAATATCAATGTTAGCGTTGGTAATTAAGATATTTATGTGATTTGAAATCAGTTTCTATCATATCGGAAAGATAGGGCTCAATTAAGTAAAAAATGGTGAAAAAAAAGAGAGGGGGGAGGAGAGACACAAGAGCTTTTGACTAATTAAGACTACTGGACATCTTAGTAAAAAATTTGGACTGGTAGCTGAGCCTGGAATTTAATTTAAGAATTTGCTGAAATATCTATGTGGAAATACTGGTAACCCCTACTCATAAACTAACTTTAAGACTGTGAGAAGTAATAATTAAGATATTAAAGAAATTTGGAATCAGTTTTGAAGAGATATCACTACTATAAGCCGAGGATTAAATGCACAATAAATTTCAATTTCAATAAAAAAATCAGTTTTTTGATAAAAAAAAAATTACCGGTCAATGTTTTCAATTTTTTGAATTTCTTAAATAGAAGATTATTTTGCGTATATCTACTAATTCGAAAGTAAATGAAATAAATAATTTTTATGATTAAAAATATATTACTGGTTGATGTTTTTTATTTTTAGAATTTCTTATACAGCATATGATTTCGTGTATGTATACCAATTTTCAAAACTATATCTTGCATAGTTTTAAAAATTTGTATAATAAATTAAAATAGCTGAGCACACTTTAAATTTGGCAGCGGCTCTATTTATGACAACCTTCTCTTTCGTTGTCTGGAATTATGAAAACATGTGCAATTCCAGTGAAGGTGTCCTCATGAAATTTAAAAAAAAATCATTTTCCATTTTCAGTAATGAATCGCTTAATATATTAATGTCGGTAAACGTCTGTGTTTCTGTGTGTCTGTGCATTCCTGGTCTGTACACACAAAGGCTTCGTGACCAAGCGACGCATGGAAACTGCTTCGGTACTGAAAAATTTGTAAAAATGGCATGACCCCCAAGTTTAGCCGGATCGGAAGTCCGACCTGGACCCAGACAGTTATTAATTAACAAAACTGTTTTAATTGCTGGAATCGAAACTGATTTATCCAATATATTCCCATTTCATTAAAACTGCAAACTTTTCGCCTCCAAAAGGGTTACCAGTCAAAACAAATCTCAATAAATGCTGCGATGCCACGGAGCAAATTAAGCTATAAACTGTAGTACAGGCTTTTAACCCTTAACCGGAAATGTGAAAATTCAGAACACAAACAGAAACGTGCCGTCTGTGAGACTGCTAAATTTTAAAAATTGCTATTAAATTTTAAAAAGAAAATAACTCATAATAATTTACTAAATAGTGAACTTAAACGTTTATTCTTTAACAGTAATGCATTAACAGGAACAAATTTTTAATATAACAGCATAAAAATAAGTTTTGAATGTCGGATAGAGGAAATATTTCAAAATTACACACTATTATTCAAATATTTACATTTTCGACAAAATGATGAAATAAATGCAACTATTTTTATATATATTAGTAGAATATGAATTAAAAAATATATTAGACAGTAAAATTAACAAAACATTTAATAGTGAATATTGCAGCATGTTCTAAATATCAGCATTTTTTATGCAATCATTGCATTTAGGTTTGGAGCATTGCAGGCATACAGGCTTCCGTCACTGTACACACAGGTATTTTGTCATTCTATGGTTAGTTCTGTGCCCCAAAAAACATGCTTGCCTTTGAGAAGTATTAAGTCATCATCTACCTGGGACACATTTTCAACAGGTTTTTGCAGAATGCAAGCTATTATAATGCGCAATTCCCTGGGTAATTGGGGATTTTCTAATCGTCTCCCCATATTACTTTCTTTCATATTACTGATCAGAGTACCATATTTCATTCGCATTTGAATTATTTTATGGTTTGTCCATTTCACTATATGCACTAATATATCATTTGTAAACAACAACTGCCAGACAGAGAATGGATCTAGCTTTTCTCCGAGATCTCAAGCTTTTCCTCTTAAAACTGGCACTTTTAAAATATTGTGTTTTTTTGTTCTTGACGAGTGGCGAGCCTCTGAAACAGACCATCGGTACCGATTTTTTCCATATATATATTTCGTATCTGCGTCTGCTAATTTTTCATCATTTCTTATATCTTCATTTTCACTTTCATTAAAATTTTCTGACAATGTTGAATCACTTTCGTGTTCAGAATTTATATATTCATCATCTGAAATACTTTCAACATCGCTTATGTCACTTCCTACTTCATCAAACCATCGCAAAATATAGTCTCTTCAAAGTCTTTATCACCAAAGCGTACCCGCTTTGACGGCTCCGCCATCTCGCAACCCCAAAGCAAAAAATTACATAAACGGAAACATACCGTCTGACAGACTGCGGCGAAAAGAAAATATTTTTTCTTTCAACAACTAAAAAAGATCAGGTGTTGCAAATGGATCTAGGGGGAGAGGACCAATAGCGTAACGATTAGATGGCGTGATAATATTGAGGATACATTCATTTTTGCATAAAGGGTAGATATGTAGACGCCACCGTCTCACAGACGGTATGTTTCCGGTTAAGGGTTAAACCGACTCGCATCTCGGGAAGTTCCGGGCCCAGAAATTCGGAAGTTGGACGGACATAAGCAGGATAGCATCCACTTTCATAAATTCAAAAAATCATTTCCGTACAACAAGTAGAAGCGGAAAAATTCGTTAAAAATCGATCGATAAAAAAGAATTTTTTAATTCTTTCCACACGCAGCTGCGATATCATTTTCCTCTCCACTCTAGGTCTCGCAGACAGATGTCTCCAAGGATGAAGGAGGAAAATCACGTGGCTCGGGTAAACATGGCGTACTATAGGCTTTCCCGCCTCTTTTAAAAAAATCTCAAAAATCGTCACATCGTCACAAAAATTTACAAACGGATGTAAAAAAAATCACAAATTTAGGAAACTAAAATTCATAAAATTCGACCAGTAACTTTTAAAGATATCAATTAAAATTCATTAATGAAACGGAAAATGAATTTATTTCTATTCCAAAAAGACATCTGCTTCTTTTTTTTCAACACTCAATCCAGACAATTTGTCTGTAAATATTTTATTTCTGAAAGAGATAAAATGATGCATTTGCAATTTTAACCCTTTCCGGCACAGACAAATTCTGTTCGTAAAATGCGAAATTACTGACTGACACCGGAATTTACAAACGACTTATTTAGAAAATAAGAACTCCTTATTTTAAGCTTTCATTGTACAAGCAAAATTTTATTAAAATATTCTTGGTGCCGAATGCAAGTTTGGAATTAAAATTAGGTGTGCCCGGAGTGGGATCACTGTGCCAGAAAGGGTTAATACGCTGTATAAAATTTTCTAGTTATCGGATTTTTGATTCTGAAATATATGCATCCTTGCTTAGAGAGGACTGACATTTCAGGGATTCAAAAAATTTTCGATTTCGGACCATAATTTTTGATTTTTGTATAGGGGAAAAAAAAAAAAAGCTAAGGAATTATCTATTTCTTTTTAAAATATATCCTGTCGTATGGGTCCCATCGCGACGCAGTTTGGTTCATTCGACTCGACATCGATAGAGCTTACCGATTTCAGTTCGTTTTTTCACCACCAGAGTCATGTTTTTTTTCTCTTAACTATGGTCCGTTTCTATAACTCAGAAAGTATGTTTTGGATTTCTACCAAACTGATTCCAAACATTATAATTAAAGTAATAAGGACCCTCAACATTTTTTAAAGTTTCTGAGTTTATACCACTCTTTTCGAATAATAATATCAGATTTTATATTTTGATTTCATAATATCTCAAGTTCTACGAGTCCAATCGCAACGCGGTTTGGCTCATTCAACTCGATATCGATAGCGCTTACATATTTTACTTCCAAGTTTCACCATCAGGGGGGCGCTTCCAGAAATCGGGTTCTATGGGCTTGATTATGACGGGGTTTGGCTCTTTCAACTGGATTTCGATAGCTTTACAGATTTCGGTCATGTTCGTATAGAACAGATTGCGCCCCCTGGTGGTGGAAGGTGTAATTAAAGGATTTTTCAGCCAACTCTGGTTCTATCGGTCACATCACGATGCGGTTTAGCTCAATCGACTCGACATCGATAGAGTATACTAGAGCTTAGCTATTTTAGTTCGTTTTATCACCACCAGGGGCGTTTTCTTATCTCTGTTTCTATGGCCCGGATCACGACGGGGTATGGCTCATTCGACTCAACATCGATAAAGGATACTACAGCTTATCGATTTTTGCTCCGAGTCTCACCACCAGGGGGCGCTTTCCTATCTCTGTTTCTATGGGAAGGATCACGACGGGGTATGGCTCATTAGACTCGACATCGATAGAGCTTACCGATTTTAGTTCATTTTTTCACCACCAGGGGGAGCTTTCCTATCTCCGGTTCTACGGCATGAAAACGACGGGGTATAGCTCATTCTACACGACATTGAAAGCCTTAATGATTTCAGTTATGATCGTATAAACAGATTGCGCCACCTGGTGGTGGAATGTGGAACTAACGTATACTGCAGTGCGTGCGCAGCACGACTGCTATACAGTGCCGCAGGCAGCAGGTACCCGAGCCAGAGGTTTGTTCAGTTAGAGGTTTATACTATTCGATGTGCAATTTAAGGGATTATCCGGTGCGTGCGTAGCACGACAGGTACACGGTGCTGAAGGCAGTGGGGACCAGGGTTGGAGGTTCGTTCGATTAGAGGTTTGTACTATTCAATGTGCAAATTAAGGGATTAACCGGTGCGTGCACAGCACGACCGGTATACGGTGCCGAAGGCAGCGGGGACCTGGGTCGGAGGTTCGTTCGATTCAAGGTTTATCTTATGCCAACTACTTTTTAATTAATATCTTAGGTAATTATGAACTGATTTTAACAAAATTTCGAAATGCAAGTTCAGGATTTTTTTTTTAATGGTTATATGCCAAATATCAAATCGATAAACATAATAGTTTTATTTATTTGAATAGGTCCACAAAACTCTGAGTTGTTTTTAAATCTGGTAACCCCCCATTTACAGTAACCTCTTTTCCGTCTGGGTCAATTTGATTTGCATTTGGTCAGTTTTTGGCCGAAATAAAGAAAAGTTTCAGTCCGATTTTCACAAAATTTGTATTTTTCGAATCAGAAAAATCAACTATGTATATACTGTGAGTTTTGATTCGATACCTGCAACAGTTTTTTTTATTATTCGAGGAAAGTGAAAATGAGAATATTTCGTTGTCTAGAATTATCAAAATGGTAATTTCTTTTGTGGTTACGATAAAAGTAACCATTTTTGAAGTGCATTTTAATAAGTTTTTTATGCAATGCTTAATTTTTAATTAATATCTAGGCTAATTTTCAAAATACAGTGGAACTTCCCTCTAACAAAGTCCCTATTTAACGAAGTTTTCTAATTAACGAAATTTTGTGCAGAACCTTAACTTTGAACATCATTACCATGTATATTAATCTCCATATTATGAAAAACGTATTCAATATAACGAAGTTTATTCCACTTTCGTGCAACTATTCAAACGGAGAGGTTGCTGTTGCAATGGATGTGGATGTACGAATTTAGTTCAGCAGACTGTATGAAAATGAGCACATTTGAATCATTTAATCAAAACACACACATTTAATCACATTTTAATGAAAAAAGGAAAGGTACGCTTTGGTTTTTGTTTACTTGTCTTTGTCCTGTTATTTTTTTTTTTTTACATTATTCTAATTATACTCATACCTACATTGCATAAAAAAATGACTGCCAAATTAAAATATTTTTTTCAAATATTTCCATTTTATGTGTACTTTTTATTATATGTGGGTAATGTGTATACAAGTTTCATAAATTTAAGTTGAATTCTATTTAACGAATTTTCTTCATAACGAAGTATTTGAGTGTAACGATGAGACTTCGTTAAGTGGAAGTTGCACTGTATTAAAATTCTGATTCTCAGGTGAACCAGGAGAGGTTTTGGATTATCCTCACCTAAATTTTCAGACTTCTAGGTGTGCTAGATTTCGCTAGCCATTGCAGACAGACACATATACACACAGAGCGAAACTTTCTTTTATTACATAGATAGATGCTTTCATTAATTTTTGTTTCTTTATCTATCTATACTAATAAAAGAAAGTTTCGCTCTGTGTTTGTGTGTGTGTGTGTGTGTGTGTGTGTGTGTGTCTGTCTGTCTGTCTGTCAGCGATGACTAGGAAAAGCTAGCGCACTTACAAGTCTGAAAATTTAGGTGAGGATAGTCCAAAACCTCTGGTGCACTTGAGAATCAGAATTTTAATGTTTTGAAAATTAGCCGAAATATTAATAAAAACTCCATAACCGTCGCTTCCAAAATGCCATCTTTTTCTGAAAATGGTGCAAAAGAAATGTCAAAACTGCAAAATGTGGTCTGTGTTGGGAGGGTGAGGAAAGATTTTAGGTTTACAGGAAACAGGTAGGACTACTAGAATCAGGTTTAACTATGCCTTTTCGTAACACGTCAAACTAACAAAACTATTAGATCTATCCACACAAAAACTTGCTGATCTACATAAAAAATATACCACAATTTCAAAAAACTCCATTCACAACTTTTGGGAATATTAATTAGAATTTTTTTATTTTTCAAGTGATTTAATCTTGCAAAGAACCCATGTGTTTGGTAAAAATTTGAGCCATGACAGGTGTCTGTGATAATGAAGGAAATAGTGTACTAAGATATTTTTTTAGGGGCCTCAAATTAACAGTTCTAATTAAGCTATGATTTTAAAATTAACACTGTTTGAATCCTCTCTGTTTCCATATTACAAGTTTGTAAAAATTAAGATTATCCGATACTTATAACCTAAGATATTAATTATTTTGCATTAATTTGATTGCAGAAAAATAATTTATTTTAACAAGTTTTTTCATGAGCAAGCATAGCGGACAAGATGTCTCATATCTCTTGAATGAAGAAAGATACAAAACAAGTAATAAAAAGTTGAATGATGTTATTAGAGGCTGTATAAAATTATTAAAAATCTTGGATTTTTTTATTGGAAAATTATGCATTTTTACTTGAAACAGGCTGAAGATTAATATTTTCTAAAAATCGAAAATATCCACCAATAAGTTTTTATTTTATAAAAATTTTGATTTTTATGAAAAAGAAATAAAAGCTTATTTTACAATGGGAGTGATAATTAAAGACATCTGGTTTTCATTTGCATCTGGGTTTTCTTGAACAAATTATTCGTTATACTTGCAGGTATGGGGAAGGGGGGAGGTTAACACCTTTTTATTTAGCATCGCATGTATTGTACTTCCTCGCACGCCCCCTGGCGGCAACTTTTTTCATTAATTCAGAGCTCTTATTAATAAAAAAAATTTATTGCTCTGATTTAGACAAAACAAATTCCATTTCAGAAATTTAACATTTTTAGCTTTACCCGTAGCGTTTTATAAATGTTATATATAGAGAATATCAGAAATTTCAAATAACGATTTTCATAAAAATTAAATTTATGTTCCTAATAAAAGTACACAATCCGTATTCACTTTTGCATACCAAAAATCAAATAACTGTTTATTGTTGTGCACTTGGACAAGCGCCCCCTGGCGGGTAATCCTACAAGGTATTTTCTGTAACTGTGAATTCTTATCTCATTTTCTATGAACCGATCACAACGGGGTTTGGATGATTCGACTTTATTTTTGATCACGTTACAGGTTTTAGTTCCATCTTTTATCACCACGGTGCGCATTACTTTCTTGAGTTCTATAGGTCCGATTTCGACAGGAATTGATTCATTCAAGTCTCTTCATACAACGGATACTCGTTTCGGATGTTCATATAGAACAAATTGTACCCCCTGGCGATGGAAAGTGGAGCTAAAGGATTTTGTAGCGCGACTGCTATATGGTGCCGGAGGCAGCGGGGACACCTATCGGAGTTTCGTTCGGAAGGTGGTTTGTTTGAAATGGAGTGCACTCCTGGCGGCAGAAGGTGGAACTAAAAGATTTTGCAATGCGTCCCCAGCATGCCTACTATACGGTGCCACAGGCAGCAGTAACACGTGTCGGAGGTTCGTTTAGATCAGAATGCGCCCCCTGTCGGCAAAAGGTGGAAATAAAAGATTTTCCGTCGCATGCGCAGCACTTTTAAATAAATGATTTCATACAAAATCGGGTTAAAGATATAAAATCGTACAAACTTTATGGGAAATAGATAATAATATTTATTTTACTAAAAAGGTGCAAATATACAAGAAGATTTTTAAATGTAAAAACCTGTCAAAAGATGTTTAAAAGTTGTTTAAAACCCGAGCGCTTTCAACTGCTCCAAACAGTCATCCCTATTTCAGGGTTACTTGCGGAGTTAAAACTTAGACCCTAGAGAAGGACATATATTTTTTATTTGGAATCACGGCATCCCTGCATTGAAGGAATTCTTAAATAGCGCTAATAACCTTGATCCAAACATACAGTTCACCTTAGAAATCGAACAAAGAGGATCGTTACCATTTTTAGACGTAGAGTTGGAAAGGAACAATGCAACATTGAAAATAGAAAGGTTTACAGAAAACCATGCAATTCAAATAATGCAATATCCTACAATAGCAATGTTCCATTTAAATACAAATCTGCAGCTTACAAGTTTTATATAAAAAGAGTCATCGAATTCTGTACGAAAGATTACCTGCAAGAAGAATTGCTCACTATTAAGAAAATTGCTATAGAAATGGTTTTCCCCCTCATCGTATTAATAAATAAATTTTCGACATCCAGCATAAAGGGTCAGTTAAAAGTAGCATTAAAAATAAAAATAATCTTAAAAGTAATCTCAAATTTTACAGTTTCAATTACGTACCTCAATTATTTGAAAGAATTAGATATGCATTACAGAAATACGATATCGACGTAATCGCAAAACCATCTGCTAAATTGAAAGATCTTGTACACAGGACAATAGACCCAATCCCTAACGACGAAACTTCAGGCGTATATATGATACCTTTTACAGATAAATTAAATGGGAAAAAACTGAATGACATCTAGGAAATTTAAAGACAGACTCGAAGAACATATCGCAAGACATAAAGTATAGTAAACCCTCAAAAGCTCTATCAAGATTAAACCAAAAACAAGACATCGACATAGACTTCAGTAAAGCAAGAATCATAGCCCGCACTTCAAGTTACTATGCATCAATTATCAGAGAATCTTTAGAAATTTTAACTCAAGGAAATAACACATGCAATGATATGCTCTCATACAATATATCCAGGATCTTGTATAGTGCACTAAATATCTCTGGCAATTTTGGAATTTAAATATAATATCCCCCCCCCCCCGCCTTCGCTCCTCCCTTCCTTTGAAGTAGACTCGTCTCTGGCTATTTGACCAACGAACATTCATGATTTTTCACACTTTCTGAGATTCCCCTGATGATGACTGTTTGGAGCAGTTGAAAGCGCTCGGGTTTTAAACAACTTTTTAACATCTTTTGACGGGTTTTTACATTTAAAAACCTTTTTGTATATTTGCACCTTTTTAGTGAAATAAACATTATTATATATTTCATTTAAATTTCAAGGTGAACATGACGTTTTATATTTACAAACTTTAGGTTTGTTTAATTTTATTATCACAGTCCCGGGCAACGCCGGGCGGGTCAGCTAGTCTATACTAATAAAAGAAAGTTTCGCTCTGTGTGTCTGTCTGCCTGTCTGCGATGGCTAGTGAAATCTAGCGCATCTAGAAGTCTGAAAATTGAGGTGAGGATAGTTCAAGGCCTCTCCTAATGCACCTGAGTCTCAGAATTTTAATATTTTAATAATTAGCCAAAATATTAATTAAAAATTCTTCAAAAGCTCATCTCTTTCTTTGAGAACCTGCTTTCAGCACTCGCGCATGCCCAGAACCTGATTTATGGTAACGCACGAGAATAGAACTATTTGAATGAAGATTGCATTTATTTCACCATTCTCTTTTAACTTCTATCGACTAAACCATTTGGTTTATTTAAAAACGATAAAGATATTCTGAAAATCGCACTCTTACCTCTCAAATGCCGCAATCAATTTGAAAAAAAAATATATTAACCCTTTGAAAATTATTTTTGAAAAGTGTCGTTTTCCCTCATACGACAACGCCCCTCAAGAGCGCAATGTTAGAGATACAGACAAACCAAACATATACTCTCAAAACCGAATCCTCCTTTTAATCGACGGTGTAATTGGTTTTAAAAAATACAAATTTTAATCCTTTTAAAAACCGGCGAACGCAGGACATTTCGTGCCTCACCATCACGAGACGATTTTTTTTCTTACGCTAAAAGTAACTAAACGGTCGTATTTCGACACAATCTTTTTAGAGCATCTCGATAGACCGTATTTACATCACCTACAACAATTTCGAAACTTTCGGACGATAAGATTTTTTTAAAATAAAATCTGAGATGTTTTCGACGAAACCGCATAATAACAGAATGTTTCTGCGCGGCCACGCTCGGTTTCGGGTAACGTTTTCACTATTTAATATGCATATCTTTTCACATAATTTTATAGAGGACTTGGAAACAGTTATATTTATAAACGATTAAAATTTCAGTGTTCGGACGACGAAAATTACTTTTTTTTGTTATGTTAACGGACCCGACGCGAAATAAAAATAAAAAAAAAACGCAAAGAAAACATATACAATATTTTAAGACACTATGTGCGGTTTAAGTTTTTCTTTAAACAATTTAAGTAAAACATCAGCTATCAACAACTACAGCAAAGGACCGAGGCATGATCCCTGTGAAAACACTTGAAAATTCTGAACCAGTGAACGCCAGACGTAAACCTGAAACCAATTAATCTGTGCAAAATATAGTTTTTAAGGATAGATTTCAAGTAAAGAGGAAGTGGTAGATTGTCAGTGATCTGTGCCATCACCCGCCAGTTGAGATTGTCGAAAGCACCACGAGTATCAAACTATATTAAAGCACAGTATAATGCAGAAGGGACGAGTGCCGGAGTTTCGTTTGGAAAGAGGTGTGTTTAGAACAGTATGCTCCACCTGGTGGTGGAAAATGGAACTAAAAGAATTTGCAGCGTGCTCAGCCCGTCTTCTATACGGTGCCGTAGGCAGCACGTCTTCTATATCATACATTTCATATCGGGTCTCTTCGCTCAGCATGTCTTCCGTACGGTGCCATAGGCAGCGGGGACACGTGTGGGAAATTTGTTTAGAACAGACTGCACTCTTTGGCGGTAGAACAAATTTTTTTTTTTGCTCGTGCACCGAAAATAGCTATTTTACTCGAAACCGCAAAAGAAAGTTACCGATTTGATAATCCCAGACAACGAAATATTCTCATTTTCAGTCATCCTCGAGTATTAAGAAAAGTATTGGAGGTATTGATTCGAAACCCAGAGTATGTACGTAGTTTATTTTTCTGATTCTGAAAATTCAAATTTTGTAAAAATCGGACGGTAACTTTTTTAATTTTGACCAAAAACTGACCCGCTTTGAATCAAATGATCCAGACATTTGAGGGAGATGTATTGAATTTTTTTTCACTTCGGTGTTCGTCTCTCTATTTACTTTTCTAAAGATGAAAGTGTTACCAGAGTAATGGTTTCGTGCCAAAATTTTTAGAGTGATTTCACATTTTTTAGTATTTTTTGACGAGACGGAGCAACGCTGGGCACATTAGCTTGTAAGAAATAACTATAAATGTGTTCTTTTCAACAAGATTTGAGCACTAAACATCGCTTCTGGCACTCATAAAATGTGGCAATCAGTCATCCAATCATGTTATCCAGCCGGTGTGAGAATTAATCGCTCGTATCGATAATCTTCACGAACCGTGCTCTAGTGTTAAAACCCACTACCGAGCACCCACCGGAAATTACCTTCTTCTTTTATGTACTAAATTTTTATTAAGTTTTAAAATATATTGAATCAATAAAATATAATTTAAATGTTACTTACATTAACTTTCAGTGCAGAAACATGCTGTTGTCTGTCTTGAATATATATCCGAATTTTGTCATAATCTGAACTTTTTTTCTGTGTGTTTGTGAAAACCTAAATGAAGACTAAAAATACGTATAAAAATTTTTCGAACTAATCATCCACATAATTCGAATCTTTTGGATAGGGTCGAAAATTAGATTAATTTTTAATATGTTTTTTTTACATTTTTCTGTGCTAGGAGTTAGAAGTCATTAAGTAAAATTTTATAATGTTAAAATTTCGCTTTTTATCTCTCTCTCTCTCTCTCTCTCTCTCTCTCTATATATATATATATATATATATATATATATATATATATATATATATATATATATGTATATATATATACAGGGTGATTTTTTTTAAAGTTGAGAAAGTAAAATCCTATAACTAAAGAACCACTGATCAAAATGACCTGAAATTTCACCAGTATGCTCCCAAAGCAATGGAAATTATTTAGCGTGGTTAAAAGAAACTTAAAATCGCACCGACAGATGGCACTGTAAGTTAACAGAAACAAAGTATATCGTCAGTGGCAGGAAAACAATGGACGATACTTTGAGAAACCATCTTCCGTAGGCCTTCTGTCGCCATTGGACTTTTTTTTTAATTCTTAAGTGTCCTGAATCTCCTAAGAGCAGTTGCTGCGTTGTCATTATTCTAATAATACAGTTTCACTAACGACGCACGGTCTGTCAATGGGACAGTTATTGCGGTGATATCATTAGAATAATGAACACGAGGTGTGCGTGCTTCACGTTTTTACTGACACTGTGCATGTGTCGTTTGCAAGCTCGTCTCCCGACTTTACTGCATATACAGCGCCATCTGTCGGTGTGATTTTAATTTTTTTTTCAACCACGCCTAAAAAATGCCCATTGCTTTGGGAGCATACTGATGAAATTTCAGGTCATTTGAATCAGTGGTTCTTTAGTAAGACAGCTTTACTTTCCCAACTTTAAAAAAAATCACCCTGTACATATAAATAATGCAAATATTGTCATCACGACAACGTCCGAAATAATGAAGCAGTTCGAATCTAATCTGGACAGAGTATGGATTTTGTCAGTATCTTGAATTAGTTCGTTGTTCGTCATTAATCAAGTATGTAGCTCTTATACTTCGTTTACAGGGGCACACAAAAGCAAAAAACATGCAAAGCATGTCATCATGATGACATCCGAGTAGATATAAAAAGGACAGTTGAGCGCCAGCTGCATATGCTGAAGGTCGAATGATGGTCAGTGCGGTGGAGGAAGAAACCAAAGGTATGTCACAGAGATAAGCAGATTGGGGAGACATGACCGTGTTCTAAGAGGTAGATAAGGGAGTAAAAAATAACCAAGTCTAAGAGGGGGACTATTTTAATGACTCGAAGAGGAATGAATCATGAAATCTAAATGAATGAATCATAAAACGCTCCTTAGAAAAAAAAATTGAGGGGATATTTTTTCCCCCTAGAATTATCATGTTATAGTATGATGGGGGTATTTTTCTAATTTGTTTGAAAAAAAAAATTAATGATGAAAAGGATTTTGCATAAAAAAGAATTTGACGGAACTTAAGTAAAAATATTTACTAAATTATTTTTTAGATAATTTTTTTTTAAAATTGTGGACCCACCATGACCAACCCGTTATGAAAACAATCCATAACGCCACAATTTTTTTAAAAATGACTGGTATTACTTTTTTACCAGTTCTACGTCTCCTCTTCGACATAATTCAGCTAGGTACCTGTAAAGAAAAAAAAAAGAAATATTATATCACTTTGAGAATTTATTTTCATTGAATGAGATAAAATATAATAAACATAGTTACTACATCTTTAGGTTAGCAAGGTGTTCTGTTCTAAGCCTTCTGTTTGGAACCACTTGGTGTTCTGTTTGGACCCATTTGGTGTTCTGTCCTGAGCTTTCTGTTTGGATCCGCTTGATGTTCTGTTCAAGCTAGTCATTCACAGCAAGCAATATATATATACACCCATATAGCACATGTGCTTTCCTAGGACATCCCCATGAAGATTGACATTCATCTCCCAGGCATCCCTGGGGATGCAAAAATTTGGCATCAGGAGGTCCTCAGGAACCGAAAATGTTCGGCTCATAGCATCCCAGGAAGCTCCCCAGGACCTCCTTCAGGTTCCTCCTCACGATGTTCTAGGGAAGATTTCAGGAAGTAATACCGGAGGAATTTGGGACACTTCAAGGTCACTTAATGTGTATAAAAAAGCATCCGAAGTTATGATTATTCGACGTAATATATAAAGTATTTAGTTGTTTTTTTTTTCTTTTTTGAAGAAATAAATACGCACATTATCTTTTTAAAATGTACCATAACTATTTAGACGGATTCACACGTAACAGACATTACTTTTATTAATCACGCACCGCACACGAAAGTTATAGTCGACATTTTACGGAATAAATTTTCTTACCTTCTTTCCGCCGCCCGGATTTGAACCTGGGTACTTACGCACACGAGAGACGCGCTCTAGCGATTACGCTACAGGGACGTTGCATCTGAATCGTTTATAAAGTATTCATAATTCATGTATTTCTTTCTCCTCTTATGAAAGTCAGTAAATAGAAAACATGCATATTTTTTGTGCTTCGTATAGAAGGAATTCTGCAACAATTTTTATTACAAATAAAAATGCATACCCTTTGATATATATTCAATACAATTTTAAATTGATAACTAGAAAAAAAAAGCGTATCAATAATTATTTAATGCTGTTCTCAAACCCAAAGAAGCTACTTTCTGACACATTTTTTAATTCATTTTTGTTCGGAAATGCATTAAATTGGCAGGTAGTCTTATTTTGAAACTATGTAATAGAAAGACGTTTTCCATTATTTATTTATTTATTTTGGTAAACGCAGATTTTTCAGAAAATACTGTGAAAGTCGCCGTTTAGTACCGAATTCCCGACGCGGCATCACAATAAAAGGGAAAAGGGAAGGGGCATACTCTGAAACATTGCGTTTTATCATTTTAGTTAGGAGAAACATATATGAGGATCAGGGGTCTATGATAAGGGGGCTAATTAAATAAATATATTTAAAATTAAATAAATTAAATTTTAAAATTTAAATAATTCCAATTAAACAAAGTAAGAGAAAAATTGACGTTTTGAGAAACCAAAAATTGAAAAACAAATTAAAAATGCATTTTTTTTTTAATTAGAAAGATTATAATTTTAAATTTAGAATTAGAATAAGCAAAACTTAATTTGATTTCTAATATTGATATTACCATATGTAAGCTGTTAAACGATATATCTATAAAAGCTTTTCTGAGTTTATGCATGCTTAAGGCTGTTCTCGAATCCAAATTGGCTACTTTATGACATATTTTTTAGTTCATTTTTGTTCGGAAACGCATGAAATTGGCAGGTTTTCTTATTCATAAACTTTGTAATCAACAGACGTTTTCCATTTTTTGCTAAAGACAGAAGATCTTTAAGAAAATACTGTCAAAGTCGATGTTTTGAACTGAATTTTCCACGTCGTAGCACGAGAAAGGAGAAAAACGTGTCGTCACGTAACATGAATCGCCTCTAACTCGATAAGTAATTTATTTATCAAAAAATGGAAAATTCATTTTGATCTCAAATCAATTCCAGTCAATTTTATGTCTTTGGGTTTAAAAATTTGTCAAAAGATGTGTCAGAAAGTTTCGCGTTGTTGAGCAGATCATATGAGAAACATCCTAAGATAACATAAATACATCTTTTAATTTTCAATTACCTACATGAAACTACTGTTTAAAATGACAATAATATTTCTTTAGCTCTTAATATTTAAAATAAGGGCATATCTGATCTATATCTGTATCTAGATAAATATGAAAAATGTACTGTTAGTAAAATTCGTGTCTGTAACAAAAATGTTTTATCTTCTTATTGTAATAAATAAAAGTAATTTACAATTAAATCTCCATTTAGCGATCTTTAGAAATCCTGTGAAAACATTCTATACATAGAAATTTCATTATGCACAATTTTTCATTGAAATATTATTTCATTTTAGTTAACAAAACTAATATTTCAAGAGATTTAAAATGCCTAAATGTACGGATAATTTGATTTAAAACATCAGTTCTTTTTTATGATTGTCAACGAAGTATTGTGCAAAAATTCTGAACAAGGGAATCCTTTAAAAGCAATACTTTTGCCTTTTATAGAATCATTGGTCGACTGCTACTTCTGGGAATAAGAACGTTTCTTTCCTTTCAACGAGTTTTCTTTGCAAGTATTGCATGCATTCCATGGAATGTCACTGTAAAACATTTGGTGTAACGTTACTCCATAAAACTGGAGGCCACAAATGTTTTACAAGTAAGCATACACTCATACACACACATTCTTCATCGATCAAAAGTGATTGGAGGCGGATCCGTACTAATCATGTTCTTCAGCTAGGATAGTAGTTAAAATTTGACCCTTACCTGAGTAAACATATTAGCATTATGGGACTTTTGTATCTGCTAAAAGAGGAGAAAATATTTTTTTATTTGGAAAAAATATTGATAAAAGAAAATTCACTAAATAGAGACATTACTTTTAGTATATATAAAAAAAATAATAACATTATATATGGTAATTTGCAAAAGATAATAGAAAAATAATTAATTAATAAGGCAAATTTATATTCCCGGTGTAATAACTCCTCTATACCGACCCGATAATGATGGTGAGTGGTAGCGAGATCAGATCGTTGGCAAAGAGAAATTCTCGCATAAATTAGAAAATAGAATTTTATTGCATAACAATATTAATTCTAATAAAAATATGTACAAGATGTTATTACAGCATTTAATTATTTTTCGCTTATAAATTAATGTCGTCTTGACTCTAAGTGCAACTCAAACTAACAAAAGTCTCAGAGAATTACAGTCAGTCGTAACTTCTAGACAAAGTTCATACGGATCAAGGCACGTCCGTTCCTTCTCTTTCGGAAAATCTACTAATTCTCGATGATTCAGAGTTTAAGAACTCTCACTCTCGTACGGGTCGTGCTTTTCTCTTCACTGGGATTTACACCTGATACCTGCTGTATCAATCAAATAGAGGTCAGACCTCACTAGCGCTTCCACTGCGCTAAGTCCCGAAACTGACGTTCCTTCCTCCCTTTTCCAGAGAGTCACCACTCTCGTTCAGATCTATCCAAAAAACTGTCCTCTCTAACTTTTTCATTCTCGCAGGGGATCTTTCCCTAGGGGCGGGGTTTTGGTCGAGGCGGAGCACTTAGAAACACTCCAGCCTCTTAGCTGCCTTGAGATACATCTCTTTCATTTATAATCAGTCCGTCATTGGACGTTCTAAGACAAAGGGCATAGTTTCGTGTGCAAACCTAAAAATCGTGTGCAGAGATCGCTTCCCTCGCAGATGCTATCTTTCCCACGGTTTCGGCACAGATCAAAGCATAAGACCCCTTCTTGGGTACCACCCTACCAATGCATCAGTGTCCGAACATTTCGCTGGTAGTACAATAGATATTCGGCATTTTGCCTTCCTTCAAAGATACGCTAGCGTGGGAAGGTATGTAGGAAAAGTTCCCTTCTAAGTGCTCTCACAGGAAAGTTTAGGATGACATATGCTGCACCTGAGTGTAGAGGCTCAATTCTGTACAGCACCCCCTCCTCAAATGATTCTTAAGGGTGAAACACTAAGAATCTCTAGGTGGCGGACAAAGAATTACAAGCTCAATTTACATCAGAGTGGCAAGAGATAAAACATACATGAATAAGATAATACTACTTTCATTTTCTTTTTGCGCGCTCTGATAAGAAATCATGAACATATTTTGAAATAAAACACAGTGAAATAAAAAATAAAAAAAACTCAAAATAATTATATACAAAAGTTTATCAAGAAATCTCATTAAATTCGACTCAGACAATCAACATGCGGAATGTCTCTGCCTGGGCGATGAGAAATTGCATAATTATAAGGTTGCAGAGCCAAGGACCACCTTAACAATCTAGGATTATTTCCAGAATTTCTTTTTAGAAATACCAAGGGATTGTGATCCGTTTCGATAGAAAAGTTTTGTCCATCAATATAATGCCTTAATTTTTTTATCGCGAAAATAATTCCCGCACACTCTCTTTCAGTGGCGCAGAAACTTTTCTCACTATCGGTAAATTTGCGGCTTAAATATATAATGGGGTGTTCTTCAGATCCCTCTCTTTGAGCCAAAACAACGCCAATACCTAAATCACTGGCATCGGTTTGTACTATGAACTCTTTCTGAAAATTAGGAGCGTATAGTACCGGTTCTTCCGTAAGTTTCGTTTTCAATGTCTCAAAGGCTTTTCCCATTTCGTCGCTCCATGCGATCTTTTCCTTTTTATTTTTCCCTTTAAGCGCACTCGTCAATGGTTCTACAATCATTGCGTAATCTTTTATGTAACGGGAATAATATCCAGCCATTCCCAAACATCTACGAATTTCAGTTTTCGATTTCGGAACTGGTAATTCCTTAATTGCCTTTACCTTTGCCTCAGCTGGCCTACGACGTCCCTCTCCTACAATATGCCCAAGATATTTTACTGTCTTCTGAGCGAACTTGCATTTCGCCAGTTTGATTTTGAGTTTCGCATCATTAACCCTTTTAAGTACAATTTCTAGATGACGTATATGGTCCTCACAACTATCTGAAAAAATCGCCATATCATCTAGAAACGGTAAACAGAATTCCTCAAGTCCGTTTATCTCTTGCGTTAAAATATTTGCTAACTCCACCCGTTTTCTATAAGGCTTTACTAAACTCACGTGAGAAATCTGGGATTTCTGTCGCCCCCCAGGAACATTCACAATATAACTTGTTTCCGAGATTTTCGATTCAATCTTTTTCGGCCCTATCCAACTATCCGACATTTTATTTGGCTTACTGGTTGCTAAAACCACAACCTCATCCTCCACATTAAACTTCTTTTTTACCGCCTTTTTGTCAAACCAAAATTTCCTCTTTTCTCGTTTTGCTGACACGTTCTGAACGGCTAAATCTCGATATCTTTTTAATCTGTTCGTGAGGTTAAACACACATTCCTTCACGAAAACATTTTCCTCCGTTTCTCCCATCCACTTTTCAAACAATAAAGTTTTCAAAAGCCTTCTAACTTTTCGATGCCAACATGCAATACTATCGCTTATTTTGCGACACACTCTCAAATCGCTCAACTTAACACCGAACCTTTTTAGAAATGCGGTCATTATATTATTTATCAATCTTCTCCCAAGGTCTAAGTAACCTGACACATTTTCTTTAACTTTCGTTTTCCCTAAGTGAAACGACACTTTTTCTAGGCACGCGCCAAAAATATCTACCAGATAATGCAATGGGACAAGCACCTGCTTTCCCCCCACTTACGCGATTGTCTTCCGCTTTTGCCACTATCAAAGAATCTCCTGCATTACAATGCGATTCTTCGACTTCCGTTTTTTTACTAATCTCTTTGAGAGATTGATCCCTGTCTAGTTCAATTTTACTATCCTTCCCTCCAATTTCTGCTAAGATCGAAGATCCCTCACATATCAGCAAAGGCGATAATCCCTTATCCACACTTACCAGTTCAATAGGGCTTTCTAGATTTTCACCCTCTTTTTTTTTAATTCAACGCTTCCGCTTCACTGCTCTCGCAAAATTTCCCCCCTTCTCTTTCTTTTACCGAATTCAAAGTTTCCGCTTCAACACTCCCGCTAGAAATATCTTCTTCTTTCACCGAATTCAAGGTTTCCGCTTCACTGCACTTGCGAAAATTTCCCCCTTTTCTTTCTTCCTCGGAATTCAAAGTTTCCGCTTCATTGCACTCGCGAAAATTTCCCCCTTCTTTTTCTTTTACTGAATTCAAGGTTTCCGCTTCAACACTCCCGCTAGAAATTTCTTTTTCTCCCTCGGAAATCAGAGATTTTTTTATTTACCGGATTCGGAGCTTGGTCACCCTTTTCTCTCGTTTGAGCGCGTGTCAAAACTGCATTCAGTAATTCGGGTTTCTTCTTCGCCTGTTCTAACAATTTTTGAGTGCGATTACCCAACAAATAGTAATACATATCTGAATCTCTATTGTTCACTCCCGCTTTCGTTTCAATAACCCCCATGCCTTCAATTTCTAAAGTGACCTCTGCTATAGGTAAACAGTATAATTTATTGTCCAGCGGAGTCTTAATCCATACGTGGTCTCCATTCAATTTATCTTGACTGACTAAGTCGTATGCGATTATATCAGTTTCACTCCCACTCCCCGTCAAAGCAGTTGCCTGAATTCCATTCACTAATACTATACTCAAATAAGGGGAGAAGGTTTCTTCAAGTGTCGGCTTACTTATTAAGTGACCGACCCGCGCAGCATCTCACTTTTTAATTTCCGGACAATCTACTTTGTAGTGACCGCTTTGCAAACACGCATAACACTTGACTTCCCGCCTTTTTTTGAACGCCTTTTCCCTCTCTTTATTATCATTTCGATCCCTCCAATTAAAGTTAGTCTCCGGATTTCTGTTACCGTTTCGCCCATTTTCAAAAGTCTTGGGTCTTTCAAATTTCTTCTCTAAAGGGAGTTTCGGATTCCACGTTTTTTTAGACGGGCGCTTGATTGCCTCGTACGCATCTAAAAGCTTCACTAACTCTTCGGGGTCTTTAATTTCCGCCCAGTTATCCATAAAATGTTCGCGCATTTCTGGAGACGCCCTCCGTTTGATCTGGTCCGTGACAAGCAAATTTTTCAATCCTTCAAAATCCGAAACTTGTAAGCATGACAGCCAACCTTCTAAATAACTATTAAGTTCGAAGATCAGGTCCTTCCAAACTGAATTAGGATTCCTCGGATGTTGACTAAATTTTTGTCGGTACGTCTCTGCATTCAAACGATAGCGTTCTAACAGTTTTTCTTTCACATATTGAAAATCGTCAATTTTGTCCTCGGGTTCTCTTAAAATTAACTCGGCCATTCCCACAGGTAATAATGATAGTAAGTTCGTCACCAGCTCATCCGAATTTAGATTACATTTTTTTGCCTGTCTCTCGAATAAATTCAAAAACAACGAAATATCCGAATTCTTTTCATCAAAGCAATGCATATTTGTTTTTAGGGGTAAATTACTCGTTCTAACTGAGACACTACTGGATGCTGTACTTCGGTCATCTGACTCTTGTGTTGCTTTTAATCTAGCCAACTCATGTTCCCGCTCTTTTTCTTTTTCTGCTTTTTCCCACAGTCTGTCTTTCTCTTTATTCTCTGCCAATAATTTATTTTCCCTATCTTTTTCTATAAGTTTAATTTGTGCTAAAGCTAGCTCTCTCTCAAATCCCTCTGATGACTCTATCTTTTTTATAATTTTCGGTACTGTATCATTCTCTTCTAACATGACCTCAAATTCGCCAGCTAACGTTTGCAAATCAGCTTTCCTAAAATATTTAAGCTCCGACATTTTTAAAGTTTAAAATTAGAAATTATCTTTCCCACAAAAATAAAACAATACAATAAGATTTAATGCTATTCCTACCAAGCGCGCTAAAATAATACTGAAATATACACTCATAAAAAGTACGCATAACAATAATATATAGGAAATATGCAACATATAAAAATAAGCAACCCTATCCTATCGTCCACATTCACCTTGGTATTTGGTTATAAAATACATATGGGATAAATTTTACACAAAACAACAATTTCAATTTCAAAAAGTACAGTAACAATATTTAAATTGCACAAGTCTTATTCAATTCCATTTTCTTTTAATCAATGGTGGTCTTAATCTCTGCATCCACTCTTAAAAGATTTAGAATAATTCACAAAAAAAATATAAAATCAACTCTGTTATCTTAAAATATGAACTGCGTTCGATATTTTTTTTTTCAAAGATCTCTCATTTATAGACTCAGCTAAAATTTTGTAACACTGCACAACTCTCAGTTTGCATCAATTTAATTCTACAATAACTTAATCTTAACTACAAAATTTTTCTATTAAAAAAGTTACAGTTATATCGGAAACATATTTCATCATACTACTTTATTTATTTTTCTACCGGAAAAATTTCTCAAAAATTTACTCTCACAAAAATAAACATACAACTTTCTTTTTTTCTAAAGCCTACAGCACCTATACAAACACTAATAACAATTAAAGCCACTCTGAATATAAAAAGAGCTTACCTTCATTACTAAGAGTCTTTCAGGGCGTCAGAAGCACAGACTTTCACGGAATCACAGGAGCACAGACTTTCGCGAATTCACAGGAGCACAGACTTTCACGGATTCACAGGAGCACACACGGGGGTCTCTATCACACTTTTCGGATGGGGACTCTTCCGGATGGGGGAACACTCTCCAGAATTCTTGGCAGATTTCTCTTTCTGATGCTGTGTTGATCCACAGGGACATCTAAGGAGACTCAGGTCACAAGGAGACTCTTTCTTGGAGCACTTTGATGATTTAAATTTCAGAGTTCACTCTTTGTCTTTAGAGAATGTCATTAATTTTTGCTAATTAATCCGGCCGCTTGCCACCAGTTGTAATAACTCCTCTATACCGACCCGATAATGATGGTGAGTGGTAGCGAGATCAGATCGTTGGCAGAGAGAAATTCTCGCATAAATTAGAAAATAGAATTTTATTGCATAACAATATTAATTCTAATAAAAATATGTACAAGATGATATTACAGCATTTAATTATTTTTCGCTTATAAATTAATGTCGTCTTGACTCTAAGTGCAACTCAAACTAACAAAAGTCTCAGAGAATTACAGTCAGTCGTAACTTCTAGACAAAGTTCATACGGATCAAGGCACGTCCGTTCCTTCTCTTTCGGAAAATCTACTAATTCTCGATGATTCAGAGTTTAAGAACTCTCACTCTCGTACGGGTCGTGCTTTTCTCTTCACTGGGATTTACACCTGATACCTGCTGTATCAATCAAATAGAGGTCAGACCTCACTAGCGCTTCCACTGCGCTAAGTCCCGAAACTGACGTTCCTTCCTCCCTTTTCCAGAGAGTCACCACTCTCGTTCAGATCTATCCAAAAAAACTGTCCTCTCTAACTTTTTCATTCTCGCAGGGGATCTTTCCCTAGGGGCGGGGTTTTGGTCGAGGCGGAGCACTTAGAAACTCTCCAGCCTCTTAGCAGTCTTGAGATACATCTCTTTCATTTATAATCAGTCCGTCATCGGACGTTCTAAGACAAAGGGCATAGTTTCGTGTGCAAACCTAAAAATCGTGTGCAGAGATCGCTTCCCTCGCAGATGCTATCTTTCCCACGGTTTCGGCACAGATCAAAGCATAAGACCCCTTCTTGGGTACCACCCTACCAATGCATCAGTGTCCGAACATTTCGCTGGTAGTACAATAGATATTCGGCATTTTGCCTTCCTTCAAAGATACGCTAGCGTGGGAAGGTATGTAGGAAAAGTTCCCTTCTAAGTGCTCTCACAGGAAAGTTTAGGATGACATACGCTGCACCTGAGTGTAGAGGCTCAATTCTCTACACCGGATTAAGTGTTTTTTTACGTATATCTAAAACAGACCGATGCGAGGTTAGAAACAAGTTGGAAATTGTACGTCAAACGTGACAAACGAGGTGCGTTCGTACTATAGGTAGTTATATAAATATTCAGATCTTTATGATTTTTAATTCTGTGAAATGAATTATATCTTCTGTAGTTTAATTTCTGTAATAAAATAAGTATCTCGGCCGCTTGACGATTAAACCTCGGAGGCTCTTATAACAAGAAAGCACCGATTTTTTTTTTTCATTCAAATTTCTTATTAAATATTTTTATTAATATCTTCTAAAGTTTTGATTCGATTTTCATAAAATTTGAAATGTCTCGACAAAATTCTGCAAAGATAATATATCTTAAATTTCAAACCATTTGGTTGGGTAGTTTTTGCGCTTACAGACAGACGGACGGACGGACGGATCAGACGACCACTATAGGTGCTACGTATTTATATAATTGCGAACGCACCTAAAAAGGGACGAAAAAATCCCGCAATATCGAACTTTATTCAAAAATTTGTTTTGAAAGGAATAAAATTCGTATTATTAGGGGATTGTGAGGTTTGAAAGTAAGAAGTAATAAATTTACGAATGTATTTTCAGGCTGTCCGTATTTTGAACTGTTTCGTCAATGCGTCTTAACGAAAAAAGATCCCTCGGATTTTCTCTCAATTTTATCGTTTTTTAGGTGCGTTTGTAATTATATAAATACGTAGCACCTATTGTCGTCGCTTGGTCCGTCCGTCCGCATATAACAACGCAGAAACTACCCAACCGAATGGTTGGAAATTTAAGATATATTATCTTTGCAGAATTTTGTCGAGACATTTCAAATTTTATAAAAATCGAATCAAAAATTTAGGAGATATTAATAAAAATATTTATTAAGAAATTTGAATTTTTTTCAAAAAATCAGTGCTTTTTTGTTATAGGACCTTCCGAGGTTTAATCGTGAAGCGACCGATATACTTATTTTATGACAGAAATTAATCTGCAGACGATATAATTCATTTCACAGAATTAAAAATCATCAAGATCTGAATATTTATATAACTAACTATAGTACGGACGCACCTCATTTGTCACGTTTGACGTACAATTTCCAACTTGTTTTTTCTTAAAAGAGGGATCTCAATTAAATCTCGGCTAATTATCAAAAATGAAAAATATGAGTCTCAGGCACATCAAAATTCGCCTTCGTCTAGCCTTACAACAAATACACACACGGATGGACAAACTCTCTGATTATATTGGTTCTACAAATACCCATTATTTAGTTAATTAAAATAAAAAAAAAAATTCTTTAATTAATAGAAAGTAATAATAATAAAATTGATGAATACATATGGTAGTTTTAAAAAGATAATAAAATAATAATAAATGAATTAAATTTGAGTTTAAAGATAAATAATAATTATTATTATTTAAAATATCAATAAAGTTAATTATAATATTAAGCTAAAATAATTTAAATATTAAATTAAAGTTAAAAATGTTAAAAGATATTGTAATAATAAAAAAATATTTAAAAGTTAATAAGAATTATCTGATGTACTGAAAAATCGAATAATTTGTATAATATAAAACTAACTCATTAAATATTGAGGTTGGTCAAATCGAATTCATTATTTTTGACAAAAAAGCAATTGAGTATTGTACTCCAGAATCACTCATAAGATGGCGCCAGCACTATGACTTCTTAGGTACTTCCCCACGAACGATTTTCTACGTATTTCCTTAGGAACGACATCCTAGGTATTTCCTCAGGAACGACATCCTAGGTATTTCCTCAGGAACGACATCCTAGGGAGGTTGCTCTGAAGGACGTTACTGGCAGCATATTCCTCAGGATATCTTAAAGGTCTCTTCCTCAGGAAGTCCTGAACTTGTCATTTTAGTATCAGAGGAATTTGGGATGATTTGGAGCTCCTGGGGAAGTATTCAGGAGCTTTCGTGCTATATGAGTATATAATATATATATATATATATATATATATATATATATATATATATATATATATATATATATATATATATATATTAATTGAGTTCCCATTGCATTCTTGCCCATAGCCGCTAGCAACCCATGTAATCCTCATTTTTTAAATTTAGATTGAAATATTTTATCTTGCATGAACAGGAAAAATTAGTTCGCTTGATTCTTCAGGAAGAAAAAATGTTCTTGGATTGGAAAAAATCTTGCTTCTGCACCCCATACATGAAAATTTATTTAGATTGGAAAATTTTTGCTTCTACAGGTATAATGCACCCTGTACATGAAAATTTATTTAGATTGGAAAAAAATCTTGACCTGTTTTTTCCCCCTTGATTCGAATAGAAAGACAATCTTGAAAAATTATATCTTAATTTGGAAAAATCTTGTGAAGAAGAAAAATTCTTAATTGGAAAATAATATTAAATTATTATTATTTTGTATTTTGTAATGGCAAGGTGAGAGCGTGTGGACACATCTTCCAAAATATATCTTTTGTCATCAAAAGCTGACAAGGCAACTTTTTATATTTGGACAGTGTGGAGATGATGCCCCTCACTTTGAATATGATGTTGGATCTCTCTCATTGAAACCAGACTCTCTCTAAGCAGGATTTATAATGCTCATGTTTGATCTTATTTTTGACAACACTTCTGGCTACCCCCTTAGCAGTTTTCCCCCTTCTCCCCATCAGCCAACATGATGGAATACGTCTTAGGGTATAGGCCGATAAATTCATAAATCGGCCTACCATTGAGTTCATCTTTGAATTTTCCTATGAACTTCTTATTTTTCTCATCAAAGAAGGGATGATTTTTAGGATAATCTGATGTATCCAGCATGTTGGAAAATGCCTGCGTATCTGTATAAATATTTCGTGTATGGATTTCGTAAGTTAAAGAGTCTGTATTCGTCAACAAAAGGCTCACTCTATTTTGATATATTTTTTTGATGATATTGTAGTAGAAATCATACATCAAAATCTTGCTCAGCTCCAAGATGACAAACCCCACATAAATGGGTTTGTTTAATGTGAGGGATTGTTTTAGTCACTCGACAGCGACCAGATTATTGTCCAAAGGTACAAACCTTTTGAAGGTAGGAGCTGAGACAAGTTTTTTAGCCTTTTGCCCGCTATTAACTAGCTCTACATCTTTGTTCTTATGAATGTTTTCCAAAGACTTACTATATACTGCATTGTTCATGAGTTTGAAAAAATCTTTGGTGAAGGGACACAGCATTTTTACGTTGTTCGGTATTGAAATCAATGTAAGTCTTCAGCCACAGCTTTTGTTGGAATTTTAGAACTTTGTGTACAGATAGTATTTGGAGGTCTTGCTGCAAATAGAATTTCAAATGTTTGTAGTAGTTGATGTAGTTTTTCTTATCTTTCTAATAGGGGACTAATTTTGTCACTGGGCAATATTTATTATTGTGCAGAGCTTTGACTGAAAAAGGAGAGAGATCCGTATAATTAATTTGCATTTTCTCTGGTGCCAAAGGATAACAATTGTGGTCGTCATAGAGGTGCTGGGGGTAATGAAGATCTACTTCAAGAATGTAACCCACTGAGCTATCGTTGGGGAGTGCATTTCATCTATATCAACATTATTTTCAGACACCCATTCAAACTCCCCGCATGGTAGATTCTATGACATGGCCCACCAATATAAATTATTGGCATCTTAATACATAATGAAATTATCCTTTTCACCCCCTTCGTCATTGCCAATCACTTCATTGTTTACTTGGGCCCAACGCTTTGTAATCACAGAAATATCTCTCAAATACCTTGTTCAATAAACAAATGCAAGATATTGGTGAACAATTCGAGGGGTTGTTTTGTCATTTTTAGACAACTCTGCCATGCTAGCCCAGAGGCTGTCAGCAGGTGCACACAATCAGTTTTACAAAAATCAAAACATATTTTTCTAAAATTTTCAAAGACGTCAGATATTTGGAGAACATTTGATTGAACATATAAATTGTGATAGTCGCCATTGTTTTAATGTTAAAAGCATGCCAGACATTTTGAGCATGTCGATAATCTTCTTCTGATATTTTTTCACTGGTTAAAGTACTGGTGAATGCATTGGGTGGTTGCAGCTGCGTTTCATCAAATTTTTCGAAGGCATTCATGTATTCATAGGGATAAACCGCTTTTCTAAACAGTAGATCTGTGTTTTGAGGAAAGTGCTGCCTCAGAGAATGGAATTTATCTTGTTCTAAATTAGAAACAATTTTTTGTAAGGAGCTAGTCATGAAAGCGTAACTGTCGATGAATGTTAGTGAAACTCCGCACTTATTAATTTTTTTTTTGACAAAGAAAAGGAGATTTATTTCTCCATGGTAGACAAAAGCACAGGAAATTCATGGTCTTGTATATTGCCCAGCTGCTGCATTAACAAGTGCCCGTCGTAATGTTTCAGATTATGAAATATGACGGTTATTTTCTTTTGAAGACTAAACTTCAAATTGCAGCAATTATGCAAGGCCCCGGTATAGTGGCCTGACAGATGGTCATGGTCATGGATTTTGTCCCCATTCAATTCTTTTTACAGATATAACAATGCGTGGCTGATTGAAAATCTTCTTGATCTTGGGGTGACATTGTAAATGGTACGATGGTCGTCAATATACTGGCAAGTTCTTTTTCTTCTCGTAGTAATGCCTTTCAAAATTCTGCAACAGCAGTGGGCCTTTGATAGACACTGATGGGTTTGGTTGGTTTCCCATCAGGACCGACAATGAGATAAGCATAGCCACCATGAATGGTGGGCCATTTTCTTAGTATTATGTGCATTTCTGTGCACCTGATCTATACTGGCAATTAGAGACTCAAAGTCGGCATAGATAACATAGGGAACCGGATATCAATACTGATAATTCTCAAATTGTAGAATATGGTTACCATGCTCTGGCATTTTAATTTTTTGAAGCACTTGCGTTTTACAGAGTGGCATATGTTCTTTCAGCAAGTCTTCATAGCGAAATCGATGCAAGCAACGGTAACAATAATAACGAGCGCCATCATGATTTATAAGATCCCTCAGCAACCTTGAGAAGCTTCTTATAAGGCAGTAATGATAATCGTCTTTGTGGGTGGCTAATAACAAATTGATGCAATCTTCATCTTCTCCTTCGGATATGCAAAGCGGGAATAATTCTTCTTCATTGGCAAAGATGTTGATGCGAATGTCATTTAGTTCTTCAATCTTTGGGTTGGGTTGATTATTGACGGCCAATTATCTACGCTAGGGATATAGGCCCGGGGGGAGTGCCCTTCGTGGGGGTCTTTCTAAGGGAACCTAATCCGTATTTACGCATGGATAAATCCACGGCTCGAAGAAAACCACGAAAACTCCGAACGATTAGGCCGACGGGCGCGATTGGGATCGAACCCAGCACCTCCCGTCTACCAGCTTCGAGAGCACAACCTCTCAGCCACTGGTGGGGCCTTCAATCTTTGGTATTTTGTTCAAAGGAACTGGGCACTCAATACAGTCAACTCTGTGAAATCCGCCAATATCTATTATCCGTAATAGATGTTGGAATGTAAACAGTGAAAATGGTAATTAACAGGTAAGCTCGTACATAAAGGTAAATGTGGTGTTTTTTTCATGAATTTTCAGTTTTCCAATGAAATAAATGATGATTTAAGAAAATTCATATATTTTGTACTCTGCATTTGAAAATAGTAATTTGAGCTAAGTAAAAGGGACAACCAAATCAAAATAGAAATTTTTATTTTAAATAGGCATCGATGTTTGGTTCGTTGGTTATGCATAAAACAAACATACACTTCGCTCAAACGCTGATGAAACTGTAACATTAACCGACTTTATCTCAACATTGTGTTTGTTTATTTTACAATACTGGAGAATATTTCTTTCAGTAAAATTTCCATGAGTGTATTTATACCTCTTTTGCATGCTGCATGCGATTCTTACAAGATATTATTCATTGATACCAAAAGCAGCCAAATTCACGATTTCAGTGGCTTTTATAATAAAGATACAAAAGCAAAAACCAGTGAGCTTTTAAATTATGCAAAAGATTCAGTGAATGCTGTTCATGCATTTTTAGAAGAATAAAATTTGGTTCAATGGCTAGCTTGTGAAGATGAGCCAACTATAACTCAATCAATGACTGATGATGAAATTGTAGCTTTTGATTTAAATCACACTAAAACTGACATTGATTCTGACACTGAATCAGAGGATAAAAAAACTAAGATAACTTATGTACAGGGTTTAGAACTGGGATTTAAATTTCCTTGAGCAACAACATTTTATTTCAAAGCATCTAGCAATATGAATGAGTGTTCATAGACTGCAGAAAAAAATATTGACAACAAAACAAAACTTAAACTACCATTGCGTCAATGTTTAAAAAAAAATTAATAATCAGTAAAATTTGTATTGTATATAATTTATTTTTTCTTTATATTAATTTAGTTTTTGAAAATTTAAACCAATTTTGCATATATTTTTTTCCCATTGTAATTTTTGTGTAATTGTTTCTAATTCATAGTCCAACTTCAAAAATCTATAAACCACAAAACCCTCAGTCCCTAATTGTGCGGTTTTCACAGAGTTGACTGTATTACCTAATTTCACTTCCTGTTCATGTGGTTCATAGTTCGATACTCTATTCGCATGATCTAAGCGATCATAATGATATTTGTGGGCGAGAATGAACCAAACCAGACATTTGTTGTCTGATTTGTTGATTATATTGAGTACGACTCATTTGCTGACTATTTCTGGAGGAAGATCAAAGTGGCTGCTAGCGGCTAGAGGTTGGAAATTGTCCATGCATAGTTATAATTTTACAATTTTCTCCATGATCCATCCTGACACCATTTGAGTAAATTTATCGAACAATTTTTGAATTAGACAGAATAGTAAAATCTGCCAGCTCAATCATCACATTGGATCGAAAGTGAGCTTTGATTGATTCATAATCACCTTCTTGAGTGATACGGTTGAGGATTACATGGGTGACAATGTACCATTTTATGGCACGTTTTTCAAGCAATTGAAATTGAGTTTCTTCCTCCAAAAGGGGTGTCATATATTAAAAAAAATTATTAAAGCCCTCTTCATTATCTTCATTACGGTCAAATGTGACGATCGAAAATACTTCTAATGTATCAAATATTTTGTGTAATTGGGGCCTTTTAACTTGGGGTGCATTATTCTGAGGACTTTTACGTTTCGATGAAGCATGGTGCGCTGGTGCAAAGTGAGATCTTTTTTTAGATCAAATTGTTCATTGCATTCGGTGCATGTAATTTTTTGGTGCACTTTTAAATGTCTGTTCAAATTACTATTTTGAGTGAATGGTTTGCTACAGGTCTCCCACGTGAAAGGTTTCTCACCACTATGGGTTTTCAAGTGCCTATTGAGATTTCGGTTGTGTGCGAATAACTTATTGCATATAGTGCATATCTATAAAAAATTTTAAAAAAGCCCCAGTTTAAAATTTAGTTTAGTGAATAACAAAACTTTTCAAAAATGATCTCTTAACAAAACCCTTCAAACTATTTCTACGCTTTTTTAAAAATAGTTAAAAAATTGCTTTTAAAATTTAAAAATAAATTTAAACAATTTTTATCACCTTTTAAAAATAAATGTTATTTAAAACCTTATTTCGAATACATTTAAAAATATTTATAGAAAACAATTTTAAAAATAACCTTTCCAAAATAATATAAGAGCCTAACTCAATTATTAAAACATGTCCTACATTTTTTCCACTAACAAAACACAATTTTTAAAAAATACCAACACTTTGTTAATAACTCCTCCATAATAATATAGGAGCTTAACTCAATTATTGAAACATGACCTACATTTTTTCCCCTAACGAAACACAATTTAAAAAATATATCAATACTTTGTAAATAACCCCTCCAAAATAATATAGAATCACTTTGAATATAAATATGAAAAAGGTTTGGTATTAAAACATATGACTTTATAAAAATTAAATAATCGTAAAGCATTTTATTACAATGACTTTATAAAACTTAAATCATCTTAACTTATTTTTATTACAATGACTTTATAAAAATTGAATAATATTAAATCCTTTTAAGGGAAAAAAAAATCTTAAAACATATGACTTTAGAAAAATGTAATAATCTTAAATAATTTTTAGTACAATGACTTTAGAAAAATTGAATCATCGTATATCATTTTATTACAATTTATAAAAAGGAAATAATCTTAAATTAATTTGATAAGAAAAAGGGTACAAACACTATTTTATAATTTTATATTAACAATACTAAACCTTTTTCCAAATCTATTAAGAAAATACAGTTTTTAAAGCAATTAAAAATAATTTTTTACCTTGGTCGACTTCAATAATTTTCCCGGATTATTAAGTGTACTTGGTAGGGCTAAAAGTACTATAGCCCCCATTGTTATGGGTGCAATATCACTTGGAGCCAAATCCCTTGAGGGCCCTGACGCTACGAGCAGTTGTTCAAGTAGCGATCGTCCAATATTAGCCTATAAAATAAAAAAATGGGTTAAAATCTAATCATTTTAAAAACATTGTATACACACACAGCCCCCTCCCCCCACACAATCCTATACACAGAGGCATATACACAAAAATGAATGCTTAAGATACTTCTTACAAATTTAAAATTATTTTATTTTTAAATATTTATTCTCTACATTGAGTGTGTTAAAAGAAAAAAAAAATCTCTTAAGAGCACACATGAAAATATCACAAAGTATTAAAGTATTTACTTGAATGATAAGTGAAAATTTTTTAGAATAATGCCTTGCATTTAAATTCAAAAGGATTCCCTTCACAAAATTTTAATCTTTAAAATAATGCCTTATATTTCAATTCAAAAGAAAACCCTTCATAAAATTTTAATCTTAAAATAAATGCCTTATATTTCAAGTCAAAAGAAAGCCTTCACAAAATATTAATCTTAAAAATAATGCCTTACACTTCAATTCAAAAGAATACACTTCACAAAATTTTAATCTTAAAAATAACGCCTTACATTTCACTTCAAAAGAAGTCCTTCATAAAACAAGGTCCTTTCGCAATAAATTGTTTCAATTGAGATGGTATTAATATAAGAGGAAATGTATTTTTTAATGATATTTTTGAATAGAGTCATTTACTTTGAATAGATTGTGATACATAGATTGATTTTACTGAGATTCATATTATATTCATATTACAGAAAAAATAAAAACCCTGCATAGAATATTAGAGAAAAAGAATACTTCATAACATGCAAAAAAAAATAATAAGAGTATGATTTTAAATATATTTTTAACATTGGTTTATGTACAGGGTTATTCTAAATGATGGACCTATTTTCAAAAAATTGTATTTATTAAAGTACAAATCCAAAATGAACAATCTTTATACCAATGAAAAGAGGAAGTTTCAAAGTTTTTTTTTAAGACATTATAAATGTTTAATGTGTCCACCGTTTGCTGCATGGCAAACATCTACGCGATAGCCAAACTCGTCCCACACACGAGAAAGCGTATCTGCTGTTACTGAGTGTACGGCTTTCAAAGCCGTGTGTACGTCCCACCGCTACCAACAACTCTGAACAATCTGCGGAACCGTATCACTGCTGCCGTGCACTCAGTAACAGCAGATACGCTTTCTCGTATGTGGAACGAGTTTGGCTATCGCGTAGATGTTTGCCGTGCAGCTAATGGTGACACATTGAACATTTATAATGTCTTTAAAAAAAAACTTTGAAACTTCCTCTTTTCATTGGTATAAAGATTGTTCATTTTGGATTCGTACTTTAATAAATACAATTTTTTGAAAATGGGTCCATCATTTAGAATAACCCTGTATATTAGCTAGTATGGGAAATTTAGAGAAAATTTTGAGTTATAATAGAGAGACATTTCTTATGAAATTACATTCAAAAAGTATTTAAAAATAATTTGAAAGCGCTCATTATAGACAATCATTTAAATATATTTTTTATTTAAAAAAGCTATTATCAATAATTTTTTTATTTAAAAGAACTATTATTTCATTCGACCTTCAGCATACGCCGCGTTCGCCGCTGGCTTTCAACTGTCCTCTTATATCTACTCATCTGAAATACTGAACCAATTCAAACTGAATTGGGACAGTGTATTGATCTTGCAAGTACTTGTGTGAATTCTTTAATCAAATATGTAGATCTTATACTACATCGCTTACAGGGACACAAAAAAGCAAAACACATGCAAAATTTGTCATCACCATAACGTCAGAAATACTGAACTAATTCAAACTTAATTTGGGCAGTGTATCGTTCTTGCCAGTATCTATTAAAAACAAAACAAAGAAATCAACGTACTCTTCCGCCTGAGCCGGAAGGATTTGTTTTTTATTTATTTATTTATTCTTCTGACAATCATATAAAATTTTTAGAGGGAAAAAGGGATAATTTTGTTGATGTTTTACACCTTCCCCATAAATCAATAAATATATTTTCTCTTATATTTGATTTTGTGTTTGTTTAAATACTAGTGCTTCAAAAGCTGATTTGATAAATGGAATTGTCCATATGAATGATGAGCAGGAACTTGTTCTGATAGAGGGAAACTTCGATTGCTTGTTGGGAGTATTTTAATTTTTTCATATATTAACTGGCATGATTTTATATGCCGTTGCAATTTACGAGATTTTTGTTGAGGATGGATAAAAAAAAAAACGAGGATTCGGTGTATTTAATACATTGTTTATTTTATGTAAATATGAATATACAACATTATAATTACGAAAAAAAATAGAATAATAAAACTTTAATCATTAATCATATCAAAATTTAAGTAATTTCATTTGCAATTTTTAATTTGTACATATTGTAAAAAAAAAGGGGGGGGGATTAAAAAAAAAAAAAGTCAGGTTTAAATTAAAGAAAAATTTCGATTGTTTTGATTTAACAAAATCATGATTATTAACCCTTAATCCTCCTTTTCCTAGCACGTAAAATAATTTTAACTGTATTCAGCTTGCCGCTGTGTAGTTGTCTATTTAACATATTGAATGTGTTCTTCAATCTTTGTTTTGATCTATACTAATATTATAAAGGAGTAAAGATTGTTTGTTTGTTTGTTTGTAGGGGGTAATCTCTGGAACTACCGAACCGATTTCAAAAGTGATGGTGGCAAATTGATGGTGACAACCCCTGCTCCAACATAGGCTATATTTTATGTCGGTGCCACTAACCCAGGGGGTGCAGGAGCAAAAAACGTTCTAAAATTGCGATTTTTTGTGTACTGAAGGAGACAGAAGTATCAAATTTGGTATGGTAGTTACTTATAAGATGTAAATGCTCTCTAAGAACAAATTATAAAAACATTCGCAATTTAAAAGGGTGAGATGAGGAAGAAGCGTTCTAAAAACATTCTAAATTACAATTTCTATGGAATCTCTGAAACTACAGAACCGATTTCAAAAGTGATGGTGGCAAATGGATGGTGACAGTCCCTGCTATCAAACTAATAACTAGCTATCAAACTGGCTATCAAGCCCTGAGAGCTTGGCAGCCGGTTCTGTATGTATGTATGTACGTACATAATGCGATAACTCTTCATAGAAATATCCGTTTTCCTTCAAATTTTGTTTATAGGTTCACTGTGTTAAGGCGCTTCCCTGATTAGTTTTCGGGATTGATTAGTTAAGTATAAAGGGGGGGGGGGATCGGGGGGCTAATCCCCCCTTAATTTATATAAATGGGTTTTTCATGCAGAATTATTCCGTTTTCCTTCAAATTTTGTTTATAGGTTCATTGGGTTAAGACGCTTCCCTGATTACTTTTCGGGATTGATTGGTTAAGTATAAAGGGGGGAACAGGGGGCTAATCCCTCCTTAATTTATATAAATGGGTTTTTCAAGCAGAATTATTCCGTTTTCCTTCAAATTTTGTTTATAGGTTAACTGTGTTAAGGCGCTTCCCTGATTAGTTTTTCGGGATTGATTGGTTAAGTATAAAGGGGGAACGGGGGGGGCTAATCCCCCCTTAATTTATATAAATGGGTTTTTCATGCAGAATTATCCCATTTCCATCAAACTTTGGTTAAAGGTTCACTGTGTTAAGACGTTTCCCTAATTAGTTTTCGGGATTGATTGGTTAAGTATAAAGGGGGGAACGGGGGGATAATCCCCCCTTATCTATACTAATATTATAAAGGAGTAAAGATTGTTTGTTTGTTTGTTTGTAGGGGGTAATCTCTGGAACTACCGAACCGATTTCAAAAGTGATGGTGGCAAATTGATGGTAACAACCCCTGCTCCAACATAGGCTATATTTTATATCGGTGCCACTAACCCAGGGGGTGCAGGAGCAAAAAACGTTCTAAAATTGCGATTTTTTAGCTATCAAACTGGCTATCAAGCCCTGAGAGCTTGGCAGCCGGTTCTGTATGTATGTATGTACGTACATAATGCGATAACTCTTCATAGAAATATCCGTTTTCCTTCAAATTTTGTTTATAGGTTCACTGTGTTAAGGCGCTTCCCTGATTAGTTTTCGGGATTGAATGGTTAAGTATAAAGGGGGGAACGGGGGGCTAATTCCCCCCCCCCTTAATTTATATAAATTTGTTTTTCATGCAGAATTATTCCGTTTTCCTTCAAATTTTGTTTATAGGTTCACTGAGTTAAGGCGCTTCCCTGATTAGTTTTCGGGATTGATTAGTTAAGTATAAAGGGGGGGAACGGGGGGATAATCCCCCACTTAATTTATATAAATGGGTTTTTCATGCAGAATTATTCCGTTTTCCTTCAAATTTTGTTTATAGGTTCACTGTGTTAAGGCGCTTCCCTGATTAGTTTTCGGGATTGATTGGTTAAGTATAAAGGGGGGGAACGGGGGGATAATCCCTCCCTTAATTTATATAAATGGGTTTTTCATGCAGAATTATTCCGTTTTCCTTCAAATTTTGTTTATAGGTTCACTGTGTTAAGGCGCTTCCCTGATTAGTTTTTCGGGATTGATTGGTTAAGTATAAAGGGGGGGGGGACGGGGGGATAATCCCCCTTAATTTATATAAATGGGTTTTTCATGCAGAATTATTCTATTTGCTTCAAAATTTGTTTATAGGTTCATTGGGTTAAGACGCTTCCCTGATTAGTTTTCGGGATTGATTGGTTAAGTATAAAGGGGGGGGACGGAGGGGGCTAATCCCGCCTTAATTTATATAAATGGATTTTTCATGCAGAATTATCCGATTTTCTTCAAATTTTGTATATATATTCATTGTAATTAGAGATTTACCTGATTAGTTTAAGGGGTTCATTAGTTAACTATGGGGGGTGGGTAACGGGGGTATGACCCCCCCTTAATATATTGTTTATTTCTTTATTTTTCGATGGGCTTATTTCAAATTCTTTGAAATAAGAGTATAATATACAATTAGTGTGAATAGCCTGTGAACTCAATGCCCTCAGTTTAACTGGGCAGTTTTATTTTTATTTTTTATACTGAAGGAGCTAGAAATTTGAAATTTGTCATTGTAGTTACTTATAAGATGTAAATGCTCTCTAAGAACAAAATAAAAAAGAAATTGAAATTTAAAAGGGTGAAATGAGCGAAAAGCGTTCTAAAAACAGTCTAAATTACAATTTCTATGAAATCTCTGGAACTACAGAACCGATTTCAAAAGTAATTGTGGCAAATTGATGGGGACAATCCCTACTCCAACATAGGCTATATTTTATGTCGGTGCCACTAACATCAATGGGGTGCAGGATCGAAAAATGTTCGAAAATTGCGACTTTTTTATACTGAAGGGGCAAGAAATTTGAAATTTAGCATTGTAGTTACTTATAAGATGTAAATGCTCTCTAAGAATAAATTTTTAAAAAAATCGAAATTTAAATGGGTGAAATGAGCGAAAAGCGTTCTGAAGTCATTCTAAATTACAATTTCTATGGAATCTCTGGAACCACGGAACCGATTTCAAAAGTGATGGTGGCAAATAGGTGGTGACAATCCCTGCTCCAACAGCCTCTTTAATAAAAAACTATGCGTTGCTGACGACTGGGTTTTTCGCTAATTGTTGCACCAGATTAATCTCGGAAAATGAAGCATTTGAAGTTACTGAAAAAAATGATAGCTCAAAAAGTATTTGTCAGAAAATTGTTAGACAAACTGCGTTTGAAAGGTAAAAAATTGTATTTTTCTTGATATAAATTTCAAATCTAATGATTATGGCGTTTTTCAAATATTGAATTTCAAAAATTACCAAATTTTCCAATGGAGTACCATAGCGAAACCTTCATGCGTAAAAAGATAATGATAAGGGCGATGTGTCCTGACGTGTATATTGGCTATAGCAAGAGTCACAAATTATAGTAGCCTTATTATTCTGTTAAAATATAAAAGTTATTTATGAAATGTCAATATTTTATTTGATTAAAGGTTCGTTAAAAGAAATTGACCAGCGTAGCGGGCGTAGCTTGCTAGTATGATTATAAATCATTTTTATGCTTTCCTATTATTCCTTAATAAATATGTAAATAAAATACTAGGTGGCGTTTTACAAAAATAATAAATAAAACATGACTAATTAGAAAATCCCTAAGGTGGGGGATCTTCTCCCTCTCTAACACATACACGCTGACTCATTCACCTAAAAATAGAGAGAGACGAGGGGAAAATAATAAAAAGAAGAAAAAGTAATGGCGAAATGACTACTAGGTCCGACGTGAATGCTACCAATTTTATCTTTCATTCTAACAGTGTAAAAATAAATACTAGAATATTAATCTAGAGATCATTTAAATTCATTCTAAACAATGAACAATAGCGAAATGTTTAGCGTCGTAGTTGTAATTCCATCTCTTTTGATATTTAATGATTGAAGGCGAAAGAACCCATTCATCAGATACTAGCTGGAGCTCGTTGTTTTATCATCACATCACAGCCCGTAGGACATTTTTATCATTATTTTAAAATACATCACTTTTTACGCTTGAATATACACACAAAGAACATACTGTATTTCATGTTTGATTTAAGTGAAATGAAATATCATTTGGCATTTCTGTAAATTATTTATTAAACCGAAAACGGGAAAGAGCTAATATTTATAGAGGCTTATTAGGGGCTATAATGTGATGTTTTCTTATTTTTCTCTCTCAAAAGAAATCAAATTTACTTGTTATAGCAAAAAGTAATATTATTTACATTTATAGTTTAATTACGGTGGAGTAAATGATTAGTTTTGAAAGCATTTCTCAATAGAGTGCAAGTTATGCACGACTTTGAATAGTATAGTTTTTATATAATCGTCTTATTTTAACATTTTAGCAATCTGTTCTTTGCATGACAGTTCATATTTCATGTATGTAGTAAGTAGTAACTATTTGTTAGCGCCTGTTTCTCATGTTTTCTTGTAATTGATTCGTTCGAAAGGTTACCGGCAGGGTTGGGCAAAATACGTCGAAAAACCTTTTTCGATACAACGTGGGTTTTAGAACCAAAATGAAAAATACTTTTTAAATTAAAAAAATTCAAATTACACGTATTTTTAAAACATTTAAAATACAAAATACATTTTGAAAAATTAAAAATTATTATGCATTAAATTGCACTACGCAAATGCAAAGTTCATTTAAAAAACTAATTAAACTTTTTGAAATTATAAATTTCCAAAATAAAGAAGCAAATCCATTAAAACTTGTAGGCTATGGCCATCACAAAACTTTCTTCTATATCATTCCAATATATTAATTTATAATAGAATTGCTAATTATGAATATAAAGCATAGTATAACATAGTATAAAGAACAAAAGTACCACCTGTTGGATATTAAAATTTGATATTAGATCAGCATGTAAATATTTAACTATTAATCTCAAATATGGTGCATTTTCACTAGAAAATAAGATACAGCTATAATGTTCCTCGCAGAAACCATAAGGTTAATATTCTGTAATTGGGTCCACATCCAAAATTGACGTCAAGACTGAAGGATTGCAGCAACAATGTGATTGAAAGTGTATGAAAATTACAAGAATGTAGTTAGTAATACGGCAAACCGCGCTCTCTGAATTGCACCAATTGATTGGGGATCCGATTAAGAATCTCTTTCAGAAGGTACAATAGCAGCGCCCACTGTTGAGCCAAAATTGAGACAGTATCGATTTTTAGGAAAAGCACCGTGCGTAAAAAAATTGGTGCAATTCCATCCAATAAATGCAGAGATATAGATACCACGGAAATCCCCCCCCCCCCAAAAAAAAAAAAAAAAACTGCATAAAAGCGCCAGTTGTAAGACCATACTCCAAACATACACCAAAATGTCATTCGTATTAATTTATGTCAAGGTTTAACTGAATATAATGAAGTTTGATGAAATTTCGTGCACTAGTTCTTTAGATATTTAATTCTTTGTATAGCTCTCAAGGCATACCTGACAACTTTCCCTTTAAAAAAAAAATCAAATAAATGTACTTTGAACCAAAAAAATTATTTAAAAAAATGTAGCAGTACTTACTTGATTTCAATTTTATTTCATTTAGTTAAAAATATATCTAGTTCAAATATGATTATTTGACTTGAAGAAACCCACAAGGTTCACAGCTATGTCACGGTAATTGTTTTAATCAGCATCAATTTATTTGAAGGTCTATTATAATATGAACTGTGATGAAATTTTGTCCATTTGTTTTTTAGATATAGCTATCGCTGAAATCGTGAAAAACGCAGCATAGCACCGCCACTTGTTGAGCGATATACACTAAAAGCTAATCAGCAATTATTTATGTTCAGGTCTAATGGAATATGCGGGTTAATGAAATTCTGTACAGTAGTTTTTGAAATATTAGCTATCATGGAAATCATGAATAATTCAGCACAGCAGCGCCACCTGTTGGGCGATATAAACACATAGCTAATCGGTACCTAATTATGGCTACGCCTAACCGAGTCTGAAGCTTGATTAAATTCCATGCATTAGTTCGTGAGATAGAGCGGCTACAAATTGTGTCACACAACAAGTTAACAGATAGATACAAATTTTCCAACAATAGTAAAACGCGTTCAGAACATCCCAAAACGTGTAAATCCGTCAAAAAACTGAAGTCGAAAATTTTCACGATTCGAATATTTTCTTCTTACGTATTAGAAGAAAGTAAAAATAAATCAGTCCATATGTCTATAAAATAACACATTTTATAATAGTAAACAATGAAATTTATAGATGAAACAAAGGATGGCGTGCCAGTCGCTTTTACAAATATATATAGATATATAAAGGAATATACTACAATGTATTACTGAATGTAAAAATTTAAATGAAAAACTTACATAATTGTAAACACAAGTTGAATTATTATTAGCATTTTTTTTAATTAAAAGATGAATTTGGCACAATCAAGTATAATTTAAAATAAACATTTATTTCATTTGAAACACTTATGTATGCCAAAAAAGTACCAATTCTACGCATAAAGTAGTTTTAAAATTAAAACACTCAGGTAAAATATCAAACCATATAGAAACGCAAAGAAATAAGAAGTGTGACGATTTGGTCTTCTTATGAAAATCTTGAAACTTTAATCTGCAGCAGAAAAAAATAGGAATGCCCTTATAAAATAATCATAAAAATTGTGATAATTTAAAATTTGAAAAGGTCATAAATTTCATTTTTTAATAGCCAAATCGTTCTTTTAAATGTCCATTGTAGCGATATTCTTACAGTTATTCCTTCATGTATTTTTTTATTTTTATTTTTATATTTTTCACATAATTAATCTAATGAATCAAGCAAGCGAAAATGTTTTATCTCATTAATGTATTTTGAAATAAAGCTAGTAGTGGGGAATATTGGGAAAAAAAAGATGGAACTCTTTATATTTGTGGTCAGTGGGTACACCCGTGCCCTGCCGGTAATACGGCACTGCACCTAATGCAACTCTGAAAGATCCTTCGCGTCTATCACACTACATTTTTTTTGTAATCCCCCAACATTAAGATCTATTAAAGTTATTTTTGAAACTAATCAGCAAGAATACGTTTGCTGAAGCTAAACCATTCACCCATCATTAACGTTCTTACCCTACGAATAGTCAAAAAAGCTCACAGAACAGAATTTGAAAACTAGACAAAACAGACAGGCATATTATTCAATTCTTGCGAATCGCAGCTCTGCGCTCTGCCGTTTAAACAAGACAGTTTGCAATCTGTAAAAATGTACTTTGAGTATTTCGAAAATACAAAATACTTGGTAAAAACATTAGAAAATACATTACAAAAATATTTCGATTTTATCGGTTTAAAATGCAAAATACAAATGTATTCCAAATACAGGGTGATTATAAAAAAACTATCCCAACATTTGGTCCCCTAACTATCATACCATTCACAGAAACTGAATGAAATTTTGGCAAAAGGTATTTTGAGGTATGCGCTCAAGAATGATATTAAAACAACAGTGTCACTCAAACAATTACGGTTATAGTGAGAAAATTTCGAAAAAATCAAATGGCAACACCCAGTTTTTTGTATTGGAAAGTGATTTCCATTGTGAAAAACCCTAAATAGCGTTGGAACGGCAACTGTAGCATGAAAATCACCGGAACTAGGCAAGGGAAAAGTAAAAAGGACTTTGCCGTGCACCAGAGCATTAATTTTCGTTTCATTTACGTCACACGTCACACTGTTTCTTTGGCTGATATCCCAGCCTGATTAGTTCTCCACAAAACAAGAAGAAGAAACCAAGAAACGCAAATTTCGGGTTCTACATAAGACACAGTCATGACTGACGTCGTCACGCTAGGTGAAAGAAAAGGCACTGCGAAATGCGAGTCGCATATGTTCCTTTCTGCCATTCCGAACAAGATGCCGCTTTCAGGGGAAATCGTAAAGATTTATTACCTGAATGGACAAATTGCCGCAGAGACATTGCGTGTTTACCGCAGAAACCATGGATTACGGCGAGGCCCGTGCACAGTCAAAGCTGTACGGGACTTGATTCATAAATTTGAAGAAACTGGTTGCACATGCGATCGACCTCGGTCTGGACGACCTTCCGTTCCTGTGGAAGCTGTTGCAGAAGTCCATCAGACGATAAGCACAGTTCGTCCCTCTACTGCACGCAGTGTTTCACGTGTTCTGGATCTGCCGAATTCAACTGTACGCAAGATTCTGCGCTCTGTTCTAAACATGTTTCCGTATCGATTCCAGCGTGTCCAGATGTTGGAAACGGGAGACTATCAATTACGGCGGGATTTTGCAAATCAATTTCTTATCAGGTTACGATGAAGATAGCAGCTGGCCTTTACGCATTCTGTGGACAGATGAGGCGCATTTCTCGTTATGGTAACGTGAATTTGAAAAATTGTGTGCACTGGGCAGAGAATAATCCACATGATGTGCCTGCACGTCCATTACACGAGGAAAAAGTGACTGTGTGGTGTGGTATAACGAGTACGTTCATCCTCTGCCCTTACTTTTTTGAAGAGGTTACTGCCGATGATTTGCAAACGTGTACAGTAACGAGTGCTCGCTATCTGGGCATGTTAACTCATTACGCGATTCCCGCATTGCAACTGCAAAATGCTCTATCTGAAGTTGTGTGGATGCAAGATGGCGCTCCTCCACATGTCGGGTCTTCAGTCAAACTTGCCTTAACTCAACAGTTTGGTGACAGAGTTATCTCCCGTCATTTCCCGTTTCCGTGGCCACCAAGGTCTCCTGATCTGACACCAATGGATTTCTGGCTGTGGGGATATCTGAAATCCAAAGTGTATCAGTTTTGTCTTCAAACTGCATCTGATTTGAAAGATGCCATCAGAACTGCGATTCAAGAGATTCCTATTGCCATGATACGTGCTGTAGTGCCATCCACTATCAGCCGCATGCAAAGTGTCATCGTGTGTGAAGGAGGTCATGTGGAAAATTTGTGAAACACAATAAAATGCTTTATTTTATGCTGCTTCTCTGTCCTTATTGGTTGTCCTCACTTTTAGCCTATCTACCGCCTATAATTTTCATGCTACAGTTGCCGTTCCAACGCTATTTAGGGTTTTTCACAATGGAGATCACATTCCAATACAAAAAACTGGGTGTTGCCATTTGATTTTTTCGAAATTTTCTCACAGTAACCGTAACAGTTTGAGTGACACTGTTGTTTTCCATATCATTCTTGAGCGCATACCTCAAAATACCTTTTGACAAAATTTCATTCAGTTTCTGTGAATGGTATAATAGTTAGGGGCCCAAATGTCGGGATAGTTTTTTTATAATCACCCTGTACATGTATTCTCGATATTGCTCAACTCTGGTTACGGGTCCATCTATAAATACAGGCGTCTGAACATTGTTATTTATTTATTACTAGCTGACCCGCCCGGCGTTGCCAGAGCCCTTGTAATACACTTAAATCTCATAAAAAACTGAATTCTGGCCACGGTGTACGATGGCTTCGGAACCGTATACCCGGCATGCTCGTCCGCTCTAGAAAATCTTTTATTTCCCCCTACCACCGCCAGGGGAGCATTTTGTTCTAAACAAACCTCTTTCCGAACGAACTTCTGAGACAGGTCCCCGCTGCTTACATTAATGTATAGTAGGCGCACTACAAAATTGAGCTGGTTTCGAGAAGATAGGAACATTATTAGCCCAGTTATTGCAATAAGGGACAGTTAGAGAAAATAACCTTGAGTGAGGTGCCGAGGGGAGGGGATGTTCGAGTGTCCTTCAGAAAATCACTAATTAGGAGGCCCACTATGCATGCATAAAAATTCGTTCGTTTTGTTAAGCTAAGAACTTAATTACAAAGTTGGCTTTAACTCTTATTTGTAAATAGTGGTAACCGCTCACTCATAAATTTAATTTCCGTTTTAAATATTTTAAAGGGTGACTATTAAGTTAAATATAATGTTTGGAATCACTTGCGTTGAAATCAGAAAGATAGTTGCTGATATATAGAAACGGGGCATAGTTAGAGAAAAACCTTGAAGGAGGGCCGGGGGGGGGGAGGGTTGTTCAAGTACCCTTCAGCAAATGACTAATTAAGAGGAGCACTATGCATCTTTCGAAATTCGTTCGTTTGCTTAAGCTAGGAACTTAATTACAAATTTGGCTTACCCAATTACTCGAAAATAGTGGTAACCGCTACTCATAAATTTAGTTTAATGTTATAAAGAGTGACTATTAAGTTAATTATAATGTTTGGAATCACTTGCGTTGAAATCAGAAAGATAGTTGCTGAGATTATGGAAACGGAGTATAGTTAGAGAAAAATCCTTGCAAGAGGGGCCGTAGGGGGGGGGGGGGGGGTTAAGCGCCCTTCAGCAAATGACTAATTAGGAGGACCACTATGCATCTTTCAAAATTCGTTCGTTTGCTTAAGCTAGGAACATAATTACAAATTTGGCTTAAACTATTATTCGGAAATAGTGGTAACCGTTACTCATAAATTTAGTTTAATGTTATAAAGAGTGACTACTAAGTTAATATGTTTGGAATCACTTGTGTTGAAATCGGAAAGATAGTTGCTGAGATATGAAAACGGAGCATAGTTAGAGAAAAAAATCTTGAAAGGAGGGCCGGGGGGGAGGGGTTGTTCAAGTGTCCTTCAGCAAATGACTAATTAGGAGGACCACTATGCATCTTTCAAAATTCGTTCGTTTGCTTAAGCTTTGAACTTAATTACAAATTTGGCTTAAACTATTATTCGTAAATAGTGGTAACCGCTACTCATAATTTTAGTTTAATGTTATAAAGAGTGACAATTAAGTTAATTATAATGTTTGGAATCACTTGTGTTGAAATCGGAAAGATAGTTGCTGAGATATGGAAACGGTGCAGAATTAAAGAAAAAATGTTGAAGGACCGGCCGGGGGGGGAGGGGTTGTTCAAGTGTCCTTCGGCAAATGACTAATTAGAAGGACCACTATGAATCTTTCAAAATTCGTTCGTTTGCTTAAGCTAGGAACATAATTACAAATTTGGCTTAAACTATTATTCGGAAATTGTGGTAACCGCTACTCATAAATTTAGTTTAATGTTATAAAGAGTGACTATTAAGTTAATTATAATGTTTGGAACCACTTGCGTTGAAATCGGAAAAATAGTTGCTGAGATATGGAAACGGAGCATAGTTAGAGAAAAAACCTTGAAGGAGGTCCCGGGGGGGGGGGGGATGTTCAAGTGCCCTTCAGCAAATGACTAATTAGGAGGACCACTATGCATCTTTCAAAATGCGTTCGTTTCCTTAAGCTTTGAATTTAATTACAAATTTGGCTTAAACTGTTATTCGTAAATAGTGGTAACCGCTACTCATAAATTTAGTTTAATGTTACAAAGGGTGACTATTAAATTAATTATAATGTTTGAAATCACTTGCGTGGAAATCGGAAAGAGAGTTGCTGAGATATGGAAACGGAGCAGAGTTAGAGAAAAAACCTTGAAGGACGGGCCGGGAAGGGGGGGGGGGGGGTGTTGTTAAGCTAGGAACTTTATTTGAAATTTGGCTTACACTATTATTCGGAAATTCTGCTAACTTCTTTCTAGAAATACACCTTGAAGCTTAAATGTAATTAGACCCTTGCCCCTCTTCATTCCCGCAAATATAAAAAAGAATCTGTTAAATAAAGTTTTCTGTATAACAATCTCCATCATAATAAAAAAAAAGAAAAAAAAAAAAACTTAAACCCGACTAATTGTCATGAAGAAAAATGTGCCTGGAAAATATTTCAATCAGTGGGACATATGTGTAATTTGCATGTACAGGTGGCGCGACATGCGCATGGCTCCTCTACGCTGATAACTTCAATCCATATTGAAACTGTTTAGTTAGAAATCCTTATTTATGCATCGCTACTCAGGTTTATTTAATTACTTCTGTGAAGAATCAATGCAACCAACCAGTGAACCAACCAACCCAAGAGAATAAAAGCGTATTTTTAATGAGAGTTCTTTGTGCATTTTAATTAATATTTCAGAAAATAATTAAAATATTAAAATTCTGACGCTCAGGTATACCAGGAGAGGGTTTGGACTACCTAAATCTAAATTTACAGACTTCTAGGTGCGCTAAATTTTCCTAGCCATCGCCAACAGACACACACACACACACACATACATACACACAGACACACAGAGCGAAACTTTCTTTTATTAGTATAGACTAGCTGACCCGCCCGGCGTTACCCGAGCCCTTGTAATAAACTTAAATCTCTTAAAAAACGGAACTCTTGCCACGGTCTACGATGGCTTCGGAACCGTATACCCGGCTTGCTCGTACGCTCTAGAAAATATTTTATTTCCCCCTACCACCGCCAGGGGAGCATTCTGTTCTAAACAAACCTCTTTCCGAACGAACTTCTGAGACAGGTCCCCGCTGCCTACGTTACTGTATAGTAGGTGCACTACAGAATTGAGCTGGTTTCGAGAAGATTGGAACATTATTAGCCCAGTTATTGCAATAAGGCACAGTTAGAGAAAATAACCTTGAGTGAGGTGCCGAGGGAAGGTGTCGAGTGTCCTTCAGAAAATGACTAATTAGGAGGCCCGCTATGCATGCATAAAAATTCGTTCGTTTTGTTAAGCTAGGAACTTAATTACAAAGTTGGCTTAAACTCTTATTTCTAAATAGTGGTAACCGCTACTCATAAATTTAATTTAATATTATAAAGAGTGACTATTAAGATAAATATAATGTTTGGAATCACTTGCGGTGAAATCGGAAAGATAGTTGCTGATATATACAATCGGGGCATAGTTAGAGAAAAACCTTGAAGGAGGAGCCGGGGGGAGGGTTGTTCAAGTACTCTTCAGCAAATGACTAATTAAGAGGAGCACTATGCATCTTTCGAAATTCGTTCGTTTGCTTAACTAGGAACTTAATTACAAATTTGGCTGACCCAAGTATTCGGAAATAGTGGTAACCGCCACTCATAAATTTAGTTTAATGTTATAAAGAGTGACTATTAAGTTAATTATAATGTTTGGAATCACTTGCGTTGAAATCGGAAAGATAGTTGCTGAGATATGGAAACGGAGCATAGTTAGAGAAAAAACCTTGAGGGAGGGGCCGGGAGGGTGGCGGGAGTTGTTCAAGTGGCCTTCAGCAAATAACTAATTAGGAGGATCACAATACATCTTTAATGATTGATTCATTTGGTTAAGCTAGGAACTTAATTTGAAATTTGACTTACACTATTATTCGGAAATTCTGGTAACTGCTTTCTAGAAATACACCTTGAATCTTAAATGTAATTATACCCTTGCCCCTCTTCCCGCAAATATAAAAAAGAATCTGTTAAATAAAGTTTTCTGTATTAACAATCTCCATCATAATAATAAATGCCATGTAAAAAAAAAAAAAAAAAAAAAAAAAAACCTTAAACCCGACTAATTGTCATGAAGAAAAATGTGTCTAGAATAAATTTCAATCAGTGGAACTTCAATCCATATTGACACTATTTAGTTAGAAATCCTTATTTATGCATCTCTACTCTGGTTTATTTAATTACTTCTGTGAAGAATCGATGCAACCAACCAGTGAACCAACCAACCCAAGAAAATAAAAGCGTATTTTTAATGAGAGTTCTTTGTGCATTTTAATTAATATTTCAGAAAGTAATTAAAATATTAAAATTTTGACTCTCAGGTACACCAGGAGAGGGTTTGGACTACCTAAATCTAAATTTACAGACTTCTAGGTGCGCTAAATTTTCCTAGCCATCGCCAACAGACACACACACACACACACACACACACACACAGACAGACACACAGAGCGAAACTTTCTTTTATTAGTATAGACTAGCTGAGCTGCCCGGCGTTGCCCGAGCCCGTGATAATAACCTTAAATTTATCTAAAATCAGTGTTGAATGAACTTATATTTTTAAATGAAAATATTTTCAAATGAATCTAATGTTGGAGGCCCCACTTCCTTCGGCAGCATACATCCTTGAATTTGCATGATTTTATATTTTTAAGTGAAAATCTACCTAAGCGTACCTATAGTTGGGGGTACCACTGCCCCTCGACAGTAACAGTATACACCGGGCGCGATACGCACGCTCTGGTTTGTTTTTGTAGACGAACCTCAAATTTGTATGAATTTATATTTTTAAACAAAAATCTGTCCAAGCGAAAACGAAATTCGAATTTGAACGTTTATATATTTTAAAAGAAAATCTTTCGAAACGAACTTAGTGTGTGAAGCCGAAGTCAGTGAGGACCCAGAATTTAATTTCTGAGATTTAGATATACAGTGGGTGATCGGTTAACGAACTGTTCGGTTTTTGCGAACACTTTCGCGAGAGATTTTTATGTTCGGATAACGAACACATGTTCGGTTAATGAACACCTCACAAAACAAATCCAAGAAGAAGCAATGCTGTGTTTAAGATTTGCAGAGCTGTATTTAATTGCATCTATTATCGACTTAGAGAACATTTTTACAGTTGTATACTTAAGGTCTAATTCATTGGCCAAATTCATTCCTAAATTTTAGGTCCCCCAAATTAGAATGAACAGATTTAAAACATTAATTTTTATATTGTGTCCTTTCTAAAAAAATATTTTTAATTGGAAATTAATTATTTTAATTGAAATTTAGTTCCTGAATTATTAACAGGCTCTAGGCTTGAGCTTTACAGGCATGAGCTTTACAGGCTTGAGCTCTACAGGCTTGAGCTCTACAGGCTTGAGCTTTATCGGACTTTGCAGTAAATACGATCTTTTAGAGAACTAATGGAGTTTTGAAAGGTCAAAGTGATAAATTGATATGATTTAATGGTGTAGTGTATGAATGTGATCCTAAAAGTTTTTACGAAGGGCGTGTCATTTATTTTTTTAAGAACGGCACGACACGGACAAAGCCATCAAAATACGATCTGTCCATATTAAATACGAATGCACACTATATGGCCATTCGTCACCGGACACTTTCCATTTTGGACATTTTGTCGAATATATCAAAGATATACTTGTCGGATTCTTCTGTAACTTCAGGATTCTAAAGAATATGTTTGACCTCATATTTATCAATAACGATTTGATCAAGAGGACAATTAGGGGGGGGGGGGACAAAAAATCGAAGAAAATTAATAGTATTTCGGATCACCCTGTAAAATAAAATGTACGCAATGATCTATCGCTGCAGCACACGATTATGCTGATATTGTACAATATGTGTAGTATATACGTATACGTAATACTACTTACGTATACTTATACGTAATATACGTATAAGAATAGCAACGTATATTCATGGAAATACAGCGATTTTTTTTTAAAGTTCAAAAATTTCTTGCATGTTTTTTTTTTCTAACATGAATGATTTTCAACCAAATTTAACGCCAGTTTCAGAAAATTTGACAAAATGTAGTAGAAATAATATAGTGCAGTTGGAATATAAAATATATTAAACATTTGATGAGATATGAGTAATTGTATGGAATTTTTTTAACTGCGCATGTGCGCGAACGATAACATTTTTTTGTCACGATTTTAATAGTCAATTCTATGGCTACTATAATACAGGCTGAACCATCAAGCATTTTAATGCCCACTTAGACCAATCAGCGATTATTGCCCACGCGACGTAACCAATCGTTCTTCTCCAATGGACAATTAAGAGCCTATACTAGTCACGCGAAGAAACGCTCACGCTAATGTTAAGTCTATGGGAAGGTTATCGCGCGATTTCTCGCTCGCATTTTAATATTTTTAAATGAAATTTTTTGCATAGGATAGCTGAGGTCGATCTCTAACGTTGTTAGTTTTTACTTTTTTGATTTTGGTTACAGTTTTTTTATAAGCGGACATTTTAAATTTTGGAACCGGTTTGAACCGGTTCTGAAATTGAAAGTATCTTCATATAAAAAAACTGGAACCAAAATCGAAAAAGTAAAAACTAACAACGTTAGAGTTCGGCCTCAGCTATCCTATGCAAAAGAAATCATTTAAAAATATTAAAATGCGAGCGAGAAATCGCGTGATAACCGTCCCATAGACTTAACATTAGCGTGAGCGTTTCTTCGCGTGACTAGTGTAGGCTCTTAAATGGCGGGTGAGTCAGTCAACTCTATGGAGCAACTCATATAAAAAGCCAGTCAAATATCGGGATAATTCAGAAAGATATCGCCGATATAGTGAGCTGATTTTTAGTTGCTCTCTAAAAATAGCTGAATGATAAGGGATTCCACAAATTATCATTTTTAATTTTTATACTATTTTTAATTTTTTATTGATACTTTAGTTCTCCTTGGAAAACAACCATAACAAGGCTATTTGAACAAAACAAAAAAAAAAAAAGAGAATTAATGGCGCTTTGCTGTACTTTACTGCAAACTTGGCGAAGGTAAAAACGCAAGGGATGTCCAGTGTTGAATTCAGACATTTTTCTGTGGGAGTGATTTCTGTGGCTCCAGGGTGGACATTACAGATTCCGGGGGAGAAATTGCACTTTTTAACCATTAAAAGCTTAAAATCTCAAATTTTCCGGGGGGGGGACACTTCAATGCTCCCGGTGTGTGTGGCGGGGGAATGTCCCCCTCCCGGGCCACCCCATGAATTCAACACTGGGCATGTCATGTGAGGAAAGCTAATTTAAGAATTTATTTTAAATTTAAACATTAAACAGACATGACATAACACCTTGGAGGAAAATCTTACATTTGTTTTTACGATGCTTATTCTCTTTTTGATATTATTCTGATGAAAACTATTTTATTAAATAGAAAGAACAATATTTAATTCTTAAATAATGCTATAAAATGAAAGTTAATGCTATTGTAATTGAGAAATTTGTCGCGTAATCATAAAGAATGAAATATTTTTGTAAGTGAAATATCATGCATTGCATTATAAAAAATAATTTTTACATAGATTTCAATAATCACCTTAACTTCAATGAAATGAAATGAATTTCTTAAACTTATGTTTTCTATTTTATAAGAATCTGTGTTCTAAAAAAAAAAAAAAAAAAAAAAAAAAAGTGACTAAAGTAACTATAGCTGCTGCCATGGTTGAATTTTTTGCCACCGGAGTTCGAATAGGCTCGTTATGGTAGTTTTCTACGGAGAACGAAAGTATCAATTAAAAATGAAAAATAGTATAAAAATTAAAAATAGTATCCTATATGCTAAAACAAAAAGGTATTTTCGTCAAATCCACTTTTCACATGAAAATGACCCATTTGCGCATGCGTAAAATTACATCTACAACCTAACCAGTTTTAAGAGTACACTCGAACGAGAAAACGGTGACCGAGTGGTATAAAGCGCGGAGCTTCTCTGTTCCGATTATAGTGTCGGTTCGAAACCCACTCCGGAGGAGGAAAAGTTATATAATTTGTATTTCTTTTTTTTATTATTCGAATGCTTTATAATTAAGTAAAATTTAATTTTACACCCAAGAATATTTTGTTTTAATTACTAAATTTATATTAAAAGTATTTAAATTAAAAGATCGTGCATGTAATTATCGATTAAATGAATTGAACTGGTCTACAATTTTTATTATATTCGGTATGACCATTATCACGATGTCATATATATAATAAGATAAGTATGTGATTATTTTTTGTAAAAAAGGAAAAATAAAAGGAGAGAAAACAAAAAGAAAGAAAATATTCATACAGGAACTCTAAATTATCTCAATATCCATGATTTAACAATTAAACAATGTGTGGAAATGGAAAATATAAATTCAAGTAATTAAAAAATATGTATTATAAATCGTTGGCTGCAAACAGCAAAATTCAGGGTTTAAATTCAGGGTTTTAGAATCAGACTGATAAAAATTAATTTAATGAAAATTTTTAAAGGTCGTGTAGTTAAAACAGAAATGCTAAATATTGTTATTTTTTCAAATATTGGGAGTGTGGTAAATAAAATTTAACAACCGACAATATTTCTTTAGTTACTTATTTTATATTATAAATATTTAAATTAAAAGACTTTGCATGTAGTTATCGATTAAATAAAAGGATCTAAACTTTTATGTATTTTTTGTATAGCCATTATAAGTAAGATATATTTGTATAACTAAGAAAAGTATATGATTATTCTCCTTAAAGGGAAAAAAGGAAAAGAAGAGAAAAAAGAAACAAGCAAAAATATCCATATAAGACTTATAAAAGAAATCACCTTGATATCGATGGTTTATCTGGGTTTTAGAGTCAGGCTGATAAAAATAAAATTAATGACAAATTTTAAAGGTCGCGTAGTTTAAAAAAATTAGAAAGTACTAAATATTGATATATTTTTTAAAATTTTTGTGACTGTAGTAAGTAAAAATAAATCATTCAATTAATATTTTTAGTTAAATTCTTGCTAAATTAATTCAACTATAATAGGATGTAAATTACAAGCTTAAAATTATTTCCCTTCATTAGTTGAGTAGGCTGGACTGACACCACAATCCACCACTCCACAAGAAATTGCTTACACAATATAACAATTAATAAAATTTTTAATACTTAATTAATTTAAAAGCATCTAATTAAAAATAAAAGCATATTTCTAAAGAAACTTTCAAGTTATTTACCGTCAAATCTTGACAGGTACTATCTAGTAAAAATTAAAAATGACAATTTGTGGAAAATCCCTTATCATTCTGCTAATTTCAGAGACAAATAAAAATCAGCTCATTCTATCGCCGATAGCTTTTTGAATTTTCACGATATTTGACTGGTTTTTTTTTATATGAGTTGCTTTATATAGCTGACTATTAAATCATGAAAAAAGATCTTTTTTTATCGTTTGCGGTTGCGCAGATAAAAAAATATTTCATAAAACTACTCATATCTCATCAAATGTTTAATATATTTATATTTCAATTACACTATATTGTTTCTATTACATTTTGTCAAAATTTCTGAAAGTGGCATTAAATTTGGTCGAAAACTCTGCATGATAAAAACAAAAAACAGGCAAGATTTTTTTGAATTTTTTAAAACAATCGCTATAATAAAAATGAATCGCTGAAATAAAAATGAATTAATGTAATATGAATGAAATCTTTATTTATTAAGTAAAGACAGAAATATAATAGATGAATTCCAAAGTTAAATATGACGCTAATCTTACAGATAATTTTATAACTAAAATGTTTTATTAGATTTTCAGATATATTTTTTAAAAGAGAGCAAAATGTTTATATAATAAATAAAAATAAAAATTCATTAAAGCCATCAGAAAAACGGGCAGACCATATACCAAACTTTTGGAGGTTTACTATACTGGAAATCAAATTCCTCGCTCGTTGTATCCGGGATTTGTTATAAATACGATATGCTATTGCAGAGATCATCTGCATACGTTTTATGACTGAGCCACAATATTATAAGTTTCGGAGACGCAACGGAAGTTATGCCACTACTTTTAAACAACAAGCCCATAAAGTTTGTAAATAGTTTTTAGCTTATTTTTCAAACAAGGATTAACTATCATGATTAAAAGAAAGCAAAATAGGCAGAAAATAACAAAATTTCATCTGAATGGACAAAGATATGTATCTCTCTCTGTCTCTTTAGTCAAATCAATGTAAAGAATTTACGGTATTTATAATTTGCAAACAAGGTGCACCGTTGTAAATTTTTAAGAGGCAATTTTTATTGATATTATTAAATGGTTTTATTTTTATGAAAGTTTTATGATTTGGAAGAAAACAATAACGTAATTCGTGAGATAAAATTAATTTTGTTTTAAAAATATTTAATTGAAAATCTTTTAAAGAAAATTTTAAAACCACACTTTTTCTAAAATTTTTTAACTTTTCGCAACATTGTTTTTCAACTTTCCTTACAAATCTGCTCTATAACTGTAAGAATCACATTTTCAAAAAGTTAATTAGTTAAAATGTCATGACAAATTTTAAAATACAATAAAAATGACTTTTTACTTAATATTTTTGTTTTTTCGAAAATAAACTATTTATATTGTTGAGAATCCTTTTTTTAATTTTATGAAATGCACCTTATGTATTGTCCAAAAGAAGAAAAAAAAAGGAAAGAAAAAACATAAAACAGTGAGTCAATTGAAAAATATTTTCTATTTTTTTTCACGTAGGACATATGGAGCTCCTTGGAAATTCCAAAGAGTGTACGCACCTTGTAAATGAAACAAGACAGCAGTTTTTTTCTATAATCGGGTTTAATTTATTAATTTTAGCAAACGTAGTTTCTCGCAAATTGACTTTCATTGTTGTAATCATTTGTATTGCTACTCTCATACGCTTAAAACTACATAGTCATATCTGCTAACGTCAAATTCTTGACAAGCTTGACTGTACTTGGCGATAAACGTAGGTCGCCTTAAATGAAGTCAACTTGGCGATAGCTAAATAATTTTTTTAAATTTCTATTCAAATTCAGTATAGTCAAAAACTAGGAATCTTCTATAATCTGGTTGCAAGCATTTTACTTTCATGTGTTTGTGTAAAATTAGCTGAATTCTTAAAAACAAGGAAGAGGGAATCTACATTTTCCTCATGGTAAGGATATTTTTTCGTCTTAAGAAAAAACAAGTTATTATTTTTTTATTTAGAGAAGGGGTGGAGAGGCTCAGAATTTCTTCTTGTCCCCAGTGCCAAAAAACGTAGCTACGCCACTGCTCAAAGTGCTTATCATTTCATCGCCAAGTCAACGGCAGGAAACAACCCAAGAATCAGTTGACACAAGCGTTGTTTAATGAAAGAATCGTCCTCCGTCCTTCTTTCTACTTGAAGTTCTCCAGAAAACCCATGAAGTTGCAGATATTGGCGGCGGTGCGCCAATTTGCGATGTTCATTATGAATTTTAATTAATATCTCGGTTAATTATCAAACAAAGTAAAATCATGCATCAAGCGTAGACTATGAAACACCTTCCAACACTTCCAGAAAACTTTAACAGACATTCGCTGTTTAATAAGGGAAATAAGATACCTAAGTAAACATTTTAGAAAACGTAAAACACATTTGAAAACCAGATTTTAGCAATTGCAGACCATATCCAGAAAAGTACTCTAATTCTTTTGTGCAGCCCTGTATATAATCTATAGATTTCTATATACTCTATATAGTATACTACAGTATGAAAACACATAACATAGTTGAAAACTTACATTCAGCAGTTTCTACCAATAGATGGTAACATATTTGAATTCTTTTGTACAGGCCTGTATATTATTACCTTAAGATTTTTATACACGCCACATATTAAGCTAAAGTTTAATTCAGGCAAAATCATGCTGTAAACTCCTGAAATCACACTTCCAGAAATTATCATACATCAACGGCCATGAATCCAGTTCTTTGCGTGGCCCTGTATATGATTTTATTTATATTCAACAAACATCTCTTAGTATACTAAATATATTTCACGTTCAAAATGCATAACTTGATTAAAAACCTCTTTAAGCAATTTACGCTGATACACAGTGATGCTTACAAATTCTTTTGTGTAGCCCTGTATATGATCTATAGCATTTATAGATACCACATACTATGCAAAATATTAGTTAAACGCATACCTAACGAAAAGCTCACTTCCAGCAATTATCGCGTATAAATAGTACTTCGGATATAGTATTGTAGCAGGATACAGTATTGTATCCACAATCTTTTGTGTGTCCCTGTAAATGAACGATAAATGTTGTGCACATCATATTATACAACAGGCATCTTGTAGTAAACCTCAGTAATGTAGTATATCAATTTCATTAGTATTTGAAATAGCGTAACGTAATTTAGGCTACAAACAGCTTTTCTCCGTAGATCATTATGTAACCGAATACTTTTGTGTGGCTCTGTAAATGAATGATAAATGCCTTACACTCCATATTCTACGGTAAGCATGTTTTAATGCACCTCACGAATTGATATAAATTTCATTTATGTTTGTAATAGTGTAACATGATTAAAATGCACCGCAAATGATTTTTCCCCAATAGACCATAATTGGAATTCTTTTGAGTTTCCCTGTAAACTAATTATAATTGCTACACGTTCCATATTCGATAGTAAGCATCTTGTAGTGCACTTCAGTGATGTATATCAATTTCAATATATTTGAAATAGTGTAACATCATTAAAATACACTGCAAAGGATTTCCCCCCATAGACCATAATGTAACGGCATTCTTTTGAGTGCTCCTGTAAACGAAGTATAAGTGCTATATACTTCATTTTCAATACCAAACATATCATTACATGTATCAATAACATATATCAATTTCATGACAATCCGAGCATATGTACGTGAGTTAGAGCACGGACGGCCAGACAAACCGAATTCATAAATACTTTTTTCAACTATGTTGGAAAGTGTTAAAAATGAAAAATCTGAACCACAATTACATTCGGACCTGTCTTTGTCTTTCTCATCCAAATTTTCATACCTCTACGTGCGCTAAATTTCCCTTAACCATCGCCATCAGACATACACACAGACAAAAACTTTCTTTTAATAATATAGATTTGCCGTTAAAAAATGCACGAAAAAATCGTTTGATAAGTTTTGTAATATGGCAGAGAGGATTTTTGAATATCAGTATTCTTGAATGGAAATCTGCGTTTTAATTAATCGCAGAATTTTTGCGTTAAATAAGAAGAAAAAAAATTATTTGAAAATTGTGGTATTCAATAATTCAAACGGTTGGCAGCTCTGATGTGGTATTTAAACTACGTTACAAAACAGATATTTTTGTAGGCGTTACAGCTGTCGGAAAAAGTAGCATTATGAAAAACAGTAGACAAGACATCTTATTTGGACATTAACTGAAATGAAAAATAAATAAATAAATAAAAGACGTCTTAAAATGCAATAAATAAAATTCTCATAGTTTTTTGTTTTTTTAATGTTTTCCTTTAAAAAAAATACGTATATTTGAATTTTGAAGTGCAGTTTTTGAGGAAAATTTCACTCCTTTTTGTGTCTAGAGAAGAACTAACCTATGGCTTTAACAACATTTTCCTATGACAAAGAGGAGATAAAAATTTAATGAATAAACACATCAAGTTTTATTTAAACCAGTTAAATTGTAGTTTCCGAAAAGTCCTGTTCACCGATTTGAAAAACACAGTTTTGAGAAAGCTCCCTATAAAGTTTTACTTATACTTTTGACCAGTGTTGTAGTCGTAAAAAAGCCAGAAAGTATAAGAGCTAGAGAACATAGAGCTCGAAGCCGCAGGGGTTCGTCGATAGCTTCAGAGCCCCACTTTTCGAGTTGTTTAACCCCTTGGGGACGAGCGATACGTATACGTGACGCATAAAATTCTAAGACTCCTCGATTATTACCACCAGTTACTTTTTATTGTAAGCTTTGCCTTATGTAATCCTAGCATTTCTGCGATTCAATTAGGCGAAAATTTCTGTTTTGAAAAACCGGTGGTAAAAGATTAAAAATTCTGTAAAGGACGCTCGTCGCGAATGGGTTAATTTGTTAATTTTTTCCTTTTAAATTTGTCCGGTTTCAATTTTCAGATTTATTTTCCTTTCTACCTGGCTACTGCAAGTGTTTCGTTATATAAGGAACGTAGCAAAGGACCATCACGGTATAATATCGCCTTTTCAACATAGTTTTGTTTGAGAAACAGAGGGTATATGGATTTTTTTTTAAAAATCCAGAAGGTATACGACGTATACCCTCCACTACACCCCTGCTTTTAATTAATTTAAACAAAAAAAATGTGTGTTTATTCATTACACTTTTATCGTGTCTTTGTCACAGTGATATTTTGTTTTTAAAGCCATAGTTTTTTTCCCCCCTACACTAAAAAGATAATGAAATTTTCCTTGAACATCGCACTTAAAAATTGAAATATCCATATTTTCTTTTTCTTTTAATGAGGATATATTAAAAAACAACTATGATAAATTATTTATTTACTGTACTTTAAGGTTTTTTTTTTCTTTTAAATTTCTGATTATTCTCGACAGAGATCTTGTTTACTGTTTTTCATAATGCTATTTACTCCAACTGCTAACACACCGAGAAGGCTGCAGATTATTGAAATGTAGTTTGATTCATACTACAAAATCTATCTAGCGATTTTTCATGGATCGAATTTCTTAATGGAAAAAAAATGAAATAAAATTGCGTAAGATAAAAATAGATAATTACCTAATAATATAATTTATAAAATATTTATATTTGGTATTATAACTAATTAAAATTTTATTTATTATAGAATACAACAAATTTACTGCACTACATCGTTTTTCAAGGAATTATTATTTGTCTTGTAAATATTTATAAATCTTAAAATCTTTTCATCATAATCAAAACAATAATTGTACTGATATTCAAAATTAAATTTAGCCATTGAAAATATGAAAATGCATTTGAGATCCCTTACCCATCATACGTAGTATAGGGTAAGTCTTGTAATCGTTTTGAAAATCGAAAAAAAAAAAAAATTTGACGGATTTACACGTTTCAGACACTGGAGATTCCGAAAACATATTTTTAGAAAAAAAAATTTTTGCCTTCCGTCTGTGTGTCTGTAAACGCTCTATCTCCGAAAAAATTGAGATAGAGACTTGAAATTTGGTATGTACTTAGTATGTAATAATGGAAAGAAGCTTATTGAATTTCAGTAACCTCGATTATCCGGAACTATTTTTTTCGGACTCTCGAAATATTCGTTCTGATAAAACGTATATAAAAATTTTCGAAATTGTTTATTTTAAGGAGTGAATATAAAAGACAATAAAAAATCATAAATTTTGCATAAAGCATGAAGTCGATCGGATAATTAGTTGCCGAGATATTTGTAATCCTATTTTCCACACTCTTCGATTTTTCATGACCCTGTATTTCATGCAAATTTCAATTCAAAGATATATTTTAATTAGAAATGAGACGCTTAATCAGATGCAATAAACCGCTAGTTAATAGGATTATTGTTTTTGGAGTTATAAGGATGTTTCTTTTAAGCAATTCAGTAATCGATCCTTTAAAGTTTATGACGTCATCAAGTTACGATTTTATTCGAATGGCAATGCATTTTATAAGTAGTTTACGCATTTTTTATTTTAATATTTTACATTATGCATATCCATGATGGGTAAGTATTACGGTGGCCCCCAACGACTAGTTTTACTTGTCATCATCTTAACTCCTTAACAGTTTTTTATTTCTTTATTTTTGGCACAATCAGAGTTGGGCAAAATACATCGATAAACCATTTTCAATACAAAATGCAAAATACTTTTGTTTTGGAACTTAAAATACAAAATAATTTTCAAATTTAAAAATTTTCAAATACAAAATACATTATTATTATAATTTTTAATTATTATGTATTAGGTTGAAGTTCGCAAAATTTATTCTGATTTGATATTGATAGCTAAAACGCGAAGTGCTTCTGTGAAACTGCTTAAACTCTTTGAAGATATAAATTGCCGAAATAAAGAAGCAAAACTGATAAAAGAATACATGTCAATTTACGGGAGAACACATTTTATATACTAGCAAATAAAGAATACTTACAGATAAAATTAAAAAATGTGTACAGAAATATGAACATTTTCATATATGTAATTCAGCTTCATTTTTAAAGCGTACTAATAAAGGTTATATAAAAACTTCCCATAGCAATGTTAAGAATTATAAAAACTTTTTTTTATAACATTTCATCAAAAATGTTTCTGCTGAAGCTAAACATCCTATTCATTAAGATCCTTATCTTACTAGACTTGAAAAAATATGTGTATATAAACTTCAAGAAACGAATTGAAAGACTAGACAAAACATACAGGCATATATAATATCCTGCTGTGAAATTTTAATTTGCGATTGAAACACAACAGTTTGAAAAATAGAGACATGTATTTTGAAAATACAAAATACTTGGCAACACCATTTCAAAATACATTATCAAAATACTTTAGTTTTATCAGTTTAAAATACAAAAGTATTTTGAACATGTATTTCAAATACATGTATTTTCGATATTGCCCAACTCTGGACACAATAAACTGAAGATATGGGGAAAACACCACTTTTTCCGAACTAAAATATTCGCCTTGTTTAATCGAAACATTTCTATCATTAAATAAGCTAAGATCGCAATTAAATATTGGTGGTATCCAACAGCTTTGAGTAAGGGGAGCAACCAAACTTCCACTTAAGGTTTATGTCCAAAACTGTTAAGGGGGGGGGGGGTTAATAAAATTTTTGGACTTATTGTGAACGTGATCACCTTGACCAAAACTATATCCTACAGATACTCAAAAACATTAGATTTTGACTATCTGTATGATGTTAGTAACTTTATTGATTCTTTCTTTATAAATCAATCTATCATTCCATAATAAGTAAATGATACCAGACTATTTATATTGTATTTATTTTTAGAGTTTTTTTAAAAATTTATTATTTACTTGCTACTAAATTTGGGGGATTCAAGCTTGTAATAAAGCGATTGATAAATATTTTCTCTTTATATTTTTATTTCATCTTATGACAATTAATTGCATTTTATACTTCTCAGCCAGAAGTAAGAATTAAGCGTATAGTCTGTCTCAATATGATGTCCATATATCCCGAAATAGCCTTGATGTAATTTTTACTGAGAAATTCATTGAACTCAATTTATGTTACTTAAATAAATGTCATGACGAGCTAACTTAATTACCAAAGATTATGACTTCCTTATCAGAATAGACTTTCCCAATCTTCCACTTAATGCGTTTTTTTTTTCCCCTCGCACCGTAGGTCGTGCAACAAATAATTCTAATGTAACCTGTACTCAAACGTGATTCTAAGTAAATTTATACTTGCCTAGGCTTAAAAGCAACAAAATACCCAGATTAATAAAATGCGTTTAAATAATATTTGTTGCTGTTGCATTTTTAACTAGTCGGATGTGCCAATCCCAAAACTTTCTTCTATCTCACACAAGTTTTGCATACACAAAAAAGAATCAGCACCAATTTATATCAAGGTCTAACTGAATCTAAAATTTTATTAAATTCCGTGTATTCGTTCTTGAAATATGACTATTGCTAAAATCGTGTAAATTCTGCAAAATGCAGCATAGCAGCGCCACATGTTGGGAGATTTAGACCAACACCTAATCAACAACAACAACTTATGTCAACGTCTGACTGAATCTGAAGTGTGATGAAAATCCGTGCATTAGTTCTTGAGATATTGTATTCGTGATAATAATAAAAAAGTAGCATAGCAGCGCCACCTGTTGAGTTATTTACACCAAAACGTAATCAGCATCTATTTATGTCAAGGTCTAACAGAATCTGAAGTTTGATGAAATTCCGTTCATTAGTTCTTGAGATATAGCTATCGTGAAAATCATGGAAAAAGTAGTATAGCAGCGCCATATGTTGGGATATCTACACCAAAACGTAATCAGCGGCTATTTATGTCAAGGTCTAACTGAATATGAAGTTTGATTAAAGTAAGTGCATTAGTTCTTGAGATAGAGCTTTTGCGGAAATCGCGAAAAATGCAGCATAGCAGCGCCACCTGCTGGGCGATTTTCACCAAAAACTAATCAGCACCAATTTATATTAGGAACTAACTGAATATAAAGTTTCATTAAATTTCGTGCATTAGTTCTTGAGATAGAGCGTCCACAGAATTTTTGTCACATACCAGACAGACAGACATTTTCTAAAAACAGTCAAATCGTGTTCAAAATCTTCTAAAACGTATAAATCCGTCGAAAACTGGAAGTCGAAAATGTTCATGAATCCAATACTTTCTTTTTGTAAAGATAGAAGAAAGTAAAAATGGGGTTTAAATGAGGCGTTGGTGTAAGTCACTAATTTTAAAAATTAACGTTGTATGTATGGAGGGTATCTAGGCATGTTTGGTATAAGTGATAGTTCCACTGAACTGCCCGTCGATAACATTGTAGCATTGGAATTTAGTGGCGGCTAGTGGGTTATTTAAATGGGGGTTTACAGTCGCAATAAAAAATTACGAAAATAAAATATGTAGATACGACGTAACATACCGGTTAAAATACCTTTGTATTGTCCCAAGTTAAAAAAATAAATAAGCATAAGAAATAAAGACGTACTCATTGGAGAAAATTTTGTATTATTTTACTTTCTACAAAAGAAATTGAAGTACGGAAGGGGGGGGGGGGAGAATACTCCATGTATATTATTCGCCTAATTGTTGCAGAGAAAACAAATAATCTTTTGACTGGGAAATTTTTTTTCTTTCAATTAGGTTTAAAAATATATACTTAGAGAACCGTCTTTATATTGCAATTGTAAAACACTTTCAAAATTTCAATACATAAAACCTAATTTTTACATATTATTACATATTTTTATATTGCTAAATTCATTTTTAATAGCTGGAAAACAAGCTAAAACACGTTTGAGAACATTCCACGCATATTAAAACATTTTGACAACTAAAAATGAGAGACATCCTTTAAGAAGAATACACAGAAAAAAGAAATTAAAAATATTAATTCCCTTATGAAATATTTTGAAAATAAGAATGCATTCCATTCCCAAAGGTTCAACATTAGCGAGGGACTTTGAGATCTGACTGCCCAACCCCCTTTAAATAATGTAATTTCAATTTTTCTTTTCATCGACAGTGTTGAAAAATGCAATTACTTTAGTACTCAAACACTAATTTTAGTATGTGTCATCTTAACTGTATACAACTAATTCTTAAACAGAATAATATTTATAAAAAGCAAAATGAATAAACAGATTAATAATTAGTTTAAAATAAACTATCTGAACATTGAAAACAAAGGGAGAAATTGAACAAACGCGAAAGAAACTGACAAAAAAGCAACCTCCCGCACATTACAGACTGTGCGAATGGCAGGATAGGAATAATGCGTTCCCCTCGCATACGTCTGTCGGCTTCCGTCCACATAAAGTTGTTTTGAAGAGCATATCTTCGGTAGCACGTGCGAGCGGGCGAGCTCTGTGTTGAAAACTGTTAATTTTTGCACTATTACAGTGACGTTTTGTCTTTGTCATGTATAAGAGGAAGCGGGGGGGGGGGGGGGGGTGAAAGAAGTTTATTCTGCAAATCGGACAAAATAGATATGTGTTCTTTAATTATTTTATTTAACTTGCTAATATATATATTTTTTCATTTTTCTTTGGGGGTTCACGTGCTCATGTGCGCCAATAGACGAGCCGCCACTGTTGGAATTCATTGTACTGCGTCTAGAACCGTCCCCCCCCCCCTCCCTTCTTTAACATTTAAGAAAATGGCATTGCACCACTATGGCTTTAATCATCTCAAATATCATGTTTTATAAATTACTAGCAATATGCACGTTCTTCGCACGGGGGAAAAAATACTCACCAACCAACATCTTAAAAAACAAAATTGCTTCTACCTGTCAAAATATCATGTTTAAAATAATGTTGGCAACTTTATCCATAAAAATTAGACATATTGCCATTATTTTTTAAAAGGATGTGTTTTTCACTTTTATTTTCCTTCTAGGCCGAGATTAAAGTTCCATATTACAAAAATAAATTGTTTTAATTTCCATAGATAAACAAAGCGGTGCCACAATAAAGTCTCAACGGCCAAAATCCAGCGTTGTAAATGTTGTCATTTTTAAAAGAAAATGTGCATTTTCATCTATGAATTAAAAAAATTGTAGTGCGATTGCGCTATAATTAGTCATTTTGAATTATTAACACGTTCCAACATAGTTGAAAAGTGTTTATAAATTCGGTTTGTCTGTCTGTCCGTGCTCTAACTCGCGTAAATATATTAGGTTTGTCATGCAATTAATATATGTTATTGAGGTTTACTATGGCATGTTCGGTATTGAAAATGAAATGTGTAGCACGTATAGTTTTTTACAGGGACACTCAAAAGAATTCCGTTACATTACTGTCTATGGGGAAAAAACATTTGCGGTTTATTTTAATGATGTTACACAATTTCAAACATATTGAAATTGATATATATCACTGAGGTACACTACAAGAGGTTTACTATAGAATATGATGTGCATATAGCAATTATTACAGGGACACTCAAAAACATTAAAGGTCGAGAAAAATCGTTTGCGGTTTATTTTAATAATGTTTCACTATTTCAAACATATTGAAATTGATATATATGTATATATAACTGGGGTGAAGTGCAAAATGTTTACTATAGAATACAGTGTGCATAGCATTCATTGTCCATATACAGGGACAGATATAATAATTCGGTTACAGTACTATCTTATGAACAATAAATGCTGAAAGCACTTTTACAGTTGTGGTATGCGTTTATAAATTTAACAATTTTTTTTTAAATATTACTTGGTGTTTATAAATTGTATATATCATATACAGGGCAGCACAAAAGTTCTCGAGTACAGTTCCGTTTATTGACGGAAATTCCAAAGGGGAATTTTAAACTGTGCTACGCGTTTCCTAACCGAACTAAAATTTAGCATTCTATGTAGTATATATACAAATCTATAGATCCTATACAGAGCTGCACAAAAGAAATCGGATATTTTTCAGAATATTGCGGGTAATTCCTGAAATTTTGTTTTAAATACGTTTTGCGTTTTCCAAATTGTTTACTTAGATATCATCTTTCACCTTATTAGACGGTAAACATTTCTAAAAATTTTTTGGTTAGTGTTGGAAAATGTTACATAATCTATGCTTGACGCATGATTTTTCGTTCTTGTTTTTAATGTCGTCGGCGGAGAAATTAAATCTCCGAATTCTTACTATAATGTCGCAGGAGTCCGACGACTTGCATGATTTGACTCCCAAGACACATCATGAATTTGGGACCCCCACTCACATTTGTTTGCTGGTTGGGTAATAACTGTAATATGCATTTAAAGCTGAATCTTCGCAACTTGTTGACATTTGTGCATTGTTTAAACGACTATTAAGTATTATAAATAGTTTTAATGTTAATTAAATACATTTAGTATGCCAATGCACCTGATATCATAATTTAATAAGAGCATTTTTTAAAGAGCTAAGCCGATTTTTGACCCCTGAATTCCCGGGGATCAAGTCCTGGGCCTTGTGCTTCTCGGCAAAATCAGGCCCTGATAATGCGGAAATTAAAATATTTTTCGACCACTCTCTCTTCAAATTCTGGCAAAAACATTTGCCTACATTTTTTTAAAACTTAAAAACATAATAGAATCTGTATTTTTTCTTTATCATGACGTCAGGTTCGCCTGCCAAAGCTTTTAGTACGTATTCAAATGATTTCACTTTAAACTTTCATTGTCCAATAAAAATAATTTCAAATATTAACTAATTTTTCTAGTCTGGAAAAGGCGAAACGCTTCCGCTGGTGAAAGTGAAGTCATGTTTAATAGAAAATGTGCATTTTTATTTTTCACATAGAAAATTTTTTTGACGTTTTGGACAAAATGACATAATTTTTACTCATTTTTTATTCCACGCTGAAATTAAAATAATAAAATAAATCAAACATTAACATTTAACTTGCAATTACCACTCCCATTGTAACATAAATTATTTGTTTAAAATTTTGGCGAATTTATTTCCCGGTATTGCTAGTTGTTGTGATGAAACATAAATTTTAGGGAGATTAAATGTAAAAGTAATTTAAAATATTTTAAAAACACAAAAATCTATAAATTTTGCTGGAGATGTGAAACAAACGTCATTAGGATAAGCGAAGCGAATCCTCTACTAGGCAACACAAATTACATTTTGTCGTACACTTTACGAAAAAACTATTCAATGTTTTGACTTGAAATTAAACTTAAAAATAAATTATGATCTGTAGATTTGCACAATATTTTTTTTTTACAGAATAACCTTAAAAAAATTATTATTTTAATTTATTTATTTTACATGTTCCACCATTACGGACGCATTTTTGCAATTAAAAAATGAAACACGTATATTTTCAGAAGAAAAAATAAGTCATGGACTTAGTAATTATAGATAGAATCATGATTAATTAAATAAATCCGTCAAAATATCTCAAAAACTGTTTTTTTAATTTAAATAAGGAAAGAAATATTTTTGGACTAGATAGAAATAAAATATGATCTGTAGATTCTGACAATATTATTTTCTTATCGAATGATTAAAAAAAAACATTTTTTATTATTTTGTTGGATATATTTTTCCATTATACGGATTCATTTTTGTAAACGATAATGAAACCTGCGTATTTCTTGCAGTAAATAAAAATCATTGAGTCAGTAAAAATGAATAAAGTCATGAATGATTAAGTACGTGAAATATTATCGTTGCATCAAAAGTTCTCATAAAAAAAAAAATATATATATATATTTAAATAAGGAAAGGAACCTATATATCTGCATTTTGCGAAGACGAAATGTTTTAAATATTGAAAATAACTGCAGAATTTATACTTCAAACCATAAAACAACATTAAACTTTCTTATATTAAAAATGTATGTTATTTGAGAGGAAAATATACATTTTAATAGAATACTTTACTAAGATTGGTTGGAAATGGGGCATATTTTAGTGCTCATTCCTTTTAATCATATAATAGTTTCACGATTTCTTTTATGAAAATTTTAGCTTATTTTTAATAAATTAAAATTTGTGAAAATTCAATTATTTACAAACAATTATAAAAGTATTTTTCAGTGTTAAGAATTAAAATACACAATTTATTTTTATTATGTGAAATCATTTACGCAGACGATACTTACGCATTTTAAAAGAATTTTATTATGATTTTTTTTTTGTAAAGTGGCAACAAAAGAATTGTAAACAAATAAAATTAATTGTTAAATTCGTTATATAAAGTGTTATTCGAATTCGAAGGTTGAAAATTGAACCAAATAAAACATATTATACTATTAAGAAGTAATTACTATTAGTATTATTTTTAATATGTTTGCCGTTTAAAAACAATTTATAGAATGCATTAGTTCTATTATAAAAAATTCCGAGAAAACGTACACTTACTGGTCGAAAAGAACGCGAACATGATTTAGGTTTAAGGCAAGAGGCTAGATATCAGCGTAAAAAACGACATGACGAATCTCTTCTGACAGAGAATGCATGTGCTCGGAAATATGCTTTAAATTTCGAAGATGCACAAAAAAAAATTTAAATTATATTTTTGTAAAATTTTTCATCGTCGTTGGTTTGACATGCATATTCAATCTGAAAAAATATTGTTACTTTCAACTATTTATCTTATGAAATAATGCTTCGCGAATCCAAACAAACCATGGCTTTTGCTAGTATTAAAATATATTTTCCGCTATTTTTAATTGTTTAACAATTTTAATTTTACTGTGATAATTATAGTTGCCATCGGTAAGAAGGTTTGCAATTATGTTAAGTAATTACTTCACATAAAAACTGTCAGCAAACTGAAGAAATTGTAAATAAAATTTTAGATGACATTTAAATTCATAGCTTACTTCCATATCACCAAAAGTTTGCCGATACTATTATTCTTATTTTCATTTCAATTCAAGGTTTACTCCCATTCAGAGTGATTTTCAATATAAATTAAACTGTAAGTTACTAACATGCAAAATAAATCAATCAAAATAAAGGCTGTTGCTAAGAAACCATAATTGCAGTTTAAATTCAAGTAAAGTCATGTTAATTTTACCTACTCTACCGTAAATATCAATACTGAAAAAGTGTCATTTTGTGTCAATGATTTTCAACGTTTATGTACCAATACGAGTAAAATGTTTGTTTCGCAAATTCAAACTGACTACTTTCTGACATATTCCTGAATTCATTTTCATTCGTAAACGCATAAAATTGGGAGGTGGTTCTTATTCCAAAATATGAAATCGAATAACATTTTAAATGTTTCGATAAAGGCAAAGGAACTTTCAGATAATGCTTGTTAAAGTTAGAATTCTGATGAGATTTTCCGGACGCAAAAGAACGAGAAAAGGACGCAAAAGAACGGTCTTCAGGAGGCAACAATCACTTATAACTCAAGGTGTAATAATACATTTATCGAAGACTGGAAAACGTTATTCGATTCCATATCCCTTCAAAAGCCAGGTGTGTCTGTTTCATTCTTTTGCGATTAAAAACGAGTCCCGTAATTATGCCAGAGAAGTTTCGCGTTGTTGAGCGGGGAATTTATTTGTTTATTTATTCATTTATTTTTTTGAGAACCGCCTTTATGCTGCATTTCAAGATTATTGCTGTTTCTTTTTATATTTATTAAGTTCCCCATCTAAAAGTTATTTTACTTTCTGCCACTAAAACTTGAAGTTATCTACATTTGGACGTACGTTACATTTAAAAATAATAATATGCTATAATACAATAGTTTCTCATAACGAGGTAGTAATGTTTAAAATTACTCTGAGAGTAATATTCCATCATACCACCCCTTACCCACTACTACAATGGACATTTAAAGGTTCATGCATGTAAAAAAGGGACTTTTTCTACACTATACGACATTTAAGGAAATAAGCCAAGACTTATAGACTTTTCCTAATTTTTATTAGTTCTTTTTTGTTTTATTTTTTTAATATAATATTAAAATATTTATACTAAAATCACTTTCATTTTCTCTGAATTATCAAGATTGCATAAAATAAATCGGTCAAGTGCGTGTATAACTCGCGCTCAAAGGGTTCCGTACATTAAATTTATTAATTAATAAACTCCTACTACCCCTATTTTTTTTCATAATTTTAGTTTCAATAGATTCGGAAATAGGAGGACAACATATTTTTCCAGTATACTTTCGATGATATCTCTGAAAATATAATACCTAAAATTAAAACAAATATATTTTTGAGTTCGATGTTACGAGATCTTTCGAACAATACCCTACACGATATATAAAAAGAATTTTTTTTTCAAGTAACTTAATTAATATCTCGGCTAATTACTGACATTTTTTTTCGAAAATCATTATCAAATATCCTTGGATGATTCTGCGTCGATACATACCTCGAGCGCCCGTCAACACCCCCGCTGACCGCCCGAAAAGTAATGTCTGTGTCTAATGAAAAAATGCGTTTTTCTCAAAAACTATGTTACCTAGGAAAATTGGCTATAGTTTTCCTGCAAGGTTTAAATAAACTCCTACTATCACTAATTTTTTTCATAATTTTAGTTTCAGTAGATTCGGAAACAGAGGGGGGGGGGGAGGGCATATTTTTGCTGTGCATTTTCGACGATATCTCTAAAATATAATATCTAAAATTAAAACAAATATATTTTTGAGTTTGGTATTACGAGATCTTTCACACGATGTACAAAAATAAAACTTTTTTTTTCCAAGTAACTTAATTAGCTCCCTAAATTTTGCCTAAACATATTTGTGAATGGCTAATAATCTGAAAATATAATAGGATAAATATGAAAAAATAAGAATCTAACAATGCCAATTATTTATTATTGAATATGTGGTAATATTACAGTGCTGCATTACCCCTTCAGAATATTTCTCACACACATGAATGCTTAACAAACTGTACAAAACTAAATCTTTTATTTTTATAAAATTGAAACATGAAAAATATTCAAATAACTATAATAAATAAGTGTTCATGTTTATTAAATAATTCATTTTCATGAGTTTGGTTGCTTATTGAGACTTTGTGATATCTTAACAAGAAAGAAAAATCATACGCGTCGAGCATAGATTATGAAATACTTTCCAATATTTTCAGAATACTTTAACAAAACTTCCCGTTTGATAAGGTAAAGAAGATACCTAAGTAAATATTTTAGAAAAAGCATAGCACATTTGAAAACCAGATTTCAGCAGTTACCGCCCATAGCCGTAAAGGTACTCCAATTCTTTTGTGCAGCTCTTTATATGACCTGTAGATTTGTCATTCTACATAGTATGATAAAATTAGTTTAGTAAGAAAACACGTATAACACAGTTGAAAATTAACCTTCCGCATTTTCTACCAATAAGCGGAAACGAATTTGAATTATTTTGCACAATCCTGTATATTACCTTACAGATTTTTATATACCCCGCACATATTAAGCTGAAATTTATTTCAGACAAAAACACGCTTTAAACTTGCTGAAATCACACTTCCAGAAATTATCATCCATAGGCGGTCATGTATTCTTTGTGAGGCCCTGTGTATGATTTTATTCATATTTTACAAACCTTTTTTAGTATACTAAATGTAGTTGAGCTTGAAAATGCATAACTAAAATAAAAAAAAACACCTGTAAGCAATTTATGCTCATCCCCAATAATGCTTACTAATTATTTTGTGTACCCTGTATATGATATATAGAATTTATACACACCACGTAGTATGCAAAAATTGAGTTAAACTTAAAAACGCATAACCGTGACTGAAAAGATACTTTCAGAAATCACCCCACAGACAATACTTCGGATACACTGTTGTATCCGTAATCTATGTCTCCCCGTAAATGAACGATAAATGGGATACACATTATATTCTACTGCAAGCATCTTGTAGTAAACCTCAGAAATGTGTATCAATCTCATCATGCTTGAAATAGTGCAACATAATTAAAGTACATTGCAAAAAGCTTTTCCCCGTAGACCATTATTTAACCGAACTTTTTGTTTGCCCCTGTAAATGAATGATACATGCTTTCACCCCATATTCTACAGAAAGCATGTTTTAGTGCACCTTAGAAATTCATATCAATTTTATTATGTTTGAAATAGAGTAACATCATTGAAATACGCCGCAAATGACCCCCCCCCCCTCTTCCCCCCCGTAGACCATAATATAACGGAATACTTTTAAGCTCCCCTGTAAATGTACTATAAGTGCTACACATAACATACTCTATAGTAACCTTCTTCTACTCGCTTCAATAACATATATAAATTTCCTTATGTTTAAAGTAGTATTAAAATATAACGCGAATGATTTTCCCCCATAGACCATAATGTAACCGAATACTTTTGGCTATCCTGTAAATGAACTATAAATGCTACACACTTCATTTTCAATACCGAACATGCTATGATAAACCTTAATAATGTATATCAATTACATGCCAATCCGAGTATATTTACGCAAGTTAGAGCATGGCCAGACAGACAGACAAACCAAATTCATAAACACTTTTCAACTATGTGGGAAAGTGTTAAAAAGAGTAAATCAAAACGAATTATATACCTAGTATTTTTTTTCCTTTGCAAGCATATTTTTTCTAATAGTGTTGACACAACTTTTATTTATTTTTAGTAGCATTTGAATGCTGAAGATAAAACTCTCAAAAGGGGGGGGATGCGGGGGGGGAGGGGGGGGGGGGCGTATGTCGTAGGACAAACGAATAACGCTAGAAAGACACAGCTTGAATATTTAAGCGTCATCCTTTCAGGCGCGGATCCAGGCGTTGGGGGGATCGCCTCCCCCCCCCCCAATACTTTTAAGCAAACGTGTTTTCTTTTGTACTTTTATGTGAAATAATGAAAAACAAATTTTTTTTCTTGCTTACTTTTTTTTTTCATTTAAGTTTTTACGAATAGTTTAAGGAAAGATACAAATGAACGAATGGAAGTGTCGTTCTGTTCACCGATGGCCAGTGTTACAGTGGGATATTTTCAAGGAAGGGCGGTTGCAAATAGATCATCAGTCAATCGTAATACTTCTAAACAACTGTCTCCGACCTAATGAGTTAAACGCTTTTTACCGTTCTTCGAAAAATCATCGAAAAAACACGTATTATTATTTTTTAAACTTTCTTGTCCATTTTTTGAATTATTTTTTTAAAAATAAAACACATTTTTTTCTTTTAAATTAGTTCTTTCTGAATAATTTTTTATAAATCATCAATAATTTTATAAGTTAGAGGCGCATCTGTTTATATTTTTTAATGCATTTTGTTCGGAAACGCATGAAATTGGCAGGTGTGCTTATTCAGAAACTTTGTAATCGAAAGACGTTCGCCATTTTTTGATAAAGGCAGAAGATCTTTCAGAAAATACTGTCAAAGCCGGAGTTTGAACCAAATTTCCAACGCCGCAGCACGAGAAAGGAGAAAAATGTGTCGTCACTTGAAACGAATCTCATAACTTATTTGAATTCCAAATAGTTTCAAGAGTCAGGACTGCTATTTTTATGCCTTTGCGTTTACAAATGAGTCAGAAAGTTTCGCGTTGTTGAGCAGGTCATTTGAGAACCACCTTAAGTTACTTCCAGCCTTTAGTTTAAAAATTTAGTTATCTTTACGGCTGTTTGTCAATTTGAACTAACTAATTTCTAACATTTTCACAAAGTCCTTTTCGTTCGTAAATGCATAAAATTTACAGGAATTCTCATTCAGTTATCAATAAATCAAATAGCGTTTCGCATCTTCCTATAAAGGCAAATAATCTTTCCGAAAATCGTTCAAAATTAGCTTTTTTAATCTGATGAATTACGAATAACATTCATTGAAAAGAGAACAAAATTTACTATATTCGGCTAGACGATATAAACCGGATTCTTTTAGCTCATGTGAAAAAAGTGCGCAGCTGGCATTAAAAATCGCTAAAATTTCAAAACTTTCACTGTAAAAAATTTTCTATATTGAACTAAAAGACAAACAGGATTCCTTTTACAAATGAGGGGATTAGAATGACAATGGAGTAAATCAAAAAATTAAAAAATCTAGTCAGTGTGACAGTCAAATAAATCATAGTTCACTTAGAGAGTCGCTAGAGGGTAAAACAAGTTGGACAACTTAATGCAACGGCACACGATAAGTTTCACAAAACCCTTCATTTCTCAATTTACTAAATATTGACTTACTCCACTGTCATTCTAACACCCTCAAATGTTGAAAAAACCACAAAATTCACATAAAAAAATTCCAAAATCTACGTTCGAATTCCGAATAAACTTTATTAAAAAGAGGATAAAATATACTGTACTAAAAATTAAAAATCTGATTTAATACTGTGGAAAAATCGCCTCGAAACGGGAAAAAAAAAAAAAAAAAAAAAAAAAAAAAAAAACGTTAAATTGCATAAAAATGAAAAAAAATCCAGATGACAAAGTTTAGTACAGTGGGCATAACATACATTTTAACAGGAATTCTATCACGAATATCTCCGTCAAAATCTTTAAATATTCATCCCTCCCCCCCCCCCCCCCCACCACATACACACACACTCAAAAATGGTGTATATTATTCTCGTTGAAATAGCATGTATTCATGTTAGGTTGTATATAACCGATTAAGTAGTATATTTAAAGTTTTAAAAGAATGCGATTTTTTCTTTCTTTCTCTGCAGTATATACAACATATGTAATCCCAAAAGTTATTTCCTACACGCCAAATCAACACTATTTCCCCGATATGGGAACCCTGCTAATGCCAAACTGAGTAAAGAGGCTGGTTAGCCTTTCTCTCTTATGCCAGGATAAGTTTGCCGCAACTTTAGTATCTATCATGGATGTATCATCCATGGTATGTGTAGTTAAACTGTGAAAAAAGGTGAGATCAAAGCAGCGACACCACTAAACTAAACACCTTTATTTTTTGAGATCCCGAATTGTTATCAAAATTGACTTATCACTGCATCTCTTAACGTATTTATTTCGAAATATGTAAAAATTAAAAATGATAACGAACGATATAACGATGATGACTTTTTTGCTTGCTTTCTCATCATTGCGTCACATGTGTTGTTTTTGTTCATTCTTTGTACATCCGAATGGCAACGACTGTTTCAAAACGTGATTTCTGTGTAAATAACGAGAGTGTGAGAATGATTATAGATCTCGCTGTCGTGGAGATAGTTATAATGTGTTTAGATGCTCGTCGCTGATGATAGCATAATTAAAAGTAAGTGAATTGAGATTATGTAGACATCAGACTGTTATTTTAAGTTATTGATAACTTGATAAAATGTTTTGAACGATGTTGTGGAGGGTTGTTTACATTTTTGCTTTTTAATAATATACAGGTTTGATTATTGTACAAAGCATTTTCTTCCCTTTTTTTTAGCTCTTAGCATAAATACTGATAATAACTGTTTCTATTAAATTTTTTGAAAATTATATTTGACTTTTAAAAATAACCCGAACTCTTTATTTTGAATAAATCCGGTACTACTTTGCTTGTTTTCTAGTATATTGTTTTAAGAATCTTGAAAAGCAGTTACTCACATCATTTGTAACTGTTTTACGACACTGTTATGCTTTCTGTCAACTTGCTAATATTTATTTATTTTCTTTTAAAATGTAAACATAATTTGTTGGATAAGTTTGGCAAACAGATACTGATCCTAAGAAAAGTACCCCTTCCTCATTTGGATGTTTCTTTATTAAAATGATTAAATATCTGTTCACTTATTCGTTAATTACTCGTTTAATTAAACCATTATTATTTTTGTCAAAAATTTAGTACGGAAAAAATTAAAATAGAAGAAATAAAAAACCTACCACAAAATAAGTGCTGGGGGGAATGTATATATGATGCAAGTCAGTGTTGTAACTACAGGGTGGCTCAGATGGTAAATCCCACGAGCCCACGATAACCTCTGAGAGTAAAATGTAAAAGAAAAAAATCCAAATATTAAGAATTTCAAATTTTTATGAGATTCACTTAGAAATTATAATTATATAACTATAGAAAAATGCAAGTATGTTTAAAAAAAAAAACATGTACTCTTTATGTATAGCTAAGACTCACTTCTTTATTGGAAAGTCTCTAAGTGTCTTTCTCTTATTTGAATAGTTACTTTCATATGAGAATATTTACTAAAACAAATGTTGTATAATGTTCTATCCTCCTCAGTCCTTGTGTCGCCTGTAGGAGACACTAAGCAACACTCTTTAAATTAATTTAAATGCTTCTAGAATTGTTAAAACTACTTCTAGAGACCCTTTTAATAAATGGGTGCATATCATAAGCATTGATTTGTAGACTGACACTTCTTTGGATCTGTTTTACAGTACTTTTAAACTCCTTTTTTTTTTTGTGGTATCATGCATATATTGTCTCAGGACTGAGGAGGCTATAAGAATTTCTAAAAAGCAAGTTATATTTTCATGCAAATTGAAATTTTTTCATATTTTGTTGTTTAGAGAGATTCTATAATCAGGGGCCAAAAAGAGACAGAATCAACTAATTTTCTTCATGCATATAACTCATTAACTATTAGGCGCCGCTGTATATATTAACCTCTTTATTTTTTTTTATGGAGCAGGTGTTTTTTCTTTATGAATAGGAAGTCTTTAAAGTACTTCTAAAAAAATAATAATATTTAGGAAAAACAGCATTTTCTCAAAATGGGAGCAATGGCGTCTAATGGGGGTAATTTTTTCAAAATTTTTACTTATGTCTCCGTGCATTTATGGTAGTTATTTTTCAGTTCTTTAGTTATAAAAGAGCATATCATTCTGAAACTTATATTTTATTAAGAATTTATATGAATTAGTCCAACATCTACATTAAAAATAAAATTACAGATTCCATAAGCATTTTAATTATCCACCTCTTTATTTTCAGTGATGCCTCTAGACTTTTGAAATCCAGAATCCCTGGGACCCAGACACTTCCAAAAAATTGGGTCACTTTTTACAAAAGCGAGCCCTTTTTTATAAATAGACAGATTTAATGTATTTTATACAACATATATACTTCTTTTGAAATCTTTCAACAAAAAAATTATGCATTCTGAAGGACTTATAAAAATTATATTAATGTATCTCTTCTCCAATTTTTTGCTTAAGCGATGTGCTATAATAGTGCATCCCCAGCATCACTGATTTTTCATCAGTAGTACATCATTTTTGTCCTACTAGTTTGCTTGAAAATGATTGAACATTTTTTATGCAGTATTATGTTGCATTTTTTTGTTGTTTTGTTTTCTGAAATTCGTTTAACTTTTTAATTTTTACTTTTTTCTATATACTGATTTGAAGATTCGTCTGAACTTTGTCTAAAATGTCAAGTCTGCATTGTATACTTTGTCTTTTTTTAAACACTAAATCAGTTATTTCTTGATTATCTGTTGATTTAGAGTTTACGGAAAGTTTTACTCCCCCAGATATACCATGGGGTAAATCATCACATAAATTATTTTCTATTACATCTTCATCTGTTACAATACTGCGATCTGGTGGCAAACAAACGATTTCCAGAACATCCAAAGAATAATCCAAATCTAAAAAATTTTCAATCATCTTCCATGTAAAATAGTGAGAAAAAAATGATGTAATGAGGAAAAATAAAGAGATTGATAATGAAAATGCATATGGAACTGGTAATTTCATTTTGTTTTTTTATTATAAATGTAGAAGTGGACTAATTTATATTTCTTCTTAAAATATTTGTTTCAGAATGATATTCCTTTTAGCAAATAAATGGAAAAATAACTACCTTAAATATAAATGCACAGAGGCATATGTAAAAGTAAAAAAAAAAATTACCACCATTAGGTGCCATTGCTCCCATTTTTGGAACAGCTTATGCTTTCGGTAATTTTGTTGTTGATCTATTATACATATTAATTTCGGATTGATGTTGTTTTATATAATACACAATTATAAACATATTTTAACTAAAAAATATAATTTTTATTGTAAAGTTATTTTAAAAAATATTTCTGTCAAATACAGCCAAAAAGCTATTTTTTTGCTTTTTTTAACATGTTTTGAAAAATAGAAACTTTAAACTTTTAAAAAAAATCCAGAAGTCATATCATATATTATTCAAAATGCAAATAACATGAACCTTTTAACAATAATGTAAAATACTCACTTTAGAAAAAAAAAAATCCTAAAGTAGTGGGAGCGATGGTGCCTAATGGATTAATAAATACATATACATACAAAAGTATTAGTTAATTATTCATAAACATGAGTAGTACCCATCTACAAAGACATTTCTTCTTATGCGTGTTTGCTTTCAATAATAGTAAAACAACAATATTTTAGAATGTTTTATAGCCAAATTCTTTTTAAACTTTAAAGTTATTCATACAGTTAAAAGTTTCAACAAAGAGTTTCAAATAGTGGTGTACTGAGTAGTGCTTTGGTCGAGTACCGAGCAGATACAGAGTAATTGTATGTAAGAAAGAATTTCTGATGCAAACATGAAGTGAGCTTAGGGATAACACAAATGTGTGTGAGTGTTTATGTAAATTCATAAACATGCATCTTGAGCCTATAATCGTATTTTTTAAAATTAACTTCAATTTTTTAAATTTCATTTATGAGTTCTTTTAAAGACAATTTTTGTAATTTCAAAAATTTAAAACAATAGCATTATTTAAAAAAATTTGATAGCTATATAAAAAGTTCATCATTACTCATTTTGATACCTGAAATCTGTCTATCAAAAATGGTTATTGCTTGCTGTAACAATTCCTTCGATAATATGTTCATATTTTCTAAAAGTACCTTATATTCTTTTGATTAAAAAAATTGTATTGGCTCTAAAGTTTTTTTTGTACAGCATACAAAAATGTTATTTTAGCAGTGCTTGCAGTGGACACATTTTTTCAGAAGCAGGCCAAGTTTACAATAATAAAAAAAATGCCCTGTTTCCTGAAAATGTTGAAAGATTAGTGTTTTTGCACCTTAATTTGCAATATAACAAATTAGTTAATAATATAAAAAAATTAATTATTAATTTTTTTAAATTGCATTTATTGTATTTTCTGTTTCTACACACTGCTTCTTTATCCAAAATCAGTCTTTTCCTACAGATTTAAAAATGACTTTTTTTTTTTTTGTATATAAATATAAAACTAAACTTTAATCTGCATTAATTTTAGATGGAGTTTTTTCTTACCTTTTTCAAAATTTTGTAGATAAATTTTTATATGCCAAGTAAGTAGTTTTTATGAATTATTGCATATGTTATACATTTATATTCGAATAAAACAAATCGGTTATAAAATCATTTGTCTTCAGATCTGCTTAAAAAAATGAAATTCTTACAACTACTCGGTATTAGCCAAATACTCGGCTGAAATTTGGCAGAGTACCGAGTATATACAGAGTACTCAGTACGGCTCTAGTTTCAAAATGAATATGAATGAATAATAAATTTCAGAATGAATAAGCTCAAAGCAGGGATGTATTAAATGCCCCAGTCCTACCGGACATGCTGGTTAATGTCTTAACTTAAGTAAAATTTTAAAGTAGGATCTTCCTCTACGATCCAGTATGATTCCTCTATGCCATGGTAGTCAAAAATAAATATTAGAGTATTATTTCACAGTATATACAACATATAGATATAACAGTGCAAAAAATGATATGTTTCTATCTGAAGAAGAATGATAAATTAACATTTTATTAAAGCTACTTCTCTAGAGTTTTTAAAATTCTGTGTCATTAAAGTTGCTGAAATTGCAGTTTAAGAAATTTCCATTAATTATGAGTCTAAACAAAGTATATAATTTATTTATCTAAATACGATTAACTATTATTTTAATATGATATATTTCCCTATTCTAGTTACCTGACAGACAAAATATAATCATAAAAACTTCCAGTATTTTAACTACTAAACATGTACAGAACAGAAGCACATTTCGAAATTGAATATTATTAACTAAAAAATGATTAACTGAAATGTCAAATGCATACATTGCTGTTTGAATTGTTTTATATACATTTAAAAGTACATTTAAATAAAGTATTTTGAAAGAAAAAAATATATAATTAATTTATCGATATTATACTACAATACATTAATTAAAATGCAAAATATTTAAGTGTGCAATATTTTAATTATAAGTTTTTTAGGAAGTAATAAATAGTTGGGTTAAATATTTAAATGTTTGTATTTGTAAACATTGGCGAGCTAACAAGAAATTGTCGCCAATAATAACTGTAATTTATTTTAAACACTAACGATCTATGTATACCGTAGGGGAGACCGGTACACACTGGACCTATGTACACAGTGGACCACCCCCTAATATTTTATTTATTTAATTTTTTTTTAAGCTTCTCTTCTATCCTAATAGACAACAGCACTGCAATGATTATTTATAGCCTTCAGAAAATATGTTTAGCTCAGATTGAACTATTTTATCCTGCTTTGTTGTTTTGAGCTTCTAAAAGTAAAATTTTTCATCATCATATTTTTATTTTTTTAGTAATTAAAAATTGTAGATAAATAAAATAAAACAGCTTTTTTGCAAAGCTAAGATACTTGTTTTTATTTTACTTTAAAGTTAATATGTTTAAAAGAAAGCTATAAACAATATTAATATGATTATTTATTGGACTTCAACGTGGGGTACAGTGGATCACCCACTTCTGGGGCACAGTGGTCCACAATCCACTTTGCTCCTGTAATGTAGAATGTTCAAAATATTTAATAATTGCTTATTTTCTATAAAGAAGATTGTTTTAAAGTAGATTTAACTGTAAAATAAGATAAACAAAAATAACTATTTAACATAGTAAGAAATATTTTGTTTTGTATTTACTGCCTTTGATAAATATAACTGTAGTCTAATTGTTGATGATTCTATTCAAGTAAGATTCATGAGATGCAAATTGAATGGAAATCAGTTTATTTCTCCCGAAACTGCAGATGAATCTGCTGTTGATGTCAATGATTTCATAATGTTGCTTTCAGACTCAAAATTATTTCTTGAAAATTCCAGGCTCAATCTTACTCATAAGTACTTTGGAATTTCATTTGCAAACTTTAATGTGCGCTGATTTTTTTGTACTTAAGTAATAACTTCAACTAAATTGCAATTGTTCCTGTATTAATCTGTTATTATTTTCAAAATATAATAATTTTTTTTTGTTTTTGTTTCAAAATTTATATTACTATGTTATTTTGCGGCTGAAGGGGCAACAAAAAAAATTAGATTTTATGAAAAATAGATTTATATTGTATTTTAGATAAAACCTAATAGTGGTCCACTTTACAAGTGCATATAATTTTTTTTTTTTTTTTTTTTTTTTTTTTTTAAATGTATTGAAAACTATGTTGTGAGAAGGTTTAAGGAATATTCAAAAATATTTTCATACAGATCAGTCAGTCTGTTAAAGAGAAAAAAAAATGTTAACTGAAAAAGTGGACCACTGTGTCTCCCCTATATTATTCTTCAGATAAACAGAAGTATGGATGATCAAATTTGGGATAAAACTTTTTAAATAATAAATTCAAATCTTAAAAAGTATATTTTATTTAATAAACAGATAATACTCACTGCACAGAGAAAGGCGTTTGGCCCAGGAACCCATCCATCGCCTCTACACTTGATGATCCATTTTCTTTTTCTTTTTTCATTAGCCTGGAACCTAAACATTCAGCATTTATTCCGGGTGTGATTTTTACAATTTGGAGCAGAAAAATAGCCTATAATTACTATTAAATTATAAAAAAAATCTTTAAACAAACGTTTGGTGGTAGCATAATGGCAGACAGCGAATGACAGCTGCAGGACTTTTAAATATGGCAACCCAAGCTTTGGCACTCGAGGCAATGCTGAACTGAGTTACAATATGGTGGTTATTTTGGGCAACAAGATGAATATGCGTCAGCTATAGGAGCCTTAGACCAAACGGGTGTTAGAACCATTTTCCCTTCATAATCAACCTCTATCTAATGTTCTGTGAATAGATTTTGCAGTGTCACCCCACTTTCTTATTATATAGACAAGCTTGCCTCTTTCCATTTTCATTTCAGTAGTGTTAGTTTGTGACTTGTGAGCACAAGTTTAGTTAAAGAAATAAAAAAAAAAGTTATGGTTACACTACAGATAATTTTTATCTGAAAATGATTAAAAGTGGATGAAAAAGAGATAGTGTATGGGAACATTTTAATGAATTATCAAGTGATGGCAAAAAATTTGCAAAGTGCAAAATTAGCGCTAGCCACCGGACACAGGGCCACTAAATTAAAAAAAAGTGACTATTAAAAAATTGTCAGCGGCCACCTTATGGCCACTTTTCTACAAAGAGAGTAAAACTTTTTGCATTTCATCAAGGATTCTACTTTTACTGGATGAAATATGTTTATATTAACATATTTATTTAGGCTATTTAATTTTAGATTAATACTAATTGAAATTTTAACGAAAGTTTACTGTTTAGAACTCTTAAAAAATAAAAAAAGTGGCCACTTATAAAACTGCTACTACTGGCCACTAATGAAATTTCCCAGTTTTGCCCTTTACCATGTGCAAAGTAATAAAGCAGCCAGAATGAAAAACCATGTGAGGAAAATGCAGTGATGTACCTTCAACTTCTTCTATTTTTTGAAATTGTTTCCTAGCATTGAAACAGAAGAAAAGGCTACTCAAAATGTGGCTGAATCACCTCTTAACCCTTTGAGGGGCGGTGGTATAAATTATATACCACCTAATTTTAATCCGATTCAAACCAGAAACCTTTAATTAAATTTTACTTTTTTAACTTTGACGAGAAAAAGTTGAAAAATTGCTTATTCTTATTTTGAACTAAATTCTTTCCTAAATTCTGGTGGGAATTCAACGTTACAGGATCACAAGAGTCTTGCCCCTGAAAGGGTTAAGATAATTAAAATTATTCAAAAATCTATGAATGTGTTTATGCTCACAAAACAACTCAGAATGAAAAGGATAAAATTCATGAAGCAATTGCCAAATTTTTTTTATGGATCATGGGTGTAAATGTAACATTTCTTTTTCAATTGTAGAAAGTGAACATTTCAAAAATATGGTTCAATTACTTAGACCAGGATAAGGATACAAAACACCTACACAGGGTGCATTCACCCTGTAATTCCTATAATTCCTAAAATTTTCTAATCCCCCTAAAATTCTACTAAAATTTTTCTTGTTTCCCTAAAATTTGCTCTGATAACTATTTTCGTTTACAAATGACTGGTAAACAAAGTTAGTTTTGCTTTGTATCATGATCGCCAAAGCTGATTCTTGTTAGACATTTCCATTGGTTGTTTAAAAGTAAGTGTTAAACAACAGCAAAGAAATAAAGTATCATAACTTAGTTTAATTAAAACTGCACTTGTTTTACCTCATGACAATGCTGATCCTAAGAGGGGATTTTCTATAAACAATTGTATGCAAAAATGTGGTTTCAATGAACATACGATAAAAAGTTTGAAATTTGTAAAAGATGCTGTTAAAAAATATGGAGGTGTGAGTAAAGTACTTATTTCAACTTCCTTGTTAAATGATATTAAGAATTCACATAAAGCTTATCAGCAGTATACATGAAAAACAGAAAGGAAAAGAAGAAAAGATCAGAGATTGAAATGGAGAAAGCCCAGATTTTAAAGAGAATTAAATGTGAAACAAATAAAATCAAAACTTATTTTCTATGATACAATACAGTCAGCATTTTATTTACTTATTTTTTGAATATTCTTTGTATTTAATTTATTTTCTTTGCCAGGGTTGATAAAAATCACAATAAAAAAAAAAAAAAAAAAAAAAAAAAATCTGATTTTTTTTATTTAAATCAGATTTTTTTTGATTTAAATAAGATTTTTTTTATTAATATTTGTGTACTGTGCAAGTATTAATTCATTTTCTCTGCATAGATTTACACATTTCTATTAATTTTATTACAGTTCCTAGATAAAAATTCAAAATAAAAAAAAAAGATTGTTGCAAACAAATTCGGATTTACTATCATATTTTTCTACTATTAAATTGTTATAGATAAGATATACCTATGTGTCTTGTGTGTATAATTTCTAGTTAATTTATTAAATTTTTCATTAAGGTATTACTCCAATAATATACATAATATCTAATCACATAATAAGTGCAGCAAAGAATGCTAAATATATATGTGTATTTCAACCAGAGTTGGGCAATTTTTGCCTAAATGGAAAAAACTGTCCCGGCAAAAATACTTTTTGCCATAATTTTTGCCACTGGCAAAAACTGCTAATATTTTAAAACAGGGTTTTAAGGATTTTATTTAAATTACATTATTTCAATGTTTAAATCCTAATTTTAACAGATTAAAATCAGTGATTTAAATTACAATCGTGATCAACTTCCGTTTTTCCCACTTTTTGCCACTGTCCTGACAAAAATACATTTCTGAAAATACAAAAATATATTTCCAAAATACATTTTTGAAAGGCAAAAAGCCCACCTCATTTCAACAGATTCAGATTCACTGTCATCTTTATCCCATAGACTAAGTTTCTTTGTGTTTTTTTATTTTTGCCACAATCTCTGCCATTTCTACACTACATGGTTTACATATTGCTTTCACACATTTTCCTGATTTTTTTTTTTCCTCCTGTAAAATAAAGCCACATGGGATCTTTCTTTTTGCCAGCCATTTTTCTTATGTATTAATGTATCCTAAAGCTCTCTGTACTGATATTCTTGTCCAACTTGTGTTTCACACTATACTATATTAATGATTACAAAACAGTTACAAGACGCAAAGTAATCGCATAACTAAAAGAACGAAGCTGTGAGCGTTATCCAGCCCTCAGCCAATTTCAGCAATCAATTATGCTTACTTAACAGTAGAAATGACTGTTTAGCTTAGAAATAAGGTATAATAACATATCTTATATTTTCCATTGCAGTAAGCTATGAATTCTAGGGAAGGAAAGGGCAAAGGGATCAGTCACAGGGATTAAATTATTTTCAGCTATAGAAGAAACATGAAACTGGAATTCTATAATTTTGTGTTAGACCAACAGTCTAAATATTTATTATGTTACAATTTAGTCCTTGGATTGATCATATTATATGATCAATACATCCCCCCCCATCAACATAAGGGATACTGAAATTTGCAGGTCTAAGCAACTAAACATAAAACAAACTTTTGCATTGCGTATAATCTACTTTACAAGAAGTAACTCCTAACTGAAAATGCTATGAAATAAACTACTAATATATTAAATATTTTTATATTGAATATATTTAACTTTAACTTCAAGATCTAACTTGCAAAAATGAAGTGATCATCTAGGGAAGATAAAAGTTTTTAAAAATGAGAGAGCATTTATCAGTATTTGTTTTGGGATGCACCATGGATAAATAATATTTTGAATGTAGTGTTGCATTTACTTTTATAAGTTTAAAATAATAATTTTATGAAAGTTTTATTTGAAATTTTTAAAAGGTAATTTTAATCTGACATGAATTGACATTTATTTGAACATGATTAATTAATTTAATCCTTATTCAGCTTGTAAATATCAATGTTAAAAATACGGATTTAAATCAAAGATTTTTTTTAAAAAATCATTTGATTTAAATCAAACAACCCTGGGTACAATACAGCATATTATGGATATTTCATTGTCTTTTTTTTTTAACAATTGAATATTCTTTGTATTTCATTTAACTATGCCTTTGAAACAGGACCATGCAAAGAGAAAACTGCACCCGGGGCAAAGTTAAGTTTGGCGCCCCCCCCCCCCCTCCCCCCCTTCTTTTTTGTGACAGGTAACACAAAACTGATAAGTAGAACAGAAATAAATTCTATTGAATAAACATTTCGAGTTTATTTTGGAACTTTAAAAGGTTTAATTTTAATTCAGAAATTGCAAACAACTAAATAGCATAAGAGAAAATTGCACTTATGTATTTGGAGAGTACATGATATTTTTCGACAGAAAAAAAAAAGAATGACGAAGAGAGAAAAAGAAATTCCCCAGAAAATGATCGATGACCAAAAAATGAATAAATAAATAAATTAAACCGTGGTTGGTAGTATAAATTTGGCGCCCCCTCAATTTCCGCGCCCGGGGCGAAGGCCCTCTTCGCATGGCCCTGCTTTGAAATGTTAAAAAGGATCAGGGTCCATAAGCCGTGTTTTTGGCCCATGAAATAAAATTAAAATTCAATTTTGTTATACTGACGTAATTATTTCAATTTTTAATATTAGAAAGCTTATCCTGTACGATTTCAACAATATTTTTTTTGCATTTTGTTCAGATTTATATAACTTACACAAGCTCAAAGTTCGTATTATTCGCAGTTTTTGATGAAAAATATGCAATTTCTCCTAATTTTACCTCAATTTTTAATATATTTTTTAAATATTTCACTATGAGCGCAGCTTTGCATCACTTTTATTTTTACATGTATTGTACATTTTGATGTATTTTATAGTATATGTAAAGAAGAAAGTTTTGCACGATTGCACTCCTATAAATAATTGAGGTGAAATTAGGAGAAATTGCATATTTTTCATCAAAAACTATGAATAATACGAACTTTGAGCTTGTGTAAGTCATATAAATTCGAACAAAATGCAAAAACTATCGTTGAAATTGTACAGGATAAACCTTCTAATATTAATAAGTGAAATAATTAAGTCAGTATAACAAAATCAAATTTTAGTCTTATTTCATGGGCCAAAAACATGGCTTATGGACCCTGATCTTTTAGCAAGAAATACATTTAGCCTCTGCCAAATTTAAATAAATTTGTTTTTCATTCAAATATACAAAATTCAAGTATTTAAAAAAAGTTTTTTGTGAAAATACTGCACATGATTGCAAGAAATCATATAAAATTTATTAAAGAAACATCTTATAAAGTTGTTAGATATAGAAAAATTAAGGTAACATAATTTCTTTACTTTATTGTTGTTATTATTATTTGCTTTGTATTTGAGACATTTTTAGAATATTTTAATGTTTACTTTAAAATTTTGAACATGACAAATTTTAATCAAGAATTTTCTAAAAATTTATTTGCTGTGTTTCTTAAATTAAATTACTTGTGCATTGAAAAATCACCGGGGATAATGGACATAAATTAGCCCTAAAATATCCCTAAAATTTCATTGTCTAATCCCTAAAATTCCTCCCTAATTTTAAAAAAATATTTGCTGCACCCCTTGCCTACATGAAAATCCCTTGTTAGTGACCTTCTCAACAACATACAAAGTAAAATGGAGAAACAAATGATGAACACTGTTGCAACTTTAGCAATATACAGTAGACTCCTTCAAACCCACACAGCTTGGGACCAGGGGTTGTGTAGATTTTAGAATTTTGTGGATTTCTGGTCACTGTTCTATTTACATTTTTTAAACAGTAATTTGATTGTTGCATTGGAAATTACAATGAATCATTACAATAAGTAAAATATTAAAATAATTAAGTGACATATTAAAATAATTGAAGTAAATTATTAAAATAATAAAAATTAAAAATATTAAAAATAAAGATCAAGTAAATAAAAATTAATGATGCAGTACTAAATATGCATAATAATGATGAAATATTAATCCTCTTTGTTTCATTCAGCTATATTAGTCAATATTACATATGAAATCACGAAAAAAAAAAATCATTAAAGATTAAAACTGAAATTAAATACCAATGCAAAGTGGCTACTTTTACACTGTTTATTTTACTTTAGATATGGAAATAATTTGCATCAGACTCTTAAAATAATGAAATTTTATTTCATGTTTATGCAGATTTAGTAAACAAAAAAGATTGATTAATTAAAAATTGTCTTTGAAAAAAGATTGTGATCGCCACTAATAGCACAATTTTAAATTATTTCTGAAGAAAACTCACATTTTCTTCATGCAAAAGCTCGAGTTTGGGGGTTGGCCAATTTTTGCCTTAGTGGAAAAACCGTCCCGGCAAAAATACTTTTTGCTACAATTTTTGCCACTGGCAAAATCTACTATGGGAAGGGGGGGGGGGGTTACTAATACTAAAACAGGGTTTTTAGTATTTCAATTACATGATTAAAATCAGTGATTTAAATTACAATCTTGATCAACTGTTTCTTTTGTAAATCATTAAAAAATGCATTCTAAAAATTTTTAAATTAAATTTTTAACATCAACAATTAACAATTTTTTTGCACTTCTAAAAATAGTTCAACATTAGCAGATGCTTGTTATTTGTGTTGTTTAGTACAGAATCCTGTTTTGCAAAGTCATATTGCCATAGTCAAAAAAGTTTCATTCAAGCAGTTCTACCATATCATTTAGTCATATTTATTACACCTAAAATACAGAAGGGAATTATTGAATTATAAACAAAAAGAGAAAGCTCAAAAGTTATTGCAAGAAATAGATCCTGACTATGTACATCTTGCTATAAAATTTGACATGAAAGAATCTCCCCAAACTCATACTTTACTTCTAGCGTTGTTGAATCAGTTACAGCTCACAAATAGTGGGAAAGTATTTCATCTGTTTGTGACATATCAAGAATTTTTGTGAACTAATTACTCATTTGCAAATTTGTTGCCCAAGTTCTACTGCTGTTGAAAGAACATTTCTGAATTTTTCTTTTATTCATTCTGGCATCAGAAACACACTTTCTCTAGAAACTTCCACAAAACTTTTAATTTGCTATGCAATGTTAAAAAAAAGACTAATGCAGTAATTTTGTACTTTGTTTAATTTTGAAAGATGGCTTTCTTTAGATGTTTTACTTTAATAAAATAAAAATGTAAATTTGTAGTTTATTTTTATCGTTATGTCATTTATTATTAATTAATTATAAAATACTTTTTAAGTTAAAAAATCTTCAAAAAAAAAAAAAATCATTAAGGTGCAAAATGTAAAGAATGAAAATTGAAATATACAGTGCCATTCTAATTTTATTTTTCCACTCTTCCTTTTTTTTCCATTTTTGCCTAGTTTTTTCCACTGCCCTGGCAAAAATGGTGATATGGTGAATTTTTGCTTTAAATACACTAATTTACATCAGGGTGGGTCTGTCACTTGATATTGTAAGATATCTGTAGGGGGGGGGGGGGGGAAGGGAGGACTTGTCTTTTGATATCGTTATCATTTTTAATCCAACCAAAATTTTCTTTTTCTTTTGTAACTTTTTTTACATCAAAATAGTCTGTTTTTTTTTTAGCTTGTATTTTCATGAAAATACAAAGTTATTATTAAAACTGTTAAATTATTATAAAATTATTTCATTCCAAAATATGAGATACCCCAACTTTTAACATTCATATTCATCTGCCATATGTGCGTATAGAGATGGGAATGCTCGGAAAAAAACCAGAAACTTTTGGAAAAAAACAGTTTTTTTTCCGTAGGTATATTTTTAAATTTTTCCAAATTGGAAAAATTAAAATTTAATTTATAAAATAATACATTCAAAATGTCATTATGGCTGCAGACTGATATTATTTTCATGTTCAGTGTCTCGCATGAAAATGTTAACCATGAAAAATATTATCTGTAAGCAGTTTAGGAAGAACTTCAGTCCTTTAAAGGACCCTTCACAGTTTTTTTTCACCTAAAACATTAGGACCATTCACAAAATTCGGAAAATTTTTCAATCATCATTTTGAATCCTCTAGAAATGTGACAATTTTAGAATAACAAAAACTGTCATAAAACAGCTGAAATCATCGATGAATCTATTATTTAGCTGTATATATGAAGAATCTTATTAAAAATATCTAAATAGGAACCTAAATATAACGATAACTTCTAATTCACAAAATTTTGATAATATTTTTTATCACAATTTCGTAAGATTTTTTTATAAGACAATATTTTTTATACAAAGGTTTACAAAAACAGGATTGCATGAAAAAAAATGTAAGCAGACACATGCAGCTTCTCTGGTTAAAAATGAAAATCCGTGTGAAAAATTATTTTAATAATATCAATAGGTTGAAAATTGAATATAAAAATAGAAACATGCATTTATTTTTATTGGCATAGCTGTGATTTTTCGTGTAATCAGATAATAATCTCCAGAAATATTTAAAAGTTTTTTTCTCCTCTTTTCTTTTTATTTAAAATATAGATTCTAAGACTTGTCTAACTGCTATTTATATATATATATATATAAATGCATAAAAATAAACTTTGCAAAAAAAATGTAAATTTTCTGTAAAAATTTAGTTGAAAACAATTTTTATAAATATTCAAAATTCCACCTGTTTTATAACTTTCATTAAAGAAATATACATACGTATATATATTATTTTGATATTAATAATCTATACTTAAATTAAAACCAAAACTAAATATACGTGAAATGAAAATTCTAATAGTGATAATTTTTTTTTGCAATATTGTAAAATTAGTATGAATTTTTAAGGAATGGAAGATTTAAAAAGGATAACATTTATAATGTCACAACTACAATAATTTGTTTCTTTAAAATGGCGTCATTTATATACTATGGCGTCATATACAATAGTACGATGTTGACTTGAGGTGATATTTAATGCAACTTAAATTGGCTTTCAAACTGCAGTGATATTGGTTGAAACTCATAAGATTTTTTTTTTGTTGTTGTTTTTAAAATTTTCTTTACTGGTAATTAAAGAAATGCAACTGAAAAATCATTTCAACAGAGACATGATATATTACAAACAATGATGCTAAATTAAGCAAGAAAAGCTACTATGAAATTCTGAGATTGAAAGGCTAAACTTTTAAAATTTGACTTCTTTTTTGTAATATATTCATGTAAAGTGAAAAAAAAAATATTTTTTAGTATGCAGAAATTTTTAAAAAGTTTATTATTTTGTATATTTTAAGAAAATGTGACTTATTTTTGAGAGACATTCGTAAGAAATCAATTTTTCCAGAAAAAAACTCGTTTTTTTCCGCCACTTCAAAATTTCCAGAAATTTTACATCTCTATGTGCGTATAATCTGCTGTTTGAGAAACCAGATGCGAAGTATGTTTGAAATGATATTTATTGTTCTAGTCCTATTATTAAAATAGGACTAGAAAGAAAAGAGAAAGTGTTGTCCACCAGTTTTGTTTATAAAAAATTCTGTTTGCCTCCTCCCCGTGCGGCTTGATGTCAGTTTTATTGGAGGGGATGGAAATATTGGGGGAATAGAAAGGGGAATCTATACTGTCAAAGGTACTCTTTCACACACCCTTTCGCACTCCTGATCGAAGGCAATTGCAAGAAGACAATATTACTGTTGAATGCATTATGCAACAAAAAGCTATTATCAAATACTTTTAAATAGTAACTATTTCTTTTATGTGTTAGATGATATAAAGTTATTTCATATAATAGATATATTTTATTGACTTATTCTCTTCATTTGAATAAGTAAAGTTTGTGAATAATAAATGTAAAACCATATCTGTACATAACTGCAAATATATGTAAAAAAAAAAGTAAGAAAAAACTGTAAAAATAAAAAGTGTTTAGACATTGATAACAATATCATTGTGTGTGTGTGTGGGGGGGGGGGGGGTTCGATGAATGATAACATATGATATTGTAAGGGGGGAGGGGATCTAAAATTACCAAAAAGTTGATATCGTTATACAGTATATCTTTATAACACAGTTCTATATAATGCAATTATCCATATAATGCATAACTTCTCAGGAGTTAATTTTTCTTACACCTAAAAATCGTGACTATTTTCAAAAGTTAAGATTTTTTGTATTCATTTCATTGTAAATATGTACTATTATTTCTTGTTAATCAAAGATCCCACTCCTGATTTCTCAATACTTTCAAAATTTTCCTTTAAACAATCGTGCCCGAAACTTGTAGGATACAAAATTTGACCTAGCCCAATAGTCTTCTCGTTCCCTAAAACTGTATGATACTAAATTTAGTTCAAATCCTCTGATCCGTTTTTAGATAAAAATTGCTTGACCCATAATGACTCATGACCAAAATAACCCACTAATTGAATTTTCTCGAACATGTGACCTAGCCCAACAGTCTTCTTGTGCCGAAAACCATAGGATGCAAAATTTAGTCTAAATAGTCTGAGCTGTTTTTTAGATAAAATTAGTTTGACCCACAATGTCCCAAAAATGACCCACTAATCGAATTTTCTCAGACATGTGACCTAGTGCAATGATTTTCTCGTGCCCGAAACTCGTAGGATACAAAATTTCATCAAAATTGTTAGAGCCGTTCTTTAGATAAAATTTACTTGATCCGCGTTGAACCAAAAATGACCCACTAATCAAAAGTTCTCGAACATGTGACCCTGCCCAGTAGTCTTCTCGTGCCCGAAAATGGTAGGATACAAAATTTACTCAAAATTGTTTGAACCATTTTTTATATACAATTAGCTTGACCCTGACCCATGGTGACCCAAAATGACCCACTAATCCAATTTTCTCAAACATGTGACCTAGCCCAATGGTTTTCTGGTGCCCAAAACGGTAGGATGCAAAATTTTGTCAAAGTTGTTAGACACAACAAACACATACAAGATTTGCTCGTATTAAAATATATGATAAAAGATATTAGAGACATAATTGTAAACTACTTTTAAATAATTGTATTAAAATATGGATTAATTTTCTTTCAGTTCGGGTTTGAATATTTTGCTTTTAGGTAGTTTGACAAAAAAAAAAAAAAGAAAAAAATGTTAGGTTTTTGGTTGATTTTAAGCAGAATTTTTGGGTTTGGCTTGGGTACAACCTGACCTGCACAGAATTCTAGCTGACACTGACCATTCCTATACCTTCATTTTTGTCATCTTAACTAGCTTCAGTATACATATATCTGATTTAACTTTTGGCATGCATTATGTAAGAAAAGTTAAAGATCAGAAGTGAATGATGTGAATGGTTTTTATCTTTTAATTTTAAATAACTGAAATTTTCCCTCTATTAAATTAAACCCTCTTAAGGGTTTAATCTTTGCCTGTAATAATTTACAAATTGTCATTAGAAAATTTCCAAGTCTTGCAATTGATTATTGTAAGCAATAATTCTTTTTAGTTTTTTATAATTATGCTTTACTTAGTTTTCACTTGTTAATATCAGCAATAGTTTATGTAATCTGATTTTGCAGTTTATACTTTTTTTTAAAATGTAGGTCACTAAGAATAAACTGCCTTCACGAGATATAGATACTTTGACTGATGAACAGTTAGTTGCTACTATAGGACCTCATGGAGAAGTTGAGCTCACTTTAGCTACTGATAACAAGTGTGTATCTACTGATAATGATGCACTTTCATGCAACCCTTTTGCTGGTAAATATATAATTACTTCATGAAGTTTTAAACATAGTACCTAAGTATAATTTTAGAAGAGGTGTTATGTTTAACTAAAAGAAAGTGCCCCTTTTCAGATGTTTAACGATTAAATTATTTAGTTTAAGTTAATGTAACTATGTTGAGTAATTTGTACTGCTTCAATCTTCACATGTACAACTAGATGAAAACCTGTCAAATATGACAGTTAAAAAAAAAAATTAATATTAAACAGGGTAACTACAGATTCTGGAAATTAAGGAATCTGAGGAAATTCAAGGAGACTTATTAATCTAGAAAAGTCAGGGAATTTCGTAAAAGTGCTTGAAAATCAGGAAAATTTGTCTATATGCAAAAATATTTGTTTTTGCATGAGACTGACTTGTTCACAAACAGGTGATATTTAAGCTAATAATAGTACGTGATGAAGAAAAGTAAAATTTTTATATTTTTTTAAAAGATGCACATGATGAGTTTTTGGTATTTAACACAAATTAAGGTGATCAGATGTCCTCATTTTCTGTGGCTTATATTGAAGGTAATTTACCCATTTTTGAAAATTTTTATGATACATTATCATAAGCCGAACAGGTGGCCAGTTTAATCCAATTAGCTATCCTATCAGATATAGATATGTCTTAGAATTGAACATTTTTCAGCAAATGAGGAAATTTTCTGGTTGCCATATATTCATTGGCCAATATATGAAGTTGTTGGACTAAATTTTGAGTTCAGATGTATGAAACTGTGAACGAGTACTTCATCAATATTGTGCAATTTTTATGTTTTTCTCTTGTTTTTTCTCCCAAATCAGGTATTAGCAAGCTAAATTTTGCTAATAAGTGGATAAGTGTGTTATATGAAGAAGCGGCATACTTTCAAAAATACTGTATGTATATCGTTAATAATGGAAATCAAGGAAATCTGATAAAGGTAGTCAGGGAAAAATCAAGGAACTTTTTTGTGCAATTTCTGTAGCCATCTTGTTAAAGGATTTTTCCCTTTATATGTACCTAATAAAATACTTAAAAAATGTCATACATATATAATAAATACACTTCAAAAATAAGCTTTTCTTTTTATGTTCTTTTCCTGGAATTGGAGATTTAAGCAGTGAAAAGTGAACGTGATATCATTGGGTCATTTCAATTTTACATGCAGATTTCTACTTTTATGCTTAAGTGATTTTCATTTTTTACATTTTGACCACAATATACTTGCATTTTGTAGCTGTATAAGGTTTAAAGTAAGGCAGTAATGTTCAGTAAGGTTATCTGAAAGCTGAGCCTTATGTTATTTAAGCTAGCAACTCTATTGAAAGATGTCTATGTGTAAAAATTTCTAATTTCTATTACCGGACACAAAGATGCACTTATCATATATATAAGAACAAGCAGCCAAACAATTCTCTTTACCACTGTGTTTAATAGATGTCTTTTGTCAAGTCAATGCTGCATATTCTGCATTACTTCACTATTGATGCATCTTCCTGTCTTTAAATATTCTTTTGTTTAGTTTCTTTTACTACACATGTTTTATTTTAAACCACTACCATTTATTTATTTTCTATCTGGTTTCCATCAAAATTTTCCTTTAGTGAATGAGTCAGTTCTTCCGGCTGCCACAAGATGGCGTTGCTAGTTTGAATTGATTACATTTCACCTATGCATTTTATGTCATTTTATGGCTCTCGTTTCTTCTGATTCATGCCTGGAAGCCAATAGCTGCTCCATGAATTACATAATATGATGTTTTAAGTATGTATGAATAGTCTACAGGGTGATTACAAATGAATATCCTAACTTTGAAGGGCTTTATTAACAAAAGTATAGAAGATACAGACATTTGTGAAAAAGACATAAAAAAGAAGATTGTGAAATTACTAATGGCAAAAATTTATAAATGTTCAATGTGACCATCAGCAGAAACACGAACAACATCCATTCTGTAGGAGAATTCGTCCCACACGTTTTTTAGCAGGTCGGGTGTTACAGTATCAATATCTGCAGTTATCCTTTTTTTCAGTTCAGCAGTGTTAGCTGGTAGAGGCAGAAAAAACACTTTATCTCAGACATGTTACTTTTCTGCGGAAACACGGAATTCCGCTTTTTCGGCACTGAATTTTATCTTTCCTGAGATCAATGCAAATATGCATTAAAATTTGACTTTTGGGGGGGGGGGGGGGGGGGGGGGCAAGTGGACGAAATACATCCAAAATGTGAGAACGGGCACCGTATTCGTACGCCGCCAAATTGAATTTGTTTTCTCTTTCAAATTTCCACGTTTTCTCCCTTCAACTTACTTTCTGTTTCCCCTGCATGATCGCCCACACCAAAGCAAACAGCGTCAGAATGGGGCAGGGTCATGTGAGATTTCGGGAGAAACGCCGCGAGTCGACTTTCTCCTGCAGCTTCGATCGTTCCGAGTTTCGTCTGGTGCATATCAGCGAATTGCAAGAGAAAAAGAAATTGAAGCTGTGTGAAGCTTTGGTCTTTGGTGAATGGAAAATTCCCTTTTACGAATTGGCAATACTGCTAAGCGCGATTGGCGATTTTTCGTTACTTGACTTCTGTCTGATACAACACATGAAAATTTTTTGTGGATTGTTGCTTGCATCGTGTTGATTTCTGCTTAGTTTTTTTTTTTTATGTTTTTTTAAAAAATTTTTGTGTAGTCTAGTGAATAGAATGGCGAATGTTATTACTGATATTGCAAAATCCCGTGATATTGATAAGGAGGAAAGAAACAAATTTCGATGTGAATGGCTTACAAAAACAGTCACGGTAAAACTTGAAGAAAGAGTTTCTGACGTGATAGTTGGAGATACCATACAAAAAGTTGATGTGAGTGGCAAAACAATTTGTAGTCTCTGTTCTGATCTCCAGTATTACGGTAAAAGAGGATTTTCTGCAATATCCGACCACTTAAAAAATTAAAAAAGCATGCAGAGAAAGTTTTTTTTAAAGATGACAACTATTCTTTGCCAAGTAGTTTTTTCCCTTGTAATCCATCAACATCTTCAGGTTCATCATCATCAGTCACAAATACTGCTCCAACTAAAGTTAATGTCCCCATCTGTGACAGAATATCAAATTCAGAGGCTTTAATTTTAGGTGTTCTTGCAGAACATAATTTGCCATTTACCATGGCTCCTGTTCTAGTTGAAGTTGGAAAAATGCTAGCCGAAGATAAAAAAAACACTAAATCACCTCTCATTAAAAATAAATTGTGCAGCCTACAAAATGAGATATGGTGTTGCAAAAACATTTTTTCAAGAAACTCTGTCAAATTTACAACAATTTTTTTTAATTTTGATAATAATGAACTTGTTTTTTTGTTTACTTTATGCAATTAACATTTCTCTAATTGGACATGCAAATTTAAATGTGTAAGTTATAAAAAAAATTACATATTTAAATTTGCATGACCAATTATATTAGTATAACTTTATTGGTTGGGGGGAGGGGGGGTTGCGTGAGGGCGTAAAAGTTCAGCTTTTTTTCTGGTGGGCTTGTACCATATCTGTTATCTTTTATGTATCCCCAAAGAAAAAAATCGCACAGGGTTAAGTCCGGGCATCGTGGGGGCCACTGATGAAGAGCAGGGTCAAAATCTGTTCTGCAACCAATCCACGATTGCGGCAGTTGCTTGTTCAAAAATTCTCACACAGAAAGGTGCCAATGGGGTGGTACACCATCCTGTCGGATGAACTCTCAATGGAACATGTCGGCTCACTTTCAACCTGCCGCTCGCTGTGCCATCTCTCACCTAAAAAATGAGCCTTTACATTTATGAAACTTCATAACTTTCACTCACTTTGATGTGTGAAATGAAACACTACCTTTTATTGTTCAGAAGATATAGCCCTTCAAAGTTGGGATATGCATTTGTAATCACCCTGTATAACGTACTCCAGTTCGTATACAGATTGTCTTCTTTTCTCTTTTGGACATGTTACTGTTCATGTGGATGTCTTTTTAACTTTCTCAAATAGAGTAATGAAATATTAATGAATTTGTGGCAGTGTTTTTAAACTAAATTCTTTCTGTTTTTATTACATAGCCTAATAGTAAAGTTGACCTTTTAATAATGTTTCTTTGGATGTTTGAACTCTGCTAATGGATTCACTTGTCAGCATACATTCTTCTTTTAAGTCTCCATCTTGAATTCAAAGCCATCAAGTAATTTTCAGCTGAACCTGGAATTGTGAAAGAAGTTCTGTGTTTTGAAAGGGACTGGTTCGAGGTCAGCAGTATGAGCTTTTCATTGGTGACCGATGTTTTTCTTTTTTGCTTTGGATTTAAATGGCCAACATCATGAAGATTCGTCATAGTAGAGTTCAGTTCGGATAAGTCACAGTCTTCTGTTTATTTTATCATACTAAGTAATAGCTAAAGTATTTTTCAAGTTCTTGCTGTGTTTGTTGCCATTCAGTGAAACCGGCAATATGTGTTGAAAAGATTTGACTGCAGCCGTATCGTTTTATCATATTGAAAGGATTGGTCTGTTGCAGTTGTTTTGATTAAATATATAATAGTCACTTTTTGTACGATGGTTCGATTTTTTTTTTTTTTTTTTTCTGGATCGACACTTTTACTCTCACCATTTACATAATTACTCAATCCAATCAATCCATCCATTTGAAGGGGCAAATTCAATCTCAATTTTTTGGCAATTTCCTCAGTCTTTTCCCTAAGAATAGTCTGCTTATAGGAATATTGGCAGATCTAACTTTTTTGAACCGAATTAACAACTTTGCTTCCATAACTTCATATTTCCCTTTTTTATCTTTTTTAATTTTTCGAGATTTATCAGAAGAATTTAAAATAAGATCTCGTTTTGCTACAATTCCATTCAGAGAAGTCATTGGTATGTTCAATTTCTTTGCAATTTCAACTCTTGTCATGTTTGAGTTGCTATCAACTTCTTTCAAAATTTTGGTTTTGTCTTCAATTGACAAGGCTTTTCTTTGCCTTGTCGACAATTTGAAGAAAAATAGAATTTTTTTTCGTGAATTTTCTAGCGAGAAAGATTTGATGTTATATACTGCACACAGACTTTTGAATTGAATGAACCAAACACAACTTTCGTTCATTCCATTCCTGGAAGGGGGTTGGAAGGAATCTATTGTAAAAAAAAGCAACTGGTCAGTTTATAGAATTACCCTTACTACTGTAGGAGCAGACCATTTCTCTGTCCTCCTTTTCAATCACTATTGTTACGATACAGTGACAAGGACTTATCCTCTTTCCACATTCCATCACACTTGTCTGACTGTAACATGTGTGAAAGTGAAATAAAGGTGACCACCATCGTTTTCAGTCCTGAACATTGACCTTTTTTAAGTAGCAAAGAAAGATTTTTTCAGTACAGAAAATAATAATAATCCAAAAGATGAAGTAAGAGTGTTTTGAAAGTAAAATTGGAAGGGAAAGAAAACTTTTTAAGTGGGGAAGAGTTTGGAACTAAACTTTTTAAACAAGTTATTTTTAATATTTGTAAGTATAGGAAAAAAAAATGGGAATCGAAAATATAAACTTCTTAAATGGGAAAACTTCTTAAGCAGGCACTTCTTACACGGTTTTTACCGTATTATAGATGTTTTCAATAAATATTCTAACCTTTTTATTTGCTAATATATATACATATATATACAGAGTTTCCCCCAGACAGTTTCAGTAGGGTGCTGCACCCTGCCTGCCCTTTGGTCTACAAAATTGCACCCTTCTTGCCCCTCAGTAAAAAAAGTGCCCATTCTTCTTTTTGCATTACAAAATTTACTTTCATAGTAAAAATTGACTCAATGTTGTCCTGAAAAGAGTGTCCTGACTTTTAAATATCAAAAGTGGCTTTAAAAACAAAATAATATCTTTAACAATTAAAAAAAGTGCCCTTAAGAATAAAAAAGTGCCCTTTTCTCACCAGTAGCACCCTGCCCTTTTTTAAACCTGGGGGAAACTCTGATATATATATATTAAATATTATGGCATTTATTTTGATTTTAAACCTTGTACATTTCAGAATTGAGAATAGAAAGTAAAATATAGTAAAAGAGAGGAAAATTTGTAATAACAGCATTAATCGGTTAACGCTCAGTGTCTCCATTTTAGGACAGATATAAAATCCTATTTCCAGCACAGTTTTTTCTTTTTGAATCAACCAATTCTGGTTGGGCTGTAATTTTAAAACAAAAGGGTGGAATTCTTAAATTTTTTGCTTAATTTACTCAGAATCATTTATATACTAAAATATGACAAGTAATAATGTAGTTATTGTTATGAATTTGAGCGATAACATGTTAATATGAATGATTATATCATTTCTGAAATATGTTTCTATGCATAAGAATTAGAGAACATTTTCAAATAGTATTTTGTATTTGTAATATAATTAATGAATATACATGGGTCATTCCATGTCAAGTGGCCTAAATTTTGGCATGGTTCCTGCTCGACCCCTTTCAATTTTTATATAATTGATACAGGAAATACATATAGGTATAAGATGGACATCTGCAAACTGTCAGTGTCAGGAGAGAGAGAGGTGCAGAAGCAACCATGGACCACAACAGGAGATAATTATCTATACATTTATCATTGTAAAAAAAAAATATTTGTGTTAAATTTGTTGAAAGACAAGATCTTCGAAGAAGAAATATCGCGTAAAATAAGTTTTTTGAATTTTATTATTTTTCTCCTATATGTAAGAGGCCCAAAATGAAATAAAGTTTTTCTTATAGATTAAGATGTGCTCTTTACAGTGGTATAAACTGTAATCATATCAGGGGTGTCCCTTTTGAGATATACGCTTCTAAAAATTAGGTGGAATTGATGATTTTAATTTTTTAGAAGATTTCACAGCTGAATAAATTAATGAATATTTAAGCAGGAACGAAACAACTCCAGCAGCTCTATGACATCTTCATAAGTAATTAATTGTTAAAGTTACAAACTTTTAAAATATTTTTTTTTTTCAGTAGTTACAGCATGTTAAAGTATGGATAAAATTCATCGCGACAGGCCGTATGGCCTACTTTGAGGCCAATTAATGGCAAAGGTATTGATTTATGAGTTTTAATACTCTAATTACGGTTTTTAGCACAAAAAGTTGTACTAGATCACCAATTTGCAGTAAGTAAGGTTTCTTGTATCATGAGCAATAAGGTGGCAAACTTGGTGATTTCCTCATTTTTTCTTCGACCATGAAATAGTGCGTTTTACAAAAAGACCCCTAGCGCCCCAACTATACTATTTTTGACACTGACAGTTTGCAGATGTCCATCTTATACTTATATGTATGTCCTGTATCAATTATATAAAATTTGAAAGGGGTCGAGTGGGAGCCTCTTGGCCAGTTGACATGGAATGACCCAAATACTAAAAGTAGAACTTTTTTGTATAAATTTCCGCATGTATTGTTTTGGTTTTGTGGAATTTTATCCCCTTTGTTTTTTTTTTTTCATATTTAGGGTGTGAAATTAATTTGTTGTCCCAGGAATTTACACTGCGATGAGAATTTTTAATTAGGAAATAAGGAAATAATTAGAGCCGTGAATTTACTATATACTACCAGATGAAAGGAGTCCAGAGTTGCGTATAGATACATCTTTTATTACATCCAGGTCCGTTGGAGATTGCAATACAAGGCCGGCTAACAATCGCTGGTGGCTAGAGAGGAGGCATAAACAATTTTATATCTTTTGTCTACACAGGGCAAGAGCTCAAATCTGAGTCGAGAACTCTTACAACTTTCTCAGCTCGAATGAAGCATTGGCGAAACAATAGCAATAAAATTAGCCAAAAATATCTATTCTGGCGATACAATATAGTGAGGAGACACATGTGGTTTTTATCCATTAGTATTAAGTGAATGGGATTACGTCAGAGAGGAATTCTGAATTTTTAACGCCAGTCCGATTAAAACCGCATAATGGAACCCGGTAAATGTTTGAGGGAACCCACCCTAAAAGGTTACAATCTAAAACAGGAAGATGTGAGCTAAAATTATCCCAAACAGGCGCCGGTATACCATATATGGCAAGTAGAAGGCCATGGGAATAATAATAAGACGAAATAATTTTTATATGCCGTGAGAAATGATATCAGATGATGATCCGTTAAAATACAGATGTAAAGTGCATCTGTGAACAAAGATTTCTAACTGTTACTAGGCACAAAGCTGTTTCTTTCTTTTTTTTTTTAAAGTAGATGAAAATGTGGTCAGAAGATTTTAACGAGCGAAATAAAATGAGAGCTTACATTTTAGGCAACGGAACTGAGAATAAATAATTTTGTGACCAGACAATAAAATTTCAAGTTAAACAGGAACCATATACTTTAAAGTGGGGGGGGGGGGGCGATTTAACATATAAATTGCATTCTAATATATGAAGTTAAATCTCCTTCATATATTATCTCCCCGAAAACCGGAAAAAAAATGTACATGACCTACGTGTGTCTCCTCTCACACAACATAAATCACAAATGAAAATAAACAAATTTTGCAAATAGAACCCTGGATAAAATATATCTATATACTTATAATAGGACATACACATTTTTTTTTTTAATATGCAAATACAAATTTATATCATGTCTCAATAACGTATGCATGCATGTAAGCATGAATAAACCAAATGGGTACCACTTACATTGGAAAAATATTTATATATGAGCTCTGTTTAATCGTTTCTGGATATACTTTTTTTTTTTTTTTGTTTCACTGTTTTTTTTTTTTTAAGTGCACACTCTTTATTACTTTCAATCAATTTCCAGAAACCTTAAAATATTCATACTTGAAATTTCATATTCAAGAATTAGCAACTTTTTTTTTCTCCTTCATATAGGGTATTCAAAGGTCACAACCCCCCCCCCCCCCCCTAAAAAAATTCCTTGTTTCTTTAACATTTCATTTATTTCTTTTCTTGTTTTTGCCCTCCTTTGTCCCTCTCTGTCTATACACTTTATAATTTTTCTTTTGATTTGCCTTACCAGCAACTTCATATTCTGTGAGCATATCAGTTTAACATCAAAGCCATTGGGTCAATATATCTGGGAAAGTTTTATTTAATTTCAATATTATGGAAATTTAACATAAAATTTCTTATTAGTTTTATTGCCAGCGCATCAGTATTTTTTTTACTTGATTGACAAAATTCCATTTTGGTGATTAATTGGATATTTATGTTGCAAATATTATTGATAATTATTGCTTTGTGGGCTCAAAATGTTTATTTAATGCTGATGTTTCTGTTTTAATCAAATCTGACAAGTTATTTTAGCTTTTGTGCAATTTCTGAAAATTTTCATATTAATGACTTTTTTATATTATTTAATGATCTTTTGAGTTATTAAATATATTTTGAGGCTTTGAATTTTGCGTTTGCATATACTATTATGCCTTTGATAGTCATTTAATTAATATCTTTATTTTTCTCACAAGCTTCCTTTCAGAAGTTTTGTTTCTAATGCACTTGTCGCCTCTCTCTCTCTCCTCCCCCCTCCCCCCCATCCCCTTTTCTTCCTGTGAGTCTGATCTGCTACACTCTGAAATATCCTATTCCTTGGAGGGGAGACAACTGTCTAATTTTTTCCTCATTTAAAATAGATATGTTTTAGTTAATATATAACGAAATAAATACTTGTAACATAAATTCATTTAGTCACTTAGTGTGTATTTTTATTTAGTGTGAATGTTTAATTTTTCCTTGCCTGTTTATGTATGACTATAAATCAATTGTGTATTTTTCTAAAAATATATATATATATTCTAAATAATATCTTTAAATTTTAGATGCAGGTTTAAAACATGTCATTTAATACTAATAAGCATTTTTAATTTTCTCAACAAGAACGAAAAATCATGCGTCAAGCATAGATTATGTAGCACTTTCCAACGCTTCCAAAATAATTTTACAAATCATACCGTTTAATAAGCTAAAAGATAACTTCTAAGTAAACAATTTGGAAAACGCATAACATATTTAAAAACATAATTTCAGGAATTTCCAACATATACAATATTCTGAAAAATATCCGAATACTTTTATTCAGCCCTGTATGGGATCTATAGAATTGTATATATACTACATAGGATGCTAAATTTTAGTTCAGTTAGGAAACGCGTAGCACAGTTTAAAATTCTCCGTCTGGAGTTTGTCAATAAACAGAAATGTGTTCGCGAACTTTTGTGCTGCCCTGTATAGGATCTACAGAATTTATACACATCACGTAATAGACAAAAAGCAAGTTAACATTAAAATCGCGTTCAGTAACTTAAAACGCACTTCCAGGAATTATTGTTAACAGACAGTAGATAATTCTTTTGCGTGTCCCTGTAAATGAACGATGACTGCTAAACACACAATATTCCGTAGTAAGTCTCTTGTCATGCACCTTAGTGATCTATATAAATTTCAATGCGTTTAAAATAGTGAAACATTATTTAAATAAACCGCAGACGATTTTTCTCCATAGACGTAATGTAACGGAATTATTTTTACTGTCCCTGTAAAGTAACTATAAGTGCTATGCACACCCTGTTCCATATTAAGCTTCTTCTAATGCACCTTAGTGATATATATAAATTTCAATGCGTTTAAAATAGTGAAACATTATTTAAATAAACCGCAAATGATTTTTCCCCATAGACCGCAATGTAACGGAATTCTTTTGAGTGTCCCTGTAAAAAAACTATAAGTGCTACACACTTCCGTTGAAATAGGGAACATTCTATAGATAACGACAATAACATATAAAAATTGCAGAGCAATCCGAGCATATTTACGGGAGTTAGAGCACGGACAGACGGCAGACGGCCAGACAAACCGAAGTCATAAGCACTTTTCAACTAGGTTGGAAAGTGCTAAAAAGAAGTGAATTTAAAAAATAATTACTGAAGCAATTTAAAAGTCATAGAAAAATAGTTAATATTTTCCTTTATATCTTCTGAAATATTATAGTTGCATTCCTAGTTTTAGATAGTTCTAGAGAAACAGGTTAGCTAGACATACAAGCTTGAAAAAATTTCAACTTCCTAGCTTTAATAAATTTTATGAAAAGTGTATGTAGATATGGTAAAAAATGATGATAAAATATTTCATTATGAGGAAATTGAAAAAAAAAAAAAAAATACAGATCTATGCATGCTGTTGTTTGCTTTCAAACTTAAAGGCTCCTTTTAGGGGTTTATGCCGGGCATCCCTTCTTATCATTGACCATAGCTAATTTTTAAACAGTTAGTTTTAGAAGTAAGTTCCAATTGCAAAAATGTTTCAAATTTTGTTCTTCTTCATATAGAAATCCATTTACATGAAAATAGTAATTTGTATACAGTTTTTAGGTCCTATGGGTTATACTTAGAAACATTTTATCCATACTCTAACAAATAAAGAAGTAATTCCATTTTTGCATGAACGAAATTTACTGAGTTATAATACTTTGAATTTTTTGAATGTTTGGCATTTTCTGGCACTTAAAACACATTCTTCCGTTTTTATGAAGCTATATAAAGTGTTTCTGGAATTGTCTTAGTCTGTTTTATTTATTAAGCATAAAATAAAAAAAATTCTTTTTTAGTCATGCAAAAATGAATAAATAGTTACTTCTAAGTATATATTTATTATTCTTTTAGGCCTTCATCATGGCTCAGTCTCATCATCCTCAAAACAAGAAAATCCATTGCTTCTTATAGGTAGATTGAGAAAATCAGAAAACTCACAATCTTCTTGTAAATCAAGAAATATTTATGAGAATGTGCAAATAGCTATGGAACAAGATAAAAAAAAGATTGTATTATTATCTGGAGAAAGTGGGGATGTGCAAGGAAGTAATTGCAGCTGTTTGTCGGTTATGAGTCCTTTTGATGAAAAGGCTGAGTGGGCTGAAATTGCTGACATAATGGCATCATTTGGTGGCAGCATTACTCGTGAATCTGTTTTTGCTCAAGATGTTGAATCTCACTTTGCTCAAGCTTTCAAATCAGGTAACATTAAAATGAAATTATTAATACACACACTCACACACATATGTGTTCACTATTCACATATTCCTGATTTGCATTCTTATTCTTTGCTTAAATGAGAGAAATTCATTATTTGTATAAGTGCATATATTTATTACCGTAATTTAGGGAAGAAATGCCGCAGTAAAAAAAAAATATTTTGCCCTATTAACGTGGCAATAGGTACACAAAAATAACATAAATACGGCTAAATTAACGGAATTATTAAAATAACTAATTATCTAAAAATGTGTAGAATTAAAATATTTACAAAGTGGGATTGATTATCCGAAACTCCAAAATCCAGAAAGAACCGAAATTCGGACTTTTATCATGAAACATTTAAAAAAAAACTGTTCTGATCTGTTTTTTTCTTTATTTTAAATCTTAATATATATACAGTAAAAGCTCAACTAACCGGCGTGCTTGGGAAGCACCGATGTCCGGATACTTGAAAAGTCAAGATAGTTGAGCACTAAAAAATCTGCCATGAAAGAAGGGAAGAGTGCATCAATGTAACAGTGAAAAGGGAAACTGATTTTTTGGCCTATTTTCTTGTCATCGGGAAGTCGATAAAATAATTCTTTTATTATTATTAAATTTGCATTTGATAAAGTTAATTTTGACGAATTAAAAAGAAAGATAAACAATATTTTGTGTTAGGATATTATTTCATAACAATATTTTGTGTTAGGATATTATTTCAAATTTATTTATTAATCTTTTATAACGCTACATTATTTATAATTAGACATTTCAAAGATTTTAGTTTAGGACAAAGATGATTAACAGATGCTTCTCTTACTTCATGTGCTAAAAAAGTAAACATCAAAATAGGAAATAACAAAACTTACTCCGGCAAGAAAAGGTGCAACAAGTCACCATAATAATGAGTCCTTTCTGCATGGCTAAGAACGTTATCAGATGCAAGCTGTAACGTCCGATTTCGCCTCCTCTCAGATCACAATAAAAACAAATTTGTTGTCAGCACTTCTCTTTTGTGGCTGGGCTTGGTCAGTGGGCTTTTTTTGAGGGGGGTCTAATTTTCTGAAAACATATTGTATTTAAATAGAAATTTGGTAAGCGGCCTAATTTATTATCATTTGAATTTGCTGAAAATTTAAATACAATTGGATGATTATAAACAGAGATATCAATTATTATTTTTTAATAATAAGTAAGGAAAAGAAAAGGGTATCATTTCATTACTTCTGTTTGCCGTTTATTCTGCTGAAAAATATTTTCTCGGCAGATGGCTGGAAAGAAAATGTTTGACGTGATAAAAATACAACAATAAAACAAAAACAATAGAGAAACTAACTTACCCCGCAGTATCTTTTTCTTTTTTAATTTCCAGTTAAGTGTATATATTCTAAACATATTCAGTTATAAAATATAATATTCTTGAGTAAATATAGTATTTAAAATATAATATAGTATAAATACCTTAGTAAATATATTTTTTTAAATAATGATTTCTTATTCTTGAGTAAGTAAAATAATAAGAAAAAATAGTTTGGGATAAATAATTTCTCAGCAGTTACTAGGCATTTGATTGCGTTCCTTTCGATGTGTCAGGAATAGTACGAAACGCATGGCATGTCTAAGTCTAATTTCTGTCTGTCTAGTCTGTACAGACTAATGTCTGTCTGTCTGAAAGAAAGTTCTCTTTTTTTTCATGAAGCGTTCTTTTATGAGATGCATTTCCATAGCTTCTTGTGCCAAAGGATTAATTAGTCTTTCTTCTCTCCTCACGTCGTTTTTCCCTTTCTCCTCCTCCTTTTTTTTTGCTGGGAAAAACAGCTGCGGGTGGATGACGCAACATAATTCTGAACAATTATTCTGTACAATCCAGCTGTACTTTTTATTTATGTTATATTTTTATATTTTATAACATTCATTGTCATGAGCATACATAGATTTATTTTAAACCAAATCAGTCGCTGTGATAATTTGAGAATGCTAACAGTAAAGTTCCTAAAATAACAGTAAAAATTTTCACCTGTTTATGGGAAGAGAAAAATAAAGGAGCTCTCAAATTTTTCCGGTTAGTCGAATGCCGGATAATCGAGCTTTTACTGTATATATATATATATATATATATATATATTGTATACATATTGTTACAAAGTTTCATTAACTAGGTTAAGCCATATTTAAGTGAGACGTTTGATAACTGGTGAAAGAAAATAATTCTCGGAAGAATTTTACCGACTAAAAAATGAGATGGCAGAATGAATTCTGCGCCCCTCAACTTTTGGTAACCCCTGTCGCGCTCATCGACCTAACCATTCAGAGTTTTTCGTGGATTTCTTCGAACCTTGCCATAAATATGGGTTAGAATCTTTTAGAAAGACTCCCACGGAGGGCAATCCCCTCTAGGGCCTATATTCCTCGTGTAGATAATCGACCATCATAAAACCAACCAACCAACCAACCAATCAATTTTTGGCACCCGGTGCAAGAGCTCCCCCTCTCCCATTTTGTACGGCCCTGGAGGGAACAGTGCTCTGAAAAAATTATTGCAATGCTAGCAAGAGAATTTCGCATTAATATATATAATAATTTCGTAAAAAAGAATGCCCAAAACAATTATTGAATAAATAATCAAAAATGTTTTAGAAAAATCTTCTCTATGGGTTTGTTGTAAGAACGGGAATTTCAAAATCGCGGATTAATGGGGATTGTTATAACAGATACTTCAAAATGCATTTAGAAAATAAACTTCCAAAATGATTATTGAATAAATAATCAAAACGATTTTAGAAAAATCTTCACTATGGATTTGTCATTAGAACAGGAATTGCAAAATCGTGCATTAACAGGGAATTGTTATAACAGAGGATTCAAAATGCGTTTAAAAATATTGAATAAATAATCAAAAAGATGTTAGAAAAATCTTCACTATAAGTTCGCCGTAAGAACGGGAATTTCATTAACAGAAGATCGTTACAACAAAAGTTGAAAGAAGCAATGACAGCAACATAGTCTTTACTTTCCAATGAATATAATGTAATGTTTTAATGAGTAATATAAAAAAGAAACAAAAGAGTTAAATTTCCATTGCTAATTTCTGAAAACAGCTTTCTTATTCTATGTTTCTACAGTGCAGTGCAATAAAAAGGAATTTCCATTGTGGCTCTCTGTCCCTCCTTAATCCATTCACCATATTTTCCCCCAAAAGGGGACTCGTGTATTGCATTCCTTGGGCACTTTCACTTACCATCGGCAACATCGCTTCGTGATCGAGGCGAAAATTATTCAAAGAAAACAAAGGGATGAGTGAAAAAAAATTCTAAACACTGAATATTTTACACAAAATTTTCATAAACGTCGTATTTTGCAACTTTTAAACTCATAAACGCCGCGGCGTTTCTTCCCTAAATTACGGTAATATATATTTCAGTACAGCTTTGGCATATGCAGGTTGAGTGTGTTCTGATGTGATCGGATAATAATGATAAGTAGAAATCTGAAACTGGGTTTCACAATGAGTGCCAGAGCTAGTCAAAGTGAAGAGATATTCTGGTCTCCCCTCATTATCCCTCAGTGGAGGATGAAACATAGAAATGTCTTATGTGCAAGTACACTTTATGTCAATGGGATGCAAGTATGCACATGTTTTGGTTTGCTTGGTAGAGGGAAAGTCAACTGTTTTGCTTTGTCCAGTTCCAGTGGTATAGTTACTGTTATTTATATGAAAGAATGTTTGGGTTGTTTACAAAAGAGTTGAAGGAATGAATGCGATTGTTTTACATTTGTATGCTCATGCCTGCAGTCTGTGTAACATTTATTTTTATTTTTTTTTCGAAAAAACATTTTGTTGCAATTTTTTTAAACTTTGGCCCCCTGTGGCGGTAAAAGATATAAACAATTTTGTGTAATATTTTGCGAATTTATTTTTATTACCAATGGCAACTTTCACGCACTATTATGTTTTGATTATATAAATTTCGGGTTTTTCGACCCACCCTACTGTTCGTGTCATGGTTCATATGACATCATAAATGTCTTAGTTCTAGATGATTCAAAAAGTAATGTTCCTGAATATTATTTTAGGGAGGGGTCATTTAACGTTGGCCAATATCAAATTTTGATATTAACCAATATCTTTGTGCTACCTGGGAACCTCGGTCTGGCCCAGTATAAAAGTTAAATTTTTGGCTTCAGCCCAGCCCGCTCTGTACAAAAACTCTATTGGCCCGGCATAAAAGATAAAAATTTATCCTGAGCCCCATACACAGGAAAAAGAAATTGAGCTTCAAGCAAACAGACAAAATAATTAAAAGAAAAATAACAAAAAGCAAAACTCATTCTTTCCTTACTGTTAAAAAAATAATTATCTCTCTTGTTAATAGAAAGAATTTGTTCAAATTTTCAGCAAGTTGCAATAAAAGTAAAGTAGGCTGTGTAATAAACTTTTATTAAAAAATAATCAGTTAATATAAAATTAAAGCCCCCCCCCCCCAAAAAAAAAAAAGCAACTGCAAAGCAAAAGGCGAGAATTATCTGTTGTTTGTTTATTCAACTCTCTGAAGTCAGAAGTCGTAGAACGTTATCAGAATTAAGATCATCAGCTTTTGATGTATAAGTTTAATACTGTATTTTCTCTGTTTTATTATTGCTCTGGTGACGAAAAGCTGCTTTTAGCAGTAGTCTGAGGAGTTAGCATAAACCTACGTATTTTTTAAATGTTATAATATAAGTATATGATTTATTACACAGCATTTTTCAGTAATATTTCGTTTGTTTACATTTTTTCGGCATGTGCATATATTAAATTTAATGTGTATTTCATCAAACGGGATATCCCCCCCCCCCTTTTAAAAAAGAAAAAAAAAACATGAACGCCACTAGTTATGCTGACATGGTTTTGGCAAAGTCACTATACGATATTCTTTTGTATATATATATATATATTTTTTTTTTTCCAGCATTTTAAGTGAAAATATTTTTATGTATATATTAATAATAATACAATATTTCTTTATATTTAATTACTTGTTTAATTCATTTTTTTGTGTCGTTTAAGTGAAAATATTTATAAATAAATTTGAGTTTCTTGTGTGCGGTGCTTATGTGATATATTTAAAAAAATAGATTTTCATAGATGTGGCCCTTACAACGGTACGCCGCTTACTATAGGTGCGGCGGGTATTCCCGAAAATACAGTATGTATGTTTTTTTATACTGGGTTTTAAGGTAACATCAGTTTGTTTTTAAGATAAATATTCGCTTTATTTGATGCAAGAAACACCATGATAAAGTCACTCTTAGGTTGTTATAATATAAAAGTGGTATGAATCGCAATATTTGTATTTTATTGAGGAAAATAATTCGATCCTTAATGGGTTAATTTGCAAAATAATAAGTTTTATTTGTTAAACTATTCAATTCCAAAGCAACATAGTCTTATAAATAGAAAATACTAAAAAATTGTATGTGATTAAACATAGTTATTTGGATAGAGATATCATTTGGGAAGGATAGACATGTCCCATCCCTCCCTTAGAGCAACATTTAAAAAAAATAGGCATTTACAAAAAGCATGTGGCTTTTAGTCTTAAGTTAACTGTTCATTCATAAAATATGTATTGTTGAGTTTACAAAACATGAAAAACAATTAAGTTAGCAACAAGGAATGAGACTGAAAATTTACATAAAAAATCTGAGTAGTTAGTTACTTTTGGTATGGTAAAGTAGTCTTTTTAATTCACAAACTCATAGGTGCTTGCAACTAAAAAGATTTTCAGCAACAAGTATGATGCAATGATTATTCTGTCTGGTGAAAGAGTCATAAATTAAAAATAAAGCATATTTTAAGCATTACTGCTAATGTCCCATCCCTCCCTAATCTCCCCTATATAGATTGAAAAGTATTTGTAAATTTTATTATTTGGGCTTTTTAAAATCTGGCAACAGTAGGTAAAAAAAATCGGCTATTTCAAATTATGAATTAAATCTTTATTCAGCTAATGAAATTTTGAATAAAAGATCGTACAAACTCTACAAAATTAGTCGACTTAAAAAAAATTATTGGACTTTGCACACTACAATCTAGTCAAGTATGTGCCTGCAAAAAATGGTTAAATTGCTACGTATAGTTTTTGATCCTATAAAGCTTATATAACTGAAATAAATTGACCAATTTCAACATTAAATAGTGCTTAAAATAATTCTTAGATTTAAAAACTGTGTTTCAGTGTGTCATACATATCTCTACAAAACTACTAATTTCATGTTTCTATATGTAATACTTTATTTAATATAAGTCGAGAAAGAGCACTGGTTATTTTTTTTAGAATACAGAGAAATGTCGTTATAATTCTTTTTTATTTCAAAAGTGCATCATCAGTTAAGTGTGCCTATCAAGCAAAAGTAATATTTTATTTTAAATGAAATGCGAAACAACATTGCAAATATGGCTTAATTGCCTTTTATTTTAGCAATATACAGATTTTAATATTTAATATATATTTTTTTTTACTCAAATTTGTTTTAAAAAATATTTATTATTCCAAAAAACACATTTCCTTGAGATCAATTTACATGTTGAAGTTTTGATTTTCTATGCTGCCTATCCACTACCTGCACCTCCCCCCCCCCCTTCAAAAAATAGGCATTTATTTCAGGTACATTCTTCTTTAAAACAATATAATTTATTAAAAAAATCTTAATATTTACAATCTCAAAAAAAATTCTGGAACACGAATTAGTTATTTTTCTTTTCTCTATGCTACTTTACAAATTTCAAGACAGCATTCTAAGAAAAATAAATGTTATTTCGTGACAGATATACAAATTTCTCTATTTTTTGCCGCAATCGATTGACAAATTTAGCTATTTTTTTTCATGCGATCAATGAACGAATTTCGCTATTTTTTTTCCCAATGATTGACTGAATAGTTTCGGGATTTTTTTCGCAACTGACTGACGAATTTCGGGATATTTTCCTGCTACTGATTGCTGAATTTTACAGTTTTTTCTTTTGACCAATAAGAGACTTTTGGGGGGGGGGGGGGGTTCTTTCATGACAGATATACAAATTTCTATACTTTTTGCCGCAATCGATTGACAAATTTAGCGAATTTTCTTATGCGATCAATGGACGAATTTTGCTAATTTTTTCTCATGACTGACTGAATAGTTTCGTGATTTTTCCCACAATTGACTGACAAATTTCGCGATATTTTCCTGCTACCGATTGCTGAATTTTACAGTTTTTTCTTTTGACCAATAAGAGACTTTTGTGGTTTGGGGGGGGGGTCCTGCGACCAATAGGCAAATTTCCTGATTTTTTTTCGCATCTTAATGGCAAAAGTTACGGGGGGGGGGGGGGGGGGGGAATTTCGAGATTTTTAACATGCAACCGATTCACGAATTTCGCAATTTTTTCTAGCGACCAAGTAACAAATTTTGCGATATTTTCCCGCGACCTTCGAGATTTTTAACATGCAACCGATTCACGAATTTCGCAATTTTTTCTAGCGACGAAGTAACAAATTTTGCGATATTTTCCCGTGACCAATAGATTAATTTTGCGATACTTTTCTGCGACCAATAGATGAATTTTGCAATATTTTCTTGCGACCGATAGACGAATTTTGCAATATTTTCTCGCGACCAATAGATGAATTTTACGATATTTTCCCACAACCTTTTGGTGAAATTCGCAACAGCAAATTTTTGTGAACCCAAAATAATCAGGGCAGATTTTTCAGCTATATAAAAATGGGCAAGGCACATTTACAACTATAAAAAAACGGGCAGGGTGCTGCGTCCTCTCGAAAACACCTAGAGGAAACACTATAATCTTGTGCCTGCAAGAACTCTCGCACTTAAAGGTGATAACTGCCATGGTGGAAAGCATTCTAAAGATCGCCTCACTGTTTTACCTTGTACAAATGCTGATGGTAGTGATAAGAGGATTCCTTTAGTCATAGGAAAGTCACTGAAGCCAAGATGTTTTAAAAATGTTAAAACATTGCTACTATGTTATGAAGCCAATACCAAAGCTTGGATGACTACAGAAAGTTTTACTGAGTGGCTCAGAAAAATTGATAAAAAAATGAAAAAACAAAAACGTAAAATTTTACTCTTTAGGGATAAGTGTACTGCCCATCCGCAAGAGACTGACTTTTTGCAAAATGTGAAAGTGGTTTTCTTTCCACCGAATTGTACGAGCAATCTACAACCCTTAGACCTCAGAATTATAAAAAAATTAAATGTTCACTACAGAAAGAGATTAATTGAATATGCACTTCAAAACATCAATACAGGACATGGAAAGATAAACATATTTCAGGTAATAAATATGATTTCTCTAGCATGGAACCAAGTCAACTCTGAAACAATCAAGAATTTTTTATTAAAGCACTGTTTCCAGATCCAAAGTTAGGTGAATGTAAAATTAATGATAAAAATGATTTCGACGAAAGAGATGATGCAACTGTGATCATGGATGAGGAAGAATGGAATCTTTTGGGAGCAGAGATTAATTTTGGGGAATATGTGAACTGTGACACAGATATCATGACTTCGGGATTATGCACAGTTGATGTTTTAATAGACGAAAAATTATCTGGTGCTTTTTTTAGCGAATGTGAAGAAGTTACTTCACCTTCCTCTACAGACGCAATGGGCTGTATTGAAAGGCTTAGAGCTTATTTTCTTTGTCAGAACACTAGTGAAAAAACATTTCATGAACTTAATTCAATTTATAGTGCTATAATTAATACTCGGACAATCAGCACATCAGACTATTGTGAAAGATTTTTTAAATCAATGTCTGCATGAACTTAAATCATAGAATTGAAATGCAATGTATATTATACATCAATATTAAAGATATATCAATATGCAATATACACACAATATGGAATATAAAATAAGTATTCAAGATAAACAATAAAGATATGATTTGTTTCACTTTTATGTTAAATGTTTTAATACATATTTTAAAATTCAATTATTGTTTTCAATTTAAAAACTAATATGAAGTAATTTACTATCTCAGAAAAACTTCAAAATTATTGTAAATTTGCATTAGTAGCGTTAAACCTCTAATAATCAAAGTTGTTTAATAATGTTTCATTTTTACGTCAGTCCCTTGAAAGATGTATAAATGGTGCTTTACTGTATTTCCCCACCCCTGTGTATGGTGAAATAGGCAGATTTCTTTTCATAGACTGCAAAATATTTAAATAATAGGAGAGGGGAGGACTTTTGTTGGTTCTACCAAATCTGTACATACATAAGATATTTAAGAATATAATCGAATTAAAGAAAGAAAAAATAAAATAGTTAACTTTTTATTTGTATCTTTAGACCATTTATTATTAACTACTTAAACCAGAAGTATTTATATCACTTAAAATTTTCAACTTATATTTCCACTTTCAATAATTTTATTTATTTTAAATTGATCATAATTATTATGAGACTAGTACTGAAAAATGTAAATTAGGCCAAATATTTAAATATGCTTTAGGTTGTATCTAGCTTTGTTTATGGACTCAGCTAATTAGTTGTTCTTTACCTCAATTCCAAAATAAACTTTCAAAGTCTTTTTTTTAAGTACATTTATTTAGCATATGTAGTATTTATTTATATAATTTCAAGAATTTGTATTAGTTTTTCAATTTGCTTCAAAAATTTCTCATTTGATGCACTTTTTACCACAAAAATGTGATTGCAAAATTAATAACTATACCAATTAATGATTTGTTTTTTAAGAACAATTCTTTAAAAATAACATTTCGCACATTCAACATAGTTCAGTAGAATGTGGAAAATGACAGTAGTTTGATAAAACAAAAACAAACTAGCATCAATAAGAACCTTTTTTAGAGATAAATTTGGCAACCCTGTGCTCCAGTGATATCTGAGCATCCAATCATGTACTGCCTATGGATTAGATCATCCTAGGTTTGAGGCGCCTGTGGTAGGAGTGATATAAAAGAACAACTTGATACAACTAAACATTTAGATAACTATGCATAAGAAACCATATTGCCAGGGACCGATTTAGAAATTTGGGGGCCCTGGGCACAGATGCGTATGGGGGCCCCCTTACACAAACTCTTTGAATAAAAAAATATAATATCGAAAGCAGTACTTATTAAGATAACCACTATTGACTTTGATAATTTCTTTAAAATATTAATTAAAAAATTTAATTTGATAATCATTAATTTACTTTTAAATAATTATTTGATAATTATGAATTTTTAATTGAATTTTATAATAAACTGTGTGGTGCTGATCACCTTTCTCTATGCAAGTCTATATCTGGAATGATAAAGTATGCAAACGCTAATAATAAATTTACCGCAGTACTAAGCTAGAATTATTTAAAATATTAGCATATCCTATTAATCAAAACACTTTTTCTTTCAAATACAAGCTTTGTATGAAAAAAAAACTAAATTTACACAAGTAACTAGCAGAACCACACGGCTTTGTCCATCTTAACCCTGAGGGCCAGGGCCTTACATGTAAAATAAATAAAAATGAAATAATATGGTGATCCCAAAAATGGAGCTCTGTACATTACTGCACAAACATTGTTAAAAGACAATCAGCAAAAAAGGAAGTTACTTTGACATGTCGTAGACAATCTCTGATAAACAGATTTTTCCATTTTAATTTTGTTTTTTGACAGTTAAAACTGTTTTGGCCAATAATTGAAAAAACTTTAATAGCATTTGGGGGCCCCTGAAAATCGGGGGCCCTGGGCCCGTGCCCCGAATGCCCTGTCGTAAATCAGGCACTGCATATTGCATTTTGCATTGTATATATTTTTAATGTTACGTGGTTTTAAAAGCCATAAAAATTGTACGTTTGGCATGTAGGATTTTGTGTATTATTTAACATGCAAGACAAGAGTAAACTTATATTTGTTATATTTTAACACCTTTGCAACAAGCATTCTCTACAGAATTTTTAAACTTTTATCACTGCTATTTTCAAAAGAAATTTTTTGCCTTATTTAATTGAAGAAATTCTGTGATTGAGTAAGGCAAAATTTACTATTCCAAATTTCTGGTAAGAATAATCTAGATATGTTATGTCCTCAAAGGGGTTAACCCTTATGCTCCCAGTATTTTTTATGTGTATCAATTGAGATGTCTCTCTTGTGTCCAGCAATGTTTCTTAGCTGAGAGTGTCACTGTTGAGCTTCTACTTAGTATTTTGGCTATGTAAAGAGTAATAAAAAGATATATACGAAAAATCAAAGTATTACAATCAAACTTGAATTTATATGAATTTTTATTATGCATTAAGCTTAATATGTAAAAATACTTGGGCATAGAATGTTCCACTGCATTCAATAGCATTAACCTCTTTGGAACATTTCCTTTTGCTACACTGATAACAAAGGGGTGAATGTTGACTATATTTTAGGTAGCTTTCATTACAAAAAGCTACCTATTGCAGCCGTTCGGAGGAAAACAATTAAAAAAAATTTAGGTATATTTTCACCAATCATGACCCTCAGACCCCCAAACCACCCTCCATCCAAATGTTGATATATATATATATCTGACATATGTCATGCTGTAACTCTCTTATTTATGAACCAATTTGGATGTGACTGAGTATGTGAATAGGACATACCAAGGTCTCGACTGAGTTCATTGGCCAGCTTCATCCTCCATCTTGTTTCAAAATGGCGGCCATTTAAAATTTTTTAATTTTTTAAAAATTCAAAAAGGTGTACAAAAAAAAATATAAATTGAAAAAATTGTTTGTGTTAAGTCTTAGAACGTGATACAAGAATTCTGGAACATTTTTTGTTTTTGCTATATCTTAAGAAATGGCTAAGATATGGCAGTTTGAGATTCTAGGATGGCTAAGATTATGAAACAATCTGATATTTGTTATGCTGTAACTCTTGTATTTATGAACCGATATGAATGTGACTGATCATGTGTACAGAACATACCAAGTTCGTTGGCCAACTTCATGCGCCATCTTGTTTCAAAATGGCGGCAAGTTAATTTTTTTAAATTTTTAAAAAAATAACAAAAAGATGTATAAAAATTTATAAATTGAAAAAGTTGTTTCTGTTAAGTGTTAGATCATGATACAAGGATTCTGGAACATTTTTTGTTTTGGTTTTATCTTAAAAAATGGCAGAGATATGACAGTTTGAAATTCTAGGGTGGCTGACATTTTGAAACAATCTAATTTTTGTCATGCTGAAATTTGCATTCAAATTCAGTATTAATGAAAACCGGGATTGAATTTTCTATAATGGAGTTCCAATCAATTTAGTTTTGGGTGTTTGAGTAAAATGAGTTGAATTTTTAAAAACATGGACTATGAAAGCTACCCTTTCCTCCCGGTATAGGCTGGAAGGAATTTTTTTTCATCCATTGGTATTCTGTTTTATTTTTTTCCCTTGCTCTGTGGGCATATGATTTTGTCATGGCTTGTCCAAAGAATGATAAGTTTAAGAAATTCTTCTGAAACATATGTATGTTATCTGTTGCACAATTATTCAAGAGTTATCATCTGCTCACTAGATAAAATATTATAAAAATGTACAGTTGGTTTCTGATGTGAAAGAGTCTGTTTTCTGTCAAACGATTATATCTATAGCATGGTTATTTCTTTCTTGTTAATAAACTTATCAATATTTACATGTGCTACACTCCAAGAAAATTATTTCAGTACTACAATTTATTTATTTTTTTATGGGGGGGGAGGGGAGGTAAAATGTATATTTGTATTTTATGATACATAACAATTAAATTGAGAACCTGTCTTTTTAAAAATTGTTCAGTAACTGATATAATGTATGCACTGGTGAATGAAATATGAAATACTAATAGAAGGTATAGGCGCAGACTCCCAAAATTTGCATGGAGCCAGTGGCTCCTAAACCCAAAAAATCCAGTGGCCACAAATGTGAAACAAACGCATAAAAACAATAGTGTTTATATAGGATTAAAAGCTACCCCAAAAAACTCAGGAATTCAAAGTGTAAAGTAATTTATTTAATATACACACATAAACAAAATTTCAATACTAATTAAGTGTAATATAAATCTTAAATCATGTACAGGCAGAAGATAAAGTTGGGCAAGATACGGTTAAAAAAAATTTTGTATAAGCTAAGCAATTATGACAACAGGGGATATTAGAAAAACAATATTTATTATTTTGATTTTGCCATACAAAAGTTCATATAAAAGAAAATCTGAATGTGTGAGATTATTTTGCACTATAAAAATCAAAACACTTATAAGGAAAATGTTATTTTATTATTATTATCTATAAGAAAAAAAAAAATATTTTTTTTAAATCGCAGACTATATAAAATTATCAGACTGAAACTGTTACGAATAACATTTGCTATTCGAATATATTTAATAGTTTGCTGTGTTAAACAGATAATTCTGAAATGTTATCAAAAGATTATAATAATAAAGTTTATGTATTTTGCTCTCAATCTTTAAAAAAAAAAAAAAAAAAAAAATTCATGATGATGATTGGGGACACCAGAATCTGATCACTTTTAAATCACATGGCGACTAAAACACCAAAAGTTAGTGGCCACAGCAAAAAATTTAATCAACACGTGGCGAATGGCGACCGTGAATCTGCACCTATAATAGAAGGCCTTTTATAAAAGCCTAATTAAATTAAATTGACCAGTTTTTAGGTAGTCCAAAAAAAGACTACCTATGCAAACATTTTAAAATTATTTTATCCAATTTTGTACATATATATATGTGAAATATTTATTGATGAAAATAGTTCTTTTGATTATTTTTGTTTGTTTGTTTCATAGGTTCTGAGGCCTCTCAAAATCTGTACTGTTTTAATAATGTTGAAAAATGGCTTTCTTTTATTGGCTTATCACAATATGATAATCTTCTAATTATAAATGGTTTTGATGATGTTAATTTCTTGGTAAGTGCTTCTTTCTTATTCTTTTGAGGAAATGCAGACTGAACATGGAAATTCATGGTAATTTCTTTTATGCAGGGAGGAAAGATGCTTGATGATGCTGACCTTCAGGAAATTAGCATACAAAATGCTGCTGATAGACAAAAATTGATTGCATCTGCACAGCAATTGCCAGCAGTGCAACCTGTTACCAAGCTTAAAGGAACTGAACATTTCCCTCATTCTGTTGATGAATGGCTAAAATCACTTAACCTTATTGAATATAGTGAGAACTTTTCTAATAACAATATAACTGATATGGATCGAGCTTTAAAATTATGGGAAGTGGAACTAAATACAGTACGTTTACTTTTCTGATGCTATTTACATAATCTGATTCATATTTTATGTCTGATGCTTTAAATTTTCATTTTAGGTATTGAAAATAACTAAATTAGGCCATAGGAAACGTATACTTGCCTCTATTGGTGACAAGCATGTTGAAAATTTCATAGACAGCAAAGAACTTGATCTTTCAAAATTGGTATGCCTTATTTTAATTTAAAATACTTTAACAAGTCCAATAACTATACTATACAGTATAACTTCTTTAATCCTGGAATCAAGGGATCACAGTGATTCCGAACTATAGCTATATCTGGATAACAGAAATTTTGAAACTAGAATGTATTTAGATAAATAATACAAATTAGTGTTCACATTTCTTTTAAAAAAGCAGGACGGATTTGCTGAAAAGGACATTTTTGACAGAATATGTTATATCATACATATTTCTTTCTTCATACATATTTTAATCCTGGAATCATAGGAATCACAGTGATTCCGAATTATAGCTATTTCTGGATAACAGAAATTTTGAAACTAGAATGCATTTAGATAAATACAAATTAGTGTTCACATTTCTTTTTTTTAAAAAGCAGGACGGATTTGCTGAAAAGGGCACTTATATTGAGTAAAGGGGTTTGTTTTATAAAAATTATATAATGATCACATAGTCTAGCAATTAAAATTCAATAAAAATTATGAATGACCAATGGGCACATTCTGTAAGTCCTAAATTCTTGGAGAGCAATTCAAAGAGGGGAGGGGGGCACCCTCTGGATTCACTAGCATACATTATCAAGGTAAGCTGAAATCGTGCTGTATTTTTAAGAATCTCATAAAATAATCTGATTAAAATAACTCCATTTTTTTAATATTCCACTTATGGTAACATGTGCCGTTCTGATAAGATTTTGACATAGAAAATGCATATTGCAATTTGAAAACACAATACAATATGCAGTTGCTGCATCGGTTTTTATACATTGATTTAGAACTTGCAACACTTAAGTCAATCAGAACAACAGAACTTCTGTTTTCAGAAGTCCACGTGATTTCTGGGAGGAAAGGGGGGGGGAGCAGTAGGAGAGGAAAAAGCCAACCCCCCCCCCCCACACACACAACCCTTCTAAAATTTATCAAGTGCAGAAACAGAAATAAATTCCCTTGAATAAATATTTCGCATTTTTTGGAACTTTAAAAGGTTAATTTTAATTCAGAAATTCCCAACAACTAAATAACATAACAGAAAATAAGAAAAAATTGCACTTATTTATTAGAGAAATCATGCTTTGTGAAAGAAAAAAATCATGTGAGAAATTCCCAGACAATGATCGACTGCCAAAAAAAATAAATAAATAAAACTGTATTTGTTGGTATGAATTTCTGTGCCCCCTCAATTTCTGCACCTGGGATGAAGGTTTCCCTTCACCCCTCTCTTCGCACAACCCTGAGAGGATGTAAAGAAGCTACTAGGAAAAAGGGGCAGGACTCTTTTACCATGTCTAAAAAGGACAGGGTGCATCGGCAGTTTAAACAAAAAGGGCAGAGCGCAGCACCCTTTTATAAACATCAAATGGGAACACTAATACAAATATCATGTCATTAATATTGAAGACAAAAATGCAAGCAACTCGATAATTTAAAACTATTAAATAACATTAAGAAATTTCAATTTGAAATGTCCCAAAATATTTTTTTAATTAATGTATATTTTACATGAAATTCACCCATCTGCCATAAATTACAAGAAACAATAACAATAGGATATTTTGAAATAACAATTTCTGATTTATTTATAAATAATACAAATTGCAAAAATGATAGATATGACATGAAAAATATTGCAAATAAAACTAATTTTCTAAAAAAAAATGACACTGTTATAGTAACAGATTTAATTTGCAATTTGACTTGCAATTGTTTGAAAACAAAAAAATCTTTATTATTACATTAACATATTTACAACGATAATATCTATATTGGGCCTGTGCTGTACTTAATTGCTATAGATTTGTTGTGGTGCTTGGCACCATACTCCGTTAGCATTTTCAATCTTTAACATGCCTTCACTCAAAATTTATTTCTATGCGCCCATTTTAGGAATCCTATTGTGATGTAATAATATATTTATTAATGTTTAAATGATTTAGCAGAGTATAATTAAAGGCAATGCAAATATGAAGGGGTTAGAATGACAATGGAGTAAGTCAAAATTTTGAAAAATCTAGATAACCATATTTACTCTATAAAAAATCTTTAAAACTCTATTTAAAAATATATTCTGTCCTATATGTTGCTCTCTAATAAAAATAAGTAAATAATCAATTGTATAAATTACACTCCACTTCTCTCTGAATCTTACGCTTCTCCTTCCTTCCCTCTCTCTCCTCCCAGGATACAAAGTTTAAAATCTTTAAAACTCTTTATTTAAAAAATTGTTGTCTAGTAACAATAAATAAATAATAAACCATTTCAATTATCTCTCTACCCCCAAAATGTCCGTTTCCTCCACTTTGCTAACCCCTATCAAAAAAATGAAAATCTTTAAAATTATTTATAAAAAAAAAAAAATCTGTCCTTTTTGTTGCTCTCTATTAACAATAAATAAATAACAAATCATCTAAATTACAAACTCCTTCCTTCGAAATTCATATTTCTCCCTCATCCCCAAGAATACAATGTTTAAAATTTATAAAACTCTTATGTGAAGACATGTCCTACTTGTTGCCTTCTAGTAAAAATAAATAGATAATTTGTAAAGTTTTCTCTCTACTCCAAAGGTGTCTGCCTCCTCCTCCTCCTCCCCCTCCCACACACACATACAAATTTTAAAATCTTTAACTCTATTTAAAAAAAAAAAACTGCTGTATTTATTTTTCTTTAGTCACAATATTAATGAATAATCAATCATCTAAATTACACGCCTTTCTCCCAAAAGTTCCACTTTCCCCCCTGTCTTCTCACCCAGCAAATAGAAATCTTTAATATTATTATTATTTTTTTAAATACTGATCTATTAGTATTTCTTATTTTGTAGTAAGGTAACTCATCTCATCTTAATCATCTCATATAAGTATCGCTCATCTAAAATCATCATCATTTTTGAAATTTTTGCTCTGTCCTATTCTCCCAAAGAAGAGGAGTGGATTTCTAAATATGTGAGAGGAAAGCAAAAATTGTCATCTTTTTGCAATTTGGCTGTTCTGCCCTGAATCACAAAATGTATATTTTATGTTTTGAAGTAAATATATTCACTAAAATAACTCCCAATCCATTAAAAAAATATCAGCTGTGAGAACAGCAAAACTACGCAAAGACTAAAATCTTCTCTTCTCTGCCCCCCCCCCCCCCTCTCCTCCATCTCTAGAAATGAAGATCTTTAAAATGGAAAATGTGGAACTTCAAGGAGACACTTAGATGATCAGTTATTTATTGTTGCTACAAAGTAACAATACAGCATATCTTTAAAAAATAGTTTTAAAGATTTTAAAGTTTGCGTGCTGGGGAGGGAGGGGGGAGAAGCAGAATTTTTTGGTGTGGGGGGGAGAAGCAATTTAGAAAATTATTTAATTATAGTTGCAAGAAAGTTATAAATAGATAGACCCTTTTTAAAAGACTTTTAAGTATGTACTAGAGGGGGGGGGGGGGACAAAGGAAATAAAGAGGACTTTTTGGATGGGAGGGGGAAATAATGTAGATCGTTATTTAAATATTGTTGGGGAAAAATCACAAATAGAGCAGAAAAAATTAAGAATTGTAAAGATTTTAAATTTTACGAGATACATTTGGAGGGGGAGGATCTTTATGAGATAAGGTTGGGGAGCAGGAGGAGAGAAGCAAATATTTTAAGAGCAGTGGTTAATTTAGGTAGTAGGTTGGAGTTATTTATTTTTAATATAGAGTATTTACTAAGTCTGAAAAGAGGTTTAAAATTAAAAAGTTATAAAGGTTAAACTATGTGTTTTTGGTACCAGAGGGGTGGCAAAAGGGAAAACATTAATTTTGAGGGTAGATTTTGATGATTGATTATTGTTACAATAAAATAAGAAATAAAGAAAAATATTTTAAAAAATGATTTTTTAAAATTGTCCAATTTTTTGTTTTGTTCTTAGGACAGGGGCAGGATTTTAGGGGGGAAGGGGGGATTTATTTTTATTCTATTTATTTGTTTGTTTTTAAATCTGCCAAAATCCATTAGATTTTCATCCCTTTTTAGTGATAAAAACGTCACTAAATTAGTGATAAAAACAGGTTTTTAAATGATTTTTTTAAAAATCTCAATTATAAGCCCCCTCCCAAATTTAACCCTTTTTGATTTTATAAAAGAGGGGGGGGGGGGTTTACAATCTGGATTTTACGGTAAGTATGTGAGCATAAATAAGTACAGTGTAATAAGTTTCTAAATTTGATATCGTTATTTTATAATAAACAAGAACAGTAAAAGATAAAGACTCTTTTGAAAAGGAGTCTGTAAAGATACTTATTTTGCTTGGAAAAATAAATTTATTAGTAATAACTATATGTTTTAAATGATTACATAGTTCATTTTTAGGTAGATTTCGTAAGAAGTACTACCTATTACATTCTCCCCTAAGTTGGAATTTTTGAAAAATTTTTGCAGATCTATGCCGATCATGACTCTCAGATCCCAAAACCCCCCCCCCCCCCCCCCAGTTCAAAACTTTATATATCTATCTATTTATCTATCTATATATTTATCTATCTATATATTTATCTATCTATATATTTATCTATCATTTTTTTATAGACATGATAACTCCAATAATTCTGTGCAAATCCCTTCCAAACTGATACATAAAATCAAGGGGCATAAAATCTCTGTCAAGTTCGCTAATGGACAAAACCAAACAGGGAGAGGCTTTTTGTGAAAACAGAAAAAAACCCATAACGTATTAATTATGATACGTATCGAATCCGTTTAAAGTTATTATTACTTCTAGGAAAAGGGCCGAAAATTTATGTATAACAGATTTTTGATATCATTAAAAATGGCCATTTTAGAAGAAAAAAATTCATAACTTTGTCAATTCACAAGATATCAAATCCTTTTAAATTTATTATAAATCCTCTTAATATTATCTAAAACTTTTATATTGACAAGTTTTTTATAGGACCTAACCTTATAGCAAAAAAAAAAAAAAATTATAAACAAGTTCGATTTAGAAGTGGCCGCTCACAACTGCCTCATCATGGCAAAAGGTCATTTCTTCTGCAATTCCTTACAAACAGGCGTCCCACGGTCTGAGTCTTCGAAATCTACCTGTTCCTGTAGGCTGAGCCGTCAAGGATTTTTTTTTCCTAAACTGAAACGGATGGAGGACAAAATTTTTTGAGGGATTTAGATGATCCTTTTTGTTTTTTAAACGAAAATCCACAGAAATGCAGAAGAAATATCAACCCTGTATCTTTTTTGCTTCTAAATTATTGATAAAAACACATTTTGTAATTTTTTTTTTAATCTTGATTATAAGCCCCTCCCAAATTTAACTGTTTTTGCTTTTCATAATGGTGGCCTTACAATCGGATTTTATGGTATATATAATTCAGTAGACTCCCTTAAATCCACATAGTTTAAAACCAGAGGCTGTGCAGATTTTAGAATTGTATGGATTTCTGGTCACTGTTTTGTTAAAATTTTTTAAACATTAATTTGAATTTAATAATGCACTAAAAATTATAATGAATGCTTAAAATAAAGTAAAAAAATTAAAATAATAAAAGTTACGAAAATTAAAAAAAAAAAAAACATTTAAAATATTAAAAGTAAAGGTCAAGTAAATAATTAATAATGCATAACTAAATACGCATAATGATGATGAGAAATTTTTTTCTTGAATTATTCAGTGCCTTATACTAATAATTCACTACACTAATAATTCACATAAAAATCTTAAAATAACAAAGTTTTATTTCATAAATTATACATAAATTATTTGGTAAAAATATCGTAATCACCACTGATATAAGCACTATCTTGAATTTTTTCAAAAATAAATTTATACTTCTTTCATGAGAAAACATGAGTTGAATCATATTAACCAGAATTACATATTAAAATGTCTACAGAATGATATAAATTTTTTTTAAAAACTTGAATTTTACACCTACATCTTAACTGTAAGTTTCATTGTTTACATCGGAAATTATGTGCGGATTTTAGGTATTTGCAGATTTTAGGGTGGTGGATTTGAGGGAGTCTATTGTGTGTATATATATATATATAGAGAGAGAGAGAGAGTATATAAAATAAAACATTTTGTGAATAACTATTAAATCACATGAAAATTGACAATATATATGAACGAATAATTATAATACAATACAAAAATGTAAATCCAAATGTTTAGAATTCATAATTTGAAAAAATAGAAAAATAAATAAAAGTATGTTGAGAAAAAAATCCTACAAGCAAAATGTGAAAATATAACAAAAAAACAAATGAAAACTTGTATTGTGAAACACGTTATGAAGGACAATAGTCTACAATACAAGTAAATCGTAATTGATTTCTGTTTGAGTAAAATAAGCCATTAAGGCTAATTTATTTTATTCAAATTGCCCAATCAATCACGAGACCATATGTTAAAGAATTAGTTGTAAGAATGGATAAAATCAGAACATTAAAGATGCAATGACAATTACAAGGAAACATTAAAAAATCCTAAACTAATGTAATGCAAAGATTATAATCGAAAATAAAAATAGAGAATCTAACTTACGATTTCACTGTCAACATACCAGCCATTCTATCAATTTTGACGTGCACATGGAATGATCGAATAGTTATAATTACAGTTAACAAATTAAAAGTAATTTTAACAAATTATAAACTAACCATAAAGTATCAATAAATTAATTCCTTTTTAAAGCTATATTTAGTATATATAATGATATAATATATACAGTAGACTCCCTTAAATCTGCATAGCTTAAGACCAGAGGTTGTGCAGATTTTAGAATTTTGTAAATTTCTGGTCAATGTTTTGTTTACATTTCTTTAACTAATTTGAATTTAGTAATGCACTCTAAATTATAATGAATGCTTACAATAAAGTAAAATAATAAAAATTAAGAAAATTAAAAAAATGTATAAAATATTAAAATTAAAGGTCAAGTAAATAATTAATAATGCATAACTAAATATGCATAATAATGATGAAATATTTTTTCTTGTATTATTGAGTGAAACTCGCCTTATAAAGGTTCACTAATAATTCCCATAAAATTTTTTAAATAAGTTTTATTTCATGCTTAGCCATACTTAGTAACCAAAAAAGTTTGATTAATACAGAAATGTATTTTGGTAAAAGATCACAATCGCAACTGAGATCAGCACCATCTTGACTTTTTTCAGAAATAAATTTATACTTCTTTAACATGAGAAGAAAACATGAACATTAAGAAAACATGAGTTCAATCTGTGACAGAGGTCAATGTTGTGTTAGAAGTGGTAGTGTAGAAATTCAATCAATCTGCTCTCATTTAAAACAAAGATGCATTTATTATATTCAAAAAGTCAATAATGTAATACATTTTCTGGATTATTAGAGATTTCACGACGAGATAAAATGGGTTCTTTGTAGCTGACAATCAAGTCCAATTTAGTATTAAGTCCAATTATATCACTACTGAACTCATGGCGCAACAAAGTTTTCAAAAATTCTCTTTAAGGCTTTGGTGGGAGGAGGAAAGAGCTTATGGCAGTTGACGTGCCTAATGGGCGCCTGGTGGCACAGTTCAGTTTTCCCGTAACAGGACCCTTCACAAATTGCTCATAGTGAAGATATGCTTTTGAAATGAAGGGAGATAAGTTTACTTCCTCTCCTAAAGAATCAGGGAAGACTTCTCAATGCTAATACCCAGTTGATAACTTCAACCTCAAAACTGAGTCCTTTTTATAACAGGAACCCTATATAGTTGCCCGTAGCCTTCACTTTCCCTGATGGTGTAACAACTCCAAATTTTAAGTTAAAATTTGTAAAACTAACTCATTAACTGACTAAAAAGTTTCTCCCTACTGTTACATAACTAGTGTTTTTGTTGCACAGAACAAAGGATGTTTCGCCAGCCAGTTGTAGTGCTGAAAAGTGATGTCACAGTGAAGGAGGAGAAAGTATTCTCATAGGAGGAGAAGGTTTCTCGTGATGTCACTGTAACTCGAGTTTCACTATCACCGGAGGTCTCTTTGTGGGGTCTTGAGATACAATGAAAGCTATACCTCTCAGCTTGGTCAGTAGATGTCGCTAAAACTTCAAAATGGAATATGGGGGAAGATAAAGCAGATTGTTTGATATTTAGCAGCCAATTTTTGGACTTCATCTAAAATTTGAGTAAAGTAACTTTTACATGGGAAACCGTATGGTGGTTTCTGAGCTGTATACAGGGGTTTTGAGTGAGATATTGTGGATTTCTCACAAATCATATTAACCAGAATTACATTTTTAAATGTATACAGAATGATATAAAAATTTAAAAAACTTTATTTTTTCACTTACATCTTAACTGTAGGTTTTATTGTTTACATTTAAAACAATGTGCAGATTTTAGGGTGACAGATTTGAGGGAGTTTACTCTATAATATATAATGATCACCCAATTAATGTACAAAAAGGGTAAATAATAAATAATTTAATTTGTGATATTCATAATAACAACAGTGCTGCCCTCTATGGATAAAAGTGAAACTTAAAAATACACAATTAATGTATTATGACAAAAATGTAAGGATATAAATTTAGAAATAAGTATATAGCCAAAAGGATTGATCATAAAGCTAAGTTATTAATTAAAAAAAATTAAATTAATCCCATATTAATAATTGAAAAAATTACCCAAAACCAATTTGGTAACAGATGAATGGAAGATACTGGAAATTACAATGAAATGATGTTGTTAATTCATACCTTGCATGATGCTGCCCTCTATAGTTTTAAATATTAAAACTTTATTAATTTATATAAAAAATAAATATGCATGTAGCATTTAAAATATTTTGAAGTGTCCTTAAAAAAAAGTTAAACTTAATTATAATTAAAATGTAAAAAATAAAGTAATCAAATATAATACGATTAAGAAATGGTTATTCAGTTATATCTACCTGTTAAGTTAAGACTATCATAACAATTAAATTGTATTATAACATGTCAAAAGTATTATGACAATTCAAAAATAGAAATTAGAAAATTAGAAACATGAGAGTAATTGAAATCAGTGGCGTAGCAGGTAGGGAGTCCAAATGCTCTGGATACCAGTAATATTGTAAAGTTTTCTTCCCCTTGATTATCACAGAAAGTTTTCTGTTTAGGTAAGGTAAAGAAAAATCTTACAAATTTAGTGTTATCCAGAGCAACTGGACCCCCATCCTGGTTACACCACTGATTGAAATATGCACCTCAAATATTATAATAATATAATAAATTGATGCAAAATAAAAAAAGTTATGAAGTTTCACAAATGTAGAAAGAAGAAAAAACACAAGCCAATTTGTACCACCAGCAGAAACACGAACGACATCCATTCTGTAGGAGAAATTGCCCCACACAGTTTTTAGCATGTCGGGTGTTACAGTTGCAATAGCTGCAGTTATCCTCATTTTCAGTTTAGCTGTGTCAGCTGGTAGAGGTGGAAAAAACACTATAATTTATGTATCTTGGCAGCAACTGACTGAATGAACTCTCAATGGAATATGCCAGTTCACTTTCAACCTGCTGCTGCTCGTTGCGCCATCTCTCGCCAAAAAATCAAACCTTTACATTTTTGAAACTTCATAACTTCTCACTCACTTCAAGGTGTGAAATGAAACACTACCTTTTATTGTTCAGAAGATATAGCCCTTCAAAGTTGGGGTATTGATTTGAAATCACCCTGTATATAATATGTATATATATTAATAACTTCAATGTGTGATATGGAACACTACCTTTTATTATTCAGAAGATATAGCCCTTCAAAGTTGGGATGTTCATTTGTAATCACCCTGTATATTATGATATTTCAGCATAATTTCCTGTTTATATGAATTTTAGTCTCTATTGATAATTGTCAATCAGAATTTTTCACCCAATATTTATTTTTGTCATTATCAGTATTTAGTCTGTCATAACAAAAGATTATTATAATTTCAGACTGTAGACTTATCCGAGCTTGAGGTAGCTGACAATCTAAATAAGCAGTATTGTGTAATTAAAGCTGCAACTAAAAGTACTTATGATGGTGCTATTTCTGGTTCTTTGGATAAATCATACTTGAGGATAAGGTCTCCCACTCAATTAATGACCGATTCTTGTGACAGTGAAAATCATCAGTCAGGTATAGAAACTCAGTGGTGCCATCATCCGGATGAACTGGTCATTAACAGCTGTAATTACATGGCTAAGGTTTGTTAACTCTTTATGATAGGATATTTAAGTAATTAAGGTCATCTAAGTATCTGTATTTTTTAAATTTTAACTTATTGTATTTTATCATTTTGATAATCTGAAGGATTAATAAAATAGGAAATTTAATGCATTTGTAGACTTTATATTTAATAATTTTACTAAGTTTCTCATAATTTTTATGTTTTACAATTTTACAAACATTCTATTTATTTTTTGTTAAGAATTTTTATTACTTTGCTTTTTTGCCTCTTAGAAAGTATGTATGTAATGATTACTATTAAGTGAATATTTTCATTAGGGCCCAAAACAGCCAGCTCCTAAATTAAAACTTTCACTACTTGTAGAAAAATTACTGGATAAAATAATTTTACTACAAATTTTGTAGAAAATATGAATTTTATTGAATATTTAAATTTATTGATGTTAATGATATAACATGTAATGTGTTACAGGATAAATTTGTAGGACATCAATATGAAAAAAAAAAGTGACAGATTTGAAGAATTTTGAAATTTTCATTAACTGAAAGCATTTATTTTTTAACACAATAGCATTTCTGTGCTTTAGAAGCAATATTAATCATCCATCATAGTAATGCATTTTGAAAGGAATTTCTTTTTCCTTTTTAAGCTATGCTAAAAATCCTTTATGTTAATCATCTGTGGCCATATTAGCAAAAAATGCAAAATAAGAGATGTATGATGCAGATATTTTAAATCAGTCTATAGGTGTAAAAATTAAAAAAGCTACTAACAAAGGAAACTGTATTGTGAAGCATATAATATGCTATGCAAGAAAAAGGAATGAAGATGTAAATGTTTACATTATTAGAAAATGTTGGCCATTAGTGTGATCATACTGTTTAACAGTGATCCGGTCATAGCCATCTCTACAATATGGCTATTGCACTGGGCTCCACATTCGAAAGATACACAGCGTGTTTGTGCTCAATTGAAGAATGTAGCACATCAGAAGTGGTGTTCCGCAGCGATGTTCTTATCCTTTTAAAAAATTATGTTTATGATGCCTCTATAACATACATCTTTTGATTACTCCCAAAGAAATAAAGAATCCTCTAAAACATATGATGCTGATTTAGACAATGAAAATAGCTGAAACATATGGTGAAAATGCACTGTTCTGTCCTATATTAAATACTTTCATTATGTGTTTAGCACTTCATGAGTAACTATGAAATGCATAGTCTATGAAGACAATGTTGAGGTGTTATCGGGCACAGTGGCACTTTGAATTTTGGTAAAAGCTTAAATTTAAAAAAAGTCTAGGAATTTAAAACATGAAGCATGTGGGTGTAAGTTTTCCGTCTTTTGAAAATACCAGAGGACAGAAATGAGATTGAAAAAATGCCCGAGGACAGAAAAAAAATCTGTCTTTAGATTTATCAGAGTTTGCGCAAAAGTTTTTAGAATCGCTTTTAAAATAACTCCAATTTTCAACCATCCCGCTTAAAAATTTTGGTTAGGATCTGAAAATCTTACCCTATATTTTTTTGCTAGTGCGTGTCATGCGCCCCTCCTTTTTTTTTCTGCTTCGGGAGAACCCACTAATTCATTTGGTTGCCGATGAAAGCACACCTTTTGCAGTTTTATCTGGAATCGTCCCTGCAAAGGGTAAAAAAAAAAATTGCCTCACAGCAAGTCAGGTCACGAGACAGTCAAAGGTTTCCTGTGTGAGCATTGGCAAGCCCATCTTGATATATTGAGGTAGCCCTGCATAAGTCACAATAATGAATAATTGCGGATGTCGAACTCTGGAGAGAGAAAGAAAGAAAAAAGGCATGAAAAATATTTAACGCAAGATATATTCGTGCTTTGTAAATATTTTATGCAAGTGCACAATTTTCATAAAGCAGAAGTGGCTTTATCATGAGTTTTACGGAATACCGCCAAGACGGAATATTTTTTTGGTTCCTAGCTATTCCGTTTTTACAGGTTTTACAGTACTTTATTCTGTGAAAGCTGAACTTTTTTATAGCAGAATCCTGCCTTAAACATAAAAGGTTTTTTTCGCGACATTTTTTTGACATTAGTAAAAGGAATACAGTTTTAATCTTTCAGCCCATTATAGTCAATGCTGTCCTCTTTTCAATAACGTATTTTCGGAATTTGTATAGAGATTTTTTAATTTTTCATGATATTTTATGCAATTTTTAGCAATTTCTTTTTTTTCACGTTTTGCATCAATTTTTCCACGTTAGTAAAAGTAATCCGTTTTCAATCGTTTAGCCAAATATACCAATTTTTGCCTTCTTTTTAATAAATTTATTCAAAAATTCAAAATTTATACAGCGATTTTTGAAATTTTCACCAATTTTTTAATGCGGTTTTTAGTTTTTTCGCGTTACATGATGAGTTTTTGAAATTCGTAAAAGGAATTCAGTTATAAACTTTTAATCTAATATAGTAAACTTTGCCATCCATGATTTTAGAATTTTTTAGCAATTTTTAATGTGCTTTTTAACATTTTTCCATGTTCCGTGGAAATTTTTTGACATTTGTGAAATAATTCCTGTTACAATGTTACTATAGTAAATTTTGTCTTCTGCTAATTTTTAATGATTTTTTATGCGATTATTGACATTTTGAGACTATTTTTTCAAATTAGCAAGAGGAATCCAGTTCAACGTTGTACCCCATTATAATCAATATAGCCCGTTATAGCCTCTTTTCAATAAAGTTTTTTCGGAATTTGTACTGATAATTCTTTTAATGAGATTTTTAGCTTTTTTTTATGTTTTACGGCAATTTTTCCATGTTAGTCAAAGGACGTTGTACCCCATTATAATCAATATAGCCCGTTATAGCCTCTTTTCAATACATTTTTTTCAGAATTTGTATGGATTATTTTTTTAATGTGATTTTTAGCTTTTTTTTATGTTTTGCGGCAATTTTGCCATGTTAGTAAAAGGAATCTATTTTAAATCTTTTAGCCAATATAGCCATTCTTGCCTTCTTTTCAATAAAGTTTATTCGGAATTTGTACAGCGGTTTTTGAAGTTTTTGCCAATTTTTTAGCATGATTTTTAGAGTTTTTTCATGTTTCACAATGAATTTTTAATATTCGTAAAAAGAAATCAGTTTCAAACTTTTAGTCTAATATAGTAAATTTTGTTCTTCAAAATGTTTAAAAATTTTTATCGATTTTTAATGTATTATTTAGCATTATTTCACTTTCCGTGGCAATTTTTTTGACATAACTCACTATAATAAAATTTGTCCTGCGATTTTTGAATTTTTAGCGGTTTTTGATGGCTTTTTTGTGTTCCACTGCGATTTTTCCACGTAAGTAAAAGGATCAGTTGCTGCACAATTTCTCCATAAACCTTATTGCAAAGAGAACACAATCTACTATATTGAGCTAGAAAATTGAAACCGAATTCCTTACGTGAAAATCTCTAAAAATTGCATTAAAAAAATTGCCAAAAATTGCTGTACAAATTCCAAATATACTTTATTGAAAAGAGGGCAGAATTTACTATACTCGTATTGGGCTAAAACATTAAAACCTGATGTATTTTACTAATGTTGAAAAATCACCTTGAATTCCAAAAACTCTGAAAAAAAAATCACAATGTGCGTAATGGACGTACATTGTAACTGAAATTTATTCACGAATGTTAAAAAATCCACGCAAAACTTGAAAAAATGCTAAAAATCACTTTGAAACTTGTCAGCAATTACAAAAGTAATTGCCGAGCAACAGAAAAATCAGCAAAGTTTCCTAATACTGCAGATGTGGAAACGTGATACCTGGAATTTAGTAATTGCCCTCTTCAGCTTTAGAAATCTGTGACCCATTATAAAAATAGCAAGAACTGTGTAAAATGAAGAAATAAATCTCAAAATGTGACTGGAAAAAAGACTATGTATTTCTTAAAACAAATAATTTTTATTTAAACTTAACATGATTAAAATTACTAGACTTATTCATTACAAAATACGTGTATCACCAAAGACAATAATTAAATATTTAATTTCAATTCCACAAAGTCTTGTCTAAAACATCAAATATTCTGTGCTTCTGGAACTCCAAGAAGGTGCCATGCCGATATATCAATTCAAGAAACAAAAGAACTAAATAGTATGTTTAACTCTGTAAGCATTAAACAGTTATATCATTACAATAACTTTAAATATTCAATTAAACTCTCAATTAGTTTTTCACATTTAATGTCAGACATAAACATTAAACAGGCATGAGATTCTTCCGCGGATACGCAGATTTCTGCTTTTTTGCCATTTTCAGATTTTCTGAAAAAAAAACGTGAAATTCACCGAAAGATCACGTAAAAAAACGTGAATTTTGGCAAAGGATCACTGAAAAAATGCAAATTTTATCAAACAATCGTGTAAAAAACATGAATTTCGTCAAAGAATCATGTGAAAATCGCCAAAAAATCGTGGAAAAAACGTGAATTTTGCCAAAAGATCTCAATAAAAACACTAATTTCACCAAAGGATTGCTGTAAAAACACTAATTTCGCCAAAGGATTGCTGTGAAAACGCGAATTTTGCCAAAAGATTGCTGAAATATGCGAATTTCGCCAAAAGATCGCCGTAAAAATGCAAATTTCGCCAAAAGATCTCCATAAAAACACGACATTCGCCAAAAGATCGCCGTATAAATGCAAATTTTGCCAAAAGATCGCTGTTAAAAATGCGAATTTTGTCAAAGATCGCCGTTAAAAACGCTAATTTCGCCAAAAGATCGCTCTAAAAATGCAAATTTCGTTAAAGAATAGCTGTAGAAACATGAATTTCGTCAAAGGATCACTGAAAATATGCGGATTTCATCAAAATTTACTGCATTGGGTTAAAAGACTGAAACCAAATTTATTTTAGTTACGTAGGACATTCGCTATGAAATGCAAAAATAAATTAAATTTTAAAATTTTATTCAAAAAATCCACAAACTGGCTTCAAGCTGACTGGTAAAAATGACTTAGAATTTGGAATAACCGCAGAACTGACTAGTTGGTGTCACTGATAATGTCCTAAAAAAATCTCTTTAATTCCTTAAAAACTTATTTTTTATTTAAAAAAAGGGTGGGAACTATCCATTAAAATAGAAAAGTTTCCATTTCTACCTCCCCATCCATCACACACCATGATTAAAACAAATTCAATTGATGAAAAACATTACCTCCATCCTGGCAGCAGACTTCTTTCCAAAATAAGATTAGCTGAAATACATTTAAATTCGGCCATGTCATCCTTCCATTTGCAACTCGAACTGACCCTTTACTTCTATATTACTTTCCATATTTCGCGATGAAGCATCTTTTAATTACTTCTCAAATAACAAGCACTTATGTTTCCTTGGCCTTAGAAATATGATAACTGACTCGAAGCAATGCACTATCATACTGACACACAGTTTCATCTCGACATATTAATACTAACAACAGCCATCCTTAAATACCTATTACCTTCTCAAACTTCATCTACTATGCAAGATGGAAATAAAGATCACCGCCCTCTAGGAACTCATGCAGCGAACGGCTCTTGGCTGAAACGCACTGTACTGGACAGATCCGCCATCTATTGCCGTGTCTTGGCACTGCCGTGAAGCAAGACTTAAATCCAAGGATGAAGCATGAGGGGAAAAATACTGGTTTGTTTACAAGTTGAACACTATGAACGATGGATGCATAAGGGTTGAATTCTCAAGATAACTTAGTTTTTAAAATAGATGAGGGGGGAAAAGATAAAAATTGGTAATTAAAAATATTCTCTTTAATACCTTTTCAAATATATTTACAAAAGTATTTATTATAATTATTTCTTGGTCTAAGTAATAAGACCAAGAAATATGGCATATGGCCGTATTACCATATAAAACTCGTGGATGATTAAATGAATTATATTAGGCAAAATGTTGGAAACCGAATTCCTTTTACCAGTGTCAAAAAATTGCCGCAAAATTTGAAAAAACTCAAATTCTCGAAAAATTTAAAAATCGCTGTACGAATTCTGAATAAAAGACTGCATTGAAAAGAGGACAAAACTTACTGTATTGGACTGAAACATCAGAACTGGATTATTGTTATTAATGTAGAAAAATTGCATTAAAAATCGCTAAAAATCAAAAATTCTGGAGGACAAAATTTACTATATCATGCTGAAAGTTAAATTTAAAAAAAAATCCTTCTTCAAATGTAAAAATTTGCCACTAAACTGTTTAAAAAAAAATTTTTTTTTTAAATCACATTAAAAAGCGCTATATTTTAAAAATTGTGGAAGACAGAATTTACTATATTAGGCTAAAAGTTTGAGATCAAATTCATTTTCCTAATGTCAAAATATTGCCGCGGAATGTAAAAAAATGCATTAAAATTTACTAAAATTCAAAAATTGTAAAGGACGAAATCTATACCTATAAAGGAGTAGCTTGATTTTCTCATAATCAACGCCGAGCCTCAACCGTTTGTCCTAGAACAATGAAATTTGGAAGACATGTTCTTTACACAATGTAGGCGCATACTAAGAAAGGATTTTTGAAAATTCACAGCATAAAGCGGTCAAATGGGGGGTCAAAAGTTTTAGATAATTTTGTCTTTCCGGCATATCTCAACAGGAGTTTTAAGTAGGAGCCTGAAATTTGGGATAACAATTCTACTAAAGAATAGTTAAACATGTATTTCAGGCGATTTTAGAAATTCAATCACTAAGTGGGTTAAATGGGGGTCTAAAGTTTTAGGTCATTTTGCCTTTTCACCATATCTCAACAACAGTTTTAGTTAAAAGTGCGAAATTCAAGACAACAAATGTACTAAAAGTTAGTTACACATATTTCAGCAATTTTAAAAATTCAACAACTAAGGGGGTTAAATGGGGGTCAAAAGTTTTTAGTCATTTCATGTTTTCGCCATATCTCAGCAGCAGTTTTAGGTAGGAACGTGAAATTCAGGATAACAAATCTACTAAAAAAATAATTAAACACATATTTCAGCGATTTTAGAAATTCATCAATTAAGGAGATTTAATGGGGGGTCAAACGTTTTAGGTCATTTTGCCTGTTCGCTATATCTCAGCAGCATTTTTAGTTAGGAGCTCAGAATTCAAGATAACAAATCTACAAAAAATATAGATAAACATATATTTCAGCAATTTTAGAAATTCAGCAACTAAGGGGTGTTAAATAGGTCAAATATTTTAGGTCATTTTGCCATATCTCAGTAGAAATTAAAGGTAGAATCATGAAACTCAGGATAACAAATCTACTGAAAAAAATAGTTAAATACGTATTTCAGCGATTTTAGAAATTCAGACACTAAGGGGGGTTAAATGAGGTTTGAATGTTTTACGCCATTTTGCCATATCTCAGTAGAAGTTGTAGTTAGGAGCGTGAATTTCGGGATAACAAATCTACTAAAGAATAGTTAAACATGCATTTTAGGCAATTTTAGAAAATTTAACTACTAAGGGAGTTAAATGGGGGGGTCCTATAATTTTCGATGATTTCAACTTTTCACCATATTTCATCAGTAGTTTTGGATAAGAGTGTGAAATTCAGGATAACAAATCTGCTATAAAAATAATTAAACACATATTTCAGCGATTTTAGAAATTCACCCATTAAGGGGGGGGGGCTAAATGGGGGTCGAAAATTTTAGGTCATTTCGAATATTCACAGCATTTTTAGTTATGAACTTGAAATCACAGATTCAAGATGACAAATCTACTAAAAAATAGTTAAACATGTATTTCTGCGATTTTAGAAATTCAGCCACTAAAGAGGGTTAAATGGGGGTCGGATTTCCTGTTATTTTGCGATATCTCAGTAATAGGTAGACGCGTGAAATTTAGGATAACAAATGTACTAGAGAATAGGTAACTTTGTATTTCAGCAATTTTAGATAATAACCCATCAAGGAGGTCACACTGTGTGTCGAAAATGTTAGGTAATTGTGCCATATCTCAGCAGCAGTTTTAAGTTAGAATGTGAAACTCTGCTTTACAAGTATACAAAAAAAAGTAGTTAATCATGTATTTCAGCGATTTTAGAGCTAGCGAGTTTGTTGGCAATATCGGCTATGAACCCGATTGCGGAAGATCAGACGAAAAACAGAACTATTGCTGATTTTTTATTATATACTAGCTGGTCGCTTCCGAGTGGGGCCCAGATACAATGTACTACCTGAGCCCCACCCCTAGATAAGCACGGTTAGGGTCCAGTAGTATTTTGTCAGAAGGCTCATGAAAAAAAAATTATGTTGTGAAATCTTTATTTAAGTGCTTTTTTATATTCTTATTAGTTATTTTCGTATACTTTTAATTTAAAGTATTTTATTTATATTTTTCTGGTTGTATATAAAATGCACTTTCTGGGCACCAAGCAAAATCAGGGCGGTACACTGCACTATGTATCTGGGCCCCACTTGGAAACGACCGGCTAGACGGGTGAAGATCGGCTAGTTTATTATATTAGGCTAAAAGTTTGAGTTCCTTGAGTACCAATGTTAAAATATCACTGCAAAATGCGAAAAAAACTAAAAATCGCATAAAAAGTTTCGCAAAAAATTCAAAAATTGCTGTACGAATTTCGAATAAACTTTATTGAAAAGTGGATAACTTTTACTGCATTGGGCTAAAAGATTAAAACAGATTCTTTGCCTTGAAATGTGAAAAAAACACTGAAAATCACATAAAAAAATAAATTTAAAAAATGTAAATTAAAGTGTAATTATTGCTTAAAGTGATAAAAACATAACGTGAAATGTTTAAAAATACCTTTTAATATAGATGACATATGTTTTGTTCGCTCTAACGGCGATATCTTCAGATCAAAATGATAAATAAAATATTCTCGCAAAGTTTAGAAAATGTTAAACCACGAGATCACATGTCCAATGCAAGCAGGTGCTTAAATTGGTCAAACTGGAAAACGTGAAAATTATTTATTTTTATTGCTTTTTCAATCTGTAAAGCATCGCGTGCCAAATTTTAGATAATTCAAAAGAAGCAAATTCGTTGCAAATGTTATCGTTTCGCAAATATATTTTTATTGATTCATGGGTAATGGATGAAAAATAAATTCTTGATTAAAAAATTATTTTACTATTCTTGAAATCAATATGCAAGGGCTCTATTCTATGTTGTCTAACTAAGGCAGTAGTTTTTCTGTCATATTTGATATCTGCCATAAGTTCTTTTATTCTTGTTTTAAATTTTCTGTAAAGTTTCTGGCTTTTAGACATTTTATTAGAAGAGCCTTTACTGTCTGTACCCCTAATGAATTAACTAATGAAATAAGTAAAATACGTGACATCGCAAGAAATAATGGATACGGAGACAGCACTATTACTAAATTAATTACGAGCATGTATAATAAAAAGAAGAAAATTTTTAATGAACGAAACTCAAAGCTATCAACTTTACAATATTTTCCTGGATTCTTTGAAAGATTAAAATATAAACTTAGAAAATCTAATATCTGCCTTATTGCAAAACCTTTCACAAAATTAAAAAACATAGTATATAGAAAAACAGATCCAGTAGAACCTGACCAACTTTCTGGTCTTTATGAAATCCCATTCACCAAGGCCGATAGAACAGTACAATACTATATAGGAATGACAAACAGAAAATTTAAAACAAGAATAAAAGAACATATGGTAGATATCAAATATGACAGAAGAACTACTGCCTTAGCTAGACAACATAGAATAGAGCCCTTGCAGATTGATTTCAGGAATAGTAAAATAATTTTTCAATCAAGAATTTATTTCACATCCATTATCCGTGAATCAATAGAAATATATTTGCGAAACGATAACATTTGCAACGAATCGGTTTCTTTTGAATTACCTAAAATTTGGCACGTGATGCTTTATAGATTGAAAAAGCAATAAAAATTTAAATAAATAATAATTTTCACATTTTCCAGTTTGGCCAATTTAAGCACCTGCTTGCATTGGACATGTGATCTCGTGGTTTATGTTTACCATTTTCAAAACTTTGCAAGAATATTTTATCATTTTGATCTGAAGATGTCGCCGTTAGAGCGAAGGAAACATATGTAATCTATATTAAAAGGTATTTTTAAACATTTGTTATGTTTTTATCACTTTAAGCAATAATTACACTTTAATTTAAAGTTAACAAGCGATTTTATTGTATTATTTGGGAAAAAAAATCTAATCAAAAAATCAAAAATTGGGCATTGAGGAGCATTACAACAGATATAGAGGTACCTTCATATCAAATTTTGTAGCTGTGCATGTAGCAGTCTCTTTAGAACACAGCACGTGCAAGCTTCTATCTTTATTACTATAGAAGATAATTCATAGAAAGTTATTTTTAAAATAACAAGAATACTATAGATATGTGTGTCTGTGCATATATATATGAATATTTTGTAATTTTATGTGTCATAGCGTGTCAAATTCAGACTTTTTAGCTGTAGCGTAGCATGTCTGAATTTAACTTTTCAATTACAGTTTACATGAATATCAATATTTTATATACATATGCAGTTTTTTTTTTGCTTCTCAGTTTCAACAAAATTAAAGTTTACTGCACATAATATTTAATACGTTGTGTTTTTGTCTGAGTGTGCATGTGGCATATGAGCATTTGGGGTGGGAGGTTCAAAATATTTTCAGTCTTGGCCGCATCTCAAACTTGCACCCATGACATGAAGCAAAAAACATGACAATTGTAAGAGAGACATTTCTTTTATTACATATGATGATTTTAATCACTACCAGTTCCAACTAGAGACTAAAATGAACTCTCTGAAGTTTTAAAAGACATTTTTAGTTGTGGCAAAAAATTGTGTATATCTTTTTGGAAAGGTATATTTTTGAGGTTTGATGGCTCATGACACCGTTTTCTGTTTAAATAATGCCATAAAATTATATATCAGTGGAAAAATAATTTAATCAAGAATGTAATGAAATAAATTTTGCTCAATTATGAGTATTTATTTAAAAGCTATAGACAAATAAACGAAAAAAAAAATAATCACAACTTGCTTAGGTTAACATAAAGTAGCTTTCTTTTATATTAATGCAACTAATGAGCATGAGTGTTTAGAGATCGGGTGTCACCCTGTTTTGGTAGCGAGTCAATCCGGTAACAGTAGGATTCAACTGTTGTTGTCATGATTTGGAGCTGTGAAAAGTACTTTTGTTAGAACTTTATTGGATTGATATTAGAGTTGGATGTAATATATATATATATATATATATATATATATATATATATATACACACATACAGGGTCATTCATAATTCCCTCCGGGGTTTCGAAACATTATAGTAAAAAAACGAAGACGAATATGAAAAAAAGAAACATATGAAATTATTCCGAAACTATTCAAGTTTTACTTACATACATTACAGGTGTTCTATGTGTGAACCCTTGGTCACATGGCATACATCCATGCGATAGTCCAGTTCCTGCCATACTCCGTTTCTTTAAATCTGAATCAGTGGTGTCAGTTCAACGGGCCTTTCGTAATAAATATCGAAAACAGGGACCAACTGACAAAACAATTCATGTGTGGTACCGGAAATTTAAAGAAACGGAGTATGGCAGGAACTGGACTATCGCATGGATGTATGCCGTGTGACCAAGGGTTCACACATAGAACACCTGTAATGTATGTAAGTAAAACTTGAATAGTTTCGGAATAATTTCATATGTTTCTTTTTTTCATATTCGTCTTCGTTTTTTTACTATAACGTTTCGAAACCCTGGAGGGAATTATGAATGACCCTGTATATATATTTTAAATGTCACAAATTGTTGACTGGTCACCTATACTTGAGGAACGTGGAAGTTGACAGTACACAATATACTGTGAACATTATACCTCCGTGAGAAGAAGTAAGTAGTGCGCTGCCTATTTTAATAAAATATCTGTTTGTATCTGCTTTTTTTTAAATCTTTAAATAAAGAAACGATGGACCACTTAAATGAAACTGATTTAAGTTAAAATGTGCCACTGTTAAGATGTATATATATTAATATTTTATAAAGAATGTATCTATTCGCTTGGCGGAATTTTGGCGAAAGATGGGGACAGGTTGAAGAGAAACTGCAAACCTAATGATGATAATTTTACCCCACTTCCGTCAAGTTTCAGATAATTACATTAAGATAGTGGTTTTAAATGCACAATATATGTTTTTTATTTTTGAAACTATTCAAAAAAAAGCAAAAATGTTTGTGAATATGAACTTTTCGGGAAATTTTATCTGAAATACATGCCAATAATATATTTAAAATAACAACAAAAAAAACTTTTGAAAATTAAATGTATGGAAATGTGTTCTCAAATGAAGTGCTTAACAACGCAAAAGTATAAAATTGGCAGGCATGTCTATGAAAGTGATTTTGAATCGAAATGAGTTTTACATTTTTTGATAAATTACTTATCGAGTTATAAGCGATTCACGTCACGAGACTACACGATTTTCCCCGTTCTCGCTCTCATCGTGAATTCGGTTCAAAACGCCGACTTTGACAGTATTTTCTGAGAGATCTTGTGCCTTCACCAAAAAATGGAAAACCAATTTCGATGACATAGTTTCTGAATAAGATCACCTGCCAATTTTATGCGTTTCCGAACAAAAATTAATTCAAAATTGTGTCAAAAAGAAACTCCTTTGGATTTGAGAACAGCCTTAAATGCTGTGGTTGTAAATAAATAATAATAAAAAAAAAAACACTCTGAACAACACGAATTTTTCATGATACAGAAACATAGGCATATGAAGGGTGCCTATATGGTGCCGAAGGCATATGAGGTGATGCCAAATATATAATTAAGGGTTTTCTAAAAACTAAACTGGTTATTTTACGACCTTTTTAAATTCAATTTTGTTCGGAAACGCATGAAATTGGCAGGTTTTCTTATTCAAAAACTTTTTAATATAAATACGTTTTCCCTTTTTTGGTAAAGTCAAAGGATCTTTCAGAAAATACAACCAAAGTCGGCGTTTTGACCGAATTCCCATTGTCGCAGCATGAGAAAAGGGAAAAATGTGTCGTCACGTGACACGAATCGCTTATAATTCGGTAAGAAATGTAATTATCAAAAAAGGTAAAACTCATTTCGATTGCAAATGGCTTCAATAGCCAGGCCTGCTGATTTCATGCCTTTATGTTTAAAAATGAGTAAGAAAGTTTTGCGTTATTTAGCAAGGAATTTAAAAACCACTTTAAAATGAATGGAAATGTGTTTATTAAATGCTGTCTTGTAATAAAAATAAACAAAGGAAAATTGCTCTCAACAACAGGAATCTTTCATTAAACAGAAACATAGACATATGCAAAGGGGGGGGGGGTTGAAGGAGAAGCACCCCTCTAAATCTTTGGAAAAAATTAATAATTAAAAAAAATCTTTAAAAATGTAAATCTAATATTTTTGTTGGTGGTGGTGTATGTGCCTGCGCGGGAGGGCTTGGTTTTAGCAATATATATATATATATATATATATAAAGAGAGAGAGAGAGAGAGAGAGAGAAATTCAAATTCACTGTTAGGTTTTTTTTTTCCTTCCAATATGACAACAATAGTCATATGGCTGTAATGCAACATTGTTAATTTACATTTGCCACATGTGTTAAACATATGACATACACCTTATGTGTTAAACACTTGGTTTCTAATTTTAAACCTGTTTTCCATACCTGTACCAGTACTGCTTAACTCTTTAGCCGTGTGAAAACTGGATATCAGAGCAAAATTTTACTTATCTCGCAAAAAAAACCAACAAAATATTTGTCTATGTTTTTATGCTTAGTTTTTTACGATTGTGTTTTTCTTGTAATTTATTTCTGGGATTTTTGTTTCAAACATGGAAACATAATTTGATCGTGCTTTAATTATTTGGATTCTTCTTTCGACTTTATTATAATAGGCTTATTATATATATATATATATTTATTTATTTATTTATCACAATTTTCATTGAACCTTTTACGTATGTTATCAATAATTTAAATAATGTGCATTTGTGATAGATTGTAAATAACCAATTATATTTAATGTTTCAAAAGAAGTCTAAAAGTAATTTTAAGCTTATAAATTTATTTTACATGTTTTTATAGTGTATATATGCAGTAATTTGATTCTGCTTTAATTATTTGGATTCTTCTTTCGACTTTATTATAAACGGCTTATTTTATATTTATTTATTTATTTATCACAAATAATGTGCATTCGTGATATATTTTAAATAACCAATTATATTTAATGTTTCAAAAGAAGGCCAAAAAAAAAAAAAAAAAAAAAAAAAAAAAAAACCCAGAAATAAGGTTTTTGCAAGCAGTCTATTTATGTCGCCAAAACGAGCTATATATTGCCCGATATGGCAACCTAATTAAGTCAAAGGTTGTGATTAGGCGAGCTAGGCTTTTACACACTGCCTTCTTAAACGTTCTCCAAGTATAGAAAGCAATAGACGTTTTATCCAAAATTATTTTAAACTAGCAGAGGCATATTCCCTACTGGACACTGTCCCTAAACCCCTTGATGAAACCATTTACACAAGAAATGTATCAATTACCCGGAGGCCACAAAAATAATAGCTTGGGAAACTGCACAGGCAAAAGGAAACATGAGTGTTATTCAGAGAAAGAAAGACATTGAGTTCTCTGAATATTTACAAAGATATAAAAATTAATTACCAGACAATAATTTAAAGGAAAACAGAAGCCAATTAATTGTTTTAAATGCTACTAAAAATTAAAGTAATTAAAATTCAAATAAGGTTTCGGATAATTATCATTATTTTTAGTAGTAGTATAGGCAGACACAAGTCATAAACACTTTTCAACCATGTTGGAAGTGTTAAAAAGTAAAAGTAAATTATGTAACCTTTATTTTAATTATGTTAGTGTAAATAAGTGCAAATGTTGTAAGGGGTATAGAAGTATAGTTTGAGGAAAAAAAATTGCTTGACCACTGAAGTGCTAATTTACTCCTGAAGGGTGTTTTTTATAATGTTGGCATCTATGATAAACAGAAAAGCATATAGAAAATACCAGGTTGTTATTTACTGGCGTTTTAATTCTAACAGTATATATCTATTAAAATAAACAAAGAAAACTGGGAAACAATAAAAATTAGACATGTCATGTCAAATTTAAACTAGAATCAATTAATAATTTATTCAATTTAATAATAGTAATTTATTAAAGTATATTAACTTGAATAAATTACAATTATTTTATTTTTATTTTTGCATGCATGTTTAAATTAATTTAAAAATATGAGCATTTTTCAGATTTGTTTATCTTTGATATTGCATCTTCTAATCAGAATTTGAGTGTTGATTTTATTTATTTTTTTATTTTTATTTATTTATTTATTTATTTTTTGCTCAAATACCTTATAGAGAAAATTATTCAATCCTTGTCCATGATACAAAGTCCCAATTGTTATTGTTTTTATAGGAATTAGACATCACTATTAAAATTGCAGAAATTTTAGAATGTCTTCACTGGAAAAAAAATATACTGTCTTGAAGGTGTTTCATTGATCCTCCAAATTAATGTTGTTATAAAGAGTTATCAGCATTATAAGGGAAAAGTAAGCAAGTTTAAGACTTAAGTACAGCTATCTTAAGTTTTCTGCAAATTTAAAAAGTAGTCTTTACTCAATAAGGATATATTGTTATAAAAAGAAGTTTATTCGAAAACTGAGTCAGCTGAGGTACCATTTGATAAGAAATAATCCTAATTTCAGTTTAATTTTTCTTTTAAATATTGCTGTATCTATTTGTAATATCGAAAATAATCACCTATGAAATATCGAAATAATATTGAAAATACTCACAAGGCAGTAGATGACTGGATTGTACATGATTGTGTTTATAAGTTTGTATTTTGTGTAAATTGGGGGTTAATCATAGAATTTTCTTTGTGTCTGGATGTTATGAATATATGTATCACCTCTTTCTCTCATACACACATGTATAAATATACATCATTTTCTATCACTTTCTGTGAGAGTTAATTTTTGTGAATTGTTTTAGTACTTAGGTTCTACTCTTGTAAAGGAATTGAAAGGATTAGAATCAACAAAGTCTTCTATTCAGAAACTAAAAGCTTCCACTAAAGATATTGCCAAAATTCCAAATATAATATTATCAATTTCATATTCTGGTGTGAAGTTCATTGATGCTGAAACCCAGGTAAGTGGTTTTTAATGATATTTCATTGTTATTGGATATATGAAAAATGAATGTGAAAATGTAACCTGTATATAAAGGAATCCTGTTTGAAATAGAAAATTTCAGAATCCTAGCCCCCCCCCCCCCCCCCCAAAAAAAAAAAAAAAAAAAAAAAAAAAAAAAACAATTTATTTGAGATGGTGTACCTGCTAAGACAGAAAGCTAACTTATTTTTGCAGTTTGTACTGTATTATGTAAAAATTGGTTCATAGTAGGACAGAATAAGTTTTTTCATCAATCTTTCTTTTTTCTTCAGATTTCTATTGAACTGAATATTATTTTTTTTCATAGAAGACCAAAGACTGTTTCATTCAGATAAAATAGGATAAATAATTTTCTGAGGTTTTATTTATTTATGCTTCTCATTAATCAAAATTTAGCACTTAGAAATAATTCATTAAACTTAGAGGATTATACCTTTTTCTTTACTGCTGTTCTCAAATCCAAACTCAGTATTTTCTAACACATTCATGATCGCATTTTCATTTGTAATTTCAGTCTCATTAAGATACAATGGAATCAAATAGTGTTTTTCTTTTTTCATTGAAGGCTATGAATCGTTCAAAATATTAATGCAGAGGTTCCAACTCTCCCGTTTCTCACGGGAAACTCCCGTTTTTATGCTTAAGTATGAATTTCTCCTGTTTTTCACTCATATTTTAAAATTCATAGAAACTTACTTTTGTAAAAAGGAAAATTGTTCTTTCCAATCTCTGTTCACTAGCTTCCTTGAAACTTGACTTGATGAGTATGCAACATGGAAAGACGCATGTGCTGTTTGCTCTTAGTGGAGTGGAGTTCAGTTTACAAATATATAAGCGAGCTTTGTGGTGTTTTTATTTTGTGGTGTTTTTTTATAACTTAATTAACTTATTCAGTCATTCCACCTTTTAGACATTCTCAGTTATTTAATCTTTAGTTTCATTCATTTACATTCAGAGATAAGTACAGGGCTCGGAAGTAGCACGCTACAAGTAGTGAAACTAAAAAAATATCAGTAGTTTGTAGCGATCATCGGCGTTACTTTTCACGCTACTTTATGAGGGAGGAAAAAAGTGCCATTCTTCAAATCACGTGACCATAACTCGTTTCTTTTGTGCGAAATATGTTCTCTGCAACAATTTGCGAATGTCAGCGACAAATCTCAGTTGCAGTGTCATATATTTCTCCATAGACGATGGGCACGGTCACAAATTAACTGTCATTTTCACAGTTTGGGTGTCAGAAACTTCGGGTATTGTTATTTAAATCCATAGAAATCTTCTCAATATAATGTATTTTTATACGACTACGATTGTTTTTACCAAAATGTAGTCGTCTTGCTATGTTAAGTCTTTATCAGACTAATTTCTTCTCCCTTTTGCCTCCCACCCCCAGCAAGCAAAAAAATGTAAAATCTTTATTGGAAAAAAAAATAAGAAAAAGAACGTATTCATCTAAATTATCCCTAAACTCTCAAATTCACGCTTCCCCCTAGTAGCATACAAAGGAGTTTAAAATATTTTAAAATCTTTATTTTTATACAAAAATAAAATATTTCACTCCATTTGTTGCTGTCTAATGACAATAAATAAAAATTATTTCCTTGTCCCCAAAATTTACACTTCCCTTTTTGCCCCTCCTCCAGCATACAGTTTGAAATATTTCAAACTCTTTATTTAAAAAAAATGGCCACATTTGTTTCTACCTAATAATATATAAGTAACCATCTAAATTGTCCCATAACCTCCCATAATTTAATCTTCTCCCCCCCCTCCCCCAGCATACAAATAAATCTAAAATCTTTAAATTATTTTTATTTTTATATTTAAAAAAAAAGCTTCTGCCCTAAATAGTGCTCTGTAGTCACGATAAATAATCAGAATTATAAATTATCCCCCTTCCCCTAAAATCTCCCCCACCTCTCCATATACAAAATTTAAAACTCTTCTTTTATTTTATTTTTTAAGTTCCGTTTTCTTTTCTGTCTGACAATATTAAATAAATAATCAATCATCTAAAATATTCCCCTTCGAACAAAATTTCTGCTTGCTTCCTGCCAGTTTAAAATCGTCTAATTAAAAATATATATATATTTGAAAAAGCACAGAAAAAGAACAAGTACACCATTTTATAAGTAAAAGTGCACTAGGAAGGAATGATTTCTGCCTTCAAACAAACTAGCAGCTGAAAAGTAAAGTGTCAGCATGCCCGTGATCTATTTGCTGGATTTGCTGATAAAACCGCAATGTACTCACTCATAAAAAATATTTATTTCTTGCTGGCAACCGTTTGTCTTCTTACTCATTATTAGATCTTGTGTTTTAATGTGGGGGTGCTTCTTTTGATATTAATGTAATAGAATGACAGACAAAAATAGTATAGAACTGCCCTGGTCGGCATATAATGAATATTTTGAAGTTATAGAACAACAATAACGTGGTAATTATTCTGTAACTTGTAAACTTTGTCCAATTACAGTAAAACCCGTTTAAGAAGTTCCCGCTTAAGAAGTTTTTCCATTTAAGAAATTTATATTTTCGATTCCCATTTTTATCCTATTCTTACAATGTTAAAATAACCCGTTTAAAAAGTTTAGTTCCAAACTTTTTCCTGCTTAAGAAGTTTTTTCTCCCCTTAATTTTACTTTCAAAACACGTTTACTTCAGTCTTTTGAGGGATTTCCCCCCCCCCCCATTCTGTACTGGAAAAGCATTTCTCTATATTCTTCGCTATTCAAAAGGGCACATTTAAGATTGAAAAGGATTGTCGTCACCTTTATTTCACCTTCATATCAGTTTGTCTGATGAAATGTAGAGAGAGGGTAAGTCCGAGTCCCTTATGGCTGCAACAATAGTGACTGATAAGGGATTAAAGAGAAATGGTTTGCTCCTACTCAGGGGTAGTTCTTTGTAGACAACTGCGCCGCCCATTCCAAAGGCATGAGTAGCCTTATTAACATAAAAGTGCATTTCCTACCACGGAACTCTACTTCGGTTTTGCAACCGATGGATCAGGGAGTTATTAAAGTGTTTAAGCAGCACTATAGAAAACGGTTTGTGAATTGGATGATTGAAAAACTGGACAATATTGGAGAGATAGGAAAAGTGAACGTTTTGCAATCTATTCATTTTATTTTATCTGCATGGGAGTTAATAACGCCATCTGTAATTGCCAATTGTTTCCAGAAAGCAGGATTTTTGGAAGGAGAATCAACAGAAGAATATGAATTGGACATTGAAGATGATTGGAAGACGTTACAAAGAAGGATGGATTTCACAGCATCGTTTGAAGAGTATGTGTCAGTAGATGACGAGATATTGCCATGTGAAATGCTTACAGTAGATGATATTTGTGAGGTTACAGAAGATGAAGTAATGAGTGACACTGAGGAAGAGCACGTGGAAATTCCTAGTTTTTCGGATGCTGTGAAAGGACTAGAAACATTTCGCCGTTTTATCAAAAGTGTTGAAAATGTGCCTGAGGAAATTTTTAAAAACTTAAGACAACTGGACTGTTATCAACTAAAAATTGCAGAGAAAAAACAAACAAAAATCTATAACCGATTTTTTCTGTAAAAGCATATCAAATGATGCTTAAAGAGAAATGTCTCCTCTCTGTCTTCAAACATTGGATTAAATAAAGAGTTTCTAAGGTAATTATGCATTTTTACTTGATTGACAGATTTTTTAAAATGTGCAAATCAGTTTAAATTTCTTTAGTAAAACTCAACTTTATATAAATTTATGTATTATTTTAACAATGTAAAAGACCTCTCCTGACTATGAAAACTTAAACTAATGATTGTTTCAAACATTCTTAATTTCCCGTTTAAGAAGTTTTCCCATTTAAGACATTTTTGCCTTCCATTCCCTTGGAAAACTTCTTAAGCGGGTTTTACTGTAATAAGAAGTTATCAAAATCATCTGCTTACAACTTGAAGTTGAAAATAGAGGTGAGTTAGCATTTTCTTTATTAATAATAATTACTGGATCGTATCTCGCACCGAATATCTAAATCGTTATTCAATAAAATTCATAAATCATTAAAAAGAGTATTTTCGAATTAAGATCCCTGGTTCAGAAAATATTCTTATCGAACTGTTTATTATCGCAAAAAATTCTTTTATTAATACGTCTTTTGATCGTTCTGAAATATTTGTCCAATGTATGCATACAAATTAATTTACTGCATATTTCCTTTTGAAGATTACAATAGATAAAACAAATGTGGTTGGAAGTAAAAAAAATATTATTTAAAAAAATCCCTAAGAATGCTTATTTTTATGGCTATTTATTTTTACTTTAGCTGCACAGGTTTTTTACCGCTAAAATAATTGATTTATAATGTTTTATATTTGATTTGATATTGGTTAGTTTGGTGTTTTAATGAAATATCTTTATCTTTGTCTCCAGAATGAATCTAAAGCCCAGTCAGTATGTTGAAATTCAGGTTTTCAAAGAGAAACAAACAAAAAGAGATAAAAAAGAAAAGAAAAGCTAGGATTTAACTTATGGAAATCTATATGATCTTGTTCAATTTTTAAATTGCTTTCAGGAACTATATTTAAATTGTAAAGAAATAGGACTATTTAGCTCTATTTAAAAAAAATAATGTACATTCAAATTTACCAAGGGCTATCCGCTCTTAAGGTTGTTCTCAAATCCAAACTGGCTACTTTATGACATATTCATTAATTCATTTTTGTTCGGAAACGCATGAAAATGCAGGTGTTCTTATTCGAAACTTTGTAACCAAAAGACGTTTTCCACTATTCTTTATTTTATTTTATTTTTTGGTAAAGACAGAAGATTTTTCATAAAACACTGTCAAAGTCGGCGTTTTCAACCGAATTTCCGACGCCGCAGCAGGAAAAAGGGAAAAAAACATGACACGAATTGCTTATAACCCGATAAGTAATTTATTTATCAAAAAATGAAAAACTCATTTCGATTCCAAATCACTTTCATTGTCAGACCTGCCCATTTTATGCCTTTGTGTTTAAAAATGAGTCAGATAATGTATCAGAAAGTTTCGCGTTGTTGAGCAAGGCATTTGAGAACCACCTTAAGCGCTACTGTGCTATATCACTCTCATAAATTTGTAAGATTATTACAATTTTTGTTTTCAAATTTCCTCTTTTTAACACTTTTCAACATAATTAAAAAGTGTCTATGAATTCGCTTTATCTGTCTGTCCGTGCTCTAACTCTCGTAAATATACTCTGATTGTCATGAAAGTTTTATATGTTATTGAAGTTTACCATAGAATGTTCAGTATTGAAAATGAAATATGTAGCATTTGTATCTCGCTTACAGGGACATTCAAAAGAATTCTGTTACATTATGGTCTATGGGGAAAAATCATTTGTGGTGTATTTAATTAGCGATGATAACTGAAGTAGCGAAGTAGTGACTACTTTTGAAAAGTAGTTTGTAGTCAGTTGTAGTTGTAGTTCGCTACAAACAAAAAGTAGTTTTTCTGACCCCTGGATAAGTACATATAATTTCAGTCACATATCTAGTTTCAATAGTTTAAATCTTTCAGTACAATAGCTCAAGTTTCATTTATGAATGTATATTTTATTTAAAGTATTTGAATATGTTTTTAAATTAAATATCTTTTTTATTTTAACTTACTATTTGGCCATGGTAGTTATTTCAACTTACCAGGCTTTTTCCATTTATATTTCTCTTCCATTGCATCGCATTTTAGCCTTCACAAACATCGTTACGGCATGTTTACATTTTGGCTATCCTTTCTTCTCCACAGTATCGACATATCGATTACGTCACAGATCAAGAGATTACCCTGGTTGACGGCAGGTGTCGTCGATAACCTGCCTTCACCTGCGCACTTCTCTGTGACCGTGAAATATTGACACAAAACATTCTAGATGCTGGTAGTGACATTTTTGCTGTGAGATGAGGGGATTGCATCATAGCAGATTGCACGAGGCAGGAGATATTTATAGAAGTGTTCGTAGTATGTTAAGCAGCTGGCTGGCTTGTCTTGTCCTGTCTAATGTTTGATTGTTTTGTGGCCGTGATATGTTTTTGGTATCAGATATGTTTATAGAAAGAAGCTATATTTTAGTGATGTTTTCCATTGTACTTTAAAGCATATTAAAAGATGACTTTGGTTTGGAAAGTGAAGCTGCATTCCGGACAATACAATATGAAGTATCTCATCTGTATTCTTAAAATGACGTTGGAAATTTATCTTGCTGGTCAAGAGGTTTAATAAAAGAGAACTCTTCATCTTCATTAACCCATTAAGCGCCATTGCTCCCATTTTGGGAACATTGCTTTAGGATTTTTTTCTAAAGTGCGTATTTTATAAATTGTTAAAAGTTTCATGTTATTTGCATTTTGAATATATTAGATGACATATAAAAATTTTTTTTCAAGTTTCATTAGAATTTTCTATTTTTTAAAATGTATTAAAAAAGGCGAAAAATAGCTTTTTGGCAGTATTCGAAAGAAATATTTAAAAAAAAAAAACTTTATAACAAAAATTATATCTTTTATTAAAAATATGTTTATAACAGTGTATTATATTAAACAACTTCAATCCGGAATTAATATGTATAATAGATCAATCACAATTATTGAAAGCTTAAGTTGTTCCCAAAATGGGAGCAATGGTGCCTAATGGGGGTAATGTTTTTGAAAACTTGTACATATGCCTCCGTGCATTTGTGGTATTTATTTTTCACTTTATTAGCTATAGAAGGTATAACATCATTCTGAAACTAATATTTTTAGGAGATTTCAAAAAAATTAGTCCAACTTTTACATTTATAATAAAAAATAAAAAAAAGAAATTACCAGTTCTATAAGCATTTTCATTATCCATCTCTTTATTTTTCATTATTACATCATTTTTTCTGACTATTTTACATGGAAGATGATTGAACAATTTTTGAGATTTGGATGATTTTTTGGATGTCCTGGAAATCGTTTGTTTGCCACCTGATTGCAGTATTGTAACATATAAGGAAGATATCTTCCTCATATGTGTGTTGCATAAATTATTTTCTATTACATATGTAATAGAAAATAATTTATGTGACGATTTATCCCATGTTATATTTGGTGGAGTAGAACTTTCTGTAAATTCTAAATCAACAGACAATCAAGAAATATCTGATTTAGTTCAGACGAATCTTCAAATTGGAATATGGAAGAAACTAAACGAAATGCAAAAACGAAAAAAAATAGTTAAAAAACCAATTTCAGAAAACAAAAAAAAATGTAATATAATGCTGCATAAAAAATGTTCAATCATTTTCATGTAAAATAGTAGGACAAAAATGATGTAATGAAGAAAAATAAAGAAGTGGATAATGACAATGCTTATGGAATCGGTAATTTTTTTTAATTATTATTATAAATGTAGATGTTGGACTAATTTATATGAATTCTTCGTAAAATATCAGTTTCTGAATGATATCCCTTTTATAGTTAAAGAACTGAGAAATAACAAACATAACTGCATGGAGGCATAAGTAAAATTTTTTTAAAAATTTACCCCCATTAGGCGCCATTGCTCCCATTTTGGGAACATGCTATTTTTCCTAAATATTCGTATTTTTTAAATTTTTTTCTTCAGAAATAATTTAAAGACTTTCTATTCATAAAGAAAAAACAACTGTTTCATTAAAAAACAGCTTAATATATATATCAGTGCTTAATGGGTTAAGGACAGTTAATGACATGTTCAATTTTCACTCGTTTTGTTTTCGTTTGATTGAAATAGTTTTTCATTTGAAGTAAGTAGTGATATATTTCTCTTTTGCCAGATCTCAAGTTTTTAGATTTTGATTTCGCTCTCGCTTTATAAAAGGTTACCGATTGTTGTCAGACTAGAACAGGAGTTCATTTTAATGTTGACTCTACTTGTCTGTTTTCTTGCAACGATAATTTCGGAACTTAGCTTTCTCCGTGCTTCGTTCACCGAAATTATTTGTCTCCATTTTCTACGTTGTTGACACCAAATTCGGTTGTTTGTTTTGGGTCACTAAGAATGGTACTTTACATTGGTAGACTGTATGTCATTGGGACTATCGCTTTTGTGTGCATAGTTAACCGTGGAGTGGCATGTTTTGTCCGGCAGTTTAGAATACTTTAGTTTCAGGTTTGAGCATTGTATCGATGGCTGTTACCGGACAAGTTATGAAGTGGGAGTTGTGGTTAACATATTAGAAATGATGAGTCAGGTAATGGGAAGACGTATTATTCTTTGATTAAATATAAGTTTAATTTATTTTTCGATTATTGAGTTCAAATAAAGTTAATTATTATGAGTGAAGCGAATCCTCCACTAGGCTACACAAATTACATTTTGTCATACACTTTACAAAAAAACTATTCAGTAATTTTGACTTGAAATTAAACATAAAAATAAATTATGATCTGTAGATTTGCACAATATTGTTTTTTTTTTTTTTTTTACAGAATAACCTTAAAAAATTTATTATTTTAATTAATTTATTTTACATGTTTTTCAGTTACAGATGCATTTTTGCAAATAAAAAATGAAACACTTATATTTTCAGAAGATAAAATAAATCATGGAGTTAGTAATTTTAGATATAAATCTGCCAAAATATCTCAAAACTGTTTTTTAAATTTAATTAAGGAAAGAAATATTTTTGGACTTGATAGAAATAAAATATGATCTGTAGATTCTGACAATATTATTTTCTTATCGAATGATTTAAAAAAACATTTAATTCAATTATAAAAGTATTTTTCAGTGTTAAGAATTCAAATACACAATTTATTCTTATTATGTGAAATCATTTACGCAGACGATACTTACACATTTTAAAAGAATTATATTATGATTTTTTTTTGTAAAGTGGCAACAAAAGAATTGTAAACAAAAAAAATTAATTGTTAAATTCGTTATATAAAGTGTTATTCAAGTTCGAAGGTTGAAAATTGAACCAAATGAAACATATTTACTCTTAAGAAGTAGTTACTATTAGTATTATTTTTAATATATTTGCCATTGAAAAACAATTTATGGAATGTATTAGTTCTATTATAAAAGATACCGAGAGCACGTACACTTACTGGTCGAAAAGAACGTGAACATGATTTAGCTTTAAGGCAAGAGGCTAGATATCAGCGTAAAAAACAACGATATGACGAATCTCTTCTGACAGAGAATGCATGTGCTCGGAAATATGCTTTAAATTTCGAAGATGCACAAAAAAATTTTTTAATTATATTTTTGTAATATTTGTCATCGTCGTTGGTTTGACATGCATATTCAATCTGATGGATCTTGTAAGACTTGCCATAAATGTATAGTAAATAATGAATTAAATATTTTTTCTGTAGCTAATAATATGGATCCAGGTCTACAACCAGAAATATTGAAGAACTTAACTTTCGTTGAGGAGCAATTAATTGCCCAAGTTCATCCAGTTATTACTGTTTATTGCAGCGTTTCTTAAACTTTGTGAGCTCACGGACCCCCTTTGATGTGATATGCATTTCGGGGACCCCCAACAATTTTTTTCTTAATACAAGATAAGAAATTATTTAAATGTATACACCTTATTTAAATTTCATTAGACATATAATATATTTAGTTAACGGTGTTAGAAAAGTCAGCTGCATTAATATAAATATATTATAATATACATTTTTAAATAGTTAAAATAAATATCCATACTACTATTTGCTAAGAGAAGTATGCTGGTTTGAAATTCCGTCAAGTTCAACAGTAGTTCTTCATGTGTACAAGGGTGAAGAATGTCTATTTACGAAAATGTGTAGTGCAAAATGGAAGTAATTCTTTAATAACTTGAAAGCAATTTTCATGAAACCGTCGTGCAATAATTCCGCATTTTGTTCCTGCCCCATATCATCATTTTGATTTGACTAATTTCTTGTAAATGAAATAGATTCCTCATCCACTCATTTTCTGACTTTGAAGGAGGAAAATAAAGTTTAAAAGATTTTTTTCATGTACTTCAGGTGTATAACCAAATTTTCGATAATTAGTCCAGTAAATTTAGACCAAAAAAAGCTTCTACCTGGAAAGTTTTGGAGAAGCTTTCTTTTCTTTCTTCCTTTATGTTTTTGGGGGTGCTGAACATGAATTTCAACTTTGCCACCTCGTATCTGGTCTGCTTAAAAAATTATAAGCAAAAAACCATGAAAAAATTGGAGTTTTTTCGGTTTTTCCCCTGTATTCCAGAAAGGGTTAAATTTTTTTGAAAAGCTTATCGCACCAAATTAAACTAGAGAACATTTCCTACATTTTTCATATACAATGTTTGTTTCTAAGATGAATAGTTTTGGCATACGAGTAAAAGGAATTTTAGCGATATAATTGAAATTCCATCATCGGAGGGCGAAAACGCGATCCAGTCACTATGCATCCATTTTAATCACCAATTTGAAGCTGTTTAGTTATTTCTGGTTGCATTTCGAATATGTTTACATTTTTTGACCAAGTTTTAAACCTTTTATAGCAGTAAGAAAATAAATTGAAATCAGATGATTAGGAAAGATATAAAAACACAATCGCTCTGCATAGATGAGAGAACCAATTTTTATTTTTCTGGTAATCTGATTTAAGTACAATTATAAGTATTGTAAGTTTAATATATTAATAACATATGTGGAAGATTATAAATGCTGTTAAAAAAGAAAATAGGAAAAAAGAGGAATGTAGTGTTGTAGGCGAAAACGCTGAATGTAATGGTTTTGTGAATACAAAACGGGTGGGAGGGTGTCCTTGAAACACCAGAAAACATTACTGAAATGAGCACTAAATTTGTTGAGCGTGATAGACGATATCGCAAAACGGTATCTAATGAGGTTGTTTTTAATGAGTCTATGGTACCAACGGTTTCTCAGGGAAAATTTCTTGCAAACAACAAGAAAAAAACCGTTTAATAGCCCTGCTGATGTGTAGATTTGGCTCTGAAAATATGGCTTGTAAGCAGGCAAAAAAAGATGCCGACACACTCATTATCTGTTCTGCATCAATTTGTCGCGCACAATTCATCGCGGCGACAACTCATCGCAGCGTCAATTTGTCGCAGCGACAATTCGTCGTGGTGTCAATTTGTCGCAACGAAAATATATTTGAAGGCTATGATGATAAAAGTAAAACTAATTTAGTAAAATTATTTAATGATGTAAATTGTTAGTTATAATTCTCTCTATATAAAAAAACAAATTATCATTAAATAATTTTACTACATTATCTTTAATTTTATCATCATAGCCTTCAAAAACATTTTCGTTGTGACGAATTGACACCACGACGAATTGTCGCCGCGATGAATTGCTCCACGATGAATTGTGCGCGACGAATTGACGCGACAGCCTCATTATCAACACTGCTCTCAAGTTGGCACCTAACCATGAGAACGTGATAATCATTGGTGAAGATGTAGACCTTCTGGTAATTTTAATTTTAATTTTAACTTTGCAATTTTCCCAATGTTTAATTCTTGAAACCAGGAAAAGGGAAAAGTCCCCAGAAGATCTATTCACCTTTTTGTGCAGTAGACAAATTAATTGCCAAACACATCCTATTTCTAGATGCTATGAATGGATGCGATACCACTTCTGCATTGTACAGTCAATAAAAAACAAAATACCTTCAAATTTTGAAGAAATTTTCCGACCTGCAACATGGGTAGATATATTTAAAAACCCTAGTGGTGTAGCTTATGATGTTATTAAAGCTGGGCTGTTGTTTCTGGTACACCTATACGGTATAGGTGAAAATTAGCAGTCGCCACTCGCCACATGGCGATTAAAGTTTAAAAAGTGGCGATTAAAAAATCAGCCATCGATCGCCACCCTAGTCGCCACTCGCCAAGTGGCGATTAAAAAATCTGTTATCGATCACCAAGTGAAATATACCATTTTTAATGGAAATATGCATCTCTACATTGATTACATCTAATTAGAGAACTGGTTAATTCTTTTTCCTAGCAGATGCAAACGGATTTCAACGACTTAGCTGTATTTTCAATATTTCGGCTTTTTCTCATGTGCTCTTACTTGCATGTTATGATTACTCTTTAGTTCGATTATTTTTTCAAGAAATACAGTTGTATTCTGCAAAATATATTCATTAGCTTTGGTTCCACATGCATTTCAAGTAATTTATTCCTTTTTTCCAACCGGATACAACTACAAGCAGATTTTAAGGACATTTCAGTATCTTCAATATTTCGACTCCTGCCACATGCTCACCAGTTGGATTATTTTTCTTCAAGAGATACTGTTTAATCATGCGAAATACACTCATACTCACTTACAATAGGTATAAAACTCTTATAGAAAAATATGTTTATATACAACGATTATAATTTATCTAGATGTCAAGAAAGCTTGAAACATAATAGTGGCTACTAACTTTAAAAAGTGGCCACTAATGAAACTGAGTCGACCGGCCACTGGCTACTAACTAAATTTCCCAGTTTTCACCTATACTATACGGATTCAGAGGGAAAGCAACACCTTCCCTAAACAGCCTGGGGTACAGGTGCTGCATAAAATCTGCTTTAAAATATGCAAAGATAGCATCGCTCCCTGCAACAGAAGATGCAGCTCAATGTCACTGTCTGCGAATTTACCACCAAGTACAGTTATGGCTAGGTAACTGTAAAAATGCTGAGGAATGAGGCTGGAATAAAACCAAGAGAGGCATCATACCCATAAAAATTGTCAAATCTACCGCACCAGAAACTGTTCTGTGAAAAATATCCTGCAAATGCAAAACAAACTGTAGTGGAATGTGTGGCTGTAAGAAAGCAAGTTTGTTTTGTTCGCTCCTCTGCCTGAACTGCGATGGCCATTGTGACAATGTCAGCTCCTTCATCGGCGAAGATGACTTGGAAACAGACGTTGAGGACCCAATACAGGATATTTTAAGTCAAGTAGAGATACAAGCTGAGCCATCAAGTGATGATGATGATGAAGAAGAAGATACCGATGAACCTCTTGTTGAAGAATATCAATCAGGTCCTTCAAAGTGACCAAAACGACATTAATTGGAAAACAACACTACATTCCTCTTTTTTCCTGTTTATAATCTTTCACATATGTTATTATTATATTAAACTTACAATACTTATAATTGTACTTAAATCAGATAACCAGAAAAATAAAAATTGGTTCTCTCATCTATGCAGAGTGATTGTGTTTTTATATCTTTCCTAATCATATGATTTCAATTTATTTTCTTAGTGCTATAAAAGGTTTAAAACTTGGTAAGAAAATGTAAACATATTCGAAATGCAACCAGAAATAACTAAACAGCTTCAAATTGGTGATTAAAATAGATGCATAGTGACTGGATCACGTTTTCGCCCCCCGATGATGGAATTTCAATTATATCGCTAAAATTCCTTTTACTGGTATGCCAAAACTATTCATCTTAGAAACAAACATTGTATATGAAAAATGTAGGAAATGTTCTCTAGTTTAATTTGGTGCGATAAGTTTTTCAAAAAAATTTAACCCTTCCCGGAATACAGGGGAAAAACCGAAAAAACTCAGATTTTTTCATCGTTTTTCGCTTATAATTTTTTAAGCAGACCAGATACGAGGTGGCAAAGTTGAAATTCGTGTTCAGCACCCCCAAAAACATAAAAGAAGAAAGAAAAAAAAACTTCTCCAAAACTTTCCAGGCAGAAGCCTAGATTGACTGGACTAAATATCAGGGGATATTGTGTCGACAGACATTTGTCAGAAATCGAATAATGTTGAGAATCATTCAAATATTATTTTCAAGTCGATTTACCCTCAAATAATTGTTTTGTTGTTATTGGTTCTACATAGTTCTGGACTTTGAAAGTGTATACCAAAGTTCCTCGTAAGCTAAAATTCAGCTTATTCAGAAAGTTAAAAATAACTCTGAAATCTCAAATACGCCGACTTGACAAGCCAGGAGAAATCATTCAACCGATCTTTCAAATGGAATCTGGAGTACATTAAAAGAAGTCTTACTTCATGATGCAGTGCAAAAATAAAATTTAATCCTTGTGGCAGTAACCTAACTTTTGTATACAAAAGTATCTACTTGCGTTTATTCCAATTTCTTCACCCTTTTTTTTTTTTTTAAAGTTCTGAAATCAATGCATGAACCTTGATATAATTTTCTTCTAAAACAATTTTGTTGAATGTAGTCTTCAAATCTCCAGACATTTTTTGGCAGTCAGTGACTCACGGTTAATAGCTTGTCCCAAACTATATGTGAACATGTGGTGTGTTAGCTTTAACTAAGCTGATCGAAACATTAAAAGTTTCACACCATAGTTCCAGCCTCATCTGTACTAATTCTGACACAAGAGTTAAATTCTGTTTCTTGCATGAAACCGTTTAATCATGTGAATAGCTGTGCATATCTTACCACAAATTCATAATGAACTAAAATTTACAAACTTACAAATGTCTAAACACTCATCTAGTTCGCAATGTGAAAGAAGGGACTGATTTTGTACATGTTCAATCAATCGGTTCTTAATATTTTCACACATATTCCACTTCCTTAGTATTAAAATGTCTCCGCCGACTGATTTGGGGTTTTATGCTTATTAATGATCTACACTAGAAGTACTAGAATTTCAAACCCTCCTCCTTCAAAGCTACAGAAATTCCTACCGAAGAAAAAAATCTGTATTCAACATTCGGCTTGAAGACCCCCTGCTATAAGCTCACGGACCCCCAGGGGTCCGCGGACCACAGTTTAAGAAACGCTGGTTTATTGCATTAAAGGTGGTCAGCTTGGATACAGTGGGAAAATATGTGAATTACAAAGATTGGAAACATACCTATTTCAAACCATTTGAGAAAACACCAGAGGCTATTGGAAAATGTAAAAACATCTTTAAGAGAGCTTTTAGTTGAAAATTAAAAAATATTTTGTAAAATTTTGCTTTGAAAATATTTTTATTTATATGTCTTATATCATAAATAAAAAATTCCTAGGAAATTCTTAGTTATTTGGCTGAATTTACATTTCTAAAATTAAAATGTGCCAAAACATAAAGTAACGTTTTTGCTTAATACAGATGCAAAAATAATATAAAAAAAATATTGCTACTTTCAAATATTTATCTTATGAAATAATATTTCGTGAATCCAAACAAAGCATAATCGCGCCCGTCGGCCTAATCGTTCGGAGTTTTCGTGGTTTTCTTCGAGCCGTGGATTTATCCATGCGTAAATACGGGTTAGGTTCCCTTAGAAAGACCCCCACGAAGGGCACTCCCTCCGGGCCTATATCCTAAGTGTAGATATTTGCCCGTCAATAATCAACCCAACTCAGCCCAACCCAAACAAAGCATGGCTTTTGCTAGTATACAGTAGAGTCTCGATAATTCGAGGTGGACGGGACCGGGCTTACCTCGAACTATCGAAATCATAAAATTTAATTAATAAATAAATTAGATAAAGCAATGTTTAAATTTCAGTGTATATTTAACTGAAACTTGTACTTACAAATTATTACAGTACTGCTGATAGCAGCAGGTTAATTATATCTTAAAATAATTGTCAATTTTTTTTTTTGACACATTGCCCCGTTTCCGTGCAGCAATATCACGCCATCGTCCAAGCAGCATATTGTCGGCTGGAGTCGACACAGGCTATTGCTCCACGTATCGCATGGCGGACTCTAGCGCAGCGGGCAGCCCCTCGCTGTAACTCTTTAGCGGGGTGGAATCTGTCTGATTCTGGCAGAATCTGTAATTTCTAGTTGTTCGTGACTATTTATCCATTCCTCTATAACTTCTGGCACAAAATCGTAAAAAAACAGGTTTTTAAATATTCCTTGAGTCATCCAAGCACTTTTTGGTTCCTATACGTAATCGACAGTGAAAATATCCAGACATGCTTAAATGCTCTTGCATTTGCAGCTTTTCTGATAACAACAAGTTTAATCTTGGGATTTCCTGAAGCATTTGATGCAGCAAGAAGTGTTAACCTCTCTTTGCTTTTATGTGACCTGGAGTACTTTTCTCTTAGCTTGACGCGATTGTTTTAGATGGTAGCATTTTGAAATTAAGGCCTGATTCATTGCAATTATAAAGCTGGTCAATCGTAAGGTTTTCATTTGTCCCGACTTCTGCAATTTCTTGCAAAATTTCATGGCGACGGCCTCAGAATCTTCAGATAACTTCTCTCGACAGATCTCTAGTTGCCGGATACGATATATTTTTTTCACCATGTCAAACCAGCCTACACTAACAGTGAAGTTTTCATCACTTTCTTCAAATTCTATTCGAAACAGCAAATCTTTTTTTTGAAGAGTCGGACCTGAAAGAGGGCATCATTTTTTACTTTGCTGTGTAAACCACACATAAAGTGGCTCACCAGTTTTTTCATGCTCAGTCTTTTCTAAGGATTTTCTGCCCAAGGATAAATCAGAGCAGTTGTTAATAGAAAATGCTTCTAGTTTACTTCTGTTCCGATACGTTCGTAGTAGACAAAAGGAATGAGTGGGACGGGAGCTCGCAACTATTCTCTGATTCTCTTTAATTTCACCTGGCGTGATCCCCCGCACGTATAAGAAGAATACACCCGTTTTCTTTAAGAGGGTGGACTTCTGTAGGTGACTTCCGGGTGCGCAGTAGACACCCGGACCACTCGTCGAACAACAATAAAAACCAGATACTTGAATTCCGTGGTGCGAAATAATTCTTTCACGTGTTGCGTATATGTTGGTCATTATTTGGAAGCTAAACTGATTTTTTTCACTAACTCGGATTTATGAGAAACTCGAACAATCGAGACTCGAATTATCGAGACTCTACTGTATATATTTTTACATATTTAATTTGAATTATTTACGGAATTCTTAAAGTAAGTTAGATGTTTTTTTATGACAATTTATTATGTTATTATTTAATTTAAAGCAATTTGTTTTTTTATTTCATTTAAAGTTAAAAGCTCATGTTTCATTTAAATGTAAAGCTTAATTTGTTAAACTAATTTATTAAACAGACTTTTCACATTTAAATATTTTCTAAATTCTTTTGGTGCCCCAGTTTATCTAATTGAACTATGGGATGTTGATATAGAGGTTTGGTATAATTAGTGTTAGATTATGACCTTCCATTTTTAACTGATGGAAATATGTTTTCCATGATAATGTTAATTGTCACATCATATGAGTTCAAGATTATTGGAGATGTCTTTATTTTAATCTTGTTTGTAATTTGTTTTATATGTGAATAAAATCTTGGTTAAGTTTAATCTATTTTGTCTGTTGTTCTTTCATCAATTAATATATTAATCTTTTTAGTTAGTTATTTTTTATTTGCTTTTCAACATTTATTTTAAGCTTTGGTGAACACCAGCATTTACGCACCAGATGTGCTAATGCCCTGCTAATCTCAATTAATCGTAAATTACCTGATTTATAACACAAACAAAAATTGTCCGCAGGAGACTTTCTTTGGCCGCGACTATGTCGCCACGTCACTGCCGCTGAGATTTTATTTAATAAATAAAATCAAATAAATACCAAACAGAAGCAATATATCTTATTAAATAAATTTTCTGGTTTAAAACATGTTTATTTGATTTCAAAAACATTAGAAGCTATGAAACGGCAGCTATTTTGTTTAAAATTATTCTCAATAACATTTTTTGTATGAATTAAATACTTGTCAATTTATATGTTTTTCTTCTCTTTGATATAAAGAAACAAAAAAAAGAAAAGAAAGTAGACTGATTTCAGTTTAAAATTTAAATAAAATCACTGTGAACTGGAAACAGTCATGTAGCGTACTAATCAAACTCTATAAAACAAATTTACAGAAAGTTGTGTGCCGACATTGTGCTATTTTATACAAAAGCCAATAATCAGCTATTCTGTCCATCAGCACTGTGCTTAGTACTCTTTTTTTTACTCCACACTTTCCACTGAATCAGCATCCCATTACAGGTAAAGAAAATGATCATACAATGTTTTTAATGTGAAGAAAATTTGCGTTCTGACAACATCCTGGTATTCATGAAGAAAATTTACCCATCTTACCGAAATCATTTTATCAGTTAAACTTTATTTTGAACTTTAATGCATCTTTAGATTTATCTATTTATTTAGGAAGAGAGATTATTTAATCAAATTTTAAAATTAATAAGATGATATAAGTTTTTATACATATGATTCAAAAAGTATAAAAAATAATCAAATAGCCACTGTTAGTGTCTCAAAATTCGAATGCCGCTGTAATTTGTTGCTCCAATGCTTGCTGTCACACATTTACCCCTTGAAGGCTTGTGGTATATTATATATTAAGCAGCTTATTTTTAATCCCCAAATGCCACTATGACATCAGAATTTTGGAATAAAATTTTGTTTTTATAATGAATGTGGAGAAAAGCTTTTACTTATTTTCAAATAAATTTGTTCACATAGTTCAGTGTCATCCAATCATTTCAGCATTTTAACAAAAAAAATACTTTACCCCTAAAAGCTTTAAGCAAAAGTTACAGCACCATTTACATAGTTTAGTAGTGCCGCACAAAGACCTTAATAAAGTAATACAGTCAACTCCCTTTAATCCGCAACTCTATAATCCACAAATGCCTATAATCCGCACACTGTTTCAGATGTAAACAATGAAAATTTGGTTATGATTAACTGTGCGAGAGAAATTCTGGAATGGCAGCAATTTGATTGATTATCAGTAGACAGTCCCCTCCCCCCTAAATTTTTGTATTTCAATGAAGTAAAACTTTATTTTTCACATTGAAAAAAAAAGTAAAACATTACACGACTTTTTTCTTGCCTATTACACATTGTAACAATAAAAAAGTGTGGTTTTACCCAGCAAATTTTCACAGAATGGTTTGAAAAGCCTTTTGTAAATGATGCCTATATGCATTGTAGTACAAAGGTCTGTTTACCTGTAAACTGTAAAATATTATTGCAAAAAGGCAATGTATCTACATTACTTTTACCCCCGAATACAAATTCTCTTATACAGCCAATGGATCAGAGAATTATTCGTAGCATGAAATGCAGCAAATGAACAAAATAGAATTTATGCACAAAATTATAACCTCTGATTTATCGGCTAATATGGAGTAGTATAGAAGGCAATTTACAATATTTCTGTATTCTGAAGGCAATTTACAATATTGCTGTATATTTCTCTTGGCTGATGCATGATTCTCTGTGTACAAAAACACTAGTAGGTGCAAAGCAAAATTTGTGGCCAGCATCTTTAGCTATAGACCATAATGGTGATGATGTTGACTTAGCTGACTTCAGTTTGGTTAATGCTAAACAGAAACTGCAGAAAAATTCACTAACACAAAACTAAAAAATTCACTAACTATTGTGCCAAAATTCTTGAATGGAGAAAATATAATTGGATGGATATCCTCCCACGATGAAGCTGCAATAAAGAGAGTTTCACAAATGACATTATGAGTACTACTATGGTAAACTCTACTGAAAATAGGATAATTCTGACACAGAGTATGATGATGAAGGTGAAAAAGTAACTCTTGAGCAGGTCTTGGATATGGGTTATAAATATTTGGATTTTCTTCAGAAAAGAGTTTTGTCTCAGAACAAGAAATAATGACTATACATAGACTCCAAGAAAAAATAGTAGACCAAAAGTCAAAACTTCACAAATAAATGACAATTATTACTATGTTTGAAAATTGTAAAACTAAACAAAAGAAATTGTAAAATAAAATTTAAAGACATTTTTCCTTAAACATAATGGGATTTTTAATTAAATAATCCAATGTTTTACAATATTTTTCTTTTTTACCAACTAATTTATGCATTAATCATTAATTTACTGTAAAATTACAGGAGAATAAATGTAAACAACCAATGACCTATAATCTGCACAACCTTTGGTACCAAGCTGTGTGGATTAGAGGGAGTTGACTGCACATCGTTTTTAGCTTACCAAAAAAAGTGCTAAAATAAGATGGTTTAGCGGCACCATAAACCTAGCTAGTAGACATTTTTATGAGTGTTAAAAGAATAGTTTATAAGTGTAGTTCAGCAACTAGCAATATGCATTTGTCATAAAAATCAGAAGTGAAATTTTGTACATTTTTGTATTGATCGTTGGAGCATCAATTTTGGTAACTGAAGGTGGCAATAAAGTGCCTGTCAGCACTGTAAAGGGCTTGGTGCCTGGTGCAGGAGCAACGCGCACACCATCCTTGTTGCAGGCCTGATCAGAATTTTAAAAAGTCTTTCTGGCCTGTACCGGGAGGAAAAGGTAGCTTCCATTGTCCATATTTTTAAAAATTCAACCCATTTTACTCACACCCTAAGCTAAATTGCTTGGAACCAGATTATAAAAGATTCAATCCTGGTTTTCGTTAATATTGAATTTGAATGCGCATTTCAGCATCAGAGTTACAGCATAACAAAAATCAGATTGTTTCAAAATGTCAGCCAACCTAGAATTTCCAGCTGCCATATCTCTGCCATTTTTTATGATAAAGCCTAAACAAAAAATGTTCTGGAATCCTTGTATCACGATCTAACACTTAACGGAAACAACTTTTTCAATTTATAATTTTTTATACATCTTTTTGAATTTTTAAATTTTTTTAACTTGCTGCCATTTTGAAACAAGATGGCACATAAAGCTGGCCAATGAACTCGGTCAAGACCTTGGTATGTTCTGTACACATGATCAGTCACATTGAAATCGGTTCATAAATACGAGTGTTACAGCATAACAAATATCAAAATCTCAGCCACCTAAGAATTTCAAACTGCCATATCTCAGCCATTTTTAAGATATAGAAAAACAAAAAATGTTTCAGAATCCTTGTATGATGTTCTAACACTTAATAGAAACAATTTTTTCAATTTATAATTTTTTTGTATATGTTTTTGAATTTTTAAATTTTTTTAACTGGCTGCTATTTTGAAACAAGATGGCGGATGAAACTGGCCAACAAACTCTGTTGAGACCTTGGTATGTCCTATACACACTTAGTTACATCCAAATCTGTTCATAAATAAGAGAGTTAGAGCATGACATATGTCATATATATATATATATATATATATATATATATATATATATAAATCAATCAACATTTGAACGGAGGGTGGTCTGGAGGTCATGATCAGTGAAATGAATCTGAAAAAGTATGAAAGAATATTGAATGTGGATTGATATGAAAGGATATTTAGTTAAACCCATTCCAAATCAGAAACTAAAATATAAAAATTCAAAGTTTAAAATCCCTAAATCGTGTGTCAAAATTTTAAAGTTTTGCCTTCATTTCTAGTTGCCCCTGTAACTTAACTGTCCTTACGATACATTTATTACGAACAGATATCAATTTTGAATCGTTGTTAAGATTAAAAGTGCTGACATTAGCGCATCTCTCTTCTACCGGTGGTTAGATCTTGTATGAATAATTATCTGGGCTGCTTACGCAGATATGAGTCAAGGGCTAATTAGCCAATTAAATTACATTATTTCATAAGTTGCAAAGCGGTCTCTGGTGGTAGTTTCAATGTATATAATGTGAGGAGCATTATAATGTGAGGAGGTATTAATCTTATGGACGATGTTAAAGGAGACATAAAAATCTGCATATTAAGCAGGATTGTGTATTAATCATGAGCATCTTAACCTTGTCCAACTGTATTTTTTTCATGATGTTATTATATGGAGATTGAGAAGAAAAAGAAAAAAATACCTGCAAGCCTTCAAAGCAGATTATTCCATTGAATTTCCATTCGTTAAGCATCAAATAAGAGTAATAAATTATGCATTTTGTGTCGATTGTGCAGTGGACATTAGTATCAGTCATAGCAGTAAGAATGATATTGAACAGCATCGGAAAAAGAAAAAGTATATTAGTAATGCAGAAGCAAATATTAAAAATGAGAAAGAGAAGAATAAGATGAATTTTTTTTTTTTTTTATAAGCAAAAATTAAGCAGAGCAAAATGTTTGTTTACGGCTTTTCTGATAGAGTATAATTTACTTTTGAGCTGCGCCAATCATATTGGATCACCGCTACAAAAAATATTTCTGAAACATGAAATTGCCAAAAATTATAATTGCGGTCGCACGAAAACGAGTGCAATTGTTTCAGAAATGGCGTCGACTAGTCAGATTGAATTAATAGCAACTTTGCAAATTCTACCTTTCTGTTTAGCTACACATGGCAGCAACAACTCAGGAAGTAGTTATATTCAATTGTTGTAACACATTTTAACACTAATAATGGATAGATTGAAAATAATTTATTAGCATATTAATTTTATCCATTCCTCACAGCAATGCTGAATGTGAGCGTACATTTAGTTTAGTAAGAAAAAATAGATTTGAATTCTGGTCATCTATTTTGAATGATAATTTAGAGATATTAATTGTTAAAAGTAATTTCTCAGGTCATTGCTATGACCAAAAATTTTATGTAGAATTTTAAATGGAGCAAAGTCTGCAACTTCTTCAAAAGTTAAATGTTAGAATGCTATAAATTAAGTTCTAATAAATATTTTCAGGTTTTTTACATTTTATTTGTTAATATCTTAAGGTTTTTTGTGTAATTTATTTAATTTATAATATATGAAGGCAAGTGTTATTTTCCCAATTTTTATTTATATATATATTAATGATTATATTTAAGTTGTTGAATGAATTATTAATCTATTTTAAATGAATGATAAAAAAAAACTTTTTATACTTACGTAAATTCATTTAAAATCTCCCTTTTTCTCCCTTTAAACTGTGGAGAATATTTGTTTTTTCTTTTGCTAAGGTTTTCATCTCTGTTCATGTTTAAGCCAATTTTCAGAAAGTGACATTCATATTTTAATAAGTACTTAAATAACTGCATTTACATTTAAAAGTTACTTTATGAATGTATCAAAAAGATTAGCGTAACTGACCAGAGAGAGAAAAGTGAACACCTTTAAGAGAAACAAAATTATAATTGATTCTTAGTTTGTTCCAAAAACATGTAGTTATTATATTTTATTAAAATAATAAATCCACCTTTTGCTTCGGATTACATTTTGTTAATATTTAAATTTTATATCAGTAAGCAAAACAAATCAAATAAGAAAAAATACGTTATATCTCAAAATCAAGAAAACAAATTATAGTCTCCTGTAACAAACACTATAGTGTAATTTTTTAATAAACATATTGTCCCTCAAGAGTGAAATGTTAATTTTTAATGATACATTTTTTACTATATAAAAGTACATCAAACATTTATTACTGTATACTGTAAATCAATACATATAGCATCTCTTCTTCCAAATGATTATTAACCTTTTTTTTTTTCTTAGCTGTATGAAATGTAACTATTCTTTTGACCGAATTTTCTTTTAAGAAATATCTATCTTAAACTTTTAAGTATGTTTATGTTTGTATTGATAATCTTATGTTTCTATTGGTAATTTTAAACTAAAGCACAATATTTCAGCTTTTTCCACATTTAGATTATTTGTTAAATAAATGAATAATTTAGATTTCATTTTATAGTGACAATTTGCATATTTTTTATATTAAATTGTATTACTGTTTTACAGCAGCTTGTTTGTGAGCATGAAATAAGAAATATCCATTGTGCTTGCCAAGATGCTGAAGATCTTCGTCACTTTGCATATATTACCAAAGAACATCAAACTCATAATCATTATTGTCATGTATTTTCTTCTCATAGTGTGGTATGTTTCAACATCTTCTATTCTTTCTTAAAGCAAATGTGTCTTTTTTTTATTCTTAAAATAACAATAATGTAATTAAGAAAAAACTTTGTTGGCTAAATTGATGATAGGGTGAAGATATCTGAAAAAAAATTAGTGAAAAGCATTTTAATAATTGTTTTTTTAGAATTTAAATTGAATAATCTAAGTAAAATATTAAAAATGATTTTAAATTATAAATTAATAAATTATTTTAAATGATGTTATATTATGATTGATTAATGATGTAGGAGTAAATATGCATCTGATAAAGAAATATTAAAATCTTGAATTATTCAATAAAAACTCTCCCTACAGTATAAAAAAATATATAATTTTTAATACAAATGTTTTGATATAACTATTTTGCTTTATTACAATATTTACTGCCTTTCATTACGTTTCATAAACATGGACAAAATTGTTGCTTGCTTAAGAATAAGAGCTTAGTTCTTATGTTCACTGATCTCATTGAATCTATTGCTGGGTTAACTCAATTGATATAAAATACTGTGAAGAAAAATTACGAAAGAAAATTTTTATGTTTATTTACTAAATAGTATGTTTTCATAGGTGCATTAACAGCATTAAAAGTGCAAAGAATAACAAGTTTGGGGGGAAGTATATTTAAGGTTTACAAAAAGAGGTGGGAAATTTTTTTTTCATTTTTTAAGCTAATTGAAAAAATAGTTTTGTTATACATTTTATTGTTTATAGTTTTAGTTAATGATAAACAATATAGTTTATATAAAATTCATGCATAAATGTTGTGAAAAATGTCACAAATTTTACTTCACATGTAATTTCTCTTTTGTTATTTTCTGAGTGGCATCCCTGTAAATATGTTGCTCATTTATGTTTTAAAAATAGAATGAGTAGAAGGATTGCCTGTTTTCCATAGTATCAATTATATAATTGGTACAAAATTATTACTATACTATATTTTGGTGCCCAAGTACTTCATAAAATACAATTAAATTAGTTTTTGTCAATAAATGTGCCCATTAAACTTTTTAAATACTGATAAGTAAAACTTTTTCATTTTATTTTGTATATATTAATGGAATTTTTCTCTTTCCTTATTTAGGACTTGGCATCAGAAATTATTTTAACTTTAGGACAAGCATTTGAAGTGGCTTATCAAATAGCAATGCGAGAGAAAGCTGGTCGTATATGGAATAATGACTCCAGACACAACATCTCCACGAAAAAAGTTTCTTCTTCATGACAGATTTTTAAATGGTTTATTATATTTCATGACTATATCTTTATTTGTGACTATAATTTAACTGCCTGTTATCGTCACCAGTCTTTGTTTTTCTTATTAATTTGCTTATTTTTATTTACTCTTGCATTAAAAGCATATTTTATTACAAATATTTTGCATTGTCAGTGTTGGTATCATGCTGAAGGTTCCAGAATGCAATCTTGAATATTTTTGCATAAGAGTATATTCTGATATGTAATAACATATTTTACAACATGGCAAGACATCGGTTTCCTTTATTTTTTAGTGAAGACCATAAACATCATTTCTTGAAAATGAAGATTTTGCAATTTGGTACTGTCAGCATGGTATCTACAGTATGCCTTTCAAATTTAATTGTGAAATACATATATTTTTTTTCACTCTGCAATCATGAAATGGGCAACTCCATACTGACTTTCATTGTTTTAAACCAACATAAACATAAATAATTTAAAAAATGAATACTTTTGCTGAATAGCAAAAAATATATAATTTTCAATGATACCTGAATGATATGTGATATGTGTGTTTTAATATGTTTATTTGAAGAATTTGAATTTTTTAAATATGAAATGTTTCTAATTTTGTCAAATATTTTGTCATCAAAAGAATATATATTTTTTTTTCGATACAGCCAAAATTGAAAATGTAGTAATTTGCTAGTTAAAACTTTTCACAAAGATTGTTTTATGTTAAACTATCCTTTTTTAATTATAAATTTATTTTATTTGTAAAATAAATGTATGTGTGTTTGCATTATCTGCAACTATACATGTTTGAAAATAGGTTTGCAAACATGGTACAATTTTACACATAGAATTATAAATTTAAAATATTCCAAAATATTTGCTTCATGTAAATGTCATAAATTCTGTGACTAGTATAAATTGCTTTAAAAAATATATTGTTAAAAAAGTGATTGCATTCCAATGAAAAGGGTATTTTATTTTACTGGTATGGATGCACTCAAAGCCGCCTTAAAGGGATTTGGGGGAGGGGGGATGCCAGTTTGAACATCGAAAAAGATGCCTTAGGAATTTTTGTGGGTTTCAATCACAACGTAAACTGTTTTGGGTTTATGCAATATATGAAGTTGTACATGAAGAATGTTTTGTAAGTTTTTCATTAAAAAAAACCCCTATATCCAAGGCTCATATCCTTGGCAGATATGTAAATGAAGATATCCTGAAAATGCAGTGTCACATGGCTGCCTGTACATTCCTGAAACATCAAATTGAAAAAAAAATTCTTACTGCAGTTAATCTTTATTGTATTGGCACTAGTGTAATATAGGATATATTTTTAAAATATTTTTCAAGCATGAAAATTTTCAGTTTTTTCAATAAAATCAGCTCTTTAAAATGTCATTCTGGCTGTTTTTGAGATTAATGCTAAAATGCAGAGAAATCATGTAAAAAATAAGGAGGGCGAGGGATAGATAAAACTGTATTGATGCACAAAGTTCTTTTAAATTAACATATTTTGTTTAATATTAAACAGTAATAAAAAAGAAATAATATACATTTAAAAATTGTTTTTAAGATGAGTAACAAAATAATCAAAATTTATGTATTGCCATTTCTTTATTCTAGTATTTCCAGTTCTACCATGTATTCCTTCAAATACTTCAAAAACTAAAACAATAACTAATACTATAAAAAAAAAACTTCCTTTAAAAAGCATAAAACTAAAATTAAAATTATTTTTTTAAATGCATGCACATGTTCATGTTGTAATACTAATAGTGCTATTCTTTTATTTTAGTATGCATGCTGCATTGTTGTTTGGTTCATTTGGACTAGCTAAGCTAATATAGTGAAGAAATTTTATCATTTAATTGTGACTCATAATATAGTACAAAAAAAAAAAAAATTGTTGAGAATAAATAAATTTTTCTATCTTTACTAACTTTACCTGTATATTTGTTTTAAGTGTTATATACATATCAGTTATTTTTTGTGTAACATATAATATGAAACATGACTACTTGTTCATGTGTACAGTTCAGTTTTTTTTAGTGAACTTCAACTTTCATCCCTGTATTTGTAAAAATGATGGCATTGGGGGAAAAAAAAACTGTCCTCATAAAAGTGGCCCATGCATGGAAGCAATCCTCAAAGGTGGATTTTGTCTTTTTGAAAGCACTTTTGGAAATCCTTTGAATTCTTGCCAAATATATATATATATATATATATTTGAAGCATGTAGGAGGAGTGGGGAGATTATTCTTTAGACATTTTGTCTACTCAAACCCTTGGAGTTGATTTGATAGCTCTTCTGCAAAGCAGTTCAGAAACAAGGTTTATGTCGTGCACATCTGAAAATCATGTAAATGAAGTTGTTTAAAGTGTCTCTCTAATGTGAAATTATTTTTAGACTTGAAAAGGAAGTTTGTCTTGAATTTTAGACTTGAAAAGGAAGGGTTCTTTATAGAATATTTTGTTCCATTCATACAACACTTTTCAGTAATGTCAGTGATGTATTTTCGAAGATATATTTCTGAAGCAAAGATCACTTTGACATGTATATATTTAGCATGAAGATTTTTTTCTCTTATAAAAGAGGGGGGGGGACCTTAAACAGCCAAACCATCCAGAATAATATTTGTTTTGAGAAATCACTGTACTTGACATAAATTCATAGTATATATTTGGATTTTCACCTTTAGCAGGGCTGCCAACTACTGCACATTAGGTAGAGAAACTACACATTGGTCTACTTCTACCACATATTACTTTTTGCTTAGTGGAAACTACACTTTTTTCAAATTGCTTTTTATTGAGAGATACTCTAGTCTTGTTATGTTCCTGGTTTCTTTTTCATTTTTCAACATGTTTAAATTTTCCATTATAAATTTTATTGTAATTTGAAATATGTATTGTGCATGACTTTGTATACTTTGTGAAATATTTTAAGTAATAACAATGTTCAAAATATTCAATTGATATTTTGGCCAAAATTTTTATCTTGTGATGTTAAATAAAAATGGATGCTTTATTCAACTTATAAGATGATTTTAAATTAGAAAATAATAATAATAATGAATATATGCATATGTGTGTAAAGCTGTTGTATTTTTATTAGTGAAATTTTTTTTTGTGCATTGTGAGATTTTAATGCTTGATAATTTAATGTACTTTCGAGTAAAAGATTGAATTATTTTTTTTACTTTGAACGTGTACATAATTATAGTGATTATACTTTTGACACCTTAAAATTACACATTTTCTGAGCTTGAACTACACATTAGTACTCTCAAAAGTTGGCAGTCCTGCTTTAGCAAACTGCCTTCTATTCTTTTTTTTGATTCAATAAACATATAAATTTGATGTTAGTTTAAATTGCTTTTAATATTTTCTAAGTTGCAAAAATAAAATAACAATCTTATGTATATATTGTTTTGTTGTATAAATATCTCTTGAAATGTGTCTAAATTTAAAAATTTGTCATCACTGTATAGATGGAATTTTTTTTTTAATCTTTTTTTTTTTCCTGCTTTTGTGTCTCAAATAGCATTAAAATGCTTGTAAAAAATTTCAAAATATAAAAATTATCCTACATAGCACCATAGAGAGTTCATTTCTGAATGTTTGTATTAAAATTTAAAAGAATTCTGTTGAGTGGTTCTTGAGCAATCCAAGAAGCCAGGTAAAAAAGTCATTTTGAAAAAAGTGCGACTAAGTTTAAAGTTTGGTTTAGCGGCAGTTAGATACAGCAGCGTATTTGTCTTTGTAACTTTTGTAATAATTCGAGTGTTAAGCAATTGTTTTGGGGCTATATTCTAAACACTAGCAGCTATCAAAAAATGGAAAAAAAATTTTTTTTTGGAAGTTTGTAACTGGTGTCCCTCCTTAAGACAAAAATTATATATGAAACATAATATTCTTAAATGTTGGGTAACTTCTGAATATTGTGCATCTTTGAATAACGAACATTTTTTGTGGTTTAGAGCAGCCATACTCAACCTGCGGGCCGCATGTGGCCCGGCGGCCTGTTATGTGCGGCCCGAGACACATAATCATTAATACATATTTACAAAAATAATTGATGTACATAAAAAGAATTAGACCTTCATTGTTTTTTATATATATTTTTTTTTCATGGGCAGACAAAATCTGCCCTGTTATTTATAATTTATTTAAAATTATGTTAAAACATCCTAAATGCCATTTGCTTAAACAAAAAATTTTTTTACTAGTTGTTTTATCTGTGCTACAGTGGTGTATACATTTCTTAATCATCAACACTAATTGAACATTATTCAAAATTAAATAAATTTACACTATATATATCGATATTTAAAAAAATATATACACAAATTAAATTGGGCAAAAGAATAATTTATTAAAGATATAGCTAATGCTACTTATTAGGGTTGAATGCTTGTCGTGGATAAAATTGGCACAAAAAAAGTTACACCACTATTTCCAAGCAAGATTCTTAGCAGCATATTTCTACAACATTTCCTATAGAAATCAACCTCACGAAGTATATTGTTCGAAAAATGTGATGTTAAAATTTCTTTTTTAACAAATGTGCAACCCTACTGATAATGTTAACTTTGGTATATTGCTTTGTTATACTACTTACACTACTTATTACTACTTTGTTATACTGTTATCTGACTATTTTCATTTACCATTTTTTACATTATTATATAAGTAAGTTGCGGCCCGCCTAACGTCGCAAACATATGTTTGCGGCCCGCGAGAAAAAAAAGGTTGGGTATGGCTGGTTTAGAGTGTCTGCTATTCAGAAGTTTTACTGTAAATGTATGTACTAGATGACCCAAAAGTAACAGAAAAGTAAAAATTCAATAACTCAAAGTAGAGACACTATCACAATGTGGTTTTAAAAAATACATAAAGCATTATATTGTTTTCATAATGAAAATTTTACTGTCAGAATAGCTATATTTACCTCCAACAAGTGTGCACTTCAGTTATGTCAGAAATTTGTACAGCAACACAGTTTTTAATGCAGCAAGGATTAGAGATTTTCATTGTAATGGTTGTTATTAAGGCATAAGGCATTGTTATAACAGCATAAGGGCATAACTCAGTCAGATCTCCATTTTATTTTCTGCTCATTAATCTGATGGAACTAGAGTATATCTCATGAAAAAAATTGTATTTTTTTAATTTTATTTTTTGTATACAGTTGTTTAAACTTGTTGCTTTTTATTGTCATATTGAATTTTCTAAAAAAATAAATAAATAAAAAAAAATTAAAATACTTAGAGCATGAAAAAAGAATAAAGACTGCCACTGAATTGCGATTTTCGTAATGATATTTGATAATTTTTTTATTTTAAAAACAAGGACAAAACTAGTTTTGCTACTTTATGCATTGGGGTAATATTTTATTTTGATTAATTGGAAAAATAGCTGTTGATATAAAAAAGACATTTTCAGTTTTCACCGTTTCACTTCTGAAGTGTTCAATCATTTTGCAAAAAGTCTCGTCTTATTATGAACAGTCAATAAGTTAAGCTGGGAATGTCTTTGAATAGAGGTGTTTTCAAAGGATCCCTAATTGTTTCTTCACATCACTGACATTTTAAGGGAGAATTGAGAAACCATTTTTTTTCTCTTGACGACAGAATGCAAATCAGCTTCTGACCGACCTTGCACCCTTAATGAGAATGGCTGTGTAACTTTACATTATTAATTAAAAAAACTAATGTACATGCAAAAAAAGGGGGATGAAATTTTTGGCAGCTAAGCTGCTTCTTTTTATTATTTTAATTTATTTTTTGAATGAAGTTATCTCTTTTGGGCTTGGTTTTAACTTCAGCAAACTACAATGCAAGTGATGTTTTTCAGCATTATTAATTCTGAGCATCTAAAGTAATTGAAATGTCTTTGAACTCTAAAAAAATTATACTTTTGGTGACAAAATGTTTCACTGTGTCTTTTAACTGAATTCATACTGTTTGAGTTTAGTCTGATGCATTTACTCAAAATATATTGTTGAAAAGAAAAATAATAGCATAAATAATTTAAAATGAATTTTTAATAATTTAGCATTTGTTATTGCATTTATTTTAAAACTAAACATATTTAATTTATATATATGCTTTTAATTGAAAAAGACTAAAATATGCATAAATTGTAAGCACATGAGTGCATGAGACAGATTATTTTTTCTTTTTTTCAGATATTTAATAATGAAACACCATTATACATTTCTTGCAATTTACTCTTATCCAGATTGATTATATTAAAACTTAATTATCTGTTCTGACTGTTGTCAATTTCAGAAAGCTTCAAAATTGGTTCAAACAAAGTAATGAAATTATTTTTTTAAATTATCTAATTTTTGTATGCTAGAAAAAAAAAGGGTATTTAGCAGTTATAAAATAACTCTTTCTGAATTGTAATTAAAGAAATAGAAATAAAAGTTAATTACTTGTTCAATAGATATGTGTGTTTGTGTAATTTACAGAAATATTTGTCTCATATTAAGTGTAGATGGTAGCCTCTGATGAAGTATCCCACTTTGCAAGTTTTTTCATTCATTTCATATTTCTTTAATATTGGTTTTACTTTTACTATTTACTGCTTTATTAAGAAAATTTAAAATCAGCCCCTCAAAATATAAAAATAATTGAATTGACAGGAAGCAAAAAATAGTGAAGATTAGTGCATGTTCTAAAGAATATAACAAATTATATATATATATATATATATATTTTACATTCATATATTCAATTTTCTCCAAAATGTTTATTACTGTATGGAAAGACATGAAAACTTTCTTTTCTTTTAATATTTTTCGTTGTTTCTTGTTATTTATTTTTCAAAATTTGTATGCCTTTAATTTATTGTTATAATAAATTATTTTTGTTTTTCTAGTCATTATTGAATTTTTAAATTTGTTTAGCTGTTTAATTTATTATACTGTATATTTGCACTCTCATTTCTGCAACTAGTCATACTATTTTACTAAAGCTGTTTAGATGACCTTGTTAAATTATCTCTACTACACTAGATATTGTAATGTTATTTCATTGGATGGCTTCTTTTATGTGTTAAGACAATAGTCAGCCAGATTTTCTGAGCCACTGTAACTAGAAGTATTTTCTTATACAGAAAGGAATATGAATGGTAATTGTCATCAAATTATATTTAATTCATAGGTTCTAACAAGGGATATAGTAATCTAGAAATTGCAATATATGGAAATCTATGTTACTAAGAATGTTATAGAAATTAAGATGTTCTAGTAAATAAACATGGGAGGTTTTAGTCTGTATATTAGTTTTCAGTAAATCTAAATGTGGCTATTAATTATTTCATTTGTTTTTACCCTGCTTCTTTTGCCCCTTTTGAAAAGAGCATCTTTAAAAAAAAAACTGGATTGCTATTAAAATTTTACTACGTTTCTTTTCTAGTTATGTCCTTTTTTCTTGAGTATTATCTGAGAAATGCATTAATTATAAAATAATTGGTTAAATTTGCATAAAGCAGAATCCAGAGAGAGAGAAAAAAGTGTTTCAAAGGGAGGCTATGATTTTGCTAAAAATATGGGACCTAACTTGATAATTATTTTGATAATGGAAGGAAAAATTAGTACAAGAATTAGTTTTCTTACGAAATTAATGAAACTTGTTTCAAATAAAAAATTGTTAGACAAATGATTTATCTTGAATGTTTTCTTTAGCAATATCAGCAGATATCTATTTATCTTTAGTTATTTTCACAAAACACTTGAGATTTTTAGCATCCTTTTTATGCTTATATTTAAAAGAAATTTTCTGACTGTCAAGCCTGAGATAAGGTGTTCACTGAGCTACAGTTTTTACTGCAATACACATAGGGTGTGTCGAAAAAATGTATACACACTTTGAATGATTATAACTCCAGTTTTTATTCACATATAATTAATATTTAAATTGTAAAAGAATCTACACAAAATGTATAACTTTTCCTCTTACCACAGATGTTCAAAATTATTACCGTTCTGGTCAATACACTGCTTATAATGATGGGCTATTGATTCACAAACTTCAACAAACATTTCATTTGGTGGTGTGGCACATTTTGCTCAATTGCGTTTCCGGAACATCGTCTATGTACATCCATTCATTTTAAACTTACATTTTATTCGATGAATTGTAAATTTCATAGGTGGGTCTGCCTGAAATTCCCTGCAATATTGTTTTTGTAGTTCTGCTACATTTTTATACTTACAATATTTTACAGTATTTTAAAATTTTCTTTTTTTTAAATTTAATCTTGGTCTACTCATTATTTTCACTATATTAATTTCACTTTGAAAAGAAAGAAAAATTAAAAAGTTATGACCCGTTAAACAGTGTATGTATACATTTTTCTGATGCACCCTGTATATTACTTACTCATATTATTTTATAGATTTTGTACTGTTTTAAAACATTAAGAAATTATTATTACTTTCTTCAGGTACATAATTAAGTTTTAATATCATATTGAAACAATCATATTTTTTTAACACTTAAAAAATTTACAGTTAATTTAATAAAAATGCACATTTTTACTTTTTTACACAAGATTTATCAAAATAATAATAGTAATAAATTCATTTTATTCTCTCTTAATGATTTTAAAGCTTTGTGACTTCAGCTTAGATCTAGAATTTAAAAACCTATTTTTCCACAAATTTCTTTCCTTGAGTGATAAGAATGTTGACTTTTGTATTTTTTTCAAAAAGTAAATTTTATAACATAAAAATTCTAAAGCAGTGTTATATTTGTTATTAGTTTGAAGATACGTTAAAAAATATATATAGAAATTTTAACATGAAGCAAGCAATTGACGAAATGTTTCACTGGTGTTTCATTATATGTACGTTGTGTATATAGATACAGCTGCATTTGTTTTATTTGAATGTTTTTGCCTACAATACTATTAATAAAAGGTTGACAGTTTTAAAATGAGCTTTAACAATTTCTTGAACATTTTTAATATAGATTTTTTTTTTTTAGTCATTTCAAAAGCCAAAGATTATTTGTTTTAAAGTAAATTATCTGCTTTTCTTGTTTTCTTTTGTTTATGTAAGCTATATATGTCTTTTGCTTATGTAATTTTTATGTGTTCTGTTATTATTATTTATGACTTAAAATTTGTATTTTTAACCTTGTTACTTTAAGACATAATATTCAAATGTTTTTGTATTTCAAAATGATTTGAAATTTTATCTTGTTATTATTATTTTTAATTTGTGAGTACTTATACAATGTAAAACTGTCTTCTGAAGTAGCTGCAATGCAGTCACCAATTTGGAAGAATTGTGATTGTTAAAGAAACTGGCCTTATATATGCTATTTCAAATTCTCTAGAATTTGCCTAACCCATAATCTGCAATATATTTACATTTTATCTTAATATTTTACAGCTCTTAACTTATTGTGTATGATATTATGTTAACCATTAGCTACATTACTAATCTTGTTGTCTGTAGTTATATTGAGGTTAATTTTAAAAGCAATTTTATTTAGGTTTATCTGTCTTGTTAATGGGAAGTGGGGTTTTAAAGCAACACTGAAATTTTACATAACTAATCTGATAAATTTTTCTTGTCCTCGGGGTTAAAGGTTGTTATTGTTACTCCAACATTTTATGGAAATTTGGTAGACATGGATAAATTCCAGTAAGGTCAAGACATCAAAATGTTTTATGTGAATTTACAAAATAAAATAGACAATCAATGCATTTAATGTATAAAGTTTAATCACTCTCTGAAAATGAATAAATCTTTTGGTAATGATTTGGTAAATACTTTTAAAACATATTTTACATATATATATGGTATTTCATTTCATATATTGCATCATATGGCCAACCAATTAGAAGTATTTGCTGCTGCTTCATAAATATTTTAAGTAATATGATAATTTTTTTATTTATTGCATAAATAGATGATTTTTCAATATAAAATTAACATTATTTTTTTTAAATATTCAAAACTAAAAGAGTTGATTTCAATTGTTATAAGAAACATACTTATAAAATTGCTTTCACTTTTTTCAACAAATGTTTGAAATATTAATGTTATGTTCTTTGTATACAATTGAATGATCCATCATCATTAATTTTTTGAAGGACATCGGTATATTTTATATGAATATATCAAAATTTGAAAATTTCATAAAAAGTTCCAAGGGTAAATTGTTATTTTTATCAAAGCCTGATGGCTGCATAAACATTGCATTGAAAGAAAATTTCCAACATATAGCAAATTTAGGGCAGTTATTATTTCATCCATACTTTCAGTAAATGTTTAAAGTCTATTTAAGATTTTGTGTAATCATACATTTAAAAATAATGTGGAAAATGTGTATAAAAATTGAATTTTACCTACATTTTATAGTGATATGTTTGGTAAACTAAAAGTGTGATGTCAAAAAGTTCTAAACAAACAACCAGTTTAGTGGTAGGTTTTCCATTGTGTGAAGGAGTTACTGCCAGGAAAAGCTTGTTTGGGATCATCAATGATGTCATGATATTTAGAATCTACAGTGGTGGCCAAAATTGTGGACACCTTTTGGGAAAAATAAGTTTGATGGATCATAACACCAAATATTCCTTAGTAATACCATAAAACCTATATACCACTGGAAAGATAATTGAATCGGGAATATTATGCACTACAGTTTGTTCAATTATAATTATTTTATTAAATGTTATAGCCAAATAATCAGAAAAAGGCATTAAAAGCTGTTTAGGTTGATGTGAAAAGTACTTTTCTTTTTCTTGAATGTAGCCAATGCATATGAATGTTTGGAGTGACAGACAGATTCCATTTTATTTGGTAATGTGCCAATCAAATCTAGGGTAAGATTAAAAAAATATATATGAATTTTTCTGCTACTTATAGGAGAACTTTTATCACTATTTTTATTATTGCTATCAAGTTGCTAAAGTTCTTCGCCAACTTTCAATTTTTGAGCTAGTAAAGCATAATAAAATTAAGCAAACATCATAAAGAGTTGGTTAATTATCCAGAAGTCAATGTATAACAATATTATTAAGTGTAAAAAGCTATGGTTATGAAAAAAATTGGAAATTAAATTGGAAGTAAATTAACAAAGGTATGTCTAAGTCAGGCAAAACAAGACTGGTTAATGTAGGAAAAGATGTAGATGTGTGATTGGTGGTAGTAGAGTAAGGTTCTCGTGTTTAGATGACAGAAAAAAATACCTGAGAGTGTGCAAAATGAAATGGCGCACTGAAATGTTGAGTTGAATCAAGTACAGTTCTGTAGATATTGCAGTATTTTGGTCTAAATGCTAGAATTTCATGAAAAAAAAATCAAAGGTTTAAAATATTAAACTGAGCTAAAAGGCATGTTTGTAACAGAGAAATAGTAGGGCCATGTTATTTGGAGTGTTAAAATATTTTTCATCCCTATTTTTTTCAACTCCACATTTCAGTGCGCCATTTCATTTTGCACACTTTCAGGTTTTTTTTTCTGTCATCTAAACACGAGAACCTTACTCTGCTACCACCAATTGCACTCCTGCACCTTTTCCTGCCTTAACCAGTTTTTCCTGACTTAGACATCCCTTTGTTAATTTTCTTCAAATTATACTTCAAATTTCTTCATAACTACAGCTTTCTACACTTAACAATATTCTTTTACAATGATTTCTGGGTAACTAATCAACTCTTTATGTTTTCTTAATTTTATTATGCTTTACCAGCTCAAAAATTGAAAGGTGATAAAGAATTTTAGCAACTTGATAGCAATCATAAAAAATTAAAATAAAAGTCCCTATAAGTACCAATATATGGCATATATATATATTTTTTCATTCTACCCTAGCTTTAACCTTACCAAATAAAATGGAATCTGTCTGTCACTCCAAACATTCATATGCATTGGCTACATTCAAGAAAAGGAAAAATAATTATCAACCTAACCAGGTTTTACTGCCTTCTGATTATTGGACAACATTTGATAAAATAATTATAATTCAACAAACTGTATTGCAAAAGGTGTTATTTCTATAGTTTTTCTTAATTGATGATATATATATATACATTGTTAAAGATATAAATTGTGATAGAATTTAAACGAAAGCTTTTTTATTTTTTTTTATTGTTTTTTATGCAGCTTAACACTTTTATTACTGAGCATGCCATATGCTTTTTCCATTGTAATATAATACAATATCATCATTTACATTATCTATTATTTACTGTAACTTTTGTACAGTTTTTTTTAAAGGAAATAATACAGTATATATCCCTTATATGCTTTGTTGCCTTCCATTCAAAACACTTGCCTGATCAACTATAGACATTACATGTACTATTATGGATACTTTAATTTTATTGTTTGTATTATAATATCAAGGGGCTAATAAAAAAAAAATTGCAATGTTTGCATTGCTTCTATTTTTATTTTCAGAGATAATTTTTGTTATCAAAGGGCTGTGGACAAACATGTTTAACAGAATTTTATTTAAGTTTGTATTTTAGAGGAAGGAAGATTTAAAGATGTATCACAAATCAAAATTTTAACTCGAAATTTTTAAGTAGTTTTATCAAAATTTAAGGAAACTCTCAAATGATAATTCAGTGATATGTTTGATGTTGTATCCTCTAGTGTCACCAACACGACTTTTTAGAGAATATGATAAATATCATTGTATTACATAAAAGAACATTTTACTCATTTAATAAAAGAATGTCATGACTCACAATGTTCATATGGTCCTTAAAAGTGCTTGGACTAGTTTATATTTTAGTGTATGTGCTTTTTCTTTGATAAAGCTTAATTTTTTTAATATTCAGATGTTGAAAATAAAATAGAAAATCTGTGTGTGTGTGTAAAAGAAATGAGAAACCTTTTATCTACTTTAATAAAAGAAAAATGTCTATCTGGGCTAGGAAAATTTACCACTTGTGGGTGTGTTTGAAAATTGTTCGAAAAAATACTAACACTAGCCATTTCAAAAAAATTAATTATGAAAATTGAAGTTATGATCCCCCCCCCCCTTCCCTAGGGTTTAAAAATATATTAATATTTGAAATATCTTTCGAAAAAATTTAGTTTCTATAAGACATTAAACGATTTTTGCAATTTTTAAGAACTTGCACTCGTGCTTCTGATCAAGATATAAAAAAAATTAAAAATACCAGACCATATCTACATTCATTTTCATTTTGAATTTGCAATCCATTTAAAATAATATTAACCTTTGGAAAGAATTTGTTTGCAAAACTCACTTTTGTGAATTCTGTTTTCTCCGAAATGTTTAAAATTGTGCATCAGCTTCATGAATTTAAACACAAACAAGCCAAAGATACCAAACTACATCTACATTCATTTTAGTAAATCACTTTCACGATTTCTGCAATCTTTAAATATCTGTATCATGCTTCTGAGCAAGATATGAAAAACTAAAAATACCAGAGCATACCTATGTTCATTTTCATTTTGAAATCTGCAATCCATTTAGAAAATATGAATATTAACCCTTTTAAAAAAAATTAGTTTCCGAAAATCACTTACACAAATTTAATTTTTTACAATGTTTAAAAATCGGCATTGATTTCGGAAATGGAAATACAAAAAATCCAAGGATTTCAAACCATATTTATGTTCATTTTGGTTTAAAAAAATATCAACAGTAACCCTTTCAAAAATGTTTGTTTCCATGTGTCACTTCTGCAAATTCACTTTTTTTTTCTTGCAATGTTTAATGTTCTTCTCCCAGAATTTTTAATTGAAATACAAAAAAAAAAAAAAAAAAAAAAAAAAAAAATTGCACATGCTTAAATATGAGTATACATTCAACTTTAAAAAGACTCCTTCAGTTTAAAAATATACAAATATTAATGCTTTGAAACCCTTGTCATGTGTAGTGAATTTAGTTTTTTTTCTCATGCATTTGCCCACAGAATTAACATTCGGCACATTTTGCTGAAAAAATATACACTTAATTTTATACAATCACTCTGAAATTTTAATACATTATGCTAACCTTTTAGCTAATGATCGGGTATAAATTTGGTTCAGAAATTGATATTTCAGAGGAAAATAATCAGTTGAAAAATGAAAAAGACTGCTTTTTACAACTAGTATTTTAGCATGAAAATTATACACAAGCTTTGGAAACATATTAACTCATAAAAATTTTAAAGATTTTGAACTAAGAACTATTTTGTTTTAATATTAAATGACCCGCTGTGGAAAATAAAAGTGAGAACAAAACAGTTCTTACAAGCCCTTAGCTTCATTTGGAAAGATTTTCATTTAGACATATAAATTCATTCAACACTTATTTAAGGTTATTATCATGGGCACGGGCTATGACAGTCTTTCATTTTAAAATGTAAAATCAAAATAGTGCATAGTATGCCTGGTGTACGTTGCTGAGGGTATAGGATAGATTTTCATTTAAAATACAAATTCGAGGGTGTATGCTACCAAAGGAAGTAGGGTCCTCAGCATTAGGGTCGTTTAGAAAGATTTTACTTTAAATATGTAAAATAATTCAACATTGATTTAGGTATATTTTAGGTTATCATGGGCCTGGGCAACGCCTGGCAGGTCAGCTAATGTGAAATAATCTGTGAGAATATTTGTTTTTACACAATATTATTTCTGCCTTATAATCCTGAGCGGTCATAATACTGGGCCTTTGCTTTGCCTCTCCCCATCTCTTGTTAGAAACAATCATACAAACCAAACAAATCCAACAAAAAAATTTTGTTGTACATGCTGGTTGCCTGAAAATTATGTATTTTATTATAACACAGGATGTCTAGCCACCCGAATGACATGGAAAAGTCGGGAAAAATTTTATAAGCTGGAGAAGTTGGGAAAATTTTAAATCCTGAAGAAAAATCGGGGAAATTTGAAATTTCTGAGAAAAAAAAATCAGGAAATATTTTCAGATTATAAGACTAAGGATTTGAAATTGCAGTGCTAGGAAATATAACTTTGTCTTTCATAAGTACTGTAAAGATTATTTAAACCTCTTATGCAAGAGTATTTAAACCTCTTAAGTCTACTCCATTTCATTCCTTTCTTGTAACTCTGATATTTTCAATACCAGCTTCGCTGAATCTATACAGTTTTGTAGCATGGTTTAGGTGATTGTGTGTTTACTTATCTTTGTTTGGGAACTGAACAATTTGTTAGCTTTATTTATGGAATATTTATAATCCTTAAATTTGGTTAGTTGAGCAGATGTAGTACTTATAAAGAAAAAAGCTGTGATTGATATGATATGGAATTTCATCGTGATTGGACAAAATGGATGGTACCTGTGTCTATCTGAAAAGTTTTTAGTATATAAAAAAACATTCTCATTAAGAAATATGAGGTATTAAGCAATCATTAGACATAAAATAAATATCTTGGTGTTCAACAATTGCAAAAAAGATTTTTAAAATGAGCAGTTTGGGTTTGAGAATCACTTGTGAAAGTTCCACTCTCAAGACAAGACAATGTGGGTGCTTTAAAAGTGCCAACATGGATGTAAATTGCTATGCTAAACCTCATTCGAAAATAAAGTAAAACATAAAAAGATAAAATTTGGAAGCAGCAAAATCAATCTGTCAAAAAATATAATGTTGAAAATCTTGGTGGAGCAGGGCCGATCCAGAGTTGGGAGCACCAGGGTTTAAATATAACCTCAGAATGTGGGATCCTAGAGCAACCAAAGTAAGTTTTAGATGCCCTACACTTCGTTGTCAAGACTCAGTTGAGACTAAGCAAAGATAGTAAAGGTAAGGAGGGTATGACACCAAGAGACACAACAAAACTACAACAGCAAGGCAAGAACCAGATGCCCATTGATCTTAATAAAACTATAAACAAAGACCCCTTAAGAAATAAAGGGGGAGCCATACAGATCATTAAAATGATGTTATGATTTCAATGGTTATTGCCTAGTGTATGCCACCATGTGATGTTTCCCAGGTACAGCTTGAACCCATTCTCAAATTCACTACTGTATTTGTTTTAAGATTTTTTGTATGTAATATCTCAAAACTTGATATCTGGAATTCTTCAGTTATTGATATGGAAAATCTGGAAAAGTAAGGGAAATTTGTAGCTGAGCTGGAGTAGACACCTTGATATAACAATACAAAATTATTAAGTGTCTGCTTTTGTCAACTGTTAAACCAAAACTTAAGTAAAATACAAAATGATTTTCTATATTTTCAGAAGCTTTCTCATAATGATTTTCATTGAAGATTTTTCTACTGTAGGGCATTAGCCTGAAAACTGGTGAAAATTAAGTTTTGTCACACTTAATAGTTTTGTATTGTATCAAAAATATAGTATTTTGTAGTATTAAAATTTTCATTTATGAAATTTCAGAAAAGATACTTGAAATTTGAGCAAGGTGCTTAATTTTTCTTCTTGGAAAAGAGTATGAGCTTTGAACTCAATATATTTTTTTGTGATAGCATGTTTAAAATATCCATTATGTTTCACATTCTTATATAAAATATGTTAGTATTATTTCAGTGTATTTAACACTAAATGGCATTTGTGCTGATTTAATCACTGACTACTATACTCTCTGAAGAACATCATCAATGATTAAAATTATTTTTATGTCTATGGGTTTGCTGTTGTTTACAGTATGTGTGAGATTATTTTAATACAATATGTGCCATTAGTAAGTGGCATAACAGTTATATCACATGATATCACTCCTTCAATATATAACATTAAAGTACATAAAACAAAATAAACATCATGCTCTTTTTCTTATTTTTAAGATGATCGAAGTGAATTGCTTGCAATAATTTATTGCTAAAATTAGTATTAACAGTAATTACATATTTTTGTTGCATCATAAAATATCAAAATAATTTATTTTACGTTACTAGTTAAGTCAAATAAACAGATAAAATATGTCTTTCAACCTTGATGCTAAAAATTATAAATTTTTTATTCTTATCAGTTAAAGGCATTTGTATTTGGTAATCTGGTGCTAATTTATGGAGGCGTCTATTTTGACTTATACTGCATATTGCCAGTTTAATGTGATAGCAACTTGACATTTTCATATAATTCAAATCCATATTCCGAACAAGGTTGTCCATTAACCTTATTGCTTTTAACTCATCATTTCATTAACAGTTCATCTTGACCTATTTCTTTGCTTTTCTGGGCTGTTTTTCAAAATGCCTCATATGTTTCAAGTTATTAAAATATTTATGTTCCCAACTTGCACTGGTAAACAAGCAACTCACAATACTAGATTTTTCTCCTATTTATGTTGTAGGATTATTCTACTTCATGCAAACTATTTGTGCAGCTAATGTAATCTACAGATTTACTAAGGTGTGTACTCTTTAATCACCTTCTAAACTAGGAGCTTACTCAATCTAACCAATATCTATATATTTAATGTATGTTCATGCATAAATTTCAAGCAGGTGTATTGATTTTCATCACTTTCTTTAAGAGGGCACATTTTCCAATGATCCCATGTAAATTTTATTAAAAATACCAAAATTCATATCATTTGTCTCCCTTCTCCTCTAATGCTCTAACTTTTATGACAGCCATGAATAAGTTATTGAAATAGACAGTATTTTTCTTTTTAATAATCATCATACTGTATACATATTTTACAGGGAGACATCAATATTTTTAATATAATATCTACTATTTCTTTTAAGACTCATTTTGTCAAAAAAATGTTCTCATTTAGAGTGATTGTTTCAATAATTCATATAACAGTTGATATTGTAATCATCAATGTTTGTTTTATCATATCATGAATAGTGTTTTATGTTAATATTTTGTTTTAGTTTTTTTTATAATAAAAGTGAAAGATTATGTCATAATGGTATAGTGGTCAGAGTTAGAAAATTCTGAGTTCAAATCTTAGATAATGAGGAAGTTAACAAAAAGGGAGGTGTGTAACTGAAGTTAGTTCCAAATGCTTAAAAATAATTTCTTGTCATATCATATGACGAGATAAACTCTATATTATCTCATTCGCTGAATTTTAATGAGTACAAATGAGTTTTAATGAGTATTCTGAAAAGTGCAAAAATTTACTTGGTTACCTGATCTATAAAAGTATGTGAGAGGTAGAGAATATTTGTATTTACACGTGTATACATATAAAAAATTTAGTTTTATAATTATCAGTAGGATACAATGCAATGGTAAAACAACACAAATCTGTTATAATTTGTTCCATTTATATCTGGGTGCATACAGACTCCTTAGAAATAAAAAAGTTTCAAGGAGTGCTTAGAACTCCTTAAAATAATTAAGATAATCTTTAAAAGTCTTTAAGTTATTGTCATGTAAAATTTAACAGCTTCAAAGTATACAAGAGTAAAATATGGATAAATTTATCCAGGGTTTAAGAAAAAAATGCACTTTTTTAATATGCCACATAGTTTTTCCCTTCAAAATTAACTTCAGAAGTTGGGGTGCACAAAATCTGTTTGAAATGTTCTTCTCCTATTATTCTCTCCAAATGAGGTATTAAAAATTAGGGTGCACATGTTACACAAGGATGCAGCATACATGACAAAAAATCTAGTAAGTCCTTTAAAACTCTTGGACACCATACAATTTTTCTATACTCCTTGGATTTTTTTTTCTTCTCAAGTCTGTATGAACCCTGATTTATATAAAACTTCAGGATAACATGATATTAAATCTTCATTTATTCATGACTTTAATGACTTAAGTTTTTGAATTATACTCTGGATTTATATTTTTTTAAATTTTGATTATTCATGTTTGCCTTCAAAATGTATTTTCCACTTCTACAATATGCCCTAAAACATTTTGACATATATCTATCTTTCTGTTATGTGTAATGCATCAACACAATATATTTTATTTAAAAAGCTGATTTCTTTACATTGAATTTAATAAATGTCAATGTATGGTGTTTTATTCTTTTTTAAATGAGTTATTTATAATGCACTCTTTTTATACTATTAGTTAATCTCCATATGTCAATGGATTTTGTACATGATTACCTAGGAATTTTTGGTACTGTTGTAATGACTTTTATGCATATTTACATAAATAGATATTCAGTCTTCAACTTGTTACATATTTTGTAATTAATTAGCAAAGTTTCTGTGACATTGTATGTATGCATGGTAGATTTTTACTGTAGTTACTATTCTATAATATATATATATATAAATTGATAGATTGAAGATAATGAAAATGCATAGAACTAGCCATAGATTTGTACAGAGCATTTATATTCTAGATATTTTATCAGTCTGTTAAAAAAAATGTGAATATCCTTGAAAGAAATGCAGCTATGTATTTTATTAACATTATTTGTGACTGAGCAAGAACTTGGTTATGAATGTACATACAATGAATGTTACTTGCAGTTATTTTGGTAGTCAGTTAAAGAATGTATGTAACATGTATGTGTGTAGTCCCAATTATATATATGCACACATACATGTATTATATCCTTCCTACATGGATTGTTAAAACTGTTCAGGGACTGGCAAAGAGTTTTTAATTTTTGATCATGTCATAATAAATATTTGACCTTGTTGCATTATTTTTATAGTGTTCATGTCATAGAATAATATACTCATGTGGACACAATTGAAATTTTGACTTTTGTTAAACCCTGTATATAATATTTATTTATCTATGCACTTTGTGTGTATATATAAATACATATGTTCATTTGTTTATATTCATCTGTTTTTCCAAACATTATAGAATTAGCTGTGATCGATCTTTTTGATTTTTATTCTGTTTTCTAGGGGAGAGGAAGTGTACTCAATACTCATAACATCCTGTTATGCTATTACAATATTATATATACTTTTATTTCTATTTATTTGGTTATTTAAAAAAAATTGCTAATTTATCTGTTTCTAATTTTGGATTGAAAAAGCATTTCTGTTCCGCAATTTTCATTATTATGGTTTCATAATGTATAATTTAATTATTAGTTTGGTGGTCAGTAACTCTGTTCTTAAAATAAAGATGATGACTCCTCATACTTTCTTTTAAAATTCTTCATACATAAGTCAAATACTTAAAAAAAAAATAGTATTAGCATATGAAATTATGTTGTGCTATCTGAAAAGTAGAATTATCCAAAAAGTTAAAAGCTTTGTTTCATATAGAAAAGTTTCTGAATTTTCTATCTTTTATGAAACACTTTTTTTTCCTAGCAAATAATAAGCAATATTTATGGGGAAATCAACTTCTGTTTCAATCTTAAGTCTTTATTAAATTTGCTTTTGCTTCAATCATTATCAAATTTTACCAAACATTTTATAAAGGCAGAATAATTTTTTTTCAATGATTAAACTAATAATTTGATTTAATAATAATAAATCATTATCTATCAGACTATGCATGCTTTCACTGAGCAGTTTTTTAATTCTCTTCTATTCTCTGCTAAAAACTCAGAATCTTTGTTTTAATATGTAGATTTTTTTTAAAGGGAAGAAAAAAGAATCTTGAAATATCAAGTATGGTTAAGTGGAGCAACTGCTACAAATGTATTTAATATTGACCATTATACTACTTACTTATTAGTTACTAACTTTATAAATTTAGTATTTGCTACTAAATTACGTGCACAAAGTTATATTAATATATTCATAAAATAGTCTATATAAATCATATTAAAAATTTGAATACATTATTATATTTACCCAACAACATGAAGTAAATGTAATATTCAACTGTAATTTTTTAGTAACAGAATATTGAGCAAAATCAAAGTAACTGCAATAAAAATGCATATTTAATACTCCCTCTGTCCCAAATTAGTTACTACATTTGAATACTTTTGTACTGATTATTGATACTGATGATTTTATGATTTTGTTCAAACATTTTTCAGAGATTTCAGGGTGTTATGCTATCAATCACCAACATTTACTTACTCACCGTCCCTCCTTAAATCAGTACCAAATTATTTTTAAAAATCCAGGGTTCGCACGCTCTTAAACCACGCCCCATTTTGTAAGGATTCTTCCACCAGTAATAGCATAAAACTATCTTCTAGCTAATTAACCGTGAATTCATTAGGAAGAAAATGATCTTTCTGGTATACTGGTGGTAGAGTCCTTACAAAATGGGGCGTAGCTTAAGAGCATGCGAACCCTGTAAATTTGCTTCAAAAAATTTGTCACAAAATAAGTACTATATATGTGGAAAGTAAAAAATGAGAATGAAAATGCCAAGATGTGATAATTTTAATCGCACATAAAGCAATTTGAATTGATATTTAAGGAATTTCTTTAAATGTTGTAGTAAAAATTGCAATACAGCATTATGCTCTTTATTATTCATGTCCTTCTTTGGGGTAATTTCTAAATCATAATTACAATTATCGTCACTCTTTTGTTAGGTTGAGTACCATTACTTCTTATTCTCATACGTCACATTCGGTTCATTGCTTCAAACAACTAGTATACCACATTATATATTCATTGTAGTTTAATAATTTTACTGGTGTCAATCTACTAAACTGCATCAGAAGTTATTTATGACTCCACCTACTTGAAATGTAGCAACTAATTTGGGACAAAATTTTCAACCCAAATGTAGCAACTAATTTGGGATGGAGGGAGTATATGTTTGGCTATTTTTGTGACATAGATTTAAAAGGATAAGAACTTTCTCTGTGTGGATCAACTTATAATATTAAAATATTGGAAATTAAGAAATTATAATCAAAGGACATAATGCTATATGTATTTTGCTTTGATTAGGGATATTTATATTAAATTTGGAAATAATTAAGCTAGTCTCCTCCATTTGTAGTCAAACCAATTAAGTTCCATTGCATTTTACAAATTTCACTTTTCAGCAATTGTCTATTTTGTTTTGAATAAATCCCACAGAGTATTTTGCTTTCATTTGATAAATATTTAGTTGTCCATTTATTAATAATCAGATTCTGCTGTCTGGCATCTTTTTACTTCTATTTCATTACACTTGCTATATCTCACTATCTTGCCTTTGGTATTTGTCTATTTTTCTGTCAACCACTCTATAAAAAAATAATCTATAACTGTCGCCAAACAATGGGATTTAATGCCAAAAATGCATAAGTGTGATTTTTGTATTTGCTATTTTTGGCCAAATGCCTCGTTCATGTATTCAGACTATGGATAATTGTCAGAAGGTACTCCGTTGAAAAATTAAATACTAGGCATGACTCCCATCCTAAAAGTCGTAGGATAAAACTATTCTTATCAAAATTCCTTGTTTATGGTTCTGTATACTACTGTTGTAGATAAGTTTTTTGGAGGGATGTAATAAACACAATAATTACGGATGTTTGGAAGGAGCAGATTGCTCTTTATTTAGTCAGAAAATGTTAAGATATAATATATAAAATATACATAAATATTAGATATAGCTTTAAAATTATGAGCCCCCCCCCCCCTTGCCAAAAAAAGTATCAAAATTTGCAGCAATCATAATAATTGTTTTCATGAAGTTGGCACTACATAAACTTACTTAAATATGAATCTATACTCCGTTCAGTGAGACGAGAGAATGAAAGTAAACAAATGCACTTAAACACCTGGCGTTGCACCAAACAGACTGTCTGAGCTTCTACTTTTTTTTTACATCTTGGCCGTTTCTTTATTGTCTTTCACTGCTAAAATTGACAATTCTTTTCAAGTGATTTGTGACATTTTCGAATCCAATAAAAATAAACGTTATCGTGAAGACATGAATTCTGAAAAGTTTAAAAAGTGGTTTGCTGATATTTGTATTTATTTCGACTCGAAGAAATCTGTGTAACCATAATGAACAATGCTCTTTATCATTCTAGAATAGCAGAAAAAATACCGAATACTTCGTAGAGGAAACAAAAAATTGTCAATTGGCTTTTAACAAAACAAAATACTGCTTTTCAGTATGAAATGTTAAAAGTAGAACTGTTGCAGTTAGTGAAGTGAAATATATATAACAAGTATGCTGTGGATGAAATGGCAAAAGCTCAAAATAAAACTGTCTTGGGATTACCCCTACCATTGCAAGCTGAATCCTATAGAACTAATTTGGGCACAAATTAAAAACTTTTTTGCAAAAGAAAACAAAACATTTAAAATGCCTCATGTCAAAGATTTGTGCATTCAAAGTGTCAGCAGAATTGGCATTGAAGAATGGAAAAAATGCATTGAACATGTAACGAATAAAGTAGGAAAAAAAAATGTGGATTTAGGCAATGCTATAGCTAATATAGTTGATTCTATGATAATCAATCTACACTCAATTAGTACTGATACTTCAACATCATCTTCTGACAGTGATTGCTGAGGTAAGTGTTTTAAAAGTTATCAAAAGTTTTGTTTTGAAAGAGTTTGAAAATAGCTTCAATAATGTTACATATAAATAATTTTGTGCCATTTTATATTTAACAGAATTAACTGAATAAACCAAAATGTCGAATAATTTCTATTTTTGGGATTTAAATTTTTACATTTTAGTTTAAAATCTCGTATTAAAATGTACGTTGGTTAGCTTTGTTTTGTTTTCATATAGCTAGCAAAATATAATGTACAAAAAAGTAACAAATCGAAAGAAAAAAAATCACCAAACTAGGGATTTTGGCCAAAAGTGAAGCTCTTTGGTGATGTTTTTGCAACCAGTTTGTTTACTTTCATTCTCTTGTTTCCCTGAACATAGTATAGGTGCTGGCATGCTGTCCCGCAGTATTTTTTTACTTCACCATTTAGTTGAAATGTGTACCAGTATCTGAATCTACAGACTTATAGCAGAGATAAACATTTGGCCAGCTATAAATAAACCTTGGTGCAGCCATAAATGTAATTTTGAAAACGTCTAACTACATTCCTTTTAAAATAGATATTTGCTTATCACCATTTTTTTTTTACAGTACATTATTATTTGACCATTAGCAGATAGCCTCATATCACACCCATTAATGGGCACTTTTTTTGGATGGCAGAATTCCATAATCTTTAAAATAGCGCATCACATTAAGTTCTGTAAATAGAAGATCCCAAATCTTTATTTCATTTTATTTGTTTTTGTCAAAATAAGAGAAAATAGTGAAAGAGCAGTTAATTTATATCCTTTAGAAAACAAAACTGGCTTATGCACAAAGTAAATAAAAATGGAATACATACATCACATGCTAGCACTGCATTTGAAATCGAACATTACTGATGTTTTTAAGTTTGTGATTGTGAGTAATAATCTATATATTTAAAATGCAAGGGTGATTCTTTCAACAGTCTATGACAGAAAACTACTACATAGATTTTAGTGTACAGATGTGTCAAATTTAGCTTTTGTGATGATAATTTCTATTAATTAATAATAATTCACGGTAAAAAAAAATTCCAAGCATGCACAGTGATATGTTTGAAACTGGCTTTAAGTGCATGCATTATATATCCGGATTTGTCTAAGCCAAAGAAGAATGCTAATTTTTTTATTCGAAATTTTTTGTTGAGGAATAAAGCATGCAATGCTGTTTATTATAATTAATGGAAGGTAGAATTATATCAATCAAGGTAGTCTATTTTGTGTTGTTTCGTACTAAATTTATAATGAGAATGATAGGCATCTTGAAATCAGGTTAGAAACTGGTACTAAAATTAAGAATCAGTGATAGTTTATAAGGATTTTGCATGGATCCATCTTACAGAGAAGTAATTAGTATTAATGGAAATTTTTTAAAAAGTCAGCAGATAAGCCGTCAAGTATTGATGCTAAGTAAATAAAAAAAGAAAATTACTCAAGTTTGCAGCAGCCATCTTTTAACCCATCAGCACACGCGCTGGGATAAAATCTACCGCAGCTTACAACTATTAAGTTTTACTTTACAGTTACAGTTATACTTTATTACAGTTGCATTATTTGTTACAGTTATACTTTATTAATTTACAGTTTATTTCAAAATATAAATTTTTGTTTATAATCTAATCGAGGGGAAATTGACACAAGAAAACCCATTGGGATAGAATTTATCCCACGCTTTTAGTAACATAATGGAAAGAGGCGCGTGTGCTGATGGGTTAAGTGATTATGTAAAAGGTTTTGAATTAATGTTTAAATGGATACAACTTTAATTGAAAAAAGGGTTCTCCTATTATAATGGTCAAAGCTTTTATTTAAAGCACAAATTAAAAAAATCCAATTAAAAAAAAAATGTCCTTTCCCCTCTGAAAGCATCTTCTTTCCATTTATTTAGAATTTAGATATATTTTAATTTATGGCTAATGTTACATTCTTTTTACTGCAGTCTCTGCTAATTACTTGCAGAATGCCAACTCCTTCCTTTTTAACTCGATAACGTATTTACTTGTGTATAATGCACATTTTTTTTCCAAAATTTTAGGGCTTAAAAGTGGGGTGTGCATTATACACAAGATGTTTTCAAACACTACACATACTTTTACCAAGTCACTGAATCATGACTTCATCTTTTTACAGTTTTTCTTCTTCTTCCTTCCTTCATAATCATATGCGAGTCTCGCCAACATCAAATTTCCGAGTTGTAGCTGTGTTCCATGTATTTTAGCATAATGTAAAACTTGCAGTTTGAAAGTGGTGGTGGTGGGGGGAGGACTTGTTGTCTTTTCCAGTATAATTGCACTCTCTCTTAAAGCAGAATAAACAAAAGTATGCAATGCAGAACTTTTTATTCATCTTTCCCAATTTTTACTAATTAGTAGTAGTACATTTATGGTATCAATAAACTTTTTCAAACAAAATTTCTAATGAGAGAAAGGTTTATATTGCAGAATCCCCAATTTTATGATATTTTAAAGTGTAGAAATATACAAGAGTATGGAAATGTCAATTCACTATTATTAATTTTTAATGTGATCCAGGATTTTTACAGAATTTTCTTCCAATTTCTACTAAAATACTATGTGTACATACATGAGACACAATATTATTTTAGTTTTCCCAAAAATGTGCATTATACATGAGTAAATATGGTAGTTTAGATTTTCTGCTATCAAAATAAGCTTACAAGATTTTTTTTAATTTAAATTAGTGTTATTTGGGATGTGCAGATATAAAATTGCTCAGAAAAGTCACATTCAACTTTAACCAATAATGTAAAGTTAATTTTCATTTAAATTGCCAACAGTCCTTAAAAAAAATATAGTTTCTTTTGACTAGAATTATCTATATTTTCTTCAAGGTATTTTCTTCATAGACAAATTAAAAAAAAAAAAAAATCATATAAAAGGTATAACAAGAATGATACTTATATTTTTTTTGTCCCCCCCCCTTTTAATTTTTTTCCCTTTTATTTTTTTAAGGCTCTATTTTTAATGGAAATGTCCATATCTTTCATTCTGTCTTATGTGATGAAGACTGATGATTCTTAGCATTTTGGAGATGCTTCTTAAAAGTATTATTAGATATTTTTTGTATGTAAGAGCTTAATTTTTTTTTAAATATATATTTATGCTTAATGTTTTTATCATTTTCTTAAGCATATATGATTTAGTCCAAAAGTTGCATTTATATTTTGTGCCATGTTAAAATAACATTTAACCATGATTAGAATGAAAATGTTTTGTTATTTATAATATTGTGAAATGATACATTTATATTTTCTTGCAATGTGCAATAGCATTTGGGAATGTAAATATTTATAGTTGCATTATCTATGATATAGATACCATATTTTTTTCTTTTCTTCTTTTTTTTTTAATTGCTGTAAAGTTTAATCATTGCTGTAGATTTAATAGTTTTTTCTTCTTAAGTTAATAACTTTTACCAGTTTCAGCACATAGTCTGTTTATTCGAGGTTATCTCCTAGCTTTTCAGAATGAAAAATAATGTGAATTTGCTCAATTGTACACTTTTTTACTTCAAAGCTGTATAGCAGCAATTTTCTAATGCATGATATCAATAAAACAATTTCTTTGACTCTAAAGTTTTTACTTGCACATACTCCCACATCCACATTTTATGCACATGTACAGTGGTGGCCAGAATTATAAGCATGCATTTCAATTTAAAAGTGTCATATTAAGTAATCATTTTACTTTCTCAGTATACCAGGTGATTAAATTAGATGTAATTGCAATTTTTTCTTAAACTGCTGATGATAGTAACAATTGCAAAAAGTGACACAAAAAACGAAAAGATTTGTTTTTATCACTTGAAAATTCATATAATTCAGTAGTTTTTGGTCTTAAAAGAATGGGATTTTTAAAAAGGCCCTTCTTAGGCACAGCACAAGATTTTTCTAAATAAAAGTTACAGAGGTTACTACTTGAAAAATCCTGAAATTATATGAAAGAAAAAGAAAAATGCTATTAAATGCAATTTTTTATTAAAATTTTAGTGATAAATATTTATTGTAACTAATATTATAAAAACTATTAAATTATTAAAGATAGTTTCTAAATCTTCCTCATATAATACTTTTCTTTTAAAAGTCAATGAAAAATGATTTTAAAATTCACGAAATTCAAAAGTAAAAAAAAAAAAATCAGAAATCATGGTAAATCCCTATGCACAATCACCCCTGGTTATAGAAAAAAGGACTGTATATAAAAAAGTTAAATTTTGTATTAATTAATAATACAGCCTCTTGTAAAAACATATCTAAAAACTGTACTTAATTGTTTTTTTTGTTTAATTAAAAGTGTTTCTATCATCAGCAGTTTAAGAAATAATCTCATTACCTAAATCTATTTTGAACCACCCTGCATATACACTGTTACATGTTATGCAAAGATGCTAACCTCAGAAAATTCTTTTAATAATAACTACAGTAAAACCTGCTTAGTTTTCTAAGGGAATGGAAGGCAAAAACATCTTAAACGGGAAAACTTCTTAAACGGGAAATTAAGAATGTTTGAAACAATCATTAGTTTAAGTTTTCATAGTCAGGAGAGGTCTTTTACATTGTTAAAATAATACATAAATTTATATATACAGTCAAACCTCGTTATACCGCCATTATCCGTTCAAGAAATTTTTGGCGCTATAACGAGTTTGGCGGTATATCGAATTAAAATACAATAAAAATTAATTTTCCTACTATTATACTAATATTATTATTATTATAAAAATAAATATCAGTAATGCCTTTTTATTAAATTATCCAATGGTATATAGTATATTATAATAGTATAAATTAATATAATATAATTAATATACATAATATAATTAATGCTACATGATTCAAAATTATCCAATTAATGTATGAAATTAACATGCACTTACCTCTTTATATAGTCAATTTTAGATAAAGTAGATAATTATGCACATAACAGGCACACACATACATTAAATATCACACTGAATTATTTTACTTTAATTATCTTTTACAGGAAAATATTTTAATATGCTAGTTTGAGTTTTCCTTTCAATATTGATTTTTTCAATATCTTTTTCTACAACTAAAAGATTGTTCATCATTTTTTTATCAGTTGCATGTTTTTCTAAGAAAATTCTTATTTTCTCAATGCAATTTTTAACTTCATCAGATGTAACATGCGGCGTTTCAGCTTCTTCAGCTTCGCTGTCAGATGAATTTTCATTTTCATTTTGATTGGCAACAATTTCTTCGATTGTCAAATCTTCAAATGTTGAAACACTTTTGTCTATATTAATGTACTCAATTGCCGATAGAGGATGCTCAATTTCTGTTAATTTGTGTATTTCGTCTTGTAGTTCCTGAAGTGCTGTACTGTTTTGTTTTTTAGTAGATCCTTCAGGTTTAATCAATCCAGTATGTTTCCAGCAGTTAACAATAGTTTTTGATGAAATTTCATCCCATGCTTTTTTTATCATGCGAATAGCATCATGTAAAAGGATTGGAGAAAAATCATCTTTACTGATTTTTTCAATGATATGGCGGACGTGATACTTTCGATAATGAACTTTGAATGAGTTTATTATACCAGCATCCAAAGGTTGCAAAAATCCAGTACAGTCAGGAGGTAAAAATTCAATGCGGATATTACTCATTGGATATGCTTTGTGACAAGGGGCATTATCCAAAATCAATAAAATATGGCATTTGCTTCTTTTCATTTCTATGTTGAAATTCGCTAAACATTTTTGAAATAATGCTGAAGTCATCCACGCTTTGTTATTATTCTCATAATCTACATAAAGAGCAGGATTAAAATTTTTAAAACATCGTGGCTTAGCTGATTTTCCAATCACTGTCATAGTTCTTTTATCAGATCCATCACTATTCGTACAGAACACAAGAGACACACAATCTTTTTTTTTTTTTTAATCCTTTAGCAGGCCCACTCGAAATTGTTTTATCTGCCTGCAAGCGGTAAAAAAGGCCACTTTCATCCATATTGTAAACGTCCTCTTGTTTATATTCTAAAATCAGCGCACTCAGTTTTTTGCGACCATTTGACACAATATCTTCATCGACACCTGCAGTTTCACCACTTCGTATGTACTGAGAGAATCCTCGTCGCTTTTTAAATCTGTTCAACCAGCCACTACTGTATTCGAAATCTGTAATATTCATTTGCTGGCCAAGAACTTTTGCCTGCTCTCTGATGACATCTCCGTTGATAGTGGCATTTTTAGCACTCATTTGTTGTATCCATGTGCAAAGGGCATCCTCTAAGTCTTCATGTTTCGCTGTTTTCAGTCTTTTTACAGATGATTGCAGTTCGTTGGTGTTACCGTAATTTCCGGCGTATAAGCCGCAGCTCAAAGAGTCGTTTTTCGACCCAGAAAATTTATTCAATAATTGTAGTTAAATATTTACAGCGATCTTTTAAGTTACATTTTATAAAATAATATTTCTGGGTCGAAAAACGACTCTTTGAGCTGCGGCTTATACGCCGGAAATTACGGTAATCCATTTTTCTGTATTCATCAAAATGTCTCCGATGCAGCGCCTGCTAACAGGCTTTTTCCAGAGTGTAGAAAAATGATTGGAGATGTGTTGCTGCGATACATTCACATTTCTTTCTTTATATTCACAAATTTCCCGCTTTTCTGAAATTGATAAAACTGCTCTTTTCGCCATAATGAGTTAAAATAAAGAGACAGAATGATATTTTACAGATTTAGCTGGTGAATTCTTCGATGTTTCAATCAACGTCCGACCAAAATTTTGAATGAGAGATTTTGCACTGCACACCGTTTTCTTTCTAAGAAATCGACATAAAGTACAGGGAGAAGTTATTTTTTACATTGTTCTCACCTGAGAGAGGAGAGACCCTTTCAGCCAATGGCGTGCCATGCCTTGTTTTCTCCCCGCTCCAGAAGCGGATCGGATCACATGACTCGCCAGTCTGAATCAGAAGTTTTACTTGCTCGGCACTCAGTGCGCGTTATTTTTCTTCTCCCAATGACAAGTAGAATGGGTAGCAGGTGCATTTTGGCAGGTGTTGAGAACAATATAAATTCTTTGCTATTCAATAAAGTTTGAATTGAGCTTGAAAACATCTAGACACATGAAAAGGAAGTGTCCTTTGAAATTCTAACAAAAAATTTAAAAAAGAAAGATTTGCAAAGAAAATACAGTAATTTCTAGACATTTTTTTTTTTGGCGGTATATTGAGTTGGCGCTTTAACGGATACATTACATTGAAATTCCTATTTGGCAGATTTGTTCATAGACGCAATTGGCGGTTAAACAGAATTGGCACTATTTCGAGATGGCACTAAATCGGGGTTTGACTGTAGTTGAGTTTTACTTAAGAAATTTTAACTGATTTGCACATTTTAAAAAAATCTGTCAATCAAGTAAAAATGCATAATTACCTTAGAAACTCTTTATTTAATCTAATGTTTGAAGACAGAGAGGGGACATTTCTCCTTTAAGCATCATTTGATATGCTTTTACAGAAAAAATCGGTTATAGATTTTTGTTTGTTTTTTCTCGGCAATTTTTAGTTGATAACAGTCCAGTTGTCTTAAGTTTTTAAAAATTTCCTCAGGCACATTTTCAACACTTTCGATAAAACGGCGAAATGTTTCTAGTCCTTTCACAGCATCCAAAAAACTAGGAATTTCCACGTTCTCTTCCTCAGTGTCACTCATTTCTTCATCTTCTGTAACCTCACAAATATCATCTACTGTAAGCATTTCACATGGCAATATCTCGTCATCTACTGACACATACTCTTCAAACGATGCTGTGAAATCCATCCTTCTTTATAACGTCTTCCAATCATCTTCAATGTCCAATTCATATTCTTCTGTTGATTCTCCTTCCAAAAATCCTGCTTTCTGGAAACAATTGGCAATTACAGATGGCGTTATTAACTCCCATGCAGATAAAATAAAATGAATAGATTGCAAAATGTTCACTTTTCCTATCTCTCCAGTATTGTCCAGTTTTTCCATCATCCAATTCACAAGCCGTTTTCTATAGTGCTGCTTAAACACTTTAATAACTCTCTGATCCATCGGTTGCAAAACCGAAGTCGAGTTCGGTGGTAGGAAATGCACTTTTATGTTAGTAAAGTTACTTGTGTCTTTAGAATGGGCGGCGCAATTGTCTACAAAGATGATGATGTTCCGTTTAGCTCTCCTCATTTTAACATTTAATCTTTTCAATTAGGCTTCATAAATTGTAATCGTCATCCACGCAGTTTTGTTATTTTCATAATCACAAGGCAGTGATTTTGCATTTTGAAAACATCTGGGTTTCTTGGATTTCCCAACAACCAAAATTGGCAATTTCTCAGAACTGTCCTTGTTTGCACCCAATAAAACTATAAGTCGTTCCTTATTTTTTTTACCTCCGTGACAATTTTCACCTTTATATGCATACGTTTTATCCGGTGAAAGATTATAGAAAAGCCCACACTCATCCATGTTAAGGACATCTTTAGGATGATAGCCGGTTATCAAATCTGGTAAGATTTGTTTCCATTCTTCGATTTCTTGTGGATCGACGCTTTTACTCTCACCTTTTATAAAATTGTAACTTAAACCAGCTCTTTTTTTCATTCTATCAATCCATCCATTTGAAGGTGCAAATTCAATCTCCAGTTTTTTGGCAATTTCCTCAGCCTTTTCTCTAAGAATAGGTCCACTTATAGGAATATTGGCGGATCTAGCTTGCTTGAACCAAAGTAATAATTTTTCTTCCATAGCTTCATATTTTCCTTTTTTCACTTTTTTAATTTTTCGAGATTTATCAGAGGAGTCGTTTAATATAAGATTGCGTTTTGCTACAATTCCATTCAGAGTAGTCACCGGCATATTCAATCTTTTAACAATTTCAACTCTTGTTACGTTTGGGTTGCTATCAACTTCTTTCAAAATTTTGATTTTGTCTTCAATTGACAAGGCCTTTCTTTTAATTCCCTTGTCCGACATTTTGAAGAGGAAAAAATAAATAAGAATTTTTTTCGTGAACTTTCCAAGAGAGATTTGACACTTACACTCACTCAAAAACAGATTGAATGAGCCAAACTGAACACAGCTTTGGTTTGGAATGAACCAAACATAGCTTTGGTTCATTCCATTCCTGGAAAGGGGTGAAAGAGACTCAATTCTAAGAGAAAACAACTGGTCAACTTAAAGAACTACCCCTGAGTAGGAGCAAACCATTTCTCTTTAATCTCTTATCAGTCACTATTATTGCAGCCATAAGGGACTTGGACTTACCCTCTCTCTACATTTCATCAGACAAACTGATATGAAGGTGAAATAAAGGTGACGACAATCCTTTTCAAAAGTATTTTGTATATACAAGAAAATCACATAGTTGTCGACTTGTACAGTTTGGCTGTACAATACAGTTTTTGTTCTAAATGTACGGTTAAAAAAAGTAATTAATCTTAAAATATTTTATTCATCGTCTAATGTCTTCAAATCTAATGCACACATCTTCCTATTTTTTCTTAAGAAAAGAGAATAATTTAAAATATGCCATGGCAGAAGAGTTTATTTCAATCATTTTGCAAAATTAGTTATTTTTTAGTTGGTATTCTTCATTATTATTACCATATAGAAAAAGTGAAACCCAAGCAGTATAATCAAGTTTTCATAGAAACCTATGTGAAAGAATTTTTATGTATAATAGAATTTTGTAAAGGAGAACACTTTGCTCATTGCACCTTGCACAATTTCTGATGTTCAAATTTCTCATAGAGGTAGGAATGACATAAAAGATAAACACTTAGAAAATTGGCACATAAGGATAACATATTAGTGTATAGGAAACCAATAGCGAATTTAAATATCATACCTTTTGATACATGCACTCTATATTCTTATAAGTTATCTACCTTCAGATTCATGATTAATAGAGCTGTTAATGTTTCTTCTGCTGAAAATTTGGGGGGTGAACTGGATAAATTTAGACTTATCGCTATTAACAACGAATATCGCATAAATTTGGTTAATAAATTAATTCAGAGCTTTATTACTAAAATGAGCACAGGTATTGCTGAAAATAAAACTGATAATAAAGTTAATTTGAAAACAGTTGTTATGAGTTATTATCCAGGCTTCTTTGAGTTTATAAAAACTCCTTTAAAAGCGTTTGGGCTCCCCCAAAGTTAAAGACAATTTAAAGTACAAGAATTGATCCGATTGATAAGGGTGACCTTTCGGGTGCGTATATATTATTCCATTTATTAGGGAGGGGGTGTTAGAAATTATTATGTTGGCATGACCCAAAGGAAATTCAATATTAGATGCAAGGAGCATATTGCAGAAATTAAGTACAATAAGAGGAGTATTGCCTTATCAAGACTTAATAATAAAGAGAATATAAACATCCTATTTAAAGAAGCTAAATTGATTTATAGATCCAATTTTTATTTACAACTATTTGTGAGGGAATCTATTGAAATTTATATAAGAAGTTCGAAAGTGTGTAATGATACGTTGTCATGTCATATTTCAAACATTTGGGTTGAATAATAGTGGGATGTGGTCTATAGATGGAGCAACGAGTGGTGTATCTTCTTTATTATATGGACTTCTTTATTATATGGCATTCCAGTTTTGTGTACTTTGTTTTTGTATATTCTGATGATGATTGAGTGAATCAATCGAAACATGTCAATTTTGGTATTTTTAATATTTTTATTGATATTTTGACATCTTTTAAGCAATTAAAGTAATTAATTGCAGTTCAAAGTGTTTCAGTATATACATTTTGAAATATTTTTAGTATTAATTTCAATAGACGTAACTCAAGACTCTCTCCTTTATAATATAAATAATAACATATGGTTACATATTACAATTGAACCTTGAAAATCCAGAATCGTCGGGAGCGTAATGATTCCAGATTTTCAAATTTTCTGGATTTTGGAGGTTGTTAAATAATATTTTCCCACAGACCGCCATTTTGTTCCTTAAACGATATCAATATAAAGGTAACATCTGGCTAAAAGACATACAATAATCAAAATTATTATTTCATAAATACTTTGACTTTGAAGGTAGATGTTACTTTCTGAGCATACAAGGGCTTTGTTTCATAGAGTATGATATAAAAATTTCATGAAAAATGTTTTATTTCTGTTTTGCATAATTTTACTCAAATTTACAAGCAGGCATGAGATTCTTCCGTGGATCCGCGGTTTTCCTTTTTTTTTTTTGTCATTTCCCATTTTCTGAAGAAACGCGAAATTGCCGAAAAATCACGAAAAAGCATCATGTAAACAAGGCGAAAATTGCCAAAAGATTGCAGAAAAAACACGAAATTCACTTAAAGATCGTCAAAACGTGAATTTCATCAAAGGATCGCTGAAAAAAAAAAAAAACGTGAATTTCGTCAAAAAATCGCTGAAAAAACGCGTATTTCGTCAAAAAATTGCTGAAAAAACACATATTTCGTCAAAAAATTGCAGAAAAAACATGAATTTCGTCAAAAAATTGTAGAAAAAACATGAATTTTGTCAAAAAATCGCTGAAAAAACATGAATTTCGTCAAAAAATTGCTGAAAAAACGTGAATTTCATCAAAAAATAGCTGAAAAAAACAAATTTCGTCAAAAATCACTGGAAAAACACAAATTTCGTCAAAAAAATCTCTGAACAAATGCGAATTTCGCCAAAAAATCACTGAAAAAATGAAAAATTCACCAAAAGATTGCTGAAAAACAGGGATTTCGCCAAAAGATTGCTTAAAACATGCGAATTTCGTCAAAAAATGGTGTGAAAAGTGCAAAAGTTGCCAAAAAATCATGGAAAAAATGTAAAATTAATTAGCTTAAAGATCGCAAAAAAATGTGAATTTCGTCAAAGAATCACTAAAAGAGCACGATTTTAGCCAAAGGATTGCGGTAAAAATGCGAATTTCGCCAAATAACACTAATTTTGCCAAATAATCGCGGAAAAATGCAAAATTTGCCAAAAGATCACTGATGAAACGTGAATATTGCAAAAAATCGCTGTAAAAAAGCGAATTTTGGCCAAAAAAAAATCATGGGAAAAACACAACATTTGCCAAAAGATCGTTGAAAAACTGCAAATTTCACCAAAGGATCGCTGAAAAAACACGAATTTCGGCAAAGGATCGCTGAAAAAACACGAATTTCGGCAAAGGATCGCTAAAAAAACTCTAATTTCATTAAAGGATCCCTGAAAAAAATGCAAATTTCATCAAAATTTACTGCATTAGGTTAAAAGATTGAAATCAAATTTCTTTTAGTAAAGTAGAAAATTCGCCATAAAAGGCAAAAACAAATTAAATTTTAAAAATCTATTCCAAAAACTCGCTTCAAGCTGGCTGGTAAAAATGACCTGGAATATCTATGACACTTGATTAGTTAGTTGGAGTCAATGATATTGTCCTTAGAAAATCTCTTTAATTCCTTAAAAACTTATTTTTTTTATTTTAAAGAAGAGTGGGAACTCTGTTCTATCATTTATTTAAGGTGGTTGCAATTATTAGCATATACTTTATATGCTGTTTCAAGAACAGTGTCTTAGTATTTTCAAAATTTCAATTAAAATAATGTTCATGCCAATTGCCAATGAAGGGTTTTATTAATGTGCTGTATCTTGGTAAAATAGATTTTCATTAGAGTAAGTAAATAATGTCTGCTTAATACTTGTTAATAATTTCTTTTTAATTTACTCAAAGCTAAATTGATGAATATATATATTAGGGTGGATCGAAAAATCGAAATGTTGATAATCGAATCGGCGCGGGGTACAAAAGTTGCCTTTTATGTATATTAGTTCACATCTGTTTTTTTATTGAAATCCATTCATATCTTCCGGTGCCCCAAAAATAGTTAAAAAATGAAATTTTTATGAAAATTTATATATTTTATTATTTTTAAAAATTACTTTTGGCACGGGGTGCAAAAGTTGTCTTTTATGCATATTAGTTTACATGTTTTTTAAAATTGAAATCCATTCACATCTTCCGGTGCCCCAAGTGTCCCAAAAATAGTTAAAAATTGAAGGTTTTATGAAAATTTAATTTTTTTTTTAAATTGCTTTTAGTGCGGGGTGCGAAAATTGTCTTTTAAGCATACTAGCACACATGCAAAACATTTTTAACTTCGATAAATGTCTTCAGGTGACCCAAGGCACTTAAATATTTGCCGAAAATCTATTTTTATGCAAGTTTCGAACTTAAAATTATAAGTAAAAATAAGAGTTAAATAGTCATTTGTATAGCGTAATTATTAGATCCAAGAGATGACAAATCGTTTATCATTTATATTAAATGTATAAAATTATTTGTTATACTATATTGTTACATACAAAATTTTGAATAGAGCAGCTGCTTCAATTTGCCAGCGCTGTTTTACAAGATATTGGAATTATACATAAAAAAGAGACTTGGAATTTAGTAGATTGCAACAAAATTCGTTGATAGCGTACAAAGGTTTGAAATTTAGTTGCAGAGACGACCAATTTAGCCGTGTCTCTATTTTAAACGGATTATTTTCCGATGGGATAAAGACAATATAAAAGTGCTAGTGATGAAGAGCACAATGTACTACACAAAAATCACAAAGCAGGAACATCATACTCTTGTAATGGAACCTGACTCTCTTCATATTGGACACAATACATTTGTAACAGGAAAATCTAAAGGCCTTTACGACATTTACTACATTCTTTAGATGTACAACAATTGGTACTAAAGCCTTTTGAGGGTCAATTGGTACAGCAATCAAAACCTGCGAGGAGCTACTTCTGGCTTTTTTTTCTTCAATAAGTGTGGTGAATATGCCAGATAACATAGATAGAATGGTTCTCAGAAATAATCAGCAATATTTATATGATATTTGCGTAGAAATATCATGTGGTGAAAGTGGTTCTGACCCTGCATTTAAAAACAATGTTCCAGTTGTTTACTCAAGGTGGCTAACGACTGCAGGTAGAACGTTAAGGTTGCAGGTAGCCACAGAAACTCCATCTGAGAATCTGATTATTCTTACAACATATTCTGAAAGTATGGACCTATATGGTTCCATATCAAAACAAAGCCCTCCATAAGAACAGTGGTATATTTGGAAACTTATCACATTTTCTAGATATTTGGAACCCAATCTAAGAAAGTTTGTAGACGCTGTTGTTCAACTAGATAGTTTCTTTTGTCATCCTGAAAATTTGTTATTAATGCTCTCAGATAACACAGAGCCTATCAGCTCTTTACCAATACGAAAACTATTTTGTGCTAGAAATGAAAATAGAGGATCACTTGAAATAAGAATTTTTCAAGAACCAAAAATATACTTAAAAGTAAAGTATTATTGTAAACTTATTGACTGGCAATGAGTTGGACGTTTTGAACTACCTCTGATGAATGTGCCTTACGAAGAAATTGAGGTCATGGTAAAAGTGGGAAAAACGGAGGAATGCTAATAAAAAACATGCCATACACAAAATGATAAAAGATGCATTCGCCTAGTGCCTGAGGCGTCAGAAAGTGTATCTGGACAAGAAAAGAGACTCAGTTTCATATTGAATAGAATAAAATCAAGACGGCATATCAAACATTTTAATCCCAAAAAGGATTACAAACTCTAGAAATATGTAAATCTCCAAATTAAAAGAAATAAACAATTTACTACGTAAGTTCAATTTTTATAATTTTTATGATTTAGTGCTTTGATTTTTAAATTCATGTATTATTATAAAATTATTGTTATTTATAATTTTATACTTTATTAATTAAACACTTTTCCAAATTTGTGAACAATCTTCGTAAATTTAAAATTTTTAATACATTTTCTTAAAAATTTCAATTTTTAACTATATTTGGGGCACCGGCAAATAAGAATAGATTTCGATTAAAAAAAATATGTAAACTACAAATTATTTAATACATCCAATATACAACTTTCTCACACAACGTCAAATGGAATTTTTTTTTAAAAAATTAAAAAACAAAAAAATTATAAATTTTCATAAAACTTTCAATTTTTAACTATTTTTGGGACGCTTGGGACACTTCAAGATATAAATGGATTTCGTTTAAAAAAAACATGCAAACTAATATAAATAAAAAACAACTTTCACACTCCGTGCCAAAAGTAATTTAAAACAAATAAAAAAAACAAAAAAATTATAAGTTTTCATAAAAATTTCAATTTTTAATGATTTTGGGGACGTTTGGGGCACCAGAAGATATGAATGAATTTCAATTAAAAAAACGTGTAAATTATCATACATAAAAGGCAACTTTTGCACCCCGCTCTATACCAAATCAAAGAAAAACTAATCAGTCAGAAAGGAAAATCAATGAAACAGTTATCAATAACTGAAATGTTAAAAAAAAAATTCAACTTAAAAATACTTTGTCAGTTTCGCCATTTTTGAGTATTTTTTAATAAATATAAATGAATTTAGGAAGTGTCTATTGTGTACTATATTTTAATTCATTGTGTTTTAATATGTATATTTAATTTCAGCATGAGTATTTAGTGTATTATTCCTATTTTATTTGGAACAGCTTGCGTATTAGCCCGCGGTCCGCCAATTTGTTTCTCAAATGATATCAAAATAAAGGTAACAAAATACTTCGACACAAGCTGTTCCAAATAGATAAAATCTTTTCATAAATCTCATAAATTCAGGGATAAGATTGACAAAAAAGCTGAAAATTGCACGAATGACATTTGAGAAAAAATAGTTATGAATTTCAAGCGCAACAAATATATAATTGCTATTAAAAAATATATATATTAATATATATATATTACATACAATATGTATATATATATATATATATTTATATATATATTAATATACATATATATTACATACAATATGTATATATATATATATATATACATATATATTACATACAATATGTATATATATATATATATATATATATATATTAGGGTGGATCGAAAAGTATACAAATTTTTTTTTTCGAAATTACTTTTGGACACACCATTTCTTCTTCATTTATAAAATCCCTTTGCTCAAGACCTTTGATAGCATTATTGAAGTTTTGAACAATGTCATCAATAGTCATTTTTGCGTCTAATCGTTCATCACTTTCACTTTCTTCATCAGTTTCACTTACCTCTCCTAAGGCTGTTTTGGGTATTTCGTCATCAGTCAATTTATTGACGATTGGTGATTCATCATCGGCATGAATAATTTCATTTATGCCATCAGCAGTTAATGAAATTCCGAATGTATTTTCTTTGCAGTATGAAAGAAGATCAGAAATTATATTTGAATCTTTGGGAATAGGTAATCCTGCAAATTCCTGATCATCCTCATCATCATAAAAAAATTTCATTGTTGGCATCAAGTTGTGTCATGCATAACGCAAAATGTCTTTGTATTGTTCCATGAATTTCCAGCACACCAAATTGCATCTTTAATATTGAATTCTATAACAAATTCAGTGATGTCCCTACCGCTCAATCACATGGAAAATAATCACACAGGCAAACAAATGTGCACACTAGATTGAAGTATGAGCCTTTATAATCGGAATGAAAAATTTCACGACATATTCCAAAATCCAGAATGATCCAGAAACCGGCATTTTTTCAGAATCTCAACTAGTAACAAAAAAATATATTTTTTTAAAATTGCAAGTTTTAAAATTACTTCTTGCTCAGAATTTAGCCTTTCCTTTTATTCATCATAAGATTATTGCAAAAAAAAAAAAAAAAAATTCATGAATCCAGCTAGAGTGGGGAAAAAAACCTCTTGTTATCTCTTTTTCCTGCTGCATTCAAAGCTCTTTCGAAAGTAACAAAACTGACAGATACAGCGAATGACACGTGTATCTAGGGCAATGGGTTACTAGGTCGATCATTCAGTTCAGTCAGACCATCTGGAGTGCAGAGGCAGATCAAGCCTTTCATTTACAGGGGGTCAAGCCCTTTTTTTTGGGGGGGGGGGGGGTCACAGGAAGGATCCAAATTAACTATTTTCTGATATATACCTGGTTTCATTTTCTTTCATAAATGCATGAAATTAAATTTGCAGGTATATTCGTAAATTTATAAAATTTGCATGTTTTATCCACATACCAAGATATTGGAGTTTCCCATCTTCAGAATTTTACAAAGAATCTCAAAGTTTGCATTTTAAGCCGATATCTGGGATTTGGCAATCATAGAAATATCGTCTTAAGGGAGCAGTCAAATACAATTCAAAATTTACTACATTTATTGAAACTAGTCGTTGGGGGCCACCGTAATACTTACCCATCATGGATATGCATAATGTAAAATATTAAAATAAAAAATCTGTAAACTACTTATAAAATGCATTGCAATTCGAATAAAATCGTGGCTTGATGATGTCATAAACTTTACAGGCTCGATTACTGAATTGCTTAAAAGAAACATTCTTATAACTCCTCCAACAATAATCCTATTAACTAGCGGTTTATTGCATCTGATTAACAATCTCATTTCCAATTAAAATATATCTTTGAATTGAAATTTGCATGAAATACAGGGTCATGAAAAATCGAAGAGTGTGAAAAATAGGATTACAAATATCTTGGCAACTAATTATTCGATCGACTTCATGCTTTATGCAAAATTTGTTTTTTTTATTGCCTTTTATATTTACTCCTTAAAATAAACAATTTTGAAAATTTTTATATACCTTTTTATCAGAACGAATATTTCGAGAGTCCGAAAAAAATAGTTCCAGAGAATCGAGGTTACTGAAATTTAATAGGCTTCTTCCCATTATTACATACTAAGTACATTCCAAATTCCAAGTCTCTATCTCAATTTTTTCGGGAGATAGAGCGTTTACAGACACACAGACGGACAGCAATTTTTTTTTTTCTAAAAATGTTTTTCGGAATCTCCAGTGTCTGAAACGTGTAAATCCGTCAAAAAAAATTTCGATTTTCAAAACGATTACAAGACTTACCCTATACTACGTATGATGGGTAAGTAAAAATAAAAATGATCTATTATTTGGTGTTTAAAAAACAATGCCTACATTTTCCATGCACTTCTATATAAAAATAACTATGTGAATGTATCAGAAAGATTATAAATTTTAAGCAGTAAAAAAAAGAACAGAAAAATGAGAACATCTTTAATACATATTTCAATTAAAAAATGTATTGTTCTATAGAAATGTTTAGAGTTTAGAGGGGGGTCATGACCCCCCTGACCTCCCCCTTGGATCGACGCTTGCTGGAGAGGGAGAGAGGAAGAATATCAAGTGTGTTATCTGTTGGTTGAGTCAAGTGATAAAAAATTTTTTTGTTTGTTTGTTTTTTAATTATTAGAATTATAAGAAGCTCCCAGTCATCAGCGTATGAGGTTGAGTACGTTTTCATGGGTTAATAAAGAGTGCAAAATTCTCTAGTGAGGTTAACTCTGTTTCTGTTTTTTTTAATGCCATTTATTAACATGCCAGTTTTTGTAATAGTTAAACTCTTTAATTAACGGTCAGATGGTATAAAAATATACCAGAGTAAGTCTATATAGATTTATTTAGTGTTGAGTTAAAAGGATTTAACTGCATTCCATGAGAAATATGGAAATTACAGCTATTCTATTTTTTAAATTAATAAAATTGAAATTGGAAAAATGTCTGGATTTTCGAGGTTCAACTGTATTTACCTAGCTTTTGGAATTAAACTAGTTTTTTTGTCTCATTGTTTCAAGTTAAGTCTATGATGAGTCATCGTGCATATTGCTTGACCTCTATTCGAAGCACTCCTGCTCATCAGTTGTCAAGCCATTATTTTTAATATAGTTTTCTTCTTTAATATATGGATAATAATTTAGTATAAATTGATTTATATGAACACTTTGCATTTCAGGCTGTCAAAATTGTGTTATCCCTTAATTGCAATTCAAACCTTATGTTCATATGGCTAATAAAAAATAAACACCTTTTATTTTTTGTTAAATTATAATAATTTAACTTTTTAAATTTATGGTTAATGTGTATTATTTGTTTCTTTGTGGTGTAATTTATTGATTCTGTATGTATCATTACTAATTATTGTAGTGTTTTTGTGTCAAAATGTTTTTTTTTCTGAATTATCTCAAAAATGAACTTGAAAAAAAAAAATTAAAAGCAATAAGAATTACCAGTTTCTTTAAAAAAAAATATATATATATATATATTATGTCTTTATGTTTAATTGTGAAATTTCTCTGCAAAAGATTGCTTTTCTTTCACGATTCATATAGAAAGAAATGAGTAGAAGAAAACATTAGAATAGTGCAGAGTTACAAACTGCTTCAGGGATGCCGCTAGACTTTTGAAATCCTGAGTCCCTGGGACCCAAACACTTCCAAAAAACTCTTTTTTTTTTACAAAAGTGGGTTCTCCTTTTATAAATAAGACAGATTCTATATATTTAATACAAAATATGCCACTTTTGTGATCTTTCAAGGGGGGAAATTATGCATCCTGAAGGACCCATCACAATTTTTTATGCATCCTTTCTCCAATTTTTTGTTTAAATGATGTACTATCCCCGGCATCACTGCTGTTTTAACAATCCACAGTAATGAATAATTAGTCAGAAAACTTGCTAATTCAGCTGTATTTTCTTCAAAGAAAATAAAGTATCTGAATATAGGGGAAATGTGTCTAAAATAACTTCAAGAAAAAAAAGGTACTTCTTTGAAAATTGAGAGAGAAAATATTTTTGTCCTCAAGATCTACAAATTGAGACTTGTCAAGTAATGGCAGAACAATGCGAACGACACTACTAAATGGAAAATCGTATCATCAAATCCAAGGAAGATCCTGATTTAAAAAATATACCGTAATTTCGCGCGTATGCGCCGCACCCCAGTTAAGTCTTTTTCATACCGGAAATTTTATTGAAAATAACAAGTCAAATAAGTGCTAAGCAGAAGTAACTCACATTTTATTTAAATTAAATTCTGGTAGGAAATCGAATTATCGGAGGTGCGGCGTATACGCGCGAAATTACGGTATACTGAAAAGCATACACATTTTGCAAAATTAGTTTTATCAAAAACTACCTTTAAAAATGGAGAATATGATGCAAAAATAAATTTGTTTGGAAACTTGAAAGACACATGCATAAACTGAAATACACAAGGTAAACTGTTAATGGTGGAGGTCTGATTAAGGCTCCTACAATCTGGGCTGACTCACGGCGCCATTTAATTGCCGATAAGAGAAGAAGGATTGGTCGCGCTGCATCATCAAATTTGAAAATTTTTTGGAGATTCATGCAAGATGCATGATGTTTCATTCCTCCTGAAAATGTCAAATGTTGACTTCATGCCAAGTAGAATTAGTGCACTCCTTAAAAAGTACAGTTTTGCAACTAAATAGTAATAAAATACTTAACTTTTGTAATAAATAATGCTTTTGTTCTCAATAGCAGTTTCTATATTTTTGTCCAATACATTTTCAGGATAATTCAGAGAAAGTCATTATGCAGGGTTTCTGTAATGGAAAAAAATTGACAAATTTCAAAGCTCAAGCTTGAGTGAAATTTTAAAAGTTTGAATGAGAACAAAACTTTTATTTAAAATTTTTTAAACACCATTGGGAGAGATAAAGCTTTTCATACACATATACAAATTTCTGTGTCTTCCTCAACATTGTTTCTTTATTCTGTTTTGAATGCTGAAAGATCTTTCAACAGATGTACTGTTAATGTAAAGGTGCATTTATGTTGGGATTTCAAGAAACCCTGACAAAATGTTATAAACCATTCCATGGTGGGATTGTAAAAAATGCCGGATAAGAGGTCCGATACTGTATAGTGAAACCTCTGAATAGTGGACACCTCAAGATAGTCGAATAGAGTCCTGCATCGTGTCGGGTTGTTTATATTTCTTTTCCGGGTCGGGATGACTAATTTTCTTATTGCATGTCAGGTTCACCCTAGAATACTTATTTCAGGTTATATTTAGGGTTTTTGCAAGTTGGATTGTTGGGATTTTCACAGAAAGTGCATGAGAAAAAAAAAAAATTGTACCTATAAGAAATGTAATCATAAATTATTCTTTCTTTATGATGCAGCTAACCATTTTTTCTTTTCTCAGAATATGAAAAGCATTACCAAGATTTCATTTATGATACACACAAAAACACATGTATCATATTTGTGATAGTTTATGCATGCATACACTTTCTACGTGTGCATAGATTTCAAGGTCCCCACTATTCTAAGGTAAAAATGTACAAATATGTAAGTGTTAGGAATTCAAAAAGTGTTCGCTAAGTAGAGGTAACTGCTTTTCGGGAGTGTCCAATATAGAGGTCTTATTGTATTTTTATTGCCTTATTGTATTTTTAACCTAAAAAAATATTATGGACATTCTTTTTAAAAAGGGCATGAACTTGACAATTACAAATAAAATTACAAATACTTACAAACACAATTCGAGCCGTAGCAAAAAAAAGAAGCCAACCCACCCCGAACTGTGGGTCAGAGCAGGTAACCCAAACTGATGCAGGACTCTACTCCCAGAAGACCCGTAGACAGGGCTTAAATTGCAGTTGAAATACACACCATCGCAAATAGCTGTTTACAATGTTTGTAATGGATGCTGGTTAAACAATTTTTTAATTTTACAATATCCAACAGAAATTTGTATAACTCGCCATTAGTGAGTTGACTGGATATGAGTAATGAAAATGCTTTCCCTCACTCTTGCACTTTGATAAAATGCTTATTGAAAGGCGAGAATATATTATGCTGAAATTTTTTCCATGAGATTTTTTTAACCACTTAACTGTTTTACCTGAATGCAGTTCAGAAAAAAGTTTGCTTGCTTTGTTGCTAAAAGATTTTTGGACATCACTAATTTTTAACTATAATCTTTGCTTTATTAATTGCCAGACATTTTTCAATCAAAATATGAAATATTTTAGTATGGGTAAAAAAGAAACCCGACAGTTAAGGGGTTCAGAAATAGAGACACGGAAATATCTAAATAGGTAATTATACTTGCAGAATCAATAAATTATAAGGGTAGGATCCAAACAATACACTTCAAATATAAATTGTAAAAGGTGCTTCTATTTTTTTTTTCATATTAACATAGTATTATTGGTATATTTTCTACACAATACAATATTAGGCAAATTTTAAATCTATTATTGTGTTTACAATTTGAAAATGCACAAGAAGTGTTGCTTCTCAAACTCCTGGCATGACAGATGAGGGGGGGAAAAAAAGCTTATCTTACAACCATAACTTTTATAGGATATATATTTTTTTTTATATAAAATAAAATCCTATACCATCTAAAACTAACACATAGCTGCAAACTTGTATGGTTTTGGTTCTAAATGTACAGTTGTATGGGTGAACAGTAAAATTATTTGGTTTTTAAAAAAAATTAGTAATGAATCTTAAAATATATTATCCATTGCTTAAAAAGATAAAAACTTCAAATCTTATGCCTGCTATTTTTCTTTCTTTCTTTCTTTTATAGAAAAGATAATAATTAAAATATGTCATTGCAAAAAGTTTACTTTGATTTATTTTTCAGTTGGTATTTTCCTTTATTATTACAAAATGAAAAGTGAAACTGAACCAGTATAATAAAGTTTTCATAGAATCAAAAGAAGTTTCATGTATAATGGAATCTTGTAAAGGAGAACACTTTGTTTATCGTATCATGTGCAATTCAGATGTTCAAATTTCTCACGGTTGTAGGAGTGATATAAAAGAACATTTTGATTTGACTCAACATTTAGAGAATTTGCACATAAAAAAAAATATTACATTTTTTGTTGCACATATTTTTACTGTTGTGTTTTTAAGCATGTCTTAAAAATACATCATAAAACTTGTATGGTTTTCAAAACTGACATGTTGGCAAGTATGCTAACATATCTGTGCATTAATTTTTGTTGTCTTGCTGGACAATTACTGGTGTACTTACCGTGTTTAAAAATTAGCAGTATAAAACAATCTATTTTAAATATAATTAAATACATATAATTCATTAAATGATAGTTATCACAACAAAAAATTGTCTGTTATACTTTAATAAAAATCAGGTCCTTTTTTTTCCAAAATTCTTTACATCCTGCTCATTTCTTCTTCTTATCCCAAATAAAAATCCAGGCTATGCAAAGGGAAATTTCGGCTGCGATCACACGTACTATCCTATTATAAACAATATCAGATATTTCCTCATAAATCAGTTTTTCAAGACGAAAAGTCTAAAATCAGTATAAAAATAGTTGCTTTCAGTTCTCATGCTTTACACTACTATTTAAAACACTTAGCAGTGATTATTCACCAAATTTTTCATGTGTTGCTTACATTTGCAGATTCCCCTTATCAGACTTGGAAATAACCCTACTTGCAGTGCTAGACATTAGAGTCAAGTGAGAAGCAATATTTTATATTGTATGATAGTACGTGTGGTAGAAGCTTTTTGCATAATATTATGGACAGAAACTTCTTGAGTATATATCATTAAAAGAAGTTTATGCTACACATTTTGAAAGAATTTATCTTTCTCCTTCAGGTGCAAAAAGATGTCCTACTACTATGAAAGTAGTAAGGACTCTGCTTTTGCAGTGATAGGACAGCTTTTTCCACCTGAAGAAGAATGATCAGAGCTTTAGAAAATATTGCATTAGCCTTTTTTTTTATAGTATATTTAAGTAGTCTCTTTCTGTGGTATTGTGTTCTACACCATTGTTTAAATTTTTACTTATGTGCAAGTCCAATTAGTAATTGATTGGACCATGTTTGAACACTTGCATATATTTGTAAATGGGTCAATCAACTATTCTTATACCTAATAATAAAAAGAAAAATCAATTAATTGTAAGTAATCTGAAGCTAGACCATTAATCTATGCAAAAAACGGTGCAAAATCTTTAAATAATAATTAATATCTTCATTTTTTCTCCCTGGTAAGATAGGACTAAGCAAAACCTTCTGAGCTCTGTAACATAGGAGACAAATATAGACTTTAGTGTCAATGAAAGATGCAAAAGAAACTAAAAAGCTGGTTAGTATATCTAAAACTAAATTTATGAATATAATAATGCCAAATAAAATATTGATTTAATTATTTATATATTAAAATTAGGAGGCTGCCTATGTGCAAGCTGGCCAACCTGGTATAAAAGTTAAAAGGTTGGCCTAGCCCATACAAATATTTTATTTGTCCGGCCAGGTATAAAAGGAAAAAGTGTAGGCCTGGCCCATACAAAAAAAAAAAAATTACCCGACTTGGTATAAAAGCTAAAATCTCGACCTGAGCCTGACAGATTTCTACAAAACATGCTGATATTTCCAAAACATTATTCGACAATTAAAGTTATTCAAAAAGCAGACTTACTTATGCATAGATTTTATTTTCAGATTATGTTAAAAATGCATGAAATACAAAACTAATCAACAATACTAACGGCCACTTAGACAATTATGCAGACAATTATTAAAAAAATTGACTTAAATAATTACATTCAAATGAAGATTCAGTAAGAGAAGAAAAATCCGTTTGACAGGTTACATTCTTAGCAGGTATATTGTGTGTTGTATATAGTCCAGTAAATTTAAACCAAAAAAGGCTTCTGCCTGGAAAGTTTTTTTTTCTTTCTTCCTTTATGTTTTTGGGGATGCTGAACACGAATTTCAACTTTTCCACCTCGTATCTAGTATGCTTAAAAAATTATAAGTGGAAAACACTGAAAAAATCAGAGTTTTTTTGGTTTTTCCAATATATTCCAGAAAGGGTTGAATTTTTTAAAAAAAATATTGCACTAAATTAAACAAAAAAAAATTTTCTACATTTTTTCATATACAGTTTTTTTTCTATGGTTAATAGTTTTGGCATACGAGTAAAATGAATTTTAACGATATAATTGAAATTCATCATTGCAGGGGGAAACGCTGAATGTAATGTTTTTGTGAATGCAAAACGTGTGAGGTTGTCCTTGAAACACTCCCATGGCACCATGCACATGATATCACTCGAGCAGCAAGGCCCTACAGCAAAACTGTGGTCAAACTATGGTCCTACAGCAAAACAGTACTATTGTCAAACAATTCATTGAATCTGAAAGAAAGGGTGATAGGGATTTGCATCTTCAAACTATATACAGAATGTTGTCATACTTCCATGCCAGTGATCACTATTTGTATACCAAGTGCTCTTTCTTACATATATCTTTAAGACATGCATCATTTGAAGGAAAAAATGATTGCTGATGACTTTGAAAATTTTACAAGTGATGGGAGATTCACCATTCGCCGTACGGATAAATTCTGGTCAGGAACATGGACTGACATAACGATAGAGCAATCTTTAATGAAGACCATGAAAACAGCTGGAGGACTCATTCATGGGCGCGGGGTCAGTGAAGAAGTTTTGGCTTGATGGACCATGGGTATACGGATATGTGAAGAAATTGAAGAGTTCAGCGGGACAGCTTTTACAACTTCTGAACAACATGTAGAGATGAGAAACTCCAGAGTTGACAGGGACGACGCTGATATGAATAAATTATTGGAATGGGTTCACCAACACATTCCTTTCCAAGAAACAAATGATCTCATTTAAATCTCTACTGGGGTTGTTGGAGACGAGAGAATAAACTGTCATATGGAACAGGAAATTGGCACTGCTGGCATATCAAGAATCATTAACAGCGATTTTCATTCCGTTACATTCAAGCGTAATAAAAGAGTGCAGTCATTAGCTCTGATGATTAGTGCTGTCAAGATAGGTGAAGAAAAAATTCACATCAACCCGACAGCACTCTTCTAAAGAATGAGTGTAACAAAGCAATATGATCAAGAACTTGAGGAATATTTGACTTACGAATTCTCTGCCTACCCATTGTCTCTTTTTGACGAATCCAGAATGCGAAAAACTGCCAAATCCTCTTTGTACAAGGAATTCACTTCACTCCCACCAGACATCATTTTTGGGAGCAGATGTATATATGTCATAGATAGGGGGTATTTACTGCCCAGAGTTTTATGGCAAGGTGGTCAATCATTTGGATCAATTTGTGACAGCTATGTGGACTGTTAAGTCGAAATACGCAGCGAACGCTCTAGTAATCTTGATGGATACCCAGAAAACATTACGGAAATGAGCACTAAATTTGTTGAGCATGATAAACGATCTTGCAAAACAATATCTAATGAGGTTGTTTTTAATGAGACTATGGGGCTAATAGTTTCTCAGGGGAAATTTCTCGCAATCGACAAGAACAAAAACCGTTTAATTGCCCTGCTGATGTGTAAATTTTGCTCTTAAAATATGGTTTGGAAGCAGGCAAAAGAAGATGCAGACACACTCATTATCAACACTGCTCTCAAGTTGGCACCTAACCACGAGAATGTGATAGTCATTGGTGAAGATGTAGACCTTCTTGTAATCTTAATTGGACTTTGCAGCACTCAAAATAATGATGAAATAGTGACATTTCTGTTATCTTTCTCCTTTTGATATTCAGGTCTTGCAGACCCGAAATAAAGCCAACATTATAAAATTAATGCAAGGAATATAAAAAATTCATCTTTATTTTTCTTGCATTCTCTTAGAATTTTTCGGGTTCTGGAGACCACAAATGATGCTTAAATTGTAAAATTTTTGTCTCCTATTTTTTGGGTCTGCAGGAATAGATATAAAACCAAAATTAAACATCCTTTCATCCATATTTCGGTATAATATATGTTTGATTTGGCATAAAATATTTTGCTTATCGTCTTAAAATGATATACCAACATATTATTTGTTCTTTGGATTCATCTGATAGATCTAGGTATGTGTTGTTCAAAGTAAATTTTGGAGATTTATTAGATTTCAACTGTTGTTTCTATCTAATAGCTTCAAGTTTAACTTTTCGATTGCAATTTACATGCATATAAATATTTTACATGCAGATTTTGCAGAGTTTTGACATAATTAAATTTACTACATATAAAATTTAATACATATTGTGTTTTTGTGCGAGTGCATTGCATAGAGTATCTGGGAGAAGGAGGAGGGGGATGTTCAAAATATTTTCAGTCTTGACCAGAGCCAATTAATGTAGGGGCAAAGTTCCACAGGCATTTTATAAGAATATTTTTGCCTTATTTAAAAAAAAAATTCTGCATTTAAAAAAAGGTGAAACTTTTTATACTAAAATACTGTCGGAAGTTTGCCGCTACAGTAAATGAGTCCTAGTCTTGACTACCTATCACAGCTTACACCTATAATTCATCCAAAAAAATGAAACGTGAAACAAAAATTATCGGTTGATATGTACATTATATGCTTCAAGCTCAAACAGGAATGTAACAGCAGGTTGCAGTGTTGCCAGTTGAGGTTTTTTAGGTAGCTTTCAATACAAAAAAGTATAAAGCTACCTATTGCAGCCGTTCAGAGGAAAGCAATTCCGAAAAATTTCGGTATACTTTCACCGATCATGACCCCCAGACCTCAAAACCACCCTCCGTTCAAATGTTGATTTATATATATATATATCTGATTTATGTCATACGATAACGCTCGTATTTATAAATCAATTTCGATGAAACTAATTGTGTGTATTAAGCTCACCAATGTCTTGACCAAGTTCGTTGGCCAGCTTGGTCCGCCATTTTGTTTCAAGATGGGGGCCATTTAAAACTAAAATGAATATACAAAAATGTTAAAAATTCAAATTTATTTTTTGCTTAAGTGATAGGCCTTGATACAAGGATTCCAGAGCATTTTTTGTTTTACCTCTATCTTAAAAAATGGCTGAGATAGAGCAGTTTGAAATTCTAGGGTGGCTGACATTTTGAAACAAGACAGCACATTACATAAAACCAACGATTAATTTATGAGTTTTAGTGAACGCGATTTCTTGCAAATTATTTTTCTTCATTGTTTTAATCATTTTCCCAATCATACGCATAAAACTATATATTCATATCCGCTATCGCCAAATTCTCACCAAACTTGGCGACATTTGGCAAAATATCGCCAAATTTGGTGACCAAAATAAGTTTTCATAAATGAAGCCAACTTGGCTATAGCTCAATAATTTAGCGAATTTCTTATTCAAATTCAGTATTAACGAATCTTTTGTAAACAGTTTTTTTGTATTTTAGTTTGCTGTTTTTGAGTAACATTAGCTAAAATTTTAAAACGAAGATATAGGAAAACTATCTTTTCCTCCCAGTACAAGCCGGAAGGACTTTTTAAAATGCAGATTGCTTGATTGCTGCCTCTTTTCTTAAATAGTAATATTTCCTTTATTTAATGACATTTAATAAAGCGACTATTACTGTTTCAAAACAAATGACAGCAATGAAGCAATCTGAATAATAGGTATTAACAGGCAAAACTAGTACTTTAGCCATCCCGGAGTCTGAGTCGGATCCTTTAAAATTTCAGGAGTCGGAGTCGGTCATTTTTCCCACCGACTCCGCAGCCCTGGCTTTCAGGGGTCGTATATAAAGTACTTAAACTTATTTCAAGTTATCTGCGCTTTGAAAGAAAACGTACAACTATTACGATTGAGTTAACTTTTATTAGTTAAGTTTCAGATTAATTAAAATAATTGTATTTTAACATGTTTCATTTTGAAAGGATTTGAGGTTATGATTTCTTTTAACAAAAATTATGTTATTTTCATAAGATTTTATTTAACTTGCAACAATCGTCTTTCCAGTTTAAAATTTGTACTCTAACTCACTTTCAAATGTCCGATCGAAGTGAAATTTTACATACTGACTTAAATCCAATGACAATGTAATATTATCATGATTTTTGACGCTTACTATCTTATACATACTTATATTAGAGGATAACACAAAAAAAATTCGGTTAGATTATCGTCAACAAGTTTAAGAAAGAGTTTTAGATTAGATAACATAAACCTGCGATGGTTGTGTTTTTAACTTTTATAATTACGTTTTATGTATATTTTAACGCTGAATAAAAAAAATTACCTTCACTTTTAATCATCATATCAGGATTTTTCGCAAATCGTAAATTTCAAGGTTAAAAAATAGCAAAAAATCTGATATTTTAAAATAGAGGTATTACTTTTTTATTCAGTTTAATTTTATTTAATTCAATAATTTATTCAATTTTTGGCTTATACTGGGTTTCTTACAGCTAAACAGCTCAGGCATCCAATAACGTAGGGAGGATCAATTTTAACTTTGAAATTTTGTGATTTGAGAAAAATCCTAATGTGATGGTTTAAAATGAAGGTCATTTTCGGATTCAGCACTAAAAAATACATAAGAATCAATTTTCAGAAGATAAAAAACATGGCACAACCCAAAATTTGAAAGACAGTGTAATCTAACAGCATTTTAAAATCTGTATCATTTTGTAAAGAATTGAGGCTGTTGTTTTTCATCCTTTTATTTAACAAAAATTCTGTTATTTTTATCCTCTTATATGTACAGTACAAATTGCATATTTTGCATTAATATGTCAGAATGATTGTAGATTTCACAATTATATTAGATTGCAATGTTAATTTTACTCTCAACTATTTTTTTGATATATCTGACGATTATTTATATTTAACTACATTTGTGAATGACCCCTATTTCGCAGCAAAAAATATGCTCCAACTTTAAACAGCTATTATTCGGTCAATTTTAATGTTAGAGGAATGGGACTTTTTTTGTCTTACTTGTTAGTGTCACAGTAAATTTTTACTAAATATCACTTATAGGACCTGGGAACCGTATAAAAATTTAACTTTCGTAATTTTTTAATAAATGTTTTTCTTGACCCAAATCACTTTTAAAATAAAATAATTCTTTACCTTATTTAAACCATTTTTGTAATTGGAAGTATGCATCTAGGACCAACGGTTGAGAAAATAAAGGTCGGTCAGGTTATATGTGGACATCCTGTATACCACCTATCGACGAGTGTATTCAAATAAGAAAAAACATGCTATGTATGACTAACAATACTCTAAAATTACAGTACTGTCAGCATTCTACAAACCATGCATTTGTTTCATAAATTCATTTCATTAGGAATTTATATGTATATACAGTGTGTCCCAAAAACATTGACCTCTGCTTTTATTCCTAAAATATTGATCATAGACATATTATAAATTACAAAGTCCAGGCATCGAAAAGTGGTTTAATTCAGCATTTATGTATTTTCATGTATCTGTGACTTTTTATGATAAAATACTTTTTGTACATGAGCTTATTAGTGTATAGAGCACATTTTACTCATTAAGAAATTTTTTGTACAGGGGCTGTATAAATACTAGAATCATATTTTTGATCAATTGACTGCTGAATCTTTCCAGGAAAAAACACAATTTATAATGGTATTTTCAACACTGCAGTATTTCTTTTTCCGTTTAAATTAGTGATGTAGTATTCTTGATTTAGGATTTCACTGAAAAATCGTACATTTATGGTATATATAATACTTTCAATACAAAAAAGCATAAAGCTACTTATTGCAGCCGTTCGGAGGAAAGCAGTTCCGGAAAATTTTGATATATTTTCACCGATCATGACCCCCAGACCACCCTCCGTTCAAATGTTGATTTATATATATATCTGACCTATGTCATACGATAATGCTCGTATTTATAAATCGATTTTGATGAAACTAATTGTGTGTATTAAGGTCACCAATTTCTCGACTGAGTTCGTTGGCCAGCTTGGTCCGCCATTTTGTTTCAAGATGGCAGCCATTTAAAAATTTAAAACTAAAATAAATTTACAAAAAAGTTAAAAATTCAAATTTATTTTTTAATTACGTGTTAGGCCTTGATACAAGGATTCCAGAGCATTTTTTGGTTGACCTCTATCTTAAAAAATGGCTGAGATAGAGCAGTTTGAAATTCTAGGGTGGCTGACATTTTGAAACAAAACAGCACATTAACGCGATTACTCGCAAATTATTTTCTTTCATTGTTGTAATAATTTTCCCAATCATACGCATAAAACTATATATTCATATCCGTTAGCGCCAAAATTGGCGACATTGGCACAATATCGCCAAATTTGGCGACCAAAAGAAGTCTTTATAAATGAAGCCAATTTGGCTATTGCTCAATAATTTGGCGAAATTCTTATTCAAATTCAGTATTAACGAATCTTTTGTAAACGTTTCTTTGCATTTTAACTTGCTGTTTTCATGTACCATTAGCTAAAATTTTAAAACGAAGATATAGGAAAGCTACCTTTTTCTCCCGGTACAGGCCGGAAGGACTTTTTTTAATCTAATGTGTTGTATAAGAGTACAGCACTAATTTTGCTTTCCAGCGCTAGTTCTATAACACTGGCAAATAAACAAAACAGAACTGTTGACAATCTGAAGAAAAAACATAGAAAATTCACAGTTTAGTTACTTCCATAAAAAAAAGAGCAGTAATTATTCGTCTAAAGTTGCAGTTTAACATGCATCACTTGAATAGTTTATTTTTCTCAGCAGATGGTGCCAAACAAAAGGGCATTAGAAATGAAAACTACGTTTACAGCCTTTCCTTCTGAAAACATAGTTTTTAGAAAGGCAAAGTAACGGCAATAAGCAAAATATACCACTACTTTCATAATAAATTTTTTGTGACTATAAATTCTAATAAACTTTTGAGTATATTTTACATAGTTTCTTTTAACTTACATTTCTGTATGTATGTGGCAGTCAAATCTTGGTACTCATTTTTCACCCACTTCCTGTTGGTGTACAGCTTTGAAATTTGGGTTGGGTTGATTATTGACGGCCAATTATCTACACTTGGGATATAGGCCCGGGGGGAGTGCCCTTCGTGGGGGTCTTTCTAAGGGAACCTAACCCATATTTACGCATGGATAAATCCATGGCTTGAAGAAAACCACGAAAACTCCAAACGATTAGGCCGACGGGCGCGATTGGGATTGAACCCAGCACCTCCCGTCTACCAGCTTCGAGAGCAGAACCTCTCAGCCACTGGTGGGGTGCTTTGAAATTTGGAATATATATGCATTCCTAAGGATAATACATGAATTTTACATAATTTTTCTAAAATTCGATCCTTAAAAGGGGTCAAGGTCAGCCCAAAACTTGCATTTCCCCCATATCAATAATGTTATGATTGTTTAATTGAAAAAATAGCTCCATTGTTGCAATCAATTTTCTTCACATTATGACATCAGCATTGAGTGATGCACACATTTTTGCTTTATAATATACTAGGGGGCTCAGCCCCCTACTCGCTAACGCTCGGCAACTCCCATGAATTGTGAAGCAATTCACATTAAGACCACTTACGCAGTCTCAGTTCACTTTGCTCGCTTGCCCCTTTTTGTTTTGCTCTAGCCGGAATAAGTACTATCATAAATCATTTTGCCATATGAAATTGACAATTTTTTTTTAGTGTAAAAAAAGTAATTGAAAACACAAAAATTCATTTAGTTCGTACTACCAATGGACATAAATCATTTAAATACTATGAAAAAATGATCTTGGAAACACAATTAGTTTAAAACTCGTTGCACACGCAATAGGAAGGTAGTTTATATACAGGGTGTCCAACAAGTCTGGAAACGGTCAAAAAACTCTAGAAACATACATCGGATTGAAAAACAGAAAAATGCATGTTCAATATTTTTGAAAAATCTATTTAGGGATATCAAAGTTGCCCCCCCTCTCCCTCAATTCTGCCCTCCTGGGGGAAAGGGATGTAACTTTGAAATCTTAAATCATAACCTTTCTTTTTTATTACAGATTCAGAATCTACGGGCAAAATTATATAACTTTTGTATTTGACATTTTCTTCAGAAAATCCTAGATGGCACTGTAATCGAGTAAAATGCAGTGAGAATAGTTTCCATTTAAATGTCTGGAAACGGTCCAATAACTCGAGAAACATATATCGTATTGAAAAATGGAAAAATACATGTTCAATATTTTAGAAAAATCTATTTAGGGATATAAAAGTTGTAATTTTTCTAGAATATTGAACATGTAATTTTCCATTTTTCAATCCGATGTATATTATTAGACAGTTTCCAGACATTTTAATGGAAATGATTCTCATTGCATTTTATTCAATTACAGCACCATCTACATTTTTTCGAAGAAAATGTTAAATACAAAAGTTATGTATTTTATCTCATAGAATATGAATCTGCAATAAAAAAGGAGGGTTATTTAAGAATTCAAAGTTGTTCCCCGTTTCCCCCAGGGGGCAGAGTTGGGGGGACAATTTTGATGCCCCTAAATAAATTTAAAAAAAAATATTGAACATACATTTTTCCGTTTTTCGATCCAATGTATATTTCTTGAGTTATTCGACCATTTCCAGAAACCCTGTATATCAACAATCATCTATATATATATATATATATATATATATTTCTCTTACATGGCATGGAAATAAGGCTGAATATCTAGCTTACCGTTTGGCAACAAACATAGTTTTCAGAGCTCAGACCAATGAATAGACTAGATTGGGTAAGATCATCTCTGCCTCCAATATGGTGGTCAGTCAGAGCAGTCAAACTGAAACAAGTAATTATTAAAAATAAAATTTATATACGTACGTACGTAATCTAAAGCATTTTAGATGATTCATCATTTTAATTATGAGTAATATCGTTAATTTCAAATGAATTCTCAACTCTTACTTAGAATTTATTTACGAATTTCACTCAGAAATATTACACAAAAATCGGAGAGAATAAAAATATCAACTGTCTGGATTGCACCTGCTGCCATTTGTTGATATCTCAAAGTAAAAAATAATTTCTTTTGCAAAAATCTATAATCAAATAGAACAGTAAAATGTCATACGAAATGATGATATATATAAACTATCTTCCTATCACGTAGTCTTTTTTAAAAATGAATTTAAGCCGTGCTGTACAATATTATAGGTGCAATGCGTTTTAAACTAATTGTGTTACCAAGATCATTTTTTCATAATATTTAAATGATTTATGAGCACAAACTAAATTCTTTTTAGCTCACAGGCTATAAAAAGCCTGAGAGCTAATGTGCTGCTAGTTCTGTATGTACGTAATGCAATACTCGATAGAAATAACTGATTTTCATGAAATTTTGTATATAGATTCATTGTGGTAAGGCACTTTCCTGATTAGTTTTGGAGGTTCATTGGTTAAGTATAAGGGGGAAAAGGGGGGCTAATACTGTGAAGTGGATTTAACTTCACATATTCCACTTTCTTAAAATTAATTCCCCCATCTCCTTACTTTTCTAAATTTCTCTTTCTATAAAATTATTTTATATTTCGTGTTATAAAATCTAGATTCTCCCTGTATTTCTCTTTTATTAAGCGTTCTTTAATTCATTCGGATCTCTTTCTTCACCGCATAAATCATATCGTTATAAAAAAAAGAAAAAAAAAAGAATTTATTCCCAGTACAATCTGCTCTTTTCTAACGGCGTCCAAACTTCACTTACATTTTTACGCCTACACTTTTGCTTGTCAAGGTTTCATTCCGTTTAACGTATTTCAATATTTTCCCAATTGTCCAGCTGCCTTTAATATATAATATCTGTAACGTACCAATTCTATTTTTAACCCCAGTTCTTAATTCTTTAAGCTAACCCCATGAGAAAGGACTCTATGCGGTTTTGTCTGGTTTACCAAAATTCCATATCTCCTTCTGGCGCATAAATTCATATTTTACATTCATCTCTACCCCATAGGCTTATCATTAACGGACAGACATCACCTGTTTCTTTTCACGTTGTTCTCGCCAAAACAGTACGTTATCTGGCTGATTGGCATGTGTAATTATCGCCATCGCTGCACGGGAACCACGAAAAGAAATCATGTAACTGTAGACATTCTCTCTCTGCTTGTCGGTGATTAAATATATGTAATTGTCCGTGCCTCCTCTCCAGTGCTCTCGGGCATTTTTATGCCTATGGATGCTTGTACCTGAACCCATGGTCAACTGCAATTTATAATAAAAAAAGATTTGTTTATCAAGAAACTCCTGAGTTCGCATCCATTCACTCTGTGTGACCTGTTTCCCTGGATATTAACAAATTACCTTTTTGCAGCTCAACCGACGTAAAACCACTACGCCAATAAACTTCGTTACAAATACCTCCCCCATTCATTTAGGTAAATGGGTTTTTCATGCAGAATTATCCAATTTCCTTCAAATTTTGCATATATGTTCATTGTAATAAGGCGCTTCCCTGATTAGTTTTGGGGGTTCATTAGTTAATTATAAGAGGGGTGAACAGGGGGAATGATCCTCCCTTAATATATTGTCGATTACTTTATTTTTCGAGGTCTTATTTCAAATTCTTTGAATGAAATAAGAGTATAATATACAATTAGTGTGAATAGCCTGTGAGCACAATGCCTTCAGTTTAACTGGGCAGTTTCCTTTTTATTTGTGTTATCAACGAAGTATTTAATTACTTTTTTTACATTAAAAAAAATTGTCAATTTCATATGTTAAAATGATTTATGGTAGTACATATTCCGGCTAGAGTTGCTGAAAAAACAAAAAGAGGCGAGTGAAGCGAACTGGGACCACATAGTGGTCTGAATGAATTGCATCTCAATTCACACGGGTTGGTGCGCATTAGCAAGTAGGTGGCTGAACCTCCTAGATGTTTAAATTTTGTTCAACATTTTACTGTTCTAATTGATTATAGATTTTTGCAAAATATTTTTTTTTTTTTTTACTTCATCCAGATGGCAACAAGTGCAATCTAGGAAGTTGATATTTTTATTCTCTCCGATTTTCATGCGAATGAAATTTGTAAATAAATTCTAAATAAGAGTTGAGAATTCATTTAAAATTAACAATATTACTCATAATTAAAATGAAGAATCATTTCAAATGCTTTTGATTACGTACATGTTATTTTATTTTTAATAATTGCTAGTTTGAGTTTGACTGCTCTCACACTGGCCGCCATATTGGAGGCAGAGATGATCTTACCCAATCTAGTCTATTTTGAGCTCTGCTCTGGAAACTACAGTTGTTGCGAAATGCTGAGCTAGAAATTCAGCCTTATTTCCACACCACGTAAGAGAAATATATATATATATATATAAAAGTTGACTTTTTGTGATTTTTAATCTTTTTTTTTACATTTAATTATTCTAATGAATACTCTTATACTACACTTATCTCTATACTACACTTGGGTCCAGGTCAAATCAACCAAAAATTTTCAATATTCAACCTGACCTTTTCAGATTTAAATGAAACCTTCAGGAATCATTCGACCTGATGATACAAATTAAAATATACTTTTATAAACTCAGTAAATTTTCATACAATTAATTTTTTTAATTCGAAAAATCATAATTTTTTGGGCGTGCATAAATGTTTCATGGGTGATTCTGAGTAAAAAAAAAATTTCTGAAATTCACAACAAATTTTCTGAAAGGTTACAACAAGGGGGGAAGGGGAATCCACTCCCAGCACTGTGTGTTTTTTTTTCAGCACCCCTTTGATGATATTTGCGTTTTTTCGCGATCTATTGACGAAATTTGCAGTTTTTTTTGTGACCTTTTGACGAAATTTGTCATTTTTAGGTGATTTTTTTTTACGAAATTTGCCGTTTTTTTCACGATCCTTTGACGAAATTTGTCATTTTTAGGTGATTTTTTTTTTACGAAATTTGCCGTTTTTTTCACGATCCTTTGACGAAATTTGTCGTTTTTTTGCGATCCCTGGACGAAATTGGGGATTTTTGTCAAACGATTGACAAAATTGATTTTTTTCAATGCCATTTGTCGAAAAAGGCGACATAAATTATTTCCGAATTTTCGGATTTATGACCGATTTTTTAAAACTTTTCGGAAATGACTGCCTTAATTTTTCGGAACATAATCACCCCTGAAATGTTTTCAATTTTGAATTTCTCAAGTTCTATCAGGTGTAGAGAGTTGTTTGACCCTTCATTTTAAAGAGAATTTCATAAGGTTTAATTTTATATGCAAGGTGACTATGCTTGGTTTAAAAAAAGTTCATGTAATCTAATTTTAAAATTTAAAAAGTTTTTTACAAATTTTGAAAAAAAAATATATGTTTTTTGTAATATTATGATCTTTAAATTCTGAAAGTTTTAGAGTGGGATCTCAATGAGATCAGCAGTTTAAAAAAAATAATAATGTTTAAAAAGACTAAAACAATGCTATCTTTAGCACAATCGTAAAGTTGGCAAGGTGCCAACTTTAATTACCAGCCCTAACTAGTGTTTAACATTAGTTTTTTTTAACATAACTGCTGATCCCATTGAGATCCCACTCTAAAACTTTCAGAATTTAAAGTTTATAATATTACAAAAAACATATTTTTTTTTTTTCAAAATTTTTAAAAAACACTATTTTAAAATTAAATTTACTTTTTTTAAACTAAGCATAGGCAACTTGCATATCAAAATAAACCTTATGAAATTATCTTTAAAATGAGGGGTCAAGCAACTCTCTACACCTGATAGAACTGGATAAATTCAAAATTAAAAACATATACAAGCCTGTGATGATTTTTCAAAATTAAAAAAATTAATTGTATGAAAAGTTACTAAGATAAAAAAAATAATAAAAGTATATTCTCATTTATAGCATCAGGGAGAAAGATTACTGTAAGTTTCATCAAAATCTAAAATGGTGAGGTTGAGTCAGTGATTGATTTGACATGGAATGACTCGCTTATCTCTACACTTATCTTTTCATATCTCCATGGAGGTGAATAAACAGTGAAAGAATATATTGCTTTTTTAGATTGGCAACACTTCCGTTTTGTATATTAACTTTTAACATTCTTGTGTGCTTATCATGGCAATTATTTGTTTATTTTTTATCTTTCAAAATCGCATAGCATTAAAAAAAAAAATTGATTTTTTGGGTAAAATAGAAATGGCAAATTAATAGGCAGAAGGCCTGAAAAATATAAAAAGAACTACAAAATTTGACAGACAGTTCTGTTAAAAATTTAATTATTCTTTGATCTTGATTAGATCTTATTCTTAATTTGATTGGTCTAATAATTAATTTTGAATCACAAACAAAGGCAAGCTTAATATATTATACAAATCTGATTAATGGGTGTTGCGTTGATGAGCAACCAGTTATCCAGAATACATCTGGACCAAAACATTCTGGATAACTGGTTCCTATTGTATATAAAGTGGATATTTATCTCATCTTTGGTATGAAAGATAGTTGATTGATCCAAATGCAAATTTTGTCTGTTATACAAGTTATTACATATTTTTAATATAGTAACTTCAGTTTGGAATTGATAGAGCTGTAGATTGACACAGAAAATTTTGCTAATAAGGCAGTTACCATGGATTTGCAAATGGAAACCATCTACACCTACACATGTCCTTTGACCATCAATCCAAAGTTGAACCAAAGTTGTGAACCAAAGTTATATTCAAAATAAATGATGTAGAACAAAGAACGGCTAATATTATGTTAATGAAATGGAGGAGGGATGCAGAGAAGAGTATTCAATGGTTGCTGGATAACTCTGTATACCCTCCACAGTTATAGAGTATACTATTTGGTGTATACCATTTATTTATATGACTATATCACTGATTAAGGTAGAACTATGCTATAACACAAATGTATCAATGTTGGTAAAATATGCACTTATAATATACAGTAAAAGAAAAGTTTATTAAGATAAACAATTTTATTGCCAGTTAGTGCTCACTAACAATTATTTTTTAATTTGATAGTACTTTGTACAGTTAACCAAAGACAAATTAAAAATGATGGTGTCAAAGAAAATTTCACAAAAGCTAGGTTTTTATATGAAATTCTTCATTTATGAATGCATTAACATGCAACAGTAACAAATTAAAGCATATTACTATAATATCTACACATTAGCTGGGTCATAAAATTCATTCAAATGATGTCTTTGACGATTAGCAAAATAATATGAATGAAATAAATTATATTGATTTTTTTTTTTTATAAATAATTCATATAATACAACAAGCAGACACATTTTATTTACAAATTAAACAAATATTATTAAGACTAAATTTATTACAATTATATACACCTTCTCCAATATTTAAATAAAAATAAATGGTCCCTTAAAAAAATATACAAGCCAAAAAAAAAGAAGTCTGATTAATAAAAGCAAACCTGTCTTTGAGCACTGATATACATAAAGTAAACTCATTTTATACAAATTTAAAAAATTAGGAACATACATATTTATAAATAAAAGAGATAGGACGAAAGCTCAAAAGTTATTTAAGCACTTTTGTTATTACTTCACACCATACTACTTAAAATACAAAATTTTCAAGCTTAACAGTTTTATATTTTAGCAACCTGAGTTGTACACAGTGGTTATTTACATATGAAGTAGTACAGAAGGTAATTATAAATAAATCTTGGAAAGGGATTATATACAGTGATCTCAGATATCCACCACTATTTGATCAATAGCAACATTTTCACGTCTTTCACACAAATCCATAAGACAAATTAAAATATTAAATGTCAAGCATAGTATATACATAATTCTAAACAAGTTTTTAATAACAATGCATTTTAAATATACATATGCACTCAATTATTATTTTAGTGGAAATTCAGACAAAATTAAAATAAAATGCATATCACAATAAAAGCATTTTTTTTTCCTTCAAACAAAATGAAAAATGTAACAACAGTTATAAATGCAATATTTTTTTAAAACAACACTATTTTGAATTCAATAGTTAAAGCTTTTGACCACAATTTACATTTTCTCTTTTTAAAAACCACATACATAAAATATACATAAATATAACTTTAAGAAACAAAAATATCAATTGTTAAAATGACCAGAATTACAAAATTTTTCAATGTCATACGTGTAAACCTGCATAAACATATACAGAAGCAGATGTGTGCTCAGTTATTTGAAGTATTTTGAATACTTATAGATTTAACAACAAAGAAACCAATATTACTTACAATGAAGTGATTACTTTGTATTTTCAGAATAATTATTTCAAAATATATTTCTTTATTAATTACATATGGATATTAAGTTTGAAACAGTTAACTAACTTTTTTCTCTTTTTTTTTTTTCCTCTGAAAAGTGCTTTTATATATTTACTTAACCTTTTCCTCCCTTAATTTTTTCAATCAATTTCATTACCCTTATCAACCTAATATTTACCTCATGAACATTTACTTACTATTAAGTTTAATGAAGTCCTTGGTTCATAACACTGGTTTACAAGGTTTATATACTTTTGCTGAAATGTGTATTTTTTCATAGATTCTAGCGCACTGGGTACGGGAAAATTACTGTAAAGAATCTGTTACGTCTAGTTAAAAAAATATTTATTAAATACTTAAAAAAATAATAACATGAAAAAATTAGAAATGATTGATTTTACTCTTCTTTTTATAATTTTCTTGATCTGTTTCTCCTAAAATAGACCAGCAGTAGTCCCATAACGTACTTTCGTCCAAAAAACCTTTGTGTCTGTCTTACAAAAATTTAAGGTCTTGGTGAAAACGCTCGCCACTCATGGTGCCCAAGTTCTCAGGAAAAAAATCCAGGTGCGAATAAAGAAAATGTATCTTCAGAGACATGTTCACACCCATTGCATGATAGTTTTTTAATAAAACAGCAATATTTTTTTCCATAATTTTCATCTTTATGATTTCTTAAGAATCCCAAGCATTTGTTTTGTTAGTAGATAAAAGTTTTTCTAAGTCCTTATCTTGCATCAGTTTACATATCTGTGGAACAACAAAAATTAATTTTGCATCTGAAATACTTGGAAAAGTTTTGTGTAAATGTTTAAAGGCAGCACTGTTTTTATCCATGGCTTTGACGAATTTTTTTATTAGGCCCAGTTCCCAGGTAGCACAGAGATATCGGCCAATATTTTGAATGTCGCTGAATGTCGAACGTCAAATTTACAACATCTGCCGATATTCACAGACATAACTTAAAATTAGTTTTAAAAAGAAAGCATTCAAAAGAGCTTTTTGCATTACTTATGACTTCATAGTACAGAAATAGTATTCTAAACAATAAAATTTAATAATTTTACAATTTTTAAAAAACGACTTTTTAATGCCTTATTTTTAATATTTGGTTACATTGGCCAATGTTGTAAAAATGATATTACTATTACAACATTCAGGGATAGCTATCGACATTCGTAAAAAACAATATAATTTTTCGGACATTTCAAGATATTTGTCGACATTCAGCATATCTGACGAAATTTGTAATCTTGACGGAAGTGAACGGAAAGTTCTAAAGGACCGCCCATTTGTGTAATTTTCGTCAATGTGCATTTGATGGAGGCGTCGGGCGTGAAATTTGCACAGAAAGAAAAAGCCGATATAATAATTTTCTGTAGGAATCTATAGTTATTTTTATATATAAGAAAAGCATGTGAAAATTTGTGCTTTATAAAAAAAACTAAAGATGCTTTTATACTATTTTTATACTATGTATTTTATACTATTTTTAAAAATGTCTTTACAAGAAAAAAAAATCAATTTATGTAATTTTTAAATGGATGCTTGTTTATCTTTTTTTAAATGTTTCGAATTTCCGACTTTTATAAGAATTTAATTTTTTATTATTGTAAGAAAATTCGTTTTCGTTTCAAAAGTTTAGTTTCAAAAGTATAGGTCACTGATTTTTTAATTAGACACAATTAATAATAAATATTTTATATAATGCATCTAATTAATTATTATTATTATTATTATATAAGAAGCTTTTAGGGCTAATTTATGTGGTGTTAACTTTTCTGTAGTGTATTTTTGAAAAAAATGTACACATATTTCTGACTTAAAATTAATAAAATATATATATTTAATTTCTCACAAAGCAAAATTCAAAGTAATGGGGTTGTTAAAACTTTCTTTATAGTTTTGTGCAAGGGGAACACATGATTTTTAACACAGCAAGCTTTAAAATTTCGTATTTCATTTAAATTTCTAAGTTTTAAATTTCTTATTTTGAAATATTTTTTTTTTACAAAATTTCCAACAAACTCAGTAATAAAAAGTAATATTTAAATAAATCTTTTTGCTGAAAGAACGTAAAAAAAAAAAATGTCGATTGTGATTGAAAAATACGAGATAATTCAATGATAGTTTTGTTATTTGTTAGACATTTTTTATTCCAGTAACAGAAAAATCTACTCCCACCAGCTTTTGTTAACAGCTCTTTATGGCAAGTTTTTCCTGCGTTTATACCGATCATACTTCTTAGTTCTTGGGCTTGCTTTTGTCTTGTTACATAACGAGACTAAACTTTCCTAAGCAGAGATCTCTCGTTTTACAATGAGGGATTTCTGTCCACCACATCTGTGGTGCAAAAAACAGATTGTTATTCCGTAATGAAAAAATAAGTCATTAAATATCCAAAAATGTTATTCAGGAATTTTAGAAAAATATATCGCTCAATATCAAATGATGATATTCAGCAATCACAGAAAAAAATATCACTTAATGTCAAAAAATGATACTAAGAGATGTTGGAAAATATTGGCCAACATTCACAGATGTCTAAAACTAATATTCACAAATATTATTTTAGGGGGGGGTCATTTAACGTTGGCCAATATCTAATTTTGATATTGGCCGATATTACATTTTGATATTGGCCAATATCTTTGTGCTACCTGGGTTTAATGTGTAATAGTGGCAAAATTATATTTTGCAGATCCACTAAAGATGTGTATTTCACATTGATTTTTCCTGGAGTAAATTCATTTCGGACAGGCCAATATTTTCTTATGTAATGGTGTTCTTTAGCTCAATTATCCTACAGGCACAAAAAACATGAATATTTGTTATACTCGCCCTGTAACACACTAACTACTTTTAAATTGCTGCATATTTTCCAGTTGTACTGTTCACGGCATGGCCAATTAGTAAAGATGGTTATATTACCGTTATGAAATAATATAGATTTCAAGCTATTTTTAGATGAATCGATAAATAAACGCCATTCATTTGGATCATAATTTTGATTCATCACATTAAAAAGTCTGGGAATATCATGGCAAAAACAAAAATCATCCTTTTTGGTGAAATAACTGCTGAAAATTTGACTTCGATTTCGGTAACAAGTTACTTTGGTATTTGGTGTCAATAAGTTCCACTGTTGTAGACGAGAGGCAAGAATGCCTTAGATCCAGATAGTTTTAAGTCTCACACAAGGTCGTTCAACTCATTTTTGTTTATGAAATATGGCGTTTTATCATCTTCGATTACAAACTCGTCATCATTTTCATCTTCCATAAACAGATCGTCACTATCTTGGCAACTCGCACTTCACATATGGGATGTGGCAGAGTTTCCGAATGCGATTTTGGTTTTCAGACTGATGGAATGTCAGGCTATTGAATTTTATGTTTATTTTTTGAATTAAAGCCTGCAATTTTTGTCAAACAAAAATAACTGTAATTTTCGCAATTTGAAGGTTATCTCCACAGCATTAGTGATCCAAATTGAAGATACTTTTCTCTCGAAGCCCAGCATATAAGAATAAACCTACAGTTTTCACAAAAAACATGTGGGACCCACTTTTTCTCTTGATTACTCACTGAAAATCCAAAATAATGCAAATATGCTGTTTTAAGACATTCTGATATCAGTCTTCCTTTTCTTGCAAATATAAATTGTCCACAAACGTAACAAAGACAATCAGAACTTAATTTACACACTCTATTAGACATTTTATCAAAAACAAAACCAATCAATAACAAAAGTTCACAAGAAAACATCCAAGTTGACAATGCGGGTAGGATGAAAAAAGTTATTCTCATACTAAACTAGTATGTTGTGGCTATTACAAAACTTTCTTCCATATAAATCTTCTACGATGAGTTCAGTAAAATGCTGCTTTCAGTTTAAAAAAAAATATTTTCCCAAAAATTGTCTGTTCATTAAAGAGGATATAAGATTTTGCATTTAAGTAATTTAGAACAATAAATCTTCCTTCTTTCAATTTTAATATTTACTTAGTTCAAAAGTCATCTGCTGTCATTTTTTTTCTTTTTTGATAATATTTATTAATAAAATATCTATTTATATAGAAGAAAGTAAAAAATATGACGCGATAGATTTTTTTTCAAATATCACCTTTCATTAATAAGAGATAGTATAATAGGAAAATAGGTATTTCATCAAAATTATATAAAAATGTTTAAATTTGTAAACCAGTGTAATTTTTACTCTCTTCTATCTTTACAAGAAGAAAGTATTGGATTCACGAAAATTTTTGACTTCTGGTTTTTGATGGATTTATACATTTTAGAAGGTCCTGAGTCCTGAACACGATTTGAATGTTTTTAGAAAATGTATGTCTGTGATTCTGTCTGTATGTGACAAAAATTTTGTGGGCACTCTATCTCAAGAACTAAAGAACGAAATTTAATAAAACTTTATATTCAGTTAATCCCTGATATAAATTGGTGCTGATTAGTTTTTAGTGAAAATAGCCCAACAGTTGGCACTGCTAAGCTGCATTTTTCGCGATTTTTGCAATAGCTCTATCTCAAGAAATAATGCACTTATTTTTTTTCAAACTTCAGATTCAGTTAGACTTTCACATAAATAGACGCTGATTACGTTTTGGTATAGATATCCCAACAGGTGGTGCTGCTATACCGCTTTTTTCATGATTTTTATGATAGCTATACCTCAAGAATGAATGCACGGAATTTCATCAAACTTCAGATTCTGTTAGACCTTGACATAAATAGACCCTGTTTACGTTTTGATATAAATAGCCCAACAGGTGGCTCTGCTATCCTACTTTTTTTATTATTAACATAACTATATCTCAAGACCTAATGAACAGATTTTCATCAAACTTCGGATTCAGTTAGATGTTGACATAAGTTGTTGTTGATTAGGTTTTGGTCTAAATCTCCCAACAGCTGGTGCTGCTATGCTGCATTTTGCAGGATTTACACGATTTTAGCAATAGTCATATCTCAAGAACTAATGCACGGAATTTTATAAAACTTTATATTCAGTTAGACCCTGATATAAATTGGCGCTGATTCTTTTTTGTGTTTGTGAAACCTGTGTGCGATAAGAAGAATGTTTAGGGATTGGCACATTTAACTAGTTTAATATTAGTTATCCAAAACATACCAACAAAGTTTAATACCTTTTTATTAAACATTTTTGCTTTACCCATAGGACTAAAACTCATCTAGGTGAAGTACGTCATTTGGTTATTATGTTTTCTAACTTTTTATCTTCAAAGTACTGCCAGTTTTAACATCCTGTGGTACAAAGATAAATGCAAGAATATTTTATGCACAGAATTTAGATTCTATAAGAAATGTTGTTAATACTTATGATATTCCCCAATTTTTTATTTCTGATATTTCCACTGCTAAAAATATGCTGAATGATAAGACTTTTCAGAAAAATCTCTCTATGATAGAAACTCATTTTAATTTTCTAATTTCAGCCAGCACAAAACCTGAACCAAAGGTGGGTATTTCTGACCCTGCTGGAGGAGAGAAAATCAGAGAGAAGTTAAATTTTATTTTAATACCAAGTTAGGTTTTAAAAATGTAAAAAAAGTAAATGATTTTTTGAACGGTGCTAGAGATGAACTACCAACTGAAGTGGGGAGGATTGCAATAAGGTATTACAAATACTGCCCAGTAACATTTGTTGAAGTTGAAAGAACATTTTCTGCATTTAACTTGGTTGAGAAAAATTAAACCCTTTGTGTGTATGTATTTGTGTTCATGTAAGGTGTCCTTAGTACAAAAAAAAGTTAAGAATCCCAGTTTTAGACTTTAAAAAACAAAATCTGTTGTGAAATATGTACTTTTGCATTGCAACTAAAATTACTTGCAATGAGATGGAAATTTGTAGTAATGTGCATGCCTGATTATAAATAATACATTTCTCTTCGAGTAGTAAATATTGATTTGACTGTCAATTATGCTTAGACCAACAGGGAACACCGAACTATGTTCAGTTAAAATTAGTTCTGTGTTCAACTCTATATAACAATAAATTCTCACTGTATTATTGCTATAAAGCATCTCGGTTCCTATTGGGAATTTCTAGAAAATTCCTTCATATTCTGAAAACCAATTTTTTTTGCCAGATGTTGCCAAAATTTGACGAAAATACACAAACTTGGTGACATTCTCTCATTTGGCACCAAACATGTGTTTGGCATTGGTAATCTTAAAAGTCTATTTTCCTGCCAAATCTTGCCAACATTTCACCAAATATGGTGAAATGTTGCCAACTTTGTGACTTTATTTACTGTTCAGCAACTTAACTCTTTCAACTTTCATTCCCATTGACATACATTGACCTGTAAAAACCCCAAAATGACCCACTAATCTATTTTTCTCAAACATGTGACTTAGCCCAAAGATTTTCTACTCCAAAATGGTAGAATACAAAATTTAATCAAAATCGTTAGAGCCATTTTTTAGATAAAATTTCATTCACACACACAAGATTTGTTCATTTCTTATTATGCTTAGATATAATGAAATTTAAAGTGAACATGCTCTGCATTGCCAAGTAAGTATAGGGTATTTCATTAAAAGTTAAAGGTGCATACTTCGTATTTCAGCAGCATATTTGGAGAATTTTAAGAATTATTAGAGACTATTTTGAAAGTTTTTTAATCTGCTGTCTGGTAATTATGCACCATTTTCAATGTTAAAAATATACATACATTTAATATTACTTTTAGCTTGAGGTATAAAACTCAATTGTAAAATCAACTAGCTAGCAACTTGAGCAATTCATATATTGCTCAATTAAAAATCTGTAACGAACATAGAATATCAAAAGTTTTGAAGTTTGACAGAAAAGATTTTCTTACAAAAAAAATATATGGTTATATAATGTATATATTTTTTAATTTTTCTTTTTAAAAATTGAATGTATTCATAATAGATATAAGTAAAATGATTCATTGCTTTTAAATTAATCACTGTGTCAATTTTACTACTATAAAAGTTGGTACATCTTTAATGAAATTTTACAGTGTGTGTTTTTAGTGAAAAATAAAGTAAGAGGAAAATGAGCTACTAATATCACAGATTTAACTAGGTAGCATTACACTGACTAATTTTTGACAGTCTGTCATACACCTTTAACAAAACAACTTCCTCACCTTTTCATAAAAAAACAAACAAACAAACAAACACTTTAGTGATTTTGAAATGAGTAAAACATAAGATAAACTATGCATTCAACTAGGCAATTTATCTTTGAACAAACATTTTATAATAGACTAATTAAATTATATTTGTGTATACTGGTACAACCAACACTTTTTTTTTTAAATAAAAAAACATACAAGATTTTTTCAAATAGTAATATTTGCTTTATTTAATCATGTTACCAATTTAATCATTTTTTTTTTTAATTCAATAAGCCCACAAGAAATTTTTAATAGTAATTTTTGCTTTATTTAACTGCAGATTCTGTAATAATAAGTCCAATTGAAATGTTTTAAAATACCACAAACTCATCATTTAGCCCAGATTCACAAATGCTTACTTATTTAAGTGGAATGAATTCCTACCTCCATCTGTTAACCCCTTGAAGGGTAGTGAGATGTATTTTATAACTACTAAATTTTAATCAAGATTTGTGCCAGAATTTAATAAAATTTTCCTTTTGTAACTTTGGTTAAAAAAAAATCTGTAAAATTGCAATTCATTAATTTCAAATAAAAATGTTCAATTCTTGTGTGAATTCAACATTACAGAAACATAATTACTTATATCTGAAAGGGTTAAAAGATCATAACTCTTTTACTCCCTAACCCTCTTGCAATTATCTGCTGTAACATCTCTAGCATAAAGAGACAGTAATCCATATACCTAACCCATGGCCAATGCTGGATAGTGAAAACAAAGAACAAGAAAATCTTTTTAGAGAAATACCACAAGTTTAAGCAACCACAATACAAGAGATTATTGGTAGGAGGAAAAGATTTTCACTTAAGAGAGCATAAAACTATTAAATCTGCAAAATTTTAATGTCTCTTTAAGCTCTTCATGATGAGCTCCTATACATAAAAATTTTAAATTCACCGATTCCAAACAGAAATCTTAGTCTAATTTACTTACAGAAATTCTGTGATTAAATGAGGCAAAATTTACTATTCAAACCTACTAGTACGAAAAATTGAGGATTCACTGCACTCTAAACATTACATATACACTACATGACATTGAAAATGTAACACCAAGAAGGAGTGGCCAGAAATTTATGCAAATTTCAGGATAGACCCACATCACCGAGTTATTCAAACGATATGAAATGCACAGCTCTCCAGCACATGTTGAATAAGATATAAGGGAAGGAACCTGCAGAATGGGCAATATTCGCGCCATTACGTCTGCTAGAAAATCATCGTAGAAATTTTGTTCTTGTCTCAGAGGATGTGTGTAATAGCAGAGAATGCCAGGCCACCGTCAACAGCGACAGTTCCAGTAGACAGACAATTTTACGGGACATGGTGATTGGACTGAGAACAGTAGGTTGGTCCAAACGGCAAATCTCAGCTGAGACACACCTGGAAGCGTCCAAAGTTCACCGGCTGTGACGATGGTTGGAACAAGGAAATGTGGCAAGTGTGAGTGCCAGTGCAGCCAGAGTGACGTCATCACACGTGGATCGCTTCATCCACCGACAAGTGGTGACGAATCTGATAGCCACTTCTACCTCCATTCTGCAGCATGTTCAAGGACACCCTGGATGTTCCCATATTGACCAGAACCATTTTCCGTCAATTGGTTGCTAGTGGCCTGCACTCATGACGTCTGTTAAGAAGACTGACATTGACCCCCACAGCATAGACGCCAACGTCTGTAATGGTGCCGGGCTAGGGCGATATGGACGATAGAATGGCACAGGATCGTGTTCTCAGATAAGTCACGCTTCTGTTTCTCCAGTGATAGTCACCGTGTACGAGTGTGATGTCGAAGTGGAGACAAGTCCAATTCGGCAGCAATTCTGGAATGCCCCACAGCGCGCCATCATGGTTTGGGGCATAATTGCGTACGATTCCAGGTCACCTTTAGTTCGTATTCAGGGCACTATGATAGCCCAACAATACGTGGATGATGTGCTGTGGCTGGTCGCACTCCCCTACCTTCAGGGGTTGCTCAATGCCCTTTATCAGCAGGATATTGCACGACCACACACTGCTCGTATTAGCCAATGTGCGCTGCAAGGTGTACAGATGCTTCTCTGGCCAGCATACTCTCCTGATCTCTCACCAATCGAACGCATTTGGAATGTGATTGGACACCTTTTACAGACCCTGCCACTGCCGCATTCAGAAGGCGAACCACAGTGGTCCTACATCTTACTGAACCTATGCTGTTCTCGCTCTGTATTATGAATATCATTTCGAAATAAAGATTACTTATTGTTCGTTGCTGTCACTCTCTGTTTGTCAAGTTTCCTCACTTTCTGGCCATTCCTTCTTGGTGTTGCATTTTCAAGGTCACGTAGTGTACGTTTGGAAGAGTTGAAGGGATAAGTGGAAAGTAGAATACGAGTGGATGGAAGGAATTTTTTATATCTCACAACCTAGAGAGACACAACCATCCACCCACACACTCACCCTGCAGCCAATGCTAAGTAATAAAATAAACTGGAATTTTTTCACAGAAAAAAATAACAAGTTTAATCAGTACAAACATGGGAAAACATGGATGGGAGTGAAAGAGCTTCATTTAAAGATGTTTGCAACAGTTGGGAAATAATCACAAGAATGGCATAAAATGATTTTTAAAGTGTTATCAATAGACAACAAGAATTTCTCACATCATGATGGCACTTTTCTTCCATGTAGCTAATCAGCATACTGATTTTTCCTGAAGCAAGAATCAATCAAATATGGGTAATTCCCCACAAGCATTGTGAGCACTGAACTGTATGTGTGGTCCATTTTATTTATAAAAATACTAGTTATTAATAACAAACTCTACAATTTGAAAAAAAAAATAATATAAATCTCATTTTTTAAAGACTTATTTATAATAAATTTGAAAAAGTCAATGAATTAAACAAAGGGAAAAGCCACTCTTATGAAAATAGAAACAGATTTGATAAGTATTTTAACTTTCTAATTAATTCATTTCAACTTAATATAATGTCTAATGCATATTGGATGATTACAAATCATACTGATATTCCAACATTAAATTAATAAAGACAAACTAATAAAATACTTAATACATTTAAAAGTACAAAAATATTCCTTAATCTATACTAATAAAAGAAAGTTATGCTCTGTATGTCTGTCTGTCTGCAATGGCCAGAGAAATCTAGAGCACCTAGAAGTCTGAAAATTTAGATTTAGGTAGTCCAAGGCCTGATTTGATGCACCTGGGATTCAGAATTTCAATATTTTGATAATTACCCAAGATATTAATTATAATTTCATTAAACATCACATTGAAAATGCCATCTTTTTTATCAAAATAGCTAAAGAAAAGAACACCTGTTCTCGATTTGCAAGCAGAAATGAACGAATTTGAAATTTATTTACTAATTAGCAAATTTTAAGAAAACTAATTAAGATACCGATTTGAAATTTTTGAGCATATATGTAGAAAAATTTTCTACATCCGACAATGCAATTTTTTTGTAAAATTTGGCCGGTAATTTTCCTGGATTTTTGCAAAAGTCTGGCAGCGGCAGTCAAAAAAAATCCGAGAAAGTTTCAGACAGGGATTGGCTTTCATTAAAAACTGAACTACAAAGAGATCTGTTTCTCTGGCCGATCCCTCTATTTACTTTGCGAAAATCAAAGGAAATTTTTACTAATGAACAAAAATTAAGATATAGATTTGAATTTGAGGATGGGAAGGGGTTCAATCTGGCAAGTATTTTAGTGTAGAGTCTTCGTTATGTTCTAATTATCAGAAAAATATAGTAATTCTCTTTTTAATGATTGCATTTATGTAGGGGAAGGGGGTTTTCTTGAACAAATTATTCATTATATTTTCAGGAAGGGGGGGGGGGGGGTTAATGCATTGCTCTGATTTACACAAAACAAATTTCATTTAAGATATTTAACATTTTTAGCTTCTTCTGTACTGTTTTATAAATGTTATATCTATAGAGAAGAGCGGAAATTTCAAATAACTTTTGTAAAAAGTAAATTTATGTTCCTAATAAAAGTACACAACCCGTATTTACTTGATGCATACCAACAATCAAAGTAAATGATTTGTTGTTGAGCACTTGACCAAGCGTCCCCTGGCTGGCAGTCCTACAAGTTGTTTTCTCTGTGCATTCTTATCTCGGGTTCTATGGACCCCGATCACAATGGGGTTTGGATGATTCGACTTAGTTTTCGATTGCATTACATATTTTAGTTCCACCTTCCACCACCAGGAGAGCATTATTTTCCTGAGTTCTATGGGCCCGATTTCGACGGGAATTGGTTAATTCAACTCCCTTGATACAACAGGTACCTGTGTCAGATTTTCGTATAGAACAAATTGCGCCTCCGGTGGTGGGAAGCGGAACTAAAGGCTGCTATATGGTGCCGGAATTAACGGTGACATGTGTCAGAGTTTCATTTGGAAGGTGGTTTTGTTTGGAACAGAGTGCGTCCCCTGGTGGCAGAAGGTGGAACTAAAAGATTTTGTAGCACGTGTGCTACAGGCAGCGGGAACACGTGTCAGAGGTTCCTTTAGATTAGAATGCGCCCCCTGTTGGTAGAAGGTGGAAATAAAGGATTTTCTGTCGCGTGCGCAGCACTTTTAAATAAATAATTTCATACAAAATCGGGTTAAAAATATAAAATCAAACAAACTTTAGGTTTATTTAATTTTATTATCACGGGCCCGGGCAATGCTGGGTGGGTCAGCTAGTGAGTAAATAAGACTAAGAAATAAAATTTTCAAAATATGGACTACTTTTTAAAGAAATGTAAGTAAAATAAAATACACTAAATCACTTCATTGTATGCTATAGAAAGAAATAGGGAATGAAGCTGCCTGAATGAGATAAAATTATCACTAATAACACTATAGGAAAAAAGTAATACTGTCATTAAGCTTCAGAATAACACAAAGTAAAACTTAACAAGAACATTGTTAAATATCTTCACTCGCAAGGAAGAAGCATTTTGTTAACCCTTTGATTGGTAATGCCATATATGTTTGTCAGTGACGATTAAATCCAAAGTAATGTCACTTATATACACATCTGATCAAAAAGTATCCAGACACTTTTGACTTAAAATGTTTTGTCAAATATCTAGAGAAACACAATAAATTTTTCTTGAACTTCAGGTATGTAAAGAACATATTTGACTTCATATTTTTCAGTGAAGGGTTAGTCACAAGGGGAGTTAGGAGACCAACAACATATATTAAAAAAAATTGCAATCACCCTGTAAAATAAAATGCTCAAAATGATTTGTAGCTACAATAGATGACTATGTGGGTCCTGTACAACATTTGTGTTTATTTGTTTAAGAATATCACATATATTCATGAAGATATAAACTTTTTTTAAAAAACATTTCTGCATATTTTTTATTTATAGCATGCAGGGTTTTCAAACAAATTTAATGTCTCTTTCAGGAAACTTGACAAAGTGGAGTAGAAACAATATACTGCAATAAGAATATAAATTTGATGATATAAAAAATAATGCAATATGAGCATTAGTTTGAAATAATTTTTAACTGTGCATGCACAAATGATATTTGTAATATAATTTTTATATTTTTTATGTCAACTATATAAGGCAACCCATATAAAAAGGCCATTTGAAATCTGAAAGATATCTGCGATACTGTGATCTGAATTTTAGCTGCTTTCTAAAAGTAGCTGGATGATAGTGGATTTTTAATTTGTCAATTTTTTAATTGTCAATTTTTTTAAATTGACTTCCAACAAAGGAATATGCATTTAAAGCATGCACATGCAACTTTTGAATGGATGCTTTGATTTGGTAATTATTTTTTTGTTGAAATCAACTTGTTCTGATGGTTCTTACAAGGAGAACTAAAACATCAATAAAAAAAAGACAATAAAAAGAGCAAAAGACGACAATTTGTAGAAAATCCCGTATCATCCAGCTACTGTTAGAAACATTTAAAATTCCTCTCACTGTATCAGTGATATCTTTCTGAATTTTCATGACATTTGACTAGCCTATTTATATGAAGTCTCTATATAGTTGACCACTAAATTATGAAAAAAGTATTTCACCATTCATGCATGCACAATTACAAAAACTCATATTTCATCAAGTTTCCTAAAAGTGATGTTAAATTTGGTTAAAAAGCCTGCATGCTATAAGCTAAAAACATGCAGAAGTTTTTAATTTTTTTAAAAACTTTTATATTTACAATATATATATGAATATATGTGATATTCTAACACAAATCACATGGCAGCTACAGTAACAACACAACTTAAAAATCCTAACGTTCCAGTATGAAAAAAAAAAAAAATGAAAACTTTGAATCTTTAAAGAGACCATCCATTGACATTTTAAGGGAAATATCCACTCTAGGAGTACTGCAAAAATAGTTTGAACTCATTTTGATTGACTAGGATTCAGGTAAGGTGGGGATAACAAAGGGGCACTTTGAGCTGTTTTTGCTACCTAGTAGCAGGATTTATACAAAAATGTATCTTTCCATGAATATAGATTGAAACGTTGCCAGTCTACATATGGTATTAACTCAAAAATGCACTATTTTGAGTTATGATATTATTGTAGCTGATGTACGAAATGTTGTAAAGGTCCAACATAGTCATCTGCTACAGCAACAGATCATTTCAAGCCTTTTATTTTACAATGTGATCATAAATATATTTTTTAATTAAATTTGTTGTTGATTCCCTGACTGCCTTCATAACTAAAACTTCATTGAAATATACGAGGTCAAACTTGTTCTTTACATTCCTAAAGTTCGAAGAGAATTTGCCCAGGTATCTGACACAATATCTAAAATCAAGTGTCTAAATACTGTTGACCAGATAGTGTACATTCTTAATTTTGTATGGCTTTGTAGTATTTTTTTGGGCTAGATTCTATATATTTATATTAAAATCCTTATTCTTCTGGTACTATTACAAATGACACTAGTCAAAGGGTTAAAGAGGCAGGGGGGAAAAAAAGGAAGGAATCAGATATGGACATGCATAAAAGAATTCAAAATTAAAAAGTTTATGCTAGATCTCATGTACAAGTTTTAACAAAATTCAACAGTACAACACAGTTTAATAAAATATTTTCTACTTAAACAACAGCACAAACTTTAGATCTCTTCTCATTCCATACATAATGGTATAGCGATTCTTAAAAATAACAAATAAACTATCACCATTTTAAATAAATAAATTAAAAAAATCAGCTAGAAAATGTTCTATACAATGGACCTGAAAGAAGTAGATAAAATGATAAAAAATATCATGATTAAGAATTACAATATCAGCGATCAATCAAACTCTTTTAATGTAGAAGTAATGAGGGAAATCCTATAACACCAAAAGCTTGAATGCAACAGATTAATGTTGTATCAAAATCATAAGTATAAACATGATAGCTGTCTAATATAAAAAATATGTATATACATATAACTCAAAACAAGATATATCTAAAGACTTGAAAGACAAAAAAAAAAACATTTGCAGTAATTTATACCTGATGCTTTTTTATTTAAATTTTCAAATAAATGAATAAATAATATTTACATTGTCTACACAAAAACAGAATAACAGATTTTAATATTTTATCTATAACCCTTAGAAGGGAAGTGGTATATTATTTGTACTACTTAATTTCAATTCTAAACTGCCAAGTGGCACTCAGAAGTTTTGCTTTTATAATGTACATGAATAAAAGTATAATAATTTTCAAATCATTTTTTTCATAAATTCGTGTGACATTCAATCATTTCAACATTTTAGTAACAGAATTACTTTGCAGATGAAAGGGTTAATGTTATTATAAACATATATGAACACATACATACATAAATTTTTACATAAACAAGGAAAAAATTATGTCTATAAAAAATTTAGGGACACATGATTTCAATTATATTTTTATTATCATTTGACCCTAATAACCATCTAAATTTTACACAGACTTTTTTAAAAGACAAAGGCCCAGGATGATTTTATTATGTTGGTCAAGAATAACATGGCTCTAAATTGATTAAATAAGGGAAATATTACTATTAGTAATTACTGGTGGATAGATATCTTTATCTGCTAAATTAACAACACTGCTCTAAATACTACATTTATTCAAAATTCAGGGCCAAAAACAGCAAACATTCAAAAAAGAAAAAAATACATAAAGGTTTAAAAAAAGTACAAAATAAAGAGGAAAATATACATATTTATATTTGTTAACATTTTATTAAGATGGCAGAATAAATCCCTGACAATAGAAATTTGTTCTCCACATTTTCAGTGTTTGGCCTAACTTGATAGATAAATGGTAATGAAATTTACCACAAATTTCAGATAAAAAAAAATTACCATAACAGTTATAAAATAAAACTGATATATTCAAAGCATTTATTTATTTTTTGGTTTTAAGAGTTTACTGAAGTCTGTATGAAATGAATGCTAACATTCATGCAGTGGATGGAAAAGGATTCAACATAGTAAACCATGCTACAGCGACAGATTAAAGGCAAAAATTTAATTTCTTTAAGGATAATAAAAGTGGAGAGAAATATGTTGTGAAGTATGCAGGTATGAGTTACGCAAAAATTCAGGGATCTCCTATCAAAATAAGTAGCATTGGAATCTATTTTTGACATTCCATTTCACTAGTGAAAGTTCAGAAAAATCTAGGGGGCAGAACAAAATGCTGCCCCAAAAAAGCAGATAAAAAATTTTATAAAAATAAAACAGAAAACTGTAGATTAATTTGCTGTTTTCACTCTTGAAGATTACATAAATAACATATAAAGCAAGATATCTTGAGAAAAAAAAAATATTTTTTAATTTGAGCACAGAAGGGTTTATTCTAACAAAACCATTTTAAGACAAATGTAACTAATATGTATTTAAACATGAAAGTGCCCACTATGTATGTATGTATTCATATCTGTCATTTTGTTTCTCAAGTGGTCTGCATTAGCAAAAAGTAATAAAAAAATTGCATAAAAATACTCATGTGACTATTTAAATACAAAAGAAAATTTGTGGTATGTTTTAAAGACATGTTTGAAATAAATAAATTAAAATAAATTAAATTCAGTATAATATGATGTCACAAATTTTTTAATTTCTGAGAGTAGTAATAATATTCTTGTTGTTTGATTTATCATTAAATAGAATTCATGTAACATACATTTTTCATAAGATGTATATTTCAGAATAATTCTTTGAAGTTGCACTCCCTTAATTATGAATTGAAAAGTTAGAAACAGAATACATTATGCATTTCTTTTACAGTAAATGTGATAATTTAAAAGAGAAAGTATAATGCCAGAGTACAAAATTATAATAATCAGTCAGAAAAAAGTTGGACTATTAATCTTTTAAAAAAGTGACCAACTAATTAGTGACACAAAGAATATATACAAATGCAATAAATATATATAAATTATTTTTTGAAAGATAATGCTAGAAAATGAAAATAGGTCATAAGGTTTTTAAAAAAAATTACAGGTTATTCTAAATAGATGACTAATATGTTAAGATGACATATTTTTTTAGACATTTACTAAGTTGTTAATTCAGAAGAAATTTAATGTCATCTTAATTTGATGAAAAATAAGGGAAATAACTTATACTGAAATGTACAGGAAGGAAAAAGTTTATTACATGATATAGTGCAAAATGTAAATTAACTTCAAAGCACTTTAATAAGCATATTTAAAATACTTTGACAATTATGTTTGTCTTAATAAATAGCAAATTAAAATAAATTAAAATGTGTTTCAACTGCATTAGATTACAGTAATTAAAGCTCAAATATTTGTGTAATACAAAACCTATCAATACCCCCCCCCCCCCTTTCATAACAAAAACATTCAAAAAAATTTAAAAGCCTTTCTTACACATTTACACACATAAAATATAAATAAATAAATAAATAAAATGGGAGGAGAGGAAAATTGAAGCAATCTTATTGCATTGGTCACAAAGAAATATAATTAACCTCAAATATATTATTGATTGGTTATAAATTAGTAAAATTTCATAAATATTTTATAAATTGATTATAAATATGATGTCATAAATAAATAATTAGTTATATATTAATATAATTTGTCAAACATTTTATTGATTGATTATAAATTAAAGTAATTATTTAAAGAGCAATAAATTACTTGATCATAAATTAATATAATATATATATATACCGGATAAAAATCAACATTTCATTTTTGATAGAATAATAACAACAGCCTTAACATTATAATAAAAATAGAGCTAATTTTTTATAATTAACATAATCTGAGAAAAAAAATAAGATTTAACAATATTCTTAATTTTCTCCACTGAAAAGATTTTAATAAATATAATTCATTTATAAAATAAAAATATATAACATCACCTACTTACAAAATAAAACATTTTAGTAAGGAGTTTGACTATTAATTCATTATCTTTTTATTGTCTTTGCCATCCATAATTTCTATACAAATACACATTAAGTACTTCATGTTATATGCATAACAGAAAAAGTAAAAGATATTTGCTAATTGGCACTAAATTGTTTTTAACTGAAATGATTTGGCAGTTGATGAAAGAATAATACTTTCAAATCGAGTTAATTAAAAAAATAACTACACAGATAGAAAGACAAATAAAATAAGAATTTTGTCTGATTAATCACAGAGTATATTGATTTTTGAGAAAAAAAAAATAGAAAATGTACAACAATTATGAGGTAAGAAATCTATACTACATAAAATGTATATTCACACACCTTAACATGGTTCACGATGATAAAACACATCGGCAATGGTGATAAATACAGTCACTACAATATTGTACTTTGTACAATACATATTACCATCATACAGTAAATGAAAAGTGAATACAGTTAACCCGTTTACAGTAATTTTTAAATATTGTTCTCTCTTATAAAAGACATAAAAGATTTCTTCACATTTTGACTTTGCACAAGTGAAAATCCTCAATGATGAAATATATTTTCTGCCAGTTTTATTTTACTGACTTTTTACTGATGCAAACAAGCAATCATATCACATACATGCAGCACAATACTGTGCATCCACCCACTAGCTGAAGCTCTATTTCTCCAATAATAACTGGCAAAAGTTACATGTTAGATGTGCTAATCCTGGAGGACTTCTCATTTACAGATACAACATTAGAATTAGAGTCTGACTGAGTTAAGCTAGATGTTAAGGTAGAAGGGGGCAAAGGAAAAGATGATGGAAATGAAAGTTGACTACTTTCTTGACCAGAACTAAAAAATGGGGAAGACTGACTAAATGGGTGAAATGAAGACACTGATGGCTGTGGTACTGGCCAAGCTCTAGGAGCAGGCGGCTGTGTATCTGGCAAAGATGAAGTTCCTGGTAAGTGAGGAGGTATAGGATATAAATGAGACATATGTTGTAAATGAGGCAATAATGAATGTTCTTGGCTATGTTGCAAAGGATGCAAGGGTTGAGGATGTTGTATATGAGCTGCAGTTTTGTGAGAAGAAAAATTAGGAAAAGTTGTAAAATCTGTGCCAGATATGAGATGTGGGAAAGTTGGAAAATGGTTTTCAGACAAGACGTGATCAGATATTTGTGGATGTAAAAATGGCTGAGATGTTTCCATAGTCTGTGACTGCAGCACATGATTTTGGGACATAACTAGATGTTGTTGTTGAGATTTCTTGGATGGCTGCTTATTACTAGATTTTCTTTTACGTGAAGTTGTATGTTGATTCTGTGAAACCGACACAGATGATACAGTAGATGTTAGTGACACCTGTGTATTTGGCAAAGACTGGGATGAATAAGATCCAGTCTGTTGCTTCTGTTTTGCTTCACTATTTGTCAATGTTGACAAAATTTGTTGAAAAGATGAATGGGTTGAACTCTGTAATTGCTTGGTGGATACCTGAGATGCTGATGATAATGATGATGCAGTTGATATTGTTGACGAACTATCTGAAATAGTCATTGTTGAGGACTTGTTAGTAACAGTCTGAGGTATACTTACTTGAGGTGAAGAAATTTCCATTTTATTAAATAAATGAGATGATTTTGTAGCATGAACATCATGGTCTATCTGGGAAGAATTTTGAACTACAGATTTTGGTTGAGAGAATAAATCTGAAATAGAAGATGGTTCAGAATGTGGTACAGGAGTTATTTGCAAATGATGATTCAATGACTGAACAACATTAGGAGCTTGTTCTGCCTGATGTCCAGATGGATTTTGAATAGGGGACTTGGAATAAAATAAAGTTCTTGAAGATAATGTATCGGATGCAGTTGTTGACTCAGATGATGAAGAAATAGATAAAACATGTTTGTTTGATGAAACAGTGTTGCTTTGTTCCATCAATGCGCCAGATGTTGCTGGCATATTTTGATTTGGTGTTTTTGAATGCTGTGCTGCTTTCAACAGGAGTGAATCAGAAGTTTCAGGACATGGAGTTGGAGTTATTTGTAAACTAGATTTTATTGAATGGCTGTTCTGACAATTCTCGTTTTGAAGATAAGATGTAGCTAACGAATTCTGACATAAAGATTTTGTAGAAAAACCTGATTTTTGAGATCCTAGATCAGATTGTGAAGAGTCTGCACGAGAAGCAGGTGTTATTTGCAAATTTGGATTTACAGCAAGAGCTGCTAAAGATGGGGGTAGAATACTGCCATGATTCTTTCCAGATTCTGACACTGTCACAGATGTATTTTTATTATTTTGAATTGACTGTGGAAGCACAACAGGGTATGTCTTAGAACTTCTCTCAGACATTTTAGCGGATGAAGATTCTGAATTAGGCTTTATAGAGGGGGTATTTTGCTCATTATTTTTTTCTGAAACATCTGTATTTTTGGAAGGCTGTATTGATAGAGGATGGCGAATCTTCTGTAACTGGATATTTGAATTTGAAGACGTGGGTTGTGAAACTGCAATCTGAGGGCAGGGAGATTTACCAGATAGCAAAGGAGATATTTGAACCTTGGCTGGATTTTTTTGAATGGGTTTGCGTTTTCCTTGCTGAGGTTGCAGAAGCATTTGTTGAACTCTTACTGGCTGTGCCAACTGAGGGGCAAATTTTTGACGATTTTGCTGTGCTGATGGATTTATTGGCATTATTGTAATTTGTTTGTTTTTTGAAAGCACCTGAGGAATTTCACATTTTTCCTTAGAAACAGGGCTACTAGAATTTGGAGAAATCTTTCGAATGGTAATGTGCTTTCCTGGAAAAATTGTAGGTTGTCTTTCAGGTTTTTCCATGTCCCCACTTCCTGATTCACTCTCTGAAGAATTTGCAGAAGCATTTGATGCAATACCATGTTTTCTCAAAGATGGTTCTTCGTCATCACTTAAGTCAATAACTTCAGGAGCTGAGCCCCGACTGGAATTATGACCTGAGCTGCCAGCAGCATTTCGAGGTCCTAAGTATCTAACTGTTCCGCCACACTGTAAAGTCTGTTTAATGATCTGTAAGAGTAAATAAAAATCAGTATAAATCTAATTACTACAGAAATTTCTTAAACTGTAAAAGAAAAAAGACTAACCCCAATGCTCTGCCCTCTTGGAGTATTTATCACAGTTGTAGAGGGATTACCACCTATAAAGTACAACATAATTTTTAGATGATCATACATAAAAATAAAATTGCTTTTAAATCTAAATTTGCTAACTTCTGACACAATTACAAAATCATTTTCCTCTGTTCATGCATAAAATCTCAAGATATTCAGGTTCCCAAAATTTAAGAAACTTTTTCAATTTTCTTCAACAAATACTATCAAAAGTGGTCATTACACAACATTCACTATAATTAAACATGCATCACATTTATAGAAAAATAAATAAGGTTTATAATTTCTTTCACACCTAAATGAGAATTCGTTCAAATTTCATGCATGTATGTGTATGAATAAAAATGATTTTGCATTTGGCTCAGGGTCAGATTAAGCCATGAGCACACAGGACACTGGCCCAGGTCTCCTTAAACTTATGAGTGAGGGAAAGGGGGAGTGGGGGGGGGGACCAAATCTGTAGACAAAGTTTTATAACAAGATATTTGATCCAGCTAATTCGTAAAGCATCTATTTCACTAGCACATGTGCTCATTTGAACTCTTTTGATCTGAACTGAAATGAAATAATCTGTTGTTTATATGTAGATTCTCAGATGTGCTGTATTGTTCCATGGCACCAATATATTTTTTAATGATTTTTATGTTATTAAATGTTAGTTTGTGCTCTTATAGAGATTATATTATTTATACATTTATATACTGAATCATTAATATAGATGTTAGACTAAAGGTGAAAAGAAGGAATTTTGCTTAGTAGCCAGTAAGTACATTTATGTTGCTGAATATTTAATTTTAAAAATATATAATGAGTTTACAGTAAACAAGTAATTTATGTACTAAATTAAAATATTTTATTTTATCTTGTTTTGAATAAACTTGAGATACTAATTTCCAATCTATTCTAAATTTTAAAATAAGTTAACAGCAAAGTTATACACAACATGCTTATGTAGCTAACTACATAAGTCCCACTAAGCTTAGATACTTATGTAGCTAACTATATAAGTACCTTTTTAAAATATATATTTGTCTAGAATTAAGATCTGACAATAATAAAATAGGTATGTTTATACACTAAATAATACAATAAAATCATCAATTTCTACCATTCGGGAGCGAAAAAAATCATTAACTTCTGTCATTCGGGAGCAAAAAAAATCATTAATTTCTGTCATTCGGCAGCATAAAAATTATGAATTTTGTCGATCGGGCACGTAAAAATCATGAATTTCATCAATCGAGCATGTAAAAATCATAAACTTTGGCGATAGGCACGTAAATCAGGATTTTTTCGATTGGTGTGTCAAAATTATGAATTTCGTCGATCGGGTGCGTAAAACCATAAATTTCGTTGATTGGGTGTGTATAAATCATGAATTTTGTCGAACGGGTACGTAAAAATCATGAATATTGTCGATACAGTGCATAAAAACATAAATTTTATTGATTGGGAGTGTATAAATCTTGAATTCTGTTGAACGGGGGTGCATAAAAATCATGAATTTTGTTAAATGGGCACTTAAAAATCAGGAATTTTGTTGAACGGGCACGTAAAAATCAGGAATTTTGTTGAACTGGCACGTAAAAATCAGAAATTTCATCGACCAGGTACGTAAAAGTAAGAAATTTCATCGACCAGGTACGTAAAAATCAGGAATTTTGTCGATCAGGTGTGGAAAAAGGCATGAATTTCATCGAACGGTCGCGGAAAAATCTTGAATTTTAGGGAAAATAAGAAATTGGAGAATCCTACATTCGGCCAGTTCTTTCCATATTTTTAATCGCCAGTTTTTCAAGTTTAATCGCTGAGTACTTATTTTCGCCTTTATGTTAAACTAGATTTTTCTATAAATTTTAGATTAAGCTAATTCAAATTTGAATATAATAGAATATTCCTGACTATTTTTACTGTATCACCAAACAGGAAGTTTTAATTCTTTGATTTGAAAAGTATTACGCAATATGAAGAAATTTCTTTTTGTTTCAATTTCAAGTTGAGTTCTTTTTTAATATATTTTTCTTTGAAAAATGAATGTTAACAAACAAAGAAAAATGCAATGTGCTTCAATTTATTAAACGAAATTTTTGAAGAAACTTAAATAATATAGAATATTCTGTAGAATATATAAGGGAAATTAAATGACAAATATAAAACCATCAAAGATCTAGATAATACGATTATAAATATGGTTAATATATGAAAGACAATCATTCCAAAAGAGACTGTTATTTTATTTAAATTAAAAATAAGCCATTTCCTTCCTTGCTCAGGAGTTTAGTAGTACAGGTTTAGTTAAGAAATGGGTCATGGACTTGGGATCCTCTTCGCATATGGTGAATAATAAAATAATGCTACAAAATCCTGAGAAGATTTCTTCTGAAATTGGATTAGCAAATAAATCTGAAGTAATGAAAGCTGAGTATTTTTGAAGAACAGAAGCTTACAGTAGCACATTAAAATGTACTCAATATTCCAGAGATAAGAGACTACTTCACTCACACAAAAATACCCACTCACTAATCCTATAGGACTGTTCTTTTAAAATATCTCATTTGCATTTCAATATTTTTAAGCGATTTCTTTTGCATTGGATAGCTGAGATTGATTTATACGGTTGCCATTTTTTACTTTTTCGATTTTGTTTGTGTTTTTTTTAAATGAGGATACTTTCACTTTTGGAACCATCTTGTAGGATTACCATTAGTGAATAGATGTTTTTGCATTAGTGAAGTAGATCCTTAAGAAAGAACTTGTTATCTGTTGTTGAAAGTGCAATCAAAATATGTACATTAATATAATCATATCATAAGCGTATCAGATGCATGCGCATCCTGAACCTGCGTTTAGTTAGTGTTCAGATCATTATTTTGTGTGCTCGTGTTGTCTTTGTGTTTGTCATAATAAACTGTGATGTCTATAAAACCTGCTGTAGTTACTGAGTTAACTATCCTTAAGTCGCACTCTGTTACTGGTTACGGGCCCAGATCTGAACATTTTAGTGGCAACATTACAAAATAAATTATTAGATTTCTTGTAAAGTGAGTTTTCTGATGGTGGCACTTGAAATGGCGGGAGTCTAAACACAGCAGGGAGTTTATGAAACTGAATGAGAGTAACTGGAATGTATAAAAATTCCAAGTAAAAGCTAAGGAACTATATGATATAGTAACGGGTGTAAAAATGAAACTGGAAGCAACAGACACTGGATATACTGAGTTCATAGTCAAGGATGCAAAAGCACAGGAAATTTTTGTTTCATGTATGGAAGCTGGACCAATATCTCATAATTTTGTGTGTTACAGCAAAAGAAATGTGGGATAAGTTGCACACAATTTATGAAAGAAAATCGAAAGTGAGTACTCATATTTGTTACAGCAACAATTTTTCAACTTGAAGGTTGATGATAATGTGATGAACCTTCTATATAAAGGTCAGAATATGGTTACCAAAATTAAGCAACATAACAAAGATATTCTTGAAAAAATGGTCATCACAAAAACAATTATGGCTCTACCAGAAAAATATAGACATTTCACTTCTGCCTCAGAATTGGTAGCAGATGAACAGCAAACTTTGAGTAACCTAACTGCTCATTTGTTAGTTGAGGGAAAAAAGGTTAAAAGCTAAAGAAGAAACAGTTGCTCTTACAGCTAAAAATCAAAGTATTATCAAATGTTTTTCATGTGGGAAACTAGGCCACAAAAAATTTCAATGCAAGTATCGAAAAAATGTTCCTAAGAACAAAAATATTGTTTGTAATTTTTGTAGTAAGTGCATGTGCTTAAAAAAAATGTTATTTTCATAAAAATAGAAATTTGAAGTCAAATACAAATGGTGAAAATGTCAAAAGTTTTGCACTTAAGGGAACTGTAAATCCTGAAATGGATGTAGAATTCTATTTAGGTAGGAGCTTCTGAACATATGTGTAATGATATAAACATATTTGGAAATTATTTGAAGTTGAAAGAGCCTAAACAAATAAAAATAGGTGATGGTACCTCTATCACAGCTATTGGAAAAAGAACTATTTATGTTGAGTCATTTAATGGTGAAAAATACATTAAAACTAAACTGCCCAATGTATTACATGTTCCTGACTTGAAAGTAAACTTATTCTTTCATGGTAAAGCATTAGATAAAGGTTTACATGTGATATCCAATTCTCACAGTGCTATATTCATCAAGAATCAAAGAAAATTATTGCTGTAACTAAACATGCAGGGAAACTCTTTAAAATGGGTGTTTCGCTTAGATAAGAGCAGAATGACTACAGAAGAAAATTTGACAGAATATGAAAATCAAAATTGATGTTGGGTTGCAGATAGTAATTTGAAAAGTAAGAAGAAAAGTCTTATATGATGGCATGAAAAACTAGCTCATCAACATTTTGATTATGTTAAGAAGTTGCTAATAGAAAATGAAATTAGCTGAGAAATCTCTCCTGATATTCCCTTCTGTGAAAAATGCATTCAAGGAAAGCAACAATGTAGTCCTTTTCAAGAAAGTAAATCAAAATCTACTAAAGTTTATAACATGAGTCGCAGATTTATGTGGCTGATGAAAGTATCATCAATTGGAAAGTCTCTTTACATGTTGTCATTAAAAGATAATTACTCTCATTTTAGACATATTTATTTCTTAAAAAATAAGCATTAAATGCATGATAAATTGTCAAAGTTCATATTGATGTGTAAAAACTAGATGAATAAAAGTATCCGAATAATAAGGTCTGATAATGGAAAAGAGTTTGTGAATGACTAAATTAAAGAACTTTTGATTCATCATAGCACAGAACATCAAACTTCTGCTATGGAACTTTTATTAGACTTTTTTTTTCTTTTCTGCACTAAGTCCAGAAATTTGGTTCAAAATGCAGTATTTTCAGAAAAGTCTTCTGCCTTTACAGGAAAGTGGAAAAATAGTTTGATTACATAGCTTCTGAATATGAGCACCTGCCAATTTTGATACATTTGTGAACAAAAATGAATTTTTAAAATGTATCAGAAAGTAGACAGTTTAGGTTTGAAAACAGTCCTAGTATAAAATTATCTCTTATTTTTATTATTTATTTATTTATTTATTGCAAGTATATTTTTAGCTGTATGGACCTGGATGCCGACATAAAAAAATCTAAGGAGGGGCAAGAAAAGATGTGTCTGTCGTCTGCAGCGCAGACTTTTTTATATAAAATGATGAATATAAACATGAAATAAGTTAAATTAAGAAATACACTTGACAGAGGGTGTGGAGGGTGTCCCTTCAGAAAAATTCTTATTTCTTTTCTGCTTTAGTGTTTATTTTATATGTCATTTACAGTTTACTATTTTTTTCATCTACCCATGCATAAAATTTTCAGATAATGCAATTCTAATTCTATAAAACACTAGCCGCCCGGCCTGGCCCATCCCAGCTTCGCGAGGGTGGACAATGTGTCAACTACAATGTAGGGTAGATAATTTTTTTTAAATGTTCTAAATCCTATAAAAGCTGGAGTGAGACAAAATTGCATTACTTACAAATTTTTAACTTTAAAAGTTTCTAAAAATGTGATAAATAATTTTTTCTGGTTATGAAGATACAAATAAACATAAATAAGATAAGATACTGAATATATAAATAAGATATTGAAACAAATAAACTTATTTTAATATAGCATAACCACCTGCCTTCATCCGAGTTAACCTTGGCCTTCCGGGTAACATAAGTAAAAATGTTATATCGTAAAAACACGCCGATCACAATAACGCATTCCATAAACCGTCAAAATGACAATCAGAAAAAAACTTAATGTTATTTTGATGCAAGCATACTAAATCCCTCAACTTTATAAAATGATTATAAAAAAATCCTTTCAAAAATTTCTTACGCAAAATATCTAATAAAAAAAATCAGCAATAGTTGTCTTATTCGTGTAATCAATTTGTTTTGGAAAAAAAAACAAAAAAAAAAAAACAGTTTGAATATTGCAAAATAAATTAAAAGATAAAGAAAAAAATAAAACACAGAACACAGCTAACTCTTACTAAACGAAGGCAGGAAAACTGGTTTCTGTGGAGTTAAAATAAAAAAATTTGGCGCGAATATTTAGTTCATTGCAACCCTTTATTCGATGCAGTGATTGGTCGACACTGAAAGTGCGGGGTTGTTTTTTCCCGCCAGTTTCATCGTGCATACCTTTCATAAAATACTCTTCCGAAAATGGGTGTTCCAAAGTCTCATCTCGTGATGGGTCTATAATATAAATGGTTGTGAAAATTTTGTTGTACCTCTTTATGAAGATAATTAGTCATCTATTCGTATTAGTAAATCATGTGAACAACCTAAGAGTGTTAAAGCACATAAATGTGGAGTATCACTTTGTGCAAGAAAAAGTAAGAGATGGAACTGTTTCAATTACCATAAAATCCTGATTGTAAGCCCCCCCCCCTTTTCAAAATCAAAAAGGGTTGAATGTGGGAGGGGGACTTATAATCGGAATTTAAATAAAAAAAATCATTTAAGAACAAGTGTTATCATTAATTTAGAAGTAAAAAGGGGCGAGAATATTCTGTATTTTGGCAGATTTTCACTCAAAAATAAATAAATATATAAAATCTAAATCCCCCCCCCCTAAAATTTGTCCCCCTCTCCCCCCCCCAAAAAAAAATATTGAAAAGCTTTAAAAAAAATTTTATAATTTTTTTCATTATTTGTTATTCTATTGTAACAATAAATAATCAGTCATCTAAATCCCCCCTCAAAATTACTGCTTCTCCCTTTGCCCTTCTTTCTAGTACCAAAACCTCATAGTTTAACCTTTATAACTCTTTAATTTTAAATTTCTTTTTAGACTTATTTAATACTCTTTATTAACAATAAAAAAACTTAATCTACCACCTAAATCAACCCCTCCTCTTAAAATCTCTGCTTTTCTCCCCCTAACCCTCTATCCTCATCTCATGAAGACCCTCCCTCTGCAAATGCATCTCATTAAATTTTAAATCTTTAAAATTCTTAATTTTTTTCTGCTTTATTATTATTTATTGTAACAATATTTAAATAACAATCTAAATTATTCCCCTCCTCTCCCCCCAAAAGTCTGCTTTATTTTCTTAAACCCCCCCCCCCCCCCCAGTACATACTTTAAAATCTTTAATTTTTTTTCCCTACAATAATTAAATAATAATCTTCAACAATAATTAAATAATTATCTAATTTGTTTCTCACCCCACTCAAAAAAAATCCTGCTTCTCCCCCCCCCCCCCCCCCAGCACAAAAACTTTAAAATTATTTTATTAAGATTTTTATGCTTTATTGTTACTTTGTTGTAACAATAAATAAATGATCATGTAACTCTCCCCTTAAATTTCCATTCCCCATCTCCAGAAAAAGGGTGAATTTCTAGACATGGTATGGGTGGGAGGCACACAGAAAATTTTAGTCTTTTTTGTAGTTTGACTGTTCTCACAGTTGATATTTTGTTAATGGGAGGGAAGTTATTTTAAAGAACATATTTATTTCAAAACATAAAATGTACATATGATTCAGGGCAGAAAGAACAGCCAAACTGCAAAAAAGATGAAAATTTTTGCTTTCCTCTCACATATTTAGAAATCCAACCCCCTCCCTTGGGAGAAAAGGCCAGAGCAAACATTTCAAAGGGGATGATTATTTTAGATGAGTGATACTTATATGAGATGATGTAGATGAGCTGAGTTACCTTATTGTAAAATAAGAAGTAGAATAGTGTTTAAACAAATATATATCAAAGATTAAGTATTTGCTGAGTGGGGGAACAGTGGGGGAAATAGAACTTTTGGGAGAAAGAAGGGTATTTTAGATGCTTGATTATTCATTAATTGTTACTAAAGATAAACAAATACAGCAGATTTAAAAAAAATAGTTTTAAAGATTTTAAATATTATAATATTATATGTGTGTATAGGGGGCAGAGGGGGGAGGGATTTTTGGAGTAGAGAGAAAACTTAGGTGACAAATTATCTATTTATTTTTACTAGAGAGCAACAAATAGGACAAAAGATTTCTTCAAATAAGAGTTTTACAAATTTTAAACTTTGTATTCTCGGGGATGAGGGGGTAATATGAATTTCAAAGGAAGGGGGTTTGCAATTTAGATGACTTATCATTTATTGTTAATAGAGAGCAACAAATAGAACAGAAGATTTTTTAAAAATAAATAGTTTAAAAAAAAATAAGAGAAGAGGGGGACAAAGAGGGGGAAGCAGAAATATTGGGGGTAGAGAGGTAATTATCATGGTTGATTATTTATTTATTGTCACTAGACAACAACAAATAGAGTATATATTTTTTAATAAAAAGTTTTAAAGATTTTAAACTTTGTATGGTGAGGGGGGAGGGGGAAACATAAATTTTGGATGGAGGAGGAGATTGTAGTTTGGAGGACTGATTTTTTACTTATTGTTGTTATATTACTAGCGAGCAGCCAGAAGAATTTAAGATTTTCAAGATTTTGAACTTTTTGTGTTGGGGAGGGCAGAGAAGGGAATCAGATATTTCATGGGGGGGGGGGAGGTATTTCATTAACAAATATAAAAGCAAAAGTGGAAATTTGCCAAAATTTTCAAAAGATTGAAAATTCTCTTCCTTGGATTTTTAAAATAAATTTTTTGTACAATTTTTTTTTTGTAAAAGGGGGGGGGGGGAGGGGGTTATATTCGAGAATGGAAAATAAAATAAAAATTGCTTAAAAGTGGGAGGGGGGCTTACTTTCGGGATTTTAACAAATTGCAGATATATTGACCAAACCCCTATGAAAGTATTAGTTGAGAAATTTTGAAAAGTAATGTTTGGTTAATTTTTATCTATTATGTTATATGTGTATGTAATTATGTCATATATATGTTATGATAAGTGTTACATATATTATATGTTGAACAATATTTAGATTGAGGGAAGGTGTTGGAAGGGTAATCAAAATATGTGCATTGATGTAATCGTAATTGCATCAAATGTGTGCAAAGCTTGAATTTGTAGAATGTTTAATAAGTGTTCTGATTGTTATGTAGTGTGCTCGTGTTAGCTTTGTGTTTGTCATAATAAACTGTGATATCTAGTAAAACCTGGTGTAGTTATTGAATTAACTATCATTAAGTCTCACTCTGTTACATCTGTTAATGCAATTACAGAGAATGAAGGCAAAGTAAAATTTATTGAAGATGAAGTAGAATTTTCAAAACATGGAAAAATTGCTTTGGAAGGCTATAAAAACTAGAAAGGATTGCAAGAAGTAGATTTAAATCAACAAAATGAAACCTTGATTTGTGTGCAGAAAAATCCAACTAGTAGTAAAAATATAAAAAGATTATTGAAAAATTCATCTGCTATAAAGCTAATAGATGACAACATTAAAATGATTAAAGATCCGTGCAACATTTGTCTTAGAGCCAAAAAGACTAGATTTCCATTTAAATTGTGTGTTCCCTCATTGAGAAGCTATTGGTAGTCTTCTTTATTTATCATGTAGAACAAGACCTGGTTTGTCCTTTGCTGTTGCATGTAACAGTTCATGTTGAAAATCTGATTGTGACTATGTCTCTAATTTCAAAAGGATTTTAAGATATTTAAAGGGAAGCAAAGATTAGCCTACTGTGGCTACATCAAGTACTGAAACACAGTATATTGCTGCAGCTGAATGTTGTAAAGAACTTATTTATTTTAAAACTTTAAGAAAATTACTAATGATAAAATTTCTGTAATCTTAAATATAGATAACCAGAGTGCTATAAATATAATTAAAAATGAGGTTGTAAGTAAGAGAAGTAAACATATACATGTACAATTTTACTTTATAAAAGAGAAAGTGGATGAGGGTTTGATTAACATAAAATATTGACCAACTGATATTCAAATTCCTGATGTATTTACTAAGGCAACGGGACCAAACAAATTTGAAAATTTTAGAGCTGAATTAGTAATGAATTATGTATATGCTTGAATTTAGAATATACTAGGTTATTATTGAATTTTTTCACTGATTTTATTATTTTGTATCTGTAAATGTAATGTTTGTAATGCAATATTTTATAGGTATAAACTTGCATTTTAAGATGACACTGACTTTAAGGGACTGCTTGGAGGCTGAATTAATAATTAAGGGTGTATGTTGGGAAATAATTATTATTCATATGGCAACACAAAGTTTATCTTGCCAAATTGGCAATGGTGTTTTCAGTTGTCATTGGATGCTGTGGAGGCGATATGTTATTCTGGAAATATGTTAGGCTAGAAACTTTGTTTAAGTGTGTTTTTGTAAATAAATGTATATTCTTTTTTCAGTCATGTAACCAAGAAGCAAGAAAGAGAAAATCATGGAAAGATTACATCTAAAAAGGAGGAGGGAATGGAAGAGAAGAGAAGAAAGGATTATTTTGCCTTCATCAACACTTGGTAAAATTTTGCAAAAATAAAGGTAGAAAAATATTCCCTATAGAACTGGACATTTTTATACAATGATTTGTACGTGGAGGAGGTTAGGTAGGGTATTCTTTTTTCTCTCACAATTGTACATTACAGTGTCTCTAGAACATTATGAAAATACTTTTATTTATTTAATTTCAATATACATAGAATTAAAAATATTCTAAAAATATATGAAATATTTCCCCCCTTCATTTGTAAAAGTTTCTCAGTTTTCAACCAAATGTAGTAATAAATAATAAACATGCCTTTAACTGTATTAAAGTATTTATTAACTGTTCAATTGCAAACACCTGTGACAGATATTTTAATTATTTTTGAATTAGATGAATGAAATTTTTTTTAATTTATGAAAAGTATATATATTTTAAAAAAATAATAAGAATGAAACTCAACTTAAGTCAATAAAAATAGAATCTAAAATGTAAAATATGTTGAATATTTTGAAGCATTTCACCAGATTTCCCGGAGAGAAATACGGAATCTAGTGGAAATTTTATGAAATCAATCTTTCTTAGAAATACCTTAATATCACTTATTAACAGCATACTTGATTTTAACATAATTTAAATGAATTATTTAATGAAGGTTAAAATTTTTAGGACATTTTAATGCAAAGGACAGATACGACAGAGGCAGTGGTTTCAGGAATAACAAGGAAGAGAGTTTCACTGACATATACAGAGTAATAAAATAAAAACAAAATTAACAAATCAATCAACAAAAGTACTGAAATGTTGAAAATCACAACTTTTAAAGGCAATGTTTACATAGCACACATTTTAAGTACTAGTAAAATATTTTATACTGGCACGTCTGTTTTTTTTCCTCTTCATTTATGAAACATGCACACACACCTTCTCTCTTTCTGTGTATCATAAAGTAGAGTTTAATTGTGTGTTTATTTATTCCTGCCAAAGAATTAAAATGTTTTGAAAGTTCAATTAAATTTTGTAAACTCATTTTTTTCTTTCAAAAAATAAGAACAGTTTGGTATAAAAAACCTAGATAAGATAATGTGAATGCTGTAGGAGTGCAAACGTTGGACATAAACAGCCATGTGAAACCCAGGGCAAGTAGCAACATTTTAGTTCTAAAAATAAGTACCTGTAAGCACTTTATAAGCACATTTTTAGAGAAAAATAAGCATCAATTTATGCACACATATGCATCGTTATCTATTCAATCTTGAAGGGAAAACATAGCACAATCAATTTTTTATTAAAGATTACTCAGGCCAGCCAACCTTTGAATATGGTAAATAGTATCATATCAATTCTTTAAAGTGGAGGTTAGTTAATGTTTTAAAGGCATCTTCAGCAATAGAATGCGTGTACATGCATAAGAATCCAAAATAGGAGACTCCCTCTCTTTGTATATGTGTGTTCAGATTATATGTGCACACATACACACTTCTTTCACACATAAAATGGCAATTCTACAGAAATATAAACTGATTTTCAAATAAATTTTTTTATTTTGTTTACTTTTTGCAGAGCTAAAATAAGTCTGCAAACATGACTCAGAATTCACATTTATGCACTATAGCACTTTTTCTTTGTTATTTTGGGTTCCATGTTTATGAAAAGGACATGGAAATTCTTACAATTTCAGCTTTATTTTTGGGTCCTGCGGACTAAAATTCCTGGATGAACCTGAGAAAAAAAACTTGTCAATCTGAAACCAAGCCAAGTCCAAAATGAAGGAAAATGAATCCATATTTTAATACAAATATGAAAAAGTAGTCTATAATTAAATCTGTAATATACAGAGTTTGAAATATTTATTGAATAGTAGGTGTGGCAGGGGGGGGGGGGGTTCTCTTTTTTCATATTTTAGGAGATTTATATATCAAGTTCTTAATTATTTAATTATTTTTCACTAGAGCCCAATCATATTTATTCGTAATCTTTACAATGTTATCAAAATAACAGAAAATCATGAATGAAAATATTCTTATCACTATGCAAATTTTGTGACCAATGGAAAAGATTTATGATCTATTGAATTTCCACGGTCGTTTAAAGAAATTTCATGATTTTTTCTGCAAACAATTGAAAAATTTGCAATTTTTTCCACGATTGATGAAAATAGAGATTTTTTTTTGCGAGACCGATTGACAAAAATCAAGATTTTTATTTCTTTTAGGTTACTGAATGACAAAATTAACTATTTCGATGATCGTTTGAAAAAATTCATGATTTCTTCCTGTGAAAATAGATGAAATTAACAATTTTTTCCACAATCATTTTACAAAAGTCGCAACTTTTTCAACAATCATTTGATAAAATTCATGAATTTTTCACAATTGTTTAACGAATTTCCCAATTATTTTCAAGCGATCATTTGATGAAATTCAAGATTTTTTGGTAAAATTAGAGGTTTATTTTGTTCAATCTTTTGACAAAATTAGAGATTTATTTTGTTCGATCTTTGACAAAATTAGAGATTTTTTTCCCCTAAGATTTTTTGATGAAATTCATGATTTTCCCACGATTGTTTGATGAATTTCATAAGTTTTTTTTGTGCATCTGACTGACAAAATTCCTGATTATTTTTCCAATCGGTTGGAGATATTCGTGCTTTATTTTGTTCGATTGTTTGACGAAATACACAATTTATTTTGCTTGATCATTTCATGAATTTCATGATTATGTACGATCAATTAGTGAATAAGATGCCTAAAAAATCATGAAATTCATCAAGTGCTTTATTTCTGTTATTTTTGACAAAAACCACAATCCCCCCCCCCCTCCTCAAGATATTTTGGCGAAATCACGATTTTCATCTTGCGACCGATAGATGAAATTTGCACTTTATTTTACTCAGTCGTTTGACAAATTTCGCAATTTATTTTTTTCCGTGACCAATTGATGAAAATCACAACAATTTTTTTCAGCAATGGATTGATGAAATTCTATATTTGCGCAATATTTTGACATCATGATTTTTTCCATGACCAGCAGCGAAAATAAGAACCTTGGAAAGACCTTTTAAACCTTTTTTAACACTTTCTAACCTAGTTGAAAAGTATTTATGACTTTGGTTTGTCTGGCCGTGCTCTAACTCCCGTAAATATGCTCGGATCATCCTGCAATTTTTATATGTTATTGTCGTTATCTATAGCATGTTCTCTATTTCAACAGAAGTGTGTAACACTTATAGTTTTTTTACAGGGACACACAAAAGAATTCCGTAACATTACGGTCTATGGGGAAAAATCATTTGCGGTTTATTTTAATTATGTTACATAATTTCAAACATATTGTAATTGATATACATCACTAAGGGGCATTACAAGAAGCTTAATATGGAATAGGGTGTGCATAGCACTTATAGTTACTTTACAGGGACAGTCAAAAGAATTCCGTTACATTACGTCTATGGAGAAAAATCGTTTGCGGTTTAATTAAATAATGTTTCACTATTTTAAACACATTGAAATTTATATATATCACTAAGGTGCATTACAAGAGACTTACTACAGAATATTGTGTGTATAGCAGTCATCATTCATTTACAGGGACACACAAAAGAATTCTCTACTGTCTGTTAACAATAATTCCAGGAAGTGCGTTTTAAGTTGCTGAACGCAATTTTAAATTTAACTCACTTTTTGTCTATTACTTGGCGTGTATAAATTCTGTAGATCCTATACAGAGCAGCACAAAAGTTCACGAACACATTTCCGTTTATTGACAGAAACTCCAGAAGGAGAATTTTAAACTGTGCTACGCGTTTCCTAACTAAAATTTAGCATCCTATGTAGTATATATACAGATCTATAGATCGTATACAAGGCTGAATTCGGATATTTTTCCGAATATTGTATATGTTGGAAATTATGTTTTTAAATATGTTATGCATTTTCCAAATTGTAGATGTTATCTTTCAGCTTATTAAACGGTAATGATTTGTAAAATTATTTTGGAAGCGTTGGAAAGTGTTACATAATCTATGCTTGACGCATGATTTTCCGTTCTTGCTAAATTTAAGCACTTGTAAAGACTGCTACATACCCTGGAAACCTTTATTAAAAATTAAGTAAAACATTAAATGTGAAATTTAGAAGCAAAATCAAATGTCATAAAATTCTGAAAATAACTCCTTTGAATGTAACTCCTCCCCCCCCCCCCCCCCCCACCAAAAATAAAAAATAAATCAATAAATTTCATTTTTTGAAAAAATTTTGTTTGTTAGCCTCCTTAACAAAAATCTTTGTTTGAATGTGTTTCCACCCACCCCTTGCCGTCAAAATTTTTTTATAGTGTCAATAAATGTGCCAAGGTAAGTTTCTTTTTTTTCATGCTCTAGTCTTCCTGTTTGATGTTTTTCAAAGGGCGCTGTGCTCTGCCCTTTTGCATGTATCTTCATTGCACCCCCTTTTTTTCCATGTAAAAACATGTGACATTGGAAAACAGAAGTTGATTTATAAATCTTATATGATTATTCTATAATGAAACAAAACTATTTGCTGAAGCATCTTTACCATTTCTAATACTTACAATTGATTTGTTAAGAATGGTAAAATATAAAACATCCTATTTTGGATGAATTCTTTTGTAAGTTTTTTTTTTCAGTAATTTAGAAAAAAATCTTTGCATGGTTTCTTACTGTATAACAAAACATTATCCATCCAAAGCTGATGATCTGATTTTGATAGTGTTTCTGACCTCACGGAGTTTGAATAAACAAAAAAAACTGCACTGCTTTTTCTTTGCAGTTGCTCCTATAGTGGCCATTTTTGTAAGGGCTCTAATTTGCTAATAATTTATTATATTTTAATAAAAATTTGTTACACTACCTAATTTACTATTATTGCAACTTGCTGAAAATTTTAATAAAATCACTGAATTAACAACAGAGATATAGTTTTTTTTTTTTTTAAGTAAGGAAAGAATGCTTTTGCTTTTCATTCTTTTTCTTTCAATAATTTTTTCTGTTTTCTTGCAGCTCAATAATTTATTTTTCGCACACTCAAACAATGTGAACATTCTGACACAAAAGAATAGAACTTGAATAGTTTCTCTCTTGTTTTAAAGAAGAGAAAAGAATGAGGCGAGTTTTGTAATCATTACGGCATTTTAAGGCTATTCTTAAATCCAAAGAAGCTAGTTTCTGACACATTTCTTGATTCATTTTTGTTTGGAAATGCATGAAATTGGCAGATGTTCTTATTCAGAAACCACGTGATCGAATAGAGTGTTCTATTTTTGATAAAAACAAAAGATCTTTCAGAAAATATTTTCAAAGTTGTTATTTTGAACTGAATTTCAGAATGAGCATGCAGTAAAGGAGAAAAACCTATCATCAAGAGACAAAATTCGCTTATAACTCAATAAGTAATTTATTTAAAGATTTTTAAAATGAAGATCCGAGAGTGCTGGGAAGATTTTACGTGGTCAGGGGAGAAGACTTTGAAAGGAAATTTAAGGAAGCCATCTCAACAAGACGTGTTAATGTGGGTATCACAGGCCTGGGAAAGAATTATGGAAGAACTGATTGTTAGATCATTTTTGTGCTGTGGGATTACTAATGACCTCAATGGCTCTGAAGATGGGGAGATGCACAACAGCCTTTGCAGTACGCCGAAGCCATCGCAAGAGAATTTAGAGAAAGACTGGACTCTCATTTTTTATGATTATGATGACATAGAGGAAGATTTTGACAGATTTTTGTCTGATGAAGACTAATGTATTTTTAATTTTCAAGAAATAGCATATGTATTTCAATTATTATTATTTTTATTTTTTTTAAACTTTCTTAAAACATTTTATTTTAAGTATTTACAGAGTATACCTTATCATGTACCAATTAATTTCTATCAAAGTGGTTCTCTTGAGTTTTCCATTTTTAATAAATAAATTACTTATGAAGTTATAAGTGATTCGTGTCACATGACAATGTTTTTCCCCCTTTCTCGTGCTGTGGCACCAGAAATTCAGTTCAAAATGTCGACCTTGACAGTATTTTCTGAAAGATCTGTTTTTATCAAAAAATGTAAAACGTCTTTTCATTACGAAGTTTCTGAACAAGAACACCTGCCAATTTTATATGTTTCCGAACAAAAATGAATTAAAAAAATATGTCAGAAAGTAGCCAATTTGGATTTGAGAACAGCCTTAATAGACATTAATGTTAAGAGGTAGTATTGAGGAATTTTTCAAGAAAATTCCATTTATAAGCCCTCTCCCCACTTTTGCCACTATTTTATGTTGTCAAAGAGGGGAAGAGAGGGCCTATTTTCAGAATTTTACAATAGTCAGAAAGTATAATTTTGAAAACCGTGGTAGAGAATGCTGAAACAGCAGGACCATGTCAGAGTTGGGAGCACCAGAAGTTAAATTTAACCTTGGAATATGGGTGCATAAAGCATTCAATGTTCTTTTTTGGACAGGAGGATGCCCTACGCTTTGTTGTCAAAGCTGAGTCGAAACTAGGCAATGATAGAAAAGGTAAAGAAGTATGGTGCCAAGAGGCGCAGCAAAGCTGCATCAGGAAGGCAAAATCCAGAGGCCCAATGAACCTAAGTATCCTCTAAAGAAAAACCTAAAGGGGCCCCATATAGCTCACTAATTTTTTGTTAAAAATTTCAACGGTCACTGCTTAGTATATACCACCAGCAAAGGTTTTCCTGGGATAACTCTGATCAAATGGCTCTGAAACAACCCTTTCTGGTCAACACACAAATTGAATGACTATGCATTTTGGCAACCAGGATCTAAAATATTCGTTGAATGAATTTCAGTTTCTGTGACCAATGTAGGATGCATGCCAACAGCCGAGGTTTACCAGGGACAGTTTGGATCATACAGCTCTGAAAAGAACACTTTGATGCTTATTTCTAGCTCACACATGACAGAACAAATGTACATTTCGGCTGTCTTGAGGAAAATGTGAGCTAAGGGAGAAAACAGGCCCTATAAATAGGTTTAGCTGAGAATCCCATGAGCAAGTTTCCCAGCGTCAATGAAATTTGAGGTAGGCAGAGCCTGACCATGAAAATAAACTGAGCAATTGCAAGAAAAAAAATAAGTTAATTAAATATGATGCAATAATTAAATAACATTAAAATGAAGAAAAATATAGTAATTATTAAAATATCCATAAAAAATTAAATTAAAAACATGACTGTTATAAATAAATAGCAGGCTGCATGACATCAGGGAGAAGCCAAATCTAATAGATGAAAATTTCTTTCAATCTAGGGAAAACATACTTTATTCAGGGGAATTCTGCATTTAGGTGACTCTATATGGGTTTTCTTCTTGATGTTTTGGAACATGGGCCGAAATTAAACTGTACAATGGTTTAAGGGATATTTTGGTACAAAGAACCTGGAAAACATGTGAGTCTCAAAAAATTCAATCAAGATCTTTGCCAGTGTAATACACAAACTTTTCAATTAAGGGGTTAAGTAATAACACAGGTAAAACAGAACAAATAACAAATCAGGGATAAGCACCTACATAACTGAACAATAAAGAAAACAAAAAAGAGCAACCACAAACAAGTATAATTGTTACCCTTTGGTGTTGCAGGTCTAAAGTGTGTCACAACATTAGGACGAAACTGAGTTTTAGCAAGTAAGCTAGGTGGTAACTGAACAGCAATGATTCTACCATCTGGTAAACGTAGATAAACTCCTTTTGGAGTACGGAGAACAAGAACATCCTGGCCAGCAGGTATGACAACTGGTGGAGCACCGGGGGTAAGTACAGGTATGCTTACATCTGAAACAAAATTTTGAAGGAATACATTTACTTTGATCATAATATATTATATCTGTATGATAATAATCTAAATAAGACTTGCACAAAATACTAACAATTAGTATAAAGTAATTCATTACAGTTCATATCAAATGCTCAGAACTAAAAAGGGTTGTTTAAAATTTCAGCAGAAGTAAGTTATTGTCTTACAATACTTTTTCATATAGTGAAATGTATGAGGTATGGCAGTAAAAAATCATGTTTTTCTACTTTTTTTTCTAAAGAAAGAGCAAATAGATTATGTTGCCTAAATAATTAAAGTTACAATACATCAATATCGAAATACTACTAAATATGCTTTAAAATTGCAATGCAGTTTCATAACTAAAATAAATATAATGGTGAATATATTATGAGAATAAGTTAAAATAATAATAATAAAGAAATCACATCTTTCAAAATCTTAAAGACTTTTGTAAAATTTTCAGCAATTTTTCTAATAAGATCTTAATTTTATTTGTCTAAATGTATGGATAAACTCTTAACACATTTTATTTTACAAATATATGAATGTTGAAAAAAAAAATACATAACTATACATTTTTCAATGCTGCTTTGATTTAAAGAATTCAAATATGGTCTCAAAAGTGGATATTAAAAATTTGAAAAAACAAACTGTATAAATTTTTTAATATATAGACAGTCCTATTTCAAAATTTTTACTTATATTCTGAAATAAATTATTTTGAGTCTAAAAACATGACTGATTTGTTTATATTGTAAATAATCTGTGAATAAAGGTGGGCACATTGATTTTTTTTAACACAAACTGTACATTATAGAAGAATAAATAGTTTAAGAATATTATTTTGTTGAAATGGGTAACTGACAAACTTCATGGTGTTTTAAAATTCACTAGAAGTAGGGAAACACTCAGAAGTATTAGCCACTCAGAAAATAACAAAAAAGAGAAAATTACAAGTGAAGTATAATTTACGACATTTTTTAAATTTTCATACTTTGTAAATATAAATTTTGTATTGTACATCATATTTAGTAAATTATTTTTTCCCCCTTGAAATGGAAATGTTTGTATTGTAGTAGATGTTTTAACTCCAAATATATTTAAATAAAGGTACTACATCAGTTTAACACACATATAACAAATGATTTTAAATTTTATATATGAAACATGTGCATTATCTGCTCAGAATGACATACATCAATTTCACAAGAAAAAAAAATTGTATTAGAAAATTAAAAATAAATTTGGAAAAACTATGGCAGGTGATTGAAAAAAGAGGTAAAGAGTGGTCTGAGAAATTTTGAAAGTAGCCAGTAATTTTATTCTTGATCTAAAACATACGCATAAGTTTTGGGCCAATCAGTCAAAAATTGTAGATTTGTATAAGGAACATACACTCAAACATTCATTAACATAAATTTACTATGAATTATTCTTATGATGTTTCCCTGAAGAATCCATAAGATATTCATGGTATTTCATTTTTTATTTTATTAAGTTCAATTCTTGCAGTTTCCTTTCCGTTGAATTTTACAATATCTCTTCCTTTGTTTTTCACACATGTGATTTAATTTTTAATATATATATATATATATATATATATATATATATATATACAGTGATCTCTCACGTATGTGCACACTCTTTCATGCGTGTTTTTCACTTATGCACGTTTTTATCTTTTAAAACATGCTTATGTGTCTGGAAAACCATTAGAAGGTTTGGCAGGTATGAAACGACAACTATTTTGGCTACAATTATTCTCAATAATGTTTAAATACTTGTCAATTTAATTTCTGTTTCTTCTCTCAATTTTTGACTTAAAGAAAGAAAAAAAAAGATTTAAAGTTAACTGGTTTCAATTTAAAATTTAAATAAAATCAGAAATTTTTAAAGGAATATTGCGACATCGATGTTTTCTACAATTTTCAATGCAATTTATAGCTAATAAAACTATTTCCCCAAACTAGAAAGAAATGTAGTGTATTGATTAAGCTCTATGAAAGAAATTGACAGAAAGTTGTGCCACCATTATGCTATTTCATACAAAATCCAACAATCAGCTTTTCTGTCCATCAGCACTGTGCTTAGCACTCTTTTTAGTTTAAACTTTTCACTGAATCAGCATCTCATTACAGCCACAGAAAATTATCATCTAATGTATTAATTCGAAGAAAGTTTGTGCCAACAACATCCTGTATAGATGAGCAAAATTTATTTGTAGAATCTTTTTGCCTGTTAAATTTTATTTTTTACCTTCAATGCATCTTTAGATTTATATATTTATTTAAAGAGAAGGAAAGAGACTATTTAATAAAATTTACAAATTAATAAGACATATAATTTTTTTATACCCAAGATTCAAAAGCTATAAAAAATAATAAGTTTAATGATCAAATAACCATGGTTAACATCTAAAAATTTGTATGTCACTTTAATTTGTTGCTTCAGTGCTCGCTATTGCACATTAACCCCTTAAAGGGCGATGGTATATTATATATACCGCTTAATCTTAAACCCCAAGTACTACTATGGCACCAGAATTTCAGAATAAAATTTTGCTTTTATAATGTACGTAAAGAAAAGCTTTTACTTATTTTCAGATAAACTTGTTTGCAAATTCGTGTGTCATTCAACTGTTTCAAGATCCTAACAACAGAAGTACATTGTCCTTAAAAGCGTTAAGTGAAAATTAGTGTGCCATTTACATACATAGTAGCACTATGCAAAGATCTTAACAAGGTTATACATTTTCTTTCATTTATGAAAAAATGCCAAATTAAAATGGTTTAGAGTGAAATAAATCTACATAATATAAGTTTTTAGGAGTGGAAAAGAAATACAAGTTTGTAAGTGACAATTTGCATTTGTCTTAAAAATAAGAATTCATATTTTGTACATATTTCTATCGATTCCCAGAGCATTAAAGTGGTAACTGAAGGCACCTATAAAGTGCTTATCGGTGCTGTAAAGTGCTTACGGCACTGCCTGCACCATCTTTGGTGCAGGCCTGCTCTAAATATATATCTACTTGAATCAGCAATTAAAATATCTTTATGATAAAATGCAGTCCTAACTTTTTATGCTGAAATAAATTTTCAAAAATTAAACAAATTAAATTAAAAGTACATTTAACAATGAAAAGAAATATATGTTTTTGGTATAATGTATGCAAATTACAAGTATCTATATAAATTTATGCTATTAGTATTTTTTATTATTTGTGACAGTCATGCTGTTATTTATTAGCAGAAAGATGTAATATACTTCAAAAATGCATCAAGCTTTTTGTTTTCAATTATTATTAAAATTGTTTTATACAAATACAGTACAGAACCATTTATGCAAAATGGTTGGGGTCAGACATATTCCAGATAACTGGTTGGTCATGTAACAACATCTATTTGATCAGATTTGTAGAATATATGTGGCATATTATTATATTGTTTCAGATTTAAAATTGATTATTTAGATTAAGAATCAGATCCAAACAAGATCAAAGATTAATTAGGGTTTGAAATAAGGCAATTTATGAGAAACCCTTAGAAATAAAAATTACTCTGCATAAAAATCAAAATGTCCAATATCTGATTAAATACGCTTCCATTTCAAATCCTTGATGTTGGTATCAAGTTATACCACGCATGTTGTAATGTTTCAAGCAATACACCTGTCAAACTGGCACTTTTTTCTGAAAAGATTCTTAAATCGGTCAATTGGAAATATCATTCTGGACAGCTGATTTTCTGGTTAACTGGTTTCTGGATAAACAGTTCCATACCGTATTTTATTTTCAATCCAATAGAATATTGTTTTAATTTTAGTATTTGGCTCCTGAATATTTGTTATTCAGCTAAATTGATATTTGTTACATCCCTGATTAATATATAGATAAAAAGTAATAACAGTTTCTAAAATTAATGCTTTAATGGTTTAAAATAAGTAAAAAAAATACTAACTTGAAGGCATTGTTAACTTTTGTACCATTACTCCTTGTTTAAACAAGGAACTCATAAGAGTCGGAGAAGCAGTAATTGGAGTGGCTGTAGTTCCAGAACGAGCATTCCCAGCACCAGCATTATTTTGATTTGGTAATACTCTAATTGTTGTGCCACCAACCCATTGGCACTGCCTGAAAAGCATTAATTATTAAAGCATTAGTCTTAATATATGCATACATCACTGTTATTTAACAGAAAGGGAAAGAAAGGAGAGTAAACACCCACAGAAAGAAGATATTGTCAAGATTCCCCCTCTCCCACTATTTTTTGTTTGCAGAAGAAAACAAATTATTCTTCACCCTGTCTCTTGTGTAATTAGTGTATTAAATCAATTATGCAAGTTCAAATTGTTCAGCAGTTTCTAAAAATAAAAAGTAATGAGTTTGTAGTTGCTTCTGTGGCAAACAAGTTGCAGAATGTAGGTATTACTAAAATATCAATGTTTATTACAGAAAAGGGATAATTTAATACATTATTACAAACATAAAAGAGAATTAAAGCAAAGAAATTTGAGTACTGCATATTGTGAGATTTGAAAGGCAAGCTTGATATTTTGCAAAAAAAAAAAAAAAAAAAGTGCAATGAAACAATTTTGCAAAGTTTGCAAATTGTGAATGTAGAAGTGTAATGGAAATCTTACAGAAGCTAGGGGGAAAAAGTTGACTTTGAATTGTAAGTTAATTACTAGGAGAAAAAAAAAAAGGCACAAATTTTTAAGGTTATGTCACGGTTAATGATAGAATATTGGTTTCTCAGGTTCATGTTTACTTGCAAGTTACACACAAATCACAGGAAATTCATTACTCACAAATTTTACCGTACAGTCAAGAATTAAGAATTGAAATACTCTGCCTTCTCTCCTCCTTTCTGTCTGAAAATAAAATAATTTAAATACTCTATATCTCACTGTTTGCTCTGCCATGCCCTATTCTTGTTATCACTCTTTCTTTCCCCAGCAACAAGAAGACTTGAGAAATGGTGGATTGTTTTTGTTGCTGAATTAGAAGAGAAAAAGTCTTCCAAAAATATAATTGCAATCTGTATTTATAAATGATTGACTTTGTTTCAAATTTTTTATTTTCTAAAATTAAACTAATATTTCATGATTTATTGCAAAATCTCATCAATATCAATGTCTTTGAGTATGCGTGACAAAACTGCATCCATATTCCATATCTAAAAGCCTGAAGAGTTTTGAGGGACAGAAAAGTAGACAAAACTCATAATTATTTTTCATTATAATATTTATTTATTTGTGATAGCTGTAATTTACAGCTTTCATTAATATGTGTGCAATGTGTTAATGTTTTAATAAATACACAAATGTTTTTTCATTAGTTTGTTAAAAACAGACTCGTGATTTTTCTCAATTGAATCGTATTTCCTTGCTAACTTACTCAGTTTTATAATCAACAAGTTAGGCTGACTCGTTTTAAATTTTAAATGAAATGCAAACCTTGGTTTCTGGTGAGAAAATGGGAGATTACATTTGTTAGACTTGTTGATTCTCATCTTTAGAAAAAAAAATGAACAATATCAAGAAGAATGTTACAAAGAATTGGCGCGGAAATTTACAAAGCATAAAACTAAATCAGCATTATAAAAGTTCCACAGACACTTTGAAATTCCAGCTAGTGAGTATGAAACATCAGGGATGTGCTATAGCATATCCCTGGAGCAAAAAATTGGAGAAGAGATGCATAAAAAAATTGTGATGGGTCCTTCAGGATATACAATTTTTCTTTTGGAAGAACACAAAAGAGGCATATTTTGTATAAAATACATTGAATATGTCTTATTTTAAAAGGAGAGCTCAATTTTATAAAAAAGAAGGTACTGAATTTCAAGAGCCTAGCAACATCACTGAACATATTTAAAATATTTATGAGATTGGGTATTGTCTTACAAGAATTGACACTAGAAAAACATTCTAAAATGTCTACTTGGTTACAATGAAAATGTTCTATGGTGTTTCAAGTTTTTCATAAATATTTTTACAACTTGTTTATTCTTTTTTTATGATTAATTAACAATATTTTTTTTTAAAATAAAGCTACATAAATAATAGTTGTATATTTTATCATTTATGCTTCTTTAAGTGAAAGATGTATGAATTGAACCTGAATTAGTTTGAATTGCACACTCCTTGATTTTGGATAAATGAGGTACCAACTCTATCCTCTATCATCAGATCTTTCTTTAACCAAGATTAAATGGATCATTCCTCGAGTTCTCAGTAATTCAGGTTCAACTATGCTAGAGCGAAATTTGTACAGTGGTTAGGTTAGAAATTGGAACACACAAAACAAATAATTATTTTATTCTATAGCATTCTTTTAAATAAAATGAATTCAGAGAAAAATATACTTGTTATTTATTATGAATTGGCCTCCACTCGCAGTTCCAGCAGGTAGATAAGTATATGTTGTTCGTATATTGATCATATTAGCACGTTTAGCCATTTCATAACTCTGTTTAGCTAGACGCTTTTCCTGTTTAGTTAATTTTAGATCCTTGCGATCCAAAAGAAGTGATTCATGTTCAAAAGGCTCCTAGAAAAAAAAAACACAAAGAGTAAGTTGGATGTACAAATGGATTTTTTTTTTGTAAGTGTGCATGTACATTCATTCTACAGCAGTAAACTACACAATTCTTTCTTCAATAATTCTTTTAAACTTATCAAATATTTTTAAAAATCTGATTTTATTTCATGACCTGTTAAAAAATAAATAAAATGTAAAGCAGTTTATATTCCCAAGTATAACATACTATTTATGGGCAAAGATAAAAAGCTTAATGTGATGGTTCTATATAGCTGATGTACAGCTTTATATGTTTCATTAAATATATTGTTTTCAGATAGTTGATAGTTATCAGCAGTTAATGAAATTTCTTTAAACAACAACTTGTCAGTAACACATAGGTTAAAGATCTGCACAGACCGGGACCAGACTAAGTACCCAGCCCAACAAAATGAAGACAAACTTTCAAACAGGCCAGGCCAGAAGAATAAAGACCATTTTTTTTTAATGAACCGGTCTGGGCTGATAAAAAGTAAATAAATGTGTCAGGTCAGACCAATAATAATACTAACCCTCTGACTGTCCAGCAAAACGGTTAAATTGTAATGTTGTTTTCTCTGTATTTAATTTTAAATACTAAAAAAAAGGTGATTTAAAAAAAAAAATGTATAAATCTTTTTATTATATATATGAATGTAAACCTTGAGGGTATCAGTCATTACTCAATGTGTTAAAACTGCATTATATATGCAGATTTATATTAATAAAAAAAAATGCTTGTATTGCAGTGAAACCGGGAGCTTAATGAATGTATCAACACGGGTTTGTCAGTGAAAGGGTTAAAAAAAAAAAAAAAAAACGCACCGGCCATGCCAATAAAAAAATTAGGTGGGCTGACTGACCAGACATAAATTTAAAAGGGCAGACTAAGCCGACAAAATATAAACAATTTTTGATGTACCCTGGCTGGGCCGAGAATAAGTTATAAATGTGCTGCATAAGCCAATGCTAGTTTGACAACATCAGTACAGGACTTTGAGGGTGCAGATCAGTCAAATTCCATATTTCCCTTTCCCATGTGAAACCAATGACATTAAAGTTCCTCAGTTTCTACAAAATATCTCATCAAATAAATTTTTCAAATTTTGTTTCTTGTGTGTGATTTTTTAGATGAATCATCATGCCATTACAAATTTGATTTTTCTCTTAAATATATTTAAATATTTATTTTAGCATTTAAAAGACAGCATATATGATGAAAGAATCTGCTCAGACGTCTGTAAATCAGCTTATAGATAGTGCTGTTTCATACTTTCAAAAAAAAAAAAAAAAAATGAAGTTATTGTTTCTTAGCTATTCATAGATATAAAAGTATTTTAATTTGGTTAATAATAAAAAGTAGATATTTTAATGGAAAAAACTTTTTTATTTTCTCATTACTTTCCCTCCCCAAACCATAATAAATCTCACACCGGCAATCTCCCAAATATGAATGGTTCTGCCTCCAGTGTAAGAGTTATTTGGATAGGATTTCTTTCAATGGGGATATGTTTATGATCTCAATACATTAGCAACATTTCCAGCTCCTGAGAAAACTCTGAGAAGCTGGTTGAGGATTTGTTTTTATAAATTTAATCGTGCTTTATTCTCTGTTTATGTTTTATTTTCATTATGTATACCGGCTATGAGATCTGACTCATGCATAGATAAAAGCATAAAGTTAATCTTGTCTGCTCCTTGCAAAAAATATCAGAGAACAAAATTTTCCGTATATAATGCTACAACATGGAAACCAAATTTCTTTTACAAAAATGAAAAAAATCACGGTGAAAAACTGCTAAAAATTGCATAAATATTTCATGAAAAATTTAAAAATAGCAAGGGACAAAATTTACAATATTGGACTAAGATGAAAACCTTATTCCTTTGACTAATGTAAAAAAATCACCACAAATCATAAAATACTAAAAATTGCAGAAACATGTCGCAAACCATTCAAAATCATAGAGAACAAAATTTACTATACTTGGTTAAAAGATTGATCAATCTTTATTACTATAGATTTACTTGAGTTTAATTTTTTATATAACATATATGTACATTTAGTTAAGGCATTTTGCAAATTTAATCAGCTTTAGATATTGATGCTAGATATGTACTTTTTATTTCATTCTATATTTTTACACATTGACACTACTTTAAATTTCAGTTTGTACTGAGATTCGTATAAAGGTTACAAATAAAATGTTCCATGTTCTACGTATTCAATAAATGGTAGCTATATGAAATACTAAATACCTGTTTGTTTTTTTAAATATAATTATAGTTATTTTTTTCAAATATAACTTAAATATTAAATAATATAAATGAGGTAAAAGTTATACTTTTTACATAAATATTTTAACTGTGTTAAATCTGTTAAATTTGTAAATAAACTATGTTGAAATTTGCAATAAATTCTTTCCGTTTTTGTATTATTTTTTACCAATTGTTTTATAATTTTTTATGTATTAACTCTGGAATATATATATATATATTTATTTTTTTTATTTATTTTTTTTTTTTTTTGGGGGGGGGCTGCTTTGCTGACACCTTGCATCTTTCTCTTTTTCTCTATATATAATTAAAATGAAATCACATCTGCAAAAACAGTAGAAAAGATAATTAAAAAAAATATATATATATATACAGTAGACTCCCTCAAATCCGTAAATTCCTAAAATCTACACATCATTTCTGATGTAAACAATGAAACTTGCAGTTAAGATGTAGATGTAAAATTTAACCTTTTTTTTACATCATTCTGTACACATTTTAAAATGTAATTCTGGTTAATATGATTCAACTCATGTTTTCTCATCAAGGAAATATAAATTTATTTCTGAAAAAATTCAAGATAGTGCCGATATCAGTGGCGATCATGATAGTTTCACCAAATAATTTATCTATTAATCAAGCTTTTTTGGTTATTAAGTATGTCTAAACATGAAATAAAACTTATTTTGGAAATTTGATGTACATTTATAAAGCGAGTTTCACTGAATAATTCAAGAAAAAATAAAAAATTATCTCATCATCATTATGCATATTTATTTATACATTATTAATTATTTACTTGGCCTTTACTTTTAATATTTTAAATGTTTTTAAATTTTCTTAATTTTTATTATTTTACCTAATTATTTTACTTTATTATAAACATTCATTATAATTTCGAGTGACTTATTGAATTCAAATTATTGTTTAAAAAATGTAAACAAAACAGTGACCAGATAGCTACACAACCTCTGTTTTTAAGCTATGTGGATTTAAGGGAGTCTACAGTATATATATACATATACGCACACACACACATACATAAAAAGAAAGACCAAGAAAGAAAGGATGAGAATAACTTTTCATTCCAAAAATAGATCATAGAACGAATGAAAATCTTTCGAAGGAGAGAGGAGAAATGGCACATCAAGTTTTGAATTAACATCTTATGTTTTAAATGAATAAAAATTAAAAAATAATATAAATTAACCTGAAGTATCTATATAGGGTTTAATCTAGCGCGAACCAAATAGCCAAAAAGCTAACTGAAAGCACCTTTTGCCCCCAAAGCATTTAGTGGATTCACCAAATAGCGACAGCCAAAAAAATATATATCATTTCCATTTTGTTGTTCTGCATTTTGTAAACCTGCTGCTGCGTTTAAAAAAACATCTCTATCTCGGCAACTCACTTCAAAATTTGCCTCGTCCTGCCTGTGCAAGCATCTTACAAATAATATGATATCATTTGCGTTAGATGCATTGAGGAAATTAAAAGAGTTTGTTTATCTTTTGTTGATGATCCCAACTTAAAAAATGAAACCAAAACAGTTCATGAATGGAAGTTGTTTAGGCAGGTTCTGGCTACAAGGGTTAAAGACAGGGCCGTAGCTAGAGGGGTGCCAAGGGGGGCTCAGCACCCCCCGAAAAATTTTGAGCTCCCCCTGGGAGAGATGCCAAGGCCACCAAATGAAATTCTATTTCAAAAATCAAAATAAAACTCTGTTCAAAAATTGAACTTAGGTTTTTTTTTTTTTTTTTTTTTTTTTTACAGTTTTGCATAAATACTAAATTATAGTATTTGTTTAAAAACTTCAAATAAGTGCTTCAATATGCGCCCGCATCCTATCTGTACATACTCAGAATTATAGTAACCTTTTGCTGATGCAAACATTGACTTTTGCATTAGGTATATACTGAATTTTTTTATTTTGCAGCGTTTTCCATTATTAGCATAAAACAAAGTTATTCCAATGAGTTTGATAGTAGTATTTGAGTCATCTTAGTTTAAATATATATATATATACAGTAGAACCTCCATAAGTTGACCACCTAAGGGACTGTAATTAAGTGGTCAACATACGGAGGTGGTCAACTTAGGGAATTTTTAGAAAATATTTAGTACAATATTTAGAAAAAATTTAGTAAACTTTTTTAGTATTTTTTAAGGCAAAATTTAGAAAAAAATTAGCGCTTACTGATTTTTATTTTTACTGAAGGTACAGCACATTTTTACAATTTTTGAAAGAATAATTTAATTTTTGTTTGAGTTCTCTTTTTGTTCATTAGGTAACTGCAAAAAGCACTTTCACAGTTTACAAGTCCATTAAGCATGCTTGGGCATTTTTCTGCAGCGAAATCTTTAAATTGCTCGATCATGCGCTTTACATCATCTTCCTTCAGAGTTGGATACTTTTCAGTTTCGTCGTCACTTGGATCATCCTCCTCTTCACCTTCCATTTCTTGTACCTTAGAGTCCTCACTGTTCTTAGTTGCAGAGAGTATCCCATTGAAAATTGCCTCTGGGGGTTCAACACATGTTACTAACTCATTGTCCATGATAACATAATCTTCAAAATCAACTCCATCAAAAACTGGCAAGGGAGATAGAGGAAGCTCTTCCTCTTGCACCAATGTTGTAGCTGTAACAAATCCAGCTTTCTTGAAGCAGTTCTTAATCGTGGTTTGAATAACTTTATTCCAAGCAGAATTAATCCAATGAACAGCATTCAAAGCATTTACTGATGCAGCAGTTGACGATGTCAATGCAGAAGGACCACAGGTTTGTGCTTTCATGATCACCCATTCTAGAAGTTGAGCTCTGTAGTGCACTTTGAAGGACTGAATAATGGCTTGATATAAAGGTTGGGTTTTCGAAGTTGTGTTTGGAGACAAAAATTTTAGCTTCACATTTGTGAGATTATTCACTTTCAGGTGACTGGGGCAGTTGTCCATGGTAAGTAGAATAGACTGCTTCTTTTTTCTCATTTCTGCTTGAATTCCTCTAACCCACTCTTCCAACAAAGCACTGGTCATCCAAGCGGATCTATTCGCTCTCCAAAAAACAGGAAGGTCTTCAGGTTTTACATTTTTAAATTCACGAGGTTTTGTGGATTTGCTGATCACAGTAGGCTTCAATTTTTCCCCCGTCATACTAGCACATAGAAGAACAACGCTGTTTTGAAAGTTTTCCTCTTTTGCAAGTGTCACCCTTCATTACTAGACTTCTATCAGGCATTGCTTTAAAGAAGAGACCACACTCATCAGCATTAAAGATGTTCTCATCTTTAAAACCTTTAGCAAACTCGGGGAATTTTTCAATAAACTTCTCCACCTCTTCATCTGAAACCTCATTCAATTCCCCACACAAAACTTTGAGAAATTTCGTATCGTAGTTTGAAATTTTCAAGCCAACCTGCTAACACTTAGAAGTCCTGTATTTCGAATTATTTTGCAAATTTTTTTGCTACTTCCTGAAGCATAGGTTCCGATATTCTTGCATTGATTGATCTCATCTCTTTCAAAAAACAAAACGTGGCTTCGTTCACAGCGTCGAGACACGTTTTTCTGCGTTTTCTTTGGAGCCCCAGTTTTTGGAAGAATATCTTTCCAGATATTCTTCCTTGCGTTTTAAAACGTTGCTCACACCAAATTTTTCCGCTGTCTTTCTTTGGCTGCTGCTTTCCAGAAAATTAAGCAGATCCACTTTCTCTTTTAATTTAAGTTCTTTTAAAGCTTTTTCTTTGCTCTATTTTTAATGAAAATTCGTGAATAAACGACCCATCCCGTCATGACGTGACATCCAGAAAAAAAGAACGGAATGTATTTCATATATGTGAGCGATACACGTTGTTTCCCAATTCTGCACATAGCTATACCACTTCCTTACATCCCCCACTCCCCTGACATTTTTCGACAGATTCCAGGAATTCTGGCATTTCCCTTCCATTGTATCATACTGGAAGTGAACAAAGAATGGAGCACCACAAGGGGGGCGAATGTTGCTCCGATAAGCCGAATGACTGATAAAAAAATTCCTGGAAACCAGATGTTGAAAAAAATGGAGGAAAAAAGCAAATTCAAGAAAACATCAGTGGTCAAGTTACAGAGAGTAAAACCTACTAAAAAGTGGCCAACATACAACTTACAGAGGTGGTCAACATAGAGAGGTAAATCTCCATTGAAAATGCATTGTGACCATTCAAACTAATAAATTTCGGTCAACATAGAGAGGTGGTCAACTTTGGAGGTTTTACTGTATATATATATATAAGATACTTAATTTATAAATGATACTAATGAAAATAGCTAATAGCCAATTTAACAAGTGGATTTAGCATTTGACTAGACACAAAAATATTTTTAAAATGCAAAATACATCCTTGATTTTTCTAATTTTTTTATCATATAAAAACATAACTTTAGAATCCTTAAGTGCAAGGAATTCAGAAAAAAATTAAAGGTTGCAATTCTTTTATAACAGGTGAACTGACAGTTTTTATATACTTATTGACATCATCACCTTATTATTTCACTAGTATAACACTGAAAATTTTCATTCTGCAGCCAGTGATGTAGTTGTAAAAAAGCCAGAGGGCATACACTGTAGGCAGTGGGAGTATATACTAAAGAGCTTATGCCCTAAAGTAGGGGTGCACAACCTTTTTAAGCGAAGGGCCACTTACAAAAATGACTGGGTTGTCGAGGGCCACCATCAGAAAATTTTTGTTTCGAGGAGGTGTGACCGGGAGTGGGGGGTCAGATTAAAAAAACAAAAATTTCGGAAGGATAGGTTTAGCCCCCTAGGTTCCTTCCTTCCAGTCAACGTAGTCAGTTCTGTTGGCAAGGATATATCAACAGTTTACGTTTGTATTTATACAAGAGATATAGCTAAGATTATTTTCAAAGAGTGAAAATACGCCTTGACTTTATTTGATGGAATAAATTTAGCTTTAAAGATTGCCAGTGCTGAAAAAAAATTCTGCTTTCATGAATGAATTTAGAGAGGAGGAGAAACATATATTATTCTAAATTGCACTTCTTAACATATTCAGTCATAAAATGTGGATATCAAAGGGGTGCACAAACTTTATAAGAGGAGGTTACAGTCACAAAAATGACTGGATTGTCGAGAGTCAACATCCATAGGGTGGACAAAATTTTGTTTCGGGCAAGGAGGTGGGGGATCGACCTAAAAGTTCATAAAAATGGGCTAATTTTAAAAGGAGGGTTAGTTCCCTATACTCAACTACCTCCTTAGTCAGCATAACCCAATTCAGTTGGAAAGGATGAAAAAAACTTGCAATTTTTTTTTCCATGCGCGATAGACAATATTCATAGTTTTTTCCTAGTGATCGACGAAATTCACGATTATTACGCACACGTTCGGAAAAATTTGTGATTTATACGCACCCGATCGGCAAAATTTGAGATTTTTACGCACCCAATCGGCGAAATTAGCAATTTTTTTCGTATCCGATCGGCGAAATTTGCAATTTTTCGCACCCGATTGGCAAAATTCGCAATTGTCGAAATTCATGATTTTGACGCGCCCGATCAATGGAATTTGCGATTTTTACACGCCTAATCGGCAAAATTCATGATTTTTACGCACCTGATCGGTGGAATTTGCGATTTTTACACGCCTGATTGGCAAAATTTGCGATTTTTACGCATCGGATCGGCAAAATTCGCGCTTTTTACACTGACGATCGGCGGAATTTACAATTTACACACACCTGATCGGCAAAATTCGTGATTTATATGCACCCGATCGGCAAAATTCGCAATTTTTATGGGCCCGATCGGCAAAATTTGCAATATTTACACATATGATCGACAAAATTTACGATTTATACGCACCTTATCGGCAAAATTCGCGATTTATACGCACCTAATTGGCAAAATTCGCGATTTTTACGCACCCATTCGCGGAATTCGTGATTTTTACACGCCTAATCGGCCAAATTTGCGAATTTTACGCAGATGATCGGCGAAATTTACAATTTACACACACTCGATCGGCAAAATTTGCGATTTTTACACTGACGATCGGCGGAATTTACAATTTACACACACCTGATTGGCAAAATTCGCGATTTATATGCACCCGATCGGCAAAATTCGCAATTTTTATGGGCCCGATCAGCAAAATTTGCAATATTTACGCATATGATCAACGAAATTTACGATTTATACGCACCTTATCGGCAAAATTTGCAATTTATACGCACCTAATTGGCAAAATTCGCGATTTTTACGCACCCATTCGCGGAATTCGTGATTTTTACATGCCTAATCGGCCAAATTTGCGAATTTTACGCAGACGATCGGCGAAATTTACAATTTACACGCACTCGATCGGCAAAATTCGCGATTTATATGCACCCGATCGGCAAAATTCGTGATTTTTACGGGCCCGACCGGCAAAATTCACGATATTTACGCATATGATCGACGAAATTTATGATTTATACGCACCTGATCGGCAAAATTCGCGATTTATATGCACCCTATCGGCAGAATTCGCGATTTTTACAGACTCGATCGGCAAAATTCATGATTTTTACACATGCGATCGGAAAAATTGACGATTTTTACGCAGGCGAATGGCGAAATTTATGATTTATACGCACCCGATCGGCAAAATTTGCGATTTATATGCACTTGATCGACAAAATTTGCTATTTTTACGTACCCAATGGGTGAAATTTGGCAAAATTCGCCATTTCTACACACCTGATCGGCGAAATTCGTGATGTTTTTGCATCCGATTGGCAAAATTGATCCACAGGCCACAAGTAATCCGATCGCGGGCTATTTTTGTCCCGCGGGCCACAGGTTGTGCACCCCTACCCTAAAGAGTATATGCTATAGTTGTTTTGAGGAGGGTATACGGTATTCCTTAAAATAATCCAGAAGGTATATGGCGTATCCACCGTACATCCTCCATTGCATCCCTGTCAGCAGCCTTTACTTTTCTTAGCATCACATAAAGTTATTATAAACAGTCTATTAAGAAACTACAATATGAATATGCACTAATTTACTTTTCTATATATACTTTGATCATATACAGGGTGTATCTGAAATGCTTCAACAAACTTAGAGGGATGATAGTACTCATGAAGACGAACAAAAAATGCAATGGAACATGGGGTCGAAAATGACATTTAAAAGATGAAAATCGAGAACATGCGTCTGGAAATGGACAAACTGAGACAAGAAAAAAACACTCCAGGGAATTATTTATTGCACAGAATAGGTACAACACAGCTCGTGATGTCCAGAGAAAACAAATATTTTACAACAATTGTCCAAGGTGTTGACCGCGGACATTATTACACAGAGTACATCTGCAGAGGAACGACTGACGGACACGCTCGAAGATTCCGGGAGTTTCCTGGATTTCTCCTGCAGCGGTAACAATACATGCTACTACTTCTTCTGGCATTTCTACTGGCGTCTCATAAATGAAGGATTTCATCTGTCTCCAAAAGAAGAAATCCAAAGGGTTAAGATCCGGCGAGCGTGGAGGCCAAGCAACAGGGCCACCATGTCCAATCCATCTTGCCAGATAAACTCCATCAAGTTGGTTACGCACGTCCACAGAAAAATGAGGTGGAGCACCATCGTGCATGTACCAAATTTGTTGCTGCATGCCAGCTTGTGTAGCAGAAAGCAAACCTGGTAGGATATTCCGCAGATGGGAAAAATGGAAGACGGAAAATTTGCATACGTGGATTCCTGCTCACAGATTTGTTTGGCTTTCTTCCAAGTTTTTGTTATCTCTTTGTGACCGGATATGCACAAAGTGAAAGGAAAACCAGCTTCGTGCTACTAGCCAGTTCTGCAGAAAAGTAGCATATGAGATTTCGATATTTTTATTAGTTTCGTGATTTTCACCCTTTAAATGTCATTTGCGACCCCATGTTCCATTGCATTTTTTATTCGTCTTGATGAGTACTATCATCCCTTTAAGTTTGTTGAAGCATTTTAGATACACCCTGTATATCTGTGCTGTGTTTGTGCGTGCATGTGTCAGGGTGAGATAAATAGTAGGAGCCTCCCCCCCCTACATTTTCTTGAGCACCCTCTATTGTTTACTTCTAGCTACAGCCCTGGTTAAAGAAATGAAACCAGCTGATTGTATTCTTTTTTCCCCATAAAAATGGCATTACTGACATGTTCCCCAATGTGACTTCTTTGTATGAATTTATAGTAACAATTCTGTTGTCTACAGCAGATTGCGAATTGGATTGAGTCGCGTGAATATAACAAAAACTGACTTGAGAAATAGACTGACAATCAAAAATTTAAGTAACTTAATTATGATTAATTTAGAAGGGGAAGTTTGAAAAGAATTTCCATTTAAAAAAGCATTTGATGGGTGATGTATGGCCAAATCTCTAGAGGATAAATCTTACAGAGTGGTGTACTGTTTGTATATTGTATAATTAAAAATAATACTCATTTATATAGAAATTTTGTATAAATAAAAGTTTTTTTCTTGGCTAAAGCTATTTTTATTTGGCTAGCAGTTATTGGCTGCAATTAGCCAAAAAGCTACAAATCTCTTTTTCCTAGATTAAACTATACTATATGTCTCATGTATTCCACTAGAGTTGTGCTCATGATTGACGTTCCATCTTGTGCTGCGAGTTTGTACACCTAGCCATATAAGAGTGAAAGAATGCTAGACTGGATGTCATCCGGATGGCTTAAATGGTAAAGCACTTGGTGCGCTATACCAAGAGATCCGGGATCGATCCCCGGTCTGGACATTTTTTTTCACTCTATTGGTTGTACGCTGTATAGTAAAAGTGATAATTAACATCCTTTGTATTTCATTAATTTACAGTGTAATTTGAGTTCAGCTGAAAAATTAATTAGTATATGAACTCAACTATTTCTCCTCAAGTTAAAAATTTTTTTTAAAGAACTTTTCTATGTAGGGTTTAGTTATAAGAATTTTACTTTATCCTTACAGTAGGGGTGCACAACCTTTATAAGAGAAGGGAAAGTCACAAAAATGACTGGGTTGTCAAGGGACAACATCCGATGCATAGACCAAATTTTGTTTTGGGTTGATGTGCAGCCTATAATCTCATAAAAACACCGATCTTGAAGGGGAAGGAGTTTAAGCCCCTATATTCACCTCCCTTCCCAGTCAGCATGCCCAATTCAATTGGCATGACAATATCAACAGATTAGTTTGTATACATAACAGAGATATAACTAGGGGTTTTTTCAAGGAGTAAAATATAGCTTTATTAAAAGTCAAAAACAAAGATAAATATAAAGTGGCCAGTGCAAAAAAAAAAAAAAAAAAAAAAAAAAAAAATCATGTACAAAATTACAAAATTGGGGGGGGGGGGGGACATATACTATTCTAAATATTGTACTTTTAACATATTCAGCCATAAAATGTGGATATCATGTTAAAGAACAGAAATTGATCAATTTTAATAATAAATATAATTTTTCATAGTATACTATGCACTACATTATTTTAGAGATTTAAGTTTAGTGCATTGAATTTTTATTTTTCCAGCAATTCAAGGACACATAGGGTAAAGGTTGGGTTATAACTATATAACAATCTTTCGCGTTTAAATTTTTAAACTGCGATATGTATATTATTTAAATAAAAATTTCCATTAAATATAGTAAAAAAAAAAAAAATTATAGTTTTTCATATTCTGTTTTTGAAATATCACACACTTTAAATATAATAAATTGGTATAAATTGTTTTTTAAGTATAAAATAAGCTACAAAAAGTATATACATCTTTATAAACTTAGAATTTTTATTATTTTTATAAATGGTACTTTTTAGTTTGTAAGGGTATACCAAAAATCAAAATAAATAATTTTTGTTTAAATGTAATCATGGAAATAATTCTCTTATTAACTAGAAGATGGAAGTTAATGTTGTGTGTAATAGAGATTAAAAGACGGAATATTCCTTAAAGTATGTGTACTAAAATCTAGAATTTCATGCAATAATAATGATCAGAAAATGATGGAAATAACCATAATCATACAAAGAAAAAAATTATTTTTATACGGGAAAAGGCAAAATTTGGTATTAGAAGGACCAGTTTGAGCCACATTTCTATTGAAAGTCATTCTTGCAATATGGAAATTGTGTGTAAAAATATTTTAAAATCTTGCTTAAGAAAAAAAAAAATCTTTACATTCTTTAAATTTAAATTGTGCAAATAGGAATTGCGAATTTCTATTCCCAGCTAAGTATTAGAAAGAAGCCTTTATAAATATATTATGTTAAAAAGTGTAGGTTATTTTTATAAAATGTGTTATTAAATGATGTTGAAATATGTTCGACATAGATTATTCAATATTAATTAAAAATACAGATTAAAAATAGTGTCCCTTGTATATTGAATGTCATTTTCTCTGTAATCAGAAAAAAAAAAACTATTAATTCTATTAATTACTACCAAACTTTTCTGAAAAGTTTAAACAAATATTGACGTATTTTTATAATATTCAGCCGCAGCAGGAGTGGTGCCCTGACACAAGGCGCTGAATTTGACAAGCACTTAAATGCACCGTCAGCTATCAGTACCGATAAACCTATCTTTAACAGAAAAACTAACATCTTTTTTTTCAAAACACTGTATAAAATTGCTATGTTGTACTTCAAAATTTTGATAAGTGAGATAAAAATTATTAGTACAATTTTGGTCATTTAATTTTTTTTAAAGTGTTTTTTGAAATAAATCTTATTTTCTGAAATAAGCATAAAATTTAATATTAAACAATGATAAAATATTTCAAATTTAATTAACAATACAATATCAAAATATTCGCACTTTTCACGAGTGTACCAGAATTTGGGGGGGGGGGGGGGGGCTTAGAGTGCTGAAGCTGTCTCTCCGAAAAATAAAGGCTTGGATACCGTAATGCAATGCTCATATATTATATTGTCTCTTTCACTGCAAACAGTATGTAAAACACTTAATTATTATCATTATTACATTAAATAGAATTTATTCTGTGCAGAACTAAATATGTGGAAATTTCTTTACAAATTTGTGTGCAAAAATTGTGAAATCATTAAAAGTGATTTTCATTTTTCAATATACACTTAAATGTAAAATTTTACACACATATATGCTTATTTAAATGATGTTAAAGTAAATAGAGATTTTTTGCTTCAATATATACTGATTAATATTTATTTTATAATATACAAAGTTTAACATGGCAGGAGAAAGTATGAATTAAATTGAGTAGAAATTCAAACTATGACAACCTGTTTCTCGTGCAATCTTCAAAAGTTTTTTACAAATCAAAATTGGGATTTTCAGTCACTTTTACACTAATGCGAACTGATATTGTCCCTAAAACTTTTTTTGCTTACAAAGCAGGTAAGACACCTACTGTGTAATTAGCTTTAAATGACTTCTTTACTTCTGCTTTTGAGGGTAAAAAAGATTGGGATTACGGCAATCCCTACCCCGTATTTTACGTAGGTTTTTTTTCTTGGGATTACCATTATCCCACTGTAAGCAAAAGGTTAAACCAGGGATCTCATAACCAGTAGTCAATAATGTTAGCATGGAGCAAAAAGTGAAGCCAAAAATAGAACATTACTGATCGTTACAAAATTTTTTATGAAGAATAACTTCATGAATTTCAAAAAATGGAAACTTATTTTTAAAATAACAACAAAGCATGATTCACTAATTATGCAATTTTTTCCCCCGAGACCGATAGACAAAATTCACATTTTTTTATTCTTTGCCATGAGTGATTGACAAAATTCACGATTTTTAACAACGACCGATTGCTGAATATCGTGATATTTTGATATTGAGATTGACAAAATTTGCAATTTTTTTCAATGACCAAGTGATGAAATTAGAGATTTCTTCCCTTGCGACAAATTGATGAAATTCACAATTTTTTCATGCCCAATCAATGAAATTTATGATTTTTTCTGTGCCCAATTGACAAAATTCTGAATTTTTTTTTCTGCAACCAATAGACAGAATTTGCAATGTTTTCCCTGAGCGTTTGATGAAATTCGCAATTATCTTTTTTGAATGATTGATGAACATTGTAATTTTTACCCATGAGTGATTGGTGAATTTCGCAATATTTTTTTCATGATTGATTGACAAAATTTCCAATTTTTTTCCAAAGACCAATTGACGAAATTCATGATTTTTTCTTGATATAGATTGGTAAAATTCTTGATTTTTTTTTCTTGCAACAAATTGATGAAATTAATTTTTTATCCCAAGACAAATTGATGAAACTTGCAATTTTTCCATGCCCAATCTATAAAATTCATTTTTTTTTCTGTGACGAATGAACGGTGACGAAATTTTCCCATGCCTGATTCATGAAATTGATGATTTTTCCATGCTGATTGACGAAATTCATAATTTTTCCACACCAGACGACAAGATTTCATTTTGCCATGCCCGATCAACGAAATTCGTAATTTTTCCATGCCGATTGATGAAATTCTTGATTTTCTTTTGTGACCTATTGACAAAATTAGTGATTTTTTCCATGACTGATTGATGAAATTTGTGATTTTTTTTGGCATCTGCTTGCTTAAAATTTGCAATTTTTGCTCCTCTACCTCCAAATTCACAACTGCGGAATTTCCAATGTTTGGTTTCAATTTTTCCATGCTCAATCAACAAAATTCATGTATTTTTCTGCAAATTATGCAGAAAATTAGCGATTTTTTTTGCACGAGCAATTGACGAAATTTGCTACTTCTAGAGATGGTAGTATCTATGGTCTCTGCAGGTTAAAGGTTGTGCTTCCCTACCTTACAGAATCTCGCACAATTATAAAAAAAATTAACTAAAGGACTAAAAACTAATTTATTTGAGTCAGTTTCACTTTTAATGTAGTGCAATTTTAAAAAGTAAATTTGCCGTAAGGAAATAATGGTCATCATAGAAATTATGATGCAAAGTTCTCTTATTCCTGTATCAATTTCATTTACAATGTGGTGTAATTTTTAAAAGTAAAATGTGCCCTGAAGAAATTAATGATCATCATAGGAACAATGATGCAAAGTTCTCCTGTATCAGTTTCATTCATAATGTAGTGTAATTTCTAAAAGTAAAATGTGCCCTAAAGAAAATAATGATTATGATAGAAAAGATCTCTGTTCATTGCTTCAACAAACCTAAACAACATAGGTTTACTTATAAAGTTGGAAAGGATTTCAAAAATAATACATGCCAACTTTTTTCTCTTGTTTAAAATGCTATCACAGCTAGTACTAATTTTTGATATTTTCTTATACTAATATATATATGTTAAGATATAAATGTGTTGAATAATAACTGAAAGAAACTATATTTAAAAAAAAAAATAATAATACAATACATTCATTTATACCAAATATTTATTAAATTATATTAAACTTGAAATGAAAATCAATGTCGGCTTTACTTTTAACTCATTTTGCAAATCTACATATATCTGCAGAAAACTGTGTGAATACTCTCAATTTTTCTCATGTTTGATTGTTTCCTCCAGAAACTTTCAAAATTATAATCAATACTAGTGCACTGAACAAATATTTGGGGGTTTAAAGTAAAACCTCTCCCATATAAATTTAACACAAGTAAGATAAACACAAACCCTTGTTGCAGTGAATAAATGTGTAAAATATAATAAATTAAAGAAAAGCAAACTTGTAAAAAAAAAAAAAAAAAAAAAAAAAAATAGCATAAAATTGTTTTAAAACCTCACAAAAAAAACCTTACAGGGCACTAGCATTTTTCAAAAATTTAGGAATTTTTCTCCAAAATTTTAAGGAAAATTTTAGGGGCAATTGAAGATATTTTTATGCTAGTCAGGTGCAGGTTGGTACACTGCTGAACAATGTTCCCATATTTTTTAATCAAATTCCATTAATTTTGTTTAAAATAAACCAATTTAAAATACATACTTTTCACACATTTCATTAAAAAGAGAAATAATGTTATAAACCAAGATATTTTAATTCAATATCAAAGTTTGTTTTTAATTTAGATGCATAGAAAATAAAAATGGGCTAGGAAAAAAAAGTTATTTTTGTTATTTGCAACCATTCTAATTTGGTGCATATTAAATATTGTCAAAACTTTAGCTTTAATTATAACTTAATTCATTTTACCATATTTTAGCTATTTGCTTAAATACCAAGATTTTCCCATTTTAAACACAATACATTGTAATTATATGCAGAAAAATATGAAATAAAATAAATATTACTCTTGTATTTGATGATCACATGGAAACTTATTTTCTATCATATCAGTTATTATTATAACATAAAAATTTATCTGTTATTAAAAACAACTTGAATGTTACATTTTGTAATATCCAAATTATTTCTGGGAGAAAAAAAATTTATGTCTGTTTGGGCAAAATAATTGAAATATATTCTGAAATATTAGCCCATTGCTCAACTAGCCTCTGAGCAACTGGACCTGATGAGCGTGAGACCCTACTATTAACATGTTTCAATAGAAATTGTGGAGTCTCTTGTGTTATTTCTTCCATACATTTGAAATCTTCCCAGAGTACAGCACTGTTTTTTAAGAAAAAGTATATGCCATTAGCAAATTCATTGAAATTAATGTCCAATGCATTCAGAAAAGTTTTAAATGTGTTATTTACTACAGGAAATTGCATGAACTGATAGGTGTATTATTGCCAATTTCCCCAGAAAAAATTTTCACAACACTTTTGTTTACATTAGATAGGCATATAATTTTACTTAATGGAATGTCAAAGGCAGACACAGCATTTAAAAGTTCTTTCAAAATTATGTCGGCTATAGCATGTCCAAGAAGAAATACTCTCTTTAGGTATCTGCAAGTCACTAAATTAAACTCCTTTGACCATAATCTTGCATATATATATCTAATTGCCATTTCGTCTGAACATTAGTGCTTTCATTAAATGCTAATGGCAGGTTAATTGCAGGTGAGCTGTCAGCAATATCTTTAATCAAACATTCTTCAAAATATTTTCAAAATTCAGTGTTTTAAGTCATTGGCCACTTTCTTCTCCTTAAGCTGCATTGTTGATACAATAGTGGAATCAGGAAACATTTCTTTTCTCAATTCAAGCACGTCAGTTACATGATTTAAATGAAAAGTTTTCGTCAGCCATATGCAACGTTCATAAAGTTTCGACTTTTCCAGCAATTCACATGTGATTGAGCTTAACTGGAATGAAGCTCTTCCTCTCTCTTTCGGACGTTCTCGGTGAACCTAGAGAACAAGAGGAAGGAGGAGCTAAATTAAGCTTGACTGTGATTGGAAGAAAAATTCTGACGTTAGAAATGACAGTTATTTTCAACCAAACAAAGCAAAAGAAAATGGTGTGCTTTGGCGATCTCGAAATACCTTGAAGCGATTTACGGAGTTTGAAAACTAAAAAAATATATTTTTAGGAACAAGAAGGGACTTTTAGTAGAATTTTAAGAATTTTAGAGGGTAAAATAATAGTTAGAAAATTTAGGAATTTTATGGGGAATGCTAGCCCTGACCCTATCAATGAAGAGGGGGAGGGGGATAAAGAATGAGCCAGTAGCAATGGCAACACATGCACTTAGCTGATCCTTTTTTTTTTTTTTTTTTTTTTTTTTTTCCCCAGAATTCTTGAAACAGTTTTAAGTGTATTATCTGGCTGCAAGTTAGATTTCCTTTGACTGGGTATTTTGCTTTACATTAGTTATTACACATCATGTATTTAATAAGCAAATAAAGCAAATAAAATAAAATAAAAAGATAAACAGTAAAAAAAAAAAAAAAATGTGCAGATATAAAACAACAGAATTATTCTTTAATAAGGATTTAAAACACCTCCAAGATGAAAAATCCTGGCTGCACCACTATTATCAAATAAACTAGTCAAAGAGAAATAGTTTAGTCATTCAATGTCGTGTTTCCTAAAAGCTGAAAAAATATATTCTATTCGACTGAAAGAATTCATAGAGCTCTTTCCCTTCCCAGCCATAAATTTTGTCAACTGATAGTGATAAGGGGTGTTGGACTTCATGTATTGTAAAATTTTCACATAAATATGTATGCAGTATTCTTTAAAAGAATCTTTATTGTATGTTAAAAAAAATCAGAATTTTTTTAGAAATTGAGCAAGACATTTAATTTATTTCTCTATTAAAGAATTTCAATACTTTTAGGAGTCAAATTAGATACAAATTTATATAAACTTTGGAAATTTTTTAATAATATTCTAAATTGTAGTAAATCTAGTCTCAGGAATTTAGTCAACAATATTAGAATTTGAAATTGTATAATAAGCTTACATAAATCATAGCTTTTTAGTCTTCTGAAAGCAACTTACTACCACATAAAATGACTATAAGTTTGTAGATTTTTTATGTATATTTTCAATTTCTTAATCATACAAACTAAAGTTAAATTTTGTTACAAAAAGTATACTTACTTTACTCAAGCTAGGACTCATTTCAGACACTAAATATTTAAGAACTTTATCAGTATAAGATGAAGTAAATTTTGAAAGCTCCTGGACAGGACCATCATCTTCATCATCTTGTATCAAAGTGGTCACATCCTTCCATGTAAAATTGCTTTCAGGATTCAGTTCATCAACTACTCGATCTAAATGTAAATAGACATAACAGTTTAAATGCATTGTAAGTTAAAAAATGAAGAAAAAAAAGCATGTCTACCTTATTTTGGAATTTTTCAGGGTCACCAAAGGAGAGTTCACATTAAGATTAATTTTTATGACAGCTTGAAAATATATTTATTCTTTTGAGGATGGCTGTAAGAATAATCTATAAAGGCTACACTGAAATTTCTCTTTTTCTGAATATTTTGTAACAGCTTTTCTTTATTTATTACTGTTGTAATTTGATTCGATTCCAACTTCAAATTATTTTTTATTGACAGAGATTTTAGTGACAGGTTAGGTGTTTAATATAATAGGTATATTAATTATTAAATTATGAAGGTATACATTGAAACAACTGTAAATTAGAGAAACGAAATAAATGCAGTATTGTAGGGCTGGCAAATGAAACAGAATTCCACAGCACTAAATACTTTAAGGTAGATCGGGACACAAAAATCTTTATCTATTTATTACTTAAAAATACTTTAAAATTTTTAGAATAAAATAAAACAAACCACAAAATACAACAATTAGATCAAAAGACATAATTGTTTTTTTATGTTATACTCTGTGTAGTTGCCACATTTTCTTCAAAGATTTAAATTCATTTATCTCAAGAATGTATTTTTTCAAGGTTTGTCACATTTAAATTGATATTTATATCTAAATTTCCAGGAATGATAAAGCTAAGAAAATTTGTACAGTGTTTTAAAACTATATATTCTTTAAATTGCCTTTGGAATTGTTTTGAGAAAAAATTATGACAATATGACTCTTTCAGTAAAAACTATTTAAAAAAAGGTCCTTTCTTTTCTGGACTTGCCTGCCCAGAGCCCAGACCTGAATCCAATCGAAAACCTCTGGGAAAAGTTGGATCATTGAATTCAAGGGTGTGACAACCGTCCAAAATCAGTGAAGAAACTTGCCTTTCTTCTCCAAGCTGAATGGAAAAAAATACCATTAGCTGTCATAGAAGGACTTGTAGAAAGCATGCCCAGGAGGGTTGTGGCTGCAATTGCTTCTCGTGGAGACTCTTCTAATTATTGAATGTGAATAAATGTTTTTCTTTTCGATCACAGGTGTCTAAATACTTATTAGTAGATAGTGTATAAGACATTGGCATTGCGGAAATGCAAAAGTTTTGTCTCTTTTTTTTTTCTCATTCAGGATTATAACATATTGAAATTTGGATTTGGTATCTTATTTTGCTGTGGAATGAAAACCTCAATGATTGTGCATGAAAGGGCACGTGAGAAATACACACTAAATGCTAAAATAAATTTGGATCACATTTTTCCCCCAGTAAAATGAATGCTGAATTCTCATCCTAAGATTGAATTTCTGCTTTTATATAAATAAAAAATAATTAAATAAAAGGATGGATATCTGTTGCTCAATATAACAGTTGCAATTTTAACAACTTAAAACAACTAAATTATAAAAAAAATCTGAACAATTATAAAACTTTCTATCATAAAAGAAGTTTTCTTTTTTACTCTTTCATTTGCAGCATGTGACTTAGCCTGGATAAGGATTCATTCATATGAAATGTTTTACATGTTCCATACTATTACAGTACATTTCAAATCTTCTAATAATTATGTTATTTTTAATATAACTGGTTAAAACTACTTGTATTCTATTATTGTCCAATTAAAAGAGAAATCATAAATTTGCAATTAGTAATCCATCATTAGGAATAAAAAAAAAGTTTAGGTAAAAATTTCATGAACTCATTCACAATTCACTCTCAATCATAAAAGTATTCTTTAAAACTCTGTAAAACACATTTCTGAGTTTTAAATTAGTGCAACAAGTTTTAATAATGAAACTTCACAATAGTTATCTTTTAATTTATTGTGCCGTACAAATATTTAATATTTATGAAAGAAACATTAATGCTAATTCAGTAAGAAATTATATAACAAATTATATAAAATAGTATTAGAGAGAATTAAAATAAAAATGTATTTATTCATCATATATCTATTATTTTTTAATAACACTAGTGTTTTTTTTTTTTCCTTGCCAGGAGTAGTTGCATAAATGTAAATTCAAGAATCTTTCTTTCAAAAATATTAGACTTCAGTGAAAAAGAAAATAATAATATTAATGAGATAATAAAACATTTTTTTTTCCTAAATTTGTCATGGTTTCTAAAAATCTTTTCCTTTATGATTAGATGCCTAGTAAAACACATTATCTGAATTTAGCATTTATCTACAATAATTTCAGGAAGGAATTTCTAAAACATATTGCCTATTGAAATGAAATTTACTACTTATCCTATCAATATTTACAGAACACTAGAGGGTTGGGGGTTTTTTCTTATTCTACTTTTTTTACCACCCCAACCTCTGTTTGTACTCCCCGTTGAGCATACCTCAGAAAAAAAAAAAGGCAGAACCTGGTAGAGGTGGGTTTTTTAGCATTTTTGACTGATTTAAAGAAGACAGTACTTGTTTTTTTAAGTGCAGCATAGATTAAAAAAATTTTTTAAACAAAATTAAAAGCATTTTTGGAAAGCTAAATAATTAAGCTATGATTGAGCTTTTACCAAATTTAAAAATGTCAAGCAGATTTTTTGCGATGACACTCAACATGAATATTTATTTAATAAACCTAAAATGATGCACTCATATATTAAATTAAAAAATATATATAAAACTTGAAAATGGCATGCATAATATAAATGTGCAGGTTTTGAAAGCTGAATAAAAAACAAAATTTGAGCAAAATGCCAAAAAATGACACTTCTAAATTTCTTCCATTCAAATAACATTAGTTGCACTATCTCAGAAGGTTAGTGAAGTGGACCCTTAAACCCCTTTGCAATGAGTATCATGTACACATGACATATAGGGTGCCTACAATCCTCAATTTTTCATACAGTATTTTCAAATAAGAATTTTCAATTTATTAAATCACAGAAATTTTCTGCAATTAAATTAGGTAAAGATTTCTATTTGGAAATACTGGTGATAAAAGATTGAAAATTGCATATGTGATGCTCATTGTAAAGAGTTTAACAGAGCAGTTAGATGGAGAAACACTAATTGCTGCACCTGTATCCATGTGCAAGTCAAAAATATAGTTGACAAACAAATATAAAATATTTAGCTGCAGCTGTTGTTGCACAGATTTCCATTATTAATAAACAAACTTATCTGTCTTTCAAATCTGAAAATACTATAGACTTCTTTCGTTGGATACATATCATTTTTATTAACAAAGAAGTCAATGTAAAATCTATTTCTTGTTAAAATTTCTTTATTAAACTGAAAAGTACATTTCATTTTATAACTGCTGCTTACGTTAGATTTAATTAGATACCAAAATGTTTAATAATAAAAGTAAGAAAAAAGTAATATACAAATTAGAAGACATTTGTGTGAACTAGCTACCTTCACCATTAACAATATACATTAGCAGACTTTATCCCATTTAGTGAAAAGAAAATAAATATTTTAAGTTATATTTTAATTAAATTACATAATTAATAATTAAATATTTTAATAATAATTAAATAGTAAATTTCATTACCTGACATCCCTTGTTTGTTAACTTGTCTATCATATATACGTTTTTCTAAGCTGTTGTCTGTGACTAACCGATAGATATAACACTGTTTCTTTTGCCCATAGCGGTAAATGCGGCAAACAGCCTGAAATTTACAAACAACTTCAATGATAGTCATTTTCAAAATTTAAAAATCAATCAATAAAATAAATATAATCTTGAATGTAAAACAAGTAATATTGAGAAAAAATGAATTAAAAGACAACTGAGGTAACTAGTGTTAAATTGGCCCTGAGACCAATCAGAGAAAATTAAATATAGAGTTGGTTTCATTAAAAATATAAATACAGTAGGACCTCAATTATCCAAACCTCGATTAACCCTAACTCTCTGTTAACTGAAGTCTGTTTCTTCTGCACTTTTTTTTTTCACTTTCTACTATCATCCAAAATTTTCTCTTAACAAACATGCATTTTTAAAGCTTTTTTTTTCTCACATTCTCTTTGTATGCAAGCCGTCCTTTCCAAACTTGGAGTGCAGATAAATATTTTGGAATTCTTTTTTTTAGAATTCCTTCTTGCAAGCTCAATTCTCGGTATGAGTGTACTCTTCCCTACTTTCAAATGTCCCTGTTCTAAACAAAAACACACCCGATTTTGAAATTTGGAAGGTCATACTGCCGAGTCTCAGAACAATCGAATGTTATTGCACCGTCTGATTGTAAGCAAGTACAAAGAACCTAACCTCTTTTGTCATCTCAAGAACAGAGAAATTTTCATTGCATTGCAGCAGAATTTGAAAAGGGTGAGGAGTCACTTTGTGTCACTTATCCTTTGTGGACAATTCTATTCCAGAAAAAGGAAAAGGAAGAAAGGAAGGAAAAACCTGTTTGCTATTCTCTTTCTACCCCTACTAGGACGATCTTTTAGGTATGGCCAGAATTCCTGTTTGTTCTCTTTTTCTGCTGCTACATTTCCGATCAGAATTTTCTTGAGTGCTATCAGTGAAGTTGGCAGTTTTGACTTGTCGGGGGATCTGATAGAGCTTACGCATTGTTTTTCTTATTTTTTTATACTCAAGTTTTCTTTTTTATCATGGCTTCCATTAAGAGAAAAAGAATCATATTAACCATACAGGAAAAATATGATATTGTTACGCGACTAGAATTGGGAGAAGCGGTGACAAAACTTGCAAAGGAGTTTCACGTTGGCGTGTCAACTGTCAGTGAGATGAAAAGGAACTCGAAAAAATTAAGAAGTGTTTCACAGAATTTGATGTCGGGAAAGACGCCAAATTCCAAAAAACAATGAAATTAGCTAATCATACAGATTTAGATGCGGTTTGGTACAAATGGTTTGTGCAGAGAAGATGTGAAGGAATACCCCTATCTGGGCCAATGATTCAAGAAAAAGCTTTGATTCTCAACTCGAAGCTTGGTGGTTCTGATGACTTCAAAGCCAATAGTGGCTGGCTAGAAAAATTCAAAATTCGCCATGGTATAAGACAACTCAATATCAAGGGTGAAAGAATGTCGGGAAATGTTGCAGCAGTTTATTCATTTGTCGCAAAAATCGAAAAATTGATTAAAGATGAGAATTTAACCCCAGATCAAATTTACAACTGCGACGAAACCGGAGTATATTGGAAGGCCCTTCCTGAAAAAACTTTAGCTGCGGTAAATGAAACTTCTGCTCCCAGAAGAAAAAGAATGAAAGATTGGATTAGCCTGTTCCAATGCATCGAGTTCCCACAAGCTTGAACTAGCTGTTGTTGGGAAAAGTAAGAATCCAAGATGTCTTAAGAATGTAAACAAATCTGCTCTTCCTGTACACTATTTAAATCAAAGAAATGTTTGGATGGATTCCAATTTGTTTTCGAAGTGGTTTTTTGATATTTTTGTGCCTGCAATAAAATCTTCGTAAGAAAAAGTACATTTGAATAAAGCGCTTTTGTTATTGGACAACTGTCCAGCTCATCCTGAAGATAACTCTCTAAAATCTGGAAATATCCGGTGTTTATTTCTGCCCTGAATACAACGTCTCTGCTGCATCCTATGGATTAGGGCGTCATGGAGTCTTTAAAATGGCGTTACTGAAAGAAATTAATCAGACAATTACTTTTTGATGGAGATTCTGAATCTGGTGCAGTTTTAATAATTGAGTTTTGGAAAACTGTCAACATCAAAGACTGCATTTATATGATCAGTGACGCGTGGGAATCTATGCCGCAATCGACACTAAGACGAAGTTGGCGAAAACTTTTGCCGAATTTTTCAATTGGCGCAGATGAAAATGCTACAGACATTGTGAAAGATAGTGTTACTACTGAGTTTTCAAGCCTTTTTAGCCCAATGAAAGGTTTTGAAAATTGTGGGGATAAAGAAATCACAGATTGGAGATTTTACATTTGTGACATGGAAGATGGAGGCTTCCAGTTGCTCAATGATGAGGAATTAATAGCAGAAGTCCAAAATTCTCCAGAAGAAGAAGATGATGATGATGAAGATGAGAATGATTCTGGAGTAAATCAGATCAGTAACAATGATGCTTTTGAGTGTTATTCAAAAGGCCTTGTTTGGTTGGAGCAACAGGAACAGTGTGATTCCTCTGAACTTATGCTTTTAAGAAAACTTTGGGATAGAGCTGCACGGCAAAGGATGGCCAATTTACACCAAATGAAGCTTGCATTTAAACCATTGTAAGTCTTTGTTTCAGAAATAAATTTATTTTCATTTATAATTTTAATTTATTTAACAGTTAAAATAAGTCATAATAACAGTTCAATGACGATACTACATATTAAACTAGATGATTATTGATGAATTCTCGATTATCCGAAGTAGGTTCAGTCCCAATTACTTCAGATAATAGAGGTCCTACTGTATGTAAAATTTTAGATATTTAGTAACTCTACTCAGTAGAGCTAAAGAACATGAAATAAAAAAAATAAAAAGCATGTAAATGTTATGAAACGTAAAATGTTAAAAATATCTTGATGACATAATTTGTTTAATAACAGAAAAAATTTAAAAAATGAAATACCTGTGCATCATGACATGGGTTCCAAGATGCATCCATCACAACAATACGATTAGCACCCACTAAATTTATACCAAGACAACCAGCTCGAGTAGACAATAAAAAAAGTGATACATTATCATTTCGGTTGAATTCATTTATCAATTTTTCTCTCTCCTGGGCTGAAGTGCTTCCATCAAGACCTGAAACACAAAGTATGGATGAGTGAGTGCATTACACCAAAAGCAACCTTATGAGTATTAAAGTCAATGAAAATAGAGCATGTTACTCACGGAAATAGTTCTTATTACGAGACCAGGTTTCTATCACTATCTGCTCAGGTTGATCTGGTTTTCTAGGAACTTGAATCTTACTTAAAAATTGCTCTAATAGATCAAGGGTTGAAAGAGACTGGCTAAACACCAAAAGCTTGTCTCCCATTTGTAAGGTTTCAGCAATTATAACAAACAGCACCATCATCTTGTGACTATTTTCTAAAACACCTAATACATAGTCTTTCATTATTGGTACAGCCTAAAAATAATTAAAGGAAGAGAAAATCCATATAGATCTATAAATTGTTCCTTAAAAATTCAATTAAACAATTATCAATTAAAAAACCATTAGCTACTTAAAGCTGTTCTCAAATCCAAAGGAGCAACTTTCTGACAAATATCTGAATAATTTTTGTTTAGAAATGCATAAATTGGCAGGTGTTCCTTATTCAGAAACTATGTAACTGAATTGTGTTTTCCATTTTTTGGTAAAAAAAGAAAATTTAATCTTTCAGAAGATATTTTCAAAGTCGGCGCATTGAACTGAATTTCAGGACGAGCATGCCATACAGGAGAAAAACCTGTCATCATGCAACAAGAATCACTTATAACTCAATAAATAATTTATTCATGAAAAAATGGAAAACACTATTCGATTCCAAATCGTTTCAACAGTCAGGTCTGCCAATCTCATGATTTTATGTCAGAATTATGTGTCAAAGTTTCACGTTGTTGAGCAAGGAATTTGAGAACCACTTTAAATATTGTGTTCAGAATTTAAAAAATCAAAGTTACAAAAAATTTTTAAGGGAATGCCAATATTTCAAAATACTGTAAGAAGAAATAAAATGAGCATTTACAACACTTAAATGTGAAATAGTATGTATTCTTGCATTTAAATAATGAATACAGAGACAGAAGAAAATATTGCTATATGGATATCGCATATATAAATATTGTAACACAAACAAACATTTTTCATTCCATTATGAGTATTTATAAACATTTTTTAAAACTTTACCCATTTCAGACGGCCAAAGTGCATACGGAGAGACAAATTCGGTCATGTGTGCTAAAAGTCCCTCAGGACTTGGGTTTGGTGGTTGTAGAACCTAGTTTTATCCATTTCAGACATACAACTGCTCAGATGTTTCAGAAAAGTGATGAAATAGACAAACGATGCAAGAAAAGGGCCTAAATAGTGACTAAAAAGGGATAAGTAGTGACATCGCTTTTCTTCAGTTACAGCTTTATTGTTATTTTCTAACCTTCTTTGCTCATTTAAATAGCTGTGGTAGCTTTAGTAAGCACTTTGAAGTAGTGCAAGTATTGATCTTGTGATAAGCACAAGATCAATACTGCTGGTTGTATAATGCTCAATACTACATTGCTGGTTGGTTTGCTATTGTCATCTTTTGCACACTAAGCAGACTGGAATTTCTATTTAATGTGGAATCCAAGCCACAACTGAGATTGGAATTTGATATCTCTTGACTGCTAACCTCTTGAGCTCTAACCACTAAACAAGCAGTTGGGAAACTTTAATAGTTAAATAAATAAAATTATTTGAGATTGTACTCCTGTGAGCACTTTACTTGAAAACTGTCCCTCAACATAGCCGTTGCTATCAGAAAAAAAACTACAATAACTTTGTTTACTAAGGAATACTTGTAAATAAGCAGCTTTATTCTGCAAAGGCTGAAAGTATGGTTCATTCAATTTAACATGAACTAATTAAGATACAGATTTGGCACCCCTGGCAGTGGAAAAGGAACTAAAAGATTTTCAGTGTGTGCCCAGCATGCCTGCTATATGGTGCCATAGGCAGAAGGGACATGTGCGGGAGTTTTGTTAGAAAGGGGTTTGCTTAGAACAGGGTGCACCCCCTGTGATAGTAAGTGGTTGGTTGGTTGGTTGATTGATTGGGGTTTTATGGCACAAAGTCCCTTTAGGGACATGCTGCACCAAAAAAAAGGATTAAAATAAGAACGTCAAGTTGAAATATAAAAACGATTTAAACTTTGTCATAAAAACAAGATGAATGAAAACAATATTTAAATGAAAAGAGTGATATGGTGATAAATGTATAATTAAAATTATTCAATGAAAATATAACACAATGTCTAAAAGAAAATAAACAGAAGTTTTCACAATTAAAATATAAACAATGTCTAAACTAACATTTGGTAAAATGTTCAAAGTTTCGAGCAAAAATATATTTAAAATCACGTAGGCTCGAATACCTCAAAAACAGTATTATCATCCTCATTTGTGTCAGAACTGTAAGACTCTGAATCCATAGCTTCCTCTTCATAGTGCAGCAACTGTTTTGAATCTTTTTTTTTAAGGAGCGATGCACCAAAACAGGCTTTCTTGTTTCTTCCCTTCACAGTTTTCCACTGTGAAGAAGCTGGGGTTGAGGTTTTCTTTCTCTCTTTCTGTGCACATGATTTTGGATTTGTACTTTGTGTAGGAGAAACAGGTCTTCCCAATTTGTTTGGAGATAAAATAGAAGTTTGACCTGACCCATGTTTGTTGTACTGTTTAGATGGATACTGAGAATATTCTATTTTCACAGGTTCTGATGATGGTGGCAAAAGTTGCAGTGCAGGCAGCGGTCTTATTTTAGCTGAACAATACATACTACGGGTTTTTTTCTTTATAGTGTTAGTTAGTGTAAGCGAAGACTCATTTGGTGGTAATGAGAAATCAGTTTAGGTGCTTATATGTCTTATGGATTTTGATTGTCGCTTGAGTAAACTAGAATAAGAAACCCCTATAGATGGTGTTCTGGATTCAACAAGTTTTCGTGCTTCAGGATAAGAAAGTTTTTGAGTGATTTTGAAAGCAAGAATTTCTTTCTCACGAATCCAGTTTGGGCAAGAGCGTGAGTAGGCTGTATGGTCACCCTTACAGTTTGTACAACATTCAGGCTTTTTGCATGACTTACCATCGTGGCTGACTTCTGCACAACGTGTGCAGGTAACAGAACCATGACAGGTAGTAGTAGTATGACCATAACGCTGACATTTAAAACAACGGAGCAGATTAGGAATATAAGGTCGGACAGGACAGCTCAGGTACGCAGCTTTAATTCTAGTTGGCAAAGTAGGGCTATTGAAAGTCAGAATGATGTGCTTTATGGGAAGCACTTGCCCATTCCGACAGATAGTAATACGGCGTGCATCTATGACATTTTCATCTTTTTAATTTTGTAGAAGTTCGTCTTTTGTAGAGAGTAAAAGATCTGGTTCTGATATTACACCACGACTTGTGTTTAGAGTTTGATGGGCCTGAACAGAAACAGAAAAAGAGCCTATTTCTTTGCGATTTGAGAGAAATCTTGAGTGTTTGTCTGAAAAGACCTCAACAAGTAAATCTCCAGATTATAGCTTTTTAAGTGAATAACCGTCTCCGAATACAGATTGAAACGTTTTTGCAATACGAAAAGGAGAAGTTTTCTTAAAAGAACTATCAGAGAGACTATCAGTGCATTTAATTACAAAAAAAGTGTGAAGGTATTGTTCTGTACAGATTGTTGCTTTCCACATGGGAGAGAAAATGAAGAAAGTGTACTAGTACTTCCATCCATATTAGAGAGAGATAAAAATTCAGACTCCGGCCGCACCACCCACTACCGAGCCCAACAAGGGGATGCACAATCGTGCACTAGTGCTAACCAGGGCCCATATGCTCACAAGACACACCTATTTCAGTCTCCACCATTAACAAGATGACTAGTATGTGCTCGCTCACTTGATCCCCAGCCAGTGACAAGTCCGCTGATCAGCCAATTGATGCATACAGGGCCAATTTGCACCTCCCGTCTACCTGAAGCAGAGGCCAAAGCAGTGTGTAGGTTTCCCTCAACTGCCAGGATCCCCCTTGTGGTTTACAATTCTCCATAAGTCGATATAAACAGGATGATATCGGCTTATGCAGAATCGCCCTCACCTCAGAAGAGGAAACCACAATAAGAGTGAAACAAAGAAGAAAGATTAGATAAGAGAAAGGAGAGGAAAAAAAGAAAAGAGGACGATTGCTCAGGTGCCCGGGGTTGCGAAGCCCGTGAATACCTAAAGAAGGTATCCCCCTGGGGGGGGGAGGGGGGTGACAGTAAGTGGAACTAAAAGAGTTTGCACGTAATATTAGTACAGTTCAAATGAAAACTTTTCTAATATTCTTCCAAGGTTTCCAAGGAACTAAATAAACTTTGGTATAATTTTTTCAGCCCTGGGTTACCACCATTTATGAATATTAATCTCCAGAGAAGGGGGATTTATTTTCTTGTGTTCGATGGGCTCAATTTCAATGGAAATTGGTTCATTTAACTTAACATGAACTAATTAAGATATAAATTTGACACACCCCGGCAGTGGAAAGTGGAACAAAGATTTTCAGTGCATGTGTTGCATACTTGCTACATGGTGCCATTAGAGCTACTAAATATATAGGCTGACTCGTCAGGCATTTCTATTCCCGCTGGACTGGTTCACGTAATGTGTTTCAATGGCATTGAATTAGTTTCTGTCTATTTTTTAACTCTAAAGGTTTAATTATGGGTAGTTGTTCTGCTATTAATTCTATGAATCATTCAAGAAAGAAACCCTGCATGCTTCAATTTCCTCGTAAACATGAAAAATTGCCAAATTTAACTATTAATTGTAGATTTTATTCTTCCCGAAATTTTTTGTTCGCCAGCTTGGCGGTAACGGCGATTTCAAGGGCATAGCACCATCTAGTTCATTTTCAGGAAAACAATGTTTATTTCTGACTTTTTTTTTTCAAAAGCACAAAATTAAACTGAAATTCTATGGAAAAACTTAAGAATATTAATGTATAATTAAAATTTGTGAGAGTTTTCGAAAGAGCTATAATATAAAATAGAATATTTTAAAGGAAATTTACTTTTAAAAAGTAGAAATTTCTTTTTTTTTTTTTTTTTACATATTCATTTTTACCAAATAAATGGGTTCTATTTTAAATTTCGAAAAAAAAAAAAAATCCCTAAATTTGCTTAAAGATGATTTTAATATTAATATTTCATCAAAATACAGCTATATTTAAGAAAATATATAAATAAATATTTTAAACAATTTTCATAATTAAATGTTATTAAGAAATGGAGTATATTTTTATTGTAACTTTAAGATATAAATTTGTTTAAGATAATGAAGAATATCTGGATGCTGTGAAGGATCATTACAGTTTCCTCTTGGAAAGAACAGTTCTCATATTATTAAAGTAATGAAAACTTGCTACACATGAAAACTTTTTAAAAATTACTTTAAATAGAAGTTTTTAAATATTTATCACAAAGTAAAAGATGAAATTATATTTTTAATATTATTTTTCTTCAATTATACTTTTACATCAGAAATTAATTATAATATTTTTTCATTACACTGTTAAGTGAAGAACACTCAGAAATGCCACATATACTCAAAAAAAAAAAAAAAAAAAAAAAAAAAAAAAATCATTATTTTTTGGAAAAAAGTACACTTGTAGAATAAATTTTAGTTGTTACACTAAGGTAAGAAATTGCTGCTGATATTCTGAAAAAAAAAAAATAATAATAATTTTTCTATGGACAAATAAAATAAAACTTTTAGAAACATGTAAGAATTAATTAGATAAATTATGCAAAAAAAAGTGTGGGGGGAGTAGTTAAATGTAAAATTTACATTCCAAATTAGGGGGGGGGGGCTAAAGTTTGGAAAGGGAGAGATGCACTTCTAGACTTCAATTACTCTATACTACTATACCGGATCACTCCATGAATTCAACACTGCTTGTATAATTAATTAGTGAAATGAATGTTCATTGTAAAACCAAAGGTTTTCTTAACGTTTAGCTTACGGGAAATAAATTCTTCACATATGCGTTAACTACAGGAGAATCTCAAAATTTCAACCCCCTTCTCTAATGATTCTTAACCGCAGGTGATCAGAGTATGGCAATCAGTAAGCAACCAGTAGGCACATCTGGTAATCATTAGTGGGTCGTGGGACCATTGGGGATTTTATTTTCCATGAAAGAAAGCTGTTTACCTGAATGAAGTGATTTTTTGTTCATAAATAAGTTTTAAATGACATACTACTTGAGTGTAAATCAAATAATAATAAATAGATCATTTTCGGTAGCTAAATTTATATGCAAATGTGAACCTTATTTTAAAAATACAGAGATGCGAATTGTATTTTTTCGGTGAAGTAAATGTAATTAAATTCGAGTGATTACGTTTAATAACAATTGAGTGTAAATCAAATAATAAATTGAGGATGTTCTTATTCAGAAATTATGTAATAGAATGGCGTTTTCTATTTTTGGTACAGAAACAAATTTCTTTGAGAAAATACTGTCAAAGTTGGCGGTTTAAATAGAATTTCCAGACGCGGTGTCGCGGGAAAGGGGGAAATTGGTCGTCATGTGACAACAATCGTTTTCACTTTATAAGTAATTTATTTACGATTTCCAATCACCTCCATAGTCAGGTCTTCCAATTTTATTTTTTTACGTTAGAAATGAGTTAAAAAATGAGTCAGAAAGTTTCACGTTGTTCAGCAAGGAATTTGAGAACCACCTTAAGTTATTACTTTTTAGTTTGTGAATTTCCCACACCTTAGTATTTAGGGTTCCGTGCAGTCGCCCGACTACTTTAACGGCCGTATCTGGATGTAAAAAAGAAATTGTAAAAAAAAAAAAAAAAAAATTGGCGACATTTTTTGGTTTAGAAATGGTAAAATGACGAAGGAAAATAATTTGGATGGGAAGGTTGGGGGGGTAAAAGCAGGGACGGTTTCAGTAGCCATTTCACAATGAGTGAGATTTTTTTTCTGCACCTCAACAATTGACATATTCTTAAGGGGAAAAAAAAAAAGATATATATATATATATATATATATATATATATATCAAGTTATCGCTAAGTATTTTATTTTGTGAATTTTACACCCCTTTGTTTTTCTTGTCGCAGGCAGTCACCTGACCTCGCCTCCTCTAACACCAGACATGGATGTAAAAAAGTACAGTCAACTCCCTCTAATCCGCAAACGCCTATAATTCGCACACTGTTTCAGATGTAAACAGTGAAAATTTGATTACCATTAACTTTGCGAGAGAAATTCAAAAGGCGATAATTTGATTGATGATCGGTAGTCAGTCCCCTTATCAAAATTTTTGCATTTCAATGAAGTAATAAAACTTTATTTTTCAACTGAAAAAAAGAAGTAAAAAATTGGGAGACTTTCTTCCTGCCAGTTACATATTGTAACAAAAAAAAAAAAAAAAAATCATGGTGTCACCCAGCAAATTTTCACAGAATGGTTTGAAAACCATTTTGTAAATGAAACTTATGGAGGAGTATAGAAAGACAATTTACAATTAAGGGCTGTATTTTTTGGCTCATGCATGGGTCTCTGTATGCAATGACACTTTAGTTGGTCCAAGACATAATTTGTGGCCAGCATCTTTATTTGTAGACAGTAATGGTGACGATGTTGATTTTGGTGGTTTCAGTTTGAATAGTGCTAAACAGAAATCTGCAGAAAAATTCACTAACACAAAACTAAAACCAAAACATTCACCAACTTTGTGCCTGATTTCTTGAATGGAGAAAACATAATTGAATGCATATCCTCCCAAGATGAAGCTTCAATTACAAAGAATTTCACAGATGACATTATAAGTACTACTCTGTTGAACTCTACTGAAAATAGGATAATTCTGATACAGATACAGAGTATGATTATGGTGAAAAAGTAACTCTTGCATATGGGTTATAAACATCTAGATTTTCTTCAGAAACAGAGTTTTATCCCAGAACAAGAAATAATGACTATACATAGACTCCAAGAAAAAGTCAAAAGTTCACAAACAAATGACAGTTGATACTATGTTAGAAAAACAAAGAAATTGTAAAATAAAATTTTAATAATTTTTCCTTAAATATAATGTAATTTTTAATTAAATAACCCAATGTTTTACAATATTTTTCTTTTTACCAATTAATTTATGCATTAATAATTAATTTACTGTAAAATTACAGAAAAAAATGTAAACAAAGTAATGACCTATAATCCGCAAAATTCTATAATCTGCACAACCTATGGTCCCAAGCTGTGCGGATTAGAGGGAGTTGAATGTAATTGTAATAGAGAAAATGAGAGGAGATAACTAAAAAATCCATTGGTGTGGTAAACTAAATGTTAAAAGACAGGAGAAAGTCTTTTTAAGAAAAATTCAAAAGAAAATAAGACTAAAGATGTACTTTTTTACACGTGTGCTGTGCTATTTTTCAATAACTCAATGTAATTTTTCCCGTAAGGGAAGGAATGTAATAGCGCTCTGTTGAATTTCAATTATGTCTTCTTAATTTTAAAGGCGTACCTTTATGATATTGCGCCTAAGTAATTTTTATTGTTGTTTTCCTCACTCCCAAAATAATAATACATAAGCGGGCAACAACACTTTAAATCATATTGATATTAGTTGATATTGAAGTATTTTTTTATTCGAGAATTACTGAAGCGATTTTAAAATGGGTGTAAAAAAATTGTAGTAAAAAAAAATAATAAATAGTCATTATTTGCAATTTTTTGGTATTTGTTAAACTATAAATTGATCCTTTGCAAAAAATAAAAATAAAAAGTGCAACAGCTACGCGATTTCACATATTTATTTATTATTATTTTTTTTTTACTTTATTACTTGACAACTTTATTAAAAAATGAATTTTCCAAAAAAATTTCTTATAATAAAAAAATAAAATATTGAAATCGCTTCAGATGTTTTCGAGAAAAAGCGTACGCCAATAACAGTTGATCTTTATAGGATTTGGAAATAGCTGTTGCCTTCTTAAACTTAACTGAGAGGTGCTTAGTACTTTCATTTGCCCGTTCATTTTCATTTAAAAAAAAATATTCATGAATTTGTAAAATATATAAGGAATTATTAATGTAACATTTATTATTTTCTGCATAAAAACTAATATTTTGTTCGAATCAGACAATTGCGGAAAAAATTACTTGTAAATAACTCTAGAATTCGATTAATTTTTAATGCCATTCTTAAACAGGCAAAATACATTTGCATATGCAGGAGATAAACCTAGTTATTTAGTTGTGTTTGCGCATAAAATTAAACGTTTCATAATATGTTTATACTGTGCAAAAACAATTATTTTTATTTGATTAATTTTAAATTAAGAAATGTTTAAAAAAAACTATTTTTATTTAAGTATTAATATGTATAATCATTTGATTTTCGCTCAGTTTAATAAATAAAGTTTCTTAAATAATTTTAAGGCTTCTAGTATATCATTCTTAATTAACTGAAAAAAAAAAGAAAAAAAGACATTTAACATTCTAAGAACAAAAAAGTGAGATAGAAAAAGCGTGAAGACGTCTGAGTAAACAATGTTTCTTTACTGCGGAAATTTCCCCCTCGTTTCCCTAGCATAAATAATAACTTCCCTACATAATTTCCCTTCTCCGATACGCAGTCGGACCCCTGTTGAGCTTAACGCTCTTGATTACTTCCCGCACGCCATGTTTGAGGGGTGAAAATTTTCAGGATTATGGTAATCCCAACCCCGTATTTTTCAGCATTCTTTTTCTTGGGATAACGGTAATCCCCCCGTAAGCAAAAGGTTAATAAAAGTAAATAAATTTATTGCTAATTTTATTGAACAATAAATAACATGCAGGCTACAATTTGCAATGAAAATCAATGATCAAGAGTACGTATTTTATTCGAAACTTTCATTCCCTATCGTAATTTTTGATAAATTCTGCAAAGCAACGAAGACGGCGATAAATGTGCCAAATGGGTCCTACAGGGAAAACTAGCGCCATTTTCCCACTTGGGAATGTTAATGTCGGACGATGCGCCAGCTCTTTAAGAAGCCTTAGGTGCCATAGGCAGTGGGGCGACATATTGGAGGTATGTTTAGAACAGAATGTGGCCCCTGGCAGTGGAACTAAAAGATTTTCCTGCGTGTGTGGCAAAAATGGCTATTTTTATCAAAATCACAAGAGAAAATTACCGATTTGATAATCCCACACAAGGAAAATATTCTCTTTTTCACTCATCTTTGAATATTAAGAAAACTATTGAACATATTGATTTGAAACTCACAGCAATAGTATATTTTTCTGATTCTGAAAATGCAAATTTTGTAAAAATCAGATGGTAATATTAGTTTTGGTCAAAAACTGACCTGCTTTGAATCAATTGACCCAGACATTTGAGGGGGTCGTATTGAATTTACTTCCATTTCAGGGTCCGTCTCTCTATTTGCTTTCTGACAGACGAAAGGGTTGCCAGAAGAACAGTTTCATGCAGCGATTTTTAGAGTGTACTTGTGTTTCATATTATTTTTTGCCAGGACTGGGTAACATGAGGCGGATCAGCTAGTCTGATAATACGAATTGCTCATAAACACATTTGCTTTCAGTAGTTTTGATCTCTGCCCTTCTCTACTGAAAGCACCTTCTATCCAGAGGGAGTAGGGATGATTTTATTAGCGTAGTGACATCCATTTATTGGGTAAAAGATGGAAAGCTTTATCAATTTGGATTCCCAGAGTGTTTCAGTGTCATGGAAATTTGCTGTTTTTTTTCAAATTTCCTTGAATATAAAATTAAGCAGACTAGTTGAAAGGCTCATGTATTTTTGCTGAAAAACTTGTTGATTTAATTGTTGAGAAGATGCACATGGTGAAAGAAAAGATGTTTGATTGGGTTTGACTAGGATGATGTAACTAGTAAATTACATTTTTAAAAAACCTTAAACAGGTAAAAAGCATAACTAATTAGTACAATCATATTTAATAAAACTTGATCCAACTTAAACATACAGCATTACAAAAAAGGACAACAACCTGCATTACATGTCAAAAGTAAACTACATATTAAGAAAAGCAGTATAGGTGAAAATAAAATAAAATTACAGCAAAAAATATATAAAACAATAATATTGCATTAACAGCAATACAAATAAACATTCATAAATAAAAATTATTTTTGTTAAACTACTTATAAGTAAAATTTGTTCCCCTTTCAGAGTTATTTAAAATCAAATTTAAATCTTTTAAAATCATTTAGGTAAGGTAAGGTAGGTTGGTGCCATTTAGTGGTGAACACATAGAAGTCTTAATAATATCACTCTTGAGCAGGGCTTGACAAATGCGGCCGCCACAGGTGACCAACATTTTATATCTGGCGACTAAGTTTTTAGTCTAACTTTTTTTTAATTATTTATTTATTATTTTTATTTTTTTACAAAAATTAAACAAAAAAATGAGCACAAACGATATTTTGTCTCTCCAACACGTGCGGACAGCAAGCGAAGTGATCTCCCTCTTTTCTCATACTTTTAATGGAAAGGCTAAGTTTAAAAGGCATTTTCCATTTCATGCACATAAAACGCTATTCTTTTACACTCTGGTGGGCTAACAAGTCACGTGATTAGAATGTGGGGTGGGGAAGTTTCAATAAGAAATATTGTCAATCCAACGTATGTGGTTTCTAAAAATTGGATGCAATAATAAAAATAGCTTACGCTTTTCTTTAAGTTTCAAATCAGATTTTTGTGTTCAGAATTAAATGTGATTAATCTATCACATTCATTTTATAATAACATGCAAGTGATTATAAGTAATTCATTCAAAGTAAATTTATAAAACTTAATTAAAATTTCAATAATAATTCATTTTAATAAAAATATGTATTTTTAAAATATTTCTTCCCTACTTAAAATGCTTGGCGCCTTAGCTCCAGTGTGCACTACACACTCGGCGTCAGTCTGTCTTGTAGACAAGTGTCTGGTACTGGGTTGTTACTCAAGAATATTTTATAATTACATTGTTTAGATTTCTTCAGAAATGGAAATAAAAAAAACATTGATTGCACTTTAGAAGGGCAATTTTTTTTTTTTATTATTATTCTTAAATTCTTATCGCAAATCATTGGATCAAAATAAACCTCAGCAGACTGCTGATTCCGATTATATAATCCCAGCGAGGGAAAATGTTTTTCCTTTCTTTTCTTTTTAGCAATGCATATTACATAGTAACTCTCGAGTTATTTTGCGAGCATCACAATGTTTAACTAAATTTCTCGTAAGATGTCTCATTATAGATGCTGCAAAGTTATAAAATATTAAGAAATGAACTTGAAATTATATTTAAACAAAAAAAATTAAACTTTTATTTTTAATTTGGCAAAACTAAGAGAGTTCATTAAATGCAAATTTGGGAATAATAAAATTAGAATTATTTGACTGAATTTGATAGGGTAAATAGGCAAAAATTCATTTTCCAGCTTCACTATTTTATCGATGCTCTCTCATCAGATACAGATTTTTTAGCACTCAACTATTCGGACATTTGAAGCATTCATTAATCGACATTTCCGAACATGTCGGTTAATTCAGAATTTACAATATTTCCTTTTTTTTCAGAGATATGTAATTTTGATAAGTTCCCTTAGAAAACTTAGTTTTATCTTTTTAGGGTTTCGTTCATCTCATGAAACCCTATTACTCCCGCTCCGTTGTCTGTCCATCACAGAGCCGTTCTCAGAAACTATATAACTTACAGGCATGAAAATTTGTGTCTTTCTACCTACTATGAAGCTCAAAATATTAAAATTTGAAAAAATCTTATTACTTTAATAAATAGAGATAAAAAACCAAAATTCTAACAACCTTTTCCTATTAAATTTAAACATTTTTCGTTATAGCAGTTGCCAACAATTAAAAATCCACAATAAAATTCTTTCTACAATAATTAATTTTCTATTGAAAGATTTCCACGTGAAAAATGAAAATGAAATAAAAAGTTTCGCCAATTGAAATAAGATTAATATGACATCATATTGGTAATAAAACGGAAATTTTCAAACATTTCTCAATAATACAAGGAGTATGAGTATGTGTATGTACAGAAAGCAGATTAATATCACATCATTAGATAATTAAAAAATCCCTGACGGCTCGGCCTACAGGCACAGGTAGATTTCGAAGACGCAGAACGTGGGGTGCCTGTTTGTCGGGAATTGCGGAAGAAATTACCTTTTTGCGATGATGCTGCAGTTGGAACCGCCTACTTCGAAACGAGACTTGTTTGCAGGCGGAGCCAGCAAGGATTTTTTTTTTTGCTATAAGAGTTGGTCCTATAAAAAACATGTCAATATAAAAGTTTTAGATAATATTAAGAGGATTTATAATATATTTAAGCGGATTTGAAATATTGGGAATTGACGAAGTTATGAATTTTTTTCTTCTAAAACCCCCCTTCCCTCCCCCCCTTAAGGCAATTTTTAATTATATCAAAAATTTGTCATACATAAGTTTTTGGCACTGTTCCTAGAAGTAATAATAACTTCAAACGGATTCGATACGTATCATAATTAAGAAATTATGGGTTTTTTTTCTGTTTTCACAAAAAGACCCCCCCCCCCCTTGGTTTTATTTTGCCCATTAACGAACTTAACCGAGATTTTATGTCCCTTGATTTTATGTATCAGTTTCGAAAAGATGCGGGAGTTGGAACCGCCTACATGAAAAAATAACTTGTTTGCAGGCGGAGCCGGCAGGGATTTTTTTTTGTTTTTAATTTTTTTTTGCTATAACGGTTGGTCCTATAAAAAACTTGTCAATATAAAAGTTTTAGATAATACTAAGAGGATTAATAATAAATTTACGCGGATTTGATATCTTGTGAATTGACGAAGTTATGAATTTTTTTCTTCTAAAACCCCCCTTCCCCCCCTTAAGGCAATTTTTAATTATATCAAAAATCTGTCATACATACATTTTCGGCCCTTTTCCTAGAAGTAATAATAACTTTAAACGGATTCGATACGTATAATAATAAAGAAATAATGAGGATTTTTCTGTTTTCACAAAAAGCCCCCCATTTCCCCCCTTGGTTCGATTTTGCCCATTAACGAACTTGACCGAGATTTTATGACCCTTGATTTTATGTATCAGTTTCGAAAAGATGCGGGAGTTGGAACCGCCTACTTCGAAAAATAACTTGTTTGCAGGCGGAGCCAGCAGGGATTTGTTTTGTTTTTAATTTTTTTTTGCTATAACGGTTGGTCCTATAAAAAACTTGTCAATATAAAAGTTTTAGATAATACTAAGAGGATTAATAATAAATTTACGCAGATTTGATATCTTGTGAATTGACGAAGTTATGAATTTTTTTCTTCTAAAACCCCCCTTCCCCCCCTTAAGGCAATTTTTAATTATATCAAAAATCTGTCATACATACATTTTCGGCCCTTTTCCTAGAAGTAATAATAACTTTAAACGGATTCGATACGCATAATAATAAAGAAATTATGAGGATTTTTCTGTTTTCACAAAAAGCCGCCCCATTTCCCCCCCCCCCCTGGTTCGATTTTGCCCATTAACGAACTTGACCGAGATTTTATGACCCTTGATTTTATGTATCAGTTTCGAAAAGATGCGGGAGTTGGAACCGCCTACTTCGAAAAATAAGTTGTTTGCAGGCGGAGCCGGTAGGGATTTGTTTTGTTTTTAATTCTTTTTTGCTATAACGGTTGGTCCTATAAAAAACTTGCCAATATAAAAGTTTTAGATAATACTAAGAGGATTAATAATAAATTTACGCAGATTTGATATCTTGTGAATTGACGAAGCTATGATTTTTTTTCTTCTAAAACCTCCCTTTTCCCCCCCCCCCCCCTTGGGGCCATTTTTAATTATATCAAAAATCTGTCATACATCCATTTTCGGCCCTTTTCCTAGAAGTAATAATAACTTTAAACGGATTCGATACGTATAATAATAAAGAAATTATGTGGATTTTTCTGTTTTCACAAAAAGCCCCCCCATTTCCCCCCCCTTGGTTCGATTTTGCCCATTAACGAACTTGACCGAGATTTTATGACCCTTGATTTTATGTATCAGTTTGGAAAAGATTTATGCAGAATTTTTCCAGTTATCGTGGTCAGAAAAAAGTGACATACATAGATAGATAGATAGATAGATAGATAGATAGATAGATAGATATATATATATATAAACTTTTGAACTGGGGGTGGTTTTGGGTTCTGGGAGTCATGATCGGCGTAGATCTGCAAAAATTTTTCAAAATTTCCAACTTAGGTGAGAATGTAATAGGTAGTATTTCTTACGAAATCTACCTAAAAGAAAATTAATCTGACATCATATTGGAAGTTTAAAGGATTTTTCAAATGTTTGAGAATAATACAAAGCGAGTATCAATATGAATAATAGAGAATAGTAAATATATGAGTTTGAGGGAGGAACATATTGAATCATGATAAAAACCAGATTATGGAAATATTCACATATTTTAACATTTTGAAGGAGTACAACATGTTTAATTTTGAAGTTATTTTTTTTTAAACTATCGCATTTAGTCCACATGACATATTATTATGAGAGAGTATAATAGTGGGCTTCGCCCGCTATTGGCCTGTTCAGATATTAGAAAAAATGGAGTTTGTTATAAAGAAAGTTACATATGTTTTTAATTATCGTGGGTGAAACATTTTCCTTAATTAATGCATTTATTTTTCTTTTAATGTGATGTGAACGACGTCATGGGTAACAACTAGTAAAATATAAAATAACCAATTTTCCGTAATCTGTGGGCAAGGTCAGCTCCAAAGATGGACGTTTGCTAGCAACTATATAGTTTAAAATCAATGTAGATACTTTTAAAGAATTGTCACAAAAAGTCTCACTTTCTACAATACGCAATTTGGCAGTAGGTCCTAGATTACAGAGGATTACGCAATAGGTTTAAATATCTATTTTATATAAACTATTTTTTTTTAAATATCGCATTTAGTCCACATGACATATTATTATGACAGAGTATAATAGCAGGCTTCACCCGCTATTGGGCCGGTTCAGATATTCGAAAAAAAATGAGAAAAATAGACCAGTAAATTTTTACTTTATGAAAAACATGACTTTTTTTTTGTTGTTGCTAAATGAAATTTATTTGGATTTATTAAAGAAAGGATAAAGTGTTTTGAAAGGAATATTAAACGAAACCCTGTGTGTGATCTTCGATCACACTTACCCACTTGTTTAATTACGTACTATCCTAAACTATGTAACTAATAATTCTAAACTAAGTTTCATATTATGTTTTCTCACCCAATTCATAAAAAATGTATGTAGCATTTATAACTGGCTACCAGATTTTTTCAAATTTGTAAAGCCTTGCTCTTGAGAATCAATCAAAAGATTCAATAAAAGTGAAATAAAGTTCAACAAGCCTATTTTTTTTTTTAAATTAAACAAAAATGAAAAATATAAAACAGACGTCATAACTTACCCATTCATAATTAATAGAGGAATCCATTCGATCTCTGAATGGAACAACGGCTGAATCATTAACATTTGAAACAGATTTAATTTCACTTTCACTTTGTAGTGCATCTGAACTTATTTGTGAATGCAGAGATGGATCTTGATTTTGGTGCTTTACTGTTTGTAATATAGCTTTAGGACATTTTCCAGAATAAGTACCACTGGAATCTTGAGGAATATGTTGCAGAGTAAAGCTGTCTTGATTTGAAGTAGAACTAGGATGTGGCTGAAGTAAGGAATTCCCACTGTCCTGTAGAGATTTAATGGATTGTTGCCCAGCATTACGATGAAGTGCACTAGATGGATTACCATTCTGGAAAGCTTGAACTGAAAAAGAGGGGGGTTGTTTCAAATTTGACTGATGAGAAGCTTGAGAAGGTATACCTTGTCCTGTAGGTTTCATACGAGATTGTTTATTTTTACATCCTTTAGAGGTTTGTTTATTAGATTGTTGATTCATAGTTTGATTAGACACACCTTGTGAAGATATCGAAACATTTGTTTGATTTTGATAATCAGTCTGAAAGGGACTTTTTGCTGAAGACTGATTAGACAGCTGTGTAAAAGAGTTTGAAAACTGTTGTGTTTGTGATGCAGATATGCACTGCTGTTGTACAGAGTACTGAGAAAACTGTCCACTTTGTGGTTTATACTGTGACTGAGATGGCAACTGAGAATACTGTGAATTTGCAGGGCTTTGGGAAGATGGCTGGCTAAAATGTTGAGATTGTGTTTGTTGCATATAATGCATTTGTTGATTTGGCTGAGAAGCTTGTTGGTTTAACTGCTGAGATGAAGATAGTGAAGGAAATTGTTGGGTAGTTGGATTTGACTGTGATGATGTAGTTTGTTGAGAAAATGACTGAGGTGATGGTGCAGGTTGAGAATATTGCTGTGGAGATTGGTTTGTTTGTACAAAATGTTGAGGAGAAGGTATTGGTTGAGAAAATTGCTGAGGAGACGGAGTTAGTTGAGAAAATTGTTGGGGAGATGGAGCAGGCTGTGAAAACTGTTGAGAAGGAGGAGTAGGAGGTGTAAACTGTTGAGAAGTATGCTGTGGAAATTGCTGAGGAGAAGGAGCTGGCTGAGTAAACTGTTGGGGTGAAGGAGTCGGTTGAGAATATTGTTGAGGAGAAGAGTTAGTTTGAGAAAACTGCTGAGGAGATGGGACAGTTTGTGAAAATTGTTGAGGAGAAGGAGCTGGCTGAGAAAATTGCTGTGGAGAAGGGGTTGTTTGTTGAGATAGATGCTGAGGAGAAGGTGCTGGGTGTTGAGAAAACTGCTGAGGGGAAGTAGTTGACTGTTGCAAAAACTGTTGAGGAGAAGGTGTTGTTGGTTGATATTGTTGAGGTGAAGGAGCTGGAGGCTGGCTGAACTGCTGAGGTGAAGGAGCAGTTTGCTGATACTGTTGAGGTGATGGAGCTGTAGGTTGGTTGAAATGTTGAGGGGATTGTACTGGATGTTGACTGTACTGTTGGGGTGACTGAGCTGGTTGCTGTTGAAACTGCTGAGGAGACTGTACAGGCTGAGAAAACTGTTGCGGTGACTGTACAGGCTGACTGAAATGTTGGGGTGATTTGGCAGGTTGCTGAGAATAATGCTGAGGAGATTGAGAAGTCTGTGAATAGGTCTGTTGGGAATATTGTGAGGCTTGAAGGTTTTTTTGAATGAACTGTGACTGGCTAGACTGGTTGAACTGTTGGTTGTTGAGATTATTCTGGTTATATGGAGAAGACTGATGGGATTGTTTAGATGTTTGGGATGAAGACTGATTATAAATTTGAGAAGTTGGGTTGAATTGTTGAGAAGATTGGTTAGCTAAATTGTTAAATTGTGGAGGTTGATTTGCTGATTGATTATACTGTGAAGATTGGTTGGATGACTGACTGTATGGTGAAGACTGGTTTGCAGAGTGACTATATGGTGAAGCCTGGTTAGATGACTGACTATATGGTGAAGCCTGGTTAGCTGGCTGATTATACTGTGAAGTTTGATTTGTTGACTGACTATATGGTGAAGATTGATTAGACTGATTATATTGCTGAGAATTTTGATTTGCAGGTTTATCAAATGCTTGCGTAACAACTTGATTAAATTGTTGAGATGACTGAACAGAGCTTTGACTAATTTGTTGTGAAGACTGGGTATCACTGAAGTGCTGCACCGGCTGCATTGTTGCTTGATTAAACTGAGAAGACTGAGGAGAAAGAGAATCATATTGTTGAGACTGCTGAGTTACTTGATTGAACATTTGAGAAGGCTGGGCAACTGATTCACCAAACATTTGAGAAGATATAGACTGCTGGTTATACTGAGGGGAGCTCTGAGAATGCTGTTTGAATTGTTGAGAAGAGTGAGAAGATTGTTGGTTAAATTCTTGAGGAGACTGTGATACTTGTTGAGGATATTGATGAGTAGATGTAACTGACTGTAATCCATAGATTTGTGAAGACTTTCCAGAAGCTTGGTTGTATTGTTGAGGAGTTTGAGATGGCTGCTGTGAAAACTGTTCATTTGACTCTGAAGAATGTTGGGAATATTGCTGTGAATGAGAAAGCTGTGCAAACTGTTGTGTTAATTGATTTTGTTGAGAAGGAAAAGTTGAAAGTTGTTGGTTATATTGATTTACAGTATGACCAGACTGTTGAGAACTAGTTTGAGAATTGTGAGTTATTTGCTGTGTAAAAGCTTTTTGAGTTTGAGAATTCTGCTGAGGAATTTGATCAGACTGTGCCTGTGGAGAAAATATTTGAGAATTAGAATCAATCTGCTGAGAATTTTCAGACTGCTGGGCATTTTGTTCAGACTGTTGGGAATACTGTGGAGCTTGAGATGTCTGTTTGCTATACTGGTGAGATGACTGAACATACTGTTCTGATGAATCATTCCTTTGATGTGAAAACTGTAGATTGTTAAAAGGTTCTCCTTGTTTGTTTGTTTGTGAACTATACTGAGAGGAGCTGACCACCTGGGATGGAAACTGCAGTGATCCAGTTTGCTGGACTGTGTATTGTGATGTCATGTTTGAGATTTGTTCAGTAAATGACGGATTATTAGACTGAGAGATCTGAGATAGTCCTGAAACCTGTTCAGCATATGCCTGTGGATTACGTTCTGTATTTCTCTCATCGGGTGATGAATGACCACCTTGTTTCTGGTCAATCGATTGCATTGTTTGTGAAGAAAACTGAATATTTTCAGCATTAGTCAGTTGTGTTAGAGAAAAATTTTGTTGTTCTTGTTTATTTGCAAACTTATTAACTTGAGAAGAAAACTGATGTTGTGTTCCAAAAGTGGAAGTGATATTTTCTTGAGATGTTTGCTGAGAGTATGACGCACTTTCCAAAAAAGGCTGAGAAAATGGCTGCTGGGAATACTGTTGTTGGATTGAGGTTTGCTGTGTGTGGTAATCATTACTACTTGTGTAAGGCTGTTGCTCATTTGAATGAAACTGAGTCTCTAATGTTTGCTGATCAGAAAATGTTTGCATATTTTGTTGTTGAAACTGTTGATGAGCATGTGGCTGAGCAAATTCTGATGATTGCTGTGAATACTGTTGTGAATAAGTTTGATTTGAAGAAGCCTGGGAAAATTGAGATTGTGTAGGTGATGGTTGTTGCTGATCATATTGTTGAGAAATTTGAGGATATGAGGTTTGATGAGGAAATTGTTGAGTCAATGAAGAAGATGCCTGAGAAGTATGGGCAAACTGAGATTGAGTTGGTGAAGGTTGGAAAGGAGATTGTGAAGAAGAATGGTGGACAGATGTATCAGACATAGGTGATGCTTGATTAGAAGCTTGAGAATAGTTTGTTTTAGATTTATTTGCAACTGATTGTGTAGAAAATTGAGATAAAGGTTGTTGTTCTGAAAACTGCAATCTAGAAGAATTATTAAATGATTGCTGAGAAAACTGAGAATTATTGTAAGCTTGCAGTGGATTTTGAGAATACTGTTGAGAAGATGTAAACTTTTGATTATTAGACATTGGAGACTGGGGAAAGGAAGCTTCCTGATTAGAACTTTGTTGAACTGGAAAGGATTCTGGGTTTGAATTTTGCATTTGATTCCCTAGGTCAACTTGCTGTGGATATGAAGAGCAATTACTTGATTGACATTTTGATTGATAATTATTTTGTGAAGGAGACTGAGGGGGGTTAGCATTCTGATTCACATTTGTCTGGGAACTACACGAAGACTTAATTTGGGAATCTACTTGAGTAAAATTTTGGTTGTTTCCAAGTGAAAACTGATTTTGAGAATGTTGTCCATACTGATTTTCTAATGAAGATGACTGTGAGAACATATTTTGAGCAGACTGGGAAGTTGCTTCAGAATTAAATTGCTGTGATGATAAATTATTTTTTGATCCATACTGAGCATTATTCTGATTATTTGCAGGATACTGCATTCCAAATGATAAATCATAATTAGATTGGCCAAATTGTGAGTTTAAGGAACTTTTTAATGCATAAGTGTTTTGAAAAGATCCTTGTACAGAATATTCATTTTGAGAAGAAACATTATTCTGGTTTGAAACATTATATTCTTGTTTAACAGAATCTTGGGAATCAAATTTTAATTCATTAACTTGCTGACCATTCCCTGCATCACATCCAACAGGCTCTGATTTAATATTTCCACTATTGAAGTTGTTTGGTTCAGTTTTTATATTTCTTGATGGAGCCTTTAAAGATTTTTGTGAGACTTTTGATTTTGACTGATAAGCTGAAAGAAAAAAAAATACATGATAAGATGATGAACAGTACATGTTTATTATTACACAGCACAGAGTATAAACACAAATAATGTATGCACTAATATAACAGCAGTTTTCAGAGAAGAGTTTTTAAACATGATATTTAAATAGGGTTTCAATACTTAAGATTCCACATTTTAAATTAATTTTCAACAGCTGTAAAACTGAAAATGTAAATAACAAGAACGAAAAATCATGCGTCAAGCATAGATTATGTAGCACTTTCCAACGCTTCTAAAATAATTTTACAAATCATTACCGTTTAATAAGCTGAAAGATTACATCTAAGTAAACAATTTGGAAAACGCATAACATATTTAAAAACGTAATTTCAGGAATTTTCAATATATACAATATTCGGAAAAATATCCGAATACTTTTATGTAGCCCTGTATATGATTTGTATATATACATAGGATGCTAAATTTTAGTTTAGTTAGGAAACGCGTAGCACCGTTTAAATTCTCCTTCTGGAGTTTCTGTCAATAAACGGAAATGTGTTCACGAACTTTTGTGCTGCCCTGTATAGGATCTACAGAATTTATACACACCACGTAATAGACAAAAAGCTAGTTAAGATTAAAATCGTGTTATGTAACACTTTCCAACGCTTCCAAAATAATTTTACAAATCATACCGTTTAATAAGCTAAAAGACAACATCTAAGTAATCCGAATACTTTTATTCAGCCCTGTATAGGATCTATAGATCTGTATATATACTACATAGGATAATAAATTTTAGTTCAGTTAGGAAACGCGTAGCACAGTTTAAAATTCTCCGTCTGGAGTTAAATAATACGGAAATGTGTTCGCGAACTTTTGTGCTTCCCTGTATATAGGATCTACAGAATTTATACACACCACATAATAGACAAAAAGCGAGTTAAAATTAAAATCGCTTTCAGTAACTTAAAACGCACTTCGAGGAATTATTGTTAACAGACAGTAGAGAATTCTTTTGTGTGTCCCTGTAAATGAACGATGACTGCTATACACACACTATTCTGTAGTAAGCCTCTTGTAATGCACCTTAGTAATATATATAAACTTCAATGCGTTTAAAATAGTGGAACATTATTTAAATAAGCCGCAGACGATTTTTCTCCATAGACGTAATGTAACGGAATTATTTTGACTGTCCCTGTAAAGTAACTCTAAGTGCTATACACCTACTATTCCATATTAAGCTTCTTCTAATGCATCTTAGTGATCTATATAAATTTCAATGCGTTTAAAATAGTGAAACATTTTTAAAATAAACCGCAAATGATTTTTTCCCATAGACCGCAATGTAACGGAATTCTTTTGAGTGTCCCTGTAAGAAAACTATAAGTGCTACACACTTCAGTTGAAATAGGGAACGTGCCATAGATAACGACAATAACATATAAAAATTGCAGAGCAATCCGAGCATATTTACGGGAGTTAGAGCACGGCCAGACGGCCATACAGCCATCCGGCCAGACAAACCGAAGTCATAAGCACTTTTCAACTAGGTTGGAAAGTGCTAAAAATGAAAATATGCTGATTATTTAGGTCAATATTTTCCCTTTGCATTTTTTATTTATGAAAGCTAACAAATTGACATTATTAACATGCAGACAATATATAAGTTGATAAACAAGAGTTTAAAATGGTTAAAACATTTTGTAATCATAAATTAATAGTTAGGTAATGTGATAAAACATAATACAATAAAAATAAAATTGTATTATAATTGCTATAAACAAATTATATTAAAACTTAACTATATACAGTCAACTGGCACAATCCATAATTGCATATCTGCATATATTTAATATCCACAGTTAACTTTGAGATAAAAATAATGAAAATTGCTGCAAAGAGTTAATATCATAAAATAAATTAAATATAGCACTGATTTCATTACATACGAATTTTTCAAATTGAATCTTGGTTTAAGCATATGTATTTATATATTATACACAAAAAAATTAACTTTAGCCAACTAAAATTAACAATTAAATGCATATAGATGAAAGAGCAATTTCAGCCATATACTATGTATTAAGAGTGCAACAAATATCCATTCAGTATTTGGCCCTTTTGCCAAATATTTGGTTTTCAATTAAATATTTTTAGGATATTTAGCCAGATAAATTCAGAATAACAAAAAAATATTCTTTTCAAAATTTGCTTTTAAATGTAATTAAAGAAAAACATTACAGATTTATATTTCAGTACAGGGTTTGAATTTCAGGCGGGATTGTGGGATTCGCGCCGAAAATTTTGAAATCCCGCCCAAAAACAGATCGTGGGCGGGAGCCTCCCGCCCAAAAAATTTCACCATTTTCTGGAGAAATTTGCGTTATTTAATTTACCTGCAACCGAATGATAAATTTCGTGATTTTTTCCCACAACCGATTGACGAACTTTGCGTTTTTTCCGCGACTGATCGACGAACTTTGCATTTTTTAAGTGACTGATCGACGAACTTTGCGTTTTTTAAGTGACTGATTGACGAACTTTGCATTTTTTATGCGACAGATCAACAAAATTCGCCTTTTTTCTGCGATCGATCGGTGAAATTTGTGTTTTTTCCGCAATCGATCGGCAAAATTCACCTTTTTTCTGCGATCGATCGTTGAAATTCGCGTAATTTCTCCTTTTTTTTCTTTCGACAGATTGACAAAGTTTGTGATTTATTTTCCTGTGTCCGACTGACAAATTTAGATTTTCTTCTTTGCGTTCGACTGATGAATTTCAAGATTTTTTTCCACAACCGACTGATGAATTTAACAATATTTTCCCCCGATTGATTGACGAATTTCGCAATATTTTCTGGTGAGCAATCAACGAACTTCACGTTTTTTTCCTTGACTGACTGATGAACTTTGAGAATTTTTCCGTAACCGATTGGCAAATTATTTGGTTTCTTCTGGTGACAGATTTATGAAATTCACTATTTTTTTTCCCGCGCCTCACTGAAAAATGTCAAGATTTTTTTCCGCACTTAACTGACGAATTTCGTGTTATTTTCTTGCGACCAATTAGCAAACTTTGCCATTTTTTCCCACGACTAATCGACGAATTTAGTGATTTTTTTTTTCTATGAACATAGATATAGATAAGGACTTCTAATAAAATAGCCTTTTGAAGAAGAAAATCATTTCTCGAAAAATGTTTCAAATACAATGTCTGTGTAGAACAGTTGTATTAGTTCATCTACCTCTTCAAATCGTCTGCTTGACAGCCATCGTCTAGTAGGTATAATAGATTTATTCTATGGCATTTATCTGTATTGTTGTTTGTAGGTGGTGTTACCTTAGCGCAGTTGTACACTGGCTGCCATGTAGTCCCAAAGTCGCAAATCGATATTAACACACTTTCGTTAGAAGTCCTTATCTATTTCTGTTCATGCGTAAGACGAATTTCATTATTTAATTCCCTAGACTAAATTCACAATTTTTTCCGACGACAAATACACGTATTTAAAGATTTTTTTTTTTCCTGTGACCGAAAAGAGGGAAAAAAACAGAATAGGGCAGTAAGAGCCACCAGTCTCTGAAAAATGAGAAAAGAATGAGATTAGAAGAGCTGCAAAGATCTTATTACTTTTACTCCTTGAGGTAAAGGAGTAAACCTTTTTAATCCTTGTGAAAGAGTAAAAGTGTACCTTGTGAAAGAGGCTTCAGCACCCCTAAATCAAATAAAATCTAAATTCAGAAATTCATTTAACAACCTAATTGTTAAGGGTCCCTAACATTTGGTGGAACTAGAAAAATACACTACATATATAAAATTTAACTTTTTTCCTTTTTTTATAATAAAAATAAACATTTACATGATCATTCTGAGTTGACTTATGTTTTCAATGGTATTTTGTCATGTCTGCATTAATGTAATTCTTTAAATAGCACATACATTAATAGTGGGGTTTAAAGATTTTTTTTTCTCCCTCCCAAACATTACAACTCCCCTCCATTTAAAAATGTTGGGAGGGAGACTACTTGGAAAAATTGAATTTCAAGCCCTGCAGTACATTAATTATTACCATTTACTGACTTTTAACTTGTATTGTATGATACATTTAAATAGGCGTATTTAATTGTAACAAAAATATTTTTCTTCCTTTATTTTTTGCTTTAAGCAAGCTTTGTAAACTTTTTATATTAAAATGCAAAAATATGTCTCACTTCACATTTAAATCATAAAAAAATTTAAAGATATAATATAAATTTAAAATTTTTTTAATCAGAAAATCAATTTCTTAAATTACAATGTTAAATTGAATAAATTTACTGTAATATGTCTTGTAAAATCATTTTCACATTCTGCATAATATATTATTGGGTTGAGGAATAATTTATGAGTATTATTTTCTAACTGAAAAAGTCATGCAGAAATAAAATGCATTGGCAAAATGTTTTGTTATTTTAAAGAGAATTTTTTGCTTTACAAGATAGTGTGTTTGTGTTTTTTTATTTTAATTTTATTGATTTATGTATATTTTCAGATCATTAATTTGCATTTAATAGAGGTGTTAAGGCCACCGAAGCTTGTTTGTGAGATTTGTTCTCTGCATGGAGAAGGAGCAATACCCCAAAATATCGCCTATTGGTTTTTATACTTCAAAAATGGGAATTTTGACCTCAAGAACAGATCACACACTGTTCGACCAATTGAGTTTGATTAAGAGCAATTGAATACCTTCTTCACGAAAATCAATGTCAAATGACCGGAGCAGATAAATTGCAATAAAAAACTGTGGTGAACTACTTTCACTGAATGGACAAATTTCAGAATATGAGAAAAATGCTCAATTACTCTTCCACCCAATATTTTGTTGGTTTTACTTTTAAATCACTCTTAGAAATACAGCCAAACTGAAGAGATACAGGCTACAGGCAAGATTCTATATAACAAATGCTGGTTTTATGTATAGCTTTCTTTAATAAATCTTTTGGTGGAATATTCATTAAATTTCTTTCTAAATTCCATTTATAAAAATATTTCATTTTATATAACCTTTGGCTGAATTGTGCAATTTTTAAATAAGTGTCCGGTCATACATATCTATTCAATTCAGAAATTAAAGTATCTTTATTATAAATATTCTTTGAAATACTTAACTGTGATAAGGATTTGCTATTTTACAGGTATCTATGAATAAAATAAATTATTATTAAGGCATGACTTTTACAAATCAAAATAATTACTATTGACTTCCAGGTGTTGTAAATGTTACAAAAAATGCTACTACCACCCTATATTTTTAATATATCTATAAAAGTAATAATCAAATACAAATGTTTAACTTCATACAATTATGAATTTCCTTTTTTAAACTATTACAGTTTGTAAAAAAAAAAAAAAAAAGACAGCAACTGAAAAACTGAATTCTTAATTAAGCTATTTATTTTAAAGTTTTTTTTTTTTTTTTTTTTTATATTACTAAACTACTTTGTTTTACTGGAAGTTTTTCTACTGTGTTATGCAAGTTAATAGATAATCCTGAAAATCAGATTAACATGTCAAAATATAAAGAACTTAGACTTTAGCAACAAAAATAAAGAAATGTTTCTATGTTTAAAAAAAGTTAAATAAAAGAGATATTTTACAAAATTTATATATTTCTAGAGATGAGGAGTGCACAAATGAACTATTCCAAAAAAGGTATGGTTCAAACCACTCATTTAAAATGAATGATTGCTTTTCTATGTCCCTGTCTCTCTCTTCTAGAGATGTAGTGTGCATGAATGAATTAGTTCAAATGAACTATTTTGCAGAGGTTATGGTTTGAACCAAGCTCATTTAAAAGTTTTATGCATCCCTGCCTTTTTCTCTCTCGCTGATTCTGAGATGTAGACCCAATTCCTTTGCATCGAACCAGAAACATGGGATATTGCACTAGAACAAAAACCTCTCAGGAATAAGTGGGTATTTTTGATTGATTTATTTATTTTTATTTTATTTTGATCTGAAAAGCTATGGCAGAATTTTAAATTGCAGAAAAAACGAAAAACATGAAATCAGCATTTAGAGTATATTTTTGAAACAGTAAATATTAATATTTTTTTTAAAAAAAGGATACCATTACAACTGGAAAAATAACTAAAATAAATGGGTATATATATATTTTTTTAATCTCGAAAGCAAATGCGGAGTTTTAAATCTGCAGAAAAAATAAAAAGAATAAAATCAGCAATCAGAAAATGTTTTTTTTTTTTCCCTTTAAACAGTAAATATTTATATTTTTTAAACAAAAGATACAATTATGAGTGGGAAAGTATCTAGAATAAGTGGGTATTTTTTGTATTTTGATCTGGAAAGTGAATGCAGGATTTAAAAATGCAGAACAAGTAAAAAATATTAAATCAGCATTTAGATTTTTTTTTTTTGAAACAGTAAATATTAATTTTTTTTTAAACAAAAGATACCATTACAACTGGGAAAGTAACTGAAATAAGTGTTTTTTTTTTTTTTTTAAACAATAAATATTAATATTTTTTAAACAAAATACACTGTTACAACTGAGAAAGTACCTAGAATAAATGGGTATTTTTTGTATTTTGATCTGTAAAGCAAATGTGTCAGCTTAAAAATGCAAAAAAAAAAAAAAAAAATTAACATTTTTCCAGGATTCTCAGTTTTTAGCTTGAAGTTCCACGGAAAGCTTGTTTTGGTGTAGACAATGGTGGCAGGGCACCATTTTGCAATGTTCATTATGGATTTTAATTATGGATTTCTTAGCTAATTATAAAAGAAAAGAAAAATCTGAGTCTCAGGTGCATTTGGACTTGCCGTCACCTATGCTTAATACAATTTTTCAATCCCCTACATGCGGTAAATTTCACTAGAAATCACCAACAGACAAACACCTTTTATTATTATAGATAGAATTTATGTACACCATGTAATGTACAAAAAATTTTTTAAGCTTAAAAACACATACCATGCTTGGAAGTGCACTTCTAGCAATTATTGATCATAGACAGTATTGTAAATAAATTATTTTTTGTGTGTGTGTCCCTGTAAATCAACAAACAAATGCTATGCACTCCATGTTTTACAGTAAGCATCTTTTAGTACATGTCAGTAATACACATCAGTTTCATTATGCTTGAAATATTGCAACATCTGCAAAATACATTATGAACTGTAAGCAAAAATCATTAGCAGCATATTGGAATACTTTTGTGTTTCCCTGTGAATGAATGATAAATGCTATGCACTCCATATTCCACAGGAAGAATGTTGTATTGCACGACAATAATGCATATCAATTTCATTATGTTTGAAATAAGTTAATTTTGTTAAAATGCACTGCAAATGATTCTCTCCTATAGACAATAATGTAATGAAATTTTGTGTGTCCCTGTAAATAACCTATAAATGCTAAACACTCCATTTTCAATAGGAAATGCCCTATGGTAAACCTCAATAACATACACCAAGCTTATGGTAATCCAGATATATGTATAAGAGTTTAGAGGATAGCCATACAGACGGCTAGGCAAACCGAAGTCAAACACTTTTGAACTAATATTGGATGTTAAAAAAGAAAAGTTTATCTACTTAATTTTCACACTGTTGTATGATTTTGTGGTGTTTAGGTGTTTTAGGTTAGATAATTTATGTATATTTTTGAGGGGTTAAAATTAAAATTCATTGAGAACCTGCCTTTTCTAAAGTTATATACATACACTTAAGAAAAAAGAAGAAAGATTAACATACATCTCTTTTTAATGCTGCAGTTAGCACTAGATACTCCAGAATTTGCAGCTAAAGTTATATCTATGTCCAAATCTATGTCTTCTTGAGCTTTTTTCTCTTGAAGCAGTTTATATAAGATGTCAGGATGATTCCAAATCTATAATAGAATATAGATAAATCAATGTTGATTGAGTTACATTTTTTAAAGTCACATTACGCCGTCTCTCAAAACATTCATTAAAAAAAAATTTTCAAATAAAAACAGCCTGAAATTTAAAAAAAAAAAACTTTTTCAATCAATTAAAGCCCTATAACAGAGAAAAATATCAAATTATATTGAAAGAAAAAAAAGCTATAGTAGTTGTTTATGAAATTTAAAGTATGTGCATGAATGGTAAAATTGGTGTTCTTTAACTTAATACAAAATATTCAACATAGACATTAAAATATTTATTAATTCATTCAAAAGTAGAATGAAAATAATAACCATTAATGAGTTATTTTTCTATGAAAAAAGATCATAAGTTTGAGTTGCATACATATGATAATTAATTTTCAGAGTAAATAAATAACATAACATATTAGTTCACAACATTTCTTTGCTTTGGAAGAAATGAATTATAGATAAATAAAAGAAAATTTAAACCTACAGAAAATTAATGCCTTTTTCAAAAAATGTATTGGGTCATCCAGAAAGTTCTGTAGTTTTTCAAAGCAAAGCACACTTTTGTCTAGTTATTTTGCTACTGTTGATGAGGAGTGACCTTGAAAGACCCAGATATGTAAATTCGGTCTTTTAGGTAGCTTTCATTACAGAAAGCTACCTATTGCAGCCGTTCGGAGGAAAGAAATTAAAAAAATTTTTGGTATATCTTCATTGATCATGACCTCTAGACCTCCAAACCACCCTCCGTTCAAATGTTGATTTATATATATATATACATCTGACATATGTCATGCGGTAACTCTCTTATTTATGAACTGATTCAGATGTGACTGAGTATGTGTATAAGACATACCAAGGTCTTGACCGAGTTCGTTGGCTGGCTTCATCCGCCATCTTGTTTCAAAATGGCAGCCACTTAAAAAATTTTAAACTTACAAATTCAAAGAGATGTACAAAAAAAATTAAATTGAAAAAATTGTTTCTGTTAAGTGTTAGAATGTGATACAAGGATTCTGGAACATTTTTTGTTTTGGCTATATCTTAAAAAATAGCTGAGATATGGCAGTTTGAAATTCTACAGTGGCTGAGATTTTGAAACAATCTGATATTTGTTATGCTGTAACTCTCGTATTTATGAACTGATATGAATGTGACTGATCATATGTGTACAGAACATACCAAGGTCTCGACCAAATTCGTTGGCCAGCTTCATGTGCCATCTTGTTTCAAAATGATGGCAAGTTAAGTTTTTTAAAAACTTTTTTAAAAATTCAAAAATATGTATAAAAATTTATAAATTGGAAAAGTTCTTTCCATTAAGAGTTAGATCGTGATACAAGAATTCCAAAACATTTTTTGTTTTGGCTTTATCTCAAAAAATGGCTGAGTATGGCAGTTTGAAAGTTTAGGGTGGCTGACATTTTGAAACAATCTGATTTTTGTTATGCTGTAACTCTCATGCAGAAATTCACATTCAAATTCAGTATTAACTAAAACCGGGATTTCTCTATAATCGGGTTCCAAGCATTTTAGCTTTGGGTGTTTGATAAAATGATTGGAATTTTTAAAAACATGGACTATGAAAGCTACTTTTTCCTCCCAGTATAGGCCAGAAGGACTTTTTGCTTGCATTGCATGATTCTTGCTTGGATTGTGGCATAATTTTTGTTTCAGTGCAGTGGTAAGAGTGGAGAACCAAAAAGTTCATTTTTGTCATATTAAGCTTTTATTTAAAGAAAGGTAAAAATGCTAGTCAGACTGCTCATAAAATTTGTGCTGTATATGGACTAAGTCCTGTTTCAGATGACACAGATCGAAGGTGGTTTGAGAAGTTTAAGTGCAGAAATTTCAGCCTCGAAGATAATGTCTGCTCTGGACGACCATCATCTGTAAAAGAGGATCTCTTAAAAGAAGCTGTTACTAAAAATCCATGTTACACAGTTCAGGAGCTATCACACAGACTAAATATTCCAAAAAGTACAGTGCATGATCATTTGAAGAAGATTGGGTATGTAAGCCGCTATGATGTATGGGTATCCCATACTTTAACACTGCAGAATATACTTACTCGAATTTCGGCATGCGATTCTTCGCTGAAACAAAATGAATAAGCTCCTTTTCTGAAACAGCTCATTACTGGAGATGAGAAATGGATACTATATAATAATGTTACAAGGAAAAGATCATGGGGTAAGCCAAATGAATTTCCCCAAGTAACACCGAGAGGGGAGCTGCATCCCAAAAAAGTAATGCTTTGTGTATGGTGGGAATACAAAGGAATTATTTATTATGAATTGTTACCACAAAATCAGTTTCAATTTGGAAAAATACTCTTTCCCAAATGGCAGTTTTAAAAGCAAAAATCAAAGAAAAGCAGCCAAAACTGACCAGTCATCAAGATGTTGTCTTTTAGCATGACAATGCCCAGCCCCACATTTTGATGAATGTCAGGTAATGACTTACTGAGTATGGATGGGATGATTTTTGTTACCCCCATATTCCCTGAGATTTTTTTCTCTTCAGGTCACTTCAAAATTCTCTGAACGGCCAGGAGTTCACTTCTTTGGAGACTGTCAAACAGCCCATTGATAACTTCTTTACGAATAAATCTAATGACTTTTTAAAATAGGGAATTTTAAAGCTGCCGCAACGATGGCAAAAAGTCATAGAACAAAATTATGCTTATCTGATTCAATAAAAAAATTTTATGTTTTTATAGTGCTTTATTGATATTTATCATCAAAAACTGCAGAACTTCCCAGATGACCCAATATATTTTTTAAATAGATATAATGCTAACAATTTAAGACTACAATTTGTGTCGAATCTTCTAGTTCCAGTATGATTTCTACTGAAAGCAATTAAAATGATTCACACTGACATCTTAAAACAAAAATGCTGATTTGATAAATTTTTAAATTTTACTGGTATAATTATATCAACTACATTCCTTTAAGTACCTTTGGCAGGTTTGGTTCACTTTTACTAAGATGAGTTTGTGGACTTATTATTTAATCATAAATAAATCAATTAATATGTAAATATGATGATTCTAAGAAAGAAATTGTAAAGCTGCTCTTACCTTAAACTTACAACAAATAACCACCATTTTTCTCAATTGCATAGCTGCCAAACTTTCTAATTTTTAAGTACTACAATTTCTGAATAGAAATATTCACTTTACATAAGTAAGAAATTTTATGATTAAATAAGATGAAGATTATTATTAGGAAATACTAGTATAGTAGACTCCCTCAAATCCACCACTCTAAAATCCGCAAATGTCTAAAATCCACCCATTGTTGCAGGTGTCAACAATGAAACGTACAGTTAAGATGTAAGGGAAAAAATTACCTTTTTTATAATATTTATATCATTCCATACACATTTTAATATGTAATTCTGATTTGACTGAAATCATCCTCTCCCATGAAGGAAGTATATATTTATTTCTGAAAGAATTAAAGTTGGGGCTGATATCAGTGGTGATCGTAATCTTTTTACCAACTACAGTTATTAATTAATCAAGCTTTTTTCATTATTAAGTCTGCTTAAACATGAAATAAAATTTTGTTATTTTACAATTTTTATGTAAATTATCAGAGTATATTTATGAGGCGAGTTTCATTGAATAATTCAAAAAAAAAAAGTTTCTCATCATTATTATGCATATTTAGAAATGCACTATTAATTATTTACTTTACATTTCATATTTTAGTCTTTTTTTAAATGTTCTTAATTTTTATTATTTTATTTTATTACTTATTGCATTCAAATTATTGTTTAAAAAATGTAAACAAAACAATGAGCAGATATCTGCAAAATTTTAAAATTTGCACAACCTCTGGTACCAAGCTATGTGGATTTGAGGGAGTCTACTGTATTAAAAAACCTAATGGTTTGGCAACTATGCAATTGTATGAAAAGTTCTGTGATATAAGTTAAGATCCAAACTAAGAATCGTTCACAAGTAATGTTTTAACTCTAGCTCAAACGTAAGATTTGTCTATTTATTCACTTTAAAAAGTTATGCAAAAGATTTTTAAAGATACACAAAGTGTTTACAATTTCTCCTTTGTAGCTCAAAAACATATATAATGTGATATTTTATTTATACACTAGCAGATCCATGTGCCAGCATTACTTGTGCCTGGGATATTAACCTTAAATATCCCTAAAATCAGGTTGAATTCAGATATTTTTCAGTAGGAGGCACTTCTGCAGTTACAGGATTAGAAGAAGTGGGGGAGAGGGGGGGTGCAATTCTAGACCATTAATAAGCATAAAATCCTAAAGCTTCCAGGTGGGAGAAATTTCAATGCAGAGGTGGCCTGGGAGGGTTGTTCCACCCAGGACACTTCCTGGAAGGCACTGCCTAAAATAATCTTGCCATTTCCCGGGGCTACTTTAAATATATCTCGATCTCACTCATACTAGTCTGATTTTCCAAACAAACTTCACACACTGAATTAAAAATAATAATAGCTCCTGACCGCAACATCACCTGTGGCATCATAGGAATGGATTTCAGTAATAAAAGAGGGTTGTTTAGAAAGCCCACGCTGTAATTTTTTCCTTCACATACTTCTTCGTGTTTCAGGAAAAAAATAAATAAAAACATGTCCTTAATTTTTAAAAATAATTATTTTAAAAGAAACTATTTCTAAATTAAAAAAAAAATTAATTGATTCTCAAAAGTCTGCTTATACAGAGGTATAAAATATAAGATTGGATGGATAAGGTATCATATACAGATTAGTTAATAAAAAACAAACTTCTGATTTCTGGTAAAATGGAGATTTAAAAAAAAAAGTAAAAAATTGCTGCGCATTCTGAATAAATTTTATTGAAAAAAAAATGACAAACTTTACTATACAGGACAAAAAGATTGAATTTGGATTACCTCAGAAAATCAGAGAAATTCTTCGATTTTTTCTGTTTAAGAAAAAATAACAAAATATATAATAATAAATCTGAGTCTCAGGTGCATACGGACCTGCGTCTGTCTATCGAAACTAAATTTGCAGACCTCTATTCTATATGCTATGGATTTCCCTAGGCATCGGCAACAAACAGACAAACAATTTTCTTTTATTAATACAATAGAGTACTAATCCACAAACGCCTGTAATCTGCACTGTACAAATGAATGTAAACAAGGAATTTTTTTAGCTTTCTTCCCAGCTTTAATCTCATGTACGAAACACGTGTATCATACATCAATTACACTTACTTTTTACAATTTAAAACGATTGCAAGCATTAAAAATCTTTCATTTATTTAATCATTTATATGGCAAATTAAAAAATATATATATAAGTAAAGCCTTTTAAAAATTTAATCTTAAAAAAGCATTTGTATTAATGAAAGATGGTTACTTATACAATATATTTTATCTCTCATCAAGAAATAATTACAATTTATAGAAAGGAAGATAAAACAGTTAATCAAAAACCAAGCAATTAATTCCTTAAATCACTGTTAAAATATCAATAAATTCATATTTAATACTTAAACATGTATTTAGAATATTTGATAAAAGATATTTCATTTTCTAAAAACAAAATTTTATGCTTTAGCAGTCAATCACGGCTATTTATAGAAGGCCGCAAGATGCAATACAGAAACATAAACCACAGGTTTTAATACAAACAACTATTGATGATATATTTAAAAATATAAAAGTAAATGAATTATTTTTAAAATAATTCTTACTTAATTCATATGTTTAAGTGTACAATTTATTTAATCTTAAAAAGTGGGCAATTAACAATCTACATTTGTCCAAAATATGAATTAAAAAAGTAAACAGATTAAATACACATGACCTGTAATTTGCAAAAAGTCTCAAATCTGCAAAATGCTTGAACCAAGCTTTATGGATTAGTGGTCTTCTATTGTATATAGATATATAGGTATCAATAATATGTTTATATTACATATTTAGCAATCATTTACTTTAAAGACTAATAGTACATAGATTCTGCATTCTTCATATAAAAAATATCCTGCTTATGGATGTAAAAGTTTTTTTTTAATGCATATAAAAATATTATCTACATTGTTGGTGGCAGTTTTATAAACTTAAGTATCATTTTAAATGATTGGTAAATCCATTTGTCAGAGATTGAAGATAGCTTACTGATTAGAAAAAAAATTAGTCAACTGCAAGTTTTATTCATGCACAAAGTGTTCCATACAATAAATTTATTAATTACTACCCAATGTAGAGTTGGATTTAGCTATATATACAGGGTGGCCATCATCTTACCAACTACAGTTATTAATTAATCAAGCATTTTTCATTATTAAGTCTGCTTAAACATAAAAAATTTTGTTATTTTACAATTTTGATGTAAATTATTAGAGTATATTTATGAGGAAAGTTTCATTGAATAATTCAAAAAAATTTTATCTCATGCATATTTAGCAATGCACTAGTAATTATTTACTTTACATTTAATATTTTAATCATTTTTTAAATGTTCTTAATTTTAAAATTAAAGCGCACATGTTTGAAGGGCTCTACAAGTTAAACTATTTGGAATATTTTAAAAAGCTTTGGTATTTATACTATTTAGAGTATGTGGAAACGAATTATGTAATAAAAAGGATTAGTTTGAAATTTTACCAATAGATGTTACTTAGATGTTAAGGATTTTGCCCATTAACGAACGTGACCGAGATTTTATGTCCCTTGATTTTATGTATCAGTTTCGAAAAGATGCGGGAGTTGGAACCGTCTACTTCGAAAAATAACTTGTTTGCAGGCGGAGCCGGCAGGGATTTTTTTAAATTAATTAATTTTTTTTTGCTATAAGGGTTGGTCCTATAAAAAACTTGTCAATATAAAAGTTTTAGATAATATTAAGAGGATTAATAATACATTTAAGCGGATTTGATATCTTGTGAATTGACGCAGTTATGATTTTTTTTTTCTTCTAAAACCCCCCTATTTTCCCGCCCTCGGGGCCATTTTTAATTATATCAAAAATCTAATATACATACATTTTCGGCCCTTCTCCTAGAAGTAATAATAACTTTAAACGGATTCGATACATATCATAATTAAGAAATTATGTTTTTTTTCTGTTTTCACAAAAAGCCCCCCCCCCCCCCCGGTTCGATTTTGCCCATTAACGAACTTGACCGAGATTTTATGCCCCTTGATTTTATGTATCAATTTGGAAGACATTTGTGTAGAATTATTGCAGTTATCGTGTCCATAAAAAAGTGACATAGATAGATAGATAAAGTTTTGAACTGGGGGTATTTTTGTGTTCTGGGAGTCATGATCGGCGTAGATCTGCAAAAATTTTTCAAAATTCCAACTTAGGTGAGAATGTAATAGGTAGTATTTCTTACAAAATCTACCTAAAAAATAAATCGGTCTCTTATCACAGTTATTTTGTAATTTATTTTTAGTTTATATAATTCGTGTAGTGTTTTAAATTTTTTATCACTTTAAGGTGATTTGATGTTAAAAAATAGTTGAAGGAAAACAGCGTAAAAGTTGGCAGCTATGCAAACATCGTAGAATAGCTTTCACGTGTATCAAATGGTACTGTTAGTAAATGTATTGCTGCTAGCGATTTTCTGATTCATTTTTAAGCATAAAAGCATAATACTTTCAAGCATGATTATTAAAATGATTGAACAGTTCTTTATTTTCAAATAAAGGAATTACATCTTGAGCTATAGGCTATTATTGTCTAAGGACGGCAATTTGTTCCTTTCCTGCGCTGTCACGTCCTAAAATTCAGTTAAAAATGACAACTTTGACAGCATTATTCGAAAATCTTTTGCCTTTACAGGAAAATGAAAAAAATATATATTACATAGTTTCTTAATAAGTTTGTGAATAACAAGTAATATAATTTTTTTTTAAAGTCAATTCCTACTTTTTAATCATAAATATATAAAATAAACCCGTGCAGCATTAATGTCCCACGTTATCTTTATTGAACATTATTTTATAATCATCGTTGCGGTATTTTATTTCTGTGGCATCACTCATTTGAGATAAATCTTTCATTTCATTTATGAAAACAATGGGAGGAATTTTTTTCTCCCATTTAAAACTAAAATTAATTAATTAAATTTAATGAATGAATTAATATTTGAAAAAACTGTATTAACATAAAGTGTCATCCACTACAAGTTTAAAAAAAGTTATTTGAACTTGAGTGGATGAATGGAAAATATTTTATTAACGATTGGAAATTTGAACAAGATATATATAGAGAGAGTGTGAGCTAATAGTAGGAATTTAAAAAAATCAATTAAAAATGTGTCGGAAAGTGCACAGTTTGGATTTCAGAACAGCCTTAAGTAAATAAAATGTATATGCAAAAAAATTAAGTCAGAAAATAAAACAAATGCATTATGTAATAATATTTAATAAAATATATTTACTGATATTATCATATATTTAAAATTCTAAATATTTTTTGTGTTTAATTAAATTTATATTTACAAAGCTTCGCTTAATCTTGATTACTTTTTTTTTTCATTTCGGTTCGGATTACTGGGTTTCTATTGATATGGGTAAGCAGAAATATTGATGTACAATGCTCCCCCCCCCCCCCCCAAAAAAAAAAGAACCATTAATTTGGATAGCTATTTAACTCCAAATTTGAGGAAATATAATTAAAACATATCAATATTTCGGAAATTCTGAATCTAGATCCTTTAATTTAAAAGCGTTATTGTTATTTAGCGCAGCTATTTTCCTCCTGTTACATTACAAAATCCCTTTTTAATTATAGCTAAACCATGTGTTTCTCGCAATAACATGAGATTACAATTGACCAGTCGATATCTATTAAATTATTTAAAAGAAAAAAAAAGAAAAAAAAAACTGGCTTTAACCGCGCTGGAGATTTGCATGGGCTGAAATATTCACAACTGGGCCCGGCCCGAATGAAGCCATCTTGTTCCGGAGTCCCCAGAAAGTAAAGTCCAAAACCAAAACCCATCCTCTATACAGATCTATAACCAAAAGCTAATCTCTAATCTTCTAACTTACATTTACTTGGCACAGAGCCTCTGTGTTTACTCAGAATCGGCTTCAAACGGGAAGTGACGTTTCCTAGAAAATAGGGCTACCAGAAAAAGAAGTTTTTCGCCCATGCGAAAGTCAGCACCATCTATTGAGTAAAGGTGATTTTCATAATATCTGACGCTCCTTTTTAAATGATTAATTTATGAATAATAATGTTTTAAAAAAATGTTTTTTTTTAAAGACAGCAAAATTTGTATTGTTAACGGCCTTGAACAAAATTCTAGATAGCACATGCCTGGTGTCGCCCTCTATTATTACAAATGAGTATTAAAGTTTTTATTTGTAATACTGGATGTTATGAAAATAATCCTTATAAAATTATTAATAGAAGTCTTTAAAATGTTTTCAAATTTCTAATCCTAATTTAATAAGGGTAGGGCTAGAAATTAAAATCATTAGTAAATTTTAGATCAAACAGTTTGTTAAGTTTTGTTAACAAAAGAATCGGGACATTTTAACTAACCCATCCTAGGACGGGTATTTACACTAGTACCAATAATAATTTGCAGATATATTATTTTATGAAATTGTATTGTCTGCTTTTATTACTAACCGAATTAAAAAACCCAAACTATAAATAGATAAAGAATATATAACTATGTAACTATAAACTATATAAATATATAACTATAAAAACAATTTGCAGTATATCATTAAAAACAATGTCTTTTAAATTTCGAAGGTATGATGCAGCACTATATATGAGCTGATTTACAGATGGCTGAACAGATTCTTTCATTGTCTTTTAAACACTAAAACAAATATTTAAATTTATTTAGAAAAAAATGAAGTTTGTAAATACGCAATGATTTGTCTAAAGTCTTAAGCATCACTCACAAAAAAAAAAATTCAAAATACTTAATTATTTGATGAAATATTTGGGAGAAACTGAGGGACTTTAATGCCATTGGTTTAACATGGGAAAGGAAAATACAGAATTTGATTGTATTAAGAAATGAAAAAATGAAATTATGTAAAAATAAATAAAACAATGAAAATAAACCTGACGCACCCCCCCCCCCCCACCTCATCAATGTCCTTTTTCTGCATTTGGATTGTTTAAATGAATTCGCAAACATTGAAAAGACTTTGGAAAGCTTTTAGAAGAGGTATCGGGAAAAACGGACATGACTGTAACAAGAAAATTCTATTATCATAGAAATTTCGAACCAAAGCAATAGCCAAAAGTCAAAGCTAGCCAACAAAGTCAAATTGTTGCAAAGAATATGTCATTTATGCGTAGAAATTAACTTTGAAAATCATTTCCATAAAGTGCGAACGACCTTCTGTATAAATAGCTAAAAAACAATTTTTTTTTTTTTTTTTCGAAAGTATGTTTTAGCATGCATGAGCTGATTTACAGATAGCTGAGCGAATTCTTTCATCATATGCTGTCTTTTAAACGCTAAAACAAATATTTAAATTTATTTAAGAAAAATGAAGTTTTTAATATATGTGATGATGCGCCTAAAGCATCTCTCACAAAAAGAAAATTTGCGAGAAACCAAGAAACTTTAGTGCCATTGGTTTAACATGGGAAAGGGGAATACAGATTCTGACTCTATGAAAAAGCGAAATTATTATGTAAAAATAAATGAAACAATGAAAATAAAAACAAATAGTGGGCACTTTTAGAGAACCGAATGAAGTAATTTAAAAAAACAATGCATTTACATATACTTATATGTGCGTTATAATCAGCATGCATTTAACTCATCTCATCCAATTAAGTATTTCCACTGCATTAGATTTATAAGTACACATATTTTACACAATTGAAAAATCTATAAAGAAATTGTAATAGAACTTGTACTTTAACCCTTTCTGGCACAGTGGTCCCACTCTGGGCACACCTAATTTTAATTCCAAACTTGCATACGGCACCAAGAATATTTTAATGAAATTTTGTTTCTACAATGAAAGCTTAAAATAAAGAATTCTTATTTTCTAAAAAAGTCGTTTGTAAATTCCGGTATCAGTCAGTAATTTCTGATTTTACGAACAGAATTTGTCTGTGCCTGAAAGGGTTAAAGATACATTTCAAATTAAATATTTTACTGTTACCTTCAGAAAAGTATTAAAAAAAGTGTTCAGGGATTCAAGAGAGCAGCCGTTTATATATAAATACAACATCAAATAATTTACACATTTAACACAATTGAAAAATCCATAAAGTATTTATAATACAGCTTGTACTTTGCTATTTCATTTCAAATTCAAATTTTTTCAAAGAAAGCGGTCGTGTACAAATAAATAAGACACGATACAATTTACAGTTTTCACGTAAATGAAAAATCCCTAAAATATTTATAATACAACTTGTACTTTACAATTTTATGAATTAAATATTTTAGTTTTCTTTGGAAATTGAAAAAAAAAAAAAAGAAAAAAAAAGAGTGTTGTAGGATTCAAGAGAGCAACCGTGTACAAATAAACCTCTGCCTTTGTTTTCCTAAAATAAAGCATATAATCAGAGAATAAAGTACGAAGAATTTATAAAAACATATTCTCAACCAGCTTTTTCCTGAACTGGATTCTTTGAGTTTTCTCAAGAACTGAAAATGGAAATGCTGCTAATGCAATGAGATCATAAACAGATAGATCCACATGGAAAGAAACACTATCCTGGAGGTGGAACCATTCACAGTCGGGAGGTAGATTTCCGGGGTGAGATTTATTATGGTTGTGGGGGAAAAGAATGAGACTTGTAAAATAAAAAAACACGTTTTTTTTCATTAAAATATCTGCTTTAATTACAAACCAAATTAAAATATTTTTATATTTATGAATAGCTAAGAAACAATGTGCAGGCTTTATTATTTTTTTAATTTCAAAGGTTAGAAATAGCACTATGTATAAGTTGATTTACAGATGACTGAGCGGATTCTTTCATCATATGCTGTCTTTTAAGCACTAAAACAAATATTTAAATTTATTTAAGAGAAAAATGAAATTTTTAACTATGCGATGATTCGTCTAAAGCAGGCATGTCAAACACGTGACCCACGGGCCACGACTGGCCTGCTGACAACTTATCTGTGGCCCACGAAGCCATTGGCATTTTACCTGTATTTAATTTAGTTGTTAGAAAATGCACTTTGCTCAAACATGCTTGCACCAGCCTGAAAGAACGCAAACATAAGAAAGATGTATATATCATTGTTCCCAGTTTGGCGGAATTTTATTTAATTCAGAATGCTACCACTATTTTTGAACTGTAATTTTTGTCTTATTTATTCTTTCATCAAATAAAGGAGATATTTCTCTTTAGAAAGTCATAGCATTCTGCATAAAAAAAAATCTCGCTCATCTGGCAACAGTGATAATAGACACAACTCAATTTTACATTTTAGCACAAGCAAATTGTGGATACACAGGTAACCACTCGGAACGTAGCAAAGCGGGAGATTTCGAGTTTGAAAATTTAAAGATTTGTAAAAATTTTAAATTATTTTACTTTCAATTTTATTTGTTTTATGTCGAAACTAATACTTATCTCTCTAGGATTATGCACCACTTTACAAAATAATATGAAATATTTATTCAATACTAAGAAATGTATTGTAAAATTAATAAAAATCGAAGTTAATTAAGGATAGTTAAAGTTTAAAAAATAATCAAAATTTCAAATTAAATAGCTTTTAGTGAATAGCTTTGAAAATGACATAAATTATCACTTTTGTGCTTGACATAGAAACCCCAAGATATCATCCAGGTTCTTCACTTGAGTTTTAGTCGAATTTTCATTCATTTTTCATTGATATTCACACATTTTATTTACATACTCTCATAAATCCCGGGATTTATCTATACTAATAAAAGAAAGTTTCACTCTGTGTGTCTGTGTGTCTGTCTGCGATGGCTAAGAAAATTTAGCGCACCTAGAAGTCTGTAAATTTAGATTTAAGTAGTCCAAACCCTCTCCTGGTATACCTGAGTCTCAGAATTTTAATATTTCAATTATTTACTGAAATATTAATTATATTCACAAAGAACTCTCATCAAAAATACGCTTTGTTTTCTTGGGTTGGTTAGTTGCATCGATTCTTCACAGAAGTAATTAAATAAACCAGAGTAGCGATGCATAGATAAGGATTTCTAACTAAATAGTGTCAATATGGATTGAAATTATCAGCGTAGAGCCATGCGAATGTCGCGCCACCTGTACATGACAAATTACACATACATCCCCCTGATTGAAATATTTTCCAGGCACATTTTTCTTCATGACAATTAGTCGGGTTTAAGTTTTATTTTTTTGTTTTTTACATGACATATATTATTATGATAGAGATTGTTAATACAGAAAACTTTATTTAACAGATTCTTTTTTATATTTGCGGGAATGCAGAGGGGCAAGGGTCTAATTACATTTAAGCTTCAAGGTGTATTTCTAGAAAACAGTTACCAGAATTTCCGAATATTAGTCTAAGCCAAATTTCAAATTAAGTTCCTAGCTTAACCAAATGAATCAATCTTTAAAAATGTATTGTGATCCTCCTAATTAGTTATTTGCTGAAGGCCACTTGAACAACCCCTCCCCCCCCCCCCCCCCGGCCCGCCTTCAAGGTTTTTTCTCTAACTCTGCTCCGTTTCCATATCTCAGCAACTATCTTTCCGATTTCAATGCAAGTGATTTCAAACATTATAATTAATTTAATAGTCACCCTTTATAACATTAAACTAAATTTATGAGTAGCGGTTACCACTATTTATGAATAATAGTTTAAACCAAATTTGTAATTAAGTTCAAAGCTTAAGGAAACGAGCGAATTTTGAAAGATGCATATTGGTCCTCCTAATTAGTCATTTGCTGAAGGGCACTTGAACATCCCCTCCCCGCCGGGACCTCCTTCAAGGTTTTTTCTCTGACTATGCTCTGTTTCCATATCTCAGCAACTATTTTTCCGATTTCAATGCAAGTGATTCCAAACATTATAATTAACTTAATTATAATTAACTCTTTATAACATTAAACTAAATTTATAAGTAGTGGTTACCACTATTTCCGAATAATTGTGTAAGCCAAATTTGTAATTAAGTTCCTAGCTTAAGCAAACGAACAAATTTCGAAAGATGCATAGTGCTCCTCTCAATTAGTCATTTGCTGAAGGGTATTTGAACAACCTTCCCCCCCCCCCCCCCAGGGCCCTTCCTTCAAGGTTTTTCTCTAACTATGCCCCGTTTCTATATATTCAATCTTTCCGATTTCAACGCAAGTGATTCCAAACATTATATTTAACTTAATAGTCACCCTTTATAACATTAAATTAAATTTATGAGTAGCGGTTACCACTATTTCCAAATAAAAGTTTAAGGCAAATTTGTAATTAAGTTCCTAGCTTAACAAAACGAACGAATTTTTATACATGCATAGTGGGCCTCTTAATTAGTAATTTTCTGAAGGACACTCGGACATCCCCTCCCCTTGGCACCTCACTCAAGGTTATTTTCTCTAACTGTGCCTTATTTCAATAACTGGGCTAATAATGTTCCAATCTTCTCGAAACCAGCTCAATTTTGTAGCGTGCCTACTATACAGTAACGTAGGCAGCGGGGACCTGTCTCAGAAGTTCGTTCGGAAAGAGGTTTGTTTAGAACAGAATGCTCCCCTGGCGGTGGTAGGGGGAAATAAAAGATATTCTAGAGCGTACGAGCATGCCCGGTATACGGTTCCGAAGCCATCGTAGACCGTGGCCAGAGTTCTGTTTTTGAAGAGATTTAAGTTTATTACAAGGGCTCGGGCAATGCCGGGCGGGTCAGCTAGTATATATATAAAATATATTAAAGCTCTTGGTCATTATGAATGAATTGATAAATTGAAGATGAACATCACAGATTTTTTTAAGGATGATTTACAATAAAATTATATTTAAAGGAAAACTGAAATTTTATGTTTGATATGTAAACATTGTTGGAGTTTGGAAAGAATGTAACATTAAGAGGTGCTACTACACAAAGTATAAAAAAAACCTCACACAAATTTGGCTAAACATTAGAAAGATAAACTGTCAGAATTGAAACTGACAGAGAATCGGTGTGCTTTCACCAAGCCTATTGGAGAATGCATTTGCTTTAAAAAACTAATTCTTATCTATTACATTAAATATTCTGCAAGTCGAAATCGTTCACTACGAAATTGAAGAAATGATGTCTAAAACAGTTTAAGAAATTAGAATATACTATAAGCATAAGTACTATTGCTAGAAAGATTTATATACAGCGGATAAACTTATAAAAGCCATTTATGTGCTTTAAAACTTATAGTGCTCATGAACTTATATTTGTACACTCATACTTAATTATCGCCAATCTAGAAAATACCTTGGAAATATGGGTAGTGAAGATAAACAGATCTACCTTCTTTTCTTATACAGATATTTAACGGCTTTCCATCATAAAGATTTAACTGTGGATTTTGAACTGCTAAACAAGGTTACAATTTTCATTTAAAATCGATAAATTATGAAGGTCGATTATTCAAAGACAACCAATAGACAAAGTATTTGGAGTTTTAATTTTAAATTACAAAGCACATGAGTAAACTTCAACTCCAAGGAAAATTTTATAATGCTACCTTGTTAATTAATAGTATTAACATTTTCAAATTGAATTTATTAGTTTTATAAAACACTTTTTAAAAAGAAAATGTATTTCATTTTAAATGTTGCCAGACATGATTACAAAAATTATCGCAGTGGAAAATTTTAGAATATACAAAAATTTATTAAAAAGCAAATACTTGAATTTCAAGAAATATGAAAATTAGTTTAATATACTTACTTCACTTCTAATGATTGATGTTGAAATTATGCTTTAGAATTTATTACTGCAGCTAATCAAATTTCACTGCGATTCCACATTAGAGCAAAAATGGATAATTTACAAATTTCTGTAATTATTCATCAATCGACCGATTTTTTATAGCATGCAATTAGGCATATTTTAGCTATGTTGCGTGCACACTTTTATATCTGCCAATATTTTGTTATTTTTCAAGTCAAATAAATATAATTTGAACCAGAAAATGTGTTTAATAAATGAAATTAAATAAGTAGTGGATAGATATGACACTTTTTATTAAATAAATTTCCTGCTTTAAATAGCTTTTTTATATTTTTAACTTAAAGAAAACATGGAAGATTGACAGATTACTAAAGCAATCTAAAACATTCGCTAGATCAGCATGTACATTCAGTTTTTAAAATAAATACAATTTAGAAAAATTCAACTAAATTTTATAGATTTGATTGATGTAAAGTAATTTTTAGTATTTTTTCGGAAAATATATAATAAATATAATTTGAACCAGAAAATGTGTTTAATAAATGAAATTAAATAAGTAGTGGATAGATATGACACTTTTTATTAAATAAATTTCCTGATTCAAATAGATTTTTTATATTTTTAACTTAAAGAAAACATGGAAGATTGACAGATTTCTAAAGTAATATGTAACAACTTTGGAAGTTTTCATGAATAGCTCCTTTACATGGCTGTGTTTTGTATGTACAAATTTTATTCTGTGCACTGGTTTATGTACTTATTACTACTATATTATCTACTTATTTTATGTGGCCCGCGGCTTTGTAGAAAATGGATAATTTGCCCCCCAGTTGTAAACGAGTTTGACATGCCTGGTCTAAAGCATCACTCACAAAAAACAAAATTTTAAAAACTTAGTTATTTGATGAAATATTTGGGAGAAACCGAAGATGCCACTGGTTTAACAAGGGAAAGGGGAATGCAGAATCTGAGTAAACTGCCCCCTTAAGCTAGAATCATGTGAAATTTTCGATAAAAAAGTTAAGTTAGCTGGTAGTAAATTCTCTATTTTTCTTTTCTTTGAGCTTGTTCCCAATTCCTCTAAACAGTACAAATACCAAATCTTTTAAATATATTCCAAATAGTTCCGCTTGTAGAGCCCTTCAGACATGTAATTTTTTATTATGGCTACCCTGTACTAGCAAAGCAAGGGTCTGTCTAGACTTTTCTCCCAGGGTCCTGTTTTTGTAAATTTGTGAACAGCTTTTTACATTTGTGAAATATTAGTCATAATTTTGTGAGTTTGAAATGATCGTTATATTCAGGTTCTTCTTTATACATTTTTAAGGAGATATACACTATATGGCCAATGATGACAGGTCACTTGCGATTTTAGACGTTTTGTTAATTATCTAAAAAAATACATAAGGAATTATCTGGAAACTTCAGGCGTGTAAACAGCATAGTCGACGTCATACATTTCAGCAAAGATTTTTTCCCGAAACCCCATAGGGGGCCATCAATAAGTTGAAGAAAAACGAATATCTTTCGGATAACCCTGTAAAAACTTATTGCAAAAGCGTTGAAACGGAAGCACATGCTTAGGAGGCTTCTTTTAATAAACTATGTTCATTTTTAAAAGGATAGCACGTATACTCATGATTAAGGTTTTTATAAAAACAATCCCAAATTTCACCAAGTTCTTAATATAAAAGAATGTTCTTTTCAGAAACAATGACAAACAACATTATATACAATAACCTGCAATCAGAATTAACAATTAATAAATATTGGATGAAAAATGAGCAGGTTCACTAAATATTGTTTCACTGTGCATGCACAAATTCAAATCAAAATATACTGTGCATAATATATTAGCTAAATTTATAGAGCAACTTTAGTGAAAGTTTCAAAAACATAGCTTGAAAATTCTGATAGTGATAGTCGATAGAATAAGCTTGAAATTCACTGTTCCCAAAAGGAAGCATAAAGATGAAGGGCGGTATCCAAATATACAATGAGAGACACTTCATTCTTATTATGTCAACTTTCATAAGCTAGTATATTTGGATACAACCCATCATCTTTTTGCTTCCTTTTGGGAACAGCGAATTTCGATCTCATTCTATCGACGATTACTATCAGAATTTTCAAGCTATGTTTTTGAGACTTTCATAAAAGTTGGTCTATACATTTAGCTAATATATTATGCACAGTATATTTTGATTGAATTCGCGCATGCACAGAGAAACAATATTTAGTGAACCTGCTCATTTTTTATCCAATATTTATTATTTTTTAATTTTGATTGCAGGGTATTGTATATAATGTTGTTTGCCATTGTTCCTGAAAAGAACATTCTTTTATATTAAGAACTCTGAAAATTATAAGCAAAACATTTGGTGAAATTTGGGATTGTTTTTTTAAAAACCTTAATTTCTCCACAAGTATAGGTGCTATCCTCATAAAAATGAATGTAGTTTATTAAAAGAAGCCTCTTAAGCATGTGCTACTGCTTCAATGGTTTTGTGATATTAGTTTTTACAGGGTTATCAAAAATATATTTGTTTTTCTTCAATTTGTTGATGGACCCTTATGGGGTTTCGGGAAAAAATCTTCGCGGAAATATATGACGTCTATCATGTTGTTTATACTCCTGAAGTTTCAGGATAATTCCTCATGTATCTTTCCAGATATTTAACAAAACGTCTAAAATCGCAAGTGATCGGTCATCATTGGCCATAAAGTGTATGTATATAAAATAAAAATACACATACAGCCAAATCCAGTTAAGACTTGTTTCAAGGGACTGGACAAAAGTCGCATATTAAATGTGATTTGTATAATGTTGCAGGAACTAAGGTGTCCCATTAGAAGGTATCCCATACAGATCTAATCATCTAAATGACCTTTAGAGCTTTTGCTTATATGTTTACAGTTGAAAATAGTGCATTTTATGCATATTTAGATTAACATTTAATTGCATTAAAGTTAATTCATTGTGTTTTTCTAGGACCGAATAAAAAAATCAACTGAAAAAAAATATGGATTCGAATATGATTTTAATGTGTACCATACAACCAAAAATATTAAATATTTTCAAAACAACCAACCCAGTTATTAAAATAATATTTATTACTTGTGATAAAGAATAATGCCTTCCTTTGATTTTATGACTATTCTCCATATTAACAGAAAATTTGCTAAAACTCAACACACACAGAGATGATTCGACTCCATAAAACTCATGGTGCAAGTAACTCACCAGACATAAATAAAACAGGAGAAGGCAGGAATCAGAAAAAAGTGGTGAAGAAACAGAATTTAAAATAAAAAAATATTTCCATTTCTCTTCCAACACATTAAAAGCAAAGTACTAGGGAGGCTTTACTTACTACAATGTACGAGAGGGAAAAAACAATTTCTCTTCCAACACATTAAAAGCAAAGTACTAGGGAGGCTTTACTTACTACAATGTACGAGAGGGAAAAAACAATTTCTCTTCCAACACATTAAAAGCAAAGTACTAGGGAGGCTTTACTTACTACAATGTACGAGAGGGAAAAAACAAAAATTGACAACATACACAGAGCAAAGAAAGAAGGATAAATAACAAAAATTTTTGTATCTTTCTCTACTTCTGTAAAAACATACACGAAAAGAGAGAAAAAGAATATTATGATGCAGGATCAAGGACGAGTTCCACTGTTTCTAATTTAGTGAGACTTTTTTTTTGTTCAAATAGCTATGTGATTAGTAATATTCGCCTTAATTAATCTGCCATTCAATAAGCCAAATATTACTATTCAGAAATAGTGGTAGATAGCCGAATAAAAGAGAATCACTAAAATATCCTACTAAATTGGCAACACTGAAGAAGAGAGGAGAAATTTGCATCTTCATCTATGAATTCACGTATTAAGCAAGATTTTTTGCCTCAGGAGACAAAAAAAAATATCGCATATTAAGCATGTATGTACCGTTCATGTATTAAACAGGATATTTTTGCATTAATATTAAGGGTAATGTTCAAGAAACCAGAAAAATCCACATATTAACCATAAGCGTCTTAACCAGGTCTGACTGTACTTTCTTTATACATGTAAAAGTGACAGTCAGATTTTACTTTTAAATGAGTAAGTTTGTGAAAGGTTCAGTTTGGAGAGGGAAAGTTTTCTATTGAATTCTTTTTTTTAAGACAAATAAATTTGTGAAAGGTACTGTTTTGAGATGAAAAAAAATTGTGAAGTGTTATGTTTTGAGATGAAAAAAATAATGAAAGTACTTTAAAGGACTCAATTTCTCCCTAAACAAAACCCTGCAAAGTATATAGATGGATATACCATGAATGTTTAGAGAGATATGAAGCCGAAATAATAACAAATATTGTTAATCTGTATGACTTTTTTTATACCTAAAACAAAGACCTTGTACAAAGTTTAAACTTGGCATTGGGCCAAGTGCACTTCAAAAAGAGGTTTCAAAGTTGTAATGCTGCTTTGGTCCATATCTTATTTTTCTCTGATCAACAATCCTCGGATGATTCTATGTCGATAGGTACCTTGAGCACCCTTCAACTCCCCTGCTGTGCAGCCACAAACTAAAGTGTGTGTGTAATAGAAAAATGAGATTTTCTCAAAAACTATACTACCTAGGATAATTAATACAGTTTTCCCACAAGGTAATAAACTTCTACTACCACTAATTTTATCATAATTTTAGTTTCAGTAAATTTGGAAATAGGCGCGGGGGGGGGGGGTATATTTTTGCAGTACATTTTTGACAATATCGTTAAAAATATAATACCTAAAAAATTAAAACAAATATATTTTTGAGTTTGGTGTTACGAGATCTTTCGGATGGTATGCCACATGATATACATAAAAAAAATTATTTTTCCCCTAAATTTTTCTTAAAAATATTAGTGAATGACTAATAATCTATAAATAGGTGGGTCAAGAGCCTTTAAAACTCTGCAAAGTTTGAACTTGCTACATTCCATAGTTTTCAAGAAAAATGGCTATGTTTGACAGACACACGATTGATCTCATAATGGTTTCATTTTTACTTCTTAAGATCAGAATCCTAAAAAAAATCAATATTTTATTCAATCATCTTAATAAATTAATAAAGTGGATAAAAAATAATTTAGATGTGAATATAAATGATTTGAAAAGACAAAATAGAACTTATTCTAAACCAGTTTTCCCAAGCCTGGACAGAGCATTTTGAAATAAAATCAATAGCTGTGGATTTTACATAAGAAAGAAAATGGAAGGATTGGAAGATCAGAATTATTTATGAACAAAACTTATTCCATAAATATTAATTTGGAGCTTGGTGCGATATAATTAAAGTAAAAATAAAATACAACATTAAAACACCAGTGTAATTGAATCTACAGCATACCGGTTTCGGTAGCATACCTCCCTCCTCAGTGCTGAAGAAAATGGAAATTTGCTCATATATATAGAAATGATAGAGGATTAAAGTGACAAGTTTATTAACCAATAGGAAAACAGAGGGTTCCAGGCAAACAGCCAATAGGAAAATTAAAAAGCGCAGTATCAACCATAGAAGGGTTGTAACCTCTATCAACTGCAATTGCTTTAATATATTGAATTTCACTACTAAATGACTGGGAATCCGAGCAAACATGAAGGGCACGATTTATAAATGTATAAAATGCGGCTAATTTTTGGCTTGGAGGATGACAAGAACGAGCATGGGGTGGTAGTGAAACAGCGAAGTTTTTACGATAGACAGATGTAGAGAAACCAGTAGCAGTACGAATGACAAGGGTGTCCAGGAATGGGAGCGAGCCATTATTTTTGGTTTCATAAGTTTCACTCCCATTCCTGGACACCCTTGTTATTCGTACTGCTACTGGTATGCTATATGCTACCGAAACTGGTATGCTGTAGATTCAATTACACTGGTGTTTTAACGTTGTATTTTATTTTTACTTTAAAACTTATTCCATTTGTGACATAAAATAAAATGTAACAGAAAATATTTTCTTGATTAAGGTTTCTGAATTTCAGAAATCCAGATTACTTTATTTTGTTACCTGGTGGCAAACTTTACCTAAAATAGAAACTTTTGTTAAAAAGTTTAATTTAATTCTTAAGCATCATTGAATATAACATTACTGATTTTCAGTCATGCATTTTTGGAAAAATGAAAAAAAAAAATCTGATTTAATAATATTGAATCTAATAGTAAGTTATTTTTTACAACCATTAGAAGGACTGAGGTTTCTGTAGGATTGTGGGAACCATGCAAAACGGGTCAGTGGTAGCTTGAATTGAGAACAGCTGTTCTAGATGTTATAACATAATGTAAACCTTGAGAAATGTATTTATTTTGGGCATGAGTCTATTGCTTTATTTAGTATTAGTAAATGTAATAAAATATTAACATAATTTCACTTCAATTGTAAATTTTGGAATTCTTTATTTGAAGAAAAAACTTCTTTCTGCATTTATTATATTTTTTTAATAATGAACAAAAATAGTTATATATTCTATTTATTGTAGCAAATATAGTAGCTTTCTTTGTGTTATTTTTACTTGTGGGTCCCCACAAGTACATTTATGTCAAGCCATTATTTGTGATTTCGCCAAGCTTGTGAAGTACAGAGGAAGATACCTGGAAGGGAAAGTCACGTTACAATTTTACAATACAGTTTTTCTCCCGATAGATGGTGCAGGGACGGCTAGCTATGGCTTCTGCAATGCTTTTCAGTGCAAAAAGAATTCATTTTTTTAATGGAAAATTTTAACTTTAAAAAAGTCAAACAAGTAGAAATTTCACTAACTACAGTTTTTTTCACAACCATGCATATATTTTAAAAGATATTTGGCGTTTCAATTGCTTCTTAAATCTTTTTAAAATAAGAGTTCATTCTGACCAAAAACAACAGGATAGTCATTTAAAAACAAATATCATGGATATTGTACCACAAAGAAATACGGAATGGACATATAATTTTTAGAGATTAAAAGTATTATTCAAATTTTCTGGAATAAATTTTAATCTTGTGTATATATTGATAACCTTTGAATAATTTAATAACTCACAACTTTTTATATCTATGCAATTAATATATGTACAGTAGGGTGGTCCAAAATTTGGAAGGTGAAAATTTGTTGGGTCCTACCCTTCTGTTTCGTTCCAATGTACTAAAAAATAAAGCAGATCAAATTTGAGAGCATTTCAGTAAAATTTAGAGGTAGCTCAATGTAATTTAAGTTTGCAACATTGTACTACAGTGGCACCCAGTGAGTAAATATCATTTGAACTGCAACTTTTATCAGATTGTTTATAAACCATAACTTTTTATCAGATTGCATCTGACATTGTTCTTGATTGTTTACATTCCCAGTAACAGAGAAAGGAATGAACAGCTCATCCAAACAGAAAAGAAAGACTGAGAATTATGACTCCAAATCTGGCTGCAGCTTTAGACAGGATCAAAGTTTCAGACCAAAAAGCTGTGTTTGTCGTTGCCGAAACAGTAAAGAGCTTGGGTTGTGAAGTAGATGAAGTAACTCTTTGTAGAAGTTCCATTCGTTGAGAAAGAATTAAACACCGGTCTAAAATGTATGAGCAGCTCAAAGCCGAATTTGGAGAACATGTTAACAGTTCACTGTGATGGTAAACTCTTACAAGACCTAACTTTGAAAGAGAAAGTTGATAGACTTCCAGTAATTGTGTCTGGAAAAGGAGTCTCTCAGTTACTTTCAGTGCCCAAGCTTCCATCAGGAGACGGAGAAGGTCAAGCTGCCGCAGTATATGGGACCTTACAGGATTGGGGTATAGATGATAAAATAAGTGCCATGTGCTTTGACACAACAAGCGTCAATACTGGTCGAATTAAAGGCACTTGTAACTTACTTGAACAAAAAATGAATAAAGAGCTGCTTTCTTTGGCATGTCGCCACCACATTATGGAATTGATTATTAAGCTTAGGATTTTCTTCAAACTAGAGGGTACCACTATTTAAAAGATTCCAAGCCAACTGGAATTTTATTGACAAAGAGAAGTATGATATGGGAGTTGGTAATACAGAAATTTTGAATCAAATAATAGATATAAAAGATGACATAATTAATTTTTCTAAAATACTACTGGACAAAAATAAACAACCAAGTCGACTATCGAGAATTTCTTGAACTTATCTTAATCTTTTAAGTGAAACCCCTTCTCGACGAGTCAGATTTATGGCACCTGGAGCCATGCACCATGCTCGCTGGATGTACAAAGTGCTGTATAGTCTAAAAATATGGATGTTTAGTAGCCAGTTCACCATTACTTCAAGAGAAAAAAAAGGATTGCAAAAAATATGTGTATTTGCGGTACGAGTATATCTAAAAGCTTGGATGACAGCACCATTGCCACAAAGTGCACCTTTCAATGATTTCAATTTAATGAAATCTCTGTTACAGTATAAGAATATTGATGATGAAATATTTGAAGCAGCATCAGAAAAGCTAGCCAAACACCTTTGGTATTTATCTGAGGATCTTGTCGCCTTAGCTCTTTTCGACAATCAAGTGCCTCATTGCCTTAAAAGGCTCATAGTAAAGGCCATGAAAGACGTTAATTGTAAAAAAGAATCCACAAAGCGTCCTAACATTCACTTGAAACTTTTGTCGACATGAAATTTGAAGACTTTGTAACGAAGCGGTCAGCTTTATTATTCCAACAAATGTGCCTACCAGATGCGTTCCTCCAAGTAGACCCAGAAATATGGGAAGATCAGGAGACTTTCTATAAAGCATTCGAAATTGTCGAATCAATAAAAGTTGTTAATGATCATGCTGAAAGGGGCATAGCCCTAATTCAAGAGTTTTGTGGAAAAATAACGTACAGTGAGACACAACTACAATAATGCAGGTGGTTGAAGAACATCGACGAACATATCCTGACTGCAAAAAACAGAGTTTGGCAGGTACTGAAAAATACATGATTATTTAAACATTAATGGCGTATATTTACTTGTTAATTATTTATAACATATATTGAATATATAAGTGTACTTTAATTACTTAAAATTCTCAGATTCTTGCCCCCATGTATGGCAAATAAATCTTTTTTAGATATTAGTCGCAGTTGAATTCTTTAAATTGTAAATTTACAAAAAAAGGAAATTTTTAAGAGTGTTGAGCTACCTCTAAATATTAAAATTTTAAGCTCAAACTTCATAATATTTATTTTTTAACTAAAATGAACAAATTAAGAGGATAGCACCAGTAAAAAACTTAAAAAAATAATAATCGAGCTTTTTTGGACCACCCTAATGTACAGTTAAAAACAAATGTTTATCTTAATTATTTGGGAAAGAAAATTTGAATAAATAATAGGGTCTATAACTAATTTTTGCAAGAATCATAAATTATGGCTTAATATAATATTGGTCATGAATTATCCAAAAACTCTCTTTTTTTTCATACATAAATGCTTCCTCCCTTCATACACACTGCTGCAGATAGAAAAGGTAACATACTTACCTGACAATTTGAAAAATATACAGTTATTAAAAACCATAAATACTTGCACCTTTTTTTCTTTGAGAATATTAAATTTGTTATTTAAATGAGTTCTTTTTCCTATTTTTTTTATAATTTATAATCAATAAAATCTTTTGATTTAATTAAACAGCTAAGTAAACAAATTAAATTTTTAAATTGCACTTATGAGAGGGTCTTTCTTTAAAAAATAAGTTCTTACACTTGCACCTAGAGATGTAAAATTTCCGGAAATTTTGAAGGGGCAGAAAAAACCCAGTTTTTTTCTGGGAAAAATTGGAAATTTTGGAAAAATTGATTTCTTACAAATATTTCTCAAAAGTAAGTTACATTTTCTTAAAAAACATAAAATAATAAACATTTTTTAAATTTGTTGCATACTAAAAAATACTTTTTTTTCACTTTACATGAATATATTACAAAAAAGAAAAAAAAGGTCATCTTTTAAGAATTTAGCCTTTCAGTCTCAGAATCTCCACAGTAGCTTTTCTTGCTTAATTTAACACCATTGTTTATAATATATCATTTTTCAGTTGCATTTCTTAAATTACCAGTAGAGGAAATTTAAAAAATAACAACAAAAAAGTCTTATGAGTTTCAACCAATATCACTGCAGTTTGTAAGAAAATTTAAATTGCATTAAATATCACCTCAACCTAGTATTGCTTAAGTGAATAAATGATGCCATTTTAAAGAAACAAATTATTGTAGTTGTGACATTATAAATATTATCATTTTTAAATCTCCCATTCCTTAAAAATTTATACCAATTTAAATTACAATTAAAATTTTCATTCCCCTTGTATTTAGTTTTGGTATAGCTTTCCAGTCTAAACATAAACCGTCCTATATGTTTTGGTTTTAGTTAAAGTTTTAGATTCTTAATATCAAAGTAATATATATATATCTGAAGTTTGATACAAATCCGTGCATTAGTTCTTGAGATATAGTTATCGTCATAATAATGAAAAAAGTAGCATAGCAGCGTCACATGTTGGGCTATTTACACCTAAATGTAAGCAGCATCTATTATGTCAATGTCTAACTGAATCTGAAGTTTGATGAAAATAAGTGCATTAGTTATTGAGATAGAACTATTGCAAAAATCACAAAAATTGCAGCATAGCAGCGCCACAATTTTGCACAAGGATTTTCATTTTTAACAAGAATAGTTGCATGGGTCTGCTTACATTTTTTTCACACGATCCTGTTTTTGTAAACCTTTGTATAAAAAATATTACCTTATAAAAAAAAATCTTTCAAAATTGTCATAAAAAATGTAATGCCCCATCTTAAATTTATGATATATAAATGCTATAATTAAAAATAAACAAGTAAAATGTTTTCAGAATTTAACACATAGACGAATGACAGTTATAGTTAAAAGACAGCCATACAACGCTTACAGTGCCCTCTTTTCTTTCATAAGTATTGCTTGCGTTTTCGTTATCTCAGGCTATTCGAGTTTCCTCTTCAGGTATCTCCCTCCGTGTTGTGAAGTATACATGTGTAATACAGAAATAAAAATAAACATACAAAAAATGAGGTACAGGGTTAGTCAAAGTTATGCTAAGGGAGAATTATACTGTGAAAAAAAAAGTTATTTTTAAGAATTTTTTTGACACATAATGTAGTTTTGCCAATGTTAGTTCATTGAAAAGGATATAGATTGGTCTTTTATTGAAAAAAAAAAATCAGTACCCAATGTTAACTATGTAATGGTTTTATATATATTTCTGTATACAGGGTTAGTGCATGGATTTTCCATAGTGAAAGCAAAAAATCATACAGCACCTTAAAGGAAAAAAAAAAACCCTGCAATATTCATGAATTATGGAACCCTTTCTAGCCTTACATGCATATAGGGCAATCCAATCTTTTTGCCAAAAGCAAGTTTCCAATCTTAAATGCACTATGTTATTTTTCAGATCATTGCGTTAATTTCAGTACAAAATTTATATCAAAATCACCAGTGATGTCGCTGGATTCTAAAAATCCTGAACCCCTGGGACTTTAAAATATTTGGGTCTTTTTTTTTATTTTTATAAAAGCGGGTTCCCATTCATAATAATTCAAATTCATATTTTAAAGGAATAAGTGAAACTTGTTTATTTGGAAAAGAGAAATGCAGTAGTTATTGTTTTGATAATAATTAGTAAATAATGAATAATTAAAGTCAGTATTTCCTAATCAAATAAGATTTTTTTTTTTTAACTAAGAAGAGAAATTTTCTTCACTTTTTTTAATGTAAATGCTTAATTATAAAATAATGATGATTTGAGTATAGAAGATAACAAGTATCGCTAATATTTGCATTTCTTTCAAAAGGGGCAGGGCGGATTTATTGAAAAGGGCATTTTTGTTGGACAAAAGAATACTTTTGTTGAGTAAAGGAGCACATTTTGTTGAATGAATGAATGCTTTGATTAAATTTCCAATTGGATTATTTGTCAACATAGATCAGTGTTGGAATCAAACATTTTCTTTGGAAAGGAGTTTCAGGAGTGATTCCGAATGAAGAAAATATTTTCCGAAATTCACAGAAGGAATTCTGGAAGGTTACAGCAGAGGGGGGGGGGGGGGATCCTCTCTCAGCACTAATTTTGTTGTTATAGGTTGGAATAACTCTGTTTTTGATTCGAGTCGATTTCAGGCTGAGTGCAGATTCCTGCAAATTGGGTTTGGTTAACACGATTTTTCAAAAGTTAGATCAGTACATTGTTTCAAATTAAAAACTATGCCTATATTAACAAGCATAGAACTTTATGTATCTGCTGTTTTCTAAAGGAATGTTGCAATTTTCCACGACTATTTCACAAAATTTACATTTTTCTGTGATCCTTCGACAAAATTAGCAGTTTTTTACACAATCTTTTGATGAAATTACCGTTTTTTCTGCAGCCATTTGACAAAATTCACATTTCCTCCGTGGCTTTTTAACAAAATTCCATTTTTTTCATGATCCTTCAACAAAACTTATATTTTTTTACGGTCTTTTGACGAAATTCATTTTTTCCCGTGGCCCTTTGATGAAATTTGCAATTTTTTTTTTGCGATCTGTCAACGAAATTAGCTATTTTCTGAGATCTTTTAATGGATTTTTCATTTTTTCTTAGCTTTTGGACGAAATTTGCAATTTTTTCGAGATCCTTCGACAAAATTCGCCGATTTTTCGAGTTCCTTCGACAAAATTTGCCGTTGTTTTGAGATCCTTCGATGAAATTTGCCATTTTTTTGGTGATTCTTTGTCAAAATTCACTATTTTTTCGCAATCCTATGACGAAATTTGCCATTTCTTCGGATTCTTTGTCAATATTGGCCATTTTTCCATAATCCTTTGACAAAATTAGCAGTTTTTTCCACAAGCCTTTGACGAAGTTAGCATTTTCTCAATGGCCCTTCAGTGAAATTCAAATTTTTCAGCAATCTTTCAACTAAACTCATGGTTTTTTGGACGAAATTTATGTTTTTTCATAGCTCTTTGACGAAATTTGTGTTTTTTTCACAATCCTTTGACAAAATTTGCCATTTCTTAATGATTCTTTGAAGAAATTCGCCTTTTTTTTTATCCTTCAACAAAGTTTCCTGTCTTTTCGCGATCCTACGATGAAATTTTTTTTTTCTGCGGCCCTTTGATAAAGTTTGCAATTTTTTTTGTGATCCTTCAATGAAATTTGCATTTTACCTATGATTCTTCGACGAAATTTGTCTTTATTTTCGATTATTCTACGAAATTTGCCCCCCTTTTTTTTTTCAATTCATCGACGAAATTTGCACTTTTTTAGCGATCCTTCGATGAAATTTGCCATTTTTCATGGTCCATGGATGGAACTTGTGTTTATTTTGGGATTCTTTGAAGAATTTGTGCATCACATGGGACACGTAAGAACTATTTTTTTTGCGTCGCAACTCCAATTTTTCGCGGAATTTATTATCATGTCCACGGCATCACAGATCATGTTAAAATTATGACATATTTATATCATCAAAAATTTATTAGAGAAGTCAGTGATATGATAAGGGGCAAATATTAAAATGTATCCCCGGAAAATTTGGGATTTTATGATTAATTATGGTGTATGAAGAAGTTCACTGGGATTTCAAATATTCAATGTTAACTTGAACTATTGTAAGGTTATGTAGCTTTTTGTGTTACTTAAATCATCAATTATGAATTTGAAGGAAAAAAAATAAACGTTATTATCTTGATGCAAATTAAATTAAAATCATTGCTAATTAGATATCAAATATATTCAAATTTAGTGAAATCTCAAATAAGATACAATTGTTACAATTTTTTTGGGGAGAAAAAGCCATTTACAGGCCATGTTAAGAATAAAGCCTATTTTGAAATAATTAAAATCATTTAAACCATTGAATGACATCTGCCCATCCTTATGTTATCAAAGTCACTATTTCTTAGACAAATGTTACATTTAGTCCTTTGCATTTTAGTACAATCAGAAATATTGTATAGTAAGGCTTGAACTTTAACATTTTCAGAGAAAGCCAAAGTGTTTTCACCTTTATAAAAAAACAGCAGGCACCTTTGGCCTGTCTATGTACATTGCACACTTCAAACATGCTATGTACCAGACCTGCCAGTATGAAACACTGCAATTATATAAATGGCAAAAAAATTTCTGATCATAAAACAAATCTTCATGGAAAGAAATATTAGTATCATCACTAGATTTTAGTTACAGCAAGGTTTATAATTAAAGCATAGAAGTAGATTACATACCTTACAACATACAGCAAACAATTTTAATGGATTTGTTGCTTGCTGAACATATAGCAAATCTTTGACAAAACATTTATACAACTGTCTCTGTATAGGTGTCATTCGAATAAGTAATACATGTTCTTCTTTTTTTGGCAGGACAGCTCTTAAAACAGAATGTCCTCTCCTATATCAGGATAAACAAATTATATATTTTTTAACAAAGCACAGATAAATATAGACAATAATATATAAAAAATAAATAAATAATGTTAATAATCTTATTAAATACTCACCGTTGAACAAAGCCTACAAGTAAACTGTGAAGGACATGAGAGCGGAATCTCATTAACTGACGGTCACGAGGCGTACTATCTATACACTGACCATTAGAAATTGGCCTTTCAAACATATTACAAAATTCTGCTCGTGTACCCAAGTAATTTGGTCTTACAAAATCCACCATGCACCAATATTCTAATAAGTTATTTTGAAGGGGATAACCAGTCAAAACAACTCTTCGCCTAAAAGAAGAAAATTATACTAAATATCTATTTTTAGAAAAATTTAGTTATAATATATAAGAATAAAAGTAAAATTCAATCAGATTTCAAAAATAATCTTCATTCTACAAACAATGAAATCAAACTAAAATATTAAACAGAAATTTGACTTATGAAAAATTATAGCATCTCCATGTTAATAGTAATACATATGATAGTAAGTATGTGAATTCAGTAATATGCCACTTTCAGAAAGTTTACAAATTCTAAGAATTTTTTTTTCTTCAACAATGGTATATATAATACTTAAAACTAACTATTTTTCATTGTTTCTTCTCTTTACTCATTTTCTTAAAATAGTTAAGTATGGCCAGCTTCAGATTTGGCTGTATAATTTTCAAATCTTTGCTATACTGCGTTTCACGAAGGCTGGCGGTTACCCTTCATTGACCTCTTCCTTCCTCCCCATTCCCTTAGGCCGTATCTATTGTACTCGAGTGTAGATTTCCTAGTTGGTCATCTTTTTTCACACTGTATTTGAGACAGGGGCGGATCTAACCCATCATTTAGAGCAGACATACTGAACTTTTTTCTTCTCGCGGGACGCAAACATACATTTGAAACGTTCGGCAGGCCGCAACACAATTATATTATAATGTAAAAAAGGGGTAATTTAAATAGTAAGATTTAAAAAAAAAGTAGTATATAACAAACCTATATAATAAAGTTAATATAATCAGTAGGATTGAACGTTTGTCGAAAAAGAAATATTACCAAAACTTTTAACACCACTATTTCAATAAAATTAACTTTGCGGTCGATTTCAATTGCAAATGATGTACAAATAGTGGTATAAAATATTTTGCTGCCAATTGTTTCTACGGTAAACGTTCAACCCTAATAAGCATTATTAGTTAAAAGTAATAATATAACAATGTAGCATTTCCATGTTCTAAAGAAAAAAATAAGGTGATTTGCTTTAGTAAATTAATCAATTTCTCAATACAAAAACTTTTTTTTAAGTGTAGAAATGTATAGTGCAAATGTAATAAATTTGGAATAACATTGGTGTAGTGTTGAAGATTAAGAAATGTATCTCGGTTATATACTTTTTTGGGGAGGGGGGGGGGAGAATCACATGTCTTCATTAGCAGTTTTTATAGCTCATATCCAAATTGACTATTTTCTGATATATGCGCGAATTCATTTTCTTTCACAAGTGCATGAAATTTCGTAAAAATAATATAATAAACATAATATAAACATAAATATTCGTAAATATACAAAATATGCATGTTTTATCCGGAAACCAAGAAATCAGAGTTTCCCTTTTTTTTTTATAAATGCAAAGAATCTTGCAGAATTTTTTCTCAAAGTTCGCATTTTAAGCTGATTTTCGAGACTCGACAATCATGGAAATATTGTCTTGATAAAGCAGTCATATACAATTCAAAATGTAACACATTTTTAAGGAAAAAAAATGATTTTAATTCTTTAGTGCTTAAACAATAATACTTGCAATTTTCATTCATTTCTACTTAAAAAAAACTCCATTAATGTATCAAATATTAAAATTTTTAAGCAGTGAAAAATGAAAACACCTTTAATACATATTTATATTTAAAAAAATGTATTGTTCTCAGGGATCTGTTAAGGAAAAAATTGGTCCTTTAAAGGACCCTTCACAAAACTATTTTCCCTAAAACAGGACCCTTCACAAAACTAATTTCCCTTAAACAGGTCCCTTCACAAAATTCTTTGTCTAAAAATAGGTTTTTCACAAACTTTTTCCATCTTTAAACTGAACATTTCACAAATTAATCATTTTAAAGTAAAATCTGACCTGTCATTTTTACACATATAAAGAAAATATATATATTTTACATCCATATATCTTCTTAAAAATGTATAAACAAGAACCTGGATATAACAATCATTTCGAATTCACAAAATTATGACTAGATTTTTCACAAATATAAAAAGCTGTTCACAATTTCACAAAAACAGGACTCTGGGGAAAAAGTCTGGACAGATCCCTGGTTCTATAGAAATGGTTATGTTCAGTCTATTACTATTATTTGAGAAAACGCGCCAATTGTGGATGTCATTCTTCTTACAACCCTAACCTTACATTACAGTAGAATCTTCCAAAACTGCTTCATTATATTTCCACGTGCCACGATACCAGAGCTGGATTATATTACTTCTCTTGTGTATTTTTTCTTTCTGCACTTTATTTCTATTATGGCTAGTCAAAATATTAGTAAACAATCTAAGAATGTAATTTACAGTGTGTATAAGTACTTTAAAAAACTTGTTGCTGAAAAACCAAATGCAACAATTAAAGATATCTTTGCACAAACGCAGAAAGCAACTGCTGATGCATGCAACATTGGCCAACGCACAGTACAAAGGATTTGTGCTGAAGCTAAGACTATTGACGGGAGCCTTCCAGTTGTTAAGCCTTCCTTTGAATCGCCCAAGAAGAAATCTCCGCGTTTGAAACCTGTAACGGGAATTGATGACTTTGATAAAAATATTGTGCGTCGCAGTGTGCAGGAATTTTATGATCGCGGAGATTACCCGACATGTGGAAAGTTAAGAGAAATTCTAGCAGAAAAAATAGAATTTTCCGGCAGTGTTACGTCATTATGGAAAATTTTGAAAAACCTAGGCCTTCAATATAGAAAAACTAATGACGGGCGCAAATTTTTGATGGAAAGAATTGATATTGTCGCTGCACGGATTACTTTCCTCAGAAAAATGCACAATATTCGTAAAGAATCTTCTCCACGCCCTATTATTTATCTGGATGAAACATGGGTTAACCAAAATCATTGCAAAAAGTGCATTTGGCAAGATTCTACAGGACGAGGTGGCCTTAAAGTACCTGTTGGAAAAGGGTCAAGATTGATAATTTGTCATGCTGGATCCGCCCAATATGGCTTCATTGAAGGAGCACAGCTCGTTTTCCAATCAAAATGTAGCGGTGATTACCACCAAGAAATGAACAGTGACGTTTTTAGGGAGTGGTTTATCGACTTATTGAGGGGATTGGAAGAGCCGAGCGTTATAGTGATGGATAACGCAAGCTACCACTCATGTCTCATAGAAAAAATTCCCTCTACAAAAACAAGAAAAGCTGACATTGTAGCATGGCTACAAAAAAAAAAATAATTCATAATCCAACAAATACAGTTCCTGAACTGTTGTATGTTGTTAAACAACATAAAGAAAAATATAAAGGTTATGAATTGGATTCAATAGCCAAGGAAATGGGACATGAAGTGGTGAGATTACCGCCCTACCACTGCCAATATAATCCTATAGAATTGATTTGGGTGCAGGTAAAAGGCGAAGTAGCCTCACGAAATAATACGTTTAAAATAAAGGACGTCAGAAGTCTTCTCCTTGAAGCTCTCGAACGTGTGACTGTTGAGGACTGGAGAAAATGCGTGAAGCACTCAGAAACATTGCAAGAAGATGATTTCGTCAAAGAAGGTATAAGAGATCAAAACATTCAACCAGTCATAATTAATTTGCAGGATGACAGCGATTGTACCTCTGAAAGTGAAAATGAGGAAGAAATAATTTAATTTTTTTTCCAATTTTCATAACTAAAAAAAAAAAAAAAAAACAGTTCTTTTCAGGACTCAGTCCTTTCGAGGGCAAAGCTCTATCTAGAGCTTAAAAAAAAAAAAGAAGAATAAAAAAACATTTATTACACTCCACACAGGCCCACAACAAGGGGGGTGCGTGCGGTGCCCCGGCACCAGGCACCAAACATTTCACAGCGCCGTCAGGCGCTTCATCGGTGCCTTCAGTTACCAAGTTATAAGCGAATCGTATCACATGATAACGCGTTACTCACATGTCATAAAGTAGCCTTAATGTCATAACATGTCATAAGTAGCCTAACATGTCATAAAGTAGTCTGGGGATAAGGAACGTCTGTTGATAGAATGTTGAAATGATTGAATGATACCAGAATTTCCGGACAAAATTGAAAATAAGTAAAATCTTTTCCTCACGTACATTATAAAACCGTAATTGCATTTGAGGATTAAAATTAAGTGGTATATAAAATATACCACCGCTGCTGGTTCTACATTTAAAAATTTATCTTTAAACATAAAGCTTAGAAAAAAAATATTTTTTTTTTTTTTGGGGGGGGGGGGAGGGGGAGTAATACTGACAGAGGAATTCTTTATCTATACATAGTCAATAAAAGTTGAAAAATTCATTTACACATGTTTTGAATGAAAATATAAACGATATCTTAAAGAATGATATGATATTTGGAAATAAATATCAAATATATGAAAATATTGAAAATATGAAACCTAATGATATTTTGAAATTAAATATCGGATATATATCATGATATATATTCATTGATATATATATAATCCTGGTGAAAACGGAGCCACTTTACAAAATTCGTAGAGATCAACATCCCCCTCAGAAATCTTTCTCCCCAAGGTCGAAACGATGTGGAAATAAAGAAGAAGGACAGTTCCATATACGATTTTCACGTCAACTGGTCAAGGTGGTTCTCAAGGTTAACCGCCTTTTCTAAAAAAATGGACTATAGTGCAAGCCATTAACCCTTTAGATGGATGATAAAAGACAAAGTCTTAAAAAGGGGAAATAATATTTATATTAAAATATATTTCATTATTTACATTAAAAAGCCTCTGTTCAGGGATACCACTTAGAAAATAACAAAAAGAGGAAATTACATGTGAAGTAAAATTTATGACAATTTTCACAATATTTATGCACGAAATTTGTAAACTATATTGTTTATAATTAACTAAATGAATTATAAACAATAAAATTTATAACAAACTATTTTTCAACTAGCTTAAAAAATGAAGGGGAAAAAAAAAACAATCTTTTTTTTTCATTTTTTTAGTAAACCTTAAACATTTCCTCTCAAACATGTTATTCTCTACACTTCTAATGCTGTTAATGCATTATGAATGAAAACTTATACTATTTAGTAAATAAACATATTTTTCCTTTAGTTCATAGTATTTTACATCAATTGAGGTAACCCAGCAACAGATCCAATGAGCTAACTGAAGAATTTTATTATTTATTAAATTAAGAATGACAAAAAGACGCCCATCAAAATAAAAATAAAAAATAGATTGCAAGAAATATGAAGAGGTTTTATTTTCTTTTAGATTTTAGATTTTAATAATATAAATTTAACAATTTCTGACATTCATCACTGGATGGAGAAAGATAGAACACTAAAAGCCTCTTTGCAACATTCAATCATTAAGGATATTTTATTTATTTTTTTAAATCCCTATAGAGAAAAAAAATGGCAAATTTCATAACTGACTGCCGATTTTTTTCTGTGATTTCTTGTCCAAATTCATGGTCTTTTGACAAAATTTTTTATTTGGCGACCAACTGATGGAGTTCATGATTTTTTTCCCACGACCAACTGATGAAATTGATATTTTCCCATTATTGATTGATGAAATTCATGTTTTTTTCTGTGACCAATTGATGAAATTAGCTATTTTTATTTCTGAGGATTGATTAATGAAATTCATAATTTTTTTTTTCTGTGACTTCGGAATTTTTTTCTGCGAACGTTTGACAAAATTCGGGATTTTTTTTTTCCCCATGACCAACTGATAAAATTTGCAATATTTCTCCATGATTGACAGAATTTGTGCTTTTTTCTGTAACTAATTGACAAAATTTGCTATTTCTATTTCTGCGACCAATTAATGAAATTCCAATACGACCAATTAATGATCTTTTTCCATGAACCATTACTGAAATTCACAATTTTCTCCGAGATCGATTGATGAAATTGGTCTTTTTTTTTTCGCAGCCGATGAGCGAAATGCAGTTTTACTTCATGAGCAATCAACAAAATTGGCTGCTTTATTGTATGATCACTTGATGAAATTTGCGATTTTTTCCATGACCAATTGATGAAATATGCAATTTGTTTCCACAATTGTGTGACAGAATTCATGTTCTTTTCTGCAACCAACTGATGAAATTTGCTATTTTTTCTGTGATCAATTGATAAAATTGGATTTTTTTTTTTTTTTTTTTTGCAACTGATTGGTGAGATTTGTGGTTTTATTCCAGGATCATTTGACGAAATTTGCAGTTTTATTTCAGGAGCAATTGACAAAATTTACTGTTTTATTTTGAGAGCAATTCGCAAAATTTTCATTTTATTTGGAGAGCAATTGGTAAAATTTGTCAATTTATCCAAGACTGTTTTCATGAAGATCTCTGATTCAGGAAATCCCCCGATTTCTTTTTGTGACTAATTGACAAATTGATTTTTCAGAAAGCAACAAAATATAATTAATAACAATTCAAGAAATTCTGCTAATTCATGGAAGAATTAAATGTCTATATCTAGTGTCGGCCTGTAAAGCACATAGCTATAAATTTAATGAATGGGACTAAGATTATTTTATTCTCGGCATGAATTTTTCTGTCCCGCCGGCTAATTACATTATGTCACTGACTTCATTTGCGGCACATATCAACGCAATTCTTTCCAGATTCCATGGAACTTATAGGGGAAAAAAAAACAAGAAAACTGGAAATTTAGCAATCCATGTTCAATGTATAATTTTTAATTATGGGCAATAAAAAAAAAGGAAAAAAGCATTAAATATAGTGGAATTATGAAGGAAAATTCATGGAAATTGCAAATTTTACAAAATAAAATAAAGTGGAAATCCACCGTTTGGCAGAAAAGTGGCATCTCTGCTTTACTGTACACAATTCAAGGGAAAAAAAAGTTATGAAGTACTCAGGTAAGTCAAAAAGTTAAATACAATTCACAAGAACTTCGAGTTTAAGACACATATTTTTTAAGAAACTTACTGGCAACTCTATTAAAACTTCTTTTCCAGTGCATACAAAATTTGTGTGTGTGGCTTCAGAGTTTAGTCTTTTACATCATGAAAAATGTTGTCAGATTTAGATGTAGTTTTCAAATTGGAACTTAGTGCAGGTAACTCAATTTTTTTTATATTTGATGAAAAGTCACTAAAACTCAACACTTTATGAGACATATGCAGGAGAAAAGCATTTTCAAGGTAGGTAGTTAAAAAGTGAAATAAATTGTTCTATAAAGGCTGCACTGCCTCTGACAGAACATGGTGATAATGACCACGAGGAATGTTCATAACAATGATGGAAAACTTCAAACACTTTAAAGAAAGAAAATGTTACAAATAGGCAAGTCACGGCAAGCAAGATTATGACTGAAATGAACATTTTACATCACCAATGATTATATCAGGTTAGATGAGAATTATTTTCAAGAAGAAACAGAAAAACTGTCATCATACTATATATAATAAAGGCTTAAAGAAACTCAGCATTATGCCCAACTACTAGCAACAGCTACTAGCAATTCAATCCAACTACTAGCAGCAGTAGTTGGATTATATATTCCTTATCTATAAAAATGTTTCACCCATTTATTTTGCAATCATGTATTTTGTTGTTACAGTGCAACTGATGAATTAACTACCGTAAAATCCCGATTGTAAGACCCCCCCCCTTTTTCAAAACCAAAAAGGGTTGAATGTGGGAGGGGGCTTATAATCGGGATTCTTTTTAAAAATCATTTAAAAACCTTTTTTATCATTAATTTAGAAGTAAAAAGGGGCGAGAATCTTCTGTATTTTGCCAGATTTTCACTCAAAAATAAATAAATATATAAAATCTAACCCCCCCCCCAAAAAAAAAAAAATCTGCCCCCCCCCCTCCAAAAAAATTGAAAATCTTTAAATTTTTTTAATAATATTTTTCTATATTTGTTATTTTATTGTAACAATAAATAGTCAATCATCTAAATCCCCCTCAAAATTACTGCTTCCTCCTTTGCACCCCCCCTTCTAGTACCAAAACCTCATAATTTAACTTTTATCACTCTTTAATTTTAAATTTCTTTTCAGACTTATTTAATACTCTATATTAACCATAAATAAACCTAATCTACCACCTAAATCAACCCCTCCTCCTAAAATCTCTGTTTTTCTCCCCCTGCCCCTGCCTAGCCTATATCATGAAGACACTCCCTCCTGCAAATGCGTCTAATTAAATTTTAAATCTTTAAAATTCTTAAGTTTTTTCTGCTCTACTTGTTATTTTTTGTAACAATATTTAAATAACAATCCAAATTATTTCACTCCTCTCTCCCAAAAAGTCCTCTTTATTTTCTTTGCCCCCCCCCCCTCCCAGTACATACTTAAAAATCTTTAATTTTTTCCCTACAATAATTAAATAATAATCTTCAACAATAATCAAATAATTATCTAATTTGTTTCTCACACCACCCAAAAAAAAAAAATTCTGCTTCTCCCTTCCCCCCCCCCAACCCAAAACAATTCTGCTTCCCCCCCCCCCCACACCAGCACATAAACTTTAAAATCTTTAAAATAATTTTTTAAAGATTTTTATGCTTTATTGTTACTTTGTAGCAATGATCATGTAACTCTCCCCTTAAATTTCCATTCCCCATCCCCAGAAAGAGGGGTGAATTTCTAGACATGGAAGGGGGGTGAGGCAGAGAGAAAATTTTAGTCTTTTTTTGTAGTTTAACTGTTCTCACAGCTGATATTTGGTAATTGGAGGGGAGTTATTTTAGAGAACATATTTATTTCAAAACATAAAATATACACATGATTCAGGGAGGAAAGAACAGCCAAACTGCAAAAAAAGATGAAAATTTTTGTTTTCCTCTCACATATTTAGACATCCAACCCCTTGGGAGAAAAAGACAGTGCAAAAATTTTAAAGGGGATGATTATTTTAGATGAGTGATACTTGTATGAGATGATGTAGATGAGCTGAGTTTCCTTACTATAAAATAAGAAATAGAACAGCGTTTTAATAAATATATATTAATGATATTAAAGTATTAGCTGAGTGGGGAGATATAGAACTTTTGGAAGAAAGAAGGGTATTTTAGATGATTGATTATTCATTAATTGTTACTAAAAACAAACAAATACAGCAGATTTTTTTAAAAATAGTTTTAAAGATTTTAAATATTGTATGTGTGTGTGTGGAGAGGGGGGGGGGGGAGCATCTTTGGAGTAGAGAGAAAACTTGGGTGACAAATTATGTATTTATTTTTACTAGAGAGTAACAAATAGGACAAAAGATTTCTTCGAATAAGAGTTTTACAAATTTTAAACTTTGTATTCTCGGGGATGAGGGAGTAATATGAATTTCAAAGGAAGGGGTTTGTAATTTAGATGATTTGTTATTTATTTATTGTTAATAGAGAGCAACAAATAGGACAGAAGATTTTTTTTTTTTAATAAATAGATTTAAAAAAATTATAGGGGTTGACAAAGAAGGGGGAAGCATAAATTTTGGGGGCAGAGATGTAATTATAATGGTTGATTATTTATTTATTGTCACTAGACAGCAACAAATAGAGCATATATTTTTTAATAAAGAGTTTTAAAGATTTTAAACTTTGTATTCTGAGGGGAGGTGGAAACAAACTTTGGATGGAAGGGGAGATTGTAGTTTGGAGGACTGATTTTTGACTTATGTTTATAACTAGCGAGCACCAAGAAGGCCAGAAGAATTTAATATTCTCAAAATTTTGTGTTGGGGGAGGGGGGGAGGAAGAAGGGAATCAGACATTTCATGTGGTGAGAGAGAGGGGGGGGGGGTATTTCATTAACAAAATATAAAAGCAAAAGGTGGAAATCTCCCAAAATTTTCAAAAGATTGAAAATTCTCTTCCTTGGATTTTTTAAATAAATTTTTTGTGCAAAAATTTTTTTGTGTGTATGGGGGGGGGGGGGGGGGGGCTTACTTTCAGGATTTTACAGTATGTATATTTAATTAATATGAAATATTTACCAAATAATAAAAATATTTAGCTAAGTTAGAGGCACCATTTCAGAACTTTCTTGGGGGGGGGCAAACTTTTCCTTGATGACAGTGGCTTAACAAAAGGGGGGTTAGGGGAGGCTGTAACCCCTCTTCAGAATGAGAAATTTTTACTGAATCAAGGGTAGAAAAGAAGTAAAAACTTTGAATACAAACTCTCAAATAAAGATGAAAAATTCCGTCTTAGCAGGTATAATTTCAAGATATTGACAGTGAAGGTATTCCGCTATAAACAGGTTTTGTTACCTTTGTTAAAGGTAGTCTCTAAGACTATAAAAACATTCTTTCTATATTGCACTCCTGAAGAGCATAGGTGTGTTACAATAAAATCTGTGAAAACAAAACCTCTCTATAACAAAATTATTCTCAACTGGAAAAAAGTTTCGATAAAAAAGCACCATACAATTATACCTGCTAAGACGGAGAACTGTCTAAAATGGAGCTTTTATCCAGCCCTTTTTGACTAATTCTTTGCAGATTTTACTGCAAGAGTTTCTTGCGAGGAGGGGGGAAAACTTTTCTTTGAAGGACATGGTTTGAAAAAACATGAGATATATTGCACAAATCGCCCACAAAAATAACAAAACTCCGCACAATAAAAAATTCCTTGCAGGATTTTAAACTCTTAACTTCTTTCACAGACCGGTAATATTTTTTATTGTCCGGGGATTTTTTTTTTTTTTTTTTCAAAATTACACAAAGTTAGCTAATTTGTCAAATGATCGCGGAAAAAAGTAGTGAATTTTATTTTGCCAACTGTTAGCTAGAAAAATAGCTATTTTTCTCAAATTGCTGTGGAAAATATTGCGAATTTCACCAAAGATCGCGAAATTAAAAACGATTTTTGTCAATCGATCGCAGAAAAAAATTGCAGATTACAACATTCATTCACAGAAAAAAGTCAAATTTGTCCATCGGTAATGGAAAAAAAATTGCAAATTTTGTCAAAAGATTTTTTAAAAAATCATAGTATAACTGTCTTGGAAAAAATCACGAATTTTGTCCAAAGGTTCCACAACAAATTACGAATTTAGTCAAACAATCACACAAAAAAAATCGAGAATTTCATCAAATGATCATGCAAAATAATTGCAAATTTTGTCAGTCAGTTTTGAAAAAACAAATCTTGAATTTCAACAAACGATCGTAGAAAAGAATCGTAAACTTCATCAAAAGATAGCAGAAAAAAAAATAGCAAATTTCGTAAATCGGTCGCAAAAAATATCTTTAATTTCGCCAATTGGTTGCAGAGAAAAATCAATTTCATCACTTGGTAACAGAAAAAATTGCGAATTTCTTAAAATAATCAAGGGAAAAAATTGCATATTTCGTCAAATGGTCGTGGAAAAAAATCCATCAAATTCAACTGGTCATCAGATAATCAGCACCAGAAACATCACCAATATGTAAAGAAATTTACAAATTTTGTTATCCATTGAACAGGGTTTTACAAATTTGATCAAATCTGGTAGCCAGTACATAATTCTAGTTGCCAGTAAAAAATACATCCTGCTTCCATCATTGATTTAAAAAAATCATAAAAGTTTTTCAGGAATTAATTGAGAAAAAATAATAACAAGCATAGTTTAGAATAATACATAATTTTGAAAGATAATATAAATTAAGTTTTCTAATGAAACTTAACATAATTATGTATCTCTAAAAAAAAAAGAAAGAAAAATACTGGAAAGGCTGAATTAACTAGCATATTTCAGAAATTCTGATTGCTGAATAATTCAAATGTTAGAATAGTTGACTGCTACAATTTTTTGCCTATTTTCCTGTCGAAGTAAGCATTTTTTTTAACATTGTATCCAATTTTACATGCGACAGAGCCTAGATTGACACTATTCATTACTTGTTGTATTGAAACATCCCCCCACAGTCTTGCTAGATGGCTAGAGCGGAAATGAATGGCGTTTTCTATGCTTGAGATGGAAAATACCTTTTAAACTTGGTTCATCCATTAAGTACAAGAGAAGAGGAAGATCACTGCTTGAAGCGCACGAGCAGGGGTGGGAAAGAGAAAAAATACCGTTTGGTGTTAGGTTGTGTTTTTAAGATAAATTTTTGTAAGAAAAAAGAATACCAGATTAAATAACCTGGTCGCCAGTGGCAACCTAGTGACCGCATTTGTCAACCCCTGGCATACATTAGGATATTTTCAAGAAAAATCTGCCACAAACAATTTTTTGGAAATTGGGGTCTGATTGCCTATAAAAAGAGTCGCCGATCATGGCCAGTAAACAAAGGATTAGTTGTTTTGGGCACAGGTTGGGTTTTTACTATTTTGTGTCAGGTTCATATTGACCCAATTTTTCAAAGAAATTCTGAATATTTTCAGATAAAAAAAAACTACATATTTGAGCATTAATGAGCATATATGTGTTCATTTTTATACATAAGCGATAAAATTGTAGACTACTATTCCATAAATGTATTAAAATATAGATTCAGTTTCTTTCACTTTGGGTTCGGGTCAGGTGCAACCCGATCCGCACAGGACTCAAGTATCAGGCTGTGGAGATTATTAAGAGTGTACTGTATATAACATGATTTAATAAAGCAATTGACTTGATAGTATTGTAATGATTGCAGTAAGTATAACGTGACACTAATAATGCAAAAATCAATTATTTAAGAACTTTAACTAACCCACTACTATCTCCACCCCCTTAAAAAGAAAAATCCTTCTAAATTTTGGGCTAAATGGGAAAATTCACTGCTAAAGCTCTAGCCCTGAGGGGACGAGTTTTCTTTCGACTATGTTGTACATAGCTAAGAAGCAATTGATAGTTTTTTTCTCACATATATTTTTAAAATTAGCCTAAATACTCATTAATGATAAATATCTCATTTTGAGAATGTTGGAATAGCAAGACTTCAAAAAACATATTTGATATTTATTAGCTTGTGTGCTTATTTAATGCTTATGTTTTTATTGTAAATAAAATCTGACAAGTTATTTTAGCTTTTGAGCAATTTTTGAATTTTTTTGTCTGACTTGTGATGACGGATAAATTTTCTAAAATCTCAAACTCCTTAGGGGACAATCGCCCCCCCCCCTAAATGGTGCCCCTGCAAGTTATACTAATATGTTAATAATAATTGATTTTTAAAAGAAAATACTAAATAAAAAGGAATATATACAAGTAATACCTGGTTTTAATACTTTTTAAAGCCATGGATGTACTAGCAAGACTATTTTTTATACGATGACCTTCATCACAGATCACCAAGTCTGGTCCAGGTATTACAATATGTTCATACATTTCTAAGAAAAGAGAAAGATACACATAATGAAGTTATAAGTATGCCAATAAAACTGCTTTAAAATCAACTGATAATCTATGCATTAAACTAATAATTGAAATAATAATAATTAAAATATGATTTAGAAGAATAAGTTAACCTGAAAGTTACCTTCCATGTATTTTTTTATTTGTTCATTTGTTTCAGGTTCAAGAGTCATTTCTAGTTTCTTCATTTTCTTACTTTTCTTGGCAGGAATTTTGGGCATTTTTCTCAATGCAAGCATTCTATACATTTCATATCCCATCAATAAAACTCCCCCATTCTTTCGCCATTCGGCTGGAAAAAATGTTTTCAAGTAACTTTTTAAAAATCATATATATTTTTTAATTATTATTCAACAACAGTTGCAAATAAAATTTTATAAAGAACAGGATAAAGTAAGAAAAATAAATTCTAGAGCACAAAAGTAGGAAGAATATAGACATTTCACCAGCATATACATTTGGTTTCCCTTCATCCCTCCATCTGCTGTCTATTAACATATATCTGGGGCAATATATCCTAATGCAATACTCTTTTAATACTGCTGCATCTTCATGTTTTTGCTGACATGCAACTAATGTATAAGGGTCGCCCAAATGATCTATCACCTATAGAGGGAGCAGTGCTGGGAATACATGCAATATCGTCAGATCCTGCCAGATATGTGTGTGACAGAGTGGGAGCACGTTAAAAGGTATTGTTCCCATCATGGATGCCTCCAAACGGTGTCAACGTGTGGTTGTGCAATTTTTAACAGCGGAAAATGTGAGTGCAAGTGAAATCTATCATCAAATGCAAAATGTATATGGCACGGAGTGTATGTCATGCAGATTGGTATTTTGATGGTGTACGGATTTTCATAGTGGAAGAAGCAGTACACCTCCCTCGAACACCCCCCTTACAGCACAGACCTCTCGCCATATGACTACCTCATCTTTGGTCTACTCAAGGAAGTTCTGAAGGGACGGCGATTTGCCAACAATAATGAGGTCCAAGCTGCTGTTGAAACTTTGTTCCACAACCAACCCTAGAGCTTCTTCATCACCCAGGGTATCCATCGTCTGGTTGACCGCTGGGACACTTGTTCCAACCTACAAGGTGACTTTGTCTAGCCTATCTGTTATGTCTGTATTACTTCTTTCTTTTGTAAACATATTTATATTAATACCTTCAAACCATTTCTCAAACAAGACTGTAGTGCCACTTTCATTTGGCCGACCCATATATTTTTACTACACAATACTTAATATAACATCACTAATATTGGATCTAAATTAAATCTTTGTTGTGTTACATAACAAATACTTTATGCACCGCACTAAACTATCAGTAAAGCTGATATTAATTTCTCAAAGTTCATTACATATAAACTTAAAAAATTCAAAAGTTTTCAGTTTTGCAATTGTTAAAATAGCATACATATTTTTATCTAGACAAGTAAACTTAAATAATAAACAGGTTTCTTTATGAATACTAAAAATAAGAAAAAATATACTATGAAACATGTAGATGGCAATTAGAATGAAAACTAAAGTCTACAGCTAAAATCATGAGTTGTCACCTCTGTCATAAGAAAAGCACCGTAAAAATGTAATTTCACATGTAAACATAGCTGTATAGTGATTACTTTACAGGTGAGAATATTTTTTAAAATAAATATTATGTACATCAATGCAAGAAATATATGCACAGGAGCACAATTTATATTATTTTAAAAAGTAGTTGTATCAAATTGAGAAATCAACTAGGCTTAATAAGGGCAAAATTCTTGATAAAAATGCATTTAACAATTTTTTTTCCATAGTAAAAATGGAAGGTGTTCTGTATAGCAGGATAATTCCTGATAAAGATATGCATCTTAAATTACTTAGATTAAAGAAAGATATGTAAAAAATGCTGCATAATGACAATAATAATTTTGCTAAAAGTTCAAATGATTATGTTTTATTTACTTTTTTTTTTTTTTTTTTTTTTTTGGTTGTACCAAGAAATATGATATTGCAAAGAGCTTAAATATCAAGTAATAATGTATTTTGTATTAAATCAAAATGAAAGTAAGGCTATTTTAATAATGAATGTTTGGATATTTGTGTGTTTCCTCAATTATTTATGTGAAACCAGTGAATGTAACTAAGACTGCATAATGACAAAAATTCACATAATTATGTATTTTATGGATTACTTGTACCAAAGCAATGTGTGAAATTGTGCATAAAGACTAAATACTTGAAGAAAATATTTTCAGCAAATTTCTTCTATTTAAAGTAATAAATGAATAATTATATGTATTTTAAACTATTTCATTTGAAGTGAGAAGTGCAAGTAAGATTACATATAAAAATGGCATTTCTAATGAAAATTTATTGCATAAATTATTTATGCAGAAGAAATAAATGCAAGTTAAAAATGTCTGTAAAAATGTTAAAATTCCTAATAATGTATTTTATAAATTATTTCTATTGAAACAAGAAATATAAGAACTACTGAAGGTAATGTGTTTCCTACATTATTCATACTGAAGCAAAAAATGTATGTAAAACTACCTAATGACAAAACTTAGATAATTATGTGTTGAATAAATCATTTAAATCAATGCAATATACATAAATAAACATATAAATCTCCTGATAGTAAAGTTTTATAAAAATAGAAAACTATATAATACTGATAATATAAGCATATAAAACTCCTGATAGTAAAGTTTTGTAGAAAAGAAAAGAAAAACTATATAATACTGATAATCCTGGAAATTTTTTTTAATAACACACCAGAATATATGCAGAAACATAAATAAGGTTGGACATCTGTGAATTATTAATAATCTGATAATAAATTAAGATTAATTGATAATAAAGTACATTCTAAATTATTTGCAGCAAAGCTAAAAGAATGAATTAGGTGAATGAAAAACATTCTCATAATAATGTACTTGATACAATACATGTATTAAAGTAAAAAAATAACACAAATTATAACAAAGACATAACTGATGCTGAAGTTTTATGCAAAATATTTATATACAAAGAAGAAAATGAACCTTTCAGTGGACATGCTAGAAAATTTCTCATGAGTGGGGATACATCATACTTTTTATGACACAAATATCTTTTTTTATTATGCTGTTACAAATGCAAGATACTTCCTAATTCTAATTAAATAGGTAAGTTAAATAAGTAATTAATATCAATAGAGAAAATTAAAATATTTACATATAGTAAAATAAATTCAGAACTAAATGTTTAAAGAACCAATTATTAATGATGAAACAATATGATTATTTCACAAAAAGATCTTACTTATACAAGAGGGCAAAGATAGGAAAATCTATTATATTCTAATATATTCTAATTTATGCCCTTTTCTAGTTTTATCAATTACATTATTCTAGAAGTAAATCTTAAAAACTTGAAAAATTAATTACTCTATTTTTTGCTAGAGCAGCGTATGATTCAAACTTCTTAAAAGACACAAAACTGTACTGGAAATCAGAGAAACTAGTTTTATTCTGAAGAAAATTAACATATTGGATAGATTCAGTGTCATATTTGAGAACAATTTAAGAAATATTCTGTTTGTCATAAAATGTGCATGCATTCTGAATGGTTAAGTAATCTTAATACTTTAATAATAATAATATGATGACAAAATTCATAATTCATTTTATGTATTACTTGTTTCAAAATGAGAAATGCAATCATGTATAATATAGAAATTCTTAATGATATTGTGCTTAATGAATTAGCAACAGTTAAAAAGAAGAAATTAAAGTGAAGTTGAATAATGATTAAAAAAAATATTGTGTTTCATAAATTATTTGCATCATTAGAGAAAATCATAGTGCATAATGGTGGTGAAATAAGTGATGATATCTTCTTCTGTAAAATATTCATATTAACCCCTTCATTCTCAAATGGAATAACTCTATGCAGCAGGTATCTACTAGTGGATACATTGGGAACAAAGTAATTTAAAAATAAGTATAAAATTGTATAATGCTAAAAATCCTGATGATAATCACATCTTGTATTTCCTTCAAATAAAAAAATAATTTTTGTAAAATAAAATAAAAAACATTTTGAAAAATAAAATATGAAATATAACCTATGAATTTTTTAACAGAAATCAATTTCCAGAAGCTTCAAACAGGCAAATCCAAAATTACAGCTCATTCCCCAAGTAGTTTTTAAGTTATACTTCCTAAACTACTTGACCAAATGACTTATTGTTTTGCTTTAAAAGGTAAAATTTACTGGAGAATCTGAATATGATGTTAAAATTATCTGTTATCATTGAACATTTTAAAGTTTGTTAATTTATATTTGTAGATTACCCCTAAACAATATTTAAGTATAGAATTAATTAATAGAAGATATTACTATTTGATTAGCACCAGTTACATTTTTATACTATGATTTTCAGTAGAATTAAGAGGGGGTGATCACCTTCTTTTTTCCTCACTCCCAAGACCAGTTCCAATAACTAGTAATGAAAACCAAATTTTTTAAAAGTTTCTAAATTTCTAGTTTTACACTATACATATCAAAATCAGATCAAAGTAATTAGATTAACTTTGATGATTTTATAAATACATCATCTCATTTTACTCACTAATGTATCACCAAGACACAGACAGAAAGGTTATGAGTATGAAATGAGAGTATACTGTATACAAATATGGTTGAACTCTGTTGTAGCAAGTATGAAGGGACCAGAGGCTTTGCTTGTTATAACAAACTTCTCATAATAAACAAGTTCAAGCTTTGTTCATTTATTCACTGTGGACTTACAATATATCTGTGAAATTAGTTAAATTAGTAAAAATATGTAAATTAACATACTTGGAATTTCATGTCCCTTAATTAAAAATATAAAAATAAGATTATTAATTATAATGTAGTGTTTATTTTATCCCCATAATATTTTGCATGCTTAAGTAAATGAATAAGAAAAAAATTGCAATGAAAGAAGGAAAAGAAATTACTCATCATTTATTTATTGGTATTATTAGCAGATTAAAATAAAGTTTAAACTTTTTTACAATCTTTTTTATCACATTTTCATCTAATTAAGCTCATTGCAGCAAAAATATGGTATCTACTTTGTTTCTTGTTTGTAAGAGGTTTTGAAATTTCACATAAAATTCAAAAAGAACTGCATATGTCAGAGGAAAGGCTATTGTTTCAAACTCATCTGTATCACAGCCATTCTACTTCACCATCTTATCATTTTTAGAAATATCACAGATACACTATGAAATGATGTTCTCTTCAAGGAGAATGAAGGTGAAACATGAAATATTTTAGCAAATCTACAAATTTTTGCTTGTTATATCAGAGGTTTGCTCCCAATAACCAAGTTTCTTACAATGTATTTTTATATTAGGCCAACCATTTGATCCCTAATTCTTCGTTAAAATAGAGTTCAACTGTATATATAATAAATTGTTACCAGCATAGGAATAATGTAACTTCATACCTATTAAAGATGCCCTTGCTGCCATAGTTTTGAAATTTTCATTTAGAGTATAAATATTGTAATCACGAGGTCTGACTTCACCACTAAGAACAAGAGCATCATCAACACAGTTTGATGGCGGAACCCACATATCAAATTCTGCTTTCCAATTTTGTATTGTATTAATAGGTACAATACAAAGTACTAATGTAGCAGGAGTATGCCGTAAAAATACATCAACAAAAGACACAACCTGCAATTAAATCACATAATTTACTAATCAATGTTTCAATAATAGTATAAAAAGCAAATCATTCAAGGAAAAAAATTACCTGTACAGTTTTTCCTAAACCCATACTATGAGCAAGAATACACCCAAATCCAGGAGAAGACTTGTATCGTTCTAGATTTTCAACAACATTGTCATACAAAAAGCGTATGCCTCCAATCTTTTATAAATAAGAAAAACACAATCAGAAGAGAGACAGAGTTGGTAAGACAAATAAAAAAATAGTCATTTAAATAAACATGTCCAAATCAACCATTTTCTCTTAAATCACAATGATAAAAAAGCAATGCAAATTCATTAATTTAAATAGATGAGCATTTCAAGAAACAAAAAATGCAATAAAAGATTAGTTTAAGAAAATTTGTAAGATTAGCAAAACAATATTTGTTGAATCATGGAAAATATTTAATATATAAAACAAAATCAGACACAAGTAATTACATTAACTTTAATGAATTTATAAATACATCATCTCATTTTCAGGGATGAAAGTGGGTAAAAGAAAAAATAGGTGGAAAAATTTCCCAACTATTCAATGATAAATTCATGTAATTTAAGTAATTCTCTTTTAGTCAAACTCAAACATCTACCTAATAAAATGTATGACTATTTTTTACACTTTTCACAATTTGGAAAACAATATTAAAATTAAAGCAAATGGGTAGCTAAAATTAAAGCTAACAATAAATGTATAGGATCATTGATAGTGAAAACAGTTTGCAAAAGGTGTAAATCTAAACATATCTCATGACAATGTGAGGTAAAGTGATCAATATTTCACACTAAATCTTTTTCTATGTGATTTGTCTGTTTGTTTTTAGATTTTTCATTTCATTTATAGGGAATTCTCCCCCCCCTCCCCCCCCCCCCAAAAAAAAAAAAGAAATACATATTTATCACACAGAAATTACTCAAAAGTGTTTATATATATAGAGAGAGAGAGAGATGTGTGAAAACATTATACCTCAAAATGAACAATTATGTATTACGTAAGTGCTTTTTTCTTTTTAGCCCTTAAGGTCTAAAAATATTTTTTTTTTTTTCTCTATGAAGACACTAAAAACTTCATTCACATGACTTTCAGATGCTCATAACGTAAGCTGACCTTTTGATCTGACAGCCTATAGTACAGTACAGACACAAATTCTAAAGGCTTGAACATACAAAAAACTGAGTATAAAATTTTTACACTCTTTACCCAAAATATGCTTCCCATATTTCCTTTGCATTTTTGCATAGATCCAGAGAATATTCAAAATTTCTGTCAAAAAGGTGGATTTCCAAGTTCTGGAGGAACTCTTTCATGCCTGCATTTTACTCACTAATTTGTCACCAAGACCCAGGCAGAAAAGTTAAGAGTATGAAATGATTGTACAGAACAGAAAATCATTTAACCTGTAAAGCTGAAAATAAGAAATTTTGGCTAGTAGTAACTGGATGAGATTTTTTAAATCACCCGTTCCTGGAAAATAGTTACTTTTTATTTAGAAGCCATCTACTGGTCAGTGTGAATACATACATAAGTGATATTTGAAAACTGAAAAAAGGATATAGGAGTTACTTAAAATTATTTTAATTTAAATCTAACAAAAAAGAAACTGTTTTTGAGAAAAATTTTTTTGAAAGGAAAATTCTTTTCCTGTCCAACAGAATTTTTAATTGTCATATTTCAAAGCTTAATTGTCTACTGACAACAAGTTATTTTCAGCTTTACATCTATCCATCCACATTTCTACCATTTTTCCTTCAATCTTTCTTTTCATCTATTTTACCATATTTTTTTCCATCTTTCCTGCAGTCTGTCTTTCTATCATTCTTTCTATGTTCTCTAACATCATTCCCTTTATCTTTATGCCTACTGTTTCTATAAGCCTTCCATTCATCTCTTCTACCACCTTTCTCCTCATCTCTTCTACCAACTTTTCTATCCACCTTTCCTTCTATCTTTTGTACAATCTATCTTTCCATCTTTTCTACTATATTTCCTTCCATATTTTCTATATTTCCTTCCATATTTTCTATTTATCTTTCCACCTTTTACACCATCTTTTTTTCCACCTATTCTATCATCTTTCTTTTGATCTTTTCTATTATCTTTCCTTTGATCTTTTCTACCATCTTTCTTTCATATTTTCTATATTTCCTTCCATCTTTTCTATTTATCATTCTACCTTTTCCACCATCTTTTTTCCCACCTATTCTATCATCTTTCTTTTGATCTTTTCTATTATCTTTCCTTTGATCTTTTCTACCATCTTTCCTTTGACCTTTTCTACCATCTTCCTTTCCATCTTTTCTATTATCTTTCTTTCAATCTATTCTACCATTTCTTCTACCTACTATTCATCTTTCGACATTCTGTCTTTCCTACCACTTTTCTACCATATTCCCTTCCATCCAGAGCTAGGCAGTATCAAAAATACATGTATTGAAAACACATTTTCAAAATACATTTGTATTTTGTATATTAAACTGATAAAATTAAAGTATTTTGGTAATGAATTATGTAATATTTTTCTAAATATTTTGTACTGCATGTTCTGGGAATAACACAGTAATGTTAAACTAGATTTTGCTGGTTTAAAAACAAAAATGTGACCAATAACTAGGTGCAGCATGTAAATAGCACCAAATTTGCTGCCGATCTTTATTTAAAAATTTAGAAATCTGGTTAGAAAAAGAAAGTTTTGATCCATGATCTTATGTCGTATCTATGCAGAGAAAAAAAAATATATTATTCATACACACATGTTGCAATTCTTAGAAATAAAAACCATATGCAAAATGCCATTGTTCACAAGTGATGATGTCAAACATGAGTAACCACCATGAACAGAACTAATAGGTGATTCAGCAATCACAGCCCTGGCATGTTACTAGATTATGTGTTTAGCAAAAACCAGCATAAAGCAATGGCGCCTTGACATTGTACAGTGTAGTAGACTTGGGGAGGGTAAAAATAAAAGGTATGTCATGTAAAGGAAACAAATTTAAGGCTTATATTAAACAAACTTATTAATTAACTAACATGACATAACACCATTATTAATTGTAATTAATTGCTCTAAACTTGGTACTGCATGTTATTTGTAATGAATGTGGCATTGTACTAGTTGTGGCAATACACAGTGCAATGTTAAACTAGTTTTCTAGTTTAAAAAAAAGCTTACTACGGCATTATTCCTGGAAAATATGACATTTTAAAAATACATTTTTCTAGAATTTAGATTGTGCTATTCGCATCATGAATGTTTTTATTTGTCAATTGTTACCAATAATTTTTACAGTCCAAAATTAACTAAAAGACATGAAAAATTTACAGCTAAAACACTTGTGATTGCTTGTTTTCAGAAGCTGGGAAAAATAGTGGATCATTTATCTGAACTTAGGTATGAGATTGGGAGAAGCTATCACTGCAGTATGCAGTCATCCGGTATTTAATCCTCTGAGCGTTTTGAAAAAGGGTAAAATTGTAATGTTGTTTTCTCTGCATTTTGTTTTAAATGCTAAAAAAATATTATTCTTTCAGCATTATAAATAAAACTTAAAAATTACAAATAAGAATGTAACCCTTGAGAGTGTTAATCATTCTTCAATGTTTTGAAAATTCATTAAATCTATAGAATTACATTATCTTAAACATTGCATATATTGCAGTGAAACCTGGAGCTTAGTGAACGGAATATTACGTTCTACACGCTTAGAGGGTTAAGATGCATTGGTTGTCTTCCATTTTTCTCAAAGAATTCAGAAAACATATTCAAAATTTTAATAAATTCAGCATTGGCTATGAAGAATCAGCCAGAGGATGAAAGTAAAGCTGCAGCAGATGTTATATCATATATAACAACAGCACATTTTTGTCAAGCTCTCAAAATATTGTAAAGCTTGGAATATTATAATTTTTAGATGATACATCGACTGATCTGAAAATGATGCACACTATGGTGAAAGAATGTTTCTGTAAGTTTAATACATGTCTTTCTTGCTCTAGTTGAAATATTTTGTTTTGTGAACATTATAAATTCCCAAAAAACTGAATTCATTGCACAATTCTTGATTTGAGAAATTGGTTCTGTTGAAGGCCGATCATAACTTTCAGTCCTAATTTTTCATTGTAGATTATTTATCACTTTTATAAAGACTTTTTTTTTTTTTTTTTGCTTTAAATGAAGCTGAATTATAACCACAAAAGTTTTCATATTTCAATATAGATTTATAAATTTTACCTCTAAAATCTCTATTCTCCGTTTACTATATCAGTACAAAAACCCTTAACGGGTTAAAAGTTGTGACGCAGCACTTTCTTTTGGCTCTAAGAATTTTAAATATGGGTCTTAAAAGCAATGATATCAAATTTGAGTGATGCTATGTTAATAATATTTTTTTTAATCATCGTTTTCTTTTTAGTTTTTTTTATATTCACAGGTGCAATTATTATCTTAACATAAAAAAATAAATAAAATTTATTCGCTGATGCTTTTTGATTCACATCTCTCATGAATTCAAAATATGGGTTTTAAAAGAAATGATATCAAAATTTGAGTGACACCTTGACGTGAATTTGATAGGGCTGTTTTAAAATTCAATTTAAATTATTTTTGGTTTGTCTTCTAAAGTATATTTACACATACAAACAATACTTTTAATTTTTCAATACACTGTTAAATATATTACTTTCACTGAGTCTATATTATGTATTGAAATGCATTTATTTCAATAAATTGATTTATCTTTTGTGCCACGCTATCCAAAATCATAAGTAAAATTTATGTAAATGATTATTTTGCGTCATAGTATCCAAACGAAGGGAAATGTATGCAAGTGGATAATATGATGCAAAATAATCATTAGTTTAATCTGTTTTTAAAAATCATTTTGCATTGCCTTAGTGCAATCTAATACACAATAATTTTTTTAAAAATAAAGATATATTTTGTATTTGGAATTTTTTTTTTAATTTGAAAATTATTTTGTATTTTGGGTTCTAAATTATATACGTACATTTTGTATCAAAAATGGTTTATTGGTGTATTTTGTCCAATCTTTTTTTTCCATCATTCTTTTTTATCTTTTCTACCATCTTATCTTTCACAATTTCTTTTATCTTTCTCATAGTTTTTTCTACCAACTTTTTTTTCTATCTACCAGGGTTGGACTGGGCCAGAGAAATGGGTGCAGAGCTTGGATTTTCAGATGGCTGATAGCTGATTTTAAAAGACTAATGTTCTAAAACTTTTTGCATAGATACTATCTCATATTACTTATTATTATCATACAATCTAATATTATTAACATACTATCTCATATTATTATCATTCCTTTCATTTGTACTTTACCTTACACATCTGCAATGTATTTTTGTCACCTCTTGTTAAAGTCTGGTTCAATGAGGATTTTAATGAACATTTTTAATGTAATAATTATTGTATATTAGTTCCCTTAATAAAATGAAGGTCAATTAAAAACACTGACTTTTATTCAAATAATCTGTCAAATAAGTTTCATCCTACAGTAGGTAAATGATCTGCACTATTTACTACAAGTTAAAGAAGTTTAAATTTAAAAAGTATGCTGGTTAAATTGAAATGAATAACAATGGATTTTGTGTATTTTGGATAAAATTTATTTTCTTCAAGTACGCAATGATTGAAAAGCTTTAGGTCAGGTACGAGATGTTGGCTAAAAAAGTGATATAATTAATAATTTAGCATCTATAATTTATTACATTTTTAGAGGTCTAATTAAATTTACTCCAGGTTCTCTATAACAAACATACATATATTGTGTCTTCGACAAATTCCTAAAGAATAACAATTTCTTCCATTTCTTCCGCTTGGAAGAAACCAATTTCTTCCAGCTGGTTTTTGACATGGATTTCTCCACTTTAGAAGAAACTTGCCAACCCTGATTTAAACACTTGAGCAATTAATTGAAAGATTAAGTAGTAGTAGATTAACAGATACCAATGCTAGGACTTCCTATTTTACTTCTTTTTGAATTGTTATTCTAAATACACTAACCATTGGCCATAACTTGATGCATCCATGGTTGTATCCATTAATGCAGAAAAATGTTGTTTTGCTCTTCTTCATTAGCAACATATGTAAATAACTGATCGTATTTTTAATTAGAAACCTCAACTAGAGTCCTACACGAGTCGGGTTGTACCTGACTCGAACCTGCAAATTCCATTTGAAGTCAACCCGACTTGAACCTGACAAAAAAAAATTTCTTCGACCTGCAACCGACCCAAACCTGAAATACTTCAACCCACAATGACAGGACAATAAATCATGATTTAATGCTATTATGAAAAGTAATCCTAATAATATTATAAATCCGATTGTGTGCAAATGTTTGGCTGAAGCCAGCGTCAAAATGGAGAATTTAATGATCCTGTATCTTTGCATATGGGTTGATTATAACCCATAAATGAACATAGACTAGATTTTATTTATTTTATTGAAATATTTTCTTTAATAATTAAACATTTCATTATATTCATAGAGAATAAATGGACATTTTCCCATAAAATTTAACCATTTTACTTTATCGTTGCTAAGGCTTTGATCGTTGTCAATAAATAAAAACACGGAAAAAATAATTTTTCCTCAACAATTAATTTTCACGGGAAAAATGAAAATTAAAAAGAATTCAAAAGAAGATGAATTTCCATGATATTTGAAACAAAAATATGGAGTATTTGTTATTATACATGAAGTATGAATATCAGTTACATTAAAAATATCTTTTTCTGTCAAAAACTGCGTTATAACTAGAAAGAAAAATGACCAATAATTATATTCAGGGATGAGATTGACAAAAAAGCAAAAAAGCTGAAAACTGTGCGAACGACGTTTGAGCAATAAGTTATTTCAAACGCAACAAATATAATTGCTATTAAAAAACATATTTTTTTAAATAAAACATGTATCATCAATTTAGCTTTGAGTACATTAAAAAGAAATGTACATTTATTAACAAAAATTAGGTAGAAATTATTTACTTTAATAAAAAGTCTATTTTACCAAGATACTACAGCACATTAATAAAACCTTTCAATGGCATGAACATTTTTTTAATTGAAATTTTGAAAAATTGTAAGACACTTTTCTTGAAAGAGTATATGCTAATAATTGCAACCACCTTAAATAAATGATAGAACAGAGTTCCCACCCTTTTTTTAAAATAAAAAATAAGTTTTTAAGGAATTGCAGATTTTTTAAGGACATTATCAGTGAAACCAGCTAGTCAGTGCCGTGGTTATTCCAGATTCCAGGTCATTTTTACCAGTCAGCTTGAAACTAGTTTTTGGATTTTTTTAATAGATTTTTTTTTAGTTTAATCTGTTTTTGTATCATAGCGAATGTTCTACATTACTAAAAGAAATTTGGTTTCAATCTTTTAACCTAATGCAGTAAATTCTGGTGAAATTCGCTTATTTTTGGCGATTTTTTTGGCTAAATTCGCGTTTTCACGACGATTTTTTGGCTAAATTCGCATTTTTTATGGCTATCTTTTGGCTAAATTCGCATTTTTATGGCAATCTTTTGGCTAAATTCGCGTTTTTATGGCAATCTTTTGGCTAAATTCGTGTTTTTACGGCAATCTTTTGGCTAAATTCGCATTTTTACGGCGATCTTTTGACTAAATTCGCATTTTTACGGTGATCTTTTGGCTAAATTCTTGTTTTTACGGCAATCTTTTGGCTAAATTCTTGTTTTTACGATGATCTTTTGGCTAAATTCTTGTTTTTACAGCGATCTTTTCGCTAAATTCACGTTTTTACGGCGATCTTTTGGCTAAATTCATGTTTTTACGGCGATCTTTTGACTAAATTTGCGTTTTTACGGCGATCTTTTCGCTAAATTCGCGTTTTTACGGCGATCTGTTGGCTAAATTCGCGTTTTTACTGCGATCTTTTGGCTAAATTCACGTTTTTACCACAATCCTTTGGCTAAATCAGGGGTGATTGTGGGTTCATGAAAAAATATCTGAAATTTTAGCAAGAAAATGTTTTTGTATGGAGAGAGGGAGGGGGGGGGGGATATATAATTTATTACATGGAGGTCAAATTATGAAAAATGTGAATTTTAATTATGTTTAGAAAACATATGAAATTTATATTTTAGTCTTATCGTATGAATTTAACTATCAGAAAAAACAGAATTTCGGTACTGTAAATGGAAAAAAAATGGAATTCAGGTATATAAACTGGACACAATCACCCCGGCTAAATTCCCATTTTTTCAGCAATCCTTTCACGAAAATCGCACTTTTTCAGCGATCCTTTGGCTAAATTCGCGTTTTTTTCAGCGATCCTTTGACGACATTTGCGTTTCTTCAGCGATCTTTTAGCGATTTTCACACGATCATTTGAAGAAATTCACGTTTTTCAGCGATCCTTTGAAGAAATTAGTGGTTTTTTTTTTAAATCGTGAAAAAGCGGAAAATGGAAAATGACAAAAAAGCGAAAAACCGCGGAAGAATCTCATGCCTGTATATTATTAAAAATAGATTTTGCTTGGACCATGGAACTATGAAAAGGATCCTCCTCGGCTTGACGTTATAAATAAAACATGTATTTTCAAATATTCGTAATAATACAAGGAGCATAAATATCAATATATAATGAAAGTAGATAGATAATGGACGCAATATTTAAGATGAAAAACTGAAATTTTTTTTATCGATACTGATTAAAAATTAGCTTGAATACCAGTTACATTCAAATGTGAGTTTTCCGCTAAAATTTACATCCTGATTGCCAAAAAAAGAAAATTAACAAGAATTATGCCATTAAAAAGAGATTTCTCTGAGGAAAAATTGACGCCATATTTGAAATAAAACGGGAATTTTCAAATGTGCTTTACAAGGAGCGTGAATCAATTCCTTACATTAATAATACAAGGATCAGTAAGTTTAGAAAGTAGATGAGTTTCACGCCATATTTAAAACGAAAAATTTTAATATTTTTTTTTATCTATACCGATTATTAAGCATGAATATCAGTTTCATACAGATGAGAGTTTTTTGCCAAAAACCACACCATGATTATTAGGAAAAGAAAAATAAATACGAATCTATTATATTAAAATCTGACCGCCTGTTTGTATTTCGCAACTACTCCATTCATATTGTCGAACGCAACGCGATTTACTTAACAACGGTTATCATTGTTCCGAGGATGTCATAAACTCTCAGAATTTAAAACAAGAACGAAAAATCATGCGTCAAGCATAGATTATGTAACACTTACCAACGCTTCCAAAATAGTTTTACAAATCATTACCGTTTAATAAGCTGAAAGATAACATTGAAGTAAACAATTTGGAAAACGCATAACACATTTAAAGACGTAATTTCGGGAATTTCCAACATATACAATATTCGGAAAAATATCCGAATACTTTTATTCAGCCCTGTGTATGATCTATAGATTTGTATATATTCTACATAGGATGCTAAGTTTTAGTTCAATTAAGAAATACGTAGCACAGTTTAAAATTCTCCTTCTGGAGTTTCTGTCAATAAACGGAAATGTGTTCGCGAACTTTTGTGCTTCCCTGTATATGATCTACAGAATTTATACACACCACGTAATAAAATAAAAGTGAGTTAAATTTAAAATTGCGTTCAGTAACTTAAAACGCACTTCCAGGAATTATTGTTAACAGACAGTAGAGAATTCTTTTGTGTGTCCCTGTAAATGAACGATGACTGCTATACACACAATATTCTGTAATCAGCCTCTTGTAATGCATCTTAGGGATATATATATATAATATTCAATGCGTTTAAAATAGTGAAACATTATTTAAATTAACTGCAGACGATTTTTCTCCATTTCTTGTAATGACCTTAGTGATATGTATCAATTACGATGTGTTTGAAATTGTGTAACATAATTAAAATGAACCGCAAATGATTTTTCCACGGAACTCTTTTGAGTGTCCCTGTAAAATAACTAAAAGTGCTACACATTTCAGTTGAAATAGGGAACATACTATAGATAACTACAATAACATATAAAAATTGCAGAGCAATCCAAGCCTATTTATGGGAGTTAGAGTGCGGACAGACGGCTGACGGCCATATGGCAGACAAACCGAAGTCATAAACACTTTTCAACTAGGTTGGAAAGTGTTAAAAGTGATTTAAATTCAGAGATATTATTATTTTTTTTTCTTTTTGTAAATTATAACGAAGTTTCTCTGAAATTGGCATTTAAATTATTCCACTTTTTGTGGATAAAAAAGAAGAAATAAAACAGATTAATATCTTTTTTCTCATTAAAACTGAAAAAAAGAATTTATTTTCAATTTGAATAGATTGTGAAAGAAAAAAAAATCTTGATTGCAGTAAAATTTTTGAAAAATAAAAACGTATTTTCACATATTCAAACTTCATGAATCAATTTATTCTGGAGAACAAAAATAGTCTGTCAACATATTTTCATTTAGAAATAAAGATTTTTTTTTCAGTTATAGATTAAATCAAGGAGGCAAATTTAAGCTCCTTGCATTTAGGTCTACAATTATTGCTCCCTATTCACAGGAATTGAATTTAATCAAAAATAATATACTATTTCCATTATCTTTGAAGGATGGCTATTAAAATGTTTCACAAAGGTGTTAAAAGTAAAATGGTTTACCAGGTAAACTTGACATATGTTTTTACACAATTCGCCAATTTCCACAATTTTATTTGGCCCGTCTTTTTTCATTGGTTGCAGTTTCCTTTTCGTGATTATTTGTCACAAAATTTCACTTTTTTAAAACTTAGTTATGTCAAGGCCTTTATAACATAGAAATACTGTATTGTCTCCTATGGAATGTGATAAAGAGTTAGTTAATTATTTACGTTTCTAATTTTCGGGAATGAAATATTTTGCTTAATTAATGCATTTATTCTTCTTTTAATAATACGTGAACAAAGTCATGGGTAACAGCTAGTGTACAACTATATCTCTAATACCAATTTTATATAGAACAAGAACGAAAAATCATGCGTCAAGCATAGATTATGCAACACTTTCCAACGCTTCTAAAATAATTTTACAAGTCATTACCGTTTAATAAGCTGAAAGATACCATCTAAGTAAACAATTTGGAAAACGCATAACATATTTAAAAACGTAATTTCAGGAATTTCCAACATATACAATATTCGGAAAAATATCCGAATACATTTATTCAGCCCTGTATATGATCTATAGATTTGTATATATACTACATAGGATGCTAAATTTTAGCTTAGTTAGGAAACGTGCAGCACAGTTTAAAATTCTCCTTCTGGAGTTTCTGTCAATAAACGGAAATGTGTTCGCAAACTTTTGTGCTGCCCTGTATATGATCTACAGAATTTATACATACCAAGTAATAGACAAAAAGTGAGTTAAATTTAAAATCGCGTTCAGCAACTTATAACGCACTTCCAGGAATTATTGTTAACAGACAGTAGAGAATTCTTTTGTGTGTCCCTGTAAATCAACGATGACTGCTATGCCCCAATATTCTGTAGTAAGCCTCTTGTAATACACCTTAGTGATATATATAAATTTCAAAGCATTTAAAATACTGAAACATTATTTAATTAAACCGCAAACGATTTTTCTCCATAGACGTAATGTAACGGAATTCTTTTGACTGTCCCTGTAAAGTAACTATAAGTGCTATGCACACCCTATTCCATATTAATCTTCTTGTAATGCACCTTCGTGATATATATCAATTACAGTGTGTTTGAAATTGTGTAACATCATTAAAATAAACCACAATTGATTTTTCCCCATAGACCGTAATGTAACGGAATTCTTTTGAGTGTCCCTGTAAAAAAACTATACGTGCTACACACTTCAGCTGAAATAGGGAACATGCTATAGATAACGACAATAACATATAAAAATTGCAAGGCAATCCGAGCATATTTACGGGAATTAGAGCACGGACAGACGGCCAGACAAACCGAAGTCATAAACACTTTTCAACTTGGTTGGAAAGTGTTAAAAATGGACAAATCTATATTCTTTAATATTCAAATATAGTGAAACCTTTGAATAGTGGACACCCTGAGATTGTTCAATAGAGTTCTGCATTGTGTCAGCTTATTTTTGTTTGTTTTGTTTTTTTCGGGTTGGGATGAATCTAATTTTCTTTCTGCTTGTCGAGTTCACCCTAGAATAATTCTTCCGGTTCATATTCAGGTTTTTTGGAAGTCTGATTGTAGGGACTTTCACAAAAAGTTTGAACAGAACTATGTTTCATATGAAAATAAATACATATTTGAACATGAATGAGTATATATTCAATTTACTGCATTTGAAAAAATAAAATGTATATAAGAAATGTAATCATAGATTATTCTTTCTTTATGGTGCAGTTAAGAACCATTTTTCTTTTCTCAGAACATATTACCAAGATTTTGTTTATGATACACACAAACACACATATTGTATTTGTGATAGTTTATGCACCCATAATGCTACATGTGCATAGATTTGGAGGTACCCACTATTCTAAGGTATAAGCATACAAATATATGTGTCAGGAATTGAAGTGTTTGCTAAATAGAGGTGTCCGATTTTCAGGAGCGTCCATTATGGAGGTCTTGTATATATTTTTTTAAACTGAAAAAATATTGTGGACATTCTTTTGAAAAAGAGGGTCACACTGAACCTGACCTGCAAGAGTCAAAACCTAACCTGAAACCAACTCGAACCGCAACGAAAAGTTATAACGCCAACTAGACCCGACACAAAGTGCAAGTTGGGTGTGGGTAAAAGCAGGTAACCTGACCCAATGCAGGACTCTAACCTCAACTAATTTGTGGTCTTCATAGCAAAAATATTAGAATTGTAGATGCTTCTATATTTACTGATTAAAACTGCATTGAATTAAGAATATATAAAGTCATTTTTTTTAAGGAAAATTATTACTTCCCATCCCTACTCTCCTTACTGTTAGAACTCAGTTTCTTTATTTTAAAAAAAATATATTTTATTGATTATTTGTATATTAAAAAATATTACATAAATATCACTTTTATGACTATTGAGATGCTACAATATGAATGCTAAGAGTTCTAACCTCTTTAGAAAAATTATGTTTCTTTAACTTAATATGAGTTAGTTATAAACATGATAGATGCAATTTCTGTTAACATTTGACTAGTAAATGCTGTTTATTTACTACAGGTTTTATTTTCCTTATAGAAAAAAAGCATTTTTAAATGTGGTGTCTGTAGATCCCCCTTCCCATACACACACAAAATTCTGTATGCAAAATACATTATTTTTTTAATCTAAAACAAATATATTTATTTCACATGGAAATAGAAAATTTAAAAACTAGAGTTCAAGTTTACTTTACTTTTCCCAAATGTACAACATATTATAGGGATAATTGAAAGTTTGTATGCAAAACACTTGAAATATTTGAGATAAGGAGAGTAGGGAGGAGAAGAGGTATTTTCTCTCCTGGAGAAAAATGATTTTATACATTCTTAAGATGCTGAACTGATATTGTACTGTACAAGGCTTCTACAGAAAAAGTACAACAAAAGTAATTGCTTTAAAAGCCTAAAATTCTTGAAATGATTGAGTAAATTTAATCTTCTCAGTCACCCCATTCAAAGATTTCCAAAATTCTTATCATGATTAGAAAGCAAGAGAAATATTCAACTTCTATAATTGAGAGAAAGGTCATCAAGATTATAGACACTTTTTACTTTTCCTGAAAATGCAACATCCTGTTTCCCAAAAAGCAATAAAATCTATACAAAAATTTGCAAATTTCTTCAATGTGTTTTCAATTTCTTCATAATCATAAAAAAAATCCCTCTTGAGCAATCTATCAATTGATGACAAGCCATAAATGAATCTTCAAAATTTAATACATGAATCAACATATGTGTGTACAGCCATGAATAAAATATTGGATTAGCTTAGGAGCATGATGTATTTCCTGGACAAAGGCATACTGACCCTCAGGCAGGGCTGTGGAGTCGGTGGGGAAAATGACTGACTGACTCCTGAAATTTTAATGGAACAGACTCCGACTCTGACTCTGGGATGGCTAAAGTACTAATATTGCCCGTTGATTCCTATTATTCAGATTGCTTCATTACTGTCATTTGTTTTGAAATAGCAATAGTTGCTTTCTTAAATTTGTCATTAAATAAAGGAAATATTACTATTTAAAAAAAAAAAAGTGGCAGCAATCAAGCAATCAGAATAATAAAAAAAAAAAACCTCAACTGGCAACACTGGAACCTGCTGTTACATTCCTGTTTGACCTTGAAGCATATGATGTGCATATCAACCCAGGGGTCGATGCAGGGTTTTTTTTCTTAGGGCCCATTTTATGAAAAGTAAAAGTTATTTTTGTGAAATTTATTATATTTTTGTGAAAAATAACATCTTGTAACGAACTATATACTAAATATAAACTAGAGATTTCAATTAAAAACAGTTTTCATATATGCTGTACACTGGACAGTATATTGGGACTGTTTAACATGGGTTTCTTTGTATATATAGTCCAAATCCTCTTTAATAAAAAGCTATGCATTGCTGACGACTGAGATTTTTGCAAATCGTTGCCACAGATTAATCTCGGAAATGAAACATTTGAAGTTACTGAAAAAATTAATTGCTCGAAAAGTATGTCAGAAAATTGTTAGACGAACTTCGTTAGAAAGGTAAAAAATTGTATTTTTCTTGATATAAATTTCAAATCGAATGATTATGCTGTTTTTCAAATATTGAATTTCAAAAATTACCAAATTTCACAATGGAGTACCATAGCGAAACCTTCACATGTGAAAAGATAATGATAACGGCAACGTGTCCTGACGCGTATACTGGCTATAGCACAAGTCAAAAATTATATTATCCTTATTATTCTGTTAAAATATAAATGTGAATTACGATGTCACAAGAGCATGATTTTTATTTAATTCTCGACAAATATTAGATGCGCCATTTCTTTTTAGTATATATATATATTAAATGTAAAAAATCTGTTAGAATTTTAAATTAAAAAAATATTTTTCTGCGATGTTCTGTAACCCGGGAAGCCCAGGTTCGATTCCCTAGTAAAAAAATAATAATTCAGTTTATAAATTTAAAATTACGTAGAATTGGTTTAATTTCACTTCAAACTGTCTAAAAAACAAGCTGGAGTCGGAGTAGGCCTGCTTTTTAGTGACTCTGACTCTTTTGCCCAAAAATAGGCCTGACTCCGATTCCGACTCCACAGCCTTGCCCTCAGGTCAGTCTGAGCATGTTTTCTACCATCTGTTTTTCAATATTTCTTTCTAAAATATTCCTTTTCATCTTTTGTTACATTTTTTGCCATCTTTTCTATCATCTTTCCTTCCATTTTTCTTTCCATTTTTTCTACCATTATTCTTTTCATCTTTTTTTACCATCTTTTATACCACTGGCTTATTAGTAAATGTGCATCCGCCTCATATACTTCTGTATACAATTAGTGACACATTTAGGTTGGTGATTGGATATAAAAAATTACATTTTAAGGTTTCCAATAAAATATTATTTACATGTAAGACATCATTTCATACTAAATTCAGATGTTTTACAACTTTGTAATTGACTTTTTTCCTATATCTCAAGTTGATTGCAAGATAGAAATGCTAACTCTGCAGTTTGCCACTGCAAGGTACCTCATTATGTAGTGCATACCCATTTTACGATACTTAGACACCATATTCATGGCTGTAGCTAACTCGGCTCACCAGTTATTTGACGCTAAATGAAATTAAAGAAACACCTTGTATATCAGAAAAGTTTGAATTGAAACTAGTTTTATATGTATATCCAGCTATATCTTTTTTTTTAAATAAAAAAACATACCTGGTGTGGTTTAATGACTTTGGCAATTTGAGGAGCTAAAAATATATCTGGATCTTCAGGAGGATGACCAACATTAACTAAAACACGGCCTTCTTCATCAGGTAAGTTGAAACAATCATTTGTATGAGCACCACTGTTATTTGGATCTTCTGCAGTTTCAGGTTCACCTTCTCCTTCATCGCTCAAAACCATTATATCATCATCTTTCTTATCTGAATCTTCACTGTCACTTTCATTACCTGAACTTGAACTAGATATATCAATTATGTTTTCTGCAAAGGAAACATAACAGTAAATAACAAGAAAAATCATTTGTTTTCAAAAAGTATAAAAGAAAGAAATCTTAAAATCCAATATTGAGAAATTAATTTTAACAGCAGTCAAAATATTAATACAGATTTTAAATTATGCAAATATTAAGGATTTTTTAAAGTATAAAAAATGGATTTTAAAAAGTTAAAAGCGACGAAAACAAAACAGCACATTAAGAAAAAATGTTACTTCTATTTAAATGAGTAAAAGCCAAATAAATACAGTAGAAGATCTTCATAATGCACACCTTGAGATGAGATATTATAGATTTTTGCATTATATAGATCATTTCACGAATCATTAACCTTGTAAACATGACTAAGTATGTATGGAACATATCAATATACAGTAGAAGACCTTTATATGCAAACCTTGAACCAGAAGCTGTGCAGGTGATAAATTTTGGTATAATATAGATGATTTTGCACATTGTTAAATTTACCTTGCAAACATGGTCCAAATATGTCTGGACTAAATCATTATATTAACACTTTATAACAATTTTAAAATGCAAAAACATGCAATTTACTAGCATTTATTAATCACAAAAATAAAATATAAATAAATTAGCAATAAGTACTATACTTAAAATTGTTTCTTAACACTTTATTAATGGTAATTTGTTTCAGTAGTTTCGATTTTTATCTTATCAGGTTTTCTTTAATTCTGTGAACAGTCAATACTTCTTGATGTGTTACACAGTTCTGTGGTTTGAGAAATTTCAAACATTGTTTCAGTGATTTAACTCTTTTTTTTTTCCCCCCTTATCGTCTCAAAAGAAATGATTTTGTTAGCAATAACCATGAGATAGTGCTATGTCATTTTATTACTCATTTCATATTTCCAAAATCAGGCATAAAAACAGGATATAAAAAAAGAGGGGGGGGGGTTCCCGTCTCTAGAATGGTGACAAATTCTCATAATTTAGACACATTTTAACAGATATATATATTAAAACAAAATATAACTGTATGTATGAGAGTTTTTTTTTTTTTTTTTTTTTTTTTTTTCCCTGTACCATAGAAAATATTAAAAACAAATTTAAACTAATAATAAATGCATAGATTCATTGAATAAAAAAAATTTTAATTTTAAATAGTTTGCTAAAGGTGTAAACCCAAATATATCTGATGAATTTATATAAATTACAGTGATTAACTTTTCAAAACAAATATTATTATGGATGGTTTGGTTATTTAAGATTTTTACACATCTTAGTAAAGAAAAAAAAATTCTCCTTACTAAATAAATATATCATACCTGCCAACTAAATTTTGTTGAAAATCAGATTTTGGACAAAAAATCAGAATAAATAAGAAGATTTTGACAAAAAATCAGAAAAATTAAGATTTTTTTTTAATTTTATAAAACTGTCAGTAAGAATTAAAAACCAGTTGGATCATAATAAATGAACAAATTTGAAAGACAAACAAGAGTAAAATGAAATATTCACAAATTTCCAATTAAACAATGTATTTTATGATAGAAAAGAATAACTTCAATACATAAAAAAACATTGGCAACTGATTTTTTACCCTTCATTAAAAAACACTCAAAACTTCTGCTTCCAAACATTTATTAACTGAGGATAACCATTGTTCACGCCGTGGGCTGTGATTTGGAATATTGGTGCTAAACTAATTAACTGGTGGTGTTATGCAACACCACATAAACAATTTAGCCAGTAAAATATTTTTTGTTGCCATAGAGCATAAACAACCAAAACTGAGTAAAAATATTTAGAATTTTCAAAATTGACAAGACATGAACCATTGAAATACTTGCAATATATTATATTGCACTACTATTGCAATATAATATATTACTATAATTATAATTATAATATATTAATATAATACTATTGCAATATAATATATCTACTATTGCAATATATTATATTTCTATCATATTATATGATAGAAAAAATAGAATAAAACACGTGAATAGAAAATTTACTTAAACTTGACTATATATATACACTATATGGCCATTAATGACCAGCAACTTTCAATTTTGGACATTTTGTCGAATATTTAAAAATATACTTGTCAGATTCTTCTGGAATTTTAGGATTAAAAAGAACAGGTTTGTCTTCATATTTATCAACACCGATTTGATAAGGAGGACAATTAGGGGGCTAAAAAAATATTAAAGAAAAAAAAGAATATTTTGGTTTACCCTGTAAAATAAAATGCACGAAATGATCTATCGCTAGAGAATATACATAGGCAGACATTGTACAATATGTGCATTCATTTGTGTAAGAATAGCATGTATATTAATAGAGTTATAGCAGTTTTTTTTTTTTTAATTTAAAAATCTTGCATGTTTTTTGCTTATAACATACAGAGTTTTTAACTAAATTTAACGCTAGTTTCAGAAAAATTGAAAAAATGTAGTAGAAACAATATAGTGCAATTGGAATATAAATATATTAAATATTTAAGGAAATATGGGCAGTTGTATAAAATAATTTTTATCTGCGCATGCGCGAACAATAACAAGGATTTTTTTGCATAATTTAATAGTCAACTCTATCGAGCAACTTATTAAAAAAAATCAATCAAATATCGCAAAAATTTATAGAGATATCGGCGTTAGAGTGAGCTGTTTTTTAGCTTCTCACTAAAACTCGCTGAATGATGAGGGATTTTCAACAAATTGTCATTTTTTATTTTCATACTATTTTCCAATTTTTAATGATACTTTAGTTTTCTTTGAAAAACTACCCTAACGAGCTTATTCGAACTAAAAAAGAATAATCAAAATCAAAGGATCCGTTCCAAAACTGTTATAACCTGGTGAAATGATGTTTTCAAAGGCAAACTAAAGTATAAATAAAAAATTAAATATAGTATAAAAATTAAACATGACAATTTGCGAACAATCCCTTATCATTCAACAAGTTATTGTGAGAAGCTAAAAAACAGCTCACTCTAATGCCGATATCTCTCTAAATTTTTACGATATTTGACTGACTTTTTTTAGTTGCTCGATAGAGTTGACTATTAAATTATGCAAAAAAATCCTTGTTATCATTCGTGCATGCGCAGATAAAAATTATTTTATACAACTGCCCATATTTCCTTAAATATTTAATATATTTATATTCCAATTGCACTATATTATTTCTACTACATTTTGTCAATTTTTCTGAAACTGGCGTTAAATTTGGTTAAAAACCCTATATGTTATAAGCAAAAAACATGCAAGAATTTTTTTTAATTTGTAAAAAAATTGCTATATCTCTATTAATATACACGCTATTGTTACACAAATGAATACACATATTGTACAATGTCTGCCTATGTATATTCTGTAGCGATAGATCATTTCGTGAGTTTTATTTTACAGGGTGAACCAAAGTATTCTTTTTTTTCTTTAATATTTTTTTAGCCCCCTAATTGTCCTCCTTATCAAATCGACATTGATAAATATGAAGACAAACCTGTTCTTTTTCATCCTAAAATTCCAGAAGAATCTGACAAGTATATTTTTAAGTATTCGACAAAATGTCTAAAATTGAAAGTTGAAAGTGATTAATGGCCATATAGTGTATATATATATTACTGAAACTTGATTATATTTATACATATAACTAAAACTTGATTATATATATTACTGAAACTTGATTATATTTATATATATTACTAAAACTTGATTATATATATTACTAGGAAAAATTACTAGAAAAAAATTATTTTAATAATATATTCATAGTTGATTTCTTGGCTTTTTTAAAAAAGTCTTTAGTAAATTGTGTAATTCAATAAATGACTTGGTCAACAAAATATTCTCTAGAGTTTTTGTCATCATTGATGAGCAGAACTGAGTCATATTTTTCTTTATTGAACTGAAAATACACTTGCATTCAGCACTGCTGTGAGGAATAGTCAATACAGCTTTAAGTACTTGACAAATCCTATCATATTTAAAATTTATGTCAATGGAACACATCTTTAACATGCCAACGCACAAATCTACATATTCTATAATAGGAATTTCACAATGAAGTTCTGTAAACTGACTCTGTAATAAGTTCCAAGCCACATTATCATCTTCATCATCACTTTTCAAAAGGAATGGAAAATTTTCAAAAAAAAGGTCTAATACTTGAAAATGTTGATTCATCTAATTTTTTAAAATTTGCTACCTGAGCATGATGCAGAATTTCACTTTCCAGTGGGATTTTTTTTTTTAACATAAGCACATGCTGTCGAAAAATAGTTTCTTACTACAGAAAAAAATTGCACTTTATCTTTATTACAAAGTTCTTGTAACAATTCATACGTTTTTATACTAACTACCAGGTCACTGTCATCTTTTTGACATTTGAAATCTTCAAAGGGAATGTCCACCAAATTACTAAAATTTTAATTTGAATAGGCTTGATGAAATTTACAAGAAGTCCTTTGAAGAAATCTTGTAGAAGCGTATTTAAGTACTAAACTTGAAGAGTTGCAGATTGCAATTTTGTATTATACTGATCAAAATGGGCCATAATGTACAACAAAAATCTGCAATATCCCTTATTCACTGACGTTTACAAAAAATAAAATATCTTCTCTTCAAGAGATACGACATCATAATTTTTTTGAGAAGGGATTTCTTCACCCAATTTTCTTCTTTTATTACCTCTTGCAGATTCCTCATGGTTTTTCTGTTTACTTTCAACATTTTTCAGTTCTTGATGAAAGAAACTTAAAAGCGCATCTGTTCTATTAATCTTTCAAGGGATCTGCTCAAAGACAACAATCTTGTGGAGACATGCTTCAAGATTTTATTAATTTCAGCTCCTTCGAGCTCCTGAAAGATTCTCTTTTCTTTTTTCACTTTTTTTTTGCAAATAATAATAAACAAGCTGGCTTCGCCCGCTAACGGGCCCCTAATTTACATTGGTGCCTCGAATTTTGTAAAACCTCGACAAAGAAAAACCTCGAATAAGATAAACCTCAAACCGAACGAACCTCCGACCCGGGTCCCGGGTTTGAATTTAGAGTATTATTCTTAATACTCTAAACAATCATTTTAGCAATAAATAAATGAAAATAAATTAAACAAATAAACAAAATAAAAAATAGTTTTTCCAAAGTTTTATAGCGGTCTTAAAAAATTAACAAAAGCACATATTTGCTTTAAACATACGCTTACCATTTCCTAAATTACCCGAAACAGTCCCAGTTTTAAGAACTTATCCCAGCTTCCCACCCGGGATTGAGAAATGTCCTGAAAAAGTCCTACTTGAGTCCAATGTTTTGATACGTTCTGTTGGTATATCAGTATTTACTCAGTTTTGACTTGAAGCTTATGGTAAGTGAAATTCTTTATTTCTTTATCATGCATGCTTTAAAAAATATGTTTCTATTAAAGTTATTTGTAATGTTAATTGTTCAATTACCTAACTTGCTATGCATGTCCAAAATTCCAAAAATTTAATTATCAACTCAATAATCCTATTTTAATTAAAAATCATTTTTTGTCTTCTAAAAATTTCCTGAATATTTGTTTTACCTTTTGTCTCCATTTTTATATAAGTTTTACTTTTTCTACTTGTAAAATTGTAGAAACAGTGACTCAATGTTTTTTAAATGCCCACTTTTTACTCTTTAAAGAATTTATAATAAAAATATCTTTTTTTTCATAATTTTTTGAAATTGTATAATTTAGTATGTTATAATAAAATGTTATATCAATATTTTAAATAAAAGTTTTTCATCTCCAAAGAAATTTTAATTGACTCTTTAGATGAACTCATTCTGGTAATGCAATAAGTTTACCATTAAAACAAAAACTTAAGTTATTTTTAATATACAGTTGAACCTCGAAAATCCGGAATCGTCGGGACTGTAACGATTCCGGATTTTCTGGATTTTGGAGGTTGTTAAAAAATATTTTCCCGCAGTCTGCCATTTTGTTTCTTAAATGATATCAATATAAAGGTAACATCTGGCTAGAAGTTTTTATTTATTTGGAACAGCTTGTGTCGAAGTACTTATGAAATAATACATATTTTGATTATTGTATATCTTTTAGCCAGATGTTACCTTTATTTTGATATCATTTGAGAAACAAAATGGCGGACCACGGGCTCCGCTCTTGTAAAAAAAAACTCTTGTTATCTCTTTCTTTTCTGCATTTAAAGCTCTTTTGAAAGTAACAAAATTGACAGATACGGGAAATGATCAAACGACGCATGTATCAAGGTTATAGGGCAATGGGTTACTAGGTCGATCATTCAGTTCCGTTTGGAGAGGGAGAGAAGAAAAATATCAAGTATGTTACCTGTTAGTTGAGTCAAGTGATAACAAATTTGCGCATTTGTTTGTTTGTTTTTTTAGTTATAAGTACGTACTTGAGAGATTTTATTAGAATTATAAGAAGTTTCCAGTCATCAGCGTATCACGTTGAGTATATTCTCATGGATTAATAAAGAGTGCAAAATTCTCTAGTGGGGGAACTCTGTTTCTGTTTTTTTAATGCCATTTTTTAATATGCCAGTTTTTGTAATAATTAAACTCTTTAATTAATGGTCAGGTGGTATAAAAATATACCAGAATAAGTCCATATAGATTTATTTAGTGTTCAGTTAAAAGTTTTTAACTGCATTCCATGAAAAATATGGAAATTACAGCTATTCTATTTTTAAAATTAATAAAACTGAAATCGGAAAAATGTCCGGATTTTAGAGGTTCAACTGTACTATGGAAAAGTAGTTTATAATCATATTTCTAATATCAATTTTATCTTTTATGTAGAAAAATGAACATATAAAAACTCATTCATATTCAAATATATATTTTGTTATCTGAGACAATATTCTGGATTTTCTTTTCAAAAATTGGTTTAACCCAAACTCGACCCACAAGAATAAAAATTCAACCTGCAACCAACTCAAACCTGAAACAATTAGAGTCAGCCAGACATGCAATTAAAAAATTACTGCCAACTGACCCGGATGGAAGGTTGGATCAGCTGTGGGTAAAATTGGGTTACCCGATCCAATACAGGACTCTAGTTCAACTCTAAGGCACATCTGCCATATATATACTGTGATATGTGCTGTGATTTGTGTGTATATAACAATTCAGTTTAATTGCATCATGCACTTCTGATTATTTTGTTTAATCACATTCTTTAATAACTTAAATTTGGAAAAGGTCCTGCAAATAATTTCTTTAGAAATAACCATTGCTAAACAATTTGTCCTGATATTCTGAAAGGCTTTAAATTCTCAAACGCTTTTCTAAATTCTAGGACTCATTAACAGTGCTAAAGTATAAAACTGGCAGTGGTTGTCTGCTAAATCTGATTTTAATACAATAGTGAAATAATTTCATTTTTCCTATGAAATTAGGAGTGGTTTTTCCAAAGTAAATTATCATAGTCACTTGAGAAATAATAAATACATGTCAAAATTTAAGTCATAATTCACAAAAAAAAAAAAAAAGAATGTTGAATATGAATTATCCTCAAGCAAATGTGAACCCAGACTAATCACTAATAAAACATTTTTTCTTATTATATATATTTTTTTATGTATTTCTGTCAAGTTCTTCAATACACTCATGGATTAGTGAATTAGAATAATATTTATTTTTATATTATATACTGTACATTCACTCAAATCTATAAAAACAGACCTTGAATTTAACAAACGTTGACAGAATTCACAAACATCGGCAACATTTGGTTTCAGTTTGATTTTCACCATGTGAAAATTAACTCTGTATTGCATGTCTTTATTTAAAATGTTCATTTGTTTAATTTTATACTAAAAAATTATTAAATTAATGAACAAATTTAGAAATGTTAAACCCATCAAGATAATTTTTCAATATTTTGTTATATACAAAAATTTCTAAATAAATGCATATATTAATAATTATTTTTAATTATAACTGTAATTAATATTGCCAGTAAAATACACATTTATAAAATTATGTACTTTTTAAGACATTATGTTTTACACTTTTTAATTTTTCCTTTACATAAATTGTTTGTTTGCTTTACAAAAGCAAAAAGTTATTAATTACTACATTTTGAAATGTTAGAAATTTTAGGGCAGTAAGTCTAATCTTGCAAGCTCAGATGATAATAAAGGTTTCTGTCATGGAGAGAGTCTTTCATGCAGATTCTGCCGTATATTAAGTTTAAGTACCAATATTTAAGCTTCAATTAAAAGATGGAAGTGTAATAAATCTTTGCCAAATCAGCGAATACTGCCAGTCATGACTGATTTATATGGCAAACATGAAGTGTAATGGCAGTTGATGTGTTGATCTGCAGCTGTTAGGGGCTCTAGTCAGTTCTATGAGAAATAATGAGGTGGGATTTTCCAAACCAACATTTAAGGGTATATAGAGAGTATCGTTTTAAAAGAAAGAACACTGATGTTTATTATGAAAAACTGGTTATATGGTGGACAAGATTTTTTTTTTTTTATTAATCTGTATTACAATTTATTGATCTTTTAAAGAAAGAAAAAAAAGTTGCATTACATACCTTCAATAGGAGCTGCAATAGCAGTAGAAAGAACACTCTGTATTTTATCTTTTTTATCTTCATCACTGCTTTCTACAAGTACTACATCATTTTCTGTTTTAATAGCAACTTTTTTCTCAACAGATACATCTGCTTCACTTAAGGAATTAGAATCAAAAAGTCCTGGAGAATCACCAGCAGACTGACTGAAAAGCTGAGATAATGCCTCTTTTTCAACTTCAATTTGATGAAGTCGTTCTTGAAGTGCACGCATTTGTGCCTCTTGAAGTCTTCGAATTCTTTCTTGTTCCTCTTTTTGAGCAGAAAGAGTAACAGCATCTAACTCGTCTTCTAACTTTATATCCCTATTCAAAAACAAAGGGAATTGAATTACTGGCAAAATAAACATTTTATTAAATTAAGAACGTTAATGAGGTTAACAATATTATTAAAATTAGTGATTTAAATCCTTATTTTAATAAGATAATTTTTTTAATTGTTAATTAAAATCATATATTCTTTCATTTTTTAAATGAAAAAGTATTAAAATAAAATTTAATGTAATTTGCAATATTTTAAAAGATATTTTAATTACTGAATAAATAAACAAAGTCTTTTTAAACAAAGAAATCTTTAAAATGTTTTAAACAAGCTTATTTCTTAAAACTAAGCAATTTTGTATGACGTATAAAAACTTTTTAAAAATTGTTTAATTAAATCTACTATCTGTTTCAGCTTACGTAAGTCTTTCTTTAAGCAAACAAATTATCCACTATACTTTAAGCCTGAGACTATATGATCATGCTGGTTAGACGTTAGCTGATCTTCCTGTTAACTGTATGTAATAACCAAAGAAAATGAACAATGGTGCTGGTTTTTAAAAACTCATTAGTATCTATTTTGCTCAACAGGCAGCAACATCAGTCAGTCTGTTTTTGAGTTGAAGTCAGCTTTCCAACCAATGTTTACAAGTGCACATTGAACAGTTGGATTATTTATCTATCATAATTAGGTAAACATCAGTATATTTTTAATTGCTTAGGTACAAATTTTTAATTTAATGCTGTAGTAAGAGGAAAATAGATAAAAATAGAATATGAATTAAGTGTTGATTTTTTTGCATGCAGGGCATAATATTTCATTCCTTGTCTGTTCATGCTGCTTCAGCATTAAGATTTATAAAGTTTACTACTTAGAAATGTAATTTTTTTTTTCAAGTAACTTTTGTTTTGTCTGAATACAAACCACCACAGATGCTAAATTTTTTACTAAAATGTACATTAATGTAATACTTTTAGATGTCTTAAAGGTGCAAAATACTTATGGAAGAAGAATTTTCCCATTCTTAAAAGACTGATTTGGAACTTAAGTGATCTGTCAAAGAATGACTATATTGAAGACACCACATTCAAACTGTGGATATTTGAAGAAAAATCCAGTTCAGATGAGGATGATATAGAACTTAGTTTTACCTGTAAATATTTCAGCTCTGGATTAGATATAGAAAGCCCTTCAGCATCAAAATTCCCTGAAAGTTTATGGCAGAGTACTATCCATGCTGTGCAATAAGTCCATTCAAATCAAGACTGAAAACTTTTCTAAGTATTAGGTACAACCAAATAGAAATGGGCTATAAAATACCCATGACTTGAATTATGGCTAAAAATTGATCTTTTACAATAAAAGAAAGTTATTAAAAGTTTTTGCTAGTAAAATTGCTATAATTTAAGTACATAAAATAGAATTTATTATCAGTCAAGAATCTCTCCAGGACTGAAATCATGCACCCATGGTACTATCTTAAACACTTGCAACTTTGATAAATGACAAAAAAGAAAAAATGCAAAATATATCATTGGTAAATATAAAATTCAGTCCTGCACCTATCCTGGACATTTGAATTTTAACCAATTACATTTATTTCTTTTAATATTAAAATTTTTAATAACATTTCCAGTAAAGGTTAAAATTTCTGGTCGCCACCTGCCACTAAATGTAAAATATTGGCGACTTTTTTCACGAATTTCAGTAATCTATCGTGGGGGGGGGGGAAATAGACGAGTTCTGTCAATTGGTCTCTGAAAAAATCACGAATTTCCTCAAATGAGTGCAAGAAAAAAAACACCTGCGAATTCCGTCAATTAGTTGTGGAAGAAAATCGTGACTTTTGTTACTTTATTGTGGAAAAAATAATGAGTTTTATTATTGGTCTCAGAAGAAATTGTGAATTTTGTCAATTGGTCACGGAGAAAATTTGCGAATTTTGACAATTGGTCACGGAATAAAATTCTGAATATTGTTAATTGGTTGTGGAATAGAATCGTGAAAATTGGCAATCTGTCACAAAATTTTCAATTTCATTTCTCCATAGGGATAACAAAAAATCCTTAATGATTTAATGCCAACAAAAGTCACAATGAAACTTATAGTATTGTATAAAAATATTGTGTATAATAAACTACACTATTTTACTAAATGGTGTATGAATTTTTTTTTTTTTTTTTTTTTTTTAATGTAAAATTATACTTAAAATTACATTAAATTTACGTTTCGGTCAACTTCTATGACCATCTTCAGAATATGTATTTCTGTAACAATTACACTTATAAACGAAATGTTTCCATCTTGAGATATCTCAACAGAAATACATATTCTGAAGATTGTCATAGAAGTTGACCGAAACGTCAATTTAATGTAATTTTAAGTATAATTTTACATAAAAAGAAAAAAAATTTTTTTTTTTCATACACCATTCAGTAAAATCGTGTAGTTTATTATACACAATATTTTTATACAATAATGTTTTGATGGTGTAACGGTCCAGCTCAATCATTGAAACTTATAGTGTTCGATTTTTCTCCATCCACAATATGAATGTCAAATTTATTTTATTAAGGGTGTACTCAAATCCAAACTGCTTATTTTGAAACACATTCATAATTTCATTTTTGCTCTAAAATGCATCCAATTGGCAGGTTCTCTTATTCAGAAACTTTATAATGTCCGTATTGTCTCGATTTTTTGATAAAGGCAAAATATATTTCAAAAAATGCTGTCAAAGTGGACATTTTGAACCGAATTTCCCGAAGCGATAGTGCTGGAAACCAAAAAAAAATGATCGTACTGTGAAAATAATTGTCTGTAAATCCATTTCTAATTAATTGAACGAAAAATAAAAACATGGGGCCCTTATAAATGTCTTTATAAATCACGCCGCCAAGTTTCCTGTTGTTACTTTTAAAAATGAGTCTGTAAATGTGTCTCAAAATTTTGAGTTGTTGAGCGGGGAAAAATATTTTTTTTGAATACCGCCTTAAAATCTAAAACCAAAAGGAAAATAAAACCTGTCCATATTTCTTGCATAGTCATGATGAGAGATCTGCACAATATTTTTATTTTTTATTCTTATAGACATCTTTTTTTGTCATGTTAATAAATTATAAAATTAATCACTGAGCTAATTGAATCTATAGCTGGGTTATCTCAATTGATATAAAATACTGGGAAATAAAAAATATATACATATATTTGCTAAGTAGTATAAGTTTTCATGCATAATGCATTAAGAGTATTAAAAGTGCAGAGAATAACAAGGTTGAGGGGAACTGTTTTTTAAAAATATCAGTTTGTTTTCTTTCATGTTTTAAGCTAGTTGAAAAATAGTTTATTTTTGTTTATAATTTAATTATAAACAATATAATTTATATAATTCATGCATAAATGGTGTGAAAAATGTAAATTTTACTTCACATGTGATTATTTCATCTTTTTTTTTTAATTTTGAGTAGCATCCCTGAAAACTATTTAAATCTACCAACCACAGTGATAAGTGGCCACTAACTTGACAATAGTGGCTACTAAATATACAGCCTCTACCAGCCACTGGCTACTAATGCAAATATTGAATTTTAACCTTTAATTTGCAGTAAGATTCCTTTGCAATATTTCCCAGAAGTTTTTTAAGATACTGCTAAATTTATTAATCAATATTCCATCATGAAATCAGGAAAATTCATAAATATTAATGCACAAGAATTAAAGCTTATTTTTTGCTGTCAATTTGATCATGGTATGTGTAACATTTTCTCGATTGTAAATGTACTGGCAAACGTAATGTAACTATCCTGCAGTATCTGATATTATTTCACGGGAAAGATTTCTGTCACTGATGAGAAATGCTCTCCACTATGTATGTAACTTCCAAAACATTTAAATAATGATTCAACCGGTTATTGACACTTTAAGAAAATATGCTTAAGTTTACCACAAGATCATGGAACATAGTCCATAAATGAAAAAATTATACTATTTACTGGTTGTTGTTTGGTTAAACAATATGTAAAAAAACGACCTAGAATTGTTGGTCTTAAAAATTTCGTTATTTGAGCATCATCAGGCTTAGTAATGGATTTGGAAATATACCAAGGTAATTCAACTTCCCTGATTAATGAAGAACTCTGACTTGGACCATCAGTCATACTGAAATTGGTTCAATGTTTGACCAAAGAAAACATTGTTTATTTTGATTAGTATTTTATTACATTGTCTTTGTTAGAAAGGTTAAATGAATTGAACATTTATGGAACAGGCACTAATATGGATAATCACATTAATGGTTTAAAACTAGTTAATACAGATAAAATGGATTGTGGTGCACATATAGAACATATTAGAGATCTGCACAGGCCTATACCTGACCTGGCAAAATGAAGACAAACATTCAAATGGGCTGACAGAATAAAGACAATTTTTTTGACAGACGGGGCTGGGCCAATAAAAAAATTAAATGGCAAGCTGGGTTAATAAGAAAAATAAGCAGGCCGACCGACCTGATATAACATTTTTAAAAGGGTCGGACTAAGCTGGCAAAATATGAACAATTTACAATGAAGCTGACTGGGTCAAGAATAAATCATAAATGTGCTGCATGAGCAGGTGCTAGTTTGACAACATCAATACAGAATTTTTTAACATGTCCAGCGTAGAGTTCTGCATCAGACAGTTACATTATGTTTGAGCCTGGACTTATTTGTTTCAGCAGACTCCAGCTAGGTTCATGCTTACATTTTTCTCCTACATACTCGGGACGGGCAAGACCAGACCGTGACTTAATTGTTCCCAGGACGTGTTGGGCAGGCAAATTTTTTTTTTTTTTTTTTTTTTTTTTTTGTAAAAAATTAGTGATAATTAACTTTTATTAACGGAATCTTTGGAAATATACTTTAATAAATTAGAGAAATATCTTCAAAAATCTACATTTTTTTACTATACAGCTTCAAAAGTTATGTTTTGAACCATCTTTTATTCTAAACTAAATTAAAGTTTTTAATGATTCGTTATTTGAATGTAATTGTCAAAGCATAAGTGATCATTAATGTTGCTGACGAAATTCACAATTTTTTTTTTTTGCAACAGACTTACAAAACCCACATTTTTTTTCCCATGGCTGATTGACAAAATTCACAATATTTTCTATAACCGTCTGACAAAATTTGTGATTTTTGTACACGACAGATTGACAAAATATGCAATTTTTCTGCGAGCAATTCAGGCTTAGTGTTTTCAAAATTAGATTTGCCTTCCACTAAGAAAGAAATCAGAAGACAACAAATGAAATACATAATTTTTTTCTGTGAGCAATTGACTCTACCCTTGATGATGAGGTAAGGAACAGATCTACAAAGTTAGAAATGCTGAGACTATCATCTCTGTCCAGTCATCAAAAGCCTTTAGTGATAAAAAAATTAAACTTTATAAATGAAAATTTTGCTGTTTTTGTTTTCATTTCTGAAAGTTGAGCTGAGAGATAAGGGAGAGGGAGTCCTTTTTATTACATAGCCTTGCCTTTTGAAAAGATTTAAAAAAAACGAAAAGAAGTCTCGGACATTTAACATTATTTTGATCAAGGAAAAGACAACTGATCAATCCCACCAAGACAGGCAAAGGTTTTTCAGGTCGAGCACTGCCCATCCTGGCCACCATAATACTTGTATCAGATGGTTCAAGGAAAATAATCATACTTTCCTCCTTTCCCTGGTTGGCATGATATTGAAAGATACTACTCCCTTACCAGGTTTTTCAAATTCATTTCCATTTTGTGAGCTACCTACAGATCTGATATATAGGGTTGAGCATTTATCATGTGGAGAATTATGCAAACTTTGAGATTTTTTCTCCTATATTCATGAATTTTGTAACTAGGCAAAATTTCGAGAACATTGTTTTAAATACAAATTTGATTTGTAGTTTATTGCTTTTAAATATTGGGGTTGGCAAATAAGTTTATTCAGTTCTTAAGGTTTAAAAAACACAATGATTTCTACATACCTCATATACTTTTATCAATTATATATTGACCGTTGTTATCAATGACCTTTTGCCATTTTCTCCCCAACTCCATAATACAATAGACTCCCTCAAATCTGCGACCCTAAAATCTGCAAATTCTTAAAATCCACATATCATTTCTGATGTAAACAATGAAACTTACAGTTAAGATGCAAGTGTAATCATTAAACTTTTTTTTTTTTATATATCATTCTGTACACATTTTAAAATGTAATTCTAGTTAATATGACTCAACTCATGTTTTCTCATCAAGGAAGTATAAATTTATTTCTGGAAAAAAAAAATCAATATAGTGCGTATATCAGTGGCGATCACAATATTTTTACCAAATAATTTATCTATTAATCAAGCTGTTTTCATTATTAAGTATGTCTAAACATGAAATAAAACTTTGTTATTTTAGGATTTTCGATGTGAATTATTGGTGTACATTTATAAGGCTAGTTCACTGAATAATTCAAGAAAAAATTATCATTATGCATATTTAGTTATGCATTATTAATTATTTACTTGACCTTTACTTTTAATATTTGAAATAATTTTAAATTTTTTAAATTTTTATTATTTTACTTTATTGTAAGCATTCATTATAATTTCGAGTGCATTACTGAATTCAAATTATTGTTTAAAAAATGTAAACAAAACAGTGACCAGAAATCTGCAAAATTCTAAAATCTGCATAACCTCTGGTTTTAAGCTATGAAGATTTAAGGGAGTCTACTATACTGCGTTCATAGAAGGTCTGTGATTTATCGGCAAAAAACTTCTCTAGGTATGTTTTTACAGCCCTCTCGCCAGAAAGGGTTTCCCATTCAAATAATTTTGCAGTGACCGGAACAAGTGGTAATTGAATGGCGTCAATTCTAGTGAATATGGAGGATGAGGCAAAACATGCCAGTCAAGACTCAACAATTTCTGCAAGGTGGTTAATGACATGTTGGAAAACACCACCTTTACACTGACCAATTCTGGCCATATTTTGGCATAAAGCATCGCTCAGTTTATTTAACTGCAAGCATTATACAGTTGAATCAATAGATCTGCCTGCTGGTAATAACTCGTAATAAAGCACAGCCTTGAAACCCCATCACAAAGAGAGCATAATCTTCTTGAGATGCAGTCCCGCCTTTGAAGTTGTTTGCAGTGACTCGTTGCTTTGTCCCTACAATCTTTTTAACATTATCATAGAAGATGGTCCATTTTTTATTGCCTGTCACTATTCACTTCAAAAAAGACTTGTTCTTTTCACGTTTCAGTAGTGAAATGTGATTGATCAAATTCTCCTCGTCAATATACACAGCATTCAAACACTGAGACAGAAACGTATCCCAGTTGGCACAAATGGTTTTCCATGCTTATGTATGGAAAATATTAAATGCTGCAGCAATCTCCTGCCCAGTTTGGAATGGATTCACATCAACAATTGCCTTGACATAGCTCAAATCCTCAGTCAGATGACTGGAGCATAGCGCATCAGTGATGCTAAAATCTTCAGAATGGAATTTGGTAAACCACTTATGACAAACATGTTCTGTTACAGCAATTACACCACCTAGAGTGTTGATATGTATTTTCGTTTAGAAAAAGGCCTTTGGGAGATCATTCAAGGCAAATAGTTAGCACCAAAAGAAAGCATAGCTACTCCCACAAAAGTGGTAATCTGTTTGTTTCTTGAGCTAACCAGGCCTTTTAGCTTCTTTACCTCAATGTCGAAGCCGAATTCAAGAATATTATTGAGGAGTGTAGTGAGCCTTCATAATTTTCATCCAGATATGCGAGCTCACCATATGACCTTGTTCAATGAATTAATGGAAAGTAGAATTAAGCATGGTGAAAACATTAATTTATTTGTGACAAGATTGAAGAAAGTTTACTTGAACATGCAATTAATAGATAAGCAATTTTCGGAGAACTATCTTTGCTACCAGTTTTCTTTTATACTTACCTACATGTTCTGATAACTGAATACAGCACTTGCTGAGAAGACCAGACGATACATTTAAATTTGATGTTATTGTGAATGAGTTGGCTGCCGAGGAATCACAACTTAAACATTGTGATAATGATGGAAGCAAAAATGTGAGTGCTTTAAGTTTATAATATAATATTTTAACCTCCTCTTCAAATTTTTCAAGGAAAAAGCCTTTTTGTGAAGTTGGAAAAGTTGGCTATGTTAGAATTGTGGAAAGTAAGTCACATCCAGTACAACTGTTTTTTTTTTTTTTAAAGAAGAGGTCTGACTACCATTCCCAATATCAACAAAATTGTTCCTCATCAACTTTGTCCGGACGTCACCAATCTTCTACAAGATCCAGCAGTGCCTCTCCTCCTAGATAGACAACAGAACAGACGTTCAAGCAGTTTTTCCCAATCCAGATAATAACATCAGGAGAATGGTTCTTATCTTGCTGAATCCTCAGCACCTATATCAAGAAACCAGAGGTTTCAAATTCAGAAACAAACTTTCTGATGCTCCAGACATTCTTCAACTGACTCTTTTTGAGATTTAACTGAGGACTCATATGCTGATTTACCTAGCCCCTTATGTAAGTTCCATTTCTTTATATCACATGCACATGCTAATTTTAGTAGTGTTACAAATGATTGTAATTGGATCTTTGATTCGGGAGGTTCACACCATTTTTGTAATGACCATAGCTTGTTTTAGAAATTTAAACCACTTATTTACTGACAATATGTCTGTAGCCATCAAAAATGTTCTTTTCCCACTGGGCAAAATCTATTATGCTTAAAACCATTTAAATGCCTATATCTCAAAACTATTTAACTTTGAAAGCCATAGTTTGTCATTTTATTTAATTTTTCATGATCTTTAATTTGATATAATTTACAACAATATTGCTGAAAGATGGACTTTTTATTTACCCCACCCCATGTCCCAAAAAATATTAAAAAACAAAAGCATTTATTTATTTATATACTTTAAATATGAAGATAAATATATAAATATTGTTTATACACTAAAAGAGAAGGCAAGTGCAAAATTTTATGACGTATGTAAATAAGATCCTAAAATAAAAAAAGTTATCCAATAGAGTGATGTGAAAAACTATCACCTGCATATTAATTAATAATTATTATTATTTTAATAATTGTTACTATTATTTTATTAATTCTAATTGTTATTAATTTTTTAATTATTATTATTAATTATATCACCCGCAACATAATATTGACACCAGTCTGTATGTTGTATTATATCGTCAGACTGTTAGAGATATGTTTTCTTAATATATTTTTTAATTAAAGAAATGTTTTATTAAGTATTTAATTACACATACAAAATTTTGAAATTGTTTATCTTAATTTTAAAGGGTGGAAAAAAAGTATAAATGGTTACATCTTATTGAAGTACAGGTGAAAGCTTCACTAAGACATGCCAATCTCAATAGCAACAAGGTTTGTTTTATAACGAAGCTCTGTAAGTCACACACATGCAGCAGCTGATTTCATGATTGTTGATCTTTTGATTTTGATAGCAGATGGTCATGAATAAATCAGTTTCATTAACCCTTTGATTATGAGACAGGGATGGCTACTATTTTTATGTTTAATTGTACCACAATTTATAAAGATTTTTCTTTGTAGCAGATCTCTCTTGAAAATATCCTAGTAAAAGTGTATGGCAGAGATTTTTTTTTTTTTCAAAAAGTGGTACAATAAAAATGACTCCACTGGGATACATATGTCCCAACTTGAAGCCAAAGGGTTGAAGTAGTCATAGCAGTTAACATATAAGTTCACTGCAATGTTTGATTTCTGCTGATTAAATGAACAACTCATATTTAAAATGAAAACAACTAATCAAAAACTTCTTCACCAAGGAGCAAGACAAGTAATGGTGATTATATCTTAATATTAACAACAAACACATCCTGTTCATTGAAATATGTGATGGCGGGTTACATGGCCTGGGTGATATGACATGGAATGACTGAATAGGTAGTATTTCTTACGAAATACTACCTATTACAGTCTCACCTATGTTAGAATTTTTGAAAAATTTTTGCAGATCTATGCCGATTATAACTCCAAAAACCACCCACAGTTCAAAACTTTATCTATCTATCTATCCATCTATCTATCTGTTACTTTTTTATGGACACGATAACTCCCAAAATTCTGCACAAATCTCTTCCAAACTGATACATAAAATCAAGGGGCATAAAATCTCGGTCAAGTTTGTTAATGGACAAAATCGAACCAGGGAGGGAGAGAAATGGAGTGCTTTTTGTGAAAACATAAAAAAACCCATAATTTCTTAATTATGATACGTATCGAATCCATTTAAAGTTATTATTATTTCTAGGAAAAGGGCCGAAAATTTATGTATGACAGATTTTTGATATCATTAAAAATGGCCCAAAGGGGGGGAAAAACGGGGGGTTTAGAAGAAAAAAATTCATAACTTCATCAATTCAGAAGATATCAAATCTGCTTAAATTTATTATAAATCCTCTTAATATTATCTAAAACTTTTATATTGACAAGTTTTTTATAGGACCAACGCTTATAGCAAAAAAAAAATTAAAAACCAAAAAAATCCCTGCTGGCTCCGTCTGCAAATAAGTTAGGTTTCGAAGTGGGCATTTCCAAATGCCGCATCATGGCAAAAAGGTAATTTCTTCCACAATTCCCAACAAACAGCCACCCCACGGTCTGCGTCTTTGAAATCTACCTGTGCCTGTAGGCCGAGACGTCAGGGATTTTTTAACGTGAAATACTACTAAAATGACCCAAAATTGAATTTTTATTTCATAAACTGTCAAAGGATACTTTTACGTACAGTTTGTTTCAAAAATAAATTTAATAGCACCTTTGACTTTGGTTGATAATACACTTTTGTTAATTCATTATTTTTCATAAAAATTTTTTGATTTTAAAGATTAAATATTTTTTTAAACACACTTAAAATGTTTTAAACATAACAGTATTTTTTTTTCATAATCTATGTACCCTATTTATCATGCATAAATTATTTAAAGATGATCTGTTGATTAGATATTGAAATATGAATTTATTCATGATGCACTACCTTTAAAAATCGAGCAGTCAAGAATGTCAACTCATGGCAATTTTTCAAAGTTTTGATAATTTTTTTCTCAAAAACTAATTTACCTAGGAGCAAAAAATTTTACTGGTGATTATATCTTAACACCTTACATCCAGGACATATGCATTGTAGTACTGATTTTATCGCAGATGACTACCAGACGTACAGCGTGTACGTAATGTTTTATTCACATCTGAGTTGCCGTTTTTCATTTTCTAGTAAGGTTTTCCCTTCTCCAAAAAGACATCTGGTTATGTTAGACCTGTCACTCACTTTTCATCTCATGATGTCGATCAGGTGAGGAGGAGTGGCCAGTCAGAATTAGAGATGTAGAATTTCCGTGAATTTTGAAGTAGCAGGAAAAAAAGTTTTTTTCACATTTTTTTTCCTGGAAAAATTGATTTCTTACAAGTGCTTCTCAAAAGTAAGTTACATTTACTTAAAAAATATAAACATTTTTTAAATTTCTGCATATTAATATATATATATATATATATATATATTTTTTTTTTCATTTTACATGAATATATTACAAAAAAGAAAAAAAAAGTCAGCTTTTAAAAGTTTAGCATTTCAGACTCAGAATTTTCACAGTAGCTTTTCTTGCTTAATTTAACACCATTGTTTGTAATCTATCATGTCTCTGTTGAAATGATTTTTCAGTTGCATTTCTTCAATTACCAGTAGAGGAAATTTAAAAAATAACGAAAAGAAAAATTTTACGAGTTTCAACCAATATCACTGCAGTTTGAAAGAAAATTTAAATTGCATTAAATATCCCCTCAACAAAGCATTGCTTAAGTATATAAATGATGCCATTTTAAAGAAACAAATTATTGTAGTTGTGACATTATAAATATTGGCAGGCATTCAGATGTCCGTTAAGGATTTTTAAGTGAGCCTTATTCCCAACCGAAATCTCAAAATCGCTATTAAGATGTCCAAATAAGGATATCTAAACTAAGGAAATGAGTGTCAAAAGCGCTCGGATTTAAGGAGAGCTAAAACCCTCTCCTTAAACTATGGATGAGGAGAATTCGACGCCATTATTTTCATCACACATTTTAAAAAATTTATATTTGACTTGGATATTACATAGAAATATAACAGGGGTATTATTAGTAATAAATTAAACTATAAATTATTCTGAGTAAGTTATTTTTCTTTTTTAATCATTATTTAAGAATATCTTAAGTTGTTTGGCATCACCATTTATTTTATTCAACAATCAACATGTGAAGTTTTCATCGTGTTTTTTTACTTTATGATATATTTTTAATTTACAAGTAAGCAAAATTATCAGACATCAGGTAAGATCGATGATTTTAGCTTTTATAATGTCTGAGTAAACCATATTAAAAATTTAAAATATTGATTTTATCCTGTGTTTATTTTCTTTCAATCTATCTAGCGGAAGTTAAATTGTTTACACATTTTGCAATATTTGTATTGGTTAATATTCATAAATGATTATATAGTATCTGTATAGGATGTAAATGCTATTTTCATTTTGGCGAGCATAATATTCCACTGGAAGTAAAAGTATCTTTTATCGCTAATAGCCTCTAACCTGTTATGTATTTAATAAATGTATACAGCATTACTTTTTTGTATTATTTTAGTTTGCAAGTTATATTGGACATTTTTAACAATGTTATGCACTTAATTTACTGTTTTAAACACAACTGGTGACTGATAATAATTTTCTGACTATCTTCCTGGCATGAATAACACACATAAGTACTATTTTTTTTTTTTTTTTTTTCAAATAATGATGGATCAAGTAATTTTTTCTTAATATAACCACATCTACCTTGCATGTACCTTTCATCATTTTCAACTGAGGAGAGATGTTACAGATTTCTTATTTTAGGTGACTGGAAGGCTGTTTCATTTTCTTGTACAATTTAGCAGAGACTCCTAAATGCATAGTTTTGTTATTATCAAAGTGGCTATCATTTGGGATTCTCTGCTGTTAAGATAGTGGAAAATTCTAATGGACCTCGCTGGAGTTATACAAAATTTATTGTGAAAATAGATAGAAAAGATAGACTGTTACAGAAGAAAATTCTACCTTTATCATGTAACTTTCAACATGTGTCAAGTGAAAACATATGTTACAGATTTCTTATTTTAGTTAAAGTGGTTAAAATTATTTTTGAAGCTTATGAAGTGGAAAAAGAAAAAGTTAATAATGAACTTTTTTGCAGTATCATATCATTTTGTAAAATATCATGCAATAAATGTATTTAAATATTTATAGCATTTTAAAAATATTATTTATCATTACATAATTAGCATCCCATGATAAATATTTACATGGTACAGTAGTATAGCTATGAATTCTTTTTTCTCAAATTGTTTCAAACAAGCACACAAATTTCTTGGCTAATTAATAGTTAATTATTCATTAAGTAAATAATTTTTTTTTTCAAAATTGTGCATTTCAAAAACTAATTTCTGTGCATATATATATATATATGCATGTATTAGATTTTTCTTTCTCTTAGTTTTTCTAGTTGGTATAGCTGCTACAGTTGATGACAGATGTAACAAGGGTGATGTGAGTAGATATTAAGCTGGATAATCTGTGCATCAGCAGCGTCAGTTATTGATATTAATATGATGGTCAGCACAGAAAGAAGCAAAATTTTTGTCTCTAAATTTAAAGTCGAGTTGCTGCATCACAGGTTGCTTACTTCTGTGTTGGCCGTTGGAATGTGCCTAGGTGGCTATAGGTTCGAAATAACCTTTAGTCTCTTAGATGCAAACTTGCAGGCTAAATCACATTTCCTATGCAGCATGGAAGCTTTTTTTTTTTTTTTTTTTTTTTGGCCAAAGATTGTACTTTGCTTTATTGTCTATGTTTATGAAAAGCAAGTCATTTATTACTTTTTAGATATTATTTGTGTTTCTATTATGTACTATATAATGTAAGAGTAAATTCAATTTAATGTTTTCTGATTTAATATTGATTAATTTTTAAGGGAATTTAGTAATTGTCAATTGTGTATATTAGTTAGAACAATCACTTAGATTAAATAAAAACTTTTACATATAAATGGATTGTTTGAGAAAATCATGCTAAAATAAGCATAAATAAAATTAAAGTATTTTTTATTTTAAGCATGCTTTTATTAGTGTACTTAAATAGAATACGGCTATTTTATCAAAAATCTGGAGGTGAAAACAAAAATTATAAAAGCGTGAAGCACTGACCGAAATATTCAGTTCTTTTCAATTAGATGGGACACAACTTTGTACCAAGTGCAAATATTGGCACAAAATTCACAGAAATCTATGGCCGCACATATAATATATCATGTAATATATATCGAACAAGAGTTATTAAGGAATATGGAAATCTTGAAATCAGGTTCTGTGAGTATATCTTTGTTTCTTGGCCACAGCACAATTTTAATCAAGAAAGACAGCATAGCAGTGCTACCTGTTGAGTGATGTACACTGAAATTTAATCAGAAACAATTTGAGTCTATTTCTAACTGAAACAATGAAATTCTGTGTGTTAGTTCTTGAGCTACAGAATCCACAAAATTTGTGACATAGACAGATACACATTTGACTAAAATAATCAAATCATAATCAAGCATCCTAAAATGTGCCAATTCACCAAATATTGAAAGTTGAAAATTTTTATGATTCTAATACTTTTTTATTATGTTATATCGAAGAAAGTAAAAAGGAATGTGGAAGTGTTTAGGCAAGTGAAATTCCTCAATAGCATTTCCCACCCGCAAAAGCCCTCCCTTTGGTAAGTATATATTCTAATATATCTTTTTTTAAAAAAGCAACAGAACCTTTTTGCTACACCAAAAAAATCGTTTTTTCTTCGGCACTAGTGAGAAGTGGAAGTCATCTGTGACGGACTGAATTTCACCAGCTGATGAAGTCAAATAACCAACAAAAAGTGAACAAAAGACAACAAAGTAATTAATTCGTGAATGCGCAAAGCATACCTGCCAAAGAAAGCAAATAGGGAAAAAAAATAGCGTCTCATCAAGTGGACACAGTACATGACGGACTAACGGCCCCGGAACAAGCCCCACTCCATTAGTGCACCAAGTTTCTCAAATAACAAATCAACAAGTTGCACAAAATTCAAAAGCAGTGATAACAGCCATTAGGATTCAATGGACTGATCGTACTAAGCATATTCACGAAGGAAAAAAAAATTAAAATCAAAACACCCAGCTATCACGCACAGGTGAGTTAAGTGACAAAACCAACAAAAATGAGTGTGCAACATCCAGAATGTGACAACCACCAGTAACAAAAGTTAAAATGTGACAACCACCAGTAACAAAAGTTAAAATGTGACAACCACCAGTAACAAAAGTTACAATGTGACAATCACCAGTAACAAAAGTTACAATGTGACAACCACCAGTAACAAAAGTAACAAAGTGACAAAGCCCACGATAGGGACATAATAACCAGTGAAACTCTCGAAAGACCAAGATTCAAAATGTGACAAGAAGCTCTAACACAAGCTAGAGATATCCGAGTTGCAGTTTTTCATTTTCTAGTAAGGTTTTCTCTTCTCCAAAGAGACATCTGGTTATGTTAGACCTGTCACCCACTTTTCATCTCATGATGTCGATCAGGTGAGGAGGAGTGACCAGTCAGAATTAGAGATGTAAAATTTCCGGAAATTTTGAAGTAGCGGAAAAAAAAGTTTTTTTCACATTTTTTTTCTGGAAAAATTGATTTCTTACAAATGTTTCTCAAAATTAAGTTACATTTACTTAAAAAATATAAAATAATAAACATTTTTTAATTTCTGCATACTAAAATTTTTTTTTTTCATTTTACATGAATATATTACAGAAAGTAAAAAAGTCAGCTTTGAAAAGTTTAGCATTTCAAACTCAGAATTTTCACAGTAGCTTTTCTTGCTTAATTTAACACCATTGTTTGTAATACCATAAAATCCCGTTAATCCGCCCTTCCAGATTAAGCGCCCCCCCCCCCTCCCACTTTGTAAACAAATTGGAAAATTTAAAAAATCCCAAGAAAGCACCCTCCCCCAAAAAAAATTTTGCTGTGCATGTCAAGATTAATACAAAAAATTTTATCTTGCGAGTGTTTTTTTTTTTTGTCTGACTGATTAGAAAGGCGTACGATTCTTTGATATATCGCAAACGTGTACAAACACAAAAGTACATACACAACTTCAACTGTTGCCAATCTGAAAAAGCAATATAACCAAACATTAGTTTTGCTGTAAATTTATCTCCATGGCTATATGAAGGTAATAAAAATATCGATAGTGAAAGTTTCTCATGAAATAAGTTAAAAAATGTGTATTTGATGTTGTGTGTGAAATGTTTTGATTAAAAAAAAATGTATTTATTTTATCAAAGAATTTATAGTCATATTTAATGTTATTATGAAAACCAATCACAAAAAAATTATTGATTGATTGATCAGTAGATGGCACCAAAGACGAATTTGTAGCGTATTTTGTGCTATCTTTGTGGCAACAATGTTTTTCGTTTTCAAAATATGGCAACACTACCAATTTGTTCTGTATGTTCTCTTCTCCCATTGTGATTTGTATTATTTATTTAGCATTTATAGATAAGAAATCATTATTTAAAAAAAAAAACTTATTTAATCTCCCTAATTTACAACAGATGGTGAAACCGCATAAAATGTTACTAGTTCTAATATTTCAGGACTTTTTCAACTGCAATTTCTTAGTGTTTTTTAATTATTTTAAATTATTAAGATCCTTTTATTTTTCTGTTACCATATTAACGACAGATATTCGTGTTGTTATTTATCTTATGACAGATATTAGTGTTATTATTTATCTAAATGCATTCCAGTTTCAAAGCTTCTGAAGTCCAGAATTTTCTATAATCTGAAATCTCCGTTAATCGCAAAGTTATACAGATTTTCTATATCATTTTTTTTCCAAAATGTTTTTCTTTTCTCACTTTATTAAAATAATACATACTTTGCGATGATTGGCCATTAGCATCCACCCCCTACAACCACCACCACCCATAGACATCAATATACTATACAATTTTAATACTGTGTAAGTGCCCCCTCTGATTATTTTACGATTTTCCGTCATGTTTGATAGGGTGGATTAACGGGATTTTACGGTATATCATGTCTCTGTTGAAATGATTTTTCAGTTGCATTTCTTCAATTACCAGTAGAGAAAATTTAAAAAATAACAAAAAAAAATCTTATGAGTTTCAACCAATATCACTGCAGTTTGAAAGAAAACTTAAATTGTATTAAATCACCTCAACATAGTATTGCTTAAGTATATAAATGATGCCATTTTAAAGAAACAAATTATTGTATTTGTGACATTATAAATATTATCATTCTTAAATTGTACGTTCCTTAAAAATTTTTACTAATTTACAATATTAATTTTTTTTTTCCTTACAGTTAGAATTTTCATTTCCCATATATTTAGTTTTGGGCTTTCAAGTCTAAACCTAAACCAACCCTATATATTTTGGTTTTAGTTTAAGTTTTAGATTCTTAATATCAAAGTATAATATATTATACGTATGTATATTTCTTTAATGAAAGTTATAAAACAGGTAAATTTTTGAATACTTATAAAAAAAAATTCAACTAAATTTTTCACAGAAAATTTACATTTCTTTGATAAGTTTATTTGTATGCATTTATATATTTTTTAAAAAACAGTTAGACAAGTCTTAAAATCAATATTTTAAATAAAAGGAAGAGAAGAGAAAAAAGCTTGAAAAGACTAAATAATTTCAATTGCATGTTATTAAAAAAGAATTTGTTTCTCAGTAATAGTTAAATATTTCTGGAGATTATCATCTGATTACACAGGGGTCGATGCAGGTTTTTTTTCTTGGGGCCCATTTTGTGAATAGTAATGGTTATTTTTGTGAAATTTATTATATTTTTGTGAAAAATGTCAGCCCTATATATTTCTTTTTGACCTTGAAACTTATACATACTGTCACCTTTTGGTACTTGCCTAATTTCCATTCAATCCTGTATTTGTTTTCTTCAGTAATTTATTTCAATCGCTATCGTTTCCATTTCTGGTATCGTTCAATTCTTTCATCTTTCGGTTTTCAAATCACCAGTCACGTGTTTATTTTCTTCAGACTGTTCATTCTCGATATTGTTTCTCAGCCCTTTTCCGGAGTTAGTTGCAATCGCTAGTTACGACGTCATTTCATTCATAATGTAATAGTTGAGCATGCACTCGCCGGCGTGTCGCGATACCAAGGCACTCTAATTACTTTGCCAATAGGCAGTTTAAGAACTTCTCATCTTAGCACATTAGAAGGGGGAGTTTTCCGAAAGCGTTATTTTGATACTATTTAAAAGGAACGTGAAGGCCGTTTGGAGAGCGAAAGAGAAGCAGCGATAATTAAACAGTATTTGTAGCTGTTAAATAAACGATGCTAGCGGCTATTAGTAGTTATTAAGTGCAATGATGGACTTAGAACGTTTTAAAGTCTTTTGTTTTTCCTTCTGCTGAAGTTCGTCTTGTTTTTTTCCCGTTCATGGTGATACGTGTTTTACTTCAAAGATAAATAATGGGTGGACTTCTCTTCATCTTCAATTCAATTCAATAGTGATTAAAAAAAGCCGGCTTCAATTTGTGTTTCATGACATTCAATTAATTATCATGTGAGTTGAAAATTAACTTTTTTACAAGTGTTTAACGTCTTAGAAAGCTTAATTTATCTTATGCTCATATTCATATTTTGCCACCTGTTTTTATTGCCATGCCATATGTCATTATATTTTATTTAATTAAATTTTCTGTCATATTTATCCATCTTTAATTTATTTTGTGATATGTTAATAAACGTTAGTTTCATTTAAAACCTAAAACTGCTTTATCTATGTGTTATATCTACATCAAACACTTTTGTCACTACCTTGCCAATATCAGCCATTGGACTTCCACATACTCTGCTTAATTTAATTCTATTTTAGACCGGTCCCTGTATACAGGCCGAACAAAAATAACATTTTGTAATGAAAGTTGAAATCCAATTACTCAAATTCAAGCAAAGCATTTATTAACGAAAACATTTTAAAATCCTTTTGCTGAATTTTTCCTTTCTGGTGAACTTGTTTGTTTGCAAATTACACATTTTAAAATGTCACCAAAAAAAAAAAAAAATTAATAAATAGTAGGTTTTTATGGATTAGAATTTTGTGAAAAGGCCTATTTTATTAAAAAGGAATTTTGTGAAGGGACTCATTTTATCAAATTGATTTTTGTGAAGGGACTCATTTTATCAAATTGATTTTTGTGAAGGGACTCATTTTATCAAATTGATTTTTGTGAAGGGACTCATTTTATCAAATTGATTTTTGTGAAGGGATCCATTTTATCAAATTGATTTTTGTGAAGGAACGTATTTTATCAAATTGATTTTTGTGAAGGGTCTTGTTTTATTAAATTGCTTTTTGTGAAGGGTCTTGTTTTATTAAATTGATTTTTGTGAAGGGTCTTGTTTTATTAAATTTATTTTTGTGAAGGGTCTTGTTTTATTAAATTGACTTTTGTGAAATAGCTCTAAATAAGCCCCATATTTTGCCTGGATCGACCCTTGTTACATGTAAAATCGGAGCTATCCCAATAAAAATAAATGCATGTTTCAAATTTTATATTCAATTTTCAACCTATTGATATTATTGAAATAATTTTGCACATGGATTTTCATTTTAACAAGAAGTTGCATGGGTCTGCTTACTTTTTTTTTTTCATGCAATCCTGTTTTTGTAAACCTTTGTATAAAAAATATTGCCTTATAAAAAAAAAAAAAAAAATCTTAACAAAATTGTCATAAAAAATACAATAATTTTGTGAATTAGAAATTATCATTATATTTAGGTTCCTATTTAAATATTTTTAATAAGATTCTTTATACATATATACAGTGAGATAATAGATTCATTAATGATTTCAGTTGTTATATGACAGGTTTTGTTATTCTAAAATCATCACATTTCTAGAGGATTCAGAATGAAGATTGAAAAATTTTCCAAATTTTGTGAAGTGTCCTATGTTTTAAGATGGAAAAATTGTGAATGGTCCTTTAACCCTTTCCGGCACAGTGGTCCTACTCTGGGCACACCTAAATTTAATTCCAAACTTGCATCTGGCACCAAGAATATTTTAATAAAATTTTGTTTCTACAATGAAAGCTTAAAATTAGGAGTTCTTATTTTCTAAAAAAGTCGTTTGTAAATTCCGGTGTCAGTCAGTAATTTCTCATTTTACGAACAGAATTTGTCTGTGCCAGAAAGGGTTAAAGGACTGAAGTTCTTCCTAAACTGCTTACAGATAATATTTTTCATGGTTAATATTTTCATGCGAGACACTGAACATGAAAAAAATAGCAGAATGCAGCCATAATAACATTTTGAATGTATTATTTTATAAATTAAAGTTCAATTTTTCCAATTTGGAAAAATTCAAAAATACACTTTTGGGAAAAAAACAGAAAAAAACAGTTTTTTTCCTAAAGTTTCCAGTTTTTTTTTCGAGCATTCCCATCTCTAAGTAGGTGTGTTGCACTCGCTTGTGAAGTAGGATGTCTTGTTTTCTTTGTATGAAAATTTCAACACGTTTTGTAATACGTGAAATTTTTTTATTGTGCTTATTATATTATCAAGATGGAATGTGAGAGTGACAATAGTGATGATTACAGCTATGAACCAGAAGAGGAGGACAAAGATACAAGTGATTTATCAGACAATTTTTATGACAAAGTAAAAGCAAGGTGTATAAATGCATGGACGTATGTTATAAGAGTCAGCTGGATGGGGAGACGTACCAAATGGCTTAAACACTCATAAGCCCCGTCCAGAAGAGTTGGTCTCTTAATTTTGAACCTAGACATATGTTACGGATCCATTTTCTGATCATCACAAAACACCACTGATGGAATTTCAGGGAGGTATCAAAATTAGTCCAGCAGTTCCATTATCGACTGCCAAATCTCCTATTGATTATTTTGAAATATTTTTTGAAAAAGTTGTTCCTTGCAAATGGACAAAGGAAAGTGCTGACATATATGTTGAGGACATTAATTATAAAACAATAATGCTGTATAGACTAAAATGGTGTCCTGTAGAAGTGGTTGAGATGTGTGTATTTTTCCCCAGATGTATTTTTGATGAGATTAATAAAACTGCCTGAGCTTGTAGACTATTGGTCAATCAATATATTTTGTAGCTGCCCAAAAATTTTCAAAATAATTAGCAGGAAAAGATCTCTCTCTATTTTGAAATTCTTGTGATTTTCCAGTCCTAAAGCCTACAAGAAAAATCTCCTCACTAGAGTGGCTCAATATTTTGCCTATTTGCATGAAGTCTGTTAGGTCATTGTTGATCATCTAGCAATAGATGAATGCATCATGCTATATAAATGGTGTCTGCATTTCAGCCAATACATAAAGGATAAAAGGTCCAGATTTGAACTAAATTGTGTTGTGTATGTCCAAGTGATGAACAGTTTCAAGTGATACATGTGGAATTTCCCCCTATATATTAGAAAGGACATATATGATATTCCACTGTACTCAGACAGTTCAAGTTTACGTATTTCTGAGTGAATAGTGGTTTTTTGGCACAAAACTTGCTTGGCAAAAAAAGAAGGCATAGTATTGTCAACAACTGGTATTTGTCAACCCGTCTGTCTCAGTACCTTTTGCAATACAACACATATATTACTGGCACATTGCATACTAACAGTGGGGTTCCACGGCATCTTATTAGTGAAGATTTGAACAAAGGATCATTCATATTTATTCGATATGTTAATTGTTCGTTTTTCAGATAAAAAGAATGTTTATGTTCTAACTTCCGTTATGAGGCTTCACTGTGTGAAAAGAAAAGATATTTAGTTGGAGGTCAATCAAAATTTTATTACAAGCCCTATCATATTAAAATGTATAATCAAATGGTGGGATCAGTTGATAAAACTGACGAAATTTTACAGCCCTACAATCCAACTCCGAAATCTTACTCATGGTTCAAAAAAGTTGGTATTCATGTTGCATCAAGAATGCTTTTGAATGCATCCATCCTGCATACAAATTGTAATGGTGAAATCGAAAGATTCAAATATTTCATAATATCCTGCTGCCGAGGAATGCTTCAAAAACACAGTGTGGGTTACCAGAAGCACTTTGAAGAAAGCACAGCAGAAGAAAGTAAAAATTCAACTCATCCAAGTCTCCATCAGTTAATGCAAATACCAGCCAAAGGTAAGAAAAAAAGGCCACAGAAAATTTTTTGTGTCTGCTCTAAAGAAGGTAAAAGGAAAGATACTCGCCTAATGTGTTTTGGATGCATTGAATTACCTGGATTATGTTCCGCAGATCATTTCAACAAATACCATGATAATTTGTAATTTTTAATAATTTGTAAGCTTTTTTCTTCTTGCTTGATTATAAATAAATAGCAAACAATAAAAATATTCTCAGTTCATTTCATGTGGAATATGAAAATACAAATTTACACTAAATGCTGGTATATATGTATGTACTTGAAAAAAACAGTCTGGATTTCAAGGGGTTATTAATAACAAACACACTGAGTTTCATTGAAATCTGTGATGGTGGGTTAACAGCCTGCCTGAACTGACATGGAATGACCCACAGATTATTATAACAGGATATTTTGAGGGTTAGGACTCGATAGACCTATGGTACGAATATAGCCAAAGTATGAGCATTTTAAATATTAATTTTTCTAAAGAGCATTCATATGACTGTATAAAAAATAAATCAGATAGCTTAATAATCAGAGTAAGCTTTCAATATTTTTTAAAGGCAAACCAACACATTCCAAACAAAGGCAAAGCTTTATAACAGCATTTTTTTTTAATATCTAATTAAATGTAAATTTTGGAAATAAAAACATATATGATAAGCAAATGTATCTTAGCACTTTTTATTTAATAAATACATTTTTTATTAATTTCATTTAATAATTAATATATGTTTGTAAAAATTATGTATTTTAATGCACATAATATATAATAATGCATGTATGAAATTAAAAATTAATATAATAGGTTAATCTCTCATTTATACAACTCTAATTTATATGACTTTTTCTTTAGTCTCTTTAGAGTAGAGTTATATAAATGAAATGTCACTGGTCTATATACAGGGTGTTAGATAATATACCGACAAATTCAGAGGGTTGTTAGTGAACATCAAGAGGAACAAAAGTTGCAATGGAATATGGTGTCACAAACCACCTATTCAGTCCAAAATACAGGGTGTTCTTCTCTAACCAAAATTAGATTTCCATTAACGTTGAAACAGGGGTCAGAAGTAGCATGCTACAAGTAGCGAAACTGCTGTAATCACTACTTTTTACGGTAGTTTGTAGTATAACACACTACATTTTGAACAATGTAGTGTAGCTAGTAGCACGATACAAAAAATCAGTAGTTTGTAGCAAAAACAGATGCAACTTTTAATGCTACTTCATGGAAAAAAAAGTGTTATTCTGCAAATCACATGATCGAGATTTCTTCCTTTGTGCAGAATTTGTTCTGCTCAACAATTTCCGAATTGCAGTGACAAATCTCAGCTGCAGTGTATAGAAATGCATATAGATTTTTCCATTTACATTTGCTGCTGAAAAATCAAGTACTAACCCACCAAAAGAATAATTTTCTTGTCGGCAACACTTGTTTATTTATTCGTTATTAAGACTTCATGTTTTAATACCGGGTTTTTTATTATTCAAAATTGCTCTATTTACAGATTTATTTATTGTTTGTATTTAGGGTTGTTTTTCTGCAATTTTCTAGATTATAATATCTTTCTTAATTTTGCTATGAAATTTGTTAAGTGCGTATAAACTAACTTATGTTTTGGAGACAAACGCAAAACATTTTTTTGTATGTTATATTACTTAATTTTCTAATGCCCTTGGTTGTGTCATATTTATTTAATTGTATCCTGGCAGACGCAATATAATGAGGAATCGCTTTATTATTTAATCTGTGTCTTCAATTTTTAGTGTAAATTGAACACTTTGGCAAAATTTGAAAGTAGTGAAGTAGTGACTGCTTTTGAAAAGTAGTTTGTAGTCTCTACTTTTAAAACAAGCAGTTGTAGTTAACTACATTTTTGACATAGTAGTTGTAGTTTACTACAATAAAAAAATAATGTTTCTGACACCTGCTTTGAAAAAAACAATGAAACTGTTAATAGACATGGTGTGCTTTATGCTAAATGTGATAAAGAAAAGTGCTAGAAGTTTCCATTATATGCATGCCAGCAGCATGAACTCAATGCTTCACATTTTGGACTGTGTTTACCAATTCATATGGTACCATTGATTGCATTACTTGGTTTTCCAGAACTTTTCATGATGTTATCACATTTCACACAAAACAGGTAAGTATCTTCAAATTTTCAATGCAATATCATTATTTTTCTTACAGTTAATTAAGGCAAACCATAGTTCAGTTAAAGTGGGACACCATTTTTGATTAAATAATTGGTTTGCAACACCATGTTTCCATTCCAATTTTTGTTCCTCTTTATGTCCACTAACAACCATCTGAGTTTGTTGGTATATTATCTGAACACGCTGTGTGTGTATATATATATATCATGTATTGTAATACAAATTCCCTTTTTATGATTGCATAATAAGGCAAAATGCACTCTTTATTTGCTTCCAGTCATTCTTCCCCTCCAATGTCATCCTAGACTGGGAGCTGGAAAACCCTCAAATGCAGCGTGAAAAAAAAGTGACTAACTGGGGGAATTTAGCAATGTGTTACCATAGAAACACTTATCTTAAAAAAGCAAAAGCTTCAACCCACTATACTGAATGAAAGAACTACAGTTACGAACCTGCTTCCATGCAGAAAACTGTTGTTAAGGCTGTTCTCAAATCCAATTTGCTATTACATTTCTGATGAGCAAATATTTAAATGAAAAAAGTGTTAATGCACTGGTGTCCAGAAATTAAGGGGCAGTGACCAATTTCAGACATTTCGTCGAATCTTACTGAAACTCGTGAGGAAATGCCCGGAATGCCCTTGAACTTTGAGGATGTAAAAAACATGTTTGACTTCATGTTTTTCAGTGAAGATTTTGTCACAAGGACAATTACGGGGGGGGGGGGGGGGGGGGGCAATAATAATTTTAATAATAAAATAATATTTTCAATCCCCCAAGTAACAGAAAATGCTAAAAATGATCCACCACTTTCTAAAAACTTGACCAAAAATCGTAGAAATAGTATGCTGTGATTAAAATATTAAAATATTGAATATTTGATGAGATATAGGTATTTTTATGAAATAAATTTGAACTGCGCATGCATGAACTATAGCAAAGATTTTCTGTCATGATTTGATAGTCAACACTATAGGGCAACTCATGTAAAAAGACCAGTGAAATATCGTGAAAACTTGTCGGCAAATTACATAGTAATGCCAATCTAAAAAGTCTAAAATTAGCAGCTAAAATAATTGCACATTGGAAACGCTAATAAGAAAACCCATTTTGGTAAAAGCAAGTTAGAAACTGTAAGAAGAAAGATAAAAACTACTTATGAAGAGTGTATAGTAATAAAAAGACAGAGATTAAAACTAAAAACAAACTTTTATTAAAAATATAAAATATATCACAGTTTACTCAAGCTTTTACTCAATTCTGCAACCATAACAATAAACAAATAGGTCAATGTTAGACCTGAATGATATTTAAATCTCAAACTAGGATTCATTCTACATTACACACAACCTTTGACCAAAACTAATATGGTGATAAAAACTGGAGCCCAAAAGATATCTATACATATGGTTTCAAAACCATTGAAAAACATTCAAAGTGCATGAAACAAGAAAATTGCATCTTTGAATGTAAAAAAAAAACTTCTCTGGAATTAACATCCAGTTTATATTTAATTTAAGATTAAAGATAAGCAGTTACTTTTAATACAATTAATATTTACCTTTAACCACAACCAAAACATGAAATACTTTATATTACATTAAACATTATGAATTCAATTAATTTTAAACCTTTAACAAAACAAATACAACGTTAACTTTAATTTAATAATGAGATGCTAAACTGCCTAAAAGAAAGATGATGTTGCAATAAAAGGCCTAAACGGATATCCGATATTTCCGTATCTAGATAAAATGTACTTGACGGAATAATATCAATCCCCTCAAATAATCAGTCCTTTAAAAACTATATGCAACTTAAATTATCCTGAAACAAGTGTTAATAGAACCTTACTATAAAGACAGTCAGCATTCATTTGAATTAGGTCTATCCATCACAGTGTCTTTCCCCTTCTATAAGCTAAAACAAAAACATCACCAGCGTTAACTGTTGATTCCTTGATATCTTGCCTGGAAAACACTTTACGCTACTTCAACAAAGCATGTAGACCTCCGTATTATTTGCACTCCATTATAAAAATACAGGAAATATATTTTGCAGCATCGAACCATACTTAGGTCGAGCTAACCTCTGCCACAAACGTAAAAACAAAACAAGATGCCTACTGTTAAGCTCCGGTATCTTGTCCGATGACCTTGGGAGAATCTATTTTTGACTGGGAGTTTCAGGGTCCAAGCTTGTCAAGTACAAGTGTGTAATTGGCGAGTGGACATTCCGTCAAATCCCAGAAACAGGCATCTGCACCTGCAGTACAGGTTTACTATTTCAAATCGTAGCTCGTTCTTGTAGCGTATGCTTGTATTTGAATTTGATCTTGCTCTTTGTCGTGTAAGATTATTATTATAATCGATCTTTGTCTTGATCTTTGCCATATTAGTCTTGATAAAATGTCAGCGAAAAATAAAATTATTCACTCCAAGGAACGAAATCTGATTTTAAAAGTGCTCCAGTTTTTTGAGGAGGAAGCAAAGTTGGAAAATCTAAGGATTCCTCTTAAACAAGGCAGAAGAGGGTGGCTGCTGCCACTGGGAGATCAGTGCGAACAATTGCACGTATTAAGAAAGAAGCTACGCTTTCTCAAAGTCTAAAATCCCTGGGTAAACGAAGGAGACCTCAAAAAAATCGAAACGCATTTTTAAATGTAGATGATTTTGATCTTTGTGTGATTTGCCAAACAGGAATGAGTTTTATAAAAGTAATAGAATGCCTACTTGGAAGGCACTATTGCCTGCTATAAAAGAAAAAATTGAATTTCCTTGGAAAAAAGAAGCATTGAGAAGAATCATGCACAAAATCGGATTTCGGTGGAAACACTGTGAAAACAAAAGAAAAATAAGTATTGAAAGGCAAGATACTGTGCATTGGAGATACAAATATTTACGAGAAAATTAGGCAATATAGAAATAATTTTTTCAAAGTGTTTGAAAGAAAAATTGCTCCCGAACATACCTGCCAATAGCGTAATTTGTATGGACAATGCTCCTTACCATACCAAAATTTTGAATAAAACACCATCAAAATATGCCACAAAAAAAAAGCTGTGTTTATGGTTAACAGAGAAACAAATTCCTCACAATATTGAGATGAGGAAAATTGATCTGTATGATTTGGTAGCCGCAAATGCATCCCCCACAAAAAAGTACTGTGTGGATGAATTTTTAAAAGACAGAGGTCATGACGTATTAAGAATACCACCATACCACTGTAGAATACTATAGAATTTGCATGGGCTGCTACAAAATTGTATATCAGAGGGAGAAATGTCAATTCCGAACTCAGTTTAACTGAAATGAAAAAAATAACTTTTGAAGCTTTTTCTAGCATTACAAAAGAGCAATGGTCAAAATATTGTGAGAGAATAATTAAAACAGAAAATGAATATTGGCAAACAGATAATATAGTAGAACAAAGGATCGAAAATATCAGCTTTGTTGTAGGCGACGAAAGTGATACTGATAGTTTAACCGAAACTGGCAAATCCGATATAAATTATAACAGCGATTCTACTCTAAGTGGCATTGAAATGTTGTAAGAAAAGTTTTCTTACAAGTTTTAGAAATAAATATCTCCTTCGGAACTAAAAGTAAAACAGTCCTTTTCAGGACTAAAACAAGTCCTTTCGGGGACAAAGCCCTATCCAGGGCGAAAATCAAAAGAAAGAAAAATCACAAAACACATTTATTATACTTTAGGTCATCTCCTTTTTTTGTTATTTATAAGCGATTCGTATCATGTAATGACACTTTTCCTCCTTTCTCGTGCTGCGGCGTCAGAAAATCACTTCAAAATGCCGACTTTGACAGTATTTTTTTAAAGATCTTCTGCCTGTACCAAAACATTGAAAACGTGTTTCGGTTGCATAGTTTCTGAATAAGATCACCTGCCAATTTCATCCGTTTCCAAGCAAAAATTAATTCAAAATTGTGTCAGAAAGTAGCTTCTTTAGATTTGAGAACAGCCTTAAAAGCAATTTAGAGTTAAAATGTTTGGAAATCATATGAAAAACTCAAGTCTCTAGTCATGCGAAGACACTCGCTAGCTAATGTTAAACCACCTGTGGCAGCATTCTTTTCAAAATTTTCGCTTGCATTTTAATAATAATACAATTATCTAATATTATCTAAAGCGCCGTTTTTTTATCTGATGACCAAATTACAATTTCTATCAAGAGCAGCATCTGTTACTTATCTCAGTTACAATGTTAAATTAACATAAGTTATATATATTTATATATATATATATATATATATATATATATATATATATAATTATAATATCTATGAATAAATAAATATATATATATATATATATATATATATATATATATATACAGTAGACTCTCTCAAATCCGCAACCCTAAAATCCGCAATTTTCTAAAATCCGCACATTGCTTCAGATGTAAACAGTGAAACTTACAATTAAGATATAGGGGGGAAATTCAAGTTTTTTTTATTTTTATATCATTCCGTACTCATTTTATTATGTAATTCTAGTTAATATCATTGAACTCTTGCTTTCTCATAAAAGAAGTATAAATTTATTTCCGAAATTTTTCAAGATAACCCTGATATTAGTGGTGATTGATCTTTCTATCAAATACACTTATATATTAATCAAGCTTTTTAGTTTATTAAATCTGGCCAAACATCAAATACAATTTTGTAATTTTATGGTTTTGATGTAAATTACTAATGTACCTTTAAGAGGCGAGTTTCAATGAATAATTCAAGAAAAAATTATCTCATCATTATTATGCATATTTATTCATGTATTATTAATTATTATGTAACATTTACATTATTTCTCATGATTATTTTAATATTTTACTTTATTATAAGCATTCATGATAATTTTGAGTGTATTATTACATTCAAATTACTGTTTAAAAAAATGTAAACAAAACAGTGACCAGAAATCCGCAAAATTCTAAAATCCGCACAACCTCTGGTCCCAAGCTGTGCGGATTTGAGAGAGTCTACTGTATTAAAATTACCATAAATCATTATACATGTTGAAAAATTACTAAATATTAAAAATAAACTCAGAAATTATATTCAAACAAAATATATTTTTAACTTCTATTTTTAATTTGGACATTTCATAGTTAATTTACCCTTCACAGTATTGCTTTTTAGGTATATATAATTTTGATAAGTTTCATTAGAAAACTTAATTTCCATGATCTTTCTAAAATATGTAATTAATAATTCTAAACTATGCTTGTTATTATTTTTTCTCTAATAATTCATAAAACTTTTGTGCTTTTTGAAAATCAATGATGGGAGAGGTTGGGAGGGGGGGGGGGGTATGTGAATGAAGTCACAGATACTAGCTATTAATTTAAAAGTCTAACATTTTAAAGTTATTAAGAAAACAAAAGAGAGAGGGGGAGGGTGTACAAGGAATAGATTCAAACGTAATGTAAACATTTTTGAATTTCAAACACATCATTTGAATTATAAAACTAATAAATTCATATTAACATATTAAAACATTACGAAATGATCTACATTAATTATTATCACTATTATTATTAAAAGTATTGTTATTAAGAACAGCCACAGTTGAACAATACTTTTATAAATAATATATCTTCACAAAATCCATTTCCCTTTATGATTGTCGTTATTTAGGCTAACGCGCCAATTATGGATGCCAATCTCCATAGTGTGCTACCGCCCTTTACCAATTATCCACAATAGAATCGTCCTGATCCCCATGTTTGAAATGCCAAGATATCGGAGCTCAACAGTAACCATGCATCAGAGCTGGTTGTTCTAATCATACTGTCACGAAGCCACCGAAGCATGCGGTGTCAAAGTATATATCTCTATCACCAAGAGTGACGACATGCACTCTCCCAAAGCTGGAGAGATGATGAAAGATGCAAATTGTGAAACTCGGCCGGATGCTTAACACCATCTGTTGATAAGTTACAACATCGCAACCGGCTGAAATGGAAGCAGGTGAACGATGTATTTGGGCAAAGATACTTGCGATTTAAATTGAACGGATTAAACAATGAGTAAATATTAATGAGGGCATGAAATAAATAGAGATGATGGAATGTCTGGCTAAAAATACAATGTGAGAGAGTAGCAAAATTATTTATTTAAGAAGGTACCCCAGTAAAGCAATAAGACTGAAAATTGGGACAACGAAACTCAAAAAGTTACAGCAATAATTGAAAAATTGAGGAGAACATCCCATAGGATTATATGAGATTTCTTCCTCAATTTTCCAATTATTGCTGTAACTTTGAGTTTTCCCGATATTTCACTGGCATTTTTATATGAGTTGCCCTATAGTATTGACTATCAAATCATAACAAAAAAAACTTTGCTGTAGTTTGCGCATGTACAGTTAAAATTTATTTCATAAAAATACCTATATCTCATCAAATATTCCATATATTAATATTTTAGTCACAGTACACTATTTCTATGATTTTTTGTCAAGTTTTAGGAAAGCGGTGTTAAATTCGGTTGAAAACTCTGCATGCTAAAAAAAAAAAAACACTTTTGAAGTTTTCACAGTAACATTAACATCTTCACAAATATACGTACTATGCTTACACAAATGCACACAAATGTTGAACAGGACCTACATAGTCATCAGTGACAGACCATTTTTACCATTTTCATTTACTTGGGTGATCGAAAATATTTTATTATTAAAATTTTTATTTCTCCCCTACTTGTCCTCGCGACAAAATCTTCACTGAAGATTGGATGACAGGATGACAGGATCTTCAAAACGGCAACCTTACAGGCTTCTCTTGAGCTTTGGGAACAGGAAAAAGTCTGTGGGGTTCAAATCGGGTCTGTACAGTGGCTGCGGCAAGGTTGCAACCCTTATTCAGGCCAGATAGGTGGTCACAACGAAGGCGGTGTGGGCTGCAGCAGTGTCGTGGTGGAGCTTCCAGCGATCCGCAATCTCCAGTCATTTATTTCCATTTGATGGTTCAGTGCAGGCAGCCAAGGACTTCTTTATAGAAAACTGTGTTGACGGTTTGTCCCGGAGGTAAAAATTCTTTGAAGGGTGTCCAGATCTCTCTATGTCTTCAACAGTCTCCAGTCTGTTCTAGAACTCACTGCACCACTGGAAAACCTGGGCCCTTGACAGGGCATCATCTTTGTAAGACTTTTTAATCAAGGCAAGCATCTCAGAAGCAGTTTTGCCCAGGTGAAAGCAAAATTTAATTGTGTAGCACTACTCCAGAGAACACTATTTTTGACATTTTCTGCCATGACAAAAATTCAAAAAATAGCTTTTGTGTCACGTATGATGCTCACTGCATCAGAATGCGACTGCTGGCCAGTGTGTTGCTTAGCTTAAACCCCTCACCACAAATCCCGCCACCAGGGAGCACACTGCTGGCGACTGGAGCACCGTGCGGCTCTCAGTCTCATTACTTAACGGACAAACCCTGTACATTACAACTAGATACGAGCTGACTGAAAAAGTAAATTTTATTTATGTTATTTGAGTTATAATAATAAAAGTAAATATGCAGAAAAATCTGAAAAAAAAAATCTTTGTGTGTGTGTGTGTGTGTATGTGTGTGTGCGTGTATAACTAGGAAAATTGTTTTTGGAAGTGAAAAATATTTTCTCTTTTTTTAAACGAATTTTTGCAATTAATTTTTATTCATTATTATTATTCAGAATCATCTATATGTTACCAAACTAGTTCCACCAACCTAAAAAATAATCATGTTATATGATTTATCTCATTATGACAGATTTATTTAAACTTTTTAATAAAGAACACATAAATTTAGCAAGATTTTTACAAGAATAGATGAAGTAAAGGAGACAAATTATTTTGGATAACTCTTGGTTGGCATTCAACATCTTAATGCAGGTAACGAGGGGGAGGGGGAATCATAAAAATAAATTTTCAAAAATCTAATTTTCAAAAAAAAAAACTTTATTATAGTGATTTTTTTAATAAATCCTGAAAATGATAAATTTTGTGGGTCATGTTAGTAAGAAAAAGATTGGTGCTTATCTCCTATTGCTAGAGCAACAAACCACAAACGTCGAATCTTCGATTTTATATCTAGTGTATGAGTTGACCCCTGAATTTTCTTTACATTTTGGCAGTTTTAAAAGTCGACGTATACACCAGAAAATATGATAAATATATAAAATGTAAAAACACACCATATTTACTCATATAATACAAATAAATGTAGAAAAATTCTCATATATAGTGTATAAATATAGTAAGGGAGAGAGAGAGAAAATGAGAGACAAACCTGATATTGCATCTTTCAAATTTCTTTTTCTTAGAAAGTTTATCCTCTTTTTTAATATTTTTATCCACTGTCTCTTCTTTTTTATCATTTTCTTCCTTTTTTTCTTCAGGAGATAATTCACCATTTTCAGTTGTGTTGCATGAAAACAGTTTATTATCATTAACAGATGGGCTAGTCTCAGCAGTAAGCTTACTGGGCATAATATTGGACACTTCTGTCAACAATGGACATTCAGGTTTTAATTCAGCATTTTCTTCTTTCAAATTGTAGGATAATGGATCATTTTGAGGATAAAATTCATTTTTACTTTCAGTACTGAGATCATCTGTAAAACCACTGTCATTTTTTATTTCTCCTGAAACAATCATTTTGATATCTGAGGAAAATGTGTTTTCTTCTTTAATACAAGAACTTTTGTCAAGGTCAGGAAAAATGTCAGGTTTCTTTTCAACTTTAAGGTCAAGATTTTCATCTGTAATTTCAGGTTTAGGATCTAATTTTATAAATTCAATAGAATTTTTTGTATCACTATGGATTTTTTCCGAAGACATCTGAAATGTAAAATCATCATATTTTGTTTTGGAATCTGTTTTTATAGACAGTAAATTGGATATAGGTATATTATCACACTTCTCATTAGAAGAATCTACAAGCTGTATTGTAACTTCACCAGAATTTAATATCATATTGTTCATACAGTTAATTTTTTGTTTATTTGATTCAATGGAGTCTACTAAATCAGTTTCCAGTTTCATTTTTATTTCAGCTGTACTGATAGGACACACTGCATCTGGGATACATTGTACATTTGATTCGCTAGAGCAGCTGTTTAAATCGTTGTGACTCTCATTACTTTTTTCACATGCAGCTTGCAGAACTCCTGAAAGAAAAATAAACATGCAAATAAATAAATATGTATACACATATACTATATATCATGTAAAACTATACGTATAACTGTTACAAAAAGGACATACAAAGAATAACACTCTGAATCCTTGTAGATATGCAATCTTAATGAGATTTCTTTTAGATAATGATATATATATATATTTAGTGCATTTCCTGACTTATCAAATATATATACAGTCAATTCTGCTTATAAGGGAGGCACAAGGGAACAGAATTTTATTACTTTAAAACAAAAATATGTTATACAAATTTTGTTAGCATTCACTGAAAAACAAATGTCACAAATTGTCAAATTTGGAGATAGAAAAAAATATTAGCATAAACAAAGATATTACCCTTTTATTAAAAATCAGATATTTTGGTTTGTTTTTGGAAACACAGTATTATCCAATATTACAGATTCACATTTTTGTAGTCCTTTTAAACATTCAAGCATGTTTTCGCTAATGCCGATGAGGCCACTAAAATAATCTCCTTAAGTTTGAAAATTATGTCCAAAGAAGACTGTACACTTGTCAATTGCTCCATTGGTGTAGCTGTAGCCTCTTCATCACTGTTGGTTTCCCTCTTTGAGATGAATTGAAAAATCTCAACATATGTCAATTCTAGTACTGCCTCAACTTCTCCGTAAACATCAACGAAATCTTCAAAATTGCAGCTTGTTACACCAAGCTGCTCCCATAGTAAATAGGGACAGTCAACATTAGTCTCCGCTACAATTTCATTCTCAGGTGGACTGACATCTGCATATTTAAACTTTTCCTGAATTCCTATTAAAGACAAATGAACTTATGATGCACTTTCTGTAATGAGCCTTTTATGAACAGATAATCCCCTGGTCCAGGGGCTGAAGCCTCGATGTAGAGTTTGGCAGCAGATACAAAAGACACACTGTTTCTAGCTTAATTGTAATTCTCCCCCAACTGCTGCCATGATGGAGGTTTCTAAGAGAAGATAAGGAGAATCCTAGATTTAGATTTCTCAAAGGCACATAATGTATGTTTTATTTACTTCTGTAGATTTGTTTTAAATGTACTTTATCAAAATATCTACATTATAACTGTTGTCTGTAATATTTTCTACACTATATAAGAGAAAGAAAAAAACTCTAAGAAATAAGAATGGCCATCCAAAATTTTTAAGTACTACTTTATAACCAAAACTATTTTATAACTGACTATGTTGTAATGAGAAATGACTGTATATATATTCTATCCACTAAATTTGACTTTATAATCTTTATTTCTCTGTTTATTACTTAAAATTGTTGACTGACCATTGAGATGGATAGTACACAGATTGCAGTTTAAATGTTATGAAAAGACAAATTTCCTGACTTACTTTCAAGACTTGCAAAGCTGTCATCCCATGATTTTAATTGTTCTATCGGAGAAACTGTGGGCCTACCGCCCACCTCATTTGATTGTGGGTCATCAGGCGGGAAAACTTCCATTGCACTGTCACATCCAGACACTGTGTATACACTGACATAAAATAATAAAAACAAATTACTTTTTATAGTTTTCTCTTAGACATAAAAATATTAAATTGAGTGAAGTTTAGGTCGTGAAAAGACACACACATATTACACCCTTGAATTTTATTGTTAGTACAATTTTCAAATGATAATTATCAGTAATTGTTGTAGAAATAAAGTAAAGCTGAAAAAAATGTAATCTCATGTCAGAGATTAATTTAATTTTTCTATTGTTCTTAACTACATGTTTGTTTATGATATATACTTTCGACTTTCCTGCAGTGCAAATTTGAATTTGGATATTTTAGATATCAATTTTTCTCCATGGGGATATAATGAATTGTGATTTGAACAAATACTGAATATTCAACCATGTTTTAGGGTGAATATTGAATATTCAACAGTCATATACTATATTTATTTTTTAAAGTGTCATCTTGATTGTAAATAGAATAGTCTTTCAAATGTTCAATTAAAAATAAAATTTAAAAGTAATTAAAATTGATTTTTCTTAATTATTTATATACAGAAAAAAACTTAGCAGGCTGATTTTTTTTTTGTTACAAAATTAGCTGATTTGTCCAGTGTTGCCTGGAAATCAGTAACTTTCTTTTGCGGTTTCAATAAAAATAGTCATTTTCATTGCGCATTCTATTCTAAACAAACCTCTTTCTGAACGAAACTGCAGTACTCGTCCCCGCTGCCTACAGCAGGCATTCCACGCATGCACTGCAATATCATTTAGTTTTAATTTTCCCTGCTAGGGGGTGCGAAATCCTCTTACTTCATAATCTATATTTTAATTAGTTCATGTTAAGTTGAATGAACCCATTCCCATTGAAGAAGATTCCAAACATTTTTTAGAACACTTTGGTCGAAATATGAAAATGCCCTAGGTTGAGCACTTTTAACCACCATATCTCCCACACCCCCCACAGTTACCGACATGCAACCACCATAGTGCGTGATGGGAGACTCGAGGCTACTACCACACACAAACACCAGTGGTCTGTGCTGGGTAGTCGTGAGTACAAAGTGAAATACAGGGACACACACGTTTACTTTTATATATAGATATAAATTTTGGAATCTTTAATAAGGCAATATGACTTGCGCAATTGCAAATAATTACTAACAGAATAATTTTACCCATACTCATAATTCATATATTTTAGGTGTACAAGTAAGTTTTAAAAGAGTTGTAAAAGAGATTGAGTTAAGCTATAAAAGAGATTTTGCATGCACTTGTAAAGCATATTTATAAATGTTTAAGTCATCACTTAATTTGGAGATTATTTCTTGTATCTCTGAAACATTCTCAGACCTGTGCATGTCTCCAATGAACAAGTGATAAGATTTTGCACTGTGCTTTTTAGGATAATAAAACATGGAATACCTTAAACAGAGGTAAGAGAATATTTAACTTACTTTTATATTTTAAGGTTAAAATAAATATCTACTTAAATTTTGGCATTGAAACAAACTAAAAAATATATTTATGTATAAGTAACATTTCCAATAGAATATTTGTGAATTATCCATGAAATTCATAAAGAAATTGAATTGCATTTAAATAAATTTTTGAACATTTGTTTAGTTGATTTCAAAATTTTGATTTTCAATGCCCAAATTTTTAATGTTTTATACGAGGGTCATAATGAAATTTGAGATACATCTAAATGGTACAAATTAAACTTACTAACTCTTAGGAGTGTTCAAAGTAGTTTCTTCCAAAATCAATGCACTTTTGTAGGTGAATTTTCCAAAGATTAAATGCCGCAAGCCCTTCATTTCTTGGAATAGATGAAAAATATGATATTATAGCCTCATCAATCTCATCTTCGAATGAAAATGACGCCAAAATAATTTTTTTTTTTTTTAGATTATAAAAATAGCTAAAGGTCACATATAGCAAGATCAAGAAAATAGGGTGGATATTCTGTCACTTTGATGTTTACACTGTAATCCTTGCTGAATGAGAAGATGCAATGTCATGATAAAGCATGAGTCCCTTAACATTCACCTCTTGAAGAATTTCTGGGAGACAAATAATGGTGTACCAGTTAGCTGTAACTGTCTTCTGCCCCTCTAGCTTTATAGCTTTGACCAGCCCTGTACTTCTAAAGAACATAGTACACTTTACTTTTGTCACTGTTCATTGTCTTTTCATCATTGTTGGTTTGACGTCATCTTCAAAGACCTATACTTTGCTTTCTTGACATATTGGAAAGTCAATAAAAGGTATATACATCTCATCACCAGTTATGAATTTAGAAATAATGCAGTGCCCACCAGTATTTTTGGGTTTCTTTACTGATTCTGACATGCTCTGCTTTCTGGTGTTCTGTTAAATTATGGGAGACCCAATGACAAACTAATTTTTTATATGCAATTCTTCATGAATAATTTTTTGCATAACTGTGGATCCAATATTAAGTTATTTCTGACTACTAATAAAATTTAGTGGTGGGAATCAGCCCATTGACACCTAGATTTTTGCACCCCTGTATCCGACCAATAATTTTTTGGGTGCATATCGACAGCTCCTGTGTCAAAAATTTCAGTGTGACCCTCATAATACGTTGACTTTAATTTGTATTTACATAATGAAAAAAGCATATAATATAAACTTTTATCTTTAAATGGTAAAAAAAAAAGAAAAAAAGAACAACAGTTGCTTGTTCTAAATAATAAATGAGTTTGGGAATTTTCTTGACTGCACAAAAATAAATTAAAACAATTGAAGTTCACAAGTTTTTGTAACAGTTTTGTATTTCAATATTTTGTTATTTATATATACAGTAGACTCCCTCAAATCCGCCACCCTAAAATCTGCAAATACCTAAAATCCGCACATTGTTTCCCATGTAAACAATGAAACTTACAGTTAAGATGTAGGTGTAAAATTCAAGGGTTTTTTTAAATTTTTATATCATTATGTACACATTTTAATATGTAATTCTGGTTAATATGATTAAATTCATGTTTTCTCATGAAAGAAGTATAAATTTATTTTTGAAAAAAAATTCAAGATAGTACTGATATCAGTGGTGATTACGATATTTTTACCAAATAATTTATGTATCAAATCAAGCTTTTTTGGTTATTAAGTATGACTAAACATGAAATAAAACTTTGTTATTTTAGGATTTTGATGTGAATTATTAGTGTATATTTATAAGACAAGGTTTATTGAATATTTCATGAAAAAAATTCTCATCATCATTATGTATATTTAGTTATGCATAATTATTTACTTTATCTTTACTTTTAATATTTTAAATGTTTTTAAATTTTCTTAATTTTTATTATTTTACTTTATTGTAAGCATTCATAAAATTTTGAGTGCACTATTAAATTCAAATTGTTCTTTAAAAAATGTAAAAAAAAAGACTATGACCAGAAATCTACAAAATTCTAAAACCCGCACAGCCTCTAGTTTTAAGCTATGCGAATTTAAGAGAGTCTACTGTATTAATTTACAATTCATAAACAAAGAAACTGCAATTTTAATTTATGAAATTAAGCTTTTACAAATACATCATGTTTTTAAGTATTTGTAAATGAAACTTACATAATAAATCTGCAATAGATGTTTCCAATTCATTCTGCAGAATTTCATTAAGGAATCCATTATAATATTGTTACTCCTTTCTTATACTGAAAGAAAGAAAGAAAATTAATTATAAACCTGAAACAGATGAAACATGCAGTAGAAAAATTTAATAATGTTACACTAAACAAAATAGTTTTTAAATAAATAATAAAGTTCATGATGTGTGAAATACAGTTTAACATCTCTTCACAGGTGTAATTACAATATTAACCAATCATTTGTAGTTAATGAATAAAAAATTTAATCAAGTAAGAAACAATAAAATAAAAACTTCTATATAAAATAATGTGTATCAAGTTACAGTATAATGACATTTTAACAATCATAACACCATTCTTCAGGGATAAAATTCAAACTTAAATGGAGGATAGACACCCAACATTTGTAAACAGTAGGGATCACAGACAGACAGTGGGGAGACAAGGTAGAAATACTATTTGGTTTTCTTTGTTGTTTGTGCATACCACACAAAATTTCATCATTTTTTAAATTTATGCCGCATGTTACAGGTTCTTGCAATTTGTGAATCTGGCAATTTTTCAGGACTATTTTCTGAAATCTGCATCAATTTTTTTTTAATTCTGCTTACTTAATAATTTCCTAAATTAATTTTCAATTCTTCTGGGTACTAAATTCATGTTCAAAGATTAAAAACACTCAATATTCCAAAATTATTATTCCCTATATTTTTAATGCTGCTTTGCATCATGCAGGAAAAAATATGCTATTTAAAAGCTGAATATGAATTTTCTTTAGAAATACAGCAATATAAATTGATTGCAGTAAAACAAGTTACAGATTCAATGACTTCAACAAAGTGTATTTATTTATCAAGATAAAAGAAAACATGTAAAAAAATTTTTAATATATATAAGAGTAGTGCAGAATTATTTCCTCTTACATTTTATATTTTACTAAAACAAGTTTAACATAAATATTGATATTCATGTTGTGGATGGAGAAGGATTGAACAGTGTAAGACTTTGTGCCAGTTTCCAAAACTTATAGCTTTTTCATGATTTATTGACTAAATTCATAACTGTTTTTATTTTCATGACCGAATCATTTCATTTGAGAGTTTTTTGTGACTTTACTAATTTTTTAGACTGACATACATGGAAGTTTTTGACTTTCCTAATTTTTTATATTGACAGACATGGAAGTTTGAGACTTTTTCTATTTTTTTTAATTGAGAGCCTCTTGCTAATGGGAGTCTCCTGCCCTGGTATTTTTCAAGGAGAGGATTTCACAATTTTTGGCATGAATCCTGCCATCCCACCCTCAATTTTAGCCCCTGATACTTTGGAGCTTTTCTTTTCTTTCTTTTTTAATGTAAGTCAATACTGGTACATAAGATTTCATGAAAAAGGGGCAGTTTATATTTGTGTTCCTTGTAAATTAATGTCTATGTATAATAAATATTGTTAATGATGCATCTAAATTCTGAAGTATCTTTATGGAAACCAGAAAGGAGATGATTGTTTCCTGTTTTCATCAAGACACTTTCATAACTGAAAATCAACTGTAATTTGTGAGAAAAATTTTGGATGCAAACAGTTATCTAAAGGGTTCAGTTATTTCAGGGTTGTCTCTAGGCTATATGGCATGCTCAAAGTGTACTGCTCAAAGGTTTTTTGTTTTGTTGTTGTTTTCTCATACAAAAACGTAACATTATGATAAATGAATACTGGAAATCACAGGTCTTATTACTGAAAATGAATTTCAAAGGTTGCTATTTCTTGTTTAAAACCATGAGTCTCTGCAAAAAGTAAACAAATGAAAGATATAGTCTAGGGCAGGGATGGTGAACCTTTTTACATCTGCGTGCCAAATTTTTTCAAAAAATATTGACCATGAATTGCCAACAACCAAAAAATAATTTAGTGAATCAAAATTACTTGAGTTTTTGTATTTTATGATTAAAAAATATGGGAGGAGGGATGTAACCAGGGGTGATTCTGAGTAAAAAAAAATTTTCTGAAATTCACATCAAATTTTCTGAAAAGTTACAACAGAGGGAGGGTGGGGGTCTCCACTCCTGCCACTATTTTTTGCATCCCTTTGACGAACTTTGCCTTTTTTCGTGATCTTTTGTTAAATTTTACCTTTTTTTGACGAAATTTGACATTTTACGCAATGTTTTTTATGAAATTTGCCGTCTTTCGCAATGTTTTTGACAAAATTTGCCGTTTTCTGCAATCTTTTGACGAAATTTGCCGTTTTTTGCAATATGTTTGACAAAATTTGCTGTATTTTCACGATTTTCTGACGAAAGTCACGTTTTTTTTCCCGCGATCCTTTGACAAAATTGCCGACTTTTCTTCGAACGAATGACGAGATTGATTTTTTTCGGCGATCATTTGCCGAATTTTTGGATTTATGACCGATATTTTTTTTTATTTTCGGAAATCATTGCTTTAATTTTTCAGAAAATTCGGACCAGAATCACCCCTGGATGTAACATAGATGTAATAATTATAGTAACAATTATATTTTTGAAAATAATGAAACAGTAAATGTGATTTCTGTTATTACATTTTGGATGACAATTAATATGAGATTCATACCTAGTTACTTTTAACAGGATGCAAGGTGAATTGGAATTATCTGAAAACTAGTTTCTGTTTAAGATTTTTGTATCATTCATTTCCGAAAATAATGACTCTCAGAAATAGATAGAGGGGACAATTGTCAAAATTGCAAATTTCATACCAGGTTGCTAAAATTTTATCATTGGCACTTTTGTTTATAATGCCTGATATTTTTCTTTTTGATTTTCTCCAAATCTTATCTTAATTAGATAAATTATTGAGCCCATATTGAAATAGATTGGAATTCAATTAGTTGCTTTCCAATTTTTTCAATTTCAGGTAAAAAAAAAAAAAAAAAGAAAAGAAAAGCCCAGTTTATAAAAATTCACATGACTTGCTTAATTTTATTCTATTTTGTTTTAGAATCTGAATCAAATCTGTGCCAAAAATATTCTTTAACGTGCCAATTATGGCACATGTGCCATTCCTGGTCTAGTGCTACCATATATTATCAAGCCAACAGTGAGTAAATTTTTCCACCTTATTTTTAATATAAGATGGTACAATAATTAATAAAAATTGGACAGAAATAAAAATTTTCCAAGAAATTTTTGTTTTCGGCAACATGTAGTTATAAATGCCTGGTGAAATCATCTTAATACAGTTTGTATATTTTTCTTCCATAGAATATATCTTTTGTTAGATTTCAACATTATCTAGAAAATATCTAACATAATTGTTTTCTACTTGTCTATCAGATAATGTTATTGTGGCAAGTTCACTCATTCTGATTTTAAACTACAATTCAGATCAATGCAATTTTAATGCTAATTTTTACCATGAATATATGCATACTTTTAATAAATTTTACTGTGAAACAAAGATTAATTATTTGATTTTTAATTTATTAGAAATGAAAATTTTACTATTTTAAAATTCAATGAGAATTTAAATAATTTATCTTAAAAAAATTCTTCCCAGTAGGATATGCTTAACTTTATTACAATTAAATGGATTTGTGTTTTATTAAAATTCTATAAAATTACTTATTTTAAGGGTAAAATTAAAAGAAGTTTTTAAAAAATAATTTTTTTTCCACATAATTATGATTTTAACAATGCATTTTTAAGCACATGAATACATATAGTCAAGATATGTATTCCTTCTTTCTCTTGCATTGTACCCCTCGACTTTTAAAATTAATTGTATGAAGTTTGTCCCAATTTGAATCAAAAATATTATGGTAAAACTAGATAAATGTTTTCAATATAAACAAATATATGCTCCAGCTATTAAAACAAAGTAATGAAAAAACTTGTTTCTGCATAGCATAGAAGAAAGTAAGTTTTATGCAGTAATTATCTTGCAAAGGAATAACACTGTTGATCTTCCTGATAAAGTTTTAAATAAGATGAATTTTTTTTACTTAAATTTTAACATAGAATACTTTCCTTTTCCTTGCTATTTTTTATGTATCAAGAATTATTTGATGAATTTCGACTATAATGTACAATTTACTTCTGATAAAAAATTGTTGACAGTTCTATTTTTCTGAAATAATTTTGTGTACAATCCACATTTATTAGAATAATAAAATAACTTCAATTCTAAATTGTTATAATTAACTTAATTTTGGCCACAAAAGTGTGTGTGTGTTTTTTTTTTTATTATTTATTTTACATGTAAGCATATGAAAAAGTTTGCCACCTGAACACTGTATAAAAAATTAATTTTTAAATTTTTCAGAACAGTTCAGGAATTGATTATGGGGCAAAGACAAAGTGAAATGCCTTAAATGTATTATAACTTATAAGTACATATTATTTCCATCTCTACCTTCTGTTATATTGTCTTAATCATTATTCTTCTGAAACAGGAATGCAATGTGGAATATTGCAGAAAAATCCACTTTAGTTTTTTGCTTCTCTGCAGTTTCAAAATATATTGCATTTATTTTTTACTTTCTAAATACATTATTTTTATGTAATCACAAACTACATCCCCTGGTGCAAATGTTTAAATTGTATAATTTTTAATTTTCAGCCTGTTTGCTTTTATTATAGTTTTTTTTTTTTTTTCATTTCTATCACTTGGTTTACTTCAAACAATTTCAGTACATTTATATATATATGTTGTAAAAAGAACATTTTAATGAAGCTTATGTACAGGGTTCATCAAAAGGAATCATACACGGATTTTGGTCAATAACTTTATTTGTACTCCGTTTATATTCGAAATTTTAATGTCAAAATGAAGCTTGGAATATGCATTATATATATAATAGCACTAAGTGTATAACACTTCGGAGTGAACTCATCCGTATCCTGATAATCTTTCGTTGAAATCAGCCATTTTATTTTAATTTTCAGAGATTTAATTTTTTCAATAAAGCTGCATAAGATTAACCTTTAAAGAAAGATTGTGAAAAAACAAAAACAACTTGAGTGATGAGCTACATTGAAATATGCATGTTTTTCAATATATCTTGAGTTGAAAATGGTTTCATCCAGCGATAGCGATAGTAAACAATAAGTGAATCATTCCTTTGAGATTCATTATATTATAGACCATGGATGCAATAATTGAACAAACTCCTTGCAACTTTCTGTTAAAATGCCAATTTAAAGCAAGCAAAAGCAAAGGTGTTGCTATGTGGCACCATATGTTGCTGGTAAAGTGTAATCATAACACAGTGACGTTATCGATATTAAATATTTTATTACATTCCTCTGCACACAGGCATTTAAAAAATCTATAACCTCCAATTTCTTATAAATAAAAAAAAGAATGCTTGAAAAAATGGGTTGTTTTCATAACTATTTTACCCCCATATGATCTTATTAGTCAGATAAGATAAAATTTATTACTTCATAATTCTTACCACCTGTTGAGTAAAGTATAATCATAATATACCGCAGCTACATTATCAATATTAATTTTTTTTTTCACTCCTCTGCACACAGTCATTTAAAAAATCTATAACCTTGAATTTCTAATAAATAAATAATAAAAGAATGCTTGAAAAAATGGGCTTTTTTATAACTATTTTACTCCAACAAAAGCGAAGGTGTTACTAGTAAAGTGTAATCATAATATACCGCAGCTACGATAACAAAATTAAATATCTTTTTGCATTTTTCTTCCCACAAACATTTAAAAAATCTATAACCTTCAATTTCTTATAATTAGAAAAAGGAAGCTTGAAAGAATGGGCTGTTTTTATAACTATTTTACCCTCCATGACCCTATTTATCAGATAAGATAAAATTTATTACTTCATAATTCTTTTTATAATGCAATGCTATATAATTCTTTTAAAAATTCAAACACGTCATTCTGACAGGCTATCTTCTAGTAACATTATAAAAATGGTTCAATATGTATCACCTCTCATGTCAATAACCTTTTCAAGTCTACTCTTGAAACCTCTAATAACCTCAAGAACAGTGGTTGGCAGAATGTTTTCTAGCACTTCTTGAATTGCTTGTTCTGATTCATCGAGATTTAACTGTACATTTTGATAGCATTTATCCTTGATATCTTCAGAGGAAATAATCACATGGATTGAGATCAGGGGAATACGGTAGCCACTGAACACCATGTTCATATGGGCTTTCAAAACTCAGACTGATAACTCTGTCATGAAAGTGTTCTTAAATGATGTCATGTTTTGTGAGAACAGTGAGAAGCTGCTCCATCTAGCATAAACCATGGTTCACCTTTTTCAGGTCATGGAAGCAATTAATGGGTGTGTTCCACGCCATGTTCTTGAAGCGCCGAGCAGTACTTTTCTGATTTAACTGTGTTTCTGAAAAAATAGGTTGCTAATGCTCTTTTTGAGAAGGTGGCTATCCAGGCAGTCGTTTTGGGAGGGATGCAGGGGATTTTCAAGAGACTCATGGCGGTTTCCTCTATATCAGTACTGTTAATTTTGCCATGAAACCAAAGGTTTGTAAGCGAGATTTTGTTACCTCGTGATAGCCAAAGATCCTTTTCAGTGAAAGCAAATCTCTTTTCCTTGGCATTTGCAGTTAAATTGTGCACAATTTGAATTCTGTATGGGTAAAGATGCAGTTCAACTCTTGTGATGCGGTGAACACTTGCCTCAGAAATACCGATCTCTTGAGCAAGTCTCGAACTTGACAGATATGGATCTTCATTAAGACATTTCTCCACTTGCTGGATATCTTCAGCAGTCCTCGCAGATCGTGATCTTCCAGTTAAATTTGCCTTATTGATAGGCAAAACTTTCTGTCTCTTTAAATGTTTATCGTTTGCCTTGTTGGTGCACTGTGTTTTCAATAATTTTTTTCATAAAGAGTACACAATGAAGAAGATGATCCACCAAAAAAATTCTATTTCATGACGATAAAAATTCATTGCTCAAGCATCAAAGGCATTTTTTTGGTCCATTACGGTCAGATTGACTTAAACTTCAAAGCTGAATAGCAATTTAATCCTACCTTTAACCCTATAAACTATCATATTTTCTGGTAGCCTCACATGTGAGCTTCAATGTGACATCAAAATAAAACAAATCAAACATATGGTACACAATGTAGGGTGATTCAATTGAAAAAACTCCTATTTTTGACCCAATTTATTTTGTTCAAACTTTTGCATTCTTTACGTATGCATACTTTGAATTTCCATTTAAAATGAACACTGCCTCTCACACCGCTCTAGTTTCCGAGCATGCACATAAAAACCATGTAACCTTGTTTAACACTAGATTAATTTTAACACAATTATTCAAATTGGTAAAGAAATCATGAGTTGAAATTTTCCAACTGGACAAAAAATGTTCAGACCAGGATTCGAACCTGAAGTCTCTTGGCTAAAGCTGCAATGCTCTACCAACTGAGCCATCCCGGTTGAATCTGGAAGACCTAATTCATCCAGTTAACCTTATTGATCATAACATCTGGTCTGATATCTGAATCAGCTCAACAGAATAAATCATAGGTAATTTGGAACTCCAGAAAACGCTGGATACGTGATCACACTAGATTAATTTTATCACAATTATTTAAATTGGTAAAGAAATCATATTAGTAATTTAGTGTAATTTTCCAACTGGATGAAAAACGTCCGGGCCAAGATTTGAACCTGGGATCTCTTGGCTGAAGCAGCTAATGCTCTACCAACTGAGCCATCCCCATCGAATCTGGAGGACCTAATTCACCCAGTTAACCTTATTGATCATAGCATCTGGTCTGATATTCAAATCAGCTCAACAGAATAAATCGCAGGTAATGGAACTCCAGTAAATACTGGATACGTGATTACACTAGATTAATTTTAACAAAACATTTTCATTTTTGCCCAGTTCGGAAATTATAATTCATATGATTTCTTTACCAATTTGAATAATTGTGTTAAAATTAATCTAGTGATTGACAATATGTTTACACTTTTAAAAGATTATGCCATTTATCTAGAATTAATATTAATAAAAGTTCACAGTTTTTCTTTATAATGTAAGCAATGAGAAGCTACTTTGAGTTTAATGTTGCATTTCACATTCTCCAGGAAAACTTTTTATCAGGGGTCTGTATAGACTTTCCTCCCAGCGTCCTGTTTTTGTGAAATTGTGAACAGCATTTTATATTTGTGAAAAAGCTAGTCATAATTTAGTGAATTTGAAATGACTGTTATATTCAGGTTCTTGTTTATACATTTTTAAGAAGATATATGTTTGTAAAAGGTTCAGTTTGGAGAGGGGGAAAATTTTGTGAAAGGTCTATTTTTAAGACGAAAAATTTTGTGAAGGACTCTGTTTTAAAGTGAAAAATTTTGTGAAGGACTCTGTTTTAAAGTGAAAAATTTTGTGAAGGGTCCTGTTTTGAAATGGAAAAAAAAAATATGTGAAGGGTCCTTCAAAAGACCCAATTTCTTCCTATGCAGATATCTGGTTATGGATTTGTGACATAAATCCTATTATTTCATTCATCATGAAATTTTAGAAAAATCAAGACAAAAGGTAGTGTATAAAAATCAAGACAAAAGGTTATGTATAAAAATCAAGAGACTGGAAGATAAATTTTTAAAACTTTTCAATTGCTCTGAGACAGAGGATGACCATACATTTATCATTATCTTTGGTGCTATTTTATGCCATTTTGTTAATATTCTTTAAACAGTAAAACATTATAAATTACTTAGTTTTAAAAAATATCACATATTACTTGACAAGACAAAAATTTGGTTGGAAGTTGTGGAATGTATTTCATTCAACAGGAAATTTGGAAAAAAAAAATGGAAATTAGTCTATCAAAATTAATTGTACATAATTCAAATGGTTGCAAGAATGGAAATTTGTCAAAAGCTTTTCAATTTCATCATGGGTTTTTTTTAAATCGCTGTCAGGAAGTGAAAAATAGTTTTGAAGAGGAGTTGTGCACTGAAAAAGCTAGCTGGGTGGGTATGATTTGGTAGCTGCAATATAGTCATCAATGCACATTTAAAAACCTGAAATCAAGTTGCCTGGTAACATATGGTACACAAAATAGGAAAATGCTCCATCAACAATAAAGTCTCTGTTGTCTGTAGATATACATAGGTGGATCAACTATAAAGTGACATTTCCTTAAGAGTCTTGGTCAGTCAGAGAAAATACTGTATTCCTCTCAGAGGACGCGCAATGCTCTGACGCGCATACAATGAAATTGTATGTCAAACGTGACAAGTGAGGTGCGTTCGTACTATAACTAGTTTCAGTGAAATTAATTATATCGTCTGTTATTATGATATGATTAATTTCCATAATAAAATAAGTACATTTTAAGTTGGCAACATTTTATCTTTTGTTGACATTTACTGAAAATTCCAATGAAAACTTAAGCCTATCTTTGAAATTTTCAAAACTTATATTTAGACTATTATATTAAACAATATTGAGACTATTTTCCCATTTAATGTCTATTTCTTCAGAAATATCTATGATTATAGGATTACTATAATTAAATAATTTTAGCACACAAATTCGGTTTTTAAATTCAGTAATACGGAAATAATATGACTCCATCTTAAATGGAACATAATCACCATCGCAATCTAGAATCATTACCTATCATGGGATATCATTGAATTAATTACGTATGATAGGATTTAATAGAATGAAGAAAACTTTTATTAATATCTTTTTAAGTTTTGATTCAATTTTCATAAAATTTGAAATGACTCGACAAAATTCTGCAACGATTATATATATTAAATTTCAAACCATTCAGTTGGGTAGTTTTTGTGCTGTTATATGCGGACAGATGGACGGACCAGACGATGACTATAGGTGCTACGTATTTATAAACAATTACGCACGCAACTAAACAAGAGAAAAGTTATGCACTACGTATAATTTTTTAAATCCTTTCGAACTTTATAAGTAAACCTATATTGTTTATACTTGTTGAAGCAATGAACAAAAATCTTTTCTATCATAATAATTATTTTATTTAAGGAACATTTTACTTTTAGAAATTACACTACATCATACATGAAAGTGATATATGAGAACTTTCTATCATTGTTTCTAATAGTGACCATTATTTTTTTAGGGCATATTTTACTTTTAAAAACTGCACTACATTAAAATGAAACTGACTGAAATAAATTATCTTTAGCCCTTAGTTATGTATTTTTTAAGAATTGTGCGAGATTCTGTAAGGGATAAAGTAAAATTCTTAAAACGAAGCCCAACATGGAAAAGCTCTTCAAGGCTGTTCTCAAATCCAAAAAGGCTACTTTCTGACACATTTTTTAATTCATTTTTGTCCGCAAATGGATTAAATTGGCAGGTGTTCTTATCAGAAAATATGTTATTGAAACATGTTTTCCGTTGTCAAAGTTGACGTTTTGAACTGAATTCTCAACACGGCAGGCAGAGGACTGCGAAAAACATGTCACATGACCAGAATCGCTTATAACTCTATAAGTAATCTATTTATCAACAAATAGAAAACTGATTTCGATTCCAAATTCTTCCATTGTCAGACCTGCCAATTTTATGCATTTGCGTTTAAAAATAAGTCTGAAATTGTGTCAGAAAGTTTCGCGTTGATGAACAGATCATTCGAGAACCACCTTAACAAAATTTTAAAACTTGAGGAAAAAGGATTGAGTGTAGTTTTGCTGGTTAAAATGATTTAGATATTTCAGGTTACTTTATGTTATTTTTATTATAATTTATTTTGAGGAGATTTTTCCATGTTAGTAAAAGGAATCCGATTACAATCTTCAAACAATATAGTAAATTTTGACCTTCAATCCCAATATAGTAATTTTTTTTTAATTCAAAGCAAATATAGTAAAATTTGTCCTGTTACTTTTGAATATTTTGCGAAATCTTTATGCGATTTAAATTTTTTTTTTCGTACTTCGGAGCGATTTTTTTTTAAGTTAGATTTTTTTAAAAGGACTTTTGGCCCCTTTTAGCCCTATATTCTTAGTAAATTTTGTTCTGTGTTATTTTTGAATTTTTTTTTAAATTTTTTATGCCTTTTTTTCGCATTTTGTGGCAATTTTTTGACTTTTTTTTTCTGAATCTGATAGAACTCTCCATTAATTTTTGCTTCTGAAGTGATAAATTCAAGTAGGAAAAATGTCAATTAGGCTACTAAAGCAATGAGAACGACGACAAAATTTAAATAAAATTTAAATGTGATAAAAAATAATCACAATAATAAAAGGTTTGCTTAATTAGAGGCCAGGGCTTGTAGCAGAAAACAAGGGGGGCCTCCAGCCACAGGTTCGTTTGGGAAAAAACTATTTAGCAAAGCTCCGCTAGCCATGAATAAAATACAATAAAAATATCACTGCATATTACTAAATAATACAGAACAATATTTAAATATATTAAGAAATGAAAAAATATATATATGTTAAAATAAATTAAACAATTAAAATATAAAACAAATCCTGGGAATTTATAAAGCGAAAGAAATAATAAAAAAAATAATAATGCATTCACATATACTTATATGTACGTTATGATTAGCATGCATTTAATGCATCCAACTAATTATTTCCCCTGCATTATATTTATAAGTATACACATTTTAAACAATTGAAAATTCTATTAAATAATAATAGAGCTTGCACTTTAAAGATACCTTTCAAGTTAAATATTTTGCTGTCTCCTTCAAGGAAAAAAAAAAAAAAAAAAAAAGGTGTTGACGAATTCAAGAGAGCAGCCATTTATAAATAAGTAAGTCATGGTACAATTTATACATTGCATGCAATTAAAATCAATAAAGGATTTATAATACATATTGTACTTTGCGATTCCATTTCAAATTAAATATTTTACAGTTTTCTTTGGGAATTAAAAAGGGGGGGAGGGGTAAATGAGTTAAGCAACCATCAATTTATGCAATTATTCATTTCTGCAATCAATTTTTACAAATATATAAGATATGACACAATTTGTAAACCAGCTTATACTTTATAATCTCATTACCAATTTCTTTCGGGAATGAAAAAAAAAAAAAAAAAAAAAAGAAAGCGGTCAAAAATTGAAGAGAACAGCCGTTTATATATAAATAAGACATGATGTAATTTACACATTTCATGCAATTGATATCCTGTAATACCAAATACCCAAAATATTATACTCAAATACCCAATAATATAAAATGAATCATAATATAGCTTGAACTTTACACTTTCATATCAAATTAAACAATTTACAATTTATTTTGAGAATGAAAAAAAGTGTTGAGGAATTCATGAAAGCAACCGTTTATACTATATAAATACTACAGGAAGGATTCAACAGAGCAGCCTTTTATATATAAATAAGACATCATACAATTTACAGATATCTTGCAATTGAAAAATCCACAAAAAATTTATAATACTTTACAATTTTATTTCAAATTAAATGCAATTTATAATATTTTGCAATTTCATTTCAGATTAAATATGATACAGTTTTCCTTGGTAATTAAAAAAAACAAAAAAAAGGGTTAAAACATTCAAGATAGCAGCCGTTTATAAATAGTATATAAAACATGACATAAGAAACATATATTAAAAATAAAATAATAAAATTACTTTGCAGATATTTTTAAAATGAGTACTAAATCACTAAAATGACTTACACGAGTTTGTATTATGTACATTTTAATTAACATTTAATAAATTCATTGTAATTTCAAACTGACAGATATAATTCGCATGATTAAAACATGATAATAATAATTAAGACATGGAAAATTGAGCTAGGGGGGACACAATGCATACAGCTTTTACATTAAACTGGCATAATTCGCATGATTAAAATAATAAGTAAGACATGGAAAATTGAGCTGGAGTGATGCAACGTATACAGCTTTTTCCTTGAACTGGCATAATTCGCATGATTATAAAGATAATAATATGTAAGACATGGAAAATTGAGATGGAGTGATGCAACGTATACATAAACTTTATAAAATTATAAACTTCCTTTTTATAAAAGTAAAGAAATAATTATTAACTATTTTTATAAATTTAAAGAAAAAATTATAAACTTTGTAAAATTATAATGTATAAAATAATAAATTTTAGTTTAATTCATTTTATAAACCAAATCAGTTTAGTTTAATACCAATTTACATACTGATTGTGTATTAATTGGTGAAATGCATGTCAAATCACCTGATGCACCCCCCCCCCCCCCCCCCCCAATCTCATCAATGTCCTTTTTCTGCATTTGGATTGTTTAAAAGAATTTGCAAACATTGAAAAGACTTTGGAAAGCTTTTAGAAGAGGTATCGGGAAAAACGGACATGACTGTAACAAGAAAATTCTATTATCATAGAAATTTCGAACCAAAGCAATAGCCAAAAGTCAAGGCTAGCCAACAAAGTCAAATTGTTGCAAAGAATATGTCATTTATGCGTAGAAATTAACTTTGAAAATCATTTCCATAAAGTGTGAACGACCTTCTGTATAAATAGCTAAAATTTTTTTTTTTTTTTTTTTTTTTTTTTTAAGTATGTTTTAGCATGTATGAGCTGATTTACAGACGGCTGAGTGAATTCTTTCATCATATGCTGTCTTTTAAATGCTGAAACAAATATTTAAATTTATTTAAGAAAAAAATGAAGTTTTTAACTATACGCGATGATTCGCCTAAAGCATCTCTCACAAAAAGAAAATTTGCGAGAAACCGAGAAACTTTAATGCCATTGGTTTAACATGAGAAAGGGGAATACAGATTCTGACTGTATGAAAAAGCGAAATTATGTAAAAATAAATGAAACAATGAAAATAAAAACAAATAGTGGGCGCTTATAGAGAACCGAATGAAATCATTTAAAGAAATATTCTTATATGTGCATTATGATCAGCATGCATTTAACTCATCCATCTAAGTATTTCCACTGCATTAGATTATATTTATAATTATACACATTTTACGCAATTGAAAAATCTATAAAGAAATTGTACTTTAAAAATACATTTCAAATTAAATATTTTACTGTTACTTTCAGAAAAGCTAAAAAGTGTTCAGGGATTTAAGAGAGCAGCCGTTTATATATTACGACATCATATAATTTTCACATTGCACACAATTGAAAAATCCATAAAGGATTAATAATTACAGCTTGTATTTTGCTATTTCATTTCAAATTAAATTTTTTACAGTTTCCTTTCAGAATTAAAAAAAAAAAAAAAAAAAAAATTGATATATTTAAAGAAAGAAGTCGTGTACAAATAAATAAAATAAATAAGACATGATACAGTTTACAGATTTCACGTAAATGAAAAATCCACAAAATATTTATACTACTACTTATATTTTACAATTTTAAGAATTAAATGTTTTAGTTTCCTTTGGAAATTGGAAAAAGAAAAAAAAAAAGAAAAAAGAGTGTTGTAGGATTAAAGAGAGCAACCGTGTAATAAAAAAACCGCTGATTTTCCCTGCAAGAAACAGACAACTTTAACTTTCCATTTTTACTTATACATGAATCGGATCTCATTGCCTGTATATATTGTAAAGATAAAACATATTATAATCAGATTATAAAACACGAAGAATTTATAAAAAACATATTCTCAACCAGCTTTTTCCTGAAATGGCTTCTCCAAGTTTTCTCAAGAAAATGCAATGAGATCAAAAACAGATCCCCTTCCAAAGAAATCTTATCTGGAGGTTGAACCATTCATAGTCTGGGGTAGATTACCAGGGTGAGATATGGCTGTGGGGGAAAGGAGTGAGACATGTAAAATAATCATCACAGATTTTTCTTTATAAAATATCTGCTTTAATTACGAACCGAATTAAAATATTTTTATATCTATGAATACATAAGAAACAATGTGTAGGCTTTATTATTTTTTAAATTTCGGAAGTAAGAAATAGCACTATGTATAAGCTGATTTACAGATGGCTAAGCGGATTCTTTCAACATATGCTGTCTTTTAAACGCTAAAACAAATATTTAAATTTATCTGAGAGAAAAATGAAATTTGTGACTACGCGATGATTCGTCTGAAGTATCACTCACAAAAAACAAAATTTGAAAAAAATAATTTGATGAGATATTTTATGAAAACCAAGGAACTTTAATGCCATTGGTTTAACATGGGAAAGGGGAATACAGAATCTGAGTGATCTGCCACCTTAATTGCATCAGACAATGTTTATTTTACAAATTTCTTTAAAATGTAAACAATCACAAATTATTTACAGTTGAAATGTACAAATCATTCTAAATGAGAAATAGATCGTTTTAGCAGTCATCAAATTTCTTTACAATTTTATCATTCCTCATTGTTTTTAATGAATAAAAAAACAATAGCTGTTTACAACTTAAAATGGTGTATTGAATCACCAGGGAAAAGTTACAAATTCATATTTTCACTTCACAATTTTTTAAAGATAAAATCTTGGGAAAGTACCAGAAGATAACAAATCAAAATTTTGCAAGGACCAAAATTTCTTAATCTCTCTGAAGCTGAAGAAGATGTCTTTACATTTGGTACTTTTCATATTATTTTTTAAGTTTCTCCTTCTTTAAATAATGACAATTTGTTAACAGTTCAAAGTTTTGTTTAAGTGTGAAGCAGAAACAGATTCCTTTTTAGCACTCAGCAATCTTTGATTTTTAGCTCACAGGCTATCAAAGCCTGAGAGCTAATGTGCCCGCCCGTTCTGTATGTATGTATGTATGTATGTATGTACGTAACACGATAACTCGTGATAGAAATATCCGTTTTGCTTCCAATTTTGTTTATAGGTTCATTCTAATAAGGCGCTTCCCTGATTAGTTTTGGGAGTTCATTGGTTAAGTATAAAGGGGGAAAAGGGGGGCTAACCCCCCCTTAATTTTGATAAATGGGTTTTTCATGCAGAATTATCAGTCTTTCTTCAAATTTTGTATATAGGCTCATTGTGATAAGGCGCTTCTCTGATTATTTTTGGGAGTTCATTGGTTAAGTATAAAGGGGAAAAGGGGGGCTAATGCCCTCCCCCCTAATTTACATAAATGGGTTTTCCTTGCAGACTTATCCGATTTTCTTCAAATTTTGTATATAGGTTCATTTTAGTAAGGAGCTTTCCTGATGAGTTTTGGGCGTTCATTGGTTAAGTATAAAGGGGGTAATGGGGGGCTAATCTCCCCCTTAATTTAAATAAATGGATTTTTCACGCAGAATTATCCGATTTTCTTCAAATTTTGTATATAGGTTCATTGTGGTAAGGCGCTTACCTGATTAGTTTTGGAAGTTTATTGGTTAAGTATAAAGGGGGTAACGGGAGTCTAATCCCCCTTAATTAAGATAAATGGGTTTTTCATGCAGAATTATCTGATTTGCTGCAAATTTTGTATATAAGTTCATTGTAATAAGACGCTTCCGTGATTAGTTTTGGGTGTTCATTGGTTAATTATAAGGGGGGTTGGGGTGGATGATTCCCCTTAATATATTGTCGACTTCTTTATTTTTCGATGGGCATTATTCTTTGAAATAAGAGTGTAACATACAATTAGTGTGAATAGCCTGTGATCTCAATGACCTCAGTTTAACTGGGCAGTTTTCTTTTTTATTTTAAAATATTCCTCATTCTTTGAACATTAAAGAATGAAAATTTGTTTATAACTTAAAGAAGCATTTCACATTATTTGACGAGACATAAGTTGTGGAAGTATGAAATTTATTTCATCACTTTTTCTTTGAAACATATAATCAAATCTTCAATAAGTACATCAAATCTTACATCAAATCTTCAATAAGTAACAAACCGATTTGAGCAATCGAGAGAGTAATATGCTTTGAGTATTTATCGCTCCTGTAGAGCTGAAGGAAAAATGTACAAGTCTTCTGCTTTATGGGAGGTTACTATGGTAACTGTGACAGCTTCAGATTCCCTGATAATCCTTCCAATAGAAGGTGGGGGGGGGGAGGAAATTGAAGACTAATTAGAATAAGATGCAGAAGTTTTCAATGTCAGTTATGCTTTGGAAGAGCATCAGAGTCATTGATTTAATTACATAAATATGTGTATTTTTTTTTAAATCATTTACAGTTTTTTTTTTTTCCAATATTCTAATGCTTCAATTTAAAGATATCAATCATTAAATTGGGAGAAAAATAAATTCAATGCAGTTTTTATTTTGCAATTTATCTTTATTTGTATGACTTATTTTGTTAACTAGGAACATGAAAATTTATCGAACTATAGAAAGTTATTTTTTTATTACTATCATTATATATCTTATGTTCTTTTAATAATGATCATTTTAAGTACATTATCGATTTTTAGAAGTATTGAATCTCTTTCCAATATTATATGAATGTTTAAGTTGGACACTATATTAAATGTTAAACAAGAATGAAAAATCATGCATCAAGCATAAATTATGTAACACTTTCCAACACTTCCAAAATAATTTTGCAAATCTTTACCGTAAGGTGCAAGATGATATCTAACTTAACAATTTAGAAAACGCATAACATATTTAAAAATCCAATTTCAGGAATTACCAACAATATTCGGAAAAATATCCGAGCTCTTTTTGTGCAACCCTGTATATGATCTATAGATTTGTATATATATTCTAAACAGAATGCTAAATTTTAGTTCAGTTAGGAAATGCATAGCACAGTTTAAAATTTCCCTTCTGCAATTTCCGACAATAAACTGAAATGTACTCGAGAACTTTTGTGCTTCCCTGTATATAATTTATACAAAGCCATATCTCTTATGACTGCTCTCTCTTTAAATCAATATGAATAAAATTTAATTGATTTTCAAATTCGATTTCCCATATGGGAACAGCCGTCTGTAAAAAGTTAAGTAATTTGTGATATAGGGGAGACCGGTACACAGTGGACCACTTTTTCAGTTAACATTTTTTTTCTCTTTAACAGACTGACCGATCTGTATGAAAATATTTTTGAATATTCCTTAAACCTTCTTACATCCATCATAATTTTCTCACAACATAGTTTTCAATACATTTTTCAAAAAAAAATAAATTATATACACTTGTAAAGTGGACCAGCGTACCCCGGAAGCGGAGTACACTGGTCCACCCACCGGGGTACAGTGGACCACTATTAGGTATTATCTAAAATACAATATAAATATATTTTTCATTAATCTAATTCTTTTTTGTTGCCCCTTCACCAGCAAAATAACATAGTAATATAAATTTTGAAACAAAAACAAAAAAAATTATTATATCTTGAAAATAATAACAGATTAATACAGGAACAATTGCAATTTAGTTGAAGTTATTACTTAAGTACAAAAAAAATCAGCTCACAATAAAATTTGCAAATGAAATTCCAAAGTACTTATGAGTAAGATTGAGCCTGGAATTTTCAAGAAATAATTTTGGGTCTGAGAGCAACATTATGAAATCATTGACATCAACAGCAGATTCATCTACAGTTTCGGGAGAAACAAACTGATTTCCATTCAATTTGCGCCTCATGAATCTTACTTGAATAGAATCATCAACAATTAGACTACAGTTATATTTATCAAAGGCAGTAAATACAAAACAAAATATTTCTTACTATGTTAAATAAATTGTTATTTTTATTTGTTTACTTTATTTTACAGTTAAATCTACTTTAAAACAATATTTCTTTATAGAAAATGAGCAATTATTAAATATTTTGAACATTCTGCATTAGAGGAGCAGAGTGGATTGTGGACCACTGTGCCCCAGGAGTGGGTGGTCCACTGTACCCCATGTTTAAGTTCAATAAATAATCATATTAATATTGTTTATAGCTTTCTTTTAAACATATTAACTTTAAAGTAAAATAAAAACAAGTATCTTAGTTTTGCAAAAAAGCTGTTTTATTTTATTTATCTACAACCTTTAATTACTAAAAAAATAAAAATATGATGATGAAAAATTTTACTTTTAGAAGCTCAAAACATCAAAGCAGGATAAAATTAGTTCAATCTGAGCTAAACATATTTTCTGAAGGCTATAAATAATCATTGCAGCGCTGTTGTCTATTAGGATAGAAGAGAAGCTTAAAAAAAATTTAAATAAATAAAATATTAGGGGGTGGTCCACTGTGTCCATAGGTTCAGTGTGTACCGGTCTCCCCTACATTATTACTATTGCTTTATTAATATCACTTTTCTATCAACTTACATATCTGTAAATCTTTTGTAAATGTTTTATATATTTTATAATGTTTAAATATTTCTATATCAGTGAAAAAATAGAGATGTTTGCACACAAGTTATACAGCCCTTGATAATCCATTACCGCCAAGTCTCAGCTTAATGCAAACATAATATTAAATAACACTTGAAAAATTGTCATCATAAACATTTTGTTAAATGACCAATTTCAACACTGGTAGCTGATTCATCATAATTTTTTTCTATTATTTGAACATGCACAAGTGAAAAATTCATTTACGAAATACAAAGATTTTTTACTTTCTTACTGTGCACAGTAAACAATGATTCTCATTTTGAGACCTTGGGGAGGAGAGTTTCGGCCACATCTCTTTAATTTTTTTTTTTTTTTTAATCTAGCTCTCCATCTTCTCAACTCTTCTCTTCTGGTCAAGAAAGATAACAGTAATTTGCAGGTCACTTTCTCATTACAAAATTCGGTGTGCAGATAGTAAAGTTGTAATTTATCACTGCAAAAATTTCTCTTGTACTGTTTTCAGAAAATAGACTTTTTCAGTCAACAAAGATGATTAACTGACATATTTAAAATTGTTTTCACTCAAAAACTAAAGCTTTTTCGAGAATTTTAAATGTATAAAAAATCAAAATTTGGGGCCCAAATTTAACTAAAGTTTTCAAAAATGTAGCAAGTCCAATATCGCTTGCAACAGCGGTTCTTAAACTCCTAGATATCACAGGCACCTTTTCGTTATTTACTCTATCTTCATGGACCTCTAGGATTTAACACTGGAATTACTGATGTTTTTAGAATATTAAATAAATGATGTATAAACTAAAAGATATGCATTAAAACCTGCTAAGACAGAATCACCAGGGTTCAGGAAATTCAAAGGATTTCTCTCAGGTTCAACATAAAAAAAATTATATTGAATGCGAGACCTTCGCAGACCACTTGGGGTCCACAGAAAACAGTTTAAGAACTGTTTAAAAATAAAAGGTGTTTCTAAAAGATGTCTTTTCCTCTTTACATTAATGTCATGGTCAAATAAGTTTAACCTTCTCACTACCGTGAACCGATATATCTGTTCATTATGCTGTAGGTTTCACTGCAATAGAAGCATTGTTTAAATTAATATAATGCAGTTTTAAAACATTGAGTAATGATTAATGCTTCCAAGGGGTATGTAATGAAGTTTTTTATATAAAGTTTGAAAATTCATCTTTTATTAACATTTTGAAAAAATTACAGAAAAAAACATTACAATTTTGCTCTTTTACTCAGCAGTCAGGGGGTTAATTTGTATAATTAAGAATTTTTGGAAAATTTTTGTTGGTAGTGCATAATCAAGTGTTTTGAAAATTCTGCTTCATTCTGCTCTGAAAATATAATACCAAAATTAAAACATTTATTTTTGAGTTTGGTGTAACGAGATCTTTCGAACGATACCATACACGACATATATATAAGAAAAAAATTCAAGTAATTTAATATCTTGGCTAATTATCGACAATTTTTTTCGAAAATCATTATGAACTATCCTTCGATGATTCTGCGTCAATAGATATCTTGAGCACCCGCCAACTCCCCCGCTGACAGTTTGTGTGTAATAGAAAAATGCATTTTTCTCAAAACCTATGTGACCTAGAAAAATCGCTATAATTTTCTTGCAAGGTTTAAATAAACTTCTACTATCCCTAATTTTTTCATAATTTTAGTTTCAGTAGATTTGGAAATTGAGGAAGGGAACATATTATTGCAGTGTATTTTCGACTATATCTCTGAAAATATAATACCTAAAATTAACACAAATGTATTTTTGAGTTCGATATTATAAGATCTTTCACATGATACCCCACACGATACACAAAAAGAAAATTTGTTTTTCAAGTAACTTAATTGGCCCCCTAAATTTTTCCTAAACATATTTGTGAATGGCTAATAATCTGAAAACATGTGGGTCAACAGGTTTTATAACTTTTCCAAGTTTGAACTTTCCACGTCCCATAGTTTACAAGTAAAAGGGCTCTGACAGACAGACACAGGAGTAATCTTATAATGGTCCTGTTTTTTACTTTTTAAGTACGGAACCTTACAATGAAAAAAAATTACAGTTTGAAAGCTTTTAAACTTGTGTACTGAGGCAGACAAAGGGTGGAGCAGACATTTTAGTAGAAGAGAATTTAGATGATTATATATTGTTACTGCAAAGTAACAAAAAAAGCAGCAACATTTAAATTAAAGAGTTTTAAAAGATTTTAAACTGTGTGATTGGGGGAGATGGATGAGATGATTACTTATTTTTACTGCAATGTAACAAATGAGTTTTTAAAAAAAGTTAAAAATACACTAAAAATTTCAAAGTGGGAGAAAGAAAGGTGTTTGGGTCATCCAAACCATTCCAACTTGGTTTTTATAACAAGTTATTTATTGTTACTACAAAGAAAGGATTAGGGAGAAAAAAAATTGGTTTTAAAATTTTAAACATTCTGTACTGGTAGGGACAAAAAAAAGAGGTGGGGTAAACATTTAGAAGAATTTAGTAGATTATTTTTATTGCCTAATTAAAAGGTAAGAAAATGTTTTAAAAATTAGAGTTTTAAAGATTTGAAAGGTAAACCTGTGGAAGAAGGGATGCAGGAATTTGAAAGGACTCAAATGATTTATTATTACCATATATACTTGTGTATAAGTCGACTCCCCCCCCCTCCCCTCACCTAATTCTTATGCAAAATTTTGAAAAAAAAAATAGAATTTTCGTCTATAAGTCAAACCACCTTTCTGGTAGTATATTGAAAAATGATTTGTAATCGAACATAAATAAAATTAATTAATTTTCATTAAATTAGTAAACTTTTTTTTAAACATTTTTAATCACTTTTTTTCTTTAATTCAACATTTTAAAACTGTATAATTGCATCAGACTGAAGAAGCTTAAACTATATTGAAACCTAGTCACATAAATTTAATGATACTTAAAAAGAAAAATTTCTTTAAAAAATCTATTCAAAATCATTATCTATTCAATCTATTCAGAAGATTTTTTTTCAGATTCCGATGAGTTGTTGATAAGCATGGAATCTGAATGTGAGGATGTGTACAATGAAATATTGGATTCCCAATTAACTGAGCTGTATGAATATGCAGATTCTGAACAATAACTTACATTTTGACAAGTTTCTTGAAAATTTTTAATATTTAAATGAAAACAATATAGGTTTTTAGATTCATGATTCCTAGATAGGTATTATTTTCTGGCTTTAAAGATCAACAATTACGTAAGCATTTATTTATTTTTTTATTATTATTAACTCGCATATAAGTCAACCCTCCATTTTCAACTCCCAAATTTTGTTTAAAATTCTTCAACTTATACACGAGTATATACGGTAATTTATTGTTACTACAAAGCAACAAATAGTGTAGAAAATTAAAAAATTAAAGAGCTTTGAATATTTAAACTTCGTATGTTGATATAAACAAAGAGGAAAACAGTCATTTCAGCAGGACAGGGAGCACGGTGCTAGATGATGTGCAGCATTCTTGTTTTACTTCTGCATTAAGTTGCAATTGGATTTTTTATTGTTACTGAAAAGCAACAAATAGAGCAGAAATCAAAAAACTATTTTAAAAAAGAACAATAGTTCCCCCAAAAAATCAATAAAAAATAAAAATTGTTACTAGAAGGGAGGCAAGGGGGGCGGGGTGAAGTGGATGTTTAAGAGGGAATTTGGATGATTGATCAAACTATTCTTTCTACAAAGTAAGAAATAGTATTTTTTTAAATAAAAGAGTTTGAAAGGTTTTAAACTTTGTATGCTGGGGGAGCAAACAAAAGAGAGGAAATTTCAGAGGGAAGAGGGTGGAAATTATGTGGAAATTATTAAACAATGGAAATTTGTTGAAATATAGAAGATTCCCTCAATAAAGATTATACTTTGTAGTAAAAAAAAAAAAAAAAGAATTTATACATTTTTTTAATTTTACCAATTTGATGATGACAGTGCTAGATGATGCTCCACATTTGTTTTACTTTTGCATTATGTTGTGATTGGATTTTTTATTGTTACTGAAAAGCAACAAATAGAGCAGAAATCAAAAAGCTATTTGAAAAAAGAACAATATTTCCCCCAAAAAATCAATAAAAAATAAAATTTGTATACTAGAAGGGGGAGAAGGGAGGGGGAGGATGAAGTGGACGTTTCAGATTGAATTTGGATGATTGATCAAACTATTCTTTCTACAAAGTAAGATATAGGTAAGATTATTTTTTTTAAATAAAAAGAGTTTGAAAGGTTTTAAACTTTGTATGCTGGGCGAGCGAACGAAACAGAGGAAAGAGGGTGGGGGTGAAAATTGTTAAACAATGGAAATTTGTCGAAATGTGGAAGATTCCTTCAATAAAGATTATACTTTGTAAAAAATAATAATAATAATTATACATTTTTTTAATTTTACCAATTTTTTTAGGGGAAGATGGAAAATGTTAGTAGAATTTTAGGGACATGGACATTTAAAAATTTTAGGGAGTTTTGTTTTCTGTGCACATGACTTTTTTTTTACTTGCTGTGTTGGAAAGCATCGGGTTTTCACAGTTAGCTTGCAGACAGAATAGAAGTTTGTTCTGGCTCATGTTCAGAGGGCTTTGGATAGTGACCTATGAAAGTTCATTCAGATGAATATTCTATAGTAACAGGTTCTGATGATGGTGGTAAAAGTTTAATTAGGACATGTTTACTGGCCTGCAATAACAAGACAAAGAGCAGGTTATTTTCTTAACAATATGGGATGGTAATGTGACAGAGACATCAACTGGTGGCAAGGTTAGATAAAGTTTGGATGCTTATATGCCTTACAGATTTTGAAGCTTATTTTAGCAAACAAGAGTATGAAACTCCAACAGATGAGGTTTTGGATTCAACATGTTTGTGAGCTTCAAACTAATGGAACTGACACAGATCAGCAGGAAAGGTCCGCTGACACAGAAAGATTGAGTAATTTTAACAGCCAGAATCTTTTTCACAGATGCAGTGTAGACAGAAATAGAAATATGCTGAGTGGTCACTTTTACAGTTTGCACAACATTCAGCTTTTTTTAAAAGATTTACAATCATGGCCGACTTCTGCACAGATAACAGAACCATGACAAGAAGTTTTAGCATGACCGTAATGTTAACACTGAAAGCGTAACAAAGGGTTAGGGATATAAAGTGCTGAAAAGCTGAAATATGCTGCTTTGATTTCTGCTAGTAGAGTCATTATTATAAATGTTTGTAAATGTCTGTCTGTCTGTACACGGATAAACTCTGAGCGCAGCGAGACGATTCTGGCTGCAAATTTAAAAAAATCAGAAAAATCCGGCCTTCTGGAATTACAGTTTCGAAGAAGTCGGCCCTTAATTAAGAAAATCTTGAAAATTAAGTGCAAAAAGGGATTTTTTAATGAAACTAAGAAAGAATTCCATTCCTGCCTACTTTCGAACCTCGCTACGAGGCTAGCATGGTTACCAGACAGATCCCAGAAGCAACAGAAAGATCCCCACAACGATGAAACCGCAATCATCACCTTTTCCCAATCCCCTTTGCAAAAAGATAAAAAAATAGCACTACGCATGCGAATTTTGGTATACAAGGATAGGAAAATATTGCAATTTTAAAAACTAAATTTTGAAAAAATTGCATCACGGAAAAACAAGATATCAATTAAAAATTTTTAATTTTAAGATTGCTTTTAATTTCAAAACTGCAGCAGGTGCGTACGCATACTCCCCGAAAAAAAATATATATATTCCGTAGCTTGATAATTTCTATTCAGGCTGTGGTCAAGAACGGAGCAGTGGTTTTTTTTTTAAAGGGGTAGCAGATTACAAAATCTAATTAACCTACGCTTTCCAAATTAGCACCTCGCGATTCAGCTATCTCCACGATGATAAGTTTCTAAAAATCGAGACTAAGTTAATTAGAACCCTAAATATCATTTATTTTTTTAATTAATTGTTTCACTTTTTTAACGCAACCTACATCTGGCTATTCCGGATAACACATGACCTCGCTTTCTCCCTTTGATAAAATGATGCATTTGAAAATGATTGTTCTTTTTATAAGCTACTAGCCGGTCGCTTCCGAATGGGGCCCAGATACAAAGTACTACTTGGGCCCCACCCCTAGATAATCACAGGTAGGGCCCAGTATTACTTTGTCAGGGGGTTCATGAAAAAAAATTATTTATGTCGCGAAGTCTTTATTAAACTGCTTTTTTATATTCTTATTAGTTTTTTTCGTATATTTTTAATTTAAAGTATTTTATTTATATTTTTCTGATTGCATGTAAAATGCACTTTCTGAGCCCCAAGCGAAGTCAGGACGGTACACTGCACTATGTATCCGGGGCCCCACTCAGAAGCGACTGGCTAGTAATACATAAAACTGCTGCTGAGATAGGACCAAAAGACGAAATGACCTAAACCTTTCGACCCCCTCCTCCCATTTAACCTCTTTAGAAGGTGAATTTCTAAAATAGTCTGAAATACGTGTTTAACTATCTTCTAGTAGATTTGTTATCCTGAATTTCACGCTTTTAACTAAAACTGCTCTTCAAATATGGCAAAAAAGTCAAATGTCATTTGACCCCCCATTTAACCCTTTTAGAGGTCGAATTTCTAAAATCACTTGAAATACATGTTTAACTATTCTTTCGTAGATGTGTTATTCCGAATTCATGCTCCTACCTAAAATTGCTGCTGATATATGGCGAAAAGACGAAATGACCTAAAACTATCGACCCCCCCCCCCCATTTAGCCCCCCTTAGGGTGTGAATTTTTAAAATCTGTGAAATATATGTTTAACTATCTTCTAGTAGATTTGTTATCCCGAATTTCACACTTTTAACTAAAACTACTGATGAGATATGGTGAAAAGGTGAAATCATCGAAAATTATCGACCCCCCCCCCCCCATTTAACACCCTTAGTAGATGAATTTCTAAAATCGCCTAAAATACATGTTTAACTATTCTTTAGTAGATTTGTCATAGCAAAATTCACGCTCCTACCTATAACTTCTATTGAGAAATGGCAAAATGACATAAAACATTTGACCCACAATTTAACCCCCCTTAGTGGCCGAATTTCTAAAATCACTGAAATACTTTTTAAACTATTTTTTAAAGGAGATTTGTTATCCTGAATTTCATGCTTTTTTCTAAAACTGCTGTTAAAATATGGTGATAAGGTGAAATCACCGAAAACTTTCGACCCTTCATTTAACCCCCCCCCCCCCCTTTGTAGTTGAATTTCTAAAATCACCTGAAATGCATGTTTAACCATCCTTTAGTAGATTTGTCATCCCGAATTTCATGCTCCTAACTATAACTTCTACTGATATGTATCAAAATGGCGTAAAACACTCAACCTTCATTTAACATCCCTTAGTGTCTGAATTTCTAAAATCGCTGAAATATGTGTTTAACTATTTTTTTAGTAGATTTGTTATCCTGAGTTTCATGATTCTACCTATAATTTCTACTGAGATATGGTAAAATGACCTAAAATATTTTACCTCCTTATTTAACCCACCTTAGTTGCTGAATTTCTAAAATTGCTGAAATACATGTTTGTCTATATTTTTTGTAGATTTGTTATCCCGAATTCCGAGCTCCTAACTAAAAATGCTGCTGAGATATGGCAAACAGGTAAAATGAGCTAAAACTTTCGATCCCCCATTTAACCCCCTTAATTGATGAATTTCTAAAATCGCTGAAATATGTGTTTAATTATTTTTTTAGTAGATTTGTTACCCTGAATTTCACGTTCCTACCTAAAACTGCTGCTGAGACATGGTGAAAATGTGAAATGACTAAAAACTTTCGACCCCCCATTTAACCCCATTAGAAGTTGAATTTTTTAAATCGTGGAAATATGTGTTTAACTAACTTTTAGTACATTTGTTATCCTGAATTTTGTGCTTTTAACTGAAACCGTTGTTGAGATATGGCGAAAAGGCAAAATGACCTAAAACTTCAGACTCCCATTTAACCCCATTAGTGGTTGAATTTCTACAATCGCTTAAATACGTGTTTAATTATTTTTTTATTAGATTTGTTATCTTGAATTTCACGCTCTTACCTAAAACTGCTGATGAAATATGGAGAAAATGTGAAATCACCGAAAATTTTAGAACCCCCATTTAACCCATGTAACGATTGAATTTCTAAAATTGCCTGAAATACATGTTTAACTATTCTTTAGTAGAATTGTTATTCTGAATTTCATGCTCCTACTTAAAACTGCTGCTGAGATATGTCGAATTGACGAAATTATCTAAAACTTTCGACCCCTATTTGACCCCTTTATGCTGTGAATTTTCAAAAATCCTTTCTTAGTATGTGCCTACATTGTGTAAAGAACACGTCTTCCAAATTTCATTGTTGTAGGACAAACAGTTGAGGGTCGGCATTGATTATGAGAAAATCAAGCTACTCCTTTATAAGTATAGACATAAAAAAAATTTAAGTAGTGGATTTTGGGTTCTGAAAAGTATGCGTCCTTGCTTATAGTGACCTGTTTCAGTGTTTCAAAAAATTTTCGATTTCGGCCCATACTTTTTGTTTTTAGCAAAATCCTGATTTTTGTATAGAAAAAAAAAAGAAAAAGCTAAGGATTTCACTATTTCATTTCAAATTATCTGGGTTTATATGGGTCCGATCGGCTTATTCAACTGTTTGTCAGCATCTGTTGGTGATTTGGCTCATTTGACTTGACATTGATAGAACTTATAGATTTTAGTTCCGAATTTCACCACCAAGGGACGCTTTCATATCTCTGGTTCTATGGGCCCAATCACAACGAGGTATGGCTCATTCGACTCGACATCCTCACAGTTATGTTCATATAGAACAGATTGCATTTTAGTTCAGAGTTTCACCACCAGGGGCACTTTCTTATCTCTGGTTCTATGGGCCCCAATCACGACGAGGTATGACTCATTCGACTCGACATCGACAGCCTCAAACATTTCAGTTATATATGTATAGAACTGATTGCGGCCCCTAGCAGTGGAGAGTGGAACTAATGGATTTTGCAGCTAACTCGGGTTCTATGGGTCCCATCACGACGTGGTTTGGTCCATTCGACTCGACATCGACAGGAGTTATCTATTTTAGTTCCAAGTCTCACCTCCAGGAGCACTTTCCTATCTCAGGCTCTATGGGCATGATTAAGATGGGCTTCAGCTCATTTGACTGGATTTCGTCAGCTTTACAGATTTTGGTTATGTTTGTATAGGACACATTACGCCCCTGGTGGTGGAAGGTGGAACTAATGGATTTTGCAGCGTGTGCGCAGCACACCTGCTATAGGGTGCCGCAGGCAGTGGGGACAGAAATCACCCACTCGTGGACAGCCACCCGTGAGGTATAGGAACAATAAGTCCACGAGGGGAAAAATAAACGCTACCCGACACCGATAGCACCCATCCGTTCCAACCCCCACCGCAGGAGGCGCCTGTTTATTAGATTTGAAACAATTAATACAATTACATAACAATAATAAAGTATAAAAGGTTATAAATAATGTAAAAAGTAATAATTTTTTGTAAATTGAAAGTTAAATATAAAATATTTTCGAAGTACTATAAGTTTATAATGTCCTAAATTTATGGTATTTTAGTTCAGAAGAGTCTATGGTCAGTTCAGTCAAAAAAATGTTTAATTCTTTCGTAATGAAAGAGAAATTTTTATTGAGAATATTATAATTCTCTTTTAACTTTTGAGAGTTTGAAGGATTGAAAATGATATTACAAAGGTTATATCTGAGAGTTTCGTTCTTATCAAAAGGGAAGTGATGGATCATAAGAGGGCAGCATCCAAATATGTAGTGAACTGCATCTCCTTAATTTTGTATATTAAAATAATAATATGCAGGTAAATTAAAGGTATTCAAATTTTGATTTGTTTAAATTGAATTATTACATCTTCTTCTAAATGGACACAGGTAAGTAAAAAAAAAAAAATCATTTAATCCAGAATCTGCAAAACTCTAAAATCCACAAAATTCTAAAATATGCACAGCCTCTGGTCCCAAACGGTGCAGATTTTGGAAACTCTACTGTATGAAATTTTAGCAAATGAGAAAAATGCTTGATGCAATTGACAAACTTTTTTTGACAAATTTCTAACACTGGTGAAAAAATGACTGCAAAAAAGCAGCTTAGAAAGCAATAAGCCCATTGAAAGACTGGAGTGTTAATGTTTTAGATCTTTCTTCATTTTCACCAGTTTAATTTTTTTTTCTTAACAACAAAAATAAAAGAGCATTAGTGATTTATCACGGCCACTTGCTTGTTAATGATTGCACCCGTTTCCACTAGCCAACCACCATCTGTCACTGAACGTGAAGGTGAAGAAATGACTGCAGAAAATTTACTTAAGGCAAGGCAAGGTAAGGAAACTGAAAAATTAATATTTTAGATTTTTCTTCTTCCTGTTTTGTTCATTTCTTTTAAAAAAAAGCAGCATTAGTGAATCATTATGGTCAATGCATTAATGATATCAAACAGTAGAGTAAAGTTAGTGTGGCTGAACACACACACACACACGCAAAAAAAAACAAAAAAAAAACTTAAATAGTATTTTTCCAAAGCATGATGCCAAAGTGACATCTAACTTGAGAAAAAAGCCCTCATCTCCATAAAGAGGTTTAAAAAAAAATCGATCAAGTGTGAGTTTTATTTGCACACAAAGGGTTCTGTACAATAAATTTATTATTTACTAATGGCAATATTACAAAAAATTGTTGCTAAGGAAAAATAAGCTCTCAAGAAAAACTTGGAATTATTCTATGAATTATTTTTCCATAGGGTGTATCACGATTTCTTTTTTTTTTAATTCAAAGTTTCAAGTTGATAAAAAGTTGTCACTGATCACATATTTACAAAAAAAAATTGTTGAAATTAAAAAGTATTTAGATCTTCCGGAATGATCCTAAAGTTAAGATTTTAGACAAAACAATGATTTTAAATTTTAAGTATGCATAAAGCAAAAATAAGTATTCAAGTGCAAAAATGGACAGTTTCAGATGGAATCTATCAATAAAAAATATACTGAATCTGAAATTTAACATTTAGGTCTCCCGGAATCATAATGAAAACCTCACTTTTTTGTCAACTAGTCATATTTTTAAAATGTATACTCATCCTTTAGAATAATTTCAATTATTGTATTTATAGGACAGACATTGCAGTACAGCATTTTGAAATAGTGAGAATATCATTATATACAATTATGAATACTACACTCAGGTTTCAAGGTTGTGTAACTGTAGTTTCCCCGTGATCTCATAGACAGATGCCATGCAAACCCATCATGCGAGCGACATGATTCTTCCCCCTCCCTCGGCACTACTCATCGCACCCACACTCTGCTCAGCCTTGCTTTCTTTATCAGTCTGTTTTTAGCATCTTGTATGTGCAGTGTGTGCATTGTGCATACATTAATAGTTTTCGAAATTGTGGTTTGTGAGTGGTGAATTAAGTGAGGTTTTGTTGTTTCACAATCATGGGTAAAAAAGCTCATTCTACACGTACAAGGAAAACTACTGACATACCAATAGTCGGCCAACCTTTAGATATAAATGATAGAAGTATTTTACCTACTAAAATTGATGTGCTACGATATTTTAAATGGATAAGAAATCAGCTGAAGTCTGAAGGATATGATCAACCAGAAAAAAAGGTATTTGCAATTAGAGTTGGCACGTTTTTGCCAAAGGTGGTAAAAACCATGGAAAAAACTGATAAAAACCGTCCTGGCAAAAATACCGTTTTGCCCCTTTTTTGCCAAAGTGGCAAAAATAGATAATATGTTTCATTTACAGCGATGTAATTAATATATTTTAATTTTTAATAATTTCAACTCTAATAATATGTAATTTTATTTTTTTATTTATCTTAGAATATTCAATACATCATTAAAACAGTAATCTAAGTAGTTTGTATTTTTTAGTAAAATACTTTAGTAATCAGTTTTACTTTTTAGTAAATAACTTACTGGCTTTGGTTTAAACTGTCATAATTATTAAACAATCAATCCTTATGCTTCAGATAATTTTGTAGCAAAGTCTGAGAGAGAAATAGCACTTACCAATTTTGCTATGCTATGAGAACAGTAATTTGAATTTACAAAGTAAAAACAATAGAAACAAAACATTTTACAAGATAATTCATTAATGAAACATCTAATAATTTTCTGATTTAAGTCTCAATTATAATACACAAAATTATGTTATTTTAATATATTTATTAAATCCAGCCTTTTTGCTAGTTTTTTCCACTGTCCTGGCAAAAATACCATTTTGCCGGCAAATTGCCCAACCTAAATAGTATATATGAATATAATATAGTATAGTAAATACATAAAAAAATAGTACAGCTTGAATTAAACTCTAACTTTTAATTACGAAAATAATTATTTAAAAATTTTAGTAAGTACGACAGAAAACAAATATTTCATCAATCTCTATTTTACCAATGGAAAGAAAAATATAAAAGTGAAAAGGAAATTGGCTTCTTTCAAACATAATTGTTTGCTGTTTGGAGAAAAACACAGATGAAACATCAGATAAAAAAACTTGGAAAATGTTTCAGGTAAATTAAAGACAATGACCTACATACCTCATAACCCTTCAGAAGAAATTAAACCAAGTTGAACCACAAAGACAACATAAAAAGAGAATTTTCCAGCTAAAAGAAGAGGTTTTCTTGATTACAAAGAAAGTTAAGAGAATTTAAGGAGAATAATTATTTAAAATGACAGATGTTATAGAATAAAACAATACATATTGTTATGGAAATGTTAATATTTACATGTTATTTCCCATTAAAAATTAATACAATGTATTATTTTTGATGACATTCCTTACATAATGAAAAATATGAATTTAAATTTTTGTTCTATTTCACAGGATTAGAATGTTATTGTACCACAACTTAGAAAACTGCATTAAATTTTTTAAAAGAAAAACGAGAAATTCATAAAGATTATATATAAATAAAAATCAAGTACTTTTAAAGGTCATAAGCAAAATTAAATACATTAAATATAATATCAGTATAATTAATGTTTTTATGGTATAATTTATCCCAACTTTCACAATAACTTTTTTTTAAAAAAAGGGAAAGTAGTTTTAATGAACTTCACATTTCTTAACATAAAGAGCTATTGTTTTTGTACTGATACAATTGTTTAATTGTTCTCTGTGTGAAATTGTAGATTTCATTTCATTTTTCTAAAATTATTAATTGCCATGAGTTGTTAAAAGTTTGTACTAAAATGATTAAATTTCAAATACTAAAATAGACAAGAATTTGTTTATTGTTACAAGAAAATGAATATAAGAGTGTTTCATCCAATTTTTGCATAACAAACAATCTATGATAGTTATATTGTAATTGTTCTATGTTGTTTTAAATGTACTTTGGGTTTTAACTAAAAGCCCTTGTGATCAAACCTTCACTAAAAAATATAAAGTCAGACATTTTCTTTATATTCCGAAATTTCCAGAAGAATTCGTCAAGTATTTCTCTAGATATTCAAATAAATGTAGAAAATCTTAAGTGTCCGGTGATTTTTGGCAATATAATGCAAAATTGCATGTAAATACACTAAGACATATGTACATCAATAAAAGTAAAAATACAGAAAAATATCTAAATGAATTTTGAAATAAAACTGATACTACTTTTTTTTTACCGACTCTCATAACTATTATAGTGAACTCTAAAAAACGTTCCATAAAAAAAAGTTAATCCATATGGCTTAGGGCCATAGGTTTTGGAGGATTATAGAATTTGGCAGATCATTGGTTTGTTTACATAAATTTTCTTTTAATCCATTTATAAATTAGCAATATTTGCATGAAAATAAAAAGACAACAAGGAAATGTACTGCAAGATTAACTTATTTAAAACAGAATTAATTGAAATTTCATCGGTCATTATTCAATTTTTAAACATTGGCATAATGTATTTTAATTTTTGGTTTTCAATAAATATTTTTTTTTTTGTATTTCTTTTGTTTACTGTAACAATAAACTACTTATCTCTGGTTCTGAGATAAAATGCAAATAAAGTCATACACAGATGTACTGAATACAAAAACACTAGAAATAAATACTTTGTTTAGATTAATTCAATTATTGTTAAATTATATTCCCCCAATCGTTAAAATTATAACTGATCTTTTAGTATTGGCATTTGGTTGTTCCTTCTTCTTACCAAAAGTTATTACTTTAATACACATACACAATATGCAAACTACATCAAAATTCTTAAAACATGCATCATTTCTTTGGAAATTTAATAATTGATGAAACCATTACCATATAAAAAAATTTCAGATCATTTCAAGCATTTTATTTTACAAGGTGATCCCAAATATTTTTTTCTTCAAATTGCAGTTGGTCCCACATTTGTTGTATGGGCCTAATTGTTACACTATTTCCCTTGTCTACATCCCAAAATGAAAAGCAGATTTCAGAGAATTCTCCTGGCTTAATCAACTTAGATATAATCTAATTCTCACTTTTTTCATGGGAAAAAAGTAATGAGTTCTTAAGTATATTTTAGGGATATAGGTTAATAAATCCTCTCTTTTTCCATGGTAAGAAAGTAACGAATTTTTAAGGACATGTGTTAATAAATTGCCTCACTTTTTCTATGGCAAAAAAATAATGAGTCTTTAAGGACAAGTTTTAATAAATTGTTTCACTTTTTTCCATGACAAAAAGTAATGAGTTTTTAAAGACATGTATTAATAAATCCTCTCACCTTTTCCATGGCAAAAAAGTAATGAGTTTTTAAAGACATGTGTTAATAAATCCACTTAAATACAATTTAAAAATTAACACGATATAAATTACAGTTTTAAATGTAATTTAAAAGACTTTTAAAAATAAGTTAAATAATTTAAATGCAATTAAATATTTTTAAATATGTTTAAACTTTTAAATGCAATTTAAGTACAATTACAAATATTACAATTACATAAAAAACAATGCTTTTTACATAAAAGTTATCAACAAATCACCATTCTTTAAGAATAAATACCATGTATACTAACAATAAAAAAACTTTTAGTTTGATATACAAACTTACTTTTCTTATAGTCAAAGACATTAAAGTTGATTTTAAAGAAATTTAGAAGATAACATGGAATCATAAACAAAATAATTTCTATCTTTAAATATTGCCAAAAAAGAAAGGAAAAATACTTGAGTAAGTCAAATTCATAGTGAGAGTAAAAACTTCAGAAGACATAGCATCAATGAACAATTATGAAAAAAAGACAAATCAGTTATCCAAAGAAGTCAAAAAGAGGAAATCCCACAAATGTTTACTAGATCTTGAAGATAAACAACCACTGAATGTTGTAATGGGAAGAGAAACTTCAAAGCAGTGATGCAGCAGTTTTGTAAACTATATTTATAATTTTAATATATATAAATTGATAACATCATTCAAAATAAGTCATCAAATTAAACTTGCTTTTTTGTTTTTAAACATTTTAGTAAGTACTAGAAAACAAATAATTCATCAATCTCTATTTTACCAATGGAAAGAAAAATATAAAAGTGAAAAGGAAATTTGCTTTTTTCAAACATAATTGTTTGCTGTTTGGAGAAAAACATAAGATAAAAAACTTGGAAAATGTTTCAGGTAAATTAAAGACAATGACCTACATACCTCATAACCCTTCAGAAGAAATTAAACTAAGTTGAATCACAAAGACAACATAAAAAGAGAATTTTCCAGATAAAAGAAGAGGTTTTCTTGATTACAAAGAAAGTTAAGAGAATTTAATGAGATTTAATGAGAACAAATTATTCAATATTCAAATTATTTAAAATGACAGAAGTTATTGAATAAAACAATACATATTGCTATGGAAATGTTAATATTTACATGTTATTCCCCATTAAAAATTAATGCAATGTATTATTTTTGCTGACATCCCTTACATAATGAAAAATATGAATTTAAATTCTTGTTCTATTTCACAGAATTAGAATGTTATCGTACACACAACTTAGAAAACTGCATTAAGTTTTTTTAAAGAAAAACAAGAAATTCCTAAAGACTATAAATAACAAATGGGTAAGTGTGATCAAATATCGCAAAAAGGGTTTTGTTTAATATTCCTTTAAAAACACTTTACCCTTCCTTTAATAAATCCAAATAAACTTCATTTTCCAAAAAAAACATGTTTTTTTATAAAGTAAAAATTTACTGTTTTTCTCATTTTTTGAAAATATGAACTGGTCCGATAGCGGGCTAAGCCCGCTATTATACTCTGTCATAATAATATCTGTCATGCAGACTATAGGTGATATTAAAAAAAAAATTCAAAATTAAACATGTTGTATACAGATCTTCAAAATGTTAGATGTCAGATTAATTTTCTTTTTAATTCTCTAATGACATCATATTAAGCTGATTTCTGTATTTACATACTCGTACTCCTTGTATTATTGAGACATGTTTGAAAATTTCCGTTTTATTACAAATATGACATATTAATCTTTTTTTCAATTGTGAAACTTTTTTCCATTTTTCACGTGGAAATCTTTCAATAGAAAATTAGTTATTCTAGAAAGAATTTTATTATGGATTCTTAATTGTTGGCAACTCCTATAACGAAAAATGTTTAAATTTAATAAGAAAAGTTTGTTAGAATTTTGGTTTTTTATCTCTATATATTAAAATAAAACATTTTTTTCAAATTTTATGATTTTGAGCTTCATAATAGATATTTAGCTATAAAGTACAAAAAATTTCTTGACTGTAAGATACATAGTTTCTCAGAACCGGCTCTGACCCCCAAAGCAGAATATGCTTAAAAGTGCGACATACGTCGCAGAACAATGAATTTCTCTGCAGAACATTTCAAATTCTCATGTTCAACAAAACTCGCCATTCACTCATTCATTAGAAAAAGCGCTAACTTCATCTATCTATCACCGGAAAAACTTATTCAATTGTTCATTGAAAAAGATTGGGAAATTCATCAATTGGTTGTGGGTAAAGCACACGCAAATTGCCAGTCAATCATGAGGAGAAAGTTACACGAGAGAAAAATCTAAAAAATATTGCAAAAATCGTCAATCGATTAAGAGAAAAAACCCACGAAATTCATCATTCGATTAGAGTAAAGTCGCGAAATTCGTCATTTCTTTGGTTTGTGTGTGTGTTAGTGTTTTACGAAATGTCTTTAGCATTTCTATATAAGATGAAATTGCACTCCTACATAAGCAAGAAAATATCCCTGTGTTTTACTTTTTTATTCCCGCAGAACATTTTTGATCAGCTGAAGGTTCGTTGCAGAATATTGCAAAATATTCTGCTTTGGGGGCTCTGACATGGACAGACAACAATGCGGGAGTAATAGGGTTTCGTGAGATGAACGAAACCCTAAAAATTAAGTACTTTAATGGTCATAAGCAAAGTTAAATACATTAAATATAATATCAGTAATACTAATGTTTTTATGGTATAATTTATCCCAACTTTCATGATAACTTATTTTAAAAAAGGGAAAGTAGTTTTAATGAACTTTACATTTCTTAACATAAAGAACTATTGTTTTTGTACTGATCTAATTTTTAAATTGTTTTCTGTGTGAAATTGTACATTTCATCATTTTTTTAATGTTAAAATAAAAATTCTATAATGTTGACATTACACATTAAAATTTCTCTAACATTATTAATTGCCATGAGTTGTTAAAAGTTTGTACTAAAATGATTAAATTTCAAATACTAAAATAGACAAGAATTTGTTTTTTGTTACAAGAAAATGAATATAAGAGTGTTTCATCCAATGTTTCCCTAACAAACAATCTATGATAATTATATATTCTAATTGTACTATGTTGTTCTAACTGTACATTGGGTTTCCCTAAAAGCCCTTGTGATCAAACATTCACCAAAAAATATAAAGTCAGACATTTTCTTTATACAGTAGAGCGTCACTAATCCGCGAACCTGTAATCCGCAAAGGCCTCTAATCCGCAATCAATTTATGAATGTAAACAAAGAAATTTGATTCTTGAAAAATGCTTTAATGGTGACAAAATTTTGAATTTTGAAATTTTTTTTCACCAATTTTAACATTTTTCTTACTTTTATATATAGTATTATATATCATATAACATTCTTCTTTATTGTTTAAAATGAAAGCACATTTAATTAGTGTATTATTTTAAATATTCATTTCTTCATACAATACTTGTAAAATACAATTTGAACTTTTGTGAATTTTTTTTTTTAAATGATAAAAGATCCTTATTTAGACAATATATTTTATAATTTATTTAAATCGTAATTATAAAATTGAAAAACACATAAAAAATACATATATATTGCTTTTGAACTCATACTTAAAGATAAAATTCAACACTATCAACCAAATGTCTTAAAACAGACAATTGATGCCATATTTAAGAAATTAAAAAAATAATAAATTATTTTTTACATAGTTATTACTTTATCTATATATTAAAATGTGTAATTTATTTATATTTTAGTATTAGCAATCTAAATTTGTCCAAAATATGAATTTAAAAAAATGTAAACAAAAATTAAAAAGACATGGCCTGTAATCCGCAAAAAGCCTCCAATCCGCATAACACTTGGAACCAAGCTTTGCGGATTAGTGGCTTTCTACTGTATTCCCAAAGTTCCAGAAGAATTAGTCAAGTATTTCTCTAGATATTCAAATAAATGTAGAAAATCTTAAGCGTCCGATGGTTTTTGGCAATATAATGCAAAATGCATGTAAATACACTAATACGTATGTACATCAATAAAAGTAAAAATACAGAAAAATATCTAAAAGAATTTTGAAATATTACTGATCCTACTTTTTTTTTTTACCGACTCTCATAACTATTACAGTGAACTCTGTGAATCCATATGGCTTAGGGCCATAGGTTTTGGATTTGGAGTATTATAGAATTTGGCAGATCATTAGTTTGTTTACATATATTTTCTTTTAATCTATTTATAAATTAGCAATATTTGCAGGAAAATAAAAAGACAAAAAGGAAATGTAGTGCAAGATTAACTTATTTAAAACAGAATAAATTGAAATTTCAACAGTCATTATTCAATTTTTAAACATTGGCATAATGGTATTTTAGATTTTGGTTTTCAGTAAATATTTTTTTCTGCATTTCTTCTGTTTTCTGTACCAATAAACTAATTGTCTCTGGTTCTGAGATAAAATGCAAATGAAGTTATACACAGATGTACTGAATACAAAAACACTAGAAATAAATACTTTATTTAGACTAATTCAATTGTTAAATTATATTTCCCCAATCCTTAAAATTATAACTGATCTTTTAGTATTGGCATTTGGTTGTTCCTTCTTCTTAGCAAAAGTTATTAATTTAATACACATACACAATATGCAAACTACATCAAAATTCCTAAAACATACATCAATTCTTTGGAAATTTAATAATTGATGAAATCACTAACATATAAAAAAATTTCAGATCATTTCAACCATTTTATTTTACAGGGTGATCCCAAATATTTTTTTCCTTCAATTTGCAGTTGGTCCCACATTTGTTCTATGGGCATAATTGTTCCACGATTTCCCTTGCCTATATCCCAAAATGAATGGCAGATTTCAGAGAATTCTTCTAGATTAATCAACTTAAATACAGTCTAACTCACTTTTTCCATGGGAAAAAAGTAATGAGTTCTTAAATATATTTTAGGAGCATAGGTTAATAAATCCTCTTTTTCCATGGTTAAGAAAGTAATGAGTTTTTAAGGACATGTGTTAATAAATCATCTAACTTTTTCCATGGCAAAAAAGTAATGAGTCTTTAAAGACATGTGTTAGTAAATCATCTTGCTTTTTCCATGGCAAAAAAGTAATGAGTCTTTAAAGACATGTATTAATAAATCCTTTAGCTTTTTTCCATGTCAAAAAGTAATGAGTTTTTAAGGTCAAGTGTTAAAATTTTTTCAACTTTTTCCATGACAAAAAGTAATGAGTTTTTAAGGACATGTGTTAATAAATCCTCTCACCTTTTCCATGGCAAAAAAGTAATGAGTTGTTAAGGACATATGTTAATAAAGCAACTTAATACAATTTAAAAATTAACGCAATATAAATTACAGTTTTAAATGTAATTTAAAAAACCTTTAGATACAATTTAAATGCAATTAAAGTAATTATATATTTTAAAATACATTTAAACTTTTAAATGCAATTTAAGTACAATTACAAAAATTTTAATTACATAAAAAACAATGTTTTTTACATAAAAGTTATCAACAAATCACCATTCTTGAAGAATAAATATCATGTATACCAACAATAAAAAAAACTTTTAGTTTGATATACAAACTTACTTTTCTTTAGTCAAAGATATTAAAATTGATTTTAAAGAAATTTAGAAGATAATATGGAATCATGAACAAAATAATTTCTATCTTTAAATATTGCCAAAAAAGAAAGGAAAAAATACTTGAGTAAGGAAAATTCATACTGAGAATAAAAACTTCAGAAGTCATGGCATCAATGCACAATTATTAAAAAAAGACATCCAAAGAAGTCAAACAGAGGAAATCCTACCAATGTTTACTACATCTTGAAGATAAACAACCACTGAATGTTGTAATGCAAAAAGAAACTTCAAAGCAGTGATGTAGCAGTTTTGTAAACTATATTTATTATATAATTTGAATATATATAAATTTATAATATCATTCAAAATAAGTGATCAAATTAAACTTGCTTTTTTGTTATTTAAACATTTTAGTAAGTACTACAGAAAACAAATAATTCATCAATCTCTATTTTACCAATGGAAAGAAAAATATAAAAGTGAAAAGGAAATTTGCTTTTTTCAAACATAATTGTTTGCTGTTTGGAGAAAAACACAGATGAAACATAAGATAAAAAACTTGGAAAATGTTTCAGGTAAATTAAAGACAATGACCTACATACCTCATAACCTTTCACAAGAAATTAAACTAAGTTGAACCACAAAGACAACATAAAAAGAAAATTTTCCAGATAAAAGTAGAGGTTTTTCTTGATAACAACAGAAAGTTAAGAGAATTTAAGGAGACTAATTATTTAAAATGACAGAAGTTATACAATAAAACAATACATATTGCTATGGAAATGTTAATATTTACATGTGATTTCCCATTAAAAATTAATGCAATGTATTATTTTTGCTGACATTCCTTACATAATGAAAAATATGAATTTAAATTCTTGTTCATTTCACAGAATTAGAATGCTATTGTACCACAACTTAGAAAACTGCATTAAGTTTATTAAAAGAAAAATGAGAAATTCCTAAAGACTATAAATAAAAATTAAGTACTTTTAAAGGTCAAAAGCAAAATTAAATACATTAAATATAATATCAGTAATATTAATATTTTTATGGTTTACTTTATCCCAACTATCACGATAACTTATTTTTAAAAAGGGAAAGTAGTTTTGATGAACTTCACATTTCTTAATATAAAGAGCTATTGTTTGTGTACTGATCTATTTGTTAAATTGTTCTCTGTGTAAAATTGTGCATTTCTTTATTTTTTTTAATGTTAAAATAAAAATTCTATAATGTTGACATTACACATTAAAATTAGTCTAACATTATTAATTGCTGTGAGATGTTAAAAGTTTGAACCAAAATGTTTAAATTTCAAATACTAAAGTAGACAAGTATTTGTTTATGGTTACAAGAAAATGAATATAAGAATATTTCATACAATGTTTACCTAACAAAAAATATATGATAATTCAAAATTCTGATTAAAATATTTTTATTTTCATTAGTTTTCAAATTCAATTGTTTAAACTTCATATCTAGAATTAAGGAGTAAAATATTATTCTCCTATACATTCTTTTAAATGAAATTATGCAATAATATATTTAGTATGTCGATATAAATACTGAATAAACAATAATCATAAAGGTATTAATATTTATTTTTAGAAATTATAAACGTCAAAAAGAGCAAAAACAGTGGCGGCTGCTTTTCCCCCTTCACTAAGGACAGAGAGCCATACTGTTGTGTTTTTGTTTTGTTTACCATCGTTAAATTAGTTTGAATAATGAAGAGAAAGAATGGAAAACAGTTTGTAACCAATAAGAAAGTAGAATAATATCATAAGGATATATAAAACGAACAATGAAAAAGGCTAGCTTTTCTATATGAACAAACCAAAAAAAAATTTTTTTTTTCGTTTATCGGATGACTTGCTCAGAAAACTATGATGCATTTAGTTTAAAAAAAATAAACAGAAAGACAATAAAAACTTGAAAATGAATTTATTATAATATGTTAAAGAATATTTTCTTTCTTTTCACTTGATTCCCATGATAACACGATCACATGCTAGGTTTGTTTTGAAAATTTTGTAGTAAGAAATTAATTTTCGATTAATTTAAAGACTAATTACGCCAACTTACTTACCGATATTTAATTATCATAAAGTTATATGTATGTAGATCAATACTGAAAAGTAATGGTTTTACGCCATTTGAGAACTCGGGTCAAGTATAACAAAATATTTCATTCTCACATATCATGAAAATCACAACATTATTTCACTTAGTCGCCATTTCGATGTCACTTAGGATCACTCTCCATTCTCAAATCCGACATGAATTACTACTAGCCCCATCTATTATTTTTCAGATGAAAAGTATAACTAACCTCGATTGATTGATAAAAGATGGACATTAATAATCATTATTGTATTGTAAGCAGACACTTTCTTCTCGGAGAAATAGTGAAATGTTCATGTATTTAATGCAAGTGTACACCTTAAATCATAACATAATTTTAGAATAAAAATATAGATTTAAAAATTAAATATTTCAAATCGAGAAATATTTCTATATCTTTGAAAACTATTCTTTAAAAATGCTTTCTTAGAAATTTTGAAAAGCATCCAAAAAAGTCTTCAATTGAATCGAATTTCAAAATTGCTTTAGCAAATGGCAACAACAGCTTCAAAAACTTGATGTTTTGGTTTCCTTTTAGGCAGCGCAAAATAACTTTCAGGAGTGAGTTGCGATCACTTTCTTAGCGGCTGTGATTTTTTGCTTTTCGTATGGTACCCTGTGCAGGGGTGATTGTGATTCTAGATTTTTATAACCACTGTTTCCAAATAATAATATTCACCTTATAATTTCTGAGATTAAATAAGATGAAGATTATAGATTACTATTCGTAAATATTGGTTATAAAAATCCGAAATACAATCACCCTATTTGTACATATTTTAAGTTAAGAATGAGCTATTCTAGTTTCTAATTTCTGTATTAGATAGTTTAGAACTAGAATCTCTTCTTATTCTTTTGCGTGAGTATGCAAAAGCGTCTTTATTTGAGCTCTTGGTCTAAAAGATTTTTCCATCTAATCTTGTACAATGTAGAAAATCCTGTATAGGATGTAGATAACAATGTAACCACAAATGCAAGCCACGATGATTTTACTGGTAATTAATGCACATTATCTACTTCAGAATTAAAAATAATGTTGAGCAGTAATTTTTACTTAATAATTATAAAGCACTCGGTTAGAAAAAAAATATATATGTAATTAGGATTAAGGTAAATAGTATGGGAACTTAACCGCATGCACTTGATTTGAATATGATAACAAACATTTAATAAGACAAAATACATAAAAGAATAAGCATCAGATACTTGAACAGTGGTTCAGTACAATTAAAATGCCCATGTGCCGATTTTACAGTCTCAATAGTATGAGTAGTGTTACAGCTCTTATAAGAGCTGTAATAGTTCTGTTTAGTATACTAACAGCTCCGATTTCTATTATCCGTCTTAATATGACAGAAAAGAAATTTTACTTTCTCTTTTAAACAAAAATAGCAAACTACTTAACCCCTTCGCGACGATCGCCCTTTATAGAATTTTTAACCTTTTACCACCGGTTTTTTGAAACAGAAATTTTCCCCTAATTGAATCGCAGATATGCTAGGATTACATAAGGCAAAGCTTACAATAAAAAATAACTGGTGGGAATAATCGAGGATTCTGAGCATCTTATGCGTATACGTGTCGCTCGTCCCCAAGGGGTTAAGCCTTGCATAAAAAACATCCGACTACTACGAAAATTGTTCTAATCATTGCATCATCTTTACTCGCGAATCTTTATCATGTTGACTCGTGAGATGATGCATTTTAGACGTTACACATTTTTCTCACATTATTCGGCTGTCATAACCCCAGTGTTTCGAGCGGGATCTGTGTATTGCGGTAGCGTAGAAACACGGGGCACAGTTTAACTATTAAAACAGTTGAATTTATTAAACTGAATAAATACAGGGTATCACTAAATACTAGCAATTAAGCAACTTAAACCAACTTAAGTAATTGTTAGAACAGGACAGTCGACAGAACAATGTTCATAGGTGTTACAGTCTATACCCCTTTAAATCAAGGGGCGCAGGAGGTTCCTGTGACTTCGCGGCACTTAGCCTCTGTCCTCTCAAAATCTCGTAGAAGCAGAGAGAAGGGGACTGCCTCTCTTTTCTCTCTCAAACCAGGATCGTATCTCGTTAGAAGCAGGGAGAAGGATTTCTACCCACTTCGGATCCTCAAACCAGAATGAGTCCTCCCTTCTCAATTTTTCCGCACTGTCCTGGGAGGGGGGGAGACATGGGCGGTGAACTCCGTCACATTTGGGTCACAGCGATTTCATTATGACGACTGCCCCTGGAAACCGAAAATTGCAATCGTGAGAACTGGGGAATCAGTGTCATCCATTTCAGTCATAACAGGTCGCCACCAAGTCTAGCTCTTTCAAACTAGTAGTTAAAACTGTCACTAGAAAAAAGACCGATGGGTGCGACTGATCTTCCAATCTGCCTAGGTGGTATTTTCTGTAACGTGGGAAAAGGTCTTAGGCGAAAACCTATATTAATTAGCTGGGATAGTTTCAAGATCGCACAGCATCACTGCGCACCCCGACGAGATTTTTCATAACAGCGAAAAATCTATACTCGAGCACCCAAAACACATGTTTCATTCACAACAGAGGCTTAATATGGGTTTTACTGTCACTAATTGTAAATTACATTCATGAATATTATAAACACTATTACACAATTTAAACAATACAATTATATAAATAAATTATTAGAGAACTATATATACGCTGTTAAGCAGAATATCATTCTACACGACTCAAGTAGTCTACGTGCGGAATTTCGCAACCCGGTCGATGTCTTATTTGGTCATGATATACCTGCAAGATTAGTGACCATCTAATTAATCAGGAATTATTTCCCGCGTTATTTTTCAGCCAAGTAAGTGGGTTATGATCCATTTTGATGAGTAACTGTTGTCCATCTATATAGTGACGCAATTTCCTAATAGCTAAAATTATAGCCGCACATTCCTTTTCGGAAGCGCTGAAATTTTGCTCGGGGGATAGTGAATTTCCTACTGAGATAAATCACCGGATGTTCTTCACCGTTAGCGCGTTGGGCCAAAACCTCCCCCACACTTTTATCCGAAGCGTCAGTTTGAATTATGAATTCTAAGTTGTAATTAGGGGCGAATGATACGGGATTTTCTGTCAATTTACTTTTTAGTGGAGCGAACGCTTGTTCTATCTCCGCATTCCAGGTTACATTTCCCTTCTTTTCTTTTCCTTTTAACATGTTGGTCAAAGGCTCAACTAAGGTAGCATAGTTACAGATGTAACGGGAGTAGTAACCAGAAATACTTAAGACAGTCTACGAATCTCTGTTTTCGTCTTTGGTGGGGGAAAGCCGGTGATAGCTTGGAAGTAGTGGAAAAACGACAGTTCTGACTCAGGAGGTGGAGGGATTGAGGGATGAGGTGGAGGGATGAGGTGGAGGGATGAGGTGGAGGGATGAGGTGGAGGCACTGAGGCACCGGCCGGAGGCACCACTCCTCCGGCTGCAACGATCCTCCGGCTGAAACGATCCTCCGGCGGGGAAAAATAATTTTCTACTGTAACAGGAGGGGTGAAAATAAGAACTCTAAGAAAAGGTTAAATGGACAAGATTATCATACTATAAGATGAATATTGATTTTATATACTAATTTTGAATGACAAACACCTTAATGAGTATCACTAATTAAGCGAAACAATGAAAAATACCAACTTAAACAAAAAAAGCGGATTCCTGAAGAATTTTTCAAGTATAAGATGACGATATCAACTTATATGAAGAAATTTAAACTTACATTTTAGTTTTTGAACAATCATTACATTAATGAGTATCACTAATTAAGCGAAATAAAATAACAATTTATCGAAAAAACTGATTTCTTATGAATTTTTCAAATATAAGATGAGAATATCAAACTATAAGATGGATTTTAAACTTACATTTTAGTTTTTGAACAATCATTACATTAATGAGTATCACTAATTAAGCGAAATAAAATAACAATTTATCGAAAAAACTGATTTCTTATGAATTTTTCAAATATAAGATGAGAATATCAAACTATAAGATGGATTTTAAACTTATATTATAGTTTCTGAACAATGGACACCTTAATGAGTATAATAATTAAGCAAAAGAAAATATTACTTTTAACGAAAAAAGCTGATTTTTTAAGACTTTTTCAACTATAAGATGAGGATATCAAATCATAAACCGAAGATTAAACATATATTAATTTTGAATAACAAACATCTTAATGTGTATTACTAATTACACGAAACAATGAAAAAAGTATCAAATTTTAACGGAAAAGCTGATTTTTTATGAATTTTTCAACTATCAGATGAGAATATCAAACTATATGATGGATTTTAAACTTATATTGAAGTTTCTGAACAATGGACATCTTAATGAGTATAATAATTAAGCAAAATAGAATAACAATTTTAACGAAAAAAAGTTGATTTCTTACGAATTTTTCAACTATAAGATGAGAATATAACCATAAACCGAAGATTAAACATATATTATAGTTTATACACAATGGGTACCTTAATGAGTATTACTAATTAGACGAAACAATGGAAAAATATTAATTTTAAGGAATAAAGCTGATTTTTAAAGAATTTTTCAACTATAAGATGACGTTATCAACTTATAAGAGGAAATTACACTTATATTTTTAGTTTTTGAACCGCAATACATAGAAAATATTTAAAATTTGAATGATTTTTTACCGTATTAATTGATTTTCCGTGCAATAATAAGAGTTTTAACAACCAATTATCTAATTTTACTCTGTATACTTGATTTAATTCTGTTTAGACGCTCGTAATATAATCTTTTTATATCATTTAGACTTGAAATAACCGACCATTTAAGTAAAAACCAGTTGTTTATTTATTCTCAATACGCAATTTCTTTCTTTCTTTTTTTTTTTTCATTTGCAAAATGTAGCATTTCTGAGGGGAGATCCAACCCCACATTCAAAAGGGGAAGATAACAAAAGATCGTGTAGGGTCTTACTCTGAAGCGATGCAAATAGTATTCATTTTTAAAGTTTACAAAAATCCACACTCGCAAATAGAATTGTACTATATTTAACAAAAGTTTACCCTCCTCTATCTTCTTAATGAGTGCTAATAGTGTGTATTTATTTTTCTTTATACAAGTTGTTATTTATTAATTTTATATATGTAAAAACTTTTTTTTTTTAATTTGTAAAAACTTTTTTTTTTTGTAAAAATTTTTTTTTTTAATTGTAAAGAAACTTTTTTTTTAAATTTGTAAAAATTTTTAAATTTTTTATTTGTAAAAACATTTTTTTAATGAATTTTATATTTTTTCATTAATCTGATGTATAGTATTATCAAAAGTTGATTTTCATATGTATGTGTGTAAACTGGATATTCATTGGGGAAAAATGTTGTTTCGTTGAACAAGTTATGATAAATCTCAAGTCTTACGTAAAGCAAAATTAGTTATTTACTGTCATGTAGAAATTTCATGTTAAAAATCATACAATGTATTTTAACAATGAAATATGTTTTATAAAAATAAACACAGATGTGTATAGATACATTTTTTATTATTATGGGTATTTAAACAATACATTGTGAATATTGTCTACATTTATATCAATTTCTCTTCAATACATTTTATCAATTATATCAATAAAATTCTTTACAACACTTTGGATTTTTCTTTACAAATTTCACTTTTTGGATGTCATATGTCAAATCAATAATGCTGCATGAGTAGTTTGGGTAAATGTTATGTTGGTTTATGTTCTATACAGTCAATTTTTCGAAGTATCCAATCTGATCTTTGACTGTTAAATTTTTCAAACTACTCGTTAAGTTTTGAATATCCATCTTCAATATGATTTGGGATACTGTCTTCGACAAGTTCAACATAACAGTCATATGTCTATTCAGTTTATTACGAATAACGAATATTTTCTCACACTTTTCACACTGAAACAATTTTTTAACAGGATGTGTTTTCATATGAACTGATAGTCTGTATTTTCTAGTAAAAGATAATTCACGCTTTCTTGTAGATGATTTTTGACGATGATTACAAGTATATGGTTTTTCACTAGTATGGATTTGTATATGTTCTTTTAAATTCCATTTACTTGAAAAGTATTTGTTACAAGTGGAACACATCTGCAAGAGAAATAAATGCATATATTTAGAATTCCTTCTAACACTATAGACGAAAAAACATCACATTTTATAGAACATCTGGTACAATATTTTATTGTAAATTCACTCTAATTATGTTTAATATATGTATTCTAATATATCACATATAAGTACTCACATGTATATTATTCTTTAACTCTATATGTGTTGACGATGAATCATCCGGGGTATCCATTTCTGGTAAAGAGAGTTTCTGCTGTTTTGATTCATCTTGGTGTAACATCTATACAATAAAAGAAATATAATTATATACTTAGAAAAGATTTAATAGATAAATAATCATTTATTGATGTTTTACAATGATATAGTACAACTTACTTTATTCGTTAACAGATAAATTGTTTCCCCAACTGGGTTAAAATCAGGAAATTTACTGGAGCTATACATATACAGTCATCTGAATAGTCATCTGCAAGAATTTGACTTGGGAAATGAGAACCTCTGCATCACTTTTCAAAATTTTATATTATCATCAGTTAAAGTGATCATGTGACAAAACTGCGCATGCGTACTAAATAAAAATAATCAGTATAATAAGCTTTATCATGGAATCTTGCTTAAATATGGTCTTATATTAAAATGGTTAGTATGGTCTTAATTCTGAAATATTAATTATAAATATGAAAGTAGCAGATATACACGATTTCAAATGTTAGAGGAAAAAGTTACTCTACACGGAAGATGTTAATTGGAAATTCGCTAAATATAGTATGAAATTTGGTTTATGCGAACTTAATAATAGTGTTGGTACAATTGCAGTTGAAATTTTCTTTATAGTATTAAAAATATATAGTTTACAAAAGTCTAGGCTGCTAAATTCTGAGAAGTGATAGTGGTAATAATAGCAATTAAACTTCTAATTTTTAAAAAATTTTGTAAAAAATGGATACTTTTTGTAATATATTAAACCTTCGTAATTTTTTTTTTTTTTGGTCAAAACACTTTTTAAATGTAAAAACTTTTTTTTTTTATTTTGTAAAATATTTTTTTTTTTTTTAAGCTTTTTGTAAATTTTTTTTTTTTTTTTTCATTTGTAAATTTTTTTTTTTTTCATTTGTAAATTTTTTTTTTTTTTCATTTGTAAATTTTTTTTTTCATTTGTAAATTTTTTTTTTCATTTGTAAATTTTTTTTCATTTGTAATTTTTTTTCATTTGTAATTTTTTTTTTTCATTTGTAATTTTTTTTTTCATTCGTAATTTTTTTTTTCATTTGTAATTTTTTTTTTTAATTTCGTAAAAACTTTTAGTTTTTTTAATTTTTTAAGTTTTGATTAATAGATTTTGTGTTTGATATTTTTAGGTACTTACAATTTATTATTTTCATTTAACGTATATTTAATTTCTACGATGTTTTTATGGTAAAAGTTATGTGTGATAAATAGTTGATAAGTGATAGAACATAAATTTTAATTTGAGATTTGAATTGTTGAATAGGAAACACAGTTCAAATATTATTTTACAGGCGTTTATGTTCAAATATGTTTTCGTTTCTGTGATATAACATAGCTCGAAATCATTGGAATGGTGTAAAAAATCACTAAATGCAAGCTAAAATTGGATATTTCCTCGTTAAATCCATATATTTATATGTATATTTCTGAAAGGAATGGATAAAATGCTATTGCATGTTAATAAGTTATGCTAAAATAGGTATGTGATCAGTATCTAAGTTTATGTTAAAATGTCTAATATTTGGTAATATGTATCGTTTTCATAAACTAGGGTATTTGAAATAAAATGTTTAGATAAACTTAAAGGTTATATTCGTGCATATTCTGTTAAAATTGGAAAATTTAAAACAATAAGGTATTCATATTCATTTAGATAACAGTGTGTACTAAACTCATATGCGTAAGCAAGATTCTACAAGTTCATATGGTTTCAAGTAAAAGTATAACTAAAAGTGGATATCAATACTTATAACATAAATTTTAACTTGAGTTTCAAATCTTTGAATGGAAAATACAATACAAATATTATTTACTCGCGTCTGTATTCAATTATTTTTTCGTTTCTATGATATAAAATAGCTTGAAATCATTGAAATCATTGAAATGGTGTAAAAAAATTGGTAAGTGAAAGCTAAAATTGGATATATACTCGGTAAATCCATAATTTTATATGTATGTTTCTGAAAGAAATGGATGAAATGCTATGTATACTAATAAATTATGCTAAAATAGGTATGTGATCAGTATCTAAGTTCATGTTAAAATGTTGTCTAATATTTGGTAATATGTATCGTTTTCATAAACTAGACTATTTGAAATAAAATATGTTTTCTGAAAAAAATAATGCTCCAATTTAAATAAGTCTTTTTTTTTAAAAAAAGAATGTCAATTTTATAAATCTTCTTTTTTTTTAAATAGTACATCCTTTTTTAAAAGAATTTCAATGTTATAAATCTTCTTTTTTAAAAAATATATGCTGAAAAAGAAAATTAAAAAAAGAATACATATTGTCTGTAAAATAAAGATGCTGCAAAATTTGAATATAAATCTATAATTGAAAAATAGTCTTTCAAATCTTACTCGACTGTTCATATATATATATATATTTTCTATATTGTTCAGACCTCCCAAGTATCGCTATATTTATTCTAACTTGTTATATTTATTATGATGTCTGTGAAAGGGTATTTTTCGCGGGGGAATGTATGGAACTTTGGCCGTCCTACCCTAATAGGTGGGGATATTTTTCGGTAGGGACGTGCGGAATTTTGGACACCCACCCTGATATTCTCACAAATTTCTTTATGTTGAACCTTCAAAACATCAAACTTGTAACACAACAAGTTATATTGTATATATGAAACGTTGCATTTTTTCCCTCACATCCTTTGTATCAGCACACACACATATATATATATATAGTGAAATGCATTTTGTTGAGATTCTTGAACGGTGTAGTTTATGTGTTTTTCTCCTATATACTGAATAGTTATCATGTCTGACTTTTAAATAGAAATATTATTATTTACCGTTCTTTCTATAAGAAAATTTCTTTCAGAATTCTATGAGCTATATTTAGAAAGTTTAGATGTGAGTTATAATACAAAGATTTTTACCTAACTTGAGCAAAGATATTTTACGCAACAAACACTTTAAATAGTGAAAGAAAAAATAGTGGTTGGGGAAAGGATTTCTATGCTTTAAAAATGAAAAAGGGTGTATAATTTGACATAAAATGGAAATTGTGTATAAGAAATTCTATACATATTATTCGATAGCAGAATTTATTTCTTTGAAACGTCTCACGTAACAATAACTATTTTCAGTTTCACACGCTTTGTATAATAAAGCTACTTTTAGCATAGTTATATATATATATATATAGCTACTTTTAGCATAGTTATATATATATATATATATATATATATATATATATAACTATGCTAAAAGTAGCTTTATTATACAAAGCGTGTGAAACTGAAAATAGTTATTGTTACGTGAGACGTTTCAAAGAAATAAATTCTGCTATCGAATAATATGTATAGAATTTCTTATACACAATTTCCATTTTATGTCAAATTATACACCCTTTTTCATTTTTAAAGCATAGAAATCCTTTCCCCAACCACTATTTTTTCTTTCACTATTTAAAGTGTTTGTTGCGTAAAATATCTTTGCTCAAGTTAGGTAAAAATCTTTGTATTATAACTCACATCTAAACTTTCTAAATATAGCTCATAGAATTCTGAAAGAAATTTTCTTATAGAAAGAACGGTAAATAATAATATTTCTATTTAAAAGTCAGACATGATAACTATTCAGTATATAGGAGAAAAACACATAAACTACACCGTTCAAGAATCTCAACAAAATGCATTTCACTATATATATATATATGTGTGTGTGCTGATACAAAGGATGTGAGGGAAAAAATGCAACGTTTCATATATACAATATAACTTGTTGTGTTACAAGTTTGATGTTTTGAAGGTTCAACATAAAGAAATTTGTGAGAATATCAGGGTGGGTGTCCAAAATTCCGCACGTCCCTACCGAAAAATATCCCCACCTATTAGGGTAGGACGGCCAAAGTTCCATACATTCCCCCGCGAAAAATACCCTTTCACAGACATCATAATAAATATAACAAGTTAGAATAAATATAGCGATACTTGGGAGGTCTGAACAATATAGAAAAAATATATATATATATGAACAGTCGAGTAAGATTTGAAAGACTATTTTTCAATTATAGATTTATATTCAAATTTTGCAGCATCTTTATTTTACAGACAATATGTATTCTTTTTTTAATTTTCTTTTTCAGCATATATTTTTAAAAAAAGAAGATTTATAACATTGAAATTCTTTTAAAAAAGGATGTACTATTTAAAAAAAAAGAAGATTTATAAAATTGACATTCTTTTTTAAAAAAAAAAGACTTATTTAAATTGGAGCATTATTTTTTTCAGAAAACATATTTTATTTCAAATAGTCTAGTTTATGAAAACGATACATATTACCAAATATTAGACAACATTTTAACATGAACTTAGATACTGATCACATACCTATTTTAGCATAATTTATTAGTATACATAGCATTTCATCCATTTCTTTCAGAAACATACATATAAAATTATGGATTTACCGAGTATATATCCAATTTTAGCTTTCACTTACCAATTTTTTTACACCATTTCAATGATTTCAATGATTTCAAGCTATTTTATATCATAGAAACGAAAAAATAATTGAATACAGACGCGAGTAAATAATATTTGTATTGTATTTTCCATTCAAAGATTTGAAACTCAAGTTAAAATTTATGTTATAAGTATTGATATCCACTTTTAGTTATACTTTTACTTGAAACCATATGAACTTGTAGAATCTTGCTTACGCATATGAGTTTAGTACACACTGTTATCTAAATGAATATGAATACCTTATTGTTTTAAATTTTCCAATTTTAACAGAATATGCACGAATATAACCTTTAAGTTTATCTAAACATTTTATTTCAAATACCCTAGTTTATGAAAACGATACATATTACCAAATATTAGACATTTTAACATAAACTTAGATACTGATCACATACCTATTTTAGCATAACTTATTAACATGCAATAGCATTTTATCCATTCCTTTCAGAAATATACATATAAATATATGGATTTAACGAGGAAATATCCAATTTTAGCTTGCATTTAGTGATTTTTTACACCATTCCAATGATTTCGAGCTATGTTATATCACAGAAACGAAAACATATTTGAACATAAACGCCTGTAAAATAATATTTGAACTGTGTTTCCTATTCAACAATTCAAATCTCAAATTAAAATTTATGTTCTATCACTTATCAACTATTTATCACACATAACTTTTACCATAAAAACATCGTAGAAATTAAATATACGTTAAATGAAAATAATAAATTGTAAGTACCTAAAAATATCAAACACAAAATCTATTAATCAAAACTTAAAAAATTAAAAAAACTAAAAGTTTTTACGAAATAAAAAAAAAAAATTACAAATGAAAAAAAAAATTACGAATGAAAAAAAAAATTACAAATGAAAAAAAAAAATTACAAATGAAAAAAAATTACAAATGAAAAAAAATTTACAAATGAAAAAAAAAATTTACAAATGAAAAAAAAAATTTACAAATGAAAAAAAAAAAAAATTTACAAATGAAAAAAAAAAAAATTTACAAATGAAAAAAAAAAAAAAATTTACAAAAAGCTTAAAAAAAAAAAAATATTTTACAAAATAAAAAAAAAAAGTTTTTACATTTAAAAAGTGTTTTGACCAAAAAAAAAAAAAATTACGAAGGTTTAATATATTACAAAAAGTATCCATTTTTTACAAAATTTTTTAAAAATTAGAAGTTTAATTGCTATTATTACCACTATCACTTCTCAGAATTTAGCAGCCTAGACTTTTGTAAACTATATATTTTTAATACTATAAAGAAAATTTCAACTGCAATTGTACCAACACTATTATTAAGTTCGCATAAACCAAATTTCATACTATATTTAGCGAATTTCCAATTAACATCTTCCGTGTAGAGTAACTTTTTCCTCTAACATTTGAAATCGTGTATATCTGCTACTTTCATATTTATAATTAATATTTCAGAATTAAGACCATACTAACCATTTTAATATAAGACCATATTTAAGCAAGATTCCATGATAAAGCTTATTATACTGATTATTTTTATTTAGTACGCATGCGCAGTTTTGTCACATGATCACTTTAACTGATGATAATATAAAATTTTGAAAAGTGATGCAGAGGTTCTCATTTCCCAAGTCAAATTCTTGCAGATGACTATTCAGATGACTGTATATGTATAGCTCCAGTAAATTTCCTGATTTTAACCCAGTTGGGGAAACAATTTATCTGTTAACGAATAAAGTAAGTTGTACTATATCATTGTAAAACATCAATAAATGATTATTTATCTATTAAATCTTTTCTAAGTATATAATTATATTTCTTTTATTGTATAGATGTTACACCAAGATGAATCAAAACAGCAGAAACTCTCTTTACCAGAAATGGATACCCCGGATGATTCATCGTCAACACATATAGAGTTAAAGAATAATATACATGTGAGTACTTATATGTGATATATTAGAATACATATATTAAACATAATTAGAGTGAATTTACAATAAAATATTGTACCAGATGTTCTATAAAATGTGATGTTTTTTCGTCTATAGTGTTAGAAGGAATTCTAAATATATGCATTTATTTCTCTTGCAGATGTGTTCCACTTGTAACAAATACTTTTCAAGTAAATGGAATTTAAAAGAACATATACAAATCCATACTAGTGAAAAACCATATACTTGTAATCATCGTCAAAAATCATCTACAAGAAAGCGTGAATTATCTTTTACTAGAAAATACAGACTATCAGTTCATATGAAAACACATCCTGTTAAAAAATTGTTTCAGTGTGAAAAGTGTGAGAAAATATTCGTTATTCGTAATAAACTGAATAGACATATGACTGTTATGTTGAACTTGTCGAAGACAGTATCCCAAATCATATTGAAGATGGATATTCAAAACTTAACGAGTAGTTTGAAAAATTTAACAGTCAAAGATCAGATTGGATACTTCGAAAAATTGACTGTATAGAACATAAACCAACATAACATTTACCCAAACTACTCATGCAGCATTATTGATTTGACATATGACATCCAAAAAGTGAAATTTGTAAAGAAAAATCCAAAGTGTTGTAAAGAATTTTATTGATATAATTGATAAAATGTATTGAAGAGAAATTGATATAAATGTAGACAATATTCACAATGTATTGTTTAAATACCCATAATAATAAAAAATGTATCTATACACATCTGTGTTTATTTTTATAAAACATATTTCATTGTTAAAATACATTGTATGATTTTTAACATGAAATTTCTACATGACAGTAAATAACTAATTTTGCTTTACGTAAGACTTGAGATTTATCATAACTTGTTCAACGAAACAACATTTTTCCCCAATGAATATCCAGTTTACACACATACATATGAAAATCAACTTTTGATAATACTATACATCAGATTAATGAAAAAATATAAAATTCATTAAAAAAATGTTTTTACAAATAAAAAATTTAAAAATTTTTACAAATTTAAAAAAAAAGTTTCTTTACAATTAAAAAAAAAAATTTTTACAAAAAAAAAAAGTTTTTACAAATTAAAAAAAAAAAGTTTTTACATATATAAAATTAATAAATAACAACTTGTATAAAGAAAAATAAATACACACTATTAGCACTCATTAAGAAGATAGAGGAGGGTAAACTTTTGTTAAATATAGTACAATTCTATTTGCGAGTGTGGATTTTTGTAAACTTTAAAAATGAATACTATTTGCATCGCTTCAGAGTAAGACCCTACACGATCTTTTGTTATCTTCCCCTTTTGAATGTGGGGTTGGATCTCCCCTCAGAAATGCTACATTTTGCAAATGAAAAAAAAAAAGAAAGAAAGAAATTGCGTATTGAGAATAAATAAACAACTGGTTTTTACTTAAATGGTCGGTTATTTCAAGTCTAAATGATATAAAAAGATTATATTACGAGCGTCTAAACAGAATTAAATCAAGTATACAGAGTAAAATTAGATAATTGGTTGTTAAAACTCTTATTATTGCACGGAAAATCAATTAATACGGTAAAAAATCATTCAAATTTTAAATATTTTCTATGTATTGCGGTTCAAAAACTAAAAATATAAGTGTAATTTCCTCTTATAAGTTGATAACGTCATCTTATAGTTGAAAAATTCTTTAAAAATCAGCTTTATTCCTTAAAATTAATATTTTTCCATTGTTTCGTCTAATTAGTAATACTCATTAAGGTACCCATTGTGTATAAACTATAATATATGTTTAATCTTCGGTTTATGGTTATATTCTCATCTTATAGTTGAAAAATTCGTAAGAAATCAACTTTTTTTCGTTAAAATTGTTATTCTATTTTGCTTAATTATTATACTCATTAAGATGTCCATTGTTCAGAAACTTCAATATAAGTTTAAAATCCATCATATAGTTTGATATTCTCATCTGATAGTTGAAAAATTCATAAAAAATCAGCTTTTCCGTTAAAATTTGATACTTTTTTCATTGTTTCGTGTAATTAGTAATACACATTAAGATGTTTGTTATTCAAAATTAATATATGTTTAATCTTCGGTTTATGATTTGATATCCTCATCTTATAGTTGAAAAAGTCTTAAAAAATCAGCTTTTTTCGTTAAAAGTAATATTTTCTTTTGCTTAATTATTATACTCATTAAGGTGTCCATTGTTCAGAAACTATAATATAAGTTTAAAATCCATCTTATAGTTTGATATTCTCATCTTATATTTGAAAAATTCATAAGAAATCAGTTTTTTCGATAAATTGTTATTTTATTTCGCTTAATTAGTGATACTCATTAATGTAATGATTGTTCAAAAACTAAAATGTAAGTTTAAAATCCATCTTATAGTTTGATATTCTCATCTTATATTTGAAAAATTCATAAGAAATCAGTTTTTTCGATAAATTGTTATTTTATTTCGCTTAATTAGTGATACTCATTAATGTAATGATTGTTCAAAAACTAAAATGTAAGTTTAAATTTCTTCATATAAGTTGATATCGTCATCTTATACTTGAAAAATTCTTCAGGAATCCGCTTTTTTTGTTTAAGTTGGTATTTTTCATTGTTTCGCTTAATTAGTGATACTCATTAAGGTGTTTGTCATTCAAAATTAGTATATAAAATCAATATTCATCTTATAGTATGATAATCTTGTCCATTTAACCTTTTCTTAGAGTTCTTATTTTCACCCCTCCTGTTACAGTAGAAAATTATTTTTCCCCGCCGGAGGATCGTTTCAGCCGGAGGATCGTTGCAGCCGGAGGAGTGGTGCCTCCGGCCGGTGCCTCAGTGCCTCCACCTCATCCCTCCACCTCATCCCTCCACCTCATCCCTCCACCTCATCCCTCCACCTCATCCCTCAATCCCTCCACCTCCTGAGTCAGAACTGTCGTTTTCCCACTACTCTTGGACTTTGGACTCGGCTGTGGAGCGTCTCCCTTCCCCGACTACGTGCACCTAGTATTTTACTGATTTCTGAGCAAATCGACATTTACACAATTTAAATTTGATTTTCGCCTCTTTTATTCTTACCAGTACTATCTCGAGACGCTTCAAATGATCGCTCCATGAGTGCAAAAAGATGGCCATATCGTCTGAATAAGGAAAACAAAATCTTCTAGACCCCTTAATAATTTACTCATAAATTTAGAAAATAGGTAGCTAGCCTCTATAAGCCTGAAAGGCATCATTACGGGTAAAATGAAATCTACGGCTGCCGAAGGCAGTCGTACGTCACCGCCGATTCCAGGCTCTCGTGAGCCCATACCAGACACGACCAAGAAGGAGCCGGTTTACCCGGACACCTCCAAGGTGGTGCTCTTCGGCCGGGGGAAAAGCGGGGGCGTGAGCCTACCTGCACGTCGTCACCCTTTCCCAAATAAGTTGACAAAGGTCGAGGCGATACGGTTGAGCCCAAACTAGAGGACACCACCACTACACACTCGGGCGGAACGCGGGAGTGAGCTACAGCTTCTTAGCCAGGATCCCATAGGGGAACCGGGTCCTAAGCCCATGTTGAACACTCCCATGACCCATTAATGTACCACACCTTCCGAATATCAAATCCTAGGGAGGGAGGAAGCGACTAGTTTGTCGGATGTGGCGAGCAGGAGGTGCTTCTCGCCAACCCGGGACCTCGAAGTACCTTGGTCCCTAACGCATAGACACGCCTTGGCTGAGGTCGTCCTCGTCAAATGGAATTCTTCATTCAACGGATCACGCACATATCACATCACTACAAAAGAGCAGGAGGTGCTTCTCGCCAACCCGTGAAGAAGACTGGTCCCAAGAAGACTGGTCCCAAGAAGAAGACTGGTCCCAAGCGCATAGACACACCTGGCTGAGTTGTCACTCACCGAAAGTATTCCCGCGAGGCTAAAGCCCCTTAGGCGAACCTAGGATGTAGCCCAACGATCCCCTTCAACGAGATCACGTACATGTATATGCACTGTAACGGAAGAAAGAAGGACCACTACCGGACTCTGAGGGACGTGGAAACTCCCCTCAAGCACGCTAAAGGAGCGGACCCGGTCGAGGTTAATAAATGGAAGTTATTGTTAGAAGAAGTCTGCTAGTCCCAACCTTGTCAGGCGCAGAAAGCTCTGACTACGCAAAGACGCGCTGGACTAGTTTCGGCCCCAGGTTCGAAAGAAGAGTTGGCCGCCGTATTAAGACGATTCTCCGGCCCGGTTCCTCGCAGTCGAACAGTTCCGAGAAAGTTTGCAACCCTCCCAGAGAAGGCGACACGAGCCACAGTCCGGCTTGAGGGCGGCTCCCAACTACTCCAGCTACAAGGGAGGCGCAGTGGGCATGAGGGCACGACGGTCATTATGACTCGCCACCAGTGCGTCGAGCCACGCCGCACCCACTACCTACGTTCCGCCGCCTGCACAGTACCGAGGGTTGCGACATGCCGCCTCGCGCACAGACAGGCGTCACTACGGAACCACCTGCGTTCCTTGACGTACAGAGTCCGACCTCCCCTTCATCTTGCCTTAGACAAGTGTGGTGACTGTCCTATACCCGTTCGCTAGCCTTTGCCCTCACATCACCGTCCTTGGCGGCAACACACAGTCAACCACCTAGGTGCAAGGGTTCAGCCTACGTGGCCCCTTTTGCCACCCGGCTGCCCCAATACCCCGCGGAGCCGAAGCTTCTGCACTTGAGGTCTCAAAGGACAACCAAGGCCAACCCCCTAGATTCGAGAACCGGCCCAAAGGGGGGGGGGAACTACCCGAGGAGTGTGGGTCGTCGACCTTGACCCAGCCCTCAGCGAAACCGGCTAATCGGACACCGCTTTACCACCCGCTCACTACGATGAGGTAGGGATTTGTCAGCCACCGGTCCCCGTCGTGTCGACGCTACTGCGCATAATGCCGGGCTCCCGGTCATCTTCGCAACTCAGTGGGCCGATTCAGGACCACCCGGAGGGGCGGAGCGGGATCATTACAGGTAAATGATCCAAAGATGGTAATAAAAGCAGCTACCCGTTGCGCCTTGAGTGTCATTGGGATTTGCCAATAGCCTTTAGTGAGATCGAGTACCGTTATGAATTTAGTCGCAGCTACTCTCTCGACCAGCTCTTCGATATTCGGTAACGGAAATATTTATGGTTTAGTTATCGCATTCAGCTTACGGTAGTCGATACAGGGTCTCGGATCACGCCCTGGTGATTCCACCAATATGTGGCGAGGCAAAATCGGACTCGCCCTCGATAATGACCCCAATTCTAACATCCGTTTAATTTCTGCTTTTAAGATTTCTGTTTTTCTTGGAGAGGTACGGAAAGGTCGTAGGCGAACTAGGGTGTCGCTAGTTAACTCAATGTCGTAAATTATCATATCGGTTTTTCCCGGGTCATTCGAAAATATACTCCGATTTTCCCTAATAGTTCGGATAATTCTAATAATTGCTCAGGCGAGCACAATTTTCTCAAATCGCTTGCGGTAACTATGTTTTGAAAATCATACTCTTCCGGACTCGTATTTATCGGGGGAATTTCGAATTCGTCCTCATTCACATTACTCGTGACGCTTTCTTCGATGATTAAATTCCTCGCCTGCTCTCTCTGTAAGTAAGGCTTAAGTAGATTTACGTGATATATCTGTGATTGGGCCCTTCTACCGGAGACGTTAACTACATAATTGGTCTCCGAAATTTGCTTCTCTATAGTTCCCGGCACAATCCAGTTCACGGATGACTCGTTAGGTTTTGTCAGGGCTAAAACTAACACTTTGTCACCAGTTTTGAATTTCCGTTCAACCGCGTCTCTATCGTAACATCGTTTACGGTCATCTCGCGCCAAACTCATTTTCTCTACGACCAATTCTTGACATCTCTTCATACGATTAATTAAATCGAAGACGTATTCGGTCACTAAATTCTCGTCTTCATCCTCATTTCTCTACTTCTCATATAACAAGGCTTCTGGGGTCCTCAATTTTTTTCTGTGAACGAGTTCCGAGGGGCTGAAACCCGTCGACTCATGCGTAACAGTAAGCAACGCAAGTAACGCATATGCTAGAGTTTTCTCCCAAGAATTTCCTGACTCAATACACAAAACCTTCAATAATCTTTTTACAGTTTGATGCCATCTCTCCATGGGTTGGCTTTGTGGTCAGTGTACACTAGAATGGACCACTTTGACTATTTTACCACGTCGACCGAATTTTAAGAAAAATTCGGTCTTTAAATCGCTAACGAAAGAGCGGCCAAGGTCACACTGTACTTCTCTGGGGAGTCCTAGCCGGCTGAAAACCAACATTAGCGCATCAATCACCGTTACTGAGCGAATGTCCTTTATAGATACAACTTCTGGGTATTTCGAAGAAGTACACAGGGCTGTGAGCATAAATTTATTTCCGTTTTTGGGGAGGGGCAAGAGAGCTACCGTGTCGACCGAGACTCTCGTGAAAATGGTAGTGACAAAAAGTACAAGTTCTAACGGGGCCTTCTTTTGAACGCTTGACTTACATACTCCCTGACAAGGATCACAAGAACCTTCGGAATTTTCGATCACTTTTATTACTTTAGGCCAAAAGTAGTGTCTTAAAATATTATCTTTAGTTTTAGTAACCCCGAGATGACCTCCTATTTCCTCGTGACACAAAGCTGATAAGTTGCGTCGATATTCTAAACGAAGAACAATTTGTTCCCGTTCCGTCCCATGGTGATCCTTCGTTTTCCTAACAAGAATCTCGTTTCTGATCTCAAAATTCGACTTTTTTGCTTCTGCTCTTTCTCTAATCCACTCTAAAGTACTATCTCTTTTCTGAGAAGCAGGCAGCATTCAATATTTCTCTGATCAGCTTAGCTAATCTAGCACTCGACACTCTTTCTTCGAGACAAGGGAGAGAATCAGCTCCTCGTCTTACCCCTCTACATTGGGGTGCTCCCCCGTGCAGTTTTCTGCCTCTGTGGGCACGTGCTCCCCTCTTTCCCTTTCACTCCCTGAATTGCTGTCAGCTGTCAGGACGGCTTCGGTTTTAGCTTTTGAATCGATCGCATATGTCACGCTTGTTGCCTCGTTAAGACCGCGTTGAACAAATGGAGTCTTAATTTTATTCTATCAATTAATACTTGGGTTCTGTTTCCCAATAAATAGTGAGACATTTCCGAATTGCCTCCAACAACTGCGGATTTGGTTGAAAGGTCACCTACGTTAGTTAAATTATGTTGTATGTCTACGAGGGGCAGACATCTTAGTTCGTTATCAAGGGGTTGCTTGACCCACACTACTTCTCCCGTATATTGTTCCTTGGTTACGTCATTAGCACTAATAAGTCTAACGAACTGCCTGTATCCCTAAATAACTTCATTTTTTCCCATTTACAATCCCTTGGCTTAAATAGGGTTTGAATATCTCATCTAATTCGTCCAAGTCTGCCAGTTGATGCGCGCTTTCGGATTTATCATTTTTCCTTTTTAGATCTGGGCAGGAGTATCGGATATGGTTGGGGCTGTTACAAATAAAACAGGGCATACCTTTTCTCCTGTCAAAAATTTCGTCCCTATTTTTTTGTTCATCTCTATCACGCCAGTTTCTTTTTACTTCAAGCCTTTTGTGTTCCACTTCCGGTTTCTCTGTAAATCTACTCCTTTCAAACGGTTTCCCATTTTTTGGGTTTTTAGGGTGGGGTTGTTTTCTCCCTGTTTTCCTAACCACCTCATAATGATCAAGTTTTTGGGTCAGATCCAATTGCGTAATTATTGTACTACAAGGGTCAATAAAATGCTGTCTAATTCCAGATGGCACCTTTCTTTTCATCTGGTCAGTTAATAATTTATCAGGTCCCTAAGTTGACTAAATTCGGACACCGGAATACCGCTTAACCATTGATAGAAATAATTCGCAATTTCCTACGGAAAATCTTTCCAATTTTTTTTCTTCGGCCCATTGTTTAGTTACGAATTTGATTCTAAAGTCTTCCGTGCTAATTTTAAATCTTTCGAGTAATTTACCAGTTACAAAATCAAAATTTTCTGTCAATTCCATCGGTAGCAAGCCTAAAAGATTCATCACCCACTGTGTTTATCTAATTGCGCTTTTACCGCCTGTCTCTCAAATAAGTTGAGATATACGGAAATCTCATATTTTTTCATTTCAAATTTAGGTAACACGTTTTTTAACAGAAGCTTAGGTTCCCTTTCTATTTGACTAGATGTTAACGTTAGAGAGTCGTTTTCCCGGTCAGCCCTAATTCTCGCGAGCTCATGTTCCCTGTCAATTTTATCTTTTTCCAACCTCGATCTTTCAATACAGTCTTCTTCAATCAACTTTAATTGGTTTAGCGTTATTGTCTCATCATAATCGGATGCATCCATTATCTTTTTAACCAATTTAGGAATTGTGTCATTTGACAAAACCTCTACTTCAAATTCTATCGCAAGGGTTTACAGATCGCATTGTCGAAATCCGGATGAACCTGCTGTAATACCTTCTCAACGCTGATCCAATTAAAGATTTTTTTGGTAGCTATTGGAACAATCCGAAGAAACAAATCTTTGCCTCTAACAGAATTTTTATTGTATAAACAAGTAAAATTCTATATGGAAGTAAAAATATGGCATTACAGCATTTTGAATTAAAATGAATAAAATTTAAAGGTCGTCAGCATGATGATTAAGTTTGAAAAAGAAAGTTCGGACACAATTTTTAAGGTTCATATAATACTTCAGCGATGATAGTCAAATTGAATATCGAAGAGAAATCGGGTAATGTCTCTATAAGTCTTTTTAACACCAATTAACGGCTTCTTGCCGGTATAGCGTACAATTCCATAGGCACTTGGCGCGCCCTTACCCTATCGGATAACTTTTCCTTGATACTTGGAGTATCTCCAGTAGAGGTATGACACCTCTCCGGCGTCTATTTCCGCTGCTGAGAAACTTGGCGTTTGACTCTCTCCTCAAGAGAGAAACAACCCTTCTGGCTTCTTTTTCCGAACTGATTGTCCAACTCAAAATTATCTCGCTCAGGATTTTCACAGGGGGAGGGATCTGGTCATAAGAGGGGCACGCTAGGGCCACTCATCGTCTAAGAACCTCTGGGAAACAGCCTCCCCATTCAAATTTAGTCTGTTATTGGTTTTTCCAAAACAGTGGACATAAGTCGTGTTATATTCGCTTTCCCACGGAGATACTATTTTCTCACGGTACCGATAAGTATTAGAGCAAACAATTTCGTCTTGGGAGATCTAGGCTATCCATCACTGTTTCAGTGCTTCCCTTGACTCACAAAAGAATTTCGGCATTTCACACCACTTCAAAATAACACTGACGTGAGAAAATATGCAAGAAATAGTCTTTCTGAAATCTTCTCACGGGAAAATTTGGACCACACATATAAACACATGAATGACGAAAATCAATTCTTTACAACACCCCCCCCCCTTTTGATGATTCCTTCGCGTGAAACACGAAGAATCACTAAACAGCAGGTTAGGAATTGCAAGCTCAAATACATCAGAGTGGCAAAAAAAAAACATACATGTATAAATTAACACTACTTTCATTTTCTTTTTGCGCGCTCTGATATGAAACATAAACAAACACTTAAATAAAACAAAGTGAGATAAAAAAATAAAAATAATAACTTAAAATAATTATATACAAATGTTTATCAAAGAATCTTATTCTACTCGACTCAGGCAATCAATATGGGGGATGTCTCTAACAGGCCAATGAGAGATCGCGTAATTATAAGGTTGCAGAGCCAAAGACCACCTTAATAATCTGGGGTTGTTTCCAGAATTTCTTTTTAGGAATACTGAGGTATTGGGAACCGTTTGGATTGAAAAGTTTTGACCATCAATATAATGCCTTAATTTTTTTATCGCGAAAATAATTCCGGCACACTCTCTTTCAGTGGGGCAGAAACATTTTTTACTTTCGGTAAATTTACGGCTTAAGTATATAATGGGGTGTTCTTTAGATCCCTCTCTTTGTGCTAATACAACGCCAATTCCTTTGTCACTTGCGTTGGTTTGCACTATGAATTCTTTTTGCAAATTTGGAGCTTACAGTACTGGTTTTTCAGTAAGTTTTGTTTTCAAAGCCTCAAAGGCTTCACTCATTTCGTCGCTCCATGATATTCGTTCTTTTTTATTCTTCCCTTTTAGCGCTCTCGTCAATGGTTTCACAATTACCGCATAATCTTTTATATATCGGGAATAATACCCAGCCATTCCTAAACATCTGCGAATTTCGGTTTCAGTTTTCGGGGCCGGTAACTCCTTAATCGCTTGTATTTTTGCCTCCGCTGGTCTCCGACGTCCCTCTCCTACTACATGTCCAAGATATTTCCCTGTTTTTTGAGCGAACTTACATTTTACCAATTTGATTTTAAGTTAGCGTTATTAACCCTTTCAAGTACCACTTCTAGATGCCGCATATGGTCTTCCCATCTGTCTGAAAAAATTGCCATATCATCTAGATAGGGTAAACAGAATTCCTCATGCCCTTTCAATACCTTATCCATAAATTTGGAGAACCTATAGGAGGCATTCAAAAGACCGAAAGCCATGACCAAAGGGTAGTAGGAACCGAAGCTTGTAACAAAAGTGGCTAATTTCTGAGCCCTCGGTGTCATTGGAATTTGCCAGTAGCCCTTCGTTAAATCTAAAACAGTTATATATTTAGCGCTGGAAACCTTTTCCACTCGTTTTTCAATATTTGGTAACGGATAAAATTCTACTTTTGTGATGGCATTTAACTTTCTGTAGTCTATACAGGGTCGCGGGTCCTTTCCCGGAACTTCCACCAGTATTATGGGGGAGCTAAATTCTGATTCCCCCTCTACTATGAGATTTAGCTCTAACATTAGCTTAATCTCTTTGCAAAGTATTTCTGTTTGTCTGGGTGATGTTCTATAAGGTCTAGACCTGATGGGTTTTTGCTCTGTCAATTCTATATCGTGCTCGATTAGGTCCGTACGTCCTGGGTCGTTCGAAAAAACTGTCCCAAAATGATCCAATAAATTTTCCAGTTGTCGCAATTGTTCGGAAGTGCATCTAGTTTTTAAATTACTCTCTCTCACAACATCATCGAACTTATAAACTTCGGAATCAGCACTGGGAAAAATTATATCTAAGTCTTGTTTACCCTCAACTTCACTTATCTCTCGCGTCAAAATATTCACTAACTCTACCCGTTTTTTATAGGGCTTTAATAAATTGACGTGATAAATCTGGTATTTCTGTCGCCTTCCTGGAACATTTACAATGTAGTTCGTTTCCGAGATTCGTGATTCAATTTTTCCCGGATCTATCCAACTAACAGGCGTTTTATTCGGTTTACTCGTTGCTAAAACCAGAACTTCGTCTCCCACGTTGAATTTCCTCTCTACTGCTTTTTTGTCAAACCAAAATTTTCTCTTCTCCCGTTCTGCTGTCATGTTTTCAATAGCTAAATCCTGACATCTTTTTAACCTGTTTGTGAGATTAAAAACATACTCCGTAACGAGTTCATTTTCCTCTCTCTCTCCCATTCATTTTTCAAATAATAACGTTTCAGGGGTTCTCAAATTCTGACCATGTATTAATTCAGCTGGGCTGAAACCTGTGGAGTTGTGCGGCACCATCCTTAAAGCTAGTAACGCATAGGGCAAATTCGCTTCCCAATTAGATCCATTTTCGACGCATAACACTTTCAAAAGTCTTTTAACTGTCCTGTGTCAGCGTTCAACACTATTGCTTTCTGGTCGACATACACTCGAATTATCTATCTTAACACCGAACTTTTTAAGAAATGCGGTCGTTAAATCACTTAAAAAACTTCTTCCAAGGTCTGTCTTCATTTTCCTGGGAAATCCTAATCTCTTAAATATCAACATTAGGGCTTCAATAATAGTCTCAGACTTTATATCGGACACCGGTACGGCCTCAGGATATTTCGATGCCAAACAGACCGCCGTAACCATATATTTATTCCCTTTGTTTGATTTTGGTAAGGGGCCAACTAAATCGCATGACAACTTAGAAAATATCTCCTCACTATCGGCACAAGTTTAAGCGGCGCTTTCTTTTTTTCTCCAGCCTTCCCTATCCTTTGACACGGGTAACACGTTTTGAAAAATTCTTCAATTTCTTTGATTACATTTGGCCAAAAAAATAACGTAATACTTTATCCTTAGTTTTTGTTTCCCCTAAGTGAGACGAAATTCCCTCGTGGCACGCGCCTAAAATATCCGCTCGATATTTTACCGGAACAACCAATTGAATTCCCTCATTTCCGCGATTGACCCTCGTGCTTCTTATTATCAAGGAATTTCTTATATCATAATGGGACTTCTTAACTTTTGCCTTTTCTCTGATCTCTTTAAGAGATGGATCTAAATCTTGTTCTGTTTTGAATTCATCCCTTCCTGTTTTGGCTAATTTCTTATATCCGTCTTCTTGCAACAAAGGCAGTAATTCCTTTCCTATGCTGTCTAATTCTAACTGACATTCCAAATTTTCACCCTCTATTTCCGAAGTCACTGTTTCTTTCTTATCGCTTTTGTGGGAATTTTCCCCCTCTTCCTCAGAGCCAATAATTTGTTTGCTTTCCGGATCTAAAGATTGATCAAAATTACTTCTCGTTTGAGCTCGCGTCAATACTGCATTTACCAATTTAGGCTGTTCTTTTCACGCTCTAATAACTTTTGCGTTTCGTTCCCTAACAAATAGTATTTCATATCTGACTCACGACTGGTCACCCCTGCTTTCGTCTCAATCCCCACACCTTTAATCTCTAAAGAAACATCTGCTATAGGCAAACAGTACAGTTTACAGTCTAACGGAGTTTTAATCTATACGTGATCTCCATTCAATTTATCCTGACTGACAAAGTCGTGGGGGACTATGTCCAGGGCTGATCCGCTGTCCCTTAAGGCTGTCGCTTCCTTCCCATTCACTAAGATTTTACTCAGGTAGGGAGAAAAAGATTCCTCGAACGTCGGCTGTCTATTTAAATGGCTGACCCTTGCAATATCTCTTTCTTTCTTTTTAATTTCCGGACAATCCCCTTTATAGTGCCCGCATAATCCGCAACCGTAACATTTGATTACGCGTCTTTTTTCGAATGCTCTCTCCTTTTCTTTGTTTTCACTCCGTTCTCTCCAATTATAGTTTATCTCCGGACTCCTGTTTCTATTCCGCGTATTGCAAAAGTCTTGGATCTTTCAAATCTCTCATCTAAATGGAGTTTCGGGTTCCACGTTTTTTTTGACGGGCGTTTAAATGCTTCGTAAGCATCTAAGAGCTTCACTAATTCTTCAGGATCTTTAATTTCTGCCCAATTGTCTATGAAATGTTCCCGCATTTCTGGAGATGCTCTTCTTTTGATCTGATCAGTAACAAGTAGATTTTTCAGTCCCTCAAAATTCGAAATTTGTAAGCATGAAAGCCAACCTTCCAAAAAACTGTTAAGCTCAAATGTCTTATGTAAACATCTCTAAAATGTAAAAAAAATCATTATGTCTTTCCAAACGGAGTTAGGGTTTCTGGGATGTTGACTAAATTTTTGTCTGTATGTTTCTGCATTCATGCGATAACGCTCTAGCAGTTTCTCTTTCACGTACTGAAAATCACCAATTTTGTGTTCGGGTTCTCTTAAAATTAATTCGACCATTCCCACGGGTAATAGTGATAGCAAGTTCGTCACCAGATCATCTGAATTTAGATTACATTTTTTTGCTTGTCTCTCGAATAAATTTAGAAACAACGAAATGTCTGAATTCTTTTCATCAAAGCGATGCATAATTGTTTTGAGGGGTAACTTATTCGTCCTATCGGAGATGCTACCAGATGCCGTGCTCCTATCATCTGTCTCTTGTGTTACTTTCAACCTAGCTAATTCATGTTCACGTTCTTTCTCTTTCTCCGATTCTTCCCAAAGTCTATCTTTCTCTTCCTTCTCTGCCAATAATTTATTTTCCCTATCTTTTTCTATATGTTTAATTTGGGCTAATGCAAGCTCTTTATCGAATCCATCTGCCGATTCTATCTTTTTTATAATTTTCGGTACTGTATCATTCTCTTCCAAATTGACCTCAAATTCGTGGGCCAACTTTTGTAAATCAGCTTTCCTAAAATATTTTAATTCCGACATTTTTAATGATTAAATTTAAAATTATCTTTACCACAAACATAAAACAATGACACAAAATTTTGCGCTATTCCTACCAAGTGCACTTATACATTTCTGAAATTACACTAATAAAAAAGTATGCATAACAGTAATAATCTGGGAATATCCAATATATGAAAATAAGCAACTTTATCCTATCTTCTAAATTCACCTTGGCATTTAGGTATAAAATACATACGGGATAAATTTTACAAAAAACAAAAAATTTCTAAAAGTACAGTAAATGATTTAAATTGCATAAGTCTTATTCAAGTGTTTTTTTCTTTTAATCACTAGTGGTCTTCTTCTCTGCAGCCACACTTAAAAGATTTTGAATAACTCAAAAAATAAAATTAACTCTCTTATCTCTAAACATGAAATGAATTTGATATTTTTTTCTATAATGATCTCTCATTTACAGTTTCAGCCAAATTTATTTAGTGAGGATTATTTTTTTGTAATACTGCACAATGCTCAGCCTACATTAATTAAAATAATACGTTAACTTAATCTTAACTACAATATTTGTCTACTATATAGGTTTCAGTTAATTCGGAAGTATATCTAATAATACTTTTCATTCCTTTTTCTAAATGCACAACTATCAAAATAATTATGCTATCAAAAATATACAACTCTTTTTTTTACACAAGCTGACTATGGCTACTCGAATTCTACAAACAATAATACAAAAAATTTACGCCACTCTGAATAGTAAAAGATCTTGCCTTCATTTCAAAGGGTTGATGGTTGATGTCACTTTCAGGGTGTCTTATCTTTCTCCACTCCTCAGATAGGGGTCTTTTCCAGATAACTTTGTTTGTCCATGAGGGAATCTCCTTCTTTGGGCACTTTGACATCCAGAATCCACTCTTTTCTTTAGAAACTGTCGTTAATCATTGCCGATTGATCCCACCGCTGCCACCAGTTGTAATACCTTCTCAACGCTGATCCGATTAAAGAGCTTTTTTGGTAGCTATTGGAACAATGCGAAGAAAACAAATCTTTGCCTCTAACAGAATTTTATTGTATAAACAAGTGAAATTCTATATGGAGGTAAAAATATGGCATTACAGCATTTTGAATTAAAATGAATAAAATTTAAAGGTCGTCAGCATGATGATTAAGTTTGAAAAAGAAAGTTCGGACACAATTTTTAAGGTTCATATAATACTTCAGCGATGATAGTCAAATTGAATATCGAAGAGAAATCGGATAATGTCTCTATAAGTCTTTTTAACACCAATTAACGGCTTCTTGCCGGTATAGCGTACAATTCCATAGGCACTTGGCGCGCCCTTACCCTATCGGATAACTTTTCCTTGATACTTGGAGTATCTCCAGTAGAGGTATGACACCTCTCCGGCGTCTATTTCCGCTGCTGAGAAACTTGGCGTTTGACTCTCTCCTCAAGAGAGAAACAACCCTTCTGGCTTCTTTTTCCGAACTGATTGTCCAACTCAAAATTATCTCGCTCAGGATTTTCACAGGGGGAGGGATCTGGTCATAGGAGGGGCACGCTAGGGCCACTCATCGTCTAAGAACCTCTGGGAAACAGCCTCCCCATTCAAATTTAGTCTGTTATTGGTTTTTCCAAAACAGTGGACATAAGTCGTGTTATATTCGCTTTCCCACGGAGATACTATTTTCTCACGGTACCGATAAGTATTAGAGCAAACAATTTCGTCTTGGGAGATCTAGGCTATCCATCACTGTTTCAGTGGTTCCCTTGACTCACAAAAGAATTTCGGCATTTCACACCACTTCAAAATAACACTGACGTGAGAAAATATGCAAGAAATAGTCTTTCTGAAATCTTCTCACTAGAAAATTTGGACCACACATATAAACACATGAATGACGAAAATCAATTCTTTACAACACCCCCCCCCCTTTTGATGATTCCTTCGCGTGAAACACGAAGAATCACTAAACAGCAGGTTAGGAATTGCAAGCTCAAATACATCAGAGTGGCAAAAAAAAAACATACATGTATAAATTAACACTACTTTCATTTTCTTTTTGCGCGCTCTGATATGAAACATAAACAAACACTTAAATAAAACAAAGTGAGATAAAAAAATAAAAATAATAACTTAAAATAATTATATACAAATGTTTATCAAAGAATCTTATTCTACTCGACTCAGGCAATCAATATGGGGGATGTCTCTAACAGGCCAATGAGAGATCGTGTAATTATAAGGTTGCAGAGCCAAAGACCACCTTAATAATCTGGGGTTGTTTCCAGAATTTCTTTTTAGGAATACTGAGGTATTGGGAACCGTTTGGATTGAAAAGTTTTGACCATCAATATAATGCCTTAATTTTTTTATCGCGAAAATAATTCCGGCACACTCTCTTTCAGTGGGGCAGAAACATTTTTTACTTTCGGTAAATTTACGGCTTAAGTATATAATGGGGTGTTCTTTAGATCCCTCTCTTTGTGCTAATACAACGCCAATTCCTTTGTCACTTGCGTTGGTTTGCACTATGAATTCTTTTTGCAAATTTGGAGCTTACAGTACTGGTTTTTCAGTAAGTTTTGTTTTCAAAGCCTCAAAGGCTTCACTCATTTCGTCGCTCCATGATATTCGTTCTTTTTTATTCTTCCCTTTTAGCGCTCTCGTCAATGGTTCCACAATTACCGCATAATCTTTTATATATCGGGAATAATACCCAGTCATTCCTAAACATCTGCGAATTTCGGTTTCAGTTTTCGGGGCCGGTAACTCCTTAATCGCTTGTATTTTTGCCTCCGCTGGTCTCCGACGTCCCTCTCCTACTACATGTCCAAGATATTTCCCTGTTTTTTGAGCGAACTTACATTTTACCAATTTGATTTTAAGTTAGCGTTATTAACCCTTTCAAGTATCACTTCTAGATGCCGCATATGGTCTTCCCATCTGTCTGAAAAAATTGCCATATCATCTAGATAGGGTAAACAGAATTCCTCATGCCCTTTCAATACCTTATCCATAAATTTGGAGAACCTATAGGAGGCATTCAAAAGACCGAAAGCCATGACCAAAGGGTAGTAGGAACCGAAGCTTGTAACAAAAGTGGCTAATTTCTGAGCCCTCGGTGTCATTGGAATTTGCCAGTAGCCCTTCGTTAAATCTAAAACAGTTATATATTTAGCGCTGGAAACCTTTTCCACTCGTTCTTCAATATTTGGTAACGGATAAAATTCTACTTTTGTGATGGCATTTAACTTTCTGTAGTCTATACAGGGTCGCGGGTCCTTTCCCGGAACTTCCACCAGTATTATGGGGGAGCTAAATTCTGATTCCCCCTCTACTATGAGATTTAGCTCTAACATTAGCTTAATCTCTTTGCAAAGTATTTCTGTTTGTCTGGGTGATGTTCTATAAGGTCTAGACCTGATGGGTTTTTGCTCTGTCAATTCTATATCGTGCTCGATTAGGTCCGTACGTCCTGAGTCGTTCGAAAAAACTGTCCCAAAATGATCCAATAAATTTTCCAGTTGTCGCAATTGTTCGGAAGTGCATCTAGTTTTTAAATTACTCTCTCTCACAACATCATCGAACTTATAAACTTCGGAATCAGCACTGGGAAAAATTATATCTAAGTCTTGTTTACCCTCAACTTCACTTATCTCTCGCGTCAAAATATTCACTAACTCTACCCGTTTTTTATAGGGCTTTAATAAATTGACGTGATAAATCTGGTATTTCTGTCGCCTTCCTGGAACATTTACAATGTAGTTCGTTTCCGAGATTCGTGATTCAATTTTTCCCGGATCTATCCAACTAACAGGCGTTTTATTCGGTTTACTCGTTGCTAAAACCAGAACTTCGTCTCCCACGTTGAATTTCCTCTCTACTGCTTTTTTGTCAAACCAAAATTTTCTCTTCTCCCGTTCTGCTGTCATGTTTTCAATAGCTAAATCCTGACATCTTTTTAACCTGTTTGTGAGATTAAAAACATACTCCGTAACGAGTTCATTTTCCTCTCTCTCTCCCATTCATTTTTCAAATAATAACGTTTCAGGGGTTCTCAAATTCTGACCATGTATTAATTCAGCTGGGCTGAAACCTGTGGAGTTGTGCGGCACCATCCTTAAAGCTAGTAACGCATAGGGCAAATTCGCTTCCCAATTAGATCCATTTTCGACGCATAACACTTTCAAAAGTCTTTTAACTGTCCTGTGCCAGCGTTCAACACTATTGCTTTCTGGTCGACATACACTCGAATTACCTATCTTAACACCGAACTTTTTAAGAAATGCGGTCGTTAAATCACTTAAAAAACTTCTTCCAAGGTCTGTCTTCATTTTCCTGGGAAATCCTAATCTGTTAAATATCAACATTAGGGCTTCAATAATAGTCTCAGACTTTATATCGGACACCGGTACGGCCTCAGGATATTTCGATGCCAAACAGACCGCCGTAACCATATATTTATTCCCTTTGTTTGATTTTGGTAAGGGGCCAACTAAATCGCATGACAACTTAGAAAATATCTCCTCACTATCGGCACAAGTTTAAGCGGCGCTTTCTTTTTTTCTCCAGCCTTCCCTATCCTTTGACACGGGTAACACGTTTTGAAAAATTCTTCAATTTCTTTGATTACATTTGGCCAAAAAAATAACGTAATACTTTATCCTTAGTTTTTGTTTCCCCTAAGTGAGACGAAATTCCCTCGTGGCACGCGCCTAAAATATCCGCTCGATATTTTACCGGAACAACCAATTGAATTCCCTCATTTCCGCGATTGACCCTCGTGCTTCTTATTATCAAGGAATTTCTTATATCATAATGGGACTTCTTAACTTTTGCCTTTTCTCTGATCTCTTTAAGAGATGGATCTAAATCTTGTTCTGTTTTGAATTCATCCCTTCCTGTTTTGGCTAATTTCTTATATCCGTCTTCTTGCAACAAAGGCAGTAATTCCTTTCCTATGCTGTCTAATTCTAACTGACATTCCAAATTTTCACCCTCTATTTCCGAAGTCACTGTTTCTTTCTTATCGCTTTTGTGGGAATTTTCCCCCTCTTCCTCAGAGCCAATAATTTGTTTGCTTTCCGGATCTAAAGATTGATCAAAATTACTTCTCGTTTGAGCTCGCGTCAATACTGCATTTACCAATTTAGGCTGTTCTTTTCACGCTCTAATAACTTTTGCGTTTCGTTCCCTAACAAATAGTATTTCATATCTGACTCACGACTGGTCACCCCTGCTTTCGTCTCAATCCCCACACCTTTAATCTCTAAAGAAACATCTGCTATAGGCAAACAGTACAGTTTACAGTCTAACGGAGTTTTAATCTATACGTGATCTCCATTCAATTTATCCTGACTGACAAAGTCGTGGGGGACTATGTCCAGGGCTGATCCGCTGTCCCTTAAGGCTGTCGCTTCCTTCCCATTCACTAAGATTTTACTCAGGTAGGGAGAAAAAGATTCCTCGAACGTCGGCTGTCTATTTAAATGGCTGACCCTTGCAATATCTCTTTCTTTCTTTTTAATTTCCGGACAATCCCCTTTATAGTGCCCGCATAATCCGCAACCGTAACATTTGATTACGCGTCTTTTTTCGAATGCTCTCTCCTTTTCTTTGTTTTCACTCCGTTCTCTCCAATTATAGTTTATCTCCGGACTCCTGTTTCTATTCCGCGTATTGCAAAAGTCTTGGATCTTTCAAATCTCTCATCTAAATGGAGTTTCGGGTTCCACGTTTTTTTTGACGGGCGTTTAAATGCTTCGTAAGCATCTAAGAGCTTCACTAATTCTTCAGGATCTTTAATTTCTGCCCAATTGTCTATGAAATGTTCCCGCATTTCTGGAGATGCTCTTCTTTTGATCTGATCAGTAACAAGTAGATTTTTCAGTCCCTCAAAATTCGAAATTTGTAAGCATGAAAGCCAACCTTCCAAAAAACTGTTAAGCTCAAATGTCTTATGTAAACATCTCTAAAATGTAAAAAAAATCATTATGTCTTTCCAAACGGAGTTAGGGTTTCTGGGATGTTGACTAAATTTTTGTCTGTATGTTTCTGCATTCATGCGATAACGCTCTAGCAGTTTCTCTTTCACGTACTGAAAATCACCAATTTTGTGTTCGGGTTCTCTTAAAATTAATTCGACCATTCCCACGGGTAATAGTGATAGCAAGTTCGTCACCAGATCATCTGAATTTAGATTACATTTTTTTGCTTGTCTCTCGAATAAATTTAGAAACAACGAAATGTCTGAATTCTTTTCATCAAAGCGATGCATAATTGTTTTGAGGGGTAACTTATTCGTCCTATCGGAGATGCTACCAGATGCCGTGCTCCTATCATCTGTCTCTTGTGTTACTTTCAACCTAGCTAATTCATGTTCACGTTCTTTCTCTTTCTCCGATTCTTCCCAAAGTCTATCTTTCTCTTCCTTCTCTGCCAATAATTTATTTTCCCTATCTTTTTCTATATGTTTAATTTGGGCTAATGCAAGCTCTTTATCGAATCCATCTGCCGATTCTATCTTTTTTATAATTTTCGGTACTGTATCATTCTCTTCCAAATTGACCTCAAATTCGTGGGCCAACTTTTGTAAATCAGCTTTCCTAAAATATTTTAATTCCGACATTTTTAATGATTAAATTTAAAATTATCTTTACCACAAACATAAAACAATGACACAAAATTTTGCGCTATTCCTACCAAGTGCACTTATACATTTCTGAAATTACACTAATAAAAAAGTATGCATAACAATAATAATCTGGGAATATCCAATATATGAAAATAAGCAACTTTATCCTATCTTCTAAATTCACCTTGGCATTTAGGTATAAAATACATACGGGATAAATTTTACAAAAAACAAAAAATTTCTAAAAGTACAGTAAATGATTTAAATTGCATAAGTCTTATTCAAGTGTTTTTTTCTTTTAATCACTAGTGGTCTTCTTCTCTGCAGCCACACTTAAAAGATTTTGAATAACTCAAAAAATAAAATTAACTCTCTTATCTCTAAACATGAAATGAATTTGATATTTTTTTCTATAATGATCTCTCATTTACAGTTTCAGCCAAATTTATTTAGTGAGGATTATTTTTTTGTAATACTGCACAATGCTCAGCCTACATTAATTAAAATAATACGTTAACTTAATCTTAACTACAATATTTGTCTACTATATAGGTTTCAGTTAATTCGGAAGTATATCTAATAATACTTTTCATTCCTTTTTCTAAATGCACAAATATCAAAATAATTATGCTATCAAAAATATACAACTCTTTTTTTTACACAAGCTGACTATGGCTACTCGAATTCTACAAACAATAATACAAAAAATTTACGCCACTCTGAATAGTAAAAGATCTTGCCTTCATTTCAAAGGGTTGATGGTTGATGTCACTTTCAGGGTGTCTTATCTTTCTCCACTCCTCAGATAGGGGTCTTTTCCAGATAACTTTGTTTGTCCATGAGGGAATCTCCTTCTTTGGGCACTTTGACATCCAGAATCCACTCTTTTCTTTAGAAACTGTCGTTAATCATTGCCGATTGATCCCACCGCTGCCACCAGTTGTAATACCTTCTCAACGCTGATCCGATTAAAGAGCTTTTTTGGTAGCTATTGGAACAATGCGAAGAAAACAAATCTTTGCCTCTAACAGAATTTTATTGTATAAACAAGTGAAATTCTATATGGAGGTAAAAATATGGCATTACAGCATTTTGAATTAAAATGAATAAAATTTAAAGGTCGTCAGCATGATGATTAAGTTTGAAAAAGAAAGTTCGGACACAATTTTTAAGGTTCATATAATACTTCAGCGATGATAGTCAAATTGAATATCGAAGAGAAATCGGGTAATGTCTCTATAAGTCTTTTTAACACCAATTAACGGCTTCTTGCCGGTATAGCGTACAATTCCATAGGCACTTGGCGCGCCCTTACCCTATCGGATAACTTTTCCTTGATACTTGGAGTATCTCCAGTAGAGGTATGACACCTCTCCGGCGTCTATTTCCGCTGCTGAGAAACTTGGCGTTTGACTCTCTCCTCAAGAGAGAAACAACCCTTCTGGCTTCTTTTTCCGAACTGATTGTCCAACTCAAAATTATCTCGCTCAGGATTTTCACAGGGGGAGGGATCTGGTCATAGGAGGGGCACGCTAGGGCCACTCATCGTCTAAGAACCTCTGGGAAACAGCCTCCCCATTCAAATTTAGTCTGTTATTGGTTTTTCCAAAACAGTGGACATAAGTCGTGTTATATTCGCTTTCCCACGGAGATACTATTTTCTCACGGTACCGATAAGTATTAGAGCAAACAATTTCGTCTTGGGAGATCTAGGCTATCCATCACTGTTTCAGTGCTTCCCTTGACTCACAAAAGAATTTCGGCATTTCACACCACTTCAAAATAACACTGACGTGAGAAAATATGCAAGAAATAGTCTTTCTGAAATCTTCTCACGGGAAAATTTGGACCACACATATAAACACATGAATGACGAAAATCAATTCTTTACAACACCCCCCCCCCTTTTGATGATTCCTTCGCTTGAAACACGAAGAATCACTAAACAGCAGGTTAGGAATTGCAAGCTCAAATACATCAGAGTGGCAAAAAAAAAACATACATGTATAAATTAACACTACTTTCATTTTCTTTTTGCGCGCTCTGATATGAAACATAAACAAACACTTAAATAAAACAAAGTGAGATAAAAAAATAAAAATAATAACTTAAAATAATTATATACAAATGTTTATCAAAGAATCTTATTCTACTCGACTCAGGCAATCAATATGGGGGATGTCTCTAACAGGCGAATGAGAGATCGCGTAATTATAAGGTTGCAGAGCCAAAGACCACCTTAATAATCTGGGGTTGTTTCCAGAATTTCTTTTTAGGAATACTGAGGTATTGGGAACCGTTTGGATTGAAAAGTTTTGACCATCAATATAATGCCTTAATTTTTTTATCGCGAAAATAATTCCGGCACACTCTCTTTCAGTGGGGCAGAAACATTTTTTACTTTCGGTAAATTTACGGCTTAAGTATATAATGGGGTGTTCTTTAGATCCCTCTCTTTGTGCTAATACAACGCCAATTCCTTTGTCACTTGCGTTGGTTTGCACTATGAATTCTTTTTGCAAATTTGGAGCTTACAGTACTGGTTTTTCAGTAAGTTTTGTTTTCAAAGCCTCAAAGGCTTCACTCATTTCGTCGCTCCATGATATTCGTTCTTTTTTATTCTTCCCTTTTAGCGCTCTCGTCAATGGTTCCACAATTACCGCATAATCTTTTATATATCGGGAATAATACCCAGCCATTCCTAAACATCTGCGAATTTCGGTTTCAGTTTTCGGGGCCGGTAACTCCTTAATCGCTTGTATTTTTGCCTCCGCTGGTCTCCGACGTCCCTCTCCTACTACATGTCCAAGATATTTCCCTGTTTTTTGAGCGAACTTACATTTTACCAATTTGATTTTAAGTTAGCGTTATTAACCCTTTCAAGTACCACTTCTAGATGCCGCATATGGTCTTCCCATCTGTCTGAAAAAATTGCCATATCATCTAGATAGGGTAAACAGAATTCCTCATGCCCTCTCAATACCTTATCCATAAATTTGGAGAACCTATAGGAGGCATTCAAAAGACCGAAAGCCATGACCAAAGGGTAGTAGGAACCGAAGCTTGTAACAAAAGTGGCTAATTTCTGAGCCCTCGGTGTCATTGGAATTTGCCAGTAGCCCTTCGTTAAATCTAAAACAGTTATATATTTAGCGCTGGAAACCTTTTCCACTCGTTCTTCAATATTTGGTAACGGATAAAATTCTACTTTTGTGATGGCATTTAACTTTCTGTAGTCTATACAGGGTCGCGGGTCCTTTCCCGGAACTTCCACCAGTATTATGGGGGAGCTAAATTCTGATTCCCCCTCTACTATGAGATTTAGCTCTAACATTAGCTTAATCTCTTTGCAAAGTATTTCTGTTTGTCTGGGTGATGTTCTATAAGGTCTAGACCTGATGGGTTTTTGCTCTGTCAATTCTATATCGTGCTCGATTAGGTCCGTACGTCCTGGGTCGTTCGAAAAAACTGTCCCAAAATGATCCAATAAATTTTCCAGTTGTCGCAATTGTTCGGAAGTGCATCTAGTTTTTAAATTACTCTCTCTCACAACATCATCGAACTTATAAACTTCGGAATCAGCACTGGGAAAAATTATATCTAAGTCTTGTTTACCCTCAACTTCACTTATATCTCGCGTCAAAATATTCACTAACTCTACCCGTTTTTTATAGGGCTTTAATAAATTGACGTGATAAATCTGGTATTTCTGTCGCCTTCCTGGAACATTTACAATGTAGTTCGTTTCCGAGATTCGTGATTCAATTTTTCCCGGATCTATCCAACTAACAGGCATTTTATTCGGTTTACTCGTTGCTAAAACCAGAACTTCGTCTCCCACGTTGATTTTCCTCTCTCCTTTTCACAGGGGGAGGGATCTGGTCATAAGAGGGGCACGCTAGGGCCACTCATCGTCTAAGAACCTCTGGGAAACAGCCTCCCCATTCAAATTTAGTCTGTTATTGGTTTTTCCAAAACAGTGGACATAAGTCGTGTTATATTCGCTTTCCCACGGAGATACTATTTTCTCACGGTACCGATAAGTATTAGAGCAAACAATTTCGTCTTGGGAGATCTAGGCTATCCATCACTGTTTCAGTGCTTCCCTTGACTCACAAAAGAATTTCGGCATTTCATACCACTTCAAAATAACACTGACGTGAGAAAATATGCAAGAAATAGTCTTTCTGAAATCTTCTCACGGGAAAATTTGGACCACACATATAAACACATGAATGACGAAAATCAATTCTTTACAGCACCCCCCCCCCCCTTTTGATGATTCCTTCGCGTGAAACACGAAGAATCACTAAACAGCAGGTTAGGAATTGCAAGCTCAAATACATCAGAGTGGCAAAAAAAACATACATGTATAAATTAACACTACTTTCATTTTCTTTTTGCGCGCTCTGATATGAAACATAAACAAACACTTAAATAAAACAAAGTGAGATAAAAAAATAAAAATAATAACTTAAAATAATTATATACAAATGTTTATCAAAGAATCTTATTCTACTCGACTCAGGCAATCAATATGGGGGATGTCTCTAACAGGCCAATGAGAGATCGCGTAATTATAAGGTTGCAGAGCCAAAGACCACCTTAATAATCTGGGGTTGTTTCCAGAATTTCTTTTTAGGAATACTGAGGTATTGGGAACCGTTTGGATTGAAAAGTTTTGACCATCAATATAATGCCTTAATTTTTTTATCGCGAAAATAATTCCGGCACACTCTCTTTCAGTGGGGCAGAAACATTTTTTACTTTCGGTAAATTTACGGCTTAAGTATATAATGGGGTGTTCTTTAGATCCCTCTCTTTGTGCTAATACAACGCCAATTCCTTTGTCACTTGCGTTGGTTTGCACTATGAATTCTTTTTGCAAATTTGGAGCTTACAGTACTGGTTTTTCAGTAAGTTTTGTTTTCAAAGCCTCAAAGGCTTCACTCATTTCGTCGCTCCATGATATTCGTTCTTTTTTATTCTTCCCTTTTAGCGCTCTCGTCAATGGTTCCACAATTACCGCATAATCTTTTATATATCGGGAATAATACCCAGCCATTCCTAAACATCTGCGAATTTCGGTTTCAGTTTTCGGGGCCGGTAACTCCTTAATCGCTTGTATTTTTGCCTCCGCTGGTCTCCGACGTCCCTCTCCTACTACATGTCCAAGATATTTCACTGTTTTTTGAGCGAACTTACATTTTACCAATTTGATTTTAAGTTAGCGTTATTAACCCTTTCAAGTACCACTTCTAGATGCCGCATATGGTCTTCCCATCTGTCTGAAAAAATTGCCATATCATCTAGATAGGGTAAACAGAATTCCTCATGCCCTCTCAATACCTTATCCATAAATTTGGAGAACCTATAGGAGGCATTCAAAAGACCGAAAGCCATGACCAAAGGGTAGTAGGAACCGAAGCTTGTAACAAAAGTGGCTAATTTCTGAGCCCTCGGTGTCATTGGAATTTGCCAGTAGCCCTTCGTTAAATCTAAAACAGTTATATATTTAGCGCTGGAAACCTTTTCCACTCGTTCTTCAATATTTGGTAACGGATAAAATTCTACTTTTGTGATGGCATTTAACTTTCTGTAGTCTATACAGGGTCGCGGGTCCTTTCCCGGAACTTCCACCAGTATTATGGGGGAGCTAAATTCTGATTCCCCCTCTACTATGAGATTTAGCTCTAACATTAGCTTAATCTCTTTGCAAAGTATTTCTGTTTGTCTGGGTGATGTTCTATAAGGTCTAGACCTGATGGGTTTTTGCTCTGTCAATTCTATATCGTGCTCGATTAGGTCCGTACGTCCTGGGTCGTTCGAAAAAACTGTCCCAAAATGATCCAATAAATTTTCCAGTTGTCGCAATTGTTCGGAAGTGCATCTAGTTTTTAAATTACTCTCTCTCACAACATCATCGAACTTATAAACTTCGGAATCAGCACTGGGAAAAATTATATCTAAGTCTTGTTTACCCTCAACTTCACTTATCTCTCGCGTCAAAATATTCACTAACTCTACCCGTTTTTTATAGGGCTTTAATAAATTGACGTGATAAATCTGGTATTTCTGTCGCCTTCCTGGAACATTTACAATGTAGTTCGTTTCCGAGATTCGTGATTCAATTTTTCCCGGATCTATCCAACTAACAGGCATTTTATTCGGTTTACTCGTTGCTAAAACCAGAACTTCGTCTCCCACGTTGAATTTCCTCTCTACTGCTTTTTTGTCAAACCAAAATTTTCTCTTCTCCCGTTCTGCTGTCATGTTTTCAATAGCTAAATCCTGACATCTTTTTAACCTGTTTGTGAGATTAAAAACATACTCCGTAACGAGTTCATTTTCCTCTCTCTCTCCCATTCATTTTTCAAATAATAACGTTTCAGGGGTTCTCAAATTCTGACCATGTATTAATTCAGCTGGGCTGAAACCTGTGGAGTTGTGCGGCACCATCCTTAAAGCTAGTAACGCATAGGGCAAATTCGCTTCCCAATTAGATCCATTTTCGACGCATAACACTTTCAAAAGTCTTTTAACTGTCCTGTGCCAGCGTTCAACACTATTGCTTTCTGGTCGACATACACTCGAATTACCTATCTTAACACCGAACTTTTTAAGAAATGCGGTCGTTAAATCACTTAAAAAACTTCTTCCAAGGTCTGTCTTCATTTTCCTGGGAAATCCTAATCTGTTAAATATCAACATTAGGGCTTCAATAATAGTCTCAGACTTTATATCGGACACCGGTACGGCCTCAGGATATTTCGATGCCAAACAGACCGCCGTAACCATATATTTATTCCCTTTGTTTGATTTTGGTAAGGGGCCAACTAAATCGCATGACAACTTAGAAAATATCTCCTCACTATCGGCACAAGTTTAAGCGGCGCTTTCTTTTTTTCTCCAGCCTTCCCTATCCTTTGACACGGGTAACACGTTTTGAAAAATTCTTCAATTTCTTTGATTACATTTGGCCAAAAAAATAACGTAATACTTTATCCTTAGTTTTTGTTTCCCCTAAGTGAGACGAAATTCCCTCGTGGCACGCGCCTAAAATATCCGCTCGATATTTTACCGGAACAACCAATTGAATTCCCTCATTTCCGCGATTGACCCTCGTGCTTCTTATTATCAAGGAATTTCTTATATCATAATGGGACTTCTTAACTTTTGCCTTTTCTCTGATCTCTTTAAGAGATGGATCTAAATCTTGTTCTGTTTTGAATTCATCCCTTCCTGTTTTGGCTAATTTCTTATATCCGTCTTCTTGCAACAAAGGCAGTAATTCCTTTCCTATGCTGTCTAATTCTAACTGACATTCCAAATTTTCTCCCTCTATTTCCGAAGTCACTGTTTCTTTCTTATCGCTTTTGTGGAAATTTTCCCCCTCTTCCTCAGAGCCAATAATTTGTTTGCTTTCCGGATCTAAAGATTGATCAAAATTACTTCTCGTTTGAGCTCGCGTCAATACTGCATTTACCAATTTAGGCTGTTCTTTTCACGCTCTAATAACTTTTGCGTTTCGTTCCCTAACAAATAGTATTTCATATCTGACTCACGACTGGTCACCCCTGCTTTCGTCTCAATCCCCACACCTTTAATCTCTAAAGAAACATCTGCTATAGGCAAACAGTACAGTTTACAGTCTAACGGAGTTTTAATCTATACGTGATCTCCATTCAATTTATCCTGACTGACAAAGTCGTGGGGGACTATGTCCAGGGCTGATCCGCTGTCCCTTAAGGCTGTCGCTTCCTTCCCATTCACAAAGATTTTACTCAGGTAGGGAGAAAAAGATTCCTCGAACGTCGGCTGTCTATTTAAATGGCTGACCCTTGCAATATCTCTTTCTTTCTTTTTAATTTCCGGACAATCCCCTTTATAGTGCCCGCATAATCCGTAACCGTAACATTTGATTACGCGTTTTTTTTCGAATGCTCTCTCCTTTTCTTTGTTTTCACTCCGTTCTCTCCAATTATAGTTTATCTCCGGACTCCTGTTTCTATTCCGCGTATTGCAAAAGTCTTGGATCTTTCAAATCTCTCATCTAAATGGAGTTTCGAGTTCCACGTTTTTTTTGACGGGCGTTTAAATGCTTCGTAAGCATCTAAGAGCTTCACTAATTCTTCAGGATCTTTAATTTCTGCCCAATTGTCTATGAAATGTTCCCGCATTTCTGGAGATGCTCTTCTTTTGATCTGATCAGTAACAAGTAGATTTTTCAGTCCCTCAAAATTCGAAATTTGTAAGCATGAAAGCCAACTTTCCAAAAAACTGTTAAGCTCAAATGTCTTATGTAAACATCTCTAAAATGTAAAAAAAATCATTATGTCTTTCCAAACGGAGTTAGGGTTTCTGGGATGTTGACTAAATTTTTGTCTGTATGTTTCTGCATTCATGCGATAACGCTCTAGCAGTTTCTCTTTCACGTACTGAAAATCACCAATTTTGTGTTCGGGTTCTCTTAAAATTAATTCGACCATTCCCACGGGTAATAGTGATAGCAAGTTCGTCACCAGATCATCTGAATTTAGATTACATTTTTTTGCTTGTCTCTCGAATAAATTTAGAAACAACGAAATGTCTGAATTCTTTTCATCAAAGCGATGCATAATTGTTTTGAGGGGTAACTTATTCGTCCTATCGGAGATGCTACCAGATGCCGTGCTCCTATCATCTGTCTCTTGTGTTACTTTCAACCTAGCTAATTCATGTTCACGTTCTTTCTCTTTCTCCGATTCTTCCCAAAGTCTATCTTTCTCTTCCTTCTCTGCCAATAATTTATTTTCCCTATCTTTTTCTATATGTTTAATTTGGGCTAATGCAAGCTCTTTATCGAATCCATCTGCCGATTCTATCTTTTTTATAATTTTCGGTACTGTATCATTCTCTTCCAAATTGACCTCAAATTCGTGGGCCAACTTTTGTAAATCAGCTTTCCTAAAATATTTTAATTCCGACATTTTTAATGATTAAATTTAAAATTATCTTTACCACAAACATAAAACAATGACACAAAATTTTGCGCTATTCCTACCAAGTGCACTTATACATTTCTGAAATTACACTAATAAAAAAGTATGCATAACAATAATAATCTGGGAATATCCAATATATGAAAATAAGCAACTTTATCCTATCTTCTAAATTCACCTTGGCATTTAGGTATAAAATACATACAGGATAAATTTTACAAAAAACAAAAAATTTCTAAAAGTACAGTAAATGATTTAAATTGCATAAGTCTTATTCAAGTGTTTTTTTCTTTTAATCACTAGTGGTCTTCTTCTCTGCAGCCACACTTAAAAGATTTTGAATAACTCAAAAAATAAAATTAACTCTCTTATCTCTAAACATGAAATGAATTTGATATTTTTTTCTATAATGATCTCTCATTTACAGTTTCAGCCAAATTTATTTAGTGAGGATTATTTTTTTGTAATACTGCACAATGCTCAGCCTACATTAATTAAAATAATACGTTAACTTAATCTTAACTACAATATTTGTCTACTATATAGGTGTCAGTTAATTCGGAAGTATATCTAATAATACTTTTCATTCCTTTTTCTAAATGCACAACTATCAAAATAATTATGCTCTCAAAAATATACAACTCTTTTTTTTACACAAGCTGACTATGGCTACTCGAATTCTACAAACAATAATACAAAAAATTTACGCCACTCTGAATAGTAAAAGATCTTGCCTTCATTTCAAAGGGTTGATGGTTGATGTCACTTTCAGTGTGTCTTATCTTTCTCCACTCCTCAGATAGAGGTCTTTTCCAGACAACTTTGTTTGTCCATGAGGGAATCTCCTTCTTTGGGCACTTTGACATCCAGAATCCACTCTTTTCTTTAGAAACTGTCGTTAATCATTGCCGATTGATCCCACCGCTGCCACCAGTTGTAATACATTCTCAACGCTGATCCGATTAAAGATCTTTTTTGGTAGCTATTGGAACAATGCGAAGAAAACAAATCTTTGCCTCTAACAGAATTTTATTGTATAAACAAGTGAAATTCTATATGGAGGTAAAAATATGGCATTACAGCATTTTGAATTAAAATGAATAAAATTTAAAGGTCGTCAGCATGATGATTAAGTTTGAAAAAGAAAGTTCGGACACAATTTTTAAGGTTCATATAATACTTCAGCGATGATAGTCAAATTGAATATCGAAGAGAAATCGGGTAATGTCTCTATAAGTCTTTTTAACACCAATTAACGGCTTTTTGCCGGTATAGCGTACAATTCCACAGGCACTTGGCGCGCCCGTACCCTGTCGGGTAACTTTTCCTTGATACTTGGAGTATCACCAATAGAGGTATGGCATCTCTCCAGCATCTATTTCCGCTGCTGAGAAGCCCAGTTTCACCCCAGAGAGAAACAACACTTCGCGCTTCTTTTCCCGAACTGATTGTCCAACTCAAAATTATATCACTCAGGATTTTCACAGAGGGAGGGATCTGGTCAGAGGAGGGGCACGCTAGGGCCACTCATCGTCTAAGAACTTCTGGGAAACAGCCTCCCCTTTCAAAACTAGTTTGTCATTGGTTTTCCAAACAGTAGACATAAGTCGTGTTATATTCGCTTTCCCATGGAGATACTATTTTCTCACGGGACCGATAAGTATTAGAGCAAAGAATTTCGTCTTGGGAGATCTAGGCTATCCATCACTGTTTCAGTGCTTCCCTTGATTCACAAAAGAAGTTCGGCATTTCATACCACTTCAAAATAACACCGACGTGAGAAAATATGCAAGAAATAGTCTTTCTGAAATCTTCTCACGGGAAAACTTGGACCACACATATAAACACATGAATGACGAAAATCAATTATTTAGACTGCCATAATCATTAATTTTAAGTTCTAATACAATTTAATTCCACTAACCCTCACATAAATACAATAAGCAAATACACAATTTTTTAACCCACAATACAACATAAAAAATAAATACAGTGGTATCTACTCGTCACAAAATACAATCAATGCACATGAATTCATAAAATTTTGACAGATAAATTAACTGCTAATTAACTCGTTAAAATTTCGCAATTTTGAGTTTCGGTAAAACCCAATTCTACATATGACATGCTTGGTATCTGAAAATTTCTTTCACAATATGCCTGAACTCACAGGAAATATTGAAATATTAAATTTACTGCACTTAAGTTTTATTTACTTAGCAGCGGGATTTTCTTTCCCATTTTTTCATGAAACTATTAACAATTCTATGGCCTAAAATTTCCAGAGTTCACTCTTTCTAAAAATTTTGACAATTACAGAAATTTAGTTTCCTGAGACATAAATAACTTAGTTTCACAACAATTTTAATTTACTATCTCTAAAAAAATTTCCTGACATTAATATTTTAAAATTTCATATATTTTAGAGTTTACAAACAAGTTAAATTACACTTTCTGCTCATTTCATAAAAGTTACAACACCTCAAAGCCTCTATTGGAATGGATCTTATGCACGTGACGCCCGACGAAAGAGATGGCGGTATGTCGATCTGTTATTCTCGTTACTGTACCAACAGAAATGTTAGTATGCGCAGGCGCAAATATCACTAGCAGACGACTTTAGCCTCGACCCAGGTTGAGTGCATAAATTTTAACCGAAATTTTGCAAATTTAGGGAATTTTCTCGCATACAGAACAACATTTTGAATTCATATTACAATATATTAAATATATACAGCTACAACAAAGAATTGTTTTGCGGTATTTTTAACAAACAAGCATTAATAACTCACACTCCATAGACTGCTATGCTAATGTTCAACAGTAAATACTGACAGCAGACGAATTTTAGTCTCGACCTCAGGTCGCGTGCATAAGATCCATTAAAAAAGTGCTTACCTGGGTGTAGTTTCTCGTCTCGGCTGTCCGTCTCTGTTCAAAAGTGGCGGTTGTTGTCCGGCTGTGCTGCTCGTCTGTCCGTCCCTGCCCAAAGTGGTGGGTATAGTATCCAGCTGCGCGGCTTGGCTGTCTGTCCCTGCCCAAACTAGTGAGTGTAGAGTCCGGCTGTGCGGCTTGGCTATCCGTCCCTGCCCAAACTGGCTGTGTAGAGTTCGGCTGTGTGGCTTGGCTGTCCGTCCCCGACCAAACTGGCGAGTGTAGAGTCTGGCTGTGTGGTTTGGCTGCCCGTCTCTGCCCAAACTGGCGAGTGTAGAGTCCGCTCAATCCTCTCTGGGTTCAGCTGCACTGGCGGTTTCCATCACGTCCTTTCTCTGCTAACTAGATCCCTACCGAGCTGCTACCATTCTGTCATAACCCCGGTGTTTCGAGTCGACGGAACAATGTTCATAGGTGTTACAGTCTATACCTCTTTAAATCAAGGGGCGCAGGAGGTTCCTGTCACTTCGCGACACTTAGCTTCTGTCCTCTCAAAATCTCGTAGAAACAGGGAGAAGGAGACTCCCTCGCTTTTCTCTCTCTCAAACCAGGATCGTTTCTCGTTAGAAGCAGGGAGAAGTATTCCTACCCTCTTCTTATCCTCAAACCAGAATCAGTCCTCCCTTCTCAATTTATCCGCACTGTCCCGGGGGAGGGAGATGGGCGGTGAACTCCGTCATATTTTAGTCCTATCAGAGCCAGCTTGCGATTCCATTGGGTTACGGCAATTTCATCATGACGACTGCCACTGGGAACCGAAATTTGCAATCGTAAGAACTGGGGAATCAGTGTCATCCATTTCAGTCCTAAGAGGTCGCCACCAAGTCTAGCTCTTTCAAAATAGTAGTTAAAATTGCCACTAGAAAAAAGACCGATGGGTGCGTTTGAACTTCCAATCTTCCAAGGTGTTATTTTCTGTAACGTGGGAAAAGATCTTAGGCGAGAACCTATATTTATTAGCAGGGATAGCTTCAAGATCTCACATGGCTAAAAAAAAACTTGACAATCTGTCGTCCTCGACAGTCTTTATAACATCTCCTAGAAGTTGGATACTACGCCAGACCTGTAAAGAAAAAGGAGAAACAAGAGTCAGTTCTCATAAAGTCTGCTCAGAGTCTTATTCTACACCGTTCTTTTTATGTCTGTCCACTTCCTCTTCAAGTTTATCACTCCTTCTGTGAACCTTTAATATACCAAACCTACCTTGTTAATGTACTTTACCTAGCTAAGGCTTTCTGAAGACCCCAGGTAAAACTAAACATCCTCCATGTTTACCGTTAAATTCTAATTGTTTGATGGGTAAATTACCAAAATTATGTATTTTCGGTTGCTGAAGGTCAGTAGTACGCCAAAAAAAGCTCTTATTTCAACAATATCTATTGGGTTGTCCGAAAGATTCGTGCAGGTTTGGAAAATCAGTTCGTACCGGAAAATTCTGCCCGTTAATTATTAGACATTAGCTATCGAAATTAATGTCTAATAACTAAATGATAGAATTTTTCGGTACCAATTGATTTTTCCAACCGGCACGAATATTCCGGAAAATCCAATATATCTGTCAAAATTCTTAAATATTCGGAGCAAAATTGCACATTATTTATGTTAATCCGATTCTGGACACATAGAAAAATCAGGAGTAAAATAGTTGTTATAGATACAGCAAGATCACGAAAAATAACATTGTGGGGTCCTCAGAAGACCCCCTTGGTATATTAAGGGTTAAATACAGTTTCATTCCTATCATAATAATAAAAACTATTAATACGGTCTAATAACTGCCCATATTGCTCACGCTTCCTATTACACCAGATCTTTACGAGGACCATTACAATTTATTTTGTTGCTTCTTCTATCTTCATCATATTTATGTTGTTACAATATCTGTGAAGTCTATTCATAAAATTGCTTCTTGGTTAATGTGGTGCTACTTCATATCTATAATCATGTTTCTTAAAACTTCCACGAAATTTTCTCTTTTCATTTTCATTTGGGATCTTTTTTGCAATATTAACTTCTTCTGCCGTGTTTCTTGGTTTATAACATCTTTCAAATTTTATTATTTTTTTTTTTTTATGATCTCTTTTGATCTCGTGATTTCAGTAAATTTTATCAGTTTTCACAACGCGTGCTAAATTAATCGTGAAATTATTTTTGGAGCTATTTTCATTCATGACTTCAATATTTGTTTTTCCTGTAGATGAATTATTTGTGGCTGAAATATTTTTCTTGTTCTGGGAATTGACAGCGAAATTTAATTTTTTAACGGAATTTTCCACAATTCTAAAGTAACTTACGTGAAAATTATTGGCAAACAATTTTAATTCCATCTTCATTTGTCGCCAAATTTAGCTTATTAATCACAGCGAATACAAGCATAAAAATTTGTATAAATAGGAAAATTATCAACACATAATTCATACGAAAAATAACTTAAAAGATACGTAATTTCTTTACCAATACCATATAATGAGACATTGTCAAAAGATAATTTTGGCGATCCAATTATTACATCACTTTCATAGATCATTAGGCTTAAATGAAATCGAATAAAAGGTTTACTTCCTTGCCATCAATATCAATTATTCTTTCCATTTTGTTAGGGTTAGACTTATTTTTGGCTTGAGTTCTACTAAAGTTGGTTTCTTTTTGTGAATGAGAATTGCAAAATTGGTGGTTATAACTTCGATAATTTTTACCAGATTGGTGACCTAAATTTATGTTGTTACATTGAGATACTGCATGGCCAGTTACACTTAAACATCTAATGTGCAACTTTTTTCTTCTGTTTAGAGCATAGGATTCATTTTTAGCAATTGGGTTGTCTATAAACTGTTTATTTTGGTATTGAGGATGAAAGAAAGCGAAAGGTTCCAAATTTTCCCGTTTTGTCATTTCGGGCTTCTTATTTTCAAAACTATATGAATTTCTATTTACTTTTTAACATTGAGTCATGAGGCTTCATAGTCATCTAACTTGTTGACTAACATAGAAATATTTCTAATTTTAGGGATGTCATCAATAAAATGTTCTAGCATTGTTGAGATTGTTAGTGTTCAATCTCAATAGATATCTCAGTTCAACAACGTGATCACCAGTCCACCAATTTTTATTGAACCAATCATAACGGTCGATTTGTAGCCCGTATTATGAGCCAACTACTCACGATCCACCACCTTTGAGGGGCAAACAAAACGCCTATCTGGTTGCTAAGGTAGTTGCGATGGTGTGACGTCAGTTGAAACTTATCTATTAATAAAAAGAATAAAATATGATTTAAACAGATTGGCTTTATTCATGCTACTAACATCGCGAACGGCAAGAGACTGTTGTGACACGTGAGCTGGTCAGAATGCAAACAAATCGGCGATTGCCGGTAGCGCCATCTCTCGGCCACATACAAACTCATTGACCAGCATTCTCTGTCCACATTAAATTAAATACAATAAAAAAATTAAAACACTTTACTTACATTTCAACCTTCTCTATCCTCATTAGATTTAATCACAAACAGTTCGAAGAAAGAAAGAAAAAAAATTGTCTTATAAATGCAGTCTTTTACGTTCCTGTGTAGTTCTTGTTGACCGTTGGAAAGATACTTAATTTTAGCAGTTGGAGATTGGCACTCATTTCCAACTGGTACATCTACTAGGGGGGGGGGGAGGGAGACAGCTCTGGAGAATTGGAAACCAACTCCGACAAGTCATTTGAAATAGCTACATCATCTTGGAGAGGCGGCTGTGGAGGATTTGAATCAGAAAACCTCGCCGATTCATTTGAAGGATTCGATGGAATGTCTGCAGATCCTGAGAGAGGAACAATTGATGCTGGAATTTTACCAAATACTTCACCATCATCAGCCCGATGAAGAACTTGATCTTTATGTCGAGACCAAGTGCCCTATGGAGTTCAGACTTTAAACATGACATTACCTATAGGGAATAACACTGTTCCTTTAACGTACTTAGAACCACGACCAATATTCTGAGCCCAGACAGGTTCTCCAACCTTAAATAAATCGTATTGTCTGATGTCTTACTAGCCCTTGTTGACTGATCGTAACTTTTGAGCAGGTCTAAACGAGAGCGCAAAGAGAGACCAGCTGCTGGAGCTGATCCAGAAGTTGCTGTAGGAGTGTTTCTGTAATTAAACAGAAATCTGGCTATCCTTGCGGCAAATGTCCCTTCTTGGATTTTTTAAGGACTGACTTTACTGTTCGTACCGATCTTTTAACCAAACCATTCGAATTTGGATGATATGGAGCTGTTCTGATATGCGTAATACCATTACGGCGAAGAAAGTTACAAAATTCTATGCTGAAAAAGCCACATCCATTATCACTAACAACTCCATTATCGCTAACAAGGCTTTTTGGTAAGCAGAAACGGGCGAATAAATTTCGCACAACCGTTATAGTAGCCTCTGAATTGGTACTCGAGACTGGTATTACATCCAGCCATTTCGTTTTTAAATCCACAACTATGAGCAACATCTTACCTTCTAATGGCCTTGCATGATAGATATGAATTTGTTTTCAGGCTTAGTCTAGAGCAAGCCATGGAACTTTATCGGTTGGAGGGACTGAAGCATTCTGCTGACAAAGAGCACACCTCTTTACTTTACTTTCTAAATCCTTACCAATTCCTGGCCACCAAACATAAGACCTAACTAAAGCTTTAATTGCAGAAATGCCTTGGTGGGCATAATGAAGCTCATGTAAAACAAATTATCTAAACTTTGTGGGAATGAAAACGCGCAGGCCTCTAAAAATCATGTTTCTATCAACAGAGAGCTCATGTCTAACCTTCTAAAATGGACGAAAGTTCTGCATCACTTTTCGTGGCCAACCTTTAACAACGTGGAACTACAGCAAGGTTAAGCTGGAGAACTTCTCAATCTCTGTGGCAATTAAATGCCTTTTAATTGGGCTGTCATTTTGTAGTTTTATCAGAAGCACAGATTCTGTTGAAGTAGTTGGTCGATACATTTGACTTCCAGGGACAACCGGCTGCATGCAACAGCATTAATATGAAGATTTCCTTTTCAAAACTTTATTTTGTAGGATTAAGCTGCGAGTGTCAGGGCCCAGCGCTGAATACGTACTGCTACCACTGATGGGACAGGTTTGTCCTCTGAAAGCAAACTGACTAGAGGACGATGGTCTGTGAGCAATGTGAAAGTGTGACCTAACAGATAATTGCGAAACTTTGTCACTCCAAATACTAGTGCCAGGGTTTGCTTTTCAATGTGGCTGTCATTTCTTTCAGCTTTAATTAGGGAGCGAGATTCGAAAGTTATAGGACGATTACCTTCAGAAGTTTCATGAGACAACACTGCTCCAAGACCATGGGGGCTGGTATCACAGGCAAATACAACTTCTTTATTGTTATCAAAATGTACCAATAATGATGAATTCTTTAGTATTTGATTTGTCAAAGTTTCTTTTTCTAGCAATTCCCATCACCATACTTGTTTATTTTCAAGTAACTTGTATAACGGAGCTAAAAGTGTAACTATATTTGGGAGAAATTTTGCATAGTGTGTGATCAAACCTAAGAATTAGCGAAGCTCGTCCATATTTTTAGGATCCGGTGCATTGAAAATTGCTTTGTCTTTAGCTTCAACAGGGGGCACGCCACATTTATCAATATGATGTCCCAACTGCTATTCATGCATTCACAGTTTCATGGTGCAACTTAATGCCAGCTTCCTGTAACCTAGTAAACTCTTCATTCAGGTTTTTCAAATGATCTTCATCAGTTTCACCAGTGATAATGATGTTGTTGTCTAAAGAAATGTGCGCGTTGAGTCTTTGTAAAATTTTTTTCATTTCACGTTCAAAATGGCAGGAGCCGAGGCTACTCCGAAAGGCACACAGTTACAGCATAATAATCCTTTCAGTGTGTTTATGACAACCAGATCTTTGGATTGAAATCTCTAATTTTAACTGGCAATAAGCATCACGCAAAATCTAACTTAGTGAAGGAATTTCCTCCAGATAATTGAGTGAATAGATCTCCAATTTTAGGGAGAGGGTACTGTTCTAAGTCAGTAGCTTTATTTGTTGTCAATTTGAAGTTCACGCAAATTCTAATTCAGCCGTCTTGCTTCAAAACAGACACAAGAGGGGCTGCAAATTCTGCCATCTTCAGTGGCTCTAAAATACCTACTTTCACAAGACGAAGAATTTCCTCCTCCACTTTTTCCCTTAGTGCATATGGAATAGGTCACGCCTTAAAAAACTTTGCAGCTACATCTGGTTTTCTTCTTAAATTATATATATATAATATAATATAAGATTGCAGTTTAATGTCTGTAGGTTTCAATGGAGGTAAGAATCTTTTTAATTCTGTCAAATGAGTTCCAGAATCTACTTCAAAATTTATTGGCTTACGCTGAACTGTGCAGAGGACGTTAGCGGCAAGCAAAGCTTTTTCAATCTCCTTAAACTTTTGACAGGGCCCTTTAACGTATACATTCTAAATCCGGACAGATGCCGTGTGAGTACCCGTGTAAATGTTACCGTTATAAAGAGTATAACTTTCCGGTTTTGAATCTTCAGAAACTTGCAAATTGTACACTTTTGCATCATTTCTAATTTTCGGCTTTGACTTGCAAACTTTTGTGATATGGCCAATTTTTCCACACGATTGGTGATTTCTATCACCGCAGCGATTGCAATTTCCGATTATAAGTCCGGTTATATATACGATTTAAGTGCCGTTTGTCGCGATTTCTGTTTTTCGTACTGGTTCCACCACTCCTTTGTGGCTGTATTTTGTTTACTTCTAAAGTTAATGGATTTCTTAAGTTATTAGCATATCTTGCTGCCGTATCCATCGCTAGCGCGATCTCCGCAGATCCCGTCAATGTTAATTTATTCTTTGCCAGTAGTTAACTATATTGCTTCATCTTGGATTCCGCAAACAATATGATCGAAGAGCAATTCATCTAGGGAAGATCCAAAATTGCAGTATTTCGCCAAACGGCGCAACTCCGCGACGAAATTAACTACGGATTCACCGGCAAATCCTACTTGGGTGTTGAATATGTAGCATTCCACGATCTTCGAGAGTATCGGGTCATAACGAGAATTTAAAATTTCGATCAGTTCTCTTAAGGTCTTCGACGTCGGAGCCGCGGGAGAGAACAAATTTCGGAGCAGTGCGTAAGTGCTGGGTCCGATCACTGTAAGAAAAATCGCACGCTGCCATTTTCATCTGTGATTTTATTTGCCACAGAAAACTGTTCAAGTCTTTCTGTATACTGGCTCCAGGACTCTAGAAACTTCTAATTCAGATATATTTTCGAATAAACCCGTCGTAATTACTTGGTGTCTGGAGCGAACTCCACGTGCAATTAGGCATAGATTCGGCTTCTGTTCAAGATAACATCTTTTCGAACTCGCAGTTTTCGAGAAAAAAACTTATTAGAACTCAAAATCATTAAAATATACGTAAATACTCTAACGTTGTCACCACTGTTGAGATTGTAAGTGTTCAATCTCAATTAGCAACAAGAATCAAATATTATTTAAACAGATTGTCTTTATTCATACTACTAACATCGCGATCGGCAAGAGACCGTGAGCTGGTTAGAATGCAGACAAATCGGCGATTGCCGATAGCGCCATCTCACGGCCACGTACAAACTCATTTACAGCACGCACTTTTAAAGTTAATTTTTGCTTAAATTTATCAGTGATCATTAGTTCTTTTAACTTTTCAAAATTGGATATTTCGAGACTTTAAACCTATTTTTCAAAGAAATATCTTAATTCGAAAGCAAAATCACGCCAAGGGGCTAAAAATTCTTTCTTATGCGATACGAAGTTTTGTCTAAATTCTTCTGGGCTCATTTTAAAGCGTTTAAGGATTAAATATTTTTATGTAATCATAATTATTTGCTTCAGGGTCTGGTTCTCTGGCTACAATATTTACAATTTGCAATGAATTTTACTCACAAGTGGCAACAGCCACGCCTCTGCGGGTATAGGCCCTCCGAAAAAGACTTTATTGAACAAAGGGGAAGCTGTGTTAAAATGTTCTTCACGCCTATTGGTGTTTTTCTTCTATATACCCGCAGATGACGTGACATGGGTAAAGACAATGGAAGTAAACTTAACAGTTACATAAACCAATTTTCTGTTACAATATTTATTCTAGAAATTTGTCTTACAAAAAATGCCAAATAGACTCTAATATCATCCATACTATCGAAATGTGTCATTAATTTTAGCAAGTCTTGTTGCTTACCTTGACTAGATGGCGAATAACCGTCATTTGAATTTTTCAGTTTACTTTCAAGCTCTAGATTTTCAATCTCATTCTGCTTCTACTTTTCCTAAATTCACACCCTCTCCGTTTTTCTACTTCTAATTCTTTCATTCATGCTCTCTCTCTGTTTCTGATTCTGCTTGTTGTTTTCGTTTTGCTTCTGTTTCATTTCTTTCAACGACGATGAAATTCAAGCGAAACTTTAACAAAATCTTCATCATAATATTTGGACTAAATTACTAATTTGATTAAATCAATAATTTTTGGGTTGTGGGGAACATCTAGTCCCAAAAATCACATAAAACTAATAAATCCACTTTCCTAGCTTTATTCAAAGTTGACATTATTTATTTTTCGACACGACGGGAGCAGGAGGCTTAAAGCCTGAGTGAGGCCATTCGGTCCGGCGGAACCGGACCGTTGAGCGTTAATGCCTCACCCGGATGCTCCCCGGCACTTGGCGATTCGTTTGAGCGACTCCATTCAAGTACAGAGGTTCCCAACGATACAAAACGCAAGGGGCGCCAGCAAAACCCAGAAAAGCGCCCCCCTGGGGGGGGGCGAAAAACGAACCAAAATCGGCAAGCTCTACCGAACAAGCGGTCCTTTTATTGAACAATAAATGGTGGCTACAAACTAGGCCGAGTGGCCGGCACTGCCAGGAAAGATCCTCACGCGACAAGGTGCAGGCATTTGTAGTGGAGGAGAGAAATTTACAAATTAATATCGACCGCTGGAGCCAGTGCTCCTGCGCCACAAAGAGCGGTGGATGGGTGGAGTTGATGGTGAGAAACTTTTTGAGCAGTTCACTAAGTGGCTGCACCATTTGTACAGTCCACTGAATGGTGGCCCTTTTTGAGATGAGCAGTCCCGTAGTGTGACTGCACGACTCGTACAGTTCTCAAAGGGCTGCCCTTGTGCAGATGGTAGAAGAAGCTTGTAGTTGTTCTCTGACTGATGGGTACTATGACCAGCTGGCAGGTGTTTGAGATTCAGAGCTTAAAATTTATAATAAACTTGGACGAAAAAAGAATTAATTTTTTTTTTTTTGCTATGAATAAATTTTATGACTATTAGAATTAATTTAAGTGGTTAAGTTTGTAAGATCAGTTAAGAATTTGTTGGTTGCTTTAAGTTTAAATAGGAGTATTGGGCGAGTTAAAATATTTTCCAACCAGGTTGGAGGTGGTGTGGGGAGATTCCTTAGGTGCCAAGAAGAAGTCAGGGGGCAGGAGTAATAATAATGGTCAGTGCTGCCGACGTCACCGCATTCCCAAAGGTTGGTCCCTGACATTTTATAGTTGTGTAAGAAGTCAAAAAATGGGCCGTGACCCGTAAAGAAAGCTGTTGTGGATGGGGAGAGATTAAGTATTGTTCTTGAAACTTTGGGGAAAAGTTTGTGAGTACGTCTGCCTTTAGCGGAGGCGTCCCAATAGTTTTGCCAGTTTGGAATAATTTTGATTTTGAGCGTCCCGCGAATAAAAGAGGGGGGACTGGAAGTTCTTGATGAATTGAGGGTCGTTGTGTGGCCGTTTTTGCGAGGCTGTCGGCAAGTTCATTGCCGGCAATGCCGACATGTGCGGTTACGTGTCCAAATTTTAATCTGTTGAGGAGGGGTTTTAGTTTTAGTTTAATTTCCAGGATTAAGGGGTGTTAGGTCCGAAAAGAGAAAATAGCTTGGAGGACAGATAAGCTGTCACTGTATAGTTTAAATTTTGAGGGCAGGGGTTGTGCAGAGATCCACTCCAATGCCTTTAGGAGCGCGAAGAGCTCTGTCTGAAAGACGGAGTTATTATCGCCGATCCTACAGGCCCACTCATGTATCGGCACTCTACCTTCCATGGTGCAGAATGCTGCGCCCACGCCGGTCTCGGTGCGCGACCCATCAGTGTAAATGATTGGAAGCTGTGAAATTTTGTGACTGTTCTTGGCTGGGTTAACTTAAAATTGAGATGTCTCTTCCGCTGAATGCAGTTGCCAACTGGGAACTATCCTTTGTATCGTGGTTTGTGGAAATAGGGCTGAGTACGTGGGTTTATGTTCCAGGTGTAGTGTTCTGTTCTTCTGGTATTCGTATTCGAGTGTTATTGTGACCGGAGGGATACCTGTGAGTACTGTGAGTGCGTCCGTTGAGATGGTTTCATAGCCTCTTACCATTTGCATTATAAACATTCTTTTGATTGAGGCTACTTTAACCTTCACCGATTTGGTGAGTTTACCTCCCCAGACGCCTACACCGTAGAACTGGATCCTTTCAGTTATTGCGTGGTACCAGGTTTTTAACATTGTTGGTTTGATTCCCCATGACTTGGAAGTGAGTTTTCGTGCGTTGTGTTGAATTTTTAAGTTTTGTCATGAGGGTGTTGACATGTTCCGTCCAGCTCCTGTGTTTAACTATGGTTATGCCAAGTAGTTTTAGGTGTGGGACGTGTGAAACACTTGTCCCATTGATTCTGTAAATTGGAGGTCGATTTTTCAAATGTGTGGTTTTGTGAATGTTAAGGATTGTGATTTTCGGGAAGAGAGGTGGAGGTGGAGGCGTTTCAGAAGTTGGCAAAAGACCGGGAGTGCTAAAGCTGTCGAAAATTCCAGGTCCCGACGCGTGCGGCCCGAGAAGACGAAGTTAAAATCATCGGCAAATGCATAAAGTATGAAACCTAGGTTTTCTAATTCTATCAAAATTATGTTTGCAATTATTAGCCACAGAATAGAGCCCAGGCAAAAGCCTTGAAGACAGCCTTTCTCAAGGTGATGGGCAGAGGAGTCCGAGCCCCAGTTGACTAGGATGCTTCGGTTATTCAAGAAGGATGCGATGATTCCAGCGATGTTGCCCGGGCAGCGAATTTATATAAGTTCTAAACGGATGTCCCGCCACTCCACGTTATCAAAAGCACCTTTGCTATCGAGGGAGACCAGCTAGGTATACTTGCCTTCCTCAATGCTTCTATTGCATGTGGAGAGGATGTCAAAGAAGGCTTTATCGCAAGAGCGGCCCTCTCTGAATCCATACTGCCGGTGATGTAAGAGGTTGTTGGTCTCCAGGAAATGGACTAGTCTAATGACCACCAATTTTTCCAGAAGCTTGCCAAGAGTTGGCAGTAGGCAAATAGGCCGGTAGGAACTGGGTTCAGAGGCATCCTTTCTCTGCTTGAAGAAATAGACCACCTCACCGGAAGCAAAGACATTGGGAGGCGACAACCTTAGCCAAGGCGTGTCTATGCGTCAGGGACTGATTTTCCTCAAAGTCCCGGGTTGGTGAGAGGCTCCTTCCGCTCACCGCGGCCAATGAACTAGTCGTTTCCTCCTTCCCTAGGACTCGATGATCAGAAGCAAGGGTCGTTGGGAAAACTCGACATATGGCTCCGAGGTGCTCTATAGAAATTTACTAAAAAGAACTTTACTAAAGAGAACTTTACTTATAGGACTTTACTTTTTTACCTTAAGACTCCCTGTAGATTTTTTACAACCATTGCAAATCTCACCAAGTACTGATCCTACCACTTTTTGCAAAGACTGCGTATAATCAGTGTAAACCTGTCTCCAACTCCTACCTATACACACAATAAAGGTCCTATGTGTTGTGCACCCTGCCCTGGAGTCGTGTATCCATGTTTTTGTTCGAAACGATGGAGTGAAGAAACCTCTCCAGGCACCCTATGATGGCCCTTTCAATGTGGTTGCTCGTTCATAAAATAACTTTACCTTGGACATCAAGGGCAAACTCTCTATAATGAACATTGACAGAGTTAAACCAGCCTTCTTCTCGACTGATAATCAGCCTGTCACTATTCCAGATCCATCACCTGTCTCTTCAGAACCAACAAATCCAGCCCAACTTAACACTTAATCAGCTCTTCCGATCTTCGATCCAGCTTTCAATCTGGTAACACGCTTCGGTCGTCGTGTACATTTCAACCCTACGTGCCTGAAACATTTACAGTCTTAGTACTGGAGGGAGAGTACTTTAGCGAGAATATTTACTTTCATCCTCGCCACTAAATAGCAGTATCTCCTCTCCGTACAGCATGAAGGTTTTCTCTTTGAACTCTCGTTCATCTCCAGCTAGAGAGTTTCATAGACGGTGTCATGCCCACCTTGTAATATGATGTAGTAGGTCTGTTTCAGTCTAAACTTATTCTAATTCATTTTTTGTGTTTAATTAAAGTCAGTGTTAAGTTTACTAGTTGTCAATCTACTTTTTTACGAATGTTGAAAGCCGAGTCGTATTTTAGTGATCCATTTATGTTGATGTGAATATGTACCTCTCACGTTCTTCCCGATCGTTTGTAGCTCAATGAAAATATACATGCAAGTGATAATGTCGCATTTCTTGGTTTATGGTGATGTTGCTATTTAAAAAGATGGACTCCCACGCCGTTTAACCTCAATTGTATTCTCGCTATGTCGAAAAGGTGATTCCATGCGGGTTTTTATTTCGTTAAGTTCGTTGAAAATAAAATATTTTTTCCTGCTCTAGCGTATTTTCGGCAGCTCCGAAATCTTGTAAATGCACATATAATGATTGTCTAGTTAATATATTCATTTTATTTTATCATACCGCCGTATTTTGTAACATAATATCGCTACGTAATTTTAATGCAACTTCTGATTCCTAGTGCATCGCCATATTTCCCAGAGCGTCACATTTTGTAGTTCGTTAATCTATTTTTTCTATATGTTTTTTTGCTATATATATATATTTTCCACGTACCATATTTTATATTTTATCGCATTTTTATTCCACCAGCTTTCATGATTCAATTACATGGCTCATTTTTCAGTAAATCATTCACTGTGAGTAATTTACCTCTTATTGATCCCTTGGTTCGTTTTTAATCGATTTCTCGTTATTATTGTGTATGTATATATCATTTGTATTTTTGTGCATATTTCTGCTTTCAATGTTTTCATTTTCCCCCTCGCGTTTTAAATTACTTGCCCAGTTACTGGCTACTGTTTGCATTTCATTACCGCTGAATTTTTTAGCTGCCATGCCTCCAACCAATCCTTGCGATATTCAGATTTCTATGCTACCTATCAAACCACCACTCTTTTGAAAAAATAATCTCTCTCTATGGTTACGACAGTTTGCGCAATTTCCGTTTGCTAAAATTACTGTTGACTCCACTAAATTTAATCATGTGTTTGCAGCGATAGTCTGACATTCTGAATACGGTCAGTGATCTTGTGATGAATCCTCAAACAGCGATCAATACAACGCCTTTAAAAACCGACTTACAGCAGTTCATGCTGTAAGGCATCCAAAAACAAAGTACATTTACATGAACTCGAATTAAGGTGACCAGCGTCCTTCACAACTACTCACACGGATGTGTGCGTTGGCCAGTGATTACTTTGGTGAACTTTTGCTTAAGTCCCTTTGATTTGCCCAACTGCCTGCAACTACACAAAGTGTTCTTGCCGCATTAAATGAAGTATAAATTGGCTAGTGTGGCGGACAAAACTCGTGAATTAGCTAGCCACAAATATAATGGAATAAATGCCGCTTAATCTACTCCACCTAACCCTTTTGAACAACAATTGGCGTTATTATTGCAAGTCGTTATGTGAAACTCACTCAACAAGTGAACGAACTATCCTTATTTATTATCCCACAGACGGCCTTTTCAGCATTTCCCAAACAACCGAATTGGCAGATCGGTTCGCCGTTCTCATGGTGGTGAATGTAACGATAAAGAGCCAACTAACATCTTATGTTTTTATTATATTACGTTTGGTGCTCACTCCCAAAAATGCAAAGCTGCCTGCTTTTTGGAACATTTGAGAAACTAAAGAGGCGATTGTCTATTGGCCATGCCCACGATCGCCACATAATTCGTATTATTTTGGCCGACCTTTCTTCCAATTTAAAATTTTTAACTGACACTAGTGCCAACATTTCTGTCCTGCCTAAATCACGATTTAAAAATGCTACTATGAAAGATGACCTTGTTCTTTTCACTGCAAATGTAACAAAATGCTCACATTTGGCACCAAAACTCTCAAAATTGACCTCAACCTGCGTCGTGAGTTCACCTTGTTCTTTGTGATTTCTGACCTCTCTCAACAAATAATCGGCGTCGAATCCCTCAAATACAATAATCTACTCATTGACGTTAAAACCATTCCCTCATAGACAACAAAACTAAACTTTCTTTTACAGGAAAATTGCCTGCCGCCAGCAACATCTCGACCGGCATATCTATATTCCGTGGTAGCTCTGAATTTGATAAAATGCTCAGTGAGTTTACAGAACTAATCCTTCTGAACGAATTAAACGTTCGAAATTATCACAAACTTACCATCACATCGAGACTAATAAACCACCTGTGTTTTCCAAACTACGGCGATTATCCCTAGAATTCCTTCATGCTGCGCGTCAAGAATTTGAATTTTTAATGTCGCAAGGGATTAGTTTTCAAAAAGCCCATGAGCTAGCCCTCTGCATATGATTAAAAAATCTAGTTGCGATTGGCGTCACTGAATACCATCACAACTCCAGAAAGATAACCTGTTCGCACTCAGTATTTCTTCTGAAAAAATATATTTTGTACCATTGATCGAAAAAGTGCTCACCCTCAGATAACAATCAACCCACACGATATTCCAAAAACTGCCGTCACGACCCCTTTTGTCCTTATCAAGTATGTTTTTACATGCCATTTGGCTTGCGTAATGCTCGTTAGGCGTTCCAACGCTATATCCATCAAGTCCTATTTGGCCTAGAATTTTATGTGCGTATTTTTATGATGTACTTTGCTTCTTACAACGCTTCAGAACATAAGCAACATCTCCATCATGTCTTTAGCCGCTTAGATCACCACGATCTAAAACTCCACCTCACTAAATGTGTTCTTGGAAAATCATCAGTTGGCTTCCTTGGATGCCTTATAACTCCTGTAGATGTAAAAATTCTTCCTCAAAAAGTGCTAGCCATTGTGAATTTCCCTAAGTCCGAAACTGTAGCTGAACTCAAATGCTTTCTCGCAATGTTAAATTTCGATTGCTGATTCCTCCCAAATGCAACAGCCCCACAGGTTCCCTTACATATGTTTTTGAAAGACTCCTTAAAAAGGGTTAATCAAAAATTCCCGTGGAACAGTCTATTTTTTACTTTTGAAAAGTGTAAAATCGATCTGTCAAACGCAGCGGCTCTGAATTTCCAAACACTCAACCAACACATAGCCTTAACGGTTGATGCTTCTGACATGGCCATTGGAGCCGAGTTACATAAAACAACTACTGACGGCTATAAACCGCTCATATTTTTTCCCCGGAAACTGTCTTTCCCATAAAGAAGGTATAGCTCTTATAATATGGAATTGCTGGCAATATACACCGAGGATAGGCATTTTCGTCAAAACTTAGAAGATCAAAACTTCATCATTTTTACTGACCATCATCCCTTAACTCTTGCCTTTTCAAAAATTTCTGAATGTTGTTCCCCAAGGCAACTTCGACTCGACATCTCGACTACATTTCACAATTCAGTATTGATATAAGACATATGTCTGGCTCTGCCAATGTCATTGCTGATACACTCTCCCGCATCAGTGACATCCACGTTCTAGCTCTTAACCTTGATGATATGGCCCAAGACCAAACCTACGATATCGAACTGCAAAACTTGTTATCTAACGCATCACCTTCTCTAAATTTAAAAACTCTACGAACGAACTCAGCAACAGAAGTTATTTGTGATACCAGTACCAATACAGTTAGACCTTATGTTCCTGCTGACTTTCGACGCCTAGTTTTCAATTCACTGCACAGCCTTTCGCATCTCGGTATCCGAGCTATTGAAAAGTTGATCGAAATCAGATTCGTCTGGCCTTGCATGCTGAAGGACATTGCTGAATAGGGACGTTCTTGCATTACTTGTCAAAGATCGGAAGTCTTTCGGCACACTCACTGTCCAGTTTTGAATACCCTTTTAACGATTCTAACATGTCCATCTAGATATTGTTGGCCCATTACCACCATTTGAAGGTTATTCATACTGCATCGACTGCTTCTCCCAGTGTCCAGAAGCCATTCCTATGCAGGATATTTTTTCTGAGACCTTTGCTTGCGGTTTCATAACTCACTGGGTTGCTAGATTTGGCATTCCAATGAACATTACTATGGATCAAGGCCACGAGTTCGAATAACATTTGTTTTCCTTGTTGAGACAAATTATCGGAATCCGTCGTTCTCCTACAGCCTCATATCACTTGGCCAGAAATGACCTGGTCGACCGATTTCGCCATTTTCTCAAAGCAGCATTAAAATGCCACAACCACTCACGGTGGACGGAAACTTTATCTATTGTGTTCCTCGGCCTTTGTTCAGATTTTAAGGAAGATCTTGGTGGAAACTGCTCTGAGGTGCTGTATAGAATTACCTTAAGACTCCCAAGAGATTTTTTAGAATCATTGCAAATTTCACCAAGTACTGATCCTACCTCTTTTTGCAAAGACTGCGTATAATCCGTGTAAACCTGGCTCCAACTCCTACCTATACACACAATAAAGGTCCTATGTGTTGTGCACCCTGCCCTGGAGTCGTGTACCCATTTTTTTCGAAATGATGGAATGAAGAAATCTCTCCAGACACCCTATGACGGCCCTTTCAATGTGGTTGCTCGTTCATCAAAGAACTTTTCCTTGGACATCAAGTGCAAACACTCTATAAAAAACATTGACAGAGTTAAACTAGCCTTCTTTTCCACTGATAATCAGCCTGTCACTGTTACAGCTCCATCACCTGTGTCTTCAGAACAACCATATCAGCCCAACTTAATACTTAATCAGCTTCTCCGATCTTTAATACATCTCCCATTGTGGTAACACGCTCCGGTCGTTGTGTACATTTGAACCTTATGTTCCTCAAACATTTATTGTCTGAATACTGGAGGGAGAGTACTATGGCGGGAATATTTACTCTCATCCTTGCCACTAAATGACAGTCCCCCCTCATCGTACAGCATGAAGATATTCTCTTTGAACTCTCGAACTAGTTAGTTCATCTCCAGTTAGCGGATTTGATAGATGGTGTCATGCATAGCTTGTAATGTGATGTTGTAGTTCATGTTTTAATCTAAAGTTATTCTAATTCATTTTTGTGCTTAATTAAAAGTTACCGTTAAGGTTACTGGTTGTCAATTTACTTTATTTCGAGTGGTGAAAGCCACACCCTATAAGCGCTTTTGCTTTTTCTCATTAAACAAAAATAACAAACTACTTATGCCTTGCATAAAAAACACCTAACTCCCACAAAAACTGTTCGAAAACTGACATTATGTATCATCATTATTACTTGTGAATCTATCATGTCGGCTCGTGAATCTTTATACTCCATTGAGTTGAGATATTGTTGCATTTAGACGTTGCTCATTTTTCTTACATGTATACTGTTAAAAATTATTTACTACCCTGCCCTAACTTTAACCTCAACTATTTTTCTCTGACTGTAACCCTTAATGGTAGTTCGATGCTCGTACCTTAACGTTGTGCTGTGCGTTCCTCTGTATTTTGTCATTTATGTCCAGTTTCCCAGTTAATTTAATATATTTAATCCAGAATGTTGCTTTAGTGGCTATCAGTTAATCTAGTTTTAACAGGTTACAGGCTCTCGCGTTTTCAACTGCGGTATTAAAGCTCCTTCCTGCTAGGCTGTTAGGCCTAAGTACAAAGTTCACGTGCTGAATATTTTTATACGGACTCATTTTGCGAACGTTTTTGATACGTTTTTCCTCTGCAATGGATTTCAAAGCGAAAATTGAGAAGTTGAGGGTACGAAAAATTGGACGAAATGGATGCGTCAAATCGAACTGTTGTTACGGCATAACGATGTGTTAGAAGTTGTGACTGTGGATCGTGAGTCACCAATTGATCTCAGAGAGTCGGCTTCAGAGGACACAAGAGAATCCTACGAAGCAAACCAGAAGGCTTTTCTTAAGTGCGATGCGTTGCCTCAATTAATTCTTGTAAATAGCATGGACGAAGCAAATATTGAGCTAACGGCAACGTGCGATTCAGCAAAATGTGTATCGGAAAATTTAGTGCCTGTTTACGAGCAGAGTTTAGGCAAACGGGTAGATCGCTTAATAGAGCAATTTTTTAGCTCAGAAAAAGATGCTGCAGAAGACGTTGGAATAACACACATCGCAATCGCACGTTTCCGACGGAATTTCCGCGAGCTGAATGACGAACTCAAAAAGGATGGTGCAAGCGGCATTACCCGACCTACTGCTTATGAGTCGAATTATGTCAACTCTCCCTGCAGAGTATATTGAATTCAAGAGTGTGTGGGAATCTGTTCCAGTGCAGGAGAGGACAATCAAAAAAATTAACGGTGCATCTTCGGCTTTTTAAAATGAGACTGCCAGCAAAGCAGAGTGAGAGTGCAGCTCTTGTTGATAAATACTAAGCAAACAAAAGAGGAAAATTAGAGACTGAGAAAAAATGTTTTCACTGTCACAAACTTGGACACATTGCAAAATACTGCTATAAGAAAAAAATGGTGCAAGTAAACAACCTGATGGAGATGCCTTTGTATTCAATGCTGGTGTTCCAGAAACAGACATATGGCTAGCTGATTTGGGTGCTTCAGTACATATGACGAGCAGTGAAGAATGTTTTTTATCGTACCAGCCATTTTCAGTCCCTAAAGAAATACGAATAGTAAACAATGAAGTTATACTGGCATATGGTGACAGAATAATCAACGTAAAAATGCTGGTCTACAAAAGGTGGGAAATAAATCACCTGAAGCATGTTTGGTATGTTCCAGAAGTAAGCAGAAATTTATTTTCTATTAGTAAAGCTGTTCACAAAGGTTACAAATTCAAAGTTGATACAAATGAATATGCCTTTTTGAAAAATGACGATGTGAGAATGACAGGCAAAAGAACACCTCGAGACACACACTCGAAATGAGAGTGAGAATGCCTGATAAAGCTGCTGATGTATACATTGCCTAAGAAGATATATTACATCTGTATGTCTCCAAAACAAGCGCCAAGTGAAACATATTTTAGAGAAAAGAGGTATTCGTGATGAGGGCTATGAAGAGTTTTGTGGAGGATATGTGATAAGAAAACAACATAGAAAATGTTTTGGCACTAGAACAAATAGATCAATGTGTACTGGTGAGCCTATTCATGCCTATTCATGTCTATTCATGTTTTTGGCCCATGCAACAGGAATTGGAATAGCAAGATATTTTGTTTGCTTTAAAGACGATTTCTCAAGATATTTCAGAGTCTTCTTTATTGAATACAAATATGCAAAGCACCAAATTGTATAAAAACTTTCATAAAGGAAGCAGAAACTACTGGTTTCAAGGAGTCTCGATGCGGTGGTGAAAAAGAATTTGATAATGCTGAAGTTCATGCAATCCTTGGATCGAAGGGAATAACTTTAAATATTGCCATGCCACATACCCCAGAAAAGAATGGTTCTTCGGAAAGTGAAAATCGCACACTAGTTGAAATGCAAGATCCTTGATACATGCAAATAATCTCCCTGTCAGACTGTGGGCTGAAACAGTCAACATCGTTGATTATACACTAAATAGAACTGGACCCACCACATTAGAAGGCAAAAACCCATATGAAATACGGTTCAAGAAAGAAGTTCCAAACATTGATCATCTTCATGTTTTTGGCACAGAATGTTTCGTGCATGTACCAAAACAAAAAAGAAAGTGGGACAAGAAGGGTGAGAATGGCACCCTTGTAGGATACTGTGGTGAGAAAGATGGTTACCAAATTTGGCTTTCAGTTGAGGGTAAAGTTGCTCTGAGCCGTGACTTCATATTCAAAGAAGAGAAAGTCTTAATTCCCAAGAATCCATCTGAAATTACACCGGAAAAAACTATGATGAAACATTTAGTCTTGTTGCATGATACGACACAGTTAGAATGCTGTTAAGTGTTACTGCATATAAAAATCTGGAGCTTCTGCAGTTTGAAGGGAAAATTTCTTTCTTGTACGGTGATTTACAGGAAGAAGTTTTTATAAAACAAACAGAAGGCTTTGACAATAAAACCGGTAGAGTGTGCTGGCTAAACAAAAGTAATTATGGTTTGAAACAAGCTTCACGATGCTGGAACAGAAGATTTGTTGACTTCATAGAAAAACAAGGTATGGCATGCTATAACTCAGACCCTTGTTTATTTTTTCGAACAAATATTGAGAAGAAATTGTTTACTGCTATATATGTTGATGATGGTCTTGTAGCTCTCACTGATGAAATTGAGATTCCATTATTTATGACCAAACTGAAAAATGAATTTCAATTGACAACTGGCTCATTGGACTGTTTCCTTAGAATGAATATCAAATGGCTGCAAGATGGCTCAAGTTTCTGTAGCAGAGTGCTTACACGAGAAAGATTCTTAGCCGATTTAGAATGTCTGAATCAAAAGCTGTTTCTATTTCGTATGAAACAGGTGACACAAATGGGAATAACAGTCCAGTTAGTGAAGATGTGCCCTATCGTGAAGCAGTAGGAAGTCGTATGTATTTGGCTACAGGGTCACATCCAGATATTTCATGGGCATTTAGTGTGGTATCTGAAAGACTGGAAAATCCCAAGTTACCAGACTGGAATGCTGTTAAAAGAATATTTAAGTACCTCAAAGGGACTTCAGAATATGGACCCATGCCTCTTATCCAATTCCAGAAATTGCAGTCAGAACTCAGGTGTTCGTGTCATGTTTGAAGGAAAATTATAACCCATAGGACCTTCTCCTTCATTGTAAAGTCGGACACTTTCAAATTGACATTCCAGTTCATTTTCAAATCCCCTGTTGAAATGAGTAAACAAGACTGCTCCTTAGTTTGTCAACTGACTTCTGCAGGAGTAAGGGGGTCCATGTTGTGTCTCATCAGGCAACAATGTGGACTTCTTCCTAAATATCCCCTCCTGAAATAGGGCAATGATCTTAAATTGGCGCCATTACACTTGTCTTTTGACAAGAAATGGGGCAGATTTTTTTGGATCGTGTGTCACTTTCCTTCTCGTGTCCTGTGCGAATTCACAAATTTTTTAATCATATGCAATTAAAACTTCATCCATTTTACATCACCTTTCCATTTTTATTCCTCTTATACATATGTGTACCTGTATATACAGCGTGTCCACGTATAACCTGACCGACCTTTATTTTCGCAACCGTTGGTCCTAGATGCATACTTCCAATTACAAAAATGGTTTAAATAAGGTAAAGAATTATTTCTAAAGCGATTTGAGTCAAGAAAAACATTTATTAAAAAATTACGAAATTTAAATTTTTATACGGTCCCCCGGTCCTATAAGTGATATTTAGTAAAAATTTACTGTGACAAGTAACTATACTAACAAGTCAGACAAAAAAAGTCCCATTCATCTAACATTAAAACTGACCGAGTTATAGCGGTTTCAATTTGGAGTATATTTTTTGTTGCGAAATAAGGGTCATTCACAAATGTAGTAGACATATAAATGATCGTCAGATATATCAAAAAATAGTTGAGAGCAAATTTAACATTGCAATCTAATATAAATGTGAAATCTATAATCATTCTAACATATTAATGCAAAATATACAATTTGTACTGAGCATATAAGAGGATAAAAATAACAGAATTTTTGTTAAATAAAAGGATGAAAAACAACAGCCTCAATTAAGATTTTAAAATGCTGTTAGATTACACTGTCTTTCATATTTTGAGTTGTGCCCTGTTTTTTAGCTTTTGAAAATTGATTCTAATGTATTTTTTAGCGCTGAATCCGAAAATGACCTTCATTTTAAACCATCACGTCAGGATTTTTCTCAAATCGAAAATTTCAAAGTTAAAATTGACCCCCCCCCCTTCTTCGCAACCTCATCGGACCCCTGAGCTATTTAGCTGTAAAAACGCAATATAAAACAAAAATTGAATAAATTATTGAATTAAATAAAATTAAATTGAATAAAAAAGTCTTATATCTATTTTATAGTATCAGATTTTTCGCCATTTTTTAACCTTGCGACTTTTAACTTACGATTAACCTTTTAACTTACGATTTGCGAAAAATCTTGACATGATGGTTAAAAGTGAAGGTAATTTTTTTATTCAGCGTTAAAAAATACATAAAACGTAATTATAAAAGTTAAAAAACACAACCATCGCAGGTTTATGTTATCTAATCTAGATTTTTTTCTTAAACTTGTTGGCGGTAATCTATCCGAATTTTTTTGTGTTATCCTCTAATATGGTAATCGTCGAAAATCATAATAATATTACATTGTCATCGGATTTAAGTCAGTATGTAAAATTTAACTTCGATCGGACATTTGAAAGTGAATTAAAATTCGAGTACAAATTTTAAACTGGAAAGACGATCGTTGCAAGTTAAATAAAACCTTATGAAAATAATATAATTTTTGTTAAAATAAATCATAGCCTCAAATACTTACAAAATAAAACATATGATAAAATACAATTATTTTAACTAATCTGAAACTTAACTAATAAAATTTAAGTCAATCGTAATAGTTGTCCGATTTCTTTTAAAGCGCAGATACCTTGAAATAAGTTTAAGTAATTTACATACGACTCCTGAAAGCATGGCCGAAATCATCAGTTTTAAGAAGCAAAAAAGTGGTATAAGTCATGCATTTCAAAGTTTCATAACTCGGTCAATTTTAATGTTAGATGAATGGGACTTTTTTTGTCTTACTTGTTAGTGTCACAGTAAATTTTTACTAAATATCACTTATAGGACCGGGGGACCGTATAAAAATTTAAATTTCGTAATTTTTAAATAAATGTTTTTCTTGACCTAAATCGCTTTAGAAATAATTCTGTACCTTATTTAAACCATTTTTGTAATTGGAAGTATGCATCTAGGACCAACGGTCGCGAAAATAAAGGTCGGTCAGGTTATACGTGGACACGCTGTATATATATATATACAGGGTTGTTATAATTAAAGTTCGCCTATTCAAAAGGCTCTAGAGCCGGTTCTATGGCTCCAAACGAAAAAAAATTCACTAGTACGTAGTTGAAGAAATGCGCTCTGCGAAAATCGAAAAAAAAAATTAGTTAAAATTTTTGTCAATAGGTGGCGCTGCGCCAATATTTAAGCCGATATTTGCAGATTCCTTTATTTTGTAAAAACATACAGGAAATTTTATTTCAGCGTTGGTAAAAGTAAACTTTTTCAGTTTCGTTATATCAATTTCGGTCAATCCAGATGAAACACACAAAATCACAAAATTTCACCCAACGCTTGAAAAAGATCACATTTTATTCAAATTTTCGACGAACGACGTCAAAGTGACGTCGCAACTTCGAAAGCTTGAAATACTCTTGTAACCACCTGACGATTTAAAACTTGCTGATAAAGTGTGTCTGTGATTTCTTTGACACTGGAACAGTTGATTGTTTCTGAAAAGCATTTGAATCTACGCTTTGTGGAAGAAGGATAACTTTGAAAGAAAAGGCACTTCTTGTAAAGTTATTTTATCAAAATAACAGCAAGGCAGCTGCAGCTCTTCGAGAATTCCGGAAACTAAAACATGTTAGACGTGGACGAATGTCGGATCGTGGAGTTCACAAAATGATTAAAAAGTTTGAGGAAACAGGAAAACTCGACATTCTTCTTGGCAGAGGAAGAAAAAAGGTAGACATTTCTGGCATTGAAGATATTGCTACTGCTGCCGTGGATTTAGCAAGCGCCAGGGCCGTGCGAAGAGGGGGGCGAAAGGGGCCTTCGCCCCGGGCGCGGATATTGAGGGGGCGCCAAATTTATACTACCAACCACGATTTAATTAATTTATTTTTTCATTTTTTGGTCATCGATCATTTTCTGGGGAATTTTTTTTTCTCTCTTGATCATTCTTTTTTTTCCGTCGCAAAATATCATTTACTCTCCAATAAATAAGTGCAATTTTCTCTTATGCTATTTAGTTGTTTGCAATTTCTGAATTAAAATTAAACCTTTTAAAGTTCCAAAATAAACTCGAAATGTTTATTCAATAGAATTTTTTTCTGTTTTTATACTTTATCAGTTTTGTGCTACCTGTCACAAAAAGAAGGGGGGGCGCCAAATTAAAACTTTGCCCCGGGCGCAGTTTTCTCTTCGCACGGTCCTGAGCAAGCCAGTCATCATTTGGTAATGCAATTGTGTCAGCTATTGTGAATGAAGTCGATATGCCGATTTCCACTGTCAGATAAGTGATGCGTCAAATTTTGCGCTACTATCCATACAAGATTCAGAGGGTGCGACAACTAATACAGGGTGATACCGAAAGTCGGCTATCATTTTCACTACAGTTTCTTGCAAGAATGAATGTGGACAATTCTTGGCCCTGGAATATTCTATGGAGTGATGAAGCGCATTTTTATTTAAACGGACAAGTGAACACACACAACTGTCGAATTTGGGCGAAAGAGAATCCTAATGTTGTCCAAGAAGTTACATTGCATGCAGCTAAAGTGACGGTGTGGTGCGGTTTCACAGCTACGTTTATGATAGGGCCATATTTTTTTGAGGAACTAACATCCACAGGACCCATTACATGCTCCGTAAATGGGAGAAGGTATCGAAATATGTTGTCAAATTTTCTGATTCCCGAGCTGCAACAGCGAGGCTGCCTTCAAAATATCGTGTTTATGCAAGACGGTGCACCACCACACATTACTAGAGCAGTTCGGACTTTCTTAACAAGCCATTTTACAGAAGATCGCATCATAAGTCGTTATTTTCGAACAGTCTGTCCACCACGATCGTCTGATCTAACACCATGCGATTTTTGGTTGTGGGGATTTTTGAATGATTCTGTATCTAAAGACAGATGTCAGACAATCTCTGATCTGAAAGACAGTATTAGACTTCATATTCGCTCAATCTCACAGGACAGTTTACGCAATGCTGCAGAAAGCACAATTCTCAGAATGGAATGCGTTATTGAAAATGGTGGAGGATTCATTGAGCATGCGTAATGTTATTCTTCGTTATTTCCTCGCTGCCGAGTGACATGTTTTATTTTTGTTGATGCAGATTACATCACATGAAATTATATTCATTTTTCTGTATTGTTTGGAGTCATAGGTCAGGCTCTAGAGCTGTCTGATTAGGTGAACTTTAATTATAACAATTCGCAGTTCGTCGAAGTTTGTTGAAACTATTAAATTTGTGTGCTTAGTCTGAATTGACTGAAATTGATTTAATGAATCTTCAAACATCACCTTAAATATTGGCGCCGCGCCACCTACTGACGAAAAATGTAACTATTTTTTTTTTTTTTTCGTAGAGCGCATCTCTTCAACTACGTACTAGTGAAATTTTGTTTCGTTTGGAGCCATAGAACCGGCTCTAGAGCCTTCTGAATAGGCGAACTTTAATTATAACAACCCTGTATATATTTTATACTGTGTACTTGTATTTAGATTGGATTTATTTTTATTGTATTTGGCATTATACAGGGTGATTATAAAAAAAACTATCCCGATATATGAGCCCCTAACTATCATACCGTTCACAGAAACTGAATGAAACTTTGGTTTAAAGTACTTTGAGGTATGCACTCAAGAATCATATGAAAGACAACAGTTACGGTTACAGGAACAAAATGTAGAAAATTTCAAACGGCAACACCTACTTTTTTTATTGGAATGTGATCTTCACAGTGAAAAACCATAAAAGGCGTTGGAACGGTACCTGTAGCACGAAAATCGCCGGCGCTAGACAGACTAAGAAGAATAGTGAAAACAACCAATAAGGGCAGAGAAGCAACAGAAAACAAAATGTTATGTTGATAATTTGGATTTTGCTAAATAAGTTTAAATTTTTTTTTGATAATTTGGGTTTTTTTAAATAAATAAATAAAAAAGTAATTAATTAAATTAATAAATAAATGGGGTTATGATATCTTTAGGCTGTTTTATTTACGTTGTTACTTTTTCTAACTTTAGGATGTCTCTAATTTTTCTGTCAGACAATATTTTGCAAATTGCTCCATATTATATCATATTAATTTTTGTTGTGTTCAATAACGTTTTGAGGAGATTTTTTTTGTATTGGCTCGGCGCCCGCCGATGTAAAAACCTTTTCCTCGAATAATTATGAATATAATGTATGAAAATTCAAGTTAATAATACTTCAAAATGTATATAAAAATAGCTAAAGTTAATTTTGGTTCATAATTTATCTTTGAAAATATGTATTTAAATGTAAAAATATTATTATTTTAAAGGTTTTTAGAATTGTTCTGTTAAAAATTGTATGTCAAAATTTTCGTTTCATATTTTACTAAGCACGTGGTGCCGATGTAACGATGTTTTGTGTATTCTTCCGCGGCAATCGGACCACGTTTTTATATGTATTTTTACTCCATTTCTTTTATCAATAATTACTGTAAAAGAAAGTATGCAAAATATAAACTGTACATCGATAAGCAAATTTTGAAATGTTTTAAAATTGATCAACAAGTTGAAATGTCGTCATCTTTGGCGCGCCATCGGATTATTTGCCGTGGCGTGAAGCGAAGGTGCGCGATGGTAAGAGGATAAAAAGACCGACGATTCATGGAGAGGGGGTCTTTTTTACGTTTTCGACGATCGGGGGCAGGAGAAGGAAGGAGCGGAGCCCGGAGCCCGGAGGTCATAACGAGCGGAGCCCGGAGGACGTAGCGAGCGGAGCCCAGAGGAGGTCGAGGGAAATCGGGACTTGATGGCTGTGAACTTCTGGAGATTGAAAACGGCTATGAGACTCAGATGTTCAACTACGATGGAAGGAAGGAGAGACAGACTCTTTGTATATGATCCTTGTTACAAGGCAGAAATTGTTATATAACTTTCAGTTGTGGTCGACCACGTGGTGAGAATATTACCATTTTTTTTTATTTCTCCGGAGTAAAATGAATTCATTAAATAAACCAAACATGCAAAAGTAGTTAGACTGTTATAAATAATTCTCTATGTAATATTTTACTGATAATTTAAATCAATGTTCATTAATTTTTAATAAACTTATATTTTCAATTTACAAAGAAAATCTCTATTTTCTTTTCTATTTTTTTTCTACAGCAGCAAATGATGTTACGTTCCTTATTTAGGTTTCTTTGTATGAATAATGTCAAAATACTATACGATCAAGGTCTTCTTATTTCATCATTAAATTCATTGTATATAAAATATTTAATTATTTGGTAGATTGTTTTTTTTTCTACCACGTGTTTGTGTCTGCCTAGGGAAGTCTTAGGTACGACACAACACATTTTTGGTGCATCGTGACCTTTGCCGTTTTGGGTTGCGGCATTTTTTTTTCGGTACCGCGATTTTGTGCCAATTTCGGCGCCGTCACCTGTTGGTTTTTTTAGTGTCCTTTTGCTGCTGTGGATGATAGAAATTATTGTACATGGAGCTAATTTGTATAGGAATTTTTTTTTTACATGAATATTGAATCGAGGAAATGTTAACTTTAATATGATTTTTTAAATATTTTTCTTTTCTTACCTTTTTCTTTCACATGTTGCATGAGGATTTTATTGTACATTTCTTTTTTGATATTTTGTAATTGTTTGTGATAGCATTTGTTATTTTGGAAGGGATTTTCATTATCTGTGTACAATCATGACTGAGGATTCTGTGGAACCAGAAAAAGAGGTCAGCCAGGTTGGGTCGGGGGCTACCCAGAATACTGATCAAATTATAGGGATTGGTAATAGTGAAAAAATGATAAAGAGACTTCTGACAATAAAAGCACAGATATTTCATTTAATAACATGTTATCACCCCCAAAATTGTCACCTATCAAGGCTTCAGACAAACAGTTGAGAAATGTACAAAGGCAAGTGTCTCTGGTCCCAAACTTAACTTTTAATTTTAATGAATTCATTTCTAACATTCCAAATTTTTCAGGAGAGAATCCTGACATAACTGTTACGGATTTCATCGACAAGATTATTGAAGTTAGGGATTTTGCCGGATGGCAGGAAACACAATGCGGTTTCGCTATTAAAATGAAATGCATAGGTGAGGCACAAAAGTTCATAAAATCACAACCTCACTTAAAAACAACACAAAATTTTCAAATTTTGAGAGAAGCTTTAGTGAGTCGTTTCGGTAAAACGGTAGACGAAGCCTACCATTTAGAAGAATTTACAATGGCGAGACAATCACCTAGGGAATCTAACAGAGCATTTCTATCTCGAGTTTTGGGGCTGTCATACAAATGTTTCCAAGACCAAGAAATTATCAGAGAAAAGATGCTAGTACAAATATGTCTTCAGGGATTACAACCAGAAGTGCGAAAATTTGTTATGCCTCATTCCCCAAAGACATATCAACAAATATGGGATTTGGCATTATGCCATGAGAAGTGTGTTGAGTACGACCACACACAGACGTCAATAAATGTGGCCCAGGCTGCTAGTAATTCATCTAATGAATTACAAGAAATAAAAGGGCTGATACAACAAGTTGTCAGTGAAAGTGACAAAAAAATTGCTGAGTTGAGTAATCAAGTACAAACTTTGTTACAAGTCACGCAGTCTCAGGCACAAGGATATGGATTCCAAAATTTCCATGCAGTTCCAGCAAACAATGGGAGTAGGTACAATCGCCCTAGGAGAAATATTACCTGCTTTCATTGCAATCAACCTGGGCATGTAAAAAGACATTGTCCCTCGCTACTAAAAGAAGAGACACAAAATGCAAATCAAGGGACTTTAAACCAGTAAGGGGGCAAAACGGGAACGTACCACCGTCTTTGAATTCTCCCCCTCAAACGGTACGCATCGACACCATTGACGCAAATGTCGAACAATTGCCTATAATTGCACTTCAATTTAATAACAGAAAAATTAATTGTCTTATCGATTCGGGAACTGCAAAAAATTTGATTTCACATGAATTTTTGGAGCAAAATTTACCAGATTGGGTCAATAAATGTGAGCCGTGCGCAATGCAAGTCGTTGGTGTCAACAACGATGTCATGGGTTTAGATAAGAAAATCAAAAATCTCTTTAACTGACCAAGAAGTTAAATTCGACGTAACCTTCTTTATTAGTCACAGCTTAAAAGCCAATTATAATGCAATTCTCGGATCAGAATTTTTAAAGTCCTATAATATCATAATTGATTATAGAAGTGAAACCTTAAAATACCTAAATCACACAATACTTTGGAACAATCTACAAAACACAGAAATTAATTCAATTAATTTGCATAAATTTGAAGGTATAGGAAGCACGATACATAAAAATGTTATTGAACCTAGAACAGAACAATTCATCAAAATTAAAATAAACGGTCTACCACAATCTCAAAACTTAATTTTTATTCAGCCATCAGTAAAATCTTTAAATAATTCTTGGTTAGTGGCTAATGGGATTTATAACTATGAGGGAAACAAGGACTTATGGATTAAGATAGCGAATGTTACAGATAGGAAAATTCATATAAACAAAAATTGTCAAATTGAGTTGACAATTGTCCAAAATTGAGTTTGTGGAAGCAGTCCATGTACAGAAGACGACTGTAAACAATTTGGAAGTAGAGATTGAAATAACTGATTTTAATCCTTGTGGTGAAAATTTTGATTTAGAACATTTAAATGAGTCACAAACACAAGCAGTCATGGAAGTAATAAACAAAAATAAAGCAATTTTTGCACAGGCTGTTGTAACACAACCAATCATCGAATCTACCTCACGGATGATATACCTGTTCGCTCTAAACCGTATAGAACTCCATATGCCCTAAGAAATGAACTCAAACAACAAATTGATGATTTACTTGAAGCAGACATAATTACCCCCCTGATTCTCCTTATGCATCCCCAGTAATTTTGGTAAAAAAGAAAAATGGTTCATATAGATTAGTTTGCGACTGCAGAAAATTAAATTTAAAAACTAAGCCTTTACCGTTTCCCCTTCCCCATATTTCTGATTTATTAGATAAATTAAATGGTGCCCATTTTTATACATCGTTAGATTTGTGCTCAGGATATTGGCAGATGGAATTACATCCTGAAGACAGATATAAAACTGCCTTTTGTACAGAATTTGGTTTATTCGAGTGGACGGCATTGCCACAGGGCGCCTAGTTAATGCCGCCGCTTCTTTTCAAAGGCTGGTTGCTACGATTTTATTAGGTTTAGATACTAATACTTACATCGATGACATAATTATTGGTTCTACAACTTTCGAGGAGCACATTCAAAAATTAGATATGGTGTTTAAAAGACTCAATTCTCACAACCTGAAAATTAATCCTGAAAAATGTCAAATAGCAAAAAATTCAATCACTTACCTGGGGTTCCAAATTAAAGATGGTTTAGTCTCTCCAGATGAAAGAAATGTAAAAGCTGTTGAAAACTTTCCCATTCCAAAAAACAAAAAAGCTGTACGTAGTTTTATAGGTATGTGTAATTTCTATAGAAAATTTATTGATCATTTTGCTGACATTGCAAAACCTTTAACAGAGTTAAATAAATTGAAAACCCCTTTCGTTTGGAGTCAAGAAGCAAATTCAGCATTTAACAAGTTAAAGCAGTGTTTGACTTTTTACCCTTGTTTATTACTGCCTGATGTTGAACAACCCTTCTTTTTACACACAGATGCGTCAGATTTCGCGTTAGGTGCAGTCCTTAGCCAAAAAGATGAGTCAGGGGATTTACATCCAGTAACATATGCTAGCAGGACCTTAAAAGATGCCGAGACGAGATATAGTACTTTTGAGAGAGAACTGCTAGGTGTAGTTTGGGGAATTAGTAATTTTAGACATTATCTTTATGGGAGGGAATTTACACTATATTGTGACCAGCAGGCAATTTCACAGGTGTTGAGAATCCAGGACAGTAGTCGGGTTTCCCGTTGGGCTCTTGCACTACAAAATTATAATATAAAATATTGTCACACTCCAGGAAAATGCAACGTACCAGCTGATGTACTGTCCAGAAATGTAAATGTGATACAAGAAGTAAATGCTGATTCAAATTTTTCAACAGAATTTATTAGATCTTCACAAAATGAAGATGCTAAGTGTAAAGACATAATTGACCAATTGGAGATTGTGAGGGAAGTACAATTAAATGACCTAACTTTCTTTTTAAAGGATAACCTACTATATTGCATTAACAAAAGAGATTCATATAATGACAATCACACTAAATTAGTTATACCTAAAACCTTAATTTCTCATATCTTAAATTTAGCTCATGACTCAGTCACTTCAGCACATCCTGGATTTAAAAGAACACTAATTAAAACAAAGAAAAATTATTTTTGGTGGGGACAGTATAAACATACACTCAATTATGTTGAATCTTGTGTCCAATGTGCTATCAGAAAAGGATACAAATCTAAACAAAAAGCTCCTTTACAGAGAGTTGAAATTACTTCGCGTCCTTTTGAAAAATAGCAATTGATGCAGTAGGTCCATTAAGTACTACATCAGAGGGAAACAGACACATTATTGTCATGACAGATTATTTTACAAGATGGGCTGAGGCATATCCTGTACCCAATTTATTATCTGAAACTATAATATCTGTGCTAGAAAAATTCATTTCTACTCATGGGATTCCGGAACACCTCACCTCTGACAAAGGAAAATCATTTCTATCTGAAGCGATCTCAAAAGTATATGAGAAGCTTCACATTAAAAAGCATACAACGACTAGTTATCACCCGAGTGCTAATGGGGTTGTGGAACGGGCCAATGGCACTATAGTAATATGTTGAAACACTTAGTAGACGTTCAAATGAAGATTGGGACAAAGTTTTACATTTTGCTCTATTGACTTACAGAACAGCTTATCACGCTGCTATAGGTGATACCCCAGCACATTTAGTTTACGGTAGGGATTTACTTTTACCTATTGACCTCAAAACCAAACCCCTTCAGCGATCTTATGCAGATACCCGTGAGCTTAGTGAAGACTTACATTTAAGATTGGGCAAAGTTTTTCGCATTTTTAAGCAAAATTTAACTAAAGCTGCAGAAAAACAGGAGGAGTATAGATTAAAGTTTGCCACAGATAAAAATTTACAAGTGAAGTACTTGGTACTTTTATACACGCCAGTAGTTAAGATAGGGGCTAGCAAAAAGCTTTCACAGTTTAATAAAGGGCCTTACCGTATCACTCAACAGACTAATACAGTCAATTTCAAAATTGTACACATACAAAACCCCAAAGATGAACAATTAGTACATGTAGATAGATTGTCTAAAATCACTGAAAGAATCATATTTCCTGCACTTTTTGAGGAAGAGATTAATAACAGGGAACAGGACACAAATCAAAACACAGATGATATGGATGCTAGGGATGTCGGGGATTCTCAGGTAGAAGAGGTTACTATTGAACATCCAGTTTTTGATTTGATATATAACAGTGATATTAGTAACAATGATAATCATATATTAAATACTAATGTTAATACTGATATTGTTAACATAAATATGGACTTACCTTCTCAGTCACAGTTGGGATCAGGGCAAAATTATGGTCAGCATAAATTCACTGTGGTCAGTGATTATCAGCTGCGTCCCAGAGACACTCACGGTTTTGTTGTGAAACAATAAAAAAAAAATTTCATTTATGTTGAATACATGTTTTATTGTGTTGTATATATTTTTTTGCTTTTCATTATTGTATTGTATTGTATTGTATTGTATTATTTAATTTGTGTAAAATATTGTATAGTGTGGTGTAATCAGGATCAAACTTTATGTTAATCGTTTCGAACAAACTTACTATTTATTGTATGAATATGTGATATTAATTGTATACATCCTAACATTCCAACTGGCAATGAAAAAACCATAATGAATTGTTTTTAATAATGCTTTGTAGGGTTGTCTGAATCCTGATTTCATAGGTTTTGGTGACAGTGGAGGTTGGGAGATAATTTTCCATCTTAGTTACAAGTTTTTTCCCATGCAACATGTAGTTTTTTTAGTGAGGGCCTGGTTCTTTTTCTCTTGCATACAAACATTTTTTCTTTGGCAATAAAATTTTTTGGGGGGACGGATATGTAATGTGTTATGCTGATAATTTGGATTTTGCTAAATAAGTTAAAAAAAATTGTTGATAATTCGGGTTTTTTTAAATAAATAAATAAAAAAGTAATTAATTAAATTAATAAATAAGTGGGGTTATGATATCTTTAGGCTGTTTTATTTACGTTGTTACTTTTTCTAACTTTAGGATGTCTCTAATTTTTCTGTCAGACAATATTTTGCAAATTGCTCCATATTATATCATATTAATTTTTGTTGTGTTCAATAACGTTTTGAGGAGATTTTTTTTGTATTGGCTCGGCACCCGCCGATGTAAAAACCTTTTCCTCGAATAATTATGAATGTAATGTATGAAAATTCAAGTTAATAATACTTCAAAATGTATATAAAAAATAGCTAAAGTTAACTTTGGTTCATAATTTATCTTTGAAAATATGTATTTAAATGTAAAAATATTATTATTTTAAAGGTTTTTAGAGATGTTCTGTTAAAAATTGTATGTCAAAATTTTCGTTTCATATTTTACTAAGCACGTGGTGCCGATGTAACGATGTTTTGTGTATTCTTCCGCGGCAATCGGACCACGTTTTTATATGTATTTTTACTCCATTTTTTTTATCAATAATTACTGTAAAAGAAAGTATGCAAAATATAAACTGTACATCCATAAGCAAATTTTGAAATGTTTTTAAATTGATCAACAAGTTGAAATGTCGTCATCTTTGGCGCGCCATCGGATTATTTGCCGTGGCGTGAAGCGAAGGTGCACGATGGCAAGAGGATAAAAAGACCGGCGATTCATGGAGAGGGGGTCTTTTTTTACGTTTTCGACAATCGGGGGCAGGAGAAGGAAGGAGCGGAGCCCGGAGCCCGGAGGTCGTAACGAGCGGAGCCCGGAGGACGTAGCGAGCGGAGTCCAGAGGAGGTCGAGGGAAATCGGGACTTGATGGCTGTGAACTTCTGGAGATTGAAAGCGGTTATGAGACTCAGATGTTCAACTACGATGGAAGGAAGGAGAGACAGACTCTTTGTATATGATCCTTGTTACAAGTCAGAAATTGTTATATAACTTTCAGTTGTGGTCGACCACGTGGTGAGAATATTACCATTTTTTTTATTTCTCCGGAGTAAAATGAATTCATTAAATAAACCAAACATGCAAAAGTAATTAGACTGTTATAAATAATTCTCTATGTAATATTTTACTGATAATTTAAATCAATGTTCATTAATTTTTAATAAACTTATATTTTCAATTTACAAAGAAAATCTCTATTTTCTTTTCTATTTTTTTTTCTACAGCAGCAAATGATGTTACGTTCCTTATTTAGGTTTTTTTGTATGAATAATGTCAAAATACTATACGATCAAGGTCTTCTTATTTCATCATTAAATTCATTGTATATAAAAGATTTAATTATTTGGTAGATTGTTTTCTTTTCTACCACGTGTTTGTGTCTGCCTAGGGAAGTCTTAGGTACGACACAACAAAACAAAATATTTTATTGTGTTTCATACATTTTCCATTTTACACACGACGACACTTTACATGCGGCAGATGGTGGATAGCACTGAACAATAAAATGTTTTACTTTCTGTTGCTTCTCTATCCTTTATTGGTTGTTTTCACTTTTCTTCTTAGTCTGTCTAGCGCCGGCGATTTTCGTGCTACAGGTACCGTTCCAACGCTTTTTATGGTTTTTCACTACGAAGATCACATTCCAATAAAAAAAAGGTAGGTGTTGCCATTTGAAATTTTTGAAATTTTGTCACTGTAACCGTAATTGTTAGAATTTAACTGTTGTTTTTCACGTGATTGTTGAGCGCATACCTCAAAATAGGCCAGAACTTCATTCAGTTTCTGTGAACGGTATGACAGTTATGGGCTCATATATCGGGATAGATTTTTTATAATCACCCTGTATGTTATATTATGTCAGTATGTTATATTTTGTTCAAAAAAATCTTTTAATATGCTGAAGTTGCAACTTAATAAAAAAAATCAAGTATATATTCAAAATTACGAACATTTTGAAATAATCAGCATTTTCATGACCATTAGTGTAGAATCAAGATACAAAGTGCTAAACAAGATATTTTTACTGCACTGGTCATAATTGGGTCATCTAAACATTATGCTATTTTATGTTCCGGAACAGCAACAATGACTTTTGATACAGGAACTGAAAGACTGAGTAAATTGTGTGCACTATGATGACCAGTCAAAGAAAATTTTTGTATACTTTTTTAAATTTTTCATTTGTATTGTATTACTATTGTTATGGATTAGTGACCATCAACTTGATTTTTTTCTGATGGGATTAAAATAATTCCAGAATAAAGTGAATAGTTCTTGATTGACACATATTGAAAGAGGATTATCCTGGAGAAAGGAAATTTTTAGTTCATTTCAAGTAAAAAGGAAAAGCTTTCAAGGCTTGAATCGCCTTTCTAACTGTGTGTGAAATTTATCTATAACAAGATCATCTGAAGGAGTTTAAAATGTGTCAGGAAGTTATTTGTATGACTATCAAGACCAAAGGAAATGAATTTCGGTGTACTCTAAAAGTTGAATTGGGAGGAAGAAGAAGGGTGCGTCAATCAAAGCAGATCAAGAGATTATGCAGTGAATTTTTCGCCAGTGAAGATTTTTCGCCAGAGTGGACAGACTTGTTTTTTGAGTTCTAGAGGAGAGGGACCTAGTTTTATGAGATTCCTGAGATTGTACAAAATGGTCTTGTAAATATTATCTAAAATTTCACCATCATGTCATCTTTATAATTGTTGTTTTGAAATAAAACTTTTTCGTTTAATACGATATGATACGCTTAATTATAGATATGCGACCACGATACCACACTATATATGTAAACATTCGGACGGAGCATACCTAAATCTTTACCCCTATTAAATCATTCTTTAAATCTGAACATACGAGGGGAAATAAATGATATGAGAATCATATATTAAGTTTTAACCCCTTCCATTTTTATTTTATAAATCAATATGCCCTCTCTTCAAAATTTGACACGTAATATTTAACTTAAAATAATAATCATTCCTTTAATTAAATTTTTCTCATGTCCTTGTATTCGCTTTTCTGTATCACGCCCTTTCCTTTAAAAAAAGAATACAAATTTCATAGATTAATTTGTATTCTTAATAATAATAGATACTCTTCTTTGTTAAATCAACTTTCCAACGTATTTTTATGTCTGTTCTTTTAGCTGCGCAATATTCAGTAGTTAATAGAAATCAGCTGTCGGGCATTGCAATGAATGCACTCCTAATACGGTATCATTAATGTGTTTCTAGCGTGTTTCTAGCGTAATCTAAAAATAACTCAACTCTTGCTCAAAAATATATCTGTCGCCCTTCCTAAATTCCTTAAGTCCATCTCCATGACCAAGGGCTGTTAAAGTGTCTTTGGCAGGCAATATTTTGAAATAAATAGATATGTTATGCCAAAAATGGTACCCTTTCGTGAAATATCTCATTAACATGCTATGCTCCCTCTGAAATTTTATCACCAAGTAACCCTATTGGCGAGTTTCTGTAATCGTAATTGTAAAACGTTCCGTTTTGATATGAGAAAGATCGGGCATTCCTGCTCCTGACTTTCAGCTGTACCCACTGCAAAAAAGGCTTCTTGATACTTTGCCCTCTCTTTCTGCTACACGGCCAAAAGATCTTCCTATGGAATAAATTTTTTACTCCAATCTATTCTGGAGTTTTTCTTGTATCGTTCTACCTGTGATTAATCATTACAATTTTACTGCAACTTAACAACCAATCATTATAAAAACTACAAACTTCATTATAAATGCGGATGGTGATGATGGTATCAATACGTTCATAAACCCTTTCAGTTCCTGGCATATATTGTAAAACATGATTATTAATTTCAATTGACAAATTGTTTGTCACTGTTAGTACGGCTCGTTTTTTAAGCTTTTGAGGTGTCGATGTCTTAAAATCGATGTCACTGTAAAGTTCCTTTACTGGATCTTGAATAACGGGATAGTTTCCCTACTTTGACATTCGCCAACCTGTAACAGCCAACTTGCTCTCTCTCTCTGTTTGTAGGGCATGCATATTTTCTGTAAGTTTCGTAATGCAAGAATTCAGATCAAAGCCTATGATTTTTTAGGCAACTTGAAACTGTCAGTGATCTTGGACCTCTAAAAATGACAGGTAGGACTTCACTGAAATTTCCACCCAATAAGATTATTTTTGTGATTTATTATTATTTATTACTATTACTTATTATTATTCAATCTATATTATAAATCACAAATACGTGCATCAGTAACATTGACATCATAACGATGCAGACAACAATGAGGTTAAACGACATAAGGTACAACAATGGAGCTAATGTTTTAATTAATAGCAAAATGGACCGTTTTTTGGTTTGACTTCGCACTTTATTTTGTTTCCTTTTTAGAAAGTAGCTAGTTTTTGTAAAAAATAAGAAAAAAATAACAGTCGATTTTTACAAAAATTGCATTTTCGGATGCAGAAATTTTTCTTACATATGTGTGATGAGTTTTAAATAGATACCTGAAATACTTTTTTTAATATTAGCAAATTAGTGAAAACAAACCACTAGTTGCTATCGGCAAAAGAGAAATAATCGTTTTTTCGCCACTACGTTCCTTAGCGCTTAGACAGTGTGTCCACGTATAACCTGACTGACCTTTATTTTCGCAACCGTTGGTCCTAGATGCATACTTCCAATTACAAATGTGGTCAAAATTAGGTGCAGAGTTAAGATAAAAAAGTTTGAAGCGAATAAACAATTTAGTGAAGAATTACAGAATCTAAATTTTTATACAGCCCCGTATACTTATATTTAGGGACGTTTTGTCTATTCAAAAGTATTGCAAACTCAAAAAGTTCCGTATCTGTACGACCAATATTCACTGAGAAATTTGAGTTCAAAGTTATCATGCATAGTATGGGGACCGTATACAAATGGAGATGCGAATATATCCCCTATCAGAAAGACAAGGAGGTTTTAGAGTTAGATATGATCATGACAAAAGGGTTGTTGTTCAAGTCAAAAAACAGTGTAATATTTGTCTAATCACTGGTATCGAAAATAAAAATGTATATTTTGTATAATACATAAAACACACAGTGCACAAACTCATACAAATTTAATAAAGTAATTTGAAATAATAACATAGTAAATAGTGCTTTCTCGCAGATAAACTCAAATAAAAAGGAAATAGAAATAAACAATGTGGATAAATATCGTCTTTCATACTTTCTTAGAACTTTCATACTTTCATACTTTCTTAGTGTTCCAAGTGTCTTCCCTGGGGCTCTACCACGAACGTGTCGAAATTCCCTCTTCCTCGGAAATTTTCCGAGTTTTCCGATGTGACGTCCGCCTTCCGATCCCCTTGGGATAAATGCTACCACGATGACATCGTGAACGCCTCCACTCGGAAAAACACATCGGACATCGGACTTTCCCTTGAAATTTCCCGACACCATAACATGCAGTGGAAAACGCACACATTGTCGGAAACGAGTCTTTGAAAGAGATTTTGAAGCGGTTGATATTGATTCGCTGTTTATTAAAAATGCCATCGGCACACATTTAATTAAGATATTTTGATAATCTTTTTTTTAAAACAACAGTGAAATGTTCAGATTTCCAGCTGTCAAAAGCTCAAAATGATATGATGGGTAGTTTTATAGAAAATTAAAAATAAAAATGAAATTTCCCTTTTTGACCAAAAAAGGGCTTTAAAAAAATTAACAAAAAATTAACAACTTACTCTTGAAATATTTAATAGCTATCATAAGAAAGGCCTTATTCTACACTTTTAAATGATATGAAAATACATATTTTATAAGTTCTTGTTAAATAATTATGAGTATGAATGCCGCAAATTTTCAAGAAAATCTGCTTAAATATAATATAAACAGGAAAAATATTATAAGCTTTGAAACTAATTTTAAACGCTAATAATAAACCTTCATTGAAAATGTTGTAAGCAATTTTTTGTAGACTTAGATTGATTTTTTTTTTTTTTTTTTTTTTTTTTTTCGGGACGCTCTTTTTTCAAAATGAAAATTTAACATAAAATAAGAAAAAATTTGAAGTCTAATTTGAATTTCAAACAGGGGTCGTTACAAGTTTTTATTCTTGGGGCCCATTTTGTGAAAAGTAAAGGTTATTTTTGTGAAATTTATATTTTTGTGAAAAATAACATTTTGCAAGATAAGTTGAAATCCAGTTAATCAAATTCGAATCAAGTATTTTTTAATCAAAAACTTTTTTTAATCCTTTTTGCTGAAATTTTCCTCTCTGGTGAACTTGTTTGTTTACAAATTACACATTTTAAAACATCCCAAGATAATAAATAAATAATAAATAGTAAGTTTTAATGGAATAAAATTTTGTGAAGGGGACCATTTTATTAAATAGATTTTTGTGAAGTGTCCCTAAGTAGGCCCCAAATTTTTCCTTGATCGACCCCTGATAATGCAGTGCTTATTAAAACATAGGCTAACAAAGAAAATGTTATTAATCTGCTTTAAATAAACAGTGCGCAATGCCAATAAAACTAATTATATCATAGTTCTCGCATAAAAAAAATTAACGGAGTAACCAAGCGTTGCATACCCGAAAAATAATTGTCCAGATATTTTTGCTAATACTGCACTATACTAAATATACCATTATGCTAGTCCATTTGGGCACTATCGTTGTTTACCTAAATAAAATAATAATCCCAAATTTTCACAAGTTTTTTTTTCTTTTACTATTTTTTTAAATTATTATTAAATTCTGTATCAATTGTAATGACTTGTATATATGTATTATACATGTATATAATGAAATTTAAAAAATATGTATTTAAAAATGAAAACACATGGGAAGAACGAAATGTAAATTTACTTGATTATCTATCATCACTATAGCTCATTTTTAGCTTTACACATTTTTAAATTTCATTATTAATCTGTAATAATCTTTTCGATTAGTAGAAAATCAAAATATTCAACTTAAAATTTTTCGAAAAGAAAAAGAAATTTTTGGAAAGTATTACAGGTTCTTGAAGACTTTAAGATACAAAATTTTTGATACGGCATATTTCATTGCACAAATAATTAATTGTAAAGTTTCGAAATGACATCAAAAAGCAACGTATTTCACGATAACTTTACAGTTAATTTCGAAAAGCTTCCAAGATAAAATATATACATCTATACTATTTAAAGATGATGTAAATACGTCTTCTTGGCTTTTGTTTCTTTTCCCCTTGTTCATGGTTTCTATATAAAACTAATTTTTCAGAATATAAATTAAATAATGCTCAAATTTTCAGAAAAAAAAGTAGCTTTGATATTAAATGAAGCTTAATATCAGGACCGCATATATATATTATATACTTAGCGACTGTTTATTATTATTATTATTATTATTATTCTGAAAATTTGAGCAATTTTTAATTTATTTTTTGGAAGATTAATTTTATATAGAAGTCAAGGACAGACAAAAAATAATCAAAAGATAAGAAGACTAATTTAGATCATCTTGAAATAATATATTTTTTATCTTATTTGAAACTTTTCGAAATTTACTGTAAAGTTACTATAAAATACGTTGCTTTCTGATGCCATGAGAAACTTTACAATTTTTTAAAAAATATCCAATGAAATATGCCGTATTAAAAATATAGTAAATTAAAGTATTCCAAAGCCTGTATACATGGAAGTTATAAGTTCTTATACTTTCCAAAGATTTTCTTTTACGAATAATTTTAAATTTAATATTTTTATCTTCTAATAATCGGAAATTCTGGACGAATGTTATTAAATGATTTTATTATTTATACAACGAATTACAATCATTAAAATTGAAACAACATTTTATAATATATTTTTAAAGAAAATTTTTTTGGAAGTGTTGAATAATTAGTTTATTTAGGTACAACGATAGTGCCGACATGAAGTTGATTATTTGCTCTAATGCTATATTTAGTATGGAAAAGTTTTAGTAAAAACATGGATGTATTATAAATACATCCATGTGTTTATGATATTTATAATACATCTATGAGTAAAAATATCTGGCCAATTATTTTTCCGGTATGCAGTGCATCTTTACACTGCTATTTTTTTTTATGCGGGAGCAATGGTATAGTTAGTTTTGTTAGCATAGCGCTCTATTTATTTAAAACAAATTAAAGACATTGTACATGTTACTTTGTTAGGCAATGTTTTAATAAGCACTGCAGTTATTTTTTTGAAATTCATATTAGATTGTTTCTTATTTTATGTTAAATTTCCATTTTGAAAAGAGAGCATCCAGCAAAGAAAAAATATTCTAAGTCTACAAAAAATTGCTTGCAGCATTTTCAAAGTATACTTATTATTAGCGTTTAAAATTAGTTTCTAAGCTTAGAATATTTTTCCAGTTATTTTATATTTAAACAGAATTTCTTAAAATTCTTGGATATTTATGCTAATATTTGTTTAACAAAAACTTATAATTTTTTTATTTTTATATCATTTTAAAGTTTAGAATAAGAGCTTTCTTGTAATAGCAATTAAAAATGTCAAGCGTAATCTGTTAATTTTTTATTAATTTTTAAACGAAAGCCTTTGTTTGGTCAAAAAAAGCAAATTTCATTTTTATTTTCCATTTTCTAAAAAACTACCGGCCATATCATTTTGATCTTTTGACAGCTGAACATCTGAATATTTCACTTTCGTTTAAAAGAAAGATTATCAAAATATCTTAATTAGGCGTGTTTTGATGGCATTTTTAATAATAACATAAAGCAATATCAAACGTTTGTTTTCTGTTTTCTTAGAGAAGAAAAAGAGGGAAGATCCGTGGAAACGTACTTTTACTAATGCACTATGATTGGTCAGTTCGTTTTTTTCCGATATCTATTTGAAAAGGAATCTTTTTTTTTTTTTGAGACCGGCGACCAGGCCCCTACCTGCCAGGTTTCCCTAGCTTAAACGGGTTTAGTGCCTGGTACCGGGGCGCGTAGCGCCACTGAAGAGATGCCGCGTAGCGGCTGGCCGTTGCTGACAGGGCGGCTATGTGGAGGACTTAGTTTTGTTTCCATTTTGTTTTGCTGCTAATTGATGTTATTCTTTTTATATGGACCTGTCATCGTTATGCGAGTTGGTCTCGTAATTTAGTGATCAGGTGACGAGACCTTCACCTGATTAGGCACCCCCAGAGGTATTATTCACTTGAAAAGGAATCTTCAAATACGACGGGTAATACCGGTTGCTTCATGGTACGGCTTAAAATGTGTTTCGGATATTTTTTCCGAGAACCATGATAATCCGACATCGGAAGCTTGCGGTGTCTGGAGAATCTCGATGCGTTGGTAGTAGGGCCCGGACTACAATACATAGACGGACACGTGACAGAAATTCGTCTTGAACATTTTTTTTAGCAATACAGGCGGGACACATCTGATGGCGGATAAAATGCGATTCTGAAAATCTACTCGGCTTACTGATTCTACTTCGTAAATTTTGCTTTTTAAATAGCCTCAAAGAAAGAAATCTAGGGGATTTAGATCCGGCGATCGAGGAGGCCATTCTACCAAGCCTCCATAACCTATGATGTTATCTTGAAACATGCTACGTAGAAGTGTTCGGGAGGAGGCTGTTTTGTGGGCTGGTGCCCCATCATGTTGAAACCACATCTTGGTGAGGTCTGCTAACGAAACATGATCATCTAAGAAGCCAGATAATGGTCCACGTAACAGATCTACATACTTTGTACCTGTTAAAGTGTCATAAAAAAAGAAGGGCCCCATTAACGCTTCTTTCCAGATGCCACACCAAACGATAACAGACCATCGTACTTGATGCTTGTTGGGTCGTAAGACATGCGGATTTTGCACAGACCAGAAGTGTGTATTCTGCCTATTCACAACACCAGTTCTTGAAAACGTGCACTCATCTGTGTAAAGAATGTCATTCAGAAACGACGAGTCTGTTTATAGCTTGTTCATAATGAAATTGCTAAAATCGAACCGTCTATCTTCATCTCCAGGCAAAAACGCGTGTACCAATTGCGGTCGATAAGGATGTGCTCCGTGTATATTTAAAACGTTCCATGCATGGGATTTTGAGCAGCCACAAGCTTCACTAATATCCCTAACACTACACTGTGGATACGCAAGAGCATATCCCAAAATCTCCTCGTCAGAGACGTGCATTCTTGAGCTTCCAGATCGAGGATATTTTTTAACGCTACCTGTTTCTCGTAAGCGCTTTACAACATTTAAAATCATGTTTTTAGATAGATAGCTATTATTTGGAAATTTAATTGCGTATTGCCTTGCAGCCTCTCGTCCATTCCGATTATATTGGCCATAAAGCAATATCATTTCTACGTACTGTTCCGTGGTGTGCATTTTAACTACAAGCATTGACGAATCAACTAAATACATCTGGTGTAAGTCACTTTTATTCAGCAATGAAGGGCTTATGTCATTTTTTGTCTACCAATCGGTATGCAGTGAGCGAAATTTGCATAGGAACCTGCAAATCCCGCAGTACTGCATACTGCTTTGACATAAGGATAGGGAAAATTCAAAACGCGATTTCGTCTTCAAATAATTGTGGTCGTTGGGTTAAATCAAGTGATCACTCTTTGAGTTAATTGTTAGATCATTAATGCGAAGTAAAATCGACTAATCTTAGTTTTATTCAGTTTTCGGAAACTCAAGGAAAGCCTACTTTCCGTTTTATAGCGGCTAAATGGGCCACCCAAAGCGATAGGAGCGCGTTTTGGCTTACAACTAACTCCAGGAAACACAACACAACAGTGTGAATTTGCCCAGCCTTGAGAGATTTTATAAGGGATATAATCATGCATACTCGACAGATTTCCTCTGCGATTGAAACTGACCGAGCTATTAAAACTTGGAGTATATGTTTTGCTGCGAAATAGGGGTCATTCACAAATGTAGTAGAAATATAAATAATCGTCAGATATATCAAAAAATAGTTCAGAGCAAAATTAACGTCGTAATCTAATATGAACGTGAAATCTATAGTCATTCTGACATATTAATGCAAAATATACAATTTATACTGAACATATAAAAGGATAAAAATAAATAAAAGGATGAAAAACAACAGCCTCAATTCTTTACAAAATGATACAGATTTTAAAATACTGTTAGATTACACTGTCTTTCAAATTTTGGGTTGTGCCATGTTTTTTAGCTTTTGAAAATTGATTCTTATGTATTTTTTAGCGCTGAATCCGAAATTGAGTTTTATTTTATACCACCACGTCAGGATTTTTTCTCAAATCGCAAACTTCAAAGTTAAAAATCTCAAAGTTAAAATTTATCCCCCTTCCCCTCTCTACCTTATCGGATCCCTGAGCTGTTTAGCTGTAAGAAACCCAGTATAAGCCAAAAAAAATGAATGAATTATTGAATTAAATAAAATTAAACTGAATAAAAAAGTCTTACATCTATTTTATAGTATCAGATTTTTCGCTATTTTTTAACCTTGAAATTTACGATTTGAGAAAAATCCTGACATGATGGTTAAAAGTGAAGGTAATTTTTTTATTCAGCGTTAAAAAATACATAAAACGTAATTATAAAAGTTAAAAACACAACCATCACAGGTTTATTTTATCTAATCTAAAACTCTTAAACTTGTTGACGTTTAATCTATCCGATTTTTTTTGTGTTATACTTTAATATAAGTATGTATAAGATGGTAAGCGTCGAAAATCCTAATAACATTACATTGTCATCGGCTTTAAGTCAGTATGTAAAATTTAACTTCGATTGGACATTTGAAAGTGAGTTAAAGTTCGAGTACAAATTTTAAACTGGAAAGACGATCGATGCAAGTTAAATAAAACCTTATGAAAATAACATAATTTTTGTTAAAAGAAATCATAGCCTCAAATCCTTACAAAATAAAACATATGTTAAAATACAATTATTTTAAATAATCTGAAACTTAACTAATAAAAGTTAACTCAATCGTAATAGTTGTACGATTTCTTTCAAAGCACAGATACCTTGAAATAAGTTTAAGTACTTCATATACGACCCCTGAAAGCATGGCCGAAATTATCTGTTTTGAGATGCAAAAAAGTGGTATAAGTCATGCATTTCAAAGTTTTATAACTCGGTCAATTTTAATGTTAGATGAATGGGACTTTTTTTTGTCTTATTTGTTATGGTCACAGTCAATTTTTACTAAATATCATTTATAGGACCGGGGGATTGTATAAAAATTTAAAATTTGTAATTTTTTAATAAATGTTTTTCTTGACCCAAATCGTTTTAAAATTAATTCATTACCTTATTTAAACCATTTTTGTAATTAGAAATATGCATCTAGGACCAACGGTTGCGAAAATAAAGGTTGGTCAGGTTATACATAGACACCCTGTATACAGGGTGTCCACGTAAAACCTAACGGAAAGACGGAAGGAAACAACTAGTTCATCGGCCACAGTGAGCGGGAGAAGCCTCTCGCCAACCTAGAACTTCGAGGAAAATTAGTCTTTGACTCACAGACACGCCTTGGCTAAGGTTGTACCTTCCAATGGCTTTGCTTTCGGCGAGCTCTACAGTCAGAATGCAGGTAGAGTTGCAAAAATCCGGTTTTTTCCAAGGTTTATTTCCAATAGACCCGGTTTATTGCCAGGTTTATTCCCAAAAGACCTGGGTTACTCCCAAAAAACCAAGTTTATTCCCAAAAAACCCGGTTTATTCCCAGGTTAAACCGGGTTTTTTCTAGCCTTTGCAACTCTAAATGCAGGTGATCTCCGATCGACTCCATTGAGAGGATCATGCACATGTAAAAAACACCACAACACAAACACAAACACAAAACAAAACATTAAAAAAATATTAGAATCAACGGAAAGTTATTTTAGAACCACTACCGGACTCTGAAGGACATGAAAAACTCCTCCAAGAACGCTAAAAAAGCCATCCCGGTCGAGTTTAGTAGATAGAAAGTTATGTAAAGACTCCTGTTCATCAAACCATCGGGCACAGAAAGCTCCGATTACGCATAGACGCGTTTTGGCTTGATCGCCACCGCGTTAGTCGGCGAGCCACCGGCCCGGTTCATCGTAGTCAAAAAGCTCAGAAAGCGGGTGATTTCCCCACCAAGAGTGGCTTCTTCCACAGTGACCTGAGGGGTCGCCTTCGGACTGAAGCCTCACTTGGTTTCGGGCACTTTCTGCGCTGCTCAACCATTGAGATCGGCACACAACTACTCCAGCTGCAGAGGATGACGTGGTCGTTGCGGACCATGCGTGTACTCCCACATGCCGGTAACTACACTCTACCGCTGGCTCAGCACCGATGGTCGCTACACGCCGCATCACCTGCTGACCAGCGTCACAATAGAGTCACCACGCATCGTGCTCTACGGAGCTCGATCTCGCCGCCGTCAGTTCCTCGGATAAAATTTTGGAGCCGATCCGGCCACCGTTCACTAGCCTTTCAGGAAGATATAGTTTGATCTTCTACAGAATTGCGTAAAGTGCGTACACGTTGAAATAATTTCCGTAAATGGTTTACAAGTACAGTACGCTGATCAGATTGATGTTCTTTAAGTGACAGATGAATTTTTCGATGTTTCACTAAGTCAAATCTGTGATTTAATATTTCAGAATAACCGACGCATTTATAGTGTCTGTCGAATTTTTCTCTGTTTTTGCTTGGCGTGTTATGAATCGTACAATAATCGCAGTTTTATTAAGTTTATCTTTCGGGAAAACTTTTAATCACATTGTTCACATTTATGCACAACTCCTTGCTTAGAATGAACTAAGATGCTTTTGAAAATTGCTTTTCTGTACATAGGATTTTGCGCACATTTCACAGTTGAAAGGTTTCTTTTTTAAGCAGATATTTCTGTGTCTAACTAGCACACTTTTTCGCGTGAAAATCTTAACTTACTTTTCACATTGATACATGGAAGATGTGTAGCAATGATTTAGCATATGTTCCAGTAAAGCACTCTAATGTAAATAGATTTTCGCAAAAATCACTTTTAAAGAGTTTTTTTTAAACAGAAGATTATATGCCTTAATAACATATATTGATTGGTAAATACTTTTGTACAAGTACGACAGGTAAAAGGAACTTTTGGTCGACTTGATATGTTGAAGAAGGCATCGCTTCTATATTCAAAACAGGTTTCATTAAATTAGTATAGTCGTCTTGCTCCTTCAACTCCAATGTCATGGCTTTACTCATCTTGGTGGATTCGTCTATTATAGTAGAATCTGCGTCTCGCATTGTTGTCATTTAAACTAAAACAATTAAAATCGCAGAACAGACTATTCACTTAAACGAAGAAAAAATACGAAACGTCTGTACAGTGCTGAAACAGTATGCAGATTATAGCAAATAAAATTTTTCATGAATATTTATTTAATTGTAGGTGGTGCGCAACAGTAAGAAAATTAAAAATAGCGGTAAGTAAAGTTTCTTTTATTTTAAGAAAATTAAAAATAGCGGTAAGTAAAGTTTCTTTTATTTTATTATACAATGCCTAATTTCATAGATTAACGAATCCAGTTTCGAAAATATAAGTGTATAATGTATAATGCATAAATATGTTAAAATTCGTTTATCACAAATCATGCTTTTTCCTTTAATAACCCTTTTCGGCACCGTGGTTCCACATCGGGCACACCTAATTTTAATTCCAAACTTGCATTCGACGCCAAGAATATTTAATAAAATTTTGTTTCTACAATGAAAGCTTAAAATAAGGAGTTCTTATTTTCTAAAAAAGTCGTTTGTAAATTCCGGTATCAGTCAGCAATTTATCATTTTACGAGCAGACTTCTGTGCCGGAAAGGGTTAAACAAGTGTTAAAAATGGTATAAAATGCAAATATGTATTGATAGAAAGACCCATTAATTACTTGATATTGTTAAATAAGGTTTATTTCGTAAGAAGTATATAAAAACGTTAATAGAAGAATATGTTATTCATTTTAGCCAAATACTTTACTAACTTCAAAAATACGAAATAAGTGTTTTTATCAGCGAGTGAATTATAAATTTAGAAATGTTATGCTGTGTTATCTTTGTTTTTGTGAAACATATTTCCTGTTTGACAGTATGCTTGACAAACAACTAGTTTATTTTACCAAAATATGGTTTCTGTATAATTCTTTTAAAAATTGTACATAAAATTCATAATCGTAAAAAATATACATATATGATAAGTCCTCATACCAGTTTAACACTAGCAATGATCTGTAGATAAATTCTTTAAAATATTATATATAAAATTCACTGGAACAAATAGGGGAAATGTCTTCTATAAGTGCTAATTCCTTTATTAATTTAGTATCTGAAATAATAATAGTGTGGAATATATAAAAGTATAATAATTTATAAAGTCAAATTTAACTAAAGAGGAGTGTACTATTTAGGAAATTCAAACTACCTATTTTAGATAAAAAATTATTAGTTTTAAATTAAAACAAAATGTTCTAATATTATGAAGCGAATGCATTTTCAGGGTCGAAACAGCTTAGTATAATTGTGTGTTAGGTAAAAGCTAGCTAGCCATAAGTGTAAGTGCTTCACCGCCGATTCCAGGTTCTCGAGAACCCTTGCGAGTATCCAGCAGGAAGGTCCAGTTTACACGGTACACCCCACAGGTGGGGTCGTTGGCAAAGGGAAGCACCACCACCTGCGCATCACTCCCCTGCACACAACCTTTGACGGCAGAGGACGTTGCGATTTGAGATGATTCCAAATTATCTTAGGACACCATCACATCACACTTGGGTATATACCGGTGTCTCCCGACAGCTTCGGAGCAGAAAACCCGAAAAGGAACCGGCCATAGGTAGAGTTGCAAAAAACCGGTTTATTCCCAGGTTTATTTCCAATGGATTCAGTTTATTCCCAGGTTTATTGCCAAAAGACCGGGTTTATTCCCATAAAAACGAATTTATTAAAAAAACCCGGTTTATTCCCAGGTTTAAACCGGGTTTTTTCTAGCCTTTGCAACTCTAGCCATAGGCCTTATGCAGAGTTCCCTCAGCACGCCTTGCTTTACCGCCGCCTTCGATCATAGAACTCCTATAAAGGAAACTACTGAACTCGTCAACAGCAGCGAAGAAATAGGTAACACTCGCTTGCTCGGGAGGTCGAGTAAGACACACCCCTCGACGTATAGACACGTCCCAGCTTAGGCTGTAGGCCGAAGGGTTGGAACCTCTCGGCCTACGAACTTCAACACATCTTACCTCCCAGCGACCTGGTCCGAAGACTACGAGGTGCCCCTCGCCGTGCAGGGTCGCCGGTACTAGGAAACCGTAGGCGCCACTTACGGTCCCATATGGTCGTGGAAGGCTACCTCTCAAGCACCAGAGAAGCGCCCCCGCTCGGGGTTTAGTAGCTTTCAGGTTAGTTGCTAGACTCCTGCAAATCCAACAGTCGGGCACAGAAAAATCCGATTACCCAAACACACGCTGGACTGGTTGTTGCGTGTTAGGCGCGCCACACACCAAGGCGACACGAGGCATTTCTGCGACTCGTGCGACAAATGTATGGTTATAACCTATTGTTTCTTCACTGAGCCCACACACCGAAAACGCATGCGACGAAGCACCAATGTTGCACGCGTTTTTTTTCTTCCATCATACTTCCATTTCTCCTCTCAGCTAAGCTACAAGCTGCAATTTTCATTTATTTGTGTCTCAAGAAAATATCGTTTAGACGCGCATTTAACAAAAAGAAACCTCTCTATTTTAGGTGCATTTATAAAAAAAGCCACATAACTTAAAATTTTATTCCATGTATATAAAATGAAAATTCTTCTTCTTTTTTATAAAATTTTAATTTAGTGTTATCAATTTGAGCAAATGGTATTATATATATTCTTCATATTTTAATTACATTTGAAAAGAAATATCATTTTAGTTACAATGCAAGCAAAATTTAAGTGGATATAAGCTATGCTTTTTAAAAAATGATAACACTAAATTAGAATTTTATGAATAATAATAATAATTTTCATTTTATTTACACTGAATATAATTTTAAAGTTATATGGCTGTTTTTTTAAATGCACCTAAAATACTTCTCAAGAGAAGGTTTCTTTATATTAATTGCCGATATACAGCGCCAAAACTGTTGTATTTAGTGTGCTCGTGTCGCTCTGGTGTGATGATGAGAAAGTTAAAAATGCAACTTGCCTCTGTCATGACTCGCAATTTCATGAGACATGAAACGTGTGCCGTGTCGCTTGTCTCCTTGGTGTGAGGCGAGCCTTAGGTAAAGGAAGTGGAGTTCGATTCAAACCTCTTTTCATTAAAATACTAGTTTTAAGATAATTCCACAGTAAACTGATCTTAATCACATGATTTAAAAGTGAGTAAAGCTACTAATTTTTAATATGAAGGTGGATCATAGTTCTTTTAGAATTTACTCTGAATGTTGAATAATTCTTTTTTCAGTTTTAAAACATAGATACATTTTAATTAAAATCAATTTTTAAAAGTAAATACATAATTTCAAAGTTGAAGTTGTAGTAGTAGTCGAAATCTAAATTCGCTTTCATGTTATATAGTAGTGGTTCAAAACTTTATGGAGTTCTCACTTTCTGATTAACAAACTCTCTTTATCACACTAATTTTTTTTCCATTTTCCGTTGCTATTTTTGATATTTTATAACCAAACAATTTTTTGTGTATATGCATATGGGTATATGTGCATGGGATATATGCATGTCTATATGTGTACGTGTGTCTTAATGTATATTTGTCTATATGTATGTGTATATACTTGCGTTTACATAAAATTAGTTAAAAAAAATTACGATAATTAAAAAAAATTGCACATTTTAATTCTTTTTTGGCATAATTGATAGTGCATATGACTGTTAATCGTATGGTTGTCAGTTCGAATCCGACCAAAGGCGATCTGTTATTTTACTATGCTTTTTCTATTTAGTATATAACTAGGTTAAAAGAATGGTTCTGTTAAGAATACAAAAAGGAGCTCGGCTGATGGTAAGTTTAACTTTCCTTTTCAAAGTATATAACATAAATAAAAATTCTATTACAGATTCGTATGTGTGCAGTTTGGTAAGATTTGCTTTCCTTTTTTAAAATGCATATTATATGTTATAATGAAAAATTTACGTTACAGATTCCCAGGAATCGCGCTTCATAAGTACTTTATAATTTTCTCACTATAATATTATGTTACAGCATCCTAGAATCCAGCTTGGTAAGTTAAAATTTACTTTATTAAAGTGTACATTATATGTTTTAATCAAAATTTTGTTGAATAAAAACGACACAGCAATGGTTGTTAACATCCATAATTTTAGGTGACAAAGAGTGATGTGGTGATCATGCGGCACCTGCTTTGAGCAGATAATATGGCATATATGAAATATATGCTGGGTCCAATAGCCAGCTCATGAAAACAATGAATGGTGTGATTTAAAACCTTTATTTTATTCTATTTTCCCTTGTAGCCAGATGGGTAAGAAACGTTTAAAATTTTTATCCAAATTTAGTGTTACGTTAGAAGTAAATTCTATTACAGAATCCTTTGTGAGCAGTTTGGTAAGATACAATATGCGTTATTTTATACAATATAATTTAAAATTTATGTTACAGAGTCCTTTGCGAGCAGTTTGGTAAGATACACGTTGCTTTTACAAGTATAGATTATGTGTTATTAATTCTATTACAGATTCCTATGTGTCCAGTTTGGTAAGTTAAAAAAATAACTCTCTCTTCCATAATTTAAAAAAAGTGGGGAGGGCACTGAACGAACTCCGCCACACATACCTAATTTGTATGCATACTGCAATATGCTTTAAATATTTTCGGAAAATCTTCCTTTTACAGCTGAATTCCGGCTGAAAACACTCTCTTGCAGCAGACCTACTCTCCCCACCTTTCTATAACATAAAATTGGCTTCCACTTACTGGCTATTCCCATCCTACGACTGTATGATCTCGGCAGCAGGTGCTGTTTTCACCTTGCACCTGCTGCTCAGTTTGAACCCTCCTTTTCCCTCTACTACTATTTTTTTCTGACTATAACCGTTAATGGTAGTTCGATGTTCGTAGCTGAACGTTAGGTTGTGTGTGCTTTGTACAAGTTCTGTATTCTGTCATTTATGTGAATTCAGTTTTCCTGTTAATTGAATATATTTAATCTAGATTGTTGCTTTGGTAGCTATCAGTTAATTCAGTTTTAATATATATACAATTCCTATAACTTTTCCTCCTAAAATAAAATATTTCCTTCACACCGAACTGACTTATCTCAACAGTAATAATATTATAGAAACATCCCATGCCAAGAGTGGAATGGATAATATTCTCGTGATGTCATAGTATGTGAAATGACGACGTGGTCGTTTATTCTCGATGGCCTTTTTGGCTATTTCGTTTACTCACGTTATTTTATTGTCACGCTTACGAGCTTCGAAACCATCTTAACCAGTAAAGGAAACCAGAATCAATGAACTAAAGCATGTTTTTCATTACTTAAATAATAAATAATGAAAACATTTATAAAAGCAGGATTGGCGAAATTTAAATAGAAATTTCTTTAAATATCCAAAATTAACATTGGAATCGTGAAACAAAATTACATTTAAGTTAAAAATTGTTCATTTATACAACTTATAAACAAATCTTCATTTAAACACTTGAAATTTCGCTCATTTCAATTGATATATCAGCAATAAACTAATTTGTTTTAACATTATATTTCTAATAAATTCCTTAATTAACACAAAATTTTCTGAAATTAAATGAGGATTCCTTATGTTATTCAGTTCTATTGCATACATTTGTATCATTTCAGTAACAGAATAAAAACAAATGAATTCTTCAAAAGCATTATGCTTTGAAATGGAGCGATTCTTCAATATTTTCGCATACAGCTGGTTTTTTTTAGCCTCGAACGCCTTCTTGACTCCATTCAACGTTACTTTGAAACAGAAGAAGTTCAAAATTAATTTGGCGCATGCGCAGATCTGTCGATTTCGGTCTTAAAAATTAGTTTTGTGTTTTAATAATAATTTCACTATATGCAAGCTAACGGTTACAATGAGAACAAACTTTCATCATATATATAGGGTTGGTGATGTCTTTGTTATATAAGTCCCGGCAAGTTCACATAAATTTAGAGAAAATGTATCAACACATATATAATTTATTTGAATGGCGAAACATTTTCTATTACTTTCATTAAAAAAATTAAGTTATTTAAAAAAATATATTATTAGCTAGTTAAAAAAATACAATTGTTATACTTCAACTATAAAAATATAATTATTTTACACATTGGCAAAAAACCTGTTTATATGATTTTTTAAAATCATTAGTATCTGATAATTAAAATTTTTTTGTAACTAATTATTCCTTTTCAGCAAAACATTTCATTTAAAGAATGAACCTTCCTTAATTCACTTAATTCATTAAAAACTTGTGCATACAAAAATTAATTTCATTTAGTAATTTCATTAAACATCAAACATTTATTTATTTTAAAACTAATTGTTTTCAAAACTGTTGATTCAATAAAACTTGTTAAACACTTTCGTTACTTTATTTCACTTAAACTATTATTCTGACAGTAATCTATTTCTTAATTTCATGATACTTGAAAATCATTTTCAAAATAGTTAACAAAAAAAATACTTAATTAAAAAATACTTAATTGAAAAAATTTATTAAAATTTCTTCATGATCTTAATTAGCAGCACTAAGCCTGGATGTCACGTGCTAAATCTTTGCATCCTACTCACAGCAACATCGTACTGTCATTCTCCACCCCTCAGGGAAAAAACTCTCGACCCATTAGAACGCCGATCGCAGCGCCCCTAGGACGATGATGTCATATACCCTCGTGACAGTGCTCAACTCATTTAGTCTGCGCTAGGATTTCATTAGAGAAGGTCATGTCTGCGACGCTCCGTTCTTTTTTATACGATTTTACCGCTTTCATCCTCATTAACTTAAATAATCTTCTTATCTGATCTGTCACCTGTCAATCACTCACCTGTCATCTATCCTTCTCTAACCACGCCTCCCTCCTCACTCCTCCTTCACAATCGAACTCCCTTTTTTCCACTACTTCGGGATAATTAATAACCCGCCTTTCCGCTTTAAAATCATGATATTTTATCTGTAAAGAATTATCAACTCTCTCCAAGCTAAAAATAGAAAAAAAAACCTGACGATTCTCAGCGTAACTGAGGTCGAAATGGAAGCAACCACCAAACCAATCAAGCATTCTGGGCAAAATTTCTTAGTGTCAAAGGGAAAAAAATCGCCAAAAAATCAAAAATTGATGTACGAATTCCGAATAAACTTTATTGTAAAGAGGATAAAATTGACTATATTGGGCTAAAAGATTGGAACCGGATTCCTGTTACTAATGCGAAAAAATTGCAGCAAAACGTGAAAAAACGCATAAAAATTTAAATTAAAAAAATCTACTCAAAAATTCCAAAATTGGGCTTCGCGGTGCAAAGTTACATGCTTAGAAATACCTTCCCACCAAATTTTGTAGCTCTGCGTGCAGCGGTCTCTTCAGAACATAGCGCGTAAACACACAAACTTCCTTCTTTATTATAGTTAGGGATATGCCTTTTTTCCAGATAAAGAGAATACTTTAAAAAAAAATCACCACATACAGAAAATGCTAAATATAATATACATATACTAGACTGAAGATGCAACAGAATCTGTTACAATGGCGGCAAAGCGTTCTTCTCTAAACGAAAAAGAGATAATTTCATTGTGTTGTGAGATGCCAGTGTATACGCATTCGTTAGACATGCTATGCGAAGTCAACGTTTACCAAACATAGGCCCAACCTTTAATTGCTGAGTTGTCAGTACAATTCTGTGGCCCATTTCGTTGGCAGAACAATGCTCTAAATTGGAGGGCTAATTGGGTTGGCTTATTGTTGACATACCATTTGACATACCATCTACCATTTCCCAGCTCTTTCCATAAACTGCCAAGGATGGGCCAACTGTCTGTGTTACTTTGGTGTGTACGTTAACATGTTTTTTTTTTTTCGGAAGAATATTGTTACATAACAGAAATTATTTTTCCAATGAAATATTGTTCAAAGAAGGGAGAAGAATGTTTCGCGAGAAGCCTGGTGAAGAGTATGTGCTATCCGACACAATAATTAATCGAATAATGCAACGATTTCGTAATAATCACGCAATAATCTGATATAGTGAAACGAGTCTTTGTGAACATGATTAGACATGCCTATGCATGTCGAGATATTGGAGGGAGGTAATTTGATCATCTGTTGTAGTTTAAGTTAAATCAATACGTTTTTGTAATTTCTTTGCAATTTCTTCGAAATTTCACTAGAGTTCTGTTTGGGACAACCTGTACTTAACTCCTATATGGGTATTCAACCAACACAATATTTATTGCGTCATCCCATGAAAATTCTAACTCTTCGAGAACACATGCTGTTCCACAATGTTTCACCGTCACTGTTAATGTATGTGTAAGCATAGTCAGTAATTGTTTAGTCCGTCCATGTCTGTTGCCAAAACAAGTAGACTCAGCGAAGTATCGGAATTTACTGCATCTCTGACCATAGGTTGTTCTAATTGTAGATAAAAAAAAATCATTTCAGTGTACCTTGTTCCTATTTAATACGAGACTGACAGAAAAAAGCTAAAAATAACGAATTTACAGCCTTCCTATGTCCGGTCGTTTGTCTTGCCATATAGTATTGCGTTAATATTGCAAAATCTACAGCTGATTTACTTAGGGATTTATTGATAGGATATTTCAAGCTTAAAGAGCTCCTAACTGCCTGGCTTGGCGCGTGATTTACATGAATTAAACTGCCCCAAATGTGTTAATATTGCGAAATCTACATGGGCGTAGGAAGGGGGTGGGTCCAGGGGGTCCTGGACCCCCCCCCCAGATTTCCTGCTGGACTCCCCAAAAATATTTTATTGGGAAAAAATTATTTTTATTTTAAAGATTATTCCAAAGAGCAATAGTTCTATAAATGATAAGATAACAAGAACCGATAAAACGCAACTTTTAGAGTTTACTATGTTATTTAGCAAGGCCTTAGACAGCGGGGCGGGGGATCATCAGGGATTGATCCCCCCCCCCCCCCCCCCCCGATTTTTTTTTTTATCAAGGGGTATCAAAGATGTCATAAAATCTATACTATAAAATAAGTTTCAATGCGAGTATCTTCGTTTTTATTATTCATATTTTTGCACTTGCACTTTTAAGCGATTCAATAAAATAAATCATTCTATTAAACGAAGAAAATGACATTAAAATTGCACTATTGCCAATTTTTGGCATGGAAATATTCTCAAAAACTTCATTTCTTTCCACTTCCCTTCTATACATGTAAAAGATCCTTCCTAATCCTCTTGGAAGAAGCGTAAAAGAAAGGAGACAGATATCTCCTAGGAGACAGTACATCCTTGTCCTTAGGGTATGGTCAAGCGGGGTCCGAGTGAGGGTGGTTACTTTGCACAATAGCTTCAGAACATCGGTGATTTCTCCTCCAAGGTCAACTAAAATTTCACGGTAACGGAATGTTGTTTTTTCGCTTCCTTTTCTTTTTTTAATTTTTGGCAGCCTACAATTCTGATAAGGCACATCACTGGCAATGGGGGTTGAAAACTCTTATTTTGTCACTTTTTTCTTGTGTAAATGTTACGAGTTTAGTTGAAAGTTAAGTTTTGTTCAGTTTTTTTAGATGGTGAAGAATTTATCAACTTCAAATAGGTAATTTTAATTTTGGGTAATTTTATTTAGGTATTAGTATATTTTAGTTAGGTAATTTTAATTTTGAATTCCATGTAATTCAAAGTAAGCTGCTACTTTATAATAAAATATAACAGCACTTTTCAATCGATGTATTGCGACGAGTGTTGCCAGGTGTCCCGATTTTTAGGGCTTCCAAGACCCGTCCCGCAAAACCACTGCACGGGATGTCAAAAGTCCTGATCTTCCACAATTATTTTAAATTTCTAAGTACCACGCTATTGCTTAGTCTGCATCCAGTTGAACTTAATACAGTAAAACCTGTATAGAGAGATCCTGTCTATAACGGAAAAATATTAATCTGCCGAAAGAAATACTGTACAAATATTACTGCTAAGACGGAATATTTTTCAGGTTCTCTACTATCTTCTTTATAGAGATTTTATTGCACTTTATTTAGTAAAATCCGTAAGAGCGGAATAAGTCTATATCGAAATCCTGTCTTAAATAATAATAAAAAAAAAATCCCTTTACCTATTGAAGGGAATTCCCTTTCCCCATACAATGGCTCAAATGGAAACCTCTCCAAAGCAGAATTTTATTTCGATTTCTAGTGATTTTGTTTTCGCAAATTTTACTGTGTAAGATTATTGTGTTTATTATAACACAATAAAACCAATTCAGACGGAATCTCAGGACCGGAAAAGATTTTTCTTTAGACAGGTTTCCGTCTTAGACAGGTACAAATATATGGTATTCCTATAGTAGGGATGAAAAAAAATTACGTTTAAAAAATGTGTTCATTTTAGAAATATTCCGTTTTGTTAGGAACCTGCATTTTTTATGTTCTGATAGACGTCCTTAATTATTCCTTTTACTATATTTTTATGTCCCGATGCAGAAAGCGCTATTTCGCCTTTTTTGTATTCTTGTTCCGTCCTCTGTGATATTGGATCTAGCAACACTAGTCGCGACAGACAAGTGTGCCAAGAGAGCAACATGGATCATCTCGACTTACCATGTAAAATATTTAGCTGTTTTCGAAAATCTAATTTAGAATATATTAAAATTTAATGTCTTCCATCTCTTTTATTACTGAGAAGCTGAATATTCTCAATACCCTTTGAAACAGTATATTTAGATAACCTTTTACATGAACTGAGTTTTTAACATGTGAAATTTTGAATGCTATAACATTATTTAATAGTAAAGTTCATTGTGCTAATATTTAAAAAATATATTTAAGAGATTTGTAACTAAAAAAATTACGTTTTTTTTTCTTTATGGGTATTGCTTTCTTTTTTCCCTTGAAGTATCCATTTATTTATGGATTTCTTTTCAAATATAAATTCTTAAAAAAGGTTTAAATTTAATTTTTGAAAATTAAAACCTTAACAATGTTTAAAATTAGACATATTTTCTGAAAAAATAACTCTTTTTGCATTTTTTTTATATTTATGAATAGAGAGAGAAGAATAAATATTAATCTGTCTTTGGGATTTAAAAAAGAAATATTCCTTTTTAAAAATTATCTTTTTGTTGTTGTTGTTTAAATAAACTTTTATGAGAACTTTTTTCTAAGAGAATTATATTTTCAGGTTTTTTTCTCAAAACATAAAATCCCAAAGACAATTTAAAGAATATATAACTGGAAAAACCCCTGCCGGATCGGCCTACAGCCAGAGGTAGATTTCGAAATTAAGTACTAATTTCACCAACAAAAACTAAATCAAGATTAGAGAGAAACCCAGTTTAGTAATTTTATTTGGCCGCTTTTGACGAGTTTTTAGCTCACAGGCTATCAAAGCCTGAGAGCTTATGTGCCCGCCCGTTCTGTATGTATGTATGTATGTATGTATGTATGTATGTACGTATGTACGTACGTAACGCGATAACTCTTGACAGAAATAACCGTTTTGCTTCCAATTTTGTTTATAGGTTCCTTGTGATAAGGCGCTTCCCTGATTAGTTTTGGGGATTGATTGTTTAACTATAAAGGAGGGAAACGGGGGCTACCCCCCGCCTTAATTTTGATAAATGGGTTTTTCATGCAGAATTATCCAATTTACTCCAAATTTTGTATATAGGCTCATTGTGGTAAGGCACTTCCCTGATTAGTTTTGGGGGTTCACTGGTAAAGTATAAAGGGGTGAACGGGGGGCACTAACCCCCCTTGATAGTGATAAATGGGTTTTTAAGCAGAATTATCCGATTTTCTTCAAATGTTTTATATATGTTCATTGTGATAAGGCGCTTCTCTGATTAGTTTTGGGGGTTCTTTGGTTAAGTATAAAAGGGGGACAGGGGGCTAACACCCCCCCCCCCTTAATTTAGATAAATGGATTTTTCATGCAGATTTGTCCAATTTTCTTCAAATTTTGTATATAGGTTCATTGTGATAAGGTTCTTTCCTGATTAGTTTTGGGGGTTCATAGGTTAAGTATAAAGGGGCTAACGGGGGGGGAATCCTCCCCCTTAATTTAGATAAATTAATTTTTCATGTAGAGTTATCCGATTTTCTTCCACTTTTGTTTATAGGTTCCTTGTGATAAGGCGCTTCCCTGATTAGTTTTGGGGATTGATTGGTTAACTATAAAGGGGGGGGGAAACGGGGGGCTAACCCCCTTTAATTTGGATAAATGGTTTTTTCATGCAGAATTATCCAATTTTCTTCAAATTCTGTATATATTTTCATTGTGATAAGGTTCTTTCCTGATTAGTTTTGGGGGTTCATAGGTTAAGTATAAAGGGGGTAACGGGGTGGGTTAATCCTCCCCCCTTATTTTAGATAAATTATTTTTATCATGCAGAGTTATCCGATTTTCGTCAAATTTTGTATATAGGTTCATTGTGATAAGGTTCTTTCCTGATTAGTTTTGGGGGTTCATAGGTTAAGTATAAAGGGGGTAACGGGGGGGTTAATCCTCCCCCCTTATTTTAGATAAATGATTTTTTTCATGCAGAGTTATCCGATTTTCTTCAAACTTTCTATATGGGCTCATTGTGGTAAGGGGCTTCCCTGATTAGTTTTGGGGGTTCATTGGTGAAGTGTAAAGGAGGGAAACGGGGGCTACCCCCCCCCCCCTTAATTTTGATAAATGGGTTTTTCATGCAGAATTATCCAATTTACTCCAAATTTTCTATATAGGCTCATTGTGGTAAGGCACTTCCCTGATTAGTTTTGGGGGTTCACTGGTAAAGTATAAAGGGGGGAACGGGGGGCACTAACCCCCCTTGATATAGATAAATGAGTTTTTTAAGCAGAATTATCCGATTTTCTTCAAATTTTATATATATGTTCATTGTGATAAGGCGCTTCTCTGATTAGTTTTGGGGGTTCTTTGGTTAAGTATAAAGGGGGGACGGGGGGCTAACCCCCCCCCCCTTAATTTAGATAAATGGATTTTTCATGCAGAATTATCCGATTTTTTCAAATTTTGTATATAGGTTCATTGTGGTAAGGCGCTTCTCTGATTAGTTTTATGGGTTCATTGGTTAATTATAAGAAGGAGAAACGGGGGATGGTTCCCCCCTCTTAATATATTGTCGAGAGCTTATTTCAAATCCTTTGAAATAAGAATATAATTTACAGTTAGTGTGAATAGCCTGTGAGCTCAATGCCGTCCGAACTGGGCAGTTTTCTTTTTTATTTATTATTATTAGCTCACAGGCTATCAAAGCCGGAGAGCTTATGTGCCCGCCGGTTCTGTATGTATGTATGTATGTATGTATGTATGTACGTATGTACGTACGTAACGCGATAACTCTTCATAGAAATATCCGATTTCCTTCAAATTTTGTTTGTAGGTTGACTGTGTTAAGGCGCTTCCCTGATTAGTTTTCGGGATTGATTGGTTAAATATAAAGGGGGGAACAGGGGGGGCTAATCCCCCCCTAATTTATATAAATAGTGTTTTAATACAGAATTATTCCGTTTTCCTTCAAATTTTGTTTATAGGTTCACTGTGTTAAGGCGCTTCCCTGATTAGTTTTCGGGATTGATTGGTTAAATATAAAGGGTGGAACAGGGGGGCTAATCCCCCCCCCTAATTTATATAAATGGGGTTTTAATACAGAATTATTCCGTTTTCCTTCAAATTTTGTTTATAGGTTCACTGTGTTAAGGAGCTTCCCTGATTAGTTTTCGGGATTGATTGGTTAAGTATAAAGGGGGGAATGGGGGATAATCCCCCCCTTAATTTATATAAATGGGTTTTTAATGCAGAATTAATCCGTTTTCCTTCAAATTTTGTTTATAGGTTCACTGCGTTAAGGTGCTTCCCTGATTAGTTTTTGGGATTGATTGGTTAAGTATAAAGGGGGGTGGAACGGGGGGGGGGCTAGTCCACCCTTAATTTATATAAATGGGTTTTCCCTGCAGAATTATTCCTTTTTCCTTCAAATTTTGTTTATAGGTTCACTGTGTTAAGGCGCTTCCTTGATTAGTTTTCGGGATTGATTGGTTGAGTATAAAGGGGGGGGGAATGGGGGGGCTAATCCCCCCCTTAATTTATATAAATGGGTTTTTCATGCAGAATTATCTCATTTGCTTCAAAATTTGTTTATAAGTTCATTGGGTTAAGACGCTTCCCTGATTAGTTTTCGGGATTGACTGATTAAGTATAAAAGGGGGGAACGGGGGAGCTAATCCCCCCCTTAACTTATATAAATGGGTTTTTCATGCAGAATTATCCCATTTACTTCAAAATTTGTTTATATGTTCATTGGGTTAAGACGCATCCCTGATTAGTTTTCGGGATTGATTGGTTAAGTATAAAGGGGGGGTACGGGGTTGCTAACCCCCCCCCCCTTAATTTATAGAAATGGGTTTTTCATACAGAAATATCCCATTTGCTTCAAAATTTGTTTATAGGTTCATTGGGTTAAGACGCTTCCCTGATTCGTTTTCGGGATTGATTGGTTAAGTATAAAGGGGGGGACGGGGTCCAATCCCCCCTTAATTTATATAAATGGGTTTTTCAAGCAGAATTATCCGATTTTCTTCAAATTTTGTATATAGGTTCATTGTGATAATGCGCTTCTCTGAATAGTTTTGGGGGTTCATTGGTTAAGTATAAAGGGGGAAGGGTGGGGGGCTAATCCCACTTAATTTAGATAAATGGGTTTTTCATGCAGCATTATCCGATTTTCTTCAAATTTTGTATATATATATTCATTGTAATAAGAGGCTTCCCTGATTAGTTTTTGTTGGGATTGATTGGTTAAGTATAAAGGGGGGGACGGGGGGCTAATCCCCCCCTTAATTTATATAAATGGGTTTTTCCTGCAGAATTATTCCGTTTTCCTTCAAATTTTGTTTATAGGTTCACTGTGTTAAGGAGCTTCCCTGATTAGTTTTCGGGATTGATTGGTTAAGTATAAAGGGAGGGAACGGGGGGGTAATCCCCCCTTAATTTTTATAAATGGGTTTTTCATGCAGAATTATCTCATTTGCTTCAAAATTTCTTTATAAGTTCATTGGGTTAAGACGCTTCCCTGATTAGTTTTCGGGATTGATTGGTTAAGTATAAAGGGGGGGAAAGGGGGCCAATCCCCCCTTAATTTATATAAATGGGTTTTTCAAGCAGCATTATCCGATTTTCTTCAAATTTTGTATATATATATTCATTGTAATAAGAGGCTTCCCTGATTAGTTTAAGGGGTTCATTAGTTAACTATGAGGGGGTAACGGGGGGATAACCCCCTTAATATATTGTCGATTTCTTTATTTTTCAAGGGGCTTATTTCCAATTCTTTGAAATACGAGTATAATATACAATTAGTGTGAATAGCCTGTGAGCTCAATGCCCTCAGTTTAACTGGGCAGTTTTCTTTTTTTAGCTCACAGGCTATCAAAGCCTGAGAGCTTATGTGCCCGCCCGTTCTGTATGTATGTATGTATGTACGTATGTACGTACGTAACGCGATAACTCTTGACAGAAATAACCGTTTTGCTTCCAATTTTGTTTATAGCTTCCTTGTGATAAGGCGCTTCCCTGATTAGTTTTGGGGATTGATTGTTTAACTATAAAGGGGGGAACGGGGGGGCTAACCCCCCTTAATTAAGATAAATGGTTTTTTCATGCAGAATTGTCCAATTTTCTTCAAAATTTGTATATAGGTTCATTGTGATAAGGTTCTTTCCTGATTAGTTTTGGAGGTTCATAGGTTAAGTATAAAGGGGCTAATGGGGGGGGGAATCCTCCCCCTTATTTTAGATAAATTATTTTTTTCACGCATAGTTATCCGATTTTCTTCAAATTTTGTATATAGGTTCATTGTGATAAGGTTCTTTCCTGATAATTTTTGGGGGTTCATAGGTTAAGTATAAAGGGGGTAACGGGGGGGTTAATCCTCCCCCCTTATTTTAGATAAATGATTTTTTTCATGCAGAGTCATCCGATTTTCTTCAAACTTTCTATATGGGCTCATTGTGGTAAGGGGCTTCCCTGATTAGTTTTGGGGGTTCATTGGTGAAGTGTAAAGGAGGGAAACGGGGGCTACACCCCCCCCTTTAATTTTGATAAATGGGTTTTTCATGCAGAATATCCAATTTACTCCAAATTTTGTATATAGGCTCATTGTGGTAAGGCACTTCCCTGATTAGTTTTGGGGGTTCACTGGTAAAGTATAAAGGGGGGAACGGGGGGGACTAACCCCCCTTGATATAGATAAATGGGTTTCTTAAGCAGAATTATCCGATTTTCTTCAAATTTTATATATATGTTCATTGTGATAAGGCGCTTCTGTGATTAGTTTTGGGGGTTCTTTGGTTAAGTATAAAGGGGGGACGGGGGGCTAATCCCCCCCCTTAATTTAGATAAATGGATTTTTCATGCAGAATTATCCGATTTTTTTAAATTTTGTATATAGGTTCATTGTGGTAAGGCGCTTCTCTGATTAGTTTTATGGGTTCATTGGTTAATTATAAGAAGGAGAAACGGGGGATGGTTCCCCCCTCTTAATATATTGTCGATTTCTTCATTTTTTGAGGGCTTATTTCAAATTCTTTGAAATAAGAATATAATTTACAGTTAGTGTGCATAGCCTGTGAGCTCAATGCCGTCAGTTTAACTGGGCAGTTTTCTTTTATTAATTTTATTTTTCTGTAAGATCTGGTTTTATCAGAATCATGTTTAAAAAAAATACGAGAGTGTATCAATAAGTTTTTGCTCTCACATAGAAATAATTGAGTGAAATTTATGAAATTGCTATATTTTATGAATCCTTTTCTGTATAGTCAGTAGAGATCTGCACGGGCCGGGCCTGGTCTCCACTCTTTTCGGTAAGGGCCATACTTCTTTCTGAAGGCTCGGACCGGGCCGGGCCTAACTTATTTTTTCTGTACAGAGCCGGGACTGGTTTCATTCCTAGTCTTCACGGACCAAAATTTTCAGTTTTAGTTTTGACCCATCTCATATGAAAATCATTTTCTCAGCGTGGCTTGATCCATTCAAAAGTCAGTTAAATTACGCCTGTCCCAAAAATTATTTTGCAAAAAATGCATACATTTTTAAATCGCCATTATTCTACACTTGAACATTAAAATTTATTCTTTTTAAAAAATAGTCGATTTCAGCGGTTATTAAATTATAGTACAACATGTGAAAAGAAACCTGCCTATGGCGGAATCCTGTTTTAAACTGAAAAACGTGTTGATCCTTGCAAAATTAATATACTAAAAACGTAAGAAAAGAATATATAATACGTTTACACTTGCTAAGAAGGGATCTTGTCTGTAACGCATTTTTTTTCTTTATTATTGTATAGCACTTTTCAGATATTTAACACTTCAATACGTGGAATATGGATTAACACTATTAATATCAAAATTCTCAATAAAACAGTCAACATTAATTTTCTTTAGGTAAGATTTAAAGATTTTCTAATAAATAAAATATCTTACCTGCGGGTTCGTGATGGGATGCTTAATACGGGTATCTTGATCATATCCTTCAGTAAGGCTCACACACACAAAATACAAAGTCTTTAAATAAAAAAACACAACATTTACTAACGTTAACAGAACACAACAATTAAAATTATAAATCCTTTTCTTAATGATTCACAGAAGCAACAATCATTACATCTTTTTCATTTGGTCTCAAAGACCCAACTGATCAAAATATCTCTCTGAAAGAAAAAAGAATAAATTAGTATACAATAGTTCAAAGTACAAATTCAAAAAAGAGTCCTCGTGGACGGAAATGAAAGTCTTAATGAAATGCAGAGGCACAGTCTGCGGTTTTCAGAATTCTTTTCTTCACATTCCCCCCTTTGAGTTCACTAGGGGACAGAACTCAACTTGAGCCAACCCCAACTTGCAGTCTATCGGGAGGACGTACTGTCCGCCCTCGACGAGTAGACAGACAGGTTTGCAAAGCGGGAGCATCGCGACTTTCTCCTTCCCCACGCACTTCTAGAGGACAGAGTTTTTTCACCGGTCGAATAAGCACTCCAGAAGCTGTTTTTACCTTTGCCACTCGGACAACACCGTCTTTGCTAGGGTAAAGTTCTAGAATTCTGCCAAGTGGCCAATTTATTCTGTTACTGTTGTCAGTCGATATGAGCACAACATCGTCGACACATAGGGATGTAGTCTTTTTACTACTAAATACGGAACACTTGAGCGAACCGAGATATTCATTTCGGAATCTAGATCTTAAATCATTCTTAATTTTACATCGGTAGATGTATCGTTTATTCAGTTTCTTTGGATCGATGCATTCTAATTCAGGAATACCTATCTCTGTTATTTCTTGCAAAAACATAGATGGCGTTTTCGGCCTAAGGTCTTCATTATCAGCAGAAACATAAGTTAGAGGGCGTGAATTTATTATCCCCTCACAATCGCAAAGTACGGTCGATAGTTCCTCGTAATTAAGAGATGTTTTCCCTACCACTCTTCTTAGCATTCGCTTCAGGATTCCGACGAGTCTCTCCCAAAAACCCCCCCACCAGGGCGCAGAAGGTGGTATGAACTGCGAGTCAATATGTGAAAAAACACTGACACTTTTTAGTTTCTCAAAATCAATCTTGCTAAATAAATTACGACATCCAGTAAAATTGGTGCCGTTATCAGCGTATATTACTGAAGGACGTCCTCGTCTCGCAATAAATCTTGTGAGTCCAAGAATAAAACTGTCTGTTGAGATATTATACAATAGTTTGAATGGACTGCTCTAAAAATAGCACACGTTATTAATAAAATTCATACTTTGGATTCATCTTTCAAATAAAGAGGCCCGCATAGATCCACCCCTATTATTTCAAAAATAGCCACTTCTCGCACTCTGTTTATCGGTAAAACACTTTCTTCAACTTCCGGGGGTTTCGAGGCGTGTTTCTTGCATACAACACATTTACTAATCACGCTTTTAATAGTCTTACGACTTTTTAGAAGCCAATATTTTTCTCTTAGCATGGTCATCAAAAATGATACACCGCAATGACCAAATTCTACGTGCTTCGAAAATATGAGTTGTTGTACAACGTGGTGCTTTGAAGGTAAGACGACAGGTAACCTAAAGTTAAATTCATCTTCTCGATGAAAAATTTTAGTTTTCACAAGGATGATATCATCCGAATCTGTAAAAGTGCGTAAGCATTTATATCTTTTATCGTTCATATTGTCAAATGATTCCTTTTGTACTAGCTTTAAAATAACTGTTTCTGCCTTCTGAATTTCACTGTTAGTCAATTGACCGAATATTCTGTCGTTACTACCCCTTTTCGAATTTTGAATAAATCGCAGAATCCAACCAGTGATTCGCAAAATTTTACTGTACGAAGAATAGCGATTATAAAATTGGGGGTCATTACTTTCTAAATTAGAGGCAGTTACAATTGTTTTACGTTTTTCAGTATTTACTATTTCCATGTTAGGCAAAATGTTAGACTTAGGCCAGTTTTCTTCGGAATCCAAAAGCCATGTCGGTCCTAACCACCACTGAGACCTAATAAGGGATTTCGCACAACAACCGCGTGACGGCAAATCTGCCGTATTCATATGTCCAGGTACGAAATTCCACGAAGCGGTGGATGTAAGTTTTCGAATTTCCCTAACTCTGTGTTCTACGAATGTAGCCCAAGGTCCTTCCCGTTTTATCCAATATAACGCGTCCCTAGAATCTGACCAATAGAACGTATCAATATTTTCTAGCTTCAAATCTGCTTTAATGCTATTCGTCAATCTAGCTCCAATGCAACAAGCTACTAATTCTAGACGCGGAATCGAAATGTCTTTTAGTGGAGCTACTCTAGAACGGGCCTGAACAAGTTGACAGGTGACAAAATTCGATTGCTCATTTCTGAGAAAAACGCATGTAGCATAAGAAGATTTACTCGCGACTCAAAAGGCGTGTAGAGATAATTTTCCCATTTTTACTGAAAAGTCAGATAATTTTCGAGGTATTTCAAGATTTTCTAAATCCTTAATTTGGTTACTCCATTTTTTAAATTCCTTAACTATCTCATCGGGCAATTTGGAGTCCCATGAAGCTTTCATTTTCCAACATTTCTGCAAAAGCAATTTTGGAATTAAGGTCACGGGACAAGTGAAACCGATGGGATCGAATATTTTATGCGTTAAGGACAAAATCGTTCTTTTGTGATGAGCTCATTCTCAACTTTAAAATTCCGGAAATCACACGACAGCGTGTCCTTTTCGGTATCCCATATTAAACCAAGTAACGGAATTTTTATATCATTCCCATCGTTCAAATAACCCTTGTCATTATTGCCTAATCCAAATTCCTCGCATTGATTATAACACCAACCACGAAGATCAAATTGTGCTGATGCCAAAAGTTTTCGTGCTTCATTTCGAAAATACTCTAACTCTTCCCTCGACTCTACACTGGCTACACAATTGTCTACATAAAAGGATTCTTTAAGTTTTAGAGCAACATCTTTAAGATTTTCAGGAGCCTGATCTAAGTGATGTGTAAGAGTAGCAGCCAAAAGGAAAGGGCTACAACTAATCCCGAAAACCACCCTACAATGTCTATAAATCGCAAGGTTTTCGGAATTCCCATCTCTCCACCAAAGAAAACGTAAATAATCCCTGTCTTTTTTCATTTAGAGATATCTGCAAAAATGCTTTTCGAATATCAGCTACAACCCCTATCTTTCCTATTTTAAATCGACTTAGGACGGAAGGAATTAATTCAATTAAATTAGGTCCCTTCTCTATACAGTCATTTATGGAAACGGAACCCCTAACATGTGCTGAACCATCGAATACCGGTCTAATTTTGGTTGTAGACGTAGGCTTGATTACCGCTCTATGAGGGAGATAGTGGATCTTAAAAGGGTTAAATTTTTCATCACAATTCCTTTTTTCAATGATCCCCTCCTCTTCCCATTCATCCAAAACCTTTTCGTAATCTTTCAGTAAACCGCAAGAATTAAGATTTTTGATATTATTTTGAAGGCGTTTTTCCGCTAAATCTTTATTACTAGGAATAGGAGGGATGTTCATTTATCCAGGGGAGACTAACTTTGTATCTACCGTCATTTTCTCGGCTTACGGTTTCTTTAAAATGTTTCATAACCAATTTTTGAACTTCTTCCTTAGATTGTTTTTCAGCCGGATCTACTATGCCTAAGGAATCCAAATTCCACAAATCCGTAATTTTTGCATCATTTACTAATAACGAAAGGACCAAAAGAGAACTATCCTTTTCTTTATCATTAATTTTCCCCATAGTAGTCCATCCAAGTGACGTTTGCATAGCAACTAAACCGCAAGAAAGATTTTCAATTTCTCCCGTAAACAAATTTCCTACAACATCTGCGCCTAACAAAACATGTATTTCGTTAATATCCCGTTCATATAAACAATTTTTACTTTCCGGGCAGATATATCGCTCAGAAAAATATTTTTTTCTTTTAATTCCGAAATACAATTAAGACTTCTAATCTTAGGAACAGTAGCGCAAATTTTGTCTTGTTCCATGACCTCAATTTTGATATTTTTTCCTCCCCTCAAACCCCTTAAATCTACAGAATAGCAATTATGATCAACCGTTGTTTCGGTACCTCCAAAAAGCCCATGCGTGATTTTTACTTTTCTTATACCTTCTAATTCCATTTTATTGGCCACGAATTTTGAGATATAAGATTTTGAAGACGCTGTGTCTAAAATAGCACGCACTATATATTCAAAACCGTTATTCCTTATATAAATACACAGAGTTTGTAAGTAAATAGTACTCGACAAATTTTCGTTCGAAAAAAGAGTAGTATCCGACAGTTCGGTTTTTTCTTTCGTTTTTTCATTTGTTTTTGCTTTATAGCAAGATAGTACATTATGGTTTTCCTTACAATGACAGCAGACTATTTTTTGTTTACAAAATCGCGATAAATGTCTTTTTATTTGCAGACATTTAAAACACGCTCCCTTTTTCATTAAAATACTTTTTCTTTCTTCAATACTTAAACTAGCTGCGAACTGACATTTGGATGAGCAATGTTTTGAACTCTTGCAAAAAACACAATTCGATAAACTTAAATCTTCCTCCGTATTAGTCGCTATTAAATCATTCACAGTCGGATATATTTTAGGCTTAGCTCGCGAATCGTGAATCCCCTTATCGGGAAAAGTATGAGTTTTCCGGCTATCTTCCTTAATTGCATTTGACACTAACATAGCTTTCTCCCTAGCATGTAAACAGGATGATAAAAATTTTATCAGCTCTTTAATTTCGTAATAACCTTTCTCATTTTCCGATTTATTTAATTCAATGAGAAGGTCTTGAGGAATTGTTTTCAGTATAGTGGTACACAATACACTTGATATTTCTTCAATATTTGTACCGAGACTTTCTAAACTTCTAAGTTCAACAGATAATTTGTCGAAATATTTTCGAAAAAGATATATATCTGCAGAATTTCGTAACGGCTTGGTTGCCAAAATGTTACTCATATGAGTATGAATCAGCATTTGTTTATTTCCGTATCTATTTTTCAATAGTTCCACTGCAGCATCGTAATTCTTTTCTGATATAGGAAAGCCTTCAATTGTGCTTAACGCCGTAGTTTTTAATTGAGCTCGCAAATAGTTGAATTTATCAATTTTATTCAATGAACTGTTATTATGAACGGAAGATTCAAAACAATTCCAAAAAGTAAGCCACTCATTCATATTCCCATCAAATATTGGAATACTTAATTTAGGAAGTTTTACACGTACAGAATTCTCTCCTCTATTATTAAATGCAACGTCCGAAGCATTTTCGTAATTTACTTCTTGTTTTGACTTAAAATTATTTAAAAGTCCTGCTTTTATTTCTCTTATTTTTCTATTTGCGCCCGATTTCCAAGAAATTACGTTTTCAGCATACTTTTCAGCTGCTTCCAATTCTTTTTCTAAATCATCTGGATTAATCAATAATTCTAAGTTATTGTCCGTAGTTTTTAAAGACCTAAATTTGTCTGTAACCGATTCGACATATTCTTCTAATTCTTCAGCAGACACATCTTCTAATTCTATTGAGTTTTCGATTTTGCTTAATGCTTTAGTGACTGCTGATCGTAAAATAGTACGTCTTTTTTTAAGAACGTCTAATGTTTCTGTTTGAGACATATTTTTGTGTGTGTGTGTGTGAGTCGAAATAATAAATAGTTCAAATCCTTTTAATTCGATTTTAAATCTTTCCCAAACAATAAGATTTCAAATTTTTCTAAATTATTTCGTATTTCAAAAAAGGATTTCGAACATATCAAAACTATTTCATAATTCTCAAATATTTACCCGCACTATACATCCCTTGCAGGAATGCCATGTCAAAAATTCTCAATAAAACAGTCAACATTAATTTTCTTTAGGTAAGATTTAAAGATTTTCTAATAAATAAAATCTCTTACCTGCGGGTTCGTGATGGGATGCTTAATACGGGTATCTTGATCATATCCTTCAGTAAGGCTCACACACACAAAATACAAAGTCTTTAAATAAAAAAACACAACATTTACTAACGTTAACAGAACACAACAATTAAAATTATAAATCCTTTTCTTAATGATTCACAGAAGCAACAATCATTACATCTTTTTCCTTTGGTCTCAAAGACCCAACTGATCAAAATATCTCTCTGAAAGAAAAAAGAATAAATTAGTATACAATAGTTCAAAGTACAAATTCAAAAAAGAGTCCTCGTGAACGGAAATGAAAGTCTTAATGAAATGTAGAGGCACAGTCTGCGGTTTTCAGAATTCTTTTCTTCACAATTAATGATAACTGAAACGTTTACATACAAGAAATAGAGATTCATTAAAAAAATAAATATTGCAGTCTGCGACACTTCTATAAAAATGAAGATTATAAACATGAAAAAAAAAACAGTTAAGATAAATATTTTTGTTCAGAACTCCTTGTAAGAGACAAATTTTTAACCAAATCGACCTAAAAGTCAATGTTTTGTAGAAATTCACTCCGGCCGGGCTCGGTCGAGATTTTAACGTTTTTCCGGGCCGGGCCGGGCTTGGGCCAAACTTTCAATTTATCTATCGGGCTTGGCCGATTTTTTTTCTCTATGAGTCGGGCCGGGCCGATTTTTTTTCTCTATGACTCGGGCCCGGCAGGCCTCTAATAGCCAGTGTGTACAGTAACACACTTCTGCAAACGGCTTATTCATGTTATGCACCTCGCGAGCCACCCCCCCCCCCCCCCCCCCAAATTTGACCTCCGGGGGCACTTTTCTAAATTTTGTAGACATCATTCATGCTCTTCGGGGTCACAATTATTTCTATGTGAGGGCAAAAACTTATTGATACACCCTCGTATTTTTGCATGCTCAACAACTCGAAATTTTCTGACACATTTTCAGATTCATTTTTAAAAGTAAAAACATGAAATTTGCTGACGAGGTAGTTTGAAGAGATTTATAAACGACCTGTGTGTTTTTATTGTTCGTCCAATTAATTATAACTTGATTTACAAACAATTATTTTCCCAGTACGACCATTTTTTTTTTTTCGTTTCCAGCACTTCCGGAAATTCGGTTCAAAATTCCCATTTTGACAGCATTTTTAAAAATATATTCTGCTTTTATCAAAAACTCGACCAATACGGCACAATATATAGTTTCTGACTAAGAGAATCTGCCAATTGGATGCATTTGAAAGGAAAAAAGAATCAGAAAATAATCAGTTTGTATTAGAGTGCACCTTTAATACGAAAATTTTTTCTTTAACTCCTAATTTTGTTTAATTTGTTTTTGCTGTAAGAGTTTTTCCTATCAAAAACTTGTCAGAATAAAAGTTGTAGATAATAGTAAGAATAAGTAAAATAAATTTAAGAGGAATGGATATCTTGTGAATTGACGAAGTTATGAATTTTTTTCTTCCTCAACCACCCCCCTTTTTTTGTCCCCCCCCAGCAAGAGTTGGTACTATCAAAAACTTGTCAATATAAAAGTTGTAGATAATATTAAGAAGATTTATAATAAGTTTATTTGAATTTGACATCTTGAGAATTGACAAAATTATGAATTTTTTTTCTCCCTAAAGCCCTATTTTTGTGCCCATTTTTCCAAAATCTGTGATACATAAATTGTTGGCCCTGTTCCTAGAAGTAATAATAACTTTAAACTGGATTGATATGTATTATAATTAAGAAGTTATGGGGTTTTTCGTGTTTTCACAAAAACCTTCCTTATTTTGACCCCTTGGTCCGATTTTGCCCATTGACGAGATTTCCTGCCCCTTGATTTTATGTGTCAGTTTGGAAGAGATTTGCACAGAATTATGGAAGTTATCGTGTCCATAAAAAAGGATATATACATACATATAGATAGATAGATAGATAGACATAAAGTTTTTAACTGGGGGTGATTTTGGGTACTAGGGGTCATGATCGATGTAGGTCTGCAAAAATTTTTCAGAAATTCCAACATAGGGGATAATGTAATAGGTAGTATTTCTTACGAAATCTACATAAAACACTGTACAAAGTGTCATAGTTTTATCTTTCGTCGAAATTCAAAAATATCAATTTAGGGCAAATTGTGAAAAATTCATTCTGAGATAAACGCATTAAAATCCTGTTCTGGAATTAGCATTTTTGTAACCAAAGAAAATAAAAATGTGCAGGATTGTTTGTTGGTTTTTCTGGATTTTTGAAATTTTAGATATATTTTAAATTATTACTTGGGAATATTCTTTATTATTTAATAAAAATTGTGACAGTACATTCTATTATTTAATAAATTCATCATATAATTGAAATAATTTAACAATATTTTAATATTTTATTAGTATTCTTATCATGTTTAAAGCTTTGTATGATTAACTAGCAAGCTACACCCGCTACGCTGGTCAATTTCTTTTAACGAACCTTTAATCAAACAAAATATTGACATTTCATAAATAACTTTTATATTTTAACATAATAATAAGGCTACTATAATTTTTGACTCGTGCTATAGCCAATATACACGTCAGGACACGTCGCCCTTATCATTATCTTTTTACGCATGAAGGTTTCGCTATGGTACTCCATTGGAAAATTTGGTAATTTTTGAAATTCAATATTTGAAAAACGGCATAATCATTAGATTTGAAATTTATATCAAGAAAAATACAATTTTTTACCTTTCAAACGCAGTTTGTCTAACAATTTTCTGACAAATACTTTTTGAGCTATCATTTTTTTCAGTAACTTCAAATGTTTCATTTTCCGAGATTAATCTGGTGCAACAATTAGCGAAAAACCCAGTCGTCAGCAACGCATAGTTTTTTATTAAAGAGGCTGTTGGAGCAGGGATTGTCACCACCAATTTGCCACCATCACTTTTGAAATCGGTTCCGTGGTTCCAGAGATTCCATAGAAATTGTAATTTAGAATGACTTCAGAACGCTTTTCGCTCATTTCATCCATTTAAATTTCGATTTTTTTTTAAATTTATTCTTAGAGAGCATTTACATCTTATAAGTAACTACAATGCTAAATTTCAAATTTCTTGCCCCTTCAGTATAAAAAAGTCGCAATTTTCGAACATTTTTCGATCCTGCACCCCATTGATGTTAGTGGCACCGATATAAAATATAGCCTATGTTGGAGTAGGGATTGTCCCCATTACTTTTGAAATCGGTTCTGCAGATCCAGAGATTTCATAGAAATTGTAATTTAGACTGTTTTTAGAACGCTTTTCGCTCATTTCACCCTTTTAAATTTCAATTTCTTTTTTATTTTGTTCTTAGAGAGCATTTACATCTTATAAGTAACTACAATGACAAATTTCAAATTTCTAGCTCCTTCAGTATAAAAAATAAAAATAAAACTGCCCAGTTAAACTGAGGGCTTTGAGTTCACAGGCTATTCACACTAATTGTATATTATACTCTTATTTCAAAGAATTTGAAATAAGCCCATCGAAAAATAAAGAAATAAACAATATATTAAGGGGGGGTCATCCTCCCGTTACCCCCCATAGTTAACTAATGAACCCCTTAAACTAATCAGGTAAATCTCTAATTACAATGAATATATATATACAAAATTTGAAGAAAATCGGATAATTCTGCATGAAAAACCCATTTATATAAATTACGGCGGGATTGGCCCCCTCCGTCCCCCCCCCTTTATACTTAACCAATCAATCCCGAAAACTAATCAGGGAAGCGTCTTAACCCAATGAACCTATAAACAAATTTTGAAGCAAATGGGATAATTCTGCATGAAAAACCCATTTATATAAATTAAGGGGGGGATTAGCCCCCCGTCCCCCCCCCTTTATACTTAACCAATCAATCCCGAAAACTAATCAGGGAAGTGCCTTAACACAGTGAACCTACAAACAAAATTTGAAGGAAAACGGAATAATTCTGCATGAAAAACCCATTTATATAAAATAAGGGGGGATTAGCCCTCCGTTCCTTTATACTTAACCAATCAATCCCGAAAACTAATCAGGGATGCGCCTTAACACAGTGAACCTATCAATAAAATTTGAAGGAAATGGGATAATTCTGCATGAAAAACCCATTTATATAAATTAAGGGGGGTATTAGCCCCCGTTCCCCCCTTTATACTTAATCAATCAATCCCGAAAACTAATCAGGGAAGCGTCTTAACCCAATGAACCTATAAATAAAATTTGAAGGAAATGGGATAATTCTGCATGAAAAACCCATTTATATAAATTAAGGGGGGTATTAGCCCTCCGTTCCCCCCTTTATACTTAACCAATCAATCCCGAAAACTAATCAGGGATGCGCCTTAACACAGTGAACCTATAAATAAAATTTGAAGGAAATGGGATAATTCTGCATGAAAAACCCATTTATATAAATTAAGGGGGGTATTATCCCCCGTTCCCCCCCTTTATACTTAATAAATCAATCCCGAAAACTAATCAGGGAAGCGTCTTAACCCAATGAACCTATAAACAAATTTTGAAGCAAATAGAATAATTCTGCATGAAAAACCCATTTATATAAATTAAGGGGGGGATTATCCCCCCGTTCCCCCCCTTTATACTTAACCAATCAATCCCGAAAAACTAATCAGGGAAGTGCCTTAACACAGTGAACCTATAAACAAAGATTGAAGGAAAACGGAATAATTCTGCATGAAAAACCCATTAAAATAAAATAAGGGGGTATTAGCCCTCCGTTCCCCCCTTTATACTTGACCAATCAATCCCGAAAACTAATCAGGGATGCGCCTTAACACAGTGAACCTATAAATAAAATTTGAAGGAAATGGGATAATTCTGCATGAAAAACCCATTTATATAAATTAAGGGGGGTATTAGCCCCCCGTTCTCCCCTTTATACTTAATCAATCAATCCCGAAAACTAATCAGGGAAGCGTCTTAACACAGTGAACCTATAAACAAAATTTGAAGGAAAACGGAATAATTCTGCATGAAAAACCCATTTATATAAAATAAGGGGGGATATGCCCCCGTTCCCCCCCTTTATATTTAATCAATCAATCCCGAAAACTAATCAGGGAAGCGTCTTAACCCAATGAACCTATAAATAAAATTTGAAGGAAATGGGATAATTCTGCATGAAAAACCCATTTATATAAATTAAGGGGGGTATTAGCCCCCGTTCCCCCCCTTTATACTTAATAAATCAATCCCGAAAACTAATCAGGGAAGCGTCTTAACCCAATGAACTTATAAACAAATTTTGAAGCAAATAGAATAATTCTGCATGAAAAACCCATTTATATAAATTAAGGGGGGGATTATCCCCCCGTTCCCCCCCTTTATACTTAACCAATCAATCCCGAAAAACTAATCAGGGAAGTGCCTTAACACAGTGAACCTATAAACAAAGATTGAAGGAAAACGGAATAATTCTGCATGAAAAACCCATTAAAATAAAATAAGGGGGTATTAGCCCTCCGTTCCCCCCTTTATCCTTGACCAATCAATCCCGAAAACTAATCAGGGATGCGCCTTAACACAGTGAACCTATAAATAAAATTTGAAGGAAATGGGTTAATTCTGCATGAAAAACCCATTTATATAAATTAAGGGGGGTATTAGCCCCCCGTTCCCCCCTTTATACTTAATCAATCAATCCCGAAAACTAATCAGGGAAGCGTCTTAACACAGTGAACCTATAAACAAAATTTGAAGGAAAACGGAATAATTCTGCATGAAAAACCCATTTATATAAAATAAGGGGGGATATGCCCCCGTTCCCCCCTTTATACTTAACCAATCAATCCCGAAAACTAATTAGGGATGCGCCTTAACACAGTGAACCTATAAATAAAATTTGAAGGAAATGGGATAATTCTGCATGAAAAACCCATTTATATAAATTAAGGGGGGTATTAGCCCCCCGTTCCCCCCTTTATACTTAATCAATCAATCCCGAAAACTAATCAGGGAAGCGTCTTAACCCAATGAACCTATAAACAAATTTTGAAGCAAATAGAATAATTCTGCATGAAAAACCCATTTATATAAATAAAGGGGGGATTATCCCCCCGTTCCCCCCCTTTATACTTAACCAATCAATCCCAAAAACTAATCAGGGAAGCGCCTTAACACAGTGAACTTATAAACAAAATTTGAAGGAAAACGGAATAATTCTGCATGAAAAGCCCATTTATATAAAATAAGGGGGGATATGCCCCCGTTCCCTCCTTTATACTTAACCAATCAATCCCGAAAACTAATCAGGGAAACGCCTTAACCCAATGAACCTATAAACAAATTTTGAAGCAAATAGAATAATTCTGCAAGAAAAACCCATTTATCTAAATAAAGGGGGGATTATCCCCCCGTTCCCCCCCCCCTTTATACTTAACCAATCAATCCCGAAAACTAATCAGGGAAGCGCCTTAACACAGTGAACTTATAAACAAAATTTGAAGGAAAATGGAATAATTCTGCTTGAAAAACCCATTTATATAAAATAAGGGGGGATATGCCCCCCGTTCCCTCCTTTATACTTAACCAATCAATCCCGAAAACTAATCAGGGAAACGCCTTAACACAGTGAACCTATAAACAAAATTTGAAGGAAATGAGATAATTCTGCATGAAAAACCCATTTATATAAATTAAGGGGGGGATTATCCCCCCGTTCCCCCCACTTTATACTTAACGAATCAATCCGGAAAACTAATCAGGGAAGCGCCTTAACACAGTGAACCTATAAACAAAATTTGAAGGAAAACGGAATAATTCTGCATGAAAAACCAATTTATATTAAAATAAGGGGGGGGGATTATCCCCCCGTTCCCCCCTTTATACTTAACCAATCAATCCCGAAAACTAATTAGGGAAGCGTCTTAACACAGTGAACCTTTAACCAAAATTTGAAGGAAATGGGATAATTCTGCATGAAAAACCCATTTATATAAATTAAGGGGGGGATTAGCCCCCCCGTTCCCCCCTTTATACTTAACCAATCAATGCCGAAAAGTAATCAGGGAAGCGTCTTAACACAGTGAACCTATAAACAAAATTTGAAGGAAAACGGAATAATTCTGCATGAAAAACAAATTTATATAAATTAAGGGGGGGGGGGAATTAGCCTCTTGTTCCCTCCCTTTATACTTAACCAATCAATCCCGAAAACTAATCAGGGAAGCGCCTTAACACAGTGAACCTATAAACGAAATTTGAAGGAAAACGGATATTTCTATGAAGAGTTATCGCATTACGTGCGTACATACATACATACAGAACCGGCTGGCAAGCTCTCAGGGCTTGATAGCCAGTTTGATAGCTAAAAAATCGCAATTTTAGAACGTTTTTTGCTCCTGCAACCCCTGGGGTTAGTGGCACCGACATAAAATATAGCCTATGTTGGAGCAGGGGTTGTCACCTAAATTTGCCACCATCACTTTTGAAATCGGTTCGGTAGTTCCAGAGATTACACCCTACAAACAAACAATCTTTACTCCTTTATAATATTAGTATAGATTGATAAAAATGTAAATACACATTTCATATAGAAACTTTAAAAGGCATACCGAATTCTTGTTTACTTTACATTTTTTTGCATAGTTACACAAATACAAATGTAGCATCAGAATTTGAAATCCTACTTTGCTTTATTATTTCAGCGTTTTCATCCATTAAGGAATCCGGTTTTAATCTTTTAACCCAATATAGTAAATTCTGTCAGTGGAGTCCATTCGAATTTCATAAAGTAATTTTCACTATAGTGGCAAGTTACTTTATGTGATTTTTATTAACACTTTCCTTATGACTTCGGTTTGTCTGTCGTGTGGCCGTCTGGCCATGCTCTAACTCCCGTAAATATGCTCGGATTGCTCTGAAATTTTTATATGTTATTGTCGTTATCTATAGCATGTTCCCTATTTCAACTGAAGTGTGTAGCACTTATAGTTTTTTTTACAGGGACATTCAAAAGTTTTCCGTTACATTATGGTCAACGAGGAATAATCGTTTCAAGTTCATTTTGATGACGCTACGTCATTTAAAACACAATGAAATTGATATATAATTATGAAGCGCATTAAGACATGCTTTTGTAGAATATGGGGTGCAAAGCATTTACTATTCATTTACAGGGTCAAACAAAAGAAATATGTTACACTTCGTCCTATGGGGAAAAATCGTCTGCAGTGTAATTTAGTGATATTTCACTATTTCAAACATAATGAAAATTACATGAATTACTGAGGTGTACTATAAATTGTTCTGTTGTGTGCATTGCGTTTATTTACAGGGACACACAAAAGATATTGGTTACAGTACATGTGAGATATTTACAGTCAATATGTGATAAGTGCGTTTTCAACTTTGGTTTGCGTTTTTAAGTTTAACCAGTTTTTCTTCATTAGCACGTGTGTGTTTATAAACTCGGTTCATCATATACAGGGCTACACAAGGGAATTCATAAGTATTAGACTATGGGAGTGAATTGCTTAAGGGTAGTTTTTAATTGTGTTTATGCATTTTTAAGCTGAGCTCTATTTAGTAGACTAATAGAAGTTTGTGGAATATGAATAAATTCATATATACAGCGCTACGCAAAAAAGATACATTGTCGTTTACGTTTGGTAATTGCTGCGAGTGAGTTTTGATTTGCCTTTTAGCTTAATAGGTGGTGTGTACAAAAGTCTTCAGATAATATATAGGGCTGTACAAAAGATTTCGAGTGCATTTCGATCGATTGGCGAAAATTGCTGTATGTGAATATTCTAACTGAACTAAATTTTATCAAACTATATATCCACATCTATTGATCATATACAGAGCTGCACAAAATAATTCGACTACTTTTTTGACACAGGAAGGTAATTTCGAAAACTGTATTTTTCAATGTGTTATATGTTTTCTAAACTGTTTACTTACATATCTTCTTTTACCTTATTTAACGTTGAAGTTTCGTTACAGTTTTCTGGCTGTGTTGGAAAGTGTTTCATAATCTATGCTTGATGCATGATTTTTCGTTCTTGTTAGAATTTTCCCGCGATTCTCATAGATTTTTTGACATTCAAAAAAGAATTGTTCTGAATGAATGAATTGTTTATGAATTTAAGTTATTGGATTTTTTTTCATGCAGTTTAAAACCATGTAAGACCATTATATATAAAACGTTATAATACCTGGTTAAATTGTTTAATATATATTAGTTCTTCAGTGTATTTTTTCTAATTGTGTTATGCATAAATTTATCATTAATTTCTACAGTTAAAAAATATCACGTTGCAGACTAATTTTGCTTTCAATGCCGCAGAAAGCTTAACAAAATTTTGCGACAGGATATGCCAGGTTGACTATAGATACAAAGTAAAGAATTTATGAATATTTTTTGACGAAATTTAACGTCTAGATGTAATGTAATATGCATACATTTAGATGTAATGTATTAAGTATTGAATAAAATTTTAAAGAAAAACGGCTAGAATGTGGCGCTTTAGCGAATTTTGTTCAATTTCCGGGACGGGCGCAGTACCTATTGAAAAAAAAAGAAAAAAAAAACTTACTGAATCACCTAATTGTCCTATCTGTGTCATCAGCCAAAAGCCGAAAGCCGGTCCCCAAGGTGGGCGATTTCCCTATCCGTGTTTAATTTTCACATTTGTAATAAGCCAAAATTTTTCACACGTTTTTGAGTATATTACCCATTGATTAGACTTCATTACGAAATTTTTTGTGCCCTCGCCCATTGTTTTGAAACATTTATTGACAAAAGATGTGATGTGTAATAATAATAATTAAAAAAAAAAAAAAACCTGTGTGAGATAGAAGAAAGTTTCATCCGATTAAATTTTTTTGATCGACTATACGTTTCTAGGAATGTATCAATAAATGAGCTTTCTGTTGAGTATTTATGGCTTAACAAGTGTTTACTTATTATTGTTTGGAAATTATCAAATAGATGGGGTCATGCCCCCCCCTAGAAAAATTCTCTAGTTACGCCCATGGAAATCTACAACTGATTTACTTAAGATTTATTGCTAAGATATTTCAAGCTTAAAGACTATCGAATTTCGTATATACTCCTAACTGCCTGGCTTGGCGCGTGATTTACATGAATTTAACTGCACCAAAATGCGTTAATATTGCGAAATATATGCTGATTTACTTAGGGATTCTACAATACAATTGCGAAATCTACAACTGATTTACTTAGGGATCCTACAAACCCTAAATTAGAATGAATATTAAAATGTTTTGTACTTACTTACACTTTCCAAATCTTTAATAGGTATCCACATAAAAATGCTTTGTGTATTCCTTTATCTATTTATAGCAAATTGTTAATGATGTCATATTACAGGGAATCTTCGTTGAATCTGTTCCAGCAAGAAATAACTGAATTTTTAATTTAACGACACAGATAGCACGAAATTTCCTGCTAGAAATTTTCTAAATGTGACATTAAATGAAACAAAACTTGAATCCATATCCTTGCAACGCTTTGACTTAATAAATAAACCTTTCGAATGAAACCACTTTTCGAAATATCTCCACCACAGACTATAAGTTGGACGAGTTTATTTCACAAATAATGAGCAGCTGGTCAATTTTCTTAGCAATCATAAAAAAAAAAATGTTTTAAACTTCCTGTTTAGCAGATGTGCAATACACTGAAATAATTCCATTTATTTTATGTCAGGTTTACTAAATGTAATTTTTAAATTAAATAATGTCTAGAAAATTTATTTTATTTTTTGAAATAAGGCTTGAATAGCTAAAACAATTATATGGAAATTTCTGGAGATAAAATGAAATAGATTTATACTTCTAAGAGAAGCAAATTATTTATCTTATCCGTTTATGATATTCATTACTGTGTTATTCATACACTACATCATCTATAGATGTACGAAAGCAATTTATATAAAGCACTAGCATACAAAAAAGAAACTTTAATTTTCTCAGTATATCGGATTATCTCTATTCACATTTTTTCCACAATGTGGCTTCACATTTTAATGCCACTTCGCAATGAACGACCACCTCCCTCCACTATATTATTTTTCTGTCTTTATCGATAGTAGAAGTAATTTATAATTGATAAAATTGTTTGAAGTTATTTTAACACAAATTATTAATTTTTCATAGAAAATAAAACTTTTTTTAAATTAAAATTTATTATAATTAATAAATTATAATTTATTTATAAAATTAAAAACGTTTTCTAGTTTTCATATCTAATTATCTTTGTATGATAATCTATAATTGCATAGTTACAAAAAATTATATTTATATATATGCCGATCATTTTTTTTTAGTTAGATAAAGAAATAAGTGACTATAAATTAATTTCCAAGGGGCAAAAAAAATTACTAAGGTCAATGGCTCTCAAATGTCTCAAATGCAGAAAGATGGCACTAAGTAAAATGTTTCTTCTTATTTTCAAAGATTTTTAAAATTCACATTTTGCCACAGTGTGAGTTCACGATATGGTAATATATTTTGGTAACAGGTGTAACGTGACATGAGTGACTTGCAATGACGTCACTGTGACGTCACAAAAATTAAAAAATTGACCAGAAAAGTATTTTTTACGATTAATAACATGTTTTGAAATAGTCCTGTTTTTTTTAGAGTTTTTAAAGAAGTTCACACTTAAGTCACAATGTTACCTCTCTGAATGGTGGCATTTTGGTCACAGATGTGTCGTGACAATTGTGACTCGCAGTGACGTCACTGTGACCATGCATACTATGCGGGTAGGGATTAAAATTAAGTGGTCCAAAAATGTAACCACCGCCCTTGAAGGGGTTAATTTTATCAACTTACTACAGTGTTGCCAAAATATCTTTAATAAATTTAGTATTAGAACAATACTTAAAATACACCAATGTAATTGAAATATTGTGATTACTGTAATTCATTTTTGTCAATTTATCTTACATTTTTAAATTACTTGAGTTGCTTTAGTGTTCTATTTTAAGGGCAATTTTCTCTGTAAAATATAACTTAGCATTTAGAACATTAAATAAGTATATCCTTTTAATATTTTTAGTTTAACCCTTTAAGGTGCAAAGCACTTCTATTGCTAAAATGTTGAAATGTACGATTGACACCGGAATTTAAGAAACAAATTATTTGTAAATAAGTAAAAGCTATATTTCACATACATAATGAACGAAAAATTTTATACCAAAATTCTGGTGCCATTCTGAGATTTGAGAATTAACATTAAGTGGTTTCATAAACATACCACCGCCCTTGAAAGGGTTAAGTGCTTCACGTTTTTCTTATTTTGAGACTAATGAAATTGAAATCGTCCACAACAAAGAAACTTGTTAAATAGTTTTAAGAGATTGTGAGAAATATTATGTTTTACACTGGTATTCCGCTAGTTTGTGGGAACTCTCATTTAAAGAAAAAACATGTTTTTAATGGCGAGAAAGATTGATTCCACTGATGAGTTGATTTTTAATTTTGACACAAACTCACAGATTTTTCAAATCCAACTCAACTCACGCCCACTTTTCAATGAAGTGATTCAAACTCAACTCAAAACTCTCAGAAAGGGAATTAAAGTCACGCATTTCATCTCAATGTGGTCGTTCCTGCCCAGAACTTCTTGCCATATTCCCCACAGATAATGCAGTCTTCAGTGTCATAATCTGCCATATCATTGTCAACCTCGTCATCTTTCCCTATCACTGTTATATTTGTTTGAACTAGGTTTATCAGTACATCCTTCATTGTAAACAACCTACAGTTCGTATGAATTTTTACATTTTGTGTTATATTTTGAGACTATTTTAGTGTCGGATGGAAATGACTTATAACTGATGAGTAATTCCTTGCACTGTAAAGTCCAAAAATTACAACACACTTGAAAATCGAACTTCGGTTCGCGACAACTCACAGGTTACTCTGAAGCGAATTGTTGATAGTGAGTTACATGAACCTCCAGCAAGAGTCTATGGTGCACCAGGCCAAGTGCTGCTACGTATCACTGGACGGGAAAAAAAATTAAGTTCGAAATGTTACCCGCTTCGTCACCTTGCCCTCATTTCCCCTATATAATTATCGATAAAAGAATGTATTTTCTTGAATAGAATAACGAATTTTAAGCAACGTTTACTTCTTTAATGCCTCATAGATCGACACACCCAGTACACGCAGGGCTTAATTTCTAAGAAAAAAGTTCCGGAGCCCTAATATACTGCAGTACTGACACCCGTAGCGTACCACTTGCCCCCCATCCCCCCGCCGTCACTCGAATCTGTATATTTATATTTCATACATTATTTACAAAATTTAAAGCGTGTTTTTTTTTTATTATTTTTTTTTAAATAAAATAAAAAATTTAAATACATCTATCTGCGTATACTTAGCTATCAACTATTCCACTTTTTAGTTATTACTTACTTCCAAATAGAAACCTTTGCCTAATCTTAATGTTAATTAATCACAGAATTCTGCGATTAAAAAAGCTCAGGAAAATGATTCAGAAATAGTGTTAGCACAAAAAATGAATAGATGGCAGCTATATAGAATAGAAAAAGACTCTTCTATTTATTCTGATCAAAATAGCATTAAAATGATTTGAAATGGAAGTAAATAAAATTTTGAATTTAAGACAGATTGAGCTTGAGCCTGCCCAAACCCGAAGACTGATATAAAAATCGAGCCTGTTTCATCTTCATCTGTTACGTGAAAGACACATTACGTCACTTATAAGTGTTTTGATACAAAAGAAGGCAAAAGATTGGAGATGGGAGGGAAAGAAAAGGATAATTTAGGATTCGTTTTTCGAAAGCGTTATTGCACTGGGCTCCGGAGCGCAGTGTTTATGAGCTCCGATGAATTCTGGCCAATATTTAAATATTTACTAAAAACAGAGAAGTACCGGAGCTGAGCACCGGCGCAAATTAAAACCTGAGCACACGAAAATAAAAACATCCACAGTTTGATTTAATCATTAGCATTCGCTGATACAAAAACAGCGCTGCTCTATTGTATTTCAAATCACACTTTTCCTCAAAGTATTTCGGCATTTATTTTTATATTGCACAATTTATTTTACCAGGTGGCCATACAATAACTTTCCTTCTTTGAAGGAGCTAAAATTAATCAGCTAAATGAGACCAAATTTTATATTAAGACTTTTGAACCAAGAAAAGACGAATGCCAGGAAAGAAAATTTAGTGCCAAATGTATACGATACGAAAAATTTGGCGTTGCCAGAAAGAAAGCAGGTGATAATGACATTAAATATAGATATAAAAGAGTCTATTCATCAGAACTTGTGTCGTCGAAAATTGCAGTAGCAATTGGTTACTGTCTCTTCTTCAGTGCTTTCCATCCACTGCTAGATATGATGCAGTTTCTTCAAATATAGTAGCTCTCAATGCTGCATATGATACAGGTCCTAAGAGTGCGCATACAGAACTCATATCTAAAAGTAAAGAATAAAGTGAGAAAACGGATAAATGAAAAGTATTCATCTGAATTCAGTGAAAATTTCCCAGATCATCGAATATAATACAATACACTATTATAGCTAAATAAAAAGAAAATAATCAGTAAATAATTAAATAATACAGGTAAAAACACATGTAAATTTTTTTACGACATAAAGTTTAATAATGAAAGATTGTTAATAATTCCAATGGAAAGTGATGACGTCTGATGAAAACACATGCCCGACAGTGTGTCGTTTCATGTCTAGAACAAGATTATCCGTATGGAAGTTTGGAGTATCTGGTCACATTCACTGAAAATACATGCTTTTAACTTTGTCTTCATAAGTGTAGAATATTAAAAAATATTGGAGGTGTTCAGATAAATTTTTTACACATAGAAATGCGTATGCGCGCGTTTCTATGTGTGTGATGTAAATGTCAAATCTATTACCTATTTAATATTGTTTTTAAACACTTTTTTATTAATGTTAAAGTTAATAGAAGATTATTATTATTTTTTGTTACATTTTTTTGCAATTATATGTTTTTGATTTTAATACTTACAGTTGTCATTTAACATCTTCATATAATAAATCGTCCGTTATTTATTATCAGTCATGTGATTTTGCAACACAGACATATGCACTATTTATACAAGTGAAAGCTTAATCTTGGAAGGAACGGTATACCTTACTTTTTAGCTCACAGGCTATCAAAGACTGAGAGCTTATGTGCCCGCCCGTTCTGTATGTATGTATGTATGTATGTATGTACGTATGTACGTACGTAACGCGATAACTCTTGACAGAAATAACCGTTTTGCTTCCAATTTTGTTTATAGGTTCCTTGTGATAAGGCGCTTCCCTGATTAGTTTTGGGGATTGATTGTTTGACTATAAAGGGGGGAACGGGGGGGGGCTAACCCCCCTTAATTAAGATAAATGGTTTTTTCATGCAGAATTGTCCAATTTTCTTCAAATTTTGTATATAGGTTCATTGTGATAAGGTTCTTTCCTGATTAGTTTTGGGGGTTCATAGGTTAAGTATAAAGGGGGTAACGGGGGGGGGTTAATCCTCCCCCCTTATTTTAGATAAATTATTTTTTTCATGCAGAGTTATCCGATTTTCTTCAAATTTTGTATATAGGTTCATTGTGATAAGGTTCTTTCCTGATTAGTTTTGGGGGTTCATAGGTTAAGTATAAAGGGGGTAACGGGGGGTTAATCCTCCCCCCTTATTTTAGATAAATGATTTTTTTCATGCAGAGTTATCCGATTTTCTTCAAACTTTCTATATGGGCTCATTGTGGTGAGGGGCTTCCCTGATTAGTTTTAGGGGTTCATTGGTGAAGTGTGAAGGAGGGAAACGGGGGCCAACCCCCCCCCCTTAATTTTGATAAATGGGTTTTTCATGCAGAATTATCCAATTTACTCCAAATTTTGTATATAGGCTCATTGTGGTAAGGCACTTCCCTGATTAGTTTTGGGGGTTCACTGGTAAAGTATAAAGGGGGGAACGGGGGGACTAACCCCCCCTTAATATAGATAAATGGGTTTTTTAAGCAGAATTATCCGATTTTCTTCAAATTTTATATATATGTTCATTGTGATAAGGCGCTTCTCTGATTAGTTTTGGGGGTTCTTTGGTTAAGTATAAAGGGGGGACGGGAGGGGGCTAACACCCCCTTAATTTAGATAAATGGATTTTTCATGCAGAATTATCCGATTTTTTCAAATTTTGTATATAGGTTCATTGTGGTAAGGCGCTTCTCTGATTAGTTTTATGGGTTCATTGGTTAATTATAAGAAGGAGTAACGGGGGATGGTTCCCCCCTCTTAATATATTGTCGATTTCTTCATTTTTCGAGGGCTTATTTCAAATTCTTTGAAATAAGAATATAATTTACAGTTAGTGTGAATAGCCTGTGAGCTCAATGCCGTCAGTTTAACTGGGCAGTTTTCTTTTATTAAGATTGTCTATTAGAAAAACTCTGACCGGTTCAAGATAGAAAGAGTTCCAGAGACTCGCAGTTTTTTTAGGCCCACCTTATTTTACTTTTATATAAATGTTAAATATTTTTTATGCCTTAGAACACACACACATATGAATAAACAAATACACAAATTTAGATAAGTATATTTTTTGTTTTAATCTTATACTCTAAAAGTACGAAATATTGATTATAAAACGGATAAATGGATTTTTAGTGCCAGAAATCATTAAAACTTCTTAAAATTCAAGGTACCATAACTCTGTAAATTTTGTTCGTAGAAGAATGAAGTTTCTACTGTTCTACTTGTTAGAGGATGGAAAAAGTTTTTTCTAAATATAATTTATTAGGTCCCGCGGACGTTATAAAATTTTAATTTTGCAACTTCTGGAAACATAACTATTTTAACGTAATAGCCTTCAAAATAGTGAATTAGTAAATTTTGACATGATGAAGATTCGAAACATTTTGGCAATTAGATCTAACTTCTAAAGCTGAAGGCTTAGCAATTAGCTATTGGATAACGATAAGATAGGATAGCTTGTATATTTTTTTTATACAAATCGATTAATATTATCTGCAACTAAAAAAAAAAATCTGGCCGGGGTCATCACCCACCTTTACCCCTCCCCCCCTCCCCTCTCTTACTCTAAAGCTGCCAAAGAGTTTATAGAGTATTCGTGTAATTTTTCATATGTATGTGTATATTATTGCAATTTCAAGTACCCAAGCAGGACCATTGTTAGTGGGGCCTTCTGCGCCCTGGGATTTTGTCGAGTGAGGCTTTTTTTCCTGAACTCTCTGGATACGTCAGCATCGATGTTCAATAACATTTTAAACAGTATTATTTTATAGATCATTATAAAAAAGCGACTAAGTTATCAACAATATCGACAGGCTATGCTCCTTAAAAATATAATAGATAAGCAATTTCCAAAGAACTTCAATGTTTTAAGGAATTCTGATTTATTTCTTAAAATTTAAATATCATCAACTGAGAGAATTGTAACCCCATACAAAATAATTTATAATCTTCCCCACTGAATTTTCTACTTAAGTAAATAAGAAGTTTGTTTTATGGCTAATTACGTAACTTTTCAAAAATAAACTAAAGCTAGTTTTCCAGTAACTTTTTTTAATTTTGTGAAAATGTATGTCAATTAAAGCAAATAGGTTAACTGACATTTGATATCAATGTATGAATGAAATATTCGATGATTAGACAGAAAATATTTGTGCAGTGCTAATATTTTTAGTGGAATTTTTTTCCCCTAGTAAAAGTTACTCCCAACGATTTTACGTAAAGTTGAGTAATTACTCCTCTCAGACCTTTAAAATTATGTGCATTCTTTTCTTATTTTGTATAGTAAAATATATACATTATGCGAAAGGATCCCTTTTATCAGAAAATGTTAATTTAATACTTAGTGATGAATTCAGTAGGCGCGAGAGGGCCCTCCCAAATTCGGCCCCCCATTTCCAGGATGATTTTGAAATTTCATTTTATTAATGGTTTCCATGTAAAATTCCCCCTGGAACTCCATAATACCCTCCCCCCTTCCCCGAAGCTGCAGAAATCTCTGCCGGATAAGGTTCTCTGAATCCATTACTTGTTATTAGCCGAATTCAAGATTATTTCTTAATTAACAGTTTTCATTTATGCCCACATTCTCTATATGCTTTTCTGCCACCATTTCTTTTTTGATAATTTCTTGTTTCTGATATATGGAAGATGATTTTTATTTAATGAAGATATATAAAAACGTGTTTAATTAAAATATAGTGCTTAAACTTCCAGCGAGCGCGCTGTCGCAAATTTTACGACAAACGGTGATTTTATTCTCGCAAATAGGGCTTAAATTAAAAATCAATTTTTATTGTTGATAAGTAATAATTGTTATTCTAACATGAATGTTATTGCCGTTAGGAAATATCAGCAAAAATACATCAGGCATCTGGTCGTGCAAACCATTTCGTCCAAGATTTGTTTTGGAAATAAATATATCAGCTTTTTTATAACCTTAATATATATGCTATATATAATAAGGTGACATCTTGGAAACGCAACTAAGAGGGAGATATAAATGGGGAAAATAGGGAAAAATACTTAAGATATACGGTTTTCGAGATTGACTTTTCAAATCATTCGGAGAAATACAGAGTGAATGGGGAAAAAATTGCGTTCTCATACATAAACCGATAATAAGATATTTATTTTAAATGTCGCCATTATATTTCTAATCTGAATTATTTTAAATTAGGTGTTACCCGAGATTTCATTCACCTCAGATTTGAAGAAAGATCAATTTATATTTCTAGTGACTTTATTTTGATTTTACATTTAGTTCTAAATCTTAAATTTCATTCCGCCTTTTTTTTTCTTGGAGTGGCTGCGGAGCCCCTGGAAACGGCACAGAGACCCCTTAGGGTTTCTGGAACACAGATTGGGTACCGCTGATATAGAGACTTTTGGTGTAGGTGAATTTGCATCAAAATTCACACTAGGTAAAATTGGGAACAATTCACTCTCTACAGTAATATTAACTGTTTCTATTTATAACTATAGTCAGCGATATTAGTTGAGCTTGAAAGGTCAGTTTTGGAAAACTCCCACTTTACCTTTTTGGTGGAGTTTGCAAAAAATTTTTTTATTCTTGTTTGATACAATTACAATACCATGCAGCTGAAGATAGATTCGTGTACTTGAAAAACAGAAACCCAAAACATTTTTTAGTAATGGAATGAGCGTGGACATTCCGCAACCACTCTAGGCATTTTCACAGTGATGTATAAACGAAAGATAATTGAAAATCTGGCCTGATAAAGAAACTTTTCAACATTATTATATATAGAAATGCTTTAGCACCAGGAAAAATCGACGCATAATCGATAACAACCTATACAAGGAAAATGAATGAAAGATATTTTACTGTAGTACTTTATTTTTCTTTGTTCTATCCTTTTTTTTTATAACTAAATGAATGCGTAGTCTTTTAACTGAAACTGTTTAGAATAAGATGTCTAAAGTAAAATTAGAAATGTATTTTTTTTAATTGAAAAGAAGAGATATTGAATAAATTAAGAACTTCTTTTGTTCTGAACACAGATAACCTTCACCAAACTTTGCTGTTGTGTTTTCATCACATTACATAATTTTTATTAATGAGTTGTTATTGAAGCAAAAATTTAACTTTGCTCACTACATTTTCTGAAAAGTATTCCCACACCGTTTTTTGCTAAAAGTGATATTCATCTTATTAAATGACAGAAATTCTGAGATAATTTAAGGTGAAGATTTCTATTATTAAAAAAGTGATAACTCTGCGGCCCACGTAGTGTTTTAACTAAAATTATTAATACCTCTTCAAATTGCCTTGCTTTTCTATTTCCATGCAGTGAAAATTCAAATACTGGGATATGTGGGCAAATTGCAAATATTAACCCTCTGATCGCCGAGCAAAATGGTAAAATTGTAATGTTGTTTTCTTTGTATTTTTTTAAATGCTAAAAAAACATGATATTCCAAACATGATATATAAAACTTAATTACGTATATGTATATAATCCTTGAGACTATTAATCATTACTTAATGTTTTAAAACTACATTATATTTGCAAAATTATATTAATTTAAATAATGCTAATATTGCAGTGAAACCTACAACATAGTGAACGGATATATAAGTTCACGGCGAAGAGAAAACATTTTATATCCCACTGTATAATAAATTTCATTAATCAAATAGGCTTTTAGTTCTTGCTAAACTATATATATTCAGGCGTAATATAAAATGCAAACATATATAATTAAGACATTATTAATTAAAAAAAAATAATTTTCTCCATTTTCTCCGGATATTATAATAAAAACCGTCCGAACTCATTTTTTTATGTAAAAAACCCAGGTTTTTTACAATCTTGGTTCTTAATGGCTTTCCCGTCTCGTGATACTTATCGGTTATCCCGACTGTGTGAGACAGGATAACCGATTAAGTAGCAAATTCCCCCACAATTAAATTTAAAAGAATCTTCGTGCCTCCTTGGGGCGCTTTCATACCAAATTTCGTAAAGATGTGTCTTCCTACCATAGTGAGACAGAGAGATAAACTCTCAGAAAAACTCTTCCTTTTACAAATATATATTTTATTTAAAAGGCAATTTAAACTTATTAATGAAAACTATAATTAATACCATTCAAATATATTGCAAGAATTTTATTAGTCTATTTACTCCCACTAATGATTCAAATTGAAACTTTAATTATACATTATTTCTCTTGTACGATTTTCAGAAATGATTGTGTAAGATTGCTCTCCAATATTATTTTGTCCCCGCTCAAGATCGCGAAACCTTCTGATATACACACGGACGCATTTTTTTTCTTGTTTGGCTGAACATTTCAAAAACTTCCACCCAGGTGTCTAAGTATCAAACAGCATTGTCCGTTTCTAGAAATTCGATATATTTTGAGTTAATCATTATCATATCACAAAACTCCGCTCAAACCGCCAACTTTTATGTAATTTTCTGAAATAGTCGTAATTTTTATAAGAAAAAACGCTATTTGATTTCTTAGACCCTAAATAATAATACCTGAAAATTTTATGTTCTTAAAAATAAAAATAATTTGTGAATGTGTCAAAAAGTTACAAGCTCAGATTTGACAACAGTCTTATGAGACGTAGAAATGGTGCTTTTGCTGTATTTGCCGAAAAAATTTCCACAAAGGATGAGAAAAATCAATTCTGTATAGTTTTCTTAACACAGATGTCATTTAATCCGAGAAAATAAATTCTTGTCTATGCCATTTGAGGAAAAGCTGTGCAATTCTTCAATAAAATGAGAACCGGGCTGAAGAGATTAAAATAAAAGAGTAATTTCGCCTGAATGAATGAGCGGCGCTCCACTTCCTCTGAACTGGAATGAAGGTAAGTGTATGGAGAGGGAGTGGGTATCGGGGGCTCAGAAGATCAATAGAGATGCACTTTCAAATGAAGGTGACACTGGTATTTAACGGAAGAAACATAATAGAGATTGCTAAAGATAGATTTTTTTTTTAATTACAGAATATATTGCATCTAAAATGCATATCGTAAATGTAAGTAAGGGAGTCATCACAGATAAGGATAATTGACAGGCTCATTTTGCAGCATTTTTTTTGTCTACGTAACCCGATATAAAGAAAATACACAGAATACTTTTTCTATTAGAAATATACATTCTATTTTTGCCCCAAAATAACTAAAATTAATAGTGAAAGAGAACCAAAACTCTAATGTGTTATCTTTACATAATGAATTTTAAAAAGTGTTGGATAATTTCGAAGAAGATTTTATAGGAATGTTTTTTTTTCACTTTTGCTACTGTTTTTAGATTTTTGCATGTTGAGAAGTACGCACTTTCTATTTTACACACAAAAGTAGTTTACGACAAAAATGGTGCAATCCGAATAAGTCAAAGGTGTCACACATGGATGAAAATGTAAAGGGTTGTGGCGTTGGTGTCGCCATTAAATATGCCGCAATGTAGTCCTCTACGAGATAAAAATGAGACTCAGAAGTTGGGGAAATGAGCTAGTTTTCTTTTTTTTTTCAATGTTATAATTTAACCATCTAAAGATTCTCTTCAGAGAGACTTTTTGAAATAAAGGGTTTAGTATGGGTATGGGAGATCATGAAATAATCATGCTACTGATAAGCGCAACAACAAGAACAGATGCTATTATAAGAATTGAAAAGTAAGAATTTTTAAAGTTGGTGATTGTCGTTGATTATATAAGTAACATTTATCAAAAATGTTCTTTAAATGAATTATTTGTCAAATGAATTATTTGTCTTTAAATGATTGTTTATCAGATATTCATTCACAAAAGTGGTTGGTTTCAATACCCGATAAATATCTGATTTCTATAATTTTGAATATTTTGATAAAATGGCTAATTTTGATTCATAATAATGACTAATTTGATTACTCCATGATGTATTATATAAGTCTTTTAGGGGATGACTACAATGGAAGATATATTTGTATTCAGTAATGGGTTCGGTAGCAGAAATTGCCAGACAGAAGATATACGTCGCAGACTCTGTATTCAATATGCATATTACTTTCAATGATAAATTCATTTATTAAGTCATTTATTAAGTCTGAATTGACGGCTGGAATAAGATAGTTTATTTTCTGTGTTATCTATTCTAATAATAAATCTGTAGAGGGGAGAGGTTCCCTCATATCTTGGAAACTAATAAATTGATTTTAATGAAACCAAGTTTCATTAAAATCGTAGTTACATACTTTCATTTAAAATAAAGTTATAATGTTTTCCTATACTTTAACTAGAAGATAAATTATTAAAATTATTTTTTATTTATCGTGATAGTTGCTTTTTGTTGAATTGAAATGAAATAAACTGGAAATTTCTCTATTGAATAAATTTAATCAAAATAAAAGTTTTCCTCAAGATTGGCGAAGTAGATTTTGCAATAAACATGAACAGATTTTAACCCTTTACGACCCCAGTTTTCTTATATATATTATTCTTATCGACTATAGCCACTGCTCTATTATCGACGAGACACGCAGGGTGCCCTAGGCGACATTTCTGTTTCCACTACACTTTCTGTTCTAGCGTACTTTTGAGGTTCAGCACAACTATCTGATTGACTTGTCGTATTGTCAATAAAACTAATTAGCAGCAGCCCAGACACGTGGTCACGCTTGCTCACAGAGCAAGAACCCTGTTGTAGAAGTAGAAAAGAAAGCAGTACGTTTTTTTCTTTTGCGTTTGAACTTAAAAGAGTTATTGTTCTGTGTGCTACTTTATCATACATTATAGCTGTTTTTAAAGCTTAAATATAGGTCTAACATGGATATTAAGGAGTGAAAATGCTGATTCAACGTTTGTAAGTAAACCTATAATAGAAATAGCCACATTTAAAATAATTTTATTGTTCTTTCTGTTAATTATTATACAATTAACTTTTTTTAAAGCTCAAATATCGATCTAAAATAACTGCAAACTAAATGGCGCCAATTTTTTTTTATTCAACTTAGAATATTAAATATTACTCTTTAATAGCGCAACAAAATAATTGAAAACAGAGCGTAAATCTATTTTTTAAATATCCATATAGTTACATGTAGTTCAGGTTATACTGTTCTTGTTCAGTAAATATAAACAAAACAAACTTGTCATTCCCCTCGGAGCGAGACTTGTAAACAAGTAGGAAGTTCTATTTCCATCCAGCGATAGCCTTGATTGGCTCAGAAGTACGCTAGAACAGAAGTCTAGTGGAATTCGAAATGTCGTTTAAAGAACATGTATGAGCGCTTCGTGCCCATAAAAACAAAACAACAACATCATCACAAGATACAGCAAGAAAGCCCAAACTAGGATGAGTCCAGCTACTCAGAAGCACGGCGAGGAGTCACTTGCATAGATTGAGGCAAAAAGAACAGCTGTCCGAGACCCTGGGGGAAAACTAGCCCGGTGGAGTGAGACCGGAATGAACGGCCGACCAAAGCGTCATGCAAGTCCCGCGCCTTAGCAAACCGGGAGTGCATCAAAAGAGACAAACAACAATTCTATTGTATCTGCGTAGAAGGGATGAGTCCAAAGATACCACACACGAGGTACCCAGGGTCGAGGCAGTGGTCAACCGTGTTCCCTCAATGTCGCTGTGCCACCCGACGCACTGTCTCGCTACGCTTTTATTGACAAACAATTCTGTGTACGCTTCCTGGAGAACGAATTCGGATGCCGCTGCGATGTCTGCGAATCGACTCTGGTTCAAGAACGACATCAAAAAGTGTCATCCCAAGGCTTTCGTCGCTCTGACCGAGGCGTTCGGTGCGGAGATGAACTTTTCTAAATAACTATATGTGTCGCAACTACGTGTGTTCTCTGAACTTGCGAAAGTTCACCAGCTCAGAAAGTCCAATGCCTTCGTGTATCCAACAAAATCAGCTCACATGTATCTGCTGACTCTGGTGGAAAAGCAACTAATCTCGCCGCGACTCCGTTAATGCGAATACGACGACTGCGTCACGTGGAGCAAAGCTATGGGAATTAGTCAAAATCCATTAGAAATGTCTACAATTCTTTGTCCACTACTTTTACGGAAAGATATTCCATTTAAATAGAATAATACGAATATCTTACAAATAATTACGAATATCTTATATCATATTGCCTTAAAGGGAGAAGAACCTTGGACAGTAGTAGTCAAAAAGTCGAGAAAGAAGCTGCAGAAGTCGGAACAAAAGGGAGACCCGAAAGATGGCCGAAAGGCAGATAGAAAAGTTCCGACAGAATCTGCTCGACAACGACCAGGGAAAATGGCGGCCCAAGGTCAGCGGCAGGGACCCAAGTCTCCGACGAAGACCCCGCCGAAAGAGGAATTCATCCTCTTCGTTCGCCCGAAGGGGACAGGCGAACATGTCGTAGCTTCTTCCGCTGAGACGCTTAAGCTAGTAGCAAGCAAGGTAGACCCAGTGAGCTCCCGGATTTCCATCAGGAGCAATAGACCGATCTCAGGAGGCGGAATAGCCTTCCATGCTCAATCCGCGGAAGAACTCACGAAGCTGGAGAGCGCACTGGATCGAACTGAGCTTGCGAAGGATCTAGTAGTAACGAAGCCCAGACGGCGCTCCCCTGAAATAATCATTTTCGGGGTCGATCCAAGCCTGCCAGAGGAACGGATAGTAGTTGCACTTCAAGAACAAAACGAATCCCTCAAAGATTCGACTCTCGAGCTACGAACATGTTTCGCCAGCGCGAGAGGCCGCAACGCTATCCTCTCAGTAGACGAAGTTTCGTTTCAGCGCATGAAGGGGCTCCGTTCACTGCAAGTCGGCTGGGGTCAGGCGGTGTTCCGACAGAACCGACGTCCGTTGGTTTGCTATCAGTGTTGGAGATACGGCCACACACGTTCAGTTTGTCACAGAGCGTCCCTTTGTGGGAGATGTGGGGCCAAAGGACATGAGACGATAGGCTGCACTCTTTCACCGAAGTGCCCAAATTGTAGCTTTAGGAACTTGCGCAGAACGGAAGACGAGAAATTGTCGACCACTCACGCGGCAGGTTCCAAAGAGTGCCACGTCCACCAGATGGAGTTCGAGCGAATCAAAAGAATCCATGATGGAGAGTAAAATTCATTTTGCCCATCTGAACTGCCATAAGGCAGTGGCTTGCATGGATCAATTGGGTCGTGATACGATCTCCCTGGGTTTTGAGGTGGTCTCGTTGAACGAACCGCATGTCGCCGAAGGTTCTGTTAGCGGGACTCCTGAGGGCAAGTTCACTCGGCAGGTAACCGCTTCCGGGCGACCCTCTGGGTAAACAAGCGCATTCACTTCGTCTCCGTCCTACGGCGTTCTGACGTGGTGGCCATCCGCTGCAGATGGTCAGGGAAGGACGTGCTAGTGATAACTTGCTACTGCGCTCCTTCCCAAGACATTGACCTTGTGCTCGTACCGTTGACGACCCTTTTAGGAACCTACCCGAGTGACAATGTCATTCTAGTGGGTGATTTTAATGCTAAGTCAACGATCTGGGGGCAACGGCCGACAGATCCGCGAGGGCGAGACGTAATCGCACTCGCAATGAACGCAAACCTTTAGTTTGTCAACGACCCGGATAGCTTGTCTTCCTTCCTTGGTTCTCAAGGTGAGGAGTGGATCGACATCCTGTTGGTCCGGTTCTGCGCAAACCGCATTACCAACTGGGAGATATCCGAGGTCCCGACGCTCAGCGACCACCGAATCATGATGTGGGATTATCACGGCAAACCAGCCAATCGCCTCCCGAGAGATGTCAGCTGTTGCTGTTATAAAAGGGACTTGGACTGGGGCGCATTCTCCCGCGATCTGCAAGCTGCGGATCTGACTCGGTACGAGTTTGCAACCCCTGATGAGGGAGTCGAATACTTGATGTCGACTTTGAGTCGGCTATGTCTTGAACGCAAAAAGCGCCGAACGGCAGTGCGTCGTGAGGCGTTTTGGTGGTCAGCTCAGCTAGCCAGCCAGCGAAATCGGTTGCGTGCGCTTCGTCGACTCTACCAGCGAACGCTGGAGCCGACGGAGCGACTTGGATCTCTCTTCAAGCGTAAGCGGGCAGAATGCATGAAGGCGATCCTGCACGCAAAGCGTGCTTCGTTCCGAAGATTCATTTCCGAAGGACTTAGCACGGACAAACTAGGCCAGATAGTTGAGGTGGTGCGAGGTAAGTGGCGAAGGGAAGCCCAAGAAAAACTTGTACTTCCGTCCGGACAGATAGTCTCGACTTGGGAAGAATCCCAGGCCGCGCTTACAAGACACCACTTCCTATCAGCTGATGACGTTTCCCAGGTTCGCATACATTAAGACCGACGAACCGACTCTGTTTACGATTCATGAACTTGAATTTGCAGTGGAATCGCTGCCGCCCGACAAGGCGCCTGGTCATGACGAATTAAGTCTCGCGATCGTCCGTGAGGTCTTGAAACACCACTCTCTGTGGTTGTTATCCTTGTATAACCACTGCCTGAGAGAGACTTGTTTTCCGCGGACTTGGAAGCGGGCCATTGCTGTGTTTTTTCCCAAACCAGGGAAGGAGCGTAGTGACCCAGCGACCTACCGCCCTATTTGTCTTTTACCGGCCTTCGGGAAGGTTTTAGACAAAATGTGCGCAAATCGGCTGGTACTATATTTGGAGTCCAATCGCTTAATCGACGCAAGGCAGTACGGCTTTCATAAGAATGTCAGTACGGTCGACGCGCTCCATCGTGTGATGGATTACATAGCTACCTCGAAGAGTCGTGGAGAATTCACCTGTCTTCTCACGCTTGACATCAAGTCAGCATTCAATAGTGTTCGACGAACAGGCATTCCCAGATTTCTGGAAGAATTGGGCGTCGAACCATGGCTCCTAGGATTTATAGAAAACTATTTGTGGGACAGATCTATCATCCAATCAGATGACAATAACCACTACTTTAACGTAGGAGTACCCCAAGGTTTGTGTCTCGGACCATACCTCTGGCTCGTGGTTATTGAGTTCCTGTTGAGACGGTTGCAAAACGATAATGACGAGACCTATGTTGTAGTGGTCTTCGCCGATGACGTCTTCGTGGCCGCACGACGAGGGGCTGCTATGAGGTTTGCGCCGTTGCTGGGACCGGTCCTCTCAAGGATCCACGCCTGGGCGACGGAATGCAGCCTCACATTCAGCTTTGAGAAATGCGGCTACACGGTTATGAAGCCCAAGGGCAAATTAAAACACGCCCCCTCTATTCCTATCCTCATGGAAGGAAACAGAATCGGCTTTAAATGGCAGATTCTGTATCTGGGCCTCATAATCGACCACCACCTCAGTTGGATGCCGCACCTGGCTGCAATCCAGGAGAAGGCGTTTAAGGTGTTGAATAAGATGAACCGTCTCTAAGGAGCCACATGGGGTCTGAGACCGAAAGTCAGAAAGATGCTCTACTCTATCATAGCGGAAAGAATCATTCTTTACGCGGCATCTATTTGGTTTTACTCAAAGAAGGTAGTGGTTGCAAACAGGTTGCTTAGCATGCAAAGGAGCCTACTCCTTTGCGTAACAAAATGTTACGCGACAACCTCCACGGATGCTCTCCACGTCTTGTCAGGGGTCCTCCCCCTCGACTTGCGTGCAGGGCTGGAAAGGGACTACACGGCCCTTGTCCGATGGAAGAAGAGTGTTGACGGTACCGGATTAGACTCCGAGTCGGTCGACCTCTGGAGGTCCACTCCCAGACTTGAGGATCTCTGGAGAGTCCGTTGGACCGCGGATTTGGCTCCGCGGACTACGTGTTCGTACTACACGGACGGATCCAAGCAAGAGAACGCAACAGTAGGCTGTGCGTTCCTTGCTGTGTCAGAGAACCAAGTAATTGCGGAGAGCCAGTTCCGTCTCTCCGACGGTGCGGAAGTGTTTGTGGCGGAGGTCCAAGCGATCAAAGAAGCAATCACCCACGCCTACCGGAGAGGTCTCGGGGAACTCGACGTCTTCTCAGACTCGAGATCGGCGCTCCAAGCGCTTCACGGACTTGTGCCTCAGCACAAGGCCATAGCCGAGATTAGGGATCTGATTAAAACCACAGGAATTGAGGTTCATCTGCATTGGGTCCGGGCTCATGTTGGTCACGTCTTTAACGAAAGGGCGGACATATTGGCAAAAGAAGCCACTGCTCGACAAGACGTAGTGATTCCAGTCACGCGCCGCCAAGCCAAAAAAGACCTCCTCTTTGGACGTGCCTTGTCTAAGTGGCAAGAGAGATGGGACCAATCTGGGACCGGGCGCAAGACCTATGAATCTTTCCCACGCGTCGGCACCCGCCGACTGCAGGGCGATTTCTTCATTAATCAGGTCTTCACGGGACACGGCACCTTTGGCAATCATCAGGCTCGCTTCTTCCACCACGACTCTACATGTTTTTGTGGAGTTGAGGTGTGCGACATTAGCCATGTGCTATTTCGGTGTGAGGTCTGGAAGTCTGTGCGGGAAAAGTACTTTCCTCGCGACTTTCGGACGCGAACGCCAAGCGATCTCTGCCTGTGTGGCTACGCCAGAAAGGGGGTCCGGTTGATTATTCACCGACTCCTCATGCGTACGCTAGATCGAAACCTTGGTCGCCAAAGAGCAGGCCGGAATTACCGGGCTCTTCCACGCCCACATTTGAACGCACTGCGAAACGCCCGTGGTCCCCGCGGCGCAGGACGCAGAGGTAGAGGTAATGGTGCAATAAGTACGCAGGCTTGAGATTCGTCTCATAAGCCGGCAGTTTTCTGTGATAAAATGGGCTAGTTACAGTATTTTTAATAAATGTTGTTGTTGTTGTTGAAGTTTGTTGTTGAAGTTTGAAATGCTCTAAGCATTCTAGTCAGTTTTTGTTGTTGTTGTTAGAGTTTTAGAGTTTATATTTTGTTGTTTTAATCATTTCCCTTTCAGGATCCACTGCAAGAGGGAACGTGACTACCTTTGTAGGTTGCTCACACCCCTCGAGCTGTGGTAAAGCAAGAGCCGTCGTGTTAGCTCGACATATGACCTAGCGACCGTCTCCCCCAATGGGGTTTCGCGAACGAAGTCGTCGGGTGTTCCATGGCGGTTCATCAAGGTTTCGTCTCTGCGGAAGTTTCCTCCGAGACGCGGGGTTACTGCCGTGACGACCTATGTCACCAACCTTGGTAAAATGACATGGGGGTACGCAGTGGGGAGCGGCCTCAGGCCGATCGCAGCACCGGGCGAGACAAAGCCCTGGTGCGTTATAAGCCCTTCAGAGGCTTGGGTGCGATGGTCGTTTACGCGCGTCGGCGACCCCCGTGGGCTCCTGACGGCGCAGGATAGTTTATATCATATTGCCTTTTGGCTAGGTATGAAGCTGCTTAGATAAAAGCTAAATGTGAAATTGCTAGCGATAATGTTTTAATACCCTATACGTCTTAATTGCGATTTATTTTAGCAACTGATGCCAATACATTTGGGTTTTCTGGTATACTTTCTCACTGAATGTCTGATGGAAGTGAAAGTCCAATAGTGGTTGTATCGCGACCCCTTACTATTTCAGAAAGGAATTTTAGAATTATATCTGGTTATATAGAAAAATTACGGCTGTCTATTGGGCTAGTAGAAAATTTTACGAGTAAATATTTGGTAGAAAATTTATATTTGTGGTAGACAACAAACCAATACTGACAATCTTACATCCAGAAAAGAAGTTCCCTATATTATCTGCAACAAGTATGCATCATTTTTTTTAAAAATCAAATCATGATTATGAAATTATAAATCGCAAGTCACCTCAACATGCCAATGAAGATTATTTATCTCGAAATCCCCTAACTATTAATGATCAAGAAATACAAACCATTGATGACGAATATCTTTTCAAGAAAATGTCATATTTTCATTACATCATATTTTTATAGAGACTGACAGCTTCTATTATAAAACGAAAAATAGCTTTCGATGCAGAAATTTCACGTCTTAAAAAAATTTATTGAATAGAAATGTTCGTCATCCAGAATTAACCTTAAAAGAAGGAATTTTATTGGAGGCCAGCGAATAATTATTCCCCTAAATTCCCCCAGTTTCTTTTTTAAAGAAACTTCAACCTGCCGTTCTTCAGGAACTTCATTCTATAGATGTAGGATTTATAAAGATGTAAACATTTGCTAGAAATTATTGCTATTGGAGAAATATTGATTCAGATATCGAGAATTTGGTCAAGAGTTGCAAAGAATGCTGTGATGTTACGAAAAAATCACAAAATTTTCTTATAGATATCTGGAATACGCCTACAAAAAATTGGCAGGGAGTTCGTATAGATTACGCCGGACCACTAATAGGACACTGTATTTTTAATAGATGCTAAATCTAAGTGGTCTGAGATTTATGCAATAAAGAAACCTCCAGATACTACATCAATTATTCTTTATCTTACAAGGGAACCACTTTTGGTGCAGCTCGCACCTAGCATTGAGACCTGGTGCATTTTAAAGCACTACATTACGAAGTTTGAGAATCGATGAAATTTATCTGTTAAAATCATATTTTTTGATTTTATAGTAGCATAACTTTCTGAAAATGCAATTTTTGAGACCACTTATCGGTCTATTAACATAAAAGTTTTTTTAAATAGTATAAAATACAAATTAGTTAATAGTAACAATAAAATATTGAAAAAAGTTTAAAAACCTACGAATTTCATTTTGAAAAAATACAGCATTATAATTGCATTTTTGGCGGCACGACATTAGCTATAGAATTTTCCCCAGCAACCCTGGTCGAATGTCATAATCTTCTGCTTTGTGAGCGAGAAGTGGTTTGGATTTGTAGCACCCTATTTGGAGACTAAATTCGCTTTTGGTGTGAAATTAACAATTAAAAATCCAATAATAAAAAAATAATAGTATAAAAAATACAGTGACCAAAATAAGTATTCGACATACATGTAGTTTTCAATGTTTTGTCTTGTATCTTTATTAAAATGAACGAAACCAAATACATTCTAACAGTCGAAATTTAGATTATGACATCTACTTTTTATTTCAATCAGTGGTTTGTTAAAAACTTTTAACAATAACAAAAAATAGCAATTAATTCATTAACATTCATAATAACAAAACAAGAAAAGTATTCGACAAGTAACTTTGAAATTATTTATTTATATTAAATGATAATGCTAATAGCTTATCGCCTTGTAGCTTTTCCTCAGCGGCGAATCACATATTTTAAATGATTTAGCATCGATTTGACTAACTGCAAGGTAACATTTTTGTCAATGTTTTGCCATTCTTCTATCAACACTTCGTTCTTCTCCATTTTAGAAGAAAAATGACGTACGTGCAATTTATTTTCCAAATGACCTCACAGGTATTCTTTGGGTTTTAAATCTGAAGACTGAGCCGAAGTTTTAATGACATTTGGACAGTTGTAGAGCAATCAAAGTCGTTGTGTTCAAAGCGTTATATTTAGGAACATTATCCTGGTAAAACTTATAAGTTTGCGTAAGACTCAATTTATTTGCACATTGTTACAATTTTTTTTTGAGGGTATCAATGTATGAGTACTGGGTCATGTGACCTTCTATTTCAACTAAATTTCCGACACCCGAAGCTCCCATACATCCCCATAGCAGCACTCCCCCACCACCGTGCTTTACCGTGGATGCCATATTCTTTTCCCCGAGCTCTGTATTTGGCTTTCTATACACTAAAATTTTGCTATTACATCCAAAAAGATTGAACTTCGATTCGTCTGCAAATATAACATCCATCCAGAAATTTACAGGCTTTTTAACGTGCGCTTTAGCAACTCTAGTCTAACCAGCCTGTTTTTCTTGGAGGTATTACTTCTTCCGGGCAAGGAAAATTCAATTTTTTTCAAAGTGTTTCGAATTGTTTGAGGAGTAACACTAAAGTTCATTTAGTCTGATGTAATTTTTACTAACTTAGGCGCATTGACTCCAGTATCTTTTTATCTTTTCGCATAATACATCTTTCATCAGTCTCAGACGGTTTGTTAGGGCGACCACTTCTAGGCTTATTTTCCACCGTTTCATCTGATTTATACTTTTTAATTAGATAGTGGATAGTTGTTCTAGGGTTTTGCACAATTTTAGCAATAGCATTTTCTGTTTTTATTTGATGAAAATGGTGAATTATAATATTTTTGATTTCAGTTGGTGTCTCTTTGCTTTTTCGCCCAATTTTTCACAAATTCTTATACAAAATGCATCAAACAAACACAACTTAATCTTGTCGAATTACATGTTTGTAATTTTCAAAACTTTGAATGCTGATTTTTGACAAAGAACCAGGAATTTTTAACAATATTACCGCTGTCGAATACTTTTTGATCTCGTAATTATATGTATTAATGAATTAATTGCTATTTTTCGTTATTTCTTAATTTTATTAAGATAATATTAATGGAAATAAAAATCAGCTATTGTTAGTTAATGCACATCAAGTGGAACCTTAGAGGTTTTTCTAGTTTTTTTAAAATATAAGATAAAACATTGTAAACTTTATGCATGTCGAATACTTATTTTGATCATAGTATAGAAAATATGATTTTAACAGAGAAATTTTATCGGTTCTCTAACTTTTATGTATAAAGTGTAAAAAATATAAAATGTACCAGGTCTCGATGCTAGGTGCGAGCTGCACCAAAAGTGGTTCCCTTGTTCGTTGTTAGTGAAATATTTAGTCGATATGCACTGCCTGAAATTTTGGTAAGTGATAATGCATCTATTTATAATGAACACATCTATATGAATGCATCTATTTATATATGGTAGCACAGATTTTTGCTACCGAAATGGGGTTTGACAACAATTAATAGTTCCTGGTCATCTAGCTACAAAACTGTCAATCAGACAGATGATGCTGCCAGACCTTAATAACAAAACTGAAATGCATACGATTCCAGTCGGTCACACTTCAGGAAAATTTAAGTGAATTATTATTTCGCTACAGAGCTACCTCACTTTCTTGTGGGAAAGCGGCTGCTGAATTAATGTTGGACTTAAAACTTATTACGATAATTAGAAACTTAAAAACTTAGAACGAAAGTACAAGGTGGCCATAATTAAACTGACGGTACTCAGAGTGTTCTGTAGCGCGATCTAATTGCGAGAATGGCGCCAAATTTTGTAGGAAGATTAAACAAGACGGGGGACAAAGGATTCCGCGAAAAAAAATTAGTTCCAAAAGTCACCGCCAGGGGAATATGTGGCGCTGTGTATTCAAAAAAGAGAGTTTGAAAAAAGAAGATTCAATACTGAAATAAAATTACCGTTTATTTAGCACTTCCAGCTCAGGTTCGATGTGGCCGCCGTTTTTGTAGACCACATATTGCATTCTGTGCACAGCATTTACAACAGCAGAGAATAACATGTCTGCAGGAATCTCCCGTACAGTTCGCGATATGTTATCCTTCAACGTAGCCAGGTCCTGGACACCTCCGTGATAGACCTTGGACTTTAGGTAACCCCATAGCCAAAAGTCGCAGGATGTAAGATCAGGAGACAGGTGGCCATGCAGTTGGAAAACAGCGGCTAATGACTCTTTCTGTTGTGAATTTCTGTCGTAGCAGCTGCTGTACCCGCAAAGCAATATGTGGAGGGGCTCCATCTTGCATGAAAATGATTTTCTCCATGCACCGTCCTTGCTGAAGTGCCGGAATAACAAAGTTGTTTAGCATTTGGCGATATTTGTCTCCGGTAACAGAACAAGTTACAGGTCCTGTCGGAGTAATGTTCTCATAGAAGAATGGACCTATGATTATATCTGTTGTGAAACCACACCAAACAGTTATCTTTGGTGAATGCAAAGGAATTTCCTTGAATGCTCTTGGTGACATGTTATCCCAAATTCGGCAGTTCTGGGTATTTACAGTTCCATTCAGGTAAAAGTGGGCCTCGTCTCCCCATAAGATTTTCCAGGGCCAAGCATCATCCAACTCCATTCTGGCAAGAAAAGTGAGAGCAAAAGTCAATCGCTTATCATGGTCGGTGTGACGTAACTCTTGTACTCGGCTGATCTTGTACGGATAGAAGTGGATAATCTTTCGTAAGATTTTCCATACAGTACAATAAGGCATATCCAGATTCCGAGCTATCCCATGAACGCTGGAAGTGGTAGCAATATTGTCTGGTGCTCTGTCGACAATCGCCGTTGCCACTTCTTCGATTGTATCCTGTGATACGGGTTTTCGTCCTCTGCCTGACTGAAAATTTAGAGAACCTGTTTTCTCAAACTTCTCAACGATTGCTTTTAAACTATTAACTGACAAACGACCGTTACCTTTACTCATTTTTTTGTGGTTTCTAAAAGCACGAAGAGTGGCTGGCGCATTGCAGTCGTTGAGGTAAAACAATTTGACTAGTAGAGCTCGCTCGACTAAAGAAGGAGACATTATGAAAGATAACTTTCAATGAAATTGCTTCTAACAGTAGCACATTACCTTTTAAAGCCGAACAAGCTGGCACTGGGCCAAAAGATGTAACGTGAAATTTGAATAAAGAATTTCTTCTTCTGTTGCTTTCTTTCGGGCTCTGTAAGTGAAATTGCAGATAAAGAAACTTTAGCAGTGTTTATGTAAATTTTTAGCTTTTTATAAACTGTTACCATTTTGAGCTTGGATTAAATTGCTAAATTCGTTAAATAAACGGTAATTTTATTTCAGTATTGATTCTTCATTTTTTGAAACTCTCGTTTTCGAATACACAGTGCCACATATTCCCCTGGCGGTGACTTTAGGAACTAAATTTTTTTCGCGGAATCCTTCGTCCTCCGTCTTGTTTAATCTTCTTACAAAATTTGGCGCCATTCTCGCAATTAGATCGCGCTACAGAACACTCTGAGTACCGTCAGTTTAATTACGGCCACCTTGTAGATCTCCTTAAACCTGAAATGAGAGGTATTTTTAAAAGTAAAGCTCCTCAACCATACTTCGATAAGTCTTGTCGGGTAGTTTAACGTCTGGGGCAAGTCCACTAATTAATTGAATTGGATATTGGTTACATCATAAAAAGACATAATAATAAAATTCGTGCATGCGAAATTTCATTTCAAAATCCACTTAACCAGGCAACAACTCCTGATCCGAAAAAACTCATTAGAAACTTTCAGCAACTAAAGCAAAGAGAAATTTCTGCAAAACCAGACACGTGCTCACCAAATCATAAAAAACAAAATTAAAATTAATCCTGGTGCAGAGAAAGTTAATTACAAGTGTTCCAGATGTCAAACATAATGTCAGTCTGAAAACGACTTTTAAGCTTTAGCCCTTCAAAGATTCTACTTTACCACAACTATCAAATGCAGAATTGCGACGTTCAACTAGTGTACGGAAACCTGTAAAGACACTGAATCTTTGATGTGTATCAACAGAGAACAAATTTGTTTCATTTTCCCGAATGTAAATTTACGTATTACTCATTGTTAAATTATATTTTGGATTCTGTAAGACCCTCCAGCGTGTGCCTCTTCCATTAGTTGGGGGGGGGGGATTGTTATATCTTATTTGTATTTGCTGAAACAATATTACATTATATTTTGTATTCCGGATTTTTCACAATAGTTGATTCGATGGATTTTAATAAAGTGTTTTTTTTTTAATTATGTATAGTCATTCATTCTAAATACAATGTTTTATTATGTTCAAAATAGTGTAACATTTTAAAAATACACTGTAAATTATTTTTCCCCATAGGACACAATGTAACGGAATTGTATTGTGTGTCCCTGTAAATGAATGATAAATTCCATGCACTCCATATTCCACAGAAAAAAGGCTGTATTGCGCTTCAATAATGTATATCAATTTCAGTATGTTTAATTTAGTGTAGATCATGAAAAACACTGCAAAAGATTTCTTCCTTCATAGACCATGATGTAACGGAATTTTGTGTGTGTCCCGAACGAACCAGTTGCGAACCAGCAGTATCTTGCGCCTGTGGGCAGGACTTCAGTTGGCGCCATATATCACCCCCCCCCCCCCACCAAAAAAAAGGGTATTTGCTTTTAACTATGCCTCGTCATTCATTCTGAAAACAACAAATATATAACAGACATGCAGAAGAGCTCATCAATGCAGAAGTCGAAGGACATTATGGTAAAATGTTGTACGAAAATGGCCTCGATTGTCGTTGGTGCAATTTTTTATGAACAAAATAATAGGACTCTTGCGTTGTGATGAAAGTAATACAACTCAGATTCGGAAAACTCAGCCATTGTTGGTATTTTAGCTATATAGAGTCTTCAGGGGCGCACCAGTAGTGTCCAGCGCCTGTACGCAGAATTTCAGTTGTCCCCCCTCCCCCAGAAAAAACTTCATGAAAATCTTATGAGTAAATACAAATGTTCATTAAAAAATCAAATTTTAAAAAAAGTAAAGAAAAAAATGTTATATAAAACTAACTAGAATAATTAAGAGAATAAAGAAATTTTTATTGGGTGACAAGAAATTTTGCAAATTGCAAATTACGTAAGTGTTATTTTACATTTCATTTAATATATATTTTTTCCTTGGAAATAAATATAAAATTATAAAAAAAGCAAATAATAAAACTGTATTTTGTTAGGCAAGAAAATTATTTTTGCCCCTACTACTGTGTACAGTTAATAAAAAAGCGATAAACAAACAAGCATATAAAATATTAACGTATTACGGACCTTATTTTGTGAAGGAATGGGTAAAAAATATACTTAGAAAAAACCATCATTTAGTGAACTGAACTTTTCTTGCTTTCGTAAATGAAAGTTCTCAAATAATATCATGTGTGCCAATTTGATTCAAAATATCTGACTCTGTTGATATAATGGCAGGATATAAAAGTTTGTCTTTTAGATCATTTAACAATTTTAATTTTAGAAAAGGGAGTTCTGTAGATGTTACATATGAGAATATAATCAGAAGAGCAATTGTAAAATTTCTAAAAATCGTACGTAAAGTCTTTTAAGTAAATATGTGGAATTATCTGTAACATATAGTTTTTGAAGTTAGAAAAAAAATATTTGATAATATAAAATTTAAACTTCGCCAATGTCTGTTTGTTTTATTCTCAGGTGTTAGTTTTTTTTTTTTTTTTTTTTTTTTTAAACAAGATAATAAATATTCTTTATTTCCTGAAGTAGTTAAAATACAAAAATTTAAGTGAAGTCATTTTTAATAAAATAAACTATTCCTTCAAATAAGCTACTATTTGATCAATTATTCAGACTATAAAGTTAATAAATGATATTTCCGAATCTACTGTATTTTCATTTTCATGTGCTGGCCACAATGGCTGCTGGCGAGATCAGACATAAACCTATAAAAGGCTGGATACTTTATGTCTTTAATTAATGACTAGCTGGGTTCGCCCGCTAGCGGGCCCCTAATTTATATAGGGGCCTCGAATCAAATAGAATTCTAGATTTGTATTCAACCTCGAACATGCGGCTCGGGACATCGCTGCCTTCGGCACCGTATTCCGGGCGTGCTTCGCACGCACTGGAAAAATCCTTAATTTCCACTTGAAATACTATAAACCTCTCACTGAACGAACCACCGGCATGGGTCCCCGCTGCCTGCGGCACCGTATTACAGGCGTGCTGCGCACGCACTGAAAAATCTATTAGTTCCACCTTCCGCCGCCAGGGGGCGAAAATTGTCATATACGAACATAACCGAAATCTGTAAAGCTGTTGAAATCCAGTCGAATGAGCCAACTTGGAACTAAAATTGTTAAGTTCTGTCGATGTCGAGATGAATGAGTCAAACCGTGTCGTGATGGGAGCCATAGAACCCGAGTTATCTGCAAAATTCGTTAGTAGCACCTTCCACCGTCATGGGACACAATTTGTCCTATACGAACCTAACCAAAATCTGTAAAGCTATTGAAATCCTTTCGAGTGAGCCAAACTCCGTCGTAATCGGGCCCATTGAACCCGAGATAAAAAAGCGCTCTCTGGCGGTGAAACTTGGAACTAAAACCGTTAAGTTCTGTCGATGTCGCGACGAATGAGTCAAACCGCGTCGTTATGGGAGCCATAGAACCCGAGTTAGCTGCAAAACCCATTAGTTCCACCTTCCACCGCCAGGGAGCGCAATCTGTTCTATAGGAACATAACTGAAGCCTTTGAGGCTGTCGATGTCGAATCGAATGAGCCGTAGCCCGTCGTGATTGGGACCGTAGAACCAGAGGTCAAAAAGCGCCGCTGGTGGTGAAACTCGGAACTAAAATCAGTAAGTTCTATCGATGTCGAGTCGAATGAGCCAAACCGCGTCGCGATGTGAACCATAGAACCCGAGTTAGCTGAAAAATCCGTTAGTTCCACCTTCCACCGCCAGGGGGAGCAATATGTTCTATAGGAACATAAATGAAACCTTTGAGGCTCTGGATGTCGAGTCGAATGAGCCATAGCCCGTCGTGATCGGGCCCGTAGAACCAGAGATAAGAAAACGCCCCTGGTGGTGAATCTCGGAACTAGAATCTAGTCCAATGAGCCAAACCGCATCGCGATGGGACTAATAGAACACGAGTTAGCTTCAAAATTCATTAGTTCCACCTTCCAACACCATGGGGCACAATCTGTCCTATACGAACCTAACCAAAATCTGTAAAAACATTGAAATCCTTTCGAATGAGCCAAACCCCGTCGTAATCGGGCCCATAGAACCCGAGATAAAAAAGCGCTCTCTGGTGGTGAAACTTGGAACTAAAATCGTTAAGTTCTGTCGATGTCGAGATGAATGAGTCAACCGCATCGTGATGGGACCCATAGAACCCGAGTTAGCTGCAAAATCTGTTAGTTCCACCTTCCACCGCCATGGGGCACAATCTGTCCTATACGAACATAACCGAAATCTGTAAAGCTATTGAAATCCAGTCGAATGAGCCAAGCCCAGTCGTAATTGGGCCATAGAACCCGAGTAAGCTGCAAAACACGGTAGTTCTACCTTCCACCGCCGTGGAGTGCAATCTGTTCTATAGGAACATAACTGAAACCTTTGAGGCTGCCGATTTCGGGTCGAATGAGCCATAGCCTGTCGTGATTGGACCCGTAGAACAAGAGGTAAGAAAGCGCCCCTGGTGGTGAAAACTTGGAACTAAAATCGTCAAGTTCTGTCGATGTCGAGACGAATGAGTCAAACCGCATCGTGATGGGACCCATAAAACGCGAGTGAGCTTCAAAATCCTTTAGTTCCACGCTCCACCGCCAGGGGGCGCAATCAGTTCTACACGAACATAATTGGAATCTTTGAGGCTGTCGATGTCGAGTCGAATGAGCCATACCTCGTCGTGATCGGGCCCACAGATAGAACAAGAGATAGGAAAGCGCCCTTGGTGGTGAAACTCGGAACTAAAATCTATAAGTTCTATCGATGTCGAGTAAAATGAGTCAAACCGTATGGCGATCGGACCCATACGAACCCAGATAATTTCAAATGAAATAGTGAAATCCTTAGCTTTTTCGTTTTTTTTCTATACAAAAATCGGTATTTTGCTAAAATAAAAAATTATGGGCCAAAATTGAAAAATTCTGAAACACTGAAATAGCAGGCCACTATAAGCAAGGATGCATACTTTTCAGAACCGAAAATCCTCAAATTTTTTGCCTATAAAAAGAACATTTAAATTCAAATGCATCATTTTATCAATACGAGAAAGCTTTCAGTTTTGAAAATAAAAGCGATCTTTTTTCGACTTAAAATTAAAAATTTTTAATTGATATCTTGGGTTTCTGTGATGCGATTTTTTCGAAATTTAGTTTTTTAAAATTGCGATATTCTTCTACCCTCGTATACCGATAATCGCATGCGTAGCGCTATTTTTTCGATCTTTTTGCAAGGGATCGGTTTGCGGTTTCGTGGTTGTAGGTATATTTCTGTTGCTGCTGGGATCTGTCTGGTAACCATGCTAGCCTCGCAGCGAGGCTCGAAAGTAGGCAGGAAGGGAATTCTTTCTTAGTTTCGGTGCGCTTAATTTTCGAGACTTTCTTAATTAATAACTTTCTTAATTAAGGGCGACTTCTTCGAAACTGTAATTCCAGAAGGCCATGATTTTTCTGAATTCTTTGACACCAAAAGCGCTTCGCTGATCGCTACGCTCGCAGCGTTTATCCGTGCTCAGACACGCAGACACACACACACACACACATACACACACGCACACACGCACACAGCCAGACACACAGACGTTTCCGAACATTAATAATAATGATTCACCAGACAAGAGCACAGGTAGGTGTGGGGAACACCTAAACTTTGTACCTTCTTATTATATTACATGCGGCTTCCATTTACGAAGACATTGTGAAAGCGAATTCCCAGTTAAACAGAGAAAGTTCATAAAACAAATTAACCTAAAGAATTAAAATAAGACATGCGTTGTGTGAATTTTGAAGAACTATTTAACCTATGATCCTGTTTTGACGCGATGATGAATCACCCCGGTTTAAACAAATCAGCGCATGCAAGATAGTAATTTAGTTTTAGTTTAAAATTTAGACCCAAAAAACATTAATTAAACATTAGGGAATAAAACACAGACTAAATGTAGAAATTATGACTAAGAAATTTGAAAAAGCAAACAATTAATTTATTTACATATAAACACATGGTAAGACAGGCCACGTCCCCCAAATCGTACGTGCATCTCCGCCGAATCCAGATTATCTTGAATCCATACGAGATCACCACCAGAGAGGGTCGGTTTACCCGGTGCACCTCCTAAGTAGTGCTCTTCGGCCGAGGGAGCGACGGGGGCGTGAGCCTCCTGCGCCTCTCTAACCTTTCCCAAATGAATTGACGACAGAGGTCAATGCAACATGAGGTGGAGCCCATACTTAAAGGACACCACCACACAACACTTGAGCGGATGTAGAAGCGATCCGACGGCTTCATAACTGGAGCCCCATAAGAGGAACCGGGTCCTAGGCCATTGCCAAACCACCCCCACGACCCATTACTGTCCCGCAACTTCCGAATATCGAGTCCTAGGGAGGGAGGAAACGACTAGTTCATAGGTTGCGGTTACCGCTTGTGCGGCAGGAGAAGCTTCTCGTCAACCCGGGACTTCGAAGAAACCAGTCCCTGACGCATAGACACGCCTTGGCTATGGTTGCCCCCCCCAAAATGCCTTTGCTTCCGGTGAGCACCCGCAGTGAAATACAGGCGGTCCCTGATCGACTCCATTTGAGAGGATCATGCACATGTAAAAACAAACACAAACACACAAAAAAAAAAACGGCAGAAAGAAGAACCACTACCGGACTCTGAAGGGCATGGAAAACTTCTTCAAGCACGCTAAAGAAGCGGACCCGGTCGAGGTTAGTAAATGAAAGTTATTGTTAAGAGAAGTCTGCCACGAAGTCTAGTCCCAACCTTGCCAGGCACAGAAAACTCCGGCTACGCATAGACGCGCTGGAATAGTTTCGACCCAAGGTCCGACAAAGGTCTGGACGACGTCTTCAGACGAGCTTCCGGCCCGGTTCCTCGTAATTGGCTGGTCGAGGAAGAGATTGAGACCCCTCCCAGAGAAGACAATGCGAGCCATAGACCTCGAAACTGAGTGGCCCTCCGTGACATGAACTGCTCTTGGTACGAACGGGCATCTTCCCTTTCCAACCGAAATTTGAGGGCGGCTCAAAAATACTCTACCTACAGAGGGACTCGCAAGGGACGATCGGGAAGAGATCTCCGCCCTTCCATCACATCTACGCTCTACCGCCTGCACGGTGCCGAGGGATGCTACACGCCGCCTCACCCACCGACAGACGTCACAATAGAACCCGAGCGGTCCTAGTCATACGAAGTCCGTCCTCGCCTTCGTCTCGCCTTAAATAATTTTGGAAGCTGTCCTATGCCCGTTAGCTAGCCGTTTCCCTCACGTCACCTTTCCGGGTGTGCCGACCACCAGGCGCGAGGGATTGGCCTACGCAGTGTCCTTTTACCACCCGGCTGCCCCAAGATCCCACGGAGACAACCCTAAAACCCACATCGGCTGGCGTTACCAGCAAGGGACTAGGAGAAGCTCTGCACATGAGATCTCAAAGGACAACCTAAAGTCGCAAACCTGCTGCAGCCAAGAAACGGCCCAAAGGAGGGGAAGGCCCAGACCCCCGTAGGGAGTTGCGCCCCACTTCCGGTGCCGTAGGCTAGTCAGACACCACTTTACCACCCGATCACCACGTTGAGGTGGAGATTCGTCAGCTTACCTGCCCCCGTCGTGTCCAAGCACAGCTCGCAGTGCCGGGCTCCCGGTCATCTTACCCACTTAAGGGGCCGATTCGGGACCACCCGGAGGGGCGATCGGGATAAACACATGGTAAAGATTACAAATAGAAAGATTCAATATTAGAAATGCTAATAGGGGGGATTCTTATAGAGTAGGGCGTTACTAGATTTTAAATCCAGTACAATAATTACCCAATAAAATTTACCCATTAACTTCATCATTAATTTTACACAAATTAGATTAACAGTAATTTGGTACATGAGAATTTTAAAATTAATAACATTAAAAAAACTAAAACAAAATTTACGATTGACCGCGTTCTCCTGCGCCCTACGTTAAATGACATAACATAATAATACACTATATTGCCAAAGGTGACCGGTCACTTGCGATTTTAGACGTTTTGTTAACTGTCTGGAAAAATACATGAGGAATTAACCTGAAACTTCAGATGTGTAAACAGTATAGTATAGGTTATATATTTCTGAGAAGATTTTTTCACGAAACCCCATAGGGGACTGTCAACAAATTGAAAAAGAACGAATATCTTTTGAATAACCCTGTAAAAACTAATGTAGCAAAGGCGTTCAAACTCGAGATTATTAATAAGTGGCTTATTGTAATATACTGTGTTCATTTTTATGAGGATAGCATGTATACTCGTAGAGTAATTAAGGTTTTCATAAAAACAGTCCCAAATTTCGTCTAGTTTTTTGCTTATAATTTGCAGAGTTCTTAATATAGAAAAAGTTATTTTCAGAAAATATGACAAACAACATTGTACATAATACTCTGCAATCAGAATAAAAAAATAATAAAAATTGGATGAAAAATGAGCCGGTTTACTAAAAAATGTTTCACTGTGCATGCGCGAATGCAATCAAAATATAATATGCATAATGCATTAGCTAAGTATATAGAGCAACTTTTGTGAAAGTCTCAAAATCACAGCTTGAAAATTCTGAAAATTAACGTCGATAGAATAAGCTCGAAATCCGTTGTTCCCAAAAAGAAGCAAAAAGATGAGGGGTTGTATCAAATATCTGTTAATTAGTGCCAACATAGCGTACACAATATTGCACGTACTCTATATTTGGATAACGGATTATATAACGGATTTCGAGCTTATTCTATCGACGATAATTTTCAGAATTTTCAAGCTATGATTTTGAGACTTTCACAAAAGTTGCTCTATATACTTAGCTAATACATTATGCATATTATATTTTGATTCCATTCGCGTATGCGCAGTGAAACATTTTTTAGTAAACCTGCTTATTTTTCATCTAATTTTTATTATTTTTTAATTCTAATGGCAGAGTATTATATACAATGTTGTTTGTCATATTTTCTGAAAATAACTTTTTTTTTATATTAAGAACTCTGCAAATTATAAGCAAAAAACTAGACGAAATTTGGCACTGTTTTTATAAAAACCTTATTTTCTCTACGAGTATACATGCTATCCTCATAAAAAGGAACACAGTATATTACAATAAGCCACGTATTAATAATCTCAAGTTTGAACGCCTTTGCTACATTAGTTTTTACAGTGTTATCCAAAAGATATTCGTTCTTTTTCAATTTGTTGACAGTCCCCTATGGGGATTCGTGAAAAAATCTTCGCGGAAATATATAAGCTATACTATACTGTTTACACACCTGCAGTGTCAGGTTAATTCCTCATGTATTTTTCTAGATAGTTAACAAAACGTCTAAAATCGCAAGTGACCGGTCACCTTCGGCAATATAGTGTAGTACACATTTAGTAAAGAATGGAATGTCAATAGATCATACCTTGAAGATACATCATTATAGTTGACAGACCCATGAATAGGCAGCAGGATCCGGAGTATAAAGTCCACATAAGATTGGCACACATATTAGAATAAAAGTCATCGTTAAATTACTTCACATAAATTTTGAAGTGGCATATTCACTAAACCCGTAAATAAATTGAGACTGACTCTATATACAGTCATCAAATTCTCGTAAGCAAACATCGAGTATTTTGTGAAGAAACAAACTCGAAGCAAGAACTGAGTTAACGAAATGGGGAGGGGGAGTTAACCAACCCCCCCACCTCTCCCTAAAAATTCTAAGTCCTAAATAATCTTCAACAGGATGGCTGCTCTAGTTGCAGAGATGGGGAAATTTACAATCTGATTAATCTGTAACCTGATTACAATTTCATCGCATATAACAGATTATAATTTCAATTACATGTAATCATAATCTGAATTTGAAATTCAATTAGGATTGTAATCATAATTATAAATGCTATGATTATGATTATACAGAGTTGGGAAAATTCGAATCTGATTAATATGTAATCTGATTAAAATTACAATTTAATGGCATGCAACAAATTATAATTTCAATTACATGTAATTATAATCCGAATTTGAAATTCCATTAGGATTGTAATCGTAATTATAAATGCTATGATTATCATTATATAATTGTGATTATAATTGAGAACTTATAGTTACAACTACGTGTAATTTCAATGACAAATTTTTGATTAAGATGGGATTATAATTGTAATGCAGAAGGTTATGATTTTCATTACGGTGTTGTAATGCTGTAACTATAACATTGGGGGGGGGGGGGGCATTGTTCTTTTTTCACCGAAGCCCACTAAAGTTTAGTATAGCGCCTATATAAGGGCCTGATAACCAGAAACTCTTGTAACTCGGATGCAAATTCTTTTAACCTACACAAATTCCGTATGGTAAATGCAATCATTTTAAAGGGCAGGGGGTTTGTCGATTTTTTATAGAAGCCCAACATAGTTTAGTATATCATAAATACAAGATGCTGACAACTTAAAACAGTTATAACTCGAACTGTAATTATCGTAGAACACTCATATTTTGTAAGGTAAACTTAATCATTATAAAGGGGGCACATTGTCGGTGTTTTTTACCCAAGCCTTCTAAATTTTGGTATAGCGCGAATATTAGGGCCGATAGCCACAAATATTTATAACTCTAATCCAACTTGTCGCATCGCATACCAAACAAATTTCGTATAGTAAACTTAACCCTCTCGTCACCAAATTATGATAAAAGTAGAGAAAAAAAATCTTTCTAACATTTAATGCTGCTAAAATACCACTATAAACCATGTGCAAAAAGAATTTTTTTTGCAATGCTGCTCTTTCTAAATTTTTTTTACGAGCCTCATATGAGGCTTAATGTAGTTAAAGGTTGCACATGTAGACAAATACATTTTCATTACATCATTAAAATAAATGTTGATAGCAATATTTTTCTATTTATTAATACTTGTTTTATAATTTTAGACAGTTATTAAGTAAAAAAAAATTACAGTAAACAAAAAGGGAATAAAAAAATACTAATTACAAATACAAAATTCACGATAAATATATATTTATATGGAATGTAAAGCTTTGAAACATTCAGGGCATAATGATTCTTTGCATCTTGCACCCCCGTTTGCATATACTCCGTTTTTTTTAGGACATCCATATAGATGGCATTTACCTGACTATTTTCCTTGAGATTTCGCAGGATAGGGGTTATCCTCATCTCTTCGCAGTTCGGTTGCAGCTTGTTTTACCTTTTTTATTTTGCATTGCTCGTTTTCCATAGGATTGTGATAGTCTACCTCTTCTTTTGTTTGAATTTGACGAGCTTTGATAAATAAAGTGATGTGTGGTGCAATGTATGTCGGTAAAGGCCAAATAAAGAATTCATTAGATCTACACTTCCCACATTTGTATTGTACATTCCTATTTCGGCTGATCTAGGAATTTCAATAATACACATTTCTTTTCAACACCATGGTTAGCAGTTCCTACAGGGCTTACTCCTGAAAATGAGGAAGCAACATGGACCGCAGAGTTCTCATGCCATATCTAGTTATGGTTATCTACTCATTGCTTGTTACGATAGAGAAATCGAACCTCTAGGATCTTTTTCAGAACATTTATAGGCTTTAATTTGCTAGAAGCTTCTTTAAAGCTGTTTACACTCATTGTGCTGGTAGCAAAAATCTTCCACTCAACGAGTTTATTTAGAAGGGGGATCGTAGTATTTAGATTATCAAAAAACAGTTTGTTGTTGTTCTTGATATGTTCACAAAGCTTAGTACAACACTTTCAACAGATCCAAATTCAGTAGAAAACTCAGTTGCTAGTTGATTCACCCCTTCATAAAATTCAAACTCATGTACATATCCTGAAATTCCAGCAAGTGCCCAGTCCTTTATACCCCAAGGATATGGCTTACCTCTAGTAAATTGTTTTAGTTTTGCCCTTCTCTTGAAAGTAATAATCATCTCATCAATATTCTTCTGAGTCTCATGCTTCCTTGAATACTCTGGAAAACTGATTTAGTACTGGTCTAATTTTAAAGAGCTTGTCGTTTTCTTTTTTAGGAAAATTATTTGAAACAAAATGCAAACATTTTTTGATTTCAACAAATCTATTTTTTGTCATATGATCAGCTATTAAACTTAGGCGTATGCCATGCTGTGATGTCCAAAATGTTGCAACCTTGAATAACGAAGATAAGTCATAACGAAATTAATACCCAAAAACACCTTCAATTCTGAAACAATAAGGTTAAAATTTTCATTACCTTTTCTTGTTGCATAAAAATTTGATTCATACACAATTGATTCTAAAAAGTCATGCATTTTAGAAGAATAATGAATTGGCATTTCTCCAGGGATGTGAGATTTATAAATTATTAGTAATGTTATCCTTCATTTCATTATCCTTTTCGGCAAACCTCAATGTTTTACGACACCGATTAGAAGCTGTTTGGGTTTCAGCAAAAGGAATTGTGCTTTCATCTTCACCACTGTCATCTGAAGCCTCTTCTTCAGCTACCTGAGGATTTGGAACCCATAATTCATCTTCAGCTTCAGAAAGCAAATCATCTTCTGAGTCACTTCCAAAAAGGATTGCATCAATCTCTGTTTGTGTAAACGGTATTCTTCTTCTCTTATTAGCTATCCTTAAAAAAGAGCGAAAAAAAAGTTAAGAAATTTTTACCCCTCCCCCTTTTGTAAAGAATCATTGCTTTCATCCATTGTCTATCTACATAAAAAAATAAATATATAATAATCTTTAAAAATTACACGTTTTTATATTTTAAATCATATACTTTTCAATTTTCAGCTGTAATATAGATTTATATTAGCTTGCAATTTCATTATTCTTCTAAATCTGAATTTTAGAATATTAAGTATGAAAGACACCACTAGTAACTGTAAGCCTCATATGAGGTCCAATACACTTCCACATTTATTGAGGAATCTGTTGTGTTTAAAATTAATTTAAAAGCATGCACATACTAAGTGAAGGTTAAAGAATAAGAAAAAAATTAATTACCTCTCAAAAAAGTCAATAAAGCAAGCCAAATAATTAGTTCATTTCTCTTCTGAAACGAGAAAGCAACAATTGTAAATAATGAAAGACATTGTCTAATACTTCCATTTAGGTAAAATTTATGCAACTATTTAGAAGCATCATATGTGTTCTAAATGAATGAACGGTGTCACTGAACGAAAAGAAAAAAAAATTCCGTCTTTTTTTCTTAAAAACTTTGCTATTTGAAGTAGGAGCCTCATATGAGGTCCAGGGTGACGAGAGGGTTAATCGTTTTAAGAGAGGGGAGGGGGGAGTGTTTATTTTCTATAGCAGTTACTCCATATTATAGTGTATTACGTATAAGGTGCTAACAACTTAAAACAGTTACAACTCGAACTGTAATTATCGTAGATCACTCATATTTTGTGTGGTAAACGTAATCTTTAGAAAGGAGAGACATTATCTTTATTATTATTATTATTATTATTATTATTATTAAATTCTCAGTTTAAAGTTTAATACTTAAAATCCAAATTTATCAAATTTCTGTTTATATACTAATGCGTTTTTTGATGAAGAATTAATTTTTTCACCTGTTTGGGTAATACTTCAATAGAATTTGTTTTATTTTCTAATATTCTGTAATTAGTTAAAACCCTTTAAAGAAGAATCATACATTCGGCCAGGTATCCCGATATTGCTGAAAGCCGCAGTATTTTTTGTATTTTTGTCTTTTTTACAATTGGTATTATTTTTCTGAAATTGATTAGCACTTACGGTTGAAAGTTGATAAGAAAAAGTAAAGTTTCACACATAAACTCATAATTCATCGAATTTCAGTTTATATGCTAATGCATTTATTTTTATGAAAAAATTTATTTTTCACATGGTTGGGTAATATTTGAATATGTTTCTTTTGTTTTCTATTATGCTGTAATTGCACAAATTTTATATGGTAAACGCAATCGTTTTAAAGGGGGGGGGGGCTCTTTTTTTGGTAAGGGGGGGGGGTCTGTTTGCAACTAAGAATGCTTACTGAAATTGATGCTGTGTTTAAGGTTGAAACAAAAAGTTTTATATTTAAAATCTAATTCCATCGAATTTCAGTTTATATTTTTATGCATACATTTGAGGGAAAATTAATTTTTTTCATATTTGAGTGATATTTGAATATATATGTTTATTTTATATTATTCTGTAATTTATTAAAATACTTTAAAGTAGAGTCATGCATCAGAATTCGACACTGTCCACGACTTATTTTATTAGTGCATTTTTGATTTTGACCTATTTGCATTTGAAAATATTTTCCTGAAATTTATTTAGGACTAGCTAATCCGCCCGGCGTTGCCGGCGTTGCGGCGAAATACTAATAATCTGTTCTATACGAAACTTGAGCCAAACCCCGTCGTAATCGGGTCCATAGAACCAGATATACTCCTATAGTTCCACCTTCCATCGCCAGGGGGCACAGTCTGTTCTGGAAGAGGCCTTTTCAGAATACTCGACCCAACCAAATTTCCTAGTAGAATTGAAATTTAATCACGGGTAAACATTCCAAAATAGCGGAAATCGCGAAAGTGGGTTACGTAATCGATCGGTTTCTAAAGGGTTAATGTGGATATTTTTTAAAACCCAACCATGCGTTTTGAAGAAAATGAACGTGTCTATGATTTGGAGTCTACTGTTTGTCCGTACTCACATTTTCCGAGTCGATGCCAATTTTTAAACCTGGACCGAAAAACGAAAATCGCGTGAGTGAGTTTTGGAATGGATTTTTTTTTCGGAAGGTTAAAATTAAAATTTTTCAAAACGGATACCAGATTTTAAAAAACAAAGGGATATAGATTAGGCGCGGTATTTTTAGTTTTTCGTATCTTGTTAGCCAATTCAGAAAAGAGGATAAGATAGAGGATTAAAGATAGGAGAAATAAAAAAGCGAAATTGACTTACGGTAAAAAACGTTTTCGAAAGGGTTAACGTGATTTTTTTTAAACTGAAGATTTCTGCCTAAACACGAAAGAACGTGGATGTCTTTAGGTGTGTTTACTTTTTCTTTGGTTATTTTAGAGAGCCGATGCCAGATTTTATATATCGCAGAAAATCGGAATTTGCAAAAGAGACTCCTGCGCACGAATTTTTTTTGAAGGGTTAATATTCGTATTTTTCAAAAACAAATATAGATGTCGAAAAAAGAATAAATGTAGATATTGTCTGGTATTTTTAGTGTTTCGTACCTTTCTCTGAATTGCCGATGCAAATTTTTAAAAATAGTCAAAATCGCAAAAATTGCAAAACGGCATACAGAAAATATACTTTTTCGAAGGGTTAATTTTCATATTTTTAAAAACTAATAGTGGCTTTGAAAAGAGCAAACTTAGATCTTTAATTTGGTGACCTTCATTTTTCCGTATCTTTTGCATTCCGGTGGATACAAGGTTCGGAAAACAGGAGAAAATAAAAAACATGAATTCGATGCTTTTTGATTATTTTTTTAAAGGGTTAAATGTAAAATTTTTTTAAACCAACCAGATCGTTCGAGACGTAAAAGTGTGTTCTTTCAGAATATGTAGACGGTTCTTCCGTTTTTCTAGCCGTTCGCCCATGGTGAATTTAGAAAACTTAAAAAGAAATGGAATGACCCACGCTTTGATTCATCTTTTAACGGAGGAACGAATAAATGCCTTCTGAGCATGCGCAATCTGTTTTCGGAAGACAGATTTTTTATTTGCGATCTTTGATCAGTTTTTAATTAATAACTACTCTAATTTTCAAAATATTAAAAATATGAGGTTCAGGTGCACCAGGAGAGGGTTTGGACTACCTAAATCTAAATTTGAAGGCTTCTAGGTGGGCTAGATTTTGCTAGCCATCGCCAACAGACACACTTACAGAGCAAAATTTTCTTTTATTAGTATAGATTTATGGTTGAAATAAATAAAGTTTTAAGTTTAAAATCCAAATTCATCCATTTTCAATTTGCATTTCGATGCATTCTTTTGATGAAAAATTAATTTTAATATGTTTGGACGATTTTTGAATAATTTAGTTTCAATTTATTATTATTATGTAATTAATTATAAATACTTTAAAACAGAGTTCTTCCTTGAGCTCGGTAACCCGATTTTTTCAGCGGAATCGAAGTGTCTTTATGTGTGCGGAAACTCATTCATGAAATTTTTTCGCATATCTGCAATTTTCATCTGCATCTTTTTTTTTTGTCATTTCCTAATCATTAAAATTAAATATATTTTATTACTAATCCTACATGGTTTAAACGGTCTCGATAAATTCATGCATTTCAGCAATTGGGTGCTCCGAGGCTCGCATTTTAATCCATCTCCATCCACTATATAAATGTCGGCATTTATGTTATACAAAACTTATTATAATCTAAAACGTAAAAGGAAGTAAAACTGCAACATAATACTACTATTTTTTTTTTTTTTTTTAACTTGGTAATTGAATGGTTATATTCATACTGGAATTCATTGCATCTGCTTCTTTTTTACCTCAACAACATTCTAACACTGTGTTAGTGAAAAAAAAAAAAAGTTTTATATGTTGTTAGCACTGGGGTTCAATTTAAGCGGGTTAAGGGAGACTCCCCTTTAAGGATTTTAGATTGCCATCAGAAGTCAGACAAAATAAAACCGGTTGTTTTATGTTATTTCTTAAAGAATGAGTTTATCAAATTTATTAAAATAATTCACTAATCTTTAAAATTAATAAAGCTGAAGGTCTTTGAGCTTTCCCACATTTTTTATGCGTAAAATTTACTTCTTTTCAATGTTATTTTGAAATTTTAAAATTACGTATACTATATAATACAGTTGAAGGGGGGGGGGGAGGCTGCATAAAGACCTTATTTTGTCCAATTAAATTATATAATAGGTTCCGTATAATAAAAGTAACATCCGTGTAAAATCGATTTGTTAGTAAATTGCGATATTAAATGGATGATAAATCGATTTAAGAAATTTCTGCATCGTCCAGTCCTAGTAGATATATTCTTCTCCCTATAATTATTCCCCCATGTCTACATCTCAGTAAAGACCTTGCCCCCCCCCCCCCCCCTGGGGCCCGGTACGGGGACTCTTGATATTTTTGTGTCCTAAATTGTAAATAACTTGCTCCTTTTTGTTTCGATCTTCTTCGTATTTGGGGGCCCTTTCTCCATTTAGTTATTCTCCAATTTTACATTCCAATTAAGACACGGCGGCGCCACTGGGGCCTATTCCGGGGCCCCTTGAACTTTTTGTGCGGCATGCATTGTTTATACCCCTATTTGTGTCATCCTCCTAATGCATAACTTTAAATTTGAGTCTTTGACTACTTTCTCCGGGCTACCACCCGCATATTTTTATTGAGGCCCTAGGGCCCTTCTTTAAGCATTTTCTCCCACTTTTGGCACATTTCTTTAAAATTTTATTCTAATGATTAATTCACATTCTAGGCTTAATTACGACTCATTGATAATCTAAAGCGATATAATTAGGACCTTTTAGCATGTTTTCATCTTAGGACCCTGTTCTCAACTATCAGTTGGTCCGTTTTGGGCTCCCTACCATAACTCCCTTAACCCTTAAATGCATAGTGTATCAATTTTGCAACACATTTTATTTAACCTTTAATAAATAAATCAAGTTTTTCGCAACCACTATATTTATACAGAAATATTAATCCTGTAAAAATTGCACAAATATGCTACTAAATAAGTTAAAAATTTATATTAAAATTTCTGGTGTCTAATCTCCAGATAACCAGATCCACCACTATAATAAAGAAGGAAGTTTGTGTGTGTATCTGCCTGTTTCTCCGTTGTGTTCTGAAGAGACCGCTACACGCAGAGCTACAAAATTTGGTGGGAAGGTATCTCTATGCATGTAGTTTTGCACCTCGAAACCAGATTTTGGAATTTTTTGAATAGATTTTTTTAAATTTAAATTTTAATGCGATTTTTGGTGTTTTTTCACGTTTAGCTGCGATTTTTCCACATTAGTAACTGGAATCCAGCTCCACTCTTTTAGCCCAATATAGTAAATTTTATCCTCTTTTCGATAAAGTTTATGCAAAATTTGTACAGTGATTTTTGAATTTTTGGCGATTTTTTTCCTTCGACACTAAGAAATTTTGCCAGAATGCTTGATTGCTTCGGTGGTTGCGTTTCCATTTCAGCCTCAGATAAGCTCAGAATCGTCATTTTTTTTTTTCTCTTTTTAGCTTTGAGAAAGTTGATAATTCTTTACAGATAAAAAATCATGATTTTAAAAATGCGATTTTTAGTGTTTTTTGACGTTTTGCTGCGATTTAACCACATTAGTAACCGGAATCCGGTTCCAATCTTTTAGCCCAATATAGAAAATTTTATCTTATTTATCAATATATTATTATCAATAAAGTTTATGCGAAATTCGTATAGCGATTTGATTTTTTTGGCGAATTTTTTCCTTCGACACTAAGTAATTTTGTCCAGAATGCTTGATTGGTTCGATGGTTGCTTCCTTTTCAGCCTCCGATACGCTCAGAATCGTCATTTTTTTTTACTATTTTAGCTTGGAGAAAGTTGATAATTCTTTACAGATAAAAATCATAATTTTAAAAGAGAAAGACGGATTATTTATTATGCCGATTTTTTATCAGATTTTTTCTTTTAATTTAATTTTTTATGCGTTTTTTAACATTTTTTTCATGTTTTGCATTTTTTTCATGTGCAAATGACGTCACAAATCGCCCACTCGAGGCTAACGAAAAAGACAGGCTACCGCGGTGCTTTACTCCTATCTTTTTTTACAGACCGCGGGAGTCACGTGATGCTCGAATGCACCAATGCAGGTGTACGAAAAGAGCAAGCATCACGTCACTCTAGCGGTCTGTAAAAAAACATAAGCGGAATGCACCGCGGTAGCCTGTCTTTTTCGTTAGCCTCGTCGCCCACTACAAGTCAAACACCATTGGAGGGCAGTTGTGATTGGTAGCTGATAGAATTGTAGGCACAGTTGGAAGTCAACCGGGCAGTTGTGATTGGCAGATGAAAAGGTCGTCAGCTGATTGCAATTCGAACAGCGAGTTATGAATTTTTGCGATTTGTTTTATACGAATTTTAGAGTTCTCATGTATCCGTCATTTATGTATTTGATTTCAGAAATGAACAACGGTAACTTACTGTTTTTGTATGTAAAAAAAGTCATTTTGTTTCTGTTTAGAAAGTTAATGATAATTCCTAATTGTTTAACGTCGTTGGTTACATTCTGTACGGAGGGGAGGTGAGTGTTCGGTTGTAGTTTAAATATCGCGTTAATGCTCTGATCAAAACTCTCCCCACCCCCCCCCCCCTGCCTCCAAAATCAGAACTATTTAATTATTAGTCCGATTCAAACGAAACCTTTTCTCAGGTCGCAAGATACTAAATAAACTTCGATATCATTTTTTCAGCCTTTAGTTACCACTATTTCTGAAAAGACCAGGGAGGGGTGCCGGAGTTTCGATGGTAAAGAGTTTTATTTAGAACTGAATGCACCCCCAGTGGAGCAGCCAAGGGGGGGGGTTAAAACACCCCCCAGAGCTAAAAAAAAATTACTATAATTGCCGCTTATATGAATCAAATCTAAAGTTAAAATTAAATTTTTTGGCCTTTCCGCCCTTTGCGGAATCTGCCGTTTTGTTAAATCAAATTCTATTCAATAATGTGATTCAATTAAACGGCGAAAATTTTACTTAAAACTGTGAAAGCGCATGTTACATGCATCGGTTAAGTCAAAACTGGTTATTTGGACTGCGTCACTTTGTCGAGACGTCTTATAATAAAAGAAGGGTCATATACTGCCACACTGACACTTTGAGTTATATAGTATACAGTGGGCTGTTTCTTAATTGCATTTCTGTCTTTGTTCATGTTCGAAACAATAACAGATCATCGAATTCCAGGTAAAAAATAAAACAGACATTTTGTAAGTCTCTCTCAGTTTCAAACGGCTTTTTTTGTGTTTTTTGCTCTCAGTTATATCTAAGACGAAGCTATGTGCGCACCCAGGAAAAAATCTTTGCAAAAGTAAGAATTAAAAAAAAAAATACTTTAAAGTTATAAAAAGCTATTTTTTTTAACAGATTTTCGAAATCAGTGTTTCTTTCGAATTATTTGTTTCGTAGGGTGTCTGTACACAAATTTAAAGACTATATTTAATTTGTTGGTAATGTAGCAACGACGTCTTGCTCTCGGGGAGGCACTGCATCTTGTCCCTTGGAGGAAAGAAGCACTGATTGTAATTTCATCAACTTATAGATACATAAGAGAAGATACAGAAGAGAAGCGAAAAGTGTTGTTGCCATGGAAACAACGACTTATTCTATATTTAAATGTATTAATGAGAGCGTTCTTAATCGAGCAGTTACTTCTAAAATACACTTAAAACGTGTCTCATCCTGCCTGTGAAACCGTGTAACTCAGCAATACGCAACTTGTATATATATATATTACATAAGCTTATAGAAAAAATAATAATCTATTTAATCGTTTAAGTTTAAATTCATTAAGTACTACGCATTTAAACACTGATTTAACCAGGAATTTTCAAATGCATTAAAATCGCTTGCATTTGGCGAGGAAAAAGGGTCGCGCATTTTTTTTGCGCCAAATACTCGAAAATATTTTATATTTTTGCCGATTTTCTACTGGGAGTCCTCAGTTAAATTTGACTGATCATTTATTACGTACATGGGTAGTTTCATTGGGATTTTTTTTTCAAAATATTCTGAGTAGCGCTTTACGGAGACCTTCCTTGTTAGGTCCTCCAGCTTACTACATGAATGACAAAGAAAATTTCTCATACCTCAGCTACAACCAATTTTAAATATTAATCTCCTTCTTAGAGCTCCCGTATGCATCAATCGGCTGGTCAGCTGACTTGTATGTTACTGGCTGGGGATCAAGTGAGCAGGCACATACTAGTCATTTCGTTAAGGGTGGAAAATAGAGTTGCAAAACACCCGCAGATTTTGAGAGACGGGAATAAACCTGGGAATTTTGGGGAATAAACCCGGAATTTTGGGGAATATTGGAAATTTTGAAGGAGTTTTGAATGTAAACAAAACCAGTCATTTTTCAATTTGAATTTTTTATTTTCCTGAAAATTCAAGCATTGTTCTGAAAAGTTTAAGATGGACTTTTTATTATGAATTTATGAAACTTATGATTTTACGCTCTAAGTTATTATCATTTATTAAAACTCATTAGCTTTACAACAATGGAGGCTGTGATTTGGTGAGGATTCGAATGTTTCCTTAACAATAAAAAATGTTTAAGTTCTGTTAGCTGACATATATACTGTTCAGGCATACTTTGTCTATATTAATTTTCTAGCGAGTTGCATTGTATTTTTGGATTGGTTTCTTATACTTTTGTTCATATTCTGTTTTGTTTACATTCGCTGATTCGGAGAAAAGTGGTGAAGTTTACATTCATGCCAGAAAAGATGAATTTGTCATCTGCCTCTCTTTTTAGTTATCGACGATTAAAATAGCAAATTACTACTTTCTCTTACTTAATATTTCTGCAACTAAAGCATATATTTCGTTAGTTTCCATGTAAATTATGCCATTTTTCTATATTTATGTTATTGGTTTTGTTTACATTGGTTAAAGCATTTTGTTTACATTGACAAAAAATGAAATCAATAAAAAAATTTTAAAATAATAAATTAAAAATTTTCAAGCCTAAAATTTTCTGAAAACTCCCAGGAATTTTTAAAATTTCCCTCCCAAAAAACCCGGTTTATTCACGGGAATAAACCCGGTTTTTTCCACCCTTTGCACCTCTAGTGGAAACTGAAATAGGTGTGTCATGTGAGCGTATGGGCCCTGGTTAGCACTGGTGCATGAATGTGCTTCCCCTTGTTGGGCTCGGTAGTGGGTGGTGTGGCCGGAGTCTGAATTAGTTTTCTCTTTATTATGGATGGAAAAACTTCAACTCCTTCTATCTCTCTCCCATCTGGAGAGCAACGAATTGTACAGAAGTCATTCACACGTTTTTTCATAATTAAACGCACTGATAGTCACTCTGATAGTTCTTTTAAGAGAACTCCACCGTTTCTTATTGCAAAAACATTCCAATCTGTATTTGAAGATGGTTACTCACTTAAAAACTACATTCTGGAGATTTGCTTGTTGAGGTTTCTAAAGACAAACATTCACAATTTCTCTCAAATTCAACAACAATAGGTTCCTTTTCTGTTTCTATTCAGGCTCATCAAACTCTAAATACTAGCCGTGGTGTAATATCTGAACCAGAACTTTTATTATCTACAAAGGAAGAACTTCTAGAAAACTTAAAAGATGAAAATGTTATAGATGCACGCCGTATTACAATCCGTCGGAATGAGAAAGTGCTTCCTGCGGAGCACATAATTCTGACTTTCAATAGTCCAACTTTGCCAACCAGAATTAAAGCTGCCTACCTGAGCTGTCCTGTCCGACCTTATATACCTAAGTATTAAATGCCAGCGCTATGGTCATACTACAACTTCGTGTCGTGGTTCTGTTACCTGCGCGTGATGTGCAGAAGTCGGCCATGATGGTAAGTCATGTGAAAAGCCTGAGCGTTGTACAAACTGTAAAAGTGAACATACAGCATACTCCCGCTGTTGCCCAAACTGGATTCGTGAGAAATAAATTCTTGCAATCAAAATCTCTCAAAAACTTTCTTATCCTGAAGCTCGTAAACTTGTTGAATCCAGAACACCATCTGTATTTGTTTCATATTCTAGTCTACTCAAGCAACAATCAAAATCCTTAAGACATATAAGCACCCAAACTGAATTCTCTTTACCACCAAATGATTCATCTGTTACACTAACCAGCACTATGAAGAAAAAAACCCGTAGTATGTTTGTTTCCGCTAGAATAAGACCTATGCCTGCACTAAAACTTTTGCCACCATCATCCGAACCTGTAAAAATAGAATATTATAATAGTCAATCTAACCAGTTCATTAAAGATGATACAGGTCAAACCTCTGTTTCATCTGCAAACAATTTGAAAAATCCCGTTTCCCCTACACAAAAAGCAAAACACAAATCATGTACACAAAAAGAGGGAAAGAAAACCTCAATCCAAGCCTCTTCACGGAAAACTGTGAAGGGCAAAAACAAGAAATTTTGTCTTGATACACCGCTTCCTAATACAAAGAATTCCAAATAGCTGCTGCACTATGCAGAGGAAAATATGGATTCAGATTCTTACAGTTCTGACTCAAATAATGATGATAATACTGTCTTTGAGGAATTCGAGCCTACGTGATTGTAAATGTATTTCTGCTTGAAACTTTAAAAATTTTACCAACTGTTAGTTAATTGAAAATTTTACCAATTGTTAGTTTAAAGATTGTTTCTATTTTAATTGTGAAAACATGTGTTTATTTCTATTAGACGATGTGTTATATTTTCATTGAATGATTTTAATTATACATTTACCATCATATCACTCTTTTTATTTAAATGTGTTATTTTCATTCATCCTGTTTTTATGACAAAGTTTTAAAATCGATTTTATATTTTAATTTGATGTTCTCATTTTAATCATTTTTTGGCGCAGCATGTCCCTAAAGGGGCTTTGTGCCATAAAACTCCAATCAACCATCCAACCAACCTTCTTAGAGCTCTTTGTGCAGTTTTTTTTTAAATGATCCGATTCTCTTGCAATTTTCTTTAATATAGATCTAGGGTCCTCCGGCTACTTTATAAACTAATATAAAATTTCCTTAGACCCCAGTTACCACCTTTTTCGAATATTAATATTTTTTTTTTGCATCAACTTATGTTTACGCACTACAGCCGTAAATTAAAAGTTGCGTTGCTATTAAAGATAAGTGGTTAACTTTAGAGAGGGGGTAGATTCATCCGTAAATTAAATATCGCTTTAATGTTAAACGTAATTCGTTAAATTTTCAGGATTTTACCAGTATTTTGTTATAGAAAAACTCGCCTTATATAATGGTGCGACTATATAAGGCGAGTTTTTCTATAAGAAAATACTAGTAATTTCCTGGAAAATTCCAGGACCCCGTACGAAGCCTGTATTTTGAATTTTTGATAAGTTTATTCTTAAAGAAATAATAAAAAAGAAAATGATTGAATTTTGTCTAATTTCTGATGGCTGCTGCAATATAAATTCAATAGAGATGGGGGAGGGGGGGGGGGAGGGTCACTTCCACAGCCTTTTTAAATTGTATCCCAGTTCTAAAAACATATAAATCTTTATTTATTTATTATTTTTTTTTAATTGACAAAGCGTTAAAAAGGTAATGAAGAAAAAACAGAAGCAGATTCAACGAATCCAGTGCTGAATTTAACCAATAATTTACCATGATGAGAAAATAAGTTTAAAAAAAAAAGAAAAAAATGTATGAAACATGCGGCAAGTTTTATTTCCTTTCAGGCTTTAGGTTGTAATGAAATTTGTTTAACATAAAAGCTGACATTCATATAGTGGATGGAGAAGGATAGAAAATATGAGCCTCGGAACAATCAATCGCTGAAATTCATGAAGTTTCTGTGACCATTGGCTCCTATAGTATTTCAAATAAAATGTATCTAATATTTAATGATAAGAAAATAACATAAAAGCGGAAAATTGCAGATTCACAGAAAAAACTCATGAATGTGTCCCAACCCCCTAAAAAATAAATTATCGTGCACTGTTAAAAAATTTCGTTTATTGACAGGTTGTCTTCCGTGAATTTTGATCAGAAAGTTTCCGTTTTGTTAGAAAAATGGAATCTCTCCCGTATATCTGTTGCTACTCAGCTAGAAAAAGTTTGCAAAAAAAGTTCACAAAATCCGAACGTATTTGGCACCTCTACTTATGCATAAAAACTGCAAACTGAATTGCGCACAAAAAGTGCATAAACTGTATCCCTAAATTGTACACTTTTTAGACTTTTAAGATTTCAGAGTTTTAAATACGGAATTATTAATGTAAAAATCTATCATCCAATGGGATTGCAGTATTTGTGATCACCACACATGCGCTTAAACTCCTTCGCGTCTGTATCGCTCCATTTATGGACTACAAAGATGGAACATTCCTCAAAAAACAGAAACATTAAGGCAACTCTGCTGCCAGTCCTTTTTCCGTAAATTGACGGAATTTTTTTTACAGTATACTGTTAAAAATAATCTGAAATTCACGGGTATTTTTTTCCTGAATTTCACAGAAAAAGTCCCGTTTCATGACAAAAGGGCATTTTCAGTTAAAACAGAAAATTTCCTCATATAAGAAAGCAGCCAACGGAGATATTCCGTTATCTGCTGCATGTTTATTTTCAATGTTTCAAAAACTGACATGTTGCTGCACAGAAAAACTAAAAATTCCATAAATTAAAATGTCAAGTTTATTTAAAACAACAACAAGAAAATAGTGCTTTCGAATTTAAAAAAGCAAAAATTAATTCTTTCCATTCTTTTAATATTATTTGCAATTCATTTTTAAAGTTATAAAAAAGTATTCGCACTTAAAATATATTCTAAACAAACAGATTAATATATATATAAAATAGCTAAATTAAGTGAAAAAAAGAATCAATTCTATTTAAAAAAGCAACAAACAAAAATAATACTTTCGAATTAAACTCATTCCTTTAAAATTATTCGCAATTTATTTTTTAAAGTTATAAAAAACACTCACACTGAAAATATATTCTAAACGAACACATTTAAAAAATACATAATAGTTGATTAAAAATCGATTTTCGCAAAAAAGCAAAAAAAATTATCGAATTTAATTCAAAATATAATATTTATATTTAACATCTAACAATCAAATTAAGAATATATATAATTCGTTTTTATCCTCTATTAATACTATAGTTTTCAACCATCATCTCATTACGAAATATCCCCGCAATAAACTTCAAAATTACCAGTTTTCTAAACCCCAAATTGTTTAAGATCCAAGCTGCGATTTGAAGAAATCCCCTATCATCGTTTCCTACTCTTACTCTAGCAAGGGCCCGCTGGTCTTACGGTAAAGCACTCGGCTCAAACTACTAACGTTCTCAGTTCGAGCCTCAGGACGGGCAGAAAATGTTCTTGCATTATATCAAATATTAAATTAAATTAAATGAAATACTCCCGTAATAATCAACAGATGGCAGCACAAATAGAGATGACATTTTTTAAAACCGAGTTTATTTATAACGGAAACTTACCGATTCTGCAAACGGAGTTTTCCCTTCCTTTATCTTTCAAAACGGAAAATGTACTAACGGACCGGGAAAAGTCCGGCAACTTTACTGCCAGTAGTTTTACCGTGAATTGACGGATTTATTTTTAACAGTGTGAGCAGTGTCAAAATCAAATGCATAACCCGATGCATGATTCTTCTTTAAATTTTTAACACTTTCCAACCTAGTTGAAAAGTGTTAATGACTTCGGTTTGTCTGGCCGTCTGGTCGTCTAGCCGTCTGTCCGTGCTCTAACTCCGATAAATATGCTCGGATTGTCCTGAAAATTTTGTATGTTGCTGTCGTTATCTATAGCATGTTCCCTATTTCAACTGAAGTGTGTAGCACTTATAGTTTTTTTACAGGGACACTCAAAAGAATTCCGTTACATTACGGTCTATGGGGAAAAATCATTTGCGGTTTATTTTAATTATGTTACACAATTTCAAACACATTGTAATGGATATATATCACTAAGGTGCATTTACAAGAAGCTTAATATGGAATATGGTGTGCATAGCACTTATAGTTATTTTACAGGGACAGTCAAAAGAATTCTGTTACATTACGTCTATGGAGAAAAATTGTTTGCGGTTTATTTAAATAATGTTTCACTATTTTAAACGCATGAAAATGTATATACAGGGTGATTCATAAAAGATGGGCAGAACTTTAAGGGGTTATAGTACACTTAAAGACAAATAATATTAAATAGGAGACTAAGGGTCCCAGACGTATTCCCAAGGAGATAGGGGGCATTAAAGTTTAGGGTCCGAAATTTCAAATGATTATAAAACATGGAAAAATTGGTCGATTCGTTTGCGGTTTTTGCAAAAAATTTTCTTTATGCCAGTATTTTCTTGAAATAAAATTTTAAAGTTCAATTTCAAAAAATGCCGATAGGGGGCGCTTTAGACTTTGGAGTAACAAACAACTATTTTTTAACGTTATTTTTTGTATTTCTTTAAATGATTTCGAAAGCTTAGACTTAAACTTAAATTTTGATCTAAAAATCTGAGTCCTAACGAGTAGTTAAGTAGCGTAAACTGAAATTTGAAATTTGAAACCCTTCTCCCCCCAGAACAAAAATCAGTTATTCCCGATCTTTGTGTCGTAGATTAGGCTCTAACTACTGCCGCGTTTTGCTAAAATTATTCTTTATGTCAGTATTTTCTTGAAAATAAATTTTAAAGAAAATTTTCAAAAAATTCCGATAGAGGGCGCTTTAGACTTTGGAGTAACGAACAACTATTTTATACCGTTATTTTTTGTGTCTCATTAAATGCTTTCTAAAGCTTAGACTTAAATTTTCAGCCCAAAATCTGAATCGTTAGACGTGGTTAAGTTTCTGGGGAGAGGGGTTTGAAATTTCTACTCCTGAGCACAGTTCAGTTTACCATGTCCACACATTGTGTGCTGTGATACGAGGTAAAAAGACACAAATTAGGATTATGTTACCAAAGCATATTTATTAACATGTAATCACAATAAATGTTCAAAATTGTGACCACCAGAGGTTATGCACGCAGAACAACGGCGACGAATGGAACGGCGAACATTCGCGAAAACATCAGGCTTTTCGAGCACTTCCCCTACAGCGGCGGAAAGTCTGGCGACCAGTTCCTCGGGGGATTCAATGGGTGTCTCATACATAAGAGCCTTCAATCGTCCCCAAAAAAAGAAATCGAGGGGTGAAAGATCTGGCGAGCGAGCAGGCCAAGCAACAGGACCACCTCGACCAATCCATCTGTTCGGAAATGTGATGTCCAGATAGTTGCGGACGTCTCGTACGTAATGGGCTGGCGCTCCATCGTGCTGGAACCACATGACCCGCCGGATGCGTGGAGGAACAACGTTTAACAGGTCTGGCAGCACATGTTGCAGAAATGTGAGGTATGTTTTACCGTTGAGGCGTTCAGGAAGAAGGTACGGTCCGATTAGGTGGTCTCCGAGGATTCCTGCCCAAACATTGATGGAAAAGCGTCTCGGATGAGCATGTGGATACGTAGCATGTGGATTGACATCCGCCCATACATGTGCATTGTGTGTGTTAAATGTACCTTCACGTGTGAAGGTACATTCATCGGTGAAAAGCACAGTTCGTCCAAAATGTGGATTTAGCGCGTTCTGCTGCAGAAACCAGCGGGCGAATTCAATACGATTTGGATAATCCCCTGGAGACAGTTTCTGGACTCGTTGCACATGAAACGGGAGCAAATGTTCATCCTTCAGTACCCTCCAAGTCGTGGACTGTGAGGTATCCACCTGGCTAGCCACTGTTCGTGTACTTGTACTTGGCTGCGCCGCTACTACATCCAGAATGGCTTCTGCAACAACTACTGATTCGTCCTTTTTTGCACGACCTGCATTCGACCGGGAAGCGAGAAATGATCCCGTCTCACACAACTGTCTGTGCAAGCGCTCGAAAGTTTTGCGGTTAGGCAACCGCCTGTTAGGAAATCGCTCTCCGTACATTCGTTGTGCCTCTGCACCATTTCCATCTGCCGCTCCGTAAATTAAATGCATCTCAGCCTTTTCCTTATTCGTGAAGGGCACCATCTTCCGATTCATTACTACAGCGACTTACACTTGACTCGCCGTTCAGTGGTTTTTATGCCTGAATCGTGTCGAAATTTTGCATACGTGTTCTTCTTCTTCCCCATTTGACATTTGCATACTTTCTGTTTCCTTCTTCACCCGGTGACTAGCGTCAGGAATGGAGCTTTAACGTTTGCATGAGCGACGTTTCCAACTGTGCCAGTGCCTTTATGAGTGAATTCCGACTATGCAGTCCTTGACGAAAGTTGTATTTTTGCCTCGTATCACAGCACAGAATCGTTGGGCATGGTTAAGTAGTGCAAACTGAACTATGTTCAGAAGTTGAAATTTGAACCCCCTCCCCTCGCTACTGAACCACGCTCAGCGATTCAGATTTTGAGCTGAAAATTTAAGTTTAAGTCTAAGCTTTAGAAAGCATTTAATGAGACACAAAAAATAACGGTATAAAATAGTTGTTCGTTACTCCAAAGTCTAAAGCGCCCTCTATCGGAATTTTTTGAAAATTTTCTTTAAAATTTATTTTCAAGAAAATACTGACATAAAGAATAATTTTAGCAAAACGCGGCAGTAGTTAGAGCCTAATCTACGACACAAAGATCGGGAATAACTGATTTTTGTTCTGGGGGGAGAAGGGTTTCAAATTTCAAATTTCAGTTTACGCTACTTAACTACTCGTTAGGACTCAGATTTTTAGATCAAAATTTAAGTTTAAGTCTAAGCTTTCGAAATCATTTAAAGAAATACAAAAAATAACGTTAAAAAATAGTTGTTTGTTACTCCAAAGTCTAAAGCGCCCCCTATCGGCATTTTTTGAAATTGAACTTTAAAATTTTATTTCAAGAAAATACTGGCATAAAGAAAATTTTTTGCAAAAACCGCAAACGAATCGACCAAATTTTCCATGTTTTATAATCATTTGAAATTTCGGACCCTAAACTTTAATGCCCCCTATCTCCTTGGGAATACGTCTGGGACCCTTAGTCTCCTATTTAATATTATTTGTCTTTAAGTGTACTATAACCCCTTAAAGTTCTGCCCATCTTTTATGAATCACCCTGTATATCACTAAGGTGTATTACAAGAGGCTTACTACAGAATATTATGTGTATAGCCGTCATCGTTCATTTACAGGGACACACAAATGAATTTTCTACTGTCTGTTAACAATAATTCCTAGAAGTGCGTTTTAAGTTGCTGAACGCGATTTTAAATTTAACCCACTTTTTGTCTATTACTTGGTGTGCATAAATTCTGTAGATCATATACAGGGCAGCACAAAAGTTCGCGAACACATTTCCGTTTATTGACAGAAACTTCAAAAGGAGAATTTTAAACTGTGCTACGCATTTCCTAACTGAACTAAAATTTAGCATCCTATGTAGTATATATACAAATCTATAGATCATATACAGGGCTGAATAAAATATTCGTTTATTTTTCCGAATATTGTAAATGTTGGAAATATATGTTGGAAATTCCTGAAGTTACGTTTTTAAATATGTTATGCGTTTTCCAAATTGTTTAATTAGATGTTATGTTTCACCTGATTAAACGGTAATTATTTGTAAAATTATTTTGGAAGCGTTGGAAAGTGTTACATAATCTATGCTTGACGCATGATTTTTCGTTCTTGTTTTAATTAATTAAAGAATAATAAAAAATAAAATATATATTCCAATATTACTAAAACATGTGAAAAATTATTTTTTCATTGAAAGAATGCATAAAAATGAAAGCTAAAATTCGATGAATTTCGATTTTAACTTTTTATCAACCATGAACACTGAATCAATTTCAAGAAAACATTTTTAATTGAAAAAAGTGTGTGGGGGAGATATGCAGACAGTGCCCTTCTTCCTCCTTTAAAACGTGTTTATCCTTTTGAAATTCCGGTGGGTCCCTCCAGGTGGTCCTGACTCGGTCCCTTAAGTGGAGAAGATGACCAGGAGCCTAGCATTGCGAGACTCTCCGCTGGATTGTTCGGACTCGGACCCTTCAGTGGGGAAGATGACCGGACTCCCAACTTCGTGAGATGTTCTTCGACACGACGGGGGACAGGAGGCGGACGGACCACCACCTCACCGTGGTGCGCCGGTGCAAAAGGTGTCAGGATTCTCTTACAGCTGCAAGAGTTGAAAGCTATTCTTAAGGGATTAGCGTATTGTATCTGTATCTATTGTGTACCGTTAGAGTCTGGTTTAAGAAAAATCTTAATCCGAAGGGTGGCGAGTTGGACATAATGAAAGAGGTATTTCCATTGCAATGTGGTCTTTGATAGATAAGAAAGATAGTGCACTCTTTTATTTAGGAAGACAGATCAGTCAAGAGGGAGGAACGGTTGTCAAGCGACCCTTGGAAATAAAACAGCAGCCCCGTAGAGGGAGAGCGGGTGTGCTGGGGAATGACGAGAGGTGAAATTAGTTCGAACGTGGTAGTGAAGGAGTAAGGTCGTTGAGAGTGGACGATCTGAGCCACGTGTGTTTAACGGTATCTCTAGAAAGAAAGAGAGAGCGGGTGGGAGATGAATAGAAATCTCAGTGCGGAATGAATTGACGTAGTGTAACGGTACACGTAGAGCGTTTTCTGTAATTGTTTTGATTTAGTGTTAAACCGGATAATTTACATCCGAGTTTAAGTGTAAATATTGTTAATAAATTGTTACTTTAACTTTAATTGAAAGAGTTAGGTTTTTCTTGAATATACATCAAATATTGTGCCCGATATCACGTATTCATATCGGTGGTGGCAGCATATCAAAAGACCGGATTTATTTCGAAGTTGTGTGGACGGAGAAGTGGAATCCGACAGTGGTGGCAGCGGTGGGATCTGAATCACCGAAGACCAGTGCCAGTTAGCCGTGTTACAGAGAGTTTGTGCCGGATCGCCCAGCGGAAGTGTTCGTGTCCTATCGTCGTAGACTAGTGCCAGATAGCCGTGTTACAGAGAGTTTGTGCCGTTCGCCCAGCGGAAGTGTTTGTGCCCTATCGTCGTAGACCACCAGTGCCAGTTAGCCGTGTTAGAGTCAGTTTATGCCGGATCGTCTAGCGGAAGTGTGTGTGCCCTATCATCGTAGACCAGTGCCAGCTAGCCTTGTTACAGAGTGCCTTGCCGGATTGTCCAGCGGAAGTGTTAGTGCTGTGTGTAGTGTTAGTTCCAGTGTTTGTGTGTAGTGTTTGTGTACACAGTTATTCAAGTTACAGTGATTGTTGCCCAAGAGTGCAAGATTTACCCTGTGGAAAAGTGAGCAGAGAATTGCCCCGTCGAATAAAGTACGAGGTAAGGTGTTTTGATCATTTTACTCTACTGACATTCTCGAACCTACTTTTTTTTAATTGTGTATAAGTGATGGTAGTTTAAGTTAATGTTGTGGTTAATTTATGTGCAATATAATAATTGGTCTAAATCAAATGAGATATTAACAACCATTTTACACTATTGTTTTAAGAAAAGGATGTTATATTAATTACTAGAAATGATTTTCTAATTGTTTTAAACGGATAAGATTAATGATTAAAATTAATGCATTGTGTTAATATTTGGAAGGAATAATTGAAATTTATTAAATTTAAATTATTATTAAAGTAATATTTAAATTAAGTGATATTGTTTGCTTTAAGTTTGAAATATTGATAGTAAATGAGGAAAGGAAATTTGTGTAGAATTTAAATTAAATTGAAATAACCTTCAAGGAAGAACTGAAGGCCCCCCCCCAAAAAAGGGCTGTGATTTACTTTTTAATGTGAGAACTAATTTTGAAATTGAAATATTTTATTGAGAATTTATGTGTAAATTTAGGAATTTATGTGTATTTCATGCAAATTTTTGTTAGATGGATATCTTTATGTAGTGATTGGCATCAGTGTTTTATTCAAATTGCAACGTATCAGTATTATTGTGTAAATTGTATTTTATTATTTATGATAAATTTAAAATCTGTATTGCATACTAATCAAATTGAAATTATTGTTACTTGGTTATTGGAAGCAAATTGTGGGGTAACGTTGTTTAAGGAAATTTATCAACTATTATTATTTATTTGAAATATGTTAAATAGTATAATATGTGGAGGTAACTTATGAGGGTAGGATTTGAGGAAATATTAATTTGATATTGTGCTTAAGTATTATTGTAGGGTGGTAATAATTATCAGTAGAAAGTATGGCTTTCTTACTAAAATTAAAAAGGGTGGATCTTCAGGCGATATGTGAAGAGTTAGGAATTGAGGTCTCGGAAGATGATACCAGGTTTAAGGTTAAGAAAAAGATAGTGGAGAGCGACGAATATGAAGAGGGGGCCATTATGGAATTATCTAGCACTATTGTTACAGAACGGTTAGAACAAGAAGCGTTAGTAGTAGAACGGGAAAAGTTAGAAAGGGAGGAAAAGTTACAACGGGAAAAGTTAGAAAGGGAGGAAAAGTTACAACGAGAAAAGTTAGAAAGGGAGGAAAAGTTACAACGAGAAAACTTAGAAAGGGAGGAAAAGTTACAACGAGAAAAGTTAGAAAGGGAGGAAAATTTAAAGTTACAACGAGAAAAGTTAGAAAGGGAGGAGAGGTTAGAACGGGAAAAGTTAGAAAGGGAGTTAGACCGTGAGAAGTTAGATAGAGAAGAAATGGCTGAAAAATTGAGATTGGAACATGAGTTAGAGTTGGAAAGGATAAAGATTCAAAGTTCGGCAAATAACTCTAATGGGTCTAGAGAATCTAATCATGAGAGTAGCCTAGAGAAATTGATTAAAAGCGTTAAAACTTTGTCTATCAAGGTTCCAGAAGGGACTGAGGGATGGAATCTGTTTCTTAGCAGTTTAGAACAAGCATTCCAAACAAAAAATGTACCGGAAACCCAGCAGGCCGAAATTTTACTAAATATGCTAGGGGATAAGGCCGATAATTTGCTAATATACACGACTAGGGAACAAATTGAGAGTTATGAGAAGTTAAAGGAATTAGTTCTAAGGGAAAACGAGCCGACACCGAAGGCGTTTTTGGAAAATTTCAAGAAGGCTAGAAGGAATCAAAATGAAACTCATGTATTATTTGTGTCACGTTTAATAGCAACGTGGGAAAACTACTGTAAGATTAGAGGTGCAGATACGTATGAGAAGGTTAATCAGTTAATTGTCACGGATAAGTTGTTAAATACTTTAGATGAGGAAACCGCGACGCATATTGGATTAACGCAGCAAAATAATTGGTTAGAAGTTTCTAAAATTGCTAAAGAATGTGATAATTATTTCGATGCTAAGCACAAATCTTATGCGGTTACGTATAAAAGTTTTAAGGGTAAAGATAGTTATGTAAACAAGGAAAAATTTAGACCCAAGGAGGAGAACAAACATAGTGGTAACTGGAGACAAAACGGGAGTAATGAGACTAATTCTTTTTCGGGTAGGAAAACTGATTCTAAGAAACCAAATGATGATTCCGCTCCTAAATGCTTCAAGTGTGGTTTAAGAGGTCATTACCAACGTTTTTGTACTAAAGTGAGTAATGAGGGATATAATAGTACCAATAAATGGCGAGAATCAAAGGCGGGTGTATATAAGATTTCCGTGAAAGAAGACAAAGAGTTACCTAAAGGAGCTATTGTGGCGAGGATATCGGCAAAGGACGAACAGAGAACTAATGTTATTGGTGAGAAATTAAATAAACTCGAAAAAATTGATGTTAGTGTAAATGGACAAAAAGCGAAAGGATTGGTAGATTCAGGATGTGAGATCAGTGTTTTTCATAAAGATTTGGTACCGGAAGAGAAATTAATAGGAGCAGGGAGTATTTATTTACAAGGACTGTACGGTGAAGCAGTTAAATCCCCGTTGGTTAAATTGCCATTAGCTATTCCACAATTTGGGCAAACTAATGTTGTTCACCAGGAAGTGCTTTGTGCAGTAACTGATAATATTAGTGAGCAAGTAATTTTACATCCCGAAGTGATTAATGAGTTGTCAGGAGTCAATTGCGAGGAGTTATTGCTAGAATCTCCAGAATTGGAAAGCACGGAAGTTTGTATTGATAACCTGAGTGAAAAGGAAAATATCAGTAGTGATAGTTGTAATGTTTATGCAATAAAAACTAGATCGGGAATTTTACAAAGTCAAGACGAAGAGAAGACGGAGGTAGAGGAAAATGAGACTAGCAAAGTTACCATATGTAATTCAGATATTTTTAAGAAATCCCAATTCGAATGTAAAGATTTAGAGAGAGCTTGGGAGTTAGCTAAAGTGGAAAAAGGGGATTTTTATATGGTAGAGCACCGGAGGGCCCTTTGTCCGTTCTAAAAGCATCCTGGGCAGGAGAGAACAAGGGGGCTCAATTAGATACTATGCCTATTCATGAGTATTTGAATAAGCTTAAGAGACGTTTGGAAAGAGCCGCGAATGAGGCAAAATTATCGTCTGAAGTACAACAAGGCAGAATGGCCTATCATTACAATTTGAGATCTAAAGAAAAGACGTTTGAGGTAGGCGACAAAGTAATATTGCTGATCCCCGATTCAACTAATAAGTTATACTCTCGGTGACAAGGACCAGCGACTATTATTGAAAAACGAAACCAGCATTCATTCCTAGTTGAATTAGCCGACGGGAGTAGAAAACATGTGCATCAAAATAAAATTAGAGAGTTTATCGCTAGAAGCAATGTTCTAAATATTGTTTTTGAAAGTGATGAGGAATTTGGAGAAGTTGGGGAAATCCCTATTTTAAACCGCGAACAAGAGGTAGAGAACATAGAAAATTTTGAAATAAAAGGATTGTCTAATAATCAGGTCAAAGATATAAAGTCCATTCTGAGGATAAATAAAGAAGTATTCATGGGTCCTGTGCGACCAGCAGAAGTAGGTGAGCACCGAATAGATTTGAAACCGGGTGTAGAAAGGAAAAAGCCAAAATTATACAGTGTACCGGTGGCGTATAAAGAGGAGGTAGATAGACAAGTCTAAGAGTTATTAGAATTAAACCTTATTGAAGTGTCAAATGTCAAAATTAGTCATCCGATTGTTTGTGTAGCAAAAAAGGATACAACTGTTAGACTTTGCATAGATTACAGGGCGTTAAATGCAGTAACGCAGGTTCCAACATTTCCTATGAAAGATTCACAGGAAATCATGTATACTGCAGGGGCATCTAAATATTTATCTTCGATTGATTTATTGAGGGGTTATTGGCAAATTAAAATGGCGGAGGAATGTAAACCCTTGACGGCGTTTACTACGCATAATGGGACTTATCAGTGGCGAACTATGCCTTTTGGTTTGTCAGGGGCGGCAGCTACTTTCCAAAAAGATATGAATGAGGTTCTGCAGGCTCATCGGAGATATGCACAAGCATATATTGATGATGTCATAATTTTCTCCGACACTTGGGAAGAGCATTGCTAGCATGTTAGAGCAGTCTTCGAGGAACTTAAAAATAGAAATTTGACAATTAGACTAGATAAATGTAAATTTGGAGAGAAGTTAACTAAGTTTTTAGGTCATGTGATTGGGGGTGGAACCCATGCACCGGATGAGGAGAAGATAGGAGCAATAAGGGATTTAAAGAGACCAAAAACTAAAAAGGAGGTTAGAGCTGTTTTGGGATTAATGGGATTTTACCGAAGTTATATTCCAAATTACGCTGAAATTGCCATACCTCTTACTGAACTAACGAAAGGGAAGGTTAAAAATACGGTACCATGGGATGAAAGGGCAGAAAAAGCTTTTAATACCCTTAAAGACGAATTATGTAAGGTGACGCGTTTGGCCACATCTACTGTGGGCCTGGAATATCAGCTTCACGCCGATGCTTCAGACTTGGCAGTAGGATGTTGCCTTACTCAAAAAGATGAAATGGGTCAGTTTAAACCGATAGCTTTTGCTAGTCAGAAATTATCAGGGGCTCAGCGTGCTTGGCCGAGCATAGAGAAAGAGGCTTGGAGCGTTCTCTTTGGGTTGCGAAAGTTTGAAAAATGGACATATGGGTCACAAATCGAGATCATCACTGATCATAACCCATTAAAATTTCTAACTGAAACAACCCCAAGGTCCCCCAAACTCACTAGATGGGCTCTTGCCTTGCAACGCTGGAACCTGAGGATTTCTCATAGTCCTGGAGCGCAACATTTGAATGCTGACGCAATTTCTAGATTACATAGGAAGAGCTGGGAGGAACCAGTAGAGATTGCCTCCACTGCGTCAATCCCTAAATAATTAACACTTAGAAAGGTGTAATCATCAAGTTTAAATTTTTTTTTGTGTGTATTTATAATTGTATTTGCATCTTGTGTTTATAACAGTGTATTGGCATATTGTGTATTTTTTCTGTAGTTATCACATTCGTATATGGTTCATTAGAGATGTCAGTAGTTAAATTTTCAGACACCTTGAAATATTTATGTAATTGTAGTAATGAAGAAACCTATCAAGGAACTGTTGAACTCTTCTCCAACATTACATAGTTTGAAGAAAATTAGCCCCTAAAAGGCATATTTTCCGCTAAGGTGGGGGGTGTCAGGTTTCCTTACAGCTGCAAGAGTTGAAAGCTATTCTTAAGGGATTAGCGTATTGTATCTGTATCTATTGTGTACCGTTAGAGTCTGGTTTAAGAAAAATCTTAATCCGAAGGGTGGCGAGTTGGACATAATGAAAGAGGTATTTCCATTGCAATGTGGTCTTTGATAGATAAGAAAGATAGTGCACTCTTTTATTTAGGAAGACAGATCAGTCAAGAGGGAGGAGCGGTTGTCAAGCGACCCTTGGAAATAAAACAGCAGCCCCGTAGAGGGAGAGCGGGTGCTCTGGGGAATGACGAGAGATGAAATTAGTTCGAACATGGTAGTGAAGGAGTAAGGTCGTTGAGAGTGGACGATCTGAGCCACGTGTGTTTAACAGTATCTCTCGAAAGAAAGAGAGAGCGGGTGGGAGATGAATAGAAATCTCAGTGCGGAATGAATGGACGTAGTCTAACGGTACACGTAGAGCGTTTTCTGTAATTGTTTTGATTTAGTGTTAAACCGGATAATTTACATCCGAGTTTAAGTGTAAATATTGTTAATAAATTGTTACTTTAACTTTAATTGAAAGAGTTAGGTTTTTCTTGAATATACATCAAATATCGTGCCCGATATCACGTATTCATATCGGTGGTGGCAGCATATCCAAAGACCGGATTTATTTCGAAGTTGTGTGGACGGAGAAGTGGAATCCGACAAAAGGGATGTCCAAAAAAGCCTGGGACGCCACAAAGACTCGTTGTAATGGGTCTGCGGGTCTGAGTCCCCCACTCGTAAGCGCAATTTCTCCGTGGCGCGAGGACTTGGGCAATGCTCGGAGCCTCCTCCGTAGGCGGTGGAAGGACGTTCCGTAGGCCGATCCCAGTTAATCAATTGAGACCCTCGCCTCGCGTCGAGGTAGGTGATGCTGGGCAAAGGCTAGCGAACGGGGGCGGGACCGTCTCCAAACTTTACCCGAGGAATTGACGGCGGCGTTCTTTAGCGTTCTTGAAGGAGTTTTCCATGTCCTTCAGAGACTAATAAAGTTGCTAATAAAGCACTAATAAAGCTTTCACATGTGTGAGATGTCATGTTACTAATAACTCAGTTTTTGTAAATCTTAAAGTCAAGGGAGGACAGATTACGTTGGGGGTCCCAATACTCAGTTCCATCGAGTGATTTTGATAAGGATTTTGCGGATTGGATTTCCTGTTTTTCAGACTGATCTAACTTACTGGTTGGTGGTGACTTGAACACTCAATTGAAATATTTGGGCTACAGACGAGAGGCTACAAGGTCTGGAATTCTATTTGATCACGTAACTTTAAGTAACCTTGTGATTTTGAATGATGCGTCGGCCGAACATACTCATGTTCAAGATCAGCGTAGAGGACGTCCCGATCTGACTCTGGGTAGAAAACATATTGCTGACATGCTGGACTACTGGAAAGTAGACCGGGACTTTTTCGTATAGCGATCACCGTTACATTCAGTTTTCTATGAATTTCGAGCCAACAATGAAATTTCTTGAGAGATATAAAACTAAAAACAAGAGTATGTACAGGTTTAATACAGTGTTCAAAAACTTTGAGTTCCTATTAGGTGAGACACTCAGTAGAACTGATAGTCCAGATTCTCTAGATGACTGGCTGGTGGAATTTTATGGTATTTTGGATGATGTAATGAAAAAATGCTTTAGAAAGGGAACATTTAAAAAGAAAACAAGAATTCACTGGTATGCACAAGACCTGAGGTCACAGAGAAACAGGGTTAACGCTTTCTAAAAACTACACAGAAAGAATTTGCAGGATGCTACATGCTACAATTAAAGAAAAATATATCCGTCAACGGCATTTGTATAAGAAATTGGTCAGGAAGGCAAAGCGAAATGCATGGCTAGACTTCTGTGAATCTACTGATGAACGCTTTGGTAACCTCTTCAAATTTATTTCGGGAAAAAACTTACAGAATACTGATTTAATATTTACTACACTTGAGTCCTCAAGTATATTTGATTCTTATGATGACGTAACTCACTCATTAATGTCTTTACATTTTAGTATTGATGAGAACATTGTAGATCCGTTTTCATTTGTTTCTGCTGACAACTATGAGGAGTCACTAGACTGGATACCAATTTCATCTCGCGAACTATTTTTTACACTAAACAAACAGCATAACGATAATGCTCCAGGATTCGACGACATTGATGCTATTATAGCCAAGAACATTTGTCATACTTTGAAAGATCTTATTTTTCAACTATTTAACAAATGTTTGACACTTGGTCACTTCCCAACACAATGGAAAAAATAAGTTGTATTGTTTTTAAGAAAGATGAATAAGGATCCTGGGAGTTCAAGTTCATATAGAATGATTACATTACTACCAATTTTGGCAAAGATTTTGGAAAGGATTGTGAAGAATTATTACATCTCTTGAACATTCTTCATTCTTGTACTGTGACCAACATGGTTTTCGGGAAGGTCGTAGCACCTTGACTGCTCTTGCTTCGGTACGTACTCACATAAAAGATCTGTTGAAACAGCATAAATACCGTGCTTTAATATCGTTTGATATTCGTGGTACTTTAGACAATCTCAACTGGCGGGTGATGGCACAGATCATTGACGATCTACCACTTCCTCTTTACTTGAAATCTATGCTTAAAACTATATTTCGCACAGATTAATTAGTTTCAGATTTACGTCTGGCATTCACTGGTTCAGAATTTTCAAGGGTTGACCACAGGGATCATGCCTCGGTCCTTTGCTGTGGTTGTTGATAGAAGATGTTTCACTTAAATTGTTTAAAGAAAAGTTTAAACCGCACATAGTGTCTTATGCTGATGATTCAGTGATTATCGAGGGAGCTGACACACGTACGTCCTTAGAGGATCAGATAAACGCGGGTATAGAGGGTTATAAATAAGTGTGCTCAGACCTCGATCTTCGGATCAGTGCTGTTAAATCTACTTCAATGTTTTCAGTAAAAATACAATGACCAGTCGGAGACCTATCTTTAGGTACCGAGATGAAAAGATTCCAGTTGCAAAGACAATTAGTTATCTTGGTTTCGTCCTTGATAGTACATTTGCATGGACTGAACATTTTGAAACCATACGTAATAAAGTGAAGAACTTCACAGACAATGTTAGAAGGACAAGGATAAGGAACAGACGCCTTCCGAGAAACTATCTTAAGTCATGGTATCTGGTCGTTACAGAAAAACAGATTTCTTATGGTCACGAGATTTGGTGGTCAGATCTGCGTACCCTGGGGCTTAAAAAGCTCAGTTCATGTCAGAGACAAGGTCTCCTTTCAGTTGCACAGACATACAGATCGGTATCAACAATGGCATTATGTGTGTTTACAGGTATCCCTCCAATGGAGATCTCACTTAAATTTAGATCAGCTGCTTATGAAGTTCTCAGGGGTGATGGATCAGTAAGAATTGGTGAGAAAACCATAGATGCATCATGAATTATGAAGAGGAAGAGATCTTTTGAGTATCCTGATTATTACAAATTTCATAACTTTGAATTCACGCGTTCAGTCTTCAGTGACCAAGAAAATGCCACCGTCGACCCATCCACTGATTTTTACAGACGGTTCGAAAATGCCAGCTGGTGTTAGCGCAGCATACACGGTATTACATCGAGGTTTATTTTTATTTTTGGCTCCAGGCGTGCATATTTTGTATTTGTCACTGTTGTTTTTGGTGGAAGAGCTTTCCACATTTGTTGAAATGTTTTTATAAACGTCTGCTGTTCTGGGTCGGTTATCTGGGCTGTGGATTTGCGGTTGGTAGAGGGGAACTTTCGTTCGGAGGTGAATAGCTTATGCCATTCTATGGTTGGCTCTCCGGATGAGTGATTCTGTCCTTCAGAGTCCGTTAGTGTTCCTAAATTAACTTTCTGTTGATTCTATCATTTGTTGTGTTTTTGTTTTGTGTTTGTGTTTGCGTTGTGTTGTTTTTTATATGTGCATGATCCCCTCAATGAAGTCGATAGGAGACCACCTGCATTCTGACTGTAGGGCTCGCCGAATGCAAAGCCATTGGGAGGGGACAACCTTAGCCAAGGCGTGTCTATGCGTCAGGGACTGATTTTCCTCGAAGTCCCGGATTTGCGAGAGATGTACAAATTTTCGCACAGATTTTTGCATTAACACCACGGCCGATGAACAAGTAGTTTCCGCCCTCCATAGGACTCAACACCGTGCGAAGAGCTCTCTGGTGTTGTAAATTTCCTTGTGGCTATCTCGTCCCTGTATATTGACGATGACTTATAAGCGGGCACTTGATGTCAAGCACACAAGTCAGATGTATGTTCTCAATAAACAAACAAACCGTGCGAAGAGAAAAATGCGCCCGGGGCAAAGTTTCAATTTGGCGCTTCCCCCCCCCCCACTTCTTTTTGTGACAGGTAACACAAAACTGACAGTGGCGCAGCCAGAATTCGGTTCTAGGGGGGGGGGGGGGTTGAGTTTATAATAAAGATGGTCGCCGGTTATATGAATCATCGGTTAATGGAAACAGTCTTTTAAATGAATGAAATCATAATGCTTTTCTCCGCAATTACGTTGGTTATGATTCATTTAAACAGCGTTTACTATATTAGAGTTACAAATTATAAAATGCACCAATGAAATAACACCAAACTAGGTTAGATTTATAAAGTGTTTAAAAATGATGAGGGGAAAACTTAAAGATGGAAGAGCACAGTACAGCAAATAATTTTTACATAGAAAATAACAGAGTTGGAATCCATTTGTTCAATCAAAAATACACAATGTTTCATTGCAAGAGAATCACGAATTCTTATTCCTAACTTTAATAATAATGAAGCAATTTTAACAAAATTTTCAATAGACTTACTTACCTTGCTTTTTGCCAAATGTAACAAGTCATTTAGAACTTTTAGGGCTAGAGTCTTGAAATTCTATATGGATGTTACTTAAAAATCGTAAATGCTCCCCAGAATTTATTTTTTCAATTCAAAATTTAAAAGAATGTAAGAGTAAGAAGCATTCTAAAATTGCGATTTATGTGACACAATTGGTATGAAAACTTGGAATTTGGCATGATGATTACTTTTATGTAGTAAATGCTTCCTTATAACATTTTTAAAAACATTTAGAAATTTAAAAGGACAAAATGAGCTGAAAACTTTCTAAAAGCGTTCTAAATTATGATTTAGTTGAAACTGTTAGTGTTAGAAACTTGAAATTTAGTACAGAGATTACTTTTAAGATGGAAATGCTTGGCATAAAGAATGTATTATAAATGGGAAATTTAAAGGTGTGAAACAGCTGAAAGCATTCTAAATTACGATTTATTTAGAACCTCCTGTCATATCGGGCCTTTCGAAGACGATCTTTTTTCTATACTGAAAGTAACTAAACGTCTGTATTTCGCCACAATCCATTAAAAGCATGTTGGAAGATCAAAATTACAGCGCCTACAAAAATTTGGAAACGCTCTGATGAATAAAAGTATTTAAACAAATCTGAGAATTTTTCGATGACAATGCAAAAAGAAAGTTAGGTATTTTGGCGTGGGTTTGCTCGGCGTCGGCTCATGTTTTCAGTATTAAATGTGACTAAGTCTGTGACTTTTTTTAAAGTCTTTTTTGACGTGACTCTGTGTTTCTGTGACTCTGTTCTCTTCGACTTTAGTCAAAGACTTAGACTTTTCTCACGGAATTTTAAAGAAGGGTTGGATACAGTTATATTTACAATCTAATAAAATTTCAGAGAGTTCGGACAATAACTTTTTTGTGTTGTTATTTTAAAGGACACGTCGTAAAGAAAAAAGACGCGAGAAGAAAGCATTTCTTTTACAGCTAGATATCAATATTTTTCCACGGTCTGTAAAACCATTATATTTATAACCATGGCTTTACAAATTTGATAAAATCTGGTAGCCAGTAAAAAATTCTAGTTACCAGTAAAAAAATGTAACCTGCTCCCCTCCGAAGTCACTAATTTTCAAAAGCACAAAAGTTTTTTATCAATTAATTGAGAAAAATAATAAGCCTATTGTAGGATTATTAGTTACATAGTTTAGAATAGTTACATCATTTAAAAAGATGGTATAAACAAAGTTTTCTAATGAAATTTATCAAAATTATTTATCTATGAAAAAAAATGTAAAGACTGCATTAACCGGTATGTTCAGGCAATGCTGATTGCCGAAGGTTTCAAATGTCTGGATAAGTGAGTGCTGCAAAATCTATATCTGATGAGGGGGCATGGATGAAACAGTGAAGCAGGAAAACAATTTCTGCCTATTTTCGTGTCGAAGTCAGTCAAATAATTATTTTTTATTAACTTAAAATTTTCATTTGTTAAACTTATTTTTACCTAATTAAAAATGCCGAAAATGAGAAAAAAAATGCCATTTGTGGTCATTTCTTAGGTCAATTATTGTACAAAAAATTATAATAAAAAAAACCAATCAGGTTATATAATTTGGTGGCTAGATAGAAAAACTAGGTCGCCAGTGGCGACCTGGCGACTGCATTTGTCAAGACCTGTTTATAACTGATGAAAAATTTATAGAATTCAGACAATTGGGGTTATTTTTTTTAAACTATGAAACGAGAGACCCTTACGAGGAAAAGAAACAACAACAAAAAACCCCAACCAAACAAGAAGGTGTCTTTTAAAAATGCTTTTCTGTCTAATAATCAATATTTTTTAGTGAAAATTTCATTTAAAAATATAAAATTGATATAAGATATATAATCATACAAATTTGAGGTAATTATCATGAGCCCAGGCACCGCCGCCGGACGGGTCAGCTAGTATAATTTTAATGACATGCAAGATAGCATTCGTTAAAATGTAATAAGTGTAAATCAATGCATAACTAATTCATTGCTGATCAATTTAAATTAATGCATGGTTAGCGTAAAATTGTGTGTAATTATAGATAGTATTTTTCTAAAAAAATGCATTTAACGCCTTTTGTTTTTCAAAATCCATACTCACAGGCAGGGCTTACATTCTAGGAAAAAATAGTACCGGAGCTCTAACTTTCAGCAATAATAACCATCAACCCAAACCCCCTTTCATTAGAAGGAGGGATGCATTATACTTGTTATCCCACCAGCATATTTATATTTCATACATTATTTGTAAAATTTAAAGCAATTTTGTCTTTTGTAAAAAAAAAAAATAATACATTTTGACTGCATCTATATCCAATTACACATAATGAAATTTAATTAATGAGTAGAGCAGAAAATAAGCAAAAGAAAAAAAAAAAAGAAGAGCCAAAAAAAAAATAATAATAATAGAGCAAAAAACATTGAAATTGGAAATGAAGAATTTAGAAAATCCTACTCGCTAAGAATGTCTTTATATGAACTAGCAAAACATAAAACTGGAGCTATGTGCGCTTGTGAGCTTCATCGCAAATTTACAATGTTTTACAAACACGAGCAAATTACAGCGACTAAACATAACAATACCACGAGTGCGGTTAATTCTGGCATTTCTCATCGCTGTTCGAAAACCATTGAGACATAAAACAATTGAGTCTACATCTGTGATCGCTAGATAGATACATGCTCCAACGTGTGCGACACGCTACGTCACATATGTAAGCGCTTTGGTAGGAAATGACGCAAAGTATTGGTGATGGGAGAAAAAGGAAAACATAATTTAAGATTCGTTTTTTCACAAATAGTCTGACAAGTGAAGTCTGACCAATATTTAAACATTGACTAAAAACAAAGAAGTATCGGATCCGAGCTCCGGTAAGCTCCGGCGCAAATTCAGCACTGCTCACAGGCATGTATCTATAAGACAATGAAATCACAATCAGTGCCTCTTTCCTCCGAGGGACAGGATGCAGTGCCTCCTCGAGAGCAATATCATGTAGTTATCAGCCGAAGTTATACTTTCCTAATAATTAAATAAAATCTCAAGATTATCGTAAATGACAGGTAATACATATACGCTATAAGCAAGAACCCGAAGGCTCCCATCCTGTGAAGAAACATATCGGGGACTTGAGGCTTCCATGAAAAAAAATATTTTATTTGAAGAAAGATAATTGAAAAAAATGAGGCGATCCCCCAGCACTCAGAACGTCTATATCTTCACATCATGAAAACTCAAAATCGAATGCCTTTTTAACACTTTCCAACCTAGTTGAAAAGTGTTTATGACTTCAGTTTGTCTGGCAGTCTGCCGTATGGCCGTCTGTCCGTGCTCTAACTCCCGTAAATATGCTCGGATTGCTCTGCAATTTTTATATGTTATTGTCGTTATCTATAGCATGTACCCTATTTCAACAGAAGTGTGTAGCACTTATAGTTTTTTTACAGGGACACTCAAAAGAATTCCGTTACATTTCGGTCTATGGGGAAAAATCATTTGCGGTTTATTTAAATAATGTTTCACTATTTTAAACGCATTGAAATTTATACATATCACTAAGGTGCATTAAAAGAAGCTTAATATGGAATAGGGTGTGCATAGCACTTATAGTTACTTTACAGGGACAGTCAAAAGAATTCCGTTACATTGCGGTCTATGGGGAAAAATCATTTGCGGTTTATTTAAATAATGTTTTCCTATTTTAAACGCATTGAAATTTATATATATCACTAAGGTGCATGACAAGAGGCTTACTACAGAATATTGTGTGTATAGCAGTCATCGTTCATTGACAGGGACACACAAAAGAATTCTCTACTGTCTGTTAACAATAATTCCTGGAAGTGCGTTTTAAGTTACTGAACGCAATTTTAATTTTAACTCGCTTTTTGTCTATTACGTGGTGTGCATAAATTCTGTAGATGCTATACAGGGAAGCACAAAAGTTCGCGAACACATTTCCGTTTATTGACAGAAACTCCAGACGGAGAATTTTAAACTGTGCTACGCGTTTCCTAACTGAACTAAAATTTAGCATCCTATGTAGTATATATACAAATCTATAGATCCTATGCAGGACTGAATAAAAGTATTCGGATATTTTTCCGAATATTGTATATGTTGGAAATTCCTGAAATTATGTTTTTAAATATGTTATGCGTTTTCCAAATTGTTTACTTAGATGTTATCTTTTAGCTTATTAAACGGTATGATTTGTAAAATTATTTTGGAAGCGTTGGAAAGTGTTACATAATCTATGCTTGACGCATGATTTTTCGTTCTTGTTTTGAGATGCCACAAATTTATCCGCGTCGACCCATAGTGTACCGAAGAAAATTTGTTAGGGAGAAACACATTCTAATTTTTTTTAACGCAAACCGCCAAACCAGATTACTAAATCAGCATCTTTATAACAACAGAAAACTAACTGTCCAAACAACATCTGCAGGAATTTTAGCATGCAGATGTATCGAGAAATAGACATTGCATTTTATCTTTCTTTATTTATTCTGTGATCCTAGAGTATGCATTAAGGAGGCACGCAGATGCTAAACTGAAAATGATTTCATTTCTCATATGAAAACCGCAAGCACATACGAAAGAACGAATTTAGACATGTAAATTAATTGAAAAAGGATCACTTCAAGCTGCGATAAAAGAGTTTAAGAATTATTGAATTTTAAATAGAAAGGAAAGAGTATATTGTTCACAGAAGCGCGATAGAATTAAAAATAGCTAAAAGAGGAAACACAACTAATTTATAAAATTTTAACGATAAATATATGAATCTCCATCATAAGCAAGACGTCGTTGTTACATTACCAACAATTGAAATATAGTCTTTACATTTGTGTACAGACCCCCTACGAAACAAATGATTCGAAAGAAACACCCATTGCAAAAATCTGCTCACAATCGAAATATACCTTTTTATAACTTTAAGTACTTTTTTTAAATTCTTACTTTTGCAAAGATTTTTTTCCTGGGTACGCACATAGCTTCATAGACGTAGCGTCGGGGGGGGGGGGGGGGCACGGGGGGGGGCACGTGCCCCCCCAAACATTCTGAGTACCACACTTTTAGAACTGATTGCTGTCAGTTAAGAAATGTCTATCATACAATGCTCGAAAAGCGTAAGTGAAAATATTTTTGTTCTAGACAAAGTGTTTATGGGAGGATTTGATATTTGACGACCATTATATCACACTCGAAACATCTTTCGATTTGATCTTCAACCGAAAAATAGGTGCTTACAGGCATCTACTATTTGTCTGTGAAAAATTTTAGACTGTTATTAACGATTACTGTTGTTTTGGAAACAAAGAAGGAAAATTTGCGTATGAAAGAAATGTTTTAGCAGTCCCAGTTTACTCTGCTAGATCTTTGAAGAAAGAAATGAACACCACAAAAGAAATTATTTTTTCCTGTCACTTTAATATTCATAACAACATTCTTTGAATGCTGATGAAAAGAACTGCTAAAAACACAAAACATCCCATGACCGCTTTTCTACTTTTTTTAAGTATTAGCTATAACAATAGCAAGTATTTCTGGAAATAACATAAACTACAATAAAATTAAATTAGTATTTTAAGATTTTTTTCATTCTTTATTTTTACCCTTTTCTTCTTTACTCATCATTCATGGACCCTTTTTTATAGGTAGAAGCGCAGGCATGACCATTGAAATGATTTGAAATAGCATACCGTTTTTCATTTTTCGATTAATGTATTACGTCTTGAATTATGAGCCGATTGCTGCTTATGACGACCTTTTTTGGACTATCGTGTCAGAAAAATCAATTCAAAATGCAAACTTTGACAGTATTTTTAAAACATCATTTTTCTTTATTGAAAAATGGAAAACCTACTCGATTTTCTAGTTTCTTAATAAGAATACCTGCCAGTTTTATGTGTTGCCAAATAAAGTTAAATTCAGAAATGCGTCAGAAAGTTAGCCAGTTTGGATTCGAGAACAGCCTTAATTAATATTTACCTTGAAATAACCTAATAGAACATCGTTCCAGTTAAAAGTTTATAGTGAACTCTCCAGTTTTATATCACCTATACATTTATGTATCGCGTATGATTGTCAGAAATGTGTCAGTAAGTAGCCAGTATGTTTCAGAAATGTGTCACTAATATGCAGTTTGGATTTGAGAACAGCCGACCGTTAGGCCCGTGTTTATTCGTTTCTAGAAATCATGTTAAAATGGCTAGACAAAAATATTTTCAACAGAATTCTGTTTTGAACCGTATATAGAATGAGGAGAAATAAAATATATTATAGCATCAAACTGTGATAAAAAAATTTATATATTCTGGTATTTAAAAGCATACTTATGAAAATGCAGGAAACCCCTCAGACGGTGAAGGGTTTGAGCTTTTCCCAAAAATATTTTCCACCGCCTAACAACATGAAACTTTCTGACAATTTCAGACATAAAAGCATGCAATTGGTACTGGTAGGCACAACTATTGAAAGGAATTCAAATCAAATAGCAATATTTTGATAAATGCATTTCATATTGAATGATGCGATTGCTGTCTCATGACGGCATTTTTCGGGCTCTTGATAGAAATTTGGTTTAGCAATCCATCCCAAAATGCCAACTTTGACAGTATTTTCTAAATATATTTTCCCTTTATCGAATGCTGAAAAATGCCATTCAATTTCATAGTTTCTTAATAAAAACATCTGTACATTTTACGCGTTGACGAACAAAAATTAATTCAGGATTGTGTCAGAAAGTAGCCAATTTAGCTTTGAGAATTAGCCTTAAATAGCTATATAGTAATTATATTCAAATTATGTTAAGAAAAAGAATTTCCTGAAAGTGGGAAATTCTGTCCATATATTAGAGGTTTTGGCTGAATCTTAATATAGTAGGTAATTTAAATTAGGTCTACGAAACTTTTAAAATGCATTATTAATTACAGGGCTGATAATTTCAGATAAGACGGAATTGGCGAAAGAGCATATGAAATGAATGATGTAAAATTATCAGTTAATCTTTATGCAATTATGAGAATTTTTTAATTACACGACAGGGCAACCAGAATAGCAGTCTTGAAAAATGAGCGAACGAGAATTCGAACGCCAAATGTACTTTGAGAGTTTTTGTTTTGAGAATCTAGCTGTGTTTGTGATTTACCGAGAAAGCTAAACTCAAATATTAAGCAGACAAAGACATTTCTAATGAACGTTGAACGGAATGAGAATAAAATGCAGACCGAATACAAAGTCCATCTCTTTTCTTTTTCTTTTTTTTTTTTTTGTTGGATATCTGTGAGGGTGAAAAATAATTTAAATGAATTATATCTATGTGAGAGCAGTTTTATTGTTAAAGGGCATATGTTAAAATATATTTTCTTTTAATGGTGGAAAATTACAGCGAGAACTGTAATAAAAGTTAGGATAAAATAAATAAGTAATTAAACGTTAGTTTAAACTGAAAATTAGAGAAAAGGTTTAATTTAAGAAAAATATATGTAATTCCACATCACACCCCGCTTTTTTGGACTTGTCATATGTTACAATGGCAGCATCAGTCATTCAAAATGCCCCCCCCCCCCCCCCCCCCCTTGGCTGCGCCACTGAAAACTGATACAGTACAGAAACATAAATAAATTATATTGAATAAACATTTCGAGTTTATTTTGGAACTTTAAAAGGTTTAATTTTAATTCAGAAATTACAAACTAAATAACTTAAGAGAAAATAGCACTTATATTTATTGGAGAGTACATGATATTTTGCGACAGAAAAAAAAAAGAATGATGAAGAGAGAAAAAGAAATTACCCAAAAAATGATCGATGACCAAAAAATGAATAAATAAATAAATTAAACCGTCGTTGGTAGTATAAATTTGGCGCCCCCTCAATTTCCGCGCCCGGGGCGAAGGCCCCCTTCGCACGGCCCTGATTGGGGAACTTGACATATATGGCTGAGGTAGGCATTAACATATAAAAGAAAATCTGCTTTAATATATTAACCCTACACCGCATGAATCTTTTATTTTGAAAATTTTTAAAGGTTTAAATATATATATATATATATATATAAGTCTATTTTAATATATTAACACACAGTACATGACATGTACACAAAGTACTAGTACTTTATGTACATGTACTGTGTGCAAATTCGTGCAGTGTATTATAGCTATAATACACTGCACGAATTTTTTTTTTCAAAGGGTTAGATACCATAAATTTTAAATAGTAATTCTTCATCTTAATTAATCGCAGAGTTATGCGATTATTTAAAGCAATTTTTTCTATTCAAATATAGTGGTAGCCTTGAACTTGAACCGAATAAATTTTATTCAATGTTAGTTTTTTATTGATTCATATATGCATCAGTGCGTTGCGTACTGTAGTCATTGTAGGGTTAAAATTAATGGAAGAATGAAATGTGTATTATTGAAGCGGTTTTTTTTTTTTTTTCTCGTATGTATGTTGCAGTAGGATATATAATAAATTCCTTCAAAGCCTTATCTCTCCCGAATCCTCAAAAATTCTACGAAAATGCGAAAATCTGATTTTGTCAAATTACATAACATCTTCTCCACAAGAGGGCACTAGTTAACAGACAGTTTTTGCTTTCTTCTTATCCATGAACCTATATAGAGGTTCATGTTCTTATCAATCCAAACAGGGAATCATGCACGGAGGAATCCAAACATAAACATGTTCAAATATCGATAGCGAGAACGATACGCGGAAATGAATGCGTGAAATGATCTGTTTTAAAAGAAAGAAAAAACATTACGATTATGAGAATAAAAATTATTTTTGTATCAAATTCATTGGTATTTTGTATTAATCATTGATATGGATTTAATTATTTGTGTAACATTTTCTTTTTCAGTTTAAAGCTATAAAAGAAAGAATGAAGAATTGTTACTCACAAGGATTATTACTTGGAAGAAAAAGTGTGCTTGCAAAGAATATTTACTTAGAAGAAATGTATTGAAAATAACTGGAATCTAATCAATAACAGGTTAGTGATTGGGTTAAAAAAATTCCATTATATTAATATATTATCTCTTATACTTATTAAAGATTTTTCTCTAACAGAAAACTAAATCTCTTTTTAAAATTTCAACATCTTACAACTATTTTTCACTTTCATACACAGTTGATTCATATATGTGTGTACATATTAAAGGAATAATTCTGCAATGTAAAAACTGGGTTGGTTTAGTAAAATAATTATGGGGAAAAAAGAAATACAGGATTTCAGTATTTATTTTATTTCTATCTATCTATTTATTTATTTACATAAGTTTACATCATCATTTTTTTTACACATTCTTTAACTTTGTATGAAATATTTTCCTAATTATATCTATAAAAGTCAAGGTTTTTTTCTTTCTATCAAACTCTTTTTATGAGAATATGAATTGCCTTTGTTAATTAAAATGTATTTGTTAATGAATTGAATTTTTTAGTTTTGCTATATTTATTTTTGACCTAACAGGGTTGAACTTTGAACAACAGTTTGATGTGTTCTAAAGCACTTTAAAAGAACAATTAAATAACAATCAATTTAAATATTTTTCAAAAGGTTTATAAATTTCAAAAATGCTAACGAACAGTTTAAACAAGGGTGGCTCCAAGGAGAGAGGCATTGAGGATGAAACACTTTCAGATTAAATTTGTTCAATTAATATTAATTATGAAATTTCTAATTGGGATTAATTTTTCCCCCACCCTATATATCAAAAAATGGAGGGGAAGGGATGCCCTACCCAGATTTCAAGAAGAGAAATTCATGTATCCATATTTGCCTGTATAGTTTGTGATATCTCACACTTACTTGCAAAGTGACACAATTCAAAAGTCTATTTTTAGGGGGAAATGCTTCAAGCCTGAAAACAAATTGTTTTCTTTGAGAAATAGATTACAAATTAATTATTTCTTAATCCTGGATAAAAAATAAATAAATTATTTTGTTCTTATTTGACAAGTTATTGTTGATTATTTTACACACTTATTTGTAAAGTTACACTAGTTTTTCAAATAAGTCATAGAAGGGAGGTAAATTTTAGAAAGTATGAAAATTAAAATAAAGCCAGTCTTTTATAAATGGGCCATTTTCAGAATTCGCTTGCCTATGCTGTCCCAGAGGAAAAAGAAGAAAATTCAAACATACATTAATGTTTAATTTGAGCTATGCATTATATAAAGAAGACTATATTAAATATTTCTAGCATTAAAAATTAAAAAATCAATAAAAATTGTTGAGATATAAATCAGTATAATCAGTAAATGTCAAATCCGTTACCGCATATTTTTTAAATGTATTTTAATATTATTATTATTTTTTCACCATTCTGTTGTTATTTTTTTTTTCAACTAAGAAATAGAAGTATAATTTTCTTAAAATTAAATAATTTACATGAATATATAGTGTTATTATTGGAAAAAGTTTTGTATAAATTTCTATGTGGTCAAAATTTGTGGCTATAAATGTCTCTCATTTCAATGTAATTTAAGTATTATTGTTAAGTACCATGTTCTGAAATTTAAGGACATAAGTCACTTCAGAGTAAGTTGATTTTTGAAACTTTACAAAAATTTAAAGGTGACTATTTTCAGTAATTTTATATGGTAGTGGACTTGACATTTGGTAACGGATTTAACTCTAATCCATTTATACCGATTTATAATCTCAACAATTTTTATTGAGATTTTTAATGCTAGAAATATTTAATATAGTCTTTTATATAATGCACAGCTCAAATTAAACATTAAATATTAATGTATGTTTCAATTTTCTTCTTTTTTCTCTGAGACAGCATATGGATCTCTAGCAAGCAAATTTTGAAAATGGCCCAAATACAGGTTACAATTAGATTTTTGAGAGAACAAATTTTTTTTCTTTTCTAACTCAACAACTATTGCTAGCAAAAGAGAAAAGGATAACAGGAGTAGGATTTGGAAGAACAAACAACAGCTGAGATATTATACGAAAGAGTACTTTAATAAATATTTAGGGAGGGGGTAAGGATGTCTATCTGCAAGTCAATTGTTGATTTGCTATTGTAAAATGTACTAGCCATGTTTCATAACTTTCGTGGGATTTACTTCTAAAATGTGAGTAAAAATGAATCCTGTATATTTGTGATTCACTCGTACTAATATTTAATATTTTTTTCTTTTCATTGTGTCAATTTACAATAAAGTGGGCCACATGTGCTTTTTTTCACATATGTGTATCCATAAAAACATTACAAACCAGTAGAAAAGCAGAAAAGAAGCTCAAAAACCCATTGAATGGATATTTAATAGACATTGCTTACAACTTTTTCAATTTTGTTGAAATGTTCTGTTCTGTTTTCAGTTTATTTGATTAAGTTTTCACCAGTTTACTTCATTCTCCACATCAATAAACAGTGATTATGTAAATATATCATGGTTGATTTATATTTAGATTGTAATGCAGGAGTATGCCAACCCAGTGTGCAATGTGCATGGCACACACAGGTGCCAAATATTTCAGGCAAGGAGAAGGTACTTAAAAAATTACTTCTTAATTATTTTCTTGGAATTTTAATTTAACAAATTATTTATATGAGCAATTTACTTATTTAAAGTATTTAAACAACTACAAAAAGTGAACAGAATTAACTACACACTTCAAACTTATATTGATCTGTTGTAAAAATTAGTTATTAATAATGAAAGCAAAAGTAGATACAGTAGACTCTCTCAAATCCGCACATTGTTTCAGATGTAAACAGTGAAACTTACAATTAAGATATAGGGGGGAAATTCAAGCTTTTTTATTTTTATATCATTCCATACTCATTTTATTATGTAATTCTGGTTAATATCATTGAACTCTTGCTTTCTCCTAAAGGAAGTATAAATTTATTTCTGAAAATTTTCAAGATAACACTGATATTAGTGGTGATTGATCTTTATATCAAATACACTTATGTATTAATCAAGCTTTTTCGTTTATTAAATCTGGCCAAACATCAAATACAATTTTATAATTTTATGGTTTTGATGTAAATTACTAGTGTACCTTTAGGAGGCGAGTTTCATTGAATAATTCAAGAAAAAATTATCTCATCATTATTATGCATATTTACTCATGTATTATTAATTATTTATGTAACATTTACATTATTTCCCATAATTATTTTAAAATTTTACTTTATTGTAAGCATTCATGATAATTTTGAGTTCATTATTACATTCAAATTACTGTTTAAAAAATGTAAACAAAACAGTGACCAGAAATCTGCAAAATTCTAAAATCTGCACAACCTCTGGTCCCAAGCTGTGCAGATTTGAGAGAGTCTACTGTGTGAAGTTAATAAAAAAGAATAATTTTTGCACTACAGTTTTTATAGTAACAAAATTTTCAAGCTCTTCTTGGTAACAGTATGACTCCTTTAACTTTACAATTTTAAAAAATGTCAATATTGACGCAGTGAAAGGCTAAAAAAGTTTGATAATTTTATGTTCAAACATAAGTGTAATTAATAATACTGACTTAAAAAATGTGCCAGTGGCGAGGCGTGAGGTTTCGTGATGGTCATCGCTAGTTCACAACATTCCAATGACGCACCCATTACCGCATTGAAATCATTCCACGTTTTCTGTTTATTGAAAAGTGTTTTTTGCAATTAATATAAAAAAAACATAAGTTTAAAAAATATTTTATTTCCTGTAAATGAACAAAAATATTACAATCTGCAACTTTTTTTTTTTTTAGTACTATAACTAACACTTCATTTGCAAATGTAATCCAGTCTCTGCATTTTGTGTTATATCATCTCAAGAAAAATATCATAAAAATTTTACTTCTGTTTCAGTAGTTCCAATATTTCTTTTTTAATTGTAACAAAAAATATTATTCATACGATCTTCAGTTTAGGTGGATCTTTTATAGGTATGAATTCTTTTTAAAGCCAATATTTTCCAAACGTCGTCGAAAATTCTATTTTTTTCCATTGTCATGTGAATCAAAAAGCATATGTACTATATTATACTTATTATATTATATATTAAGCAAAATAACTACAGTCGTTAAATTTTAGTAAGCCTTATCTTTTGTGATTTGGATAGCTACTTTTAGTATTATTAACGTAAAAGTAATTTTGCCAAAAATTAAGAAATAATTCGGACCCGAAAGGAGTAAAAAATAGGAATAGTAGATGGTTAATTCGTAAAATTATCATATTAATGTACCCACAACATATTAAATGTGATAATTTTGAGAACAGATTTTAATTATGAAGAAAAAATTACTAAATTGTTCAATCAATCTATTTATACTATTTGGGGAAAAAAAAAAATCCTTAAAATATTTATCTGTTTTAATTTAATAGCCTTATTAAAGAATAAAATACTGCACTTTGTATTACTTAACAAAATAGATTTCATCTTGAATAATTCAAAAAAGGAAAAAGCGTAAAAACAAAATACACGCATTAATTTTCCTCTGAATTGACGAAGAACGGATTCGTAAAATTTAGTGATGACTAGATGCGATATTTCTCGGAAACTGGGAAATACTTCTGCAGCCTAATTGGTCGCGAGGGGTGAGAATATGCGTGCGCAAGCAAGACCAGATTCGGTAATGTGGACGAATCCTTTTAGCAAGTTAGAAGTTACGATCCAGTTTAGCCGCTACATTTGAAAAGCGACAGATGGCAGCACTAAATATTCATTTAAAAAAAGGGTGAATGATGCTACTATCACATCGTTTTTAGCCCCAAAATTAAGAGTAAAAAAATAAAAAGCATTTAAAAACATGTTTGCATAAATTTAAAACGGTTTATGTTGTCTTTATTTTTCTCTAGTCATCGCCACATCTAACGATGACCAGAGGCTTCGCCACTGAAATGTGCCCTTTTATTTAGGAGCTAAAATTCAGAAGAAATGCTCCCTTTTAATGGTATCAAATACTGCTCAAAACAATTAAAGGATATTTGAAGTTTTATATAAAATAAAGATATAAACGAAATTTTTTTTGCCGAAAATAGAAGAAGATAATCACAAATGCAAATTTTTCTGGTTTTCAAACTGTGGAGTATGCAAATTTTGAGTTCGACGTCAAAAACGTCGCTTCAGCGGCAGCAAATGAAATTTGACTTTCAACTGGATAAAAGAGAATGAAGACAAGGATGATCGGCATTCAGTGATTGCTTTGTTTCGATGAGTACGATGTCTCAGCGAAGCCATTTGACAGATTCAGAAGCTTGGAGAATTGTTGGTAGGTTAGAAGGGGGCCAAACTCAAGCCAAAGTAGCGCAAGCCATTGGAGTGTCACAAAGTGTCATTTCCAGGATCTGGAACCGTTTTTTGGAGAGTGGATGTGCAGGCTGAAGACCAGGGCAAGGTCGTAGACGGGCAACAACGCCCAATGAAGATCGGTAGTTAGCGTTAACAGCTCGGAGACACCGAAACATGAACGCTACTCTTCTCCAACAACACCTTCGCTCGGCTACAGGCACCACGATTTCAACTCAGACTGTCCGAAACTGGCTCCATGCTGTAGGTCTGTATGCTCGCCAACCGATGATATGTGTTAGATTAACATCAAGGCATCGTCGCGACCACAGGGAGTGGGCAACCGAGCATGTCAACTGGAGGAGAAATGAATGGAGCAATATTCTGTTTTCTGACGAGTCCCGTTTTTCTGTGCATCCGGATAATAGGCGTATTTTCATCTGGAGGGACCGTGGCAGTAGGAATAATCCTGCGTTCGTGCACGAAAGTGTCAGATTTGGCGGTGGAGGAGTGTTGGTGTATGGTGGCATCTCCATTGACGGGCGCACTGACCTCTACATCATTCGAGATGGAGCTCTGACTGGTCGCCGATATAGGGATGAGATCCTCAGACCTATTGTAGTCCCTTACGCTGCAGCAATCGGAGATAACTTCATTTTAATGGACGATAACTGCAGGCCACATCGTGCAAACCTGGTGGAGGATTTCCTTTTCGAGGAAGGAATCGTTCGAATGGAATGGTCAGCGTGTTCTCCAGACATGAATCCAATCAAGCACGTTTGGGACGCTCTAGGAAGACGAGTTTCTGGCCGCCAACAACCCCCACAAACTCTCCAAGAACTGGAAAGAGCTCTTCTGGAAGAGTGGGGCAGAATACCCCAACTCGTCATTAATAGCCTCATTGAGTCCATGCCTCAAAGGTGTTCAACGTTGCTGGCCGCCCGTGGAAACCATACCCCCTACTGAAAATGATTTTCTTTGAAGAAAACACCTTTTCTTATTCTTTTTTTCTCATATGCACAAATTGTGTTTTTTTCCTTTTGTACACAAATGCGCAATAAAATGCATTTTTTTCTGCCAAACATGTGTAATTTATTCTCATATAACCTACTATGTCTGTCGACCATGTATCAATCAGCTAAAAAGTTTCCCAGATACAAAATCCACCTAAAACTGCAATATCCTATAATTGTTTTGAGCAGTGTATTAAAAATTTAAAGTTATTAACATGTGTCAACAAAACACATCTTTTAGTTAATTTAGACTGTATTACAGGCTTTTTATATATTGAAAGAAATAAATGTGATAGTCCAATTTGTTTCATTTCATTTTTTAGGCCATAAAAGGATTGAAATAGATTAATATTTTTTACCATTCTATCCATTTTAGGTGCTACAGAAGCTGATAGATTTACACTTTCTTACTGATTTACTGAAAAATTAAATTTAAGTATAAATAGAGATTAGGGCTACAATAATGGCTGTAATATACATGGCAAAAATATAGTTGACATACAAAAATAAATAAATGAATGAATAAGTAAATCCTCTTGCACTTTATTTTATGTTCAAACTATAGTCTAAACCTGATAGACAATTATGTTACAAATATCAAATCATGAAATTTTTGTTTCTTTACTAAACTAAGAGCAATACATTTTTTCTTCTCTTCTATTTTGTGATGCAATACTTCTACTGTTTGTATACTTTAGTAAAAGAAACAGAAGTTTCAAATTAATCTTAAAGCAGTATTGGAAATAGTGAAGATGCATTATTTGAAATGTGTAATGACTTGTTAAAACTGGATGAAAGAATCCAAATATCAACAAAAATCCTTAGTTGACAATATTGCTACATTTACTTTTACTTGATATATTAGAATTTGGTATGATATATTAAATAAAGTAAATTTTGCCAATAAAAGACTGCAGTCTTAATCTGAGACAGTCACACTTTTTCTTGGACTCACTGAATTTAAGTCACTTTTTAAATGATAACAGGACTGATGTGCAAATTTTATAGAAATTGTAGAAAGTTTTAATTATTTGTATTTCAAAATTATTTGTACAAATATAATTTCATATAAATCTAACTGTAAATAGACTGGTAATCTTCATTTTTCAAAACATACTCTTGAATCAGTTTTAGTTTTTTTTTGTCATGCGAAAAAACAAATTCGTTATTTTTTCACTGTTTTTTTTTTGGTCTATATTTGCTCCAAGAGAGAGTACATGTTATTGTAACATATACCAGTCATGCCACCTATCTGTTGAAGATTAATTGATTTCTGTTAGCTTCCTGACATTTGTTTATGTTGTTAAAGTTTTGGAAATCAAATCTGTAATATTAAAAAAAAAAAAAAGTTTTAACACAGTCTAATTTGTTGTAAAAAAATTAATACTGGAAGAGAAAAACGAGTAAATACAGCATTTATTTCATATTAGCTTAAACAAAAATATATGGCTAACATAACAAATAAAGTCATAAAATATTTCAAGGAACAGCAGATTTTGTTACCTCAAATGTTTCTATGCAAGCTATTAAAAAGTCTACCAACATTCTCAAATTAAGTTAATAAAATATATTTTTCACACTTTAAAATGACTATTTAAAATCTATTAAAACTGAAATAAACTTTTCAAAATTATTTATTTAATAAAATAGTATATATATCTTAAGATATTTATTTATTACTTATTTTATTTCAAATTTTTCAATGAGAAAAATATTACAATAATTACAAAAGGAATATTTATTAAAACAGAATTCACATTTTTTACACTCCCTACTTTTGGCATAAAAGAGCAACGAAAATATGAAAAACACATGAATAAATAAAGTATATAAGATTATTTAGTATATTTATTCAAATGACTTAAGATGATCCAGGAAACAAAAAAACATTTTTTTTTATTAATGTTTCTTACTTGTTTCTTTTTTCTTTCTTTTTGTTTTTTTGTTTCAAATGTAAATTCTTTGAAAAACAAAATTAAAACATTCATTTTAGCTATATTTAAAGATTGATACATCTTTTGAAAGATTAATGTTCTTTGCATAAAGTAGGTGAACCAAAGGTGGCCATAGTAATTTAGCTTTGAGGATTTTTTATAATTTTCTGTTTGGATGTGTGTGGCTGAATTTTTGTTTGTAAAATTTTACAATTATCTCTAACACATATCAAGTATACTTTTCTTTGTAAAATAAAATTTAATTACTTTTATAACACAATTTCAAAATTGTAGCTTGTGGGCCATCTCTGGTGTATAGTGTTCCAAAGGTGGCCCATGTATTGAAATCACTTTTAAAATGCGAAAAGATACTCGGCAAACTATTTTGCTTATTATGTCTGATGATCCGTTGTTTCTTTTGATATCTTTCAAGTTTTTCTTCTGAATCTTCTTATCTTAAGACATGAAAAGACCTTCAAGCACTTTTTGTGCATGGTAATTCAGAGATTTTCTTCTGGGAGTTACTGACTTCTTTTGAGTGATCTCTGGTGTTAACAATAAATGGTAATACGTGTTTTCTGATTTTTATATAGAAATTTTGAAAATCACCCTTACTACACTGATTTCCACATTTGTTTCTTAAGGTGGCCACCTTGAGAACATGCATATGGTTGCCATTTGCATGACGTAAAAGAATTAATCTGATAAATTTCTTAGAATTGAAGTAATTGTGATTAAAGAGAAAGAAATAAGCTTTCAAAAAATGTATCATAACTCAAAGTTCTAAGAATGTAAACACGTGTAAATTAAAATATCGTCTTACCTCGAAATTAGAACGACTACTCCTCAAAAGTGAAATCTCTGCATAAATGTCAGAGGATGAAGGTGATTTCTTTAAATTCAGTCACATGAACTGCAGATACATGATTGACAATGCAGTAGCATAATTTTATGATTAAAAATTAAATTAATTCTACTTTTGAGGGGTGGGCTACCTTAGAAACACTGGCCACCACTGGTTCACCCACCTTACTTTTTCATTTTTAAGTACAAAAAAGAATACATTTGTTTTCAGGATTTACAAAAGTTTATTAAAAAAACTGTAACAAATATTAAAAGGAAAAGGTACATTTTCATTTTGTATTTTTGTTATGTGAATTATATTTTCGAGATATTTGCTCAAAACAAAAAAAAATTAGAAAACAGCTTAATCAATCAAATGAAAATAATTGTATCAGATGTCACAAATAACTTTATATAAATTTTTCTTTAAAAAAAAAAATCTTTTATATAAATTCAGACATATAAATTTAAATATGATAAATCTTGAAAAAATACATTTCAAGGTAAATGGATTTAAAGTTTTAAGCCTTATATATGGACAGTCCAACATACATAGTCTAACATAGACAATATAAAAAAAGTTATTTTTATCTAATGATTGTACAGTCGAACCTCGTTAACACGAAATTGAAGGGACTGGGAATTTCTTTCGTGTTATCCGAAATTTCGTGTTAACCGTCATAATAGTGGCGCCATCTATGTTAGATGTAAAAACTAAATAAATTAACCTACAAATATATCCCTGCTCAAAAAATCATAAATTAATAAGAAATAGTAAATTTCATTAACCAATTAATTATCGTTTTTTAGGCAATAATAATTTTATTTACATGCTAATCATTTTTAAATAGTCCATTATTGACTTTGGTTTCAATTTTAGTAGAGGACTTTTTTTAGGTGGGTATGGACCTAATCTAATTTGTCCAAAGCTCGGGAAGTATCCTCTTGATCCATAAGGAAACGTTGTGCAGTTTCCAATGGTGCGGTAGATTCATTTATTGACACTAAACTTTTCCGTTCTGTGTCAATTTCTTCTTCCTCGTCTGACACTTCAATGTTGTCATGTTCAGCAATTATTTCTTCGTCTGTCGTCACATCCGAAGTCAGCACATCTTCATCTATGCAAATGCACCTGGAAAAAACAATGTCTAAGAAAGAATTTACTGATTTTGGCTACATATCTTTCTGCAGACAAGTCTATGACGTTATTTAAATCTTGTCAGTCATCCGTAAGAAAATATGAAATCGCTCTCACCGAGAGCATCAGCAAAAGCCTCTGCTTCATCTTACAAAACTGCAAAAGTTAAAACAATGTTCTGGCTTATTGCCTCTTTTATCCACCGCAAGAGAGCAATTTCAATTTATTCATTCTTTCTTCTACGCATTCGTTTTCTTACTGGTTTGAATTAACTCACTGCATAAACCACTTCAATCTTTTTGCGATTCTTTAAAATTGTAGATATCCCATACTTTGCCACATTTTGTGATTTTTTCAGCACTTTATCGCTAACTTCGTTTAATTTTTTTGCTTGGTTTCTTAAAATACTGCTTGCTGTTTTCGACTCATCTTTCACAGAATTCTACAGAGCAACTGTGAACAACGTTTCCATTATGTTAGTTAGGTAGTGAAGTAGAGATAGTCACTTCTTTCACTCACAGATAGGAGAATTCAGACCACCGGTTTATAGTTTATGTTACTGTCAATACAGTCAACCGAGTAATGGAACAATCACTTTCAAAAAAAGTAATTCCTTCCCCAAACTTTCATTGTGACTAATCTATTGCTCATATGGTTAATGTGGAAACACTTGCGCATATCAGAGATCAAAGAAAAGCAGGGATTATTCAGGAATTCAGTATTTCAGAATTTTCTGAAACCCTTTTCACCTTAAATCATTTTCAAACTATGAGAAAATTCCACTTTTAATAAGAGTATGTGACATTTAAGTTTGAAATATCGAAAAGATTGCATAAGGAATCATGTTTTGACTTTGAAGCGAAAAAAAAAAATTTCGCCTTAAGCGGGATTTTCTGAAATTCTATTTCATGTTAAACGAATTAATTAACATTGATTTTCAGACTCATCTGATGGGACCTGAAAATTATTTCATGTTAAGCGAAATTTCGCGTTAAGCGATTTTGTGTTAACGAGGTTTGACTGTATTTACATATGGTTTGCATCATTTTATTTTAAATCTCTAAAGTATATTTAAAAGACAAAATAGTACAAATGCTATATTTTCAAGAGTTTTGTATTTTAAACCACCAGTTTATCCAAACATTAGTTTCTCTTCATTTTCTTTTTTTTCAGTGGCATCTGTGGAGTGGCCCTTATCTGAACTTAACATTATTAAAAACTATTTATGATCCACAACTGTAGAAATACTTTCAAATTTGTATCAGTGGTTGTCATTACAAAGTGCTTTATTTGTTTATAATTTTATAATCTAAATAGTTTTATTTCTCACAAGGAAAATTTAAATTTTGTGGAAAATGGATGATTAAGAAAATTTTATTTAATAAAACTAGATGCTAACAAGATATATTGGAATAACTTATTTTTTCCATTTCTTCCAAAAAATAAAACAGATAATTTTAGTAACTTTTAAAGTCATTGAATCCACAAATTGGGATTCTGTGTCAAAATTAAAATTATTTTTTTTCATAACTAAAATCTGCTACAAATTCACCATATTTAACTATAAGAGCCATTATTTTTTAAAGAATTTTTAATGTATATAAAATGTAGATTGTTTAAAGCATATCATTACATCATTAAAAAAGATTATCAGTTTTTCTACTTTGAAAGTACAGCATTGGAATTCTCCTGCAATCAAAAATGTTAAAATTGTTTGCCTAATCTTCTTTCAAGTATTTTCTAAACTTTGACCATGAACAATTAATACTGTGTTAAATTTGCTAATTCCATGTTGTACACAAAAACTTGGTAGGTAGGATTTTTAGTTGTGTTTTTATGATAAATTATTTGAAAATGAAGTCTCTTTATTTTAATAAAAAAATCCCCTTTTTACATTATGAATCTGTAAAGTGTAATACATCAGCAGACAAATGTCATTTCTGGTTATCTATAACTATAGTGACTTTTTATGATTTCTTTTAAAAAGAGTAGGTATATGAAAAATGTAAGTTGTGTGAACACTTCAGTTTTTCAAAAGTATTGCTGTTTATAAAATATAAAATGTAGCTTAATGGTTTGAATTTATTTGTTTTAAATGACCAGTTTGAATCCTCTTTCACATAAACAGGTGTGTGTGTGGGAAGGGGGGGGGGTATAATGAAATTAAGGACATATATGTCTTTTGGATTTTTTGGTACTGCTGGAGTGGTCTTGTTAGATACTTGAACATGCTAAAATAAATTAATAATATACTATTTTAATTATCATTAAATTATAACATGAAACAATGTTTTTAAGCTTTATAAATAAAAGTAAAAGGGAAATACAAAATAAGTAAGAAAGTAAATTTTATTCGGAGAAAATTGGGATGCATAATTTGTTATTCTTACCCTGTGCATTAAGAACTCTAAGTTAAAATTTAATGAACTGTATCTCTTAAAATCCTATGCTTCTATCAGTTTGATGTTAAAGTAACTAATAATTCTAAGATTGCTTTAGTAGCAAAATTTTGGGAAAATAATATTATTCATTATAGAGGGTGTTACGTCAGCCAAAGATTTCTTTTTCTTGAAAAAATATTTCAAAAATAAAGTTCTTGTTAGTTCTGTTAGAAATTATAGCTTTCATAGAATAGGTTATGGATTTTAACTCTATTAACATGTGTGCTTACCCTTTCTCATACTTGTTCATGAGCATCAAGAAAGCATGGATTATCAGTGTGAAACAAGGTGATTTAACATATAAGGAAAATTAAAGGTGACAGGAACAGTTTGCCTAGATTAAACAAATGTTACATTTTTCATTAAATTTAATTTCATCAAATTTCTTAAAATATTATATATTGTGTAACTGTGTGTATGTATATATAAATGAAAGTAGATAAACTATGCTTATTTCATATAGATATATTTTTATATGACTTAATATATTCATTTTCTGATTTCACGTTTTCAATTTTTCTTGTAGGTATATAAAGATATCTGGAAAAGAAGGATGTATCATATTAACATACATTCACTATTTTTAAGTGTTTATATGACATCAAATCTTCAATCAGCTTTAAAAAAAATCTGCATATTTCATGCATGTTTTCAATAGCATATGAGTCTATGAAAAAGTAAATTAATCTAAAAGAGTTGATGTGATATTTTTGTAAAGATTAAAACTCTAGGCTTCAAGAAAAGTTAAATTTATATCTTTATTGTTTTAGAAGTTTTATATAGAGGGTGCATTACTATTCTTATGTATTTTTTTTTGTCTTAGCTTCTTTGATTTCTTGTACATAGTGTGAATTCTGATTATGTACTGCCATCCCAGTATATTATTTAGCCCTAAGCTATTGATTTTTCTACCTCATTTTTTGCTGATTTTGCTTATATTTATCCAATCTGAAAATTTTTATTATAAGCACCCTGAAGTTACCAACTTCTGTATACCTGATTCTATAAAATAGGGGCTTCTAGTATTAGAGCTTCAAAATTTGTAGTTTTGCCATATCTTTAGAACTCTTACTTCAAAGAATTAACATTTCTCATAAGCTATTATCATTAATACTGATTTATTAATCATTGAAGCATCACTTCCGATGAGCAGGCAATTCACAACCAACAAACACAATGACAAAGTTAAAAAAAAATCTTTTTTTACTCCAAATCTCTGGTGATTGTTATTTATTCCAATGTCTGTACAGAAATACCTTTGCAGTTAAGATACAAATATTCTGGCTCTAATAAATATTTATTTTTGTATATTTATACTTCAAACTTTTGAACATAAATTCTCATAGCTTTTGTGGTATTTGGATATTATTTTAATACACTGATTATGTAGGAAATGTCCTGCTATATTTTAATTAATTTGCTGAATCTTAACTTTACTTTATAAAAATGAATTTTATATTGGAGATAGCACCCAGAATTGGCCCAATTTTAAATTTTGTGTTTATTCAGAAATATTAATTGAAAATGGGCTAATTTTAAGTGACTAGATTCATTTTCTGGTGTTGCAATTAGGCACACATCTTCATTATAAAACAAGAAAGAAAAATCATGCATCAAGCATTTCAGAATACTTTAACAAACCTTCACTGTTTAATAAGGTAAATAAGATACTTAAGTAAACATTTTAGAAAATACATTTGAAAACCAGATTTCAGCAATTACAGGTCATAGCCAGAAAAGTACTCCAATTCTTTTGTGCAGCCCTGTTTATAATCTATAGATTTGTATGCACTTTATATAGTATGCTACAATTTAGTTTAGTAAGAAAAAAAAACATATAACACTGTTGAAAATTCACCTTCAGCAGTTTCTACCAATAGACGGAAACATATAAGAATGCTTTTGTACAACCTTGTATATTACCTTAAGATATTTATACATGCCACATATTAAGCTAAAATTTAATTCAGTCAGAAACACGCTGAAAACTACTGAAATCACACTTCCAGGAATATACATAGGCGGCTATGTACACATTTCTTTGCGTGGCTCTGTGTATGATTTTATTTATATTCAACATACATTGTTTAGTATACTAAATATATTTCATGCTCAAAATTCAGAATACGATTAAAAAACACTTTTAAGCAATTTATGCTGATACACTAATGCTTACAAATTCTTTTGTGTAGCCCTGTATAGGATCCATAACATTTATACATACCACATAGAATGCAAAAATTTAGTTAAACGTACACCTAACTGAAAGCACACTTCCTGCAATTATTGCTTATAGACAATACTTCAGATACAATACTCTATCCGAAATCTTTTGTGTGTCCCTGTACATGAATGATAAATGCCATGCACATCATATTATACAACAGGTATTTTGTAGTAAACCTGAGTAATGTATATAAATTTCCTTATATTTGAAATACTGTACATAATTAAAATACGCTGCAGTTTTTTCCTGTAGAAAATTATGTAAGCTAAAACTTTTGTGTGGCTCTGTAAATGAATGTTAAATGATAAACACACAATATTCTACAGAAAACATGTTTTAGTGCACCTCAAAAGTTGATATCAATCTCATTATGTTTGTAATAGTGTAACATGATTAAAATGCACCGCAAACAATTTTTCCCTGTAGAGCATAGTAAAACTGGATTCTTTCGAGTTTCCCTGTAAACTAATTATAAGTGCTACATGTACCATAGTTGATAGTAAGCACCTTGTAGTTCACTCCAGTGATGTATATCAATTTCAATATATTTGAAATAGTGTCACATCATTAAAATATACTGCAAAGGATTTTTTCCCATTGACCATAATGTAACAGCATTCTTTTGAGTGCCCCTATACATGAAGTATAAGTGCTACATATTTCATTTTGAGTACCGAATATGTCATTGCAAACCTCAATAACATATTTCAATTGCATCAGAATCCGAGTATATTTACGTGTGTTAGAGCATGGACCGACAGCCAGTCAAACTGAATTCATAAACACTTTTCAACTATGTTGGAAAGTGTTAAGAAAGCCTCTAACTTTATTTTATTCATAATGATTTACAAAAAATATAATTTCCAATCAAATGGTACTTTCTCTGCACCAATTTGTTACTTAGATAGAATGGGGATCTTTTTCTTTTCTTTCCTTTTTTTTAAAACTTTCCGAATTCGGTTTGTCTGTCTATGCTCTAACTCATGTAAATATACTCAGATTGTCATGCAATTGATATATGATATTGATGTTCACTATAGTTTGTTCAGTATTGAAAATGAAGTATGTAGCGTATATAGTTCATTTACAAAGACACTCAAAAGAAATCTGTTACATTATGGTCTATGGAGAAAAATTGTTTGCAGCACATCTTAATCATGTTAGACTATCTCAAACATACTGAAAGTGATATATATCGCTGAGGTGCGCTAAAATATGTTTAGAATAGAATATGGTGTTCATAGCATTCATCGTACATTTACAGGGACACTCAAAGGAACCGTTACAGTACCGTATATTAACAACAGTTACTGGAAGTGCGTTTTCAGTTTGGGTATGTGTCTTTGAATTTAACTATTTTTTTATTCTGTATTACTGGTGTATATAAATTAAGATCCTATACCGGGCTGCACAAAAGATCTTGAGTACATTTTCATTTATTGGCAGAGTTTGTTATTGGGGAATTTTCAATTGTGCTATGCGTTTCCTAACTGAAATAAATGGTAGAATACCATGTAGTATATATACAAATCTATAGATCCTATACAGGATTGTACAAAGAATTCGGATGTTTTTCTGACTATTGACAGTAATTCCTGACATTGTGTTTTCAAATGTGTTATGTGTTTTCTAAATTGTTTACTTAAACATTCTCTTTCACCTTATTAAACAGGGAAGTTTTTTTTATAGTATTCTGAATATGTTGGGAAATGTTTTTAATATATGCTTGACACATGTTTTTTTGTTCTTGTTCTTACCTTACTGTACATGAGAAGGAATTCAGAATAGATAGAAATACAGTTTATCTTTACAGCTTACCCATAGTTTGCTTTCAGTAGCATAGTCTGTAATTATTTGTGGTCTTCATTTTTTCCTCATATCTAGATTTTCAGTAATTCTGTTATCATTTTGTGTAGCCTTGATCATTACAAGTTGCAAAACACAAATCATTCATGGTCATACCAGTTAAATCTGGTTCTCCCTTGAAGTAGCCTAGATTTGATTATATTTGTAACATGGATGCTGATTTTTCTTCTTTCATGAATTAATTATTCAAACAGGTTACTAAATTAATTAATTAATTTATTGGATATACTTTTCTTTAGTTAGCTGTATAGCTTTCAAAATGAATCCAAAATATGAAAATATAACAGATTTCTGACAGCACTTAATATTTAATGGTAGATAAAGTATGTAAATCATAGCCACTCCTTCTGTTTTTGTGTGTAGGTATTTTGTCTGTTTTTCCCTTTTTTACATTTAAAGTGTTATATAATGAATTAGTATGTATATTAAAGAAATAATTCTCATGATTGTTGTATTATTGATAATGCCTGTGTTCTTTTCAAACATGTCTTTCTATCATACTTTAAATATTGTCCTTTTATGAATCCATTTAAAAGAAAGATATTGATTTTATTAAAAAAAAAAGTTATTTAATGATTATGTTTCTTTGATAACACTTGGAAGTTTCAGACCTGAAATTAAAAAAACAAAAGAAAGAAACTAAATATATCATAATTTAAACTATTTTGGATAGAAAGCAAAGGCAGTTGAGCAAAATTAAGACACAGACTACTAAAAGAAAAAAAATCAAGTATGTGGCAAAATATTGTGAAAGATGACAGAACACACTGATTTAAATGCATCATACTTTACTAACATTTTTAAATTGGGTTTAATTGATCCCTAACTCTATTTTAACACTATTTATTTGATGAAAGTTGCTATTAGTCTATTTTTTAAACCAATGCTCTCACTAGTTTTTATTAATTTTTGTTGATTTTGCTTTTCACCTTGAAAATTATGGTAGCACCCTCTCTACAGGAGGCAAATTACAGTCAACAAATACTATTAAAGACTTTATGTTAGCAGGGTGTCACAACTATCTGTATTCTGACTGCTTTTAGAAAAAAGTCAGCAATAGCACTTCTATGTCCTTCCAGAGGGCAGTTTCTGTAGACTACCCCACTTCAATTGAAAGAGCAGATGACTAAAGTCCCACTTACTTTTTCTTGGAGGATTGCTAGTAATGTGAAAGCACAATGGGAGTGATAGTCATGGAAACTCCCCCCAAACACAAAAACATTTCTCTCTTATAAATATATTCCTCCCAATTTAGACTAGAGATTTTTCTATGCGTCTAAATTTCTTTAAACTTTTTCCATGTCTAGTTTCTGAAGTTCCCTTTTCTGGATAGTAATAAAAAACAAAAATTTCAAAATCTGATAATTTTATTAAGTACTTTATGAGCACAAATATGTCTTTTCTATTATAGGTTGTTTTTATACAGTACTTTAAAATTTGTGCCTCAAATAAAATATTTAAAACAATCAATGTTCATAAATGTAGACAAAAATGATTAATTATCAACACATATATGCAACATTTAGAAAATATAGCCATACACATAATATTTTATGCTAATTATTTCACCTAGCTGATAAAAGTTGCTGTGAAAGAATTCTATAAAAAAATTTATTATTTCTATTGGTATACAAAATAGACAGTTTTGAGAATTTTGAAATTAAAGCACTGAGGTAAGATTATTTTTAAGATTTAAAACAATTTACATTTCTCTAAGTGTAGGATTTTTGTAGAAAAATATAACGAGAATCAAATTAAGTCATATTCATATAATGAGTGTGGGATGGTAGATAGAGGGATTCTGAGACTGGTATCCACACAAGCTATATTTTAGTACCAAATAAAAATAATATAAGATTTCAAAAAATCACAATTTATGGATGTGACAATATCATTATGTAAGGTGCTGAAAAAAGAGGGGGGGGGGTTAAAATGTTGATGAAGATTTATCATAAAGAAAGTAGATTGAAATAGGTGTAAAAGCAAATATTTAAGAATTGGTACCATGTCATATTCAATCACAAGAAAAGAATTTAGATAGTCCAGATGGATGGACACCACAATATATATATATATAATAAGTTTTTTAAGTGACAATGACAACAAGGTGGAAAATTTTTGATAATTTGGTGAAAGATTTTGACTTTAATGTATAACTCTTTCAAAGCTTTTAGAGGAAAACCAAAATATTCTAACACAATAGAGCTACATTTGATAAACTACTTGACAGATCAGTTTGGAAATTCATACAAGATAATGCATAAAATCATATATAACATTCAACATGAATTCTTTCTTAGCAAAACATTTGATATATAGAATGGTCTGTAGTGGGCTCCTTCTTTCTAGAGATATTTTTGGCATCATAACCCACAAAGCTGTTAAGGATAGAAGACAATATCTTATTTGGCCAATTTAATGTACACAATAAGTGTACATTAAATTGGCCAAATAAGCCAAAAATGGAAGATAGGATACACAAAATTTTAATTTTCACTATGTAAAAACATGTTTTTCAAATTATAAAATATTGTGAATATAATATAAATCTGTAAAAATTTTGCACAATATCTTTCCATAAAGATTTTGGTTCAATCCAGGTAAAATTTGGGGCCTATTTGGGACCCTTCACAAAAATCCCTTAATAAAACAGGTCTCTTCATAAAATTTCTATTAATAAAACAGGGCCCTTCACAAAAATCCTTCTTACAAAATACGCCCTTTTACAAAATTCCATTCCATAAAAACATACTATTCATTAATTATTTTTAATTTGTTAGGGTTTAAAATATGTAATTTGCAAGAGAAAAAAAACCTCACTGCAAAGAAAAAACTTTAGCAGAAGAACTGAAAGAAGTTATTATTAATAAATGCTTGGTTCAAATTTCAGTTACTCGATTTTATCTTACATTACAAAATGTATATTTTCACAAAAGTAACTTACTTTTCACAAAATTGGCCCCAAGAATAAAAGCCTGCATTAACCCCTGTGGTTATACTATGAAAAAAAGCCTTTATTTTGCTATTAATATACAATAAAATAATGCAATTAATTTTCAAGAACTGATTTATTGCATCACCATATAACTAACATTTCTTTAATGGGTTTATTAAATTACAATTATTATGCAATCATTCCTTTTTAAATGGTTAATTTCTAAAAATGTTTTTATTGTTAAAAAAAGTGTAAACATAATTTCTTACATTATAAAAAAAAATATGTGTCAAACTTTTGAAAATTCAGTCAATTTTAATTTGTTCATTTTGTCAATATCAGTCATTTTGTCCAGTTTCCAGACATTTCACATTTTTGGACAAAATGATAACTATGGTTCCAGGTTGCCCATTCAAAGTAGATAAAAATGTTCAGTTTTTTCCTAAGTGGTTATTAAATTCTGATTACTTTAAATTGACATTTTAAGTAGAAAATCAAATGTTATAGATATATATGACAAAAATGTATAAGAAATAATTATTATATTAGGGTGGATCAAATGAAAATAGAATAGGAGCCACAGAATCAAATGACATGGTTTATTTCAAACACAATCTCCAAATCTACACAAGCACTTGTCCCACTGTTTCACCAAATAGTGAATACCTTGCGCATAGAAGTCCTTTGGCTGAAATCTGAACCAGTTTTGGACATTGTCCATGATTTCGCTGTCCAAGTAGAAATGGCAACCCTTCAATGCCTTTTTCAGCAGACTAAAGATTGGATAGTTACATGTTGAAAGATCCAGGGTATACATTCAAGACTGTCCACTGAAACTTCACCAGTTTCCCTTGCAGAAGTGCTTGTGTTTGTCCTACACATGAGTCAATGACAGTGCAAGTTCTCCTTACACTGCCTTCATTCGCCAATGTGCTTCACGAAATCAAACTTCTTCTATCACTGAATAATGAATAACACTTGGTTGCTTTTTTTACTTGTAAATGTTTCGCAGACGCAGATGAATAAAAACAACTGATTGCCTGATGGACGAAACTGTTGATCGATCGCCAGAGCATATCACATGCTTTTGTGTGACTACCTGGGGCAAGTTCATTTCCTCAGTAGATGTTGCCTTCCTTACATATACCCATTCTACCCCATACCAGTTCACCACACTCATACAAAAATAAACAAAATTATAACCACTGTTCTGTTTTCATTTGATTCACCCTAATATAATTATGAATAATATTATTAAATTAATATGAAAAATAATTATTAAAAAAAATATTACATTGTATTCTATTTAATGATTTTTTGTTCTTTCATTCAGCAAAGTAGGGATTACAGGAACTTTTTTCTAAAACCATTACAGATACCCTTTCTTCAATATGAATAACAAAGTGGATAGTTTACTTCAAGTTTTGATGATATAATAATCCTATATAAAATGTTCTAAATACTAGAAAGGTACAGTTGGCCAAAAGAAAAAAAATTCAATCAGAGCCATAGAAAAGTAGTACAGACTGTGCCCCCATACCAAGCGTCAAGTGTTTTACAGCACTGACATGCACTGCATTAGTGCCATGTCTTCAATTACCACTATTGATGCTCTAAAGATCAATAGAAAAACCAACAAAATAACACTTCTGATTTTTAGGATAAATGCAAATCAACAGTTTCTAAATAGCCCTTGCATACTATTTCTTTTACACTCATAAAACGTGTACCAGCTAAAACATTTTTTCTTTTGTGCTTTTTTTGTAAGCAAAAGAAAATTCTTTATGTATAGAGGATGTTATCTGAATGCAAACTTTCTTCACAAACATTGCATGATCATTTTATATGCCTGTAAAAAATGCTTAGTCAATAAAAAAATCTAAACTAAAAAAAAAAAATGCTATGGCAGTTCCTAGTGCCAGAAATTAATTGATTAGAAAACGGTTACTTTACTATATTATGGAGCATTTTCAATGGTCAAAATAGAGATATTGTATAAAAGCGGTGCCGTGACTATGTAGCAAAAGCTGAAGATTTTTTACGGTGTACTGCTTTATTGCATTTGACATGACATGTCACACTGACTCCCATTCAATTCATCCTAGCTGGCAACTCTGCTTGAACATAGTGATTTCAGCAACAGGAGATGCTTCTTCACATATCTCTTAATGCGCATGTGTGCATTCCAATCTCAGGTTGTTTTAAAATATTGGACTATTCACCAAAACTTTTCAGACCTGCTCTGCATTATTTATTTATTTTTTTAGCAGATGGATTAAGATGATTTTTAAAAGAGGAAGCAGTTTAAATCTCTAATAGGAGAAAAGAATCACGGATATGAAAGGTTCAGAATGGCTTGATACAATAATCATTTTCTGAGGGGTGATTGTGGGTTGATGCAAAAATACCGGAAATTTTAGTGAGAAAATGTTTCTGTATGGAGAGAGGGGGGAGGGAACATATAATTTACTAAAGAGAGGTCAAAATGAAAAATATGAATTTTAATTGTGTTTAGCAATCATATGAAATTGATATTTTAGTATTATTTTATGCATTTAACTATCAGAAAAACCAGAATTTCAGTACTAAAAATGAAACAAATACCTGAATTCAGGTATTTAACCTGAACACAATCACCTCTGTGTTGTAACTAGCATATATCATAATATATTAAAATTCAGCATTTCTGGGAATTTTTACAAAAGTTAAAACAAGAGGAAAAAAATAACTTACACATAATTTAAAAGTACTTAGGCCAACAAAAATCATAAAGCATTAATACCAAATGTAATTTTGAAATATCCATATTATCACCAATAGAGAGCAATTGCATGAAATTGCAGTTAAATACATTTACGGAGGTGAGTAAAATATATTAATTGCAAAATTTGAAAAAGAAACAAGCTATATAAAAACTTTTACAGAAAAGAAAAGTAGAAATATAAATATATATTAAACTCCTTTATCAGTTTTAATTTCCTTCTGATGTTTTTTTTTTTTTTTTTTTTTTTTTTTTTTTTTAACTTAAAAAAAGATTAATATTAGACAGATTTCAATTTAAAGTTTAAATAAAATCACAACAATTTAAGGGACTAGTTATAGCTATCTATAACATGTTTTTTCTTCAATTTTTAATACAATTTAGTTATTATGTCAAATAAAAGTACACCTCTATAAACTATATAAAAGCAAATCAATGTAAATCATACTTCATAAAACTGATCAAATTTTATAAAAGTAGCTTACAGGAAGTTGTGCCAAATTTTATATTTCATACAATAGCCAATTGAGACAAATTGTTGCAACAAAGATGAGACAAACTTTAAGGGGTTGCAGAACACACTACAAGAAATAATTTTTGCATAAAAACCGGAATTGCAATTCAGTTGCTCAATCAAAAATATGGGGTATTTCACTCCAAGCCGAACACTAATTTTGTTCACAAATTTAACAATAATGAAGCTTTTTCAACAAATATTTCAATAAACTTTATGTTAAATGTAACGATATCACAAAACCTTGTGGAAGTTATTATCATCCACATTAAAACAGTGCTGAATGGCAGCTCATTCTAGGCGCTCCGTATGTTGGAATGAACTTGAAATTCCATATGATGTCACTGATCGAATTACTGTACATTCCCATAATTTTTCGTAATATCGTGAGCAAGGTAAATCTGTTGAAAATTCTGTTAAAATATCTCTATTACTATTAAACATCTGCTTAAATATCTGGGCTTGGCTTGAATTAGGTACATTTTTGTTTGATTAAATTTATTGCAACACTGGTTTCCTAACCAAAAATTGTTTGTTATAGTTTGCTCTGTCATCTCTTACAGTTTGTTGTTCTTAAAAAATAAAAAAACAGTCTGTATGTCAAATATTTTATTTTTCCCTTAGAAAAAAAAATTAAATATTTATGATTCTATGACTGCACATTTAATGGCACACACCGTACCATTTAATGACTGCACAATGCCATTTTTGGTGCTTTTAATTTTTTCAGTACGCTGTGATACTCTTTTATATATATATATATATATTCAGGAATAAACACCAAATGTTTCTGGTTGGCATGGAGAAGAGGTCTGCATGAACAGAAATTTCTAAGGCAGGGCCCGACTCGGGTCAGTCTGTTATAAAATCTAAAAGTTTAGCCCGGACCCCTACGAAAGCTTTATAGGCCATTCTTGGCGCGCACCAGAAGCTAAATATTAGAACTGGTTGAAAGTGTTTCGAGTGTTTATTTTTTCATAGTTTATGGGTCTGGTCCGACCTAATTTCTGCAAAACATGCTGATATTTCTTAGTCAATATTATCCTATAATTAAAATTCTTTTAACAGAATATTGTATATATATATATGTGTATATAAACAGTTTGAGGTACAGCAGATTATAATGTCCTCAATCTATGAAAAACGGAATAACAATATTGATGTTCATTTAGAGACAATGGCTTACATGAACCACACATTGAAAAACTGTTGTACTTTGGAATGAAAGAAAATATTGGTTCATACATTTAAATGACAATTTGAAAGCTCTCTGAAAAAAAGGACACTTGGCACCCGTGATTTAAATATTTCTTTGTTATTTATTAAAACAAATTCAATTTCTAAAGATTTTTTAAACAAATGCACAATATGACTATTTTTTTTACAAGAAAACAGTTACCACGCAAGATCGAGTAAATTTTCTTTCGTTAGACTTGGCCCATGCCTGAAAAGAATGAGGTCCTGTTTTGGACTAGCCCAAGACTGCAGAAAAAAGCAAGAATCAGTCCCGGCCCAAAATTTATAGAAGGAAAGGTAATCCGAGAACCCCACTGGCCCGAGTCTAAAGAAAGAAAAATTGCCCCAAACCTAACTATAATACTGGTTTATAATTTATTTAAACCTGTGAAAACAATCGGAAGGGACCAAGAGAAAAGACCGGTTTTTAACACACTACAATCTTTCCTTCTTAGAACGTATAATTGTATGTTTTCTTTCCGTCGAGACCGGGCTTTACAAATGCGGTCGCCACTGGCGACTAAATTATTTAATCAGTAAATTAAAAAAAATAAAAATAAAATCAGAATTATTTGACTGATTTCAATAGGTAAATATTAAAAAAAAAAAAAAAAAAAACGGTTTTCCTGCTTCACTATTTCATCGATGTCCTCCTCATCAGATATACTAGATTTTGTAGCACTCAACTGTTTGGACATTTGAAACATTCAGTAATTAGCATTTTCCGAAAATGCCTGTTAATTTCACCAGTATTTTTTTTTCAGACATATATAACTTTGATCAATTTTATTAGAAAACTTAGTTTATATTATCTTTCTAAATTATGTACTACCCAGGTAGCACAAATATATTGGCCAATATCAAAATGTAATATCGGCCAATATCAAAATTTCATATTGAGCAACGTTAAATGACCCCCCCTAAAATAATATTTGTGAATATTAGTTTTTGACATCTGTGAATGTTGGCCAATATTTTCCAACATCTCTGAATATCATTTTTTGACATTAAGTGATATTTTTTTCTGACATTGCTGAATATCATCATTTGATATCGAGCGATATATTTTTCTAACATTCCTGAATAACATTTTTGGATATTAAATGACTTATTTTTTCATTACCGAATATCAATCTCTTTTTTGCACGCCAGATGTGGTGGTCAGAAATCCCTCATTGTAAAACGAGATTTCTCTGCTTAGGAAAGTCTAGTCTCGTTATGTAACAAGACAAAGGCAAACCCAAATACTAATAAGCATGATCGATATGAACGCAGGGAAAAACTTGTTATGAAGAGCTGTTAACAAAAGCTGGTGGGAGTAAATTTTTCTGTTACTGGAATAAAAAATGTCTAGCAAATGACAAAACTATCATTTAATTATCTCGTATTTTTCAATCACAATCGACATATTTTTTTTTACGTTCTTTTAGCAAAGATTTATTTAAATATCACTTTTTATTACGGAGTTTGTTGGAAATTTTGTAAAGAAATATTTTAAAATAAGTAAGAAATTAAAAACTTAGAAATTTAAACGAAATACGAAATTTTAAAGCTTGCTGTGTTAAAAATCATATGTTCCCCTTGCACAAAACTGTGAAGAAAGTTTTAACAACCCCATTACTTTGAATTTTGCTTTGTGAGAAATTAAAAAAAAATATTTTTTATTAATTTTAAGTCAGACATATGTGTACATTTTTTCAAAAATACACTACAGAAAAGTTAACACAACATAAATTAGCCCTAGAAGCTTATTATATAATAATAATAATTAATTAGATGCATTATATAAAATATTTATTATTAATAGTGTCAAATTAAAAAATCAGTGACCTACTTTTGAAACTAAACTTGTATTCTTACAATAATAAAAAATAAAATTCTTTAAAAGTCGGAAATTCGAAACATTTTAAAAAAGATAAACAAGCATTCATTTAAAAATTACATAAATTGGATTTTTTTCTTGTAAAAACATTTTTTAAAATAGTATAAAATACATAGTATAAAATAGTATAAAAACATCTTTAGTTTTTTTATAAAGCACAAATTTTCACATGCTTTTCTTATATAAAAATAACTATAGATTCCTAGAGAAAATTATTATATAGGCTTTTTCTTTCTGTGCAAATTTCACGCCTTCATCAAATGCACATTGACGAAAACTACACACATGGGCGGTCCTTTAGAACTTTCCGTTCACTTCCGTCAAGATTACAAATTTCGTCAGATATGCTGAATGTCGACAGATATCTTGAAATGTCCGAAAAATGCTATTGTTTTTTTACGAATGTCGATACATATCCCTGAATGTTGTAATAGTAATATCATATTTACAACATTGGCCAATGTAACCAAATATTATAAACAAGGCATTAAAAAGTCAAGTTTTTTAAAAATTGCAAAATTATTAAATTTTATTGTTTAGAATACTATTTCTGTACTATGATGTCATAAGTAATGCAAAAAGCTCTTTTGAATGCTTTCTTTTTAAAACTAATTTTAAGTTATGTCTGTGAATATCAGCAGATGTTGTAAATTTGACGTTCGACATTCAGCGACATTCGAAATATTGGCATGGATATTGGCCGATATCTTTGTGCTACCTGGGAATTCCAAACTATGTAACTAATAATTCTAATCAATGCTTGCTATTAGTTTTTCTCTATTAATTCATAAAAATTAATTCATAATAATAAACAAAAAACTTGTGCTTTTTTGAAAATTAATTAATTTTGTAAATGAATTTGATTTTTTTTTTGGGGTGGGGGGTGGAGGTAATTTTTTTGCCTTACTGGAAACTAGAATGTTTTGCCGGTTAGCCGTTTTATCAAATTTGTAAAGCCCTGGTCGGGACTATGAATTATTTCGATTTAAGATAGGATTCTGTTTTGACAGGGTTTACTATATTTAGAGCAACTTTCCCCCAGCTATAACAAGTAAAACAGTTCAAATTCCATTTCTGTACGTTCAGAATTTATCATGCGTTTTTTTTTCCTCGTGGAATTCGATGGTTTAGTCTCATTTCGGAAAAAGAGAAAAAGAAAAGAAAACTGTCAAAAGACTTGCCACTGTACAGAAGTGTGACAGGATGCAAACATTGCTATTTTACGAAATAAGTGACCTGCTTTAACAGGTATTTATTATGCGTTTTCTGCATTTTTAAGTACGATAATCACCGTTTTTATGAACGATGTTTGTTGATTAGAATTTGATTCAATAAAGCGGTGGATTCGACTAAGGTAAAAATACTAACACTGAGCGCGTTCAACAGACCTAACCAAAGTGACCGGTTACTTACCGCAACCAGTTTCTAACCAGTCGATAGACCTACTGGACAAACTGGTATTATTTAATAGCAGCGCCATCTGTATTACATCATCGTAATTATAGTTGCCAATTCATTTGAGATAAATTTTTATGTAACCGATCACGTGACCCACCTAACCAAGATTGTTCTTCAGTTAGTTCGGTCCCTTACCGGTCACTTTGGTTACTTCCGCTGAACGACATTGGTTGCGTATCGGTTAGCAGCACTGAACGCTTTGTTAACTAACCGACCTTACCGGTTACGTGCTGGTGACATTGCTAGACGCGCTCACTGTTTTTCGCTTTCTTGATTCATTAAAAGGGCTTACTTGATATACAAATGATTCATATAAGCGGCGATAACTGTATCTTTTAGCTCTGAGAGGGGGGGGGGGGGGAGTTCCTTCGCTGCGCCACTGTTGTAGGTAATCATTCCAGAGGGAACCGAGTCGGAGATGCGAACCTACTTCCATGGTAAACCCAAGGGTAGCGAAACGCCATGTTAGGCTTAATGAAAAACATATGTTAACATATGACAACTGAACGATAATTTCTTCTGCCTCAAATCATGTCTGTTCAGCATATTTTCATATAAAACATCTATATCAACATTTCTGTAATCAATTTTTTCTGTAAATACTTCTTTCAGAAATAGTGGTGACAGCTTTCGTAGGGAGGCTTTGCGGTGATCGATCCAGTATTATATTACGCTTTTTTTTAAAAATATTTTGGCGCCATCTGCCGGCATATAATACAAACAAATTTTGAAATTTTGTTTCCATCATAAATAACATGATTTTTTCTGATGAAACGTAATTAAAATGTAAGGAATAAATAGTACCGAGTAATTTCCATTTAATTTTGCTTATATAATCAAAAAATGAGCTATGTGGTGAGTCAAGCTCTTCAGAAACTCATTGACACTTTTTACAAAAACTTTCGCACATGGATTATCTTTTAATATTTAATTTGAATGTTTTGTCCAATCGTTGAACTATTTCTAAAGTTTAATATTGAGTAAAAAAAAACAAAAAACCCTCATTATTTGTATTTGTAGAAATTATTTATTATTTTTTTAATGTACTTTTCTATAATATATACCTTTTAATAATAAAATCTTCATACTGTTTGTTTGTATGGAATCTTATGAAAATGCAGCGCAGATCAACTATCTGCCATTTTTGACGGGGGTTATATACTAGTATTTATGTATTTTCTATACTCAAAAATGAAAAACTTAATTTTATAAAAATAATTCACATTTGAAAAGAGATATATAAATAGATATAACTATCAAGTGGGGAAATAAGCAAAAAATATTTATAAATAAAAAAAGTAAAATTTTATGTTGCGGACCCCGTAAACAGGATTTTGTGTTCACATATATTTACAAAAAAAAAATGTTTTATCTATTTGTGAATGTTTGTATCATCAAGTGAAGCTGAAGTAAAGGCCATTATATGTATAAAAAAAAAGTTACTTTTATTTCTATTCTTTCGTAAAACTAATACAGTAGAACCTGCCAAGATGGGATAGATTGCGTTTTAAAAGGCTTTACTAAATTTAAAATAATCGGTTTGACATAAAAATGTGCCTTTATTTACAGGATATATGGATCGCCTAAAGAACATTCATATAATATCTTTCATTTCTGATTTATTGGAATGCTTGGATCCACTGAAGGCTCTAAAACTGGCCAAGTCTTAAAAAAAAAAAATAATAAGTTTGAAAACTTCAAAAATAAGCAAAAACTGGGAAAGAAAGCTGTGTGGAATAAGGAGTTGCAAAATAATTTTTTATGAATGTTCTCCTTTTACCTTTGTAGCAGTGTCCAATACGTCTGATAAGAGTGTAGAAATTATATTTCCTCTAATACTTATTGACAATGTGTATATGCACCTTTGCATGTGATGTTATTGTGGGTGGGCCTAATGTAAATTTCTTAGGGTGATGTAGTCAAATCTCTCATATGCATGATAAAATGCTCTATATTTTCAATATCATGATTTTATAATTTGATCGCCTAAAAAAATAATTTATTTCATTCAAATTCCAAACATGACATTAAGCTGAAATGTTAAGCTTTTATTACCATGAAGCAATGTATAAAGTGGTAGGAATATGAGGATCAAACAGTGGAATTCAGTGCAACAAAACAAACTATATATATATATATATATATATATATATATATAACCATAAATGAAACATTACCACAACACCAACTTAAACTATGAAATAATGATTAAGTATGTAACAATTAGTTGTCAATGAAAGTATTCCCCAACACACTGAATATGGCTACCAAAAACTTATTTAAAAGAATAAGAAATTAAATTAAAAATTGAATAAATGAAATTGAATGAATGAAATGAAATTTGTGGAATTTAGACCGAATTTTCAAGTCCCAAATGCCTAAATACCACAAATAAAATGAGTGGTTTCATCATCATATTAGCCATAACATTGCTAAAGAATATGTTTTTGGGACTACCTACTCATAAACATTGAATCAAACCTGTGAAAAAATAAAAAATAAATACAATATTAAAAAGGAAAGAAGCCATACCTATAATATACAGATAAAACATGAAATAGAGTCAGAAAGTCTATAATCCATTTGGATTAAAATAGATACCTGTGCACCACATGAACCACACATGAACACAACCAAAACGAGGAAATGAATTGCAAAAAATCATTACATGTTGCCAAATTTAGATTTAGAAAATGATTTACTATGTTGCCAGAAAAGATTTTAGAATAATATGAATATTATTGTAAAGCAACAGGAACATTGGTGCTGCCATCTATAATGGTAAAAAGTGAATATACGCTGAATAAAATTAGTATTGGATGAAAATTAATATTTAAAAATTAAACCATATGCTATCTAAAGATGATAGCAATTAGTTAAATAATAAATAAATGAAATTAATTAATAAATAGAATATCCAATTACATTAAAGTAATGGATGTATTAATGAATAATTCTATGTTAAAAATAAGATGTAAGATGGAAAAATTAATAATTAAAGCAACATAAAAAATATATGTACCATGAAATGTCGTAGCAACTATTAAATAGTTGTGCCAAAAATGCAACATCACATAAATTAAATTAAAATAAAATACTAAATATTTGAATTAAGATACAAAGGATTTAAAGTTAATATTAATTAAATATTGAAATTATTTAGTAACATATAATGTTTCTTCATACAAAGTTAAAAAATTATATACACTTAATATAAGTAGTAAGGGTTTAATAAAAATTAAAACATATATTATATTAACACTTTAGAAAAGTATACGTTATATTAGAAGTTAATATGATATTGTCCACCGTAGGCATTAATCCAAATGCATTAGATCAAAAACATTCTTAATATTAATTAATATAAATTCATTTAAATTAATTAAATAATGAATATGTAAATATAACTAAATTAATATACATATAAAAATATCACATCACAGTCCATTATAAAATGTGTAATATCAAACGTTTGTGTAAATCAAAATGCCCCCCCCCCCTTTTTTTAAATATAAATTAACCATGCGTTTTTTCCATACAACTCCGCCACACACCTCCTCAATCCAACATCTACCCACACAACCGTCCTATTATAATTTTTTTAAAATTACTATTTTCTAAGATTATATGATTTTTTTAATACATTTTTTAACGCATGTGTTAATTTGGTTGCAAAGATCATTTAAGAACTAACTATATATTAAAGAATGAATGCATTTTTTTGTAAAACCATGTTGTAATGCATCATAGATAAGCTTTTTAATATTGTTGTAAATTAGTTGAGAAGAACATAAACTTTTTATTTTATATGATTAAGGAGTATATTACGATATACAGAATTATGAAGACATGATTATATATATATATATATATATATATATATATATATATATATATATATATATATATATATATATATATATATGTATGTATGTATGTATGTATGTATGTATGTATGTGTGTGTATGTAACTATATTTATATTCATTTTTCTTCCAATTAGTTTTATTAAACCCATTTGTCTTTAATTTAAATAATTAAATTTTAATTTTATATTACATTTAATGATTTTTTTTAATTATTAATATTTCATACTTAACTATAATACTAATTGTATTATTTCTGTATTCTATTTAGTCTATTCATCTATTTAAACAGTTAGTTACATTAAATTAAAAAAACAATTTTTATAACCTAATAATATTTAGGATGCATATTTCAAATCCTCTCACGATTTTACTCTTTATCATTTCAATTTTTTAACTGTCGTAATATTATTGTTAAATGTTATCATATATTTAAAAGGTCATGCTGTACGTTTAGATATAATTTATTGATTATTTTTTAATCTAATTTTATTGTTATTATTATTTTTGCTTACCTTTTAATTTTAAACCATTTATTTTTAATATTTTTTTCTATTTTAAATTATAGATGACAGCACTTATATAGCAATGCATGACCTAAAACTGTTATTTCAGTGTAAATATTAATATATTCAATTCATCTGATGCCGAATTGGCTTCATATCGGTTTTGTCGTTTGTTAATATGGAGATTAAATATATATATATTTTTTTTTTACATATCTTTTCGTATTACTCTTTAAGGTTTTATAATCTTTTTCCACCTATCAATCTGTTCAACTTTTTAATAACAATAAATTAATTGCAATGTGTTTTATGTATCACTCTTGTTCATAGCTGGCAGTATTGGTGTTGTAAATGTGAATTTAATATTATCCATGAATAAAGTACGTTTTTTCTAAAATGAGTATTACGAAATACATTTTTCTTATTTATCTTTTTCTTTTTGTTCATAATTGGATTATTATAATAGGTGATAATTTTTATTAGATTTATTAGTTTTACAATTATATTTATTGCGATTAGATTTATTGATACTTTATGGTTATTTTACCAAATTGTAAAATAACCATGTCTTGTTTTATTGCAACTATACGATCATTTCCATGTGCTTGTCAACACCGTTGACACTTGTTGACCGTTAGAACGGTCATGAGTTTGACATTGCAATGTTTAGTTCAGTTTCTTTATTATTACTTACCCATCATACGTAGTATAGGGTAAGTCTTGTAATCGTTTTGAAAATCGAAAATTTTTTTTTGACGGATTTACGTTTCAAACACTGGAGATTCCGAAAAACATATTTTTAGAAAAAAAAAAAGCCGTCTGTCTGTCTGTGTGTGTGTCTGTAAACGCTCTATATCCCGAACAAATTGAGATAGAGACTTGAAATTTGGTATGTACTTAGTATGTAATAATGGAAAGAAGCTTATTGAATTTCAGTAATCTCGATTATCCGGAACTATTTTTTTCGGACTCTCGAAATATTCGTTCTGATAAAAGGTATATAAAAATTTTCGAAATTGTTTTTTTTAAGGAGTGAGTATAAAAGACAATAAAAAACATAAATTTTGCATAAAGAATGAAGTCCATCGGATAATTAGTTGCCGAGATATTTGTAATCATATGTTCCACACTCTTCGATTTTTCATGACCCTGTATTTCATTCAAATTTCACTTCAAAGATATATTTTAATTGGAAATAAGACGCTTAATCCGACGCAGTAAACCGTTAGTTAATACGATTATCAATTTTGGAGTTATAAGCATGTTTCTTTTACGCAATTCAGTATTAGAGCATTTGAAGCGAGGCTAACGAAAAAGACAGGCTACCGCGGTGCATTCTGCATATCTTTTTTTACAGACCGCGAGAGTGACGTGAAGCTCTTTTCGTACACCTGCATTGGTGGATTCGAGCATCACGTGATTCCGCCGGTCTGTAAAAAAAGATACGCGTAAAGTGCCGCGGTAGCCTTTCTTTTTCGTTAACCTCGATTTGAAGTTTATGACGTCATCAAGCCACGATTTTATTCGAATTGCAATGCATTTTATAAATACTTTACACATGTTTTATTTTCATATTTTATATTACGCATATTCATGATGGCAGAGACGAATTAAGCATTTGTGGGGCCCGGCAGGCCCTTATTATCGCATGGGCAAATCGGGACTTTGCCCAGGGGCCCCCAAATCCATATATTAATTTATACATTATTTACTTTTTTTCTTCCCCCAATTCCAACTCTGAAAAATTTCAAATACAAAATACAAATTTTATCTTTAAAAGATTCTACTAAACTTTCTGAAAAACAAATTTCATTTTGAACTCACAGAGCTCAGTTCTTTCGCAAAGCTAACCTCAACCAGTCTGTAGCAGAGCACCGCTCCGCTTTGCCTGCAAGCACAGAGCATAGAACATCCTATATGATTTATTAGCTAAATTGCCATCTTTTTAGATTTATTGAATAAACACTTTCTACTTGTGAGCTAGAATCTATTTGATTTGATATTATGTTGTGTATAGTACAACTTAAAAAGATGTAAAAAAAAAAAAAAGTAACTTGATTAACTCATATATACATGTTAAAGTATTTGACACTCTTCTATAAGTTGAAGTTATTAAATTCACCTTAAAGTAATATAACAAGTAAGTAAAATTATATAAAAGGCTTTTGTTCTGTACTAAAAAAAAAAAAAAGTATTTTTGTTAATTAAGGTACTTAATTTAGAATTGACGAAGCTAAGAATTTCCTTCTATTTAAAATCCAAGGGGCGAAAATATTGCATAAGCATTACAAGACTGACCATCAGTTCTATTTGAATAATGTTGCAACGATTCGAATGGGGACCACTAATTTATCTTTGCCCAGGGCCCCAATCAGTCATGATCGGGGCCTGGGGCCCGGGGCTACTGGAAATCCCCCCCTAACCCGCTATTTGAAATTTTTGCCCCCCCCCCCCCCCTGCCGCTCACACACTTTTGTCTTTTTTACATTAAAATACAGATATTAAAAAATTAATATGTATATTGTTAATCAACAACTTTTGTTGTTGTTGCTATCTTCATTGGTGCTCTTAATTAGTTTGCTTAAACACATACAATTCAGAAATACTTTACAAACATTCAAAGTAAACAGGACTATCCCAGTTGTATAAAAACTGACAACATTTAAAATAGTTATAATACACCTTTTTATTTATACAAATAAATAAAATTACGATTTTATACGTTTTTATTTTAGCTTTTTGTTATTATAAAACAAACCCATTAAAAAATAATTGCTGTTGGTTTAATAGAAAATGATTGCAGGACATCATCAAATACAATGCGTTATGTGATGTGATGTTCTACAGATATTAGTGTTTATTTACCGAGTCTGGGCTCTTGCATAGATGATCATAGTTTGTTTTTTACTAATTTGCGTTTGGAAAACTATCGTTCTGCTTCACAACTTGTAAGCGGTATTGATAAATATAATCTCAATGCGGTGTACACACACATTTAGGAAAATAGATATTATTGATTGTCATCAATATATTTCGCAGTATTTTCACAGCATTGTATGTCTACACTACTAATAAGTTCTGAGAAATGTTTCATTTCTGTTCTTAAATTTTCACCAAGAATCTCATTATAAATTTTTAAGCAATTTTCTACAGAAACATCATTTATGGTGTTTGAGGATATGTTTTCAATTTGAAAACAAGAAAAAAGAAAAAAAACTTTTGTATAAAAACACGCGATATTAAAAAAAAAAATTGCATAGTTTGTCAAAAATATCATTAAATGTTTCTGTTTGAAAATTTTTATGACATTGCAATATAATTTCATTGTGCTTATCACCATCAGTATATTTCTTTTTTGGAACTCGACCTTCGCGAAGCTTCCTGTCTTGGGTTAAAGAGCTTTCGCTTTAAAATTTTCAAAATTATTTCTTTAGCTCTCAATATATCTTAAGAGCGATTCCAAATGGTTGTAACCAGCAAGCAGATAAATTGTTGGTTTTTGATGAACTAAGTAAGATGAACTTACTTTGTCGAACCGCAGAAAAATATCACGCCAAAGTGTACACATGAATACATATTCAAATTTTGAAACCTTCTTTAATAAGTTGCCTCCCTTCTTGCTGCAAGTTTTGCTTCAGAGTTTGTTCTTATACTTTTTAAAACACACAAAATATTGTCGTAATTTAAATACAATGACTTTACAGATTCGTAATGACAGCACCATCTTGTTCTACACATATTTTTAAGATATATAAGTTTTTCGCCGTATGGTGGGGCTACTATCGCGCCGACACAGGTCTCAGATAGGCAGTGCTGGCAATGTCCCAAGAGGATGGGTGCCACGCTCTTATGAGCAGGCCAATAGGTTTTAACAATTTTTATACATTTTTATTTTAGCTTTTCAAAACAAGCTAATTGAAAAAGTTGCCCTTGCCTAGTTAGCAAATGATTGCAGGACATCAAATAAAATTATTAGAAGGGCCCATTTACTATAGATGAACTAAAAAAAGAAGGAAAACAATGGAATTTCTTGTACATAAGAAAAGAAATTTATTGCTTCAAGGTAAGACTGCACATAATTTACACCAACTAAATTTAGGGAATGGACTGCTCAAAGTACAAAATGTGCAAAATTATTTTCTTTCTTTTTTTTGGGCTTGGAATCCTTCGTATTTCCTGGACATATTCGTATTTGCCACATTATCTGTGGATAGAATCATTGAACCAGAGGAATATCATTTCTATCTAGGATCTATTTCTATCTAGTTTTCACTTCTTCAAATAAATATTTTCTCTTATGGCCTTATTCTTAACGGGCAAAACTTACTGAGTTATACTTTGAATTTTAATAATTTTCGGTATTTACAGGCACTAAAAACGGAAAAATGCGTTTTTAGTAACATATCGTTTCACTAAATGTCACAAAATTTTAGAGAAATTGTCTTATTTTTACATACGGCTACGGCAAAAACAAAAAACAAAAGTACGTAATTACAGAATTTGTTTCTTAAATTTGTCTTATTTTCATTTATATTGTTTCTTTGGTACTTTTGGTTAGCCGAGCGCTAGTGATATAAAATATATACATGTATATATATACACACATATATACATGTATACATGCTTAGCCGAGCGCTAGTGATATATAATATATACATGTATATATACACACATATGTAAAGATATATTTGATATTTAAATCAATCTCTAAATTATATTATATATTTAAGCAGAAGTAAAATAAAAATAAAACATTAATATATTTATGTAGAAGTAAAATAAAACATTAATTATTTTATATAAGTTCTATAATATATATATATATATAAGTGGATTAACACAGATGGCAGCACCAGCACTTTGTATTAAAAATAAAAATAATATCTCTTTTACATAATACACACTCTTGTTAAGAATATTTGAAATGCTGTGTAAGATGGATTTAATTCTGGGTAAATTTATTCATATAGTGGGATTTTGAACGATTTTTATGTAAAACTACAAGGTAGTATTGTTTTTTACTGTTTGTATGTATAATTAAATCTAATATAGTGGATATGTAACTCAATCTTAATTTTGAATAATTATCATACCAATAGATGGAGGCACCTTACTTGTCAGGTAGATGTTGATAATATTGATAATATTGTTAATATTATATTTAATTTACCTATAGAGGGCGCTATCGCTTGTATATTAATTTTACTTTTAGAGATTAAAATTGAATGGAGTATTTGTATATTCATGGATATAATTTTGTTATTAGTGTATTATCATAAGAATAAATTTGTGTGTTTTTGAATCAATTTGTGTTGGGGTGTCAAAGTTAGGGTAATATTTCAAAAGATGTGCTCTCAACTTGACTTTCAAATAATTTCTCTCAACTCGACTATGTCAACAAGTATAAAATATTTCATGATGTGTGGACGTGTGGTATCATTAAGAACTTGTGATGTTTAAGGATTCTCGATAATTATTGTGAGTAAAATATTTTATCTACTCTTTACGGGTTTTTATTTCCAATTTTATTATTTCAAACTGATATCAGGTAGTAATTCAGTGAGGTGTTGTATACATATTTTAGGATAATTGATGTGAGTGAAATATTTTACCTAATCTTTACGGGTTTTTATTTCCAATTTTATTATTTCCAATTTTAATATTTCCAATTGTTTTTTGGTAATAATTCAGTATACCTGGGTGATTCTACTGATCTTAGCATATATGCCAGTAGAATTATGAAATACTGAATTATTTTTTAAAACACATGTGGGTACATCCAGGCTGATGATTATATCTACATGTGTTTTTTCATATCCAATTCTGATTTAATTCTCTTGTCCAATTTTCCATTGTATATGGTTCATATTTCATTTCTTAATCCATTTGTATTCACTTGATAGCAACTCCAAATTATTATTATTTTATTTTCTCTCTCTTTTTAAATAATTTTCTTCATGTTTTCAGTATATTTGGCCAATTACCATTGAAGCACAAGCTATGGTAATATTATGATTGCACTTGTTAATCTATTAGCTATGTGGTATTCTGTCTACACATTATCATTAATTATCTCTTTGGAGATTTAAGTAGAATGATACAAGAACGTGATATGTTTTTTGAAATTCATAAATATTATAATTTATATATATATATATATATATATATATATATATATATATATATATATATATATATATATATATATATATATAAACTTATTGCAAACATTAACCATTGAAAAAGAAGCCATTGACCATATGCAATGAGATTATTACACCATATAGCACTGTCAAATTACAAAATATAAAACATAGTCCTAACAAATAAAGTATTATTAACTATACAAATTATTCAAAATGCAAGATGACCATACTAGTAGGACACAAACAAAAACAATGGAAAGGGCCAAATTAATATGTTATTTCAATAGCAACATTACAAAAGTTATTAATGCAGTAACGTACAATTATTTTGAAATACAAGAAATACATAAAATTTTGCGCATAAGCAGCAATAAAATAATGTATTTAATAATTATGAAAAATATATAAATTTTGCCAAAATTTGGGCTGTAATTAGATGATTATCTAATTGGGCTGCAAGAGAACGATATTCTTATGAATATAAAAATGAAAAAGTAAAAAATGAAAAAGTAAAACTATCCACAAATGATTGCGCAAATGCAGCATGTCATTATGGAAGTTCAATATATAAAAACTTATTGCAAAAATTAACCATTGAAAAAGAAGCCACTGACCATATGCAATGAGATTATTACACCATATAGCACTGTCAAATTACAAATTATAAAACATAGTCCTAACAAATAAAGCATTATTAACTGTACAAATTATTCAAAATGCAAGATGACCATACTAGTAGGACACAAACAAAAACAATGCAAACGGCCAAATTAATATGTTATTTCAATAGCAACATTACAAAAGTTATTAATGCAGCAACGTACAATTATTTTGAAATACAAGAAATACATCAAATTTTGCGCATAAGCAGCAATAAAATAATGTATTTAATAATTATGAAAAATATATAAATTTTGCCAAAATTTGGGCTGTAATTAGATGATTATCTAATTGGGCTGCAAGAGAACGATATTCTTATGAATATAAAAATGAAAAAGTAAAAAATGAAAAAGTAAAACTATCCACAAATGATTGCGCAAATGCAGCATGTCATTATGGAAGTTCAATATATAAAAACTTATTGCAAAAATTAACCATTGAAAAAGAAGCCACTGACCATATGCAATGAGATTATTACACCATATAGCACTGTCAAATTACAAATTATAAAACATAGTCCTAACAAATAAAGTATTATTAACTATACAAATTATTCAAAATGCAAGATGACCATACTAGTAGGACACAAACAAAAACAATTCAAACGGCCAAATTAATATGTTATTGCAATAGCAACATTACAAAAGTTATTAATGCAGCAACGTACAAGTATTTTGAAATAGAAGAAATACATCAAATTTTGCGCATAAGCAGCAATAAAATAATGTATTTAATAATTATGAAAAATATATAAATTTTGCCAAAATTTGGGCTGTAATTAGATGATTATCTAATTGGGCTGCAAGAGAATGATATTCTTATGAATATAAAAATGAAAAAGTAAAACTAACCACAAATGATTGCGCAAATGCAGCATGTCATTATGGAAGTTCAATATATAAAAACTTATTGCAAAAATTAACCATTGAAAAAGAAGCCACTGACCATATGCAATGAGATTATTACACCATATAGCACTGTCAAATTACAAAATATAAAACATAGTCCTAACAAATAAAGTATTATTAACTATACAAATTATTCAAAATGCAAGATGACCATACTAGTAGGACACAAACAAAAACAATACAAACGGCCAAATTAATATGTTATTTCAATAGCAACATTACAAAAAGTTATTAATGCAGCAACGTACAATTATTTTGAAATACAAGAAATACATCAAATTTTGCGCATAAGCAGCAATAAAATAATGTATTTAATAATTATGAAAAATATATAAATTTTGCCAAAATTTAGGCTGTAATTAGATAATTATCTAATTGGGCTGCAAGAGAACGATATTCTTATGAATATAAAATATAAAAAGTAAAAAATTAAAAAGTAAAACTATCCACAAATGATTGCGCAAATGCAGCATGTCATTATGGAAGTTCAATATATAAAAACTTATCGCAAAAATTAACCATTGAAAAAGAAGCCACTGACCATATGCAATGAGATTATTACACCATATAGCACTGTCAAATTACAAATTATAAAACATAGTCCTAACAAATAAAGTATTATTAACTATACAAATTATTTAAAATGCAAGATCACCAGACTAGTAGGACACAAACAAAAACAATGCAAACGGCCAAATTAATATGTTATTTCAATAGCAACATTACAAAAAGTTATTAATGCAGCAACGTACAATTATTTTGAAATACAAGAAATACATCAAATTTTGCGCATAAGCAGCAATAAAATAATGTATTTAATAATTATGAAAAATATATAAATTTTGCCAAAATTTGGGCTGTAATTAGATGATTATCTAATTGGGCTGCAAGAGAACGATATTCTTATGAATATAAAAATTAAAAATTAAAAAATTAAAATATATACACACATATATCTACATGTACATATATACACATATATATATATATTTATATATGTACTTGTATTATGGTGCCCGGCTATCCGAAAAGTACCGTTTCTTTTATAACAGTTGTAACATTTTATTTTATTTTTATATTTTCAGAATTAGTTTTAATGGTAGTTTCAAATGAAAAAAAAATGCAATTGAAATCTCTGTTTTAACGATTTAATGGAATGTTTTTAACAATAATGTTAAACTAATTAGCGAAAAATACTGTGAAAAGTTAAATTAATACTACTGGAGATCTATAATTTATTTAAATATTATATTCATTTAAAGTAAACAAAATTTCTATTGTGTATGAATTTTTTGTTTGTTTTATTTTATATATCTCTTTGTTCTAAAAAAATGAAAGAGTAACTAACGCTGCTGTTGCCGTAATTGAATTTATTGTGACCGGATCTCTTTCTCAGCTTACATAATAATAATAAAAAAAAAAAACTATTGACTATAAAAACATGAAAAATAGTAGTTTCATAGAGAAATGTGTGATAAACACTATGTAGCAATCCGTTTTTAAGCTTAGGAATTATTTAATGTGCCATTTAATGTTGAAATAGGTCAAGATTCAAAAGATAGTTACATAAGCTTTATAGAATCAAAAACTAATGCATAGCAAATAAACCATGTTTTGTAGGAATATACACTTGATTAGATTGTGATGTGCAATCATTCCAGTTTAATCATTTTTTAATAATCGTCTAATTTTTAGAGATTTTTTTTTCAGTTTTTTTTTTAAAATTATTATTTGAATGGAGATTTATTTCATATTTAAAAAAAAAAAAAAAAATACATTTTACACCTACTGTTGCCGATTTTTAAAAAGCTCAAATAATAATATTTCCAAACACTTTTCAATTGAAAAATATATTTTCACATAAATATTAAAAGAGAAGGAAAACTTTAAATTACTTAAACTAACACGTGGGATAATCATGTCATATTTAAAACAATATATTTAAAGCATCATATTTAAAAATATTTTCTTATAGATCATTTTCAACTGACGTCACACCCTAGCAACTAGATTTGTTTTTTGTTTGCCCATCAAAAATGGTGGATTATGATTGGTCAGCTCGTAATTCAGGCTACAAATCCACGATTATGATTGGTTGATAACTTTTGGTGGGCTGTTGATCACGTGGTTGAAACTGATCTATAGCGTATAAAAAGGTTTCTTATAGCCACTATTGTAACTAGGGGATCCATCCCGGACTTCTCGGGTTATAGAATATAGGTGAAAACCTTTTGTCATTATTATTGAAAATTCTTATAGATTTTCAATGGAATGTTAATTGAATGTGAATTTATATTATTTTAAGTGCAAGCGAATTTATTTTTCGTAATCGTCTCTGCATGCGATATAGATTTTTTAAAAAATCATGCTTGAAAATTATTTTAAAAACTATAAAAAAAATTAGTAAATTTATTTAATATTATTATTAATATTATGATATTTAATATATATTTTTTAGATTGCCCACTAACAAAATCAAAAATCATTTTTACATGAAAAATACGATTATGCATTAAATAAAGATTTGAAATTTATTAAAAACAATACTTTCATGGTATATAAGCCGAAAACGAGTGCTGAACAATTTATATTATTTTAAGTGCAAGCGAATTTATTTTTCGTAATCGTCTCTGCATGCGATATAGATTTTTTAAAAAATCATGCTTGAAAATTATTTTAAAAACTATAAAAAAAATTAGTAAATTGCGATATAGTTTTCAAACAACTGTTTTTGCTTAGTTTTTGTTTTGTTTTTGTTTTGGCCCCCAACGACTAGTTTTTTATTCAGTTAAAGTCTGTTCATTACAATAGTATGTGATTTTTAATGTTTCCTTGTAATTATATTGCATTTCTCATGTTTTGATTTTCCGAATTTATATTATTTGCAAAAAGTTTCATTATATATTTATTTTTCTCTTCATACTTTTATTTCTTTTTCTGTTTTTGAATTTGTGCATTTTACTCTTAATAAATAATTTAATATATATATACTAGGGGGCTCAGCCCCGACTCACTAACGCTCGCCAACCCACCGTGAATTGCGAAGCAATTCACATAAAGACCGTTACGCGGTCCCAAACAATTCTAGGCAGAATGAATACTACCATAAATCCTTTTAACATATGAAATTAACATTTTTTAATGTAAAAAAAGTAATTGAAAACTTCGTTGAAAACACAATTTAAAATGCATTTATATTGGTACTACCAATGGGCATAAATCATTTAAATACTATGAAAAAAGAATCCTGGAAAAACAATTAGTTTAAAACTTATTGCTCCTATAATATTTTACAACACGCTTAAATTCATTTAAAAAAAAAACACTACGTGATAGGAAGATAGTTTATATATATCATCAATCATTGTTTAAATTTCGTTGGACATTTTAATGTTCTAATTGATTAAAGATTTTTTCAAAATAATTTTTTTTACTTCATCAAGACTCCAACAGATGGCAGCAGGTGCAATCTAGACAGTTGATATTTTTATTTTCTCCGGTTTTCGTGTGAATGAAATTCGTAAATAAATTCTAAATAAGGGTTGTGAATTCATTTGGAATTAACGATAATACTCATAATTAAAATGAGGAATCATCTCAAACGCTTTGGATTACGTACATGTTATTTTATTTTTTAATAATTGCTAGTTTGAGTTTCACTGCTCTTACAATGGCCGCCATATTGGAGCTGGAAACTACGGTTGTTGCATTGCCACCTAGATAGCAAGCCCTTTTGCAGGAGACGTTAGCTCCTGTGACGTCACGCTAAGTACAGGGACCGATTTAGAAATTTGGGGGCCCTGGGCACAGATGCGTATGGGGGCCCCCTTCGCACTGATTCTTTGAATAAAAAAATATAATATCGAAAGCAGTACTTATTAAGATAACCACTATTGACTTTGATAATTTTTTTTAAATATTAATTAAAAAAATTAAATTTGATAGTCATTAATTTACTTTTAAATAATTATTTGATAATTATGAATTTTTAATTGAATTTTATAATAAACTGTGAGGTGCGGATTACCTTTCTCTATGCAAGTCCATATATCTGGAATGATAAAGTATACAACAACTAATAATAAATTTACTGCAGTACCAAGCTATAATTATTTAAAATATTAGCATATCCTATTATCAAACAACTTTTCTTTCAATTACAAGCTTTGTATGGAAAAAAAAAACTAAATTTACACAAGTAATTAGCAGAACCACACGACTTTGTCCATGTTAACCATGAGGGCCTTACATGTAAAATAAATAAAAATGAAATAATATGGCGATCCCAAAAATGGAGTTCTGTACATTACTGAACATAAATTGTTAAAAGACAATCAGCAAAAAATAAAGTTACTTTGACATATCATAGACAATCTCTGACAAACAGATTTTTCTATTTTAATTTTGTTTTTTGACAGTTAAAACTGTTTTGGCCAATAATTGAAAAATCTTTAGTAGCATTTAGGGGCCCCTGATAATCGGGGGCCCTGGGCCCGTGCCCCGAATGCCCTGCCGTAAATCAGGCACTGGCTAAGTAGGCAGAGGAAGGAGGAAGGCAGAATGTATTTCTCAGTAGTTGGTGAAAGGGACGGTGCCGTGGGAATGCCTCGCGAATTTCATTGCTGATTGAAAATATGGATATATGCATTTTTTACACTGAAATAGGCTTGAAAAGATTGGATTTTTTTTATCAACTGTTATAGTAAATACGGTAAGTGAAATTTCTTTTATGTTTTTATTACACAGTAATTTAATTTAGTTATATTTTTCTTTAAAATTGTACACGTGTATGATATTTTGATTGCACGTGGAAGAATATTTTTGCGTTATTTTTAAAACATGTGTGAAGACAATAATGTGAAAAGGATCAAATTTTTCGGTATTTTTTTTTAAATCTAGAACTTTTAATATTAGTTAGTGTTATAGTTGTTATTGAAAAATCATAGATTTATGCTTGCTATATTTTGATAAGAATAAGCTTATGTTATAACTATGCATAGCTAATTTCGTACTTCATAGTAACTAAATATGTAAAATAAGCTATAAAATGCGTGGTGGGAATTTAGAAATGATTATTATTTAAAATATAATTAAAGTAGATCTCTGTATGTTTAATGCATTTAAAATCATTTCATGTAGACTTTATTTTTCTTTTTTCCTTTTTCTTTTTGTACTCTGACAATTTCATAAAAATAATTATTAAAAATCATCATTTGTAACCAATTTTAATTTTTGGCAAAATTTAACTAAAAATTAATCAAAACTTTGTTTAGAAAACTTTAACTATACTAAAAATATACGTGCTAGTTATAATGAGTGATGATTTAATATATGTAATTGATTTATTGCTGCAAAAAATAACATTTATTTAACGCCAGATTAAAATGTATTTTTATTACTGCGTGTAAAATTTTTGTGAATAAATTTTACAATAAATGAATTTTCTTTTAACTTTAAAACAAAAAAAAACAGAAAAAGGATTTTTCTTTTCTCTTAAATATTCAGTAATTTATATTTTGATCAAGTAAACAGAAATGGCAAATCTAACCTAAAATTTGATTTCATGTAGAATTTTTTTTCCGTTTTTCTTTTTGTATTCTGAAAATTTTATAAATTAATTCTTGTGGTCCATTTCGTGAAAAGTAAAAGTTATTTTTGTGAAATGTAATATTTTTATTTTACTTTATTTATTTATTAATTTATTTCGTGAAAATTAAAATTATTTTTGTGAAATGTAATTTTTTATTTTACTTTATTTATTTATTTAGTGAAAAATAACATTTTGTAACGAAATATGAAATTCAGTTACTCAAATTCGAAGCAAGAATTTATTAGTAATAACTCCTTAAATCCTTCTACAAAAGTTTTCTTTTCCAGTGAATTTGCTTTGTTTGCAAATTAGACAATTTAAAACATAACAAAAACTTAGGAAGTAATTAATGTTATAATTAATTACTTCCTTTACTTACCTTACATTAATTAGGAAGTAATTAATGTAAGACTATGTTTTATGAAATGGAATTTTGTGAAGGAACTCATTTTATTATAAGGAATTTTGTGAAGGGGTCTATTTTATTAAGAAGAATTTTATGAAGGGTCCCATTTAGTAATTAAATTTTTAAATTGTAGGGTGGATTAATTTTAATAGTTTTCATTCGTATTTAGCTTGCAAATTATATATTAATCTTGATAAACAAAAATATTCATAATATTTTTTCCATAGGTATGTGAAAAGCATTTTAAAGATGAAGATATCGAAAGAGAAACGTCTGCATTTGATGAGAAGAAAGGAATTGATATCAAAGTTCCATTAAGTCGTCCAAAATAATAAAACATACATAATAACAAAAATAAGTTCCAAAAATCCGTTCCATTATTTATAGTTAAGATAATATTTAAACATATGTTTAAAAAAATTGTTGCATCTTCAATTCCCCCCCCCCCCCACCCTAAAAAAATGTTTTTCAGATTACTGAAAATTGGATTTTAAAATAAAGAATCTCGATTTTTTTTACAGATGCATTATTTATAGTAATTAAAGAATGTGATATCCTATGCAGCATAAAAATATATTTATTTAAGTTATTCCTGATATTGGTATTATTTATCAGTATTTCAATAAAGTATAGCTATCATAAAAAAATACATATGTGTACATAATAATAAAAATAGTTCAACAAATCAATTTCATATGTTATAGTTAAGATAATTTTTAAATATTTCTTTAAAAAAAATTCTGCATCTTCAACCCCTCCCCCAAGGAAGAAAAAAGAAAGAAACAAACAAAAAAATGTTTTTCAGATTACTGAAAATTGGATTTTACAATAAAGAATCTAGATTTTTTTTTTCAGATGCATTATTTATATTAATTAAAGAATGTGATATCCTATGCAGCATAAAAATATCTTTATTTAAAAGGTATTCCTGATATTGGTATTATTTTTCTGGATTTCAGTAAAATATAGCAATCATAAAAAATTATGATAAATGAATTTCCTATTAAAATTATTCAGCCATGAAATTATCACCACGATATAAAATGTGTACATAATAAGAAAAATAGTATACCAAATCAATTTCATATTTTATAGTTAAGATAATATTTAAATATCTTTAATAAAATTACTGAATCTTCAATCTTCTTTAACCCCCCCCCCCCCCCCCGAAAAAAATCAGATTACTAAAAATTGGATTTTAAAATAAAGAATCCAATTTTTTTTCAGATGCATTATTTATATTAATTAAAGAATGTGATATTCTATGCAACATAAAAATTTATTTTTTAAAAGGTATTCCTCATATTGGTATTATTTTTCAGGATTTTAATAAAGTACAGCAATCATAAAAAATTATGATAAATAAGTTTTCTGTTACTTAACCAATGCGATATACGAAATGTTCGCCTCTTACTGTTGACGTCACCAACCAGTCAGAAGGCTTTCTAGTCTAGGTGACAATGGTTGTTGCCAAACGATAACCTAGAAATTCAGCCTTATTTCCGCGCCACGTAAGATATATATATATAGATTAAAAGCTCATACAGTTCCTTTCTTTTCTTGATATGCTATTCCTTTAATTGACAAAAACTTTTTAAACACGTGTGAAAGTATTTTTTAATGATACGCTTTAAGGATTTTGACATTACTTTTAATTTCAAACGAACAAAAATTAGATTTGTATGTTCACAAAATTCCATATAAATAATAATAAAAAAAATCACTTTAAATATAATGTTGACCTAATTTACACTTGTCAGTTCTTTTTGACAATAGTCAGTGCATCCTTTACCAGCATTTGGAGAAAATCTCTTCAGAATAGTTGGTTGTAAAAAGAAATTAAGTATTAATCTCTTAACATACAAATGACACTATTAAATGAAGTTTAAGATTTTCTGACGCAATAAATGGCATAATAATTAATTAATAATTATGTTTTGGCATTTTTTTTCCTTTTTTGGGAAATATTTTGTGAATGTGAAATATAATTAAAAAACTGACACAAAAGTTATGAATGTGTAATACCTTATTAAAGTTTACATTATTAAGATTTCTTTATTGGTATTTAATATTAAAGAGGATCATACCTTTTGAAACCTTTCCACCGCCAGTGACATGTGATGTGATTTCGAGTTCTCATAATTTTTTAAATACTTTTTGAAATTACACAAACCTCTGTATAATATTTCAGTATTTATAAAATGTAAACATAAACGCTTCTAATATAATATGATAAAAATACAGTTTGAGTATACGCTGCCAAGGGCAGCGAGTACTCACACCAGAGGTTCGTTTGGAAAATTTTTCCTTTAGAAATATATAATCATACAAGTTCCAGGTTCGTTTGTAAAAACAGATCGGAATGTGCGTAGCACGTCCGCGTGCTAATATGTCCACGTACCCGTATCATGGTGTGCATAGCACCCACGATACAAGGTTCGTTCTGGAAAAGTTCGTTTTTAAAGATTTTAATTTAAAAATTTATATTCATACATAATCGGATTAAAGATATAAAATCATACAAATTTGAGGTTTATTTAATGTTATTATCACGGGCCCGTGCAAAGCGGGTTGGCTAGTCTATAATAATAAATATATGTTTATATGTTTAAGTCTATAATAATAAAGTTTGTGTATGTGAGCGAAAATCTCATAAGTGTGATTTCTCAGTCCCCAGTATACTTCTCGGCATTTCTTTACAATATAGGGTAAAACCACCAGTGATGACGCGGTTAAGACGTAGTTTCGGATTTTAGCTATAATTCCTACACCGCGCGCATTTTTGTCATGGCGTTGATCAAAATATAATAAGAAAAGATGGAAGAACATTTTAGAGTCAAGACTTTTAGAAACTAAGAATTTTTGTAAAAAATGTGTGCAACGATTATGAGTAGTTTAAAGCTATTTTTCAAAGACAAATAAAATACATAAAAATATCGATAACTTTTTTATTGGATATATATTAATAAATGAAATGTAGAAACTATAGTTTAGCACATTTCTTATCATTTTTAACACTTTCCAACCAAGTTGAAAAGTGTTTATGACTTCGGTTTGTCTGGCGTCTGTCCGTGCTCTAACTCGCGTAAATATATACGGATTGCTCTAAAATATTTGTATGTTATTGTCGTTTACTATAGCATGTTACCTATTTCAACTGAAGTGCGTAGCACTTATAGTTTTTTTACAGGGACAGTCAAAAGTATTTCGTTACATTACAGTCAATGGGAAATAATCGTTTCAAGTGCATTTTGATGATGCTACATCATTTAAAACATGATAAAATTATATATATATATAATAGCGGTAAGTGTATAACACTTCCGGAGTGAACTCATCCGGATCCCGATAATCGTTCGTTAAAATCAGCTATTTTATTTTAATTTTCAGAGATTTAATTTTTTCAATAAATCTGCATAAGATTAACCTGTTTAGAAAAATTGTGAAAAAGAAAATAAAACTTGAGTGAGGAACTACATCGAAATATGCATGTTTTTCGATATATCTTGCGTTGAAAATCGTATCACCCAGCAATCAGCGATGGTAAACAATATGCGATTCATTCCTTTGAGATTCATTAAAATATAGACCATGGATGCAATCATTTTGCTCAATGGCAGTATAATACATACAAAATTAAAATCACTTTTGCAATTATTTCACGATTTCAAAAACATTGTTTAATTTATGAATGTTTTCGATTAATTACTTTGAGATTCATTAAAACACTAGTATATAATCCCGTCAAAAATGACGGATTATTGATCTCCGTTTCATTTTCATAATTACTTCATACAAACAAACAGGAGGAAGATTTTATTATTGAAAGATTTGTATTGTAGAAAAGTACATTTTAAAAATGACAAACCTTGTGCGAAAGTTTTTGTAAAAAAGTGTTATCAATGAGTTTCTAAACAGCTTGATTCACCACATAACTCATTGTTTGATTACATAAGCAAAATTAAATGCAAATTACGCGGTACTATGTATTCCTCATATCTTAATTACGTATATAAATAATCATTTTATTTATGATGGAAGCAAAATTTTAAAATCCGCCGAAAGATGGCGTCAATATACTGGATTGATCACTTCAAAGCCTCACTACGACAGAAATTACCGCTCTTTCTGAAAAAGAAAAAAAAAATTTACAGAAATGTTGTTATACATGTTTTATATGAAATAGCTTTTGAAGGTTTTAAACTAAATTAAAATATTTAAAAGCTTTAATATTTCTTTGATTAGTTTATACTGTAACTTTCATGGAATAAATGAGACGATATTTTGGCTTGACTGATGTTGTTTGCAGATATTTGTATCCTTAAATTTTCTTTAGAAGTTTAAACCTACATCAAAAAAATATTAGTTATTGCTAAAAAATATTAAGAGTGCAGTGTGAAATCCTCGCAAGTGTCTACTGGTATATATTATTTCTGTTGTCAACATCTCTTTTTCTACACTTTTACAAAACGCACAACAATAAATGATGTACCATTCCAAAGTTTTTTGAACTGACTTCTGACAAAGTATACTTACATTTCGTTAAAATATCTTTTTTGATTATAAATTGCAGTTAATTAAAAATTAAATCTGCATTGTTTTCCAAAATGAAATGAAAGGTTTTACTCAAATCAATGTGGGCACAAAAATAAAATACAGCAGTATATCCCGCTCAACAATTATTAAAGAAAAAAAAAGAATTAGAACAAAAAAGATAAAGTGGACGTCTTTGCACGGGTTTATTAGGTGCGTTCATAATTATATAAATATGTAGCACCTATAGTCGTCGTCTGGTTCGTCCATCTGTTCACATATAACAGCGCAAAAACTACCCAATTGAATGGTTTGAAATTTAATATAGTACATAATAGTTACAGAATTTTGTGGAGTTATTTAAAATTTTATTAAAATTTTCAAAATCCACCGGCAGATGGCACCACTATACTGAATAGATCACCTCAAATCCTCGCTACGAAAGAAATCACCGCTATTTCTGAAAAAATGTGTTTACAGAAACGTTGATATTCATGTTTTATATGAAATAGTTTTTGAAGGTTTAAAAAAAAATTAAAAGATTTAAAAGATTTAATAAGCTTTTACAAATATTTTAACAGCAGAATCGGATTTGAAGCTTTCAAAGAGTCGTTCATTTGTGAATCATTTGAATTTGTGATGCTGAATGGCAACAATGTTCGTTTGTTTATAGTTGGGATTCCGATTTTTAATCTGGATTTTTAATTAAGAACTTAAAACATTATAATAGTATATGATATACATGTTTTATAGAAAAATATGCTGAACAGACATGATTTCAAGTAAAGAATATTATCATTTAGCTATGATATGTTACACAGGTTTTTCATTAAGCCTAACATGGCGTTTAACTATGGTCGATTCGCAAACCAGAGTGGTCGTACCCGGAACCGTTACAGACACTTTCTTGCCTTTGAATTTTATTATAAGTAAGATTATAGACCATGGAGCTCATTCGCAATATAGCGATCTGAACGAACTCCATGCATTAAAATTTCTTTAAAAATGCCAATTTAAGGCAACCGAAGGTGTGTATCAAATGCAATATTGTTAGAAATTTTATATTCGGGCTGTTTTAAAATTTTGTTCACAGCCGTGACTGACTCTTAAGAATGAGTCCATTGTTATTCCTAAAAAATATATTCTTTCAAGTGGCATCACGAGTGAATGTTTATTGTTTACTGTTTAGATTTGATTTTTCAATCTTATAACGTGTGTTCTTTTTCACTATTAGCTAACAAATTTATTAGGAATTGAAGTCTTACAATTTATTTTGATTTATAAGAAATCGAAGTTTATAGATTTTTTTTATGTGGGCTAAGATATTGCAACCGTAATTCTTTCACAAATGTAAAAAAAACATTATTAGTACTAATTTGCATGTTTTTTGCGAAATGGTTATTCAAATTTTGTGAGTGAAGTTCATTTGAATATTCTATGTCATTATTTTACCAATTTAATTCATATTTTCTTGCAAATTAAGTTTGAATGAAAAATTGGCCCGTTGGCACGATTACCCCCCCCCCCCTCCACCAATTTGGCGAAAACTTTGTTTTTGAATTATAGTTACAAATAGCATGAAATAATAGCACGTGATTTTTTTATTTCAACATAAAAATAAAGTAACGTAATAAATGAAATAGCTTCTATTATTTTAAAAAAGGAAAGAAAAATAAATAAATGATAGTTTGATATAAATAAATAGTGATATACATAATAAAAATAATTTATAGAATTAAAATAAAAAATAAAAGTAAATAAACAACAATTTATTTTTTTCGCCAAATTGGCGGGGGAAAAAATCGCGCCAACGTGGTGCGTATATGACATCTGTGGCCTATTTTACCTCACCTGACCCTATTTGTCAGATAAGATAAAATTTATTACTTCATAATTCTTTTTATAATGTAATGCTATATCATTCTTTTAAAAATTCAAACATGTCATTCTGACGGGCTTTCTTCTACTTGATATATAATGATGAAGCGCATTAAAACATGCTTTTTGTAGAATATTGGGTGAAAAGCTTTTATTATTCATTTACAGGGTCAAACAAAAGAATTCTTTTACGCATTGTTCCATGGGGGGGAAATCGTTTGAAGTGTAATTTAGTGAAATTTGTAACTATTTCAAACATAATGAAAATTATATGCATTACTGAGGTGCACTACAAATTGCTCTCTTGAAAGTGTGGTGTGCATTTATTTGTTTACAGGGATACACAAAAGATATCGGTTACAGTACATGTGCGATATTTACCGTCTATGTGTGATAAGTGCGTTTTCAACTTTGGTTTGCATTTTTAAGTTTAAGTAAATTTTTCATAGTACGTGTGTGTTTATAAACTCGGTTGTTCATATACCGGGCTACACAAGGGAATCCGTAAGTATTACAGACTATGGGAATGAATTGCTTAAGGGTAGTTTTTAATTGTATTACGCATTTTCCTCCTGAACTATATTTAGTAGACTAATAGAAGTTTGTGCAATATAAATAAATTCATATACAGGACTACGCAAAGAAAAAGATACATTGTCGTTTACGGTGGGTAATTGCTGCGAGTGAGTTTTAAGTTGCCTTTTAGCTTAATATTTGGTGTGTACAAAAGTCTTCAGATAATATACAGGGCTGTAGAAAAGATTTCGAGTGCATTTCCATCGATTGGCGAAAATTGCTAAATGTGAATATTCTAATTGAACTAAATTTTATCATGCTATATATCCACATCTATTGATCATATACAAGGCTGCACAAAATAATTCGACTACTGTCTTGACACTGGAAGGCAATTTCGAAAATTGTATTTTTCAATGTGTTATATGTTTTCTAAACTGTTTACTTACATATCTTCTTTCACCTTATTTAACTGTGAAGTTTCGTTACAGTTTTCTGTCTGTGTTGGAAAGTGTTTCATAATCTATGCTTGACACATGATTGTTTGTTCTTGTTAATATATATTGAGGGTGATTTTTTTGCCCGTCTCTTATTGCCCTATTTTCCCGTTCTCATTATATTCATAACTATAAAATGCAATCATGAGAAAAAAAAAAGTAAAATTTCCTGATTTACGGAAAATATTTCGACAATTTTGATAATGATATAATGCTAGACATATTTCAAATCGAATAAATCTGTGTATATTTATAAAAGCTTTTTTCTATTCGTGTAATACACATAGTAAAATAATTACCGATTATTTTAACATTAGCACTTATATACTTGTATTTGTAAAATTTTAAACAACACCATGAATGACTCATCAGAATTGAATGAAATTTATTCCAGAAACGACTTCTATCGGGACAAATAAATGATTAAATTTACAAAGTAAAAAAAACAATATTACATGTTGGAAATCAGCATTTACTGCTGCCACTACGCGTTGCAATAAGTTCTTCTATACTATGTGGTATCGAATCTAACAGATTTTGAATCTGTACCTGAGTAAGATTATTCCAGATTGCTTCTATCCGAACCCAAAGTTCATCTGTATCAGTTACAGGAGGGCATCACGAGCGAGACGCAGAGTAACAAAATCCCAGACATGATCAAAATGCAACATATCTCGCGAATAGGCAGGCCGAGGAAGAAGCTGTATCTGTTGTGCTGAAAATAAAGTTTGACCATTCTTAGCTATATGTGGACGAGCATGGTACTTTTGAGGCATCGGGCTCCAGAACATCTTTGATGTACCGGTTTCTGTTGAGATTAGCCATAATTCTTAGCTGCTGAGATTGTCCATGACACCCAATATTGACTACTGAGCTCCATAATAGAACAGAGAGCTAACTCACCGGTTCACTTTCTGCCGCGACCACATCACGCTTTCAATGCGCGCAAGTAATGAATCCTGCACTTTTCTTTAGATTACAGGCATTTTTTCAAACTTTTCCGCATTCACTTTTGGTTATTTCTATACCTTTTCATATTTTATGAGCAATATTTAACAAATTTTTATTGTATTTTTATTTTTTGTCTGAGTTTACATAAAACTTTATTTATAAATAATATCAAATTAAATTTTGTAATGAAATTAAATAAAATCAATAGATTTTTCAATAAAAAATATATACGTATAAGTGGAAATTGTAGCAACTTCGTCATATTTTTAAGAGAAAATCCAATTTGAAAATATCTATCCCATACTATTATATGGAAGGAAATCTGTGTTTTGCCAAAAAATTTCCTCCGAAATTCCATAGCGTTGTCTTCATGTGCGGAGACCGCAGGATTTAATGTAACAGAATAGGGAGTTAGCTCTCCGTGCTATTGTGGAGCTCAGAAATAACGCCTCAAACCATCACGCTTGGAGTTCGTCCAGTATCACGTTGGATGATACATTCCATGAGGTGGCGTTCACCAGTTCAGCATGTAACGTGGATGCGGTCATCTTTGTTCCCAAAATTAAGGCGGGATTCATCAGAAAATAAGAGTTCTTGCTAACAGGCACGTTGATGTCCATATCGACAAGTCCATTGTAGCCTCAGGCGCCGATGGCTTTGCGTGAGGGGAATCCTGTACAAAGAAACTATTGCATGCAGTTTGCGGTGCAGCAGATGCTGACGAATTGTTGGTACAGACAATGACACACCTTTAGCAGTGCTCCAACGTTCTGTTATCTGTCTAGATAAAGTTGTATGGTCTGTTACTTCCATGCGGATGAGGTGTCTATCATTCTATGCAGACGTAATAGTTCATAATCTACTGCCGGTTTTCCGATCGTCCGGTTCGCTTGTGTCCACTACTTCCATACTCACATTGCTGTCGTGGAACTGTGATCCATACGATTGCACAATAAGAAAAATATGAAGGCGGATTCAATAAATGGCATAGTCATAAATGACGTCACTTGAAGCCTTTCCACCGTCCCCTGAATACTATGCCTGCGCACTAACACAAAAATGGCGGCTGTCGTAGGCTGATTTTTTTCAGTGTTTGTATGGTCCCCTGAATTTGAATACTAATAATTTCTAAAAGTATTCTCCGATTTTTTAGATGAAATATCTCAAAGAATACTTTTACAAAATACTGGTGTCTAAATTCAGAGGACCGTACAAACACTTAAAAAAATCCGCCTACGGAAGCCGCCATTTTTGTGTCTTCGCATAAGACCTAGTATTCAAGGGGCGGTGGCCGTTCCTACCCCCTTACTGCGTCCGCCTTATTTAGCCGTGTCTTACACTGGACACTGGCATTGCCACCTAGATCTACTCTAGGTGGCAATGACACTGGGGCCTACTGATTTTATTGCTATCAGTCAAATTCAAAAATGGCGGGCGCATGACAGGGGGAAAGAACTTGTTTTTCGGCTTCAAAGCTTTCCAAAGTGGGAGACTCCTCTTTTTTCATAGCTCAATGGAAAAAAATCCTTCGCGTAGGCCGTCATTCATCCCCGTTCAAACTTAGTAGCTTGCTCATATAGCGCCCCCTGTCGTCGCCGAGGTATAGGGACTTCTGATAAAACGCTTACCACGGGCAGACAACCATATACTATTTTCAACGTCTCGCTAAAGCTCTCTATTTATACGGCTAAATCAGTAGTTCTGAGGGCGCTGCTCAGCCCATGCTTACACAAGGGCTTTAAATTCTAATCATTTGAATACAACACCGGAATTTACATTTGCTGTCAGTTTCAACTCACTGGCATGATTCGATTTCTTCATGGTGTTGCAATTTTTACAAACAGGAGTTTATTAAAATAAGCATTAATGTTGAATTCCGTTTTACCAGATTAGGAAACTTTTTTATTCAAAATAGTCATCACTTTTCCCAACCAGTAATTTTCGCTTTATTTAACCACAGAATGTATGTCATTCATTAAATAAAGTGAAGATCAGTATTCTTAAATAGTGGTAGACATTTTAAATAGATTTTGAATAAAAAAATTCCCCAATCTGCCAACACTGTTTGACCTGTTCAGAATGATCTTGGGCATTTAAAATTATGGTTAATTTATGAATTACGTTTTTTCTCAAAAATAAATTACATATAACTTAAAATATGCAATCTGCACGTGAAAAATTTACAGATAAACGTCTCGAAAGAGTTAAAATTTCGACTCACAAAAGGGAATCAAGATATAGAAAATTAGAGTTACAGAAAAAAAAATTAAACATATTTCTCTCCCAGGGAATGCCACATTCCTTTGAGATATCAAAAATTCAATTTACAGACCTTCATTTTAGAGAAGTTCAATAGTGTTTTTATATTCTGGCTTACATTATAAAACTATAAAATGGAAAAGGAAAATTTGAATGTCCCACTGTCCCCAAGACGCAAAATTTTACATTCCTTTATTTCATTCATTTTGAAATGATTTTTCTTCATGTGTGTACTTATGGAAATATAACTTTACGAATGGAAAGATTCGACAGAAATTGAAATTTACTTTTTGAAAAGTTTGTTTTATCGAATTTAATTTTTAATTGCTTTATTTAAAGTAGATAAAAGATTTATTCATAAATTATCTACTTAATCCATACAAATTATCAAAATATATTTTCATGATTTAAAGGAAAAAATCATCTTAAATCAATTTATGATACCCTAACTCATTATCTGTGTCGCCCAAACCTATTTTGAGCAGCTCTAACGTGCAATACGTGTGCTTTTGCATGTTTTCTTCGTATGAGCTAAACACGTTTTTAGCGCCAAAAAAAATACCGAAAATCCCTAAAATACAAGATATAGCAATGGGTAAGCTTTGGTCATAGAAAAATGGATTTTTTTAATTGTTTTACTTGTCAGAGCAAGGAAAAGTTTTTCTAAATATAGCTTAGGCAACTAAAGGACATCACGGTATAAAAATTAAAAATCATGTAAAAAATTTAAATTTCGTAATTTAAAAAAAAATAACTATTTTGTCGTGAAGGGATTTTCATATGATCAAGAACAACATTTGAAATATTTTTGCAATTGGGACTATACTTCTAAAACTAACGGTTTAGGAATTAGCTATTGGTCAACGATAAGAAGACATTCTTAATAATTAATTGTTTTCTAATTATTCAAGTATTCTTATAATACTTGAGAGGGGGGGGGAGGCTGTGGTAGAGTTAAGAGATTAAATCAAAGAAAAGATGATGATAAGCTGGTAATGAACCACTATCAATAATCTACTAAATTTAAAGTAAAACTAAAAAAAAAAAAAAATTGTTTTTAAAAATAAGCATGAATTAAGATATCTGAGAATTTTATGCATTAGGAAAATTATTGCGCAATTACAGAAGGAAGCTTTCTAGTGAAAAAGATGAGCCCATACTCCGTTTTATAATTAACGGCCGAGTTTTTGATACTGAAAAGAGCGAACTGTGGAGCTATTGATTTTATGGTTCAGCTACATTCTTGAAGTTTATGGTGTTGGACAATGAAACTCTTTTTTCTTTTAAGATGCTAAAATTACCTTCATTTTTGTAAAAAAAATCAGTTTACAACGAAAAAAAAAAAAGTTAAACATAAATAGCTATACCGCATAAATAAGAAACTAATCGTCTAATTTGAGAAAAAAAGATTGATATTTGTGATAAAAAAAAAAAAAAAGAATTTGACGTTTAATACATTAAAATATTTTATCTTATTCTCCCATGGGAAAAAATTAAATTTTAGCTAAGAACAGAGTATCTATAGTTTTCTAATTTTTCTTTTCTGTGAAAACTAAAAGGAAAAAAAAATCTTACTTTAGCTAAATTATTAGGAGAAAGAAATGCACAACAAAATATTTAAAATATATAGTATGCCTTGAGGAAATCAAGTTATTATTTTTACATTGGCTTTATTTCAGAATTCATCATTAAGCATTCTAAAATCAACATGGGTATTTGAGGTAAGTTTGGACAATCCATTTATTTTATCAATTATTTTTTTTTGCACTGAGAGATTAATATAGTCACTAAGCTATTGCGTAAGTTCCTAATGGTCTAATTAGTTCCCTTGCCGACTCATAAAATGCAGCATTCAAGCAAAGAAAATAAATGATTAATTGCTTTGAAATTAATAATATTAATTAGTATTATTTGAAATGGAAATAAAATAAATTATTTTTGTCGAAAGGTTAATTTCATTGTGGATAGATAAATAATTTGTGCTTTTTTTCAGAGCTTATTTCTCTAGTTTTGAGTTTAAAAAGTAAATCTTTTAAGGGTAGATTTGTGTTGACAATTTCTTAGAAAATAACTTCTCATCCACGGAATATTAAAATGAAAAATAAAAAAATACAACCATTAACTTTTTAATTTTCATTATTACTTATCTCATTTCATTCAACTTTAATAAAAATTATTCTAATTTCATTAAGCCCAACGTGATTAAAAAAAGACAACTAAATAAACATACTAAGAAAGAGAACAACAACAACAGACAGAGGAAGTTTTGAATTGTTTAGTTGCAAACTAAATATATTATTATTAGATACTGACAATATTAGTCGGAATTCTTTCTGTATGAATAAATATTATTTAGTTTATATTAAGTTTCTATGCAATAAAAAAATAATTAAAAGTCTTGGTAAATATATTAAGGTTAAAATAAGAAAGAGAAATAAAAATAAGTGCGCCACACACACAAATCAAGGTTTAGGAGAAAACTTTCATATAAGATCAACTAACGCAGTATTAAGCTTGTATGCACATGTGCAATATATGGAATCTACCGTCGTTACTTGAAAAACAAATGGAATAGCGGCCTCTTCCAGACTGCCGGAAAGGCAGCCCGATCATGGAAGATCATTGAAAAAAAATTAAATTAATTTCCTTCAAAGAAAAGGCATCGGCGTGCTTGAGAGGGCTGGGGCGTTTAATGCATTGGACGCCCGAGCTTCGAGCTTATTCATCCCTCGCTCTGCTGGATCTGAAGTTGTATTAAGTAAATTTTTGATTTGACGAGTGAAATTTTCATTATTTTAGTATATGTATATGTATAAGTATTGCATTAAATTGTATTTAATTTAGTAATTACATCTGTAGTTATCTGTATAAGCAATACCTTCATGTTTTAAAAACATATTTGTTTACTTATAATAAGAAAGAAAATATATACAAAAAATATATATATGAAATTTTCACACAACCCTTAGGATGAAATTTTGCGGTTGTTTGAAATGTATAAATCCGCATTTCCGAAGGGTTATTAAAAAAAATTGTATTATTTTTCGATAAAAAGTTTTAAAATTGCTTTATATTCAAAAACAAGTATGAGAATATCCAAACAGCTGAAAAAAAGAAATATTTTCAATTGCTTCCTACCATCCTCAATGTCTGAAATTTCCCCTCCCCTTTATTAGGGGACAAAGGGTGAACGTGAAGTGACACTTTCGTAGGTGAATTTAGAGAGTATCTATTTATTCATTTTAATTACAAAGACAAACTGAACAGAATTTTAATTAATATTTTTAAAGATTTTAGAATTTGTATGCGAGGGGGAGAGAGGTTAGGAAGGAGTAATTTTAATGGAAGGGAAAAAATCAGATGGTTGTTTTTTATCTATTTATTGCAACTACAGAGTAAAAAACAGACCATTTTTTAAATACAAACTTAGGTATAGATTATTAAAAACATCATTTATCAAACAATTATTAAAAATAAATGCCGGGGGAGGAGCGGAAATTTTGGAGGTGGAGGCTGAATTTACATGTTTTATTGTTAATTATAGCTACGCAATAACAAACAAAACAAATTTTGCTTGTAAAAATTAAAAAACTTTTAGGGATTTTAGACTTTGTATGCCGGGTGGGGGGGAGGGGAAACGTACATTTCAAAGATAGGGGAAATTTAAAGAAATGATTAATTATTTAATGTTACAAAAAAGTAACAAGGGCAGAATCTTTTTTAAATTGGAATTTCGAAGGCATTGTGCATTGTGTGATATAGAGGCAGAAGAGTGGGGGAATCGAAATTTTTTGAAATAATCTTATTAATGAATTGGATGATGATTTATTATTAATTCATTCTAAATACAAATGTCGAAAACTTTAAAAAAAAATAAAAGATTTAAGATTTTCTATGCTAGAGGGGCAAATGGAAGAAGGACATATTTCACATGTGTGTGTGTGGGGGGATATATCTGATTCAATATTCATGTATTTTATTGATTATTTATATCCTTTATTGTGTCCTTTATCTGCAGTAACAGCAAAAAGAGAAAAAAATAAACTGTTTTAATGATTTTAAACTATATATTTTGAGGGAGAGGAGGGGGAGGAATGCATATTTACGGTGGCGACGGAATTAGATGATTAAAAGAAAGTTATAATTTAATAAAAACTCATCCCCTTTTTTCCACCCCCTCCCCAATCACATTTAATTTAAATTCACAATGTAATATCATTTAGAACATTGTAAAATCAAAATTGAATCATATACAACCACTAGGAAATCCAGAAATGATTTTTGCCACATAATCGCCATTTGGGACCACAGTGCGGCGCTGCGGTCGGTATTCCGCGCATGCGCTCTGTTTACTGACATCTGTTGTCAAGCCATAGGCGCCATTACGGAAACATTCGACTATGTTAACGTTCGTTTTTGAGTATTTAACCCTGTAAGTTTTTGCCCGTATTTTTCCGTTTTCCAAAAACAACTTAAATCGGCTGTAGAAAAATAATATTTTCAATATAATTGTATTTTAAGATATATATAAAATAAAGAGATATCAAGTGTATTTTAGAAACAAACAAGGAAATAAAATTTAAATTAATATTAGTTTTATGAACATTTTTATGAAAATGCAGGAAAGCACTCAGACGCTCAGAGGGCTAAAATGGCTCCACCGATTGAGAATCTCGCCGCTTGTGAAATGCGATCGGTGATTCGTTTTCTTAGTGCTAAAGACTTGAAAGCGGTTGAAATTCCTTGTCAGTTTAGTGAAGTTTACGGACAACACAGTATAACCAGTGGAAGGGTACGGAAATATGTTAGAGCTTTTAAAGATGGCCGCACGAATGTTCGTGATGAGGAACGAAGTGGGCGAGTTTCTGTCATTACTGAAGATTTGGTCCAGAAAGTTGACGAACGAGTAAAAAAGGACAGACGCTTTACGATTTCGTCATTATCTGATGAATTTCCTCGGGTTTCACGCTGTGTTCTGTATGAAATTGTGAGGGAACGAAGGCAGACTTCTATGAAGAGGGATTTCAAAAACTTGTACGATACGACAAGTGTCTTAATATTGGCAGAAATTATGTGGAAAAATAGATTGAGGTACAGGCTTTCATATAAAAATAAAATTGATAAGAAAATTATACTTGTTTCTTTTTTATTTCAAAACGGTATTTACTTTAAAAATACCTCTCGTATCTGTAATGTAGAAAATTAATTAAATTAAATTTTAAGTATTACTTCGGGATGTGTAAGCACATCAGAGGAACATTTCCTATTTTTTTCAAAATTTTTCGAGTATGCGCTTATGGAGACCTTTCTTGTAAGAAATTAAAAAAATGTTGAGAGCTTTTTACTCATATAAATCAATCTGTTCTCACAGTTATATAGCAAGAACTTTACTAGCTATTAGAGAACTTCGCAGCTTTCGAAACACCAATTTTCTCACTTGTTCACTTGATGTAAACTGAATTGAATATATCTTTAAAACAACGTCCTGAACGCTGTTTCAAGTATTCGCAGCTTGATGAGGATATATCTAGCTTTTACTCGAGTTCTGCATTTTTGGGTATCGTTACTTTCGAGGTATGTTGTAACATCTGTGATGGAACACCAATGTTCTCTCAGTATCCTGCAGACATCATCAAACCGACCATCGTGTAGTGGAGAAGAATTTTGCGCTGAGAGTTCTATTTTTCTTCAATGCTTTCCACCTCGCGGTAGATGTAGAAAAGTAATTGAAAAACAATGGTCGCGTCAATGCAATAATTAACATTCATACCCATTAAATTTTAATGAGGTTAATGCACAGGCTATAAAGAATGCAAGAGGACAAACTTCTAGCCCGATATTTTTGCCTGAAGATTCGAGTACACACCAATCACATTATCTGCGCTGTAGTATGATTGCGCATATTTCAAAATATCAAGATGAAGATCTTTTAGAGTCTTAATTACAGCTTGAAACATTTCATGATCTCTGTGATCAACCTTAGTTAAAAGCTCGATGAATCGTTTAACAGGTTCCCTATATTTTCATTAACATAACTCAAGATAAATAACTGCTGATCTACATGTGAAATACCATGAGTTAAATTCCCAACAAAGAAATAGGACTTTGTAATATTAGCTTCATCAGTAATATTATTTTTTTAGCTAAGAGCTCGAAGAAATTATCACAGGTAGTTCAGAGAGTTTACACTGAGTTTGTGAGAGAGAAATTTAATGCACTTTGTCTGTGACTGAGCAATCATAAGCTATAGAGATGGGCGACGTAAATGTACCGCTCAATTTAATTAAAGTATATGAATTTAAATTTAGGAAACAACATTTTATATGTGCTTTTCAAAATAATACTGACAATTATGTAAATATATGATTGCATTTTCTTCGGTGCATACGCACCCCTGACAACTACAACCCCGACCATGGCCTAGGTTGGCCCTATGGGAAATCCGACCATTACTCCATCTATCCCAGTGTTTCCTATACGCAATATTTGATATGTTTCTCCTGGAATATTAGAATTGGTTTTGGCTCATCGAAGCTGCTTTGGAATGGGCTAAGAGTTCCGTTGTTTTTCTCGTGTTGAGCTTTTTGGAATGAGAAAGACAAAGAATAATAAAAGATACATATTAAAATCAAAGTATTTCAATGAAAACCCGAATTTATATATTTTCCCCCTTAAAAAATAAGACTTTATATTTAAAAAACTTTCGACATTGAACATTCCACCGCACTCAACAGCATTGGGCACGGAAGAACGCTTCATTTACTTCACACTGGTAGCGAACAGGTTAAAGCACTCACCAACTTTTCAATTTAAAAATTATAATTAAAAAAATATATTAAAGATTTTTTTCCAAGAATTAGATATTATATTTCAAAATTCCTGGTAAGTGAACTATCCACCGTACTAAGCATCACTGGGCACAGTGCAACACGTGATTTTCGCTACACTGGCGCTTGATTTTGGTCATGCTGGCGCTCTTAGTAAACGGGTTGAAGCACTCACTAATTTTTAGATTTAAATATTACAATTATATATATATATATATATATATATATATATATATATATATATATATATATATATATATATATAATTATAATATCTATGAATTTCAAAAAACATATCAAGTTCTATTATCATTCTACTTAAATCTCCAAAGAGATAATTAATGATATTGTGTATACAGAATACCACATAGCTAATAATTAACATGTGCAAACATAATATTACCATAGCTTGTGCTTCAATGGTAATTGGCCAAATTTTACTCATACCTAAAGAATATTGGAAAAGAAAAAAAAAATAGAGAGAAAGGGGAAAAAAAAAATTATAAATTGGAGTTGCAATTAAGTAAATACAAATGGATTAATAAATTAAATATGAACCATATACAATGGAAAATTGGATCACATGAGAATTAAATATGAATTGGATATGAAAAAACACATGCACATGTACTCATCAGCCTGGATGCACCCACATGTGTTTTAAATAATAATTCAGTGTTTCATAATTCTACTGGCATAATGCTAAGATCAGTAGAATCATCCAGGTACACTGAATTATTACCAGACAACAATTGGAAATATTAAAATTTGGAAATATTTAAATAGGAAATAAAAAACCATTAAGAATATACAATATATTTCACTCACATCGTTTATCCCAAAAACTGTATTTAACACCTCACGAAATTACCACGAGATAACAGTTTTGAAATAATAAAATTGGAAATATGAACGCGTAAAGTGTAGATAAAATATTTTATTCACAATAATTATACAGAATCCTTAAAATGTCACAACTTCTGCATAATATTCACATCCACATGGCAATGCATCATACATGTTGACTAAGTCGAGTTGAGAGAAATGATTTGAAAGACAAGTTGAGAGCACACTTTTTTTAAAACACATCCCCATCGATGACACCCAAACACAAAATGATTCAAAAACACACAAAATAATTCTGGTTTTAATACACTTATAAAATTATATCCGTGAATATATATTACTCCATCCAATTTTAATTCCTGAAAGTAAAATTAATATACAATCAATAGCTCCCTCTGTAGTTAAATTAAATATAATATTAACAATATTATCAACAACTACCTGAAAGGTAAAGTGTCGCCATCTATTGGTATTATAATAATTCATAATTAATATTTAGTTAGATATCCACTTTATTAGTTACATACTCACTTCATTAGATTTAATTATATAAATAAACTTTAAAAAACAATACTAACTTGTAGTTTTACTTTAAATTCAAATAAAATATAATACTACTATATGAATAAATCTACACAGAATTAATTCAACTTGCACAGCATTTCAGATATTCTTAACAAGAATATATTATGTAAAAGAGATATTATTTTAATTCAAAATGTTTTTGCTTCCAGCTGTGTTAATCCACTGATATTATAGACATATTATTAAATAATTAATGTTTTATTTTTACTACTACTTACAGACTTGCCAAGTCTCCGGCTTTTTGGATACCAGTAATTTAGTACAGAAAATGTTGTTTTATTTAATCAGAGCATTCTGCAATTTAAAAGAACAATATTTTCTCTAGAAAATTACTGGTGCGCAAAAAGCCGGAGACTTGGCAAGTCTGTACTTAAATATATATTAGACTTGTTATTAAATAATTAATGTTTAATTTATACTACATTGTAAATATATTTTATATTTCATAGATTAATTTAAATATCTAATTAAATAATTCATAAACAATTCAAAATATCTCAAAATTTATAAAATTGATAATTAATAGTATTACTACTGTTTTTCAATCAAATTAATGCAATGCAGTAATTAAAATACTTGTTAAATTTAATTATTCATAGACAAAAATAAAAACTATATATATTTATATTTATATATATTGCAAATAGATATGTTTATGAGTTATAATCACCAATGTTATCCATGTATAATTTAATTTGTTATTGTATAAGTTAATTTATAAATGTATGAAAACTGCACATCAATAACACCTTAAACAGAGGTGATCGGCAACGCACAATCACAACTATACAAAGTGTATATAATGTTCAATCAAATATTAAATTTCCTAAAATGTTATAATTGTAATTATGTATGTTATAATTGTAATTTTCTATATAAAGTGTATATAATGTTCAAACAAATATTAAATATTAAATTTCCTAATATGTTATAATTGTAATAATGTATGTTATAATTATTATTTTCTATATCTTTTGTTATATGTTATCGCACACTAAAACAATAATTTATTACATACCATGTTTATATTTAAATTATATAATAAATGTTATTTAAAAGAGTTGATGATTGAATTTATCATAAAAATTGGATATCCATATATTTTTGCTTGATCTCGAATAAATCTAATATTTTTGTTTTTATTTATATCTGAGCATAAGTATTTTATACGATGTAGATAATTGATAATTATATTTTTATAAACAGATTTATGTAAACATGAAGCAAAATTGGTAAAAATATTTACTTTAAATGGGAAATCAAATCTCTTGTCATAAATATCAAAAAATAATTTATAATTATTAGTAATATTAATTTTTAAGTCAAGAAAGTTTATATTATTATTAATTAAATCATTTTCGCTTAATTTAAGCTGAGTAGGATAAAAATTGAGTGGTGATGTGCAATTTTTTTCATTGAAATAAAATATGATAATGTCATCAATATAGCGATAAAATACATAATCATTGTTCGGACTTATATTTCTTTCATAATAATATAAGTAAAGATCAGAGAGAATACTAGATGCGGTTCCGCCCTGCGGAATTCCCTGGCATTGTTTATAGATAATATTGTCATATATAATGTAATTATTATGCAATGTAAAATTTAGTAAAGTTTTAAAAAAATTTACTGAAATATGTTCTTTTAATTTTAATTGAGATTTAAATTCTTTAAATAATATACACATTGTTTTATGTAAGTCTTTTATATCAATGTTATTAAATAAATCATTAAAATCCAATGTTTTTATGAATTTTACCGGATTGATATTATGTATTTTATTAATGAGAGTTGAAAACTATTTTTTAGGCAATGTTGGTTATTATGTTTTAACGTTATATCATATATCTGCTTTAAAATATTAAGTAGTAAATTGCTTGCATTTTTATTATATGTGTTACAACCGATGGTAACTATATATACCATGAATTCACAAAACAAATCACAGCCCACAATTCCTGGCAGTCTGCATGTTCCTGGTTATGGCAGCGATTAGAAAGACAGAGGGTGCCAAGAATCACCGGGTTCGGCTTGGCTGCCATAAGTTGATGACCTTGGCTACGTATAATAGACGATCCCTACCTTCGGAAAATCGTTTACAGGAACTTGAAGAAGAATTAGAACGAATCAACTGGGACATCCTAGGATTATGCGAAGTAAGAAGAAAAGGTGACGAGCAGATTGATCTTGCCAGTGGACAAGTATTGTACTACAGAGGTACAGAGGTTGGAAAACAAGTGGCGTAAGATTTCTGATTCATAAAAGATGGAAGAATCACATCGTAGAATATGATAGTACATCAGATAGAGTTGTAAGGTTAGTTGTCAATAAGATACAAGCTGCCAATTATCCAAGTTTATGCACCAACAATAAGCTATACTGATGAAGAAATTGAGGATTTCTATGAAGAAGTAGCTTCAATGCATCAAAAGGGAAGATGGCACATAAAATTAATAATGAGAGACTTGAATGATAGAATTGGGGAAGAAAAGAAAGGTGAGTTCTCAGTAGGCAATCATGGATATGGGATGCGTAATGAAAGAAGAAACAGACTGATTGAGTTTACAGAATGTGAACATATGTATGTCATGAATTCATTTTTCCAGAAAAAGGCCACAAAGAAAATGGACATGGCGTAGTGCAAATATCCCAACAAGTGAAATCGACTACATCTTGTCAAACAAAAAGCTTCTTATTCAGGATTGCAGCGTTCTTAATAACTTCAATACAGGAAGCGACCACAGGTTGGTTAGAAGCAAACTGTTTTTATATACTAAAGTGGAAAGAATGAAGCTTTTGCAACACTAAAAAAAATCAGTCGATACTATAAATCTCCAGAAACATAAAGAAGAATTTAATTTGGAACTTAAAAATCGTTTCCAAGTACTTCAACCAATTTTAGAAGAAGAGCAAGATGTTACAGTAGTGACTACTGAACAAGAAACTAATCAATACTCTACAAGAAATTACAAGGACGATAGCCGGTGAAGCACAAGTAAATCAGACAAAGAAAATAACAGAAGAAACAAGAAGATTGATGAAGAAACGAAGAGAATTTAAAATGAGAAAAAAAACTGTCTTAAATCAAGAGTTGAATATGAAGAATTATGTAAAACGGTAAAAAAATGTGCTACAGAAGATATTAGAAAATTTAACTGTGATCTTGTCAAGAACGTTCTAGAACAGGGGTTCTCAAACTATGGTACGCGTACCAGTACTGGTACGTGAAGCTCTGGCTACTGGTACGCAGAAGTCCGATACTGGTACGTGGAATAAAACACAAAAATCAGCATATTATTATGGAATCGAAAACAGCTTGTCTTTATTAACATAGAAAAAAAAAAAAAAAATCGAACGCGATTTAGGATCCGCTTTTTCTATTTTCTTGTTACGAGAAATGTTTGTTATAGCAGACTTGCTAAAGAGGGACTTAGTTTGGAATGCATTCTCCCGTGATCTGCAAGCCACGGATATGACTTCGTATGAGTTTGCGACCCCTGATGCGGGAGTTGAATACTTGACGTCGACTTTGAATCGACTATGTCTCAAAAACAAAAAACGCCGGCCGGCTATGCGTCGGGAGGCGTGTTGGTAGACAGCCCAGCTGTCCAGCCAGAGAAATCGGTTGCGCGCGCTCCGTCGACTCTACCGCGACTAACGCTGGAGCCGATGGTGATCGTGCCTCGTTCCGCAGATTCATTTCTGAGGGACTTTGCACGGACAAACTAGGCCAGACACTTGAGGTGGTGCGAGGTAAGTGGATAAAGGAAGCACTTGATATGCTTGTGCTTCCATCTGGACAAGAGGTCTCGACTTGGAAGGAATCCCAAGACGCACTTACGAAATACCAATACGAGATACCACTTCCTATCGGTTGATGAAGTTTCCCAGGTCGCGAACATTAGGACCGGTGAACCACATCTGTTTTCGATTCATGAACTTGAATTTGCAGTGGAATCGCTGCCGCCTAACAAGGCTCCTGGTCATGACAGATTCAGTCTCGAGATCGCCCGTGAGGTCTTGAAACACCACCCTTTGTGGCTGTTATCCTTGTATAATCACTGCCACAGAGAGTTGTTTTCCACGGCCATGGAAGCGGGCGATTGCCGTGTTCTTTCCCAAGTCTGGGAAGGAGCGCAGTGACCCTGCGACCTACCGTCCGATTTGTCTTTTGCCAACTCTCGAGAAGGTGTTGGATAAATTGTCTGCAAATCGTCTGGTACTATACTTGGAGTCCAAACGTTTGCTCGATGTGCGGCAGAACGGCTTTCTAAAGAAGGTTAGTACGGTCGACGCGCTCCATCGCGTGATGGAGTACATAGCTGTTTCGAAAAGTCATGGAGATTACACATGTCTTCACACGCTCAAGTCAGCGTTCAATAGTGTTCAACGCACAGACATCTTCCGGTTTTTGGAGGAACTGGGTGTTGAACCTTGGTTCCTTGGGTTGATAGACGACTACCTCTGGTGTCGCTCTGTCATCCTGATAGATGACGGGGACCACTACTTCAACGTTGGAGTACCCCAAGGTTCGTGTCTTGGGCTCTACCTCTGGTTGGTTGTAATTGAATTTCTGTTGAGACGGTTGCAAGACGAGAAGGACGAAACCTATGTTGTTTCGGTTTTCGCCGATGACGTCTTCTTAGCCGCACGACCACGAGCTGTCATAAGGTTCGCGGAGTTGCTCGGGCCGGTTCTCTCCAAGATCCATGCTTTGGCAACAGAGTGCAGCCTCACGTTCAATTTCGGTAAGTGCGGTTACACGGTTGTGAAGCCCCTGGGCAGATACCACAATTCCCCATCTATTCCTATCCTCATGGAAGGGAACAGGATCCGCTTTAAATGGCAGATCCTGTATCTGGGTGTCACAATCGATTCCCACCTAAGTTGGATGCCTCACCTAACCTCGGTTCAGGAGAAGGCTTTTGAGGTGTTGAACAAAATGAATCGTCTCTTAGCAGATAACTGGGGTCTGAGACCGAAATTTCGCAAGGTGTTTTACTCGATCATAGCAGAAAGAATTATTCTTAATGCGGCATCTGTTTGGTACTCAAGCAAGGTAGTGATAGCAAACAGGTTGCTTAGCATGCAGAGGAACCTTCTCCTCTGTGTAACAAAATGTTACACAACGACTTCCACGGATGCTCTGCAGGTCTTGTCAGGGGTCGTCCCCTTCAACTTGCGTGCGGAGCAGGACAGGGACTACACGACCCTTGTCCGATGAAAGAAGAGCGTTGACGGTAACGGAGTTGACTCCGAGTAGGTCGACTTGTGGAGGCCCACTCCCAGACTTCAGGATCTTTGGCGGGTCCGTTGGACCGCGGATTTGACTCCGCGAACCACGTGTTCGTAATACACGGTCGGATCCAAGCAGGAGAACTACACCATCGGGTGTGCGTTCCTTGCCGTATCAGAGAACCAAATAGTAGCGGGGAGCCAGTTCCGTCTCTCGGATGGTGCGGAATTTTTTAAGTCCAAGGTCCAAGCGATCAAGAAAGCAATCACTCATGCCCATCTAAGAGGTCTCGGGGAACACGACATCTACTCTGACTCGATATAGGCGCTCCAAGCGCTTCACGGACTTGTGCCTCAGCACAGGCTGAGATTCCATTGCTGAGATTCCATTGCTGAGATTCCATTGCTGAGATTCGGAACTTGATTAAATCGATTGAAGTCGAGGTTCACATGCACTGGGTCCGGGCCCATGTTGGTTACATCTTTAATGAAAAGGCGGACATACTGGCAAAAGAAGCCACCACACGGCAGTCTGTCGACGTGGTGATTCCAGTCATGTATTTGAAAAACAGTCAATTTAGTAACGTAAGCATTCATTTTTAAATGCAATAAAACCTGCTATGACGGAAATACAAATAACTGGAGAGATATTTCGTTTTAGACAGGTTTTTTTTTATATTAGCTTTACGTTTGTTACCAGGTGGTACGCGGAAGTATGAACTCCGATTTAGTGGTACGTCGGTCTAAAAGTTTGAGAACCCCTGTTCTAGAAGATAACAAAAGTTTAAAATTAGCTAAGCGTAAACTGTGTGTTGAAAGAAAAGGTATTTTTGTACTGAAGAGGGTAGATGGAACAATCACCAAAATCAATAATGAAATAGTACACATTGTCTAAAAATTCTATAACGATGTATATAAATGTGAAGATCAAAGGGAAATCAACCTACGTGATCCACGAGAAAATATAACATGAACTGAAGAGATAATCCCAGTGATGACAGATGAAGTTGTACAAGCCATTATATGTATGAAACAAAGTAAATGCCCTGGAGAAGATGGAATTACAAATGACCTTATGAAAGAAGAAGGAGAAAAATGTGCAAAAATGCTAGCCTTACTGTTTTTCAAATGTCTCGAGAGATCAGATGTACCAGAAGATTGGAATAAGCCTGTAATGGTGCTACTGTACAAGAAAGGGAGAAGGAAAATATTAAAAACTACCGCCCAATCAACTTACTGTCATCGATTATAACATTTTCACAAAAGTTTTAACGACAAGACTTGAATCAGTTCTGGACTCTGCTCAATCTAAAGAACAAGCAGGACTCTGAAGTGGATTTAGCACAATGGATCTTATTCAAACAATAAGGGAACTCATAGAAAAACATAAGGAATATAATTTACCTCTCTGTCTTGCCTTTATTGATTATGAAAAAGCACTTGATTCGGTCTACAAATCAGTAGTAAAAGAAGCTCTGGAGGACATTGGTATAGACAACCCTTTCATCTATACTAATATTATAAAGGAGTAAAGATTGTTTTTTGTTTGTTTGTTTGTTTGTAGGGGGTAATCTCTGGAACTACCGAACCGATTTCAAAAGTGATGGTGGCAAATTGATGGTGACAACCCCTGCTCCAACATAGGCTATATTACAACCCCAGGGGGGTACAGGTGCGAAAAACGTTCTAAAATTGCGATCTTTTCTATACTGAAGCAGCTAGAAATTTGAAATTTGGCGTTGTAGTTACTTATAAGTTGTAAATGCTCTCTAAGAACAAAATTAAAAAAAAAATCGAAATTTAAAAGGGTGAAATGAGCGAAAAGCGTTCTAAAAACATTCTAAATTACAATTTCTATGGAATCTCTAGAACTACCGAACCGATTTTAAATTTGGCGTTGTAGTTACTTATAAGTTGTAAATGCTCTCTAAGAACAAAAAAAAAAAAAAAAAAAAAAAAAAAATTAGAAATTTAAAAAGGTGAAATGAGCGAAAAGCGTTCTAAAAACATTCTAAATTACAATTTTTATGGAATCTCTAGAACTACCGAACCGATTTGAAATTTGGCGTTGTAGTTACTTATAAGATGTAAATGCTCTCTAAGAACAAAATTAAAAAAAAAATCGAAATTTAAAAGGGTGAAATGAGCGAAAAGCGTTCTAAAAACATTCTAAATTACAATTTCTATGGAATCTCTAGAATTACCGAACCGATTTGAAATTTGGCGTGGTAGTTACTTATAAGATGTAAATGCTCTGTAAGAACAAAAAAAAAAAAAAAAATCGAAATTTAAAAGGGTGAAATGAGCGAAAAGCGTTCTAAAAACATTCTAAATTACAATTTCTATGGAATCTCTAGAACTACCGAACCGATTTGAAATTTGGCGTTGTAGTTACTTATAAGATGTAAATGCTCTCTAAGAACAAAATAAAAAAAAATTCGAAATTTAAAAAGGTGAAATGAGCGAAAAGCGTTCTAAAAACATTCTAAATTACAATTTCTATGGAATCTCTAGAACTACCGAACCGATTTGAAATTTGGCGTTGTAGTTACTTATAAGATGTAAATGCTCTCTAAGAACAAAAAAAAAAAAAAAAAAAAAAAAAAAATCGAAATTTAAAAGGGTGAAATGAGCGAAAAGCGTTCTAAAAACATTCTAAATTAAAATTTCTATGGAACCTCTAGAACTACCGAACCGATTTGAAATTTGGCGTTGTAGTTACTTATAAGATGTAAATGCTAAGAACAAAATGAAAAAAATTCGAAATTTAAAAGGGTGAAATGAGTGAAAAGCGTTCTAAAAACATTCTAAATTACAATTTCTATGGAATCTCTAGAACTACCGAACCGATTTGAAATTTTCAGTTGTAGTTACTTATAAGGTGTAAATGCTCTCTAAGAACAAAATAAAAAAAATTCGAAATTTAAAAGGGTGAAATGAGCGAAAAGCGTTTCACAATGGAGTACCATAGCGAAATCTTCATGCGTAAAAAGATAATGATATGGGCGACGTGTCCTGGCGTGTATATTGGCTATAGCACGAGTCACAAATTATACTAGCCCTATTATTCTGTTAAAATATAAAAGTGAATTATGAAATGTCAATATTTTGTTGGATTAAAAGTTCGTTATAAGAAATTGACCAGCGTAGCGGGCGTAGCTTGCTAGTCAATATAATAAAGAAGATTTACAAGAAAGCAACAGAAATCATCCGTATGGCCAAAGGAAAAGAGACGATCAAGCTTGGAAGAGGGGTAAGACTAGGAGACATCATTTAGTCTAAGCTTTTTACTGCTGTCTTAGAAAATATTTCCAAGAAGCTGGATTGGGGAAACAAAGAAGGGATTAGCATAAATGGAGAATATTTAAGCCATCTCCGGTTTGCTGATGACAATTTAATTTTCAGTAATAACCCTGAAGAGTTGGAAAATATGCTAAAAGGTTTGGCAGATGCTAGCATTGATGTGGGATTAAAAATAAATTTGGAAAAGACTAAGGTGATGTTCAATTCATTTGCATCAAAAAAGAAAATCGTCTACAACAACACTGAGATTAAAGAAGTGCAAATTTATGTGTACATTGGACAGGATATATATCATCGGACAACAGTATCATGAATGAAATCAATAGAAGAATAAGAAATGGATGGAGTGCTTTTGGGAATAACAATATTATTCTGAAGAGTAACATGCCTCTTTGTTTGAGAAGAAAAGTGTTTAACCAATGTGTTTTGCCTGCACTAACATATGGAGCAGAAACATGGACGCTAACAAAACGGATGGTACAAAGATTACAAACAACACGTCCTAAGTATGGAAAGATATATACAAGGCATAACTAGAAGAGACAGAAAGAGAATAAGAAGTCAGACGAAAGTTTTTGACATCATTGAGAGAATTAAATGGCTAAAATGGAAATGGGCTGGGCACATTAGAAGAAGACAAGACAATAGATGGAGCACAAACACCCTAAAGTGGTATCCCAGAGATGTAAAACGACCAAGGAGACGATCTCAAGTAAGATGGAGAAACGAAATAAAAAAAGTGGCTGGTGTTAATTGGATGATTAAAGCATCAGACAGGAAACAATGGAAAAATCTGGGGGACACCTAGATCCAGCAGTGGATTGAAAACGGTTGTTGATGGCGATATAGGTATGTTACGGTCAATATAATTAACCCTCTGACCGCCGAGCAAAAGGGCAAAATTGTAATGTTGTTTTCTCTGTAATTTTATTTTAAATGCTAAAAAACTTATTTCAAACATGATATAAAACACTTAATTACGTATATGAATATAAACCTTGAGACTGTTTATCATTACTTAATGATTTAAAAATACATTATATTTGTAGAATTATATTAATTTAAATAATGCTGATATTCCAGTGAAACCAACAGCATAGTGGACGGATATATCAGTTCATGGCTGTGAGAAGTTTAATTGGTCATTATTAATAATAATGACCATAATGAAGTTCGGTCAATATGATTAATTAAGTATAGTAACGAATATCACCTTTACTGGAACTCGTACTATCATTATTATATGAAGCTAACAAAAGTAATTGTTAACAGACGATAATACACAATCAAAAGACGTGTCCTATTAATAGGACGCCAGGCCGAATGGGGTTATTTTTAAAATTAATGAATCAATTAGGTGAAAATTTTAAACACTGAAATATTAAAATAATATTTAACACAGTTTTAAAATGCACACACTTAGCACACATAATAAATATACGCACTAGTGGCTGTTTTGGAAAGTGGCTTTCTTTGTACATAATAACTTCTACTCCTTTATCTTCAAGTTTTGAAAGCTAGTTGGTTGGTTATTTTTTTGTGATAGTTGATTTTCTCAAGTATGGCTTGTTTTGTTTGTAATTATTGTTTACCCGATGACGACTCGGACAGGACCATGACTAATGTTTCTTCAGATCTAGGAATGCTTTTTTGTTTTAATGTTCGCGTAGCGATCATACATGCGGTGCAGTGATCGCGGCGTTAGCGAATTTTGTGTATTTCTTGGGATACCAATACAACGAAGTTGCTGCATCCAGTTATTATTACTATTATTTAATGTTCGCGAAGCGATCACACATGCGGTACAGTAAATTCGGCATTGGTGAATTTCGTGTATTTCTTGGGATTCCAATACAATGAGGGTTGCTGCATACAGTGATTTTTGTTTTGTTTTCATGTTTGCGAAACGATCATACATGCGATACAGTGATCGCGGCATTAAAGAATTTCGTGTATTTCTTGGAATTCCAATGCAACGAAGTTGCTGCATCCAGTGATTTTTTTTTGTTTCAATGTTTGCGAAACGATCATACATGCGATACAGTGATCGCGGCATTAAAGAATTTCGTGTATTTCTTGGAATTCCAATGCAACGAAGTTGCTGCATCCAGTGATTTTTTTTTGTTTCAATGTTTGCGAAACGATCATACATGCGGTACAGCGATCGCGGTATTAACGAATTTCGTGTGTTTTCGTTTATTTCAACTTCACATTGATCGTTAACTTTTATGTAATTTTGCTGAAATGTGTATAAAAGCGCTGTGTCTTACTACTTATATTATATTTTTTATATCTACCTTATTAAATTTGTCAAATAAAATATTTATATTTTGCTCGCAAATGCAATATCTAAAAAAAAATGACTATCTAAAAAGAAATCTCAAGCTAAACGAGTTGAAATTTATATTGACCGAACTTGATTGGTAATTATTAATAATAACTGGTTAATTTGATAAATTTTCATAAATTAATCATATTAACCGGTTTATTTGAATATTAGTTGGTCATTATTAACCGACCATTATTAATAATAACCTGTCATCAATAATAACCGACCATTATTAATAATGACCAAAAAACCCGGTCATATTAATAATAACCAGTTATTATTAATATTGACCGTAACATATATATATATATATATATATATATATATATTGTCACGTAGATGTTGGAATGAGGGCTCACAAGAGTTAGAACTAAACGGTTTATTAGCAAACCAAACGTACAACGCCAAGAGCTCACTCTGACTGATTGAGTGTCCTCTGTCAGTACAGCTTATATACTATACAAAGGTAGTTCTGTAACAGGAAATGACGATTACATACTTTACCTGAATACATTAAGATAGTTCTAGAAACTGTTAGAACCAGAAATAAAGTGTACATAAATTAAGACAGTCCTAAAAATTTTAGAACATGAAAGAAATTAAAAACAACCATTATTATCTTTTCGGCTTTACCCGGGTATTATCCTGGAACCTTCGGATTCGAAGCTCGGATGCTATCCATTCGGCCATAGTTGCTTCGATGATGTTTTCTAATGCGTCAATATATTAAAGTTTATGAAAATGTTTTAAGTAATGTAAAGTTTATGATTCCTAATGTTTTGCATTTTAGGTTTACTAAAATAATGCAAAAGTTAATTGGCGAAGTGGCCTTTGACACTGATTCATTCATGACTACCAAATGAAGCTTGGAAATGACTGAATGATTTTTAAAATTACTATTATAATATGTAAGTTATATTAAGTTTAGTTAAAATAAACACATAATTAAACGTACAAATAAAATAAAGTTTTTGCATATGCATTTAAGTGTGTTGAATAAAAATTTAAATTAACTGAGTATAACATTGACAATATTTTTTTGTAAATTAAAGACTATTTTCCCCGGTGATTGTATAATTGAATAAGTTCAGTATGTTTTTTATTGACGGTTTTTTATTGTACAGCATAAAATAATACACGAAGAAAGCCACCTAGAAATATGCTGCAGGTCTGTACAGTCCGAAATGTCCAGGCATGAGCTCGTCCCGGCCCTACGAAAATCTCATTTGCCCTGCCTGGCCAGAACCAGTACGAAAGTTTTATTGTCCAGATACATTATAAAAGATAAAAGTTTGGCCCTGCCCGGCCCGTTTAATTTTTCGTGGCTTACTGTCCGAACCGTGCAAAAATCTGTGAAATCAGGCCCGTCCCGACCCAATCCTACATTTAAAATTCTTTAAAAGTATATTGCATGTATATTTATGTAAAAATTGTTAAAGTACAGAATTTTTTTTCAGATTATATGTACGTAATCCTTAGAATATGGTCTAACAATATTAATGGTCATTTAGACAATAACCAGACCTGCCAAGTCTCCGGCTTTTTGGATACCAGTAATTTAGCACAGAAAATGTTGTTTTCTATAATCGGAGCATTTTGCGATTTAAAAGAACAACATTTTCTCTAAAAAATTACTGGTGTGCAAAAAGCCGGAGACTTGGCAATTCTGACAATAACAAACATGGACACTCATTAAAAAAAATAACGAATTTTAGAACGAATTAAAAAGAGTTACTTTCTGTTAAGAGGTTCCATCGTTACACCACCAGTTTGGTAATACATCTAGAGCCTAGAAAGTTGCATTTTTTGTTTCATTTTTAGAAATACTTTTGCTCTTTTAAGACCTTTTTTAATGAAAAGAGTTTTTATGAAATTTATTTAATATTTTATACTTGAAGGCATCTTTTGGACTTTTGGGTAGCATTTTGCATTTTTTTGTTTGAAATATTAAAAAATATATTCTCAAATAAAAAACGCAGAGTTAAAATTTACGAATGAAAAACAAACTATCGAAAGTAATTACCTTTTGCTTTATTTCTTGCTTCTTAAAAGTGGTTTTAATGGACAGTTGCAATAAATCAACATCAAATTACATTACCGCTTTAAAGCAGATAAAAATTTTACATTCCAAATTCAACATTCTTATATCCCTATTCCTCTTTCTCTTTGATCGCTCATCACCAAAATGAATAAACATATCCACAAGTAACATCTAAAAACATCTCTATAGATAAGGGAAAGTCACAAAATATTCTCGTTTATTGTTTCTTACATTCGAAACTTTGAATCGAAATGTCACTAGTTCAAATATTAGAATGGTCTGTAAAAAATTGTCTTAACTTTCTTCGGGTGAAATTCATACATTCAAGTAAATTTAACAGTAACATAAATTCCTATGCCTAATAATTTCATTAATGGCTAGATCGTGCATTTTAATCGTTAACAGAACGTTTTCAATAACATTATGAAATGTGAAAAAAAAATATTTATTAATAAATTAGCATTCAATAATAAAATAATGTTGAGTTTCTTAGTTTTGAAACAATAATTTATGAATTAAAAGAATTTCCTTTGGAATCGGATGAATGAACAGTTAAATAAATGGTCGCTTTCATTTTTGGTATTTGTATTAAATATCAAAATTATCACTACATGATATCTCAGAATATGTTTTTCAAATTAATTACATAGTCTTAAATTTTAATAATTTTGCGCGCAAATTATGCTACTTTTTGCATTAAATACGATCACAGGAAAATCGCTTTCTAGTTCTCATTATATACCGGGTGAACCAAAAGTTCGTTAAAACTTTAAAAATTCATAAAAAGGAAGAATTTTTGATAAAGAAGTACGGTTTGCAAGAAAGGGCTCACAAGGGAGTCGGATTTTTTTTTAGCAGAAAAAAAATTAGTTAAAAAAGTCACCTGTAGATGGCGCTAACATGCGAGAGATTCAGCAGAATTATGCAACTTAATCCTTCAATAAAAGACCGGGATGCACGGGGATTTCTCAATCGCTTTCAAGATGTTATCATTACCCGATCGAGCGCTGTTGGTGAATTGTTTTATTTGAGCGGAGAGTCAGCAACTGTTGCGTTGCGAAAATTTCGCACGGCGAAACGACTGAAGACGAAGAATGTGGTCTGGAGGTCATATTGAACAATTATAAGTGCAAGAATAAATGGATGCAGCGTACTGTTGTCTTGTTCGTTGTGTTTCGGGTCGTCAGCGCCCTCTATCAGTGACATTTGTAACTAAAACATTTTTTGCTGCTAAAAAAAATCCGACCACCTTGTGCGCTCTTTCTTGCAAACCGCACTTCTTTATCATAATTTCTTCTCTTTTTATGAATTTTTAAATTTTTAACGAACTTTTGGTTCTTCCGGTATATATACACTATATTTCCAATGATGACCGGTCACTTGCAATTTTAGACGTTTTGTTAAATATCTGGAAAGATATATGAGGAATTATTCTGCAACTTCAGGAGTGTAAACAACATGATAAACGTCATATATTTCCGCGAAGATTTTTTCCCGAAACCCCATAAGGGGCCGTCAACAAATTGAAGAAAAACGAATATATTTTGGATAACCCTGTAAAAACTAATATTGCAAAAGCATTCAAACTGTAGATTATGATTAAGTGGATTATTGTAATAATATGGGTTCATTTGTATGAAGATAGCATGTATACTCGAAGAGAAATTCAGGTTTTTATAAAAACAGTCCCAAATTTTACCAAGTTTTTTGCTTATAATTTGCAGAGTTTTTAATGTAAAAACAAGTTTTTTTCAGAAAATATGACAAACAAAATTATACACAATACCCTGCAATCAGAATTAAAAAATAATAAAAAATGTATGAAAAATGAGCAGGTTTACTAAATATTGTTTCACTGCGCATGCGCGAATTCAATCAAAATATACTGTGCATAATATATTAGCTAAATGTATAGACCAACTTTTATGAAAGTCTCAAAAACATAGCTTGAAAATTCTGATAGTAATCGTCGATAGAATAAGCTCGAAATTCGCTGTTTCCAAAAGGAAGCAAAAAGATGAGGGGTTGTATCAAATAGAGAATGAGAGACACTTCATTCTTATTATGTCAACTTTGATAAGCTAGTACATTTGGATACAACCCCTCATCTTTTTGCTTCCTTTAAGGAACAGCGAAATTTGAGCTTATTCTATCGACGATTACTATCAAAATTTTCAAGCTATGTTTTTGAGACTTTCACAAAAGTTGGTCTATACATTTAGCTAATATATTATGCACAGTATATTTTTACTGAATTCGCGCTTGCGCAGTGAAACAATATTTAGTAAACCTGCTCATTTTTCATACAATTTTTATTATTTTTTAATTCTGATATCAGGGTATTATGTATAATTTTGTTTGTCATATTTTCTAAAAAAAAACTTGTTTTTATATTAAAAACTCTGCAAATTCTAAGCAAAAAACTTGGTAAAATTTGGGACTGTTTTTATAAAAACCTGAATTTCTCTTCCAGTATACATGCTATCTTCATACAAATGAACCCAAATTATTACAATAATTCACTTAATCACAATATACAGTTTGAATGCTTTTGCAATATTAGTTTTTACAGGGTTATCCAAAATATATTCGTTTTTCTTCAATTTGTTGATGGCCCCTCATGGGGTTTCGGGAAAAAAATCTTCGCGCGAATATATGACGTTTATCATGTTGTTTACACTCCTGAAGTTGCAGGATAATTCCTCATGTATCTTTCCAGATATTTAACAAAACGTCTAAAATCGCAAGTGACCGGTCATCATTGGAAATATAGTGTATATATATATATATAAGAATTAAATGAACGTTACAACCACCAACAAAAACTCTGAAATTATGAATAAAAGTAAAATAACTAATTGACAACAAAACAGATTCCCCTCCCTCCCCCCCAATAAACTGAACATAGATACCAAAAACATAGTATTAAAAAAATAATAATTAAAAAAAAAAGGCAGAAATTGAATAATGGAAATTTGTGGAATTTAGACAGAATTTTCAGGTCCCAAATGCAAAAATTTCTACAAATAAAATGTGGGGTTTCATCTTCATATTAGCAATAAAATAGCTAAAGAATATGAATTTGGGACAACCACACCCAGAATGTAGAGAAACACACAATGAAACAACAATTAAGTTCAAAATAAAACATGATTAAAAAGAATAAATGGAAAAAATAAAAGCATGAAATTACCACATTGAAAGCAAAATTCAAACCTTAGTCAGTTTATAATACAAGCATTGGAGTTTCAAGCATATGTTGCCAAAAAAGTTATTTTAAAAATGATAGACCATGGATCAAGGAACAACATGTAATGCATAGCCAAGCATGAACCCCAATATATAAAACCAGCACCCACTATAGAAAATTAAAAATTGAACTCCACCTTAAATTCAAAAGAATAAATCAACGAGGTGCTGTCATCTATTGGTATATATATACAATTATATAATAATTTATTACATTATTGGATTAAGTTTTAAAACAAATACTGTCTTAAGACAGATAATTTATAATGAAACAAAATTATGTTAATAAATTTATTATATTAGAATAAAGAATAATAGATGTATTAAATAAATAAATAAGTAAAAATAAATAAATGAAATTGATGATTGTTGATTAATGTATCACATAAATATTTGTACCTAGCGATGACATATCACCATTTATATTCCTATGACAACATTGCATCATATCTTAAGTTACTTTATAATTAATTTAAAAAAATGTATATAATAAAGATGCTAAGGAATTAATATTAATAATTAAATTTTGAAACTAATTAGTTACATTTAATGTGTCTACAAACTTTCTTAAAAATTAAATACACATGATATAAGTGGAGAGGGTAAAATAAAAAAAATAAATTAAAAATTAATACATGCATTGTATTCTCATTTAAGAAAATAAACTATGTATTAGAAGCTAATATGATATTGTCCGCAGTGGGCTAGAATTTAAATAAATCAAGTAATCGTAAAATTATTAATGAATATGAATACATTTAATGTGAATAATTAAATATATAAATATAACTACACCAATATGCATATAAAAAATCGAATCAAAGTTCATTACAAAATGTGTAATTGCATCGTAGTTCTAAATCAAATGCCCCATTCAATTTTCTGTTAAATTAACCAATGCGTATTATCCAGACAACTCCACCACACCTCTTTAATCTATCATCTACCCACCCATCCGTCCTATTATAATTTTTTATTAATATTTTACATTTTTAATTTCTTATAATTATTTTCTTATTTTATATATTTTTTATAATTTTTTTTACGCATAATACGCATTACTCATTTATAATTTGGTTTTTTAAGATCATTTATGTACTAATTATATATTAAAGAATATATGAATTTTTCTGGAAAACCATGTTTTAAAACCTTCTCACCGCCGCGACCTGATATATCCGTTCACTATGCTGTAGGTTTCACAGCAATACAAGGTTTGTTTAATTAATGTAATTGTACAAATATAATGCATTTTTAAAACATTAAGTAATGATTGATACTCTGAAGGATTATACTTATATACGTAATTAAGTTTTTTATCTCAAGTTTGAAAATTCAGATTTTTTAAACATTTAAAAAAAATTACAGAGAAAACAACATTACAAATTTGCCCTTTTGCTCGGCGGTCAGGGGGTTTTAATGCATCATAAATTAGTTTTTTAATATTGTTGTTAATTAGATGAGAAGAACATAAACACTTTATTCTATATATATGATTAAGGCGTATATTACGATATACAGAATTATGAAGACAAGATTTAAAATTAGTAAATGTATTAACTTTGAATTTAAATTCTTTACGTTTGTCATATAGATCAATTATTGTTTTGTTTTGTTTTAGTGTAATTTTAAGATCTAAAAAGTTAATTGTATTGATAGATAGGAGGTTTTCCGTTATATCTAAATTAGTAGGATACTCTACTGGAAATTGAGAAATATTGGTTTGATCAGTGGCAATTAAAATTATGCCATCAATATAACGATATAAATGTATGTTAATATTAATAAAAGTACGTTCATAGTGATATAAGTCTGAAAATAAACTGGACGTACATCCACCTTGTGGTATACCGACTATCTGTAAATATAATGTGTTATCATGCATTATAAAATTATTATATATAATGAAATTTGTTAGAGTTTTAAAATAAGCTGTATCTACATGCAATGGTAAATTCAGTTTATGATGATACTTTTTAAATAATTCATTTATTATATTATGTAGATCTAATAAATCTATATTATTAAAAAGATCTTTAAAATCATATGTAGTTATATTGTTTATACTTTTAAGATTTTTCATAATATTGACCAGTTGATAGCTATTTTTTATATAATGTGTATTATCAGTGGTTGTTGTCAGTGTATATATTTGATTGAGAATTTTTAATAAAAGTTTATTGGCAATGTTATTATATGTATTACAACCAATAGTTACAGTCCTAAATTTAATTCATCTCTTATGAAATTTGTGTATAAGAACTAAATAAGGATAATTAAAGTTAGTAGAGAAAATATTTAATAGTTTATAATAACTATGAATTTTACGATTGTTTACAATTACATTATCATTAGTTTTTTTAAAAGATTTATTAGAAGAAACACAGGATGTAAGAAGTTGGTGATAGTAAGATTTACATATGACTGCATAATTATTAGAAGATTTGTCAATATATGTAATAACATAGTTTTTTTTGTAATTTAGTAATTTGCTGGAAAAAATGCTTTGTGTTAATAGTAACCAAATCAGAAATATTATGTTTTAAAGCCTTAGTTAATTTTTTAATAACTAGCATTTTCCATTGATTAAAATATTCAATAGGTTTATTGTATGAGATTGAAATTTTATAAATAAAAATATCAATATCAAATGTAGACTGTTTTATAATAGAATTTACGTTAAATTTAGAAGGAAGTCTATATTTAGTGCCATAACCTATTAGTTTTTTCAGTTTAAAATCATTCACAATATTAAGATTTCCAGTGATTATATGTCCATGATTATTATTAATGTATTTTTTTAGAGCGGGATCATTGCATTTACACGGAAAAGTACTTGCTACAGATGTATTTTTTGAAAATGTATTATAGTTAAAAATCTTTCTTCCGATTGTATTCGGATATTGAAATGTTTTTGAAATTTGAAGCTTATTAATAGGAAAATAACAGTTTTTATCATTAATTATAGAATTAATATTAATTTTATTAAATACTGGGTGCGTCATAAATTCGTGCAAACTTTAAAAATTCATAATAAAAGAAGTAATGCTCAGAAAAATTTTTGGTTTGCGCGAGTATGATCAGAAGGATTTTGGATTTTTTTCCATGCATAATAAAAATGATTCCAAAAGTAACCGATAGAGGGCGCTCACACGTCCTACTGAGGCGTTTTATGCAAATGAGGCAAACACAAACAGAAAATGAAACAAATCACAATAACATGACACTGTGCATTTATTAAAGGTAAAATATGCTCAACATGACCACCACCAACAGGTATTAGGCAAGTGAGGCGCGTCAATACGCCTGTTACAGCTGAGTGTAGCATGTCGGCATCGATGCCCCCGACGGTCCGTCGAATGGCATCTTTCAGTTCCACCAAAGTGGCTGGGAAGCTCCGGTATACACGAGGCTTTAAATACCCCCACAACCAAAAATCTGCCGGAGTCAAGTCTGGAGATCGTGCGGGCCACTCAAACTTACAACCTGGACTTATCACTCAGTCTTCAGTGAAAGTGTCCAACAGAAACGTCTTGACTTCACGTGCAAAGTGGGGTGGGATACATCCTGCATGAAGGTGACGACAGGTAACGCATGTCTTTTCTGCAATATAGGCACAACGTGATCAGGCAAAAGCGTAAGATACCGTTCTGCAGTGACTGTATAGGTTTTCCAGCCGGATTCAGGAAAAGGCTCTTCAAAAAAGAAAGGACCCAGAATGAAAGATGCGGTGAAACCACACCAAACAGTCACAAGAGGAGCATGCAGTGGTTTGGTCAGGTACTCACGAGGGTTTGACGTCGCCCAGATACGACTGTTTTGCGTAATGACGTCACCACACCATGCAGTGAAAAGTGTGCTTAATCCGTCCACATGACGTTCAGCAACCATTGTGGGTCACGCTACATTTGTGCCAGCGCCCATGTAGCAAACTTTAGTCTTTTATCTGTATCTGCCGGTAATAACTGGTGAAGTGCCTGTATCTTGTACGGATACAGATCCAAGATTCCGTGCAGAATACGTCGAATCGACGATTCCGGAATCCCCGTTATTCTCTCAGCTTTACGAGTACTGATACTCCTCGTTGATGTCTCGGCTACCAATTCTTCCATGAATTTTGTTACAACATGGACGCGATCTGCGCTCAAGGATGGTCTGCCACTACGTGGACGATCCTCCAAACTCCCGTTTCCTCAAAACGTCGTACTAAATTGAGTATCCCATTCAATGAAATAGGTCTTTTTTGCGCCTTAAGTCCTTTCTCCGTGCGAAACTTTCGCAATGCAATAGTTGTGGATTCACCATTCTCGAAGAAAAGTTTAACCACCACCGCTCGATCTGGTAACGATAGCATGCTGCCGAGATCGAATGACGAATCCATTAACAGCCAGGTGTTTTATTGCGAGCCTGATTTGCATAAAACGCCTCACTATGACGTGTGAGCGCCCTCTATCGGTTACTTTTGGAATAATTTTTTATTATACATGGAAAAAAATCCAAAATTCTTCCGATCATACTCGCGTAAACCAAAAATGTTTCCGAGCATTACTTCTTTTATTATGAATTTTTAAAGTTTGCACGAATTTATGACGCACCCGGTATTTGATTGGAAAAAATTAATATCATTTGAGTATTAGTGTTTTTAATTTGTTTTTTTGTAAATTAATGTTGAAAAGATTAAATCTTGTCATAATAAGATCATAAAAATATCAGAGAAATGCTTAGAGTAAGATTTACTGAGAAATACATTTAAATATTGTACAATCTGTTTCTTTTTAATAGCAAATATGTACTTTCGAATTAATAACCAGTTATAATTATTTATATAGTTACTTTGAAGATTATTGATTTGTTTAGTAATATATTTTTTGGAAACAACAACTGTAGAAAAACACTTTCCTCGCTTGTTACGTGTTGTTTTACGATTTAAATTATGATTTAGAGTAGGATAAATTGGAGAATAATCAATAGTATTATTTATAGATGAGAAGACTTTAACAGATCTGTTAAATATTTCACTATTAAGTTCATATGGACAAATGGTGTTGTAATATTTCATATATGATGACTCCATATAAAGACGTTCTGATTTATTTTTTAGAATTGTATAATTTCAATTGTGGTATTTTTAAATTTATGTTGATGAAAATGCTGAATTTCAAATGTAGATTGTAAATTTTTTGCTTTGTTTTTGTTTTAGTCTGAACGATGCTGATTGATAGGTTTATGTAATGGACCTGATGTTTGACCAATATATTTAAAATTGCATATGTTACACTTTATACAATAAATTACATTAAATGCTTTACAAAAATTTGAAAAATTAGGATCTGAACAATTTGTGACTGAGAAGCATATGGACAAGTCTTGCATCGAGCATCTAAACACTTCCGAAAAAATAATGGAGGAGGAGGAGAGTAAAATGGTCACTGGATGACGATCCAGGAACAAACCTTTTACTGTTCCTGTACCGGGCACTACACTGCTTGGATGCATAATGTATCTTGCCTGGATCGAGATATTTACTAAGAACTGCCATTTGTTATAAATTTTGAGACATAGAAAATACAATAATTGCAAAAATTAATGAAAGTAAAATAAATAAAAATAAATATCAATAATATAAGATATTTAGTATTCTCGATTAATGTAGTTAAATTAAGGATACTGAAATGTCTTGAATAAATGAAAGTATATACAATATGTACAAAAACAAATAAGCAGTGCTCAAAGAAAAAAACCCATTAATAAAACCATAACCAGAATAATGATAGCCCGCAGTACAAAAACTGCCCAAGCAGTAAACCGATGGACTTTTTATTACAAAAAAGTCTAATATAACCATGTCAATATACAAAATCCATGAATGACAATCCAATGATGAATCCTAGCAAAGACTCCCATAGCATTATCCCAATGGACTTCTCAGTACAATGTTAATATACAGGGTGTTTCACAAAGGACCCCTAACTTTAAAAATCAATAACCCGGAAACGGTGATAGATAGAAGCACGGAACCAGTGGTATGTTTATTAAAAAAATCGTAAGAATCTTACACATGAATCTCAAAATTTAGTTAAAATAGCGCCGATAGATGGCGCTGCGATAAATAGGCGCATCGCATAAAAAGTGATTCAATATGTGCACCTTTTACACAACAGACATATGGCAAACGCAGAATGAAATTGTCAGTAACTCTCTGTAGTGCGTCACCGGAAATCGATACACAAGCTTGACAAATAGCCTCTTCGAGCTCGCCGATCAGATTTCAATGGCGAAATCTTAGACGGCTACTCGTTCTATGCTTCTGAACTCGCTTTAGAAGGATTCTTAACGCTCTCAGCGCCATCTATCGGTGCTATTTTAAACTAATTTTTGAGATTTATGTATAAGATTCTTACGATTTTTTTAATAAACATACCACTGGTTTCGTGTTTCTATCTATCACCGTTTCTAGGTTATTGATTTTTAAAGTTAGGGGTCCTTTGTGAAACACCCTGTATATTATAACATATTGCAATAGCATTATGAACATTAAATCTCTTATCAAAAATTATATTTTTTGCTATCCAAAATTGCTATCTAAATAATGAATAACTTTATGGAAAAAATGTACAATAACCAAATAGTTAATTAAAACTATTGAATAGTTATTATATATAAGGTTATTGTGCCTTCATGAAATGCGATTCTTCAAAATTTTGCCATATTTAAGGTGTATTTGGAATTTTATTAAATAAATATACACTACAGGGCCATTAATGACCGGCAACTTTCAATTTTAGACATTTTGTTGAATATTTAAAAATATACTTGTCAGATTCTTCTGGAATTTTAGGATAAAAATAAACAGGTTTGACTTCATATTTATCAACTTTGATTTGATAAGGAGGACAATTAGGGGGCCAACAAAAAATTAAAGAAGAAAATAATACTTGGAATCACCCTGTAAAATAAAATGCGCGAAATGATATATCGCTACAGAATATACATAGGCAGACATTGTACAATGTGTGTATTCATTGGTGTAAGAATAGCATGTATATTAATAGAGATATAGCGATTGTTTTAAAAAATTAAAAAAAATTCTTGCATGTTGTTTGCTTATAACATACAGGGTTTTTAATCAAATTTAACGCCAGTTTCAGAAAAATTGACAAAATGTAGTAGAAACAATATAGTGCAATTGGAATATAACTATATTAAATATTTAAGGAAATATGGGCAGTTGTATAAAATAATTTTTATCTGCACATGCGCGCAGGATAACAAGGAACGTTTTGCATAATTTAATAGTCAACTCCATGGAGCAACGTATTAAAAAAAAAATCAGTCAAATATAAAAAAAATCAGAGAGATATCGGCGTTAGAGTGAGGTGTTTTTTAGTTTTTAACTAAAACTCGTTGAATGATAAGGGATTATCCACAAATTGTTATTTTTAAGTTATGTTAAGTTATTTTTAAGTTAAGTATATCTTAGATTTTAGTTTATTATCTTCACCACTGTCATACAAATTACATGTATTCAGAAAATACATATATATGTGATAGAATTTACTGTAGAGATTTTTGCGTGGGCTAAATTTCACAATATTTTACCATAAACTCCTCAATTTACCTAAATGTAATCAATGTATGGACTATATTTTCCTTTGTATCGTAGTTTAGAGTCAAAATCGTCCTAAACATAACCGTAAACTATAATTAAATAGCTTTTTAAAAAAACTTGCTCCAAACGCTATCAGATAATTTAAAAATAACAATTTGTGGACAATCGCTTATCATTCAACGAGTTTTAGTGAGAAACTAAAAAAACAGCTCACTGTAACGCCAATATCTCTCTGAATGTTTACGATATTTAGCTGATTTTTTTGAATAAGTTGCTCCATAGAGTTGATTATTAAATTATGCAAAAAGTTCCTTGTTATCGTTCGCGCATGCGCAGATAAAAATTATTTTATACAACTGCCCATATTTCCTTAAATATTTAATATATTTATATTCCAATTGCACTATATTGTTTCTACTACATTTTGTCAATTTTTCAGAAACTGGCGTTAAATTTGGTTAAAAACCCTGTATGTTATAAGCAAAAAACATGCAAGAATTTTTTTTAATTTTAAAAACAATCGCTATATTTCCATTAATATACATGCTATTATTACACAAATGAATACACATATTGTACAATGTCTACCTATGTATATTCTGTAGCGATAGATCATTTCGTGCATTTTATTTTACAGGGTGATCCCAAGTATTATTTTTTTTCTTTAATTTTTTGTTGCCCCCCACCCCCTAATTGTCCTCCTTATCAAATCAATGTTGATAAATATGAAGTCAAATTGGTTCTTTTCAATCCTAAAATTCCAGAAGAATCTAACAAGTATATTTTTAAATATTCGACAAAATGTCTAAAATTGAAAGTTGCCGGTCATTAATGGCCATATAGTGTATATTTTATTTAAAAAAAATATTGAATAATTTACTTTTATTCAAAAAGTAACTTTTTTTTTGTAGAAATTGAGTATCTGTAATCTAAGCAAACGATATATGATTGTCGCATTTAGATTTTATATTTACATTTACAGTAGTTAAAACCTAAATGAGACGTCAAAATACTTAAATAGGGAATCCATTTGATGCATGTCAGTTCATCTTACAATATTCATTTAATTGCTAACAATTTTTGAAATACTTAATTACGACTTGAAATACATAAAATTGAAAGCTGAAACACTTATTATCGAACTACTTAAAATAGTAATAACTTAATCTAATAATAACTTAAATATTAAATAAGCAACTTTAAGATGCAAAATTTTGAACATATTATTATCAAATAATAATGAATACAACTGTACATTCAACTGTAAACACGTTTACTCTGACCATGTAAAAAGCAAGAAGGAAATAATGTCCAATATAACATAAAGTTTATCAAAGCAAACGTTTAATATTGTATACAGAGCTCGCAGCGTTACTAAGTTTTCTACCTTTTCTACCACTATTTGAATAAAAAAATCTTCATGCTAGTTTCTTTTAATATCTGCAAAATAAAGCTACCACAAAGTTAATTTGTTTTAACTTAAATAGTGGTAGCAAAAATAGAAAATTTAAGGAATTCTGAGATAACTGCTATATATTTTAAGCAAATATTTTGTTTTTCAGTTAGCCTTTAACTCATTTTTGCTTTTCATCTTTCGTGAAGGCCTCAATATTTTCTTTTTATTTTTTGGAAGGTATGGATCAATTTTAAGGTTTAGGCTTCTTCATATTTTCTGTTTCTGCTGTACTTCTACTTCCAGATTTTTTAGCGACCGACTTCTAGTTTTTGCTAAATTATGTTTTTGTAACGCTGTTTTTGTCTTTTTAAATTTTAATTGTTCTTTTTTTCCAATTTTCGTCTTTGTGTTTGTACTTTCACACTTCATTATTATTATTATTATTATTATTTCATATATACTCCAGTTGCTTAGCATTCTACAAAGTTTGATCCCTTTGGCAGTATTTCTATTTGTTGGTGAAACTGTTTTTGAGATGCATTATCTTCAAGAAAAGATATTTTTGAGTGTGATTCTGTATGCATTCCAGACTGTTCTTGAATAGAATATGGTTTGCTTTTGCCGTTAGTTTTTTAAAATATGCTTTCATTGTTTGCAAAAATTCAAAATCTTCATCACTAAATATTTCTATCCAACGTTAAATTGTTTGGACAGATAAATCACACATTATTAGAGAAATTGTATCACTACCTTCATGGTGTTCAATTTGAAAACTTGTGCTGTCAGAACAGTCAGCATTAGTTAACTTCTGATTAGCCATCGTTATTAAATTAACGTTAATAACAAAACCCGGAGAAATTGTCCTTCTTAGCAGGAAGTTCATTATTAATAGTTCATTCATTAACATGAAAATCATTGATAAAAATCGATTTTCGGGCAGGAAACATGTCTATGTCTAGGCTCAAATCATCGCTAATAGCTAAAGTCTCATCAGCCATGTCATTGATGGATATGTATTTTCTAGAAGTATTTCATTAATTAAATTAATATTTCTGGATTTGTAATTTTTTATTACGCTGAAGAGCATTGGGATCAAAAGATGATTCTGGAACAACACACCAATTAAATGGAAAAATGCCATATTTTTTAGATCCATTTTAAATTTAATTGTTTTCAAGTACACAAGAATTTTAAGAGTTTCAATCATATAAGAGTATTAAATAATCTGGTGATCATATATCTTTATTCTTTGTTTAAATATACGCAGGTATTATGACGTCTTATTTTTAATTAAAAATTTTAAAGACATATTTTTCTATTTTAATCATTTGAAACACATATTTAAGTACCCAACCACAGAAAACACTAGCGCATGGTCATTTGGAAATTCCTACTTTATTAATTCAACAAAGATTAATTAATCACAATTTCTACTTTAAACATAATTTTATTACAATATATGAAAATATCACATAAACGTACATTGGCAAATCTCCTAAACGCCTCTCCACATTTAACGGATCCAATTCATCGTTAATAGATAACCGAAAAAAAATTCTATCACCAAAATGCGTAGAATATTCTCGAACAACTCTAATTTGAAAACGTGTCGCCTTCACCTGGTTTCACTTCTGGTAGAATTTCTGGTCACTTCTGGTAGTCTGTAACAGACGTTCGATATGCTTTAACATCGATGGGGTTATTTGATCTTCAAAGTTAAAAGACGTAACCATGATATTGTTTCGGTATGGTTTGCCGCTTTTAGGCAGCTATAGGGACGCTTGATAATGAACGACACATTATTTTTAATGGGAAATTCTTTTAAAGAAAACGTTTTAAATGCAATGAAATATTTTGCGTTTTGTTCCTGAAGTTTGGATGTCTCATTATATAGAATTTATATATTACTCTTGCGTTAAGATTTTAAGTACAAGAACATTGTCACATGTATGGGTCGTCACATTTAGACACAATCACCTTATATAACAGTAATAACAAAAAGTAAAAAAATAAAATATTATAAAATAAATTTAAAAAAGGCCTCAAGAAATAATTCTTGCGTTAGTTAAAAAGAAAAAAGAAAAAAAAAACTCATAAAAATGTGTATATAGAAAATACTCCCTTTTTACACATTCAAAGAAACCGCGCGACGAAAAACTGTCACAAACTTACAGCTATATCATATGAAAAAAGACGAAATTCAAGAAATCAGATACATTATTGTCTATGACCGATAATTGCTGGAAGTGCCTTTTCAGTCGTTTTATGCAAACTTTACCCACTTCCTTTTGGTAAACTGCTAAGTAAAATAAAGAAGTTCACTTTTGAAAATGGTTACTGTGACCGCCACAGTGTTTACTTATAAACAAAAGAAATAAAATTAATATATTTAATTTTTGTTTGATTTGCAATTTTTGGAAGTTGTATATGTTTATAACTTCATGAAAATTTTGTATGACATTCAGACAGAAGGCATAACATTCTATATTAATGAAAAGAATCATCAACTATATAATTGAGCTTGAAACCGAATATGTGAAATGCTTTATTCTTTATGGGAGGTTATCTTTTATGTTAATCTGTTTAGAACCCGATCTATTGCAATCCCCTTGTTTATACATCTATCTACACACATATATACATATAAATATGTGTATTAAACCATATTGGTTATATATTTTCTACTGTATTCTTATTATTGGTTAATTTATACTGTGTAGTATATATTGTATACAAAAGTATCTGAACTGTGTAATGACGCGCCTGTTGCGATTGTGTGACGCACCGAACAGAGAACAATACTTGCATATGCAAATATTTCTAAGCTGTTTTGATGTTCATTGACTGTGTCATTTCCAAGTTTTCTTCGGTTATTCATCATGTAAAATTTTAAGGTATTTTTCAGGAAGCATAGTTTTGTAAATTTGTAAATAAAACTAAAGATAAGAGGCATATTTTATTTGCTTATGATGCATTTCTGCGTCGCGCCATCTACACTCTAACTGTAAACATTTGCATTTTGATTTATGATTAACCCCTCTCCAACTCTGTTTAAACATATCTGATACTTTTATGATAAAATGCTGAAATTTTGTACATGACCTTATTAGTATATAGGGCACATTTTACTAATTGGGAATTTTTTTGTACGGGCGCCGTATAAAAATTTAAATTTTGTATGACTTCAAATATAATCCCCTGAAAATTGTAATCGATTTCATAAAATGCTGTACCATTTTTTACGTAACTTTGTAATTTATATTATATGTCTATGATCAATATTCAAGGAATAAAAGTCAAGGTCAATGTTTTTGGGACACTCTATATACCTGGTGAACCAAAAGTTCGTTAAAACTTTAAAAATTCATAAAAAAGGAAGAAATTATGATAAAGAAAGTTTGCAAGAAAGGGCTCACGAGGTAGCCAGATTTTTTTTTTGCAGCAAAAAAAGTTTTAGTTAAAAATGTCATTGGCAGAGGTCGCTGACGACCCGAAATACAACGAACAGGACAACAGTACGCTCCATCCATTTATTTTTGCACTAACAACTGTTCAATATGACCTCCAGACGACATTCTTCGTTTTCAGTCCTTTCGCTGTGTGAAATTTTCGCAACGCAACAGTTGCTGACTCTCCGTTCAAATAGAACAATTCACCAACAACGCTCGATCGGGTAATGATTATATCCAGAAAGCGATTGAGAAATTCCTGTGCATCCCGGTCTTTTATTGAAGGATTAATTTGCATAATTCTGCTGAATCTCTCGCATCTTAGCGCCATCTACAGGTGATTTTTAACTAAAACTTTTTTTGCTGCAAAAAAATCCGATAATATCAATATATATATATATATATATATATATATATATATATACTTATAATAAAATCCGAAGGCAAGAAAGTGTGTGTAACGCTCGACCACACTGGTCTGCGAATCGACTATAGTTAAACGCCATGTTAGGCTTACTGAAAAATCTATGCTACATCCGATTCTGCTGTTAAAATATTTGTAAAAGCATATTAAAGCTTTTAAATATTTTAATTTTGTTTAAAACCTTCAAAAACTATTTCATATCAAACATTTCTCTACACATTTTTTTCTGTAAGCACTTTTTTTTTCAGAAATAGAGGTGATTTATTTCGTACGGAGGATTTGAGGTTGAACAGTATATTGGCGCCATCTACCGGTGGATTTTGAAATTTATTTCCATCATAAATACAGTACAGAACTCATTATCCGGAATCCTCGGGACCAAAGGCTTTTCGAGTTTTGGAATTTTCCGGATTTTGGGTACTCCCGAAGTTCACGATTATTTGACAAAATTCATGTTTTTTTTTCGTGATTCTTTGACAAAATTTGCAATTTTTTCTGCTATTCTTTGACAAAATTTTTGTTTTCCTTCTACGATCTTTTCACAAAATTTTCGTTTTTCTTCTACGATCCTTTGACGAAATTTCATTTTTTCGTAGTCCTTTGAAGAAATTTGCGTTTTCTTTTTGCGATCCTTTGAAGAAATTTGCATTTTTCTGCGATTCTTTGATGAAATTTGCCTTTTATTTACGATCCTTTGACAAAATTCGAGTTTTTTCTGAGATTCTTTAACGAAATAAACGTTTTTTCTTTCGATCCTTTGACGAAATTAAACTTTTTTCGCGATCCCTTAATGAAATTAGAAATTTTTTCGCAGTGCTTTGAAGAAATTTGTGTTTTTTTTCGCGATCCTTTGAAGAAATTCATGTTTTCACGATTATTTGACGAAATTCGCGGCTTTTTTTTTTGCGATCCTTTAACCAAATTTGTGTTTTTTTTGTGATCCCTTGATGAAATTTTGCATTTTTTTTGGTGTCCTTAGAAGAAATTTGCGTTTCCTTCGCAAGCCTTTGACGGAAATCGCGTTTTTCTGCGATTTGTTAACAAAATTAGCCTTTTGTTTTGCAATCCTGCGACGAAATTTGCGGGTTTTTTTTTTCGATCCTTTGACGAAATTCACGTTGTTTCCGTAATCCTTTGAAGAAATTGTCTATTTTTTCTGCGAACGATAGACATAATTGATTTTTTTCGACGACGATCGTTCAAAATTCGAGATATTTTTATGTTCGAATTTTTGGACCGAAGACTAAAATTTTCGAAACCGAATGACTTACATTTTTAGGAAAACTTGAACAGAATCACCCCTGATGAAATAAATAGATAACTACTTTTTGTTTCTAACGAATCGTAATATAAATTAATTTTAAACTAAAATTTCAGAGAAAAATGATTTGTTTTTAATTTCAAAAAGAGGTGGGGTGGGGGAGGGGGGGAGGCGTGTTCACCCTCCACCGAAGTAACAATATTTTAGTGATTACCCATTGAAACACAATGGACTCAAAAAATAATAATTAGAAATCAGTAACATTTTCGAAAAATTTCAGAAAATCTAAAATTTTAGTAAAAATTTACAATTTTAGAAAATTTTCGAATTTTTTTTCCGGATTTCAGGTCCTTCTGGATTTTGGATTTACGGATAATGGGTCATATACTGTAAAATGATTATTTCTTATCAAATGTAATTAAAATATAAGGAATACATAGTACAGCGTAATTTGCATTTAATTTTGCTTATGTAATCAAACAATGAGTTATGTGGTGAGTCAAGCTGTTTAGAAACTCATTGATAACACTTTTTTACAAAAACTTTCGCACATGGATTATTTGTTAATATTTAATTTGAATGTTTTGTCCAATCGTTGAACCATTTCAGAAATTTAATACTGAGGGGGGAAAAATATATATCCTCATTATTTTTATTTGTAGAAATCATTTGTCATTTTTAAAATATATTTTTCTACAGTACAAACCTTTCAATAATAAATCTTCATGCTGTTTGTTTGTATGAAGTCTTATGAAAATGAAACGCACATCCACAATCCGTCATTTTTGACGGGATTATATACTAGTATTTATATAAAATACAAAATTTGTCATCACAGAAGTGTTCGAAATACTTAACCAATTCGAACCTAATTTAAACATTGCATTGATCTTGCAAATGTCCTGGATGAGTTCCTTAACCAAATGTGTAGCTCATATAGTTCATTTTTAGAGACACACGGAAGATTTCCATTACATTACAGCTCATGGGAAAAAATCGTTTGAGGTGAATTTTAATGATATTACACTATACAAGTTTATTATTATTTTTTTTAAAGGTAAACTATCTTGGTTGTGTTCGTTAATCAAGGAGATTTGGTAATTCGTTCGAAAATAATGGCCGTGTAAATATCCGAATAACAATGTTGTCAATGGGACTATATTTTCAGTTTCTTATTAATACATGTTCTTCTATTTCAATAAAATTTTTAGGAATTGTTTACGAAGTACGACATACGAAAATAATTTAGTTAGTATTCATTGACTAATTTGGGTACGAACCTTGCTTGAGCTATAATGCAGAACTTGCCATTAAACTATTATACATTTACACTGTCATTCAACTATTATACATAATGCAGAACTTGTCATTTTGTTAACGTCCGAAATACTGAACAATTTGAAACTAATTGAGAAATTGAAATGATTTTGACAAACAACATCTTGGATGAGTTAGTTAATCAAGTATGAAGCTCTTATAGTTAATTTACGGGGTACACAAAATAATTCCGTTACATTACGGTCTATAAGGAAAAATCGCTTCCGATGCATTTAATGATATTACATTATAAAAGTTTAATTTCTTTTGCTTTTTTAAAGTAAAACACCTTGGATGAGATCGTTAATTAAAGAGATTTGGTAATTCGTTTGAAAATAACAGTTTTTTGAAAATCCAAATAACATTACGGTCAATGGGATTACATTTTCAGCACATTATTAATTCATGTTCAATTTCTTCGATTTAAATAAATTTTTTAGTGTTGGTTTGGGTTGATTTATGACGACCGATTATCTGCACGAGGGATATAGGTCCTAGGGGGAGTGCCCTCCGTGGGGGGTCTATCTAAGGGATCCTAACCCGTATTTACGCCAAAGTTCCAAGAAAACCACGGAAAACTCCGAACGGTTAGGTCGACGAGCGCGACAGGGGTTTGAACCCAACACCTCCCGTCTACCAGCTTTGAGAGCAGAACCTCTCAGCCACTGGTGGGGCTATATTTTTTAGGAGTTGTTTACTTTGGTAATTGAGACATAGTAAGATAATTTTATTGGCATTTATTCACTGGTTTGGGTTCGAACCTTATTTGAGCGTCAAAAAATATATTATAGCTTAGTATCCTTATACGTTACAGCTTTACGTCATCACGATAACATCCAAAATACTGGACTGATTAGAATCAAATTTAGAAGTAGATTGATCTTGCTAATATCTTGGATGAGATCGATAATCAAGAAGCTCCGATCAGCCATTCGAAAATAATGGATCTAAAAATCTGAATAACATTACGGTCAATAAAGCTATATTTTCAGTTCATTATTAGTGTATATTAAAATTCTTCGATTTCAATAAAATTTGAAGAAGAACAAATTTAATTAAAAAAATTAAAAATTTAATTAAAATTTTTTGATGGCATTTGTTTTACGGTTTGGGTTCGAAAGTCGTTTGAGCGTCAGAAATATATTATAGACTATGGTCAATTTTTAAACTATGATTTCAACTGTTTTAACATTTTTGGTATAATTACCTCATATTCATTTAATTATAATTGGTAAGCCATATTTAAGATTTCCCTACAAATTACATTTCTCGCCAAAATAGCGAACTTAGAATTGTTTGTATTAATTCTGATGTTGTGCCTTAAAAAAGAAAGACAGAAATCAACCTACTATTCCGATTGAGCCGGAAGGACTTGTTTTTCTTTCTTTTGATGATGGTTCAATGCAAATAATTAATAAAAAAACAGTCATTACATAAGATTATAAAAATTAAGCAGTTTTATTTAAATGAATATATTAGAAACGCTTCAATAAGTATGTGAAATGAGTAATTTTTGTTTTCTTTTCAAGTTCTCGAATTAATTCAGAGGAAAATATACAATAAAGGTTTGCATCATTTTCTAGTACATTCATGCAACCGATGTCCATGGATTTCAATAAAATTAATTAAGTAAGCTTTCAAAATTTTAAGGAAAAAAAAGAGCTTTTAATTTAAATTAAAAAAAATTGAATTGAAAAAATTTAAACTAAAGGAACTCTGTTGTAACAGATCGACTTTTACAACCAGAGGAAGTATAAAATAATTTTAATTTATTTCAGGTTTTCTTACGCAGTGTAAGTAAAATAAAATAAAGCGAAGTCAACAAGAATAACTTTTATTTCACAAAAAAAAAAAAAAAAAAAAAAAAAAAATGTTTCTGAAACCTTATTTAATATTTGTAGTGCGAAAATTACTTCTTTTAACTGAAGCATTCAGCTATTTGTTCTTAAAGTTTGACTGATATATAAGCAACATGATTTCGAAATATACTATTTTGTAATTAACATTATTTTTATTACTAAAATTTCGTACTTCGTAATTTCTTAAGAAAAGTATTTAGAAAACCATGCATATGCCTTTTACAGAAACATACACAGTTACGAGCTTTCGCATGATTTACAGTCTTTGACCTAGAAATGTGACTAGGTGCTTCCCTATCGGATTTCAGCAGTTTCGGAAAGTCTTGTTGGAAGACGTTTTTCAACTAATGAGCAGAATGACAGCTTAGCGAAATTTTAAGTACCATGGATTCCCTAGACTCCAATAAATTGGACAAGTGAAAAAGTGCGCCTGACAAGTTTTTTTTTTCATTTTTCCCTTCGCCTTGATGGTTCAAGGATTACTTAAGACAGGAACATTAGGCTTAAAGAAATATCTGCTGATTTTTTGCAGAAATATATATTTCTACATCTAGCGTTTGTTTTTCCTATTTAGAGAGAGCCTAATATTGAATCGGCGGGAATCTACAAGTTTAAAACGAAGATACATAAATGAATAGCTGTTTCCTTCTTCATATGATTATGATTTTGAGTTGAAGCTTTACATGAATGAGCTAATATTCTCATACCGAAATGAATTACTATGATGTAATGTTAGAAACTTGAGATTTGTGAGACTTGCTTATTCTCTTACGCTGAGATTCTGAATATATTTGGAGAAATACTATTTTACCTACACACACACACACACACACACACACACACACACACACACACACATATATATATATATATATATATATATATTTAATACAAAGCATATATAGATTTAATATAAAGCATAATTTCATTTCTGCAATTCGAACTCAAGTGCTAGAGTGAAAAACAAAACTTTGCTAATGAGGAGCTTAAATTGAAGAGCTATCGAGGTAAGCTTTATAAAATCAAATGATCCAAATTTTTGTGTCAAAAGAAAAAAAAAGAGAGAGAGAGAGAGTGGGGGGCTTACATTCTCGCCTCTCTCAAGCCACTGTCGCCCGAAACTGTGAACATTCTCTCAAAGCTCTACATGTTCTTAAAAATTTAACGTACTAAACAACGGTCTTAGTGAGTGTTATTGTCACTAAAACTAATAATACAGCTAATAAAAAAAATGATTTGTTTCTGAAAAGTAACTTACTCAAGACTGGCTTTTTGATAATGGCAAATGTTAATACCACTGAAATTGTGACTTAGCACGAAGCACTGATAAATCTCTGAAAGTCGTGGAACTACTAGTTCCAAACTCTCATTTTGAAATACTCGGAACACAACTGCCTTAATAAAATCCTGTCCACTAGAATGTCTACATCAAAATTATAGAATAAAGGATTGTATTGAAAGTTGAAGTTTTTGTCATCAGTTAGAATACTTTTATTTTGCAACAGATCAAAATATGCATATAAAAGACATACGCATGTTTGCGCTATAAAATAAGGAAATATTCGGAACACACCTGCCTCGATAAAAGTCTGTGCGCGAGAATGTCTATATAAAAAGTATAGAATATAGGATTGTATTGAAATTCGAAGTCATTATCATCAGTTAGAATGCTTTTATTTTGCAACAGATCAAAATAAGCTTATAAAAGACATACGCATGTTTTCGATATAAAATAAGGAAGAGTTAAATACCCGAAAATGGTCATGATGCACTCGGAAAACACAAAAGTGTGCTCTCAGAAAATGGCACACCGATTCAGTTTATGTGCACTGAGAAAACGATACGGCGCGCGGCGATGTACTGTGCGACGGCCAAACTCGATGGCTATGACTGTGCTAAGTATATCTAGATTAATCTTTACATTTAGACACCCAGTTTTGACTTATTTTTTGTTCTGCATATCACAAAAGTACAGTTTCGTTCTGATATAGATAGTGTAAGTGCTGTGGAGGGAAACAAAATCTACTGTTATCAAAAAATGTATTTGAACACTTTTAAATTTGCATTTTGCGATTAAATTTAACAGCATATATATATAGACCGAAAATGTTTTTCTGAATTTTCGCCTTCTTAGATTCAATCCATTTTATTTCACTTTCTCTGTTTTCGTTTTGTTCGTTTTTGTTTTAGAGTTTTTAATTTTTTATATGTTTCATTTCTTTACATGGGACAGATCCTTCCTTTTCTAGTCTGAGAAATTTGACACGCTCTCTTCGAAGAAGTTGATTTATAATCGCTTCTGCATTCTTCAAAATGTATGTATTTAATCAAAGATTAAACAAAATAGGCACAATGTTTTTTACTTGTGTGGTGTATGCGTATTCTGCTCCATCTGGTGAAAGAAACCTCTAATTAACTACTATATATATTTTTTATTGTTTTCTATACACCCAAAAACTATAATCATGTTCCCTCCTGTTTTTGCGAGATGAAAATTTTTCATGATATCATTCTGATGTAGTTTTAACTGTTTACTATATGTACATATTTTCACAAGAGGCAACATTAGAAAAAATCTGTTTTTCTTTTTGGTTTTTGAAATATATAAATTTAGAAAAGCTTAATATTAAAAGTACTATAAGTGAAAAGTATACCCCTTTCCACACACATACACTTGACATACTTTATCTACGTAGGGGAAAGTAGGGTGTAGAAGTAAGGGGTATTCAAGTAGGGGAGAGAGCACATTGGACCACTTTTGAAGTTTTATTTTTTTTCTGAAATGTAGAGATCAATTTTACATGTAAAAATTCCCAAGCATTCATTACTACCTTAATTTCATTTAAAATTTTCTCAATGCACAAGTCTTAATATTTTTTAAAAGAAAAATACATTTAAAGCTTAAAAATATAGTAATGTGCCCCACGTCAGGGGTACAGTAGGACACCTAATGGGACACATTGGACCATGCATGGTGCAAGGCAAATTACAATATATAGAATATTACAATATATGTATGAATTGTGATGTTAATACATGTTTAAAGATAAAAGTATTTTAATGAGAACATTTAGCCAGATTTTTCAATAGACTAAATAGCACAGAATACAACAACTGATTGACTTCATATGGACAAAAATATTTTTTTTAAAAAAACGTGCACGATGGCATTATATACATACATATAAAGATTTTACTTAGATATTTAATTTTAAATGAAATTTATTTAAGTAGGTTTCAAATAATATGTAAATACATTAATTTTAATAACAATCTGTTTTGCAACATCCTGATCATTTCAGGTACAGCATAGCACAAAAAATGTACACAAATATGCTTCGCTATTTATACCTTAAAGGCACTTGGTACTCTTTAAACTTTTTTTACTGAAGCATTTTCACTTACCTCTAATGTATATTATTAGATAAACTAAATTTAACTGGTAAAAGAATAATTTCGTTAGTTAAATTCAAAATTTTTAAATAAAAAATAATTCAACGATTTTAAAATCATTGCTTCTCTTTTAATTTACACTGCTTCTCTTCAATAAGTACTGATTTTTTTTATTATCTTTATAAGAATATACGTTATAACTTTAAGGATCGATTTTGCCATTAATTAGTTTTTAAGAAAAAAACCCGCATATTTCTATGGAAAATGCTGGAAAAAACACGGATTCTGTTACATTTTTATTTTACTTTTTTTTTTCATTATATTGCAAAATTCATCCCTAATTTTATTAAGCATATCATATTAAATATAAATAAAATCAAGACATTTGAAAAATACTTGTTGTAGTTTTAGCATTTTAAACACAACAAATTCTCAAAAAAGAGCAAGCAACATGCGAAAAATAAATTTAAAGATTTTATGCATATAAAAAATTATTAAAAACTGTTCCATTTTCTAAATATCTTTGCTGCTTACATACCTCTAAGTTACAGATGTTACAGTTGTATTGGTGAACATTTTATTGTAATCTACTATATATATACAGGGTCATTCATAATTCCCTCCGGGGTTTCGAAACGTTATAGTAAAAAAACGAAGACGAATATGAAAAAAAGAAACATATGAAATTATTCCGAAACTATTCAAGTTTTACTTACATACATTACAGGTGTTCTATGTGTGAACCCTTGGTCACACGGCATACATCCATGCGATAGTCCAGTTCCTGCCATACTCCGTTTCTTTAAATTTCCGGTACCACACATGAATTGTTTTGTCAGTTGGTCCCTGTTTTCGATATTTATTACGAAAGGCCCGTTGAACTGACACCACTGATTCAGATTTACAGAAACGGAGTATGGCAGGAACTGGAATATCGCATGGATGTATGCCGTGTGACTAAGGGTTCACACATAGAACACCTGTAATGTATGTAAGTAAAACTTAAATAGTTTCGGAATAATTTCATATGTTTCTTTTTTTCATATTCGCCTTCGTTTTTTTACTATAAAGTTTCGAAATCCCGGAGGGAATTATGAATGACCCTGTATAATACAAACGGAAATTTCGTTCCGACTGCTTATAACTTGAGTTCAGCTGAATGGATTTTCATGGCAGTTGCACTGTTAGATAGATAATGTTTCAGGGAAGGTTTTAGTATTATAACATATCGTTCTACGTAGATTAGTTATAGAATTATGATAGAAAGTTCTGTTATTTTGGACGAAAAGGTTACCATTGGTCATTTTTTGGCGACCATTATCGTTGGTAAGAGAATTGAAACGGCTATACCATTTAGAAAATAATACAAACATCTCGAAAAATAAAAACTTACTAATTTTATTTAAATTTTTAAAAGGAGGAAAGAAAAAAAAAGAAAAACGATGAGTGTTAATGTTATAAAACAAAAATAATTTAAACGTGAAAGGGAATGTTCGCAATGCTTAAAAAAATATTCACTGTAACATATCGCAATTGAAACCATATTTGGCGATTTATCGTTTGCGTCAGGTTAAGAAAAATGCATCTGAAAATTTTATTAGATAAAATCTGAGTAAACAATTTTGTTTTTGATTTGTGCTTTTTTTAAAAATTTAATTTATATTTTTATGTAACTCCTCCATCATGTGACTTACAGAAGAAAATAGCTGATGTAATTATAAAAATTACATTACTTATGAGTTACATGCTATTTATTTATTTACTGTTTTTATTTTACTTTTGTCGCCAAGTAATTTAATTTTAAGCCAAAAAGGCAAAGTCTGACATTGGTTCGAGCGATATCTACAATAGTGTGTTTTTTCAAGTGTACGACAGCATTTTTGGAGTATTTTTTTATGTAAATGTAAATTATATAAATAACAGTTAATATTATCAAAAAGGAGTCAAAGATTTAAATTTTAGTGTAAATGTCTGCCATACACAAATTATTAACACACATTTTAAAACAAATTCACCATTTATTTCATTTTAGTTTTCTTTGCATATCTTATCTCCTTTTTGAAGTTTTTTAAAAGATATTGGACTAATCTTTTGTAATCGGGTCAACCGCCAATTGGCATATTTACTATATTGTTGGAAATTTCTGTTATATTTGAAAGGAACTCTGGGCCGTGAATCCAATTCAGAAGATTACACTAATCTTGTACTCAGAGATTAGTAAATTTATGGTTTTTCATTATGAAGCAAACGGACAAAAGAAGATTTAATATTATATATTTTTAAGCTGCAGTTTTTACATTATCACTAAAAAAGCAATACTTGCATTGTACGACACAATTTGAAATGCCAATGGTGGGCAAGAAACATTATTTACTAATTTATCATTCTAGCTTGCATAGGAAAAAAAGTACCTGGAATTCAGATTAGATAAAATTTCGATCAATATTTAGTTTCGGCAAGCCGCTAAACTTAGTGACAAATTACCGATTATGTGCATTATGAGGTTTGCTTAGACAACAGACTGAAGAATAATATAATCTTGAAAATAAAAGAAATAGTAAGCATATTTATTTATCCGTGTTATTATGCTCAGTAGAGAAATGAAAAATAATCTGCGATTCAAATATTCACCAAAAAGATTACTAAAAATTTTGCGTAACTAACTTTATTTATCATTCTCAAGGTATTTTATTTGTGAAATATCTATAATTCAATCAACAGCAATTCACTGTTAAAATTTTGCAATAAACTGTCCAGTCATTCGACCGTTTTTATAACAGGCGGTTACATAACCGTAATTCAATTCTATTCTGTCCATAATATGGACAACAATATTGTCAGAACAGAGTAAGAATATGGTTATGTAACCATTTTTTATAAAAACGGTCAAATGACTGGACAATTTGCTGCAAATTTTTAACAGTGTTTGACATTTAATAGAACGTAGTTTGGCGCGTAATTAACATTGTTTTCTAGCTAACTCTGGTACATTTGTAACCATGTAGTTGCAAAAACTACTAATGTCTGACTTCAAACTTGACTGTGGACCCGATTACGGAATATTAGGAAGATTTTATTGGATGCAAACTAGAGGATTTTTTTTCTACAGAATTAGTTATCAATGTTTTTCCCCAGGTTAATGGTTATATGATTGCAACTGGTATATAAAATGAAAAGGCTGTGAAAATGACGTTATTTTAATTTTATTCAAACAATTCAGTTTTAAAAACCTACTTTTTTATGATTCACATTTCTTTTAAATAGGAAAATTAAACACTGTTGCTTGTGTCCAAATAGTTTATTACATATTTCACTGTATGTTATCTGCTAGAATCCAAAGATAGAAAACTGTACTCGACCTGCCGGAAGATGACTATATCACAAAATATAATGTAGCATAGAGTGAGGTTGTATTTAAGCTACCAGAGCTACACATAGCACCAAGCTGAGAGGCCCGAAGCTCAAGAACTAACAAACGAAAATGAATAACGTGAACATTATTTAAGTTCAATGGTCAATCTCTGCAATGATTGTAATGCTCTCTTTTTTAGTATGGTGATTAGTGTAATTGAAACGGCTATATCATTAAAAAATAATACAAACATCTCGAAAAATAAAAAAATACTAATTTTATTTAATTTTTTAAAAGAAAGTGCATTACAATTTCTATTGGTCATAACGGCCACATTTCTCTATCGAACTGTACTATAAATGATCAGTTAAAAGAGTTGCTTCTTAATAGCACGAATTTTGTCTAACGCAGAAGATAAGATAATATAATATGTATGCGCAATGGCATTCGCACTATATTCAGCAATGCGGAAGGACTTTCCAGGTGAAGGTCCATATTACTTTAAAATACATGGCCGAATTCACCATTTCGTTTGATTCAAGATTCATTTGGAAAATGGACCAGCGCAGCGGGCATAGCCTGCTAGTTATAGTATATATAGTTTGGTATATAAAAAGCTGGCAAAATAATAAACGTATTTTTACACTTATAAATTGTATTACTACACTTATAATTGTCCGATTTTTTCAAAACTTCGTTCAAATATACCAGAGTGTAAAAGTTTATTTTTAGTAAAAAATAAATAAATAAATAAATTCGTCATTATTGACGATTTGAATGTCTGCTTAAATGACATAATTGCTGTTTATTTTTCAAAGTAGAAGGAAAGTAAACAAATAATCTTCTAAATAAAATTATACCAGTTTAAAATGAATTGATAGCAACATTATTCAACGTATTAAAATTGCGCAAAACATGAAGGTAATTGAACCATTATTTTAACACTCTCCAACATGTAGTTGAAAAGTGTTAATGATTTCGGTTTCTTTGCCATCTGTCTGTGCGTCTCTCCGTACTCTAAATTCCCGTAAATAAAGTCGTATTTCCATGTAATTTATATATGTTATTGGGGTATATTACAGCAAAATGAGTAGGTATAACATGAGGGTGCTCGCTCAAAAATCTGACGAGGAAGAGAGGAGTGAGGAGTTCTTCCCCCACCCTTGTTTTTTAATTTAAATTAAAAAAAATATATAATTTTTAGAATTTGTATCCATCAAAAATCTCGAGCACGTTTCGTCGAAGCACGTCAGGTCTGGATTTCCCTTCTTATTATTTACGGCAAAGGTATTGTCAGCAGCAGGATCGTTTATAATTTGTAATTCTTTATTCGATATGCATTCTAGGATGGCATCTTCTCTGTTATTATTTCAAGCATATCCCCATGCCTGAAGGTGGGCATTAAAGTCCCCCCCCCCCCCCAAGAATGAGATTGGAACTATCTTGGATAATATCGCTCCATTCCTGTAAGTCTGATGAAAGGTTTCCTTTTGGTTTTGAATACTGATATCCCAATTTGAAAGTATGAAGTTTTGTAATTAAATTTATAAATATGCTATTAGTTGTTCGAAGTATTTTAACGTGAACGAATAATGGGTTTGCTATTAAGATGCCGGCTGTTAGGTTATTGGAGTGATAAAAGGCCCATGATATTGGGAGGCCTGTGAAGGAATTTTTAGTTTTATGAAAGTCTTGTATCAGGGCTATGTCTATCTTGTATTGGTGCATATATTTAAGTAATTGCAAATTTGAAGCTCTGCAATTATTAAGATTCATTTGAACAACTTTTATATCATTTTCTTTTGGGTCACCTGTAGTGTTGCCAAAGTAGTAAGTAGTTGAAGAAGAGTTTAATTTATTTAATGAAACGATATCTTCTGTTATGTTTATAGACGCGAACGTGATGAATTTTTATTTATTGTGAGATCTCTCTGGTAATATATATTTTGAAAAACTTGGCAATATGAGGAGTTAGCTGCGTGATTGTTCTCATAAGGGCGGCCATTTTGATGGTAAGAGTTTAAGCAATTAATACAAGTGTGTTTAGAAATTTCATCTTTTAATTGGCAAACCTCAGATGCATGTTTCTTTGCACAGTATGCGCAAATAGTATTTTTTCTGCAGGTATCTGCAGAGTGCCCATAATATTGGCAATTATTACAGCGTATGATAGGGGAGTATGGCTTAATTGGGCAAGAAATAAAGCCCACTAGTAGCCTTCCTTGTCTTAGGAGCTTTATTGCCAATGAATCTTCTAGGTCTTAGCATTAGCTGGTATGATCTTAATTTATCCCTCTTCAATTCCTTATGTTGGTTATCTGTTATATCTTCGTTAAGGTTTTCACTTATTTTTTGTTTGATTTCCAATATTGTGACTGATTTTGGAATATCTAATATTATGATCTTTTTCCTTTTCTCTGCTGCTTATTTTAGTGTAACAAACGATGTTATTTTCTCATTTGCTTGAAGGAGATCTGATAAGGTGTCTATGTCTTCCTCTGTTTCGGATTTTACTATTATTGTGTTTTTGTCTTTTGACAATGTACTGAATATTTTTATCTTATTTGTTTTTATATTTACGGCTTTGTTAAGCTCTTCCCTGATCCCAAACATTGTGAGCTTTGTATTTAATTTTCGGGTCAATAGAAGAGCTGATTTGGAGTAAAGCGGTGCAGGTGCTGAGACTACCGATGCATATGTATGTCATTAATTTTAAAATATTTTTACTAAACTACAAATTGTCATGAACTTTTTTATAGTTTAAAATTAATTTCAAAGCATGATTTATTTTATATCTATCAAGTGCAGCTTGATTACAAAAAAATAACCCTTTTCCGCTTAAAACAATATAAATAGTTCAGCATTTGTTTCCGGGTAATATTCCCATAACGAAATAAACACTTCATACATAAATAAATAAATTAATAAATTAATATAAATAAAGCACAAATTTAACAGACATGTGATCGAACTACACGTTTAAACCACTGAAATTATCATAATAATAAAGGCTGTTGTAAGTAGCGAAATCTTTAGCGATTTCTTCGGCTGTTAACCATGGCATGCGGCTAATACGAAAGTATCGTTTTTAATAAATTTTAAAGTTTTATTTGAATACAATATTAACATTGAAACATATAATAATATTCAAACAATACATTATAAATATTTTTCATATAAAAATGCTTTTTATTGTTGTTAGTGGGCAATCTACAAAAAATATATTAAATATAAAAAGCTATTAGATTTTTCAATAAAAAAAGGGGTTTTGTTCTATATTCTGTAACACGGGAAGCCGGGTTAAATCCCGCTAGTTTTTGTAAATCCTGCAAGCAAGTTTATATTTATACTTTTCTGTACACAAAAATGACAAAAGTATGCAAAAAGTGACTCTTTTAAATGATATATCTGTATTTAAATATGACAAAAAAAATTTCAAAATAATTTTTAGTTTTTTTTAAAGGAATTTACATCTGAAAAGTAATAAATATACATATTAAGATTTTTCATATATAAATATACATTTCAAGAAATAAAACACGAGTAAAAAATATTTTTTTTTTAAATTGTTTTCCGGACCACTTTAATTGATAAAAGTGATCTTTCAGGAATCTGCAAAACTTTTCTACATTGCAATGTCTTGATAAGAGATATCGTCTGATGCAAAAAGCACTTTTCTGAAAATCTTTTCTTTGGAAACTCTTCATCCGTATGAAGAGAATCGATTATCATTCTTTTCCCAATACGAGAGTCACAGGAAAAAAAAAATATTTACTTTTAGACGAAGCGAAATATTCGCACAGTTTGATCGCTTGAAAGATTATAGTGCGTGTTATACTGTAGTTTGGTTTTTACCGGATCTTTAGCCATGTGTTTTATGCTAAAACGCTTACCGATTTAAACGTTGTAATTATTATCTGGATTAAAAAATGATCGTACCAATGAATGACAAATGTTAATTTGGTGCGTTCCATTTTTAATTCTGGTTTATGATGTACCCCCCCCCCCTTCCCCATTTACGTTAGTTATTTTAAAATTTCATTGAAATGTAGGTATATTTTAACTTTAAACCAGCGATGTTTGTTAATTTTATACAAAGTGTTAATTTTATACATTTGTAATTCACAAATATCAAATTTTAGTTACTTTTACACGTTGAAAGCCAATCTGAAATGACTAAACATACCTTGGGGGAGGGGGAGGAACAGGATTTCTTTTTTTAACCCCTTCGCGACGAACGTCCTTTACAGAATTTTTAATCTTTGCCACCGGTTTTTCAAAACAGAAATTTTCGCCTAATTGAATCGCAGAAATGCTATAATTAAATAAGGCAAAACTGACAATAAAAAGTAACTGGTGGGAATAAGCTAGGATTCTGAGAATCTTATGCGTCACGTATACGTGTCGCTCGTCCTCAAGGGGTTAAATGCCTGGTAATAAAATATCAATTGCTCCATTTCATAGCAATAAATTGTCTTCAATGAAAATATTGATGACACACTTATTCGTGTGCCATGACAATCAGTGTTAAAGCGTCCACCACTGTTGCAGTTACGCTAATGAATATATTATGTTATCTCAATATTTTATGCACTTTGTGAAAACACAGTCGCTTTTGGTACACACATACACAAACACCATTTAATACATAGCATAAAATTAAGTATTAATCATTAACTGCTGTTAGGAGTCTCACAGACTGCTGCTTTTTTCAATATTCACAGTTTATTGTTTTAACTTTTAGTTTAACTACAGATAATAGTGAAATTTTGTTTCGTTTAAAGCCCTGGTACTATTTCTAGAGACTTTTGATTGAGGAATTTTAATTATAATAATCCTGTACATAAATGTTCGGAACAGTATTTTATGAGTTAACCGAGCCTTGGACCAAGCCGAAAAATGAATAAAATCTTTCGATCAAGCGATTTCACAGATTGCTCACAGTAGCCATGTGACAATTTCTGTGACAGTAGTTAAGTTTTAACATCAAATTACCTATTAATATTATTCATTTACGTTTTTACAAACTGATTTTTTAAAACATGAGATTTTTATGGATTTTGCTTCAGCATCATCGCTGATAGAGTGACATGGGGAAGGAAAGAGAGGTGGGAGCGGGAATTTTTTTAGAGGGAATTTTGTGATATCTATATTATAAAAAATGTTTATAATGAAAAAAACTCCTTTTTTTCCCCTCTTGATATTTACATTTTTAATTCACCTGCATAAAAAGTCATTTTTCCTTTTTTACATGATAAAAATTTAGATTATCTTAATCTTTATCAAAATCCAGAGGCGGCTTTAGTAACCTTGGCGCCCTGGGCGAGATTTTTCAGTACTGTACACCCATTTTTTTTGTTTATTTACGCTCCTTAGTTTTTAGCACCCGGGCGGTCATTTGACCTCCCCCTCCCTCCCTAAAGCCGACCCTGGGCATGCCCCTCTCATGCCTACGCCCATGTTCTTCAGCATAAAAATATATATTTCTTCTAATTATATCTTTCATTTAAAATGCATTTGGATTTATAAATTAATAAATATCTACAAAAAACAACAACAATCCAAAAAAAAAAAAAAATAAATAAATAAATAAAAAGGTTAACTTTTTTATCGCCCATCTTTCACCGAAAGAAAAATCCTTTCACCTTTACACCTTTATAAATTATACTTTTTAGTAGTGGAACCCATAAGCCATTAGGAGTACAACCATCCTCTATTTCGAATGTGTTAGCCTCATTAAAGCATTTTCGGAGGGTAAAAGTTGCGGCACATCTAAGGATTGCCTACTTCTTATATATCATGTCTCACCTAAAAATAGTTTATTGAAGTAGCATTTATAGAAGGGCTTTGGAGAGGATAGACTCTTTGAGTTATGCTTGTATCACATTTCTTCCCTACTTTTTCGCTAACAAGCGCTTTATAGTTACCGCCCTGAAATTTCATTTATTTGCTTGGCTTGAGATTCATTTGAGTATAACAGACAAAAATATGGTGTTGGGTTCAGTAAAATAGTTTTTTGGATCTCGTAAGGGTCAACACTTTTCGTATTTTAGAGAACTACTGATTAACGAGCAAGCACATATTCAGCAGATGGTGAACTTATATGCGTACTTTTAGAATGTCTCAATTTCCTGCTAAATCGGAATAATATATCGCTCAGTCGCAAGAAAAGTGACAAAACTCCACGAAATTCATTTTGCTTATTATTACACTTTTATTAATTACTTCTGGAAGTCATCATGTCGAATGACGAGCGGCTCGACATCTCAGGGAGCTTTACGCGTGATCAGAAGATGTGGATACACAGCGCCCTCTACAACGTCATGCGTTCGTTTGCGTCCATACTTTCCTATGTGATATTGTCTTTTACTATTTTCTCTCGAACAAATTTGAATGATCAATCCTGTATTGTTATCTTTACGTAAAAACGTCACAAATCAAAATATTGCATTTTTAAAAGATAAATGAACAACATATTCCATTTTCATGTGCAACATCGCAGACTTTGTAACCAGTGTTGCTAACTTAGCTCCGAAGGGGCTAAGTCTACGGCATATTTTAGTCTTGTATAGCCCCCAAAAAGTTGTTTCAGACTAGTTCCCAATCTAGTCCATTTTAACGTTGTGTTTTTATCACATTTCCAAAACATTACTGAAAAACGGGTTACTAATGTGCAATAATGGGCTAAAACAAAAGCTAAATTACCCCTTTCTAGCTCTTTGCTTCTTAGATTTGTTGGCAACATTGATCTACCTCGCTGCATTACTTATTGATGAAGGATGTGTCGTTTTAGAATCTAACCAAAGTGATGCCTATTGTGCTGAAGAACGTCCCTCTTAATCTTTTTAAGAAAACTTTATTCGGTGAATAAATTTTATTCAATGACAAGAAAGAAAAATCATGAGTACGTTTCATCTATACTTATAAAGAAGTAGCTTGATTTTCTCATAATCAACGCCGAGCATCAAACTCGTTCATTATGAGAAACAGGACAAATTCTAGACTCTAACATTCTAGGACAATCAGGTTTGTCCTAGAACAATGAAATTTGGAAGTCATGTTTTTTACACAATGTAGGCGCGTACTAAGAAAGGATTTTTAATAATTCACAGTCTAAAGGGGTCAAATGGGGGGTCGAAAGTTTTAGATAAATTCGTCTTTTGGACATATCTCAGCAGGAGCTTTAAGTAGGAGCGTGAAATTCGGGATAACAATTCTACTAAAGAATAGTTAAACATGTATTTCAGACGATTTTAGAAATTCAACCATTAAGTGGGTTAAATGGGGGTTCAAATATTTTCGGTGATTTCAGATTTTCTCCATATTTCATCAGCAGTTTTAGGTAAAAGCGTGAAATTCAAGATAACAAATCTACTAAAAAAATAATTATACACGTATTTAAGCGATTTTAGAAATTCAACCACTAAGGAGGATAAATGGGGGTCTGAAGTTTTAGGTCATTTTGCCATTTCGCCATATCTCAACAAAAGTTTTTGTTAAAAGCGGGAAATTCAGGATAAGAAATGTACTAAAAGTTACTTAAACATATATTTCAGCGATTTTAAAAATTCAACTGCTAAGAGGGTTAAATGGGGGGTTGAAAGTTTTTAGTCATTTCACGTTTTCGCCATATTTTAGCAGCAGTTTTAGGTAAGATCATGAAATTCAGGATAACAAATCTACTAAAATAATTATTAAACACATAATTCAGCGATTTAAAAAATTTTTTCCTTATGGGGGTTAAATGGGGGGTCGAAAGTTTTAGGTCATTTTTCCTGTTCGCCATATCTCAGCAGCATTTTTAGTTAGGAGCTCGGAATTCGGGATAACAAATCTACAAAAAATATAGACAAACATGTATTTCAGCAATTTTTGAAATTCAGCAACTAAGTTGGGTTAAATAGGAGGTCAAATATTTTTTTCATTTTACCATATCTCAGTAGAAATTATAGGCAGAATCATGAAACTCAGGATAACAAATCTACTAAAAAAATAGTTAAACACATACGTGTTTTGATACAGCGATTTTAGAAATTCAGACATTAAGGGGGGGGGGGGGGGTTAAATGTTTTACGGTATTTTGCCATATCTCAGTAGAAGTTATAGTTAGGAGCATGAAATTCGGGATAACAAATCAGCTAAAGGATATTTAAACATGCATTTCAGGCGATTTTAGTAATTCAATTGCAAAGGGGGTTAATAGAAGGGTCGAAATTTTTCGGAGATTTCACCTTATCACCACACATGCGCTGTGTCCGTCCGCCGTTAGCTTGGTTGGCAGAGAGGTGGACTGTAGAAGACGGAGAAATCAGAAATCCATAGGTCGGCGCAAGGACTCCTTATCATAGTATCAAGCCTTTTTGTTTGTTTGTTTATTGAGAACATACGTCTGACTTGTGTGCTTGACATCAAGTTCCCGCTTATAAGTCATCGTCAATATACAGGGACGAGATAGCCACAAGGAAATTTATAACACCAGATAGTTACATCCGGCAGCTCCAGAAAGTGTGTGCCATGGAGCTGGCGGGAGTCGAACCCGCCGACCTCACTCCTACGCTCTCAAGCGATTAGCGGAATGGTGTCTTAATCACTCGGCCACGGAGGACCCAAAGTATCAGGCCTCACAATCAGCAAGTTTCCTTTGACCGCATGGTTGTCCTGCTAAGCGCCATCAATCGTCAGTAATAGGAGTATTTAATGTAGTAAAAATAGTTTATTTACTGTGGGACCTTTTAACGTGCAGTTAATGGCCACTCTAAGTTTATGTTATAGGTAGGGGTAATGTTTCAATATTAGTTCTATTTTCTATCTTTCTTTAGTAAATGGTTAAGAATCATATATATATTTTCCTGTCCTTATATAGTAAACAGTTGAAAATCATATAAATAGTTAAATTCTTCTTACTTTCTGTTTTCGGGATTCAGGAATTGTGTATCCAATTTTATCGCGTCATTTATTTATGACTCTGGTTCCGTGTTTTCACATTTCACGTTCTCTCTTCCACTCATCACTACTTAACCGTGAAGGAAGAAAATTGTTATTATAAAATTGAGTATTATGAAATTGAATGGATTCATTGCTTTAGAAAGTTAAGAAGATTTAATAGTATAAAATTACAAGTTATCATTTACATAATTTAAGTTTACATTTTAAAGATAGAGAAATTTTTGTACGCTTTAGGAGCGATCATGAAATAAGTCTTATAGTTCTGAAAGTCACATTGCACACTAAAATTGAAGCAGTCTATAATGGCACTTAGTTGCCATGGTTGCATGAGGTCCATTTTTGGGGTATTCACAGTTTAAGTGTTTACTGAAGTTCACGCACATGGCCTTGACGTCACGAGCCATATGGTTTCTCAAGTGCACAAAGGTTTCGGTTCGATTGTATTTTCCTGAGTGATAAGCTGGGATTACATGTTTCGGAGAAAGAAGGTTTTCAATATTTACGACACGAAATTTTTTCACAGCTCCATTTGTTCTATGCACTTGCTTATGAACTAGTATCGATAGTATCCACCAGGCGGCGATACTTTCCGGAGAAAGTCAATTAATAAGTTGGCAATTACCGCGGACATTTTCTCCCATAGACTTTCTCCGGATTGTCAAGTCTGATCTATGATAAGGGAGTCTTGGTCGGTGGTTCGAATCAGGCTCGACAGAATTTCTTTTTTGGTCAATGATATACAATAAAAAAATATTACTTATGTGTCTCATTTTATTTCTCATATATATATGGAGATATATTCATGTATATATCTTATTTCATGTTTCGGAGAAAGAAGGTTTTCAATACACCCCCCTTAATCCCAGGTTGAAGGAAGTTCTTGCAGTTTCAGTCTTTCAAGATTTCTCAGATGTTCAGTCTTTGGATTGGGCTTGGTCAACAGATCTGCGATCATGGACTTGCTGGGACAGTACTTCAGTGTGATTATCTTTGCTTTTGTTAGGTGTTTGATGACGTGGTATTTCACTTCAATGTGTTTTGTCCTGTTGGACAGTTTCTCGGATTCTGTCATCTTTATCGCTGAGAGATTGTCCTCGTATAGTGCAATTGGGCAATTTTGCGGTAAGTCTAGATCGTCTAGAAGTTTTATGAGCCAAACGATTTCATTGGCTGCGCTTGCTGCTGCTACGTATTCCGCTTCGGCGGATGATTGAGCGATGCAAGACTGTCGTTTGGATATCCAGTAGATTGGATTCTTGCCTATCATGAAAACGTTTCCTGTAGTTGATTTTCGCGTTTCGGGATCTTGTGCCCAATTTGCATCTGAATAGGCTTCTAAGATTGGTGCATGTTCGGTGTTTATAATTAAGTTTAAGTTCTTGGTGGTATTTAGGTATCTTATTATACGCTTCAGAGCTTTCCAGTCTATTTCTGTTGGTTTTTCGTTTTTCCGGCTTAGTATGTTTACAGCCGTTAGTATATCAGGTCTAGTTACTGTCGCTAAGTATAATAATGCACCTATTCCTTGTCTGTACTTGTGATTATTTGGAAGTAGGTTTTCGTTATTGTTTATTTTTAGGTAACCTGTGTCCATGGGTGTGCTGTATGGTTTACTTTCTTCAAGATTGAATTTATTTATTATTGCATTAATTTTCGTTGTTTGGTTTAGAGCGTAGCCGTTGTCTAATTTCTTTAAGCTTATTCCTAAAAAATTCGTTACTTCTCCTAGGTCACTAAGTTTGAATTTAAGCTTAAGTTTCTCTACAAATTTTTCAATGTTTTCTTTGTTTTCTGCTACTAGCAGATCGTCCACGTATACAATTATGTAGACTGTGTCTTCCTTGTTTTTCTCTTTGCGCGTAAATAAACAAGTGTCTGTAGTGCTTTGCACAAATTTCATTTCTTTTAATGTTTCACTGATTTTCATGTTCCAGGCTCTCGCGGCCTGTTTAAGTCCGTAAATAGCCTTCGTTAATTTGCATACTTTATTTATTTGGTCTGGTTTCTCATGACCTTCGGGTTGTGTCATGTATATGTCTTCGTCCAGTTCTCCATGTAGAAAAGCTGTTTTGATGTCTAGGTGGTGCACGTTAAATCCGTGGTACGCAGCTGCTGCTAGAAATGTGCGGATTGTTGTGTGAGACACCACTGGGGCAAAAGTCTCGTCATAATTTGCACCATATTTTTGAAGAAAGCCTTTTGCAACTAGGCGGGCATTGTATCTCTTTACGTTTCCCGTATCGTCATATTTGACTTTAATAGTCCATTTACTTCCTATGATTTTCTTTCCCTGTGGAGGTTCGACTAGTTCCCAGGTTTTATTCTTCTTTAACGAATTTATTTCTTCTTGCGCGGCGTTTATCCAATTTTCTCTTTCAATGGGATTTTTAGTGTTTATCATTTCTAACCAGTCTTTGGGTTCGCTAATTATGTTTGTTTTCACTGTATATGCGAAGCGATTGGGTGGTACTCCCCGATTTGTTCTCTCTGATCTTCGCGTGGATTGTTTGGGCGCGGGTGGTTCGCATTCTTCAGGTGTAAAGTCTATCAGTATTTCCTTTGAGTTATTTTCAACTAATTGTTCATTTTCTACGGGTTTTGATTTTTCCTCTTCCGGGTTGCTATTATTTTGAGTGTAAGGAAATTTATTTTCAAGGAATTTGACGGATCTTGAAAGTATGACTCTTCCGTCGTTTGTGTAGATTCTATATCCTTTACTTCTGTTATCGTAACCGACAAATTTTCCCTGTTGTGCGGTTTCATCTAATTTTCCGCGTTTTGATTTATTTATGTCTGCATAGGCTAAGCATCCGAATACTTTTAAGTAATGGATATTGGGCTTCCTATTTGTCCACATTTCGTATGGGGTTTTATAGTTTGATCTTGTCGGTAAGCGATTTTGAATATGGTTGGAAATGCTTATTGCCTATCCCCATAGTTTTTGCGGTAATTGCGCCTCTATTAACATACTGCGGGTCATTTCTAGTAAATATCTATTCTTTCTCTCCGCAATTCCATTCTGGGTGGGTGATTGTGGTACTGCGAGTTGGTGTTCTATGCCTTTTTCGCTTAGGTATTCTTCCATTTCGGTACTAGTGTATTCGCCACCGTTGTCTGATCTTATGCTGTTTGGGTATCTCCCGAATTTATTATGTACTAGAGATATGTAGTCTTTGAATTTGTCGAATACTTCGCTTTTTCTGGACATTAAATAGATTACACAAAATCTTGTTTTGTCGTCGATGAAAGTTACGAAGTATGTTTTTCCACCGATTGTAGAGGTCTGCAACGGACCGCATACGTCGCTGTGTATCAACTCGATTTTTCGTGTGGCTCTGTATAACGCTTGTTTGGGGTACGGTGCTTCTGTTGTTTTCGCTCTTATGCATACCTCACATTTGTTTTCGTGTCTGCAGTTATTTATCGTTATTCCTGTAACTAGTTGATTTGTTAGCATTTCTTTAATTGTTTGATAACTACGGTGTCCCATTCTGCGGTGCCATAATTCCACACATAGTTGGGATTTTGACAGCTGTAGGTCATCTATACTATAATATTATAAAGGAGTAAAGATTGTTTGTTTGTTTGTATGTAGGGGGTAATATCTGGAACTACCGAACCGATTTCAAAAGTGGTGGTGGCAAATTGATGGTGACAACCCCTGCTCCAACATAGGCTATATTTTATGCCGGTGCCACTAACCCCAGGGGGTGCAGGAGCAAAAAACGTTCTAAAATTGCCATTTTTTAGCTATCAAACTGGCTATCAAGCCCTGAGAGCTTGCCAGCCGGTTCTGTATGTATGTATGTACGTACGTAATGCGATAACTCTTCATAGAAATATCCGTTTTCCTTCAAATTTTGTTTATAGGTTCACTGTGTTAAGGCGCTTCCGTGATTAGTTTTCGGGATTGATTAGTTAAGTATAAAGGGAGGGAACAAGGGGCTAATTCCCCCCCCCCTTAATTTATATAAATGGGTTTTTCAAGCAGAATTGTTCCGTTTTCCTTCAAATTTTGTTTATAGGTTCACTGAGTTAAGGCGCTTCCCTGATTAGTTTTCGGGATTGATTAGTTAAGTATAAAGGGGGGGATCGGGGGGCTAATCCCCCCCTTAATTTATATAAATGGGTTTTCCATGCAGAATTATTCCGTTTTCTTTCAAATTTTGTTTATAGGTTTATTGGGTTAAGACGCTTCCCTGATTACTTTTCGGGATTGATTGGTTAAGTATAAAGGGGGGAACGGGGGGCTAATCCCTCCTTAATTTATATAAATGGGTTTTTCAAGCAGAATTATTCCGTTTTCCTTCAAATTTTGTTTATAGGTTCACTGTGTTAAGGCGCTTCCCTGATTTGTTTTTCGGGATTGATTGGTTAAGTATAATGGGGGGAACGGGGGGGGGCTAATCCCCCCTTAATTTATATAAATGGGATTTTCATGCAGAATTATCCCATTTCCTTCAAATTTTGGTTAAAGGTTCACTGTGTTAAGGCGTTTCACTGATTAGTTTTCGGGATTAATTGGTTAAGTATAAAGGAGGGAACGGGGCGCATATCCCCCCTTATTTTATATAAATGGGTTTTTCATGCAGAATTATTCCGTTTTCCTTCAAATTTTGTTTATAGGTTCACTGTGTTAAGGCGCTTCCCTGATTAGTTTTCGGGATTGATTGGTTAAGTATAAAGGGGGGGAACGGGGGGATAATCCCCCCTTAATTTATATAAATGGGTTTTTCATGCAGAATTATCCCATTTTCTTCAAATTTTGTTTATAGGTTTACTGTGTTAAGGCGTTTCCCTGATTAGTTTTCGGGATTGATTGGTTAAGTATAAAGGAGGGAACGGGGGGCATGTCCCCCCTTATTTTATATAAATGGGTTTTTCATGCAGAATTATACCGTTTTCCTTCAAATTTTGTTTATAGGTTCACTGTGTTAAGGCGCTTCCCTGATTAGTTTTCGGGATTGATTGGTTAAAAATAAAGGGGGGCGGGAACGGGGGGGCTAATCCCCCCCTTAATTTATATAAATGGGTTTTTCGTGCAGAATTATCCCATTTGCTTCAAAATTTGTTTATAGGTTCATTGGGTTAAGACGATTCCCTGATTAGTTTTCGGGATTGATTGATTAAGTATAAAGGGGGGGAACGGGGGGCTAATACCCCCCTTAATTTATATAAATGGGTTTTTCATGCAGAATTATCCCATTTCCTTCAAATTTTATTTATAGGTTCACTGTGTTAAGGCGCGTCCCTGATTAGTTTTCGGGATTGATTGGTTAAGTATAAAGAGGGGAACGGAGGGCTAATCCCCCCTTATTTTATATAAATGGGTTTTTCATGCAGAATTATTCCGTTTTGCTTCAAATTTTGTTTATAGGTTCATTGGGTTAAGACGCTTCCCTGATTAGTTTTCGGGATTGATTGGTTAAGTATAAAGGGGGGGGGGAACGCAGGCGGCTAATCCCGCCTTAATTTATATAAATGGGTTTTTCATGCAGAATTATCCGATTTTCTTCAACTTTTGTATATATATTTATTGTAATTAGAGATTTACCTGATTAGTTTAAGGGGTTCATTAGTTAACTATGAGGGGGGTAACGGGGGGATGACCCCCCCCCCCTTAATATATTGTTTATTTCTTTATTTTTCGATGGGCTTATTTCAAATTCTTTGAAATAAGAGTATAATATACAATTAGTGTGAATAGCCTGTGAACTCAATGCCCTCAGTTTAACTGGGCAGTTTTATTTTTATTTTTTATACCGAAGGAGCTAGAAATTTGAAATTTGTCATTGTAGTTACTTATAAGATGTAAATGCTCTCTAAGAACAAAATAAAAAAGAAATTGAAATTTAAAAGGGTGAAATGAGCGAAAAGCGTTCTAAAAACAGTCTAAATTACAATTTCTATGAAATCTCTGGAACTACAGAACCGATTTCAAAAGTAATGGTGGCAAATTGATAGAGACAATCCCTACTCCAACATAGGCTATATTTTATGTCGGTGCCACTAACATCAATGAGGTGCAGGTTCGAAAAATGTTCGAAAAATGCGACCTTTTTTTATACTGAAGGGGCAAGAAATTTGAAATTTAGCATTGTAGTTACTTATAAGATGTAAATGCTCTCTAAGAATAAATTTAAAAAAAATCGAAATTTAAATGGGTGAAATGAGCGAAAAGCGTTCTGAAGTCATTCTAAATTACAATTTCTATGGAATCTCTGGAACCACGGAACCGATTTCAAGAGTGATGGTGGCAAATTGGTGGTAACAATCCCTGCTCCAACAGCCTCTTTAATAAAAAACTATGCGTTGCTGACGACTGGGTTTTTCGCTAATTGTTGCAACAGATTAATCTCGGAAAATGAAACATTTGAAGTTACTGAAAAAAATGATAGCTCAAAAAGTATTTGTCAGAAAATTGTTAGATGTATTTTTCTTGATATAAATGTCAAATCTAATGATTATGCCGTTTTTCAAATATTGAATTTCAAAAATTACCAAATTTTCCAATGGAGTACCCTAGCGAAACCTTCATGCGTAAAAAGATAATGATAAGGGCGACGTGTCCTGACGTGTATATTGGCTATAGCACGAGTCACAAATTATAGTAGCCTTATTATTTCTGTTAAAATATAAAAGTTATTTATGAAATGTCAATATTTTGTTTGATTAAAGGTTCGTTAAAAGAAATTGTCCAGCGTAGCGGGCGTAGCTTGCTAGTATTTACATTATTTTGTTCTCTAGTATCGTTAGTTAAATTTATTTCATATAGATTATTTTTCAACATTCCTTCTAATATTGTTTTACCGTCATTTATTATGCTGCACTTTTTCCATTTGAATTTTTATTTCTCCGGAACCATATGATGTTAATTTTTTACCGTTTGCGACTGTTATTTCTGTTTCGGCGTCTTCGTTGAAGTTTGAAAGTAATGTTTTGTCGTTGGTAATATGATTTGGGCTGCCACTATCTATTATCCATGTATTTGTTTGAGCTTTGTCCTCTAAAAATGCTACGTTATTTATTTTATCATTCTTTGTTTCGTGTTCCTCATTTTTAGGATTCGGGTTTGTCTTTTCGAAGCATAGTGATGATGAGTATTGCTTTTGTTTATAATGTCTGTTTGGTTGCGGATGGTGGTTAGATGTTTGTTGAGTGTAGCTGTTTTGGTTCTGTCGTTTTACGAACCAGCATTGGGCAGTATTGTGGTTTCGCATTTTGTAGTGTGTGCAGTATCTATTCTCTCTTTTGTTGTTGTTTGCGCATGCTGAATTCTTTTGTATTTTGTACGCTTTTGATGTATTTTGCGGAATATCTGTATTTTCTGCTCTTCTCATGTATTCGTCGATTAACTTCGTTCTTAGGAAATTAGGTGTCAGATCGGTCTCGGGGCGCGATTCCAGTGCGGTGATCAAGACGTCATAAGACCTTGGTAGAGAGCATAGCATTATAGCTGAAATATGTGAATCGCTTATGCGTTCACCAATCGCGGCTAATTTATCTATAAGCTCTAGTATATTTGTTATATGCGTTTGCATATTTCCGTTCTCACTTAATTTGGTGTTATATAATTTCCTAAGGAGAAAGAGCTTGCTTGATAATGATTCGCGTTCGTGGATTTCTTTTAATTTATCCCATGTTTGGCGAGCAGTTTCGAGATTCTTTATGTGTATTATTTGCGCGTCTTCGATGCTCAAATTTATCAGAGCACGCGCTTTCTTATCCTTTTTGTTCCAAGCGGAAAATGACGCACCCGTGCTAGCTGGAGCTTGCTCCGTTATAGTATCAATTAAATCATCTTTGGTTAGTATCATCTCCATCTTAAAGCGCCAATTAGCGTAGTTTGTGGCGTTCAATTTGTCTATCATTTGAGTATCTCTAAATGACGCCATTATTAAGTTTTCTTTTCTTCTTTTCTTCTTTTACTATTTTTTTCTTTTTCTTTTTTATATTTTTATACCCTACTTTTTGTTTTTATTTTATTTTATATTTAGCGCAGATATTCAGACATTTAGTCTCGAATTCTTTTTCAGGCTCAAAATCTTTTTTATTGTAGTAAAAATAGTTTATTTACTGTGGGACCTTTTAACGTGCAGTTAATGGCCACTCTAAGTTTATGTTATAGGTAGGGGTAATCTTTCAATATTAGTTCTATTTTCTATCTTTCTTTAGTAAATGGTTAAGAATCATATATATATTTTCCTGTCTTTATATAGTAAACAGTTGAAAATCATATAAATAGTTAAATTCTTCTTATCTTCTGTTTTCGGGATTCAGGAATTGTGTATCCAATTTTATCGCGTCATTTATTTATGACTCTGGTTCCGTGTTTTCACATTTCACGTTCTCTCTTCCACTTATCACTACTTAACCGTGAAGGAAGAAAATTGTTATTATAAAATTGAGTATTATGAAATTGAATGGATTCATTGCTTTAGAAAGTTAAGAAGATTTAATAGTATAAAATTACAAGTTATCATTTACATAATTTAAGTTTACATTTTAAAGATAGATAAATTTTTGTACTCTTTAGGAGCGATCATGAAATAAGTCTTATAGTTCTGAAAGTCACATTGCACACTAAAATTGAAGCAGTCTATAATGGCACTTAGTTGACATGGTTGCATGAAGCCCATTTTTGGGGTATTCACAGTTTAATTGTTTACTGAAGTTCACGCACATGGCCTTGACGTCACGAGCCATATGGTTTCTCAAGTGCACAAAGGTTTCGGTTCGATTGTATTTTCCTGAGTGATAAGCTGGGATTACATGTTTCGGAGAAAGAAGGTTTTCAATATTTACGACAAGAAATTTTTTCACAGCTCCATTTGTTCTATGCACTTGCTTATGAACTAGTATCGATAGTATCCACCAGGCGGCGATACTTTCCGGAGAAAGGTAATTAATAAGTTGGCAATTACCGCGGACATTTTCTCCCATAGACTTTCTCCGGATTGTCAAGTCTGATCTATGATAAGGGAGTCTTGGTCGGTGGTTCGAATCAGGCTCGACGGAATTTCTTTTTTGGTCAATGATATATAATAAAAAAATATTACTTATGTGTCTCATTTTATTTCTCATATATATATAATTACATTGAGAGAAATTGTAAGAAAGCGCTTAAAACTAAAAGAGTTTCATTTAGAATTTTATGTAATGTGTTAAACGAATGAAAGTCAATTGTCCATCGATAGCTCAGTTGGGTTGGGTTGGGTTGATTATTGACGGCCAATTATCTACACTTGGGATATAGGCCCGGGGGGAGTGCCCTTCGTGGGGGTCTTTCTAAGGGAAACTAACCCGTATTTACGCATGGATAAATCCACGGCTCGAAGAAAACCACGAAAACTCCGAACGATTAGGCCGACGGGCGCGATTGGGATCGAACCCAGCACCTCCCGTCTACCAGCTTCGAGAGCATAACCTCTCAGCCACTGGTGGGGCGATAGCTCAGTTGGAAGAGCGGTGTACTGTAGAAGACGGCGTAATCAGAAATCCATAGGTCGCTGGTTCGAATCCGGCTCGGAGGAATTCCTTTTTCAATCGATGATATATAATAAAAATATTACATATACATTTATTTCTCATGAATATAATTACACTGAGAGAAGTTGTAAGAATGCGTTTAAAAAAAGGAGATTCATTTGGTAGTTTATTTAATGCAAGACCTCCTTATCATAGTATCAGGCCTCACAATCAGCAAGTTTCCTTTGACCGCATGGTTGTCCTGCTAAACGCCATCAATCGTCAATAATAGGAGTATTTACGACACGAAATAACACGAAATCTTTTCACAGCTCCATTTGTTCTATGCATTTGCTTATGAACTAGTATCGATAGTATCCGCCAGGCAGCGATACTTTCCGGAGAAAGTCAATTAATAAGTTGGCAATTACCGCGGTTGGGTTGGGTTGATTATTGACGGCCAATTATCTACACTTGGGATATAGGCCCGGGGGGAATGCCCTTCGTGGGGGTCTTTCTAAGGGAACCTAACCCGTATTTACGCATGGATAAATCCACGGCTCGAAGAAAACCACGAAAACTCCGAACGATTAGGCCGACGGGCGCGATTGGGATCGAACCCAGCACCTCCCGTCTACCAGCTTCGTGAGCAGAACCTCTCAGCCACAGCAATTACCTCGGACATTTTCTCCCATAGACTTTCTTCGGATTGTCAAGTCTGATCTATGATAAGGGATTCTTGATTTAATGTGTTAATGAATACAAACGGTGTGTCCGTCGACAGCTCAATCTATGCATTTCCGGCTGAGCGGTAGACTGTAGATGACGGAGTAATCAGAAATCCATAGGTAGCTGGTTCGAATCCGACTCGGCGGAATTCTGTTTTTTAGTCGATGATGTATAATAAAAGAGTATTATTTATGTGTCTCATTTTATTTCTGATATATATAATTACATTCAGAGAAATTGTAAGAAATCGCTCAAAACTAAAAGAGTTTCACACAACATAAGAAGTCACATTTTATCAGACAATTAAATACACTAAACCAACATGAGTGAAAAATTGACCTGGGCCAGGACTCGAACCTGGGCCAGGACTCGAACCTGGGACCCTCAGCGTACCGTGCTGATGCTATGCCACTAAGCTACCCAGATCGACGTCCTAGCCAGGCAATTTCTCACTTTATTCATGTTGGAAACAGTCATCGGCCAACAGTTTGCAGCTTCAGATTACATAATACAATGAATAACCATTCATCGGTCCGTAATTAATTATACATATATATGGCAGAGCATCAGCACTGTACGCTGAGGGTCCCAGGTTCGAGTCCTGGCCCAGGTCAATTTTTCACTCATGTTGGTTTAGTGCATTTAATTGTCTGATAAAATGTGACTTCTTATATTGTGTAAAATAAAATAATCAGACGTAGTGTTTATGATTTAAAAATATATATGTATAATTAATTACGGACCGATGAATGGTTATTCATTGTATTATGTCATCTCAAGCTGCAAACTGTTGGCCGATGACTGTTCCCAACATGAATAAAGTGAGAAATTGCCTGGCTAGGATGTCGATCTGGGTAGCTTAGTGGCAGAGCATCAGCACGGTACGCTGAGGGTCCCAGGTTCGACTCCGGGCCCAGGTCAATTTTTCACTCATGTTGGTTTAGCGTATTTAATTGTCTGATAAAATGTGACTTCTTATTATTGTGTAAAATAAAGTAATCAGTCGTAGTGTTTATGATTTAAAAATATATATGTATAAAAGAGTTTCATTTGGAATTTTATGTAATGCGTTAAACGATAACAGATGCTTTACACTCACGAAAACATATAAACATAAGTTTGGCGACTTTTTGGTTGGCGCGATTTTCAAGGCCGCGCCAAACGAATAACTTAATACAATGGCTAGGTTGCCATTAAAGGAAAAAATCCCCTAAATTTGGCGACTTTTTTCCTTTTTATAACCGATTTTTTAAAAAAAACTGTGCGTGAGTGTATGATATGATAGGCGTTAAACGAATAAATAAAACGTGTTCGTCGATGGCTCATTTGGCAGAGCGGTGGACTGAAAAGGGCGGCGTTATCTGAAATTCGTAGGTCGCTGGTTCGAATCTGGCTCGACGGAATTATTTTTTTAGTCGATGATATATAATAAAAATATTACATTTGTGTCTAATTTTATTTCTCATGCATATAATTACACTGAGAGAAGTTGTAAGAATGCGTTTAAAAATTACGAGATTCATTTGGTAGTTTATTTAATGTGTTAATCGATACACAATGTGTGTCCGCCTATAGCTCTGTCGGCAAAGCGATGGACTGTAGGTGACGGAGTAATCTGAAATCCATAGGTAGGTGGTTCGAATCCGACTCGGCGAAATTCTTTTTTTAGTCGATGATATATAATAAAAAATATTATTTATTTGTCTCATTTTATTTTTTATACATATAATTACATTCAGAGAAATTATAAGAAATCGCTTAAAACTAAAAGAGTTTCATTTAGAATTTTATGTAATGTGTTAAACGAATGAAAGTAAATTGTCCGTCGATAGCTCAGTTGGCAGAGCGGTGGCCTGAAGAAGACGGCGTAATCAGAAATCCATAGGTCGCGGGTTCGAATCCGGCGCGACGGAATTTTTCTTTTTAGACGATGATATATAATAAAAATTTTACATATGTGTCTAATTTGATTTCTCATGCATATAATTACACTGAGATAAGTTGTAAGAATGCGTTTAAAAAAAGGAGATTCATTTGGTAGTTTATTTAATGTGTTAATCGATACAAACAGTGTGTACGTCGACAGCTCTGTTGGCCGAGCGGTGGACTGTAGATGACAGAGTAATCAGAAATCCATAGATATCTAGTTCAAATTCGACTCGGCGGAATTCTGTTTTTTAGTCGATGATATATAATAAAAATTTTACGTATGTGTCTAATTGTCCTTCTCATACATATAATTACATCGAGAGAAATTGTAAGAAAGCACTTAAAACTGAAAGAGTTTCATTTGGAATTTTATGTAATGTGGTAAACGAATAAAAAAAAAAGGGTCCGTCGAAAGCTCAGTTGGCAGAGCGGTGGTCTGTAGAAAACGGCGTAATCAGAAATCCGTAGGTCGCAGGCTCGAATCCGGCTCGACGGAATTTCTTATTTAGCCGATGTTATATAGTAAAAATATTACATATGAGTCTAATTTTATTTCTCATGCATATAATTACACTGAGAGAAGTTGTAAGAATGCGTTTAAAAAACAAGGAGATTCATTTGGTAGTTTATTTAATCTCTTAATCGATAAAAACTGCGTGTCCGCCGATGGCTCTGTTGGCCGAGCGGTGGACTGTAGATGACGGAGTAATCAGAAACCCATAGGTAGCTGTTTTGAATCCGACTCGGCGGAATTATTTTTTCAGTCGATGATATATAATAAAAAATATTATTTATGTATCTCATTTTATTTCTCATATATATAATTACATTCAGAGAAATTGTAAGAAATCGCTTAAAACCAAAAGAGTTTCATTTAGAATATTTTGTAATGTGTTAAACGAATCGAAAATTTATCCGTCGATAGTTCTGTTGGCAGAGCGGTGGAATGGAGATGACGGAGTAATCAGAAATCTATAGGTAGCTGGTTCGAATCTGACTCAGCAGAATCTTTTTTTTAGTCGATGATATATAATAAAAAAATATTATTTATGTGTCTCATTTTATTTCTCATATATATAATTACATTCAGAGAAATTGTAAGAAATCGCTTAAAACTAAAATAGTTTCATTTGGAATTTTATGTAATGCGTTAAACGATAACAGATGCTTTACACTCACGCAAACATATAAACATAATGTTGGCGACTTTTTGGTTGGCGCGATTTTCAAGACCGCGCCAAACAAATAACTTAATACAATGGCTAAGTTGCCATTAAAGGAAAAAATCCCCTAAATTTGGTGACTTTTTTCCTTTTTATAACCGATTTAAAAAAAAAACTGCTCGTGATTGTATGATATCATAACGGTTAAACGAACCAAAAAAAAATGTGTTCAGCGATGGCTCATTTGGCAGAGCGATGGACTGTAAAAGACGGCGCAATCTGAAATCCGTAGGTCGCTGGTTCGAATCCGGCTCGACGGAATTCATTTTTTTAGCCGATGATATATAATAAAAATATTACATATATGTCTAATTTTATTTTTCATACATATAATTACACTGAGAGAAGTTGTAAGAATGCGTTTAAAAATTAGGAGATTCATTTGGTAGTTTATTTAATGTGTTAATCGATACATAATGTGTGTCCGTCGATAGCTCTGTTGGCAGAGCGGTGGACTGTAGATGACGGAGTAATCTTAAATCCATAGGTAGCTATGGTTTGAATCCGACTCGGCGGAATTCTTTTTTTAGTCGATGATATATAATAAAAAAATATTATTTATTTGTCTCATTTTTTATTTTTCATACATATAATTACATTCAGAGAAATTGTAAGAAATCGCCTAAAACTAAAAGAGTTTCATTTAGAATTTTTTTTAATGTGTTAAACGAATGAAAGTGAATTGTCTGTCGATAGCTCAGTTGGAAGAGCGGTGGCCTGTAGAAGACGGCGTAATCAGAAATCCTTAGGTCGCCGGCTCGGTGGAATTACTTTTTCAGTCGATGATATATAATAAAAATATTACATATGTGTCTAATTTTATTTCTCATGCATATAATTACACTTGTAAGAGTGCGTTTAAAAAAAAGGAGATTCATTTGGTAGTTTATTTAATGTGGTAATTGATACAAACGGTGTGTCCGTTGATAGCTCTGTTGGCCGAGCGGTGGACTGTAGATGACGACACTGTAGAAAATGGGTACTCAAAATTGAGTAAAAAGTACTCAATTTTGAATACGTCACATACTCAAAATTGAGAAACACATGTACTCATTTTTGATCCCATGGATGTATTCAAATATGAACTGCTATGTACTCATTTTTGATCTCATGGATGTATTCAAATTTAAGAAATTTTATGTCGTTAAAATAAAATTTATAGGATAAAAAAAAAAGTTACTTTGCGAGGACAATCTTATAAGGGATATATACTTTTCTGCTCACTTTTTTCATTCCTGCCTGAGTTTATAGCAATTAAACAACCCTTGCCCATGAGAGGATTCGAAACCGTGATGTCCTGTTTACTAACCTGACGACTGAAACCAACGCGCCATGAGTGGACACGCCTGTTTCTCAAATGTTGTTAGTTACTTTGAAACTCCCCCTATATCCCTTCCTAACAGCATCTGGCGCCATTTGTTAGGAAGGGATAGAAGATAGTTATTTTTATATAGATATAGATATAGATATTTATATAGATATATATTTATAGAGGATAGATTTGTTCGGAAGGGATAGTTTTAGAAAAATCGGACTGACAGAGCAGAAATACGAAACATCAGTATTGAAGATGCCTGAGCAAACGGGCGAAAATATTCTACTTTTACGAAACTTTTAGCGTGTGGACTGGTTTTATGCGTTTTTAAATATGTTTTTAAGGATGTACAGTGCCTGTCTATATGTGTTAAAGATTAAAATAATGTCTGAAGTAACAGGTATTTCGAAGGATTATTAATTAAAAAATGACATTAGAAAAGATCATAGATTGAAATACTAAAATTATAAACTTTGTAAAATTATAATTTATAAAATAATAAATTTTAGCGTAATTCATAAATTTGTAAGCCAAATCAGTTTAGTTTAATACCAATTTGCATAGCTATAATTTGCAAAGATATTATGTTATGAAACTTTTAAATAACACAATATTGCCTCACGTTAAAAAAGTTAAAATAAATTTTAAAAAAATTAGTGGGAAAAAAAATCATAATTTTGAAGTACTATCAAGAAAAAAAAAGTAGATGTGTAAAATGTGAGGAAAAAAAAGAGTAAATGTGTTGTAGTGGATCCACTTTGATGAAAATCCAGAACAACCAGATCCACTTTTCATTTCTCTTATTCTTCGTTTTTCCTTCAAATAATAGCTTTTTAGGCTCCGAAATTTCGTCATTACACATTCTGAAATATACAAGTATGTTGGGTTTGATCATATGTTCATTTTTGATCCAAAAATACTCATTTCGAAATGAGTACATGAACTTACTCATTTTTGAAAATGCACATGTTCATTTTTGATCCAAAAATACTCATTTCGATATGAGTACATGGACTTACTCATTTTTGAGAATGCACATGTTCATTTTTGATCCAAAAATACTCATTTCGAAATGAGTACATGAACTTACTCATTTTTGAGTACTTCATTTTTTACAGTGGGAGTAATCAGAAATACATAGGTAGGTGGTTCGAATCCGACTCGGCGGAATTCTTTTTTTAGTCGATGATATATAATAAAAAATTATTATTTATGTGTCTCATTTTATTTCTCATATATATAATTACATTCAGAGAAAGTGTAAGAAATCGCTTAAAACTAAAAGAGTTTCATTTAGAATATTATGTAATGTGTTAAACGAATCAAAAAGTGTGTCAGTCGATAGCTTAGTTGGCAGAGGAGTGGAATGTAGATGATGGAGTAATCAGAAATCCATAGGTAGCTGGTTCGAATCCGATTCGGCGGAATTAATTTTTTAGTCGATGATATATAATAAAAAATATCATTTATGTGTCTCATTTTATTTCTCATATATATAATTACATTCAGAGAAATTGTAAGAAATCGCTTAAAACTAAAAGAGTTTCACTTAGAATTTTATATAATGTGTTAAACGAATCGAAAAATGTGTCCGTCGATAGCTCAGTTGGCAGAGCGGTGGGCTGTAGAAGACGGCGTAATCAGAAATTCGCTGGATCGAATCCGGCTCGACGGAATTCCTTTAGCCTATGATATAAAATAAAAAAATATTACTTATGTGTCTCATTTTATTTCTCATATATATAAGTCTGCCGGTCTTCACCCGTCTAGCCGGTCGCTTCCGAGTGGGGTCCAGATACAAAGATACCCAAATACTACTTGGGCCGCTCCCCTAGATAATCACGTGTAGGGCCCAGTATTATTTTCTCAGGGTGTTCATGAAAAAAAATATTTATGTCATGAAATCTTTATTTAAGTGCTTTTTTATATAGCTTTTTTAGTTAATTTATTTTCGTATACTTTTAATTTAAAGTATTTTATTTATGTTTTTCTGGTTGCATGTAATATACACTTTCTGAGCCCTAAGCGAAGTCAGGGCGGTACACTGCACTATCTGGGGCCCCACTAGGGCTACCTCAATATACCGGGCTTTGACAGCTACCCACTCTGGGGAAAGTCACGTGATCAAAAGAGGGTACACAAGAGCTACTTGAAATCTTCACCCCACTCCGATTTCTTGCCCGACTTGAAATTTGGCTTGTGTTGTGTTATTGCTACGGTGTGAACACGTGCTGCGTTTGTTTTTTCGTTAGATGCAATTTTTTGTATAAATTGAATTTAAAAAACTCTTTATCATGTTTAAAGACTCAAGCATTTTTGTTGATAAAGTTACACCAAAGATGGAACAGTTACATAATATCAAATGAAGTATCTGAAATTTATTGAATGAAAATGTTTTCGCGAGGCATGCAACAATTGGAAGAAAAAAAAAAGGCTGGACAAACTTAGTGAAGATTTACTGAAGTTTTTCTCGTGGTGGAAAAAATAAATTATATTTCGGATGTTGAAGAAGAATTGAAAAGAAAAAAAAATAATTGGATTGATACCTTCCTTAAGGATAATTATTGGATATTCATTATTGCGATGAATGCGTTAATTTTTTTTTATATATGTGTGACAAATGTGTTAAAATTGTGGAATAGGTACAAATAGATATAAATTTACAAGTAGCGGTCTTTACAGGGAAGCAAATAATTCATAATTTTTATGTATTTTTAACTAATATTATCTTGAATTGTTGGAGAAAATTATAAAATATTTTAACTAGTCTTAAAAATTATACGATTTTTGAATCCCATGAAAATAAAATATATGAGTATTCTAAGATTTAGAAACTGTTTTTATATGAAAATTCTAATAGTGACATTTTAGATCAACTGTTTATTACTTATACTTATATAATTCTAAATTACTTTCTTTGCCATCTTAAATGCATTTAAAAAGAATATCCGCAAATTTTAAAGTTTCTCCAGGTGTTGCAACAATTAGAAATAAATCATTAAAAGAAAAATGTATTAATTCGAAACAAAATTTAAAAAATAGTCAACTTTTTATAAAGTATTTCCTATAAAGCCCACAAACTTGTGGGATTTACAAACTATTCAGAAAATCATGCGACTACTAGACAGGCATTTATGTACATATCAGTTTTATTTATTTATTATTTTTAAAATAATGAGATTATTTAAATAAAGAGATTATTATTTGTGATATCCCTTAATGCGTATAAAACATGTGAATTTACACATTTTTTTAAAAATAAAAATATACCGTATTTCATCTATTTCAAAACAAAGAAGAGTTAAATTTTTTTTAAAGCTCTGTTATACATTAAATATATCTAAATATATACAATATCTTCTCATTGATTTCGGGGATTCTTTAAAATACATGTGAAATTTTGTATTATTATTAAAATTGATAAAAATCAATTGTATTCATTGTATAAAATATGTATTATCAATGAATTGAGACAAAATAACTCGATATATAATTTTATGCTATTGATTAAACTCCATAATATATATTTGTGATACCCTTTGATGCATATTAAACAGGTTTCTAAATTCATATTTTGTCCTTTTGAAAGAAGACTGTATTTCATCTTTTGAAAAGGTTTTTATTAAAGCTATTTTCAGGGGTATGTCCAGACTTATTTCACAGGGTCCTGTTTTTTGAAAATTGTGAGCGTCTTTTTATATTTGTGAAAAATGTAATAATTTTTGGGGGAATCTGAAATTAGAGTTATATTTAGGTTCCTGTTTAGGCAATTGAATTATAAGTTGGTCTTGTTTTAACGAAAAAAATATATATAAATGCATTAAATTTTGATATATTTACATGTAAATATATTTACATTATACATATAGCTAGCTAATGGGGTCATCGAGGATTACAGCTGTTACAGGTGGAATTTTATTTTAATAAGAATTCTTGTGAAGAGCCCATTTTTGTATGAAAAACTCTTGTCCTTTTTTAAGACAAAAAAAATGTGAAGGGTCATGTTTTAAGAAGAAAAACATTGTGAAGTGTTCTTTAACTGACCAAATTCTTAACAGAACCCTCCCAGCAAAGAGGAAATTGCTGGCCAGCATCAAGATATGTACTGGCAATGATGAAGAAGTGTTGGCTAATGGTCTACCACTGCATGACCACTGCTGGACAGCTTCGGTCAACTTTGCTGCTGGAAATCATCAGATAAAATTCTGATCGGCCTCCGTTTTATCTCATGCGCTGGCCACCCACACTATGGAAGTGCAAGAACTTTTGCAGTATTATTGCTGGGAACACTTACGCTTGGTGGCGTTGCGAATATCGAAGACATTGAGTATTTCGGAATTCATCGTTTGGCAACATTCTGGTTATTTGGAATTTCATTCTGGAATTTTTATTCTTTTATTAGTGACCATTGCGTACGTTGTGATTGTGATCAAGAACAATAACAAATATTAACAATGAATGACCAATAAATGTATGTATGTAAAATTTCATAAATCTTAACATGAACATTTTGCAATTTCTTTATTGTAATATTTTATTTTACACTAGCTATCCGCCCGGCGTTGCCCGGGCCCGAGATAATAACAATCTCAGTGCAAGGCGTTAACCCCCTCCCTTCCCATACCCTCAAATATAACTAATAATGTGTTCAAGAAAACCACCTTAAAATAATTACATTTTTCTGATAAATAGAACATAACGAAGACGTTACGCTAAAATATCCGGCAGATGACAACACTTCCCATCCTCAATTTCAGATCTATATCTTAATTAGTTATCTAAATTTTGTTCATTAGTAAAAATTGGCAATTATTTCCTTTCATTTTCGCAAACTAAATGGGGGATCGGCCAGAGAAACAGATCTCCTTGTAGTTCAGTTTTTAATGAAAGCAGATCCCTGTCTGAAACTGTCTCGGATTTTTTTCACTGGCGCCAGCAGATTTTTAGCAGTTTTTTGCATAAATTAAGAAAAAATACCGGCCGAATTTTTCAAAAATTGCATAGACGGATGCAGAATGTTTTTTTTTACATATGCTCAGAAATTTTCAAATTGATATCTTAATTAGTTTTCTTAAAATTCGCTAATTAGTAAAATAATTTCGAATTCGTTCATTTCCGCTTCCAAATCCACAACAACAGTTCTTTTCTTTAGCCATTTCGATTTAAAAGATGGCATTTTCAATGCGATATTTAATGATATTCTAATTAATATCTAGAGTAATTATCAAAATATTAAAATTCTGAGATTCAGGTGCATACATGGTCAGACCTTGGACTATCAACACGTAAATTTCCAGACTTCTAGGTGGGCTAGATTTTGCTAGCCAACGCCAACAGACACACACACACAGACACACAGAGCGAAACTTTCTTTTATTAGTATAGATTACTTTTACACTTCGTAAACCATGATATCCAAAATATTTTTTTTCAGTTATTAGCGAATTTTCCAGATTAATTTTAACTATTATGCCTTTTTATAGCAAAGAAAAAGCTGCTTGATATTAACTATAACATCAACTACTTAATTATATCGATGATAGATTACGGCGTGTTTTGCTAAGAAACACGACAAAATAGTTTCTATTTTAATATTTGTTTAATAGTAAACTATTAAATATTTATCGTAAGAATAAATTCAATGGTAAAACTAATATTTGATTTTGCTTTTCAATCATTTTTATTTTGCTTATTATAAAAATATTGTATTATATTGTAGTTATCTTGACAATATTTATTTCATTTTATTTTTCTTTATAAAATTTCTCTGTATTAATGCAACGATTTCTGTCAGAAATGAAATATTTTAGCTCTTTTAAAATCTCAATTTTAAGTATCTTTAAGATCGGTCACAATGATATTTTCTTTTTACTGCATATTGTAAGAGGTCATATAGAAACGTTATAGTTTGTACTTTTCACTAAAACAGTTTTGTCTGAAGTCAAACATTAAAAAAAAAGTATAAAACAGAATTGATGCACACTTGTGAAGTAGATGGATGGGTTACTGAGATTTTTCACTGTTCTTGTTTTTACCATTTAATTTTGGAATTCAATAGTATTTATCCTATATTATCAATTATCTTTTATATTTAAATAAATAAGTTTTATGCTTAAAATTAAAGTTACAAAAGTTATTTTCTTTTTTCAAAAATATTTAAATATTCACAAAAAACATTTAATTTATCCTAGATTGATCCCTAGTATGCAACTGTTTGTACATTGTACAATCATATATCAAATAAATGCAATGAACTTTAAGATAAATGTGTAAAAAGTATTATGAAACAGGAATACTGTGCTTGCGTAACTTTTTAAGATGTTACATATATATGTTTGGCAGTCTTTATGTTTATATGTTTGCTGATAAGAATAAAATATTTTTTAAAAAGGAAAATAAGTTTTAAAGAGGAAAAAAAGAAAAGTTATTTTCTTGTGTTGTTATACCGGTGTAATATTTTGAATATTCTCCATACACTGGATGATGGCCCGATGTATGACGGCGGATGCCCGTTGTAGCCGCCCGATGTAGCCCGATGGATGATGACGGCTTTATAAACATCGCTGGGTTGATGTCTGCTCGTAATAAAAAAAGCTGACGGATGGTTTACCACTGTATAAACATTGCAGAATAAGTGATGGTGGTGGATTAAAAGTGCTTGCCCAGCAAAGGAATAGCAGTAGGATAGGTGCTGGCACTGCAGGAAAAGGGTCGGATTGAAATAATGTGATGGCATACCAATGCTGGTCTGCTGTTGGTCATCACTGATGGGCCAGCTGCATTCCGCACGGACACTTTTGTACTGGTTTAAGTAATGGCACCATTGCACTTTACCACTGATGGCAGTGCTGGCTGCCATCTTTTTTCCAGCTGATGGCCCACTGTTTCTTTCTTTACTGGGCTGGTTTTATACAATAAATATATCTAGAGTACACAATATCTTCTCATTCATTTAGGTGATATTTTAGAATACATGTGAAATTTTGTTTTATAAAAATAACTTACTAATAAGGATAAAAAGCAGTTGTATTCGTTATACGAATTATTTATTCTCTGAATATTGTACAAATTGAATTAAAAAATACTTAATAAAAAATTGTTTTATACGCATTAAGGTATATCACAGATAATAATCTCTGTATTTAAATATTCAAATAATTAAGTAATCTCTTTATTTTAAAAATAATATATAAATAAATAAAACGGATGTGTACATAAATGCCTGTATAGTAGTCGCAGGATTTTCTGATTTGTTTGTGGGCCTTATAGGAAATTTTTTATAAAAAGTTGACTATTTTGTAAATTTTGTTTCAAATTAACACATTTTTCTTTTAATGATTAATTTATAATTGTTGAAAAACCTGGAGAAACTTTGAAATTTGCAGATATTCTTTTTAAATGCCTTTTTTAGATGGCAAACAAAGTAATTTAGAATTATATAAGTAATACACAGTTGATCTAAAATGTCACTATTAGAATTTTCATATAAAAACAGTTTCCAAGTCTTAGAATAATTATCTATTTTATTTTCATGGGATTCAAAAATTTAATTTTTAACACTAGTTAAAATATTTTCTAATTTTCTCCAACAATTTAAGGTAATATTTAGTTAGGTAATATTAGTTCCACATAATTATCCTTAAGTAAGGTATCAATCCTATTATTTTCTCTTTTCAATTCTTCAATATCCGAAATAGAGTTTATTTTTTTCCATCATGAGAAAAATATCCAGTAAATTTTCGTTTAGTTTGTCCAGATACTTCATTTGATATTCTCTGTTCCATCTTTGATGTAACTTTATCAACAAAAAATGGTTGAGTCTTTAAACATGATAAAGAATTTTTTTTATTCAGTTTGTATAATATTCAGAGAATAAATAATTCGTATAACGAATGCAACTGCTTTTTATCCTTATTAGTAAGTTATTTTAATAAAACAAAATTCGTTATACGAATTATTTATTCTGTGTGAAGAACAAACAAGCAAATAAAACCTCAAGAAAAAAAAATTAATTGATTATTAAACTCCATAACCTATTATTCGTGATACCCTTTGATGCACATTAAATATATATTGTAAATAACAAAAAATTATAAATGAAAGAATATTATCATTAGATTTCATTTTAAATTTATTGAAAAGGAAAGATTTAAATCTGAATTTTTAATAAAGATTTAAATATTTGTTTGAGTTGTGTGATAAAAATATTAGAATAAACCATTTTTTTTATACATTCAGTTCATTTTTAAACATTAATGTGATTTTTTTTTAAAATTATACAATAACATTTTAATTTCTTTTTGAAATTTGCCTTTACTTATTGTGAACTAGTTTCTGCAAGTTGTTTTGCCAAATGTGTTGGTGAAGGCAAGCAAATTTATATTTATCTGTATTTTTTTTTCACAAGAATTGGAAAAAAAAAAAAAAATTAAGTACTGAAAAGCAAAATGATTTTTATTTATGAAATCAACGACAGTAAATGAAAAAATATCTATATATGTGTGTTAATATTTTACATGTAAACTTCATATTGTAGCACAGTGGATATAGAATTCAACCTTCCCTCCATTCCCCTAGCGGCAAAAACGCTGTACCGCGGCCTCTTATATCAAGATAGCCTTGGCCCGACCCGGAAGCGACCGGCTAGTAGATTATGAAACTCTTCAAAATATTTAGACTACTGTAAGAGAACTTAACTGTTGAATAAGGTTAAATAATCGAAATAAACAATTTGGTAAACGCATTCCAAGCACACAAGTCTGATGTGTATGTTCAATAAAACAAACAACCGCATATCACATTTGAAAGCCTTATTTCACAAATTGCCCTCTACAGTCGGAAAAGTATTCAAATCCTTTTGTGAAGATTATCTATAAATTTGTATATACTATATAGTTTTCTAAAGTTTAGTTCAGTTACGTAATGCATAACTGTTGAAAATTCCCCTTCAGCAATTTCAGTAAATAAACGGAAATGTACTGGAGCACTTTTTTGCTGCTCTGTACATGATCTACAGAATTTATACAGACCTAGTAATAGACAAAAAATAAGTTAAATTTAAAAACGCGTTCCGCAACTGAAAACGCACTTCCAGCAATTATTGTTAACATGCAGTACCGAATTATTTTGTGTGTACCCTGTAAATGAACGATGAATGCTATACGCAAATTGTTCTATAGTAACCCTCTTATAATGCACCTTAGCGATATATATATACATATATCAATTTCAATATATTTGAAATAGTGCAGCACCTTTAAAATACATTGCAAACGATTTTTTCCCCATAGACCACAATGTAACGGAAACCTTTGAGTGCCCCTGTAAACGAACTATAAATTCTACACCACTTCATTTTCTATAGCAAACTGAAGTCTAACCCTTTTCAACTATATTGGAAAGTTAAGGAAAAATAATGCATCAAGCATACATTATGAAACCATTTCTAACAGTCATAATACTGTAACAAAAAATTTCCCCGTTTAATAAGGTGAAAAATGATGTCTATAAACAACTTTGAAAACATAGCACGTTGGAAAATCAAAATTTCAAAAATTTTCATATATAGTCGGAAAGGTCTTCTAATTCTTTTCTAAAGCCTTGTGGATGTTCTACAGATTTGTATATATACTGCATAGTACGCTAAAATTTAATACAGTTGAAGAAACTCAAGAATTTCCCTTTTAGAAATGTCCCTCAACTATGCAATTTCTATCCATTTTCTTCTGCTAAGTGTTGCATAATGTCCTCTGTATAACTTTAGTTTACACACACACACACACACACACACACACACAAAAATCAGTCATTTGTAATAAGCAATTTAACCTGCAACAAGGAAGGTGGGGTCAGTAAGACAGCATTTGTCAATTAAGCTTAATGAGATTTTTTGATAAAATAGGCATGTTTTTTAAAAGTATGAGTGAAAATGTATGAAAACTAATTTTGTTTCTCTAAGTTAAATGTTTAACGCACGTTTTAGTGGACCTGTATATAAGTGCAGTCTCAGAGACCACATATCCCTCGATAGGCTTTACTTTTCACCTCCCCTGTTAAGGATTAAAAATTCCCATCCTAAAAGTGTCTTTCGACCAGTATTAACATTTAAAAACATTTTTTAATACCAAGCGCCCCATCCCCCTTCTAACACTTGATGTTTACAATAATTATTAAAATCGGATACAAAATAAACCAAAACTTGCCGAAATGCACTATATTTTTTTTTCTCGTAAAATCGAAAGGTCTTTAACACTAAACCTTCCGCGGCTGGGCGATTTGACCCGTGTAGTAGACTTTCAAAGTACAAAGTGTTGGACAATTTTAGATTAGAAACTTTTGCTCTTTAAAAAAAAAAGGGGGGGGGGTAATAAAAAGATTTTGCGATTGCTTAAAACGCAGGGCCTGATTACAGCCGTGGCAAACTTACACCAGTAAAAACTAATATGTTTCCGCTTTATTTATGACAGAAAAATGGTATAAATAAGGCGTTTATATAAAGCGAAAAATTCTATTCAAATTTACTGGTGCAAGTTTAAATACATTTATCTATAATGTTCAAACTCAACATTTTTAATTTGCACAAATACAAAATTACATTTGAATATTTCTTTTTATTCTAACAAGTACTGTCGACGTCATATATAAAAATGCAAAAATAGTTTGTAAATGAGAAATAAATTTCAATACTTAAGTTTTTTTTTAAATTTAAATAGTCTGCTGAGACTTTCACAGTAATCATATATATATCATAGCCCTAAAAGTACACCAGTCGCCAAATTGATAAATTGCCAAATGTTTTTCAATGGCCGCCTTTGATACCGAATACTTCTTTTAAGCAGTTCACAAACATTCCTTTTATATTTAAATTAAATACCTTAGTTGTATAATATTACTCATTAAAACTTTCTTTGCATTTTAAATAAACCAGTAATAGTTTATTTCATTTTTCGAGGTGTTCATATTTCTATCCCTAAATTTATATAACCATTTCGCAAAGGCCGTTAATCAAACGATAGCATAATATACCGTCGCCAAGATGAAAAACATGTACCAATAACAAACTTTCCGCCCAAAATAAAAATAAAATACCAAATTTTATTATCAAAAGTCATGGTTATATCGGTATAGTCTACATCAGGGGTGTCAAACTGTGGCCCGCCGGATACCACTAAAATTTTACAGTAAACTTTGTCTTATCTAATAATCGAATTTTAGCGATTCAAGAAATCTACTATTTCTGTAAAAAATTAGTGGTAGCACGCGGGCCACAGTTTGACACCCCTGTTCTACATCATAACGACCGAGGAAATTCTCTATCCGGTGGTGCAAACCGCAATAAAAAATCCATCAGATAGTTTTTGAAGTTACCCCGGACATACATTTAAGGCTTCCTGCTTTATATAATGTATACGATTAGCAATTGCTTTTATCAGTTTGATCTTTAAAAAGTCCTTCTGGCCTGTACCGGGAGGAAAAGGTAGCTTCATAGTCCATGTTTTTAAAAATTCAACTCATTTTACTCAAGCACCCGAAGCAAAATTGGAACTATTATAGAAAATTCAATCCCGGTTTTCGTTAATACTGAATTTGAATGAGAATTTTAGCACGAGAATTATAGCATAACAAAACATCAGATTGTTTCAAAATGACAGCCACCTTAGAAATTCAAACGGCCGTATCGCTGCCAATTTTAAGATATAGCAAAAACAAAAAATTTTCGGGAATCCTTGCATCACGATACAACACTTACCGGAAACAACTTTAATTTATAAAAATTTTTATACATCTTTTTGAATTTAAAAGAAAAAAATTAAAAAAATTAACTTGCCGCCATTTTGAAACGAGATGGCGCATGAAGCTGGGCAACAAACTCGGTAGAGACCTTGGTATATTCAGTATACATGATCAGTCACATACATATCGGTTCATAAATATGAGAGTTACAGCATAACAAATATCAGATTGTTTCAAAATCTCAGCCAATCTAGAATTTCAAACTGCCATATCTCAGCCAGTTTTTAAGATATAGGAAACAAAAAATGTTCCGGAATCCTTTTATCATGTTCTTACACTTAACAGAAACAATTTTTTCAATTTATATTTTTTTGTATATGTTTTTGAATTTATAAAATTTAACTGACCGCCATTTTGAAACAAGATGGCGGATGAAGCTGGCCAACTAATTCTGTCGGGATCTTGGTATGTCCTATTACAGATAGATAATATTTATATCTATATATCAACATTTGATCGGAGGGTGGTTTAGGGGTCATGATCGGTGAAAATATACCAAAATTTTTGGGAATCGCTTTCCTCCGAACGGCTGCAATAGGTAGCTTTTTCAATGAAAGCTACCTAAAAAAAAAAAAAAAATCGTGAGAGTTTCACATTTTCATACTGGAGGACGAAGCCATTACCGAAACATAGCTCTCAAACCTTCAATATTGATTCTAAATAAATATTCATTTTAAGGATAGAAATTCATTAAATAAGATTATTTCTATTCTGAAATGGCGATACTCAAATCAAAATTTTTGGCAGCTAGGCCGCAAATTGTGTCACTAAACAGATTCATATATCAGATATCAAACATTTTCAAGTGTGGAATGCAGGTAAATAAATTTTTGATCTAAATCCGTTCGTTACCAGCGCAGCGCAGGGCGACGAAAATTGTGTTTCATTGCCGAGTGTGTTAGAACGTCTTACCGCCCAAGCATGTATTGTATAACCTTTTAAAAAGACATGGAGGGTTTTCTATAGGAGTCACTCCGTTGAAAAACAGTTAGGAATTCTAAACTAGTAATTACGCGATTAACACCCTCTTTCCAAAGACCACTCAATGTTCACCCCCATAATTTTTCCCCCGCTGTTTTTCATTATTTTTATTGACAAGTCACCACTGGTGTAAAGAATAACGCTGCCTGTGTATTTCCGAAATTTTTTTCAATTTCTTTAACTTTTTTTTAATGAAATGAGATCTGAGAAATTCCTACTATTCTTTAATGGATATAAAAGCTTTAAAAGTTTATTTAGGTTTTAAAAAGGCGTTGGCGCATGAAATATGCCGCCCGAGTCAATGTTACTATAAACCATACTACACCATATCCAATTTAGATTTTTTTCAGCGAATCATGTTTAATTTTATACTAATAGACATTAAACAAAGATATTAAGAGTTATTGAGGCTTTAAAAGCCAATGTCGCATCATAGTGTGCGCCAACAGTGTCTTACTACAAACAGCCAGCGTCTAAAGAATAAATATTAATCCCAACGCGTGTTAGAACACTTATTTTGGCAGATTCTTACTCTATATAGCCAAACAACTGAATGGAAAGTCCGATAACTATTATAGCAGCTTGTTACCAAGATGCATTGCTGCGTACAGGAAAGGGAAAGGGGGGGTTAAGAGTTAACTGCCGTTAGCGGCTTTACAGACCGCTGCTTTTATCAAAGTTTAACTTTTAATTCAGTTTAACTGTAGATACTAGAAGTTCTGTAACTCTACTACTATTGCTAGAGACTAATAGGTGGATTTTAATTATAATACTTTTACATAAAGTTTTAGTACAGTAAAAGTATCCTACGAGTTAGTCGATCCTTCTTATCTTTCGATTAAGCGATAGAAGAGTCCGCTCACAGTAGCTATGCGACAATTTCTGTCAAGGTTAAGAAAAGTATTTCATGCAAAAGTGATTGCATTTTCAGTTTACAACCACAGTGGTACAGAGTATTTCAAAGCACGCGAATATTTACTTCGAATATACAGTGCGTGGAAAAACTAAGGACAGCAAAAAATTGTAAAAAAATTAGATAATTTAAAATGGAGATAATTGAAATGAAAATTTAATGGGGATCATAAAATTCAAATACCAATATAAATATCAACAAAATGGCATCTGCAAGCTTTTAATTGCGAAAAATTAATTATGCAAACAAAGGTATTTTCGCCTGTGTAAAAACTTCAAGGACACCACTATTTTTTTGATAGAAATATTACATAACTTATTGATTTGCATGTTAAAACTCTTGTGTAGAGAGATTTTGATGACGTTTTCCATTAAGAGTTGTTAATTTTATAATAATGCCAAAAGCAAGTAAACTGTCTGAATATGAAAAAGGAAGGTGCTGTTGAATGTTTTGCATTGTCAGGAATGAGTTGTCGGTCTACTGCAAAAATGATAGGAAGACTTAAAACAGTTATCAAGAATATTTTAAGGTTTAAAAAACAAACAAAAAAAAAAGGCGTGGAAAAAACGCTGGAGGAAGACTAAAATCCTTGTCCCCCAGAAATGAAAGGATGCTTAAAAGTTAAGTATCCACTGCAAAATACTCAAGTAAAGAAATTTTGCGAATGACTGGATTCAATGTGTGCAAGAAAACAATCTAGGAATTTCCAATACACAGCAAAATTGTGTAAACCCTTTTTACGGACTAGATACAATACCCAGTGTTTACAGTGTGTGCAAGATAATTTATGATGACAAAAGACTGCAGGTTATTTTCTTCGATGAAAACAATTGGAAGTAAGATGGCTCTGATGTCTGGAAGTATTGGCATGATTTGTGAAAGGAAAAGAAATTCTCAAAAACCAATTAGGTGGCAGATCCATTATGGCATGAGGCTGTTTTTCGTTTAACGGTGTGGGCTCATTTGCATTTCTTCCAGGAAAAGAATCATATCCGCGGCTCTTTCTGAATATCATTCACATCTTGCAACACTTATAGCAGGGGAAAAATGGATTTATTAGCAAGATAAAGTGCGTATCCATACAAGCCGTAGGACTAAACTCTGGTTCCAGAAGAAAAATATTGAAGTTTTGGAATAGCTACCCAGAAGTCCCGATTTAAACCCTATTGAGGACTTGCGGGGAGATTTAGCAAGACGAGTTTGCAAAAAATGGAAGGCATTTTTCGAGAGATAAAGAACTTAGATCTATGATTGAAGATGGATGGTACAAAGCTAGTCCTGAACTGTGCTAAAAATTAATGCCCATGAAAGATTAATATCTGCGGTCATTAAAAGCAATGGTGGGTGCACAAATTTGTTTCTTCATTACAGTATTGTTTTTATTTCGGTCCTTTAAAGTTTATACAAGCAGAAAGAGTTTGTATATTTTCGCAATAGATAAATTTTGTTGACTTTTCTATTAGCTTTTCAACTTTATTTCATCGGATTTCAAAATTTATCAAAACAGAATTGTTTGCTGCCCTTAAAAGTTTTTACACGCACTGAACTATAAACGCTATTGAATAGGTTTTCACCCTGGAAAAGTTGTCTTGTAGTATTTTATATATTTTCACAAAACAATGTTTATTAATATAAGTAACTTGTTAGCCCCCCCCCCCCAATTTCCACAGCAACTTATTTTCAGTTTAACCATAAAAACCATAAATATTGTTGAAATTCTGTTCAGTTTTCAAGCCTAGTACTATTGCCAGAGACTTTTGAATAGATTAATTTTAACTATCCTGTATGCAAGTGAGAATACAGAATCCGAGTTGACCGTACCTTGATTATTCTTTTGATTAAGCGAGCTATGAGACTAATTTCTGCGACAGTATTCAAGGTTAAATAAACTCATCTTGCATAGTTTACATCCATCAAAATATAGTAAATGCTCCCTTTATAATCTTTGTAATATATTATGACAAATTACAAAAAGATACGTATGGTTTACAGTTGATTACGTCATGGAAAGCTAAATTTTAACCTTGTTTTTGAACTTTGATAGACCTAAAAATCTAGGAGTACTAGAACTTAACACATATTAAAAAAGCTTTAATGCTAGGACTTCTAGATACAGAAACATACTTGCACTGCATAATTTATATGCACAGACTAAATACATTTTTAAGAATGGAAAAATCTACAAATGAAAGTATTCTAAATTAACCCTTAACTGCTGTCAGCGGTCTTGAAGACCGCTGCTTTTTTCCAAACTTAACTTTTAATTTAAAGTTTAAAAACTATAGATAGTTAAATTGTTTCATTTGGAGCCTTAGTACTATTGCTAGAGACATTTGAATATGTGAATTTCAATTACAATAGTCCTATTCAAAAACTTTTGCAGAAATCATATCCTAAGAGTTAATCGAGCCTTTCATTCATATTTCTATTGAGCGGTCTCGCAAACCGATTACAGTAATGCGACAATTTCTGCCATATAAAATATCAAAAATCATATTTGAGATATTAAGCACACGCGTGGACGTTCAGGACGGGAGGCCGCCCAGCACATTACTTTGTTAGGTTTTACTTTATTCTGGATCCTTAATATGAAAGATTCGAACGCCGCCGCAGGATAGTTGCGAATATGAACTTCATGAGCACTACAGCAAAAGTTTCAAAAATATTAAGTCCTATAACAGGTTCTATAGATTTATGCCTGCATTTCGGCACATGCATATCTATACTTATAAAGGAGTAGCTTGATTTTCTTATAATCAACGCCGAGCCTCAACCGTTAGTCCTAGAACGATGAAATTTGGAAGACATGTTCTTTACACCATGTAGGCGCGTACCAAGAAAGGATTTTTGAAAATTCACAGCATAAGGGAGTCAAATAGAGGGGGGTGGGGTCGAAAGTTCTAGATAATTTCGAAATCTCAGCAGGAGTTTTATGTAGGACCGTGAAATTCCGGATAACAATTCTACTAAAGAATATTTAAACATGTATTTCAGGCGATTTTAGAAATTCAATCATTAAGTGTGTTAAATGGGGGGTTCCAAAATTTTCTCCATATTTCATCAACGTTTTAGGCAAGAGCGTGAAATTCAAGATAACAAATCTACTAAAAAAATAATTAAACACATATTTAAGAGATTTTAGAAATTCAACCACTAAGGAGGATAAATGGGGGTCTGAAGTTTTAGGTCCTTTTGCCTTTTCGCCATATTTCAACAACAGTTTTAGTTAAAAGCGGAAAATTCAGTATAAGAAATGTACTAAAAGTTAGTTAAACACATATTTCAGCGATTTTAAAAATTCAACTGCTAAGAGGGTTAAATGGGGGGGGGGTCGAAAGTTTAGTCATTTCACGTTTTCGCCATCTCAGCAGCAGTTTTAGGTAGGAACGTGAAATTCAGGATAACAAATCTACTAAAAAAATAAATACATATTTCAGATTCATTCATTATGGGGGGGGGGTGTCGAAAGTTTTAGGTCAATTTTCCTGTTCACCATATCTCAGCAGCATTTTTAGTTAGGAGCTCGGAATAACAAATGTACAAAAAAATATATTTCAGCAATTTTAGAAATTCAGCAACTAAGGGGGTTAAATAGGAGGTCAAATATTTTAGGTCATTTTACCATATCTCAGTTGAAATTATAGGTAGGATCATGAAACTCAGGATAACAAATCTACTTAAAAAAAAAAAATAGTTAAACACTTATTTCAGCGATTTTAGAAATTCAGGCACTAAGGGGGGGGGGGGTTAAATGGGGGTCAAATGTTTTACGGTATTTTGCCATATCTCAGTAGAAGTTATAGTTAGGAGCGTGAAATTCAGGATAACAAATCTACTAAAGGATAGTTAATTAAACATCCACTTCAGGCGATTTTAGAAATTGAACTACAAAGAGGGTTAAATGAAGAGTCGAAAATTTTCGACGATTTCACTTTATCACCATATTTTATCAGCAGTTTTAGAAAAAAGCGTTAAATTCAGGATAACAAATCTTAAAAAAATAGTTTAAAAGTATTTGTGATTTTAGAAATTCGGTCATTAAGGGGATTAAATAGTGGGTCGAATGTTTTATGTCATTTTGCCATTTCTCAATAGAAGGTATAGGTAGGAACGTGAATTTCGCTATTACAAATCCACTAAAGAATAGTTAAACATGTTATTTTAGGCGATTTTAGAAATTCAACTACTAAGGGGGTTAAATGGGGGGGGGTCGACAATTTTCAATGATTTCACCTTTTCGCCATATCTCATCAGTAGTTATAGTTAAAAGCGTGAAATTCAGGATAACAAATCTACTAGAAGATAGTTAAACACATATTAGGCGATTTTAGAAATTCACCCTCGAAAGAGGTCAAATGGGGGGGGGGGGTCGAAAGGCTTAGGTCATTTCGCCTTTTAGTACTACCTCAGCAGCAGTTTTATGCATTGCCGTGAAATTTAAGATAATTTACCAAAAAACAACACATATTTCAGCGATTTTAGAAATTCAACCAAAAAAAAAAAAAAAAGAGGCAAATGTGGGGTCGAAATTTTTAGGTCTTTTCGCCGTATCTCAGCAGCAGTTTCAGGTTGGAGCGTAAAATTCGGGATAGCAAATCTACTAAAGAAGAGTTAAACATGTATTTCAGGCGATTTTAGATTTTCAACCTCTAAGGGGATTAAATGGGGGTTGAAAGTTTATGTCATCTCAGCAGCAGTTTTAGGTAGGAGCTTGAAATTGAGGATAACAAAACTATTAAAAACACATTTCAGCAATTTTAGCGAAGTTTGTCACCACCATCGGCTATTAAACTGATAATGGAAAATTAGCCGGTCTTCGCCCGTCTAACCGGTCGCTACCGAGTGGGGCCCAGACAAAGTACTACTTGGACCCCAACCCTAGATAATCACGGACCGGGTGAAAAAAAATATATGTCTAAGATTTTAGATTTTCAACTTAAATATAAAAATTTAAGTAAAAATTCAGTGCATTTTTATGTTCTTATTGGTTATTTTGTTATACTTTTAATTTAAAGTATATCTATACTTAAAGGAGTAGCTTTATTTTCTCATAACGCCGAGCATCAACCGTTTGTCCTAGAACAATGAAATTTGGAAGCCATGTTCTTTACACAATGTAAACGCGTACTAAGAAAGGATTTTTGAAAATTCACATTCTAAGGGGGTTAAATGGGGGGGGGGGGGTCGAAATTTAGATAATTTAGTCTTTTCGGCATATCTTAACAGGAGTTTTAGGTAAGAGTGAAATTCGGGATAACAATTCTACCAAAGAATAGTTAAACATGTATTTCCGGTGATTTTAGAAATTCAACCACTAAGTGGGTTAAATGGGGTCGAAAACTTTCGATGATTTCACATTTTCATCATATCTCATCAGCAGTTTTAGGTAAGAGCGTAAGCTTCAAGATAACAAATCTACTAAAACATAATTAAACACGTATTTCAATGATTTTAGAAATTCAACCACTAAGGAGGTTAAGTGGGGGTCGAAAGGTTTAAGTCATTTCGCGTTTTCGCCATCTCAGCAGCAGTTTTAGATAGGAACGTGAAATTCAGGATAAGAAGTCTACTCAACAATAATTAAATACCTACTTCAGCGATTTTAGAAATTCATCATATAAGGGGGTTAAATGGGGGGGGGGGGTAACGTTTAAGTCATTTTGCTGTTCGCTATATCTCAGCATTTAGTTAGGAGCTCGGAATTAGTGATAACAAATCTACAAAAAAAATAGTTATACACGTATTTCAGCGATTTTAGAAATTCAGCCATTAAAGAGGGTTAAATGGGGGTCGGATTTCTTATGTTATTTTGAGATATCTCAGTAATAGGTAGTTGCGCGAAATTTAGGATAACAAATTTACTAGAAAATAGGTAACTATGTATTTCAGCAATTTTAGATAATAATCCATCAAGGAGGTCACACTGTCAAAAATTTTAGGCAATGGTGCCATATCTCAGCAGCAGTTTTAAGTAAGGATGTTAAACTCCGCTTTACAAATCTACAAAAAAATAAGTAGTTAATCATGCATTTCAGCGATTTTAGAGCTAGCGCGTTTGTAGGCAACATCGGTATGATCCAGATTGCGAAGATTAGACGAAAAACAGAACTATTGCTGATTTTTTATTATATACTAGCCGGTCGCTTCCGAGTGGGGCCCCAGATACAAGGTACGGAACTGATGCTTTACACTCACGCAAACATGTAAACAAAAGTTTGGCGACTATTTAGTTGGTGCGATTTTCAAGACTGCGCCAAACGAATAACTTAATACAATGGCTAGGTTGCCATTAAAGGAAAAATTCCCTTAAATTTGGTGACTTTTTCCTTTTTTTAACCGATTAATTTTTTTTCTGCGCGAGTGTAAAGCATCTTAGCCCAAAGTACTACTTGGGCCCTACCCCTAGATAATCATGGGAAAGTGCCCAGTAGTATTTTGTCAGGGGGTTCATGGAAAAAAAATATGTCCCGAAATCTTTAAAGGGGGAGGGGTTATTTTATTATACATTTAATTTAAAGTATTATTTATATTTTTCTGGTTGCATGTGAAATGCACTTTCTGAGCCCCAAGCGAAGTCAGGGCGGTACACTGCACTATGTATCTGGGGCCCCACTCGGAAGCGACCGGCTAATTTATTATATATACATACATATACATACATACACATATATACAGTTAGTTTAGCCCTGCATACTATATATAAAAAAAAATTGACAAAAAAAAAATGCACGAAACAAAAAACTAGAACGTCGGATTATGTTTATTTTATCAAATATATAAATACAATTAAAAACATTCAGATTGAAAGTTTCTAGTACATTCTTTCAAGTCTTCGTTGCAACTGAAACAAAATTTGCTTGTGGTAAAATGACCATCAGCGTGTTACAGTTTTGAAATTAAAATATACCAATTAAAGCAGTTGCCGACATAATGCCAGCGTTTCTCTCCCCACCCCTTATATAAACAGATTTAAAAATAGGTCAGTTAATGAAAATTAAAAGAATATCTTAAAATATGCATTAAAAACAAATTGAGCTTATGAATTAAGAATGTCACAAGAATTTCACAGTTTGAAAGTTCCAAATGTAAAAATAATTTAAGAAGTGTTAAGGTGAATTTCTCTGTCTAATTCTTTGAAGAATATTCCGAGCAGCACGCAACAAATCTGGGATTCGTTCTCTAGCAGCAAAATCGCATATAATGTTTACATTTGTTTCATCAAGAGATCTCAGTAAATGGTTTGAAATAACTTCTCTCAGATTTGCAAAATTAAAATTACTCCCAGTTCTATACAAGGATAAAGTATCTCTAAGAGAGAGTTCGCTTCGAATTCTTCCACTGTACAAGAAAAAAAACAGTGCATATATTACTGCAAGGTTTAGATTCCTGAAATCACGAAAGTTCCGTCTGTGTAACGTATATTCTAAAACGATACATCGTACATTTAAAATATATTGATGAGCATTAATTGTAATATTATGGTCCTTGAACTGCAGTTGCATATTAGGAAACCTCTCATTATCATATATCGATAAGATGTCTTCAGATAAGCGGTCATAATTCCTTTGTTCGGATAAATGTTTATAACCAGATTTACTTTCGCCTACTGAAATGTTTTCTTCGCCGGTGGACATTCTAATTCTTAAACCTATAGTCAAACTGTCGCCACTCATGCAATTGTTTATAACATAGTCTCTTCTAAGAAAATCAATTTCACTCGATACTCCACCACCTGGAACAATTCTTCGATGGTATACAGAAGAAATGCTTACATCAGGTGTACCAAAGAAAAGTTCTGCACATATGTCCTTTGATATTAGAGTTTCATATTTAATAGAAATATGTACATAATCTTCATTAATTAGGCTTTTAGGATAAACTTGTAAATGCCATTCAGTGTCCATCATGTTATTTATCATTATAGGACTCTGTAAGTAAGAAGCATCTCTGTTGCAAAAATCGTCTATGGTCCATGTTGTATAATATTCTTCCACTTCAATTTCTGAATTTAGTAGAATTTCATCTGGATCATAATATGCAACGATTGGTTTAACATCAAGTAGTTCTGAAAATCTGAACACAGCAACAGCAGGTGCTCTGGTAACAGTATGCTGTAGACTGCCTGTATATAGAAATTTAATCACGTTTTCTGCCGGTTGAGCCCCGAAGTCACCAAACAGAAGTGCTTCAGCATCTACAGTTATTTGTCGTTGAAAAAATTCGTTTGTTAATCGATGAAATAATACAGCTTTGTGAACGCCACGTGTTTGATCTTGAAAACAAAGTTTGAAATCTTTGTATATTAAATTATCATTTTCGTAAAGACGTAACAAGTCATCACTCAGACTTCTTATTCCCAGATTTGAACAAGTCGGAAAAGTTTCTTCTATGCCTGGAAAAAGAACCAAAATGTCTAATCTAAATTTGAAAACATTAGAATGTTTATCATCTATTGGAGTGATACCTGCATCGAACAACTTTAGATCGTGTGTCGCGTGCACTCCAAAGGTCCACTTAAAGTCTTGTTCAATAGTTTCTGCATGATGATCATTATATTCTAAATAGCAATCAACCATGACATCCTCTATATATGGTTCACATGGTAATCTTTCTAAACGAAAAATAACCTTATAAGAATTTTGCTCAGGATAACAACGCGTCAAAACCATTCTCCATTTTGTTAAATAAAAACCTCTCACATAAAATTCAGGACTATAAAACAACTTTCCACAAATCAATGGAACGACACAATAGTTCTTAATCATCCAGGAAACCTTACTAAAACCAAACTTTTTCTCTTTATAATTGTTTCTTTTAGTTTTGTAGATTCTCTCTTCCACATCAGTTTTTACAGCTTTAGGAATTTTCTCAGCTCTCTCAGACTTATCAGCTTGCTCAAGCACACCAGGTTTCTCAGTCATGTCGATTTTCGTAGCCATAATGTTTTTTTAAAAGAGGACTCTAAAAATTTAAAATGTTTTATACAAAACAGTCTCTAAAAGCTTTCACGACTAAAAATTCATTTTCACGATAAAGTTCAGTTTTTCCAGCTTCGTAACTGCGTGAAATTTCCATTCACTCTTGGTTCATTTATGTTAAATTTTCAGATGAAACCAACCCTGCTTAAGATAGATATTCAGATGGTTGGTTGGTTGAATATTCTCATATATCCTGATCCGTGTACTTAATCTCAAATATTTATACATAGAAGGAATCCAGGTAGGCTTTTCACTATTTTCAAAAGGATATTGACCAATCATAAGTCAGTATTTTCAGAAATTTTTGAAAAGAGCGAAATTTTTGAAAAAACGTAAGCTTCTGATTTGTCAGTTTCGTTTCGAAAATTGCGAAAAATCTATGTGGATTCCTTTCTATGAGCAGGACAACACTAGACACCGGGCTTGGTCATTCATTCTCACAACGTCACAAATAGTAGGTGTCCGCGATAAGCGATTGGTACAATTCAGCGCACCCACGTTTTCTGCCAATTGCTGTATGCCTTTGGCCGCGGCCAGCCACCATTTGTGACGTCATCATAATGAATGCGAGGCTAACGAAAAAGAAAGGCTACCGCGGTGCTTTACGCGTATCTTTTTTTACAGACCGCGAGAGTCACGTGATGCTCGAATCCACCAATGCAGGTGTACGGAAAGAGCATCACGTCACTCTAGCGGTCTGTAAAAAAGATAAGTGGAATGCACCGCGGTAGCCTGTCTCTTTCGTTAGCCTCGAATGAATGAGCAAGCCCGGTATCAAGTGTTGCTCTGCTATGAGTCGTCGTCAGTTATCAGACAAGAGGACACCGTGTCTGAACGCGACCTACGTTATATACGGCTGGTGCATGACGTTTAAAACGTCACATGTAGTGGATCGAGGCTAACGAAAAAGAAAGGCTACCGCGGTATGTACGCGTATCTTTCTTTACAGACCGCGGGAGTCACATGATTCTCGAATCCACCAATGCAGGTGTACGAGAAGAGCAACACGTCACTCTAGCGGTCTGTAAAAAAAGATAAGTGGAATGCACCGCTGTAGCCTGTCTTTTTCGTTAGCCTCGTAGTGGATCATTTTTACACGGTGATTGGTGCAAAACGGGGGGCGCGTCGCTTTGCACCAATCACCGTGTAAAAACGATCCACTCCATGTGACGTTTTAAACGTCATGCACCGGCCGTGTATAACGTAGGTCGCGGTCTGAATTGTACAAAGTGCTTCTCTGTTAATTGTTTGCGAATGTAGGAGACGTGGGTTCGATTCCCAGGAGGTGTATGCCTTCTATGAATGTATATTCCTCTTCATGTGCTAGTAAAATCTAGGGAGCCGAGATATGAGAGAGGCGACTTACGGGGTATATACATTTGATTGTTTGAGACGATTCTGGACAAAAGCGAATCTTGGCGTATATACATTTGATTGTTTGAGACGATTCTGGACAAAAGCGAATCTTGGCGAGCCTATAATTATCGCCAAACTAATGTTTTTTATAATTCCTTAATCTAGGATGCGTTATAATTCCTTATAATGCCTTAATCAAGCGCTCCTTAATCTAGGGGACGCTGGTCTCACCGCAATCTGCGTTATACACGGCCGGTGCATGACATTTAAAACGTCACATGGAGTGGATCGTTTTTACACGGTATCGGTGCAAAACGACGCGCCCCCCGTTTTGCACCAATCGCTGTGTAAAAATGATCCACTACATGTGACGTTTTATACGCCATGCACCGGCCGTGTATAACGCAGGTCGCGCGCATAATCGAACACGCCTAGGCGATGTTCGACAAGTTTTGGAATAGAAAATGCTTAGGTTTACCATAGTTTGGCCAAACGCGTCTGTGTAAGCACAATCTGAGCATCGTACGTCGCCACTCTAATATAGAGGCACGCTAATAAAATCTATATTGTTGTATCCGTTCAATTACAGACATCGACTCGCAAACGAATCCCCGAAATTAAGTACTGGAGTCAGAATGTACGTACAGAACACAACACAACTTTAAGACAAACAAATATGACAAAGTTAGGGATCCAGATAGATTTTCGCTATTTCCGTAACGGTATTGACCAATTAGAAGCCTACATTTTAATTAATTTTCGCTCTTTCCACAATGTTCTCAAAATTGAGATTCCTGATTGAACAATCACGTTTTGAAGACTGCGAAATATCTACCAAGATTCCTGCTCAGATTCAGACGCATGCTCAGTTGGGATCCTAAAATAAAGAGCCCGATTCTGAGTGCTATCGGTATGATTTCAATATCGTTGATATCGAATTCAAAGATAGAGAAAGGTCGAGGCTAACGAAAAAGAAAGGCTACCGCGGTGCTTTACGCATATATTTGTTTACAGACCGCGGGAGTCACGTGATGCTCGAATGCACCAATGGAGGTGTACGAAAAGAGCATCACGTCACGCTAGCGGTCTGTAAAAAAAGATAAGCGGAATGCACCGCGGTAGCCTGTCTTTTTCGTTAGCCTCGAGAAAGGTACTTTTATCATGGAAACAATGTCTACTTCGGTATCAAAATGAGACCCTTCGTGATCGAGTGGTTAAGGCACCACACCGCTACAGCGCCTAGAATAAATAATGTCAGGGCAACACTAGATACCGGGCTTGCTCGCGACCTACGTTATACCAAGGCAACACTAGATACCGGGCTTGCTCATTCACTCTCAAAACGTCACAAATGGTGGCTGACCGCGACCAGCGATTGGTCCAAAGCGATGCGCCCATCGTTTTGTGCCAATCGCTGTATGTCTTTCCTCCTAGTCAGCCACCTTTTGTGACGTCATCATAATGAATGAGCAAGCCCGGTATGTAGTGTAGCCCTGGTTATACACGGCCGGTGCATGACGTTTAAAACGTCACATGAAGTGGATCATTTTTAAAAGACGATTGGTACAAATCGGCGCGCCCACCGTTTTGCCCCAACCGCTGTGTAAAAATGATCCACTACGAGGCTAACGAAAAAGAAAGACTACCACGGTGCTTGACGCATATCTTTTTTTACAGATCGCAGGAGTCACGTGATGCTCGAATCCACCAATGCAGGTATACGAAAAGAGCATCACGTCACTCTATCGGTCTGTAAAAAAAGATAAGTGGAATGCACCGCGGTAGCCCGCGACCTACGTTATATACGGCCGGTGCATGACGTTTAAAACGTCACATGTAGTGGATCATTTTTACACGGTGATTGGTGCAAAACGGGGGGGCGCGTCGCTTTGCACCAATCACCGTGTAAAAATGATCCACTCCATGTGACGTTTTAAACGTCATGCACCGGCCGTGTATAACGTAGGTCGCGGGTAGCCTCTCTTTCTTCTGTATAACGTAGGTCGCGGCTTGCTCATTCATTATGATGACGTCACAAATGGTGGCTCGAGGCTAACGAAAAAGAAAGGCTACCGCTGTGCTTTACGCATATCGTTTTTTACAGACCGCGGGATTCACGTGATGCTCGAATGCACCAATGAAGGTGCTCGAAAAGAGCAACACGTCACTCTAGCGGTCTGTAAAAAAAGATAACTGGAATGTACCGCGGTAGCCTGTCTCTTTCGTTAGCCTCGTGGTGGCTGCGAGGCTAACGAAAAAGAAAGGCTACCGCGGTGCTTTACGCGTATCTTTTTTTACAGACCGCGGGAATCACGTGATGCTCGAATCCACCAATGCAGGCGTATGAAAAGAGCACCACGTCACTCTAGCGGTCTGTAAAAAAAGATAAGTGGAATGCACCGCGGTAGCCTGTCTTTTTCGTTAGTCTCGTGGTGACTGGCCGTGACCAAAGACATACAGTGATTGGCACAAAACGTGGGCACGCCGCATTGTAACAATTGCTGATCGTGGCTACCCACTACGAGGCTAACGAAAAAGACAGGCTACCGCGGTGCATTCCACTTATCTTTTTTTACAGACCGCTAGACTGACGTGATGCTCTTTTCGTACACCTTCATTGGTGCATTCGATCATCACGTGACTCCGGTGGTCTGTAAAAAAAGATACTCTTAAAGCACCGCGGGCATTTTTGCCGATCCCACCGAAGCTAGCATTAGGTAAGGAAATACGGGCTTCTGATTGGTTGAATAATTTGAAGAGCATTTTGTATTGATTCATTTTTGAGTTTACGTTTATTTAATCATCAGTTTTAAAACCTTTTGGAAGATGTATTTTAATAAATTTCCTTTGGATTTTATATATTTATTAATAGATAAAAAGAAAGATTTTCTGGAATTTAAAATTAAAGAAGTTAATGATGATGCTTCTGCTAAGGTAAGTTAAAAAGAATTATGCAATATTTTTATTTCGTGATTAAATCTTGAAGGCGAAAAAATGTTATCTACTTATTTCATTCCGATGTTTATAGCTATTAATATTAAAAATTTCAGCAAGATTTGTATATGCATATAAACACAATAATCACATTTCCTTTTTTATGGCGTCAATTACGCGATATTTATAAACTCAATTGTTCTGTATTACTTAAAAAAAAAAAATAATAAAATTGCCATTTCTTCTTCTTATTATTATTTTAACATGATATGCACTTGAGGACGATTTATTTACAAACAACAATTGCTCTTTAAATTATTCAACCAATCAGAAGCCCATATTTTCTTCCCTATGCTAGCTTCGGTAGGATCGGCAAAAATGCGCACCGCGGTAGCCTTTCTTTTTCGTTAGCCTTGACCCACTACGAGGCTAACGAAAAAGACAGGCTACCGCGGTGCATTCCACTTATCTTTTTTTACAGACCGCTAGAGTGACGTGTTGCTCTTCTCGTACACCTGCATTGGTGGATTCGAGAATCATGTGACTCCCGCGGTCTGTAAAGAAAGATACGCGTACATACCGCGGTAGCCTTTCTTTTTCGTTAGCCTCGGACCCACTATTTGTGACGTCGTGAGCATGAATGAGCAAGCCCGGTATCTAGTGTTGCCTGATAGTATGGAAACCCTCTACAAAATAATACTAAAAATTGAATCCGATAAATGTACAACAATGTTGAACGGTAAGAGGTCTATCGCAACAACATCTGCTAGCTCTTTTCAACGTAAACATTGTATAAGATTCGCGTTTCGGCAGGTAGTAAGTATTTTAAATACTTAAATTATATAAAAAAATAAAATAAAATCCTTAAAGGAGCTCATTTATCTCATATTATGTTCATGTACCCTTACCCTGATGTATACACCAGATTAATAAGAACCTGTTATGAATGGATAAAATTTGGGTATTTTTTTAATTCCCTAAAATGCAAATAAGAAAGGTTTTTGTCAAACTTACTCGCACAAATTGTAAAAAATAAATTAATGTTTCTTTTTTTTTAAATCTGTATTACAACAGGTTTTACAATGTTTTTTTTTATGGTTTTGTAACTCCTCAAAATATCTCCAATAACCACGCGAGTGGCTGATTCAAACTTTATAATAATAAAATGCATTGAAGAGTTGATAGTCTAAGAGCTAGCAACGTCAGAAAACACGTGATTTTAGCAAGGGCTCATTTTTTATATATTCTCCGTCTTTATTGTGTAGTACCGCGACCTACGTTATACACGGCCGGTGCATGACGTTTAAAACGTCACATAAAGTGGATCATTTTTAAAAGACGATTGGTACAAATCGGCGCGCCCACCGTTTTGCACCAATCACCGTGTAAAAATGATCCAGTGTATGTGACGTTTTAAACGTCATGCACCGGCCGTATATAACGTAGGTCGCGGTAGTACGAATGCGGCCAGTCTGGCTGGTGGAAGTGGTTGCGTTTACCTGTGGGGGGAGGGGCAATGCAGGTAAAAAAGTGACAAAATTACGTCATTTTTGCATGGATTTTATTTATAACATTTGTTTCTGCTAACTATTCGTGATATTAAACCATTATTGCCAGACCGTTTCAACGTTGCTAAGACCGTGCCAGACCCTAATTTATAGGTAAAAAAGGTGTCAAATTCACGTCATTTTAGCAAAGCTGTAATTTTAGTATGTTATACTTCGGCTATCAGGTAGGCCATAATTAATTTGCCAGACCGAAATTCCGTTGCTAAATTACTGCCAGACGCCGATTTGTATCTGGCAGAAAAAGCGCCGATTAGAAGAGTTGGCAGCTTTTGCAGTGCTTTGGCTACTTTCAATACACAGCCAAGCCATGATTGTTGCCAAAGCAACGATCCTTGTTTTCTATAATAGTATATATATATATGATTTGTCGAAATAAATGCTTAAATAAAAATATTTCTTACACTTGATTAACGTGTCTTCAATGAAAAAAAAAATTCCTTGATTATCGCTACAAAAAACAAACGTTTTTCCATTACTAGCCAACGCAATTACATTTCATTTCGAAAACACAGAGAACATGCTATGAACGATATTATTTCAAACCACAAATGATTGATTGATCTTGAAAAGTAGCAGTTGACATTGCCTATTTCTTGCTAGCCACTGTAAGTTTATTCAGAAAATTAAGAGAAAATATTATATATTGTATTATTTAAAATTAAAAGCGAATATTAAAAAACACGAATTATAATATTACTTAAAATTTAAAGGAGAAATTAAATAAACATAACGGTTGACAATTTACGCCTTGGAGTTTTTGTTTTGCTCTTTTCTCACTTCTTTGGCGATTTCATAAATCTCTATACTTATAAAAGAACATGTGACTCAGAATCAACGCCGAGCTTCAACCGCTGCTCCTAGGACTATGAAATTTGGAAGACATGTTCCTTACACAATGTAGGCACCCACTAAGAAAGGGCCCCACCAGTGGCTGAGAGGTTCTGCTCTCGAAGCTGATAGACGGGAGGTGCTGGGTTCAAACCCCTGTCGCGCTCGTCTACCTAACCGTTCGGAGTTTTTCGTGGTTTTCTTCGAACCTTGCGTAAATACGGGTTAGGATCCCTTAGAAAGACACCCGCGGAGGGCACTCCCCCCATGGCCTATATCCCTCGTGTTGATAATTGGCCGTCATAAATCAACCCAACCCACTAAGAAAAGATTTTTGAAAATTCACCCCTAAGGAAGTTAATTAGGGGGTCGAAATTATTAGGTCATTTCGTCTTTCCGCCATATCTCAGCAGAAGTCTTAGGTAGAAGCAGGACATTCAGGATAACAAATCTACTAAAAAAATAGTTAAACATGTATTTCAGCAATTTTAATAATTCAATCACTAAGGAGGTTAAATGGGTGGTCGAATGTTTTCGGTTATTATGCCTTTTCGCCATATCTCAGCAGCGTTTTAGGTAGAGACGTGAAATTCAGGTTACCCAATCTACTAAAAAAATAGTTAGACACGTATTTCAGCGATTTTAGAAGTTCAACCACTAAGGGGGTTAAATGGGGGGGGGGGGTCGAACGTTTTAGGTCCTTTGGACTTTTCACCATATCTCAGCAGCAGTTTTAGGTCGGAGCGTGAAATTCAGGATAAAAAATTTACTAAAAAAATAGTTAAACACGTATTTTAGCGATTTTAGAAATTCAGCCAATAAGAGGGGGGGGGGGGGTAAATGGGAGTCGAATGTTTTAAGTCATTTTTCCATAACTCAAAAGAAGTTATAGGTAGGAGCGTGAAATTAAGGATAAAAATTGTACTAAAAATATTTAAATAGATATTTCAGCGATTTTAAATATTCATCCACCAAGGGGGTTAAACGGGGGTCGAACGTTTTAGATCATTTCGCCATTTCTCAGCTGCAGTTTTAAGTACGAGCGTGAAATTCCAGCATTACAAATCTACTAAAAAATAGTTAAACACGTAATTCAGCAATTTAAACTGAAGAGAGTTTGTCGCCAACATCGACTATGAACCCGATCATGGCAGATTAGACGAATAAGACAACTATAGCTGATTTTTTATTAGATATTTTGCGTGATATTTTTCCCAAGAAAAGTTTTTTTTTATTTTCATATTTTATAAATTATTTTTACGCTTTTTGTCTTAAAATTAAAAAATAATTATAATTAAAATTAAATTAAAAATAAGATTAAAATTTTTATACAAAATAGAATACATTTCCCCCTTTGTTCAAAATATATTTTTTGGATTTAAAGATTTGCGATTTAAATACTAGTTGCCATATTTATGTGCTCGGGTATGCACAAGGCTGCGTTACAGTGATTGTCGTATGATCAGTTGACAGGCGTGCAACCCAAAGGGCTCTGTTAAAATAATTTCATTTTAACGATTTATGCACGCATAATGACTGAATATAATGATCGCTGTATTAACGATATATGGGTGAGAAAAACACAGGTCATTGTAATTTCGACCACGACATTAACAATTTATGGGCGTGAAACCACACTGCCATGTATCTTAGCCAATCTCATTTTTCTTTATTTTATCTAAAAGCTCTCCCTTCCCCTTAGATAATCACACGCAGGGCCGAGCAGTACTTTGTTAGGGGGCTCATGAAAAAAATTACTATTTTTGTCACGAAATTTTTACTTACGTGTTTTTTTATATTCTTATTAGTTATTTTCATATAATTTAAAATAAAGTATTTTATTTACATTTTTCTTTTTGCATGTAAAATGCACTTTCTGGACCCCAAATACGCTGCAAAAGGTATCGGGGCCCCACTCGGAAGCGACCGGCTAGATAACGATATATGGTTGAGAAGCACACACGGCTCCGTTATTTTGAACACTGTATTAACAATTTATGGGAGTAATATCACAGCACCCATTTACAACGGTCGCCATGTATCTTATGCTATCTCATTTTTGTATATTTTATCTGAAAGCTCTCCCATTCCCATGGGCAGTGCCGAGCGTGTCTTTGTCAGGGAGCTTATGGAGAAAAACGTATTATTTATGTCGCGAAATCTTTATTTATGTGTTTTTTTGATATACTTATTAGTTATTTTCGTATAGTTTAAAATAAAGTATTTATTTATATTTTTCTGTTTGCATGTAAAATGCACTTTCTGGTTCCTAAGCGAAGTCCGGGCTAAATCCTGCAGAAGGAAACTTGGCCCCACACGGAAGTGACCGGCTTGTTAATAAATGTTTCTTTTAAAAAAATTAGAAAAAATTGTTGATAAATATTTTATTTTCAAAATTTAACTAAGTCAAATAACAATTACAATTAACTGATACATTAATTACATAAATTAAGCCTTTATTTTGACAAATCATATATATATATATATACTTCTATAGAAAGTAACAATCATTGCTTTGGCAACAATCACGGCTTGGCAGTGTACTGACAATAGCCAAAGCACTACAAAAGCTGCCAACACTTCTAATTGGGGCTTTCTCTGCCAGATTTAAATCGGCGTCTGGCAGTAATTTAGCAATGGAATTTCGGTCTGGCAAATTAATTATTATAGCTTATCTGATAGCCAAAGTATAACATACTAAAATTACAGCTTTGCTAAAATGACGTGAATTTGACACCTTATTTTACCTCTAAATCAGGGTCTGGCACGATCTTAGCAACGTTGAAACGGTCTGGCAATAATGGTTTAATATCACGAATAGTTAGCAGAAACAAGTGTTATAAATAAAATCCATGCTAAAATGACGTAATTTTGTCACTTTTTTACCTGCATTGCCAAATAACAATTAAAATTAATTGATACATTAACTACATAAATTAAGCATTTATTTTGACAAATCATATATATATATATATATATATATATATATATATATATATATATACTTCTGTAGAAAGTAACAATCATTGCTTTGTCAACAATCACGGCTTGCAGTGTACTGACAATAGCCAAAGCACTACAAAAGATGCCAACTCTTCTAATAGGCGCTTTTTCTGCCAGATATAAATCGGTGTCTGGCAGTAATTTAGCAACCGAATTTCGGTCTGGCAAATTAATTATAGCTTACCTGATAGCCAAAGTATAACATACTAAAATTACAGCTTTGCCGTGTGACGTGAATTTGACACCTTATTTTGCCTATACTTTAGGGTCTGGCACGGTTTATTTTGTTTTTTGAGAACATACATCTGACTTGTGTGACTGACATCAAGTGCCCGCTTATAAGCCATCGTCAATATACAGGGACGAGATAGCGACAAGGAAATTTATAACACCAGAGAGTTACATCCGGGAGCTCCACAAAGTGTGTCCAATGGAGCTGGCGGGAGTCGAACCCGCCAACCTGACTCCTACGCTCTCAAGCGATTAGCGGAATGGTGTCTTAACCACTCGGCCACGGAGGCCCCCTGGCACGGTGTTAGCAACTTTAAAACGGTGTGGCAATAATGACTTAATATCACAAATACTGAGCAGAAGCAAGTTTTATAATTAAAATTCATGCTAAAATGACGTAATTTTGTCACTTTTTTACCTGCATTGCCCCTCCCCCCACAGATAAACGCAATCACTTCCACCAGCCAGACCGGCCGCATTCGTACTACACAATAAAGACGGATATTATATAGAAAAATGAGCCTTGCTAAAATCAGGTGACGAAAACGTTGCTAGCTCTTAGATAAATTACAAATAATAATAATAATAATCAATTTGTTTCAGTATCATGTATGCATACAGCGGAACAAATTCATATGTGTATGAGCATTAGTGATTAAGATATTTCTTTGAATAAAAATTTTCTTATTTTTATCTTTTTTTTTTTTTTTTTTTTTTTTTAGTAATAGGCTAAAGCTGTTCGGATTTTTATTGTCACATTTTTGCAAAAACAAATCCTTTTTTTCCGTTTCATTTCTGAACCGATTTAGCAATGATAATATATAGTTATCCTTTTAAAATATATTCTACAACTTATTTTATGTCATTGCTTAATTATTAACTTATAACTGTTCAAAATACATATGATATTTACTTAATTTTTGCAATGCAATGTTTACGTTGAAAAGAGCTGGCAGATGTTGCTGCGATTGACCTCTTATCTTACAGCATCGTTGCACATTTATCGGATTCAATTTTTTAGCATTTCTGGGATAGCCGCTTTCCAGATGTCTATGGTTTTCACGCTATGTATTCTAGGCGCTGTAACTCCACTAATCGCTTGAGAACATAGGAGCTGTTTGGATAGATTTTCGTTAAAAAACAAATTAATCATACAAATTCGAGGGTGTGCACTGCCGAAAGATATAAAATAAAATCTGCATATGTTACAATTACTGAGCATCAAAATACATATTTTTAAAATATTGAAATGCGTAAAGATATGGGAAATCTTAAAACAAATAGAATACAGCAAAACGAAAACATACAAACAAACAAACAATAACAAAAATAAAAACAACAGAAATTTTGTGTTTGGGGCTGTAGAGGGTGGGGAGAAAGAAACAGTTTTTTTGAAGGCAGTTTTTTTCCACAAATTAAGAGTGACTCATAAGTGAAATCTGTTAGGCACCTTACTAAACAATATTAAACAGCATTTTAAAGGTATTAAGAAGGTATTTTAGGGGTATATGTACAATTTATTTTTTCCTCACGCCAACTTTATTATTATTTTTTTGTATATTATCAAGCGCGATAGGAGGAAGCATAAATTTTGGTCAGAGAGGGTTAATTTACTTGATTGATTATTGATTTATTATCACTAGAAAACAGCAAATAGGGCATAATTTTTATGCTATAAAAAATAAGATTTAAATTTTTTTACATGCTTTGGAGGGGGCAAAAGGGGGGGGGAGTCAGATAAAGACGTACATAGTCAGACAAGACTGCATTTTGCTGAAAATAATCATCGTGATCGGACAAAAAAGATCTATTGAGAAAATTGCTAAGGATTTAAATGCTAAAAAACGAAGAACAACAAAGTTTCTGCCATCCAAACAGTGAAAACGTGTCCGTGCTCCATTGTGGCCCAGTTGATTGTTTAAAATCTGCAGTAACAGAATGCAAATTGTTTTGTTTTTTTGCGTTTTAGGTTTTCTCATGAACGTTTGGTCAAAATTGAAAGTTTAATATATCCAATTGTCAGTGGCGTACCCGAGATTTAATTTCGGGGGAGGGGGGGGTACTTAAATTTTGATCATGTTCTGAGTCTTACGAAAGACATTGCATTGTGTTGTAAACAGAAATCATGTTTGACAATAAGGCCGTAGCCATAGGATATCGAGAGGGAGAGTACATGGGCGGTCCCAACCTGCCCCTCCCCTCTGCTAAAATAAGTTGAAAAGTGCTAATGTGTCCTTTCATATACTTCCATTTAAAAGACAGTCATTGTAGCTTAAATTGCATAAAATTGCCATCGAGCTCCTAGTAAATAATACAAAGTATCTTCTGGCCACGATTCTTGTTTGAGAATAACTTAATATTGCTTTGGAAATTTCAAATAACAATATTTTTTTCACTATTACTAGCAAGACACGCGAGGCATTTTCCCAGAACAAACAGATTTAAGGGGCCCAAAAAATTCTAGCGTCTTAAGTGTATTTATAATTTTTCTGCACATTTAAAATTTTAATTTATCATAGTGGCGTGCAATTTATTTTAGCTTCTTTTATATGTTTAAACTTTCAGAAGGATGCTTTTATTTTAGACTTTCTTATCTATAAAATCACATTTTCTTTGGGATACGTACGCTTTTCATGTTCGTGCAGAATTAGTTCAGGCTTATTTAACATCATATTTGAGTCTGCCAAGTTACTTTTTATGAAAAAAATTCAATAATAATAATCCAACTCCAATTCCCAATGATTCTCAATTACTGTGGTACTGAGAGTAATGCAACTGAATTCCTTTGTGCATCTCTGTAAATAAATGATAGAAGCTGCACTATCCGTATTCTATATAAAGCGTATTGTAGTGTATCACAGTAGTACATATCAATTTCATTATGTTTGAAGTAGTGCAACATCATTAAAATACATTGCAAAGACATTTTCCCCCTTAGGACACAATGTAACATAATAGCTCTGTACGTCCCTGTAAATGAACAAAAAGTGCTACATTAGGGATGCTGAACCTGTGGCCTGCGATGGGTTAACTGGTGTCTTGCGGAGACCCTACATGCCAACAACTCCTGAAAATGCTAATTTCGCCAATTAGTCTCGGAAAAATTGGCAAATTTTGTCCTAAGGTCGCAGAAAATCATCATGAATTTCGTGAATCAGGCGCATAATTGTAGTAAAAAAAATGTTTTTTAAATTGCGTATTTTCCATCCTTTAGTTTATAATAGTGTCCCGGGCAGACACCCGACCTCACCTGTCTTTTTATATAATTGTCAATTTTAAGGCACTTGGCTCAGTTTTTCTTTTGTATTTTCCAGCTGCAAAATATTTTACCCAAATTTCACATACATACATATATATATTTGCATCAAACGACAAATCAAATCTTCATTTGGCTTCCCTTCACCTTCCATTCTGGCGCCCGGGGCACACGTCCCTTCTGCGCCCCCCCCCCTAGTTTCGGCCCAGACGAATACATCCACATATGTATATATATATATATATATATATATATATATAGAATGTTACAAGAACTTGATATGTTTTTTGAAATTCAAAGATATTATATATATATATATATATATTATTATATTATATAGCCCAAAATAGGGAGGAGCCCAAATATTAATATTCTGGATGTTGCCAGTCCAATTATTTTTTTATCCCCCCCCCCCATCTTTGGAATTGAGCGCGTGCTGTGGAGTCTTTTAATATTTATAATAAACGGCAGCTATTAATTATTTTAATGAAAATTACAATTATATATTATTACATTACATAACAACAAAGGTGAAGTTAAAAATATTTTTATTTTTTACTAATAAATGAATATCAACGTCACCTCTGCATGTCATTGTTTTTTTAATCTCACTTTGCATAATATTTAATATCCTAAAATACGTATTTTAAGTATGTTATATATATATATATATATATATATATATATATATATATATATATACATATAAGATTCTTCGAAGCTTCCAGAAATTAGAAAAGTCACAATAGACGCGGTTTTAAGCAATAATATTCTGATAAACATAAAAGCGGCTTATTGTTTGATATACCAATAATTGATATAAGCGCAATAACTGTATCATTTAGTTCTGGGAGTGGTTTCCAAAACTATGAATTGGAATAAAAAGGAGAAATTACCTTCGGACACTGATCTTGTAATACAAATTTCACTGAAGAAATACTAGATGCTAAATCGGTTATAGACAGGTCCATAGCAACATAAGCTGGAACTACTCTTTTGACATTTGATATCTTGAAAGTTACAAGTACATATTGAGTTATAAGCGAGTTTTTTACTATGATGGCCCTTATCGGGCTGTCGCGAGCAGAAATCCTATTCAAAACGCCAACGTTCGCAGCATATTCTAAAAAACCTCCTGTATTTTTTTGAAAAATGGAAAAATTTGTTTGACTTTATAGTTTTTTAATTAGAGCATCTGCCGATTCCATGTGTTTATGATAAATTGCTTATTGGCTAGAAGTTCCACAGGAAGAGTGGTTGCTAAATACATGTTGAGGTACATTTTTTAACTCGCCAATAAATGTTCTAACGAGATCTTTAAAGAGAAATAAGTTCAAGCACGTAGGAAAAAACGGGGCTGATTTCCTCCCCATTCAAATGAAGACAATTTTTTAAAGTCACGCGATTTGTTATTTATTTATTTATTTTACTGTCTGTGTTCAATTTTTGATTAATTAATAACTGTACATTAAAAAAATACTATAAATATTAATTACATTTATATTAGTAATGAAACTAGTAAATCTGCAGAATAGGAACCTCTAACGTCAAATCAGCAGTTTTATTTTGAAATAATTTAATTTATTATTTAAAATATTCAACGCGAAGTTTTAGTTCTTTCACATTTGTATTATTAATTAATACAAGTAATATATCAAGCAATTTCAGGAAATTTAACTCTTAAAAATTTGTATCAGTAAATACGATTCTATGCACTGATATTCCGAATTATTTTCCTGATTGTTTCCTTTGTTAGGACCCCCTCCCCCCGAATTGTCACAATAATTTCATAACTGTAACTGTCTTAAATTCAGCATCAATATCTTGTATCTAAAATAATTAAAATGTTGATATTGTGATAATGACAACATTTAATTTGAACAATAGATTATTCTCATAAATATTGCAAATATTGTTGATGTTGATACCCTAATTCTTAAATTTTATTGAAAATGACTGTTTCGTTTCATTGGTATGCTTTCATTAAAATCTGTTTCTAAATAAAATCACAAAAACAGTTATCTATTAGTTTTTGTAGCATATCCATTACTGGAACAGTGAGTGTCAGAAAATACTGTCAAAGTTGACGTTTTGAACCGAATTTTCGGATGTGACAGGAGAGGGAAAAAAAACAAAGTTTGTTACGAGACAACAATCTCTTATAATTTAAAATGAAATTAGTTTATCGTGAAACGCCAAAAAAAAAAAAAAAAAAAAAAAGTTTCATTACAAATCATTTTAATAGTCTTTCTAAAAGTTTCATGCTTTCTTTAAAAATGAATACGTAAATATGTCAAAAAGTTTCGTGTTGTTGAGTGCGAAAAAAAAATATTTTTTAAACTGCCTTATATATATATGTCGTAAGCTAATTGCGAAATCCAGCTCCTTGCAAAGAGCTTGGCTGTTTGCAAACAGCCGAGCTAATTGAAGAATCATCTTCCTTTCTCCAATCAGCCTGATGTTTTTCAGGCTTATTGCAAAGAGCTTAGACAGCGTTAGGCTAATTAAAAAAGGACCACTTGCTTCACAGTCAACCAGATTTTCACCAGCTGTTTGTCCAAATATCGTGTTGTACCCGAATCGAACCTGAAAATTCATTTTGAAATCAACCCGCAACAAAACCCGAAACAAACAACTTGACAAAAAATTCAGTCAAACCGTAACCCGATCCGAATAGGACAAAATAATTTCCGTCGACACGCAACCTAACCCGAACCAGAAATCTCCATATGAAGTCAACCCGAACCTCAAAAATGTTCCTTCGAAACGAAAACCGATCCGAACAGGACAAAATAATTTCCGTCAACACGCAACCCACGCCACGCCTGAAATTTCATTTTGAACTTAACCCCCTCGATAATTATGTGATTTTCAAAAATTATTTCAAAATTGATTCATTCATATGTTTTAAATGTAATTTGAAATTTATGCAAATTTACCAATAGGCTGCGTGATTTCTCCTAGCATAGAAAGTTATGGGAACAATGCGCATCTCTCCTAAGTAACAGATCTAATTTATTATAAATATCGGTTTCTAAAGGTCTTAATATGAATTCAGCTATATCTGGACTTTTAGCTGAATTCATATTAAGACCTTTAGAAACCGATATTTATAATAAATTAGATTATACCCCTTATACATGGCTCAGATACGTTGATGATATCTTCATAATTTGGCAACACATGGATACCTCACTTGATATCTTTCTTGATCAGATCCGTCCTCTATAATTTCACGGATTCGGCCTTGAATCTATGATTAAATTCACTTTGGAAATTGAACAAAATAACACACTTCCTTATTTGAATGTGCTGTTAATCAAAACCCACCATGGAATTGAACGTACGGTATATAGAAAACCAATAACTAATTAATCCATTATTCCTAATAACGCTCAAGCACCTTTTTCCTATAAAGTTTCTGCCTAAAAGTTAATGCATTCTATAAAGAGTAATGTTTTAATTCAATGAAAAATGAGAATGTCTCAAATGATAAATTTCAATTAATGTTTTTAATCTTTGAGAAGTTGATTCATTATTTTAAAAAACAAAGACAATTGTATTGGAAATTTATAAGTTTTATTTTCTTATTAGTATCTGTTAGTTTAGTTAGATGTTTTATTTCAAAATAAATAAATTAAAATTAAAAAGAACCTGTCAAATGTTTGAGATTTTAGTATGATTATTTAAAATTTTTCAATTTTAATGTTGTATTTATAATAATGTTTTTCAACTTTTATAATTGAAAATTTATACGTTTTATTTTCAAAGTAAAAACTAATATATTTTTGATCAGTTAAATGTTTTAAAACATTATGAAGTGTCTTTCAAAACAAACAATCGATTGCTTTAGACAATAATGTGATTCTTTAATTTTTCAATGTGAATAAAATATGAATTCAATATTTATCAAATTGACTAACTTTAAAAGCAGAATGAAAATCTGTTTTAAAGATTCTTCTAAACTTTTATCATCGAAAAATTTATAAGTTTTATTTTCAAAGAAAATCTTTTTAAACTTTGAAAACAAACAATTGATTGCTTTAGACAATAATATGATCCTTTAATTTTTCAATGTGACTAAAATATTAATTCAATGCTTATCAAATTCATTTCCAATTTATTAATTTTAAAAACAAATACTAAGTTTATCTTAAGTCAATTTTGCGTTTCGAAAAATAAAATTAATTTTAAAAAACTCTGAATTGTGATCCATTCATTTTGCAACACTTTAAGCAGTAAACCAATCTCCTCTAAACACCATAATCTCATGGGTTGATCTGTTAAACCCACCCTAAAATATCAAACCATAAAATCCCTTTTTCACGGATTCGAATCTAAGTTAAAACTTTTAAAATATTTTAATTCCATTTCTCACCGATAGAGGGTGACACAAAAAACTATCATTTCATTTTAAAAGATTCACACTTAAATTCCAATTTCAAAATTTTGCCCCGTCCTCTAAGACTAAACTTCTTCAAAAATTGAACTCCTCTTCTGCAGTACACTTCCAAAATTGTAACTCGTGTCTTTCAAAACAAACAATTGAATGGTTTACACAATAATGTGATCGTTTAACTTTTTAATGCTAATGAAACTAATTAATTTTTTTAAGATTATTATTAAGAAATAACTTGCAGATTAAATCAATTTAACCTTTGAAAAAAAAAACAATCGATTAAAGTATTCAATCAGTTGTTATTAATTTTTAAACAGTTGTTATTAATTTACAAGCAGTTGTTATTATTTTTGAGCAGTTGTTATTAATTTTTGAGCATTTTTTCTAAATTTTGAACAATTGTTATTAATTTTTGAACAGTTGTTATTAATTTTATAGCAATTGTTATTATTTTTGAGCAGTTGCTATTATTTTTGAGCAGTTGTTATTATTTTTTATCAGTTGCTATTAATTTTTGAGCAGTTGTTATTATTTTTGAGCAGTGACGTCATCTGTGGGAAAAACCCATCGATGACTCATAACGTCATGTCTTATCTTGTTAGTGATTAAAAATAATACATTTACAATCAATTCTCTCTCAGCTTAAGTAACATATAATAAATACATCGCGTTCATTTCACCATGAATATAATTTACTTTAAAGGTTATGAATTTTTTCATGTTTTATATAATTTCAATAAATTAATTTGCACTTTGTCTAAGACATTCAAAATGTTGAACAGTAGTTTATATAGCATTGTAAAACTGTTAAAAGTAATTTATGTAAAATAGTTAATATGAAAATTATAAGAACTCTTAAGATTTTTCACTCCCATACTATTTTTTTATCATTTCAAATAACTACAGTAGTAAAAAACATGACTATACATATTTTAAAAACAGTCCACACAGCTTAAACCATGCTATATTAAACTGTATACAGCTCTAATTTCAATATTTTTTGTAATGTCCAATTAAATACTACTTGTTCACTGAAATCTTCAAATGAGTTAAAATTTTTTAGAAAGCCATTCTCAACATGTACAGATATGTTTTGAATTGTCCATTCCAGTAAAGTTTTTTTTAACGAAAATAGGGGGTAGCAGTCTCTATGTCACCGTCCTGTGTTTCACTACGTACATCCACTTTAGCAGCTGCATACCATTTTATTGACTTTTTCACTTGCATTTGATAGTTCAACTCATTCAAAACGTCCGATCGAATACTGTTTAAAAATGATCGAAAGTCTTTTTGATTCATCTCATTTGAGCCAATTATAGTTTTAGTAAAAATATTTTGTGCATTTTGCCTTTTAAAATGTTTCACTTTTTCAAATAACGAATCTTTTAAAGATGGTGATTTCAGAACTTTAGGTAGAACTTTGTGAAAAGCATTGCAATGCTGTAATAAATCCGATTGATGATCAAACATTTCTCTACACTTTGTACATGAATGTTGTTTTCGAGTCTTATGGGTCTTCTTATGTTTCATTAAATCAATCATACTTGAAAACAGTTCGCTGCAATCACCACACTTGTATTGTTTGGGTAATTTGTGAATCTTTTTTTGAATACGTAAATCACTCTTTTGTGAAAAGATTTCAGCACATACATCATAGAAAAAAGGTTTATCCTTTAATTGACATTTCATGTGAAAAATTAAGTTAACCTTTCAAGGGTAAAATTTGTTGCAAGTAAAACACACTAAGGGTAACATCTGTTTATTTGGTCTTGACGAGGCGGGTTTCACTTCATTAACTAAAACATGTCCTACTTTGGATAAAAGTGTAGAATCCATCTCTTGATTATTTAGCACTGGTGATGTGGGTTGACACTCTTAAGTTAGGCACATCATCAACGCTTAACAAAGCAGAATGTATGGTTCGTTCCATAATCACTTAAATGAAAACTAACTTAAACGAAAAACACAACCTATCACAATGATTTCAAGGCACAGTATAATGTTATGAACTCGTTTTGTGGAAATTTATAGAATTATAGAGTGCGCTGGTTTAAAAATACTAACATTTTATTGGTTTAAAAAGTCACGTGATTATTTCATCATACTCTGTTATAAGTTCAATAGTCCCCGAATTCTAGCACAATGAATGAAAAAGGCATTCATATTAGAAGTTCGTACATTTGTAAGTAAAAAAAAAAATATTATTATCATATCTAGTGCTTTATGAAATAATATTTAACTTATAAAATCGCTTAATTCCTAAAATGGAAGTCTACCAAAAAAAAGAAAAAAAAAAGGGGGGGGGGGGTGAAGTATTTGTAAAATTGAAACACCTTAAAACTAGATTCCATTCTCTTTTTTTTATGTTCCTTGTATAAAGTCAAATGTAGTGAAAATTTATTTTAATCGTATAACTCTAAACAAAATACCTACTCTCTTTAACAAGTTAAAAGTTGTTCATTTGAAAGGAAAATACCGTTAAAATTATATGTGTAGCATGTATTGTTGTTTGTTTGTATTGTTTAGATCATATTTTATGTTTTTACCAATAACATTTTGCATGTCAAATCACTTATTAACTAAAGGTAATGATCTAAAATGTCTTATGTGTTGGACAGCTCCCAGCCACTGGTGGTGGTGGTGGTGGTGGTGGGGGGGTCTTATATGTTGTACTTTTGTAAATAATATTTTTCTTGTTTAATCACTTAATCCAAAATGAAATGTTTCTAAGACACTTTGTCATGTCTTAAGTGAAACATATTTTACTAAAGAAGGATGTAGTATTTGTGAAATAAGTTATTATACAGTTCCATTTTAAGAAAAAAATGTTAGCTATTATAAGTCAATAATATATATATATATATATATATATATATATATATATATATATATAATATTGTTTAATTATCATAAAAACGATCATTTAAATACACTCATTATTCAGCAACTTTACAAACTTACAAAACGGAAGAGATAATGTAACAGAAATATTCAAATATACACGTTTAAAAACATTCTGTTATTAAGTTCAAAGTATAACAAATATTTTTCCCTATAAAGGTTTAGCCAGCCTCAAAGACTTGAATTAACATTTTCCCTAAAAATGCTAGATTTCTTTCAGTATGTAAGTCAGTAGGAAAGAACAAGATGAAACAAAGAATCATGCATAGTATTTTCAACAATTTATAAAAATATCATTTCATGGGATTTTCGTATAGAAAGTAAATATTTTCCTTCTAAATTATTATTTCGAATATTGAAATGATCAGTTTGCACAGTATTGTGAGAGAAATGTGTTTGTAAATTAAAATTAAAGCAACAAATACATGTAAGAGCATTATTATTACACCAAATGTGTCGAAATATTCATTAGCGAAAGAAAATTTCACGCAATTAATTTATCTCATTGATTAAAACTGCAATAAATTAAGATAAATGTTTAAAAATATATTTCAACACACGTCTGAGTTCCCCATCGCTCGCATTTAAAATGATAAGAAATATCAATCTTGTTGGCTGAATGGATAAGATGTTTCGCTTGCACGCTGTAGATCGCGGATTCAATTCCTGGGTCTACCAGCCGTCAAGAATATTCTTTTACAAAAATCTACATGTCTGATCCTTTTAAAACATGTTAAAAACCCCTTTTGCAAAAAAAATTCCTCTCATCTAAATTCCCTTCTAAAAAGAACGCTATTCAAAAATCTACATATCCGATCCTGTTAAAACATGTTAAAAACACTTTTTGGAAAAATAATCCTCTCATTTAAATTCCCTACGATTCTTTCCCATCTAAAAAGAACGTTATTCAAAAATCTACATGTCTGATCCTGTTAAATCCTCTCATTTAAATTCCCCTCTAAAAAGAACAAATATACATGTCTGATCCTGTTAAAACATATTAAACACCCCTGTGAAAGAAAAAAAATCCTCTCATTTAAATTCCCCTCTAAAAAAAAACGAAATCTACATGTCTGATCCTGTACATTCCTTATCTCTTTTTGTCCTAATCACTTCCGGTCTTACAAACCTGTTATCCGTCCGTCCTGTTCCAACATACTCCAAACAAACCTGTTATCAGCACCTGTAACATCCGGTGACCTTCAGAGGTCACGCAGAGGTCAGCATAGCACCACAGCTGATGTAGAACTGTCGTTCTTACTGTACTAACCTACCTGAAAATTATTGCGTTTACCCAAAATTGAACGCCATGCATCTTCATTTATCGTATAATTTAACTTAATAATCTCATTCGTTTCTAATACTATATCCTATATTTCAAATACACTATATTTCCAATGATGACCGGTCACTTGCGATTTTAGACGTTTTGTTAAATATCTGGAAAGATACATGAGGAATTATCCTGAAACTTCAGGAGTGTAAACAACATGATAGACGTCATATATTTCCGCGAAGATTTTTTCCCGAAACCCCATAAGGGGCCGTCAACAAATTGAAGAAAAACGAATATCTTTTGGATAACCCTGTAAAAACTAATATTGCAAAAACATTCAAACTGTAGATTATGATTAAGTGGCTGATTGTAATAATTCGGGTTCATTTTTATGAAGATAGCATGTATACTCGAAGAGAGAAATTCAGGTTTTTATAAAAACAATCCCAAATTTTACCAAGTTTTTTGCTTATAATTTGCAGAGTTTTTAATATAAAAACAAGTTATTTTCAGAAAATATGACAAACAAAATAGTACACAATACTCTGCAATCAACATTAAAAAATAATAAAAATTGTATGAAAAATGAGCAGGTTCACTAAATATTGTTTCACTGCGCATGCGCGAATTCAATCAAAATATACTGTGCATAATATATTAGCTAAATGTATAGACCAACTTTTGTGAAAGTCTCAAAAACATAGCTTGAAAATTTTGATAGTAATCGTCGATAGAATAAGCTCGAAATTCGCTGTTCCCAAAAGGAAGCAAAAAGATGAGGGGTTGTATTCAAATATACTAGCTTATGAAAGTTGACATAATAAGAATGAAGTGTCTCTCATTCTATATTTGATACAACCCCTCATCTTTTTTGCTTCCTTTTGAGAACAGCTAATTTCGAGCTTATTCTATCGACGATTACTGTCAGAATTTTCAAGCTATGTTTTTGAGACTTTCATGAAAGTTGGTCTATACCATTTAGCTAATATATTATGCACAGTATATTTTGAATGAATTCGCGCATGCGCAGTGAAACAATATTTAGTGAACTTGCTCATTTTTCATACAATTTTTATTATTTTTTAATTCTGATTGCAGGGCATTGTGTACAATTTTGTTTGTCATATTTTCTGAAAATAACTTGTTTTTATATTAAAAACTCTGCAAATTATAAGCAAAAAAACTTCGTAAAATTTGGGACTGTTTTTATCAAAACCTGAATTTCTCTTCGATTATACATGCTATCTTCGTAAAAATGAGCCCAAATTATTACAGTAAGCCACTTAATCATAATCTACAGTTTGAATGCTTTTGCAGTATTAGTTTTTACAGGGTTATCCAAAAGATATTCGTTTTTCTTCAATTTGTTGACGGCCCCTTATGGGGTTTCGGGAAAAAATCTTCGCCGAAATATATGTCGTCTGTTATGTTGTTTACACTCCTGAAGTTGCAGGATAATTCCTCATGTATCTTTCCAGATATTTAACAAAACGTCTAAAATCGCAAGTGACCGGTCATCATTGGAAATATAGCGTATAAACATTTGTAAAAATGGGAAAATTATCAACATATATTTCGTGTGAGAAATATTCTAGCGGGCGTTCTACTTCTTTACAGAAATCAGATAATGAAGTATCATCAAAAAAAATTTTGGCAACTCAAAGTTTACATAACATTCATAACTTATTAGGCTTAAATCAGGCTGCCTCTATCAAATAAAATTTTCACTTTTTTACTATTAATCTCAATTATTTTTGCACCCTGTCAGGGTTAGACGTATCTTTAAATACAGATGTTTTAAAGTTAGATTATTTCTGTGAATGGGAGTAGGATAATTGATAATAATAATTTCACTAACTTTGACATCAATGCATCAAGCATTCTGCATGTGTTCCCATAGTATACAACAGGGTTCGTACGGATCAGGGAATTTTCCAGGAGTGTTACCAGTATTTTTTTATAGAAAAAGAAATCTTCGTTAAACTCACTAAACTTCGCTTACTTTTAAGGAGAGATTTTCTGTAAGAAAATACTGTTACCAAAGAATTTCCTGATCGCAAAATTCCAGGAGCCGTACGAACCCTGATACAAGATTGCGCATACTTAACTTGAGTTTTAATTAAACTAAACTGTATGCTGCTTAAATGTGTAATTTTTATTAGTAAATGTGCGTTTGCCTTATAATGCCACACTTCTTAATTCAACTAGTGGCGTATTTAAGCTGATGATAGGATATAAAAAAAGGCTTCAGGGATTCTAATAAAGTTAATTCTACATGGAAGATTATTTCATACTAAATCGAGAATGCTCTGCAGTTTTGTAATGGACTTTTTTTAATCATATCTCGTACCGTTTTCAAGATAGGAGCGCTAAATCCACAGTTTTCTGCTAGATGGCGCTGTAAGAGGTATTCTCCCATAGCTACTTTATTATTCCTAGACATAATGTTCACGACTATAGCTATCATTGTTCTGAAGTTAATAGGGGTGGATAAGACTTTAGTTAGCACCCAGTGTAAACAAATATAATTCAAAAGGGGTAAAATTAGAGTATAGGATGAATGAAATATACAAAAGACATGATAACAGACCTGACAGAAAAGAATCCCATAAACAGACTTAAAATGAGGCTGGAGTTTACGTGTCAAAACAGTCTGTCTAAATTAAGTGTTAAATCGATTTTACAGTCTCACCTTTTCAATGAATCACTACTGAAATGGAATAAAAACTAACAGATTCCAACAAAATTAAAAGTTATCTAATATTCACAAACAATTCTAAATGAAATCAAAGAATTAGACGTATCTATATAAGTTAAATATTTATGAACTTGATCATTTTATCCCGTTTTTTGTTGTCGATTGTTTCAAAATTATATCATTCATGTAATTATTCAACCCGAACTGGTAAAGACATACATCAAAAGACTTGTTTTTCCTTTGGCTCGACTACATATCGGGAATGGGATTTGGGAGACTTCTCTGAAGGTAGAACATAAATCTAAATCGGGAATCGCAGACATAGAATATATTGGAATATATTTCTAATTTTTTTTTATACAAATTAAATAAATTCTATAATTTTAGTTGTTTTAATTAAATTTATCCATAAATCTACATGATTGCCCTTCCTAAAGTAATGTGTATATCTTATTAGATCATTATTATCATATTATAAAAAAAAAAAAAAATCAAAAGATAACGAATAAGATGGGGTGCACGCTAGAAGCTCATTAAGACATTATCAAACAGAAAATGATAATCTACTTTTTTTTCTAAGAGTTTTTTTTATTATTATTTTTGACCTGAAATAGCTTTCTTTGACAAAACACGACAAATTCAACATTGAAAGATGATATAATAGAAAATGCACGCAATCTAAAAACGCTCTAATAATAATGATGTAAAAAAGTTTTGGAATAAAGTTCGGAAATTCTTTTCTCAAAGAGAAGCACGACTATCAAGTTAGTTTATCAATTTAGGAATATTTAGAGTTTTTTGAGATAAAAATAAATTTTGGAAATTTGACGAGAGCAATTAGATGACATAATTTTTTTATGTCTTTATTTTCTGTTTGACTATCTTGGACACTTTCCTTTCTTTAAATTAAAGTAAATACACATACACACACATATATAAATAAATTATTAACCTTTAAAATCAAATATTAACTTTCAAGTATATATATCTATACTAATATTATAAAGGAGTAAAGATTGTTTGTTTGTTTGTTTGTAGGGGGTAATCTCTGGAACTACCGAACCGATTTCAAAAGTGATGGCAAATTGATGGTGACAACCCCTGCTCCAACATAGGCTATATTTTATGTCACTGTCACTAACCCCAGAGGGGTGCAGGAGCGAAAAACGTTCTAAATTACGATTTTTTATATACTGAAGGAGCTAGAAATTTGAAATTTGGCATTGTAGTTACTTATAAGATGTAAATGCTCTCTAGAAACAAAATAAAAAAAATTCGAAATTTAAAAGGGTGAAATGAGCGAAAAGCGTTCTAAAAACATTCTAAATTACAATTTCTATGGAATCTCTAAAACTACCGAACCGATTTCAAAAGTAATGATGGCAAATTGATTGTGACAACCCCTGCTCCAACATAGGCTATATTTTATGGCGGTGTCACTAACCCCAGGTGGGTGCAGGAGCGAAAAACGTTCTAAAATTGCGATCTTTTCTATACTGAAGGAGCTAGAAATTTGAAATTCGGCATTGTAGTTACTTATAAGATGTAAATGCTCTCTAAGAACAAAAAAAAAAAAAAAAAAAAAAAAAAAATCGAAATTTAAAAGGGTGAAATGAGCAAAAGCGTTCTAAAAACATTCTAAATTAGGAATCTCTGGAACTACCGAACCGATTTCAAAAGTGATGGCAAATTGATGGTGACAACCCCTGCTCCAGCATAGGCTGTATTTTATGTCGGTGTCACTAACCCCAGGGGGTTGCAGGAGCGAAAAACGTTCTGAAATTGCGATCTTTTCTATACTGAAGGAGCTAGAAATTTGAAATTTGGCATTGTAGTTACTTAAAAGATGTAAATGCTCTTTAAGAACAAATTTTTAAAAAAATTCGAAATTTAAAAGGGTGAAATAAGAGAAAAGCGTTCTTAAATCATTCTAAATTACAATTTCTATGGAATCTCTGGAACTACGGAACCGATTTCAAAAGTGATGGTGGCAAATTGGTGGTGACAATCCCTGCTCCAACAGCCTCTTTAATAAAAAACTATGCGTTGCTGAAGACTGGGTTTTTCGCTAATTGTTGCCATAGATTAATCTCGAAAAATGAAACATTTGAAGTTACTGAAAAAAAAATAATGGCTCGAAAAGTATTTGTCAGAAAATTGTTAGGCAAACTGCGTTTGAAAGGTAAAAAATTGTATTTTTCTTGATATAAATTTCAAATCTAATTATTATGCCAGTTTTCAAATATTGAATTTGAAAAATTACCAAATTTCACAATGGAGTACCACAGCAAAACCTTCATGCGTAAAAAGGTAATGATAAGGGCGACGTGTCCTGGCGTGTATAGCACGAGTCACAAATTATAGCAGCCTTATTATTCTGTTAAAATATAAAAGTGAATTATGAAATGTCAATATTTTGTTTGATTAAAAGTTCGTCATAACAAATTGACCAGCGTAGCGGGCGTAGCTTGCTAGTATATATATAACCATTAAATAACATCACAGAAACATAAAAAAACAATTGGTGGAAAAATATATTAAATAAGAAAAATGATCACGTACCTGTTTAAATAATAGCCAGAAACAAGTAGAGAATATATATAATTAAAAAAAAGATAATATAATACTGATTGGAGAGAAAAATGAAAATAAAAACCTGAAAGATGAAACTCAAATCTGTTATGAAATGTATCCATAATTTAAAAAGTAAAAAAAAAGGCAAATTTTGAAATAGATGAAATTATTTGAAATTATTGTGGAACCAAGGCAAAATTATGAAGCCCAAATTACCCTAAATTCCGCAAAAAAAAATGTATGACGTCATCTTTGTACGAACTATTAAGTTGAAATTTTACAAAATTTGGGCTATCGTACATTAAAAAAACCAGAATTAAGATATTAGAAATGAAAAAAAAAGTGAGGATAATTTCCCCATAATTAACCAGGAAACGTGGTTCAAGCATCAATCAACAAATCTTCTCCTGTTTCCAAAAGTAGTTACTAATTAATTAAATGAATGACAAGAGAAGTGGATGGTTCTTAAATATTCAATCCATGACAAAATGAATTTCATACAAGTGTTAAAACTAGAATTAAGTAACATTAAGGAACAATGCTGCCACCTATTGGCTGTTCAAGAAAGAGGATTCAAGTCAGGTGAATAATAAATTTAGATACAGATATGGATATGCCATCTGGTGTCAGTGTAAGAAACATATCATAAATCACTTATTGCAAGGGGAATTTTAAAATTTAAAGAAAGCCTAACGAGAAATTAATAAATCAAGAAAATGTAATGTAAATAATGAATGAAAAGTTAAGAGGAATGGGAAAAACTAATTAAATTGATATTATGTAAAAAAAAATATAAAATAAAATAAAATAAATGAATTAATACATTGTCAGTGCATAATAGTGTTATTTCTATATGCAAATAATAATAAAAATTAAAGAGGTGAAGGAAATATTAAAAAAGGATAAAGATAGTAATTAAACAAAGATAATTAATGAAGTTATTTAGTTATATCATTGTACCACATAATTCAAAGAAGTTAAATAAAATTCTGTAGATTAAATTAAAACTGACTATTAGATGATATAAAATTATTACTATTATATAGAAAGAAAGTATTTTGTAAGAATCATTGCTAATTAGGAGAAAATATTAAAAAAAATTGGATATAATAAAGTGTGATGATTTATGAAGTGATTGAATTGACATTGTCCCAAACAAATCAAATAAGTTAATTAAAAGAAATGCAACATAAAGTAAATGCTATGAAACAATTTTTGTTAAAAAATGAAGTGAAATGAATGATCAAATAAATAACATGTAATGAAACGATGCAAAATAAACTAATAACCCACTCTCTCCTTTTTGCTTTTTTTAAACGTTTTGTCGAATATCTAAAGAAATATTGAGAAATTCTTCTGGAACTTGTGGAATATAAGAAACATGTTTACCTAATATTTTTCAGCAAAAGGTTTCATCTCGAGGTTAATCAGGGGACCAACAAAAAATTGAATAATAAAAATAATATTTCTGATCATTCTGTAATATAAAATACTTAAAATGACCTGCAGCTGCAACAAATGACATTACCATGTAGATTTGCTACATAATTTGTGTTCCTTTTTGTAAGAATCACCCGTATATTCATGAAGATATAAAGGTTTCTTTAAAAAAAAATAAAAAAATTCTGCATGGTCTTTGCTTATACCATGCAAGGTTTTAAACCAAATTTAGCACCACCTTTTGGAAACTTGTCAAAATAGAGTAGAAATAACATTTTACAATTATAAAATAATTATATTAAGTAATAGATGAAATATCAGCATTTGTTTAAAATAATTTTTTAACTGCGCATGCGCGAGCGATATAAATATATTTTTAATAATTTAGTAGTCAATTATATATGGCAACTCATCCAGTCGAATATCTTGAAAATTCAGAAATATATCGGCCATATATATTGAGCTGAATTAAAGTTTCTTTCTAAAAGTAGCTGGGTGATAAGGGATTTTCTAGAAATTCTGACTTTTTATTAACTTCCAACTTTTTTATGACTTCCAACAAAGAAGTTAATTTTTAACGTATGTTCACACGTAACTTTGGAAAGGATGCACGGCTTGTTCCGATGCTACTTCCAAGCACCAATAAAAAAAAATTAAAAAAGGAAAAGTGACAATTTGTGTAAAGTTCCTTATCATTCAGCTACTTTTAGAAAGCAACTGAAATTCAGATCACTAAATCGCAGGTATCTTTCTGGATTTTGACGATATTTGACTGGACTTTATATAGGAGTTGCCTTGTATGGTTGAATAATAAATTATATATAAAAAATGTTATTTTTACCGCATGTGCCATTCAAAAGTATTTCATACAAATGCTCATACTTCAACAAATATTTAATATAGTTCTAATAATTGCATTTTGTGTCTACTCTATTTTGTCAAGTTTCCTGAAAACGGCGTTAAATTTGGTTAAAAATCCTTCATGTTATAAACAAAAAACATGCTGAAATTTATTGAATTTTTTTACAGAAACCTTTATAGCTCCATGAATATACGTGCTATTCTTACACAAATGAACACAAATGTTTTACAAGATCGAAATGGTCACGTGTTACAGCTACAGATCATTTCAAACATTTTATTGTACAGAGTGATCATAATTATTATTTTATTATTCAATTTGTTGTTCATCCCCTAATTGTCCTCGCAATCAATCCTTCGCAAAAATGAGGTCAAATATGTTCTGTTTGTTCTTGAGAAGAATTCGTCAAGTATGTCTCTAGATATTTTACAAAACGTCTAAAATGGAAAGCGACTGGTATCTTTTTAAATATAGAGTAAATCCAGGTTAGATGCCCCATTGGGTTAGTTGCCCTAATCACTGTATTTCAGTTATAGGACGTGTGGTGGACCTAGTGACGTTCTTCTACTATCAATGGTTATAAAAAAGCGCAGTAAACGAAGTTACAGTGATTTATTTCTTCAAATAAATGTTATGTCTATCAAAGAAAGTTAAGTTTGGCTTTTATTGTATGCTCTTGCAAGATAGAGACAAGCAGAAAATGAAATGTAATGTACTTACTAGAAATTTTAAATGAAATATTTAGGTTAATGTTGTTGAAACAGGTATCGAGTAATGTGTTAGTTAGTTGCAGCCATATTTGTTCCTACTTCCAGAGCTACTGGCTGGAGCATCTATCCCGGATTAAACGGAATTATTCCCCACCTGCATCGGGGATATATGCCTCACTTATCATTCCGGATAAGACGCCCTATTTATAATTATCAAATAACTTTGATGCGTGACAATATTTTTAACTCATGAAATAGGAAAAATTATATAAAATAATAAATAATAAAAGAGGGAAAGTAATAGCCACGAAAGGAGCTGAATATGTCCACTCTTTGACTTCATCTGAAAGAGGCGAGAATGTGTCAGTTGTTGCATGTATTAACGCTGAGGACTTGGTGATCCCCCCCCCCCCCCCTGTTCTAATGTATAAAGGTGTGAGAGAAAATCCTGGGTGTGCAAACGGTCTTCCTCCGGGATAAAAAAATTATATGAACCCAAAATCTTCTTCCATTTCTTCCGACATTTTCATTAAGTGGCTGAAGGAACACTTCATTCCAAGAAAGTCACCAGGCAAAGTGCTGCTCATCCTTCACGGTCACTAATCAGCGCATGCGAGTCTCTGGAAATGCTGGACTTTGCAGATAAGAATTGCATAATCCTACAGTGTCTGCCAAGTCATACCACACAAGCTCTGCAACCACTTGATAAGACATTTTTTAAACCGTTCAAAGTTAACTTCAAGAAACCAGCGAATCAGTGGATGAAGCATAATCCCCAACAATAACTTAAAAGAATTCATGGTGAAATTGTCATTGTAAATGCATGGAAAATGACAGCGTGTTCTGACTATTGCGTTAATTAGTTCACGTGTACCGTAATTTTCTCACTCAATCATGAAGCTGTCCCGGAACATTTTTTTGCTATTTATGACAGACGTCAATCCCAGAATGATGAAAGGAGCACAAGAGACTTACCTTCCTCTATTTAGGATTTTTGTAGAGAAGGCCTACTGGATGACTGCCAAAAAAATACAGATTTGATGGACATCAAAATTTCTCGAAGTCATAACTCACCTGTATTGATTGAAAATGATCAAGAAGAACCTCGTGCCTAGTCAGTTTCTAATTTTTTCATTAAATCAGCCCTGTTCCTGCCACTGCAATGTGAGAAAATGAAATCAAGAAGAAGGTAGCATGAGTGCTTGACTAAGAGTATGTCTCAGGAAAAAAAGAAAACAGCTCAAATCTAAAGATAAGCCATCCAGAAAACCAGACAAAGAAAACAGAACACGTCCTGTCAAAAAGCTAGAAGTGAAGAGAAAGTGCGAAGAAAATAGTGACAGCTTACCACGAACGGAAGACATCTATTTAGAATGTCATAAAAATTATTATGAAACTAAACTTCGTGTGGAGTGGATACAGTGTATTTATTGTTTGGGATGGCTACATGAGAGGTGTACAATGTATAATATCCGTTGCTATATTTGCGAAAAAAAAGAAAAAGGAAAAAGTAGAAAAGTGTAAAGAAAAAATAAAAAGTTTCTTTTGAAGATTTTGTAATACAATTTTTAAAAAATAATAACACAAATTCATACATTTGATGTAAATATTTTTAAGTCAAATGCAAATGTATCTTTTCAATTATAAATGTTAATTACCTATGCTTCCTATTCTTCTACAAATGGGATCAATCCCGATCTAACCCTTAGGTCCGGGATAAATGGCCAAAATCATCAAGTTCTGGGATTAAAACTTATGAGAGATTATCACTATTTTATATAGTATTTATAGTACATTAATATTTTTTATGAAATTTTACGTAAAATTTGGAGTAGATAGGTTACATGTGCAAAATTCATTACTATAACAAGAGCGAAAAATCTTGTGTCAAGCATAGATTATGTAACACTTTCCAACGCTTCCAAAATAATTTTACAAATCATTACCGTTTAATAAGCTGAAAGATAACATATAAGTAAACAATTTAGAAAACGCATAACATATTTAAAAACTTAATTTCAGGAATTTTCAACATATACAATATTCGGAAAAAAATCCGAATACTTTTATTCAGCCCTGTATATGATTTATAGATTTGTATATATACTACATAGGATGCTCAATTTTAGTTTAGTTAGGAAACGCGTAGCACAGTTTAAAATTCTCCTTCTGGAGTTTCTGTCAATAAACGGAAATGCGTTCGCGAACTTTTGTACTGCCCTGTATATGATCTACAGAATTTACACACACCAAGTAATAGACAAAAAGTGAGTTAAATTTAAAATCGCGTTCAGCAACTTAAAATGCACTTCCAGGAATTATTGTTAACAGACAGTAGAGAATTCTTTTGTGTGTCCCTGTAAATGAACGATGACTGCTATACTCACACTATTCTGTAGTAAGCCTCTTGTAATTCACCTTAGTGATATATATAAATTTCAATGCGTTTAAAATAGTGAAACATTATTTAAATAAACCGCAAACGATTTTTCTCCATAGACGTAATGTAACGGAATTATTTTGACTGTCCCTGTAAAGTAACTATAAGTTCTATGCACACCATATTCCATATTAAGCTTCTTGTAATGCACTTTCGTGATATATATCAATTACAATGTGTTTGAAAATATGTAACATCATTATAATAGACCTCAAATGATTTTTCCCCATAGACAGTAATGTAACGAAATTCTTTTGAGTGTCCTTGTAAAAAAACTATAATTGCTACACACTTCAGTTGAAATAAGGAACATGCTATAGATAACGACAATAACATATAAAAATTGCAAGGCAGTCCGAGCATATTTACGGGAGTTAGAGCACGGACAGACGGGAGACGGCCAGACAAACCGAAGTCATAAACACTTTTCAACTAGGTTGGAAAGTGTTAAAAAACAAAATTAAGGGGGCCTTAAGGAGATCAACTATCCCAGACTTAACCTAGTATTTTCATTAAAAGTGAAATTGCAACACCATGAAGAAATGCGCATAGCCATGTGAAAATCACTGGAAAAATAGAGGTTAAAAGGGAAAGGTATAAAGGAAAATATGGAAAAGAAAACTGTTTATTCAGTAATAAATATGGCCCCCATAGGCGGCTATACAGACCACTAAACGGTGATGCCTTATGTCGATTAGGCCATTAACTGTCACTTGAACTACTCCTTGGCAAACCACGTGCACTGCATCGATGTACCTGTACAGTATGTATCGGTGGTGCTACTGTGGTGTGCGGTGCAACTCACGTCCTATGGGGGTTCCACACGTATTCCATGAGAGAGAGATCGGACAAAGCTGCTGGCCAGGGAAGCATATCGATTCCGTACACGTTGTTGAAATTTCGCCGTGCGACATATGGCCAGGCATTGCACTGCTGCAACTACGTGCTAAGGGAAGACTGCACCAGTGGCCGAACTAAAACAAAGAAACTCCGTTGGCATACTGTTCCGATTTCCAACTACCGGCAATATATATAAGTAATGTCCTCTGTTCGGACAAGATGCTTCTCAAAACCATTACGCCTTTTGAGGATATGATATGACGCTCGATGATATGGGCTGCCAAGTGGCACTGCCTTGGTAACTTCCAAACTTTTCTACGGTCGTAATTCGTCCATACACAAAAGTGGTATTCGTTTTGAACAATACCCGATTCCACTCGTTGGTCCAGTTGCGGTAGCAATGACGGGAAGCCAGGCGTGCAGCCCTATGTCGATTGCTTAACGGAATTCCAGAAGTGGCTGGTTGCCATGCGCGCATCCGAAACTCTAAACACCTGTTTTGGATAGTTTGAGAGGATACAGATGCACCATCTGATGGTGGCAGCTGACCTCGTATGTCACGTGACGTAGCGAGCGAGTCTCAACGAACCGTTCGACGTATCTGCAGGTCATTGCGTTCTGTTTGGTCACTTGTAGGATTTACTCCCTTTTCGGCGTGTTCGCAGATGGTCTTTCGTCCGTCGTGCCACACATAGCTCAATAGTACTCACATTGCTTCCAACACAGGTGGTGATTTACGCGCATGGAAAAAAGGGCACTCATTACCAATATTCGGTCTCGTTATCCATGTGTCAACTTCTAGTATTCAGCTCTCTCTCATTCAGACATAAGCATTTCCTACGCTTTTTCAATCGTTTTGCTGCTGTAATCGGCCGCTGATAGAATATATGCTGGCTTTTATAGCCATAAACTGGGTACCATGTGACCCAATGCGCATGCAAACTAACTCATTTTCAGATTTCTCTCACCACTACCAGTCTTGTGATTTACATATTGATACGCGCATTCTATCACAGTGTTGCAATTTCACTTTTGATGAGTATATTACAATATATACATATCTATATATATACACGCATCTGCGCTCTAAAACTCTGATATATCAAAGAACTAACTGAGAAAAAAAATACGCAGAGAATAAAAAATTCAATTTATAAAAAATAAAAAGGATTTTTACCTGCAGTGAATGGAAAACTCTTTTGAAATATTAAAAAATCGATTTAGTAACTTTCGATTGACAGAAATTTAACTCTTTCTTCTTGTATTTCGAAGCTTTAAACTTCTCAGACTTTTCTACATTGATTTTGCATTGTAATTCTTGCATTTCCTTACCACAGACTGTACCGCTGACTATCCATTTTTTTCCATAAGCTGGTACTCTAAGTGCATCGAGGACTGTGTCTGCTACCGTCTTTGTTTACAGAGATAGCGATGGACTTTTTGATTGACTGATTGAAAAAAATAATCAGTCATTATATGTCGCACAAACAGGACACAGGCCTCAAAGCACCTGCAAGGAAGGTCTCCATAAGCACATACTAAATAATAATAATAAAAAAAGAATTAGCTAAGATTTTGTCGTGTTTATAAAATTAATTTCTGTGAAATCTCAATTATACGCCCTTAAAAAATAATAAAAGTTTTGTTATTTGGCGTTTAATCACAGATTGACAACATAATATATTTTTAAAAAACTACTTTTTTGTGATCACTGATATTTGATTCCACAGGTTAGCTAAAGTGTATCCAAGAAATGTTTCTACTCTAAACGGTGAAATATTTTAAATAAATTTAACTTAAATAAATGCATTTTAAAAACTTTAGTTTATACAAATATATAGCTTTTTTGAATTATTGAAATTTAACTATCTAATTATACAATTGGGAAGAAAATTTAAGTTGTTTAAAAAATTTTGGAACACAAAATTATTTTTAAAGTACATATGTAAAATGTACATAAATTGTGAAACCGTTGAGCTTTCAAAAACTCGTGGAACGTGATATTAAACATGGATATAATACAAGTGAAATTGGAAAAAAATAAACTACTTTGCGCAAAGAAATTTTTTTAACACTCTTAAAATATTTTAACCCTTAAGTGCTGTTATCGGTCTCACAGACCGCTGTTTTTTTTTCAATTTTCACAATTTAACTTGTAATTTTCAGTTTAACTATAGATACTAGAGAAATTTTTTGTTTCCTTTCGAGCCCTAGTATTATGATTAGAGACTTCTGAATAGGGGAATTTTACCTATAATAGTATAATGTACAGTCGTGGAAAAAAGAAACTGAACACCCCCCACTAACTCTGCAACGAATTATAGTAGAAGGAAGTGACTGGTACCAAACGATTGAAAATAAAGTCTATTTTTAAATTATGTATATAAAATTTGCTTAGGGGGCCATCTACATATCAAAACCAGTCTAAACTTTATTTTTTCAATAGCAACACCCAATTTTGACATGATGTTTTAAATCTTCGGTTCAAACTATGCCTAGAAACGAAATTTCAAGTCATTTGGATGATAAGTTTTCGAATTATAAACATTCGAATTTTAGAGCTTCTAATGTTAAATTACATTTTCATATTTTTATTAACATCTCTTGAAATTATAATCCTAATGAGCTAATATTTTGTTTGGTTATAACACTCAAAATCCCAAACATAACTACGTCAAATTTGTAATTTTTATAATTTTATAATATGAGTTATGAATTATGAAATTAATATTCGAAAAAATTATGAATTGCAACCTACAATTTTTTTGATGGATTTATATTTATTATGTCCTGTATTATGCGTATTCAATGTTTCAAATTTTTCTTCCAAGTAGTTTTCAAATTATGCTTATAAAACGGCAAGATGCATTAAAGCATAGTTTGAACAGGGATGAGAGCGCTCCGACTCGAATGCCTGATTGTCATCACAAAATTTTAATAGTACACTGCTCAAAAAAATTAGGGGAGCAAGCAAATACAAGAAGAGAACCTTGCAAGACAGCCATACATGGGTATAAAATGGAGAGTTCACGTGTATCAATGCGCAATACAGAAAATAAGACGCAAAAAACCTTGTAAGGGAGCTTTAATTCTTTGAAAGGATGGAAAGAACATGAAAAGATGGTTTAGGGCAACAATTTGGTTACAGGTAAATTACAAATAAAAAGAAAACTGCCCAGTTAAACTGACGGCATTGAGCTCACAGGCTATTCAATTGAGTATTCAACTGTAAATTGGCTATTCAACTGTAAATTATATTCTTATTTTAAAGAATTTGAAATAAGCCCTCGAAAAATGAAGAAATCGACAATATATTAAGAGGGGGAAACCATCCTCCGTTTCTCCTTCTTATAATTAACCAATGAACCCATAAAACTAATCAGAGAAGCGCCTTACCACAATGAACCTATATACAAAATTTGAAAAAATCGGATAATTCAGCATGAAAAATCCATTTATCTAAATTAAGGGGGGGGGTTAGCCCCCCGTCCCCCCTTTATACTTAACCAAAGAACCCCCAAAACTAATCAGAGAAGCGCCTTATCACAATGAACATATATATAAAATTTGAAGAAAATCGGATAATTCTGCTTAAAAAACCCATTTATCTATATCAAGGGGGGTTAGTCCCCCCCGTTCCCCCCTTTGTACTTTACCAGTGAACCCCCAAAACTAATCAGGGAAGTGCCTTACCAAAATGAGCCTATATACAAAATTTGGAGTAAATTGGATAATTCTGCATGAAAAACCCATTTATCAAAATTAAGGGGGGGGGGAGTAGCCCCCGTTTTCCTCCTTTACACTTCACCAATGAACCCCCAAAACTAATCAGGGAAGCCCCTTACCACAATGAGCCCATATAGAAAGTTTGAAGAAAATCGGATAACTCTGCATGAAAAAAAATCATTTATCTAAAATAAGGGGGGAGGATTAACCCCCCCCGTTACCCCCTTTATACTTAATCTATGAACCCCCAAAACTAATCAGGAAAGAACCTTATCACAATGAACCTATATACAAAATTTGAAGAAAATCGGATAACTCTGCATGAAAAAAATAATTTATCTAAAATAAGGGGGGAGGATTAACCCCCCGTTACCCCCTTTATACTTAACCTATGAACCCCCAAAACTAATCAGGAAAGAACCTTATCACAATGAACCTATATACAAAATTTGAAGAAAATTGGATAATTCTGCATGAAAAAACCATTTATCCAATTTAAGGGGGGTTAGCCCCCCGTTCCCCCCCTTTATAGTTAACCAATCAATCCCCAAAACTAATCAGGGAAGCGCCTTATCACAAGGAACCTATAAACAAAAGTGGAAGAAAATCGGATAACTCTGTATGAAAAATTCATTTATCTAAATTAAGGGGGAGGATTCCCCCCCCCCGTTAGCCCCTTTATACGTAACCTATGAACCCCCAAAACTAATCAGGAAAGAACCTTATCACAATGAACCTATATACAAAATTTGAAGAAAATTGGACAATTCTGCATGAAAAAACCATTTATCTTAATTAAGGGGGGTTAGCCCCCCCGTTCCCCCCTTTATAGTTAAACAATCAATCCCCAAAACTAATCAGGGAAGCGCCTTATCACAAGGAACCTATAAACAAAATTGGCTATTTCTGTCAAGAGTTATCGCGTTACGTACGTACATACGTACATACATACATACATACATACATACATACATACATACAGAACGGGCGGGCACATAAGCTCTCAGGCTTTGATAGCCTGTGAGCTAAAAACATATTGTTTAGTAATGATGCAAGTTGTTTAATACGGCTTGACGTCCCCTCTAACAGCTAAGACTGCTGCACACCTGTTTTCCAGGGATGTGATGAGGTTATTGATAAGAATTTGAGGAATACTGTTCCACTCTTCAAAAATTGCAATCTCTTTGTCCCACACAATAAACGAAAGCCTTCGACTGGCTGTAATACGTCCTCCGAGTGTGTCCCAAACATCCTCGATCTGATTCAGGTCAGGAAAGCATGCTGGAAATTCCATACGCTGTATTGTTTCAGTTTCAACCATGTTCTCCAACAGACGAGCTGTATCCGGTCAGGCATTATCATGCATGAAAATAAAGGAATCACCATGGGTGAAGCGTAGGTTATGACATAAGGTCTCAGTATGCCGTCTGTATACCTTTGGGCCGTCAAAGTGTCATTCCAAATGATATGCAGGTCCGTACGTCCACCTATGCGGATTCCAGCTCATACCATCAACCCACCTTGTCTATAATGTGATCTTTCACGAACAAGTGTGGGATTATTTTGAGTACCCTTTTCCCTCCATACAAAAACACGTCGAGTGTCACACTCCAGACTGAATAGGGAAGCAGCATTTGACTCCAATCCGTTGCCTTCAATCTTGATGTTCAGCAGCCCAACTTCTTCGAACCGCACAGTGGCTTGTGGTCAACGGAATACAGATCATTGGTCTACGTACATAGAGACCACCCTGATGAAGCATATTTCGCACTGTTTGGCTAGACACCCTTCGTCGTGTTGCCAAGAGCTACCGTTTTTGCAACTGAGTATAATCCCCTTTTCTTTCTTGACGAGCTTTTAACAGGATATATCGGTCATCAGTTGCTGTGGTGCACGTGGTCGACCTTGCCCTGGTCGACATCTAATATTTCCTGTTTCTTGGAATCGATTCCACAGCCTTGCAAGGACATTTCTTGCAACTCCAACAGCGTCAGAGACATTTCGTTGTGTTTGCCCGGATTCAAGTCTATCTCTAATACGCCAAGCCATGGATTCCGGTAAATCACATTGTTGTGACATTTTCAAATCACACTTTTCTCAAAACAAAAGCTGAGCAATTGAATTTCACAACTGAAACAGTGAAGCAGACATTTCTTCGAAATCCTGATTTCTTCACTTATCTACTTTTTCTGGTTTTTGACGTCATGAATTTTGATTTGCATATGAAGTTTTATTTTTCTGTTTTCTGCTATGCTTTAAATTAAGGATGCTTATTGGTGTAACTATTTGTGTAATTTCGTTAAAACCCTGTGCTCCCCTAATTTTTTTGAGCAGTGTATTTGTCACCTTATTCAAGGAAAGAATTTCTGAAATTCATTACGGTGGAGAATACTATTAAAACTTAGTGGTAAAAATCGGACATTCGGGTCGGAGCACTCTCATCCCTGTTTGAAAAAATATTATACTCATAAGCTGGGATTACAGTGACTTGATAAACTTAGAGATTAAGTCTGTCTTACATTATAAACAATGCGTAAACCGTATTTCAGTGCTTCGAGATCTTACGCTAATTTGAAAGCTAGATTAAACTGAAGCGTAAGTGAATGCGCGCGCGAGCACAACAAACCTGACAACGACCTGTGATAGGAGTAAGATGTAAGATAGCGAGGCACCAGAATCCCAGCCTTGATTAGTATATATATATATATACACTGCTCAAAACAATTAAAGGATATTTGAAGTTTTATATAAAATAAAGATATAAACGAAATTTTTTTTGCCGAAAATAGAAGAAGAGAATCACAAATGCAAATTTTTCTGGTTTTCAAACTGTGGAGTATGCAAAATTTTGAGTTCGATGTCAAAAACGTCGCTTCAGCGGCAGCGAATGAAATTTGACTTTCAACTGGATAAAAGAGAATGAAGACAAGGATGATCGGCATTCAGTGATTGCTTTGTTTCGATGAGTACGATGTATCAGCGAAGTCATTTGACAGATTCAGAAGCTTGGAGAATTGCTGGTAGGTTAGAAGGGGGCCAAACTCAAGCCGAAGTAGCGCAAGCCATTGGAGTGTCACAAAGTGTCATTTCCAGGATCTGGAACCGTTTTTTGGAGAGTGGATGTGCAGGCCGAAGACCAGGGCAAGGTCGTAGACGGGCAACAACACCCAATGAAGATCGGTATTTAGCGTTAACAGCTCGGAGACACCGAAACATGAACGCTACTCTTCTCCAACAACACCTTCGCTCGGCTACAGGCACCACGATTTCAACTCAGACTGTCCGAAACCGGCTCCATGCTGTAGGTCTGTATGCTCGCCGACCGATGGTATGTGTTAGATCAACATCAAGGCATCGTCGTGACCGCAGGGAGTGGGCAACCGAGCATGGCAACTGGAGGAGAAATGAATGGAGCAATATTCTGTTTTCTGACGAGTCCCGTTTTTCTGTGCATCCGGATAATAGGCGTATTTTCATCTGGAGGGACCGTGTCAGTAGGAATAATCCTGCGTTCGTGCACGAAAGTGTCAGATTTGGCGGTGGAAGAGTGTTGGTGTATGGTGGCATCTCCATTGACGGGCGCACTGACCTCTACATCATTCGAGATGGAGCTCTGACTGGACGCCGATATAGGGATGAGATCCTCAGACCTATTGTAGTCCCTTACGCTGCAGCAATCGGAGATAACTTCATTTTAATGGACCATAACTGCAGGCCACATCGTGCAAACCTGGTGGAGGATTTCCTTTTCGAGGAAGGAATCGATCGAATGGAATGGCAAGCGTGTTCTCCAGACATGAATCCAATCGAGCACGTTTGGGACGCTCTAGGAAGACGAGTTTCTGGCCGCCAACAACCCCCACAAACTCTCCAAGAACTGGAAAGAGCTCTTCTGGAAGAGTGGGGCAGAATACTCCAACTCGTCATTAATAGCCTCATTGAGTCCATGCCTCAAAGGTGTTCAACGTTGCTGGCCGCCCGTGGAAACCATACCCCCTACTGAAAATGATTTTCTTTGAAGAAAACACCTTTTCTTATTCTTTTTTTCTCATATGCTCAAATTGTGTTTTTTTCCTTTTGTACACAAATGCGCAATAAAATGCATTTTTTCTGCCAAACATGTGTAATTTATTCTCATATAACCTACTATGTCTGTCGACCATGTATCAATCAGCTAAAAAGTTTCCCAGATACAAAATCCACCTAAAACTGCAATATCCTTTAATTGTTTTGAGCAGTGTGTTTCTTTTACTTTTTCAATGTCTGTTTTTAAATTTTTCATTAAAATTACGTAAAACGTATTTGCATGAGATGTATGTTTACGTCATTTATACAAAATAGTTTCACTTTTATTTTTAAATTAATAAAGCTCATTTTTGAAAAATATGAACAGTTCTGCCTTAGAAAAAAATTTATAATTTTTGTTACCTTTAAATGAATTTATAGTTTCTTTTCCAATCTAATAAAGCTATATTGTTTTTTTCTGCTGTATACATGTTTGAAGTGAAGTTTCTTATAAATGCATATGCGTAGTGTATTTGCTGAAACAAAATGGCCCCGCAATTAACTGAAGCAACGAAAGGCCAAATGATTGGCATGTGGCAATCTGGAATAAGTTTTCGTTATATACCTAGTCATTTTCAATTGTCTCTTCAAAGTATTTCAACATGGATTAACAAGTAAGTTTTATATTGGTAGTTTATTGCAAAAGAAAAAAACCTTTAAATTTACATTCCATTTATTTAAATTTAAATTAAATTTACATTACTGGTAATTTTTTTTATGTTTCACAATACAAATTCTATAAACCGTCTTTGTAGTAGTGGTCGGCCTAGGATCTTATCAGACAGACAAGCTCGACAAGTTGTTGCAATGGCTACAGTAGATCCCCGTATGTCTTCTAATCAAATTAAAGATGATTTGCAACTTCAAGCATATATAACTGAGAGACGATAGAATGTATTATGAATATATATATATATATATATATATATATTTACGGCATGCTTTCTTTTTATTATGTATCATCTCGTACCATTCACAACACGCTCAAAGAAGCATGTTTCCGAAGTCGGAAGGCGGCTAAAAAACCAGCGACTTCAACGCCTTCACTTTGTCCAAACATATATTAACTGAATCATAAATGAATGGAGCTCAGTTATATTTAGACGAAAGCTGCATTCAGTCAGTCTCCAGTTCCTCGGTTCGAGTGTACCGTCCATTAGGATTTAGGTTTCAGCCACGGTATACAAATAATATTAAACGCAGCTGAAGAATTGCAATTTCGATGTGGGACTGCATCTCTGTCATGCATTCGAGATCATCTATAGTCTGTTCAGGGAAAGGAGATAACGAAAGTAAACAAACGGGTTGCAGAAAAATTGCCAAGAAGCCACACATTTGGCACAAATCCCTAGGTTGGCGAATTTTATTTTATTTTTAAAGCAGAAGCTCAAACACTTCAGACAGTCTGTTTGGCGCTTCTGGCACGGCGCCAGGTTTAAGCATCGCCAATCCGCATGTGCATTTGTTTACTTCTGTTATCTTCTTTCAGTGAATGGAGTATAGACGTATCTAGATCTTATTGTGACGTAGTAGAAAACGCAATGTTACCTGATGTTTTGGAAAACCACTGTCCGGATGGATTTTTACTCTTCCAACAGGTATATATTGTTATTTGGTAAATGACATTACTAAACAATAATGTTTTTAGAGCATACTATATACAATTATTTATTAATATTATTAATTAAAATATATTAAAAAATATTTATTTTATAGTTTTGCGCGTTTTAGATCATAATTTTTTAGTGGTTTAGTTTCCCAAAACATTCCCCCCCCCTCCCCGCTTCAATATTCAAATCCGATTTGCCACTGCTTGCTCTAGAATGTTAATTGTTTCTTTCATTAAATGAATTAGGAAAATATTTTTAAAATCAACTTTCGCTATATACTATGCCATACCATTAGAATTAATTTCAGTTTTAAAGAATAACTAGTTATTTTTAATCACAATAAAGATTATTTTTATGACGGGTGTGCAGATATAAATCCTTTAACTTGTCAGTTTTGGCACACATATCATATCGACTGCGATAAAACACGAATTTTCCCCATCTTTACAGAACTGAGTGAAAAATTTCAATAGAACTTCAGTAATGAAATTAATTTTCTTTTGTTTCATGTTTAACGATTTTAGCAGATGAATCAGTATGAAAAAAAAAAACATGTAAATTAGTTTAAAAAAATTAACCGCTATTTTTTGAAAAATAATTAAGACAAAATCCATATATATATATATATTAATAATAAATTTTAAAACAACATATTCCTTGTTCAGTATTTTCAGAACTTTTGCTATTGTCAGGTTGTAATCTTTCACAGAATTATAATATTTTTTATTATTATTAAAAATAAACCCTTTAAATTTTGTTCACCTTTTTGATTTATAAAAGAACTTTTCGCAAAATTTACGCTAACATATTTGCGAATATATGTAGATATTGATTTCATTAACGTTTTTTGTTGTAAATATAAATTTTAATGTTATAGAAATCATTATTTTTTAAGTGTAGTTCATAACTCATAATTTTGTTTGTAATTTGCAAGATAATAGTCCTATCCACAGAAGTGGTGTAGTTAAAACTTGGTGCGAAGAGAACTGCATAATGAAGCTAGAATGGCCGAGCAATGCAGCCGAATTCAACCCAATGGAAAATGTTTGGGCTCTGTGGAAGGATGAAGTTCGTCTACAGGGAATTAGAACGGCTGATTATTTATGGAAATTTGTTTCTCATGCTTGGCAAACTATTAAAAGAGATACTGATATTGTTAACAGCCTCATTGAATCAATGCCACGCAGACTGGAAGAAGTTCTTGATAAAAATTATTGCTATACATTATATTAGTAAATTCCTCCTTCCCCCTTTTTTTATTTAATTAGAAAATGCGGCTTATTAGCGGGGGTGGGGATTTTGCCTTTTAATTTTTTGTGTACTAACCAGCCCACGATGTTCTTCTACTTTTTATTAAAGTTCTATATTTTTCTTATTTGACGTAATCATATTTTTGTTATTTAGATAAATATCAGTACTTTAAAATTTTGGTTGCCAGTTGCTTTCACTGTTCATTTTTGGTTTTATTATGTGAGTCAGATTGTCCTTGTAGATGATGTTTGCGTTTGGAAAGAAAGACTGAAAACATAATAATTTAATAAACTTAGGTGAAAAATACAATATGATTACGAATCTTTGTATTTGCTTTGGGAGTGGCCCCAGGCCGATCGCAGCGCGGAGGCGAGACAAAGCTTCTGGTGCGATATAGGTCCTTTAGAGACCTGGGCGCGATGGTCGTTTTCGCGCGCCGGCTACCCCCGTGGGTTCCTGGCGGCGCAAGTTAGTTTTATATCTTTAATTTTGAAACACGGATTTAGAACATTTCAAATCCATAAAATTATATAATTGTTCATATCAATATTCCAGAAACTGGGAAGATCAAATTAACATAAAATTTCAGAGAGCAAAGCTAATTTCGTGGTGTATACACGAAATTATTCATTTCAATGTATTCCACAAAATATAAGGACACGTCAAATGTTTTTTCCTCTTTTTAAATAGATTCCGGTGATATATTTACGAGAAAAAATTAATATAATTCTTACATGAGATAACTTCAAAACTTTGGTCAAAAAGAATTTACATCATTTAAACCTTTAATATATAAACATTATAATCACTGTGATATTTATACTTATTAATTCAATTTACTCAAATTTTGTTAGATTGTTTGCAATATTACACTAAATGGTTGTTAGATAAAATATTCCCGCGAAAGTATTAGTTTGTTACTTAAAACTGCTAATTTGTATTGCTCTCATTGGGAACTTTTATGTTAAGTTGTTTAATTGTGTTTTTCTATTTTAAAACTCTCAAAAGAGTATAATTTAATTTTAATAATCTCAAAAGTTTTATTCTTAAATGTTATTTTGAAAGTAACTCATCAAGGTTCAGATTAAACTGAATTGTTCAAATATTGAGTTATTAAATTATGTAGCATTAATAAAGGAATGTAAAAAAAAAAAAAAAAAAAAAAAGAGGATGTAACTAAACTGAATTATTGAGATCTAAAGAAAATAGATCTAATGTTTTTAATTCATTGTGATGCGGAGTTTTTGTATATATTTAATTGTAAATAAACTGTATATATTTAATTTAAAATTTGCGTTTTTTCTTTGTTTGCATCATGTATTTTATTTACTTAATTTTAAGGCCTAATTACTGCGTTTATTTAATGTTAATGTTAATGAATATACTTCATTAACTATTTTCATCTCATACATTAGGGTTTCCACAAAATTACATAACACGATCTTTTAATTTAAATTTATTTATGTTCGATTAATTTTAATGCTTTTTAACTGTAAAACCCTCACCAGAGATCATTACGATCACTAAGTATTTATGCAGTGTTTGACCAGTAGTAGAAGTAGGATGTCTGGGAGGATATTAAAATTTGGTAACAAGATTTTAATAAGTGCCTAGATCTTCCTAGCAAAAGGTATTGTATTTAACAACCTAAAAGATCCCTTCCCACACCCGAAGAAACTGGCTGTAACCTTCCATTTTTTTACCTTTTTATTGTTTAATATTATTCGATGTACGTTTTTCTTTTCGAGGCTTATGAGTAATAGTGTTTTTTAAGTGGCTAGGGAACCAGGCTTGCGCACAACCCCCAACCTGGAGGACCAGGGTGTTCCTTTTCGTCTAGCACCTACCCTCCGACCTGTCCGGCTTGGGAGACCCTACCAGTGGCTAAGCCACCGCCGTGGTCAAGGGGGAAAAGAGACAGAGGAAGGCCGCGAAAAAGATGGATTGAGGCCGGAACAGGCTTATAGCCTGAAACCATGTTTTAGGATGATGATGATGATGATGATGATGATGATATTATTCGATCAGAAAACTGAAAAATATTCGATGTTTATTATGCAGTGTTAGTGAATGAAAAATATAAAACTAAAATAAAATTACGGTTTACAGTTCTAATGAAAGATATAAGAAATACCTTTAAAACAAAACTGCCGCACAATAAAATTGTAATTGTGCAACAATTTGTTCAATCACAATCACAAACAGCTTTTTCAATTTGCATTCTTTCCGTACATTTTATTCAGTACATATATTTTTTTTCAAAGATTTAAATTGGACAGTCTTTCCCTGCATCCTCTCATCGTACGCAAATGTCCGACAGTGCCGAAAATTGTTGGTAATACACAAGGCCAACGTTTTTCTGACAAATTCATGTATATTACTTACATAGAATACATTAGAATTTGTATCCATTTTACACTGATAATAAAAAAATAAAATTCGCCAGTGGGCGATAAAACATCATTTCTGGAAATCCAGCGCAGTTTTAAAATACTTTTTATGGCCTACCAGTTTTATTTTCGAAGCCAATTTTAAGGTTGGGGCAAGGCTTCACTCGATCTAATCTCTATACATACTCGACTCTATACAGCGCGTTCAGAAGAAACGGAGCTGATCGAGTTAGGCCGTGGTTGGGGTTACATTTAGACATGTTCTTATGCCAGTAAAATTTTAAACAAAATTCAGAATTTCGAGTTGAAAGATTTTCCGTGTGGGTATACGTTTTAAGAGGACTTTTCTTGTTAGAGTAGCAGTTATTGCAAAACAATGGATGCATCATGGCCATAATTAATTGACGCTACTCAATGCACTATGTTGCTTTAGATAACAGCTGGAATGTTGCGAATTAATAAACAAATTGTTAATAAATATATGACTAGAAAGAGCCATAAGCTCAGAAAAGTAGTTTTAAATCCATAAGTCGCCGATAGTGATAAATATTTAAATTTAGCAGTCATTGTCCAAAAATTATTCCAAAATGGAAATAAAATAGTTATGTCACTTCAGATGCTACTTGTAAAATAATTTTATTCTCAGCTGCGCTACGCAGCACCACTCACTTCCAGTTAAAAGCCCGACACAATCTGCGCAACGGTTCGCTATCAATAGTTTAATTTAAAATGTTTATTCACAAGTTTGAAGTGAGATGATAGTTACCGGTTCGGCCTTGTAAATGATGGCAATCAGTATCAGGACAAACGATTATAGATATTTAGTTGCATATACGAGATATTTTCTGGTAGTAACGTTGTCCATGGTGTCATGCGACAAATGAATATGATAAGTCCGATAGCAAAGTATCCACTTTTATCTATGAAAAATCATTCGTATTTTGAAGTGAAACACATCTTTTATGATAGACAATTGATATTTGGTGTTATGTTTATTGACAGATTGCAAGTGGATGAGGCCATTAAACAATCCTCCAGAGAAATATTTTGTAGTGCGGAACGCTGCACGCTGAGTATAAACGAGTCCAAAAGATGCATTTTTCAATGAAAATTTGGGTTTACAGAGTTCAAAATATGTGTTTCTTATGTAAAACCTACATACAGGGTGATTAGAAAATGAGTATACATTTGAAAAATTAATAATTCACAGAATAATGTAGGTACAGAGGTAAAAATTGACACACATGCTTGGAATGACATCGGGTTTTATTGTAACAATACAAAAACAGGTTTTAAAAAAAGGCCGATAGATGGCACTGAACAGCAAAACGTCAGTGACTCTGCCTAAGAATCGTGTATAAAAGGAGCTGTAATGAGAGAGAGAATCAGATGCACCAGCAATCGCAGCATGTTGACGTTACCAGAAAAGGCAATGTTAGTGAAGCTCTACTATCAAAATGGGGAATCTGCCGCTATCGACCGACATGAATAGGCATGCTAAAAACAACATCCAACTCCAATTTCTCACCATAACTACAGATATGCTGCACAGTGCTGTGCACAACATTGTCCCTCGGCTAAAGCTATTGTTGCGGGATGACGGTGGACATGTTGAGCATTCGTTCTGAAGAACATCGTCTTTGCTTTGTCATAATTTGTTATGCTAATTACTGCTTTTCTTATCACACGAAGCGCCGTCTGTCGGCCATTTTATGAACTTTTTTGTGGATACAATAAAACCCCATGTCATTCCAAGCAAGTGTGTCAGTTTTTATCTCTCTACCTACATTATTCCGTGAATTATTAATTTTTCAAATGTATACTCATTTTTTGATCACCCTGTATTTCTACCTCGTTCTTTGATGTAAAAAAAGACAAGAAATATGCGTATTTATAAAATGTGCTTATTCTCAAGCCAAAATATCCCCTTTAAATGAGAGACGTACCCATGAACTTTGGGCTCAATACCACTGTCTCCCTTGTTCTCCCATTTGAATTCCCCTGTATTAAAAAAATTACTATTTTTTTTTTAAAGTATTGAAATTTTTTTTCAAGGTTTTTCTAATACCATTCGTAGAACAATATTCCAAAAGTTTCAATATTTAATTTCAAAATGGTACACACATTTAATTTGTACAGCTTATTCAAGAAACTTTTACAGTTAAAAAATCTATATGTTTATTATGGAGGATGCCGAAAAATGAACAAGATCTAATAAACTCAAATCTATTTAATGAAAAGCAAAGTACCGTTTTAATTCGTATATAAATATACTGGGTTTATATTGTTTAAGAGGTCATTAAAATAGTACTATTGAAGTTCAATATTTTATTACATATTTGAAGTCATGATCTAAAAATAGCACATCGAAGGAAAATATTTATTAACTTTGTATGAATGCTTAGTGAAATATAAATTACTAAAATGTTGATATTAAAAAGAGACGTCGGTTAAGCACGGGTGTTGATGAATAATTTATGCATTCAATAACTTTTTGTTTTATATACTGCTTTGTAAAACACGTTTAATGCAAAATTTATATTAAATTGTTTTATATAAAGTGCTGTTATATAAAATTACGTGTATAGTTAATTAACTGTATCATTAATTAATAATACAATTATTAAGAAATCATAAATAGAATCATTTATGTGTTTCCCCCATCAAGGTTGAAACCCCGCAAAAACGTTTTCACACAATTATGACCTCTGTTTTAACACTTTTCAACATACTTCAAGTGTTTATGATTTCGGTTTGTCTGACCATCTGGCGCTCTAACTCGGGTAAATATACTCGGATTGTCATGTGATTGATATATGTTATTGTTCGTTACTATAACATGATCACTATTGAAAATGAAACGTGTAACGTTTATAGTTCGTTTACATAGATACTCAAAAGAAACCCGTTGCTTTGTGGTTTATGGGGAAAATCATGTGCGGTGCATTTTAATGATGTTTCACTTTTTCAAATATAATGAAATTGGTATGCATTTGTGAGGTGCACTAAAAGATGCTTTCTATAGAATGTGCAGTCATGTATCATTCATTTAAAAGGGTCACACAAAGTATTCGGTTACATAATGGTCTATGGGGAAAATATGTTTGCAGCGTATTTTAATGAAGTAATGAAAGCTATAAGTGCGTTTTCAGTAGCGGTATGCATTCTTAAGTTTAACTACATTTTTGCATACTACGTGGTGTGCATAAATTCTATAGATCATATACAGAGCTACATAAAATAATTTTTAAGCATTACTGTGCATGGGCGTGAATTGCTTAAGGGTGCTTTTAATTGACTCGTGCATTTTTCAGCTGATCTATATTTAGTAGACTAGAGATGTTTGTCTAATATAAATAAATTCATATGGAGGGTTATGCAAGGAACTGAATACATTGCCGTCTATGGATGGTAATTTCTGAAAGTACGTTTTCAGCGTTTATTTTCCTGAATTAAATTTTACGTTTAATATGAGGCGTGCATAAAAATCTTTAGACAATATAAGATGGCTTTACAAAACTATTCTAGTGCATTTTCATCTATTGGTGGAAATGGGTGAAGGTGAACGTATGTATTATGCGTATTTTAACTAAGCTAAATTTTAACACACTATGTAGTATATACACAGATCGATAGATCATGTACAAGGATTTTACAAAAGGAATTTGGTACCTTTCTGGCTATGGACGGCAATTGCTGAAATCTGGTTTTCAAATGTGTTATGCGTTTTCTACAAGTTGTTTAGTTAGACATTTTCTTTTATTTTTTTTTAACGGTGAAATTCCGATACAATAGTCTGAAAGTGTTGGAAAGTGTTTTATAATCTATGCTTCACGCATGATGTTTCTTTCTTGTTTACAATAGAACCAATACATATGAAAGTGGTGAGTTTTAGGAGCTTTACAGAAGATTAAAGTTATAAAACTTATTTTCTATCATTTCACGTATTCTAAATCTTAGGAAATCAATGTGCATTAACGGATTTTTAGATAGTAATCTTTGCTCTCTAAAAGAAAGTTATATTATTGTTTTACTGGCTATATTCGTTCAGTACTGCCACGGCCTTCAAACGCATATTTATTCATATGTAACTTGTATTTAAAGATAGTGCAATGAGAATTCACATTTAGAGTAAATGAAGCAGGACAAGTCAAATAAAAGGGGAAAAATAGTGTCTTTTTGGAAATTTCAAAGTTTTATTAAAAGCATTTAGAAAAAAAAAACGAAAGTCTAGAAAATTATAATCAAGAATATTGTGTGCAAGCAGTTTTAATATGTGACTATTAGAACTATACATGGTGTCCCAAAAATGTATCCATATTTTAACTTCTCATAACTCACAGAAGTTTTTCATATCGAAAAGTTGTTTGATGGCGAAGAAACGAGATGGAGCACCTCTTCAATATCGCAGTAATGTAAATAAGGCAAAAACCAAAATAGCGAGAAGAAAACATATTTATTTCACAACTAGATATCAATATTTTTGGACGTAATTTTTACAGGGGCTGTAAAACCGTTATATTTTAAAGAGTTCGGACAACAAAAATTAAAAATAAATAAACTATGAAACGACCCTACGTGAAAAAACAAGAAATTGTCTTCCTACGAGCGCATTAACCAATAAATATCAATGTAATTTCGCAAATTTTGTATTTAAAAATATAAATTTATGCAAAATCGGGTTAAAGATCTAATATCATACAAACTTGAAGTTTGTTTAAATTTATTATTCCTGGCCTGGGCAACGTCGTCAGCCGGATCAGCTAGTGCTACAATATTTTACCCTGAACCTAAATTTAAATGTATATTCAAATTAGTTAGTATAATTAACGGCTTTTATAATCATATTCACTATAATTACCAAAAAGTTAAGATTTAATTTTTCAATACACAGATTTTTATGACAAAAATCAGGTTCAATTTAGGTTCAGTATAAAAGTATACGAAAATTAGTAAAATGTAAAATTTTAAGGTTCTGTAATAATTAATTTTTTAAACGAGAGTGCGCGAAATGCCAAAAAAATACAGTTTTGTGAAAAAGGGCTTCAAAGGTAACTTTATAGCATGACAGAAAATGGCTTTTTGTAAGATATTTTTAGCGATAACTCCTGTTATAATTGGAATTTTTGTAAATTATTTTTTGCAGTGGATTTGTAACATTTCAAGGCATTGATGCTATATATATATATTTTTTTTTTTGAAAAATCGTTTTTTTTAATCTTTGACGTTATTTTCCCCCTTTAATATTTCGGCTAATTATCAAAAAAGGAAAAAGCTGAGCCTCAGGTGCATTCGGACCTGTCTTTGTCTATCCGCATTCAAATTTCACGGATCTATTTTTCAATGGTGCTCTGCGATTCCTTCTCAGATAAAAAATCGTTGACCTTTCAGTGAAGTTTTAAGAAGACAAAGATGTAGGAGTCAAATGGGGAGATATCGAGATTGTACTGAAGAAGCTGGAGGACTTCTCGTCGAAATACTTTCATTATGTCAAGGGTCTTTTTGGCCACACGTGGCCTAGCGTTGTCTTGGAGTAGCCTTATCCTTCTGTGCGCTTGATTAAGCTTCAACAGTGTCTTTCAGTGCTGCTAAGAAATTAGATAATAGCTCTTTGCTACTGATCTGAAAAAATCCATCATGCATCCGAGCGCACAAACCAAATTACCACAACTTAGGAAATAGAAGGCGAATTTGTTCTCTAATATTGCAAACTGGTAAAACCAGCACGAAATATAGCTATAAACAGATATATCCACTTTGATTAGGTACTATGGCGTTACATTGAAAGACCCCTTTTCATTTGGGCTCATCATATGTTACATTAAAATCTGACTGTCTGTTTGTTCTTTCATAACAACTCCGCCTAGAATATGAAACGTAGCGCAATGAAACGAAAACAAGTTATTTGCATAAATCCGAGGATGTCATAATAACTCTCGGAATTTTAAAATTTAAATTAGTTTCCCAGATTTTAATTGTTTTTAAATTTCTCATGCAATTTTTGTTATGTTGGCGAAACATAAGTGGAAATCGGAACAGACAAACATCTTTCTTTTGTAAATATAGATTTAATAAAGCATATGAAAATGTATGTTTGCAATAAATACTGTATAAATTTCGTTAGAAAAATCTTTGAGCCTTAAATTATCGTCGTCGTCATCGTCGTTTTTTTTTTCTAACTACGATTATAAAGAGAAAAATACCCCGAATAAGTGAGTGTTTTTTCTTTTATATTTTTGTACTGGAAGTGGAAGCGACAGTAGTAAATATTAATATTCTTTTAACGAAAGTTACCGTTGAAGTTGGGGTGGCAAGGCATACATTTTCGTATTTTTCTTCTTTTTTGTAATTTTATGGAGATCACGATTTCAAAATTCAGAATGTAGATCCGAAAACAGCCGTAGATGGACTGGCACAATCGTCTCGCCATTTTGCGATGTTCATTATGTTTTTTTTTTTACGGCTAATTTTCAAAAAATCCAAAACTGGCTGCGAAGTGCATAATTTGCTGCCAAATCTTGTAGCTTTGCGCGCAGCGTTCTCTACATAACACAGATAGTACACACACACATTCATGCAGACAAACTTCTATCTTTATTATCGTAGATGACGGCATAAATGCAATAAAATTTGATTGGTCGAAAGTAATATTTAAATTTTATTTGCTTAATAGGTGTATAACCAACATAGTGAAAAAGTACCCAAGCCGCTACAAACGCAACCAGGGCTACAAACGCAGCACAAGATGGATTATTTTCCGTGAGCCGCCAACTCTGGGGCAAACAAACCCTACTTTTTCGCTATGTTGGCTATACGCCTATTAAACAAATAAAATTCCATCTTGTGCTGCGTTTGTAGCCTTGCCAACATGTTGTGGTGAAAAAGTTCCAGGCTGAGTATCGTTCCCAAGTGGTTCAGTCGGTAGAATGTCAGTGCGCTACACTGATGACCTAGGTTCGAGTCCCGACTTGGGTACTTTTTCACTATGTTGGCTATATGCCTATTAAGCAAATAAAATTTGAATATTATGAATGCAAGGCGTGAGAAATTTTCTCTGGAAAAATTTTCAAGTATTAAATATGAATTTATTCAATTGTCGAAGCTGGATTTTCTTTGATTTCGTGTTTGCCCCAGGGTTGGCGGCTCACGGAAAATATTCCATTTTGTGCTGCGTTTGTAGCCTTGCCAACATGTTGTGGTGAAGAAGTTCCAGGCTGAGTATCGTTCCAAAGTGGTTCAGTCGGTAGAATGTCAGTGCGCTATACTGATGACCTAGGTTCGAATCCCGACTTGGGTACTTTTTCACTATGTTGGCTATACGCCTATTAAGCAAATAAAATTTGAATATTATGAATGCAAGGCGTGAGAAATTTTCTCTGGAAAAATTTCCAAGTATTAAATATGAATTTATTCAACTGTCGATGCTGGATTTTCTTTGATTTCGTGTTTGCCCCAGGGTTGGCGGCTTACGGAAAATATTCCATCTTGTGCTGCGTTTATAGGCTTGCCAACATGTTGTAGTGAAAAAGTTCCAGGCTGAGTATCGTTCCCAAGTGGTTCAGTTGGTAGAACGTCAGTGCGCTATACTGATGACCCGGGTTCGAGTACCGGCTTGGGTACTTTTTCACTATGTTGGCTATACGCCTATTAAGCAAATAAAATTTGAATATTATGAATGCAAGGCTTGAGGAATTTTCTCTGCCAAGTTTTGTAGTGTAGACTGCTATGGTTTTGACAAAAACGTACAATCTGAGCGCACGCCCTGTGCGTATGTTTAGACTCTATGCACAGAGCCTTATGTTCTATAACAGTCCTTTCAGGTACATTTTAAACGAATTCGGAAAGTGGTATTTAATACGTATCAATAATATTGGAATCTTTCAGCTTTGGGTAATGATTACAATAAACTTAGACATAAGTCACATTTCCTTAAAGATAATACAAACTTAAAAGCGTAAAATTAATTTATATATAAAAAAAAAATTAAGAGAGAGTCGTTCCCAGCGAGATAAGGTACACAGTAAAATCGAGAATGTTTTATAACGAAGTTTGTGTTTGTATCGCTTGATGTCAGGCTGTTCAATGATGCTTTGTTTGAAGTTTTCGCGAACCATATTTTAAGCGTGGGTGTTTTGTTGTTTGGAAGTTACGAAATGAAAGTAGTTTTTCGGACCTAAAGTTACTCTTTAACTTCTGTTACATATCATATATCACCAGTCTATTTCATTGTAGTATTTGAGTTTGAATATCATACATATTCTGTACTTTTTCTCCACTGAATACCATGGACGTAATTGGACTAAGGCAGAAGGAAGGGGTATATAGCCATTTTTTACAACAAATCAAATTCATATACACTGACACATGAAACGCTGATACACAGTGAAACAATGTAAAATTGTGTAGCATTAGAATTATATTTATTCTTTATTAAATAATGTGCATCATATTTTACTTTAATATGCTTTTTTGTCCTTGAGACAAGGATGTGCCTATTAATAGATGACAGTTTTCTTACCTTACCGTCACACAGGAGCTACAAACTACAGTCTCTCTATTTATCAGTTTTTGGATTCTTTAAAGCATTATAAAATGCAACCGTTGATACATTGATGCCAAAATATGCAGGCACAACCATGTCATATATCAGATAGCTGAATGTTTCAGTGAAACATACACAAAAAAATCAGCACTGTCTCACTGCGTACTAAGCGTGGTTCAAAATGAGACAAATTCTGATGATATTTCAATGGTACTTTGTCCTGTTTCTATACATATGTATTAGTAAATTAGGTATGCAAGATTTTCTAAATAAGCAGCTTTATATATATGTAATGGCTAACATTTTTTCAGTCGATTATGTCTAGTTCTTAATTAACGCTTTTTAAAAGTCTGTTTCACTGCATGCAACTATCCACTATATTCGTACATCAGTTCGGAAAGCAGAGGGTATTCTATTCCGTTTTTTTCATCTCTTTCTTTTCATATCAATGGAATAATTTAATTGCCCCCATTACACAATTGTCATAAAAAATTACAAAAATAGTAATATCTTTAACTAATTTAAATTTTAAAATTTCAAGAGTTATTATGAAATTGTTGGATGTTAACGAATAACCGTAGTTCAGCCTATTCTGAAAAGATAGTTGTGAAATACAAACACATAGTCATATTTTAATAACACAGACTAGCGGAGTTACAACCCGATGTGCTGCATTTGCATTGCTTGAGACCTTTGGATTTTTGAGGAAGAAAAAATACATATAACTTTATCTTGCAATTCAAAATATTTACGTCAAAGTTTCAGTAAGCAAATAACTTGACAAATTAGAATTACTAGTACATTAAAAGTCTGCATTTTAGTAAATAAATAAATAATCTACAATAAAAAATCCATATTTATTCAGTTCACTTAATTTAAACTCAAATGAAAATTTAAATAAATAATAATTCAGCTATCGAGAGGATTTCTCTTATGACAAAAAAACAAAAAAAAAAACAAAAACAAAAAAAAAAAACGCTAAACATCTCACAGCAAAAATAAATAAATAAATAATAAATAAATAAATTCGACGAAAAAAAATAAAATATTGAAGAAGAAAAATAATTTAATGTATGTTTTGATATCTAAAGCTAGTAGAAGAAAATGTTAAGAAAAGTTTGAAGTTTTTTATTTATAAGAAACCAGAGGTTGAGGGACAATTCACAATCTATCGCAGGCGTAATGCCATAAGTAATGTCATTTTCATTCGTTAAAGTATTTCATATTTCAGGCACTGTGAAAAATATTAAAAGCTATCTATTTATTATAAAGATATATTTCTTTTAAATGTTAATGAAAATGGCATCAACAAACCTTGTAATCCGCATTATTTTTCCTTTTCTGTCTTTTTTTTCACAACGATGGAATAACCAAATTGCCAACATAACAAAAATTGCATTAGAAATTTAAAAACAATTAAAATCTGGGAAACTAATTTAAATTTTAAAATTCCGAGAGTTATTATGACATCCTCGGATTTATGCAAATAACTTGTTTTCGTTTCATTGCGCTACGTTTCATATTCTAGGCGGAGTTGTTATGAAAGAACAAACAGACAGTCAGATTTTAATGTAACATATGATGAGCCCAAATGAAAAGGGGTCTTTCAATGTAACGCCATAGTACCTAATCAAAGTGGATATATCTGTTTATAGCTATATTTCGTGCTGGTTTTACCAGTTTGCAATATTAGAGAACAAATTCGCCTTCTATTTCCTGAGTTGTGGTAATTTGGTTTGTGCGCTCGGATGCATGATGGATTTTTTCAGATCAGTAGCAAAGAGCTATTATCTAATTTCTTAGCAGCACTGAAAGACACTGTTGAAGCTTAATCAAGCGCACAGAAGGATAAGGCTACTCCAAGACAACGCTAGGCCACGTGTGGCCAAAAAGACCCTTGACATAATGAAAGTATTTCGACGAGAAGTCCTCCAGCTTCTTCAGTACAATCTCGATATCTCCCCATTTGACTCCTACATCTTTGTCTTCTTAAAACTTCACTGAAAGGTCAACGATTTTTTATCTGAGAAGGAATCGCAGAGCACCATTGAAAAATAGATCCGCAAGCAACCCAAGAGTTCTGCACTGAAGCCATTCACTCCTTTAATATGCGCTGGGATCAGTGCATCAATATCAATGGCAATTATGTGTAGGTGTCATATTACACATTAACTGTAATTCAGATATTCTGTAATTAAATTTTTCTGTAATTAACATATTCTTTAGATATAACCGTAGTCTCCTTTTCATTTGGGCAAACTGTATAAATTCAAGTTTTAGAGATGTTAATATAATGAAAAATTACATTAGCAATCGTTTATAATATACAGGATAGTCATAAAAAAACTTCCCCGATATACACACATACCGATATACCCCGATATACCCTAGCGGCCTAACCGCTCAACCCATCGACGGGAAATATCAGATATTGTTATTTGCAGGTATGCGCTCGAGATCGTGATGCTTTCAAACAATAACGCTCTCACGGTCACGGAACCAGAAATCCATCGGAATGAGGTCGGAGGATCGTGGTGGCCGTAAAACTGCAAAGTTGCGGTAGATGACTCTGTTACCAAAATGCTGTTGCAGCACTTGTCGAACACATGTGGCGACTTTTGGAGGAGCACCATCTTGGCATCCATACAATGTCATTAACGACATTTCGCTGCTGCAATTCTGGAATTACGTAATTCTGCAACATTGTTGTATAACGAGCACTTGTGATGGAGCCTGTTTTCATACCTGTGGAAGTGACCTGTTTGAAGAAGTACGGACCGAGAACGAATGTGCTTGCGATGCCGCGCACACAGTCACTTTATCTTCGTGTAAAGGCGTTGGTGTCACATCGTGTGGATTTTCGTCAGCCCAGTGAACGTAGTTCTTGGAGTTTACGTTCCCAGTTAAGGAGAAATATGCCTCATCCGTTCATAATATAGGCAGTGGCCACCTTCTATCTTCAACATATCTGATGAGAAAAACATTCGCAAAGTCAAAACGCTGTTGCTCGTCTCCAGGTTGCAACATTTGGACGCTCTGCAGTCGATATGGAAACATCTGTAAAACAGAAAGCAGAATCTTGAGGACTGTGGTTTTTAGTACATCTAAATTGCGGCAACATTTCTTTCAGTATACAATGGACCTGCAGTTATCGTATTATCCACTTCCGCAACAACTTCAACAGGGACAGACGTTCGTGCGGATCGCGGTCCATCACATGTGCATCCAGTTTCTGCAATTTTTTATAAAATCACGCACAGTATTTATGGAACATGGGGCCCGTCATAGCTTATGATTTTGCCGATAAAATCGCACTGCTTAGGCAGCATTTTTCCAGTTCAGATAAAACAGCTTAATGAATTCACCTCGCTATTTCTTCGTAAGTGTCATGTTGTTGGTACTTTCGAAAACTTGATTGAAGAAACAATCTTCCTTCCGATATTGCTTATTAAAGCTTTTCCAAATGCAATGCTTTGCATATGGTGTTCTGTGATTGGTGCTTCTACTATCTATCCTTGTGATTTATGCAAAGTGCATCAATGTACCTCCTGTCTGTGTTGTCATTTGTCTTTTACAATGCTCTTCTTTGTAAATGTTTTACGCCGGCAATTTTCGTCAAACGCGTGTCGTTCCAACGCCATGTATGGCTTTTCAATGCGCTGATGAATTTGTGCTGGAGAAAAGTGGGTGTTGCCATTCAAAAAATTCGAAAGTTTTTCACTGGAATTATAATCAATGTTTTAAATCCTCCCGATCTCGAGCGCATACTTTCAAATAACATTATCTGAAACTTCCTTTCGACTGGTTGAGCGGTTAGGCCGCTAGGGGTTCATACAGCGGGGAAGTTTTTTTTATGATCACTCTGTACAAGATGTGACAGGAAAGATGATTCAGCTTTAACCCTCTAATGCCCATGGTAGCATATCTGCTACCATACGTTCAGCTTTAATTTTTGTACGAAATTTCATAAATAACGTATATTTTAAGTCATCACAGCAATAATTGCTCCTTTAAGCAATATTAGTTATGAAGTTGAATGCAGATGACATCGCTAAATAAGACAAAAAATGTTTGAAGCAACATGTCTGCCAAAAAGGACAAAATGCCATTTACAGTGGTTAGTTTTTGCTTTTTTTCTTTTTCAAATATTTTATTAAAATAAAACTAAATACATATCATATATAGGAATAAAAAGAGTTAATTTTATTCTCAGCACAAAAAAGTTCAATGTAAGTTTGTTTTTTATTGGTAACATGAGTAATTAAAATTATGGTAGCAGATCTGCTACCACGAGCATTAGTGATCACAAGCCCATGGTAGTATTTTTGAGAGACGTTCTTAGGGAGACATTATACTGGGTATGGGTTGTGTCCAGTGCCCGTTACCAGTGTTAGTAATATGTGTCCAGTGTCAGCACATTTGAATGAGCACGAAAAACTATAGGGCACATAGAAGTTCCGTGGATTTATCGCACGAAAAACAACCGATGAATTTATATATTGTCGAAAGACCAGGCGCTTTTTCGCCATGGAATCTATTAGTTGTTTGTTGAGCGTTGGCAAAGGATAATAGAAGTTACTAGCGACCATATTGATTGAGGTATGTGTTTTTCTTTATTTTTATTAATAAAAAAAAATAGCTATATTCGGGTAGACTTTTTTTTGTAGATCGAACAAAATGAAATTACGTTTACACAGCTTTTCAAGACAGATTACCTTGCGATTATATTGGGATAGAATTACAATTAGATTCTAATTGTAATTCTATTCTTTCCGAATGAAATTTCTGGATTCCGGTTACTTTGCGATTATTAAATGAAAACTTTATGATTATGATTATAATGCGATTACAGTTTTTGCTATAGATTTTAATCGATTATAATTACTCTATTACAATTACTATACAAGTCTGGTACAACTCCACTGATAAAAAAGGATTCACTCGCAATTATTTACGAAATAACGGCAATGGAATCACAACAAAGGTGTCGCTGGACTTGAAATGAGTATAATTTTTGCATAAGAGATCATCTACATATTAAAAATTGTACCAACACTTTTTTTTATGGTAATACCCACTTTTGAGTCTTTATTTGAATTTCTTGAATAAAATCATCTCTGACAAAATCCTACTTTATGTATTTAAAAAAAAAATTTCGTGGTATTAATAAGAGAGAATTTGGGAGCGCTAATTTTTTTAAAATTTACTTGATTTTTAATTATATCTTCTCGCAAACCATCCCATTGAAATGAGTCGTTTTTTTTTAAATATAAGAAACAATGAAATCATCCAAAATAATCTAGACAACTTTTAGATTAGAAAACAAATTTTTAATTATAAAAAATATTAATAAACTCATATTTTTAAAAAATAATGAATTATGATCTGCATTAATTTTTACATAAAAAGAACAAGTTTTTTTTTAAAATATAGGTATGCAAATTTAGAACTCATTCCTATCAATAGTTTTGAAAATATAAATACATATTGTTTTTCGTCGGCTTAAGGAGCCGTCTCCTGCTATGGTTTCCATTCAAAATGACGGATTTTTTTTCTTTTTTTTTTGGAAAGGTGATAAAAGGAATTGCGTGAAAAAATAATCCAAAGTGCTTTTTTGTACGACTTTAACTTTACTTTTCTAATTTTATGGATTGTTCCCTTACACACTTTTTTATATATATTCTCTTTTTACTGTTATATTTGAAAGACATTTTTCCATTTTTGTTAAATGCATTGCAATGAAACAAATCGTTTTACGATAAAGCGGTGTATTAATATTGGAAAGTTTAAAGTTATTATCAAAATAAATATGTAAATGATCTCTTATGCTAACAAAATATTTTTTTATTCTGAAAGAAGATGTTATTTCAAATCCAATGATAGTTTTGTTGGGATTATACTTTGAACTATTTGAACTACTATTTTCATGAATAAAGACAGGTGTATCTTTTTCTTAATAAAAAGTATTCCTGTGCCTTGTAAATATGTATTTAAGAAATACAGGTAAATCTTAAAACTTTTTTAATTTAAAAATTGCATGGAGAAGACTACATAGCCAGAATACTGATTTTTGTAAAATAATTATTGAAAACATCCCCTTCAAATGCTAAGGATATATCACTTGCTCTAACAAACTTTCCAGCACGGTGTACTTTCATGCCATTCTTTGAATTAAGAGTAAAAGCATCAAAATAGAAACGACATCACTTATTTACAGATATTTTTACCACTTTCAAAGTCATAGAATGCATATTATCAGTCAGAAGTATGCGAAAACAAAATATATATGCAGTAGACTTGTATATATATTTAGTTTAGGCATTAGGCTGATATTCTGACTGAACTTTTTTGATATTCTGAAAGTATATACGGATGTAGATAAATTTTCATGTAATAGTATTTTGAATTCCTAATATCATAAAAAAAATTGTGTTATTGTGTCTAATTGAATTTTGTATTAATAGAATATATGGATTGTTGTTACAAAGAATATTCTGTATGAGAGGTTTGGTTGCCTATAATTTAGAGGTTTGTTTTATTTTGTAAAATGTATTTAATTGTATAGGGAAGACTGGGGAAGTTTGAAACACTTGTTACTAAATTTCTCATTATTTATGCTTGACAAACAATAGATTGCCACATTGAAATGGCTTGCTATATATTCCAACATTTTACAGTACTTTAAAAAGGCAGCAAATGATTTTTTAAATATTTTTTCCTATAACTCTGTAAACCTGGTCATACTTTCTTACATCAGGGAGATTTGGCTCACTGTAAGAAAGGTTTGGCCTACTTACTGTGACAAAGGTTTGACCCACTAATTTAAAAAAAAGGTATATTCCCACAGAAATTTTATTTAGTAAAAAGTAACTCATATCTGTACGGTCTTTGTTTATTTATTTATTTATTTTTTGCAAAATAAAATTATTGGCACGAAGCATATTTATTTGATTTGGCCACTGGGGAAATTTCATACTTCTCAATATGTTAATATCTCACGTTCACAATTTTACAAATTAATTACTATTTTTATAACAACGAAAGTAAAATATCACATTTAAAGCTATTACTTTATAACCATAATTGATGATTGGATGTAATAGATTGAGAAGACCCCCAGAAGAAATTAACGCAATATTTTTAGTACAACTTTTAATATAAGGTAAAGCCAGGAGAGATGGCGCGGTCGGAGAGATTGCGCACATAGAGGTTCGTGGGGAAGGAGTAGAGAGAGCGCGCAGTGACTCCAGGTAGTTGTACAACAGCAGTAGTGGAGTGTCTACTTGAAAGTGCACGTTGATTGTTTTGAGCGTGAAAGATAAAGCATTGCTATTTTGTTTTGTTTTTCCACAGTAAGTGCTTGAATTTTCATAGCTATCCATCAGAATTTCTATACAATGTCAGTAGTGCAAAATATTTTAAACTTAAACGATTTCTCATAATCTACTAATCTAGACTAACAATGTGAACATCAACGGTTCGTTTTAGTAGCGTCCATGTTAATATAAAAGGCCGCGCAATCTCTCCTACCGAAATTGGAGGGTTTGTGCATCTGCTACTTAGGAGAGATGGCGCATTATTTCCATTAGTTTCCATGCTAGGAGAGATTACGCAACTTATTGGTAAATTTGCATTAAAAAAAGAAAAATTAAAATGGACTAATTTTAAGTTAAACGTGTTATCAAGTAACTTAATGTTATTTTGTTATCTTTTCTCTATTTGCTTTTTCTCATTCTTTAATTTCTTTCCTTTAATTAAATTTTTTTAATCGTTTATAAAATTATTTCCTTTTTCTGATTCTTTAATCATTAGGTTGAAATATTCACTCCCAATACAATAATATTTGTTCACAAAAACCTTACAACAATGTTATTTAAGTGTAATTATCAGTGTTAACAATTTAATTGTAGTTATTATTAGTAACAATCTCTCCTACCCATGTGCGCAATCACACCAACCCTGTACAGACAGATTGCGCAAAATAACTTTCTTGGTTTTATTACACCTGTTCTATTAAATTACAACATAACAACAAAATAGCAATGGAAATGCATAAAAAAAATGAAGCAAAAATTATTCATGGATAGTTCAGCAAAAAATTAATATTTAGATTTTTTAGTGTTATTCTTTTGAATTGTGCGCAGACTCTACTAGCTTTACCTTATATTGTGCATAAAATGTAGATATTTAAGATTCATGTAGTGAACTATGTACTCACGTATACTCATGTAGCTGTATTTTGAATAATTGGTTCCTAATTGTAAAATACTTTTGTTTGAATTTATATTTCACATAATTTATTAATAGGTATTTTCGCATTTAGCTTCAATTAAAATTTTACATTATAGTCCTTATTTAAAAATATTTATACAAATTATGCTAATAATTATTGAAATAAGTTCATTATGATTATTTTTGATAAAGTAAAACCCACTTATTAAAATGTGCTCCATTACACTAAATGAAAAACGGTGGGACTACGGTACTTCTGGATGCAGGGGGTGTTTTAGAAAGAACTACCTAATTTAAAAATTCAACAATGCATTGACTATAATAAATATAAAAGTTAACTAAGTGACGTTTATGAGGTAGTTCATAAATTTTGCATACAATGCTTTAAATATAGTTTACATTTCCGTCAATAGAAGGCGCTGCGCTGTCTCAGACTGGAAGAATAATCAAACTTAACAAAATTGAAAATGTGTAAAACTGCATCAGTGTTCTCTCAGTTTTTATTTTTTATTCGAATTGAAACGTGAAAAATATCTACTGACGAAATTGTGAATTATTTTTAACAAAATTGTATGCCAAATTTATGAGATATTGATAAATATTTCGCTTATTTCATCTTTATATTTATTATAGTTAATGCATTATTAAAATTTAAAATTAGAGAGTCCTTTATGAAACACTCTTACCACCAAGGCTTTTAGATCATAAAACATTAGAGCTCCGGCTGGGTGATTCCTGATTCTTGCAAATTGATAGTCGCCGCTTTGCAAGGCAAACAAAAATAACAGTACAAGAAAGGCCTTTTCTTTCGCTTCCGTATTGGGCATTGTTATCATAAACTGATTTATAAAAAATATTCTATTTTCCAAATCAGTAATATTGTTTTTCAGATTAATGTCGCGATGACTTATAATATATAATCTACTTTGCAATCTATGCATTGTCTTCAAAGCGACAGTCTTTTGTGATATTTTTTATATGGATGTAAGGTTATTTTATAAACAAGATTAAAAAAGAGACACCATTTTAAAACACTTCATGTTTTACTTACTCAGTACTGAGATTTTTAAAAACAGCAATCTGATTTTGTACACCAATCATACGGTATATTAACAAATATATAGAGCTATATAACACATTAAGATAAAAACTACGCTTTCTTGACAATGGAAACAGGAATTACAAATAACGTTTTTTCATTTTTAATTCGTGCAGAAAAACCAGAACAGGATTTGAATTTGGAGTGATCAATTATATAAGAACACAATACATTCCTTTCAAAAATAAATGGAATACTTTAACATCATTGGTACAGTTAAACTACATAACGCAACAGCAATCTAACTTCAGGTAAATACAAGAAGCTTTTTAACAGTATTAAAATCTGTAAAGAATTATACATGGTTTTTAACTGTTGCAGAGTTGCCTTGATGTTTCTTCTCAATACTTCATAGTGCTCATGTAATGCGTGTATCAGGTATATAATTCTTGAACAATGCATTGCTCGAATGTACAGAATATATTTACATAATGTTACAGAAAACAACAACATCTACATCTTTGTTGGAAAACATTGCAAAAAATAGTAACAGTCATTAAAAAATTTGATTGCAAAATGCTCGTTCTTTGATATACCAAATGTGTCTGTAATAAAAATTTAGGTAAATGAACACAAATTGGTTCCCTCTCACAAACTGAAGATTTCAATTGTATCTTCAATTAAGCCTGAAAAATATATTAACAAGGATAAGAATGCTTCAGTCTTATATCTGTGGGTTTAAACATATACGTAAGTATGCATAAATTTAAAAAAAATCTTTAAACATCTTTTACACAACATTCCCTGAAAAGTATCTTGCATATTATATATAGTTTAAAATAAGTATTGGGCTCTTTTCTTTATTACTCTTTTAGCAAAAATACTTCGCTTAACGATTTTACGTATACTTTGACATTGTTTCAAAATAAATAAAACAGTTATGGATTACTAATATTGAAATGTAATTTTGTTTTGGGGAAATATTATGTATTTTACAATTACCTCCATGATATTATATTTATTATTTTAAAAAAATCTGTTAAATGAAAATACTATTTACAATTACGATACTTTGTATTTGTAAAAGAATTGTTTTTAGAATGGTTGTATACGCAGAAATATGTTGATTTTCAAATTATCCAGGTAAAATATTAAAATATAAAAATATTAGGCACTCAAATTTGACATTGCATGCAGTGTACTAAAGTCAATGATACAAAAATTAGGTTGATTCTAATAGCCTTCTGTTAAGTATGCGCGTGATCTGTATTATGTTGTCAAGCAACAATGTGTTCTAATTTCTTGACTAGCAACCGATAATTATTTATTTTGGTGTGTTTATTATATTTTTTCTTTAATATTAATTATAAAAAGCATGTAATTATAAAAAAACCCATTTATTTTCATATGATAATGTACAGCCTCAAATCACCCCAGCCTTGATCAACAATTCGACGCAAGTTATAACATAGTTTCTTCTCTCGATCAGCATCCATTTTTCAATCATACTTTCACTATTTACAAAGCCAAAATTTTAAATACAAACAACGTCTAAGATTAGCTGCTTAATAAGCTATATTGAGGGAAGAAATAAATGGTGTTATTTGAACTACTTCTGACATCTTTAAAATTCAATAAAAACGGTATGTAAACAGAGTCTGTTTAATAAAAGTACCACTTATGCCATCTATTGGTCAGGAACAAAAGAAAAACGAACTAGATTATAAATTTGCTTGAAATAATAGCTCTTAAAATGAATGTATTTTTGTGATACATTCATCGGTTAGTAATTAATTTCATTATTATATAATATTTAGGGCGGATATGTTAACAATTTTTCATATTAATATGATGTTTTGTCACTTAACATCATTCGCAGATTACAAATTTCATTTGAGGAAATAAAGGCATAAAAATGAAGAAAAAGATTTTGGTATTTTTAACAAAAATAAAACTTAAATAAATTTATAGTACATATTTATAATTGAAAATTAATAAATATTTTAAAAATTAGGTGTTTTATTTTCTTTTTTAATAAGCTTACTTATAAGGCGCTGATTATAGATTATTTGGGACACAATGCTTGGAAATTTACAAAAAAAAAAAAAAAAAAAAAAAAAAAAAAAAAAAAAACATGCATATAGAAGGCAACTTAATAGATCATATATTTTTCTGCTTACAAAATATAATACCTTTAGAATTTCTCAAAATTGAAGGGTTTCTAAAAATTATTATTATTATTATTATTATTATTATTATTATTATATGTTTTATTAATAAGTAAATTGTGTATGTGTGAGGGGGGAGGGGAAAAGATCTAAAATAATCTCTGTAATCACTTTTTAATTAAAACAATTAGCGTCAGATATTTATTTGTAAACTTTGCAGCTTTAATTTCCATTTAAATAACTTTCAAAACTCAAATATGAATGGTGAGTATATAAACTAATAGACTAGCATAGTATGATTGGCTTACAACATTAATTCTTATTTTAAGCAAAGTATAAAATGTCTGATGATTAAAAAACAGAATAACCATGATTAATATATAAACAAATATTAAAAGAATCTTATATTCAATACAAACAACAAAACAGCACCCAAAAAAGTTGAGAATGGAAATAAAATATAATATACATACAAAGGGCACTCTAACAAGAATAAAGATAAAAAAGTAAATAAAAAACTTAAAATGATAATACATTCATATAAAAGACTAAACAAGGTTATTTTACATGAATTCAGATAGAATTTCGCGTTATGGTTTCAATAATTGAAATGTGACTTTGTAAGCATTTAAACTTTTTAACCGAATGGGGTTTTCTTTAAATAGCATTGAAAATCAGAAAACTCAAATATAATTTTCAAATAACAGCTACTCTGTAAATAAATCCTATGAAAAGAAAATATTTTGCTTATACACTATGTATTTTCTAAAGGAGAGGAGAGCTATATTATTTTATCTGATTTGCTGATATTATACGTATTGGAAAATAATAAAGAAAAATCATATGCCTCATAGGTTTTCTGAATTTTCCTTATTTTGAATAAGTACTTCATCAGATTCTTAAAAGATTTTATATCAGCGTAAAATTATGGTTAAAATCTGAATTATTGTTGAGCTATTGTTGAAAAGATTGTGATTGTCAACGAGATACTGAAATCAATTTAACAAATGTACTGTAAAACAGTTTGCATTTTATCATAATAAAATTTCATAGTTTCCATAGGAGATTTAATTTCATAGTTTCGGACATATTTTATTTGCTTAAAGAAATATTTTTTGATTCTTTAATATTATATTTTACACTTTTTCTTTTTTTAATTGAATTGTATTCATCGGTATTGACGGACAAGATGTGGCATGTTTAACTTGGACGTAGAAAAAATCTTGCACAGTTGATAATTTGCAAGATTATTCTTTAGCGAGGACGGGATGTGCTTTCGAAACTAAATCTGGCGACTAGGAAATATAACATAATTAAAACATAATCGGAAGGTTGATATGATTCAAGACAACCCGTGGTTCGTTGGATCGCTTTTCCTGTTACCAGGATGCCCTGCCAAAAATCGTTGTTAGCAGCCTATAGGTTAGGAACCGATTTGCTAAAATGAACCAATGTAGCAATCATATAATAACCAAAACATATATGTATATATATTTTGATATGACAGGGTTTGAAAGAAATGGTTGAAATTTTGAAGTATACAGGGGGTAGCCGCTTGAACTAAACAGTAGTAACTGATAATATTCCAAAGGTTGCACTAGGACCTGCGATAGGAAAATCATCTAAAACTGTAGATGACGGAGTTGATGGAATTCGAAGTTTTCTTCGACCGCTGGAATAACACGCTGATTTTTTTTTTGATAGTACGGTATTTGCAAAAACGTCTCTTTTTCCTTGACTGGAATCGTCTTCTTCCTCGTTTTTATCTATTGCTTCGGTTAATTTAGAAGATTTCATAAGAATTTCTTTTCGTTGTTTCCTATCTCTTGCTCTTTCTAAATGACGTTTACGCTCTTCTCTTGTCCAATACTTGCCAATTTTAAGTTCACTGGCTGCGTCGTCATCTGTCGTTATACCACAACGTTCCTCCATTATTTTTAATGCTCTTTCTTTCAATATTTTATTTCGCACTGGTCGTCTGGTGATGTATCGCGTTCCATCTGGCCGTCTTTTTACTTTCCATTCCATTTTTGTTTCATCACTTGGCTCTTCTGTTGGAGTTATCACTAAAAATAAATAATAAAAATAAATATTAGTTTTATATGCAAATAAAATAAACTCATGCTAGACAAAAACATATGAAAGTATTGAACGCTGAGAAATATATGAACTACCAAATCGAGCAAAATCTCTTAATCGTTATACCTTTTAGTGCAGCAAAATAACTGCACTGAGTTTCTTGTTCTACAACTAGAATAATAATATTAACTTATGAATCTAAATTTCCTTTCTTCCATAATGTAAACTCCAGTTAAAAAATTTCTTACGGATACGTTTTGCAACATTTTAACTGAAAGTTATAGAATTTTAAAATTTACAAATCAATAAAAATATACAGTCGGTGTAAAAAAAAGAGAGAGAGCGATACACTCCATATATTTTAAGCGCCAAATTGTCGCAGATAAAAACGAAAATAGCCATTTGATTGGCAATTATGTCTTCTTTCAATTTTTGTTAAAACAAAAAGCTTATCGGGTAGTCTCCATATTGAATTATAAAAATTTTGAAATTTTCAATACGAATTTTTACATTATATTTGGATTCTTCGGTAAATTTTAATTTCTACCAAATGGAAAATTATTCAGTAAAGTTGTTTAGGAATTATACAGGTTTAAACCGTGGAACTTTTAATGTTAAATTTATTTTAATCGTTGCAAAACAGATTGCAAGGCGGGTAGTTTTTTAACCATAACTCAAAAACTACGTGGCAGAATGAGCTGTAATTTTGGATTCGCATATTTAAAGCTTCCAGAAAGCGATTTCTGTTAAAATTTTATGGTTACAATACACATTTGTTTCAAATAATAATGTCATAATTTATAAGTATTGAAATTAATATTCGAAAAATCCTGCATTGTAACCTATAAAAGTTTTAACAGAAATCGATATACAGAAGTTTTAAATATAAGAAAATTACAACTTTTTCCGATAAGTAGATTTTGAGTTATACTTAAAAAACTACCCATAATGAAGTTTGTTTTTGAACTATTAAAAAGAATTTCACATTAGGAGTTCTAAATTTTAAAACTTCATAATTCATAAAATACTTCTCCGAATGATTCACCGTTTGGTGTCCGAAGATAAAATTTACCTAATAATCCTAATCTGATGTCAAAATTGAGTGTTCGATTGAAAATGTCAAAGTTTTTTCAATTCCAATATGAAGACAGCACTTAAGCCTATTTTTTTGAAGTGAAAACTTTTTTAGGCGCGTTGGGCAATTTTGAGATGGGAAAAAACCATTGAACTCGCGACACTGTTATTGTAACCGACACCTCTGTATATTTGAAATTTTGAGATGGGAAAAAACCATTGAACTCGCGACATTGTTACTGTAACCGACACCTCTGTATATTTGAAGTGAAAACTTCTTTAGGCGCGTTGGGCATTTTTGAGATGGGAAAAAACCATTGAACTCGCGACACTGTTACTTTAACCGACACTGTTACCGTAACCAACACCTGTGTATATTTGAAGTGAAAACTTCTTTAGGCGCGTTGGGCATTTTTTGAAATGGGCAAAAACCATTAACTCGCGACACTGTTACTGTAACCGACACGTCTGTATATTTGAAGTGAAAACTTCTTTAGGCAGGTTGGGCATTTTTGAGATGGGAAAAAACCATTGAACTCGCGAAACTGTTACTGTAACCGCTGTATTCACTGTATTCACTATTGTACTGTATTCACTATTATATATAAAGTATATGTAATTAATAATTCTTCGAACTACCTGTTATTTGAGACATTATTTATATTGGTATGAGGTAGGACGAGGTAGGGCGGGGTCATATATATATATATATATATATATATGACAATGTTAACCATATAATTATATAATATAATTTTATATAATATAATATAAATATATATATATATATATATATATTATATTAATATGTATTTTTTAATATAATATATATATATTATACACTATATTGCCAAAGGTGACCGGTCACTTGCGATTTTAGACGTTTTGTTAACTATCTAGAAAAATACATGAGGAATTAACCTTAATCTTCAGGGTTATAAACAGTATACTATAGGTTATATATTTCCGCGAAGATTTTTTCACGAAACCCCATAGGGGACTGTCAACAAATTGAAATAGAACGAATATCTTTTGGATAACCCTGTAAAAACTAATGTAGCAAAAGCGTTCAAACTCGAGATTATTAATAAGTGGCTTATTGTAATATACTGTGTTCATTTTTATGAGGCTAGCATGTATACTCGTAGAGAAATTAAGGTTTTTATAAAAACAGTCCCAAATTTCGCCAAGTTTTTTGCTGATAATTTGCAAAGTTCTTAATATAAAAAAAAGTTCTTTGCAGAAATATGACAAACAACATTGTACATAATACTCTGCAATCAGAATTAAAAAATAATAAAAATTGGATGAAAAAGGAGCAGGTTTACTAAAAAATGTTTCATTGCGCATGCGCGAATGCAATCAAAATATAATATACATAATGTATTAGCTAAATATATAGAGCAACTTTTGTAAAAATCTCAAAATCATAGCTTGAAAATTCTGAAAATTATCGTCGATAGAGTAAGCTCGAAATCCGTTGTTCCCAAAAAAGAAGCAAAAAGATGAGGGGTTGTATCAAATATCTGTTGATTAGTGCCAAGATAGAGTACACAATATTGTACGTATTTAGATACAACCCAATGGCAGATCTAGGGGGGGGGCTATGGGGCGATCGCCCCCCCCCCTTGGGCTGAAAAAGGGTCGGTAAACCGACATTAGAGGCCTCCACGGGAAATGGCATCTGGTGAAGCCCGGCCCGACCCGCGGGTCGGGCCGGAACAGGTCTTCACTCTTTAAGGGTCGGGTCGGGACGGGCCTTATTTTTTTCTGGAGACTTGGGCCTGGACCAAACTTTTTTTTCTAGTCGAGCCTGGCTTATATTTCGTTCTTTCTAGAGGTCTGCACGGGCCGAAATTTTCAGGCCTGGGCCCGGCATAAAAGCTGAAAATTGGTTGCGACCAATGGCGGATCGATCGCCACCCCCCCCATATCTGACGCTTATGCAACAACCTGCAAACCGACCAAAAAACCGCAAAACTGAAGGTCTGCAAACCGACATCAGATGTCTGTGCGGGAAAGGGTGTCGCCCAAAGAAAATTCTCGAGCCAATTTTCATTCACGAAACTCGTACCTTGCCTGTTCTCCACTCTTTCCTGGCCGGGTATTCCTTTTTTCTGTAGACTCGAGCCGGCCCGAGCTAGACTTCTTTTTTCCAGGACGAGTTTGGCATGGAATTCAATCGTCCTAGAGATCTGCACGAGTCGAAATTTTCACACCCGGGCCCGACCCGGGATAAAAACTAAGAGTTCGGCCCGTGTCTCACTCAACCCGTATGAAAACCATTATCGCGGCTCATACATACATACCTCTAAATTCTTTTCTCCGAGCCTATGTTCGGGTGGCATTTTTAAATTTCTTCTATCTTTACAAGAACAAAGTATTGGATTGGTAAAAATTTTCGACGTATTTCTACAATTTAAGAGGTCCTGAATACGAATTGACTGTTCTTAGAAAATGTCTATTCTATGTGTCTGTCTGTCTATATATATGTGACACAAATTTTGTGGGCACTCTATTTCGAGAACTAATGCGCGGAATTTAATGAAAATTCATATTCAGTTAGACCTTGACATAAATTGTTGCTGATGAGGTTTTGGTTTAAACATACTGAACAGGTGGTGCTGCTATGCTGCATTTTTAGCGATTTCCGCGATAGCTACATATCAAGAATTAACGCACGGAATTTCATTAAACTTTATATTATGTTTGACCTTAATATAAATAGATCTTTATTAGAATTGGGTATATACCGCCCAACAGATGTCGCCACTATGATCTGTTTTTCACGATTTCCGCGTTAGCTATATCTCAAGAACGAATAGGCTGTCATTTAATTTTTATTGCAGACGATTTGATTTATATCGAAGACAGTTTTGTGATAGTCACAACATACTAGTATTTGTTTTCGTAAAAATTGTAGTGATGTGTATTTTTTTAGCATACTGTTTAGAAATTTAATTTGGTTTAATAAATCAAAGAGAAATATTTTTAACTAGTGGGATGCGCCGATCCCAAAACTTTCTTCTATCTCATACATGTTAATACTTTAAAATTCGCTATCACAGAATTCTGTTTTACGCCAGCTGCTTGCGAAGCGCCGGGTTACCTTCGCTGCATGAACAGCTGATGTTAAACTACGAAAAATTCCACAAAAATCGCTATCACATTGCCCCCCTTCCGGCTGAATATCTCTAAATTCAATTAGGACCTGCTGGCCACAGTCGAAAACCTATAAATAAAATTTGGTTCAATAATTCTATGCATAACTTCATACACTTTCCAATGATACAATAATGAAAATGGCACAAAAACCGCTATTACAGAGCCCCCATCCGGCGAAATATCCACAAATTTAAGTACGACGTGCTAGCCGTAGTCTATAAATGAAACCTATAAATGAAATTTGGTTTAATTCTATGCAAACTTCATACAGTTTCGATGATACAAAGAGGACACACACGGACAGACAGACATTTTGTAAAAACATGATTTTCGGGATCTCGTTCGGTGTAAATCCTTCGAAAACCGGAAGTGGAAAAAATTTTAAATTACAATACTGTCTTCTGTTATATATAGAAGAAAGTAAAAATGTACTTTTTTTTATTTGTAGAGCTTTAAAATTATGACTTTCGTTTATTATTTGTTTCTTTAATTCTAAACTACGTTAATATTAATGAATATTCGTCTGAATGTAATTGTATAATTCAAATATTTAATGAGTGTTTATATACGATTATCTAACTGTTATTAATATTGTTGTTATTCTGTATTCCATGAATTTCGAACATAATCTGAAAAAAAAAATCTGTGCATAAGTAAGTGGGCTTCGAGAATAATTTTAATTGCAGAATAATGTTTCTTTAGAAATATAGGCGTGTTTTGTAGAAATTAAGTCTGGGGGTGAAGTACCAATTAAGTTTGTTTACGGGCAGATTCGGGCTTGGGGCAAACTTTTAGCTTTTATACTGGATCGGGTCGAGACAAGCTCGGGCTTTTATACCGGGCCGGGCCAATATTTTTTGTACGGGTCGGGCCTGGCCCGAGGCGGAAAATTTCGGCAAGTGTAGACCTCTAGCCGAGATATCTAAGCTAGTTTTAATGTTTTTTTTAAATGCCTCTTTCAGCCAGCGTCCCATAGCTACTGAATATATGTTGGCTAATAAGTTTCAAAACAGTCTGTACTTAATTAGAACTGATCTTCGATATAAAGAAACAAGCAGTCTTATACCCAGTTAGTATTTTCTTTACAGAATTCTTAAACGTGGCGATCAATCAAAGCCTAAAATTGTCTCTATTATTATATTAGCCTTCCAAAAATCGAGCCTTTCTGCGACTTCTGGAAGGTATCTTCCCAAGCGCCCAGAGATACACATTGCCCCCAAAAAAGATGGTATGAATTCTTTGTATATTTTTTTATTCTACCGTTGTATAATTCTAATAAAAATCTGGACAACATTTTTATTAGTACTGTAATGTGATGTCGCCCTTCCCTATAGTTCTATCTTCGAAGTGCCCGTTGTTTCTTTGGGTGTTTTATTGCAAGGCCCAGTACGTTTGCGTCATAGGCGATGTTACAGGGAGAAGAGCTCGCCCAGTCTCACTGTACCCATACCTACATCTGGCTAGTTGGCGACAACTTTCAAGTTAGAAAATTTACTCGCAATGAGAGTAAAAAGAACCAAGTGATACAGCAATTGCTTACATGTACAAAGTGGTAGAAAACAGAGATTCGCATTCAAAATGTGATGTGTTTGTTGCGGAAAGCGAGAAAAACTGGAGAAATATATGTAATTTAAGGAGAAATGAAAAAAAAAAAAAAACAAAAAAAAAACAAGCAGCATTTATTTAAAACAGAACGAGAAAACAAGGCACGAAATTTCGAAGTAAATTGGGCTTCTTCCATTATAAAACAAATACGCTTAAAAAAGGGTGATAAAGATTAAAAAGGGAAGAACATTTCCAACATTTGTTTATTGTTTTTGTGAATACTCTCAACAACAGTAAGCCCAGGGTAATGGTCAGCTTTTCTCGCTACCACGCTACAGGTCCCCAGTACAACTGATCAAGGCTAACTCAGGCCTTAATCCATTCGGGGTCTATAAATTCAGTACTAAGCTTACTTGGGGACTAAAGATTGATGGTCCACGTTAGGCTGACAACCTGACAGGGGCATTATAGCACCCCAGGGCCCGTATTAAAAAAAGGGCTCGTTACTATAGGCCATAAGCCTTGATGAATTGTAAGTTTAGTTCTCAAAAACAAACACAATTTTTCACACATTTACAAAACACACATTTTTCACACATTTCAACACATTTACAAAATCTTCTATTCATACACATATAAGAATACAAGATCAGTAGCAAAGGCTGTGTTGTTTTAAGCGCCCGTAGCAATTCAAAAATTTGCTCTCGCTCCCTAGAGAATACTGTAGTTTCTTATGCCGTAATTTTTAATACAGCGAGGTTTTGAAGTTCCTAAAAAATTTAGCGCATTGGGCAATTTTTAAGATACTACAAAAATCCCATTTAAAATAATTCCACCTTTTGAACTTACAACTTAAAATTCCACCTAGAGACCTGCGCGGATCGGGTTGTCCCAAACCGAACCCGAAAATTCCATTGTAAACAAAACCGAACTCCGAAAAAAAAATCTTCGTTCCCCGAAACCGAAATGAAAGAAAATTAATACATATTTTAATAGAATTATAAAATTTAGTATGCAATTATATCTGTAATTTCAATTTTCTTTTATATAGAAATATAAACATATAGTATATATACTCATTAATATTCAAATGCTGTAAAACATTTAAATAAGGGACACCTCGGTGCCACCGAATTTATCTCTTACTCAGGGGAGTGCGCAAAAATATGCAAATATTTGTATTGAAGACTACTGACTCCGCTCTGCAGGAGCGACCGTACGGAGGTCTTACTGTACATGCTATTATTTCTGAATTTGTGGATAAATTCGACGGCTCCAAGGTGTCCATAATTCAGAGGTTTTACTAAACAAAAGATTTAAAAAGTATTCCCTACATAAAGTTTCCCGCTATTTGGGACTGTTCGTTAAGAAATTTTTACTGCATATAGATTTTATCGGAAAAAATATTTTAGACATTCTTTTAAAAAATCGTGTCAACCCGAATACAACACGCAAGAGTGAAAAAACCCAACCAGATAATGTAAATGAACCCGACCCGCAGAAAAAAATGTAGACGTCAACCCGACCCGCAGCAAAAAAAGTAAAAATTAGCCCAACTCGAACCCACCTCGTACCAAAAAGCAAGTTAACCCGACCCAAAACCGACCCGCAGTAAGCAAGTAGAAGTCAACCCGCCCCAAACCCGACCTGTAGCAAAAAGTAGAAGTAAACCTGACCCGCAATTTAAAGAAATTCGGCCCGACCCGATCAAGATTGCGGGTCGGATATTAACCTCCAAATTTCTGATATCGCCCCCCTCACCTTGAAGACTCCCTAGAACCGCCCTTGATACAACCCCTCATCTTTTTGCTTCCATTTGGGAACAACGGATTTCGAGCTTATTCTATCGACGATAATTTTCAGAATTTTCAAGCTATGATTTTGAGACTTTCACAAAAGTTGCTCTATACACTTAGCTAATACATTATGCATATTATATTTTGATTGCATTCGCGCATGCGCAGTGAAACATTTTTTAGTAAACCTGCTCATTTTTCATCCAATTTTTATTATTTTTTAATTCTGATTGCAGAGTATTATGTACAATGTTGTTTGTCAAATTTTCTGAAAATAACTTTTTTTTTGTATTAAGAACTCTGCAAATTATAAGCAAAAAACTTGGCGAAATTTGGGACTGTTTTTATAAAAACTTTAATTTCTCTACGAGTATACATGCTATCTTCATAAAAATGAACACATTATATTACAATAAGCCACTTATTAATAATCTCGAGTTTGAACGCTTTTGCTACATTAGTTTTTACAGTGTTATCCAAAAGATATTCGTTCTTTTTCAATTTGTTGACAGTTCCCTATGGGGTTTCGGGGAAAAAATCTTCGCGGAAATATATAACCTATAATATACTGTTGACACACTTGCAGTTTCAGGTTAATTCGTCATGTATTTTTCTAGATAGTTAACAAAACGTCTAAAATCGCAAGTGACCGGTCACCTTTGGCAATATAGTGTATATTATATTATATTATTATAATATATATTATTTATAATTATATCACTTTATTATAATATATAAATTTATGTATATATATTATATAATATATATTATATATAAAGTATATGTAATTAATAATTCTTCGAACTACCTGTTATTTCAGACATTATTTTAATCTTTATACATATAGACAGGCACTGTACATTCTTAAAAACATATCTAAAAACACATAAAACCAGTCAACACGTTAAAAGTTTAATAAAAGTAGAATATCTTCGCCTGTTGGCCCAAGTATCTTCAATACTGATGTTTCGTCTTTCTGCTCTGTCAGTCCGATTTTTCTGAAACTCCCCTTCTGTCTCTTCCTAACAGCATCTGGCACCATCTGGTGTCAATTTTGGCGTGAGCTACGTCGTTGCAAGTTTTTGTATCTGATGTGTATATTTCTATTGCTTCTCTCTGTAATGCGTAGTTTAGATTATTGTAATTGGCTAATTTTTCAACATTATTAAAGTCTATTTTAATTGGGGATTTATTGTTTAATCTGGCTATTTCAGTGGTTGATTTACCTAAATTTATGTCTCTTCTGTGTTCTTTCATTCTCATTAGTTATCAAATTTAACTTTGTACTACGAGAAAACTATTCTAAATTTAATAACCAGATATATGAACAACTTAAACGTGTACCGATGGGATCTCCAATATCAAATATAATAGCGGAATGGAAAATGCAATTACTTGAAGAAACTATTATAAATGAATTAAAAGATCTAATCAAAATATGGGTAAGATACGTAGACGATATATTTATAATAACTACGGAAAATACAAACCTCCCCCCCCCTTACTGAAAAAACTTAATTCATACGATCAAAATATTCAATTTACCATAGAAACAGAAAAAGATAACGCACTAGCATTCCTGGACGTACAACTCATTCGATCAGAAGATAAACTACAGACAACCGTATTCAGAACACCAAATGCAAATGTTCACATAATCTCAAAATACTCCAGGACCCCCTTCCCATACAAGATAGCTGCAATAAATACATACATTCATAGAGCCTTTAAAGTATGTTCAACAGAAGACCTCTTTGACGCAGAAATAAATAAAATTAAAACAATAGCTAAGGATGCAGGATAGGTCACAAAAACTATACAGAAGTTAATCCAAAAAGCGGCATCAAGATATGATAGAATACAACCAGCTCAAAAAGAAATAAAATTTACGAACTCAATTCCGTTTATAAAAGGCATTTCCCTAAAATTAAAAAGAGAATTAAAAAAAACTTGGAATAAATACTCCTATCACTCCAGATGCATCCATTTTCACATTAATCAGATCATATACGGAAAAGCTTAATTATCAATAGACATCAGGGATATACAAAATTAATTTCAAAGATAACGAAGGAAAAGATATTCATATATAGGCATGACAAAAAGAAAAATCCAAGATAGAATGAAAGAACACAGAAGAGACATAAATTTAGGTAAATCAACCACTGCAATAGCCAGATTAAACAATAAATCCCCAATTAAAATAGACTTTAATAATGTTGAAAAATTAGCCAATTACAATAATCTAAACTACGCATTACAGAGAGAAGCAATAGAAATATACACATCAGATACAAAAACTTGCAACGACGTAGCTCACGCCAAAATTGACACCAGATGGCGCCAGATGCTTTTAGGAAGGGATAGAAGGGGAGTTTCAGAAAAATCGGACTGGCAGAGCAGAAGGACGAAACATCAGTATTGAAGATGCCTGGGCCAACAGGCGAAAATATTCTACTTTTATGAAACTTTTAACGTGTGGACTGGTTTTATGTGTTTTTAGATATGTTTTTAAGAATGTACAGTGCCTGTCTATATGTTTAAAGATTACAATAATGTCTGAAATAACAGGTAGTTCGAAGAATTATTAATTAAAAAATGACATTAGAAAAGATCATAGATTGAAATACTATATGTAATTATATATATATAAAGTATATATATATATATATATATATATATATATATATATATAATAATATAAAATAATCATACCATATATATTCATTTATATATATATTATTATATTTCATAAGTATTAAAACATTTCCTGACGATTCAAAAAATACACACGTAATTGTTCAAGTTTTCACTTCTGTCGGCACTCCCGGAGTGCCAGAGTTTTTAAAAAATATATAAATTGAAAGAAGACATAATTTACCAATAGAAATCTACCATCGTTTTTCTCTGCGACAGTTATGCGGTTAAAATGTATAGGGCGTATTAGACCGGGAGGCGGCAGCACAAACAACCACCTCATCGAGTTCACGGCTGAAATTCCAGAATTAGTTAAAACTCGATTCGCATATTAAAACGCAATCGGTCTGCCAAGTCATATCTTGGAGGAAAACACGTGAAAACCCGATTTTAGCGCTTGACTCGTAGGTTTACCATTGTGTTTTCCTGCACCCAGTTCTCCCTGTTTTCATACTTTTGGGTGCAGGAAAACACAATGGTAAACCTACGAGTCAACCGCTAAAATCGGGTTTTCACGTGTTTTCCACCAAGATATGACTTGGCAGACCGATTCCGTTTTCATATGCGAATCGAGTTTTAACTAATTCTGGAATTTCAGTCGTGAACTCGATGAGGTGGTTGTCTGTGCTGCCGCCTCCCGGTTTATATCTTTTTTTGACTCCGACTGTACATTGCTACATTTTAATCAAAATTATGATGATGTTTATAAGATCCTAAATGACGTGGTTGACGTTCCTGCGATTCTAAGTTCAGAAACGGAATGATTATCATTCATTGAGCAGACTGCATATTCTAATACATAGCAGATAAAATACAAAAATAAATCAATGAAAAAAGTTTACAATTAATTTCACTGAATGTATTAAATTTCATTAAATATTTTTTGAAATGTGTAACTCGTGATTTACTTTATTAATCTCTGTTATTTTCGTCTGAAAATCTTACATGGAAAATTTCATGTAATTTTTTCAAAAAACACAACAAATGTACATACGCACACAAAACGTATTTACCTGGACTTTTCATAGACCCAAGTTGTGGTTGTGCTGTATGTAAAGATGTAGGTGGTAGAAATGGTGGATGAGCAGTATTTTTTTCAGGAGGCAGGTTATCCAAAGATGAAGATGGAGGATATTTCGGACTCCATTGTTTAATATTGAGTGGAGCACATGTAGGTATAGTACTTGCTTTTTTGTAATGCTTTTGAGCCAAAGCTTGTCGGAATAGCTGTTGTTGCAGCCATATTGTATGTTGCAAGTTTTCTTGATTTGTATACATTGTGGCACACGGATAAAATGTAACATAATTTTTATTACGCTCAACTTGTCGATCTATGAAATCTCTTCCTGCAACACTGGCCGGTTTCACAGGCAATTTACTAGGTTCAACAACAAAAGGATCACTACTAGTTGTCCTGTTCATTGGTCTTGAGGCACCATACCACTGAATTTGTTGCTGAGGCTGTGGATTACTGTAATCAAAATTTGGAATATAACGACTACTGTGTTCTGAAGTCCTGGAAAGAGATTTTTGGTGAACAAGTACTTGACAGTAGCGGCAAGTATCACAACTAACAACACTAGCAACATCACTTTCGCATAACTGGGTACTTTTGTCAACAAGTGTAGGGGGACTGGTAAAAGATTTAAAGCTTTCATGGTACTCAATAGATTTTGAATTATAATCAGGAATCGGAGCAAGCTCAAGCGTTAAAGGAGCACCTCGACCTGAGCTTTCCCCCGTAAAATTTGAAAGAATAGATGTGTCAAGTCCATGCTTTTTTGGCCTTGATTTACTTTCAAATGCTACACTTTTAACCCATTGAGCTACACTTTCCTTTTTATGTTTTAATAAGTTCTTATCTGTTGGAAGTGTAGGTAGAACTGGATCCGCGGTGGGAGTTGTTTGCTTGGTTTCGTTGTTTACACAGTTTGTAACAGTCATAGAACCTACATGTTCCATTGTAGTAGTCCTTAGATCACCAAATGCTACATATTGATGGCCCGCGCGGCATCTAAACCATTGTTCTCTTATATGGCGACTCACTAATGATTCACATTCTATTTGTATACTTTGCATTTCTTTATTTAGAGCAGCCATCTCTTTGTCTAAGCTGGTGTCTGACTGAACCCGAGATATACATCTGGAAAAAAAAAAGAGTTTTAGGTAAAAAAGGTTTTTAAAACAATAAACAATATGTTTTTAAAATATATAAAATAAAATGACAAATAACCGTAATAAATAATCAGGTTAATATTCTTATGGAATTTAATCATAAATTCGTTGAATGAAAACAACTTTAATTAATCTTTTGTTGTTCTACGTGCATTTTATTCGGCTTAATATTTGCTAAATTTGCATTTTGCTTTGATTCATAAAACAGTTTATGCCATATTATTTAATATAAATATACTTTTCTTTAAAACAATTTGACAAACTTGCAATCGTTAGCAAAATTTGTTTAGCAAAGCCGGTTTTGCAAATTTTGAACAGATGCTTACTATGTTATGTCTTATACACATAATAAGAAAGTAAGACAGTCACGTTATCCATACTTGATAGTTATTGATTAGTGGCACTATTACAGCAGTGATTGTGTATTACTGTACACAAAAAAAGGTCCGGATGCTTGGTATAGAATAAGATATAAAAACAAGTGTCGAAATGTAAAACAGAAGGAAAGCAATTACCATTAGATAACAAATTTCGAGCAGCAATGTTTACCAATACTTCTATATAGCATATTTAACCCTCCTAGTAACATTGGGGTCAAGTGTTTCATGTTTCGAACAAGAAAAACAAAATTTAAACTTAATATATAAAATCAAATAGAAACGCAGGCTGAAGCTACATTTAATATAATTAAATTTCATGTTCATATCATGCAAAACTACGAACGCTCATCAAATATTAGAACCTGGTAATAGGTTGGCTAAATTAACCATTTTTTCTTCGGCAGTATCAAAACGTATGTAGACATACATATATATATAACCTTAATATGACAATACAGAAACAACATCATACACAAATGGGGGAATAAAATTGAAATTGAAATATGAACACATACCTGTTTGAATAATATAAAGAAATATAAGAAAAAAAAATACTGGGTGGCCAGAATTAAAACACTCCTACTCTGACCTCCCTATATATCGAAATACTCAGTGTAAAAAAGGCTTCAATTTTTCTGAACATACTATTCAAGATATGGGGAAACGGATTCCGTGAAGAAAGATTTAGTTCAAGAAATACCGATAGATGGCGCTGTACAACGAAAATATGAAAAAAAGCGAAGTTAAGTGGATGAATTTAAGTGGATGCATCAGTTAAGAATTTAAGTGGATGCATCATGGCCATGGCAGATTTTGTGGAGTGATGAAGCCCATTTCCACCTCATTTGAACAGTGAACACCCATTTGAGATGAACCACACTGAGATTTGCATTAGAACAGTGAACTGTGGAATTTCGAAAACTGAAAACCCTGGTACATTCCAAGAGATTCCACTCCACTCACTCAAAGCTACAGTCTGGTGTGGATCCCCAACAACATAAATTCATCAACCTTTCTTTTCCGAACAGGCTATTCGCAATGGCCCTGTGACATGCATTGTGACGACCCAGGTACAAAAGGACGAAACTTTTGTTGTACCCCATTTGCAAGAGCGGCAATGTCTTGACTCAATTATCTTTGCGCAAGATGGATCGCCTCCACACATTAAACTCCGTGTACAGCAGTTTCTTCGGCAACGTTTCACTCATGACAGAGTAATCAGTAGTGCGTTTCCGAAAACTTGGCCAGCTCGTTCTCCGGATCTTAATACCTGTAATTTTTGGCTGTGGGGACACATAAATATCTTGTTTATTGACAGGTAGCCATGGTAGACTTGAAAGAAGGTATCACTCTGCATGTGAGAAGCATCTCAGTTGACCAGTTACGATCCGCAACTGAACAAGCTGACTACAGACTGCAGATTTTACATTTTCAAGAAGGGAACCATGTTAAGCAGCATTTCCTGCGTCGATAAGGTCCTTATCACATGAATGTTTCATACATTCACACAAAATGTGTTTCTGTGTCCTTTCAACATATGCCCAGTTGTACCGCGCCATCTATCGGTGATTTCTGGAACTAATTTTTTCTCATAATCAGTTTCCCCATGTCTTGAATGGTATGTGTTCAAAATTTGAACCTTATACATTGAGTAGTTCAACAAATAGAGAGATCGGAGTAGGGGTGTTTTAATTCTGGCAACCCTAAACAATACATGACCAGAAAAATGAAAAAAGATAATTGAAACCAGAAAAGTGAATTAATGAAATATTTTTGTAACTGTAGCAGAATTACCGGGCCAAAATTACTACAGTTTCTACAAAAAATGTATGATTTCATCCTTGTACAAGCCATAATCAGTTAAAATAATACAAGATTTGGGCAATCGTACATTAATAGATCAGAAAATGAAAGATAATACGAAATGGAAAAGATAAAATTGAAGAAGATTTCTTTATAAAAAAACAGGAAAACATGCATGACTTGACAAATCTTCACATGTTGCCAAAAAATATTTACTAATTCAGTAGATGAATTATAATAGAAATGAATGACTCAAAAATATTCAATCTCAATGATTCAAACCAAGACGTCAATGACTTAACTATCTTGACAAAACCAGAACTTAAGTAACATTACCACCATCTATTGGCAGTTCAAGATAGAAAATCAGAATTATTCATGACAGGTGGAAATAAAATTAAGGAACAGCACTGCCATCTAGTGTCAGTTCATGATACAGAATCAGAATTATTCAGGACAGTTGGATTATTATTATTATTATTTACAATTTAAATTATGTGCCTAAATTTAAGTTAATAAATAAAGAAAATTAATGTATATAATGAATGAAAAGTTAAGAGGTAGGAGAATATATTAATTAAATTATTGATTAATAAAATTATGTGTCAAAAATAATAAAAGAAAATTAAATAAATGAATTAATTAAATGACAGTGCATAATAATATTATATATCTATAAAAACAATAACAATAATTAAAGGGTTGAAGGAAACATTTATATAAGACATATATAGTCATATTAAAGTAAGATGACTGATGGAGTTATTTAGATATGACATTGTCCTACACAAATCAAATAAGTTAATGTATACATAGAGGGTGTTTTAGTATAATGTTTAAAAAATTTAAGAGATTGTAAAGGTCACTACAAGAAACAATATTTGTATATGAAATTAGGGTTGTGTGCAAAAGGAATCGAAATAGTGAAGGCAGTTCACACATTCACAGTAGTTCATTAGAGAACATATATAGTGTTAACTACATTTCAAATAGCGGATCGTCTAATTTAGCACTGATTGCATGCAGATGGAGGCCACTTTCAACACAGTGCGTGATAGCGTCTCATTTAAGGTGGTGGGAGTGGCAACCATCCGCATCTAATCAGTATTAAATTTTACGATCCACTTTTAAAAATAATATTGATATTACATACTGTGTACTGACTGTATTATTGTGTACTTTTAGCACTTTTTGTGATTCCAACGCATTTTTCTCACAGCAAGTTAATTCTGTTGTAAATATCATTACAATATCTTCATTAATATTATAATTGACTAAAAATCCGTGCTCAAATTGAAGTGAAAACACCCTGTAATTTTCACTGAATGACTAGATTGCGACTCTGGTTTCCTATACACAAATGTTTTGTTGTAGTGTACTCTACCACCACTTAAAGTTTGTAAACGTCTGAAACATGTATGTATATATAAAAATGTATAGCGTATGTACATGCACCCTCATCAAAAGTGAAATTGCAACATGGTGAAAGAATGCGTGTCATCATATGCAAATCGCAGACTGGTAATGGTGAGAGAAATGTGCGACTGATTAAGTTTGCCTGCTCATTGCATCACATGATACTTTGTTTGTGTCTTTAAGAGCCAGCAGTAGGAAGTGCCTCGGAGAGGTCAGAGACCTGAATGCCAGCAGTTAACGGATAGAGAACGAGACCGAATACCGGAGATGCACGACTTCGGTTTGTCGATGTGCCACATGTATTGGAAGCGACGTGAGTACCACCCAGCACTGCGAATGGGGAGTGGCATTGCCACCTAGATAGCTACTCTAGGTGGCAATGGGAGTGGATCACCACACTGAGCAGATTTCACTGACACTGTGCACTCAGCAGACGGCTCGTCGAGACCCGTTCGTCACGTCACGTGACATCTAAAGTCACCCGCCACCATCAAAAAGTGCATCTGTATCCACCCAAACCATACGCAACAGATTGATAGTGAAACATCTGCACGCACGACAAACAGCTACTGGGGTGTGCACGCCTTTTTGGTGTCGTTGTTTTCTCAACGGGGCCAACGAATGGAATCGGTTAGAGTTCACAGACAAATTCAGCTTTTGTTTATGGAGGAATGACCATGTCGACGCCCTTTTCCAGCCTATACCGTCAAGTGTCATACCGCCCCGTACATAATAGGTTTGGAGAGGCATCATGTTCAGACAGCGGGCAGCCCTTGTGCACATTGACGGTAGTTCGATAGTGGAGCTGTATGTTATTCAAGTTGTTTTGGCTGTAGTTCGGCCACTAGTCCAGGCTACCATTGGCACGTTGCTCCATCAGGACAATGGCCATCTACACGTCGCACAGCAAACTCTAAACAGCGTGGACGGAATCAACATGCTTCCTTGAAATCCTCGCCCGTTCTTCTCTCCCATGGAACACGCGCGGAACATCATCGGACGTGAGTTGCACTGAACACCAGCGTAGCACCTCTCCGGTACATACAGTAGAGGAACTGTGTGTTACAGTGGACGCGACTGGGCAAGTAATAGCTCTGGTGACTATTAACTATCTCATCGATCTTGTCGTTTAGTCGTGGGGGGTCACATTAATTACTGCATAAACATTTTTCTTTTGTACATCTTTCTTTGTCTCTTTAATCATTTATATAAGTTTATCACCTCCAGTGATTTTCACATGGCTACCCGCATTCCTTCATAGCGTGGCAATTTCACTTTTGATGAATGTATATACAAATATATATATATGAATTTATATGTACGTCATTACGCTCTCACGGAAACTTAATTTTTTATTTCTTTTGGTCCACAGGTTTCGTCATAATAGCTTTTACATATGAAATTATGATATGGATTAAAATTTAATATGATCATTGATCGAACTTTCATTTTCTATTTTTGTAGATCACTGTTTGGAACTTATATACAAGAATTATTTTTTAACTGAAAACTTAGGCTAACATTCTGAGACATAACACTCAAGTACATAATAGAATACTAACAAACAATAACTAAAGAATGTCATCTGCTAGTAGCAAAATTACGGAAAGCGTTTTTTCCAGTTACGTTGTAAAAAAATAAAGAAAAAAAATAAAAATAAATGAAAATCTATGAACATTTCTGAAAAATAATGGGCAGCTAGTACCGCAATTTTTTCACAGGAACGTTTTTTGAAAGTGCCAGAAATTTCTAGGGATTTCGACTTTCACGCTGTTCTTAACTTTGATCAGGAATGTTTCAGAAAAAAAAAATAATTTTTTAGGAAAGGGTTTTTGTTTCAACCAGTTTACCAATGCTGTTTTTTTTTTTTTTTTTACTCTCCTCATCTCTTTTCAAATCTCAAATAATTTCAAACATTTTTGCTTACTTGGAATCATCTTGGACTTTCACTTGTCCTGTATCTAAAATCTCGTGGTTTGTTTTATTTTCAGGACTAACATCTGCCAAACTTGTTGTACTGGTGCTTGCACATTTTTCAGTAACTTTATCGTCGTTATGAGGCAAAGATGAGGAAGTCTCACAATTAGGAACTGAATTTCGTGGAAGAATCAAACGGCTGCCGATGAAACTCCATTCTTTCGAAGAATCGTGATTATTTTGCTTTTTTTCGTTATCAATTTTACCATCTTGTGTTTGTGAAGCGTTCCGACGTTGTCGTAACTGTAGAAAACAAGAAAATATAATAATAATGTTGCGACAAAACTAATAAAATACAGTATTAGTGTGCTACACTGATAAAAATTTTCAGCAAACTGTCCAGTAATTCGACCGTTTTTATAGAAAACGGTTACACAATCGTAATTTAATTCTATTCTGACAATTTTATGGGCAATAATGTGGTCAGAATAGAGTTAGTTTACGGTTATGCAGCCGTTTTCTATAAAAACGGTCAAATGACTGGATAGTTTGCTGCAAATTTTTAACAGTGTAGTATTATTGAAATATTTAAGAAAAAGAAGCATTTTAGTTGTAAGCGTTTCAAAATAAATATGTACAACATTAAATCTGTAAATGTACAAGAAATAAGACATTTTGTATCACATTATTGCGCAGATGAAACCATATGTAATCGTCTCATTACTTTTAAAATCCTATTAAAAAATAAAAATAAATAAAAATAAAAATAAAAACCTTCCCTACAACAATGCAGCTAGTTCGAATTATTATTACAATTCGTAAAATTTGATGCTATGTTATTTTTTTATATAGAAGTTTCATCTAAGTATTCGTAGCCGCATACGGAAATTGCTAAACTCTTCATTTGATACTTAATAAAAAAAATGTAGCATCCATAAATAGATAATCTAGGTGCAAATTCTACACATAAGGGTAGTTTTTTATCATTGACTCATAAATGAATCATTGAGATCCCGTTCATGTGTTGAAACCTATGTGCAAAACTTAATCAAGATAGTTTGTGCCAGAAAATTTGCAATACTAATTTGTTTAAGAGGGAATAATCAGATTTTGGTCAATAAATCCATATTACTTACCAATCATACGTAGTATAGGGTCAGTCTTGTAATCGTTTTGAAAATAGATTTTTTTTGACGGATTTACACGTTTCAGACACTGGAGATTCCGAAAAACATATTTAAAAAAAAAAAAAAAAAATGCGTCCGTCTGTCTGTGTGTGTGTCTGTAAACGCTCTATCTCCTAAACAAATTGAGATAGAGACTTGAAATTTGGTAATTGTAATAATGGGAAGAAGCTTATTGAATTTCAGTAACCTCGATTACCCGGAACTATTTTTCTCGGACTCTCGAAATATTCGTTCTCATAAAAGGTATATAAAAATTTTCGAAATTATTTATTTTAAGGAGTGAATATAAAAGACAATAAAAAAAAACATAAATTTTGCATAAAGAATGAAGTCGATCGGATAATTAGTTGCCGAGATATTTGTAATCATATTTTTCACGCTCTTCGATTTTTCATGACCCAGTATTTCATTCAAATTTCAATTCAAAGATATATTTTAATGGGAAATGAGACCCTTAATCCGACGCCACGATTTTATTCAAATTGCAATGCATTTTATAAATAGTTTACACATGTTTTATTTTAATATTTTATACTATGCATATCCCTGATGGGTAAGTATTACGGTGGCCCCCAACGACTAGTTTTCTTTCGTTCTCATTTTTCTTCTAAATTAAACACTTATTTACATTTCTCATAGCTTACTGGAATTGTCGGGATATAAAATATTAAAGCTGGCATTATTTAAAACGAACTGTGAATGTATAACAAGAACAAGGAATTGGCTTAATTGTTTTAATTATTGTCAAAAAAGTAGCTTCGAGAGTAGACAAATAAAAAGAAACTAGGGGGCTCAGCCCCCTACTCGCTAACGCTCGCCAACCCCCCGTGAATTGCGAAGCAATTCACATTGAGACAGCTACGCGGTCACAGCTCGTTTCGCTCGCTCGCCCCTTTTTTTCAGCAATTCTAGCCGGAATGAGATCTACCATAAAACATTTGAACATATGAAATTGACAATTTTTTTTTTTTAATGCAAAAAAATAATTTTCCGTTGAAAACACAACTGAAAATGTATTTAGTTGGCGCTACCAATGAGCATATAAATCTTTTAAATACTATGAAAAAAGGATTTTTTGTACAGCACGACTTAAATTCATTAGAAAAAAAAAACTATGTAGAAATTATTTTTTACTTCCTCATTACATCAACAGATGGCGCCAGGTGCAATCTACAAAGTTGATTTTTTTCTTCTCCGACTTTTGAGTGAGTGAAATTCGTAAATGAATTCTGAATAAGAGTTGAGAACTCATTTGAAATTAACGATATTGCTCATAATTAAAATGAGGAATCATCTCAGACGCTTTGGATTACGTACATGTTATTTTATTTTTAATAATTGGTAGTTTGAGCTTCATTCTATGGTTTCAATGCTCTCACACTGACGGCCATATTGGAGGTAGAGCTATAATCTAACCCAATCTAGTCTGTTCATTGGTCTGAGCTCTCGAAACTACGGGTGTTGCCAAACCATAAGTTACAAATTCAGCCCTATTTTCGCGCCACGTAAGACAAATATATATATAGATATTCTTAAATAATTTCACAAATTATGTTGTCTTCTACAGTCGTACTGTGTGCTGTAACAGTTTAGTTACTTGTACGGACGGTTTTTACTTTTATGTGTCATTTTGCTTTAAAAAATCATGTGTATTTTGTAATTTTTGGGTTAAATATTTTGTAAAAATGTTTGAAATTTTAAAATGGAACAGGATGGTTTTTTTTAATTTGAGATATCTATTTTTAAGAATTATGTTTAGAATAGTTCGATTTGTAGATTACAAAATATATATTAATAAAAAAACGATGCGAGTCTGTGCATGTGTCTGATGCCGATGGCTAGGGGTATCTATTGCCCGTAGAGGTATACAAATTTGGTTTCGGATAGACGAAGACATGTTCCAATGCAACTGAGAAAAGATTTTTCATGTTTTGGTAATAAGCCGAGATATTAATTAGAAACCCTCATTGAATGCGATTGTCTTCAGTTCACCGGCGTCTTGATCGCTTCCATACATGTCCAGGGAAAACGTGTTTTTTCAAGCACATATCCTGATGGGGGGAAAACATCCCGACTTTTTTAGAGTTTAAAATCACGATTAATCTGTGCTCGAAGTAAATAATAATAATAAAAATAACAAAAACGAAAAACCATGCACTATGGCATAGATTATGAAATACTTTCCAACACTATCGCAATCTATAAAGAAATTTTATTATTGTTCATACAATGAAATGAGATATCTAAATAAACATAAAAAAACCCAACGCAATAAAAATTCATTTTTAGGAATTTCTGTCCATAGCCAGTAATGTGTGCGATTCTATCGTGCAACCCTGTATATGATCTACGCACCCCATAATACACTAAAACTTAGTTAAGTTTTTAAATGCATATCACAGCTGAAAACTTACATCAATCAGTTATGGCTCCTAGTCAGTTCTGGAACCGAAATCTTTTGAATGTCTCTGTACATAAACGATAAATTTTACGTACTCAATAATCTATAGAAAACATGCTGTAGTGCACCTCGGTAATGTATATCACTTTTATTAAAGTAAACTGCAAACGATTTTTCCCGAAAGATAATAATACAATGGAATACTTTTGTACGTCCCTGTAAATGAACTATAATTGCTACTTACTCTATACTCTATATAAAGCATGTTGCCATTCACCTCAGTGATGCATATTAATTCCCTTATGTTTCAAACAGTGTAACATCATTAAAATGCATTGAAAACGATTTTTCCCTATTGACCGTAATACTTTTGAGTGTCCCTGTAAAAGAATCATAGTTGCCACTTATTCTATCCTTTATAGAAAATGTGTTGTCGTCTATTTTAGCGAAGCATAACAATTTCATTATGGATGAAATAGTGTAGCATTATTAAAATGCACTGAAAACGTTTTTTCAACATTGACCGTAATGTATAAGAATATTTTTAAGTGTCCCTGTAATGCAACCATAAATACTATCCACTTTTTCAAAACCGAATATATGCTATGGTAAATATCAATAACATATATCAATTACAGGGCAATCCGACTATATTTACGCGAGTTAGAGCGCGGACAGATGGACAGAAAGACAGACGACCAGACAAACCGAATTCATAAACACTTTTCAACTATGTTGTAAACAGTTACATTATTAACAGTTACATTATTAAAACAGTTACATTATTAAAATATACTGCAAACTATTTTTCCCGTAGACTATTATTTAACAGAATTCTTTTGTGTGAACCTGAATAATAAATGCTTTGCAAACCATATTCCACAGAAAGCATGTTTTAGCGCACTTCATAAATGCATATCTATTTCATTATATTTTAAACGATGTAGCGTCATCAAAATGAAACGATTTTTCACATTTCCCCTGTAATCGAACTATAAATGCATCACATTTCATTTTTAATAGCGATCGTGCTATAGTAAACGTCAATAACATAAAAAAAATTACAGGGTAATCCGACTATATTTACGAGAGTTAGAGCATGGACAGACGGACAGACAAAGATAAATCGGTAGCATTTTAAGTCTGGAGAAAGAAATGGAAAAAAGAACGCGAATCAACCTCTCAGATTTTTTTAATTTAATTTAATTTTTTTTGAAATAGTAAATATTAATATTTTACAAAACCAAAGGTACCGCCGGAATTGGAAAAGTAAACTGTATAAGTGGGTATGTTTTATTATTTTGAATTTTTGTCCGAGAAACGGGGATGACAGTTTCAAAATACAGAAAAAATGGAAAACATGAAAAGGAATCTGAAAACTTGAAAAACAACATAGAATCGAACTTTGAAAAAAAAATATTTTTTTAATTGTAAATATTGATAATATTTTTTTAAGTCACACTTAGAAAGGGAAAGGTACCCGAATACGTGAGTATTTTTTATTTGTTTCTATTTCCGTCAGGGAAGCGGATGCAGCAGTTTCAATATGAAGAAAACAGGGAAATTTAAAATCCGACGTGTAATCAAGCCCAGATTTTTTTTAAATAGTAAATATTAATATTTTTTTAAACAAAATATAGTGTTAGGACCGGGAAAGCAAGACAAAAATTTGTGCGTTTTTCTTTTTTTTTATTGCACGAGAGACTGACGATTGCGATTTCGAAATTCAGAAAACAGGAACGCTTTCCTTTCATCTGCGTGAAGTTCGGTGGAAAGCCCGAAAAGGTGCAATCGGGGGCACTATGTAAGCGGCCATTTCGCGATGTTCATTAGAGATTTTAATTAATATAGCGGCTAATTATCAAAAAATGAAGAATCTGAGCCTCAGATGCGTTCGGACATATCTTCGTCTATCCGCATCCAAATTTAAGACCTCTGCATACGCTATATTTCCCTAGCCATCGCGGACAAACAAATAGACAGACAGACAAACATCTTTCTTTTATTAATATAGATTTAATGAAGCATATGAAAATGAATGTTTGCAATAAATACCATATAAATTTCTTTAGAAAAATCTTCAAGCCTTAAATTTTCGTCGTCGTCATCATCGTCATCGTCGTCTCCCTGAAAATTAAATATGTATTTTAATAGATATGATAAAAATATTTCATTTGAATTTCTCTGCACATTGTTTATAGTTTTAACAATACAAACAATGCTTAGAGGCAATTCTAAAAATACACGAAAAAATAGATAACATAAAAGAAATAAATACACACATGTCCAAAATTAAAGCTCCAACGAGATTAGTATCAGTGAAAATAGATTTATTTTACAAAATACGTAAAAAATTAGCTTAACCCGGGAGAAGTCGCGCATACCCATAGTATGAATGGTTTTTACTTTGTCACAAATAAATACAAATAATATTCGTCACCTTATTTAGTCGGAGACAATTGCGATAAAGTAAGTTGAAGATTACTTTTTGAAAAATAGTAGTGACAATTGTAAAAACCATAAGCACCCTGGTTATGTCATACCCGGCGCGACTTTTCCCGTGTTAATGCGTAGTATAAGTCGATATATTTCCTGTATAATCAAGTGAGTTTCAAAGTGTGAGACCCTCCTCCCTAAGGAGGCGCCAAATATTCCTACGGGAGACACGGGATTTTTTTAGATTGTTTTGAACCAAATTTATATCTAGACAAAAAGCATTTTTTAAATTGTGTCTGTGAAACAGAAAATAAGTACGTGAAACACATATTATGTTTTTCCCTCATGGTTACATATTAACTTAATTCATTGTCGGTGAACTGCGACCAAATTTTAGTAGCTGGTAAACCACAACAACAAAAAGTTTGAAAACCCCTACTATAATAATTTATAATGTAACCCCCCCCCCCCATCTGCGAAAAATGAGATGGAAAGATTCATAAATCTTTTAACATTTGCACAAATTTCAAAATTCCCCACCCAGAAAGGGTAAAAATTCTTTTCTTTTTTCTAAGCTGTTTCATTGTTTTAATTTCATTCAAGATTAGGTCTGTGTCAATTAATCAATCAATGTAATATATTTCTTTTATTGAGTTTATCGGTTCGATTAATACGATTACATTTTGTGTGTAAAATATAGACTTTTTTTTTTTTAATTAACAAACCAAAATAAAAATAAAAATGCGATTTTGTCTACAAAACAATTTTTATCTAATATGTCACCAAAAAATATTCTAAAATCTTGCATCAAATGATATAAACAAAATTCCAAACAAATTGCAATGCATTTGTTTATAGAGAGAAGGAGTAATACAAATAAAAACGAAATGCCTAGTTTATCTCTGTGCTGGGGGTGGTCGTTTTTTATTGCTCGAGAGGCAATTGACCGAAAATTCTACGTACACAAACAACCTTCTAATTAAAGACAAATTCAGTATGAAATGTATTTAATTCAATGTTTTGGGCTGCTCAGTAACGTAAAGTTATTTTGCAGTTGTCTTTAGAACTGTTATATCATCCACGTATTTAAAATATCTTTGCATTTACTAGAAAAAAAAAAGAGTTACCTTTATTTTTTGGTGAAGGTTTAATTAATTAAATTAAAATTAAAATAATGTAAAAAAGTAGAAACTGATTAAAAATCTGATTAATCGGTCGATTAATCGATTAGGAAACTTCCATTAACTTACTTAAAACTTTTAACCGATTTTCAATCCTACTTAAGATATACATATTTACAACCTCTCTGATTATTTTTTGTTTGACGATTGTTTAAATGTGTTATAAAAAAAAAAAATATATATATATATATATAGGTTTATTTAGCAAATGTTAATGTAATTCAATTGCATTAATTAATTTTTTTCGATATAAAGTGCTCAAAACACCATCGTAGTTTTTATATTTGTGAACATATGAATAATAAAATAAAACATGTGTATAAACTAGAATGCTGTTAGTTATTTTGGTATCAAACTGGTTATAATCGAAATACATTAAAAATTTACAAAATAAACCTCAGTTTCTGATCTTGTATAACTCATTTAAATAATCTTGAAACAAAAGTCAATCAGAGAAGCAGTATATATACATTCTAAATCTATATTATAAAGAAAAACATGTCCGTGAGTAATGCTGACGCCATATCGAAGGTGGAAATGATGTAACTAACCCATTTCACCTTCTTCGTAAACTTAATTAGTTCTAAAAATCGCTTAATTTTAATTTTTACACCGTCGATTAAGGAAAAACGTGTACTTTCAAATGCAATTTGTTTCTCAGTTGATTGATTTTTTTTGCTTTTTAAACTAATGTACAAGCATGATTTAAAAAATAATCTATCTCTATCACGTGCAGCTCGATTATGGAGGACTAACACATTTTCACTTAAAACAACATAAATAGTTTCCTTACGACTAATATTCCATATCGAAATTAACCCTTCATCAATAAATAAATAAATAAAACGAAAAGGGATTTCTCTAACATTCACAAAAAAATGACCTTTTTGCGCATGAGTGAAATTAAATCTAGAACGTATTCAGTTTTAGGGTAAGCCCGACTGAGATCATGGTGGCTGAGTGGTCTGAGACACCGGTTTTAAGCTGTGATATCGTCGGTTCGATACCCACTCCGAACAGAATGATTTCTTTTCTTTTATTGCGATAAAATAATTTATTTCAATAATGTCATATGTTACTTCAGGAGGAGAAACTATATAATTTGTATATTTTTAAATTCGAATGCTTTATAATTAAGTAAAATTTAACACCCAACCAATATATTTTTTAATTACTATTTTTATTTTAAAATATTTAAACTGAAAGAATGTGCATGTAGTTATCCATTAAATATATTGAATTGATCTACAATTTTTGCTATATTTGGTATGACCATTATCAAGATGTCATATAGTACATACTAAGATATCATATATATATTAAGAAAAGTTTGTGATTATTTTTTGAAAAAAAGTAAAAGTAAAAGATGAGAAAACAGAAAGAAGGAAAAATATTCATACAGGAACTCTAAAGAAAATTACCTTGATATCCATGATTTAATAATTAAATAATGTATGAAAAGTAAAATAAAAATCAACGGTTTTAGAGTCAGACTGATAAAAATAAATTAATGAAAAATTTAAAGGTATTTTTAATTTAATAAAATTCAGGAAATATTAAATATTGTTATTTTTTCAAAATATTGGGACTGTGGAAAGAACTAAAATTTAACATCCGGTATTTTTTTTTAAATTACTAATTTTATATTAAAATGATTTAAATTAAAATCTTTTGCATGTAGTTATTGATTAAATAAGTATATCTAAACTTTTTATCTATATTTTGTCTGACCATTATCAGGCAGACACATTTATATACTGAGAAAAGTCTGTGATAATTCTTCTTAAAAAAGAAAAAGCAAGGAAGAGAAAAAAGAAAAGAGAAAAAATAAGAGAATAGAAAAATACTAATATAAGAACTATAAAAGAAATCATCTTGATATCCATGGTTTAATATATAAATAATGTATGAAAATGCAAAATAAAATTCAAGTAATTGAAAAATATATATTATAAATCGTTAGCTGCAAATAGCAAATTTTAAATTCAGGGTTTTATTGTCAGGTTGATAAAAATAAAATTAATGAGAAATATTAAAGGTAGCGCAATAATAATAATAATAAAATAAAATAATAAAAAATACTAATTATTGATATTTAAAAAAAAATTTAGATTGTAGCAAATAAAAATAAATGCCCTACTCATTCAATTAATATTTTTAGTGAAAGCCATATACTTAAAAGAAGGTATAAATTATAAGCTTAAAATTCTTTTGATTCAATACTTGAGTAGGTAGGACTGACAGCGCCATCTATAACCTTATATATATATATATATATATAGGAATCTCTCACACTATATAACAATTCATCAAGTTTTCAATACTTAATTAATTTAAAAGCAACTAATAAAATTTTTAAACATATTTCTAATGGAACTTTCGATTTTTTTACCGTCAAATCTTGACGGGTGCTATCTAGTGATATAAATAAAACACAAATTTAACAGATATGTAATCGAACTACGTGCTTAAACCACTGACATATTCAAAAACAAAAAGGCTGCTGTAAGTAGCGAAATCTTTGGCGATTTTTTCGGCTATTAAAATCTGGCATGCGGATAATAAAAATAGTATAGCTTTTAATAAATTTCTAAACCTTATTTGAATACACAATTGATGTTTTTCATATAAAAATGCTTTTTGGTGTCATTAATGAGCAATCTAAAAAAAATTATTGCATGTAAAAAAACTATTATAGTTTTCAATTATGGTAAATCCGAGAATTACATTAAAATAATAATTAAAACATTTTGGGAAAAATAAATTATTTTGACAGTATCGCGGTGGTCAAAATCAGTGCTTATCCACCTTCTTCAGAATGAGGTTTTTTTTTTTTTTTTTTTTTTTTTTTTTTAAATAAAATGTAATTTAAAAGACTCTTACTCGCCTTCCTCTGGACATTTCTAGTGTTGGTACAATACTTGGCCTAAACTTGAAATATTGACAGTAAATTATTAATATTTCCATAGTATTAGTAACACATCTTATACATTTTCAATATAATATTAAATATTTCAACAGTGGCGGATTTAATTACCACCTTGCCTTGGGCGAAATTTCTTTCGACACTCCTACGAATGATATCTTCTAAAGAAACTATTATGCTTTAACCAAATATTTACCCCCTCATTCTCTTTAGCTGCGTTTTGAAATTGCAAGGTTATTTGTAGCATAGTTACAGTAAAAAAAAAAAAAAAAAAAGTATTGTACTAAAGGAATTCCTGGCGACACATTATACTCTCCTGCCAACGCTGTCACCACTTAGATGTTATTCAAGTTTAAAAACGCTCAGTCCACAGTAGGACTCTCTGTACATTAAAAATATATGGAGAAAATGAATCTGATATTGGTTCAGTATACAATATTTGGCAAATACTGGTTTGTTACTAATATTAGCAAGCACTGCAACATATCTAAGATATTCCGAGGAATTTCGAAATGAGGTGAAGTAACTAGATCAAAGCGGTATCTTGTTTACAAAAACTACTCCAATATGAAATATACATCTTCAATATTCCTAATGCAATTTATTACAAAGAGTGTCTCACTGAAATGATTTTGAATGGCTTTGGATCAATATATAATCTGCAAAGATGACACGATAAATCCATTTTTCCTTCTGAATCAGCATTCATCACGCACCTTCTCAGCGCCGTGAACTGATATACTCGTTCACTACACTGTAGGTTTCACAGCAATAGACGCGTTATTTAAATTAATATAATTCTGCAGATATAATGCAGTTTTAAAACATCGAGTAATGATTAATGCTCTCAAGGATTATGTTCATATACGTGATTCAGTTTTCTATATCATGTTTGAAATATCACCTTTTTTAGTATTTAAAAAAAATTACAGAGAAAACAACATTACAATTTTACCTTTTTGCTCAGCGGTCAGTGGGATACAAAGCATCTGTATTGATTCGGCTGTTTGTATCAGCAACGTTCAGCAATTAAATTTATTGGTTTAATATAATCTGCATGAGACGGAAATTATTGGATTGTTATTTAACGATTTATTTATAGGTGATTATTAGTCTCAAAAAGGGAACCTGTAAATTTCTTATTTATGTTCTTATTTATTGTTATATAGCCTAGAGACAGCATTTCTTATATGAGTAGGGAAGAACATTTTATAGATGAACGCACTAGTTTGAAATATGTAAACACTTTTACAAAGTGTTTTCTATGTATACGTGAATAGCAGTTAATTGGTTTTATGAAAATCCAATGTAAAAATATTTTAGTTTTCAAATTACTTTAATAATTAAAGTTAACATTTTCTAACGATACAATAAAGAAAAATAATTTCATGTATAATAAATCCGAAACATTTTTATTTGTTCAAAATTCTTTATTATGGATTTTTTATAATTTTCCTATGTTTACATAATAATTTTAAATAAATTTGTTTTCTGTATATACATTGAGTTTGTTATTGCTGAATATAACAATTTATTATGCATTAAAATTTTGGCGTGCATGAATATACCATTTGTTATATATGTCAATTTTACTTAATACAATGGTTTTATATAGTTGAAAATTTGTTCTTTCAACAGATTTGAGTCACATTTCTTCAAAAGAAAATTATTATTGTATTTTATTATTTTGGAAAAAATTTCTGATTAAAAAAAGTAAATGAAAAATAAATAAATATACAATAAATTCTTTTGGATAAAAATTTCGATGTTTACTAATAAATAAAAATTAGTCTTAAATAAGTTCAGTTGTTTTATATTACATTGTTTTCTTTTCTTTAACTGTTTCGTAATTAAAAGAGAAACTATTCGTATACGATAATGTATTCCAATATTTTATTTTGCTTTTAGAACAAAAACTGTGGTTATGTTGTGACCATTTCTAATAAAAATCTCTCCTGAGTCCACTTAAAAACAAGCTAAAATTTCATTAATTTTGAAAATGTTTATTTTCAGTTAAGTAACGTTCAAGTAATAACCTACTGTAGACAATAATGTATTTAAAATTTTTAATTATGTCCTGCTAAGAAATGTATCATTTTATAAAGATACAAGAAAGTTTCTTCCAAAGTTACAGATTCTATTGTCTTTTGTTCAAAGCAAAAATTGTTGATTATGCACTGTCAATTTTTTATATACTGTCAGGTAAATGGGCAGGCAGGCACAACAAACTTATAAATATTTTTCTAGTGTAATTAATAATGTACTTACCATTATAATGAAAAAAAAAGATTATCAATGCGATACATTAAAGCGTGTTAACACTTTACTGAAAACAAATGTCACATTAACAGAAATGTAGCCGTTGAAATGTGAGCGTAACAGCCGACAGCAAAAAGTTTCTATTTTCGCTTCATTTAGAGGGTTTGAGTTCTTCAACATGAAAAATTGAATACGATTAAGTAAAGTAACTGAATTCTCATATGTATGTTTTTCTGAGCCAAGAAATACATGAGGATGAGCTTTTGCGTTTTTTTCTTCTTCTAATAATCCTTCCGTCATACGGATTTACGGCACATGTTTATTCTGAGATTAGGTAGGGTTATTATTTTCGAACAGAGTGGCGTTGTGCAACTTCTAGTAAGGCATCGGAAACGATTCCCAGGACCTTTAAGTCATGACCTAGGGGGCCCATAAAGTAAATTTGTGTTTACAAGAAAAACAATTTACGAGTGAGGTGTTTTGGTTGTGAAAACGAAGAAGAAAAATTATTATTTCTTGTTACATAAATAAGTTAAAAAATTTTTTTGTTTACGTGCTTTTGTTCTCATAATAAAATGTAGAAAAAAATAATCACATGGTATTGTTCAAATCGAACCGAAAAAGAAGCACATTAATTAAAATACATTTGCATGAAAATTGCATTAATGTAAAAACCATTTTAAGAAGTTAAATTTAGACTACTTGAGTTGCTGCTTAGGTTAGGTATAAAATTAATTTAAAAATATATTAGTGTGTTGTGTGTTTTAATGTTATTGTTATTATAGAATTTCACTAATCATAATCTGGTCGCGTGAACAAAAGAGTGAATTTAAAAAAATGTAATATAACATCGCTATCACTTTATAGAGATACATAACACTGTGAATTTTTGTACAGAAAATTCTAGTTAGTACATTTTTGTAAAGGTCTCAGTTTTACGATTTCATCAAACGTAATTACAAAGCAATCTAACGTTGAAAAATAATGTGATACAACCATTGTTATACACATTATGAATTGGAATACGAAGCTTGTTGCTGTCTGTTATAATACAATTCACCAAAAACTTTCCAACGTGTATAGTTTATAAGTCCACTAGACAAAGTTTTGCTCTTACACTCTTTTGCTCTTACAAATATACATTTTGTGGAGTTATCCTTTATATATGAGCGAAACAAATGATGCATTTTGGCTAATAATTTGTTTAAACCTTTTATATTTTTGTTTGAGCGGAACGTAATTTCAGAATATTGTAGGTGCATTGCAAGAAAAAAAAATAACGTGGGCTAACTGCCTTCTCTTAGGCTAGCCTTAAGCAGATTCTATCAATTGTTTCAAATTGGGTGCAGAGCCCAAGGAGGTCTCGCGCTAGAATGTAATCTAATCTCGGCATGTTAAGTAAACATCAATATATTGTAATATAGCATATGTATAACGTTACATTTCATGTTTTACACAGAATAGCAGTGATTATTGTAATAAAATTGCACAACGAAAGCTTTTGCGACTTTAGGACACAACTAGTGTTTAAATTATTATCTAAAGTGAATAACTTTTTTGAGCTAATAGGAATTATTCTAAACACAAAGGTACACAACAAAATAGAAATTTTCTTGATGTTGTTGACTTGCGAAGAAGGTTTGATTCATTAATGCAAAATTGTCTGCAAAAAATTAAGAATAAAGAAATAAACGGTTTTATTTAAAAAAAAATTCAAACTGAATTTATCAATATGTCGGAGCAAGCTCATCTACTATAAATCGTTTTGCGAATTAAGGCTTTTTGCAGTAATCCTTGATTTTACATCAAACAGGAGGCATCATGAGCAAATCTCGATAGTATTTAGATATGTAGCTGATGCTGTATAATCAAATGTTATAGATATTTCATCAAGTTTTTAAAGTTAGGAAATAGAGTAGATGGAAATTTGTAGAACATGATGAATCTACATGAATGTGAAACATAAGGTCTAGATGTTGAAAATATCCGTAGAAAAGGATACCATAACACTGACAATATAAATGAATACACCCCAGGTGTGCATCAACTTTTTCAGAACAATTCGTGAACTTTATTTACATCACATGAGCATGTCAGAACTACATCTAGGTTTGAGAAACATGATCAGGACATGTCATTATGCAATGACTTTTTTTGGAACTCTGAAATTATTTAAACCTTTTTTGCATCTACTAAAATATTAACAGATAAGAAAATATACGATAGATATGCCTGTAAAACTCTCTCTGAAACACGAAGGGAATGTTGATTGGAGAGTGTAAAATCTGTATGGTAAGTCTGAATTTTGTAATGCATAGATAAGATGCAAAAAACACTGATGATGCTCAAGAAAAATATGATGCTGAATCATTAGTCCGTTAAATGATAAATTAGCCTTGTTTTTACTTATCTCAAAGAGCTCCTTTCTCTCTAAGTTTGTCGACAGACAACACCCAATTTATTCTGCTAGGTGAACATTATTAAAAGTTGTATGCAACATTGGTATTTTAAAAAGGAAATCGCTAAATTAAATCTTATTAGATAAAGGGATCATGGGGATTTACCTGTATCCTAGGCCTTGAAAGGAGAAGAGTTATTTCAGGTTCTCTGCTGGAAAATAGGGCTACAGCTTGCTCTCGATTATGGACGTCGATTCCATTCACCTGCAATAAAATTTATCCAAAATATTCAAGTTTGTTATTTCTCGCCTTATTAATCAACTTTTATTATCGTAAAACTCAATCAAAATCAGGTAAAACACAATTTTATCTGGAGTTAAAAAATATATTATTAATAAATACTTTAATTTAAATATCTGTAGCTACAAAGATACAAGCTTTTCATTTTCAAAGGAAAATATATAAATATGTTGTATGCTTTATGAAAGGTGTGGCATAGTTTACTCGTCAACAAATAGACATTAGTAAATAATATTATTTAAAAAAAATCCAACACAAATAAAAACAAGAACGAAAAATCATGCGTCAAGCATAGATTATGTAACACTTTCCAACGCTTCCAAAATAATTTTACAAATCATACCGTTTAATAAGCTGAAAGATAACATCTAAGTAAACAATTTGGAAAACGCATAACATATTTAAAAACATAATTTCAGGAATTTCCAACGTATACAATATTCGGAAAAATATCCGAATACTTTTATTCAGCCCTGTATATGATCTATAGATTTGTATATATACTACATAGGATGCTAAATTTTAGTTCAGTTAAGAAACGCGTAGCACAGTTTAAAATTCTCCTTCTGGAGTTTCTGTCAATAAACGGAAATGTGTTCGCGAACTTTTGTATTTCCCTGTATACGATCTACAGAATTTATACACACCACGTAATAAACAAAAAGTGAGTTAAATTTAAAATCGCGTTCAGTAACTTAAAACGCACTTCCAGGAATTATTGTTAACAGACAGTAGAGAATTCTTTTGTGTGTCACTGTAAATGAACGATGACTGCTATACTCACACTATTCTGTAGTAAGCCTCTTGTAATTCACCTTAGTGATATATATAAATTTCAATGCGTTTAAAATAGTGAAACATTATTTAAATAAACCGCAGACGATTTTTCTCCATAGACGTAATGTAACGGAATTCTTTTGACTGTCCCTGTAAATTAACTATAAGTGCTATCCACACCCTATTCCATATAAAGCTTCTTGTAATGCACCTTAGAGATATATATCAATTACAATGTGTTTGCAATTGTGAAACATCATTAAAATAAACCGAAAATGATTTTTCCCCATAGACCGTAATGTAACGGAATTCTTTTGAGTGTCTCTGTAAAAAAACTATAAGTGCTACACACTTCAGTTGAAATAGGGAACGTGCTATAGATAACGACATTAACATATAAAAATTGCAAGGCAATCCGAGCATATTTACGGGAGTTAGAGCACGGCCAGACGGCCAGACAAACCGAAGTCATAAACAGTTTTCAACTAGGTTGGAAAGTGTTAAAAACTCAAAAGTATTGTTACCTAAGCACTTTCCAAACCCCCCTTAAAAAAAATCATTAACAGCTCATACAGAAAAATCAGACTTGTAAAAATACTGATACTTGTTTGTAGTTAATATTTAAAGTAAACCAGTATGCAACTTAAAAAATCACGGGCGCACTAAAACAATTTAAATTATTTGAAACTGTATCTTGCCACACTGCAAAAAAAAAAAAAAAAAAAAAAAGGAAAAGAAACTGGACCATGTGTGTGTTAACTAATTGGCTGCTAATTGCCCCGAGACGTTTTCCTGTATAATTCTGACTTTCTATTCGGAAATATTGCTGATCAAAGTTGACGACAATATGTTAATCGATATTTCTAGAAGTTTCTGATATTTTCAAATAAAGTTCCTTGCAAATGTTTGAGCAACTATCTGTGCATTATTTCCCAGGAACGTTCCTGGATATATTTTACAGTGAGTATAAATCTCTATTAATGTTCGTAAAATTTATGTGTAACTCTGGAATTTAACTTTAGCACTAATTTGTTCATGTGACTTGTAAAATTCAAATAATTTTTTTTACCAGTACCTTATAGTGGGATGTCATTGTATCATTGTTATCATTGCTATCTAAAAGTTAGATGACTTTTAATATCGTTTATCTAAACCTGGGGATAAAAATATATTTAAATTTTATAACTAGACTCGTAGACTCAAAATTGCGTGATGAAATTTGAATAAAAATATAGTAATATCGAAAATAATTCATTTTATCTGATGTAACATACAATGAAACGAGCAATTCAAGAATAAGGCGTGTTTGTGTTTTTATTAATAAACTCGAATTTTCTTACGGCTGGATGTTTTTACGGGTGGATAACTTTCGTTCAAAGAAAACCCAGAAAAACTTACAACTTCCAAATTTCGGCGCTACTTATATCTGTGCTCTGTGCCCAGCATTTTCAATAACTGGCTCATTAAGAGCCGTTCGAAGAATAAGGAATGCCCAAACTTTTTAGTTACATACTATGTAATTGGTGACATAGGATACCTTAACTTTTGAGTAACACATATAATTGATGAATTACTTTTAATAAAATATTTCCAAATATGTATACACAGCAGAGTGTCGATTATTCGATGTTAAACGGAAACGGAAGAAATCGGGTAGTTGATAATTCCGGGTAATGGGAAATAAAATTGTAAGGGAATAAAACAAATTGAATAAATATAATAATAGAACTATGAAATATTTTATTTGCTGAATTCGAAAGTGGAAGAAAAATCTTAAATTAAATAAAATGACACTATTATACGCAAAATTACATGGAAAACGCTTCTTAATGATAAACCTTAATGTTTCTAGAGAATGAAATTGTCAACATAAAGAAAAAAAATGAGTTGTGAAAATGAGTCTTCTTGCTTATATATATATATATATATAGTCTTAAAAGAAAGGGGGAAAAAAACCTTCATCACCCATTTTTTCACTCTTACGCTCTCTGCCACTGTAGCGCGTATCCGCAGTTCCTAGCAAATAAAAAAAAATACAAATAATGTCGAATCATGACGGATAATAATGAAATACAGGTAATCGAAAGTTTATTATACTTTTTTTATGCAGGATACCAAAGATAATTTTTGACACCGGGGACAAGCGGCTTCTCCTCAATTGGTGCAGGCGAGCACGTGAGCCCTACAAAATATGAAGAAAAAAAATATAAAAATAATAATCTTAAACGTATTTCCAGATTTTTGTCATATCCTTGGGCGTGCTTCATTCCCCCGAGCTTTCTTTTAAATTATTGTAAAATGTTACTGTAATAATGTACATTCAGGGAATACCCGGTCATTCTTGGATCCCACGTGCGCTTCCCAACAACAAGTTTATACGGACGGAAGCGGTGATAGGAGTGTGAGAGGAAAGGCACCACTTAAATTTGTCCATTCGCACAACCTTCAGTGCGTGGTAGCTTGCATTAAAGATTGTTTGTTTCTCTCTTCTTCCTATAAATTCTCTTTCGGTTTCATGAGTGCTGGCAAAGGAAGGCCTCTCTCTGGATTTTGAAATTTAATTAACTAATTTTTCTTTTCTCTGCTGATTTTAAAAGAAAAAAAAAGTAAAATTTATTCCTAAAATATATCTGAATACTAAGAAAAAAAAATCAGAATTTTCCTTTGACCCATCCCCTCCCCGCGCACACATAGCCAATATTTAGTTTTGCTTTCCTTTTGCATCACGTGTTTAAAAGTTATCTTGAACGGGTGTTGAGGAGGACTCTTTCCCCTGACGAAAAATGTTTCAATTCTCCGTTTTGAAAATAGCCGGTTGAAACTTACTTTTCTGTTTTTTAATTACTAATGTCTTATTTCTTACATTTCTGTATTGCTTTTACATTGATATGTTTAAAAATTGTCTTACTGGAGGTTTTGATAAAAAGTTCTTAGTTCAGTTTATTTCGAGTTTATATTCTTCATTAAAAAAAAAAAAAAAAAAAAAAAAAAAAAAAAAAAAAAAAACGCGGCCTATGTTGTAGATTTCAGGCACTTCTGTTCGAAAATCTTGCCCCTCTCTGGATTTCATTCTACCGGCACCTCTGCTTGGTTTGCTGTATTCGGGTATTTATGTATTTGAATGGGTGGTTGGGAAAAGGATAACATTCCAGCTGATATAAATGTTGAGGAAACACACAAAAAAACAAAATATGTAAAAAAGCTATTAATTTTAGAGAAATGTTCACCATTTTTCGATTGTAGGTCTAGTTGATGAATGTTCATCCTATACATTTTAAAGAAAAATACTGATTAATTTATTAGTTATTATTAATTAAACTATCTCATTTCATTTTTCAGGTTTTTGAAATATTATCCATTTTTTACTCACCCGTTCATTTTATTTTTTGTTTGTTTCATTATACAAGTTTCCTTTGTAGGAAGTAAAATGTTACAGCTTTTGTGCCTGCGAATATTTGTTATTAATTTACTTTACATTGTTTTCTTTAAACTTGTAAGCTTCTTAACCTTTGCTCCTATTGGGAATATCTAGAAAATCCCTTCAGACTCTAAAAGCCAATTTTTTCACCAAATGTCGCCAAAATTTGGAAAAATGCGAAAAATTGGCACATTTCTTCATTTGGCGCCAAGCTTGCGTTTTGGCATTGCTAATCTTAAAAGTCAATTATCCCGCCAAATCTCGCTAATGTCGCCAAATTTGGTGATATTTGGCAAATTGTTGCCAACTTTGCGACTTCGTTTACTGCCAACTGTTCAAGAACTTAATAACTGTTTCAACCTTCATGCATTCACATTGAAATGCATTGACCGGTAGGTACTCCAAAATGACCTACTAATCGAATTTTCTCGAACATGTGACCTAGCCCATTGGCCTTCTCGTACTTCGTAGGATACAAAATTTTGTCAAAATCGTTAGAACCGTTTTTTAGATAAAATTAGCTTGACCCATAATGACCCCAAAATGACCCACTAATCGAATTCTCTCGACCACGTGACCTAGCCCAAATGTTTTCTCGTAGGATACAAAATTTAGTCAAAATCGTTTCAGCCGTTTTTCACATAAAATTAGCTTGACCCTGACTCGTAGTGACTCAAATTGACACACCAATCGAATTTTCTCGAATATGTTACCTAGTGCAATGGTCTTTTCGTGTCCTAAAATGGCAGGATACAAAATTTAGTCAAAATCTTTTCAGCTGTTTTTTAGATATATTTAACTTGACCTTGACCCATAGTGACCCAAAATGACCCACTAATCGAATTTTCTCGAACATGTAACTTAACCCACTGATCTTCTGGTACCCCAAAACGGTAGGATACAAAATTTCGTCAAAATCATTATAGCCGTTTTTAAGATCAAATTTGCATACACAGAGACATAGACACAAGATTTGCTCGTATTATAATATATGATAAGGTATGGAGAATTTTACGTTTAACAGTATGCTTCACAAAGCATCCAGTGACATTAAACAGACCTTGTTTTTTTTTTACCGATTTTTCAACACTTAGAAATCTTATTCAAAATTAAGCTAATGTTACAATGGAGAATTGCGTTTTTAAATTGCTATGTATCAGTATTTTATAAAATTTTGAGTTTATAGGATATTATATAGGTGTAAGTGTAATTTTATTAACCTTAAGATAAAATTCAAAAGAATTTTTGTATTTATTGAGTGAAAAAAATAAATAAAAAAAGAGCATTTAAAAATCCGCAGCGAAACAGTCAAAGTTATTCATGTTGCAAAAGTAATGTAACAAAGTTGTTCTCGGATTCATTATTTTTACGTGATATGCTTGAATTTCAAGTTTATTTTCTGGCAGATACATATGGAAATATAAAACTATACGCATTCCGTAGTGACTTTTCTTGAAATCTTCAAATGCTTTCAATTAGAAACCGATTGAAAGATGTTTCCTAAAATACAGTCCATCATCAAACACTAAAAACGTTCGCTAATAAAAAAAAATTTAGCATAACATTTTAAACACTAAAGATTGTTAATTGCTTAAATGTTCAACACCACGAAAATATGAGATAAAATAAACTGCTATGCATTTCCCAAAGCAAAAATGATGAGCTAAAGATATTCTAAGGAATCAACAATTATGCATAGAAATGGTATAAATGGTTATTTCTGCGGGATTTGGTTAGCGAAATTATGAAGTGTACTATGTTAGGAAAAATGTACAGATATATCATATTTACTTTATTCAATACACCGAATTTCAAATAAACTGTAGATATTGTGCAAACACATGATGCAAAATACTGGATTAAATTTTAAGATTACCTAAGGAATTAAAAAGTACTAGTGCTCTTGGTGACATTAGTGTATTTCAGATTTATTATTAGGGCATATATATATACGTATATATATATATAATTCTAAACAGCTTGTGTATAATACTGTGCAAACACATGATGCATAATACTGGATTAAATTTTAAGATTACCTAAGGAATTAAAAAGTACTAGTGCTCTTGGTGACACTAGTGTATTTCAGATTTATTATTAGGGCATATATATATATGTATATATATGTATATATATATATAATTCTAAAATATATTCCAGCCTTGAATGTATAAAGCCTGGTTTGAATATATTATAAAATGTATCTGGAGATACGGTTAAAATATTTTTTTTTCTAAACTTATGTTTTGAAATATTCAGAAAGGGAACACGCTGTATATTCTACAATTGCAGATGTTTTACAAAGCAACAGTCGATTTAAATTTTTCTTATCAGGCATTTATTACAAAAAGCTAATTTTTTCATTACATGAGACAGAGATAATTAATTCTTGACCAGTTAAACGCATAAGTTCTTGATTAGAGGATGTTGCGGACAGAAAGCTAATTGATTTTGTTTGTAATGTTAACGGTTATCTTCTGCACAGGACGCCTGGTAGTCTACTGATAAACACTAGATGTTTCTGATCTGTAAACCAAATGAACAGGAATAAACTTGAAACGTTTCATGTATCTCTGAAGTTAAAGGAAGCACATCTAAAAGCATTTAGGATTATTAGATTTTCCAGTATAAATATGTGCATGTACTTTTTCTGGAAGGTCCATGGAGTTTCAGGAAAATGTTGAGAAGAGAATATATATAGTAAAAGTACTTACTAATGTAATATTTCAAAATAAGGGTCGAATAATATTTACCATTTAAATAATTTTCAAGATTTTTTTTAATACAATTCTCCTTAATTTGAATAAAATTGAATCGTGATTGTTCAAATTCTCAAAATTGCTTTAAAATAGCAATCTGTGTTTACTTTTTATTTTCTCTTCCTCATAATTATTTTCCCGATGTGATATTAGATTTTTTTTTAACTGGTTATATTAATTTTATTTATTTAACACGTCCTTACTTTTGTTTTACTTTTTACTATAATCTTTGTTACTTAATATTGTAATAATGGAACTAGATCCAAGTAAAAAAAAAAAAAAAAAAATCACATGAAAAGATAGAAATTATAAAAGTCTAAAATTCGGATACTATCATTAACATTGAAAATAGATTTTATTAATCTAGGTTTAATTAATCAAAGTTCAGACAATTCTGAAAAAATATATTATTCGCAGTACGCCAAAGGAATCAAAGAACAAAGTTTTTTGAGTGAAGATAATAAGATTTGTTTCAAAAGATAATGAGATTGTGTTCAAAATGCTTTTTAGCTTCATTGAGATAGATAAATTACATTATCGCTCATTTGCATAGATGAGAAATTTGAAGCAAGAATATACCTTTACTACGACAAACTGTAAAAAGGAAATTACTCCTTACTCACCCGACAAATAAGAATCTGGTTGTTTAAACTACCTGAAAACTGAGAAATACACCTGAGTGCTTCCGATAGTTGAGCAATCAAATATATATTCGAGTTTTATTAATCTATACCTTTCAATTTCATTATATTTTTTTCTTACATTAATATGAAAAGGAAATCTTACGCGTATCTGTTTTTTATTAACAACCTATGCAATACTTAACCATGTATGTACTTTTTGATTACTAAATTTGTACATATAAATAAAACACAATATATTTTCGTATAATTACTTTGAAATTTTGGGAGAAACACTGACAATTTTCAAAAGAAAACATATAATTATCGCTATATTAAAAAAGTAAAAAAAAAATCTTTATTTTGAAATTCGGTTTTGAGAAAAATAAAAAACTGAAAATGAATCTGTTTCAAATAGTTGCCGAGATAAATATCAAAACGGAAATTCTTCAAAAAGTCCACAGCTCATTTTATTAAACTTTCACAGTACTTATCTATTTTAATTTCTGGGAGAACCATTAAGATGTAAAGAACCTTTTCAAATCGCGAAAAAGAAAGGAAACTCTTCTAATATCGGCATAATAATAAAAATATTAATAAAAATATCACCAAATTAATTTTTTTAAGAGCTTGATCGTCCTCATTGAAAGCACGAAGTTAGATTGTATCTATGCCTGATGAAGAGATTTTTCCCACTCGAGTACTTTTTGTAAATCTGTGTTAAGAGGGTCTGTAAGTGCGATTCGAGGACCTAAAAAATAGCTTCGGTATGCATTTCGTATTCTAGATTATTGTTTTGGTAAATGAAGAAGCAAGAAAATTGTATTTAAATATGTGATTTCTAACATAGATATGTATGAGTTTGTCATTTTTAAGTAACCCAAGAAAATATTTTGACTGAAAAAAGATTTGATTCCGTTTAGAATTTAATGAAAGAAAACAAATGGATGTTAAAATAATTCTTATATTGCCTTAAAGTAGTTTCGTTTCTTTGGGAAAGCATAGTTAATTTCAGAAGTTTGAAGAGAAAATTTAGTTTTTCTCACAGAAAAAAAAAAAAAAAAAAAAAAAACTTTATTTATACTTTGTTCCATGTAGCATTTATGTATCACTGGAACTTTTTTCCCAATTTCATTGCTTTGATTATGGCTCATCATTCATAAAAACGTCTAAGAACACCGTGGATTGAAAAAAAAAGTTTCAATTTAGATTTTATTATATTGTCATTTAGCATTGATGGGACATTTCTCCCGTTTCTTTACTTTGAATACGTGAATATCCTTCTGTCCACATTATCCCTTTAAAACACTACTCAGAATGTTTCGGAAGTTTTTTATAATTTCGAACGAAAATAAATGTAGTTTATTTATTTATTTATCAATATTCGAAAATGTGGTTGAAAAGTGTTTGTGATTTCGATTTATTTATCTTTTTGTCTATGTATTAATTTTCGTAAAAATGCTTGCATCGCAAGGGAATTTCAATATGCGAAAAGTTAAATTACAGCCTGACAGATTTTGAATTAGGTTTTAACTAAAATTAACAAATTTTTAAGATTCGCAGTACAAGTAACTGGAACGCATTAACGCCTTAAAGCAGCAGAAGAAAAAAAAACCCTATTGTGATTGGAAGAGATTTTTCTGTTATTTGAAGAATTTCAAGTCTTTTAACTGTAGAATTTCAGGAAATTTTAATCTTCGGTTCGCGATTTATTCATATTTTGAGAAAAACGAGACATACATAAAAATTATATTTCTAATACGAAAAAGTAACACGAAATACAGTTAACGGAACACCCTTGAGATTTGATGAAAATGTAACTTTAGGTAAGAGAATTTCGGGTAATTTTTACGTTAGATTGGTGAATTTTCTGCATTTTGGGTATAAATGCGCAAATGTAAGCGGAAAATTTTGTATTTTAACGAAAAAAGAAAACAACGGAAAAAACCCTCCAATTCACGAAACTTTTGAGAGTGCAGGTTCACCACTTGACCGACACATATGCTATGTACGTTCATGGTCTAATAAACGGAATTGGGCACCATCAGTCATGATCTTTAATGGATTGTAGCGTTCTGGAGTTTAGTTTAGTACTTAATACTAATTATATATAAACACATGATTACCTTTTACTTTTTATCGATAAAAGCATGGTAATTTCCTTAAAAGTCACTAAACACTTTTCGTTCAAGAATGCATTAAAGTTTCAAACGTTTTTGAAAAAAAAATGAAATTATTTAAAACAATATTAAGAAACGTTTCAGTTCACTAACCTAATTATCATCATTTTATTAAAAAGGCTTAATTATATAAATGGTTATACAAAATTAACTTACGTGAATAATCTAGACATTTGAACATTTCACTATTGTACCTTCTAGCTGACACTAGCACGAAATCACGACCGCTTGCAAATAAGTTATGCAGTTGAAAATTTACGAAACAAATGAAAATCAACTAAACACACATTTTTTACTTAAGAAGAAGTGCTTCGGATTTGGAATGTTATGGCTCTAAACGATTCTTTCTGATTGTGAAGAAAAGTCTTACTTTCATACGGCGGCTGATATTTATTTTTCTTCTATATATACAGGGTGTTTCACTACCAGACCGGCAAACCGTGACCTTCGATACTCGACTGACCTTCGTGTCGCGTATCCTGCCGGCAGCTACAGATATTTAAGCGGCGAGGCAGGATACGCGACACACCAGGAACCTTCCAGAACGTAAGTGAATCCGTGCGACACCGCTGTCAAGCCTGCCGACGACTTCTGGTAGTAATTTCGAACACCATCTGTAGTACAACCTTTCAATAAAATGTTTTCTGTCCCATTAATGTGTTGCTGTTTCTGTTCTTTTTCTCTGCTTCTTTGAACCATAGCTCGCAACTACGGCATTTTCAACCCTGCATTCCTATGTGATTCCGAGTCGTCTCTGTGCCCTCTACATCTGCTGAAAGTTTGTCGGTCTGGTAGTGAAAAACCCTGTATATTTTTGCAAGGAAGATATTAATGCATATGACAAATATAAAAGTGAATAAAAACAGTATAAAATACGCTTAGTTTTAAATTACAAAAGATACACAGATAAGAGGGGGAAGGTTTGTTATTTGGCATCGGCCAGTTTTAGTCATATTGCCATAAAGAGGAGTTCCTTCAGTGAATAATAAATTTTCGAAGATAAATAATTCCGTATAAGGTTCTTCAAGGAATGACAACAATTTTTTTATCTCTTTAGCATGACCCTTGTAATTAGTTTTAAATAAAACTTATTTTGTTTTACTTGTGTTTTATTTTCCCATTTAAGTTTGTCTTTGAGGAAAATATTAAGTAATAAAAAAATATATATATAAAAATACAGGTCATTTATAGGATATTGTAAATTGAACCCGTCTTTTATCAGACTCGAAAAGCTTTAAAGGGGTTTTCCAGTTTTACGGTACATTTAACTGTAAGATTTATAAAAAAATCTTTTTTCATGTATCATAGTTTTCTTCGGAATTCGATTTAAACCTACTCTTTAGAAATTATTTTTTAGTCTTAATTGGTATATTCCAAGATCCATTCTAATATCAATGAATAAAAACGTTATTTATGACACAGAAAATATTCACCATTTATTAAAAAAATATTTTAATATTGTTGCGCGCAACATTACAGCCACAAAAACTGATTATTAATTTCAGTTTCAAGTTTTTATTAATGTAAATGCATTAGATATAAACCTAGACCTAAAGGTTTTAGATTACATGAAAAATATTTTAATGGAGAAGAATATATAATTCAATTATTGAAAATATCACATTCAAAAATACATTCTAATCCAACAAATAAAATTTACATCACATATTTTACAAAACATTAGGTCTAGGTTTATTTCTAACTTATTTATATTAATGAAAACTCAACACTGAAACTAAAATTTACTGTATTGTTGCGCGCAACAATTTTATTAAAATTTTTAATAAATGGTGAATATATATCGTGTCATAAAGTTTTTATTCATTGTTATTGGATGAGAATATAATCATGGAATATAATAATAAGGCTGTAAAGAATAATTTCTAGAGATTAGGTTTAAATAGAGAAAATCTGAAGAAAACTATGATAGATGAAGTAAAGGTAATCTTGAAATTAAAGTTACTGTAAAACTGATGAACATTCTTAACCCTTCAGTTACGATTACTAATTTTCTAACAAATTTAATTATTAAGAATATTTATTTTGTTGAATTCCATCTCTTAAATTTGATCCATTAGTTATGAAACAATCTGGATATGTTTTGTAATGTGTTGTAGTATAAAATATGTATTGTTATAAAACCGTATTTTATTGGCAAGGCGTTTAAAGAAAATAAAAACTTCGAGATATTTGGATTGAACTTTAAACTTGGCAAATATTTTACCGCCTTCGCCTGCTTATATTTCATGTAAGATGAAATCTATAATAAAATATTTTTTTCAGCATTATAATTCCAAATGTCTAAAATTTTGTTCCAAAATATAATGAGGAATAGAATTTTCTAAGTGTTTGAGAGTAGCATATTAATTAGGTAAAATTACTTTTGCCTAGATTTGCAATGTGGACGAATGTCTTCACTTTTTAAGCAAAAATAAACCTAATTCGAGTTTTACAGAAAGTCATACTCGGCCTATTTTTTTTTTTTTTTAAATTACAGAGAAACAATGTAATTTTGAACTATTCATGTTTTAATTTTTTAATTTATTTTTTATTTTTTAAAGACTACCATGTCATTCTATGGGCTGCATCAGCAGCTGTTACAAATACGAATTGTGAAAATTTTTTATTAGCATCTGATCTGTTATAGCAATACGTGTAAATTAATTTTTTGTTCTAATAATCGACAATCTTCTGATTTGCCAAAAATGTCTTAATCACACATAAAACTGAACTGTTACTGTAATGTTTCAGAATCAGCCGTGCTGATTTAACTGATCAATTATTTTGCTTTATCGGTGTTATAGAGCAAGTTAGTATTTTATATATTATTAATATTTATAATATTAAAAAATAATTAAAAACAATTTTTTTTGTCATATTTAATTTTAAATAAATCTTATTTTAAATGTAAAATTACACTGAAAAAATAGTTTAAAATTTTGCTTCTATTAATTAATGATAGTAAGTTTCGTGTTAGCTGAACTATTATGAAAATTATTTATATGACACAGCTGACTCTTTTTTATTCGAACACATATAAATTTGAATTATCCGAATTGCAAATTAATAAAAATGTGCATTTTAAAAGATATGAAAAACAAGTTACTACGAATAATTAAACGCTATGAATAATTAACCATATTTTAGATGATACAATAAAGAAGAAAAAAACAATACTGAATCATTATACCGAAAATTTGCAACATTAATTCTTATTCTCATTTATTCGCACTTATGAAATACAATTACTTTAGTTGGTACTGCAGGGTACTCCAGTGTCATCTAGAGCTTAAAATAATACAGTAAAACGCATTTAATACTTTTCTCTTTAATACGTCGTTATCGATTGTAAGTCGATTTTTCATTGTCGTAAAGAGTTTCAATATTTGACAAAGTTAAAACGGTTTTTTATTAATCCGGATTTTTTACAATTTACAATTGGCACAGCTTGTCCCCAATGGGACCTTGTGCCATTAAACTCTATACTCTATACAACCAACCAACCGGATTTTTAATTATCTGTCTTTTATACATCGCTGTGAAAAATGCATACTGTTACCTGAGAAAAGTTATTGTTTTGTTGTTGTTGTTGTTCTAACAAACACCACCGACGCAATTAAAGTAACACGGATCTTACGTTTTGCAGGTACCGATTCTTTACTTATATATAAAATAGGGTAAACAAACAACAGTATAACACAATTTTACCACAGCTGACCTGTTTATTCTGAACCAATCTCGCTGCCTAAAGATAAATGAAACGGTTGATTTTTTTTTTGTATGAATGATCTGTATGCATTTTTTTTTCTTTGGTGATAAATACGTGAATTTTGGTACAAATTTACACGCGTTAATAGTATCTTCTCGGTATAAATTAATAGAAATCGCATGGAAAATAGTCATAAATTTTTCTCGCTTTCAAATATTAATAAAGCTTAACGTATGGACACTCTTCGAAACTTTTTGTCAGTAAACATTTGGACCAAGAAGAAAAACCATCCAACATTTAGGTATTTACAAAATAAATTCTCAACTGCTATCACTCCATGTATTTTTTTTTATTTATTTTGTACACTCCTTCTTTACTACGTCTTTTCCCCATCGTTCCCTTACTTAAGGTTATGTAACTGGTAACCGAAAACTAATGAAACTGCATTATTCTGTTTTTTATTGCTACAGCTCAATTTTTTTAGGATTACGTAATACTCATACAGTAAATTATAGATACCAATATTTCGGTATTCTACCGGAGTTTGACTACAAGGAAAGAGCCAAGCTTGGTAATCACAGATTTTGATTATTTTTATATATGTTGTAGGATAGAAGCCCCTTAGTCTCAGGTTCAGCGGATTTTATACAACGTTTCTTAGTTCTTGAGATACATGGGGTCGAATATTATAACACAACTTAAATACTTTCTTTGTAACGTAGTTACTACGTTGGTCGTAGCTCAGTTGTTATGGCGTCATCGCGTTATTCCGCGGGCACAGGTTCGAGACCGGAACGTATTACGTTTGTTTTTCTCATTTTTTGTTTTATAAATATACTTGTAATTATAATTTAATAATCAAAGTAAAAAATTATAATATTGTACATTAATTATAATGCTAACCTATTTATTTTATTATTTGTAATTAAATCGTTATATAAGAACAATTGTGTCAATTCGTGATTTTAAAGAAACATTATTTATATATTGCCTTAACAAAGGAAGTCAATGCGATGATAATACTACTTTATAGCATAATTATATTAAAAATTAGCAAAAGAATTAAATTACAAGATTTTTTTTTTCTTTTTTTTTTTTTTTGCATATTAAAGATTGTAACTTATATGATGTTATTAATAAAATAAGGTATGCTTTCGTAACGATTTTGGAAGTTTTTCTAGTCAATAATAGATTCAATTTTTTAAAATCTCTTTAAATGATGATAAATTTTTAATAAGGGTTTAAAAATTAAAAATGCTAAATTAAAATTTAAATATGTTAACATTATAAATTAATGTACGATATTAAAATTTTAATTGTGAGATTATTAAATTAAAATTACAAGTATTTTAAAACAAAACAGGTAATTTAAAACAAAAAATGAGAAAAACGAGCGTGGGACGTTTCGGTCTCGAACCCGGGGCCGCGAATCAACAAGCAGACGCCATAACAACTCAGCTACCACCAACGCAATAATGCCGTTACAAAGTAAATATTTAAGTTGTGTATATTATACCCCCTATTTCTCGAGAACAAAGGAGTGTTGTATAAAATTCGTTGAACCTGAGACTAATAAGAGGCTTTTACCCTACAACATATATAAAAATTATCAAAATCTGTGATTACCAATCTTGACACTCTCCTTGTTAGTTTAAACACGTTTCGACTAGAAATTTTATTTAACCAGAAATTTGAAAATAAAATCTAATAAGTACTGCATAGAAAATGATACATTTTCTAATATTTTGGTTCAAAACATGCCTTGCTTAGATCATACTCCGGTAGAACATCGAAATGTTGGCATTCGTGGGTAAATGCCTGAGATTTTGAGCTGTTCGAACTATTCAAACAATGGATTTAACTATTTAATTTACACGTGATTTTGATTATTTTTAACATTTGTTTCATAAAAGCTTTGGAGGAGAATAAACTTATGTTAAAATTATTCGATTTAAGGATAGTCTTCAGTATTTACATATTCTGCCTCCTGTGTTTGAGAATGTACATGACAATCCGTCATCATAAAAAAAGTTACCATTTCAAAATTCCAAATATTCTTAAAATAATTAGTTTTCGTATCAATTTCCATCTTCATTAGTTTTTTTTTTATTGATTTAAATCTTTATCATTTCTTCATTTTTAATCAGTTTAAGATAAAGTAATTGTATATATTTATACAGAACCATTTATTTTCTTTTTACGTTTAAAGTATATTTACATTTCACTAAACCTTCCTTATAAACAATAACGAATTTATCAAAAGGGAAAATATAATTAGCTTTTTAATCCTACTCAATTAAATGAAACTAATTACTTCATAAAAACTTAAATTAGGTGGGATTAATGCACAAAATGGGAGCATTAAATCTTTTACAAAATTCGTTTTTATGGCATCAGACCATTTTTCTTGTTATACTGGTCTCTCTATATGCTATTTACGTAACATAAATGATGAAAGATTTTAAATATGTTGCATTGGATATTTGATTGTTAAATAAAGAAAAAAAATGATCAGAGAATTAGCGAATCGCACTCATATTTGAATTTCGTGTTTTACAAGTATTATGTGCAGGGAATATATGCTTTTTCATGTGCATGAAAAACAGCAGTTAGAAGTTATAGTAATCGCCCAGCTAAATTTAACAGATTACAATCGTAATAGAATTACGTACTATTTTAGATTTCTTTAAAAAGAGGTATTCGAACTCACCAACACTTTTTTTTAGCCCGAACGACATAAAAGTCCCAATCAGTGGTGTAGTCATAAAAAAAACCAGAGGGTATATACGTTATTATGTAGTGGGTATACGCTATAAGCAGAGAGTATACGCTACAGATTTACTTGAGAAAGAAAGGATATACGGAATTCCTTTAAAAAACTCCAGAAGATATACAGCATATACCACCGTATACACTCTACTACATCCCTGTTACTAGTTACTGTTACATTGATCGCTGAAACTGAATTATATTTAAATTCAACATTTCCGTTGTTTCGCCAGCGCAATTGGGTGTTTCAAGTTTGTTACAGTTTACTTAGGACACACGAAAAACAACAACAACGCGCACACACACGCAAAATATATCCTCAGTCAACTGGCCGATTCCGGATTTTAAAAATTAGGGTTCTCGAAGGACAACCAGCATAGTTAGTTGTTTGTGTAATTTGATATTTTTATGTTCATTTTCTAATTGTTACTATTGTATTTCTGTATTATTTTTTGGAAACTTCTAATGAAGGAGGTTACATAATTCGTTTGTATCTTTTTTTTTCTATGCATGTACACACATAACTTTTGAACTGATTGTCCGATTTTCATAATTTTTTTCCGAAAGGTTCCTTTATCAGGATATAAAAAATGATATGTTTGTCTCTCTGTCTGCTTTTTCTTTTACTTTATGGGTTTTAATTTTCATAAAAATTTTCCAACTATCACGAATTTTGAGTATGATGTAAGGTACACAGTACTATTTCTATTTTCCAAATAGTCGTCGTATCGTGCATTCTTTCTTTACAGGAAGGAACAACTCAAACATTTTCCTATATCACCATCTACTGCGCGTCAAATTAAGCGATATTGGTAACAATGTGCTTTAAAATGATTGTGGATTAGATCCCTGCTTTAAGTCGGGCAGCCCGATTTTACCCGAACCCAATCCGACCTGCTGTTCGAGACGTGTTAGATTGAAAATAATATTTTTCGTCGCGGGTCGGGGGTCGAGTTGAGTTGACCGTATCTGTTTCGAGTTTTTTTTTTTAATATTGTGGGTCGGGTTTAGTAAAGTCCACAGTATCGTTTAGGGTGAAAATACTATATATTTGAATATAAATTAGTATATGTATGTTTATTTTCGTACATAAAAGATAAATTTGGCATTAACGATATAATTACAGAGTTTATTTTCAAAGTTGCAGTAACGTATGGATTAACTGTCTTTCACTTTGGGTTTCGGGTTGAAGTACGCCTCATTCGGATTAAGTTTCGTGTTGACTTCAAACGAAATTTTCGGGTTCAGTTTAGGTATACCCCTATCCGTGCTGGACTCTTATGTGGATAATAATACAGGGTTACCACAAAATATGAAGTAAAGAAAGAATGCCTTGAAGTCGATTTTATTTTTTTCTTAAAAATTACTTGTTAAAATCAAAGTTATGTTAAGCGGTAGATAATAAAATGCACACAAATCCACAGTAATAAAATGCATCTATAAAAAAATAAGAAAATAAAATGCACTTATAATTTTTTAACAACTGATAGATTTATGCATATTGTTTTTGAGGCATAGATACGGTCAAGGTTCTGTACTAGACTAGGCTTAATTTTCTGCTTGAAGTTTTCTATAGCTTGCTTCCTTATTGCTACAAATATGTTTCATAATCTCTCAAAAACATATTTTAGCCATATTGCTCAAAGCAGAAGTTATCCGCAACTAAAATTCCTTAATTAAATTTATTTTATTCCAAAGAGAGTTCAGATCTGCATTCACTAATTAATAAAATGAAAATGCAATTACCTGAAGTAACTGATCTCCTTCCATTATTCTCCCATCTTTTGATGCTAAACTGTCTGGTTCAATCTAAAATGAGGTGCATAACATAAATTTTATATTTTGTTATTAAATGTAATCTAACAATCAGTTTAATATGAGAAAACGCATTTTATAGGTAAAGGAAGATAAATGAAAAAGTGATTTTTAGACGAAATATAAAAAATATATATATATTAATAATAAAATTTATAATATAATGATAAAAGTTTTCTTGTTTAATTAAATGATATAATATTTAAAGGCAATACGTTTATATTTAAATTTCTGAACAAATTCCAGGAAATATAATATCCTTAAAATTTAGGCATACAGAGTACATAGAAAACACTGGGGAAAAATAGAACTTTTGTAAGTAACTTTTTATAGAAAATGTATGACAAAGCCAATTTTTTTAACAATTTTTATTTTTATAATTTTTATCCCTGTATAAAGTGATGAGTCAAAATATTATGATCACCCATTCAATGTCAAAATGAACTCGACAGAATGACGTAAATGACGCATAAAAAGGGTTGATATGATGTTTAAGGATGTTGAGCAGTGTTGCCAAATTAGCGAATTCCTGAATACCACAATTTCCAAATAGTAATATTTGTCTTATTTTATCGCAGAATTCTGTGATTAAATTAAGCAAAGATTACTTCTTGGAAATAGTGGTATTCAAATATCATCTAATTTGGCAATACTGGTAAAGAGCCATCATCTTTCAATAAGCGCATGTGTAATGGGAAAGGATGCCCCTTTATGCTACTTTGATAAAGTATAGATTGTTATTGCCAGAAGGTCGGGGAGGAGAATCTCTGCAACAGTAAGGCTTGTTTGACGTTCATGAACTGCAGATTTTAGTACATTTGGAAAGCAGAAGACTGACAATAATACAGATATTAGACGTCCACACTTAGAGAACGAATGCGGACTGAAGAGACTATCCCGCTTATTGAAAGCAAATAGGAACATGTTAGTTACTAAACTCAAAGTTATTTACAATACAGGCCTCAGTTCAAACATATCTCTGAGCAAATGCATCGGACTTTAGAGAATTTTGTAACCCTGTTGCCGTTATCTACATAATTTCGAAAGAATTGTGCGTGGGATTAAACCTCGCTGAAGTACACTAATGTCCAGAAATTAAGAGGCAGTGACCGATTTCAGACGTTTTGTCAAATATCTTATAAAATTCGTGAGGAAATGCCCGAAATGTCCTGGAACTTTAAGGATGTAAAGAACATGTTTTACTTCAAGTTTTTCAGTGAAGATATTGTCGCGAGGACAATTAGGGGGGGGGCAATAATAATTTTAATAATAAAATAATATTTTCGATCACCCAAGTAACAGAAAATGCTAAAAATGGTCTGCCACTGTAGCAAATGACTATGTAGGTCCTGTTCAAGATTTGTGTGCATTTGTGTAAGCATAGCACGTATATTCGTGAAGATGTTAACGTTTCTGTGAAAAATTCAAAAGTTTTTTTCATAGCATGCAAAGTTTTTAACCGAATTTATCACGACTTTCCAAAAATTTGACAAACAATTGCAGAAATAGTATACAGCAATTAAAGTATTAATATATTGAATATTTGATGAGATATGAGTATTTGTATGAAATAAATTTTAACTGCGCATCCGTGAACTACAGCAAATATTTTTTGTCATGATTTGATAGTCAATAGTATAGAGCAACTCATACAAAAAGACCAGTCAAATATCGTGAAAACTCAAAAAGTTACAGGCAATACAGTGAGCTTATTAATAGATTGAGGAGGAATTCCTATATAATTATATGGGATTTCTTCCCAAATTTATCAATTAGTTCACTGTATTGCTCGTAACTTTTTGAGTTTCACGATATTTGACTGATATTTTTATATGAGTTGCTCTATAGTATTGGCTATCAAATCATGACTAAAAATATTTGATGTAGTTCGCGGATGCGCAGTTAAAATTTATTTCATACAAATACCCATATCTCATCAAATATTCAATATATTAATAATTTAATTGCAGTATACCATTTCTACAAGTTTTTGTCAATTTTTGGAAAGCGGTGTTAAATTCGGTTGAAAATTCTGCATGCTATTAAAAAAATCTTTTGAATTTTTCACAGAAACGTTAACGCCTTCACGAATATACATGCTATGCTTACACAAATGCACACAAGTCTTGAACAGGACCTACAATAGTCATTTGCTACAGTGGCAGACCATTTTTAGCATTTTCTGTTACTTGGGTGATCGAAAATATTATTTTATTATTAAAATTATTACTGCCCCCCCCCCTAATTGTCCTCGCGACAACATCTTCACTGAAAAACATGAAGTCAAACATGTTCTTTACATCCTCAAAGTTCAAAGGTATTTCGGGTATTTCCTCACGAATTTCAGTAGATCGTCTACGAAAGTCTGAAATCGGTCACTGCCCTTTAATTTCTGGACATCAGTGTATTAATAAAAGATGGAGAAATATTTTTCGATTGAATTTTTATCGAAGCATTTCTTTTAAAATGAATTATTATCCAGATTGGATTTTTGTTTGGAGGACCAAGAAACAAACTTTTACACAAAATACGGCAAAATTTTCATGTTAAGCGAAAGTACAAATAAAACTTCTAAAACTGCTCCTTTTCATCAAAGATTAAAAACTTGTTCCTTGATGGTTAAATTCTATAGTTTGAATCAGTTTTGAACTTTTTGGTTGAAATGTCAAATGCCTCACGCGTAATTGTACGACGTCACAAAACTCGAGTGCTGGAATAAATATTGAAAGTACGATTAATAAAGTTATTTTGTGACGAAGTTCCACTTGAAATATCATCCTCCACACTTCATAGAAGAGGGGTCTTCAACCTGTGGCCGGCGATTAACCAATTACTTTTTCCTACCATTATTTTATTATAGAAAAATATGCCTTATTTAATGACTGAAACTTCGATGTTTAAATAAGGTGACGTTTTACTTTTCGAATTTGTGGTGGGAGACGACTTTCAGGCAAAAAGGTTGAAGACCCCCTACCATAGACATTTTCAGCAAAGATGCACATTTTCAAATACATGTTGCAGATATTCTCTAGAAGAAGCGTAATATAGTCCGTAGGGGAAATTTTAAAATTTTTGTAAAACATCCTTCTCCATTTTTAATTCCTGCTGAAATGCAAGTCAACCTAAGATATTGCTGAGTGCGAAATGGGGTTGTATCTTGGATGGCCGTGGCGCTTTCAATCACAATTATTAATATCCACACACAGCCAGCGTAGCAGAACAATACGATGCAAATAAAAAGCTAGAAATCTTGTGCTACAAAATCGTACGCATTAAATTCATACTAACACAGAAGCAAATAGGTAAGAGCGTTGCAAGAAAAAGTTTGATCTCGCAAAACAACTATGGTGCGTAGAATCTGAAGAAAAACGTTTTACTGCTTAGGCATATTTCAAAAATAAAATCAATTCTTGTTGATTGAGAAATAGTGTAATTAGCCTGTTAATAAGTATTATGGTCTAATTTCTATAAATCATACTTATAATATGAATATAGCTGATTAATTTTTTGTATGACTTTTTCTCTGGAATTTACCGCTATACCCATTATTTTATTTTAATACAATTGCAGTTCAAGATTTAGAAAGTAAAATAGATAAAACAGTTTGTTAAATCATTAATAAAGCAAGGCAAAAATAATTATTATATGCAAAAATCACCTGATCATTTCAATTAATTTAGGACAGAATTATCAAACCACAAACTTTTGAAATGAGTATAGTATTTTCTGGCGTTCATTAATTAAATCCTTTAAAATATTTAAACAGTATTCTAACTGCAATAAAAAAGTTGTAGCACTTACCTCACTAACGAATATATTTGTTTCTGGATCATCAGGAGATGCATAACATAAAGTTAGACCTAATTTTTCTTCACAGTGGCTTCGGCGAAGAGTTACTTCCTGAAAACACAAGTCCAGTTTTAGAAAATTCACATCTATAGAAATACACTTTGTATAGGAAAGTCTCTTTATTCGAAAAAAAAAAAAACAAACAAACAAACAAAAAAAAAAAGACATGTGAACGGAGAGAGCTACAGCGATGCAATTGCAATAACGATATAATAAAGTGACTACGCTCTATCTAATATAACCAATAACAGTATCACCTAGTGGCGAATTCAGAAGTTATCGACCCTATGTTTTAAACTATGAGAGCAATAACAACAAAAAAGTCAATAAAGTGTAGAGCATAATTGATTTAGAATAAAATGGTACCTTACATGTAAAAATAACTTTATTAGGAACTCTGAATTGTACGTGTTTCGATATCCAATCACCGGCTTAAATACGCTACTAATCGCGTGCAGAAGTATAATATTATAAAGCAAATGCACATTTACTAATAAAAATAACACATGTAAACAAATTACAATTTATTTTAATTAGAAAATATAGTTAAGTATGCTTAATGTGCCTATCACTAGAAGCAAGACTTGTGTATTGATGCACATGTATTGCTGCTGATGGCAGACACATTGAGAATACTTAATTTGGTTTTATCTGGATTACAGGTGTTATTTTTATTAGGAAATATTCATTTATATTATAATGCCATACTTTTGCACGTGGTTAGTGACGTATTTAAGCTGGTGATTGAATATAAAAAACTTACATTTCAGAGCTTCTATTAAAGTTAGTTTTACATGTCAAACATCATTTCATACTAAATCGAGGACGCTCTACTCCTTTGTATTTGACTTTATTTCGCTTTCTCCTTTAGTTTTCGAGATATGGTCGATAACTTCAAAATTTACCCACAAGATTATCGGTTATATTAGATATGATATAATCACTTTACTCTACCATTATCGCACTTGTATAGCTGTTAGATCTCTACGTTCATAAGTATTTTCAGAATATGTATGTGTATGTAACACGACATAAATTAAATGGAGTACCTAGGAAAAGGGAAAGAAACGGGGGGAAATAATAAGTTAAAAGGGGACATTGCTAAAGAAAGAAAACAAATGAATGTATGACGCAGCTTGCTACATACATATATATATATATATATATATATATATATATATATATATATATAGAGAGAGAGAGAGAGAGAGAGAGAGAGATGCATCAATACGTAATCCTACAAGCGTACCAATATGCATACATATGTATGCATTTTTATGCACGTGTATATGTATTACATATAGACTATATACAGAGTATATAGTTTATACGTTTTACGTTCAGATAACTTTTGAACAGAGGTAGTTTACAGGTACATAAAATTGAGTCTGCTTATAGAATAATGTTTATACGCGATACTACATTACAACTTGTCGTCATCCCTATCCTACCATCTAAATTAATTATAATAACCTATCACGTAAACTATTATAGATACAGAAAAGCTAAAAATCTCTACAGGGCATTGACTTTGAATGGCTCGCTCTGTGCATTAATAGAATTAATATACTATGTAGAAATTGAATTTAAAAATATGCGATTCTCGTCGAAACTATATGATGCTAACTATGCTATAAGAAAGTGTATATTACTATAAAGGTTTGTGGAAATATGAAAATCAGACATATTCATAGCCTGATTATCGCATGGCCGCGTGGGGGTTTGACCTGGGTACGAAAAATAAAGGGTCTAGAAAATTTCTATCGCATGATTTTTTAAAAGAAACATAAAACATTTTCAACACTTTTCTCACGCAGTACACGTTTTTTCTAGAGATAAAATAAAAATATTAACTAAATCGTTATTTTCTTTATCATTTGTGATGAAAACTGTTATTATTTTTGAACTTCAATTTTGCAATAATGATGCATCTTTGAGGCAAATATAGCTTTTTATGTCAAAAGAATAAAATAATGATTTCATCGAACGATAAACTTGCAACAAGATGTGACTTAATCGTTTCGACTGAAAGGTTCTTTAAATTTTTTAGGTTATCGATGTTTAATTCTATTAATCATTCTAATAATAGCATAAAAATTCTAAAATGTCTGGACACAAAAATAGTTGATGACTTATAGTTGAGTCCTTGATATATATGTGAACAAAGTGATATACTCAATGATATCATAAATAGATTAGGATTGAATAGAAAAAAGAGAAAACACATTTAATTAGTGAATATATATGTGTGGAATGAAATCGAATGATTAACCCACGTAAGTAGCATATATATTACAGTCTAAATCTCGATGTGACATTTGTCGCCCCTGATATACATTTGCATTCTAGACAAAACTTTAGGTAGTTTGTTGACGATAATTGCTTTCTCGTTTTCCAGTTCTGCCAGCACTATTTATGCATACAGAGCATCGTTTTATGCAAAATCTAAGACGCTTTACAGCTTTGTAACTACGTTTTTCCATTTCTTCAATAGTTTTCGAGATCGGATAAATAATTTTGATTATTATTAAAAGGGATCGTTGAGGACAGTCTCATCGTGTTTCACCTTGTTGATTCACTAAGCTTACACACCACATGTATTCGTACCTATGTCTAAAGTTCTACTGCTGCGTGAATTACAACGTGTGTACCTTATTTATATTGGATAGATAGCAATTATTATTATACATCAGCTATTAGAGGACCAACGGAAATGCTTAACGTATAACATCAATAGAATATTTATATGATATACAAAAAAAAAACAATCGTTATTGAATGATATCCTATAATTAACGACCCACAATTAGTATAATTAGTATAAATATTTCTAATATCAACCTATATTCAAATGAATAAATAAAACTCAAAATCATAGAACACAATTGTTTTTCTCCTTACAATGCATATGAAGTATAATATTAATATATTTACCAACTTTTCAAATAAAATTCTTGCTTAAAAGTTTATTGATTTTTGAAATAAAAAAACAACAAATAAATCTTCTAATTCGACTGATAATACTTTTTACATAATTCTGTTCCAAAGATCTACATAGCATTTAGAATATTTGCCGGTACTTTTACGCATCTGATGTTCGAAATATTTGTTCCTTTTTAACAGACGGGAAAAATTATCCATGTGTTAATTAGATCAAACGTATAACTGATATATTTCGAATGTAATAAAATTATCCATAATTTGAAACATTAGCCTTAACGACTGTTTTCCTAAGGTCTCATTTAATTGTGTAAGGTATTGCTTTATTTCCATAACTTAGTAAAAACTTATTCCTAATAGAAAATGAACGCTTTGAAAAGCTGGATTTTTCCTCAATTTCATGGAGATTATTGCAAAAAAGTTTAAGATTGTCTACTTTGAAAAACTCATGTACACTTTCTATAGCGGTCACAGCATATAAAATTATTATAAAAGTTATTATTATTTATATTGTGCTACAAATGATTATATTTTAAATGTAAATATATGAAGTTTTTGCTAAATAAAATTTGTACAAATGGAAAAACGCATTAAAATTTAGATTTTTTTTCTTTCTTTTTAATCTTTATGAACAGTTGGGACAACAGGTAGAATAGAAGATTATACGAAGAAAGAATAGGTATATAAACATATATGCAGGGCTAAAAGGAAAATGGTCACAACTTTAAAAAGTGATACTAAACGTCATGACAAACTATTTTTTATATAGAAAACCAGAGTCGAAATTAACTTATTTATTCAAGAATACGGAGAATCTCACTTAAGGTTGAACACATATTTGAATATATTGTAATTATATGTTCAACATACACATGCATATGTATGTGTGTGTGTTTTGAAGATATCGTTACATAAGTTCCAACATTTGTTTTGTACTATCTTTAGCTATTCCTAGTTAATCTCTGAATTTATGTGTCGCAAACATTCCCTTAAATATTTCTAGCTATAAGACCATTAATAAATTTCTTTTAAAAGGAAGTAAAAATAAGTATTAAACTGGAGAATGCTTTTTGTACTATATGTTGCTCATGAAAGAAACAAAGAAAATTTAGGATGATGCTAAGCCTTACAAAAACACCGTTGATTCTTTTATAAAATCTGAATATCAAAGTAAGCTCCGACCAAATCGTCAGACATGTGCAGAGATTTCTTTCCGCCTTTTTTTTTCGTTTTTTTTTCAGCATAACCGAAATCTACGAAACGGTGAAGACATTCTCAAAAACAGAGTAAAAAATGATTTGATTTTCATACATACTTTCTAAAGTTGTTCTTATATTTTTTTCATCTTGATTATTTTTTCTGTTTTTACCTCATAGCAAATAATTTTAATTGTAAAGATTTTCAGTTTTCAGCATTTCAATTTAGTAACTACGTAAGCTATTAATTTATTAACTACATGAGTCCTTCAATTTAATTTTCAATTTTCGTTCAGATAACGAACTGATAATTATATAATGCTAAGAGCTAAAATCTGATGGAGGAAGGTGTCCAAACAATGATTTTTTCATTTTTTAAAGATTAAATGATGAAACAATAATTTAATTTTTCATATTAGATGGTTATTATGAAACGGTGCTTACTTTTGAATGCAACTTTTAAAGTAATTTTTGTCTTATTCAATCTCAGAAACTTGCAATTAAATAAGAACAAAACTTCTTTTCGGAAATAGTGATATTCAAAAGTAAGCGTTCGTACGATCTCTGTATCATTATTTCAATCCTCATTCATATCAATATCTGAAAAGTTTCAATATTTCAATTTTCACACTCCTCATTAATAATTTTTTTAAATATTTATCACTTGAGATAAATAGTAAAACTATTACTTCGAAACAGCATCGCTGGGATGACTATAAATGTAAATAAGATAAAGTAGTTTACTATATTTTTATTCAGAATGGAAGCGTGAAAACTAAGTTAACTAGATTAAGCTTTCAGCAAAAATTTGTTTTTATAAACGATATTTTGACTGAGAATTTCTTTCTTTTGTTTTAAAAATCTCATCAATCACTGTTTCCTTTTCCCAGAAGATTACGAAAAATTATACAAGAAAATGATTGATGTATACTACATTCTGAACGTTTCTTGTAGGGAGCATAATTTTAGTTTCTAGAAATTTTCGAACGACTACCATTGCCTTTAAAATACAATTTATTACTATTCATATAATCGGTGCTATTGAAAAATACATTTTATATAAATAAGTTCGAAATAATGCAGAATTGACAGAAAATAAAATATTTTGGTGGATAACCGATAATTTCGGGTATATTGGCCAATTTTGATGAGAGGAATATATTCGAATAAAGTTTTCATGTAATTTTCCAAAACTGACAGTTAAACAAGTGTTCATATGTAAGATTAAACTTACTACGAAATTGTTTATAATTTTTAAAAATTTTAGAGAAATATTTAATGCGAAAATCTTCGGTATATATGTATCTCTGTTGCACCTTGTAAAGTAGCATACAAAAAAAAAGTGTAAGCATTGTAGTTTTCCTCCGAATTCAAAGCTTCTGAAAGTGATAAAGGTTTTAAACATTCGTAATAATGGAAACTAATTTAAATAGTACCATATATAAAAACATTGTTTATTCCCAGTTTGTTCACAAATATTAAAAAGTGGTTAAAAAGGTAAAAAAGTGGATTAATATAATTTTTTAATTTTTTTTAACTACCTATTTCCAAATATTTTTAAGTTATGTCGGCTTATAGTTATTTATAATACATAGAAATGCATTTTTTATTTTTATTATTTTCTTTTAACATATCCTATTCCAATTTCAAATTGCACTTACAAGGAGACCGCCAAACATGATGCGCACAGATTTTGATGATTTTAAAGTATGTTGTAGGGGTCATACCCCTAACTATTCAGGTCAAAGGTTTCCTTCAAATGGGCTTTAGTTTTCGAGAAATTTCGGGTTAAAGTTCAGCATGCATTTCAAATACCCATTAGTTCGCGATCTTGAACGAGGTCTTTGTGGCTCTGTGCTAGCGCTCGCGATTTGAGAGCCGGAGATGAGGGTTTTGTCCTCTCATGTGACTTCTACCTTTTTTTTTTAAATAAATTTAATATATTTGTCACGTTATAAGTTTTATGCAGAATTATGAATTCTGCATCTTTGAACTTTTTGATATTTTCCTAAAAATTCCATTTACATTTTCGAATTTTTCGTGAAAATTTATAGTTTTTATGCAATTTTTATTCTAATATTTCTGTTGATGAAAATCCAAACTATTTGAAGTCTTGATATCTTGTCTTTTTACAATGATTCTTGTTTACATTTATGTATATTTAATTATTTATTTATCGTATTTATGAAATAATGCATTTTTTTTAGCTGCATTTTCTATTTAAAAAACATTTAAATGATTAAGAAAAAATTAACAAAATAATGTATCCTTTTAATATTTGATTTGTTCTAAATATATTGAAATATGTTAACTGCTGAAATACTAAAATATTTATCATTACCGACATCGACATTTTTAGTTTATTAAATATGGAACTAATTGTGTGATACATATCGCAAAAATATTCTAAACAAATGCCGCATTAAAAATCGCCTTTAAATATATTCTTTACGTAAATTGTTTTAACAATATTGGAAGAATGTATAAATTAGCTTATTATATATATTCTTTAAATACTTAAATTGTGATATATATATTTAAAAATGCATTAAATTTGGAAAAGAAATTATTTCAAACGTGGTAATTGTCTTTAAAAATACTTAAATTGTGATAAATATTAAAAAATGCATTAATTTTGGAAAATAAATTATTTCAAAACGTGGTAATTGTCTGCGAAGGATTAAACGAATTGGATAAAAAGAAAATTTTATTTATTCTAATATTACCGTAAAAGTCATTGCAGACGATTTTTTTCAGGTATTTTTTATATATATTGTAATTTACAAACGATTTTTCATTTCTAGTTGAATTTTTCTGTATGGCATCCACTTGTTAGAATGAAAAAAAAAAATTAATTGTAATATATTATATTTCATTTGTGCAAATCAAACTGATGTTGAGTTTGACTGTATTTAAATGTTCAGTTAAATAACAATATATATATATATATATATATATATATATATATATATATATATATATATATATATATATATATATATATATATATATATACATAACTGGCTAAAACTGGGATATAAGCTTTATTGTTTTAATATTTTATTACTCCTTTCAAGGTATGTTGTTGAAATTACCTAATCATACATACCTTTAGAAGATTTGAAATAAAAAATATTTTGTATAAATTATAAAAAAATATAAAGTTTTATTTAAAATTTCATGAAGTTAAAAAATGTATTATTTTAAAACGGTTATTAAAATATAAAGGGTAAATAATAATAAAGCAAATAAACAAAATCTAGACATAAATTATTTTGGAATTTCGTGAAATATTAATTTCAAAACTGCACAAAAAAAAAAAAAAAAAAAAAAAAAAAAAAAAAAAAAAAAAAAATGCAAATTATCGCGAAATGTTCGAAAATGTAAATGGAATTTATTAGGAAAATATCAAAAAGTTCAAAGATGCAGAATTCATAATTCTGCATAAAACTTATAACGTGACAAATATATTAAATTTATTAAAAAAGGTAAAAGTCACATGAGAGGACAAAAACCTCATCCCCGGCTCTCAAATCGCGCGCACTAGCACAGAGCCACGAAGACCTCGTTCAAGATCGCGAACTAATGGGTATTTGAAATGCATACTGAACTTTAACCCGAAATTTCTCGAAAACTAAAGCCCATTTGAAGGAAACCTTTGACCTGAATAGTTAGGGGTATGACCCCTACAAAATACTGTAAAATCATCAAAATCTGTGCGCATCATGTTTGGCGGTCTCCTTGTTAGACAAGAGTAAAAATTAGCCATTCAAATTTTTTTTTTCTAGATTTACATATCTGATGGGTAATTGAAATTCTCAGTATGTGTAAAAAATATCACGAATCAATAAAAAAAAGAAATAAACGTATTTAACAGTATTTGTGGTTTATTATTAAATTTTTCATCACAAAAATGTCATTCCTATTTTTTTAAATAAAAATGAGCGCTATAATCAGTTCGAAATACTTTCTTAGAGTGTCCAAGAGTCAACTATTACATGTGAATCTGGAAACTTGCTATATCCATGTTAATCTATTTTACTAACAACATAACATTTTGAAAACAGCATTTTATTCCTCAAGCAATTGTCCTAACGTTATACAAGATAGTTCCTTAACAATTCAGCAACACCAACTTTCGCTGTTTGGACAGCTATACGTTAAATCAATGTAATGTTAAATCAAAATGAAACTTTCCCCAATGAAACAAAAAAACATCGGAACTGATACGCCTGAAAACTCCCTTAAAAAAATTAAAAGCTAAGAGTTATTACATTTTCTGTTAAGTTTTTCTTATGGTTCAATTAATTCACAACGGATATATATATATACTGGGGAGCTCTGCCCCCTGCACCTTTCGTGCCCAATCCCCTGGACTTCAGCAGACTCGCTCGTTGCAAACTTGTTTCTAATTCATCCATTTTGGAAAACACACTGTAATCTACCCCAATAACGAACTTGAGTCATGTAGTGAAACATAAAGAGCTTTTTTATTTAAATCCGGTTAATCTATTTCTCGCCAGAGGGCGTTATCGGCGTTGTTGCGGTAATGTTGAGCTTAAATTGTCCTATCCAATTTTAACTTGGAGTATGGTTGCCAGAAGAGAAAAAAAGTAACCCATTTTAAAATTTTAGTTATGCATTTCCCCATAAAAACGCTACCAGCGTAAAAATATTATATATATATGACAGTGGCGGAAGCTTATTCTAAAGATATTTGCAAAATTCGTACATGGGAAGTGGTTTAAAATGCGTTCGTAAAGTTAGTTGAAGACGTAGTTATAGAGATACATGAAGAATCATAAGTTAAATAAAGATAAGAGAAAATAGCTTTTAACAACAGAAATTGGAGATAAAGTGTAATGAATTTTAATTATTTTGTGTTGTCCTGTTAAAGAACTATAAATATTAAGCCCCCATATTTTCAATGGAGAACATGCCGTGGGCCCACCGTAGCTGAGTTGTTAAGGTGTCACACCACTAATCCCTTGAGAGCGTGGGTTGTGTGTTCGACTTCCGCTGGCTCCCTTGCACACTCTTTGTGAAGCCCCGGTTGTAATTTTCTGGTGTTATAAATTTCATTGTGGTTATCTCGTCCTTGTATTTTGGCAATGATTTATAAGTGGACGCCTGATGTCAAGCACACTGGTCAGATGTATGTGTTAATAAATCAAATGAAATCAAAGAACATGCCATAATGTGCCTTAGTATCATGTACAAATTTCATAAAGTTTCAAATGACATAATGACACTAAAATCTATTTTAAGTAATTACTACCCATATCGAATTATTTTGTGTTGCCGCGCTAAATAACTATATACACCCTCTTCAAGGAAAAAATAAAAACATGCTGTAAGTGACTGTAAGGCCAGGCCGCACACCGAGGCGACACAAGCCACAGAACGCGTATCTTAGAAGAAACAGGTCTGAAACTGGTTGAAACAAATTAGAAACAGGTGTGAATTTCAGAATTTTTCTCTTTAGGCTGCTCTTCAGTAAACTTCCCGATTCCCCTTGCTAATGTTATTCCTATGGGCGTAGGATGCATTCGTATTTTTTAAATATCTCCTCGGAAAATTAATATTTTTAACTTCTGTTTTCTGTGTACTGTTCTTAAAGAATGCCTCTTTTTTTCTTAGTTGTCAAAATATTTCTAAATTATGTGCTTAATTTATATTTTTATGCGTTAAAATCTTAGCGAAGCTGAATAAGATTTTAACGTTTAATATAAAATCAAGTATATATTTTAGAAAAAAATTCACAACTAAGAAAAAAAGAGACATTCTTTAAGAATAGTACAAAGAAATCAGAAGTTAAAAATATTAATTTTCCGAGGAGATATTTTAAAAATACGAATGCATCCTACCCCCATAGGAATAACATTAGCGAGGGGAATCGGGAAGTTTACTGAAGAGCAGCCTTAAAAGTCTCTGGTGTTGTCGCTTGTCGTCTCGGTGTGCAGCCTGACTAACAACATACTAAAATTACTTTACCGTCAGCGCTCTACAAACCCCGCATGTAAGCGTTTCAAAAAATGTTTCATAAATGTATTTCATAACACAGTTTCATAAATTTATTACATAAATGCGTTTTTTTAATCGTTACATTAGGATTTATATATAGAGAATAAATATATGTGTTTGTCATTTGTATTCCGATAGCTACTTTTATTGTTGTTGTTGTTGTCATTAACGGAATAACAACAATAAATTTAAAAGAAAGAAAAGAAAAGAAATATCGCCCTAACAAATATTTTTGACAGAGAAAAAGTTTACCTATTTCTAAACTTCTGAAAATGGTTTAAACAACATAAAAAGAGTATGAACAATGGTCCAATATTGGATCATTAATCATAATGAACTATTCAATAATTAGCTATTGACAAATAATTCTCAATTATAATTATTAAGCAAATATGCGTACTAAATATTCATTATAAATATTCAATAAATTACCAATGCATATAATGAATAATAAAACATTCAATTATGAACTTGTTTAATAATTGTGCTATCTTTATTTTCATAATTGTTCTCTTCTGAGTCCATAGACTACATTAATATTGTGTATACTAGAGACGTTTATTGATCGCAAATAATTGATAGTAATAGAAAAATAACGTTGAATGTTTAATAAAACATAAATATAGAGTATAAATTTAATAATAAAAATTAAAAATTTTACATGTAAGAAATATTTATTTCCATTTAGTTGTGAAACGATTTATTTGGTTAAAGTATTACAATTAAATGAGGATTTTTTTTTCTTCTTATGTCAGAAGGCGATGAATATGAAACAAAATTTTAGTACATGATGAATAATGAGCGACAACGCAATATCCAAAAAAGAATTCAATTTTCTCAAATTATTAATCACAGAAACTGAAAAATTCTTAATGATAAAACATATTAAATTCTAAAATGTCTTTTTTGCTAAAGCCTTTAATGTTTTCTTAATGTTTAATTCAATTTATTTCAAAGACTAAATCGTGAATTTATAACAGATATTCTTGAATTCTATTAAATAAATGCTCTACATTGCATTAGAATGAATTATGAGGAAAGAATGCAAATGATGAATAACACATGCTATTTAGGTTGCACTAACGATCAAACACAGGAGGTACGGAAAAGCTTTGGATAAGGTTAAAGAAAAACTTTGCGTGTGTTGGCAACAACAGTTCAAATAACCCGCGAATATGACAGTTTGATATATTTCGCTTTGTACATAGAAAGACTGTATTCATGAATCCTTCATACATCTCAAGAGGTGATTTATGATATCGAGATGTAGATATATTTCAATCCAAATATATCCGGAACGTAATATTTTAGGTAAAATGACAGAAATGAAACACTCCAGATATGGTTCCTATTGCAATACTTGCATCCATTAGATACGATACTGTCATTAATCAAATATTTCAGAGAGTAAACTTTTAAATGTGACTTAAAAAATCCCCTGCACACATACGCATAGTACCATGCTCTGCTTGCGTATGCATACATATAGGGGAACTTCGGTTATTATGGAATACCATTTACGTTTGAGGCAATATCACAGCTCGATATTGTTTAAAACTCGAAAACCGAATGCAATCACAATTTTAAACTTGCTTAGTTATTTGTAGACAAAAATCATTTTACGAAATTGCATCACATGCAAACAAATAATAATAATAATACACTTTTTTGGAGGATATTATGACATAGTCGGGAAATATGGAATACAGGAGTAAAAATGAAGAAAACGAACAGAATTTGAAAAAAAAAAACCCAGATATAATGGTATCAAGAAAGCATGATCAAAATATTGTGTCTAAGTATTCTATGGCACTTTTATTTTACTTCAGATTTGCACAAACCACATATGTACGGATCTGTCTTTGCGCCATCATAATCCTGGAGTATTATGAGATATTGGTATTCCATATAATCCGACACCTCCGGTTTGGGAAAAAATTACTCAGCATTTATTGGTGTGAATTAGCGAGATAAAAAACGAGCTTGATTTCAATATCAAAATATTACTTCTAATAATGAATAAAAAATATGAAAAAATTATCTGCTGAGACTTTTCAAAGACGAAAAATAAATATTTATTCGCACAGCGCGCCCTGACGCCGACTGACGAACTGCGCGTTCTAGGGGTCATTCTGGAAACATTCTTAAGTATTTTATGATATTGACGCTTAGTGGCAGCACTTAACCAAACAGAAACCTTGGTATTCCATATTACCTGACTATTCCATAATACCCGAATTTCTCCCCCCTCCTTCTCTCTCTATATATATATCATGAGAATAACTTGTCCTATGTGGTGTATGAGTATGAGCAAATATAACATTCTGAAAACAAAAAACAAAACAATATATCATGGGTCGCACACAAATTATGAAACACTTTCCAACAATACGATAATATCATATATTCTAATACGAGCAAATCTTGTGTGTGGTTATATATATATATATATATATATATATGCAAATTTTATCTTAAAAACGGCTCTAACGATTTTGACGAAATTTCGTTTCCTACCGTTTTGGGGCACCAGAAAACCATTGGGCTAGGTCACATGTTCGAGAAAAATTGATTAGGGGGTCATTTTGGGTCATTTTGAGTCATGGTCTAGCTAATTGTATCTAAAAAACGGTTCAAACGATTTTGACGAAATTTTGTATCCGACCATTTTCGGGCACAAGAAGACTATTGGGCTGGGTCACATGTTCGAGAACTTTCGATTACTGGGTCATTTTTGGGTCAACGCGGGTCAAATTAATTGTATCTAAAAAACGGCTCTAACGATTTTGATTAAATTTTGTGTCCTACGAGTTTCGAGGACGATAAAATCATTGGGCTAGGTCACATGTCCGAGAAAATTCGATTAGTGGGTCATTTCTGGGTCATTGTGGGTCAAGATCTAAAAAGCGGCTCAATTTACACTAAATTTTGCATCCAATGGTTTTCGGGCACGAGAAGACTGTTGGGCTAGGTCACATGTTCGAGAAAATTCAATTAGTGGGTCATTTTGGGTCATTTTGGGTCATGGTCATGCTAATTGTATCTAAAAAACGGTTCAAACGATTTTGACGAAAGTTTGTATCCGACTATTTTCGGGCACGAGAAGACTATTGGGCTGGGTCACATGTTCGAGTACTTTCGATTAGTGGTCATTTTTGGGTCAAAGCGGGTCAAATTAATTTTATCTAAAAAACGGCTCTAACGATTTTGATTAGATTTTGTATCCTACGAGTTTCGGGCACGCGAAAATCATTGGGCTAGGTCACATGTTCCAGAAAATTCGATTAGTGGATCATTTCTGGGTCATTGTGGGTCAAGATATAAAAAGTGGCTCAATTTACACTAAATTTTGCATCCAATGGTTTTCGAGCACGAGAAGACTGTTGGGCTAGGTCACATGTTCGAGAAAATTTAATTAGTGGGTCATTTTGGTCATGGGTCATTATGGGTCAGGCTATTTTATCTTAAAAACGGCTCAGACTATTTACACTAACTTTTGCATCCTATGGTTTTCGGGCACGAGAAGACTGTTGGGCTAAGTCACATGTTCGAGAAAATTAAATTAGTGGGTCATTTTGGTCATGGGTCATGATATTTGAACTCAAATTTAATTTTGACCGAGCATAGCTCGGTCTTTCCTGCTCGTTTATATAATATTTAATAACATAATATTTGTTATCGATGACGTTTATTTAATAATATTATAACATATAACCATAACTCAACGTTGGTTTGGGACGCTACACTTATCTTTTACATATGAGGGTTCAAATAAGACTGGAAAACCTTTCTAAATGGCATTCCACCCCTTAAAAACATCGCTGACTGAATTATAAAATTAAATATTTAAACTAATACTGCTGTACTTTAATGATTCATTGTCATGAAAAGGTATTTTTTTTACTGTCCCGAAGGGATAAATTTTAGGAAATGTAGCAAATTTCGTAATATTTTCATTTATATGCATATTTAAGTTTTAAGTAAGCTGTTAAATACTTTTTTGACAAATTTTTTTTTAATATTTAACTTTATTATTTTAATGAATATAGGTCGAATGTCTCTACAGTAGAAGTCCCTACATCTAAAATACAACGTTAATTTCACTAACATTTGAACATGTTTTTTTTTTGTTTTTGTTTTTACAATTTCTTTTTCAATAATCACTAGTTAAAGTACAGTAGTTAAGTTCTAAATTAATATATTTTAAAAATGGTTTTATTTTTACTAAGGAATTAGTTTAGAAACTTTGTCCCTAGCCAGAGTTTCCATCCATGGACACTGTAAGAAAATTAATAAAAGTGCCATAGGTGATAGTAAATACCAAATCATCATTAGATAATTTGGGAGAAAGAAAAAAATACTTTTAGATACAACTCTTAGTTCTGTTGTGAAGTTATTGAATTTTTTCCAATTTATTAGTTCCATTTGGAGTTTGGCAAAGTTCCAGTGTATAGTTTGATAATCCTGATGCGCAATGTTTTTCAGAAATATACAATCTATAAATTCAACAGTTTAAAACAATTTTTTAAAGACAATTTTGCCTTTTCTATGAGACAGAATATTTATAAAAAATAAGTATGTACCAACTACGCCCAATAATTACTCAATTATGTCTTCATTCAAAATTTTTGAACTGTAAATGTCCTTTCCCATGGCCATGTCAGAATTTAAAAAAATCAAAAACTTGTGAAAAATAAAATAGAAAACTTAACCACAAACATAAGGTTATTTATTAAGCATAAATGAAAACATCCAAGCAATTTTTAAGATTTTTTACGTATTTTATACAATAGATTTTTTTTACTATTTTGTACCTTTTCGTCAGAATGACCCTAATGCTATTCTTACGTTTAAATATGTACGGGTGTCAGAAAAAATGTTTTAAACATGTGAAATATCATCATAACTCAGAGCTTCATTTTATAAAATTAAGAGTTTTATCAAAGAACATCTATGAGAAAAAAAATCTTCTACGGGTAATTATAGAAACAAGTGGGTAAGTGTGATCGAAGATCGCACAAAGGGTTTCGTTTAATATTCCTTTCAAAACACTTTATCCTTTCTTTAATAAATCCAAATAAATTTAATTTAACAACAACAAAAAAAAAAATACCGGTCTATTTTTCTCGTTTTTTCGAATATCTGAACCGGCCTGATAGCGAGCGAAGCCCGCTATTATACTCTGTCATAATAATATCTGTCATGTGGACACACTTATGAACTTTGTAGGAAAGTGATAGGTTTCACAGACATTGTATATAATATAGCAAGCAGATTTCATGAACACATACTAGCAATTGCATATGGAAAGCATTTCACCTGTCGCCTTTGTTAATGTTAATTATTACAATTTTTAGGCCTGTACAATGTAAATTGAATGTATATATTTTGCATATGTTATAATTAAAAAAAAAACCATCAGTAGCAGGGGAATTATGATAAAAAATGTAGTTTTAAAATGTATATTGGAAATTCATTTTAAAATCAACACTTTATTAGACGTATATGAACAGCTTAATGGGTAGTTTTAAGATAGAGTCCGAAACCATAAATTGAGACATATATACTGTAATATAAAATCATTATTATTAATATTAGTAATGTTAGTAGTTTAAGTACATTGGCAAGAAAAATTAAAGGAACAACCATAAAAAGGTGCTTTATGTTAATTTTATTAAGGGAACTTCAATGAAAGGTGATTTGTTGGTAACTCAATGTCAACATTATCCAGTAGTCCAATGGGATTAACCTTCGCTTCAGAAAAATATGCAAATTTCTTAGCCCGTTCTTTCGGCACGTGTGAAAAGGATTGCATGTGGGTGATTTGAAGGTCTAAGCTCAAGAATTGTACGTGTAGTGGGATAAGATTTTCGCTTGTAGTTGGTGGGATATGTCGTTCGGAAGATATTTGACCGATTGTGACAAATGGCGTGCTGTAGGGAGAATGGAAGCAGGACAGACACTGACAGGAGTATGTAAAACTTAAAAATAGCCAAAAGCGTCATGTCAAGAATCTGGAAACGGTTTAAAGACACTGGTAATGTGCAGGGACAACCAGGTCAAGGTCGACTCTTAGAACCGTTATTTGGCAACGATTACTAAACGAAACAGGCAACTGACGTCAGTTCAGATTGCAAGGGAGTTCGCTGCAGAAACAGTAACTCGACTATCCAGATTTACTGTGAGTGACAGGCTGCATAAAAGAGGGCTGCATGCAAGGAAACCCATGATTTGTATCCCACCAACTCTGGCAGCGAAATCTGTCCGGTAAATTGGTGCAGAGATCATCGTCATTGAAGTACCACGGACTGGAGCCAAGTTCTCTTTACCAATGAATCCCAAATTTGTTTGGAGAGAGATTCCAGACGTGTTACCGTATGGAGGGAGAAAAACACACGCAATAAGGCTGCAAGCATCCGTGAAAGGCATCGATACAAAGTTCCTGGAATCATGGTAGGGACGGGCACCATTTTGAATGGCCGCACTAACATACACATTTTTACCAGTGCAACTGTGAATGCTGAAATATACAGTGATGAGGTTCTTGCTTCTCATGTCAAGTTGTTTAGGCGTGCAATCGGTAATAACTTCCCGTAATGGATGATAATGCGCGTCCTCATTGTGCTCCACTAGTGACTGATTATCATGAGGGTAAAGGAATCCAGTGAATGGAGTGGCCTACATATTTTTCGGATTTAAATTCGATAACATATGTGGGACGCACTAGGACGCTAACTTGCATCTCGGCAACTCCCTCCTAACACTCTCCGGGAGCTTCAAAGTGATATTCATCTTGAATACAATTTGTTACCGCAAGCACTTCTGGGTAATCTAATCCACAATATGGAAAATCGCTGTAAAGCTTGCATTTCGGTCAGGGGTGACCACATACCTTATTGAGTTTTCCTGTGTGTCTCTAAAATGTTGTAACAGTACAATTTCCTTATCCCCTCTTATATCACACATTCCTATCATTTTATACAAATTTGTTTTTTGCAGAAATAGGCAGTTCTTCATTTTGAATATATGTCAGGTATGACAAAAAAAAAAAAAAAAAAAAAAAAAAAAAAAAATCGATCTTGTGCAAGTTTTATCTGCAAAATTATTCAACTTCGATGAGTTTTTATAGTTGTTCCTTTAATTTTTCTCGCCAGTGTTTAAAAAGCAACCAATGCTATAATAAAGCTGTCTAAGTAGTGAATGCAACAGCTATTTTATACCAAGCTTCTTTTATATTAAATACTAGCAATATAGGCTTTGCGCGCATGGAAATATAACACACTTGTTGAAAATTGTTAAAATATAAGGATAAGTAGGGTAAAACTACAATCCTTATTATTAGTTGCTTCTTGAAGCCAGAATTTCCTAAAGAATTTAACTTTGCGTACATATACTCTGCTCTTATCCTTATACCGTAAATACATAATGCCATTTTAAGTATAAGATTAGTTCATCACATTTTTATTAATAAATAATTATTTTAAAAAGTCAAATAATTTAGGTGGAGTAAAGCAGCATAAGTATATTAATTTTACAGAGAATGACACAGTTTAGACCTTCCTTTAAAAGGAATAATTTATTTTATTTTACAACTTTAACTAAAGAACTAAATTAATAATATTTAGTATAAGTCTAAAGATTTAATATTTAAAAACAAAGGGATTATTATCTCCATTACAATTTGAAAATTTGCAGAAAAGAAGCTCACTTCTTTAACTGGTTTCAAAAAACCATAATCACTTTTATCCATGCAGTTTTGAATGCATTTTCTTTAAACATTGTTTACAGTATCTTCAATTATTGTTCTCCAATGTCCTTTTTTATGCCACGTAGGATATTCGGTTGTACCTTAAGAGAATGTGGATCGGAAAGCAAGCCGTAAAATTACCCTTTTAATATTGCGCTATTGCTCACATTTAATGATAAAAACAGAAATTTCCCGTTTTCAATAACGGAATATTTCCGTCTTGTAAAAAGGGAAATGCCTAAATGGAAGTTTTGTGAAAAAACTGAGAATAAACAGCAACTTTGGTGTCAGTACATTTTCTTTTTTTTTTTACATAGTGCGCATGCGCGAACGATAATCTCTTTTTTTTTCATAATTTAGTAGCCAACTGTATAGGGTAACTCTAATATAAAATGGCCAGTCGAATATCGTGAAAAATCTAGACGATATAGGGAACAGATTTGCAGTTGCTTTCTAGAAGTATGGGATAATAAGGGATTTCGCACAAATTGTCATTTTTCATTTTAAACTTTTTTTATTGTTATTTTTAACAATTTCCAACATGGTTGAAAAGTGTCTATGAATTCGGTTTATCTGGTTGTGTGTCTGTCTGTCTGTCCGAGCTGAAACTCTCGTAAATATACTTAGATTTCCACGTTATTGATAAATGTTATTGATATTTACATGGCATTATTTCTATTGAAAAAGAAGTATGTAGCATTTACAGTTCATTTACAGCAATAGTAAAAAGAATTCCGTTACATTTTGGTCTATGAGAAAAAGTGTCTGCAATATATTTTAATTATGTTACACTGTTAAAAATAAATCCGTTAATTCACGGTAAAACTACTGGCAAGAAAGTTGCCGGACTTTTTCCGTTCCGTTAGTACATTTTCTGTTTTGAAAGATAAAAGAAGGGAAAACTCCGTTTGAAGAATCGGCAAGTTTCCGTTATAAATAAACTCGGTTTTAAAAAACGTCATCTCTATTTGTGCTGCCATCTGTTGATTATTACGGGAGTATTTAATATTTGATATAATGCAAGAACATTTTCTGCCCGACCTGAGGATCGAACTGGGGACGTTAGTGGCGTGAGCTGAGTGCTTTACCGTAAGACCAGCGGGTCCTTGCTAGAGTAAGAGTAGGAGTAGGAAACGATGATACGCGATTTCTTCAAATCGCAGCTTGGGACTTAAACAATTTGGAGTTTAGAAAGCTGGTAATTTTGAAGTTAATTGCGGGGATATTTCGTAATGAGATGTTGGGGAAAAACTATAGTATTAATAGAGGATAAAAACATGAATTATATATATTCTTAATTTGATTGTTATATGTAAAATATAAATATTATATTTTGAATTAAATTCGATATATTTTTTTTTCTTCTGCGAAAATCGATTTTTAATCAACTATTATGTATTTTTTAATTGCGAATAATTTTAAAGGAATGAGTTTAATTCGAAAGCATTATTTTTGTTTGTTGCTTTTTTAAATAGAATCTATATTTTTTTTACTTAATTTAGCTATTTTATATATATATTAATCTGTTTGTTTAGAATATATTTTAAATGCGAATACTTTTTTATAACTTAAAAAAAAAAGAATTGCAAATAATAATAAAAGAATTGAAAAAATTAATGTTTGCTTTTTTAAATTCGAAAGCACTATTTTCTTGTTGTTGTTTTAAATAAACTCGAAATTTTAATTTATTGAATTTTTAGTTTTTCTGTGCAGCAACCTGTCAGTTTATGAAACATTGAAAATAATCATGCAGCAGATAACAGAATATCTCCGTTGGCTGCTTTTCCGTTGTTTTCAGGAAATATGAGGAAATTTTCTGCTTTTAACTGAAAATGCCCTTTTGTCGTGAAAAAGGACTTTTTCTATGAAATTCAGGAAAAAAATACCCGTGAATTTCCGATTATTTTTAACAGTTATGTTTTACAATTGTATACTGTAAAAAAAAAAAAAATCCGTCAATTTACGGAAAAAGGACTGGCAGCAGAGTTGCCGGAATGTTTCCGTTTTTTGAGGAACGTTCCGTCTTTGTAGTCCATAAATGGCGCGATACAGACGCGAAGGAGTTGAAGCGCATGTGTGGCGATCAAAAATACTGCAATCCCATTGGATGATAGATTTTTACATTAATAATTCCGTATTTGAAACTCTGTAATCTTAAAAGTCTAAAACGTGTACAATTTAGGGATACAGTTTATGCACTTTTTGTGCACAATTCAGTTTGCAGTTTTTATGCATAAGTAGAGGTGCCAAATACGCTCGGATTTTGGGCACTTTTTTTACAAACTTTTCCTAGCTGGGTAGCAACAGATATACGGGAGAGATTCCATTTTTCTAACAAAACGGAAACTTTCTGATCAAAATTCACGGAAGACAACCTATCAATAAACGAAAATTTTTAACAGTGTACACTATTTAAAACATAATGAAACTCATATGCAGTTATGAGGTGCACTAAAGAATCATTCAAAACCATTACATAAACATCTACGAGGAAAAATCGTTTATTTAAAATCGTTATATTTTAATCATGTTACACAACTTAAAACACAATAAAATTTGTATATATTAATGAGGTGAATTAGACGATTGTTACTGTAGAATGTAATGTGCGTAGCATTTATCGTTCATTTACAGAGAGACGCAAATGAATTCGGTTACAGTACTGACTGTGAGCTATAATTTCTGGAAGTGCGTATTTAACTTTGGATTGCGTTTATAAGTTTAAATAATTTTTTGTAGACTGCATGTTGTGAATAAATTCTAAAGATTATATACAGGGATGCACAAAATAATTCGAAAGCATTACTGTCTATGTGCGTGAATTGCTTAATGGTAGTTTTTAATTGTGTAATGCATTTTCCAGCATTTAGTACATTAAACGGTGTTTGTAAATTAAAAATAAATTCATATGCAGGGCTAGGCAAAGAACTGGTATACATTGCAGTCTATGGATAGTAATTGCTGGAAATGCGTTTTTAGTTGTGTAAAGCGTTTTTTTTAAATCTAAATTAAATTTTGACTTCATATGTGGTACGTATAAAACCCTGTAGATAATATACAGGGTTGTACAAATAAATTCGAGGACATTTCCGTCTATTGGTGGAAATTGTTGAAGGTGACATTTCAACACTGTTATTTCTTTTCTTTATTGAATTATGTAGTATATATACAAATCTGTAGATAATATACAGAGCTGCACAAAATAGTTCGAGTACCTTTCCGACTATGGACGATAATTGTTGAAATTGGATTTTTTATATGTGTTATGCGTTTTTTAAATCTTTTATTTAAGATATCTTCTTTCACATTATAAAACGGCGAAGTTTCATTAGGGTATTCTGGTAGTGTTGAATGGTGTTTAATAATCTACGCTTTACGCATAATTTTTCTTTCATGTTTTTTTTTTAATGTTTTAGCACTCCTGGGAAAAACCAACAAAACAACCCCCCCCCCCCAAAGAAAAAAAAATCATCCGTTCCAAAGTTACGCTTGGACATATGTTAAATACTAACCCCTTAGCTGGAAGTCAGTTAATAAAAAAAAATGATAATTTGTGGAAAATCTCTTATTATCTAGATACTTTTAGAAAGCAAATGAAATTCAGCTCACTGTATCACCGATTTCTTTTGAATATTCTAGTTATTCGACTGGAATTTTTATATGTGGTGCCCTATGTAGTTACCCGCATAGCATGCACAGTCACAGTGACGTCATTGTGACGTCACTGTGAGTCACGTACGTCACGTCACATCTGTGACCAAAATCACACCACTTTGTAACGTCACACTGTGACCAAAATGTGAACGTTTTTAAGATCTAAAGAAAACTTAAAATAAACTTTAGAACATCTTATGGCATGAAGAAAATTACTTTTTGACAGCTTTAAAAATCTTTGTGACGTTGCAATGACGTCACTGCAAGTCACATAAGTCACGTAAAACCTATGACCAAAATGACCTATGACTTCACGGTGTGATCGGAGAGAGAATTTGGAAAAAAACTCATAAAATGTAGAATTGAATTATGTCATGTACCTAAATCATTAATAAAAACATTGTTACACATTATTTAAATATATAGTATTTCCAAAATAAAATAATAAATAAATATCTGTCTGCATATATGAGGCAGATAATTTTTTACAATTTTCATTACCATTTTCATGAAATTTAACAAAATATACAGGTAAAAATCCTTAAATAGAAATTTAGTAACGTAGGAAAGTAATTCAGAAATAGATCTCCCATTAAACACTGTTAGCAATTAAATTAGCCCATTAAACACTGTTGCTAAAACTGTTAGCAATTTAGAGATTTGTTAGCATTTTAAATACAAACATTTAATGTTTTTTTCCTACCACCGCATGGAACTCATTTGCTAATTTTGTGATACTAAAAATATTTTAAAAATCTCCAATCTCTTATTATTTTGAGGGGCCACTCAACCCAATCATCAGCTTTCTGTTTAAAAAGTGAGGACACCATTTTTGCGAGTTCGACATCGGGGGTGCTCGGGGCGACCGTCGAACGCGTTCAAGATTTTTCTTGTACTGAATAATTAAGGTGGTTCTCAACTGACCTGCTCAACAACGCGAAGCTTTCTGACATAATTTCTGACTCATTTTTAAACGCAAAGGCATAAAATGGGCAGGACAGACTATGGAAGCAATTTGGAATCGAAATGAGTTTTCCCTTTTTTGATAAATAAATTACTTATCGAGTTATAAGCAATTCGTGTCACGTGACGACTGGTTTTTCTCTTTTCTTTCACTGTTACGTCGGGTATTTGGTTCAAAACGCTGACTTTGACATTCTTTTCTGAAAGATCTTCTGCTTTTACTAAAAAATGGAAAACGTCTTACAATTACACAGTTTCTAAATAAAAACACCAGCCAATTTCATGCGTTTCCGAACAAAAACGAATTAAAAATATGTCATAAAGTATATGTCATTCCTATAACAATTTATTCCAAAACTGGTCAGTGCTTAATAAGATATCACCTCTGTTAAATATATTGCTCTTTTCAATAGAGTGTAAAAAATGAAAAAATCGTATTTAGGAAATCTGATTGCAGAATAGTATTTATATTTATGTCGTAATTATTTTATAAAGACTATTAAATCCATTTTAATTTAAAATTTATGTTTACTTTGGACGCCTAAAGCAAATGCAACTGATTAAAAAATATATAAAAATTTAAATTTTCACAGCTTATTTCCAAGAATACTAAACTCTCTCATATAAAAAGAGAATATTATAGTTTTATTAGAAGTTATTTGTCAGCCATATAAACTATAAAGCATTTGAAATGTCTTTATTTAAATGTTTTCTTTCTATTCTTTTTCTGGAAACACCTGCTAGATGTTACTTTGTGGTAAACATTACTGCGCAGATCATGATCGCAGTTATTGAGGGCAGACGATTATTTTCATTTGCAAATTCGGCGGTTTAGAATGTGTGGTGTTCTTTTAAGTTTGTGGAAGTATATTGTGGAATTTATACCGTGTAATTAAATTAACGTTTTAAAGTGAATCATCCATTTTAACCTATCCTTGTGTCTAGCTGGGTGCGTTATTAAGGTCTGCGTGATATTTGATATCTCAGATCTATGAACACACCTATGCTGGACCACTTTGAAAATTAAAGCAGTGGATTTGAGTCTCATTTTTCAATGAAAAGGAAGCAGTCAACGATCATTAAAACTTAATCCCTAGAACTGGTGGTTTTACTTATAGATTAGCAGGTAACTTTTAATGTCTTCGCAGTTTTGTTAATAGTGCATATTTAGTAATAGTACATTAATAGTGCATTATTTAAAAGTTAAGATGTTTAAATCTTTTTTTTTTTTTAAATCACTTGTATAAAATTTTATCTTTAATGTTTTAAATCGTTTTAAATAGAGAGTTTGTAAAAAAGCTTAAAGCATTTACTAACAATATATATTTTAAATGTAAAGTGTTATTTATAACGAGGTATTTATTTATATTTTGCGTTTCTCAGTTCAATTTTCATAGTTATTCATTATAATTAAAAACATTGCAATTTTTAAAACTATTAATATTTGATTTACAATTTGAAAATTTCTTAGCTAGTGGAGGTTTCGAGAAATAATTTTCTGGTATATTTGAAATAATTGCGACAATTTAACTCATTACAAATTTAGTTGTCAAGATATGTCAATATTAGGTGCACAAAAATAATGAATATTGATGAAACAATAAAACAGCTATTCAGTTAAGGTAATTTTTCCAGTTGTGTTATCGAATTTTTTTTATAGTAAAAATTGATATTTAAGCTCTGCATTTAGTATTCTATCAAAAACTATAAATGAAATAATTTGTAAAGAAAAAAAAAATATTTTTTTTTCTCTGCGTTTATGATCCTAAGTTTTAAATTTCATTTGCTTCGAAAAATGTTTTATTGCTTGATACAATGTTTATTATTTAATAATATCGCACAATAGGTAGATCTATTATTTAAATGGCTTCCTAATATAAATTTTTCACAATGCTTATTTAAAAATCTATACTTTTATTTTCATTAAATTTGTAATCAAATCCAAAATAACTAATTTCTGAATTCATTTTTATTCGGAAACACATGAAATTGGCAGGTGTTCTTATTCAGAATATATGCAATAGAATGGCATTTTCCATTTTTGACAGAAGATGTTTCAGAAAACACTATCAAAGTCGGTGTTTTGAACCGAATTTCCGACGCGCAGCGTCAGAAACGGAAAAAACGTGACCAAAATTGCTCTTAAGCATTTCATTTATCTAAAAATGGAAAACGCTATTCATTCCAAATCGCTTTAATAATCAGGCATGCAAGTGCCATGCGTTTAAAACATTTTTCATAAATATGTCAGAAAGTTTCGTGACACTGAGCGAAGGGGAATATAGCAAAGTATACACATTTAAAAACTTCAACACTTAACAGCAAAATAGCATAGTTTTAATTATTGTCAATATTTTTGGTGGTTACATAAAACAAATGGAAGTAGAAGTTAATTTTAAAAGTTGTTATTTGCACAATAGAATTTCATATTATTAAAATATTTAATTTTATTATAATTTTTAATGGATTCATCTATTATTTTTATATTAGTATGCGTTTTTTACATTTATAATTTTCTTGTTTAACGGCTACATTAGCCGGTTTCCCAATCAGATGCAAAGTTTTAATTTGAATACTAGTTGCATAAAAAAAAATGATTGCCGATCCAATCCTTATCGTTGATCTTATCCGTATTTGGTGAAATCTTGTTATCCGAATCTTTGCGAAATCATTTATCAGGTTCGGTCGGGTTGTGGGCCTACAGAATTTTTGTTGTTATTGTTGTTGGGTTAGGGTAAGAATACGGGTTGAATGTAAATATAGTTTCAGTCAACCATCATTCATGTTCAAGTAGACATTCAATCATGTTCAAGAAGTATATAACCGGATTCGTGCATGACTCTAGATCCGAGCCGACATCAGAAATTGTATCGGAACACAATTTCTGATAAAATCTGGTTACTTGGTCGTATGCAAGATTCTATTCCGAACAAGACTTACAGTAAAAACATTATACCCGACTCGGGTCAGATCGGGTTCACGAAAATCAGGTCACACGACAACTAATCCAAATCTATTCTGTAGCCAAACAAATCCAAAAAGATCGATCCGAAGTTTCGGGATTGGATTCGGGTAAAATCTGGTCACCCGACCCGGTGCAGTGTCGTCACAAACGTCACAAACTTGAACCATAAAAAATTTTGATCCGAACAATCCGTATAGGATTCGGGTAAAATCTGGTCACCCTATCCGATGCAGATTCGTCACATTTTTCACATTGAAGTCGCACGGTGACTTCAATCACAAAGTAGTCACATTGTGAGGTCACAGAAAGCCTTGAAAACGGCCATAACGACCTCGCATTTAGGTCACAATGACTTCACATCGACGTCACTTGACGTCACGACGACGGTCACAAAGTCACAGTGTGACTTCACAGTGACGTCGCCGTGATGTCACCATGCCTTACGGGAAACTACTAAATTGTTAAATATATAATATATTATTCGGCCATGCGCAGTTAATATTTATTTTATACAAATGGTCATATTTCATCAAATATTTTTTATATTTTTATTCGAATTGCATTGCAGTACATTGTTTCTACTGCAATTTGTCAAAACCCTGCATCATATAAACATAGAAAACATGCGGAATTTTTAAATATTTTTTTAAAAGAAATTTTTATATCTCCATGAATACACGTGCTATTCTTATACAAATGAACATAATATTATACATAACCCACATAGTCATCTGCTACAGCTACAGATCTTTTCGAGCATTTTATTTTACTGAGCGATCGCAAATGCTATTTTTTATTCAACTTGTTTTTAGTTACTAAAGCGCCTTCGTGACTAAACTTTCTCTGAAAAATATGAGGCCATGTACATTGCCACTAACGTACATGTTCCGTACGTTTCTGAAGTTCAAGACGAATTTGTTAAATTTTTCTCTCGGTAATCCGACAAAACGTCTAAAATGGAATGTGTCCGGATACTTTTGATCTGATAGTGAAACTACAAAGTTGACTGGAGGGGTAAAGCACATTTTAATATCTTTGTTTCGATTTATAAAGTAATATCTCCAGACAAAAAATCATCAAAATCGATTTATAATTTTAGAAAATATAAATAAAAGTATGTAAATATAATTTAAGAACAGAGAAAACAGAGATGAACTTTAATTTCACGATTTTGTTTTTTCCAAATAAATTGAAATTTGCTGTATGAGGGCGAAAATTTTTCCGTCTATTAAAAATAATTAGTTAAATTGGGAGTTGTATCGGAAAATAAAATTCTTTCATACAAAAAAAAAAAAAAAAAAAACTGTGTAGGGGAGCATGAAAAATATTACTTTATTTACATGTTACAGTTAAAAAAAAAAAAAAAAAAAAAAAAAAAAACTTTTTTAAGATAACTTTCCTATTATTACCTATATTTCCTACGTGTGCTTGCAAATCTAGATCAAATGATTAAAACTGCAGCTTATTATAAAAGGTCGTATTAGTTTTTATTAGAGGAAATTTCCTTTTAAATCAATAAATATATTATTTACTAATTTTCATACGACGTTCACTTAAAAGATCAAGTGCGTGTTGTTTAACATTTCAATACAGGATGATTCGATTAAAAGAAACACAAATCGTGAAGTTTTGTCTTCCATTTTAAGAAAGAATTTGTCTAATTAATGCTGATTTGTAAACCCGCGACAAGTAATCCGAGAATTTAATCATACTGCAAGAACAGTCATTTATAGATTTTCTTTATCGATTGCTAAAGAATGCCTTATAGGAAACCTGGCGCAAAAGCAGCTTCGTTAACAAGCTTTTCTTGAAAACCAAGAACATTTTCTTCTTTTATGGGAGCTTTTAGGTAATAAAGAAATTAATTTAATTATACAATCTTTGTTCACAGAAAAGTATTGTTTCATATCCATTTAAAAATATGTGGCAGGTTGCGTAAATGATGCTGCAAATTTTGTTTGTAAAATTAGGAAAAAAATATATTTAGTGACATTCTTCTTGCATTTAATGAAAAAAAAAGACAAAATTAATTAAAATAGGTGTAAATTAAGTATAATTAAGATTTATTTAAGAAATATTAGATGTTGAGAAAATAATTATTTGTTTTTTGTCCATGTAATAATATTCTATTGTTTAAAAAATTATTTTATTCAAAATTTGCGTTTGCGGAAAATGATTTTTTTAAATGTAAGAGTTTAAAATGCTTGGCAAAATTAAACATAAAATATGATTTTCTCAAAACAAAAATGTTAAGGATTTTTCATCTAAAAAATACTTCATGGGTGTAAATATGTATTCCTAATGTAAAGAGAGATTCAAGAGAGTTTACTTTAAGATTAATTTCTGACTAGAAATTTTGGAAGAACAAATGTACAAATGAAATTAAGAGTAAGGGTGTGAGCATAAGGGCAGGGTACCCCACAAAACTTCGAGGAAAGTTAGAACACACTGCAACAAACATTTTTTATACAGGAAATTAGAGTCGCAATCCTTTTATTCAGTCAATGGGCGTTTCACTCCAATCCAAACCCAGATTTTTGTTCATTACTTTAACAATAATGAAGATATTTTAACGAAATTTTCAATAGGTTTACCTCCCTTTTTGTAAAATGTAACGATATCACCAGAAGTGATCATATTCCCCATCCTATGCATCCAATTAACGCTGAAATTGACGCACTATGTTAAATAATGTAGTTCAAATTACGTACAGTGTCAATGACTGAATTACTGCGTTCTTCTTGAAGGTTTTGTATTATCATTGAGTTTAACAAAAAGCAATTTCGTTAAAATATCTCCTTTATTATCAAAGTTATGAACAAAAATCTGGGTTCGGTTTGGTAAGACGCTTTGTATTACTGGCTGAGTAAATGGATTATGACCCTAGTTTCCAATATAAAAATTGTTTGTTGTACTGTGCTCTACCCACCCACACCCACATCCAAAGTTTGTAAGTGACACCCTATATACAGAAAATTTTACTGTTAATAATTGCAATAATTAATTGGGACTTAAAGCCAGACATGCATAATGTAAAAGAGCGTAATTGCGAAACACATAAACTGTGCTCCACTGTATATTTCTATATACTTGATTTAGTAAGCACTGATATACTGATGTAAAGAAATGCTCTTTTAATATTCTTTAAAATAAATTTCGAAAAAATCCTACTAAAAATTGATAAATGCGTTAAAATACATACATTTTTATAATACAACTAGATAATTGTAATTTCAAATTGGTTTTTAAAATTTCTCAATTAAAAAAATGTGCATTTTGAAAAGATGATTTCTTAGCTGTTTCAGCTTATTATTATTATTATTATTGCGTTTGTTTTAGTGATATATTTAAAAAATATCTATACAATGATGCAGTTATATTCCATGTCTGTAAAGAGCGCTATAGTATTTAAACTGTCACATTCTCCTGAAGATTAAAATATTTATTTAATGATGTGACATGGCATGTAAAAGAGCTTTATGCAACTTAATGAAAATCCAGCGGTGTTAGAACTAGATTGAAATGTTTAGAGAAGTTCTCGATTTAAAGCCATTGTATGTTTAGTTTGAAACTTGAATCAATAAGAAATTCGTGATTGTGCTTGCAGAATTAAAAAATAATAATAACAACAAAGTTTGTGTCTGCATTTTTTGAATACAGCTGAAAGAAGATGAATATAGTATAATTATATATTTTGCTCTACATACATTTAAATTAACATTTAAGTAAATTATGAATATATCAATCAATTTGTCTGTAAAAAGCTAATAATAAGATAAAAGGAGGAAACATGGAAGAAAGAAAGGAATAAAAGTATACAACATACACACAGAGAAGGGGGGGGGGGGAAACTGGAACACTTGCGCACCAGAATGCTTGCTTTATATATTGCAGAGCTGGAGATTCAAAATATTCAAAAACAGTAATGTGACTTTTGGTAATTTAATTGACCAGTCAAACGACTGTAATTTAAATTTTCGAGTTCAAAAGTCTTCCAAGGAAACTGATAATTTTGAGATTCATTTTTAAAAATAATTAAAATTGAAATATGCAATTTGTGTGAGTGTTTCTTTTAACATGTATTTGTAAATATACTGTTTATATTTTTAAAACAATAAAAAATTCTATTTATTACAAGTATTATTATTATTATGGAATTTTAAAATGCGTTTCATATCACTTTTATATATTCTTGTAATTGTATGTTATATTTAGTTAAAGATAGTTTACGAAAATATCTTATTATTAATTGGGAAATTCCTTGCAAAATATTTGTTTTAATTTTTAATATGCTTAACTAGCATTTTCGTTAGAATTATACAATTTAACCGGTTAACATCCAAATTATTAATAATAGAACTAACTACGTTGCTTGTCCTGTAATTTAGTATATAAATGATCCTGGGTAATTTAAGCGAGAAATTTAAGAAATCCTCCCTTTATTTTGAAAATCATACCCTAACTAGAATTAGTAGATTCTAAAGGGAAAAACTGTGCTGGAAATAAGATTTTATATCTGTCCTCAAATGAGGACGCTGGGCGTTAACCGGTTAATGAACTTTTACTCGGGAATAAAAACATAAAGCAGTGGCCGTACTTTATATACACATTTAAATGTTTATATTGTTATGATCAAGATGGAAGTTGTATGGAGAAAATATTTTAGTAATTCACCAAGTAAAATTTAATTAAGGGGAAATTTCACTAACTAGTTCAAAAGAAAAATAATTGAAAACCGTAAAATTACTTTACTTAAATTTTTGCCATAATCACTAAAGAGCCAAATGAAATTAATCTGTCAACTTTTTTGGGAATTTCCCCAACCAATTTTCAAAATATACATCTCATGCATATTCCTAAAAAGTGTATCTAGGTCCCATGTAAAGTTTAATTATTTACTGTACTAGAAGACATTAAAATGCTACTCAATACTTCAGGCTGTTCTCAAATTCTCCTGAATCCATTTTTATTAGTAAACGCAAAAAATTGTTTGTGTTCTTATAATTAAATTAAGAAATGAAATAGCGTTTCCATTTTTAATAATGACAAAATAGCCTCTCAGAAATTGCTGTCAAAGTTGATGTTTTGAACCGAATTCCCAGATGCGAAAGCCCAGGCAAGGGAAAAACTGCCGTTCTAAGAAAACAATCACTTATAACTTAAGATGTAATTCATTTATCGGAAAATGAAAAAAACTGTTCGCTTACAATATATGTAGTAGCACTACGACAGCCCGAGAAAGATCGTCACGAGATATCAATCTCTTTTAAATCAAGATGTAATCCATCTAACGATAAATGAAAAAAGGTATTCTGTTCCAAGACAATTCAATAGTCATGCTTGCCAATTTATACCTTTAAAAATTAGTTTGTGATTAGGTCAGAAAGTTTCGCGTTTTTGATTGTAGAAGCATATTTTTTGTGAACCGCTTTATGGACTCAAATAATTGTATCTAAGAATGTTATCGTGAATCTAAAGTTCATTTTATACCAAAATAAATAAATAAACCACAGGCAAATAAATTGAATTAAATACATGTAAATTTCTTACCTCATACTCAAGTTCACAGGTAACTTCATCATCATCGTCTTCATGTCCAAAAGCTTCTTCTAGTGTTTCGTAATGATGTTCTACATCCTCTTCATTCCCGAATAAAATCCCTGTCGATTGCATTAGGTTGTTTTGGCTAAAAGGGAATAAACCGATTGGGGGAGATTCCCAGCCTCCAGTCCACTCCGTTTGTGTGCAACTGTCGCAATAGATAAACGAGGATGAAGGAGAAGTGGCAGAATCGGCTTCCATGCCGACCTTTGGTGCCGACGGGACAGTCGACTTGGATGTCGGACGTTGGGTTATCTCGACGACTATGGGTTCTTTTGTAGGACGGAAGGCCTCTAGAACTTCTTCACGTTTCGTCTTCACCAGCTCGTGCCCGCTCACCTACACAAAGATAAGGCATGGGTGAAGCAACAATATATTACACAAACAGGATACAATTTTATATTATTATTAATCCTTTCGTGTCTGGCGTCCTAAAATCATGGGCGTACGCAGAATTTTGATTGGGGGAGGGGGGAATGGTGCCTAGCTGGTATACTCTCTTAGCATAAGCGCCGGCAAGGGGGGGGGGGCTGCAGGGAGATTCATTGTCTTTAGACTAATTAAACACTAAGAGGAAAAGAAAATGAAAATTTTCCGAAAAAAAAGAATGAATTATTTCAATTCTCTGATTTGAAAAGTGTTGGAAGAAACTTATTTTTAAATATTTAATATTTCTTATCTGTTAAGTTTTTTATCCAAAATCTTGCCTCTCGCTGGATATCTTTCTGCTGGCACCCATGTCTCTTAGTATTTCAAGTTATATTTTACTATTTTCAAAGTTTTAGGAGAGGAGCTCGCCTGCACCCCCTCCCATGCGTACGCACATGGTCTTAATAATAGTAGAAATCTTTATATTTACTATTATTTTGTCTTTATAACTAATATTGTTATTATCTGCATGTAGTAATGATAGTATATGTTACATTTATTGTTATTACTTCGTTTATGCTTCAACATTTACTAAGTAAAAAAAAAAAGTTTGCATAAAATTTTAAGTAGCTTTGCTAAGAGTTTCACTTCTTTTTTTATTTTTTATTTTTAAGATTTAAAAATAGAACTACTTCTCCGAACTAAAATAATTTATGATAAAAGAAGAAAAAATATTAGAAAATTGTTATGTCTCTTAATTCCTGTTGTAATAATAATACAATATTTTCCAAACGTCTTAAAAAATTCTTTCATAGCCTATTGTAAAAATATGTAAAATAACTAATACAATCATAATAAAACCGTAATACAACCATATTCGTTAGATTTCTGTAAACCTTAATAGATAGTTATTTGTAACTTATTAAATTAAAAAGTAATTCGTCCCCCCCCCCCCAAATTAAAAAATAATAATCAAACCCAAAAGAGTTAAACAGAAAAGTACAAGGGAACTTTTGATCACAACTGAAAATAACTTTCATCATTCCATTCGTAAAAAAAAAAAAAAAAAAAAAAAAAAAAGATATTCTATTTTTTTTCTTTACTTATTTCCAAAATAGCCAAACATCTTTTATTATACAGTACATTATGTGAAAAGGAAACCTGTCTATAACAGAATTTTACATTAAATGGAAAACAGCATGGCCCCCCAATAAAAGAATACGGTACATCACAACAGATTGTGTTCCTTCTTAGACGGAAACCGGGCTAAAATTAAAAAAAAATCTGATCCCTGTGGATTACATCTTAGCAGGTTTTATTGTAGCTGGTCATTAGTCTGTCTTTGAAATTTCGGAATTTTGATGCCAGAGAGATTTATTTAATAATTAAATTTTGGTAACGTTTTCTGAAAGTGAAACTACTAATACTATTATAATAAGTTAATACATCTTTTCGAATCTAACTTAGAATGCATCAAAATTTTATACATGAATAGAAGGAAAATTATCAAACATCTGTATCATTTTCTCACATTTGCTCGACTGCTCACAGTTGGCTATAATTATACTTATATCATTTATATGTCGCCTATGCTTATTGAAATAATCGGATATCTCTAAACTGCTTACAAATGGTTATTCTTTTTAAAAAGTATGTACTAAATTATGCAAATTTAACAATTATTCATCGTCAATCATACTAAAATGTTAATAAATAAATAATAAACAAATCAAAGAAAAATTTAGCAATGAAACATGAAATCGTACAGCTCTAAATATTGAAATAATTTGAAAACACTATAAAAATGCTATTTTTATGCTTTTGATTTGTTTTGTTTTCGTTCAGCAATCGATGTAAAATCATGTGTCACTTTTCGCAATCAGGTTTTTTTCATTACTAATAAATTGTTACCTGTATGAAGTAAGAAATACACAAGGAAAGAAAATCTTAGGATTCGTTAGAGGCAAAATTTTCAACGAAGAATATGAATATTTAAAAAAATCTAGCTTAAAATCACACATAATAAAATGAATGGACACACATATAACTGCTAACCTAAAAAAACGAGCCAGTTTCTATTAGGTATTTCTCTGAAAGTAAATTCTTTCAAGTAGTTATTTTTTAATTGAACTTATTGTTGTGACATTTTTAATCTGAAGTATTTACCTTATATATAACTAAGTAATTTAAATCTAAATCTAAATTTTGCGGCTGATGTTTAAAATCTTTCAGCAATTCATAGTATCAATCTCAACCATACGGAAATAGAAAACGTAACATTAAAACAAAACCGCGTTGAAGTATTTTTAGTTCTGAGAACTTATTTTATTTAAATGTAAATCTGTTTCATTTATGGCATTTAAAAATACAATATATGTTTATATTAACAAGTTTATCTGTAGTTTCGGGCACTTATTCTGTAAGTACTTGCTTTTTACCAATGCGAAAAGACTGATGCAGGAATTTGCCTTTTTCGTAAACTGATTTGGTTTATTTCCTCTTAACAAGTATTTTTTAAAGAAAAAATCCCGACTTCAAATGATTGTTTTTTACCTTACTGCACTGTTATCTATTTATTTCACGCCAGTTGACGTATTTTAGTGAGTGCGGTTTTATGGCAAGAGCGTGTTTATGGGAATCTTTATTGTTATTCCTATTCACTTTAAAATTTTTAATTCAAAGGCTGAATTAACAAAAATTTGAATTTAATATTAATTTTCTCCAGCGCATAAGAAATATAGATATGTAAGATTATTAAATATAAATCCTCATTAAAATTCGTTTCATATCTATTATTTTATGAGTTGTTAAACATATGTGAAAAATCCTGCCTGACGCTTAAAGGGTTAAATCCTACTGTTGCCTATATTGTTCTTTCTGACGCGCATTAGACGATGATACATTAAAATTGGTACCTTTCATTCACAAGGAGCCTTGGTCTTTTTTTTTTTAAAGCTTGGCGCAAACTGAGATTTGCTGCCAAATGGTACAAACAGCTATGGAAATAAACCTTATGAACATTTATGCTTGTTTATGTATGTACTTATATACTATATAAAAACATTTAATTTATCTGTATATTACTATTATTTTTGTATACAATTGACTTCTGTTTGTATATAAAATAGATAAATGGCTTCTTTATACTAAATAAATTGTATAAATATTGAAAAAACAATGCTTCGGTATATGATACAGGGAATAGGTTGTCAGAAAATATGCATGGAATTCCTTTCTCTCGTTGAGGCCATTTTTTCCAACTCGCCAATTCCACTATACTGGAAAAGTACCAATATTTTTTACCTATCCCTGTAAAAAAATCTATACACGACACAGAGACTATTGTTAAAATGCAATGCAGTGCTGTTTACCTTAACACCATATTCAAAACTCGTGATGGTTGTCGAAATTTTACGAAATTTAGAGTGTATAAAGTAAAAAAAAAAAAAAAAAAAAAACAAGAACGAAAAATCATGCGTCAAGTATAGATTATGAAAGACTTTCCAACACTTCCAGAAAACAAATTGGAAACGCATATCACATTTAAAAACTAAATTTCAGCAATTACCATCGCTTGTGGGGAAAATATCCGGATTCTTTTGTGCAGTCCTGTATATGATATGCAGATTTGCATATATACTACATAGTAAGCAAACATTTAGTTCAGCTAGGAAATGCATAGCACAATTAAAATTTCCTATTCTGGAATTTCTATCAATATAAACCGAAATGGATTCGATATCTATATTTTGTCCTTCCCGGTATATGATCGATCTATAGCATTTATACACACCAAGTAATGTGTAAAAAATTAGCTAAGCTTAAAAACGCTCTGCTCAACTGAAAACATCCAACAATTATTGTTAATTGACAGTACTTTAACCGAATTCTTTTCTGTGTCCCTGTAAATGAGCGATGAATGCTATACACAAATATTCTATAGTAAGCCTATTATAATGCACCTCAATGTGCATTAATATATTAATTTCAATATTTTTGAAATAGTATAACATCATTAAAACAAACAACAAAGGATTTTCCTGCATTGACCGAAATGTAACGCAATTCTTTTGAGTGTCTCTGTAAATTAAGTATAAATGGCAAATACTCAATTTTCAATATCATCCCATAGTAAACCTCAATAACACATATCAATTTCATAATTTACGCGAGTATATTTACGCGAGTTAGAGCACTGACAGGCAGACAGACAAACCGAATTCATAAACACTTTTCAACTATGTCGGAAAGTATTAAAAAGACAAGAAAACACACGGAAAGACAAATATGCCAATTTCGAATTTTAGTAAAATTGTAACGGGACCACCACCAAAACAAGCCATTTCGGAAAAAAAAAAGTTAGGAAAATCATAGCATCAGTCCAAAAGTTATGCGTGGATATACATAAAAATATATATATATATACAAACGAACTGGGTAACCTGGTTTCTTGGAAGTGAATCAAAAAGATCCCCCCATAGGTAATAATCTCGTGTCAGTTTAGGTAAGTTCGACCTTCTCTCACATGCAATTTACTAACAATTGAGGTAGTTTAGTTATCCCAAAAAGCTTAAAATATGGCTTTGCACATGAGCTTTCCTGTTATCAATTACCAAGCAGCATAAGATTATGCTTTAACGTTATCCGAAGGGAGTAGGTATATTATTCTAAACTGCAATTACAAAGTTTAATGCACTAATATCATACTGGTTATTTACTCTATCATAACGCACTTGATAGATTAGTCTGTTTAAATCATGTATAGATTAGTCCGTCTAGTAAGCAGCATAATATATTAGTCTCATAGATATTGAAATGTTTTGAATGAATGCAATATGTAACATCACCAGACATCTTAGTTTTGATGTATTAGGAAATGTGATATATGAAGATAGAAAACATTATTTACATTAACAGATGAAAACAAATTCGCGATTGTGCTATTTAAATGAAAATCAATGCTATGAAATTTCAATTAAAATCCAATTTTTAATTATTAGAATTTACTATGAGGTAACTTACAAAAGAGCTTTAAAAAATATTAATTATAGTTTTCTTGACTACATTTTATGCTTTGACTACATTTTATGCATTCTTTATTTCCTAACTTTTTTCTGAAATGTGGTGAATTATATAAAATTTTCTTTTTGATAGAAGGTTAAGAAAAATAATAATAAATGAACTGTGAAAGATAGATATTTATATTAACATTTTTTAAGGAAAACTAAAAAATATTATTTATGATGTAAATATTACATAAATTAGTTACTTATGTTACTTATTTCCAATTGCATCCCCCTCCCCCTCCTTAAAGCATAATTTATTATTCTACCACAATAAATTATTTCAAAGTCAATTATTTCTCACTGGTAAATATAAAAATGAATATATTATATTTCTTTATGGTAAGTTTAGATAAATTAGTTTTTTGAATGTTCCATTATTAAGAATATTTTATAAGTCGTTTCCTTCATAATTGCATTTTGATAAAAAATAGCTACTCAAAATAGCATCTTTGATAACAAATTTCTGTAATACATGGAAAATGTGGGAAAAAAATGTTGACAAATAAATATATGAATCACTCCATTTTTCTGAGACTATCAAGAATTTACAATTAAAATGATGCATGAATTTGTGGAAGTTAGACTTAAAAAAAAAAAAATCGTGAATTGACATGCATTTTTCCGTTGATTATATTCCGTTAATTCATGAAACTTTCCGCTTTGATCTGACTATTTTTCTTGAAAGTACAGAAATTTCTTTAATCTAATGTAAAAATTACTCCAAATCCCCCAATCTTTGCTGCATTTTCGTTAAGTCAGAGAAGATTTTCCGGCACCTCTTCTGCAAGCACCTTTTTGTTTTAGAAAAGGAATTGTTACGTATGCTCCTTTTCCCTCAAACCACACAAACTTCGCGAACCAAGCTCTAAATTTTCTGAAATTCTCCAGTCAAAAGACGGAAATTTTGTTAAATAACAAAAAGTTACAGGGGTGTTCACAGTGGTGTTCCAGCAACTTTCTGCCAGTACGTTTTGCGTTTTTTGACGAATTAATTTTTAAAGTGTATTGCTAAAATAAATTGGACGGTAAAACATGGCCCACAAATTGCTATTTTGCGTTCTGGGCATCTTAAATCTGAGATTATAGATGTGTACCGCCCTTCTTAGACAGCACTGTTAATAGATTGTTTGGGTATTTTGGGCTGCTATGGTTATGTTTTGCACACAAGGGCTAAATAAACCGGGATCTCCGTTCAAAGTAGAATTTGACCAACAGGAACATCAAAGCCTGAACCGGGATTCGAACTTTTGACTAGTGGCCAAAGGCCTAATGAGCGAGCGACAGATAACAGAAAAAGTTGAGATCAGCTAATTCAAATCTGTCTCGGAAATTTTCACAAGGATTTCTTTAAATTACAATTTAATTACTTCAAAATGTGTCTGGCGTCTACAAGACTGATATGTCTGCAGTCTAAAAGATGCTTTGTGATTTACTTTATAATTTTACGGTAAAGAGTTTTCAACTTATATTCAGTGAACAGTTATTAATTATTTGTTGCCAGTTTTTATTAGTGCTTCCTTTGGAAAATTAGGTATGTTTAAAATGTATATTTTTTTCTACTTATTCAAATATAATAATAAGTTTACTCTAAAATAATGCTTATAAAAGTTCCTATTAAAAAAACGCAAAAAAAAAAATCTAAAATCTGTATTTCCATTATATATTTATATATATGTCTCTCCACTCTCTCCCTCTCTCCAGATTTGGTGAGATTTTGTTACACGAACTTGTTTGTTGTCTTTTGATTTCAAAGGTATTATATATATATATATATATATATATATATACATATAATGTATTACAGTTCTATTTAAGAAAAGCGCAACCTCAATTCTTATTGAAAACATTTTTAGTATGATTTATTTTTTTCAAATTTCTTTTCTTCAAAAGAGTAAAATACTAATTCCTCATTATTAAAGGCGGAGGGGGAGTTCAACTTTAAAGAAAGAATCAAGCGGCTGTTTGAGTAAGTACTTATAGAGAAAAATAAGATATCGCTTTTCTTGAATATCACACAGTATTCTGCATGGCTTAAAGAGAAAAATATATCGATTGATATGTATTTTTTTTTTTCATAAGGAAAGCAAACCATTTTTGTTCTTGAAAACATTTTTCCGCCTTTATTGATCGATAAGATTTTGACCTCCGTTCTTTATATAATCCATATGTGCTCATTTTACCAATAATTCAGTCACGAATACATAGCTACGATTTTATCGCGAGTTTTAGCTAATACGTAGAAATATGAAGAGAATAAATTCGCCTAACAAGTTCTTATTTCTAGGAAAATAGATCGTTCAATACTATCGTATCAGTGCATGAAAATTTAAAGCAGTTTACGAATAAAGGAATGACGAGTAAAATTTAAAACTTTGAAATTCGTAAATATTTTCCAGACGTGTATTAAATACAATTCAGATAAAATATTCTCGAATTATATTTTTGACACATTGATGCGTTGCAAGTGTGTTATTATTATTTTTTTCAAATATGGAAACCGTCTTGAATTTTTAAGTTTCTGATAATAGTAAGATGATATATGGGATAAATTTTGACTATATTACGAAACTAATTGCAAAAAATAACTTTAAGCTATTTACGATCTCAATTACATTATAATGTTTTCTAAATAAATAATGTTAGATTAGCGATATTTTAATAGTTTTTAAGGGTTTATGCCATTTTAAATGAAAGGAAAAAATAGAATGTTGATCTTCAAACAATTAAGAAGCCTACTTTGATATTTTTCTTCATAATATTTAAAAATAACTGGGTGTTGAGTTTAGAACTTAATCTGCAGTATTATATCAGGTATAATAAGGAGCGAATACGTGTAGAGAATAAACTTTTCATTAAAACAGTTCATTTCGAAAATATTACATTTTTACTTTTTTGACTTAAAACTATTCTAGATATTTTGGAATAAAATGATTCAAACCGCTTGTACATACAATAATTAGATCAAAAGGTATAACATTTATCATGTGATTATCTAAAGAGTTTTAAAACATTAATTGCATTTATTACAGAATACATTTTTTCACGATTCGCCATTTTTAAATTGATCTCTCGAAAATTCTTAAAGATAAAGTTTTGGCTTTTTATACAATTATTTTCAGTTATGATTAAATTGTATTCGAGATATTTTGTTTTGACAGATAATTTTGAAAATATGATTCTAGTAGTAAAAAGTCGTGATGAAAAATAACTTTTTTTTCTTTATACATAATAATATTATTTTTTAATAAATATGTTGATGAGACAAAAAAAATTATAATCGATTATCAAACAAATCTAAAACAATCTTGAAGACAAATTTATATATTTATTATTTTGCGCAGTACAAAAAAAAAAAAAAAAAAAAAAAAAAAAAAAGAGCACTTCTTCAGAAAGTATATCGATATATACATTTCAAGAAAGAGCCAGTCCAAAATATTTATAAACAATAAATACATTATAAATAATAAAAATTAATAAATAAACTTAATAAAATTAATAACTAAACTTTAAAAAAATAATAAATAAAATTAATAAAATGAATAAATAAACTTTAAAAAAATAATAAATAAAATTAATAAAATGAATAAATAAACTTTAAAAATAATAAATAAACTTAATAAACTTAATAAATAAACTTAAAAAATAATAATAAATAAACTTAATAAACTTAATAAATAAACTTAATAAAATAATTAAATAAACTTAAAAAAATTAATAAATAAACTTAAAATAATACATAATAAAATTAATTTTGTGTCCTGGATCAACTTAAGGCTTTCAGTAACCATTCAAAAATTTCACTGAATGGCCAAAAATATCGATGTCTATCTTTTCACCCTAGCTGGATTGAAATATTACTTACTAGGAGATTCCACTCGGGCTTCCTGGGTTACAGATTATCGGTAAAAAGCATTTTTAAAAATTGAAAACTAATAGATTGTCTTACATATAATATATTTTGTACATTGCCCACTAACAACATCAAAATGCATTTTTATACGAAAAATATCAATTATACATTTAAAAATGTTTTGAAATTTATTAAAAAAGATACTTTTGTATTAGCCACACGGAAAAATGACACTTTCACATCTGAGTAAATCGAAGTTTTCATTTTGTTATGAAAAGTTTTGTTTCAAATGTGACGACCCAATGCTTTTAATTCTGAAATGCCAGAAATACTCAGAATATTGAAACATGGACATACTCAAAACTGAGCACATAGAGGTCAGTTCATATTCATTTTTAACACTTTCCAACCTAGTTGAAAAGTGTTTATGACTTCGGTTTGTCTGGCCGTCTGGCCGTCTGGCCGTCTGGCCGTCTCTCCGTGCTCTAACTCCCGTAAATATGCTCGGATTGTCCTGCAATTTTTATATGTTTTTGTCGATATCTATAGCATGTTCCCTATTTCAACGGAAGTGTGTAGCACTTATAGTTTTTTTACAGGGACACTCAAAAGAATTCCGTTACATTGCGGTCTATGGGGAAAAATCATTTGCGGTTTATTTAAATAATGTTTCACTATTTTAAACGCATTGAAATTTATATATATTACTAAGGTGCATTAGAAGAAGCTTAATATGGAATAGGGTGTGCATAGCACTTATACTTACTTTACAGGGACAGTCAAAAGAATTCCGTTACATTACGTCTATGGAGAAAAATCGTCTGCGGTTTATTTAAATAATGTTTCACTATTTTAAACGCATTGATATTTATATAAGGTTCATTACAAGAGACTTACTACAGAATATTGTGTGTATAGCAGTCATCGTTCATTTACAGGGACACACAAAAGAATTCTCTACTGTATGTTAACAATAATTCCTGGAAGTGCGTTTTAAGTTACTGAATGCGATTTTAATTTTAAATCGCTTTCTGTATATTACGTGGTGTGTATAAATTCTGTAGATCCTATACAGGGAAGCACAAAAGTTCGGGAACACATTTCCGTATTATTTAACTCCAGACGGAGAATTTTAATACTGTGCTACGTGTTTCCTAACTGAACTAAAATTTAGCATCCTATGTAGTATATATACAAATCTATAGATCCTATACAGGGCTGAATAAAAGTATTCGGATCACTTAGATGTTATCTTTTAGCTTATTAAAGAGTATGATTCGTAAAATTATTTTGGAAGCGTTGGAAAGTGTTACATAATCTATGCTTGACGCATGATTTTTCGTTCTTGTTGAAACATGGACATACTCGAAAAGGATTAGGGTCATTTCATACTCATTTTTGAAATATGGACATACTCAAATAAGAGCACATAGAGGTCAGTTCATACTCATTATTGAAACATGGACATACTCAAGTATGAGCACATGATGTTTTATTCTTGAGTGTGTGCATGTCTTCAGAAATGAGTATATACATGTTTTAAACTTGAGTAATTTTGATTCGGAGCTATTTTGACTATGTGACATACTCAGATTTGAGTATTTTTTGCTCAGTTTTGAGAATGTCGTTTTTAGAGTGCAAATGCCAAAGATTAATATCCGAATAAATCGCCAAAGATTTCGTTACTTTCAGCAACCTTTTTGATTATGATAATTTTAGTGGTTTAAGATCGTATTTAGATTACATGTCTGTTAAATTTGTGTTAAATTTATATTATTTTATTTATTTATTGACGAAGTTTTAATTTCGTTATGGAACATTATTTTGAAACAAATGCTGAACTGTTTATATTGTTTTAAGTGCAAATGGTTTAATCTTTCGTAATCGGGCTGCACGCGATAGATTTAAACAGAAAACATGTATGAAAATTACTTTAAAAACTATTAAAAAAAAACCCAATAAATTGAGATACAGATTTCAAACAAATTGCATTAGATAGAACATTTTGTTTTCCTATTTGACGGTGTAAAATTTAAAATTTCCGATGTTTCGAAGTTACAAAAATTGCAGTAAGAGAAAAAGATATTTGTCAGGTGTTGCCTCCGTCGATATGACTTCAGCGTTACTCACGGATAAGTTTTTGCTTTATAATGTAGATATTTCAATAATTCATTAAACTCTGATAGACTGCTTCTGATTGTTCATTTTCTCTTTATCCATTTCACACTGTTGAAAAAAATGTTCTAGATTGTGTTATTTTAAATAGATTTCTAGCTAATAACATCTTTCATTCAAGACAGTATCATTACAAAACATGAAAATTCAGAACATAAATTAATAACTACTTAAATAAACAAATTTATGTCTGATTACAATGTCTTCGAAACGAATGTTTCATGAATAAATTTTAGTATTGGAATGCTTCTATAGTTTTTTTTTTATGTTTCGATTTTCAATCATTATTTAAATTGTTTATTTTCTCTTGTTTCATTTCACACTGTTTAAAAACTTGTTTTCTTTTATACTTAAAAAGAAAATTATGTGACTATACATGATTGAAAGAAGATACATAACAATTATATACTTATGTTAAAAAGATTAAATTTAATTATTGAAAGATCCAATATAATTTTATCAGTTCTTGAAATTATAGCAGCAACTAAAGTTTTCGAATTTTCTAACGGTTCTTTGGAGAGATTAATAATAAATTAGAAATAACGGAATCTACCACCTGTAATCGTGAATATTCGAAGGAAGGATAACCCATGTATAAAAGAATATTTAAAAGAAAATTATCTAAAACTAGTAAAATTCCAACTAAAGTAAAAGGGATTTTCTTTTCTTGACTGAGTTCTTGCGTTTTATGTACTGAATGCTAGATTTTGATGAATAATTAATCTCAGATTGATATTTATCTTTTGAAATGTACGTCTTTAATCATTTGAACATATTATTTGTAAGTGGACAATAAAATGAAAATAAATAGTAATGTTAAACCATAATTCTCTATGCTGAACATATGGTTATTAGATACTATCTTATCAGTATTGCTGAACAGATGTTACTTTCATTGCTGATAACGCAAATATAGATAACTGATGCTTTGCTGCAATGCTAGGTTGATAAAGAATCGCATTATCGCATATTCACCGTAACAAATCGAGTTTTCCTTAATATCTAACAATATACACAGTAAAAAGAACAACCTTTCTAATTTTATTACATGGTAAACAAGGTTAATTAAAAATATTCCTTGTTAGGTAAATTCTTGAAATATATTTCATTATTTATAGAATGTTTTTAGTGGATGCGATGATATTTTATCGCATTGATAAGCATTTCTAATTATACAAATACAATTTGCTCTCCTTCTAACAAGACTCGTTCAAAAACGGAATTAACATGCGTAATTCGATATTTATTTTTTTTTAAAAGGGGCTAATTATATATATATATATATATATATATATATACGTTAGTTAAATGCAAGGAAATAGTAATTAATGCTTTTAACACTTTGGGGTCTTTTTTTTTAATTTTGAGGAAAAATTACTTTTTGGCTTAAAAATTTAAAACTTGTTCTTCAAATGTCAAAAAAATAATTTTTAATGAAATTTGACAAATATGCAATTGACTGAAATCTAACTAATATAGTTATTTTATGTAGTATTAATATGCCAATATGCTAAACAGAATTTTTGAAGATGTTTGGAAATTGTCGTATTGCAAAAGAATTAAATATACATATCAACATTCTAGTACTTTTTCGCTTTTTATCATAAATATTTGGTTCGGATAAGTAGCTCCTATATTAAAACTTAAACAATAAAACACATGTCTGAAATAAAAGTATCAGCAACGGTATTGAAAAACTTATTTCAAACTTAGAATTAACTGCATTTTAACTCGGAATGTTAAATAATTGCATCCCAGATTTTCTATGCATGGTTTTTATTAAATGTCAAATGAGCATATCCGCGAAGGAAACTTGGATGATTTATGTCCCTCCTATCACTAAATCAGTATTGCAAAACTGGATATCTTTGCATTTCTAATTTAAAATATATCATTTAAATGAACAAGAGCTACAAACGCAAAGACATTTGCTTTGAATTGAAGGGTTCAGAAACATATTTTTTAAGCATACAAAATTTACGAGCACTAGAACAATTACTTTAACGCGAATTAAAGGATGGTTTATCATGGAACGAGACACTATTTAAATACATACACTGTAAAAAAAAAAAAAAACCTGAGGTTACTAAAATTTTTTTAGTATATTTGTATTCCACAGATTTTTTTAGTAACCGGTACTAAAAACCGGAATCGTTGCTAGCTGTTTTCTAGTAATGTTGCTAGGTGTTTTCTAGCAATTCTTACAGATTTTCTTGTAACTGAGTAAGAACACAAAAAATTTTTTAGTAATTGCAAAAATCAGTGAGAAAAACTAATTTTTTTAGTAGATCGACCTTTTTTTTTTTTTTTTTTTTTTTTTACAGTGTACAGCTTTCAGAAAAAATATTCCAATAATAGCGATAAATTCCAAACAGCTTTTATGTTTTTTATGTAAAAGTGGGTTAAAGGAAGTAATACATTTAGAATCGAAATATAGTGTAAATAACAGTTATGCATTTTACGATTATTTCTTAGAATACATTATATTGTTATTTATTAATTGAGGTCAATCCTATCTTTTTTTTCTTTAATTTTTCACACAAAGTATAGCCAGATAGTGAGTTTCTAAATTATATGCATTCCTATAGCTGCGAACGTTTCCTTACTTTTCTAATCGCATCTGATTTTTTTCCCAAGTCATTGTCAAGTAATTGTCAAGTCATTGTCAAGTCAAGTCATTGTCAGCCACAAAGTCACATGTTTTTTTTCCCAAACATTTTTTGAACCGGAAAATTTATTTAAGAAAATATGTTTTTTTCTGTATGGTGTTAATTGATTTTATTTGTTAAGTAAAATTTCTAGATCAAAATATGTTTATTTGACTCTGAAAAAAAAAGGGAAATTGACAGCTATATATTTCGAACAACTGCGAATAATTAAGCTTAATCGAAGAATCGAATAATGTATACCTCTTGAATAAGTGTCTAGATGGTATATGAATTTTTAATTACTTGAATTTTATTATTATTATTATTATTCAAAATGCTTATAAGGCGTGAAACACCAACAGGCTGAAAAAGTGCCCAGGGCAGGATTCGAACCTGAGCCATTCGCATTACGCGCCAACGCTCTACTACTGAGCTACCCGGACGATATCCAGTTGTGCACTTATTACTGTTATATGTAGACAAGGCTTCACCTGCAGCACAAGATGAAATATCTTCATGAACCACAACCCTGTGACAAGCATGAGAAGAAAGAGAATTCCAGCATTGATGAAACGAATATATATATAAATTTTGTAGAAATAGCATACGCCTTTAGAAATAGTTCTACAAAATCTATTTCTATCTCTATCTGTTTCTACAAAATTTATATATATAGTGTCTAGATTCTAACCATAAGGCAGGGCATGTAAACATGTTTGACAACTATTGCTTGGACATTTTTGGGGATAAGAACATTTTCAGAGTTTCTTTTAATTTTTATTATTATAAAGACCAGAAACTCCTAATGAGTAATTAAGAAGCATTCTTGAATAACTAACAAGTCTTTATTAAATGCAATTTAATGAATTTTAAAGAAACAATCTTGCGAAAAACAATTTTTACCTTCAAGCCAACAAATTTTTTAATATTTTGCTGCGTAGCATTGTTTGAATATCAAACCTTCAGGCACTTTCAACGTATTATTAACTTTTCGGATGCCTAGAATAATACCTTTAACTGATTCTGTTTCTCAGATATTTGAAAGTTTCTAAATTTTTAAATAAAAATAAAATTTACAAACTTTAGTTTTGAAAACGACAAATCTTAAACTACTTTTCCTTGCAGCATTGTGTTTTGCGTCCTAAAAATATTTCTCCTTCTTTAGATGTTTCTCTATTTTTTCCACATTTTATAATATTCCTAGTTGCACGTCAGTTCTGAGTTCTGACCCCCGTCCACACATTCCCCCCCCCCCCTTTTAGTCCTATCTATTTACATTGCTAATTTATCTTGAAGTTTTTGCAAAAATTTAGAACCTTACATAAATTTACAGCTTCCTTCCAATTAAAAAAAACAAAAACAAATACTTCTTCGTAAGCTTTTGCAAATTATTTTTTGTTCTGTCATCGTTCTAGATGTTCGGTGAAAAGCGAAACTTTTGCAAATATGTGTAATATGGATGAAATTTATTCAATCATGAATTATGAAAAATCCAAATGCTGAATGTCACCTAATACAGCCAAGTAATGTATTACGAGCCACTAAAACCAGAGGCACACATATACAATAAAAAAAAGAAAAATACGGAAATCATTATGGAACAATTTCCGTATTTTTACGGAATTTGTTTCGAAAATTTTCAAAATGACAATTCAATATACTTTTAGAACTGTTATCTATCAGGGATAGTCTCGGATCCAAATAGGCTGCTTTACGACACATCCAAGAAATCCCTTTCTCAAAAAAAAAAATAAAAAAAAATCTTCGGAAAAATACGGAAACTGTACAGACAACCCAATTAACAGTAGAATTTCGGCATTTTTAAAGAACTTTCTAAAATATATATACACTGTAAAAAATTGCCAATGTTTCTTATTTTATGAAAATATACTATAACCACGAACGAAAATATAATATAATCTTCTGAGTTATCCGAAATTCCGAAAAGCGTGTTCCATTGTCTGTTGAATCCCCAGACCAATACATTTCCAAAATTTAAAGAATTATTTATAAAAGCGAAGTATTTTTTGCTGCCCGTATTTTTCAGAAACCTTTCCGAATACTTTTTATGGTGGATTAATTAGTTTCCTTAGCTTGGAATTTCTGTTTTTCGAATGTCATCCATTCTCAAGTAAAAGTTTTCAGCTGCATAAGTTAATTTATACATGAAAGAGTAAAGAAATAATCTTAATTTTAATGTAACGCTGTTAATTTTGCATGTTTGTCTGTTAAACAAATTTGTTGAACATGAAAATGTTTACTTGAGAATTGATAGCATTGGAAAAAACTATATTCCTGGCTTAGAAAACTTATTAATACACTTTTAAAGCTACTCGTAAACGTTTGAAAAATTACGGGCAGCAAGAGAAATTTTGTTTTTATAAATGATTCTTTAAATCTCGAAATGCCATTGATGTCTGAGGTTCTAAAGATAAAGAAACACTTTTCAGAATCATGGTTAACAAGGATGAGTTTATATTATAAATTTATTCGTGATTATATTATGTGAAGTAACATTTCAATAGATATTAAAAATATGAAATTTTCAAATAATATCTAAGACAAACAACATAAGAGTACATGAATTTACCAAAAATATATGTTTAATGTGTTCATTTTCTTGATTAAACATACCTGCTAACCTTTCGAATTTTTTAAATCAAATAAATTTATAAATCAAATCAAATTGGTACCACATATGAACAAGATACCTTATTACATAAATTTATAAATTAACTTTTTCGGTTTCATGTATATTTTTGATTTAAAAAAAAAAAAAACGGAAGTTTGGCAGCTATCATTAAAGATAAGGAAGTTTTATGCCAATCTCAGATGTGATATACCTATTATTAAATGGTAGAAAAAGTAACACGTTTTAGTCCATTTTCAAAGAAGGCTTTTTAATTGACAACACCAAGGAATAGGAATGCTTATTTATTAAAATTTATAATTCAAATTAATAAAAAATAGTTCAAACAGATATATTCTATGAATTTTTTTTTTTTTTGCATATGTATCAAACATAAAACAAATGTTTCATCGCTTTAAGTACTTAATTATTTTAATCATCACTATAGATTTATTTAATATTTATTACAGAACTAGAGAAAACAAGTATCTAACAAATACTTCGAGGGTAAATTTTATCCACCTAGGTCACATACCCTTTCCTAAATAAATCTATGTTAGCAAGCTAATTCCATAAAGTCTTTCATATCTATTTATGTTATGCCGTCTCCTTGAAGATATTTCTCAAGATGGAGATTGATCTATATGAGTTATGAGTGGAGAATGCCAAACCACTCTGATTTTCGTGAATGATATTGCAATAATAGTCAAGACGACGAAATATTTTCTCCTAATTAACTGCATAAGAAATCTCTTTGGCTACTTTTTTGCTTATTTCGCTGAGTGTTACCGGACACATCTACGGTTGCATAATATACAGTCAGAAATAAAGATTATTAATGGATGTTCCCATGGGAAAAAAAGGGAATTTTTATTAAAATACCTACAATCTAATAAATATAGACTTTGAAACGTGTCGCCTTAATGTCACTAGTCGCGAATTTTACCATCAGTATTTTATTTACGGTTGCCTTGTCCAGGTAATAGTCAATATGTTTGGTGTGATTATCCTGTGTACAATATATAAATGTAATGCATTAAAAAATAAATTAAAATTTTCATCATAAATAATTGTGCAAACTGTAAACGACAAACTGTAATCGACAAATTTCGCCTTTGAAATTGCAGTTTATTGCATTCTATGATTTTGTCGACGCTGATTCTGAAAATGAAGCCAGTTTCACTATTTTGCTATGAAACATTAAACTTGTATCCATATTGAAATAGTGCCAAGTTCTAAAATTTTCAATACGAACACCCAATTTTGATATCCTTGGAATACTTGGTAAATTTTACCTTCGGATACCGAACGAGAAGTCATTCGGTAGATTAGTTTAGGAATTATGCAGATGTAAAGTTTGGAATTTAATAATGCTTTTTAATAATGCAAAACAAACTGAAATGCGGGTAGTTTTTAAGAATAACTCAAAAACTTCTTCGCAGAATGAGCTGTAATTTTGAATTTATATATTTAAGAAATTGATTTTTGTCAAAATATTTATAGGTTACTATATATATTTTTTTCGAACATGAATTTCATAATTTATGTTTTTAAAGTTTTACTTATAACTAGGAAAGGTGACGTGATGAAGCATTTTTTATTACAATTTCTGTTTCAGCATTAAAAATACTTTATAAAGCACCCATTAGCTATCATCTCCGAAAACCGTGCAAACAAGTATTATCGATTATTAATATTTGTATATGTTACAAAAATTATAATCTATTACTTTCATTACAATATAGTTTTCAGTTATGCTTTAAATACTTAAAATATTGTATACATCACTATGAAAGTGTAATTTTCAATTGCTATTGCTCATAAATGCGTTATGAGAAAAATGTGAATAAAGAAGCATTTTATACAATCTTTAGCAAAATATTAGAGCTTCAGAAATTTATGAAGATCAGAAATTGTGAAAATTGATTTTTCTCCTGATTCATTGCTGCATTCTTGTAAAATAAAAATGAGAAACTGGGTTTACTTACATTTAAAATCGCATTTAATAAAAGGACAAAAAAAATCACGAAATTTAAAAAAAATTAAACTTTTTAATTACAATCTTTTTTTTTTAAGAATTATCTATTAATGGTCTAATCTTTTGGGAAAAAAAAGAGAGAAAATAATTACTAAGTATATATGTACTATAGTTTAAAAATGCAATTTAAAAACACCAACAGTCCAATTACTGTTTTTGAGTGGAAATTTATTTGCATACTATATAAATAAAAATTGTATAAATAATATACAATGACTATACAACTTATTTATAAAATACTTTAACAACGCATAACTATATTCTAATTTGGGAAATGGTACGGAAATCGATGTAAGCGAGAACTGAATTTTAATGAGCAAAAAGGAAGCAAATGGTTGATTTAATATAAAAATATATAAAAATATAGATATAAATGCTTAAGTGATACAAACAGAACACAAAAAGGCTTATAAAGGCCTTTTAATATAATAATCGACTTGTTTCGAATGCACAAACGGCGCAATTATCAAGATCTACAACTACAAGATCTACTATTCTCGCAAAATTTTGAAAATAAACTTGAAAAATATAAACCACGTGATCATATATTTATTAAAAGAAGGTGCTTAAAATAGTCAACTGTAAACGTGAAAATTGATATTTCTTTATTGATCTTTTTAAATTGAAAAATACCTCGTGCCAAAGTTTAGGTATTTCAAAAGAGGTTGATTCATTGCATATGTTCTCGTTACGCATACAGATTTTTATTGATTCACGAATATAGATGTGAAATAAAGTCTTGACGGATAAATTATTTTACTGTTTCTAAAAGCATTTTTTAAAGTCTCGGTCCTATGTATTCTTTAAAAATAGTAATATAATTCTTCACTTTCAGAAAAAAATGTGGTTGGTTGATTCCAGAAATGAAAGTGACCTCAGAATGAAACAGATAATATGCTACTATTTATTTAAAACTTATAATAGGTATTTATAATCACAAAAGAATCAATTATTTTTTTCCGTGAAATATCAAGAAAAGTATGCTTGTAATAACAAAAAACTTTGACAGAATTAAAAAAAAAAAAACGAAATATTTATATACGAAATCAACATTAAACAAGTGGGTAAAGTGTGCTCGAAGATTGCACAAAGGGTTTCGTTTAATATTCCTTTCAAAACACTTTATCTTTTCTTTAATAAATCCAAATAAATTTCATTTTCAAAAAAAAAAAAAAAAAAAAAAAAAGTCATGTTTTTTATAAAGTAAAAATTTACCGATCTATTTTTCTCATTTTTTCGAAAATCTGAACCGGTCCGATAGTGGGCAAAGCGCGCTACTATAATCTGCCATAATAATATCTGTCATGTGGACTAAATGCGATATTTAAAAAAATCAGTTTCAGAATTAAACATGTTGTATAGAAGCCTTTAAAATGTTAGACGTCAGATTAATTATATTTTTAATTCTCTAATGACGTCATATTAAGCTGCTTTCTGTATTTACACATACTCATACTCCTTGTGTTATTGATAAATGTTTGAAAATTTCTGTTTTATTACCAATATGACGTCATATTAATCTTTTTTTCAACTGTTGAAACTTTTTATTTCATTTTCATTTTTCACGTAGAAATCTTTCAATAGAAAATTAATTATTGTAGAAAGAATTTTATTGTGGATTTTTAATTGTTGGCAACTGCTATAACGAAAAATGTTTAAATTTAATAGGAAAAGGGTGTTAGATTTTTTGTTTTTTATCTCTATATATTAAAATAATACTATTTTTCCAAATTTTATGATTTTGAGCTTCATAGGAGGTATTCAGCTATAAGTACACAAAATTTCATGACTGTAAGTTATATAGTTTCTGAGAACCGGCTCTGTGACAGACAGACAATGAAGCGGGACTAATAGGGTTTCGTGAGATGAACGAAACCCTAAAATTACAAAATTCATATTTTAACGTCTGTATAATTAATAAAATTTATTTAATACTCCTTTCAAGACTAGACAAAAGACGGAGCAATTCGTTTTTTCTCTTTTGCCAATATTAGTTTGCATGGAAAATATTAGTGTTTCTATCACTAAAATCAGAATAACTTCAAAATTTGTTAAAAGTTTGATTTTTTTCTGTTAAAACAGTAACATATGGTCTATTTAAAAAAAAAATAGATAATCGATATTTATAATGATCAAAATTTCTATTAAGTTAGTTTGATGACTTGAAATATTAAGAAAAATATGCTTTTAATAACAAAAAACTATTGCACAATAAAAGAATATCATTTATAAAGAAAATCAACATTAAAAAGAGAAAATTTATGTTTGAAAATTTATGTTGTAATCTAATTACTTTAAAATTATTTTCAAAAGCGTTGTATTACTATTAAAAACAGCTTTAGTGATTTCTGTATTTGTGTGATATTTACTTATTAACAGTAGTCCTACACAGGTTAGGTTATCTTCAAATTTCGTTTAATTATTATTAGAGCATTAATGGCAAAACGAATATTTTTTTCCTGCCAGCTTATATTTTACTTAAAGTACTACATTTTAACTAACCTCATACTTTGTTATAATTCAACTAATCATATACAAGCCTTAATATAAAGATTTTCTGTAGTACAAAAATAATATCTAAAATCAATAATATTTTATGAGTACACATTTCATATAAAGTTCAACAAAGAAGCGCACTTAAAGTAATTTGTCGAAGAGACATTTATTCAGAATTCTCCATAACACGCATTTATACTTTGCTTGGTTGACCGTTGCTATGGATTTTCTAAAAAACATTTCAACTTTCTTTGAGTAGCTGAATGAGGGTTTAACGAAGTTAATACCATTAATGGGAGATTTTTCCTGGAGTAATAAGCTAAGAAATCAAAAATGTCAGAAAACTAAATCCTTTTCTATAGAGAATTGTTCAATTATTGAATTATCTTTTTTCACACTTAACTTTTCTTATCTTTATAATTTACAATGTTTTTTTTTTTTTTTTTTTTTTTTTTTTGTATTAAGTAAAATAATAATGAAATTAATAAAATTATATTAAATTTTATGCAAAAATACCAAATTATCAATTAATGTAAGCTTATAGAAAAAAGTATAACCATTTTATCCAATTTTTCTATGATTATTTTTTTTCTATTTTCTGCCGAACGCAAAATAAATTAAATTGATCACATATTTGTATTAAATAATAAAAGAAGATATTTCACTTAACGATATAATTTAATAAGTATTTCTAGGTTTTATTCCAGCGCTTGTTCAACACTTAACACATTTGCGCCGAGTGTCCCGTATATGATTTTTAACCCTTTCCAACCTAGTTGAAAAGTGTTTATGACTTCGGTTTGTCTGCCGTCTGCCGTCTGCCCGTGCTCTAACTTCCGTAAATATGCTTCGATTGTCCTGAAATTTTTGTAAGTTATTGTCGTTTACGATAGCATGTTCCCTATTTCAACAGAAGTGTGTAGCACTTATAGTTTTTTTACAGGGACAGTCAAAAGTATTCCGTTACATTACAGTCAATGAGGAATAATCGGTTCAAGCGCATTTTGATGACGCTACGTCATTTAAAACATAATGAAATTGATATATAATTATGAAGCGCATTAAAACATGCTTTTTGTAGAATATGGGGTGCAAAGCATTTATTATTCATTTACAGTGTCAAACAAAAGAATTATTTTACACATCGTTATATGGGGGAAAATCGTCTGCAGTGTAATTTAGTGATATTTCACAATTTCAGACATAATGAAAATTATATGCATTACTGAGGTGCACTATAAATTGCTCTCATGTGTGCATTGCTTTTATTTACAGGGACACACAAAAGATATCGGTTACAGTACATGTGCGATATTTACAGTATATGTGTGATAAGTGCGTTTTCAACTTTGGTTTGCATTTTTAACTTTTTTTTTTCATAGTACGTGTGTGTTTATAAACTCTGTTGACCATATACAGGGATACACAAGGAAATTCGTAAGTACTACAGACTATGGGAGTGAATTGCTTAAGGGTAGTTTTTACTTGTGTTTACGCATTTTTCTGCTGAACTATATTTAGTAGACTAATTGAAGTTTGTGGAATATAAATAAATTCATATACAGGGCTACGAAAAAAAGATACATTGCCGTTTATGTTTGGTAATTGCTGCAAGTGAGTTTTAAGTTGCCTTTTAGCTTAATAGGTGGTGTGTACAAAAGTCTTCAGATAATATACAGGGCTGTACAAAAGATTTCGAGTGCATTTCCATCGACTGCGAAAATTGCTAAATGTGAATATTCTAACTGAACTAAATTTTATCATACTATATATCCACATCTATTGATTATATACTGAGCTGCACAAAATAATTCAACTACTTTTTTGACACTGGAAGGTAATTTCGAAAACTATTTTTCAATGTGTTATGTGTTTTCTAAACTGTTTACTTACATATCTCCTTTCACCTTATTTAAGGGTGAAGTTTCGTTATAGTTTTCTGGTTATGTTGGAAAGTGTTTAATTAATCTATGCTTGACGCATGATTTTTCGTTCTTGTTTATTTTTGAGTACTGATATTTCCGAATAGCAATTTTTGCCTTATTTAAACGTAGAAATTCTGTTATTAGGTAAGGCAAAGCTATTTGTTCAGAAATAGTGATATTCAAAAATGTGTACCTATGCACGCTATACGGCAAGTATACATGACGCTCGTGCAGAAGGGGTTAATAATGAAAACTAAGCGTTTGAAGCGATACATTTCTCTAAAGTTTAAAGAGTTTTTCATGCACGAAAACAAGACACTTCTTCCAGATAGCATAACTAAATTGGCTGCTACCTAGAAGTAACACATAGGCACACACACATTAAGCTAATAATTAAAAAAAAAAATTCGGCGGAACGTGGAGAGGGAATACGAAAAGGGATATATATATTTTTTTAATTATAACTGCTAGTAAGATACGCATGTTTGTGTCTGGTGTCGGTTCTCCCTGTCAAATAACCAAAGAATCCGCAAATCGGGATTAATGTTTTTACAAAGTTCTTAATAACTTGGTTTATGGAAAGTTAGCAAGTTTCTCGCTGCGAAGTTTAATTATTTGAAAGTGATTGTGGAATCTTGACTGTTGCACTTGTATATGTATATATTTTTTCAGTTGTATTTTTGTAGATGCCGAAGCAGAATATTTATGTATATTAGAAAAAGGTGTTTAAGCTGGTATTCGGTAGTTTTGCTTTTGCTCTGTTCTTTTGGTTACTGCTTTTGACACAGTATGTCAGGCCCTCCGTGTCCGAGTGGTTAAGACACCATTCCGCTAATCGCCGTAGAGCGTAGGAGAGGCGGCGGGTTCAACTTCCGTCAACTTCGTTGCACACTCTTTGTGCAGTTTCAGGCTGTATTTCTTCAGTGTTCTTATTTCCTAGTGTCTATACCGTCCTCTTCAAGAAGAACATTTATGTAACTTGTCGAAATCCTGTATTTGTTTCTGTGAATTAAAAAAAAAAAAAAAATGGATCATTCGAGACAACAGCCTTGTAGCTTATAGGTCTCAAAGCCACCTCCTTCAAATGTCAAATATGGACAAAGTATGTCTTTGCTATACTTAGTTATTATTATTGATTCAGTTCAATTTAATTTAAACTTTACAAAAGTGTGTTTTTATGTTTCATATGTCGGATTCCACTGCGTTAAATATCTGTTACGTTGGATCTTAATAAATAAAATCTCACCGTAATAATAATAAAGAATTGTTACATTTGTAATGTTACTCTGGTGTATTAAAAAATATATTTAGTGAGAAATAAATGACAATCACAAAATGGATAAGACTAGAATCCACAAATAAAGTAACATACAAATAACATCTAGTTAAGGCGACGACGTTATGCTTCCCATATTGCTGGCTCAACGCCAATCACCAAAGTAGAACGTTTACAAATACCATTTAAGCTCATTTTCAGAATTTTGTTAAATAAATTCACAATTCGACTATTGTGAATTCTGTCTTTAAAACTATTAACATTTTGCATAAAAATTCACATTCATAAAGCTTTCACTCAAAGCTTTATGGATATTAAAAGCTTTCCTCAAAGCTTATGTTCACTTTGCTATTCAACTTATTGCTTTCATTTTAATGGACATATATTTGGAAGTATTTTTACATTTTTGACAATTACTTGAAATATTCGATTTGCCAGTTCGACAAAAATGGAAAATTACAGGTAGTAATTTTTAATACGTAGTTTCAATTTAAAAAGATTTCCTTTTTAGATATGCGAATTTTTTTAATATAAATTGCTCAAAATACTGATTTTGCGATTCTAGCGAAGTGGCGAATGCATATTGCATCTAAATATGCACAAAACTATCTGTGATTAATAAATGATAACTTCAGAACTGTAGGATAACTACAAAATTTAAGTGATATTATGTTGATCCAGGAGCAAGATATTTTGTTGTCTGCTAAATAAATTATTCGTCAAGATGTGTTCCTGTGCTATATCGGATGGTTCTATGCTTATTTTACAATTTTGAATAAAAAAGCTGCACGACAATTTTTTATGTGTATTACATTCCTCTAAATATCTATTTTTCACTGTAATATTTCTTCCACATCAACAGTTTTTAAAAGTATCTTTATAACGTATGAGTAGTGATAAATGAAGTGTATAATGAAGACAATGCTCAAAATTAAAAGCAACTCAACATTGTATCGGCTTTTTTATTGTTGACAGTTAAAAAGGAATCGGGTATTATCTTGGCGTTTATCATGGTAGCTGTAAATTTTATACTGGGCCACTATAGACAAGCAATAACTCAACAAAATTCCGGCTATTTTTCTGTGTTCTCGAATTCTTTTAGGGAACTAATTCTATAAACCAAATCCTTTAGTTCATTCTTGATTTAAAGAGTGTACCTATTGCTTAGTACACTAATTGTATGAATTTCAACAAGGCTGACCATGAATACGCTATTGATAAATCAGACCTTGGGAAATGAATATTGAGCAATAACGCATTTTTTAACATAATCATTTTGTTAACTTGCAGCTTCGAATCTTCAAACACTAAAAATTAACGGGTTTTCTTACTGTTATTATCTGCTAAAGTATATATACATTGGTAAACTTTTTTATCTATAACATATTTACAGTTATTTTTTTATGAGATAAATATTAACGTTGAGCTCTAAAGAAAATCGTCAATAATTACAGAGCCTTTGAATAGCTTCTAAACATTTTCCTATATTGTCCTAACTAGCGCTAAGCTTTAGTTAAAGCTTAAATTTGGCTAAACGTCATTTGAAATTCATGATGCCAAATAGCAGAATTTTAACGCAATAAGTTATTTTAGATCTAACATGGAAAATTCATTGTGACTGTAACAGCATTAACGCTTTTCGAAGAATATTTTATGTCATAAATATTTTTGCATGAAAGGATATAAACGTAATTGACATCATTTCATAATGCCTCAATTAAATTCAGAAGCAAACATATAACTAGCTTTCAGAGCAATTCTAGCATAAACTAATATAGAAACAGACTTTAGTTTAAATAGAAATGAAAGTACTGCTCTATCCATTTGTTCAAATAGGTCCTGAAGTGCATTTAGAATTATTTATCTTGAGCCAGCATTTGGAATTGTCGGAGCAGAAAGTCGTAATTCTTTAATGCATCATCAGCCGATGCTTCATTTAACATTGGAGAAATGTTTAAGGTAGTTTATTTATAGAAGTATCTGATATCAAAAAGTGATTAAAGGTGAAAAATAGAGTTTTTATTTTTTATTTTTAGCTTAACAGCATCAACTTTCCACATAAATGGATATAGTAGTGTACTAGTATGTACTTACAGGCTATTCAGTAAAGAATATTCCGTATTTGAAATTTAATAGTTAAAAAGATCGATTTGTGAGAAAAGATTAATTCCAGATGAACACTAATGTATAAAATCATATGTTTTCAGCAATATGAAAGATATTAATAGTGAATTTTACCTTCTGTATATTTTAAGGATTCCATGTATAGTGTATTTTTTTGCATTACTTCATGAAAAAAATTAGTTTATATATTTTGTCATTTTCACGATTTCATATCATTGATGATTAAATATTAAAACTTATATTTCATACAATTGAACCTTATTTTTCATATTTAAGTTCATTTTCTGGAGTTGCACCTCAGAAGAGTTTCAGAGCAGCTTCTTTGTATTCAGCATCTTTTTTTTTTTTTTTTTACAGGATATATATTCTACAAAATTCTCTAAGGATGATAAGACCTCTAATGTAAGCAATTTTATTAAGGCCTACACTCTAAAAAAAATCCGTGAAAATACAAGAGATTTTCCGTAAAAATTTACAGAGAAGTTTCATTTTTCCAAAACAACAGTACAATTTCCGTAAATGACATTAGTTCCATAAAGGAGATTTCAAATCCGTAAATATGCAGAAAGTTTTTCGTAAATATAATGGATTTTGTCCGCATTTATTTCAAAACAGTACAATGTCCGTATTTCTTCCAAAATAGTGCAATTTCCCTAAATAACTTTTAGAGGTTTGGGTACAGAAATCGCCTTGTTTGAAATGCGAATAAAGATTGTTTTATTTACTAGAGTTCTTCAAGGATCCAGGCCTGACCCGGCTCGACATGCTGGCCCCATTCTAACCGGGGTCATGTCTGGACGGTAATTTTTTGTGAAAATAATAGTAATATTTATATTTTTTAATGAAATATTTATAAATTGATTTTATTTTTATAAGTTGCAGAAAAATATTTTTTTTAATCTACTTTTTATTTTTATTGATAGTGCTTCAAAATTAAAACTTTTTTTTCACTAATTTTTTTTAAATTTTATTTTAACTTTTCTAACGTGAGGCAATATTGGGTTATTTAAAGATTTCATAACATAATATTTCTGCAAGTTATCTCTATGTAAATTTGTATTAAGCTAAAGTGATTTGGCTTATAAATTTATGAATTAAAATAAAATTTATTATTTTATAAATTATAATTTTACAACGTCTGTAATTTTTTCTTTAAGTTTATAAAAATAGTTAATTTTTTTTCTTTACTTTTATAAAAATGAAGTTTATCATTTTATTAACTTTATAATTTATTTCTTTACCTTATAATTTTATAAATTAAACTAATTTAATTAAAATTAAATCAATAAGTCCAAATTTAAACTTACCTATCACAAGATCATTAATTTCGAAATTGTCTTTAAAAATCAATTTTTTGTTTTAATATTATTAAAACTATTCAGTTTGACAGAACCGTACACAAAAGTTCTCAGCATAGCTGAAATGTAATAATTTAATTTATTATATTTTTTTTCATTTACATAAGTTTAAAAAAAAAAGAGATAACGAAAATTTATTTTAATAGCATGCAATAAATACGTCTCCTTAAGATAATTATTGTTTTTATTGGAATTGATAAATAGATCATCAGACACATAATTAAAAAGTTCGAAAAAAAGAAAATTTTGGTACATTACTTTTAATACAATGTTTTACGCATATAATACGTAATAAGTTAAAATTTATCTGTTATAAAGCATCAAATAATAAAGCAAAATATTGAAAAATATGAAAAGAAAATATTAAAAACATTGGAACTGAAAAAAAATCCATGGAACCTTCAAGTTTTTGCATCATAAAAGCGACTGAAATAAGTAGCAACGCTTGAGAAAGTTGAATGTCTAATCATAGCGTAGTGGTCGGGACCTCTAATTTAGTACGCGGGAGATTGCGGGTGCGATGTTCATCGTGACAAGGTTTGGTTATTTACACAAAACTCCCTCCAAAATGAGAAAAAAAGAAATATATCTATCCTTTAATAAGGTTGTTCTTGAGGAGTCACTTTTTTTTTGTCCTATAATGTTTATTTTAACATTATAAAATGTTTTTAAAAATACGGAAAATATCTGTTAAACGGAAATTTAAAAACGGATATTTCAGAAATCACGGAAAATTTCCTGGAATTTACGGATTTTTTTTCCCCGTTAAAATACAGAAATAGTACTGGCGTCCCGATTGGCAGTACAATTTCCGTTTTTTCAGGAACTTTTTTTACAGTGTAGATAGAATATTTGAAATGAGATATTATTTATTTTTGTATATTTTTAAAATGAAATTTTGAAGTAAATTATGTGTGTTAAGTTTAAAGAACTTTCTTTACGTAAGTGAGATTGACTAAGAGTAACGAAGAACAACTGATTTACTGCTGTAAATATATTTTTCCTAAGGATATTTGGAGGCCCTTTGGAGTTTCGTCCCTACCTTGGTAGACTCTTATGATTCCATCATGGAGAAGATTCATCCAGTTTTTACCAGCCATAGATATTTTTGATGGTTTGGTTTTTACATCCATATTTGCACCTGAATAATATCTCTACACTCTATAAATGCTGGAGACCCTCGGAACAATGCTCATCGGGACTGCTTTCTACAAACATTAGAGTCCGAAACCAGAGTTCGCAGTTTCGATACGACAAAATTCGGGCAGGATGGTTGTTTAAAATTTTTAAAGTTTGCATTCCACGAAAAACGAGCAGTTGGCTTCCATTTCCTATAAAGGTCCTTAATGGACGAATGATTTGTGAAATAGGGTCAAATGTATCTAGTGTCAAGTAAAATTACTATAAACATAAAAACGCTTGTAGGTTCGTCAACTCTCCTCCTCCCAATCATATTACAATGTCAACTTAATAGTTTCTTAAACAAAGAAAAAAGTATTTTCTAAGAAGCAAAAATATTTTTTATTAAAATTAAACGCGGTTTTCAAAAATTGTTATTATATCAAAGAGAACAGAAGACTTACGAGTTAAAAACATAATTAATGCATATATCTCTAGAGAATAACAAAAATGTTTCAGCTAAAATGGTTTAGCAATAAAAATTGAGAGGAACAGAAAATTCCCTGAATAATGATAATAAAAAAAACACAGTTTGATAAAAGAAAAAAGAAAGAAAGAAGTTTCCGTGGAAATCGGCAATGATTTCTAAATAGATCTAGTTCCGAAAAAAAATCTCTTTCACAAATATTTTGAAGAAAAACAGATTTATTCGGCCAGTGTATTTAAAATCTTTTTAAAGATATTTTTATTCAAGCTAAAATTTATATGTGCTGTTTTGTGTATGTATATGCACAGAAAATAGAAAATATATCAAATTAACATAAATTTTCTATTCAATTTAAAGGCATGGATTCTGAAGTTAAAAAAAATATATATTCGAAAGGTATCCACATTACTATGAAAATAAGTTATCTGCGTTAAAATTCTGACATAAATTTGTTAGTATTGAACTCCCCGTTTGCGTACCATCGACTAAAGAATATCTTGGCTGCATTTTAGACTCTAAAATACCAAAGATAAATTTTTCTTCTCACAACAGCTAGAGAAATGACTGATCCCCCCCACCCCCTTCTTCATGTATTATTTATCGCTTCACAAAATCCCCATTTCCGACATGAAATATAAATATCCCTTTTTCAAAATGAATGGAAAATATGTGGAGTATTTTTTTTTTCATTTTCTCACTGTTTTTTGAAACGTGAGTAACAAAAAACTTAACGAATTTGAAAAGGATTTTCTCAAATATGGCTCACTATAAAAGAATGCATTTCTATTCCGTCTGTGGAAGAAATTTAAAATGGAATAAAATAGAAATTTATCATAATCAGTGTCATCAGAGGATTTGAATTCATCGCTTAGCTTAGCATTTTCTCCCGAAAAATAGCTGATTGTTTTGTTTTTGACATAATGATAAAGAAAAAATAAATAAATAGAGGCATAAAATAACTTTCCTTGCATTACTTTAATTATATCGCATAATCTTTGTAAGAGATGATTTGAGAGAATGCAATTTTAGTTATGAGAAGTTGTTATATATCAAATCTACTTAAATTTATATACGATTATTTGAGTCGATAATTTGAATCAATTTTCAATTCATCATATTTTCAAAATGCTAACACATTTTTTTAGATAAAGAAATCTATTTCTAAAGCATATGAGCAGTTATTGTTTCTAATCTTGACTAAATAGATATTTATATAATTTAAGCAGTTTTGTAAATACTATTTTTTATTACTTAAATTACGTTTCTTTAAATTATTTCTAAAAACGATTATAAATAAATAATTAAAGATCATTATCGGTGAATAAAAATATGCTTCTATTTATTTTTTCTGTAATGTTATGCTCGAATACAGAATAACCCCCTCCTTTAAGAGGAACAATTCTAAACTAAAAGAAAGCTATAAACACAACACTACATTATTAGTCAACACAGAACTACACTACATTATACATATAAACGACATATTGTATACACTCAAAACACTATATTTTTAAACTAAGAGAAATATATAAACACAATAGTACATTATCAGTGAGTATAATTATAATATATTTTTTCCCTCTATCGTTATGCTGGGAAACAATAACCTGCATCTTTAAAAGAAAAACTCTAACCTAAGAGAACACTATGCAGGCATAACACTGCAACATACACTACAAGGCTGTCTCAATTTTCTAAAAAAAAATTGATAGGGTTTTGACAATGTTTTATGATTGTTTGATAAAGGAACTAAATTACAGACTTGGCGAATTCGAAACAACATTTTTAACCACATACCATCGAGATAAATAAAATTTCACCATCTTATGTTTCACCAAACAAGGAGTAATGCACTCCCACTTCATGCAACGGTAAGATTTAATAACCCATTCTAACCGTCACAACAAAACCAAATCCTTTACTGACAGTATTAAGATATGATAATGCGATAATTATCAAGAAATCCAATAAATTCTTAATAACATCATTAATAAATATTAATAATCCTGATACCATCATTAATAAGGCGTAAATAACATCATTAACTACTACAAATTCAGAGACGGATGAAAAATGATTAATACTTTCATCCGTTTGTACCTCTGCCATTTTTTTGTTTTTGGATATGTCTAAGAGTATGAATTGTAAAAATACCGTAACACAAAATAATGTTAGTTGTGGAACTGTTGGACTATTGTATCAATAAGAAAATAAATGAAAGAATTGCTCTATAAATTACAGAAACTTTTTATACTTAATCTTTCGAGTAGAAATGCTTTTTTATCCAAAGAAATAAATTTAGAATTAAAGAAAAAACATGCTAATTTAGAAAAAACATGAGGTATTAATAATGTCAAGGAAATTAAAATATTATGTTATACACTGTTGCTACCATAGAAAACAACGATGCGTGTTTGTTTTTTTTTTTTTTTTTTTTTTTTTAAGAGAAGTGAGACTGAATATTTTTTGGTTTCGACCCATTTAATCTGCTTAATAGGATTTCGTGGCAGGATTCTTGGGAGGATTTTCATATTTTCAGGGTTCGTACCACTAATTTCAAACACGAATATCTGCTTTACTAAGTCAGAAATATATGATTAAATAAGGCGAATATTACTATTTGAAAGTAGAGGTATTAAAAAGTTGAAATCTTCGATAGAAATAAGTTAAAATTTTTTCGTAAAATCTTTGTTTTGCATCTAAGTCAGGTACACAGAAAATAAAAACAACACCAATTCTCTTTGCACCTTACTTGTAATTATCCTACTATCCCACTTTTTTTCTACTAAATTCCAATTATTATATTTTGTGTAATGGTCCTTCACTTCATTTGAACGTACTGTTTCCCACTGGTAAGTTTTCTTGCCAGCAAAAACAACTAATAATTCAACAATATATGCCAAATATGTCCTCAAGTATTAATAATAGATGGCAAAGGAAAGTGTTTCATGTGTCTTAAGAAATAATTCTTTGAATAAATGGGTTAAAAAAAACATGGGAAATTGAATGTCGGTACTTATTTCTTTTTCTCTCAGTTTGTAAGAAATCACGCTGGTACTCCTGCAACAGATACAGCAAAATTTGATTGCAAACATAGTCTTCAAAAAATTCCATTATCCGCCATAGTGTTGACAATATCACTGAAATAACTTACAGAGTCAAAATGCAGTTAGTGAAGAACTTTTACAAGAAAGTGTCAAAAGAATTTAAAGAAGGCCATAAGAGTACATAAAGTACATAAGAATACATAAGAGTGAGAAAATGCTACACTGGATGTCGTCTGGATAACTTCAAATGGTAGAGCGTCCCACCAGTGGCTGAGAGGTTTTGCTCTCAAATCTGGTAGATGGGAGGTGCTGGGTTCAAACCCCTATCGCGCTCGTCGACCTAACCGTTCGGAGCTTTCCTTGGTTTACTGCGAACTTTGCCGTAAATACGGGTTAGGATCCCTTAGAAAGACCCTCAGGGAGGGCACTCTCCCCTAGGGCCTATAAATTGTACCCCTAGGGCCTATAGGAACCCCTAGGGCCTATTGAATTAAAATTCCTCGTGTAGATAATCGGCCGACATAAATCAACCCAACTCAAATGGTAGAGCATTGGTGCGTGAAACCGAAGGTTCCGAGTTCGATCCCTGGTCTGGACATTTTTATACTCTGTTGGTTATATGCTGAGTAGTAAGTAATAATTCATATCCTTTGTTATATAAGTAACCCACAGCGTAATTTCAGCTCTGATGAAAATTTAATTAGCATATACATATTCACCGATGTTGTGTTTTATTTCGTTTCATGCATGCCACTGAAATGTGTGCTCATGGTTGACTTTCCATCTTGTGCTGCAAAGTCGCAGCCATGCCAATACATAACAGTGAGGAAATGCTAGACTGAATGTCGTCTGGATAGCTCCAAATGGTTGAGCATTGGTGCGTAATACCAAAGGTTCCGGGTTCGATACCCTGTCTGGACATTTTTTCACTCTTTGGTTATACGTTGAATAGTAAGTAATAATTCGTATCCTTTGTTGTATAAGTAATATCCAGCGTAATTTCAGCTCTGCTGAAAATTTAATTAGTAAAATATCTAAAGCTTACGCAGATAATTCTAATATTCTTTCGATTGCAGAAGATTTGTTATAATAAAATATTCATACACGGTCCGACAAAAGTCCCACCCGCCTCTCTTTATCTCGACAACGCGTCGAAATTTCGGAAAACTGTAAAATATGTGTCCAATAGATTTGATGGGATCTCAACTAGTTAAAAATTTTTGGGGCAAGGGGGAAACTTTAAAATTGGCAATACTAACATCTAATTTTGACATCATATTTGGATTTTTCGATAAATTTTAAATTGGGATACCAAACTTTAAGTCAATAGGAATTATACAGGTTTAAAGTTTGGAACTCCTAATATTAAATTCATTTTTAACCGTTGAAAAAACAGACTGCAACGCGGGTATATTTTAAAGATAAGTGATCAACTTGGCGGATTGTGCTGTAATTATAAAGTCTCATATTTGAAGCTTCTAGAAATCAATTTCTGTTAAAAAATGTATAGGTTACAATTCATATTTTTTTCGAAAATTAATTTCACAATACATATTGCTCCGAAATTAATTTATATATGAATTGTATCATATGAGTTTTTTTAAACAGAAATCAATTTCTAGAAGTTTCAAATAAGCGAATTCAAAATTACAACTCGTTCTGCTGATTAATTTGTGTTATACGGGTTGGTGTTGGGGATGAAGGTGGGATTTGTGGCGTGTGCTGAATATACTTACTGTACCTTCACAAGCAAAAGTAACAGCTCCCACATGTACTTTTTTATTAAAACGATAAGACATATTTTTAGAACAAAACTATAGAATGGCCATAAAGTAACTTTCCGTGTTTGGAGATATCTGTAGCTATGGTAATGAACGGAATGGGACCAAAATTCATATTTAGACTTTTAAAAGCTTGAGAAGATGAATTCCCTGTAAAAAAAGTACCATTCAGTACAGCAGTTGTTGACATTTCTGGGATGATCGGGTTAGCCACCTTCTGTGATTTGGCGCGGTTCCGCCTGTTCTGCGAGTAATGGCGGTAGACATTGTGGCATTGTCGGTGTCAAAAATCAAATATTTCCATTAATTGCTTTAAAAAAAGATTAAACAAATTATTTTATGTATGCGTAACAGAGCCACTATTTTCTCTTGAAGGGCATTGGAAACAGTCAGGTATATAATTCATTTGAATGACCGACGAATTGTGGTCAGTATGAGTTCAACTTTGCTGTACCAAAGTACAGAAGAACTTTGGCTAAAATAGAAAGCCAAAATTTTTTTTTTTAAATATTCGTAGAACATATTCAGCGGAAAGAAGGGTTAAATTTATAATCTATTTCTTTCAATGCGCTATTAATTTTGTGTATAATTAGATTTATTAATGATTAATAATGTAAGTGCTTTGATTTATAAAGATTAGTGAATATAATAACAAGAAACTAATAAATGCTGTGTTCTCAGATAGCTGGGAAATGATCCAGGCTTAGTCTATAGAATTACAAAAAGTCAATGTCTTCTTATTATGAAAGTGACACATCAGTGACTAATATAACTTACAAATTTCCCAATCCCAGAAGGATGAACCGTCCCGGGCTTCTGTTTTATAGATGTCCGAATGCAAGAACCTCTTTGGGGCTCTAATTTATTTTGTTAAAGGTCAGAAAACAATCTTTCAATAGAATTGGGAAGTCTTGTAAGTCAGACCGATACACAGAACTTTTGGCCTAGTATTTTTTTGAAAGATGTAAAAAGAGGGTGGCGTACAAATGCGGGTCACAAGTGCATCCCCCTTTGGATGGTTTGTGGTGTCATCCTGGTTTTGCACTGCTAATTCCTCTTAAGAGAGAGAATGTAGTCCTAGTACTAGAGATTAACTTTCTAAAACTTCCGTGTGTGGGTATGTTTGTGTAGTTCCAGAGATTTATCTGAACCATCCAGTCATTTGTTTGGATCAGTAACTTTTTGTCCACCTGGCACAAAAAAAAATGTCATACCTAATTAATCCAAAATTATTCCTATTTTTCGCATATTAAAATGCACGTAAGTAATATTTTGAAGTGTGTTCAGTTAACATGACTTTAGGTGTTAGGTTATTTATTTCAGGTTTACATGACCTTAATGTAATAATAAAAATTCATCTTTCCCCTGATGAGCTATCAAAAATAAGAAAGTGATAATATAAATGCTCAAATAAATATAACATCTAAAAATGTTGTACAATATTTTTTCTAGATATTATAGTTTCATACTTTCTTTTATATTAAATTTAGATTCCTTCATTCCAATACAGAATCATGTGACATAAAGTATCCATTACCGATATCACATTAAGAGGAAAAAAATGTTTAAACATTTGACTAACGTATTTGTAAGAAATTCATTGCCCATATTTTACCAGTCAGTATATTTTTATTTAAAATGAGTGACATTAATTCAGCTATTTGGCAGTCGTAAAAACCGAAACATTGTAAATCTGTCACATTAATGTCAACTAACCTTACATGATAGCACAAACGCGTTAGAAAAGGCATGTTGCTAGAATATTTTACCTGCAACAGAGATTGGCACATTGCCAAGTGTGTCGAGAAACACAAAACGAAGCTTTTGCTACAATTATGTTTATTAAAAGAAATAGTAGCCGTAGCTAATAGTAGCCGTAAAAAGAGAACTGTTGAAATGTTTTAAATGTTTATTTGTTTAATTTATGGCTTGTGTTAATGACAGTACAATAATTGGCGTTATCTATACTTTACATAATTAAGTTTTTTCACATTCTTTATTTTTTGAAAAATTAAATGAGGCGGTGTAAGTCGCATTTTTTTTAAATGTTAAGAAACAAAGGATTTACTAGAAATGTTATTAATATATTTCAAAACGGTAGAATATTTTCTTGTGCTATTTATTGGCAGTTTTGAGAAACATTGTCTTTTAATATCTTACTATGAATATGTTTTATCTAAACATTGTTCATGCACATGAGTGATTTTTTGGGAATTTTTGGTAACCTCGAAAAAACATTAAGACATATCTTAAACACATTTCAAATAGTATTTTTTATAAGAAAAGTATACATTATAAGCGTGTTATGATTAAGCGGGCCATTAAATATTTCAATTAAAAAAATATTCCTGGCACTAAAACCACTAAGAGAAGTGACGCAAGATGACATATTTCTGTATAAAGTTAAATTTTAAATAATACAAAAGACAGAGTAAAATTCTCATTAAACCATGAAAACTGCATACTTTTACTTCTTTACTTATGAATAGTACTAAGAAAACAATATATTATATTCGTCAAAATTCTTATCAGACGAGTGACATTCATTACTGACAAAACATTGTTATCAAAGTTCGTTTGGGCAACACACATGTTATTTGCACAAAATCGTTAAAATGTGTGGCATGTTGCTAAGTTTACTCTTTGTTACTACGATTCCCATCGTTTAAACATAGACCGAGCTTAGCGAAATTATTTTTTGCGAATTTTGAATGCCAGGGGAAGTGAAATTTAATTCACGGCTCATAGAAAGCGTAAGGTATTGAAATGCCTTTTTAAAAATGTTTAATTATTCCTTTAACTTAGTATTAGTAATAACTTTAACGATGTAAAAATAAAGTATTCAACCATATATAAATAAAGTAAGTAAATGGGGCAAGTCAGGCGAGGTGACATATGACAGAATTTAACCAAATTTTGGGATAAAGGTATTGCGTTTTCAAATTTCTTTTGTATGTTTCATATAAAAAAAATATATTTGCTAAAATATTAAAGTAAAACTGTTTCTAAAATACTTATTTTACATAGCATAAAGCTTTTGTACTGTAATCGAAATATTTGTGTCCTGTAATTGAGCGATAACTGTTATGCAGGTCATATTCTACAGTAAGCATCTCGTAGTACGTCTCAATAATATGCATAAATATCATATTGTTTGAAATAATGTAACATCCTTAAAATATGCTTCAAACAATTTCCAAATTTGGTTAAATGGTGATAAATTTCTCACCACTTTCAGGAAATTAGACAAAATAACGTAGAAACAAAATACTGCAATAAGAATAGGAATATATTACATATTTGATAAAATGTGAGCATTTGAATTACAAGTTTTTTAACTACGGATGCACGAACGATAAAAAAAAGCCTTTTTTTTGTATAACTTAATAGTCAATTATATAGGGTAACTCGTATAAAAAGGCCAGTTGAATAGCGCGAAAATTCAGAAAGATCTTGGCGATATAGTCGGTTTTTATTCTCCTTGGAAGAATCATCAAGAGAAGCCCATTCAAATAAAAAACAAGAACGAAAAATCATGCGTCAAGCATAGATTATGTAACACTTTCCAACGCTTCCAAAATAATTTTACGAATCATACTCTTTAATAAGCTAAAAGATAACATCTAAGTCATCCGAATACTTTTATTCAGCCCTGTATAGGATCTATAGATTTGTAATATATACTACATAGGATGCTAAATTTTAGTTCAGTTAGGAAACACGTAGCACAGTTTAAAATTCTCCGTCTGGAGTTAAATAATACGGAAATGTGTTCCCGAACTTTTGTGCTTCCCTGTATAGGATCTACAGAATTTATACACACCACGTAATATACAAAAAGCGATTTAAAATTAAAATCGCATTCAGTAACTTAAAACGCACTTCCAGGAATTATTGTTAACATACAGTAGAGAATTCTTTTGTGTGTCCCTGTAAATGAACGATGACTGCTATACACACAATATTCTGTAGTAAGTCTCTTGTAATGAACCTTATATAAATTTCAATGCGTTTAAAATAGGGAAACATTTAAATAAACCGCAGACGATTTTTCTCCATAGACGTAATGTAACGGAATTCTTTTGACTGTCCCTGTAAAGTAAGTATAAGTGCTATGCACACCCTATTCCATATTAAGCTTCTTCTAATGCACCTTAGTGATATATATAAATTTCAGTGCGTTTAAAATAGTGAAACATTATTTAAATAAACCGCAAATGATTTTTCCCCATAGACCGCAATGTAACGGAATTCTTTTGAGTGTCCCTGTAAAAAAACTATAAGTGCTACACACTTCCAATGAAATAGGGAACATGCTATAGATAACGATTATAACATATAAAAATTGCAGGGCAATCCGAGCATATTTACGGGAGTTAGAGCACGGACAGACGGCAGACGGCAGACGGCCAGACGGCCAGACAAACCGAAGTCATAAACACTTTTCAACTAGGTTGGAAAGTGTTAAAAAAGATTAAAAAATATCCATCTAAAAGTTATACATGGACATATCATAAATAAATACTCGTTTGTTGGAAGTATGTTAATAAAAAGTGACAATTTATGGAAAACCCCTTATCATCCAACTACTTTTGGAAAGCATCTGAAATTCAGCTCACTATATCGCCGTTATCTTTCTGAATTTTGACGATATTACCGGGCACTTTATATGAGTTGTCCCGTACAGTTAAGTACTAAATTATGTAAAAAGGTTTTTTATCATTCGCGCATTCACAGTTAAAAATTATTTCATACAAACGATCATATTTCCTTAATTATTTAATATATTTTCATTCTAACTGCAGTATGCAGTTTTTATTTTACTTAAAAAAAATTTTTGCGTTAAATTTGTTTGCAATCCCTGCATACTGTAAACAAAAATCATGATAAAATTTCTTGATTTTTTTTTAAAGAAGCCTTTATATCTTCATGAATATACTTGCTGGACAGCTAAAGTACTTTTATATATAAGATAGTGGTGACATCCGAGCAATAAAATTTCACAGGTTGAGATAATTTTGGACAAAATGCTTTCGAGCCTGCCATTATCGCCACGCTAATGTTTCTTTCACTCATTTAATAGAACTTATTAAGGTGACCAAGTGAGTTTTGCCAAGATCTAGAACAGGGGTCGGCAAGTAATTCTAAGTAGGGTCCGAATACTTTTGAAAATTTTTATCGAGTTCCAGAGAAAAAACACTTAAGTAATATTAGTACTTATCAATTTTAAATTGTTATTTTTACACATACATACACTATAGAATAGAAAAATCAGATATTTGTTATGAAAAATTACTATATACACAAGGATACGTTCTGAAAAATTTTATATACACATTATAAAATAGAAAAAGCAGATAATTGTAGAATAAGTTGAGATAATTGAAGATAATAGTTGAAATAATTGTTTTAATGAAATATTTATTCTAATTGAAAATTTTTGACGGTCCACGATTTGAACTTTCGGGGTCCGGATGTGGACCGCGGTCCGCCAGTTGCCGACCGTTGATCTAGAATGTGGGTTGCGACAGTTTGGACAAAAATTTCCAATCTGCGTATGCCACTACTCTTTTATTTAATAAAGACATTCAAATGGCATCAAAGTAGTAAATTAATTGCGTTTGCCACAAAAAATACTTTCTTGTGACAAATGACTCCCACTAAAAATTATTATTACTTCAGTATAAATTTTAAAAAGATAGCTATATGTTTAAATAATTTTTTTTTACTAAAATGTGGAAGATATTTAATATGTTATCGATGTTTTATACTAATTTTAATGTCTTATTTAGGCCGGATATATGGGACTTATTTAAACTGCGCATAACTAAGAGCGATAATTCATTAAGCACATATATTTTATATAAAAGTAAAACATAATTATAATTACTTTTAGAACACAAAGTTATACATAGTAAATCTTTTAAAATAAAACTTTAATAGTTTCCTATTCCCCTAACATCCCATTTCCATATCCATAAATCACCTGTTATGTCAAATAGTTCTTGGACTTCCATCATTAGCAATCCTTGTCAACAGAATTATTAGCTATATGAAGTTTTTAGCACGTAATCAGTATGTTTTTGAAAACCTATCCTACTCTTCATCTTCTATAGCGTCTCTTTCTGATGAAGAACTTTCAGATTAATCTCACGCATTTGGTATTTGGTATTTGGCTGTCTTGGATTCATTTTTATTTCATTTTATTTTAAAGTTTAATTTATATACCTTCGTTTAATTTAAATTAGGTAGTTATCATGTTTTATATTCTTGTTTCAAGCTTTGTTTAGTTTGGTTTATGTTAAAGTAGTTACTGTTTTTACATTTAATTTGCGCATTTTGTATTATGCTTTTAATTTGTTTTCTAATAAAGTTATTTCGTTTTTTAAGTTGCTTTTAATTTGTTTTCTAATAAAGATACTTAGTTGTTAAAATTGTTTTGAATGTAAGGCTAGCTTGTACTTTGAAACCTACATGTTTTTATAATGAGGGGTGAGGGAAGAGGTAGTTAATTCTGACTGTCCGTCCGCACTGAAGAGAAACAGACAGTCTATTAGCCTATGTAGTTTTAATATATTATTGTTTTAAATATTTATAGTTAATTGTTATGGAATTTTTTATATACACCTTCTTTCGAAATGTTTAATGACACTTTCTGGTCATAGACGTCATAGAAGTCAGTTCATACTCATTTTTGAAACATGGGCATACTCAAATATGAGGACATAATGTTTTATTCTTGAGTGTGTGCATGTCTTCAGAAATGAGTATATACATGTTTCAAACGTGAGTAATTTTGATTATGAGCCATTTTGACTATGCGACTTACTCAGATTTAAGTATTTTTTGCCCAGTTTTGAAAATATCGTTTTTAGAGTGTAGTATTATATTGATCTATTTTCCATAAATAAACATTATTTGCTGTACTTTACATATAAGTATGTAAATTAACATATAAGGAGCACGTCATCAATATTATTTACTTTCTTAGGCAATATTTATGCAACGGCTTTTTTTAATTTATTAACACTTTCCAACCTAGTTGAAAAGTGTTTATGACTTCGGTTTGTCTGGCCGTCTGCCGTCTGGCCGTCTGTCCGTGCTCTAACTCCCGTAAATATGCTCGGATTGCCCTGCAATTTTTATATGTTATAATCGTTATCTATAGCATGTTTCCTATTTCAACGGAAGTGTGTAGCACTTATAGTTTTTTTACAGGGACACTCAAAAGAATTCCGTTACATTGCGGTCTATAGGGAAAAATCATTTGCGGTTTATTTAAATAATGTTTCACTATTTTAAACGCATTGAAATTTATATATATTACTAAGGTGCATTAGAAGAAGCTTAATATGGAATAGGGTGTGCATAGCACTTATACTTACTTTACAGGGACAGTCAAAAGAATTCCGTTACATTACGTCTATGGAGAAAAATCGTCTGCGGTTTATTTAAATAATGTTTCACTATTTTAAACGCATTGAAATTTATATAAGGTTCATTACAAGAGACTTACTACAGAATATTGTGTGAATAGCAGTCATCGTTCATTTACAGGGACACACAAAAGAATTCTCTACTGTATGTTAACAATAATTCCTGGAAGTGCGTTTTAAGTTACTGAATGCGATTTTAATTTTAAATCGCTTTTTGTATATTACGTGGTGTGTATAAATTCTGTAGATCCTATACAGGGAAGCACAAAAGTTCGGGAACACATTTCCGTATTATTTAACTCCAGACGGAGAATTTTAAACTGTGCTACGTGTTTCCTAACTGAACTAAAATTTAGCATCCTATGTAGTATATATTACAAATCTATAGATCCTATACAGGGCTGAATAAAAGTATTCGGATTACTTAGATGTTATCTTTTAGCTTATTAAAGAGTATGATTCGTAAAATTATTTTGGAAGCGTTGGGAAGTGTTACATAATCTATGCTTGACGCATGATTTTTCGTTCTTGTTGCATTTGAAAAATGGAACTTATATTAGAATTATAAATCTATTCTCTCATTTCTTATGCTGAGACATTGAAAAACCGTATAATAACGATAGACGCGTGTAATCGACAGACATATTGGTGAAAAATTGCTGCAGTATAAAATTTTTAATTAATATAGAGAATATCATAAAAAATGTTAATTTAATTTTATAAAAAATATTGTTTTAAACATAAAAAATATAACTCATTGAATCCATTATTCTAAAGCAATTGAAGTTCCTTTTAATTAAGATTTTTTGTGAAACAGAAATATAGCAGTATAAACAGTAATAGAAAAAGTGGTTGATTACAAATTGTAATCGTGAAAACTACTAATTAGAAAAAAAGGCTTTTTTAGACAAAACGGTATTGTTAATAGCTATAGCTTGATCTCAAAATATAAAGTTTTATAAAGCGACATAAACATTTATTAGAAATGAAACCCTTTCTTCTTGCAAAAGCAAATCTAACTGTAAAAGGATTGCAAATTAAAAAAAATACAGTTATGAATTTTAGAGATTTTTTGGTATTCAGAACCAGTATAGAACATTCGTCAATATTTTTCAGTCTTACATATCTTATTTTGATTTTTATTATTACGAAGAATTAAAAGTTATTGTTATTGCTGACCATTTTATTGCCTTAAATACAGTTCGAATAATCAAACATTGATGGCATAAAAGAAAAATACCCGAAGGAACTATGGGGAAGTGCAAGGATTCTTCTATAAGCACCCCCTTAGGACACAAGAGACCTGCAGTTTCGTTTTAACCAAAAGTTCGGCTGTCTTTTCACCAAAATCAAACATTCGCATAAACTCAAATTTTGGACAAAAACTTGAAAATGAAAGCGAAACAGAACATTCGGCCAGTCACTAGAATTAACCCTGTACTACGTCAGAAGTTAAACACGTTGATCAACTAAACAATGCTAACAGAACTATTTTTTCGATGTTTATAGGCCCAACTGTAAATGGAATCGCAAAGCTTAGTAAAAGAGAGCCATTGCGTATGGAAAATAAAGACTTCTAAATTATATACCTTTGTGTTCATGTACAATACTCAATTAACCAAATTGGCGATTCCATATACCTTTAAAAGATTTGAATACATTCTTATATAGGAGACTTGATTTTAAACGGAGTTTTCTAAAAAAAATTACATAAACAAAATTAAAGAGTAATAGTAAGTAATCCGTGAAATCTACAGTAGTGCGAATTCGCACCGACCAAAATTTCAAATCTTCGTCGTTTTTTTAAAACATATTTTCATTAATCTGTATTTTTCATTAACAAAATGAGATTTTTGATAAAAAGAAATATCACAGTTCTATTCCTTATTAAATTTTGTATGGTAATCATATGTTACATTTTATTATCACTATATTTCCAACAAAGCTAAGTACGCAGTTGACATTATGGAATCCCAAATCGCACTAGCGTGGAATGCACGGATGCTGAACTGAAGGGTCCACGGATTAAATCGGCTACACTGTTTTCAAGTGTAAATTTATAAGACGATCAAAAATAATCTTAACAGATTATCGGAATTTATTTTCTCAATTAAAAGAGATATTTCCCCTCCAAATTGAAAATTATCAGTAATTTAAAATTTCTAAAAAAGATTACAAAAAAAAAAAAAAAAAAAAAAAAAAAGAAAAAAAATCAGTTAAAAAAATAGTGAAGACAAGGCATTAATTTCAGAAGCATATATGTATATATATATATTTCCCACTGATAATTAAAAACTGCATTAATATAATATGATTAAATATACTAAGAAAACAAAACGTAAGCGTTAGATGTGAAAAGTTTGTTTTGTTTATGAGAATTATATTTAAGAAAAATATCTGATTATCCATTTAAATAAAACATTTGGAATATTGAGTAAATTATTCGTTAAATAATATTTACAGATTAGATTATATAATTCCAGTTTGCATTTATTGTTGTTTCCACCTGATTAATTTCTTTAAGTATTTATCTCCAATTAGAATTCGAAAATAATGAGACTTTTTTAAACGGAATCTTAAGTGATGATTTCTAAAAATCTCCATCTTTTTGTAAAGAATTGCCTACGTGAAACGACTAATGGTCATTGTCTGCTTTTAATGAACCAAGTATATCCTCATTTTTAATAACTTCTAAAGCAAATTTCAAAGTCTGGTATTCAAAAATACGCAGTAATTCATTAAATTATTCGTGTTTAATGTTTATGATAACAACATGCAAGATATTCTAATAGAAATCTTATATTTATTACTATGAATTTGAATAGATATACACTAATTGTTAAAGCATTTAAATTTCCCTGTTCTTTTGAAGAAATTTTTATCTTTTAGACTAAAACTTTAAGTTTAAATGAGCTCCTCCGAAGCTGCGAGATTTATTCATTATAAAGGACTTATAACAAATGCTAGTCGGGAAAATTAATTACAGTGGAGAATAATAATGCTATGGAGCAGTTAACAATGGAAACTTCTTAAATGTGGTAAATTGATACATTTCTATGATATAAAGGTTTTCTTCAAAGATGTTTAGAATTAATATTCAGAAGTAGGGCTGTTACTTTTAGTACGATTTAAAAATTAAAAAAATTAAAAATTGACCAAAATTCATAAAAAATTAAAAAGCACAAATTATGATAAAAATAAGTATAAATGGTAAATTACATTCAAATGCATTACATTACATATTATATTACATCACATTACATACATTAAATTTTCAAAAGCAAAATAATTTCTTGGTCTTCAAGCATATTATATTGTACGCAAAACTACATATTAATACAGGTTTTGAACAACAATGCGCTGAAGCAGATCTTGTAAGACGTGCAAATTTAAAGCTTTAAAAATATATGAAATTAATTAATAAATTAACAAAAGATGGTGCATAAACTTCAAATTCTATCGACTCCTCTTCCATTATCATTATTCTGATGCGCGCCGGTGAAATGCACTTTAATGCTATAGTAGTCTTTAGTTTGTGAAAAGAGTTATACAGGAAGTTTGCCCAAAGTAAGTGTTATTTTTAGGTATTTTGTGAACCAGTTTTATCTATATTTCTACATCAACACACATATAAATACATACATGTGTAGACGCATATACATATGCATGCACAACGTACAGGTTTCTCACTATTGTCCTGCCCACAACCATTAACTTCAAAATGGTGACAGCTGGAGTAATGAACTAAGTTTAATAAAATGGCTTGAAAAAATATAACATGTCTAATATAGTAAAATACCTATAAAATATATCATGTCTATAAGTATAGTAAAATGGCTGTGAGCTACTCGATAAAACTGCTTACAGCATCGCCTAGCTGCGTTGTAGCTCCTGGTGTAGTGGGGCCCCCAGTTGTAGGTTCGTTTGGACAGATTTTCATTAAAAAAAATAATATCATTCAAACACTCACCATTAGGATCATTTAGAAATAATTTCGTTTAAATATATTAATTTATCCAACACTGATTTTAGTTATATTTAAGATTATTATCACGGGCACAGGAAACGCTGGGAGGGTCAGCTAGTATAAATATAAATAAACATATAGCTATAAATAAAAGTTCAAGATTTTATTTGCTGTACATAAATGGTATATTTACTGTGCTAAGTACTGTGCTTACACACAAATTAGTATGTTATATGTTTATAATTCGACGTTTTCTTCCTCTTTCGTAATCATAAGCTTGTATATTCTGATGAAATTTTCTTTTGAAAAATTTTACGAAGCCAATCTAATCATAGAGTTTTGATTATTATACGTGTTTATAAAGCTTCTAGAATTTTATTAAGCTTTTTAAGGAAATTTAAATGCATTTAATTCATCCTATTAAATGATATATGTTCGCATCAAACCGCATTCTGATTTGGCCCTTGGCTGTCATCCACGCTTGTGAGAGATATTTTTAATTTAGTTGTCTTTTGACAGTAAAACTTGCTGTTTAAGCATATTTGTTTTAAGTAAACCAATTGAAAACAAATCTTTGCAATATCCTTTTATTTTCTTAATTTGAAACAAAATTAGAAGATTTAATAAATCTCTTGAATTGAAACTCTTAGGCTTAGCTTTAATTTAATTTTATGTCTTGAGAGCAATACTACGCTGTAATAACATTTGTTGCATTAATGATTAAACAGGATCTGTTTCAGAAACTTCTTTACAATAAAAATTAAGATGCAAAAGTTGTTTCTTGAATATTATATGTAACGAAATTTTAAACATTAGGCATATCTAATATTTATAGGAAAGGATTAAGGTAAGTGTAAAAACTTTAATATACATTAAATATTTAATATTGCACTAAACCTCAAAAGAATAATTAAAAAAATTAATGATGAATCTCAAGAGGAACTGGAAAGCTCGTTTAATGCATGATGCTTTTAAAACTATTTAATAATAGAAATTAGCGAAGAGATCCAATTAATTTCATGCATTGTTTAATTGGATAAATATTTTAACGTAGATGGTAAAAATAAATATTTAAGCTGTAATTTTACTCAATAAAGTAATGAAAATGAGAAAATATCGATCCGGCTAATTTATTATTATTTTTTGTCTTTATATCATATAATTTTGTCTTTATTTGGTTTGTATATTTATAAATATGTGAAATTTAGTAAGTGCATTTTTTAATAAATAAATCAGTTAACTAATTAGAATATAAATAAATGGATAATAAAAAAATAATACTAATAAAACTTCCGAAACAGTACAAAAAGACTTAACATGTTTTATTTTAATTTTTTATCTCGTGCAAATTTACTCTTTTTTTTAGTTATTTGATATTTCTCAGAAATAAAAGCATTTAATTTTTCTTTAAATTATACAAGTCATTCACAGCATTAATTAGATTAAAATCTTTAAATTAAGTGCTAGAAACAATTTTTAATCTACCTTCTGAAAATAGAAGAGCATAATCGAATGGGTTAAAACTCTAGATGTTCCATTAAGTTTAATGAGTTGAAAACGATTTTAAATCAATCTGTAACTCTGTACGCTCTCATCTGTAACTCTGTCTCATATGACAATGGTCAAAGCAGAAATCTATTTTTAGCTATGTCTAATTGATTAGAATGCAACTAAATCTATATTTTACTTATTTTATAAATTCAATTTAACTAGTAGTAACTTTTAAAGTATTTTTAGGATATTAAAAATCTACAAATTTATAGATTGTAAAAGAAATTCAATATTATGTACTTTTTATAATAAAGATAGGTCACCTTTGATTTATTTAAATGATCGCAATGTAAGAGATTGTTAATGGAAATTAATTATAATGGTATGGAAAAAATAAATTGCTTAAAATATATTAAAATTTTCCTCTAAGAATAAAATTTAGAACGATAAAAGGATCTGGCTCTAGTGGACTATGTTACATTACATCTGGTTGTGTTTCTAGTTTATTGTAGTACGAATTTTTCAAGAAAAGTTATTAAAAGAAAATCTGAGAGTTTAATAGGTAGCACACAGGTGTAGGATAATACAGGTATTATGGTCTAATGTAAATAAAATTAAATGATTTTTAGAAACTTGTTTTATATATGTTATTTAATTTTTTATTTCATTAATGGTGTTAATATTTACAGATAAATGGACAATAAAAGATGACAATGGAAATTTTTGTTGAAAAACATAAGTTTTGAACTTTCTTGGAATCATATCTACAATATATTTTAAAGTCAGTGAATTCTCTTTAATAAGTTAGAAATTATCAAATGATTTTCTATGTGAATGATTTTCTAATGATTCTAGCATTACCTGTAAAACTATCTGTCAGTTAATTTGGTACCATTTAGAGAATTAAATTTATCAAAAAATCCTGTTCATCGAATATAATAGCAAGTATTTAAAAATAATAATAAGAAGAAAATCAACTTCAAAGAATTGTTTCTTATTTTGATGTTTTGTGTCAATCCTGTATTGTTATCCATATAGCAGTCCTGCACGGATCGAGGATCAAAATATTCTATTCGAAGTAAATCAAAAACACAATCTGAAACTGCAGTTTAACCCTAAAAAAATTTCATTGACTTCAAACCCAACCAGAACAAGGCGCACTTCAACATGAAGTCGACCCGAAATGAACGAAAATTAATCTATATTTTAATGCAATTATCGAAAAATACACTTTAATTATACATTTAACATAAACTTGATCTTTTATATGAAAAAGAAGCATATATATATATATATATATATATATATATATATATATATATACTCATTTATAATCAAATATTTTGTTGATCCATCTGAAACAAAGTTGTGGATATTCTTTTGAAAACACGGATTATAAAACCACATCGAGAGTCGAAATTCCATCCGAAATCGATCTGAATCCAAAGGAACATGGGGGTCAACTCAACGTCCACTTGAACCCGACCCGCGACGAAAAGCATATGAAAATAACTTCATTCCAATAGACATAATCAAATTACAATGATCAGAAGAATATAATATCTAACAAGGTATTGCATGGGGCAAAAATTACGAAAATTCAAATTTGATTCAGATTTGATTCAATAGAATACATTACAAAAATGAAGTACAAAAAAGTAGCAATTGTACATGAAAAAAAAAAATGTTTGAAATAATAAAAAAAATGGAAAAAAATACAAAAAAGAAAATTTTGCAGCAATGAAATTATGTATTTAAACTAAAATTATACTGCAAAATAAAAGTTTATATATATAAAAGCCGTTCTTGGTATGTATGTTCCTTATACAAATCTACAGTTTTTGTCCGATTGGAACGAAACTTGATGTACATATGTTTTAGAACACGAGTAGAATTACTGTCAACTTTAAAAATTCATCAGATCATTTTTTACCACTTTTTAAAACGTCTCCCATAGTTTATCATTACAGAATTTTTTTTTCAATTTCTAATGCAATAATTCTTTTCTGTAGCCGCACTCTACAAAACGGCACAAAATTTAATAAAAAGAAAAGTGCCCAGTTAAACTGATGGCATTGGGCTAGCTCACAGGCTATTCACACTAATTGTATATTATACTCTTATTTCAAAGAATAATGCCCCTCGAAAAAGAAAGAGATTGACAATAAATTAAGGGGGGATTAGCCACCCGTTCCCCCCTTTATACTTAACCAATGAACCCCGAAAACTAATCATTGAAGCGCCTTACCACAATGAATCTATATACAAAATTTGAAGCAAATTGGGTAATTCCAAATGAAACACTCATTTATCTATATTAAGGGGGGATTAACCTCCCGTTCCCCCTTTCTACGTAACCAATGAACCTCCAAAACTAATCAGGGAAGCGCCTTATAACAATGAACCTATAAACCAAATGTTAATAAAATCGGATAATTTGGCATGAAAACACATTTAACAAAATTAAGGGGGGATTAGCACCTCCGCCCCCCCCCTTTATACATAACCAATGAACCCCTAAAACTAATCAGGGAAGCGCCTTATCCCAATGTACTTATAAACAAAATTTGAATCAAATCGGATAATTCTGCATGAAAAACTCATTTATATAAATTAAGGGGGGATTAATCCCCCGTTCCCCCCTTTATGCTTAACCAATGAACCCCCAAAACTAATCAGGGAAGAGCCCTATAACAATGAATCTATATACAAAATTTGAATCAAATCGGATAATTCTGCATGAAAAACCCATTTATATAAATTAAGGGGGGGGGATTAGTCCCCCGTTCCCACCTTTATAATTAACCAATGAACCCCCAAAACTAATCAGGGAAGCGCCTTATCACTATAAACCTATAACCAAAATTTGAAGCAAAACGGATATTTCTATCAAGAGTTATCGCGTTACGTACATAGGTATACATACAGAACCGGCGGGCACATTAGCTCTCAGGTTCTGATAGCCTGTGAGTTAAAAACAAATTATAACACGTTTATTTTCTTTTTATAAGCCAATAAAAATTCAGAATCACTCTCCATATTTTTTAATTACCAAAATTGAAGTGATTTTAAGAAGAAAATGCGCATTTTTTCTATATAAATAGAAAACGATAACTTTAAACACGTTAAAATGATGTAGTACCTTAATTTAAATTTATTTGTAGTTAACACATTTACTTTAATACAGACGTTTCAATTTCAAGAAAAAAATTTAGTAAAAAGGAAAAAAAAGAAGCTAGGTATGACGTCACACTTTATTAAAAGTTTTGATTTCAAACTGAGTCTAAGTAATCGTCTGCTATTTTTTATTCCTACTTCGGTTGTATACTTACAGCTGTATCTTATAGCTATACGTTATATTGCGAGGTGTTTTATTGATTTAGAAGCAGTGGTAACATTTTCTTTCATTTATATTAAAGAGGGGGTCATTTTTTTCGTTTTTCAACAAAAACTTCACGACTAAAAGTACATATAAAATTGACATGATTTTCCTCTATTCATTATAGATTTAATTTTTATTAATGAAAATTTAAGTTTCAATTTTAAAATGATGTTTTATCATCAGTGAAAAGTCTTGATTTTCTGAAATTGACGTTTATTATTATCCATAAAGTAAAGGCTTACCCAAAACTACGTTTAAGCCACACGAAATAATTTTTTTAAATGTTACTGTAGTGACTCGGTTATGCAATTTAGACCCAACTTAAAAGTAAATATTAAGATACTCCTTAATGTCATTTTTACTAACTCCATGTTTCCAGTATTTTATTTTATTTTTGCTGATAAAATTATCGGAACGCTATTTAATAAAATCTGGCAACTTTCCAGCTTTATAGTTTTTTTTAGAATAATAAAAAAATATAAAGTGTTTTCTTTGGTGATATTGATTTTGGTGTAATTAATAAGTGATATTAAAACATTTAAAACTATTAAATTAATATATTTTGAACACTCCTTCTAATATGCGAGGCTTCCATATTTTATTTTTAAATTTTTATTTAATTTGGCAATTTAGTTATGGAATATTACACGTAAACCAACAAATGCAGAGTCGCACGCAGATTTAAAAATATCCATTCTTGAAAATTACTTTAAAATCTATAAAACATCAGTAAATTGATATATGCTTTTCAAACAAATAACATTGAAAGTACATTTTTTTATTCGACCGTATAAAAATTGAATGTGCTATGTTTAGAAGTGAATGTCTTTACTTTATAAAGATCAAATAAGTTAATCTTTTGTAATTGGATTGGACACAGATTAAAAAATATACATGCTTAAAAATTACTTTAAAATCCATAAAAAATCAGTAAATTGAGATAAACTTTTCAAACTACATTTGAAAGTGCATTTTGTTTCTTAATTGACAATTTAAAAAATGAAATTAAGCAAAATTTAGTAGTTACAAAAATACAGTACAAGCAAAATTTAATGGTTAGGTCGTTGCTACCGTCAATATGATGTCGACATTACTCACGGATATGTTTTTGTTTTATAATATAGATAGATGCCATATGAAAGCGAATTTCACAAAATGTTACGACATTTGGTTGATGTTTTTTCATGGTCAGGAAAATCATATATTTTTCTATTGTATGCGCAAAGAAAACGCGCATTCTCATTTATAAAGCTGAGAAATTTTACTACGGTTGAGTCAAAGTAAAGCTATTTTTTCTAATTGTCTTTTTTATTGATTTATGGTCGAGAATGCCCAAAGCTCCATAATTGTTATCGTCGTATTGTATTTTAATTTATATTAACCCGGGCAAAGCCGGGTGGTTCTGCTAGTAGATCATAAAAAAGTTTATAAATTGCATGATTATTTTATATATGAAACAAAATAAATACTTTCCAACAATAAAAGCCCATTTTCAACAATTTATTAGAGAAGTTTAATATAATTCTTTACTTTTTGTTGTATATATATTATGAGTTGTTCCATAGTATATAATTAATATTCGCCGTTATTTCGAGGCTCATACACTACTTATTTGTACAATGCTACATTTTAGTGGAAATTATAATTATTTCCTACTGCGAAGACTTTGGATATTCTATATTTAAAGCTTTTATTCCGATAAAAGGAGAATAAAAATAATTTCCTTTGAGATAAAATCGGAAAGATATGCGTGCTCGATTATTAGGATAATTCTTTAACGGAATTTTAAAACTAACTTACTGAACTGATTGCTAAAAATGTCATATTGCTGTCTTAGACAACAATCTTATTAGTTATCCTAATAGTCCATCAAGTTTTTTTTTTCATTTCGACACTTGAAATACTTTCTATTTTATTTTAGGCATCGTTATTTCCCTTTTTTTCGTCCTTCAAATGATTATGAATGCTGAAATGAGTGAAACGAGATTTCTCGTCAGTGTCACTCAAAGTGTGATATACTTGGTTAGAACAATATAAAGCACAGGAAGAAGGACAGAAATGTTCTTAAAAGTCAAACATAAGTAAAACCTTTACCTGAATAATTCGTAAAGGTAATCTGAATTTCTAATAAAAAATTAGCATATGTTCTTATGCTTTAAAGCATAGAAGTTATATTTTATAAGTAGAAAATGTTTATAGTTGTATTATTTGAACTATTGCTTTTACTTTTTTATTAGAATACAATAATAAAATAGGTGACATTAAATTTTATTCAAATAAAAAATAAAATATGTAATAAGAAGAATTTAGGAAATTTCATGAGTCAGTTCGTAGGAATCGTCTGCGGAAGCAAATTCTGTATTTCATTTCATTTTACGTATAGCAACATAAAATTATTCTAAGCCTTTTTTTCTTCAATTGATTGTGGAATAATGAAGCTTATTTATACGATGGTGATTTCAGAATTCGATATTGAGAGACTTGGTATTTTTTACTTAATTTTAAAAATTCTGACATTGATCAAGTATTTACATTATTATATGAATAGTCAACTTCTGTCATTTTGAAGTTTATCCAAATCAAAATTGCATAAATAGTAAGCGCATCAACCTAATACTAGAATAAGACTGCAAAATTGACACAACTGCGCCATCTTGTGATATATGAAAACTATACGAACTATATTAACTATATGAAAAGAAAGAAAATTCAAGCTGAATTAATTAATGAAGTGAAAATTGTGCTATTTAAGGGTAGCTCAGCTATTTAATTCTGTTATTTACAAACCTCCAGATTTTTGTCAAAAACTGCAAGGGTACAAAATGTTATGCATTTTATTTCCATCTGGCAAAGCTTTTTTCAAACTTCGGTTTTGCCAGTCTTAATGAAGCGTCGAAAAATGCACATTTAGAAAATAATCTGAACGTAAAACTGAAAATGGTGGAATTGGAGATGATAGTTCAAAGCAAATCTATCCCATAGGATTAAGGGGGAAAAACAATTTGTTATGGCATCCAATCAAAAGAATAAAGCCTAGTGAAAACAATCAATAGCTCAAGAGACTAGATAAAAATGCAATGAATCAAATGTAATATTTGTATTACTGTGGTAAGGAAACGATACTCTATTACCTGAAAGAACATCCATTTCAATAGTCTTACAGTGACCTCAATGGGCCTCGATGGGAACATTACGCTTTCTGCAATTTCCATCTATTTTCATTCAGGATTATCGAAGAATAGTCTCTTTTCTTTACCAACTATGAAGGTGTAATTTAAGGTTCTCTCAGGAATTGTGTACACTGGCGTGTTTATTGCTGTGACATGTATCATAGGTTATGTTGAGCTAGAGTTTGATTGCAGAAAGTAGTTTGTAAATCATAAAATGTGATCGGATAGAAAACTTGAGAAAAACCTGTCTTTTACTAAGAAGGCTTGTGCAATAATAATAACAATGAGAGTGATTTAATGAAAATCGTGAAGAATGAAGGGGTAATCTTTTGAAATGTTCATTTTACAATATTTGCCATACTCCAATTTACTATTTTAAAAATCAAATCTTTTCATATGCTTTAAGGGGAAATTTTACAAGAATAGTAATTGAGTTTCAAGTTCTGTGGGAAAGTGTTTTTCCGATAAAACTCGGAAATAAATTGGAGAGAACTTCAGTTTGAAAATTTAAGTTAATATTTTCCATTCCCATATTTTAGAGAAGTAAAAAAAAAAAAAGTAAAATATTTCTGCCTTTTAAGAGCTATTTAACTGGGAATTGGACCATTGCAACAAGAAACTTAAAGATATAGGAAGGAAACGACACAATGAAAATGGATTTGTGCAGCTAATAATAATAATAATAAAAGCGGGATATAAAAATATATTCGGCTTTAGTTGAAACATTCAATCTTTTGCGCTTCAATCATAATGATAATAATAGACATTAAAGAATCCTTAGAAAGTAATAGTCTCAGTAATTTACGTTATTAGAGGCACAATCAGCAATCAGCAATCACAAATATTCTTTATACAAAACAATCTTTTAAATAAATCGGAGAATTTTTGGATAAATATTATTAGTGCTTCCAATTAGAGGTCTGCGCTGCGAGAAATTGGCGGCGGCGAATCTCTGCGCGAAAATTGGCTACCAGACTGCTATAAAAGGGTCTTTTTTATTTTCCATTGGATTTAGTAATTAGACAACAAAAATTAAAAAAATATATTTTTAAAATATCAAATTTAAATGTTATTTTTTAATAAAAGTCTAAAAGGGTGGTGAATTGAGTAAAGCTAACAAATGAGTATCAAGTTCTAAGCAAACAACATTTATTTCAACGGTTGTGATACTCCATGTCATCTCTTTCTGAGGGATTTTGAAAGAAGCTATGCTGCATGAAGAAACAAATTAGCAATTTTTACGCCAGTTTGATAATCTGCAACTAATTTAATTTTATTTCACTTTATTTATTTATTTATATATTTTTTATATACATGAGTTTTAAAAAGATTCTATATATAGTGATAACTTGAAGTAACAGACTACTGCATTCGAAATTCGAGTTTTTGTGGATTCATATTGAACGACTAATCTCAATCCCAACCCACTGATTTTATTTTATTTTATGTGCGGGAAACTCAACAGAGATCCTTTTGTTGTGACTGTCAAAATTATAAAATACGCTCACATTCAGATTTTATGTTTTTTTTTTTTTTTTTTAATTCATATATAACGAATTAGCCAAATCCCCCCTTAATATATATATATATCGGAAAAACCTTCAAATGCATTTAAAATATCTTCAAAAATCTTTCAAATATATTTCTTTACCATCTTTTTTTAATGTTTCTGGAAGTGGATGACTGAATCCTCTGTTGAATTCAATCATTGCTCTTATTTTTTTCTATATTGTGCTATTCTTTTTTATTATTATTATTATTTCATTTTTTAATTATAAGCGAAAATTCAATTTTTTTTGCGTTCCCAACAGTTTTATTGTTATTATTAGACTAATTAAAAAAAATATGCATTTTTTCAAATACGTAGTAAATAATAAAAATTCGATAAAGAAATTCGATTTAAAAAATCGAATTTAAAATAATAAAAATTCGATGCATATTTCTGATAAATTTTCTCTTCCCACGAATACATTCGCTTGGCCCACTATTCGCTTCAAGAGTAAACAGGAAGACTTCGAAAATTGCATTAGCAGAAAAAAGTGCGTATATAATTATAATAATGGAATAACAGAAACCAAAATGGATAATTAACGGGGACTAATAAAAAAATAAGGTAATTGAAACATTTTATGTGCTTTGAAGTTAAAAATACATATAAATCATTTTTAATAACGGAATTTTCTAAAAACTTAAAAATTTCAGTTCATTCGAGAAAACATGTTATAAATAATATTTACTGCAAATTTTACAAACACCAGAAAGAAACTATTCATTTTTTTTTAGAAAATTGCAAAGAAATATTCTTAAAATTAGTGGTCTGCACGGTCCCAGGGCTTACTTTTTTTTTTTTTTTTTTTTTTTCTGCAGACTGGGATCTGTGGTCTGGCCAGGTCGTGTCGGTTTGAGATTTTTGTATTATCGGTTCAATTTTACTACTTAATTAAGGAAGAAAGTAAACGATAGAACATCATTTCTGTGTTTCTTTTTTTTTCTCTCGTGTTTATTAAACAGCTTTATATGTTAGTAAGTTACGTGAAAGATAATTTGCCAGTATGCTGTCACTCTGAATGACTGATTATTCTTTTAAATCTTACACGTACTGAAATCTTATTTGGTAATCTGAGTAAAATCTTTCACATAAAGACATATTTTTAAACAGACAAACAATTTAAATAATTAGGTAAACGAATTTATAAAAAGCGCTGTCCTTCTTTTTCTTCATTATTTTTTGAGAGACTGACTAATACGGATGCTAAAAGCAGGGAATACAGAAGAGTAAGGACGCAGGTTTGTTTCAAGGGAATACAGAAGAGTAAGGACGCAGGTTTGTTTCAAAGTATTTGCTTCCACTGCATGACCCACAGATTTCTCCTACCCCCCTTTTGGGGTGGATGGAAATTTCAGGGGTGGGAGATTTAGGCGATTGATTATTTACTATTTCTAAATTTAACAAATATACGGATAGGGAAGAAAATAACAAGAATAATAATAGAATTTTAAAGATTTTAAATTTTGTTGCCTGAGGGTAGGGCAATTGGGGGGAAGCGGAAATTTCGGAGGGGGCGAGGAAGGAAGAAAATTAGTTGATTATTTATTGTTACAACAAAGTAACAAATAGAGTACACAAATTTGAAAATTTTAAAGAGTTTTAAAGATTTTTATACTTTGTGCACTGAGGGAGCCAAAGGAAATTTTAAGGTTGGAGAGCAATAATTTAGATAAAATTAAAAAAAACGCAACTTTGCTAAAACTTTCCTCTTAGATTTTCCTTTCTGGTTTAAGATTATGATGTTTTTAAACATCTTTTACATTTCATTTTAAACTACGGTGATTTTTTTTTAATGAATCTCTATCTTTATGTAATTGTCTAAGTGATCATTATTATTGTTAATCCATATTCCATGGCTTGGAGACATAAAAATCTGAAAAATGCTACACTTTAAAATTTTTGCACATAAATATTAGCAATATTTTTAAAAAAGTAAATTTATTGTAGAATAGTGATGATTTAACAATATCTGCATTTTTTTCAGAAATTTTACTGAACAGGGCATGTTTTATTGTTTTTTGCACGTACTAGGCCGAGCCTATCTACAAGACAATACACTGGTCTGGGCTCGGAAAGGACTTTTATAATGGTCCTGGCCCGGTTTGAAGTTTTTGCTTTAATTCCGGACCGGGCCAATAAAACTTTCCTAGAGTCGGGCCGGGCCTGGGCCAGTCGGCTCGTGCTCTACTTAAAATATTTCCACAAAAAAATATTATGCACAAATGTTTGTTTAGTATGAAAAGGAGAATTTCAATTTTCTTATTAATAAATACAAATAAATATAATTAGATTATTTTCCCAACGAAAGACATCATAAAACAATTGTTCGCTACTAAAATTTTTAATAATGTGAATAAAACGTTCATTTGAGAAAATTTCTTCAAAAACAAAAATCCTTGTAATTGCAGGGTTATTTTTTAAAAGTGGCTAAAATTTAGGGTCTAATAAAGCATATGTGCAATTTTAAAAATATATAAAAATGTTTTCAAGGATACTTTTAGCCATATGGTATAAATGGAAATAATAATAAACAAAAATAACAAAGCATTTTTTATTCTTCCCACTTTGAAGCTGGTAGCGTGACATATTTATACGTAGGCGGCGGCGGATGGCGGTGTGGCGGTGCAGATGTCTACTTCTAATTTATACTTCTGTTTCCATTAACATTAAAAGTCCCATTTATAATTATGAACAATAACAAGAGCAAAATTTCGAAACTGTAAATAAATATTTTTGCAAAAATTATTTTTTTAAATATTTTTTTTCACAATTTTAATTATTTAAAATTTTGATTTATGTTATAAAATTAGATTCTTAGGGTAAATTGAACAGGTTTGACGCAGAAAATCTGAAAAGTTAATGGACAGCAAACCTTCTTGGGAGATATATATATAATGCTTCAAATTAGTTGCCTTTAACTTGTTTCTTAGCCATTTTTCACTGCTTTATTTGAATCCAATAACTTTAGTAAAGACAAATAACATTCATAACACTTTCGTGTCATCGAAGGAATAATATAAAATTAGGCGCTAATAAAAATTAAAACGTTAAGCATTGTGCATTCTTCTTCTAAAGCCATTCTAAGATAGTCATAAAAGAGATCTTAGAATGAAAATATTTAATATGTATGTTATATTTATAAAAAGAAATTCTTTTATGACTTTTTTGCGCTTCTTTTGAGACTTTGAATTCTCTTCGAAACGACCGAGTCGTAGAGGGAAAATGTTTGGCGAGCTGTGTTTATTTAGCTTCAGCCTGAAAGGTTCTGAATTATACAGCAAAGTTGCCTTTTGAATAATAGATATTCTTTCATATACGATGTAGCTTTCATATAGAGTGATAAAATATCACAAAAAATGTGAATAGAACCTCATTTCTTTTGAATGCATAGATGTATGCTATTTGCATGCGCATTGTACGAAACTGGTCGTTTTAACGTAAATGAAATCAAACAATCTTATAATTATAAATGAAATATTAAATTCAATTATTAAAGTTTATAATTTATAAGGAATTTCCTTTAGTAATATAAATACACACACAAACACATAAATATTTGTATATTTGTGTGTGTGTATTTTATTTCCAAAGAGATATTTTCTTATTTATTTATTATTTTAGAAAACAATTTTTAATTACCACTCAAAATCAATAGTAATATTTTAAGATTCAAGGTGATGTACGTCTAACTCAAGTAGTATCTGCTTATAAAAAATATTATATGCAAATTCTCACATTTAATAAACTGACATTTAATAACATATCATGCAATAGAATACAAAGACAACTTCTTAACAGGAATATAAAAAATATTTGTAACAAATTCAATTTTTAGCAAATGTCCATAACACATTATTTTATCTCTAACCATCTTGCTAAATGAAATTGCTATTGCTTTAACATTCATTTTTAAAGAGTGCTGTTTGCCCTGAGTTCAACAACAAAAACAAAAAATCCTGTATTTCCTTGCGTAATAAATGTTAAATCTGTATTTATATTGATTGTCATGATTATTATACATCGCTAAAATGCGTTTAAAATGTTATGTAAGAATAATATTTGCTTTTTGTAGTATTTAAATGATCATGAGTATACTATATATACTCTATTTTTATTGTTTCTTTTAAATTTCTTAGGAATTTTATTAATTATTTATGTGATTTAAATGATATATCTCCATCTTCATAATGCAATTTTAATCATTGATATGACCATTATTAAGTGTTTGTTTTATATGTATAATTTGAACTCGTGAAATATTTTTAATATAAAATATAACTGAAAATAACTGTATATAAAAGCATAATTTAACTATCAATATATTTTTCTATTATACACTTTTGTTCTTTCTTTCTATGCCAAGTCAAAGAACACGTTATTTTAAATTAAAATGATTGATATGAATAATAAAAATAACTGAAAGAATTTGTATAGAAAAAATACCATTTTTTTACTTAAAATATAATAAAATATAACTAAAATAACGTTTATAAATATCAATTATCCCGAATTTATATTAATGAGAAAATTTTGGAAATTCATTTTAATTGCACAATCGAATAACAAATACTATCTTAACAGAAGACAGAATAATATTACAACAATTTTCTCCATAAATCCATGAAATATATAGATTTCTTTAAAAAAATTTAAATTCCAAATACTTTATTTTTTACAAGTTAAAAATATATAGTTTTCAAAAACTATCAAAATTTAAATTGAAACAAGCTAAAAGTTTTGAATACAAGACCAGCGAAAATGCAATAATTAACCAACACAAATTATTAATACCTAATCTGACGTTTTTTATGTATGTATGACAACTAGAACGTCGTGATTATGATTCAAAGTACATTCTTCATTTAAGAACAATCTTATTGTATACAGGTGTAAATAAACCCTTTAGTCATCCATATCAATTATCTATATTGTACAGTTAACTTTTTTATTTAAGGTTATGCAGTACTTGCAGTATGTTAAAATTATCGACTTTTTTTTATTGCATTAAATTAAAGCTACTACCTTCCCAAACCCTGTGTGTAAAATATTAGACATGTGTTTTCCTTATTTCATAGAATTATTTTCTGATGCACGGTGGAATTTGTTACATGAGCTGAAAACTTTAAAAGCGTTTTTCTCTCTTTCTTCTTTTTCTACGTTAGGGTGTATTCAAAATGCCAAAGGCTCTTTTGATCTTTAAGATTATTTATGATATTTTTATAAATACTTCCAAAACTGTTTGGAACAAAAATGTGTATGGATTAACTTCTGAGTGCTATAGTTATTTAAAAACAGAATTTCAAAATTTTAAAATGTTTCCAATTTTTTATACTTTTCCGATAAAAGGAATAGATAATTTACTATGTGCATAATTTAAAAGCCATATCCAATTTGTTTAGTATTGTTTTAGTAATAGTGAACAAAATAATTAAATCAAAATATTTAAATTTGAGGAAGTAGTAGCGATTTAAACATTTAAAAAAATTTTTAAAAAAATTGTCAGAACTGCCAGCCGAATATAATTGTTCTTTTTTTAAAGGTTTTTTTTTTCAATTTACAACCTGAAAAAAAAAATATATTTGAATTCTAATAAGAAAAAAAAATGTTTAAAGTTCTTAAATATTAATCAATATTCCTTCTGTTAAACAAACAAATATCCTCCCCCAAATAAAAAGGAATCAAATTCAGAGAAACAAATAATAGAAGTACATAATAAAGCTTTTCATTGATACTACTCACTATTTCTCTTATACAACCTTCATTCATCTTCGTCAGTTACGTGGATAACATTCCAAGCACGTTCGAGATTTGCGTGACTCGCTAATAAACCACAAATATACTCAGATTATACGCTGAATTGAAGCAGGAATAAAAGATAAACTCGCTTATCCATTGTGACGCGTCACAAAGAATAACTAACAGATGATAATTTGAGGGTACCATCTGCAAAGTCGACGCCACGCCTCGAGGAAAACTAATAGAGTGCTTAATGACCAACTGTGCTCTGCTTTAAATATATTCTTTTAGGGCTACCGACACTACTTCAAATTTCCTCTTCTTTCAGATAATTGCTTTTTATTTACCGTTACAGTATGGTCTCCAAACATTGGTTTGAACGGAATCCAGTTAATTGGAAAATGAAACGGTTACAGACATTTTACAAGATGCAACAAAGTTTTTCTAACATTATGTGTCATAAAGAAAATGATTATGTATGCACTTTTTTACAAGTATTACTACATACATGCATCTACAGTTATTGTTAAAATTCAGTGTTAAGCATGCAAATTATAAAAATCAGTATTCAAAAGTTGGTCCAATGTATTATTGCAAAATTTCAGAGTTTTCTGTATGAAACTTTAAATATCATTACTGAATTTAATGTTTGTTGTAAAAGATACACATCCATAGAAATATATAACATTCAAAGTTGTTTCAAAACTTAACGTATTTTGATAAAAATGTTTGATTATTTAATCATCTTTTCTCTGCATACAAAAGCTTGTTACTGAATTATACATGCATTGCGCTAATCTTGCTAAAGCAAATAAATAAATAAGAGTGAAAATAAAATAAAAATAATTAAATAAATAATAAACAATATAAAATATAATATAAAATAAAATAAAATAAATGATAATAATAATAAAAAAATTTACAAAAAATATTAAAATTTAATATGTTAAAAGCTTGAATAACGTGACTTATGACTGTTAAAATGTCAATATGATTTTAACTGGGAATATGAATTTCAAACGTAAGAAAAGATCAAACATTGAAGATATGAATTCAACTGGCATATCTTTATTTTAAACTAAGTAATTTAAAAAAAACCTTTAAAAGTAGTATCTTGATAAATATTTTATTATTTTTTTCTGAAAGATATATTTTTTCTTTTGTTCACATAGAAAATACATATAACTTAAGAATAATAAGAAAAATACTTAAAACCAAAAAGGTATACAAACGCTTAAATTGTAAAAAAAAAAAAAAAAAAATATTCCGGTAAAGTAATTCATTTTGTTCTGAGAATCTTGTTGATAGGAAGTAAATACATATAGTTTGTCAAATTATATATTTTCTTTTACTTTCCAAAAATAAATTTGATAAATGAAACTTTATTTCGGTAAGGTAACTTTAGATTAATTATCTTTAGAATTCCGTAAGAGAAAACCTTTAAGGATGAATTTTGTCTTTCCCTTTTTTAATGTATTTTAAATTATAATATGTAATTACAAATCCGATCCAGAACATCTAACATGTTATAATGTTCAACTAGAAAAAAAAATTAAAACTTTTCATAAACTAAGCTTTAGTATTTTTAAGAAAGAAAGAAAATTAAAAACGCAAACTTAAAGCTAGATACATTTAAACATTTTATTTAGTAGGACAAAAATCAACAAGCGCTTGTAAAAGCAGTTGTATAGTTGATGTTCGAATAAGAGTATGCCATACTTAACCCTTAATTGCATAGTGATGTAAATTTCCATCACTTTTTATTTAACTTTTAATAAATAAATCAACTTCATTGCCACCACTATATTCATATAGAAATATTAATACAGTAAATTTCCCGTGAACTATGTTGCTGAACAAAGTTAAAAATCTATCTTAAAATTTCTGGTGTCTAATATTTAATATATGTATAAAAAAACACAATTGTAAAAGAAAAACTCATGCAAAGAAGGGTTAATATAACGTACTTATATAAAATCTATTTTAGTATGAGTATATTGTCTGCTTTAGCATAAAAATCTCAAAATAGATATTTTCTATGAGCTCCCTTAAAATTGTAAATCCAAGACAGTTAGACAGATGACTGGAACGAGCGAAATCATACGTACAGAGTCATGATTCTAAACTGTCACGTGGTAGCTTGATGGAAACAAAACAAGAATGACAGATGGGTCAGGATTACGAAGCCAATTTAGGGTGTTGGAACCCAGTTGCATACAAATTTCTCTTTTTGTAGCGCTTGATTTCGCGGCCGATTGAAAAGGAAAACGTTGTATGTTATTATTAGTAGATCAGATGCTGTGTAATTGTTTGTCCAAGGAAAATTTATTTGGAGGCTATATTAAAAGGTGCGTTTAATGAGACTTCCAGAAATAGTTACTTTCAAGGTCTTGCTCTCCTTGTATTCCTTGAAGAGAATTATGAAGAACATTTTTTTTAATATAAAATTTAAAATACATTGTTGGACATAAGTGTTGTAAAAAGAATAAAGGTAGCTTATTTCACATTCCTATCAAATCAACATGAAATATTTATTATGAAAGAGAAACATCATTAATATAGCGACTTTCTGTTTTGTTCAATGATACTCTCCAAATATCCAATTTTCAATTTTTAATGATATAAATCATAGCAAACCCTACAAAATAATTCCGAAATATTTTTAAAAAGGGACTGTATCTTGCCTAAATATATCTCATGATTTTATTAATAATTAAAACTTATCTATTTAGAGTACTGAAAATTAAATAGATAACTTAGATTTCATCATAATTTGTCTTTTTTCATGCTGATTCATAAATGCTCTCGCTCAACTAATTATATTTGTTTACAGTAATTTATTTCTACAGAAGGTGTTTACACATATTGGGAATGATTTTGACAACGAAAGTAAAACACGTAAATTAAAACAATTATTATTATTTTTAATATGTTCTATCTGGTAGCTCTTGTTATGGACTACGATATTGCAGCGGAATTTCCAAGATATTAAGACTTTTTGTAAAACTGGAATTGGAATTTTGTTCCATTCCTCCAACACACACTTCCAGTGTACAATCAACGTAGTTGGATGGCATTTCGCAAGAGCTTGTTTTAATATTTCAAAGGCAATGGAATCCATTTGTGAAAAATCTGGGGACTTAGTTGAATATGATTAAACGATACACACTTCATTCCAGTCTCCTTTGTCATTTTTTCGAGAAATGCGACCGTACTTTGGATGTATGGCTGCGCGCTTTATCCTGGTGGAACTCAATATTTTAATGTCCGTAGAATAAAGTTTTGGATTTCTTTCTTTAAAAATAGAAATTAGAACATTGTTTTGATAATAAGTAGAGTTAGTTTTGACATTTTTCTCAAGTTTTCTGATCTTTAATTTTCCGTTGTAAGAGATTCCAGCAATCAGAAACACCATAAATCCTTTAGAGAAACTTTCTTTAAAGTATTTGAACCAAAGTTGTAAGTCTTATTAGTGTCAAAGTTGTTAGTCTTATTAGTATTTATCCTCTTTTCCGGTAATAAATCGATCTTTTTCTATTGCAGTCATTTCGATAAATTCACGCTTCAACAGTCGTGACAATTTTTTTTCCACTTACTACCTGCTAAATGATTTTCATATAACAGAGTATGAATTTCTTTTCGGAAAGAGGAAATATACAACCGTCAAGCAACTCGCTTCTTTCGCGTGCGATTTCAGTAGCAGACGGTACTTTTGCATAAGCATAACCAATATTTCAGTTATCACGTTATAATATGTTGCCAGATTTTCTCACCTGTTGTTTCTCGTTGTTTTTTAATTTAAGATCAAAACCGTTCCCAATATGTGTAAACCCCCTCTGTATATTAATTCTGGGGTTTTTTCGACCGTTCAAAGCTGAGCCTTATTCTTTACATCCAATATTTTTTTGCACATTTCCAGTTAATTTGAACTTTCAAAAAATATTTGTATTTGTTTTCACTAACAATGGCACCTGCTCTAAAATTGTAAATCTTTGATTTTAATATTTATTCTTATGTATTTAGCGTTCAGTCCTTTAGCATCATTGTTAAACCAGTTGTTCTCTTCGAGTCTTTTTAATCCGAAACGTTTTCAACTGATTATACAGAACAACACTACAAAAAATATTTGCTAGATATTTTGCGCCTTTGTTAGTGAGGGTGATATGTTATTCCTCTAAAAAGGATTTTCTTTTCTTTATATATTTCACGAGATAGTATTTTACTTGCGCGTGATAAATATGAACAGAACAGCAGGGTTAAATGATTTTACGTTCGCCTTTAGTTCTCGAAATATCTGACCAAAATCTTTCGGAAGGTGCTAGTTATTTTTCAGTAAGAAAAGCGAAAGTTTGTCATAGGGTATAAAAAGTTTTAGTCGGATGAATAAAATCACTGCTTTTAATCAGATGATTTAAAAAATACTTGATTTAAATCATAATCTTTCTTAATTTTTAAACTTAAAAAGTATTAGTATTAAACTTTAAAGTATTAAAATCTAAGATGGGCATAATTTGCATTGTTTCTAAAGAGATTCTACTTTCTGAATAAATTGTACAAAGTTTAAATAATTGTTTATGAGATTAATTTCTTAATTTTGTAACCAGTAAAATACAGTGGTTTTTATCAGGCGCAAAACGCATTTCATTTAAAATTCATATTTAAATAATTGTCATAATAAATTTCTCTGTGTATTCAATTTTTCACAAATTTGAATAATTCTTTTATATAAAATAAACACAACAAGCATAATAATTTCTGCAAGTAAAAGAATTAGTAGTGATTCTCGTATTTTCCCATAGTACATTTACAAATAAATGTGTAAAAGTGAAGGAGCTAACGGAAACTAAATGTATGATAATATCAGTTCAAACTCTATTATGAAAGAATGTGTAGGAGAAAAAGAACTAATTACTAGTACATAAAAATGTTAAACACGGCAAGATCTTCTGCAACAGAAGTTGAAAGAACGAATGTTTTCTACTTTTGGATTTCTACACAGCAAATAGAAAAATCAGGTGTGGTATTTTTTTTTCTTAATTCTAAGCACTGAATGGTAATACTGCTCATTGGGAAGTAACAATGCTAATATTTAATATTTTGAGAAGTTAATGGGGATTGCAGATAAAACTAATCATTCTTTTCGTTATATTTACTCTGTGTGTATGTATGAATTAATAAATGCAACTAATTTTGATAATTATTTTGGTTACATACACACATATGTGTAAGTTTAGATTTATGTGATTATAGTATTTTTGCAAAGTACTCATAGAAAATAAGCTTCCATAATATTTTTTGTTTTGTTATTTGTGCTACTAATTAATTTCTGCTAAAAAAATAGTTTTTTGTAGTTTTTATTATTCCTACAATTATTAATTACATTTTTATCAATTAAAGCATAAAATATAAATTATGCTCCTTAATCTAATCTAACTAGAGGCTTAATTATTTTGTAAACCTACAATTCTTGGTAGTCATTCAATACTTTAATGATGAAAAAAATCACAAAAATCTGATTTAAGTAAAACAAAATCCGATTTTTTTTTACATCCTAGTTTGCTAAGTGTGCATATATGATGTCAGATTTCACATAATACTATATGTGTTAACACACCTAGATATTTATTTACAGTCGAGCTTCGATAAACGGACTCCAAGGAACAGCAAATATCTATCCCTATAATAAAATTTCTTTATAACGGAACTGCATACATTTAATGGGGATAAGGAAGAAGGATGCTAAATATTTCACCATAACGCAGATTTCGTTCAATCGGACTTTGTTCTAATGGAACTCGTGTTTTTTTTTCTTTTTGTTATTTCTTTAGGATTAAAATTACGAGAGGTTTTAAACATAATTTTATTAAGATTCGTTTTAGTTGAATAAAAGCTTAGTTGGTTTGTTGTGTTATATTGTTTTAGCAACAGAAATTCAAGGAGGACAAATTATTATTTTGTCATTCAATGTTCTCATTCGAGCGCATATATCCATCACTCGAATAAGAGCTTCGAATAACAAAACAAATGCTAATCTTTAAGAATATAACAATTAAGTGAAAAATGTTAAATAAAATATATTTCGAGTGAGCATCAGAGTCGTGCAGAATTAGACAAGAATTATATGTTACAGAGAAAGCACTGAAATTTGAAAAAAAAAAAAAATGGGAACATAATAAAGGCATTAGACTTTCTGCAAAACTATTAACTAAATATGTCTTTTTCGACTAACTAACTGCACATCAATATACATATTTTAGTTTTCGTCATTTGTCTGCGATTTTATTAATGCGTTTTGTTTTTTTTTTTTTTTACTTGAAAATTCAGTTAAAATTTACCATACATTTGCTATTTTTTTGAGCATGTCAGATAAATTAAATATTTAAAACATATTTTTGTTTACACTGGGGTTCTATTTAGATTGATTAATTTTCAACTGAAGGAGCTATGTTATATTATAAATTACAAAGACACACGGGCGCATTTTTGATGCAGCAAAAGAAACACACAAAACACAAGAAACTAGTCGGATGTGCCAATCTCAAAACTTTTTTCTATCTCGCACAGGTTTCGCATACACTAAAAAGAATCAGCCCCAATTTATATCAAAGTCTAACTGAATCTAAAGTTTTATTAAATTCCATGCATTAGTTCTTGAGATATGACTATTGCTAAAATCGTGTCAATCCTGCAAAATGTAGCATAGCAGAGCTACCTGTTGTGAGATTTAGACCAAAACCTAATCAACAACAACTTATGTCAACGTCTAACTGAATCTGAAGTTTGATGAAAATCTGTGCATTAGTCCTTCAGATATAGTTATCGTGATAATAATGAAAATGTAGCATAGCAGTGCCACTTGTTGGGCTATTTACACCAAAACGTAGGCAGCATATATTTATGTCAAGGTCTAAGAGAATCTGAATTTTGATGAAATTCCGTGCATTAGTTCTTGAGATATAGCTATCGTAAAAATCATGAAAAATGTGGTATAGCAGCGCCACCTGTTGGGATAGCTACACCAAATCGTAATCAGTGTCTATTTATGTCAAGGTCTAACGGAATCTAAAGTTTGATGAAAATAAATGCATTATTTCTTGAGATAGAGCTATTGCGGAAATTGCGAAAAATGCAGCATAGCCACGCCACCTATTGGGCGATCTTCACCTAAAACTAATCAGCACTAATTTATATCAGGGACTAACTGAATACAAAGTTTTATTAAATTTCGTGCATTAGTTCTTGAGCTAAAGCGCCCACAAAATTTCAGTCACATACATACAGACAGAGTCACAGACTCACAGACAGACATTTTCTAAAAACAGTCAAATCGTGTTCAGGACCTTCTAAAATGTATAAATCCGTTGAAAACCGGAAATCGAAAATTATCATGAATCCAAAACTTTCTTCTTGTAAAGATAGAAGGGAGTAAGAAGTGTTTTTTTTTCGACTTATGTAACCACACTTAACTCTTTATGTCCTGAATTATAAATTAAGAGAAATTCTGACTCAACATTTTTCTCCTTTAATGTCGGAAAATATATCAGAAAACTTATATCAATATTATACAGAAAAACATACGTACCTAAGTAACGCTGGCGTCATGCGTTGGGAACACCTGACCAAAATAAATGTCGATTTTATTGCAATTTTTTAACTTCTAAATATCGCGCAATTTAAATTTTTACATGGTCGAATAGAAAAAGAGTTTTTATTTCAAATGCAATTTGTTTAAAAATTGTTATCTCAAGTTAATAACTTTTGTTATGTTTAAAATAATTTTCAAGCATGACTTTTTAAAAATCTATCTCTATTGCGTGCAGCCCGATTGCGAAAGATTAATACTTTTGTAATTAACACAATATAAATAGTTCAGCATTTGTTTCAGGCTAATATTCCCATAACGAAATAAAAAAATCATCATTAAATAAATAAAGTAATATAAATAGAACACAAATTTAACAGACATGTAATCGAACTACGCGCTTAAACTACTGAAATTATCGGAATGAAAAAAAAGTACTGACAATAGCGAAATCTTTGGATTTTTTAAAAATTTTTATAAACTCCTGGTATGCGGCTAATGCGAAAGTATGACTTTTAATAAATTTCAAAACTTTATTTGAATACATTATTTATAGTTTTCATATAAAAATGCTTTCTGGTGGTGTTAGTGGACAATCTGAAAAATATATATTAAATGTGTAAAATCTATTAGAATCCCCCCCCCCCCCAAAAAAAAAAAAGTTTTCACCTATATTCTGTAATCCGGGAATCCCAGGTTAGATACCCTAGTAATAATAATAATATGAAATTCAGAAAAGTTTCATTCATTAATGCTGATTTACTAAATCGATAGATATAGGTATTTTAGTAAAACATTTACAAGAATAGTTTATTACCGAATAATAATATTTTAAAATCTTTCACACCTTATAAAATAATAAAAATAAATATACTGTGGTCTTGCTTGTAAATGGTTAGATTAGCAGATGTGCATACTGGTAAATTTTCTACGGTACATCTCTTTCAATTATATAAAAGATATCCACACATAAATTATTGAAAAAGTATCCATTTAAAAATATATTTATCTTGATAAATTTTCTGTGATTTCTAGTTATGACAAAGTAGAGTATTTTGCATGAAAAATAAAATATACTGTTATTAATATACGTATTCAATTAATATGCATAAAGGGCAATTTATGTGCATAAAGGAATGAATTAAAAGCAGATCTTGAAATAAAATGCTACAGCTCAAACGCAGTTAGTTTAATAAGAAATCCCGTTTTACCTAAAGATCTGACATTCTACCAAAATCACGCGATTTCCTTTCTTTTCTTAAAAATTTATTACAAAATTTAAAAAATGCAAAATAAGACGTGAAATTGTAAATTATGATGAATAAATGCATCAATTTCACGTTTTAAGTGAAGTAATTATATTTTTTACTTCTACAAACGGTAATTATTTTTTTTAATATTTGTTTTTAATTTTAATAGTTATTTTCATTTACGATAATTTATTTATTTATAACTTTATTTATAAGAATTCAGTTTTAATTTCATAGTTATTGGACATATTTTAAATTTAAATAAAATAATTAACTTCTAAAATTTCAATATAAAATCATAGTTTAAGAATAAATAAATATAAATACAACTTATAAATAAGCTATAAACATACAACGTGTTTTAATCATCATCAGCATTAATGACGGTAAACTGAATGCTACCGAGACCAGTATGCAATATTTGGCGAAATCTTTGAAACTATAAACGCTCTTTTATATACTTACGCTGAATAGAGTCGTCTTATCTTATTTGTCACTCTAGAGAGAGCAAGAGAAAAGGGGGGAATCCTGTTTTCAAAATAATTTGCTCACTTCTAGAAACACCCTGGAGTAAACTTTTGTACCATTTTATACATAATGTAATGTTTTTATACTTAGTATTTCTTTTACTTATGTAGCTAATGGCGAAAATCATTACAGTTATATAGAGAGCGATTATCTTACTTGAATATATCTATATTATAAAGCAAAAATATGCCCGTTGTTGATGCTGACGTTAAATTGACGGTAGCAACATCTGACATTATTCGATTTTACTGCAATTTTCTTAGCTTCAACACATCCCACAGTTTAAATTTTTACACCGTCGAATAGGAAAAATATGTTCTTTCAAATGCAATTTGTTTAAAACTGTATCGCAATATACTGATTTTTTATGGTTTTTAAAATAAATTTGAAGCATGATTAAAAAAAAAATCTATTTCTGTCGCATGCAGCTTGATTACGAAAGATAAACCCGTTTCTACTTAGAACAATATAAATAGTTCAGCGTTTGTTTCCGGCTCATCCATTAAGAATTTAAAATTTCATTAATGAATAAATAAAATAATAAAAATAAAACACAAATTTAACAGACATGTAATCGATATTGAGATTATCAGAAACAAAAAGACTGCTATAAGTAGCTAAATCTTAACTCCTGGCATGCGGCTAATAAGAAAGTATCACTTTTAATAATTTCAAAACTTTATTCTAATACATTATTGATATTTTTACGAAAATTATTTTTGATGTTTTAGTGGACATTCTAAAATTATATATTAACTGTAAAAAGGTCTATTTAAAAAATTTTTTTTACGTGATATCACGTAACCCGAAGAGTCCGGGTTGGATCCCGTAATTTTTATAACGAGTATTTCAAGTTTTTGAGATTAGTTCTTCATGCATGTATATTAGCTGCATATGTGTATGCACAAGAATTCACAGATACAAGCAATATTTTATGCAGTTTTTTTTCTTCTGTTTGCGTGTCTGTATGTTTTACATATTTCCATTTATTCAATATCATCAAATATTACAGTATTTATTAATTATTTTAATTTAAGAAAAAAAAGATTGATAATATAAATGTGGTATTTATACATAATGGACAAATAAGAAGCTATTTAAAATATGAAACTTTATCGTCCATTTTTCATTTGCTCAACTACTATTTAGACTTACGATTATATGTGCAAAATTTTGAAATGTACTACAGAACAAAATACTGTGTCTTCGGAGTAATAAAGATGAATATCTTCTATAAATTTTAAAAATCGTCATAAACGGAAGAAAATTTATAAACGCAGAATTTAGTAGTTCAGGTTTTTTTCCCCAATTTAAGTAGAAATTAAAAGAAAATATCATTAAACACTGATAGGTGTCTTACATATTATTTATATATTTTGACATATGACTGTAAGAACATTGACGTAAGACTTTTGACAATATGATTTGTATCTTTTGACACAAAATGAGAAATTCGCTGAATAATATATAGACCAATTGAACATATAACTACTTTTAAAAATGTGAATATGTGGCTAAAAGGTAGCAAAGATTATTAAATGCACGAAAAGCTGAAAAACATTGCTTTGTGCTTTTACCTTCAAATTATTGGTAAGACATATTTTTTAAACCCATTTCCTGCAATTAATGTGTCTCCCCAGCATTAAGAAATTCAAATGTAATGAAATAATGTATAAAAACGAAACACATAAAGATGAAAATTACTAATTACTTTTGTTAATGTAGTGACATATTTTACATATAATGCAAAACATTGTATTGTATTTTTATGACACAAGACGCATCAACTTACGTGCGAGTAATTTGTATTCATTTATACACAATCAATTAAATGTTGTCTTTGCAGTATGGAATGGTTTTACATTATCGAATTTTAAAATATAGATAATATCTGAATTACGTAATATTTTCGTCTGATGTCAACTTCAAGTGAATAAGCCGATATTCCTATGCAGTCTCGCCAAGAACCTACCCAAGATGTTCTTATCAATGAAGGGAATGAGGGAGCAATACAAGATCACCAGGATCCAATCGGTCGATAAATCGATCAAAAGCAACAAAGTCGTTGATATTTCAACTTTATTTGCGATAGAGAAATTTCAATCGACAAAAAATGCTCGTATTGTAGCAGTTATTATAAAAATGTTTGACATACGCAAATGTCTTGGAGTGGGGAGTGGAAATCATACTTGTCTTGAATCTGCCGAGATTTTTCAGAAAGCCCTATATTCCGGCAATTAAAAAATTTGAAATTTAGCTATAATTATAATTTTTATTGTGATACTTAAAAGATATATTATTATTACGCTGCCTGAAATTTTGAAAATTCTATGCTTACTTTGGATAAAATACATAACTACAACTATTTATTTTCTTTCTTTAAAAAACCTTTACCAATTAAAAAAATACATTCCAAAGTTAACAAATAATAAAAAAAAACTTTAAAAACCTATTTAATCATTTCTAACACAAATTTAAACAAGAGCGAAAAATCATGCATCAGGCATAGATTATAAAGCACTTTCCAAAATCATTAGAATATTGTCCAGAAATGTAATTTTTTCATCCATAGATGACAATACACCCACATCCTGTTGTGCAACCATGTATATGAATTTATTTATATTATACTATACGAACACTATATAATAAAGTAAAATTTTGTTGAACTACAAAACGCGTGAAAAAGTTGAAAGCGCACTCACAGGAATTCCGTCCACACAGGTTTATCGGAATTCTTTGGGGTAAACCTCTATCTATAAAATTTATAGAAATCACATACTAAAATTTTCTTTAGCTGGAAAATGCATAACAGAATTAAAAAACGCACTTCTAGCAATTACCAACCATAGAAATCAATGTATCTGATTTATTTTATGCAGCCTGTATATAAATTTATTTATATTCTACAAGCATCTCTTAGTATACCAAAATATAGTTCAGCTGAAAAATGCAAAGTACAGTTAAAAACACACTTAATCTGTAGAATTTATGCATATCACGCAATTCACTAAGATTATATTAAGTTCAAAAATACATACCATAGCTGAAATCGCACTTACAGCAATTACCGTCTGTCAGGTTTCTGACTTTAACAGAACCAACTTGTTATTTCTAATTAATTGTATATTTCTAATTAATTTAATTAATTATATTTAATCATTATTATATATTACTGTATTCTGATATATATTTTTCTTTTTCTGTAAAACGTCCGTATGTGATTGACAATGGAATTTCCCTGATCCGATTATATATTTGGGGAATGTTCATGAGATCCTTGTGAAAGTACTAATCCGGCTTTGGAAGGAAAATACAATGAGCACTGGATTCCTAGCGAGCTGGAGTTCAGAAAATAATGGAGGGGTGGAATTTTCGAGATGTGTCTACAAGTATTGAAACTCCGTGAGCCCCGTTGATTTGGAGAGTGTTGTGAACGGTGGGAGACGTGTCACTGGTGGAGGTGCAGCTAAGAGTGTAGGATGCCAGAGTCACTGGTGTGCCGTGAAGAGGGTAAGACGTGTCACTCGTTGATGTGTAGCGGAAAGAGTAAGACGCCAGATTCGCCAGTGCGCAGCGTAGAAGATAGACGTGCAGAGCCAAGAGCGCAGAGGAGTGTATTGAATTGCAGAGATAACGTGCATCGGACAGTTTGGTCCAGAGTGATTAATTACAGTGTAGACGGAACGGTGTGTATGAATAGTGCATAACGAAATAGAGTAAAAAGTGCGATCAGGGAGATTGTCATTCGACAGTTACATACGGCAAGTGACAATAAGCTGTATTAACTAATGAGAACTATCACTGTAACATTTTTTTCATATTAATTTAATCAATAAATTATTAGTTGATTATTTATATGAGAACTTCTTTTCCAACGTGTCTGGTATCAGTTTAATACCGGTGGTGGCAGCAAATACCATAAGACTAAGGTCTCAAGTCTTGGAGAAGTACCACGGGGACCGTAAAAGGCGACAAGACCATAACACCGTCCTGTAACCGAATTATTTTATGTGTCTCTGTAAATGAGTGACAAATGCTACACACTCAATAATCTATAGTAAGATTGTTGTATTGCACCTCAGTGATGCATATTGTCAGGTTTCTGACTTTAACAGAACCTATGTTGTATATTTCTAATTAATTTAATTAATTATATTTAATCATTATTATATATTACTGAATTCTGATATATATTTTCTCTTTTTGTAAACTTCCGTATGTGATTGACAATGTAATTTCCCTGATCCACTCATATATTTGGGTGATGTTCTCGGGGTCATTGTGAAAAGAACTAATCCGGTTTTGGAATGTGGATACAATGAGCACTGGATTCCGAGCGAACTGGGTTCAAAAGATAATAGAAAGGGGGAATGTTTTAGAGAAATGTTTCTACAGGTGTGGAAAACCCGTAAAGGAAAGACAGGCCCTGTTGATCTGGAGAGTGCGTGAAGTGTGTGACACGAGGCAGTCGCTGGTGCGCAGAGGAGAGTGTAGGACGTCAGAGCCCAGTGTGCAGAGGAGAGGGTAGACGAGCAGAGCCCAGTGTGTCCAGGAGAGTGTAGTACCGCAGAGCCCAGCGTGCAGTTTGGTAGACGGGCAGACCACAGAGAGAACGTGCGTGGGACAGTTGGTCCGGAATGGATGAAATATATTGTAGACGAAACGGTGTATAAGAGTGGTGCGTAACGAAGCAGCGAAAACGTGCGATCAGGGAGATTGTCATTCGACGTTCGCATCCGGCAAGTGCTAATAACATATTTGGACCAATAAAGACTATCACTGTAACATTATTTTCATGCTAATTTAATCAATAAATTATTAGTTGATTAGTTAAGTGAGAACTTCTTTTCAAAACGTGTCCGGTATCAGTTTAATACCGGTGGTGGCAGCAAATACCATACGACTAAGGTCTCAAGGATAGGAGAAGTACTACGGTTACCACAAAAGGCAACAAAACCATAACACATATCAATTTCATTATGTTTGAAGTAGTGTAACATCATTGAAATACATTGCAAACCATTTTTCCCTATAGCTCATAATGGAATGGAATTACTTTGTGCGTCTCTGTAAAGAGAGTATAAATGGTACCTACTCTGTGTTCCATAAAAAGCATATGTCCACCTCAGTGATGCATATGAATTTTATCCTGTTTGAAGTATACTGAAATCATTAAAATAAATCCCAAACGATATTTCCCCATAAGCCATAATGTAACGGATTTCTTTTGGGTGTACCTATAAACGAACTATAGGAGCTATATACGTCATCTTCAATAGGGAGATTGCTATATTAAACCTCAATAACATATATTAATATCCTAAAAATCAAAGTATATTTACGAGATTTAGAGAGCGGAAAATTGATGAATCACGTCAATAATCTCAACACTTTAGATTCAGGAATGTTTTAAAAGACTTTTTTTGTTTTGGGTCAAAGTAACCCCAAATTATGGTGCTTGCTTGTTTTTATTATTTTTTTTTTCATTTAAAAGCTCAAATGCTTACGATACCCATTTTCGATAGACAAGAATTCACAAGCTGAACTATTTTGGCGTCTAAAAAATATATAATATAATTAAAATACAATTTAATATTCAAAAATCCATATAGAATTTGAATGTGAATGCGTTTATAAAACATGTTCTTGGAAAAAAATTATTATAATCATCCCACAGCGCACTATGCATTTCCTGTAGTATATCTGCTGACAATAATTATCACTATATTTACTCCGAATTTAATTATTTTCGCCATACACTAAATAAAGGAATGGGTAGATAAGATGCAGACGTAGGACTCATTCACACATTCACACTGGTGCTAAAGAAAGCGAAATATCGCCGTAACTTCCGTCCAACTTCAATATTCTCCCATTCAAAATCAGGGTAAGTTCAAAATCGGCGATTTTAGCGTTTCTGAGCACCAGTTTGAATGATCTTACTATCTCCTGTTAGTAGGTTTCCACAGAATTCTTCTCATCTGAATACCACTTATTCAACCGTGTCTTATTTTAAGCGCCTATGATTCAATTCTATTCTTAAACACCTTAGAAGTCTTCAGAAAGCCACAAACACTCGTCCTATTGCAATTATTCTGCCTCTCACCAGCAACTTAACTACTCACATATTTATAGCTCGACAAATCTAAACTCCTCTAAGCATTTGCGCACAAAACAAATTACAAATTACAATCTCTGTCACCGGACACATTTTTTTAAATAAAAATTAGAGGAGTGATAAAACACTTTCGCTTTGAAATTTTACAAAAATCACCACTTTATTTACACAAGCAGGATATTATATCTTACCTAACAATCTCAAGTTTAAAATATGTCATTGGTTTAGTGATGATTTTCAATCATTTCAACGTTAAGTTATGAGAAGCAGAAGAGATAGACAACTTGGAGTCATAAATATATTTGAACTTAATAAGAAAGTGTTAAAATGAGTTATTCGACTTTCAATAAATGCAACTGTACAATTTTTATTAATTTAGTTTTGCTTACAAGACGCAATATTAATGGAAGTGCTCAAAATAACTAGAGGGAATATACCGAAAATACTTTTTCTGACTTAGCTTTAAAATCTTGAAGCTGTCTGTCACTTAAACATTGAGAGCTTATAAATCGCCGTTTCTCTGAAGAAGATATTTTAGGGTAATGCATGCATATTTATCTTAGACAAAATAAAAAGTCCCTACTTGTAAACATCAACAGCCTTAGAGCAGTTTCCATGGAGAAAAAATTTATGTGGAATTTTATCGTTGTAAAGGTTTTTGGTGTAAGAATATGCTGCTTTGTTTGGAGTAAACATTTTATGTGTTCATTATGCCTTTCAAAAAGCTTGAGTATTTCATAAATCTTTCTTATTTACCGCGTTGATATTCACCCACTAAATGGAGGTTTTATGGAAATTTGGTTATAAAAAAGTACATTGTTACGAGAGGTAAATAAAATACAAGGAAAAGGTAATTCGTACTGATATATTGTCGGATAGAATTGAATTATGTTTCACATCAGTGATTTATTTGAAGTAAGTATAGATCCTTGGTAAATTATTCATTACGCAGAAACGTTTATTTAAGTAAAACATCTTTGTATTTACGTCTAACTAAGAATTATTAGGTAGTTTTTTTTTTTTTTATCTTCGTTTATTATTTCGGCATAAATGTATCCAGGAAGAAAGGTGACATTTGAGACTTTCAGATTCAAAGTGAATTAAGCCCATTAAACATTATCCTGAGAATTTGGAGTTAAATTTATGGGCTCTCTAGCATTTCACACAGAATCGCTCCTGGCCAAAATTGTAAAGACAATTAAAAATGTAAATAATAATAAACTTTATACAGTTCTAAGTATTAATAAACATGATATAATATGCATTTTTATCCAAATGTTGCTTATTTTCATAAAAAAAATATTTTTTAAAAGTGTATGAAATACTCGTATTAAAATTTTTTAATGGTCATAACTATAGGGACACACTGTTTATAAGTTTGAATTGACACAATTTTATTAAGAAATGTAACCACCTCTATTTTGGAGACACTCGGCCATACTATTCGGCATGCTTAGAACAAGTTTGTATAATTATGATGTGGATGTAACTGTTCAGGGATTGTAAATAGCAGCTTCCACAAGGTCTGTAACGTATATGTGCTTGAACAAATTGCTTGCCATTAACATAAAAAAGTACATTATTGGACTCCATTCACTTTTTTAACCCTTAATTGCATAGTGATGTAAATTTCCATCACTGTTTATTTAACTTTTAATAAATAAATCAACTTCTTCGCCTCCACTATATTTATATAGAAATATTAATCCAGTAAATTTACCGTGAACAATAATGCTGAACAAAGTTAAAAATCTATCTTAAAATTTCTGGTGTCTAATATTTAATATATGTATAAAAAAACACTATTGTAAAAGAAAAACTCATGCAAAGAAGGGTTAAATGTTAATATCGTGTAATGGAGGTGGCCAATTAAATAATTGAATATTGTTATCTCTGAACTACTTTTTCGTAACTTTTGAGGCAAGGAACGATGCATTATCTTCGTGGAAATTTAATTCTCCCCCTCCACTAAAATTATCATATACCAAAATGTGTGCTTCTAAAATAATGGTGTACACTTTAAGTTCATTTTCTTAGAAACAAAAACTTAATTATTCTTATCATGAGCTAACACGGCCTCCCAAACTGTGACTGATCCTTCTTTATTTTGACGGCTGCATGCAACGTTTCTATTCCTTAACAAACCGTGCCAATTTTAACGTATAACTTTAGGTCCATCAAGATTGAATCATTTTTCATCCCCCTGTAGTTGTACTTAATAAAGACACAATCTGTGTAGGAATAGAAATGTCACATGGAAACGTCAACATAAAGGTGGATCAGCCATGGTCTGAGGTGCTGTATCATCTTAAGGTAAGATTAATAAAGTTATTGTTTCTAAGAACTTAAGAGTTCTTAAGAGAAACTTAAGAGAACTTAAGAACTTAAAAGTTTACATCTGTATTTTATAAGTACAATTTTTGGTATATGATTGCTTTCAGGAAGGAAAAAAATTATTTTCCAAAAAGAAAATACATCCTGACAATGCTTCAAAAGCTATGAAAAAGTGGTTCATTGATAGTTATATCCAGGGTCCGACAAATCCCGGGCGCCAGGTCGCCCGGGCGACTAAAAAATTCCTCCTTGGCGACTAACTTTTTTACCTACTGTTAGAATATTTTAAGTTTAGTTTTCCCCCTTTAAAAACTTATTATTTCGTCCACTCTGCCAGCAAACGCACGTACGTTTATCAGTGCCATTGCTGTTTGTTTACATTTTCTCCGACACCTTTTCTCTAAGTTGAGTTGTCTCGCAGCTGCTTCAACGTGAGGCAAGTCATTTTTGCAAGGTCTATAGGCGCTGGCTGTTTGCGCGTGTCTTACTGCTTTGTGACGTATACTGCACCGTGATTCGTCCAGGCAAGTAACTGTTCGTTTTAGCTCTCTGGTTTTCGGCCTTTCCCGCTCGATGTACTCTTACATGTTCTTGCTTCGTGATTCATTCATTCCCGAGACGACTGGTTTGTTTTTCGAGGTGGCGCCCGCGTATTTTGTTCTTTTCCATGTGATCTACTTTTTTTTGGCCCAATATTTATTTTTCTTTTAAGAAGATACGATTAAAAAATGAAGAGAAGTGTGAAAGAAGAACCGGTTTCGAAAGTGAAACTATCTTCGTAAAAAAAATACGCAAAGAAAATCGTAAAAGTAATCAACGGCGGAAATAGAGATTGATCTCTGCTATCCAGTGCAAAAAAAATCGTTTAAAAATATTCAAATGCAAGCGAGATATTAGCACATTAATGCCCCATTGGATTAACATTAGCACCGTATGCCCGAACGCTTGCTCAACGGAAGCCTTAATGTCAGAGAAATGATTCTTCAATCTGGCTCCTGAGAATTTTTTCTGGCGCCTAAGATTTTTCAACTTTTGTCAGTCCCTGGTTATATCCCATTATTTGATTGATCATCTTGATCGCACGTCATGAACATTATAAAAAAGTTAATGGAGGGCAATGGTGAGCTTTTTTTAGGTAAATGACAAGCAATATTCATATGCATTATAGATCTTGAGGAAGATATTTACAATCTGTAGACAAATATATCTACATTATTAATTATGAAAGCTTGTTCCAACCACGTCGAATCGTATGGCTGAGTGTCTCCAAAATAAAGGTGTTTACATTTCTTATTGAAATTGTATCTATTCGAACTTATAATTAGTGTCTTTATAATTATGATTATTTAAAAATTGCAGTTTTTGTTTTAAATTTCACATATATTTTTAAATAAAAATGAACAAGGATTAATAGTGGTTGTAAACAACATTTAGTTAATTCATTTGAAAGGAATTATGTATCTAAAATCTAGATAAAGTGGTTCTCTTTAGATTATAAATACATATTCTATAATGTTTATTAAAACTTAGAAATGTATAAAACTTATGATTCTCTAGATTTTTTAGTGTCTTTATAATTTTGACCAGGGATGTAGCACCATTTGTTGCTCACACTTTCAACATAGAGCTTGATTTGTTACGGCACCGAACAAATTATTGTCTATAAAGCAAGACTATATCTCAAACGCCAAACGAAAAAATGCACTTTGATTGTGTCTCATTTATTCATCAAATAACAATTCTATTCATTGTATTACTGATTATTAGCAAAATTATTCCATGACAAGCAATGTCATAATAATCTTTTAACAAATATTTGCAATAATTTTAAATTTCCAGAATTATGTTAAATTACTTGCGAAATTTAGAAATTATTATGATCTTGAAATTATCTTATGTGATATCGCTAAATCATCGTAAAGTTTTTGGTCAATAACTGTACCCTGTCAAGAGTCTATTCAAATGATAACGAGAAATACGTGATAAATAAAAACCATCATAAATCAAAACACAAAAAGCATAATAAAGTTAGTATGTAACTTGTTCAAGGCTTCTAAACGGAGCCCTTCATTAGTAGAAAGTGAAAAAAGTGGGTGAAAACAGCAAAAACAACAGCAGCGCACGTACTTACTCGATCTCAGTTGTATGCATCTATATTGTGCTTCTTCTATTTTTTCATTATTTTATTTATCTGCATTGAACAAGCGACTTTTCTATGAAGACTTGAATTACCTTTACTTTTCATTGCGATTACTTCTGTTTTTATTTACCGTTGTGGACCAAATAACTTGTATTCATTGTAGCATTATATTGATTTAATAGCAGTAAGAAGTAAGAGGTTGTAAATATTCAGTTAAGTAATTTGAAAAGAATCATATATATCTAAAATCCAGATAAAGTGGATTATAAATATCACATTTCACAAATTGTTTTTCCACATAAAGATAGTCCATCCACTTAAATACATGTGGATTGAATGAATTATTATTTTAACATACTTTTGAGTTAGTCAAATTATTTAATGAAATAGTTTAGAGAATATGTATTTCTGAAATACTTCTGCTTTCAAAAATATTGCAAGTAATTCCCAAAATAGGTGTAAGCTAGAATTTTTAATGCTGCTAATTAAAAACTGGAATTTTAAACACACCAAAAAAATGTTATTTTATATTGTATAAAAGTAATAAGGCCACAAATGGTAATTTTTTTTTTCAAATAACCGTCAAATATCTGAAAAATATTTCTAAAATTGAAAGCTATTTTTTTAAAGATGGTTCACGATCAGTACAAGGGTAAGGATAGTCCAACGGGGCCTGAACCAGAGGCTCCCATTCAGTTCAGGATCACGAATTAGTAGAATTTGGGTTACCATACATTTACTTTTAAACTCATCAATTAAAAAATTATATAGTTTCAATACCGGTAAATCATAATAAACAATAATAATTAAAAAGTTTATTACTACTGTTAATATTATCATTATTGGTACTGTAAGAAATTATTCCCAGAGTTATTCTAACTCTCGTATTTTCTTATTGCATAAAATTTATTACTAATATTTTTGTATTTGTCGATAATTTTGCTGTATAGATTGATAAGAATAGAAAAAGAACATCAACAAATTCCAATTTATAACCAGAAGATAGTTATATACATTTTCAATGCTGAATGCATTTATCTGAATATAGGTTCATTTGTAAAAAAAAAAATATATATATATATATATATATATATATATATATATATATATATATATATATATATATATCGAAAAATAAATTTGGCAAAGGGCAACTGAATGATTCAAGATAGTCCTGATAAAAACCCAGGTTAAAGAAAACGTAATTTAGGAATTTTCTTCAGTTTACAGTTCAGCCTTAAGTTATTTAGGTTATTCGGTACATTTTAGTCTACTACTCTACCAACCACTTTCACCTCACACTATGGAGTAAAAATATTTTGAAAAAATAAAAATGTGTGATACAGATTTATTGGGAAAAAGAAAAAAAACATGTGTCTCAAAATAAATATCTTGAATTCCCCCTTATGCATTTGCTACTATTACGTATTGCCACTATTATGCATTTAAAATATTTATTTTTTTCTCTTTTTAAACTTATACATTTTCATACGTAATGCATAATTTGAATGTTGTAACTGATAAAATAAATGATTTTCATAAAGGTAAAAAAAAAAAAAAAAAAAAAAAAAAAAAAAAAAAAAAAAAAAAAAACTTGGGAAAAGCTAAAAAAAATGGACAGAAAATTCATTTATAAAGTAGTTTTGCCATTAATTCTAGAAATGAAGAAAATTGGATATGTGTACGTAGTATCGCAGTAGTACTTTAGCAAAATATTACTCTGCTGTGTAGTACAGTATAATTTTTATATTTCATAGCAAGTCCAAGACATGCAAATGTCAGTCTAGTCGAAAGTTGTTGTGAAATTTCAACACTAGATGGCGACAAATATCATATCCATTCAGCTGTTAGTATTTTCTTTACTCAGGTGCTATTTTTAGTATCTTAATCAAAATACACATCTCGGAAAACTTTAATTGGATATTTTCTGTTACTATAGCATGGACGGCGAGAGACGAAAAAAAAGTTTAAGGGAAAACAATTCTTAAGACACACGTGCGGAGATATTAATATTGTATTAGATAAAAATTGCTATTGAAGCAACTCATTATATTTAACTGTGTATGCACTGGAGGTAAAAAATATATATTAGGAAATTATTTAATTTCCTTTCCGATACTAAGAAATTTCAGAATTAGGAATAAAAAAAAATCCTTTACTCTTAAAACTCAAGAAATCAATATCGCAAATGATATATATATTATATAGCCAAGTTACTATAATCCACGAGAAGCGCTAATTAGATTATTAATTTTCTAATAGATTATCAATTATCCTCAATAGATATCAAATTGTATAGTTTAGGAAAATCCTCGATAGATTTATAAATCAGGCGGTCCCAACTTATGAATACTAATCTCATTAATAAATTCTCATTAAAATAATGTTAAATCTATGCTTACACATACATTTTGAGCATAAAACAAACTAAATGTTATTTTTTTTTACATCTACCTGAAAATCATTTTTTACATCACAAAATAAATTTCTTATTCATTTTATAATTCTCCTATCTATCTCTCTGCATATGTATATAAGGCATATTATATATTTTTCAATTGATTTGATATTACTTAAATGTTATTTTTTGAAAACTATTATATTTTTATTTTATTTCATTTTATTTTATTTTATATCTTTTTTCATTTTGTACTCTTGGTTTGAGTATGATTTTATCAATTTGGCTATCTCAATATGATATGATTTTGGCATGAAATATGAACTAATTGATGTCTGATATCTTTGTAAAATTTTATATTATATATATAATTAACACAAAATTAGCTAAACATATATTTAAAAATATATTTCTTAAAAGATAAATATAAGTAATATGAAAAAAAAAGAGAAGAATTTTATAATTCCTTATCTCGGAAAAATATTAGTATCGTTCATTAAATGTACAACATGCAGCCTGTCGGTACAGCTAAATAATGCAATAATACAGTCACTCTTAAGAATTAAGGTTTTTGTGAATATGAAGATGACTGATCATTTTAACAATTGATTTATGAAAAAAATTACATATTAATACTCTGATAATAAACAAATGTTCTTTCCTAACACTGAAATTCAAAATAATGTATTAAAGCAAGAACATCTTTATTTTCGCTAATTATAAACATCTACTTGCACATCTTTTTTCAAAAATTAATTATACTCTCTTTCACAGAAAATTATACTTCTCCTTTGACTTTTCTTACCAGTTAAGTTAATTTTCACTACGTCAATTTTTTTAGCATCTGAATTAAGGGAAATTATTGGAATATATACACAAAAAGCTTTTGATTAAAAAAAGCGACTGGTCGTGCCAAAATGTGACAATGCAGTTGAATATTATAAATATGTACATATAATATCAGATAGCAAAAGAAACTGAAAGAAGGAATAAAAATTTTACCTTCAATTAATATGTTAGTTGGAACAAGTATTGAATTCAAACTAGTATTATTATAATATGTTTTTAGCTACAAAAAAAAAACAAAATGTACAAAAGTGACATAATCTTGACATGATAAAATGCATTTTTGCGTACTAAATTTAATGTAGATTGAAAAATAAAAACAGCAGACTCTTTATTTATGAAGTTATTGTTACATTGTAATGAGTATTAAAAAAAGAAAATAAATTATTATTTTTACGACATTAGTTAATATTTTCTAAACAGGAGAAAAAATAATGTATAAGAACGCTAAAACACCTTTGAAAAATCACTTCTAAAAATAATTTTAGACATGTTCAAGTCTATAAATATTTAGTATATCTGTATTATAAATCTAATAATACAGATGTTCTATTTCATTCAAATAGAACTAATTTGTAGTTCTGTCTAATTTCATTCATGTAAATGCATAATAATAATATTAATAATAATAATAATAATAATAATAATAATAATAATAATAATAATAAATAAAAATAAATAAATAAATAATTGAAAATATTGGCATGAATTATTAATAATTCATACCATTACGAGTTTATAATATCCCCCCCCCCAACCCTACCCTGCCCTTCTACTCCTTCTCTCTCCGCTCCTCGTCTCTGGCTATAAACTCGACTCAACGAACATTCATGACATTTTACACTTTCCGAATTTCCCCCCGATGATGACTTTTAAAGCAGTTGAAAGCGTTTTTAAAATCTTTTTAACATCGTTTAACGTGTTTTTATGTTTTAAAAACCTTTATATGTATATTTGCACCTTTTTAGTAAAAATAAACATTCTTACACATTCCATTTAATATTCAAGATGAACATGAGGTTTAAAACTTATAGTTAAACTATATTTTATATTGGTAAGCAAGCCTTAACATAATATTATTGGAAAAGTAACAATAATAAAGGTTATTTCAATGAAAGTAATCCTCAGTTACAAAGAAACGAAGTCTTTTGACAAAGTAATTTGTATTTTAACCCATGGATTTCTCTCCCAATTAAACCGTAAATAAAATATTCCTAGAAGTCATAAAAAAGACTTCTGATTTATTGTTTTAGATGTATATTAAGGATAGCCATTAATTACATTTAAATACATTTTTAGTGAGATTTATTAATTTTAAAGTTCTTTTAAATTGATAAATAGCACATATTTTTTTTTAATCAAAATTTATTCCCTTTACCGTTTCCAGTTGCAATGAAATTCCAGAAGTTAAATGCTACCAAAAATTGAATTCTTTTTATACTAAATACATTATTATAAATGAAATAAATTTTAGAATAGATTCAGTATTTTATTTTACTTCGTGGAGTTCTTGTGTGCGAGCTCCGAATTCCCTTCATTCCAAGTTTCTGAAAAGGATGCAACATCCGTTTAATTATAGGCAGAATTCTAGAGCAAAAAATAGCATATTCTTTTTGAAGCACACTTATGTATAACTTTTCACTTTAATGTTTTCTGATTATTATTATTTCTCTACTCTTCTATTTGCATTGTGAAGTTGAATATTTATTTTCAGGTCCCAATTTTCCTTTTTTTTCCTCTTTTTTTATGGATCTGAACTTACGTTGCAATTTCGACCGAAGCGTTGTATTTTTCTTCGAGTTCCTCCTGTCTTCATTTGTTGTTGTTCAGCCAAAAGTTTAAGAATTTGTTTTCTCAACCGGGATGACAGCTATCACCGTTTTGAATCAGGACTTCCGTTATTTATTTTGCTTGGATATTTCCTTTCATTTAACTTTCTTTATCCAAAGGTGAACGTGAGCATATTTTTACGTTAAAGGTAATATGCTGTGTAAAACTGCTACCGCTTGAATTCTGTACTAAATATATATACTTGTATGCACAATCTGGTTCATGTATATATATATATATATATATATATATATATATATACTGAAAGCTTGCATTATTTTAATAGTTCCATCAGTTCATATGTTGTAAATTATATATTATTATATAACTACATAACTCTTTTGAAAATATTTAAAAAATGGTGGCATTACATTATCTCTAACTATAATAAAGAAGGAAGTTTGTGCGTCTCTCTCTGTGTATGTGGACTCTGTTCTGAAGACACCGCTGCACGCAGAGCTACAAAATTTGATAGGAAGGTACTTCTGTGTATGTAGTTTTGCACCTCGAAGCCCGATTTTTGAATTTTTTTAATTTAATTTTGTATGCGATTTTTAGCGTTTTTTCACGTTTAGCTGCGCTTTTTCCTCATTAGTAACAGGAATCCGCTTCCAATCTTTTAGCCAAATATAGGAAATTTTGCCCTATTTTCAATAATGTTTATTGGAATTCGTATAGCGATTTTTGAATTTTTGGCAATTTTTTTCCTTTGCCACTAAGAATTTTTCCTCGGATGCTTGATTGTTTCGTTGGTTGCCTCCATTTTGGCCTCAGACATGTACAAAATCGTCATATTTTTTCTTTTTAGATTGGAGAGGGTCGATAATTCCGTAAAGATAAAAAATCGTGAGTTTAAAAGGGAAGGGCAGGTTATTAAGTATCCCGATTTCGATTTTTTGATTAGACTATTTTTAATTTCATTTTTCATGCGTTTTTTTTTTTAACGTTTTTTAATGTTTTGCAGTGATTTTTGTTTCAAACGACGTCACAAATCATCCATTGGAAGTCAAACAGCGTTGGAGGGCAGTTGTGATTGGTAACTGAGGGTATTGTAGCGCGACTGGAAATCAACTGGGCAATTGTGATTGGCGGATGAAAATGTCATCAGCTGACTGTAACTTCCATATAGTAACTTTTGTCTTCTTTAAAAAAAAAAAAAAAAAAAAAAAAAAAAAAAAAATCTGGATAAGAACAGCAATTTGTTTTATGCGATTTTTGTAGTTTTTTCCTGTACGTGACGTCATTTATGGGAATGTTTTCGAAAGTGTTTGGAAATGTATCCTTACAAAATTCAAACACAGCAATCGCTTCCTATTATTATGAAAGAAAAAAAAGAGTATTTTTTGCAAATGAAATGCTACAGCTGATAGATGAAGGAAGTATTGCCGCAAATCGAATTTGGTTTTCTGACAAAGCGCATTTCAATCTGGATGGCTTCCTCAGTAAACAATATTGGAGGATATGGGGCACTGAGAACCCTCATGTGTGCATGGCACGCTCAGTCTATTAAAACAAAATTACTGTGTAGGCAGCCTCATACAGCAGTGACATTACTGGGTCCATTTGTTTGGAGGAGACTGTAAATTCAAGTCGATACATAGAAATCTTGCACCAATTTGTGGCCATATTGAATTCCTTCGGTGATTCACAAACAGACTGATTCATACAAGACGGTGTGAGATCTCATCGGACTGCTGATGTTTTCACTTCCCTCGATGAATATTTTGATAACCGCGTCATTGCATTATCGAAATGCAACAGGTAGAGGTATGGATTGGCCACCGTGTTCGCCAGATCTCAATCCATGCGATTTCTTCTTATGGAGCCACCTGAAGACTGCAGTGCACCGACATGATTCCACCACTATTACTGAACTGCAACAAATCATTAGTCATGAATTTGAAGCTATTTCAGAAGCAACTTTTGTACTTCGTTTAAAACATGTGATAGGGTCGAATGTTGATTTCTTTTGGGACATTTTGGGAATATCGTAATGTGATTGACGCGTCTAATTTCTGGTCTTTGTCCTTTCCTTCTTGGATTGAGACATTCACATTCTTTAAATATGTTTTATAAAGGGTTGATATGTTTAGAGAATTTTATAAATTTGTATTTATTTCAGTTAATTTTCCTTAGCTGTTTGGTTAATTATTTTAGCTATATAAGTTTAATGATTAGTTATTTTTAGAATTTTTTTGAAATGTTCGAAAATATTTGCAAATTTTTATTTTGTTATTTCGCTCATTATTTCTTTATTAACTTTGTTTTTATTAATTGATTTCTCTATTAAAAATAGTGACACCTTAATTTATCCAATCAATATTGTCATTTCTGATTTATTATTCATAAAGCTTTCATTACACAGTTTAATACACATTCTGTGTGCATATGTTTATTTTGTAGTAATAATTTGTTATCTTGGAAAGCGCTTTGTATTTCTGATAAATAAATGGTGAGAGGAACATTTGACAATGTATTATTTATATTTTGAATTTGCATTTCATGTACGGCTTTTTATGCAAGTTCTTAAAATTAAGGCGATAAATAAATTTTTACAAGTTATGCTTTAAGAAGAAGTTATCAAAATCATCTCAACAGGAAGTATCTCATACAAATGCAAACGAAAATTGTCGCAACTCAAAATAATTCGTTCTAATTTTTCTTCGCCATGCGTTAAAAACGCCACAAGTTCACCATTTAATAATGTGAAACAATATATCTAATTAAACATTTTAGAAAACGCATAGCACATTTGAAAACCAGATTTCAGTAATTACTGCCCATAGCCGAAAAAGTACTGCGCTGATTTTGTGAAGCCCTGTATATAACCTATAAAATTGTATATATTTTACATAGTATGCAAAAATTTAATTTAAGAAAATACATAACACAGTTGAAAATTTACTTTCAGCAATTTCTACTAATAGTCAGAAACATGTTAGAATTCTTTTGTACAACCTTGTATATTACCTAAGATTTTTTACACGCCAAATATTAAACTAAAATTTAATTCAGGCAAACACACGCTTAAAACTGCTGAAATAACAATTCTAGAAATTATCATCCATTGGCAGCCATGTATTCAGTTCTTTGAGTGACCCTGTATAGGATATTATTAAAATGCATAATACGATTAAAAAACTCTTTTAAACAATTCACTCTGATGCTCGGTAATGCTTACGAATTCCTTTGTGTAGCCCTGTATATGATCTATAGCATTATGCACACCACGTAATATCCAAAAATGTTTTCAAAAATGCATACCATAAATGAAAGAGCACTTTCAGCAATTATCGCTTATAGACAGTACTCCGGATACAGTACTAATCTAAATCTTTTGTGTGTTCCGTACATGAACGATAAATGTATGCACATCATACTATACAACAAGTATCTTGTAGTAAACCTTAGTAATGTACATCAGTTTCATTATATTTCAAATAGTGTAACATAACTAAAATACGCTGTAAACAGTTTTTCCCCGTAGACCGTTATGTAACCGAATTATTTTGCGTGGACCTGTAAACGAATGATAAATGCTTTACATTCTATATTCTACAGAAAATGTGTTTTAGTGTAATTCATAAATGCAAAACAATTGAATTATATTTGTAACAGTGTAACATGATATATACACAGCAAACGATTTTTTCCCATATACCATCATACAAAGAAATTCTTTAGAATGGCCCTGTAAACGAATTATAAGTTCTACACATACAATATTCGATAGTAAACATCTTGTAGTGCACTTCACTGCTGTATTTCAATGTCAATAAGTTTGAAATTGTGTAACATCATTAAAATGCACTGCAAAGGGTTTATCCCCATAGACCACAATGTAACGGCATTCTTTTGAGTGCCCTGTAAACGGACCATAAGTGCTACACACTTTATTTTCAATATCAAACTTCCCATGGTAAACCTCAATAAAGTATATTAATTACATGGCAATCCGAATATTTTTACGCGAGTTAGAGCACGGACAGACGGCCAGACAAAACGAGTGCATAAACACTTTAAACTATGTTGGAAAGTCTTAGAAAGGATAAGTTTGATTGATAAAGAAGACATACGGTTTTTAAAAAATCTTAACCTTTTTGGCATGTAACAAGTTTTAAAAGGACTTTTAGTTTGAACGTTGTCATTACACATTTCGACTTCGAAGAAGCCGTTCCATGAAAACAATACTTTTCTCTATTGTTGCTCTGACTCCTAACGATATCGAAATCATACCGACTGAGTTCAGGATCGGGCCCTACAAACAAGATTGTATTGGTGAATGCACGCACTCAATATATTTAACCTTCCTTCGCATCAATACCGGGTGATTTCTGTTTCTGCCTCGATTGGACGTCTACTGATCGCAGCGCCATCTATTGCTGGTTTTTCGAACTAAAACTAGGAATCACAGTAAACAAACTTCTGATATCTGACATTACCCTCTTTCAAGAATTTTTTAAATATCTGTCACCATTTGCAAGTTATTGAATTTTAAAATCAGCCAGTCTATTTTAGGACACCTGGTATTTTTCAACAAAACAAATTAATAAATCACTAAATTCCTTCCAGCGAAATTACATTAAATATTTCCAAATGCACAGATTTGGTGACTTATATCCATCCATCCATTTTTTATATATGATCTACTTATCTGTCTATCTATAGATGCTTCTTCACACACACAAATACAAACACACACAGTATATATTGCAAAAATATCATAAATCAATCAGTCCCTATTTGATGCCAAAATCATATCGTATTGAGATAGCCAAATAGCATAAATCATAGTCAAACCAAGATTACAAAATGAAAAGAGAAATAAAATAAAATAAAAAAGATAATATATAAAAAATAACATTTGAGGAATATACACATGAATAGGAAAAACTTGCAAAGTGTGATACTTCGTCAGGACCCACCTGCACTTTACAAGCAAATAGTAAGACACAAGTAATTTCTGTACTGTGAAAAATTGCTTACATGATAAATATTTTTCAAATGAGTGCCCAATTACTTGTCCAAACAAAAATAGAATAAAAATAAAAATAGATACCTTAAATGATAAAAATTTAAAATAATAACACTTGTTACCTACTAGATAATTTCCCTTTAAAGTAATGAACAAAAAATGTAACATAAATCCATGTTACAATTAATGACAACAATGAAGCATGCAGCTGAAACTATTGAGGTACGTATTAAATTGATTTTATAAATAACAAAAAAGCTAACAGTAAAGTCAAATAATACAAAAATAATTAAAAGCATTATAATTGTTTTTTTTTTCTTTTGCTGATGATATAACGAAAAATAAATTCATAACATTTATAAAAAAAGAATTTGAAAAATTTACAGACAATTCAAAAATTTACATAAAAAAACAAAAATAATCAGTTGTAAAGGAAAAAATGTAATTATTTATAACAATTAATATAATTAAAGATGCTAGGCAACATAATTATTTGCAATTAAATAGTGTCGCCATCTATGAATAAATGAAGTAAACAATACAAATCAGACTGAAATAGACTTCTAAAATTAACAGATATTGAATCATATATAATTAGGATCAAAAGTAAATTAAACAACTAACAAAATATGCATACTGTACAAAATATAAATGTTTAAATAAATTAAGAAGAAAATGTAAAGTTAGACCAATTCATATATTTTGTTATGATGGTATGGAAAACAGCTATTAATTTTCATTCATTCATCCAATTTTACAAGGTAATGACCAAAGGCTGGGACAAATCAATAATATAATCCATATGCGTGGAAAGGAAGTACAAAGATATGATTAGTTCCTATTTATGTCAAGTGGCGAAAAAGCTTTATGCTTTTTATCATTTTTTTGTTGTTGTTTAGTTTTTATGTATGTTTTTTTTCTTTTTATAATGCATAAAAGTCTATGTAGGTAAAAAGGACACAAATGCCTGTGAGGAACACCATAGTCATTAAAATATATAAGGACAAAAACAGTGTTTTTATTTTTTCTATAAAATGTATATATACCAATGCACCAGCAATAATGGATGCTAAGTGAATATGAAATACGTCACACAAAATAAAAATAATATGTATATAAAATAGATTTAACCCTTTCAGGGGCAATTGTGTTCCTGTAACGTCGAATTCACACCGATATTTACGAAAGAATTTAGTTCAAAATAAGGAAAAGCAATTTTTCAACTTTTTCCCGTCAAAGTTAAAAAAGTAAAATTTTATTAAAAGTTTCTAGTTTGAATCGGATTAAAATTAGGTGGTATATAATATATACCACCGCCCCTCAAAGGGTTAAGGATGTGTGGAGGATAGCCATATTTTTTAGCTTGTGTTACACATAATATTTTTGTTTGTCTTTATCTTTTCTGTACGTAATAGCTTAATCCTATGTGCATAGACGAGTAGAATATTAACATACACACACACACACACACACATAACTTAAATTCTGTCCTACCTTTTTATTTTAAATTCATTCAAATTGAACTATTTCGATTGATAAAATATTATTACTCTGATTCCGTAACTGTATTTTTGAATGTTTTATTGTAATTCCATACTGAGTTTGGACTAAATGTTTCAACTATTAAAAATTTTTGTGGATATTAAAATTGTTTGGTTTATTCTGACCTTCATTTACTCCCTTTTTATATGTTTTTAACACGTTATAACCCGATAAAAAAAAGCAACCTAAATTATAAAATGCATTCAAAAATGGTCATTTGCTTTTAAATTTTCGTAGGCAAATCGACGACAAAATAAGTCGCTAAAAGTCTGATTCATGAGAGAAAAGAAGTTAAACTTTTGACATGGAAAAGAGGCGTTTTGCTTCTTATCAATCTAAACATCGAAATGGAGGTGCATTTTTCATAGCTTTTGTAGCCAGCAACATGTGACCACGGACCATATTCTTGCAAACTGTTATAATAAAAAATCAATCGTTCCGGTACTAAACTTTTTAAGAGTGCAACCCTGATTATGTACGAGTTTAATACTGAATTTATTTTGTGAGATGTTATTTTGTTATAGTGAAATTCATATTAATATATATATCAGGTCAAGTGAACAGATTTCTTTTTCCTGCTGAGTTTTGAGTTGTTTTCCGTAATTTTATTTTGCGTAAACAGAAACTTCTAACAATTAGCAAGAACCGAAACCGCAATTTTTAATCTAAAAAAAAAAAAAAAAAAAAAAAAACGATTTTTGTTATAGAAAGTACACCATGAACAAAAACTTCTTAAAAATCTACAAAACGTATTTCCAGTTAACGATAACCTTGTAGGCGCAGCTTTGTCAAAAAACTTTAGATACGTCAATTTAGTTATATTACAATTTCACGTTTATTACTGAACACATGTGTTTACTTTGTTTAATTTTACTGAGTGGAATATGCATTACATACTTGACCATAAAAATGTTTCTCCATTTTCCATTATCCTTTTTAAAAAATAGCTAATTACTTTTAAGTAGAAATTAATTAAAATAAAATAAAAACAAAATCGTCGAACATATACTATTAGCGGCGAGAAACAATTATTCAATTAATAAAATTATTTTGAATAGCTTTCAATTTTATAAATTTACAGTGCCTTCCACAATAATAAGTATTTCCTTAATTATTCTACAAAGTTCCGCTGCATAAATTAATCATTAAAATGTCTCCTAAAACAATAGGTATTTATCCGCTACTAACTATTTATTTTTTTTCAGCGAAATCCAAATGACACGATACCACCAATTAGTCGTTAAAGTGCTCCTTAAAACAACAAGTATAGTTGTTTATTTAACAAAATCCAAATATACTGCATTATTTTGTTTTTTAAGTGTTCTTTGAAATAATAAGCATTCACTTTATTATTAAAAAATTCTAAATCCTACAAATTAATATGAGATTACTTTGCAGAAAAACACCCGTACATGTAATCAAACGTGTAATTATTTTCAAAATGAGTTTTAAACGAATGCAACAAAATTCAAAAGTTATTAATAGCTTTAGAATAGATAGTTGCTTGATTAATTCTCAATAGTGTAAAGTGATATTATGTAAAACAAAAAACGTGTATCTGAATGTTAGCAATACAATCTTGATTCTCTTATGTAGAATTTAGAACTTAGAAAATATCTAAAAACACTGAAGTTTATAATTTATTTTATTAATCCCTTTCGTTCTCAGACGGACTAACTCTACGTAGCATCTTTGAACTAGTGGATGCAGTGGGATCAAAGGTGTTAACTTTTTGTTTTTACTAGTTTATGTGACATGTATTGAAACTCATATTTCCAATTCACTCATATAGAACAGATTACGGCATAAGATAAAAAAAAAGTGCGATCACTCTGTCTTAGGCCGGAACACATTTAAGCCATTTTTCTTTCATTATATTACAAGTATGCTATTTTTTTAATGATAACTAAAGATACAATAGGAAGTTTATTAAACATACTTATAAAATAGTCTTTGTAATGATAATAATGTTTGAGTGCCAATCAATGATCATAAATGAAACTTAAGTAATATTGCTTTTCTGAACATTCTACTCCGATATTTTACTGAAGAATAGTCTTTTTACGACATAACACAATTATAATAAATTAAACTCAAGAATACACTATGGTATTTAATCAATAAAACTTGATTTAAAAATTTGCTCTCTTAACTATAAATAATACTTATATAGCTACAGAAAATATGATTACCAATCAGTTTATATTAACCGTGCTAAATCTAACAATCTCAGTTATTTTAATTCCATTGTAAAGTATTGTAACAACTTCAGGGCGATACAGGTTTTCCTCTCTCCGATCGCAAAATCCCACGTTAACCTATGGAACTTTTTAATTAAGCGATAACTCATTACCTAATATAAATATCGAAACACTGTTTTTAGCATCAGAAAGAAAACATCATATGCAGACGTAGTGATTTTTCAAAATATATTTTCCTACATTTTAAGTATTTTTAAAAACGTGATAAACTTTGAAATTTTCACAGGCAAAATATTCAAAATGTATCGCATTCTTAAAAATACTTATATGTAGGAAAATAATTTTCGAAGACGCAGTACGTTTGCATTTGACGTCTTCTTTCTGATATTGAAACCGTTTTTCGACATTTATATTAGGTAATGAGTAATCAGCTAATTAAGTTTCCCCATAGGTTAACATGGGATTTCACGATCGGGGAGGATGGCTGACATAGACCCTTAACACATACTAACGAATATAATGGTACCTGCTAATATTTAAAGGAATTTCTGTATTATGAAACTGTTGGCGTCTCCCTGAATCAGTTTTCGAGTCCGATCTTGGAACCCCTGAAAATCGGGATTCAGAGAAAAAATATATTTTACAGTTCAGCGGCTGCACTACATCCATATTTTTCACTAGACCTGGCGTGCACTGTACTTTTTACAACTCAAGTGTTTGTTTAGTTACGCTTTTACGTTTTTTTTAGTTATTTCATAGCAGTATTAAATATTTCAAAACATATCCAGAAATATACTTTTAAAGAATATAAATACTATTTATTAATGTTGAAACGATAAGACTATTTTATAAAAAATATATTAAGGAGGGTTTAATGCAATGAGACAAATATTAGAAGTTTTTATTTTGAGAAAAGACCTATTATTTAAAAAATATATATATCCAATTTCATCTATATATTTTTTAAATATGTTATGCCAGAAAGAACTACCATTATGTACAACTTTTTCGTTTCTGAGCACTTAGCATATTTTTTATTCCACTTTGTAGTTTTATTTTTATAATATAAACAGCAGAATATTGAAAACGAATAGGGAAACTATATACGAAAATATAGAAATACCATCAGAATATTGTTAATAAATTTCAATTTTTCATACAATTAAATGAGATTTTGAAATGAAAAATTTTAAATGTACATAACGCATTTAAAAATTTATTTTCAACAATTTGATGTCCGTAGCCGATAATGCATGCAAATTCTTTTGTGCAGCCCTTCATATGATCTAGACATGTTTATACATACCACATAGGGAAACTAAAATTTAAATTAGCTGGAAAACGCATCAGGCAATTAAAAACACTTTTCTGGAAATTACCATCCATAGATGACAATACATTCATATCCTTTTGTTTCAGTTTGTATAGGAATTTATTTGTATTATACAATACTAACACCAAATATTATAGTAAAATTTAACTGATCTGAAAAAAAAAAACAAAAAAAACAAAACAAAAAAAAAAACACGGAAATTTTGAAAGCGTACTTTCAGGAAATCCCATCCACAGATATTTATTGGAATTCTTTTGGACAAATCTCTTATCTGTAGAATTAATGCACATCATATTATATACTTTTTATTCAATTCGAATACGTTTAACGCAATTAAAAACGTACTTCCAGCAATTACCGTCCATAGACGGTAATATATCACCCTCTCTTTTCTTTTGCGCAGCACTGTAAATGAATTTATTTATATCCTTTATTCACGCTTTAGTATTCTATAGCTCCTTTACTAAATGCATAACACAGTTAAAAGCACACTTAAAGCAATTCACGTCCACAGAAAGTAATGCTTACAAATTATTTCGTACTACCTTGTATGTGATCTATAAAATGTATACACACCACGAAGTACACTAAAATTTAGTTAAGTTTAAAATTGCATACCACAGCTTGAAGACGCACTTCTAGCAATTATCGCACATAGTCAATCCTATAACCAAACATTTTTGTATGTCTCTGTAAAGGTGCGATAAAGGCTACGCACTCAATAATCCAAAGAATGCACGGTATAGTGCACCTCAGTGATCCATATCAATTTCATTGTTCTTGATGTTGTGCAACATCTTTGAAATACACTGCAAAAAGTGCTCCCTACAGATAATATTGTAATGAAATTCTTTTGTACCTCCCTGTAAACGAACTGTAAATAGTACTCACTCTATAATCTATAGAAAACACACTGTAGTATACATCAGTGCTGCATATCAATTTCATTGTGCATGTTTCATTTCGTATCATCATTTAAATGCACCACAAACGATTTTCCCCCATTGACCTGATGTAACTGAATTCTTGTAAATGTCGTAGAAATCAAAGCACAGTTACGAGAGTTAGAGGGCAGACAGACAGACGACCAGTAAAACTGAAGTTATAAATACTTTTCAGTTATATCGGAACATTCTACAAAGTGTAGGTGAATATGGTGTTATTTCCATTGTTATTCAAAACATTTACACAGAACAGTTGGAATAATCATTCAAAGGACTAATTCTATTTTCTTTCAAATTACCCTTGGGATTGTTCGTGTATAAATTCTAATGAAAATTTAAAATAAATATTCAAAAGTTGAACAAAATGTTATTTGCATAGACTTTTAAGGATATGAATAGCTTCTAAGCCTAACCTTTAACCCTCACCAGCCTAACCTTTAAGCCTCACAAAATTACGCTTAATATGCATTTTTTACGATATTTTAACGACCTAGTATGTTAATAGAAAGAAAAAAAATAATACTTAACATTTATGCCTTAAAAATTATTTTTAATAAAATTTAAAACGCATTTAAACACAAAAATAAATAAAAAACAAACAATACTGATGCCTGCTTGGCGGTTCTCAACCAGTGGAGTGCAACAGAATAGACATAAGTCACACACACACAAAAAAAAAAATATATATATATTGATGGAAATATATATACATAAAATTACATTGCTATCTTATGTAATTGTATTTTTTATGAAAATGTATTAATAAAAATGCATTAGCTTTGCAACTACGTTACTATAATTTACGTAGTGAATTAATGTTTCACTAACATTTTAAAAATGTGATGCAGCTGAAATCTACTTGCACAAAAATTTAAAAAATACGAGAATTTTATCGCTGGTGTTGGTTTATCCGCAATTACGTATATATAAGCTTAAATTCTTTATATAAACAAAAAAAAAAAAAAAAAACAAAAAAAAAAAAAGAAGAAGAAGAATAGAAAATATTTCACAAAAATAAAAATAAAAATATTTAAAATGTTAATTTAAAATATAATTCGTAAATCTTGGCATGACATATAATATTTTAAAATTTCTCTTTATGTTTTCGGTCACAACCAATTAAACATAAAATATGCACAAACTGAATCTGCTTGCATTTTGTTATGATTAGGCTTTTTAGAGAGCATTTACGTAAATATTAATGAATAAAGATACCTAAATTTTAAGCTAAGAAGGCGCAATACTAGTGATAAATAAAGTGTAAATTGTGCTTTTATACGTGTATTATTTTTAGTGAATGCATGGCGCTTTCTCAAGAGGAAAAATATTTATTGAATGATACTTATTTAAAGATAAATATTTATTTAATGATATTATTTATTGAATAAAGATCAGGGGAAAGCGTTGATCATTTCACTATTTGTATATGATTTGTTAATGAAGAGTTTCGAAGGGAAATACATAAAATAAAATAAAATAATGAATTTAAAAGCAAAACAAAACAAAAAAACTTTCATACATTAATCACCAGTTTATTTAATTTCAGCAATGTACCAGTATATACTGTTAGAATTATATTTTAAAAAAAATTCTTCCTTTTTATTATTTATTTTTAATGCATTGAAATGTTAAATCCTATTATTATCAAACAAATTTCTCCATTTTTAGCTGAGTTCAATCAACTAATTATTGAAGGCATCAATAATGCTTTATTATTTATTTTCCCATATAGTTTGCAAAATATATCTGTAAAAACTAATGATAGAAACCTGTTGTTAAAAGAAAGAAATCTACAATATATCAACATTTCGATGTTAACTCTTTGCTTAAGACCGTGTAATTAATCTTATAAGTTGAGAAAATTTCAAGAATATAATTTTTATTACTTAAATAAATTACGCCTTTATTCATTACTCTCTGCTGAACTGATTTATCAACGCTATTTTTGTCACAATATCATACTAAAACTAAATTATAAAAACTGTAATACCGTGAAAATTCTGAAATAATTAAGTAAGCATTAAGAAATTCTGTAAATTATTTTATGGACAAATCTATCATATAATATAGTAAAAATCGCAAAATAAAAATATAATAACCATTACAAGTCCTAGAGATAAACTTATATGTATTATCTGTATTTATTATCTGTGTAATTTTACTTACGACTGAAAGTAGATTGATAGATGGAAAATACAATGCATTAAAAAGTAGGCTGTTAATTTCTTAAACATCAAAATGTAATTTTCGTATATGTAATTCCATATGATATGACAATCATAAAAATAAAATACAAAAATCTTTATAGTTCTTATCTTAAATATTTGGAATTAAATAAAAAGAAAATACCATAATCGTTATAGTTCTTAACTCAAATTTTAGAAAAGGCGTTTAAGAAATTCAGCTTTAATTTTTTGTATAAGTTATCAGTTAATTTCTATTTTATAGTCTGAATTAATTTTGATTTGTATTCATCTACTTTAGATATTGAATAAATAAATAATAATAATAATAATAAAAACATTGAAGAAAGATTGTAGATTCATTGAAAAAATAGTCATGAAACAATATTATATACATTTTTAATATTTAAAAACACTATTCCATGCACACATGTAGAACAAAATTATATGACAATCAAAGAAGAGAATCTAACACTCTTTAAAGTCTTTCGTCTAAATCATTAAAAAAAATTTATTTTGCTATTTGTGTAAGCGATAAATTAATTTGAAATCTTTTATATTCCTTTATATGTTTCAGTAATGTTACTTTGAATTTAAAATGGTTAAAAATCCGAAAGGTATTGCTGTTAAACTCTGATATTGAAGACATATGAAGAAAACATGTTAAAGATACAATGCAGTGCAAAATGTGTAGTGTAATTGTTTTAACATTTGATATTGCAATAATGTATTTTAATATAGTTTATCAAATTATTTATAGTTCACGTTATTTAGAAATTTATCATATAATTTGGCAAAAACAGTTAAAATTAATATATCGATTAATTAAGATATTTGTAAAAAATTCAGGAAATACAACTTTTAGAATATATACGAAATATTATTTAGATTTGTTTTTTACCTTGTTATTAAATGTCTTAAAAAATAACTGCTTTAATAATTCTCCATTCTATTTAAAATGAAAATCAGAAAAAAAAATCATTCTTCATTAAATTTATAATTTAAACTTTTGTAAACATCCTAGTCAGAATACAATAAATACAATAAAATACAATAAACAGAATGAAATAGAATGTACTTGATCTCGAAACTTTTCTTTATATGCTCATTATTTACATTACCATCTTTCATTATTTTTTATTTTACTTCTCATGAAGAAATTTTGTTATTTTATACACACAAATAAACTTATATATATTTTTTAAAAATAAAATGTTTGAAATAAATTTTGTTTAATTTTTGTTGAATTCCATTCAGTCACGAAAGTTGTGTTTCTTGTTGTACAAAAGTGCTCTTTCTCTAAGTACAGAGAGATATCCTTGATGCATCTTGGAGAGCATTTCATCTATTTTGTGCAGATAAAATAAAGTTTCTTTTTATCGGATACTGAATTAAAATGCCAAATCAAACTATGCAAATCTCTGACGTATGACATCTTTAGCTAAAAACAATATATTTCGAGAGGAATATTAAAATATGTGTTTCCGAAAACATCTTTTTCTACTTTCGTCCGACTCCAGCATATTCTCCATCTGATGCCTTTTCTAAGACATGCAGCAGTTCTCTAGCGATGGCGGATAGCACTCTGAAGTAATTGTAAAAATCACCAAATTTGACCCACAGAAATTAGCAGAAACATTAAATTGCTCATCAGGCATGCTTACCTTGACATCTTCCGTGCCAACATCTAATAGGAGATAATCCTTTTTTTACGAGGAGGAAGGGAGATAGAGCGGTGCTCGGCTGTATCTCCGGCAGCGTGAATGGAAGATGTCGCTTTTCCAGCGGGGAGGCCGGTCTAGGGTTGCCAGTCACATTTGGAGGCAAGCTTCCAGTATTCAGCCTCCTCAGCTTTGGAGCAATCGCAAAAGATCCAAATCCGCATCAGAGCTGCAGATGGTGCACAATTGTGAAAGCGGCGGGGATTTTTTTTTTTTGCCTCTTTTCTTTTGCGGGATTTAAGCGGTGATATTTAGAGAGATTGTGGCGAAGAATATTTCATATCGCTGAATAATGGCAGATATTTCCGTTTAAACACATGTTAATTAATTAAGAATATTCATTATCACATGCGGTGTGAGATAACGCAGTATTTGATGTAATAGAATATTGTTTCTATAGTGCGCTGAGTGATTTTTTTTTTCACTTTAACTATAGAAATATCTTTAAAGCTAATTCTGTCTGCTTTTCATAAATAAAAAACTGAGAATATTTCCAGATAATTTTGCAAGCGAATAGTCAGGTATTGCAAGAAAAACATAAGTAAAAATCTTACATATTAGCAATCTAAAATTAAAATAAAAATGTTCTTAGAAAAAGTAAACCGAATGGAATTTTTCCTACTTTTTCATTCTCTAGCAACATTGCTATATACCGGAATGTCTTTTATTTTTTTCTTTCTTTCTTTCTTTTCTTTTCTTTTTTGGAATGTAATTAAAATAATGGTGATAATGTTTTTTCTGCTATAAAATGTATATCTTATAAAATACCAAAAAATGTAAATAAATAAAAAATAATCATGAATTTATATATATCATGTGGACAATCTGTGTTAGTTTATCCAATTTATATATATCATGTGGATAATCTGTATTAGATTATACAATTTATATTAATTCAATATATTAATATTGGTATTAAAATATTAATAACGAAGGACATGAAAATACTGCAATATCATATTATTCCTGAGAAGTCCCGTAATTAACAGATTTCGCGCTTTTTCAAAAATTTGCTCTTAATTAAAATAATACTTTTAAAAAACCTAGAATTCTCCATTTAAAAAAGTTACCACTTTATTATCTTAATATTAGAAATGGAAACTTGTTATGAATGATTTAAAAACTGTATACTTTAAAACCATTTAATTCCTCCAATAATAAAGAAAATTTTAAAGTAAAAAATATTGAGAAATAACTTTAGATTTTATGTTTACTTTACATGGATAATGTTATTTAACTTATTTAAATTATGTTAAAGAAATATTGTTTCAAATGTTATAATAAAATTAAAAAACAATATAAAAATACATGGAAGGTTTATATTACTTGTTTTTGACGTCTATTGTTTTAAATATACAAAAGAAAAAAAAACAATATTTTCTTCTTTTAAAAAATATATTTTATGCTGAAAATTAAAAATAAATAAATAAATAAAAAGGTTTATAAAACCAAATTACTAATTCAATTTGTTTTAATATTTAAGATTTGTACAGCAGAAAACAAAGCATTATTCTATTTATTGAGAATGCGATGTTTTTGATACTGTTTATTGGTAAATATTTTATTATTTTCCTGTTTTTTTTTCCCGATTATCAAAGTTAGATAAAAAAAAAAAAACTCCCAAATTTTTGAACGATGTTATTTTTTGAAGAATATGGTGTATATATTTCTTAAATATTGTAAAAAAAAAAAAAAAAAAAAAAAAAAAAAAAAAAAAAAAAAAATACAAACAACTAAAATTATTTAAATGATGATTGTTTCATTTTCAATTATTCATTCATTCAATTATTGGAACAAAGATAAAAATTTCAAAGACGATGTATATTAAATATGGCTGTACACACACATATTACACACATATATATATATATTAAATTAGAAATTAATGTACTCATTTAGATAATGCATTCATTAAATAAAAATATCTATCGATTATTCAGTGTTTCTGTTTAAAAAATGTATAACAATTTGATAAAATAGTTCCGAACAGTGAAAAGAGACTGTTTCAAATAAACTGAAAGCGATAGATTATTTTTTTTTAAATATTTTCTCTGTTACGTCATATGTATTAATGTTTATCAGTTGTCAGAATTTCCGCTTTTTTATATTCAAGATACTATAACATTTTTTGGTTTATACTATAACATTTTATGGATTGTTTCTTCTCTTTTGACTCCTACAATTAAATTTCTTGGCTCAATTTATAAACGTTATTCCTCAACACTTTGACCTAAAACTTTAAATGTATTTGACCTTTTATAATTACACAATAAAGACCTCTTAAAATTTAAATCTTAAAACAAGTTTTTCATATGAAAAATATGCTAAAAAGTCAAACATTAACTCAGGCTGTAGAATATTAATATGATCAAATATTATTTTAAAAGATTAAAAAATAGCAACAAACATGGAAACATTCCTACTATCATCTAAAGTTTTATTTTTACCAAATGCTTTAGAACGTAAATATCGAGTGATTTAATAAATTTTTTGTAACATAATTAATTTAGAGTTCTAATATCAAGAAATAGAAGTGATATAAATATATGGTATTTAATGACTTTCTCGAATAGTATTATAACTAAAAAAACTGAAACGAGTTATTTGATTGTAATAGCTTGAAATATGTGATTCGTGTGAGACTTTTATAGACATTCACAAGTAAATTCGACATGCGATACAAATTTCGATTATTTTTTCTCGAAAAAATACAACCCGTTGTTGGTTCTATGTAAATTTTAGCAGAATCTAATACATAATCAGAAGAAAAATGACATTAAAAATGTAACAGTTCTTATGTGGCGATTGACCCATCACTTATGCAAAGACCACCAATTCTCATACTGCATTTTCTATTTGAAAGTGTGTACCAAGCAGAATTTTTATTTACAATATTATTTGTTTATTTAACCGTCTTTTACTTTTAAGATTATTAAATACTCAATATTCGTAACTGACATGAAATAAATATTCGGGCTCTACGGTGCAGGGAACGATATATAGAAAATGAAAAAGAATACTATATAGGGTAGCGCGAGCGAATTGAGAAGTATATTTTTTAAATTTTAATATATTAAGGGCTATTTATTAAAACTAACAAAATACACCAGGACTGAGTATACACCAGGTTTTCGACTGAAATTCTATATAGCATATTTAATTTATTTTTATTTTTTTATTTTCGACTTAAAAAATAAAGATAAGCGTTACCTCCCAATTGTTCAAAGTGCAGCAATAGGGGGTTACAGTCATAATCCTGTTGATAGTCAGTGTTTTTCTATTGGGTTAAATAAGTGATAATATTCAAACTCTAAACTATTCTTTGCTCTTGGTTTTATGAGAATACATCTTATTTAGTTACAGAAATTACAAAAAAAAAAATTTTGATAACTTTGCAAATTTCTTTCTTTTGTCTTTTTTTTTTTGAAAAAGTTAACGAAAGCAAACTACTACAATTACAAGCTTGAAACAATGATTTTTAACCATTGGTATACATGTACATTAAAGAAACAAATCCTCCAAAGTTATATCTTTAAAGAGAAACGTTTTACAAACACAAAACTTTCCAAAATTTGCCTTTTCACGTTAATATAATTCAATAATATTATTTAGTCATTGAATAACTTTTTTCTCATTGGTAGTTAACTTTGTGTAGAAAGGTTTATACTAATTATTATTAGTTAAAAAATATTATTAGGAACAAATTAGGATTAAACCAAGTGAAAAAAAAAAAGAAAGAAAGAAATAATTAGACAATAATAACGCTGGAAGAATTTTTTTAAACTTTAGTAACTAAAGAAAACATATTAAAAGTACGATAATTATACGTGTGAAGTAGGTTTTAATATGAAAACATTGAAAATTTTGATAAACATGTCTGTTTTGAAAAATACTACCCATTCCCCCAAAGTGGAATAATTTGAGGTAAAATTTTAACCACTTAGACTTATCAAATGTGAGAATGATGGAGATAAATAATTTATTGCAAAAGGTTTCTTAGACCCAGAAGTTTCCAAAAATATATCTTTATTTCAGATTTTATAGTAATTAAGCTTCATACCTAGTGTAACTTAAAACCGGATTATGTGAAAGTGTTTTGTTTACAAATCTGCAAAATTGATGCTTTTAGTTGTGTTTTTTTAAACCCATAAATGTAGATTAAAAAAAAATTATAGTAAACTTAGTTAACATACCTAAAACTTTCTCTGTTCACAATTTAATTTTAATATGAATGGCAACAGGAAAAAAAATTATAAAACCGTCCAATTACTTTTCCTTCTTCCAGCTTCTAAGTTATACCCTACATATATTTCAAAAGAGAGATGGACAAATACATAATAATATAATATAATATTTTGTTTAATTTTTATATGTTTTTTTTTTAAATAACTGTTTTTTTATGTCACTAAACAGTTGGATAAAAAAACAAAGAATAATAGGTATAATTTTTCAACTTATAACAATAAGTGTAGTTCATCCAAAATGAAACATCTGTAATGTTAATAAACTATTATTTTTGCTATTTTTTCTCTTATTTTCTAGCATCAAGTGTATTTGCTATTATTTTTTAAATGTTCTTTAAATCATTAATATAATTTACATTATTCACCTGATACATAATATATTTTCATTATTCTTCTCATTGTAATTTTTCTCGCATGTTCTTCTTTTTTAATTTAGAAGTTTAACAAGGTTTTTTTTAAGCACTATTAGCCTTGTTATAAAAATTGCGCAATCTTAAATGTCTTGTAATTTATAGAATGGGTTATAAAACTCCTGAAGACACCATCAGTAGAGCTTTTCTAACATTCATTTATCCATTATATCCTCAGTTTTTCATTTTCCGTCTCCCAATTTTTAAGATAATTTTATGTCATATAACTCCATATGGTTTATTTTTTTCATCCAGATGAGCGATCATAATAATAATATTTTTTGGAAAACATTTAAAATTTCATTAGTTCCTTGCAACGTAGAAGCAGAATACTGGGCAATATCGTGCAATATTAGATTTCTTAATTCTTATCAAGATTATTTCCTATTAATCTGAATTCGAAATGTTAAATGCGATGTTTATTGATTACACATAAAAGAAATGATACTTTGAACAGACGTCGGAATATATATATATATAAATTTATGCTTTCCATAAAAATAATTTCTTGATTTAATCACATTCTAGATAGAATAATTAGGAATAGTCAGGAAATATCTTTTTTCAGACAAAACTCAATAAGTTTCTTGTATATAACTGAACAAAAAGCATTTTTGCCATAAAAAATAAGTGAAATGCCTATATCACATCATGGAAAAGGTACTAAGTAAATGTCTTCTAAGTTCATTCCTCAAAAAGCATACCAATAGAATTTTCTCATGAACTGATCGCAGTTTGAAAAGCTTAAAGTACAATTTGCCCGTTTATGCATAATGTGTGCCACTGGGGCAGTTTCTTTTCCTAAAGGTACACAGCTGCAGAAATTCATTATGCATGTACATTTATAAAATCCCTCAAGACTGCAGGAATCTATTTTAAAGATACGTTCATTCAAACTACAGGCGCATTCTGTTAAAATTTACGTCTCCCCCACACCCTTTGCCATGAACATTAATTAAATTTTCATTTTCTTTAAATTCTATTCCTGATTTTTTTTCTATAAAATATTCCCCCGGTTAAACTTGACTTTTTGCAAAGATAATCATATTTATAGGGATAAATTTGCCTTTTACGTCAAGTTATTTTCAAATTTCTGTGATTCAATTTCAAAACAAAATTTAATTAAATCTAAATTAGTTTAACCCGTTTGCGGCGAGCAACGGGCATTATATAGGCCTTATATAGCATTATATAGGCCGCGCAAAATTCTCGACCTTCAACACCACTTTTTTTAAACAGAATTTTTTGCCTTATTTAATGGCAATGTTTCATCTTTTAAATAAGTCAAAAAATTCTAATTGAATAAAGTGGTACAGAAAAAAAGAAATTTAAGAGACGCCCGTCGCGAAGGGGTTAGGTGTAAAATTACCGAATCAATCGAAATCAATTATATGTTAATAAATAAATATGAACACGTACAATGAATGATACTTATTATCACATATGAATTACAGCCTTTACCAAAAGGTATTGAGCAACCCCCTCCTTTTGTAATATATCTTTATATGTAATAGTTGGACACAAATGTACTATGCATGATAATGTATAGTATGCTTTTTAACACTTTCCAACCTAGTTGAAAAGTGTTTATGACTTCGGTTTGTCTGGCCGTATGGCCGTCTGCCGTCTGTCCGTCTGTCCGTGCTCTAACTCCCGTAAATATGCTCGGATTGCTCTGCAATTTTTATATGTTATTGTCGTTATCTATAGCATGTTCCCTATTTCAACGGAAGTGTGTAGCTCTTATAGTTTTTTTACAGGGACACTCAAAAGAATTCCGTTACATTGCGGTCTATGGGGAAAAATCATTTGCGGTTTATTTAAATAATGTTTCACTATTTTAAACGCATTGAAATTTATATATATCACTAAAGTGCATTAGACGAAGCTTAATATGGAATAGGGTGTGCATAGAACTTATAGTTACTTTACAGGGACAGTCAAAAGAATTCCGTTACATTACATCTATGGAGAAAAATCGTCTGCGGTTTATTTAAATAATGTTTCACTATCTTAAAGGCATTGAAATTTATATATTTCACTAAGGTGCATTACAAGAGGCTTACAACAGAATATTGTGTGTATAGCAGTCATCGTTCATTTACAGGGGCACACAAAAGAATTCTCAACTGTCTGTTAACAATAATTCCTGGAAGTGCTTTTTAAGTTACTGAATACGATTTTAATTTTAACTCGCTTTTTGTCTATTACGTGATGTGTATAAATTCTGTAGATCCTATACAAGGAAGCACAAAAGTTCGCGGACACATTTCCGTTTAGGGACAGAAACTCCAGACGGATAATTTTAAACTGTGCTACGCATTTCCTAACTGAACTAAAATTTAGCATCCTATGTAGTATATATACAGATATATGTATCCTATACAGGGCTGAATAAAAGTATTCGGATATTTTTCTGAATATTGTATATGTTGGAAATTCCTGCAATTATGTTTTTAAATATATTATGCGTTTTCCAAAATTTTTACTTAGATGTCATCTTTTAGCTTATTAAACGGTATGATTTGTAAAATTATTTTGGAAGCGTTGGAAAGTGTTACATAATCTATGCTTGACGCATGATTTTTCGTTCTTGTTAATTTTTAACATGTGTTAATAAAAAAAATAAAAAAAATGCATATATATTTTTAAATTATATTCTTTATTGATTTAAAAAAAAAAATTAAAACATACTTCTTTGTTACTTTCTTTGCTGATGACTAAGTTCTTTATGCTTTGGCATTTTCTGCCAGAATTATTCTAATTTGGATGATTGTCTATTAATTTGCATAACGAAACAACAAATCTACCAGTAAAATAAAGTAAAAACACGTTTTTTAAAGGAAATGTTTTAATTTAAAGGATTAATTAAAAGTTGAGTTTTCGTCTGCTGTATTTTTTTTACAAACTGTCATAACTTATTAATAATTGTTTGTAGTTAAACATTTGTATTCTGCTATTACTTTTAAAAAATATATTAAAAATATGGAGATGCTCACTGCTTTTGGCCAAGGCTGCATATCGCTGTTTATCGTCTAAGAGACACGAAAATAAAGCATAGGAATATTTATGAAACATTTCTTTAGGAAATATTTACAAGTATTTATTTTTAAATCTGTGGCTTTTAGGAAAATTTCTGTTAGCTTGATTATAAACATGATTATGGTTGTATTGCCTTTATATTTCAAACAAGAATTTTCAGTAATTATTATTATATTCAAATGGATTACTGATACAGTAAATGGTACTAATTTCTTAATCTAGTCATTCAGGCCACGGGCTATACATTTTATTACAAGACAATTTCAGAATTATTGACTTTTACGTAAATACATAAATTAGAAGAAACAGATAAACAAAATAATTAAGAAGGTAATTCCAACTGAAAGCTTTCTCTTTAGCTCAATTCTCAATGGAATAAAAGAATACTCAGACGAAGCTATTGTTAAAAAAATTCCCCAAGCGAAGTGCATCATTTAGAAGATTTGGGCTTAGTTCTCATTGCCCATGAATTAAAATAAGTTGCCCATTAATATTGGGAAATCAATTAACTATTTCAATGGTACTGCAGTAAAATAGGAAAAAAAAATTGTTAACCGATACATTTTCAAAATATAAATTATATGCAAATACACTGAAACTTCAATTAACTGGATTAATGCGGTCTAGATACAATACGGATATGCATAAATCCAGATAATCGGGGGCAATCATCAAAAATATTTTCTGTTGTGAAATAAAATTTCTTGAAAATCAGTTTTGTTTAACATTAAAAGGTAAGCCTCATGTATTTTGAAAATAAGATCATTTTTACTGCAAACATTAAAATATATACAGTAAAGTACTTGCATATACATATTGTTGTTAGTTGAAAATGTCCAACAAAATTAATTGTTTTGCCGCGTTGGAAAATCGAATCTATATTTGAATTATTCGATTATTTTTGTTACTTACTTCTACCACATTTGGTAACAATATTCCACACTACCAGCTTTCACTTATTTTTTTTTGCGAACATTTTTATCGATGCAGCTCAATTTAAAAGAGAAAGTTAGTTCCTGGCATTCATTCGAATATTTAGTGATCCGGAAAAATGTAGTTTGGATAATTGAAGTTTTGTTGAATTAACAAATACTCGAAAGAACATGTTTTGCTGCTAAATCACAAATCACCGTAAATCGTAATATTGTTTCAAAAGAAGAGAATTTTCTTCGAAATGATACACATTTCAAATGAACTTAGTGATTCACAGATAAAGTAATGTAACTTTTCTGCTTTTTAAAACAAAACAGCACATATTTCCAAATTTGAAAAAAAAGTATCAAAATTTTAATAATAACGAACTGGTTTGAAATATTTATTTATTTATTTATTTTGAAACGCTGCTATCAAGAAGAAAATTAATATTCTAATTTTGTTTTCGATTTTTACTTTTACTGAAAAATTGTTTTCTTTCGTAAAAATTCCCAGATATGTTTTAATGTTGGTAAATGCAAGAAAACAATATTCTAATCCTAAGACAATATTTAAAAGTTTCTTAATGATTAACTATAAATTTAAAGACTTTTTCTATCTACTTTAGACTGTTTAGATAGTTGACTTAATACAGTTAGAACAATACATTTTTAGTGGAAAAATGAAATGAGATAATACTTACAATATCATAATGATATTTTATAATGTTTCTTTTTTGTGAATGATTTGATAATAGGAGACGTTCCCTTTAGATCATCGAAAAGTAATATTTGATAACATTTGATTAGAATGAGCTGTAAACTTACACACCCAATTTTGACGATAAGTTTAACAACTTGTGGTTCGCTTTCTGTAAAAACTAATCTAGGTCATAACTCATAATTTTCTTCAATATGAATTTATAAATAATTTACAGACTTAAAATATGTTTTCAAGTAAAAAAAATTGTCTAAAATATGTTTGGATCTATTTATTGCATCTTATTTAAAAAAAAATCAATTGCATGATAGTGCGATCGGGAAGGATTATAGTTTGTCATGTAGATTTAACATTATCAAACTTTGACCTCTTCTAACTCTATGAAAATTCAAGAAAAGTTTATAAGCCCGTTTCTGTCTAATATATTATAATTATATAAAAAAAAAATAAACATAAATTAAAAATTTTTTGGAATTGAAAGTTATAACATATATTCCATCGTTTCATAAAAAAATAGTTTCTCTTACTATTTATTTTTTTTGTTCAACAGTTGCAATTTCTTTTTACACTGAAACTTTAAAATATACTACATGAATTATCCATTTTTTTTTTCAAATTTTGAGTAATTAATTAAATTAAATACGGCATGATGAAACAAAAATAACAAGGATTTGCAACGATTTGTTTTCAGCTTAAAATGCATCAAACATCTACGTTCCATTATTCATCTTTGTTATTGTTTTTATATTATATTTATTGTGAATTTTTTGTTCGGAAACATAATTTCTTTAAAATAATAGCTGTAAAATAAAATTCTGAAGAATCGAAAATATTGTAGAATTTCCCTTAAAATGCTATTTAATTTTATTGCTTCTCGTACAGATTTTATTTCCATATATCACCCTTTTCACACATTCACGGTGTTGAACTAGCAATCACGCCCGGAATTTTTTATGCTATTAAGTTAGTCAAAATGTTCACGGGATTCCATCAAGAATCGTTGTTTCTGAATGAAAAGGCGCCTGTTAAGGAAGCAGACGCTCATTCCACCTCCAAAACGAAATCTAAATGTTTCTGAGGTGAGAAGAAAAGGTTAAATTTGAGGCTAAGGCTCTTTCGAAAAAAAAATAAAGCTAAAACATTCGTAAAATACGCAAACATCACGTGTTATTTCAGTCGTTTTGAATTGTTCTGCCCATAATACAAGACAAAACTTATCAAGAATTCGGACAATATTTAATTTTTATTTTTTGCACTTATGAACGATATTAAAAAGAAGAAAGAAAGAAAAATCCTGAATCAAGCGTGTAGCAGAGTGCCTAGCTACTGCTTTATGAAGGTACTCAGTAGTCGAGTGAGTTTTGAGTTTTGAGTTTTTTTGCGTGCGATCAAAGTGACCTTAATTATCGCGTGATATTTGTGCGTGAATAAGCTATCTATTCTGCCATTTCTTTAAATTTTGTCAAAGTACGTCTGAATCTACAGGAATCTGATTTTCACAGTTGTTTTGTGCGATGATATGATAATTAGGTATCTGTAATTCCACAGATACTATATATACTGCGGTAGGAGTTAGGTTTGTCGGATTTAGACACTTCTCGACAATAGTGGTAATTTAGTCTAGATTTTCTCAGCTTCCTGCTTTGAACGTCGGAGTTTCCATATCTTGGATACATGGCTACACTGGATACTGGGCGTGCTCATTCATAATCATGACGCCACAAATGGTGGCTGGCCGCGACCAAAGACATACAGCGATTGGCACAAAACGATGGGCGCGTCACTTTGTACCAATCGCTGGTCGCGGCCAGACACTATTTGTGACGTCATGAGAATGAATGTGCAAGCCCGGTATCTACACTGTTAAGAATAATCTGAAATTGACGGGTATTTTTTTCCTGAATTTCAGAGAAAAGTCCCTTTTCACGGCAAAAGGGCATTTTCCGCTAAAAACAGAAAATTTCCTTATATTTCCTGAAAACAAAGGAACGGACAAATAGGAAAGTAGCCAACGGAGATATTCCGTTATCTGCTGCATATTTATTTTCAATGTTTCAAAAACTGACATGTTGCTGCACAGAAAAGCTAAAAATTCAATAAATAAAAATTTCGAGTTTATTTAAAACAACAACAACAACAACAAAATAGTGCTTTCGAATTTAAAAAAGCAGCAATTAATTTTTTCATTCTTTTAAAATTATTTGCAATTCCTTTTTTAAAGTTATAAAATAATATTCGCACTTAGAATATATTCTAAACAAACAGATTAATAAATATATATAATAGTTAATTAAGTGAAAAAAAATCGATTTTACTCAAAAAAGCAACAAACAAAAATAATGCTTTCGAATTTAAAAAAAATAATAAATAATTTTCTGATTCCTTTAAAATTATTCGCAATTTATTTTTTAAAGTTATAAAAATCACTCGCACTGAAAATATATTCTAAACGAACACATTTTAAAAATACATAATAGTTGATTAAAAATCGATTTTCTCAAAAAAGCAAACATTTTTATCGAATTTAATTCAAAACATAATATTCATATTTTACAACTAACAATCAAATTAAGAATATATATAATTCATGTTTTTATCCTCTATTAATACTAAAGTTTTCAACCATCATCTCATTACGAAATATCCCCGCAATTAACTTTAAAACTACCAGGTTTCTAAACCCCAAATTGTTTAAGTCCCAAGCCGCGATTTAAAGAAATCCCATATCATCGTTTCAAACTCTTAATCTAGCAAGGGCCCGCTGGTCTTACGGTAAAACACTTGGCTCAAGGCACTAACGTCCCAGGTCGGCCAGAAAATATTATTGAAGTATATCAAATATTAAATACTCTCGTAATAGTCAACAGATGGCAGCACAAACAGAGATGCAATTTTTTAAAGCCGAGTTTATTCATAACGGAATGTTACCGATTCTTCAAACGGCGTTTTTCCTTCTTTTATCTGTCAAAACGAAAAATCTACTAACGGAACGGAAAAAGTCCGACAATTTTGCTGCCAGTAATTTTACCGTGAATTAACGGATTTATTTTTAACAGTGTAGTGTTTCTCTGCTGGGTAGCCAGTGATGTTTCCATTAGTTGTTTTTGGAGTAGAATCTTCAATTGTGAGTTCGCCAGCATGGTAAGGAGTTAAAGTTTGGTATTTGAAATGAAAGTATTTGGAATCCACGGGGTTCTCTTGATAGCGATATTGCCATATTTAAAGTGACATTTTACAGTGTTCCTATGACATTTTAGAGTGAGTCAAAGTACTTTATTCTTCAATTCCCGCAAACTATCAGAAATGCTATTTTGTTGGTATTCAGAATTTTTATTTTAAGGACCAGAAATATACTGATAATTTTTTTTTAACTCTTAATTTCTAAAATATGCATAAAACAAAAACGTGGTCTGATAGTAAACTAAGCAATAAAGAAATAATCTTCACTCATTATTAAGACTTTCAGATATTTTAATCCAAATTCTAAATAAATTCTCCAAATATCTATGGACATTTAGTGTCGAAACGTCATTTGAGACATACCGTGGAGACACGAAAAGTTGTTCGTGTCTATTTGTCATTGTGTATACTTCCCGATAACTGTCGCAAAAAAACATCCGATTAGTCTGTAATTTGGTAGATATGTTGGTGAGGTAACTGGAATCAGCTGTATAATTTTCGGTTAAATTCGGTTCATTGGTTAAGAAAAATAGAACATCTTCATTTACGTCACAATGTTTTTCTATGGAAATTCAGATGATTTTAAAATTTTACCATTCATTGAAATAAAATGGCCAATTTTAATAATAGATTAAAATGTTAAATTATGAATGCTAAAATTTCTCAATGGGAGTCTTAAATTACTTCGTTTAGTTTGAAATTTAGTCCATACATGTGTCAGGCATTCTAAATTATCTATATATTTTTGATGAAATTTTGTGCATCTGTTCGAAAATTATAAAGCATTTTCATTATATTTTTGTTATCATTATATTTTTGTTATCATATTTATATTTTTGTTATCATAAGTAATTATTTTTTCTCTTTTACTTTTCAAGTTGTCTAGCAACTCAATTTCATAATGTGTCAGAAAAAGAAAATTTATTAAAATAATGTATTCATGGTCACTTTCCCGATTACGAAAGATTTAGAATATAAAAAGTTTAAATAAAATATAAAATAGTTAATCTTCTGAATTCTAACCAACGGACAATGTTAGCGTCAAACATGGACAATAACTAGCAACAAGGTTGTTTAAAATTCACGTAGATGATATTAAAGAACTGTCACAAAATGTGCAAATTCCACTTATTAAAATATGCCATTTAACAGTGTATCTGATTACAGAAGATTACGCTTTAGGTTTAAATATCTAGACACAAGTAAATGTGTTGCAACTAAATTGCAAATGAACATTTTGGAGCATCACTGACGAAGTGAATAAGTAAAGTAATTTTTATCAAGCTGAAGTATATAACGAAGCTTGAAGTTTTTATCAAGCTGAAGTATGTAGGTGATTTAGGTGTATATAGATGATTTTTAGGTGATTTTCGCATACTTCTTTGTATCGAAATAGATTTGGATTTATTTAGATAAGAGGTAATTATTTAAATGCTGTAGAATAACCACCAAAACTGGTTTTCCTAAAACAAAATTATAGAAACGTTGGATTTCTAAATTAGATATAAGTCTTCGTAATGGGAAATTATGTTTTTACATTTTGTTACACGACATTTTGTCCAAATTAAAGAACAATTGCCGATGTTTCGTGGTTCACAGATATGCCAGTATTTTATTAGGATACGATGCATTGCTCATACTAATAAAATCTACTTTAAAACGCACTCGTAGATATACTAGAAACTTGAAATAGTACAGTTATTGGCAATTGAAAACATAAATTCAGTAAGACAACGGTGCCAGGTGACAGAGCACCCCCCCCCCCTTCCCAAAGACATGTACATTTTTATCCTGAAGAATTCTAACAATAATCACATTAAGATCATAATTACATGGAATCATGTTTAAGAGCCTACACTAGTCATGCGAAGAAACGTGCAAACTCATATTGACTAACTTAAGTCTATGGGAAGGTTATGTTAAAATTTCTCGCTCGCATTTTAATATTTATTTATTTATTTATTTATTTATTTTTTGCATAGAATAGCGAGGTCGATCACTGACGTGGTTATTTTTTAGTTTTTCGATTTTGGTTCCAATTTTTTATATAATGGTACTTTCACTTTCAGAACTCGTTCCAACGGGTTCCAAAATTAAAAATGTGCGTTTATAGAAAAAAAAACTGCAACAAAAATTTTAAAAAAAAAAAAAGTACAAATTAACAACGTTAGAGATTGACCTAAGCTATCCTATGTAAAAAAAAAAAATCATTGAAAAATATTAAAATGCAAGCGAGAAATCTGAAAATAACCTCCCCATAGACTTAATATTAGAGTGTTTCTTCCCGTGGCTAGTGTAGGCTCTTTAGTATAACAGTTCTTAAAAATTAGACTTTCTGAATCTTTGGGAAATCTTATATGCTTTAGAAATAATAAAAATAATATAACATTATTAAATGCGGATTTCAGGATGTTAGATATTGTGTGAAGTGAGAAGAAAATTAAAATATCTTGCAAAATTGACGTTCAGGCCTCTCATCTGAAGATTTACTAGTTTTATTTAGTTTTAATTAAATTTATTGCCATTTAATTACTTTACTTTTGAGGTCTTGACATCTAAAAATATTTGTTTAAAAGTTTAATTTTGACAGTTTTTTTAGAAAAGAAGAATTACTTTTACAGGTAAAATAAATTTCAGAATAATAATATTATTATTATCATTATACTTAAAAATTTAATTATGAATAGAAAAATTTTGTTTCATTAATGTGACTAACGAAAAAATATTTCAGAATAGTTATAAGAGCAATTTTTCTTTATAGATGGAAGGTCAAATTTAAACAGTAATATATTTTTATTATTGATAGCGAATAATTTAAAAGTACGCGATGGTTGTAGCGCTATTTGTTGAAAATACAGTAAACGTATCATATTCACAGGCATAAATTGTAGTAATTGATAACTTAGTCTCCTAATAAAACTAAAACATTATATCAGTTTAATTAAAACTCTAACTTTAAGAAGATTTTATGCCTTGAATTTATAGAGTATTGATAGAATATCTACCTTTTATATTACATTTTTATTATTAAGACTTAATTTTATCAATAAACTAATAAAATTTTTGAATTGCATTTTGGTGATAATATTTTATTTTACATGTAGTGATTTTGGGTACTTAAATTCTTTAGCTTCATTTTAATGATCGCTGTTTATGTAATACATTACAAAGCGTTACTTTTATCCATTATTTATATTTTTAGATAAAAAAAAAAATGCGAAAAGAATAAAAAATTGAATTCTTTGTGCAGTTTTTTCGAAAACAGATTGTGAAAAGACCTAATCATTGATTTAAATGCCTGATAAAATTTTAATTTCGTAGTTAGAAATATTTATTTTTTAATTAAAACTATTACTAAGTATTTAAAATGTATAATTGTTATCTAAACAGAGTATTACGTTACTCTAAACACTATAAAATATTGAAGTAAATGCGCCATTTATTGACGAATATTTGATTTTAAGTTGTATAGAAAGTTTATAAAAGAAAGTAGTTTATTTATCTTATCTGAAATTGGACTTCCCCAGTAGACAGCTTTTCCCTTAGAGAATATCTCATTTCATTAGAAGCAGAGAGGAGTGAGTTTTTGATTAAAATTTATTTTGGCTTCTGTTAAAATATTGTCCAATAAAATTACTAATACAATGTTTAAATGTAGTCGATTAAATCAACTATAGAAAATTGTTATTTATACTTGAAACCATAGCTAGTAAAGTAAAATATTACTTGGCCGGATAAATGAATGAATCTGAAGTAAGTATTGCACATCATATGGAAATAATTTTTTAGCATTCCTTATCAGTTTCAACAAAACTTGCCAATAAAATTTTACACATAATATTTTTACATGTAATTCTAAAATTCTTTAAGACTAATTAATTTACACATTTACTATAATATTTTTTGCTAATAGTTTATTTTCTTCTTTAAGCTCTATATGCTCTATTAAGAACGCTTCTAACATAAAAAAATATGTTTAAAACTTTGCAGAATTATTTAATTATTTTAAATATATTTTAAATAAACACTGTTAGTTATACATTAATTTGACCTCTTTTTAGAATTCCTTAGAATTACAATATATGTCATAGGCTAATTGAAAAATCCGCCTGTCTGGCAAAGAACCAGGCTAATGGAGAATCATCTGTCATTTTCCAATCAGCCTGGTATTTTTCAGGCTCCATTGTAATAAACCTATGTAGTTTTAGGCTAATTAGAAAACAAACTGTTTGTCCAAACAGGCTGGCTTCATCCAGGCTTATTGCAATAATTCCAAGATAGTGAATGTTTATGCAAAATTTTAGTATAAAAAAAGAAGAAACTTAAAATATTTATAAAAATGTATAAAAAATGTTTTATTAGCAGATTTAATTTTCGCGCCTGGATAATTAAGATTAGTGAATGCTTTATTTTTATTTTAAGAGTATATTTTGTGCAAACTTCTATCAATAAAATCTAAAGATGAAGCAGATTTTTAGTGTTTTCCCAGCATTACGTAGAGTAGATAAGTTGCTGAATGAAAATGGTGAAAAAATATATATAAGATAATTGCTTTATTGACAGATTTGATTTATACGCAAGACTGATAATAAAGATTATTAAACACCCTTTTTTTATTTTATAGGTGAAATTTGCCCCCACCATCTCCTGTAAAGGTGTACAAAAATTCTACAGATTATTTTTTTTCACAGCGTTAAGTAGAGATTATATATATCTCAATAAAAAAATTATATATGTAAATGTAAGATAACTAATGTAACCTTAGCAGCAGATTTTTTATGTACCCGATTAATAATTCAAATAAATAAATACTTTATTTTATTTTAAGGGCTTTTTTGGAACCCCCTTTCCCGCACGTATATCAATAAAACTGCAGATAAAATATATTTTTAATGTTTTCAGTTCAGAAACATTTTGTAATGTTTTTTCTTTTACATTTCATAATTAAGATGTCTGTCTGTTTTCCACGATTAGAATTATTTTTCATACTTTGGAATAAGATGCAAAATATATTTTTTAAATGAAAATCATATTTTAAACTTAATATACGAACTGACGTAGATTAAGTTCATACGTACATAGTATGTTAATTTAGAAATTTGGCTTATAGCAAAGAGTCTCTTTTATTTTAATGAGTGATACTAATTGGAACATATACCTAAAATTTTCCATTAACTGAATGTTTTTTAGGCTTATTCCAAAAAGCATATGCAGCTTTAGGCTACACTAAAAATGAGCAATAGCTTTATTAAATTTTGGTTGAATCAGAATAATTTTAGATGAAAATTACTCCAAGAACAACAAATAAAATTTTGAAAAAATATTCGTTGAAGATATTATACTTTGCCTATATTTACTTTTTAATAATGTATATTTTTTACTTTCATTTGAAAGATATTTCGCATATCAATTCATAGGACAAAGAGGAACTCCAATAATGGAAAATGTACAGGTATCCAAATTATGCAAAATTAATTAATAAAAATTATAAGCACATTGAAAACTGAAAATATTAAAAATATACCTCCTAAATAGATTTCATTGATACATCTTCGCTTTTGGGAGGGGAAAAATAAACACCTAAAAAAGTGTTCATTAATCTTAGACTCAGGAGCATGAGTCATATCTCCCAATAAAACATATTTCTTACTTTTTATTTTCATTCGGCAACTCATCTACTTTGCGCAGTTCTGGGAAAACATGAAAATCTGCAGATTTTATTAATACTTCTTCAAGGAGTGTTTGCACAATATATGTTCTTAAAATAAAAGTAAATCATTCTCTAATCTTCGACACTTAGGCGTTGAAACCAAATCTGTCACTAAGACAAGTTTTTTTAATACATTTATTAGAAACCTTATAAGTTCCTGCTGTTATTTTTTTATACTTAAATTATACAGAAACATTCACTACCTTGGCCTTATTTCAACAATCCTGGATGAAATCAGACTACTTGTACGAACAGTTGATCATTTCCTAATTAGCTTAAAACTGCATAGGGAAAAAATTAGGCTGATTGGCAAACAATTGGTCATTTTACATTTAGCCTAATGCGGCACAAGTTCTTTCCAATAAGCCGGAGAAATATCAGGTAGATTGAAAAAAGGTAGACGTTTCTGCAATTAGACTGACTTTTTGCGAAGATCAGGAACTCTTAATAAGCCTTCGACACTCTTTCTCTCTCACACACACATAACACACATATACATCTTTGTATTGTATTATAATTATTGGTTCATCTATTGTCGATTTTGTATGTGATTTAATGGTTATTATTATTAACAAAAGTTTTATTATATATATATGTATATATATATATATATACATATATATATATATATATATATATATATATATATATATATATATATATATATATATATATATATATATATATATAACATTATAAGACGACCTATGCAGGGTGTGTTCACAAAGTTTCAAGACTGATTATTTCCGGAGTAGGGGTGCGCGCACATACCGGTTCCACTGACAGTGTGAGGTAGTGGTGGTGTGAACTAGAGCTCCTATAATACAGGCTGACGCATCCTCGCAGATATGTGTCTCAAAGTCGAAAAACCAAGCTATTTTTCCGCCAATTAACATCCAGCCTCTTTCAGAAGGTGGAGGAACGAGGCCTTAGGCAACCCCAGCTCCGGCAGTGGTAGATTGAGATGCTGAACTGAGAGCCGAATAATGCGAAACAAAATGGATATGCGTCAGCTCCTATTATAGGAGCCTTAGTGTGAACTAACGGAGCGCACGTGCGTCAGTTGCCTCCGAAACGTTGGAGTGAGTAGATCGCTAGTAGAGTGAGTGCGTGTCATGTTTCCTAGATTGATTCGCTTACGCTCGCAATGACGCATAGCGTCATTGCGAAAACAGGAATCCCCGATTGCGAAAACAGGATCCCCGATTGCGAAAACAGGATCCCCGATTGCAAAAACAGGATCCCCGATTGCGAAAACTGGATCCCCGTCGAAAATTGGTTGAGTAGAAAATGCAGCGTCATTTGGAGCGGCGTGAAACTTAAGAATACCGCGACAAAGACTTATCGTATGATTCAAGAGGCCTATCAAGAAGAAGCCATGTCACGTGTAATGGTTTTCATGTGGTACAAAAGGTTTGGAAATGGCTGCGAGGAGGTCAAAGACAATAACCTCGCTGGGAGACCTTCAACAAGCCGAACTGATGAAAATCTGGTGAAAGTGCGTGAACTGTTAAACACGGACCGTCGTCTTATTGTTAGATTATCGCCGTCCACCCAGACATCAGAGACGATTGGATTGTTCACCACGACAATTCGCCCTCTCACACGTCGCTTGCCGCCGCCAAAGTTTTGTCTAAGTTTAACATGGCAATACTGTCGCAAGCTGCCTACAGCCCCGATTCGCTCCCAGCGACTTTTTTTGTTCCCCCGGATTAAGAAAGACCTGACAGGGAAGCGATTCGACACGATTCCAGCGATCCAGGCAGTTTCGACAAGGTTCCTTAACAGCCTTGTGCGTGAAGACTTCCAAGGAGCCTATGAACAATGGAAAAAACGCTGGCAGCGATGTGTTGATGCCCAAGTGTCATATTTCGAAGAATTTTAGTTTGCTGTACAAAAATTTTTAATAAATTTTGCATTCTCAGACCAGTCTTGAAACTTTGTGAACACACCCTGTATACATCATACACAAATGGGAAAATAAAAATAAAAAATTAAAATTGAATGCATACCTATTATGAATGATATCCAGAAAAGAAAAGAAAATCAAGAAAAGATAAATGAGTGTGAAAAATTTTTGAACCATAGCAGAATCTTCAAGCTTAAAGTACCATAGTTTTAAAAAAATGCATGATTTCCGCCTTGCACAAGCTATAAAAAGTTGAAAAAGCACAAGATTTGGGCAATCGTACATTAAAAACCGGACAAAACGATGAATAAATTATGACATTAAAATATACAAATGAGAAAAAATTTCCTCATAAAAAATACCAAAAAGGCATATGAGCAATTCTCACATAATTTTGACTTTTAAGTACCTTAATAATAATTTTTATTTTAGTACATATTCTTGGCTTTCCTTTTACTTCTTATATTATAAAATTTCTCATTGCATAATTGTATAACAGTATTAACAAGATAAGGAGGTGTTGAACGGTTTTGGGGTTCTAAATGTAGTATCAAATTCCATATCGTCCCTTGTGTTGATGTCGATTTTTAAGTTTGGAGCTGTTTGGAAAAAATTGTTTTAAAAAAAGTATTTCTGCTGAATTTTTTAAACAAAACTGGAATTATTGCTTTATATAAATGTGTAACAAAAATTAGGCATCTCACATTTTTTACGGTTGTTATTATTTTTAAAACTCTGTCTCGAGATTTTAGACTCCTTGCCGTTCCTCTTGCTATAATTATGCTGAAAATCACTCCAGATGCAGCCAAAGAGTCTTTTTCAACTTTTGTTTTCATACAGAACTATGCTAGAGAAAAAAGAGGCTGTAGTTCTTTGACAGGAAATTTTCTGCAGAATTTAAATCAGCATTTGAATATCAATTTCATATGATGATTTGAATATCAATTTCAGCGTTGTGGCTTTATTGGCAGTCTTACCGTCCCAAAGATTTATTCCTGAACTTTTAGAAATAAATTAAAATTTTTTAGTTAATTAGTTCAATGTAAATAACTGTTGCTAAAAACCAATGAACATTGGGGCAACCACTTAGGCTTAACATGACTTGCTTAAAAATATGTAGTAATTTTCCTTACCGTTCCTGTTCTATTTCACTATACGGCAAGGGACATATATATATATATATATATATACGAGCTGACCCACCCGGCGTTTCATGGGCACATAAAAAAATCGCCTGAAACGCGAATAAACTCTAAAAAACGCATTAAAAAATCGCTGTAGAAATTCCAAATAAACTTTATTGAAAAGAGCACAAAACTTACTAAATTGGGCTAGAGGATTGAAACCAGAATCATTTTAATAATGTGGAAAAATCGCCGCGCAAAGCAAAAAACGCTAAAAAATCACTAAAAATTTAAAAATCGCAGAGAACAAAATTTACTATCGTGAGAGAAAACATTGTAACCGGAATTCTTTCACGAATGTAAAAAAAATCGCCACAGAACGCGAGAAAAACGCAAAAAATCACATGAAAAATCGCTAAAAATTCGTACGAATTCCGAATAAACTGCACTGAAAACAAGACAACGTTTACTGTATTGGGCTGAAGGATTAAATCTGGATTCGTTTTACTCAAGTGGAAAAATCACAACGAAACGCAGGAAAAAACCCGCTAAAAATAGCATAAGACATTGAAAAGGACAAAATTTACTAGATTAGGCTAAAACACTGTAGCCAGAATTTTTTCACAAATGAAAAAAAACCCGCTGAAAATCACATTAAAAATCGTGGACAAAATTTACTATATTAGACTAAAAGTATGAAACCGAATTGCTTTTACGACTGTATAAAAAATCGCCAGGGAACTGAAATAAACGCTAATATTACATTGAAAATAATAGCTAAAAATTCAAAAATAACGAAAGACAAATTTTACTATATTCGGCTAAAAGATTTAAACCAGATTCCTTTTACTAATGTGAAAATATCGACGCAAAATGCGAAAAACGTCAAAAATCGTATAAAAAATTAAAGTAAAAAAATTCTGATCTAAAAATCCCCAAAACTGGCTTCGAGTTGCATAACTACAGATGTACCGACCTTCTTACCAAATCTTGTTCCTCTGCGTGTAGCGGTCTCTTCAAAACACAGCGGATAGACAACACACACAAACTTCTATCTTTATTATTATAGACTACCTGACCAACTCGGCGTTGCCCGAGCCCTGAACTTAAATTACCTAAATTAAGTGCTGAAAAATTTTATATTTTTAAACGAAAATCTGAATGAAAAGGAAATTTTCTATTTTTTTTTCATCGATTGCCATCGAATACGTTTAAACTTCTTAATGTTCTTAAACTTCTTATTGTCCAAAATCTTTGAAATGTTTATGAGATAATAAAATTTTTCTAAAGCCTGTGTATAATTTTCGAGCTAAATTGTTGATATTTAGTTTTAAAAAGCAATGTTTTTGTTCTCACTTTTGTTTAACATTGAAATCCCATGGTGAAAAAACAAAATTCGTCTAAAGTGACTTTCGGAAATGCATTTTTTTCAAAAATATTTTTATTCGTATTTTCATTCGTATTTTTTTAAACATATTGATACCAGCTAATCTTAAAATATAACAAAAACGAAAAATCATGCGTCAAGCATAGATTATGCAACACATTTCTTCCCTTCCAAAATAATTTTACGAATGTTTGCCGTTTAATAAGGTGAAAGATGTTATCGAACTAAATAAGAGAACTACACAAGAGATGACCGCCCCGGGAACCCAGCTTTCGCTTTAGAGTATAAGTGCAATCCCGGAGCAAAATCGAAGTAAACAATTTTGAAAACGCATAACATATTTAAAAAACCAATAACAGGAATTACAAACAGTATTCGGAAAAATATCCAAACTCTTTTGTGCAGCACTGTATATGATCTATAGATTTGTATATATACTATATACTACATAGAATGCTAAATTTTAGTTCAGTTGGGAAAAGCATAGCATACAGTTTAAAACTCCCCTTCTGGAATATCCGTTAATAAACCGAAATGTACTCGAGGACTTTTGTGCTGCCCTGTATATGATCCATAGTATTTATACTCATCAAGTAATACACAAAAAATGAGTTAAATTTGAAAACGCGTTCATCAACTGAAAACGCACTTCCAGCTATAATTGTTAACATACAGTACCGGATTATTTTGTGTGTCCCTGTAAATGAACGATGAATGTTATACTAAATATTCTGTAGTAAATCTTTTGTAATGCACCTTAGTTATATTCTATATCAATTTCAATATGTTTGAAATAGTGAAAAATTATTAAAATAAACCCCAAACGGATTTTCTCCATAGACCGTAATGTAACGGAATTATTCTGAGTGTCCCTGTAAAGGAACTATAAGTGCTATGCGCATTATATTCTATATATATTCTATTATATTCTATATACTATATATAGTAAGCCTCTTGTGGGGCACCTCAGTGATATATATAAAATGAAATATGTTTAAAATTGTGTAACAGCATTAAAATGAACCGCAAATGATTTTATCCTATAGACCGTAATGGAATGGAATTCTTTTGAGTATCTCTGTAAAAAACTATAATCATTTTCAATACCGAACATGCCATAGTAAACCTTAGTAACATATATCAATTGAGTGACAATCCGAATATATTTACACGAGTTAGAGCACGGACAGTCAGACAGACAGACAAACCCAATTCATAAACATTTTTCAACTAAGTTGAAAAGTGTTAAAAAGATAAAATAAGCAAAAATATCAGCTACATTCTACATTAAACTTTTGTTCTCTTAACAGTACATAAAAGAAAGAAAAGAGATCTTCAGATATAATTTCTTCCCTTGTTAAAAGATTTACTTAAAAACACTAGGCAATAGACAAGTGGAAAATGAAAACCTATTAAGGAAGATATTTCCTTCCTTTTTGATAATGTCGGAAGTGTTAATTTAGTCAAAGTAATCATTTAGAAAACCTAGATGACTAGTTCCTAGATTGTATTCTTGCAGTTTACTGAGTTTATTTTTGTTATTTTCTAGTTTAGGAAAGATTTAATGATAACTGTATTCTAGTTCGAAATCAATATATACACAACGTTGGTTTATTTTTTGAAACTATCAAATGAATATCTGAAAACACTTTTAACATTAAATTTGTGTACTTACATTTCAAAAATATGTTTCTGATTTTGCCAATTAGTATTCATCCATCATTGGTAAAATGTACATATAATACTAAAAACATGTTTAATAAAGAAGAAGAATTTTGAAACTATACGCAAATAGATTTTTTAATGCAAATATTTCTCAATTTATAGCATTATATCGGAAAAAATTAAAGATAATATCAATATTTTCGAAGTATCGATATAAAATAGTAAATACTTCAAATTTAATCCCCAGCTACATTCATGTCAATTTTAATGTACATTATAGAACAGTTATTAATTAACAATAAGCAATCAAAAATTATTTAAATAACATTAAATGGCTATTAAAAATTATTTAAGAGAAACTCTACACTAATTTAGTTTTTGACAATACAGAAATATAATTTATTTATTTATATTATAAAAATAAATATATAATTATATAAAATAATATAAACTTTATTTATTTTGTAAACGAAAAAAGTTTTTTTCCTAATATGAGCGAAATAAGGTAAGTTTTTATTAATCATTATACTTCTAACATAAACATATGCAAAAATCAAAATGGTACCTCCGTTAGCTCTGTTTAAAGTAAATAGAAATAATGTGAAAAAAATAGCAAAAATGTAAAAAATAGCCACGTTTGGTCATCATAAAGATATGTTTAACAAATGCAGTGAATCTAAATATTATACAAAATTAAATGGATGTATTAAATAATAATAATAATAAAAATCTAATAATTTTTTTAGAAGAATCTTCTATGTTCGACATTGAAAGGAGCCACTTTCATGTCTTTATGAAAATATTTCGAACTGAATGAATTTATTTGATGTTCCATTAATTTTCAATTCTAGTTTAAATGATTACGTTATTGTTGAGTTTATGACTTTAAATTATGTTACAGCTTCTATTAAGAAGTCAAAACAATTTTTCAAAATTTGGATAATAGTAAAAATGATTTTTAAATAAAACGAGTTTCTTTTTGTTTTCGAAATACAGCTTCATATTCGATACAATTGTAAATGGAGTTTTAAGATAATTATGACATTATTCTTATTTAAATCCCCCACGTAAAGAAATTTATATCCAAATATCAGTTTAAAACATTTTGTATTACAAGAGCAAAAAATACTTTTTTGCTATAAGGTCTTTTAAGTAAGCTTTAATGTTTATTAATTTTATCTGATTAAAATTTATAAATAAAATAATAATTTTGTTAAAAAAAATCTCAATTTTCTTTTGAAATTTCTTTAAAAAAATCTTAAGTAAAAAATTTCATTGATTAATATTATAAAATAATATATTTAATTAGAAACAAAACGAAGCGTTAAATTATTATTATATAATGTCAGTTTTATTAAAAACGATTATAAACACAGCAATCCAATGAATAAATTATTAAATTTTAGTTTACAAGTTTTATCATTGATTTTGATTGTTCATTAATGATTTTATTATGTAAAGAAACAGAAAAGCACCAGAAATCGAATCTCGCCAAATCTGGCTGTTTTTTCTCTTTTCAGTTGCAGGATGTCTGAGGAAATGGGGAGTAACTGTCGACGCAGGTTGAACTGCTCGCTGCCGGTTGCTATGGTTACGCACGTGCTCTACCGCACCATAAAGCAGTCGCATCATTTAAGGAGAAACCGTGCTTCTCTATATGTTTTAATAAATGAGTATGAAGTCAGTGTTCTAATTATCAAGTAGGTACCGAAAGCATTATTAGCGATAACAAAACAAAGTTCAAAAGAGAAGAAATGTTTAAAAATTATTGTTAGAACTATCACAGTAAATATTTCATACATAAATTAAACTCTAATAAAAGAAAAAAAAAATACTACCACGAAAAAACTTTCTAAAACCTCGCAGGTAATTCATTATTTTTCATTCCATTGCTGTTAGATTTTTGATTTAAGTTTAGGATTGTTGTTACTTTATTACTTTATACTAGAAAGTCATTTATTTGCAAATATGACATGAGGACGCTTAGTGAATCTTCTGCCCCGGACCTCCAAGCATGGTTACATCTTGAACACTTCACAATTGATACTAATTTTCTTTATCCATATATATATATTCCTTAGCTCATTATCGCTCTTTTTTTTTAAACAATATTTTCTTTAAAAGAGGAAAAAAGATTGAGAGAACATAACCCAAGGTATTTTAAAAAATACACAAACAAAATGATTTTGTTTTTTGCTTAAAGAATACAATTGGCAAGTATTTCTTCATGTTGGTTGGTTGGTTAATTTTATGACGGCCGATTATCTACACGAGGGATATAGGTCCTAGGGGGAAAGCCCTCCGTGGTTTCTAAGGGATCCTAACCTATATTTACGGCAAGGTTCGAAGAAAACTACGGAAAACTCCGAACGGTTTCTTCATGTTATTTGCATAAAAATTACCCCGATGAATAAGTCGTTTATTAAGATTAATAATTATGAAAAAATAACTCTAATAATATGTCAGCACGAAAAAATATATATTAACACTTTTAGCATTTGATTCTTGTGTGTAATATTCAAATATTTCTTCTAGTCTTTTAAAAAATTACGTTCAGCCTTACATCGTAGAAAACTAAGTTCGTCATAGGTGCTAATTTCATTTGTTAGTTTATCATGTGAGCCAAGTCGCCAAAATTGAGAAGAATTTTTGGAGGAATCCTTACTCTAGGTTGAATCGTTCATTTTTGTTCCCATGGCAACGCACGTGCTTCCTATACTGTAAAGTTGAAAAGAAGTAAGCCTGTCCGATGTCCCAGGTATCACCGAAACACAGAAACATAAGAAATGGAAACATTGGGGGTTTTAAGTATTAAAATACTCATCCCTGAAATGGTGAGAGAAAGAAGGAAAGAGAGAGAGAGAGAAAGCGAGAGTGCCGTATGTATCTTCTGTAACACGACAAGATTTGAAATAAATCTTGAGATAAGCTTTCTATAAAGATATTTTTAATAATACTAGAAGCTATGGGAAAAGAGATAGCTTTCTTAAGGGAAAATGAAACACGAATTTAAAAAAAAATTGCTAGGGATAGACCTTATTTTTAAATGGATGGAACGACTTTTAAACATAATAAAAAATAATATTTGCTTGCAGAATGTTTCTAAATTGCATATTTCATCATTTTGTTTTAGGAAAAGCACAAAGATTTACTGTTAGGTAAATGGAAATTACAAAATTCTACTTAAAATCATGTTACAAAATGTAATACACGTAACATATATGAGATCTACTATTTGGAAATGGCTTTCATATTATTGTGTTTATGTAAATCACGTTACAATCAAGTTCTTTGCAGAAATCTGGCAAAGGTTTCATTAGGAGAGACAAAATTCTTAATGAATAACAATTAATCGTAATACCATAGCACAATTATTTATCATATTTAATAGTTACCGTTCAAATCTTCTGAAAGTCTGATATACATATACCCGAGTGAGATCAAAAGCAGCAATACTTACACAGAAAAGATAAAATTAGAGAGAATATAATGTAATATGCAGATGTACATGCACTTAGAAATAGGCAAAAATATTTAATAAGAAAGGAAAAAGTTTCTTTTTGTCATATCGTTTACTGACTCCCATCTCCAATACGAAAACCACAATTTGAGTCATATTTCCAAAAGATATTTAGAATTTTATTTCTTTTAACACTGTACACAATTTATGTAAAAACTTACAAATTTTAATATGTGTACATTCCCTGAAAAAACAAAAGTGCAGACATTTTCAATTGGACATAATAGCTAGATAGTGAGATGCACGCACACGCTCTATCCGCTCTATCTCTCTCTCTCTCTCACGCACACTCAGTCACTCACTCTCTCACTCTCTCTCTCTCTCTCACACACACACACATATATATACACCTAGTGGTTATAATATAAGTATCTGTATTTGGAGCTGTCTATAGTTTGAAGGAATAACCCAAATGAAATCTTAATCGGTACACTTACTATTCGAGAAGGGGGAAGAAGAATGGAACAATAAAAAATAATTACAATAATCGCCGACAGATGGCGCTTTTGAGTGTGAAATGTAATGTATAATAGAAGAACAAAAATTAAAACATAAAACCTGGTGACAAACCTACTTTATTGGAAAGTGTCACAGTGAATGTGGTTAAGCTTTCGCATGGCGATGCGATGAAGTTCAGGTTCCATATGACCTGATACTTATATTATGACCATGCAGGAGGACACAATCCAGGCCTTCCACAACGTGCTCAACTGCGAAATGTAACGCATCAGGAGTGATGTTTCCGACATGTTGTGATATGCAATCTTTTAAGTCATTGAGGTTTGCGACACCTCCACGGTACACAACGGTGTTTGCACCGATATGCCCCGTAGCGCCACCTGTTGGCGATTATTACAACTATTTTTTTATTGCTCCATTCTTCTTCCCTCCCTCGAATATTAAGTGTACGGATTTTGGGATTTTGGTTTGATTCGGGTTATTCCTTCAAGCTACAGACAGCTCCAAATAGAAATACTTATATTGCAACCACCCTGTATATATACACACATATACAGTAAAATCTATTTAATTTGACCACCTTTATATGTTGTCCAGTTGTTTAAGTTGCTCTTTAAGAGTGAACCAAATGTAGTTTTTATAAATTTGCTATCTTTTGAAGTTGTCCACCTGTTCAAGTAGACCAGAAAATGGTTTCACTGGTTTCTATATATATAACCTTTGATTTACGAAATCAGGTTTCACTTTAAAGTATTTTATCTTGATCTTGATCTTTTATCTTTTATCTTAAAAATCTCGAAAATTTAGTTATCCGCTCTTTAAGTCTAAAAGTTAGACATGATTCCGAAAATGCACTGAAGAGGGATGCAAGATAAGAAATAAGAATTTCATTTAAATACTTAACATGGCATTTATTAATTTCTTCCATCACCAACCGGGAAGTATTTTATTCCATTTAGTGATTCAGTATTTCTTTACTAGGATTAAACAAATTAAAAAAAAATTATGAATTTTCGAATTAAAAAAAAATTATGTAATTCATTACAAAAAGTTTTGTTGATAATGCAAAAATAAACTAAACTTTCCTCCATTCTAAATTACTCTATCACTTAGTATGTTTTCAGGTGGCATGATGAACCTGCACCGTTTAAAATTTAATCGAAGTCAAATCCATTTAATGTCATATCTGTTAAAGTAAAATCAAACTAATGTGATATATTCTGAACGTTAAACACGCGATAATTTCCATGTTCTAATCTTCTATGAATATAACATTAAAAATATCGATTTAAGAAATATTTTAGACTTCGTAATAATCCATTTTGTTCCGAATTTTTTTCCGAATAAATGTCTTTTACAAAGAATACTTGCATTTGAAAGCATGTTACACATGTGTAAGACAACGGATACAGAAAAGGGTAATACTCATTTTCAACAGTATTAATGCACATAAAGCAAAAGCAATGCTTAGTTTAAAACTAAATATGTATTGGATATAAATATGTCAAAAATAAAAATTTGTGAATTAGAAATAATGTCATATTTGAAATCTGAAATAAGACAAGTTGTATATATATATATATACATCAGTTATTTTTTTTTTCTTTTTACCGCTACGCACAATAACATACATTTGACCGAATTTTTATTTGCGTTTATCTAGGAATGGAAGTTTTCAAGATATGTTTAATAGGATATATTCCAGAATTTTATAAGGTGCCTATGTGAAATTTTGTACACAGTTAATCAAATCGTTTATTTGAAAATATGTTTAGGATTTTTTAAACATCTAAACAAGATTAGGCTATTGAAATAATATAACTACAAATCCTGAAACATACCTTTAAAATTAGAAATGCAAGAATAAAATAAATTCCGACGTTTTTTAAAGCTGAAAGCGAAAAGAACAAAATTCTTTGCACAATTGTAGCCGTTTATAGACGTAGTAAATGAATTAAGGTCGTTAAAATCCTAGCCTCAAAATGTTTTCTGTTGGGCATCTTTTTCGTAGGCACATATTCGAGTGTCACAAATAAATTCCTTTGATTCTCAAATGCACAGATTCCAAAAGGACATTATACTCGGCAAGTGGCACGTCTCTTCCTTTCTAATAGAATTTCCTTCTGGTGTTAGAAAGAAATTGCTCTAAAAAAGAATCAAGAAAGAAAGCGATAATAGCTTCTTCGCACACATTTTCAATTACACTCTGCGAGTTCTTAGCAGCATACAGCCGTGCGTGATGAAATATATACATTTTTATTTCGGTTATCAGCGTGTAGAGGGTGAGTAGGGGTATGACAACTCAAGCCCCTTTTGCTGGCATTAAAATATCTGTGTTTTTTATCCTATCAGCCCGGATGCCTGAAAACATTTATCATTGAGGTTGCAGCTTTACCGCTTCATTTTGTTTTTGCCAGTGTTTTCGAAATGTTTTGATCGTATGAGAAATGAATGTTTTGGCGGAAGCTTTTTTGATAGTATAGAAAATTGAAAATGGTTGCATGCAAATGTACGTAAGCGTGAAAGGTTATTGTTTAGAAGAGATATACACTGTAGAAGTTCATTAGTAAAATATTTTCACAATATAAATACATATAGTTGTTTTCCAATTTAATAATTAACATATTGCTTTTTATAACTTAGATAGGGATGTTCTGTCAGAAAAATACCACATAATATTATTAAATTTTCAAATTGTTGCAGAAAAACATAAAAGGTACGATTTGGCTGGAAATTGTCTGAATAAAATAATTTTAAAGGGTATACTATGAAACTTTTAATAGAAACTTTGACATACTATTTTGATTCATGAGATAAATTTTGACTTCACATACAAAATTTTAAGTCATTCGGAAATTAAGGAAGTTCAGAAATTATGTAGTTGTAAAATATTGTGCTCCTAGCGCAAAAATAATTGTTAATATTTTTATCCATACTAACTATAATTATTTTTTAGACTTTTTTTGTTACGGCAGTACGAATTATTGAAAGCATTTGATTTTCATACATTTTAAAAATTATTATGAATGAATAACGAAATTCAAATTAAACATATATGTATTAATTGTAACCTGTAAATATTTTAACTGAAATTAATTTCTAGAAGCGTTTTATATGGGCGTGCAAAATTTCAGCTCATCTCTTCTTAGTTTTTCAGTGATACTTAAAACTATCACCACTATATTTTGAGTTAAAAAAATATTAATTTTATATCATGGAAATTTATAGTTAGGTAAGTTGGAGGTTTAAATTTGCTTTCTAGTGTTATTATATTACATATAAAGAGGAGAGCCTTAAATTATGTCTATTAAAATTAACACTACAAAAATATATCTCAAAAAACTTCAAAATATATACTAAATATAAGAAGTCAAAATACAATAAAAACTTTAAAATATTGACACATTTCGATTGATTCACTCAATCATCATCAGAACACACGAAACACAAATACAATGTACACAAAACTGGAATGATGATCAGTCCCTATAATAAAGAAGATTCAATGTCCTCTATAATTTTAATTTTAACATCGCTCGTAGCTCCATCTGTAGTTTCCCACTATTATTCAACCATTCAACCCAAATATTTGGAATATGAAATGACAATGTACCATTATCCACTTGCGAACTTCTTATATAAATTTCAATCGATTCTCTCACAAATTGTTGTAAATAAAAATAAGATCTATAAATCAATTTAGCTTCTTTGAATAGGATGTTGATATTCTCTTTATTACTAAGTCGTGATAAGGCCGTGTTTTTCCTATTATACTTAACATCTGCAACATGTCCCTTACACCTAATACGGAATTTCCTTTGGGTCAGACCTACTATTGGGTCACACGCGTAGATTTGGTTAACACTAGAACCGCGATGGCGGGTCATTTTCACCCGTACCGAATAAATAATTGTCGATTCGCACCAGAATTTTTTTTAATAAATTAAGCTAAATATATACCGCACAAAAATAAGTTCAATAATTTTAAATAAAAATTCTGGTGTAAATTATTTTTTATAAAACTGGAGCAAAATTTCCAGCGGTTCAAGTGTTAATAAATTAATTCAGAGCTTTATTATTAAAATGAACACAGGTGTTGCAGAAAATAAAACGGATATTGAAGTTAATTTGAAAAGGGTTGTTATTAATTATTGTCGAGGCATTTTGAGTTTATAAAAGACCATTACTTATCATAAATGATTTTTTTCTAAATTTAGCAGCCAATGTTAATTAACAACGTTACACATCTATGCTAAAAGGTAGAGTTTTGAGTTAATTTTCATCTGTAAAAATTGCAAAAGTACCTGGTTAACTTTAGCTAGCGAACTTAGATTCGTCTGGTTTTCAGCAACTTTCAGAAACTTCTAGTTTTATTAAAAGAATTATTTTTTGTAAAAAAAATAGTCATTTCTTAAAATATGTCGAATGAGCATGTATGTATGATTTCACTGGATTATTTGACTGATTAACCCGCTAATTCAATTTTCCGTACATTGGCTTAATTGCTTGATTAACTCTTTTACTTATATGGTAGTAATTAAAATTGAATTGTGGCTAAACAAAATGTGTAGGTTAATGATTTTTATAGAAATCTTAAAGATTTTTTTAAATATCTCGATTTTTCCATAATGATAAAATATCTTAACGGAAAGAGAAATTTAAGTTGCGATATAATTCTTTTTATCAGAGGTAAAAGACACTAATATACTGTTCAGAGACTAATTCAATAAAACTACTTCCTTAACTAATGTTTGAGTTCCCATTAACCAATTTCGTATAGTTGATAGAAACACATAGATTTCAATTTTTCGCTATCTTAAAAAGAATATAACAAAATATATGCATACGAATATGAAAATGAAAGCTGTTAAATATATATGCATATATATTTCAAACGAAAAGTAAGAAGTTGTGAAATAAATACGTGTAATAATGAATCACGTGTAATAATGAATTTCAGCTAGGCCATTAAACCAGAAGACAAAAACTCTGCGACAGCCAAAGCCTCTTTTATAGACATTAAAATATATCCGTTCATTTATTTTGTCTTGTCGGATACAACAAGCATTTGTCATCCTGCTCTTGTTTTGCCAACCTTTTTTCAGAGATTTTCCCCTCTAAAAGTACGAAAGAAAATTTATTTTGGTGAAGACTTTTCACGCATAATTCGATTCCCTTTTCGTTCCAATTTGGAAAAGCAGCATGAGGAATGCGAAAAAATGTAAAGGAAGATAGTATAGCAAGTGTCGTATATTGAATTACTCTTATTTTTTTTTAAAGAATTTCTAAATGGAAAGCAAATAGTATGTAGAAAAAAAACATCACAGTTCAATTTTAATATTTCGATTGTTGATATTTTGAGTGCTATTTAAATTAAATATACCTTTGTTTCAGAAAAGAATTTTGAAAATATTAGTGTAATTTTGGTGACATTAAATGCTGGTAGTTTATGATATTTGTATTTTGGAAAATATCAAGACCCAGTAAAAGGGAAATTATTTACCCCTATTTACCCACTAAAAGTGAAATGTTGGCAAAATTATGAAAACGTCTAATTGCATAAAAAGTCCAATACTTTTTAAATATAAATATTATATTTTATATATTTCTAAAATAAAATTCATATTCCCAACATATTGGAGAAATTATAAATAGCTAAATGCAGAGGCAACGGATGCAATATTGACCCGTACAATTCAGTACGGATTTTCTGCAAAACATATTTTTAAATATTTATATGCTTATGCATTTAAATACTTCATTGTTTTACTATGTGAGTTTTTAAAAGTATTTATGAAGCCTTGTGAACTTTAGCTTTTTTAAATAAAAGTCTGCAGAATATATCTAACTATGCGTAGTATAAATATCAGCATCTAAAATAGTTACAATAAAAAATCATTCGTTAAAATTCAGTAATATAAAATTTATTATTATTAGATAGTTTAAAGATCACATGAAGAAAATCTTTAAAATTTATATCGCTGTTTTTACAGTGATATAAATCTCAAAACACACAGTTGCAGGATTTTTATTTTTGAGCATTTAATGAAATTAAAGTTCGTCTTATTTAAAGGTTTTATAGGGGTTTCTGTTCTTTGACTAATTCATAGTGCCTATAAAATAAATGCAAATTTAGCGTTTTTGATGTGTTAGATAAAATAAAACAAAATAATTAGTGTATGAATAATCACATATTTCATCAATAAGCAATAATGCTATTTCTTTTTATGTTTGTTTGATTTAAAGATAGACTAAAGTGACGTTTAAAATACCTTTTAGGTATTCATAATCACACAAGCTGAAATTAAATTAAACGGATTTTGCAGATATCTCTATAAATACTTCTTGTAGTGAAACAAAATCTTACATAGAATTTTAAATAAATAAATGAATAAATATAGGAGATTATCAGCACAAAAATAATTCACATTTCGCAGAATATATTCAAACCATTAAAAAAAAAAAAAAAAAAAAAAAAAAAAAAAAAAAAAAAACGTTATTAATAATAATAATTTTGTAACCTTGTAAAATAACGATGACAATTTTAATTCGGAATTTTTTTATTTAAATTCTAGAGATATTATTCTGCAAATTATCAATTAATTACTATTAAAATACAATTGTTCAGCAAAAATGAAATAAAAATTTCCTGTTTCATGAATCAATCCATTTGGAATTTTTTTTCCCAATAGGGTAATGCGGGGTAATTTGGTGCTTAATTTGTTTAAACTAAACTAAAAAATAAACTATAGGTCTTTAAAAAAGATTGAAATGTACAAGGCAAAAAATGCCTTTCTCAGGGATAAATTCATAAAAGAAAGAAGTAATTTTAGTTAGTATTTAATAAGTTAGAGCTATACTTTAAAGAAAAATCAGTAAAAACCAAATTACACCACAAGGGGTAATTTGGCGTCACATTTTTAAACACTGCCACACCACCAATCGTACATTTTGAGATAATGAGACACATACTATTTTGTACCTTTAACAACGTGCTAATATAATTTCAGAACACTGCTAATATTTTAAAAATCAGATAGCATTTGAGGTCACTGTCAATTTTTATTTGAGAGCATATTTTTTAAAGAGACAGTTTGAAATAGCAATTACATGAAGAATTTTAACGGCTCTGTTGAAATTCATAATGTTGTATACTCTTTAAAAGACGCCCTTTCAAACTAAATATTAACCATAAAAAAATTAATACAACATGGCTAGTTGAAATAAAAGTTTTAATACACACGTTTTTCATATATCAGTGAAAGCATAAATGATAATTAGAAGTTTTTAATACAGCTCAATAACATAGAGGGAAACATTTTAGAATGGATATTATGATATTTTAGATGAGATACCTTCTGAATAATAATAATAATAATAACTTTTTCAAACAATTTCTTAAGAAATAGCTATCAACATTGTTGTACTGCACAAAGCCGACAAAATGAACCCCGCTCAATGATATAGGCTAGAGGGAAACATTTTAGAATGAAAATAATGATGTTTTAGACGTTACACAGTAAAAAAAAAAAAAAAAAAAAAAAAAAAAAAAAAATCAAACTTTTTTTTTTTTTTTTTACACACAGGGCAATTTGGTGTTTGTACCAATATTATTATTTTTGGGGTCATTTTGAAAGATGCAGAAGGAACAAATGCTATACTTATTAGAGTGTACATTCAACATGCCAGTTACAAATTTTTATTCATACGTACATCATCTCGCTTTTTCTGTGGCTTCATGTAAGTAGAGAGATATTGAAACTTTTGAAGGTGGTTATTTTGCACAGTTTTTGATACATTCTAGAAAAAATATTTTTTTTCTTCCTGAAAATGTGCTACTTACATATAGAGATATATTTAATACACAGTACACATGTGTAAGTACACGTAAAAATTTTTTAAAGATTCATACCATAAAATAAGATTATGATAAAATAATTGAAAATGAGGCACCAAATTACCCGGCTTACCCTATACAATATAAATACGAAGCAACAGTATAAATAAATGAATATATCTCATAATCTAAACTACTGAAATATCACAAATGTAGCAAGTGATGTCGATAAAAAGCAATGGAGATGCAGCGATAATGCATTCAATTTCCTACCGCATGTTTATTTCATTTATTACAGTTTCATAATTTATTTATTATCATTTATCTTCATGCAGTTGATCTCATCGTCGAAAAGTGAATGAAGCTGTATATATACATCTTTTATTCTGGTCTTTCAACCCGTGTACTCCACACTAGTGTGATTTTGCAACGATCAAAATTTCAAATGTCGGCATTTTTTGAAAACATGCTTCCATTAATTTGCCTTTTTCATTAACAAAATGAATATTATGTTAAAAACAAATACCACAGTTTGAGTTTTCAATAAATTTCGTATAGAAATCATGTGTTATATATAATTATTACTATGTTGTCAACAAAGTTACACATAGTTGAAGTTTACGGAATCCCAAATCTCACTAGCACTGAATGTGCGGGTGCTGAAACGAAGCATTGGGTTAATTCAAACACTTTTATTCAATTTGTTTTACCCACTACATATATTAATCGTATTCAATTACAGTATAGATATCTGTCCACGTTGAAAAAAAAATTGTGTACATAGAATAAGAATAAAAGCACCTATCTTAAGTATTATCTAGTGATCACAAGATCAGTAAAAGAAGTTTTATCAGAAAAGGTACTTTTTATAAGGCAAAACTCCAGATGTTGAAAAGTAATGTTCTTTAATCAGAAGTTTATTACATATATAGCTTAATCATCTCGGTATCATGAACATCTACCCCCCCCCCCAAAAAAAAAAAAAATGTTTAAACTTAATTTGCGTAAAATATATAAACGTAGCAACATTCTTTGAAGGAATGCAGTTTTAAAAGAAAAAACCCTCACCAAATTATCGCTTCCAAACAATAAAAAGAGTTAACAAATATTAAAAAAATTACATTTACTATATGGAAATAAAGAATGAATCCGATGAAACGGAAGCATCCATTCCTGAAAAATAAAAATTTTGCTATTTTTAAATATTCTTTATATTTCTTAAGGGTCCAGATAATATTCAATGCTTAAATGATTCATTTTTTTTAAATTTTCAATTTTTTTGCTTAAAGAAATAAAAGAAACTCAGATAATTCCGAAGATAACTATTTTTTATAGTTTCAAATATATAAACACCTAAAAAGAGCCTTTAAGTTCGTAAACAAAAATACCACCCATTGTATGTTTAAATCATTTTTTTCACCATTGCTTCAAATGCATTTTTAAAAATTTAGGCACACTTTTTATAAAATTGATTAATTAAAAAATATATATATATTTATTAATTCTATTACATGTCTATATCTACTTATATCCGTATGTAAGAAATGATAGCTGCATTTTGTCCTTTAAGTTTTTTTCTTACAAGAAAATACATTTTTCTCCCGTCAAATGTATGGAATAAATTATTATACATGAGAACAAATAACTGAATTTACTAAAACAAAACTAACTTCATAATTAAAAATAAATATTTTTTGCCACTAGAAATACGTTCATATAGAATAATTTAAATGCATGCATGTGTTTGCGTAAATAGATGCACTTCATTCCCTTACAGTGTTTCCGTCATAAAATTTCCAAAAATCAGCAGGACTTAAAATTTATGAAATACTTAAATATTTGCTGAAAATGAAGTAATGAAGTTATTTTTTTAATTTTAGTAATTAAATTTTGGAGTTATTTATCATTCTGGCTATTATCTTATTACTTCATTTCCTGAGAGTTAAGATTATGTTTTTTGAGGGGGATTTAAAAGTAAATGAATGAGTGAAAACGGGAAATAAATATGTAGAGTTAAAACTGTAGTAATGCTTAAAAATATATCTAATAATGAAATGACCTAATTATTTTTTCAATCAAGACCCAAAGAATTTTAAATTTGATTTTAAATCAAAAAATAAATTTAAATTCAAAAGGTTTAAATATTTTACTTGGAAACAGACAGACATTGTATTCTTCAATGAAAACATTTGCGATGTTAATCTTACTCCAAAAAATGATTAAATCTCAAAAGTAAAAATCTAGTTCCAGAAACATTTAATTTGAATTAATAATTGTTAAATAGGATAGTACTTTTTTGAGGTATCCGAGGATATAAAAGAGTGGAGACGGAATTTAACAGAAAGTGTATTTTTCTTCACCAGGCTAGAAAATTTACTTTATAATTGTGACGGTTTAATCAGCAAAAGTACCTACTTCATTATTAATCAAGAAACTTAATTGTCACGATTTCTGATTCAGATGTAAATCAGAATGGCTATTCTACAAATGAACTATCTGGTACCAATATTTTTAATATACCGTTCGCATCTCATGCTTTTAATTTTCTCACATTTTTTTCACGCTATGCATACATGGATGAATTAAATGTTTTGAAAAACTGAAATGTGCATTTAAAAAAATGTAAAGGAAGGAGTTATTTATTAGTGTAAATATTCGTAATCAAATTGTCCTTCTGTGTTTTCTTTATACTATGTGAAACATTTCAGAAATTCATTATCTGAATATTTATTTAGTATTTGTAAAATCAAGTATACTCATGTCCATGACTCACGAAAATAAACATACGCACTTTCATTTCTTATACGTCCTGCTTTAAATTGAATATATTCTAACGGAAGGTCATATTTATCACTATTTAAAATATGAATATAACCAGGGTTGTCACTAGCGACTAATTTTTTTTATTAGTTATACTATTCTTTATCTACCACTATTTCAAAACAATAATATTCATGGTAGATTTATAGCAATCTTGGAAGGTAGACTGTTATTGATTAGAAATACTGGTACAAAAAATAATTAAAAAAATATTCGCCAGTGGCAGCCCTAAACATGACTCAATTTTTCATTCTTAAGACATTAAATATAACTTAATATTTTAATCAGTACAGGTAGGGTGTTGTAAATTTAAAAGATGTCCACCTATAGCGTATTTTTTTCATTAAAGTGTATTTTATTTACCCATATTTTTTTCCGTTTGAAATAATGATGGCACAATCTACAGAATGAAATAAATAGAAGAAGTTTAGCTAGCTTGAACCATTTCAAGTATCTCATTTAAATATCTTGGAAAACTGTGATTGCTGATACACAGTACTTCTATTAATTGCCCATTAGCAATTTCCGGAAAAAGCAATTTGCCGTTCTTTTTGTCTGGAAGTAAAGAGAGTTTTTCCTCCTCGTATAAAGAGAAATAAAAAATTCTTATCGCGATATTTTTTTTAAAATTTATACACATGCTAAACACCAATTAAAATATTACTTTCAAAGTTTTAACGAATAGGTTAAATTTTATAATTTTCAGGGTAAAAGCACCGTATCAAGTTTACAAAGAACTATGTGATAAATTCAGAAATTTTAAGCTGAATAAGTAGAAGCAGAAAAAACTATTTCCTATCAATGAAAAGCTACTATTTGTAATTAGACAAAATGAACAGATTTTCCTTATTCTAATACCATACCATGAATGAAAGGAGGAAAGAACCTTGGACAAAAACTGATATTATGTTAAGTTAATCCTAGAACTTACGGAAATTTTACTAAACCTTGATAAGAACATTTCACACAAGAATTTCTATTTAAAACTATTTAACTTATTTAATTATAGTTTTCTTTTGTTTATATTAATTTATTTTATGAAACAAATTATGGTTCGAATAGTCATTTTGAATGTACGGAACCGTCTGGTAGGTGGAGGGTTAAGAACAAATGAAAAGATGACTATTTAAGTATCATAAGCAATTTAAAAGCTTAAGAGACTGAAATTAAAGATCCGTCATTTGTAGTTAAGTAGAACGTGTGTGTATATTTTTATGATACTAATACGTCTAATAACATATAATTTTTTTAAAAATTAATATTGATATTGTTTTAAGAAAAACGCAAATGAAATTAGGAATACTTATATTTCATTTTTAGTAATTTTGAAATGAACAATATTTACTTCCGCAGTTTTACTTTTGACTTAAAAACAATGCATTTTTATAAATTTTAGACCACGAAGCAGCATATGAAACTAAGAAGCGATCCAGAGAGAAATATATATGGTTCTTACATATTGTCGATTTTAATGAGATTTAATAATTAATGAGATTTAATATATATATATATATATATATATATATATATATATATATATATATATATATAACATAAATAAAATATTTGAATAAAATATTGAAATAATATTGAAACAAAAAAAAAATTAACATACAAGTTCGTATAACAAAAATGACCGAATCTCTATAGTAAAGATGTGCATGTAATACTATTTTACATTAATTGTTATAGTAAAATATATATATATATATATATATATATATATATATTATATATGTACTAGCTACCCGCCCGGCGTTGCCCGGGCCCGAGATAATAATATCAGAGCAAAGCGTTAACCCCCATCCCTCCCCATACCTGCAAATATAACGAATAATTTGTTCCAGAAAACCACCTTCACCTACATTAACGCGATCATTAAAAAAAAAAAAATTCTGATAATTAGAACATAACGAAGACGCTACACTAAAATAGCCGGCAGATGACAACACTTCCCATCCTCAATTTCAGATCTATATCTTAATTAGTTATCTAAATTTTTGTTCATTAGTAAAAATTGGCAATTATTTCCTTTCATTTTCGCAAAATAAATGGAGGGATTGGTCAGAGAAACAGATCTCTTTGTAGTTCAGTTTTTAATGAAAGCAAATCCCTGTCTGAAACTTTCTCGGATTTTTTTCATTGGCGCCGGCAGATTTTTGCATAAATTAAGAAAAATTAGCGGCCGAATTTTTCAAAAATCACATAGTCTGATGCAGAATTTTTTTTTTACATATGCTCAGAAATTTTCAAATTGATATCTAAATTAGTTTTCTTAAAATTCGCTAATTAGTAATATAATTTCGAATTCGTTCATTTCCGCTTGTAAATCCATAACAACAGTTCTTTTCTTTAGCCATTTTGGATTTAAAAGATGTCATTTTCGATGCGATGTTTAACGATAGTCTAATTAATATCTTGAGTAATTATCAAAATATTAAAATTCTGAGACTGAGGTGCACATGGTCAGACCTTGGATTATCCACACCTAAATTTTCAGACTTCTAGGTCGGCTAGATTTTGCTAGCCATCGCCAACAGACAGACAGACACACACACACACAGAGCGAAACTTTATTTTATTAGTATAGATATTAAATCACCTTTTCCCTAAATTAAACTCTTTCGGGTAGAGTTGGATCTGACAAGAAAAGAAAAAAAGCAAAATTTGGGAAATGTTAAATATTTTAAGTAGAAAACCAAATGAGAGATGAATATTTTAAATAAGTTCCTTTAATTTTGACTACTACAAACATGTCTCTCTTAAGGATTAAAAACAATAGAAAACATGTTTAGTAAAGAAAATATGCAGGATTTTTAAAAAGTTTTAGAACTCATGTTTTGTTTATTTATTTATTTATATTTTAATATATAATTGTGCTATTTTTTGTCTTTAATTTTTGAAAAAGAATTTTGAGATTACGATCGTAACCAAAACTAGTGGCGCCATTTTAGATCTTTCTTGGAGGGAAGGGGGGAAATTTTCTTTGAGGAAAGCAAACATTTTTTTCTGGTCTTATTGAGCATATCGGAGAAGCTTTGTTAAATGTACAGTTTTATTATCCCATATCTATTTTTTTAATTAGCCAAAGTACTCATTAATAATAAATAAGTTTTACTTTGAGAATGCTACAGTGGCAAGGCTTTAGCAAATATTATTGATAATTATTAATTTTTCTGCTATTTAATAATAATATTTCTATTTTCGATAAATATGACAAGTTATTTTAACTTTTGTGCAATTTCAGAAAAGTTTTTTCTAAATCTGAGATGTGATGACTGATACATTCTGAAATATCAAATTTCTTGAGAGGGGTAATTTCCTCTCTAGTTTCCCCCAAATGACGCTACTAACCTAAACAATTTCGATCATAAGTTCCCAAGTAAATGAACAAAAGAAAAGTTTATACCCCCCCCCCCCCCCCAATACATCTCAGTTCTATATACCTAAACTATTTTGTGTGTCGCAACATTAAAATAAGACTCATAATGTGAATTTTTGAATTAAATAATTTAATTAGCAAGAAAACAAAGCTTAAATCAAAGTCTGCAAATTAATTATACAGTTAAGAAAAATACCTCAGAAATTCTACAAAAAAGTGGGCTATGTCACGTACTGACGTCTACGGGCATTGTAAATAATGAAACCTCCAATTTTTTTTTACTATAATATTCCATATAGTAGCTACTTTTGTGAGCAGTAAATATATTTAGGTTTTCTTCATGGTCTTTGGTGAAAATTTGCTAAAATAGCATGGAAATGTAACGACCGTCACGCGCACTCGGCGTGTTATGCTAACTTTCCAAGGCGATATCTAGGCAATTTCATAATATGTCGTTACAATTGTTCGTCGAAAATGATGTAGATAATAAATTGACCAGTTTATGTAGAATTCCCCATTTTAAAATTTTCAGTAGCTTAATTTTTTTATTATTATTATCAAATAATTTTCTAAACATAAATATGTTATCTTTGAAGGATCTGGAATATTAGAAGCTATAAATGGTAAAATTTAATAATGCAAAATATCTCAATATTTTTCTCTCAAATGTACTTTTAAAGTTAAAGCTAGTATCCGCTTTTGTTGTTATTTTGGATGTTCAAGTTGTTTTCAATTTACTTTTATGCTTTTTATGAAAATCAAAGCTTCAAGAATGGCACAAATCTACTACTTTCATACATGCTAATTAAATTAAAGAAACATAAATCACATAGTTAAATTTTATCCGTTTATTAGTCACATTTTTTCAAATTCTGTGTATCAAATAAATGTTACTGTACTTTTTTTTAAACTGAAGAGCATAATTTATCAATTAATGATTATTCATTTATTGCTATAACATCAAAGATCTCCTAATTTTTTCAGAAGTTTTCGAAAATGAATAGCCCTATCTATCAGTTTAGCATCAATATTTTACATTTCATGTAAACCTGTAAGTCTTCGCTAAATGTATTACTATTATACTACTTAATGTATTACTTTAGTTCCAACAATAGTCTAATAATATCTGTCTAATAATAGTCTGAAACCAGCGCCAATAAATCGATTTTAAATTGTGAGAGTGTTGAAAATAACAACAGTTATTATATTTGAGGATATTCAAAATATAGCTTAATTTGAGCGATATTTATTGTATATTATTGTTGTAAGATTCAAATAGTTTATAATTTTTGTTTAATCAATAGGAACTTCTGCGAAAATGCCAAATATAAGACTGAAGATTACGTAATATGAAATATTATTATTGCATTAACGATAGTATAAACGGATAGAATTCTGAGTTTGTATATTAATAGAATAAGCTAACTATATATCCAACCAATCCAATTTAGTAGTAGGATTTCACGATATGTGTATTTGAAAGTGAGATATATTGTTCAGGCTATAACTCGTACATTCGTAATTTAACAGACTAAGTATTCAATTGCTTTGAATGCTAGGCATAGAGCGCTGAGAGTTCAATTATCCTTTGTGGTAGATTAACAAGAACCAGCTAACAATATGATATTATGATGGGAAAGAAACTTAATTAACTTGTGATAATATACCGTTATTTCAAATTAAATTATATTTTGATATGTAAAACACTTTTAATTTCACTACAATTTTTAAAATGTTTAAGTATTTTAAAAATGTATAATATATTAATATAGTATCAAATATTGCCATTAAAATAAACGTGACATCATGTGGCGCTTACGTTTTAATAAAATCACTTAATCTCTAAAATATTATAAACGTACTTTTCTACTTATATTTGTGAAACAAAATCCTAAACTGCCATTATTTCTATTCAAAAAAGCAAAATAGTAGCAAGTGTCACTAGCACAAGTTACCCTAATTTGAAGTTAAAAATTTTATTGCTGTAGATCAGTGCTTCTCAATCTTTTTCGATCAGCGACACACTTAAAAATTAATAAAAATTCTGCGACGTACTATAATTTTTTAATGTAAAGTTACCGTAATTAGTATTTGTTATTGTTTATAATTCGATATAAAATATAGTTCAATAATACAATTTATTTAAAAAATACAATAACTGCCCCTTCCTAAGGATTTATTTGTTCAAATTGTTGTTAACGTAATTTTTTGTTCCCAGAGGAAATATTAGGAAAAATCTCCGATACCTTTTCGCAGAAAATAATCTTCACGAGTCTTACTGTTAATTCTGTTTATTGCTGAATATTCCACTTCACACTTAATAGGAAATAGAACCAACCAATTTTTTATGTTTCGTGCATTTCAAAATTCAAATGATATTTTTATCTAGGATGCCGATACAATAATTTCATTAATAGCGTTTTTCTTTCAAAAAAGAAATATTTTGAATCTTATTACGTTTTATTTTTCAAATCTGCGTGAACTACTATCATAACTATTTCTTGAGCTATGTGAGAAATTGTATACTACATCTCTCTCAACATAACTGTTTCTGAATTTGATTAATCAACTACTAAAAAATGAAATTTTGATTGAGACCATTAAAATTATAAAAAAACAATTTAATGTTTTTGGCGATGCAGTTAGGCCACTCTTGTGGCACAAAAGTATGTGATGATACACGGGTTAAAAGACACCGCTGAAGCTTAAAACGCTCGCTAAATAAAATTGTCTACCTTTGGAGTGTTCTTCAAGGTTCTTTACTCTATACTCTATGTACATATCGTAAATTGAATATTCACTTAGCGGGGAAGATACAATGCTGAGCGCTTAGATAACAGCATCAAATTAGAAAATTTTTAGATTAAAAAGTAAAATAAAATGAGTGTATGACATGAGTTGACACCCATGCTAACATTCTCAAGAGATTATTTTTCTTAAAAGTCATTATAAAGCATTTTCGCTCATACACATAAGACATATAAAAAATATAATCATTATTTACCTACATATAAGTAAAGATGAAGGTCAAACTTCCACAGCAGATGCTGTAAGTTAACAATTGGCGCTATATTACACATGTGCACATTCACTACACATTCATTTGAAGCAGTTGAACCTAATCTTACGTCAATGGAACTTACATTAAGTCAAAAATTAACGCAATACTATCAATCTTAAGATAGATGTCTATAACAATATGTGTAATAAATACAATTTTAATTTATTGACATAATCAGTGTTCATTTATATCTTCGGCAAAAGCGATAATCGATCCTGCGACACTTGGTTGGAAAACTATTGCTTTACCATCGCTTCAAATCACTAGCATTATTTCTCACGAGCATTATTTTCGTATTAGAAAATTTTACTTAGAAATATTAAAATTTTCAGTCAGACAGACAAAAGAAAAAAATCTTAGAACTAGAGTTGTAATCTTTAAATCTTTGCCATATTCAAGCCGAAGAAGAAGAAAAACAAAGTAATACAGGGTTCGTACGCCACAGACGATTAAAGGGATTTTAATACCAGATTTTTTTTTATAAAATAATACTCGCCATATTTAAACATAGAATTTCTTCATTAACAGAAGGCAAATATTTCTTTCGTAAACGCTGGAACTGAAATCTCCTTCGGCGTATCAGCCCTATAATATCATACCTACTGTAAAAGAATACAAGCAAAAATGTGTACTCTAACTTTAAAAATGTAAACCTTATCAAATCAGTAGATGATTTATCTCGTATACTGCATGTTACTTTATGAATACTAATACAAGGGCTTTATATCTCAATTTCAGATTGCTTCTGTTAATGCTAAGTTTTTTGTGTTGTTCATTTATAAAAATATATTTGAATTTTTACATACATGTTAATAATTAATTTTTCTCTAAAAAAAATAATAATGCTTCTTTTGCCGATAGACTTTTTGTCAGTGGGAAAAACTGTTAAACAGAAAATACATTTAGATTTATGACTGAATATAACGAAAAGTGTAAGATTCCAAAACAAGTTAGAAAAAGTAAAGGATAGTTTTCAATGTAGGGGGAAATGTGCCAGTAGAAAACATAAAACTACATTGATTTATTGATTGTTAATAACATTTTAACATCTTCCAGTAGCTTAATTTTTTCCTTTCTGTATCAGAGTCGATATTTTGTTTCTACTTTAATTTATTTTTCCTATTTTTAATTTTTGAAGCATATTGTTAAGGGAGAAATATGTAGAGGTATTTTCAAAAATGACTTTTTCTTTCTCTTGATATAGAAAATTTAGGATTTTAATCTGGTGATCGATACTTGTGTCCCATGTTTCCAATACTTTTTAGCTTTTCTTCATCTTAAACTTGACAGCCTGTGGCAAATATTCAATATTTTTCTTGCATAAACTTTTTGAACTATCCTTAGATTTTGAATAATTGATTTACAAGTTTTTACTAACGTAAGTTAGTCACTACGCGTATTTTTAGCAGTTTTGAAGACTTTTATTGACTGTTTTAATTTTGGTGCCATTTCTTATTTCTTTAAGTAATAAAATTAACAGAGATGACTATAAAAAATGTTAAAACACACAAAAAAATACATTGATCCTTCCTGCCTTGAAAGAGTATATTAAAATTTATTCCATGCAGATCAATAACAACACTGATCTAAAACTTCGAATAACCATAACCTCTGTCATGATTAATTAATGCTTAATGTCTAAATTATAAGTTATTAATATTCTTTTACTCTATGACAGAAACTTAAAATATTTTCCCTATACATACTTTCACCCATGGCTGTTACGTTCAGATAATATATGACATATTTAATTTAACAAAAATATCTTTAATGTTCATATTTATACAAGAAATGTACAGATGCGGAAAAAAAAGAAGTCACCACCTTATACTATGTTGAGCACCGGTTGTTGTAGAAGAAAAAAAAACGTGTATCAATCGATTGGGAATGACTACTTTTATTTAATATTTTTAAATTTTTATTAGGGGCTATGTACATATTGAAATGAACACAAAATTTGAATTTTTATATAGTGATCTCAAATTTGACATAATTGTTTAATATTCTTGCAAGAAAGAAAAAAAAATCATTCTCTAAAGTTTTCAAGAAAATCTTTCATAAACTTATACTTTTAAATTAATTTAAAAGTATAGATAAATTTCTGCATTATCAATATTTAATTAGTATATCTAAACATAATGTTAAGATCCATGTTAATTAAAGAGGAATATTAAGAAATTGATTAAGATGCCAACAAGATTATTTAATTTTTTCTTTTTTCCAAATGTTTTTTATAAATATGAAAAAAATAGATAAATTAATCTGCATTAACAAAATCAAAAATCTTTAAAATTAAACTATTTCAATATAACTTTTTTTTTAACATCTTGATGCATTAAAATTTACAAGCTCGTTTTACAACAGCATGCATTATTACATAAATTGCTTTATCCACCAACTTTTTACAAGATACGAGTCATATTGATTATTATTATTATTATTAAATTATGTAATTATTTTTAGGTTACTCTATCTTCGGGTTAAGCATTGAATAAAGCAGAAAAAGTCAAAACCAGGTAAAAAACAAATTATTCCATTAATGTTTAAAGTGGCTATATTTGTTAGTGTTCTCACGTGTTTTATATAACTGGTGTTTTTTATAAATCAAAAGATCTGTAGGATGTGAGCTGATACCGCTGTTTAAGATAGATGGATGGACTCTTCACTATTTTACATTCGGTCATAAGCTATACATTGCTTAACCCCCTATAATTAATATTTTCATGCATCTATATTTAATGTTTTTGAACTTGTAGTTAATGTTTTGAACTTGAGTTTTAAAAATTCCGAAACAGCTATCTGCTATCTACATTTTAAAATATTTTATTTATTTATTTTTTTTTTGTCAAGTTGTTTAATTGTATTTTAAGGATATCGTTATTATTTTTCTTTACAAACATATTTCTTCTTGTACTTTCTTATTCTAAATAAATAAGTTAATTTATTAATAAAAATAAATTATGAACATTGATTACGAAAATGTTTTAAACAATTAAAACAAAAATTTGTTACAATTAAACTTTTGGACATTGGGCTATTTTCAAACCCTTCCTTAACATGACATTGAGAATATTTTTTATACTTATTTTACATAAATATAATTGTGAAATAACATACTTTCAGGATGTGAACAGATACTGCTACTTAAAATTTTATAACGTGGCAACTGGAGTTTAAGAAACAATTTATTTGAAATGGAGAAATATCATTCAAAGCATAAATATAAAAACATTAAAAATTCCAAACAACAACACAAACAATAACAAAATAAAGATTTCTACGTAAAAAAAATGTTTACCAATATTAAATACTTCCGACGAGTAAATATTATGAACTTCCTCGAGCAAAAAATATCATTTTATATAGAATTTGCACTGAGGTACATGACATATCCATTTCTGGATGATACCAAACTTTTTTAATTTCCGTAAGTTTAAAGTTATGATTTCAAATTTTATTACGTGCAACTGCTGAAGACACACAGATAAAACTGTGGTTACAAAAAGTAATAATAGCGATATTTTTGAGAATTCTACTTATAATATGGATGAATTACACGGCTACGAATAAAATGACTTTTGAAAATTTGATTTTAAAATAAATAACTGAAATGTTTTATTTTGTTGTTTATTGCTTGTTTTTTGCATGTCTGCAATACGGTGATATACGTATAAGTAAAAAATAAATTAACTTATTTCAGCTTACTCATAACTATTGTTTTTCATGCGATGTATTTTCCAGGTATTAGCTTGACTTGTACGGGATACAGATAAGTAGTGCAGATTATAACTAAATTTTTATTTAGCTGAATTTGTTTGCATTACAGCCAGATGTTATGCGTGTTTTGAACCCCGCAGCAGTAGCTTCGTTAGAATTGAGTCGTATGAGAACACCTGTTTTAGCATCCACTTGGTCCCTACAGATGTGACATGTTTAATTTTCTTAACACGTTTCTCTTTCTGAATCCGTTACATATATGCTCACGATATAGTCAATTAAGGAAAACTTACAAATAAAAATATATTTTCAAAACTTACAGTTATCCCGATAATATAAAATGAAAGTTTTAAACTGGGTGCAATTTAGAGATGAACAAATATTTCAATAAAAACGAAATTTCCTTTTTACAGGGTGTTTGGATTCAACCGCATAAACTATGCAGAACCAGAGTCCTTGCTCTAAGTACATAAAAGTTGTCTAAAGAACCATGCCTCTAAAGCGCATAGTTTTCAATAATAATGCGAAAAAAAGATGTAATGTCACATCCGGAGCAAAAAGACTTTAAAAGATAAAAATTGTACCCTATAGGCTTGCGAAAAGGGAACATTTTAAAAAGAGATGTACTATAGGCTTGAGTTTAATATGCAAATGAATAGCTGTCGGATCGTTTTAAAAGGCGGTACGGAAGTTTGAAACTACTGGCAATTTTCGCATAGTGATAATGTATTCCATTCATAAGTATTGTAATATGTACGTTATCTTCGGTCATTGCAATGATAATGCATTACAGTCATCCATAGTCACACTTTTTTTTTTCCAGTTTTCTCGAAAACTATTCGTCGTCGAGGCTACAGCCAGCTTAATAATTTCTTTGGATAACTTTTATGTACTCAGAGGAAGGATTCTCGTTCTGCACAGTTTATGCGGCAATATCCTAACACCTCTTATGTTTCGCGTTAGAGCTTATTGAACGTAAACTTATTGCAAATATTTAATAGTAATTTGCTCTCTTACGAATTTAGCATTTTCCACTTTCAAACTGAAAATAAAATACATTTAAATATCTTATTTTCTTATAATATTTTCTCAATCTATTTTCATTTACAATATTTTGTGAATTAGAACATATTTCGTTGCTCTTTTCCGAAATTTAAATTGTCTGATGAATTTTTCTTGATAAATAAAAATAAGCTTTAATTAGTATGGTAAAATGCGTAATAACTTAAGTGTCTTGTTAGTGCTGGATAAACTTTTTGTAATGTTTCTGTAAATAAGTTGATGAAACATATAAGTACTCATTTAAGGTACAATTTATATTTAATGGTGAAATCTTAATATTCTAAAAAAATGTACTTTTTTTTACACAAACTGACAACTGAAATCATAGGTTAGAGGTCTGTTACATTAATATATTCAAAGGCTTAGTATATATATATATATATATATATATATATATATATATATATATATATATATATATATATATATATATACATCTGTACTACGTATATGCATCTCTAATATGTACATGGGCACACACGCACATACATACATACATACATGTTATTAAATCCATAATGTATATGTCGCTAAAAGAGAAATACTAAGGCTGTAAATGGATGCAAATTACTATACATAAAAACTCGTCACGTTAATAAAATTTATCATATATAAAATAAAAACTCTTCTTGCATACATGAGGATAGTTAAACTTTACAAACTACTATACAAAGGATAAAGGAAAATAGTTACATTATCGGCAGAAATATTTTACAGTATGATTGGTCATTTTTTTATTCTAATTAGTGTAATATGCATTGCAAGAACAATTTATTAGTACTTATTAGAACAACTTATTAATACTCATCCAATGCTCTAATTTTAAGATAAAGCACACAAAGAGTTTTTCAAACAATATATCCAAATGTTATTATTTCTTTATAACTTTCTATTTATGATTTCAAGTCGATGGTGTTCAACCAATATGAATAATGTTACAATGTCACTGTTCCCTTAAAAAGTCAACAGCGTCATTTAAAAGATGATTTTCTGTAGCCAGTTTCGTAACTACACTAATGAAGTGGGGGGGGGGGGGAGGCTGTGGAAAAACTGCATCCTGAGTCTCCAGCCCTAATCGTGATTGCATACATAAACAAAAACACAGGAATTTGGGACTCCTTGAGTTTCTGGGCCGTGGAATTGTCATCTGAGCCAACCTATATTTGTGCCACTATCTGTAGCCTAAGACATTAGCTGCATAACTAGAAATGTCTGCATATTCTGCTTAAGTAATTATGTATACAGATTTTGTATTAATTTATGCTTAATAAAGTACTAACAATGAATAGTTTTTAGAGATAGATACAGAATATACATACAATAAAAACGCACTTGCATTTTTATCAAAAAGGAAGAAAATCGCTATTAGATTTCATATATTTTTAAGCAAAAATGTCAAAAAATGGTTATTTTTTACTGGGGAATCTATATTGTTTATATAAATTTTTATTTTTATTATTTATAAATTATATGTTCATTTTAGGAAAAGTTTTACTGCGAGCGATCACATTAAGGAGAGTGCACACAAATATATATATTTACGCATTTTTTAAAATATATCTTTTAAAAGTTTGAATAAATTGCTTTCAGATATTCAAAGGTTCAGAATTTTTTAGAGCGTGAATTAGTTACTTGACGTGTGTGCATGAATAAAGTTTTGTGAATTTTATTTGAGCACTTTCATTTTTAGAATGTTCAAGGTTTAGTGAGTATTTAATAACAAGAAAACCGCAAAAATACATTATTTTTAAATTATTTTATGAACACATATTATTTTCCTTAAAAAGTGATGGTATTAACATTTTTCTACCTTAATTACGCGTTCAAAATTTAACCTAAACACAATCTTATGCCACTTCTCTACAATTGATATACGCAATTCTAGAGGCCAACAGTTAGTATATTTGTTATTTTTAACGATCTCTGCGTAGCCTTACATGTTAATGTTCAGAAAACTAAAAAGAGTAGAGCCGAAATCTTGCGGTTGTAAAGTCTGATTTTAAAACCATTTCAGATTTGTTATTATGATTTTAATTTCACTAGTGTATTTTTTACTGGGATGGCAAAATTGCAAATACTTTCTGCTCTTTGAAAATTTCACCTAATGAAACCAATGTCCACCTAATGTACCGATTTCCTTTCTACAGTGGTAATCAATGGAATGAATCTAAATGATACTGTACTGAAAGCTATATATTTCTCCAAGTATCGCAGTCTAGTTTATGACGTGACTCATAAATTCTCGAAAATAATCTTAAAAAACAAATTACGCATTTTTTGACTGTGACTATCGTTTGTGTATCATTTGGATACGGCACTTTTGAAGCAGTCTACAAGATTGTTGCTTCAAGCGAAATGGATAAATAAATGCAGTCGTAATTTTCTCGCTCTTCTGAACAAAAAGTTAATTATAGATTTGTTTTGTACTTTTTTCGCCCCATATCCCTGAAAATGGCGTTCGGCAATAGGTTTTTTTTTTTGTGTGTGTGTATATGCCTCGATGTGTATAAGTGATAAAAATAGATTTTAAAACTTAACTCTCTTGATCACATATTTAGCAGCAAAACTTGCATATTATTTATAATACATGTGACTGGGTTAAACACACACTCTCTCTCACACACATTAATACGTGAGCAGAATAAAGCAAAGGCCAATAAATTAATTTATAAATTAGTCATCTTAACTATATTTGTATTTATAAAAGATAAAACATGTTTAAACCAACAATAGTGACTGTTATTATTTTTATTGTTGAAAAATATTTAACATTCCTTTCTTAAAATCATGTTATCGATAATCAGGCTATGATTAGCTTATTTTATTTCAGTAGTATTACATTCACAATATAATGATGACTGCCTTTCTTGTGCGATTGGTGTGTGTCTATATACTAGTGGTACATAGGTGGGTATAAGTGGGCTCGGCTTCCTGCGCCCTTCGCCGACAAAACCACGGATTTTCAAAAAGACTTGCGCGTTTCACACTTGTTACTAAATCATCCATTGATGGAAACACACTGTAATCTACCAAATAGCAAATTTAAAATGATTGAATTTAGGAACATTTTAAGATAGTTAAATTGTTGATTGTTTAGTATCAGCAATGAATTGCTAACTTGTAGTTATTTCCATATTCATAATATAAAATTTTGTTTGCATTAAAAATTAATTTAAATCGAACTTATTCGCTGTAAATATCTTCATACAGAAAAAACATAAATTAATCAGTTTTATTGAAATTCAGTTAGCCTTATTCTCGCGAGATGTCGTTGAAAATGCAAAAGAAAATTGTGTTAAATTATTACATATTTTTATCTCGAGTACGACTGTCATACAGTAATACATAAAAAAATAATTTTATTTAAATTTGATTAATCTTTTTGTCGCTAGTGGGCATTATCTGCAAAGAGGGAAGTTGCGTTGAATCTGTACTAAATAATTTTAAGTATGGTTGCCATTTGAGAAAACATTAAAAAAAAATTATTTTAGTTATGCAGTTTCTTACCAGGGGCGCTAACGTAAAAAACGTCTTAGGAGAAAATTTTTAACAAAGCATAAATCTTACCGCAGCAGAAGCTTATTCTGACGATTTTTTAAACATAAAAATGAATTTTGTTTAAATTTAGTTACCCTATTTTCCGTCAGAGGACGCTATAAACGTAAAAGAAAACTGTGCTGAATCTGGGCTATCTATTTTTAACGTCAGTATAGCTGTCATGCAGTGAAACATAAAAATAAAAAATATCAATTTTACTAAAATTTGTGTGCATGTATGTGTGTTATATAATCGGGATACATTTTATTATTTTAAAAAATCCTATTAAAGTCTTGTGTTGAATCAGAAAGCCCCAATATTCAATCTTAAAACTCCTGTCCTACATTTTAAGACAATTCCAATTAGAAAATTGCACTCGCAGAACTACATATTGAGTGAAAGTTACATGAAAAATAGATCCGGCTGTATAAAATGAAGCATAAACTATTGTAAAAACGATCGTTTTGAGGTTCAATTGTTCTGATTGTTAAAACAGGAAAAATCGAAAAGTAAAAATCATGTCATCGAAAAATGTAAAAATCGAATTCGAGATTCAATAGCTCTCTTTGGGTTCCGTTTGCTTAAAGACCTCAATTTAGATCCCTCTCTGTGATCTATATGGAGAGCTACTTTAAAATCACTTTTCTAAAAGAATCTTAAAATATATGATAATAATTGTACTGCAGTCGTCTACCTCAAAAAATATTTATTTATAGTCGCAATAAAAAAAAAAGAAAGTACCGCATTAAAGAAATTTCAACCTGCAACATGCAGAGTTTTGGCATATCCCCAATGATACATATATACATTCACTACCAAAAGTCAAGTACTGCTCAGATTGACACGAAATGTGGCAGGAAAATAGAAAATATGTTTATGCATGGAACGAAACAAAGAATTACATGCAAATATGAAAACAATATTAACTTTTTATAAGTATAAGATGAAGTCATATTGGAGTGATTAACAAAAACATGTTTAAAGCCAAAACAAACAAACAATACCGACATTAATAGAGTATATGAGCACCCCTAACCTGCAGACAAAGCTTACAGCGTGTGAAAATGCTTTCCATGAAGTGACCAACCAACGTAGAATCAAGTAATCGCCATTCCTCCTGTAGAGCAGTTTGTAACTCTACGAGAGCAGCTGTGGGTGGGAAACGTGTACACTCAGCACGGCCAAGGGCATCCCAAATATTTTCAATGGGATTAAGGTCGGGCGAGTACGCCGGCCACTGCATACGTGCAATTCCCTCACTCTACAGGTAGTCTTCGACGAGGACAGTTATATGTGGACGCGCATTATAATACATTAAAACGAAAACAAGACAAACTGCTGCAGCGTACGATCTCACAGTGGGGTCTAGGACTTCATCCCGATACCGGCTTGCCGTCATAGAGCCCGTCTAAGGATGTGCATGTCGGTGCAATGTCTCAATGAAATTCCTGCCCATACCATGATGCTTCCAAAAATTTGCAAAAATGCGTCATGCTCGGCGACGTTCTGGATCCGATTGTGTGTGCCTACTTCTCTCCAAACCCTTACATGCTTGTCATCTGGTTGCAGCGCAAATCTCGACTCATCCGTGAACATAATATTGCCCCAATGAGACACAGTCCAATTTATATATTGCCGACACCACTTAATCGTGCCCCTCTGGATTGGACGAAAAGAAGAACACAAACTCGGGGTACCCGGGCGTAGAGTCCATTCATGTGTAGCCTTCGGCGCACAGTAGTGGCATATATCGTCTTAAAATGGACGTTACAACCATAGATGTCACACATGTGAAGGTCACTATTTGATTCCGCTTGGCTACAACAGCAATGTATGGATCAACCACGGGTTCGTAATCCTTGGACGACCAGCCACAGGTCTTCGGACAACTGTTTGGATGGTTATGAATTGTTTCCAAAATCTTAAAATTACGGAATGATGAACGCTGAAGAAAAGAGCAACATCTGTGATTGATTTTCCAGCTTCATTGCACCCTCAGAACCTTCCATTTGTCTTCTGGAAGCCATAGAAACACGTCTGTCTTGAAAACAAAACGTGCGAAAGTGCTAATTACTTTTTATCAGCACTTGCATGCAATTTCTGTAACCCTTCACAATGCTGGCTTCTTATATTACTGTCTTTTCTGCATATTTCTCGACACGAAACTGTGATTGGCTGTTAAATGACATATTTTCATAGTATCTAACTCCACAGCGAAATGCAGCGTGTCAAATTGAGATTGGCTCCCAAAAATTAACATTTTCCTCTGCGTGCTTAATTTTTGGCAGTGAGCGTATATATATATATATATATATATATATATATATATATATATATATATATATATATATATACGCATATATGGGCTGTTTAATAGCCTCTGTTTGTTAAATAGGAGAAGACCCTTTAAATACCTTCGAGGAGGACTTAAAGGAATCGACTGGGAGCAGAGACTAAATGTCCAATCCGCACCTTCCACCGCTGCAGCCTGTTAGTACCCTTGCTTAGTGCATGAGGAACGAACGCGGATGATTTTTCTCCAATCCGCTTGGCCAGCGTGGAGGCATTTGGCCACATCCCTCTTATTTTACCATGAATTGACAAAATAAATCACGGCCCTCAATTCCCGGCAGTCTGCATGTGCCTGGTTACGGCAGCGATCAGAAAGACATGAAGACAGAGGGTGCTAAGAATCACCGATCTCGGCTTGGCTGCCATAAGTTGATGACCTTGGCTACTTATAATGTACGATCCCTATCTTCGTAACATCGTTTACAGGAACTTGAAGAAGAAATAGAAAGAATCAGCTGGGACATCCTAGGATTATGCTAAGTAAGAAGAAAATGTGAAGAGAAGATGGATCTTGCTAGTGGACATGTATTGTACTACAGTATGACGTGGTTCGTTGGCGTACAATTTCAGATTGGCTGAGCTGCAACAAAAGTTATTTGTTAATATCCAAGTAAAGAGATTACACAGAGAGACTGGATACGAACACAGGATTCCTTGAGAAAAAAAATATTCTTTATTACGAAGTGCAGTTGACCTAGGGTCCTAGTACAAGCATCAATAAGCATGAAATGCCGGAGAGAGTTGGATAGAGGCACGAACTATTACATCTTTTGATCACTGACAAACAGCGAGAGAATGATATTTAATTAAACAATTTCTTTGGTGGATACAGAGCAGTGCTGGCAGAGTTACAGAAAGCCAAGTAGCCAGATTAACGTACTTTCGGCGAGGGAATTGTGATAGAAGCGCAGATATTATTTTCCGTTAAACGTTAAGTCAATGGGAGATTTATGACGGTCAAATATGAATTTTTAGATACCAAAAGAGAGGAATGAATATAGTAGTACCGCATGGAGTCTGGTTCACATAGGGTTGTATTAAGGAGTGTTACTAAAAATTGAAAAAATACATGTACGTTACAATGATAATACAATTTAATAAGATAGAGGAACAGAAATGTAAAAGAGAAAGGGTAGCAGAAGGCGTCTGGTAAATTTGACTGACTGTGGGATAGCGATAAATCAACTGTTGCTAGGCAAACTAAACAATTTATTTTCTTCTTTTTTTATAAGAGAAACGTAGAGAGAAATAAATACAAAAGAATTGAAAAGGAGTTTTAATAAAAAGAAAAAAGACAGGGACTATATACATTTACAGTGACGAAAACAAAATACATTTAGGGTGGTAACTTTGAAATAAAGGTTATTTTAGGGGGGGGGGGTGGTAAGGTGCAAATTAATTAGAAATGGTATATGTGAAGTTAATTCCTCTTCACATATATCTACCTAACAATCAAGTACATACATTTAGGGTGGCAATTTAAAAAAAAAAGGTTATTATAGGGGGGGTCGATCTGGAGAAACATAAAGAAGAATTTAATTTGGAACTTAAAACTCGTTTCCAAGTACTTCAATCAATTTTAGAAGAAGAGCAAGATGTTACAGTAGTGAACAAGAAAATAACAAATACTTACAAGAAATTGCAAGGACGATAGCCGGTGAATCACAAGTAAAGCAAACAAATAAATTAACAGAAGAATTAAGAAGATTGATGAAGAAACGCAGAGAATTTAAAATGAAGAAAAACTATCGTAAATCAAGAGTTGAATATGCAGAATTACGTAAAACGATAAGAAAATATGTTACAGAACATATCAGCAAATTTAATTGTGATCTTGTCAAGAAAGTTCTAGAAGATAACAAAAGTTTAAAATCAGCTAAGCGTGTGTTGGAAGAAAAAGTATTTTTGCACTGAAGAGGGTTGATGGAACAATCACCAAAACCAATAATGAAATTGTACACATTTTCGAAAACTTCTATAACGATCTATATAAATGTGAAGATCAAAGGGAAATCATCCTACGTGATCCACGACTAAACATAGCAGAAACTGAAGAGATAATCCCAGTGATGACAGATGAAGTTGTACAAGCCATTAGATGCATGAAAAAAGGTAAATGCCCTGGAGAAGATGGAATTACAATTGACCTTATCAAAGAAGCAGGAGAAAAATTTGCAAAAATGCTAGCCTTACTGTTTTCCAAATGACTCGAGAAATCAGATGTACCAGAATATTGAAATAATGCTGTGATGGTGCTACTTTACAAGAAAGGGGAGAAGGAGAACATTAAAAACTACCGTCCAATCAGCTTACTGTCAGTGATTTATAAAATTTTCACCAAACTTTTAATGACAAGACTTGAATCAGCTGTGGGCTCAGCTCAACCTAGAGAACAAGCAGGATTCCGAAGTGGATTTAGCAGAATGGATCATATTCAAACAGTAAGGGAACTCATAGAAAAACATACAGAATATAATTTACCTCTCTGCCTTGCCTTTAATGATTATGAAAAAGCATTTGATTCGGTCTACACATCTGCAGTAGTTGATTATGTGCAGGACATTGGTATAGACAAACCTTACATCAATACCATAAAAAAGAGTTACAAGAAAGCCATCCGTTTGGACAAAGGAAAAGCGAAGATCAAGCTTGGAAGAGAAGTAAGACAAGGAGTCACCATTTCGCCTAAGCTTTTTACTGCTGTCTTAGAAAATATTTTCATGAAGCTGGATTGGGGAAACAAAGGTATTAGAACAAATGGGGAATATTTAAGCCATCTCCGGTATGCTGATGACATTTTAATTTTCAGTAGTAGACTTGAAGAATTGGAAAATATGCTAAAAAATTTGGCAGAAGCTAGCATTAATGTGGGATTTAAAATAAATTTGGAAAAGACTAAGGTGATGTTCAATTCATTTGCATCAAAAAAGAAAATTATCTACAACAACACCGAGATTAAAGAAGTGCAAAGTTATGTGTCCGTGGAAAGGGAATATCATCAGACAACAGTATCATGAATGAAAGCAATAGAAGAATAAGAAATGGATTGAGGTCTTTTTGGAAGAACAATATTATTCTGAAGAGTAGCATGCCTCTTTCTTTGAAAAGAATGTTTAACCAATGTGTTTTGCCTGCACTAACTTATGGAGCAGAAACATGGACGCTAACAAAACGGATGGTACAAAGATTACAAACAACACAGCGAAGTATGGAAAGATGTATGCTAGGCATAACTAGAAGAGACATAAAGAGAATAACCTGGATAAGAAGTCAGACGAACGTATTTGACATCATAGAGATAATTAAACTTCTAAAATGGAAATGGGCTGGACACTTTGCAAGAAGACAAGACAATAGATGGAGCACAAACAGCCTACAGTTGTATCCCAGAGCTGTAAAACGACCAAGAAGACGACTTCAAGTAAGATGGAGTGACGAAATCAGAAAACTGGCCGGTATTAATTGGATGACTAAAGCACTAGACAGGAAACAATGAAAAAATCTGGAGGAGACCCACATTCAGCAGTTGATTGAAAACGGTTGATGATGATTATTATGATGATATACATATATATCATGAAAACTATTATTTGCATCTATTCTTTCAGTAAACTATAATTTTACAACTTTTAGATTGTGGTGTAATTCATGAGACATTTTCAAATTATCGGGACTTTTTTTATTGAGCATCCAGTGTCCTTGCATTACAGTACCACTATTTCCAAAGAGTAATCTTTGCCTAATTTAATCGCAGAAAATTATTACAAAAGATCACGTATGAGCTATTTCATTAAAAAATTGTAACATCTTAATTTAAAATATTACGCTGCTAAATTAATGCTTGACAAATTTTAACATGCTTATTATTATTAGATTTTTATTTTGCCGATACTGTTCTTTACATCTACTTCAAAATATTTAAATTTCTTTTACTTCGACTGCTTCACTTCAGTTACTTAGCAATTCACCAAAACAGTTAAGGTTGTCAAAGTTATTAAAATTTTTCAATATTTTGTTGACACTCTTCAGTTTTTTAATTCGAAACATTACTGATGGATGATTACAAATTTTAATAAATTACTTTCAAACTTGAATGAATTTACTTCTGAGAACGTTATAGAAAAATTCAGAAGTTTATTAAAATAAAAGTCAAGTTCCAGACGAAGTTAATTCATTTTATAAAAAAAAAAAAAGACTGCTTCTACGAAGAGTAACATTTTATGTGCTCCTTTTGTGATATAAATCTGTCACGAGTGAATAGACAAGAGTTCTAATATTTCAAAACGCGAGGTATTTGCATAAATTGATATAATTTTTTTTTTTTAAATATTGAAAATATATGAGTTGAAATATTCTAAAAACATTCCTTTTTATCACGAAAATTTCACGCTGTTTTATTCTTTTCTTAGAAAGATGTGGAATCGAATAAATTTTCCAATTTAATTTTCTATTTTCGATATTTCAAGGAACATTGTTAATAAAGTTTTTGTTGACTCTAACTTCTTGTTTATGTCATTAGATTTCCCCAATTTTTAAGGTGCTTTCGTAATTATATAAATACGTCGTCGTCTGGTCCGTCCGTCTGTCATTGGCGCAGCTTGTAACCAATGGGACCTTGCGCCATAAAACTCTATACAACCAATCAACCAACCGTCCGTCTGTCCGCACATAACAGCGAAAAAACTACCCAACCGAATGGTTTGAAATTTAATATATATAATCGGTGCAGAAGTTTGTCGAGTCATTTCAAATTTTATTAAATTTGAATTAAAACTTAAAAAGATATTAATAAAAGTTTTCTTCCTTCTATTAAATCCTATCATATGTAATTAATTCAATGGTATCCCATGATAGGTAAAGATTCTAGGTTGTCATGGTGATTACGTCATGTTTACGCTGGAGTCATATTATTTCCGTATTAATGATTTTAAAAACAGAATTCGTATACTAAAATTGTTTAGTTATAGTAATCATACCGACAGTTGTTTGGATATTTCCGGAGAAATAGATATTAAATGGAAAATGAGTCTAAATATGGATTTAAAGTTATGAAGTATTTAAAGCTAGACTTAAGTTTCCCATTGGAATTTTCATTAAATGTCAACAAAAGACAAAATATTGCCAACTTAAAATGTACTTATTTTATTACGGAAATTAATCATATCATAATAACAGACGATATAATTAATTTTACTGAAACTAGTTATAGTACGAACTCATTTGTCTTGTTTGACGTACAATTTCCAACTTGTCTTATGTATGGTTTTTGTGCACAATTTATTTATAAGCGAAACGTCTATTGTCATTTCACAGTTATGAATATTTTTGCTGATATATTTCAGTATGTCGAAAAAGTACAGTTTAAAAGTGCACTTCTGATTAACCCTTTTTGCTCTGATGGTACTTATAAGTACCATTAAAGAAAATTTAATATAAAATTTCTTTAATCTGTCTATTAATAAAAGAATATTTTAATTTCTATATAAAAAAGATCGATCCCATTTAGAAAGCACAGCGACTTAACAGTGTTAAAGTTTAACATTGAAACAGTCGTATCTAAACATTTTTTAAGTGGTCATTTTCTCAATCATTTATATAAGGGAAGCTTTACTATTATTAAAAAAAGTTATATGAAGATTTGCAACTACAAAAACCTTTCCATTTACAGATAGGGTCACAAAACATTTATTTACATTGTTTTTTTAATAAAAATTGCGAGATTTCCATAACAGCATTTTTGTGTTAATTAATCTAATTATTCTTGCAAATATTTTACAAAAATAGCTATAAATACAAATTTATTAAATCAGTTTTAAGGGAAAAACTTATCTATTTTTCATATTATATAAATTTTCTAATATATCTTCAAACGTTAAGGAAGATAATTACTGAGGGGGAGTAATTTCTTGATTCATAATTTGAGACATAAAGGGTTAAAGATGACTGTACCAAAGTATACGATGTATTGCAAGCTAAGAACATTTTCATATTCATTGAATGTTAGGCGAAGCGGCTAACGTATAAAATCATATGTTATCAGATACAAGAAAAAACAATGTATTTTAGTTAAGATTAGTAATAAGAGAATTTAGTTGTCCAGGTCTGTCTAGGTATTGGTATACAAAAATTAATACCTAGTACGATGTTTTTTTTTATCCTATGTTATGTCGTACAAGAATGACAAAATAGCGTTTAAATTCTATAGTAATACAGGGTGTCACAAATTATTGTTGTGGTTTCCTTACCCCATAAATTTTGATTTAAGAACATGACGAAAAATATTATTACATATTCGTAAAGTACAAATCAAAATAGTTTTTTAATAACAGAATCAAATAATAATTAATATTAAACTTTTTTTTATCAAATTTATCAAAAAGTTATTAATGAATTATGTAATATAATTCTATCTAAACTTTGTGCTCATAATTCATTAACAAATTTTTGATAACGTTGATAAAATTTTAATATTAGTTATTATTTAATTATAATCGTTTTTTGATTAATAACGTTTTGAGTTGCGACTTTACGCATATGTAACTTATTAAAAAAATTGATTTGTTCTTTGCGAATATGTAATAATATTTTTCGTCATGTTGTTAAATCAAAAGTTATGAGGCTTAGGAAATCCAGACAATAATTTATGGATACCCTATATTACCTTTGTCTGCATTTTTGCAACCATGGCTGAACCTTCTACTGACAAATTTTATTATAATTTTTGTTCAGGTGTTACTATGTTATGGGAAGCAAGAGAAATTTGTTAAAATAAATTAAAAAAATTGTCTTCTAATGGGTTTATCAAGATCTAGTATCGTTACGGCTAATCCTTGGGAAAATCTATTTTTATAATGTGATTTCATATCATTTAACACCGATTTCACCGAAGAAAAGGACATCACAACTTATGCTGTTTTTTTTTTTTTTTTTTTTTTTTTTTTTTAACAATAGCGTGATGGGCGAAACTTACAGAGTTCTGAAACTGAACTCAATCGTTACATTTCGATTTCGATATCAAATAATTTAGGTTTCCAAGTTCACAAAATTTTTGACGTTGGTTTCCATACCAAAAATCTGAATAACACAGCAAAAATCTCTTTTCATCTGACCTAAGCAACCATGCTTTTCGATATCGAAGCTAAGAACTCAGTCAATTCCTATTTATTCCTTTATACGAAGATTTATTGCAATTTATCTCAATTTTTTACTTAACTTTTTAGTTAATATGTCTTCATTTTTTGTAAAGATGAAACCCCTGGTATTAGTCTCTGTCAATTAGTTTCTTTCTGGCTTACAAAGTTTTTATTTTGCATATTTTAAAGCTGGTAGAAAACAAAAATCCGGGATATATTTTATTAAAATTATTATAATAATTATTTTGAAGTTAGAAAATGTTTTCTATTCAATATTAATAAAATATATCAACTGAAAGTTCGTTTATAAAAAGTAATTATTAATAATAAAATAATAATCCTTGCATTAACTAAGACTAAAAACCTTTGCTTAATGCACTTTAATGTGTATTATTTTTCGATTCCGTGCACCTTTAAAATTATAAAATCCATAACAACTCACTTCAGCTGCGACATGCTTTTATTTATTTATAATATGGTATTAGCATACAGAAAATTAATAAATCAACTTTCACAATATTTTAAAGAATGCAAGTTTAAGGGGTTTTGTAATTTAACGATAAATATCATTAATAAAAAGGCACAGTTTGTGTGATTCCTATGACTGGCAGGGGAAAAACTCAGTTGTGAAGCTTCCGTGTGACTAAATTTTTAAATATGTAAATAAAGCTGCCAATAATTACGCAGTAATTTACAAATCATGTTATCATTGGTTATTAGCTATAGGCATAAGTGCTAACAACATAGTCAAATGATCTCAAATCTCCCACTTTGTCAGTAATGAATAATCAACCAATTTCGACAATCAACACATTGTTTGAGTTTTCATAAAGAGGCTTCAACGTTCTCAGTAGGCATGGAATAATTGAATAAACTGAAATAATACGTCAGCTAAAATGCGGATTTGACCTTTTCACTCAGAATTATTTTCATAAATAACATTTAAAATTAATTTAAAATATTATTTAAAGTTATTTAAAGTTTGTTCCTACAGAATGGCAAAGAAGCATCTTATTTAGTTGCCATTAATCTTTTAACACGGTACATACACTCTCAATTACTTTCAAAGTCAAAGTATTAACACAAGATTAATTTTCTGTCACTTTTCCCACTATTTTTGAAATCCTGAGAACATTTCTTGAGTTCACTTGACTTAACCTCTATGAGAATTCTCTGCATCTTTCACAAGCTGAGCGTCCTCCGTTATTTCTTCAAAAGGAGGCGGAAAATTTACAAAGACTTTGATTTATTGAAAAATGTAAGAAGTGAGGAAATGTATTTTTTTGCTCCTAGAAAAGTGCAGGAGGTCATTTCTCTACACTCCCTCTTTTCCGTTGGTCGAAAAATGGCTCGAATTTCTTTGCACTGTAGCTGAACATTTTTCCTGCTGGCGATTTATGTTCCAGAAATGTGGTAAAAATGCGCAATAGTGCAAAAAGATGTTTTTATGTGTACAAATAGAGTTTATTTATTTTTCGAAGATGCAAATTACTTAGAGGCATTAGTGAATTTAAGCTTTTAATCTAATGAACACTTTATTTGACAAAAAAGCGACTTGAAAATTATTTAGTGTAGCGGAAAAAGTAATTGCGAGAGAAAATGGTTGAAAAGATGCACATTCGTTAACACTAGAGAGCTTAAATTGGTATTTGAATCAATAAATTAATATATTTTTAACACTAAGACGGACGTCCTGTTTTCTAATACAGTCAAACTCCACTGTAGCAAACCAGGGTCATAATGAACCTCTGGTAACTGAGACATTTTTGAGACATTTACTGAGACATTTTTTTTTTCGTTTCCTGCACATATCTTATTCATTGAATATAACGAAACCCTAGTTGTAGCGTTCGATACAGCGGAGTTCGAAATCTTTTACTATGTTTGCTTTAGTTTTTTTTTTTTTTTTTTTTTTTTTTTTTTTTTTTTTTTTTAACAACACAGACGTTTTAATCTTTGATTTATTTCTCTCATCTTCTGTATAGTTCGAAATACTGACACTTGAAATCTAAAGAAAAATATTTGACACAAGGAACTTCAACCAAATTATGAGCAATGACAATCATATATAAACGATTTTTGACTTGCAAATTACGAATTGTTGCAAAGTAAAGAAAAATAATAATATAAAAATAAACTGCGTAAGGCTAAAAGTATTTTTCACGAGGTAAAGGAATCTTAAGGAAGGTTATAAGTAAAAGGCATTTCTTGTGGATTTTTCGAAAAAACGAAAGCTTTATCTTAAGAATTGTACATTAAAAAGTACAGATAAACGAGTTAGTTCTTTAAAATGACTTTTAAATTTTCGTATTACTATCTATTAGAGTTTCAATTAAAAGAAAACTAACTTTATATCTAAGCCAACCCTTGCCGTAATAAAGAGCTCTTAGCATTACTTAATGCTTTGATTCAAGAAGAAAATAGCATTAGAAGATTTCAGTCTCTATAACTAGTTATATATATGTTTATACATTTTTAATAAATATTTTGCACCTATAATTATTGTATCTTTCATGTCTTCATCCCTACTTCTTATGTCACAAAACGTATTAATGTTCGTTTTGAATGTTGTTATATATTTTACAAGGGTTGCATACAAAAAATAGTGAAAATATTAAAGATTGATGGTATGACCATGCACAAATTCGCTCTGAAAGTCCCAAAGACGATACAACTTAAAAACTAATATGACAACACATTACGAAGTATCCCCGGTTTACAGTTTGAATCAAATTCTTTTACCTTTAAAAGAATACTCCACTAACAAAGTGTTCTGAAACAGGCCGAATTCTAAATCGATAAAAATGTTCTCTACAGATACCATCCGCAAAAGATTTAATAGTCTCACATTTTTAACCCTTCTTTTAATACAAATGGATCTGTGTGGTGTTTAAATAAAATGTTCTGCGGACAGGAAAAGGATTTTTTTTTATTAAAGTTACATTCGTGTAACACAAATTAATTTTAAGAGATGTTCCTTTTACTGAAATAAAATGGAAAAATTCCTTTTACTGCTGTTCCATTTAACTCAAAAGTAAATCCAAAGAAATGGCTATAGAGAAAGAAGAGTTAGTTTGAATCTAAAATATACCAAAGCGGAAAATACATATTTAAAATGTAAAATATTCTCCATTACTTATTTCTCAGAACCAACTCTTAAAATGGTAATATAATTATTTTTAGCAAGATAATTAAATTGTAATTTTATTAACGCATAAAGGCATTACTTAATCATATAACATATTATAAAGTCAAATTGAACACATGTTAAGGGGGAGGGGATTCAGAAAATTTACTGAAAGAATTGTACATTTTTATACCTAAAGTGTTTAGAATATTCCCTGAAACCTCTTCTTTAGTCTACCCAATATTTGACAATTAGTTTATCAGATCGGTGTCACGGTAACAAAAGCACCGATCAATAATTTTTAACGCATTTTTCTTGAAACACGTTTTTTTAATCGGTGTACGTTCTCATGCTTAAACCGTTCAAGCTATTGAAGTTTTGTTTTTTGCAAATTAAAGTAATGCTACCCATGAACTTCATAGGGTGATATCGCACCGAAGCAAATTTCAAATGGCGGCGTTTTTTGAAAACATGCTTTTATTAATTTACATTTTTCATTGACAAAATGAAATTTTTGATAAAAATAAATATCACAGTCCGAAACTTTATTAAATTTCATATAGGAATCACCTGTTATATATTTTATTATCACGATATTGCTAACAAAATTATACGCAGTTTAAGTTACTGAACCCCAAATTGCACTAGTGTGGAGTTCGCGAGTGCTGAACAGAAACGTGGAACTCTAATTAGAGTTTTAGCCCCCAAAAAATTAAAATTTTTAATAATTTCGATTTTGAAACAGTTTGGAAAATGAAAATTTAGTACCAAAAATTGAAATACAGCCACCATTTTGTGATATTTTGATATATCTAATCAATTTGAGATTTGGCATTCAATTAATCTATTTTTGGAATCTGTGTGAATGCTTTTGATTCAGATCAATATTAAGAAGCCAATCACTTATAACGATTTACCGTGCATGCCGTGCATAGTGAACTTCGAAAGAGTTTAGAACGATTAATATCAACAGTTTCATATGACAATATTCACCCACTTAGACAAAATTACAATGAATTCAATGCCAAAACCCATTTTTTTCTTTTATGTGCACTATTTAAACAGAAATAAAATCTAAAAAATGCCCTAAAAACAAAACCATATTGGGAGAACCTCTCCTTAAATCTAATGTTATTAATAAGGTAAAATAAAACACGTTAATTTAGCCATAAAATATTTTATGCGCGTATTAAATGAATCAAAGCATTGACCCATCAAAAATATGATTATATTGAAATAAAGAGAATTCTCCCAAGGGGAGTTGAGTAAGTTTTACACTGATATTTTTTTCGCATTTTGGTGGTTTGAAGGCTTACATACGTATAAAAAATCCCGTATGAATTTTGGGTTGATATGAATAAACACGTTTTAGCTGATTGATTTTATGAGTATTTTAACAGTTTAATAGGTACGCCGTACCTTCTATTACTGAAATCATCTACTGGGTTTCGTTATAATGTGTCACATGACTTTACATTGGTGTTCACTTATTAAACCTGTTGTTAATTAATGATATCCTCTAAAGTACTTAAGTTATTCAGGGTGTCCATTCTTATCATTGTTCAATAACTAATTATTAAGCCATAAACGATAAAACCATTAATTTTAGAAGTAGACTTCCACTTTCAAAAATGTTTCAAATGTTGTTCTTCATCATATTAAAAGCCATTTACGTCAAAACGTATTCCACAGTTAAACTTTTTTAGGGTGTCTGGTTGCAATAATTTATTTTCAGAGAAACTTACTCAATGCTCTAATAAGTAAAACAATAAAAGTCAATTTTTTTACGCACTTATAGAGTTATGATGTAGGAGCATAGAGAGAGTTTTTTTAAATATAAAATCCATCGATATTCGTAATTTTTACAGAAACAATTCTTTTGACGTAAATTGCTTTAAATACGATGAACAACATCTAAAACATTTTTGCAATTGGAACTAGATCTAAAAAGCTAATGGTTTAGGAATGAAAATTTCTAGAACGATAAGAGCGAACACTGTATAGTGTAAAAAATTTTAGAGATGTCCTTAAATAACAACAGGTTTGCATTAAATAATTACATGCATATCAATGTAAAGTCATATGACACATTATAAGAAAAGCTAGAAGGTGATTTGGGAGAAAAATGCACGGCGTACTTATAAAAGCCCTAAAATACTCAAAAACTTAATCAGCTATAACTGTTTTTGTTTATGTATGTATATCAACGCAAACATCGTACGGGGTTTTTTACACTTAGGTAGCGCCTTCAAACCTTCTAGGTATGACAAAAATCGGAGTGTACCGCTTACCTATATCTTCTTGTCAAAACATCATGCATATTTTTGTAAATATAACATTTAAATTTTTGAAATGCTGCAACTTTTGTAATATGTTCTTTCGTGTCCATCCCAAACGTAAGAATCCAGATGCGGTATTGTTTACAATAAAGGAACCTGCAGAAACAAGTTACATTATTATTATTATTTCTTCTATTAATATTTCAACGGGTAACGGGTGAGCTTAACCCTCGGACTAAAAAAAAAGAAAAAAAAACAGCGTACAAAAATTACCGCTTGGGTCCATTGGACTCATATATAAAATATATTGGATTCTAAAATATACTAAATATCCTTTGATTTAAAATGATAATATTTATTATTAATATACATTATAACTGTATAAAAGTGGACAAATAAGAGTTACAATATTTAAAAATACAATATACTTAATTTCGTTATACATGAATTATTTTACACACGGATTAAAAATAAAAACGGAATGTTCTTCGCAAACAGTTTTTATGCATTTTCCACACAACGATCGTGTTTTTCGATCTTTTTTAGAGGGACAAACATGCCATCTTGATTTCTTTCTTGGCTTTTATAGAGGTATGAAACATTATAGAGGTATGTCCTTCATAGTATATCAAGGACATTTGAAACTAGCGTTGGCTCTGCAACACTTTCTTCATATCTGACTAATTCTTCTGAAAGTTGAATAATGAAATTTCGTCTTTTCTCCAATTTCTGATCACATTCACCGTTCAATGACAACCATATTATGTATGCATTCATAGCACTAACATCTACACATTATAAAATACAATCAAAGGCCACCTGCGTGTGCCACCTAGCGTTTCACGCTATAAGTTCTCACCATTTTGTCTACACCGTTTTTTGTTTTATTATAGTTTAGAATAATTTGTGCTTTTTTTCTTTCCTTTTTTTTTTTTTTTTTTTTTTTTTTTACAATCTGGTATCAACATCATCAGTATTATGCATAGCACTATGCAGAGTAACAACTTTTCCTTTTTTGGGACAGTAAGAGACGATGGTTGGTTTTTCTTGAAATCCTAATAATGTAGAATACACAGTACGATTTTCTGGATTTGTGAACAAAACAGATAATTCCGATTTATTTTTTCGAATTGTTCCAATAAGAGATAATTTTTTGAAGCAAGGTGCATTGCTAGTTCATATGATGTAAAAAAGTTATCGCAAGGGATATTACGACCAGAATTTTTAATTTCCTTTGTCACTTTTGTAACTACATTTTCACCTTGATGGGATTCTCTTTTGTACTGTTTGCCTGTGTATACTTTTAATTTCCATGCATATGATGTTATACAGTCAAAAATTACCCAACATTTCAAACCATGCTTTCCAAGTTTAGATGGCATATATTGCTGGAATGAACATTTTCAGAGAAAAGCAACCAATTGTATATCGACAGTCATTGACCAATTACGAATATAAGAGTTCTTCTTCATGCTCCAAAGTTCGCATACTTCATTTTTTGATTCATAAACTCCGATAAGCAATAAAAGTGCAATGATTTTTTTTAGTTCTATAATATCCACCAGTTGCTACTCATTACCAAACACTCAGCATTTGTCCGTTTTATTATAATCACTAAACGTCTTTTTTGAAAATAGAGAATGGAAAGATGAAACTGATTCTACTTCACGATTTGCAAATCTTGTATAGGTCCTGATTTTTCACGTAAATTGTAGTACATCTTCCTTGTGGACTGGAAATTTTATCCTTATAATATGTGAGGCTGTTATTTCTTGAAACAAAGGAATTATGTGAGGTACTTGTGCGTGCTAAGTTTTCTTCAGTTCAATCATTATCGGATTCTGAGAAACAATCTGAACACTCATTGCATATTTCAACATTATCTATTTCACCTTCATCAGACAAAATATTTTCATCATCATCTGTTTCGTATTCTATATCGTCCGGATTTTGCATAATTTTTTGAATTTCTTCGTGAAGTCAAATTTTTCATTTTCTTCTTCAATTCAATCTTATGTAACAAACAATAGAAGCAAAGTAAAAAGTAAAATTATAAAAATGTGTACTATAAAAATCACGTAGAAACTGAACTTATCACCAAAGTTTTCAAATATCAAGTCTTCATTACAAGGTTAAAACTAAAAACTAAAAAACAATTATAGTCTAATGCAGTCTGCAGACTAATTGTGGTTGCTGATAAACGACCAGTATAAGAGATGCTACCCCTTTATATACCTTATACAAAATTATCTTGATCAATCCAGAATGTTCTGAAAACACCGCCATAATGTCGTCAAAATTGGTGACACTTGGCGACAAAATAACCGCCAAGTTAGCGATAACTAGACAATAACTAGACAATTCTGATAACCCTGCCCAGTCATAAATTATGGCAACAATATAAAATTTTGAAAGTTTATTATGGCTTGTCCAATGAGCGGGTCCATTGAGCCCGCTTAGTAGGATATGAAAAAAATTAAAAATTAGAAAAAAATTCAAACGAAATTTTAAACGCAACTGCATATATAAAAAGAGTAACATTCCAGAAAAAGTCAAATATTTACAGAATTTTCAGTCTTTTGATTTCATGAGAAAAATCATTTTGAATGTACCTGTTGGGTCAATTGAACCCGTCTGGTAGGCGGAGGGTTAAATTTTTTGCACGAACGGGAGGGTGACGTATTTTTTCGGACAGTACTTACACTATTATGAGTGTAAGATTTTTCATAACAATTATAAGAAACATATTAGAAGAGAAAGTATATATATCATCAGTAAAAAATGAATTTTAATTTCTGTGTTAGTTTAGCGAATAAAATTTCGAAAAAAATCATGTTTGTCGCAAAATTTGCTACAGAGCGCCCGTTGGAATGTTAATAATGGATTATTCTTAAATTAATTATTTTGCTATATTATGGCACTTTAAATGGTCTATCAGCTAGGAGAATTTTATAAGAGAACAATGTCGTTACATATTCTAATCAACATTTTGATCGATATACATAATTTGGCAGTTCTCCAATAGAATATTTCACCAAATAAAGAATATTATTGCTCTAGAATCATACTCTAACATATGAAGTTGGAATTAACTTCAACCAACCATATTGGTTAGTTGGTTCCGAAATTAAAAGTGTCCTCAGTAATAAACTGCAAAATAAATAAATAAATAAATAAATAAATGAATAAATAATAAAAATATATACAAAATTATAAGGTTGGACATTACCTCAGATATCCGATTAAAAAAGAATCATTTAACAATGTTTAACTGCAAACGTGAAATTTGCAAAGAACGTTTCCATGGCTAAACACTAGCTTGGTAATGTCCTTGCGTGACTAGAGTAGGTTCTTAACGGGACATATTTATTCCTATTTGTATTTCCATGTTACCCTCGTTATTTAGATTTTGTAGAGGTACATTGTTTTATATTTATTTAAAGTCAGAATGTAGTATGAAATTACTTAGTTACTACTGTGTTACTAGTTTATTGATATTGAAATAAAATAAATTATAAAGACTATCTATGGTAACAATGGCTTATACTTTACTTACCCATCATACGTAGTATAGGGTAAGTCTAGTAATCGTTTTGAAAATCGAAAAAAAATTGAGGGATTTACACGTTTCAGACACTGGAGATTCCGAAAAACATATTTTTAGAAAAAAAAAATTGACGTCCGCCTGTCTGTGTGTGTGTCTGTGTGTCTGTAACGCTCTATCTCCCGAACAAATTGAGATAGCGATTTTAAATTTGGTATGTACTTAGTATGTAATAATGAGAAGAAGCTTATTGAATTTCAGTAACCTCGATTATCCGGAACTATTTTTTTTTGGACTCTTGAAATATTCGTTCTGATAAAAAATTTAGATATAAAATATACAAGATAAAAAGATATTAAATATAAAAATTTTCGAAATTGTTTATTTTAAGGAGTGAATATAAAAGACAATAAAAAACATAAATTTTGCATAAAGAATGGAGTCGATCGGACAATTAGTTTCCGAGATATTTGTAATTATATTTACCACACTCTTCGATATTTCATGACCCCGTATTTCATTCAAATTTCAATTCAAAGATATATTTTAATTGGAAATGAGACGCTTAATCCGACGCAGTAAACCGTTAGTTAATATGATTATCAATTTTGGAGTTATAAGGATGTTTCTTTTACTCAATTCAGTAATAGAGCATTTAAAGTTTAATGCGTCATCAAGCCACGATTTTATTCGAATTGCAATGCATTTTATAAATAGTTTGCACATGTTTTATTTTCGTATTTAATATTATACATATCTATGATGGGTAAGTATTACGGTGGCCCCCAACGACTAGTTTTCAATTTTTGAGAGTAAAAGTTTGCAAAAAATACACAACTCTCTTGCAGTCTTTCCTAACTTTTGAATCACAATAAGTATACGTTGATGTTATTGCACTGACCTTTCGGACCTATTCTGAACATTGGCCATCATGTTTACATGTTTTCATGCACATGAGGAAACAGAAACCAACTTTCGAGCTAAATTTGGTTTCAGGCAAGATTATGAAGCAGGCAAAATTATCAGAATTTGTTTATACGTAAACAAAAAGTCCACCAATTTTAGTGATTAGGATGCTGACTACTAGTCCAGACGTGCAGTGTTCGTTGCATTCGCTCTTTATTGGTCATATTTAAAGATAAGAAAAACATTTAATACAATGGTTTGAGATTTAGCTTTAAAAAACATTCAGTTTACTTTACTTTGAGAGCATAAGATAAGATGATCAAAAATGACAAATGCTTAATTAAAAAAATAAATAAATAAAACTCACAGGTAATTTTAATGATTTGTCCCATGTCTGGAGTTAATAAATTCATTCTGTTAAACATTTATTTTTGGCTTGGTAATTATATATAAAACGAAAAAAATGTTTGAAAAATATATTTTTTTAATCTAATTATTTGAAATAACAGCAAGAAAAAAGTCAAAACTTTTTCCCTTTACTTTGTTTCGACATTATATCTTGAAAATGAAATATTATAACAATGTACGGTTAACCTCCAAGAAAGAAATGACAAAAAATGCTGCTTCCGTTTCATAAAAAAATAATGAAGTTATTAAAACAGAAGCCTCAGAGATTAAAAATATGTGAAAAATGAAAATGAAACAAATAAGAGTTGATTTTTTATCGTCATATTTTTTTTTATTTATATGACATCTTGCTTTTATATTAACAGGCTATCAAGAAAAAAAGGCAGCGGTGTTTCCGCTTATTTCATTAATATTTTGGATTTTTGAAGCTTTTGGTTTGATTATAAAAGTTGCAATTTTAATTTCATAGGAGCACGGCAATACAAACTTAAACACATACTGTTAGAGGATAATACATGGTTTATTAGACTATTGCATGATGATTTTTTTTAATAAATAGTCATGTCCTCTGAAATATATACTATTCCGAAAATAATTAACACATAAGAGTTAAACTCCTGATTGAAAATAATTTTAGGTTAACAGAAATAAAAGAGGTATTTCCTGTTTGTAATTATCCTGTTTGTAACTCTGCCTTTTGTAAAACTCCGTTACTCCTCCTGGAATATCAAACTTTGAGCAATGAAATTAACACCAGTTATCCGCATGGATCTAAGAATGACATATAAGGTCTCAGAATTTTAAAATTTGAATTAATTTCCAAGGTATTTTTTTTTGTAATTATTTATGACACTTTTGTAATTGTGGCAACTACATTACTCCATTTTTGTAGATGAAATAAACAAAGGGAGAAATGATACGGATAATTAAGATATTTTACGTCATTTTCTATAAAATTGAAAAGCTAAATTTTCAATTTAAATAGATGGTGAAAAATAATCTGAGTTAAATTAAATTTTCCAAGAAAAATCAAAGAAATAAAAACATATTTTTACATAATCAAACTTCATGAATGCAGAAATAAAATTCGTTTGTCGACATACTGAAATTTAGAAATCATTACATCGTAGATTTTTTCAACTTTACATTCAACTAAAGAGGAAAATTTAAACTCTGTGCAATTAAGTGAAGAATTATAAACCCCTATTCACAGGAATTCAATTTAAAGAAAAGCATATACTATTGTCAATTAATAATTTTTTAACGATGACGATTAAAAAGTTTCACAAAGACGCTAAAAGTAAAATGTCTTATCAGTAAAATTGATATTTTTTTTCTTGCAAAGCATTTATTTTAATTCAGAAATCTAAAATATTTTTTATATGTCTGTCAAATGGGCCTCATCTTTATGTCACTAGCTCTAAAATTGAAATAAAATCTTAAAAGAAAATATATTTTGACAAATAAAGTTTTCCATGAAAATTCACGTAATCTGCAAAATTCATGTAATTTTCGCAATTTCTGTTTAACCTACATTGTAAATAAGATTTCTTACTTGAAATTTAATATTTAATAACATTAAGGTTACAATTTTTTTTTTTAAATGTACAATAATAAAGGATTTCTTTTTCCCTCAAGAAATTGGAAGATCTCATGCAATGCAATTGCAACACATCCGGTTGCTAAGCAGCTAGATAGTTTGAAAACAAAAATTTCTTCTAATGTACTAAATACCAACAACTTTCTCGATTGCTATATCATGGTTTGTACAACGGATTTTAGCGTACAACAACATTTGCCAAATCCTATAGAAAACAGCCAATACTAAAGTACCTTTTTCTCGGGAACTACTGGGCGATTTCAATAACTTTTTACATATTTTTGGCGTTAGCTAAGCTATAAATTGGTCCTTCGGCAAAAAATAAAAATAAAAAATGCAATCGTTACACGATTTCACAAATAAAAAAATCAAATCTCTCTCTCTATCTCTCTCTTTTAAATAACGTTTCTAAAAAGAAATCGATTTTCCAGAAAACAAAACGATCAAAATATACTTAATTACAATACAAAAATAAACTATGCTAATAAAAGAAATATGTTTTCCATGTATCTTCGATGGCTAGGGAAATCTACTACACATAGATGTCTGAAAATTTGAATAGGGATAATCCAATTCACATGAGGCTCGGATGTTTTTGTTAATGCACCAAGATGGTAATTTAAAACCATAATAAACATCGCAAAATAGCGCGTTGCCGTTGATCGTAGTGAATTGTGAACTTTTCAGAAGATCTCAAAGCAGGGAAAGAAGAATAGTGCAAAAACGCTTCTTTTTTGCATCTTTCCAAGCACGCATCTGCTTAACAATTTAAATTACAAAAAAACAAAAATTAGTCACTTGAGTGTCGTACTTTTTCCTGTCTAACGGTCTAATCTGTTTAAAACAATGTTAATATCCACCCTTTCAAAAAAAAAAAAAAAAAAAAAAAAAAAAAAAAAAACCTTTTTCTTTCGCTCATCTTTACAAATCTGCATCAGCTCTCCTTTTCGATATACAAAAAAAAAAAAAAAAAAAAAAAAAAAAAAATGGCCACTTAACCAGCGTGCGTTTTTAATTATAACGTTGTTATCTGTTTTAAAAAAATTAATATTAACCCATTACAAAAATTAATTTCATCATGCCAGTTTTGGGTTTTTCGTTTTCTTTCTGCAATTTTAAAAAATCTTCATCCGCTCTTCTAATCAAAATACAAAAAACAAAAAGTAGACACTTAATTAGCGTACATTTCACTTTTAAAAGACGTCTTTGGTTAAAAACATACTATTAACCCTTCAAAAAAAAATGTCTGAAAGCCACTCACGTGATTTACGTTTTTTCTGCAATATTTAAAAATATGCATCAGCTTTGAGAACCAAAATACACACGCACACACACACACACTCAAAATATACCCGCTTAATAGGCGTACATTTACCTTTATAACAACATCTCTGTTTTTAAAAAATATTTATTATTAACCCTTTCAAAAGAATATATTTCTGGAACTCACTTCCCGATCTTCCCGATACATACAGAGCCTAGATTCATCAAAGACGACGTGAGACGCCATTCCTGCGTCATATACAGCATCATGATGCCAGCATTCATGTTTGGCGGCATCGTGGAAAACGCACATTCCGAGCTTGCATTCGAATCGTCATACTGTCATATCACCTGGAGTGACGGTATGATGTGTCATTGGATACACGTCTCGGTAACCTGTTGTTTGCATTTCCGGCAATTTCAACAGCAGCCGTTACATTTCGGATATGTTACTGCCCATGGTTCTGCCTTATCTTCGATGCCTCCGTAACTGTACGGTTTAGCAGGACAATGCATGACCGCATGTTGCTCGTACTATCCTGACCTTCCTTGATACAGAACATGTTCGACTGTTGCCCTGGCCAGCACGTTCTTCTTATTTCTCACCAATTGAAAATGTCCTGTCAATGGCATCTGAGCGACTGACCCACCACCACTCGCCCGTCACTATGGTTGATGAACTGTGGCATAGTGTTGAAGCTGCATGGACTGATGTACCCGTACATGACATCCAATCTCTGTTCGACTTCATGGCTAGGCAGATAAATGCTGTTATTGCGGCCAGAGGTGGGTGCTTTGGGTAGTGTTTTCTCAGGATCTATATCTCCTAATTTTCTGAAAATGTAATCATCTGTCCTTCCCATTATAATGTATTTGTCCAATAAATATCATTCTGTTATTTGCATTCCTTCATGGTGTAGCATTTTGAATGGCCAGTAGTGTAACTTTGAAGAGAGAGCTTGATGAAAATTTTCCCGACTTTGGCCGTTTTCACAACTGTTTATTTTGTTATTTGTTTCATATTTCTCCATGTTTATACATAAGAAGGATATCCCATGGCTATTGATGACTATCACCTAATTTTCACAATCATGCCATGGCATTATTATCCTATGATTGATTAGTGTAAGTGATTATTGCTGAAGAAAGAAAGTCTAAGAATGAAACAGTGCTTGAATGATTTAACATAGAATATCGAATAAATAAAAGACAATTCGTTAAAGCATTGTTATAGATTATAAAGAATACATTTCGTATAACGGTTTCTTCAAATTTAATAATTAAAAATACTTTAATAAAAAAATATAATTATTATAAATAATTAAAAATGAAACTTATAGCGGTTGCTGCAAAATATGTTAACTTTTATTAACTTATTTAATTAAAACAAAATTAAACTTAATAAAAACACGAAAATTATCATTAAATGTATGATTTTCACTGATGTTCAGAAATTAAGGGGCAGTGACCAATTTCAGAAGTTTCGTTGAATATCTACTGAAACTCGTGAGGAAATGCCCGAAATGCCCTTGAACTTTGAGGATTTAAAGAGCATGTTTGACTTCATGTTTTTCAGTGAAGATTTTGTCGCAAGAGCAATTAGAGGGGGGGGGGCAATAATAATTTTAATAATAAAATTATATTTTCGATCATATTACAGGGTTACATCGGATTTCCTCCTCAATTTATCAATTATTGCTGTAACTTTTTTAGTTTTCACGATATTTCACTGGTCTTTTTATATGAGTTCCCCTATAGTATTGACTATCAAATCATGACAAAAAAAAAAAAAAAAACTTTTCTGTAGTTCGCCCATGCGCAGTTAAAATTTATTTCATACAAATACCTATATCTCACCAAATATTCAATATATTAATATTTTAATTACAGTATGCTATTTCTACGATTTTTTGTCAAGTTTTGGGAAAGTGGTGTTAAATTCGGCTGAAAACTCGGCATGATATATATATATATATATATAACTCTTGAATTTTTCACAGAAACGTTAACAACTTCACGAATATGCGTGCTATGCTTACACAAATGCACACAAACGTTGAAAAGGACCTACATAGTCATTTGCTACAGTGACAGACCATTTTTAGCATTTTCTGTTACTTTTGTGATCAAAATTATTATTTTATTATTAAAATTATTATTGCCCCCCCCCCCTAATTGTCCTCGCGACAAAATCTTCACTGAAAAACATGAAGTCAAACATGTTCTTTACATCCTCAAAGTTCAAAGGCATTTCGGGCATTTCCTCACGAGTTTCAGTAGATATTCGTCTAAACGTCTGAAATTGGTCACTGCCCCTTAATTTCTGGACACCAGTGTATTTTCACTATCAATGTAAATTTGATTTTATGGTTTATTTATAGTATGTGTGAAGTTTTTTATATAACCTTCAATATCACTTCTTTCACAAGATTTGAGGATTCTAAACATTATAAATCTTAATTTGCAGACATTTTTTTTTTATCTGAAGCTAAACTTAATGCAGCATAGCCTAACTTTTTAATAATAAAATCAGTGCATTTTAAAAGTTTTCGTAAGCGTACTTACGGGAAATTTTTGTACTTTAATTTAGTAAGTGAAAAACAGAAACCCGAAGATTTTAAAATTAGGTTAAAATGCAAGTTTTAATGTTTCGCAATATCCTAACATTCTGCTGACGCTTCTTTTCATCAGTTTTCGATTCTTTAATTAAGATCTACAAAATAAATAAATAAAAGAAAAATCCATCTCATCAATGTGCACTGTAATTTCCGTTTAAAAGAGTTTTCGTAAACAAATTTACGGATTATAACTGGCAGAACGCTCGTTTTCTCTTAGAAAATATCTAATTTAAGGCAATACTTTGGAGTTGAACGATTTATTAAACTTTAATTGAAATAATTCATCAAGTCAACTGCTTTAAGAATTCAAAATGTTTTGAAGACAATGCTTTTATTTCCTTGTTTATTCTCTTAGAGAGGTAACATGATTTCATTGCCTGAAAGTTTGGAAAAATTTTAGAATTTAATATTTAAAAATGCTTTAGAAATGTAAAGTGAAAAAGGCTTAAAACTTATAAAATGCGTAATGCATTATACAAAAATTTTGTAACAAAAATTGTAACCTAAAGTATAAAAAAATATTAAAATGCATTTAAAGATTTCTGTACATATTACATATGTGGATAAGTTATTACGTTTAAATACAGATAGTCACCTATATTTATAGATAGTTTATTACATTTAATAATAGGTTGATTACGACACCCAAAGACTGTATTAATAGTCACTGGTAACACCTACCTAATGTTAAGAAAGTGGTTCATGGTGAACAAAGGTTTGGAGTTATTAGGCAAAACAACTGTATTTTAGCAGAACCAAATTGATTAATCGTTTCATCACCTACACACAAAATTGGCTTCTACTAGTGGTATGCTGGACAAAAAGATTAACTCTTACAACATCTAAAGACTGTAGTACGACACCTAAAGATTGTATTACGGCACCTAAAGACTGTATTAGTAGCCATCAATAATATTAATCTAATGTTGGAAATGTGATATTCTGGTGTGAAAAAAACCCAGTTGATTTATGCTATACACCCAAACTTAGTTTCTGCTAATTAAATGCTAGCATAGAAAGGATAATTCTTAATTTGTATTTTCTCATGTATGGTATTACGACTTTTCTGGAATCTTATTGCAGTATTAATATGTCCTGATAGGAAGCTGGCATAATGATCGGTTAAAATATAGCGTTGATTAAAATAGTTAATTGTTTCTAAAATAATTAATTGGAATATTTGCACTCTAATACTACAGTGCCTGTAATACTGCGATAACGATTTACGTTTTAATTCTAATTTTCTTTTAAATCTTAGATTCTTCCATATTAGAAGAAAGATAATTTTTTACCTCTTTTTAAGGAATTTTTAATCTTAGAATTTAGATTGTATGAAAAAAAGTTCTTGAAATCTAAATTCTAAAGAATTTTCTCTATTTTTAATTTTATTTTGAAAAGAGAAGAATTAAATTATATTCCGAATCTTTTAAATTGATGATCTTTCTATTTTCCTAGAAAAAGAAAGAAAAAGCCACAATTATTTTATCTAATAGGGTAATTGTTTTGTCCATCAGAAACATTAGAGGAATAATTGATTGTGACTAGCGATGCATTTCTTTTTTGTGTAGAGCGATTGGCCTTTAGCAACAAGACATATTTTGACAGGTCACTTACTTTCCGCCTGCTCTCCCGTTACATATATAACGCCTTTCAAACAATTATTTATACTACATCAAACAAAGCAGCATTGTTTGTTGTCGCTATCACATATGATTGCTTGTACGCGTGCTGTGAATTACAGCTCGGAAAAAAAAACACGTCCGGTGGACTTCGAAAGCTTTATCATTTTCAGCATCACCCTAATAAAACACATTCAATTCGAAGCATAACGGGATACATTTTTTTTTTCCAATGATGACTGAAATATCCTTAAAGAGAAAGTAGATTACATCGATGTATTTAAGAGAGAATTTATATCAGACCAATCGCTCAAAATTTTTTTATCCCCCTAAGTTTCACCCCCGGATGTTCGTGATCTCGGGATGTATGTTGGAGAGTGTTGATACAGGGCTATCTTGTAGGTAAATTATAAAACTGATTCCAATCACGTTGACAGCAGATGTTTTTTCGCGTATGTCGTCAAACAGATGTAAAGCACTTTAAAAGGAATATGATGTAATATAACAGATCTGTCAATATAGTAAAACTCACACGTTGATTGAAAAAAAGGGATTAATTAACTGATTATCTATTAGAAAGTTTAAGATTCCATTTTGAAATAATTTGTAAATAACTGAATGCTGATATAAGAGTGGATGTTATCAAATGAAAATAAACCGAGATATTACTTTTTTCAACACTTTTCAACATGTGTACCTGTCCGGTCTCTAACTTTCATAAATATGCTTGAATTACCACGAAATTGATATATTTATATTGTTGAGGTTTACTGTAGCATGTTCTCTATTAAAAACATAGTGCATAGCAGTTATAGCTCGTTTTCAGGAACACTAAACGAATTCGGATACATAGTGGAATAAGAAAAAAATAGTGAAATGCGAATATACAAATAATAAATTCTAGAATGCGGGATAGGTACTTCTAATAAACAAAATGTTTACAAGTACATTTTCACCCAAACTGTCTCTATTTGCAGCAAAACAAATCTTAATTTTGAAACGTTCGTCCCACGATACTTGGCAAAAGAGAGCTCCTTATGATACAAAAGCAGTTTTGTAGATATAATTTTGTAAATTGAATCATTAAGAATAAAAAGTTTTAATGTTTCAGCTCCGAAACTGAAAAAAACTGCTTAGGTTCAGTTCGGAGTTTCGTTTCATCAGATATGTTTTTTTTTTTTTTAATTTCGGTTTGGTTTCGGTTCTAAGTCCTAAATTAAATTTGTTTCCAAATGAATCATACAGAATTGTTCTTAACCGTACAGATAATCTCAAACTTACATTAGCAGATACTCGGCCCAGTGGAGAGCTGACTGCCTCTAAATACGCGGAGCTCGGAAGTTGTTAGATTCAATTCTTTGTAGATGTTTCTTTTTTGGTTCACGTTTTCGTTACATAAAATTGGACTTGAGATTACTTTTCCCCAAAAAGTTCTTGAAGACATATCTCCTATGCCATTATGTCTAAATGATGAGGTTATGAGTGATATTCCTGTTAAAAAATCATCAAACGATCAACGTTTCATCTTTTGAATAATAGCATATAGTAGCTGCAATTATCTTCCTATTATTTCTTGAGAAGGGCAGTATGAAAGCTACCAAATTTAATTTTAAACAGAAACTGAATACAACGAAAAATTCGATAGATTAGTTGATTACATGGAAAGAGTTTTGTAATATTAAAAATAAAAGTAATTTTTCATAGCCAGGAAATACTTCACAGCTTTACAAAATCTGTTTTCGAGGCGATAAAAATGTATGCTTAACAGTACAACCTCCATATATTTTGCTGTTAAAATAAATTTTCTAAACTGGCAATTTTCCAGGATAGTACTTACAATTCTTTAAAATAGATAAAGAAAAAAGTTAAGCGGCTTTAAAGAGCAGAAATAAAAATCCATAATCTGAAGTTTCAATTGTTTTTCCTCGTGTTTCTTATTCTCTTCTTTATCAATTTAAAGGAATTTCAAATCTTAAATTTTAATTATTGGCAATTTATAAACCACATACGAGTATATACTAAGGGAAATACTTTAATTAATTGATGCTTAGTTAATATTGGGGTGTATTTATTTATTTTAATGACTTAATTTGGTGCTTAAAAAAAGAATAGATAAACTAAAACGCGTGTACACTTTCGGATGCTAAAACTAAAACTGTCCGTTAAAATTGCTGCAAAAATTAATATTCAATAAATAAATGAAATATGCAAAAACTCGTTTGAAATTATTTAAAAGCATTTTACGTTACTTCAGACATAAATTAAAAATATTTAAACTGGTACAGAATAAACCACGTGAATTCTAATTAAAAAAAAACGTTAGCATCTGAAATAATAATTTCAGGTAAATTATTTATATTTACATAAAATAAATGTGTCAAAGGTCTATGCTGTTTAAATTGAAAATGACCACACTATTTCATAAAAAATAATAAATAAATACAAATTTAAAGCTATCAAGTGATTAGTGTTGTGACAATTCGCTTGCGATATCAAAAAGTTTCAAAACTGTTAATAAGTACGAAAGTTAAAATATTTTTTTTTCAAATCATCAAATGAAAATAATACATAGCATGTGGTTTGGGGCAATAAATTTAGTATGGACTTTTTACAGTTGTAAACACGTATCTCCAAAATGCAAGGCTGTATAAGAATGAGGGAATATGTTGCAGAAGATAGGGAAAAAGAAAGATGAAGAAATGTATTGGCAGAACTTCAACAACACGTTCTTTCATTCCTTGAGTGACTATGCATTTTGACGAGACGTATTTAAGTCTAAAAGTGATCCAATGCATTTATTCGATCCATATGTACGAGACACAATGAATTAGTTTGATTTATAATTTTAGAACAGGGATCTTTTTTAACATATAATGTTGTAAATTTTAAAAATGTCTCTATGTAAACGTCTAATATTCTAAGTAAATTATCGGAATTTTGCTTGTGAGAGAACTTCACATATTCAAATCAGAAAAAGGGATTGGTGTAGTCTTGGTGCAGAGACAGGGCTCAGTGGAACACCTCATAATATATTTGAACAGAAAATTCACCGATCCAGAAATTTTTTTTAGCGCAACAGAAAAATAGTGCGATAGCATAATTTTTACGATTAAGAAGCTACGACATTACGCAGACGGGTAAGAATTTCGCATCGAAACTGATCACAACCCGTTGGTATTCCTGAAAAACAATGCAGGTAACCCCCAGATTGCTCGGGGGGGGGGGGGCGTTGATCTTGCAACAGTTTCAACATGCCATCAAACACAGAACAGGTGAAGATATAGCTCACGTTGATTTTTTAACTAGGGCAATTTAATAATTTTCTCGGAGAAATAAAATTTTTGTACATGTCTCTTTCATTATTTATATTCTTGTATATTGTTTTTTGCACAATGTAATAAATTGTAACTCAAATGTAAAAATTTCATAAGTCAAGGTGTAGAGTCTATCATAAGTTGAATATTGAAAGTTAAAGTAATTTTTCACTATTAGACGCTTAATTTTTTTAGTGTAGTTGAGCCACTCTGTGGGCTGAGCTAATTTTTCTTGCCTTACAGATGTTATGTATTTTAGTCGGGGCAGATGTTTTAAGAACTTCACATATTCTATCCGAAACCCCTGTTTTGCAGTCCATTTTCTGGTATAGGGAAACGTAATGTAAATTGTTTTTTCTCCAGAAATTCGCCTAAGTTCGAAAATCCTCCGGAAAATATCACAAGAATCGCTTCTACATTATCAATCTTACTGCTTGGCACTTTGGAGACAGAATTTACAAAAGAATGACCGGGAGAAATCTCTTTTATCCGTCGACGCGTGGAAAATTTCCGAAACTTGCTGTTGTCTCAAAGTAAAAGTACTTCACCCCGATAGTGAAAGTGAAAACGCAGTGGGACTGGCAGTAAACTCAGCCCCTCCAATGAAAAAGGACACTGTTTTTAATCCGGTGATCAAGACTCGAGATTGGACAGAAAAATTCTATTGTTTTCGGACAATAAAAATATATATATGAGAGTGAAAGAGGGTGCAGATGGAGATAGACAGAGAATTTGGGTTAGCTCTTCAGCTAACGTGTGACGATTCAGAGGAATCTGAATCGGGTGGAGTCTTCACTTCAGATAGAATATTTACGCGATATCGCAATGATTCCCGGGTTAGAGATATCATTTTCTCCATCAATCGTTGTGGAAGGTTATAAGAGATAACCTTGTGCACGAAGAGCAATGGGTTCTAATATACGTTAGGATAGCGATTAAATATTCCTATCCTTCATTTCTCAAAAACGATTTCTCCGACTGATTTTGTGAAGGGATCCAATAACGGAGAAACCATTTTTTCTCGTTCTTGTTACCGCAAATGACTCGATATTATTTTGACCTTTTTGTCAACAGAATTGAAAGACTCTGAACACTTTAAATTGACTTGTCATGTTATAATACCAGCTAATGTTACTCACGAATTTTGAATATTCACTGTGAACCTCATTTAATCAAGAGAAATCTGTTTTTTTATATCTTATTGTGTTGGTTTTTAGTAAATCGTTTTCTTTGATAAATAATAGAGGTTCATTGAAGGCCCGCGCTACCACTCTTCAAATACATAACATCGGACCCCTCACAGTTTATTAGCAAAGTAGTCCTTTACCATAAAAAATAGGTAAAACAAAACGTTATTGATTTCTTGGATATGGTATTACTTAAATATTAAATTGCATATCAAGCACGCCTACGATACAAATTTAAATACTCAATTGTCGGTTACAGCTTCCATTTTTTTTTTTATTGACAAAGTACAAATATTATAAATATATAAAAATGGTTTTCTTACCTCGCTGCAAAAATTGTAGCTGTCGATGTTATCCTGAAAAAACAGAAAGAAAAACAGAATCTTAAAACTTTCCCAAGAAAATACAATTCAGAAATTTTCATAAACAATTTTTATAACTAATTCTAAAATATAATAACTGACATTTCGTTCTTTATCTCATATCATGTAATATGCACTTTTTTTATATAATTTCCTAACACACACATAGACAAGACAAATAAAATTTTTAAAATGTAGGGACAATGGGTCTTAGTGAAATCATTGAGAACTTCTATTTTACTAATCAGAAGAAAAAGAAAAATTTGTTACAACCGTTTTTCTAATTTATAGAAGCAGGTTTGCTTTGAAATAATTTTTATCATATTATTGTTATTATTATTATTTTTTAAATATTTATTTCGTAATTTTTGTAATCTAAAACGGTATTCACATAAAAGTACTGAAAAAAACTAGTGTGATACCATAAAAGCATAAAAACTTCTTGATAACACCATAAAATTACAAATGTGCAAGACCTTTCGAAAGAACTTTGCCTTTCTTCGTCAGGCGCAAAGAAGACGTGCAACCACTTTGAAGGCAGTTACACCCCCCCCCCCCACCCACCCACCCACACCTCAGATGCCACCTAATGGAAATAGATGTTGCTCTAGTGTCGATTGATACATTGTTGAATTTTGTTTATCATAGATAAATGCCAGGGAGTTTTGGCCATTAAAGCCAATCGCCCGCAAACCATCAGAGACTTACCGCTTTGTCGCTTACTGAAGAAACTGCATGGCTGTTTCCTGAGGTCATGGCACTAGCAATTTCAGCCATCAAAACCACCCAGATTCCACTTTTTTCATCAGTGAATAATACGGTGAGCCACTTCTCCCTGTACGACACGCACTTTCGATCCCAATCCATTCTGGCCTGTTTATGATTTGATTCTAGGCGCAGTTTGCATGACATTAAAAAGAACAACAACAATGATTTCCAGTCACCTATGTGACTATATATTCTGTCCTTTGAGATATTGACTCCGAGATTATTTATTAATTTGTCTTATGGATATATTTTCTCTTCCAATTTTTCGATCAGTCTGAACACTTGTTACATGTGACTGCCTGCATGTTGGTTTTCGGTGGAAATTGTTATTTCCAGAAAGTACTCGGGATAGAAATTACAATAACAGCCTTTTTATTATTTCAGAGTTGCCAAATCTCCGACTTTTTGGATACCAGTATTTTAGTACAGAAAATAATGTTTTATTTAATCGGAGTATTCCGTGATTTAAGAGAATTTCCTCTAAGAAAATACTGGTATGCAAAAAGCAGGAGAAATGGCAAATCTGTTATTTCAACTTATAAATCTTTAATATTTCCTTTTTGTGAATTTCGTAGCATTCAGCATCTAAAATAACCAACCGAAATTGAATAGTAGCTGTTATACTACTCAGTAAAAACAGTTGGTTGGCTGGAACGGGTGATTGGTTAAAAACCACTCCAGCTTTTGATAAAATTTGCATAATGTGCCTAAGCTTTTGGGAGAATAGTTTTTTAACAGGAATTAAGAAAGGCGTATTTTTTCAATGAATAATGTTAGAGCTAATTTAATTAACATGAACTAAACACAAAAATTTTAAGACTATTTTATTTTTTATATATCTTATTTACATATACTATTTTATATATATTATGAAAACATACTAGTTTATAAATTCTAACGTTATACTAAATAAATAAACTATAAATAATGCTAGATTAATTTGACCAAAATTATTCTAATTTATATAGAAATCATATGAGATGTAATCTTCCCAACTAGGCGAAATAGTCCGGACCAGGATTTGAACCCTGGATCCCTTGGCTGAAGATGCCAATGCTCTACCAATTGAGCAATTCGGGCGAATATGACTGAACTAATTCACCCAGTTAACCTTAATGATCATAGCATCTGGTCTGATATCTGAATCAGCACAACAGAATAAATCACAGGTAATGGGAAGGTTACATCTCATATGATTTCTTTACCAATTAGAATAATTGTGGTAAAATTAATCTAGTGTAATCACGTTGCCAGAGATTACTGGAGGTCCCATTTCCTGTGATTTATTCTGTTGTGCTGAATCAGATATCAGACCAGATGCTATGATCATTAAGGTTAACTGGGTGAATTAGTTCAGCCATATTCGTTCGGAATTGCTCAGTTGGTAGAGCATTGGCAGCTTCAGCCAAGGGATCCCGGATTCGAATCCTGCCCCGGACTTTTTCGCGCAGTTGGGAAGATTATATTTCATATAAATAATGATTTCGATTTTTGTAACACACGAAAAACACTTTTAAATCTGTCATTTCTATTTTATGATTAATATAGTTCCTAAAAGTACAAAATTTAAAAACTTTCCGACTCAATATTTTACAAAATTTTCGAGACTGACAGCTACACGACTTTTTAAATTTTTACTTTTTTCTTAGAGAAAGAATACTTTTTGAGCTCGCTTATTACTATGAGTAGCTATGGAAACCAAATGTAAGTCACGGTTGACTTTCGCGTTTTTTCTTCGCCCTTCTGACGAACAGTTTGATCTGCGGAAAGTAATATTTTGGGAAAAGACTTTTAATATCAAATTTCTTTAAACTGTTGAGTGCAACTGAACGTTGCTTAAAGCGAGCATGCCATTGGTGTATTTACTGACAAAGAGAAGAAGAAGGAAAAAAAATGGTTTCAGCTTTAACATCGCTTGTATATTGATACACACTTCTTACATACCTTGTTTCTTTGTAAGAATGGAATTACGTTGTGGAGAAAGAATTTATCATAAAAAATTTTATTATCGCGTTATCAGTCATTGTATTTAGACGTTAAGTTAAATCGTAATTTTCATCTTATATGACTTAAAATGCATTAAAAAAATCCTAATTCTCCTTTTTCTATAATTGTCTAAAATGTTTTAAAATGAAATTCTCAGTATCTATTTTTTTTCTTATTCTTTGTTTTTTGCAAAAATAAGTCGTTTCTTGAAAGGATTTTTAGAAGATATTATTGAATTTTTAAAGAGATACGGGATTTCTTCTCTTTTATTGTGAAATCCCATATTCACCTATGGGGAAAAAAAATAGGTAATTACTCATTACCTAATGTAAATATCGAAAAACTGTTTTCACCATCACAAAGAAGAAATCAGATGCAGAGATAGTGCATTTTTAAAAATTATTTTCCTACAAACTAATTAGTATTAAAAACGCGATAAACTTTCACTTAGGCAAAATTTTCCAAAATTATCGTCTTCCCCAAAATAATTAAAATAAAGGAAAATATTGTTTGAAAACGCACTATGCCTGCATTTGACGACGCCTTTCAGATGATGAAACCGTTTTTCGTTATTTACATTAGGTAATGAGTAATTACCTAATTAAGTTTTTACATAGGTTTACGTGGGCTTTCGCTATCCGAGAAGATGACTAACGCAGGCCCTTAAGGAGGTTCTGAAAAAAAATAATTTCCAGCTCAACAATGCGAAACTTTCTGATACATTGTTTTGCAAACAACAGCTGCGGCACCCGTGGATTCACAGCTAACAGTAAATTTCAATTCATCTGAAACTAATGTACATGAGTCAGCTAGTGGTTGTGTAACTAATCTTTAAGAACCTGTTAATGGCAATCCATCTGACTGTCATCAAATTGACGTCTGCTCGCCGCCTTCTTGCTAGATGAGTCTACTTCGTTTTCCTCAATTCCAAAAACCAATACTTCATAACGTAACAGCGACCTTCAACATGGATTACATCAAGGTCAACATGGCCAAAAGTTATAATATTAGTACAGACGAAATTCGATTTCTTCTATGTCAATACTCCAAACATAAAGATACTAATAATTGGCACCTAGTGTTAACTCCACTTCTATTAAAGTCGATCATTGAAGTTGGTGGTGTGTTTTTAGGTCCATTGCAATAAAGGGCATGACTCTTTACAGCTATAACCAAATGTTTCAATTGTCAGCTCTTCGCCCATCTAACTCTAACAATATTCACTGTGATAATTGTTGCATTGGACATTTATCATTAGGTTGCTCACGTGCACCTTCATGTTTTAATTGTCTTTACTCCAACAAGAACTCTAAAATTACTTACAATACATCGCATAAGTATTCAGACACAAACTGTCCTGTCTTGAGAAAAGCGTATTCAGAAGAAAGATCACGCTTGGATGATCTTATTTCTCTTCACAAAAATATAACTTTCTCTATAGTTCTGGCTCCGAGTTTTGGGAACAGTCTTCATTTAAACATAGCACATCACTTCCTCCAGATTGGTTTTCGGAATGGTATTATCCTATGCCACCCTTTCGTACACCGTGGTTGGCCTTTCAACATCCAGCTGGTGACCTTCTGCAATATTCCTACTTTGTTGCCTTCTCATACCGCTCCTTGCTACCGCGTTTACGGCGGTTCTTCCTACTATTTATTATATTATTGTTGCCATCACTTACCACCTCTTGCTCACGCATATAAGTGCAAGGGTGATTTTTAAATAGGTGAGTGGTACGGTCACAAGGCCTTGTGCCACCAATGTGCTCCTAGAGGGGATCCATTGCCCAGTATTTTCCTTTTTCTAAGTTGCATTTTTCTTAGTAATTAATTCTTTCTACAACGATAAATAACGTTTAGAATTGCTTAGTAATTTTCATATTAATTACCCATTTCCATTTTTACAGCGTAAAAACATTGACAATTATTTTCAATTATTTTCAAAAGTTAAACATTTTATCAGAAGTTTTTAAACAATTTAATTTAATTACTTACAAAATTTACCCGTTATGTTTCATCCTGGGATTACTTTTCCTCTTTTTGGTATTTCACGATTTTTATTTGCAAACATTCCATCTATTGTTTTTCCCCGTGTCGCGCATATGGCAGCCTGAGCGATTACCATAGTATGTCTCTTTTATTATCCATGGTACTGACTCTGATTTTTGAGGACAGTCTTCATTTAAACTTAGTACATCACCTCCACCACAGTGGTTTTCTGAATGGTATCACCCTATGACTCCTATAATAGGAGCTGACGCATATCCATTTTGTTTCGCATTATTGGTACGCAGCTCAGCATCAATCTACCCCAGCCGGAGTTGGGATTGCCTAAGACTCGGTTCTGATTAGCTTGGTTTTTCGACTGGGCTGCAATTCGAGTACCAAATCTGCGAGGATGCGTCAGCCTCTACTATAGGAGTTCTAGTCCACCGTGGTTGGCCTTTCATCAACCAGCTGGCGATCTTCTGTAATTCTGGACTTTGTTCCCATCTGATACCGCCCCTTGATCGTGTTTACGGCGGTTCTTCCTACTATTTATTTTCTTATTGTTGCTATCACTTACCCTCTCCCCCCTTGTTCTCGCATATAAGTGCAAGGGTAACCTTTAAATTGGTGAATGGTACGCTCCTGGGGTCTGAAGGCCCCGGGAGCGTACCAATTACCTATTTTATTCTTATTTACACTTACTTATTTTCCACCCTGCCCCCTGTCGCTTTTACCGGTGGGTTAGCTCCGGCTGAATATATATATATATATATATATATATATATATATATAAATTTTTTAAGACCTTAATAAAGTTCATTGCAATTTCATGGAAAATACAACTTGATTTAATATTTATCTAATTGTTGTGTCCAAAAGTCAGTATAGTATTGGATTTTCAAAAGGAGGCGTACTAAAATCAATAGGAGCATCTTTAAGACAGTGGAAGCCTAGATGGACGATCTAACAGATTATCAGACAAAACAAGAACGAAAAATCATGTGTCAAGCAGAGATTATGTAACACTTTCCAACGCTTCCAAAATAATTTTACAAATCATGACCGTTTTATAAGCTGAAAGATAAAATCTAAGTAAACAATTTGGAAAACGCATAACATACACTGCTCAAAACCATTAAAGGATATTTGAAGTTTTATATAAAATAAAGATATAAACGAAATTTTTTTTTTGCCGAAAATAGAAGAAGAGAATCACAAATGCAAATTTTTCTGGTTTTCAAACTGTGGAGTATGCAAATTTTGAGTTCGACGTCAAAAACGTCGCTTCAGCGGCAGCGAATGAAATTTGACTTTCAACTGGATAAAAGAGAATGAAGACAAGGATGATCGGCATTCAGTGATTGCTTTGTTTCGATGAGTACGATGTCTCAGCGAAGTCATTTGACAGATTCAGAAGCTTGGAGAATTGTTGGTAGGTTAGAAGGGGGCCAAACTCAAGCCGAAGTAGCGCAAGCCATTGGAGTGTCACAAAGTGTCATTTCCAGGATCTGGAACCGTTTTTTGGAGAGTGGATGTGCAGGCCGAAGACCAGGGCAAGGTCGTAGACGGGCAACAACGCCCAATGAAGATCGGTATTTAGCGTTAACAGCTCGGAGACACCGAAACATGAACGCTACTCTTCTCCAACAACACCTTCGCTCTGCTACAGGCACCACGATTTCAACTCAGACTGTCCGAAACCGGCTCCATGCTGTAGGTCTGTATGCTCGCCGACCGATGGTATGTGTTAGATTAACATCAAGGCATCGTCGCGACCGCAGGGAGTGGGCAACCGAGCATGTCAACTGGAGGAGAAATGAATGGAGCAATATTCTGTTTTCTGACGAGTCCCGTTTTTCTGTGCATCCGGATAATAGGCGTATTTTCATCTGGAGGGACCGTGGCAGTAGGAATAATCCTGCGTTCGTGCACGAAAGTGTCAGATTTGGCGGTGGAGGAGTGTTGGTGTATGGTGGCATCTCCATTGACGGGCGCACTGACCTCTACATCATTCGAGATGGAGCTCTGACTGGTCGCCGATATAGGGATGAGATCCTCAGACCTATTGTAGTCCATTACGCTGCAGCAATCGGAGATAACTTCATTTTAATGGACGATAACTGCAGGCCACATCGTGCAAACCTGGTGGAGGATTTCCTTTTCGAGGAAGGAATCGTTCGAATGGAATGGCCATCGTGTTCTCCAGACATGAATCCAATCGAGTACGTTTGGGACGCTCTAGGAAGACGAGTTTCTGGCCGCCAACAACCCCCACAAACTCTCCAAGAACTGGAAAGAGTTCTTCTGGAAGAGTGGGGCAGAATACCCCAACTCGTCATTAATAGCCTCATTGAGTCCATGCCTCAAAGGTGTTCAACGTTGCTGGCCGCGCGTGGAAACCATACCCCCTACTGAAAATGATTTTCTTTGAAGAAAACACCTTTTCTTATTCTTTTTTCTCATATGCACAAATTGTGTTTTTTTCCTTTTGTACACAAATGCGCAATAAAATGCATTTTTTTCTGCCAAACATGTGTAATTTATTCTCATATAACCTACTATGTCTGTCGACCATGTATCAATCAGCTAAAAAGTTTCCCAGATACAAAATCCACCTAAAACTGCAATATCCTTTAATTGTTTTGAGCAGTGTATTTAAGAAACGTAATTTCAGGAATTTTCAACATATAAAATATTCGGAAAAATATCCGAATACTTTTATTCAGCCCTGTATAGGATCTATAGATTTGTATATATACTACATAGGATGCTAAATTTTAGTTTAGTTAGGAAACGCGTAGCACAGTTTAAAATTCTCCTTCTGGAGTTTCTGTCAGTAAACGGAAATGTGTTCGCGAACTTTTGTGCTGCCCTGTATATGAAATACAGAATTTATACACACCAAGTAATAGACAAAAAGTATGTTAAATTTAAAATCGCGTTCAGCAACTTAAGACACACTTCCAAGGAATTATTGTTAACAGCCGGTAGAGAATTTTTTGTGTGTCCCTGTAAATGAATGATGAGTGCTATACACAAAATATTCTGTAGAAATCCTCTTGTAATGCACCTTAGTGATATATATAAATTTGAATGCGTTTAAAATAGTGAAACATTATTTAATTAAGCCGCAAACGATTTTTCTCCATTGACGTAATGTAACGGAATTCTTTTGACTGTCCCTGTAAAGTAACGATAAGTGCTATACACACCCTATTCCACATTAAACTTCTTGTAATGCACCTTAGTGATATATATCAATTACAATGTATTTGAAATTGTGTAACATCATTAAAATAAAACGCAAATGATTTTTCCCCATAGACCGTAATATAACGGAATTCTTTTGAGTGTCCCTGTAAAAAAACTATAAGTGCTACACACTTCAGTTGAAATAGGGAACATGCTATAGATAACAACAATAACATATAAAAATTGCAGAGCAATCCGAGCATATTTACGGGAGTTAGAGCACGGACAGACGGCAGACGGCCATACGGCCAGACAAACCGAAGTCATAAACACTTTTCAACTAGGTTGGAAAGTGTTAAAAACTGAAATCGTTCACTTTTCGAGTAAAACATTTATAGAGATTTAAATAGTATAATGTCATTAAACTACATTTCACTTAGTAAATATCCATTGGTTAGGCTATAATGCATTTGAAACATTTTGAATGACCCTGTAAACGAACCGTACGTTCTACAATTCCCTTTTATTACAGGAAGCTTACTGAGGTCAACTTCAATAACATATTTTAATGACGTGCGTATCTGATCATTTTGACTGGAGGCCATTTTGTATTTTTTGCTCTATAATAAAAGTGCAGGAATAAAATACGATATAAATCAAAAACTAATTAATATTTTTACGTGAAACTTTAAAGGTTCGAACTAGCCCTAAAAAGTAAAATGCACCGAAACTCGTAAAAATCCGTAAATTACATATCTCTGTAGTCCTATCAAAAGATTTGGAATGAACAATAATTTAAAATAAATGAGAAAGTGTAACTTTAAAGCATTTACTAAAAACCTATTAGTCAAATTTCAATTTACTTTTAGTTACTAAGTCCATTGGCTTAGTCCCATTCCATAGAAATAAGAAATGAGCTATAACTACATTTTGTTCAGTCCGCAATATCTAATCTAATAGTCAAAGAAGTATTATCTTGAAAAATCGTTTGACATCAATTGGCGGAAATTCTTTTCTTTTATTGTCCAGACAGTCGTTTTTTCTTGTGTTTAATGAGAAAACTCTGTCAAGTTTCTATGATACTTCAAAGTTAGTTGGTTACACGTTTATAAAGTTTAAACGAAATGGCTATATCTATTAACTTGTATTGTTTTTTGCTGCACTAAAACATTTTTTTTTTCACTTTGATTGCGAACGTTTTGTCCGATGCCTAACATGTGTGCGTGAACGCGACATCTATCCATTATTTCTCAATTTTTCACAATTGAGATTGTGCCTCTCGGAATCTGTTTCGCGGTTATTTCATGCAGTTTTATATTAATTAGGTCGCTGTAGTCAGATGGCGAAGTTCAAAATATGTGGCCATTTGATAAGAAGTTGCTTCATCGTATTTGAATAAAATGATTTTGCGGAAACCACAGATTTCTAGTTATAGTAGTGGCATTTAGAACCTTTCAATTGTTTTCTAGTAAATCATTTTCAGAGATATAGATTCTTTGTGACACCGTCCTAGGTACGATCTTGAAAGGCCATTTTCATAGGCGTAAGTGAATTTTAAAATTGGTCAATTTGTATTTAGTTCTTTTGAGAGTTTGTTGAGTCTAAGATTGCTTCCAGTTCTACTTCAGTCTCTATTGCTTACTATTGCTTTAACAAATTTTGTTTGTTTCACCTTTCTCTATGTCATGTCGAATCTCTTACGTGACGGCCCGATGGAACTTTAACATTTTTTTGCGGGCCCACTACTTGGTGCATCAGAAATTTACTTGCCTATTACTGGAGCATAGAGGAAGGTAGTATTTTTCATTTTTCATTTTTCCAGGGAATATACTTTGAAACTGAATGTTTATTCTGACAGATGAAAGTTAAGACTAGGCTAAAACAATTATTATCTTTTGTAGTTCACTAACATTTTTTTGATATTTGATTATTAATTCTTTAAGTAGGTCCCTATCAGTGCATTTACTTTATGTAGAATCTTCTTTTTTTTCTTTTTTCCAAAATTTTTAGAATGTGTTTTAAGGAGATCTTCCTTGTTAGTACTTTTGTAGGTCTCGATCCAGCTGCGTACCAAGACCGTAATTTACGCAATAAGTTAAAATTTTACAGTTGTTCTAATTTCTAAAAAGTCGATATCTATTATGAATTTTTCAAATGAACAAACATTTTATTCCACAACTCTCATCGATTTTGAACTGTGCTTAAAAGTTGATAGCACTTAAAGTAGTGACTCATGTTCCGTTTTAAATACTATTAATAAATGCGTTTCCTCTGTAGTAAATATTCGTAAATATAAGATTAAAAGTAACTTATCTCAAGTATTGATTTCTAATTAAATTTATATTCCCATTTACACGGATTCTACAGTACCCTCGCAGTTTGAGGAAAAGCTGACATTCTGATAATTCTCATATAAACGTGCTCAGAATTTTGGGAAGGTTTTGATTTAATTTTTAGCAGAGTTCTAACAAAGTATGTTATACGATTCTGCCTGTTTCCTTGTCTTTTTTAAAAACTATATAGGCTCTAACTTTCGTAAAAATTGCCCAGTCGACACGAATTTTGAATTTGGTGTTAAAATATACTGACTAATTTATTTTTTTTTAAATAGTCGTCATATCATGTATAGGTTCTTTTTCTTTCTTTCTTTCTTTCTTTCTTTTTTTTTTTAATAGAGGCGCTTGAAAAATTTTAATATATCATCGTCTATGAACGATATTAGAAATAATGGGACTTTGAGTGAATGCGAATAGCAATAAAGGGCTCTGTTGTACCAAACTACTCTTACTAAAATACGCCAACTATGCCGTTCAATAATTAAATAATCTAAGTTACAATCGCTTGACGTCGGTTTTATTCTTTTCTTAAAAAATAATTGTTATTTAAAGAAAGATAAGCATTAAAAAACTATATATATGATTATTTTTATACAAGCTGTCAAGAATTTTACCGAATTTCTTGCCTTATTTATTTATCTTAAAATTAGCAAAAAAGAAATGTTTTAATAAATTAATGATTAAAATGATTTCTGAGATAAAACATGTTGTCAACTAATTTTAGAATTTTAAGCAATGTTCCCTTATAATTTGAAACAAATATCAAGCAGAAATTCCTTTTTAAAGGGGCATTTTTTAACTTTCTTTTTTTTTTCGTTACCCTCAATTTGCCGAAAAATGACAACAATTTCAATTTTTTAATTTTTTCTTAAATTGCTTTAATATGTATAGCAAAGATACTTAAAGATTCAATAAATTTATATTATACAGGAAAAATATGTACGCGAGTAACTCTGACGTTGTATTGACGGTGGCAACATCTGACCAATAAATTTCGCTTTTACTGCATGTTTAACTTCTAAACATCACACATTTTCAAATTTTACACCGTCGAATAGGAAAAAAACTGTTCTTTCAAATGCAATATATTTGAAAACTGTATCTTAATTTACGGATTTTTTTAAAGTTTTTAAAATAATTTTACATCTATCTTTATCGCATTCAGCCCGATTACGAAAGATTCACATGTTTGCACTTAAATCAAAAGAAATAGTTCAGCATTTATTTTCGACTAATATTGCATAAGTAAATTAAAAATCATGAATAAATAAGTAAACAAATAAATAAAATAAATACAATAATATAAATAAAACACAAACTTACTGGATATGTAATCGAACTACTGATTTAAACGCGGAAAAAATCAGAATCAAAGAAGCCACTGTAAGCAGCGAAATCTTTGGCAATTTCTCCAGCTATTAACTCCTGCATGCGGGTAATATGAAAATATCGCTTTTAAATTTTTTTGGGTGCGTTCGTAATTATATAAATACGTAGCACCCATAGTCGCCTTCTGGTCCGTCAGTCCACATATAACAGCACAAAAGCTACCCAACCAAATGGTTTGAAATTTAATATATATTATCGTTGCAGAATTTTGTCGAGTCATTTCAAATTTTATGAAAATCGAATCAAAACTTAAAAAGATATTAATAAAGTTTTCTTTATTCTATTAAATCCTATCGTATGTAATCTATAAAAAAACAGCGCAAGTCATGTGACAGAGGAAAACAAATACGGGCAAACCACTTCTTTTTTCATATGCCAGGCGGCCATTTTATTCAAAAAAATTTTTAAAAGTAAAATTGTATAAAAGTTACATTTTTAGAAAGATCGTTCAAAAAAATTGTTTGCTGGAGAGATGAGTTACATTACATTAAAAATATATATATATGCTTGAAATATGAGTTACATTAAAAAATGTATAGATTCTGAGATAACTTCGGTGGTAATTAGGTTAACAGCTGATTATCTCAATCCATTAGAGTAAATAAACGCAAGAGATTCGTTCATTATGAGTCATAAAAATATTAAACCATGGAGGTAATCATTCGCAAAGCAAGATCTCCATGGTGAATATTGCAGCTCTATTTGGTATAGTTAAAAAAAATTCGCATTTGTAAACATGGCATACGTAAAAAAAAAAAAAAAAAAGGCATGCTCGTTTCGCTCATAGTAGACGATATAATTCATTTCACTGAAATAATAAGGATGATTATTTTTACATTGTGAAACTAGTTATAAAACGAACGCACCTCATATGTCACGTTTAACGTGCAATTTACAACCTGTTTTAATTTTTATTTGAATACATTATTGATAATTTTCAAATAAAAATGCTTTTTGGTGTTGTTAATGGGCAATCTAAAAAGCATAAAATGACTGTAAAAAATCTATTAGAGTTCATATATATATATTTTTTTCACATATGTTCTCTAACACGGAAAGCCCGAGTTGGATGTCCTGGTATAAAAATGTGAAAAAGTTTCTTACTGTATCCATTTAATTTTAAATGATTCAGAGTTACAATTTTTAGATTCATTTTACTGAGTTTGCGTTTTTTTTTTTCAATATATCAATATGTTCAGAATGCTAAAGCTTCAATATATATTATATTTTTATTGACGTTTCTAATAGTGTGTTTTATGAAATTTATGATCAGATTTGCAATAATATACATGCTTTTTTTTAAAGTAAAATAGTTTATTTTTCTCTATTTTTACATATGTCATGATATTATGATATTTTATTTTTAACACTTTCCAACCTAGTTGAAAAGTGTTGATGACTTCCGTTTGTCTGGCCGTCTGCCATGTTTCCGTCTGCCGTCTGTACGTCTACCGTCTGTCCGTGCTCTAACTCCTGTAAATATGCTCGGATTGCCCTGAAATTTTTGTATGTTATTCATGTTTACATTCTTGTTATTCTTGCATGTTCCCTATTTCAACTGAAGTGTGTAGCACTTATAGTTTTTTTTACAGGGACAAGCAATAGTATTTCGTTACAGTACAGTCAATGGGAAATAATTGTTTCAAGTGCATTTGGATGACGCTACGTCTTTTAAAACATAATGAAATTAATATGTAATTATGAAGCGCATTAAAACATATTTTGTTTTGTAGAATATGGGGTGCAAAGCATTTATTATTCATTTACAGGGTCAAACAAAAGAATCCTGTTACACATCGTTCTATTGGGAAAAATCGTTTGCCGTGTAATTCAGAGATATTTCACTATTTCAAACATAATGAAAATTATATGCATTACTGAGGAGCACTATAAATTTCTCTCTTGTGTGCATTGCGTTTATTTACAGGGACACACAAAAGATATTGGCTACAGTACATGTGCGATATTTACAGTCTATGTGTGATAAGTGCGTTTTCAACTTTGGTTTGCGTTTTTAAGTTTAACTAAAATTTTTCATAGTACGGTTGTGTTTATAAACTCGGTTGATCGTATACAGGGCTACACAAGGGATTCCGTAAGTATTACAGATTATGGGAGTGAATTGCTTAACGGTAGTTTTTAATTGTGTTTACGCATTTTCCTGCTGAACTATATTTAGTAGACTAATAGAAGTTTGTGAAATATAAATAAATTCATATACTGGGCTACGCAAAGAAAAAGATACATTGTCGTTTGCGGTTGGTAATTGCTGCGAGGGAGTTTTAAATTGTCTTTTATCTTAATATGTGTTGCGTACAAAAGTCTTCAGATAATATACAGGGCTGTACAAAAGATTTCGATTGCATTTCCATCGATTGGCGAAAATTGCTAAATGTGAATATTCTAACTGAACTAAATTTTATCATGCTATATATCCACATCTATTGATCATATACAGGTCTGCACAAAATAATTCAACTACTTTTTTGACACTGGAAGGTAATTTCGAAATCTATATTTTTGAATGTGTTATATGTTTTCTAAAGCGTTTACTTACATATCTTCTTTCACCTTATTTAACGGTGAAGGCTCGTTACAGTTTTCTGGTTGTATTGGAAAGTGTTTCATAATCTATGATTGACGCATGATTTTTCCTTCTTGTTTCTATTAAATTAGTTAACATTTTGTAAATCTGATCCTTACAGTTTTTGAGCACTCTTGTAAGAAATGTATGGGGGGGGGGGGAGGGGAGGATTTGTGGCAATGTTCAAAATTGTAGAATTATTTGTTTTAAATTTTCATCTTGTTTTTTTTTTTAAATTAAAGTTTTCATATTTTCATTTAAGAATTTCATTTTTTCTTTATTGAATCATTTTCCTTCATTAAGGGGAGGTTACCGTTCATCGGCTCAAAAAGTAAGTTAACTTCGGATTTTTAAAAAAAATAGAAATAGTAAAGAAACACAAAAACTGAATTTACGCACTAATTATTCAAAGTTTTTTTACTATAAAAATATTTTTTCATTATACTATAACTGATGGAGATATTGTCAGTTGCGTATGGGTATGTTGTACGCGCATCACCCTGCACCGTGTAGTGCACAGCTTGTCAAAGTCAACTGAAACAAACAAAATAATTTTTTTTTGAAAACATATTGAATTTGGGAGGCCATGAACCTAATCGTATTGAAATGGATTGAAATTTGGTAAAATGGTAGCCGTTTGAAAAACGTGCTATTTTTTCTCTAACTTCAACGTGGCTTAAAAAATATAATTTTTTTCCTTTTATTTTTATTTTTTTAAATATGAAAAGCTATGGCCCCATAAAATATTTAATCTTTAATTTACAAAAAGGAAAAGGTCGATTGGTTGATCCATTTAAACGCTACTTTACACGGCACGGCGCGCTGAAAAATGCCGTTTCAACAAACCGCGCATAAGGATTTACTAAAAACAATGAGTATAAACATTTTTAATTAATCGTTATATTTTGTAACTTACAGTTAGTTTGCGATTCCTCGATTTATACCTACGATGAAAACGTAGAACTACGATTTCAGCACGCATGCAGTCGGGTTCAGTATACCTGTTTTCAGCCGGTCCTAGCTCGCTTTCAATTGACTGAAATATTGACTGAAATATTCCTAATTTCACCTAATCGTTCTTGGAGGTTATTATTATAATAATCGAAAAATGCAAAATAAAAAATCGTTTTTTTTTTCCCCCATGAAAGGTATTCTTTCCTTAATAATATGACAAAAAGCATTGCAAAATTCTCAATATATATATATATATATATATATATATATATATATATATATATATATATATATATATATATATATATATATATATATATATATGTATATATATATATATAGTTATAGTTATATATAAATACTGTGGAATCATCAGAACGTGATCAGAAACACTTTTTATAACGAAATAGTTAAATTCCCCGAACTAAATAATATCACCGTCAACTAAATGCAACTTCATGTTAATGAAATATCATTATAAAAAATAGAATATGGTGTCCTTGGAATTCGTTCATGTGTGACCCTACAATATATATATATATATACAGGGTGTTCCGTTAAAGGGGTCCAATATTAATAGGGGTAATAGAGGAGATCACATGGAACATAAATCAGTATATAAAGCCTGGTCGGATCTCAATAGTTTTCAAAAGTTACAGCAAATAGAATGAAAATTCGGAAAATTGTAAAAGAACCCTCATTGCTAAACTATCGATAATGCTACATAAAAACGAAGCACATATTTAGAAAGAGCAGAAAAATACCTACAAAATGACATAAATTGTATTAAAATAGCTATATTTATTGACGAGTTACAAGCCCTGAAACAGTGAAAAAAGTACGAAATCCAATATACATCAAAATAGTTAATCGTTAATTCCAAAAAGACAACTCTAGCTACAACAAGGAAAATGTAGTAAAATTTGGTCCATTCCGAAAACTTTCGAAAAAGCTTACAATGAACCATATCGGTTTAATTGTGTGAGAGAAATTAATCAGTTTCTTAGTTACAACTCCGCTTTCTTTGACACTAGCAAAGGTTAAACTCCGCCCATCACGATTGGAAACACCGCCTTTTTAATTACTCTCAACTATACATTTTCGATCATGCTTCTTCTGAGATGCAACATTTTTAATTATTCTAGAGTTGAATGAACCAAAATAACTTTACAATAATAGTCTACATTTTAAAGTGGTCTTTTATTGATATAAAGCTTAAGTTAAATTCCTTAAAATTAAACTGGTGGTGAAAATTCGGAAATAATTAAAAATATTGCGATTTGTAACTGTGCAAGAAGTTTCAGTACATGTTTTACATGGACAATTATTGTATGTATATGTGCATCATAATTTATGATAGGAAATAATAATAACAAATAGCATAATTTTATTAATTATAAATTTAAAAAAGACACTAAATTTTAAATTAATTCATACAAACTTTGTAATTTACAATTTGAGTACACCACAGTCTGTGACTTACAAAATACTGTGCCAAAAAGTGTTGAAAATAAAAGAAAAATGACAAATAAAGAATTACATTCCACGTACTTTATGACATATGTGAAGCATAGTCTTCTGGCCTGCACTGCACAGTTCAATGTCGGAAGGCAGACGAACGGACATTATTATAATAGGTGTTCGAAGTTGCGCCCATTAACAGAATCGCACAGCCGACAGCGACGTCGTAAAGATTGGCGAACACGCCGAAAAACTCCGACGGAGTTGGGAATGTCTCCTGCAGCGACAACGATTCGCGCTAGTAAATCCTCCGGTGTATCCACAGGCGTTTCATACACCAGCGATTTAAGGTGTCCCCAAACAAAAAAGTCTAACGGATTGAGGTCTGGAGAGCGTGCAGGCCAAGCAACAGGTCCACTGCGTCCAATCCATTTCCCAGGATATGTTGAATTGAGGTGATTGCGAACACCTGTGAAAAAATGTGCCGGTGCGTCATCGTGCATAAACCACATATTGTGGCGCAATGTTGCTGGCACATTTTGCGGTAACTGCGGTAAGATATCCCGTAGGAAAACCAAGTACGTACTGCCATTGAGTACATCTGGGAGTAAATATGGTCCTATGAGATAATCGCCGAGGACACCTGCCCATATGTTCACACTGAACTTTTGTTGTGCGTTCGACGGGAAAACAGTGTGCGGATTTGTATATGACCATGTGTGCATATTGTGCGTGTTTACCACGCCCTCTCTCGTAAATGTTGCTTCATCAGTAAATAAAATATTTTCCAGAAATTGTGGATTATTTTCTGTTACATTAAGCAACCAGCCTACGAATTCTGTCCGCTGAGCACAATCTGTTACTGATAACAGTTGTACCCGCTGCACATGAAAGGGGTGCATGTTTTCTGCACGCAGAACACGTCACACACTTTGGTGAGAAACACCGACTTCAGACGCAGCAGCTCGTGTACCCGTGGAGGGGTTATCTTTAAAAATATTCAGTACATCTTCTTCCATTGCAGGTGTTCGTACATGTCGAGGTTTCCCTGCATCAATGCTTGCTGTATTAAACGATCCAGTCTCCCGTAATCGCCTATCGATTTTTATGAAGAGTTTCGAACTTGGGCAACGTCTCCTTGGAAATTGCTCACGGTACATGCGCTGTGCTAGACATGCATTTCCATGAGCTTGCCCGTACATCAGATGCATGTCCGCATATTCTTCGTTAGAGTATTCCGGCATAATTATTATACATCAACTTACTACAATCCCACTTACAACAGCCTCCCTTTAACATAACGCCCACTGATGACTGCTGTTTTATTACACTTTTCTTCCTATACACATAGAAAATTTGCATAAAAAGTACTTCTTCTTCATCATCCTGAAAGTTCATGGAGGAAACGCAGCAGTCACGGAGTTTGCTTTAAGACAAGGCGAGAGCTGCACAATATGTCATTCACTTGACCAGACTGAATAATGAAAGGGTATTGATAGAGGTTGATCAGAAATGTATAATTGAAAGATATTAAAACGGGGTGTTTACAATCGTCATGGGTGGAGTTTCGCTCTTTCCGAGCATGCAACAGTACAGAGTTGTAACTAGGGAACTGCTTGATTTCTCCCATACAATTAAACTGATATGGTTTATTGTCAGCTTCTTCGAAAGCTTTCGGAATGGACCAAATTTTATAACATTTTCCTTGATGTAGGTAGAGTTGCATTTTTGGAATTAACGATTAACTATTTTGCTAAATATTTGATTTTGTATTTTTTCACTGTTTCAGAGCTTGTAACTCGCCATTAATTCTCAATATTCTAAAACAACTTATGTCATTTCGTAGGATTTTTTCTGCTCTTTATAAATATGTGCTTCGTTTTTATGTAGCATTATCGATAGTTTAGCAATGAGGTTTTTTTTACAAGTTTCCGATTTTTCATTCTATTTGCTGTAACTTGAAAATTATTGAGATCCGGCCAGGCATTATATACTGATTTATGCTCCGTGTGATCTCCTCTATTACCCCTATTAATATTGGACCCCTTTAACGGAACACCCTGTATATAACCTATTTAAGTTCGCAAAAGAAGATTAAACTCATACTCCGTTTAAATGCATTTTACAATATAAATCAAGGTTTTTTTTTTTTTTTTTTAAACCTTCTGTTTTTTTATAAAACCCAAAAAATACACCATGGGCTGGGTTATTTAAAAACCATGATAAAGACATTTTCCATAATACATATTATTCGAAACACTTAAATAGAATTGTTAACATTTAAAGAATCTCTCGGATAGCGAAAAAATATATTTATTACAGTTACATCGATTTAGAAACGCACATAGCTGTCAATAGCAACTTACACACTCGCGTGTGTCTGTGCTAAGTGCAGGGGTATTCAAAATTCCACGTACAAATTTTAAAAGGTGGTAGAGCAACAATTACATTTTGCATAAGAAACCAGGGTCGTAATTTTTTTATTTACTGAAAAATTTAACATGTCTCACTTCAAACCAAACATAACTTTTGCTCATAAACTTTTACAAAAATAAAGATGCTTTAAAGAAATTTTCAGTAGACTTACCTTGCTTTGCGCGAAATTCAATGACATCATGAAAAGTCATGGAAGGTCACAGTATTTCGCTAATTGACCTTATGTATTGTCAGTTACATTCGGAAATAGGCAGCGTCTAATTCAGCGCTATTTGAACGTGGATGGTGGTCACTTCTACCATTTCTCGGAATACCATTATATTTCATGCAGAGAAAGGTAAGTCTGTTTCTAATTTCGTTAAAATATCTTCATTAATGTTAAAATTGTAAAAAAAAATCCGAGTTCAGATTGGAGTGATACATCCTGTATTTTTGACTGAATAAAGAATGTGTCACCCTAGTTTCCTATTTAAAAAAATTGTTTGTTGTAGTGTAATCTACCACCTCTTAAGGCTCCTCATCAGTGAGACTACAAATTTCCCTTTCTAATATTAAACCTATGGGCTTGGAATGCATCTGTATTTGTCAAATTTCTCCTCTGAAAATTAAAAAATTAACTTTTTTTCTGTATGCTCTTCTTGAAGGATATTTCTTTCTTCTTTATTTGGCAAAATGTTTCTAAAATACATATACTTAATTTAATATTTTAAGTGTTAAAATATAAGTGAAGCAGACGAGTTGTAAATAAGATTAACACCTAAAATAAAACTACGCAGTTTAGAAATATTTTGTTAAATACAAAAAGAAAGAATCATCCTTTAAGAAGAGCATACAAAAAAAGGATGGTAAATTTTCCGAGGAGAAATTAAATAAAAGAAAACTGCCCAGTTAAACTGACGGCATTGAGCTCACAGGCTATTCACACTAACTGTAAATTATATTCTTATTTCAAAGAATTTGAAATAAGCCCTCGAAAAATGAAGAAATCGACAATACATTAAGAGGGGGGAACCATCCCCCGTTTCTCCTTCTTATAATTAACCAATGAACCCATAAAACTAATCAGAGAAGCGCCTTACCACAATGAACCTATATACAAAATTTGAAAAAATCGGATAATTCTGCATGAAAAATCCATTTATCTAAATTAAGGGGGGGGGGGTGTTAGCCTCCCGTCCCCCCTTTATACTTAACCAAAGAACCCCCAAAACTAATCAGAGAAGCGCCTTATCACAATGAACATATATATAAAATTTGAAGAAAATCGGATAATTCTGCTTAAAAAACCCATTTATCTATATCAAGGGGGGTTATTCCCCCCCGTTCCCCCCTTTATACTTTACCAGTGAACCCCCAAAACTAATCAGGGAAGTGCCTTACCACAATGAGCCTATATACAAAATTTGGAGTAAATTGGATAATTCTGCATGAAAAACCCATTTATCAAAATTAAAGGGGGGGGGGGGGGTAGCCCCCATTTCCCTCCTTTACACTTCACCAATAAACCTCCAAAACTAATCAGAGAAGCCCCTTACCACAATGAGCCCATATAGAAAGTTTGAAGAAAATCGGATAACTCTGCATGAAAAAAATCATTTATCTAAAATAAGGGGGGAGGATTAACCCCCCCCCCGTTACCCCCTTTATACTTAACCTATGAACCCCCAAAACTAATCAGGAAAGAACCTTATCACAATGAACCTATATACAAAATTTGAAGAAAATCGGATAACTCTGCATGAAAAAAATAATTTATCTAAAATAAGGGGGGAGGATTAACCCCCCCGTTACCCCCTTTATACTTTACCTATGAACCCCCAAAACTAATCAGGAAAGACCCTTATAACAATGAACCTATATAGAAAATTTGAAGAAAATTGGATAATTCTGCATGAAAAAACCATTTATCCAAATTAAGGGGGGTTAGCCCCCCGTTGCCCCCCCTTTATAGTTAACCAATCAATCTCCAAAACTAACCTGGGAAGCGCCTTATCACAAGGAACCTATAAACAAAAGTGGAAGAAAATCGGATAACTCTGCATGAAAAATTCATTTATCTAAATTAAGGGGGAGGATCCCCCCCCCGTTAGCCCCTTTATACTTAACCTATGAACCCCCAAAACTAATCAGGAAAGAACCTTATCACAATGAACCTATATACAAAATTTGAAGAAAATTGGACAATTCTGCATGAAAAAAACATTTATCTTAATTAAGGGGGGTTAGCCCCCCCGTTCCCCCCTTTATAGTTAAACAATCAATCCCCAAAACTAATCAGGGAAGCGCCTTATCACAAGGAACCTATAAACAAAATTGGAAGCAAAACGGTTATTTCTGTCAAGAGTTATCGCGTTACGTACGTACATACGTACATACATACATACATACATACAGAACGGGCGGGCACATAAGCTCTCAGGCTTTGATAGCCTGTGAGCTAAAAAATCAATGCATTCCGAGCCCATGGGTTTAACATTAGAGAGGGGGATTTGCTGTCTGACTGATAATAAGCCTTAGCGTTTGCACATGGAATTTTGAATCCCCATGTAGATATGCAGTAGTTGCTCCCGAATCTGTTAATCGCCACTGAATATCATATCAAATTATGTTTCCGGATGGAATCTTATTTAAATAAAATGAAATATTTATGTGTAAGTTATCTGCGGAAATGCTGAACCTCGATTTTTATAACGAAAATTGTAATGTTGTATTACTATTTATTGTTTCAATGCATGCATTAACATGATTGAACTACCTGTATTAATGACAAATATAATAAATTCTTCTACCTTTACAGATGTTCAGTGTCCAGGTGTCAGTAAACGCAGAAGGCGAAACATTCTGCTTCCTGCTCATGTCTAGTTATTGTGCGACCTTGTGTTTCCGGGTTAATATACATGTTTAGCCCACGTGCCGTTTAAGCTTCACTGCCGACACCCCTCTATTGACTCATGTTGTCCAAAGTAGCGGGTGTATACTTTAAATGTGGAACGGAACTATTTGTATCTTTCATACAGTTAGAATGGTGTATGAATATCTTCCCTTTAAATTTTGAAATTCCACAATTAGTTTGACTTTATTTTGTTCGAGATTATTTTATCAAATTTCTCATTATCTCTACATATGTCTTACACTCTTTATCAGGGCCCGATTAACATCTGAATCTAGGGGATGCACGGTATCATTTTGGAGCCCCCTAGCCGAGGTCACATATATTTCATTAAACGTTTTTTTTTTATGTTCTCTGTATATACTTCAGATATACTATTGAGTACATATAGCTGTATGCTCAGTTTCTAACAAGCACATCACTATATGATTAATTAACATCCTATTGAATGACGTTCATATTCCCCTGTTAAATAAGTTTCATGAAGTAATGCTTGGATTTCCTCTTGGGTTAAGCAAACTTTCTTTTCCAAAAAAAAAAAAAAAAAAAAAAAAAAAAAAAAAAATTAAAAATACAATGTAAAGAAATTAAAATGGGAACAAGAGGGCCCTCTATACAATCATTTAGGACCCCTTTTAAATTTTAGAGGAGAAGCATGTGCTTCACGTGCCTTTTGTATAATCAGGCCCTGCTCTTTATTAACATATTTCGACCTCTCACGAGTATATTCGTTTTTGCATAGCTGCCTACTTTTAAGCTTTTTTAAATAATAATCTTTGCCTTATTTAATCGTAGAAACCCGCGATTAAATAAAGCAAAGATTGCTACCCAAAAATATTGGTCGCAAAAAGCGTAATAAAAAAGCGATTTCATAATGAATTGTCGGTCAATAAAGTTTTAGAAGTTGAATTTAAATTACAAGAGAGAGAAGGTAGCATAAGGCTATAATTTTAATGTAAAAACGTGAATAACAGACATTTTTGCTGTATTTAAATTGATTTTTATGTTCTACTTTTTGTTGAACTTACTCGAAAGGACGAGTGAATTCGATTTCTACCTATAATTAGGGTTGAATATTTGTCGTGGAAAAAATAACACCAAAAAAAAAATAATACTACTATTTTCAAACAAAAATCTTAATGGTAGACTTCTACATTTGCGGTAGATAGGTACCACGAAGATAAGTAAATAGTAGTATTAAAAATTTTGTTGTCATTTCTTATGCGACAAACGTTCAACCATATCCATAATTATTTTATTATGTGGGATTATAAGCATTGATTATTTTGGGAGTTGTATAAAAAATATTTTTTTTTAAATGTTGCGTTATAAGTGAGAATATCTTCACATTTTCTTTCGAAAAAAACATTGCAGAAAATTAAAAAATATATAAAATCTTTGTTAATCTTGGTCATCACTATCACTTTCTTTAGACTAATATTTTTGAAATGTAACATTAGCTTGTAAAAACTCCTGAAATGTTTAAAAAAGCGACTTACATGAAGAGCAAAAAGATGAAAGTTCTTTTCAGCAGGATAGGCATATATGTGCGATCGTCCCAATGGTTGGAAAAAGGTATATTTTCTTTTTTCAGATTACTGTATGTATGCTTGGGCTAATTCCCAAAGGCATTTAAAATAAATCGATTCTCACTAAGAGAGCCGTTTTTTGAAGCAGTATAGGAGGTTTAAGGAATCATTAATATACTTGCTTTTACTTCAACTATTTTTGTCTCAATATATTTAAACATTGAGAGCGGTTTATCTTACGACATCAGTAGAGTACGGGAGTATAAATTTCGATAGTAAAAGGAATAAACTGTTAATGATATAGGTAAAATTCTTACGTTTTTTTTTTTTTTTTTTAAATTCGGAATCCACAACAGCCAAAGTTTAATAACATTTACATTTTTTAAAGTTATATCAATATACGCATTTTTTTTTAGATAATTAATTCCTTAGACATTTAGATAATCAATTCCTTATTTTACATTTTTCTATTAAAGTAAATTTTATGTAACGGCAAAATAATGGAAGATTAAAACACATCGAAACAGATTAACATTACAAAACTTCTTATATACCCCCAAAATATAAAGTACTCTGTGACTTTTTGAGGAAAGGAATCCTTAAGGCACGTGTTGCTATTGTGAGTGCTACTGCTTCTGTACTTGCCATAGCTTGAGGAAGAAGGATTCATCTTTCAAAAGGTGATATGTATTTTATATTTTTATTGTGTATTTTTTCTAATAAATCTATATTGTGCCTCACTTTTCTCACTTTTCTTTTCATAATCCTCCCCTTCTTTTTTTTTACAATGTTATTAGAGGGGGGGGGGGGTAAAAGTAGAATTTCTTTTCCTTTCAGAACTGACTTCTCAGAAATAAAGGATTTGACAGTACGTATTTCTTTTAAAATTACTCATAGAAAAGGTATTCGATTTCAAACATTTCATCCGATTTCATCGAAAGTACATATAATTGAATGAAATGATGAAATAAATATAAGGATGAAAAAGTATATAATAATTTTGAATCTTATTTATTTACTTTTATTGAGTAATGTATTCTTAAATTACACCATGCAAAACCAACTCAACGTTTCCAAATGAAAATTCCAGCTAAAGGAGAAAAAGTTTTTGTTGTACATAAAATCTATTTCAAGGTGAAATGTAAACTGTTACAAGTACTAAAAAATTAGTAACACCTGTAGCACTGACAATTATAGAAATATTTAGCTATGTGTTTAATTATATACTATTTAATATTGCTTTCGTAATTGAGCTTTCTTGAACTCAGGCTACATATCATGTTAATTTCAAAAATTTTAATAATTAAAAACAGATGACTTCCATGAAATGTTTACAAGGAAAAAGAAAAGCTGTATAAAAAATAACAAGGAGCATTCAAAAGCTATTAATTCGCAATAAAAAAAAAAAAAAAAAAACTGAGAATGTAAATAACGTACTATAGGAGCAAAATATTGCCTATCGATATTTTATTTTTAAATGAGATAGGCATGCATAAACATATTTACTACTGTAAAATTTCTGTTCAAATAGAGGGCAATAATTTAGGAAAAATAATTAAGGAAAATTTACTTATCTCCGCAAAATCATTGCAATTCTTCCCCATTTCCCCATCCCTCTCGAAATGATGCAGATCCTAAAGCAGCATTTTTATGCAGCTGATGATCAGGAAATAAATTGGCATAGAGACATTTTTGTTTGGTGGCGCCATCTCTTATAATGAAGAGATATTATTTTCCAAGTTGAAATTTAAGTTATTCATAGATATAATTTTGATAGTGATTCCCGTCACTTATTTTATTGAAAGAACTAAGATTTATGGGATTCCTTTCTTTTCCTTATCTTTTGTAGAAATTTTTTTACCAGCAAGTTTATTTTCGCTAACGCGGAGACACTGGCAAGCTAAATTTAAACCAATGGTAGCGTGTGGGTATCTTCGTATTTTTGCGACTTTGGTTGCAGTTTTTTTTTTTTTTTTTTTTTTTTTTTTTTTGTCTGTGAGGCCACTTTTAGTTTTGAAACGGTTCCGGTTCCGAAACTGAAAGCATCCTTAGAGAGAGAGAGAAAGAGAGAGTAGGGGAAAAAAAAATGCGCGATTAGACATCGCCCTCAAATATCCGATACATAATAATAATAATAATAATAATAATAATAATAATAATAATAATAATAATTTAAAATTTTTGAAATGCAAACGTGAAATTTTAAAATAACGCTAGCATTGGTTTAGTTTTGGTTTCGCGTTACTAGCGTACGGTCTTAACGACTATATTTGAAGAAATTATAGACATTTTCAGAAGACTTAGATTAAAAAATAAATAAAATGTCTATTTAAAGAAAAAACATTTATTTTTTGTTATTTATAATTTCGAAATTATTCCCCATTATTACATATTATATAGATCATGTAAACATTGCGCTTAAAAGTTTTTCAAATCTATGATAATGCATAAGTTTGTTAAAGAAAAAAACTTTTTTTGTTTGTAAAACATTAACAACAATATTTTCGTAAATTAGAACGACGAATATTACTAATGATATTTTTATATTTAAATTGACTGTAAATTGAAATATTTTTACTATTTTTTATTTTATTATAATAAATATTTTAATCGTTAAACTGAAATAGAGTATTAATTACTATATTAGTATTAATTACTATATTGACTGAAAGATCTGAAGTAGAAAAGTAAAGATGAGAAAAAATTAACAATGAAGTTTTTTGGAAAATATTTGAATAAACAAATCCATTATTTTTCATTATAAATATATTTTAACATGCGAAATTCAAATCTTCAAATCATTACCATAAGCGGAAAAATCAGAAAAATCAGGCAAAAATTATTGACACATTTTTCTAATGTAGAGGGTGTCCCATCTTACCATTATCAAGTAGCTAATTCCTAAACCGTTATTTTTAGAAGATGCATGATACCAATTGCAAAAATGTTTCAAATATTATTTTTCATCATATCAAAAGCCATCTACGTCAAAATAGTTCTTTAAAGTTACTAAGTTTAACTTATTATACGGTCCCTGATTCCTATAAGTTACATTTACAAAAACTTTATCAATGTTTTAACAAGTAAAACAGCAAAAATTCCATTCCTCTACGACCAAAACGTACCAAGTTCTGAAGCTTTTAATTTTATGAATTTTCAGCGTTTCCTCACCTTAAAACGGAAAAACTTTTTTTTTTTTTTTGTGCGATAGCAATGGTATTGGAGTATGCACACGCGGGAAAAACAGCGCGTTGCTAATGTTACTATCATAATAGCAGTTTTTAAAATGTTATTACAAACGAAATGAAATACATTATCATATCTGATTGATATTTTTTCAAATGCATTTTAAAGACGTAATGTCTGTTTGAATTCTACAAAAAATTTATGGTATTAGACATTTAAGAAAAATCTTTTAAATCATCAATGCCTTTATTGGATTGGATTCTGTAACCGTAGTATTTATATTTATCTGTGAATGACAAGCACACCCAGAAAAAGGAATTGATTAAAACTACAAAACATGTTTTGTTGAGTACATTTTGGTTGTTTTAGCAAAATTCAAGTAAAATTGGACCATTTTACTTGAATTAACAAAACATTTTTTGCTGACGATACAAATTTTTTTTTTTGGAATTGCAAAAAAAAAAATTTTTTTTGTTGATTCAAACAAAATTTTCATTGACCTATATTTAAACAAAAAATTTTGTTTGGTCAACCAAATTTTTGTTGATTCAACAAAACTTTTTTCTGGATGCATTTAAAGTAAAAATGCTTAGGCCTAATGATATATTTCATTCATAAAGAAATTGTTTAATAAAAATAATGACAAAAAATTTGATATTTTTTCTGCCTCTTCTTTTTTTTCGGATTTAGCACTTTGTCGAACTGCTGCAGTTGGTTCATATGATCTATCCGTATGTTTAAAAATTTTTAGCTCTTCTTCTATTCTGATCTTTTAAGTACTTGATAAATTAGAGGTAAGGTGCTATTCATTTTTTTCCCACTTAGAAAAACAATTCACTTCCCGGGGTGCATAAAACTGTTGTATCCATAAATACAAGAATGAAAACCCTTCATTTTGCCTCCCGCAGTTCAAAGGCGGCTGACAAACTTTTCTTAGAACTTTGTCGGAATTCTCCAAGCGAAGCACAGTGCATTAGGTTGCGGAAACTAGAAACGTCGGCTGACTTGAGAAAAAAAAAATGATACACCCATCCACACTTATCACTTCTTAGTCTTTTGTTTTCGCGATAGTTATGGTACTGTCGAAAGGAGGTTATCTTCGAACAGATTATAAAAGTGTTTCCCATGTTCTAAGGGTGGAGAACAGGGCTTTAGGGGAACATGGAACTGGTAATGCTAACTAGCGAAAATAGAATATTTATATAAGTAAGACACAATGTTACTTTGGGCGTTTATAGCGAAAAAAAAAAAAAAATATCTGCTTATCAATACATTACTGTAATTGAAATTTTGAATTTTTAAACAGACAGAATTATGAGTCAGCAGTGTTTTATTAACTATTAATATTCATTAATTATTAATGATAATTTACAATGACTAATACATAATGATTAATAATAATAATTATTATTTTCATTAATTATTATTAATTATTTAATTCATGGCGCTATCGCTGCCTTCCATTGTTGACACTAGAGAAGAAAGTTTATATGAAAGTTTCTAGCTTGATATTTATAATGATTATTTTTATCCTAAAGCATGTGCATGGAGTGTTTCACATAAATTGTGCTAAGAAATTGATAAAGAATATCAGAAATGATCTGTGTGTGTGTGAAAATATAAAAAAATCTTAAGAAATTTCCTTTCATATTTTAAAAGTATAAAGTATTGTATAAAGTATTGTTCTATCGACTCTAAGGGAAGAACTGCGTTGTTAAAAGCAAAGTGAATAATTGATTTATATCTATCTATCTATCTATCTATCTATATATATATATATATCCATATATATACGTATCTGACATTTGTCATGCTGTAACTCTTTTATTTATAAACCGATTTAGATGTGACGGAGTATGTGTATAGGACATACCGAGGTCTCAACCGAGTTAATTGGCCAGCTTCATCCGCCATCTTGTTTCAAAATGGGGGCCAGTTAATTTTTTTTAATTTTTTAAAAAAATCCATAAGATGTATAAAAAATTATATATTGAAAAGGTTGTTTCCGTTCAGTGTTAGATCGTGATACAAGGATTCCGGAACATTTTTTTGTTTTGGCTTTATCTTAAATAATGGATGAGATATGGCAGTTTGAAATTCTAGGGTGGCTGACATTTTGAAACAATCTGAATTTTGTTTTGCTGTAACTCTCATGCTGAAATTGGCATTCAAAGTCAGTATTAACGAAAACCGGGATTGGATCTTCTATAATCAAAGGTCCTTTGGGTGTTTGAGTAAAATGAGTAGACTTTTTAAAAACATGGACTATGAAAGCTACCTTTTCCTCCTGGTACAGACCGGAAGGACTCTTTTTTTTTTTTTTTTTTTTTTTTTTTTTTTTTTTTTTTAAAGAGAGGGATTGAGACCCATTTTTTTCTATGCCCTTAAACAATATTCTCTGCTTCCTGATTTGTTTTATTGATTGCCAGATGCAAGGCAGAATTATAAATAAATAATTTGATTAAATTATTGAAAATTTTATTAACCACACGAAAAAAGTTTGGTATTATTACATACTGGTAAGTGCAGTTTAAAAATTAAATTTGATTACTTGGGTTTTCAAGGAAGTCAAAAGATTTTATGCATTTTTAGCAGTGTCTACATGGGGTGTCCATTACTACAAATTGACTAATTAAGCATACTAGTAATAGACACGTGTCTTAAAACCTTAAAAATAAATGAAATTTTGGAAATTGCCATTAGTATATAAAATTCGAAGTTTTTTATTACTACCAAAATAAAAAAAAAGCAAATTTTGCAAAAAATTAAAGAATGTGTAAATTTATTACACGAATCCAGCTCTTAGCATGTTCATTAAGATTTTCCTTGAAAAACAGTGGAACTTCGAAATATTATTTTCTGTTTCCTGATTGGTTTGATTAGAAGTGTCAACAATAACTCAGATTATAAAAATACAAGGGAGCGTTATAGAAAAAAGTAATAAAAGATAAATTTTTATTGGTTATTTTTTTATAAACCAAAAACATTGAAAAGAGTCCATTACTGGCACAATATACCCTACATAAAATACAGTGGCGCAGCCAGGATTTTTACCTATGAGGGATTGGAAATATACTGTGTCTACAGGAAGTTTGAAAATAAAATCTTAAAAAGAAGTAAAACTACCGTCCTTACATTGGCGATTGGACGCCAAATATAGCAACCCGTCTTTCCAATACTCGTAAGATAAATTATTGCTTTGTACGGATGTCCGGCAACGGACACTCACTATACGCCACCTTAGGAGTGTCTCATTGCAGTGTACAGCGTGTTTAACACCCCGCATCTTTACACGCCTTTCACCTCCAAAGGGTTCAGTTACTGCTTCCCGATGATCACTCTAAATGTGTCCGCTTGGCACAATGGTATCTGCAATAAAGTGCAAATCTTCTACCTCTGCTATCACTTTTTCTTGACGTTCACGGTCATGGGTTGCTATGCAATTCTCAATCCTTATGATCTGCACTACCTCTCTTAAAAGTTTGTCGCTATATTTTTGAGACATCATGTATTTGTGATTTTTGTAGATAAAATCATCTATGTTTCAAGCAGCAAACTTTTTTTGTTTAACACGTTAGAAGCAAAACTAGGAACAGACTGGAAAGAAGACTGTCAGAGATAGTCGTTAAGATTTTTATAAATTTGACAAAAATGTTTGTTTATTAAATATTCCATGTTCTTTTTGTACAGATAAAATTTTATTAATCAATAAAATGTATTGCAACAATGTTCTTCTCTCTTAATTAGAAAAATTAGCCCTATTTGTGTGATACTTTTGGAAAAAAACGAGGTAGCCGGTATTTAGCCGGTAATTTCCAAACTCAAAATTTGCAGACTTTCGGAATTTTTCTGTTTATAAACAAAAAACGCTTTTTAAACTTTATTTTTTCTTTCTAAACCAATGTGGTATCTAAGGTACACTACCATTACATTTTCCCCCACTAATTTTCAAAATTGTAGGATCTAGTTTGAAAATAAAAGCGGTAGCCGGTATTTGGACATTCTCCTCTATTCATTTACCCATTTATCTCAAAGTATTTATGAATTTTAGCCACTCTGAGGATGAGTTTTTTTATTATCTTTGAAATACAGAGTTTGTTTGTTAAGTAATGAGACTTTGAGCTGTGAAGCGCTCCAGTCGCCAGTAGCGCGCTCTCTGGCGGCGGGATTAGTGGTAAGGAGATTAAGCTAAGCAACGCACCGGCCGACAGTCGCGTCCGAGTTCTGACGCAGTGAGGATCACGCGTGGCGCAAAAGATGTTTTTAAGTTTTTTTCACGGCAGAAAACGTAAAAAATTAAGCATTTTCTGGAACAGCGTTACGCGAGTAAATTTTCCTTTCACCTGGGCAAAACCGCTTCCGAGACGTTTGCATCGATTAAGGAGGCTTTTCCAGTTGTGCAGTGAGTTCAAGAACAGACGGGGGACTGCTGAAGACACGGAGAGATCTGAACGCCCTTAAACGAGTGGTTTGGACGAAAATGTGGCCAAAGTAAAAAATCTCCTGGACCATCGTTTGAGTGCACAGAACCGTCAAACGGGAACAGAGATTGCTGATCGCTGGAAGTTCCACCACGACAACGTTCCCACCCACACCGCCTTCGTTTTGATCACTTACCTGGCCCGGAAAGGGGTTGCAACCTTGCCGCAGCCACTGTAGAGCCCCGATTTGAGCCCGGCAGATTTTTTTCTGCTCCCAAAGCTCAAGAGAAGCCTGAAAGGTCACAGTTTTGAAGGTGTTCCCGCCATCCAACGGTCTGTCACAGAGTTCATGAAAGAGGTTACGGCAACTGATTTCCAGGGAACCTTTGCAGCGTGGGAATCTCGTTGGCAGCTGTGTATCGACGCTCAAGGAGACTATTTTGAAGAATTTTAACAATATGTACCGATCGGATCAATAAATTCTTTTACTAGACCCAGTGTCATTACTTTACGGACAAACCCTTTATAAGAGTATTGAAAATAAATACTTCTGAGTGATGTATAAAAAAAGGAAGCAGACAGAAAAACTCTATATCACATGTTTTACTATAGTAAAGTGGGGACAAATGCCGTAGAGATTGTGTGGGTGACACTAGCGTTCGCTAGGCCAAATTAAAAAGTTCGTTATGTGCCTCTGTGCTGTGTGCTATCTTGTACGCGTTTGAACAGCTTAATTGTTAGTATTTTAATATTTATTCCAGGTTTGATGCTTCAAACCTGCATGGTAAGTTGCTAAAATTATTCTAATGAAGTTTTATTACTTATTTTAAGCTTAATAAGTAGAGATTTCATCTCAAAAACGGTTGTAACTGTAGACTAGATTCGCGTAGAATACAGCCATGCGTTTTCCTTTCTCTCGCGTAGTTCAGATCACACAAAATGGCGGTGCGGCATCATACCCGTCACTATGGAACAGATGCCGCAAAATATATTTTTGTTTTTCGTTTCAATAAGTTCATCACTATTATTTCAGTGGAATTTACATATAAATGAACGTATATTTAGCACTCTTCTCTATTTCGCTAATATAATTTTTAATCTCCTTGACTTAATAACCTTTGTAAAGAAATTCCCTTTTTAACGAACTATAACGATATTAAGTAATGTTTAACGAAAGTGTTTTTTAACATCTACACTGGTACTTACTTCTTTGTACTTTTGTATTTTAAGAAAATGCCACGAAAGAGGGAATTGGACCGTTGACAATCTGCTAAAGGCTGTTAGACTCAAAAATGAAGAAGGAGTCTCAATTAGAGAAGCAACTAGGAGAACAGGTGTTTCAGAACGAACAATTAGACGACGATTGAAATCGAATAACTTTGTAAAGACCGGATGTGGGCCACAATCATACCTCGGAGTAGAGGCCAAAAGTAAACTTGTTGCCCATATAGAAAAACTTCAAGTTTGTGTATACTCTCCAACTCCTTAATTGTTAGACAATTAGCCTATGACCTTGCCTCTGAAATGAAATTCCTCCCAAAAATCTTTAACAATGAGAAAGGGAGAGCTTGTCGAGATTTTTTTTTCTTTTATGGAAAGGAATCCAACGCTGAGTATTTCTAAAGCTGAAAATGTATCTATTGCAAGAGCTAAAGGTATGAATAGAGAAGATGTGAATACACTTTTTGAAGTTTTTAGAGAAAACAATGATAGATCAAAATCTGCCTAATAAACATGCTGCGATACATAATATGGACGAAACTGGCTTTCAGCTCAACAATGATGCAGGTAAAGTCACTGCCAAAAAAGGCAGTAAAGACGTCCATCACATCTCTTCAATTGAAAAGGGGAAACTATCACCGTTGTTGCTTTTTGCAACGCAGAAGGGAATTTTTTGCCACCATTTTGTATCTTTAAGGGGAAAGACAAAACAAATTGTGTGACAAGACTCAATGCCGCCTGGTTCAGATATTAGAATGTCTCAGAGATCAAACTACACGACGAGTGAATTATTCAAGATCTGGATTCAAGAGCATTTTATACCTAAAAAAACTCCAGGTAAAGTCATTTTATTGTTGGATGGCTATAGTTCGCATATGTCGGTTGGTGCTCTTGAGTTGGCTGTTGCAAATGAAATCACCTTTATTTGTTTTCCAAGCCACACAACACATTACTTACAGACATTAGACAGGTTCAGACAATTCCTTAACAACACATTACTTACAGACATTACACAACACATTACTTACACAACACATTATTTACAGACATTAGACAGGTTCAGACAATTCCTTAAGCATTGTTAGTGACCTCTTAAGCATTTTTCAAACAAGCCTTCACCTGGATTCACCTGGATAGTGAATCATTTTCGTCTTTATGCAGTTAAAGATGTAACTGCTAAGAGCGCCACATAAAAAATGGAAGAGGTTAATATAGTGATCTACTTTCTAAAGCTTGGGGTCAAACCGAGACTTCTCGAAACGCTATCTTAGGTTTTAGGGATATAGGAATTCGGCCATTATATAAGACAGCAATTCCAAACCATGCTTTCATAACTGATAACAACATGAATGAACAACAAAATGAAGCAATTCAAATCTAATCAGATAATCTAGCTATGCCACAAAATGAAGATGACCCATTAGAAGTAACCTCAGCTACTTATCAAAATATTCTGAGTGACAATGTTGGTTCATCAAGAATATAAGGAAAATGAAGACCTTGTACAATTGTCACCATCTAAGCTGTTAGAAAAAATATCTCCTATACCAATGGTCAAAAGATCTTATACATCCAAGTAAGAGAAAACAAAAGACTGAAAAAATTACAAGCACAGAGTTCACAAACAAGAAAAAAGAAGAAGGAAATAAAAATCAAAAGAAACTAGAAAGCTTCAAACAACGACAGCTTGGCGTAAGTAAAATGTGTAAAAAGGGACGGGAAAAACCAACTTAAAAATACCTCACTTGAGGAAGAAACTGAAATATGAATCATCTACCAACAGTGGCAAAAGTGTTCCTCTTATGGATTCTGATGATAGTATTAGATTGAAATTTGATGACTCTGAATGTGCAGTGTCTTGAACCTTATCAAGAAACAAAGTCTAAAGCATACTGGATTTGGTGCATCAAATGCTATCGATGGCTACATGAAACATGTTCAATTTATTCTTGCAACGGGAAGTGTGATGGTTGTGGGCGAATGGAAATACGAAAACAATAAATGGGGAAGAAAAGTAAAAATTAAAAAAAGACTAGGGCCTAAATAGAATAGAACTAGTACTTACTTTAAGAGTAAACTGTAATGTTGGCCTGGATGTGAGCAAGTGATTTATATCTTTTTGTAATTATGCTGTCCATTGTTTGTAGTAATTATGCTATCCATTCATATAAATTCAAATGTTTCTCGTGTCAATTTCATTTATATTTTAAGTTTTATATTTTATTAGCTTACACTTTTGTATTTTCACAACTTAGGAATATATAATTTTTATAAGATTACTTTATTATTTGTATTTTAAGTAGTTTGAGAGTTAAAATAAAAGTTTGTTTTGCTTGAAAAAAAAAAAAAACAGCGTTGCTTATTTCTCCATGCGGCATCTGACCCTGCAAAAAAGAGCCCCACCAGTGGCTGAGAGGTTGTGCTCTCGAAGCTGGTAGACGGGAGGTGCTGGGTTCGATCCCAATCGCGCCCGTCGGCCTAATCGCTCGGAGTTTTCGTGGTTTTCTTTCGAGCCGTGGATTTTCTCCATGCGTAAATACGGATTAGGTTCCCTTAGAAAGACCCCCACGAAGGGCACTCCCCCTGGGCCTGTATCCCTAGTGTCGATAATTGGCCGTCAATAATCAACCCTAATCAACCCAACCCTGCAAAAAATTGATGCTAAAAAATGACGTTTGGAAAATAATTATGCCTACTTTATTAAAAGGGTTTTAACTTGTTTAACATAGAAATTAGATTCTAAAGAGTTTGATTAATGATTTTTAGCACTTAATTTGTTGTTTTTTGCTATATTATAAATTATACAAGAAGAAAAGTAAAACTGCGGCATCTTTCCCCACTTTACCCTATATCTTATAGATTTCTAATATAGATGTGTATTAACTTAATTCTAACCTGTTTCGTGTTTATTTTGTTGTTTTAGTTTAATTTAAAATTTGTAAGTGTTTTTTTTTTCAAAATTTTGTTTTCAACTTTTCTTAGGAATGTTGCCTTAATTTGGATATTAAAACTAGCCTATTAAGAGAGGAAATTCCAATGATCTTCCTATTTTATACCAAAAATCAAAACGCATAAAGAAATACAAAAAAAAAGTAAAGAGAGAGAGAGAGAGAGAGAGAGAGTGATTATGAAAAAGTAACAAAATTGATATATTTTTTTGAGTGTGTGTGTGTGTGTGCGGCATTTTATACCCTCATTATAAGATCACTGCTTTCAAGGATTTGGTATTTTTTAGGCCTCCATATCAAGTTTGTATTAACTCTCTTTCACGCGGTCAATCATCACATTGAAATTTACCCTTTTCCCTTACATCTTGACAGGGATACTGATGTCAAAAAATGTGGATGTTTGTGCCCAAAATTTGTTTCACAAAATATAAATCCTGTAGTTTAGCATTGGTATTTGGTGAAAATTTCAGTTGAGTTGGTGTGATATATTTGCCCCCTATTATGTATTTTATGCAGAACATAACCCTTTTCAATATATCAAGGAAGAGTGTAAATAAAATATGAAAGTATATAAACAAAGCAAAATCTCAAACAAACAACCACAACCCAATACTTATATTTTCAATGCTAAAAAGAATACATAAAAAATGAAATAAAATTAATGTTGAAACATTTTTCGTCATTTTAGTTGAGAGAAATGATAAGAAGCCATTACAAATGTCGATTTGGAAAATAAATAGGGCAATTGAAGCAACGGGGTAAAAGTAGAAGCTATCAACCAAAATTTTAATATTTATTAAAAAACATAAGCCAGTCATGAAAAGTGTAAAGTAATTATTTAACTTTGTGCATGTAATGCTTTCTGTTTTACGGAGAAATCGGCGGTGACGTTTAAATTACAGCGCGGCTATGCAATCATCTGATTGTTTAATTTAACATGGAAAATTTAAGCTCAAACAGTTTAAAATTTTCAAGATGAGCTTTTAATGTATAGCCTTTACTTCATTCATTGTCATATTTCAAAGCACTATATACATTAACATCACTACAATAGTGTTGAACAATTTTAACTTCAGAAAATGTAATATTTTAAAAGTTATATTTCTAGAACTATTTCTAGTTATATTTTTGGCACTAACTATGAAAAGATGCGTCTTTAGTGACCAAAAATGCTGAAAGCTAATAAAATCTAAAGTATCATAATTCGGTAAGTTTTTTCTTGTAGAAGAAAGGTATTTATTTTGGTTGTCAGAAGAGGAAGTAAGTTTTTCGAAATACAACTTTTACGACCCAGGGACCAAGTAAAAAATTAAATTTTAAACCTTTTGCAAAAATAACTATTTGGACTTAAATAGTTTCTAAGTTAATGAAGAATAACATTTCAAACATTTTGAAAGGTGAAGTACACCTCTACATTTAGAGGTTTAGAAATTAGCTATTGGGCAGCGATAAGTTACCCCCTGTACTAAAAAGTAATAAAATTACATAAATCATGCAAAAATATATATTCTATTTTTAAGTATCTTTGACTCTTTTTTTTTAATTACAAATTTAAAATACTATATTCATTTTCTGGAGTGATTGATATATATATATATATATATATATATATATGTTTGTGATAAACTAATAATAATATCTGTCATTAATTTTTAATTATGTGTTTGTATATCTGCCATTTAAGAAGGTAATATTTTTTAACAATAACTCCTAACGATTTCAAAAGTAAAAACTTCCATGGCTCTACGTTTAATATTTTAATTTTTTAATCTCCATACGTAGTGATCGTGATATCTAACGATTTGCAAACATGTATTTAACAAAAAAATTATGTCAAGAATAATGTATGAGTATAAATTACTTAAAGATATTCGAATAGAACTTTGATATATTCTTAAAATAAATCATAAAACATTTTTAATTTTTTGAAATGTATTTACAAGGCCTATAACACAAACAATTTAAAATTATCAAGTCTATATTTACCCATGCCCATTTTTCCATGTAACCGTAATATTTTTATTTCTAATCATAGGCTGTTTGTTTAGTCGAAGTTTGGGGAAACAGCATTGTAAGGCAACTTAACAACCAATTTAAAATGCAGTCTGTAAAGCTTATGAAAGTTCTAATAACACAAGATAACAAACGTCATGTATAATACATACATGCCTATTATTCATACACATAAAACTGGTTTACGTCATTTATTTTTTTTTCAAATACAGAAATTCATACAAATTCAACGAGGTAAAACGCATATAATGACTGTTATTTCAAAGGAGTTGTTATTATCTGCCATTCTTAGAACGTATAGATATTTTTTTGCGAACACAAAAATATCTAGTGTGCAGTTAAAGCAGACTTTACTCATTTTCGTAGAGTGGCTTCGTTAGCTCGTTAACAAGAACAATCTATAAGTTGTTTATATAGCAAGAAAATGAAAAAAAATAATATTAAACATTTACTTTCGCTTTTACTTAGGGTAATGTATATTATTTTTGCGTTTATTATTATACCGTTGCTGGCGGTAAACTATTTGCAGTTTCCTTTTACGAACGTTAACAAAGAATATGAAAGGGAATAACATGCTTTTTAGTTAAGTTTTTCCGTACCTTTTCCTTTCATTATTTTTTTAAGGTAAGATTTGTGGTTAAATTAAATATTCGTATGTAAGATTAAGTATGCGATTCTAGCCGTATACGAAATAGATATTATTTACTCACATAATTTTTAGTCTCCTCTTAAAAACGAGAAACTGAAATAAATGATAAAATATAGCTAACATATTTTCATGTATATTTTAGACATTGTTTTTTTAAGAGGTGATTCTCCTGGAAATCTTTCAAAAAATCATTTTTTCCTTGCATTTTTTTCACCTGTACCGGTTGCGCCAAATGTTCGTTAAAACTTTAAAAATTCAATAAAAAGAAACAAATGATGCTAAAAAATTGCGGTTTGCAGGATTAGAGGGAGATCGAATTTTTTTTATAACAAAAAAGTAGTTAAAAAATTATCGATAGATGGCGCTGCATACATAATATGAAGCACATTTATGCAAATTAGGCTGTTGATAAAACCCCCTAATGCACACAGATTCTTTATCCGATGCCAGCAGTATGCTATCGTTACCAGATAAGGCGCTGTTGGTTAAACTCTCTTACAAGAATGGGGAATCGGCAACTGGTGCATTGCGAAAATTCTACACGGCAAAATGACTGAAGACGAGAAAAGTGCCTGTTTCATGTGCTTGGGATACTGAAGCTTGTCAGACTCTTCGCAGAAATGGGTCTTTTACTATAAGTACAGCGCCTAGAATGCATAGTGTGGAAACCGACTATCATAGTAATGCTTTAAAAAGTGCTAAAAAATTGTAGCCGATAAATGTGCAACGATGCTGTACGATAATAGGTCGATCGCAGCGACATCTGCTAGCTCTTTTCAACGTAAACGTTGCATTGCAAAAATTTAGTAAATATCATATACAAGCAATGACATAAAATAAGTTGCAGAATATCTTTTAAGAGGATAACTTATATATCATCATTGCTAAATAGCTTCAGTAATGAAACGGAAAAAAAGGATTTGTTTTGGACAGCTTGAGCCTTATTACTAAAAAAAAAAAGGATCAAAAAAAGAAAATTTTTAATCAAAGGAATCTCTGAATCACTAATGCACGTACACATATGAATTAGTTCCGCTGTATGCATACATGATACTGCAAATTGATTATTATTATTATTATTATTACTACTTGTAATTTATAAAACAAATGCTACTCTTGAATGTATTTTAAAAGTTGCATTTTATTATTATTTATCATTGCACATATAGAAAATTGAAAGATATGTGTTAAATTAATTTAATGAAAAAGCAGAGCCAAAAAGAATGAAAGAAGCAATTTTAAATATTAAAATTACATCGGAACAATCTCTTTATTGATATGATAAAGTTATGTTAGCTTTATATGTTTGTAAAATATTTTCGTGCATTTTAATTATCTGTGCATTTAAATGACATGGCTTTGTTTACTCAAGTATAGTCTTATGATAATTGTGTTAGTTTATATGTAAAATATAAAGGTTAAATCAGCCACTCGCGTGGTTATTGGAAATATTTTGAGGAGTTACAAAACCATAAAAAATTGTAAAACCTGTTGTAATACAGATAAAAAAACAAACAAAAAACATTAATTTATTTTTTACAATTTGTGTGAGTAAGTTTGGCAAAAATCTTTCCTTTTTGCATTTTTACTGTCAGGGAATTAAAAAAATACCCAAATTTTATCCATTCATAGCACGTTTTTATTAATCTGGTATCAGATCTAATATTAAAGTAAGGGTACATGAACATAATATAGAGTAAATGGGCCAGTAATTAACGCCTTTGAGATATTTTTTTTATAATTTAAGTATTTAAAATACCTACTATCGGCTGATACGTTTTCTCAATTTGATTTTATACAATGTTTACGTTGAAAAGGGCTAGCAGATATCGCTGCGATCGACCTCTTATCTTTCAGCATCATTGTACATTTATCGGATTGAATTTTTTAGTACTATTTTGTAGCCGGTTTCCACGCTATTTATTCTAGACGCTGTACTTTTACTAGTATCTATAGTTCAAGTTAAAATTACAAGTTAGTGAAAATAAAAAATGCAAAGTTCTGTAAAATCGCTAACAGCACTTAAGGGTTAAATCGAATTATAGAAAAAAAATTGGGGTTTCTATTAAAAGTTTTAACGCTTGAAGAAAAATAAATGTGTAGCTAGTCCCTGATGAAAACAGAAACAATAGTGCAGAGAACTTGTAAGCAAACGCTGGGTACTACAGTACAGACAGCTTTATTACGTGACTTTTATTACTAAGTCTATGACAGGGATTTAGTCAATGACATTTCTTTTGGTTTTGGAGTGGGAAGGGAGGAAAATGCTACACATATTTCCATTTTTAATGTAACTTGTTATATAAAAAATACATGCGATGGCTTAAGAACACTAAATGTTTTAAATGTTTCTCCAGTGTGATATTTTTTGTGCTAAATATTTCATACTGAATTTTGTAGAAATTAAGTCTATGTTGCAGCGGAAGATTGTAAATCCTTGAAATTATAAAAATATCCCAGGTTTTGATCCTGTCACTTGTCTTTAATTTTCATGGGAAAAACGGCTACTTCTTCAGAATGATATATTACATACTGGAACAAAGAGTCTTTTGTTGAAAGAGCTGGAAGGGAAGCCTCAGAATACAATCAAGCAGAGTATATGAGGAAGTTTTTAAAGTCCGTGTTCTTTCATATTACAGGATCTACCAAAATCCTGTTATTGGATTAACTCAGTATGTTCAATGTACAATGTTAACTTTGAATTAAAATTTACAGTATGGCAAACTCATAACATTGAACCACATATAGAGGGAATGTATATATATTTTTAAGTAATATATTGCTGCCCCAAATTTAACTAATATCTTTAATCTTCCGTGATTCTTTCCTATTTTGTATTGATTATGATGTATCATCATTATAAATCAGTTGTTTGTGCACATGTTGGTAATTCTATACATTTACATATGGATTCAATAGACTCAATTGGTAATTTTTGTATAGTCTTTTTGTCGGTAATCGGATTGTTAAATACTATATTCTCGATGAGTACTTAAGAAAAATTATTTAAAAAATAAAATTTTTTATATCTTGAAGCTGCTACTGCTCACAATTATCACTTCAATTTTAAGCAAATGAACAAAAACATTTTAAACTAAAATTTACCTAACGACCACCAGTGATTTATGATTAGGATTCAAAGATAGGTTTCTACAGATGCAACAAGAGATACGAAATGGAATTAAAAGAAAAATGGGCCTGTTATTCGATGAGAAAATTAACACAACTCTCGCATGTGATGAGAATAATTTTGTGAAAGCATGAGCAAAAATGTTTCTTAACTTTAAGTTCAGCATGATGGCAAGAGTATTATCTGCCTCAAAATATGAAGAATTCCAAATTAGTTAACATTTAACTGCTGTTAGCGGTTTCACAGACCGATACATTTTTAAATTTTCATTCTTAAACTTGTAACTTTCAGCTTAACTACAATACTAGTGAAATTTTATTTTGTTTGCAGCCCTAGTACTATCACTAAAGGATTCTGGATTTATGAATTTGGATTATAAAACTGTATATACTGTACTTAAAGTTTAGTATAAAAATAGTATCTTATAAGTTAATGGAGCCTTTATTCATCTTTCGATCAAGCGGTCTCAGAGACCTCTCACAATAGTTCGTGCATGTGCAAGCAGTTAAATACTCTGTTACAGTAGTAAAAGGTTAACTTGAATTAATAACTCCTAAGTTATGTTCTAGTCTAGTTACCAAGGCCAGGTAGGGCGCTGGCTAGTATGGATGCAAAAAGTGTAGAATTCAAGTTGCAGTTCTAGTTTTGATACAAATACAAAATGCACAATTTGCACTTAGCAAATATAAAATGTAAACAAATACACGAACATTCTAAAAAGAAAAGTCGTTGGCCGTTGGAAATACGAAATGTATATCATTTATAATATTTTTGTGAGCTTATGGCATATACGTATGTTGAAGAGATAATTAATGTGGATGTTAATGCTTACTAAAATTAGACACTGACTGGTTAACCTTGATCATCGAATGTTACTATTTTAATTGACGTAATTATCTAACCAATCAGCGTACACCCTTAATGACTAGGTTAAAGTGATAAACAATGAGGATTGCAAAGCATAATAAAATGTGAATTTACTTTCTAGCCTTTTGCATAAAACGAATCATTATGCAAGAGACCAGTAAATTAAATATTGTTTATTAGATTGAATACATATTACAGATATTTTGAAAATTTCGAATAAAACAGAAACGTATCAGCCGCTAAATACAAATGCAAATAAAGTCATAAAGTTGTTATAAAAACAACGACAAGCTGCATATTTTCACAGCGAAATATTCTTATATAAAAACAAGACTAAGCTATCATCTCAATAGCTAAGACCGGACTGATATTTTGATTGTTTTATGGTATGGTTAAATTGTTTAAATATTCGTACTTATGATATGCGTCCATTTGGGGTGAATATTTTATTGCACCTTTATAAAATTAGCAAAATTACCTAAGCTTAGGAATGTTTGAATAGTTCTTTGACGATGAAAAGGAAAGAAAATAAAAGGAAAAGTGCCCAGTTAAACTGATGGCATTGAGCTCACAGACTATTCACACTAATTGTATATTATACTCTTATTTCAAAGAATAATGCCCCTCGAAAAATAAAAAAATCGACAATAAACCTGTATACCAAATTTGAAGCAAATCGGATAATTCTGCATGAAATACACATTTAGATAAATTAAGTGAGGGATTAGACCCCCTTTCCTCCCTTTATACTTAATCAATGAACCCCCAAAACTAATCAGGGAAGAGCCTTATCAGAATGAACCTATATATAAAATTTGAAGCAAATCGGATATTTCTATCAAGAGTTATCGTGTTACGTACATATATACGTACATACAGAGCCTGTGGGTACATTAGCTCTCAGACTTTGATAGCCCGTGAGCTAAAAAGAAAGAAAGAATAAAAATATGTAGTTTGTGTCACTTGCACCAGAGTAAAATAATAAGTAAAAACAGAATTTAGTAACCGAAACTTAAACTTTTTTTATAGACTCGAATACAGTATTATCGAAATTTAACATTTATACAGCAATCATTGCACAATTTTCACAAAAATGACATTCTATGGAAATTATAAAAATATGTAAATGTTATGAAATCGGAATTAGTTTTCATTTTTTTTAATTTTATTTTTGAAAAAAAAAATTATGTAATAAAAGCTAAAATGAAAAAAGCATAATGAAAGAAGCATAATGAAAGTACGCATAATATAATGGAATTTGATAGTTAAAATATTTTTCAGCAATGTTTTATCCGGAGGAAAAAAAAATAAGAGGAAAAAATTTAATAGAATATAAAATCTGAAGAGTTGAAGTCGAATAAATTCAGGAAAAAATGTTACGTGTTTTGGAAAAAAAATGTAAAAATAAATATATTGATGAAATATTTTTCTGGAGAGAGTGTTTCGAAAATATAAGAACGGAGACGAGATTTTTTTTACAACATATTTTATGATTTCTTTTTATCCTATCTATGTCAATATTTGTTTTCCCCCCCTTTTTATGCAACCATTTTTTATCTCTTTTATGTTCATCTTTCTTCGATTGTTATCTTTTTTGAAATTTTACGTCAAAAGAGTAAAATAAGCAATCTTCTTCTTTTTCTTTTTTTTTCTTTTTTTTTTTATCAAACCTATAACTAAAAGCCATCGTGTTTTTATTATTTTTTTTTAGTTCAGTGGAATAACAAATCACAGCGCTTAGTTAAGAAAGAAAGTAAATTAAATATTTATAAAAACATTTTATATTAATGTATAAATAGTGAGCCACTTAAGGACATTTATCTAATTAACAATAAAATAATAGTAAACTCCAAAAGATAAATTACTGTTTTAGCCTAGTTCTAAGCTTTATCTATAAGAATAAATATTCAAAGTTTCGAAATATATGCCCTGGAAAAAACGAAAAATAATTAAATTTACCTTCCTCTATGTACCAGCATTGGGCATATTAAATATCTGATGTACCAGTAGTGGGCCTTAAAAAGTGAGCCACTCAAGTCTTGAGTTTAGTGTGTAGTTTACAGAATATATAATTTGTTTTACAGTTCTAAAAATAAGTATACACAATAATGAAAACGTATTTAAAAATAAGTATACACAATAACGAAAACGTACTTAAAAACTTAGATATTTACATTACATAATTTCACTTTACATAAGTGACCTCAACGTTAGTTGTACCAATTGTTTTTATTTTTATCTCACTTTACATAATATTTTACCCCTACCATTTGCACCATTTTGACACTAAGAACTGGAAAAAAATTAGTTCAGAAAGCACTGAAAGTTTATAAAGTTCAATGTATCATAACTCGGCAATTTTGGTCGTAGGAGATGGAAATGTTTACAGTTTAACTTGATAAAGCATGGAGAAAGTTTTTCTAAATATAACTTATAGGACCCAGGAACCGTATGAATATTTACATTTCCTAAGTTTAAAAATGTAACTAGTTTGACGCAAATGGAGTTTCGTATGATGAAAAACAACACTTGAAATATTTCTGAGATTGAAAGCATATACTAAAACTAGCGGCTTGGGCATTAGCTATTGGTCATTAGATAAGAAGGGATACTCTGGATATAACCTAAAAAATTGGATTGAAAATTATAGGACACTAGATATTTATGAAATTTATCAATTTCTATCGACGAGAACAGTAGGCATTAGACGAAGCTTTTTTTATTGAAAGGCGTAGTTCTTTCAATAAGTATTCCTTAGTTTGTCTTATTCATAAATTTTATTTTTCAGGGAGAGAATCTTCTGTGTTTTGGTAGATTTCTGCTTAAAAAAATATTCCTTCAAAACTCTCATCTCCTCCTCTTGCCAAAATTTTCGCTACCCGCATGTGTTTTCCAGTTTTTAGTTTCAAAATGGTTATAATGGTAGGGGAAAAGTTTCATGAAATTTAACAATTTCTATTGACGAGACTAGTATGCACTAGACAAAGCTTTTTTTGTTGAAAGACGTAGTTCTTTCTATAAGTGTTCCTTAGTTTGTCTCTTCATAAATTTTAACTTTCAGGAATTTTCTGTGTTTCGGTAGATATCTGCTTAAAAAAAATATTCCTTCAAAACTCTCATCTCCTCCTCTTGCCAAAATTTTCGATACCCCATAGTTTTAAGATTAAAATATTAAAATTATATTATACTTTCACTTCTATTTGTTACTTTGTGGTAACAAAAAGAAATAATAATCTAAGTTATTATTTCCTCCCCACCGAAACTACTGCTTATCTTCATCAGTTACGAACCATTTTAAATATTCTTTACCTTAATTTTTTTGGTCTATTACTTTGCAGTAATGATAAATAAGCAACAAATCCTCTAATTTCAAGGAGGGAGAAACAGCGAAGAAAAAAATCCCCCTCCTTTTTTTTTACTTTTGAGACCCTTCCTACTGGAAGATCTTGGTATTAATGAAGTTCGTCGTACAAAGTATGGTAATTTTATGCCATATGTTCTTCATGAATGTTGAAACTGCTTTTTTAAATGATAAATTTAACAGTTAGAATGACTTATATTCTCTTAAAGAAATATAAAATTTCTGACAAACAATGCCTTTTATGATCCAAAGAATGACAAAAATTTACTCTTTTCTAATTGTGTTCATATGAATTTGTATCGATACCTACAGCAGAACCACTTACAGAAAACTCTTATTATTGAATTCAATTTAAATTATGTTTTTCTGCGCATAGAAAAGGATTAACTATTTAATATTCTAATATATTTTGCATATGATTAGAACCAACCAACTTTTAAGCATAAACTGTTTCAGATATTAATTTCTTTGTTCAACAGTCACAAGTCTGATAGTTTAGTGAACTTACACTTTTGGTGCTTCAGAAGTGGGCGCTTGTGCACCAATAGTGGTCCAGGCGTCCACTATTTGTTTTCATGAACAAAAAACTAAATAAATTACATACAAAGGATACAACCACAAAATATACTTAAATCAAGAAAATTAAATATAAAAATTAATTTTGACATATGCTCCATGAAGTGTGTCCCCAGGATCACTATTTGTAGAGTTTAAATAATAGTGACCCAGAAGCGGGCAACCCCTCAAAATTAATTAAATATTAATTTTTTAATTTTTCGGTTTATCTAACAAATTATTTATAGTGTAATAAGCATATTATTTAGAGCGTAATAAGCAATTATTTAGAGTGTAATCAATGACAGTTTAATGCAAAATAAAACATAATATTAAAGAAATAATTGTTTAAATAAAACGTTTTTTTAAGACATTTTATTCGTACTTATGTACATTTATAAGACACTTTATAATATAAACTTCTCCTATAGCAGGAAACAAAACAATTCTTCCAAACAGTTTATGGACAGTTAATAGTTAAGGGATTTTGTCAATAAGATTTCTTTCAGTCTTTTTTTCAGAAATGCGTTGGGGCCTTGTTTTTAAACTTTAAAAATTATTGGCTCACTACTGGTGCATGGCCACTATAGATGCATTTGTGTTATACAGTTTTGAGCTTTAAAAAAAGCTTAAATAAATATATGGATATAAATATATGTGTATATATATGTGTGTGTGGGATATATGGATAGATAGAGGTATCATGTTTAAAACATGTTCCTCGTGCTATATGTGTCCGGAAAGTAAAAAGAAAACCACTTACTATTTTATCACTAAAATATCACAAACAGATGCAAGAGGTACCATTTGACAGAAATATGTCTCTCTGAAGATGAATGTAATCTTTGAAATAGGTGTCGTGTACATATTAAAAATTGTACCAATGTTGGTTTCTCAAAGTGTAATACCCACTTCAGACATTTGTTTATGTTTCTTGGATCAAAGCAGCCTGGAGAAAGGTTTAATTTATATACTTTTTCTTTAATCTTCATAGATTTACAAGACGTCAAAGCTTGAGGATGTTAATGTTGAATGAATGTGATAAACTTTAATTTATATCTTCCCAAAAAAATCATCCAATTCAAATGTTTTCTTTTAAATTAGATACAATGAATACATCCAAACATGGCCCAGGCAATATTTTGATTAAAAAACATATTTTAAATATGAAAAAAAAATTATATTAAAAATTATGAATTACGAATTACATAAAAAGAATGAATGTCATCCAAACCATGACTATATATTTTTACAACGCATTTCTGTAATTAGTTTCCGAGATATAGGGAAATTTTACTTTTAGATGTTCTAAAAGAACGCCACCCATTATCAAAGGATTCAAAGAAAAGGAAATTTTACTAAAGAACCTGAAAAATTTGTACAATTTATTTTTCGTATAATATGAGTGTATTTACATTTAGAATTTTTCCACATTTTTTATGATAACTAATTGAGTGTGTTTGGTACTTTTTCTTGTACGATCTAAATTTTTTTTCCCGAAATTTATGGATAAACTCCTAACATATTTTATTTTACAACTCTATGAAGATTTTTAAAAAGTTTATAAACTATGCCTTTTTGGGCTGATTTGATTGAAGGAATTAAAATATGTGTCAAAAATGCGAGATACCGTTTGAAAAATTAAAGTCGGTACAATTTTTCGAATAGAAGACACAATTTCCATTCTAATGGGACCTCTTCTATCTCTCTGCGACAATTTGGTGATGACATAGTATGACAATTCCTTCCCCCCCCTTTTTCAATATTTGTTGAGAAAATAACATTTACGCAAGAAAAAATGAACACATTTCTGGAGGAATTATAAAAGGTGGACTTAGACAGATTGAAGCTAACCAATTATTGAAAATAAAACATTAATAAGCAAAAGAGATAAGAGAAAGCAATCAAGAAAGAGAACAATCTGACGCATCAGAGAATTAAAAATAGGCAGAATAAAAGTTTCAAAATTAATTAATCACAAAGTGAAATAAATAACTAAAATGATAAGTTTTTGAAAAATACAAAATGAAAAATTAATAAAGTAGCAAAAATGAGAGGGACACTGAGCGATATTATTATAAAAATAATTTCAAAGTGAGCTGTCAAAAATTGTCTAATAGGTCAATTGCTGGAAAATTTCAAGAAAAAATACTCTAAAAGAAAATTTAAGTAAGAGGGATAAGTGGAGTAACCCGAATTTAGCAGCTTTAGGAAAATTAAAAGTTTAACCTTAACACAGCAGTGAAAGGAAATAGAAGGTATAAATTAATATAGATTCGTGATTTATCATCAATGCTTTTTTTGTAATCTAAATTTTAGAAATGTCTAAGTTTGGTTTGTATTTCCAATATTAAAAGAATCACAAATGGAACAAATGTCTGAATGTCTCTCAGTATGATACTTTAAGGTAAGATATTGTAATTTTGTTAAAAGTTTATAATATACATATAAAAAACCAGAAATGCAACAAACACCTCAATAGTTCAGGGTAAGAATTTTAGCTTTTAGGTAAAATAATTCTATTTTCTTGAAAGTTTGGAATATAAACTAAGTAGATATAACAATAGAAAGCAAATTGAACATACTAGTATCAGAATTAACAAAAATGAAGTTTTGATCACCTGCAGAATTTTTTATAGACACTAAAATAACTTTTTTATTAATTGATGGGAAAAAAAGTAAGATAATCGTGACATAATGTAGAAAACATGTATTTTCCAGTTGTCAGAATATCAGTTTGAGGCAGGAAACATACTTAAATTTAAAGATGGCATTTTTGACACAAACACTTATTAAATAGATGTTTCTTAGTTTGAGGAGAAGAATGTTGGCTTTCACGTAATTCATTAGCCATATAATCGAACGTATTTGGCTGTAAACTAATTAATTAATTGAACAAAAAAAAACAGATTTTATGTCTGAAGACAACGTGCAATTAAAAAGAAAAACAAATTCAATTTTATTAACAAATTCAAAAGGAATCTAAACAGTATAGTTATTAGAAGTCAGTTTTTTTTAATTGCTTGTTTCGTTCACAGATTTTTCCTTCTAACATCTACATCATCTTTTTATTCCTCAATGTCTTGATTTTTCGCCTTTTTTATATATATTATCTGCATTTGTATCTATTCGCTAGCGTAGTCTTTCTTCTGTCATTTCTCATGTGCAAGAGTACGTCTTGTTAATTCGTTTATAACTTTTAAGTGGTAGCGCTGTAAAATTTTGCGTTTGTTGTACATTTTCCAATACACTATTTTTGTAAAACTGTTTTGTAATACATTGTACTTTTTAAAATTATGTTATTACAAATGCAAAATACTTTATAATAGTGATGAGTGATATGTTATAAAGATATTGTACATATCAGTAGCAAAAATTTAATTTCAATTTCGTCACAGTATATGAGAATAAATGATAAGAAATATCACGTTTGTTGTAAAATTTATGAAAGCGAGATTGCTGAAACGTTAACATTGAAAAAAAATGGAGAAATTCTTTCGGAAAAGAAAACTAACCATAGAAAAGAAAATATTCAACCTTTTAAATGCAGTGTGAGAGTTCATAATTTACAACAGAAAACATTTCGTAATTTACTCTTAAGGTACGTACGAAAACCGTTTTATTAAAAATGACAACGTATGCTAAAGAGCAAGTGAAACAAAAACCCATCATGAACAATAATGCAATCTTACAACTGAATGCGTTCATTAATTGTAAAAATAATTTTTAATCAGGAATACAGGAGAGTCCATACCAACAATATTGCTAAAATTTTGTGGTAATCGAAGCATTTTTTTTAATGTTACAGATAAGGAGTCCAAACGTCCTTGAATTTCGTCGGGTACAGAATTCACGTATAGTCCATACAGTTCATATAGTTTTAGGTTAAAAAAATATGAAATTTTATAATTATGGTAAATTCGAGGCTTTTTAAAAATGATAAAGTTTAAAAAGTTATAAATTTTAAAGTTGTGAAACCTTCAAATCCCGTCTTGAGTTCAAATCTTGAGTCCCGTTATATAATGTGGTCGCCTTACAAGTAAAGGTGCAAGAGTCCTTGGCTGCCAATTTACATTTTTATAGCTCATTCGTTTCGTCTCTTTGAGGTTAGTAATTTGATACTTCACATACCGAATGTTGAGTTTTAATAACATCAGAAAGACCAGCCAATGTTCAAAATTTTGTTTATTGAAAAACAGTTGCCGTCAAAGAAATAATTATGACTTAAGTTTACTTATTGTTCTTTATCTGTCATACATATTGTTTTTTCTCAGCTAATGTACGATTACTTTATAATGCTTATTTTAAGATATTGTAACTGAAGATGAATTGTTGCTATGGTATTTTGAAATGAATTTTCACTAGCTTATTTACTGATAATATAAAGTTTTTTTTAAGTTATCAGTCTTATGAAGCGTGAAAAATAAAGTGTTGGACTTCGACACTTACGCCCACATCATATTCAATGGAAAAAAAGTCGCTAGACTCCTGTTTGAGAAGTAGCAGGATGAGCCGAAAGTCGAGGTTTCTGTGAGAGACAAGCTTACACCCAATAATCTCATTGAACTCTTTGAATCAGGGGTAAATTTTGAGTCTGAAGAAATTTTTATCTTGTAAATAGGAAAAGAAGAACGATCGGTAGATGAAGTTGACTTTGACGAATACGAGTACGATACTAGCGGATGCTGTAGCGTACACTGTTAAAAATCTTCAGCTTTTGCTGCATAGTCACTCCACAGATTTTATAGAATATCTCTATTTTGACTAATGAAAATGCTCCAAAATATAGTAAAGTACCCGTTTTCCCTAAAAGCGGTGGAGTGTGTCTGCAGCAAAAGCTGAAGATTTTTAACAGTGTAGACAACGAATCATCTGCAATTGCATCAGTATCACCTCAAACGAACCCTGCTTATCAACCGTCATCAAGTCCATGAAAGAAGGCGAAGGTCAATTTCGACTACACATTTAACGAAGACTTGATAAAATTTCTTGACTATGCAAAGATATTATGTGGTAAATGGAAGTAGGCGCAAAACCTCAAGATCGATTCGAACTCATATTTCCAGCTTCTATTTCAGAAGGAACTGTATACTGTATACTGTAAGCTTCGGCGATTCAAACATCTTACTGACAAGAAAAGATCTTCGTTCAAGAAATCTCGACAAATTCTCTATATATGTTCAAGGAGTGTGAGACAGCTCTCTTTGAAATGAAACGGATTTACGAAATTGCCCTTCTCATTTGGACTCTCTGAGCTAATGAGGTCGTCAAAGAACTGAGTTTCAAAACATCTGGAAAGTGGATTCGAAAGTTTAAAACCATATATCGAGTGGTAAGTCGCAAGATCACAAGCATCACAACTTGAATTAATTAAAAAACAACCCCACTTTTTGATGACAATTATGTGCATATTATGTCGTTAATGCCAAGGCATCATCTGAAGTGTTTTCTTCTCTTGCGTCTATAACAGCGGTCAGACTTCCTTTAATTACGAAATGCATTCCGTAAGCACTCTCACTTTCAAAGGCATCCAGGATGTATCTGTTTTGGATTAATACAATTTCATGATTCATTCATATTACCATTAACCTACAGCTTCAATGAATGGTAGTCGCTTTCCCATTCTCTTTATTTGTCTTCAAGAACGAAAGTATTTCCTACTAAACCTCCTGTTTCTCTTTTGAAGCCTGCTACGTCGTCTGTTTATCATAAAGAAAATTAGCTACTCCTCTGTTGAAAGAGTGGTACAACAACACCTTTATGATCTAAGTGAGACGAGGAAGTTAAACGGCCGTTTTTATGCATGATGCGACTACTCTGTTTTCGAATTTTGCATTATTCCATATTGAAGATGTGCAAATAAAATTGATGTGTATATCTGCAAATTTAAAGAGTCTCATTAGATCGATGGATTTGATGTGTTTACGTCCTTGGAAAGTCTTCCAAGGATGGATCTCCCAAGATTCATTCAAGACTATATTTTAGTTAACGAACTGAATATTTCCCTCACAACTACTAACAACATCATCAAGCTTTAATCACTGGCACACTATCAGTTTGCATCAATTAAGTTCATTCTTGTGTTAAGTATGAATTTGTGAAAGGAAGTTACACTGATAAAGATGAAAATTATATAGCATCTCTGAACACTACTGATTTAATGTTCAATAAAAGAAACAAAGCTGTTTTGAGCGCATCATCGAGTAAGCTGAAGAAGAGGCTTTTGCTCGTTGTGCTCACTGCGAGAATTATTTTTCCTTTAATTACTTATTTGGGAAAATAATGTGTCATAAATTAATTATCATCAATGTATGGCAATTGCAAATACCATAATTAAACTTTTATCATACTTATTTCTTTGACGGGAATAGTTTTTAAAAAACAAAATTTTGAACTTTTTCCAGGCCTCCTGCCATTATTAAAACTCAATGGCCGGTATGTCAGGTATAAAATTACTGATCTCAATAAGATGAAACGAAAGAGCTATAAAAATCTAAATTATCTGCCAAGGACTTTTGACCCTTTACTTGTTAGTTATAGCACGAAAGAGCAGGAAGGCAGACAGACAGAGTAGATATCAGGCAGGGTTCTGTTCTTTGACAAAAATGAAAAACGACGTACGCGTACGTCGTAACCAGAAGCTAAATAGTAAAATGTATCGCAGATAATTTATTACGCATTACAAAACGAGATATGGCGTGAATAGTTACACTGATAAAGACGAAAATTATATATCACCTCTGAACACTACTGAATTAATGTTCAATAAAGGAAGCAAACCTGTTTTGAGCGCATCATGGAGTAAGCTGAAGAAGAGGCTTTTGCTCGTTGTGCTCACTGCGAGAATTATTTTTCCTTTAACTACTTCTTCGGGAAAAACAATCCAACCATCGGAAAACAATCGGGAACCATCTGTAAAAATGGTTTATCATGAAAATCCAAACAGCAGTGATGTGCGAAACTGCGGGAATTTTTACTGGTGCTTTTAAATAGTTTTGTACGTTTACATATATCGTTTTAATTTTATATTACACATAGCTATGCAAATTAAATTAAATTAAATTAATTATTCTAAATAACAATACCTCTGTTTATGCTTTTTCCTGTATTTTTGAAACTCAAAACTAGGCCGTCATTAACAATTTATACACGATTATAAATATTATTTAAAGAAAATCTATCTTTTTTTATGCTCCCATTTTGAAGAAAATAAGAAATTGTAAAAGATTGAATGTTAAAAAAAGAAAATGCATTGAAATTCCTGAAAGAAAAATTTGCTGGAAATTTTTAAAAGAAAACACACACACACACACACATCGCGGAAAAATAAGGCTTTCAGACAAAACTATAAAAAACAGTTCTTAGATAGAGAAAATGAATATATATAAAATGACATTATGTCTGGCTTTTGAAAAATGTTTCTTTTCTCAAACTAAAAGTATTTTCGAAAATGAAACGTGCGTGTATAAAAAACGATTTCTCATGACTTTTTGTTTAGGCGTTGCATAAGAATGCATGTAAACATTATCTCAGATCCACGTAGAACAACTCTTTTGTGATGTGCGGTGCGATAAAATGCCGAACTAGTACAGGTGTAAAGTACAAATACATTTTATTTCACCAAAAAACTGCATATTAGAATACTCTTTAAGAACAATTTATTTCAATATAAAACTCTGTTTCTTACTTTATCATTTGTTTTTCCTTTATTTGATACATGCATTGCAATATTTAGCATGCAATTGACGATTAACAATCTCAAGTGAAAATTTTTAATTATATCGTACTCTTTTAACACTCTTTTGATTAATCTAGGCTGTTAGTTATAGAAACTTACTTCAAGAGTCTTATTCATATCGTTTATACAGGGATATAAAAAGTCTACTTATTTCGAAATAACAAGCACAAGGGAAATTATTGAAGTAAATAAATGATATAGTAGTGGGAAACGCTTATTGAGCATCTATTAGTAACATCCCTAGAGGTAAAATTTCAAAGATAGATACTGAAATTCAATAACTGAAGGAGACAGAGCAAAATTTATAGTTGCAATATTCAAGGACATCAGTTATTTAGAAGAAATTGACATTTCATTCACACCAATAAGATACAATGCGGTTTTTCTCTATTTTCAAGTTGTTTTGAGCTAAGGAGACTTTCCTATGAGCTTTGTGTATGACAATATTACATTAAAATATACATGCCAAAAATATATTCATATAATAATGTATAATATTAACCAAAAGACACATTAAAAAAAAGATCTTATAAACTTTAGCTAAATTCTAAATTTCATTTAAATGTTAAACATTAACTGTGTTAAAGAACTTTCTAAAATAGCATTGCAAACTTCCTTCGATATATTTACTATGACTCCAATACTTTAATTATCAAAGTATATGATCACAGTTCTCAAAGGTAATATAACGTGATCAATAATTTATAAATTAGTGAACAGAGTATACATATAGATATTTTAAAGTTTTTTTAAAGTTTTTTTAAATATTTTTTCAGAGTATACATTATAATTTTTTTTATGCTCCAGGCATAAAAGAAATTCTGTGCTTTGGTATATATTTTACACTTTTAATGAAATAATCCGTGAAGCAGAAAATAATATTTTTAATCAAATCAATAATAAACTTAGTTAAACATTCGAGACTCTTCATGATGGTTACAGCTTAATAATAAGAAATTTAGTGAAATTTCTAATACTCCTAAATTAAAAACTACGTTTCTCGTTGAAATGCGATTAAAATTTCTAAAATTAATTTCTGAAAATATATAACAAGAAAATAGTATTAAATAATCAATAAATTCTAGTACTGTTTACCATTTTATTAAGGATGTACCACTTAAGAATGAGAATATTAGCATATTAGAAAAATTGCCAATGATTTGAACATCACCAGGAGATAAAATCGACTGAATCAGTGAGCTTCTTTCAGATAACAAACTTTCTGCACATAGACTTTACAATTCCAGAAATTAAAATTTTACGTTTATTGCATGTACTCGAGAGCAAAAACTTGAACTCAGGAGTTTTCCACGAGGAGAACAGGGCACTACTGATTCGTCTAGCGTGGATCATCATTCGGTTACATTTTTTTGGATTACTTATACATTACAGGGTGGCTACTAAATACTGTTACAAATATTCAGTCATTTTATTTTACAAATATAAATTATAAAATGTTAAATACACTAATATGATGAACATCAGAGATAAAAGTTCACCTGGAAATAATTTTACTCGAATTGACCGCCATCTTTATCGATTACCAAAGATAATCTCTTATGCCATTATCCGACTGTGGCACGAATCATTTTAAGAGGTAATCGGTTCTATTTACACAATATGGAAGCTTTGAGAGAGTCCAAACTTCTGTGTTATTTCCTATTTACTTTAGCCTCTAAAATCCCTTAGACGCAATAATCTAAAGTATTTAGATCCGGTGATTAAGGTAGCCAGTGTTTAAGCCTGTGTTTATTTAGCTCTGTGCGAAGGTGCAAAATCTTGCTGAAATATCCAATTCTTTTTGGGATACAACCTGTTAGCATGTGGCAATAACTGTGTAGCCAATATGTCCTATTTGTAATATTCCGCATTGATTTTTATCCCCTTTATCGACGAATGTCAAAGGCAGTTTTCCATTGTTTGACACTGCAGCCCAAACCATAACAGAATTCTTGTTCTGAAAGCATTTAACAGTTCGAAGGTTTTCAGATATATTCTCGAAAGTTGCTGAATATACGAAATCATTTTTTGCATTATAACACTGTTCAGTGCAAAATAGATTCTCTTCAGAAAATATTATTCTGTCAACACTTTTCCTACTATGCCGCTTAAGAAATTTGTTGCATCTTTGTAATATTTTTATTCTTTGTGCAGCAGTCAAACCTTGAACTTTTTTTGCGATAAGGGAGAAAACCCAGGTTTTCATTTATAATAACTTGCATAGTTCTGCGACACACGTTCTCTTCTGCAGTCATTTTATTTGCAGAACGTTGTGGGTATCTTTGTATCTTTTCTCGAATTCTTTTGATGCGCTCTTTTGTGCGAACTGAGCGTGGACGACCAGACCTAGGTCAATCTTTACAGCTGTTAGTATTCAATAATCGATTTATAGGTATATACATATAAGTTCTATTAATCCCAAGACATTGTAATTGCTTAAAGATTTTACCTGCGGAAAATCCGCGGTCAAAGATCTGTTTAATCATCATTCTTTTGGCTTCCATCTTTAAAATAATTTTAAATACTATTTGCTTTATAGAAAAATCGTCTGCCGTAATAGAAAATTGCCAAACGCTGAAATAGAGAAATAAATAGTTTTACCAAACGATTAAAATTAATTCTTATTTTTTGGAGTGTAACAGTATTTAGTAGCCTTCCTGTATTAAAGAAAGATATTCTTTCTTTAATAATCCATATAATACTTTTAAATATTCAAAACAGATCTATATCACTACGTGAGGTAAGATAATGTGATTGAAACGAATGATAAATGTTGCAGATGATTATAAAAATTGAGAAATCTAGTCCAGTTCTTCTGCAACTGAGAAATAACTTCATATTCTATACTGATGGCATTGAACATCGTGTACTTTTTCCTTTAACCTCCTGTTTTCATCACTATATTTAATGATTTACTTGTTATAGTTGCCAAAATAAATATTCATTTGTATCTGACTACTTTGAGCAATTAAAATGAACTTTAAAAAATAATTTCCATAAATACTGCACGACATATAAAATAATGTATAAAAAAATGTAGCAATACCTTTTTAAAATTTTCAAAATATTCGTTTTTTATTACTAGAACAAGCTGACCCGCACGGCGTTCCCCGGGCTCGTAATAATAACCTTAATAAAACTCAAATTTGTATTATTTTATATATTTAATCCGATTTTGTATGAATTTATATTCTTTAAGGAAAATTTCGCGAAAAAAGTGGTAAAAGTGCTCGTAAGAAGACGTTTTCTTGTTTTTCCATGTAGGGTCGTTTCATAGTTTAGAAAAAAAAATTTGTTGGCCGAACCCTTTGAAATTTTATCGGTTATAAATATAGCCGTTTAAAAATTTTGTAACAAAAATACTGATATCTAGTTGTAAAAGAAATATGTTTCTTTTCTCACTTTTTGTTTGTTTGTTTGTTTTTGCGTCGGGTCCCTTAACACACACACAAAAAAATAGTTCTAGTGGTCCGAACTATCTTAAAATTTAATACGTTATAAATATAACTGTACCCAAACTCCCTATAAAATTTCGTGAAAAAATATCCATATTTAGTAGTGAAAACATGAGCCGAAGCCGAGCGAATAATTCAGCTTTTTAGCGTTTTCATCTCAAACTTTCTCAGATTTTATTTTGTAAAATATACTTCTATTCGCCCGAACGTTTCGAAATTTTGTAGTTGCTGTAAATCCAATCTGAAAACGTTCTCTAAAGATATATTGTCGAAATACGGGCGTTTAGTTACTTTTAGCGTAGAAAAAAGATCATCTCCGGAAGGCGCGAAGTGACCTGTGGTCGAGAACTTTTTGAAAGGGTTAGTATTCATATTTTAGAATACCAATTACACCGTCGATTAGAAGAAAGTCTCAGATTTAAACGCTAATTTTTTGCTTATTGGTACCTTTAAAATTACGCCCTCGGGGAGCCTTGCCGTAAGGGAGAAAACGTCTACCGCGAAACCGACCCTTTTTGATTTTTTTTCAAAGGGTTAACATTAATATTTTTTCAAACTGACTGCAGCGTTTGAGATGCAAAAATACGAATTTTAAGTCTATGTCTTCCGTTTTTGGTATCCTGAAAGGTTTGGCCGATGTAGGTTAAAATAAAAATACGAAATAACCCAGCATTCTTCCTTTCTTTCCGCTCGGATCAGGTTCTGTGCATGCGCACGCATTTCGGCCGATTTTTGCAGCAAAAGATCGCTTTTTTGATGGGTTTTTAATTAATATCTTGGCTAATTATCAAAAAATTCAAAAATCGGAGCCACAGGTGCATCAGGACCTGCTTTGGACTATCCTCACCCAAATTTTCAGACTTCTGCGTGCGGTACATTTCGCTAGCCACCACACACAGACACACATAATAAAACTTTATTTTATTAGTATAGATTACATAACTTGCAGTTCTCTAAAAACATATTGTTAATGTTAACTATAATCAGTTGTATAATTATGAAGCCATGGTCATGTGTAATGCTTGTGTTCATGTGTATTATATTAACATGATGTAGATATTTTTTATACAAAAATAATAGAAGCAAATATAAAAATGTACATGTAAATATTTTCCACACACGCAAAAAACAACAACAACAACAACAACAACAAAAAACAGGTTGCAACAACGAAATTAAAGTTGCGTAAAGCTAAACTCAGTAAAATTTGGCTGCGAACCCAATTACGGAATCCCAGTTCCTTCAAGAAATCGGGAAGGGAAACCGATCACCTGAAATCTGGCAAATTAATTTTGGTTATTTTCTTGTAGTATAGTGCCTAGCAACTCTTTTATAAAGGTACTCTGTGTTCGAGTGAGTTGTCTGATTTTACGTGCGTCGAATTCCTGATTTCTAACATTTGTTCGTGAATGAGTTATATATTCGGTCATTTCTTTAAGTTTCGCAAAATATGTCTTAATATCCGCGAATCTGATGCAAAGGTTATTTCTTACAATGATATGATAATTAGGTATCTGGCGTAGTGTAGGTTCTATATATAGTGCGATAGGAGTTGGATTCTATGGATTTGGAAAGCATCCTGCCTTCAAGGTACTTTAGTTCTAGATTGTGACTGTTGAGTTCTCTAACTATTGAGTTGAAGCGGGGTTTCCTAATATCTGTTTCTGATAGAATTTACGGTTATGAGTTTAGCCAGCGTGGTTAAGAGTTTAGTTTGGTACTACGAATAAAGTATTATTGAAATCCACGGGGTTCCATTTTAAAGTGATATTAGAGTGTTTATAGTTGCATTTTATAGTAAGTTAAAGTGACTTTTTTTAGGTTCCCGCCGAATGAACAGCGAGGTCATTTTGATTTGAGCTAAGTTTTTAGAATTTAATAAGTATTTTAGGAAATGATTCTCCTCTTACTCTTTGGTGATTTCGAGCTTATTTTTGATCGCCTTTATTTATTACAATGCCTATCGATCACCAATCTAATGCCTAATCCAATATTACTGCTTTAAATAAATTGTTGTGTCTTTGTTAAGATCTGTGTTTTTCTCTTTTTTAAGTGAACAACCCGGTAGGGTATCCCACAATCTTTGATTTATTCATTATGGGTCTTTTAAGGGGACTCGGCACCCTACCAATATCAAAATTTCGTAAAAATTTCGATTTCGAAATGTTTATCTTATTGCATACTACATACTTTCGACTACATCCTGACAAATTTCAGGCTGATACTGCCTATAGAACAACAGTTACGGCTGATTTAACAAACATCTGTTGTCATTTTGTCTTTTTAAATGCCACGCACATCTCTTTAATTATACAAGATTCTGAGTCAATTTATTTGTGCATTTCCCCCTTGACTGACACAATGGTTTTAAAATTACTCAAAGAAGTAAGGAATGATGACTGCGTTCAGTTTGCCTATATTTGCAACTGATAATGTTGTTTATTTGCATTTGAAGGTAGCGTTTTACTTCTCGATTTTTGTATCAAATTTTTACTTTTTGTGGTAAAAACATTCTTTTTCAAGATAAAATCACATTTAATTTTATATGTAAATGGGATAGTTATATTGTTTTTATTAACACTTTCCAACCAAGTTGAAAAGTTTTTATGACATCGGTTTGTCTGTCCGTGTGCCTGTGCTCTAACTCCCGTAAATCAGCTCGGATTGCCCTGAAACTTTTAAATGTTATCGTCGTTGACTATAGCATGATCTCTTTTCAAATGAAATGTGTAGCACTTATGGCTTTTTACAGGGACAGGCAAAAGTATTCCGTTATATTACAGTTAATGGGAAAAAATCGTTTGAAGTGCATTTTGATGATTCTACGCCATTTGAAACATGATAAAATTGATATACAATTATGAAGCGCACTAAAACAGGCTTTTTGTAGAATATGGAGTGCAAAGCATTTATGATTCAGTTACAGGGTCAAACAAAAAAATTATCTTACTCATTGTTCTACGGGGAAAAGTAGTTTGCAGTGTAATATAATGATGTTTCTCTATTTCAAACATAATGAAAACTATATGCATTACTGAGGTGCACTATAAACTGCTCGCGTAAAAGTATGGTGTGCATTGCATTTATCGTTCATTTATAGAGACACACAAAAGATATCGGTCACAATATACTTGCGATAATTACAGTCTACGTGTGATAAGTGCGTTTTCAACTTTGGTTTGCGTTTTTAAGTTTAACTAAAATTTTTCATAGTACGTGGTGTGTATAAATTATGTTGATGATATGCAGGGTTACACAAGAGAATTCGTAAGTATTACAGACTATGGGAGTGAATTGCTTAGGGTAGTTTTTATTGCGGTACGCATTTTGCTGCTGAACTTTAATAGACTTTTAGAAGTCTGTGGAAAATAAATAAATTCATGTACAGGGTTACTCAAAGAACAAGGTACATTGTCGTTTCTTGTTGGTAATTGCTGGAAGTTTGTTTTAAGTTGCCTTATGCATTTTGTACCTGAATTAAAATTTAGCTTAATATGGTGTGTGTAGAAAAGTCTTTGGATAATATACAGGGTTGTACAAAAGATTTCGAGTGCATTTCCACCGATTGGCGAAAATTGCTAAAATTGAATTTTTTAACTGACCTAATTTTTATCATACTATGTAGTGTATATCCAAATCTATAGATCATAAACAGGGCTGCACAAAATATATCGACTACATTTTTTATTATGGTTGGTAATTGCTAGAACTGGACTGTTAAATGTGTTATTTTTCCTATACTGTACACTTACTTCTTTCACCTTATTTAACAGTGAAGTTTCGTTACAGTTTTCTGAATGAGTTGGAAAGTGAAGCGCCTGATTTTTCGTTCTTGTTATTATTATAATTGATAAAAATGCCTCGGAATTCTAAAAAAATTGCTAAATCTTTACATATGAACAAAACACGTTGGTGTGATAAGAAACATTTTGAAAGAAATACTTCTGTGCTTGTTCCAAGTAATACTGATACCAGAAACAAAATATTTCTTTTTCAAATAAATATGAAGCAGATTCCAGTGATGCATCTATTATTGTCCAGGTTGCTTCTAAAATTTTTATGTAAAGGAAAATAATTTTATAGTTTGACAATCTGCATTTGTATATACAATTTATTTTTATTGTTTTATTTTCAGTCAGAAGTAAGTGATGTTATTGACATAAATTACATATTCAATAACAATAAGTGTAATAAATGTCATTTAGAGCGATACTATCTCATAATAATATTATTGAGCTTTTTAAAGCCTATCTTTTAAGAAAAAAGTAAAATTTTCTCGAATTACAACTTTTTGTTTGTTCTCAGTTAAAAGCCTATAAATAATAGTGAAATAAGAATATCTACCTTCTTTAACCATTTTTTTTGCAGTTGTTTATGGTTAATGAAGTATGCATGAAACAGATAATAAAAAAATATTGACAATTTAATAAAATTATGGGCAAATGAAATCTTTAAACCCATTTATCCCAGTTCGTGTTTTTCCGATTTTTCATGTTTTCAAAATGCTAAGACCTTTACAGATATGAATGAAGTGCTTGATTTTTTTTCTAGTTAAATATCATACTATGTGTAAGAGATTTAAGGATCCGATTTTTAGTATTTTGATAACTTTAAAAAAAAAGAAATCTGCACAAAAATTAGTCACTTTTTCTGCTTTTTTCTACTTGTATTTAGTTAATATTTATTTCTCTAAAACTATTACTATTAAAAAGAAATCCTTAAATCTTTTCAAAATATCATTGATGACCTGCTCAAAAAAAAAAAAAAAAAAAAAAAAAAAAAAAAAAAAAAAAAAAAAAAACCAACAACAACTGAAAATTAAAAAAAATAAAATGCTAGTAGCGTTTTGAAAAAAGTCGTTAAAATTGAATTTTTTTCAAATTCGGCGAAAAAATAATTTTAATTTAAAATTTTTTTTGGTTTAAAATTTTTCTATTTAACATTTATATAATAATATACAAAAATATATTTTTTAAGTTGATAATATGTTTTTTTTTTTGGTGCCGAGTCCCCTTAAGTTATAGAATAAATTATGTTTTCACCGTAATCTTGTTTGCAAAAGATAGTATTCAACGTTTCCCCTATGTCAGTTTTTTTTCTGTGTTACGGACTTGGACCTACTGATGTCACATAATCCTTTTCGTGGAATGAAGGTTCCAGTGCGAAAAGCTCCATACACTGTGAAGTGCTTTTTTCTTCTTCCTGATCATAATTACAGATTTCCCTCAAAACAAATTAATAGTATAATATTTTTTTGTGTGTCTAGTTAAGATTTCAGTAAACGCTGAAAGAAATTACAGTGAAAAAAAATGAGAGAGAGAGAACGCAAGCACTGCTTTCTGCAAGAGGCGAACTAAAACGTCCTTGTACTTACGTGTACAACGTTTAATGCCTTTTAAATCCTCAGAAGAAGAAAATGTGTATGCACCAGATTAAAGCTCACATCCTCAGAAATGACTTATTAAATAGAATTGCTGAACGCTAAATCTTTAGGGAGACGAAGTTCTCTCTTCATAATTCTTCTTTCCTCTTCAAAGAACCGTTTTGAATACATTATTTTTAATTTAATGAGCGCCAACTGTTTGCTGACTTTTGATCCCGAAGTTTCGACCATTTTTGAATTGCGAATAACGCTTCAGGGAACTCAAGGAACGATGTTGAATGAAAGAAATATGAATGTTTTTCCCCTTATCCGAAAGAAATGCTAGTCGTAAATGTGTTTTAAAAATCTAGAAATAATTGTAACTTTTTATGCGTTTATGCTATATTTAATTTTTGGCAAGTATTTTTCTTTAGTTCTTAAAGGGATTCAGGTCAAATTTAAATTTGTTCAATTAACGTAACTTTTGTTCATAAGATTTAACAATACTATATATATTTATCTCTTTCAGTGTAAGAAACGTTTAATGAGTTAGAATACTTATAAAAACAAGTAAATAATATTTGTAAAATGATAGAAGAGCTGTCAAAGGAAATTGGTACAATAAAAACTTTATATCGTCTATTTCTTCATCACTAAAGATTGATAGTTAACGAAATGCAAAAAAAGAAAATTTGTTCCTACACTGTAAAAAATGACCAATGTTTCTTATTTTATGAAAATATGCTATAACCACAAACAAAAATATAATATAATCTTCTGCGTTATCCGAAATTCCGAATAGCGTGTTCCATTGTCTTTTGAATGCCCAGAAACCAATATATTTCCAAAATTTAAAGAATTATTTATAAAAACAAAGTATTTTTCGCTGCCCGTATTTTTCAGAAACGTTTCCGAAGTGTTTTTATAGTGTATTAATTAGTGTCCTCAGCCTGGAATACCTGTTTTTCGAATGCTATCAATTCTCAAGTAAACATTTCCATGCTCAAAAAATGTGTTTAACAGACAAACATGCAAAATTAACAGCGTTAACAATTACATTAAAAATAAGGTTATTTCTTTACTCTTTCATGTATAAATTAACTTATGCGGCTGAAAACGTTTACTTGAGAATGGATGACATTCGAAAAACAGGTATTCCAGGCTGAGGACACTAATTAATACACTATAAAACCCCTTCGGAAACGTTTCTGAAAAATACGGGCAGCGAAAAATACTTTGTTTTTATAAGTAATTCTTTAAATTTTGGAAATGTATTGGTTTCTGGGGATTCAAAATACAATGGAACACGCTATTCGGAATTTCGGATAACTCAGAAGATTATATTATATTTTCGTTCCTGGTTATAGTATATTTTCATAAAATAAGAAACATTGGCCATTTTTTACAGTGTATGTTCAATTACTAATTAGTAAGCATACTTTTAAAAATATGAAATAAAACATTTACCATCCAGTGTTGTTTGTATTCAAATGTTACAGCATAGGATTAATTTTTTTCATTAAATTAAAATTTAAATGCGTATTTATAAGAGAGAAACAATTTGTGCCGATATACAAATTAATCATTTTAAAATTTTATCATCAAAAACGTAAGTTATAGAGTTTTAAAAAGAAATAAATAATGAGATTAATTATTCCATAATATTTTAAAAGATTAAGAGCATATTATGTTTTTGTTTTTTATTTATTTAAGTTTGCTTTACGTTTATTATTTCCTTAAAGATATTTAAATTTTTTATTAAGTTATGCTTTATTCCTAATATAGGAAGCTAATAATTTTAACACCTTATGTTGTAAACTACATTCAAACAAAATAGGAGGAGATTGAGAATGAAAATAGATTGTAAGTTTTGTTCTATTCCATGCTCAAAATATAATATTTTTTCTGTATTTAAAATTTTTTTTATAAAATCAAAATTTGTGAAACAAAATGACATTTACAGTGGGAAAACAGTAAAAGTTTTCTGAATACAGTATTAGTTCTTTTGAAATTTCTGAAAGTAGACGCTTAGCATATAAAACATAATTTTATCACGGACAAGGTACTAAACAGTTAATAATGGAACAGTGAGTTATTGCACCGATAAAATGTCATATATATTAAGCCTTTTATATCACAAACTAGACAGAGGCACTTGAGACATTGCGATTTCTAAGATGCAGATTATACTCATTCATCGTATACTATAAATTAAGGATTTGGTATTTGGTATCAGTGATGAATGTTCAACAGCTTTTGTAGAGCATTTTATGCCACCACTGCAGTTAAAAAACATAATTAAAATAAATAAATAAATATTATTGCCTTGTTGCAAAGTTACGTCGGGGCCATGCTCCCTCGTGACAAAGGGCATAGTAAGACACAGTTTTAAGAGCCTAATAAAGAGCATAAATGTTTATCGCTAAATTTCTGCGATTAAATGGGGCGAAGAGTTGGAAATAAATTCTCAAATAGAATCGGAAATAGTGGTAACCCACAAGTGCCAGGTTGGACACCCCTGCTATGAAGAGTATTTTAGATTGTATCCGAATATGTCATTTGAGCAGTTTGAATTAACTTTACGACAAAATGGAATGCTACTATCAAAAATATTTCTACCAGCGTTTTCTTTCTTTTTTTTTTCTTTTTTATTTCTTTTTTTTTTTTTTTTTTTTTTTTTTTTTTTTTGTTGTTGTCTATAGCAGTTGCATGTTCTTCCTCTACTATTCAGAAAAATATTCGTGTTCGTTAATTGAGTAAAATGAAAAAAATGTTTTTAATTTGCTAGAAAAAAGAAAAAAGAAAAAAAAAACCATACGTTTAATCTAAATAATGAGACTCATGAAATTTCAAAACATATTTGCTAACACTAAAGAAATCACATAACAACTAATCAGTCTTAGAACCTCCTATATCCCTACTAGGCTTCCTAGAAGAGGCTTCGTCAAGGAAGTTAAACAACACTCTTGTCTCAGAACTAGATGATACTTGAAAGATGACAGTAAGATGAAAATGAGTAGAGGAGTGGCTTTCTAAGCTAAGGAACTTATTTCTGAACTGAAGTCATGCAAATGCAGATTCAATTATGAAAATACTAATTTTCAATAAGCTCTAATATAGAGATTGTCAGCTGAAACTAGCGAGGAAATGCGTAAGTTAAAATAGATTATCCAAAGACAGGTAGTCAAAATTTAAAAGTTTGCTCTAATTACGGCCAAATTCAGGATGATTATAATTAAAAGCTTCTAACCTTTGAAATATTATGAAAGATGTTATAAAATTTTATATCCTGAAGAAAAAAAAACACAATTAGCCCAAAAACTCACATTCAGGAAGTAATATCGATATTTATTCTTTGTATTGACATCATAACATATTTTATAAATAACAGGTATGACAGTACCTGTTTATTATACTATCTCATAGCTGTCAAATTAGTCATAGTAGCCACTTGATTTGGAAATATGCCTTTTAAAAATGTGTTTATGTTAAAAAGTGAGCTTAGGGGGGGGGGGGGGGTGTATTCATACTGAAATTGTAAAAAAAAATTTTATTTAACATCATATGTGGATATTTTTGAAAAAAATTACCTTGGTATACCAAACGGGAAGTCATTCGGTGATGTGGTTTAGGAATTATGCAGCTGTAAAATTTTTTGAACTCCTAAACTGCAATGCGTTAAGTTTTTTCAGCATAACTGAAAATCTACTTGACAAAATGAGTTTTAATTTTGGATTCGTATAGATTCTATAAATCTATTTCTGTGAATTTTTTTATAAGTTACAATACATGTCTTTTTCGAATATAAATTTAATGTTTAAATTATAATAATTCCTTTATTCGTATTACATGACAAAACAACATAGGTATTATCGTTGTGGTGTTGATATCCCTTATTTGTCAAATATTTGGAAATTTGGCAATTTAATACATATTTAGGGTATATTACAAACAAAATAATGGAATACTGTATAGTATACTTAAAATCATATTAATTGAAGTTAAGAGCATTAGTTTTTATATGAAATTTTAATCCAATTTTTGTAATTAAATTTTAATAAGGGAATTATTTTAATACAATATATTGAAAGATAGACTTTATTATTAAATTCTTTTCACTAATATAATAAAAGAATAATGCCAATATAGGGAATCTTGTGTTAAAAAATAGCAAACATGTTCGAAGATGATTTATAAACATTTCAAAATAGCTTGGGTGATGTAACTTTTTTTCTTTTCCAACAAATTCCACTGTCACTGAAATTAACTCTGTTATATCCTTTGAGACAGACTTAAAGGATGGGAGGAACTGCAATTTTCTATTATCGATCTAAATCTCGAACTTAGAAGACGACACAGAGGAAAATAGATTTCACGAAATCTTCTCGATTTAAAAACTGTATCTAAAATTTTTTATATATGTTGTGTTATATTTTAAATAAAATAAAAATATGTTACAAATATTTGATGAAATAAGCAATGAAAATTTGCATTTAATATTGTATTCTTAATTACGAATAACTTTAGGGATGAAAAATTACGTAATTACGTAAAATATTGTTTTTGATGCATTATTTATGAAGAAAAGTTGAATAAAAGAACTGGCATAAACGGTAAAGAATTCCATTAGATAATTTTCATTAAATAATTAAAATATTGTACAAACTTCAGAAATTTTATTTTTTTCCTTTAACAATAAAAAAAACTGAAAATGAAGTTCTTTTATAAAGTAAAAAGAGTTTAATTTCATACAAAGACTCTCTTCAACAGCACAGCAGTAGAAATTGGTAAATATAATTCCTGGTTTCAGATAGGTTCTTTGGAGTGAATGCCCGGATTTTGGATTCTTTCTTCTGAGTCAAAGTGGGTATCTTTAATGTACCTTAATGTACCATACTGAGAGTTTTGTTCATTTTTTAAAATAACATCTGAATAGAGTTAATGCATCTTGAAAAGAAATGTCCTAAATACTATAATAAACTGATACAGGTCTATACATCTTATACAGTGGCGGAATGCAATCAGCCCATAAAACGTGTCATTTCGATAAATTTCAACACTTTTACGTCATATCATCATTCTAAATTTAAATCTAACTTTATAACAATTACAATGCAAATAAATAAGTGTTTATCCAAATAAAAAATTCACAATAATGGTTAAAAAAAGAATCAAACTGGTAGAAAAAAGTGAAATATATTTTAAACCTTAATAATATCCAGAGATATTCATTTTGAAAATCAGGCATGAAAAATGTTTTTCAAAATATATGAGATTTTTTCGCATTATTTTACAATGGCATTTACCAAAAAAAAAAAAAAAAAAAAAAAAAAAAAATCCTTTAGAATCAGGACACAGAACTGCATTCAAATGAGATAGATTAGGAATTTTTATTTTGGACAATATTAACTTTGAAGCACTCTATAGCAGAATTGATTTTAATTGCATATTAACTGTTAGTGATCTAATGTTGGTTAAGACAAATTACAGCTACATAAACATATTTTTCGTCAAGAAATGTTTTCATAAACTTCCATTATTCAGTAGTACTTAAAAAATATATTCAATCTGTTTAAATCAAATTAAACCTAGCGTCTATTTGCTGAATAGCTTTTCTGTTGTTCAAAACATGTAATTCAAGTATTAAATCACATTATTTAATTCAAAAAATACTGTCAAATTCCATTTCTATCCAAATATTTTAAATTAAAATACTATCAAACAATGAAAAAGTAATTTGTATTATCTCTTGGTAATAGATATAATACCATTTATTTCAATGATACTTACATTTTAACGAAAGTTTATAGTTTGGAAGATGGTTTTCTTTTTTTATCGAAAATATATTATTCTCGTATATATTACATTTTCGGATATTGAAAATAGATTGCGAGATTATTTTTCAAGAATCTCTCAAGAAATTGAATCTTTTATAAAACTCTTTTTTAAATTACATTAATTTCTTTTTCTATTCATATTATTTCAGAGATTTTGAAATATTGACGCAATTTTTTTTTAAGTTTAAAGAAATGTGCAGAAAATGTATACTTAAAAAGATGTTGTTCAATGAGATTTTCCATCTTTTAATAAAGTGAAATATGTTATTTAATATATTTTTAGTCGTAGCTTGTACATTGAAACTTAAGTATGCTTCGAAATTTTTTACTGTTATATTAAAAATATTCTTTTCAGCTTCAAGGAAAATATCTCGCAACATAAAATTACACTATAGTTTGAGTTGATGAAGTTTTTGGATACTGATGGCCAAGTATGTTTCAATATAAAATATTTTAATAAAAAGAACATTTTTAGCTGGCAAAAAATTTTGTTTTACCTACGTTTTAATTAGGCTCAAGTTTCGAGATAAAACATTTTTAGTTTAATGGAGAAGACTTCAAAAATTCCATATGCAACGAAATATTGCATTATATTATATTTTATTATTAGAGACAGAGTAGCTATTGCTTTCAATCACCGAAAAAAATGTGCTAAGCGTTGTTACTAAAAGTTATAGGACACACGGATTTAGGGATGACGTCTTATTTTAAATGTATATTTATTAAGATTTAATAGCAGCAGGATATTTTGAAATGCAAACTAATCCACGGGCAATGATTTAAAATTTTAAATGGAAAGTGTTTTTCCATTTAAAATTGGAGCAAATAAATTTTGCTCCAATTTTAATGCAAAACTCAATGCAAACAATTGGAGCAAATATATTTTGCTCCAATTTTAAATGCATAAAATGGAGCAAATAAAATAATTGCCAATAAAAACGAAAAATAAAGTGTACAAACGAAAAATAAAGTGTACAGGGTGTCCCATAAGTCTTTTCATATTTCAACAATTCATAAAAGATCAACAAATTGACCTATCGAAGCGAGGTTTACATCGTAAGCTTTGTCAATGTCTCGGATTTTTGTGGCATAGGCAAAAAATAGTTCAATTTTTTTTGAAAAATGTTTTGCCAGAAAAAGTATGACTATTTTATGGTAAATTGTACACTGTAAAAAATTTCCAACCCTTTTCCGTTTCGTAAAAGATAAATTTCCTTTACGATACGGAAAACAACCGATAAAATAATTATTCCGAATCACAACAGAAAGGTTTTCTACAGTCATAAAAATAATCTATTTATATCGGATTAGTTTCCGAAAGGATGGAAAACAGCTTTCTCCGGACTTACTGCGCAGTCTCGCTCTCTGCTGACGTATGAAAGGCGTTGCGTCACGTGACTGATAACAGAACAGAATCGAGTTTTTGGATGAAGATGGACGCCATGTTTTTAAATATTGGACAACTGCTCTACGTACTTCTAACATCGCAATAGTTTTACCTCTGGTAGGAGTCTGGTTTTTGCGGAGTAAAACAGCTGTATAGGAATAAAAAGCTCCTCACCGGGCCCATGGGCCAAACCAACAACAACAACTTCGCAATGGTAAGTACTAAAATTTATGTGATTTTTAATATTTTGGATTTGATATGTACATATATTTATAGTGCATGATTATCACATCGAATAACATGTTTAAGGAGCTGCGTAGCCTGAAATAAAATGCATGTTATCTTATTTCTCGCTCAGTTTATTTTTTATGAGAAAAATATCCCCGAAGTAAAAAATATTTTGATGTGCCAGAAATTTCTAACTTAGATATTATCTTAATGAAACTTATTTTTTGTAGGCTGTTTTTTTAAATAGTTTTTAACTTATTCTAAATTAAATTCCTTGTTTATTTGTTTAATTCTGTAAGACATCCAGTGTTGAATTCAGGGGGTGGGGGGACAGTCTCCCCCGGAGCATTGAAATGTCCCCCCGGAAGATTTCACATTTTATGCTTTTAATAGTCAAAAAGTGCAATCCCCCCGGAACTCTATAATACCCCCCCCCGGAACCACAGAAATCCCTCCCGGAGAAAAATGTCTGAATTCAACACTGAAGATATCAATAACATACCTATGATCTTAAAATAAATTGATGATATTTTTCTATGTTCGATGCTATATCAGAATCATATTGTCTTTTTTCAGGTACTGCATTATTATAGAATCAATTTTACATTTTATTATTTGTTGGGATGTAACGAATAGTGATTTGGCCGAATAGCCGAATACCGAATATTCGGCCAAGTTTTAGCCGAATACCGAATATTCGGCCAAGTTTTAGCCGAATACCGAATATTCGGCCAAGTTTTAGCCGAATACCGAATATTCGGCGGCCGAATACTGACTTAAAAAAAATTATTTTATTTGTTTATTTATATTTTTTTCCAATTTTAAAATAAAAAATTAACCCTTTCAGGGGCAAGCACTTGTGCTCCTGTAACGTGGAATTCCCACCGGAATTTAGGAAATAATTTAGTTCAAAATAAGAATAAGCAATTTTTCAACTTTTTCTCATGAAAGTTTAAAAAGTGAAATTTAATTAAAAGTTTCTGGTTTGAATCGGATTAAAATTAGGTGGTATATAATATATACCACCGCCCCTCAAAGGGTTAAATTAAGGACTAATTGAAATAATTTTTTTGTTTGAGTGTTCAAAAATCATAACAGCTGAATGTATGTAAGCACGGTATATAGTGAACGTTTGTTTTCTGAAGCTGGTAATATTATATGAAACCAAACGAAACAGACTTCTTCCTGAAAATGCTGAAAAGTTATTTTTGCATCACAATTTCAGGCTTTACAGTGATAAATAATTTTGTTACCCCTGTATGTTATTTTGAAGTAACTCATTAAATGTTTTTTCAGTATAGGTAATAGTTTTTTTCTTTTCAATGTATCAAACTCATTAGTTCGTTTAATCAACATCTAATGTTTAATTTTTAATTAGTAAAGTAATTATATAGTCATATATTTATTATTTAAAAGTAAAACTAAAGGCTAGAAAAATGATTTAATTTGTGAAAGATTAAGCATTTTTACAAGACAGTAAAATATTTGTTTTTAATATTTATGAATTTTATTGTTTAAGAAACTTATCATCATTATAAATCAGATTAAAAAAATAGATATAAAGTTAATTTTTTTTAATTCACTGATGAGAGAGAGAGAGAGATTTAAACTTTAAATGCAGTATATATTTTGCATTTTAATGTAAAATAAATTAATGTTGCAATACTTACTTAAATTCATATGATGCCTAAATATGCAGCAAGAAAAATATTTTGTATTTATGTAATTTCATTATATACAGTTATTTATAAGTTGTCATGAAGCTTTAAAATTGAGTAAGTATTAGGATTTATTTTTCTTATAATAATTAATGTATTTAGATATCATTCTTTAATATTGTTTGTTAAAAATATTTAAAATCACATTTTTTTTTATTTTCTGGAACTTATTTAACCAAATATCGTAGAATATTCGGCCAAATAAGCAAGTGTTCGACAATATATCTAAATATATTCGGCTGCCGGTATTCGGCAGAATATCTGTTCAATATTCGGCAAAAGGGCCAAATAAGCCGAATACCGAATAGTGGTCGAATATTCTTTACATTCCTAATTATTTGTAGTGTATTAAAATTCAATTGAAAAGGGGAGTCCTTTAAATTCTATAATGTTAATTAATAAATTGAGAACTTTATGTTAGGACGATATAATGAAATTTATATTGGTATATGGTAAAATAAATTTCAGTATTCTTTGCATATCAGACAAAATTTTAGTTGTAACAAACGTAAAGTTGAATATGCTGAATATCTTGAGGTTGATATTATCTATATTCATGCTGTAAAAGCTTGCATGCAGAAGCTTCCATCTTGGGCAGCAGAGATCAACTGCCTCGCCCTGGATATTCAAGTTTAATTGGCTAAATTTTATTTTTCTTACATTATTTTGAAAATAAAAAATGACATTTAATCTTTTCTAATAATTTAAAATAAACAGAAAAAGGAAAAAAAGCAAACAGGGAATTTTTGTCAGTAGAGATGGATGGGGGAGATCTCCACTGCTGAACATCATGTCACATGTGGAAAGGAAGACAATTTTTTGTTCTGATTTTTATTTCGTGCTCATGTCTTGAAAAATTATATTGAATGGGCTTCAGGGAGAATAAACCCTCAAAAGGCTTGAATTTTTTTTATTTCAAAAATATAAAGCTTCAATTCTTTATTCATTCATTAAAAAAAAAAAAAAAAAAAAAGAAAAGAAAAAAATGTGGTGTTTTAGCAAAAAAAATGTCTTACTTGATTTTATTTCATATTTCTGCTTTCATTTAACTAAATCTTGTCATGTATTTAAATGCACGCGTTAATACTGTTCAAATTTCAAGAAATAAAAAATGTTCAAAAGAGTCATGATGTCAACATATAAATCATAAATATCACTAGAACCAAACTTTAAACTTCAGAGTCCTAGGCACAGCATTTTTGCGTGCCCTTCCAAGCACTACTCTTAAGTAATCTCAAAGCTTAGAATTTTTGTGATACGTGATAAAGCTCGAAATTTTGTATATAGGTTGATTCTGATAAGTCAGTTCCTTGATTAGTTATGGAGGTTCATTGGTTAAATATAAAGGGGGAGGAAAAGGGGGCTGATAGCCCCCTTAATTTAGATAAACGGTTTTTTTTTATGCAGAATTATCCGATTTGTTTGAAATTTTGTATATAGGTTCATTCTGATAAGGCGCTTCCCTGATCAGTTTTGAGGGTTTATTGGTTAAGTATAAAGGGGAACGGGGGGCTAATCCCCCCTAATTTAGATAAAGGGGTTGTTCATGCAAAATTACCCAATTTGCTTCAAATTTTGCATAAAGCTTCATTGTGAAAAGACGCTTCCCTCATTAGTTTTGGAGGTTCATTAGTTGTTTAAAGAGGGAAACGGTGGTTAATACCCTCCTCCTTAATTTAAATAATTGGGTTTTTTATGCAGAATTATCCGATTTGCTTCAAATTTTGTATATAGGTTAATTGTGATAAGGCGCTTCCCCTTATCAATTTTGGTTGTTCATTGATTAAGTATAAAGGGGGGAATGGTGTCCAATCCCCCCTTAATTTAGATAAATGGGTTTTTAATGCAGAATTATCCAATTTGCTTCAAATTTTGTATATAGGTTCATTGTTAAAAGCCGCTTCCCTGATTAGTTTTGGGGGTTCATTGGTAAGTATAAAGGGGGGGACGGGGAGCTGATACCCCCTTAATTTAGATAAATGGGTTTTTCATGCAGAAATATCTGATTTGTTTCAAATTTTGCATATAGGTTCATTCTGATAAGGCGGTACCCTGCTCAATTTTAGGGGTTCATTGGTTAAACATAAAGGAGGGAACAGGGACTAATCCCCTCTAATTTAGGTAAATGGGTTTTTCATGCAGAATTACACAATTTTCTTCAAATTTTGTATATAGCTTCATTGTGATAAGGTGCGTCCCTCATTAATTTTGGGAGTTATTTCGTTCAGCATAAAGAGGGGAACGGGGGCTAATCGCCCCCATAATTTAGATAAATGGGGTTTTTATGCAGAATTATCGTATTTGCTAAAAATTTTGTATATAGGTTCCTTCTAATAAGTCGCTTCCCTGATTAGTTTTGGGGGTTCTTTGGTTAAAGATACAGGGGGAACTGGGGGCTAATGGGTTTTTCATGCAGAATTATCCGATTTGTTTCAAATTTTGTATATAGATTCATTCTGATAAGGCGCTTCCCTGATCAGTTTTGGGGGTTCATTAGTTAAGTATAAAGAGGAGAACGGTGGCTAATCCCCCCCCCCTTAATTTAGATAAATGTGTTTTCATGCACAATTATCTGATTTGTTTCAAATTTTGTATATAAGTTAATTGTGATAAGACGTTTCCCCATATCAATTTTGGAGGTTGATTGATTAAGTATAAAGGAGGAAACGGTGTCCAATCACCCCTTTAATTTAGATAAATGGGTTTTTTTATGCAGAATTATCCGATTTGTTTCAAATTTTGTATATAGGTTCATTCTGATAAGGCGCTTCCCTGATCAGTTTTGGGGGTTCATTGGTTAAGTATAAAGGGGGAACAGGGGCTAATCACCCCTAATTTAGATAAATGGGTTTTTAATGCAAAATTACCCAATTTGCTTCAAGTTTTGTATAAAGCTTCATAGTGATAAGGCGCTTCCCGTCATTAGTTTTTCATTTGCTAAGTGTAAAGAGGGGAGCGGTGGCTAATTCCCCCCCCCCGTTAATTTAGATAAATGGGTTTTTATGCAGAATTATCCGATTTGCTTCAAATTTTGTATATAGGTTAATTGTGATAAGACGCTTCCCTATATCAGTTTTGGGGGTCCTTGATTAAGTATAAACAACAGAACGGTTTCCAATCGCCCCCTTAATTTAGATAAATGGGTTTTTAATGCAGAATTATCCAATTTGCTTCATATTTTGTACATAGGCTCATTTTGATAAGTCGCTTCCCTGATTAGTTTTGGGGGTTCATTGGTTAAGTATAAAGGGGAAACCAGGGGGCCAATCCCCCCTCTTAATTTAAATAAAAAGTTTTTTTTAATTCAGAATTATCCGATTTGCTTCAAATTTTTTATATAGGTTAATTGTAATAAGACGCTTCTCCTTATCAGTTTTGGGGGTTCATTGATTAAGCATAAAGGGGGAACTGTGTCCAATCCCCCCTTAATTTAGATAAATGGGTTTTTAATGCAGAATTATCCGATTTGTGTCAAATTTTGTATATAGGTTCATTCTGATAAGGCGCTTCCCTGATCAGTTTTGAATGTTCATTGGTTAAGTATAAAGGGTAGGGAAGGGAGACAAATCCCCCTCCTTAAATTAGATAAATGGGTATTTCATGCAGAATTATCCGATTTGCTTCAAATTTTGTAAATAGGTTCAATGTGACAAGTTGCTTCCCTGTTTAGTTTTGGGGGTTCATTGGTTAAGTATAGAAAGGGGGAACAAGGTCCAATCCCTCCCTTAATTTAGATAAATATGTTTTTCATGCAGAATTATCCAATTTGCTTCACATTTTGTATATAGGTTCATTGTTATAAGGCGCTTCCTTGAATAGTTTTGGGGGTTCAATGGTAAAGTATAAAGGGGGGATCGGGAGGCTAATCTCCCCTCCTTAATTTAGATAAATGGGTTTTTCATACAGAATTATCCAATTTGCTTCAAATTTTGTATATAGGTTCAGTTTGATAAGGTGCTTCCCTGATCAGTTTTGAAGTTTAATTGGTGAAGTATAAAGAGAGGGAATGGGGCTATTCTCCACCCCCTAATTTAAAGAAATGGGTTTTCATGCAGAACCGGTAAATTTTTACTTTATAAAAAAACATGAGTTTTTTTTGTTGTTGATGCTAAATGAAATTTATTTGGATTTATTAAAGAAAGGACAAAGTGTTTTGAAAGGAATATTAAACGAAACCCTTTGAGCGATGTTCGATCACACCCACTAGTTCTATTATATTACTGTGGCACCATTTTTTTTTTATTTAATGCTGATCGTGAAATCCCATGGTAACCTATGTAAATTTTAAAGAGGTAGTAAATTCCCTTATACAATTATCAAAATATAGCTTTCACCAGCAGGAAGCAGATGTCCAATGTGCATCTTTAAATTAACATTTTTAAATTGTACATTTTAAAAATTTTCCTTAATTTTTAAGTATTTTTAAAACTTATGAAATTTGAAATTTTTACTTAAAGGAAAATTTTCAAATTTTATGCTCTTAAAAATACTTATCGCTGAAGACGAAGAGTCCTCTTAATCATTCATTGCTGTTGTGCTGTTTTTGTCCCATTAAATATACATGATCACTAGAAATTAGTAAAATAAAAATATATTAATATTATTATTGTTATTATTGCAGGATAATACTGCAGTGATCAGTGTCGCATTCCAGCTAGAGCATATCATCCTTGCTTAGTAGCGAATGATGATGTAAGAAAGGAAATCATGCTGTTCTCGAATAATATTGATGGTTTGACAGTTTTTCCGGAGAAATGTCCTAGGACAATTTTGTTTTGGTAGTATCATATTGTGTAATCAATTAAGGCCTGGAAGAAATTAAAGAACCTAGGCCTACTTTTTTTTACTAAGTGCAGCTTTTCGGAGGCAAGAACTGTCAATGGAAGTAATATCAGTATTGCTGTAATTTTTATTCATTATAACATTTTGATTTATAGTTTTGTTGCAAATAAATGTTATTTTTCAGTATAAATGTTTGTTTTATTTTTTCTGTCTTTTGTAGTTAGCCAGAAAAAAAAATCGAGTAACTTATATATATATTTTTAAATAGTATTTTGTTAGTATGTGCAATTTAATGTTTGTGCAGATTAAATGCGATTGATTTATTTTACTAAGTTTAAGTTTAAAAAAAAATAGCACATACACATTTGCGAAGTCAGATTTTTTATTAAATAGACACTTATTTTTTATATATTTTTCCTGAATTATTTGTAATTTTTAATATTCTTCTATTAAGTGATCTGCCATTGAAGAATAAAAGACTCAAAAACATTTCTTTCTTTGTCATTAATGATGATAAAATTTTGACTTTAAATTTACATAAATTTTTACAGGCAACTGGACTTCATAAATATAGTAAAATAAATATAGGTCAGTCAACAGTATATTTATTGATATTTATGTAGATATCTCATGACTTCATTGTGCACATGTAAATAACAAATGGTTCAATATTCCAACGTAATTTATTTATGGAAAGATTCGGAAAATAAAGATTGCATGGTAAGTAATATACTTTGAAATGTTATATATTTTTTTTTCATACAATTTCAATTACTTGCAAATGTAAACTCATAAACAACTAAAGTTTTAAAATCTTAAAAAAAGGCCTGATTTAATTATTTTTATTTTAAATTCAAATAAATTAAACTTTAATTCTCTGTAAACTCTGTAATCGCTTAGGAACTCATAAAGCTGGAAAATTGGTGTTTCTTTTCAAACATTTTAATAACAAAGAATATTTTTTTCATATCCATTGAAATTTATAAAATATAATCATAACCATCTTAAGTGTGTTTAATATATGCTCTAAATTCATTAAATGAATAAAGAAATTTGGTCAGAACAAAAAGCTTTAGCTTTTAGTAATGCAGAGTGCATATGCTTTTTATTTTATCAAAGGGGTAATTCAAGGTGGTATATGTATTTTATACAGAATAGGATATCTGTTAAATTGCAGTTTTTGTAAATAAGTGATGACACAAGACAATTTGTTTTATTTATTTCATGTTTTCAAAAGTAAAAGAGAATTCACATTTCTAAATTAAATCTTTTTCTGTAGCTCCATTTTTTTAAACTGTATATTTTTTAACTAGTTATATGATTAAAATATTTTAATTTAACCAAGTGAATGAGTTTCTATATATTTTTTTAATTTCAAATATATTTAAATGGACACTTCTAATTGTTAATTTTAATTATTTAGTAAAGTTTATTTTACTGTAAAATGTATAATTTTAAAATTGTATTTTGAATTAAAAAAAGTAGCTGATTTAAATAATTAAAAATATATATGATTTTTTGATTAAATAAATAAGTAAAATCACGAACCCTGTTTTAAAAAAGATTTTCATTTAGCAAGGCTTTTTGTTATATAATTTTCAGTTAAGCTTCAAGTTCAAAGTCTTGTACATTTTCAAATTGCATGGCTTCTAAAATTTGTTTATCATCAAGCTATTTATTAGGATTAGCTGAATTCTGTATATTCTTATAAGTTACATGGCTTCAAAAGTTTTTAGATTTACTTTATTAATATTACACTGGTGTCCAGAAATTAAGGGGCAGTGACCGATTTCAGACGTTTCGTCGATTATCTTACTGAAACTCGTGAGGAAATGCCCGGAATGCCCTTAAGCTTTGAGGATGTAAAGAACATGTTTGACTTGATGTTTTTCAGTGAATATTTTATCGCGAGGACAACTATGGGGGGGGGGGATAATAACTTTAATAATAAAATAATATTTTCGATCACCCAAGTAACGAAAAATGCTAAAAATGGTCTGTCACTGCAGTAAATGACTATGTAGGTTCTGTTCAACATTTGTGTGCATTTTTTGTAAGTATAGCATGTATATTCGTGAATATATTAACGTTTCTGTGAAAAATTCAAAAGTTTTTTTTATAACATGCAGAGTTTTCAGCCAAATTTAACACCACTTTCCAAAAACTTGACAAAGAATCGTAGAAATTTGTATACTGTGATTAAAATATTAATATATTGAATATTTGATGAGATATAGGTATTTTTATGAAATTAATTTTAACTGCGCATGCGCAAAATACAGCAGACATTTTTGTTATGATTTGATAGCAATACTATAGGGCAACTCATATAAAAAGACCAGTGAACTATCATGAAAAGTCAAAGAGTTACAGCATTGATAAATACATTGAGAAATTGAGAAATAAGTCTCATATGTTTTAAGCATAACTCAAAAACTACTTACCAACTATCTGTGATTTTGGATTTGCATATTTGAAGCCTCCAGAAATCCACCTCTATTAAAAATTCATAGGTTATTTTTTTTTCTTTTTTGAAATGAATTTAAAAATACATTTTTTTTTTATAAGAGAGAACTAAACATAATCTATACAATTTTAACAAATAGATTTTGAAAATCTTCAAATAAGCGAATCCAAAATTATTATGTCAAGTAGTTTTTGAATTACGCTTAAAAAGGTACCCGCATTGCAATTTGTTTTTCATCAATTGCAAATTAATTTCACATTAAGACTTCCAAATTTTAAACCTTCATATTTCTTAAACCACTTGACCAAGTGATTTCTTGTTTCGTATCCTTGGGAGAAATTTACAGAAAAAAAAATGTATAACGTCAAAATTAGATGTATGTATTGAAAAGTTGGAGTTTGGTACAATTTAAGAATGATGACGATCCCCTAAGCTTATTTTTTTAAAACCTATTATTGGAAGAAGATAATTTTCAGTCAAATATGGCTATTTCTGTTTTTTAAGGAGGGGTGGGCAATATTATGATTTAAAAAGATAGGTTTTGTATGTTCTTTGTTTTAGAAATATAGCTATAGAAATTCTTTCCAGCAACAATAAACTTCAAAGTAGTTGCATACACCTCATATGCATAGAACATGTTTCATACTTGTGCTACACCCAGTGGAATAAATTTGAGCTTTTTGAGGATACAGGCTTGTCCCTTTTTTTTAGTAATATTGAACAGTTGTTTGGCACAGTATTGAATTCAGGGGGTGGCCCGCTGGGACCCCCCAGGAACATTGAAATTCCCCCCCCCCCCCAGAAGATTTGAGATATTATGCTTTTAATGGTTAAAAAGTGCAATTTCCAAAAAGGAAATATATAATCCCCCCCCCCCTCCCCGCCGGAGCCGCAGAAAAGGCTCTGAATTCAACACTGGTTTAGCATCATCTGAATATTTAGTTATATTATACCCATGAGCGCATCAGTATACTTGTAACAAATAAATAAAATTTCAAGCTGATTCTGTATTGTAAAGAAACTTTTGTTATAAAGAGTAGGACCAATAACAGATGAAAATATTGCTTTTGGACACTGTTTTGATTTCCTTTTATCTCAATTAAATATTACTAAGAACTTTTTTCAATACATACACACATTTCGTATCATAAAATGCATTTTGTTATCATAAAATGCATTACATGTAATGCATTTTATGATAACAAATACTTAAAATGTGTGTATGTATTCAAAAATGTTCTTAATATTTAATTGAGATAAAAGGAAATCAAATCAGTGTCCAAAAGCAATATTTTCATCTGTTAATGTTCCTACTCTTTAAAACAAAAGTTTCTTTACAATACAGAAAATTTTCCGATCATAATGAAAAAAAATTCCGTAAAGCAAAGAAAAAGTTTCTATTCTACACAGGAATTTTTAATTTTTTCAAGATTAGTTTACTGACTGATTCGGAAAAGTTTCCTTTTTAAAACGGAATACTTTCTATCTATTCTCCCATTCTTCCAAAACGTTTCTTTATGTGAATGGAAAGTTTTCCTTTTTAAAACGGAATAGTTTCTATCTATTCTTCCATTCTTCCAAAACGTTTCTTTATGTGAATGGAAAGTTTTCCTTTTTTAAACGGAATACTTTCTATCTACTCTTCCATTCTTCCAAAACGTTTCTTTATGCGAATGGAAAGATTTCCGTAAGACCCAGGAATTTATTCTGTGTCTAAAGATTAGTTTCTGAATCAAACGGGAAAAGTTTCCTGACGGAAAGAAAAAACTTTCGTTTTTTTCCGTTTTTTTTCCGTGTTGTTTCGGAAAAGTTTCCTGTACTATACGGGCAACTGGAAATCCTATTCCTACCGGAAACTTTTCCGATTTTTTTTTTACAGTGTATGGTAAAAACCAAAACTCCTATACGACTGTTTGTTAAATGTTTATGAATTTTTGATATGTGAACTTATTGGACTCTTTGAACAATTTTTTCCTTTTGTCGCGAAAAATTCTACTCTTTAAGAAGTCTTATGGTCTAAACCGCTTTTCCGTAAGGCAAAATGTTATTTTTTAATGAATATTTGATATCTAAATTTAATTATGGATCTCTTTAAACAATTGTAAAAACCACACATTCGCTAATTTGATTATGGTAAACCCTGTATATATTTATCTCAGACATGCTACCACAAAAGTAAAATCTGCCTTTGAATTGCACTACTATATAGTTAGCAATATACATGAATTATCAGTATTACATAATAATTATATATAGGTCACAAATGGTGAGTTTTTTATGTGTCTTGATGCATGTCTTCTGATTATACTTAGTAAATTTAATTTTGCAGCTTATTTATTCAATCCCATATCCAATAGTTTGAGAACTATTGCACAAATTGAATTAACTAAATAAATGCAGAAAGGTTAACATTGAATCTGTCTACAAATATTTATATAATTGGTTGTAAACATTCCTTACTATAAGTTGGTATGAAAGTTTGGATCACACACCATACATTAATACTTTTCTTGTAGATTGGGGTATCAATATTTGATATATGGAGACGATCATTTCATCCACTCAGTTTTGAAACAGTACGATTTGATAAGAATGGTTGAGAAAAAATATTCACTGACCCTAGTATAGAGAACCGAATCAAGACGGAAAGTAAATTAAAATATCAGATGATGAATTCAAATATCCTTATTTTTCAGTTTCTTTTTCCAATAAAAGAAAGAATTGCTTATCGAGATGTATAATCCTGTCTTGCACACAAGTCATTTTTTGAATGAAAATTTCATCAAAAACTGTTGTTAAAAGAAGTAAAAAGTTAAATAAGAATATAAAAAAAATTGAAAATAAACTGCGACATAAAATTAGATGTCTCGTGTAAAGAACAAATCTAAAGCCACTTTTAGAGTTCAAGTTCTTTAGATATGTCACGCTAGTAGAAAAATAGCTACTTTCATCAAAGACTGTGTTTTGTTGAAAAAAAAAAGTATTTTTGGATTGTTAATGACTTTTCTCTGACACAATAAAACTGTTAGATGAGATTAGTTTTAGAAGGATACAGTGTCAGTTTTCAGAATATATTGAAGAGCATAACTTTAAATGCCTTACCTTGATCGTCGACCGTTTTTAATAATAGATAAAATTTTCTTAAGTGTGTATTATTTTATTTATGATTTCTTGAAAGTAATTATTGAGGCTAATAGTTAGTATGAGTTAATTGTATGGTATTATTACGTGTAAAGGGATTTTGTTGTTTTCATAAGAAAATTAATTTAAATTTTGGATTTGTCTTGCTAAAGCATTATGGTTTGTAATGACTAAATATAATTTGAAAGCGAAAAATAAAATAAAGAATAATACTTTTTCTAAACAGATTGACAGATTGTTCCATTTGTTTAACACTCGTGACAATTATTTTAAAAAATTATATTTTTCTTATTTTTGCAGTTGTAGCAATTAAGCATAGTTTATTTTATTTCAAAATATTTATTTAAATTATTAAGTGTTCTTTTAATTAGAACATTTAGAAACTTGTAATTTATAAGACAAAAAAGTACACAATTCAATTGTACCGTATTCCTCCGCATTAGCTGGCATGCCGCAAATTTCGAGGGAGACCAGTTTTTTGACTATTAGTCCCAGGTCTTTCCCGGCATGCCGGAAAAAGCAAGGATCTGCGAAAACGAAAGGAATGGGGTTAACTGTATTCAGTAGCAGCGATAGGTGTTGGGGAAGAGGGGTGCAATATAGAGTTTGTCCCCACTTTTCTAATTATTTAGTTTACCTTTTTTACATATTCAAGAGAATTAAAACGTGTTTCATGTGTCTCATACAATTTCACACAAAGCTCTCTCCCCAGCACCCATCCGATAGTTACAATGTAGAAATAGATTATCTCATAAATTATTACATGAACAAAAATATTCTTACTATATATAAAATAAGAAAAATATAACAATTATCTAAATATGTAAAGAGAGAAATATGTGCTTACCTTATATGAAAAAAGTAATTTTATATGATAATTTTAAAAAACTGAAATTTAACTGAAATCCAGGGTTTTATTTAATACTAGCAAGCTACGCCAGCTACGCTGGTCAATTTCTTATCTTTTTATCCAAACTTTTAATCCAACAAAATATTGACATTTCATAATTCACTTTTATATTTTAACAGAATAATAAGGTTACTATAATGTGTGACTCGTGCTATAGCCAATATACACGCCAGGACACGTCGCACTTATCATTATCTTTTTACGCATGAAGGTTTCGCTATGGTACTCCATTGTGAAATTTGGTAATTTTTCAAATTCAATATTTGAAAAATGGCATAATCATTAGATTTGAAATTTATATCAAGAAAAATACAATTTTTTACCTTTCAAACGCAGTTTGCCTAACAATTTTCTGACAAATACTTTTCGAGATACTATTATTTTTCAGTAACTTCAAATGTTTCATTTTCCGAGATTAATTTGTGGCAACAATTAGCGAAAAACCCAGTAGTCAGAAACGCATAGTTTTTTATTAAAGAGGCTGTTGGAGCAGGGATTGTCACCACCAATTTGCCACCATCACTTTTGAAATCGGTTCGGTAGTTCTAGAGATTCCATAGAAATTGTAATTTAGAATGTTTTTAGAACGCTTTTTGCTCATTTCACCCTTTTAAATTTCGATTTTTTTTTATTTTGTTTTTAGAGAGCATTTACATCTTATAAGTAACTACAATGCCAAATTTCATATTTCTAGCTCCTTCACTGTAAAAAAAATCGCAATTTTAGAAATTTTTCACTCCTGCACCCCCCCCCCCCCGGGGTTAGTGACACCGACATAAAATATAGCCTATGTTGAAGCAGGGGTTGTCACTATCAATTTGCCACCATCACTTTTGAAATCGGTTCGGTAGTTCTAGAGAGTCCATAGAAATTGTAATTTAGAATGGTGTTAGAACGCTTTTCACTCATTTCACCCTTTTAAATTTCGATTTTTTTTTTATTTTCTTTTCAGAGAGCATTTACATCTTATAAGTAACTACAATTCCAGATTTCAAATTTCTAGCTCATTCAGTATAAAAAAATCGCAATTTTAGAGAGTTTTTCGCTCCTGCACCCCCCTGGAGTTAGTGACACTGACATAAAATATAGACTATGTTCGAGCAGGGGTTGTCACCATCAATTTTCCACCATCACTTTTAAAATCGGTTCGGTAGTTCCAAAGATTCCATAGAAATTGTAATTTAGAATGTTTTTAGAACGCTTTTGGCTCATTTCACCATTTTAAATTTCGATATTTTTTTAAATTTTATTCTTAGAGAGCATTCACATCTTATAAGTAACTACAACGCCAAATTTCAAATCGGTTCGGTAGTTCTAGAGATTCCATAGAAATTGTAATTTAGAATGTTTTTAGAACGCTTTTCGCTCATTTCACCCTTTTAAATTTCGAATTTTGTTTTATTTTGTTCTTAGAGAGCATTTACATCTTATAAGTAACTACAACGCCAAATTTCAAATCGGTTCGGTAGTTCTAGAGATTCCATAGAAATTGTAATTTAGAATGTTTTTAGAATGCTTTTCGCTTATTTCACCCTTTTAAATTTCGAATTTTTTTTATCTTGTTCTTAGAGAGCATTTACATCTTATAAGTAACTACAACGCCAAATTTCAAATCGGTTCGGTAGTTATAGAGATTCCATAGAAATTGTAATTTAGAATGTTTTTAGAACGCTTTGCGCCCTTTTAAATTTCGATTTTTTTTTATTTTGTTCTTAAAGAGCATTTACATCTTATAAGTAACTACAACGCAAAAATTTCAAATTTATAGCTGCTTCAGTATAGATAAGATCGCAATTTTAGAACGTTTTTCGCTCCTGCACCCCCCCTGGGGTAGTGGCACCGACATAAAATATAGCCTGTGTTGGAGCAGGGGTTATCACCATCAATTTGCCACCATCACTTTTGAAATCGGTTCGGTAGTTCCAGAGATTACCCCCTACAAACAAACAAACAAACAAAGAAACAATCTTTACTCCTTTATAATATTAGTATAGAAGAAAGAATTAGAAATACAAAATTTGCTCTACATTGTATCATTCATTATCACTATACTCGTTTTCTTCGTCTGTTCAACGAGAAGTTTCGTCTTTGGCATGAGAATCAGGAATAGCATTCTTTTGAATAAGTTTTTCAAACGATTGTGTAAATATCTGTTTATTTTCGTAGTTAAACCACATTCTATAAAAGAATGCTTAATTAAGTCTTCGGAAACTTTTTCCCAAGCTGCCTTTACGCAGAGAGCTATCGTAAGATACGAAGCAGATCGACGTTTACCTGTCTTCGTGAAATCATGTTCTCCATTTCTTAGCCAATCACTCCATAAACGCCTCATTTGAGATTTGAAAGTCTTACTCTAATGCAAATCCGCGAGCTATAACAATGGGGTCAAACCTCCAGGAATTATTACAAAATCTGTTTTATAATGTAGTTTAAAACTGGATTTAACAGTCGTTTTTAGGTGGGGTTTTGCACTGCCCATTACTAAGACGGATTTTGGTTTAAAAAAACAATTAGGGCGAGTACCCCAAACTTTTTGCTTATATATATTCATCAAATCACTATTCATAGATCCTTTCATGGACACAGTGACTACAACATCCTTTGGGAAATCTGACTTTGGAATAGTTTTTAAGCCTTTAAAAATTATCATTGGTTTCAATTTTGTTCCATCGGCCATTGCGTTCAATAGAACTGTGTATCGTAGTTTTTCCTTACCAGTCGTTTTGCATAATGCAGATTTAATGCCTTTAAACTCATAAGTTTTCTGCTGCGGCAGATCAAACCACATAGGTGATTCGTCCATGTTGCCAATGCAACTTATATTCACATCACTAGCAGTATCTTCGAAAAAACTAAAAAAAAATTCACACAATTTCTTTGCATCGTCTTGAATGGTTTGGCCTATGAATGCCTATATTTGTTACTGATGTGCTCACAATGTTGTGCCTATTAAGGAATCTTTCGAGCCAGCCATGGAATATAATCCTATGGGATGTTCGCCTCAATTTTTCAATTATTGCTGTAACTTTTTAAGTTCTCAAGATATTTCACTGGTCTTTTTATATGAGTTTCCCTATAGTATTGACTATCAAATCATGACAAAAAAAGCTTTTCTGTAGTTCGCGCATGCGCAGTTAAATTTTATTTTATAAAAATACCTATATCTCATTAAATACTCAACCTATTAATATTTTAATCACAGTATACTATTTCTACGATTTTTTGTCGTTTTTGGAAAGCAGTGTCAAATTCGGCTGAAAACTCTGCATGCTATAAAAAAACCTTTTGAATTTTTCACAGAAACGTTAACATCTTCACGAATAAATATGTGCTATGTTTACACAAATGCACACAAATATTGAACAGGACCTACATAGTCATTTGCTACAGTGACATATCATTTTTAGCATTTTCTGTTACTTGGGTGATCGAAAATATTATTTTATTATTAAAATTATTATTTCCCCCTAATTGTCCTCGCGACAAAATCTTTACTGAAAAACATGAAGTCAAACATGTTCTTTACATCCTCAAAGTTCAAGGGCATTCCGATTATTTCCGCACGAGTTTCAGTAAGATATCCGACGAAACGTCTGAAATTGGTCACTGCCCCTTAATTTCTGGACACCAGTATATCAATACAATAAAATAAAAGACAATCTCTTGAAGTCGGTTTTAAATTTTTTCTTAAAAATTGCTTGTAGAGTATAATTTTATACATAGAATTATTTTGGTCATAGCCATTATTTATCCATAAAGGTAATCTATAATATTTCTCAGTAACAAATTTAAATTTCTTCCTAATAAACATTTTTAGCGTTTTAATCTATAGTAAGATATATTAACACTTAATCTGTAAAAATAGTCATAAATAGTTTTTATTTATGTTGGAAAACATTCAAAATGAAGCTACTAAAAAATATCATTTTATATTTGATAACTATCAAAAGCTAATACCGTGCATTGCCCCAAAAATTCAAACCTGTTCATTGCATCCATAGTTTACTTTAAACCGTATATTCAACTCAGAAACAGAGTTATATTTTGTTTAATATTCTGTTAATGCTGAATGCTGGAATCGTAAAATGAAATGTAATATTTTACTTAAAAAATTTTCCGTAATTATTTCTTTTATCGTATTTGAAATTAAACATATAATCTGCGAAAAAGAAAGTATGAAATTTTCAATAATGTGCGAAAGTAGAACTTATTTGATAACGCACGCTATGGTGGAAACAGCAATAAATCGAAATATCAAAACATTAATGGCATTATCGATCGGAAAAATCCATCAGTAAAATCTGATATCGAAGTTAATTTAAAATGTTCTCACGTCATTTATCGTTCGAATATATTCTATTATAATTACACAGACTTACGTATTAATTACTTTTGAAAGTTAAATGAAACCTTAATTTTAAATCAGATACCTCAGATATTCTTACCAATTATGATTTATTTATCATTTAAGGGTGTCTTGTTTGCAGTATAAACCAAGTTCAATAAATCTTTATCAAAACCAGTTTAGTTTAACAATTTAAACTTTTTTATAATAATTTTGATTTTTCTTCCTCGTATAGATTTTTTAAAATTTATTTGTGTTGTAATTTGTGTAATTTGTGTTGTAATAAATTTATTTGTTTTTTAAAATTTTATGTTAAATGGAAAATCTTTCATTATATTAAAATGTATAATAAAAAAAATTAGCAGATTATTTTTTACATTGTGGGATGTCATATACTATATTTTGATAGACACGACCAGTTTTATATATATATTTTTTCAATTTTTATGATAATCACCATGAACAATTTGATTTTATTATTTCTTCGCTTAGTTGAAGCCACAAAAACGAGTTATATCCGCAAAACACACACAAAAAATTGTTGCCATTTAGAGTTCAATGAACACGATTGTAAGGTTGTTATAAGTTCTTGAAGAATCCATTTCAAACAGACTTAAATAATTTATGCAAAATTCTCAGAACTTCCCAGAACTTCCTATGAAAATACTGAAAGTTTTATTTCCAAATGTCCACATTCGCCACTTTTTTAAGAATAAAATGGAAAGCATTTTATATACAAGGTGAGTCAAAAGTGCTGGAAGTATACAGGATTTCTAGCAGACCTTAATGTATAATGTTAATTGCATTCGGGAATATGAGGCGTCTCATTCAGCAGTATTTGAATGTAAATGGTGGCCACTTCTACCCTCGTAATCAAAGAAAGGTATGTGAGTTGCAAATCCAGTTAAAATATCTTCATTTTTGTTAAAGTTATGAAAAAATTCTGTGTTAGGACTGGAGTGAGACACCATGTATTTTTGACTGAATAAATGGATTAAGATCCTGGTGTCCTATACAAAAAATGTTTGTTGAAATCAACACTGTAAAAAACACTGTAAAAAACAGACAAATTTATTTAATCTAGCTCTTATATTTCTTAGGTATAATATAATAGGTATTTGTATAATATAACCTCTTCCGAGTTATGAACGATTCCGAAAAGCGTTCCTTTATCTTCAGAAACATCAGAAACGATTTCACGATTTCAAAGATTTAAAGAAGTTTTTCTGAAACAAAAGTTTCTTTTGTTGCCATAGTTTTCGGAAACGTTTCCAAAAAGCTTTTACAGTACATTAACCCTTAACTGCTGTGACAAAAATTGTCGCATAGATACTGTGAACGGTCTCAAAGACCGCTTGATCGAAGAATAAATAAAAGACCCGATTAACTCAAAGAATACTGTTTTTGTACTAAACTTGATGTTCAGGACTATTATAATTAAAATTCACCCATTAGTTTTTAGTGATAGTTACTAAGGCTCCAAACCAAACAAAGATTCACTATTATCTGTTGTTAGACTGAAAATTGCATGTGAAACTGTGAAAATTGTAAAATGCAGCAGTCTGTGAGACCGCTAAAAGCAGTTAAAGGTTAATCAGTTTTCTCAACCCGAAATATCGTTTTATTTATGCTATCAATTCGCCAGTAAATATTTTCATGTTCTACAAACATGATTAATTAACAGCATTAACATTAATATTAAAATTAATGCATTAACATTAAAATTAACATTAGCATCATTTTTTACTCTTTCATGTATAAATTCTGTTACGCTACTTAAAATGTTTACTTGAGAATTGATAGTAACTGAAAACCGATATTCCGGATAAAGAAAACTGATTAATGCACTGTAAAAACTACTTGGAAAGGTTTCCAAAAATTACGAACACACACACACACAAAAAAAAAAGAACGGTTGTTTCAGAAATACTTCTTTAAATCTCGGAAATATATTGGTTTCAGAGGCTTCTAAAGATAAAGTAACGCTTTTCGGAATCGCAGGTAACTCGGAATAGGTTATTATATTTTTTTAAAACCTAAGAAAGATAAGAGCTGGATTAAGAAAATTTAGTCTTTTTTTAACAGTGTACCATCCTTTAAAGTTTATCCGAGGACTTTTGACTCACCCTGTATGCATAAAATCTTCAACAAGAAAAAGAAACTAAATTAAAATACGGTGAAAAAGTTAAAATAGGAAAGGACTACTTGGAAAGGTTTCCAAAAATTACGAACACACACACACACAAAAAAAAAAGAACGGTTGTTTCAGAAATACTTCTTTAAATCTCGGAAATATATTGGTTTCAGAGGCTTCTAAAGATAAAGTAACGCTTTTCGGAATCGCAGGTAACTCGGAATAGGTTATTATATTTTTTTAAAACCTAAGAAAGATAAGAGCTGGATTAAGAAAATTTAGTCTTTTTTTAACAGTGTACCATCCTTTAAAGTTTATCCGAGGACTTTTGACTCACCCTGTATGCATAAAATCTTCAACAAGAAAAAGAAACTAAATTAAAATACGGTGAAAAAGTTAAAATACGGTGCTCGAAAGCTGTTCGCATTTCTTTTATTTTCGAAAGATTAATATGTTTCCTGCGATAGCAAACTATATTATGATTTAGATTACAATGTATTTTTAGTAAATTTATTCATAATATCATCGCTTCAATTTTGTCAGTCATTTGTAATTAATTATGTTTTCAACAAGATGTTACCAAATTTTATCAGAACATCAATCTTGTGATTATGATTTTATGTATTTTTGAGAGTTAATAGGCTTTTATGGAGTCATATTCATTGTTTGCTTTATCCAACAGATTCTAAAATGTTTTTAAATATGTACTATTATTAAAATTTTTGAAGAAATTTTGCGTATTTTTATGAATATAATTTTTTAGTGCAATGTAATTTAAGAGGATTTTTGCGAATTGTAAAACTTAAACAACATAGTATTTAATTTGGTACTATCCAGGTAACAATAGCCTGTTTCAGTAATATTTTCGGAGGGAGGATGCCTTACAGGGGTATTTTATAAAGAGATGATGTCCGAATATTTGGTTGCGTATGCAGAAGCCTGTAAAGCTTATGTCATCCTTGTAGTTCAGTGTTTGACAGGAAAGTTTTAAATCCAAATTTCTACATGTTTGCAGAATGTGAACACGCTAACTGCATGGCTTGACTGGACTACATGATCAAAAAGAATTAGTGAGTTAATGGCGACAGTAATTTGAAACATTAACTACTAGGAAAAAATTTAGTGTGCTTTACAGCCTTGTCGTACACATTTTACAATATTAAATATGCAAGAAAAAATTCCTCTTGTAAGATTTATTATAAGGACGTTCCCATAATTCTGTTTTGCCTCAAATAACTGGTGAACCGAGTTTGATACAGCCATGGACTAGGGGTCGGTCTAGGGATAGTAAAACGGGTATTCTCTTCATGATGATGTAACTTGCATCGTCCCCTAGCGGAAAATTGCGGAGTTAGCGTCTCTATTTCGAAAACTGTATGCGATACGGGAAAAAATCAATTACGATGTTGTAGAGTTCCTCGATTTAGTGTGAAATGATAGTTTACATGTAAAGTAACTTTATTGGAAGCCTTTAAATTTAGTATTAAAAAAGAGCAGGTTAAATACGCAACTAATTGCTAACAGAAGTGTGGACTAAGGTAGATGCATATTCACTATATTCATTAGATACATTATATCACATAGTCATTAGATCACTATATTCATTAGATTCATTCATTGCATATTCATTAGATAAGGTATAAGGTAGATGCATATTCACTAATAATACTAATACATATGAGCAAGGTACAGTTTATCTTAATAAATAATCAAAACTCATTTTTTCATCCAATCATTTGCTCAATGTGTCCACCATCGGGACACATTCACAATGCATGATGCATTTCTGCCCATGGTGGACATCTCTAGCATATTTAACAAATAAACTGTACTTTGCTTATATGTGTTAATTTTATTAATAAATAGGCATATACTTTATAATGCCACACTTTTGCATGCAAATAACGGCCTATTTAAGCTGGTGATTGAATATAAAAATATTAAATTTAAGGGTTTCCAATAAAGTAATTTTTATATGTAAGTCATCTTTCATACTAAATGAAATACGCTCTATAACTTTATAATTGGATTTTTTCCATATCTCATACCGTAATTCGGCCCGATTTCAACGGGAATTGGTTCATTTAACTTACCTTACGATTGTGTTAAAGATTTTAGTTCCACATTCCACCACCAGGTTGCGTATTCTTATATCGGGTTCTATGGACCTGATTACAACGAGGTTCGGCTCATTCTACTTAGTTTTCGGTTGTCTTAAAAATTTTTCTTCCACCTAGAATATAGATTTGTACATTTTTCTATATAAAGTACAAAATTGGTATTGGGGATATAATTGTAGATTAGTTTTCATAATAGCATTAAAACATGATTTACTATCCTTTCATTGCGGGTTCGTGTCGGGTTGCGGGTTAAAGTATTTCGGGTTCGGGTCGGGTTGTTTAAAATAATAACCTAATTCATAGGAATTTCAAAACGCATACGATCAAAGAAAGTAATATAAACAGATGTGGGAATTAATTATTGGAAACTTTCCAGTGCAAAAGGAAAAACACAGCTCTCGCTCTAGAGATGAAAGCGACAGTACTTTAAAAATGATTTAATAGAACATATCCCATCAACTCATAATCAAAAGAACTAATAAGTGTTTTCAAGCTATACAATCGTTCTTGTCTGGTCAGATTTCTGTTGTTGTGGTGGTGGTGGGATCTCGCATGTCAGGGATGCAGGTGGTGAGGGACTTGATTTTGGTGCAAATTCGTTTTCCAGGTGTTGTCTTGTTTCTGCGTATATTTGTCTGTATGTGATGCAGGATGGGTCCGATGCCTGATGATGTGTCTTGAAGTGTGTGTCTTGTTGCTGGTTGTGGAAAGTACAATTGATGCAGCTTGGTGGCTTGGTGCAGCTTGGGTCTAGGTGGGCTTCCCCGCAGTTGACACAAGTCGGCGCCTCACGCTTGCAGTATTTCTCCACATGCGTAAGTGACTGGTATTTTCTGCATCTTGGGACTGTGGTGTGTGGCCTTAAGGGGTGAGTTGTTAGTTCTATAGTGAGGCCTCCATCTTCTATTATGCTATGGCCTAGTGATTTGGGGAAGAGAAGAATGAGATCTTTGGAGTGACTGTTTTTCCTGTTCTTGAGTTCTTTGAGTATGTTTATTTCTTGTGCTGTAATTTCATATGATGTGGTGATTGCTGTTTTAATTTTTTCTTCTGTTATTTGCATTGGGACATCTAGGAGTATCATCTTTCTTGGGAGTGGTTTAGGGACTGCGTGTAGTTTGCTTTTGAGTGCTGCATTTTTATGGATGTCTTCTCTGAGTATGTTGGGGTCTTGCGCTGATTTACATTCGATCTCTATGTGGTTTCTTCTGTTTGTGATTTTGTTGGGCTTAACGGGTGCTGCATAAGAATGTTGTCGGTGTGTGGAAAAATGATTTCTACGACTCTATAGCCTTGCTTGTGAGTTCTTCGACCCCTTTGATGATGAGTGTCTTTCTTTGTGTATCGCCTGGGAGCTTCTTGGGTTGCTGGGAAACTATGTGGCTGTAGGTGGGTAATACGTTGCTGTTGTTGTTATCTGTTGTTATTGCTTCTGGGGTGGTCAATGGTTTGGTGCTGATGGCTTGTTGAAGTGCCTCTACTATTTGTGTAGTATCGGGGAGCTTTTGTATTAGTTGGTTGTGATTGTGAAGGAGTTACTTGTGTTGTTCTCTTGTTTCGTGTAGTTGGTCTTCCAGGCATCGAAGCCACTCTGTGAGTGCTGTGTTTTGATTTTGAAGTTCAAGCATTTCTCGTAGGGTGAGTGTATACATCTGATCGATGTTATTTAGTATTGATTTTAGTGGTAGTAGGCTCTGTTTTTCTGGTTGTGTGTTTCTTTCCAGTCTTCCTGACATTTGTATGAGGATGCCCCTAGCTTTATTGGTGAGATTTGCTATTGTTACTTCTTCCTTATCCTCCGTGTAGAGGGAGGAGTTGCTCATGTGGTGATGTTTTGATTTTAGCGAGATACGCAGTTGGTCATCTGTGTCGTCATCTGTGCTTGACGGTACTGGAACCGATGGAATTTTGAAAAATGGACTGGACTCCTTGATGCTGTCCGACAAGTGGCGTGACATATTAAATCCTTTGAGTTTGTGTTGTTGCGTTTGGGAGTGCGGCTCATGCTAACTGTGAAAAAGATAATGAGATGAAGGAAATAAATAGACTACAAACCCTTGGGCACAGGCAACACTCTTCCTGTCCATAATGTCTACATAGGCTTGCAGCATGTTTCAAAAGAGAAAGATGAGTGGGGAAGGGTGTTTGCCATGCACAGCAAAAGGGAAAGTGGGTCACGGGTAGACGAATAGGCAAAGGTGAATGGGTGAGAAAAAGAGGAGGAGGAACTGGAACAGAAGCCAGCATCCGGGGCGCTTGCCCGTAGAGAGACCGCTCGAAAGGAGTGAAAAGTGGGAGAAGGTACTTGGGAATATTTCTAATTAAAAGCACGTGAAGTGCTGAAGGATTAATAAAAAAAAGATGCTGAAAAAGTTAGAGTGCCAACTTGTGAATCTGACTAAGAAGGTAAGTGTAATAAATTTTAAAGTTTTGTGGCAGTTCAGTTTTCAGAATTTTGAGGTGAAAATAAGTTAAAGTTCTTTATGGGTGAAAATAAGTTAAAGTTTTTTATGGGTGAAAATAATCTAAAGTCCACAATATGTTGAAAATAAGTTTTTAAGAGTGAAAATAGGTTAGAGTCCAAAATATGTGTAAAATATTTTAAAGTTTTGTGGCAGTTCGGTTTTCAGAATTTTGAGGTGAAAATAAGTTAGAGTCCAAAATGTGTCGAAAATTTGTTAGAGTCCGCTGTTCCCGTGTCTAGTATAGAGGTTCGCAAGTGCGGAATTTCCAGGCCCGGGCCGATGTAAAAACTAAAAGTTCGGCCCGGCCCGTTTAAAAATTAATGAAATCAGCCCCGGCCCGTTCAAAAATGAATGAAATCAGTCCTGGCCCGAGTCGATTTTTCTTAAAATAAAATTAGAATTATTTTAAAGAATACTGTGTACATATTTATGGGAAAATGTCACCGTATAATTCAAACTATATGTCTCTAAGCTACAGAATACAGGATAGCAACATTAATGATCACTTTGATACTTATACTATTACATTCAAATATGTACTCATTAAAAAAATTAGTGTAGTTCAGAATAAAAGAGAAAAAGATGATTAAAAAAATAACTTTTGAAGCTGTATATTAAAAAACACTTCTCTGTAATTTTTTAAAGTATATTTCCAGAGATTCCGTTAACAAAAGTTTATTATCTCTTTTATTTAAAAAACATTGTCTGCCCGACACATCCTGGGAACAATTAAGTCTCGGCTCTGCCCGAGGATTTAGAAAAAAAAATTCCCCGCCTTGTACGACCCTTTTAAATTTGCTATATTGTGCCAGTCGACCGCTTTATTTTATTTGTCGACCTGTCCCGGTTCGTTTATTTTTTTCCTCGGTCCGGCCCGTTAAAAAAGTTGTCTTTATTCTGCCGGCCGCCCCGCTCCGCGCTGGGTACGGGCCCGAGCTCGTGCAGACCTCTACTTTATAGAAGGATTTTTGAAGGGAAATGTCTTGATTTTTTCATTATTGTACAAGTCAATTCTGAAAAACTTTCAGTCACTTCGCCGAGCTCAGATTTGTGCAGATTATTTTAGAAATTGATGTTCAGAAAGTTGGGACGTGCCCCCCCCCTCCCCTCCCCCCGAGGCTACGCCTATGGCAGTAAGGACTTTTCGAAAATACGTCTCGGAGTGAACGGACTAAAAACTCTCTTATTTTGTTATTCTTCTATTTCGTTAGCTTAATAAGCAGAATGTAAACGGGAAAACAGGAGTAACGCGAGTAGTACAATTGCTTTACGTGTACGCTGAAAATTATAAAACATACCATTGGATAAATATCACTTCATTCGTGCGTCTCCCTGACACACACTCTTTTTTATTTATTGGTTATATCGTGTCAAATATTGTCTATATTTTGGACAATATTAGCAATATTGGCATAAAATATTCCTTAAGCTTTGCAGTGGTTACGTTTTGCCAATGTTGCACCAGTATCGTGAAGAAATATTTTGCTGATTCATCGAGCATCCCTTTGTAAAGCCGACATTTCTGTAATAGCGGCATATCGTAGCAAATAATTACATTGTAAATAGTATATGTAACCAATACTGGCATTTAATTAGAAGTATTTCCGATTAATTCAACATTGACGCAATATTTGGGTCAAGTATAGCCAATGTACCAATATGTTTTGCTACTGAGGATGATTCACGTTGAAAAGCACAAGGAAATGACTATCCATTTCATCATCATCATAATTATTTTAATAAATCATTGCATGCATATTCAACAGTGAATGATGAATCTTAGCAGTTTATTTTAAAAACTGGCATTTAAAAATAATATTTTGTATAAATGAGTAATTAGCCATCGATTGCTAACATTAAAATCATGTATCTGTAAAGCTATTTATTTGCAGTTTAGTGATAGAAGATTTAGGACCACCAAATCCTTCATAAATTTTATTTTTATCGGAAGAAACAACGTCTGAAGTACACGGAAAATACTGGGAAAAATTATTCAGTTTTTCGTGCAATGCTTTTACTTTTCTGCAAGAGTTCCTTTTTCCTTGTAGAAGGTTAAAAAGACATTAGCTACATGTTATGTAATGGAAAATACACATGCATTTTAGTACTCAAATTTAATGTTGATTTTACTGTAGTGTTATTTTTGCGAAATTGAAAGAATAGAACAAAAAATATATAAAGAAAATTTTTAACGCGTAAAATTCAAAAAGAATTTCTAATTACAAATTTTAATAATGAACAAAACTGAAAACCATACACTGTAACTAAAAATGAAAACTATAATGGTTCCAATGTATTATCTTTAAAAATTCATAAGATTCCCATAAAATTGAAAAATATCAAAAGTAAATTAAAGATTTAAAGTACCTTAAAGATTTATCATTAAATATGCATAAATAACATAAAAGTACTTTTGCATACTCATTAAAATTTATATAATCATTAATAACAAATTACTGTAAAATAAAGCTACTTCTCAAACATTGTCATTCACGTATTTTCGTTGTCTTCCTTAAAAATGATTAAATTTTTATTAATAATTATCTTATTCTAAGTTCTATAAAATTTTACTTGTGTTGTGGAACAATTTTTTAAATATGTTGTAGTTTAGAAAACATTGAAAAACAGTGGAATAGTTTATTGAAAATAAATGAACTGTAAATATTTACACTTGATTTATCAGAGTGTTGTTATCGAATAATAATTCGAAGTGTATTCTAATAAAAGAAAAATTTTGTGATTCATCAAGCATTTAATAACCAAAATAACCATTTAATAACCAAAACAGACAAAACAAATATTTGATATTTCACATATTTATACATAAAAGTTTTGAGAATCTTCGATAAAAGTTAAGCCATTAAAAATGTATAAATTTCCAAGTTTCAAAATAAGTTGAAACTTTATCTTAAAGATGGTCTATTGTTTCCAAATACTTGATATAAATATTTTAATAGAAAGTTTATTTTGATTGTAAGAGTGTACTGAATAAAAGTATGTTTGTAAGCCTGTATGTCAGTTAACCTAATACACAGGATGTTTTTTAATACTGATGTGAACAAAATATGTATGTTCTCCAGGAACTTTCAAATATTTTGACTGTTTGTTAAATCTACAAGCTGTTTATAATTTTAGACATGATTTAAATTCATTGAAGCAGTTATTTTAAGCTTCATAAATGCTGTAAAAATCACCCTGAAAAGTTCATAAGTTTTACTTGGTTTAAATTCATGTCATAAAAAACCCCACGCAATCTCAAAAGTATTGCAAATTTTAACAAAATAAAATATGCTAAAAAAAAAAACTAAATGCAAAATTATTATAAGAGACATAAAGTTGATTAAATAGATTTTTCTTGAAGAAATTACATTTAGACACTTTTGCAAAAGGAATTATTTATTATTATCTTTCTTGAGTCCTTCTTAAAAATATTGTTCATATTTATGTCGAATATTTTGGTGGCGATTATTCTTTTTTACCCATGACGAGGTAACCAATCTATATTCAGCTTGTTCAAAACTACTTAAATCTATATCAACAGTTTTTTAAACATGCAATTTGCGCATAAATTAAAGATTTTCTTTCTAAAATAATGAATAGTGATAGTTAAATTATATGTTTGTTCATATTAATTTTCTTTGGATGATGAAAGCTAAACTTACGAATAATGTTGAATTAATCAAATGAATGATACCTTTTAAAATAGATGTAACACTTCAATGGAAAACGTTAATACTAAACAAAAAGTATAGCAATTTAAGGAGTATTTAGCCACCATTTTAAATCTGATAAATATAATTTTTAAGTTATTCTGAGAGTTCAAAGGGAATTACTAGATTACCAAGAGATTATTAGAAGAACATTTCTTAAATTCTGAATACGAATATCAAGCAAAAAAAAAATCAAATGTTTCTTTTCTGCAAAGAGGACTGTCTTAAATTTCAATATTGCTAAGAAATTACTGTTTTTTTTTTCACTATTTTAAATTCACATAATTTTTGGTGCAAAGTAAAGTTAAACAAAGGCAAGCGAGTCCACCATAAGTAAGTTAATATTCAATAATAAAAGTTGTTGCGTTATACAATCAATAATTTTATATAACCATTTGCAATATATTTTATGTCTTCATGTGCACTAGTAGAAAGAGGAAACTGTAGGAAAATGAATTTGGAGAATATTTCCTTCCGCCCTTAAAGCTAATTTTAAAGTAGATTTTAAGATAAAAAATTTTATGTCGCGGTTGGACCAGTATGAATTTTCTATATGATCATATTTTCCATATGATAATTAGTCAAATGTTTTCCTTTATTAGTTTTCAAAAGTAGTAGGAGTAAAAAAAAAAAAAAAAAAAAAAAAAAATATGCGGGGTTAAAAAATAATCGAGTAAGTACAGTGTATAGTTTGCTAATAAAATCTTTAGAACTATATTTAGTTCCGTCGAATGATACGTTATTTCTTTTTTAAAGTTTCACGATAATCTTAGTACACTTTGTCATTCATAACACATATCTAAAAAATTGTAATCTTAAATTTGTTCTGCACTATTTTAGATGTTTAAAATGTTTTACCAAATGCTAAATTCAGAAATTCCGAGTTTTTCTCTCTATAAAGTAAGTTTTTTCAATGAATTGAGAATAAAGATCCAGAAAAAACACTGAAGATTTAGCAAACATTTAAATACAAAACACTTAAAAACAAATTGTACCTTACATTGTCACATTTGGTATGTTTATCATAGATACCACCAAAACAAACACCTTTATAAAGCCTCTTCTTTCTCACGAATTTTCGTTTAAAACTTTTTCTCTCGGTCACTGCTTGCATCCGCGGACCATGCAGCAAGCAACAGAAGTTTGCTATCATGTTGATTGATGTCTGGTGTCTTTATATCAAAATTTATAAAACATTATTTGGAAAATCTAGTGTTTTTATGACTGAATTTATAATTTGCAGACTAGATAGAAATTCATGATTTGTGTCGAAATTGTAACTGATAGAATTTGTTTAGACTAGCATAAAAATAAATAAAAAACACTCCTCATTTTGAAGAAAAGCAAATTCATCGCATGTTTGTGATTATTAGTGAAACTATACTGCTTCAGAACACGTAGAAAATGTTAGAACAAATAATGATGCAGCTATAAGTAAACAATATCTAATTGCTTTCGAGTCTAAAAATTGACTTGAAATTTGCATATATATAAAAATATGCATATATACTAAAATATATAAAGGTATATATATATATTTTAGCTATATTTTCTTTTGACGTACAATGACGCATGTATTTGCAAATAATATGCTTCTTGTAAATGCTTACATATAAAACGTATTCCGCAGTAATAAATGAAATACGTTTAGAAATTTGCATAGATACTATAACTTTAGTTAACGCAAAAAATCACGAGAAGAGAGTTATATAGGGCGGCTGTTTTCTACGAAAGGGTATCTTATCAATTAAAGATGTTAAATATATTAAATTGAATGAATGACATAAAATTAGGCCTCATGCTAGTCAGTTTTACGAAATTTGAATATTGATTTGAATAGTTATTTATATTTTCCCTTATTTATGAGCACTTAACTATTAAGAATTTTATCACAAGCAAGAAGGACGAAATGTTGCTTCATTAAATTAAGTTCGTTGAAAGTTGCATTGGACTTTAAAGAATGACAAATAAGGTAAACTAATTTGATTTTACTCTAATTTGTAATAATATAATTTATTTACATTCCTATTTTTTATTAAGAAATCCAGACTTTTTAACTATAATAAATAATCGGATTTCCATGTTCTTATTACCGAACACAATACCTACATAGTATAAAGTTGTTTTTCTCATATGCTACTCTGTAAAGTGATTTAGTTTACACGTAGCCTACTTAATAAGAAAGTCAGCAAAATATTTTCTAAGAAGTTGTTGACGAATAAAATAAATTATTAAAATAAAAGTTGAAGCGATATAATTAATTTTTATATTTTTCCTTATGCACTTAACTAGTCCTGCGTTTATTTGAAGGTTAAATATTATAGAAGATTGAAATATTTTATTATTTTTTTACTACAGAACATATACTGTATTTTAAACAACGAATATCATGAAAGTCATGAAATATATTTAATATGTTCTTGATTAAAGTAAAAAAGACCTTTTAGTTATTCGTGGTATAAGAAAAGAATGAACTCTGAATGAGATTTTTGTCGAATTGATATACTGTAAATGACATTAATTTGGCAGTTTAAAACAACAAATGGTTTTTATGATGAGTATGTTGCGGGGAGTACTCTCACAAAATAGAAATTTTTAATAGGGAATTCAATAACAGAGGATTTGACAGCCTGATGATGGGAACAGATTGATCGTTACGGATGTGTAAGCAGATGACGCAAACATTGCGTCATTAAAAAAAATCTCTACAATGGGTAACTTATGACTACAGCTTAACAATAGGCTATTTATGTGCCTTACTCTTTAAAGTGTTGGAAAGGCTAAAGGCTGCTGGTTATTGTTAAACTGATCGATTACTGGAGGGAATAACTTTTTTTAATGAACATGTAAGAAAATACCTTTGTTTTAATTATAGAAAATGAACAAAAAAATGCACTTTGCTTTTGATTTAAAAGTATTTTGTTAAATATTTTCGAAGGAAAATCGCTCATTTATTTTTAATTCATGAAAGGAATATTGCTTTTAGGTAAAGATAAAATATTTGAGTGTCATTAGACATAAGCTTTTTAATTATATTCAGTTTTTATTTATATTTTCTAGTGATGGATCAATATTATTTTCAAATTGAATTAAAATAAAAAATGTCTCATTAAAAGGATTAAAACAATTTCGTCAGTTAAATTTTAAAACAGATATAACAGATAAACAGATAGTACAGGTAATACTGATAAACAAATAAACAAAAAATATTGATTTTTGATCGTAGTGCACAATATCCGTTTATAAAAACTCTCCAGTAATAAAGTAACCTCAGTTATAAAATAAAGTAATAAAGTAATAAAGTAAATAAGTTTATAAAGCAAATAATAATAAGTAATAATGTAAAGTAAACTCTCAAGTAACAATAAAATTGTCGAAGTGAAGCTTTATTTTATGTAGTACACAAATGAGGATTAATAGAAACCACGTAATAATTATTTTGCACAACTCTGGAGGCGAAATATATCAAAATATCCGTGCCAGATTTAATTGAATAAGCTGAGAAAAGTAATTAAAAAATACAAAAACGTCTAAAAGATATTAACTAACAGAATTATTACGATAAAGAGTATATTTTGTAATTGATTAATTAAGTATATGTACAGACTGATTGCATACCTCACATTAAAAGACAAAACATTTGTTGATTGATTATAGCACTATATTGCATTAATTATCATAATTACCAACAAAAACGTGCGTGATATATATATATATATATATATATATATATATATATATATATTTCTTTGTTTCCTTATTTTTAAAGAAATATTCTCATGACCATAGCAATGGTAATATCCGTGATACAAAATATAAACTATAATTCAGTGACAAATGGTACAATTAGTAAAACAAGTGTTCTACGTTCTGTTATGTTTTTAAACTTTTCAGAAGTGTACTGGCATGCAGAGTAGGTAATAGCAGAAAATTGCTAGAACGTTTATGTTTTTATTTTATTTTAAATTATTTTATTTCTCTATATTTCATAATAAAATAACCGCGAAGAACAATCATAGTAAAAAAACAGTGGATATATTTTGTATAAGCAGTTTTTGACTTTAATGTATCTATATTCTCACGTCATCTTATTCAATGAATTAAATTTAAAAAGTACTCTTTAATTTGTCTTCCCGATATTAAGTCTATAACTGCAGTTTCATATTCTACTCAAGATACAGATGATATTTCTTTACAGCAATTAAGTTATTTATACTTAAATTTAATATCAAGTCTTTATCTTAGGGAAAAGATTTTGTCAAATTTGTTGTTACATATCATACGAGAGATCACTTCAAACATTTTCCAAGTTACCAGTTTCCCCAATAATTCTGTGAGTCATAAAGCTTTAAATCATGCGTTATCTTAATAAAGTATGTCTCGGTTATATGCAATAGTGTTTCCAAATCACGTCTTATCTTCGCATAAGGTTGTGAACATTCACATTATTTGACATCACAGAACATAACTAAAAAGGAATTTGTGTTTTCAAGTGGCTCCTAGCAAGACATTATCGGTATCACACCTCAACGATGTTGGTCCTCAGTCGAAATGAGTGTAAAAGCCATAACTTATTCTGTGAGGTCTCGAGAACGTGATGGGTTTGTGAAATAGGAGGGATGATTTGAAATGTGCCCTGGATGTTTCAGAGGCGTTGAAAAACTGTTGGGAAGGAATGGATGAAATGTATTATTAATCTTTTGCCTTTAAAACAATATTTTTTGAAAGCACTCGCAACTTGTTGCTGCCCTGAATTTCACAATTTTATTATGTATTTCACAGGCGTGGACAGTCAATTACAAGTGGTTTACACCTCGTATGAAACGTGAACAGTAAATTCAGTTTAATATGTTTTGATTGCAGTTTCATCATTTCAGTCAGTGAATTGTAGACAGGACAGTTTCTTTGAAAATGATCTTTGATTTTACTTTTATTATAAAACACCGTTAGAAGAAATATCTGAGTTAAAATCTAATACGTCTTGGGGGAAAAAAAAAGTTTTAACATGGCCTTTGACCATTTTACCTAGTGTATTCTTCTAGACATTTTATAACTCAAGTTAACGTCAAAGAAATAATAAAAAATACATAGAAAAAAGTTAATCCGAACTGCTGCGGCATGGTATGTGATGGCATATTGCTCGAGAAATGTATAAAATTTTGCAAAAGAAAAAGAAAGATTATCTTTAAACTATACGGTTAAAAACACACAGAGTGATATCTAATACGAATATTTGTCATAAAGATTTTCTTATGGAAATTTTGTACGATAACAATCATTTTCACCGTAATATCTTTAACAGACCATGTAGTAAAAAATGACAAATGTTACAGCATTGTCTGAAACTAGCAGGAAAATGATTATTTTTTTCTGAAAAAAAATCATCCATTTTGAATCACTTTTTCTTAGTACTGTGTCAGACATAACCTTCTAATTTATAAAGAACTTATAAAATATTCTTATATACAATAATTTCTCAGTGACGAATTTTTAAACATCTTATACTGATAAAATACTTTAAGGTAACTGATAAGAATGTAAATTTTGTAAATTAATTGTGATTCTAAAGAACATTAGTGTAATATTCTGTCTTTTAAAGAAATAGATTCGTGTGTAAATTATACAATTTTTTAAATTCACTATCTTACCCCCCCCCCCCTTCCTCTTCTCTTCTGACACTCACACTCACGCTATGTCTGCCTCTCTCTAAATGAACAATGCGCTGCCTGTTCATTAATATCCTTGGTTACGTCATCCATACCGGTAATTTGACTCCACTGTTTTTTCAGTTTCCGCCTTTTCACACTTGACCTCGGGCTGCCTTACGTTTTCCCTCCTTCATGTTTTCACGCATTTTCTTTTAGTATTTTTAGCCATTGCACTGATGATGGAGCTTTAGAAGCTCCGAAACAGTTGTCTGCGTTTTAACATCCATAATTTTATATTTGCTCTTGTTACGTTGTCTATTAGTGTTTTAACATATTGACACAAAAAACAATCCTCTCATTTAAAAAATATTTCATGTATTTGACTAAAATATATATTTTACTTCTTATATTTAATTATTTGAGTTATGTTGTATTTCTTTGAAAAAGGTTTGCGGAAAATCCCTACTTGTTAAAAATATAATTATAATGATCAAGACACTATTTTATTTTAATTTAAATTTCGGCTGTAAAAATAATGAACGAAAGAGAAAGAATAAAATCGTATTTTTTTATCATTTTGAAATGTTTTAAACATTCATGTTAAAGTCTGTGTTATTTTGTGTATCTTAAGTTTATTGGACTTAAAAAACAACAACAAAAATATTCTCAGTTCTTTACGAAAGCTTTGATAAATTGATGTTCCCCTGGGAAAAGGTAAAGTAAGCAGCGTAATATTAACTGAGTACAGAAAACATAACATGATATTTACAAAGTTTTCATCTATAACTTTCATTCATTGCAACATGTGCACTGTCGGTTTTAAATTTTATGTACCAACAGTAAAACTCATAGGTATGAAATTTTTTTAATTTTTCTTTCTGAATTTCAAGTAGTAACACGCTTATTTTGCTGTACTATGTGAGTCTGTTACTTTGCAGTGTATTCAATTACCCCCGAGATGTTTTCAATTACAGGCTAAAATTTCCTTTTCAATCAATCAAAAAAAAAAAAAAAAACCTTCTTATTTAATTACATTAAAAAATTAGTTTACAATTTTGTCAATAGAGAGCACTGTGTTTCAAACTGTAAAAGTGCTCAAATAACATAAAATATACAAAATACAAACTTATTTTCGAATTTCATTACTTAAATAGAATACAAAGTAAACATTGAGATGCATTTAATGCAATTTTACACGTTAATTTGAGCATTCTTACAATTTTAAACATTACAGCGACATCTATTTTTTAAATTTTTAACTACTTTTTAAATTACGATAAACGAAACTTATAAGCTATCTAATAAACAGTTCACTTATTTCATCTTTATATTAATTAATTATTAAAATTAAAAGTTATGAAGCCCTTTATAACGCTGTATGTTAGACGCAAAATGTATGTCACAACTCAAGCATATGTAAATTTACTTTGATAAATAATGAATTCGTCGTTATTATCAACGGAATTAATATCCACGAATGCATGAGACATTTTATGCTTCTTTCACACTAAGACGCATTGAGATCTATGTCAGCATAAAATGTATTAACATTCATAATTTTTAACTGTTTTCCAGATACCTGATATACTGATATCGGAGCAGAGGCATTTTACAAAAAGAAAATCAACAACTCCTATGTTTAAAAAAAAAAAAAAAAAATGTAGGTTTAAAAAGGAAAGGAAAATAATTCATATTGGTAATTTAATGCCAATAGTTTATGCTGCACAGATAAGAACACGATACAGGGTCAGATATAAAAAAAAAAAAAACATCCTGATATTAATACTCAAAATAATTGGTTAGGTATATTATAATATTTTTTTATATATTAATAGATACATGTTGTTCTAAAAGGGACTGAACTTTCTTAAAATTCAATAACAAATAAATGATGGCAGCTATTGAAATTATTCTTGCTGATGAGTAATGTCAAAAATTCTTTTGCTATACTTCCTTGTTTTAGTTCCAAATATCGCCAATAGATGGCGCGACACTGTATAAAACTCTAATACTGTTTAAATTAACCTTGCAATTTAAAAACGCAAACCATTTTTTTGGCAATTCAACAGCAAATCAGAATGGAGGGTAAAATGTGAATGAATTTTGCTAGTTTCAAAGCGTTCTAAGAGTTTGAGAGAGTGCAGCACCATCTATCATTGATACAGGGGACTAAAACAAGGAAGCATAGTAGAGAAATTCCTAACTTCACACATTAATCTCCTGAAAGAATAACTCCAATACCTGTTACTGCTTACTTATTATTGAATTTTACTTTGATGGGCTAATCTGCACATGCGTGCAGAATTAGGTTAAAATTTTTCTATGCTTAAATGTGTTTTGAAGCAATAAAAATAAATGTTAAGCCATAATGAACAGAGGAAAGTATATTCAACTAGGTAAATTATATCAAATGGTTGGAGTATCATAGTTGAGATTTTTTCCAACAGAGAGAAAATATTGTCCTGTTCCCGGCATATTTTCTCTCTGTTGGAAAAAATCTCAACTATGATATACTCCAACCATTGGATATAAATGTTAAGGTTTAAAAAATAAATTAAAACAACTACATCTCGAAAACAGAACTTAAAATTTCCTTGAGAAAAAAAAATATTTGTTTCGAGAACTTAGCATCATAATAAGCTTGTTTTGAATTTTTTTACAGAAAAAGAATAAGAACTTAACCCGAATGAAACAGAAATATTTGTGCTAAGGATATAAAGAAATGCATTTTTTTTAGATTTTAAAAGCAAGATTAAAATGCAAAAACATTTCAAATGCAGTTTTTATTCTTCTGCGTGTTATATAAAATGGAAATAACGAGATTCTAACTTTACTTCCTTGAAAGAAAATTAGTTAAAAAAAGTAGAGGTAAAATATTTTTCGTTAAAAAAAAATACTAAAATAGAAATGAAAGCTTCATAGCAAAAAAATGAGATTTTGGATATTGTTATTTAAAACTGAATTGATATAAATTATGAAACGACATTTTTCATATTTAAATATACAATTAATTATTATTATTTTTTTTTAAATAACAAAGACAAATAAAAAAATAAAGAGAGAAAGAGATTTTTCTATCCCTATTTTTTCCCCCCCGTATTTCTGTCAAAAATATATTTTTCGAAATTCTAAAAGATACATCTGAGAATTTTACTGAAAACTATGTTAAAATTTATGTAACAGATTAGTGACAAATCTGTGAGTACTAAAATCTCACTTTGAGCATATTTTTCAACATTTTGAAAAGGTCTTTTTAAAAAAAAAAAAAAAGTATGAACGTTTAAAAATACAGTAACATAGAATAATGCAGATAAACGGTATAGGATTCATCCGCGAAACTGATAAATCTCTTGGCATCGCATATTACATTGTCACAAAAATATTTACATTTATCAAAAAGAATCCGACTGGTAAAAGTTAAAAGATACGTTGAGATGTAAGCTAATTATTACAAATGTTGCTTTTCAATTCGATGATGCAAACATTTTGTTAAATTACACGATTTATTATATTAGTTGATAGGATTTATACATTAATTACATTATGGGAAAATAAAGGTATTATCTAGACCAATGGATGTAAAAAAAACACAAATTCTTGAATTTTGAGTACGGTGAATTATATGTTACGAAATGGATGTGAAAATGCTCTTGAGGAGTCAAACACGGTTAAGTCGAATTGAAAACAGATCATCAATATTGAAACACAGTAGTCATTACAAAGCTTACAAAGTATTAAACAGATTCAATTGATAATAAATACTGAAAGTAATCTATGAAACACAAAAATGAAAAGAATATAACAAAAGAAAAAATTGAAGAAAGGAAAAACTTATTTCACAGTAATATAACTATGGTAAAAAATCAATTAAATTTACAAACTAGCAATATAAGAAAAATAGTCTATTCAACAAAAAAGGAAAAACGTCCTCCCTTTTATTTCTCAAACATATCACTTTTTCATTTTCTGAAACCTTAATTTTTTTTTTAAATGAAACTATAAAATTTCATTTAATAGCTCATCTGCTTTATTTAAAAGTACGTTTATTTAATCAAATGAGTTTGCCTTCTGTCATCTTAAGCATTTCCGTATTTTAAAAATATTTAATGCAATAGAAAATTGGAGTAATTTCACGAATAATTATATTTAATTCCCAAATAATTTGGCTAAAATTTCATTAGAAGATTAATGATTTAGAAAGTGTAGAGAGATTATCGTTAATAAAAAGCCAATTAAATAATTTTTAAGTGTGGAATTATTCGCATCTGATATATTCAGAAAAATTCATAAAAAAAAAAAGAAAAAGAAAAAAAAAGTAAAGATTTCAATTTAGATTACACATGGAGATTAGACATTAGATTACACATTAGATTTACACATTATATATAACACATGGGCTGATATGTTCCCGGTCTGGCACACAGATGGCGTTGCAATCGCCAAACCGATGTTTTTTTAAGTAAATACTAACCTTTAAAAGGTAGTAGAAAAAATGCCATGATGATTCGCAGTGTGGATAAAATGTTAGAGTGGTTTTAGTTGAACGACTTTGTTGATAAACAAAAAAATGGATAACAAGAATTTCAAGAATTGTTATTTGATGGGGAAAAATACTGTTCAAACAAAAGCTTGGCTAGATAAGTGTTATCCGGACATGCACCAGGTAAATCAACCATTATTGATTGGTTTGCTGAATTTAAACGTGGTCGTACGGACACCAGTGATGCACCACGCAAAAGAGGTGGTTACTCCGGAAAACATAAAAAAAGTCCACAAAATCGTTTTGGGGAACCGTAAAGTGAAGTTGCAGGAGATAGCTCAGACTCTGAAGATATCCAAGGAACGTGTAGGTTTTATTTTGAATGAACATTTGTCTATGAAAAAGCTGTTGTCAAAGTGGCTGCCGCGCGTGTTGACTTTTGACCAAAAACAATAACGAGTTCTGAGCACTATTTGGAGCTTTTTCGTTATAAAATTATGTTATTTATTATTAAATTATTATTATTAATCATTTATTAAATTATTATTATAAAATTATTATTATAAAATTATTTTTAAAATTATTTTTATTAAATTATTATTATAAAATTATTATTATAAAATTATTTTTAAAATTACTTTTATTAAATTATTATTATAAAATTATTATTTTTAAATTATTATTATTATTATTAAATTATTATTATAAAATTATTATTTTTAAATTATTATTATTATAATTAAATTATTATTATTTATTATTAAAGTTATGTTATTTATTAAAGTTATAAAGTTATAAAGTCATAAAGTTATAAAGCTTTGTTAAAAAGTTGTGTTTTCTTTATTAGACCGGGAACGTATCAGCCCATGTGTTATATCAACATTTGAACGGAGGTTGGTTTTGGAGTCTGGGAGTTATGATGTGTGAAAATATATCAATTTTTTTTGGAATTGCTTTCCTCTGAACGGCTGCAATAGGCAGCTTTGAAAGGTAATGAAAGAAGCTACCTAAAAGATGTATGAACTAAAAACCATTAGACAAGATGATTAAGTGTCATATCTATATTCAGCATCTTGATGACCGAAATCTCTTAACCCTTTCACGCTCAAGGGAAATATTTTTCCCTTCTACAAAAATCGTTATCGATTGTTCAATTATTATTGAATTGATATTTTTTTCACTGAATGTCAAAATAAAACGTATGTCCAAGGCGGCAAATGTGTTTCTGAACGAATAATAAAAAGAAGAACTGTCAAACTTTATTGCGCCAAAACCAAAATATTCAATGACACTTTTAACTGTTTTGGCTGTTGCGACAAAAAATCCGGCACATTGATAAGTCTTATGTGCCAAACCATACACCGATAGAACAATTAGTTAATTTTGTTAATGAATTTTTGATTTGTGAATGGACTTATGGGGTACCCTGTACTACTGTACGAGTCCTTATAAGACTTTGGAAATATATTTATTTACGATTACCTGAAAAAAGAGGAATTCGACAGGATGGTGTGGCCATCTAAGTCTCCCCAGATATGAATCTTATTAAGAAAGCCTCGATACTTTGGGCTGAAAATTTTCTCCTCCTCAGTCCATTCTCAGAAGCCTAAAGAAATAAACAAATAACCTCAGTGTCTGTTTTTATTATTTTTCAAACCAGAATAACCTTTTTTGGGTATTATTTCAATATACAGAAATGCACATTTTAAATTAAATTTACTTTCCTTATCTAAAACAACTGTGCCAGTCTGTATTTGTAAAAAATTAAGAAAGTAACAGATGGAATTTACCTCTGATTATCTAGTGTAAAGTTTTAAACCTGGAAACGTCAGCCCATAGTAAACGATTATATTATCCGATAAACATAACATTTATTTCTAACTTGTTGAACTCTTATTACACTTTTAACTCAGGAATTCGCATTGGATCGTTCATTTTTACAGTATTATTAAGAAATACGTTATAATCCTTTATTGTTATTAACCCATAAGAAAAGAGATAAAATTGAATAATATTTTACACTAAAGAAGTATTTTGCTACAAAAATTATTTTTTCTGTATCATATTTTAGATTTTCTTAAGATGGCTGTAGTATTTTATCGCTCACATAAATATACGTAAGTATTCGTACAGTATCATTAAATAGGTACTATCGTAAAGCTCAATGTTTACAGCCAATAAGCAAAGTATGTGCATCTTCAGAATTGAGAAGTCATATCTGGTTCAATTTGAAACCAAAAGTATTTCATATACAATTTAACTGTAATAAACGGCTGTATTTTAGAGCATATTTAAAGTATTGTATAGAAAACCAGTGTATTGATTAATAGTGTCTAAGTACGAAACTAAAACATAGTTTTCTTATATGTATAATTTTGCGCATGAAATAATGAAAAGTTGCCAGAAACAATATTTAACGAATAATATAAGTCTCAAATTATTAAAAATTGTGTTTTTAAATTATTCTAAAACTTTATTCTATGTGGACGAATATTTCTAAATTTTAATTCAGTGAATGAAGTCATTATTTATCCAAAGGACCAAACAATTTAACATGACATTCATGTGGGGTCAACAAAGTTAATTTATCATGGTAAAGCAAATCGGTTTAGTAATAAACCTACACTAAATTCATTATAGCTTCAAGGTGGCTAGATTACTTATTGGAGATATTACTCTACTTTAAAGTAAATTTTGATATGATCTCAATGCATATTGTTAAATAGAGTACAAGCATTTTAACGTCGCAATCTGAAATCGCAGCTATGTCATTATCTTATAATATATTGCATGTTATTTTTTCCGTTACAGAAACAATGCAGATTATAAAATTAAACTAAATTAGGCTCCACACCTTATTTAAACAAATTTTTACGTAAAATATTCATTTTAAATCAATTGTTTAAAAAATATTCCACTATATATTTATTCTGAAATATACAGACAGCTTTTCTCGGAAAAATGAATTTCTATATATTTCAAAGGTTTTGAAACCAGAGTATAAAATAAACTATTTCTCCTAGCCTTAACGCTAAGGACTGAAATATGCTTCTCAACAACATTTATCAATAGAGCTTTGAAAGACATTCGATAATATTTATTGGGTAGTATTACAGAACGTATGCATTCGTTGAAAAAATGACATAATAAAGCTTATTCCAAAAGGCTCAACATGTTTTCAGAAATAGGAAAGAAAAATTTCTCAATATTTGTTTTTAGGTATGTAAAATCTTTATATTAGGTATATTTAGATTTTTGTTGATTATTGTAGAAACTTTTGAACTATTTATTACCTTTTAAAATGTTTTGTTATATTGTGTAGTTTATATATATTTTTAACTTTTATAATTAAGTCCTAAATTTATCCAACAAACACTGAACTTAAAATCAATAAGCCTATCTGATAATAATTAATTAATTAATGAGTGTATTTTCATGTTTCCAATTACTTAAGAAAATTAATTACTTTTTATAAAGTTTTCTATTTGTTCAGTGTCAAACGTATGTGATTGATATTTGCAAACGATTGAAATTCTTATTTCCTGATTTGAAAATCAACTACAAAATAACTACAAACAATAATGAAATGATGTACCGGGTGTCCCATAAGTTCGTCCACGTTTATGGTAAAATAGGATTAAGTTCCAGCACATTAAAATGGACAAAGCACGTAAACTCAACATATATATTTTATTGAATAAGCAAGTATACTCAAGCAACTATTGGTTGGTTCTGATAGAAATGCGTGGTATTATTTGAACGAATTATGACTTGTTTCAAGATAAATGAGATTAACAGGCTTAAGTAATTTATTTTTCCAGTGACATTTAAAATGTATCTAACACATTCTTTTCCTTAGCATTGTGCACTAGCATCAACAAAAGTATTTAGAAAACCTAAAGCAATTATTGCAACTGAAAAACGATATGGAACTTTTTTCTTTTGTTTTTATGGGTATTCTAATAACATTTTGCATGTTATTTCAGCATGTACGAGAATTCATGCATGGAAATACTCCTTCGAAATGCGAAATTAAATACAAAAAAATATTATATAAAACAAGTCTAACTGGAAAAGAAAACATAAAGTTTTATTTTTTTTAACGGAAAATGTTTAAAAATAATTTTACTCATAGTATGCTGTCTGCATCAGATCCCATTCCAGTTCCTTCAGTTCATCGTCCAAACACCGTACAATAAGGTTTCTCTTTCTGAATCATAATGACATTATTCTTTAAACGTTTTCATTGTTCATGTTTAATTCAGTAGTCATTTTACAAATGATTGCTTAGAAAAAGAAAAGTGTAGCTGTTTTTAGAATTATACTTATCAGACATGTTTGATCTACGGTGATATAATATTACACAACTTTTTACAATATGACGTTCTGTTTACTACAATGCTTACGGCATTTACGATACCGGTACAATTCTGTAAGTATAAAAGAATAATATAACTATGTAGAAAATAATTAAATTAATTGCATTTTCTTCAAAAAAAGTTAGGCGTTTGGCATTTGCATAACTATTGCTTTCAATTAACAACCTTTTTGTCGAAAATTTAAATATTTTGCACGTTTAATGGCGAACATTTCTTCATTTAACTTTTTTTTTTTTTTTTTTTAATTAAGCAAGCAGCTTGATAAATTTGAAATCGTCATATAGGCTCAGTATTATCTATTATTTTAAAATAATAAATTTTAAATTTTAAAATATTACTCAAAACGTAAAGAGATCATACACTTGTGACAGGAAAAATACAGAGATTAATTACATTGCATTGTCCATGTGATGTGTAATAACCGAACGTTATGTTCACAAAACTTTCCTTAAAAATTGTAAATATTAATCTAAAATGTGCAAAAGAATTGCTGTCAAGTATTTTGAAAGAATAAGATTTACTTCTAAATTTATTTAACTGGTTTACACGTTTACAGCATCTACTGTATGCAAGGTTTGTAAGCCTATTTTACAGAAAAACCTTGTATTTAGTTGGCATTATCAATTTATCAGTAGCAGGTATCAAGTTATTAAAAATGACATTTTCAAACAATTTTTAAGAGGTAAATAAATTGAGATAGCTAATGAAAAGTAGATCTTTTTGAAAAGTGGGTAAAGAAATACAAGAGGCTTAGTTTTAAGAAAAGGAAAGCTATTGAAAAGAAGAATTTGTTTTAATATTTATTATTTTTAAGTTACTATAGTTATGTTTTTCTTAGGTCTCACGAGGTCAAAGAATTAGAACCATTATGAACGTCCAAGCTAGAATCTGGGGATGCGAACCCCTACCTTTTCTCTAGTAGTAATAACCGGATAAGACGTGGGTATTTTTTTTTTTTTTTTTTTTTTTTTTTTTTTTTTTTTTTGAAGAAGAAGAATAAGAAGAAAACAATTCAAAGAAAAAAAAAAATCTTCCAAGTCTTAGAAGTGAAGAGAGACCGACAGAAAGTTATCGTTAAGGGTGTTGGTCAGTCAGGTCTCAACTTTCCCTCGCTTATGTTAAACCTATGAGTGTGGAATGTATTCTTATTTTTAAACTATCTCATCAGGAAATTAATATTTTTAAATTCTTTTTTTCTGTGTACTCTTCTCAAAGGATGTCTCTCTTTTCGTTTTAGCTGTCAAAATATTTCCAAAATATATATTTAATTTTATTTGAAGTTTTAAAATCTTATTCACAACTCATCAACTTTTAACACATAAAATGTTAAATTAAATAAATTTTTTAGAAATATTTGGTAAACAAACAAACAAACAAAAAGACATCCTTAAAGAAGAGTACAGAGAAAAAATAAGTTAAAAATATTAATTTTCTGGGGAGATATTTTAAAAATAAGAATGGATTCCGTTTAACATTAGCGAGGAGAATTTGAGATAACACTGACCAACACCATTAAGCTTTTTTATCTAAATTTTTCAGATATTCTCCGTAAATCCTTTTCCAAAATTCAAATAAATGGGAAACTGAAGAAAAAATTTAGCGCCACAGATGTCGATTATTTTAACCGGTTTAATGCGCCTTAAAGTAGGAGTTTAACGTGCATGTCAGTGCCTTTCTATCCAAGATATTTTTATTACTTTTTTCTAAACGAAAAAAAACATATATTTAATTATTTTCTGAATCATTTTAATTCATTTTACAAAACTATTAAATAATCTGAAAGCCTATTATATGATGGTCAACTGAGATCATCTAGTCCTTAAATTTGTTTCTATTGTTTAAATATCAGTCATATTGAATCCCATCGTTTTAAAAATTTATCCTATGAATTCAAAACTTAGTTAACAATAGGTTTCGGAGGGGCAAAACTTTTCACCGAGGTTATCGTTTTTATTTCATAACCTGTTACCGATAACCTTCGCTTAAACCTCACACCAGTAAAAAACGAATCTTTATCATTTACAGGCTAAACGTTTGAATCGACGCGACGTGAGACAAGCTTGCCCTCGCGCAGTACGTGATGATACTTTACAATGGTAATGTCTTTTCACTCCTGATAAGGAACTTGTTCTCTGAAAAATCTTTGATCTCACACTTACACTCGCTGGGATGAACTAAAATAATTATTGTCGTTCGACCAAAGTACTTTTGTAAATATGGTGATCAATAGTTCTCAAATATTGAGACATGATATATTGATACCAGAAAAAAATAAACATTATGGGTGTTGGTCATTGATATCTCAAATTCCGCTCGCTAATCTTCAACCTATGGACGTGGAATGCATTCTTTCTTTTATAATATCTCATCAGAAAATTAATATTTTTAACTTCTTTTTTATGTGTATTCTTAAAGGAAGTCTTTCTTTTTTAATTTACAAAATATTTGTAAAATATATACTTAATTTTATTTAAAGTGTTAAAATCTGATTCGTACCTCGTCAGACTTTAACACAAAAAATATTGAATTAAGCCTATATTTTAAAAATATTTTTGAACTGAAAGAGTAAGAGAGATTCTTTGATAAGAATATACGGAAAAAAGAAGTTAAAAATATTAATTTTCCGAGGAGATATTTTAAAAATAAAAATGCATTCTACGCCTATAGGTTTAACATTAGCGATGGGAATTTGGATCTTACTGACCAACACCCTTTAGGGAAAATGCGAATGTTTGTGCTATTGTTAATCTTATTCTAAGTAATCTTTTTCTTTGCCATCAAGTAATAAATGCGCATAGTTTCAACACAAAGCTAGTTTAATTTTTTCTTGAGTTCTATATTCCTCTGTGTTCCATTTACAGAAAAATTGACAACTAATTTTTTTTAATAATGAATTTTAAAACCAAATTCTAATTCTAAAAGATTTGTTTGTGAAAACGAAAACTTTGATGTACTTTTAGGAATACATTTAAAAACTACACCTTTCCGAAAGTGTTTTTAAGCATCAATGTGATAATGTAAGCAGTTATAAATGTGATAATTAATGTGATAATTTAAGCAGTTTAGAAATTGAAACTGCTTAAAAGAGATAAAATATATGTAGAAAATAAATAGAATTCCTGATAAGGACATTATTTTGTGGAAACAACATTTTTGGAATTGTTCCATAAATACCAACTAGGACATAACGTTATAATTCGAATCATTTTCACAGCGTGTTTAGTAATACAGTTTTAGATAATATATAAATTACTTAGAGAAATACTATGTTTATTTGGAAAAACTTTGTTTTCTAATAATCAACTTCATTTTCCTGTATTCGACTCAGTGGTAGTATTTGTTTTGAATGTTTAACTATTATCATATTGGTACTTTTGTTTCTTTTTGAGCGGTGTGGCCTGGTATAATATTAAAATAAAATATAATATTTACGTTTCAATATAAAAGGCTTACATAATATATTTTTAATGAAGAAGAATGCTTTCGGTTCTAAAATTTTGGAGAAAAAGTGGTAGCATTTGTTTTATATTCAATAATAATCTGAAATGCTGGTTATTTTAGCTAGACTTATATCGACGAAATTGATAATTTTAAGCATTACATTTATATATTTGTTATTTTATCAATAATGATATTTTGAATATTTGTATCCACTGTTCATTTTGTATATGGTAAATCAATAATAGAATCTCATCTTAGGGGTATCATTAGGGTAGAGTTCTCCAGAAATAGTTTTAGTTTACATTATCAAAATTAGATTAGATTTTTTTAATATATATATTTTTTTAAATTTTGAATCAATAACTTTACAACTGCATACATAAAAAATATACCCATTAGAAGAAAACCCATGATCATTTTCAATATGCTGTAAAAAATATTCCTGGTTGTTGTAAAAATTCAAAATAAAATTCGTTCAAATTATTTAAAGTTTAAAATTACCCAACGTAAAACAAAACTTTTTCGCCTCTTTTCGTCTCATTTATTTTAAAATACACTATGAATTAAAATGTCCTCATTTATTTGAAAATGACAATTAGTTAGTTTTAAAGGTAAAAGTTTCTCCTCAGTAATAATAATAATAATAAAAGTAATAAAACTGAAAAATCTTACCTTTTTCCATTAATGAATGCATCTGATAATTTCTTTGAAAGTCTAATAACGTGAAGAAATCTGGAACACGTACCTTTCACTTTGCAGATTGGATTTTCTTCGATCACTTCTTTCTTTAATTCTAAGATGAAATTTTAGAAATAAACTTACCTCTAAAAGAGCAAAATGTGACCTTTTTAAACATATAGCACTTTTATTTGACTTCTTTTAATTTTAAAAGATTGCACCGTGATTTGTAAATGTTTTTAAAAGTTGTTGCCTTACTCAGCTTAATGTTTTAATTTTTTAAACAAACCATATTATTCAAAATTAGCAGCATGTAGTTGCATATACTTATCAGTATATACACTTATATACAGACACACAAAAATCATAGACATAAATATTTGGAATCAATAAGTAGCACAAATTATTTCATTAAATTCTTCTGGTGTATATATTACTTTAAGAATATCAAGTAATGTGCAACCGTGGAATATCCTAAAAGAAAATTGCTCTCGTGACGGTTTAAATGATTTTTATAAATTAAATCTTCAACATATCTGCAAAAAACTTTTCAGAAAGGATTATATTTCAAATTATTCTTATAGAAACATATTTCTCTAACACCATTTTCTCTATGGAAAATGCTTTTCAGACACTCTTCTTCGAAAACATATCAAGGTAGTTTGCTGAACATATTGGAAACAATTAAATATAAAAAGAAATATGATATGCAGTGATAAAAGAATGTGCAAAGAAATGTGAGAAAGGAAAGTGTAAGTTTTTTTCCCCAAGAAATAATCTATGAAACTGGATTCTATTTAAAAGAAAATTCAAAAGAATAGATTATTATGCATTTTTTTTTCTCAGTCAGGCTGTGTATATTCCCAGATGATATAGGTTCCTTTTTATATTGCAATTTTAAGTCAAACTTTGAAATTCATACTTTTACAATGTTAGTAAGCTGATTTATACAGGAATATGTTGTCGAGAAAAGTGTCACTTCAAATTAAAGAAACGGGAGAAAAAACCCACCCTGAGAAAAAAACCTAATTTTCTAACAAAAAGATATACATTACCATTAGAATGAATAATATTGCATGGATCATCTAATAACTGTTTATTTCCAAATTGTTTCAATGGCATAGATTTAAATAAAATGATTTAAAATTGCAACATTTTAAAACTTTGTATGCTCAAACCTGCAACTATGAAGCACTTCAAGCAGTTGAAAGTTTCTATGAAATACTATTTACCTTTGTTTATTTAATAAAATTTTATCGAATACAAAGTAATATATTTGAAAAGAATACAAAAATGTTAGTATGAGTATTGAAACAACGATTAATCTGTGAGGTTTCTGTCTAAATTAATCCATTTAAATATGTTCCATATTGCCATGTTCACAAATTCTCTAAATGAGAATTTCCATCAAGCTTTTCATGAACAACAGAAATTAGAAATTTCCAAACCTTTCTCTGAAACTCTCGAAAACAAATATTTATTCTTCCGACGAAACTTTCATTATTAGTCTGTGTGTTGAAAACCCATTACACTAACTCCACTAAACAAATCAAATAAATGATTTTCCTCTTGGTAAACATAATCGACCGAAGCAATTCATTAGGGAAATCGCAGAGTTTGTCAATTGATCGTATACATTAAATATGTATTGGTCGATTAAGATATTATGATGAGTTTTTAGATAATGCGCTTTCGTATTTCTATATACCATTGCATCGGGGTCTTGTTATTACACGGAATAGTGAATGAGTATTAGGTGTAGTCTTCACAAATAATTCGCAAATTATTTTCCTTACACGTTCAAAGGTATAAAAATGATGTTGATATAACCATTTGTTTGTGTTAAATATTAAATGCTTTCCAAGTCATAAAACTTCTGACACAGATATTTATAATTTCAGTATTGCTAGTAAGTTTTAATGCAAATTTCGGTAATTAACGTTTAATAAAACGGTGAATGCAATGTAAAATTACATTGTAAGTGTATTGTGGTAATTGAGAAAAAATGTGCAATAGAGAAATAAACACTGGCCCTCACAATTATGCATCAGGGTTGTTAATTCTAAATTTAGTTATATTGCCAGATTAAATTGGTGAAGAAACACAATAATTTTATATGAATAATTTCATAATCAAAAATTCATAAACATGAAAGCTAATTACTTTATTTCCCAAGTATATAAAAAAGTCAATCATTATTCTGGATTAATTTTAGGAAAATAAATCTCTGAAATATGATACAGGCTATATTTTTGCCAAAGGAAGATTTAATAGCAAAATCAGAAATTGGATAAAAAAAACTAATTTTAGAAAAATAAATTCCTGAAATATGATACAGATCATATATTTGAGAATGTAAGATTTAGTAGCGAAATCAGAAAGTTTTTTTTTTTTTTAAGAAATAAAAAAAACCTGTTTTACACAAAGTCAATGCAATTATGATATTAATAATGAGCTTTTTTTTATGTTTATTGAAAAAAAAATATTGAAATAACATACTTTTGCGTCATTATAGTGAGAGAAAACAGTACATTAATTTATAAGAAGTAGATGACATATTTCGATTAAATATTGACTCTAGTTTAATAAAACTTTACTGAACAAAGTTAAGAAAGTTTATGTGACTTATAAGTGCACTAAGTAATTCATGAATTATAAAAAAAGAAACAAAATTTAGACAAATTAACAAGATCTTTGAAACTCAAATTTCACTACTGTAAAGCTATACAAAAATTCCAATTCTAAAATACAGAACAATACAATCTAAAATACAGAGAGGTTTATTATTAGTTGTCTCTTGTAGTCAGAATTTTCAACAGAATTTAATGAACCTTTGCGTAAATACACTGCACTTGACCTTGTACAATAATATCATTGTAAATACCATTGTAACCAGCCAGTACGGCAAGGCCGCATAAATATGTCAATCTTACAGGAAATGAAAGAGTTTAGATTTTATTTTTTTAAACAATTATTTTATTTTTCAACTTTAGCTATAATTTCAATTATAAGCCCAAGTCTGAATTATTTAAAAACAAAGGGATAATTACCTTCATTTCAATTTGAGAAATTGCAGAAAAGAAGTTCACCTTTTTATCAGCTTTATAAAAAGAAAAATCAACATTGACCATGCAGTTTTGACTGGCTTTTCTTCGAATATTATTTACGGGGTCTTTAAACACTGTTTTCTAATACCGTTTATAATACCACATGAGATATCCGATCTTACCCCAAGAGAATGAGAATCGGAAATCAAGCTTTATAAATAATCCTATAAATGCTAGAAAAGAGTTTCATTTTAGGAAATTCATCCTTATTAAATATGCTACACATAATAATGTAAAAAGTTTCAGTAACTTCAAATGTGTTCATATTTAAGGATTTTGAAAACTAGCAAAACTTACATCACAATGATGATAAAATAAACTTTGCATCACAGAAAATACACAAATGACAATATAAAGATACTGTAATGGCCTATTATTCTGCTTGCCTAGTGTATTTCAACTATTAGCAGCCAGAGGGCTGCTCAAATTGAGTCAAAACTGAGACATTTGGTTTCATTCGATTGTACGGTTTTAACCTTATTTTACCCTACGAAATATCTCATGTCAGACATAAGTTACGCAAGCAGGTATGACGATGTAGCAGACTTGATATCGTTTATTTTGGCGCATGTTTGGACATGTATTGCCCTTGGACATGTATTGACTTTTGAAGCATCCTGAACGAATTTAAGGAACGTTGACAAACTAATTGTTAATTTAACCCTTTTATCAGAACATTTTTTTCTCGGGAATGGTGTCATCATTCAGGAAGATAACACACCTGTCAATCATTCAAAGTTAGCAAAGAACATTTTTGGGACACCCGGTATGTGCTTTGTAATATGTCTTGCCAGAAAAAAAAATCTGTTGTTATTTTTCTTCTTTTTTACGAGAGAAATATGCATCAGAAAAACAAAGATGGAATTTATTTTCAGTGCGTTTCACATATGCTTGTGTTACATTACAATCAACAACTTACAAAATAAACAAATACTAATCCATATATATGAAGTCGGACGCACACGGTAAAATAAAGATTTTCAAAATGTACGTTATTAAACAAATCGTATTTTATTTTTAGAAAAGAATCAACAACACTAAAAATTTCTTAAAATATTTCTATAACATATGTTTATGAGAAACAAACACAAAATGCTGAATTATTTAAAATGCATTAAGCATTTCATCTCATTTTATCCTTAAAAACAAATTAAACTCAATAATTCATTTAACAGAAAAATAAAAACGAAAAATAAAACATCGCTACAATAACTAAATTGATCTAAATATGAAATATTTCTCAGTATTAGTTTCTCCAAGCATTCATCAGAGACAGGAAAGAGTGATAAAAGTCTTTAATTTTAAATTCCGTCATTTTTCATGGAATAGATATAGATAGCATTGATTTATATAACGTGTTTTTTCCTTTCACTGGTATTTTCTTATTTAAGGAAAAAAGAATATACTTTGCAAAGCATTATTTTATGTTATTGTAAATAATTTTCTCTCTGTGCTTCTTTAATAATCCTTTTATGTTTCGTAAAAAGTGATTTATTGTGATTATTTTCTTCATTTTTACATTAGTAATTTGTTATTTTAGATTACAATTATCTAGAATTTCACCAGCATTCCAGAAAAAAATGCTATTTTTGCTGAATAATAAAAAAATATGCACTAGATATAAAATACTTTTTATTTTTCCACAAATCATGAAACATTTTACACCAAATGCAGTTAAATGACCTCATTTAATATCTATTTTATTCAAGTGAGTATCTTAATACATGTATATGTTTATACAGGGTGTTTCACAAAGGAATCGCTAACTTTAAAATTAAAAAATTCATAAACAAATTGTGTTTCAAAGAACGTTTCTCTCTCTATTTGACGGTATAAAAACTGAAATTCTGCGATGTTTAAAAGTTAAAAATATTGCAGTCAAAGCGAAATTAATTTTAAGGTCGTTGCCACTGTCAATATGACATCAGCGTTACTCACGGACGTGTTTCTGCTTTATAATATAGACATATAGATGAGAGAACATTTTAGTTCATTAATTTATTTTGACCTTGATATTTATTTTTCTAATTTTCGTTAAAAAATTTATTTTAGTCTATATTTATAAGAGAAAAATCAGGAATGGAATTTATTTTTGCCAAAAATTAAATTAAATATTGTCGTTGCCACCGTCAATATAACGTCTGTGTTTCTCACGGAGATGTATTTGTTTTATATTATAGATATGATAACCAAAATACACAGCACTGGAAGTTTTGCTGCGTGAATTTACGCGCGTATTTAAGGGTTAAGATGCATACGTAAATGATTTATGCCGATTTTGTCAAATACCTAAAAACTATGATTATTATATTTTCCTGTATCATTTGTTGGACACTAAATCATACTGACTGTCAAATCAACATAAGTTGATAGTTTTTTTTTCAGTTTTTAAAATTTGAATTCTTATAAAAGCAATAACTGATAATCGACAAACATAGTTAACTATTTGAGAAATATAGTAAGAACAGAAAAGTTTAAACATATCTAGCATTCGTGTGTAGCACCGTTTTTATTGATTTCTGAAAAATCTTAGTTCATGTAGTTCTTGAAATCACTAATTCAATTTTAAAATGCAAATCACCTTATTTCGAGTTTCGGACCCTAAACAAAATGAAGGGAAAAACAGAGGGAATTTTGATCCATATTTATACGATAATTAGTGTATTCATACAGCTTGAAATAGCGCCACCCCATCTGTTGGTGATAATTGGTACTAAAACAAGGAAGCATACTAAACAAATTTCCAACTTCACACGTTATTCAAATTCAAGAATAATAGCTGTTAAAATTTTCGGGTTATTTCATTTTAAAAATTATCAATCCATTTCATTACGTACTATATATCCATATCCAAAAATTTATTTTATGTATAGATCGACATTAAATTCTTTTTCAGAAAGAGTTAGAACAGTTTTCTGAAATTAAACTGGAAAACTTTTTATTTTCAGAATTGATCAGAAATATAATGTTTTTGAAATTTTTGGACATAGGATTTATATAATTTAAAAAAGTATCCGATTCACCAAGGAAAATATTTCAATAAATTACGTATTTTTTAGACAAAAATGAGAATAATATATGTAGATGAATTCATATGTAAAGAATTGGCGTCTGAAAGCAAATATAATCATATTTTTATAATAAATTTAAATCTGGTACCATCTTTTATAAATATTCAAGATTGTGTTTTATGTGTTGATAGAACTATGAAATTTTAAATTGGCATTTTTCATTGCTATGAGCGCATTAACATGAGACATGAATCATCAATGTTCCAGTATTCAATCCTCGAAAAATTTAGCATGCGGCATATTAATTTGTTTTTGACACTTTTACGTTGGGTAATAGTCTATTTACGACATTTCTGTCATGAAGACGACATTGACAATAATTGTGCTTATTGTCATTGGTAATAATAAGCATATTAATTAATGTGTTAAGTGCATCGTTTGATTTTGATAGAACAATGTATTGAAAAATGAACTTTTAATTACATTTTAAAATATGTTATAAATTTACATTGGAAATTGAACTTTTTTTTAAAACTAATGTACATTATTTAATGAACAAAAATATAAACAGTTAAAAAAAGATAGATAAAAGTCTAATAAACTAATGAAAGAAAAATTTTGCTGAAATTTTAAACATATCTACGAGAATGCCTGTAGCTATATTTGTAGTGTTAGCAATGAAACGGCTAAATTAAAGAATTACAAGCAAGCAAGCATACACACGCTGTTAAAAGCAGGTGTCTATGTTTACATTTTAGAGCTCTTAATGCAAATAAGTGTACAATAAAAATAATATCAAGGCTAATATAGTTTAGGAATTGTTATCGCTTCGAGATAAACAAATTAATAAGTCCGAAATCCTAACTTTCAAATAAAGCTTAAAATTAATTCCCAAAAATTAACCTTTCAGTAACTAACGAAAAATATCGAATAAACAATGTAAAACTTTCTGAAAATTTCCATTTCTTTTCTCTTTCCAAAATGTAAAGATTAGTAAGTGTTCAATGCCTAAGGACCAGGCATCAATTGTGCACCTTGTTAATTACTACGTCGCAAAATTTTCCAGGCTTGAAATTTTATATCTTTCAATTTTTTTTCTTTATGTTCAAGTGATCCATCACTTTAACGATTACCCAAAACACATTTTTCAGGAAAATGTTTTTGAAATCCTGCTACAGAGATATAATTAAATACTCTAGGTGCTTAGATATTTAAATTGAAAATCGTTTACAATAAGTTATTTAAAGAAACCCCCGAGATGTATTTATCAAGAAAATATATATACTTTTTAATTTTCGGAATTGAAATGTTTAAAAAAACAATATGAATTTTTTTAAATGATCAAAAGATATTTCTAATTTTAAAAGCTGTAAAATATGATGCTTATAGACATATTTTAATTTTGCAATTTTTTGAAACCATACCCGATTTTGCTGTATTAAACGAGAGATCACAAAGTTAATTTTGTTCAAGCTTAGTATTTTTTTTTTGTTTAAGTTGCTCTTCTTTTCTTATTCTTTAGTGATTAAACCTTTGCGGTTTTTACTTTTTTATAGTTGTATTATGAACCAAAATGATCTAAAATGTATTTTCTTTATATGCCAAAAGGTATTTTCAGACTGAGTATATGTATGTATTATTACTTTTTTGCACGTGAATGACATGAAGAGGAAATCAAAAATAATTCTTTAGGAAAACATGATTTGGATGTTCAATAAAGATACTGAAAGGATAGAATGCATTCCTGGTAAATACTATGATTTTATCAAATGCTATTTAAATGGTTGGTAAGCAGACAATTAATAAATTATCAAATTTGCAACAGAAAAACGAAACATTTCCACTGAAAAGGGTCATTGAATAAATTAATATATAATCCATTATAAATATTAAAAATTTAGTCTGCATCACTTACGCGTCTAAGGTTGAAGTGAAAATATCTATAGTTAAGGATTTTGTCTAGCAATAGATTATACTAATATAAACACATGCACATGCGCTATTTCTTGATCTTCTGTAACACAAGTCAGATTTCTTACCAGTCAAAAATGTCGCTCTTCTTATTGAACACTGACAATTCTAGAAAAATTCTTAATAATTATATTTATTTTAATGCTATACGCATTTAACTGTAGCTTTTGTACCTGCAGAATTGGATCGTGGGTTTTATTCTGTTTACTAAATACAACGATAGTTGCAAAGTCGTCTATAAAATAGCATTTGAAAAAAAAATGAATGTGTGATAAATGCTCGTTTAATAATGTTTGAGTAAACAAATAAACTTATTATGTACAGTGTACCTACTGTCTATACATAATCATACGTACGTTAAAAAATACTACAAATAGATTAGTTGTAATTTATATTTTAACGTAACTCTAAACTTTGATCAGGTCAAAAATCATTAGATAATTTATGAATACTCAGTTTGATCTATGTAAACTCCCAAATAGTTCAAGATGAGAAAAAATTCTCGTATTTCACTTTCAAAATAAGCGATTAGTTTATTTTAATTTTCTGTTAGTGTTATTATAGAATCATAGAAATATTTTTAAGGAATATATATATTATATATATATATATATATATATATATATATATATATATATATATTTACTATTTGACTTTTAAATTTTATTATCTCATTTTCTTAATCAAAATATAACCTTGTATAAAAATATATCCACCCATATTGTATGACTAAATATTTAATAAGCATAAGGCCTCAATTTACATGGAGATAAAATAGTTTTGTTTGATTAAACATAGTTCATTTTAATCTGTTCCGCATCAACATTAAATATTAATGATGTTACCTTGCTGTCTGAAAGAAGGATTTAAATTTCGGAAAAGTTCCTAAAGTTACTTTGCATTTGAGTCTGCTCCTGCATTCGGATACAAGCACGCAAATCATTATCTTCCACTACTTCTATCAGTTTTAAATTCATAAACTTAACGCATGAGCCATAATTCATGACAACATTAAAATTAAATTAAATTAATTCTAATGTTGTTATGAGAAAATGAATCATTATCACTAAACGGCAAAATACTGGAAGTGAATTTTGATTACAAAGCAATATTTTAAATATATTCGGGGTATGTGATTAAAATTGTTCAAATGGGAAGAATTTGAAACATGTGAATTTGAACGAAATATACTGCCAATTTATTATACACAAATAACAGATTCATTATGATAATTACGTATTATAATATTGCATACAGATTACCATATGACAATGTTAATCATAAATTTAAGGAAGATTGAAGTGGAGATATATGGTAGAATTTAAACATGATCGCAATGGAAAATAATCGTACAAAACTATATACGTGAATTTTAATAAATGAAATTTTATTAATATCACAAATTATTTAATTTTAGAAAGAACCAGATGGAAACGCAAAAGTTCATGTGAATCTTACCTTTTTTAATGTATAGCAATGATTCAATTAAGTATTTATTTTACGCAATCGGAAAACGTAAGCATAAACCTTCAAATGGAAATGCTATATTTTTAACACTTCTACATATCTTTGTCACTGTTAATTTTAATAACGTGCATTTTATAGTATTTATATTATGTTGTCTCCAAACATCTTAAAGTATTTCCAAAAGTAGAATGACCAAAAGTTAAAAGTCAGAAAAAAAGAAAGCATTATTCTTACTCTTAGAGAATAGTATGCAATGTGAATTTTAAATAGTCACTTTTTAATCAAAATAAAATAAATGGAAGTTATCAAATTGAAAAGAGGTTTTCTAAGTGATGGTCTATTAATCCAGTCAAATAGTCAGAAAATTGAGCCGATAGATGCAAAAAATCTGCTAGAAGATTTTACTTTTTCAAACTGTTTATGATGATGCTAATAACAAGACTAATAGCTTCCAAACAAAATATCTCGAGGCTAAATTTTGTAAAGCCAAAAAACCATGAAATTTTCGGACTTTTTTCAGTTTTTTGCTTATAACTCAAAACTATAAAATTTGTGTGTACCATACCTAATTACAAAAAGAAAGAGCATTAAATTCTCTACAAATGTCATTGTAAAAACCTTTTTCTAAACCCACTACTAAGCGTGCTACGGCTTTTTGAATTTTTTACTAACACTTTTTTTTCAACTTTACAGAAAGTGGCCTATTTTTCGCCTCCTATACCGAAAAACTTTATTTTCGTCACTTACTGTGGAAACGAAGTGTACCTGTTGATGAATAAGTGAGGAGGGAAAACTTCCAAGAAAGAACGAACAGGAAACTGGACCCTCCATCAAATATACTGTTTGGTTGTTAGTGCATCCTCCTTTCTCCGAAAGTGAAAACGTAATGTCCATCAGTAGTGGGATTGTTGGAGGGGCTGACGTTAACTGCTATTTGGCTGGAGAAATGGGAGAGGCAGGAGTCAGAAGAATTATTGGAGACAATTTCAAGAGTGTGAAATTTAAAAAAAGGATAATGTGGTAATTTTGGTTTATGTTGTCAGCAGTTTAACATTCGGAAACGTCACAGTTACTTCTGTTCATCCATTAACTCTCTTCCAAAAGGTTTGTATAATGAAGCAGAGTGATGAAAACGTGCAGAGTCTACTAACATATGAACTTGCTCCCTATCCGATGTCTCTGTTCTCCAATGAAGGGGTGATAAAAGGCACAAAATCCTCGTTCTACAGTGCATTCATCCCATTGAACAATCGGGATCTCATAAAAAAATAAGTTTTTTTTTGTTTGTTGACGGAGGGTACCTTCTTCACTAAGTAACTTGGCCTCTAAATGTTTCCTTCAAATATGTTGTTAAAGGTTATGTTTCTTACCTTCAGAAAAATTTTGGATCACAGGTCGCGGTTGTGTTCGATGGGTATCCACCTGAGGGGGAACAGAATGGAACGAAAAGTGCAGAAAGAATTCGTAGATCTAGAATGTACACTTCTACTGAAAATTATGTTGCAGCAGAAATGTTAAACAGAGTCCCTCAGGACAAATTTATGGCCAACGACAGAAACAAGAACCGCTTCATTTCACTGCTTATAACAGTTTTAAAATTACAAAATTCAATCTGATCAGGCAGCAGAAGACACTGATGTCATAATTTTTACTTCAGCCATTTCAAGGGCTCAAGCTTCTGAAAGTGTCATAATGTTTGGAGAAGACATTGACCTTCTCGTGATCATGACGGGCTTAGGACACCAACACAAAAATTTGTTTTTTAAAAAAACAGGAAGAGTGAAATCACCGAAACCAAGTGATTTTCAACCATCTCATAAAAATACAATTACAATAATGTTCTTTTCACTCATGCAAATCAGAGGATGCGTTGCATCTGCTCTTTTTGGGCAAAGAAAGTCAAAGTTTTGTAACACTTTGAAAAAACATGATAAGGTTGAGGAAATAGCTTATGTGTTCAATAAACCAGAGTCTACACATCAGGAAATCATCAAGGCTAGGGAAAAATTCTTAATCGCGTTGTACAGTGGATGTACAGGCATCACACAGACATTGAACACCTTAAGCTTCCAGTTATTTGCTAAATCTGCCACAAAAAGCAAAGTTCATCTTGCAAGGCTACCACCACCAACGCTAGAGGCTGCACAGGATCATTTCCTCAGATGGATGTTACCATCAGGTGCAAGCTTGGCTGGGAAACAACATCCTTCATGAAGAATGGGGGGTGGGTTCGCAGGTCTGACGGTCTCTTCCAGCCAGTTAAAATGTGCCAAAACCCAGCACATGAATCCTTGCTGCCATGTAGCTCTAAAAAGGTGTACAGTAAGGCATGTTCTCGTCAAAAATCAAGACTGAATTGCTCGGAAATTTGCAAAAACTGTAACGAGGTCAACTGCGAAAATATGGACGACATTATTTGCTCAGAAGAAGAGGGTGATGAAGCTGATACCTGGGCAACCATTGACAAAACCAACAACAACGATGACTTTGACGACCAGGCTGATGATATCGCAACAAGAGAATATCAAAGCTCTTGAAGAACAAGCAACCTGCTCGTCTGTTCCTTAAGGTGAGGTGACAAACCAGACATACCAACCCGCAAGAGCTCTTGATCTTACTAAGTATAATGAAAGTGTTACCGTACGTATTTTTTACTTATATTCATATAAATATCTACTATTAATATTCTCCACTTAAGTTCTAAATACAAAAAAATTACAATGCTGTCAATTGTTTTACAATGTTACCGTTGCAATTAATTATTATCGATATCATTCAAATATCTGTAATACAAACAAGTTACCTTAACGAGGATAAAATGAATGAAAAATTGTGTCAAAATTTGGTTTTTGAGATTTTCCATAAAGTTGGAAAAAAAATGTCATTTTCAAAAAACTGAAGCACGCTTAGTAATGGGTTTAGAAAAAGGTTTTTAGAATGAAATTTGTAGATAAATGAATTTTTTTTTTTGTAACGATGTATGGCACACAAAAATTTTATAATTTTTGAGTTAGAAGCAAAAAACTGAAAAAAGTCCAAAATATTCGTGTTTTTTTGGCTCGACAAAATTTAGCCTCGAGATATTTTGTTGGGAAACTATGAATTCTCGTTATTAACAACCCCATAAACAGTTTAAAAACGTAAAATCTTCTAGCAAATATTTTGCCTTTATTTCTATTTGACTGAACTATATAGTTATATTAGTATAATTATTGTATACAAAATCATTATAAGATTTTAACAGTATATCATTATCATGGTACAAATCTCTTAATTTCCTTCGCCAAAAAAGAAAAAAAACCTGGCTAATTGATGAAGAAAAATATATATTCTACTAGAAAAATATCCAAATAGTGATATATCCAAATATATGTGTGTGAAATTATTTAATCATCCTAAACTTAGCTACACTATGCTTTATGGTTTGTTCCAATCCGCTAATTTTAATTAGTTTTTCAATTTATGAGAGTTAACACGATTTATTGAAACTTTATTTGAAGCCACAAAATGTAGTATTAATTATTCAATGACAGAAATTTCGAGTGCTACAAGTTTTTTTTGATAAATTGAGTGTCACTTTTCACTTAATATGATGTATATTAGGCTGGCAACTAAACAATTGAGAATTTAACAAATAAAGGTGTTCAGAAAATTATTTTACAATTTCAAGCTTTTATTACAAACACAAATGAGCAAATACATGTATAGAAAGGAGTACAATATTAGGAGTATATATTGAAGTTTTTTTTCAACAATTAATAAACGTCTATATGTGCAAAATTGGTTGCACGATTGGCGTGCCCACGTCCTAATGGCACAAGAAATTCATATATACCGGCTCAGTATTGGATGAAGCAAAGTTGTGGACGGAAAAGAGTATCAGAGGAAGATGTCGACGATTATTGCCTTGGCGTACTTCGTGCAAGCAATGGTGCTCATATAGAAGTTTAATTAATTGATAAAAAAAACCTTCAACATATACTCTTAATATTGTACTACTTTCCATTCATGTATCTGTTCATCTGTGTTTGTAACAAAAGCTTGAAATTGTAAAGACATTAATTGTGTCAGTTGTAAAGATATTTTGTGGACACCCTGTATGTGCCGTTAATTGATTTTTTTAGCATTTAGTAAGATAAGTATATAGTCCTGTTGCATATATATTTTTTTACATTGTCGGTTGAAATTTTCAAAAGCCAAATGAACAAAAACAGCAGCGTACATATTATTCTACAAAATTTTGTTCTGATGACATTTTTCCTCAAAGATGAGCAATGTTTTAATCCTCCATTTGAAACTTATGACGAACAAGTGAAAACATTAATCGATGACAATCATCAATGCACAGTACATCAGATTATTAAAAAGTTTCAAGAGTCCAATTATGAAGTAATGGACTAAACGTTTTAAAAGTAATCCCTCGATTTACGGATTCCTAATGAACTTAAAAGGATTATCTAACTCAACCCATTGATAAAGCAATTTTCTCCAAAATGACCCATTTTTAAAAGATTATTAACTGTTGATAAAAAATGTATTACTTGCACCATGTCAAAAACAGGTCCTTTTTGCTCTGTCAAAAGAGTAGGTTTTCTTTGTTTTCTTATTTTAAGGTACATACATCAGATTGTATACAAATTTAATAAAATGGTCTTACCCTTCTAAGGTCGCTATTTTGGCGAGAAAAGTAATTTTCAGGTGAAAATTTAAATTTGGCTTACCGAATGTAATGGAATGAATATGGGACAATGATATAAAAAATTCTGAAATTTGTTGAAATCATAGTTTAAAAATCGTCCATGGGTTATAATATATTTCCGGTGCTTAAACGAAATTCGAAACCATTTAATGAATGTCATATAATTCTAGTGAAGACATCCTTCCGTTGAAACATTGCTGAAGAATTTACACAAATTTAATGAATAGCTATTTTCTTCTTTGTTAACATTTAATCTTCTCTCATACCTAAAAACAGGGGGCACACGCCTTACAAACATATCACCAAAGGAAAACGAATGGCAGAAAAAATTACAGGTTATTTTTACTTTAAATTGTTATAGAAATGAAGTATTACGTTATACATTAGCTATTGTCAGTTAAAATTAAACATGAAAACTCTTTTAAAAGCGAGATTTTTAAGCTTGTGATATATTGCAATAGATTATATATTTGTAAGCCAGTTTAAAGTGCTTTGTTAAAGCATAATTTCCAGAAAAGAAAAATTACATCTTCCGTTCATAACGTGCACATAGCATGAAGAGAGAAAATAGGAATTATTAAATTTAGAAACTTTGCAAATTTATTCAGCAAACATTCTGAGGCTTGCGTGATAAAACAAAGATCAAAGTTAAGCAGTAGTTAAAGTTTTGTTGTTTAGAACTTGCGCTGCTGTCTCTTCTTAATAGTCATAGGAGTTATAATTAGTGACAGTTGAATGATTACAGTTAGATAGCTGCATTTGTTGAGATATTCAGTGCAACGAAAATATAAATTTAAATACAAGGTTATGCAAAATATCACTTATTTTCCTTTAAATAAAAAAAAAAAAAAAAAAAAAAAAAAAGACGTAAACCAAACGGCTTCTCAAATTTCACGCCTATTTAAATTGCTCAAAATCAATGTCAAAATATTTAAAGTAAGCACGAAGTGATATATATATCTATAATATATAGAATTTAAATTTTATTTTAAACTTTAACAATAGACACACACACGCAAAAAGATAGTGCAATATTTCTATGACAAAGAGGCTTTATATCCAATGAGCCAAATATATTTAACACACATTATTTTAATTTAAAAATCTGATAAAATGTGTGCGATGTAAAATTCGTGTGAAAAGACAAAATCTACGGAGATGTGCATATAGAGCATCCTACTTATGGCTGGAGGTGCCCGTACTTGAAAATTGAAGATTGTATAAATTATATAAGAGGGACACAAATTAGTTGGACAATTTCGTACATGAATAATTTGCAAAATAAATTTGCGTTAGGTATTTCCAGCCTACGTCTGAGTGACATTTTAGTTCGCGATTGTTCACCATTATTTTTGTGTTCTCGCAATAATGGAGACTTATAAAAGCTCCGAAAAAGCAAAATGCTATTTGGGGTTTCATGAAACACATTTTGCTGAAAAAATACAAATAAATATCCCTTGAGAATTGAAGAAAATGTCCCGAAAAGAAACTGTAATCATGAATAAGCACTCGCTTGATTTGATCGACGTGAACATACTCACAAACATATGGCAAGAACAGATTTACCGTCGGTACATTTCCAGAGTAACGAAGAGCAGCCAAGTCGATCATTTGTAAAAAAGGTAAACTTCGTGTGTTTCACTATCTTTTAATATATGCGTACCCTCATGTTTGGCTGTATAACTACGCATAATAAACTTTTTTGCCCAACTAATTTATGTCTACCCTGCATGATGGAAGTTATGAGGTAATATATACACAACTCATGAAAAATAAATTGATAAATAAATAAATAAATAAAAATGCGAGTGAGCGAGTGATTGGGATTTTGCTTGATTTAGTTAAACAATATTTTTAATGGACCTTTCGTCACTTTTCAGTATAACTGGGAAGTCAGGGACAATCGGACAGAGATAGTCGAATCAAGTATTTTGTTTGATTCGAGTTCAAGTCAATTCATTTGAATTTGACAATGACAATTGTGAAATACAAATGAATTGAGTGGTTAAGAGGTATTTTATTAGTAATTTTAGATGGAAAAAATGAGGGAAAGTCTTTGGGAGATGTCTGTACTAATAAAAGTTTTTGGAACGCTAGGAGTTAAAAAATGTTTTGTTGCTTATTAGTTAGAGTCAGTCAATGAAGATAAGACTTGAAAAGATGCCTGATTGAGAACCGTAAGTTGACGTACATTTTCGGAATTTAGTGGTTTAATGAGGTTATTGCAAATGTCCTTCGTCTCACAGTGATTACATTAAGACTATAGCAGCCTTAGTTCACAGTAGATTTATACGAGGGGCAGTCGGAAAATAAGTTTCGGAAAACAGCGCCAAGTCGGAAAACAGCGTCATCTGCGCAGGCAATGCAACAGCGCACATCTGCTTGATCGCGGTTGACCTCTACCCAATGCTGTATCGGTGTCTTGCACGTTCGCTCGCCCTTAGCGTTCAACGCTTTGTCCGTATGCAAAGCCATGATGTTTTCCTGGAGGGCTTTTTGAAGCTTATAAAGCGGTATGACAAATGTCTCAATGTACTTGGTACTTTTGTGGAAAAATAAAGTTATGTTTTGTCTTTAATGTCTCAATACATTTTTTGCCTTTCATACACACCTCTGTCCACAGTCGCCAGGGGAAACTTATTTTCCGACTGACCCTCATACTTACATTTTTGAAGTAGTAAAAAGTTCAGTTTCTTCTGTGTCTTGAAAATTCTTTCAAAATAGTCATTTTTTCATTAATGAATAAACTCTATTTAGTGTCCCCTATCCAATTAGATTTCTTTTACCATAGATATTGATGTTTTTTTGGATAGATGGTATTCATTATGTATAGTTGGTTTTAAGAAAATAGCATCATTATACGGATATTCATACAGGATAAGAATAATTTAACGGTAATCTTTATTTAATATAAGTCGAACTTTTATCTGCTAAAATTAAAGATGTTTTCATTAGCGCAAAAATTTCGTAAAATATTAGAAAGACTAGACTCTATTTATTATATCAATTATTGGTTGAATTCATTTTTACTCTACATTTTTTTTGTAACAGTTTTTCACGTTGTCACAATGTTAATATGTGGGCGAGTGTGTAAATTTTGTTAAAATTAAAAAATACAAAGAAGAAAAAAGTTAGTGTGATTCATTAATTAAACTTTCTTAAAAAACTAAACAAGTAAAAATAAAGTACGTTGATTTGCAAAGGGAAAAAATATATTATTAATTTTAGTTAATTTATTGTTAGATAATCATAGAAAATATTTTTAAAAAGATTAAATAAACACTATTTTCTTTATCACATTATTAACAGAATTTTTGTGAAAAAAAACTCGGCTATATTTAAGAAAGATAGTCAGAGAAAATTTGCTGCATTATAAATTATTAAAAATATACAGACATTCTTTTTCATAAAGCTTCCATAAAATAAAACAAATACCCCCCAATATTCAATAATATAGAATACTTTGACTATTTACCCCCCAAAAAACAGCGTAAAATAATTTTTATTAATTATAGAAATAATATCGTTGAGATAACATGATGGTATAATTTGCGAACGTTATCTATGTAGTAAATGCATGCTTTTCTTTATCCTTTTAAATGGAGTATTTTCCTCTACATAATAGGTCTCTTGATGCATTGAGGTTTTTCTTTCATACAAAAAAAGGTATCGTACATTGTTATTTTTAGGAAGACCTACTTCTCATAATCTCCATTACTATCCTCTCTTGGATCTATAAAATAAAAGCAAAAAGGGTCATAATCAATAAATCAATGAGCAATAAATTATTCAACTCGCTTTTATTGCACAGCAAAGCCTTTATATGTAGCGTTTTTCGACATAATTTTCTTTTCTTTCGTTTTTGTTTCCCCAGAGAATTTGTTTCAGAAAGCAACGGGTCTAAGATTATATTGTTTGAAATAAATAGTTATATATTTGTCGAATTTTTATGCATCGAAAATAATAATTTTTGATGCATTTAAACACAGTTGTAAACATTTGTTTTCTGTCTTCCATTTCCCCCACACTGAAATTTATTTAAAATAATCTACTTGTATGAAAATTTAACACATAAATGACTTGGTGTCAATAATGCCTTATATACAAAATGCTGCGGTAAAGAAAATTTTATTTATCGGTAGTAATAGTGTTCTAGTAATAGTGTATTAATTTAATTTTTAGAAATGAAATTTAGAATTATTATTTTTTTATGTAGTTATTTTTTAATTCTACATACAATTTTCAATTTTAAAAATTTTTCGTTATGTAGATTTTCATGAATTTGACTAATTACTGTATTAAACTGATCGTTGAAACACAATGTCACTTTATCGGTGGTACTCTACAACTTTCTAACTGACTTTCCCCCAAGTTTAACAGCCTTCAAGATCAGATCACTATGTTTCCAGTTTTAACATGAAACGGGCACTGAAGTTGCTGATAGTCTTTTACATTGAGTTTTTGACTGGAGCTACCCCTACTCAAAAGTTAAATGGGTCCAAATATTATATGATAGAAAATGTGAGGTAAGAACGAGTAATGTAAAAAGTGTACCAGAAGCGAGATATTGCGATTTTGATTGATTTTGTTTAAAATGGTTTTTAAAGAAAGTTTTCTCTTGTAAGCATTTGTGACCTTTTCAGTACAGTTGGAAACTAAGAGTTAATCAGAATCAAGCATGCCAAATCAAATTTTGTACATATGCAAATGAAAATTGACAAATACAAACGAGTTGACTGATTTGGAAGAATTTTATTAGTAATTTTAGATTTTTTTTTTTTTTGTAATATATGTAAAAATGATTTTCTTAAGCACTAGAAGTTAAAAAAAAAACTTTTTTGTTTAGTTAAAGAAAGTCAGTCTAGAAAAGTCCCGAAAAGATATCTGAGTGAGTACTTTCAAGTAGTGTATCTTAGGATGAGCAAGAAGTATAGCTTAATTTGTATTAAACTATGGGGCTCTGCCCCAAACGAGCTACGCTCGCCAACCCCCATTCTGACACTGCAAAATGAAAAAACACTCTGATTTGATCAACTCTAAAACGATTACGGAAGATTGAATTATAATTAAACAACCAGTGGCAATCTGCTGTAATTGGGTTTCCATTCATTTTTCTTTGACTGAGGGATTTTACGGCCGAATCAACTGCTGTCGAAACAGTTAACAACTGTTTTCATGATTTATTATAAGATCAATTAAACATTTGAAAATCAACTGGTATAAAATGGTTAAGTAAACAATGTTGCTGCATCGGGGAATTTTATAACGATGCTATGAAAAATTGGATACTTCTCCATTATTCCGTCGACTACTTTCTATAAAAGAAAAGAACTGTCCCCAAAATATGTGATTTAACGCCAAAAGTGCATTACCTTGGCGTCGCATTCAATTGCCATCAATTACATGTGTTAGTTACGTCATCGAGTGATTTTTAATTCAACGTTTATCTGTATTTTCAAAGATATGTTAACGATATTTTAACAATTTATTAGTTATTTCGTTAATTTAAACGTAATTATAAACGTAAAGATATAGTTTTTAATTGAAGGGAAATATTATTATTTACGCTGTTTTAAAATTTGCAATATAGGTAAATGATTTTGTCGAAATAAATTAATCTCTCGTGTAAATATAATTTTTAATTGAAATTGTTTGGAAATATTGTTATTTGAGCATTTTAAATATGACGTAAATTTCCCTACTTAATGCTTTGAAAACGCCTAATAATTTAATTATTCCTCTTTTTAATATTTGCGCGATAGTATATTTTTTAATGCGTAATTTTCTATACATTTACTGCTTTTAACACGGGATCATTTAATTATTATTTTACAGTTTTATTTCTGTTTTTAATAGTCACGTGAAAATACATTTCTTAATTGAAAGGGAATATTATTATATGCGCTATTTTACAAATTGGCAACAATTCAAATAATGGATTTTATGAAATATGAAATAAATCTTCATCAAAATAATGAAAATTTTGAATAAAAAATTGAAATATAACCTCACAAAAATTACTCAAATTAAAAAAATAAATAATTGCAGTCTGCAACATCGCAAGCTTGTCAACTACATCCTTATAAATTATGGTTAAATTCCTGTGCATAGTTTTCTTTCCTATAAAACTTTTTTAAGAAAATTATTTTGACCAACTTTAATATTAAATATATCTTAAAATATATCTTCGATTTAAAAACTGTCTGCTTCAGCGTGTTTATCAAACATTTCTTTATAAAACTACCAATTTTTTAATTTTTATGTGTAATAGATCTCTGGATATTAGTCCAGAAAGACTTCAAGACACAAAATCTTCATTGACATCGGCTGCGGCTGCAGCGGTGGTGGTTATTTTTTTTTATAGAGAGAGATAGTATTTTTTGTTAGAAAATTGTATGTACTTTCCGAATAATGAATGCAATTTTTTACGTATTAAAACATTATTCTACATATTAAAAATTGTGCCCACTTTGATTTTTAAAATAGCCACACACACTTCTTTGAGTTCCTTGGATCAAAGTACTTCTTTTATATACTATATAAACTATAGTATAGCAAAAATTTATATACTGTTTTTATATACTATAGTTTATACACTTTTTCTTAAATCTACTTAGAGTTAGACAACGTCAAAGTTTTAGGTTGCTAATGTTAAATGCAGGTGACAAACTTTAATTTATATCCTCCCAAACAATCATCCAACTGAACTGTCTCATTTTTAAAGAGATGCGACCCGTATAGTACCAGTTTGTCAATGTGACTTCACTGCAAGTCACAGAAGTAATCAAAAAGCTATCACTCAGTGACGTCACACTGTGACTAAAATGTGAATTTCTTCAAAAACTTTAAAAAGGGACAAAAGTACTTCAAAACATATTTTCTCGCATTTTTTTTAATTTCCGTGACGTCACGTACGTCACATCACAAATGTAACCACAAAATCACCAGGATGTGAAGCCATAATGCGACGGTATTGTGATTTTTAAATATCTTTGAAAATGAGAAAATATATTTTGAACAGGATCGTCTTAATGCATTGGAGTGGCTTGAAACAGTTAATTTGTGTTTGCCTCTTGCAACTTAAAATAGGATCCCTGCCCTATAGCATTGTGACGTCGCAGCAACGTCACGGATAGGTCACATTGGATTTTTGTGACCGTCGATGTGAAGTCGTTAAGGCCGTTTAAAAACCATTCTGGGACGTTGCACTGTTACTATTTTGTGAAAAATGTGACATTTGCGACGAGTCTGTATAGGGTCAGGTGACCAGAATTTACTCGAACCCGACCCGACCTGATTGGGTCGGATATTTTTTTTTCTGAAGGCAGGAATCTGATTCTGCATCGGGTCGGGTGACCGGATTTCACTGGAAACAAGCCCGATCTTATTGTTTCGGCTGATTCTTCTTATTTGTTTACTTCTTGGTTATAGGTAGGATTCGGATTAGAATCTTGTAACGGGTCGGGTATCCATCCAGGTTTTACAGAAACTTTACTCGGTTCCGGTTTTGATAAACTCATATTACTCGACTCAATGCAAGAGTCTAATCCGAATCCGACCTGCACCTAATATATATATATATATATATATATATATATATATATATACACATAAGTTCAGGTTTGGTTCGCATAAAATCTAGTCACCCCAACCGATGCAGAGTCGCCACAAATGTCATATTTTCCTTTTTTTATATAAAAAAGGCTTACAACATTTTTCTTTATTTTCTAAAAACATATCCTACAGCAAAGTTTTCTGTGCATGTAACTTATCTGCAATATAATATACCGTATATTCCGGTGTATAACGCGCTTCGAAGTATAACACGCATCTAAACTTTCAATCTTCATTTTTTTTTTGTGTTATTCGCCATGTGTCGCACCTCCTTCTTTACAAAGAAATATTCATGACATACATTGAAAAATAAATAAAATAAGGATTATTGTATAGTATAATAACTATTCCTATTCATGTAATCCGATAGCAAAAATAATTTTTTATATATAAATAGCATGCGCATTAAATTAAAAATCTCAGTTATTAATATTATTTTTTTTAATGTTTAATTATTCATTTTTAGAACCGGCGTAAACGCGCACCTGTAAATGTCAATGTATCAAACGTGATCGTTATCAGCAGGAATATACGGTAACATTTATAACACACTTTTTCATAAAGCTAAAAGAGATAGGGGATTTAAAAAATTATTTTTCATTACTTATATCATATCCGAACAAGAAATTCTTCAAAGAAGTGTCCTGTACCATAAATTCAATAAATATTTGAAAAATTATATAAATTTACTGAACATTAAAAGCTTTTTAATCTATTAATTAGTTTTTAAAAATATTTTACAATATTTGATGCGTTAAAATTTCGTTTGCTCCATTTTTTATTATTATTATTACTTCAAAGGTTTCTGTTAAAAAATCTGTGCATCCATTTCTTAATCGCAAGATATTTCTTTAAAAATATATAAAAAACCGGAACTGAATTTTATTACAAATTTACATTTTAATAGATTTTGTTACTCATTCGAATACCTTAATATAACAGCATGCTAAAACGAAAGTATACGGATTTATTATACAAATTATATAAGCAAGACTTATATAAACAATGTATCAATATCATAACTTACAGATATTAAAAATTCTGAAGAAAAATTAAAACAAAAGGGGCATTTTGAAGATAAATAGACTACGGCACATTTGTTTTGAGAAAAATTTGTTTAAAATATGTTATTACATGTTATTTTCCCTTTAACGTTTCATATATATATTTTTTAAGAAGTATGAACACACACTTTCAAATATATGGAAATATGTTAATATTTTTAACTATGGAAATATTAATAACACAAAAAGAAAAATTCGTATTTTTGGTTGATTTTTGCTCATTTGTGACGTTCATCATCCCCCTTAACAAATCAACAATTACACGAAAGAAAATATTCAGCAATAAGCTGAATTTAAAAGTAACAAAACACATGCTTATTTAATTTTCATCAAATACACATTAAATTAATTAGAATTAATGAAATCTAAAAGAAAAGAGAAAACTGAATGCTAATGAAATTTAATTTTACATACGGGCCTAAAAGTACTTTTGCTTTACAAAATAAAAATACTTACATACCTCTTTTTCGTATATATATATATATATTTTTTTTTCACAAAAGCACTTCAAATCTTCTTATTTTTAAAAATCTATAGCTAAAAAGGGACTCGATAACAATGGAAGATAGCAAAACGACTTCAACAAAGTTATCGAGCCGCCATTTAGGCTAATTTTTGTTAAACTACATCAAACTAAAGTTTTAAAATATTAAAAAGCTGGGTGCGCAATATTCAAAGAACAACCTGGTAGGAAGAATTGACTGTAATGGCCACTTCCTATGCATATGACACTTTTTTGGACTATACCATATGCGCTATTAGCGCATTTACACAAAGGAAGGTGTTTTTGTTTCTTCATTTTATCTTTTGCGTGCGATCAAAAATGGCATTTTTAAACCAATCATGAGCTAATAAATAGTTTATAGTAATTGAGTTTCTTATTAAAATTCTTATGATTTTCAGTGATTTTCAGTATTTAATCCTTTGTTTAATTTTTAATTAGTTATATATTAATGTCCCGTTACATCTAATATTGTAACACATATGTATAAAAATAATTTTATATTAATATGAAAAGATTCTGTATTTCGTCATAAGTGTTTTCAATCAGTGTAGGCCATAAAAGGAAAAGCTGCAGCTTATAGGAGGTACCAGTGTTTGTTAAAAAATGCCCTTTTCTTTCTTCTTATAAAAAAAATAAATTCCGAAAATGTTTATACCCGGGCCCAAACATGTCCCCTATAAGGGCACCCCATGGCACTATAGGACATTTTGTGTTATCTATTATGTTTTGTGCATTTCGAAATTATTTAGGGCCTCACAAATTTTCTTGGATCCAGGTACGTTCAAACAGAAGCCCGGCCCTTCTTTTAAAAATGTAACATGCGTTCAATTTCGAAATTATTTTCGTAGCAGTCACGAAGGCTGATGAAGAGGCTGAGGAGGCACATTGCCCCCTAGTCTTAACATTTTAACTTTTTTTCCTTTTTCGTTGATTATTTAAACAAGAACAAAAAATCATGCATCAAGCATAAATTATGTAACACTTTCCAACGCTTCCAAAATAATTTTACAAATCATTACCGTTTAATAAGCTGAAAGATAACATCTAAGTAAACAATTTGGAAAACGCATAACATATTTAAAAAACGTAATTTCAGGAATTCCCAACATATACAATATTCGGAAAAATATCCGAATACTTTTATTCAGCCCTGTATAGGATCTATAGATTTGTATATATGTTATACAGGATGCTAAATTTTGTTTAGTTAGGAAACGCGTAGCACAGTTTAAAATTCTCCTTCTGGAGTTTCTGTGAATAAACGGAAATGTGTTCGCGAACTTTTGTGCTGTCCTGTATATGAAATACAGAATTTATACACACCCAGTAATAGACAAAAAATGAGTTCAATTTAAAATCGCGTTCAGCAACTTAAAACGCACTTCCAGGAATTATTGTTAACAGACAGTAGAGAATTCTTTTGTGTGTCCCTGTAAATGAACGATGACTGCTATACACACACTATTCTGTAGTAAGCCTCTTGTAATGCACTTTAGTGATATATATAAATTTCAATGCGTTTAAAATAGTGAAACATTATTTAATTAAACCGCAAACGATTTTTCTCCATAGACGTAATGTAACGGAATTCTTTTGACTGTCCCTGTAAGGTAACTATAATTGCTATGCACACCCTATTCCATATTAAGCTTCTTCTAAGGCACCTTAGTGATATATATAAATTTCAATGCGTTTCAAATAGTGAAACATTATTTAAATAAACCGCAAATGATTTTTCCCCATAGACCGCAATGTAACGATATTCTTTTGAGTGTCCCTGTAAAAAAACTATAAGTGCATACATAACACTTCCACAACATAATTAATAACACTTCCGTTGAAATAGGGAACATGTTATAAATAATGACAATAACATTGCAGAGCAATCCGAGCATATTTACGGGAGTTAGGGCACGGACAGACGGCAGATGGCAGACGGCCATACGGCAGACAAACCGAAATCATAAACACTTTTCAACTAGGTTGGAAAATGTTAAAAAGGGAATGAATGATAATTAAATGTCAATTGAAATTTAAAGTTACTTATACTAATTTAACAGCAAGAGTAAAAAACATAATTAAGTGTATAAAAATGTTATTTTTTATTATCATGATATGAGTTTGTCAGAAAACTTGCGATGAACTAGGAATTAACTTTATAAATTGAAAAAGATTCTTTCAACTTTAACTAGCCAAATTCTTTGTTTGAAAAGACTATTAAATATTTATGAAGCAAATTTTTAGATGAAAATCAATACGGAGCTACAAGCTTTAATGTCTCAATATTGTAATATATTACAGTTTACAGGCATTCTGAGATTTTCTTACAGCATTATACGTTCTTAATTATTGACAAATATAGGTATTTTAACAATTTTTACTGATCAGCAAACAAGAAAATTGTAACAAAAAAGAATTTTCAAGGATTATCTATTTTCACGTGTGTTAGAGTAAATATATGTATAAAGACTGCTTGGTGCATCAAAATAACAATATTTGCTAACAATTTTTATTAGTAGTGAAATTATACAGATAAGTTATGTAAAAAGAGTTACTAATTTAATTTAGATAAATATAAAACCAAAGTTGTTGTTTATGAAATGGTAGAAACATAAATTATAACTAAATTTTGGAAGAATGAAACTGTAATAGTTCAATGTTTATCTAGATTAATAAGTCTTTATTAATGTCGATTGTACTAGTAAATTGTTAAGATTAGAGCATTGATTATCATGCTTGGGAAGTTTTATAAAATCTCAGACAATCTTCAAGATCCCAAAAAATTAACTAATATTAATGACGTGTGGCTATAACCAACTTGAATAACGGGAGAAATGTCGCTTTATAGGCCTACAGACGTTAAGTGAACCGTAACCTGTTGGAAAGGAAGAGTATAGCTGTTGCGTGCACGACATGATGCGATGAGATCTCAAACGCCACTTTCCATTGTGATGACTGATCCCGATCTGAGATATTATGTTTGAGATCGGCAAAAAAACAAAACATGAAAATGAGAAGATTGTACAATGAGTCTGGGAGATCCCTTTTCGCAGAGCCGTAGCATTGCCCTTAGGGTTAAACATTTGAACGAGAAAATTGGTTTTGTTTTTTATCACGCAATTTACGATGCCCATTCAGATAACTTAGGTGTATTTTACAGTCTTTTATGAGCTGCCTAAAAATGGTTTTCAAATAATATTTTAAAGAAGTTAATTACAACACTTTTTATGAAATAAATCGTTTCGTCACAGTTAAATAATTTTCAAATATACAAAATGCGAAAGTAAAACTTGCTTTACCACTATTTCAAAAGATAATTAGGCCTTTTAAACCGTCACGCATATTTGTTTAAAAGAAGCAATTTGTAAATTATTAAACTACTATTGAATAATGTATATTTAATATTCAGCCACAGATTATATAGTAAATTCGAAATATCGACTGAGACGCCATGAAGATATAACAATGTAGGTTAGTGACTATTTTTAATCGGAAACATGCTGTATTTTATCTCAAGAACATAATCATGTTTCACTGCGATTTTAGAATGATTATGAAAATTAAAACTTCATCCTGTTATAACAAACTTCACATGAAAACATCTAACAGATGTACATTTTACTATGACTGTTACTATGACTACCAAGGATTCGTGCTAGAGAAAATAAATTAGTTGCTTCACCTTTTCTAGGGCTATAAGTTAATTAATTAAAGCAAAATTAAAGGAAGGATATGGTTTCAAAAAATGATACAGAGTGTTACTAACATATGGATATATTATAAAGGGTGTCCACTGAAATCCTGTTCACCGGAATTAACTTCAGAATGGTGACAGCTATAGTCATGAACTTGGTGTCTAAGGTATCGGAAAGGGGCTATGAGCTACTCTATGAGATCACTTACAGCGCCAACTCAGAGAAAAACTGCAGAGTTGGCTTTCCTATCTCGAAAATGGTACGAGATACGAGAATAAAACCAACTACAAAACTATAGAGCTCCTCAGCTTAAATACGCCACTAATTATAGACAGAAGTGTGACATTATAAAACTGATACACATTTACTAATAAAATGAACACGTGTAAGCAAATTACAGTTTATTTTAATAAGAAAATCAAGTTATATATGGTCAGTATGTCCACCACATTGATCATATTTTAACTTAATTTTCTTATTAAAATAAACTGTAAATTGTTTACAGGTAGTTTTATTAGTAAATGTGTGTCTGCTTTATAATGCAAAAGTAAAGTATGGAATATTTAAGCTGGTGATTGAATATAAAAATTTACATTCCAGGACTTCTAATAAAGTTATTTTTATATGTAAAACATCATTTCATATTAAATTGAAGACGCTCTACAATTTTGTACTTGACTTTTTTTGTATCTCCTATCGATTTTTGAGGTAGGTACGCTAACTTCGCACTTTTCTGATACATGGCGCTGTAACCGCTAAGCGGTCTCATCGCGTAGCGCACAGCCACTTTACTATACCTAGATACCACGTTCATGACTATAGCTGTCGCCGTTCTGAAGTTAATAAGGGTGGGCAAAGCTTTAGTGAGCACCCTGTATGGTGCTGTCATCTACATTTCTCTTTTTCGCGTTTCATTGCCGGAAAAAATTAAATTTGCTATATAAATCACAACTTAAAAAAAATTTGCTTTTGACTCATTTTTAAAGTAACATTCTGGTTCTTAATAAGTCACAAAAAATAAAATATGTTTCAAAAGCATGTAATTTTCAGCTAGTATTGCATATTTTCTTTTTCAAACTTTATATTCATTAAGGGTGGGATAAAAGTAAAAAGTTCAATTCCTAACTTTTAGGGGGAGTTCATAATTTGTTTAAGTTGTTTTTACAAACGTATGAAGGGTGAAAAGGAATCTGAGATTTAGCGTTACATAATTTTAAAATAAAAATGGGAGACGTGCACAAGATAATTTCAAACATATAAAATTTCGACTTATTAAATTTATTTAGAGTTGAAATCCATTTAATTATTAGAGTCACAATAGAAACAATTTAATTAGTTTTTAAAATTATAACGAGAAAATGTTTTCTTTAAAAAAGACATTTACGGAAACTTTATCTTTACGCCGAGCAAAACTGTGATCACAGCTTCTTTTTTAATTGAAATATTTTACGAATTTTTGAATTTTCAAATTTTCAAATTTTCCAACCTTTTAATTAATTTCTTTATTTTCAACACATATAAGAGGATTTAATAGAATTCTAAATGTACTATATTGAACACCGTCAAAATTTTCGTCATTTACATTACTGAAATTTAAAGATTATTACATTCATTACAAAATTGGAATTTTCGTATAGCCTCTTATAGTTTCGACGAAACTATAAGAGATGCATTTTAACTGAAGAAGGTGAAAATCCGAAAAAATTAAAGTTTCATAACTCGGTAAGTATTAGTCACAAAAGAAGTGATTTTTTTTCATATGTTTAAGTAAAGAGTTTAAAAAAAACAAAACCGTAAATGATCCAAGAAAATGTAAATTTCATGTAAATTTCATAAATGTGACCAAAATAAGTATTTGAACTTGAATGACTTCTAGGATGATGGAGAACAACGTTTGAAACATTGCAATTAGAACTATTCCTCTAAAACTCACAGTTTAGAAAACAGCTATCGGTAAACAGTTAGAGGAGACACCTTGTATATATTTTTAAATGTAGAGTGTATAGAAAGAAATTTCTGATTCAAAAGCATTTTGGGCAATGATTGAGCAAAAGCATTTTGGGCAATGATTGAGCAAAAGCATTTTGGGCAATGTATTTACTTGTGTATAATGCGCGCTTTTCCCCAAACATGTTAGGGCTAAAAAGCGGGGTATGCATTATACACGAGATGTTTCTGACAAGCATACTGTTAAAAATTTCCGCATATATACGGGTGATTTTATGTGAAATTTCTGTATTTAACAGAAAAGAGTGGTAAAGCTATATTTCCCTGAAATAAACGGAAAACTTCCTTTTTATCCTTACTTGTTGAATGTTAAAAACGAAAATTTTCCTTCTAAGACATACACACGAAAATGTTCCCTTCCAGTTAAGATGTAATGGAAAACATCCAGTTAAATTTTCGTAATTAATATTATGGTCTAAAAGCATGTCGTTGGATCCGTCCAGTGGTGTAGGGGACATCCTCTAATGGCGAGTACCGATGTTCCAGTCCGGAAGAAAGCCAAGGCAATAAAAACAGTTGCGATACTATTCAATACAAATACCTGTTCCGTGTAAATATGCATATATATATATATATATATATGTGTATAATTATTATTTAATTTTTTTCTTTTTAATATTGCACTTTTGCTCGCGTTCATTTCTAAAAACAGAAACTTCCCGTTTTGAATGGCGGACATTTTTCAGTCTGAAAACGGGGTAATACCAAAACGAAAATTTTACGAAAAAACTGAGAATAGACGGCAACTTTGCTGCCAGTACTTTTTTCCGTTTTTTCATGCAATTTGTTTTTTTTACAGTGTAAAAGAAAACATATATGCTTTCACTAAGATACTGAATCACGACTTCTGAGATTTCTTTTTTTAGTTTTTATTCTTCCTTCCTTCATAATAGTTTGCAAGACTCTTGCCAACATAGAATTTTCCAGCTGTATCAATGTTTATGCTTTCTTCAATATAATGACAAACTTGGTTTTTGGAAGAATTAGTGTAATTTGTCGTGTTTCCTATCGTAATTGCAAACTCTGCGAAAATAGAATAAACGTGGGTGGCGCACTTCAGAATCTATTATTTTGAACAGTCGAAAAGTTTAGACATTTCATGGGCTTTTCGTCTTTTACAATTTCTACAAATTACTACTAATATTATATATTAGGTGTGAATAAATATTTAAAAACAAATTTTGTAATCTGAGAAAAGTATGTACTGCGAAAACCTTAATTTTTATAGTATTTTATGGCAAGGTAAATATGGAAAAGTAAATTCGGAAATTTATGTTTGAGGTTTCTTTTCTTTCTTTCTTTTTTGTGACCTTTTTGAAGGGTTCTTACAGGATTTTCTTCCATGTTTCCGTCGTTAAAAAATTATGGTGCGCATTATACGCGAGGCATACTTTTTTTTTCAAACAAAATAGGGGGGTACGCACTATACACGTGTGCACATTATACACAAGTAAATACGGTATGTTGCTATATTTATTTGTCATATACGTATTTCAAAACTTTTGAATGAAAATATTTTGCAACAGGGACATGTGATATTAAAGTAACAATGAAAGAAAATGAGTCTTCCATTGTATCCTTCACGAGAACGAATTTCTCATTTCGCGCTCTTACAACCACATTTATTGCACATATCTAAAGTTCTGAACAATGGAGTTAAGACGCAATAAAGGTCCAAGGAACTTAAAAATACCTCAATTGTGTAAATTTTACAAATATAACCATTTTGAACTTGAAAGGCTTCTAAAATGATGAAGTAGGGTAGAGGGGGGCACGTTTAAATTGCGGGCACCTTTGAGCACTGTAAATATTTTCCGTGAAACAAATTATATTTTTGAAATATACATGGCAGGACATTACTGCTGCTTCAATGCAACAAGGATACAAAGCTTTACCATTTTGCACGCACACTACTGTCTATGCAAGGTATGTATTTTTCTCTTTTTTCAATCTAAACTTAAAAAAATAAAGTTGTAAGCTTTTTATTGACAATCTTGTAACCCTAAAATTTTAATTGATTGTTCAATATTTAAATAAAGATGTTAGCTTTAATTTATAAGTTTTGTTTTGTTCAAACTCTTAAGCCTAATTGAATAAATAGTTGTAATGTTATACACCATGTTATGGGGCACTATTGAACAATTAAAACTATGAAGTAAAGAGTAATGGATGTATTCAAATATTATTATTTTTGGATTTTTTTTAGAAAATGGGAAAATTAATATATTAATTAAGCATTATTATACTTAATGTGAAAGTTGTACTGATACAGGGCTACCAACTACTACACACTAGATGTAGAAACAACACTTTTTGTGTCAAGTGTTTTTTTAAGATGAGAGATTTTTGTCTTGTCATATATTTGGATTCTTTTTCATTTTTAAACATATATAAATTTTATTATGATTTAAAATGTATATTATATTGTGCAGTGCTTTGTATACTGCATGAGATATTTTAAATAAAAATATTCAGTTTAGTTTTGGTTTTAGTCAATTTTTTATCTTTTCATGTAGCCTATTTTAATTAAAAATGTCTATTCACCCTTCAAGATTAAAAGTTGATTATAGATTTAAATACGAAAAAAATCAATTTTGAAGCTTTGCATAGTTGTATAAGAGTTTTATATTTTTATTAATGAACTTTTTCTTTATGTTGTGTGATATTTTAATGTGTTTCATAAAAAAAGCTAATAATTAAATAATAAAAAATTAGTAATTTCAGTAAAATGTAGTTAATTTTATTCTGAATATTTTATATTTCTTAAAAATATGCAGTTTTTCATAAAAACTTTTAATATTTTCATATTTTGTTTATTTGTTCAAAGGTGCGCCTAACTTGTTCAAATGTACCCCTACATGGGGCAAATTTGAACAGAAATCTCTAAGCTTTTTAAAGACACACAACGTATTTAATTTATTTGGAAAACTTTAAATTTTTGGCTCATATGATGAAGAAATACTTTGTTTTTCTCATGTAATATTTAAAATGCAATAAATATAATTCAAGTACAAAATATGTTGATTTTCTAAAAAAATGTTCAAACGTGTTCCCTCAACCCTACCAGTATGAATTGCATCTGCCCGCTGAAACATTATTGCAATTGGAACTATACCCCCTAAAACTAGCAATTTAGGAAATAGCTATCAGTCAACGATAAGAAGACATACCTTTTTATACTTTTAAATTCAGGCTTGCTAGAAAGAAATTCCGATTCCAAATCGTTTCGGAGCAACGAATATATTTCTATATTTATTTGCCAAATACGTATTTCAAAAGTTTTTAATGAAATCATGTTGTAACGGTGTAATATGTGAAAGCAAGAAAATTCAATGCAAGAAAATGCGTCCTCTTTCGTATCCTTCACGAGAAAAGATTTCCCATTTCCTGCTTTAACAGTGAAATCTATTTCACATACCCATAATTCTGGGCAATACATTTAAAACGCAATAAATCTTTGAAAACGGAGAATACTCTTTGCCTCACCATGTATTCCGGACCATAGTACTTACACACACCCATATACACTTTAGCGCACACACACAGAGACATACAGTCACACACGCATGCATGGACAATAACTCAACAATAAAAGTATACATATGAATATATTCTGTATCAATTACGCAGTTTAAATTTACTTTAAAACTAATTCCACCATGCTGGAAGAAAAGTTTTCTTTCAGATTAGTTTAAATATTTTATTTAGAATTTTAATAATGCTTTAATCCTCCCTGTTTTTGCTAATTTTCAAAAAGTTAAATGTAAATACGTAAGTCGTTAAAAATAAATTTTCCACGAGAATGAATAACACAAAATATAAATCGAATTGAAAAAGACAGTTAAAGATCAGCTGATCAATTTTCTCCGAAGAACGCTGAATAAGTGGTAAACAAGAAAGCATTTCCTTAAATATTCATATTCTAATGATGCATCCTGACACAAAAATAAATCAAAGGGTCTGGGTCCTGAATATTATGCATGCAACCTTCGTGAATATAATAAACAAGCAACTAAAGAACACAAACAATACATTAAAAGAAAAAGAAGATGCAGATATGGTGGAGCCTCAAATATCCATGAGACTTGACCTTTACTGAGAATAAAACACACAAAAAACCAAAAGACTGGTGACACCCACAACTGTTGAAATGCAGCTAACACTAGATAAGGCAAAATTCCTGTCATTTTCACATATGGTGATTCATTATGAACATACGCTGAAAGAGAATGCCAGTGAAGTAAATGGATATCCAATTTAAAAGCATGAAAAGTATAAAAAATATTGAATAATCTTTGCTTTCCCTTATATTGCACTAATAATAATGATAATAATAATTAATATTATAAACTTGAATTGGCTTGAATTTTATTGAATTGGCTAACATAATTTCTGTACAAAACACTGATAAGTTTTCTACACACACGATCCAATTCGTTCTAAATTAATTACTTCTCTTGTTATGTACACATGTATGCAATGAAATTACATTCTAAATTTTTTGTGACTAAATTTTTCTACACAATTTTATATGTTAATTCACTAACATATGATCTGCTATAAGTTTTTACTATATTTTTAAATGAATTGTTCTATACTGGGGAACATTTATCAGATCAGGCATATAAGTTTATGATAAAGAAATGAAGGAGAAAAGAGAACTACCTATATTATAAGAATAAAGTTTTTTCGCCTTCAAAATTTGAATTTCAAGATGTATCCATAGCTTTCACAGAACTGTTTTTGCTTTAATGCTTTTAAAACTTTCAACATTTCAAAAGCGCAATATTTTTATACATATTTCATATTTTCATGGTTCATTTTAAAGCAAAGAATGTTTCATAGAGACGGGTAAAAAGAAAAAGATTACTTAAAAGCTAAATTGTGAATGGAAGTATGCTTATTTTATGAGAACAAATTCTGTATCTCGCAAGAAAACACATAGAATATGTAAACGTTTTTGTAAACAAATTTAAATGTTAAGAAATCCGAGATTTTTTTTATGATATATAAAAGTTTATGTGTTTATTAAATTCAGCTATAATTTTTAATAGTTTTAAAATTCAAAATTGAAAAACAGTATACAGTTATTTATGTGACATTTTCATTTATTTTACCGTGATAAAATAAAAAATTACTATTTTTAACATTTCTTAATCGTATAAAACTACATGTCCAAGATTATGTACAGTCTGTCAAAATACTTTTAGGCGTTTTCGTGAATTTTATACGAGAAATCAAAGCTGCCGTTTTTAATGGCAATGATAGGACAAAGTTTTCTCATCGTGATTTTATTTTTGCTATTTAATTATATATAATTAATAGTAATTTTTAAAATGTTTGTTATAAAATAAGAAAATTATAAAATAAGAAAAAAATAATTAAACCCAGCTTTTGAATAATATAAAATGTATTTAAAAAAAAAAAAAAACATGAGACGAGATTAAAATCTTTTTTTTTTTCATTTTGAGAAAATTTTGCCGTTTCTATGAACAGTATTAAAAACAATAACTATATGTATAATATTCTGAAGTTTTTATTTTATAGAACACCTTTTAAATTGTGGTAAAAAATTGTGTTTTTCTATAACTTATATACAGAGTATAAACATCGAAAGTAAAAATAGTACATTCAGTGTTAAATATTAATAACCAAGGTAACGCATACAATTAATTTTATTTCTGAAATATATTTTGACACAGGTGACTCATAAAAGGATGATTTACAATATTTAAAAAATGTAACTGTAAATGCGTCTTTATGAAAAACCGGTGTTGTGAAAATAGTTCTTGGATAACGATATGGGGTCTCCATGTATGCAGTGTGTCCCAAAAACATTGACCTCGGTTTGTATTCCTTAAATATTCACCATAGACATATGTTATAAATTGCGAAGTTACATAAAAAAAGGTACAGAATTATATGAAACCGATTAAAATTTTCAGGGGATTAAATTTGAAGAAATACAAAATTTAAATTTTTATACGGACCCCGTGCAAAACATTTGCCAGTAAGTAAAATGTGCCCCATACACTAATAAGGTCATGTACAAAATTTCAGCATTTTATCATAAAAAGTCGCAGAGCTATGTTTAAACAAGGTTGGTGGGGGTTAATCATAAATTAAAATGTTTTTTACAGCTAGAGTTCAGAGGACGCGAAGCAGAAATACATCATAAACCAATAAAATATGGCTCTTACCTTTTGTTTTATTTATAAATTTACAAAACTATGCTTCCTGAAAAATACCTTAAAATTTTACATCCTGAATTACAGAATAAAACATGGAAATGACACAGCCAATGAACATTAAAACAGCAACCGAACAAAAACTTGATAAAGTGTACTGAAGTGTTATTAGACGAATACTGCTCTGCATTGGCATGGATGGAAAACATTTTGAACAAGCTTTGTAATCTTTGAGTAAAGTTATTACTTCTACACAGTTTAGATACTTTTGTACCAATAAATAGCACAATTATTATTTATTTATGCAACCATTCTTTCCTTTCGCAATTTATGTACGACTCCGGAAACGCGATCATCCGACATGATTTTTCCTCTTTGTGAACTCATATCCAGGCATCAAAAAGTGTTTTAAGCCAGTATTTGTGTACTTTAAAAAGATCTACGACATTTTATGAAAAAATGTTGAAATTTTGTACGTGACACACCCAGAGAAAAGTTTTGTTGAATCAACCAAAATTTGGTTGGCCCAACAAAATTTTCCGTTTAAATATGGGGCAATGAAAAATTTGTTTGAATCAACAAGAAAAATATTGTTGATTTTTTTTGCAATTCCAACAAAAAATTTTGTATCGTCAGCAAAAAAATGTTCTGTTAATTCAAGTAAAAATGTTTCAATTTTATTTGAATTAACAAAATTCTTTTGTTGAAAGTTTTCTCAAAATAAATATAATTATCTGTTACTTTAAGAGTTCTTTTCAGTTTTGGCAACAAAAACTTTTGTTTAAAGAACAATTGTTTTGTGTAATTTTAAGAATCTTCTTTGTTTTAACAACAAAATGTTTTTGTTACATAAACAATTATAATATTTACTTTAAAATTACTTTTTTGTATTAGAACCAATCTAACCTTAACTATTTTTTTAGGTAATTTTTAATTAATTTTCAGTAGTGAATTACGCCTGTAATCCTTGAATAATAACAAGCGAATTTTTATACTGTATTTTTATACTATTTTTTTCAAGCGTAAACCTACAGATTGAACAGTGTCCCAAGCTGAGAATCGAAACCGGGTCCTCAGAATAACGATCTGTGACTCTAACCACTGAGCCAGAAGGAACGACATCCAAATTCGAAATTTCTCACTCTTATATATGTCGGACCGGCTGCAACCACAGCACATGATGAAAATGTCATCATGAGCACAGGGCCCGCTTAAGACATAAAAGTAGGGAAAGCCGGACGTTACTCTGGGGCCCCCCTCTACCAATTGCTTTGTTATTTACTAAATCAATTTTGGTATGCTGCAACAATTTGAAATTTTACCATTAAAATTTCGAGTAAACAACAATTTAGAAAGAGCGAGCTTCTTAGGTAAACATTTCGTAAGGAAAAATATATTTTTTACACTGATTATTTATTTATTTATTTATTATTATTATTTTTTTTTTGTAAAAAGTTCTTCTGAAAAGTAAATTTGAGGGCATTTTTGTATCTCTTTGGGTAAGCAGGGGCACCCCGGGACTATTCGGTAAACAGGCCCTGCATGAGCATGCAAATTTCTGCGGCAAACATGAGACGAAAATACAAAGCCCAGCATACGGCAACATATAGTTAATTTTTAATTCATTTTCAGCAGTGAATTACGCCTGTAAAAAGCAGGATAAAAATTCACTGGTTTCGAGGGAGATTCAAGGATTACAGGAGTAATTCACTGCAGAAAATTAATTAAAAATTAACTGTGTTGCCGTATGCTGGGGCCTCAGAGCGCTATTCTGAGGACCCGGGTACGATTCCCGGCTTGGAACATTTTTCACTCTGTCGGTTTACGCTTGAAAAAAAGCAGGATAAAAATTCACTGGTTATTATTCAAGAATTACAGGCGTAAATCACTGCTGAAAATGATTTAAAAATTAATCCATGCAATATTTCTTGAGATTTAGTTATAGTGAAAATCATGAAAAAAAATAACATAGCAGCGCCACCTGTCGGGCTATTTTCACCAAAACGTAATCAGCTTCTATTTATGTCAAGGTCTAACGCAATCTGTATTTTGATGTAAATCAGTGCATTAGTTCTTGAAAAATCGCGAATCTATTGCAGAAATCGCGAAAATTGCAACATAGCAGCGCCACCTGTTGCGCGATTTAAGGTAAAGCTAGGAGAGTCTGCGCACAATTCAAAAGAATAACAATAAAAAATTTAAATGTTAATTTTTTGCTAAACTATCCATGAATAATTTTTACTTCGTTTGCTTTTTATGCATTTCCATTGCTATTTTGTAGTTATGTTGCAATTTAAAAGAACAGTTGTAATAAAACCAAGAAAGTTATTTTGCGCAATCTGTCCTTAGAGGGTGGGTGTGATTGCGCACATGGGTAGGAGAGATTGTTACTAATAATACCTACAGTTAAATTGTTAACAATAAAAATTACACTTAAGTGACATTGTTGTAAGGTTTTTGTGAACATATATTATTGTACAAGCAAGCTACGCCTGCTACGCTGGTCAATTTCGTTTAACGAACCTTTAATCCAACAAAATATTGACATTTCATAAATAACTTTTATATTTTAACAGAATAATAAGGCTACTATAATTTGTGACTCGTGCTATAGCCAATATACACGTCAGTACACGTCGCCCTTATCATTATCTTTTTACGCATGAAGGTTTCGCTATGGTACTCCATTGGAAAATTTGGTAATTTTTGAAATTCAATATTTGAAAAACGGCATAATCATTAGTTTTGAAATTTATATAAAGAAAAATACAATTTTTTACCTTTCAAACGCAGTTTGTCTAACAATTTTCTGACAAATACTTTTTGAGCTATCATTTTTTTCAGTAACTTCAAATGTTTCATTTTCCGAGATTAATCTGGTGCAACAATTAGCGAAAAACCCAGTCGTCAGCAACGCATAGTTTTTTATTAAAGAGACTGTTGGAGCAGGGATTGTCACCACCAATTTGCCACCATCACTTTTGAAATCGGTTCCGTGGTTCCAGAGATTCCATAGAAATTGTAATTTAGAATGACTTCAGAACGCTTTTCGCTCATTTCACCCATTTAAATTTCGATTTTTTTTTAAATTTATTCTTAGAGAGCATTTACATCTTATAAGTAACTACAATGCTAAATTTCAAATTTCTTGCCCCTTCAGTATAAAAAAGTCGCAATTTTCGAACATTTTTCGATCCTGCACCCCATTGATGTTAGTGGCACCGACATAAAATATAGCCTATGAGGAGTAGGGATTGTTCCAATCAATTTGCCACCATTACTTTTGAAATCGGTTCTGTGGTTCCAGAGATTTCATAGAAATTGTAATTTAGACTGTTTTTAGAACGCTTTTCGCTCATTTCACCCTTTTAAATTTAAATTTCTTTTTTATTTTGTTCTAGAGAGCATTTACATCTTATAAGTAACTACAATGACAAATTTCAAATTTCTAGCTCCTTCAGTATAAAAAATAAAAATAAAACTGCCCAGTTAAACTGAGGGCATTGAGTTCACAGGCTATTCACACTAATTGTATATTATACTCTTATTTAAAAGAATTTGAAATAAGCCCATCGAAAAATAAAGAAATAAACAATATATTAAGGGGAGGGGGTCATCCCCCCCGTTACCCCCCCATAATTAACTAATGAACCCCTTAAACTAATCAGGTAAATCTCTAATTACAATGAATATATATACAAAATTTGAAGAAAATCGGATAATTCTGCATGAAAAACCCATTTATATAAATTAAGGCGGGATTAGCCCCCTCCGTCCCCCCCCTTTATACTTAACCAATCAATCCCGAAAACTAATCAGGGAAGCGTCTTAACCCAATGAACCTATAAACAAATTTTGAAGCAAATGGGATAATTCTGCATGAAAAACCCATTTATATAAATTAAGTGGGCGGATTAGCCCCCCGTTCCCCCCCCCTTTATACTTAACCAATCAATCCCGAAAACTAATCAGGGAAGTGCCTTAACACAGTGAACCTATAAACAATATTTGAAGGAAAACGTAATAATTCTGCATGAAAAACCCATTTACATAAAATAAGGGGTGATTAGCCCTCCGTTCCCCCCTTTATACTTAACCAATTAATCCCGAAAACTAATTAGGGAAGCGTCTTAACGCAGTGAACCTTTAACAAAAATTTGAAGGAAATGGGATAATTCTGCATGAAAAACCCATTTATATAAATTACGGGGGGGATTAGCCCCCCCCATTCCCCCCTTTATACTTAACCAGTCAATCCCGAAAAACTAATCAGGGAAGCGCCTTAACACAGTGAACCTATAAAAAAAATTTGGAGGAAAACGGAATAATTCTGCTTGAAAAACCCATTTATATAAATTAAGGAGGAATTAGCCCCCCGTTCCCCCCCTTTATACTTAACCAGTCAATCCCGAAAAGTAATCAGGGAAGCGTCTTAACCCAATGAACCTATAAACAAAATTTGAAGGAAAACGGAATAATTCTGCATGAAAAACCCATTTATATATATTAAGGGGGGATTAGCCCCCCGATCCCCCCCTTTTTACTTAACTAATCAATCCCGAAAACTAATCAGGGAAGCCCCTTAACTCAGTGAACCTATAAGCAAAATTTGAAGGAAAACGGATATTTCTTTGAAGAGTTATCGCATTACGTACGTACATACATACTTACAGAACCGGAAGGCAAGCTCTCAGGGCTTGATAGCCAGTTTGATAGCTAAAAAATCGCAATTTTAGAACGTTTTTTGCTCCTGCACCCCCTGGGGTTAGTGGCACCGACATAAAATATAGCCTATGTTGGAGCAGGGGTTGACACCATGAATTTGCCACCATCACTTTTGAAATCGGTTCGGTAGTTCCAGAGATTACCCCCTACAAACAAAAAAACAAACAATCTTTACTGCTTTATAATATTAGTATAGAAGGGGGGATATGCCCCCCGTTCCCTCCTTTATACTTAACCAATCAATCCCGAAAACAAATCAGGGAAACGCCTTAACACAGTGAACCTATAAACAAAATTTGAAGGAAATGAGATAATTCTGCATAAAAAACCCATTTATATAAATTAAGAGGGGGATTACCCCCCCCCCCCCCCGTTTCCCCCTTTATACTTAACCAATGAATCTCGAAAAACTAATCAGGGAAGCGCCTTAACATAGTGAACCTATAAACAAAATTTGAAGGAAAACGGAATACTTCTGCTTGAAAAACCCATTTATATAAATTAAGGAGGGATTAGCCCCCCGTTCCCCCCTTTATACTTAACCAATCAATTCCGAAAAGTAATCAGGGAAGCGTGTTAACCCAATGAACCTATAAACAAAATTTGAAGGAAAACGGAATAATTCTGCCTGAAAAACCCATTTGTATAAATTAAGGGGGATTAGCCCCCGATTCCGCCCTTTATACTTAACTAATCAATCCCGAAAACTATTCAGGGAAGCGCCTTAACTCAGTGAACCTATAAACAAAATTTGAAGGAAAACGGAACAATTCTGCATGAAAAACCCATTTATATAAATTAAGGAGGTGAATTAGCCCCTTGTTCCCCCCTTTATACTTAACCAATCAATCCCGAAAACTAATCAGGGAAGCGCCTTAACACAGTGAACCTATAAACAAAATTTGAAGGAAAACGGATATTTCTATGAAGAGTTATCGCATTACGTACGTACATACATACATACAGAACCGGCTGGCAAGCTCTCAGGGCTTGACAGCCAGTTTGATAGCTAAAAAATTGCAATTTTAGAACGTTTTTTGCTCCTGCACCCCCTGGGGTTAGTGGCACCGACATAAAATATAGCCTATGTTGGAGCAGGGGTTGTCACCATCAATTTGCCACCATCACTTTTGAAATCGGTTCGGTAGTTCCAGAGATTACCCCCTACAAACAAACAAACAAACAATCTTTACTCCTTTATAATATTAGTATAGATTAAGAGTGAATATTTCAACCTAATAATTAAAGAATCAGAAAAAGGCAATAATTTTAAAAACGATTAAAAAATTTTAATTATAGGGAAAAAAATTAAAGAATCATAAAAAGCAAGTCCAGATAAGATTAGAAACTAACATTAAGTTACTTGAGGGTTGGTGTTACGTTTACTCAGCGTTTAACTTAAAATTAGTCCATTTTCATTTTTCATTTTTTATGAAAATTTAGCAATAAGCTGCGTAATCTCTCCTAGCATGGAAACTAATGGGAAGAATGTGCCATCTCTCCTAAGTAGCAGATGCGCAATCTCTCCAATTTCGGTAGGAGAGATTGCGCGGCCATTTATTTAAACAGGGCCGCTACTAAAACGAGCCGTTAATGTTCATATTGTTAGTCTAGATTAGTAGCTTATGAGAAATTGTTTAAGTTTAAAATATTTTGTACTACTGAAATTGTATAGAAATTTTGATGAATAGCTATGAAAATCCAAGTACTTACTTTGGGAAAACAAAACAAAATAGCAATGCTTTATCTTAGACGCTCAAAACAATCAACGCGCACTTTCAAGTAGACACTCCACTACTGCTGTTGTACAACTACCTGGAGTCGCTGCGCGCTCTCTCTACTCCTTCCCCCCGAACCTCTATGTGAGCAATCTCTCCGACCGCACCATCTCTCCTGGCTTTACCTTACGCCAAAAAGTAACCAGCACCAATTTATATCAGGAAGTAACTGAATATAAAGTTTTATTAAATTCCGTGCATTAGTTCTTGAAATAGAGCGCCCTCAAAATTTTTGTCACATACAGACAGACATAGACAGTTATTTTCTAAAAACAGTCAAATCGTGTTCAGGACCTTCTAAAATCCATCGAAAACCAGAAGTTGAAAATTTTCATGACTCCAATACTTTCTTCTTGTAAAGATAGAAGAAAGTAATAAATGGGATAGGGGGATTTTTAAAACTACCTTGGTCCGTCCCAATTAAAAAAGTTTTAATTATCAAAATTTATGTTAATCCTTTAGTTATACAGCTATATAAGTCAAATAAACCAAGTTACGTGAGAGAGTTATGACTACTACACAACAATTAAATTTTGTAAAAACAACAAAATTTTGCTGGAATTAAAAATTACACAATTATGGTAAAATTAAAAAAACAGATTCTGTAATTCAAGTAAAATTGATGAAATGTTGTTAAAATTTTGTAAGAGTGTTAACAATATTTTTTTCTCAATGCAAAAAAACCAACTTTTTACTTCAACTAAAAATTTTGCTTGAACAACCAAAATGTACTCAACCAAACATGTTTTGTTGTTTTAATCAATTCCTTTTTCTGGGTGCATTATTAGTGTATGGGGCATATTTTACTCATTGGGAATTTTTTTGTACGGAGGCCGTATAAAAATTAAAATTTTATACTTCTTAAAATTTAACCTCCTGAAAATTTTAATCGATTTCATAAAATTCTGTACCATTTTTACGTAACTTTGTAATTTATAATATATGTCTATGATCAATATTTAAGGAATAAAAGCCGAGGTCAATGTTTTTGGGACACTATGTATACCATATTTACACGATTGGCAATATAATGTTGGTATACCTTTTAGAAAAAATAAATAATGTAATAAAAATGATATAAGAAGAGTATAATATTTAAAGAAATAAGATAAGTGACATTATAGAATATGAGAAATTATAGGCCTTTTTGAAGGATTGGAAAATACTATTTAGAGTTATTGAGAAGTAATCTAGAAAGAAAAAAAAATACTTAAATTAGCTAGAAAGTGCTAATTGAACTTAAAAGGTTTGCAATGTAACAAAGACTTTAGGCTTTGTGTAATAATGTTAAGTGTAAAATAAAAAATTATATAATTTAGTTTTTGTTATTTGCCTGCGGCTCTATTAGTACTTATTTGCGACAAATAGCTATTTTAAAATTAAAATTTGTTTTAAAACTTCTCATTTTCTCAAAGATATTGGACAAAATTAATATTTGGTACCTTCTGCACTAAAATGGAAATTTTGAGTTAAAACTCCTGTGATTGGAAGATATTTTTTTCTCCTATTTGAATAAGTTTCCCTCTTTTGAACTGTAGAAATTCAGGAAATTTTGAACTTCGGTTTGTGAATGTTTCGTGTTTTGAGGGGACATACGTAAAAATTCCGTTCTAATACGAAAAAGTACTAAACAACACAGTTGTCGGAACAGCCCTGTCATTTGTCGAAAAAAGTTCTGTATTTTGAGGGAAAATGAGCGAAACTAAAAGGAAATTTTCGTGTTTTAACGAAATATAACCAACGGGAAAATTAGTTCAATTCACGGATTTTTTTTTTTTTTTTTTTTTTTTTTTTTTAGAGTGTAAATAATATTGAGGACGTGAGTTTCAAAACTCGTCTTGTCCAGAAAATCAAATTTTGAGAAATCACGAAAAAATCTGCTTCCATTCGTTTTCATTGTAAACTAAGATTTTACAATGATATAAATGCATGCTAAAACTAGTTTTTTGTGGATTGATGTGTTTTTTCGGTGTAGATTTATCAACAGAATAGATTAATACAGAAAACACGATTTTTTAAATTTTGAATAAGGCGAGTTTTGAAACTCACGTCCTCAATTACTTATGTGATGTGGTTTTCTGAAATTAAAATGCAAAACTTACACAGAAAAAATATGGGAAACACCGATTTGACACATTGTAAACCAATCACATTTTTATTGTCAGATATTAAAAAAATAAGTTTCACACCATAAATTTTATTTGAGGAAAATTTTTAAATAATTACAAACAAAATATAAGTAACATGATACTGAATAAATATCTAAGTAATACACTATTTATATACGATGTGTTAACATCACTCCCGTGACGAAATAGCCTCAAGATTGTACATGTTCCCGAATGAAGCAATTTGGTTGCTCTGTTAGTAACATGATTTTTAAGGCTAAGATAGCCGATCAAAATGTTTAATCCTACATTGATTATTGATGCACATATACTTGCCAGCCTATAGCTTATTTTAAAATTAGAAATACATACTTTGAACCACAAAATATGTTTAATTATACGTGTCTTGCTTCTATGTGGCAGTCATTTGAAATGTACTTTATTTCATTCAGCTGAAAAATGTCTCGTTCGAAATATGTTGTATTTATTTTTAAAAAGCCAGAGATTGGCATGCATGCGATATATGAATCAATTAAAATTGAACTTTAAATAAATAAATTTAGTTCCTGCTACCACTATATTTAAATAAAAATATTCACCTTATGTAATCACAGAAGTTTGGTACTAAAAAAAAAATTCGTATATTGTAGGGTTCAGGTGACCAGAAAGGTTTGAAATGACAAAAATCGATTGAAGTTTGATCGTGGATTAGGGCCGTGTAACTAATTTAGGCTATTACTTATTTTTGCATTTATTTACTTATGTTTCATAGAAATAAAAAAATATATATATTTGTTAAATTGAAAAAAACATAATAAAAGTTTAAATATTGTACGGAAAAATTAATCTTGCAAAACTAATTTTGCCACGATTTTAAAACCTAGGTTCCATATAGTAGTCACTTCCTTCTTATACGGTTTATTACGTTGTGTCTCGATTATACCGGAAAAAAAAAAATAACAAATGAAAAAAAGTCTAAATCCATAAAAATTATCATGTTTTTTGTTATAACATGGAAAAAAATTGTTTACTTTTAGGTATAGTTTCAAGAGAATTTGATATACTTTATTTTTAAAAGAGAAACATGTAAATCAATAAACTTGTTCTAAATTTATTGTGGTAAAACCGCTGAAAAAGTGTGTTTCGAGATATTTAATTTTAAAGTTTTCTCTTCGCATGCATCACCGGTCTGCGCGGCTGAACGTTTGGCTCGTGCGACCGTAATTTTAAGAATTTTCCTATCGAGCCAACTATACATTGTTGAAGGTTCAAACATTATGCAAATAATAAAAGTAATTGTAAATTTTTTTTCGCCTTTTCAAACCTTTCTGGTACCCATAATGTACTTAAAAATCATTTACCATTAAGCGCAAAAGATGACATGGGAGTGAGAACCAGACTCAATTTTGTAGACCTGTGTATTATAAAATATAAAGACGGAAGTAAATAACAGATGGTTAGAGATAGTTTGTGATTGGATGTCTTGGCGGGGACAAACAATACTAAAACACACCTTTTACTGGTCTGAAAAATGCACTCTTCCCGCTTGGAGGTTAGTTAAAGTTTTAGGGGAGAGTTTAGAAAAATGTATGCGACATGTATTATAGGATTTATATTGAGACCATCTGATGTTTCTTAAATTTATCTAAGCTAGTAAGACGCCTCATTATAGGTATAAAATAAATAAATAGCGGCAAAATTGGCAAATGATAATAGATAATAAGATAGAATGATATGCCAAAGTAGGTTATTCAAGCTTTGACACAGCCACGGGGGTAAGATTTTTGCATTTTGAATGCATTTTTGACCCCAAAATTCAGTTAATTGTGTCATGGTTAGATTGGAAATTAGTAAAGCCTGAAGGTTTTCGAATTGAATTCGGAAAAAGAATTCGTAAACAATAACGCATCGCAAAGTCAGAATTGCCTTGGGGCCTAAATTTTCATGTTTGTGAAGAATGACCCCTTTATAACATACATTTTCTTTCATTTTTCAGTCCAAAATGGACTGATTCTTGTTTAATAAAATGAGTTGACAAATTCAATTATTTAACATATATTTTACAACAAGTGCATACGATACAGACAAAAAGATCAAATAAACAAAAATAATTAGCAAGTTGTTCCCACTGATTCATATAATGAAACGTAAACTGGATTTAAAGGCAGATTTCGAAGTAAAATTTTTTACAAACTGTGTTAGATTGGTGAAATTCTATTATATCAATCCACATTATATCAAATTCTTGAGGCAAAAAAAATCTGAAAAGTTATCTAAAACGTAGGGGTGCAAAAAATACGCAGGTGTGGGAATTATGAAAGTAAATACGGTATATTCATATGTACCTACACATATACATTTGAATAAAAACGTTTTATGTGTGTTTTCTTTTCAAAATGGTTTCTTATAGTGCTTGCATATATGATTACATCTCCAAATCTACTAACCTTTCATTTCACATTCTTTTATTCATTTGAAAAACAAAATAACATGATTGCATTTTAGTGTCTAAAATGCTAGAAAATGCTATCTTTTTTAATTAAGGCTGAAACTTTCGCAAAATGACTTTTAATTTGAAGAGAAAATATTAGGCAAAAGTTTCTAATCTAAAATAGTGCTTGCCATACTCCCTAAAATCTCAAGGAGTGTGTGCACATTGAAAAAGTTTCACTGATTCAGGATTACGCCTTTGCCGATCACAAAATCCCATGTTATCCTATGGGGAAATTTAAACAGATAATTACACATTAGCTAATATATTTATCTAAATACGACTTAAACCATCAGCAAGTGGACTTCAAATGCTGACGTTGTGCGTTCTCAAAAATTACTTTCCTAAAATTTAAGAAATTTTTAAAAACACAATAAATTTTGAAATTTTTACTTGAGAAAATTTTTTGAAATTCACTGTATTTAAAACCTTCAAATTTAAGAAAACTATTTTTAAAAACGCACTACGTCGGCATCTGACGGTCAAATTTTTAATGGTGAAAATCGCATTTCGACAATTATGGTGATCAATAACCACTTGTTTAAATTTCCCCATTGCTTAAAATCGGACTTAGCTATCGGCGAGGAATAGTAAAGCATCCCTTTAAGATGCTACATGAGAAATGTCCCTTTTAAGTAATTCAGAAGCTGACTATTCCAGCATTCTTGTAGTGATTTGAATGTGCTAATTGTTCCAGTTCTTCCCGTACGTTTTTGGATAAAGTGTTGAAAATTTAGCCAATTTACCATTTTTTATCCAAAATACACATCAGAATTACTGTATAGTAATTTTTGTTTTATTTATTCAGAAAATGTCTGTCATTAAATAAAGCAAAAATTACAATACAGAAATTCTGGTAGGTATTTTAAATAAAACAGGGTCGTAATTTGCAACTCTATTCTTGATGCTTTAGTTGCTTGAGACACTGAGGTAGTTTTTTGGTTCCATTACTTATCAAGAAACAAATTTCAAGAAATAAATAAGAGAAACATGCCAAAAATATCAAGCTTCCGCCAAATATCAGTGGTGCCACACAATTTCCATCGTATTATACATGGCAAAATGTATAATACGATGACCGGAGATACACCGACAGATGAGCAATATTTTGAAGTGTGGCTTTAATAGAAACACCGCCAGTTTTTTCAAGATTTTTTAACCCTCTCATGCATGAATTATTTTTAAATGGATAAAATATATATTATGTAATTAAAGTAGATTTAAAATGGATTGTTAAGAACAAATAATATTTAAATTGCAAATGTCTTACAATTATTAAAATTACAAAACAATCCTGATAAAACGTTTCAAAGTATTACAAAATTATTATTTAAAGTTGTTAAATAGTTTTTGTGATTTCGGACACTTTACCATAAAGTAAAAAACAAAAACAAAAAAAAACATTTTTAGTCATGTTTTTGTTTATATCCATAATCAGAAAGTATGTTAGAAGATCTTCTCTCGTGCAGAAAAGTAAAAGAAATTCCAAAAGCAAATTTCAGCAAATATTAGATAAAGCAAATAGCTTTTCCACCTATTTCTGTATTTCATAAGCATATTGAACTTTATATGAAGTTTATATGCGATGCAGGATTAAAAATATGATATGCATACTTCGCTGAATGACAGGGTTAAAATATTTTTTTGTCAAAATATCTACCGCATAATGCGTAAGGTATAAAAATGTAGAACTGTTAGATAACATAAAAAATGGAAATCATTATAATTATTGTTTTTAGTTTTAGTTTTAAGTGTGTTCAATGACGGGTTCAATTGTGTTCAATCTCGTGTTCAATTGTGTTCAAGAAGCGCAGATGTTAAGCTGCGCAAACTTGATAATCGACAATCGATTTATCATAACTGCATGCTTGATAAATCGACAATAGTCTTGACAATCGTCGTAAGGTTCATTCCATTTGAAACACACAGTACCTGTGGAAGTTCTTAAATTTTTAAGGACTTTTTTTTTAATCGCATTTAAAGTCTTAATTTCAATATGTAACTTTGTGATATCGTAAAGTGACTCTGGGATATTAACACATATATGTTTTACAGTTATTTTATTATTATTTGGGATCACAATTTTTTTTAGTAGTATTTCTCATTTTGATCGATTTCTGGGAATGAAGAAACATAAAGAATTTTTTATCTGCCTTTTTTAATAAGAAATATGTCCATATATATTGTACTATCAGTTTTATTTATAAACAAATAATAAGTATATCAGAAATGACAAAAATATAAAAGCCATACATAATCCACTAAGGCATTCTTTCATCTGAAAACTAATATTAGGAACTTATGCGGCAAGAATTTGTAAACCAAAATGGTAATCCTCTGCTAGTTTATTTCACAGTTGCACGAACATTTAGATTACTTTCGTGAGTAAGTAATCTACTGGTGAGTAAGTAATCTACTGTGGATCCCACTTTCGTAAACCTTCCTAAGAATAAAAATTTAATAAGATCATTTTATTGATAAACACTCCAAGAATTTCAGCACGCACTGAAATGGGTCAGAAGAAAAGCATTTCCATTGTCAAAGTTCGCCCATCTTATACCTTTTATATCTCTCGGCCGCGTTTCCTTTTTAGAGGTTTAATCATGGAAGAACATTGTTTTGAACTGACTACCAGTCACGTAAGGCTGGAAAGACTCCAGCACTTCCAACTCATTAACCAAAAAGAATATAGCGGCTCTTCTATTAAGTTATTGTCACTTGGAATGAAAACTTGTTTATTCTCTTGATAAATTCTAAAGAAATAATTACCTTAAGTATGCACCTGAAAATGTATCAGAAGGTTGATTGCAATGATGATGTTTCCATTTTGAAAAATGTCCCAATAATCATACGACCTAATTTTATTTCAATCGTTAGCAGAAATTTACATTGGTTTTCAGAGTTATAAATGAATCAATGACCGAGTATTTTTTATAATATTGTGCGTACACATTTTCATTAAACTCAATAAACAAAATTTATTATTTCATTCATGAGTTAATACAAAATTCATAAGAAAAGTGTAAAGGAGGATATGTGTCAATAATTTTTTTGCGGAAGAAACTGCTTTTAACGTAAGAGAATTTCAAATACAGCCTTTTAATATATTTTAAAAAAAACCATAGAGCATGTATGCATTATCGTTATTTCGACGTAAAGTATTTTTTAAATAAATATTAATAATTATGAATAATAATTAACGAAAATTATAATTAATAATTTTTAATATTTTAGTTAGTAATAATTATTAATATTTTTTGAATAATTATTAAGAAGAGCTACGTAGTAACATATATTAAATATGTGCAAATAAAAGGTACCTTATGTCATTTGTGATATGTATGAATGGAAATGTACAGTCGTGGAAAGAAACGCAGCACTCCCTGTTAACTGAACAGCAAATCATCATATAAATATGTGATTGTTACCAATCGATTAGTAATAACGTCCACTAATTAATGATATACTTAAATTTTGTTTAGGGAGTCATCTACGTATATGAACTGTAAAATACTTCTAACAAACTCTAACTTTTCAATAAAAACACCTAATTTTGATATCATATTTCGATTTTTCAGTAAATTGGATACCAAACGTGAAGTCATTCGGTCAATTAGTGTTGGATTTATACAAGTTTAAATATTGTAGTCCCTAATGTTAAATTAATTTTTTATCGTTGCAAAACAGATTGCAAAGCGGGTAGTTAATTAAACATAATTCAAAAACTATTTGGCATAATGAGCTGTAATTTTGGATTCGGATATATACAGCTACTAGAAATTTATTTCTCTTAAATTCATGGTTTACAATTCATATATATATATATATATATATATATATATATTTAAATAATTTCAATATATATATATATATATATATATATATAATTTAATTTTTGAAAAAAATATGAACCAATAAACGTTTTAACAGAAAACAATTTCTAGAAATTTCATGTATGAGAACCCAAAATTACAGTTTATTCCGCCAAGTAGTAGTTTTTGAGATATTCTTAAAATACTACCTGCATTACAGTCTGTTTTGCACTCTCTGTAGAAGAAATTTACCTATAAATCCAAACATGATGTCAAAATTAGGTGATGGTATTGGAAATGTTAAACTTTCGTACAATTTCTATATGTAAACGACCTTTTAACCAAAATTTAAGTATAGAATTAATTAGTACACGTTATTGCTAATCGACTGGTACAGTTACATTTTTATGTGACTGGTACCCTGTGCTACATTTTGCTTGTGGCAGAATAAATAGGGTGTGGCGCGTTTTTTTTTATTTCCCATGAGTTTAAGTATGCTAATGTCGCGTGTTATATCGTATAATTTTGTTTTCGCAAACTTAAAATCAACATAGAATGGATATTTTAATCACATAAAATATCCAAGACCATTAATATTAGGTTGATATAAAATTTCTTATGTATTTTAATACCTAATTTTAATACATTTAATACCGATAAAATTTTAATACCTGGTTATTTTACCTGTTAGTTCAAAGCAAGCAGGTATAAAAAAATTATCAGGTATTGCGACAGAACTTTTGTATTAACCTACCGTAATTTCCGGCATATAATCCGCGGATAAAACACTCCTGTTTGGACCCAGAAATTTTCTTTTATAAATTGTAACTTACTAGATCCCTGTAAATATTTGAATTTAATTATTAAATAACTTTAAAAATTGGATGTGCATTGATGTAAATCAGAAGTATGAATCTGTAGCCCAAAGGGTCTCAATAAATTCAAGGCACAATAATTTCCAAATAGTAATGTTCGCCTTATTTAATCACTAAAATTTTGTGTGATTAAATAAGGTGAAGATTACTATTAGAAAATAGTGGTGTCATTGAGACTCCGCGGGGACGCGGTTTAACATCCCTACTGTAAATGATAAAAATAACTACTTAATCAATGTTTGAGGATTAGTCTAAATAAAGAGTTGCGAATGTTTTCCGTATCTAATATATAGTGTGTTCTAGAAGGGATATTTTAATCATATAAATTATGCAAGACCATTAATATTAGGTTGATGAAAAAAGTTCTGATGTATTTTAATACCTAATTTTAATACATCTAATACCGATAAAATTTTAATACCTAATTATTTTACCTGTTAGGTCAAAGCAAGCAGGTATAATAAAATTATCAGGTATTAAAATTTTACCGGTATTAAAGATATTAAAATGCGACAGAACTGTTGCTTCAACCTACCATAATTTCCGGCGTATAATCCGCGGATCAAACAACCCTGTTTGGACCCAGAAATTTTATTTTATAAATTGTAACTTACTAGATCACTGTAAATATTTGAATTTAATTATTAAATAAAATTTCTGGATCGAAACTTGATTGTTTTATCCGCGGATTATACGCCGGAAATTACGGTAATACAACAATGTTTTAAGAAAGTAAGATTTGTTAATCATATTATTGTAATTTATTTCGCATAGAATATTTCAAAATTTCAGATTATGCTTCCTAAAGTATATAAATACATCCTTTTGAAATGGTTAAGTAATTTTTAAAGAAATTAAAAAAGTAGTTAAAAAATTATAGCAACATGAATATAAACAAAAGTTAAAATCTCATTATCACCTTATTAATTTTTATTTGTTAAAATTCGCAAAAATGTGTAAATCATTGCACAAATAAACCCTAAACTGTATCACAGAAACTCAAATTCATGTGGACCGATAAGTAATTCATTAAAATATTGATGTTTTACATATTTATTAAAATAATGCAGTTACACAGATTTATCAATTACTTACACGCGAAATGTGTTACAGTTTTTCTTAACTGTTTGTCCAAAAGAGATTATTACGTAATTTATACAAGCCATTTAAAAATAGATTCTTAAACATTTGTATCCATCTACACCTGACTTTTACACAATTGTTACCGTAAAAGACAATCAATGTTAAATCTTGCTTAGAAAAGTAATAAAATTGACAGTTTAGCACCTTAAAAATTGTATTTACATTGTTGTAAATCAGGAGTGTGAATCTGTAGCCCAAGGGGTGTCAATAAATTCATGACACAAGTATTTCCAAAAAGTAATGTTCGCCTTATATAATCGCTTAAACTTTTGTGTGATTAAATAAGGCGAATATTACTATTCGAAAATAGTGCTGTCATTGAGACCCCGCGGGACACAGTTTGACATCCCTACTGTAAATGATAAAAAGAACTAAGAAGTATTTAATCAATGTTTGAGGATTAGTCTAAATAAAGAGTTGCGAATGTTTTCTGTATCTAATTTGTAGTGTGTTTTAACAGTCAAACAATTTATGAAAGGAGAATAGATGATTTATCTAATAAATAAGACACTACTTCATTTATAACAATTGAAAGATTGTGTAACTGACAACTATAGGTTGATTAGTTTTTTACTTTTTTTTTTATCACAGAAAACATTTTACCAAAACATTTTATTGTATCAGTTTAATAAAGTTTGTCTCTTTATTTATATAACTTGTAATCTTCTGTAAATGCTAACCATCTAGCAGGAGTGTCATCAAAAAAATTGAAATTGTTATTTATCTATGGTTCTCCAATACAGATAAATGAATAATATATATATTTTTAAATACCATTAAGTTAATTTATAAGAATCACATCATAGTGAACACGATTTCGGACACAAGTATTGTTTTTTTTAGTTTAATTATAGAGATAATATTTTTCCAGGTAAAACAAACAATATTTTTTAATCCTTTGATTATGGGGCAGTACTGGCTAATAATTTTATATTCTGTCGTACCACAATTTACAAATAATTTTCTTTTTGGTACATTTCTATTGAAAATATCCTAGTATAAGTGTATGGCAGAGATTATTTTTCAAAACGTGTTACCAAAATAATAAAAAATAGTCCACTAAGACGTATATGTCCTAACACGTAATCAATGGGTTAAGCAATTGTACATTCTGTAAAAGCCGCATTCGGATAACTTATTGCATTTAACTCATTAAATAGAAACAAGAACAAAAAGAAAAAGAAAGCAAACGCTCCAAAGAAGCATTCGTGAACTCCATCAGAAATACTCTATTATTTACATATTTACTTATTATGTAAGAATTTCAGCAATTCTAAAGTTCAGTAGATAAATACAATTTTTAGCATATTAAAGGTGAATGAGCTTGATATTACCATTCTTTTAAAAAGCTTAGTAATTAGGTCAACTGAAATCCAGTGTTTCTTCTTCATTTCGTGTGATATAGTTTATTTTGTGTATTCTTTCTAGATCATTCTTTAGTTTTCGTGCCTTTTTTTTTTATAATTTAAGCAAGTTTTTCGTCGCTTCTGGATTAGCTAATGACTTGGGAATGCTAATAGATAAACAAGTCACATTTACGTAATGTTAGACCTTTACGTAATGTTACGTACTGCTGCAACGATGGAATAATAACAAATATGACAACATTCATTGGCGCTTAAATGGCATGGAATACTTTTTTAATCTTGATGGTAACATAATTCAAACGTGAGTATTTACATGCCAAAAGAGCTATTTACGCAATCATCATAAATATTATTCTGCATTAGTATTACACTGTGCGTGCGTGCTAATAAAATAGGAATTCGTTTAAGATACCAAGTATGTATTTTCGCTTGAAACAAATATTTTCAAGCAGTCATATTTCATTAAGTACCTGGAAATAGTACGTTTTCTTTGAAAAATAAATTACAATAAATTGAAACGGCGATTCCAAAAACATATAATTCAAAGATTTAAGATTTTTCAGGAATAAAAAACTATGCAATACACAAATGTTGGACATTTAAAAAGAAATTCTGTGCACACTAATTTCCTAAAACTTTAAAAATGTTTGTTGGTTATCAATTATTTATTTTGTAAAAATTAAATTGTGAAAAAATCACACCTTAAAACGCTTTTGAACTTAAGTTGTTTTTGAAGACAATGGGATTTAGTGCCCTACAAATGATACAAAAAAAGATATTAATCATATTTTTATTAGGTATTTGAGAAAATAGACATAAATCATTAACGTCTGCGTATTAACTAGAAAATACTCACACAAATTCACACAGCAAAACTTCCCTCGCAGTGTATTTTGTACACCATATATTTGTAAATTTCTAGGAAAATAAATTGATACTTTATATGAGGTTAATTTTAAATAAAAATAATACAGCACAGTATTATAAAAAAAAAAAACCTTCACATAGGCATATTTGACAATATTTTCGAACTATACGTAGTTGTAACATACTTAAATTTGTAACATCCAATAGTGTACAAAATACAACAGTACGAGTAATTACGTTGTTAAGTGCATAGGTGCCAAATGTTACTTTTTTTAATATTACTATTTTCGAATAGCCGAATTGACCTTATTAAATCGCAGAATTCAGCGAATATATAATGCAAAGATTACTAGTACAAAATAGTGGTATTTGACATCTCTCATACTTGGCAACTAGTCATTAAAGCACATAGTTATATTCGCCATCACGTTTGGTCGCATTTCTTCTTGTCCTGTGGTTAGCCATTGGAATATATCTTAGTAGTTTCACTCACTAACGTTGTTTTTGCAATAAACGACAATTTTGAATGGCAACGAATAAATCATTTTATGTAGTTTTTATCTACACATGTGGACCTATCTTCAAAGATACGTTTGCAGAAAAAAAACGCATTTTGAAATAAAGTGAAATTATGTAGTTTTAAAATAATTGATTCAATTATACTTTTTATTGATTGATATTTATTTCATAAAATAATTATAGATGTTGCGTTCTTCATCTTCATCATCTAATTCATCATCTCATCACATTTATTAAATGAAAATTTGTATTTGAAAATAATTTTTTCGCGAATAGAACATAAAGTCAATGGGTTTACATGTGATAACCCATAAATTCGTCAAAGTTCTTATACTCAAAATCGTAACGCAAGAATCGTATATACTTGTGAAATAAACAAATATCGGAATTTCAGGAACAAAACACAAAACATGTTACTGCATTTAAAGTGTTTCTTCGAGAAAAATTTCCCATCGCAGTAGACATAGTTAAATATCCAACTACGACAACATTTCCTAAATGCGGGGAATAATACAGAAATCGAAATTACCATTACGTTTTACCTTTGAATATCAATAACTCCATAGACCAACCATTTTTTAATTATAATGCAGTATTAAATATTTAAAAATCACATGAGAAGTAAATTAATAAAATTAGTATGAATTGAGGAGATGCATAAAATTCCTTATCACATTTATTTACTTTATCTCATTTAGGCTTTAACTACTGTAAATGTGACAGACATTATCTACATGTGATAATGATATGTTTTTGCTTAGATTACAGATAATAATTCAATTTCTCCAAAACAAATTAGTTTTGACTCAAAAGCTTAATCATTCCTTTGTTGTTTACATTTGGCATTTTATATTTAATAAAATGCAAAATATGCCGCAAATGTTAGAAATATATGAGAAATCGCATCGCATTTTGGGACAGTGACTTTATTTATTTTTTTCTTATATTCGAAGATTCTTTTGCAATGTCCTGATTTTTTGTAATGTTTTCAATTTGAAAAAATTATCACAAAATTTTACATTCCGAACCAACGACGGAACAATACTTTTTTCTGTGATACTTGTTGAAAATGTTTAGAACTGAAATTGACCTCTCTGTATATTTAAATTTACTAAGCTTAATGCATGCCGTAACAATACAGATTATTAACGGTATATCATTTACATTTTCAGAAGCTAGATGATGCTTGGATCCACATGGAAAGCAGATTATCTCGGCTTTAGGCGTGGCTCACGGAAGTGGAAAAAAGAGCGGAAAGCCTTCCAGAAACTGGAAGCGCTGGTTTCAGCCGTTTAATCCCTTAACAGTTTCATTTTTTACACAAATTCTATCCAAAAATATCAAAATTTTTAAATGCATTTTTTTGTTGCTTTTAAACGTATAAGTAGGAAATGTTATTAAAATTAACATTTTCAATAAGAAGCATTTAGAATAACTTTTTACTTGAACTAAAATAATAAAATTTTTCCTGGAGGTTGTATTTTCTTCCTCCATGAGCGCCCAACAGGAAAATTATATTTACAGTTCTGAATATAAAAAAAATTACAATTTTTATACAATTATTTATCATTTCAACTACCAGAATAACTTTTACTTTCCCGTCTTTCTTCTTCACAGAAAAGTTGTTAAACGATCAGAAAAAATTTATCAAATGAATAAAAATATCATAGAGATCAAAATATCATAGAGAAATACAAATTCGCTGAATTATACGCGAAATAAGCGCGCACTTTTGGACCAATCAGAATAGAAAAACACTGGGATTTAGTAGACAATTACCGCCATTTAAACGACTAATTTCACATTAAAAGTAGAAAAATACGGGCGAAATAGTGAAAGAAACAATGGAAGCCTGCGCGCCTTATAGAGAAAGCAAGCAAGGGTGCGTAATAATGAGTGAAAAATTTGGGCTCATTTGGACAACATCACGTGCTCATCATTTTATGGAATTATTGTATTTATTATTCACCTATGTAAACTGATGAATACAGTTTGTCTTCTTTGCATCATTTGTTTTTGTAGGAAAAAGTTATTAAAATAATTAGTTTTATTTCACAATTAATGTCATATATAATTCGAACATTCATCTGACACCTGCAAAATGATGTCAAAATTGGCAAACATAATAATAAAAAAATAAACATTCGATATCATATTGAAGTACCTTTTTATGTTCTATGCATATATTTTTCCATTTGGTAATTAATAACAGATTCAATGAAAAAACTTTAAATTCAGGTCAAATTTTAAATTTTAAAATTCGTAGCATCAAAAAGTTTTTGACCCTCCAGCCAATTTGTGCTTCAGAAGACCAGCTATTTGATATTTTGGGGGGAAAAAATCGAGTAATATATAAATAGTGATGTTTTTTGATGACGTGGAATTTTCTGAAGCCGCATACCTTTCTATTGCGTTATGCTTCTTTTAATTTAACCCCTTCACGGCTAGCGTCCTGCACACAATTTTTAATTTTTTAGCACAAATAATTTCAAATGGAAATCTTAGCCTAATTTAATCTCAGAAGTTCTGTGATGAAATAATGTGAAATTCGCTATTCAAAAGTACTGATAGGAAAACTTGATTATTTTATACATCCTCTGACTTCACGAACACGCGATACTCATCGCGAAGGATTTAAAATAAAAATCATATTTATGCAAATCAATACGAAAAAAATAGAAATGCTTTAAGCTATAAAATATTCTGAATATATTTGCTTAGAAAATATGTCTTGAAAAACATCTAAAGAATAAACATCATAAGTTACTTTTCCCAGAATTTTTCTCCCTTCTTGTTCATTTTTCTCACTTAAATGATGCTCCCAATTCTTAAGTACAAAGCTTAAAGCACAACGTCTATATAATTAACGAAATTCTTATGATAAATAAGTTTCTAACTAGTAATTATGCCAGTATACTCATAGGAAATAAATTATTGGTGTACTCTCTCACGTACATTACGTGCATAAAAATTCTTTGTTTGAAGAGAATTTACAACATATCCTATTTCCTTTTTTCAACATTTCTTTTCCAGTATACCATCTTGTGATGTTAAAATATGATTAAAATGAATCATTTTCCTTCATGTTGAAGATAATTTTTGTTTTTGTGAGAGGAATTAATGATTATTTCATAAGTTTCTGTAATTTGTTGTAATATGCTTAAATGTGTCTAATAATGCTATTCATTACAAATGAAGAAAGAAATCTTTTAAACAAATCAGAGTTATGTACTTATTAAATTATAAATTTTTAAGAAATATGTGCATTAGTGATGCTTTACTAGATCAAAAATAGATGTAAGTAGATTGTACGTATGCAAATACTAATAAAAATATGATTACGCAGATATGTAGATGGATAATTTCATATGACTGTTTACACAAAGTGTGACTCGGAATCTCTGTTTTAAAGAACCATTTACCAATCTCCGTCGTCAAGCATCCGACCGTCAAAACTGACTTCACCTGGGGTTTTTCCTACGCATGCGCATATTTTTAGCAAAACCGTAAACTAAGTTTAAGGAAACTAACGTATACTAAACCCCCCTAAATAAAAATATATTACCAAAACTAAACAAAATATAGTTATACAAAGCACACTTTCAAGTTAAAAAAGAATCGTGAAATTAACTAGTTAAAGATATTTAAATAGTCTGTAAAGTCACAAAAATGAGATTTTTAAGTGGTTAAAGAAAGAAAATAAAATTAAACTTTCGTGTAAGCAAACTATTCGACACTTACTACCGTAATTTTCGGCGTATAATCCGCGGATCAAACAATCATGTTTCGATCCAGAAATTTTATGTAATAATTTAAGTCAAATATTTACAGTGATGTAGTAAATTACAATTTATAAAATCAAATTTCTGGGTTTTTATTGTTTGATCCTTGGATTATACTCCGGAAATTACGGTAATGAAAAAATTTAAAAATGAAATTTTCAAACTGTCTCATTCTAATTAAAATTGTAATTATATCTTATTTTCTAGCATACTATAACAAAATTTCACTAAAATTGTTTAAAAAGATATACGAAAAAGTTTCCAAAATGTTGATTTTAAGGACCCAGAGATACGGTAAAGTGCCCGAATGCCGACACTTTAAGGAATTTTTTTTACATATTCCAAGCTGTATTCGTTATTTTCCAACAAAATGAGATCCCAGTAATCTCAAAATGTTCATCAAGATCTCCTCTACAAAATGCACTAGCAATATTTTCACAATTGATGGGGTTTCAAATTTTAATACTTAAAATTCAAAAGTATGTTTCTGCTCCTAATTCCCACACCTAAAAGTCACTTTTTTTCATAGTATTTTAAAAAGCGCAAGTTTTTTTTTTTTTTTTTTTTTTTTTTTTAAATACATATTTCCTAAACTAAAACTATCATATCTCTTGAACAATTCAAAATACATTATACAAAACACACTTCCAAGTTCAGAAAGGATCGTAAAATTAACTAGTTAAAGAAATTTATATCAACTAAAATAGCCTGTATTATCATAAAAATGAGATTATTAAGTTCTTAACGAAGAAAATGAAATTAAACTTTCATATAAGCAAATTAAGCTATTCGACACTTGATGAATGAATTTTTCAAACGGTCTCATTCTAATTAAAACTGTAATTATTTACTTCTCTATTAGAGCGGGCGGTGGGGACAAACTTGACTACGTCATTAAGGTACAAGATGATATTATGATGTAGGACAAAATTATTAGGATTATATGAAGCAATGACTGGTATACCTCGGTATTTCTTGGTACGATATGAGCACCAAGGAGCGCATAATCGTCTTTTTGGCCGTGATATCACGTCATTGAGTTACAAGATGAAATTCGTTCTAAATTAAGGGTTAAAAATAGTATTTTTAAAATATTTTTGTCTGCCTGGGCATATCTTGGAAGGAATACCCGGCTGACTAAAATTTATGACAGCAAATGACGTCATATAATACAACTGAGACTCAAAATACATATTACATTACATTGCCCCATATATTACTACGCCATAGACTTTCACGATTAACTACATATGTATGTATAGAAACACACATACTAATATTTTTGAGTTCATGTAGAACTCAAAAATGATTATTTAGTCTTAAATTACAAAATATATGTAATCATTTCTGAATACATTTATAAATAAATTTTAAGTATATACACAATTTCAATTTTTTAATGTATGTACTATATGTACTCACCTTTGAATACATTTATGAATCAGTTATGATTACATTAAGTTTTAAATCTGAAATATGTCTATTTTATGTACTCATTTTTGAATACATGGAGGAATCGTTAATGAATATATTTGGCTTAAAATTTTTAACTTTTTTTTCTATATGTACTCGTATTTGAATACGTTTATCAATCATTATGATTATGTTAAGTTTTAAATCTGAAATTTTGTTTTACTTTTAAGTACTAGTGTTTGCATACATAGAGGAATCGATAATGAATATATTTGGCCGTGAATCAAAAATTTCTTTTCTGTATGTACTTATTCTTGAATACATAATTGAATCAAATATTAATATTTTTGGCTTCAAATTTCACATATTTCTGTATACCTACATAAAAACATACAAGAATCTGCAACGATTACATTTGGATTCAAATTTGAAATGATTTTACTATATATAAACTCATTTATTATATACACACACTGTTAAAACTAGATACATAAAAATAAGCAAGAAGTACTCATGTTTGAGTACTTTCTGATCTTATAGTAGCTCCGAGTACTTAACTCTTAAATTTGAGAAACGCATGTACTCATTTTTTGAGTACATACAGGGACTCGAACATAAGTATGTATAGAAGAAACACACACAGAATAACAAGAGATTATATTAATATTTATTCACAAGCTTATTTTTCAGTCTGAATTGTCACTTATATTTGAAAACATCATGTACTCGTTTCTGAAGCAATTTTATTAAAATAAAAAAAAAAGAGTGCATAAAAGTTCTCATTTTTAAGTAGATTATTTTTAATAGTGTAAATAAGAATTTGAAATGTGGTTTCATCTGTTTATGTATGATTTACTGAAAATTAAATATATGCTAAGTGGGAAAATATTTAATTTAATTGCATTGTGATATTTTCAACACGGGTCATCAAACCCTTACGTAATATGCTCCATTTATTATACTAGGTTTCAATAAATCTTTCAGAGCTTTAGAAGGCTCATCATAGTATAAAAAAATTGCAAAAACGATAGCAGTGAAGACGAACCTTAAATGAATTATTCCTCGTTGCTATATTTGAACTGCTGTTAAACCACTTAGTGTCACATAGCTGATTGTTTTGAATCATAAGTGCTACGATACGTCAGCTTAAAAACTAGTAATTTACTGAAGTACTTCAATCAGTGATTTCTTTTTTTTGCAATATTTTTGTCTTTCGAAATTTTAGAATGGTCTGTGTGATAAATGCGTGAAATAAATCACCAAAGAAGGCAATAAAGCGTTAACACACATCATTGTTTTTGTTCAATTATAGCCAGCATAAGTTTTTAATAAATCTGCAAGAAAAATTTTAATATATTTTACGTACAACTGTTAATCATATTTTATGTTTAAAAGTATGCACTCATCATTAGTAGCAATACAGGATGATTCATAAGTAAGTATACAACTTCCAGATGCTGTGAAACAGGAACAGTTTAAGGCACGTTCCCCAAATGGAGAAAAATGACACTTTGAAATCTGAGTAAATCGATGTTTTCATTTTGTTATGAAACTTTTTGTTTCCAATATGACGACCCAATGCTTTCAATTCTGAAATACCGGAAATACTAAGAATATTGAAACATGGACACACTCAAAACTGAGCACATAAAGGTCAGTTCATACTCATTTTTGAAACATGGACATACTTAAATATGAGCTCATGATGTTTCATTCTTGAGTTTGTGCATGGTTTCAGAAATGAGTATATACATGTTTCAAATTTGAGCAATTTTGATTCGGAGCCATTTTGATTTTCAACATACTCAGATTTGAGTATTTTTTCTCAGTTTTGAAAATGTCATTTTTAGATAGAGCCGTAAGTTAGGTATACTCACAAAGTTTTTTTTCCCGTTGCTGTGCGAAGTGACGTAGGCGATAGCTAGTGTGTCACGCGAATATCAGCAGAAATGGCTGTGTCTGCATTGGAGAAGGCATTTTGTGTTCTTGACTTGATCAAAACGGAATCTGCTACCATTGTGCAACGGCATTTTCGAACACGATTTGGAAAAGAACGTCTAATCCGAAAATCCGTTTGTGATTGGTTTAAAAAATCTATGTGTGCATCCTTAGTCACATGACACACACAAAACCGGTAATCCATTTCAGTCCACTTTGCACAAACAGCCCGTAGTTAAAAAAAAATTAAACTAATCATAAATGGATTTTCTGGTTAGAGGTTCTTTTCCAAATCGTGTTCGAAAATGCCGTTGCAATTGCAACGTCAATATTGCAAAAAAAGTTGGCATTGCATTGGAAATCTTGGTATTTTATTCATAATCTTTCCCACTTAATCCACTTTTTCCACACATATTTTTATTTATGTAGAAGTATTCTCAGTGCAATGACAACACTTCATCAATATTTGATGAATATTCGTTGGAAATAAATTATGTATGTTTTAATTATATACCGATTCCAATATAGCAATATAGCAAAATACTGCTCAATATCGCTTTTCTACTAAGGTTATATAAAAATCCCTTTTTTTAACAACATATATATGAGGGGGTTAGAATGACAGTGGAGTAAGTCAATATTTAGTAATTTGAGAAATGAAGGGTTTTGTGAAACTTGTCGTATTGCCATTGCATTACGTGGTTCCCTTTAGCGATTCCTGAATAGTCACACTGAATAGAAATTAATATACTTCAGAGAAAATATGGTTATCTAGATTTTTTTCAATTTTTGACTTACTCCACTGTCATTATAACCCCCTCATATGATATAAGGCAGAATATTTATGTAAAAAGTTGTTAAATATCAAATATTGATATTTTCACAACAGGTATACCAATGTAGCGATAAAAGCCCATTCTTACAAATATCGAAAGAAACCTTGTGTCTAGTTCTTTTGTCAGTACTAATATTATAGCTTATTTTTTTCATATCAGAAGTAACTGATACAGTAATATAACATATTCTCACCATTAACACATATTACATTTGATGGCTTTTACTTTTTATTAAGTTATATAAATCCTCTAATGAAAATTGTGTAGCCGAGTGGATAAGACGTTTAATTAGAAGTATCTGTAGAATGACGAAAAATCCTACAATACATCAACTATGTACATAATTTTTCGCAAGATCTTAAATATAAAGTCAAAATGGATACACACTACAGTGCAAACAGCATTGTTGCAGCAGATCTCTTAAACATTTACTATTCAGCATTAAAAAAATTCCTCAGTGATCAGCCTAAGTTTTAAAACGAATATTATTTCGTAGTTACATAAGAAAATTGGACTACTTAGAGCTAAATTTGATTAGATTTGGTGTTATAGAACTTCAATAGTAGAAATTCTAGCAGTTGTGTCTCGATAAATAATATACTTAACCAGTGGACCCGTGCGAGGATTTCGCACTGTAGTTTAATGTTTTTTAGTAATATCTAATATTTTTAGATGCAGGTTTAATCTGCATATCTGCAAACAACATTAGTCAAGCCAGAATATTATCTCATTTATTCCTAACAGTAAAATCTCAATAGAAAAAGGTCACGCGCGCGAGAAAAAAAAATGTGTTTTAACTGCATTAGAGGATGACGTCATCATCTTCAGGAAAAACACGGGACAAAGAAAAATAAATTTAAATACACTTAAATTACAATTTAATCTATTATAACAAATCATACCTTTTTTGCTACACGTGAAACCACTGCTTCGATTGATCAATAATATATTTTTCTTCTAAACGTTCCAATTTCAATTTTAGCTTTTAATCATAAATATAAAATAAACCCGTGAGAAAACGTCACATTTTATTTCTTCTGTACTATTTATTATTTATTTATAATCATTATTATTGAGGATACTATACTGCGGTATTTCATTTTTGTGGCAACACTAATTTGAGGAAAATTTTCATTTCAATTATGAAAACAATGCTGATTTAATTTTTAATTTACAGCATTTTTTAATCGAAAAACATGTTTTAAAATATGTTAAGTGTACTATGTCAGAAGCATGTTCAAAATCCTTTCATATAGTATATCATTTGTCGTTCTGCGTTTCGGATTTTTTTAGAAAAGGGGATGTTGACAACAGAAATAATATATATATAATTATGATAATTTGATAAGTATAAAAGGTATTTCTATATATGTTTAATGTTTTTTTATCATTTTGATTTACAAGGTACTTTGACATAAACGATCTTTCATGAAAATACTTTTGCAACATATCCATCGAAATAGGCCCACTTCACACTAAGAATTTGTATTTTTCTATTGTAGAAATCAAAAAATAAATTTATAAATAACCTGAAAGTTTCATATGATCTTTTCCTGTCAGACGTTTACTCAATATTTATATTGATTTTTATTTATTAATTTTTATATAGTTAATTTTTATTGTTTTATATAATTAATTTTTATTGTTCTTCACTCCTTAGCTTTATAAATAGTCGAAATCTGTTATTACGAGGATAAAGAGATCAGTGCCTTTGCTCGTTATAATCAAGTTATCAGAACAGATGAATCCAAGAACTGTTAATTTATTCTTTATAGAATTAAGGTAATACATAAAAAACTATTAAATCAAAAAAAACATTGGAATTATCAAATTTGTAGAGGTAAATCTATGTTCTTTAATTAAAAGTATGAAATTATTAATTATAATCAAGTGTTTAATTTTAATATTCTACATGCTTAAGTAAATGAATAAGAAAAATAAAATGCAATGAAAGAAGGGAAGGAAAGAATTATTTTAATTTATTTATTATTGAAGGATTAAAAAAAGGGGTTATCTTATTCTAAACATTTTACAGTTTTTTAGAATTTTTTTCTTTAAATACAAGTATTTTTGTATAATTAATTGTAATTACACCGAAAATACTATTACATATCTTTTTCGCTTCTAAGAAGCTTGGAATTTCGTCCAGCAATAAAAAGTCAGAGGAGAAGAGGCTATTGTTTCACACTCATCTGTATCACGGTCATCCTCCTCATTTTCATTATTTGTAGTTGCACTATAAAGTGGCTTTATTATTATTATATTTTTGGAATAGAGATTTTTTTTTACGAGTCTGTTAATTTTTTGCTCGTTATAGCAAAGATTTACTCGCAATAAGCAAGTTTCTTTAAATGTATTTTTATATTGGACCAATCGTATGTTCACTAATATCTCGTTGCACTTGAGTTTGCTATAACCGATTTTGATTATGAAAATATTACTGGACTCTTTAGAGCTCCAGTAACGAATTAAGGTTGGTTTCTTCTAATGTTACACCATTCTCAAAAACATACACGCAAATTTTGCCCCTAGGAATAAAAATTCCAAAAAATAATAAGTCTGTTTATGTCCTAAGATTGCATTTACTTCTTTATTTGTTTATAAAAATATTTTAATGTGAGCAAAAACTGACCGATAGAAAATCATTGAAAAGTGAGACTTATCAAACAATACGAAATTATTTCTTATTATCTTTCCCAACACGTCACTGAAACATTCAAGAAAATTTATTATTGAAAATGTTAAAAGAACATATTTTGAAAATAATCTTTTATTCTGGTTGTGAATTCTTAAAGATAAAAATAAAACTTTTGAAGAAGAAATATTTTGGCTATAAAATGAACGTAGGAAATCGTGAGTACCATTATGTCTCGGAAGGATTGATAAATGGTAAATAAAACAGAAGATGTTTCTGATTTTAAAAGAGGGAGGAAAAATAAATATTGGTAAAGTTTTGTTTTTAAGTGAATCCCATATATCTTTGTAAATGTCTAACAAAACTCCTACAATAACTGCACTCCTAAACATTTTAAAGCGCTGTCGTTTTTTTCGATCACGCAATAGCTTTTAATATTAAAAATATATATAAATAAAATAAAAGAAGCACCTCTAAATGATCGAACTGGAAAAAAATCAATGATAAGGGCTTTTTATAAAATTTGATATTTCATAAAGGAGAAAAGGCCCGACTAAGCTTTAGGAAAAACAAGTGTTTTGGGGACACTGGATCTTGCACGTGACATAGCTATTTCGAATTTCTTTCCGAAAATACAGATTTTATTGCCATAACTCACGAAATGGGCAATAAGCGGGTATATATTTTTTTCTGATTCCTTTTTATAGTTACCTGATGACAGTTTGTGAACTCCGATAAAAGTGCTATTTTTTGCTCTCTTCTAACGATAATGTCCATTGCTTCACAAGATAAAGGCACTTATATGAGTTTTAGGGTCGTAAATTTTCTCATTTGTTAGTAGTAGTAAAGGTATTCTGCCAATTAAGGTATTTGTTATAAGAACACCGTAAAACGTAATTTGTTTTCCAGATTAGAATGCATTCCTCAATGCATGAAAATAAAAAGGAACGGTGATTCCTCAGTTATAGTTTTTAATTAAAAAAATAATTAATTATGTTTTGAAGATTTTGAAATTCAATCGCAAACTTTGTTAATCCATGCTTGATCGGGAATATCGGCCCTCTTTTGAAAATCTTTGTTACATTGTTTCCCTTGACATTTTTTTCAAGCTAATACATCAGTAAATATATTACAATGCACGGAATATATGTCATATTTCTTAGAGCGTAGAAAAGGGACAAACGCATAATGTAAATATATACTTTTTCTGATAAATATTTATCAACATTTTATGTAAAACAATTTACACTGGTGCAACTAAACATTCGGAACTCGCTGTTAATTAGGGATTATTTTTTTTTTTTACATAAACACGAATATACTCGTGACTGGTCAACAATGTCTTAAGATGGTTTCTTAAATGTCTTATCGCATCGATGTAAAAATCTTACATCGGGAATATTTTAATTTTAGTAGCACATGTAATCGCTAATTTATAAATACTACACACATTTTCAAAAACCTTACCAACAAGTACAATCGTAAAAATGAACTTTCTCGAAGTCACACACTCAGCAAATACGTATAACATCTACGATATATAGTCTTTGAAATATTTCAATTAAAATTTTTAAGCTATGATTAAACAAGCGTAAAATACAGGTATAATGCTAGATCTGAAGACTGATGAAGTAAGCCTATCAGAGGTATCTATATAGCCTACTGCACTTGAAAAAAGTATAAAATTCTTTATCAGCCTAATGGATTCCAATCCACGTGAATCATTTTAATTTTGTGATGATTATAGTAATTTAAGTGTCAATATCATGTAGCCCAAGTCTTATGTTTAGAACTCTGTCTCCGTCACAACCCAATGTGTTGGATTTAAATTGCATGAGAATGAGATCTTTGGGGAGGGGATGAAATCTAATTTTATCGTACATTTAGTAAAATATTTGTAATATTAATTTGATAAAATATTAACTTTCAACTAAGAAATAATATTTAGAATTTGGTTAAAATGAAAATGCACGTTTTCAAAGATATCATTTGTTAAAAGAATTTTTTCAAGTTTTGGCTTTTAATTTTGGAGCTGATGAAATGTAAGTGACGTCATTTTGACGAACTAAAACAAAATATTTCAGTTTTATGAATTAAAATAAGTGCTTAAAAAATGTTCAAGAAAATTTTGAAAGTTAATATGACATTCTGGAACCCTTACGAATATTTCGTGTCCGTTTCCATCCGTAAATCATTCTATTCTCGGAAAAGTAGATGTCAAATTCAAATACACAGTCATATTTTGATATAATATATGCTATGACTGCAGAAATATTTAGCATTCTGTTTCGTGATTTCTTTTATCTTTTCCATTTATTAAAGAAAACGAAAAAAAAAATCTCAGTATTTTCTTTTCAACAGTCTGAAGTTTTGGGATATCAATTTTTACAACTGTATGCTAGATACAACAATTTACATGCTGCCAAGAATCCGTTTTCTTTAACGACATTGGCTGCGCACAATGTAATGAATTTTCTCGTAATAGAGTTATCTTAATTAATTTTCTGATTCTTTTAATTTGAAGGAAGAGACCGGTGTACTTCATATAATCTTCAAAGCTACAATTTCTTTCTTTAAGATCCTTTATTGAAGTAAAGAAATATATTCAGTAAAATTCATTGCTTATTTTCTTTTGATAAGGTTAGAATTTTGTAAATAACAGAACATTAAGACATCAGTTTCTTTTTTAGTGGTTGTTAAACAACAACAAAATAATGTTAGATGGGATGGCTTTCGCTTCAGAATCTTTTACAGATAACAATTCAGTTTACGTAAACTAATTTATCAGTATAAGGTAACAATTATACTGAATGTGTTGCTTTTGGAACGATAAACAAGATTTTGGAATTGATTATGCATTTGTTTATTTATGTAATATTTTATAAAGATATAGATAAGCTAATTTTGGGTTAATATTCTCAAACTCATTTTATAAAGAGTATGAAACGTGCAAATAATCTTTTGTTTTAAGCCATTTATTCCGAGAATTATTTCTTTAGATTAGTTGAATTTTAAACATACTGTTATTTTCTTTGTCGTACATTACACATGCCTGATTAGACAATTGGCATTTCTTGTAGATTTATTGGATGTTTTTTGCCACAGGCAGGCAAACAGATCAGTGGGAAAGAGCACAGTAATAAGGAGGGAAAGTCTATGGGAAAACACTAAATCTTGTATATGCAGAAAACAACTGTGAAAGTGGTTAGTTACAAATACGTGGCAGAATCAATTACTGTTACTTTTACATCCTATGTATCTGACATAAGTGAAAAAAACAGGGTTTTTCGATTCTAACTTTGGAGTATCCCTAAATAGTAAACTTCGCCTTGCTGAATCGTAATTTTCGGCCATTATTATTAAAACTACTATTAAAATCATTACTATTAAAAAATAGTGGTGCTAGCCATAAGTTGATGGGAAATTTTACCACGCGGATTAAATGGATTACGCTTATATCTGGTTTTTGTTTAACGCTTATATCTGGGATAAATATGAGCTTAACTTTTTTTTTTTTTTTTTTTTTTTTTTTTTTTTTGTAAATTCGAACTAATTTTACTATTTCTGACTTAAAAAAATTCCAAGAATTCTATTACTTATTTTAATAGAAATATTAAACAGAATGTTGAAATACTTTCCAGTGGAATCAGACATGTTTAATACATCGGGCAACCGTGGCGGCTTCAAGCTTACCCATTGCTCTTATACTATATTGTTATATGCTATATAATTTCCATTTAGAAATATACAGTAGTCTTCCATAAAATTTATCCAAACTTCGCATAAAAGCGTTTTTGTGAAAATCATTACGTGCTAGTTAAAGAATTAGCGATTAATAGACAGACAGTCAAATCAAAGTCAAACCCTTTAAATATGTTAGAAATTGTTAAAATATTGCATAGATGTTCACATCTCAGCTTCATTTTCTACACAGAAAAATCAAAATTTATGAATTCAAAACATTTAAAATTCATCTATTCAGCTTACCTCATTTATTTTTTGGCAGCTCATTTTGTAAATAAAAATAACTTAAACAAATAAAAATATAATGAAAATACTATGGTTTAATAATATATATATATATATATATGAAATTGTAAAGTAAATAGAATATAATACCATCAATGATATGTCTCTGGCTCTAGAAAGTATTCTAAAAACTGCGCAATAAGAGTCATAAACCTTTTATATATATTGGAAAGTATTAAATTATTAATTTAGATAAGATGGCTTTTACTCCTGTTTTTCTCAAAAATAACAATTTTGAAAATTTGTGAATTGGGTTATTAATTTTCTCTCGTATATTTGTTGGTGAGTTATTTTGGTAAATAAATATAACTGAAACTTGAAAACAAATACCTGTGTAATAACGATCGGTCATTGATGTATCTCAGATCCACCAAAGTATCCTATAAATTAATCAAATTTTGGGATTATTAAATTCTTCTCTCGAAATGATTATTCAATATATAATTAGAAACTCTCGAATCTTTCTATAAAGCGACTTTTTGACCTTTTAATACATGCATACTATGATTCTGAATAAAACTTTAAAAGGGGCTCACAGTACCTCTTCTTTTGACAAAAAATGACAAAAAAATCAAATTTCAGATTTTCATTCTAAAATAAACCTTAGTATCTCTAGAAAACATTGCTCAAATTTCTTGACGATCTGTTAAATAGTAAATGAGATATGGTTAATTTTACTTTAATATCTTCTTTTTTTTTTTGGAAATAAAATGTTTAAACTCATTTTTCTCATTTCGTATTTTTTTTCATATTCTCTATATAATCAAAAGACTAAGACTTCCTCAATATTGAGCGATTTCTCTGAAAAAGTATTGATTTTTTTATATCTTTGAAATTTTTGTTTTTTTAAAATCTGTACTTAAATATATGTGTTTTAATAGGTTTATTCCATATACATCCAATTATTATATTTTTCAGATCTAATCTTTGTAGAAAAATACGATACTTAGGTTTGTAGAACAAAATACCCCGAATATAAGATTAAAAAAAAGTCTAGATTGAAATACCAAAATTGGAAAAAGAAGAAGGAATTTTAAAACTGTCATATTAAAAAAAATCAATTTTTTAAATATATTAATTTATTAACAATTTAAGGCCTTTTATTATCTCTAATGATTTTGCTTGAAACATGATCCAAATACTTTAATATAGGTGTCTTTTACGGAATAATTTTTTGCTACCGAGTACCCTTAAACTTCCTGAAATATATGCAGTATGCCCAGTAAAGTCCATTGCCACCCTCTTAACTTCGGAACTGCTGCTGCTATATTCATAAAAGTGGTGTCTAGGTATAATAAAGAAGCCATGCGCTATTGAATGTAACCGCCTACCTGGTGGAGAACTGCGGAGTAAGCATTCCTATCTCGAAAACGGAAAGAGATAAGGAAAACAAGTGATATAAAAAATTGTAGAGCATCATCGATTTAGTACAAAAAATACCTCGGTTAAAACGCGCATTTGTTTTTTTCGTGATTTCCTGCACTGTGACGTGACAAAACGATCTTAGAAAGAAAGAAACAACCAGTTATGAAACAGAAGGTGTATGCGAGCCCTCCAAAAACATTGCAGGACCTTAAACGACGCATTACGGAAGCTTGTGCCAACGTGTCACCATTTATGCTCCAACGTGTGCAACGTGAAATTCAAACAAAGATCCAAATATGCATTGCAGCTGACGGTGAGAAGTTTGAACATCTGAAATAAAGGTATATTATTATGACTAATTGTTTTTGTCTTTCTAAGATCGTTTTGTCACGTCACAGTGTAGGAAATCACGAAAAAACAAATGCGCGTTTTAAGCTTTCTATTCTTCGTATTAATGTCCACAAGGTATCTTTTCGTACTAAATCGATGATGCTCTACAACTTTGTAAATCGGTGTTTTTCTCTATCTCTTTCCGTTTTCGAGATAGGAATGCTGACTCCGCAGCATCCTACCAGGTGGTGCCGTACACTGTTTAAAAAAAAAAAAAAAAAAAAAAAAAAAACTTAAATGTTTCATCTTCATTGCAGAAAGGTTTCCGAAAATTTAGTGTAATCCATGGGTTTTTCACGGTTTAAATTTAATTTGGAAAAGTAACACGTATTTTCGGAAAAATATTCGAAGCGGTGAATACTCTGAAGAAGTCAGAAACGTTACATTCCATAGCGGAAAAGTTTCCTAATAGGTAGTGTAAAATGTTGGTTATTGAAAAATGTGGAAATGTTACACTTATTCCGTGTAAAGTTTAAAAACGGTGAATGGAATTCGAAATGAAGTAATATTTGCGCATGCTCATCTACTCCGACCTACTGCACATGTCATTATCACGGGATATGTATTGTTCTTGAGAGGAAAGACATAGCTTATAACAAACACGGATACAACGTAATTGCATGACCACTAAGTATTCTGTTTTATAATTTCTTTTATTTTAGAGAACGATATGCTTTTTCAAAAGAATTAATATTATCCGATTCAATTTTATTGCATATTAATTGTAGTTAATCTTTTGTTGCACATAAAAAGTTAAATAACTCGTACGATAGTTTCTTTATGCTCTTGTTCCATGAATCTATAATAAATATTAGATATTTGATTGATGAATAATAATGTAGTACTAGTATTAATAAAGTACAGATAGCACCGTTTATACGTCTTTAACATCTTTTCGTTTTGAGATTGGTTCCGATTCATAACTTTTCTAATCATGAAATGTATCGTTAATATGACAGAACAAATTCCTAATTTCACTTATACTATACGTTTTTCCTTCATTTTTTATGAATCAGATATTTATCAATAAATATCATTGGAAATTTGATTTATAAATCTATAAATAATTATCTTTTTAAAATCCGGTCTCGTGATTTCCATTCTGTAAATAGATACATATACATTATGGAAATGCTTTATTTCCCAAAATAGATGTATTATTTTTAATACCTTTAAATAAATATATTTTTTAATCTTGTAAGTAGAGATATTATGTCGAAAGGTTTCGTATCTATAAATAATTATTTTATCTCATGAACTGTATACTTATAAAAAGATATATATTTTCTCAGGGTATCTCAGCACTTCTCAAGTTATACGAATAAAATAATACTTTTAAATGAATATATTTAGAAGCATGATAATTGTAAAACACTATATTAAAAATATTTACTAATAGACAAAACATTTTTAACAATATATCTATTTATAAGTATGCAATTCGTGAAAATAAAATAATTACCACAGATATAAAATATTTGTATAAAATATATAGTATATCTATTTACAAGATAAAAAAAATGTTAAAAGATATTACTAAAATCTATCTACTTATAAGTATAGGGAAGGTAAACATTTTCATAATGTATCTATTTAGAGGATGGAACTCATGACACTGCATTAAAAAAAAAGAATTATTTATAGATCTATAAATCAAATTTTCAACGTTATTTATTTAAAAATATCTGATACATAAAAAATGCGTGAAAAACGTATAGTATAAGTTAAATTAGGTATTTGTTCTATCATATAAACGATGCATCTGATCATTAGAAAAGTTATGAATCGGAACCAATCTTAAAACGAAAAGATGATACAGACGTATAAACGGTGCTATCTGTACTTCATTAATACTAGTACTATAATATTATTCATCAATCAAATATCTAATATTTATTATAGATTCATGAACAAGAGTATAAAGAAACTATCGAACGAGTTATTTAACTTTGTATGTACAACAAAAGATTAACTGCAAGTTTAATATTAATATGCAATAAAATTGAATCGAATAATATTAACTTTTTTAAAAAAAGTGTATCTTTCTCCTAAATAAAAGAAATTATGATACAGAAATACACAGAAACATTTCCGAAATACACAGAAACACAACCGATATATACACAAGCATTTCTGAAATATGCAGAAACATTTCCGAAATATACGGAATTGTTACTAACAAGGGGACCGCCAAACATGATGCGCACAGATTTTAATGATTTTAAAATATGTTGTAGGGATCATACCCCTAACTATTCAGGTCAAAGGTTTCTTTCAAATGGGCTTTAGTTTTCGAGAAATTTCGGGTTAAAGTTCAGGATGCATTTCAAATACTCATTAGTTCGCGATCTTGAGCAAGGGCTCCGTGGTGCAGAGGTAGCGTTCGCGATTTGAGAGCCGGAGATGAATGTTCTGTTCTCTCGTGTGACTTTTACCTTTTTTAACAAGAATTATGAATTCTACATCTTTGAACTTTTTGATATTTTCCTAATAAATTCCATTTACATTTTCAAATATTTCGTGAAAATTTACCCCCCCCCTTTTTTTTTTCCCTTGTGCAGTTTTGAAATTAATATTTCTATTGACGAAATTCCAAACTAATTAATTCCAAAAACATATCTTGAAAGGAGTAATAAAATATTAAAGCAATAACGATTATATCCAAGTTTTAGCCAGTTATATATATATATATTATGTTATTTAAATACATTTAACTGTAAAGTTCAAACTCACCGTCATTTTTGATTTGCACAAATAAAAAATAATATATTGCAATTATTTTTTTTTTCAGTCTAACAAGTCGATGCCATACAGAAAAATTCAACTAGAAATGAAAAATCGTTTGTAAATTACAATACATAAAAAAATCGTCTGCAACGACTTTTATGGTAATATCAGAATAAATAAAATTTTCTTTTTATCAATTTCGTTTAACTTCCTTCGCAGACAAATACCACGTTTGAAATAATTTCTTTTTCAAATGTAATGCATTTTTAAATATATTTATCGCAATTTAAGTATTTAAAGAATATATAATATGCTAATTTATATATTCTTCCAATATTGTTAAAACAATTATTTAAAGGCGATTTTTAATGCGGAATTTGTTTAGAATATTTTTGCGATAGGTATAACACAATTAGTTCCATATTTAATAAACTAAAAATGTCGATGTCGGTGATGATAAATATTTTAGTATTTCAGCAATTAACATAATTCAATATATTTAGAACAAATCTAATATTAAACGGATATATTATTTTGTTAATTTTTTCTTAATCATTTAAATTTTTTTAAATAGAAACTGCAAATAAAAAAAAAATGCATTATTTCATAAATACGATAAATAAATAAGTAAATATACATAAATGTAAACAATAATCATTTTAAAAAGACGAGATATCAAGACATAAATTAGTTTGGATTTTCGTCAACAGAAATATTCGAATAAAAATTGCGCAAAAACTATAAATTTTTACGCAATATTCGAAAATGTAAATGGAATTTATTAGGAAAATATCAAAAAGTTCATAGATGCAAAATTCATAATTCTGCATACAACTTATAACGCGACAAATATATAAAATTTGTAAAAAAGGGAAAAGCCACAGGAGAGGACAGAACACTCATCTCCGGCTCTCAAATCGCGAACGCTACCCCGGCACCACGGAGACTTTGTCCAGGATCGCGAAGTAATGGCATTTGAAATGCATGCTGAACTTTAACCCGAAATTTCTCGAAAACTAAAGCCCATTTGAAGGAAATATTTGACCTGAATAGTTAGGGGTATGATTCCTACAACATACTTTAAAATCATCAAAATCTGTGCGCATCATGTTTGGCGGTCCCCTTGTAAGTGCTTTTACGAAATATACAGAAACGTAACTAAATACTTTTCCGAAATATACAGAAACGTTACTAAATATTTTTCCGAAATATGCGGAAACATAACAGAAGCGTTGGACCACATTGCTGCCCCACCAGATAGAGTAACATTTCCCAGTTTCTTTTACAATGTAGGCGGTTTCATTGAGTAGCACATGGCTACTTTACCTACTTTTATGAATATAGCAGCAGCCGTTCCGAAGTTAGGAGGGTGGCAAGGGACTTTAGTGGGCATACTGTATATGAGGGTTGTGATTGAGATAAACATGAGTTTAATGTTCTAGACTAAATGTTCAATATAATACAATATTATTTACAGACTAAATTAGGGAAAGGGGAGGATTTACAGTTATCTAACTGCGGAAATTCGGTAACATTTGGCCAGTTTAGGCCCGATTTGATCATATTTGCTCTCTCGTCTCGAGAGCGCTTCAGGACTTACATCTGATCCTTTACACGTCCAGTTTAAATCTGAACTTTTCTGTTCCCAGGCTGGCGAGGCCAAAAATGTATCTCCGCATTCTCGTGGCCTGCGGTCTGTCGACGTCACAGCTTGCTTGTGAGAATTGCTTGTTGCCATGTGAATTTGGGGGAGCACTTAACCGCATTCACATATATACATATATATATATATATATAATAAATAAAGTTGATATATATATATATAAATGTATATAAGTATATATATATATATGTAGAAAGTATATATATATATATATGTGTGTGTGTGTGCGTGCATGTAGTAAATAAAGTTGAATTCGTCGAATAAGCGTATGTATAATAGCAAAATTTTTGTTCTGTTATCAATGCAAGGGTTTCGGAGATCTATTATAGAAAATGTATTAATTTTCTAATGCTTGTATTGTAAGTAATAAAAGTTAAAAAGATATTAAAACTGTCATTAATAATCAAAATTCTTCCTAACAACTATTTTAAAAATCTTTCTACATATTAAAAGGCTGGTTTCTAATCTAGTGGATGTTACGATCAAACTGCCATGCTCTGAAATAATTTAGTACGTTCGTAGTAACATTACCATTTATAAAATTGTACATTTGCGTTTCTCAAATTCCTTGCTACACAACGCGAAGCTTACATACGGAGTTATAAGCGATTCTTGTTACATGACGACAGATTTTACTTTTATCCCACGCTGTTGCGTTTGGACATTCAATTCAAAACGTCCACTTTGTCAGTATTTTTTGAAAGATCTTCTGCCTTTACCAAAAAAATGAACACACCATACGATTATATAATTTCTGAATAAAAAAATTTGTTCATTTCATACGTTTCCGAAAAAAAAAATGAATTCCGAAATGTGTCAGAAAGTCTTGGGATTTAAGAAGATCCTTAACTGAGTGAATATGGTCCTTTTTTAAGACGCACCTCTCAACGGAAGTTTAGACTGAGGCGCCTGATTAACATCCCCATGATATATGCCCCCATACGTCATTTTTACGTCACGAGAAAAGGGGATATAAATCCAGTACTTGAGCATTTCACTTTTCACAAAATCCTGATTAATGTCCCCATGATATATATCCCCATATCAGAAGGGGGCACATATCCAGTGATAGAGAATTTTCCTTTCATTGAGAGCCTGATTAATGTCCCCCTGATTTAAGCCCCCGTACGTCATTTTGACGTCACAAAAAATGGGGGCACAAATCCAGTGCTGGAGCATTTTACTTTGGACGAAATCCTGATTAACACCCCCATGATATGCATCCCCATACGTCATTTTGATGACGTCACAGAAGATATCACGTCACAGAAGACGGGGACTTAAATCAGGGGGCACAAATCCAGTACTAGAACATTTTATTTCGTCGAGAATTCCTGATTTACGACCCCATGATATAAGCCCCCATACGTCCTTTTTATGTCGCAACAAAGGGGATTCAGATTTCATGTAGGGGCCACTAGAGTTTTGCACAGGAATTTCCAGTCCGATCCGGGAGCAGTGTAAAATTAAAAGTTCGACTCGGACCCGGCGCGGCCCGTGACAAAATTAATTAAATCAAGTCCGATCCGGCCTACTGAGTTTCTACAGAAAATCTAATTTTGCCAAACACACAATTAACGATTCTTTTAAAAAATACTGGATATATATTTTTGGGGAAATTTTGCAATACTAAGGGGCTAATCTACCTGTGAGCTATGCTCGTCAACCCCCGTTCACACTTCGCGGCTTTTAAAAACATGGTAATGTGCCCTGGTTTACAAATATTAGCAAGTTACGGAAAATTGAATGATATTATTACGAATGGCGATTATTTTTTGCAATCGTGTTGCCATACTTTTCTGTTTTAATTGTGTAATTTTCTTTTACCATGGCCTCATCCATCGCTATCGCGACAGTTGACGGCTATTTTTGGGATTGATAATTAATATCAATTACACATTTTAAAATCAGCTTGCACAAAAGGGCAAGGTTGAAATTGCTACTGCCTCTCGCACTTTTATATCGATGCTATAGAGCAGGACTGTGAACCTGGCTCCCGCGGGCGCCATGACGCCCTTTGAAGATTTTTTTGGCGCCCCTTCAAATGTTTAATTTTTCTGGATTTCTTTAAACAAAATTCCATCTCCAAAGTTAATTTGCTTTAAAATAATTAATATTTGCTTACTTTTTATTTTATTACAGGTGTTATTAAGGTTTTTGCCTCCTTTACATGTAAAAGTCTTTAAAATTCCTCCCCCCCCCTCTTTTTCATCCCCAAACCTCAGAAAAATGTAACGTTAAATTTACTATGATATGTTTTTTGTTCAATTTTTTAGATGAGCCACCTCCAACTTAGGACGCCAATGATTAACCACTATACATACCATTTTAATAACGCATACCACTTTGTCTGTGTATCCTGTAGACATGTGGGTATCGCTATCACTGCTAAAGGGAAGTAATATTCTTGCATTTTTCTAAACATATGAATAATGGCGCCCTTGATTGTGTGCCACAAGCTAAGGTGCGCCCTGGCTTACTGAAAGGTTGGACAGGCCTGGTATAGAGTATAGACAATATTCATCTTTTGTGTCCGGGGTTAAAAAACTCCGACTGCTTAGGAATAACATTCAGAACTACGGTATTGAAAACATAGTGTTTTAAAATTTTACACTTATATTTTATCTTTTGATCGAGTTTCAGATATTTTCAGGAAAAGGTATAGCTCATGCATAAAATCTTTTTTATATTTTATTGAACCATCATACATATTTTCATGTTATTTTTTTTATTTAAATTATTTATTTGGTAACTTTTTCAGTATAGGGTCCTTGGCAAGAGAAGAAAATTTGGCAGCATATTTTTCTGGCAACTTATTTACTCTTTCACAAGCAACTTTTTTTATATAAAAATCAATAATATATCTATATAAATAAAATATTTATACAGGGTGATCTCGAATTCATGGTATAAACTTTAAGGGTTGGTACAGGAAACGGTAACAATCATTTATTGTATAGGAATGTATGGGCGCAAGTGACGCGTTGAGGCGGAAACACCAGTTTTGCCAGTTCAGCGCTTTTTTTTATTTAAAAATTTCGCATTCCTACCAGAAAATATCTGTAATACTATTTTGTTTATTTAAGATAGACATTTCGTGAATTTATAAAACAGAAATTCTTCTTTGAAAATTTCCAGTATCAATTAGAAATTTTTACATTCGAAAAAGGTCAAACTGGCAACTCTGGCAAACATTTCCTGTATTTGTCAAAGTTACCAGTTTGGCCTTTTTTTAAATACGAAAATTTCGAACTCGCACACTCGAACTCACAAGGAAATTTTCAAAGAAGAAGAATTTTTACTTTATATAATCGCGAAATTTGAGTCTTAAATAATCTTAGAAATTTTCTGGTATGCATGCGAAATTTTGAAATTAAAAAAAAGGGCCAAACTAGCCACCCTGGTGTTTCCGCCTCAACGCGTCACTTGCGCCCATATATTCCTATACAATAAATGATTGTTACAGTGTCCTATACCAACCTTTAAAGTTTGCACAATGAATTTGGTATCACTCTATATATATAAACTAGCTAGTCTTCGCCCGTCCGTCTGTCTGTCTGTCTGTTCGTCTGTCTGTCCGCCCGTCTGTCTGTCTGTCCGTCCGTCTGTCTGTCTGTCCGCATATAACAACGCAAAAACTACCCAACCGAATGGTTTGCAATTTAAAATATTATCTTTGCAGAATTTTGTCGAGACGTTTCAAATTTTATTAAAATCGAATCAAAACTTTAGGAGATATTAATAAAAATATTTATTAAGAAATTTGAATTTTTTTTTTAAATCGGTGCTTTTTTGTTATAGGAGCTTCCGAAGTTTAATCGTCAAGCGACAGAGATACTTATTTTATTACAGAAATTAATCTGCAGACGATATAACTCATTTCACAGAATTTAAAATCAGAAAAGATCTGAATATTTATGTAACTAGCTATTGTACGAACGCACCTCATTTGTCACGTTTGACGTACAATTTCCAACTTGTTTGGTTTAGAAATGGCAAAATGACGAGGAAAAATAATTTGTGGGAAGGGGGGGGGGGGTAAGAGCAGGGGCGGTTTTACTAGCCATTTCACCCTGAGTGAGATATTTCTACACCTCAGCAATTGATATGTTCTTAAAAAAAAAAAAAAAAATATATATATATATATATATATATATATATATATATATATATATATATATATATATATATATATATATATATATATATATATATCAAGTTATCATTAAGTATTTTATTTTGTGTATTTTCCACCCGCTTTGTTTTTCTTGTCTCAGGCAGTCACCTAGCAGAAAGTTGCTTCTTTGGACTTGAAAACAGCAGTAAATATTCTTTTACTATACAATAAATAAAAAACCCCTAAGTTTTGTTTGATTAATTATTTTACAAAATGCTACAAAATTCACAGTTTTTTTTTATTTTTTTTTTAAAGAATTGTAATATATATAATCATTTGATTATTGTCCCACCCAATATATGAAATTACATACTTAATTTATTTAGTGTGTTAGTGTGAAGGAAAATAATAATAATGCTACATTTAACATTTTAATGACAAAAACATAATCAAAATTCAAAATTTGCTAATTTTGAATATGGAACTATTAAAACAATTTACGGAAAAAAATCTATTCACAATCATGCCTCACAAACAATATCTAATTCTATATCTATACTCTAATTTGTAGCACGTGGGATAGAAACAGCTTTATGTCGTCTGCGTAAACAATGTTTACTTTCTTTATTGCAAAACATTTCCCCGATTTTCCCTAGAATAATTGATATATCATATGAGATTTAATTTTTCTAAATGGGCGAAAAATGTCCAGGCCAAGATTCGAACCAGGAATATCCTGGCTGAAGCCGCCAGTGCTCTACCAACTGAGCCATCCTGAATGAAGCTGGAAGAACTAATTCACTCAGTTAACTTTCTTGATTATAAATCTGGTTTGATATTTATGAATTAGCTCAAAAGAATAAAATCGCAGGTAATGGAAGCGTCAGAAAACGCTGGACACGTAATTATACAAGAATCTTTTTTTTTTTAATACAATTATTAGAATAGGTAAATAAATCATATGAGATTTAATTTTTCGAACTGGGCGAAAAATGTCCAGGCTAGGATTCGAATCAAGGATATCCTGGCTGAAGCCGCCAATGATCTTGCAATTATGCCATCCTGGAGAAGCTGGAAGGACTAATTCACCCAGTTAACCTTACTAATTATAATTCTGGTCTGATAATTATGATCAGCTTAACAAAATAAAATCGCAGGTAATGGAAACGCCAGAAAACGTTGAACACGTGATTACGCAAGATTATTTCTTTTTAACACAAAAATTTTTGGGGTCGAACATTAAATTTTTGCACCGGGATCGGATTGGAAATTCCTGCCCGTGCAAAACTCTAGTTGCCTATCCTACATGAAATCTGAATCCCCTTTGTTGCGACATAAAAAGGACGTATGGGGGCTTATATCATGGGGTCGTAAATCAGGAATTCTCGACGAAATAAAATGTTCTAGTACTGGATTTGTGCCCCCTGATTTAAGTCCCCGTCTTCTGTGACGTGATATCTTCTGTGACGTCATCAAAATGACGTATGGGGATGCATATCATGGGGGTGTTAATCAGGATTTCCTCCAAAGTAAAATGCTCCAGCACTGGATTTGTGCCCCCATTTTTTGTGACGTCAAAATGACGTACGGGGGCTTAAGTCAGGGGGACATTAATCAGGCTCTCAATGAAAGGAAAATTCTCTATCACTGGATATGTGCCCCCTTCTGATATGGGGATATATATCATGGGGACATTAATCAGGATTTCTTGAAAAGTGAAATGATCGAACACCGGATTTGCACCCCCATTTTTTGGGACGCCAAAATGACGTATGGGGGCATAAATCCTGGGGACATTAATCAGGCTCTCAACGAAACGAAATTTCTCTAGCTTTACATTTGTGTTCCTTTCAGATATGGGGGCATATATCAGGGGGACATTAATCAGGATTTTGTGAAAAGTGAAATGCTCAAGCACTGGATTTATATTCCCTTTTCTCGTGACGTAAAAATGACGTATGGGGGCATATATCATGGGGATGTTAATCAGCGTCCCCGTTTAGACTAGTTTTGTGAGTTATAAACTTTCCCCTCGACAAACATAGCAATGATGGAACATTAAAAAGAATGGCGAACAATTTTCTGAATCTTTTAAAAAAATAATAAATGCTTAAAGGACAATCAAAACTGATAAAAAACTTTAGAACATTTTATAATGGTCATTTAACTATCTTCAGTAATTTTTTCGCTCATTTGTTTTATCGATTTTCCGCTGTCACAAATAAAAAATATGTTCTTTATTTTATTTTCTGTTTTTTTGTGTGTGCTCTTAATGTAAAATATATGTATTTTTAGCATCCTAATAGATATTTCATTAAGTATTCGAGTTCTGAACTCATTACTTTATTAAGAAATGAATCAAAGTTACTATTTTTTTCACATATATATTACATTACGAAAAAGAACGAAATTTCTGATAAATCTCAAATTCCGAGAGTTTACATTAAGTAGTGTTTTAACTAGAATGCAAATGAATCTTTGCACATGATGCTACAGGTAAATATCTTTATCATCAGTTTTTCGAAACACAAACAAAACTAAGCTTTACTAGTACATTTTGCTTTTGATATATAATTTATCTAATAAGAATGAGAGAAAGTTTCTACTAAATTTAAAATTGATTGTATCATCAATTACTATTAAGAAAGATTTTAAGGGTAAAAATGAGAAATCAATAGATTATATCTTTCTAACTTGTGACGTTAGTTTGTGAACATGCTAATATTTTATAGTTCACGTTTGTATTACTTTATCTAACTTCAACCCCTTCGCTTCCAGTGTATCCACTAATGAGTACATGACACATGAAATTATTCCATCTTTGGACGAATGGGTTAATACGCCTTTTTGCTTTACGATTTTATTTTAACTTAACTTTTCTAGTGTTTGTAAAGATGGAATTTTGTAATCGATTTTTCACTTGTTATCTGATTTGCTAGCGTTCTAAAATTTTGCACAGTTGCGCTTTCCTATCGAAAATATAAAATTAAAATATTTTTAGAATTTAATTATCGATTGATATATTAAATTTAATTAAATGTTGGTTATATATTGAAAAAACAACTTTTTGAAAGACTTTAAGGTGATAGGTGTTAATAAAATAAAACTGTACTAATAAGCTTCACTTTATGTTGTGTTATAGGTAAGCAAATACAAAGCACTGTACCTATCTATGAAAAAAAAGCACGCGCTACTTTGTTGACAAGGTAAAGTGAATGAGTCTATTTATCGGGCAAATCTAATAAGATGGCCTGAAAAGCTCATGCCTTGGGATAACCTAGCAATATGCTATTCTTTTGTATCATTTTCTTGCTGTCGTGTTGTATGAAAGTCATCAACTTTCATATGTTATAAATCGACGCATTCATCCGGAACATTGCACTACTATCCACATAATGATAAGTCAAACTATTCTCACATATCATGCGATTGCTGTTGTTCAGACTAAGATTAAACGAAGTTTCGCGCTAAATGAATAGCCATTGTTTCTATTATCACTCCAGAAAAAGATTTATAAGATGTTAAAATCCGACACAAGCCATTTATTATGTTATTAGAAAGTACCTTATAATAAAAGAACTTTGGATTATGAATACATTAAAATTGTTTCAATTTCTTTGTTAACACAAAGCAACTGTTATTCACAGTATAACGACATATTTTACATAAGATGTGAAATATAGACCATGTAGAAGAATAAATAATTAATCATCAATTACTATTAAGAAAGATTTTAAAGGTAAAAATGAGAAATCCATAGATTATATTTTTCTAACTTGTGACGTTAGTTTGTGAACATGCTTATATTTTATAGTTGACAATTATATTACTTTATCTAACTTTAACCCCTTCGCTCCCAGTATATCGACTAATGAGTACATGACACATATTTTTTTTTTTTTTCAATTATTTACGGAATTCGGCGAACTAGTTCCAAAAAAAGTATTCATTCTTTTTTTGTCAAAGATTAGTAAAAATGAAAATAATCATAATCCAGCATGTTTTTTATATTAATGTGGGTATACGAAACAACAAATTCTGAACAAATTATATTTTTAATAATTATTTTAAAAAATCAAACTTATTTCTTTAAGGTTCAAAATTAATTAAGTTTAAATAAGAGCAAATCTCCATAACTATAATCATAACTATAATAGTATAGTTAAATGATAAGTATTAAGCAATGTAAGTGGATATTTTATTACATACTTTGTTCCCAGAAAGACAAAATTGCACAGTATTGCAAAATTGCACAGAAAGACAAAATTGCACAGTATTTTTTAAATTGTAAAAAAATTCACAAGTTAACACATTTCGTACTGCAATAATAAAATAGCAGTGTTGGCTATTCTAATTAGGCATTATTAAATAATTTTGAAATAGCTGTCAGTTTACATTCTGGTAAAATCTTTTTAAACCAAAATATGGCTTAAAATTTTCAATTAAACTTTGTTATTTAAAATAGTGATTAATTTTAATTTAATATGAAAAAGTGGTATAAATTCAAGGCGCCGCTGGTTTTGTAAAATTTATCTGAAAGAATGCAAAGTACTTGAAAGGAAATGTCAAAATGTTTAAGTGTAAATAATTATGATCATTTATTCAAAGATTTATTAATTAGGTACAGAGTGTCCAGAATTAAAACCTGGACCTACTCCGATCTCTCTGTTTATTGAACTACACAGTGTATAAGTTTAAAATTTTGAACACATACTAGTCAAGATATGGGTAAACTGATTATGCGAAAAAAAAAGTCTAAAAATTCCCGATAGATGGCGCTGTACAACAGGGCATATTTAGAAAAGACACAAAAACACATTCTATGTGAACTTACCAAAAATTCATGTGACAAGGACCTTATCTACTTAAGGAAATGCTGCTTAATATGGTTCCCTTCTTGAAGATTTAAAATCTGCAGTTTGTGGTCAGATTGTTAAAGTTCGGATCCTAACTGATAGACTGAGATTCTTCTCACATGCAGAGTGATACCTCCTTTCAAATCTGCGAAGGTTACCTGACACCCTCGATAAACAGGATTTTTTAAGCGCCCCCACAGCCAAAAATTACCCCGATTAAGATCCGGAGAACGAGATGGCCAGGTTGTCAGAAACGCACTACTGATTACTCTGCCCTTAGTAAAACGTTGCCGAAGAAATTGCTGTACACAGAGTTCAATGTGTGGAGGCACTTCATTTCGCATAAAGGTAATTGAGTCAACACGTTGCCGCTCTTGCAAATGGGGAACAATAAAAGTTTCGAACATCATTTTGAACCTGTTGACCGTCACAATGAATGTCACAGGGCCAATGCGAATAGCCTGTTCCGAAAAGAAAGATCGAAGAAGGAATGTGGCTGTGAATCCACACCCGACAATAACTTTCGGTGAGTGGAGTGTAATCTCTTGGAAGGTACCGGGGTTTTCAGTTTCCAAAAATGCTACAATTATGGGTGCTCACTGTTCTGTTGAGGTGGAAATGAGCCTCATCACTCCACAGAATCTGCCATGGCCATGATACATCCACTTTAACTCCTCAACTTATCTTTTTTTCATATTTTCGTTGTACAGCGCCATCTATCGGTATTTCTGTAACTATTTTTTTCACCTAATCCGTTTTATCATGTCTTGAATAGTATGTTCAGAAAATTTGAAGCCTTTATACAGAGCAGTTCGGTATATAGGGTGGTCAGAGTAGGGATGTTTTAATTCTGGCCACCCGGTACATTAAAAATTATTCCTACAACCTTAGAGATACATACATGCATTTTTATAAATTAATGAAACATAATAAAAATTAAATTAACTATAAGTTCAATGTTCCTAAATGTGATGACCCACAAATGCGACAATGTACTTGTACCTAAAATGTTAAGGCAAGAATCGTACATAAATGGGACAATCAAACATCCGTATTTCAGGAAAAGACGCGAAACATGTTACTGCAGATAAAAGCGTTTCTTATAAGAGAATTTGCCATTGCAGAATACATCGTTAATTATCAAACTCGTTCAATATTCCCTAAATGCCCCTATTACAAATAATTATTCAGTTTCTTCAAAAGAAATCAGTTTTGACATAAAATCATAATAACCAATCCTTTGTTGTTATATTTGGTCTTTTATATTTAATGAAATGCGAAATATATCCTAAATATAACAAACTTATGAGAAATCGCATCGCATTTAGGCACAATGAACTTACATATCAAAAATTATCTCACCGTGAAAAAAATATTTTGTCGCTTATAACTAAAAACTATTTTTTAAATGATGACAATTCATTACACAGTTAATTATCTCGAGAACAAATTTTATATTTAGAGAAAATTTGTTGAGAATCTTAAGTAAAAAGGTTTGAATTTGCTTCACAAAAGTGTAATGCATATAGGGTTATTCTAAATGATGGATCCATTTTCAAAAAATTGTATTTATTAGAGCACAAATCCAAAATGAACAATCTTTATACCAATGAAAGGAGGACGTTTCAAAGTTTTTTTAAGATATTATAAATGTTCAATGTGTCCACCGTTTTCTGCACGGCAAACATCTACGTGATAGCCAAACTCGTCCCGCACACGAGAAAGCGTATCTGCAGTTACTGATTGCACGGCTTTCAAAGCGATGATGGTTCCAGAGGCGGCCGGTAGAGGTCGCGCGGCAATAGGTCACGATTTCGTTTCACTCAGTAACAGCAGATACGCTTTCTCGTGTGTGGGACGAATTTGGCTATCGCGTAGATGTTAGCCATGCAGCAAACGGTGGACACATTGAACATTTATAATGTCTTAAAAAAAAAAAACTTCCTCTTTTCATTGGTATAAAGATTGTTCATTTTGGATTTGTACTTTAATAAATACAATTTTTAAAAAATGGGTCCATCATTTAGAATAACCCTGTATATATATATATATAGGAACGAAAGTTCTGGTGAAATTTTCAAATAAATTTGTCTTTTTTGGTTTCTTGAACTCTGTTTGATCTCATGCAATTAATTTGCAATAGGAATTTTTTCGCTTCATTAACATTTTTAAGCACTTAACTAGAATATTTTTTTATGTATGCGAGACGATTAATTTATTTTGCAAATTTTTGAAACCGATAACTTGTATTTTTAGTGATTGAATTTATCGTTAATATTTTTAAAACGACAAGAGGGAACAGTCGATCATTTTTTATGGCTTATTATCGCAATTATGTTTTCAATAATCGATAATTACTTTATAGAAAATTGTGAAAAGTCAATCTTTGTTAAATGAGAATTGTAAAGTATTATATTTTCATTGTTTAGTGTACTTTGAGAAACACACATATATTACACATATTATTTGTCTGATATAAAATATTTAACGAAATATTAATGTAGATTGTTGCTGAACCAGATATTTATCTCGAACTAGGTATACATTAATTTTATTTTATTTGTTATACAAACTTGTTGTATCAAAACGAGTTAAATTGAATTGCATTGAAAATTAATACATATATATATATATTGCAACGAATACTTTTAAACGGCGTTATAATGTTAATTTTATAAAATACATAAATAAATTAAAATGTTAATAAATAATATTTATGTAGAGAATCTTAAATAAAAATATTTGAATTCGTTTCGCTAAAGTGTACTGCATTATCTTTTTGCAGTATGTATCTGGAGAGAAAATTCTGATGAAACTTTCAAATAAATTTGTCTTTTTGTTTGCTTGGACTCTATTTGATTTCATGTGATTAATTTGCAAAATGATTTTTTTCGTTTCTTTAATATTTTAAGCACTTAACTAGAATATTTTTTTATCTACACTGTAAAAAATGACCAATGTTTCTTATTTTATGAAAATATGCTATAACCACGAACGAAAATATAATATAATCTTCTGAGTTATCCGAAATTTCAAATAGCAATTTCAAATATACATTGTCTTTTGAATTCCCAGAAACGGATACATTTCCAAAATTTAAAGAATAATTTATAAAAACAAATTATTTTTAGCTGCCCGAATTTCTCAGAAACGTTTCCGAAGGGTTTTTATAGTGTGTTAATTAGTGTCCTCAGGCTGGAATACCTGTTTTTCGAATGTTATCCATTCTCAAGTACACGTTTCCAGCCGCATAAGTTAATTTATACATGAAAGAGTAATGAAATAATCTTAATTTTAATGTTATTGTTAACGCTGTTAATTTTGCATGTTTGTCTGTTAAACATTTTTTTTAGCATGAAAATGTTTACTTAAGAATTGATAGCATTCGAAAAACAGGTATTCCAGGTTGAGGACACTAAATAATACACTATAAAAAGCCTTCGGAAGCGTTTCTGAAAAATTCGGGCAGCTAAAAATAAAAATAAAAATTTTCGTTTCTGGGGATTCAAAAGACAATGTAACATGCTATTTGAAATTTCGGATAACTCAGAAGATTATATTATATTTTCGTTCGTGGTTATAGCATATTTTCATAAAATAAGAAACATTGGTTATTTTTTACAGTGTATGTTAGCAGATTAATTTATTTTGCAAATTTTTGAAACCGATAACATACATTTTTATTGATTGAATTTGTTATAATCAAGTTAAGATTTTGATAATGAGAAGAGTGAACAGTCGATATTTTTTATGGCTGATTATCGCATTTTTTTTTTCAATCATGTTATTTTATCGATAATTACTTCATAGAAAATTGTGAAAAGTTGATCTTTTTAAAATGAGCATTGTAAAGTATTATCTTTTCATTGTTTACTGTACTTTGTAATACAGCATACTATTTGTCTTATATAAATTAATTAACAAAATATTAAAGCAGTTTATAGCTAAACTAGATATTAATATCGAACTAGGTATCCATTAATTTTATATTATTTACTACACAAACCGTATCAACTGTATCAAGTTCTATTGAATTGCATTGAGAAATAAATAAATAAATATACATATATATATATATATATATATATATATATATATATATATATATATATATATATATATATATATATATATATATATATATTGAAACGAATGCTTTTAAACGACGTTATAATGTTAATTTTATAAAATGCGTAAAAAATTAAAATATTAATAAATAATATTTAAGTAGAAAATCTTAATTAAAAAGTTTTGAATTTTTTTGTTAAAGTGTAATGCATTATCTTTCAACAGTATATGTCTGGGGAGAAAAGTTCTGATGAAACTTTGAAATAAATTTCTCTTATTTGTTTGCTTGATCTCTATTTGATCTCATGTGATTAATTTACAATACGATTTTTTTCGTTTTTTTTTAAATATTTTGAGTATTTAACTAGAATATATATAAGACAATTAAATTATTTTGAAAAATTTTGAAACCTTTGCAAGCCAAATATATTTCATTTTTAACACTTTCCAATATAGTTGAAAAATGTTTATGAATTCGGGATGTCTGTCCGTGCTCTAACTCTCGTAAATACACTCGGATTGTCATGCAATTTTTATACATTATTGTATTTTACTATAGAATGTTTGGTATTGAAAATGAAGTGTGTAGTATCAATTGTTCATTTACAGGGACACACAAAAGAAATCCATTACATTATGGTTTGTGGTGAAAAATCGTTTTCGGGGCATTTTATTGATGTTACGATATTTAAAACATAATTAAATTAATATCTATTACTGATATGGCTACAACATACTCTTACCGGATTATACAATTAGTAACATTTAGAGTTCAATATCAGGGACATACAAAATAATTCCTTTACATTATGATCTATGGAGGGAAATCGTTTGCGGTGAATTTTGAACATGTTATGATACTAGAAACATAATTAAATTTAAAAGGTTTAAAAGATTTCTAAGGTTCAATAAAACTTATTTTCTATAGATTATGGAGTGCGTAGTTTTTATCGTTCATGTACAGAGACGCACAAGACAATTCAGTTAAATGACTGACTATGATCGGTAATTTCTAGAAGTGCTCTTTCCGCTATGATATGCAATTTTATGTAATTTTTAGTGTATTACCTTCTGTTTACAAATTCTGTAGATCATATACAGGGCTACACGAAAGACTTCGAATATGGGCAGCAATTGCTGAAAATGGATTTTTACTGAGGTACATATTTTTTAAGTTGCTTATTTAGACATCTCATTTCATCGTATGAAAAAAATTAAATATCTTAATAATATTCTGTCACTGTTGAAAAGTGTTTTATAATCTATGCCTGATTCATGATTTTTCGTTCTTGTTATTGACTGAATATGTAATAATCAAGTACTTCGATAAAGGTATTATAGCGAATAGTAAACATCCCTTTTTATGACTGATTATCGCAATCATCTTTTCAATCAGGTTATTTTGTCGATAATGATTTCATAGAAAATTGTGAAATGTCGGTCTTTTTGAATAAGCATTGAAAATATTATATTTTAAATTTTTAGTGTACTTTCGATATGAGCATACCATTTGTCTCATATTAAATAATTAATGAAATATTAAAGTTGAAAGTATAGAAATATTAAATTGATATTTATCTGGAATTTCGTATAAATTAACTTTATTTCTTGTTATACAATCGTGTTGTGTCCAAATTAGTTATTAAATTGCATTGGAAATGTAATTTTTTTTTTTTAACGAATGCTTTTGAAAGGCGTGTCAATGTTAATTATATTAAACATAGATAAATTAGAGTGTTAAACAATAAGAGTAGATAATATTTATTTTAAATATTTTAATAATATAGAACAAAAAGGGTATTTCACTAAAATGTAGGTATTATTTACATTTTTGTGTTATTTTGAAATAGGAATTAACAAGTTTATTATTGACATGATAATGAAAACATTTTGATTGTAAAAATATCTAAACCACACGTCAAATGAATTCATAGAACAACTCTAATATTTACTTTTAACATGTCGATACAATTATTTACTAGTTTTTATACATGATAAAGTTATAATAAATAAGGAAATTAAAATGATTTAATGAAGTGTCTCATTTAAACCCTTTTGATTACATAAGATGCTTTAATGACGTTTCTTTGTTATGTGTATAAATCAGGTTCATTTAATGAAACTTTTAAAAAATATTTAGAAATTGTGTACATAAAATGAATAGATACCAGCATTATTGACATTTTATAATTTTATTATTCATTTAACTTATGTGAAGTCCAAGTTTTAAAAGGAGAGCTTTCGGGAGTTATAGAAAATAACGACAACACCAAACACCCTAAATTACTATCGTATTATAACTTTGTTCTTTATTATTTATATGTATGTATTATATTCTTAAATATACTTCAACTTTTTTTATTTATAGTTTAGAGCAAAATTCAAACTATCGTAAATATCAAATATCAAATAATTAAATATAAAATCGGACTATCTATAAACACTCATTTTTTAATTTTTTGTTTGTAAAATATTAGTTAAATAAAACAGATAGAAAAAATATATGAAAATCTGAACATTCCAAGAACAACAGCAAAGGAATGCATGTAAAAATAGGGGCGAGGTGTATCTTTAAACCTTTATAATTTTCTAAACTGAAAAAAATGAGCTGAGGATGTTTTTCAATTCCTAATCTTACTCTGTGAGATGATTGTCATTCCAAGAACAACAGAAAAGGAATGCATGTAAAAATAGGGGCGAGGTATATTTTTAAACCTTTATAATTTTCTAAACTGAAAAAAATGAGCTGAGGATGTTTTTCAATTCCTAATCTTACTCTGTGAGATGATTGTCATTCCAAGAACAACAGAAAAGGAATGCATATAAAAATAGGGGCGCGGTATATCTTTAAACCTTTATAATTTTCTAAACTGAAAAAAATGAGTTGAGGATGTTTTTCAATTCCTAATCTTACTCTGTGAGATGATTGTCATTCCAAGAACAACAGAAAAGTAATGCATGTAAAAATAAGGGCGAGGTATATCTTTAAACCTTTATAATTTTCTAAACTGAAAAAAAATGAGCTGATGATGTTTTACTTACCCATCATGCGTAGTATAGGGTAAGTCTTGTAATCGTTTTGAAAATAGAAATTTTTTTTTGACGGATTTACACGTTTCAGACACTGGAGATTCCGAAAAACATATTTTTAGAAAAAAAAAATTGCCGTCCGTCTGTGTGTCTGTGTGTCTGTAAACGCTCTATCTCCCGAAAAAATTGAGATAGAGACTTGCAATTTGGTATGTACTTAGTATGTAATAATGGGAAGAAGCCTATTTCATTTCAATAACTGCCTGCACGTTTCATGACCCTGTATTTCATTCAAATTTCACTTCAAAGATATATTTTAATTGGAAATTTTACGCTTAATCAGATGCAATAAACCGCTAGTTAATAGGATTATTATATTTGGAGTTATAAGGATGTTTCTTTCAAGCAATTCAGTAATCGAGCCTTTAAAAATTGTGACGAAATCAAGCCTCGATTTTATTTGAATTGCAATGCATTTTATAAGTAGTTTACACATTTTTTATTTTAATATTTTACATTATGCATATCCATGATGGGTAAGTATTACGGTGGCCCCCAACGACTAGTTTCAATTCCTAATCTTACTCTGTGAGGTGATTGTACTAGTCCAGCCGTTGAAGACTTTCTTTCAACACAGACTGCGGAAGCAACAACGGTAAAAAATATATATATTTATTTATTATTTTTTAATCAGCCTTGTTTTCTATCATATTTAGATGTTTTATATCGTTTTATATCGTCCTAATGAATAAATTTTATTTAAAAGACTTATTTAATTATGACATGAATCTACTTTTCGAAAACTTTTATTGTCACATTAATGAATTTATATCGAAATTTTGCTTCCAAAAACCAAGGTTTTTCCCTCAAGTGTCATTATTTCTGTCTCACAGAAATGGAGTTCAGTTAAAATAATTTAAAAATGTGACGCAGACATAGTTTTGTCATATTCAACTGGTTGTAGAAATAGCCCGACAAATAAAACTACTTTTACTGTCCTCTCATCTCATAGATTTAGAACTTTCAACTCGGATCAAGCTTTTTCCAAACACCGACAGCCTCTTAAATGGAACAATTTTTCTGAAATAAATGTGAAGATGAAGCTATGGATTTGAAATATTAACTCTTCCGCATTTTGTTTCAGTACAAAATTGCAGACTTTATTGTAAATTGCTATATCAGTTTAATATGTTTTCTTTACATGTTTTCATTAATGATGACAGTTCGGAAAAAGAAAGCATGCATTATCTTCCAACATGCATTCTGTGTAAGAATAAGCTTTGATTGGGATTATTATATTATGAATATTGAAAATGTTGAAGCTATTTGGTTTAAAGCAGTGATTAAATAATAAGCAATTTATGCCCAAATTAATTTTATTAGGGTAATTTTAATCAACCTATTCTGGTAAATTAACGTAAACTCTAGTATTAAGTATTTGTTGACACATCATTTTGAATTTTTAAGTGCAGAAAGTTTTCTTAACCTAATTTACAGACAATTCTCTGGAAAAATATTCTAAAAAAAGTAAACTCTCAAAACTTTCTTTGAAAAAAATTCAAGTACACTGTATCAACATCATTAACTCCTACCTATCCTTCACTATCTATTTTGGCTATTTATCACTTGTTTACAAAACAGAATCACACAAATTGTGTACTGTAATAGAAAAATGGTATATGTAATATCTGAGAAAAAAATATTTCAACGATAAATACAGACTTTGATCCAGTTTTCAATTGCAGAACGATTCGCAGAGGAAAAACTGTTAATCGTTAATCGTAATTAAGGGGAAATTCTACTTCTTTGGGTCAAAATTTTCGATTGTGTTTATTTTATATTTTTGCGTCCCTCAAGTGTGTAAATTTTTCCCCTAAAGCATTTTCGTGATATTCCAATTCTTTACAATATTTTTTTTATCATTGAATGTAACGCCTCTCGTTGAACGTAACGCTGTTGTAAAGCTTTAAACTTTCTTTTCTGGAAACAATGTTTTTCAAATTGGGCGACCATTTTTCTCGAGAACTATTCGACCTATTTCCTTTATTGTTTATTTAGAAAGAAAGATAATCGTTTTATCTGGATCTTATATCACCGAAAAGTATAATTTTCATTGATTAATTACTTTTTCAAGCTCGCAAAAAGTTAAAAAAAAAAAAAAAAAAAATGCATTTTTTGTTCAAATGACCACCATTTTGTCAAAAATCCACATTTAGAACTAAATAATGGTATCAGTTCCAGAGACTTTAATTCCTTTTCATAATTATGTGACCAAATTTGTATGAGATACTTGTGACTGGAGAAAAACGGTCGCCGATCGCCGCGCACCTGCAGGAACTGCCCGTCACACAAGACGTTTTTTTTTTTTTTTTTTTTTTCACACAAAAATTTAAATATATAGTTGAAATGTTAATAAATATAATGAAAGAAGTCGGAAGGTTAAATCTTTTTTTTTTTTTTTTTTGTAACTGAATTAAACTAATAAAAACCACGTGAATTTTAGGCCAAAGTAGTAGAATCTTCCCTTAAATGATTATTGAAAATAATCGCAATGTTTATTTGCTCACAAGGCAGAGAATTAAGCTTGTTCAATCATATAACCATTCGTGAATCAAATAATTATACGAATCAAATAAACACTTAATGAAATCAATAAAGCAAACGCAATTTCTAGTACAATAAGTTATCGGATTTGAAGCTAAATTGAAGCATAACAAATCGATCGTTCCACTGACATTGCTGTTATACTCTTCTCATTAAGTGCTATGTACCTTCAAATTTCCTGCACGTAAGACATGTCAGCTTACTACAGGTTAAGGATTTAGCCGGAAAAGTGTTATCTTATACGTTAAAGATCAATGTTGAGTGACCAGAAACATCCTGTTGATGACCACTCAGGTTTGACCCCAGCAGTAAGAATATCCGCAAGGGGAGCCAATTTAGCATGGAACTAAAGCAAAAGCGGAAACTGCTGCACACTGGGAGCTTTTAAGAGAAAGTACTTTTTTATTTTCATATTGTGGTTTGGAAACATTTATAAATAAAAAATATTTCTGATAAATCAAATGAAATGCAGAAGTTAAGTTTTGACAAAATTATGATTGAACCAGATGAAAAGTCTTTGTTTAAACTCTATAAAGACTGGGGTAACATGAATATAGTTTCGAAAACAACTATTTTTTTACTTCATCGGTGAAGCAGAGATTACATACACGAACAAGGGTAGAAAAAAGTATGCGAAGGTTTTTAGTCATATATAGCAAGAGTCAGAATGTGGAAGTCGCTTTCCCTTTAATAAGTAGCAGTTAATTTCTCTCGAAACTTAGTACATGGGATTTTATTGATGTTAAATATTTTTAATTTGATATTGCCTTTTAGTCTCAAGTTTATCTATACTGTAAAGTTAATGCCATTCAAGGGTTAATCCTTTTAACTGAAATTAAATAGAATTTTGAATTACTGTGAAGTACTTGAAATAAAAAAAAATATATATATAATGCGGCAAATCAGTGTAAGGATCAGGAGGGGAGCAAATAATGACAGTCCACTTTTTGTGAAATTTGAAATGACAATACCGTTAATTTTCTTGAGGGGTGTACTATCGTTCGACAACTTTGGATCGAGGCAAAATTGAAGGCAATCCTTTGAAAAACACATTTGAAAATGCATATAAAGGACAAAAAACGATGAAAGTCCTTTGAATAACCGCAGTTGAAGATTTGTATGGAGGGGGAAGAATAATGAGTGTCGAAGCTCATAAGAAAAAACTATGGATAACTATATATGCTTATCATCGTTTTCCTCGATGACCCTTCCATTTGAATGATTATGCAAATTATTAACAGACAAACAAATTTTCCAAGCGTTGAAACTAGTACAGGCAAATATTTGTGTACGCATATGCATGTGTGAATGCATGTATATTTATATATACACAAATCTATTAAAATGGTTAGTTATGTCATTGGCTATTTATTCATATTCATCTTAGGTAATTTATACAATGTATACAACACATTAACTTTAAATCAAAGCCTTCATTTAATACGCATCTTCTAAAATCGAAATAATTCACTTTTCTGCAGAATTTTTCCTAAGCAAAATTCAATCTAGAAAATATTTCCAATACAGTTAAAAGGAATCTTTTCAGAGCGAGAACTTGCTTTGTGAATTCCAAGAAAAACTTTTATTATATATTAATAGCAAGTATATCTTAGGAATGTAACTTACTTAGTTTCATGCTATTTACTTCATTCAAGAGTTGACGAAGACAGATTTGCTGAAGCATCACGTACAGTTCAAATGCTTCAATAAGAACTCAATTTTCTTAAAAGTATATTTTGTATCATAACTTGAAATTTAAAGACTGCTCTCAGCATATTTATAAGTATCTATTTAATAGTTAGGATCAAAGTTCTGATTTGCTGACGGTGCAAAGCTTCATGGTTCTAAATTCCTTATGTTAAATTAGTTTTGTAGAACTTTCTGTGTAGTGCATTCTGAAGTTCAGTTCATGTCGTTTAAAAACAATTATTGAGCATAAATAATATTGTTTAAAAGTATCTTATTAAAATTATTTTATTTCAGCTTTAAAATCAAATGTTTATAATATAATTTCCGAAATTGGCCAGTACATATTAAAATATTTAAAAATATTTTGTATCTTGAAATTTAGTGGCATTAATGTATTTGGTTGAGAAATCATTCTCGTAAGTATTTTGTTGCTTGTTTGTTTTTATTCTAAGACATTAAAATAGGATTTGAAAAAAAATGAGCACTTTCGTTTTTACTAAATCTAAATCTTTACTTATAACCAAAAACTACATGCAATTAATCAATAATATATTCACCGTTGTTATTTTCGACTTCTTTTTAATATAACAATTTTTTCATGTCACGGCACGGTCAAATCTATTGGCTCTGACTCAAAGAAATCTTCCAATTCCACATTCCAAAATCATGCAATTACATCTAATTCTCACACCTATACTTGAGTATTCGAGACAAGACCACTCACGTTGTTAAAAAGCCATCGGAAAAGACGGGAATACGATGAAACGTAGTCCGGAGAATATGAAGTATTTTAAAACTGAGCATTTGAATGTGTTTCTTTTCTCATACTGGTGATCCGAGGACGAGCATTGTTGTGTTGAAGAAGAACACAGCATAACCGCTTTTGAATAGTTAGTGTGCTGAGTGGATGCATTTTTTAAATATAGAGTTCTGTATTCACCGCATCGTTGTTCCTAAGAATTTCATAGTGAATGACACCTTTCTAACCCATTATAGAATTTTACCGCTTATAACTAATCATATGTACAAAATGCATACATGTTTTCAGCTTATCACTCACTATTCAAATGCTAAATGAATTCGAGTTTTCTACTTTGCTTTCACGGAAAGTCAATGATCTTGGACAAACACTAATACAAAATGAGGTGATAGGTTTTCATGGATGAGCATGAAAAGTGATTGAAACATGAATTAGAAATTTTTTTTTCAAACTGTAGACTTTAAGGAGGAGTGTTATTGAAGTTGGCTGAACTCTTGAAAATTAAATGCACATTTATGTTTGAATCAGTGGATCAATATTGTGATTGCATAAGATTTACTAAAATACTATGTATATTTTTTTAATATGGCGAACACATGACATTTTTTTTTTTAAATTTTGATTAAGAAAATATGCGTCAAAAATGTTTAGAAAACTGGAAGTTTTATTTTCTATTTTACATTTTTAGATTAAAACTGTGAACTAAAATACTAAAATAAATAAATAAATAAATAATTTAAAAAAAAAATCAAAATTTTACTGCAATATTAGTTTTAAAAATGCGTTTCATAAGCATTTTAGAAACTCGTTTAAAACATAACTAGAATTTCAGCGAACAAACATTATAAGCTTCATGAATATATTGATTGTTTACACTAGACGAACGTCTCAAACTTTGTTTAAAGTAATATTAAGCAAACAATGAATTTTCTTGATGTTTTCATGAAACGAATGCGTTTAGAAATATTGATTATTTGCGACTACACAATATTTCACATGTAGAATCTGTAATGAAACAAAACTAACAATAGTAAATACCTTAGTATCTGTAACTTAATAATAATACTTAGTATCTGTAACAGATACTAAGTAATGTCTCTCTGGTTTTTAACATTACTTTTGATAAAATCGATTAATTTTTCTTTTAAAAATTAATTTTACAACTTAACGTTCGGGAAAATTATTTTTGTTAAATATTAAGTCTATATAAAAGAGAATAGCTTAATAAACCAAGTTTCAAAGACTGTAACATTAAATCGTGACTCTGGAGCTTTAAATGTGAAATCTGGAAGCTTTAAATAAGCTGATTATAATGAGAAAAAAAATGTCTGAAAACATTGAAAAGAACTTTCACGGATGGATATTATGAGCACTATATGCTTTATTTGTTAAAAGTATTAATAAAAAAATCAGTCTGTTTCATACCAGCAACGAAATAGAGGCATAACGATGAAATTAAGACGCAAAGTGAGGTTTCTTATGTGAAAAACTATGTTACTGAAAGATATAGCAGTAAATGAAGACACTAGTGAAAGGAGGCGTTATGTCACATTTTTCTCAAAAATTGTTTTACTTTTTGTTAATCAGGTTTGATATTATTACAACAGAGATTGGTATTGTCATGTTAGCAATTCTAAAGGAAAGTGATTGAATTTGTGTCATATATTAGAAAACGATAGAATCCCTATTCGGCTGTAACAAATTCACGCCACAGGATAGAATCACCGAACTTTCATTTTGAAGGCTACTGTACTCATATACCATGCATGGTAAGTACAAGACTATATGGAAAATATTTCTATCGAGTACAAACGTAACTTAGATAAGAACATTGAAACCAACCGAAGCTTTATTAAATCGTGAAGATTGACAAAATATGACAAATCTTCTGTTTGGAAGTAATTTTTTTGTATTTAGAAACTGCGACAGTAGAAAAGCACTGGCATAATAGCATGACAAAAATTATTATTGAGAGTTGTTAAATATAGAGAAAGTATGGTACTGTACGAAAAAATAGTAGATTCTAGGGATAAAAAAACTGAACACTGTAAAAAAAAAAAAAAAAAATGTTTCTTAATCTATGAAAATATAATATAACTTACAAGCGAAAATATGGAGTAACCTTTTTTGAGTTATTCACGATTCCGAAAAGCGTTCTTTATCTTTAGAAATTTTAGAAACCAATATATTTTCGAGATTTAAAAAAGCATTAATAAAAACGAAGTTTCGTTTGTTGCTAATGATTTTCAAAAATGTTTCCGAGTAGTTTTTATAATGTATTATTCAGTTTTCTCCACCTGCAACAAAAGTTTTTAAGATACCATCAATTCTCAAGTAAACCTTTTCAGGGTCAACAAACATGTTTTAGAAACAAACATGCTACATTAACATCATTAACAATAACATTAAAATCAATATTATTTTATTACTTTTACATCTATAAATTCCACTAAAAATGTTTCCGTCAGAATTGATAGCATCCACAAAACATATATTTCTGGTTGAGAAAACGGATTAATACATTGAAAAAACTACTTCATAATTTTCTAAGCGTTTTCGAAAATCAGTAGCAGCAAAAGAAACTTTGTTTTTATAAATTCGTCTTTAAATCCGGTTTAATATTGGTTTATGAGTTTTCTAACGATGATGATCTTTACACTCAGAAAAAGGAACTGATTAAAACTACAAAACATTTTTGTTGAGTACATTTTGGCTGTTTTAGCAAAATTCAAGTAAAATTGAACCATTTTACTTCAATTAACAAAACATTTTTTGCTGGCGATACAAAAATGTTTTGGAATTGCAAAAAAAAAAAAAAAAAATGGTTTTCAACAAAAAAAAAAAAAAAATTGTTGATTCAAACAAAATTTCCATTGACCTATATTTAAACAAATTTTTTGTTTAAATATAGGTCAATAAAAATTTTGTTTGAATCAACAATTTTTTTTTTTTTTTTTTTTTTTTTTTTTTGCAATTCCAAGAAAATTTTTTGTATCGTTAGCAAAAATGTTTTGTTAATTGAAGTAAAATGGTTCAATTTTACTTGAATTTTGCTAATACAACCAAAATGTACTCAAAAACATGTTTTGTAGTTTTAATCAGTTTCTTTTTCTGAGTGTACAAAATCGTGAGTAACTCGGAAGTGTTTATTGTATATTCTAGTACGTGGTTACATTATATTTTCGTAGATTTCGTATATTTCTATCGTTGTACAATGTAGGAATCACATTGTCTATGAAAAATTCACATAATCATTGAATAATGCATTCGTTATCAGATAGGTAAATGATGCACTATTTCCCTTTGTTAACACGTTAATAGATACAGGGTGTCCTAAAAAGTTTGAAAATCGCCTTAATTTTTTACTTGTTGGCGATACGTAAGCAATGTAAAATTCAAAATTGGGGAAAATAAGTTAGGAATTAGGATTATGATGATGAAAGTATCCCGCCATTAATTTTCAAAAACTTTCACTTTTTAAATTTTTATGCGATCCTTGGATCCTATAAGTTATATTTAGAAACATTTCTGATTGCTCTGACTAATACAGCAGTAAAAATTCCATTTTTCTGTGAGCGAAATTTAACAAGTTAGGATATTTTGAATTTTATGAAATTCCGAAGCTTTCAGGCACTAAAAAATTGTCAGTCCATTTTTAGTGTCGGAAAGCTCCAAAAGTATCATAACTAAGTGAGATTTGTTCGTAGAAGAACGGTATTTTTACTGTTTGTACTTGCCATAGAAATATATATTTTTTTCTCTCATATAACTTATAGGACTCAGGAACGGTATTACAATTTAAAAAAATGTAACTCTTTGAAAACTAATGACAAGACTATTTCATGAACATAACCTTAAATCCTACCGTATTTTAAACAGTTTTTCTATTTAAATTGCCTACGTATCCGCAACAGGTAAAAATTAAAGCGCGTTTCAATCGTTTTGGGATAGTCTTGTATACAGCCAGCTAAAAAAAATATTCATCTGTTCTTGCTTCTGATTCGTAAATATGACATTAAAATTGTATCATCAAAATTGATGATATTATTTATGGCTGTGACTACAAATGTTTTCATAAAATATATGACAAAAAATATTTTTTATTTTTATTTTTAAAATAAAAAATGCGTAATTTTCGAAAAATTGCGTAGTTTTCATATTGAGCGACCATATATGATGAAATACATTTGGAAAAAATGTTAATGAAGGTAAACTTTATTAGACACTATATGAAAATATCCCACATAAATCTCGTAAAAATAAAATATTGCTGCTACTGTATGACAGTCTGTAATTTGAAAATGTAAACTATGCAAACATCTGAGATTATATAACAGGCTTACGCAAAAGAAAGGTTAATGGGTCATTACGCAAGATGTTATTATAGCCTTTAACAAGAGTATTTTATTTTGATTGGCGATAGAAGACTATTTAAGCAATTTTAATTTCCTATAAAGATACTGGTGGCATGACATAATTATAATGTGATATTCGTAATGTATAATGTGATATTTAGATGAATTTTCTGGTCATCTCAAAAGTGAAGTTATTGTCAGGCTCAGATTCAGTACAACGTTTATTAATGTATGTCTATTGAAAATATTATTAGTGTCAGGAAAGCACTAAATAAATCTATTAAATATTCCATCAAATTTAAAAAAAAATGTATGCTATTAGTTATTTTTACAATGAACGTACGGTCCCTCAAACTGTAGTGCTGATGATATCTTATACATAACTAAAAAAATACTTTATAGAATAAGCTGAAATTTTGTGTACGCGTAAAAGATATCTCTAGAAATCGATTTCTGTTAAAATATTTATACATTATAATTCATAATTTTTTTAAATATTAATTTCAAATTTCATGTTATTAAAATTACGAAAATTGCAAGAAATACGATATTTGTGTTATGTTTTTAAGTAGTATGTTCATAAAATTCATAAGATTATTGTTTTAAGAGATATAAATAAAAATATATATAAAATAAATTTGATATTAGGAAGACAAAAATTTCGATAAATTTAATTCCAAAACTTTTGTTTCAAATGACTTGAACTTAGGTAGAATAAAAATATTTTGTCAAAATAGAATGTTGCCATTGAAAATTTGAGATTTATGTCAAGTTTTACTATGTAGATTACAATTTTAATATATAGACCACAAATTATAATCCATGTATAACATTTAATAAGAAACGTTATTATCAATCGGTTGATACCAATATCGTTCTATATGATGATTTGTAGGAGAATTAGAGCAAGGATATACTTTTTTACACGAATGTACTAATCTGTAAAATATATAAATTTGCATATTTAGGCTAAGGTACAAAGAAAAGTGTTTAGAAAGTGAAAATAAAAACTAGGGGCACTAAAAAGTAACCGAAGTGAAGGATATTTTTTTATAAACTGTTTATCGTCACTTATAAGTCAGCTTAAATACAAATAGTGAGAAAGTCAACAAATCTTTGATTTATTTAAGCAGCCATCACTGAATTTAGTTTTCCGGCACATATTTTGACGTAAATCCGATATGAGTTTCCTTAAACTGTCTATGAAATTCATACTCCAGGATTTCAAATGTAAACACATGTCCTCGAAACTTGTCGCAGTGAACCTATTTCTGGTGTAATATTTTCAATTTATCCAAAATTGATCTAAGTTTAATTGCTGATATTTTTATTTTAGCTTCAACTTACCTTAATAATTTAGATTGTAACTGCATCATTTAAAATTAATCATTTCGATTACGGGTATAAAGAAGTGAAAAAATATTGAAGATAATAAAAAAAATTTATAGTTTGAAATTAACCCAGGAATAGCAAAGCTCATCAATGATTGAGCTTTAAAATTCGAAATTAAAACGAAAATCAATTTTTCATCATTAATAATTCTGGAAAACATTCTTTAAAAAAAAAATAAAAAAAAAAATAAAAAAAGATTTCATTAAAGAAAAATAATTTTTTACTTCATTTTCTTAACTGAATAATAAAACTACGTAAGATACAAATCAGATTATATCCCACCAAGTGAAACTAGATTCAAGAAATTGAAAATCAATTCTTAACTGTTTTTATCAGTTTAATGGAAAATGAGAGGAACGAGCAAGACGTTTTGAAAGTAGAAAATAGTTTGCGATCTTTAAAAGAAAAGAAAAAAAAATTATTAAATAAATAAATAAAAGATTTACAAGCTAGGTTATAGGATTTTTCAAATTTATTTGTTATATTATATTTGAATTTCTGCTGTAGTTAATTGGATGGTAAGCTGAATTCTTATCTAAAATTTTATCATTATAAATTGGAGAACAAACATTGTTTAAGAATGAATATTATTTGCGATGAAATGTAATTATTATAGATTTATTTACTTAGATTTTATTTCGCATAAATATTTAGAGAAAGAAAGACAATATATAATCAATATGAAAGGATTATAAAACGTAATTTGAATATTCTCTATTACAAAATTATAAAAGAAAAATAAAATACTATATTATCTTATTCCTACACATATGTTTTCAGATACCTACTCTCTGAAATTTTAACGTCTTGTGTTTTTAAAAAGTCCTTCCGGCCTGTACCGGGAGGAAAAGGTAGCTTTCCTATATCTTCGTTTTAAAATTTTAGCTAATGTTACACGAAAACCGCAAGCTAAAATGCAAAGAAAACATTTACAAAAGATTCGTTAATACTGAATTAGAATAAGAAATTCGCCAAATTATTGAGCTATAGCCAAATTGGCTTCATTTATGAAGACTTATTTTGGTCGCCAAATTTGGCGATATTTCGCCAAGTGTCGCCAAGTTTGGCGAGAATTTGGCGCTAACGGATATGAATATATAGTTTTATGCGTATGATTGGGAAAATGATTACAACGATGAAAATTTTTGTACAGTGCTGTCTTGTTTCTAAATGTCAGCCCCCCTAGAATTTCAAACTGCGCTATCTCAGCCATTTTTTAAGATAGAGGTAAAACAAAAAATGCTCTGGAATCCTTGTATCAAGGCCTAACACTTAATTAAAAATGAATTTGAATTTTTAACTTTTTTGTATATATATTTTAGTTTTAAATATTTATTAAATCTTTAAGTTGCCGCCATCTTGAAACAAGATGGCAGACCAAGCTGGCCAACGAACTCGGTCAAGACATTAGTGAGCTTAATACGTATGACATAGGTCAGATATATATATATATATATATATATATAGAAATCAACATTTGAACGGAGGGTGGTTTTGAGGTCTGGGGGTCATGATCGGTGAAAATATATCGAAATTTTCTGGAACTGCTTTCCTCCGAACGGCTGCAATAGGTAGCTTTATACTTTTTTGTATTGAAAGCTACCTAAAAGTTGCATACTAGGATTTTCCGTAATGGAAAATGCCGTTGCAGCTGAAATAGCTTCTTGACTAGACATCATTAAAACTGAAGTATTTTACGTTTAGAAATCGTTATTTTAAATGTTAAGAGGGTTATTCCTTTTTTTAACTAACGAAATTCCATTTGTTTTCCTTAAAAAAAAAACGGAATAAAATATTTATTAAAAGTTTAGCACAATAACTTACTTAGTTTTGGATTTATCTAAAAAGAAAATTTGAAATGCATTATCATCTGAGAATGGTTTTCACTAAATTGTTTTTCATTACATTAAATGTACCTCTATAACAATAAATTTCTAATAAGTAAATAAAGTAACCTGATGCATTTCTCTGGGAAAAGTTTTACTGCGTGAAATTTTGTCGCATCACACAAAAAGTATCTTTGAGCACTATGTATTACATAAAAAAAAAAAAAAAAACTTAAAATATAAATTTAAAAAGTGATCCACGGTACTTGTACTCTCAAAACATTTTTCTCAAAAAACGTAAAAAATACAGACAGCAAGTTGCCATAACACCGCTGTAATTGGAAATATTTTTTCTGTTTTGGAGAAATTTCCGTCTTTTGACTGCAGAATTTTAGGACATTTTGAGCTTGTGCTCGCATTTTTTTTCTTTTATTTTTGAGGGAAAGAAGGAGATACGTAAAAATATTCCGCATCTAATACGAAAAAGTACTTGGCAGTACAGCTGAAAAATACAGCGTTCGATTCCAGGATTTCAGGAAATTTTTACTTAGATTGGTGAGTTTTCTATATTTTTTGGTGGAAAACGGGAAAATCAAAGAGGGAATTTTTATGTTTTAACGAAATATAATCAGCTGAGAAATACATTATTAAATTTTGAGAGTGTGTGTAGTGCATAATTTTCTCGCTTTTACGCACATTTTTTCTAATAATAGAATTATTTATTATGAAATTATTATAGTTAAAATTTTGCTTTTGAACTTTCATCAATTCAAACCGCGTTTCTTTTTTTAAGGCGGTTATTAAAAAACATATATTTTCCCCGCTCAACAACGCGAAACTTTCTGACAAATTTCCCGACTCATTTTTAAACGTGAAGTCTCCAGATTCAGTAAAGATTTTTTTTTTAAGCATTATACATAAAGTAGCATATTTCAGGGGTGATTGTGTTCCGGTATTTTGTACACCACTAAATTTATATAGCAAACTTTTTCTTCTTTTAATCGATAAATTCTGCGATGACTTACTAAGAATATTGCTATATAAATTTAGTGGTGTACAAAATACCGGAACACAATCACCCCTGCATATTTCCAATCATAACAAGGAATATTTCAAGAAAATTACCAATCTTCACCATTAAACATTTCTTTACATAAAAAATCTCATTAACAAGGTTTTACACGTGATTTGTTGCTTGTATTGAGTAAATTTTTGATAAAATCCACAACATAACAAGATGCTTGCACCAAGCTTCATTTCGTAGTACTTTTATGAGAAGAGAACAATTGAACAGTTAATTTTATTTTAAATATTCGTAAAAAATTTCTAATTTTTCTAATATATAAAGAAGTATATTTTTAATAAAACTCTTCGAGACTCCCAGTCCTCATACATGGGGACATTCGGCACATGCCTACTGCGCCTAGTCTATAATCAGGCCCTGGAATTGTGATCAAACTTTTTTCCTATTTTAATCATTTTTTCGCAGCGCTAATGTACAATTAGTTACCGACGAACACCACGTATGTGTTTATGAAATTGAATAAGTTAACAATTTTACTTTAACTTAAAATGTACTATTTAATATTTAGATCTATTGGATTTCTTTTTTTATCGACCAGAAATATCTCCTACAAGGATTTATTTGAGATTTTTATAAATAATATGATAATTTGGCAATGGGACCATTCTTAACTCTATTTTGGATCTACTTTTTGTGTTTACCTAAAAAAAATAATTTATAAAAAGAGATCGGAAATTTTAATTATAAAATTTCGACGAAATGGCCGGACGAAATGTGGACAACGGAATGGCCTACAACGCTACTGAATTATCTCTTCATCTGAAATGACAAGCATCAAATCTAAGTTTTGGCTATATTTTAATGATTTATTCAAAGGTAGAGCTTATTTATTTAAAAAACAAACAAACATATATATATTCACCAATACAAATCATATCATTATCAATTCCATTGCTAAAGAGACATTTAAAAAGGTCTATTTTCCAATCCCCATCGTTTATGTTCTAATCAATTAGCATCTTCGAAAACATTTACTTATTTCTTTAAAACTAACCGTCTCTCTCGATGGTCCTAATTTCTATGAAAAATTAGAGAATTTCAAGATAGAATATTTTTTATAAGTAAATGATGTACTTTGAAGCTCCTAAAAATTTTATAATTTTATTCACTCACAGAAATTTATATTTCCTGACGCATTTGTTACAACGCGACGGTTTGATATTTTTCATATAAGATAATTTGACAGATTCCTTATGAATTATTTGCTACGAAAAAGTCGTCTGAATATTTTGAAAACAAAAACAACTCCGGCCGAAATCAAGTAATAGATTAATGTCACATACAGCTATTTTTATTTGAAATTTAAATATAAGTAAATGGTATTTCAAAATAGATGTATTAATTTATAAAAAAAAACAGACCCAGTATGTTAAAATTGTAATTTTCGGATAAAAAAAAATCAGAATTCCATAAAAAAATAATAATAGAAAGAAAATATTATAACTTCGACTTCAAGTAAATTATAAATAAAATTCAAGAATTTGTCACACTATTCGTAAAGATAATATCGCACACTTTTTCTAAATTGACACAACTGAAAAAGGTAAGTTTTTCAGAAAAGGCAAAACACAATTTTAGCGGATTTTAAAAAGAAATTAAATTAGTAGAAAACTATATTGTTAAAAAGAAAATAATATAAAAAGTAAGTATCAAGCGTCATTTTTATTTATTTATTTATTTTTTTAGCTTTGATCGTTGAAAATTTTTCCATTTTGAGTTGTGACGTTTTTAATGCATGTAAGTAAAATAAGAACGAATAATTTTGAGTTTTGACATTTTTCCTCTGAATTTCTATCAGATATTTCCTGTTGGGAGGATTTTGATTACTTCTTAAAACAGTAATTGTAACAGTTAGTTTTACTCCTTAAATTTAAGAATGTACGTAAAGAGGCGTAAATGAAATGAAAATTCAAAATGCAAGTATTATGTTGTGAAGTAATAATTTCCTTACCATTTATTTATTAGAAATACAAAATTCTTCCGAAACCACTTAAAATATTACTACAAAACAAACTCATGCGCAAAAAATATGTATTTAATTGTGTTATGAAAGGTTTTATGAATAATAATAAAGCAGAAAAGACAATACTGATTGAATAAATTATGGTCCAAATATTATTATAGAGAAATTTATAATGACAACAGTGATAATAAAAATGTAATTAGGCATGATATAACAAAAAACATAAATCAAAATGTGAAGAGAAATTTTCAATAAATGAAGAATAATACAATATGTGTTTTAAACTTATCAATAATATGTTCTGTAGCAATTTATTTACTTCTGTTTTTTGTTTTTTTAATAAATACATAGCAATAAAGCATCTTATTTAGATTTTTACCTTTTTTAACATTATGGACATTAATTTTTCAGCAAAATGTCCTTTATTTATAAAGATTGTACGACACTAAATCAAATATAAATTCGAAATACAAATAGTATGTTGACAACAATTTTCTTTAATAATTTTACATGTCAGCAATGTATCACAGCTTCTTGGAAAACAATTTTAAAAATCCATATTTTAAAACAAAAGCGTGTTCTTCAGTAATGCTGACGTCATATCGACGATGGCAACGACCTGAGTAACGGAAATTTATTATCTTCTAAACGCTGCACAACCTCAATTTTTACACTGTCGAATAAGGGGATAAGTGTACTTTCAAATGCAGTTTGTTTGAAAATTGTATTTCAATTTACTGATTTTGTATAGTTTTTTAAATATATATTTTTTAATTTTCAATTATGATTTTTTTTTAAAATCTATCTTTATTGCATGCAGCCCGATGGCGAATATTAATCTGTTTGGATTTATAATTTTCTGTACATCTTTTTCAATTTGAAATATTTAAGTGCCCTTTTGAAACTAGATGGCGGATGAAGTTGGCCAACGAACTCGGCCAAGACCTTGGTAAGTTCTGTACTCTTGCTCAGTCACATCGAAATCGGTCCGTAATTACGAGTGCTAAAGCATGACAAAAATATATGCTAATGCAGGGATTATTTAACCAATGAGCGGGTTGCAAGGCTGTGAGACTCTTTATTATACTCGGCATGAATTTAAAGTGAAAAAGTTAGACGCGGGAGTTGCAATGAATCATGGGATATTGAATGATAATTTTAATAAAAATAAAAATAATATTAAGATACGTTCTAAAGAAATAAAAATTTAATGTCTCAAAATATGAAGGAATAAATTAGGGTTTTTTACAAAGAAGTGTCGCTTTTAATAGATTAAAGTTTGTAGAATAAGAATTAAAAGAATATGTTGATTAAAGATATGGAATTAAAATATAATTTATATTTAAAATATTATTAAAAGACAGGGGGAAAAGTAGAATTGTAAGTATTTGGAATAAATTAATTAAGGTAAAATGACGAAATTTCTTTATTATTTCATTATATAAATCAACATTTGAATGGAGGGAGGGGTGTCTAGGGGTCATGATAGGTGAAAATGTAACAAAATTTTCTGAAATTACTTTTTCCGGGTGGCTGCTTAAACGTAGCTTTCTACTTTTTGTAAAGAAAGCTACATACTACTGCTCGTCGGGGCTTCACATTTTATGCAAAAAAGTGACATAACCCGAAATATAAGACTTCTGATTTTAGATTTAAGACATAATTGCTTTACTATTTTAAGCTGTAAATTAAAATGCGCCACTTTTGGAGACTTATTAAAAAAATTTCTAACATGAAAAGTGATACACAATGCAGTCTGCTGCGCAGAATATAAAGTTAAATTAATGTACTTTTGTCACATGATAAATTATGTTTACTTATTATTCTAGTGTTAAAACTCATAAATCATATTTTTTGAGTTATGTCACTGTAGAAGCGAGTCTGCGATACGTTGGATAAAATATTTTGAAATTCAGAAATACCAAAGTACGCAATTTAAAATTATTAGAAAAATGTACAATTTATGAAAATAATTCTTAAAGAATTCATTTTTACTGGAAAAATAAATTATAATAAAACGTGCATTATAATTTCTTAAAAATATGTTACTCTTCTTTGATATACCAGACTATTATCAAACTCTTCTGTGTAACATTTTTTTATACTTTTGCTTTTTCCTAAAAGGACATTTTAAAATTCCTCGTCTTCCTTCCCCCTAACCAGTAATATATTCTCTTAATAAAAATTTTCGAAACCTATTTCTTTGAATGCAGCGATTTAAAAAATGCAAACGTTTATTAGAAAAATGTATCTCTAAAAATATTACTGTTAAATGAGTTCCCTGAAATTCTCTGTGTGACTTTTAATCTTTTATTTTTCATGCTTAAAACTGTTGTAACATAATGAAAGAAATTTTAAATGATGGAACTCAAAAGATTGCAATATTGGTTTTTAAAGCATAGGATGGATAAAAAATATACATTGTAACATATTTGCTCTTAAATAAAAATGATTAAAACATTTTGCATTATTAAAACTTTGTTAAAACATTTATAATAATTACAGGAACGCAAAAATAAATGACTATTTGTGAATTATCAACAAGGAACGTTTTATAAAAATCAAGAGTAACGTCATAAAAAGACTGTGTATTATTTTAACGCACCACTGCGCTGAGAAAATATAACCAATGGAATTTTTTTTCCAATTTTAAGTATGCTTGTAAAAAAATCCACAATGTATGAATGCACCTCATTTGCTTTAACATCTTAAAGTAGCAAACACAAGGGCTGTGTATAATATTGTTATAAAAAGTAAAATATATATTAACTTCACACGATTGAAGTATTAATTTCAATATTTTATATTCTATTTACGTAGGTGATTCATTTAGGGCAGAATATGTTTTCTGGTTTTGCGCTATTTTAGAAGCATGAAAGAAATACGTTAAATATTTGTGAACAAGAAACGATGGGCGTTCCACCTGCAGCGCAGACATATAAAACTAACCACTAGTCCAGAAACAAAACCATAAACGTAATTCCCTCCAGCGCATCTCACGTCTTTCTCTGCTCTGCTTCTCTTTCCACCAACTAGGAAGCATCTTGTTTCGTCAACTCCCCTTCTAGAGCTTTTTAGTCCCCAGTCAAGTAATATTTTCATTACAAAAAAAATCAAGAAATATAGATATGCTTTAATAATTTTTTTTCTTATATTGATATGCGACAGTACCATCGTTCTGTCTACTTTTCACATCAAGTGGTGCAGCATTTTGAGGAAGCTACTTCGCCGACTCTTACACAGCTGAAATAACACGGACTTCTGTATTGGATTTCCTTCCATGGATTATTCTCGTAAAAGCTATCACCTAAAATTCGTCAATTCACCAAAGCATTTGTATCTATTAACTTGCTTTACATTGAAATGATTGTATTTGAAGCTGTTTTCTTCTAACGATAACTCAATGGGAAAATTTTAAATACAGATGCTTGCGTTATTTCAGCCGTAATGGTTCAATGAAATATTTTCTACCAAATGTTTCGCCACTTGCTTTGAAAAATAGACTAAACGGTGGGACCATTGAATATCGTTTGATGAAAGATAGAAAGAAAAAAGAAAAAACTTGCTATCTCTCTCTGTCTCTCTCTCTCTCTGTATATATATATAATTGTCTCTTTTTACGGAATGGCATTGCTACATTCTTTACAGATGTAGGACTAATGTAACTAATTATATTACTTTTTGCGAAAATAAATAAATACAAATTAAGTGGAAAAGTATGATAAGCGTGAAAAATACTTGTCCGTTGCAAAATCAATACAGTTATTAGATTATTTGTTTTCTGGCCAAAACCAACGAATATATTTTAGGAGGTGTAAATGAACTATCATCCACATGTCATAAAATATATTAGTTACCAGAACAAGCTGAAGGAGCTTTCTAATTTTGAGTCACTTGCAAAGCGTGTGACAATTAACCAGAGAAATTCCCATATGTTCATTAACAATGAAGTAACAATGCCAGTTATCAGTCACTTTTTCCTTTTATAAAAATGTGTCGAATATATTTTAAGTTAATTATATTGTAAAATGCAAAACATTCTCTTCAAAAATAGTTTTCATTATGCAGCTTGCTTAAACATTTTTCATAGAACATAATTTCTGAGCAAAAAAAGTTACTATAGAAATTACAACATTTTGCAAGATCTTATGCCTATAGCACAATCTTCATGACTTCCAATTTATAACATCAGATACAAACGTGTTGGAAAACAAGAGACACATTACCAAGTGAAGTTCACTTTTCATTAAGGTTGACGGTGGGCTTTATAACTATTTTTTTTTTTCATTATTTAAGTTATTCCAAAAGAAAAAAAAATTCAAAGAAGAAATATATCGTGAATTATATAAATGTTTTTTTTTTTTTTTTTTTTTTTTTTTTTTTAATTAAAAGGATTTTATTTAAAATTGTGCATCGATGTTTTTAATTCGACATACAGTTATTTTTAAAATATAGTAATAAACCGGAACGTGACTGAATGTTCTTTAAAAACTCACATGTTAATGGACTTAATTAATAATTAACGGTCTTAATGCATCAACATTCCGAAACGGATGCACATATTTGTTTATATCAGTATTGTTTTTTAGACATGGTGATAATTTTGAACAAATATTAAAACGCTTGGAGCATTTTAAAGATGTATAGTCTGCGAAATATTTGCGTTGAGACAAATTCATTTGAAATAAATATATTGTGATATTTTAATTCCATTACTTATCTTTAAGAAGGATGAAAATATACTCTAATCAAGTGCATGTAAAAATTTCTATTTTCTAAAATTTTAACAAGTAATAACACAAAAACAAAAATTCTTATTTTGGGTCGATTTTTGCTTATTTCGAAGTTCTCCATCACATTAACAAAATATGAACATAAGACATTACCTTATCTAAAAATTATGATAATGCAAGTTAAATTCAATCTCTTATAGAAAAATAAAAACTTTTTCATAAAATAAAAAATTAATTTAAAAAAAAAAAACAATATTACCACTAAGCAGCCTATTTCTTAAATTTTAAAACACCTTCTACAATATTTTCATTGAAAACTAATTTCTAAACTATATAAAAATATTAGATTCCCACGCATTTTCTTCGCAAATTTACTCTCCTAAAATATGAATAATATGAAGCATGTAGAAAAAGAGTAGATTCATTGCCACAAAAAAAAAATAATAATAATAAGGCTTGAACATTTATTTTCTTAACGACTAGACAAGTAGGAAGAGAAAAATGGGACATTAATGAGCTGAGTAATTAGTTTATTTTATAGGTAGTGAGTTATTTTATACTTCATATAACCTCTGGGTTCGTAATTTGCCTACATTCGATAGAAATGTAGTGAAACAAATTGAATAATTCTCATTCAACGGTAATTAACTCGTAATTAACGTACTCGTATTTTCATCTTTAAATATATATAATAATTTCGAGATGCATAAAAATAGCTTGAAGAATAAAATATGTTAAAAATATATGTTTCTCATTATTCTATTACGATTGTGGATTATTTTGTGTCTCTACTTAGTTAATACACTTTATTTCAAAAGGAAATAAGAAAAATAACCTTAGATTATTGGATATTAACATGCATTTTATTAAGCGGAACATAGAAAAACTATTTGTATTAAAATTAATTTAAAGTTCAATTTTTGCTTAAACACTTTTTTGAGTATTTATGTTTCTAAAAAATGTGGACGATATAACATGTGAAATTGTTGACCATCGACATTGTGTTTTGGCCCAAGATCAGGCTCTCATATCTGCTAATGATCTATTATTAATAATTATTAATAATTATCTATTATTAATAATTGATAAAAACAATAATAATTATAATTATTATTAATTATGGTATTTTCACGGATAAATATTTATCCATGAAATATATCTGTTTTTCTGTTAATATAAATGTATATTTTTTCATTTATCCATATATATTTGCTCATGTATACCGCGCCAGAAATGTACGTGAAAGTACTAGCGATAAATGCAAGATGATATATGTAAAATAATATAATTGAAACTACTTTAAAAAACTAAAAAAGCGTCGAAATTGGATAAATAAAGAAATGTCACTATTTATATAAATTGCTACTATCAAAGATTTTCCTGAATATACACTAATAAATAAGTATTGTTATTACATGAATACATTTTCTCTTTAAAAGAATTTGGTTTTGGTTTATGCGATAAAGATACATATTTCAGTATTTTTCTTTTTCTTTTGTGTACTTGTACATATGCCAAATAACTTGAATAATAATAAAATATATTTTTGAGAGGTATTTTTTATCCATGTCTTTATGACGATTTGCTTTACACCTGTAGTAGAAAATATTTAAGTTAATCGAACGTTTGCAATCCACGTGCACAAAATAACGCCACATTCTTAGCAAGTTAAACTCACAAGCTTACACAAAAAACGGAATAGCTTAGGAATAAATCTTAAGAATAAATAAAAATCCTACTTGATCCTACTTTATTTTTATATTAGTTCATAAAACAACTTTAGTCAGAACCTGTTCAGCGTTGGGGTAAAGCTTCTATTTTTGGCTTTTTTACAAGGAGATATTTCGTTTTTCGTATGTGTAAAGCAAAAAAAAAAAAAAAAAAAAAAAAAGTATTCCTTTTAAATTTTGAATCTCTGTAGAAAGAAGAAATGCAACACATTCACAAGTGAATATATCTAGTCACACAATTTAATGTGTGTTTTACGAGATATATTTTCTTTGATGTCAGAACTGGCAATATTATACTTTTGTAAAACTAAATTATACGTCACAAATTTCAGCATATAACACTGTGTTCTTACTATATTATCAAAACTGTTCTACTACTAGAATTAATTTTGATGGGTGAATATTATGATTAATTTTCCATACATTGGAAAATAATTCCACATCCTTAATCAATTAACATTCAATGCCTTAGGTCTTACAATGATTTTGCGGTAGGACAATATACGTTTTTTTACTGCATGTGTCGTTTTAAGAGATAACACCACTTTGACAGGTTCAAAATTTTGAAAGATTTTTCACTTAAAGTCTTCTTTAAATACATGAAAATCATATTTTGTTGATATCAAAAGTGAAAGGGCCCTTTTCTGAGTTATAGAAGTAGAGCGTGGTATAGTAACCAAACAGAAACGAAAGTTTCTACGCTTTTTTCTCAGAACAGCAATTTCAAATTGGTGAGCACTCTAGATCGACCAATTTTTAAGCAATCAACTTGAATCTGTTTGAAAATTAATCTTCACATGCTTTTCTAGTGAAATACGTATTTTTTTTTTAATTGATATTGATATCTTGTTTTTTTATGCAATTATAACTTACGAAATTTTTTGATGAAACTTTACATTTTACTTCGAATCAATGCCATTTCACTAAATATGCATATTTTTTTGAAAAAGATAAGTGTTTCACAATCTTTTGGAGTAGAAAAACTAATTTTATTTGTTTAATTGATTTAGGTCAAGTCTACGATGAGTTACTGGGCCCACCACTTGACCTCCATTTTTAGAAATACTCATTTCCTTCAGCTGTCAAGTCGCAATTTTTTAATATATCAACTTAAAAATATATAGAATTTTCTATTCTAATAAATGTATAATAAATTAGTGTAAATATTTTTGATAAACAACCCGAATTTCTTTTTTTTTTAAATCTCGAAGAAGCCTAAAATTTTCAGGCGTCAAAGTGATGTTAAAGTATTTTTAAAATTGAGATAAGAGAACAACCCTTTTCATACCACATCAACTGTCATAAATCTTGGATCAGATTTAAGAGAAATATTTTCTCAAAAGTTTTGAAGACCTACGTATATTTGTGCTCTATTTTAAATATCCGCAATGAATTTTGATATTTTCATTCCGATTAATGATTTATAAAATAGCGTCTCATAGCCCTTTTTTATTAATTTAAATGACTTTTTTCCCCCATTTCAAACCATCGATATTTCCAAAATTTTTGTTTGTACTATACTGGGATTAAGATAAAGGATGCTCCAAACCACAAGAATCTAAAAAAGTATTTATTTGCTCTACCTACAAAGAATTTTTTTTTTAACTTTCTTCTTCTTTTATTTTTTTTAAAAAGAGAAAGTTTTTTTTTTTTTTAAAGAATTTTAAAAATGTATTTATTTGCTTTAAACTACAATAAATGTTCGAATTGATCACAAAGACTTGTTTTAGCATGTTAGTTTATTGTATTATTAATACGAAATCGCTGCATTATTTGGTTAATTATTGAGTCGGATAGTTCATATTGTTCACCAGGCTTTTACGAAACAGCTTTTACGATCTTATTTGAACGATATCTTGTTCAAAAAGTAAACGTCAATAATTTAACAACAATCTTCCAGTAAAAACACCATGTTGACGTAGATATGAGTATCGAGTTTATCGACATTCTTGTGAACTCCGATTTAACTTTTCACATAATCTGGCGGTTTTCAAAATTATATTGCGATTGTCTTACTAGCGTATGAATTATTTAAATTCCTACTGGCGCTTTTTTGGGACACCCAAGTATAACTTTTGTTGAAAGCAAATCATAAACAAATATCGGAACACACTCAACCTTGTGGCTGCACTGTAGTCGGGAAGATCCAAATTGCACGATTTCGAAACTGCAACATCCATACAGACTGGTTGTGTAAGTTACTGAAAGTCTTCATTGCACAAAATCGTACGTTTGAAATGTACAGCCCTTCCGGAAAGATCCTCCCTGTAGGTTCTTCTAGGCAGTGTAGCGAAAAGTGTCTATTGTATCGTAATATCTCGCATAAACACGCAGACACAAAATATTGAAACATTATTATAAAAATAGAATTTTGCATTTTAATGTTAAAAAATATTTTTTAACTGTAAAATTCCCCCCCTCCTCTTCCATCCACACAGAATGAGCTTATAATGTATTTGGTAAAAGCTAAATGTGATTGTCATAGTACTATTTCACAGGTATAAAGTTCGATTTCTTGAAACTTCAACCAACAAGACAGTTTTAATTTTATATTTTAAATCAGGCAGCTTTTTCTTATGTATGTTTTAAATAATTTCCTTTAAAAAATAGATTCTAGAAGCGGACATAGAATTTTAAATGTTATTATTTTTGTAATTTTAATATTTCAAAATGGTAAAATCTAGGATTAGTTTATTATGACAAGCACCAAGAAGGATTGAGACTTTATAAGATCTTTAAAAAGTCACAAAACTATAATATTTAGAAAGATGCCTACATACAATTAAAAATGGGCTATACCTAAAATTTGAAAAGAAATCTTAGACTATTAACATATTTATTCTAAAATTTAATTTTGTCAAGGAAATTTACTAAAAAGGTACACGAATTTTTTTTGTTTCAATTTTTATATAAAAAAAATAAGAAGTTGCGATTTAAAAGTGTTTCTGAGAAAGATTGAATATCTATTAATTTTGCTTAAATTGTGTATATTCTTTTTAAATCTTTTTCAACAATTCACTTTCTTAAATTGGAAAATAAATATATTTAAATATTTGTCAGAAATGTTCAGATTCGGAGTTATTAATATTATCAAAAATATAAACAAAACTCTTCCATTTTAATGATTTTTTTTAGATATTTTCAAGGAAATCTAGCTCGAAAATACACCGAAATACGAAAAAGCAAACTTTTATTTTTCCAACGTTCATTCATAAAATACCTTTTCTACTATTAAACATGCTGCGAGAAAAATGTCAGAAAGTTGTAAATAGGAGTTATTGAGTTTCTTCGTGACACATGAACTGCAGGTTACGAAATTCAGCTTCATTCAATAAACACTTTTATGCCGAAGTGTGAAACTAGACACAAACTTGTTTTTTATATTGAATTCCAAGGGTTTGTTTTATCCATTAAAGTCCAGTGTTTCTTCATATGTTTTAATTTAGTCTAGATCGTTTTTTTTTTTCGGTTTTCATTTAACACTTTATCTTTCAAAATAATAGAATGTGTGTTACGGAATTATTGATGATGACTGCATATATATTTTTTCATTTATAATTATTTACATCAGAGACTCTTTGAATAAACAGTTTACTACAAGTTTTTTTTCCTGTTGTTTAAATCGTTCTTATTTTATTTAGTTTTAACGAAATTTCAGGCGTGTAATTTCAGGCTTTGTAAAAATTCAAAGAACACATAATAAACGATTACTTGTTTTATTATTATTTTTGTGCATAGAAAATATTTTTCACTGAAAATTCCGGGTATTCTTATCTCACAAGTATAAAAGATGCTAATAAAATAAACTAACAAATATGTGTGCATTTTTTTTTTTTTTTACTTTTTTCAAAAAAGAAAACAATCTGAGTAAAAATAATATAAAGGACTGCTTGTCTGCTTGTCTGCTTGTATGTCTGTCTACCTTCAGAAAATTTTGAACGAGTAAGTCTGTTCCAACTTCCGTAAAACATTCTCAGGTCATATCGAACAGAGAAAGTAAAAGTTTGAGGTCGAGTTAATGCTTGATCCCTACGGAAAACTTTCTTTGTAACCAACAAAATTTTGCGCTTTAAAAAAAATTTGTTTGTTACAGAAATTTAAAATATGTTATCATCTAATGTATTTTTAAAGCTATTATGCCCATTTACACAGACGCACACAGTAGTGTAACCAGAGGAAGGGTTATAGATATTTAACTGCGGAATACTCAATTAAATAAGAAAAATATTTCTATTTGAAAATATTGGTATTCGCATTCCCCTTTTTTGGTACGCCAATGCACACACAAATACATATATAAGAAGAGTTCTATTTGAAAATAGTGGAATCCACATTCCCTATCTGGGTACGCTAATGCACACACAAATACACATATGCAGGATGCAATATGTTATCTATCGCCGACCTTTAATTTCTCAACCGTTAGTCATAGACATATAGTTCCAATTACAAAAACTTTCAAATGAGGTTAATATTCATGTTGTGGCATTGTTTAAAGTAAAAAATCAATTTTATAAAAATTACGAAATCTAACTTTTTATACAGTCCACCAATCCCTAGAGTTATATTTAGTAAAAGTTTACACATATCATAACATATATACCACAAAAAAGTTTGACATCTGTACTACAAAAATTGACACAGGTATTAAATTTCAAAATTTGAGATTTTCGCACATGATTTTGTCTTTCATTGAGGGATCAGTTACAAAATTAATTAAAGTAATTTGAGATCGAAATAAGGGTGATTATTTGATCTAAAAATCTTAGTGAAATTTTAGGGGTCGAACAACATTCAAAAGTCAAAGTAGGTAGAATTGACACCCAGAAAATAAAATATACTCACTACGAATTAGATAAATGGCAGTGGAATGCAAACGACCATGAAAATCGGGATTATGCAAATTACAATAGTACTGCAGCGCGACACGTTCGGGATAAAACACGAGCAATGGACATGCTAGTCAGCGCTGAGATCATGATGGCTGGCAGGCAATATGCCGAAATGATACTTATTTATGGTGAATGTCAAAGGAATGCCAGAGCGGCTGCGAGGGTTTATTCAGAACGTTTCTGTAGGGATCGACATGAACGTGTGAAACTATAACTTATGCATTGCACCGTCTTAGAGAGATCGGCTCTGTAGCACTACGACCCAGAACAATCAGACGGGCTGTAATGTTCGACTGACACCGGAGGTGGTGTTGGCATTCGCCCTTTAAAATCCACAACCTGGGCACAGCGGAAATCAGCGAGGCATGTGGATACACGTGTGAGCATGACTGGCATTTGTTACATGCACATGGTGCGCAACCATACTATCCGACACTGGTGCAAACATTGATGCTGGGTGACCACGCAGGACGATTTGATTATTTTAATTTCATTCTCAACACCTTAGAAGAAAATCCGTCATCCCTTTGTAACATTCTGTGGACAGATGAGTCAACGTTTACACGGGGTGGCATTGTGAACGTGCACAATGTGCATTACTGGTCTCTGGAAAACACCCAAATCGCCCGCACAGTACGACACCAGGTTCACTGGTCAATGAACGTGTGGTGCGGTATATGGGGAACCCAGATTGTTGGACCCATCTTCTACGATGGGACCTTAACGGGCAATCGTTACCTGCACCTGCACACAAAACACATCGTGACTGGTATGAAGAGCTGCCTCTCCGACATGCATACCGGGTGGGGTTTTAACACCCGAATTCGGTGAATAAATCATTGGGTATGGTAGTCCGGTAGAGTGGCCACCGCGTTCACCGCGTTCACCGGGCTTGACTCCCATGGACTTCTACCTCTGAGGTTACATCAAGGCACAGGTCTATGTGACTGAGCCTAGTTCTCTGGTTGATCTGAAGCAGCGCATCATCCTTCCTTGTCGCACAGTTACACTTGCTATACTCCAACGTGTACAGGACTGTCACGCATTCAATTGTGCATTGCCACCAATGGAGAACACTTTGAGCAGTATTTCTAGTAGATTCCGGAGTTTGATATAATCATTTTTTACAGTAGACAGTTTTCTGATATGATAATAAACTGATATATATATTTTCTGTTTAATTTCAATATTTCATTCTTCGCTTTGTATACGACACCAAAAAGTCAGCTGAAATTTTCAGATAAAATAACCCTCTTTGGTGATACCCCGATTTGGCGATACTGGCTAAAGGTGGTTTCGTCGTAAAAAGGACATTGCACCCTGATTTCGATCTCGAATTATTTTAATTCCTTTTTTAACTGACCCCTCAATGAAAGACAAAATCATGTGCTAAAATCTCAAATTTTGAAATTTAATACCTGTGTCAATTTTCTGCTTTTTTATAACTTCTACCAAATGGAAGTCGCACTATATCAATGAAAGTTGAAAAATGTAAAGGCAGAAAAATTCTAAAACACGGATTTTGGTTTTGTAAAACCGGCATAAAAAAGCTAAACTCATTTAAAACCATTTAAAGTTCTTTTGGGACATCTGCAAGCCACGATGCTTAACAATTGTGAAGAAACTTCCACTTTTTCAAGTGGCTAAGGAATTTGACTGAACAAATGAGCAAAATAAGAAGAGAAATAATTTTTTCTCAGATAATAGTGTTGTATTACAGCAAAATAATCTAACATAAAAGTAAAATTTTAACCTTCTAATCTTACTTTCATTTTGCAGTCCACACATCAAGGAATTATAAAAAAAATGCCAAAGTTAATTTAAGTGCCGACAAATAGAAAGGGCCTTTTCTGAAATAAAAAATAAATTTTTGTAACAGTGAATGTGAGACAGGCAATTGCCGTGATATAGGCTGCCTGGCAAAGTGTATCCGTTACCACAAATAAAAACTCTTAGAGAAGTTCCAGCCTTATACATTTGACAAATGAAGTACAAAAAACTGCAGAAGAGTGTACTTATTGCATTAAATTTCCTTCAGATCTCTGGACCATAGTTACAGAATGTTTTTAATTTAAATCATCTGCTAATAGTTACACTGAATGGATAAAGGAGTCGTCATACAAATAACACTGTCGAAATTTTAATAACAGAAGAGAAAGCAAACGACAGTGAAAGGTAAGATAGCGATTGTTCATCCAATACTAAAAATTGTGTTCTACAATCAAAAGAAGCTCTGTCGAACATTACAACTTTTAAAAAGCAAAACATTAAGCCAGTCACATTTTATACAACGTTAAATAATAGTGAAGATTTTGTTTGGAAAAAAAATTATCAATTTGTAAAAGGAGGAAAATTTCCGACTTTTTTGTAAAAAAAAATAATTAATAGTTACATTAATGGAATATATCAGTGTGAATTTTTCAACAGTCAGGTCTATGGAATAAACTATAATTTCTATATAGTTACGAAATTACGACTAAATTCTTCAAAATTAATTTAATGTTTATCTTATAACAAAAATGTTCACAATAATATACTGCATATAAATTCTTTATTGAGATGTTTGCAGAAATTTAATACAACTTTACTAATAATATGTAATTTTAATTAACGTGTATCGAAATTTAATTTTTAAAATCCGCCATATTAGAATTTCACATTAACGAATTTTTCAGAATAACGAACTTCAACGGTGGTCTCTACAAATTCGTTGTAACGAAATTTTACTGCATAGAAAAAATCGTTTGCAGTGTAATTTAAATTATCGTTCACTATTCCAAAATCCAAACATAATGAAATTTATATATATATTACTGCGGCGCAGTATAAATTGGTCACCAATAAGTATGGAGTGCATTGCGTTTCTTGTTCATTTACAGAGACACATAAATAAAATCGGGTGCTGTCTTAGTGCGATAATTACAGTGTGCGTGATAAGTGCGTTTTCAACTTTGGTTTGGTTTTTAAGTTTAACTAAATTTTTGCATAGTACGTGGTGTGTATAAATTATGTTGATGATATGCAGGGTTACACAAGAGTATTATTGACTATGGGTGTGAATTTCTTAATGGTATTTTGAATTCCGTTACGCATTTTACTCCTGAACTAAATAAAGCAATATACCGGGTGATTATAATTAAAGTTACGATTTCAAAAATCAATAATTTTAAAACTACTGGTCAGAATGTCTTGATATTTTAGTAGAGCAATCGTGAGGCAATGAAAAATTTTTTTTTTCGAAGGAAAAAAATAGTTCTAAAATGTGCCGATAGATGGCGCTGTCAGGGTAATGTCATGGGAAAGACCAAAAATTTATTCTTTAAACACAGGAATGTTGTTAGCCAAAAGGAAAAAATAGAGTTCTGGGATTTACTAAAAATGTATTAGCGAAAAGACAAAAATACGTGTTTACAGCAACAACAGCAATAATGACAAAAAAAAAAAAAGATTTATGGAACAAACATTTTACTGATGATTAAAGTATAAGTTGTTCGATACGCCCTCCGCCTTGTTCCGTTACTAATTGGAAGCGCAAAACGGCATGCTCCACAACAGATCGGAGGGTATCTGTACTGACGCAATGGGTGTGGTGTGTGGTTCTTGCCTTCAAATCAGCTAGATTTTCAATTCGCCCGCTGTAAACAACATTCTTCAGGTACCCATAGTTGCCACGTATTAGTAATTTGCATATCTTCAGACAATCTGAACCCTGACAGCGCCATCTGTCGGCACATTTTGGAACTATTTTTTTCGTTTGCCAAACAAAATTCCATTGCCTCACGATTGTTTTGCTAAAATATCAAGTCATTCTGACCAGTAGTTTTAAAATTATCGATTTTTGAAATCGTAACTTTAATTATAATCACCCGGTATTTTGTTTTATTTATAATAAATATGCATATAAGATATTATTTTCATTGCTTAAAATATAGTTAAACGTATCAGACTTTTATTTTATTAATAAAAGTTATATATATATACTAAAATGTTATTAACTTTCCACTTTATACAATCTTTTACATTCCATGATACCATTATCGAATTTCTTACTAGACTAAGTTAGTGGAATCTATATAATTACATATATATGTAAAGGTTCTATGTAAAGAACAAGTTGTTTTGTCATTTATGGTTGGTAATTGCTCGAAAAGAGTTTTAAGTTGCCTTATGCGTTTTTTTACCTGAATTAAATTTTAGCTTAATATGTGGTGTGTACAAAAGTTTTTATATAATATATAGGGCTGTACAAAAGATTTCGTATGCATTTTCATCTATTGTCGAAAATTACTAAATGTGAATTTTCTAACTAAACTAAATTTTATCATTCTATGTAGTGTATATCATATACAGGGCTGCACATAATAATTTGACTATAGAAAGTAAGTGCTGAAACTGGATTTTTAAATGTGTTATATGTTTCCTAATCTGTTTACTACATATCTCCTTAGACATTATATAACGGTGAAGTTTCGTTTCAGTTTTCTAGATGTGTTGGAAAAAGTTAATAATAATCTATGCTTGATGCATAATTTTTCGTTCTGGTTTGTAATATTGTAGATAGTAATTAATAAATTTATTGTACGTAACCCTTGTTGAACCAGTAAAACTCGCACTTGACCGAATATTTTTTAAATATCATAATTGCATAAAATATCATGTCAATTAAAATTTAATTAATTAATTAATCAAATTATCAAATTAACCAGTATTATTTTCAGTCCAAATACTTATAATTGAAATGTTTTTTTTTAAATAGTCCACTTTTACCATACAAAATATCTGCATCCCCCCCCCCCTTTGAATAAAATAAGAAATGACTCAGTGATTATGTGCATTAAAAATTATGAAAGGTAAAATCGCGTCAATCGGAACTTAACAACCAACAGTTAGGCATTTGGACCAACAAATCTTCTTCAACATCTAGATGTGCTTTACAAAAGCGACAAGTTTCGAATACAAAAACAATTCCATTCATCAGGTGAAATATCTCTGTAACCCCCAAAACTCTAAGTTTTAAGTTGACGTATTTAACACAACACAGGAGATGGAAAACACAGAGATGCATTGCCTGTTGAAGGTTACATTCCATTCCATTACCTTCCATTACTGTTGAAGCTAGTTCTTGAATCAATGTTCTTAAAAAAAAACTTATTTGTAGATTTTTTAATTTTGTTTTCTGATCGTACTATCTTTTGATTCATTTATCGTTGAACTGCTTTATTTGAAATTAGCAATGTGAATTTTAATTTTCATCTTGAAAATCATGCTCAACCTTGTATAATATTCTTTGAGTTACATTCATTTAAAAGTGTTAAAAATTAAAAATTTATTAAGTAATAAATGTATAGCCTCATTAAAATGTTGAAAAACAAACTAATTAAATTTTATCTGTATATTAGGTGATTGTTTTTTTTTCTAGTATTTTTTTTATTATATTATAATTAAATAATTATAACACGTATGAAAAAAAAAAAACGTATAAAATATTATTTTCATTGCTTGAAAGGTAGTTAAATATATAAGACTTTATTTTATTAATAAAAGTTATATATATATATTAAAATGTTATTAACTTTCCACTTGAATACAATCTTGTACATTTCATGATCCCATTTTCCGATGCATCAAGTTTTGACACGTAAGACAAATACTTTTTTCTTAAAATAAACAAATGAATAAATAAAAATAACTATCACGTTTTTCTATTCACGAAATACTATTGTTTGCTATTAAAACTATAATGCTTCCTAATTTAATTTTCATGATTAAAGATTTAATGGGTCGAAGCAGGGGTCAGAAAAACTCTTTTTTTATTGTAGCGAACTACTACAACTACTTAATCTAAAATGTAGTTAAATAAATTTACATTTCAATTTTTTTTTAAGTAATAATTATAACCAAAAAAAAGTAAAATTTTGTGCCACGAACAACTTTATTACGCCAATTTTCAGGTTTTATTATTATTATTATTATTATTAATTTGAGAGATTGTTATTTTACGCCCGTAAATACCTTTTGTCAGAACAATACATGAAGTTATACTTTATTTCAGAAATAACATTTCATAATATACTATAATTTAATTTAAATGTTTACGTAAAATATTTTGTGTTATAAAAAATATTTACATCTTTCATAAAATAAAGCAAAAAATTTCCATCTCAAAGTTTATAATATATGTTCTACTTATTTGATGATTTAATGTAATGAATTAAGTAAGTTTTTGATAGTTGATCTCCTAAAAATAGAAACTATAAACGCTGAATTACTTTTAATTAATGAAAAAATTGTCGGAAAAATAAAACAGAAAATTTCCGTCCCAAAGTTTAGAAAATATGTTCTAATGATTGAATGATGTAACGTAATGAATAAAGAAAGTTTTTGGATAGTTAACCTCCTAAAACATAGAAAGTATAAACACTGAATTACTTTTAATTATTGAAAAAGGGTCAAATTAGGCAAATTCAAAAAATTTAAGCTTTATTTATTTGCACAAATCGTGTTAAAAACTTGTATAATTTTTTAATTTGGTAAATGTTCTGGAAAAGAAAGAAACAGAAATAGCTAATTTACGTCGAATTATGCATTCAATATACATGTTTTTGCATATATATATATATATATATATATATATATATATATATATATATATATATATATATATATATATTTTAACACTTAGATTATATATTTTTTCTTTTAAATATATAGTAACTGCATAATTTATCTTTATAAACGAAAAATTAATCGAATAAGATTGTTTCTTATCTTGAATAATTTTTAAAATTAATAAAACAATAATAAAGATAAATGAAAAGTTATATATTGATATAAAATTTCTGATAATATTAGTTAAGTACATCATAACATTGATGTATGTTATTTACTATTTATTATTTAAAATATTTTCTCCTTCAGAGAATATAACAGTTACATAATTTGTTTTTATATTTAAAAAATATTTTAAATAAGGAGGTTTCTTGTACTTTTTATTATACATAAGCGATTTGTCAAGTAACTAAATTAATAATAAGTAGAAATAAAATTTTATATATAGTTTCTAATTCTTTATATTCACAAACTTCTATTACACCTTTGACATGTGTTAATTCATTTTACTAATTAATGCCTTTTTCCCAAGAATATATGGAAAATTTATTATTTTACAGTTATATTAAAAAAAAATCATTGGGTGTGAATGTGTGCTATTTATATTTTTTATATTAAGTATGAATAAGATTTCAAGTATACAAAATAGTAATATGATGAAATAAAATTTCATAAACCGGCACTAAATTTCTCCTTAAATTAATTAAACACTCTGACACTGTTGGCAAATATAAATTCTTACCTTCTGATCAGATGCCGATACATATGATAAGGACCACAAGCGAGCACAACACAATAAAGTTGGGCACGGCAGTTTTAGTAACCTTTTCCTCCCTTGTTTATTATTATTAGACATGATTCCCTTAATGAAATTTCGAAAACCGAAACTACAAATGATATTCCAATATATCCGTCTCTAGAAATTTAAACTTCCATTTTTCACTTAAAACCAACATTCAAATTCATGAAAAAAGTCATTAAATAACATTCTGCAAAATTTTACTCAATTAAGAAAGTTTAATTTTCCTCTCAAAAATTGAGCGCGCCGTATCGTATTAATCAGTTGGTAAGATTTGCATAACTGTAAGTATCAACGCAACCGGATAGTTATACTCCTAACATGTTTCTGCTTTGCCACTACCTTTCATTTGGGTTACAATTGGATTTCCGGAAAATCGCCAATGTGTACACTGTCGTCGCCAAGGCAGCCAGGCTGTTCTCATTTGACTGAGCAGAAAAGTTAACTCGGATTAATTTCTAAATTCTCTCATCCTAATATTGATACATTTGGGGAATTAAATTTAATACCCGATATTTGATAATATTTGATATTCCAAAAACTTGTCAAAATTGCTTTTATCCGCAAATTTGTTGGAATAAAATGTCAATGAAAAGTTTTATTTTCTTCGCATTTGTTTGAAAGAACTTTTTAGGAAAGAAAGCATATTTTTCGCGTATTATTTATTACCAACACCTGACGGATAACGGGGACGATATAATATAAATGCTCCGCTCAGAGGATCAGATAACTTTACGGTGGTCCGGCACACACTATTTTAATATTTAATCTTTTAAATATTTTTTACTTATCTTTTTTTCCTTGAAATATATATTTATGTATATATTCTTTTCAAATATAAATTCTTAAAAAAAATTATTTTTTAGTTTAAAAAATTGAAATATATTAATGTTAGTCACATTTAAAAATTGATGTAGCTTCTGAAAGGATAAAGCTTTCTGCAAACTTTTTTCATTTTTGAAAACAAAAAATAATAAATAATAATTTTTCATTGGGGTTTACAAAAATATTTATTATAAAATTAATAATTCTTTAAAAGAAGAAATAGTAACCATAAAGCCATTTTTTATGACTACGTTTTATTACGAGATTCATATTTTTATTTTATCTTTCTGAATACTTTCCTTTTATACTCCTGAAGACAATTTAATATAACTGAATTTTTAAAATATTTACATATAACTGAAAATAATTGTACGAAGTCTCATAAGTTTGTCTTTTATAGAAATTTAGATAAATCAATTTAAATATGACAAATCTTAAAAAGACATCCTGAAATAAATAAATTTCAAGTTTTATGTACTCTTTAGACAATCAGAGATTGCAGAATCTACAAAGCGTTATATATCGGGATCAAATTATTGTATTTACACACGGTTTGAGTCATTTTATTCTAAAAAATTCTACAGTATTTTTAAGCCATAAAAGTAAAAAGGTATTGGTAAAATTTTTGCGTTCCGGGAACATTTAAGGGCGATATTTTTATTAAATGTTTTAAAAAAAATCAATTAAAAAAATGTATATAAAGCAATATATTCTAGGCATTTTAAAACAAATCAAACAAAATAATACATATAAATGCACTATCACTAAAATATGTTAGGTATTATGAATGTAAGTAATTATTCAAAAAATATTTTAAAGCGGTTTATCTCAAAATGTTAAAAACTTTTTAACTTTGTAACCAGCAACATTTTTATTGAATTGCTTAATATTTTTACATAGAAACTATTTTTTACAATCTTCAGAGATTTATAGATTATATCCATATCTTACGATTGAACTTTAAAGTTCTTTATATTTTAGAAAAATTGTATTTTTAAAATGAAGTTGAAAGTATGGCATATTTTTCAGGGTTTCTATGCATAATATTTTTTTTTTTTTTTTTTTTTTTTTTGCGGGGGTAATAGGGAGCAGCTTTAGGTTCAGTCTTATGATATAGATATAATATATAAATCCGTGAAGATTGCATGTCAAAATATTATGTAGTTGGAGACAAATTTTGCCCGGAATTAAATAAAAAACACATTTTTAACGTTGTTGCACAAACCACTTTAATGTATCCATTTAATTTATTGCTTCCGTTGAGAACACCTGGAACATTTTTTAGTCATAACTAGCATAATTATGGGCATTTTTCTTTGCGGTTTGTTTTAAAACTATCAGAAAGAACTGCTCTTTTATATATTTATATAAATAAATAAATAAATAAATATAATCTGAAAATATTTTGAACACTCGAATTTTTGAAGACGTAACAGTAATATGATCACTCAAATTAACGAAAATTGCAATTTTATATTAATCCTGCTTACAAAAATATAGTTAATTTGCAATCTTCGAAACTAAATCCCCTTTAAAAGTTTGTATCAGAGCAAAAGTTATTGAAAAAATAATTTTATCTGTCGCTTTGTAGCATAAGGAGAGAATGTTAATTTTTAAATAATTTAATTTAAAACGCACATTTTGCAGTTTGCCTGCACAATTTTTCAAATAGAGCGAGCCAGATTTTCATGACATTCTAACATGAAATGACTTAAAATTTTGATCTTTCATTTGATATTCATAAAAGCAATTTATTAATTTTTTAAAAATGGCTTCCAATTTCCGACTTTTATGCAATATATTTTTTTATATATAAAAGCGGATTTTCGGCCGCTTTGCTGGTCGTTTTTTTCTTCTAACGAACATATTTCCAAATGAACCTGGGGGTTGGTGTTCCCCTCTCCGGTTTCGAATCAAACGAACCTTGAATTACCGTGATTTTTAGGGTTTCGTTCATCTCACAAAACCCTATTACACCCGCTCCGTTGTCTGTTCGTCACAGAGCCATTCTCAAAAACTATATAACGTATAGAGTTGAAACTTTGTGTTTATAGATGAATACCAGCTGTGAAGGGCTCAAAATATTAAAATTTGAAAAATTCGTATTATTTTAATAAATAGAGATAAAAAATCAAAATTCTAACAGCCTTTTCCTATTAAATGTAAACATTTTTAGGTATAGCAGATGCCAAAAATTTAAAATCAACAATGTAATTCTTTCTACAATAATTAATTTTCTATCAGATTTCCACATGAAAAATGAAAATGAAATAAAGTTTCACCAATTGTAAAAAAAGATAAATATGAAATAAAATTGATTGACGTCATAGTGGTAATAAAGCGGAAAATGTCTAAGATTTCTCAATAATACAAGGAGTATGAGTATGTGTATGTACACAAAGCAGATTAATATCACGTCATTAGAGAATTAAAAAGAAAATCTGACGTCCTATTGGAAGTTTAACGAATTTTTCAAATGTTTGAGAATAATACAAAGCGAGTATCATTTACTCGCAAACAACAACAACAACAACAACAAAAAGTCATAAATGAAAAATTTACCGATCTAATTTTTCGTTTTTTTACGAATATCTAAACCAGCCAGATAGCGGGTGAAGCCCGCTATTATATTCTGTCATAATAATATCCGTCATACGGACTAAATGCAATATTTAAAAAAATAATTTCAAAATAAAAAAAATTGTACACGTTCAAAATGTTAAAATAGGCGAATATTTCCATAATCGGTTTCCCCAATTGAAAAACAGATAAATATGAAATAAAATTGATTGACGTCATAGTGCTAATAAAACGGAAAATGTATAAGATTTCTCAATAATACAATCTTTAAATGGATTCTATATGTATCAAAATTAAGAAATTATGGGTTTTTTTCTGTTTTCACAAAAAGCCCCTCCCACCCTGGTTCGATTTGGCCCATTAACGAACTTGACCGAGATTTTATGCAGCTTGATTTTATATACTCAATAATCAAGTTATTGCGAAAGTATAAATTGATATATATATATATATATGAAAATATGAGTAATAGAAAATTGGAAATATTATGAGTTTGAGAAACATATTGAATCGTGATAAAAATCCGATTATGGAAATATTCGCATATTTTAACATTTTGAAGGTGTACAATTTGTTTAATCTTGAAATTATTTTTTTAACTATTGCATTTAGTCCGTATGACGGATATTATTATGACAGAATATAATAGCGGGCTTCGCCCGCTATCCGGCTGGTTTAGATATTCGAAAAAAACGAAAAATTAGATCGGTAAATTTTTCCTTTATGACTTGTTTTGTTGTTGTTGTTGTTTCTAAATGATATTTATTTGAATTTATTAAAGAAAGGATAAAGTGTTTTGAAAGGAATATTAAACGAAACCATTTGAGCGATCTTCGATCACACTTACCCACTTGTTTTATTTTTAGACAACAATCTTTCTTACCGAACTTAGGGTTGGGGGCTCAATAGCCTTCGGCAGCGTAGAAAAAATAATATTTTTTCTTTAAAAAAGCGTAAGTTGCCTTATCTGAAATGCATGTGGTGATCAATCCAAAACCATTTCAATAAAATAATGCAATTTTCAAAATTATATCAATATATACAACCATTAAAAAATAATGGGTCGTAAAACAATTTTCAAACATAAATTCAATTTCAAATTCTGCTATTTGGCAATATTTACAGGAATGTTGGGACCTCCAAAGTGGTAGTGTCTCTCTCTTTCATTGTAGAAACGAAACTAATTATACTGGGATGCTAATATATATTTTAAAACTTAAATAATTTTCTACGATTCTAAAATAATTTCCACAGTGAAATTAAACTTTTAACTGTGCCAGTAGACAATACGTACAAAAAGCTAACCTAAAACATTTAATGGAAATTAAAACCGTAACAAATCTGTTTTCACTTTCGCTTTTCGGTTTAAAAAAAAAAATTATTTTTCAAAAGAAATTTAAATCGGAAATTGAAACTATAGAACAAGTTTAAAAATTCTTTTTCAGCATTTAAAAATAATCTATTTTGTGAAATAAAGGTAAAAAGTATTACCGATTCTCTTAAAAATCCGAAAAGTTCTATAAAAATGGAAAAGAACGTAAAGTTCTTGGCGTTTGTTGTTACCGGGGAGAATTTGAAAATTCTGCTTGAGTTCAGTTGTACAACGATAGTCGAACGCAACAAAAAGTTTCTTGCATTTTCACGAATACTAACAATCCGTTGATTAAAAAAAAATCCCTGACGGCTCGGCCTACAGGCACAGGTAGATTTCGAAGACGCAGACCGTGAGGCGCCTGCTTATTGCGAATAGCAGAAGAAATACCTATTTGCTATGATGCGGCAGTTGGGACCGCACACTTCGAAATATACCTCTGCCTGTAGGCGGAGACAGCAGGGATTTTTTTTGTTTTTAAAATTTTTTTGCTGTAAGAGTTGGTCCTATAAAAAAACTTGTCAATATAAAAGTTGTAGACAATATTAAGAAGATTTATATTACATTTAAACGGATTTGATATTTTGTGAATTGACGAAGTTATGAATTTTTTTCTTCCGAAAACCCTATTTCTCTCCCCCCCTTGGGGGCATTTTTAATGAAATCAAAATTCTGTCATACATAAATTTTTGGTCCTTTTCCTAGAAGTAATAATAACTTTAAATGGATTCTATATGTATCAAAATTAAGAAATTATGGGTTTTTTTCTGTTTTCACAAAAAGCCCCCCCCCTCCCACCCTGGTTCGATTTGGCCCATTAACGAACTTGACCGAGATTTTATGCAGCTTGATTTTATATACCAGTTTGGAAGAGATTTGTGCAGAATTATGGAAGTTATTGTGTCTATAAAAAAGTGATATATATATATATCATTTTGAACTATTTACTTATGTATTATGGTATCTTTTATATATTTTTAAATATATAAACATGGTAGCTAAATATTTTTAGCAATCTTTTAAATATTACACGCTTAGATCACTGCTGCAATTGCGCATTATCTTAGTGTATTATTAATTTGATTTCTACTCTGTAGTTATTTGATACCTCTTCATAGGGCATTCCATTAAGTGTTGCATTATTATCATTGCATTATTTCAATTAACATATCTCGTTATATATGTTTAAATGTTTTATTATTCATAATTACATAGTTTTTGTTGGTTGTTGTAACGTTCATTTAATAACATTCATAAATATATATATATATACAAAGTTTTGAACTAGGGGTTGGTTTGGGTTCTATGAGTCATGATTGGTGTAGATCTGCAAAAAATTTCAGGAATTCCAACTTAGGGGAGAATGTTCAAGATAGTATTTCTCACGAAATAGAAGACGGAAATAGAAGTATTTCTGTTTTGTCCATTTTCACCAAAAAAGCGCCTTCTTATACAGTGCGTGTCAAAAGTTTAAACACAACACAAATTTTTAAATAAAACTTTAAATGTTCAGTTTATTCCAACATCCTACTTACATGCGTTAATAATTGCCCGTCTTAAAATCATATTCAACAACATTTTATTTAATTTTATTGTTTTCATTTTTTTTCCAAAGCATGGAGTATAAGAATGGAACAAAAATAACCGTGTCAAAAGTTTAATAACATTTTTTTTAATGCAAAGTTAACAAAATGACGTAAGCGATTGTGCACGAAAACAATTTTTGGGTTTATAAGGAACATCAGGTTGCTGTTTTGCACCAATACAAAATAGGAAATTCGAATTAATTTTACCATGAGGAGGTATTAAAATCTAGAGTATGAGAGTGAAACATAAATCCGTTTCTGAAATTGAAGATTCATTAAAAAGATCGAAACGAGGAACTCCTCAAGCTCTGGCTTCTGGTTTAGATTTCAAACTAAAATCTCGTTCAGAAAGACCGCAAGTGACCGGTTCTCGTGAAGACCGGCGCCTCAAAATCTTGGTTTCAACAGGGAATTATCTTCTTTTCCAAATTAAAAATACAATTGGAGGATAAATATCGAAGAAAACTTTTCATTGAAAAAACCGGGTTTATTCCCGGAAATAGACCGGATATTTTGGAAGTGAGATTTTTAAATTACCGGGAGGTTTCAGAAAGTTTTAGGCATGGCAAATTTGATCTTATTAGCCACACACAGGGTGGCTTATTCTTTCAATCTCTATCAATTTTCATGTTTATGAAAAGTCACAGCAATCCATCGTTGCCACAGGTTAATCTCGGAAAATGAAACATTTGAAGTTACTTAAAAAATTAATAACTCGAAAAGTATTTGTCACAAAATTGTTTTACAAACTGCGTTAGAATGGTAAAAAATTGTATTTTTCTTGATATAAATTTCAAATCTAATGATTATGTCGTTTTTCAAATATTAGATTTCAAAAATTACAAAACTTCACAATGGAGTACCGTAGCGAAACTTTTACGCGTAAAAAGATAATGATAAAGGCATTGTGGCTCGACGTGTATCGTGTATACTGGCCATAGCATGAGTAACGAATTATAGTAAACTTATTATTCTGTTAAAATATAAAAGTGAATTATGTATATACATTTTTAAAAAATAAAGAAAAACATTTTATCACAAACATCAACAAAATTTTTTCTTCTATTTATTCCCTTATTCCAAAGATATCGTTTTATCGTCTGCTGCCATAGCAACATGAATTAAATTTCATTAAAAAAAATTGCTCAGTGGTAGAAAAATATTTTTCTAAATCGAATGGTTATTGAACAACTCAACACTTTAACAGGGGAATTTTTATTTGTTATTTAGATATTTTAAAATTGTTTGTTGTCATTGCGTTTTTATTCTGAGTTACAGGTAGTTTATTTATTTTTTAAATAAAAGCCGTGTGTGGCAATCTATATTCGGCCTTATAGCAGAATTTTCCCCTCTTGTTATTTTTAATGATTTCAATTTTTCTCAATGTAAACAAAATGTTTTTTACAAATGTAAACAAAACCAATAACATAAATATAGAAAAATACCATAGTTTATATACAAACTAACGAAATATATGCTTAGGCTGTAAAAATATTAAGCAAGCGAAACTAAATTATCATAAATAACTTAATTTTTTAATCGTTGATAAGTAAAAAGTGAGAGACGCAAATGACAGATTCATCTTGCCTGACATGAAATAAATGTAAACAAAAAATAAAATGAAGAAAACTAAAAGAAACCAATCCTAAAATACAGTGCGACTCGTAAGAAAATTAATATAGAGTATACCTGAATAATAGATATGCCAACTAACAGAAATTAAACAAATTTAACTTTTAAAGAAACATTGAAATCCTCACAAATTTACCGCCGCTATTGTTGTAAATCTAATATTTTTAATAAATTATAAAAACATTGAGCGCAAAATCATAATTTTTCTGAATTAATAATGAAAAGTCTATCTTAAACTTTTCAGAACAGTGTCTGAAATTTCTTTAAAATAAAAATTTCAAATTGAAAAATGACTGGTTTTGTTTATCCTCAAAACTCCTTCAAAGTTTCCTATATTCTCCAAAATGCCGGATTTATTCCCCCAAATTTCCCTGGTTTATTCCCGTCCCTCAAAATCTGCGGGTTTTTTGCAACTCTATCTGTAATGGTATGGGGAGCTATTTCTTTCAATGGTCAGACGTCCCTAGCATTGATCAGTGATCGACAATAATGTGAAAACTATTAAGAGACATTTGCCAATCGTTTGTTTTACATTAGTGGAATTTTAGGGGGTGGAAATTGTATTTTTCAACACGACAACGTTTCCAACTGTAACTCCAACTCAACGTCACAGTGGCATAGGTTGAACATGGTATCCTTTAATACGAAATAGTTAAAAACAACGTTGAAGCACACAAATTATAAAACTTTAAAACTCATACGGCCGTTTCAAGGATACATAGATCCCCTTCATCAGTGTATGATGGGAAAAAAAGTTAAAAGGGATCAAAAGAACCACGCTCGGCTATAGCCCCGAGTACTGGCTGTAATCCTTTATACCTAATGGTATCCTTTTTTGAACGGACAGCTTTGAGTCTTGACCTAAGTCAAATAGAAAACGTATGAGGTATTTTTACACGCGTATTTTATCAAAATGATATAGGCAGTATTCTTCAGTTAAAGACTTCGAATCGGACATTCAGGAGGCTTAGTTTGAAATCAAGCCGGAAACAATGCAGAACCTGATTTTATCGATTATACATCGTGTATTTCAGCTAACTAAATATAATGAAGCAATAATCACGCATTGTCTTTTTATTATTATCCTTCTATAACAAATAAATAACTACTGTGCTTAAACTCTTGACACGCTAATTATAATTATTCTATTAAATTCTATAGTTTTAGGTAAATTTTAAAGTACAATTGCATTCAATATATTTTTAAAACTACAATTTGTAGCATGTATGAACATGGATTTAAATTAGACTGAGTCATTAAAAAATATTTTGAAAGTTTCTTTTGTGCTTAAACTTTTGACATGCACAGTACGAATGTCGCCATAAATGCGCCTTCTTGTATGTATGTCGCCATTCGTTTATAAAGGTACTTTACTCCGAGTAGCGGGTTTATTTTCGCTCTCTGTAAATCTATGAACAACTCTACTCAATTCAACCCATCATTTACTTTTTCGAAAGTTTCGAGCGCTAATTTTGAAATTGTTTTTCTCTGGAACTAAATCATGTACAGGTAAGTGAGGTACAGGTAGTGAACAAAATTGATAAATTTCAAACCGTTATTTGATTTTGTATAAATTTTATTTTATTTCTTAGCAACAACAAAAAAATATCAATTAAGAAAGAAAAAAATGGCTAATTCTTCTTGAATTATTTTCTGAACTGTATGTTGTGTCATCTATTGGCATAGATTGTAAACGCTAAATCAATAGAAATGGTTCGTTTCAATTATTTAAATAATTAATTAAAAACAACTAATTAAAAAATCAGAAAACTGTCTTCGAGGTGCATAATTACGGACATTTTTGTACCTTCCTGCCAAATCGTGTAGAGCTGTGCGCAGTTCTCTTCAGAAAACTCTGGACAGACACATAAACACACAAACTAAAAAACATCCGTATTTTTTATTTTAGATTTTTTAAAGGACACAAGTTTTGTTCCAAAAGTGAGTAATTTAATAAGGTTTTTTTTTGTCTAAATAATAATAATAATAATAATAAAACTCAAACGGATAAAGTTAAGGCAGTGTCTGGCTATTCACTTATCTGTAGCCTAGTTTGTGAACGTGTTGTCCGATACCTAGCATATGTGCGTGAATGTGACCTCTATCTATGGTTACTCTTACTTTCACAAAGTATGATTTTGTCTCCCTGAATATGAGCTTCACGGTTATTTTTGTGCGATTATATGTTAATTAGCTTAGTGTGGTCAGCTAGCGAGTATAAATAAGGGAGTGAGTGTTTGAAAGAATAAATTTGGGTCGAGTCCTGCCTTTCGAGGAGAACAAGACTGCTGCTAGGAGGTATTGTCGTCTCTTTTTATCTGAGGATTTTGCCATTTTGTAAGAAATTAAAGCTACGTATCTGAATTAAGTGAATTTCGGAGCCCAAGGGATTCCACTAATTTAGAGACATTTAATATAGATTTGAAGTACCATTGCTTAACGTGTTTTTAGCAGTAGTAATTCTTCGACGTAAAAACCGTCTAGGATACAATTTTGAGCAGCCATTCTCTTTACTTAAGTTTAAACTAAATTAGTACATTTGCATTTAGCTATTTTGAGAGTTAGCTGAATCTGAATTCGAGTCTCGTAATTAAGTTTTGCCAGCTATACTGCAAACACCATGCATGTATTCATCGCCACAAAGTATATAAGCAATATCTTGGGAACAATACATAAATTTATGAAAAATATGGATCATTTTATAACTTAAAATTAATAGAAATACAATATATTTATTTGAAGAAAATGAAACAATTTTTGAGCAGCAAAAATTTAACAATTATAGAAGACTAGTTTCGGTAGAAGCCAGCATAACTTCATCAGTGCAAAGAATGATGGAATTTTGCACATTTCTATAGTGGGAAGGGGATTGAAGAGCTAGGCTTATTAACCAATAGAACTGCAGTCAATAGGAAAATAATTCGTTTACGCAAAAATTTAATTTAAGCAGAAAATAAGTAATAGAAATTTTTATGTAAGATTCTCAACAATCAGGCAATGAGGAAACAGTGAAATTACAATTAATAAACTTTTTTTAATGAATTTTATGGATATGGAATGCCTTAAGAAAATCCGTCTCAAGTATAGAAGTTGGTTTACTGATAGTTTTAGCAGAATTAAAGTGAAAGTTGTAGTTCATCTACCATGAACGTTTTGCAATGGGCGAATTATTATTTTCTTGCATACGAATATAGAGGAGAACGGAATTGGAGGGATAGGTTTATTAACCAGTATAATTGCTCGGAAATACAATGGACAGCTCTATTGTTTCATTCATCTGGTCAGTAAATCTATCACTTCAATACGTTTATCCACTATATACAGGGTGGCCATTATTAAAGTGTAGTTGTTTAGAGATCAATTATAAAGAATGTACTGTGGTAAATGTAACATTATGTCTTATATGTACTATTTAAACCACGGGGAATTTATTTATATTAAAAAATAGTTTGCATTTTCTATACCAGGGGAAAAAGTTACGCTGCAGGCTGATTTTGGGCAATCCACATCCACATAATTTTTATGTAAAATACAAATTGTAAATGTTAAAAATACGAATGCAACTGATAAAGAAATGTCTGTATTATAAATGTCCACAAAACGTTAGTCAATCAAGTAAAACGTTCCTTTTTAGCTCACAGGCTATCAAAGCCTGAGAGCTTATGCGCCCGCCGGTTCTGTACGTACGTATGTATGTATGTATGTACGTAACGCGATAACTCTTCATAGAAATATCCGTTTACCTTCAAATTTTGTTTATAGGTTCACTGTGTTAAGGCGCTTCCCTGATTAGTTTTCGGGATTGATTGGTTAAGTATAAAGAGGGGGAACGGGGGGGCTAATCCCCCCCTTAATTTATATAAATGGGTTTTTCATGCAGAATTATTCCGTTTTCCTTCAAATTTTGTTTATAGGTTCACTGTGTTAAGACGCTTACCTGATTAGTTTTCGGGATTGATTGGTTAAGTATAAAGGGGGGGGGACGAGGGGGGCTAATCCCCCCTTAATTTATATAAATGGGTTTTTCATGCAGAATTATTCCGTTTACCTTCAAATTTTGTTTATAGGTTCACTGTGTTAAGGCGCTTCCCTGATTAGTTTTCGGGATTGATTGGTTAAGTATAAAGAGGGTTAACGGGGGGGCTAATCCCCCCCTTAATTTATATAAATGGGTTTTTCATGCAGAATTATTCCGTTTTCCTTCAAATTTTGTTTATAGGTTCACTGTGTTAAGGCGCTTACCTGATTAGTTTTCGGGATTGATTGGTTAAGTATAAAGGGGGGGGGACGAGGGGGGCTAATCCCCCTTAATTTATATAAATGGGTTTTTCATGCAGAATTATTCCGTTTACCTTCAAATTTTGTTTATAGGTTCACTGTGTTAAGGCGCTTACCTGATTAGTTTTCGGGATTGATTGGTTAAGTATAAAGGGGGGGGGAACGAGGGGGGCTAATACCCCCCTTAATTTATATAAATGGATTTTTCATGCAGAATTATTCCGTTTACCTTCAAATTTTGCTTATAGGTTCACTGTGTTAAGGCGCGTCCCTGATTAGTTTTCGGTATTGATTGGTTAAGTATAAAGGGGGAGAACGGGGGGGGCTAATCCCCCTTTAATTTATATAAATGGGTTTTTCATGCAGAATTATTCCGTTTTCCTTCAAATTTTGTTTACAGGTTCACTGTGTTAAGACGCTTCCCTGATTAGTTTTCGGGATTGATTGGTTAAGTATAAAGGAGGGGGGAAACGGGGGGGGCTAATCCCCCACTAATTTAGATAAATGGGTTTTTCATGCAGAATTATCCGATTTTCTTCAAATTTTGTATATATATTCATTGTAATTAGAGACTTCCCTGATTATTTTAAGGGGTTCATTAGTTAACTATGAGGGGGGGGGGTAACGGGGGGATGACCCCCCCCCTTAATATATTGTTGATTTCTTTATTTTTCTCTTATTTCAGATTCTTTGAAATAAGAGTACAATATACAATGAGTGTGAATAGCCTGTGAGCTCAATGCCCTCAGTTTAACTGGGCAGTTTTCTTTTTTATTTAGTTTTTAATCCTATTTTACTGCCCTAAAATCAGCCTGTAGCGCCATTTTTGTCCTTGGAGCGGAGAATATAAACTATTTTTTCTTTATAAATCGATTCTCCATGGTCTAAATATTATGTATATGAAATAGTGTTGTGTTTTCCCCAGTGGATTCTTTATAAATGAGCTCTAAACACACATATATTAATTATTGGCCACGATATATATGAGCAAAATTTTATCATTCTTTGCACTGCTGACGGTTTGCTGAATGCTACAGAATGTCTGTAATAGTTGGTAATTTTTTTGTTCTTAAAACATTGCTTTATTTACTTATACGGCGCGAAGTATAATCTAAATTTTCATGTATTTAATTTAAGGTCAAGTTTACTTATAATTTTTAGAAAACAATCGATTTATTATTTTTCATTTTTTGAAAGGTGTAAATAAGAGCGTAGAATGTGCTGCTAAAAGGGTTTTTTAATCCATTCATTATTTACGTTACTACAGCCTGTCGAACGTGCTGATATTCCAACAGTAAAGGGACGGTCAGATTATACACTGTGCAAATCGCTACATACATAGCTGCAAATTTATTTAACGAGGGAGATTTTCTTTACTAAGCACGTTTAACGTTTTGGGAATTACTGATGGTCTGGAAGTCAGGAGTTACACCGTTAATGCAGATGAATTTTGTGTCCAGAATGCAGAACCGTGGTATGTCCAGCGCTGCGAGAATTGCTCTCATCGCTAGAGAAATCAACAGGCCGTAGATATGCAAAATTATGAGGTAGGACTCCGGAACGGTTCAGGAATAAGTGTCAGGCTAAGTGTGAATTGACATATTTTCAAAAAAAAAAATTCTCTGCTCCTTTTAAATTTTCGAAATCTAACCTCTAATTTTAGGGAAATATTAAAAAGAATTTACGAAACGTTTTATCGAAACAACATTTATCAAACCTGCGTAGGTTCTAGCGACTCAACCGTTGAACTAATTGACTTGATTTTTTCCCACAACAAAGTAAACAGTTGTTACCATGGAATGAACTTATAATATGTTAAAATTGTCGATATTATTTTTTTTCACGTGGTTTATAAATCCCAATAAAGTAATTATTGAGATAGTTTATATAAATATTTCTTATATAAACTATCTGTAAAATTAAACATTTTTATAGCAGGTCAAAGGCCGAAAAAGGGTCAAAATTTCAAGTGTCCGTCATTTTGTTATTTTTTTAACTTTTTCAATGTTTTAATTTTGTTTCATAAGGAATTACGTTATTTAATATAAAGGAATGCATTTCTGATTTCAGACCATGTTTTGAATAACCTGGAACCTAAGCAGATCAGCCGTGTTTTTCAAATCCGAGAATTTTCAGACGGCCATACTGAACGAAATTTTGATATTGTTTTATAAAAACATGTGATTCAAAAGATTAGTAAACATTTGTGCAAAAACAGAATGTTCACAAGTCTTGTCTATTGTCATAAAAAATTCTTAAGTTGAGCTTATTTTTCATGCAACTATAGACGTGGCCTTAAAGAGAAAGTTAAAAAATAATAATATTGTTTAAATCAGGGCTGTCTAAAGTTTGTTTTTTAACGGGCCATATTTAAGGCAAAAAAATAATTTTTGGACCGCATTTGAAAGGAGTTTTATTTTTCCAGCCGAAAATACCATATAAACTGTAGTTGTTAAACATAGTTGTTAACAATAGTTGTTAAACAAAATTATTAGTTAAATTTATAGTATCAACTCTATAAAAAAGTAAAAATATCTTAGGAAAAGAGTCTCACTACTTTTTTTAACACTTTCCACCAAAACAGAAAATTGTTTATAAATTCCGGTCGTCTATCTGTCCGCCTGTCTGTTAGCGCGCTCTAACTCTCGTGAATAAACTTCGTTTTCTACGTTATTGAATTATGTTATCGAGATTTACCATAGCATGTCACCTACTGTAAACAAAGTATGTAACATTTATAGTTCATTTTCAAAGACACTCTAAATAATTCTATTACATTATGGTTTACTTGAAAAAATCGTGTGCAGTGTTTTTTAACAATGTCGCACTATTTCAAACATAATGAAATCAATATGAATTTATGATATACACTAAAACATACTTAATATGGAGTGCAAAGCATTTATCATTCATTTACAGGGTTACATAAAAGAATTAACTTACATTGATCTACGGGGGAAAATCGTTTGCAGCATATTTTAATGATGTTACTCTATTTCAAATATAAAGAAATATATATACTTTACTGAGGTGCATTACTAGATTCTATAACTATAGAATATAGAATCCGTAGCATTTACCGTTCATTTAAAGGGACACACAAATGAATTCGGTTACAGCTATTGTTCGATCTATGACCGATATTTGCTTCCAGATCGTTTTCAACTTCGGTTTGCAATTTTAAATATTTTTGCATGCTGAATAGTATGTATAAATTCTATAAATCAGCACAGTGCTACACAAAATAATTCGAAGGCATTACTGTCTTTGGATGTGAATTACTTAACGGTGCTGTTTGACTGTGTAATTAATTTCCCAGCTGAATTATATTTAATGCATTAAAATATGTTTGTAGGCTCAAAATAAATTCATATACACGACTACACAAAATACTGGATACATTGCCTTATATGGATGGTAATTGATGGAAGTGCCTTTTTAGTTGTGTTATGCGTTTTTAATCTGAATTAAAGTTTATCTTAATATGTGGTGCGTAGTTTTGTAGATAACATACTGTTGTACAAGAACATTCGAGTACATTTCCGCCTATTGGCGGAAATTGCTGAAGCGGACCTTTCAACAGTGTTATGGGTATTCTAACTGGACTGAATTATGTAGTATATATACAAATCTATTTATCATGTAACATTGCACAAAAATGGCTGCAAAAATAATTCCAGTACCTTTCCGATTATGGGCGGTAATTGTTGAAATTGGGTTTTCAAATGTGTTATGCGTTTTCTAAAACTTTGTAAAACTTTACCGCGATATAAGGTGGGAGACGTCTAATGTGCGTTGCTGGTGGGGCAAGTAGAGCTTTAGCTCTTGAGTAGGCCTCCCCACCTAGTTGAACTTGTTCACTTAAGATGTCATTCATAATTTATGCTTGATGCATAACTTTCCTTTCTTTCTTTTTTTTCTTAGAAATGGTTTTAAAATTATACAACACATCAATCAAGACTTTATGAAGAGCTACGTAATATTGCTTGAATCCAAGTTAGATAGAAAAAACAGCTGTAATTCTGAGAATGGGAAGTAAAAGTCCTTACTATGTGACAAATAATAAAGTCCTTAATATATTATTCGAGTGTGCTTAATATACAAGCATAGGTAAGCCAGTTTCAGTTTTGAAATGCTTCTTTATCGACTAGTAGATTGTAAAAACAGATTATTCCTGAAAACGATTATCATTCTTCTCAAAAATTGGTACTACCTTTTTGGCTTTTTGTGATAAAGCATTCACTTTTTGAAAGAAAAAATACATTCCCATTGGAATTTTTTTATTCCCATTTTCTTAAAAAAAAAAAAAAAGACTGCATTAAAACACCAACTTTCTAAAAGAATTTTCGATTCTCTGCCGGGCCGCATTCTGTACAACATTAGTCCGCATGCGGCTCACAGGACACGGGTGGAACAGCCTTTGTTTAAACATTTATTTAATGTTTTGCACAAGTAGGTTTTTTATTTAAAAAAATAACTAGCGTAAAACCTTTCGCCAACTTTTTACATTTCAAAGGTAACTGAACACTTAAGAATTAAAAAAGAAACGTCTAGATAAATGGTTTTCACGAGATAAATGGTTGATTTTTTTTTTAATTTCTGCTAATGTCAGATTTACAGAAAGAAACATTTAAATATATGTGAATGCATAATAAGGTGTTGGTGGTTACACGGAAATATTACCTTTGGTTATTTCTATTTTTTAAATATCACAATCTCAAAAATCAACATTTTAAAAATTTTATATGGCGAAATATACTTTTTGAGTAAATAAACTCGTGCTGAAAACAATTCGAAGAAAATATTCGAATAATATAATCCATTTTGATTAAAATAGGATAAAATAACATTAAAGCAACAGAATGGCATTGAGAAGAGGTATCCAACAACTCAACCACGGGCTGCAGCTTTCACTATTTCCAAATAGTAATATTCACCAGAACACAACTTACATAATTTGGGACCCAAGGAACTTTGTGACTTGGGCCCCAAAAGACAAAGTTCCGTGTAAAACACCAACACCTTATTATGCATTCACATATATTTAAATGTTTCTTTCTGTAGTGGGTGGGTAGTATTATATGTATTTAAAGATTAGCATTCCGAACTTGCCAGTACCTGTACGTAGTTTAGATGGTTATTAAAATTATAAATAATGTTAATGCTTATTAAATTCATCCAGTTTGCAAATAAACATTATATCATTTTCAATGGACTGATCGCATTAAGCGTATTCACGATGAAAAAAAAATTAAAATCAAAACCCCCAGCTATAATGCACGGGTGAGTTAAAGTGACAAAAACAACAAAAATGAGTGTGTAACATCCAGAAATGTGACAAACACCAGTAACAAACTTACAATGTGACAAAACCCACGATAGTGACATAATAACCAATGAAACTCTCGAAAGAAGACCAAGTTTCAAAATACAACAACCAGCTCTAACACAAGCTGGAGGTATAAATTTATTAAGGAAGAGAGAAAACCCAACGAATGATAACAGACAGAAACAACCCACAACACGGGTAAGCCCATAAAAACGGTAAAAAACCCTGCCAGAAACAGATAGAAATTAAAAGTGAAATCAGCCCCCTAAAAAAAACGATAAACACTACAGCGACAATCCACCATGAGCGTGACAAGTCAATAGAGACGGCAAATATGTAAATCTATGTACTCTAAAGGCGCCTGGTGCATGTAAAATCCGTCGTAGGTGCAAAGTCCTCCAAGTTACCTGTGAATTATACCTCTGGGGGTGCCTAGTCAGGTGCAGGTCTTGTCACCTGATCAAGGTTCTAAATTACGAGATCAATTAATTTCTCTTCCTTAATGTTTGCCTATTTTTTTTAAATCTGTCAATTCAAAAAAGTTAAATAGAAACCTTGAACCGGCAAACAAAGATAACTGTAGCAAACCAGTAGAGAGCAAGCACTGCAGCGATGTCAACAAAATTATAGTCAGGTGGATCACACCCATGCTGTGATCAGGCGATTTCCGCCCCGCTTACAGGTACTAACTCGTCAAGCTAGGCACTCATGCCGGGCAGGTAGGGGCCTGGTTAGTGGTATATATATATAAACAACATTATATCATTATCTAATAAAGTCCTTTAAAAAAATAAGCTTGGTCGATTCGTGGGCCTTTGCAATATTAGGGCCCAAGGCCTGTGTTTTATGAGCTTAGGCTTAAATTAAACCCTGAGTGTTACCTAATAATTATTATAAGAATTTCTGCAATCAAATAAATCGATTGGTACTATTTGAACATATTGTAGCTCTGAGACCCGTTATTGAATTGTTGGAGATGTCTTGAATTGAAATACCCTTTTTAAAACTTTAGAACATAGTTGAACAGTGTTTATGGATTCGGTTAATCTATCTGTCTATTGTATGTCAGTGCTTTACTGGACAAACATACTGGGATTGATAAGCAATTGATATAATGTTATTGAGCTTTACTATGGCATATTCGGTATTGTAAATGGAGTGCGTAGCATTTATAGTTCGTTTATATGGTCACTCAAAAGGATTCGGTTACATTATGATCTGTAAATAAAAATTATTTTGATGTATATTAATGATGTTACACTATTTCAAACATATTGAAATCAATATACAACACTACACTAAGGTACACTGCATAGTATAAAATATATTTTGAATAGCATTCATCGTTCATTTACAGGGACACATAAAAGAATTGCGTTACAATATTGTCTATGAACAATAATAGCTGGAAATGCGTTTTCAGTTGTCGATCACATCTTTTAATTTAATTAATTTTTTAGATATTACTTCGTGTGTGTAAATTCTATAGATCGTAATCAGGGCTGCCCAAACGATCTGGAGTAAAATTCCTTTTATTGACAGAAATTTGGTGTGGGGGAATTTGCAACTGTGCTATGCGTTTGCTAACTGAACTACATTTTAGCATACTGTGTAATATATATACAAATCTATAGATCATATACAGGGCTGCAAAAAGAATATTTTCCGACTGTTGATGAAAATAATTTAAACTGGGTTTTCAAATATATTATGCGTTTTCTAAATTGTTTACTTAGCCATCATATTTCACCTTATTAAATGGTTTAGATTTCTTACAGTATTCTGAATGTGTTTCATAATCAATGCTTGAAGCATATTTTTTCGTTCTTGTTTAATATAGTGAACAAAAACACCTTGAAAATTCATCCTTAATGTTTAAGGAAATTAAAAGTTTTCTGTTTATACCTTGAAAGTGAAACAGCTTTACTCCTTATTACGATATTGATGTACAAATTTTACTTTTTAAGGGGGAAAACCATTTTTTTTTAAATTTTGTTTTTTAACTTATCACTTAAAATCTTTCTCCATCTAAATGTATAGTTACTGCATAGTTTATCTTGATAAAGGAAAATTTAATCAATAAAGACTGTCTGCTACTTTGAACATTTAAAAAAAAAAAGTAAATTAGAAAATAATAAAAATAAATTAAATTTCATAAATCGACATTGAATTTTTGATGAAGTTAATTAAATAAGTCATATCTTTGATTTATGTTATTTACAAGTTATTATTTATTATTTAGTTATCAGACTCTATAATTCTGTTCATCACCAGGAACGGGAATTCTTTATTACATATTTCTCTCTCCTGAATTATGGACTCTTCGGAATGTATTATGCATATCTATGGAGTGGAATAGTTTCGACTGTAAAGCTGAACGGTAGAGACACCCTCACCCGTTTTGAATTCAAATCGCTAATCGCCTTTTCAAAGCGGTTATAGAGGACACAGTTTTTTGAGCTACCGCTGTATGTATTTAAATAAAATTTTGAAATTTACTGAAAGCGATACTTTCGTGGAATATAAGTCGGAAACAAATGCTGAACTATTTATATTATTTTAAGTGCAAACAGGTTTATTTTTTAATCGCCTGCATGTGGTAGAGATACATTTAAACAAAATTCATGCTAGAAAATTATTTTAAAATCCATAAAAAATGAGGAAAGTCTGATATTGTTTTCAAACAAATGGCATTTAAAAGTACAATTTTTTCCCACTTTCACGGTGTAAAAATTGAAAATATGCGATAATTAGAAGTTTAAAAAATTGCAGTAAAAGCGAAATTTAATAGCCTGGTGCTGTCAACGTCAAAATGACGCCAGTGTTACGCACGGATACTTTTGTCCTTTATGATATATAAGATATTGTTCTTTCCATCTATTGGTGAAATCGTTACAAATTTTTAAAAGCCTTATCATGAGAAAGTATCCTCTTAGGAAGAATGCAAAATCAAAACAAGCCAGAAAAAAAAAATTAAGTATATAAATATGGAGCAAGTTGAGATGCCTTAAATACAGTTAAAATAGTTTGAAGATTGCGCGGGGGTACATGTATCTGTGTACAGCTACATAAGCGCGAAACGAAAAAAAAAAAAAAAAGAAAGAAAAACTTTGTCCATAATCAATGTGAATCACGAAGCCTATACCATCTTCCCCCACTAGAAAGCATTTTAAAAATGGAATAAAATAATATCAATTGATGTTTTAAAATATTGTTTGACCTCGTTGTTTCAGCAAAAATAAACAATAAAGTTGTTTTCTGCTTTATTTTGAAATTAAACCAGCAATCCTTTTTTAGTTCACTCTTTTAAACTATTTCAAAAGTCCTTGTATTTATCGCTAGAAGGCCTTTAGGAAATGGGACACATTATAAATTCCGCAAGTGTCAAAATTCTCACGTCCAAAAAAAGCTATCGTGTATTTGTAATTTAAAATACAAAAACTAGTTATTTTGAGAATATCTGTTTTCTGACTGAAACTCATTTTTGTCAGATAGATTTCGATTATTATAAGCATATTTTGTCTTTTATTTGAAATATATTTGTTTAATATTAAAGCCATTCTTTTTTGTGAACTTTTAATGATCTTTTCAAAGCTATTTTATTTGAAATCAAGATGTAATTACGAATTATTTACATAAAGATTACGTAAAGGGAATAAATATTTAAATTTTAAATTTCATCATAATTGCTTCCATATGTCATATACATTTTAATTTCAATAAAATTACCTGTATGCTGTATTATTATTCCAATAACTTTCTACTTTATGTGTTTATAATTTAAAATATTATCTGAAACCTTGATAGAAACTGTTTTCAAAACAATTTAATGAGCACTTATTTACGCTGTCATATGACGCTGTTTGCGGCTTTTAAAAAAGTAAAACTTCAAGTACAAATCTAACTTTCTGCAGTTAAGACGCAATATAATTATATTGTTTGACATTATATTAAAGCATTATTTTTTAACTTTATATTAATACATTATTTATTTATAATTATTGAATAATATATTTTTATAAGAAAATATTTTTTTATCTTCATTAAAGAATGATCCACTCTTTCGTAGATAGTAACTCCGCAGACTCGGTTTAAAAATGTTTTGATATTTTATTACAAATAAAAAATATTTAAAAGAGTTTATAAAAATTATATCACATTCAACTAGAGGTTCACTCAACTAGAAGTTCAATCAACTATAATGAATTTTAATAAATGCAATTTCTTTTCTGGTTTAGAAAAATGACATACTTTAATGAAACAATCTTTAAAATCTCTTTCGTTCATGCTAATTTTATAAGAGTTTATGGCTCAAACAACTGTTAATAAAAAAATTTAAGAAATCTTTTTTTAATCTATTGATTATAATTTATTTATCCGAAAATTGCTATACCATCAATCTATGCCATAGCTGCCAACTTTTTCGCTTTTTTGTTACCACTTTTTTCGAAAAGAAATTTTCGCCTTATTTAATAGCTGGAATCAGACGATTAAATAAGGAGAAAATTTCTGTTCGAAAAAAAGGGATAACAATAAAAGGGTAAAAGTTGGAAGCTATACAATGCTTTACCAGTGAAAATTTTCGAAATAATCTATAGCTGTATAAAATAACATGTCCTGATTGACTGACACATCTATCAACGCCCAGCAAGAGCGACAACCGTTGTCACTAGGAGAATGGAATTTGGAAGACATGTTCCTTATATAATGTAGGCACCTATTAAGAAAGGTTTTTTGAAAATTTATCCCCTAAGGGGATTAAATGGAGGGGGTCGAAAGTTTTAGGTCATTTCGCCATATCTCAGCAGCAGTTTTAGGTAGGAACGTGGAATTTAGCATTACAAATCTGCTAAAAAAATTTTAAACATGTATTTCAGCAATTTTAGAAATTCAATCACTAAGGGAATTAAATGGAGGGTGGGTCGAAAGTTTTAGGTCGTTTTGCCATATCTTAGCTGTTTTAGGTAGGAGCGTGAAATTCCGAATAACAAATCTACTAAAAAATAGTTTACCACATATTTCAGCTATTTTAGAAATTCAATAACTAATGGGGTTAAATGGGGACGGGAGGTCAAATGTTTTTGGTCATTTCGCCACATCTCAGCACGAGTTTTAGGTAGGAGCGTGAAATTCAGCATAACAAATCTACTAAAACAAAAATAGTTAGATACGTATTTCAGCGATTTTAGAGATTTTGTGGTCAAGCTTGGCTATAGACCCGATTATGGAAGATTAAACAAATTATATATTTATTACGGATTTCTGATTAGATATTTTACGCAAGGGAAAAATGTCGCTAAATGTTTTTTTTTCGTGGTATATATATATAAATATATATTTGCACTTTCGTCTTTAGCCATCGGATTTCAATCTTTATACAAAGTATACTACATTTCCTGCTCTTCTAAAAAAAGAAATATTTGGAAGTAAATATTTGCGATTTAAATACTGAACGCAATATTTATGGGCAGGAGTGCACAAGGCTTTGTTATAGTGATTGTCGTATAATCAGTTTATAGGCGTTGAACCCACAGCGATCTGTTAAAATAATTGTCGTTTTAACGGTTTTCTCAAAATTTACAGGGCTCGTTATAGTGATTGTCATTTTAATGATTCTTGACGCGCAAAACACACAGGGTCCCGTTATAGTGATCGCCGTAATAATGAGATATTAATGAGTAGCAATGAGTAGTATATTTTGATCACCGTATTAACAATTTATGGGCGGGAGACCCACAGTGCCCATATACAATGATTGTCATGTTTCTTAGGTTACCCCTAATTTATCTGAAAGCTCTCCCTTCCCCATTGATAATCACGGGAAGGGCCGAGCGGGTATTTGTCAGAAGTATTATTTTATGTCGCGAAATCTTTATTTACATGCTTTTTTATATTTTTATTAGTTATTTTTGTGTAGTTTAAAATAAAGTATTTTATTTATATTTTTCTGTTTGCACGTAGAATACACTTTCTGGGATCTGGGCGAAGTCCGGGCTATACGATGCAGAAGACATTTGGGTCCGACACGGAAGCGAGCATCTAGCCGGGCGAAGACCGATTAGTTATTCATATTTTTTCATGGTAACATAGGAGACAAAACAATTTTCTCGGGACGGTAGAACAGAAGTAAAAATAGATTTTAATGAAACGAAAAATAATTTAAAAAGATATATATATCACTGTTGGTTAGCGTATCTAAAACTTCATTTATTAATCTAGTAAACATGCAAAATAAGATTTTTAATTAATTATTTATATATTTAAAAAAATAAAAAATAAAAGTAAAATAAAAATAAACTTGCCTTCGGTGCAAAAAGCAGTTGAACAACCCATATATTTTTATAGGAGTTATTATTACAAATAAACTTTTCCTTCTGTGAGCGTTTTCTATGTTTTTTCTTACAAAATGAAAAATTTTCCATATTATTCTATATTCTTGAACTACGACATAATATTAAATTAAAGGAAAACATCAATTAAATTTATAACACTAAAATTTCTTCCAAATAACCTATTCGATATTAAATTGCTTAAAATTTGGTTTCCTAAATATGATTTAATTTTTTTTCTATTAATTTGCAATAAGTATCGCGTTGATTAAAAAAGTCTTAGTTACAATATGATATATTAAGCTATTTTTCCAATTATGTTACTTTTTTTTTTTAAAGAATTTTGTTCCTATTTTTTAAACTTAAATACCTTAATTTCTGGTAGACCAAACAAACATGTTTAGACCTACAAATTTTACTTAATAAAATAGGATTAAGTCGTATAGATTAGGCAACAATTTTGAAGCAAAAATTCAAACAGATTTATTTTATTGGACACACGGATCTGCGGATACACGCCGAAAATTACTGTACTTCTATTTCAACAAGAATGAAATTATAGCCGGGCGCATTGTATATATGTACTTGGAAGACTCAGCTAAGAATTTGAGAAAAAAAAATTCATTAGAGCATAAGTGTGCATTACAGGAATTTCTTTTTTATATAGAAATTCCGACTTTATACCAGAAATTCTGAATAGTAATTTTTTCTTTATTTATACGACAGACGTTTCGTGATTACTCAAAGCAAAATTTCTTCTTTCGTAATTTCTGGTATGGATTCGAAATTTCAGAATAAAAGATAAATTCCTCAAATGCATGCATATATGGGTCATTTTCTGTTAACCGAACAATTTGAACGTTATATACGTTAATAAATAAATATTTTTTTATCCCTTAAAATTTCGTTCTATTTATTTAGGAACTATCTCTAAATAATAAAATACTGCGAGTAAAATCTTTTACAATGCTAAACACACAAATATAAAATTTTAAATTTCAAGTAGGCAATGAATGACAAAGAGAGACAAGGGAATGACACTTAGACAGAGAAATGACAAGAGAAATGACAGGAAAATGACAATAAGTAAGGTTAACTTGTCTACTATCATAGCAATATACACAAAAGACAATTGCATTTATAGATACATTTAAAAACTCAATACGAATATGGCTTAGTCATTGATTGAGCTTTCATTACAAAATGAATGCAAATAAAAGAGACAGTCTAATGATGGCCGATAAAAATACTTATCATGATTATAACTTAAAATCACCAAGCTTTACTCGACCGTGCTTGTTTCTGCAAAAAGGACAGTTCAAGATGGCTTCTATGATGAGGCCACTGTTCACAGCTGGAATTCTGGGGTAATATGAATGTTGTTAGATGTTACAATCATTGTTTTCGTTTTATGACAGGGGAATGACAACAAAACCAAAGGACATTTTTTATTATTCGTTCAGAACATACCATGAAAAGTCTTTACTTTCTTCAATTTTTAGTATTAAAAGATAGTTTTGAATAATTTAGACAACAAATATATCGCAAATATATTTAGATAGTGAACTTTATGAAACATTTTTGTGCTACAATGGATACAGGGACAAACAGGGGATGACATTTATAATATAAAAAATTATTTAAGTGACTTATATTTATAAATAATACATTTCATCCCGTTATGCAAACATAAAAACATGTGATTAACGTATCCTATCATTCTGTTTCTTTTTTATACAAATGTATTCATTATTTTTAAAGCGCGGAAAGAATTTCGCTGTTTAGAGAAAATGACCCACATGCGCTAATGATGCAAATGTTCAAATTTTCCTTTAAATATATTGAAAAAGTACCAAGAAAAGTATTAAATCTTTAACCCTAAAAATCTATAAATCAACCTTTAAAGAGAAAAAAATGTATATACCATATTTTCTCGCGTGTTTTTCGCACTTTTTGCCACTTCTTTAGTGTCGAAAGTAAAAGGAGCAAAAATTACGCGTTTTTTTAAAACTTGAAGTAACAAAAGAAATGACTAAGTTTAAAATGAATATAATTTATATCTATCTATATATATATATAGACGTGTGTGTCTCTATATTTCACTTTGCAGCCACAACTACCCAGCGCAGACCACTGATGTTTGCGTGTGGCAGTAGCCTCGAGTATCCCATCGTGAACTATGGTGGTTGCATGTTGGTAGCTGTGGGTGTGTGGGATATATGGTGGTTGAAAGTGGTCGACCAAAGGCATTTTCATATAGACGTGTGTGTCCTTATATTTTACTTTGCAGCCACAACTACCCAGCGCAGACTACTGGTGTTTATGTGTGGTAGTAGTTTCGAGTCTCCCATCGTGCACTATGATGGTTGCATGTCCATATCTGCTGGGGTGTGGGATATATGGTGGTTGAAATTGGTCGACCTAGGGCATTTTGATATAGACGTGTGTGTCGTTATATTTCACTTTGCAGCCACAACCACCCAGAGCAGACCACTGGTGCTTATGTGTGGTAGTAGCCTCTAATCTCCTATTGTGCACTTTGGTGGTTGCATGTCGGTAGCTGTGGGGTTGTGGGAGATATGGGGGTTGAAAGTGCACGAAGTAACCAAGGGTATTTTCATATTTCGACCAAAGTGTTCTAAAAAATGTTTGGAATCTTCTTCAACGGCAATTGGTTCATTCAACTAACATGGACTCATTAAGATATAGATAACTAAATAAGATGATTTCGCGCCCCGTAGTGGTAGAAATTGAAACTAAAAGATATTCAACGTGTGCATAGTACGCGCGATGGGATAGGGAGCGGGGACGAGTGCCGGAGTTTCGTTCGGAAAGAGGTTTGTTTAGAACAGAATGCGCGCCGAAAATGACTATTTTTATCGAAAAGGCAAAAAAAAAGTTACCGATTTCCTTTAAATAAATAAAAAAATCATATTAAGTAAGACATTAAAGTTTCAACACAGTTATTAAATGGATTTTTTAAACAACATGAAAAAATTCTTTATTTAGTTTTTAGGAGTATTCTAAAAATAAACAAATCATTAAATTGATAATACGGACATTATAGAAATAGTTAATGTACCTAAATCGTCTGTTCATCAAACAACAAAATATTTGAAATTAACTTTCTATTAAAGGTATTTCTCAAATTTGAAACCTCGAAATTTTATTTTGCTTAGTGGATATTTTTGTTTGGATTAATATTGAATAAACGCTTCCCAACTCCAAATTAACTTATAATACTACTACATTATTATTATTATTTCTAATTCTGTAAAACACACCGAGCCAAAGTTATGTGATAAAGTTTTTTTTATTATTATTATTATTTTTATATTATAAATTAACTATCTGTTCGGTAACTGTAATTAAATAATCTTTGACAGATAGTTCGCCCGTCTGATGATGCAGCTTTATTATTTACACTGGTTTTTTAGCAGTGATCGGAAAAATTACTTTTATTTTGTAGTGAGTTAGAACTACAGCAACTTTTTCGAAAGTGTAGTAAACTACAACTTCAACTACCTGTTATAAAAAGTAGTGACTACAAACTACCTTTCCAAAATAGTTACTACTTCGCTACTTTCTGATTCCGACAAAGGATTCAATCTACACTCGGAATTGAAAACATTGATTAAGTAATACAGTGGCCACTTGTTATATCGCGCGTACCGGTATACAATCAAATGCGATATAACCGAGGACCTTAAAAAAATTAAGAAAGATAACATACAAAAAAATGTTTTGTGTTAGTCTCTAAAATGTTAGTTTATTACGCACATCACTATAGCTTTCTTTACGAAATTAAGAAAGATACGTAATGCAATAAATATTTATATATAATTTACAATAAAATGTCATTAAACTACAGCTTTTTATTATTATTATTATTTTTTTGGTGGGAGGATATACAAAATCAGGGCTATATTATATCACAACAAGCTATATAACGATGAACTATTATTATACGTAACTTATTTATGCTTAACCACACGCTGCGTAAATTTTATTTACTATTCTTATAGTAATTAGTTGCTGACATTCGCAATTTGTTGCGCAGAACACTTTTTGCATAAAATAGGAAGTTGCGATCACGTAATTTCAAGAATGGCACATTTTTGTTACTGAAGTAGTGTTAAAATTATTGTCTGCGCTTGCTGCAAACTACTGACATTTTGCATAGCTCTACTCATCCCATTACATTTTTTTAAATGTAGTGCATTACATTACAAACTACCAGAAAAATCAGCGACTAATGTAGTTTCACTAATGTAACATGCTACCCCCTTTCTTGGTGCATGTAAAGAGAAAAAAAGAAAGAAAAATTGATTTAACTTATTTTCGAATAAACACAAAAACAAACTAAAATATGACACTAGTCCAAGTTTAAAATGTAAAGAACTAGGATTGATAAGAATACAAACACAGTCATTGAGACATTAATGTAAATTTTATCGTAGATCATAAAACAATTGTATATCAGAAATTAACAATACGCAATTAAAATTATTTAAAAGACGCTAAGTGCATAATATATATAATTGGATTTAAAAGTGACTTAATATAAATTGTCACTACAGTAAAATAATTTACTTATGGATACTACATAAATGTCATATATTTATTCGTATTGCGGAAATATAATATTACATAAATATATAAAATATATAAAATAAATATATAAAATATATAAAATAAATATATAAAATATATAAAACAAATATATTAAGCTGTAATATAGAAAATTAATTTATCTTGCAAGCGAAGAAGGTGTTTTCAATTATGTGCGAATTGAGGTACTAGTTTTATTTTAATGTTTTGCGAATGCTTATACCGCTAACATAAATATATATGAAAATCAAAATGGTATCTACATTCGCTCTGTGTGGAATAAATAGATACATTTTTTTTTAAATGTACTAAAAGTATCAAAAATAGCTATGTTTGGTCACCAAAAAAGATCACATCAATTGCAGAGAACCTAAATATTATATAATATTGAATAAATATAATAAACAATTTAAAAATTTATAATAAACATGTTTTCAAAAAATATATTCATCATTGCAAGAGACAACTTATATAGTCTTATCGACTCTATTCTTTTCCTGGCCAACATGCGGTTCGATTTGTATAAATCGCGTTTAATTAATTAAATTCATTTCATATTCTTTATGCAAAATTACGCGAAGCTTTTTCCAAAAGTAGAGTGGTGCGAAAAACATGCAGGGACGACTTAAAGAATGTGAGTAAATACGGTTGAAACAGTTCAAAGCATTTTTGAGGATCAGTTGGGCCACACAATAAGACAAAGCTTATTTAATCGAATTATCTTATTGCCGAAACGTCAGTTAAGGCTCACCGTGGAGATGCGAAAAGTTTTTGGTTTCCGTCTGTTTGTCTGTCTGTTCTGCGATAACTGACGTAAAAATGATCCGATTAGGTTGATTTTTGGTGGGTATGTTGGTGAGGTACCCGGTAGGAGCTGTATAGTTTTTGGTTACATGTCGTTCATTCGTTCGAAAAATATAGAACATTTCTTTTTAGGTTATAATGTTTTCCTATGGGAATGCAGACGATTTTCAAACTTCATTTTTAACTGAAATGAAAATCGCATATTTGAATAATGGATTTCAACGTAAAATTACTAATGCTAAATTTTCGATATGGATGTTTTGAATATATCCAATTGTTTTGACAATTCGTTGATACATTCATTAGAATTTAGAAATTAATTGTTTAAATTAGTGGAAAATTTTTTGCATCTGTTCGGGAAATATAAAACATTTTATTTTCATATTTTTTACGAATTTTAAAATGCATTTCTTTTACTTTGCTCTTTAATTTATTAGTTGCTTAGCAACCATATTTCAAAGAATATCAAAATAATAAAATTCAAGTAACTCTCACTATTTTGCTGCAATATTTTATTATCAAAATAAATTATTTTTGTATTCTATTGACATAAATGAAAAATTTATTTTAATACAAATTTATTTATTTTTTATCTAGAAAGTTATATGAATAAAAAGTTCATACGAATTTCCGAATATCATTGCATAAACCGCGTTTAATTTAAAGCTTTTAATTTCTGAAATATCCGAAGTATTTTATATGCCTATAAATATGTATGTAATATAAAAAAAATTAAATTGGGGATTGTAAGATGCTAAATAATATGAAAAGTGAGATTAAAAAACAATGACTTTTAGAGCTGACGTTGAGGCTCCTGATCTGCAGATTTACTAGCTTAATGGGATAATGCCATGAGAGAGAGAGAGCGAGTCAAAATATGGCATATTAAAATAATGAATAGTATATCATATTTGTAATGTAAAACTCTTTGTACATTTCATAATATTAATGCAAAATAGAATATCTTGTATCGCTTATCTTATCTACTATGAGCGGATGGCCGTTATGTTTTGCAAGCGTGAGTATTGCATTAGTCTTATGCTTTGTCTCACAGAGTCTTAAAACAAAATGTGAATATTGTGAACACCGTAGGAGTAATATGACAAAAATAAGCGTGATAACACCAAATGAATTGTGACTGATATATTTTTTAAATAATACGCTTTTATGCTACGTGATATCATACCAATAAGCGACATGACATTATACAAAACAAAATTCGCGTCATGCCAATTTCATATATTGGGAATGAGCGATACAAGTCATTGGTTTTCACTATGTTTTTTTTTTTTTTTTTTTTTTTTTTTTTTTTTTTTTTTTTTAATCTAGCAAAAATATGCATATTTGAAAATGCATTACAATGCTTTAGCGCATTAAAAATAAAAAAAATAATAAAAGTTTTCAATTTTATTGTGCCAAATAAATTATACAAAAGTCAAGCAAAATGTTCATTAAAACTAAACGGGATTCAGGTAGAACGAAAGATCGCAATATTTCTAAAAATCCCACTCAAAATTAAACAAAACAGGTATTAGCGCGCTTCTCTCGGTACGGTGTGACAAAAATAATCAAAGTCGTGAAAAAGTCACGAATTTTGTCAGTTTGTCACAAAAATCAGGAAAAAACTGCGATTCTTTTCAATCGGTCCTGGAAGTCCCAAATTTTGGAAAATGGGTCAAATGCCGACCAGAGGTTGACAGTGCTCAATCCTTCTCATCCCGCAACATGAAGAACAACATCTATATTAAAATAATTTTATTAAAATCTAATACCGAATAAAATAAAGCAACACCATATTCCTTACTTATCTTCTAATCGATGTATTTTTTGTCATTATTATTATAAGTATCATTATAAGAATGTTTAAATTCATCGCTGGATCTTGATGAATCTGCTGCTGCTTTACCACAATTAAAATAATGTGTCACTGAAGAGTTATCATTTAATACTAAATTGTAATGATATTACACTTTGGTAAATTGAGTAGGACTTACTTAAATAGCTTTATTCAGTTTTGGGGGTAGATCATTTCTTAATTTAGGTTATGGTTGATTTTAAATAATATGGGATTAAATAATGCACAATTAATTTATACATGATGAAACTCGTGAAGTTAGCAACAAAAACACCAATGGAAGCGTGGTAACAAAGATTGATGAATTCAAGAGGTAGACCACTGATAAATAAAAGCAGATAAAAAAGAAAATTTAGAAACTAATTAAGTGCTACGCATTTAAATAATTTCATCTGTATTTCAGATAAGAACTGAGAAACTGAGAATTTGATTTGAAAAATACAGGAAAAATTTTTAATGGAAAGAAAAAATAATCGATAACATTAAACTGTAGTTTCAATAATTCTTCCTATACTTCTGGTTTAGCCTAATTGTAAAATTTTAAAATAATGTTTTCTATTTCAAAAATGAAAACATTATAGTTCTTACTTATATTTCATAATACGCACTCAAAATGTTATTTAGGGTGAGAATATTTCGTCTTACTTTTTTTCCTATCATTTTTTCCCCTAGGTTTTTTCCCCCAAACTGCCTCTTTTTATTGATATTGATAATTTGGGTTGTGAAGCATTTCTATTAAAGGATATAGTTAATGAAATTTAAATGTTTAAAATTGATCTATTAAAAAAAAACTTTTTTTTTTGTTTGCCACCTTATTTAATGGTTCATTTTCCTTTGCAAGATTGATACACATGTCTTGTGAGTCAAAGGAAAGTACATCAAAAGTTTCTTTAAATGTATACCTGCTAAAAATGCAAGTTGTTACACCCATCGTCGACAATTTATCATGACGAATGTAACTCATGTCAAAACCCCATAGAGAGAATAGCACTTGTTTTGTTATTGCATACATTTTATTCAGAGATGTTTTTAAATATTGTTGCTTATAACCATTGTGTGATGACTATTTAGACCTATACTGATTTACAGCTGTTTTCTAAATTACAAAAATATATATTTTAACATACATATATTATACGTAATTGTAATTTTTCACTTTAACCGATTCGTGATTTTTAAAGTAACATTAAATGCATTTGTCTAACAAAATATTTGCAATGTTTATTACAAAATACAACAAAATAATTGCTCGTATATCTTAAAATTTCTTACATCTATTTTTGTAATAATTTAGCATGAAAAGAATGTACTCATATATGATAAAAGTATAATTATAAAAATATATAATATATTGTTCTTTGAGATTTTCAAATGCTAGATTCAGTATACAACATATAATAACAAGTTAGGATTACTAAAGCATGATTTTGAAAAGCTCTTTATCCACCACTGAATGAAACATTAGAATAAATTTGCGGTACATTTTAAGTACTTTATAGTTTCAAGAAATGCACATTTAAAAAAAATTTATTTAAATCTAAAAAGTTCAATGGACAAAAGTTTAATAAATTTATATTAAAGAAATATTAATTTTAAAATTATTTGCATTTGTAGAGATGTTTCATATTTATAAACTTTGTTAAATGTAATGAATATAATTGATGCCATTTAAGTAGTAGTAAAATGTAATTAATTTTTCAACTATCTTAAATAAATAAAATTAAACATTCCCAATAAATTATTTATCTAAAAGAAAAGAAAATGCTTAATTTCTCTATAAATATAATGTGATATCCTATCTGCAATTAATTATAAGCTAAATTTTATTTTTAGTTGAAACAGACTGTACGTAAGAATTGCATGAATAATCGTTAAGATTTTAAATATTTTTCTCATTTTATTTTCGGTTTTCTGTACTATATATCCATTAGTTATGTTACACTTATTTGGCAATGATATATGTTGATTGCTTTAATTATTTCAATCTATTCACAAGTTCCAACAATATTTTAACAAGTAGATAGAATTTTTATCAATACAAAATAATAATCTACACGGTTATTTAAATGAATGAAGAAAACTTTTACTTTCACTCAATGGCTTTTAACTTCTTCTGGTTATATGGTGATAAAATATGCTGAAATTAACTTCGGTTACTAGCCACTCAGAAGTAAAATATTTAACAATGAAGAAAGGAAAACAGATGGAAACAAAAGTGACTCTGTATTAGAACAATAGAGAAATGGTTTAAAAGCTATTGAAGTATCGTATTCATAAAGAAATGATTTTGAATATTTCACCAAACAAAATACTGGATTCAATTACCTTTTTTCTTGTATATATGAAAGTAGGGAGAAGTGCTTAAACAACGCTACTTCTTCTAAAGGACGTTTGTGCCGGCCTCATTTCTAGTTATTTTGAATCAATTCAGATAATTAATACAAGCAAATACTGGAGACAGATGTCGATAAATTTAAACAAAAGACTGTGTTAAAACATAATATCTTGCGAACACTTTCATGAATGAAAAACTAATACTAAACGTTTAAATGGGAAAGACAATAATGCACTGAACATTGACTCGCCATATTATTTTTTATTACACTCCATTAAAAGAAAAGCGGCAGTACCTCGAATGATTAAACGTGTATGAAGGATCTTATATGAAGGATCTTATATGAAGGATCCAGGGACATTCATTTTAGTCCTTGGAAATCAATTTAATGAGAAACACAAATGACAGTTTTACAGGCGTATTTATCTTCCCCTGCAACGTTTTAATTCTGGCTAATTTTGTGTGAACTGACATTTTTTGGCAAAGAAAAATGATAGAATACCATCAGAGTTTCCTTCATAAGCGACTACATGACCTCTATAGTTCAATTTCATAAAATAACGGACTGAAGTGTGTCTTTTTCCCTAAGCACTTCATATCGTTACACTAATTAGTGGATGGTGCTTAATTTGCTGCTTACACGCGAAACATTTGGATATATGGCCTGTCCTAAATCATGAATTTATTTGAAGAGTTTTTGTGTTCTCTTAAAGAATAGAAATAACAAATATCTACACTATTAAAAACGAAATAAAAACGTGAATTTACAAGTTTTTTTTCTCATTAATTCCGTTAATTCATAAAAATGTCAGCTTTGATTTGCACATTATCCCTCAAAACTCTGAAATTTTACCAATCTAATGTAAAAATTACATAAAATTCTCTAATCTACGATGCATTTTCTTCAAATCACAGGGATGTTCCGGCATTTTTGCTACAGGCACATTTTCGTTTTAGAAACGGAATTCTCATGCATGTATCTTTTCCCTCAAATCATAAAAACTTCACGAACCTAAGCTTAAAAATATCTCTAAATTCTGCAGTGAAAATACGGAAATTTTACCAAATTCCAGAAAATGGTCGTCAAACTACAAGGGTGCTCCGGCAACGTACTGCTAGTACATTGTACTTTTACAACGAAATATTTTTAGGGTGTGCAGTCATTGTCTACTTGTACAATATATGTAAATTTCAGATTCTGTAGTCAATTTTGGCTGATTGATTTATTCTGCACCATACATCGCAAAAACCGAGAGTAAAATTACCAGTTTTGATTTAAATAAAATTATATGCATACCTCTAAGTTTATATTTTACTTATTTAACTATGTACAGTATTTAATGAAATCCAACGTTTCTTTCAATGAGTTTAAACCATTAGAAAAATTACTTACATATGTTTATCTCCCTAAACCACTCCAAATTTACACCACAAATTAAGCAAAAGCCCCAGATTAGAAGAGTAAGATTTATCGAATATTCCTTTTTACTTTTAAAAATTAAATATACATTTAGAATAAGGATCATAGTGGCGTGTTAGTAACTGAAAATGTCTCCCTTTTTGTTATTATTTACACGGAGGATTCACAGTATCACGTTAAGATCGTTCTTTCTCATAGTATATTAACTCGACGTTATGCATTTAGTAATAATTTTGCTAAATATCAATAATGTCTATTAGAACATTAACAGGTTATATTTTCTAACTATATGATAGTTATTGGTCTGTAATAAATTTATAAAAAGTATTTAAAAAACTATAGCTGCTACAGTGACAATTTCCAATTGGATTCCTCTACAAACGTCAGTGTCTCGGAACAATCTTGTTCACTTTTTAAAAAGAATATCCTGATATTTAAAATATATATATATATATACTTTAACTTTTACTAAAGTCAGTTTTTACTGAATGTTAAGTTTACTAATGATTCTGAGATAAATTAGTTGTGTAAAATTTCTGTTATTAAGAAATATTACTATTTCAAAAATTTTCATGTTTATCTGTGAAAACGAAAAGGAAACAACAAACAGATATTCGCTGATGCAGTTATTTTAATCCTGATGATAAACCAGAGAGCAGTGCCTTCTTTCTTTGTTATATTATAGGAGTGTTGCCTTTTCAAATAACTGTAGTTCGGTTTTATTCTTTGCTGTACGCATAATATAGGTAAACTGATCGTATAAAATTTCTTCACACACCGAGCTACAAGTTTATAACAGAATTAGATACCATGAGATGTGACAGAAAAAAACCCGTTATCATCAGACAAATTTACAAGAGAAAGTCTTCGAAAAGCGGGGAGGGTAGGGCGCGCATCTCTGAGATCGTCGGTCGACAGCAGCGGCTTCGAGCTTAATGTTAGTATAAAAATTTCTATTAAGAAATATTACGAATACGAATTGTATCTTTATTAAGTGAAATATTTTATTATACGAATATTACATTTTCAAATAATTGTGTTTTTGTTTTCTTCTTCGTTGAACACTATACATAGATAAAGTGGTTGTATAAAATTTCTACACACACTGAGTTACAAATTTATAACATACTGAAGTAAACTGGTTGTATGAAATTTCTATTAATAAATACTACATTATCAAAATGTATCATGTTTATCTGGAAAACGAAAAAGAAACAACAAACAGATATTCGCTGATGCAGTTATCATAATCCTGACGATAAATCAGACAAGCATAAATAGTGCCTTCTTTCTTTGTTACGTTATACGAATATTACATTTTCAAATAACTGTATTTCTGTTTTATTCTTCGGTGCACGCATAGTGATTCCCTAGATCTCATTTTTCTCCTGTCTTCCCTTTTCTTGCTCTGTTTCTTTCAGTATAAAAGTTTTCAGCAGCAACTTCTTATGAGGCTTCATGAGCTATCATGCAAGCTTTCTGTGGATTTATTTCAGAACACAAACGTACGCATTTTGCAAAACTCTTATAAGTACCCATTCCCACTTTTTTTAATGAATAAACATTAAAATATAATATTCGGGGCAGATTATATTAAAGTGTTATTTTTTTTCATCAAAGGATAATCTGTGCTCACGAAATAGCTTAGGAGAGAAATATGGCAATCCTTATTTCTAATGAAATCCCGCTACTTGTTTTTTTTTTCTTTCGGTTTCAATAAAAGTCATGGTAACTATATTTTATTTTGCATATCGAGCCACTAAGATGACGTCTTTTTCTAAATAATGAAAATACGCTGTTTTTAGAATCAGATAGATTCGTTATGCTTACAATATATACAGTAAAAGCTCGTTGTTATGTTTCTAAAATTATTTTATTACGTTTTCTTGCTTTCTTGTTTTTCTCTGTTTTATTCTTTCGGTCTTTTAAATAATATAAAAGCATATTCTGTTGATATACGTAACCATGATATAGACGACAGATAATTCATCATACACAAATGAGGAAAATAAAGTAACTAATGAAAGTAATAAATGAAAGATGAAACTCTTACCTCTTATGATAAATTATCCAAAAATGAAAATATTGAAAAATATGTGAAATCTATGCTAGAATTATCAAGTCCAAATTACTATAGATTCCACTAAGCATGTACGACTTTATCCGTGATCGAGATATAATAAGATAAAAAGATGAAAGATTACTATTGTACATAAAAAATGATAACAAAATAGAAAAATACAAAATAAGCGTTGTTGAAGTATTCATGCGAATATAATTTAGAACCGCATGAATGAAACGAGACAAGCTTGTCTGAAATGCATGATTACAATATGTTTTCAAACCCATTTTACAAATTCAAGATAATCTGAAAATGAAAATGAATGACACATGAGGATTGATTGATTGGTTTCTTTTACGGAATGAATCACACAAAAAGATTGCAAAGGATAAAGGTGAAACCAAAAATATTTAAATCACATAAATTAATATGTTGCCATCGAGTAAGATAAATTACAAATAAAAATGGAAAGAGTTGGAATTAATCCAATAGTAACTATGTATTATTAAAACCGAAAGTTGATGAAACTTACTTCTTATATTTTGGTGCTTAATTTAAAGTAAATTAAGATTAAAATAAATAAGGGTTTGGGGTAGGAGGAAAATATAAATAAAAACACGATAAATTAATATTAAAAAGATGTTTTAATAAAAATACTTATAAAAACATAAAAAAAGGAGGAGGGATTATAAAAATACAAGTGTTAAACAGTTAAAGAGAACAAATTATATTTATGCATACATAAGATGATTAATGGATTGAAGTGAAGAACACTTATATTACATACATACACACACACATTTGTGTGCGTGTATATGTATGAATGTATGTATGTGTGTATCCGTCCATATATAGAAAACATAGCAAATATCAATGAAGTTATGCCGGAAGTAAAAGTGAAGAAAGGTTACTGGAATGTACTAAAAATTATGTGCATAAATTATCGTTTTTACTTGTGTATTTTCTGCACTCTTTATGCCGTTTCTTTGATACCAAAAGTAAAAGATGCGAAAAGTATGCGATTTTTTATTCAATTTCTCTAATAAAAATGCGAATAACAGAAAAAAAAAGATTAATTTTAAGATGTATATAATATTTAAATAAATAAATTTTTATATTAAATAAATTATACTATAGTTTCAATAGACTTTATATCGGCCTTTTAAGCAGGATGAAAGAATCATTTTTCTGATTGCCGGATAAAATGCTAAAAATAAATAAATTAATTTTTTAGTGAGAGAATACAGAATACTTTGTATTAGAGATAGTGGGAGAAAGGAGAATACTTTTTAACAGAACTTCATAAGAAAATTTGGTGTAACTGATTCTGCTATGTTTAATTTTTTTTTAACATGAAAACTTTTTAGTTCATTATAATTAAGGGTATTTCTCAAATTTGGAATCATCAAATGTCCTTATAATTTTTATTTTTACTTTTCCTTTCGCTTACTACTGTTTCTTCAAATGTTTTTTTCTAAAATTGCTTTAAATTTAATTTTTCTTTTGAAACATAAAGGAATATAAAAAACATCATCAGCATCTTTAACTGCATCTGCAGTTACTGCAGTACATCTGCAGTAACTGCATCTGCACTGCAAGTTCAGCATCTTTAACTGAAATTGTTGAACATTCAACATTCCGTGACTGATGATGTATCATTACCTGTGACAATAAGTTGGTTTAAATTTATTGTTTCTGATTGTAAGTTTAATTTTTCTTAGAATTCCATTAAATTACCATTAAATTAACTTCAGTAAGCTATTGTTCCATGTTACATGATATTTCAAAATTAAAGTTAATGCATTTTTAATAATATGTGGAATTTATTTATTATTTAAAATCATTATAATTTAATTAAAAAAAATAATTTAGCAAAGCGCAGTGTTAAATATCATACCGACTTTTAATTTTAGATTACTTTTCATTTCACATTTTTGTTACTCTTTCATTTACGACAAAGTAAGATGATAATTGGCACAGTACAATATAAGTAGATAAAACAATGTTTTAAGCACCAGAACTTTTTAACTAATTGCAGACTAGTTTCGACCGCATTCTTCATACCGTCATCAGTGCAAAGAATGATGAATAAGCGGATTTGAGGGATAGGTTTATTGACTAACGGAATTGCAGGAAATTACAGGGAATAGTCAATAGGAACAGTCAATAAGCGTGTATTAGAGGTTTGTTCTGATATTCACCTACAAGATGAGTTAAAAAAGATCAGGTTAATCGCTTATAGTAATACTTTTTCCTGTAATTTTATTAATAAGTTGATTTATAAATTTAAGTATACAAAAGCGACTGAAATTGATAAAATTAATAAAAAAGAAGTTAAATTTATAACAATGGATTATGTCCCTCACTTATATGAAAAGTTTAAAAAAGTCCTACAGAAATATAATGTGATTTTAATAGCCAGACACGACGCTAAATTAGTTAATATAGATCAGAAAAGAATTAATCCTATTGATATGCGCAATACATCAGGTGTTTATGTGATTCCTATAGAGATAAAGTTGAAAATCAATGAGTTGAAAATCAATAAGTCTATACAGGATGTTAGCAAAAATAGACCTGATACTGATCTAGACTGTTCCAAATCAGTGACATTGAAATATTTTTAATAGAGAGAAAATCATTATGCAGGTTGCAATTCTGGAATCTTTAGAAATATTATCACAGGTAAACAACTGTTGTAACGATGTTTTGTCATACCAAATACCAAGTATTTGGTTCGAACTACTTCAGGTTACGAAAGGTATGGTACCGCGAAGGAGTCATGAAGTTGAGCTTTCCTCGCTTCACTAACAGTGGTTTCGTCCATCTGCGCATGTCTCTAAGAGTATCCGGTCATCTAGTGTCTAGTCTCGATCAACATCAAACTTTATTCTCCGCTGATTTTTTTTTCCGCCTTGATAATGGCTCGGATTATAGCCGAAAGCGCTCTTAGAGAGTTTTGTACAATTAATTAAAATCTAGGGTTTTAAAGTTTTTAAAACCTTTTGTATATTTATTTTCATCAGACACCAATTATAGTAAAAGAAAATAATGAATAATTTTCATGAATGTTTTCATAGAATAAAACATTAGAAAAAAAAACTAAAGAACGAAAATTGGTTAATTAAAGCAAAATTTGGGATGCAGGAAAGATCAAAATAAGATAAATTTTTTGTCATGGCGATCCGTGTACTCTCTCTGTTAGACATTCAGATGTTTTCTTGTTTGAATTTCGAAAAGCCACCTATAAAGTTTACTTGGACCACATGGAGATCGTACTTTTCCAAATAAAACAGGAGTAATTAAATTCGATGCTGTAGTCTCAAAGCAATACCGAATCCTTGCCTAAATCATAATTAACGACATAAACAGAAACACTCTCCTTAGTTTTGAAACTAATTAAAATTATATGGTCGTAGGATCTATTTTTGTGTTAAATCTAAATTTATATCTATCACATTAGTGAAACCATTGATTGAGAGAAACCATTGAGAATAATTTGTACAATGTAGAAAAATTAAAGTACAATGATTTTTTAGAATCTATGATTATTAGAAAAATGAGAATATATGTATAATAAACCAGCGTTTATTTCACTGAAATATCTCTAAAAATGTCAAAGAGAAAAGAAACAAACTCCATATCGAAATAAATCAAGATGTCTTTCTCATATATTTTTTAACATTAAAAATTTTAAATTTTCATAAAACATGAATCAAATAAAAATTTTAGATTTCAGATTTCAGCTTCATTGAATTGAAAAAAAGTATTTTCTAAGAGCAGATGCAGAGTATTTGTTGAATAACAAATGAATGGTTTGGAGAGGATTTTTAGTTAAGACTTTCAGATTTCTTCTAAAGTAACCCAAAAGAATTTCGTATTACGGAAAGAATTCAAAATTCTTTCAAATAAAATAACATGGCTTTTTTATAAATATATAGAACTTATGAATGATTTGAAATAGATGGATGTCGTGATATTCATACGTGGAGTGAGGTACGAAGCATGTTATTGCAATTTTAAAGATTTATTTAAGTAGTATGTTGACAATAGTCAATTATTTTACGTCTAGATGATCTAAGATATCTCCAATATCCCTATTATCTTATTTCATAGGAGGCTGCGCATTTATTATTTATTTTTCAAGTATAGCCAATATAGCTTAATACTGTTCCTAGTTCGTAAAAAAAAAATAATCATTGGATTTGATGTTTGAATTTTATTATGTCTTGTTAGTCGTTATACGTATATATATTTCAAAATGAAAACACATATGAAAAACAAAGGATAAGACATTATAAAAAGCAATGGAATGGACACTACAGGAATGATACTTGACAGGATGAAAAAGCAAAAAAAGGAAAACTGTGAATAGCGTATAGAGCTTTATAAGAATATTCATAGTAAATATATGTTATTTCATGAAGTATTGTCAGCATTATGCCTAAAATCGACAATATTAAGCCCCTAATAACATATATATGTGAAACAAGACAATTAATAAACTACATGAGTTAAAATGACAAAATAAAATATACAACTTAAATAGAAATAAGATAAATAAACAATTATTGAACTTAAATAATATATAAGGTGGTTACACGGTTTATTTATTTAAGTATAAGAGATATATAAATAATGTAAATTAGAAAAATGTTCATAGGAAGGTAGAGAATCCAAAGAGTACATGATTAACTAATATCTCCATGTACGGTCTTTCCTGCGCAATTCAAAATTTGTTTTTATACTGTCCCCTATGTAAAAAATACCCAATTGCAAAAAGGATCTCTGTTACATCCTTATTCATATCCAAAAAATTCTGTTTGAATAGCTACAAAAGTCATGAAGTTATAGAAAGAAAAAATCGTGACTTAGCTCAATTTTCCAGAAAACTGAATCCGCAGAATCTTGGCGAAGTTAGGGACCTTCTATAAATCTATGATTGTAACATGGAGGTCAATCATGTTTATTTTTCTGCTTATTTTTTTAAAATGCAAATGAAATATTTTTGTATATTTCAAAACAGTTTTCATCCGTTGATGCATGAATTAAAAAAAATAATTTGTAAACGTTGAAATATAGAAAAAGGGTAATAAGGATTGAAAGAAGCATATTTCGATATAAAAAAGAATCATCTAATGAATGGGCTTTGAAACTGGAGTGCAGAATTTATTCAATAAAATGTTCACTACAATAGAATTCAAATATAACGCAGTTGTGTGGATACATCAAATTACATTGCAAGTTGCAACAATTTAACAGTACAAAACACGAGAAAAGTTCAATAAAATTATCGATTGAACAGACCCACTCATCATATACTCGGGTGCACCAATTAGTTTACAGGTCTGATTTTCTGAAACAAAAATGTGAAAGGTTATTTAAACCACAGTTTTAAAGTGTATGCCGTCAGCACCAATACAAAGCTGTGCTCTTCGTAAAATATTGCGTGAAACTGTTTCTAGTTCATGGTGCGTGATGCTTTGTACCGCATTAGTTATTCCGGCATACAAATCTTCCTTATTTAGAGGCCGTTGAGCATACGCCAAAGTACAAATTCGCCTCCACAAGTAAAAATATAGTGGGGTTAGATCCGGTGACCAAAGTGGTCATTACGTGGGTCTGTGTAGAACAATCCAGCGATTTCCGAACTCTATATTAATGAAATTACTCGCTACTTGAGTGTTTTGTAGTGGAGAGCCTGGCCAAAATTATTTTTCAGGTGTTACAACCATTGATATTGACTTACTATTAGTAAATGCACTTTATTAATGTTATATACACATAAATGTATGCATTTATTTAAAAAATAAATATATAATACAAAGGTAACTCAAGAGTTTGCTGTTTATAAGAGGAAAGTAACTGTTGATAGATTTGTTGTATTTACAAATAATATTTAATTATATGTGGTTAATTTTACTAAGGTAAAGCCAGGAGAGATGGCGCAGTCGGAGAGATTGCGCGCATAGAGGTTCGGGGGGAAGGAGTAGAGTGAGCGCGCATCGACTCCAGGTAGTTGTACAACAACAGTAGTGGAGTGTCTACTTGAAAGTACACGTTGATTGCTTTGAGCGTCTAAGAAAAGTACTGCTATTTTGTTTTGTTTTCCCAAAGTAAGTGCTTGAATTTTCATAGCTATTCATCAGAATTTCTATACAATGTCAATAGTATAAAATATTTTAAACTTAAACGATTTATCATAAGCTATTAATCTAGACTAACAATGTGAACATCAACGGTTCGTTTTAGAAGAGGTCATGTTTAAATAAAAGGCCGCGATATCTTTCCTACCGAAATTGAAGAGTTTGCGCATCTGCTACTTAGGAGAGATGGCGCAGTGTTCCCATTAGTTTCCATGCTAGAAGAGATTACGCAGCTTATTGGTAAATTTGCATAAAAAAATGAAAAATGAAAATGGACTAATTTTAAGTTAAACGTGTTATTAAGTAACATAATTTTATTTTGTAATCTTATCTGGACTTGCTTTTTCTGATTCTTTAATTTATTTTTCCTTTAATTAAAATTTTTTAATCGTTTTTTAAATTATTTCATTTTTCTGATTCTTTAATCATTAGGTTGAAATATTCACTCCTAATGCAATATTATTTGTTCACAAAAACCTTACAGCAATGATATTTAAGTGTAATTATTATTGTTAACAATTTAATTGTAGTTATTATTAGTAACAATCTCTCCTACCCATGTGCGCAATTACACCAACCCTGTAAGGACAGATTGCGCAAAATAACTTTCTTGGTTTTATTACAACTGTTCTATTAAATTGCAACATAACAACAAAATAGCAATGGAAATGCATAAAAAACAAATGAAGTAAAAATTATTCATGAATAGTTTAGCAAAAAATTAATATTTAGATTTTTTATTGCTATTCTTTTGAATTATGCGCAGACTATCCTAGCTTTACCTTACATATAAAAGTTTAATTATTTATATAAACCAATGTATATAAAATATATTATTTGCATTTCTTATTTAGCAAAGTTGAGTTTAAATAGTATAGAGATGCTGGTTTTTCAGTGTCTTTAATAGATTACAAGACATTCCAAAAACCATCAATATATAAAAATGGCAACTTATTATTTTTTTTTAATTGTCCTTCAAAAGTACAACCAATAGGATTATAATTCAAAAATGGTCCGACAAACTCTGACACACCTTTAAAAAGCTTTCAATATATCTAAATACTACTTTAAATCAATATATCTAAATATTTAAATTAGAGCTAAAAGGCTTAAAAAAATAACCCACTTTTAATTAAAAACAATTATATTAAAAATAAAATTTTTATATTAAAAATAATATTTTTATATTAAAAATAATATTTTTATATTAAAAATAAAATTATTTAAATACACACATAAAGATATACATTTAAACAAAGCTGAAACATAACAAAAAAGCACGTCTTCTCACAAAAAAACTTTCTATTCAACTGAGCGTAGGAGCAGCCGTATATAACTCATGTTCCTGAAATAGACATAGATTGACGCAGAAGTTAGTCAGCTATTATAAAATATCCTTTTTACAATTGTTGATAAAATTTTAGTTTTTGCACATTTTGTCAGTTTTTGCCTCAAATACTTCTCTGTGCACCGTCGTGTTTAAACCAAACACAATTTTAATCCTTCAATGGTACAATATTTTCCTAACATCATTGACAGCAACGTTTAGAATAAGGCCATTGTAACTATTGCCTGTCAGTGTTCCGTGATTTAAAAAAAAAAAAAAAAAAAAAAAAAGGGCCAGTTAATATGTTGTTTCTGATCACACAACACACAGATATAGAAAATCGCCGCTTGTGATGCACTTCACGAACTAAAAATGGATTCGTATTGTTCCAATAACGAGAAGATTGTTCCAAGAATTCCAATAAAAACATCAAACCCAAGAAAGAAGATTCAATATTGTTCCACCGACAGCTGATAACTCGGTCTGAAGTGAACAAACATCCATCTGTCTACAGAACAATCCAGATGAACTGTAGAGTTACAAAATTCTGTATTAGATGCCAGTTTCAAAAATCTATGCGGCGTGCGTAATCGGAAGGGTTAAGTGCTTATAACCCATGTATACAATACGAATGACACTTATTTTCACGAAGCACTTTCCAAATTGTAGAGCATGGAGTATTTATATCTGAATTTCACTACCTAAGAGGGATTTCTCAGACGAGGAGGCCAAGTCATTAGAGCATAGATGTCCCTCCCGGTAACTTTATTAAAGTTAAAAAATTAGCTAGAGCTGAATCCACCGACAAGCGCGACAGGGGGCGGGGTAAAAAGTACAATGGCCTTGCGCCAGAAAAATAAAATAATGACTTATACATACTATGCCAAGTGCCCGGCCCTGCCAGGTTGACCTCCACGCGACATAGGGCCAGGAGCAGGCTGAAAATGAAGCAGATTCACATAACAAAGCCTATCCGTTTGGAGCACATAGCCCCCACGCGACAGACAGCGGGAGGGAGAAGGTGTGGTTTTTAAGCTATTCAATGAATAAACAACAATTTTTACATAGGCTTGTTCCAGTAAAAACAGTCCTAGAAGACTGGATCATAAAAATAAATAGGCCGTAGCAGTGCTCCCACGAGAGCTATTTGAGAAGTGATTTACTGGAGATTGCAGACATTCCACTGAATCTCAGGAGGTAAGAATTGCGTGATCCATTGGAAAGTAATAGATTTCCGCCAGTTGACGGAGGAGCTTGGTACGGGAAAAATATTCTGGGGGGGCTTTTTAAGATACAAAGAAGCAGTTAGTGCACAGTTGAAATAATAGTGCTTCGGTGATCCTAGAGTGCCACACTCACAATTTTGGATTGAGGAACGATGAAAGTATTTTAGATACGTCCTAAAAGGACCGTGACCTGAAAGGAGTGATGTTGTGTGTGGAGAAAGATTTAGGAGTGTTCTAGACACTTTAATGATCAGATTGTGGGTGTGTCTGCCCGTGCTAGAGGAATCCCAGTAACCTTGCCACTCGGGAAGAATCCTAGATTTAAGCACGCGCCGTATATGTGAGGGGGAAACTGGAAGAGAGATCTCCATGCTTCTCCTTCTTTCTAACCACTGACAGGGCCCCTACCTACCAGGCCATGACCCAGTTTTACCGGTTGAGTGCCTGTAATCCTGGATAAATTACCTGATCGCCACATGCGGTGGTCTGCTAGACTAGCACTTATGCCGTCTTAATGGCAGCTCTGTTTTACTTTGCTTTGTTTCTATGTTGGCCGGTTACTTAAAGTGGATTTGCTTGTTTAATTTCAAGCTGCATCGCACACCTGTACGTCATGCCGAGCACCCGAAGGGCGGCCATTGCTATGCGAGTTTGTCTCGTAATTTGGAACCTTGATCAAGTGACGAGACCTTCACCTGACTAGTCATCTCCAGAGATATAATTCATAGGGAACTTGGAGGACGTTACACCCACGACGGATTTTACATGCACCAGGGGCCATTAGCACATATGGAGGATTTTTAACTGGCGGCGATTCAGCTACGAGTCCAATTCTCTGCCAACTGAGACACTGCTGCATTGGATATAGAGCTGTTTCCACAGAGCTTTTTTCTTCTTTTTTTATATCTAACAGCACACTCGATTACATGGTTAAGCTTCCGCGGCACACTTAACTCATGGTGATTAAACACCCAGTGGCGACTTCTTTGCATAGGTGTTTTATGGGTTTTGTCTCTATCAATGTTGATGTCTTATTAGTTATGTTGACTCTGTCGTGGGAGTTGTTCTTTTGACACTTACATGCGGATTCGTTGAAAAATAGGCTAAAATATCAATTATTTCATTGTCACTATACTGACGATTGCGCCCCAGTTTTGGACGAGTTTGTAACGATCCCGTCATTTTCAAACGTCTAATTAACCTATAAATATTCGATTAGGATTCAGTGAATTCGGAAATCGATTTCCGAATTCTCGTGCCGTTTGAGAATTGTTTCTGTTGCACTCAAAGTATATCATAACCATTTCAAAAAGTTCTTCATTACTGAATATAGTCATTATTTGAATGTAAACTGATCACAACTTAAAAAATCTAATGAAACAGAAGTAGAATGCAACATTGTACATTTGTAAGAGACGATAAACAGATGAAGACGAATTGAGTAATCAAAATGTTTAGCAGTATCAGCTTCTGGAATAATTAAAAAATATTTAGCCACTCTCATCGGAGACGATTTTTAGATTTTTCCAAGAGGTTGGAAGTTATTTATATATTTCAGACAGCTTTTGCTTTTGATGTTTCTATAGATTTTAGTAAAATGAAGATTTTTTAAACATTATTAAAATCCCCCCCCCCCCCCAAAAAAAAAAATTACGTTTTATGTTATTTCAGGGGGTTTTTTTTCTTTAAAATTAGAGTATCCATGATTATTTAAAATAATGTATTCGGATACTAAAAAAAGGCGGTAAATGCGATACAGGAAGAAAAATGTGAAAATTCAAGAGCATATCTTATTTCGTTTTTTAAAGGTAGGAAAAACTACTATTAGGACTGTGGACTGATGTGTTAAACAGCAGCAGTGCAGTAAAATCTAAAAGAATATTTCTTTTTTTTAATTAATTCGAAGTAAAAATTACTCTGAAATTAACATTTTTATAATTGGGGTACACGTTTTCCTTATCATTATATTGTAATTCGGTATTTAACTTACCCATCATACGTAGTATAGGGTAAGTCTCGTAATCGTTTTGAAAATCTAAAAAAAAATTGTCGGATTTACACGTTTCAGACACTGGAGATTCCGAAAAACATATTTTTAGAAAAACAATTTTGCCGCCCGTCTCTCTGTGTGTGTGTCTGTAAACGCTCCATCTCCCGAACAAATTGAGATAGAGACTTGAAATTTGGTATGTATTTAGCATGTAATAATGGGACGAAGCTTATTGAATTCCGAGTGGACTGAAAGCGGAGAAACACATCAGTCCACAAATTGAGATAGAGACTTGAAATTTGGTATGTATTTAGCATGTAATAATGGGACGAAGTTTATTGAATTTCAGTAACCTCGATTATCTGGAACTATATTTTTCGGACTCTCGAAATATTCGTTCTGATAAAAGGTATATAAAAATTTTCGAAATTGTTTATTTTAAGGAGTGATCATAAAAGACAATAAAAAAACATAAATTTTGCATAAAGAATGAAGTCGATCGTATAATGAGTTGCCGAGATATTTGTAGTTATATTTTCCACACTCTTCGATTTTTCATGACCTGTATTTCATTAAAATTTCAATTAAAAGATATATTTTAATTGGAAATGAAACTCTTAATCCGACGGAGTAAACCGTTAGTTAATATGATTATCAATTTTGGAGTTATAAGGATGTTTCTTTTACGCAATTCAGTAATAGAGAATTTAAAGTTTAGACGTCATTAAGCCACGATTTTATTCGAATTGCAATGCATTTTATAAATAGTTTACACATGTTTTATTTTCATATTTTATATCATGCATAACTATGATGGGTAAGTATTACGGTGGCCCCCAACGACTAGTTTACATAGGGGGCCGTAGAAAAAATAAATTTTGAGTTTTGTAGTAAAGCCTCCCCCCTTATGGAGAGGAAAGCATACTCTTTGGATTCTTTACTTTTCTATGAACATTTTTCTAATTTACATTATTTATCTATCTCTTATACTTACAGCAATAATCCGTGTAACCACCTTTTTAGGATGCCCTGTATATATAGCGGGGAGTAGTATAAATTAACATACATTATTACTAATTGCTTCTTGAAGCCAGAATTTCTATAGAATTTAATGTAATTTTGCATGCATACTCTGCACTTATATTTATACAGTCGTAAAAAAAAAAGAGAGAGAGAGAGAGAGAGAGAGAGAGAAAGTATTTTACTAACTCTGCCGCAAGTCATCATATAAAAATGTAACTGGTACCAATCGATTAATAATAACGTCTACTATTTAATGATATAATTAAATTTTGCATAAGGGTCTTCTTCATATGGAAATACTATCAAAATATAAAATTTTGAATACTACCACTTAGTTTTGACATCACATTTGGATTCTTTAATAAATTGAAATAACAAATACCTTCGAATACCAAACGGGAAGTCATTAGTTTAGGAAGTATACAGGTTTATAATTAGAATCTCCTAATGTTAAATTCTTTTTTAATTACAAAATAGACGGCACTGCGTGTGTTTTTTATGCATAACTCAAAACATACTCAGCGGAAGAGTTGTAATTTTGGATTCGACTATTTCACACTTCTAGAAATCAATTTATGCTAAAAGAATTATCGGTTACAATTCACAGTTTTTGAAAAAATATTTTCAATAAATATATATTTCCAAAATTATAATTAAAAAAAAAAAAACAACAACTATTGTTTTTGCAACTTGTGAAATAGCTGCATAATCGGCGCAATAAGCAGTAACTTTGTATTACCCTATTTAAATCTTATAGAGAGCAATTTCTGTTAAAATTTGTATAGTTTACAATACGTAATTTCTTTTTCAAATATTAATTTCATAATTTATATATTTTGAAATTAATATTCTAAAATATATGTATTGCACACTATAAGCAATTTAGCAGAAATCGATATGTAGAAGAAGTTAAGAATATCCCAATAAAAAATTACAACTCATTCCGCCAAAGAGGTTCTGAGTTATGCTTTGAAAACGACATGCATTTAAGTTTGGTTTGGAAATATTTAAAAGGAATTCAACATTACGAGCTCCAAACTTTAGATCTGCATAATTTCTAAACTACTACACTGAATGGTGCCCCATTTAGCATATGACGGTACAATTTATTGAAAAATCCAAATATGATGTCAAAATTGAGTGTCATATTTAAAAATTTAAAATTTATTACAATTTAAAACAGCAGCTTTTTTAAAAACAGCTAAGCTACTTTTTAAACATAAATTGAAAGAAGACGTAATTCCTAATCGAATGGCTATTTCGCTTTTCTCTGCAACAATTTGGTGATTAAAATGTATGGAGTGTACTATTTTTTGACACCGACTTTAGAGAAACTTAGAATTTTTAGAGAAACTTTTGAGATAAGATTCATTTTTATTTTAAGTAAGCAGTCAAATGTACAGCAATTTAAAAAGTGATCTCTTCGTACTAATTCTTTTGAAAATAACCGTATAAATAAGCTATAGGTACAAAGGTAGACTAGGATTGATGTCTACTAATAATTGCTATGCATAGATTATGCATCTATGGTCATCTACATTGTAACAACTTTCATTTTTCAAGCAGTAGCACCACTTTTGACACTATATTTGAGATCCTTAAATCAAATCCGGAAAAGTATATAGTTTTTGAACTTTGTTTCTTAAACCTTCATCCGGAAAAATAAAAGAAGTATAAGAAGTCAGAATTTAAGGATGTCAAATGCATTTAATTTTCATCTTCGCAAAAAAATCATCAGATTGAAATATATTTTTAAAAATCCAAAACACATTTTAATTGTGAAAATAATTAATTAATTCATATTTAAAAATTTGGGAATTATGACCTACGTTATTTTTTACATAAAAATAATCAGCGTCTTCAAAAACTCTTTTATATCTCATTCCTCTCATTAGTTTTTGACATATCATTGCATTTTACTTTTCGACGTTTTAAAGGGACTTGCTACGGTCATGCTACGGTTTGCATCCACACGCACACGCACACACACACACAAAAAAAATCTTAGAAAATAACCTTAAAATTATATTGACAGTTATTTTATATAAATTAAAATTTTTTATATGTAATTTTTTTTCCTGGTTGTTAATTGAATATTTCCTGTGCTTTTACCTGTAAGATCTTAATTTTATTTTTGTGAATTTATGGATAAACCTCTAATACATTTTCGTTTATAACGAAACTATGAATATTTAAGAATGTGTACAAAATTTTGAATACTTAAGAATATGTACAAAACTAAGAATATTTAAGAATATGTACAAAAACTATACACTTTTGTGGGCTACTTTTATCGAAATAACTCAAATTATGTGTGAAACATGAAAATTGGCTCAATATTTAATATCTAGACCACCCCCGAAGAAATATTTATGATCAGCATCTAATTCTTCAGCGTCTTTTCCCCTCTACTCTTTTTATATGTTTAGTTTCAGCAGAATTAGTATTGAGTGATCACTTTTTTTCCCAGGACTATAAATAAACATACATCAAATTTTTAAGCATTTTACATTTTATTTATACCATGTATTATAATTTAGATCTTAAACAAAATATGATTCTGTATTATGGCAAATAAAAGTTTGAGAATAAAGCATCAGGAGAACTTGTGACTTGTTTCTAAGCATATCAACGATTTTGATCTCTTTCTCAGAAGAAGTTTTCATTTTATCTTTTATTATTAGAATTAAAAAATGGATATTATTTGAATTTAACTATGACAATTGTATGTTACAACGCAATTAAGACATCGGAATCGCATACAAATTTAGTCGTTTCTATATAATATATAGGAACCGATGACAAATTTCAAATCCCATAAACCTCTAGATAGGAAAATTCATATATAAAAAAGTCCAAAATGTTTGAAAAAGTAGGGTTTTGAAAATTGAACACACGAGATTTCAATAAAATAGAATATTAAAAGAACAGTTTTTTATATATAAGACCACTTTGTAAGACATATTTTTATTCCAAATATTTTTTGTGACATTTTCAAATAGTAAAATATTAATATTGCTCTTTATAATATTCGAGTATTTTTTAGCTTATATTTTTGTTCTTCTTTTCATTTTCAAATTGTATGTTTCAGATTTTCTGAGCATACAAAATCCAGTAAACTACGGGTATTTATGTGCATTATTCATATATGCATTTTGTTCCAAAGAGTTTATTTCCAGTGCATATTAATAGATTTTCTTTAGACTCTCTCATGGAAGTATTTTGAATACGAGAGATAAAATATTAAGCGGAAACCGGTTTCTCTTTGTTTTCTAGTATGAAAGAGAGAACAGTAAAGTCAGTGGAAAATAAGGTTTATTTTTTATATTAAAAAAATGAATTTTCTTGAATCACATTTGCGTTTTCACTAATCTTTAAAAAGTGTTTTACAAAATTGTTATGATATTTAAAATTTCTGAATTTCTGAAAAAAAAAGTTCTTTCTATCTTGACAAGTAAAAGAAGCTTAAAGTGCAAAGAAGATTTCATTTGAAAGTACCATGGGCACGAATCAAAATACAATGTACGAAGTGTTGGCCGTGTATTTATGCACAATGCGAGAAGTACGCAACAGGACGACCCCTCAAATGGATTCGCTTTAAGCCTATACGGCTAGTTGTCCAACATATTTCATCAATTATCGCGTCATGGCTCACCACTCGAATTCTTTGGTGTAAAATTAATGTAAATCACGTCTATTTATGTTTACAAAATGAGTTGTAAAATAAAACGAAGGCAGACCATCCATTAGATTTTAGCTACGCATTAAAACACTCATAAAATTAAAATTAACCGATTGTAGTTTGGAAATATGCAACATAAAAATTGTATAACCTATACTTTTAGCGATTACACATTTTCATGATGTTTATTCCAATATTCATTCACATACCCATATGCACTAAATCATACATTTATTATTTCATACAATTCAATACTTTTTATGGTATTATATGAAAATGTTTATTGGAAACAGTATGGAGTGTTTGATTTTAATGTAGCTATTTCACTCTAATCATGTTTCTAATGTTAATACTCATATTTTCCCAATAACATTGATTTATGTTTAAACTAATATAGAATATTTCAGCTTGTAGCAAGTGTCACTAGTTTTTTTTTTTATCAACATGAATTTATGAGTATTACATGATATCAGTTCCTTTGTAATAATTTATATTTTTATGATAAACATTCACATATGCACGTCTAATACTGCATTTTATAGAAACGAGATATAAAAATATACACCACAACTCATGTACATCGTAAAAAATATCGAATATATTTATCTCCTATTTATAATCCATGCATTTTATGTAATGCTTCCCTAAATTAATAATGTATCGTTTTATTTATTTTCCTTACTCCACAAGTTGACTTTTTTTTTCAAAGAAAAATGTAAAATCTTGTTTGATTTGTTTTCCATATAAACAATATAACATTTTATTTAAAAAAAAATACATTCCCTAATTTCTAATTATACTAGTTTTTTGTCAAATAGTAAAAAAAAACACTTTGGTCATACAATCTAAAATTTCTTTTTTTTTCTTTTGAAAAAATTTGGTAATTATTTCGTTAATTTTAAATTTAATACTAATCCAAATAAATTGCTTTTTCAGTAGTAGAAATGGCTTGCAACTCAACCACAATACGCTTTCTTTCTGAGGAAAAACTTTTACTCTAATTGCGTCACAGTTATCAAAATTTTATTACTGCATAAATTAATCATCGTCCTTGTTAGACCTATTTTTCCTTTCCATTAGTCCATATATTTCTTTTCTAGATATTGCTTGCAGCTGTTATGGTAACAGGTAAAATAATACTGTAATCCTAATTAAAAATTAAAAAACTCTAAGAATCTAAGTAGCACTGCGAGCCATTTTCTAAAACAAATGAGAATATTCTATAATTGCACGGTCTTTCAAATTATTATTTGAAATGCTGTTATTTAATGTTCATGTACTTTTTAAAAATTACGCACGTTATCTTTTATTTTTACTTGATTGTTTATTTTCATATTTGTAACCATGGAGTAACTCGAGCCACAATTTTGGTAAGTTAAAAGATGCTGCATCGTTACATATTGTATTTTTGCGTGTTACTATATCTATGGTTTCTCTTATTATGGATGGAGTGTATAGACTGGAGGGAAAAACTATTTTACTTTCATTGAAATTTATTTGGATGATTTCTTCTTGATATAATCGTGCCAGTGCTGTTGTTTTTCTATTATACATAATATCAGCTATATGCTCCTGTTTTCTGTAACTAAATTTTCTGCTTGTCATGAAAATGTAGTAATTCTTAGATCCGTCTTCTTTAATAAAAGGTATTTCATATACCCCTAAATAAGTCTCAAAATTAATTGGGTCAATTTTACTGCAAATGATATTCTTTAATTTCTGAGGGGGTTTGGCTATCAAGCATATGTTGAAACGTTTAAGGCTGTATTTTAATTTTTCAAAAAAGCTTGGCTAATATTGAAGAGTATAAAGTTTGTATTTTGGCGAATCAACTTTGTTTTCTGGTTTCTTATTATTGGTGATATACCTGATTAATTTATTAATATGGTGTGCCTTAAAACTATTATTACAAGCAATTTTACGAATATTATCTAATTCATTATCCAATTCATTTTTAGTACATACCATAAAATCCCGTCTTATGAAAATTCTGTAGGCTAAAATTTTGTATGTAAATAGAGAAAATGCGTTATTTGGTATGGTAGATTGATTAGCCATACTTTTTCGGAAAACAGCTCTATCGATAGATTTATTTGTTCTGGTTAACATTACATCAAGGAATGGAAGAATTTTATTATGTTCAATTTTAATAGTGAATTGAATGTTATTGTCAATTGAATTTAGATGATTTATAAATATATTAAGTTCATCAAGAGTATACTGCCAAATTATATAAATATCATCAACATATCTGAGCCAAGTGTGAGGCGTTAAGCCAAATGTACCAAAAACTTTGGTTTCAAATGGGCGAAAAGTTATTCAGCTAATAAACCTGAAATAGGGGATCGATCACATTGGGGCTCCATGATTCTGCTTATAATGTTTACGATTAAATGTGAAATAGTTATAATGAATGATTAGATTAAGTCCTCTTTTTATTGTTAATTTCATATCATTATTAAACTCTTCCATATGATCAATAGCATTACAAATCTTATTACATATTACATGCGTGTCAATTGATGGATACAATGAAACAATATCAAGACTAGCCATTATATAATTACCTGATAATTGGATATTTTTGATTTTTTGAATGAAATCTTCCATTGATTTAATAGTTAATGTAGAATCTGGTAAAATATATTTTAAGAAGGGCTCATAAGCTTTTTCTAAAAAATAAATTGGTTCCGAGCACTTTGAAACTATAGGACGTAATGACATGTTGCTTTTATGATCTTTTAACCTTCCAATAATCCTAGAAATAACAGCTAGTTTATGGAGCTTTAAAATTTTCTTCATAAATAGAAACCCAGTTCCATTTTTAACGATGTCATTGACTTTATAATTGATTATTGAAATACCTTTTATTAAAGAAGACGGATCTAAGAATTACTATATTGTAATCACAAGCAGGAAATTTAGTTACAGAAAAAAGGAGCATATAGCTGATATTAAGTATAATAGAAAAACAACAGACCTGGCAAGATTATATCAAGAAGAAACCATCCAAATAAATTTCAATGAAAGTAAAATAATTTTTCCCTCCAGTCTATACTATCCATCCATAATGAGAAAAACCATAGATATAGTAACACGCAAATATACAGCATGTAACGATGCAGCATCTTTTAACTTACCGAAATTGTGGCTCGAGTTACTCCATGGTTACAAATATGAAAATAAACAACCAAGTAAAAATAAAAGATAACGTGCATAATTTTTAAAAAGTACATGAAAATTAAATAATAGCATTTCAAATAATAACTTGAAAGACCGTGAAATTATAGAATATTTTCATTTGTTTTTGAAAATGGATCGGAGTGAGCCGAAACATGTCAACAATCTAATAAAAGTTATGTTACTGTATATTATGTTGTTAATTTACACATTTTAGCATTTGAAAGAAATATATTATTACAAGATGTTATAATTTATTATATATTTGCTAATTTTATATTAAAAAATTAAATTAAAGGCTGTGCATGTAATTATAGATTAAATAAATTGAATTAATCTACAATTTTTGTTATATTTGGTACGGTCATTATCAAGATGTATATACTAAGATATCATGTATATACAGGGTGCAAAATGTTATCTATCGCCGACCTTTAATTTCTCAACCGTTGGTTGTAGATATATAACCTTAAAAAAGTAATGATATCAGTACAAAAACCCTTAACGGGTTAAAAGTTGTGACGCAGCACTTTGTTTTGGCTCTATAAATTTTAAATATGGGTCTTAAAAGCAATGATATCAAATTTAAGTGACGCTATGTTAATAATTTTTTTTAAATCATAATTTTCTTTTTAGTTTTATTTATATTCACAGGTGCAATTATTATCTTAATATGAAAAAAATCTATAGAATTTATTCGCTGATGCTTTTTCATTCACATCTCTCATGAATTCAAAATATGGGTTTTAAAAGAAATGATATCAAAATTTGAGTGACACCTTGACGTGAATTTAATAGGACACTTTTAAAATTCAATTTAAATTATTTTTGGTTTGTCTTCTAAAGTATATTTACACATACAAACAATACTTTTAATTTTTCAATACACTTTTAAATATATTACTTTCACTGAGCCTATATTATGTATTGAAATGTATTTATTTCAATAAATTGATTTATCTTCTGTGCCACGCTATCCAAAATCATAAGTAAAATTTATGTAAATGATTATTTTGCGTCATAGTATCCAAACAAAGGGAAATGTATTCAAGTGGATAATATGACGCAAAATAATCATTCATAAAAATCAGGAATTTCGTTGGTCAATGTGCAAAAATCATGAATTTCATCAATCGGCACAGAAAAAAATGAATTTTCTCTATAGGGGTAGAAAAGATTATAAATTTCGTCGAACAGGCGGGTAAAAATCATGAATTTCATTTATCAGCACATGAAAATCGCAAATTTCATCAAACGGTCGCATGAAACTCAAAAAATTCTATGATCGGGTATAAAAAAGTCATTAATTTCGTGAAGTTTGCACGTAAAAATCACAAATTTCATCAAACGGGTGCATAAAAATCAAGAATTTTGGCAATCGAGTGATAAAAAATTTTTTTGTCAATCCGGCCCGTAAAAAGTATGAATTTTGTCGATGAGGTGCGTAAAAATTGTCAAGTCGAATGAATTAAACTGCATTAGATACCAATTAATCTCTGAAAAAATTGCAAATTTCATCATTTTGCCGCATAAAAATCAGGAACTTCGTTGATCAATGTGCAAAAATCATGAATTTCATCGATCGGCACAGAAAAAACATGAATTTTCTCGATAGGGGGAGAAAAGATCATAAATTTCGTCAAACAGGCGGGTAAAAATCATTAATTTCATTTATTAGCGCATGAAAATCGCAAATTTCATCTAACGGTCGCATGAAAATCAAAAAATTCTGTGATCGGGTATGAAAAAATCATTAATTTCGTAAAGTTTGCACATAAAAATCACAAATTTCATCAAACGGGTGCATAAAAATCAAGAATTTTGGCAATCGGGTGATAAAAATTTTTTTGTCAATCCGGCCCGTAAAAAGTATGAATTTTGTCGATGAGGTGCATAAAAATTGTCGAGTCGAATGAATTAAACTGCATTAGATACCAATTAGTCTCTGAAAAAATTGCAAATTTCATCATTTTGCAGCATAAAAATCAGTAACTTCGTTGATCAATGTGCAAAAATCATGAATTTCATCGATCGGCACAGAAAAAACATGAATTTTCTCGATAGGGGGAGAAAAGATCATAAATTTTGTCAAACAGGCGGCTAAAAATCATTAATTTCATTTATTAGCGCATGAAAATCGCAAATTTCATCTAACGGTCGCATGAAAATCAAAAAATTCTGTGATCGGGTATGAAAAAATCATTAATTTCGTAAAGTTTGCACATAAAAATCACAAATTTTATCAAACGGGTGCATAAAAATCAAGAATTTTGGCAATCGGGTGATAAAATTTTTTTTGTCAATCCGGCCCGTAAAAAGTATGAATTTTGTCGATGAGGTGCATAAAAATTGTTGAGTCGAATGAATTAAACTGCATTAGATACCAATTAGTCTCTGAAAATATTGCAAATTTCGTCATTTTGCAGCATAAAAATCAGGAATTTCGTAGATCAATGTGCAAAAATCATGAATTTCATCGATAGGCACAGAAAAAACATGAATTTTCTCGATAGGGAGAGAAAATATTATAAATTTCGTCAAACAGGCAGGTAAAAATCATGAATTTCATTTATTAGCGCATGAAAAATGCAAATTTCATCAAACGCTTGCATAAAAAAAAAATTCGTTGATCGGGCATGAAAAAACTCTAATTTCGTTAATTTTGCACGTAAAAATCCCAAATTTCATCAAACAGGTGCATAAAAATCAAGAATTTTGTCTATCGGGCGATAAAAAAATGTATTGTCAATCCGGTACATAAAAAGTATTAATTTTGTCGATGAGGTTAAAAATAAAGGTAATATGAGTCAAGGGGTCTAACCTTATGAGTCTCTTTATTTTCTTTCTTGTTCGGATGCAAACAATTCATATTTTTAATCTGCATTTGGTCGAAAAATGAATTATCTTTAATTTTAAAAACGAGAAATTCGTAATTACATGTATAAAATTCAATTGGTATTTATTATTGGTATTTATGATTTCAAAATTTTTAATAAGAAATTGTTTTTTTGCTAGTATACAGTGGGCAAAGTCTCTAGCCATGCCAACCAACCAATCGGTTGCTTATGGATCTGCTTATGCTTATATCACTTATTCATATAGTTTAGCTTTGGCTTGGCTGTAATTATTTTATCTTTGGCTTGCCTCTTATTAGTTTGTCTTGACTGCTAAATTTTTATATTTCACATTTCATAATTTTTATTGCAATACTTCAGGTAAGAATGCTTTTTAACTTGATTATTTCCTGTATTTATAATAATTTTTTGTTACTAACATTCTTATGTTTTAATGGGTGCAAAATTTAAGATTGGCAAAAAAGCTACTAAAGGTTCTTTATTTCAATAAATTGTTTTATCTTTTGTGCCATGCTGTCGAAAATTGAAAGAAAAATTTATGTAAAGGTTTATTTTGCATCATAGTATCCAAACTAAGTGAAATGTATGCAAATGGATAGTATGATGCAAAAAAAAAACCTCTATTTAATTTATGTATTTATAAAATTTATGTAAATTCCATTTGCATAAATTTTTCTTTGAATTTTCGACAGCATGGCACAAAAGATAAATCAATTTATTGAAATAAATACATTTCAATGCATAATACAGGCTTATTGCAAGTGATATATTTAATGATGTATTGGAAAACTAAAATTATTGTTAGCATGTGTAAATATACATAAGGAGACAAACCAAAAATAAATTAAATTGGATTTTAAAACAAACCCATTAAAGTCACATTAAGGCGTCACTTGAATTTTGATATCATTTCTTTTAAAATTCATATTTTGAACTTATCAGAGATATGAATGACAAGCATGTGCAAAAAACTTATATATATTTTTTCATGTAGAAAATAATATTTGCACCACTGAATATCAATATAACAATAGGGGGGAAAAAAAAGAGAAGATTTTTAATTTATAGCAAACCGTCACACAAAATTTGATATCATTAATTTTAAGACCCGTATTTGAAATTCTTACAGACAAAAGGTAAAGTGCTGCGTCACAAACTTTAACCCGTTAAGGGTTTTTGCACTGATTATAAATACAGGAAATAATCAAGTTAAAAAGCATTCTTACCTGAAGTATTGTAATTAAATTGTGAAATATAAAAATTTAGCAGTCAAGACTAACTAACAAGAGGCAAGCCAAAGACAAACTAGTGACAGCCAAGCCGAAGTTATACGAATAAGCGATATAAGATATAAGCAGATCCATGTCCAGCAACAGATTGGTTGGTTGGTATGGCTAGAGGCTAGAGACTTTGTCCACTGTATACTAGCAAAAAAACAATTTCTTATTAAAAATTTTGAAATCATAAATACCAATATAATAAATATCAATCGAATTTTATACATGTAATTACGAATTTCTCATTTTTAAAATTAAAGATAAATCATTTTTCGACCAAATGCAGATTAAAAATATGAATTGTTTGCATCCGAACAAGAAAGAAAAAAATTTAACCATAATTTAATTTAATACATATTTTGGAATGTATAATAAACTGTTTTCGTATTAAAAAAAAAAAGAATCTAAATAGTTTTTCAACGATATGGAGATGCTTTAACTTTTAACTGTAACCGTGATAGACATGAACATCCTTACTGCGCAGTAATAAAAAAGGGTGAAAAGGCCGAAAATCTGTAATGTTAGTCTACCAGAAAAAGCATAAGAAAAGAGTCCGATTTTGAAACTGGATTATATAAAACACAAGAGTTTTCCTACGTTAGCTCAAAATCTTACACGCTTCATCTAAAACCGATTAATATAATATATTAATTTAAAAAAAGTACTTCGAGCCGTTTTGGAGATAACGCCTCTGTGCCCATTGCACCATTACATCTCCCATTTTCGCTTAAAAATTGGTTTCCAGATCTCAAAATCTACTGCATGTAGAAATCTATAAATTTCAGGATAGAGTTAGGCCATAGATATAAGACTAATGTGAAAAAATCGAAACGGTATGCCTCATATTTACTGAGATATTAAATGTCGGCGTTTCGATTTTCCTTTGATGTCCTGCTAGCTGTATATATGAGAGTGACGGAATCTTCGGTTTTGGGCTTACGGTTTTCGGTTTTTCGCTGCGTCACTCAAGAAACTACCGTCTCTTATGATAGTTCCAATTACAAAAGCGTTTAAAATGAGGTCAATATTCATGTTGTGGCGTTAATTAAAGTGAAAAATCAATTTTATAAAAATTACGAAATCTAACTTTTTATACGGTCCCCCAGTCCCTATAGTTATATTTAGTAAATGTTTGCATATATCATAACAAATACAACACAAAAAGTTTGACTTCTGTACGACAAAAATTGACACAGCTATTAAATTTCAAAGTTTGAGATTTTTTCACATGATTTTGTCTTTCATTCAGGGATCTGTTAAAAAATGAATTAGAGTATTTCGAGATCGAAATCAGGGTGTAATGTCCTTTTTACGGTAAAACTATCTTTAGCCGGTATCGTTAAATCGGTGTATTACCAAAGAGGGCTATTTCATCTAAAAATTTGAGCTGACTTTGAGGGGTCGTATACAAAGTGAAGAATGAAATATTGAAATTAAACACAAAAATAAGTATCAATTTATTATCATATTAGAAAATGCTCTACTATAAAAAATTAAGGGGACAGATCACCTTTAAAATGGTCAAAACGCATTTTGAATGCGCTTTTCGATGAATTACAGTTAATTATTTTTTAATTTATTGATCAAATTAAAAGATTCTAGTTCATTTTGTTCATTGTTGCAACATTAATAAGTTTGATAAATTTTGAGGTTCTATCTAAATTATTGTTGGAGAAATCGTGCGCGCAATTTGAAAATCATTGTTGTGAATTAAATGGATTTAAAGTTTTTACTCCCCATTCAAAAACAAAAAATGACGATTGCGTTTTACTTTATATCTTTGTCAATAATTATCGCCTCTGAAAAACATTGGTACCTTTTTACTCAGAATAAAATGCACTATTTACTGACATCAAAACCTTGAAATAGAATTTTTGAAAAACACACTGTACTAGAATTTGATTTTGTAAAGTGTTTGATTCTAATAAATGTAGCGTAATTATAGAGCATTAGCGAAAAATATGCTATCCACTTCAGATTGTGTTCTAATACTCCAAGTCAGACGAGAAATAAATTAGCTTATAATAATTAAGTGTTCATTGCCTAGGTAGATATAAATAGATAACAGATACATCAGATATTCTATCATCTCTTTCCTCTTATCTCTAGCTAAAGTGTATTAATATGTGGTGCCCTCTACTATCATGAAATTGTTTTAATTACGTAGATCCTTCATTTAAGGTTGTTCTCAAATACAACAAAGCTACATTCTGACACAGTTCTGAATAAACTTTTGTTCGGAAACGCATGAAATTGGCAAATGTGTTGCCACGTGACACGAATCGCTTATAACTCGATAAGTAATTTATTTATCAAAATATGGAAAACTCATTTCAATTTCAAAATGCTTAAGTAGTCACGTCTGCCAATCTTATGCCTTTATATTAAAAAATGAGTCAGAAAGCTTCACGTTGTTAAGAAGATCATTTGAGAACCACCTTAATGTACAATTTTGACATTCGCGATCTATGGTCTAATCAAAATTTAGTGGGGAGTGGCACGATTGTATCACCGTCATCGCCCATATGATACCATTATATCAAATTCAGGCACTTAAGTGTCTGAATTTCTAAATGTCTTAATATCAGACATATCATCATTATTCAGACACTTTTCTCAGTTCTTTTTTACACTGATCATAGTAAGACACTTATGTGTCTTAAATTCAGACATCTATGATGTCTGAAATTTCATATTCAGACATATATGTGTCCGAAGACGACTCTATTTGCAGTGTATCGATTAAATAAATTGATCTAAACTTTATCTATATTTGTACGACCATTATCAAGAAGATATATTTATATACTAAGGAAAGTATGTGATTAATTTTCATAAAACGAAAAAAAAAGAGAAAAAAGAAAGGAAAAATATTATTGTAAGAACTATAATAGAAATCACCTTCATAGTCATGGTTTAATATATAAATAATGTATGAAAATGTAAAATAAAATTCAAGTAATTAAAAAATATATATTGGAAATCGTTAGCGGCAAACAGCAAATTTTAAGTACATGGTTTTTTTGCCAGTCTGTTAAAAATAAAATTTATGAAAAATTTTAAAGGGCGCGTAATTAAAAAAAATAGAAAATACTAAATATTGATATAAAGAAACGAGATTGTAGCAAGTAAAAATAAATGCCCTACTAATTCAATTAATATTTTTAGTTAAACTCCTGCTTAAAAGCAAGTATAATTTATAAATGACAAGCTTTTTCAGTTGAGTAGGTTGAACTGACAGCGCCATCTATCGCCTTATATGTATAGGAATAGCTTACACTATATAACAATTCTTCAAGTTTTCAATACTTAATTAATTTAGAAGCAAATAATTAATAATTGAAACATATTTCTAATGGAACTTTCAAGTTGTTTACTGTCAAATCTTGACGGGTGCTATCTAGTTTAGGCTTAAAGCATTTGTGAAATTGTGAGGGAAAGTTTTTATACTCTTCGAATGAATGGTTCAACTTTTTCCAAAAATTGTACAACTAATTTGAAATATCTGATAAAGATATTCACTGAACTTCAAACTAATAAGAATTGTTTTACAAGACAAACCTAGAAAGGAAATAGAGTTAACACAGTAGACTTCAACTCGCATTTCAGTAACAAGTAAATCGACAGAACAAGAGCATCAATGTTAAGTTTTTCAATTTGCATTTATATTCCCATTTTATTTATAATTTTATTCAAAATCTAAAGTCTTACAATCCGTAATTGCATATTTTTAAAATAGATTTTACTGGATAAAATATTTTCCGTAGTTTAAGAACTACTTTTTATGGACCATCATGTCAAACACGATTTCACACAATGAAGGTTCTAGGACTACTTATTCTTTTTTACTCCTCTTTTTAAGATAAAAAGAATTTCTGATTTAAGGGACCTCTTCTCTCCGGAATCCCGACCCTTCTACTGTCACATTAATTTTACAGTCCTAATTTGAAGGAATTGTGCTATTTCAGAATTTTAAAAAATCTACATGTGTGTTATAGTGAGAGTTTACTTGCACAAATATTTTGTTGCAAACGATATTATATACTATCCTATCAATGATAATTTACAAACACAAAATATCTAAGACGCTAATAAAAATTTTTGATAAAAACTCGAATAAAATCTCATAAACGGGGATGCAAATAAAATCATCGTGTTTTGCAAATCATCATCGTGTGATGCGACTCTCCCTTCGAGAATTCTAGTTTATAATTTTAAAAAAATAGCCGTAAATTTTTAAAGGTTTTGCTTCGATAAAAAGTTCTTATGGTAATTCTATGTAATTTAAAAGAGAAATCTAATCTAAATAAATCATATTTTATTTCCACAAACGAAATATAGAAAAATCCCCCAAATCAGGCTTTCTTGTTAATTAACCATTGTAATTTTAGTTTGCTTGTTTCTGAATAATATGATTTTTATTATTTTATAACATCTTCTATATTTATGTTAGAGCAAATCATTGCTCCCGACGCGATACGTATTTCAGTTATACGTTTAACCGATTTACGTATATACGTATAATACGTATATTTGAAATACGTATACATAAAATTATACGTTTAAACGTATCCGCATACGTATAAGCGTATACCGGTTAAACGTATAATTCAAGTATACGTATATTTCAAATATACGTATTTACTTTTAATGCGAATGGACGTCATCAGTCTTACGTCACTGAACGGAGAAAAAGCTGGAAATCGTGGCATTACCGTAGGAATCTGCATAATATGTTTCATACATAGGTTCTTGTTATTTTTCCCTAGAAATATTTTAATTAATTTATGTTACTTCTAACTTTTATTGAATTAAGTGATAATATGTTATGTAAATTTGCTAGAGCAATTTAAATTGTTTTATATTTCTTAAATTTGCCATTATGGTTGTTATATGCCATTGTGTATGCAGGACTCTAGCAGTTGTTTATCAATGTCTTTGATCCGCAGACCAGCATGAAAAAAATCATCATTTTTTCGCACAATGAATGTAAACCGTGTAAACGTTTATACGTTTAACCACTGGAGTAAGATCCGTATATATACGCTGTACCGTATATACTGTTTATACATACGCATACATACTGTTTATACATACTGTCTATACATACGCATCCAAAATGTGTACCCCGTATAATACGTATTATACGTATACTCGTATAAACGTTTAATAGGGAGCACTAGAGAAAATTACAATTTTATTTTTTCCAAATTTTTATCTGTAATTACTAAACTAATGGGTAGCATTTTATGCCATGCTTTTGCATTGTAAATATGATATTATTGATAATAACACGATTATCCATACAATTTAGAGTTATAAATCTAATAATCTTTTTGAATATTATTATCATTTACTTAGCTTTATTTACAACCATTTGAAATGACAAGAATGGGAAATTTAAATTTTGATCATTTCAATATATTGTATGATAAAGTTAGCCTTAAACCATTGATATCAAGAAGCACACAAATCATAATGAGAATATAAAAAAAAATTATACCTCAAGAAAATGTTATACAATTTTTAAATGGGTGTACCACATTTCACCAAATACTATACAGTAAGTTTCAAATATCTCATAATTGTATCTACCAAATTTCAGATAAATCAGATGGTGTTTGCGACCAGTATCGAGAACATTAAAGAGTCTAGAATTTAACTTCATTTTTTTTTTCAATGAACGATAAAATTTTTATATCGCAAAAATTATAGAAAGATAATGCAAATAATGATAATAAAGGTAATGCTGAAAATTATTAAGATATGAAAGGAAAATATTCTATATTTTTCGAACGAATTAACCAAATTAAACCAAAAGTGTAAAACTTATTTCATGTACGTCACAAACATAGCCTCTAAATTAAATTACAAGAAAATATAATTCTTTTTGCGACATTTGTCTTCCGACAGAGATACATGAAAATCCGAACGTGTTTCCACGCCGAAACGTCAGTTGACACGATTATAATTTAAAATTTCCAATATACATAATTATATTTATCAGTTCAGAATGATAAACTATAACTCCATTACTTTAATAAAAGAACAGCCAACAGAATCTTTTATATATGAGTTTAAGAAATGCTTTTCTTATTATCTATGAAAATTACTAAACTATGGATGGTTTTATTTATTGCCTAAAATATTCATTTTCATTATCTAAACTACGACATTGAGAAGGAAAGTATTTTGTTTTAAAACTCTAAACTAATGTTGTAGGGCTCTGGTAAAAAACAACACGAATATTCGTCTTAATATGACAATAAAACAATTGTAAATGGCCACTATCTTAATCGAACTGTATTGTCTCGAACAGTGATTCATGGTGTTTAGCTTGCTTTCTTCTCCTTCAAAGCATTTCTACTCCCATTGTGATAAGAAGGCTATTTTTATTCATTTACAATCGCATTAGGAAATTTTATCAGAAGATGGCTGAAAAAATGAGATCAAATAGGTTCTAAGCTTTTTTCTTTCCGCTGAATTTTAATATTGTTATTCGGATCCATTCTATGTTTACACAAACATGCTAGCCATATTTTTATTCTTTAAGAAGATTAAATACTGTATAGATAAGAAACATTTTCCTCTAACTACAAAGGAAAAAAGACAGAACCAATAACTAAAGTAGAAAAAAATATCTTAAAAATTTCCTTTTGTTAGTATAGTGTTTCACAAAAACAGAAAAAAATAGGAGTGCATATTTAAAAATTATGTCCTCTATAGGTCTTTCATTTGTATACATGCTTGACTTAAATTGTATGTTTTATACTATCTCTAATATAAAACGAGAGGGGGTCGGGCAACAAAGTGCCAAGCCACATTTTTGTGAAATAAATTTAACACTTAAATCTGTTGCTTATTATTGTATAAAATATAGTATCCTACGTAATACTTTTTTCTAGTGTCACTTTGTGGCAACATATGTCCCAGTTTTCGTTTATGCCCCCCCACCCATGAAGATAGCTTATTTACAAAGAACTTAATAATAATATCATTAAAGTAATGCCATATTGTTTTTCAGATAATCTCAGCTGTTACTAAGACATTGGCAAAAAACATTATGTTATATATCTTGATTAACTATTTGATCTAACTTTCAAACTGATAAATTCAGAAGTTTACGAATGTGGCTTAGCACTTTCTTGCCCTGACCCCTTCAAATGTACGAAATATATACATTTTTATATTAAATAAAAAATACTAGGTACTCAATACAAAATCACACAGCAAAATAAAATGGTGCTTAGGGTCTTTACTCTTTTAAAAATTATGTTACATCCATATATTTTTAATTTAATGTAATAGTTGCTTATATAATTTATTATGCCATCGAATGTAGTAAAATATTTTTTTAATGAGTGCAACACACACACACACAAAAAAAAAAAAAAGAGGAAAAATTATCAAATGCTGCATAAAAAATAACACGAAGGAAGATTTTTCTACGAAATGAATTTTTCACCTTAAGGCTAAAAATAATAACACAAAGCCGTCAAGCTTGATTTATTTCAAGCTTTAAGAAAAAAACCATACATACCTCAAATCTTTGCATCTTTTCCGTTATTTTATATGGTATGTTAAAAGTGTTTTATATTTTAAAATAGCAAAAAATTTTATACGCACCTATTGTAACTATATTGAGAGCAGAAACACCTTTGAAACACCCTTTTTCTTTAATTAGAAATAAAGAAATATTTTTCCAGTGTATTAGCATCGTTTATTAACAGAAAAGTTTACTTTTTTTTCTACATTTAATTGTCGGTTTGCCACCTAATGTGTATAACTTTTTATTTCAATATTTATTATATGTTATTCTAAAACTGGACTAATATTTTTTATTCTGTTCATTCAGTGAATAATTGGAAACTTTGTATAAATATATAAAATACGACAATAACCGAAAAGTTTTTTAATTTTTTTTTTTTTTTTACGTTCATTCATTAATGATAATACAGATTACATTTTCTATACAAATTTTACGGTTACTGTCATATTTTAGATTTTTTAATCAAACTTTTCCGGTTATATATTAAATGAGCCTTGAATAAAGGACTTTTATATATAATGTAAATATGAATCAATCATGTATTTATACATTTCACATTCGATTTTTTGTTTTCGTTTGATTTAAAGCAGTAAAAGAAGTTTTGTAAATGCAGATAATTTTAAATATATATTGACAAAATATTCTCTCTTCTAATGAAATATGCTAACTCACCAAAACATAAATATATTCGTGCATTCTTAAAATCAAATAAATTACACAATTTTATTACTACACAAAAATTTTAAAATTCGTTGCTCTTATCAAAACTGTCAAATCTTTGGTGTAATCCATGCTTTAAACATAAAACAGATAGAATTACTTTAAAAACTGTTTTTTATACATATTTTTTTTTAATTATCATTATAAAAATATGATAAAAGCTGATAAATTTAAAAATCATTTCTGATATGTATGCAGATTGCCTTATTTTTAATTGAAATAATCCAAATTCAAAATTTAGTAATGTTTCTTGTCTCTTATTTTCTCTTCGCAAGTATGCTACCTTCGCATTCAAACAAGGAAAAGGATTAATGTATCCAAATTTCTGTGAAATTTATTGGTACAGTTAAACAAGAAAAAAAAATGTAACACGCTTAGATTATGAAATTATTTCTATTATTATCAGAATTGTTTTAAACGAAAATTAATTTATTTATAGAATGAAAAGTGATATCTAAATAAATAATTTATAAAAATCTGTAAATCATATACAGGAGGCACAAAATGTGGTATATGCTGGAAACAGATTTTTTACTAAATTATTTATTTAGATATCACTTTTCAAAATACTACATAGTGTATTGAAATTCAGTATAGCTCAAAAAGGCTTAATATAACCAAATAGAACTTTTCAAACAATTACCATCCATAGACATAACACATTTAACCCACACTTCTCCGCGAGTGTCTTCAGAGAACCTTCCATCACAAAAGATACAAGTTGCATCGCTCGAGTTTGGTTTATCCCCATAGTTGATATGCAGATTGATATCATCATAGCTGTCAACAAGGGGAGGGTCACGGTAATCTTTGGTCTTCTCACCCCTGCCCCTGGCATTACGCCATTGTGTTAGATTACGAATATTACCAAATATATTATAAAATAAAACTAACGAATACTTGAGGATATATAGATAATAAAATGCCCTTATAATTACCTATGAATTTATTATAATCTACATCTAAGGTAAATTTTAAGTATATGGACAACAATATATCCATATACTTTTGTGCTGCCCTGTATATGAATTTATTTAAATTATATTCGCACCCAGATAGTACTGTAAAATCTGTTCCCTTGAAAGACGTGTAACACATAGAAAAACCACTTTCAGGATTTCCTATCGATACAAGTCAATTAATTAAAATTCTTTGGGCAGCCTGCTTATAATATGTATAATTTATACTTGTCGTATAGGCTAATTGAGAAATACGGCTCTTTGCAATGAGCCTAGGCTGTTTACAAAGAGCTAGGCTAATTGCGAAGAATCGTCTCCCTTTCTCCACAAAGCCTGATAATTTTTAGGCTTAATCCAAAGAACGTTAGGCTAATTGAAAAATGACCACTTGTTTCTCAATCAGCCTGTTTTTTTCAGACCTATTCAAATGAAACTCTGTAGTTTTAAGCACTTAGAAAATTACCAGCTGTTTGTCCAATATCGTGTTGTACCCGAACCGAACCTGAAAATTACATTTGATGTCAATCCGCAAACCGACCCAAACTGGACAAAAAAATCCATCGAACCGGAACCCAAACCGAACACGACAAATAATTTCCGTTGATACGCAACCCGAAAAAAATTCCATTGAACCTCAACCCGATCCGAACACGACAAAATAATTTCCGTCGACACGCATCCGAACCCGCACCTAAAATTTTCATTTGAAGTCAACCCGACTTGAACCCAGCAAAAGCATTCTATCGAACAGCAACTTGATCCAAACCGACAAAATAATTTTCCGTCGACATAAAATCTGTTCCAAACCTGACATATTTCAACCCTAACCCGAAATGCTTCAACCAGAACACTAAATGGAAGGAAATTATTCGTCTTTTAACGTAGTTATGAAACGTAGTCTACAATTATATCACTAATATCAATTTTATCTTTTATATGGAAAAAAAGGACATATCTATATTCATTAATATTCAAATATAGTAAAATATCTGAACAGCGGACACCTTTACATCGGGTCGGATTGTCCCTAGTTTTTTTTTTTTTTTTTTTTTTGGATCCCTGTGACTTTAATTTTCTCTCTGTGCGTCGAGTTCACTCTAGAATATTTCTTGAGAGTCCGACTTAGGTTTTAACAGATTAATGAAAATAAGAAGAGCTGTGTTTATTGCTTTGAGTTTTTAAAACGTTCTAACGTTTTAATTATATATATATATATATATATTCGTAGATACTTTATTAATTATTAAAAATTATATTTTCCAACTTTAAACTACAGAATAACTGGAACCCCTGAAGAATTAACGTAATGCTACTAATTTATTAATTTTAAAAAGGAAAAGCTTTCTTTAATAATATTTAAAAGAACTATTAGTTTCATTTCATTTCGGGATGCTGTTCGGGTTCGCGTTGAAGTGTCTCAGGTTTGTATCGGGTTGTGTATCGAGGTAAATTATTTTGTTGGGTTCGCGTTGGGTACGCATGTACTTCAAATAGATCTTATGGTTTCGGGTATGATACAACCCCTTCCGCGCAGAATTCTACTGTTGAATCAGTTCGCTATTTGGAGGTACCCACTCAGAGGTAAAAGCATACAAATATGTAAGTGTTAGAAATTGAAAAAGTGTTCACTAAGTAAAGATTTCAGCTACTGGGAAAAGTCCATTACGGGGGTTTTGCTGTGTTTAAATTTTTTACCTATAAAAAAATTTTGGACTTTCTTTTGAAAAATCGGGTTATCCCCAACCCAACCCGCAAAAGTCAAAACCAAAACTAAAATCGACTCGAACCCGAAAAATGAAAGTCAACCCGACGCGAAACGAGAAAATGTAGCGCCAACACCACTTCACCCGAACAGCGGGTCAGTTCGGTTTCGAGTAATATCTGTTTGCCTGACCTGATGAAACACTCTAATCCAGTTTTATTGTAGTACGTCTAAGGTATTGAATGATTATGCATAATTTTAGTATAAAACTAAGTGCAGGATCTTAAAATTTCTATAAAAAATGTATAAGAAAACTCCCTTACTGACAGATTTCATTTACATGACTGAGAGCTAGTGAATAATTCATTTTTATTTTTAGGGTAGAGGAAAAGGTGTAAATATGGGCACCCTTTTTTGTTTTTGTCTTAAAATGACTTTCCTTTTGAAAAATTCCAGATTTTTTTTACCTTCATTCACAACTATAACAAGTTTACTAAATGATAGGAGGCAAAACAATGATTTATATCAATTATTTCAATTCGAAAACGAAGATTTACAAAAATCTTTTAAAAAAGCACCAGAAAAAATGGGGTGCAAATATGGGCCCTCTCCAAAAATGCCAGGAAAATAGTTTGAAAGGTTTTAAAGCAGGCTAAAACAATACAAAAGTGTACAGAATTTATTTATTACAGAAAAAAATATTTACAGAAATCGCAAACATAACTGGTTCTTTCAGTCCCGGCACAATCTAAGTGCGCCCACATTGCGGCACATAACACATTAAACCCACACTTCTCCGCGAGTGTCTTCAGAGAACTTTCTATCACAAAAGATGCAAGTTTCATCGCTCGAGTTTTGTTTATCCCCATAGTTGATATGCAGATTGATATCATCATAGCTGTCAACAAGGAGAGGGTCACGGTAATCTTTGGTCTTCTCACCCCTGCCCCCTGGCATTACGCCATTGTGTTAGATTACGCATATTACTAGATATATTATAAAATAAAACTAACGAATGCTTGAGAGTATATAGATAATAAAATGCCCTTATAATAAATGCCCTATTTACCTATGAATTTATTATTATCTACATCTAAGGTAAATTTAAAGTTCTCTTACCTCAAAGCATTTGTTAGGTTTATTTTATAATATATTTGGTAATGTGTATAATGTAGGTAATTGCTGTTTTCACGTAGAAAAAATATTGAAATAATTTAGGTTGTTTACGAGAAACGGTGACGTAATTAATGGGCCGCCTTTAAATGAGGACCCATATTTACACCGACCCCACCAAAGAAAGATGGTCTCTTTCACATGTAAACTAAAGGCGTGCGTGACTAAAGCGCGCTTCGTAAAGTAGCTTAGGATCTTCGCTTTCCACTGTGAAATAATTTTAAACTAACAATAATAACATGAAAATAAAACGTTTTCAGATATCTGTCAAAAGTTTGCAGTCCAGAACAAATACCAATTTGCCCAATAACTCACGCTGCATCCACACTACTTGAATGAATTGTTCCAACTGCTCTCTGCTATCTCATATCAACAGATGCGTCATCTACAGTCCTGGCCGCTAGTTTTCAGCACCTCCCATAGCCACTTGGGGTGGGGTGCCCATATTTACACCCATGCCCGTTTTTACACCTTCTCCTCTATATTTTTCGAAAACTCCCCCTTCAGAAGTTTCAATAACAGATGCAGATAAGGGAGAGTTTTACTGTTTTACCAGAATTACGAGGAGAAGAACAGATGCTGAATAAAAATTAATATATAAATATATAAGGAAAGTGCTAGGTTAATGAAATCGCCACATGAGAAGATTTTTATAGTTTTCAAATCGTTACGTAGAGAAGATTTGTTGCTAAATGAAAATAATAATAAATGATATAACTCATCTGTAGATTTCATCGATACAGCAATTTTCCTTATATGACGCGTTCAGAGATAAAGTGGATACAGTCCATAAATTATAGTTTTGAGATAATAAAGATTAAAGTTTATTAACACTAGTTGAATACTAAAGTGCTATGAGGATATATATATATATATATATAAATCAACATTTGAACGGAGGGTGGTTTGGGGATCTGGGTGTCTGGGGGTCCAAAAAAATGAACCATGAAAACGGTGAAAATATACCAAAAATTTTTGGAATTGCTTTCCTCCGAACGCACAGTGGGGCAAAATCCCGAAAAGCTGGCCAAAATATAAAAATGTTATTCTAATTGCACGAAACTTTGTGCACGGGTATTTTTCAGGATGCTAATTATGATTCCAAAATTAAAATTCCAAAAAACAAAATGGCGGACCCAATATGGCGGACTAAAAATTTAAATGTTTTGATATTTTTTCAATTTTTATGAAATCTTGTATACGGGTGCTTTTGAGGTTGCTAATTACGATTCAAAAGTTTAAAAAAAATATAGTAAATTAAAAGTTAAAACAATTAGATTTAAATACAATATAACGTTTTGGAGACTAAACATTACAAGAAAATTTTCAAGAAATTAACACATTTTTAATAAAAATTAAACAATGAATTTTTGTTTATGAAATACAATTAAGTACATTTATGGAAAGTAAAATATCACAGTATTTAATTGTTATATTATTAAAATAAAACGAAAGGATATTCTAAACTTCATCATCTGAATCATCTGTAGTATAAGTAGATTCTTCAGAAGGGGGAGGGGGGGTCAATAATTGTTTACAGAACGTGTTGGCGGTATTAGAAGTTGTTGTGCCTCTAGGGACAATGATCTTAATTTCTTCTGTGGTAATTTACGTAAGCTTGAAATGAAGGGGTCTGATGATATTAAAAGCCGTAAAAATACATCTTCCATTGTTTTAGTCCTACTGGATTTTCGCGAGAAATCTTCTCGGTTCCTTTTTGATCAATTTGTTGCACGATTCTTGTGCGTCTTCTGACATTTGCCCAATTGGTAATAATGCGGAAGCTATTATTTCTTTGCCATGAATAAGTAGTTTGTGCACTGAAGTTGGCATATAGAACCAGGGATATAGTTCAACGAATTTATGAGCTGTTTGTAAGCAATAGTGCTCGAAATTGATCAAATGAATGTCATGACCACAAGAAATTACTTATAATATGACGTGGAATCGTTTGATCAGATCTTCGTCTACGTCCGTTATGGAAGCAGAAATAGTTGCGTTTTCAAAGAATCGATGAGCTGTATTGCCATCATTTGTGCTTCCATATCCGGGCTTTGGTTTATCGACGATAAGTCCTAATTGTAAGCGAAATCTTTTTTGTATATTTTGTTTTGCAATTTCAGTTTTCTTCTTCTCATCTGGAGTACGCGCTTGCCATTTTTTTACATCCAGTTTGTATGCCAGATGCAAGCAACATTCAAAAAATCTTATATAGGCATGTAATGTGGATATCCAGAATTGCAAATAATCTTCATTCAGTTTCAATTTGGGAATGTCTTCCAGGTTATTAAACTGTTTTGAAGTTGCCTAACATAGGTAGCAACGCTGAGTTGACAAATTACTAGTAATGGCATTACAAACTATACCATCAATCATCGTTAATGCTAGTTTGTAATTAACAACTATTTCTTTTCTATCAATGATTGTTTTAAAAGGAATAAGTTTAATCACCTGATCTTTAATATAATCAGTTTCATTGACAGTAACCTCCTTATTTTCGTGCAAAAATTGTATTCTGATGGGCCTACAAAATCGAGGAGATGAAGGTCTCGGATTTTTCCAGACAACAATTTCTGCATTATTCGCAACACTTACGAGTTGTAGTGACACGAGAGAGGTGAAAAAGATATTTTCATCTGATTTGCTACCATCATCATCACTAAACTTTTGTTTAAAAGTACTTTGACCAGATGTGCCATCACATCCCCACTTGCAAATCAAATTCAAAATACTAACATTCTCGGACGTCAGATTCTTAACAACGTCTGTTTGCATTAATAAAATACGCTCAGCAGTATGATCTAGCAAAGATTGCAGTTTCACTTTGGCAGCAGTTTCGGTTATGGTTATGTCTGATTTATGGGGATAACATTTTTGCTTAGCTTGTTGCACCACTTTATACGATGGATACATTTTACAATTATTTTCTAAACTTATACTTCTCAACCCTTGGTACTGATTTCTCGATAATTTATGCTCAATCATAAGGGAAAGAGCATAATCACCTGAAAGGGTATTTTCTAGGACGAATGACGTAGATCTTCTGTATTTCTGAGCTTTTAACGGGCTCCCCGTGGTTATATCCTTGACAATGCTTGCAGAATCTAATTGTCCAGAAGCTCGAAGACTCATTTGCGTGGCAAAACATAACTCCTCCATACTTGATTCTCACCGCATGTCTTCAGTTTTTCTTCGTTTCGTTCTTTCGCTGGCAGCGTTAAAATCTAAAGAAGGTCGACCTGATTTAGTTTTTTTTGGCGTTTCTACAAACTGCTGGGTTTCTCCAAAAGAAACAAACATGCTTAGCCAATTCTCAAATTTAAAAAAAAATAAGTCCTCAATCCTTCGAACCTCTTGCCATTTAGTACGAAAACTGGTCATCAACTTCCGAATAACTGGTTTGATGTCTTTTGGCAGAGTGAAATGACATTCAAGTCGACCAGACATAAATTTTTCGATATCTTCATAAACCACGGATATACTATCACTTAAGTGACTTCTCACTAAGAGAAAAATTTCATTCCGTGATAAACCAATTTTATCACCGCTGTCCATAGCCATGTCAGTAGATTTTGTAAACTAAATTAAATCTGATATAATCGAACTCATTATTTTAACATATTCAAGAATATAATATTTAGTTAATTAATATTAATTAAATAAAAATCTTTATATTAAATAAAATACGAACTCAAACTAATTCGAACACGTATTGAAGAAAAAAGAGAACTGTATCACGCACTTTAATTAAACCCTCTTGGTTTACAAAATTCTTTTTTAGAATAGAATAATGCACGTCAACAAATCAAAGACGCTGCAATTTCCAGAAAAAAACTCTTTGCTCAAAGAATTGCTGGCACTCAGCTTTGACATAAGACAACAACATCGCAGACGATAAATTAAATTTCTAAAATACACACTCCTTTTTTTACAATTTCATAATTTTTGAGGCGATTAAAAAAGTGACAGTTCTACTTGCTGTTGCAAAAACCTGCACGAAACGTAAAATAGCAGTTTTTAGCAGCTGGTTTTGAAAATAATTTATTAGATAATAGTTCAGGCTATTATCTCCTTAAATTTCGTTGCCGAACACCGTGGAACTTTTATACTTTTTGATGTTTGAAAGTACAAAATAATATATTTATTAAAAAAATTATCAAAAATAATCATAAAATTATTATTTTTTATATGCTTAGAACAATTTTTGTAACACATCCAAATAATGTACACATTACTATCGTGTGAATCCATTTTAAATCATTAAAATAGGATGATATGGAAATATGTAGCACGTGTTTAAAAAAAGCGTTGTTTTGCGCTTTTTATGTGCCTCAGATGACACTCGCCCAAGCATCACATTTGAAATGATGCAGGTTGTCAGGGAAACGCGAAAACCTATTTGTAAATATAGATTCTGACGTTCCAAACATTATTATATCCAACTGTATAATAAAATTCCCGAATTAGTAACTTTATTTTTCGACTTTTGGACAGCTTTTTGGGATTTTGCCCCATTGTGGAACGGCTGAACAGGTAGCTTTTTGTATAGAAAGCTACGTAAAAGACAAGTCAAATATCTTGAAAATTCATAAAGAAATCGGCGATATAGTGAGCCGAATTTTGGTTGCCTTTGAAAAGTAGCCGGTTGATAAAAGATTTTCCATAAATTGTCATCTTTTATTAACTACACCCAGAAAAAAGTTCTGTTGAATCAACAAAAATTTGGTTGACCCAACAAAACTTTTCGTTTAAATATAGGTCAGTGGAATTTTGTTTGAATCAACAAAAAAACATTGTTGATTTTTTTTGCAATTCCAAAATAAAATGTTTGTATCGTCAGCAAAAATTTTTTTGTTAATTCAAGTAAAATGGTTCGATTTTACTTCAATTAACAAAATTCTTTTTGTTACATAGATGTATGCTATGTGTTATTTTAACAATCTATTTTCTTTTTTTCAACGAAATATATTTTGTTTGTTTAAATAATAAAATATGTTATATTACGAACTTGTTTTGTTTATACTACAAAAACTTTTGTTAAATGAACCAATCTAAGTATGCAATTTTAACTATTTTTTAATTCATTTTCAGCACTGAATTACGCCTGTAAACCTTGAATAATAACAAGTGAATTTTTATCCTGCTTTTTTTCAAGCTTAAACCGAGAGAGTGAAAATTGCCCAAGCCGGGAGTCAATCCCGGATCAGCTCTCTGAAGCTCTACCACTGAGTTACAAGGAACGATAACTTAGATCGGCATTTCTCACTCTTATATATATCGGAACGGCTGCAACCGCAGCACAAGATGGAAGTGTCATCAGGAGCACGCAAATTTCTGCGGCAAACATGAGACGGCAATACAAAGCCCAGCATACGGCGACACATAGTTAATTTTTAATTCATTTTCAGCAGTGAATTACGCCTGCAAAAAGCAGGATAAAATTCACTGGTTATTATTCAAAGATTACAGGCGTAATTCACTGCTGAAAATGAGATAGAGCTACTGCAGAAATCACGAAAAATGCAACATAGCAGCGCCACCTGTTGCGCGATTTACACCAGAAACTAATCAGCAACAATTTATATCAGGAAGTAACTGAATATAAAGTTTTATTAAATTCCGTGCATTAGTTCTTGAGATAGAGCGCCCATAAAATTTTTGTCACGTACAGACAGATAGAGTCATTGACAGCCATTTTCTTAAAACAGTCAAATCGTGTTCAGGACCTCCTAAAATCCGTCGGAAACCGGAAGTAGAAAATTTTCATGATTCCAATACTTTCTTCTTGTAAAGATAGACGAAAGTAATAAGTGGGACAGGGGGGTTTTTAAAACTACCTTGGTCCGTCCCAATGAAAAAAAGTTTTAATTATCCAAAAATTATGTTAATCCTTTAATTATATAGCTATATAAGTCAAATAAATCGAGTTACGTGAGAGAGTTATGTCTACTACACAACAATTTAAATTTTGCAAAAACAACAAAATTTTGCTGGAATTACAAAATTATTGTAAAATTAAAAAAATAGATTTTGTTAATTCAAGTAAAATTGATGAAATTTTGTAAGAGTGTTAACAGTATTTTTTTGTCCAAGCAACAAAACCAATTTTTTTACTTCAAATAAAAATTATGCTAAAACAACCAAAATGTTCTCAACAAAACATGTTTTGTTGTTTTAATCAATTCCTTTTTCTGGGTTTAACTTCCAACAAAGGTGTTAGTACTTAATGAATGTCAACGAGTACATTTGGTACGGATGCTTCGATTTTGATAATTCTTTTTTTGTTGGAATAGATTCGTTCGGGTGGTTCTCCAAGAAGAACTAAAGCTTCAATAAAAAATAAAAAATAATGAAATTAAAAATGACAATTTGTGGAAAATCCCTTTTCATCCGTATACTTTCAGAAAGAAACTGAAATATAGCCCACTCTGTCACCGATATCTTTCTAAATTTTTACGATATTCGACTGGTCCATTTATATGAGTTGCTATTTAACGTTGACTACCAAATCATGAAAAAAAAAATCTTTGGTATTGTTCGCGCATGCGCAGTCAAAAATTATTTTATACAAATGCTCATATTTCATCAAGTATTCATCAATCATTGTACTTTGTTGTTTCTACTGTACTTTGTCAAGTTTTCTGAAAGTGGCTTTATATTTGGTTGAAAGCCCTCATGCTATAAACAAAAATGAAACATTCAAACATTTCTAGAATCTTTTAAAGAAACCTGTATATCTCCATGAATATGCGTGCTTTTCTTATACAAATGAACACAAATGTTGTTTAATCTAAACATACTCATGTGCTGCAGCAACGGATTATTTCGAGGATGTTATTTTACAGGGTGATTCCAAAGATTACTTTTTCTCCTTCAATTTGTTGTTGGTCCCCTCATTGCCCCTTTCAAACATTCATTGAAAAATATCAAGTCAAACATTTCCTTTATATTCAAAACTTCGAAAATAATTTGTCTAGTATTTCTCTAGATAGTTGACAAAACGTGTAAATTCGAACGTGTCCAATGATTTTTGGCTATACAGTGTAGGGTAATGCAAGATAATTTGGTGTTTCATTTTTCTAAACCAAAATTAAACAAGAACGAAAAATCATGCATCAAGCATAGATTATGAAACACTTTCCAACACAGCCCGAAAACTGTAACGAAACTTCAACGTTAAATAAGGTGAAAGAAGATATGTAAGTAAACAGTTTAGAAAACATATACCCCATTGAAAAATACAGTTTTCGAAATTACCTTCCAGTGTCAAAAAAGTAGTCTAATTATTTTGTGCAGCTCTGTATATGATCAATAGATGCGGATATATAGTATGATAAAATTTAGTTCAGTTAGAATATTCACATTTAGCAATTTTAGTCAATCGATAAAAATGCACTCGAAATCTTTTATACAGCCCTGTATATTATCTGAAGACTTTTGTACACACCAGCTATTAAGCTAAAAGGCAACTTAAAACTCACTCGCAGCAATTACCAAACGTTAACGACAATGTATCTTTTTTGCGTAGCCCTGTATATGAATTTATTTATATTCCACAAACTTCTCTTAGTCTACTAAATATAGTTCAGCTTGAAAATGCGTAAACACAATTAAAAACTACACTTAAGCAATTCAATCCCATAGTCTGTAATACTTATGAATTCTCTTGTGTAGCCCTGTATATTATGAACCGAGTTTAAAAACACACACGTGCTATGAAAAAAAATTGTTAAACTTAAAAACGCAAACCAAAGTTGAAAACGCACTTATCACACATAGACTGTGAATATCGCACATGTACTCTAGCCAATATGTTTTGTGTGTCCCTGTAAAAAACGCAATGCACACAAGAGAGCAATTTATAGTACACCTCAGTAATACATATAATTTTCTTTATGTTTGAAATAGTAAACAATCACTAAATTACACTGCAGACGATTTTTTCCCATAGGACGATGTGTAACATAGTTCTTTTGTTTGACCCTGTAAATGAATAATAAATACTTTGCTCCCCATATTCTACAAAAAGCATGTTTTAATGCGCTTCATAATTATACATCAATTTCACGTGTTTTAAATGACGTCGTGTCATCCAAATGAACTTGAAACGATTATTCCCCATTGACCGTAATGAACGGAAAACTTTTGACTGTCCCTGTAAAAAAAACTATAAGTGCTACACACTTCAGTTGAAATAGGGAACATGCTATAGATAACGACAATAACATATAAAAATTTCAGAGCAATCCGAGCATATTTACGGGAGTTAGAGCACGGCCATCTGGCCAGACGGCAGACAAACCGAAGTCATAAACACTTTTCTACTAGGTTGGAAAGTGTTAAAAACTATAGGTGTTTAAAAAGATTGAAATGTACAAGGCAAAACATATCACATGGAAAGTCAATTGCAAGAATACATTACAGTACATGAAAGGTATAATCCTCATTAAACTTAATTTCGTTAATTAATTTTTCACCTACACTGTCATTCATTTTCTGCAACAGTGAGGAAGATGTAATTTTAGCTTTCAAAAATTGCATTTGTAAAATGCAATCCTTATTTTCATGACAATTCCTTCAAATTTTATTATTTTATATCAGATTATTTATAATGTATCTTTACTTTTGAATGTTATTATATTTCGATGAAACTCTAATTTTGGATGCTAATATATTTCAATGTAGCTCTACTTTTGGATGCTATTATGTTTTGACTTGGATATGCTGTTGCAAACATACACGTTGTGGAATTTCATTTTAACAAATCTGTCTCATAAGAGATTTTAAAAGGAAAATATTCCAAATTCAGGTTAGATTGTGCTGGTTGAGGGAGGTATCATAATGTATCCAGGGAGACATAATGAACCTCCCAAGTTTGAAGCCAAATCTCCCTTTCCACGCGTTTCAGGTCGATGGATCTAAATTAATATTTGGTTAAATTAATATCTCTTAAATAGATTATTTCAACTAGCTATCAAAATAATTAAGCATCTCCACACTCCTTTGAAGCGCTTGAATCAATTAAAGCGATGTTATCTTTTTATAAATAAATAAATAGTTACTATATTTTTTAACAGATAATTATTTTTCTTATATGACCCTCTGAACTAAAACGACTCCGATTTGAGACATTTGTAAACTATTTCTTCCTTTTCAGTTTCACAAAAAAAAATTAAGTAATAAAAAATGGAACTTTAAGTATTTAAATAAGAGATTTGATTAAAGCAAATTTACTAAAGAAGGATCTGAAATATCTATAAAATTCAATCCAGGCTTTATAAATTCTCGGAAATATGAATTAAAATATTATATGTTTCATTAAAACTAAAAAGCAAGCTCCAAAAATGTTAATTTTTTTATAGTAACCTATATGCAAATAAAAATAATGAATCTAACAGACAAGATTAATCCATATTGTGAATGGAAATTATATTCCCAGTTGATATAAATAACAATATAATCCAAATATATGATAAATAGAAGCCTATAAGCAAAAGACGGCAAATCTTTTTTTTTTAAGAGGGAGTGTAATAAAGCGATACAAATTATTCAATCTGTTATTTCAATCTATTTTTTCAGGAAGTCTAGATATACACACTTGTCATATATCGTGAGTTGGTTGTTTGTTGCATATAAAAATTACTGTTTGGACAATTGAAATATCAATGAATTGCAATATTAGTATGCTTTTAAGTTGGTGGCTTTTTGTTCATATGATCATCAAATTATTCATCTTTCAGATGAGATTAGATTTTAAGCATTAACAATTTTCATCCATATTGTCTTACAAGGAATTTATCTACATCTCTGTTTCTTAAGTGAAATAGATCTATCGTTTCTGCATAGCCACATCGCTTAAGCCGAAGGGGAACAATGACGATGATTTCTTTCTATTCATGTAAAAGTTGAAAGCGAGTCCGTTGATCATCATTTGTCTGAAAGATCTTTTTCTTCTATAATTAACAATTAACTGCATATTTATGCAAGTGTTGTATAGATTGTATAACTCTTTAGAGTTTTGTGCTGTACTAATACCTTTTTACATTAATTACTTAATAATTTTGCTTATACACCGTTCGAGAAATTAAAAAAAAAGATTTTCCTGATTTGTTCGAAAGCATATTTTTCAAAATCAGTCCACTGAGTAGACCTTATTTTTCGACTTTTTCGTTTGCAGCGTTTTTAAAAGATACTTCTTGTAGTCCAGTAAATATTGGACTTTAAAACAAGTGTATACATAATATTATGGGAAGTGTTGACAGAATAAATAATTGTCTCACCAATTATCCCATCATAAATTTAAGATGCTAAAGATGCACTTATTAACGTATAAACAATCAATAATACGATTTAATAAACTCTCAAATAACATAATGCTTCACATTTTCATGGTAGAAAATAGAACTACAATAGTTACAGATTACTCTTAGTTATTTCAAATATAAATCAAATGTAAACATAACAGATACTGTCATCTAGTGTGTAGCAAAACAAATAATATCTAAAACAAACAATAAAAAAGAGAGGAAAGAAATTTAAATCTTATTTTAGAATACCAGACATCAGTATTAATTTAGGAGAACTATCTCCAACCATAATATCTAAAACAAACAATATTTAACACCCCACTTTCCGAGATTAGAAAAATCTATTACTATTAAAATGTTACCTTTAACAATTTACACAGAGAAAAGTTTCAAATAAAATATTTTTTTTCAACTCTGACCAAATATAACAAATTTAATTTAAGTTCTTTTAAATATAGCCCTAACAAAGAGGTTTGACAATGTTTCTAAAGGACTTTCTTGTTTCAGGTATGCTATGTTGGCTGATTGTAACATCTACTGAAACTTGTAACATTTGGTTAGAATCGCTTATAACTTTATCAACTTCAGTAGAATCCAATTAAATTAACCAAACCCGTGTGGGTTTTTTTTGTATTTTTTTCCCTTCTCCCCCCAAAAAATCAAACAAAAATCCTGGGTTTTGGGGCGAGGGGATTAAATTAAAAAATATTAATTTTACGGTATATTTAAAAATAAATGTACTTTAAATTTAAATATTACTCGAATTTGGAAAAAAGTACTTAAATACAAAAAAATTTCACATATGCAAAAACAGCTCAACTTACAAATATTTCTGATGTTGTGGAACTGCGGCTAGAGTTAATAGAATGTGTTGATATCGAAATGCCTAAATTTAAAAAAAGATGAGAAAATTGATTTTGCCAATTTATTATCTGGCAAATCTTATGAATCCGAAATATGTAGAGAAACGCTTATCTTCTAAGCAAGAAAAAGAGGCAGAGTCTTGGCTGACAAGCAATGAATGGTTTGTGCAATTTTAAGCATTTAAAATTAAAGATGCACAAATATATCCGCCACTAATTTTTGTGTATAATGTAATAAAATATTTTTTATCTGCACAATAACAGTGTAATTTAGAAAAAGTGCAACAAGTCAGAACGTTGAGTTCTATGCAACTTTTTGAATGGGCTAACTAGTTATCCAGCTAATATAGCATCAATAGAAAGAGTATTTTAAATCTTTGGATTAGCATAGTCGTAATAGGCGTAACAAGTTGGGTTGACAAATAGTTCAAAAAATGGTAAAAGTGCATACAATTTTAAATAATAAGGAAGAATTAAATGAATATGTACAGTCGTGGAAATAAAACTGAACATCCCCAGAAACTCTGCAAGAAAATATCGTAGAAGAAAGTTACTGGTACCAAACGATAGGAAATAAAATCTGCATTGAATGATGTATATAAAATTCTCTTAGGAGGCCATCTACATATAAAAAACAACCCAAACTTTGTCTTTTTCAATGGAAACATCTAATTTTGACACGATAAATTTTTGGTTCACACTATGCCTAGATCCCAAATTTCAAGTCATTTAGATGATAAGTTTATGATTATTTATTATAAACATGAGAGCTTCTTATGTTAAATTGCATTTTCATCTATTTAAAATACCTGCTAAAATTATAATCCTAATATGATAATATTTTTTTGGTTATAATAAAAAAATCCCAATCATAAATACCTTTAATTTGTAATTTTTATAATTTTATAATATGAATTATGAAATTAATAGTCGAAAAAAATATGAATTGCAACTTACAATTTTTTATAGATTTATATTTTGTATGCCTTGCTTTATGCACATTTAAAATTTAAAAAAAATCTTCCAACTATTTTTCAAATGGTGCTTAAAAACGGCAAGATGCTGGTTTATGGGATCGTCTATGATGTGCAGAAAAGCATAATTAGAAAAAATATTTTACTCAGTTTATTGTTGATTAGAATAAGACATTTTATTAAAAAAAATTCTGTGTCTGCTATTAAATTTAGTATTAAAATTGCGTAAATCGTATTTGCATTAGATATAATTTTATATCACTTATGTAAATTAGTTTCGCTTTTATTTTTAAATTAACAAAGCTCATTTTTTAAAAATAAGCAGTCCTAACTTAGAAAAAATTCATACTCATTATTTTTATTACATTTAATTGAATTTCTAGCTTCTTCTCCAGTCTAATAAACTTATTTTATTTTTTCTGTGATATATATGTTTGAATTAAAGTTTTTTATAAATGCATATGTGTTGTGTATTTGCTCAAAAAGTTTTAAAAATATGCCATTAGCAATCGAGTTAACATTTATATTCAGACTGAAAAGTAATTTGTCTGGGTTTTTTCTACATCGTTTCCTTATACTGCTTCATACTATTCTTTATTCTAAATTTTGTATTCACCGATATTCTTCACATATAAATTTAAAAAAGAGCAAGTAAAATAAATTCAAAATCTGAGAAAGAGCATTATAAAAACACCTATAAAATTCCAATCACATTCACATATTCGAAAAATTTTAATTGCTGATAACCTTATCCTTTTTTAAATTGGATAATGCAACTCTTGTAAACATTATAAAATAAATGTTGTAAAGGATTTTACCGTATATAAAAATAGCCGAAACGTATTAAGTGAGTAAAATTGTCATATTGGCAAGAAATAATACATTAATAGAAGTGACTTAGTCATTCTGTATCATTTCAGCAATCGAGTATCGAACTTCAATTTGGATACAGCCCCTAAAATATGCTAATTTTAAAATAATTAATTTCTCTTAAATTAATCGTAGGAATTTCATGAAATGGGGTATCTAGGCATAATTTGAACTAAAGATTTAAAATATTGTGTCAAAATTTGTTTTTTTCATTCAACATAAAACAAAGTTTGGGTTTGTTTTGATATGTAGATGGCCCTCTAAACATATTTATATACATCATTTCAAAGTAGGCTTTATTTCCAATTGTTTGGTACCAGTAACTTTCTTCTACGATAATTTGTTGCAGAGTTAGTGGGGTGTGATCGATTTTCTTTTCACGACTGTACATGTGATACATTTGCAAATTTAAGTGATCTTCTTGTTACTACTTACCACTAAATCTGTAATATAATGTAAATTAAATATACTTACTGGTTAAATAAATATTATAGCTGTTTTATTATTTTAACATGTTTATAATATTTATTTCTCCTTAGTATCGAATTAATAATTACATTATATCTTTTATGACCAAACAGCATTATAATAAATTTAACATTAAATAAAATACGTAAAAATAGAAAACTTATAATTAGTTTTTTCGGGGTATTTAAGAGATGTGTTTCGGCATATAGTATACCCATAAAAACCCACTTACATTTTTGGAGTACATGGACGAATCATACGACCTTGATAGAATCACAGCTATCACCCGTGTAAAGATCTGCAACTATTCTTGACCCCCCAGGTCCTTGATCTTCAGATTTGTCTTGTCGAATAGGATATCTATTTCTTTAGTAGGTACTTTCATCTTCTCTTTTTATTACATAAGATCAAGGTTGAGGACCTACTTAAATTATGATATATTGCTTACAAGGCTCTTTCATCTTCCGTTTAAACCACACTTTTGTATTATTATGCAGTTCTCGCAAGAGCGTTGCATGCTTATCAACATACTTATTTTCAGAGATTTGTTTTTTCTTCAAAACTATTTCGTGCATCCTTGACATTAAATTTAGTCTTCAACTCTTCTGAATGTGATGACAGTGGCACTCACCTTTCGACACATTAATAATTCAACTGGTGATATCATATTCTTTGCTGGTTGGATTCTGTAGCCCAACAATGTCATATATAGATTTTTACCTTCTTCTGCAACTGTAGAAAGAGAATTCTCTTTTGTCTGCGCCATTATCTCAATTTCCTCATCTGCTCTTGGAAAGTAAGGTGATGTAATATTATACTTAATACCCCGTTCCCTTGTGGAAAAAAATCGCATCAAATCAGAGTGAAGAAGTACTCCACTATCCCCTATAAGCTTTTCTGGTATACCGTGTGTTGCGTAGAAAGACTTCAATACTGTAATGCCAGCTTCCGCTGTTATATTGTTAAGTGGCAGTTATGCTCTTCAATTCAATATATTTAAATAAACAATATGTCATTAGATGCTGTCGTTCTTTTAAATATATAAAATCGCATGCAACTTATTGCCATGGTCTATCAGAAATGTGTGGATTCATTGAACATTTCTTGGTTTTCTCTTTGGTATGTCTGACAAATATGTTCTCTTGACACATATTCTTCAACTTCTCTATTTAAGTTGGGCCAATAAAAATATTATCTGGATTTAATTTCGACAGAAACTACATTTCAATAGGACACATGTAATATATTCAAAATTTATTTCCTTTATGATTTTAGCATAACTAGCCGCTGTTTTCTGCAAATAATATCCTCCTTTGTAGCCTCCTTTGCAGCCTTCATTGCAGTAATAATACGCTTGTGCAAGTACTCTTGTTTACTTTCTATCAGGCCAGCCATTCTTTATGTAAAAAAGTGCATCTTGTAACTCTTGGCCACTTGCTGTTAATTTTACAAGTTCTTCCCATTTTTTTTAATGAAACTTGAGTTAACAGGTTTATATTAACAGTTAATTTCTGACGTAATACATTATAAAAAATATCAGTAGCTGACACTAATCTTGAAGAGGCATCTCTTATAAGCAGTTTCTTTCCTGGAACATATTCTAGCTCAACGATGTTTTTATTAAGGGGGTCAGGGGGTCAAAATTATAATTTTGATGCTGGGTTATCTTGTCTTTATTCATATGTATTTTTTATTACTTTTTTTCCTGAAATATGTCTTCCTATAAAGTTTATTTTTCAGTTAAATGTTTTGAAAACTTGAAAATTTTGTTTTTTAAAAATTTAAAATTTTAAACTTATTTAATTTATTTTATAACTCAAGAACCAGTTGCGCGATTTCATTCCTTTTTTCACTGTTGTGTGCAGAAAATTATTCTTGTTAATTATCTTTCGAATTTATAAAAATATTATTTACAAAGTTTATAATAAATTTAAAATTAAAATAGGAAATTTTTTAGAGTAATTTTCACCTTGAAGTATATAGTTTCAAAATGTTCACATGAAATTTAAAATCCTGAAAACAGTTCATGAAAATCATAACATAAATCTCTCTTCAAAATTTCATGGACATACCTTGCAAGGAAGTTTAGATATATCCTTTTAAACTTGGCGGACCCTTCCTGGTGGTTCCGACTCGGCCCCTTAAGTGCGGAAGATGACCGGACTCCCGGCACAGGAGATGTTCGTCGACACTACGGGGACGGAAGACGGACGGACTACTACCTCATCATGGTCCGCCAGTGGAAAAGGGACGTCTGAAAAAGCCGGGGATACCAAAGACCTGTTGTGGGGCCGTCAGGTCCCAGGGGACCTTCGAGTCTGGGTGCCCCATCGTAAGCGTGGCGCGAGGACTCAGTCAATGCTCAGATCCTCCTCCGTAGGTGGTGGAAGGACGTCCGGTAGGCCAATCCCCATTGCTCGAGCAAGAGGATCCCCAGGGGGAACCCTCTTCTCTTGCGTCAAGGTCTCTTGCGTTCTACGCTGGGTAAAGGCGGCAAGCAAACAGTAGCCGGACCGTCTCCACAAATTTATCCGAGGAATTGACGGCGGCAGGGTCGAGCTTTGTAGAGCACGATGCGTGGTGACCCTGTAGTGACGCTGGGTGGTGGGAGATACGTCATGCAGCAACTATCTGCACCGTACCAGCGGCAGAGGTGGAATAGTTACCGGCATGTGGGCGTACACGCATGGGCCACAACCACCACGTCATCCTCTGTGGCGGAAGTAGTTGTGTGCCGACCTCAATGGCTGAGCAGCGCAAGATGTGCCCATAGCCAAGTCCGAAGGCGGCCCCTCAGGTCGCTGTGGACAAGCCGAATTTTGGCGAGGGGATTACCCACGTCTTGCGTCGTTTTACTACGAGGAACCGGGCGGGAGGCTTGACGACTAACGCGGAGGCGACCATTGCAAAAACTCGACTCCTCGGGTCGAAACCCAGTCCAGCGCGTCTATGCGTAGACAGAGTTTTATGTGTCTGACGGTTGGATGAACAAGAATCTGCACTTAACTTCCACGATACTCACCTCGGCCGGGACCAGTTCTCCAACATTCTTGGGAAATTTTCCGAGCCCCACAGTGTCCGGTAATGGTTCTAAACATAACTTTCCGTTGTTTTAACATTTGTTGTGTTTCCTTTTGTGTTTGTGTTTGTGTTGTGTTGTTTTTTTACATGTGGATGAACTTTCCAAATGGAGTCGATCGGGGACCGCCCATATTTCGCTCTGGGTGCTCACAGGAAGCAAATCCAATTGGGAGGGTACGCCCCTAGCCAAGACGTGTCTATTCGTCAGGGACCGAGTTTCTTCGTGATCCCGGGTTGGCGAGATGTTCCATTATGTTACAATTCCATTCAGAAGTTGACTAGAATCTCTGTACATTCGCTTATATCACCTCTGAATCTATCGCCCAGAACAAATGTTGTTTTTATAGCCATTCAAATCTTTAGTGTATGATATCCCGAATAAGACTCGCTCTCATTGAATGAAAGACTATTTCCTGTTCTCACAGCCAAAAAGTTTCGCTTTCCTTTGGATGGTCTCGGTGAGTTGCAAGAGGTATTTTGCCGTCCTCCGTTTTGACGTAGCTGTCGCTGTAACGTCAAATGGGATGATAGGTGATGACTGATTGAACCGTTTGATATTTAGACGCAGATTTCTGGACTTAGACAAAATCAGAGTAGAGTAACTTTTACATTGCTTTTCCTATGCTGGTTTTCTTGAACAGTATACAGGGGTTTTGAGTAAGATGTTGTAGAATTCTCTTAAAGTTAATAAATGTGGTGTGAACTCTGCCTAGTATGCCACCATACACAGAAATCTTTTAAGGTTTTCTCTGCACTTCATTACTTTTACAGTGTTAGGGTCTGGCTTAATACATTTATCTGATAACACATGACTCAGATAATTCCCTGAAATTTGAGCGAATTCTGTTTCCTTGATGTTAAACTCTAGATTGTCTTCTCTAGCTTTTGTGAGTCTTCGATGCAATAAAGCCTAATATTCTACAACAGTACCTGATCCCAGTGCAATACTGTCAAAAAAAGTGTTTATTTCTTCATAATCTTTTAATTGCCATCCATTGACTTTTTTAATTATCCAGGAGCGCAATTCAAAACAAACGGCAAAACATGGAATCTGAACAATCCCCAATGATGGATAAATATTTTAAAGTAAGATAACTCTTCATCCAGTGGCAATTGCCAGAAACCATTCTTAATATCAAGAATAGTAAAAATCTTACAACCTTGTAAATTAGTTTCTTAAGTGCATCTGCAATGAGGATGGAGTAATGAGGTTGTTTTTGAATAACATTACTTAGTGATAAGGTAAATTCTCAGTTGTTTTTGGGGAATGAACAACAACCATATTGCTTACGGTTTCGGTTGGCTTTTCAACTTTAGTTATTATATTAGCTTCAACCATATTATTTCGTTCTGATTTCACTTTGGTATTTAAAGGAAGGCGAATTTTACCTTGTGCTGCAACTTGAGGAACACAGTTTTCTTTTAATTTATTTTTTACGGTTAATGCAAGTCTTCTTGTACTAGAACTTGTTCGGCTTCTCAACAAGATTTTTATTGATAAAATTCAATCTTTGTATCAGACCAAACTCTATAAAAGCTTCAAGGTCCAATATTGAATGGTCGTTTAGATCCGTAAGTATTTTTATATTTGCTAGTTTGACAATTAAGATAACATGCATTTATAATCGGAATTAAATTGTCAGTACAATCAAGCACACGAGTGATATTCTTTTTGACTATTGACTTTTCTCGCCATTTTAATAGTTTTGATTTGGGATTTACATTAATTTGAATTCCGGTTCATAATTTCAAAACAACTTCATTTTCATTTGCTGTAATTTTTTGTAGCCATGCCGAAACAGATTCCTTCATATCTAATTCATTAACTGACTTCATCCCCCCAATGTAAACAATATCAAAATAATCAGCTTCTTCAATAGCATTTATTTCTTTGTAAAACTGCACTTTTTGTTTATATCGTTTACTTCTGCTCATTTTTGTCCAATGATTTTTTCCTTCTCAATTTCGGCTTTTTGTTCTATAAGCGAGACATTTCTTGATCTCATGCGTTTTTTTACATTGTTTACAAGCCACTTCTATTTTTCTTATTCTGAAAAGTATTTGTGAGAATCTTGAGGATTTGGAATGACTTTTAAAATGGTTTAATGCATTCACAGAAAGTTTTAAATACATTTCTGATGTTGAGGTTACTCTGGTTGTACTTGCTAAACTGTACTGTTCCCAGCAGTTTTGCATTCACTAAGTGCTTCTTACAATGTTCTGACTTTCTTGCTACCTTTTCTTCACTTTTTCTCTTCATTTATCACTTAAATCTTGTATTATTATTTTAATGCAGCACACGGTCTTGATATTCATCATAGTTGCATTCTGCTATTGCACCACGAAATCTAGTATGATAATCAGCAAACTCAGCTTCTTGTTGTTATTAATTTCAAGAAACTTAAAAGAAGTAACAATTGCATTATGATAATCTAGAAAGTACTTATCAAATTCGAACAAAACTTACTTTAGAGTTACCTACTTACTATCTTCATTAGGATTAAGATCAAATTTCTCAACTGTTTCTTGAGTTCTTCTCCCCATACATGGGTAAAAAGTGCAGTTTTAGTGTGTTCATGTTCAATGCTATATTTCATATCCTATAAATAATCTTCAAAATCTTTTTTTAAAGTATCTAGGACTCTGAGGATTAGATCCAGCATCAAAAGTTGGAAATGCGGGTAGATAACTTGCCATATTGAGAACTTTATTCTTAAAGTCTGTAAAATGTAAAACTATCAACCAACTCTTAGAAAATATGTGATTTCTTATTACTCTGACACCATTAAGATGATAAAGATACACTAATCAACATAAAAACAATTAATAATGATATTTTACAAACTCTCAAATAACGTAATGCTTCATGTTTTCATCACAGAAAATAAGACTACAGCAGTTACAGATTACAGTTAGTCATTTCAAATATAAAGCAAATGTAAACGTAATAGGTACTGCCATCTAGTGAGCAGCAAAACAAGTAATATCGAAAACAAACAATAAAAAAGAGAGGAAAGAAATTTAAATCTTATTTTAGAATACCAGACATCAATATTAATTTTGGAGAACTATCTCCAACTGTAATAAAGAAGGAAGTTTGTGTGTGTGTGTGTGTGTGTGTGTGTGTGTTTGTGGATTATGTGTTGAAGAGATCGCTGGAAGCAAAGCTTCCAGCGATCTCTGTTTTGCTGTTTCTCTGTTTTGCTGCTCACTAGATGGCAGTACCTATTACGTTTACATTTGCTTTATATTTGAAATGACTAACTGTAATCTGTAATCGCTCCGTGTGACGTTTTAAACGTCATGCACCGGCCGTGTATAACGTAGGTCGCGCTGAAGTCAAACACCGTTGGAGGGCAATTGTGATTGGTAGCTGATAGGATTGTAGGGACAGGGATGACCACCTCAGGAAACCCAGCCTAAGCCTTTGCAATTTGGTAGGAGGGTACCTCGAAGTATGAAGTTTTGAACCTCGAAGCCCGATTTTGGAAATTTTAAATAGATTTTTTTTAATTAATTTTTTAAGCGATTTTTAGTGTTTATTCACGTTTTGTTGCGATTTTTCCTCATTAGTAGAAGTCTCTTTTAAATCAATATACTAAATTTGGTCCTCTTTTCAGTAAAGTTTATGCGAAATTCGTACAGCGATTTTTAAATTTTTGACGAATTGTTTCCTTCGACACTAATACATTTTACCCAGAATGCTTGATTGGTTCGGTGGTTGCCTCCATTTCAGCCAGAGCTGCGCTCAGAATCGTCATTTTTTTCTCTTTTTAGCACTTTCCAACCTAGTTGAAAAGTGCTTATGACTTCGGTTTGTCTGGCCGTCTGCCGTCTGGCCGTCTGCCGTCTGGCCGTCTGCCGTCTGCCGTCTGCCGTCTGTCCGTGCTCTAACTCCCGTAAATATGCTCGGATTGCTCTGCAATTTTTATATGTTATTGTCGTTATCTATAGCATGTTCCCTATTTCAACGGAAGTGTGTAGCACTTATAGTTTTATTACAGGGACACTCAAAAGAATTCCGTTACATTGCGGTCTATGGGGAAAAATCATTTGCGGTTTATTTAAATAATGTTTCAGTATTTTAAACGCATTGAAATTTATATATATCACTAAGGTGCATTAGCAGAAGCTTAATATGGAATAGGGTGTGCATAGCACTTATAATTACTTTACAGGGACAGTCAAAAGAATTCCGTTACATGACGTCTATGGAGAAAAATCGTCTGCGGTTTATTTAAATAATGTTTCACTATTTTAAACGCATTGAAATTTATATATATATATCTAAGGTGCATTACAAGAGGCTTACTACAGAATAGTGTGTGTATAGCAGTCATCGTTCATTTACAGGGACACACAAAAGAATTCTCTACTGTCTGTTAACAATAATTCCTGGAAGTGCGTTTTAAGTTACTAAACGCGAATTTAATTTTAACTCGCTTTTTGTCTATTACGTGGTGTGTATAAATTCTGTAGATCCTATACAGGGCAGCACAAAAGTTCGCGAACACATTTCCGTTTATTGACAGAAACTCCAGAAAGATAATTTTAAACTGTGCTACGCGTTTCCTAACTAAACTAAAATTTAGCATCCTAGCATATACAAATCTATAGATCATATACAGGGCTGAATAAAAGTATTCGGATATTTTTCCGAATATTGTATCTGTTGGAAATTCCTGAAATTATGTTTTTTAATATGTTATGCGTTTTCCAAATTGTTTACTTAGATGTTATCTTTTAGCTTATTAAACGGTATGTTTTGTAAAATTATTTTGGAAGCGTTGGAAAGTGCTACATAATCTATGCTTGACGCATGATTTTTCGTTCTTGTTAGCTTTGAGAAAGTTGATTATTCTTTACAGATACAAAATATTGATTTTATAAAGGAAGGGCGGATTATATTAGATATTTTTAATTTAATTTTGTATGCCTTTTTAAAACTGTTTTCATGTTTTGCAGCGTTTTTTGTTTCAAATGACGCAAACTGCCCACTAGAAGCGCGACCTGCGTTATACATGGCCTGTGCCTCACGGTTAAAACGTCACATCGGGTGGATCATTTTTACGCGGCGATTGGTGCAAAACGGTGGCAACGCTTTGTACCAATCGCCGTGTAAAAATGATCCGCTCCGTGTGACGTTTTAAACGTCATGCACCGGCCGTGTATAACGTAGGTCGCGCTGAAGTCAAACACCGTTGGAGGGCAATTGTGATTGGTAGCTGATAGGATTGTAGGGACAGGGATGACCACCTCAGGAAACCCAGCCTAAGCCTTTGAGTTTTAGTGCAATTCTGAGGGGCGGATTGTAGGGACAGCTGAAAGTCAATCGGTAAACTGGGATTGGCAGATAAAAATGTCGTTAGCTGATTGCAATTCGAACAGCGAGTTGTGAATTTTTCGCCATTTGTTTCATGCAATTTTTAGAGTTTTTTCATGTACGTAACTTCATTTATGTGTTCATAATATCATTTTGTTTTTGTTTCTGTTTCAAAAGTTAATGATAATTCCTAATTTTTTAACGTCGTCGTTGATTTAATTCTCTCTCTCTGTGTGTGTGTGGGGGGGGGGGGAGGTGAGTGTTCGGTTGTAATTTAAATATCGCGTTAATGCTCTGATCGAAACTCCCTTCTTCCCTCCTGCCTCCAACATCAGAACTTTTTTATTATTAGTCCGATTTAAACGAAACCTTTTCTCAGATCCCCCAGGTACTAGATGAACTAAGGCATAAATTTTTCAGCCCTTGATTACCACTATTTCTGAATATTAATCACCAGGGAAAAGTACTTTCTCGGGTTCTATGGGCTCAATTGCAAAGACAATTAGTTCATTCAACTTAACACGAAATAATTAAGATATAAATAACTGATTAAGATACAGTTTGGGCGCCACATGCCGGTAGAAAATGGAACTGAAAGATTTTGCAACGCCTGCTATACGGTGTCGTAGGCAGCATGGACACGTGTTGGAGTTTCGATCGCGAAGAGTTTTATTTAGAACTGAGTGCACCCCTAGCGGTGCGAAGTGTGACTAAAAAAATTTTCATTTAAAATTTGTCCGATTCAAACAAAGGGCCCGATTTGAACGAGAATTGATTCATTCAACTTTACATAATCTAATTATGATATAGATAACTAATTAAGACATAGATTTGGTGCCCCCTAGCGGTGGAAAGTGGAAGTAAAAGATTTTCAGCGCGTGCACAGTACGCCTCCTATACGTTTCCATAAGCAGCGGGGACACGTGTCGGAGTTTCCTTCGGAAATAGGTTTGTTTATAACAGAGTGCACCCCCTGGCAGTGGAAAATGCAACTAAAAGAGTTTATATTTAATCTTGGTTCGATTCAAACGAAATATTTTCTAACATTCTTCCGAGGTCACCCAGGTACTAAATAAACTTGGGTGTCATTTTTTCAGTACTTCGCACCATTTATGAATATTAATATCCATGGGGGTGGTTTATTTTCTCGGGTTCTACGGGCACGATTACAACAGGAATTGATTCATTCAAGTTAACATGGACCAATTAAGATATAGCTAATTAATTAAGACATAGATTTGGTACCTCCTGGCGGTGTAAATTGGAACTAACAGATATTTCACGCGTGCAAGGCACGCCTTGTACATGGTGCCGTAAGCACGAGTGCCGGAGTTTTGTTCGGAAAGAGGTTTATTTAGAACATAATGCTCCACCTAGTGTCCAAAAATGGAACTAAAATATTTAGCAGCACGTGTGTAGTACATCTGCTATACACGGTAGCGTAGGCAGAGGGGACACGTTTCGGAAAATTTGTTTAGAAGAGAATGCATCCCCTGGCGGTGGAACTAAAAGATTTTCCTACACGTGCACCGAAAATGGCTATTTGTGTTGAAACCGCAATAGAAAGTTTCCAATTTGATAATTCCAAACAACGAAATAGTTTCATTTTCACTCATCCTCGAGTATTAAGAAAATTATTGAAGGTATTTAATCGAAACTCACACTCTGTGCGTAATTTATTTTTCTGATTCCAAAAATGTAAATTTTGTGAAAATTCGACGGTAACCTTTTTTTAAATTTTGACCAAAAACTGACCCGCTTTGAATCAAATGATCCAAATGTTTGAGGAGGTGGTATTAAATTTACTTCCACTTCGGGGTCATCTCTGTATTCAATTTTCGAAAGACAAAGTGTTATCAGAGGAACTTTTTCGAGCAGCGAATTTTAGACTGATTTCGCGTATCGTATTATTTTTTGACAGGACCGGGCAACGACGGACGGATCAGCTAGTATCAGTATAAATGCGTCTTTTCATCTTACTTTTATCCTTAAAAAACACATTACTTCCTCTTAAAATTCTTTTATATTGTCCATAAAAAATACATACATTATCAAAAAGCATTAAAAACATATTTAGTTATGTCCTTTAAAACACATATAGATAGATTCGGACGTCTTAAAAGGTATATTACATACCCAATTTCTTGCACAGATTCTTTAACAATTCTTATTCTGATCTTCTTTAATTTTCATTTGTTTTTTGTGTCTGTATTCTTCTGAAAAAAATGTAACCTTCATTCCAGGTATATGGATACATCTACACTACGCTGACTCTCCGAAAAACTCATTTGCCACTTTCCTGAAGCTTCCCCAGTTCGAATGATGTTTATTTCAATTATTTTTGTCTTGGCATGAGATCTTAAAGCTTTTCCCTACTGTTACACATATTTCCCTTAACCGTTCTCTCTCTCTTCTATCATTCTTCGCCAACGGTTGTCTATGGTTGAATGAATCATATCGTTACATATTACCTCTTGCTAAGCTAATTGCAATTGATTCTGTCATTAGTGTATTGTGGAGACTCTCATAATTAGCTATTTTTTGTATTGTAACTGAATTTATTTTCATGGGGGTTCTCATGTTAGCTCTCGCAAGAGCTGTTATTTGGCTGATGTATTTCAAATTACGGATATGTTTTTTAAATATTTCTTTGACATTCGTTTTCGTCATAACTATATAAGTTATTTCTTTATTTTCGATATTTAAGTCTCTAATCCTATAAACTCCTGCTGCTTATAATTCTTCATATTTTTCTACATCATGCCGTATCATTTTAAATAGAGATGGGTTGGGGGTGATAGGCACTTGCTTCCCTAGTTTAGCTATTTATCTTTTTATTTTTAGTGATAAACTACCTTATAAATGGGAGGGGGGTGTACTCTAGATTTTTCTGTGCTGGTTGGATGGATTATATTAACTTTCTGCGTGCAATCCAATCAGCACGCCAATTCAATCAGGGGTGTCCCTGACAATAATTTTTGGACACCCTGTACTTTAATAAAAGTTAAATTGGAGAGGAAAGCCAAAATAGACAAGAATAGCGATTAAATATTTAGAAACATCTAAAAATATATTACGAAAGCATATCTTACATTTATTATTAACTAGATAGTACACGTCAAGATTTGACGGTAAATAAATTGAAAGTTTCTTTAGAAATATGCTTTTATTTTTATTTAGATGCTTTTAAATTAATTAAGTATTGAAAATTTTATGAATTGTTATATTGTGCAAGCGATTTCTATAGATATAAGACGATAGACTGGTGGTGTCAGTCCAGCCTACTCAACTAATGAAGTGAAATAATTTTAAGCTTGTAATTTGCATCCTATTATATTTGAATTAATTTAGCAAGAGTTTAACTAAAAATATTAATTGAATGATTTTCTTATTGAATCCATTTTCATATATTGTTTAATTGTTAAATCATGGATATCAAGATAATTTAGAGTTCTTGTATGAATATTTTTCCTTCTTTTTGTTTTCTCTCCTTTTATTTTTCTTTAAAAAAAATCACATGCTTATCTTATTATATATATATATATATATAACATCTTGATAATGGTCATACCGAATATAATAAAAATTGTAGACCAGTTCAATTTATTTAATAGATAATTACATGCACGATCTTTTAATTTAAATACTTTTAATATAAATTTAGTATTTAAAACAAAACATTCTTGGGTGTTAAATTTTACTTAATTATAAAGCATTCGAATAAAAAAAATACAAATTATATAACTTTTCCTCCAGAATTAAATATAGCATTATTAAAATGAATTAATGCCAATAAAATAAGAAAAATCATTCTATCCCGATTGGGTTTCGAACCAACACTAACAGAGAAGCACCACGCTTTATAGAACTCGGCTACCGTTTTCTCTTTCGAGTGTACTTTTAAAACTGGTTAGGTTGAAGATTTAATTTTTACGCATGGGTAAATGGGCCATTTTCATATGAAAAGTGGATTTGACGAAAATACCTTTTCGTTTTAATATATAGGATGATAAAATTGAGACTCCTCATTAAAATAATCAAATAAATTTATGCCATATACGGTTTTATAATTATAATTTATTCTTTTACTTTAATAATAAATTAGCGTGAGAATTAATTACTGGTTCGAAATTTTATTGCATACACTCAATAATTTTATCTTAAAATATTGATTGTGGTAATAAATAAGTCTCAGCTGCTAAGTTACTGTAGTTTAAAGTGATTCATATGTCGATCTTATTCGAAAGTATATCACTAACGTAAAATTGCAAACTTACAGAAAGAAAGACATTCCTGTAAGTAACTTCTAAGCAGGAGATATTTTAAAATAAATTGATCTACCTTTTCCAAAATTACTCAGTAGGAGCTTCCTTTATTCCAGGAAGTTTTATACAAAGTAGAATTTCTTTGAAAGTTTAATACTTTATGATTATCATCAAAATTTGTAGTTCTTCCTTTAAAGTTCGTCCAAATTTTTCTTTTATTAATTTAAAATCAATTTAAATTTGCACTTCAAAGTAATAAAAGAATATGTGGTATAGCTTAAAATTAAACATGTTAAATTTCATTAAAATCCTCCTTTATAAAAATATTTTTTTAAGTGAAAATTTTAAAAATGCGTTCATGACATTAAAAAATCCTTCAAAATAGTCTGAAATGAATCACTTTAGGCTTAAATGTTTAATATAATCTATTTCATATTATATCTATCCTATTACAAAAAAAAAATGGGCTACTGACGAATATTTTGCAACTCATCTTAAGTATTGTTTTCTTCTTGTTTCACGAACTAAAACACCTTCATGACAAAAATAAAAAAGGAATCTTGAAAAATATATTTCTGGTAGTTTGTAGCGAAAAGAAGAAAATTCGAATAGTTTCAACATTTTCATGAAAACAAAAATAATACCGAGTGAAGTTAAGTTCTTAAATCATTTGTTGTTAAAATTGCAATAGAACACGCCTTTCCAAAAATATTTTAAGCTAGAACATAATGTATTAGAAAATTTTATTTTTCTCGTACTGCAAAAATCAATTTACATAATGCTCTATGAAATTTCATTGATTCAAAATAATCTGATTAGGAAATAGTATTCGCCGTTAGCTTCATTTTCTTAAAAGGAAATTAGGATCACTTATGTGGAAATTTTTTAACAGATATGGCTAGGCTAAAGAAAATTTCTTCATTTTTTTAAATATTTAAAAAAAACACAGTATTCGTTAGGACAAAAAATTTTCATTTAATCAGATTTATACTTTTAAGAGTGAGTAGACGTGACCTGGGATGCATCGAATTAGCTCAAACAAACAAACAAAAAGTTTTATCCAATTTTTTAAAATGCCGTATTTAAAGCACAGTGTGCATCTATGACAGCGCAAGCGAAGCAGATTTTGCATTATGCTTATAATCATAAAATTTCTTCATGATACAAGTGATGTATATATCGTAGGCTAATTGAGAAATCTGGCTCTTTGCAAAGATCCTAGGCTATTTGCAAACAGCTAGGCTAATTGGAGAATCATCTCCCTTTTTCCAATCAGCAAAGAGCCTAGGCAGCTTTAGGCTGATTGAAATATAACAATTTGTTTCTCAACCAGCCTAATATTGTCAGCTTTATTGCAAAGAGCCTATACATCCAGCGTTAGGCTAACTGAAAAATAACCATTTGTTTCTCAATCGGCCTGATTTTTTTCAAGCCTATTGCAATGAGCCTATGCAGTTTTAGGCTAGTTAGAAAATGACCAGCTGTTTATCCAAACATCCAGGCTTATTGCAATAAGTCCAAGGTAGTGAATGATTATACACGATTTTAGTTTAAAAAGTAGGAGCAGGAACTTAAAATACTTATAAAAAGTGCATAAAGTGCATAAGAAAATTGTCTTATTGACAGATTTTTTAGTGCGACTAAGAGAACTGAATACTTTTATTTTAAGGGTACATTTTTCGCAAAACAACCCTGCAGAAGTATCAATATTGTTATTTAATCAGCAGATTTTACTTGTCATTTATGACTAAACTGCTAAACTGGGTTTAAAACTTATTTTGGTTTAATAGCTGTCTTCATTATTATTTCGATGTTTAAAAGTCTACAGTTTAATTTAAAAGCTCATTATAGATGGCGTAGGTTATTCCGTAATCGACTACTCCGGAAATCCCTTTTGCCAAAGTGGAATCGCCTTATTTCTTGTTTCCGAAAGTATAAATGTTTTTCAACGGTATGAGGCACAGGAGCTTCGTTAAGTTTTGAAATGAATTAGTTATGTTATTTTTTACTATATTAATTTAATTTTACGGTGTTTTAAATAACATATTTTAGTTATAATTTAAAAAAAAGTTTAAGTTGTTTTTAAGAAATTAGTTTTTATTTGAATAGACTGCTTTAAAACTCCATATTAACATGAAATCAAGTTTTATTTAACTGAGATATTTTACAGTTATGAAGCTTGTTTTTATCCACGTTTTCTCTGAATTAAAAATAAATTTAGAGATGTTTTTAACAGTTTTAAATGAAACCTAAGTTTACTTTGAATAAAGAACTTAGGCCACCAAACAAATGACCTTTTATTGAATTTAATTCAACACTTAGCTTTACACCAGTGTCTTCCAGAAAGCTATTTTTAAAGCTCTGCTAAATGCATTATCAAGGATATTAGACCTGTACTTATACAGTAGGGTGGTGCGAAAAACATGAAGTTGGTATTTCCGAGTCGCTATAGTGCGGAAAAGTTGCGATTGGTAAATACAAGAAAAAAAAATTCAAATCGAACTTTATCTTCCGATCCCGCAAACCACCAAAATTCAAAAAGATTGAAAATTTCCGATTTTTTTAGAAGAAAAAAAAAGTTTTACGTACATATATATATATTATCACTATAGTGAAAACTATTTGTAGATTGTATTGTTTAATAATAATAATTAAAAAAATTGCGTTTAGAGAATATCTTCCAATCGCGCAAGATAATAAAAATCGGGAAAATTTCAATTTTCAGTGATTTTGATGAATTAAGAAAATAATCACATGAAGTCAGTTTGCGTTCCAATGTTAACAGTTGCGTATAAATTGTACAGCTCTTTGCTTGTTTAGATATTTGATAATATTTAAACAACCCAGAACTTACCACGGGGAGGTGGCTGCACTCCGAGTCCCACCTACACCCTTTCCTCCATCCAACCAATAAGGGTGTTTGCTACTTCATTACTTAAATGCATGATTTGTTATTTCATCTGTTTAAGTCTGACTTTTAGACGCAACTTTGCAGTACTGCGATTTGGTGGTAAAGATTGGCATCATGGACCATGATTTCAGTGTAGTCCTGATGAATCCATCTCTTGATTGGGGCCCACATACCTTAAGCGATGCTTCCGTTACCAATTTGACTCAAAGCTCGACAGCTTGCGTGTGGCAGGGAATTGTTTTAGCATCCCAGTCTGGAATATCGCCTGTTTAAACGAAGGAATGTATTTCGCCATTGGTTACTCTCCGTAAAGGGTTGGAGATAATAATTTTGCTAAATTCCAATCAATTAATTCTGTATAGTCTGCAGCAACGAAGTTTAAAGTAGGAGTGATAAAGTTTCTGATGCCTTTACCTTTTGAAGCAGTCTACCTGGTTTGAACACTCTTCTTAGCTCTAGCTTTCTATGTGTCTCCTCTCATCAAAGACCATTGCCATCAGTAGGTTTTCCGGGTGGGCAAAGAACGAGTTTCGTTCAATTACAGGGAATACCACTTTCTTCACGTCGTAAGGCAAGTATCGAGATGTTTCTATTGCTCTGTAGAGATGAATAGGCCCATCTGTAACGTACTTACTGCATTTTATTTCAAACCAAACTGGCATGTAAGATTTTAAAATAAATGTCACTAAGGTTTTTAAGGCATCCGATGGGTTTTCTGCGTTCACGTAAAGTCGAAGGACTCTAGTTGTACAAGTGAGCCATCTGGCATGAGAATTTGTGCCGGGGTCACGCTTTGATAAGTCATTTGGAAAGTTGCCACTTTTAATTGTTTGACTTACGTCAAAAATATATCTTTGGTCCTTTCTCAACAGTTGTCAGCCCACTTTTCAATTTCACAATCAATTAATTGAAAATTTATCACTGAGAACTTTTCACAAACAATGAGATTCTGCTCAATTGGTCCACTAAATGATCTTGGACCAGTTGTTTCACCATCCAAATGTTGAAAAAGATGGCAGAAAGGTAATTCAACAAAATGGAATAAACAAACAATCCACTGAAGTGGTTGTCCGAGATGTACTTCAAGCTGTCTGATAGCACCACGTTTCCATCCTGTTCTGGTATTTGTACCACTACAGCACTACCAAATCTAAGTATTCTAGTGAAACCCTTGTTCAATAATCAGCTCAATAGTATCAATTTACATTTAAACCTTAACCTGCGACCACAAACTGTCCTCAGTTGATTATTTTCTTAATACATCAAAATCACTCAAAACACTTTTCTGAAACATTACTGTCAATAACTTCTTCAAATCATGCATCAATCTTAAAATATATCATTAAATAATAATAATAATAATAATGAGCCTTTTTAATTTTTCTCAAAAAATAATAAATATAAAAATAATTGCTGAATTATTTAGAAACTCGTAGAAAAGATTGAGTTCCAGTATGTCTTCTACATTATTATACCGATATTTGTAATTGTACATAATTTTAAAGATGCGGATTAGTTATAGATTTTATAAAAAGTTAACCAAAAGTTATAAAAAATGTATTTTACAGAAAACTGGAAAAAAGATTTATACATATATGCGTTGAATTGCTTGTATACAAACTTAAAATTTCTTTTTATGGTATTATATATGTTGTTATAATTACACACGCCGGACACCCTGTTAACAGGTGAAACAGCAGTTTCTCACGGCCAACAGCATGGTAACAAGCAGCGCAAGCAGTTTATTGTGTGATGTAACCCAGATTAAAATGCAAAGACGTGCAAATTCTATAAATCTGAGCACTATAAGTAAGTTCTCAAAAAAGCAGAGTGTATTGAGACCTGGACTAGGTAAGACGCATCTTCGAACAGACGGCCTGAAGTATGCCTACAGTCTAACAACCGATGGCTGCTATCTGCAGAAAAGACGCTTTAAATCCCATTTTACACCCAGAAAAAGGAATCGATTAAAACAACAAAACATGTCTTGTTGAGTACATTTTGGTTGTTTTAGCGAAATTTTTAGTTGAAGTAAAAAAATTGGTTTTGTTGCTTGGACAAAAAAATATTATTAACACTCTTAAAAAATTTTAACAAAACTTCATCAATTTTACTTGAATTAACAAACTCTGTTTTTTTTTAAATTTTACAATAATTTTGTAATTCCAGAAATTTTGTTGTTTTTGCAAAATTTAAATTGTTGTGTAGTAGCCATAACTATCTCACGTAACTCGATTTATTTGACTTATATAGCTATATAATTAAAGGATTAACATAATTTTTGGATAATTAAAACTTTGTTTCATTGGGACGGACCAAGGTAGTTTTAAAAATCTCCCTGTCCCATTTATTACTTTCTTCTATCTTTACAAGAAGAAAATATTGGAATCATGAAAATTTTCGACTTCCGGTTTCCGATTGATTTTAGAAGGTACTGAACACGATTTGACTGTTTTTAGAAAATGACTGTCAATGACTCTGTCTGTCTGTATGTGACAAAAATTTTGTGGGCACTCTATCTCAAGAACTAATACGCATAATTTAATAAAACTTTATATTCAGTTACTTCCTGATATAAATTTTTGCTGATAAGTTTTTGTTGTAAATCACGCAACAGGTGGCGCTGCTATGTGGCAATTTTCGCGATTTCTGTAATAGCTCTATCTCATTTTCAGCAGTGAATTACGCCTGTAATCTTTGAACGTAACTCGATTTATTTGACTTATATAGCTATATAATTAAAGGATTAACATAATTTCTGGATAATTAAAACTTTTTTTCATTGGGACGGACCAAGGTAGTTTTAAACCCCCCCCCCCTGTCTCATTTATTTCTTTCTTCTATCTTTACAAGAAGAAAGTACTCTTGTACATAAGTAGTCTGGTACTGGAAGAAAGTACACTGGTAAAATATAACAGTGAATTTTTATCCTGCTTTTTGCAGGCGTAATTTACTGCTGAAAATGAATTAAAAATTAACTATGCGTTGCCGTATGCTGGGCTTTGTATTTTCGTCTCATGTTTGTCGCCGAAATTTGCGTGCTCCTGATGACATTTCCATCTTGTGCTGCGATTGCAGCCGTTCCAACATATATAAGAGTGAGAAATGCCGAGCTCAGATATCGTTCCTTGTAACTCAGTGGTAGAGCCTCAGAGCACTGTTCTGAGGACCCGGTCTTGACTCCCTGCTTGGGCAATTTTCACTCTCTCGGTTTAAGCTTGAAAAAAAGCAGGATAAAAATTCACTTGTTATTATTCAAGGTTTACAGGCGCAATTCAGTGATAAAAATAGTTAAAATTAAAATTGCATATTTAGATTGGTTCATTTAACAAAAGGTTTTGTAGTATAAACAAAACAAGTTCGTAATATAACATATTTTATTATTTAAACAAACAAAATATATTTTGTTGAAAAAAGAAAATGTATTGTTAAAATAACACATAGCATATATCTATGTAACAAAAAGAATTTTGTTAATTCAAGTAAAATTGAACCATTTTACTTGAATTAACAAAACATTTTTTTGCTGACGATACAATTTTTTTTTTTTGGAATTGCAAAAAAAATCAACAATATTTTTTTTGTTCATCCAAACAAAATTTCCGTTGACCCATATTTAAACGAAAAGTTTTGTTGAGTCAACCAAATTTTTGTTGATTCAACAAAACTTTTTCTGGGTGTATTCTTGTACATACTTTGTAAATATCATGTTATTAAATGTTAATGTTAATCTAAACTTAATTAAATAGTATTTCATAGCCAACACGAGTATTTACTGAGTTCTCCCATTATTATACTATTATGATATATATTGTGAAAGTATATAAATTAGTTATTTTTGGATTTTTGAGTTTGTTTTATTTTGTAGTATTTCATAGCCAACACGAGTATTTACTGAGTTCTCCCATTATTATACTATTATGATATATATTGTGAAAGTATATAAATTAGTTATTTTTGGATTTTTGAGTTTGTTTTATTTTTTAAGCGCAAAAATTTGAAGCATTTTATGTCATTTGTGCCTTTAACATAATATGTGTCACATTTTGAAAAAGTCCATTGTCACATTTTTTATGTTTATTAGATACAGATTCTAGAAGTTTAGAGCTAGTTTATTCAGCAACCAGTGTGTTAACCATAGCTTTTGAATAGTAGACTTTTGGACTTTCCTACATAATAGTGTCTTCATGCTAATTCTTGTACCAAGGCATATTGTACTTCTTCCTGTTTGTTAAAGTTCTGGGAACGTTATTATGAGTTTGTGCATTTCGGATTAGTGTTATTTTATTAGTTACAGCATAGTTTTAGAGAGCTTGTGTATTTTATGATTCAGTTTGTGTTTTTAGGATTTTAATTAGTTTAATTTAGTATTTTGTTATATATATGTGTATGTATTTGTATGTGTGTGTGTGTGTGTATGTGTGTGTATATCATATATTCTAATACGAGCAAATCTTGTGTGTGGTTATATATATATATATATATACAATATATATATGCAAATTTTATCTTAAAAACGGCTCTAACGATTTTGACGAAATTTTGTATCCTACCGTTTTGGGGCACCAGAAAATCATTGGGCTATGTCACATGTTCGAGAAAATTCGATTAGTGGGTCATTTTGGGTCATTTTGGGTCATGGTTAAACTAAATGTATCTGAAAAACGGTTCAAATGATTTTGACGAAATTTTGTATCCGACCATTTTCGGGCACGAGAAGATTATTGGGCTGGGTCACATGTTCGAGAACTTTCGACTAGTGGGTCATTTTTGGGTCAACGTGGGTCAAATTAATTTTATCTAAAAAACGGCTCTAACGATTTTGATTACATTTTGTGTCCTACGAGTTTCGAGCACGATAAAATCATTGGGCTAGGTCACATGTCCGAGAAAATTCGATTAGTGGGTCATTTCTGGGTCACCATGAGTCAGGGTTAAACTAATTGTATCTGAAAAACAATTCAAACGATTTTGACGAAATTTTGTATCCGACCATTTACGGTCACGAGAAGATTATTGGGCTGGGTCACATGTTCGAGAACTTTCGATTAGTGGGTCATTTTTGGGTCAACGTGGGTCAAATTAATTTTATCTAAAAAATGGCTCTAACGATTTTGATTAAATTTTGTGTCCTACGAGTTTCGAGCACGATAAAATCATTGGGCTAGGTCACATGTCCGAGAAAATTCGATTAGTGGGTCATTTCTGGGTCATTGTGGGTCAAGATCTAAAAAGCGGCTCAATTTACACTAAATTTTGCATCCAATGGTTTTCGGGCACGAGAAGACTGTTCGGCTAGGTCACATGCTCGAGAAAATTCAATTAGTGGGCCATTTTGGGTCATTTTGGGTCATGGTCAAGCTAATTGTATCTAAAAAACGGTTCAAACGATTTTGACGAAATTTTGTATCCGACTATTTTCGGGCACGAGAAGACTATTGGGCTGGGTCACATGTTCGCGAACTTTCGATTAGTGGGTCATTTTTGGGTTAAAGCGGGTTAAATTAATTTTACCTAAAAAACGGCTCTAACGATTTCGATTAAATTTTATATCCTACGAGTTTCGGGCACGCGAAAATCATTGGGCTAGGTCACATGTTCGAGAAAATTCGATTAGTGGGTCGTTTCTGGGTCATTGTGGGTCAAGATCTAAAAAGCGGCTCAATTTACACTAAATTTTGCATCCAATGGTTGTCGAGCACGAGAAGACTGTTGGGCTAGGTCACATGTTCGAGAAAATTCAATTAGTGGGTCATTTTGGTCATGAGTCATTATCGGTCAAGCTATTTTATCTTAAAAACAGCTCAGACTATTTACACTAAATTTTGCATCCTATGGTTTTCGGGCACGAGAAGACTGTTGGGCTAAGTCACATGTTCGAGAAAATTCAATTAGTGGGTCACGAGCAGGGAAGACCGAGCTATGCTCGGTCAAAATTAAATTTGAGTTCAAATATCATGACCCATGACCAAAATCACCCACTAATTGAATTTTCTCGAACATGTGGCTTAGCCTAACAGTCTTCTCGTGCCCGAAAACCATAGGATGCAAAATGTAGTGTAAATAGTCTGAGCCGTTTTTAAGATAAAATAGCTTGACCCATAATGACCCATGACCAAAATGACCCACTAATCGAAATTTCTCGAACATGTGACCTAGCCTAATAGTTTTCTTGTTCCCTAAACCTGTAGGGTGCTAAATTTATTTCAAATCCTCTGAACAATTTTTAAGATAAAATAGCTTGATCCGTAATGACCCATGACCAAAATGACCCACTAATTGAATTTTCTCGAACATGTGACCTAGCCCATCAGTCTTCTCGTGCTCAAAAACTATTGAATGCAAAATTTAGTGTAAATTGAGCCGCTTTTAAGATCTTGACCCACAATGACCCAGAAATGACCCACTAATCGAATTTTCTCGAACATGTGACCTAGCCCAACAGTCTTCTTGTGCTCGAAAACTATTGAATGCAAAATTTAGTGTAAATTGAGCCGCTTTTAAGATCTTGACCCACAATGACCCAGAAATGACCCACTAATCGAATTTTCTCAAACATGTGACCTAGCCCAATGATTTTCGCGTGCCCAAAACTCGTAGGATACAAATTTTAATCAAAATCGTCAGAGCCGTTTTTTAGATAAAATTAATTTGACCCGCCTTGACCCAAAAATGACCCACTAATCGAAAGTTCTCGTACGTGTGACCCAGCCCAATTGACTTCTCATGCCCGAAAATGGTCGGATACAAAATTTCGTCAAAATCGTTTGAACGTTTTTTTAGATAAAGTTAGCTAGACCATGACCCAAAATGACACAAAATGACCCACTAATCGAATTTTCTCGAGCATGTGACGTAGCCCAATGGTTTTCTGGTGCCCCAAAATGGTAGGATACGAAATTTCGTCAAAATCGTTACAGCCGTTTTTAAGATAATTTTTGCATTAACCACCCACAAGATTTGCTCGTATTAGAATATATGATTTTGGTCATGGGTCATGATATTTGAACTCAAATTTAATTTTGACCGAGCTGAGCTCGGTCGTCCCTGCTCGTGTATGTATATGTATCATATATTCGAATACGAGCAAATCTTGTGTGTGGTTTTATATATATATATATATATATATATATATATATATATATATATATATATATATATATATATATATATGCAAATTTTATCTTAAAAACGGCTCTAACGATTTTGACGAAATTTCGTAACCTACCGTTTTGGGGCACCAGAAAACCATTGGGCTAGGTCACATGTTCGAGAAAATTCGATTAGTGGGTCATTTTGGGTCATTTTGGGACAAGGTCTAGCTAATTGTATCTAAAAAACGGTTCAAACGATTTTGATGAAATTTTGTATCCGACCATTTTCGGGCACGAGAAGACTATTGGGCTGGGTCACATGTTCGAGAACTTTCGATTAGTGGGTCATTTTTGGGTCAACGCGGGTCAAATTAATTTTATCTGAAAAACGGCTCTAACGATTTTGATTAAATTTAGTGTTTTACGAGTTTCGTGCACGATAAAATCATTGGGCTAGGTCACATGTCCGAGAAAATATTATTAGTGGGTCATTTCTGGGTTATTGTGGGTCAAGATAAAAAAAGCGGCTCAATTTACACTAAATTTTGCGTCCAATGGTTTTCGGGCACGAGAAGACTGTTGGGCTAGGTCACATGTTCGTGAAAATTCAATTAGTGGGTCATTTTGGGTCATGGTCAAGCTAATTGTATTTAAAAAACGGTTCAAACGATTTTGATAAAATTTTGTATCAGACTATTTTCGGGCACGAGAAGACTATTGGGCTGGGTCACATGTTCGATAACTTTCGATTAGTGGGTAATTTTTGGGTCAACGCGGGTCAAATTAATTTTATCTAAAAAACGGCTCTAACGATTTTGATTAAATTTTGTGTCCTACGAGTTTCAAGCACGACAAAATCATTGGGCTAGGTCACATGTACGAGAAAATTCGATTAGTGGGTCATTTCTGGGTAATTGTGGGTCAAGATCTAAAAAGCGGCTCAATTTACACTAAATTTTGCATTCAATGGTTTTCGGGCACAAGAAGACTGTTGGGCTAGTGGGTCATTTTGGTTATGGGTTATTATGGGTTATTATTTTATCTTAAAAACAGTTCAGAGGATTTGAAATAAATTTAGAACCCTACAGGTTTAGGGAACAAGAAGACTATTAGGCTAGGTCACATGTTCGAGAAATTCCGATTAGTGGGTCATTTTGGTCATGGGTCATTATGGGTCAAGCTATTTTACCTTAAAAACGGCTCAGACTATTTACACTAAATTTTGCATCCTATGGTTTTCGGGCACGAGAAGACTGTTGGGCTAAGTCACATGTTCGAGAAAATTCAATTAGTGGGTCATTTTGGTCATGGGTCATGATATTTGAACTCAAATTTAATTTTGATGCTCGGTCTTCCCTGCTCGTGATATATATATGTGTATATATTTTTTGGTTTTTACTGTGAGCGTATTTTGTATATGTGATTGTTGTTCTTGGCCGATTTCGGCGCCTGGGTTTTTGCTGTATAGAGGTGGGGGTTTTACCGCCTGGACATTAGTCCATATGCCTACCGGCTGGCGTCCAGGTTGGGTGTCGTAGTTCTGAGGCACATTAAACAACATACAAATTCGTCAATAGAAAACCGAATCCTGTTGCTATGTGATAATCATGAGTCACACGTTCCTATTGAAGCCATTGACTATTGTCTTGCAAATGGAATAGTTTACTTGTCACCCCCTCCCCCCCCCAAAAAAAAAAAAACACACACACACCTCATAAACTGCACCCATTGGACGTAGTAATGTTTTGTCTCTTTAACGCAAAACTGAAAATTGCTTTCAATGATTACAATCTGAATAATCAGGGGAAACACCTATCAATTATGACCAAAACTTGCAAACTTAGGATCATTCATTTCGAAAAATATTGTGTCTGGTTTTAAGAGGACAGACATAGTGCCCTTCAACAGATTGCTATTTTCTGGCTCTGATTTTTCTCCCAGCACAGTTTCTATACCTCATTCGCACTCTGATACAATTGTTCTCACACCCCTCAGACAGACTCAGCAACTCCCTCAACTGTCTCTCAGTGACAGTTTACAATGTTCCATAAAGTGCTGATGCTACCCATTCCCCACGGCCAACTGCTTGTTCAAAAAAGCCTGTAACTCCTTCAGACGTACGACCTTACCCAACAGCTAGTGGTAGTAGAACTAAGAAAAGAAAAGGACTGCGGTCTTGTAAATCTCGAATTTATACTGATTCTCCAGAGACAAAAAGCTTTTCGACATGAGAAAAGTTAAAGAAAAAAGCAAAGAAATACAGACAAAGAACTGAAAAATGCAAAAATGCTGCTGGGGATAGAAGACACCAAACCTTTGAAGTGACAGACGAAGAGGAAGAAGGTGGAAGAATTATATTCATCAGATGAATCTGAAACATCCTTAGATCAGTTGTGTGACTGTTTATCAGATTATTTGAATCGAAGTGACCTGCTAGGTGAAGAAGCAGATACTTTGGAAAATGATACAATGGAAAAATCCTGTACTTCTGACCAAAATATTGCTGATGACGACTTTGTTATAGTGCAGTTTGAAAAAAGGAGATCGGTTGTTCACTTTGTAGGCCAAGTTAAAGGAAAAACCGATGATGGTGACCATCTCGTTCGGTTCATGAACATAAAACCTGATAAACTTTTCATTTTTCCTGAGAAAGAAGATAATGGTGGGGTTGAAGTGCAAGATATGAAAAAATTGCCACAGCGAACAACTGAACAAGGAACAGCAAGAACATCAGCTCGTTATACATTTAATTTTGATTTTGATCGCTTTAATATTCCTTACAAATAAATTTTTGGCAATTTTAATTTCTTTAAATAATTATAAAATGGTTTGCTAATTCATTTTCTGTGGAAAATATGCAGTAGCTGTTATTTTTCTCCACTTTTCCCAAACGTATCAAAGTGCCCCATGAGGTGCATCAATCTACCCCGGAGATGGGGCACATTGATACAAATGACTTTTTTAGTTTTTTTTTAATTACATACAGAAATACTACATAAAACAACAACTGTGTCTGTTGATAACACACTACACTAGTTTTTCTGACATCACATGGAAAAATAATTTGAAATTTCTGTATTCTGGGCACCAAAAAAATTCTTAGAAAAAAACCGCATCAATGTGCCCCAGTTCCCCCTATAGCATAAATATTAAAACTCAGTCTTTAGTGCATAAATATTTAATTAAAAGAAAACATCACGTATTATTTTGAATGAAAAAAAAAGGAAAAGATTTTATGTGGTATACATCTGGAGAAACATGAATCCTTCTAGAACAATATAAAATACGAATAAAACATTACCAGAGTGCCCGTGCGAAGATTTCACACTGAAATCTAATATTGTTTAGGTACTTCTCTATTATCCAGTCGACCACTTTTCATAACAAAAAACTACCGCCAAACTGTAAGATTAAACGCCAAAAATGCAGTCCCATTTACTTGATGTCAGAATCATTATGCGTGTTACGTCATCTAGTGGTTTTACATTCGACATTTGCGTGTATTTTTCATTATGTTTTACTGATTTAGTAGTTATTTTATTAATTAAAATAAAAATTGTGTCCTTAAATTCTTACATTTTATTTATTTATTTATTTTTTGATATTCCAATGGCAACGTTCTCCCGTTTATTTGGCGATAGTTTTTTGTTATGAAAAGTGGTCGACGGGATAATAGAGAAGTATCATTTTTTATCAATATGTAATATTTATTAGATGCAGGTTTAAACTTCTAAAGACAAAGCAAGGATAAAAATATCTGCAAACAACATTTAGTTGTTAGTCAAGCCAGAATATCATCGAATTTATTCCATCAAAGTTATAGTAAAAACTGATCCAAGATTGCAAAATGCACGCGCGAGAAAAAAAAAATTAACAATCGTACTTTGACTGCATTAGAGGATGACGTCATCCGCTTCGGGAAAAACATGGGACTTAGAAATATAAATCTAAATATTTCAATTTCAATTTTGCTTTTTAATCATAAGTATAAAAATAAACCCGTGCGGTGTTTTTTATAATAATTGCTGAGCATCATATAGTGTGGTATTTTACTTTCTTGGCAACAATAATTTCAGGAAAACCTTTCATTTTTTTCATGAAAACAATGCCGATTTAATTTTTAATTTTCAGCAAATTTTAATCAAAAACATGTTTTAACGAATTGTTAAGTGGGCTATGTCAGAAGCCGGTTCAAAAACCTTTCATATGGTATCTCATTCGTTGTTCTGCGTTTCATATTTTCTTAGAAAAAGGGATGTTGACAGGAGAAATAATATATATGATGATTGAAGAATGACAAAATATGAATTATAAAGGCAAAAAAGATCTTTAGGATACTTGAAAGTGCATTACAATATTTTTTTTATATTGACCCAGATTTGAGCACACAGACTGGTGAATGTGAAATTTTATATAGTGATGCCCTTTTAAAAATACTACAAGAAAATATGCAATGCAGTTTTCTCAGAAAAAAAATCTTCATGACACGAAAAATAAAATTCGTAGGAAGAAGTGTTTTCATATTCATATTTCTTATTTTTATCCCACGAAGTTACATAATAAAGTAAATAACATGTTAACAGAGATTAACAATGGCACTGGAAAAAAAATTATCCGAGTGTTTAAATCAATAAACAATGTTCGTTAATAATTTTACGAAATGCAATCAAAATTTATACACTAGTGGGTATTGCAAATCTCATTGTTTGCGATTGTATTTTTATTGATCGAGGGTTTGAAATTGCCTAGCACAATCATCTTGTCAATTTAAAACAAATAGAAATTTCAAACCTCTGTATAAATCAAAAAACCGAAAAGAATTGATTTTCTATCATTTCATAATATATACATATTATTGCATCAATTTAATTTTATTTCTTGATTATTAACTATTTAAGGAAAATGTTCCTTTTGAATGGAGTGCCATATTTTATTTGTATATGAAAATTAAATCATCTTTGGCATATGTTAAAGTATAAAATAAAATAAAATATTTTAGTCTTTAAACATTATGCACTTGAAAACACGAGTTAAAATAATTTACATTTTCCTAATTTACATTTTCCTAATAAATTTTCCTCTTTTAAAATATTGACTCGAAAGTGCGGAGAAAATGTTTTATAAAATGAAGAATAGAAAAAAAATATTAATAACTCCCAGTTTAATGAACTTACCCTATGGCATTAGACTGCTAATGAATTATTCTATAATTAAAGCAAACAATATATGCGATCAAACAAAGGTATTATACGCCCTAATTAATGTTTCAATTATGTATTATTATGATTATTAGATTTCAAGTAGATTTATATAAGATGTTTACATTTACATGCATTTAGAGTCCGTTTAAATATAAGATATAAAAATAAACTAATAAAATTATTTCAGAAGATTAAATTTGTTTCACATGTAATCAATAATACAATATTTAGAATGTAATAAATAATTATGTATTCATTTTCTACTTTTTTTTGTATAAAGCGTTATGTTATAGAAATATGTATTAATAGGTATTAGGAATTTGCCATCAGAACAATCAATTGGGAATAACTGTACTATAAAATGGTCTTCATAAATAAAGCCTATGTTAAGCTTATGGGGATCGTCTGAATATTAAACTGGAAACTGAAATTTAATTTTTCAATACTAATTTTTTTCTATGTTTAAATTTATGCTGAGATTCCAAATTTGTAATCATCTAGGCATGGTTTTCCTAACCTATGGTACGCTTACCAGAACTGGTACGTGATCCCCACGATAAAGTTACGTAAACTTTTTGCTAATGATACGCGAACCTTCTTTTCCAAATGGAATTGAATTAAATAAGTGCTTTCGTGATCTCCCCACACTTTCCCAGTCTATGGCACAAATAATAATAAGAATAATAAGAATAATAATTTCGTTTCTGTAAACTTCTTTAATAGCGGAACAATATCATCAATACTATTCTGTAGTATTTTATGATGATAAGGGAATATCAAAAGTATATCATGAAATGGTGCCTGATATAAGTAAATTTCGAATGGCATTTAGAAGATTTCAATAACTTTTCCGGAAAACTTAACACCAGAATTTGTTTTAATCAATTTTTCATTTTAGATACACCCAGAGAAAATTTTTGTTGAATCAACAAAAATTTGGTTGACCCAACAAAACTTTCCGTTTAAATATGGGTCAATGGAAATTTTGTTTGAATCAACAAGAAAAATATTGTTGATTTTTTTTTACAGTTCCAATAAAAAATTTTGTATCATCAATAAAAAAATGTTTTGTTAATTCAAGTAAAAATGGTTCAATTTAACTTGAAGCAACAAAATTCCTTTGTTGAAAGTTTTCTCAAAATAAATATAATTATCCTTTACTTTAAGAGTTATTTTCAGTTTCGGTAACAAAAACTTTTGTTTAAAGAACAATTGTTTTGTGTAATTTTAAGAATTTTCTTTGTTTTAACAACAAAAGGTTTTTGTTACAGAAACAATTATAATATTTACTTCCTCGAATAATAACAAGTGAATTTTTATCTTGCTTTTTTTCAAGCGTAAACCGACAGATTGAACAATGTCCCAAGCCGGGAATAGAAACCGGGTCCTCAGAATAACGATCTGAGGCTCTACCACTGAGCTACAAGGAACGATATCCAAACTCGAAATTCTCACTCTTATATATGTCGGACCGGCTGCAACCGCAGCACAAGATGGAAATGTCATCATGACCACAGAGCCCTCTTAAGACATAAAAGGCCCCCTCTACCAATTGCTTTGTTATTTACTAAATCCATTTTTGGTATGCTGCTACAATTTGAAATTTTACCATCAAAATTTCGAGTAAACAACAATTTAGAAAGAGCGAGCTTCTTAGATAAAAACTTCGTAAGAAAAAAGTGCATTTTTTACCCTGATTGTTTTTTTTTCTTTTGTAAAAAGTTATTCTGAACAATAAATTTGGGTGTACCTTTGTATTTCTTTGGGTAAGCACGGGCTTACCCAACGAGCGTTACGGGCGTTAAATTCGTTTGAAAACACTGCATGTTATAAATAAAAAAGCATGCGAGATTTTTTTTAATTTTCAAAGGGAATGTTTATATCTTCCTGACTGTGAATGCTATTGTTACACAAATGCAAACCACGTTATACTGTGCCGATAGAATGATTTGTTACAGCTGCAGTCTATTTCGAGCTTTTTAAGATACAGGGTGATCGTAGGTATTGTTGTTTTATTCAATTTGTTGTTGGTCCTCTAATTACTCTCCTGAATAAATCTTAACTGAAAATTGTGAGTCCAAAACATTTTATTTACATCCCCGAAATTCACAAAGAGTTCGTCTAGTATTTTACTAGATTTTAGACAAAACGTCTAAGATCGAAAGTGTCCGGACACTTTTGACCAGATAGTGTATAATTAGCAATTTCTTTGCCTCTAATATAAAAAAGTTTATAAAAAAGTGTTGGCAGAAGCAGTAAAAAGAATTTATTGCAGTCTTAGTACACTTTATTATTATGAGCACACAATATAAGTACAGGATCATAGAAACTCGACAGAGTTTCTCGTCAAGCATAAGAAACAGCAATGCATTGAACCGTAAATGAAAGGAATTTCCGCCAATGGATGCCAAACGATTTTACAATTTTTTTTTTTTTTAACTCTGTCTAGTTTATATTTTGCGGACGGGACGAAACGGGTTTTTGACGGGTTTTTTTCTCGCGTTCTATTTATGATAGAAACAAAATTCTTGATTCTATGGAATGGGGCGTGCCACGGGACTCAGAATTCCAAAGTAAAGCAAAATCCGACGAATAGGTTTTCAGTAAATGCGCTTTTAAAAGTGCTGTTTTTTGCCCTTTTTAAATCTTGTTCCGGCCAAAAACTGTTGACAGGGTTACAGCAATGTGTAATTATCGGATTTTTACGCAGTTTACGTTATTTGAATCGTTTTTATGAGTAGTTCAAACCTTTGTAAGTTTCATGTAAAAATATTAATTAGTTTTTGATTTATATCAGTTTAAAGTTATTGATTCCTATACTTAACATAGAGCAAAAAACTGTTGACAGGGCTACAGCAATGTGTAATTATCGGATTCTTACGCAGTTTTCGTTATTTGAATCGTTTTTATGAGCAGTTCAAACCTTTGTAAGTTTCATGTAAAAATATTAATTAGTTTTTGATTTATATCAGTTTAAAGTTATTGATTCCTATACTTAACATAGAGCAAAAAACTGTTGACAGGGCTACAGCAATGTGTAATTATCGGATTTTTACGCAGTTTACGTTATTTGAATTGTTTTTATGAGTAGTTCAAACCTTTGTAAGTTTCATGTAAAAATATTAATTAGTTTTTGATTTATATCAGATTAAAGTTATTGATTCCTATACTTAACATAGAGCAAAAAAATAATAAATGACCCACCTCTTTTAGGAATGGTCGTATACACATGATATTAAGATATGTTATTACACTCGACCCAAGTAAGCTTCCTATTATAAAAAATTCGTAACATTTAAGGTTCGTTTACAGGGTCTCACAAAAGATCTTTTGATATAGGGCTAAAGAGTTGTGTAATTATCCAATTTTTACGCGGTTTGCAGCATTTGATTTTTTTTTATGAGTAGTTCAAATGTTTAATATTTTGTTTAAAAATATGAATTAGTTTTTTATGCATACCCCTTTAAAGTGATTTATTCCTATACTTAAGATGAAGCAAAGAAATATTAAATGATCTAACACTTTTCAAAAAGAACTTATGCGCATGATGCTAAAATATATTACTACGAATGACCTTTGCTTCCTATTGTAAAACAGAATTATAGAATTTACTGTTCATTTACAGGACAACTCAAAAGATTTTTTAATAAGACTAAATGGTTGTGTAATTAGCGAATTTTTACGTTGAAGTACTTGATTCCTGTACTTAACACAGAGGAAAAACAATAGTAAATAGCATAACTTTTGTCAAAGTGACTATATTCACAAGATATTCAAATATGTTACTACATCCGATTCATTTAAACTCTCTATTGTAAAGTGGCATTGAACCATATACGTTTCATTTACAGGCTCTCTTAGAAGATCTTGATTACATTACAACCAATGTATATTTACTCAGTGAGATGTATTTTAATGATTTTATACTGTTCCAATCTCTGTAAGGCTTTATTATCTTGCTTTAAAATTTAATACGAGTTCATTTTGTCCGCCTGAAAACTCGTCGATCTTAAGCTCTAAATCTATTAAAATATAGTATTTTCATCGATTAAAAAAAACTGTGTTTATCTATAAATATATAATTCTAGCGCATTAGAAATTGAATGAAACAGCGATTACAAAATTCCAACTTTACATTCATGCGCTGAATAATAGAATGTAAAAATGTTGTAACCCGAAGATTAGAAGTTTTGAGTTTAAATATTTGACGTTCATAGAATCTCCGGCTATGACGAACTTAAAATGTTCTAAAAACGGGCCTAGAGCACAATGAAAAGGAAATAACTTCTTAAATTCCACATAAAAATTAAAAATGCTAAATTTCGTATACAATAGGTGATCGGTAACGAACTGTTCGGTTTACGAACAAATCCGTTAACGAACACTTTCGCGTGAGATTTTTATGTTCGGAGAACGAACACCTCACGAAACAAAGCCATGATGAAGCAATGCCGTGTTTCATATTTGCCGAGCTATACTTATTGCCTCTATTGTCAACTTTGAGAACATTTTAACAGTTGCATACATATGTCCTAATTAATTCATGGACTGCCGGAGATTGGGGACCTATATTTTAGGATCACCGAATTGGAATGAACAGACTATATGAACAGAAATCACTTTAATAGTTTTTATACTTTTGCAAAAGTTGCGAATTTTATATATTTCAAATTCTCGAAACATTGAGTTAAAAAACTTAAACAAATAAAAAACTTCTGAGGTGCTCAGTAATTTTCAAAAATAATATATTTAATATGTTAGTATAAAAATCCCTGTAAATTTTTATACTAATAGAAATAGGTTCGTAGAAAAAAAAATTTTTCATTATTCTCGATAAAGTATGCTCCATAAACTTATCGTTGTAGTTGACCGAAAAAAAGTGCTTCTTATTTTTCCACATTTTTCTTGAAACTGTAGTATTTTAATAAGTTTGTAAACTACTGTAAAATTGTCTAATTTTTTGTTTTTGAATGTATATAAACGGAAGAGTGATATAAACAAAAGAAAAAGGAAAATAAATATGTCATAAATAATCTGATGAGTATAATGTAAGGAAATTAATATAAAAGTTTCCCCGTTGTTATGGTAGCGACATGTACATTGGAATAAGTCACTCAATAAATTGTATAATTCTGATGTATAATTCTGTTTAGAGCATCACTATTATTTTTTTTGCCCCTTTCATCTTTTCTTTTCTGAATAAAAATGGAATCCGTATAATTGAAATTAAATACCTCCTTACAAAAAGGAGTGATATCTCATCAAAAACAACTCGTTGTAAATGATCCCGCCAAGCCACAAACCTAAAACGTCAGTCATAAAAAGAAGTGATATCACATAAAAAGAAGCTATATAGAAGTGCATACTCCGAGTCCCGTGTAAAAATCTATCACCACTCATAATGTTTCCAAAGGACTCGGAGTGAGGGACAGTATGTGAAAACTGCTTGGCGACCTGCAGGGTTTTATAATATATGCAGTATATCAATTTTGAAAATTGAAAAAATAATTTTTTAATTTTTGTTATATCACTTTTATAAATATATTTGCATGCTAAAAAAATGTAAAAACAGAAATAGTTGAGAAACAAGCAGGAAAAAGTATGTAAGTGTGATAATCATTACAATTATACTTTCCAATATTTCTTACCATAAAATTTAATTACAAATATTGTTAAATCACCGTTTCTAAGGGAACTGGTAAAATAGGCGAAATTATTTCTTATTCCGGAATTATTTCTTAAACAAACAAAAAAAAAAATTATGCGTTTCCAATACAAAGAATATTATTGCATATAATACTATTAAAACAGACTAGAATGGCTTAAACAGAACGGATTTTTCACCAGATCTATGCGATTCCGCTTACCCTAGAATTACTGCAATATATCTCAATTCAGTTTAAAGTTTATTGAAGGTGCATTGTTATTAATATGCGTATGACCATTATGTGTATATATATATATATTACAAACTCAAAATCTTACTTAAAAATCCTCTTCGTAAGAGTGGTGTTTCTAGTTTAAATAATGGTAAATAAAATCAACAAATTGATTTTTCAATCTCATAAATAAGAAAGGACATGCAAACACAGAAACTTCAACTTTTTACAATTTTATGGGAGCAAAATAAATAAATAAATAAATAAAATAAAATAAAATAAAATAAAAATAATAACATAGTGATATGTAATTTCAGGAAACGCAAACATTATAAAAGCCTGCAGGTCGCCAAGCAGTTTTCACATACTGTCCCTCACTCCGAGTCCTTTGGAAACATTATGAGTGGTGATAGATTTTTACACGGGACTCGGAGTATGCACTTCTATATAGCTTCTTTTTATGTGATATCACTTCTTTTTATGACTGACGTTTTAGGTTTGTGGCTTGGCGGGATCATTTACAACGAGTTGTTTTTGATGAGATTCCATTTTGGAGACAGACTTTGGAATCCAAGCTTTATAAAATAGCCATCACTCTGAAAGTAATAGTAGTAACGAATGTGCATTTAACCCATTCAAGGTCAGTGGTATATATTTATCCCACTTAATTATCAAGATTAGTATTTTTTAAATAAATTTTTACTTTTATAACTTTGGTGAAAAATACGTGTAAAATCGCACTTTAATATTTCGAAATAAACATTTTCGAAAATTCTGGCGTGAAGTAAACATTACAGAAATATAATTACTTGCTCCTGAAAGAATTAAGCTAATTTAAATATGTAGATTTTTCTTTTTTTTTAATTTGTCACTATTGAATTGTTACTAGTGAAATTTTGTATTCATTTTAATATAGAGATAGTCCCTTAAACAGGGCTACCCCTGGCTACTATTTTTATATTCTATTCGCACCACTATTTAAAAAAATTAATTTTGTAGTATATTTCTCTTGCACATGTTGTCAAAGTGCATGTGAAACATTTTGTTTTGAGAAAGTGGTGTGAGATAGAATCAAGAAATAGTCGCCAACTTAAGAGATTTTTTAAAATGTCAATTAAAACTAGACGTTTATTTTCAACCAATTGATTCAACCTACTGCTACTTGTGACATAATTAGTAGAAGGTGTTTTACTTCTTTTCGAGAACTGTACCAGGAATTTTACTCCAATAAAGTTTACATATCCTGATAAAACGTATTCAAGATATTACATTAAAAGTATTTTTAAAACATTTTAAAATATTTTGAATAAGAAATCTTGTTCTATATGTTTTACTCAAACCTTAGTTATATTTTCTCTTCAAAGTGACTCTAGAATTTATTGATATATCTCAAATGACATGTTTGGAAGTGTCTATAAATTAAAACATTGGAACAAAAATGATTGACTTACAAACGTGCTTATTAATGTTATTAAATTATTTTCTTTCAACTGTTTGAATTAAACCTGATATTATCAAAATAGCTTTGGCTTAATGATATTAATAGTCATGAAATATTCGGAATATATTTAGCAGGGAATAATGATTTCAAATTTATGCTTTCATACAGAAAAACGTGTCATTCTTCGGAGAAATTTCCATAAATACGTATGTCAGTGCTGTAATCAAATGAGACAGGGCAGGTTGAGGACCCCCCCCCTATCCCTGGAAACTTCTTGCGCCTCCTGTACACTTCATACTATTTTATATTCATACTATTTTATGCTGGCGCAGCTTGTCCCCAATGGGACCTTGCGCCATTAAACCTTATACCACCAACCTATTTTAATAATATCATATTTCTATTTAACATTTAATTCTTTTAACCTTTATAATCAATAGTTTTATGACAGGGAAAAAGGACTTGCCCTCTACTTGTGTCTATATTTATTTGTCATTAAATTAAAGAAAAACAGATAAGCTGTGAATTAGAACCATTGAAAAATTTCAAAGTCCCTCTGTCTGTGTCGGCTAGTTACGGCTTTGACGTATATGTACATTTTTCTGCGGGGGGGGGGGGTATACACAAAATATGAGTTTAAAGTGACCATTTCTACATTTGACATTATGAAACATTATTTAAAAACATTTAATTCGGTAAGACTTAATTTAAAAACTATAAATGTAAAATTAGAAATGTCTGAACCCTTTCAGCGGCCAAATACTTGTAATGTTAAAGTGTTGAAATGATTGAATGATACCAGAATTTACTAAAAAATTTATCTGAAAATAAGTAAAATTTTTCTTCACGTACATAATAAAAGGAAAATTTTATTCCAAAATTCTGATGTCATTTTGACATTTGGGGATTAAAATTAAGTAGTATAAAACTATACCACTGCCCTTCAAGGGGTTAAAATAAACATACGAGTATATTTAAGCATCCTGAAATATCAAATTTCGAATTTTAGCATTTAAATATGGAAGAATAATCTATTTTCTTATTAAATCAAAAGAAAATTGAAATTGAAGGTTTCCTTTTTATAATAATCAGATACTTGGGTATAAAGAAAGGAAATAAAGTAACACATTCAAGAGATATACGAAACAAATATATTTGGAGTGACAAACAACCACTATTAAAATGTAAATATTGATTGTCTACAGTTTATTAGAAATTTCATTTTCATTTTAAAATGTTGCTTGCTACGTTTAAAATGTGTAACAAGTGCCTATCAGTGGTCCATCCAAGCAATGGTAGCTAGTAGCTAAAATGGGATATGCTGAGATAAACCTGAACAATATATTCAAATATGAGAGTATATGAAAAGTTTAAGATACGTTAGAATATAGATGAACAAAAAGACACAGGGTGGACACCGGTCAGAGAATTTATTTAGAGAATATACCAGTATTTTCTTATAGAAAATTTCTCCTTAATTAATCGCGTGATTAAATAAGACGAATTTTTCTATAAGAAAATGCTGGTAACTTTCCTGAAAAATTCCCTGACTGATGGCCACCTTGAGACAGTGAGACAAATTATGATCTCCCCAAGCCTCTTTTACTTAAGACAACCTAAAAGTGCATCTTTCAACCAAGAAACAATTTCCTGAAAATATTTTTATTCTTTCTAAAATTATGCTTAAATAAATAAATAAATAAGTGAATAAAACAAAGAAATAATTGTAATCATAATCGAATTGAGATTGCTATTTCTTTAAAGCCAGTTTACAAAAGAACAACAATAAACATTCACTAGCTTGTAAGACAATTTCACATTATGCAAAACTTAATTTAACAGTGTTCTTTTATTTCACATTCGTCAGTGGCTTTCTTATAAGAAAGTCACTGATAAACGGCATTTAATATGTAAATAAAAACAAACATTTAATTAAAAGCATGCATTTTTTAAAGCGTCTAGAAAAAACAAAAACCATCGCAACTGAAAACGAAAAGTTAATCTTAGTTATTTAGCTTTAACCCATTTCTTAATGAACATAGCATTTAGATGAGTATAATGAACGAGTGTAAAAAATTAAAAACTTAATTGAAGACAAAAGAAAACCATTAACAGCGTCTTCTTTAAGTACAGTTTTTTGATCACCTTCAGCAAAATGTTTTGGCGAAGTTAAATGGTGTGTGCGTTGGAAAAGTTTCTTTCTTATATAATTTAACAAATAATTAATCATTGTCCATCACCTTCTGAGTGTAACTTTTATATTATGTTCTTACAATGCACAAGCTATTGTGCTGTGTTTTGACGTTTTATTTTTATCGATAAACTTTCATACGTATTACTTCTCTATTTAAAGCTTTTATTAATGGATATTTATGGTTAATATTAATGGAAAGTTATGGTTGTGGCAAAAAATATTCATTTTTTAAAATAAAATGCTTTTGTTTAAAATGTTTTCAAGCAAAACAATAATGGATCTTTGCATGCAATCTTATAACTTATTTTCATTTCACAAAGACAGTATTTTAAAGAATTCCACGTTTCCTTTATGATTTTTTTTAAATCTATTTAAGTCATTAATATATTTTTATTCCTTATTTACTCGTAACACGAAGTATTTTTCATTCAATATATTTCAGGCTTTCAAACATTTTATTTAGAAGCTGTCAGTCATTTCTTTTATAAAATGGCAGATGTTTAATGCGCCTAGATTTGAGAAATTAATGGCAGTTTTTCCGGCGAAAGCAAAAATACTGAATGGTTGCTGAACACAGTTATGTTATAAAATCAATCAACTTAATCTTTTTTTCTGTAAATAAAAAAATATTGTATTATTTATGACCGTCAAAATTATTCAATCTTTCAGATATTCATAGGCAATTTATGTGTACGATTACGTTTGTGTCTCAATAACATGGTATATTTTATCATTTTCACTTTTTTTTTTAAAAATAAATAAAATACTTTCTATTTCATAACATTTTATGATTACTGTATTACAGTTTTAATTTTATATAATACTTTTGAGTTCATGGATACTCATGATATCTGGAAATCATCATATTTATTCAAAGTCGCTGCAAAGGAATGTTTTTCCTAGTGGCGGAGTCCGTACGCATACGTCTTATTTAAATGCGCGAAATGCACGTTCAAATTTATAAAGAACTTTTGCATTTAGGATTCATGGTAGAACCTAGAGAAAAACGGAAAGTATATTCGGAATCAGCGCAAGAAACAGATCTAGGATCAAATATTTCCATCTCATACTGTACAGTGATCCGAAGAAAAATATACGGAAAAATTTAAATATATTGTCAAAATTAGGTGTCTGTACCATTAAACGCCCATTGAGAGGACTTTAAGTTTTACTTTTGTATCGTACAGAGTCATTATCAAGAGCCTTTCTGTCAATCATGATGATGCTTCCTATAGAGGACATTTTTCTGTCCTATATTAAAAACAAGCGCCAGTACAGCCTTTCTCGTCTAAAAAAAAGTTTGTGGTTATTTTGTAATGTAAAAATTATATATTTTTTACTTTTTGACAAACGTTTCATGGCTTTAAGTGAGATATTTTTGTATTATTTTCCCTTTTGAGATAACTGTATTGAAATTGTTTTATATTAAAGAACGTAAATTTCGAATCTCGATATTTGCGAATAACCTGAATAAAAAATTCAAATAAGTTTAAGAACCATCCATAACTGATTGTAAAAGATATTAAGCTATGCATATTCGTAAAATTTTCTGTGATATTATATAAAATCAGAATAGCGAAGAATGCAACAAAATAATATGATCTAACTATCATGCTTATAAAATATAAGACAGAAGAAATAAAATCAAAGGTTTGTGTAGAAGTCTTTTTTAGCCTAAATTTAATAAACACGAATAATTTTCTGTTAAACAATGGGAAAAGTTACAGAAACGATTTCGAAAGTTATGTTCTGCTTTTTAACTAAAATGAATGTGTCCACTTCATGATCTTACTCAGTGTTTTCTATTATTTCAAACTGTGAGAACTTATTAGAGCCAAAACTCACTGAAATACATTTAAATGATGCTTTATTTATTTTTTAATCTGAACTGAAAAACACACTTCAAAGAAAAGGAGACGCAACAAGTAAATGTAACAAGCGTTGGTGATATCAACAAGTCTTGTCTTTTCGTTTTCTTCACCTTAAATCATGTCATTTATTAAAAATTTTGCTGACGTTGAATTCTAAAACCAGAAATCTACGACATGTTTTATGTTCTAAAGAGAATATTTTAAATCATTAACAATTCTCCAGCTAGTTAATAATAATAGCTAGTAATAATAATAATAACATTTTGAAAATATAGCCCTCAAAATAAAAATCATTCTCGGAAATCCTCTTTTTTTTTTTTTACTTTTAAATGTATTATAAATTTTGTAATACTTTTATAAATCCTGAAGTCAAATTAACAAGAAACCTTTTTGCATAAATGTCAAGGCATAAATTTTTAAGATTTAAAAGTCTTTTTAGTTAGTTCAAAACAGTTGTAATATAAAGAATATTTTTTTTAAAATCAAAAGTCGATATATTTAACACTGAGCTTGTCAAAAATTATAACAGCTCTTAACGCTTAAAAACAATGATATGACATGATAATTTATTATCTTACTATTTCTAGATATTGTACATTCTGCATACAGGTCAACAAGCTTTGTTACTCAATTAATTTAAAACAATGAACAACATATTGTTATCTCATCATTTATAAGAAGAGAAAGGAAATGATTGCAACGGATGGGGAAAAAGCATGGAGCAACTTTTTTTCTCATGTTGATCTACTACACATGATTAATCATTTGTTAGTATTCTAGAAATGAAAATGATTTATACACTTAAAGTGCAGTATGCCAACTATTGTGTAGTGAGCTAATAAAATCTCATTTAGTTTGTTACTTTGTTTCAAAACTTTATTAGATGCTTTTAGCAAACTTTAATAACCATCATTTAAGTTTAAATAATGCTGTTGTGATTTCTAACATTAATGAGTTGTAGCACTTTGATAAATGATGAAAACAATGAAAAATAACATTAGTAGTTAAAAATTAAAATTAGAAAAACATTTCATTATTTAAAAGATCTTAAACTATATACTTTTTCTTTTTAGTTAATGCACAAATGAAAAGTCAAATACAAAATTTGAGCATTAATTCATTGAATTTGCTGTAAAATAATAAATAATAATAATAATAATAAAATTTTGAAAATGTAGCCCTCAAAGTAAAAATCATTCTCAGAAATCCTCTTTTTTTTTACTTTTAAATTTATTATAAATTTTGTAAGTAATACTTTTATAAATCCTGAAGTCAAATTAACAAGAAACATTTTTCTGCACACAATAGTGAAAAAGATAATAATAAAATCGGACAAGTTGTTCTCGAGTTATATAAAAAATTAAATAAGTTTAAAATTGGAAATTGGAAATTTTTTATACAAAAATTTTCAAAGTTTTCAAACTCTTTTTATTTGAAAAATGATCTTTTTGGAAATATACATTTCGGGAAAAAATTTCATTAACAAATACTTATAAATAAAGAAAAGAATATTTTCATCCCCGGACCCATTAAAACTGTAAAAATAAGCAATCAAAAAGCAGATGAATAAAATTTGTCTAATGTTAAAAAAAAAAAAAAAAAAAAAAAAAAAAAACTTTTTGCTTTTGCTGTAAAAAAGGAAGCTTAAAACTATAAAAATAGGCATGCATGTGAAAGATTGAAATACTTTATAAAATATTTTTTTTTCTTGAGAAAACAATTATTTGAGATTATCTGTTAGTTACTTATAACAAACTCATTGAATTAACATAAATTTAGTAATTCTCCTTTCACTTTTGTACAAAATATTGCCATACTTCTACCCAAAAGAGGAAGATTTAGCCCGTGAAAACGACCAACTTCAATTTTTTGAAATGATTTAAGAAAAAACGAGCAGGGTACACCGAGCTGTGCTCGATCAAAATTAGCTTTGAGTTCAAATATCATGACCCATGACCAAAAATGCTCACTGATCAAATTTTCTCGAACATGTAACCAAGCCCAATTGCCTTCTCGTGCCCGAAACCCGTGGGATATAAAATTTAGTCAAAACAGTCTGAGCCGTTTTTTAGATAAAATTAGCTTGACCCACAGTGACCCAAAAATGTCCCACTAATCGGATTTTCTCGTACCCAAAAACCGTAGAATACAAAATTTAGTTTAAATCGTCTGATCCCTTTTTAAGATAAAAATAGCTTGACCCATAATGACCCATGAGCAAAATGACCACCTAATCGAAATTTCTCGAACATATGACCTAGACCAACAGTCTTCTCGTTCCCGAAAACCATAGGATGCAAAATTTAGTCTAAATAGTCTGAGCCGTTTTTTAGATAAAATTAACTTAACCCGCAGTGACCCAAAAATAACCCACTAATCGAATTTTCTCGGGCATGTGACCTAGTCCAATGATTTACTCTTGCCCATAACTCGTAAGATACAAAATTTAATCAAAATCGTTAGAGCCGTTTTTTAGATAAAATTAGCTTGACACACAGTGACCCAAAAATGACCCATTAATCGGATTTTCTCGTACCCAAAAACCGTAGGATACAAAATTTAGTTTAAATCGTCTGATCCCTTTTTAAGATAAAAATAGCTTAACCCATAATGACCCATGAGCAAAATGATCCACTAATCGAAATTTCTCGAACATGTGACCCAGCCCAACAGTCTTCTCGTGCCCGAAAACCATAGGATGCAAAATTTAGTCTAAATAGTCTGAGATGTTTTATACATAAAATTAACTTGACTCACTGTGACCCAAAAATAACCCACTAATCGAATTTTCTCGGACATGTGACCTAGCCCAATGATTTTCTCGTGCCCAAAAACCGTAGGATACAAAATTTATATCAAATCGTCTGAGCCGTTTTTAAGATAAAAATAGCTTGACCCTTAATGACCAATGACCAAAATGACCCACTAATCGAAATTTATCGAACACGTGTCCTAGCCCAATAATCTTCTCGTTCCCTAAACCTGTAGGATATTAAATTTAGTTAGAATCCTCTGAGCCGTTTTTTAGATAAAAATAGCTTTACCCATAATGACCTATGACCAAAATGACTCACTAATCGAATTTTCTTGAACATCTGACCTAGCCAACAGTCTTTTCGTGGCCGAAAACCATAGGATGCAAAATTTAGTCTAAATAGTCTGAGCCGTTTTTTAGATAAAATTAGCTTGACCCCCACAGTGATCCCAAAATGACCCACTAATCGAATTTTCTCGGACATGTGACATAGCCGAATGATTTTCTCGTGCCCGCAACTCGTAGGATACAAAATTTAATCAAAATCGTTGAAACCGTTTTTTAGATAAAAATAACTTGACCCGCGTTGACCCAAAAATGACCCACTAATTGAAAGTTCTTGAACATGTGATCAATAGTCTTCGCGTGCCCGAAAATGGTAGGATACAAAATTTAGTCTAAATCGTTTGAATCATTTTTTAGATTCAATTAGCTTGACCCTGACTCATGGTGATCCAAAATGACCCACTAATCGATTTTTCTGGAACATGTGATCCAGCCCAATGGTTTTCTGGTGCCCCAAAACGATAAGATACAAAATTTCGTCAAAATCGTTAGAGCCGTTTTTAAGATAAAATTTGCATACACACACACACACACACACACACACACACACACACACACACATATATATATATATATATATATATATATCCGCACTCAATATTTCCTCGTATTAGAATATATGATTTATCTAATTTTTCACACCGTCAACTGGGCTGACTTTGTTTCATTTTTTGCCTCTTTTTCTCTTTAAAGATCCAAAAATTATGGAAATTTTCATTTGAACAATTTCTAATTCTTTTTTTCTAGTTTGAAGATATTAATTGTAAATTTTAAAATTCACTTTTAATATTTTTAAAGACTGAGTTTTTTTAATTGCTTTTTTAAGTGGGACAAAGTCACTTTGTCTTGGGATGACTTTGTCTTATAACCAAAAAATCATTGAAGAAGCCTTAAAAAATTTGTAAGAGAATGCAATTTTCAGTAATATGATAGCGTAATAAAACATAATTTTAAAATACCGTCATTTCGTCATTAAAAATCACAAATTTTGTATAAAAAAGCGAAATTTGATTAAAAAATGACCATTGCGCAAGACATGTCAAAACAACTATTAAGACATGGTAAGATTAATTTTTTCAAGAAAACAAAACATTAGATATTTTCACCTTATTTTAGGCACTGAAAAAAACATATATTAAAAAAAAAATAGGTCTTTGATGTTAATTCTTTTAAGGACCTTTTAGGTTATTCTTTAAATGTAGTGATTGTAATTGACTACTTTCAGTGGCTATTCTTTGGCTTATTACATGTTGGTTGAATAACATCTACCACTTTCTGCAGCGTTTCATCAGTATATTTGTTTTATAATTATGACAACCTACAGCAGATTTATACCTACGAGGCATTATTACATCACCCCATGTACAAAAGTGCAACATTTATATTTGCAGTAAATATTTTCTTTTATGTTTATATTTTCAGAAAAATTAAATATAATAAATAAACAAAATTTGTTGTGATTTTGTTCTGAAACAATCTCACCCCACATTGGAAATCATAATATCGGATGTGAATAAGCCAATGTAAAATCTACAGTATCAAATTAGTATATTAAATTTTATTCATTTGTAAAGAAAACATATTATGAAATGAAAAAATGCCTACCAGTTTACAACATGAAGTATAAATAAATTTTCCAATTCTCCCAGTAAAATCACACGCGAAAAGGTAAATAAAAGAACAACGGAAGTGAGAACCAAATTCAATTTGTAAAATGCGAAATTAAAAAATATATGTTTAAGGTACTGCTGCAGTTTATCAGAATGCGGCATTACTAATTAGTTTTATTGAAAGAAATTTTATTTATTACACGTGTTGTCATTTTTCGCGAAATGGGACAAAGTCACCTGAGGGTGGACAATGTCACACCAGTTGACGGTACTTAACACGTTAAAACCCATTTTTTTTTTTTTTTTTTTTAATTGAATCAAGATTTTTGTAGACAGTGTTTAGAAAATTAAGAAATAACAATTTCTGAAGTTTTTCACTTTTTTCATTATCGTTCTTTTCAGAGGAATGACAAGGTTCTGACTGAGAAATTCGGACACAATCATAGACGCCCACAGCACTAAAACATATAAGTGGGCAAGATTTTGAAACAGATATGACTGTAGTCCGCTGCCAAGCCACTTTTATTTTATTATTTTTTTAAGTGGAGAATATAAACATGAAATAAACTATAAGAATTTTCTGTCAGAACCTCACGTGAGAACTCTCATTTTTTTAAACATATCAACATGAAAGAGAATACAGATATTTAAGAATATACAGGGTCATTCATAATTCCCTCCGGGGTTTCGAAACGTTATAGTAAAAAAACGAAGACGAATATGAAAAAAAGAAACATATGAAATTATTCCGAAACTATTCAAGTTTTACTTACATACATTACAGGTGTTCTATGTGTGAACCCTTGGTCACACGGCATACATCCATGCGATAGTCCAGTTCCTGCCATACTCCGTTTCTTTAAATTTCCGGTACCACACATGAATTGTTTTGTCAGTTGGTCCCTGCTTTCGATATTTATTACGAAAGGCCCGTTGAACTGACACCACTGATTCAGATTTAAAGAAACGGAGTATGGCAGGAACTGGACTATCGCATGGATGTATGCCGTGTGACCAAGGGTTCACACATAGAACACCTGTAATGTATGCAAGTAAAACTTGAATAGCTTCGGAATAATTTCATATGTTTCTTTTTTTCATATTCGTCTTCGTTTTTTTACTATAACGTTTCGAAACCCCGGAGGGAATTATGAATGACCCTGTATTAAAAATTCAAATATAAGCTTCTACAGATTTTTATTTAAAATGAAGAATTGAGACAGTCTATTATTTTTTTAACACATGAACGAAGATATTAAAAAAAATCTTCCGTGGGTTAATTATGGTCATATTATGTGAAAAATACAGAACGATGGTAAAATATGGCTAATCCACGAAAAATCCTTAGTTCGTTTTTCTCGTAGTTTTTAATTATTTTAAATAATTTGAGAAGAATAAATTTTGTTATTATTTTTTTAAATTATGACACAGATAAAAAAAAATTAAAAAATTCATTACGAAAATACAGGAAGAGTCAATTGCCCTTCCCTGCCAGCTCCTTTCGGGTGCCCATGCCATTCTCTGCTTTTTCTTAGTCTTCCCTACAAATTGAGCTGGCATACAAAGCATTTTAACACGTATTTCAAGAGCTGTCGAATTACAAAATGTTTTAAATAAATTTACAGCAATAATATGTAAGACTTGTCATAATTAAATGTGAAAAGTATTTTGGCGTTTTTCTTCGCATATTATAGTTAAATTGGAGAAAAAGGAAAAACGCAGATAAAATAGTAAAAATTAACCCAATTCAAAAATCTAAATAAATTAAAACTATTAAAAATGAACTTAATATGATTACAAATGTCACTTATCAACCTTAAAGTTTAATGGCAGATTAGAAATAACAAAATGCGATATTACTTGTGAAAATTCAACAAATCTGAGTTGTCCTGTATACAGAACGATGGTAAAATATAGCTAATCTAAAAGTTACAAATTAAATTCAAAGCTATTAAAGAGGTAAAAAAATTAATATTGTTCTTGTAAAATATTTAAATTGATAGATTAAAGTTAAAAAATCAAGAGTTTTTCCAAGAATTTCCTGGGCAAAACTCATAAAATGTCACACTACTTTTTATTGGCTTCTTTTCTCATTATATATTCATGTATTACTCTGAAAAGTTCCAGTTTTCTTTTATTTATCCTTAATTAAATTTTCTTTTAGGAGGGTCAAAAACGAGTTTCTATAGCCATAAAAGAGAAAACTAATGTTTTACTTAAAAAGCAATATTTAAAGCAACTTTAAAGATCGTAAAACCTACACAATGCATCCAAAGTCTGTAAGAAAAGTAGCTCTTTCATAAAGGATATATTTTTTTAAGAAATAAAAAATATTTAAGTGAAAATAGCCAAAGAATGCATAACATAAAAGATACAAAACTAAGAAAACATAAATATGCATTTTAGAATATACAAAAGAAAAACAAAATAATTAAAATCTTAAATATTATGCGCAAAATCTGTTTACATAAGAATTGTAAAATATGTTGGTTACAAAATTCTTAAAAAATCAAAAGAATCTAATTCATGTATTTCAGGATAAAACAAATAAACTGAATGCTCATGTAAATGGTGTTGTAGCATAAGTACCTAGCTTATGAAGGTAGTTTAGGGTCAAATGGATTGTTGAGTTTTGTGTTTGAACATGTCCTGTATCTAACATTTGTGCGTGAACGAGCCATCTGTTCTGTCATTTCTTTTACTTTAACAAAGTGTGGTTCAGTCTACAGGGATCTGATTTTCGCGGTTTTTCTGAGCTATAATTAGGTTTCCGTGGTTGTCTAGCTAGTATAAATACGGTGGTAGAGGTTTGATAAAGCGGATTTCCTTGAATCTCGTCCCTTGTAGAAAATCAAGCCTAGACTTGAGCTTTCATCGAGCCGTCCACGCGCGGATAGCCAGTGCCGTAACATTTGACTGAATTTGCAATAAGATTCTTCAGCTGAGAGTTTGCCTACGTGGTAAAAGTGTTGAGTTTAATACTTTAAATAAAAGTATATTGAATGCACGGGGTTCTCATCAATTAATGTCATTGTCGTATTTTCTAATGATATTGTGTATAGTGCTATTTTAGAGTTACTAATGACAATTTCGTATCAAGCTGACGTGAACTTCTTTAAGTTCAAGTATACAAACCACGAAGCCCTTTTATTTTGGGCTAGTGTTACTTTTTAGAGAATTTCTTGCGTTCAGCATCGCCCCCTCCCCATTATTTTAGTGCCTAAGCTTACAATTTGATCATTGTTAATTTAATTGCCTTCCTCCAATGGCAGAGTCCTTTACTATTGATTTTAAATAAATTGTTTTTATTTTTAATTTCTGTCTAATGGCTACCTTCTTAGCTGACGGTCACGAAATTTCCGACACAGTGTTACCACCTTCGAATTCTTGCATAGAAGTGCTTCTGCGCCCATTTTCAAAGCTGTGGAATACCTTTATTAAAAATGTTATGCTTAATTTGCATAAAATTTTTATATGCGATATTTTTATGAATAATAAATATGTGTACAGGTTGCCGTAATTATCGAAAACTAGAAAACTTATTTATTGCATAAAATATTTATGATTTTTCTTGAATAATGAGCATTTTATTTTGAACTAGTCCGCGCAAATTTACAAAATAAAATATTTGTGCAAAATTAAAATGTTTGTATTTTTATAATCACAATACAAGAGGATATAATATACGCCTAAATAAAATTTAAAAGTTAGAAAATTTTATGGTCTAGGGTTCAATAAAAAGAAAACTAAAAATTGCTAGTGTAAAAAAGGTGATCACCCGCTAACTACTGTTTAATCCTACACTGCATGATTTTTCATTTTTTAGAACAAATATGTGATTCTAATAACTGCACACATAACAGGAAAATTATTTAAAAATTTCCCATGTCATCTGTTGTTCGTAATTTTTGAAAAATATAAAGTGTTCCAAATGGCTACACCATGCAAAAATGCAGAATTACAGTTGTAGTATAGAAAACATTTTAGTTGCTAGAAATAAAATATTAACTAATTGTGTGCATATTTTGAGCATTTAAATATAAAAGTATTGAGGATTTTTAACTTGTTTATTTATTGCCCAATTCTGCTCACAATATTTATGGTAAATGCTAATTCACAAAAGAAGTATTATTTTTGTTTAGACACAATAGAACATCCCATTTGAAGTATTTCTATCTTGTACAACCTTTATAAGATTGTATTGCATCTTTATTTTGTCTCGCAATGTTTAGGAAAGTGTGTTATACCTAAATTCAGTTTGGGGATTCGTTTAAACTCTGATCTTCCACGATTCAAAATCCTTATTTCGGCAAAAGAACTATCAGCCAGTTGAAATTTGAACTCAAATAATTCCATAGGCTTGTATTTAATTCTTGCAAGATTATGCACACTTTTGTACAGTATCCAAGCATGCATAAATGTAAGATAAACAAGACGATAAAATAAAGGAAAGTTCCAGTATTTTTTCAACGCCATTTTAGCATTGAGGCAGGCTATATAAAAGATCCAGGCACCCTATGTGTTTATTTTGCTATTCACACTGAGCATGTTCTTTCCCACCAGTATTTTCTTTTATTTTTTTTTCTAATAAGTTTTATAGAAAGTTTTTACGATTAAATAAGGGGATGAAAACAATTCGAAATAACAGGTGGGAAAAAGCATCCCGCCCCCAATTGAGTTACAGGATTCGCCACTGGTGTTTATTATAAAATGTTATTACGTGGGGCAAATTAACAGATATTCTACGTTTTGTTTTATGACCATATCTTTTAATTTTTTCGCAGAATTTATGTCTGAAAATGGGGATAATATAGGGTGTTTCTAAAATTACTATACAGTTTTGAGAAATAGGTTCTAAATCAAACTTTTTTACAGGTGATCTGATAGAACACATTCAACATAAGAAAGAATAGCGCTGTTGTTTGTGCTCATTTATGTGGATTTACGTACGAATAGGGGCAAGGTGACTTCAATCGAAATTCAGAAAATCAACCCCTACAAGAGTAGCTATTAAAAATTCATAAACAAAATCAAGCGAACTAGTAGAGTTAAGGATGAAGATCATTAAGGCAAGCCTCAGATAATATCAGATGTTTATAAGAAGAGTACAAGAAGTGATTACGTGTAACTGGACGTCATCCACGCAAACATTCATCCGGAATCTTCTTTTCTTAATTCTACTGTTTGGGAAAATAATACGTTATCAGTTAAACAAACAAGCCTACCACATCCAAACTATGCATTAACTTGAAGCTGAAGATTATGCAGCTTGGCAATCTATATGTTACAATTTGCTGAAAGCTGTAGAGAATGAGAAATTAATGTAGGTGATGTCCTCATGCACCTTGTCACATGTATAGGCGATCACAAACAATGACTATTATTTCTTCTTCTGAAAGTATTGTATATCAGATTAACTGAAAAAGAGGTCTATTTCTTAATTAAACATCTATTTCTCAAAAAATTATTGTGAATTTAGGAACACCTTGTATAATAACTCAGATATTGTCCTGTTTTTCCAAATTAGAAATGTAAACTTCATCTATGATGTCAACAGATTATTTTTTTGTACTTCTAGATTTAATTGTCACTTTTTTACATGGTCTTTTACAATTTGGAATGCATTTTCATCGAACAATAAACATTCTTAATTATAATTTTATTTTATTTTATAAGTAAATCATTAAATATACAGTTTATAAATTATATGCTACGACGCTGTTCGAGTTAGTCAAACGGCAACATTTCTTCTAAATGTAAAATCTGGTTCATTTGAATGGTAACTCATATTTTTTTCAAAAGTATAAATATTAAAATCATAAGGAAAAACAAGTATATCCATCATTGATTCAAAAGAAAACGAATGAAAATTTAGTTGTACTGAAATTGTTTATTGAATAGTGTAGCAAGTAGTATTCGGGCTGAAATTAATTGTCAAGAAAGCCAAATTAATTGTCTGAGTGCAACGAAGACTCATACACAGCGCAGTATTACTTTGCCCCATATATAGCTACGATGGATATTAAAACCTTTCGTCAAGCATAACTCAAAAAATATTTAACGGATTTCGTTCAAATTTTTACAGCAGGTTCCTATAAAGGTGACAACGTCGTCTATTTATTACCAAAAATAAGTGTCAAATCGTTTGGAAGTTATATTAAAAAAATAGACAAAAAAGCACAATTAAAGTACATACGTCACTAAATTTTGTGCGTACGTCATTTTCACCGGCGAGAGATTTTCGTAGACAATCGGAATTGAAAAGTTCATGGAGTACATGGAGCAAAAAATATGCAAGCACTAATATTCAGCACAATAAAATATATTTCAATTTAATAAAAATGGAAAGTTAATCTGGAATTTTTTCTGTTTGAAAAGTATTAGAGATTAGTAAGAGTAGTATTAGTATTAGAGATTTGGCGTAAATCACACCATTAGCAGCTTTTTTATTTTGCGTGTGTATGTTAGGAACAATTAATTCTTTGATGTTTAAATAAAAGGTTTCGATTTGTGGCATTATTTCTTATTTTCTTTTCCTTTTTAGTATTTTAAATGGAATTAGTGAAAGGCGTGTATTTTAAATTAAATGAGTGAAAGACGTGTATTTTTAATGTATGTATTTCAAATGAAATCAGTGAAAGATTTATATTTAAATGAAATGAATGCAATATGAAGATGTAATGAGAATAATATTTGGCGATTTATCAACTGCGCCAAGTTAACATAAAAGTACCAATACATATGTGAGTACTTCTCTATTATCCCGTCGACCACTTTTCATAACAAAAAACTATCGCCAAATAAACGGGAGAACGTTGTCATTGAAATATCAAAATAAATAAATAAATAAAATATAAGAATTTAAGGACACGATTGTTATTTTAATGAATGAAATAACTAATAAATCAGTAAAACATAATGAAAAATACACGCAAATGTCGCGTTAAAAACCACTTGATGACGTAACAAACACGTATAATGCTTCTGATATCAAGTAAATGGGACTGCATTTTTGGCGTTTAATCTAACAGTTTGGCGATAGTTTTTTGTTATGAAAAGTGGTCGACGGGATAATAGAGCAGTACCTCTATGTGAAATGAAACAAGGCACAGATGTCATATACGCACCACGTTGGAGCGATTTTTCCCTCCACCAGCTTGGGGAAAACTTTGTTTTTGAATATTAGTTACAAATAGTGTTGTGACAAATAGTACACGTGATTTTTTTATTTCAATATAAAAATAAAATAACGTAATAAATGAAACAGCTTCTATTATTTTAAAAAAGGAAATAAAAATAAATAAATAATAGTTTGATATAAATAAAGGCGCGGATGTCATATACGCACCACATTGGAGCGATTGCAACTAAATGGCAATTTTATGCCTCACATGGTAACCCGGTTATTTTGTTTCAATTGTTGTTTATTAACTTTTATTTTTTATTTTAATTCTATAAATTGTTTTTATTATATATATCAATATTTATTTATATCAAACTATCATTTATTTATTTTTATTTCCCATTTTTGAATAATAGGAGCTATTTCATTTATTACGTTATTTTATTTTTATATTGAAATAAAATATTACGTGCTATTATTGTATGGTATTTGTAACTAATATTCAAAAACAAAGTTTTCGCCAAATTGGCGGGGGAAAAATCTCGCCAATCTGGTGCGTATATGACATCTGTGCCTAAATTAATATTGATATACATAGAAAAATAATCTATAGAATTAAAATAAAAAATAAAAGTAAACAAACACAACAAACAGTTTTCGCCAAAGGGGCGGGGGAAAAATCGCGCCAACGTGGTGAGTATATGGCATCTGTGCCGGGATTTTTACCCTTTTATCTGTGCTTTCGGAAATATAAAAAAATAAAAAAATTCTTATATCAGGTGTATAATGTTTTGCATTTTTATACGGACCACTTCTCCATTTTAAGATTTTAAATGCTATTTATACCAGATATTTCTTTCCTGAGATTCCCACAAGTTATTTCCGGTAATTTGTTTAGTTCGCTTATTAATTGTTTACAATTTGCCTCCCTGGCAATAACAATTATTTATCACAAAAATGGGCACTTCTCTATTATCCCGTCGACCACTTTTCATAACAAAAAACTATCGCCAAACTGTAACGCTAAATAAACGGGAGAACGTTGCCATTGAAATATCAAAATAAATAAAATATAAGAATTTAAGGACACAATTGTTATTTTAATGAATGAAATAACTAATAAATCAGTAAAACATAATGAAAAATACACGCAAATGTCGAATTAAAAACCACTTGATGGCATAACAAATACGTATAATGCTTCTGGCATCAAGTAAATGGGACTGTATTTTTGGCGTTTAATCTTACAGTTTGGCGATAGTTTTTTTGTTATGAAAAGTGGTCGACGGGATAATAGAGAAGTACCCAAAAATGGCTTAGTTTTGTTAAATTTGTTTGTTATGTATTTTCATTTCTTATTAAAATATCGAAAATGGCAATAAAATTTTATTTTAGCACCGTACTTAATTTTTTTAAATGGCTCAAAAACATGGTTTAATAAACGTATATTTGTAAATATTTTAAAAAACATGTTTTTACGCTCTCTAGAAAAATTTGGTAAGATTCTAAAACTGCCTTTGGCACCAACCAGTACATGATACGGAACTTTTCCCCATTCAGATACACAGAAGAGGTTGGTCACAAACAAGAGTAATGCTAGCAACAATATTGTTTTAACTCTATAAGAGTTAGAAACAATAATGATATTAAATTCCCCGATTAGCTTAGGGCCCGATTACGGAACTTTCTCCTATAAAATAAAAACTGTAGAAGTCTTTTACATTTGTTTCGAATGAAGCTCGATCAACAAAGTATTAATTGATAATACAAACAACACTAATATTAACATGGGGGCAAAAGTTTGAATTTAAGTGTATATATTTGGAACCCTCCCCCCCCCCCCAACCACCCACCAAAAAAAGAAAAAGAAAGTTACAGAAATGAATTTAAAATGGCGTGAAGCCACGCTTTCTGACATAAGAAATTGGCTGCGAACCCGATTACGAAACTTTCACTTAACTTAATAACATGTATCTAATAGCCCTGAGGACAATTCCCCTTCCCAGTTATACGGACCTTGGGGCTTTTTTAAAAAGCTTGACGCAGTTCGGGTTGAAGAAGTTGAGATTTACTGTCAAATGACATAAACTACTATGAAAATAAAACTGGTGAATTATTATGCTGGTTTATGTATGTATTTAAAAAAATTGCATATGATTACACTCTTTAGATAAATTACTCCTGTTTGCATTTAATAACAGATAAACGGCTTCCGTTTACTAAATTGTTTAAATATTGGGAAGAGTTGGCGAGAGATAGATAGACGTGTAAGCAAACGGGTAGACAGACGGGTAGAGAGACGGATAGCGACAGAGATAAGCTAACGGGTAGCGAAACGAATAGACAGACGGGTAGCGAGGCAGGTGAAAAAAAGGGTTGACAGAGGGGTAGTGAGATGGGTAGGGAGACGGGTAGCGTGGTGGATAGAGAGACGAGTACAGGGACGACTTGACAGACGGGTAGAGAGAGGGGTATATAGACAGACAGACGTGTTGATAGACGGGTAGTGTAACGGGAAGCGAGACAGGTAGAGACACGATTAAAGAGTCGGGTAAAAAGACAGACGGATACTGAGACGGGTATACAGAAGAGTAGAGAGACAGTAGACAGATGAGTTCGGAGAGAGACACAGCTAAGGCATACGAGTAGTTAGACTTGTAGACACGTTTGTAGCAAAGCATGTTATTAATGTGATTTGAAGTATACGAGTTTCTATAAATAGTTATACAAATAAACAAAGGAATTTTTTTAAATTCAAATATTAAATATTTGATTTAATATTTCAATATTTAATATTTTATTTTTTAATATTTTATTTAGATATTTGTCACAAAGAAAATGTTGCAAAAATTAAATTAAATTTGCGTTAAACTACGCTATTGGCTGCAAATCTGATTATGTGACTTTAAAAATATCGTTTTAAAAGATCCGGCGTTTTTTTTTTTTAAGTTTTGGGCAATTCCCGCTTAAGAAAATGAGATTATTTGCCAAATGTTATAAAAAAATGCATATGAAAACATAACAGTATATGAATTTATATATGATATTTTGTAATTATATCATTTAATTTGCTATTTTTCATATGTTGTATCTTTATCTATCTCTTGTCTATCATATGCTGTATATTCACTTAGATTCCTGTTGATATCTTCTTTATATCGTAATTGTTAACTTTATGTTCTCAGCAATATCACTCAGACTAATCCCTTTGAGGGAAGTCCTAGTGTATAACAATGATTATGCAAAAACATAAGTGCAGTTTAACTAACAAGTTTCTCATAGGAAAATGTTTTATTTTTCCAAGCATTTTTTAAATAAACATCGGTCAAAACAGGAATTTCGGCGCTTCTCCATATTTAAAACTAATTCTATAACGAATAACGCATGTACTGATTTTTTTCTACCTTTTTTGACAAATGCAACTTCCACATCTCATGCTCATAAATTAACGATAATGACCGGACACTATCGATTTTAGGCGTATTGTCCAATATCTACAGAAATGCTTGGCAAATCAGTCTTGAAGTTCAGGGATGTAATGAACATGTTTGACCTCAGACATTTCAGTAAAGATTTAGTCACAAGAAAACTATAGGGACCTTCAAAAAATTGAATAATGTTTTCAATCACGCTGTAACGAAAAACGCTTGAAATGGCCTGCCACTGTAGCAGATGCCTATGTGGGCCTTGTAGAAAGTTTGTGTACATTTGCGAAACAATAGTACGCATATTCGTGAAGATATAAATGTTTAAGTAAAGGATTCAAATGTTTTTTGTTTATAGCCTGCAGAGTTTTCAACCAAATTTAAAGCATACTTTCAAAGAGCTTGAAAAAATACAGTAGAAATATTATTTTATAATTAAAAAATTAATATGCTGAATATTTGATGAGATATGAGTACGTGTATGAAATAAAGTTTAAATTCGCATGCGCGAACGATATCTAAAACTTTTTTGATATTTTGGTAACCAGCTATATATGGCAACTTATATAAAAAGGCTAGTGGAATATCGTGAAAATTCAGAAATATATCGATGATAGAGTGAGCCCATTGACAATTTGTGGAAAATCCCTTTTTGTGCGAAATCACTTATGACCCAGCTACATTTAGGTAGCAACTAAAATTCAGCTCACTATATCACCAATATCTCTCTGAATATTCACGATATTCGACTGACCTTTTTTTTATAAGTTTTCCAATATATCTGACTACCAAATAAGGATTAAAATAATTGTATCGTTCGCGAATGTGCAATTAAAAATGATTTCATACGAATTATCATATCTTATCAAATATTCAATTTATTCATTTTTTATTTGCAGTATGTTTCTAATGCATATTTTCAAGTTTTCGAAAAGTGGCGTTAATTATGGTTGAAATTGAAACTCTGCAGTCTATACAGAAAAACGACATTTGAATTTTTCACAGAAACCTTTGTATTTTCATGACCATGTGTGCTATTCTTAAACAAATGGATGTAAACTTTGTACAAGGATCACATACACACTTACTACAGTGACAGACAATTTTGAGCATTTTCTGTTACAGGTTGATCTCAAATATTTTTGTAATTCAATTTATTATTGGTTCCCTAATTGGCCTCGTGACTAAATTTTCACTGAAAAAAATGAGGTCAAACATGTTCTTTACATCCCCGAATTTCAAGAACGATTCTTCAAGCATTTCTGTAGATATTTTACAAAACGTTTGAACTCGAAACAATCCGGTCATTATCCTTAATTTATGAGCATGAGTATATTTTCATTTACTAGCATGACAGATTGTTTTTATAATCCAAAATATAAAAAGTTGTTCTAAATGACTAAACCATGCAGTGTAGTTAGAAATAATCATATAGATAAGATATAGGTACGAATCGAGGGGGGATAATATATATTATTTAATGCTATGCATAAATTGGTAAAAGTAGGCCGTCTACGCTTTATATATTGCACCTACTTTCATTTTTCAAGTGATAACACCTACTTTTGAAACTTTATGTAAGTTTCCTTAATCAAAGCAACCCAGAAAATTATGCCTCAAACAATAAGTAAAGTTACTAGAGTTTTAATCTTATCATTACCTAGATAATTATAATTAATATTTATTAGTCTTTTTAGAGGCAACTCGAAGATTATTGATTCGTAATACAACATTGTTCTCATGTTTGCTCTTTGTTTTAAAACATGAGCAATAAAGATAATGCAGCATTTGCAAAACGTGTTGTTAAATACTTTGAAAACATTGCTGGGGTGAGATAAACAATGATGTTAAGCATTTTTAAAATGTAAAAAAAAAACATAGTAATTTGTAAAAATTAAGAAATCTGAAAAAATAAAACAGCAGAATTCATAAAGCCTGAATATCGTACACCATCTATATCTACACCAGAAACAAACCGTAAACCGGAGAAAATCTCGTCAAGAAAAACCTTCGATTTCCATCCGTGCACCTGCAAAAAAAGTTATCTTCACGCAATCAACTTTAACGTATAGTACAAAGAAAAACTGGATATTAGAGGTTTTGTCCAAAAAAAAAAAAAAAAGTTCCAAAAACAGGAAGGATCCGAGTAAACGACCAAAATCGGGATGTTGACGCATGTATAGAAAAATGCTTAGGGAGATTCTCATTTGAATAACGAAATTTCTTTTCCTAAAGATACAGCAAATGTATCATTTCGTAAATTTTTCCATGCTACTAATCCAAAACAAGTAGATTATAGCCATAAAGTCAATCGCATAAACTAGTATGTACTTATCCGGGCTGATTTAATCCAAGAAACTCGGATAAAGTATCAAACTTCAGTATTACTATTTGAAAAATGAAAGTTGGTGCAATTTTTATTATGTAGACGGTTCCTGAAAAATTACTTATGCAGGGCATTAAATAGTAGGCAATATTACGTGTCCATTGGATATGTTTTTTGTACGATTATTTGCAGCAGAATTAGTAAAGGTAATCTTTTTCTTTCTTTACGGGGACTGTACATTTTTAATTCGATGATTTTAACAGTTCTTTTCGCAACTATGCGCTTTCAGATAGAAATATTTCCAAGCGATTTGAAGCGTATGATTCAGAAATGTCAGATGTTTGAAAAAATCCAGTGAAAATATTTTCGATTTGTTCGGAGGGTTAAAAGTGATAACTTCCTTTAAAACTATACTAATAAAAGAAAAGAGTTTGTGTGTGCGTGTGTGTGTGTGCGATGGATATGAAAATCTATCGCACGTAGAGGTCTGAAAAGTTGGAAGAGCATAGTCCAAGGTAGATCCGAATTCACCTGAGGCTCAGATTTTTCCCTTTTCTGTAATTAGCCGAGAAATTACTTAAAAACCACAACGAACACTCATAATAAACACAACATAAATAAAACAGTCCTTTTCTTAAAATGGCGTGCATCACTCGTTCCGAAAAATCGTTAGCACAGAAGATCCGAAGATCGGAAATTGCTCTTTTTTTTGCGCGCTTTTCGAACCTCCCATCGGTTTAAGTTTTCGAAATACGGAAAAACAGAAAAATACTAAACCACACCTACACCTACATACTTTGAGCTTTCTAAAGGCTCAATGCTTTTTAAAAATACAAACGCTAACCCTTTCAAAAAAAAAAATTCGAAACTTCGATTTTCGAGGGGGGTTTCCCTGTCCACCGAACTAATTCATATAGGGGAAAACGAAAAATACTCACTTAAGGGTCCTTTCCAAAGATCAAGGATGCGATTAAGTGTGCCTACATGGGGCGTAATGCACACGTTTACCGCTGATCTAACTGGATATATCTATACAGAGTTCATCGTGATGGTTAGAAAGTTCTAAGAAAGTTCTCGCAGCGAGCTGCGGTGGAGATTGCAGGATGAGCTCCTGTGGTTGTTTCTTGATAATTGATGTAGTGGTGAGTATAGGGGGAGGGGGGAAAGGCCCACCAAAGCCATACAATTTCCTTTTTTTCTAAATTAAATGCCAAAATAGAAAATAAAAGGATGTAATACATAATAAAGAATGGTGCAAAAACAATTACAAGATATGATGCCAAAAAAAAAAAAAAAAAAAAACATTTATAATAAAAGTACAGTACAAATAAGTAATACTAGATATTTTTTTCCTATCATTAAAAAAAGAATTTAAGTTGATGTTAACCAATGCCAAATGTTAGGCAGGAAGACGTCAATTGTGTGAATTAATGTATTTATGCCACAGAGAAAAATAAAGCAAGTTAGCAAAAATTTTGAATTTTGAAAAGCTCAAAGAAGCGCTTAAGGTGGTTCCCTCCTCCTTCTTTTGGAAGGTGCAGAGAAACCGTCATCCCTACTCAAGAGGGCGAGCGGTCTCTTCTTCCCTCTACTGCTAACTACACTATAAGGTTGAATGGACCGCAACGCTTCGTTGGGAATTAAAGGGCGATCTCTGTGGAATTTTTGTGCAAGTTTTTGGATGAACTGCGAGATAGGCCTCATTTTGAGATCAGAATGAATGACGTCGTTCCGGACAAACGTTGTCGCCTTGCAGATCCTACGTAGTAAACGGTTTTGGAAAATTTGAATTCTTCGCATCTGAGTCTCACATACCGAACACCAGACAACGGAACCGTATGTCATGGTTGATCGAATGTAGGACTTATACTCTAATAATTTATTTTTAAGTGACAGACAGCTGTGGTAAGCCAGTAAAGATTGAAGGGATCCTTGAGCTTTGGTAGATTTGGCAATTACGTCCTGTAGCTGCATAGCCCAGGTTAATTTTGTATCTAGATAGATGTCTAGATATTTATAACTGGTGACCCAGGGTATGGATTCACCATTTAGAGAAAGTTTAGCAACTGGGTAGATAGCTTTATTTGAGAAAATCATGGCTTCACTTTTAGAAGCATTGACTTTAATGCGCCAATGTCATAACCAGATCTGAAGGACCAAAATGTAGGCTTGGAGTTAAGTTAGCACAATGTCGAGAGACATGTTGCTTGTCATGATGGCAGTGTCGTCAGCATAAAGTGCTAAGAGGACGTCGGGAATACAACGAGGAATATCATTAATGTAAAGTTTGAACAGCCAAGGACTTAAAATACCACCTTGAGGGACGCCAGTCTCGATAATTCGTGAAGAGGAGATAGAGTTGTTAACTTAACTGAGAACGATTTATCTTTAAGATAGTGCAAGAATATGAGGATTAGTTGAAGCGGAGCCTTGAGCAGAATTAACTTATAAAGAAGTCCATAATGCCAGACCCGATCGAAGGCATTAGCTATGTCTATGAATACAACACCAGTTTTTTGTCTGCGATATAAATCCTTGTGAACGATTTCAGTTACTCCAAAGCTGGTGCTGAGTCGAGTGTTTGGGTCTGAACCCAAACTGCTTGGGTATAATAATCGAATTGGAGGAAATGAACTCTTTCAGGCAGTTTGCAAGTATGTATTCATAGACCTTAGAAAGACAGGATAAGACGGAGATAGATCGGAAGCTGGAAGGGGCATGTCTGTCCTGTCCTGCTTTTGGGATCGGGGCAACCAACGCCTTCTTCCATGCGTCCGGGAACATATAGAGATTAAGCATGCAGTTAATTAGGATAGTTATAAAGAAAATTAAGTTAAGAGGAGTATGGAGGAGCATATTTGTAGAGATATTATCAAGACCAGGTGTTTTATTTTTTTTAGATTCTCGATATATGAAATTACCTCAGAGGGTAGAACAGGTTTAAGATTAATATAGTGAGGTGAGTTTAAGAAATGTTCAACCTCTGTTTTGACGATGTCTACCGTTTGAGGGTTTACGACATCGCGATTTAGTGTAAACTGACTTCTAAGACTGTCAGCAATGAGCTCAGACTTGTCTGTGTTTGAGTATGCCATACCATTAGGGCCGTTTAAGGCCGGAATGTGTGTTCGTGCCCTACGAATTCGGGCCGTTGCTGACCAAATTGTGTTGTCTGAAGTCGAAAGAGACTCAATGTAAGTGTTCCAACGAGCATTACTAAACTCCTTGATTGCAGCCGAAACCTGGTGTTTTTTTCTATTTAATGCAGTTTTCATGCTGGGGTCCCTAGTCGTCTGCCAGTCCTGTCTTAAATTCCCGTAAGGCATGGTGACATCACGGCGACGTCACTGTGAAGTCACACTGTGACTTTGTGACAGTCGTCGTGACGTCACGTGACGTCGATGTGAAGTCACTGTGACGTAAATGCGAGGTCGTTATGGCCGTTTTCAAGGCTTTCTGTGACCTCACAATGTGACTACTTTGTGAAGTCACCGTGCGACTTCAATGTGAAAAAAGTGACGAATCTGCATCGGATAGGGTGACCAGATTTTACCCGAATCCTATACAGATTGTTCGGATCAAAATTTTTTTATGGTTCAAGTTTGTGACGTTTGTGACGACACTGCACCGGGTCGGGTGACCAGATTTTACCCGAATACAATCCAGAAACTTCGGATCGATCTTTTTGGATTTGTTTGGCTACTTAATAGATTTGGATTAGTTGTCGTGTGACCTGATTTTCGTGAACCCGATCTAACCCGAGTCGGGTATAATGTTTTTACTGTAAGTCTTGTTCAGAATAGAATCTTGCCAGATTTTATCAGAAATTGTGTTACGATACAATTTCTGATGTCGGCTCGGATCTAGAGTCATGCACGAATCCGGTTATATACTTCTTGAACATGATTGAATGTCTACATGAACATGAATGATGGTTGACTGAAACTATATTTACATTCAACCCGTAATCTTACCCTAACCCAACAACAACAACAAAAATTCTGTAGGCCCACAACCCGACCGAACCTGATAAATGATTTCGCATAGATTCGGATAACAAGATTTCACCAAATACGGATAAGATCGACGATAAGGATTGGATCGGCAATCATTTTTTTTATGCAACTCGTATTCAAATTAAAACTTTGCATCTGATTGGGAAACCGGCTAATGTAGCCGTTAAACAAGAAAATTATAAATGTAAAAAACGCATACTAATATAAAAATAATGGATGAATCCATTAAAAATTATAATAAAATTAAATATTTTAATAATATGAAATTCTATTGTGCAAATAACCACTTTTAAAAATAACTTCGACTTCCATTTGTTTTATGTAACCACCAAAAATGTTGACAATAATTAAAACTATGCTATTTTGCTTTTAAGTATTGAAGTTTTTAAATGTGTATACTTTGCCATATTTCCCCTCGTTCAGTATCACGAAACTTTCTGACACATTTATGAACAAATTTTTAAACGCTTGGCACTTGCATGCCTGATTATTAAAGCGATTTGGAATGAGTAGCGTTTTCCATTTTTAGATAAATGAAATGCTTAAGAGCAATTTTGGTCACGTTTTTTTCCGTTTCTGACGCTGCGCGTCGGAAATTCGGTTCAAAACACCGACTTTGATAGTGTTTTCTGAAACATCTTTTGTCAAAAATGGAAAATGCCATTCTATTACATATATTCTGAATAAGAACACCTGCCAATTTCATGTGTTTCCGAATAAAAATGAATTCAGAAATTAGTTATTTTGGATTTGATTACAAATTTAATGAAAATAAAAGTATAGATTTTTAAATAAGCATTGTGAAAAATTTATATTAGGAATCCATTTAAATAATAGATCTGCCTATTGTGCGATATTATTAAATAATAAACATTGTATCAAGCAATAAAACATTTTTCGAAGCAAATGAAATTTAAAACTTCGGATCCTAAACGCAAAGAAAAAAAATATTTTTTTTTCTTTACAAATTATTTTATTTATAGTTTTTGATAGAATACTAAATGCAGAGCTTAAATATCAATTTTTACTATAGAAAAAATTCGATAACATAACTGGAAAAATTACCTTAACTGAATAGCTGTTTTATTGTTTCATAAATATTCATTATTTTTGTGCACCTAATATTGACATATCTTGACAACTAAATTTGTAATGAGTTAAATTGTCGCAATTATTTCAAATATACCAGAAAATTATTTCTCAAAACCTCCACTAGCTAAGAAATTTTCAAATTGTAAATCAAATATTAATAGTTTTAAAAATTGCAATGTTTTTAATTACAATGAATAACTATGAAAATTGAACTGAGAAACGCAAAATATAAATACATTCCTCGTTATAAATAACACTTTACATTTAGAATATATATTGTTAGTAAATACTTTAAGCTTTTTTCCAAACTCTCTATTTAAAACGATTTAAAACATTAAAGATAAAATTTTATACAAGTGATTAAAAAAAAAAAAAAAAAAAAAAAAAAAAAATTAAACATCTTAACATTTAAATAATGCACTATTACTGTACCATTACTAAATATGCACTATTAACAAAACTGCGAAGACATTAAAAGTTACCTGCTAATCTATAAGTAAAACCACCAGTTCTAGGGATTAAGTTTTAATGGTCGTTGACTGCTTCCTTTTCATTGAAAAATGAGACTCAAATCCACTGCTTTAATTTTCAAAGTGTCCAGCTTAGGTGTGTTCATAGATCTGAGATATCAAATATCACGCAGGCCTTAATAACGCACCCAGCTAGACATAATGATAGGTTAAAATGGATGATTCACTTTAAAACGTTAATTTACTTTCACGGTATAAATTCCACAATATACTTCCACAAACTTAAAAGCACCACACAGCACACACTCTAATCCGCCGATGAGAATAATCGTCTGCCCTCAACATCTGCGATCATGATCTGCGCAGTAATGTTTACCACAAAGTAACATCTAGCAGGTGTTTCCAGAAAAAGAATAGAAAGAAAATAGTTAAATAAAGACATTTCAAATGCTTTACAGTTTATATGGCTGACAAATAACTTCTAATAAAACTATAATATTCTGTTTTTATATGAGAGAGTTTAATATTCTTGGAAATAAGCTGTGAAAATTTAAATTTTTATATATTTTTTAATCAGTTGCATTTGTTTTAGGCGTCCAAAGTAAACATAAATTTTAAATAAAAATGGATTTAATAGTCTTTATAAAATAATTACGACATAAATATAAATACTACTCTGCAATCAGATTTCCTAAATACGATTTTTTCATTTTTTACACTCCATTGAAAAGAGCAATATATTTAACAGAGGTGATATCTTATTAAGCACTGACCAGTTTTGGAATAAATTGCTATAGGAATGACATATACTTTATGACATATTTTTAATTCGTTTTTGTTCGGAAACGCATGAAATTGGCTTTTGTTTTTATTCAGAACTCTGTAATTGAAAGGCGTTTTCCATTTTTTTAGTAAAATCAGAAGATCTTTCAGAAAAGAATGTCAAAGTCAGTGTTTTGAACCAAATACCCGACGTAACAGGGAAAGAAAAGAGAAAAACCAGTCGTCACGTGACACGAATTGCTTATAACTCGATAAGTAATTTATTTATCAAAAAATGGAAAACTCATTTCGATGATTCCAAATTGCTTCCATAGTCAGACCTGCCCATTTTATGCCTTTGCGTTTAAAAATGAGTCAGAAATTATGTCAGAAAGCTTCGCGTTGTGGAGCAGGTCAGTTGAGAACCACCTTAAATATTCAGTACAAGAAAAATCTTGAACGCGTTCGACGGTCACCCCGAGCACCCCCGATGTCGAACTCGCAAAAATGGGGTCCTCACTTTTTAAACAGAAAGCTGATGATTGGGTTGAGTGGCCCCTCAAAATAATAAGAGATTGGAGATTTTTAAAATATTTTTAGTATCACAAAATTAGCAAATGAGTTCTATGCGGTGGTAGGAAAAAAAATTAAATGTTTGTATTTAAAATGCTAACAAATCTCTAAATCGCTAACAGTTTTATTAGAATGGGAGATCTATTTCTGAATTACTTTCCGCCAAAACTTTCCTACGTTACTAAATTTCTATTTAAGGATTTTTACCTGTGTATTATATAGTATATTTTGTTAAATTTCATGAAAATGGCAATGAAAATTGTAAAAAAATATCTGCCTCATATATATAGACAAATATTTATTTATTATTTTATTTTGGAAATACAATATATTTAAATAATGTGCGACAATGTTTTTATTAATGATTTAGGTACATGACATATTTTATGAGTTTTTTTCCAAATTCTCTCTCCGATCACACCGTGAAGTCACAGAGTGTTGGCATTTTGGTCATAGGTTTTACGTGACTTATGTGACTTGCAGTGACGTCATTGCAACGTCACAAAATTTTTTAAAGCTGTCAAAAAGTAATTTTCTTCATGCCATAAGATGTTCTAAAGTTTATTTTAAGTTTTCTTTAGATCTTCAAGACGTTCACATTTTGATCACAGTGTGACGTTACAAAGTGGTGTCATTTTGGTCACAGATGTGACGTGACGTACGTGACTCACAGTGACGTCATTGTGACGTCACTGTGACTGTGCATGCTATGCGGGTTGTTTCTCTCTCTTTTCAAATCCCTGATATGCTCAGGTAGTCGAAACTTGTCGGTTTCGCGACTTCTTGGAAAGCATTGTGGAGTGAGTCTCCAAATGCTTGAATAGCAGAAGTTACGTCCCCTGTGTGATGGGGTGTCTATGTTGTTAAGGACGACCGAAGTCTTTCCAATTGACCGAGAATGCTCCGGGGATGTCAGGATTGAAATTGCCCACTTTAAATCTAAGCAAAACCAGGAGATGGTCCGATGAGAGATCATTCACCGTTTGAATGGTGTGCGGGAATGGTTGCGGGTGATAGCAAAATCGATGATGGAGTGATGATTCGGGCCGGTGGACTCAAGGGCTGCTAAAATTTGTGCATGATTTTGATCTGTCCATGCGGATTTTTTTTTACGAAGATACTTTCACTTTCGAAACCGGTTTCGAAAGTAAAAGTATCTTTGTAAAAGAAATCTGCAAAGAAAATCGAAAAAGTAATCAACTGGCAGAAATAAAGATTTGTGTCAGTTATCCAATGCAAAAAAAATCGTTTACAAATATTGAAATACAAACAAGATATTAGAAAAATAAGGTCCCATGCGATTAACATTAGCGAGCGGGTCTTTTTGCGTGAAGGGAGAGGACCCTTAACTAGCGCTCTTTCATCATTAAAACGACGCAATCAGTTTGGAAAAATATTAATGTTTCTTTTCCAGAAAATATTTTCCTGAGAGCCATTTCGGGGTTTTCGCGTTTAAAAATCTGCATTTGCGCTTCAGATCAATATACGAATACATAAAAAATACGCAGTTAATCTGTGTACATTTAGCTTTAAAAAGACGTCTTTATAATGTCAAAAAAATGTATATAATATTAATCTTTTCAAAAAATTAGTTTCCGAAAGTCGCTCTGGCAATTTTCGTCTTTTTTTAAAATGTTTAACATTCTGCAAAAGCCATTTTTAATCGAAATACGAAAACAAATACCCACTTAACAAGCGAACATTTTTTGCTTTTAAACGACGCTTTCGGTTTTAAAAATTTTTAATATTAACCCTTTCAAAAAAATTCATTTTCAAAACTCAATTTGGCGACTTTTGTTTTTATGCATAATTTAAAATTCAACATCCGGTTTGAAAATCAAAATACGAAAAAACAAATCATACACACTTAACGAGCATATATTTAGCTTTAAAACAAAATCTTTGGTTTTAAAAAATAACAATATTATTCAAAAAGATTCTTGACTGGAAGTCATTTTGAAATATTTCCAGACATTCTTTTTCCTAGGCGAAAAGAAACTATACATCAGTAATTTTACACAATTTTTTTACAGTCTTTGGACACGTAGTTTTTATCACATACCAAAATCTTAAACTATTCAGACCAGTCTAAGTACTGCAAAATCTGTTCAATCTTTACTTTTTGCGATTCCCTTCCCTCCCCAACTTTTTTCGATTTGAATAGCAATGTTTTTACAATAAATATGTAATATTTTAGCACAAAAAATATACATAAGCGGCAAAAAAATTATATTTATAACTGATAAAAGTTTCAAAGAGTTTCGAATTCGAGGGTATATGCTGCTGAAGGCAGTGCGGTGGCCCCACTAGTGACTGAGAGGTTCTGCTCTCAAAGCTGGTAGACGGGAAGTGCTGGGATCAAACCCCTGTCGCGCTCATCGATCTAACCGTTCGTATTTTTCCGTGGTTTTCTTCGAATCTTGCCTTAAATACGGGTTAGGATTCCTTAGAAAGACCCCCACGGAGGGCAGGGATAACGACAATCTGACGGGTACTATCAATCAACACTGTGAAAGGGTGCGTCAACTACCTCTTTAACAAGAAGGTTGCCAGAGACTCTAAGCGGACTGAACTATTTACATTTACGCAAATTTCTTGGTTTGAGATAGTCCCTTCAGAGCCGCAGATCGATGATAATAAATACCACATGTTCTCCATCTTTGGAAACTAAAAATGATTATTTTAACTTCCGTAAAAAGGCACCTGCACACCTGCACTCTTTCTCTGCTTTGTTAAAATATTTGCTTTTTAGAGAAAGCTTCGAAAACGTTATCTTTTAAACATGCGTACTGATATAGGAACAAATTCTATTTGAGGCGAAATTGTTAAATTTTAAACTATTATATTAAGATTATTTTTTAAACATTATTATTAAAAGTGAATGAACTTTGGATTTATTATTAAGCTTGAATGTTGGATATTGCTTCTTGAAAACACTTACACCCGAAATAGCTGATAAAATTTCAACTAAAGCGTAAATGCCTTTAAGATTTAACACGGTTTTCACACATCTAATTATTTATATCATCTTTATCTTTTACTAGAGTTATTGTACCTATAATTTGACAACTTTTAATGTGTTGAGTAAAATAATTGGATTTCGCAATAGTATGTATATTTTGCAATGATAATTCAGCGGGGGGGGGGACAACACGAATATATCAATTTAGAAATTATTACATAATTTATGCCCAGTTTTTTTATTCTTTTTTTTTTAACTTTCATTTTATTTGCCCTTATATTTTGTTTTTAAATAATGTAGAATGTATTTCTCACGCCATCATTGAAGATTTATTAGGATAATAATAAAAACATTTTTCTTTTATTATTAATTAACGAACATGTTTTATGCTAATACTAACCTAGAATGGATTTATGAATATCACTGCATCAATGAATCATTACGGATTGCATCAAAGCTCTTTTTGTAAAACTTTTTGTCAACTTTTTTTTTAGTCTGGTGTTTAAGTAATTCCACATGTTTTAACATTCAGAGAATTTATCAAGAAAATAAGAAAAATAGACTTAAAGCATTGATTTACATTATTTAGACTTTTATTTCAAACATGTATTTCATTTTATAAACAGGCACTTTTACCCCAAAACATCTGTTTGAGGGAGAAGAGTCAAGGGATAATACACTACATATGAATCTGGAAAGGTGTGATATCAATTTAAACCTAATATGCTAATAAATGGAACATTGACATAGGAATATTGTACAAAGTCACTTCTAATATACTCGTATGATTTCATTACATATATTTTGGAAAAATACTTTGAATGATTTAAAGAAACAACAGCAACAAAAATACAGACTTCGGTTATATTTCAAACATGCAAGATATTTGATAAAAAATAAAAATCTAATAATAATTAAAAACTAAAACTTAGCAAGCATTAAACTGTATAAACATGCGTAGTTACTTTATCAAATTGTGAAATTTTAAGTTGAATAAAAAAGGGTAAAGATAAAATAATTCATGACACTATGAAAATTGATTGATGAAACTGAAATAAAATCAGTTGACTGCATGGATATTCTTCAAAAATTCTCTCAACGAAGTCATCGTTAAAATTTTTATCAGACTTTCTGTAAATTAGAGTAATATAATTATTGTAAATTATAGTAATGTCTTTATGAAAAGCAATTTCGCCTCGAAGTACCAGAAAAATAGCACTATTTACACTTCGAATGAAAATGAAAAATTGTTTCACTTTTGTTTGTCAGATTTATGTTTGTTCGCACTCTGAATGTCTCAATTTCAGTAAAAATACTTGTGTAAGAATGAAATTTGATTGTGTTGTAATCCTCAGATGAGCCGACATATATATGAATCCATTTTTGATCGCAAACGCATGAGATTGGCAAGTGCTGCTATTCAGAAACCGAATAGCTTTTCCATTATTCGTTAAAAATAGAAGGTCTTTCAGAAAAACCTGTGAAAAATGACGTTTTTAACAGAATTTCTGGATGCAACAGCCCGATAAAGGTCGTTGTGAGACAACAATTGCTTATAACTCAAGATATTACTTTCTCGAAAAATGAAAAAATATATATTCGATTTCAAATCACTGAAATGTGCTAGAGTTTTGCATTATTGAGTCGGGAATTTTTTTTTTCCCTCCAGAAGCGCCTTAAAAGCAAGGTTCATGATTTTTTATTTCATTTCTTCATTTTTATTTACCCCCAATAAAGTTCATACATACCAAATCCACTTTGACACGTAAATTAGATTAGTACTTAATTTCTCGACAAACTTTTGAAATAAATATTAGGTCGATTTCGTAAGAAATGCTACTATTACATTCTCCCCTAAGTTGGAATTCCTGAAACATTTTTTAAGATCTACGCCAATCATGACTCCCACAACCCAACCAACCTAGTTCAAAACTTTATATGTCTATATCACTTTTTTATGGACGCAATAACTTCCATAATTCTGCACAAATCTCTTCCAAAGTGATACATAAAATCAACCGGCTTAAAATCTCGGTCAAGTTCGTCATGTTCGTTAATCATAAATTTTTTGTGAAAACAGAAAAACCATCATAACTTCTTAATTATCATACGTATCGAATCCGTTTAAAATTATTATTACTTCTAGGAAAAGGGCCAAAAATTTATTTATATGACAGATGTTTCTAATCATTAAAAAAGGCCTAAAGGTATGTGTGGAGGGGGGGGAGGGCGGGGGGATAGGGGTTTAAGAAGAAAAAAATTCATAACTTCGTCCATTCGCAAGATATCAAATACGCTTAAATTTATTATAAATCTTCTTAATATTATCTACAAGTTTTATATTAATAAATTTTTTATAGGACCAACTCTTACAGCAAAATAAATAAATAAATAAATAAATAAATAAATAAATCCTTGCTGGCTCCACTTTACCGGCGCAGGTATATTTCGAAGTATTAAAAGTATTAAAAAATAAATAAATAAAAAAATCGTTTTTTTTTTTTTTTTTTTTTTTTTAATCGGATTTAATTTTTTTAATTACACTTTTTAAAGTAAAATAACCTTTTTACAAAATCATTAAAATTAACAAGTAAAAAAGCTCATTTAAATTTATTTGAAATAAAAAAATACTCAGTCACTTGGTTAATTTGAAATATTTTAATCATATGAATAATTAAATATTACAGTTACAAAAAATTGAGCAATAGAAACAGATTTAATTTGAAAAGGTGAATTATCTTTTACTTTTGAAAACATGAAATAAATAAAACGAATTATTTTGTGTTATATGATCACTTGCTTAAACTGCAATTTAACAAATATATACTATTCTATATAAAAATATATACCACTTTAAATTATCCATTTAATAAATTAAAAAGCATATGCACCCTTCATTACTAAAATCTAAAAATTTTTAATACCAATTTTTTTTTAATTAAAAATCTTAAAATACAAAAGATAATTATATTTATAAAACAAGAAAACTGTTATGAATGAAATTTTAAACATTCTATTCCAGATTGGTACAGAATTCTTTTAAAAACATCTATTCCGGATTATATACAATATTCTGGAGTACATACAATATTCATTTAATGAATTTTGAGAATGTATTATACATACATAAAGATGATCATGATTATATGTTACAAATTGCAATGGATCTGAAAAAAAAGTTATTTTTTGTTATTAAAATATTTGAAAAGAAACCAATTTTCCAGCTGAGTTCCTAAGCAATTACGGAGTTTAGACCAAATCAAAGTTGGATTTATTTAATTTAAATAAATAAAAAAAAAAATCTTTTTTTTTTCTAAGACTTTAAAAAGTTTAGTTGTCAATTAGCTTACATTTATAAGTAATTAAAATTGAAATTATATTTAACAAGAACGAAAAATCATGCGTTAAGCATAGATTATGAAACACCTACCAGCACAATCAGAATACTGTAACAAAACTTCTTAGATTCATAAGGTGAAATGTGATATCTAAGTAAACAATTCTCGAAAACGTATAGCATATTTGAAATCCCAGTTTCAGTAATTAAAATGAATAATTAAAAAAATATCTGAATTTTTTATTTATTTATTTATTTATTTTTGTGTATCCCTTGTACATGATCAATAGATTTGTATACATGCCACATAATATGCTAAAATTTAATTCAGTTAGGAAACGCACAGTAAAGTTCAAAAATTCCATTCTTCAATTTCGGTCAATGAAAGATAATGTACTCGACATCTTTTGCGCACCCCTGTATATGATCTATAGAATTTATATACACTAAGCAATATGTAGAAAATTAGTTACATTTAAAAACGTGTGGCACAACGGAAAACAAGCTTCCAGAAATTAATGTTCACAGACAGTACTGTACCGAATTATTTTGTATATCTCTGTAAATGAGCGATAAATGCTATGCTCTCTATAATCTATGATAAGCATTTTGTAATGCAACTCAGTGATATATATCAATTTCAATATGTTTGAGATATATTAACATCATTAAAATACACCGCAAACGATTTTGCCCCATAGACCGTTAATGTAAAAGAATTCTTTTGAGTGTGCTTGTAAATGAACTGTAAGTGCTACATACTTCATTCTCAATACCGAACATGCCATAGTAGACCTCAATGACATATGAATTGCATGGAAATCCGAGTACATTTACGAAAGTTAGAGCTCAGACGGACAGACAAACAGAATTAATAAACATTTTTCAACTTTGTTGAAAATATATTATAAAATATTGTATAAAAATATATATAAAAACATATCAGACTATTACAAGCCATGAAATCATTTTATTTTCCAAATATTTCCATAAATAAACTTACATCAGAATATTGAACCACTTGTTATTTACATGTGGAAGTAATGAGATGTCTATATAAATTCAATTAAAAAAACTTTTGAATGGCCTATATTTATTTATTCTAACGTTTTCCATATCCTCGCAGAAAGTCGCCATGATTTTGTATTAAAAAATTTACATAAGATTTAGATGTTTTTTAATAGATAAATATTCCTTAATCTTTTAACGTTTTTCAGCTAAGATTCTCTATTTTTAAATTGGGATTTTTATTTTAAAGTGTGATATTTGATTTAAATAAAATTAAAAATCATGCATTTTGAGTTCTCAGTCTCTCCGACTCCTTAAATTTACAAAGTTTATTATTATTATTATTATTATTATTATTATTATTATTATTATTTTCAAAACATAATATTTATTACAAAATTTCTTGACCTGAATTTGAAATAAAATTTTTACGAAAGTTGTTTTAAATCAGAGATAAAAAAAAAAAAAAAATCAGTTTAATCTTAATCATGATTAAAATCAAGCTGATTTAAATCAACGAACTCTGCTTAAAAGTGGTATGAATTTGTTTCCCAGATTCAGTTTAAAAAAATCGCACACATTATTTTTTATGAAATGTTATATTTTACGTGCATTTTGAAGAGGTTATGTATATCACAATTAAATTAAGTAAGCTAGATTAAATACTAAAACCAGTGAAATAGAACGTATGTAAAGCGGAAAACATTTGTCAACGGAAAATTTCATGGTCTCGGTGAAAATAATATAAACTATAAGGAATAGTGTACCTGCTAAGATGAAAACCTGTCTATATAGTCAAATGAAATTTCTCGAAATTCCTGCTGTGAATTCAACATTACAGTAACACAATTACTTGTACTTGAAAGGGTTAACAGTTCTTGTTGTGACAATTTACGTAGAGAATCTTTATTTAAATTTTAGCAATAATTTCCTAATTTCACATTTTTTTTTTATGTTAATTTTGTATTTCTATATTTCCGATTACGATAGAAGTATATTAGCAGCACATGCATCTTTTTTACTGATTTGTTTTAATTATTATTTTTTTTAATGATTTATATGAAAGATTATAGTTGTTTTTGCTTATGATATATATATATATATATATATATATATATATATATATATATAATTATAATATCTATGAATTTCAAAAAACATATCAAGTTCTATTATCATTCTACTTAAATCTCCAAAGAGATAATTAATGATATTGTGTATACAGAATACCACATAGCTAATAATTAACATGTGCAAACATAATATTACCATAGCTTGTGCTTCAATGGTAATTGGCCAAATTTTACTCATACCTAAAGAATATTGAAAAAAGAAAAAAGAAATATAGAGAAAGGGAAAAAAAAATTATAAATTTGAGTAGCAATTAAGTAAATACAAATGGATTAATAAATTAAATATGAACCATATACAATGGAAAATTGGATCACATGAGAATTAAATATGAATTGGATATGAAAAAACACATGCACATGTACTCATCAGCCTGGATGCACCCACATGTGTTTTAAATAATAATTCAGTGTTTCATAATTCTACTGGCATAATGCTAAGATCAGTATATATATATATAGTACATTATAATTAATTTTATTATTTAAAATCTCCACCCCCGCTTTTTTAACACTTTCCAACCTAGTTGAAAAGTGTTTATGACTTCGGTTTGTCTGTCCGTTTGTCCGTGCTCTAACTCCCGTAAATATGCTCGGAATGCTCTGAAATTTTTGTATGTTATTGCCGTTATCTATAGCATGTTCCCTATTTCTACTGAAGCGTGTAGCACTTATAGTGTTTTTTTACAGGGACACTCAAAAGAATTCGGTTACATTACGGTCTATGGGGGGAAATCATTTGCGGTTTATTTTAATAATGTTACACAATTTCAAACAAATTGCAATTGATATATATATATCACTAAGGTACATTACAAGAAGCTTACTATGGTATAGGGTGTGCATAGCACTTATAGTTACTTTACAGGGACAGGCAAAAGAATTCCGTTACATTACGTCTATGGTGAAAAATCGTTTGCGGTTTATTTAAATAATGTTTCACTATTTTAAACGCATTGAAACTCATATAGATCACTAAGGTGCATTACAAAAGGCTTACTACAGAATATTGCGTGTGTAGCAGTCATCGTTCATTTACAGGGACTAACAAAATAATTATAATCTTTCTGTTAACAATAATTCCCGGAAGTGCGTTTTAAGTTGCTGACCGCAATTTTAAATTTAACTCACTTTTTGTCTATTACTTGGTGTGTGTAAATTCTGTAGATCATATACAGGGCAGCACAAAAATTCGCTAACACATTTCCTTTTATTGACAGAAACTCCAGAAGGAGAATTTTAAACTGTGCTACGCGTTTTCTAACTGTACTAAAATTTAGCAACCTATGTAGTATATATACAAATCTATAGATCCTATACAGGGTTGAATAAAAGTATTCGGATATTTTTCCGAATATTGTTGGTATTTCCTGAAATTACGTTTTTAAATATGTTATGCGTTTTCCAAATTGTTTACTTAGATGTTATCTTTCAGCTTATTAAACGGTAATAATTTGTAAAATTATTTGGAAAATTTGAACAAAATAAAATAAAGAGAGTAAAACAAAACATTGGACACTGCATTTTGCAAACATAAACTTTCGAAATTTTGCTTATAGTTTTTGCACTAAATTGACCATGTTCCAAAAAATGTATATCCTCAACAAATTATACACTAAACTTAATAATCCTTAACGACAGCTATTTAATTAACACATTAAAAATAATCAAACTGTAAACACACAAATAGTATTAAAATAGCGATAAATATCAGACCGCAAGATTTCACCAAAGATAGTGAATACAGACCCTTTTAAACGTTGGTTGAAATGAAATTCATAGTTGCTAATGTTTTTATCAGAATTTATCTTGAAGTGTTAAAATATTACTCACAACTCGTCAGCTTTTAACACATAAAATATTAAATTAAGCAGATATTTCAGAAATATTTTAACAACTAAGGCGGAAAAAACATATTTTAAGAAGAGTACGAAGAAAAAAGAAAAAAAAAGAATAATTTTCTAAGGAGATATTTTAAATGTGCGGTGCATTCTTCTACGCCCATATCTTTAATATTAGCGAGGGAAATTAGAGAGCTGATTGAGCAACCCCCTTAAAGCTATTCTCAAATCCAAACTAGCTACTTTACGACATATTTTTAAATTTACTTTTGTTCAGAAACTTGGGAAGTTCGGAAATTGGCAAGTGTTCTTAATTCAGAAACTTTGTAATCGAAAGGCGCTTTGGTGAAGGCTCCATTTTTTGGTAAAGGCAGAAGATCTTTCAGAAAATTCAGTCAAAGTCAGCGTTTTGAATCGAATTTCCGACGCCGGAGCACAAGAAAGGGGAAAAACGTGTTGTCACGTGACAAGAATAGCTCATAACTCAATAAGTAATTTATTTACCAAAAAATGGAAAACTTATTTGGATTCCAAATTGTTTCAATAGTCAGGCCTACTAATTTTATGCCTTCACGTTTAAAAATGAGTCACAAAATGCGTCAGAAAGTTTCGTGCTGTTGAGCATATCATTTGAGAACCACCTTAACAGAATCTTGGGATATCTTTGATGAGGAAATAAATAAATAAATATTCTAAAAATGTTTGTACAATTATATTTTTTACATAATACATTTCTTGTTATTTTTTAGGCCACACGAAATTTGTTATGGTTTTTGTTAATGATACAAAAAGGTGAATTATATAGTTATAATTTTTATGAAACTTTTATATGCAGAATAATTTTTTTTTTCTGTAATTTTTACTTTGAAAACAGTACAACAGTACAGTGTAGAATTTATCTACAAGACGAACTGACATTGAAGAATGAATAATAATGGATGGGAGGGGGGATGTCTTACAGATGTCTTTTAATGAGCAAAAATGTTTCTTCGTTTTATCTCCATTCGGGGCCCGTATATCAATGATTGTTTAGCGAGTAAGGATTGAATATGGCTACTTTTCTTATTTACAAGTCGCCAGGCTGTTAATTGCTTTTTCTTCTCCCTCATTCTCCCCTCTCCCGTGATAAACACATGGACCCGGAGGGCATTCCCCCCTAAGGCCTATATCTCTCGAGTAGATAATCGGCCGTCAAAAAATCAACCAACCAACTAATCGGGAAATGCCGATTAACCCCAACATTAGGTTCGTTTGGAATGATTTTCATTTAAAAATATTAAATCATACAAATTCGGGGCTGTACGCTGACGAAGGCAGTAGGTCCCGCAATATTAGGACTTTTTGGAAAGATTTTCGTTTAAATATATTAAATCACTCAACATTGATTTTAGGTATATTTAAGGTTATTAACACGAGCCCAGGCAACAACGGACGGGTCAACTAGTATACAAAATATAATGTGTCAAAAATATATTAATATCAGATAAAAATATTTATAAAACTTACAGCTAGTATAAAATAGCACAATATTTTTAGAACAAATATAATAATTTAAAAAAAAATTACATATATACCGGTGCAGTCAAAAATTTATTCCCACTTTTAAAAAGGTTATACAAGAGAGACGCTTTCAAATCTCTCTGGATAAAACGTGCATAGTACGGTATTTCATCAACAGATGTGCGCATCTTACCTGGATAACACTGAGCTGGGTTACTGGATAAAACAAAGTAAAATCACGCCATTTAACAATTACATTGGAAATTTCTTTTAAGAGCCTACACTAGTCACGGGAAGAAGCACTCAAGCTAATGTTAAGTCTATAAAAAGGTTCTTGGCAGATTTCTCTCTCGCATTTTAATATTTTTAAATGACTTTTTCCCCATAGGATAGCTGAGGCTGATCCCTAACGTTGTTAGTTTTTACTTTTTGGATTTTGGTTACAGTTTTCGATAGCTTTCATTAAAAAAGCTACCTATTGCAGCCTTTCGGAGGAAAGCAATTCCAAAACATTTTCGTATATTTTCACCGATCATGATCCCTAGACCCCAAACCACCATCGGTTCAAATGTTGATTTATATATATATATATATATATATATAAATGAAAACACGTGTGAAGAACGAAGGAAAAGATATTATAAAAAGCTATGGAGAATTATCACTGAAGGAAGTATACCCAAAAGGATGAAAAAGCAGAAACTGGAAAAGCAAAATTGGAAAATTATGAATATATGAACAGAAGGACTTTATAAGAATATTCATAGTAAGTATATGTTATTTCATCAAATATTGTCAGCATTATGCCTAAAATTGGCAATATTAAGCCCCTAATAACATACACAAATGAAACCAGAAAATCAAAAAACAATATGAGGTCCAAATAACAAAACAAATAAATAAATATGCTACTGAAATAGAAATTAGATAAATAAACAATTATGCAACTTAAATAGAAATATGAACAGAAAATAGTGTTAAAGACTCACCAAAAGAGACAAATTTTAATGTAGATGTAGATGGATTTAAGGTACTTGAAAATCAACCATACACCTACTCAAAAATGGCGGCATATCGTTGCCAAAACATTGCTGAGAAAGATGATAATATAAAGTTATGTAGTGCTGCCCTCTAGCCCAGTAAATTATAAGTAAAGCTGAAATTGTAGACAAGTTAAATAAAAATTCTAGTGCTGCCATCTATTATTAGATGAAGATAAAATAAAAGAAAAAGAAAGATATTGGCAAAGCAAATAATAGTTGAAATGTGAGGAAACTTAACTAAATAAATAAAATTTAAATATAATAAAGATGATATGGGAAGACAAGTACAATAATTAGCAATGTATAGTGAGGCATTGTGTGAGTGAAAGTAAGAGTGTATTATATATGGTGTAGAAATTTGTGATGTAAATAAAATGAATAAATGCATAACCCCCCCCCTTTTTTATATAAATAATTTTAAAAAATTGTATCTTTTAGGTAGCTTTCAATACTAAAAAGTATAAAGCTCCCTATTGCAGCCGTTCGGAGGAAAGCAGTTCCGGAAAATTTCGATATATTTTCACCGATCATGACCCCCAGACCCCAAAACTACCCTCCGCTCAAATGTTGATTTATATATATAGATATATCCATATATATATATATATATATATATATAATTATAATATCTATGAATTTCAAAAAACATATCAAGTTCTATTCTACTTAAATCTCCAAAGAGATAATCAATGATACTGTGTATACAGAATACCACATAGCTAATAATTAACATGTGCAAACATAATATTACCATAGCTGATGCTTCAATGGTAATTGGCCAAATTTTACTCATACCAAAAGAATATTGAAAATAGAAATAGAGAGAAAGGGGAAAAAAAAATTATAAATTGGAGTTGCAATTAAGTAAACACAAATGGATTAACAAATTAAATATGAACCATACACAATGGAAAATTGGACCACATGAAAATTAAATATGAATTGGACATGGAAAAACACATGCACATGTACTCATCAGCCTGGATGCACCCACATGTGTTTTAAATAATAATTCAGTGTTTCATAATTCTACTGGCATAATGCTAAGATCAGTAGAATCATCCAGGTACACTGAATTATTACCAGACAACAATTGGAAATATTAAAATTTGGAAATATTTAAATAGGAAATAAAAAACCATTAAGAAAATACAATATATTTCACTCACATCGATTATCCAAAAAACTGTAATTAACACCTCACTAAATTACCACGAGATAACAGTTTTGAAATAATAAAATTGGAAATATGAACGCGTAAAGTGTAGATAAAATATTTTACTCACAGTAATTATACAGAATCCATAAAATGTCACAACGTCTGCATAATATTCACATCCACATGGCAATGCATCATACATGTTGACTAAGTCGAGTTGAGAGAAATGATTTGTAAGACAAGTTGAGAGCACACTTTTTTTAAAACACAACCCCATAAATGACACCCAATCACAAAATGATTCAAAAACACTCAAAATAATTCTGGTTTTAATACACTTATAACAAATTTATATCCGTGAATATATATTACTCCATCCAATTTTAATTCCTGAAAGTAAAATTAATATACAATCAATAGCTCCCTCTATAGTTAAATTAAATATAATATTAACAATATTATCTACAACTACCTGAAAGGTAAAGTGTCGCCATCTATTGGTATTATAATAGTTCATAATTAATATTTAGTTAAATATCCACTTTATTAGTTACATACTCACTTCATTAGATTTATTTATATAAATAAACTTTAAAAAACAATACTAACTTGTAGTTTTACTTAAAATTCAAATAAAATATAATACTACTATATGAATAAATCTACACAGAATTAATTCAACTTGCACAGCATTTCAGATATTCTTAACAAGAATATATTATGTAAAAGAGATATTATTTTAATTCAAATTATTTTAGCTGCCAGCTGTGTTAATCCACTGATATTATAGACATTTATTAAATAATTAATGTTTTATTTTTACTACTACTTAAATATATATTAGACTTGTTTTTAAATAATTAATGTTTAATTTATACTACATTGTAAATATATTTTATATTTATAGATTAATTTAAATATCTAATTAAATAATTCATAAACAATTCAAAATATCTCAAAATTTATAATGTTGATAATTAATAGTATTACTACTGTTTTTCAATCAAATTAATGCAATGCAGTAATTAAAATACTTGTTAATTTTAATTATTCATAGACAAAAATAAAAACTATATATATTTATTTTTATATATATTGCAAATAGATATATATATATGAGTTATAATCACCAATGTTATCATTGTATAATTTAATTTGTTATTGTATAAGTTAATTTATAAATGTATGAAAACTGCAAATCAATAATACCCTAAACAGAGGTGATCGGCAACGCACAATCACAACTATACAAAGTATAAATAATGTTCAATCAAATATTAAATTTCCTAATATGTTATAATTGTAATTATGTATGTTATATTTGTAATTTTCTACAAAAAGTGTATATAATGTTCAAACAAATATTAAATATTAAATTTCCTAATATGTTATAATTGTAATAATGTATGTTATAATTATTATTTTCTATATCTTTTGTTATATGTTATCGCACACTAAAACAATAATTTATTACATACCATGTTTATATTTAAATTATATAATAAATGTTATTTAAAAGAGTTGATGATTGAATTTATTATAAAAATAGGATATCCATATATTTTTGCTTGATCTCGAATATATCTAATATTTTTGTTTTTATTTATATCTGAGCATAAGTATTTTATACGATGTAGATAATTGATAATTATATTTTTATAAACAGATTTATGTAAACATGAAGCATAATTGGTAAAAATATTTACTTTAAATGGGAAATCAAATCTCTTATCATAAATATCAAAAATTAATTTATAATTATTAGTAATATTAATTTTTAAGTCAAGAAAGTTTATATTATTATTAATTAAATCATTTTCGCTTAATTTAAGCTGAGTAGGATAAAAATTGAGTGGTGATGTGCAATTTTTTTCATTGAAATAAAATATGATAATGTCATCAATATAGCGATAAAATACATAATCATTGTTCGGACTTATATTTCTTTCATAATAATATAAGTAAAGGTCAGAGAGAATACTAGATGCGGTTCCGCCCTGCGGAATTCCCTGGCATTGTTTATAGATAATATTGTCATATATAATGTAATTATTATGCAATGTAAAATTTAGTAAAGTTTTAAAAAAATTTACTGAAATATGTTCTTTTAATTTTAATTGAGATTTAAATTCTTTAAATAATATACACATTGTTTTATGTAAGTCTTTTATATCAATGTTATTAAATAAATCATTAAAATCCAATGTTTTTATGAATTTTACCGGATTGATATTATGTATTTTATTAATGAGTTGAAAACTATTTTTTAGGCAATGTTGGTTATTATGTTTTAGCGTTATATCATATATCTGCTTTAAAATATTAAGTAGTAAATTGCTTGCATTTTTATTATATGTGTTACAACCGATGGTAACAGTGCGAATTTTAATAGGATTTTTATGAAATTTTGGAATTATCACAAGATAAGGATAATTAAAATTATTACATTTGATTTTTAGTAATTTGTGATAATTTAATAATTTTCTGTTATTTATTTCAATATTTAATTTAGTTTTATTAAAAATATTACTTGTGTTGATTGCATTGTGAATTAACACTTTATAGTATTCTTTACAAATGATAGCATAATTATTTGGAGATTTATCTACATAAGTAATTATAAATTTGTTTTGTAATTCTGATATATGTTTATTTATGTTTTTAAAAGCTGCATGTGTAATATGATGATAATTTTTTATAATTTCATTTTTTAATTTATCAATTACAGAAAATCTCCATTCACTGAAATATTCGATTGGTTTATTGTAATCAACAGCAATTTTATATATAAACAAATCAATATCTTGAATAAACTGCAATATTATGGATTTGATATTACACTTATATGGAAGACGAAATTTTGTGCCATTATGCATTAAGTTTTGTAAAATAGGTTGTTCTACAATATTAAGATCACCAGTAATGATATGACCATGTGTTGTATTTATATACTTTTGATATTTTGGGTCATTACAATAACATGGGTAATTCTTTGAAGAGACCAAATTTTTTGCAAAAGAATTGTAATTAAAAATTTTACGTCCAAGTGTGCGATTATATTTATATGTCTTGTGAATGGTAAAATTTTTTATTGGAAAATTATTATTAATGTTGTTTATTATATTGTGTAAATTTATATTATTAAATACATGATTGGAAAAATTTATAATTAATTGTGTATTATTAGTTTTATATTTAGGTTTATTAGAAAGACTTGTATTTAATAGGTTTGCTCTATAATGTAGAATATCATAAAAGATATCACAAAAATGTGGAGAATATTGATTCTTTTTAAATACCTTGAAATATTGGTTTATATATTTCTTTTTTATACTAAAAACATGTTTTCTTATAGCAAGCCAACAATAATCATTACAAAATTGTGCCTCAAGATTATCAAGCTCCTGTTGAATCACAATATCATCAGTGAATTTTTTGTTATTATGTTTACCTCTACCAGATCTAGAAGTTTTTTTTAAGTTTGAAAAATTTAATCCGGAATAAAGATTTTTATAATTTTCATATTTAGTTAAATCTGAAAATACAGGATGTGATTTTTTGTATACTAATTGATTTAATCCATAAGGATATGTAGTATTAAAATGTCTTATATATTTAGATTCTAGAAAAAGTCGTTCAGTAAAATTTTTTTGTATTTTAAGTATTTTAATAGTAATATTTTTAAAATCATGATTTTTGAAATGAGTATATTCAATATTATGAGTTGTTTGAAATTTAGAATTTTTATATTTATCAATATGAGAACGATGTAAATTTAGCCGCTTATGTAATTTTTGACAAGACTGTCCAATATATTCCATGTTACACGAATTGCATTTCAATGAATATATTACATTGTATGCTTTGCAAAATTTTACCAAATTAAGATTGTTATTATTTGAAATCTGTGACTTATCAGCTAATGGACATGTAAGACAACGCTTAGATTCACACTCTCGAAAACATAGTACAGGCTTGGGACAATAGAATAGGTTATCTGATAACGATCCAGGAAGATCCCTAATAATCTTCCTGTACCGAGCATTAGTCCTGGATCCACCAAGGCCTAAATTGCCAGTATCTAACATTTTACTAATAACTGCCATATTTGTTTGATAGCAATAAAAATTGCAAGAAATACATATTAAATATATCTATAACATATTTAAAAAAAAAAAAATTGTTATGAATCAATCTTAATATTACTTGAATATCCATAAAAAAAAAAAAATAAAAAATAAAAAAAATAAAATAAAAAAAATATTAAGATTGACTGTTTAATACTTGATTAAATATAATAAAGCTATATAATAAAACTATTTACATATATACATAAAGTCCCATTAAGCAAACTAACATCAAAAGACAACAATATAAAAACCCCTAGCAGTCATAAGTCAGTACAAAATTAATGTTGGTAAAAAAAAAAAAAAAAAAAAAAAATCATTAGAACCTGAATAATATTTTATAAAGATGCCCTTGAAAATTCAATAGATAAACAAATGATACCAGGAAATAATAGTAATACTAAAATATTATTATTATTAAATTATTATTAAATACACCATTAAAAGCGCAATGCAGCTATAATAACTATGTATTTCAAACAGAAGTTAATCAAGTGATTTGTGAGCCAATTAGGCTAAATTATGGTATCATATAAAAATCAATATTTTAACTAGCTAATTGTTGAAAAGAATATTGAAAAGAATATGTAAAAACCATTCCATACCAATTTGCGCAATGCAGCATAATTTTATAGAATGTTAAATAATTATAATATCTATGAATTTCAAAAAACATATCAAGTTCTATTCTACTTAAATCTCCAAAGAGATAATCAATGATACTGTGTATACAGAATACCACATAGCTAATAATTAACATGTGCAAACATAATATTACCATAGCTGATGCTTCAATGGTAATTGGCCAAATTTTACTCATACCAAAAGAATATTGAAAATAGAAATAGAGAGAAAGGGGAAAAAAAAAATTATAAATTGGAGTTGCAATTAAGTAAACACAAATGGATTAACAAATTAAATATGAACCATACACAATGGAAAATTGGACCACATGAGAATTAAATATGAATTGGACATGGAAAAACACATGCACATGTACTCATCAGCCTGGATGCACCCACATGTGTTTTAAATAATAATTCAGTGTTTCATAATTCTACTGGCATAATGCTAAGATCAGTAGAATCATCCAGGTACACTGAATTATTACCAGACAACAATTGGAAATATTAAAATTTGGAAATATTTAAATAGGAAATAAAAAACCATTAAGAAAATACAATATATTTCACTCACATCGATTATCCAAAAAACTGTAATTAACACCTCACTAAATTACCACGAGATAACAGTTTTGAAATAATAAAATTGGAAATATGAACGCGTAAAGTGTAGATAAAATATTTTACTCACAATAATTATACAGAATCCATAAAATGTCACAACGTCTGCATAATATTCACATCCACATGGCAATGCATCATACATGTTGACTAAGTCGAGTTGAGAGAAATGATTTGTAAGACAAGTTGAGAGCACACTTTTTTTAAAACACAACCCCATAAATGACACCCAATCACAAAATGATTCAAAAACACTCAAAATAATTCTGGTTTTAATACACTTATAACAAATTTATATCCGTGAATATATATTACTCCATCCAATTTTAATTCCTGAAAGTAAAATTAATATACAATCAATAGCTCCCTCTATAGTTAAATTAAATATAATATTAACAATATTATCTACAACTACCTGAAAGGTAAAGTGTCGCCATCTATTGGTATTATAATAGTTCATAATTAATATTTAGTTAAATATCCACTTTATTAGTTACATACTCACTTCATTAGATTTATTTATATAAATAAACTTTAAAAAACAATACTAACTTGTAGTTTTACTTAAAATTCAAATAAAATATAATACTACTATATGAATAAATCTACACAGAATTAATTCAACTTGCACTATATATATATATATATATATATATATATATATATATATATATCTGACCTATGTCATACGATAACGCTCGTATTTATAAATCGATTTTGATGAAACTAATTGTGTGTATTAAGCTCACCAATGTCTCGACCGAGTTCGTTGGCCAGCTTGGTCCGCCATTTTGTTTCAAGATGGCGGCCATTTAAAAATTTAAAACTAAAATAAATATACAAAAAAAATAAAAATTCAAATTTATTTTTTAATTACGTGTTAGGCCTTGATACAAGGATTCCAGAGCATTTTTTGGTTTACCTCTATCTTAAAAAATGGCTGAGATAGAGCAGTTTGAAATTCTAGGGTGGCTGACATTTTGAAACAAAACAGCACATTAACGCCATTACTTGCAAATTATTTTCTTTCATTGTTGTAATAATTTTCCCAATCGTACGCATAAAACTATATATTCATATCCGTTAGCGCCAAAATTGGCGACATTGGTGACAAAATTAACAAAATTGACGACATTTGGCGAAATATCGCCAAATTTGGCGACCAAAATAAGTCTTCATAAATGAAGCCAATTTGGCTATTGCTCAATAATTTGGCGAATTTCTTATTCAAATTCAGTATTAACGAATCTTTTGTAAATGTTTCTTTGCATTTTAACTTGCTGTTTTCGTGTAACATTAGCTAAAATTTTAAAACGAAGATATAGGAAAGCTACCTTTTCCTCCCGGTACAGGCCGGAAGGACTTTTTTTATGTTCATATCTGACATATGTCATGCTGTAACTTTCTTATTTATGAATCGATTTGAATGTGACTGAGTATGTGTGTAGAACATACCAAGGTCTCGACCGAGTTCGTTGGCCAGCTTCATCCGCCATCTTGTTTCAAAATGGCGGCCAGTTAATTTTTTTACATTTTTTAAAAATTCAAAAATATGTACGAAAAAAGTATAAATTGAAAACATTGTTTCTGTTATGTGTTAGAATGTAATACAAGGATTTTGGAACGATTTTTGTTTTGGCTATATCTTAAAAAATGGCTGAAATATGGCAGTTTGAAATTCTAGGGTGGCTGAGATTTTGAAACAATCTGATATTTGTTATGCTGTAACTCTCGTATTTATGAACCGATATGAATGTGACTGATCATGTTTACAGAACATACCAAGGTCTCGACCGAGTTCGTTGGCCAGCTTCATGCGCCATCTTGTTTCAAAATGGCGGCAAATTAATTTTTTTCAATTTTTTTCAATTAAAAAATATATATATATAAAATTATAAAATGAAAAAGTTGTTTTCGTTAAGTGTTAGATCGTGATACAAGGATTCTAGCACATTTTTTGTTTTGGCTTTATTTTAAAAAATGGCTGACATATGGCAGTTTGAAATTCTAGGGTTACTGACATTTTGAACAATCTGATTTTTGTTATGCTGTAACTCTCATGCTGAAATTTGCATTGAAATTCACTATTAACGAAAACCGGGATTGAATTTTCTATAATCGGGTTCGAAGCATTTTAGCTTCGGGTGTTTGAGTAAAATGAGTTGAATATTTAAAAACATGGACTATGAAAGCTACCTTTTCCTCCCGGTACAGGCGGAAGGACTTTTTTATAAGCAGACATTTTCAATTTCAAAACCGGTTGGAACCGGTTCTGAAAGTATCGTTATATAAAAAAATTGGAACCAAAATCGAAAAAGTAAAAACTAACAACGTTAGGGATCGGCCTCAGCTATCCTATGAAGAAAAAAAAAACATTTAAAAATATTAAAATGCGAACGAGAAATCTGCCAAGAACCTTCCCATAGACTTAACATTAGCGTTTGAGTTTCTTCTGATGACTAGCTTAGGCTCTTAACAAAGCTGAAGAGAGCTTAAAATTAATTCGCTTTCCGCGGACATTTCTTTTAAACCACTTGTCTCATAATTTGATGAGGAATGAAAAAAATTCAATTTATCCAATAATTCGACAAACTAGCATTATCCGATTTCTACTGTAATACTTATAAGTAAAGAAAATTATTATATAATATAGATTTATACCTACTTTTCCAAAACCATGGGTTGCCTGTGGGTCACCCACGGGTGATGTTATGGTGGATCATGGAATGATCGGCCAGTTCTTCAAAAATGCGTTATTGATTGCATTGTTGTAAAACTATAACGAACACAACAAGTTACATCTAGAAATTAAAACATTTTGAAGAAATATAGCTAATCAGTTTCATGAAAAGTTAGTGTTATATAAAACTTTTGTGTAAGGGAGTGGCTTGAGGCTAAAATTAACGTTTCAACCCTAGGAATTTTCGGTACTTCTCCATTCACTGTATTTAAAATTAATTCTAGCACATATAACGCATCTATTGTTTGTTTTTTTAATCATTTTTTTAAATTGAAACGCATTGACTTAAATCGCATTGAACTGTATTCTTTTATAATACAGCTATTAATACAAGTACTTTATTGTGCTTAGTAAAAGAAGGTTATGATTTATGATTTTATTGTATTATTTTTTTTAAATTATTATTCACATTAGAAATATCTATTACTATTTTCTTGTTTATGTTTTGTTCAAATGTTACTAATTTCGTAAAATAGATAGGTGTGCAGCATAACAATAGAGTTTGGAAACCGCTGATCTAAACTGGTTGAAAATAACATTATTTTCAACTTTTTGTGAATAATATATCTAGTTCGGCTTGAATTAGAGGAAAAGCATGTGCCGCCTTATATTTGAGAAACTTTATATAGTTTTATATTTATTGTTTCAAGATTTTGGAGCTTGGAATATGTAAAATAAAGAAATAGGAAACAAATCTGTACCATCTAAATTCCACAGATTAATTTTGTTTGATGTGATTAAAAAAAAAGGAATTTAACAACATTTTTATGATTTTATTATTGTAGTGAGGAAAAAACATTGCTTTTTTACTTCTTAATGAATCTTATAGATGAAAAATGTAATGTACATAAAACTGGCTGACAATAAAATGACGGGAAAAAATATATATACTGTCCATACATCAAAACTCTTATCGACAATATTTAAGCAAAAAAATGTTGTTGAGCCAAATAAATTTTTACTGATTAACAATGATCAAACTAAACTGTTGTTGAGAAAACAAAACTTTTTCTGGAACAAATGTTTCTTTAACAAAATTGTCTGTTTAAACTTAATCCAATAGGCATATTGTTGGAATAAAAATATGGAACAATGGTTTTTAAAATCTTTGGAGTTTTTAAAATTAGAGAAGTATTTTCGTGCACAATAATTTTGTGTATCTCATCATCAGGCACAGAAATCAACGTGATCAACTAAAGTGGGCCGTCCATTTTAGGCTTGCACTTTATTTTGGGTTTTAATGTTATTACACATACAGTGATGTACCCAGAAGAAATTTTATGGATATCAGTATTTATAAACAATATTTTTCAATTTTTTAATCACAGAATTCTGCGATTAAATAAGGCAAATATTTTTCGAAAATAGTTGTATCCAAAACCTCCAATTTCCATCTGGATACGTTAATGCATACGTTCGACTCCATCTGATAAAGTGGACAGTAACATTATTGCTCTCGAAGCCTTATCAAGAAGAGCTCTTGAGTTAAATTTGTCATTAATACTAATTTAATTAATTAATTTTGATTAATTGAGTTTTTATCTTTAATCCCATTCTTCTTTAATTCCGCTTCAACTTATATTCTCCTTTAATTTCCATTTTAATTCTATTTTATCAAATTAGCATTGGTAGCGACTCTGTATAATAACATAACGAAACAGTTTATTAAAATATGATCTAAAGTCACAAAGTAAATCTTCACAGGAATTTTATGAAAATCATATTTCTTCGCATTAACAAGGGTTTTGTAAATGTAATGATAAAAAAGCATAAAATGAAATCAAAATATTTGTAATTAATTTATATTTTTTATTTGATATAGCAATATTTATAAAATAAGAAATTCCACATTTGGTCAATGCTTCTTTGTACCATCGTAAAAATGAAAATTAAACCCATATGTTTAGAGGAGTCTGTGCTCTTCATTTTGTGAAAAATGACGAAAATATCAATTTTCTAAATTTTTTGTTTAAAATGAATTTAGACCATCGCAGTACATTTTGACGAAGTTTCGTAAAGGTCCGGTAATTAAAAATGGGCAAAACAGCCTTTTTATCGCATGGTAAAACTCAATTCATATAAATAAATTTCAAACCAGAATTTTTATTTCATATTATTTAACTTAATTATTTAACTTGTGTCTGGTGTATATTGGACTTCTGCGATAGATATTAGATGTCTAACTGTCTGGTGTCTATTAGATGTCAATTATTAAGAAATTTTTGGTTGGAAATATGTTTATTCATCCTGGTGGAAATGACTACTATGGCCGTTCTAGTGTTAAACGATTCAGAGTTGTAATACTTAAATTCCTTTTCCCCAGTTTGTGTTTTTTTATAATATTAGTCTGATCAAAATGCTAAAACTTCCACATATATTTTTTGATTAACTTGATTTTTTTAATAAACGATCCATATGGTTAAAGTAAAAAAAAAAAAAAAAAAAAAAAAATTGTTAAGTCAACACTATTTTTTACATAATGTCATGAAACTTTATTAAAAACTAATTGGCCTTTTGTAAAGCATGTTCTTACAGTTATAGAGCACACGTGTAAAAAAAAAATATATTTTTTTATTAATTTAAAATTTATAGAAGTATGTTTTTAAAATTTTCTTAATTTTGTGGATTAATTTTTTTTCCAATTTTACCATAAGATATTCATTTTTTCTTGATTAAAACATTTTTCTTCATAAAACTGTTTAATAATATCTCAAAAAGATATCATAAAATACTCAAATAATAATAATAATAATAAAGGTAACCCAGTCACCTTAATTATTGAATTACAGTAGCAATAACATCAAAATAAATACGTCGCTATAGCGTCTTCCACACAAGCTTATTTACTACTATATTAAATGCAAAGAATCAAGGCTACGTCATTCAATGGAATTTTATGCCTTGAAGTAGATTGACAGAATATTTTTTGTGGCTTCACAAGATCTTCAAGAGAAAAGGGAATGTTTTTTTTTTTTCTCTAATCCTCTCTGAGTCAAATGATGTTTGTGCTGCCATCTATTAGCGTTTAAAATCGTCATTGGCATGGGGAAAATTTAATGAATGACTGTTGAATGACTATATATACATATGAATGACTTTATACATAGCTGACAAGCATTCGTGTTTTTCCCAATTCAAATAAGCATCTTTCAATCAGAATTTTTTTAATGAATGAAAAGATATTAAAAATTAAAATCATGAAGTAAGGTAACAATTTATTTAAAATTATTTCTGATTTAAATTATGTAAATCTGATTTTTGAAAATCGGAAGGTTTGCAGTTATGCATTAAGAGTTTGGAATTTAAAAAAAAAACTGAATCTTTTTAGAAGTTAAACCCGTGTATCTTAATTTTAATATCTAAGTTCAATGTAACTTTATAGCTGAATGATAATTAAAATAAATTTTTCAACAGTATTTCAAAAATCATACGTTTTTAAATAAACAAAACTCATTGGATTAAGGCTTTAGTATAAAAGTCCTATAATTCAAAAAAATGTTCCAAAATCTCGTAGAATTATTTGAGATAAACCGAAGAAAATCCAAGAAACTTTGAATAACCTAGATTTCTCTTAATATTGATGTACAGAATATTTTCTTTTAAATAAAATTTAATTCAATTTGAATATCTTTAACAGACTGAGAATTTCATTAAATTTTTTTGATTTTTAAATAGATGTAATTAAAATTTATTTTAAAATATTAAATTTATATTATCAATGCTCGTACAATATTATATATGAATGATAATATTACTATTATCATTCACTTGTAAATTAAACAAATTGCGATTGCTAAAATATTTATCAACCAATGATAAAGCAGCAAGGGGGAAAATATTGATACAATAAGATCTACTACGCCAAGACACTCGCTAGCTAATGATAGATCAATGGCAGCGTTCTCCCCAAATTTTTAGTTTTCATTTTAATATTTAAATATTTTTTTGCGGTTTTTGTGTGTGTGTGTGTGTCTGTTTTATATAGGATATTTGAGGTCGATGTCTAACCGAGTATTTTTCTTATTTTGGCTGCATTTTTTTTTTCTGAGGATACTTTCACTTTTGAAAATACCCGGTTAGACATGCTATGCAAAATAAATAAATTAAAAATATATATATATTAAATGAAACCAAGAAATTTGAAAAGAGCGCTGCTATTGGTTTAACATTAATTAGCTTGCGAATGTCTTAGCGTATTCACACGGTAAAACGTGCAGACACATTGCTTTAACCCTTTTTATCCTGACGGTACTTATAAGTACCACTTTAACCCCTTCGCGAGAAGCGTCTTTTACAGAATTTTTAATCTGTTACCACCGGTTTTTCAAATGAGAAATTTTCACCTAATTGAAATGCAAAAATGCTATGATTAGATAAGGAAAAGTTTACAAAAAAAAAAAAAAATAATAACTGGTGGGAATAATCGAGGATTCTGAGCATCTAAAAAGTAGCTGGAAAATTAATTCAGGATATAAAGGGTTAACACAGGCCACATTGGCGTGTTATATTTGTCTTTTTTTTTTTCTTTTTTTTTTTTAAATCGGCTGTTCCGATTATTCAGTGGATCATATAAACGGCGACTACTGTATAATACACCAATTTTTAAAGAGTTGGATGAATTTAATGACCAATGAAACATGCGAAGTGAAAAATAACTTTTAACTAAAGTATCTGGCTTTGGGTGAGTATCCCATTTATGTATTTTACAGCAACAGAGAAACTTAATGAAAATTTGCGTGGATTTATGACATTTTAATGATTTTTTAAAAAAGGTTATGCTCATTTCAATTATAATAAAGTATTAAAACATACACGCATTCTTGAGTTTAATATTGTTAGACAATTATCCAAACATTTATAAGCGTTCTAAGTAAAGTGATGTTTATTATTCAATTACTTTCTTCTTCTTCTTCTCATCATAGATACCACGTATAAAGAATGAGATAAACTTTATGGACTGAAGACATATGCTTTATAATTATCTGCATTTTATTTTCAGTTAAATAATTAAAAACAGAAGGAAAATTTCATTCTAATGAGATCCAAGTCCAATCTCAAAATCTGCCTAAAGAAATAATAGTACTAATAATGAAAAATGAACATCATTAAAATAGTAAGGCAATGCTAATCGACTGTTTTAGTTTTACTGTAAAATAAATAACTAAAATTTTTGTTATAGTTGGACTACAAGTGATGTATCAATGTAGATAAACTTCAATGTAAATACATTAACAAAATATACATGTTTGTTGCCTACTTTGATCAAGATATTTCGTGAAATATGCTTATAGTTAATTTTCTTTTCTCTGCATCAAATCTTGTACAGTCCGGGTAAAAAAAAAAAAAAAAAAAAAAACACCCGCGTTGATTTGCAGATTGTTTACAATAAAAACAAAACAAAATTGTGATTAAACTCGAAATAATGCCTTCTTTCAGAATACGAATGCAATTTTTGAAATACGGACTGTCTACATATTTAAAAAAATGTACCAACTTTGTTGACAGAGAAAACTTCCAGAGTCATATAATTATTAACCAGAAAAAATTGTTGAGAAAGTTTTAAATATACATATATATTTATGTAAATATATTTATATGCAGGGTGTCCGAAAACTCTGCAAAAGGTCGAATAACTCGAGAAATATACATGTTCAATATATTTGAAAATTCTATTTAGGGATAAAGTTGCCCTGCCCAACTCTGCCCCCGCGGGGGGAAAGGGGGGACAATTTTGAAATCTTAAATTATAACCCCCTTTTTTGTTACAGATTCGGATTCTACTGAAAAAATACGTAACCTTTGTACTGAACATTTTCTTCGGAAAATCGTAGATGGCGCTGTAATCGAGTAAAATGCGGTAAAAAGCGTTTCCATTCAAAAGTCTGGGAACGGTCGAATAACTCGAAAAATATACATCGGATTGAAAAACGGAAAAATGCATGTTCAATATTTTAGAAAAATGGCAACTTTGATACATAATAGATATTTAGTGGATTTTTCAAAAATATTGAACATGTATTTTTCCGTTTTTCAATCCGATGTATATTTCTTGAGTTATTCGACAGTTTCCAAACATTTCAATGGAAACGATTCCCACTGCATTTTACTCGATTACAGCGCCACCTACGATCGTCCGAAGAAAATGTTCAATACAAAATTTACGTATTTTTTTCGTAGATTCCGAATCTGCAATAAAAAAGGGGGATTATCACTTAAGATTTCAAAGTTGTCCCCCCTTTCCCCCAGGGGGCAGAGTTGGGGGTCAACTTTGATATCCCTTAATAGATTTTTCAAAAATGTTGAATATGCATTTTTAAATTTTTCAATCCAATGTGTATTTCTTGAGTTATTTGACCGTTTCCAGACTTTTCGGACACCCTGTATATGTATATGTAGATTTAAATATATGTGCATTTATAGCTAATTTTATTTTCTAAATTGACATAAATTTTCTTGTGGCTCTTTACGTTTTTCTTATACGTGATCGAACGGTAATTGGAGTCAGTCTCTTTAGACTGCCGAAAAGTAAAATTATCCCGATAAATAATTATTGGAATAAGCTGTAAACTTACACACCCATGCTTTTAACGATGCTCGTTTTTCTATGCAAAAACTGATGAAGATCATAATTTAAAAAAATAATATTAACTTATTAATAATTTTCGAAATAAAATTTTTGTTATTAAATCGAAAAAATGCATAGATTACGTTCGAATCTATTTATTGTATCTCATTCAAAAGAAGAAAAAATCAATCGGGTGGGTTTTTGGGAAGACGTAAATTAAAGTTTGTCTAACTAGATTTATCAGTCGCGTCCGGTAATTCTGACCTCTGCTAACTATATGAATATTTTTAAAAGATCATACTTTTCCTTAGTGGTTTGATTAAAAAACACAAATTGTCAAAAGTGGGTGTTACGATTTGAAAAATTAAACTTGGTACAATATTCAACAATACCCATTTCAATAATTGCATACATATCCTGACAGAACATATTATCCCAAGTCTAACGTCTCCTTTGTTGTAATTTTTTTGTAAGCGATCTGCGTATAAAGACGGGTGTGTCTTTGTTTTTTGTTTGACACAGACTGTACATATAATAGTATCCAAATGAAGTGGAACAAGATGGATAGACTTTGATTTCAGAAATTTTCCTTTAATTTTTAGAAAATTATTAGATTAATTGTTATTTACATTTGGCCATGAAAAAAGGATAATCCCCCCTTTTTTTTTTGACACAAAAAACTAAAATACGGACAAAACACCACTTTTTCCGTACTAAAATATTTGCCTTATATAATCAAAAAATGTCTGCGAATTAATAAAACGAAGATTACAGTTAAAATTTATTGGTATTCAAAAGAGTTTAGTAACGAAGCAAGCAAACTCATCTTGCCCGAACGCCGTTTGTGTAAGTTAACGCAAACTGTTAAGTTGTTCAACTCACACTTTTCAGTAAAAAATCAGTCTCGAGAGTACTTAGGAATCAACAATACATTTAATAATAAAGACCAATATTCGGGATCACCCTGTATTATAAAAAATTCGAATTGATCTCTAATTTTTACAAATATTTTTTCTTTGTACTTACAATGTGCTATTGGGTTAAATAAAATTGGATTAGCATTTTCATAAGAACAGTAGACATAATCGCGACTCTATAAACGTTCCTTTTAAAAATTCCAATTCTTTTTTAACGTATTTTGCCCGAAACATTGGTTTCTAACCAAATTTGAGAAAACCGCACACCTTGCAGGAGAAACAATATGTAGGAATCTTTAATGAATATATCAAATATTCGGTAAGATATGAGAATTTATATAGGAAAACATATGTAACTACGCAAACGAAAAGCATGGCTCCTTTTTAACACTTTCCAACCTAGTTGAAAAGTGTTTATGACTTCGGTTTGTCTGGCCGTATGGCCGTCTGCCGTCTGGCCGTCTGCCGTCTGTCCGTCTGTCCGTGCTCTAACTCCCGTAAATATGCTCGGATTGCTCTGCAATTTTGATATGTTATAGTCGTTATCTATAGCATGTTCCCTATTTCAACGGAAGTGTGTAGCACTTATAGTTTTTTTACAGGGACACTCAAAAGAATTCCGTTTTATTGCGGTCTATGGGGGAAAATCATTGACGGTTTATTTAAATAATGTTTCACTATTTTAAACGCATTGCAATTTATATATATCACTAAGGTGCATTAGAAGAAGCTTAATATGGAATAGGGTGTGCATAGCACTTATAGTTACTTTACAGGGACAGTCAAAAGAATTCTGTTACATTACGTCTATGGAGAAAAATCGTCTGCGGTTTATTTAAATAATGTTTCCCTATTTTAAACGCATTGAAATTTATATATATCACTAAGGTGCATTACAAGAGGCTTACTGCAGAATATTGTGTGTATAGCAGTCATCGTTTATTTACAGGGACACACAAAAGAATTCTCTACTGTAAGTTAACAATAATTCCTGGAAGTGCGTTTTAAGTTACTGATCGCGATTTTAATTTTAACTCGCTCTTTGTCTATTATGTTGTGTGTATAAATTCTGTATATCCTATACAGGGAAGCACAAAAGTTCGCGAATACATTTCCGTTTACTGACGGAGGTTCCAGAAGGAGAATTTTAAACTGTGCTACGCATTTCCTAACTGAACTAAAACTTAGCATCCTAAATAGTATATATACAAATCTATAGATCCTATACAGGGCTGACTAAAAATATTCGGATTACTTAGATGTTATCTTTTAGCTTATTAAACGGTATGTTTTGTAAAATTATTCTGGAAGCGTTGGAAAGTGTTACATAATCTATGCTTGACGCATGATTTTTCGTTCTTGTTTTTCTTTTGTAATTTAGTAGCCAATAGTAGAGGGTAACTTATATAAAAGTTATAGTTAATTATCATAAAAATTCGGAAAAATGTGAGCGATATAGTAAGCTGAATTTTAGCTACTTTCTAAAATACGTTCTTATTAGATTCGTTGTTGGTCCTCTAAATGCACTCGAGACTGAATTTTCATCGGAAAGTGTGAGTTCAAACAGGTTCTGTACATGGCCGAAGATGAAGAACAATTCGTCTCGTACTTCTTAAGAAATTTATAAAAAAGAACTTTAATCGAAAGTTCATCCATTTTAGGTATATTTCGTAAGAAATACTACCTATTACATTCTTTCCTAAGTTGGAATTTCTGAAAAATTTTTGCAGATCTACGCCGATCATGACTCCCAGAACTCCATACCACCCCCAGTGCAAAATTTTATAGATCTATCTATCTATCTATCTATCTATCTATGTCACTTTTTTATGGACACGATAACTTCAATAATTCTGCACAAATCTCTTCCAAACTGATACATAAAATCAAGGGGCATAACATATTGGTCAAGTTCGTTAATGGGCAACATCGAACCAGGGGGGGGGGGGATGGGAGGGATTTTTGTGAAAACAGAAAAAAAACATAACTTCTTAATCAGCCACTTAAAATGTTTAACCATTCTTTATGAAGCTTTATTTATTGAAAATAATTTCATGAGGCATTTCATGCACCGTCATTTAATGCATAAAAGAAGGCGCTTCTATGAAACAATGTTTTATATTAGTGGTATACAGGAAACCCACTAAAGTACTGTCCACCCCCATTAATTTCAGAACGGCACAGTTATATTCATGGAAATTGGTGTCTGGATAGAGTAAAGAGGATACGTATCAAATCCGTTTAAAGTTATTATTACTTCTAAGAAAAGGGCCGAAAATTTATGTATGACAGATTTTTGATATCATTAAAAATGGCCCAAGGGGGGGGGGGAAGAGGGATTTCAGAAGAAACAAATTCATAACTTCGTCAATTCACAAGATATCAAATCCGCCTAAATTTATTATAAATCCTCTTAATATTATCTAAAACTTTTATATTGACAAGTTTTTTATAAGACCAACACTTATAGCAAAGAAAAAAATTAAAAACAAAAAAATCCCTGCCGGCTCTGCCTACAGACAAGGTAGATTTCGAAGTGGGCGGTCTCAGCGGCCGCATCATGGCAAAAAGGTCATTTCTTCCGCAATTCCCAACAAACAGGCGCCCCATGGTCTGCGTCTTCGAAATGTACCTGTGCCTGTAGGCCGAGCCGTCAGGGATTTTTTCAATATGTTTTTATTTACACATACCACTGTATTTTGCATCTTTTAAGACCTAAAATTGAGTTTTATGAAATTTTTGAATTTCGAATACTTTTCATTATTATACTGAAGGAAGAAAAACAATTTTGATTTTCAGCAGTAGTGACTCCTCCTCAGATTATACATATACAGAGCAACTGCACTAGGTGCTATTATATAAATCGCTGATTAACAGAGTTATATGTACAGTTTTATGAATACGAGATATAGATCAAAACATAAATAGCTATTTTCGACGCGCATTAGAATCAGCTTAATTAAATTAAAAAATTTGAACAAATATTATTAAAACAGCGACAACTGTTGTTGTTTCGAAATCAGATTGATTAGTTCACTTCACCAGGCTAAACATCCATGTGATCATAGAAATATACAACATCAGATCTATTTATAAGTTGTATCTTTTGAGATCACAATGATATTTCTCCTGCTAAACTGATGTTCTCGAAACTAGTGATTTTCAAAAACAAATTCTAGAATCTGAAGAAATATACGTATATTGCTCTTGTTTGTTACTTTCAGTATTTTAGCATCACCATTTTTACGGTGGAGGATGCAGAACAATTCAAATAACCATTTTCTTACAGTAGGTAAATTTTATTTTTTTTTTAAATTATTTATATCAAAGTATACTTCAGCAATAGAATAAATTGTGTCACTGCTTGCTCAAATTTGGAAAAATAAATGTTTTGTAGCAATTTATTCTAACATTCACAAAATATAATATTTTAGTGTATTGAGCCTATGACAAATTGAGCGAATTGTAAAAGTAATGCCGTCAGATAGTTTCTAAAGCCCATATCTTTTAATGTGAGATTCAGTGTAATCTTCTCAACTTCTTCTAAAATTGGATTTGATATACATCATCAATTATTTTTAAATTTTTTAATCTAGAAAAGAACGCATTAAAAAAAAAAAAATTGGAAATATAATTATGATAATATAGTTAAGGAAAAAATAGATTTAGAGGAAAACTTATAAGAGTGAAGATAAACAGCTTCTATCATGCTGAATTTTAAACAGAAATCTCATGTTGCTCTTTTTTCTGACTGTAGAAAAAAACTGTGCTATGTTAATAAAACTGCAGTTACTATAATTTCAAGTAAAAAAATCAGAAAAAAATCTTTTTTAAAATGCATGTCTGATAAGACTGGGTGGTGGAAATAACTTCCATCATTTGTTATATGCATCTATGTTACAAAATTCAAGCTCGAAGAAAATATTCAAAAAAATTTCAGCAATTTGGTGACCATTATAAGCCACTTTAACAAAATCTTGTATATTTAGCAATGTTAATAGTTTAACTAAAAACCGGAAAGATCTGCATACAGTTTAGCGGAATGTTTTTCGTAATTTTAACTGTGATTTTACCTTCGCAAGCCGTATAGCCGTATGATATAAGCCGTATAGCCGTATATCATATATTTGGACCCTATCATATTTGAATCTATCATATGACCCAAGAATTATCGGAGTCCCTAAATAAAAATTTTTTGGTTATATTTTTATATTATTTAAAAATATATAAGTTAGATCATCTAAGATCATCTAAGAAACAGATTATCAAAGATAAGCTGTCCCTAGTTTCCAGAAGTGTCTGTGCCTAGCCCGGGAGAGTCAGGTCCACTTGCGTACCTCAGGTGGCATATGAAAACAATTTTCTGCCAAGCGAACAAGTTAAATGTAATATTAATTTTACATACTATTATTACACTATTACATACACACAAAAAATGCTGATTTTACATGAATCGATTTTTTTTCCTTATTCTGTGGAAATGTGCAGCTCATTTTCTTGTCAAAGTATTTTACATATGCCTGTTTAACCATTCTTTATGAAGTTAGAAAGCTTTATTTATTGAAAAGAATTTCATGAGGCATTTCATGCACCGTCACTTAATGCATAAAAGCAGACGCTTCTAAGAAACAATGTTATATTAGCGGTATACAGGATGCCCACTAAAGTACTGCCCACCCCCATTAATTTCAGAACGGCACAGTTATATTCATGCAAAGTGGTGTCTGGATAGAGTCAAGTAGCTATGCATTACGCGATCAGACTGCTTACAGAACCACTTAGCGGCAAACTGCGAAGTTAGCATTCCTATCTCGAAAACTGTATGAGATTTCAGAAAAAAGAAAATAATAATGTAAATCAGAACGAAAATAAAATGTTTAAAGAAAGTCATAATTTTAAGACTCTCCGAAGAAAGGAAAGTAGATTTTTAAAAATATTTCTCTGTAATCTATTAAAGCAAACAAAATTTCTAAAGATTTCGTTAAACAAATGTAAAATATCAATAATATTTTTAAAAGAAAAAAGTGCCAGACACCGACTCAGACAAATTAAATCTCTTTGATCTGGAACGAATAAAGTCATGACCTGGCCCGGGCCGAGTCTAATGATAGATTATCTATCCATGGGTCGGAAAAGTGTTTCTAAAAATAATGTTTCTAGGCTAGGTCTCCTCTCGGACATATAACAAATTATCAAATTGATTAAAAATATACAATCATTATATATAATGAATGAAGATAAAGGCTAAATTTTTATATTTAATGGTCCTGTATTTTAAAATTAATTAAACGATTTAATAACTCATATAAAGCATATAACAAATTTGATAATTTATTCGGTACAGACTAAATGATATACATTTTTTGATAATGCCACATGCGTGTGAATGTTATTTATGAAAGAATATGAAAGAATTTAATGGAAAATTAAATCATTTGAATTCGTAATTTAAAATTAAAAGATTAGAAAATTAGAAAATATGTATAAAGACACATATAATTATACAAATCTTTTCTATAATTAAAATCATGTATAGGGGTCTCACTAATCTCTTTTTTGAAAACTCTTTTCTTAACAGTAATTTTCGTACTATAAATATTTTTGTTGAAAATGTTGTAGAAACACAGCATCAAGATTATTATTTTGAAATACGGGTAATCAAGATATAAAACAGTGGAAAGCCTTCATGTATATTATAAATAAATACATCTTTACTATTTAAGTTAATACTTAAAAAATAGAAGGATTGGAAAATTGAGTAGAAATAAAATAAAAATATTATGTAGAAGTGGTGTGAAAAACAAACAAAAAATTCATTTGATTCAATTCAATCAAATAACTTCATTTACAATAATATTGATAAAAATATACAAATATTTTTGTACAATAAGATAAAAAAAGGAATGGAAGATGTAATATGCTAGTATATAAGTTTTTGAAATTTAAATATAAAAGTACAAGGCATGTACTTTCTTCCAATTGGCAATCTCTTAAAAAAATTTTAAATATGTTTTTTGAAACCAAAATGAAAATTTGAAATTAAATTTCTAACTATTGTATTAATACAATAGTTACATTCGAAATTTTATTTTTATCAAAAAGCTAAAATTTAAAGATTAACTAGTGAAATATACGTTCTAAAAAAAAGTAATATATTCATTAAAGAAATACAGCATTAATTTAGGTGATAAGTCAAAAAGAGTGGAATTATTTTATATTTTTTTAGACCTCTCTGCATCAGAAATACATATATGCGATCACCTCGAAGGTCGAAAATAGATACTTGCTTTCATCATAGACTCACTTCTACATCCTAATATCTAATTTATTAAGCTAATTTGTTTAAATACTACCTAAATCATGTTTACTTAAAAGATTTTTTTTTAATTTCTAAGTGATACTCATATTTCATTTAGATATATATTTCTATATATTTCAAACAAAATTCCAACTAATACAGCAAAAAAATGCTGATACAGTCCTAATTATGATTTTAAATAGAAATGACTATATTTTACTTTTAAACTAGCTGGTCCGACCGTCGTTGCTCGGGCCCGTGATAATACCCTTAATTTGTTTTTCAAATTTTGAATAAAATTTGGGTTAAATAAACCTGAAATGAATCATTTTATATTTTTAAATCACATTAATTAAATGCACATTACATTAATTAAATGCACATTAGTTACATTAATTTAAAAAATAATAATCTTACATTTCTTTTGTTTATGAAATCGCGTAACTATTGTATATTTTATTTTAATTTCTGGTAGAAAGTTCCATTTATTGCTTTGATACTGCAAAAACTATTAAAAAAGTATTGAAATATCTTCAGTAGTTCCCGACAAAAATGTACATCAATGTCAACTCTTTTGCATGTGATTTCGCAACTGTTGTCAACCCCTTAAAACCAGTAAGAAAGTCTGCATATTTTAACACTGGAGAGGAACAGCTGGAGGGGGAGCTGGAGCTCACGGAGAAGAGTAGGACTGTTGAGAAAATACACCTTTCATCTTGGTCTATTAACGAGGAAAAGTTCCGCTTTATCTGAATTTGTTCCGACATTGGCCAATTTTACTGTGTACTACTATCAGTTAGTACGCGTCAACCAATTGTCAGTCGTCTATCATAAGTATTCGTTTCATATCACGAATGCAAATATATTGCGGATGAAATTGTTGCGTAACATGAAATAACCCATGTGTAATTATCGTGTCGCTTTGCGGACAAAGCTGCTACAACAAGCAAGCGTTTATGTAACGTTAATGATCGAGGTTGCGCCATTTGTAATTGTTTATTGTCATACTACATTCCATACTCTATCACGTCAACTGTGTTTTTTAAATTTCTGATTAATTGCCGTTAATGAGTGTATTGATACCGTACCATTGAGCGGATTATGTCGAGTTTTAAACTCTTGAAGAATGGCTGTTGCATTTCATTGGTGAAAAAGGGAAAATAATTTTCAAGTAACATTGAATAAATTAATGTAACATACTTGAATTTCAACTTAGCATGATATTCATCTGCAATTTTGTGTGGCTTTAAATAAAACAACTGATGATCTGACCAACGTCACACCTGCATATTCTGCGTATCCTGGTGACTCTTTTAATTTTACATTTAATGAATTATTGTCCAATCGAATAACCTTTATTAATAAGGCCTGACTTGAAACTCCTCCCTACTCATGTTTAGAAAATGCCTTGGCGGTGTTCTGATGTTCATGGGGACAAACACCTGCTAAGAGCATTCTTCCACTTTGTAAAGGGCTACCTTAAATGCCTCTCCTTTTAACACAGGGAGTAAATCTTTGCTAATTGCATAAATTGTAACACCAGTGCAAGTTCTCCACAACATCTTCTACAATGCATTGTATTGTCTTTAGAGGAGGCTGTTGAAAACAACCTGATGTTTTCGACATTATAAAAAGATCACGAGCTTCAGATTTGTACTAGATCTGCTATACTAACAAGGGAACCACTTTTGGTACAGCTCACACCTAGCATTGCGACCTGGTGCATTTTAAAGCCCTATATTACGAAATTTGAGAATCGATAAAATTTTTCTATTAAAATCATATTTTTTTTATTTTACAGCAGCATAACTTTCTGAAAATGGAATTTTCGAGACTACTTATCGGACTATTAACGTAGAAGTATTTAAAAAAAAAACAGTTAAAAATACAAATTAGTCAATAATAAGTATAAAATGTTGAAAAGGTTTAAAAATTCCTTCAAGAACTTACGAATTTGATTTTGAAAAATTAGAACATTATGTGTGTCGTCTATTTGCAAAACCGGCCATCTCCAAAACAATAAATTTTGGGGAAAAGCTGATTTTTTGCCACACTTATCCAAAATACGATTGGAACCAAAACTCTTTAGTCTTATAGTCGTTAGGACAGTATATTTGAAAACACGAAATAAGGTGGCAGGGGCACATGAAAGGAGGAGGTTATTTAAGTCTTTGTTTTGGATTGGCCCCCTTTGCAACTTACTTTGGAGTTGGCCGGTTTTGCAACAAACTAGAAATTATTTTTTGCTAAATTTAATGTGACATTGGGTTTTTAGGGGTAGCAAATACACAAAAATGTTTTGTTCAATTAAATTTTATTTAACAAAAAGATCTTCAGGAAAGTTATTAAGATAAAGTGACTTTTACACAGTTACTGACTGTTAAAACTAACTGACTAGCTGTTAAAACTAACTTAAATGTCACTAAGCAAATGATTTGGATGACATGATATTATTATAAATAAAATTATAAAATTTTTAAAACTTAAACAAAAATCATACTATGAGGAGAAGTCACCGGCGAGAGAAAACACGATAACGTTAATCTAATCAACAAGTGATAGAGGTTACTGTGGGAAGGGTGAGATCTTGGAAACGCAACTAAGAGGGAGATATAAATTTGGAAAAATACTTAAGATACGGTTTTTAGCATTGACTTTTCAAATCATTCGGAGGGATAGAAAGTGAATGGGAAAAAAATTTGCGTTCTGATACATAAACCGTAAGGAGAAGCACATCGTGATTTTCAAACGAATGTAACACAGGGATTTGTTAGGCATAGGCTTGTTTATTGTTTTCAGATGGTAGAAACGTTTACTTAGAACTTAAAAAGCTGAAAAAACACATTTTCAAATTTTGAGGAGTTGGCCGGTTTTGCAACTAGACGACACATATTTACATTTTTGGCGGGGAAATAAATGGCGTTTTGTCCCCCGTACAGTTTTTCGGCAACTCTAACCAACTGTCATAGCTGCTTGTCGTGTGTGAGCAGTGGTTTGGACTTCACTAGAAATTGTAATGTCCGACCTTAAAATTTGTAGCACCATATTTGGTGACTTAACTCTCTTTTGGCGTGAGATTAACAATTAAAAAATCAATAAAAAAATTTAAAGTATTAAAATATGTATAAAATATGATTTTAACAGAGAAATTTTATCGGTTCTCTAACTTTTATGTATAGGACTACAAAATACAGCAGGTCTCGTTGATAGGTGCGAGCTGCACCAAAAGTGGTTTCCTTGTAAGTAGGATTAGTACCACCACCAAAGCAGATAATTTGAAGGCCTGTATGAGCTTTTCTGTTCAATTTATAGCCGAAATTATTGGCATTGTCCAATACATTTCTTATGAACATATGCTATCTTATCCATCGCTTATTATGAAGAGAAAGCGCTTTATTGCGTTTTATGTTTAATTCTCAACGACTTAGTTAGAAAATGTCCATATATCTTCTTATCGGCAATATTTAGAATTAAAAATAATTTGGTTTTTTTTTATTTAACTATACTTTTTGTGTATCTACCAAATCTCGCCGCATTCAAGTTATTTAATAAAGCTAAAAGTAGTTTTCTGTGGCTTCAACTTATTTACCACTATCTTAACAGTAACAATGACAAAGGATGTCTTGGCTAATTGAAAACCGAACTTTTGCTAAAAGGTGCTTATTGGTACTTTGTAAACCATACATAGTTTGAGAAAATCATTACGTACCATAATAATCGAAAAACGAAGTAAACTTTTCAGAAACAAAAACTTCATCGAGCAAAAACTGTGTGTGATTTATTAATAAAACTCTACATGAAAATTAATATTTGAGAAAGCACAATTAAGTGAAAAATTTCTATCAATTAAAATTGTAATTATATATTTATCGTTTCAATTTATCAAAAATGTTAACAAAGCGCTTCCTGTGAACAGTAACTTACAATTCTATCAATTTTTTCGTAATATCTCTTTCTAAATATTTCTTTAATGTCTTTGAAAAGGAAGAAGCTTCTTTGATAAGAAAAAGTATTTTTATTTATCTCTGTAACTTATAGAATAACTACGACAATCTAATCCGTGTTAGGAAAATAACATCTCTTATTTTGTCAAACAATTCTCACAAACTAAATCCCTGATTGGGTATTAAATTTCCAACTGTTCAATGGCATCGCTTTTCTTGTATCCACTTGTGTTAAGAAATACGATACGAAATGAATGATCTATTGGTGATTGTTTGACATCTTTTTCTTTCTCTTCGCTGATTCTGTTCTGATTTTTCAGATTTCAAAAATAAGAAATGTCCAAAATATTTATCATGGTCAAGTTACAAATTCTGATTAAAGTAACGGACATAAAATAGATTTCCAATGGTATAAAATATATCCACTTTTATACATATATTGAAAAGTTCACCAACACATTTTTAAGCATAAAAAATAATATAAATATAAAATAATTTTCGTTACATATTCATTACAAAAATATTTATAAAGAAAAATGAAAGAAAAAAGAAAAAGAAGCAAAGCAATATAAAATTAATGACATGCAGAAAATCATACATATAATAATAACTGTGAAAGAATTTATAAGAGTGGTGAAAAGAATGTTTTAAATTCATGCAAAACTTTCTAATAAATAAATATCTTAATCTGAAGCATATTCTAAAATAAGTGACTGGTTACTCGTCAACAGATTTTTAAAATTATCGAAATTTAAATTATATATTTAAACTAAAGGGCTCTGTCTCCTGCGCCCTTCCTGCGCCAACCCCAGGAATTTCAACAGACTCGCGTGTTTTAAAATTGTTCCTAATTAATCCACTGTTGAAACTCTTGGATTTAAGAGAATTTTTCGATATTTAAATTGTGTATGGACGGACAGGCCGGCAGACAGATTAATTGCATCTATTTTGAGTTTGGCTATTTTATGTTACAGCTTAGTTGATTTTTTTTTTAAATAAGCAATGAATTGCTAATTTGTAGTTATTTCCATATTCATAATTTAAAATTTTCTTTGTATTAGAAATGAGTTTAAATTTAAAGTAATCATCGCTTTTTGCCTGGGAAAAAGTCCTGGGACATGCAGCCTTTGAAAGTGTGGAAATGCTACGAATTTTGAAAAACATAATCTGTTTCTATATCATGCTTGAGATATTGACAAGCTATTATTAAGTTATAATTTTACTATCAAAATGTCTCAATTATAGAAGATTTTAGAAGGTGGACAAAATAGATAAAAGTTAATGTGTTGTTAATGTTTGAATAGTGTTTTCGCTAAATTAATGTTCTATCGCGAAGTTGGCAATATATTTATGATGTACTTTCAGCGCCAAATTTGGCAACGTTTCACCATATGCTACCGAGATAGGCAATCATTTGGTGACTTTTGGCGTTATTCCAGACATTTCTCGAACACAATCACGAATAGCAGACGTACATTCTGTAAAATTAAAATCTTCTGAATTTTCCAAGAAAGGAGTTAAAATTTCAATTTGGTTGAAAATCATTCAAACTCACTTCTAAGAATAACTGACCATAAATGATAATATTCTCGTCATGGTTTTGTAAAAGAACTTAAAATGCCACTTACAGAATTTTCAGTAGCGAACATACCATGTCCCCAATGCGATATACGAATATTCCTTTTGAAATAATATAATGTAAAAAAATGCATTTCAATCAATTACTACCCATTGACGCTAACTTGTGCCATAGGCGCCAACTTTTACGCTTTTTTCTTACCAATAGTTTTGAAAAGAAAAATTTAGCCTATTTAAACACCAATTTTCTTGATTTAATAAGGCAAATTTTACAATTAAAAAAAGTGGTAATAAAAAATAGCAAAAATTGGCCGCTATAGCTTAAGAATTCTATTGTGCAACCCTGTATAAAAATCAAATGAAGAATATTAGTATGATAAAAGGTGTGAAATTCCAACTGTATTATTTTCTAATCTAAAAAAATATTTGAAATCGAAAGTAATGGTAAGTTTCATTGCTATATTGAACTCTAAATCTAGCCGTTTAATACGAAGAAGTTAGTATGTGTTGAATGCAAATACTCATTTTCGAATTTGTCACTCGTCCTTTTCATCACTTAAACATGAATTGCGACGGGATTTTATGGCTAATCTGCCGTAATCAGGCCCATAGTCAATTGACGTATTATAGCGATTGTGATATCGTATAAAAGTGATTTGAATAAAATGTTAATAATATTCGTATTTATTTTAAAGAATTTCGTAGCCAATATCACTGATGTTTAATGACAACTCTTGGCAGTAAATCCGATTACGAAAGATAAATCATTCATATTTTATAAAAAAATAAAATGTCATACTAAGTTCAAACCTGAGTAGTTTTTTTGAACAGATTTTCCCGTTGCTTATTAAATACAGGATTGGAGTAAAAGAAAGTTGAGTTAAATCTGTCCAAGCTAATTTTAAGTTGTTGCCATATGAGAAAATAAAAAAAAATCCATTTCAAATATTTTAGTTAAGTAGTTTTCTACCAGGGGTGCTATCAGTGTAAAAAGAAACACCTATCGTGTGAAAGTTTTTATCAAAACATTAATTTGACCGTGGCTGACGTTTATTTTGAAGATTTATTTTAAAAACATTTTTTAACTTTAGTTACCCTCTTTCCCACAAGAGCACGGTAGAAAACAAAATTGTGTTTAATATGCTCTACCTTTTTAAAATATGAGTATGGCAGTAAAAGATAAAAAATCGATTTTATTCAAGTTCGTTTAATCTATTTCTTGCTAGGGTGTTATCGGCGTAAAAGAAAATTGAATTGAATCCGTGTTATCTAATTTTAACTTGAAGTATGGTTACCATAGGAGAAAACATAAAAAAACCAATTTTACAATTTTAGTTATGCAATTCTTCACCAGGGGCGCTTCCAGCGTAAAAAAAAACTATCACTTGCAAATTTTTATAAAAAAAAATTGACCGTGTCAGAAGCTTATTCTGGAGATAAAAAAACAAAAAAAAAACATAAAATTAATTTTATTTAAATTTAGTTAAATTACTTCCCGCAAGAGGCGCTATAAGCAGAAATAAAATTCTGTTGAATCGGCCAACATATTTTAAACTTGAGTACGGCTGTCATACAATAAAATAAAAATAACTGAATTTTATTAAAATTATTTTAGCCTATTTACCACAAGGAGGCGCTGTAAAAGTAAAAGATAATTGTGTTGAATTTGTCCTAGCAACTATTTACTTCAGTACTACTGTCATGTAATGAAACACAATAAAATCAATTTTATTTAAATTTGGCTTATCAATTTCTCGCTAGTCAACGTAAAGAAAAGTAGAGTTGAATCTGTCCAGCTTAATTTTAACTTGGATTAGAGTCGCCATATGAGAAAACAAAAAAATGCGTTTAAAAATTTTAGTTATGCAATTTCGCAACAGGGGAGGGGGGGGGGGCGCTGAAAGCGTAAGAACTACCATTTGAAAACTTTTATCAGAACATAAATTTGACCTTAAAAGAAGCACATTTAGAAGATTTCATTAAAAAATATACAAAATCAACTTTCTTTATTTCCCGCAAGCAGGGTCTAAAAAACAGAGATAAATTTATTTGAATCTCTGCAACTTTTTTGGTTATTTGAGTACAGCTTCATGAAGTAAAAAAAAAAAATCAATTTGATTTAAATATGGTTATTATATTACTTGCTATGGGGCGTAATTGGCGTAAAAGAACATTGAGTTGAATCTGTATTATCTCATTTTTAATTTGGTTTACGGTTTCCATATGAAGAACCATAAAATAAAATAAATTTTAAAGTTTTAGTTATGCGATTTCACACCAGGGCACTATGTGCGTGTAATCCTATCATGTGAAAATTTTGTCAAAACACAAATGTGACCATGGCAAACGCTTAATCTAAAGATTTCCTAAAAAAAAAAAAAAAGAAGTTTTATTTTAATTACAGATAAATTATTTACCTCAAGAGGCACTAAAAACAAAAATAAATTGTGTTAAATATGCCCAAACTTTTCTTAACTTGATTACAGCTTCATACAGTAAAACATAAAAATATCTATTTTATTTAAATTTAGTTGCCCTATTTCCCGTTAGAGATCGTCATTAACACAAAAGAAAATTGTGTTGAATCTGTCCTACCTATTTTTAACTTCAGTACATCTGTCATACAATAAAACATAAAGTATCAATTTTATTTATATTTGGTCGCGATATTTCTTCCTAGGGGGCTTTATTCGCATAAAAGAACATTCACTTGAATCTGTCTTGTCTAATTTTAACGTGGAGTACGGTTGCCATGTGGAAAAAAAAAATCCTTTTAACATTTTAGTTATACGGTAAAGAACTGTAATGTGAAAGGTTTTTACAATACACAAATTTGACAATGATGGAAATTTATTCTGAAGATTTGAGCGAAATTCGTTCGTGGGAAGTACGTTTAACCCTTTCCGGCGCTGAATAAATCTGTTTGTAAAATGATGAAATAATGAACTGACACCAGATTTTACAAACGATTTCCTTAGAAAAGAATAACTTAATTGTTTAAAAACAACACAAAATGTCACAAAAACATATATGCATCATTTATTAAAAACTTTTACTTTAGGTGTTTTAAAAATATACAAAACTGCATTTCACATTAAAAACCTAGCGCTTTCGAGCCATCCTGGCTCATCATCAGGGTTAAAACATCACCACGCAGATACACACAAAAAAACACAACTAGTCTGAAACACTGTAAAAACATCAATGTCTGCTGAAGACAAGGTCAAACCATTATAAACAGGGTGGGAAGCGTAGGGAGGGGTGTGCCAATCTTATTCATTCTTGAACTACCTGGAAAAGCTTATACCATACTTTAGGGATATTGTACGAAACTGAATCATTGCATGTTTTATTTTTCCTGGTTAAAATTTCTATTGATTCACTTATTGTTGCTTCATAAAAAGAGGATGTGGGTTTAATAATTTTAGCGTTATCAAAATCTATTATAATCGACTGCTGTTGTTTTAATCTGGAAAGTGCCGTTTTACTTCTATTATACTTGACATCTGCAATATGTTCTTTTAACCGAATTTTAAATTTCCTTAAAGTCATACCAATGTAGTCTTTAACTTTATAAGATTTTATCCTATTTTCAACTATTTCCATAAGAACTGGGATTCTATAAATTCCTGCTAAATCTTCAATCGGTATGGGATCAATCTTCTTATGTAGTAACGCATTCAATTTAACTGGAGGGGATGCTACCAAATTTATTTCATATTTCTTTAAATTATATTTTAATTTTTCAAAAACTTGCTGATTTTCCCTTACTTTATAAAAGGAAAATTTTAATTAAATATTCTTGGTGCCATTTTTCAGTTTTGGAATTAAAATTAGGTGTCCTTTTTTGTGACCACCGCCCGCTAAAGGGTTAAAATGCGTTCGAAAACTTAGTTCAAGACATAGTTATACATTGCGATACATGAAACATCATAAGTTCTCAGACTGCGCTATGTTGTTTCTGCAAATGTGGATATATGGAAAATATCGTTATTTAGTTTTTGCAGACATCTTCGCAACATATTTATAAAGTTTTTTTTTTTCAATTTTCTCACTTGGCAGCGCCATCTGTTGGCAAACATCTTAACTAAATTTAAAACTCTGACTGAAAATTTACTGCTTTCTAAAGTAAAATGCAGTAAACGGTGCATTTCTATCGTTTTTTTTTTTTGTTTTTTTTTAATGCACCCGTTATTTTTGGAACACTCTATGAGTCAAATAAAAATCATAGAAAATAGCTTATATAACAATAATTGGCGATAAAGTCTGAATTATTAAAGTCTGCATCTGAATTATTTTGTATTGTCCTGTAAAAGAGCTATAAATGTTACACTCCAAAATTTTAATGGAGAACACCCGGCTGTAAGACTTACAAGGAAGGCCTTCATTAGCGCATACATTTGACATTTTTTAATAAACAAAAATCAGAAGGATATGGATATACATAATTTAAAAAAATAAATTTGGGCTTATTTTTGTCTTAGTTTAAAAATAGTAAAATTTTCATTATTTGGTAAAACATCGCTCTGTTGGCGAGGTATTAAGACGACTTAATGAATTTTCACAAAAAACTAAGTTTGTTATGTTTTATGATAATAGCAAATTATGAGTGAGACGTGAAATATAAATAAAAATATACAATTAAAATATTTAATTTAAAAATTATAATTAATTATACTTAAAATAATATTTAATTTCAAAGGAAAATGAAATTTTAAAATATAAAAAGAAAAATTAGATTAATAAAAAAGAAAAGTGCTCAGTTAAACTGATGGCATTGAGCTCACAGGCTATTCACACTAATTGTAAATTATACTCTTATTTCAGAGAATAATGCACCTCGAAAAATAAAGACATCGACAATAAATTAAGGGGGATTAGTCCTTCGTCCTCCCCCTTTATACTTGACCAATGAACCCCCAAAACTTATCAGGGAATTACAATGAACCCTTATCACAAATACCCTTAATACAAAATATGATGCAAATCGGATAATTCTGCATGAAAATTCCATTTACCTTAATTAAGGGGATTATCCCCCCGTTCCCCCCTTTATAATTAACCAATGGACCCCCAAAACTAATCAAGGAAGCGCCTTATCACAATGAACATATATACAAAATTTGAAGCAAATCGGATGTTTCTATCAAAAGTTATTGCGTTACGTACATACATACGTACGTAAGTACATACAGAAACCTGCGGGCACATTAGCTCTCAGGCTTTGATAGCCTGTGAGCTAAAAAAAAGCTATTTCTGTAATCATGCTTATTCCTTACAAATACTTTCATTCGAGTGTTAGTATACAACTAAATACGTAAATGTATAACAAAAAGTGATCGAATTATTAAGACATTTCCACCATCCAACCCCGAAGGATCTTTCTCCCATTCACCATGTACGTTAATGTGCTATGTTAATGTGTACGTAAATATTCACTTTGTTTTAATTATTCATAATATGGTATTAATTTGATTTCTTCTGTAAATTCATCAGTCCCAGTTTTTTTCTATATATATTGTTTGAATAACTTGCAGACGATATTGCATATGTTTATTCCGATATGCAGCTATGTGCCCTCATGAGAAGAAATATAAATATGGTAATAATTCATATTAAAAATTGAATGCTTTAAAGTCATCTTAATTTACGTTTAATATTTAAACTTTCATAAACTATGTTATTAGTTACATTTTAATTCAAAGAAATTCCAAAATTCACTCGCGCTGCGTCGAATTCGAAATCATTACACTCACAAACGTTTTACGAACTTTGGTTCATAAATCACGCCAACATAATGTACGGCAAATTATACGCTTTCGCGATAAAACGCATTTTATTTTATTTTATTCCGAGAAATCTGTCGAATTCTGCACTAAATTTGATTGATCTTTTATGACAATTATTTATCCTACATACAAAGATTTTTACAGAAATATTTTTTTCATAACTTTAGGAAAATGCGCTTTAAGGAGACCTCCCTTGTTAATAACGTATACAAATTTCGTAGAGCTTTAAATAACATAATGGCAATAAAATAAATTTTAAGTAATTACCGTCCACAGAACGGTAGTGCAATGAAATTCTTTTGTGCGGCCCTGTAAAATATCTGTAAATGCTTTACATACCCTCATCAAGAAAATACATGTTTTAGGTGATTCTAACAACATAGTAAAACCATCACTGTTCTACAAACCCCTAATTTAAACGTTAAAAAAATCATTAAGTCGTTTCATAAAATCATTTGATTAGGATTATATATAGATAGGTTAGATTTATTCGCTGTGGCGGCATAAGAATGAAAAACATTCCGATAAAGAAAATCTACATGAACGTAAAGTTTTGTTAAATTGGTGCTCTAGCTACCGCTTTGTTAAAAAAAAATTCTGCATGTAGCTTCAACTGCTCACTAGAATCAAGCAGGGCGGTCGCTATGCTAAGCCAAGCTTAAGAAAAAAAAAGCGCCAAACAAACAAGGCCAAGAACTGGACTACAGACCGCTACTGCTTACTTACAGAAAGCAACTTCACAATGTTAAATCGACCAAACATGCCAGATTAAAATATCAGATATCAAATGAACAAAGCGTTTCAGAAAAAAAACGAAAACTAGAAGAATATAATGAAGGAATTCTTCAATTTGAGACCAAACTCATCTTTATAAGTAATTTATAAACAGAGATATAGATTTTTTTTTAAAAACGTCGAGTTACTTAAAATGATCACCTTTTTTCTTCGTCAAACTTATTTTTTTCAAACAACTTACAGACTTAAATATTGGGCAGAAAAAAAAGAATTGCATTTTTGGACAAGTAATTATGTAATATACGTGCTTTTATAAAATACAGTGTAAAAAATTAATTTTCTATCCTTAATTAGCAAAAAACTATTAATTAACTGGACAATTAAAAAATTATGTTAAAACAGAGATAAAACCCGCCAACGACCGTGTACCATCTGTATTATAATAGCACAAGTCAGTTACGAGTTATAACCACATCAAATTTCATCTGCAAGTTAATCATTTTTTTCTGAAGATATTTTTTTTAAATAAAACTTCATAATTATAAGAACACACATTTTATCAGACAATTAAATATGACTGCAAACTGTTGCCGATGGCTGTTTCCGACATGAATAAGTGTGAGAAATTGCCGAGCTAGGATATCGATCTGTGTGGCTCAGGGGCGTCAGCTTGGTACGCTGAAGGTCCCAGGTTCGAGTCCTGGCCCAGGTCATTTTTTCACTCATGTTTGTTTAGTGCATTTAATTGTCTGATGAAATGTGCGTTCTTATAATATTGTAAAATAAAGTAATCAGACGTAGTGTTTATGCTTTAATATATATATACATAACTTTTTTAGAAAAATCTTTAAAAATAAATTAATTTTTGAGTGAAGAGGTACCTTCTAAAATGCATACATTAAGAGTTATCGGCATTTAAAATTTCTTTCCAAGCGTAAACAAAATTTTTGAAAAGGAATGTGATTCATTTATTTCTAAAAAAACACGTTAAAGGACAGGCATTTCGTTCGCAGGCAGATAATACCTTTCAAGTTATTTTCCTGTAAATTAATGCTATCCAGTTGTTAAATTGTTTTTGTTTTAGAAGTGAAGTTTCCATTTAAATTTATTGTAACAGTACAATGCTTTTGAATAAAATAATATAAATCTAAGAAATTGCTAAGAAATTCCAACTTTGCTCACGGCGACGCAAAATAATAATAATAATAATAATAATAATAATAATAAATAAATAAATAAATAATCACTCTCAGAAATTCTAAAAATTATTCGTATATCTTAATTACAAGTTAAAGGAGGGATTATTTCTATATTATTCTATATATATATAATAGTAATTTCAGCAAATATAATAAATTCCAATGCGATCTGTTTAAAACTTTAAGATAGTTTATAACACATGATAAAAAAATTATAAAAAAGAATTGCGCGTCATATAACACATAACATAAATATTAAAAATGTGGCCATGTCAAAAATTTTGGAGAGGGGGGAGCTCGTTTTGCCCACACGGGGGGGGGGCACTTTTCTAAATTTTAACGATACCTGTCTTTTCACATATCGTTACTGCATATCGGCTGTGACACTTATTCATGTTATGCACCACAGGTGTGAAACCGCCATTTTGCGCTCCCCAGGGGGCACTTTTTAAATCTTGCCGATACCACTCATGTGATATATTGTTCGAAAGGCCTGTGACCGCTTATTCATGTTACGTATCTCCGGGGCCATCCTCCTACTTCCCCCCCAAGGGGGTACTTTTCTAAATTTTGACGACACCCGTCATGTGATATATCGTTGGAAAGGTCATTGACCACTTAATCATATTATGCAGGGGGGGGGGTATTTTCTAAATTTTGCACACACCCCTCATGTGATATATCGTTGGAAAGGTCTGTGACCACTTAATCCTATTATGAATCTCTGGTGTCCATCCCCCCAATTTGCCCTCCAAACGCGATTCGCTTTCACCACCAGGAGACGCTTTCCTATTTCTGTTTCTATGGATCGGATTACGACGGGGTATGGCTCATTCGACTCGACATCTTTAGAGCTTACCGATTTTAGTTCGTTTTTTCACCACCATGGCACTTTCCTATCTCTGGTTCTATAGGCTTAATCACCCAGCCGGAGCGCCAAACCGTTAGGTGTATGGCAAATATGCTCCGGCGGGAAAATCCCCAGCAGACAATCAGCGCCCCACAGCCCACCAAACAAGCCCTAAACAACGGGCGACTATTAACAAAAATCGAAAATACAATATCCTTTTCAACGAAAAGGCACAAACTTGATACAATGACAGTAGACCCCTACAAAATAAAATAAAAACTACTAAAATCAAATTAACTAACTAATAAACAACCTACAAAACAAAACAAAAAAGCTGCAACAGGTCTAACAGACTGATATATGACTAACTATGATAATTCATAGTCGTATAAGAACTAAACCTACGTAAAGACTAACTTAAATATATAAACTAAAAGGATGAATAACAGCATTTAACGACTTATTTAGTTACATCGTCGACACTAATAACTAGTAAAACTAAGGTTCATAAACAATAGAACACAGTTCACAAGGTTCAGGGACATACTTTGTACATTGTCGATTACAAACACTGAGCAAATTCAGTTGGTAATGTCCACCAAGTCAGTTTTATATCCAAACTATGTCAGTTTAAATAATAGTCCACTACTTGAAATAAAGTTTCAAAATACCGTCAAATAAATGACTTTAAAGGTTTATAGACAAAATTTCAGAGAAATTAAGCTTCACCACACCAAATTAATGACATAGCCAAATAAACAATTATCCATTGTATTCTTCAAACAAAGTTAAAACAATAAATGCCGATTAGACGCATTTGACTTCAGCACCAATTTTTTTTTCAAAACCTATATCTTATGATAGAAAACAATTCATTCAAAATATTGTAGTTTTCCGCAAGCTTTGAATAGTTCGCAGGGTCCAGAAGAATTCTTTGCAAGTTTTCACGTAGCGTATATTTTCTCACAAAACTAAAGTGATGTCTCATTAAAAAGCACCTACCAAAAATGTAGTGCACAACTGTGCCCCGAGAGCCAGAATCACATCTATCTGATTGTCTTTTACCTATTTTACACAAAAAATACGGAAAACTCCCATGGCCTGATAAGTAATGTGCAAGAAGTTGTTTCGCGCAGACAAACTTCCTCTCAACTTTCTTCAAAATCTCGTAAGTCTGTCTACCCTTGTCAGAGGCAGACCAGTACTCCTGCCAGGCCTGCAACACCTTCTTTTTGAAATACATTGTTACCAGTGAGGGTGGAAGCGTAACCCGATAATCAATATCATACATACCCTCCAAAATGACTGATTTCGCTAAAAAGTCTGCTCGCTCGTTACCTTCAAAGCCAATATGTGCTTTGATCCATCCGAGATATAATACTTTTTCAGGATGTTCCATAAGCAGCTTGTAAATTAAAAACAATAGTTCATTAGTGGGAAACAGATTATCAAGAGCTGAGACCGACGAAAAGCTATCAGTATGTAATATGGCACTTTTAAACTCAGAATGGACCAACCACAGTACCGCATGATAAATAGCAGATAACTCTGCCTGATATATTGAAATCAAATCATTTAGTTTGATCCTATAGTCATATATAAATGAGCCCTTCCAATAAACTGTGAAGGCTGCTGCCACTACCAAGGGCATACGAGATCCATCTGAATAAACTACAGGCAAGTCCGAGTCTGGAACCACCTCTGTAACTGGTTCAATTAATTTTAAATTATCACGACCTATTACTGGAAATTCATATGTTCTCTTATTTATCGAGAATTCATCTGCGTGAAACTCTATATTATTGATAATGATTGACCCATCTTCACTGTTCTATACTGGTTCTCTATCACTGGTTCTATAGGCTGGAAGCACCCAGCTGGAGCGCCAAACCGTTAGGTTTATGGCTGTTCATGCTCCGGCGGGAAAATCCCCAAGAACCATCCAGCACAACCCAGCCACAGAAACAGGCCCTAAACAACGGGCGATCATTTAAACAATTCAAATATACACAATCTTTTTCTCAAAAAGGCAAAGCATACATTACTTTACATCAAATAATCTTAAAAAAAAAAAAAAAAAAAAAAAAAAAAACCTAAAAAATAATAAGATGACTAACCTGAAAGCAAAACAAGAAATTACGACATTTGAAGTTACAATGCCGATAAAAACTAAAGTAAACTAACTAAAACTATTTAAATAAATTATAATAATAGTGAAAGATGCTGATGAATCACAATTACATAACATCTCTTTTCTAGTCCAATTAGTCCATAAAGCTTAAACAGTCAAATATTTCTTTCAATTAGATAGCATCACTTTACAAGTCCAATTCGTCCAAGAAACTTAAACAGTCAAATATTAGTTCATAGTCATTAAATCATAGTCAAAATTTGTATCTAATAAACGAAAACATGCCATTCAGAATATTGTAGTTCTCTGCCAATTTTTTATAGTTGTTGACATCAAACAGAGTCTTCTGCATATTCTTACGCAAAGTTAAATGTCTAACAAAATGAAAATGATATTTCATATAAGAACATCTACCAAATATGTAGTGCACGGCTGTTGGTTCTATAGGCTTGAAACACCCAACCGGGACACCAACCGTAAAAGGTATAGGATACAATGTCCCGGCGGAAAAATACCCAGAGCTAGCCAGCAAATCACCCCAACAAGACAGACTCAGAACAATGAGCAAATATAAAACCATACAACAAGAGCTCCGAAATGGAGTCACAAGAAGGCCAAACAAACCTTGGTTCTACAGGCTGGATCACGACGGGGTATAGTTCATTCGACTCAACATCTATAGCCTTAACGATTTCAGTGCCCGAGGTTCGTATAGAACAGATTACGCCACCTGGTGGTGGAAGGTGGAACTTGCAGGCGTGCGCAGCACGACTGCTATACGGTGTCGCAGGCAGCGGGGACCCGGGTTGGAGATTCGTTTGGTTAAAGGTTTATACTATTCGATGTGCAAATTAAGGGATTATCTTGTGCGTGCGTAGCACGACTGGCATACGGTGCCGAAGGCAGCGGGGACCCGGGTCGGAGGTTCGCTCGGTTCGAGGTTTATCTTATTCCAGGTTTTTCAAGATTCGAGGTTTTACAAGATTCGAGGCCCCGATGTAAATTAGGGGCCCGCTAGTGGGCGAAGCCAGCTAGTGCTAATAATAAAAGTGCGTGATATCACGTTTGATTTCAAATGCAGCGCTGACACACAATGTACATATTCCATTTTTATTCATTTCATGGATAAGTTTTATAACGAAGGATAACAAGTATTATAACAAGCCACATTTAGTATGTTGTTTTTAAGAGTGTAATTAGTTTAATTGAAAAATCTACTGGTATTTCAAGTTAACCCCTTAAACAATGACTGAAAGTAAAATGTAATTTTAAATAACATTTTCGTGTTAATTTCTTAGAGTAGATTATTTAAATTTTGTATAATCTATTTAAAAAAAGAAATATCTACAAAAAAACAACTTTTCAAAAGTAAAAAAAAGCCAAGCTTAAAAAAAATTATGGCTAAAAAATGGTGTGATATCAAATTTCCAATCCTGTATTATATTACTTATTTAACTTTTTTCCATTAAATAAGTTATCATATATATAAGTCGAGTGCCTACGTATATGTTAATATAAATCGTTTTCTCCTGTACTAAATACATCCTAAAGTGTTTCTTAAAATTCAATTTCTTTTTAAATTATGCATGATGGGCTTGGCGGCCTTCTTTCCATATTTCTAAGCACCCAAATTTCTAATGTAAAAGCGTAATATGTTTGCATTGTAATATGTTTATAACAATTTCGAACTTCAGATTTTAACTACGGACAGAAAAATTGGGGAAGACTGATATTTTGAGAAATTGATTTTTACTAGTTTGATATGATTAATTACTCTATAAAATAAATCATAAGATGAATCCTTAAGATAAGTCATCATTATCTTAAGACACAATTTTCAGAGCATACAAGTCCTTAAACGAAACGCGTAAAATATTTGCTTAAATTACAATTTTGAACTTCGGATTTTAACTACGGATTTGGGTGCTTAGAATTTTGTGTATAATATGGAAAGATGGCCGTCAAGCTCATCATGCATAATTTGAAAAGAAATTGAATTTTAAGAAACACGTTAGGATGTATTTAGTACAGGAGAAAACGATTTCTATTAACATATACGTAGGCACTCGAATTATATATATGATAACTTATTTAATGGAAAAAAGTTAAATAAGTAATATAATAAAAGCTTGGGAATTTGATATCACACCATTTTTTAGCCAAAACTTTTTTTTTTTTTTAAAGCTTGGCCTTTTTTAACTTTTGAAAAGTTGTTATTTGTAGATTGTTTTTACGTAACTTTATTAAAAGACCTTAACATATTATTGATATCGCTAATATAACGAAATTATAATTAATATTATAATTAATATCTATAATTTAAAGTGGCCAATGGTTCCGCTACAAGCACTGAACCATTGGCGAAGTGCAAAATCGAATTGCCGCCAAAATTTGTCGCCGAAATTATCTCAAACACACTTCTAGCTATACTTAGTCAAATTTACCAAAAATGTATCCATTCCATCAGCTTTTGAATGAGCTTATAATAAACCAATCGATGTCCTAGTTCAAGAAAAATTTAGACTTTTGTTTGCGATACATTTTTTTGCATTCTTGCAAAAGTAACCAGTGTAGTACGATTTATTATTTACATATTCAAAATATCTATGACATTTCTTTCTGCTGGAATGTAAATGCTATAATTTCGTAAAATTAAATTAAATCATTACTTTTTAAAATATTTGATATATATATATATATATATATATATATATATATATATATATATTGTAGTAAGTGATTGGACACATTAAAGGTAGTTTCTTAATTACGCTTGCGCTTTTCTATTACAAGATACGAGTATTAAATTTGCTAGTTGATTAAACAAAGACACGTTTATTGTAAACAATAATTTTGAAGATAGGAACTTAGCGATAAGCTATTTATTATGAAGCAACATTATGTTTCTTATTTGATAAATCTAGCCTGATCACCAAAGATAACAAAGAAGAAAAAACTCATAACAGTGACTTGATACTAATTCCATACAAGAAAGCTTTTATCGGGAACAGCGTTTACTGGCATAGATAATGTGTATCATTGATAGGATAATCATCAAATGGTTTTTTTAAGAAGACTAACAGCAAGTACTAGAGAATGGATACTAGTAGAAAGTTCTGGGACGCAATCTGAAGAGCTATTACGAGTTCCAGTTAGGAAAATCAAAGTGAAAGTAAATTAAGTAGCTTACAGTTGAGGAATAGATTATTTAATTTTATTTGTATATGGATAGCAAGATGAAGAAACAAAATTTTACACTTTTAGTTTACAAGAACTGTGTGCGATTAGCTACATAGGAAAAATTAGCGAACGAGCTACGCAAATCTGAAGCAAATCTGAATTAATGAAGTAAATTATAAAAACAAAAATAATTTGACAAGAAATAAAATTATGTTTTCACCACTTTCTAACTAAAATCAGAAGAAAATGTTTTTGACAAATAAGGGTTTAAATAAGGATTTTAAAATTTACCATAAAAATAGGAGGGTAATTTATATTAAAATTCGAGTTTTAAGTATTGTAAAAAAATCTTCTACAAAACATAAAAATGCCGAGTTTTCAGTTGAAGGAAAAATTTCAGATGCATGTACTGAGATATTTGTCATTTAATAAATAGTTATTTTCATTTTCTTATATTTGTTAAAGTCGTATAATTATTTGATGCGTACCCCCGAAAATCCAAATACTGATGCCTGGATGACACGTGATTGATACCTATTGTCAGAATGTAAGATTAAAGATTCCTTACTCCAAACATAATATGATATTCCATAATTTTCTTTGTATTTTGGTTTTTATTAGATAAATGCGTGTTTTCTGGATCGCGTGAATATGTTGCGTGTTAACGCATCATTTGTATGAAACAGCATCTCTTAGTAGTTTAAGTACACATCTGAAGTATGAGATTAAGAGAATTGCTAGCCTTATAAATCGTCTTGTTCAGAAAATGTCATATTTATTTTTTTACTACTTTTTTATGAGACAACTGGTGTACATTATTGTATTAATATCAATAATTTTGCGTGGTTTACCGACCTCCAATAATAATCTACGATACAAATTTTGATATAAATATTTAGATTATGCTCAATATCAAAATTCATGAGGTTCAATGGTACTCATCTATTTTAATATAAAGAAAAAAAGCATAGAATTCAGGTGATAGACATTGAGTAATAATGATCAAATAAAATTCTTCTTTTTGATTTCGATATGAGGAGCAAAGCAAATTTAAACTAAAAACGTTCTGTTTCGTGATTCATTATTTGCAATGTGTTCCTATATTGCGACAAGAAAAAGCATGATAAACTTAAAGAAAATCAATATGTCAAAAACGTGTTTATGTCTGTTAAACTATTTTTCCAGATTTTTTTTTTTCGTAAGATGTATGTAATGAGACATTGTGAGCGGGTCAGCTGTACATTTAGGCAAATATAATATATTTATGAGAGGATGATTTCAGAAGAGCTTTGAAAGGAGAAGTGACAAGGAAATTCGGTTTTTCGTATAAGATAATTCTTAAAAATCTGTCTTGTTCCAGAAGGATTTCGCAAATTGCGGCTTCATCCTCATCATTTTCGTGAAAATCGAGAACATAAGCTAATTTATTTGTACGTTGTAATGTGATATTTAGACGATATGCATAAAAGTTTACGTACCAGGAATCAATGGAAAATGTAGTTTATACAAACTAATTTTTTGTTGTCGGTTTGAAGTTCAAAACATGTGTAACAATAAACTGAATTAAATGGCATGATTTGCCAGGTGCAAAGATATTTTACGTCTTAACACAGTAAAGCATAAGCAGCATTCAATTAGAAAACAAGGAATGAAAGGTGTTTTTTTTATCAGTAAAGACCGTACATATTGAAAAAACTGCTTTCTCGTTCTGATGTAAGATGCAAAATAAGTTTTAAAAAAGAAAATATTGAATAGGTTTTCAGATATGATTTATTAGATACAGGATCTGAATCTAGAAGATGCAGAGATACATGCCTTTCACTACTTCGATATTCTTATATAAGAAAACATTTATTTCTTCATTAATATAAAATGCAAAATGAGTTTTATAGATTAATATGTAAAATTATTATTATTAGATGAATATATCACATTTTGTAATATTAAGACGATAAAAAAGATTATACAAGAAAAATAATAGTTTTAAAATAAAAAGTTTAAATCTAGATTATTTTTACAAAGTATTTTTATATTTGAAATTCTTACATTATACTAATTCTATCTATGATTTGATATTTTCCTGTCCGTATAAGGTCTATGTGAAGTCTATTTTAACTACAGAATAGAACAAACATTGGAGTGTCAAAAAAGTGTGGAAATGTAAAATTAGTTAGATATTTTAAAACTTCACATATTCATAAACGAAACACCTGTTCTTTTTCATATTAATTTAAAAATATAAAATGAATACAAAAGTAAAAATTTAAATATTCGTGTAAGTGTTATGATAAGGGTTTTTTAGTCTTGATTATTCAAAGCATATCAGAATATAGACCTTATATCATTTTAAAGCTTTACAACATATTTAAACTATACTTGTTATCTCTTTTCTGAGATTCTTGTAAAATAAAAATTAAAATTAAGAATTGTATTTTCTCAAAAGTAATAATTTAAATAACACGAATCACATAAAATATACACCCAGAAAAAAGTTTTGTTGAATCAACAAAAATTTGGTTGACCCAACAAAACTTTTTGTTTAAATATAGGTCAATGGAAATTTTGTTTGAATCAACAAAAAAAATTTTTTTTTTGCAAGTCCAAAAAAAAATTTTGTATCGTCAGCAAAAAATGTTTTGTTAATTCAAGTAAAATGGTTCAATTTTATTTGGATTTTGCTAAAACAACCAAAATGTACTCAACAAAACATGTTTTGTAGTTTTAATCAATTCCTTTTTCTGGGTGTATGTACTTCGCGCAGAGATCGAAACATTCTTTTTCTAAAGGAATTCCTTATTTTGCATTACTACAAAAAATTATATTTCTTAAAAAACTTCTACGCTCTACTTCTTGCTTCTTCTACGTTTGTTCGTAGCAAACGATTATTGCGCATTTAGATACTAATGATTTTATATTACATACAATGAGGATTTATTTTATACATAATAACTATAGGAAATGATTTTTCTTTATTAGAAATTTTGAGATCATAAAGAGACAACACGCCATATTATCATTAAGTTGTCTTTAGTGACACTCAACGGTTTCTTTTACTTTATTTTCGAATATTTTCCTAATTTCTTTTTGTCAGGTCCGACTTATATGAACACCATGAGTTATACTGGTGTATGTGGTATTAAAATGTTGCCTGTTTCCTGAGATCCTGATTTCATGAAGATCACGATAATCACGCAAAAGTTCACTCCTAATTAAGACCTGGTGATAAATTTATCTGATACATACAAGCAAACAAAAAACGACCATTTTATGTCTATCCTATTGAAATCTATCTATGGTTTCACTGACTTCCTTAATGTTCAGTCAGTATAAACATACAAGAAAGAATAATCATGCATCATGCATACATTATGAAGCACTTTCCAACACTTCCAGAATACTGTAAGGAAACTTCGCTATTTAATAAGGTAAGAGATGATATCTAAATAAACAATTTAGAAAACACATAAGACAATTGAACACCCAATTTCATAAATTAGCGCCTTAGGGGATATTGAAATTCTTTTTAGCAGCCCTGTAAGCACTCCACGTGATTTTCTAAATATAATTCAGCTACACAACGCAAACAAATTTGAAGATTTATTTCCAGCTTTTACCCATATATGGTAACTTGAAATACTTTGTATAGTGTATAATCTGCAAATTTTTATACACACCACATATTAAGATAAAATTTAATCCAGATAGAAAACGCATAACACAACTAAAATCGTTCTTCCATCAATTACCACCCACAGAGGTAAGATATTTAAATTTTTCCGTAGTCCTGTATATGAATTTTTATAGAAACATATCTTAGTATACACTAACTAAATATAGTTAAGCTGGAAAATGTATAACACTCTTAAAAACACCTCTAAGAAATTTACGCCCATAGGCAGTAGTGCTTACGAAATGTTTTGCGCACCCCTTTATATGAGACATAGAATTTATATATACCACGTAATGTACTAAAATTTAGTTAAGATTTAAAACGCATACCGCATCTTAAAAGGCACTTCCAGCTATTATCGTCCACAGACAGTACTGCAAATTAATTCTCTTTTCTGTCCCTGTAAATGAGCCATGTCTGCATATGAGGGGGTTAGAATAAGAGTGGAGTAAATCAATATATAGTAATTTGAGAAATGAAGGGTTTTGTAAAACTTGTCGTATTGCCGTTGCAATAAGTAGTCCAACTTGTTTTGCCCTCTAGCGACTCCCTAAGTGAACTATGACTTATTTGACTGTCACACGGACTACATTTTTTTTTTTTTTTGTACAGGGACAGATGACAATCACGAAGATTTCGAATTTAGACCTTTTTTTCAGGCTTTGAAAATGCATGCTAATCACACTGAAATTCCTGAGAAGGAATTACAAAAACAAATGAGCTTTTCCGTTACATAAATCGAAACGACTCACTATGAGATACTGGGTTATCTATAATGAAAGAAAATAACACTGTATCTTAGTTTTGGGATAATTCTCTATTAGGTACAAAAACTGAACAAAAACATAATGAAAATAATAATACAAATGCACAAAACTGACAAAAGTACGACAGAAGATCCCAAGTATTTAGAAAAACTAGTTAAAATAGAATGCCCTCACTTTATCGGAAAATGTTAATACAATCTGGATGATTAAAATATAGCACCCAACCCTTTTCATTAGTTTTTAAATCACCCAAAACACTTTCCCTGTACATTTTTTTCTCTTTTACGTAAAAAAATTAAACAACGTGGGTTGACTTCAAATGATAGAAATATTTACCGCAGTATTCTTCAATATTCTGAAAAAAAAATACAATAAAAATAGCAAAGGTTTTGACACAGTAGACGGTACAGACTCAAACACCCACGAACAAGGTGTTTCAGAAATGCTGAAAGATGCTTCAAGAGACAAACCGGAAATTCGAGAAATGCTAAAAGAAGCTTCACGGGATCTAATGATTCAGTTACACCTAACGGATGACGAAATTAAAGCTTACGAAGCTCGTCGAAAAATGCGCTGAAAAAGTGATGTTCCAGTAAAATGTAAAACAGAATTAGATGATGAATATTTACGCTTAATATCTAGCAGGAAAGAAAATAAATCTTAAATTCCTGACATAACACTGGGTCTATACAAATTCTCTTTATATCTGCATTAACTTACATCCTTAAAAAAAGCATCTATTAACAGACTGTCAGATGTTCAGTGGAAAAGGAGCGAAAAGTAAAATGCTACGTGGATTTGAGTGATTGTAATATTTGTTTGCCTAAACGATAGTGTTATTGGTCATCAGACCATAAAAAAAGCCAAAAGATGATCAGAAAATAAGAATTCGCGCTTAAGTAATTTTGGTTTGTCTCGGGATGCTTATGAACGAGAGGGAATCAGAAAACTTTGAAACGGATATGGATTCAGAAACAGAAATTGTATATGCAACAAACATGGATGAATTTAAAACTGAACTTTCGAAGGAACTCAGCAAATATATTAATGAATAATGTATATATAGTGTGTTTCCTTTAATATTTCAATATTGTGTGTTTCCTTTAATATTGTGTGTTTCCTTTGACGATCCATTCGTCAAGCCAATTTTTGATACTTTCATAAGATGTGAATCGTATGTCTGGAAGTACTGACTGAATCGACCGGAAAAATAGTAATCCGAAGGAGAAATGTCTGGCAAATATTACGGGTGGGATAGAACTTCAGGAACATGTATGCACATTTTCAGGAACATGTATAGCCAAGGCCTTACTCGATCTCTACAGCGCGTTAAGATGAAACGAAGATCGAGTTGGGCCGTGGTATAGATTATGCATGAATTATTTTCTCCATTTTAATGGACCTTCATGTATATTTTTTAAGTTATTTTTAAAATGTAAATTGTTTATTTTAATTAATAAGGATATACTAATATATTTTAATTAAGAAGCAATTTTCTAATATGTATTTATCCAATAGTAATTCGTACAAAATAAATGTAAAGTATTTTACGCATGCATTTATCTGTTTTGTATTTATACTGCATCAAGTGATTATATATATAAAGTGGTGGCCAAAAGTGTGGACATTTTTTGAAAGTTTCATGTTTTTCAACTTTGTGTGCTTGTAGAATATATTAATTTTCACTTAAATACAAACGTGTATATATCAAATTGAAGGTAATTTAATGTAGAATTTAATAATGAAATCAGTATTACAATATCTGTATTAAAAAAAAGTTTTCCAACTAATAGTAAGATCTATCTTAGATTTGCATTTTTTTAAAGTGATACTTACACAATCAGTTAGGATAACCCTTAGTAGGATAACCCTTATTTTTAAGACAGCTTTACAGCGTCTTTTCATCGAGTGAACGAGTGTTTGGAGTTCATCTTTCGTAATCACATGATGCCAAGAATCAATTATAGCTTCAATAAGTTGTCTTTTATTGGATGGACGTTTTTTTCGTACAAGAATTTTCAAACGTCGCTACAAATTTTCAATTGGATTTGAGATTTCCTGGCCATGGTAATATATCTATGCCTTTATTTTGAAACCATGCTTTGCATACTTTTGCTGTGTGGCAGGTAGCTGAATCCTGCTGAAAAATAAATGGTGCGTTGTTGGGGAAGAGATCCTTGATGGAAGGTATCAATTTTGGTTCCAGGACAGTTTCGATGTATTTTTTGGCATTCAGGATGCCATCAATCACTCGAATCCGGCCCACACCATCTGCAGACATACATGCCCAAATCATAACATTTGTTGGGGTTTTTGTAGTTGCTTCAATGCAATCAGGATGAAGTGCTTCTCCTACTCTACGTCTCACGTATTTTCTACCATCACTACCAAAGAGCGATATTTTACTCTCATCGCTCCATATTACTTGCTTCCATTGATTTTATGACCATTTAATGTGTTCTTTTGCCACCTTAACTCGTTTTTCGTGTTGCTTTTGATTTAAATATGGTTTTTTCCTTGGAATTCTAGCTTGTATTCCAAATCCTGATAATCTTCTTATTATTGTTCTTGAACTTACTGCAATACCCGCTGCATTCATTTCACATCTAATTGCATCTGATGAAATTTTTCTATCTTGAAGGCATAGCCGTTTAATTTTTCTATCGGCAGTAGCACTTGTGCATTTTTTCGGCCTGATTTGGCCTTATTTTCCACTGATTTCGTTTTTTCATAACGTAAACAGAACTTTCGTACACCAGAACAAGTCACTGAACCACCAACTTGTCTTGCAATTTCAGCATAAGAGAGGCCATTTTCTCTCAATATGACAATTCGGCTTCTTTTTGTAGATGTCCAATTAGTTCTTCTTGTTGATGACATTGTTTAATTGACATGTTAAAATTAGTTTAATTAAAAAAAAAAGGACTTTAAATATGCAAAAACAGCAATACTCTATTTAATTGTACTAGTATGCATCATTCCGCAAAATATTTCCACAACAATAACTCTTTTACCATCCAAATAACCTAAACTATAGTTACAGACATTTTATTGGTCCTCAGAACAGTGTTTGTGATTGGCTAGTACGCTATTATTACAAAACATGTCCTTATTCAAAACGATTTGTGTTTGTTTGTTCTACTAAAATGAGCATAACTTTTTTTTGTAATACAGATATTGTAATACTGTTTTATTATTAAATTCTACATTAAATTACCTGCAATTTGATATATAAACGTTTGTATTTAAGTGAAAATTAATATATTCTACAAGCACACAAAGTTGAAAAACATGAAACTTTCAAAAAATGTCCAAACTTTTGGCCACCACTGTATATACAAATTATCTAGCCGCGCTACTTTCACACCATGTGACTCCCACTGTGACGTCACATTAATATTGTCTATAAGAAAATCGTTTTAAACGTATCGCTTTAATATATAACGTAAATTTCATCATTGAATAATTTCTTGTCAATTTGGTTTTTTTTTTCTGCTTAAGATAAATTGATTCCTGTTTCTTAAATATGTAAACGCAAATTTTTATTTGTTAAAATTTTATTGAAAATTTAATTTAATCACGATATTGTTTTCATCATCTGCTCAAATTAAATATATATATATATTCTTATCAATTTGATTGACAAAAAATAATTCCTTTTAATTTCTTTTTTCCCTTTCTTATCCACAAAAGCATTTATATAAATGACGTCATTTGGATGAATTTATTCAAAATATTTTCAGTTTAGGAATTAAAATAAATGCTTAGAAAATTGTATTTTTCTCGCGAAACCATTTTGGCTTTAAATGCCTTTATGAAAAGTTTTGATCGCCATTTATAACAAATAATTACTTGAAGAACTGGGTTTCTTCTTTAAATTCATTTCTTGTAAATGGGTGAGAATAAAATACTTACTTAAAAGCAAGGATCTCAAATATGTTTTTGTTTAACCTCTGTGGATTAAGGCAAAGCGGGAAAAAGCTACGATTGAATTATTTTTTTGGTCAATGGAATTTATGTAAATGTTTAAGATGACAGTCGATTTTTGGCTTTCTAAAATAAACTGTTTCCTGAAGATCGAATATGTGAAAATAAGTTTGTATTTCTTCAGATTTTCTTGAAAACCATAATTCAATCATAATATTGTCATCACTAATCATATAAAAGATAATTTCAATTTGAAAATGACGGAAAAAAAAGAAGAAAGAAATCTAATAATCCCTATCGTTTTCCCCTTTTCCTTTTTATCCACAAAATTGGAGTAATTTAGTTGCTATCATTATAGAAATGTCATAAAAATTAGAAAAAAATTAATATATCATAAACTACACTGCTCAAAACAATTAAAGGATATTTGAAGTTTTATATAAAATAAAGATATAAACGAAATTTTTTTTGCCGAAAATAGAAGAAGAGAATCACAAATGCAAATTTTTCTGGTTTTCAAACTGTGGAGTATGCAAATTTTGAGTTCGACGTCAAAAACGTCGCTTCAGCGGCAGGGAATGAAATTTGACTTTCAACTGGATAAAAGAGAATGAAGACAAGGATGATCGGCATTCGGTGATTGCTTTGTTTCGATGAGTACGATGTCTCAGCGAAGTCATTTGACAGATTCAGAAGCTTGGAGAATTGTTGGTAGGTTAGAAGGGGGCCAAACTCAAGCCGAAGTAGCGCAAGCCATTGGAGTGTCACAAAGTGTCATTTCCAGGATCTGGAACCGTTTTTTGGAGAGTGGATGTGCAGGCCGAAGACCAGGGCAAGGTCGTAGACGGGCAACAACGCCCAATGAAGATCGGTATTTAGCGTTAACAGCTCGGAGACACCGAAACATGAACGCTACTCTTCTCCAACAACACCTTCGCTCGGCTACAGGCACCACGATTTCAACTCAGACTGTCCGAAACTGGCTCCATGCTGTAGGTCTGTATGCTCGCCGACCGATGGTATGTGTTAGATTAACATCAAGGCATCGTCGCGACCGCAGGGAGTGGGCAACCGAGCATGTCAACTGGAGGAGAAATGAATGGAGCAATATTCTGTTTTCTGACGAGTCCCGTTTTTCTGTGCATCCGGATAATAGGCGTATTTTCATCTGGAGGGACCGTGGCAGTAGGAATAATCCTGCTTTCGTGAACGAAAGTGTCAGATTTGGCGGTGGAGGAGTGTTGGTGTATGGTGGCATCTCCATTGACGGGCGCACTGACCTCTACATCATTCGAGATGGAGCTCTGACTGGTCGCCGATATAGGGATGAGATCCTCAGACCTATTGTAGTCCCTTACGCTGCAGAAATCGGAGATAACTTCATTTTAATGGACGATAACTGCAGGCCACATCGTGCAAACCTGGTGGAGGATTTCCTTTTCGAGGAAGGAATCGTTCGAATGGAATGGCCAGCGTGTTCTCCAGACATGAATCCAATCGAGCACGTTTGGGACGCTCTAGGAAGACGAGTTTCTGGCCGCCAACAACCCCCACAAACTCTCCAAGAACTGGAAAGAGCTCTTCTGGAAGAGTGGGGCAGAATACCCCAACTCGAAATTAATAGCCTCATTGAGTCCATGCCTCAAAGGTGTTCAACGTTGCTGGCCGCCCGTGGAAACCATACCCCCTACTGAAAATGATTTTCTTTGAAGAAAACACCTTTTCTTATTCTTTTTTTTCTCAGATGCACAAATTGTGTTTTTTTCCTTTTGTACACAAATGCGCAATAAAATGCATTTTTTTCTGCCAAACATGTGTAATTTATTCTCATATAACCTACTATGTCTGTCGACCATTTATCAATCAGCTAAAAAGTTTCTCAGATACAAAATCCACCTAAAACTGCAATATCCTTTAATTGTTTTGAGCAGTGTAATTCAAATTTTTAAATTCTAAGACCTCTTTTGAAATCCTGTGATGCGGATAATTTGTATTAATTTTATCGCCCAATGTTCCTTATTCTACACTGCAAAAAATCAGTGAAAATACAAGCGATTTTCCGTAAAATTTTACCGAAAAGTTTCATTTTGCCAAAACAACAGTACAATTTCCGTAAAGGAGATTTCAAATCTGTAAATATGCAGAAAGTTTTCCGTAAATTTAATGGATTTTTTCCGTATTTCTTTCAAAACAGTACAATGTCCGTATTTCTTCCAAAACAGTGCAATTTCCGTAAATAACGTTTAGAGGTTTGCGTACAGAAATCGCCTTGTTTGAAATGCAAATTAAGATTGTTGTATTTACTAGAGTTCTTCAAGGATCCAGGCCTGACCCAGCTCTATACGCTGGCCCATTCTAACCGGGACCATGTCTGGACGGTAATTTTTGTGAAAATAATAGTAATATTTATATGTTTTCATGAAATATTTAGATTTTTTTTTTAAGTTACAGAAAAAAATATTTTTTTTATCTACTTTTTTTTCTTGATAGTGCTTGAAAATTAGGATTTTTTTTCACTATTTTTTTAAAATATTATTTTAACTTTTCTGATGTGAGGCAATATTGGATTATTTAAAGGTTTCATAACATAATATCTCTGCAAGTTATCGCTATGTAAATTGGTATTAAACTAAAATTTAATATTTTACAAATTATAATTTTACAAAGTTTATAATTTTTTCCTTAAATTTATAAAAATAGTTAATATTTTTTCTTTACTTTTATAAAAATGAAGTTTATAATTTATTTCTTTAGCTTATAATTTTATAAATTAAATTAAAATAATTTAAACCAAATCAATAAGTCCAAATTTAAACTCTTCACAAGATCATTAATTTCGAAATTGTCCTTTAAAAATATTTTTTTGTTTTAATATTTTTAAAACTATTCAGTTTAACAGAACCGTACACAAAAGTTATCAGCATAGCTCACGTATAATAATTTAATTTATTATAAAATTATTTACATAAGTTTTTTAAAATAAGAGATAACGAAAATTTATTTTAATAGCATGTAATAAATACGTCTGCTTAAGATAATTATTGTTTTTATTGGAATTGATAAATAGATCATCAGACAAAATAATTTAAAAATTATATGATCGACAAAAGGAAATGTTGGTACTATTGCAAAAAGAAGCAATCAATACTCTTAATACAATGTTTTACGCATATAATATATAATAAGTTAAAATTTATCTGTTATAAGGCAACAAATAATAAAACAAAATATTGAAAATTATGAAAAGAAAATATTAAAAACATTAGAACATCTTCATGATTGAAACTCTGGAAAAAATCCATGATACCTTTAAATTTTTACATCATAAAAAACGATTAAAATAAGTAACAACATCTGAGGAAGCGGCGTACACCCAGTCGTAGCGTAGTGGTCTAGACCGCTAATTTAGTACACTGAAGATTTGGGGTTCGATTCTCATCGTGGCAAGGGTTGGTTATTTTCTGAAAACTTACTCAGAAATGAAAACAAAAGCAGAAATGGATATGGTTGTCCTTGAGAAGTATTTTTTTTTGTTCTAGAAAGTTTATTTTAACGACATAAAAATTTCTAAAAAATACGGAGGATATCTGTTCTAGAACGGATAATACAGAAATCACGGAAAATTTTCTGGAATTTACGGATTTTTTTTTTCGTTAAAATACGGAAATAGTACTGGTATCCCAATTACCAGTACAATTTCCGTTTATTTCAGGAATTTTGTTTACAGTTTAGGAGGAATAGCTGTGAAATACGAGGTACGATCCAAAAATTCGGGGACTGCGGCCATTCTTGACGATGAAAGCAAGTATCTGAAGTTAAACTGCTTGAAATGGATTCTCCCAACCCTCCCCTACCTGCCCAGGTTGGTTTAGCCCATGTCATGTGACCGAACTGCATACACAGCTGTTATCTTTCGGAGTTAGTTACCTTTGCTCCGCGACGTAAGAAAGATGGCTTTTCTTGAACAGCCCTGCAACATTAAATTCTGTCAACGCTTAGGTAAAGCACCAATGATGACTTTGGAAATGCTAAGAAAGGTGTACTGTGAATCTACCATAGCGAGATTCAAGGTTTACGAATGGCATCGGCGTTTTAAAGAGGGCCGAGAATCTATCGAAGACGATAAACGCGTTGGACGACCTTCGACTTCACGGAACGCGAATGGCCGAACAGTTAACATGAAGCACTATTGGTGGAGCACATGTGGTTTTAGGGAATCCTATTCGTCGTAAACGGCCTCAATTATGGCAGAGTGGCGACTGGTACCTTCAGCATGACAACGCACCAGCACATGGATCCCAATTGGTAAAATAGTTCCTCGCCAAAACTCGCACTAATGTGCTTCCACATCCCCCCTATTAACCGGACTTAGCCCCGTGTGAGTTTTACCTGTTCCCATCCCGCTCGCCCATCCGGGTTGTCGCGAATCGGCCCATTGAGTTGGGAAGATGACCGGGAGCCCGGCATTGCGTGCAGTAGCGTCAACACGACGGGGGCCTGTGACTGACGAATCCCCACCTCATCGTGGTGAGCGGGTGGTAAAGCGGTGTCTGATTAGCCGACTCCACTGAGGGCTGGGTATAGACCGACCCACATTCCTCGTGTTGTCCCCCCCCCCTTCGGGCCGGTTCTCGGCTGCAGGGTGTTTGTGGCCTTAGGTTGTCCTTTGAGACCTCATGTGCAGAGCTTCGTCTCTGCGGGGTCTTGGGGCAGCCGGGTGGCAAAAGGAACCACGTAGGCTGAACCCTCGTACCTAGGTAGTCGACTGTGCGACGACAACCCAGGATAGGTGACGTGAGGGCAAAGGCTAGCGAATCGGGATAGGACAGTCACCACATTTGTCTAAGGCGAGACGGAGGCGAGGGCGGACTTTGTATGACAAGGACCGCTCGGGTTCTATTGTGACGTCTGTCGGTGGGAGTGGCGGCATGCAGCAACCCATTGCACCGTGCAGGCGGTAGAACGTAGATGAGACGGAGAGGTGGGAGGTGCCTTTCCCGATCGTCCCTTGCGAGTCCCTCTGTAGCTGAAGTAGTTGTGAGCCGCCCTCAGGGTCGTTCAGGAAAGAGATCGCCCGTTTGTACCAAGAGCGGTTCGAGTCACGGAGGGCCCTCAGGTCCGAAGTCTGTGGCTCGTGTCGCCTTCTCTGGGAGGGGGCTTCGACTTTCTCGGAACTGTTCGGCTACGAGAAACCGGGCCGGAGGCTCGTCTTAAGACGGCGTCCAGACCTTCGTCGGACCTTGGGCCGAAACCAGCCCAGCGCATCTTTGCGTAGTCAGAGCTTTCTGTGCCTGACAAGGTTGGGACTAGCAGAACTCTTTTAACAACAACTTCCTTTTTATTAACCTCGACCGGGTCCGCTTCTTTAGCGCACTTGAGGGAGCTTTCTATGACCCTCAGACTCCGGTAGTGGTCCTTCGTTCGTCCGTTTTAGTGTATATATATATGTGCATGAACTTATCGAATGAGGTCGCTTGACCACGTCCTAGTTTTACCTAGGGGGTTCTGTCTTGCGGGAAGCCACTCGGTGGGGGAAGAACTACCAAGGCGTGTCTGTGCGCCAGGGACCAGATTTCTTCGAGGTCCCGGGTTGGCGAGAAGCACCCTCCCCTGTGGTAGTGATATGATATGTGGATGAGCCGTTAAATGGAGCGATCCATTTGACGGGAACGACCCTAGCCAAGGCGTTCCTATGCGCCAGGGACCAATTTTCTTCGAGGTCCCGGGTTGGCGAGAAGCCTTTCCTGCTCGCCACGTCCAATGAACTAGTCATTTCCTCCTTCCCTAGGACTCGAGAATCGCAAGATGTGGTTACAGTAATGGGTCGAGGGAGTGTTCAACATTGGTCGAGGACCTGGTTTCCCTTATGGGATGTTTCCCTTATGGGGCACTTACGCGTACCGCCCAAGTGGGTTGTGGTGGTGTCCTCTGAGTTTGGGCTCCACCGTATCATCGATGCGACCTCTGTTGTCGTTCATTTGGGAAAGGGTGATGAAGCGCAGGAGGCTCACGCCCCCGCTTCCCCCAAAGAGCACCACTTTGGAGGTGTCCGGGTAAACCGGTCCTTCTTGGTTGTGACCTCGTATGGGCTCTCGAGAGCCTGAAATCGATGGTGAAGTACACTGCCTTCGGCATCCGTAAATTAACATTACCTGTTCACATCCATGATAAAACATTTACAGGGACGCCGTTTTGTGTCATCAGATGAGGTGAAAGCAGCATCGCAGGAAGCCTTACGGGAGTTTGCGAAAAATGTCTTCCAGCAGTGCTTCTAGAAGTTATACGAACGCTGGCAGAAGTGTATCGTCGTCCAAGGTGACTACTTGATAGATGAATGTGCTTCGGTGCTGTGAACTATTCAGGGTAAGGTTTTTTACACCTTGACCCCGAACTTCTGGATCATACCTCGTATAACCAGTCCTTTAATCAGTCGTATCATAAATTCGTTTCATAAATTTGTTTCATTAGGATTATATATATATATATAGGGTAGATATTATTTATTCTCATATTAAATCCAAAACCGATTGTGTTGTTAATAAAAATTTCTTGTGAAATTGTGATTTCCAATCCTCGTGAAATTAATCTTAAGTTTTTCTTCGATAAATATTTCTTGTATTTTCTGTAATATTTATCAGAATAATTTACTATTAAAATTTAAATAATGTGCTTAAAATAAATTAAAAAAAATATTTTCATTAAAGGTTTAAACTGATTAAAGATATTTTTTTGTGTTTTTCAATCGCAGTTTGTTTATATAGTAACTACTATTTTATTTAATATAAGCGCTTAATCATTTTCGTCAGGTTCTTTAGAAGTTACACGGTGTCCCAAAAGTTTGGACAATCAATAAAATTTGTATTAACGTAATAAGGTACAATTAAAATTCGTGAGATAGGTAATAAATAAAAGCAGTTTTGCTGATATACACATATAAATTATGGTCAAAGGTTTGAAATAAAATATACAATACATTATATAACAATGTTCTGTCCAGAAAGTATAGACACAATACAGCATTACATTATTTTATTTTACATTTTTGTTCGCAAAATAAAATATTTTTATTTTCGTCTACTTCTATAAATGGGAATAATTTTTCCCTTTAGTTGAAATATCGTGTGCTGTATTTTTAGCATAATAATTTATTGACATTTTGTGGAAGCAAATGAGTTCAATTTATTGTATTGTTTGCGATTCGGAAAAGACATTTCTTGCGTATTCTGATAAAAATGCCCCGTTCTAAAGAAATTTCTACAGATGAAATTATTAAGATTTTACATTTAAAAGCGCAAGGACAAAATCCTGTACAAATATCAAGAAGAATAAAGAGATCTTTGAGCAGTATTTATGGAGTTTTGAAATCCAGTGCAACATGGAGTTGATAATTTATCTGTGCGTGAAATTGCATTAATTTCCAGAATTTCAAAAAGTACTGTACACAGAAGAATTAAGGCTTCAACAAATATTGTTTACAGGAGAATGAAAGCAAAACCTTGCTTAAAGCAGAGACATAAACATAAAGATGCACGTCTAAAGTGGGCTAGAAAGCATATATCATACTGTGAAAAATGGATTTCTGTCATCTTCAGTGATGAAAAGAAACGGAATTTAGACGGCCCTGACGGTCATAAATTTTACTGGCATGACCTAAGAAAAGAACCCTAGAGCTGTTTCAGCAGGCAACAAAGTGGGGAATCCGTAATGACCTGGGAAGGGTTTTCTTTCAACGGCCAAACATTTCTAGGATTTATGGACAGAAAAATGAAATCAGAGGATTATCAGGATATTTCACGTACCAATTTACTGCCAATTATGGATTTGCTAGCAGGACCGGACTGTGTTTCCCAACAAGATTGGGCATCCATCCATACCTCAACATCATCGAAAACATGGTTTAGGCAAAACAATATCACACTTTTAGACTGGCCAGCACTTCGACCAGATTTGAATCCCATGGAGAACATATGGGGGATCTTATCTCGTAAAATATATGAAAATGGAAAGCAATATACATATGTATATGACTTAAAAATTTGACAAAGCGTGGTATGAAATACCTCCTTCTGTAATGCAATGCTTAGTTAATTCTATGGAACGACGTGAATTTGATGTTATAAAGTATCGTGGCAATACAATTAAATATTAAAAGTAAGTTTTTAGTTACTTTTATAAATGTAAAACCAAAATAAATTACAGGTGTCTATACTTTTGGGACAGCACATTGTTATATAATTCAATGTATATTTTATAATTTCAAATCTTTGATCATAATTTATATGTGCATATCAGCAAAACTGCTTTTATTTATTACTTATCTCATGAATTTTAATTGTACCTTATTACTTTTCATGTTAATGCAAATTTCATTATTGTCTAAACTTTTGGGACACGATGTATTAAAAGAAAAATTAATGATAAGAATTATTCAAATGGCATTGATGTATAATATTGGAGTGTACGGACCCCGAAAATTGCATTCCCATTATGTACAAATAGTCTGTAGTTGTATGGTTGTGCATTTTTATAACAAAGGCGGTTGATATAAGAAATTTTAATAAAGGAAATTTTGATGTCACCGGATTCTTTTTTTAGTTCTATTTGGAATAGAACATAAGACACGCATGACGGCATTTTTAGTCTTCAAATCTGAAATCAATACACTAAAGTAACAAATGAAAGTTTCCTTTTACATTTTGGTATACTTATCCTTTTTTACAATACCAAATTTTATCCGATGTCATGTAGACAAATATTAAAAAGAAATTTATGGGGATAATCTATAATTTTCAGTTGTAGATGCTTTCTGATACATAAATCGATAGTAATTCAAACCCCTGCACATATTAATTTAAAAATAAAATACATCATTTATTATTTCTTATTGGAAAAACGCTGAGAAAACAGCACTTTTGTTGTTCATGAGTAAATCCATACTGGTAATATATTCATTTAATATTTTGTTTTTAAATTTCGATTCAATACATTTCATATAATCGTCATTCCAAAATGCTTTTCAATCTGGAAAGAAAGTGAAAATGCTCGGAAATGTCTATAATACAATATGAATTCAAATTAAGTATTTTTCATACGTTTGTGCATTTGAAATATTGAAATTCCTTTTATAATATTTTAAGCTATTCATTAATTTCAAGCTATTTATTGTTATTCCTCGACATCGAACACCTTGATCACATTATCTTAAGGAGACAACTTGGCAGAAAAGGAAGTGATTAATTTTTGTATTTTCGTTCAAGGAAAATCTAGAAGTTTACACAGCATCGTTATGAAATCGAACATGCGGCAATAAAATGTTCATTTCTTTGAGAAGCGATCTCTTGCTCACGATTTTTTCAAGCACAAATCATTTTTAATAGGCATAATAAAATTGGTATTCAAGATTGTGTTAAAAAGGTAATTTATGCCATAAACGAGCCCTTGTTTTTTTAGAGATCACTCAAAATAAAATTTAGTTGAAAACTGTTTTTATAATACAGTAGGCTCGCGATTTAACTATCTTCATGGGACCTCCGCTAATAGGACGTTAAACCGAATGGTCGTTAAATCAAAAGTTGCTGATATTATTTGTTTTTAATTCAGTTCAAAAATATCTAGCATTCTAATGTAATAAAGATTATCGATTTATACAAATTTTTAGAATTAAAAAATGCATAAAAATTACGGAATAATTTTATAAGACTTAATTTAAACATTTTATTAAATTAAAAAATTACCTTAACTAGTTAATTAAAATTTTTTGAACAATGGTGTTATAATTTTTGTTTCAAATGGTGGCTGGAAACTTATAGAATGCCGCTTTCTAGGCCATTGATCATGTGGAAGAGTAATCGTTAAAATGTACTTCTCTTCAAAGTTCAGTAGAATGTTTATGCATCTTTGCTTCTTTTGATGTAGGACGAGTTTTTCTGGAATATCGCCAATTTCCCCGTAGGAAGAATTATTTGAATATCCTGTTCAGGATTCAGAAGGCTGCAGTTTAAATCTTCTTCCGAATCTTCCTCCCCAGTTTCTAATTTATCGCCAACGACAATATAATCCTCAAATGTGAGATTTTACGGCAAAACAACATGTTTCCGGAATGCTTGCATTAGATGAATGAAATCTTCAGTTTTAGTGTTCTGGTTTTCAGATCTCTCGGCAGCAGGTTAATTTTCACAATCTTGTTTCTTTAAAAATCCGGTGTGATGGAAGCAAGTAAAAACCGTTTCCTGAAAAAAATCTTTCCAAGCAGCATTTGCTATATGAATAGCTTTCGGCAAATTCATTTTATGAGTTTTGTTTGCTACTAAGCTGATTATAAATATCGTTAACCAGTTTCTTGCGGTACATTTTTTTAACACTCTATAACACCTTGATCCATAAACGGGGCATAGTTTGTTCATCTTTTCAGAAAGTTCTCTAAATCAAGATTAAGATTATTTGTGAGTCGTTAAAACGAGCTTGGAAAAACATTGTGAGTATTAGAAACCGGTCTGGAACTCATCCAATGGTCGCTAAATCGGGGGTTACAAAATCGCGAGTTTACTGTATTGCGTTTTATCATTAAAGTTACTAGGGTATCCAATCCGGTCTTCCCAGGTTACATAGCATACATGAAAAACATTATTTTTCTATTGAAAACTCTAATATATTTTTTACATTTAATATACTTTTTTAGATTGTTTACTAACAACAACAAAACGCATTTTCCTATAAAATATATCAATAATATATTCAAATAAAGTCTTGAAATTTATTAAAAACGGCACTTTCGTATCAGCCGCATTCGGAAAAAATCGTCAAAGATTTCGCTACTTACAGCGGCCTTTATGATTCTTATAATTTCAGTAATTTAAGCATGTACTTAGATTACATGTCTGTTAAATTTGTCTTTTATTTATATTATTCAATTAATTTAATGAGAAAATTTTAATTTTGTTATGGAATATTAGACGGAAACAAATGCTGAACTGTTTATACTATTTTAAGGGCAAACGGCCTAATATAGAGATACATTAAAAAAAATCATGCTTGAAAATTATTTTAAAAACTATAAAAAACCTCAAAGTGAAAAAGTTTCAAATAAATTGCATTTAAAAGAACATTTTGTTTCCGATTCAACGGTGTAAAAATTGAAAATGTACGATGTTTAGATGTTAAAAAAAATATGCAGTAAAAGTGAAATTTATTGGTCAGGTGCCACCATCAATATGACGCCAGTGTTACTGACGGACATATTTTTGCTTACATCCTTTCATCCTACTACACCTTCGAAAACACAAGAAATTTAGCATTTTTCAAACATATAATCTTCTAAAATTCGACTTTCTGTAATTTCATATTATTCGACTTGGAATTTTAAATAACAATCCTTACTAGCTTGATCAAAACCGGTTTAACAAACAGAAGAAAGGAATACCTTTCATTTTAAACTGGCTTAGTAATTGTAGAACACAATGGAGGTAAAAAAAAGGTAAAAAATACATAGAAGGGAATATCCTTCTTTCTCCAGCGAATTAGTAAAGTCACAACTGAATAGGGCAACACGCTATAGAGATACGTTACAATATCATGCTTGGAAATTATTTAAAAAACTATTTTAAAATAAAAGCATTAAATTGAGAAAGTTTCAAACAAATTGCATTAAAACAAACATTTTGTTTCATATTCGACGGTGTAAAAATTGAAATTGTGGGACGATTAGCAGTTAAAAAAATTGCAGTAAAAGCGAATGTATTGGTTTGGTGTTGCCGCTGTCAATATGACGCCAGCGTTACTCTCGGACATGTTTTTGCTTTATAATATAGATGTAGTTAAATATGATGCTCAGATGTACGAGTGGATTGAGCTGAGTGGACACATTTTATGCTCTTATCAGTATTTCTGTGAAGTTCTTTATCCAACTCTTTTCGAAAACACAAGGAATTGGACATCTATTTTTCAAACATGAAAACTTCTAAATTTCGACTTTATCTAATTTCGGATTATTCGACTTTGAATTTTAAACAACAATCCTTACTAGTTCTATCAAAACCCGCTAAAAAGGCAGAATAAATGAATAGCTCTCATTTTAAACTGGATTAGTAGTTGTAAAACACAGTGGAGATGAAAAAAAAAATACATAGAAGGGAATCTCTTTCTTTCTCCAGAGAATTAGTAAAATCACAACTGAAATTTAGGGAGCTTCTAATTAGTGGTTTCCTACCTCAAGTGGAGCAAAGAAGAGCTATCTCAGCAAGAACAAAACAGACTTTGATTCGGTTTTACCTTTAACGGAATAACTCCTATCTGCTACATCTGAGGAAGGTGCCACTAATTAGAAGCGCCTGAAACTGCAGGTGTGAATTTGTTAATTATCTGAAGGAAAAAGCCCCTTGTGTATTTTTTTTCTCTCGAGTGTGTTCTACTATTACCAAACCAGTTAAAATTGAAGCTTTTTCTTATTTTCTGATTAGAGAGAATTGTTATGCTTCTTTAATATTCCTTTGGTAAATCATGTGATTTTTTTTTCTCATTCCTCTACTTAAATGGACGGTGAACTTTGAAATGAGCAAAAATTCCCAAAACTACAAGTTTTCGTTTTTGTAATATTTACTTTTAACTTTTTAAAAAATGCAAATATAATTTCATATGCTGGAAAGGAATTTTTTTTTTCACACTTCTTATAACTAAATAATGAAAATAACTTATCATAATGTATTTCAAATTACATTTTCCTCAAAGCATATTTTTCGCAGTCTATAATATATGTTGTTAAAAATTCTCTATATGTGTAAAGGGCAATCTTCATGCACTCTATAGCAAATACGTGTATCCGTTTTGGAAAGTTGGTTTATTAAGTTATTTAAATTACTAATATAATATATTAAAACGTAAATTTTTAATGAAAATGAATTTCTGTGCTAATCCGTTATTTTTAATGTAAGTGTCAATCGGTCTGAACAATGAACGGGCAATTTGTTTAATAAAATATTTGTAAGTAATAAAATGAAAAAAAAAATTGGAGATATTATTTTAAAAATTAGAACCCGAGGAATATTTAATTTTTATAGACTATTTAATAGCTTTGAATTTTTTTTAATTTTCAGTAAATTGATATTTGTTTTTACAATTTTTATTGAATTGATGACACAGAACACTTTTCTGAATAATTCCTTGTTTGAATAACGTAAATAATGAAAAATAATTTGGAATATTTACCGCCCCTTTAAGGTCTTATCTTCTTAAGGATAATTTTCTTACACTGTAAAAAAATAGAAATATTCCTTTATCTAGCAAGAAGTTATATCAATGTATAATATAACCTCTCCCGAGTTACCAACGATTCCGGAAAAGCATTTCTTTACCATCAAATTTCCGATATTTATATAAATATTTCTGAAAGACATTTTCTTTTGATGTCCACAGTTTTCGGAAACGTTTCTGATTAGCTCTTGCACTGTATTAATCCATTTTCTGGACGCGTATGACCATGAAATATCGGTTTTTCGGATGTTTTGAATTCTCAAGTAAACATTTCATGTTCTCAAATAAACAATTTCATTTAATCTGTTTTTTTGTCTTTTTTTAATGATTCATTACGCATTATTTCGTGTCAAATATTCTTCAATTTAATAAATATGGTTTCCATAGTGCATTTTCGATACAGTTCTAAATCAATATACTTCCTAATTAAGTACTTTCTGGTAAATTTCAACTTAGGGTTATATTTATCAGAAATTAAATTTTCTTTGCTTGATTTCAATAAAAAAATTATCCTCAAAAGATTCTGTGATAACATGCAAATACAATTAATTCAGATATGTAAATCATCCAGTGTAATATACTATACAATAAAACCCGCTGAACGTAATATCATGTCAAAGAACATCTCACTTAATGTTATAAACTCCCTATATTTCAAAATATTCGCATTGACTTCAGTGCTAAAAATGATTATAAATAAAATGTAACAATTAGTTTAAATCAAGTCCCTTCTAAGAGTATAATTTAAACTAGCTGAGTGGCAATCCGATGTGCTACTTTTGCATTCTATGTGATCTTTCGACTTTTTTTTTTTTGGTTGGGGGGTGATGCTCGGAAAATCTGAGCATTAATTAAAAATATTGGTTACTTTATTAGAATCCTCCCAAACACCTACATAAGGGAGGGGGGGGGGGGTTAGTTCTGCTTATCTACCGTTTTTGGCAAAATACAACTGTTTCAATAAGTCCTGATCGTGGGCTCTAGTTGATACTTATAAGGTTATCAGCATAATTTATCCTAAAAGAAAGATTATTAAAATTAATTAAATTATCGAGTTGTGGTTGTTTTTCGCTGAAGTCGCAACGTATAAACCGTTAAATAAATCAACCGAATTCCTGCCTGAATTGCTATAACCTAACAACAGAAATATCTCAGCCGATAGTTAAACCCCAAAATAAACTAGAGATGATGCACAAATAATTAGGAGACATTAATTAACACCAATATATATATTTACTAATATAATGCATATATACATAAGAAAATACACATTAACATAATTAAAAGTTCCACTGCTTTAGTGGGACCTCTTCGATCCTATTATTTTTAACATTCCTTCGTTTAATATTTATTAATATTATTACAAACATTATTACTTGATTTTGCATATTCAATTGTGAATCCCATAATAATTATTTCTTATAACTTAAAATTTCAGATTATTCAAGAATTTATTTTACTCTTTTGGGCATTATCCAAAATTGCCCTCCAAGTTAAATCTTAACATATTACAATGAGCACCGTGCCCGTTTCACAAAGAAACAATTCTTAACACATAACATACTAAACAATACTAAAACAAAAAGTTAGGAAGTACCTGCAGCCAAACGCTCCCATTTCGGTTGTCCCGAAAAAGCGTCCTTCCTCAGGTGAATTGGGCACTTAATTGTAAATATACTACCTCATGAACACTTCGTAGTTAAACAACTAGGGTCAAACCTTTTTTTAAGATTTTATGTAATATTTATTTTCGGTGTATAAATACACCATGATTACAAAAAATAGATCTGGAGACAACATATACTACGAGACTCACGATATGGTAATTCTGCATCGTAAAACTCCAGAGTAAACTGAAGTCATTATGAAAATACGAGAACTACAAATCAGAACAGAGTCAGAAACATCTCGAGACTTAAAAAGTTTGACGCACTCTCTAAGAATACTCACGCGATTACTTCCATATCTCTATCGCAAATATATGCGAAAAAAACATGTATCTCTCCCCATAATTTTTGTGTTATTGTATTTAAAACTTACTATGGGGGTACACAAAACTTCATCCCTACGCGAACCATTAGCTCTGAGCATTGGTCCGTGTCAGTGGTTTCCATCGGACCACTTAGGAACAGATATCATATCATTGGAGGCCGCATTGCGTCATATTCACGAACAGCATCTTAGCTACTAGAGATGTGACTTCCCACATGCTGTAAATTCTCAACCATAAAATTGCGAACTTGCATTGTCATTTAAGGAAACATTGCAGTTTGATTAGCGCCATCACAAATAAATACTTTTTACCAATACAATAGAAAGTCTATGAGAAAGATAAATTAAATCTAAAACATATATGTACACTTAATCACACAATGTGAAATTTGGTATACTAATGTAACAAATTTTTGTCTATTACATACAAGAACTATTTTATTACCTCTATTATTTCTTGAGACAATATTATTTAAAATATGGATCTTGCTAGAATCTCGTCAACGGCGATAAGGATGTGAAAGGGATGTGAAAGTATATTTCCTTTCACCATGGGATGGGGGGAACTAATTGGATTCTTATATTTAGAAAAAAATACAATATTATTTTTTTAATTTTCTTATAGTATGTAAATAATATTTACAAGGTATGCTAAATGAAATAAAGAAAAATACATTTTGAAATTTGCATGATTTTTATGGAATTACAGAAAAACTTTAGAGTTTTCTCTACGAAAATCCTCCATTTTAAAACGTCGTTTTTAAATATGACATATTTTATTGGAATAAAAATTACGCCATTTTGACGAACTGAAGAAAAAAAATTCAGTTTATGAATTAACAATGCTATACTTTTTACCTGGGAATGCATTTCACTTTTGGTGACATTCAGAACAATCTTAATTACCATCTGTCAAAATTTAAAATATTTTTTGCTTTTAATTTTAATGAGAAAATGGCATCAATAAGGATGTAATAATACCCATTATTTCCCTTTTATCACCCTTGTATTCATAACAATAGAAATATTATTCATTAAATAAACTTATTTAAAGAAAAAAATTATAATGTTTCAAAAATTAATTTAAATTTCTAAATTTTGAGAATCATTATGACATTTGTGAATCCTTATGAATAATATATGTAAGTTACAGATGCAATTCAACATACTTTTGGCTGAATAGATGTGAAATACCTACATACATTCAAAATATAATATATACATCCCTGGTTAAAATTATAAAGACACTAAAAAATGGCATACATATCCAAGTGTTACTAAAACATCATATAAAATATATTTATAGTGCAAAGAGAACTGTCTCCCTGATTTTTATGAAAAATTATAGTAATTAAAAAATGAAATAAGAAAAAAATATTAATGGCCAGAATTATAAGGATACTGGTTATAAGTTGGAATAGATACAATTTAATAAGTAATCTTTATTTTGTAAACAATCAGCCATGCGATTCTACATGCTTGGAACAAGTTTTGATAATTATTATGAGGATTATAGCTGCCCGAGGATTGTAAATAGCTTCCTGAAGATGTGTAATGCATGAATATTGCTTTTCATTTACGTAAAAAAAAGTTCATCATTGCATTCCATTCATTTTTATAATTTTTCTTATCGTGCTGCCGATGTGGCCAATCAAATAATGGGATATTTTTGTCATTCAACCACGTTTTCGTAGTTTTAGAGGTATTGCGCAATGCATTAGCTTGTTGAAAAATGAATTTTTCAAATCCTCAAATCAATCGTATGCCAATATTTGTGTTTGTAAAATACATGTGTACACTTTCATCAGCTCATCATCTTCAAAAAAAAAATCTAACCTTGAGTTCATACAGCACCCCTAACAATGACTGATCCTCCTTTATTTTGACGGCTCTTAGCAACTTTTCCATTCCTTCACAAATCGTGTGAGTATTAACGTATAACTTTAAGCCCATCAAGATTGAAACCTTTTACCACCGTCTGAATTTATACGTTAATGTTGTAACGATGTGTAGATGAATAGAAATGGTGCATGGAGCCGTCGGAATAAAGGATAATCAATCATGGTTTGGGATGCTGTTTCAGCTTAAGGTAAAACTGAGCTGCGCTGTCAGGCGTCTGAGGGCACCCGTCAGGCACGTCAACCGCCGTATGCAAGTTCTGAAGAACTTTTAACGACCAGGGTAATTCCTGTATGCTCTACGAAGGTAGGGGGCCCCGCCACTTGCTGACAACCCCTATTTTCCCAAGTGAATGATGACATAGGTCGCTGCGATTTGCGTTGGTTCCAACCCTATTGGTAGACCACCACATTTACACTTGGGGACGAGTCGGAGACCCCCAACAGCTTCAGATCCGGACACCCAAGAAAGAACCGGATCCTAGGCCTTAAGTCAGGTTTTTCCGACCCGCACTTGCTTTACCAAAGCTCGAGGGTGGTGAAAGTCTACAAAGATAGTCACTGATCCCTCTCGCAGGATTTTCAGTTTAAGGTAAGATTAATCTAGTTATTTATGAAAATGAACTTAAAAGTACACATCTATGTTTTACAAACACAAGTTTTGGTATATGTTTGGTATTAGTAGGGGAAAAGTTCATTTTCAAACAAGATAGTATATCGTGTCATACCTAAAAAAAAGTACGAAGAAGTGGCTTAATGATAACAATATCACATTATTTGATTATGCACCTTGATGAAAAAATATGAACATTATAAAAAATGAATGGAGTGTAATGGTGAAATTTTCTTATGAATGACCAGAAATATTCACGTATTACAGATCTTGAGGAAGCAATCTCGGGGTAGCTATACCCACATCATAATTATAAAAAAATGTTCCAAGTACCTCGAATCGTAGGTCAGAGTATATATTATAATTTTATTCATAGTATATTTTTATTTAGCTACAATTAGAGTCTCAGTATCATCAAGAAAATATTTTTAATAGCAGACATCAAATTGCTTTATGATCTGACAGATAAAAAACTTTACATACTGCAATGAGAATGGAAGAAATGGATTTAGCTCTACAACTGGTCATGATTGCAGTGCGCGTCGTGAATAATGAATAGCAAGATTTGTTTCACTTAATGTGATTGTGACATCGATTTTTTAGTTTTAAATTCACCAATGACGCACTCAAAATCATGTGATACTTAGTAAAGAATGCTACATATTGCTTGGTAGACGAATTTTAATAAGCGAGATTTCTGCGAATTTTGTGAGAAGTGTACATCCGATACAGATTCGAGGACCGAATTACGGGTTTCTAAGAGAAGCAAGCTATCTGTTGAACCATTGAGACAAGATCAATGCATTTTATCGTCTTCTTTTTTGAAAGGGGGAAGTAATAATCTTATATCGTACCGACTCCTCCTCACTCTACATTTTTTATTTTTCATATCAATGCATCTGGCTATGGACATCGCCACCAGGACATCACTGTGAAGTCTTAAAACTGTGAAGCCATAAAAGGACTAGAACAGTGGTCTCCTTGTCCTTGCAGAAAGTTGGTAACCACCGTATAATGAAGGATATTCTGAAAACTACATTATTTTACAAATCTTGGCACATAATGACCACTGTTCTAGTCCATTTATGGCATCGACTTCACAGTGATGTCCTGGTGGCGATGCCCACAGCCAGATGCATTGATATGAAAAATAGCATGCATCTCTGCCTATTGTGAGATAATAACTGAAATGCAGCTTCAACACAATTTAAAGTTTTGCTAAATTCAAATGAATAAACCATAAAGATAGTTAATGATACCCTTTGATTTAGAGATTTTACCAAAATATTTTTTCCGAAAGTATAAAATACTGTATTTTGTTAGGACAAGTTTGCACATTTATGACAAACAAGACTTTCTATTATTTCACGACAATGCCATTGTTATTACTCTAGATACCGACGTGATATGACTGTTGCAACTAAATCCCGCAAGGGAAGGAACTATTCCCTATTGGGTATTTTGGGTATTTTTGGACTGTCATTGCCCCTTCCCAAGGAAAAACTTTAGAACAATTGTAGATTCCATCTTGAACAGAAGCAATGTACTTCAATCCGGCATAAATGCCAAGTGAAAACAATATATATATGCGTGTGTTGAGTGTACTTACGTGTTAATTGTGCCGTCATAATTAAACTATATTAAGTAATCAACGGAACGCATCAATTTTTAGATTTGGTATTGTGATCTTATTTTTTTTTCTCGAGAAGACAGAACTTAATATTATCATATTCTACATGGTGACACCAACGAGATGATTTCGCATCACTGTGATTTATTACATTAATCTGATGTCAGAGTGACTTGATTGAGGTAGGTCCCTTTAGTTATTTAATTTTGGCTGGGAAAAATATTGAAATATGGGTATCGAAAAAACAAAAGTTAAACGTTCGACCATTAGCGAGTTGTTTACGAAATTAACAAATAATATTGAAAATAACGCACAGAATCAAATTAATGAGGATTACTCAATTGAAAATAAAATTGAAGATTTTTCAGAATTAAACAGTAATTATTAGGTTGCTCGGAAACGTTTAGTTAGTCTGAATAGTACATTTAAGCGAAGTGACAATTTATATTTAAGATACAGGGACAAAATTTAAAATCAATTAAAAGATGATATAATAGAAGAAGTAGATAATTGCAGACGAGCTGGTTATTTTATGCCTCATCATGGAGTGGTTAGAGAGTTAAAAGAGACCACTAAACTTAGGATTTATCACGATGCGTCTTCTAAGACGAAGGGTGAAATTTTGTTAAATGGCTGTTTGGAGAGCGGCCCAGATCTGAATCCCGATCTGCGCAAAATTATATTAAAATTTAGATATCACCCAATTGCATTTTGCGCCGATATTGAGTGAGCATTCTTAGAAATCGGTATTGCAGAACAGGGTAGAAAATTTTTGAAATTTTTGTGGTGAAAAGATCAGAGGACACATATATTGGTCTCTCTTTGGGTCGTAATGACATCAGATTCCTACAATTTAAACGCACTCCATTCAGAGTAAAATGCATCACATTTATCATTTATATTAGCTGCTACTTTTAGATTCCACCTCAAAAATTAAATAAGTCTACGATTTACTCAATGAGTTATACGTAGTTGATTTTATAAGTGGGTGTGAATCACCTGAGATGGCAGTCTCCATTAGTAGAAACTCTGTTGAAATTTTGAGAGAAGCGTCTATGAACTTAAGACATTGGGTAACTAATTCTCCCACTTTACGAGAATTGTGGGAAGAACACAATATTGATTGTAAACAAGCAACCACCGGAATTCCACTTAAAGTTTTGGGTATTATTTGGAACAATAATGCAGATATCATAACGGTTTCCACAGACCATTTTAACAATATAAAAATAATGTTTCTTCAAAGAAAAATGTCCTGAAAGTTTGTGGCATGCTATTTGATCCTTTGGACCTTCTTGCCTCATTTGCTATTCGCCTTAAGCTGCTTATGCAGCAACTTTGGGAAATGGGTATCTCTTGGAACGAATCTCTGCCAACATACTTTGAATTTATATTCCAGGAGTGGCTGAAGGAAGTGAAGGTTATCCATGAAATAATTATATCTCAACAATATTTCGAGAATTTGAAATTCGAAAATGTTGAAATGCACCTATTTTCAGACTCCAGCCCAAAGGCATATGGTGTGGTCGCCTATATTTAAGGATCAAATATTCATAAAAAAAATTGTACTAGTTTTATAACTGCCAAGTCGCGCATAGCCCCATTAAAACCAATAACTTTGCCCTGTCTCGAATTGATGGGGGCCTTGATTTCTGCTAGGTTATCATTTTACTTAAGCAATATCTTCCCAATTCTGAAAGGAGGCAGTATATACTTATGGTGTGAATCGCAAATATGCCCGCACTGGATTAAGGGGCATTCAGAGAACTTAAAACAATTTGTTAGAAATACAGTAATGTAAATTAAAGATTAAACAAATCTTCTAAATTGGCATCATTGCAGCGGCAAAGAAAATCCTGCTGACAAACTCACGTGCGGCATGCACACTCACTCTCTCATTAATGACGGAGTTTGGCTTTCAGGTCCAACTTGGGTACAAATGGCAGAATTGCCATCTGATGCATCACCGATTAAATTTGATTCTGTGGTTGACATAGATGACTTAAAAAGGGAAATGAAGGACCTTAAGGTTCTTCTTCAAATTTGCCAGGAACCTAAAGATCCCTTGTTTGATATTCACAAGTATAGCTGCCTTAATAAAATATTAAAGGTGGCCGCTTATATTCTCCGTTTTATTAGAAATTGCAGGAATTAGAAATTTTTATTAGAAATTCATCCAATTAGTGAAAGTGAAAGCGAACATTGCACGAAAATGATCATAAACATTTCGTCAGAAAATACTCTACTCATGAATGACTGTGAAAACCACCACATGACGCTGAATTATAACCAGACTGTACCATGTGGAGATTCCATGACATCATCACGTATTTTCATCACAAGGACTTATAAACATTTTTCTTTTCCACACTCATTTTCTCATAATGTAAAGACATAAAGCTCAGAGCATATGTGCGGCGCTCTGCATAATAACACTTATACTTAATCTTAATATATTAAATTATAATCAGGATTTAAAGATGGTCAATAATTTAACATTTAACAAAACATTTCTTTCCACAATAATAAATAAAATAAATGTGCAACAGTGATGGATTATCATCGAAGTTCAAATTCTAGACGTGCCATAATTGATATATGATCTGAACACCTCGAAGTATTCAGAAGGTAAGACGCATGTTTTACTTATCTCTATTAATGCATATTGATGGAGCAAGAAAAAGGTAAACAAATATTTTATGCTGCACTGCCGGCAGATTTCAAGACTGAAAACATCTCAGAAAGAATAAACTGTTAAGCACATATGCTGAAAGAAAAAAATTAAGACTATTCTAAAATATAAAAACCATCATAAAGGAGAGTAGTTAAGGTAAATTAAAATTAAATCCTCGAAAATAAATAAAGATAGAAAGAAGAAAAACGGCCACATTTAAAGATAGCCAGTTAATTGAAAAGTTGAATTCGTGCAATTATTCGAACTGGAAATTTAAGCTCTATATGCTTCTAATAAATGAAGAATTATTTGAAGTAATATCCGGAGAACCCCCAACTCTTTTAAATGAGGATTGGAATAAGAAAGATAGAAAAGCTAGGGATTTAATTAATCTGAGTACAGAAGATGCACAAATTGTGCACGTCAAAAATTTACCACAGCCATGGAAACCTGGGACGCGCTGAAAAATATGCCGAAAGGGTGAATTTCAGCAGTAAGCTGCACTTACTAAGAAAATTGTACAGCACAAAACTACCCGAAAGCGGTAACATGTCAAAACACATAACTAACATTCTACAAATTGTAGATAAATTATCCATCACCGGTGAGAATATAAACGATTTTCATATATCTCCACTATTTTTATGCTCATTGCCGCCCAGCTATAACACTTTAATCACGGCTTTGGAAGCCAGGTCCGAAGACGAACTATCTCCAGATTTTATTAGAAGTAAATTAATTGATGAATACAATCGCAGACAAGAAATGTCTGAACAAATAGATAGTGCGAAAAAAGCATTCAAAACACATAGAAAATTCGCAAACTATGATAATAAAAAGAACTCCAAATATTGCAGCCACTATAAAATGAGAAATCACAGCAACAACAAGTGTTGGCACCACAAGAGCAGATACAGAAATCAAAATACGAACAATTACAACAACAATAAAAAATCAAAACTTTTCACATCGTCTCTATCTTTTGAAAACAGCAAAAATTATAGAGAGTATACTACCCCGCGACAAAAACGCTACTCATCACCAAACAAGTTCAAAAACTCCTCAATTCGAAGATCGCGTACTGATAACAGAAAAAATGGGTAAACAAAATTGGATACTTGATAGTGTCAGTACCTTGCATATAGCGAATGACAAAAGGTTATTTCATAAATTCAATAACTTCGAAAAATCAACAGTCACGTTTGCTAATGGCAACAAACTCACAGCAGTCGGTTCGGGAGATGTTTTAATAAAGACTAAATCACCCAACGGTCAAACAAAATTAACAAAGCTACAGGAAGTTCTATATGTCCCAGATCTGGAATCTAATTTAATCTCAGTGAGCAAGACTACCAAAAACGGATGCAAATTAATCTTTGAAAACGATAAATGTGATTTAACGTTCGAGGAGGACATTTACATGAGAGCGAAAAATAAAAACAACTTATACATCATTGAACAGTTAAACAACTTAGAAAAAATAGAAAATCACTCAAACGTTACATTCAGCTGTAATAATAAAGAATGGGTAGAAGTATGGCACAGAAGACTAGGACATCGAGATTACGAAGCGATCAAAACAATTGTTAAAAAACAATTAGTGAATGGAATAAAAATCAAAAATTGCAGGCACAGTAATGAAATATGCGAAACTTGTATCAAAACCAAATTAAACGACGCACCACATCCTAAATCGGCAACAAATAGTGGCAACAAAATCCTCGATTTAATACACAGTGACGTGTGTGGTTCTATTAGTATACCAACACTAGGAGGAAAACACTATTTTCTTACACTAATCCATGATACTCAAAGTATACAACAATATATATATTATCCAGGAAAAGTGAAGTAATCGATAAACAGAAGGAATTTATAGCAATTGTAAACAATCAATTTGGTAAAAAACTGAAAGAAATAAGGTCCGATAATGGACGAGAGTACACTAGTAATGAAATAGAGGAATACTTAAAGGAAAACGGGATACTACACCAGTTCACAATTCCACATAGTTCAAGTCAGAATGGGGTCGCGGAGAAGAAGATTAAAGCTTGCTTCAGATGACACGAAGTATGCTTTCAGAAGCGAATTTAAATAAACATTTTTGGGGAGAAGCAAGATACACTGAGACATATCTACAAAACAGACTGCCAACGAGGGCGAATGATAAAACTCAGTATGAGTTGTGGAAAGGTACTAAACCTGATCTCCACCAACTTAAGAGTTTTCGAATGCAAAGCATTTATTTACATTAATAAAGTACATCGAGGGGAAATTGATAATAGAGCGCAAGAAGGCATCTTTGTCGCATACGACACACGATATAAAGGATATCGCATAAATACAAAAGACAAACAAATAATAATTGCCAGAACAGTAAAATTTATAGAACATGACACAAAACACTCAAACAACATTGAGGAAAATTCAAATCTCGCAGAAATCGCCGCTGATGATAGAAAACAAGCAGAAAAGCATGAAAATTACATCGAAATGGACATTAAGGATAATGAAACGCAACCATGTGAATCCAAACAATTACCGATAGAACTGAGAAGGTCGAACAGATCTAACAGAGGAGTACCACCAGATAGATTCGTCTGTTTAGTTAAAGATACACAAACAAATGAACCAAGAAATTGGAACGATATCATGGAAATGAACAATCTACGCGAAAAGCAAAATTGGCTTAAAGCCACCGAAATGAAATCAGTTGCCTAACAAAAAATAAAACATGGACATTAGTCGATCCCCCACCAGGCAAGAAGATGATTGGTTCGAAATAAACCTTCAAAATCAAACGCGAAAATTTAAACAAAATACAAACCTACAAAGCCCGACTAGTAGCCCAGGGTTACAGTCAGAAATTTGGAGTAGATTATGACGAGACCTTTACTCCCAGTTGCCTCTCATACTACTATCCGTGTATTTCTCACAGCTGCACTAAATCATAATCTTAAAGTTAATCACATCAACATCAACACAGCGATTTTAAACAGGAACCTATAAGAAGATGTATATATGAAACAGTCCGAAGGATATATAGCTCCAAATCAACAGAATGAAGTGTGCAAATTGCAAAAGGCAATTTATGGCCTTAAACAGGCCGCCAGAGCATGGCACACAAAAATATCCGAAATCCTTAAAGCTTTAAAATTTGTACAAAGTACATCTGATTCCTGTCTCTTTATACGCGAAAATAATGAAAATTCAATGTATATTATAGTTTATGTAGATTAGTTACTAATTGCAGGAAAAAAGGAAGAAATAACAGAGATAATAAAAAATCTTAGGAAAGAATAGGAACGGAAAGATTTAGGAGGTCAGTAACTATCTCGGAATTATAAGGAAATATGATAAAAATTTCTACTTAAATCCAAAATCTAAAATTGAAGAAATGGTGGACAAATTTAACCTTCAAAACGCTAAACCTTATAACACACCTATGGAAGCAGGCTACAACCGACTTGACGGTAATGAAAACCTATTGCCAAATAATGTTAAATTTAGACAAGCTATAGGAACATTACTCTACATTTCAACGTTAACTAGGCCTGATATTTCAGCAGCCGTTAATATACTTAATCGTAGGAATGAAACTCCTCGTGACAAATATTGGAAGGCTGTCAAAAGAGTTATAACATATCTAAACAACACAAAAAATCTAAACTTAACCCTAAGTTCGAAAAATAAGCCTATTCTTGAAGATTACGAGGATGCAGACTGGGGAGCTGATCTGCAAACTAGAAGATCGACCAGTGACAACCTATTTACGTTAGAAAAATGTCCCATTCAATGGATGACCAAAAGGCAAAGCTGTATTGCACTTTCATAAGCATAAACTGAATATGTCTCAGCAAGCAACGCACCACAGGAAGTATTATGACTTACCACAACAGAAACCTATAACCATATTCGAAGACAACCATCCATGTATTAAAATGGCAGAAAACGACAAATATACTCGCAGGAGCAAACACATCGACATACCTTTCCATGCAATTAAACAGCTTAAAGTGGAAGGAATAATAGACCTAAAGTATTGTCCTACAGAATTCAGAACAACCGACAAACTTACAAAATCTAACCCCAAACCTCAGTTTATGAAACATCGAAATAACTTAAACCTACTACCTTATTCCACACAGGAGATTAAGGGGGAATGATGGAAAATCCAATTAATCTAATCTCCTATTTTGGATAAAGAAATTACAAACATTCATCCAATTAGTGTAAGTGAAGGCGAACATTGCACGCAATCGATCATAAACATTTCATCAGAAAATACTCTACTCATGATGGACTGTGAAAACCACGACATGACGCTGAATCATAACCAGACTGTATCATGCGGAAATTCCATGACATCATCGTATTTTCCTTTTTCGTCCTTATCATTCGTTTTTACACGTATTTTCATCACAAGGACTTACAAACATTTTTTATTTTCCACACTCATTTTCTCATAATGTAAAGACATAAAGCTCAGAGCCTATGTGCGGCGCTCTGAATAATAACACCTACACTTAATCTTAAGCTATTAAATTATAATCAGGATTTAAAGATGGTCAATAATTTAACATAAAATACACTTTTTAACAAAACATTTCTTTTCAGCTATAATAAATAAAATAGGTGTGCAACAGTGAGGGATTATCATCGAAGTTCAAATTCTGGACGTGCCACAATTGGATATATGATCTCAACACCTCGAAGTAATCAGAAGGTAAAACATATGTTTTCCTTACCTTTATTAATGCATATCGATGAAGCGAGAAAAAATTAAACAAATATTTTATACTGCGCTGCCGACAATTTCTTCGTTCTCTTGTGATGAGTATCCTGGGGAGGTAGATGTTGTCTCCCCACACCATCCCCTCCAAGATTTTTCTTGTTTGGCACAAGGTCTTCAGTCAACCCCCGTCTATATCACTGGCCTCTTCCAGTCGCCTATCCATAATCTTTTTTTCTGTTGCAAATTACCAGGCTTGTCGCATCCGAGATTTGAACTACGGTACTATCATTTGCGAACCAGTGTTCAACCAACTATACTACTAAGACTTTTATTCCTTCTTTTCATCATCTTCTCTATCCTGGGGAGGTGGGTGCCAGCTCCTTACAATGTTTTGCATGTAGTTTACTAAAATTTTCTGTTGCTTATGAAAGTGTATTATGTGAAACACTGAAAATAATATAAAAGAGATAACTTCATAAATTTTAATAAAGAATTATAAAAAATAAAATGAATAAAGATAATACAAAAATACATTTATTTAATATATTTTTTCAGATGGTATGCATTGGTCCAATCATTCAGTCTACTTTCCAAAACAGGTAGCAAAGCGTTTTGTTGAAGCTACTTCACTGAACGACTTAAGCGTACACGTCTGAAATACTGTGAGTGTCGGTATTGAATATTTTTTATTAAAGCAAAATAACCCAGAAACGAATATTCTAATAAAGGAAGTTAATGAATCGCAATATTTTAGTAATTTCGCGATATGTAGAGGTCACAGTAAAAAGGGAGTTATGTGGAAAATAAATTCCCTTAAAAAAATTAAATTGTTGAAAACTAGACTGAACGACGGGACAAACGCATATCCCCAGATGAGAAATATTTTTAAAAAGGAAATTTTTGCTTTACTTTTATTTTCATGATTTTACTCTGAGTTTTTGTGATACGCAAGTTATATATTCATAATTTTTCTAATGAAAAAATTGTTATTTTATTAATCTTGGATATGCAGTAATACCAGACGCTAGATCAGCTCTGCAAGCGGATAAAAAATATTTAAAAGGCAATTTTAGTAGCTATTTAAATGAAATGTAACAAAAAAAAGAGTCTTGAATTACTTTAGCTTGTTTAAATTGTTCTGCGAATATGACACACTATATGTCTTAGTGAGAACTTATCAAATAAATATTTTCCAAACATAATAAAAAGTAAATAGTTTAAGGCAGATTCAGATTTCTCCATAATATTGAACATATTGATCATGACGAATTACCCAGCCATACAGGGGAGTTAAATCTTTTTTCAATAATCACTTTGCCAAAATGAAGTGCAAGCTGCAAAATCCGTTAAGCTGGATTGATCGACGAGGGAAGAAAGAAACATAGAATTCAGAGAAAAAAAAGTAGATGTTATAAGCATTTTCTAAGCCTTTTATTTGTCTATATAAGCAATAGAAATGCATTGTTAAGAAACTTACACACAGTCATTTCCCCTAAATAGAGCAACCTAGTTTGAAGTAATAATTTGAGCAAGATTTTTGAAGTAATAATTTGATACTTTGAAGTAATAAAAGCGTGATTTATAATAATACATGTGTTTCGGATATTTTGTCATGTCATTGGTAAATTAAAAATAAATGTCAATTTTTATTATTATTTTAGTTACAAGTGCGTTTGGAAAACTCATTTTAATAGGGAGAGGATTGATATGAGACTTCTGTGTATAATACAAGCAAAATATATTTATTTTCTAAAAGGCCTTTCTAGTACAATATTTTTTTTATTTCAAGTATCTATTTTATGATTGAATGGTTAAAATTTTTATATTAACAATGAAAGTTTACTTTTCACACTCGTAAATTTCATTCATTTCAGAGTTTTTGCGATTTGGGGAATTTATGATAGCTGGAATTTTTGAATTATTAAATTTTTGTAAATGATTGAAATTGAAATAATATATATATTGTGTGTTACATAAATAAATGTTCTAACAAGATCACTCCCGTCTATCTATTCTAAAATACTTCTGTAATTGCTGAACCAAAAATACAAAAATGCATATTGAATTTATCTTTTTGAGGATATGCATTTGCTCACATTAAAACACTGTGCTCCAAAAATGCTTAACCACATTCATTTTGTTTTTTCACAATCAGGATATCTTACTGGCTAGGCTTATTCGAACTTGTATCCGGAAAAAAAGAGGGCAGGTTTTGAGATGTGAATACAATGAAAAGTCGTATGAGTACTCTTTACACGGGAGACTAATAAGACCAATGTGCATATGTAGTTGCATACAGGGTAGCCTAGAATGTAATATTTGAAAAATGTCTTATAGAAGCTGCTAGGTATGAGCGAGATAAATAACACGTCGCAAACGTGATCTTCACAGTAGGAAATTTGTGATGCATGAGTTATTTTAATTTGTTGCGACTTTAAGTTTGTTAATTGAACAAAAATGCTACCGCTCCCGTGGCAAAGAAAGGTCTCACTGTAGTTTGAACCCTCCATCTGAAAAACTTTTCATATGGCATGCAATTTCACCGCTTGGTGTGTTTGGCCAATTTTTTTATCGACCTTGAGATGATATTGTATGCCATATGAGAAATTTCCCCAGAAAGAGGCTTCAAATCAGAGTAATTGTAGACCTTTCTTCACCATAGTAACGATAATATTTTTTGTTCAGGAAACAAACATAAAATCACCACTTACTAAAATAACGCATGCATCAGCAATTGCCTACAATGAAGATCACGTGCACTATGTGTGATTTACATTGTCCGTATTAAGAGCATATCATGAGAGACGGTAATATCTCGAGTGATGCAGCATAAAACCGAAAACCGAAAGCCCAAAACGGAAGATTCCGTCATTCTTATATATACAGCTAGAAGGATAGCAAAGGAAAAGTTAAACGCCGACATTTAATATCTCAGCAAATATGAGGCATATCTTTCTGATTTTTTTTTCACATTAGTTTTATATCTACGGTTTAACTCTATCCTGAAATTTATACATTTCTACATGCAGTAGATTTTAAGATCTGGAAGTCCATTTTTAACTAAATTTGTGTACATGTAAGGGTGTCATACTTGTTTTCTCCAAAACGGCTCGGACGATTTTTTTAATATATACAGCTAGAAGGATATCAAAGGAAAAGCTAAACACCGACATTTAATATCTCTGCAAATATGAGACATATCGTTCTGATTTTTTCACATTAGTCTTTTATCTACGGTCTAACTCTATTCTGAAATCTATACATTTCTACATGCAGTAGATTTTAACATCTGGAAGTCCATTTTTAACTAAATTTGGGTATATGTAAGGGTGTCATACTTGTTTTCTCCAAAACGGCTTGGACGATTTTTTTTTAAATAATATATTATAGTAATCGGTTTTAGATGAAGTGAATAAGACTTTACGTGAACATAGGAAAACTCTTGTTTTCTATATAATCCAGTTTTAAAATCGGACTAATTTCCTACGCGTTTTGCCATAGCAAAACATGGAACCGCTTCATTCAGTTTTCCCACTTTTCCTAAGCGACAATTGGCTCTCTCGGTTAGCATTAAAGCTGTTTGCATATGGCTGAATAAGTATATAGATTATTTTTTTAAATACTAAATCAGTTTTTAATGCAATTTTTAATATGTAATATATATGTATTAAATTAAATTATTGTTTATATATTTTTCTTTTTTGTTATAATAAAGAATTTCGCATTTCAAAATCTTCATTAAGTCGAAAAATATTTAGATTACTTGTTTAAAACATTGAAATATTTTATAATTAGATATCTGGCATTTAATTGTTATTTATAACTAATTTGTCTTTTTTTAAAGGAAAATCACGTTTTAAAGGAATGCACGTGATCAACATAAAATCAATCAACGAATCAACCCATCGGTTTGTTTTTCAATCTTTCGCTATGAAGATTTCTTGACGTGTTGAAAATCAAATTTCACAAATACTTCTAACTTAATTAACAAATACTTCTTGAATATATTTTTAATTCCATGTTGTTTATGTACGACAAAATACACTAAAGTTTGTAAGCTTCTGTCAGGTAAAATAAATAATTAAAGTTTGTATGGTCAGGCATGAGGAATTACGTTTATTTACCACTGATATAAACGATGTTTATATTTTTTATTCGTTTATTATATTTCATGCTTACTTCCAAATGTTCATATTTTTTTTTTTAATTATGAATTTTTAAGTATGTTTACTAGTATATTTCAAGAATCAAAACATTCAGTAGAATGCGTAGCTTTGATCCTACATAAACTATAATGAAGAATACGATACCTTTTTTTCCAATTTCATTTCTTAAATTTGCATTTTAAAAACAGATAATAAAGAAATGTATTTCTCTTCTAATATTTATTTTCATAAGTCAGAGAAATGCTAAGTTCTACCATTGTTTCTTTTTTTTTTCTAGTGAAAGCTGATTTTCAAATGTGAAATAGATTTTACTTAATAAATCAAGAAAACAGTCGTCAGTTCTTAGGATAGTGGTGGATGCGGCATTGGAAACCAAAAAATCGTGAGAAACGGTAGTATCTTTAAGCAAATCTTGTAGCAAATTATTCAGTAGTATCTTGCAGCAAATTTAAGAAATGGAAGTGAAAAAAAAGGTACTGAATTCTTCATTTTTGTTTATGTATGATCAAAGCTATGCATTCTACTGAATGTTTTGATTCTTGAAATATACTATTAAATAGACTTTTAAATTCATAATTTAAAAAAAATTATGCTTCATTTTATCCTTTAAATAACATTTAAACATAAAATATGAATATTTGGGAATAAGCATGAAATATAATAGATGAATATGAAATATAAACATCGTTTTCCTCAGTGGTAAGTTATCCTCATACCTCACCATACAAACATTAATTATTTATTTTACCTGACAGAAGCGCCGTTCTTTCTGTCAGGTCGAGACCAGTAGGAGGGTGGTCTCGAATCGGCCCATTGAGTTGGAAAGATGACCGGGAGCCCGGCATTGCGCGCAGTAGCGTCGACACGACGGGGACCGGTGGCTGACGAATCCCAACCTCATTGTGGTGAGCGGGTGGTAAAGCGAGGTCTGATTAGTCGACTCCACTGAGGGCTGGGTATAGACCGAACCACATTCCTCGGGTTGTCCCCCCTTTGGGCCGGTTCTCGGCTGCAGGGGGTTTGCGGCCTTGATTGTTCTTTGAGACCCTATGTGCAGAGCTTTGTCTCCGCGGGGTCTTGGGGCAGCCGGGTGGTAAAAGGAACCGCGTAGCTAAACCCTCGTGCCTAGGTAGTTAACTGTGTTTTGCCGCCGAGGATAGGTGACGTCAGGGCAAAGACTAGCTAATTGGGATAGGGCAGTCACCACATTTGTCTAAGGCAAGACGGAGGGGAGGTCGGACTTTGCATGACAAGGACCGTTCGGGTTCTATTGTGACGTCTGTCGGTGGGAGTGGCGGCATGCAGCAACCCACTGCACCGTGCAGACGGTAGAACGTAGGTGTGACGGAGAGGACGGAAGAGCCTTTCCCGATCGTCCCTTGCGAGTCCCTTTGTAGCTGAAGTAGTTGTGAGTAACCCTTAGGGTCGTTCAGGCAAGAGATTGCCCGTTTGTATCAAGAGCGGTTCGAGTCACGGAGAACCCGCTGGTCCAAGTTTGTGGCTCGTGTCGCCTTCTCTGGGAGGGGGCTTCGACTTTCTCGGAACTGTTCGGCTGCGAGGAACCGGACCGGAGGCTCGTCTTAAGACCGCGGCCAACCCTTTGTTCGAACCTTGGGCCGAAACCAGCCGAGCGCGTCTTTGCGTAGTCAGAGCTTTCTGTGCCTGACAAGGTTGGGGCTAGCAGACTCCTCTTAACAATAACTTTTACTAATCTCGACCGGGTCCGCTTCTTTAGTGCACTTGAGGGGAGTTTCCACGTCCCTCAGAGTCCGGTAGTGGTCTTTCGTTCTTCCGTTAAAGTGTGTATATATGTGCGTGATCTCATCGAATGGGGTCGCTTGACTACGTCCTAGTTCCGCCTAGGAGGTTCTGTCTCACGGGAAGCCATTCGGTGGGGGACAACCTAGCCAGGCGTGTCTATGCGCTAGGGACCGTTTTTCTTCGAGGTCCTGGGTTGGCGAGAAGCACCTCCCGCTCTTGTAGTGATATAATATGTGAATGAGCCGGTTTATGGAGACATCCATTTGACCTTAGCCAAGGCGTGTAAATGCGCCAGGCACCAAGTTACTTCAAGGTCCCGGGTTGGCAAGAAGCACCTCCTGCTCGCCACAATCGATGAACTAGTCGCTTCCTGCTTCCCTAGGATTTGATAATCGGAAGATGTGGTTACAGTAATTGGTTGTGAGCCGAAGGCAGTCGTACTTCACCGCCGATTCCGGGATCTCGTGAGCCCATACGAGGTCACGACCAAGAAGGGCCGGTGATTTATTAGTTGTTTCGTTTATTAAAATAAAAATATTGTCGTTAAATGGCAACATCATGGTGTAGAAAGAAGCATTAAAAAATGTGGTGCATCATTACGTACAAGAGATCAGTTTCAACTGACATCACAAAAAAATTATCCACAAACTAAGAGGGATAATTAAGAAAAATACGTTAAATTCTAGAACAAGCGAGACGCTTGGCGGCGTCGAATTTGGCGAAGCGATAAATGAGTTTTCTTGCTACCGGTTTGTTTCTTACGTTTTTTCCACGCCTTCTGTGCTCAGTTTTGGCATAGGCAGAATGCATGGTTCTGGAAATTGAGCTGGTTTTGAGGGAATTAGATTGGATTGGTTGGTTGACAGATTAGAATATTCTAGAATAAGGTTCTATTGGCTGTGGGATACGTTTGTGAAATGTGTTTTATGAAGTGTAATAGGTTGTCGTTTTGTTGCATGTCATAAAAGATAATCCCTGTGAAATATTAAAAAAAACGAAAGATGAGAAATAAAGGAAAGTGCATTTTTCTTGATTTTATTTGATCAGATGTATTTTATGCACTTTAGAGATTGCTGTAAACCGATTTTTGTGCGAACATTACTGACCGCAGCTTGAATGGATGTCATGCTTTCTAGAGAGTGCTGAACAGTGAATTTCGTGCATCCAGAGGGTTTTTTTTCAGTTAATGTACGCGAAGCGTACATAAATATAAGTTACTAACTGCTGTTTGAATGAATTTCATTCATTCTAGAGAGGGCTGAACAGCGCGTTTCGTGCATCCAGAGGTTTTTTTTTCGGTTAATGTACGAAAAGCGTACATAAATATGTTACTACCACTGTTTGAATGAATTTCATGCATTCTAGAGAGTGCTGAACAGCGCGTTTTGTGCATCCAGGATTTTTTTCAGTTAATGTACGCAAAACGTACATATATATAAGTTACTAACAGCTGTTTGAATGAATTTCATGTATTCTAGCGATTACTGCACAGGGAGTTTCATGCATCCAGGAGTTTTTTTTTTCGGTTAATGTACGCGAAGCGTATATATATATGTTACTAACCGGTGCTTTAATGAGTTTCGTGTATTTGAAAAATCAGAAATCTCGAGGTTCTCCCCAATCATAACCTGCGTTCTTTGTGGCAGAAAACTCACTACTTACACAGTTTCTGTGAAAAATTTTTAGTTATTTCACGAAGTAAACATTGATTTTATTCCGTGTTGTGACAATTTACAAAGTTTAAGCAAGGAGAAAAAAATAACTAAAAATTAGTAAAAATAGAAAAATTCGGAGGACAAAATTGCTAAATGTTTGTAAAAATTGAAATATCGGACGAAATATTGTTAAAAGTTTGTAAAAATAGAAAAATACGGAGGAAAATATTGTTAAAAGTTTAGAAAAATTGAAAAATCGTGAAGAAAAACATGCTAAAACTTTGTAAATAGTCGTAAAACGAAATAAAATCTATGTTTACTTTGTGAAAAAGCTTGGCGTAAGCAGTGTGTAAGTATCTGCCTGCCTGCCAAAAGCATGCGTTCTGATTGGGTAGAATTTGGAGGTTGCCTATTTTTTGGTTGCCGTGCGTCAAAAAAATTGCCAAATCGGGTATCTCACTTGTTCTAGGATTTTGCCCAACATATTTGATTAATGAATTCATCGATTGATACTTTGTCTTAATTAGGTTTGAATTGGTTTAGTAATTTGAATGTTATCATGATGACGTTTTCCATGTTTTGATTTTGCGTGTCCATGTTTAACAAACTCATCAATGATATTTGCAAGATCACATACACATACACATACAATGATATTGCAAGGTCACATACTAACTGTCACAATTAGATTCAAATTGGTTCAGTATTTCAACCATTAGCAGGATTAAAAAAAATTCATATTTTTTGCTTTTGTGTGTACTTCTTAAACAAACTGTAAGAGCTACATGCTTGATTAGCTAACTCATTGATGATACGGCTAAGCTTTGGGATTCACCCGCGGTCAGCCATCTTGTTTTTAAATTACAACATTTTAACTTTTATTATTAAATATAAATAAATTAGTCAGTAAAATTAAATAACATGTTTATAAAAAGTAAATATGAATGAAAATTATTTTGGAAATGAGAAACAAAACAAATATGTTTTGAAGTATAGATAAAATGCTTAAGTGATTAATTTGTAATCACTTAAGCATTTTAATCTATATTTTAATTATAATTAGTGATCTTCTGTGATTATGTAATATTTCATCGATGATGGATTGAATCACTTAAGCATTTTATCTATAGTTTAAATATAATTAGTGATCTTATTATGTAAATATGTTTTGATTTAAAAAACAAGATGGTGGACCGCGGGCGATTGCCAAAGCTGTTCCGAATGCATTTCAGATAGATCAATGCACTGCCCTAATTAGATTAGAATTGGTTTAGTATTTCTGACGTTATATAGAGAAATTAAATTCTTCATTTTTAACACTTTCCCACCTAGTTGAAAAGTATTTATGACTTCGGTTTGTCTGCCGTCTGACGTCTGTCCATCTGTCCGTGCTCAAACTCGCGTAAATATGCTCGTACCAGCCTGAAATATTTGTATGTTATTGTCGTTTACTGTAGCATGTTCCCTATTTCAACTGAAGTGTATAGCACTTATAGTTTTTTACAGGGACAGTCAAAAGTATTCCGTTACATTACAGTCAATGTGAAATAATCGTTTCAAGTGCATTTTGATGATGTTACGCCATTTAAAACATGATGAAATTGATATATATTTATGAAGAACATTAAAACATGCTTTTTTCGGAACATAGGTGCAAAGCATTAATTATTCATTTACAGGGTCAAACAAAAGAATTCTGTTACACATTGTTCTATGGGGAAAAATCGTTTGCAGTGTAATTAGCGATATTTCACAATTTCAAACATAATGAAAATTATATGCATTACTGAGGTGCACTATAAATTGCTCTCTTTAAAGTGTGGTGTGCATTCTGTTTATTTACAGGGATACACAAAAGGTATCGGTTACCGTACATGCGCGATATTTGCAGTCTGTGTGATAAGTGCGTTTTTAACTTTGGTTTGCGTTTTTAAGTTTAACTAATTTTTTTCATAGTACGTGTGTGTTTATATACTCGGTTGTTCATATATAGCGCGACACAAGGGAATCCGTATGTATTACAGACGAAGGGAGTTTAGTGCTTATAAGAGTAGTTTTTAGTTGTGTTACGCATTTTTCTGCTGAACTATATTTAGTAGACTAATAGAAATTTGTGAAATATAAATAAATTCATTCACAGGACTACGCAAAGAAAAATATACATTGTCGTTTACGGCTGGTAATTGCTGCGAGTGAGTTTTAAGTTGCCTGCTAGCTTAATATGTAGTGTGTACAAAAGTTTTCAGATAATATACAGGGCTGTACAAAAGATTTCGAGTGCATTTCCATCGATTGACGAAAAATGCTAAATGTGAATATTCTAACTGGACTAAGTTTTATCATGGTATATATCCACATCTATTGATCATATACAGGGCTGCATAAAATAATTCGACTACTTTTTGACACTGGAAGGTAATTTCGAAACCTGAATTTTTCAATGTTGTTTTCTAAACTCTTTACTTACATATCTTCTTTCATCTTATTTAACAGTTGAAGTTTCGTTACAGTTTTCTGGCTGTATTGGAAGGTGTTTCATAATCTATGCTTAACGCCTGATTTTTCATTCTTGTTTTTTTTTTTTTTTTTTTTTTTTTTTTGCTTTTGTGTGTTCCGGTAAACAAACTATATGAGGTACATACTTCATTAACGAATTCATCCGAAAATCTACAAGATCAATGCGCTATCCCAATTAGGTTAAAATTGATTCAGTATTTCAGACGCACAGTAGCAGAAAATTCCCCAAGTGTCTGTGACGAATATTTTAGGGGCAGAACATAATCTGCAGGTCAACTATGTTACAATTCAAGTTATGTTTATCAATAATAATTAATACATAGTAAAGTATTACTGTTATCTGCAATTTTTTAACTCGGTAAAATTTTTATTTACAAATTTGTGGGATAAAATTGTTCTCACATGAGCTGTACATTTTGAGTGCAAATTTTGAGATTTTTTTTGCGACCTATAGACATATTTTGCGATTTTCTTCCCCGCCTGATGGCAGAATTTCTAGTTTTTTTTCTGCGACCGACTAAAGAGTTTCGTGATTTTCTTTTCATGCAACTGACTAATGGATTTCGCGATTGTTTTCCTGCAACTGATTGGCGATTTTTGCGAGAGTTTTTTCTTGTGTCCGAATGACAAATATTTCAAGATTCTTTTTTTCACGACTGAATGACACATTTTTCAATTTTTCCCGCGACATAAGGACAAATTTTGAGATACTCTTGTGCGTCTGATGACACAATTTTGGGGTTTTCTTCTGCGACTGAAGAATCTCAAGTTTTTTTTCCTACAACCGACTAACGCATTTCGCGATTGTTTTCCTCCGATCGACTGACGAAATTTGAAATATATTCCTGCTACTGATTGGTGATTTTTGCGTTTTCTTTCTTGCCAATGTTGCCAGTTTGCTACTTTTTTATAATTCAAATTGTTTGATTGGCACCACTTTTTTGAAGTAGAAATATTCGCCTTATTTAATGTCAGATTAAATAACGCGATAATAAGGCCAATTATACCATTTAAGAACCCGTAAGGCATGGTGACGTCACGGCGACGTCACTGCGAAGTCACACTGTGACTTTGTGACCGTCGTCGTGACGTCAAGTGACGTCGATGTGAAGTCATTGTGACGTAAATGCGAGGTCGTTATGGCCGTTTTCAAGGCTTTCTGTGACCTCACAATGTGACTACTTTGTGAAGTCACCGTGCGACTTAAATGTGAAAAATGTGACGAATCTGCATCGGATAGGGTGACCAGATTTTACCCGAATCCTATACGGATTGTTCGGATCAAAATTTTTTTATGGTTCAAGTTTGTGACGTTTGTGACGACACTGCACCGGGTCGGGTGACCAGATTTTACCCGAATCCAATCCAGAAACTTCGGATCGATCTTTTTGGATTTGTTTGGCTACAGAATAGATTTCGATTAGTTGTCGTGTGACCTGATATTCGTGAACCCGATCTGACCCGAGTCGGGTATAATGTTTTTACTGTAAGTCTTGTTTGGAATAGAATCTTGCATACGACCGAGTAACCAGATTTTATCAGAAATTGAGTTACGATACAATTTCTGATGTCGGCTTGGATCTAGAGTCATACACGAATCCGGTTATATACTTCTTGAACATGATTGAATGTCAACTTGAACATGAATGATGGTTGACTGAAACTATATTTTGATTCAACCCGTATTCTTACCCTAACCCAACAACAACAACAACAAAAAATCTGTAAGCCCACAACCCGACCGAACCTGATAAATGATTTCGCATAGATTCGGATAACAAGATTTCACCAAATACGGATAAGATCGATGATAAGGATTGGATCGGCAATCATTTTTATTGATGCAACTCGTATTCAAATTAAAACTTTGCATCTGATTGAGAAACCGGTTAACACGAAACTTTCTGACACATTTATGAACAAACTTTTAAACGCATGGCACTTGCATGCCTGATTATTAAAGCTAATTGGAATGAATAGCGTTTTCCATTTTTAGATAAATGTAATACTTAAGATCAATGTCGGTCACGTTTTACCCGTTTCTGACGCTGCGCGTCGGAAATTTGGTTCAAAACACCGACTTTGATAGTGTTTTCTGAAACATCATCTGCCGTTACCAAAAAATGGATAACGCCATTCGATTATATATAGGGTAGATGTGCCAGTAATGGACACCCTTAAGGAATTTCTTTAACAATTATTTTTTAATTAATAGTTATAATTGTTATATTCAACATTTTTTAATATTATATTACTCTAGCAACAATATTTAACCATGCTCATAATCACATTTCCCAATGTGAATCTAAATTTAATTGTAAATAACAGAAATAAATCAAAACACCCTAAACTCCAGTAATGGACACCTCACAAAAAGTAATAGATAATTGATATTATGATTGCATTTAAAACTAGAATTTAAAGATAGCATATTAATGAAATAAATAAAGCTGAAATTTTATTGGTTATTTTTTTATAAACCAAAAACATTGAAGGTGTCCCATTACTGGAAGGCGGTCCATTACTGGCACATCTACCCTTTTCTGAATAAGAACACCTGCCAATTTCATGTATTTCCGAATAAAAATGAATTCAGAAATATGCCAGAAATTAGCTATTTTGGATTTGAGAACAACTTTAAAGAAAATATAAGTATACATTTCCAAATAAGCATTCTGAAAAATTTATATTAGGAATCAATTTAAATAATAGATATACCTATTGTGCGATATTATTAAATAATAAACATTGTATCAAGCAGTAAAACAGTTTTCGTTGTAAATGAAATATAGAACTTAAGATCATAAATGCCAAAAAAAAAAATTATATATATTTTTTCTTTACAAATTATTTTATTTATAGTTTTTGATAGAATACTAAATGCAGAACTTAAATATCAATTTTTACAGTAAAAACATTCGATAACACAGCTGGAAAAATTACCTTAACTAAACAGTTATTTTATTGTTTCATCAATATTTATTATTTTTGTGCATCTAACATTGACATATCTCGACAAATAAATTATTCAATGCATTAAAATGTCACATTTTTTTTTTCAAATATACCGGAAAATTATTTCTGGAAACCTACACTAGCAACGAAATTATTAAATTGCAAATCAAATATTAATAGTTTTAAAAATTGCAATGTTTTTAATTATAATGAATAACTATGAAAATTGAACTAAGAAACGCAAAACATTAAATAAATTCCTCTTTTTACATAACACTTTACATTTAGAATACATATTGTTAGTAAATACTTTAAGCTTTTTTCCAAATAGTCTATTTAAAAAAAATTAAAACATTAAAGATAAAATTTAATACAACTGATTTTTTAAAAGAAAATTTAAACATCTTAACTTTTAAATAATGCAATATTAAATGTACTAGTACTAAACATGCACTATTAACAAAACTGCGAAGACATTAAAAGTAACCTGCTGATCTATAGGTAAAGGTGTTACTATTGAATGCTCCTTATCTGCTTCCCTTTCATTAAAAAATTAGACTGTACATCCACTACAATAATTTTCAAATTATTCCAGCAGAGAGGTGTGTTCATACATCTGAGAAATCAAATATCACCCAGGCCTTATGAACGCACCCGGCTAGACACAGGGAGATGTTAAAATGGATGGTTTACTTTAAAATGGAGATTGTTCACTTTAAAACGTTAATTTACTTACACAGTATAAATCTACAAACTTAAAAGAACGCAACACACGCTAATCCTATCCTAACTTCGAATGAGAAAAAATCGTCTGCCTTCAATATACGCGCGCAGTATTGTTTAAACACAACAAAATAACAGCTAGCAGATGTTTCCAACTTTACCCCAAATGATATAGGAAGAAAATAATTTAAATAAAGACATTTCAAAACCTTTATAATTTATATGGCTGAAAAATGAACTTCTAATGATGCTATAATATTCTTTTTTTATATGAGAGAGTTTTGTATTCTTAGAAATAAGCTGTGAAAATTTACATTTTTATATATTTTTTAATCCATTGCATTTGCTTTAGACGTCAAAAGTAAAGATAAATTTTAAATAATAATTGATTTAATAGGCTTTATAAAGTAATTTCGATATAAATTTAAACTGCAATCAAATTTCCTAAGTACAAATTTTTTATTTTTTACACTCTATCGAAAAGAGCAATATATTTAATAGAGGTGACATTTTACTAAGCACTGGCCAGTTTTGGATAAATTGCTATAGGAATGACATATACTTTATAACATGTTTTTAATTCATTTTTGCTCGGAAATACACGAAATTGGCTCGTGTTTTGTTCAGAAACTATGTTATTGAAAAACTTTTTCCATTTTTTGTTAAAAGCAGAAGATCTTTCAGAAATGAATGTCAAAGTTTGCGTTTTGATTTGAATATCCGACGTGACAGTGAAAGACAGGCGAAAAACTGGTCGACACGTGACACGAATTGCTTATAACTCGATAAATAACTAAATTTCTATTTAAGTATTTTTACCTGTGTATTATATAGTATATTTTGTTAAATTTCATGAAAATGGTAATGAAAATTGTAAAAAATTATCTGTCTCATATATGTAGACAGATATTTATTTATTATTTTATTTTGGAAATACTCATTATATTTAAATAGTGTGTGACAATATTTTTATTAATGATTTAGGTACATGACATATATCAAATCTATATTTTATGAGTTTTTTTTTTCCAAAATCACTCTCCGATCACACCTTGAAGTCACAGAGTGTTGGCATTTTGATCATAGGTTTTACGTGACTTATGTGACTTGCAGTGACGTCATTGCAACGTCACAAAAATTTCTAAAGCTGTCAAAAAGTAATTTTCTTTATGTTATAAGATGTTCTAAAATTTATTTTAAGTTTTCTTTAGATCTCCAAGACGTTCACATTTTGGTCACAGTGTGACGTTACAAAGTGGTGGCATTTTGGTCACAGATGTGACGTGACGTACGTGACTCACATTGACGTCACAATGACGTCACTGTGACTGTGCATGCTATGCGGGAAAAGTGGTGGGAATGAAACAATCTTAATAATTTAAAAAAAGGAGCCTACTGGCAACATTGTTTCTTGTGACCGATTGGCGAATTTTCGTGTGAATTTTTTTCTGCGCGTTGTTGGCAAAACTCTCAGGGTTTTTTTTCCACGCAATCTTTGACAAATTTTGCGATTTGTTCCCTCGTGATCGACTTAGGAATTTCGCTATTTTTTCTCACAGCTGACTGATGAATTTTGCAACTTTTTTTTTTTTCACGCAAGCAATTGACGAATTTCGATATATCGCCAAAAGTTTAATTCACCCACTGGTGATATTCGCAGGTTAAAATATGTCAAAAAAAAAAAAAAAAAAAAAAAAAAAAAAAACAGGCAGGGTCTGCTTTTCGCAGATTTTTTCTAATTCTTTTCGCGGTTTTTCTTTTGAACTTCCCAACAAGATGTGCGCACAGTATATGAGAAAAAAAAATGAGTGCCAACATGAATCGACTCGGGTCCGGTTATAGGTAAAAATTAACTTTTTTATTATTTGGCTACTGGCCAATACATGGAATTTTTTACTTGGCAGTTTTTTTAAGCACTGGCCAGTAACAAATTTACAACTATTTGAAAAAAAAATCACGAAATTTGTCAAACGATTGTGGAATAAATAGCGAAAGTTGTCAAATAGTCTCGGGAAAGAAATCCCGACATTCGTCAAATGGTCTCGGGGGGAAAAAATTAGGAAATTCGGCAAATTGTCTCAGTTAATAAATCGCGAAATTTGTCAATCAATTGCGGAAAAATCACGAAATTCGTCAACTGACCGCAAAAAAAGAAAGTTAATTTTGTGAAAGATTCGCGGAAATAAATAGATTTTGTCAATCGATCGCGAAAAATTTAGTGAATTTTGCAAAATTATTGCAGGAAAAAAATTTCATCAAACTGTCGTGAAAAAATTCGAGAAATTGGTCAAATGTCATCGAGAGAAAAATTGCGAAATTCGTCTAACAATCGCGGAACAGAATTGCGCAATTCGTGGAACGTCAGCGTAAAGAAAGTGCGCGATTTGTTGAACGTTCCTGGAAAAAATTGTGAAATTCGTTAATCGATAGTTGATAAAGAACGAATTTCGTCACGCGATAGCAGAAAAATTGCAAAAATCATCAATCGGTAGCGGAAAAATCGCGAAATTCATCAAATGGTCTCGGGAAAAAATTTGTGAATATTCTCAAATGGTCTCAGGTAAAATAATTGCGACTATCGTGAAATGGCTTCGAGAAAAAAATCACAACTCGTCAAATGATTTTAGGGAAAAAATCATGAAATTGGCCAAATGGTTTTGAAATTCGTCGAGAGACAGCGGGAAAAAATCTTTTTCCCTCGAACCATCGCAATTGGCAAGTGTGACTATTAAGTTTGACCAATGGTGGCAATAAAGTCCATCACCAAATTTTCAGTATTACTCCCCAATTGGCAAGTGCTAATTTTGTCTGTGGAAGGTAGTACTAACGTTTTTTGCAGCTAACTCGAGTTCTATGGGTTCCAATCACAACGCGGTTTGATTCATTCGACTTGACATCGGCAGGATATATTGATTTTAGTTCCAAGTTTCACCACCAAGGGGCACTTTACTATCTCGGGTTCTATGGTCCCGATCATTACGATGTATGGCTCATTCGACTTGAAATCGACAGTCTCAAAGATTTCAACTATGTTCATATAGAACACAGTGAGCCCCCTGGCGGTGGAAGGTGGGACTAACGGATTTTTCAGCTAACTCGAGTTCTATGGGTCCCATCACAACGCGGCTCATTCAACTCTATATCGATAGAACTTACTGATTTTCGTTCCGAGTTCACTCACCAGGGGGCGCTTTCTTATCTATGGATCTACTGGCCCGATCACTACGAGGAATGGCTCATTCGACGTGAAATCGACAGCCTCGAAGATTTCAGCTATTTTCGTATAGAACAGAGTGCGCCTCCTAGTGGTGGAAAGTGGAACTAACAGATTTTGCAGGTAGCTCGAGTTCTATGGGGTCCCATCACAACACGGTTTGATTCATTTGACTTGACATTGGTAGGATATATCGATTTTAGTTCCAAGTTTCATCACCAGGGGTCACTTTCCTATCTCGGGTTCTATGGGCCCAATCACGACGAGGTATGGTTCATTCGACTCGAAATCGACAATCTCAAAGATTTCAGCTATGCTCGTATAGAACATGGTGAGCCCCCTGGCGATGGAAGGTGGAACTAACGGATTTAGCAGCTAATTCGAGTTCTATGAGTCCCATCACAATGCAGTTTGATTCATTCGACTCGACATCAACAGGATATACTGATTTTAGTTCCAAGTTTCACCACCAGGGGGATCTTTCCTATCTAGAGTTCTATGAACCCGATCACGACGAGGTATGGTTCATTCGACTTGAAATCGACAGCTTCAAAGATTTTAGCTATGTTCGTATAGAACTACAACAGAGTGCGTCCCCTGTCGGTGGAAGGTGGAACTAACGGATTTTGCAGCTAACTCGAGTTATATGGGTACCATCACAACGCGGTTTGATGCATTTGACTCGACATCGACAGGATATATCGATTTTAATTCCAAGTTTCACCACCAGGGGGCGCTTTTCTATCTCGGTTTCTATGGTCTTGGGAAAGACCAAATTCGTCAAATGGTCTCGGGGGGGGGGGTGGGAATCAGGAAATTCGGCAAATTGTCTCAGTTAATAAATCGCGAAATTTGTCAATCAATTGCGGAAAAATCACGAAATTCGTCAACTGACCGCAAAAAAAGAATGCTAATTTTGTCAAGGAATCGCGGAAATAAATAGATTTTATCAATCGATCACGTAAAATATAGTGAATGTCGCAAAATTATTGCAGGAAGAAAAAGTTCATCAAACTGTCGTGAAAAAATTCGAGAAAGTGTCTCATACCGAAAGCTCATGAGAGAGCATTTATCAGTATTTCTTTTGGGATGCACTATGGATAAATAATATTTTGAAAGTAGTGTTGCATTTACTTTCTAAAAATAATTATTTTCAATTTATAATAGTTTTACATAATATTATTAAAAGTTAATTTCTAAACTGACATGAATGATGACATTTACTTGAACCCGAATGATTAATTTGATCCTTATTCGGCTTGTAAATATCAATACTGATTTAAATCAAAGATTTTTTTAAAAATAATTTGATTTAAATCAAACAACCCTGTGTATACGCATTATAGTTATTATTAACTGTAATAAACGTTTCTTAGTTCATTACAGTATATGACCTATTATCAAGAATTCCAAACTCTGGAAGGACTCAAAATCCAGAAAATATCAACTTTTTTTATGTAAATTATGCAGCTGTAAAGAAAAAAAGGGGTACTGATTTTATTTTTTTTATCCATTTTTACCATTGTATATTCTAAGAATTTTTGTTTAGATCTTTAAAAAAAAGCAAAAGGTAAGTTTTTATTCATATTCCTACATGGGATTGTTTCATTTTTTTATTTTTATGTTTTTGATAAATTACCGTTAGAATCCTAGGTTATGGGAGAGGGGATTCTAAAGTTCAGGAGGACACGAATTCCAGAAAATTACAAAATCCAAGAAGCCGTTGGTCAGAAGGTTTCAAGATAATGTGTCCTGTCCTATTTTATGCCTGAACGAAGTAGGCAACAAGGAGTCGTTTTCAGGTTTCATACTCATAAGAGGATTATGGGATTCAGAGGAAAATTAGGGAGATAAATTTTGGTGTTCACTCATTTCGGTGTTGAAAATCAGGGGATAAATCAGAAAATTCACCAAACCTGGGAAATTTTGACAAAACGTTTGGTTACTCTGGGAAATGAGGGAAGTCGCTGCTATTCACATGCTTTGTGATGCCAAAATTACATCAAACTAAGACACGCTTTCTGACACCATGATATATTGGAAACTTTTACAATTCTGTCCATATTGTATATATGTGATTTATAGAATTTATTTTTGACATTATTACCTTGTTTTTATATTATCTTATTTTTATTTTTAGGAGGGGGGGGGGGTTGTTACTATACTGGTTTAAAAATTGTCGTTAATTGTTGAAATGGGAAAATTATTCATCCCAGGATATACATCAGGGGATTTTTCTTTGGAAAATGAGTATGAATCCTGCGTTGGTGATGGTGATACCCCACCCCGATTTGTAGATAATAGGGAGCAAATGTTTTAAATATAATAAATCTTATCAATAAAATATATCTAATCTTTAAATAAATAAATAAATAAATATATATATATATATAACCATAAATGAAACATTATCATAACACCAACTTAAACAATGAAATAATAATTAAGTATGAAATAATTAGTTGACAATGAAAGATTCCCCAACACGCTTAATATGGAAACAAAAACATATTAAAAGAATAAGAAATTAAATAAAAATTGAATAAAAATTGAATAAATGGAATTAAATGAATGAAATGAAATGAAATTTGTGGAATTTAGACAGAATTATCAAGTCCCAAATGCCTAAATACCACAAATAAAATGAAATGAGATGTTTCATCATCATATTAGCCATACATTGCTAAAAAATATGATTTTGGGACTACATCTCATAAACAATGAAGCAAACCAGTGATAAAATGAAAAATAAAATACAATATTAAAAGGGAAAGAAGCCATACTTATAATTTACAGAGAAAACATTTAACAGAGTCAGTAAGTATAAAATCCATAAAGATTAAAAAAGATACCTTGCACCTCAAGAGCCAGCATGAAACTCAACCATGACTAGGGAATGAATTGCAAAAAAAAATCATTACATGTTGCCAATTTTAGAAATAAAAATTGCTTTACAATGATGCCAGAAATAATGTTAGAATATTATGGATTGTAAAGTAAACAGGAACATTAGTGCTGCCATCTATTGGTAAAAGTGAATATAATCTGAATCGAAAGTATTGGATGGAAATTAATGTTTAATAATTAAACCAAATTACTATCTTAAATGATACCAATTAGTTAAATAATAAATAAAAGAAATTAATTAATAAATAGAATACCGAATTATATTAAAGTAATGGATGTATTAATGAATAATTCTATGTTATAAATAAGTATTAAGATGGAAAAATTAATTATTAAAGCAACTTAAAATAGTGCTGCCATCTATTGGTAAAAGTGAATATAATCTGAATAGAAAGTAATGGATGGAAATTATTGTTTAATAATTAAACCAAATTACTATCTTAATGATAGTCATTAGTTAAATAATAAATAAATGAAATTAATTAATAAATAGAATATTGAATTACATAGAAGTAATGGATGTATAAATGAATAATTCTATGTTATAAATAAGTAGTAAGATGGAAAAATTAATAATTAAAGCAACATAAAAATATATGTACCTTTAAATGACAAAAACGATTAAATAACTGTACCAAAAATGCAACCTCAATTAATTTAAATTAAAATAAAATACTAAATATTTGAATTAAGATACAAATAATTTAAAATTAATATTGATTAAATATTGAAATGAATTAGTCACAAATAATGTTCCTTCATACAAAGTTAAATAAAATATAAACACTTAATAAAATTAAAACATATTATATTAACACTGTATAAAAGTAAACATTATATTAGAAGTAAATATGATATTGTCCACCATAGGTATTAATCCAAATCATTAGATCAAATACATTCTTAATATTAATGAATATAAATTCATTTAAATTAATTAAATAATGAATAAGTAAATCTAACTGACTTAATATACATACAGAAATAACACATCGCAGTTCATTAAAAAATGTGTATTATCAAACAATTGTGTAAATCAAAATGCCCCCATTTTTTTATATTAATAATATAAATTAACCATGCGTATTTTTCCATACAACTCCGCCACACACCCCCTCAATCCAACGTCTACCCACCCAACCATCCTATAATAATATATTTTTTTAAAGATTATATGATTTTTTTATACATTTTTTAAACGCATGTGTTAATTTGGTTGTAAAGATCAAATAAGAACTAACTATAGATTAAGGAATATATGAATTTTTTTTGGAAAACCATGTTGTAATACTTCATAGATAAGTTTTTTAATATTGTTGTTAATTAGTTGAGAGGAACATAAACTTTTTATTCTATAAATATGATTAAGGAGTATATTACGATATACAGAATTATGAAGACATGATTTAAAATTAGTAAATGAATTAACTTTAAATTTAAATTCTTTACGTTTATCAAATAGATCAATTATTGTTTTATTTTCTTTAAGTGTAATTTTAGTATCTAAAAAGTTAATAGTATTGTTAGAAAGGAGGTTTTCCGTTAATTCTAAATTAGTAGGATAATCAACTGGAAATATAGAAATATTAGTGTGATCAGTGGCAATTAAAATTATGTCATCAATATAACGATATAAATGTATATTACTATTAATAAAAGTACGTTCATAATGATACAAGTATAAGTCTGAAAGTATACTAGATGTACATCCCCCTTGTGGTATACCGACTTTCTGTAAATATAACGTGTTATCATGCATTATATAATTATTATATATAATGAAATTTGTTAAAGTTTTAAAATAAGCTGTATCTATATGAATTGGTAAATTAAGTGAATGATGATACTTATAAAATAATGCATTTATAATATTATGTAGATATTATAAATCTATATTATTAAATAGATCTTTGAAATCATATGTCATTATACTGTTAACACATTTAAGATTTTTCAAAATATTGACGAGTTGATAGCTATTTTTTATACAATGTGTATTATCAGTTGATGTTGTCAGTGTATAAATTTGATTGAGAATTTTTAATAGATGTTTATTGGCTATATTATTATATGTATTGCATCCTATAGTTACAGTCCTAAATTTAATTGGAATTTTATGAAATTTGGGTATAAGAACTAAATAAGGATAATTAAAGTTAGTAGAAGTAATATTTAATAATTTATAATAACTGTGAATTTTACGATTGTTTACAATTACATTTTCATTAGTTTTTTTTAAAGAATTGTTAGTAGAAATACAGGATGTAAGTAGTTGGTGATAATAAGCTTTACATATGATTGCATAATTATTAGGAGATTTGTCAATATAAGTTATTACATAGTTTTTTTGTAATTTAGTAATTTGCTGGAACAAATGTTTTGTGTTAATTTTAACCATATGCGATATATTATGTTTTAAAGACGAACTTAATTTTTCAATAACCAGTATTTTCCATTGATTAAAATATTCAATAGGTTTACTATATGAAATTGAAATTTTATAAATAAAAATGTCCATATCATATATAAACAGTTTTATAATAGAATTTACATTAAATTTAGAAGGAAGTCTATATTTAGTGCCATAATCCATTAGTTTTTGTAGTTTATAATCATTCACAATATTAAGATTAACAGTGATTATATATCCATGATCATTATTAATGAATTTTTTTAGAGTGGGGTCATTGCATTTACACTGAAAAGTACTAGCATCAGATGAATTTTTTGAAAATGCATTATAGTTAAAAATCTTTCTTCCGTTTGTATTAGGATATTTAAATGTTTTTGAAAGTTGAAGATTTTTTATAGGAAAATAACAGTTTTTATCATTAATTATAGAATTAAAATTAATTTTATTAAAGATTTGATTTGAAAAATTTATAATCATTTGAGTATTAGTGTTTTGATGCATATATATATATATATATATATATATATATATATATATATAATTTTTTTTTTGCTTCCGGGGACCCACATTACCAGTTCAGTATTTATGATTGTTTAGAAACTAACTTTAAATTTAAGCTGTTTACAGTAATAATTTAAATAAAATTTAAATAAATCTGTAAAACAGTTTTAACAATTTTCTGTTATTATCAAATGATAATGCTGTTTTTTTTAAATAATACTTTTTCAATATCAGATATTCAGGTTCATTATGTAATAAAAATAACTTAAAATCTTGCTATTGTCATTTAACAAACACAATTCGACAAAACATTTTGTCATTAACATTTTGTTAAAATATTTAATTTTCTAAATATTTAAAGTATAACTTTTGGATTATAATTCAGGACATGCTACTGATTTTCATTGCTTACATTCCATAGTAAGCTGCACATTAGATTTATTTCTAAAGCATTATACAGCTGCACATGAGAGATTTCACTGTATCTACTTTTAATTATTTTTTGTTTAGTTTAATAATATTTTTATAGTATAATTTGTTTTAATGTGACAACATTTTTTGAAAATTTATAAAGTTTGTTTCATTTTTATTATTTATATGTTATGTACTTTTGTTTGTTTTTCTTTTTATAAGTGTGCATCAATAATATATATATATATATATATATATATATATATAATAGCAGACGTTTTTTATTTTTTTTATTTTTTATTTATTTTTTATTTTTATTTTTTTAAGGTTCTGTGCTTTAGTTCTTTAAAATGTATTCTGTTTTTCATTTTCATTTTTGTAGCATTTTTTAATTTAAGTTTGTTATTTTGTTTCAAGTAAAATTTAATACAATGTGACCTATGAAAGTACACTTTTTTAATAGTAACATTTCTAGCTTCTTTTTGTGGAATTGAAAATTTTAAATTCTGTTAGTTTCATATATATCACTTTTTTTAAAATAATGTTTAACATGGCTCAAGTTTTATTTTAACTTTTAATGAAATTTTTGATATTTTATTTAACTTTATAAATTTGTTCTTAGCTATTTTTCTTCAAAAAGTAAACTTTTTTTACAGTAAAATTTAACACTGATTTTCATAACTGTGGAAAAATAAAATACGAGTTTATTTTTCAAAAGAATTTCAAATAACAAAGGTACATTAAAATTGAGGTATACGATTTTTTATTATTATTATTTTTATTTTTTTTTTTGGGGGGGGGGAGATTGAAGATGAGTGAAAATTATGACTGTAAATTCATTACACTGGTCTTTATATTTTAATTTCTTCATATTTTGATCCTTAACCTCGAAAAAGTAATGATATCAGTACAAAACCCCTTAACGGGTTAAAAGTTTGTGACGCAGCGCTTTATGTTTGTCTGTAAGAATTTTAAATAGGGGTCTTAAAATTTGATATCAAATTTTGAGTGACGGTATGCTATAAATTAAAATATATATATAATTTTTTCTCTTTTTTTTCCCATTGCTATATTGATATTCAGTAATGCAAATATTATTTTCTGCATGAAAAAACAGATATAAGTTTTTTGCTCATGCTTTTTTCATTCACACCTCTGATAAATTGAAAATATGTGTTTGAAAGAAATAATATCAAAATTCAAGTGACGCCTTGACGTGACTTTAATGGGTTTGTTTTAAAATTCAATTAAAATTATTTTTGGTTTGTCTCCTAATGTATATTTACACATGCTAACAATACTTTTAATTTTCCAATACATCATTAAATATATTACTTGCAATGAGCCTGTATTATGCAATGAAATGTATTTATTTCTTTACACATGCTAAGAATACTTTTTAATTTTCCAATACATCATTAAATATATCACTTGCAATGAGCCTGTATAATGCATTGAACTGTATTTATTTCACTAAATTGATTTATCTTTTGTGCCACGCTGTCGAAAATCGAAAGAAAAATTTACGTAAAGGTTTATTTTGCGTCATAGTATCCAAACTAAGCGAAAAGTATGCAAATGGATAGTATGATGCAAAGAAGCCATTTACATATTTCTTCTTTCGACTTTCGACAGCGTGGCACAAAAGATAAATCAATTTATTGAAATAAATACATTTCAATGCATTATACAGGCTCATTACAAGTGATATATTTAATGATGTATTGGAAAATTAAAAGTATTGTTAGCATGTGTAAATATACATTAGGAGACAACCAAAAATAATTTTAATTGAATTTTAAAACAAACCCATTAAAGCCACGCCAAGGCGTCACTTGAATTTTGATATCATTTCTTTTAAAACCCATATTTTCAATTTATCAGAGGTGTAAATGAAAAAGCATGAGCAAAAAACTTATACATATATTTTCATGTAGAAAATAATAATTGCACCACTGAATATCAATATAGCAATAGGAAAAAAATGAGAAAAAAAAATATTTTTTTTAATGCATAGCATACCGTCACTCAAAATTTGATATCATTAATTTTAAGACCCGTATTTAAAATTCTTACAGACAAAAGGTCGTCGGGTCTACGTCACAAACTTTTAACCCGTTTAGGGTTTTTGTACTGATATAAAGAATACATAGCTGCATCTATTTTTCAAATTTTATTTTCTGGGCCACCCTGTAAAAAGTGTAGTTAAACTAAAATGCTGGATATTCTGAAACGAATAATGAATGTCGGATACTTTCAAAATTTTGAAATTAGATCTTTATGAGAAAATTATAATATTTTCGCAATTAATAACTTTTTCACACGCTACAATCTCATTGTTCATTGTCCTCAGTATGGAGAGAATTCTGGAGCCTAACGGATGTCAGAGGGCACTAAACACAGTGGAGTCGCGACACACCTCCGGCGCAGAATTTCCACGACTGCAACCCTTGAAGACAAAAGCCTTTTCTAGGTATCGGAATATATCCTACCTCTAACGTGATTCCTTAAACCAAGAATTTTCTACCTAACCTTTTAAGGAAACGAGCTTTGATCCGCCAGACAGTTTTCTCAGGAAGCCTTTACTTTTTATTTTTCATAATCTCTTTTTCCTCGAGAGAAAATTACTACAATCTCTGAAAAAAATATCAAAGAAGAAAGTAGAACTTTTCTCCAAATAATTACGAATGTGTTTTTTCCATCATGAATAAAAAATATTGTAAAGCATATGATGAATTTTTTTATTCTAAGAATGTGCATTATAAAGTCTATTTTATGTTTTACATTTTATATTTATAATGTTTATTTGCTTTATTTTTTAAATATTATATTTTCCACATTTAACTGCTGTAGGTAGAGTGTGTTAGATACTATTTTATTCTCTTTTATTTAACTAACTAAAGTATTAAAAAATGAAGTTTTAAAGATAAATTGTATGCTTATTTAGAGAACATTAATTAAGTACGTCATTAAAATTTAAGGAATCTCTTTATAATTTGTTATCAATTTTGGAAGTACATCAAATCATATTTTTATAGTAATTAAGCGAAACTTCCTATATATTTACAGAATGTATATATACAATTTCTTTTTTGGGGGGAGGGAGGGGTAAAGATTGGATATGTGGTTTATGGTGGTCGGAGATATGTTTTAATGCTTTAATTATACACGGGTCTCACTTAAAAGTTTTAAAATGCTGGTTTTATAAAAAAATAACTTAAATATGTATTTTAGCTGTGTTTGGCAGTTCAATCAAAAAATTTCAAGCACCTCCTTGACAACCTCATTTCTTAAACACACAGGTATTACATGTAAATATTTTGTTTTATTTTCTCCTTTGCTTTTTTCTAATGTAAATATTTTTGGAGGGCTATAACTTAAGTAGAACACCTTGCATATTGGAATATATATTGCAATAAATAATATTTTAAATACATGTATTTGAATCCTTGGTTGTATTTAAGTGAGCAAGCATACAACTTTAAAGATGGCAGATCAAGAAATGCAGAGACACTCTAATTCAATTTCTAAGTTACAGCATGTATTCGCGTATAAGTCGACCCCGAAATTCAACAGAAGTAACGTGCGATTTCGTTTGAATTCCAGTACTTCGTATAGCAATGTTTGCCTTATTTATTACGAATTCTGCAATTAAATAAGGCGTAACACACTACTCAATATACTGGTATTAAAACGGAAAGACGTGTTTTCTCTCGAATATTGGGGCAGAATTCACGTGAGTTACAGTACTCTTTTACTCAGAAAATAAATCTAAACTTTAAACACTTATGTCTCTAACTTATATTTTCAATTTAGCTAACAGATACGGGCAAAAAGAAAAGTGCAAAATTATGCGCATTAAATGATCTATCATGGATTGGACCCTTTTTAATACCAATTTTCATTTCAGTTTGATTTGGAAAAGTATGCCAATACTTTATTTGAAATCGTAAACTTTATTTTAAAGTTATCCTAAAAGCTAAAGTCCTTTTTTAAAATCCGCTCGTATAAATGATACAATTTTTTCATAATATTTATATATTTTTATTTTGAAATTTTTATCAAAAAGAGAGTTTGAAATTGGCGCTCCCAAGCATTTTTTTAAAAATAATTACGATTCATGTCATTGAAATATCTGAATAAAATTCGTAAGTATTCCATGCCAAGGGCACTTTATTATAAAGAATCATGACTACTGTATGTTAAAACTTTTAATAAATGATGAAAAATCACATAGTTTAACTGTGTAACTTCTACTTATTTATAGTATAAGAATCCGTTAATCAAAAATAAAACTATATATTCCGTAAATAGTACTTTTTTACTGAAATTAACTTCAAATATTCTTGTGATTAATATGATGGAATGCACAATATACATTATGGAAGGAGTTCCAACAATACAGTTTCAACATCTGCAGCTGATTGTCTTTCATTTGAAGAAAAATATCTAAAATATTGTAAAAATGAACAAAACGTGCATAAGAAGTCTGGATTTACGACAAATGATATATTTGTCAAAGGTATATCATAAAACATTTGCCAAATATATTGTAATCCTTTTAAGCAATTTGCTAAACATTATTTTATAATAATTCATTAAGACGCTGATTTGAGCATTTATTTAGCTGCATTATTTTCTCTTAAACATTCATAGCTTTATAAAGTTAAAAATTAATTAAACTTAACGATAAAATCGTGTCCATGTTATAATAGCTGTGAACTTTCTGTTTCACTCTCTTAGAAGTTTTTTAAAACTTTCATAAAATTGTGGTTTACAGCAACTATTCCAGCTGATTAGTCACATTATGAACTGTAAACTATTCGACAGAGGAAAGAAAAACTTCTGAAAATTAAATGTTTAAGAAAAATTGATACTTTGATACTTTTTTTAATTAGATGGGTTTTTCTCCCTCTTGGTTGAAGTCCTTTTGTGTCTTTCTTGTGAATCTTTGTTATGATTGTTTTTCTATTTTTACAAAAGCTATTGCTCTGTTAAAAGATTAAAAAATATATATGATTGGTTTTAAATATACTTTTATACCTTATTTTTATCCTATAGGAAAACAACATTTTCGAACTAAGATCGTTATATAAATATTTTCACATTCACCCGAAACAATGCTCAAATGAAAATTATATTACATATTCCATGGTGAGCAGAGGAAGAAAATATAACGATAGGCAGAAACCTAAAGGAACATATTTTGAAATACGCTTAATAAAATTTGAAATACGCTTTTGATATGTCGAAAAATGCATTTGTTATTATTGCTGTTGTTGATATTATTATTTTTATTATTATTTGTTTGAAAATACAAGAATGTCATACAGTTGCTCCGATGAGAAGATTCCTAAAATGATTGTCGTACGAGCCATAACAGTTGAGCCGTTCAGACCGGCGATACCTGCAAAGGAAAAACTTTAAACTCATTTATCTGGAAACACTGTTTTTTACTGTTTTTCCTCCATCGTTTTATACTGCTTTTTGTTCACTGTTTTTTGGTTTTGCCACGATAATTTTGAATAATTTAACGGATTTACATGTTTTTTGCTTTTTTTTTAAATAAAAGAATTTAAATTTTCTAAAAATTATACCGGAAAAAACATCAAACGTATGTTTTTAAAGTTTTTAAACATTTTCTTTTTTAAATTATAACAAAAAATCTGATAAATTTTTATGGATTTTGAATTTTTTATTTTATACTTTTCACTTCTTTGTAATTTGTTTATAAAAATTATTAAAAAAATTTTTTTTAAAGGTGTAATTAAGAGACAGTGTAATAAGTAGAAAAGAAATCAAAAAAGAAATCAACAAAGAAATCATTACTCAAAAATATGGAATCTGGATTTCAAAATCGTGACAGAACTCCTTTTTTGTTTCATCATTTACAAGATTAATTTTGTCGTACATTATCAAAAATTTTTTATTGTTTTTTACAATTACACAAACAAATAAATTCAAAATGGGTTAATTGTCTAAATTAATTACAGAGTTTCTAATTCACAATCAAACTTAAGTCAATTTTCTTCATTTCCAATCTTTCTGGTCACTTTAAATGAAAGAAAAATATTATTTTTGTTATAAGAAGAAATTATTTTTCTATAACACTAAATACTAAAGCAATACACATTTAAAAAATGAAATTAATCTTGGCTACAATGACACCTAAATTCCTAACAGTGTTTTTCATTCCAATAACTTACATTCATCATTTACAGAACCATGCATATGTACCCATTAATAATCACAAGGCTTTCACAGGACATCACAGGGCTTTTAACATATTCCGTATCGTTGCGATATGCTCCCACTCAGTGATCGACAGGGGCCAAAGCAGGTCCGGTCCCAAATTTAGGCCCGTAGTATCATTGCCCCCGGGTGACGAATGGCAGCACATAGGAAAGATCCATCGGCCCAAAGACTAGACAGAAGCCATTACCTGAGTTTGAGTTACCCATTTTGAGTAACCCTACCGCCAGCTCGGAACATGGAAAGTCTACAAAGGCGACACCTAGCACCTCTTTGGCGATCAAAACAACACAAAACATAAAAAATTCGTAACATAGATGAAAAAATAGAATACAAAAATAAGAAAATTAGCCCTCCAGACACGGCGTACCCCAGGGTGATTAGTCCTGAGGTGTCCAGCTGCAGACTAGGGAATGAAAGCAAAAATGTGGTCCGGCCAGACCTAAGACCGCCTATGCTCCGCTGGCTCATCCACTTCAGAGAACCGCAACCTGCTTCCGGTAACTTAACAATGTCTAGTGCCCCGCAATTTTGCCTCACGAAGTGGTGAAGCTGAACGTGGAGACGGAATCCCCGGCCACACTTGATCTCGATGACTACGCAAGAAACCGCAGGACCCGACGCAGTTATGAACCCGGAAGTGGAGAACCATCGACACCCGCATCTATCAGGGACCCGCTTAAGAAACCCTCTGAAAGCGGTTGGTACCGCTGTGGCGTCTTCGAATGAGCTCTCGGTCATCCTCCTGCGCATAAGGCAGGTGGATTCGGGACCACTTGGATATGCACGTGGCCCATTAACTAATAAATCAAAATAGTATTGTCGGATTCCCCTTCTCCGTCCACACAACTTCGAAGTATAATCCGATCTTTTGATATGCTGCCACCACCGATATGAATACGTGATATCGGACACGTTACGTGATGTATATTAAAAACAAGAACCTAACTCTTTCAATTAAACTTAAACTAACACTTTATTTACAATATTTACACTTAAAACTCGGATGTAACTTATCCGGTTCAACATTAAATAAAAAAAATACAGAAAACTACTTTCTGTGTACCGCTAGGCTACGTTAATTCACTCAGAACCGAGATTTCTATTAATCTCACACCCGCTTTCTCTCTTCCTTTCAAGAGATCTCGTTCCATACATGTGCCCAGAGCTCCTCTCTGAACAACCAACACCTTTCAATCCTACGCTCCAACTAAACACCGGTCTCAGAGCTCATTCTCTCTTCGACCTTTCCGCTTCGCTCCTACGTTAAAACTAACTTCACTCTCTCGTCACTCACCAGAGAACCCCCTCTCTCTACGGGGCTCGTCCCCTGTTCCAAAGGGTTCCTTGACAACACTTAATCCCCTCTTGATGGGTCTGTCTTCCTAAATAATGGGTGAAATATCTGTCTTATCTATACCTTTACAATCACAAAAGAAACACTTCTTCCACGATAATAAACATTCCTTTCACTCACATTCAGGTCGCTCCCCCCGGATTAAGATTTTTCTTAAGAAAGCCTTTAACAGTACACAGCAGATACATATACAATAAGATAATCCTTTAAGAATAGTTTTTAAGTCTTGCAGCTGCCAGGGAAACCTGACAAGTATGATGTAATGTAACATCACTGGGGATTAATTTTAGATTCGAGATTGCTCCATCAGCAATGTATACAATAAACAGTAAGTCTAAATTTTGCATGGTCGGAATTTTTGTAGCAAAAAATAGTTCAAAGAAAATTTGAAATATTTCTTTCTTTTGCCTCAAACATTCCACAATTCGACAAGTCGTGTGGTGAAAACCGCCCTCCAATACGACAATTTGTTAATTTTGTTATGAACATTTGAAATGTTTGCGAATTTAGGGGACATCCTGTATATATTTTACTTCATTTAATAATTAATAACAATTATACACTGAATAGCACTAAATAAAGCATACATTTGTTTCTTGCATCAACATGCGTATTTTGCATCTATTAAATACTTAGAAAGCTATAAAAAGTACTTTTAATATTCTATTTTAAAATTAATAATTTTTAAATAATTTTCTAATATTCTATGCTTTTGTTATAAATATATTAAAGCGTATAACATTTTTATTCATATATTTTAATTTTGAAATTGTTGCCTTTAAATATTTATTTAGAGCAGTAGAAAAAGCAATCAAAGCGAACTGAAAGAAGCTAAGTAACGAAATGAGAAAGCATACTAATTAGAAAGCGTACTAAAACCGAACAAATTCGGAAGAATCGAGCTAACTCACTAAAATATCAATGGATCCGGCAATCGCGCTGCGCGGGAATCATACCAACAAACACAGAACTTGTGGGACACTGACGGCTACGTTAGCAAATGCCTGATAAGAGCCCACTATCATTGGCTGTAAAGGCTCCGTCAAAAAAGTCTCACGCCGGCCACAGTGAGGTCGCACAACAATTGACCATAAATGCATGAACATGTCCACAATCATGCCACAAAAGGTTTAGCATAAATAAAACGTAACCTAGCCACATTTATTCTTTTAAGGTGGTTTTGAAATTCCCTGCTCAACAGCGCGAAACTATCTGGTACATTTTCTGACTCATTTTTATACGTAAAGGCATAAAATTGCCAGGCCTGACTATTGAAGCGGCTTGGAATCAAATAGAGATTTTATTTTTTGATCAACAAATAACTTATCGAGTTACTAACGATTCTTGTCACGTGACGGTGTTTATCCCCTTTCTGGCGCTGCTGCGTCAGGAATTTGGTTCAAAACGCCGACTTTGACAGTATTTTCTGAAAGATCTTCTGTATTTACCAAAAAATAGAAAAACGCCATTTGATTACATAGTTTCAGAATAAGAACACCTGCCAATTTCATGCGTTTCCGAACGAACATTCAGAAATGTGTCAGAAAATAACTTATTTGGATTTGAGAACAGCCTTAATGGCCACACTGTAAAAAATGGGTACTCAAAATTGAGTAAAAAATACTCAATTTTGAATACGTCGCATACTCAAAATAACTCCGATCCAAATGTACTCAAAATTGAGAAAGACATGTACTCATTTTTGATCCCATGGATGTATTCAAATATGAACTGCTATGTACTCATTTTTGATCCCATGGATGTATTCAAATTTAAATTTTTTAGGTCGTTAAAATAAAATTTATAGGATAAAAAAAAGTTACTTCGCGAGGACAACCTTATAAGGGATACATACATTTCTGCTCAATTTTTTTCATTCCTGCGTGAGTTTATAGTAATTAACCAACATTTGCCCATGAGAGGAATCGAATCCGTGATGTCCTGTGTACTAACCTGACGACTCAGACCAACACGCCATGAGTGGTCACGCCTCCTTCTTAAATGTTGTTAGTTACGTTGCAAAACTTGCAAAAACTTGAGGTTTCATCTGTAGATGGATTTTTTCAGTTCCAATGTTTTAATATTTTCTTTTCATAATTTTCAATATTTTGCTGTATGATTTGGTGCCTTATAACAGATAAATTTCAATTTATTATGTATTACATGCGTAAAACATTGCATTAAGAATACTGATTGCTTCTTTTTGCAACAGTACCAACAATTTCTTTATTCGAACATATACTTTTTTAAAATTATTTGCCTGATTATCTATTTATCAATTCTAATAAAAACAACAATTATCTTAATCAGACGTGTTTATTACATGCTATTAAAATATTTTTTTAATGTCTTATTTAAAAAAATTATGTAAATAAATTTTTTTATAATAAATTAAATTATTATATTTCAGCTATGCTGAGAGCTTTTGCGTACGGTTCGGTTAAACTAAATAGTTTTAAAAAAATGATTTTTAGAGACAAATTTAAAATTATTGACCTTGGGATAGGTAGGTTTAAATCTGGACTTATTGATTTTATTTAAATTAAATTAGTTTAATTTATAAAAATATAAGCTAAAGAAATAAATTAAATACGTTATAAATTTAAAAACTTTATTTTTATAAAAGTAAAGAAAAAATATTAACTAATTTTATAAATTTAAGGAAAAAATTATAAACTTTGTAAAATTATAATTTATAAAATAATAAATTTTAGCGTAATTCATAAATTTGTAACCAAATCAGATTAGTTTAATACCAATTTTCATAGCTATAATTTGCAAAGATATTATGTTATGAAACTTTTAAATAACACAATATTGCCTCACGTTAAAAAAGTTTAAATTAATTTTTTAAAAAATGATTGGGAAAAAAATCATAATTTTGAAGTACTATCAAGAAAAAAAAAAGTAGATATGTAAAATGTGAGGAAAAAAAAAAAAGAGTAAATGTGTTGTAGTGGATCCACTTTGATGAAAATCCAGAACAACCAGATCCACTTTTCATTTCTCTTATTCTTCGTTTTTCCTTCAAATGATAGCTTTTTAGGCTCCGAAATTTCGTCATTACACATTCTGAAATATACAAGTATGTTGGGTTTGATCATATGTTCATTTTTGATCCACAAATACTCATTTCGAAATGAGTACATGAACTTACTCATTTTTGAGAATACATATGTTCATTTTTGATCCAAAAATACTCATTTCGAAATGAGTACATGGACTTACTCATTTTTGAGTTACTTCATTTTTTACAGTGCATTATGAATTAAATTTAGCCACAGATAGGCCAATAACGATCATCATGAATTAATGCTGGTTTGTAGCTTACCATAGTCATGCCATTTCTGGTTGTCAAGAATTAAATCTAACCCAGATGCCCTAAAGAAGACATTTACGGAATATAAAAATGTAAACTAGTCAAAAGCCAGCAACTTTCATGCATAAAGATGATTCAGGCAAAAAAAAAATTCTATAAAAGAAAATATACTTTTTAGAAGGTTAGTTAAATGATAAAGTGTTTTGTATGAAAAAATACTGATAATTATTTAGGTACACTTTTCAAGAAAATTATAAGTTCATTCACTTTGAACTTTTTAAAAATTTTCCAAAACTCAATGCTTGACATAGTGTGTTAATTAATTTGTTTAGTTTTCAATTCTACATTTTAAAATTTTATATGCAAAGCCAGTTTTAAATAATTCCATTTCATATAAATTTTAAAAGTATATAATTAAACAAAATAAACTAATTAATTCACTATGTTAAGCATTGTGTTTTGGAAAATTTTAAAAAAAATGAAGGTAATTGCACTTATATTTTTCTTGAAAAGTATACCTGAGTGCGCATTAGTATTCGGTTTTCATGAAAAAACACTTTATCATTTAGCAATTTTTCAACAAATAATTTTAAGACATTGGGCTGATATTTTCATTATTTATATATATAAGATACCGTTTAAAAACTATTGAAATAGTTAATAATACAAAGAAAGGTGCTAAGTTAAACTGATGGCATTGAGTTCACAGGCTATTCAAATAAATTGTATATTCTACTCTTCTTTCAAAGAATAATGCCCCTTGAAAAATACAGAAATAGACAATAAATTGAGAGGGGATTAGCCCCCAGTTCCCCCCCCCCTTTATACTTAACCAATGAACCCCCAAAACGCATCAGGTAAGAGCCTTATCAGAATTAACCTATATACAAAATTTGAAGCAAATTGAATAATTTTGCATTAAAAACGCATTTATCTAAATTAAGGGGAGATTAGTCCCCCGTTTCTCTCTTTATACTTAACCAATGAACCCCCAAAACTAATCAGGGAAGTGCCTTATCAGAATGAACCTATATACAAAATTTGAAGCAAATCGGATAATTCTCCATGAAAAACCCATTTATCTAAATTAAGAGGATTAGTCCCCGTTTCCTCCTTTATATTTAACCAATGAACCCCCAAAACTAATCAGAGAAGCGCCTTATCACATTGAACCTATATACAAAATTTGAAGCAAATCGGATAATTCGGCATGGAAACACCATTTATCTAAATTAAGGAGGGATTAGCCCCGTTCCCCCTTTATACTTAAACAATGAACCCCCAAAACTAATCAGGGAAGTGCCTTATCAGAATGAACCTATATACAAAATTTGAATCAAATCGGTAAGTTCTGCATGGAAAACCCATTTATCAAAATTAAGTGAGGGATTAGACCCCGTTCCCCCTTTATACTTAAACAATGAACCCCAAATATTAATCAGGGAAGCGCCTTATCAGAATGAATCTATATACAAAATTTGAAGCAAATTGGATAAATCTGCATTAAAAACCCATTTATCAAAATTGAGGGGCTATTAGCCCTCGTCCCCCCTTTTATACTTAACCAATGAACCCCCAAAACTAATCAGGAAAGCGCCTTATCACAATAAACCTTTATACAAAATTTTAAGCAAATCGAATAATTCTGCATGGAAAACTCATCTATCAAAAGTAAGGGAGATTATCCCCCGTCCCCCCCCCTTTATACTTAAACAATGAACCCCCAAAACGCATCAGGGAAGCGCCTTATCAGAATGGACCTATATACACAATTTGAAGCAAATCAGATAATTCTGCATTAAAAACCCATATATCAAAATTATTAGGGTTTATTAGGCCCCTTTCCCCCCCTTACTTAAACAACGAACCCCCAAAAGTAATCAGAAAAGCGCCATATCACAATGAACCTATATACAAAATTTGAAGCAAATCGGATATTTCTATCAAGAGTTATTGCGTTACGCACATACATACGTACATACTTACGTACATACATACCTACGTACATACAGAACCTGCAGGCACATTAGTTCTCAGGCTTTGATAGCCTGTGAGCTAAATGTACCCTACAAAATTGCAACGACGAAAGAGAAGACAGTATTCTAGTCAAACGTATTATTTTATTATTATCTCAAATTACAGATCTAAACATTTTATACATGTGGATAAAATGTTAAAACTGTATCTTTACTATTACTATATGTGTAATATATACATGATTGCCGTTCGAGGGCTTTTCACACATGAAAACTATAAATCACTTTTCTCAATATTCATCGTTCTTACGTTTTTGAAGTTCTTTTCTTCCCTTAGTATTTCAGTTTATATTTTTGTATGCATATTCTTTGTTATGTATATGATAAAACCATGCATGGAATTACCATTATGTATTTTATTTTTGTTTTATATATATAAAATCATATTAAGAAGAGTTAAATTTCATTTTTCCTCACTATATAATAATAATAATAATAAATTTATATAAATCCGAATTTTAATTGGATCTAAAAATCCATGCACAGTGTTGAGTAACACATTTTAGTAAATGTAAAAAAAAAGGGAAAGAAATCAATAAAGGATGTCAATACTTGAAAAAGTAGCTGGAATTTAAGATATTAATTTATTTTAATTTTGTAAACATTATAAATGTGTAGTTTAATTTCTTTTTTAAATGTGCTTTTAATCGACTACTAAAATGTAATACAATAACAATTTTTATCAAAATTCTTAAAATTATAGATGATATTGAAAAGTAAAAATTTCCATTAAATGTAGTAATTATTTGTTTTACTCAAAAATATTTGTGTAAAAATTTAAAATATCGAGCTGAAAATACCAAAAATTTGCATTTATATTTTAGAACATCAGAATTTTAATACATTTTACCATTTTTATATAATAAATTTGAAAAAATGTATATCCACATCTTTCTATTTAATTTATAGTGTATTTAATGTATAGGGTAATGAATTGGGTTCTTTCGAAATCGGGTTATATATAACCTCACTCGATTACAGGATTTTAACAAAATCATCTCAAAATTGCGTTACCCGTCCTGATAGAATATTCAGATAAGAATCGGAGCTCAAGCAAAAGCTAACTAAATAGACAAAATAACATAATCATATAATAAAATTACTCATTATCATTAAAATACAGATTTAAATGCTTAAGGGATAAAAGTAGACCACAAAAAGGCTTATAAAAACCTTTCAATATAATGATCAACATGTTTCGAACGTACAAAGAGCGCCATTATGAAGATCTACACAATGAACAAACTATTCTCGCAAAAAAATTTCAAAAAAATGTTGAAAAACATGAATAACGAGATCATATGCATAATAAATCATATGCTTAAAATAGTCAACTGTAAACATGAAAATTAATACTTCATTATTATTTTTTTTAAATTGAACAAGACTTCGTGCCAGATTTTAGGAAATTGAAAAGAGGCTGATTCATTGCATATGTTCTCGTTATGCATATAGATTTCCATTGATTCATGGCAATAGATGAAAAATAAAATCTTGATGGATAAATTATTTTACTATTCTTAAAATCAATTTTTAAAGTCTCGGTCCTACGTGAGCTTGCCAAAGCTGCAGTTCTTCTGTCATATTTGATATCTGCCATATGCTCTTTTAATCTTGTTTTAAACTTTCTAGTTGTCATTCTTATATAATATTGCAATGCTCCATCTGCTCTGGCGAACGGTATTTAACAAAACACATGATAGTTGATATAGCTCTACTGGGTTTAGTTTCTTACAAGCTATACTTTTTAGCTCACAGGCTATCACAGCCTGAGAGCTATTGTGCCCGCCGGTTCTGTAATGTACGTATGTATGTATGTACGTAACGAGATAACTCTTGATAGAAATATCCGTTCTGTTTCAAATTTTGTTTATAGGTTCATTGTGATAGGGAGCTTCCCTGATTAGTTTTGGGGGTTCGTTGATTAAGTATAAAGGGGGGAACAGGGGCTAATCCCCCCTTAATTTTGATAAATGGGTTTTTCATGAAGAATTATCCGATTTGCTTCAAGTATTGTATATAGGTTCATTCTGATAAGGCGCTTTGCTGATTAGATATGGGGGTTCGTTGTTTATGTATAAAGCGGGGAACGGGGGATAATCTACCCTTAATTTATTGACGATTTCTTTATTTTTTTAAGGGCATTATTCTTTGAAATAAGAGCATAATATACATTTAGTGTGAATAGCCTGTGAACTAAATACCATCAGTTTACATGGGCACTTTTCTTTTTTATTGTTATCTGTTGAGCTATTTATATGCTTTTAAATTTCTGCTCACAAACTTGTGACAATTGTTATTTATCAAATAAAACTATAAGTCGACAAGATCACCCTTTGATATTCAATTTGAGATTAAGTTTGAAATGCATTGAATTTAAATTAATTATACATCATGAAAAATATGTGAAATAAATTTTACAGACACTTCAAGTGGATGAAACTAGACCTGTGACAAGGCACATACATAATTTGGAAGACTCTGTGAAACCATTATTTACATGAAAAATGCATTTATTTTTTATTGTTTAATTATTTATATGTACTGTTCTGTTATATCGCACCATATTTTCATTTGATCAGTTCTACAATTGCATTCCAATTATTTTTACCTCACAGGATATAAAAGCCTGAAAGCTAATGTACCGGCAGGCTCTGTATGTACGTACGTATGTATGTACGTAACGCGATAACTCTTGATAGAAAAATCTGATTTTCTTCAAATTTTGTATATAGATTCATTGTAGTAAGGAGCTTTCCTGATTAGTTTTTGGGGTTCGTTGGTTAAGAATAAAGTGAGGAACGGGGGCTAATCCCCTTTAATTTAGATAAACAAGTTTTTCAAGCACAATAATCCAATTTGCTTCAAATTTTGTATATAGGTTCATTGTGATAAGGCACTTCCTTGAGTAGTTTTGAGGGTTCATTGGTTAAGTATAAAGTGGTGCTAATCCCTCTCTTAATTTTTTCATGCAGAATTATCCGATTTGCTTCAATTTTAAATATAGGTTCATTCTGATAAGGCGCTTTTCTGATGCGTTTTGGGGGGGGGGTATCATTGGTTAAGTATAAAGGGGGGGAACGAGGGCTAATCCCCCCCTTTAATTTAGATCAATGGATTTTTCATACAGAATTATCGGATTTGCTTCAAAATTTGTATATACGTTCATTCTGATAAGGCGCTTCCGTGATTAGTTTTGGAGTTCATTGGTTAAGTGTAAAGGGGGAACGGGGGCTAATCCCTCCCTTTAATTTAGATAAATGTGTTATTCAAGCAGAATTATCCTATTTCCTTCAAATTTTGTATATAGATTCATTCTGATAAGGCGCTTCCCTGATTAGTTTTTATGGTTCATTGGTTAAGAATAAAGGAAAGGACGGGGCTAATCCCCCCTGTAATTTAGATAAATTGGTTTTTCATGCAGAATTTTCTGATTTGCTTCAAATTTTGTATATAAGTTCATTGTGATAATGCGCGTCCCTGATTAGTTTTTGGGTTCATTGGTTAAGTTTAAAGGAGGGAACGGGGGCTAATCCTTCCTTTAATTTAGATAAATGGGTTTTTGAAGAATAATTATCCGATTTGCTTCAAATTTTGTATATAGGTTCATTGTGATAAGGCGCTTCCATGATTAGTTTTGGGGGTTCGTTGGTTAAGTATAAAGGGAGAAACGGGGCTAATCCCCCCTTTAATTTAGATAAATGAGTTTTTCATGCAGAATTATCCGATTTGCTTCAAATTTTGTATATAGTTTCATTGGGATAAGGAGCTTCCCTGATTAGTTTTGGGGTATCACTGGTTAAGTATAAGGGGGGAACGGGGGCTAGTCCACCCCTTTAATTTAGATGCATGGGTTTTTCATGCAGAATTAACCGATTTGCTTCAAATTTTGTATATAGGTTCATTCGGATAAGACGTTTCTATTATTAGTTTTGGGGGTTTATTGGTTAAGTATAAATGGAGGGACGGGGGATAATCCCCACTTTAATTTAGATAAATTGGTTTTTCATGCAGAATTATCAGATTTTCTTCAAATTTTGTATATAGGTTCATTGTGATAATGAGCTTCTCTGATTAGTTTTGGGGTTCATTGGTTATGTATAAAAGGGGGAACGGGGGCTAATCCTCCTCTTAATTTATTCATGCAGAATTATCCGATTTTCTTCAAATCTTGTATGTAGGTTCATTCTGATAAGGCGCTTCCCAGATGAGTTTTGGGTTTCATTGGTTAAGTTTAAAGGGTGGAACAGGAGCTTTTCCCCGACTTTAATTTAAATAAATGGATTTTTCATGCCGAATTATCCGATTTGCTTCAAATTTTGTGTATAGGTTCATTTTGATAAGGCGCTTCCCTGATTAGTTTTGGATGTTAATTGGTGCGTAAGACGGGGACTAATCTTCCTTTTAATTTATTGTCGATTTCTTTTTTTTTGGAGGGGAATTATTTTTAAAAAAAATAGTGTAATATGCAATTTGTGTGAATAGCCTGTGAGCTCAATGCCATCAGTTTAACTGGGCACTTTTCTTTTTATTAATTTTATAGCTGTTTTTGCAGAAAATAAAAAAAGTTCATAAAAATTATACAAAATACTATAACATAAATAATTTAAAATCCCGACTAAAGTCCTGCATCGAGTTGGATAATCCGATTTTATCCTCACTCGATATGACGTTCAGTTTGAGCCGAGTAAGAATAGCGATAAATTTTTTTGTTTTTGTTGTTATTGCTGTTCTGGTTTGTGTCAAATTCACTCTAATTATTTCGGGTTTGGGTCGATTTCGTGTTGAGATTTTATTCTTGCATCTCGTGTTCGGATTAATCTAAGAAACTAGAATAAAATAATAACTTTATGAAAAGAAAAACCAGAAATTTCTTTTAAACCTTTAGAAAAAATAGAAAAATAAAGAAAGAACAGTATGGTAAAGAAAAGAAAATTAAATGAAAAATAAAGATTCAAATTTTCGGGATCGAATATGGGTAAAATATAGTTATCTGGCCCGATGAAGAATCGTCACAAGTGTCACAAACCTGTAGCCAAAAAAAAAATTGATCCAAATTTTCCGGTTCGGATTCGGGTAAAATATGGTCACCTTACCCGATGCATAATCGTCACAAATGTCACAAACATGTAGCAAAAGATGAAAATACCGATCCGAATTTTCAGGATCGGAATCAGGTAAAAACACTGGTCACCCGACCCAAGACCTGATCGTCACGAATTTGTCACTTTTTCCATATTGAAGTCACAGCGTGTCGTCACAGAAAGGCTAAAAAACCGCCAAAGCGGCTTCACTTTCACGTCACAGTGACTTCACATCCACGTCAAGTGACGTCACGTCGACGATCACAATCGTATACTCCGAGGCTAACGAAAAAGAAAGGCTACCGCGGTGCTTTACGCGTATCTTTTTTTACAGACCGCTGGAGTCACGTGATACTCGAATGTATCAATGCAGGTGTACGAAAAGAGCATCACGTCGCTCTAGTGGTCTGTAAAAAAATATAAGTGGAATGCACCGCGGTAGCCTATCGTTTTCGTTAGCCTCGCGTATACTGGTGCTTAAATGAATTAGCTTTGAAAAGACTGAATGTGTTGATAGTCAAACTTAAGTCTATTTTTACTCTCTGTAACATTTTTCTAAAAGAAAATCAATAATTATTGTTTATTAAACACTCTCTATTAAACCAGTTCTATTACACCAGTGGTTGTTGTTCCGGAAATAATCCCAAATTTCTGACTGTAAATACAGAAAGTTCTTAAACTTAGGATATTTATTTGTACTGCGGTTTAAGAATGAAGATTTTTTTCTTTCTTAGATAAATATTTCTAAATTAATCTGTTTTTAAAAAATATCTGAATATCGACATTTTAAAAATGTTATGAAATTAAAGAAATTTATCCATAAGTGTAGCTTTTTAAATTTCATAGTGTTATTTTGTTTAACTGCATTCCATTTTAAGAATCTTAAACAGCAAAAATAAGCTTAAACGATTTTTAACAGAAAACGATATAAATATTTTAATTATTTGCGAAAATGTTAGATTACTTTTAAAAAATTAATCTATTTCTGTTTTTTATAAAATGCTACACAGATAAATTTTTACTTTTAACTACTCTCGTTAAGTTTTAAAGAAGAGTTGAGAAATATCTATTAAAAATAATGATTCACATAATTTTGTTTTTCATAAAATCAACGCCAGATAAGTTTGATATTTTCTGGATTAAATGAGAGTTTAATAAAAAAAAAGGATTCTGAGAAAAACATTATCATTACTTTCAAAGAATCCACAAAAAGAGAAAAATGATTAAAAACTTGATTTTAAGCAGTCTTTGCTAGACTTCATGTTTAATTAAAGATGAAGTTAGAGACACTAAAAAGAAACTGCGCTGCTTGATATAAACCGAGGTTTAGTGTCAAATTAAAGTGTCTTAACATGCGATAAAAAGTTTGTCATTATATTATTTTATAAACTTGTAAAATAGCATATATTTTAATAAACAAATATTTCATTTTAATTATTATGATCAGGGCTCTATAAATTTGAAAGTATCTGGTAGCCAGCAAAAAATTCTAGTCACAGGTAAAAAATATAACCCTCCCCCCTCGGTTGTCAGTTTTTCCCCATATTATTAATTTAGATATAGTAATGATAAACCACCATTGAAAGAGTGTGAAAAGCGACTAAAATGCCAAAAAAGAGACTAAAATGTCCAAAAAAGAGACAAAAAAGAATTTTTTTCATATTACATTAATGTTTACATTAAATTAATGATTACATTAATGTTTTTAATGAAGAATTAATACTATTGATTCCATATATAATCCTTCATCTGGTCGTTTAACTTCAATTTACACGACCCGACCCGACCAGACACGACCAGTGGTTTTCATTCAGGTTAGATTCCTGCATCGAATTGGGTAAGCCGATGATCTCCCGATTTATCCGTGGTTCGGGTCGTGTCGGGTTGACGCAATTTTTTTCGTTGCAGATCTAGTAAACTAAATATTTCAGATTCGGGTTGATTTTGTTTCTTGCGGGTCGAGTTCGAGTTAACCCGATTTTTCAAAAGAAGGTCCGCAATAGAGTTTTAGATAAAAAAAATACATATTTGAATATGAATGATTTTTTACATGTTCAATTTTCGATAAGTTCGGTATTGGAAATATCATTATAGATTATTTTTTCATAATTACATTAAATTGTGAATTAAGTTTCTTTGATTGCGGTTTTTGGGTCGAAACATTTCGGATTTTGGTCGGATTGTGGATCAACGAAATTTATTTTGTTGGATTTGGGTTAGGCTAAGGGTCAGCATTTTTTTTTTTTTTTTGCCGGGGTTGAGTTGGTTTACAAGACTTTAAATAGATATTACGGGTTCGGGTCAGATATCACCCGACTGCAGAAATCAGAATATTGTTTCAGACGAAGAAACTATATATTTCAATATGAATGGATATGTATACATTAATTTTCGATATAAAATATAAAACTTTCATTTTACCTAATAGGATTGTAACTATATTTCCATAACTGCATTACAATATCGATTAAATATCTTTTATTTTGAATTTCGGGTTCAGCTCAAATCGGTTCAGGTGGGGATATAACCCGATTCACTCAGGACTCTAGGTTCATAATATCTGCAGTCTGTGCCAAATTTATTGGGCTAACATTGGGTGAAGGCAACCACACCAGTATTACGTAACATAAAGAAAATTTACTCTACCTTTCGATGAATGAGAGAGAAAATGCCATTTAAGATCGGTTCTTGAGTACAACAGAACAGGAATATCACTGCTTGACAAGCACTGCTACTTGGAGTTAAAATGCCATTTGTGCTTCTTCCTTAGGTAGATTTTTCACCAAAAAATTGTTAAAGAAAAGAAAGAAAGGAAGAAACATTGATAAGATAGAATCAAAGTTCAGAGAGTGTAGTAAAAACATAAAAATGTCGTTAAAATAAAATGCCGTTTGTACTTATTCCTTGGGCCGAATTTTCAGGAAAAAATTGTTAAATAAAGAAACGAAAAGAAATAAAGAAAGAAACGTTGAGAGCACGGAAACAAAGTTGAGAGTGTGTAGTAAAAACGTACTCGCTAGATAAAATATTTTGGTCCCAGCTCTAATTATGATTATAATTTTTACACCTGAGAACTCGGCGTAAAATACTTATATTAGTCCAAAAATCCAAATATCATTCCAAAAATTATTTATTTTCTTAGCATGTACATTTCTTTCAGACGTAGAAAGTAATTGAATAATAGCAATGTAGAATGTGTGTTGAGTTTTATTAAGTGAAAAGTTCTATAGGCGCTCCATACACACTTTTCCTGGACAGCGACTATCTGATCCGTCAACCTCGAAGGTGAACTTCTCATTCGAGTAAGCTCGGGTTGAGGAGTTGAGTTTACCCGAGCGAGGGATAAAATGTTAAACACTTATAAATCGGTTACCAATTGTCTCAACCCATCCAAATTTTGTATAGTAAAAGTAATCGTTATAATGAGCGACTCCGTCGTTGTTTTTATCGATTTCTCTATATTTCAGTATAATATGTAGGTCCTTAGAATTTCTGACTAATCCCTAACAATCCCTATAAGGTTTCTGTAACTTAAATAAGCTATAACTCGGGCACAAATTGAAGAACTTAGTAGATCAACATGTTAGCGACATTTTTGAAAAAATGCAGATTTTAAGGCAGAAGAACATATTATGGTCTAATTTAAATATATTCCATTTATTATGTTAAGTTTTCAAAATAAGGCGGTTTACAGTGGATGAAAATGATGTGTACACGGGTTCGTGCTGTTTCATTAGTGGAAGAACATGTCAAATACACACGGAAACTTCTTCCATTAGTATGTATTGACCTTCAATATTATAACAAAGCGAATTCAGGAAAAGATATACCAAAAGACATTTAATCTGGGGATGGTATATAATGGACCGTATTCATTTCAGTACAACACAAAATTCCGCAAAGAATAACGTGAAACATTTTTCCACTGCTACAAATTCAAGATGAATCTTCAAAATGCGTTGTTGTACAACTGTGTTTCATAAGACAAGGCGTATAGGCAGCCAAAAGAAGAGAACAAATAACACTCCATACATTTTAATCACAAAATTGTCCCACAAAAAAATGAAACAGCCATAAACTTAGGGGTCGTCTTCATACTGAAATTGTACCAAACTCTCTAATTTTCAAAACGAAACACATATTTGACATCATAGTTGGTCTTTTTGGTACAGTTTACCTAAGAATACCAAACGGGAACTCATTCGGTTAGGTACAGGGTGATTATAAAGAAAACTATTCCAATATATGAGCCCCTATCTATCAAACAGTTCACAGGAATTGAATGAAATTTTGGTTTAAAGTACTTTGAGGTATGCGCTCAAGAATCAATTGAAAAACAACAGGTAAACTTTAAAAATTACGGTTACAGTGACAAAATTTCTTAAATTTCAAATGCCAACACCTACTTTTTTATTGGAATGGGATCTACATAGTGAAAAATCATAAAAAGCGTTGGTACGGTACCTTTAGCACGAAAATCGCCGTCGCTAAACAGACTATGAAGAAAAGTGAAAACAACTCCCCCAGCACGACTTTCTTTTCTAATGGCGTCACATTTCCAACTGTGTCTTCGGCTCTGATCGCAGCCTACTGAATCTCCCTCGAAACGAGAACAGACCAAGGCACGCAGATTTTCTTGTTCGAGTTAGGACACCGTCATGACTGACGTCGTCGCACTAAGTGAAAGAAAAGTCATTGTGACATGCGTGCCGCGTATCTTGCTTTCTTGCACTCTGAGCAACATGCCTCTTACAGGGAAAAAACGTGGGGAAATTTTAAAGATTTATTACCTGAACAGACAAAATGCCACAGAGGCATTGCGTGTCTACCGCAGAAACCATGAGCTACGCTGAGGCCCGTGCAGTGTAACACATGTACAGGACTTGATACGCAAATTTGAAGAAACTGGTTGCACATGCGATCGATCTTGGCCTGGACGATATTCCGTTCCTGTCTAGGCTGTTGCAGAAGGCCATGAGACGATAGGCGACGTTCCTTTTGCTAGTGCGCATGGTGTTTCACGCGTTTTGCAATTGCCGAATCCTACGGTCCGCAGGATCTTAAGCTCTGTTCTCCACATGTTTTCGTATCGATTCCTGTGTGTCCAGATCTGAGTTCCCGAGCTGGTCATCCCTGTTGATCCAAGTTGCAAGCGGGTGATAAGCACCAACGGCTAGATTTTGCGAATGAATTCTTCATCCAGTATGACGAGAATGACAGCTGGGCTTTACGTATTCTATGGAAGCTTGAGGCCCATTTCTCGTTGACTGGTAACGTTAATTCGAAGAACTGCGTGCACTGGGCAGACAATAAACCCCATGATTTGGTTGCACTTCCGTTACACGCAGAAAAAGTGACTGTGTGGTGCAGTATATCAAGCATCTCCATCCTTGGCTATTACTTTTTTGAAGAGGTTACTACCGCAGGTCTACAAACGTTTACAGCAACAAGTGCCCGCTATCTAGAAATGTTGACTAATTACGTAATTCCCAATTTGCAACAGCTAAATGCTCTATCTGACATTGTGTGGTTGCAAGATGACGCTCCCCCACATGTGGGGTCTTCTGTGAAACATTTCTTAGCATAACAGTTTGGTGACAGAGTTATCTCCCGCCATTTCACTTTTCCGTGGCCGCCAAGGTCCCCCGATCTCATTCCAATAAATTTCTGGTTATGGGGATACCTGATATCCAAAGTGTATGCATTTAATCCGTAAACTGCATCTGATTTGAATTATGCCATCAGACGTCAGGTTCAGCAGATTCCTCTTGCCATGGTACGAGCTTCAGAGCTATCCACTACCTGCCGCATGCAAAGTGTCATCGTGTGTGAAGGAGGTCACGGAAAATTTGTGAAACAAAATAAAACGTTTTGCTTTCTGTTGCTTCTCTGTCCTTATTGGTTGTTTTCACTTTTCTTCTTAGTCTATCAAGCGCCAGCTATTTTCGTGCTACAGGTTCCATTCCAACTCTTTATACGGTTTTTCGCTATAAAGATCTCATTCCAAAAAAAATAAAATAAAAAATAGGCGTTGCCATTAATGCTTTAAACCAAAATTTCATTCAGTTTCTGTGAACGGTATGATAGCTAGGGGTTTATATATCAGGATAGCTTTTTTATAATTACCTTGTAGTTTATGAATTATGAAGTTTAAAGTTTGAAATATCTAATGTTAAATTCATTTGTAATCGTTGAAAAACAGGTTGTAGTACAGGTAATTTTTTTTAAATACCTCAAGAACTACTTAGAGGAATGAAATGTAATTTTGGATTCGCATATTTGAAGTTTCTGGCAATCGATTTTGACTTTCTACCTCACTGTAGAGGTAAAAAAATGATACGTCGCCATCCAGTTGCTCTAGAAATTCTGAACTAGATTAAAACCTTTCATATATACTATCATTTCGCGCAATATAGATTTTCTATCACTTTGCTTACACATACAATTTTATTTTACACTTCATATATATATATATACATATATATATATATATATATATATATATATATATATATATATATATATATATATGAAGTTATATATATATATAACTATATTTCTATATATATAACTATATTTCTATCAGAATAAACAACGTTGTCTATTTGTAAATTTGATGGGAACCTTATTTCTGGATCGACCCCCGTATACATATTCATTGCCCTTCATATATATATTATATTCCTTCATATATATATATATATATATATATATATATGAAGGAATATAATATATATATGAAGGGCGATGAATATGTATACGAGGGTCGATCCAGAAATAAGGTTCCCATCAAATTTACAAATAGACAACGTTGTTTATTCTGATAGAAATTTACATCGTTGGAAAGAAGAAAGTTTTCTCTACATAATCGCCATCTTTTTCTATGCGTTTTTGTAGACGGTGCTCCAATTTCTGTATCCCAATGTCGTAGAACTCCGGCGCCAACCCGTTCAGGAACTATTTCACCTCTTCTTGGACATCATCGTCGCTCCGGATGCGTTGGACACCCAAATGTTCCTTTATCGTGGGTAACAAGTGATAATCACTCGGTACGAGATCCGGACTGTAAGCTGGGTGGGGCATGACAATCCACCCAAATTGTGTCAAATGTTCCTGGGTTTGACGGGAGACGAGAGGTCGGGCGTTGTCGTGAAGCAGCGTTACACCGGCTGTCAGTCGTCCTCGCTGGCGGTTCTGGTTAGCTCGCATAAGTTTTTTTAGGGTTAAACAATAACTCGCACTTGGCGGAATCAACAGTGGGAACCTCCATCTCGGACGGCTGCTGAGCCAAGAATAAGCGGCGCAGCGAAGCGTGGTCTGGTGAATTCTGAGTGCGGGAACAGCCGCGTACAGCGCTGTTGCCGTATTTCGACTCGCACCTTCCCGTGCGGCTGTAGCTCTTTGGGAACCTTATTTCTGGATCAACCCTCGTATATTCAGAGGCCGCCCCGCTCTTCATGCTTAAACAAGCTGTCTTTTAGGAGACTCGCGTTGCAAAATTGTTCCTAATTCCTCTACATGGTGGCACACTGTAATCTTACCCCAATAAAAAATAAAAAAATCTTGTATTTAAGAGCATTTTCAGAAGTTTAAATTGTGTCTAGACGGACAAGCCGGCAGACAGATTAATTGCATATATCTTACGTTTGGCTGATATATGTAGCAACTTCAAATTGCTTATTTCGAATCGACAACGAACTGCTAATTTGTCCTTATTTCCTTATTCATATTTTAAAATTTTGTTTGCATTAGAAGCGAGTGTAAATTCACAGTAATCACCGTAATTGTCTCCATACAGTAAAAAATAAAAAATAAATTTTATTTAAATGTAGTTATACTATTTCCCGTCTGGGATGTGTATAAATACAAAAGAAAATTGTGTTAAATCGGTACTCATTTTTATCTTGAGTACGGCTGTCGTACAGTGTTACATAAAAAATCAATTTTATTTATATTCAGTTAATCTTTTTTTGGCCAGGGTGCGTTATTACCATAAAAGAGTTGAATCTGTCCTATCTAATTTTAGCTTGGAATATGGTTGTCATCTGAGAAATCATAAAAAAATAATCCAGCTTTAAACATTAGTTATGCAATTTCCACTATTAGCTTAAAAAAGCTATCATGTGAAAAATTTTATCAAAACATAAATTTGGCCAGAAGAAGCTTATTCTGAATATTTATTTTAAAAAAAAGAAAAAAAAGCCTTCAATTAAATTTATTTACCCTATTCCCCGCCAGGGGACGCTATAAACGTAAAATAAAATTGTGTTGAATTTGTTTTAGTTATTACTAACTCCAATTTAGCTGTCATACTGTCGAACATAAAAATGTTTGGTTACCCTGTTACTCCCAGGGGACTTTATAAACGCAAAAGAAAATTGTGTTGAATCTGTATTTATCTTGAGCACAGCCGTCATACAATAAACGTAAAAAATAGTTTTATTTAAATTTGATTCATCTAGTTATCGCTCGCGGGTTTTATCGGCATAAGAGAAAGTTCAGTTTAAACTATCCTATCTAATTTTATCTTGGAGTATGGTTGCCATATGAGAAAACACAATATTCATTTTAAAATTTTATTTATACAATTTCCCACCAGAGGTGCTACCAGAGTAAAACAACATGTTGAATTTTTTATCAAAATGTAAATTTGCCCGTAGCCGAAACTTATTTTGAAGATTTATTAAAACATATATATAAAATCAATTTTATTTAAATTTCGTTACTTTATTTCCTACCAGGGTGTACTGTAAAAATAAAATTGTGTTGGATTTATCCAACCACATTTTAACTCGAGTATTGCTCATCCAGTAAAACTTAAACTAAACAATTTTATTTGAATTAAGTTACCCTATTTTTCCCCAGCAAAAGAAAATTGTGTTTAATCTGTACTACCTATTTTTGTCTTGAGTTCGACCGTTATAAATTGAACATAAAAATAAACTTTTATTTAAATTTGATTAATATATTTCTCACTAGGGGACGTTATCGGCGCAACAGAAAGCTGAGTTTAAATTTTCCTATATAATTTTAACTTGGTGTTTGATTGTCATATGAGAAAGCATAATAAAAAGTTCAATTTTAAAATTGTAGTTTTGCAATTTCCCACCAGATTTGCTAGCAGCGTGAAAAAACTGTAATGTAAAAATTATTATGATACATAAATTTGAATATGACGGAAGCTCATTCTGAAGAGTTCAGCGAAATTCGTTCGTGAGAAAAGATTTTAAAAAGTGTTCGAAAAGTTAGTTTAAGACGCCCTTATACGTAGAGATATATGAATCATCATAAGGTAAATAAATGTCATAGAAAATAGCTCTTTTAACAGTAATTGTCGATAAAGTGTAATGCATCTGAATTATTTTGTGTTCTCTTGTAAAATTAACTATGAATGTTACACCACATGCTTTCAATGAAAAAAAATGTCACAATAAGCCTTTGTAGCATATACAGATTTTCTAGTTTCAAATAACATAATGACACTAAAATGCATTTTAAGTAATTACTGGCCAAAGACGGTAGTGTAATCGATTTCTTTTGTGTGACCCTGTAAAAAAACTATAAATTCTATATACACACTCTTCAAGGAAAAACATGCAGTATATTACTGTAACAATATACTAAATTACATTACTGTCATCGTCCTACAAACCCCACATTTAAGCTTTTCAAGAAAGTTTCATAAACTCGTTTTTTAAAATTGTTTCTTAAAATCTTTACATAAATTCGTTTCATAAAATCGTTACATTCGGATTTAATATAGAGAGGGTTGTTATATATATTGTTGTTAATATTTTTATTTGCCTTGGGTGTATCAATGGCATATTATATTTGTTATTTCTTTTATGGTTATATGTATATAATCTATATTCTGCATAGGGGTAGAATGCATACTATAATCAGCGTGTTATGCAGGATTTAAAAATAAATAAATATGTTCATTATTATCCGGAAGTAAATTGGATTTTTTTTGCATATATTTATTTAATACATTTGAATGTACACTACAGGCGCATTTTAAAACAAAAATATAATCTGTTCCTCTGTAAATTATTCTGAAAAATGTTATTCTCACATTGCTTGTTTAGAATTTTAATATTAAAAAAATATTTTTTCATATGTTTTTTCCTGTTTTGATAATACTCAATAACAATCATGCGAATTCAATTTTAAAGTTTAGTGGTTTTGAAAAACAAAATTATAGATATGTTATAAATGTCTTTTTCTCACGCACACCTTAAATTATCAATACATGAATTGAGCGTCTCGCCTTTCGTTCACTCGTGCTTTTTTATAGGAAAGGAAAACTGTTTATTCTGATTGCTTATACTAGACATTGCGTGCGAGACCTCATCTAAAAACCTTTTTTTCTCTTTCTATGTAAGCAATCATCTATATAAAAAAGCGATATCTCATCCACAACAAGAGAATTTTTTTAAATGTGTTTTCTGATTACAAAAATGCAATTTCTGCCAATACTTTTATTTATTTTTGTAAAGACAGCCATTTCATTCAAAACACAATTCATTGAAAATGTGTTTTCAGAGATGAAAATTTTTTGTCACTTTAAAACGAAATAATTCGTCATTTATTTTCGTCAAATAGGTTTGAATGGTGTTTTCATGTCTAAGAAAAATAAAAGTTTGAAGATGATGTACTCTGTGTTTATATCTCTCTGTGTGTACTCTGTGTAAGCAAGTTTATCAAAACTGTTTTAAATTCTAATATGGTAACAGACAACATTTTTAGATATGAATTTTTCTCCACATTCTGCATATGATGGGAAATTTCTCTAAACTATTCTTTCGTATTAATGTGTATTTTAATATTTTAATGTATTTTACATACATTTTATGGCCCAAATTCACCAGACACGTTCGATTTTAGACGTTTTGTCGAATATCTAGAGACGTACTTGACGAACTCTTCTGGAACTTCCGGAATTTAAAGGAAATGTTTGACATAATATTTTTCCGCGAACGTTTAATGACGAAGGTATTTAGGAGACCAATGCCAAAAAAAAAAAAATGCGATTACCCTGTAAAATAAAATGCTCGAAATAATCTGTAGCTGCAGTACACGATTATGTGCGTTTTCGGCAACATTTGTGTTCATTTGTGTGAGAATAAAACGTATATTCATGAAAATATAAAGTTTTTTTTGAAAAATTCAAGAAATTTCCGAATGTCTTTTGTTTATAGAACACAAGGCTTTCAACCAAATTTAATGCCAATTTCAGGAAGCTTGACAAAGTGCAGGAAATATCTCACATTACAATTATTATTAAGGCTGTGTCGATTAACCTGTCAATGCCTAGTCACGATCAATTTTTAAAATCAAGTTAATTGGTTCGATTAATTCGATTATGACTTTCTAATATTTCATTAAATCTTTAATTAACAAACTAACGAAAAAAAGATAAATACAATTGCGTCTACAAAATAATTTTCCTCCAATATTTCACTAACAAATAATATTCTGGAAGCTGGCATCAAATGATGGTAAAAAATAAAAAAATAAATAAAATTCTTTATTGAGAGATAGAGGGAGACAGTTAAAAACGAAATGTGTGGTTTATATCTGTGTTGATTTCAAACTAATCAAGCTTCGTGCTCTTTATGGCAATGAAGTAGTCATACAAAGAAGTGGCTGAACTTGATGATGATTTTATGAATCATCTCAACGGGTGGAAAGTACAAAGTACCAAATTTCCAGTTCTGTAATTATTTGAAAGAAGTTTATGCATGAATACCACATCTGTACCAGTAGAAAGGCTATTTAGTACAGCTACTTTTATTGCAAATAAATCCGGAAAAATAGATCCGGAAAATGTAAATTTGCTCGTTTGCTGACGGGACTGGTTAAATTAGTTTCGAACATCAATTTTTTGCCTGTTCTATACTAGTTGAAAATAAAATTGTAAGTGGGTTTAATTCTGATTTTTTTATTATATATAACACAATTTTTAATTTTAAGGTAATTTTATGAAATGTTTGCAAGGTTTTTAATATTTACGCTATTTTTTGAATGATTATAAAACTAGAATCGAGAGGCAACTACTCAAAATACTAGGTACTCCAACAACCTCATGATTAAGGGTAAATTCAAAATGAAATGTATTTAATAAAATGAATATGCTCAGTAACTCATGGATTTTTGCAGTTGCATCTCGGACTGTTCTATTTATAGGTATTTAAAATATTTTCGCCTTTACTAGAAAAAAAAACTTTTATTTTTTGATAAAGTTTTACGTTTAAATAATGAATTTAAAATTAAAATCAGCTAAACAAATTAACAACCGATTAAAAATCCGATTAATCGATTAAGACACTTCGAGTAACACAGTTGACACTTTTAAACCCCTGATAATTATAATTAATATTTGATAAAATATGATCATTTCTATGAAATAATTTTTAACTGCGCATGCGCGAATGATAACCAAAATGTTTTGCATGACGACAGCTATACAGAACAACTCATATAAAAAAACCAATCAACTATAGTGACGATTCAGAAAGATATCGGCAATATAGTGAGCTGAATTTCAGTTTCTTTCTAAAAGTAGGTAAAGATAAAGGATTTTCCACAAATCATTGTCATTTTTATTTACTGATTTCATACAAAGGAGTTAGTATTTAACGTATGTCAACGCGTAGCTTTGGAACGGTGGCTTCGATTTTGATATATCTTTTTTGTTGTTGTTGTTGTTGTTATTGGCTCGTTCTGGTAGTTTTTCCAAAGAAAACTAAAGCATCAATAAACAAGAACGAAAAATCATGCGTCAAGCATAGATTATGAAACACTTTCCAACACAGCCAAAAAACTGTAACGAAACTTCAACGTTAAATAAGGTGAAAGAAAATATGTAAGTAAACATTTGAGAAAACATATAACACATTGAAAAATTCGGTTTTCATAATTACCTTCCAGTGTCAAAAAAGTAGTCGAATTATTTTGTGCAGCCCTATATATGATCAATAGATGTGGATATATAGCAGGACAAAATTTAGTTCAGTTAGAATATTCACATTTAGCAATTTCCGCCAATCGATGGAAATGCACTCGAAATATTTTGTATAGCCCTGTATATTATCTGAAAACTTTTGTACACACCACATATTAACATAGCAGGCAACTTAAAACTCACTCGCAGCAATTACCAACCGTAAACGACAATGTATCTTTTTCTTTGCGTAGCACTGTATCTGAATTTATTTATATTCCACAAACTTATATTATTCTACTAAATATAGTTCAGCAGGAAAATTCGTAACACAATAAAACACTACCCTTAAGCAATTCACTCCCATAGTCTGTAATACTTACGGATTCCCTTGGGTAGCCCTGTATATGAACAACCGAGTTTATAAACACACACGTACTATGAAAAAAAGTTAGTTAAACTTAAAAACGCAAACCAAAGTTGAAAACGCACTTATAACACATATAGACTGTGTAAATATCGCACATGTACTGTAACCGATATCTTTTGTGTGTCCTGTAAATAAATGCAATACACAAGAGAGCAATTTATAGAGCACCTCAGTAATTCATATAATTTTCATTATGCTTGAAGTAGTGAAATATCACAAAATTACTGCGAACTGCAAACGATTCTATAGCAAACGGTTCGTTTGCTAAAACGAACTGCAAACGTTTTTTCCCCCATAGAACGATGTGTAACACAATTCTTTTGTTTGACCCTGTAAATGAATAATAAATGCTTTGCACGCCATATTCTACAAAAAGCATGTTTTAATGCGTCTCATAATTATATATCAATTTCATCATGTTTTAAATGACGTAGCATCATCAAAATGTACTTGAAACGATTATTTCCCATTGACTGTAATGTAGCGGAATACTTTTGACTGTCCATGTAAAAAAAACTATAAGTGTTACACACTTCAGTTGAAATAGTGAACATGCCACAGTAAACGACAATAACATGCGAAAATTTCAGGGCAATTCAAGTATATTTACGCGAGTTAGAGCAAGGACAGACGGCAGACAAACCGAAGTCATAAACACTTTTTAAAAATTAAAAAATATATATATATAAATTAAAAATGGCAATTTGTGGAAATTCCCTTATTATACAGCTACTTTTAGAAAGAAACTGAATTCAGCTCACTATATCGCGCATTTCTTTCTGAATTTTCACGATATTCAACTGACCTTTTTATATAAATTGTCCTATGTAATTATCTACTAAATTATAAAAAAATAATTTTGTTATCGTTGCGCATGCGCAGTTAAATAATGTTTCAGACAAATACTTATATTTTGTAAAATATTTAATATATTTATATTCTAAGACAGTATGATATTTTTACTGCACTTTGTCAAGTTTTCCAAAAGTGGCGTTAAATTTGGTTGAAATCCCTGCATGCGCTAATAGAAAATATGCGGAATTTTCTTAAACATTTTATTATGGAGAGCACATGGATTTTATTTATGTTTCCATGAATATAGATGTTATTTTTACAAAAATTAACAAAAATGTTATAGAAAATCTACATAGTCGTGTGCTGCAGCTACTGATCATTTCGTGCATTTTAATATACAGGGTGATAGAAAAATATTATTTTTTTATTCAATTTGTTGTTTTCTTCCCTAGTTGCTCTTCTTATAAACTTTCTCTATAAAACACGAAGTCAAATGTGATCGTTATATTCCTGAAGGTTCAGAAATATGAGTCCAGTATTTCTCTATATTTTCAATAAAACGAATAAAATCGTAAATTTTTAAAATAGGTGGATTTTACTTTGTGCCGTTTATAGCCCCCCCCCTTTTTTTTTCTCCTCCGCACTTAAACTCTTCTATTCTAGAACTCCTATGCTGAACTGGGTACCAATAATCCGAAACAAAATGGATAAGCGTCAGCTCCTATTATCGGAGTCTTAGTCCAGTGCTCATATTGGTCTCCTACGTCACATATATTTCCTGACTCCGCTGTTGTTTTGAAAAATTCACCGCCATTCAATCTTGGGCGCATGCGGGAGACGCAAGCACATTTACATGGCTTTACTTTTGAATTCGATTTTTAATCTTTTAAATTTGGCCCTGATGATGGAACTTTAGGGGCTCCGAAACAGCTGTTTGCCATTTTATATATTTATTTTATTTGTGTTATTTTAGGTCGATCATTTACTTTTAATAAAATCGTAAATATCCGGTAACTTTTGGTCTTATAGTGTACAACTCCAGTATAATTAAATTCAATCGCATTTTTTTTTATCAATCATTATGATAATCGTTATTATAACGTAACACATATGTCCCCCTGGAATGTGGACGTGGCTGCTTTACGAATTTAAAAAAAAATGAATTATGCATTTTATTTACATTTGACATACTTATTCGTCTGTTTGCAATTCTAATAGTGCTAATATTCTTTCTATCGATGACTTTGGTTCTAATTTCTCTTTTCGCACACTTCATCTCTCCATGTATAGTCTCCAATTCTAAAATAAAATATTATATCATTCCATTAGCTACAAATTAATCGACAAAGATAAAGTTATTTTACAACCACCGAATGTAATAGTTTCTCTAACAGCTCTGTCAGATTCGATGATTTTTTGAAAGTCTTTTGATACAACCGTTAGTTTTAAAATATTTCCGGAAGAAATTATAATAACTGCCAAACATTCTGATTTTTGATTTCCTTTATTTCCGAATAGAAATATACGATTTATTTAATGACAAAAAATTGTGGTCAAATAAGATGAGGATTACAAATCGAAAATAGTGGTACTAAAAAATCGGAAGGTATGCCACCATGTGAACTCCATTTTTCCCATTATCTTTATATTTTTCTTATATTATCCTTAAATTATCCTTATATCCTTATATTTTCGACACACATGCCTAGTTACTTTTTATAAGGGTGCTCTAGTAGTAGAAGGTGTTTTGTGCATGAGAACGCATTGCCTTCCATTGCCAATATTAGTGAGTGAAGGGGAAACCTATTCTATCTTTAAGTTTCACAAAGTATGAAAGGGTCTCCAGAATTTGATTGATACTGGTACTTTGCGAAACTTCGTTGAATAGGTGATGGTGGATGTCTGGTGACATTATACCGTGGAGATTTACAGAGGATCTCGCCTGTATAAGGTTTGTGAGCTGATTATACGTATGTTTTGCAGGGAATTCACCTCATAAATTTTAGCAGCCGGTACTGTTTGAAGTTTAGATCTTTTTTGTAAGGATTTTACTTAAAATGATGTAATATTGGACTCACAGAGTCTAGAAATAGTTTTAATTGTAACTAAGTGAATTTGCGTGTTCCGTAAAGGGACTTTGAAATAATAAATTGGATAGCTATCTTAAGTTAATAGTATAGTTAAAGGTCTGAGTTTGGAATAAGTTTCAGCATTGAACTCGTCTTTATCCGTCATGCAGTTGATGAATTAAAAGGTTTTCATAGTAAACTTAAAAAAATTATGGTGATTTTTTTCATTATGTAAGATAAATAGATATGTAAGGTAGTGAAATAGCAATCTATACATACATGTACTTTTCATAGCTACCATTTTATAACACTTTATACATGTAAGCAAAAATATTGCCTAACGCTCAAAGGGTTAAAATTGGGAAACCTGAGAAAAAAATTCCTCCCTTTTTAGTTTCTTTTAATTGGGTTTAAGTGAAAGCCATCTAATTAGTTCACTACTTAACTGCATCTTTATTTATTGTTTGTTAAATATTTATTGTTTGTTGATGTGTTTGTTAAAAGCGTGTCATGGCTTCCTCACAAGCTTACGGACCTGAAGGATTCACCATAACATGACTAAAATTTTGCTATTTGCAACAAAAATTTTGCAAAGACACAAAAGCCTGAAAATTGAAAAAAATTCTTTGAATCTTCTGAAATCATATTAAAATAATAAAAAAATAAAACTTTTATAAACGTTTGTCCCTAACTGAAAGAGAAAATGAATTTCATCTTAAAAAAAATTAATTATGAAAAACATGTATTTAAACTATCTTATAAAAACGATAATCTAAATATTTTTTCTTTAATGAAAAGCTACAAAACAAAATAATAAAAATAAAAGCCATCTTTTACGCTTGAAATATATTTCCACAGTCTATCCTAATTTAAAATTTCAGTTTGTTTAACGTAAATTCACATGATAACTGTTTAAAAATAATTTTTAAAGAACAGCTACAAAGGGGGTGTATAAAATTTGACTTCCTCGGGCCACGCTTGAATGAAAATATTTGTCTCGGACCGCACTTCAGCTGGAAATTTTTGTCTCAGATTGCTCTTCAGGGGAAAATTTTTTCTCTGGCCGTGTACACTGTATTATATAAACAATAATTGTTAAATAAAAATGTATAGTAATCACATAATACTGCGTTGCGTTGATTCAACTTAGACATGCAAAACATTGGCATTTCTTCTTGAAATGAAAATTAAAAGTCTTGATTGTCTAAAGCTATATCGCACTCAATATTCAAACATATGTCAGTCAGTTCCATTACTTTACTAAGAGATAGTTTGTGTATTCTCAACTCAGCAGGTAATATATATAATAATATTTATTATATATATTATAATATTTATTATTATTATATATTATAATATAATTATATTATAATATTTATTATTATTATATATTATAATATAATTATATTATAATATTTATTATTATTATATATTATAATATAATTATATTCTAATATTTATTATGTAATAACATTTATTATATACATATTATATATTTAATATTTTCATTTTCTGAACAATTGAACTTCTACAAATGGCCAGTATTGCAATTATCAAAATCACAAACCTTCCCTATTAGATCTACGTTGATTCTATAACATAATAACTTTATATCTACAGCATTTATTACATGCCTATTCTTATTCTAACTTCACATGCAGAGTTATATATCAGGCAGGCATACTTATTTGAACTAAAAAAAATCGTTTTAACATTTTATCTGATGAGTGTAATGCAGAAAATGCTTTGAACACATTCTCTAGAAATTTACACTCGCATCATCTTCAAGAAATATTTCCAATAAAATATATTATAGAAACTACAAACTTTAAAAACCACACTAAAATCTCGACACTTTAAAAAAATGTTTCATTCAGTGACGGGCCGCAATCATTACAGAACTGGGACGCATGCGGCCCCCGGTCCACAAAATGAACATCTCTGGTCTATAGCGACGCTAGATAATATTACATATCACATATACAATGCAAATAATGTCAAAATTTCACTAGTTACAGTTTAAAAGAGTTAAGCAGCACTGGCCTATAGTAACGCTAGCTAATATCACATATACCTTATATAGTGAAAACAATGTCAAAATTATCCACATTAAAATAAAATATTTAGGTAAAATTAAGAATAATTTGTTAAATTGCAATTCATCAGATTTGTTTTTTAATTATTATGGAATCAAAATTATTTCTTGTATGTTTTTTAATCCCAAAATTTGCATTGACTGTTTCTCTTTAACTATTTTAAGATAAATTTTAAAAGGTCATTTAAGTAACATGTTAAATTTCAGATTTTCAACAAATATAAATTCATTCAATGTATTAAAAATGATTTGTGATGTTTTAATCTAAAATTACAAATAATATAAATATAAATCGAAATATTTATGTGTCATTTGACACCGGTAGAAATAGCGTTAAGCAAAATTTTAGTATAGCGATAATTAGTAAAGTTTATGAGTGACTGATTGGTATCAGTCACATTTTTATACGGTGATTTGCAGCAGAGTTAGTTTGGGTGATCACTATTTTTCCCAAATCAAATATTTCGCTGTAATATTGTTGAAAACACAAAGAAAATTTTATAAAATATTATGATCAAAGTCATCTTTTTAAAAAGTGTTGAGTCTGCATGAAACGCACCCAAATTTTATTGCTATCTAAACATTTTTATAAAACACGGTGTGTACTCCGCGGCGATTACAATCCATCGTGACTTCAGTGCCCAATTCCATTTTCTTGACCGAGATGCTATTTAAATGATATGTTCCATTCATGTGTAAACCTGACACGGAATCCCAATAGATTTAGTTCCCTTTGTTAGACGATTGACACTCATTTTATCGACCCAAAGAAATTAAATGTTGGCTGAATCTTCTTGACTGAATCCAGAGGTGAAGCTCGGGCCTAAGGTGTGGTAATGTGGCAAATGCCGAGATACCGGGCATCAACAAACAAGTTTATAAAATCATAGATGTTGGTCAGCAAATTTGCATGTTTTAAAAGATAAAATATTTAAATTATATGGCCATTCGTTTAGAATTTTCTTTTCACAGACAGGAACAATTTCTTTATAAATTAAATTCGTATAATCTTCAGTTTTAGATAAAGGATAACAAATTCACTTTTTGTAATTGTAATTCTCGTTTGATATTATTTTAAGTACAGTAGATTTTGTTAAGATATTCGTTTCTAAGAAATACTTCTATTTAGTCGATGGAAATTTATAATAAGAAGTTTTGAACAAATAGTCATCTCATTATAAAGAACATGAAATGCTAACAATTTATAGAAACAGTGTCTTAAAGAAAATGTAGAAATACTTTCAAAATGTTTCCTCAGACGTACAATCAAGTACTTTTATAAAATAAAAACTTTACAGTTGTCTAATATATACTGTTAATAAAAAATTCGGTTAATTGTCAGTACAATTTCAGTATTTTTACTGAATTTCATTTTTTCGACGAAAGTGATTTTGTGAAAGTGTCAAAAATTGATTTGAGAATATATTTGACTTATAATACTAAATTTCCATTTTCTCAAAAGCTGTGGGATTTTTAAAAATATTATACTGCAAAAGAAAAATCAGTAAAAATACGAGATTGCAAAATATAAAAATCCTTTTTAATGAGTAAAATATTAAAATATACGAAATCCTTACCAAAAAACGACAATTAACTACACTTTTAGCACTATTTTCTATCAAAGATATTCTTAAATTTATATTTGATAATTTCTGACACATTCACGAAATCATTTCATCGGAAAAAAAATGCCTTAAAAATACGGAAATTGTACTGGCAATCAACGGAATAAATTTTTACAGCGTACATTGGCGGAAAAGAAAATTAAACGAACAAGTATAAAAAAATTAAGCAACATGAATGATTTTTCATATAAAAATAAGAAACTTGTACAAGATTTTTATACATATAAAAATATGATACTTGCATAAGATTTATTTTATATTGCCTTGCCTCCGGGAGGGACATCTATGCTCTACAGAGTTGGCCTCCTCGTCTGAGCAGTTCCTCTTAGGCTGTGAATATCGTCTTACCTGACATAACTTCAAAATGCAGAATATCCTATTTCGACAAAAAATAAATAAAGTAGTGCAGGGGAAAATGTATCTTACTTTTTTAGACATATTTAGAAGATTTTATAAGGTGCACCCCTGACCGCAAGGTAAACTCTACACCTTTTCAATCTTACTGTCCTTTCATTCTCCGAGTTAAACGCTATTTCTTACAATACGTCAAATGCGTTCTCAACGACTTGTTCTACCTTCAACACACGAAACTTTTATTGAATTTGCATACTTCTGTGTATCGAAGGTGAATACCATTGTCCTACGTGATAACGTTGTTCTTGAACAACCAAGCTACTAAAGTTCATTGGACTTCACTTAATAAAATAAGCATAAAATATTTTTTTATAATTGTTCCTTTAATTTCTACCGCCAGCATACTTAAAACATTTCACTTTAAATCTTATTAAATGATGAAAGACTTTTAAAAGAGAAAAAACAAGATAGTTCAATTTTCAGAATCTAGTTCTCAGTAAAAAAAACTATTTTAAATGATTTCGGATCAAATTGCTGCTGCTTTTGTGTCTCTATTTATAATATTGTGGGACGAAGATATCTCAGGGTAAAATAACTTTAAAACGGAGCGTGAACATTAACTTGTTTGATTTTAAATGGAAAAATTAATTAATGTCTAGATAACACTGGACGTTGTACTAATTTGAAAATTTAAGTAAAAAAAAATAATATATTAATATCACTACTGAGAAAATTACAGCTTATTTACGTTTTAAATGTACCGTTTTTGAACAAAGTTAAGTATCGATTGTGTTATGTTATTTTTTAAAATGGCTTGTGTCTACACCAAAAAAGCATTACATGTTTTCACAGTCCAAACAATTTACAAATATTGAACAGTAAACAGACAGACAAGATAACAAAGTCATAAACATTTTTCAAGAATGCTTTATGTTTTTAAAATGGAAAATATTTAACGAATTGTTTATCATTTTCTTTTCTCAGGAATAATTCTTTATAAATAAATTTCGTATAATTTTCGGTTTTAGATAATAGGATAGAAAATTTTATTCCAGTAACAGTAGTTCGCATTTGACATAATTGTAAAAACAGTACATTTTATTAAATAATTCGTTTATAAGAAATACTTATAAAAAGCTATTTCGAACAGAAAATATCATTTTAAAGGGTATGAAATGCTAAAATATTTATATAAACAGTGTCTTAAAAATATATACCATTATGTTTCAAATTTGGTGGGTCGTCGAAATCTCATGAAAAAATAACTGTAACATAACACGTGATCATGTAAAATTTGAACTTGTTTTGATTTCGTACGAAAAATTTGATTACATCTCCACATAACATTAGAAATGGTATAAATATTAAAATATACTTAAGCTTTAATAATTAACTTAAAAAAATAAGAAAATATATTAAATATATTGAAATATTATTATATTAGTATTATTAAAGGATAATTACAGTTTATTTTCATTTTAAATGTACAATTTCTGGGGAAAGATAATTGTTGGCTATGTTTCACTTTCAGTATGAGGGTTCAATTTCTTATATTGATATAAATAATAATGTAAAATGGTTAACCTTTTCATCACGGGCCAGGACTGGTGACTATTTTTATATATATCGAACCGCAATTTACAAAAAAATTCATTGTGGTATATCTTGAAAATATTCTTGTATAAGTGTGTGACAGATATTACTTTTCAAAAAAGTGGTACGGATAGAATACAAAAATAATCACTGGGTCTTACGGTGTCCCAACCCAGTAATCAAAAGGTTAAATTATCTAACCAATTGTGCAATATATTTTTCTCAGGAACAATTTTATAAATACAATTCGTATAATCTTCAGTAATAGATAACAGCATTACAAATTCACTTCTAGAACCTAATTCGCGTTTAACATGATATTATAGTATTAAGATACTCATTTGTAAGAAATACTTCTATTTAGTCGATGGAAATTCCTAAAAATTCAGAAAATAATCTCATTTGTATGAATATGAAATGCTGAAATATTCATAAAACAATGCCTTAAAGAAACTTCAGAAATATTTTTAAATTGTTTATTCAGATGTACAAACAAATACATCTGTAAAATATAAAAATTAAAGTTTCTAATATACATTTCTATTTTAAATCTTGTTAAATTATGAAACACTTTTAAAAAAGAAAAATAACAAGATAGTTCCAAGTTGCTGAATTTGCTACTCGAAATAGAATATTTCAAATGATTTCGGATCAAAATATTGCTGCTTATATCGTGGCTCGGGCGAAGAAGTCTCAAGAGAAAATAACTTTAGCATGGCGAGCGATCATTTAACTTGTTTTGATTTTGTACGAAAAATTTGATTATATCTCTACATAGGATTGGAAAGGGTATCGATTTGAACACAAAGAGAAAAATTAAATATATCGCAACATTTTTATATTAGTATCAGTACTGGGAAAATCACAGATTAAAAATGTTTTAAATGAATGGTTTCAGGGCAACAATAATTATCGGTTATTTCCAGTTTAAGGGCCTGGATATGAGTTCCTATATTCACATAAATAGAGTCTGTGAGAAATCTTGTGGAGAGTAGATATCTTCAGAGAAAAAAGAATTTATATAGCACATGATTATGAGCATTTCCGCTATAAGGTGCGTAAACTCCTCGGAATTTCGAAGGAGTAACCATTATTTCAGATTAGAAAAATTCTATTTAATACCAGAACGGCCGGAAATTTTACTCAGACTTTATAAAAATATTTTACACCAGAATTTTTTAATTAAAACTATTTAATTTATTTATTTAACTTATTCCTTTGTAGTACACATTTAACTTATTTTATGAAGAAATTTCTGGATCAAATTGAAATATATTAATTTGATACCAGTCAGTATGACGGATCATAGCCGTTCAAGTGTTAATATTTTAGTAATTTATTTCGTAATCACCGCGTTTAATCGCAGAATTTGAATTTTTTTTTTTTATCAGATTAAATAAGACGAAAAATTCTTTTCAAATATTGTGGCAGAACCATTCGTAATCTGCAGATATTATACGAAAGCTTTTGTCACATTTTTACGTAAAATGAGAATAGAGATAAATTTGAATATAAGCGTGAGGAAGCGTCCAAAAGGTATTTTGAACAACTTGATGTAGCAAAATAAGGAAAGTGTACTAATCATACTGATAAAAATTGATGCTCATCACTTGTACCCATTTCGTTCATTTTTCCGCTTACGTATGTCTAAAACACCTTCCATTAGTGAACCATCTGGTGTATGAACTTGATATTACTAATAGTTTAAATACTGACAACGAGTCCAAGTTCCGAAACATTTCTTCTTCAGCATGATAAATTGTCAACCAATGCGTTTACATTAAGCTAAACAACAAGTTTATTATAATAGATTATACAATGTTATATATGTCAATGTATTTTAAAATATATCCTCAAAAAGCAGAAGTTTTCGTTTTATTTGCAATGCTTTGCATTCTTGTTAAAGTTTTTGTAAAGTTTTGCTTATAGAAGACAAAAAACTACGTTTCATATTCGTTAGCTACGTTTTTTCTCTTGTTCTGAATGTGATGGATTCTTTTTTCCCTGCTAAATTGCACTTTCTTTTCACATATAGCATATAGCAGTATTTAAGCACTGTTCAATTAATGTAACTGGAGCATTTCCTACTCTGAAACTAGAGGACTCACTTTGAATGTGGACATATAGATTCTGTAACGTAACAAAATGCGCGTGATTGATAGAAATCAGTCTGTATTGCCTTAACTTTCTTTCATTTTGAGTGAAGCGGTAACTGAAGTAAAGGTACCTCCTGTTCCGCACGTGCGCCACCTTTTCAGCGAAGTAGAGGGATCTTCGCGGATTGAACTACTGCTACATCGCGAAAAAGATGAATCATTCTACACTTGATCGGAACGGTAGCAGCGGACCCGATCACGGAAGGTGTCACCGGAAATTTTTTAAAGTATTAGAGTTTTTAATTAATATCTCGGCTAATTAGCAAAAAAGGAAAAATCTGAGTTAAGTACATTCAAACCTGTCTTTGTCTATTCTTTTCCAAATTTTAAGACCTCTACGTGCGATAAATTACACTAGCCATAGATAAAAAAAAACTTTTATTAATATAGACGACACTGGCCTTCAGAAGGAAGCATATGCAATTGCTAAATTCTCATTCTATCGGTTTCACACATTCTTGTTTCATTTCTCTGGAAACGTCACAGAATATTTATTAAAACAGTAATTGCAATTGAAAAAATGCTATAATGGGAATGCGGTGTGGCATACATGTTAATAATTAAATAATAAAATATTTTGATTTTCCATATAAGTAATGTGTCTCACAGAGCTGAAAAATCATGTCCGTTGCCTGCCACAGCTCTAATTTGCATAGTTTACTTGTCACAGACCTAGTTTTTACCATTTATTGTTTTGTAAAGTTTATTTAAAACTCTTTTCATGATACATTATTTATTTATAATTCAGCATTTTTTAAAGCTAATTTCAAGTTCAATTTCAAAGGGTAATCTTGTTTATTGATGGTTTTATTTGATAAATAACTATTGTAACAAGAAATGGTGTCATATTCGTGCATAAAAATTTAATAGCTTTTAGATAGCTCAACAGATGTCAGCAACTTTAGTGTGAAAAAGAAAGTTGTTAGTCATTATAAACGCTGCAATACTTACCAAGTATGCAAAATGTTTATTATCATTTTTTAAATAAATAAAAAATCACCATAAACGTAAAGATTGTACCATCAGTTCCGTTTAAAAGATAAAAACACATAAGGATTATAATTATAATACACGCTAATAATAATAATAATAATACATGTTAATCTATTTTATTTTAATACTTTATAGTAGTGAAATAAAATAGATTAGCGTGTATTATTAATTACACAACTGAATTCAGAAACAACATTCAAATCAATCAAATATTTAATCTGTTTCAAATAATTTACTACAAAATCAATTGGTCTTTGGATATAATTCCCTTGGACATCATGGTTACGAACACAGCATCTACGTAATGTAATTTTCTTAAACTGTTTCTCACCATTTGATAAAATACTGGCATGATGTTAGATAAAGTCAAAAGCAATATAAAATATTCTTTTAACTCTTAATTTGAATTTTTTTTCATAAAATTTAGCACTGAACATGTGCACGTTTCTGGGAGAAAGTAGTCATTTGATTTTAGCTCCTTTATTAATTCTTGCTATTTTTCATGGAATAAAATTATACTAAAACTTTATAATCACCTCGCGAAATTCCACTAATGTTTATTTCACTTAAACGTGAGAAAAAAAAAATCCTTCGTAACGTGCAATTTATTAAAAATACAGAAGTCGTGGAGGAGTAAATTTTTAGAGAAATATTCCTTCATATGTTGCTAGAAAAGTATTTTCCTTTTTTTTAAGAATATCTTCTTTATTTATAACATTGCTGATAAACCAATTATTGTAGATACGTTTCTAAATATTTCTGAGTTTTGAGAAAAATCTATTTAGGGATATCAAAGTTGCTATTTTTCTAAAATATTGAAAACGTATTTTTCCGTTTTTCAATCCGATGTATATTACTCGAGTTATTCGACTGTTTCCAGACTTTTCAATGGAAATGATTCCACTGCATTTTACTCGATTAAAGCGCCATCTACGATTTTCCGAAGAAATGTTAAATACAAAAATTGCGTATTTTTTCCCGTATAATCCGAATCTCCAATAAAAAAAGGGGTTATCATTTAAGATTTTACAGTTGCCCCCCTCCCCAAGAGGCAGAGATGGTGGGGGCAACTTTGATATCCCTAAATAGACTTTTCAAAAATATTGAACATATATTTTCCGTTTTTCAATCCGATGTATATTTCTCGAGTTATTCGACCGTTTCCAGACTTTTCGGACACCCTGTATACTTGTGTACGCTACCGAAGGCAGCGGGGCCCCCAACTCTAGGATATTTAAGAAAGATATTCGTCTAAAAATAAAAATATCATAATAATTCACATTTCGTTTAATAAGCGTTAACCGAAGCGGGTGTAGCCTGACCGTGTTTACGCTGCCGTAGTCAGCGGGTCCCTCATCCCCAGGCTCGTTTGGAAAAACCCCTACCTCCATAATAACTAAATGGCTATTGCATTTGACTCAAAAATGAAAGTCAGCATGCCGCAGATGGTAGCGCCATCTAGGCGCTACCATCTGGGGCATGCTGTCCTATTATTTACATTGATAGCCTCATACACGTGCCTTTCAAACCAACAATTTTCTTATTTATATTTTGTTAATAAATATTTTCGCTCCATAAACATTGTATGTGTTATTTTTTATGGAAATCTATTTATAAATAAAGGTAAGTGTTTTGAATTTATATATTATAATTAATTAAAAACAAGAACTTTTATATTCAACAAATGTAAACAATCTGTTACTACAGCAATTTAAATTGTTATTTATAAAAGAAAAGACAATAAATTCATTTGTGAAATTCTAGAAATTACTTACAATTTTTTTTAAACAAAGTTAATTTTTTTAAGCTATCTTTTTAAACTTTCCATATAAACATTCTCGATACAGCCTTTGTTTACGGTATTTACAGCTATATATTGAACGATAATGTCAGTTGTCGCAGACAGATGGCACTGTACTCTGGGAAAGAATTGACTTCCAATTTTTGTTTGGGGAAATCGTGAATGCGAGAGGCTTTTAGTTAATACGGAGGTAGTGGAAAAACCGACTAGGGAAGCGAGCAAAGCACCATTAATGTACAGAAAAAAGTTTGTGTGTATGGAAGAGAAAAAAAAAAGAACAAGCAATATATGCAGCAAGTAAATTAAGATTGAAATATAATTAAATCATTCCTTTGATCATTTTTCTATTTATTTTGTTCATAGGATAAATATATATACGTGATGTCTCAAAAAGACACCTGAAAAATATATTAAATTTTTCACTAACTATAATGCATATAAAGATGAAATAAGTGTTATTTTTACGATTTGGATCATTTCTATACAGTAACTAAAAAATAGTTCAAATTTTCATCAATTCTATCAACCTAAAAGAAAGTTTAAACTAACGTGTACAGCTAGATAAAAGATAACTCATTTTTTAACACTCTGACTGCGAAGTATTTGCTGTAGAGGCGGGTTAGACGCTGTCCGATTTTCAAGCCAGAAAAAATCTATATAGCTATAAAATTTGTATTACTATCAACACAAGGAATATTACCTCATTTTGACGTATCTTACCACTTGGATGCGGATCCGCGTCGTTGGCACTATAGTCGAAATGCTCATAATCGGTACTAACATACGCGTTTCCGGGTCCGCTAATATCGGAAATAAACGGTGCAGATTTAAGTTGTATTAGTATTCAGTATACTAATACAACCATACTTGTATTCAGTAAAACTAAAAATATTTCGAACATTAGATTATCTTATATATACTTTGATCTATAACAAACAACAACACTGATAAGTATAAAGAACAAAATCGTTGTGAAATATCACTTATCGCACATTTTCGCATCGCACAAATACAAAAAACCAAAATAGCGACAAACACGGAGAGCGGGATGCTTTATTTATATGCTGACAAAATTTCGTACGCTCAATGGGAATGCCGTAGCTAAACTAATGCATTGTATCCAAGTATAGACAGGACGCGAATCTGCGTCCGCCGCACCCCACTACGACTAGACACGGATCTGCGTCAGGGCCTGATTACCGACGGGGTACACTTCCACCAGTAAAATTTAAAAGAAATTTCCGTCTTATTAAACTGCCCTCTTCATGCAACATTATTGCCATGAATAAGAAAAAGAATTCTAATCTTTTTTACTGGTGGAAGTATGCCCCGTTGGTAATCAGGCCCTGATCCGCGTCCTAAGCAGTCAACGTATTAACTTCATTATATTTAGCTGATAAAGCGCGTATGCAAAAATTATGTTTTGAAATGAGTTTGAGCATTCTTTTTGGTTGAAACAGAGGAGAAAAATCTAAAATTTGAAATTTTTCTTGAAATTGATATATACACAATTTGCGAGTTTATTTGTATAAACATGCCACTTATTTTATCTTTATATATATATATTGGTTAAAGAATTATTGAATCATAAATTTCGGCCTGTATTTATGTGATTGAAATTGTGCGACTTAATGTATTAAACACCTTTAATAAATGTGTGCATTAACTCAATAATCCATAAGCTTCCTTTATTTAGGCAGAGAAAAATCAATGTAAGTGCATTCTTCCTCGGACCATAGTACATGCAACAATTATTGCGGAGGCATTAACAGCTGCACAATCACCTGGTAATTAGATGATATCGATGAACCTTTTTTTCGTATGCTACTGAAGTGAACTCCATACATCTTATTTTATTTTATTTTATTTTGGGTATTATAAATAGCTATATTTTGATTGGTTGTTTGTTCCAGAGAACCAATTTCTTTTTAGTAACATTAATTTAAAAAAACGATTTTTTAAATGTAATTTACATTTTTTTAAATTTAAATGAAAAAGATACATCTATATCAGCTATTAACCATGTGATTTCACAACTATTCTTGCTATCTTAAAGCAGAATAAAGAGTCAAAAGACATTTCCAGGTGCTTCATTTTCTCCCAGAAGAAATAGAAAATAAACTAGAGGAAACACGTTGCTATTTCTGAGAAATTTGTATGAAGAGTGTTTTACAGTATTTTTTATATTATTAATTCTGCTGTATGTCTTATAATACATTAATGAGACGGGTTTTGCCCTTCTAGCCGGATGTTTTGAGCACCCCGCTGCCATTGGCAGCGCAGAGCTCGGGCTTCGCCCGACTTTCTAGTTGCATTTTGGAATGAAGATAACACTACTGCCTTCTCATCCCACAAAATTTCATCTTAAAGGGCTTGATAGAACCCTAGAAATGTTTTTGCCTCCCCGTTGGGCAGAGGGGTTAAATTTTCAAATATGAATCATTGGACCCATGATTTGTTAAAAAATTTACCATCCCACAAAATTTACGAGATATGGCTATGCATCCCTGACAGAGGAGGGAGGCTGAGGTATACAAATTTCAATTATGAATCCCTTTACCCGTGCATATGTTAAAAAAGTTATCATCTCACACAATTCCATCTTAAAAGGCGTGGTAGAACCAGAAATGTAGTTTTTTCCCCCTACCCCTCTCAGGCAGGGTTGAGTTTTTACCGGTAAAATCTAGTTTTTACCAAGACCATGAGAAAAACCTGAGAAAACGGTAAAAACTGGGTAAAAATATTATAGACTTTCTATATTTATCAATAAATATTAGCTCATTGTTTATAATTTATATATGTATTATTTTGATAGTATAATATTTAGTATGTATCATTTACTGATACATACATGTAAATATCAACAGACAATGATATACATAAGTGACTTTCATCAGCTAAGTGTTAGTAGATAGTAACAACTTAGTTTTATTATTTAAAAATCCTTTATTAGAACATGGGAAAGATGTTCTTGCTAATAAAAACATCGAAAACTGCCTTTATCACTAATAATTGTAAATTCTTTAAAAATTAGATACATTTATAGTGAATTTAAAAATGGACTTGGTATGAAAAAAGCTGCAAAGCTGTGTTTTATTACCTAATAATTTTAAGAAAATATAAATACTAAGATTGTCAGTCTGTACTAAAGTGTTACAATCTTGTTTCAGAGGAGTTCAATTTGCAATAAAATTTTAATTATTTTAGTTTTTGTTAACGTATTAGGCTGATTATTGAAATTCAAAACGTACACACTAAATGTACAGAAAAACGCCTGAAAATATTTCAAAGTAATATAATTTTAATTAAAAAAAGTCACAAAGCAACAGATGGTTTGATATAAGAGACAAAAATATAAGGAATTCACGAATTTCAGCGTCACAGAACAATTTTAACCAAAAAAATATTCCTTTTGAAAAAAAAAGAAAGAATGTAAAATTTTCAAATCAGTTTAATTTATTTCTAGATTTTAAAAAAGCATATTTTTTGTTATTTTTTTTTATTTCGTCATTATTATAGCGTCACAGAACACTTTTATCCCAAATACATTTTGAGTTTGAAAAAAAATAAGAAGAAATAATGTAATAACAAATAAACGCAAAGTTTTTGATTATTTTATTGACTAAAATAAGTCTGTGAAAATTTAACTTATGTTTTGAAAACAGTGTTTATTGAATTTTGAATATTTTATATAAATTTATCTAATAAAACAAAAACATTTGAACTTCAACAATTTCCTAAATGCGTTGAACTGGAGTATTGCGAATAATTTTCGTCGGAATAACCAACTTTAAAATTCAATAAACATTGTTTTTAAAACGTGAGTTAAAAGTAAACTGACTCTTATTACACACATATTGCAAAATGTTGTTTACAAAATTCATTTATTTAACAAAACCTGATTTGAGCCTTTATTACAGAGATATTCTTTTACGAGGACTTAAAGTTGCAGAATATTGAAATAAAGTATTAAATAAATAATTGAAAATCTATTATAACTTTATTTATACTTTTTCATGATGTTAGTTTAAATAACTTGCAAGTTTTTATTTATTTAATTTTATATTTTTCTGCGATAAATTTTCTGCGAGTGGCCTCCCAATTTTACATGTTTTATAAGAAAATGATTCGATTATAAATTACGAAATCAGTAAAAGAACAAATTATTTTTTTCGGTTTCAAAATTTATTGCTCAACAACATATTTACGCTTCAAATAAACTTGGGCAAAGCCTGGTCCATTTTGCATTAATAATGACATGTCTTAAAAACAACGTTATTGGTATATCAGTAAATTTAATAGCTGACTAATGTTTCTAAAACATGATTAAAAAAATACATTTAAAGCAATATTTTCTTTAAATTATTAAATAAAAAGAAAATGTAAGCTGTAAATGAAAATTTAAACTTAGAAAAGAAGCTTTTCATTTTCGAAGAACTCTCAACTTTTACATTGATAGACTTCTAACTATAAACAATAAAACTTTCTGGGTTTTGGATTGCAAGTTAATAGACAGGGGGGGGGGGGGAACTTTCAAAATCATTTTTGCCTTTGTGATTTTGCCGGCCTTCCTTAATACTTTATTAAGGAAACATAAAAGAATATAATTACCATAGACAAATGAATATTACTTGTCCGAAAAAAAAACTTCATATTTCGTCATTTCCTCTACGAACAGTCTGTGCCTAGATGCTTTCTGAATTCTGGTTGGTTAATAGCGTATGAGGCGAACAGGCAGTTGATTGCTTTGCGTGAATGAGCTAAATGTTTTGATCTATTATCATATTTTAGCATTCTTCCTTTGAATTGCAAAGGCTTGTGTTTACATGGTGGTTACATGGCCATTAGCCAAATTTCAACTGAAGATATCTCGAAATATATGCATATTTCAATATAGCTCATCTCGCAAAATCTTTTTGTTTTTCCTGATCTTTCGTTTCTTATCTTCCTTTGAAAAGGTGAATTTTATGCAGTTTTATTAAAAAAAAAAAAAAAAAAAAAAAAAAAGGAAAAAAGAAAGAAAAAAAAAGCGAAAAATGCCGATTGGCTTTTGAAACGTGAAGCAGTCAACCCGGTTTTGTTTCTTTCAGACGGTCATGTGATTTAGACTTTATTACAAAGATTCTTTATTTTTTATTATTTCCTCTTTTCCTAATAGTTATTTTAATTAATTTGTGTTGTTTATAAAGATAGGTGCATTTTTGCTTAATAATTTTATTAAACACAATTATTAACAAGAAGTATTGAATGCATATCAATATGAACTGAAAGCAGATTTTATTTAAATTTTATTTATCTTGATTACTAAACATTAGCGACTATTTTTTTTTTTTCATTCTTCAACATATTTTGCAGTAAAAAAAGAAAATATGTCTTAAAGTTTTCTACTTGTGTTTGAATCATTTTCACTACTAACTAGTCTAAAAGACATCTACAACTTAACGTAGACAACTCTACTTAAAAAAATAGCTTTTCATTAAAAAAGAAAAGCGTTTACTCGTAAAAAGATGCCCTAATAAGCGAAAATTATATAGAACATACTATGGCTACGCACCGCTTCTTTTTATTTTTGTCTGCATTGAGAACAATAAAAAATATGGTTAGAACTCTCAAAATTCCCCCGCTTTCCCGGTTTTGCTTTGCTATTCTTTGTTCTCTGCATAATAATAGTATTTTATATACCCTAGACTCACATCTTGCATTTAAAGGTCTTTTTTTAAGTGAGGTAAGATTTTTTTTTTTTAAACAAAGAAGGGTATCGTCTAAAGAACAAAATCTCAGATTTTGACGAAGAGAGAAAGATAACGCTTTTATTTTACTGCTGGCGATGTATTTTCCCTATACTGGCATTTGTTTTTCATTACTGTTCATTTTCCCTCATCTGTTTGGACCAGAGAAAAAACGGTAATTGTAATTTAAAAAGTCATTTAATATCGATTACTTTATCCTTTCTTAATCTAAACTTGAAAATTAATTTATACTTCAGCGGATTTTCAACCCTAGAATTTCTTTTCTATCAAATTTTATTCTATTGGTATGTTTCAGAAACAATGTTATAAGGAAAAGTGTATATTTTCAAAAACAATGTTTTAAGGAAAAGTGAGTATTTTTAAAAACAATGTTATAAGGAAAAGTGCGTATTTTTAAAAATATCTGTTGACCTTCTTTTATTTTTTTTATTTAAAATGGGAAAAATTCATTTTCTGATCGTTTTTAAATTTATATAATATATTATTTTAATGCTTGCAGCACTTTTGAAATATTAGGTGTGGCAAATTCACTTTGCTTTCAAACCTTAAACTGATTGTGTTTTGATTTTGAAATTTGTACTTTATTTGTTATTGCAAAATATGAGTATTTTTTCCGACTTCGTGATGAATGAAATATAATGATATTTTTGAAATATTTCGAATTAAAAACACAACGCGTTTTTTATTATATATTTGATGGATTATAGCCTTGAGACAAACACATTTTCCTTATTTTCCCCTCCTCTCATACTGACAAATCAAAAGATATGTATACGAGAAAAAATCCTTTTCCTTCGGCTTAAAATATCAAAGAATTTTCTTTCTAATAAAACAATTTCATTTCCGTTTAAAGAAAACCCAAACATTGACTGCGTGTGTCCCAGGTATTTATAGGAGAGATACAAACGTATGGATATATTTATGTATGTATTTATACATACATAAAATAAAGAAACCCACTTTGCTTTTGTACGTTGTATTAGTAATAAAGTATCTTTCTTATAGATTACAACATACATACAATAAACTTTCTTATTTAAAGTTTTTTTCTTTTTTTTTTCACAAAGTTTTTAATCATCGACATTGAACTCTCAAGAGATAAAATCACTGTGAAGAAAAACTCAGTTTCTGTTCTTAAATAAAATTATTTAAATTACCCTCACCAAACATCGATACTTGTAAGAATATTGAAAAATGGAGGAATATTTGTTAATTTAAGTTATTTTGTTGCAATAATTTTTGCTATTTTAAATGATAAGAATAATTATCACTATTATTTATTATTATTACAATTATTATTACATATTAAATTAAATTTATCTCTCAACATAAACTGTTTTAAACATGGAAAATATTTTTTAACTATTGCAATTTCTTGTAATTTTTGAACGTTTACAAAATATGTTTGAAAGTGTTGCATAAATTTAGTTATTTTGCTAAAAATGCATTATTTAAAATAGGTGTTTCCAATATAGATCTTATTAGGGCGATCACAGTTAATTTCTTTATTCATTTTCCACGATATGAATCTCTCCCTTTTTTTTATATCTCGAAGCCATGATATATTGAATCTTCTGTCAGCGAACCCAAAACGATTTTGTCTTAGCATTAGAAATGTGTGGGATTAATCTTGCGTGACTCAGTGCTATGATTTTATAATTGTTTCGCGTTTTCCCTAATTAAGACGTACATTCCTGACACATTCCTAAATAATTTTTTCTAACGTATAACCCGATGTAAATATAGCGGAGAGTGGCTATTAGAAAAAAAATTACAATATACATAGTGTATGTAAAATATTTTATAAATATACTTTTCAAATATACATAAATACTTTAAGTGTATAAATTCATTAAGCTAAATTCTTAAAATACACATCGAGAGTATATTCAACAAAGATAAACGTTTACCTTTCATGTTTATCAAAGTGTAGGTCGCGATCCTCCGGAGAGTTGACTTATTTTTTCAAATCTATATATATGTTACGGTCAATATGATTAATCCGGTCATTATTAATAATGATCCGGTCATTATTAATAATGACCGGATTATCCATATTGACCGTAACATATATATAGAGAGAGACGTGTGTGTCGTGTGTGCGGTAGTAGCCTCGAGTCTTCCATAGTGCACTATGGTGGTTGCATGTTGGTATCTGTGGGGGTGTGGGAGATATGGTGGTTGAAAGTGGTCGAGCTAGGGTATTTTCATATTTCGACCAAAGTGTTATAAAAAAAAAAATGTTTGATATCTTCTGGAATGTAGTGCAGACCACTGGTGTTTGTGTGTGGTAGTAGCCTCGAGTCTCCCACCGTCCAATATGGTAGTTGCATGTCGGTAGCTGTGAGGGTGTCAAAGATATGGTGGTTGAAAGTGGTCGAACTAGGGTATTTTCATATTTTAACCAAAGTGGTCTAAAAATATTTGAATCTTCTACAATGTACTACAATGTTTTTGACTGCACTAGAATTTTCTGGAATGTACTAGAATGTTCTTGAATGTACTAAAATTTCCTAGAATGTACTAAAATGGTCTTTATATTATATATATATATATATATATATATATATTTAACATATATAATCACATACACATACAGAATTTTTATAAGGTTTACATATGGACCGGAAGGATAGAGAACGTTCTGGAATGTTCGAGAAACCATTCTGGGAGGGTGTGGGAGATATGGTGGTTGAAAATGATTGACCTAGGGCATTTTCATATTTCGACCAAAGTGTTCTAAAAAATAAAAGATCATTTAGAAACATTAGAAACTAACAAAAAAGAAATGTCTTTTAACACACGTCTTTTATATTAAATATAGAAAAAAAACTTCACAGATGTAAAAAAAAAAAAAAAAAAAAAAAAAAAACAGCGAAGCGGGTTGTTATTAGCTAGTATTTTATAAATTTTATAAATACAAATAAAAAGTAAAAAATATATTATATATATATATATATATATATATATATGAAAATGTAAACTGAATTTAGATACTTATTAATTAAAAGAATTATTAAATTACTAAAGAAAATTAGGTAGGGGAAGGTGTCCTAAAATGATCCTAACGGGCAAAACGATCCACATATGTTTTCTTCCAGATAGGTCTCGCTATCTACAGGGTAACACATAAACTAGTTGTGATAAGTAAAGACGAAATAATGACGGTATTCAAGCAATCGCAGTATTACGCGTCTGAATAGAATTCTTTGAAAAATTAGTTTTTATAACATCTTTCATAAGGTAGGCACTAACATTCATATTTATTTAGATTACAGTCTTTCATGTACAGAAATATGACTTGGTTTACTTAATAGAGTATGTTTTAGATGTGAATTACACTTATGTATTGTCATAATTACTTTTACATCCTTTATTTTGCCGATAAAAAAATTACAATTAATTTTAAATGAAGGATCATTTTACGCTTGGGTGAGGGTAAAATGATCCTTTGGACACTTAAAAAAAATATTTTTTTCATTACTCAATTTGGGTTTAAAATATTATTAAACTATGTTTATAATGCAAAATATAGTGTAAAACATACTAGCAAAGGGTCCAAAGTTTCATTTAAACAGTTACGTTATTTTACACAAGTTTTTCCCTTAATGCTAATAATGGCTGAAAAGTTTGAGGAAAACATGGCAATTCTTTATTGATTTAACAAACTAGTAATTGTACCCAAAAATGCTTCAGCATATTATGGTGAAACTCGAATTGTCTAGATAATCCGGTATGCAGAACAGTCATCATGAAAACATTTTGTTGAAATAAAAATCGCTAAAATTAATTTTGTTTAATCAAAAGGTAGGCGTGCTCTATGTTGAAAATAATATCACTTTCACTACAAATAATAAAATACAGTACTTGCATTAAAAGAAGTATTTGTTGAATATATCTAATAAATAGACTGAAAAGACCAATTTAGAATTATTCAAACATAATCTTAAAAAAAAAAATCAAATTAAACATAAATTTTAACTTCGGTTGAATAAGAATTTCAATGAAATTATATTTTTATGATGAAAACTTACATATTGCATTTCAACATTTCTTATGCAATTTTTTGTTTTCTGAACGTTCCCAACCTTAATTAAGGCACATAAATTTGCAGTCATTCTGCCCATAATCAACTATTTCTTTCTAATTTGTTTCTCATTGTCAACTATTTGTTTTCAAGCTATATTTTATTTTAAGAATTTTATTTATAATTATAAAATTAAAATTGGGATAATAAACTGACTCTGGAATGAAAAAAGCCCTTCATGTTTGAAGAATGAATAAAAATCTTTATTATTATTTTTAAAGACTAATTTAACAATAATGGCTTTATACAGGGGTGCAAAAATCTAGGCACCAGTGGGCTGATTCCCACCACTAAATTTTATTAGTATTCTTCGTCAAATTTTATTAGTATACTTCGCCTAAATTTTATCAGTATTCTTATTTGGCAAAGAATACTAAACATTTAGTTATGGTAATCGGCCCATTGGAGCCAAGATTTTTGCACCCATGGCTGTATAAAACAATCTCTACTGATAATTCAAGTTTATTTTTGACTTAAGTGGATTCATAATGATATTAAATAAGTAACATATCATCAAACATTAAAAAGTGAGAATTTTTCATTTTTTTTAAATTATGATATAGACTTTCTTTTATAGAAATACTTATAAAAATTACATGTATTTATTTATTTTAATTCCAAATGTTTATTTATTTTTTAAGATAATGTTTTAATATTTTCTTGTTATTATTGAAAGGTATTGTTATGAAGCATTATATAGACACTTACCTAAAACTATATATATATATTAAAATAAAATAAAAACTTTAATAGTAAAATTTAAATAAACATTCTTTTTAACCCTTTTTTTAAATAAAAAAATGCTTTGAGTATTTTATTTTTATCTAATATACATTCTGTTATTTAAACAACACAAGTAGATACATGAAAAGATAATTTATAATAAAATTACAGTCAAATGATAAAAACGGAAAATGTTTAATAAACTTACTTTATTTGAAAATACAAGTTACATAAATAAAAACAAAATATTGTTTTATATTATAAATATTATCACATAACAAATTTATTACTGAACTAGCTAACCCGCCCGGCGTTGCCCGGGCCCGAGATAATTACAATCTCATAGAAAGGCAATAAACCCCTCCCTCCCCATACCCGCAAATATAATAAATAATTTGTTCAGGAGAACCACCGTCACGTACATTAACGCGATCATTAAAAAAATAATTACATTTTTCTGATAATTAGAACATAACGAAGACGCTACGCTAAAATAGCCGGCAGATGACACCCCTTCCCGACCTCAATTTTAAATCTATATCTTAATTAGTTACCTAAATATTTTTTCATTAGTAAAATTTGGCAATTATTTCCTTTCATTTTCGAAAACTAAATGAGAGGGATCGGCCAGAGAAACAGATCTCTTTGTAGTTCAGTTTTTAATGAAAGCCGATCCCTGTCTGAAAATTTCTCGGATCGTTTTCACTGGCGCCGGCAGATTTTTGGCAGCTTTTTGCGTAAATTAAAAAAAAATAAAATTTCAAAAATCACATAGTCAGATACAGAATAATTTTTTTGCATATGTTCAGAAATTTTCAATTTGATATCTCAATTAGTTTTCTTAAAATTCGCTAATTAGTTAAATAATTTCGAATTCGTTCATTTCCGGTTGCAAATCCAATGCGCCTGTCCGTTTCTTTCGCCATTTTGATTTAAAAGATGATATTTTAGAAGCGATGGTTAGTGGGAATCTAATTAATATTTAGGCTGATTATCAAAATATTAAAATTCTGAGGCTCAGGTGCACATGGCCAGACCTTGGACTATCCACACCTAAATTTCCAGCCTTCTAGGTGGGCTAGATTTTCCTAGCCATCGCCAACAGACACACACACTTACAGACAAACACTCACAGAGCGAAACTTTCTTTTATTAGTATAGATATAATGATATATTACATATCAGAAACAAAATACGTAGATAACAGTCTGGCACGCTAATGATGATGGCACGACACTTTGCAGAAAACTTCATTCTATTGGTCTGCAGAAACAGGTATGTACTTTAATCTAATGGGAAAAACAAATTATTAATAACTTTCAGTTATTATAATTAAAAAAATGATAAATAATAACATCAAAGTCAAGAACTGGCATGCTTAAAAAAGAAAGAAAAATGGAAATTTCAGTCTATTATTAAAATAAATACATAAATTAATCAGCGAGATGAAAAGAAATGTCTCATTCAAACTGCTAAGAATATCCGTGGATTTGAAGATATCAGAAATACAAGTGGTTTTAACTCCAGCTCCAATAAAAAGAAAAAAAATCTTACTATATTTTATTTATAGTGTGGTATGTATTACAGCCACTCATTAATTAAAGAAACTTATTGATAAAAAGAAAATTGGCATCAGAGGATTGTTTTCAGAAAAATCAAAACTCATACTAAATATTAAAAAAAGTGCATGAAACTATTCATGAATTAGAAATTTATAATAAATTAAGATTATAAATTTCATAGAATTATATTTTCTGTATGCAATGTTTCTCATATAACATTTGCCATTCATTAATTAAAGAAACAAAAAAGTAGGATTATATCGGAATGTACGTACGTAAAAAAAAAAAAAGATGTATTTGTATATGCATATTACAACTTAAAAAAAAAAAAAAAAATTAACACATTTCTTGCAATCAAATCAAGTTATTAAGAAGTGGTGTTACTGCACAACCTTTATTTTTCCCAGGTTTGGGGGAGGGGGTGCATAAAAAATAGGTCTATATCTGAATGAGCAATTTACTAGGAAACTACTACCATATTATCTTTATTTTTTACTGATAAAATGTGAAAATGCTACTTTCAAGGTTCCATATGTCTATAAAATGACATGTTTAAAGAAAATCCAATGTTAAATATCTTCTTTAAGGATGAAAACTAGTATTATTATTGTAGTATGCTGTCAATGTTTTGTTATTTTTTATGTAATCGTTTCAGGAATACTATGGCTAATATGACACTCAATGCAATGAATAAATAAAAAATCAGAAAATTTATCCTCAGTGTTGAATTCAGACATTTTTCTCCAGGAGGGATTTCTGTGGCTCCGGGGGTGGGGGGGGGGGGCATTATAGAGTTCTGGAAGGAAAATTGTACTTTTTGACCATTAAAAGCATAAAATCTCAAATCTTCCGGGTGGGGTGGGGGACATTTCAAGGGCCACCCCTTGAATTGAACACTGCTCTCCCCCTCCCTTGATATTCAATAATTTTTTTTTTAAACTTATATAGAAAAACATACAAAAACACATTTGCATTTATTATCTCGAAACATTCACTGCTGTAGTTATGGGATTGTCAGTAGTTTTCAAAATTTGCATTTTTGTTAATCACTTGGAGTAAATAAAGTAATTTGAGTAAAATAAATTATGAAGGATAATAATTAAATTTCATTTTTAAGAATTAATTTTCAGCTGCCTGTATTACAAGCAAAACAACGAATTAAATGTTTAATTTCTTTACATAATTTATAAACTTATTTTTTTCATGGATTTAGGGAGATACTAAATTAACAATTGAATTAATAAAGAAGAAAAATATGAAAACAAATTAGTACATAACAGTATAGTTAGTTGTTCTTTGAATTCTAGAATAAGAAAAAAATATTATTGCAAAATTAAAAACATTTTCATTTATTAAATTGTTCATCTATGTGTCGTACTTCATCTTTATGTACTTCGCTAGATTTTCTATCATTGATAACATAATTTGATTTAAAAACTAAATACTGATGAATATTTCATAATATTTGTTTTTTAAATATAACCTAATGATGTTCCAGCAAATATCTCAATATAGTTAAACTAACATAAATAATTACTCTCACTTCAAAGAACTGTAAGTAAACAAACCAAATTATAACCTAGATAATATTGTTAAAATGCATTTTAGATCATTTGAACATTATTAAATTATTATATATGCAGCTTAATAATTATTAGCACAGCAAATTATAACATTAATAGTATCATAGATAATACATTTTATATTATTTCAATATTAGTAATATTAATTCAAATAAATTATATATGCAACTTAATAATTATTAAGCTGATATAAATTATAATCTATCCATTTCAAAAGTTTCTTGAAGACGGGAGGGTTTTCTTTTGATATTAAGTACATAACTGAGAAGCATTTGATACAGACATTTTCTCAAATATATATTTTTTAATTAACTAAAGCAATCATTAATGATAAATGAGTCATATTTTGAGAATATTGTTGTAGCAAATACTATTACTACTACTTTCTGTGTTTAAATGCTTATTTATTTAATATCATGATGTTATTTTGGACAAATCTGATAAGTTATTAGTTTTTATGAAATTTGATTTTTTTTCTTTTAGTTTGAATGATACACTTTCTGAAATATCATATTCCTTGAAGGGTGGGGGTGGCGAGGGGTAACTGTTCTCCTCTATCATAACACTTATACATTTAGTGTTTACATAAAACACAAGTGCTTATGCAAGTTTGTATAAAACATAACTTACACACTTGCATAAAACTACACAAATTAATTAACTACAGGTTGTGTTTTTTGATTGATCATCTAACACCATTTTATAAATTTTAAAAGCTAATAGCAAATAAACCTTCAGTTAAAAAAATTAAAGGAATTAAATGATGAAAATCATAATTATTGTATTGAGAATTGACGTAGCTTAAACTGATTCTCTCTGATACAGATTGATTTTGTGGGAAAAATAACTTTATATGAAAAAAACATTAATAAATGCACAACAATGTAATTTTGAGAAAATGACTTACTTTCAAGCAACTATTACTTTACAACTATTACTGAAGATTCTTGCCTTCAAAAATAAGCATGCAAAATGCCTGTTGAAAATATCACCATTTATAAATGCGAAAGTGAGATCAACAGGTAGTAATTGACAGGTATTCACATAGTTGTTGGAAAAAGTCATGTTCGATTAAAAGCAATCTGTAATTTAAAGAAAAGATTATAATAATCATAATAAACTGATAAAAACAACAGTTACTTTTATGTTAGCCAGACACTAGTGATATATATACGTATATATATAGTACACGTTGAAAGGGCACCAGTGATAGATATACATGTATATCTATCACTGGTGCCCAGCTAACATAAAAGTACCAAACAACATAAACAATGTAGAATGTATTTCAAAATCCCTCTTTATTATGTAAAAAACTAAATATACATTGAAAAACTACATACTTACAGTCAATCATACAAGTTAATATACTTTATTGATTGACATTATATTTACCACAGTTCCTGCTTGACAAATTTTTAAGCAAAAATAGCACACGTCCAAGGCCCAAATTCAAATTTCTTGCAGAAGATCACAAATTATAGCCACTTAAACAGTAAAACTACGCATGAGTGATCTCCTGAGTGCAATAAATATACATATCCTGGCACCAGTAGATTCACCAGACAATCTCTCTTGCACCGTTCATGGATTTTGATAGTTTTCAAACTTTTTCTGAAAAAAAAAATTATGAAGTTTTCCAACTTAAACCATTCCTTGTTGTAAAAGAGGGGGAGGGGGCTACAAAAATTCATGTAATGTACTACTGATTAATTATTAAAGAAAAAAAATAAACGTCTAATAAAATTTTTAAAAGAATAAGGGATGGTTTAATAATTAGTAATAATAATTAAATGTAAAAACTGTTTACTTAAAAACATGTTTGTTCACTTTAACAAAAGTTAACTTTTATACTTGTGTAATTATCATATTAAATTGAGTTTCTTTTGTGGGCAAGAGGGCTAAGAAACTAAATACAATCTAAAATCTCTCCAATATTTTAGATATATTAGGCTTAATTCATTGAAAAAATTAACACATTTAAAACTGATGAATAACAATGCAAATCATGTACAGAGAATGCTATGATCAGTCAATTATATGACAGTAACAGAGAAAACTGAGAAGGTAATTAAAAATTAATTATATAGCTAAAAATTCATTGGTACCAGTTTTAGGATGAAGTTAAAAATTGACAATAATAATACCAAATAAATACCTGAAATAAAGCAAAGTATTTACTCACAAAAAAGGACATTACTGTACATTATGAATTACGATCGTATTATTCTAATTTTTATTCAAATTTGAATTCATGCCTATCAAACAAGGTAGTTTTAAAAAGTTTGGAAATAAGTAACATAACTAACAATTAACAAATGAACTGGTAGCATAGTATGTAAACGCAGGAAGATAGTACTTAAAGAATTTACGAATACACAGCTTTATAAAAATTTTGTTTAATATAAAAAGTAACATAGCTAACAAATGAATTTTAGTAGCGTAGTACGCAAATACATGAATATAGTAATTTACGAATACATAAAATAAACTTCTGCAGTTATGAAGCAATGTAGAGAAACATTAAAAATATAAAATATCTGAAAAATATTACATACCTTTAGTTTGTAAATCCCTTCTTTATTTCAAATATTCTTCAAAATTTTCATCTGTCGTCTGCTTTATCAAACTTCGTCCATTTTTTTAAATGGCGGTATAAATAATTATGAAGCACGCTGATTGGTTGGGTATTATATTTTCACACCTGAAACGCCAACGCTTAGACCAAGCCACGCAGACCACAGAGACTGGACCTGACGACCTCGCAGACCTGATAAACCTGATAAGCCATAGTGTAAACGCAGCATTAGACGACGCTGCGACACCACGGACTTATACTTTCATATCCATAATGCACTCCGACTTTAAAACACAGCAAAAAAGGCTGTTTTATTGTTATGTTTTTAAAGATGTGATGTTTTGCCAAAATGTTGAATATGAACAACCTCTACATATAGTTCGATTTAAATCGAACATTAAACATGTAAACATTTGTATATACGATGTATATATTACTGTTATTTTAAACTCATTATATTTGTATTTTCTGGCTCCTCATTATCCTGTCACGATTTTAGAAGTCGTGTATTTTTTTCATCAACCGTTTATTTTTTCGTTCACAAGTGTAGTAATCTGATTATAAATTGTTACTTATAAATTAATTTTTCTTTCAAATGTGCTTTTTTTCGAGCGGTATTTCGCGAAAAAATTTAAATATGGATTACACAATTTGGCAATTGACAAATAATGACCGCTCCAAGGTTAAATTCTCCAAGGTAAAGTGTAATTCATAAGGTGAAATTTCTTGAAAATTGTAGATGATAAATGATTATGCGCTGTGGCCGAAAAACAAATACATACGCAAACCTAAACCTGATTTCAAGATTCTCTCATTATTTTTTTAATAACTGCAGTTCAATTTACATATTTCTAATGTACATTCATCAATTTCTGAGAATTTTCTGCTAAGTAATCGTAAAATCTTAAAATTAATCTTATTAATCTTGAATCTCAATTAAATTTACATAGCAGCACCGGCATGATAAAAGGTAACAGACGCTTTCGGCAATGCTAAATGAAATCATAATTAGCGATTATGTAATAATATTTATATTTTTATTGCTTGATAATTTCTTCTATATTTAGTATTCAATAAAATAGCTATACTTTGTCTGTTGGAATAAATCTCAACTATGGCATTCCAACCATTGAATATGATTTACCTAATTGAAAAACTTTCCTAACTTCATTATTACCTAATTACATAGCATACAGGAGTTTCCGTGTTATATCACACTTTCATCATGTAAAATGCTTAGTTATAGCTCGCATGAATGAAATTAGCGCTGCGGTTCGCAGCCATGGACAACAAATAAGAGTGAATTATGCCAGTCAGGATATCGTTCGGGTAGCTCAGTATGAAGAGCACTGGCAAGGCAAGACAAGGTACCCAGGTTCGAGTCCTAGCCCGGACATTTTTGTCTGTTGGGATAAATCTCAACTATGACACTCCAACCATTCAATATAGCTATACTATTCATTAAAATATACATTTGCCATTATGATTAGTATTCTTAATCTTCTATATACGTTAGCGCCTGTGTATACTTTGCAGAATATTTGAAAATGGCATCTTTGTTGGTTTTCCAGCCAACATTTGAACTTGGCGCGAAGTAATGTTTGTATAACGGAAGAGTACCGAAATTATTAATAAAAGAATTTCCGAAATTAGCAATGATAAATTTCAACAACGTCTTCAAAGTATTACAGAAAGACCGAAATTTTCAATTCAACTGGAAATATCGATTTTGGAGTATTCGTAAAGTGTAAATTTTATGAACTCGTACAATTGACACAGGTGGTGGTGGGCACTGATTGGTGGAAAAGGGAAACTAACTGCACAATTTAAACGAATTTCCTCTTTACGAATGGGTCAACTCTTTTTCTATGTCAAATACTGCTACGCTAGTAATATACATGAAGATTTTCGGTTTTCTCGTTCAATGAATAATAGTACAGCAAACAAAGATTTTTCATATAAGTTGAGTTCTTATCAAATTTGAATGGATTGGAATAATTTTATTGATGTATGTTCTAATAGCGCTACAAAAAGGAAAGCCAGATATTATTAAATCTATTACAAATAGACACATCAGCTACACCTATTCTCTCTTCCAGTGAGAGGTTTTAGTATTAAACAAATTTGCAGATTAAGAATGTGATCTTACAAGATGCAATAAATATTGTCTGTTTCTTAAAATGTTGTGTGCTGAAGCCTTTTTTTTTTTTTTTTTTTTTTTTTTTGTAAAGTTATGCAAGGATAAGAGATTAATTACCGAAACTTTTTACTGCATACAAAAGTGAAATTTTTATCAAAGGCCTTTAAAATGACAAATCGGTATGAATGGTGAGATATTGATATTAACTATTAGAAAAATAGTTTGATGTTTCTAGTCTTTTCTACAAAGAGACGTGTATTTGTAAACTGTATTATTTGTCAGAAATGCTTGACAAACTTGTACCGGCCCCTCTTTACGAATGGCAATGTCCCTGCAAGTTGGATAACACAAACACATTAATTGTATATGACAAAGTATACGCATTTATGAAAAATATGAATTTATGGAGACGTTAAGTGTGTAAAATGTCACATTATAAATATTTTCATATGCGTATGAAAACGGAAAATAATTTGAATAACACTTTAACTGTGAAAATAGCAATTAGTCATTTGTCAAGTTTTCATGAAAAAATTGTGAAATATTTTGCGTCATATTTAAATACTGAACAGTTTACTTTAGTTTTAAGACCATTCCACAATGAGAAATATATAGAATGATACATAGAAATGAGACATATGAAACATCTTCCATATCCCAGAGACATTTGCACAATTTAGAATGATACGAAATTTAAAATAGAGTTTTGTAAGTCAACTTCTTATGCATATTTAAATTATTTTGTCTTAATATGTAGCCAGAATATTTGCTATCCTCTGAAATGTAAATGAAGATTCTCTCACCATTTGGAACCACACATTTAGGTAAATGGCATTTTCGATTATAATTAGCATAAAAAAGAAGCAGTGATCTGGCCTTAGCAACATAGGAATTGTTATAAGACCTTCGGTGATTAAAATTCAACAATGGTTTAATTTATTGTTTCAAAAGAAGTAGGCTATTGAGTTTCATTGTTATATTAATTTAATTATTCTTATTCATATTATTAATATTGTTAAAATGTACAGTCGTGGAAAAAAACTGAACACCCCCTATTAACTCTGCAACAAATTATTGTAGAAGAAAGTTACTGATACCAAACAATTGGAAATGAAGTCTACTTTTAAATGATGCATATAAAATTTTCTGAGTTGGCCATCTGCAAATTAAAACAAACCTAAACTTTGTTTTTCTTCAAAGGGAAGACCTTATTTTGACAAGATATGTTAAATCTTCAGTTCAAACTATGCCTAGATACCAAATGTCACAAAATTCCTACGATTAGTTTCAGAGAAATTAATTATTTTAAAATGGGCATATTTTAAGGGTTGTATCCAAATTGAAGTTCGGCACTCGATTGTTGAAATGCTGCAGAATGACTACTAATGCATTATTTCATGCCAATATGACCATTTTACTCACTTAATATGTTTCGGCTATTTTTATATACGATAAAATCCTTTTCAATATTCCTTTCGTAATGTTTATCCGATTAAAAAATATATAAGGTTATCTGTTATTAAAATAGTTTTCGAATATGTGAATGTGATTGGAATTTTATAGGTGTTTTTATAATGCTTTTTCTCAGATTTTGAATTTCTTTTACTCACTATTTTCTAAACTTATATGTGAAGGATATCGGCGAATACAAAATTATAAAGCAAGTGTAAGTAAACGGTGTAGAAAAAAACCAGAAAAATTTCTTTTTAGTCTGAAAATAAATCTTATCTCGATTGCTAATGGCATATTTTTTAAACTTTTTCAGCAAATGCAGAACACATGCATTTATAAGAAACTTCATTCTAAACATATATACCGCAGAAAAAATAAAATAGGTTTATGAGACTGGAGAAGAAGCTAGAAACAAAAGGTAACAAAAATAATGAGTAAGATTTTTTTTCTAAGCTAGGCCTGTTCATTTTTTATAAAATTATCTTTGTTAATTTAAAAATAAAAGTGATACTATTTTACATAACTGACGTAAAATTATATCTCATGCAATTACGATTTACGTAATTTTTATAAAAAATTGAAAAGCAGTCACACAAAAAGTAAAAAAAAAAAAAAAAAAAGTCTTATCCTAATCAACAATAAAATAAGTAAAATATTTTTTACAAATTATGCTTTTCTGCACATCATAGAAAACCCCTTAAATCAGCATCTTGCCGTTTTATAAGAATAATTTGAAAATTACTAAGAAACATTTTAGATTTTAAATGCGCATAAAGTAGGACATATTATATATAAATACATAAAAAACTGTAGGCTGTAATTCATAATTTTTTCTAATATTACTTTCATAATTCATATTATAAAATTATAAAAATTACAAAATCAACGTATTTATTTTTTGGGTTTTTTAGCATTATAACCAAACAAAAAATTTGCACATTAGGATTATAATTTCAGGAGATATTACTAAAAATATGGAAATGTAATTTAACATTAGAAGATCTAAATTTTGAATGTTTATAATTCAAAAACTTAGTATCCAAATGACTTGAAATTTGGTATCTTGGCATAGTTTGAACCGAAGATTAAAAATGTCGTGTCAAAATTGGGTGTTGCTATTGAAAAACAAATTATTGTTTCCAATCATTTGTTACCAGAAACATCCTTTTACGATAATTTGTGGTCTCCATTTGTTTTCCCACGACTGTACATACCCAGAAACTTGAGTGTTTTTTCTTTTCTTCTTTTTTAATATATTTAAATTTTTATTCAAGGGATTATGGCTATTTTAGATTATTTTATTATTGTTATCATTTTAATTGTACATGTTTTGTTCAAAGATACAATATCCATTATTATTATTATTATTATTATTATTATTATTATGTAAAATTTGTATTTGGCACAAAAATATTAATCTGTAAATAATCAAAGGTTTTAAATTTGGATTCCTTTTCCCATTTTATTTAAATAAAACAAATTGTCTCCTTCTGGATTTATGTCTTTGTATACCTCCTTCATATCGTTTTCTGAACATACACATGATTCTTGGAGGGATTTCGTAATTTTTAAATTTAAAAGTGTGTCGCCAGAACAAAATTTAAACAAAACCTAAATCATTAATATTACGAAAACAGATTTGTAACATTATTATATTAAAATGGTTGAAGTCAATGTGAAGTCAACACATCAATATGTAAATGTATATTCGAGGCAATGAGAGAAAAAGTTGATTAATAACCCACAACACATTTCACATTTTTCTGTTTTTATAACTGAACTAATGTATTCGATGCATATTTAAAAAGAAAAAAAAGAATTATCGATAATCTAAAAAGAAAATGTCGGATAGCCTTTTTTTCATATTTAAATATACGTCGAATACACAATAGTGTAGCAGGAGCAGTAAAATTGTAAAAATATGGGACAGTTAATATTTACTCCCATTGTCTCATTTAATTTCATCCTGATTCAAATTGGAAGTATGATTTTTCCCTCCTAAAGCATAGATATTATTGAGATTTGATTTAGCACACTCTGGTTTATTATTTCCCATATAGAACTATTTTTCATCATAAAATAGTGAGAACTGCACCTAAATTGTAGAGCATTAATATATATGTAACTAATCACATATTTACAGCTAGTTTCTAAACAACGCAGAATATATCAAAAGGTACCTTGTGTATTAATTTAAATTGAATAATAGGGATATTTAGCATTGACAATTACTTAATAGAAGGACTATAACAATGATTTTTTTATTCTGTTTTTAACCATTAGCTGTGCTTAATGTGGCGAACAATTTAAAGTATTAAATCTTACCTCTTGGTATAATTAGAAACTAATATGTCTTATTTCTTTTTAAATTTACTACCAGACAAAACACAATGGTGCACATTAGCCGAAATTAGGCCACGGCTATCTATCAATGCATTATACGTTTTATCTTTTTTACAATAAATCAAATAACACTTTTCACTTTATTTCTTCTAAATGTCACCAGTTCCACCTTACATTCTCACATACCTATTTCTACATTCAATGTTAACTCCTTAAAACCAGAAAAACCTTTCTGATTTAAAACTTCTTTTTGTTTCTACTTTGGATTAAAGTTTGTGAAGTGTGAAAGTATGTAGAATTAGGTGGAAAAGATTCACACAACTTAAATAATAATAAAACAGTTAAACCTCTGAAAGAGATTAATAATATATTTTTTCTAGTAAATACCTCTTTTCGATCAAATAAATATCAGTTAAATGTACAGTTGAGAAAAAAAATAAAACTTGAAATTTGAATCCACAATTCTTTTGAAAATAAAAAATATACATACTTAAAGTGAAATATACCTCTCTCGTGCATAAATATTTTTAAATCGATGAAAAGCATATTTCGCATATACAGTAGATTTAAAATGAATTAAGAACAAATGGTATTAAATTAAAACAAAAGTTACATCGATTACAAAACATTTATCTTTCATGTATTACGAAATTAAAAAACAATCTTAATACAGCAGTAAAACAATCTTATTAAGAGTTTTTAAATACTTTTTTGTGATAATTTAAACTTTGGACGCCTTAGACAAAAGTATGAAAACATTTTTGGTCATATTTTTGTTTAGATGCAAGCGCAGAAATTGTTTGAGAAAGTCTTCTTTCTTGCAGAACCGCAAAAAATTTATTAAAGGTGGATTTTTAAATTGCATATTTTAAAATGAAATGGCTCTGCTACCTATTGCTCTATTTTAAAAACCCTATTGAACTTCATATGAAGTTTATATGTGGTAGAAGAATAAAAAATAAAATAGACACAGTCCACTGGGTTGTTTTTTAATACAACCTTATATGAGTTTTCCATGCATAAGAAAGTTATGGTTAAAAGTAAGATTCTTGTTGCGTTTTTATATAGCTTATTAAATTTAACTGATGGAATCCACTGTAAAAAAGTCAAACGTTTCTTAATCTATGAAAATATAATATAACCACAAACGAAAATATTCAGTAACCTCTTCCGTGTTCCAATCGATTCCGAAAAGCGCTCTTGGAATTTACAGAACAACGTTTTTTTTTGCTGCCATCGATTTTCAGAAACGTTTACGAGTATTTTTTAAAGTGTACTAATTAGTTTTCTCAATCTGGAATATCAGTTTTTTGATGCTACAGTGACTCAGCCAAGGGGAGGGGGGGGGGTCGGGTTAAAACCCCTCCCAGAGCTAAAAGATACAGTTATTGCCATTTTTATGAATCACTGGTTTATCAAATAAGCCGCTTTTAGGAATCAAGTAGAACAAAAATCAGTATTAGAATTTTTAACTTAGTCGGAATCCACCGCTTTATAAAATAAAATTATATTCAACAAAGATAATTCATTAAAATAGCGGATACTGTACTTAAAAATAGAGAAAACGCATAAAAGCTAGCTACCTGTTAGAACTGATCACTTATTTCTTAAAATAGCAGTGTTCGCATCCTGTCACATTGCTGTACAGTGGCTAGTCTTTTAACCGATTTTTTTCTTTGCTTTTTCCGAAATGAGACTGAACCTTAAACTATCAAATTCCATAGGGAAAATGTAATAAAAAAACGCTAAAACGCATGATAAATTTTGAACGTATAGAAATGGAATTTGAACTGTTTACTTGTTAAAGCTTGGGGAAATTTGATCTAAATACAATAAACACTGTCAAAACAGAACCTGTCTCTAACGGAATCCTATCTTAAATCTAAATAATTTATGGCCCCGACAAAAAGAAAACATACAATTATATGTGCTAAGATGGAATTTTTTTAAAAACATACTTTTTTCTCGGTCCCTATATCAATTCCGTTTCCAAAGGCTTAAATAAATTATAAACCGGTGTTATAGTTTAGTATGGTTCAAATTTTCTTTCATTAGACTCGGACCAGTGGGGTCCCGGCCTACTTTTTTTTCTGTAGATTTTTGGCTGAAACTGGTTCTTACTTTTTTCTGCAGTTTCGGGCCTGTCCGAAACTGGACCAAGCCGAGTCAAAGAAAATTTCTGTGATTTTGCATCATGGTGGCAGTTTTCTTGTAAAACAAAATCCTTAGAAAAAATCCTTAGAAATGGAATTTGGTTTAATAAATAACAGAAAAATATTTAAATCACAGGTGTCAAGTGTACTTTTTTTACATAGAGCTTTAAAATTGTGATTTAAATTTATGTACCAACTTTTTCTTTCATTCCAAACTACATTCATTTTTCAGTGCGTGTTCATGTATGTCATTGTCTCTAAATGATCATTAATTTTGTTATTCCGTACTCCCTAGATTGCAGACATATAATTTGCTGTACCTTAAAATGTTTACATACATATGAATGCAATATTCTGTTAAAATAACTTAAATTATAGGATGATATTGAATAAGAAATATCGGCATACTTTGCAGAAATTGGATTGGCCCGGATCAATAAACTAAGAAAAAATATACAGCACGAACCGGAACCGGGTTGAATATTTAGTTTTTGGTACGTGCCGCGTACGGCCAATAAAGCTTTCATAGGGATCATGGCTAATCTTTTAGCTTTTATAACGGACTGGGCCGAGTCAGGTCCGGCCTTAGAAATTTCGGTCCGAGAAGACCTCCCCTGCTAACCAGATACATTTACTGTTTCTTCTGGGGAGAAAAAAAGCAACACAGTGTACCCAAAAAATTAAAAGCACAACAAACAAATGACATTGTGCAGTCATAAAATGTTACCATGAGTGTCAGTCATAGAATCGCAATGTACACATAGAAATGTGCAGTCATAGAATCACAAATATTTGCGACATACAGGCTGTTTCAAAAAAAAAAAAAGAAGAAGAAAAAGAGTGAACAAACTGCAAGCAATGGTAGAGCAAACTACAAAAAACAATTTTTGGCCAGGAAACCAGGGTCGCAATTAATTTAATCTAACAAAATATAAGGTATCTATATCAAGTCAAACCTTAATAATTTATGCAGACATTTAACAGTAATAAAGATGTTTAATGGAATTTTCAACAGTCTTACCTCTCTCATAATATCACGAAAAATGCTAGAAATGCACAGTAATTCGATCAGTAACATCAAAGAAAATTTCAACTTCATTCCAAAATGTGGAGCGTCTAGTTCAGTGCTGTTTGTACGAGGATAATGATAATTCCACCAGTTTTTGTGATATCATTTCATTTTACATAAAGGTTATTGGCAATTTTGTTGAAATAGCTTCATTATTGTTAAGGCTTTTTTCAAATCCAAACTGGCTACTTTATGACATTTTTAAAAATTAATTTTTGTTCAGAAACGTATGAAATTGGCAGGCGTTCTTATTCAGAAAGTTTATAATCGAATGACCTTTCCATTTTTTCGTAAAGGCAGAAGATCTTTCAGAAAATACTTTTCAAAGTGGACTTTTTGAACCGAATTTCTAACGCAATAGCGTGAGAAGTGAGAAAAACGTGTTGCCACGTGACACGAATCTCTTATAACTCGAGAAATATTTTTTTAATAAAAAAATGGAAAACTCCAATCGATTCCAAATCGCTTCAATAGTCAGGCCTGTCAATTGTATGCCTTTGCGTTTAAAAATGAGTCAGAAAATGTGTCGCAATGTTTCGCGTTGTTGAGTAGATCAGTTGAGAACCACCTTAAATTTATTAACAAAAATTCGTTTTCGGCTTGGAGTGAAATTTGTGTATTTTTGATTGAACATATGAGTTCCAATCCCGGTTTCCTACTCAAAAATCATTTCCTGTAGTGTATTCTTCCACACCTTAAAGCTTGTCTTATCTTTGTTGAAACAATTCGTATAAATGTAACATCAGCTTTGTGTTATTCCGTTGATGCATTTTACGTTTTGTAACGGTAAGATAGTAAATGCCGTTTAAATGAATCATGTTTAACATAGTGTCTGATTCTAATAAACGGAAAAAAAGAGTAGTATGATTTAATTTATTAAAAAATCTGATTCGATTAACCAGTGATTCTAATAAGAGGAGAGTAATGGACTATCTATCAATAACTCAACCCCCACCCCCCTAGAGCTGAATTCTGGCTGCGCTACTGGATGCTATTAATACTCAACTAAACATTTTCATGTTTATCAAACACGTTTTACAGACAAACATGTTAAATTACCAGCATTAACATTGACATTAAATTTAATAGTATTTCATTAATCTTGCAAGTATATATTCAGTTACGCAGCTGAAAATGTTTACTTGAGGATCATATTCTAAAAACCGATATTCCGGTTTGTAAAACAGATTAATACACTATAAAAACTACTCGGAAACGTTTCCGAAAATCAGTGGTTACAAAATAAACTTTGTTTTTATAAATGCTTCCGTAAATTTCAAAAATATATCAGTTTCTTGCAGTGTCAATGCTCTTCCTACTGAGCTACTCGAACCCGAGCCAAGGTAACCAGATTCGAGTCCTTGCCCGGACATTTTTCGCTCTGCTGAAATAAACCTCAACTATCATACTCCAACTAATGAATATGATTTACCTAGTTGGAAAAAAATGTCTCTTTCATTATGAACTATTTACAAGATATAAAGGAGTTTCCATGTTATATCATACTTTCATCATGTAAATGCTATAGTTATATCTCGGATGAATAAAATTAGCGCTGCAGTTCGCAGCCACATCTAACAAATAGGAGTGAATTATGCCAGCCAGGATGTCTTTCAGGTAGCTCAGTAGGAAGAGCATTGGCAAGGCAAGACAAGGTACCCAGGTTCAAGTCCTGACCCGGACTTTTTTCGCTCTGTTGGAGCAAACTTCAACTATGATACTCCAAAGAATGAATATGATTTACTTAGTTAAAAAAAAAAAAAACTTTCCTCCTTCATTGTGGCATAACTAGTAAATCTGTAGATGAGGAACCTCAACGTCAGCTGTAAAAGTCATTGTCTTTTAATCTCACTTTTCATATTATTCAGCATCTTACAATCCCCAATTTAATTTTTTTATATTACATACGTATTTGTAGGCATATAAAATACTTCAGAAATTAGAAACGTTAAATTAAACACGATTTTTGCAATGATATTTTGAAATTCTTACGAACTTCTTATTCATATAACTTTTTAGATAAAAAAAAATAAACTTGCATTAAAATAAATTCTTCATTTATGTCAATAGAATACAAAAATACTTTATTTTGATAATAAAATATTGCAGCAAAATACTGCGAGTTACAAGAATTTTATTATTTTGATATTCTTTGAAATATGGTTGCTAAGCAACTAATTGCCGAAACGTCAGTTGAGGCTCACTGTGGAGACCCGAAAAGTTTTTGGTTTCTGTCTGTCTGTCTGTCTGTCTGTTTGTCTGTCTGTTTGTCTGTCTGTCTGTTCCGCGATAACTGCCGTAAAAATGATCCGATTAGTTTGATTTTTGGTAGGTATATTGGTGAGATACCCGGAATTAGCTGTATAGTTTTTAGTTACATTTGGTTCATTCGTTCGGAAAATATAGAACATTTCTTTTTTGATCATAATGCTTTCCTATGGGATTTCAGACGATTTTGAAATTTTTCAGTCGTTGAAAATAAAATGTCGCATTTGATTAATGTATTTAAACGGTAAGTTATGAAGGCTAAAATTTATCAAGTCAGGTGTTAAATTATTCAAATTAATTTGAAATTTTGTTTATACATTCGTCAGATTTTTTAAATTAGGTGTATAATTTTTGGTGCAATTTTATACATCTGTTCTAATAATATAATACTTTTATTTTATCATTTTTTGCAAATATTAAAATGCATTCATTTTTATTTTCCTTTTCAATTTAACCGTAACCTAGCAACCATGTTTAAAGAATATCAAAATGATAAAATTCAAGTAACTCAGACGATTTTGTTACAATATTTTATTCGCAAAATAAAATATTATTGGGTGATTTTATATTTTATTGGAATAAATGAGAATTTATTTTGGTACAAGTTACCTTTTAACTACTATAGAATGATAGCCGAAACATTTTTATATGAGATATTATTAATTTTCTGGAAGAGATGCGGATTTTTCGTGGTTGAAAATTAGTATTATTTTAAAAATATAATGTAATATCTCATACAACGAGGTAGTTAATCTAAAGAAATTAGCGTAGTAAAACGAATCCATACAGCCTGAAATAGCACAATTATTTGTAACTGAGATCATAAAAAGTTATCACAAAAAATACTTTATAGCGCCAAATCAAGATTGCTATTTAGTGAATTGGCAGTGGGCACGATTATGAAGGATTACACAATAAAAGTTTTCAGGTTTAAAAGTTTCCAAATAAGCCTATTTTGGGGAGATTTTAGTATGCTATTGCCATCGAATTAAATCAGGATGTACGAAGGTCAAATAAATATTGTACAATGGCCATCAAAACTGTTTTTCCGAAACAAAAATTGTAATAATACTAGATTTCTGAAATAGATAAGTGAATATATAGTAGATTCAGTTTACATTTCCATAAGTTGATCTTGTACACGAGATATTATTCAACTTATCTATCAGATGCGAGTGCTTCGTGGTTGGAAGGTAAGTAAATATTGCTATTTAGGTATTACATGAAATTATTTTCGAAATTTTTGCTTTTCATAATAAAACCAATGTGTAGAACGAAATCCAATATGTACTAGAATCATTCACACAAACAATAGGAAACCACGAATATAAATTTAATAAGATTACGGGGGGTTCAGGGGGGCAGAGCCCCCCTGAAGAAATGTATTTTTTTACCTAAAAAATAAAATAAGAAGTTCATAAGAATGTCAGAATATTATTGCATAAACCGTGTTTAATTTAATGTTCCTAATTTCTGAAACCTTCGAATTATTTTATATGCGTATAAATATACATGTAATAATTTAAAAAAATTAATTTGCGTATTATAAGATGTTAAATATTATGAGAAATGAGATTAAAAAACATTGACTTTCATATAGCTGACGTTGAGGCTCCTGATCTGTAGATTTACTAGTAAATTAAAGAGCAAATTAAAAAGAAACGCATTTGAAAATTTGAAAAAAATATGAAAATGGAATGTTTTATATTTCCCGAACAGATGCGAAAAATATTCCAATAATTTAAACAATTAATTTCTAAATTCTAATGAATGTATCAGCAAATTTTCAAAGCTATTGGATATATTTAAAACCTCCACATCGAAAATTTAGCATTAATAATTTTACGTTTAAATCCATTATTCAAATATGCGATTTTCATTTCAGTTAAAAATGAAATTTGAAAATCGACTGCATTCCCATAGGAAAGCATTAGGACCTAAAAAGAAAAGTTCTATATTTTTCGAACGAATTAACCAAATGTAACTAAAAACTATACAGCTAATTCCGGGTACTTCACCAACATACCCACCAAAAATCAACCTAATTGGACGAATTTTACGGAAGTTATCGCGGAACAGACAGACAGAAATCAAAAATTTTCCGCGTCTTCACAGTGAGCCTCAACTGACGTTTCGGCAATTACATGGTATACATGAGTTCCCATGTTATATGATACTTTCATGATGTGAATGCTATAGTTATAGCTCAGATGAATGAAATTAGTGCTGCAGTTCGCAGCCGTCTCTAACAAATAAGAATGAATTATGCCAGTTAGGATATTGTTCGGGGAGCACAGTAGGAAGAGCATTGGCACTACAAGCCAAGGTACCCAGTTTCGTATCCTGTCCAGGACATATTCGCTCTGTTGGAGTAAACCTCATCTATGATACTCCAACCAATAAATATGATTTACCTCGTTGAAAAAATATTTTCTAGTTCATTACGTATAATTTAAACATTGCACATTAAGTATACATTAAATTCCGCCTCCATACTCTGTCATCTACACTTCCAGCTCTATATATGTAATGTTTCAGAAAACAGTATTAGTGTATAACTTGCACTAAATAGTTGCTTTGTACGCGATGAAGGCATACTAATAAAGATTTAAAAAAATATTTTTCTAATCTTCTCCTGTAAAATTTACATTTTGGCAGTTTCAGTAATTTTCCGGAAAGGGATCGACATTGTAAAATTTCTTTTTCACTTTTGAAGAACTTTAGCAAAATATTTCATGTTCAGTACCTAACGAGAGGTTATATTTTTCTGGAAGAGTGAATAAGTAATTAAGACGGAACTTAAATTCTGTTTATGCATTAACTTTTAAACTTATTGCAAATTATTCATTATTCAACACATTATTGAAAAACAATTGTCATTAATGGATTTGTGATGAGAATTATTAACTTCGTTCAAATTAAATTTAATTCAATCAGTTTGAAACAGATAAAATCAATCGTCCTAAGTTTGAACCATGCTAAATTAGTTTCATAATTGGAGGATGAAAACCGTACAATCTTAATACAGTTATTTTTAATTACAGTTAGCTGTTTAGAAATTATTAATGAGCATTATATAAATGGTAATAAAATATTTTTACTTTTAAAATAATTAGGAATTACAATAATTATTCATATTACATATTTGGAATTATAATTTGTTTAAATGTACAAAGATTTATGTTAATGTAAAAAGCCTTTTGACATGTCAAAACAAGCCAAAATATTAATGGAGTAAATTAATAGAATTATAATTAATCATTTAAATTAAATAATTAAATAATTTTACGCAATAAGAAGTAATGATAAGCACGTTTTATGCGAATTAAATGTAACTTGTTTTTAATCATGGTTAAAATTTTAATGTTTTTTTCGTAAATGGACGCAATAGTTTAAACTAACATAAAACAGCATTATGTTATAAACGGGTAATTTGACAAAAACTATCAGAAAGGCATTAAAAAATTGAAAGATAAATAAATACGTCTATTTCTAACTTGGCGGCCATATACATAGTGAAAATTTCTCCTGTAGTAGCGTATCAGAAAAATAATTTTCACGGAAATCAAATAATGACAAAGGTAATGAAAAGGTAACTGAAAAAACGAGACATAAATTCTAATCGTGAGTCCATGGGATCGAGCTTAGGCTTTAAAAGCAAGCAAGTCAAAACCTTTAAGATGTAGAAGTTTACGGATAAATGCATTAAGTAAAATTTTTATTTATTAACGATTTCATAGGTAATTAATTACTTCTTAACAGAGAATGTAGACAATTTTGATCTCTGTCAACGCATGCATACAAGTTTAACATAGCATGAATTGTAGGTAGACATGTATGCCAAAAATGAATTCCTCTACAAACTTGTATTGTATAAGTGAAGTACTTCGATTTTTGTATTATTAATATTGGGACTTGGTATATTCTTTCGTTAAATTTTAAAATTTGCTTTATGATTAATAACAAGAAAGAAAAATCATGCATCACGCATGGATTATGAAACGCTTTACAACTTTACACGATTATTTTCACTAAATTTTCATCATTTGGTAAGATGAAAGTAAGTTGGCTCTTCCTCAATAGATGTTCTTTATTTAACCCTCTGCTTACCAGACGGGTCCAATGGACCCGATAGGTACATTCAAAATGAATGTTCGAACCACAATTTCTTTAATAAAATAAGTTAAATATAAACCACAGAGAACTTATGTAATTAAATAAGTTAAATAGTTTTAAATAGAAATTCTGGTGTAAATGTTTTTATGAAGGTTAAGTAAAATTCACGGACGTTCTAGGTTTAAGGATTATTAGACAATCACGCACACCAATCACAATTCTTATGACAAAAATCACAAAATAAAGTAATACAAGAAGAATAACACAAAGAATCGCAGAAAGTAAAAGCTCTGTATCAAAATATGCAAATGATTTGCTAGCAACAACTGGGACTATACGAATACAACAGTACTGATAAAGTCTCTTATATCTCAGATTAGAGCTTATCATTTTACTAACTCACTCACTCCAGAACAATTGTATTTATATCTTTGTGCTGATGCGAAAATATTTTGAATTTTTTTTATAGCTAATCGGGATAATTCTTGATTATTTAGCTTTTATATGTCATAGACTTGATTTCCAATTTTTTTCAAATAACAATTTGATGCAAAATTTTATCTCAAACGTAAAAAAAATTGTCGCTAAGCTTGACGTCTATTCCGGCAGTACACTATACTGATTATTTTTCAAATAAATGTAAATCCATTTTAATAGCAACAATAATGCTTTTATTTGAATGTCTACTAAAAATAAAAAAATAAAAAATACATTCATTTAAAATTATGTGATAGTTTTGAAAAGCATTTAATGTAATAATTACCTTTAAGTTGTACTGTATTTGGGATGCTACTATGTAGGAACTATAGCTTATATATGGATTACATAATATACAAATGTTTTGCTCGGTCTAGAACAAGCGTAGAAATAACCACACATATACAGAAATGGGTTCAAGTTTTGTGCGAACCTGTAAAAATTACAATTATACACATAGCAAAATGTATTAATATTTAGTTTCCCGGAAAATACGTAACACAAATAAATTTATTCGCTAAAGTTAGAACGGGGAAAGACAGACGAACAAACGAATAGAAGCTATAAACACATTTCAACAATGTTGTAAAGTGTTAAAAGAGCAATATATTTTTAATCACAGTCACCAACATTATTTAATTAAAGTAAGAAGATGACATAATATCGCACAGGAGATAAAGAAATTATGACTATAAAACATATTATAGAACTCCTATATTAGAAAACAATGACATTCGTTTAAGAATGAACAGTCAGTCAGTCCTTCATGAGAATTAAAAAGCACATGGCAGCAGTTCTCGAGTCGTATGTTGGTGAGCATTAATTAGCATGCCATTAAATGTTTCTGTAAACTTAACTCTCTTGCTCACGAATTATTAAAAAAAAATTTTAATTTGTGTCCTTAATTTTTTTTATAGAATGTGTATCAAATATAATATGTACCACATATGAGACTTTGATGTTTAATAGGTTACAATCAAAATAAGCAAGAACGAAAAATCATGCGTCAAGTATAGATTATGTAACACTTTCCGACGCTTCCAAAATCATTTTACAAATCATTACCGTTTAATAAGCTGAAAGATAACATCTAAGTAAACAATTTGGAAAACACATAAAATATTTAAAAACGTAATTTCAGGAATTTCCAACATATATTTCCAACATAGACAATATTCGGAAAAATATCCGAATACTTTTATTCAGCCCTGTATCTGATCTATAGATTTGTATATATACTACATAGGGTGCTAAATTTTAGTTTAGTTAGGAAACGCGTAGCACAGTTTAAAATTCTCCTTCTGGAGTTTCTGTCAATAAACGGAAATGTGTTCGCAACTTTTGTGCTGTCCTGTATAGGATCTACAGAATTTAAACACACCAAGTAATAGACAAAAAGTGAGTTAAATTTAAAATCGCGTTCAGTAACTTAAAACGCACTTCTAGGAATTATTGTTAACAAACAGTAGAGAATTCTTTTGTGTGTCCCTCTAAATGAGCGATGACTGCTATACACACAATATTCTGTAGTAAGCCTCTTGTAATGCACCTTAGTGATATATATCAATTACAATGTGTTTGAAATTGTGTAACATTTTCAAACATTAATTGTGTAACATTTCTCTAAATTTTCCCCCATAGACCGTAATGTAACGGAATACTTTTGTGTGTCCCTGTAAAAAAACTATAAGTGCTATACACTTCAGTTGAAAAAGGGACCATGTTATAGATAACGACAATAACATAAAAAAATTGCAGGGCAATCCGATAATATTTACGGGAGTTAGAGCACGGCCAGACGGCCAGACGGCCATACGGCCGACAAACCGAAGTTATAAACACTTTTCAACTAGGTTGGAAAGTGTTAATAAAAAATAGTCTAAAACTGATTTTAAAACACTGCTTTTTATTACTTAAGGACCTACGCTAGTCGCATGACACAACTCGCAAGCTAATTTTAATCCCATGAAAGCGTTCTTATCAAAATTCTGGCTTGCATTTCAACATTTTTTTTTTTTTTTTTTTTTTTTTTTTTTTTTTTTTTTTGCGAGGGGTAGCTGAGGTTAATCTCTAACCAGGCCTTTTTTTTTTTTTTTTTTTTTTTTTTAACTTTTTCGATTTTGGTTGCAAACGATTTTTTTATAAAGGCTTTTTACTTTCGAAACCATTTTCAAAGCACGAAGTAACCTCATAACCTCATAAAAAAATCTGCAATCAAAATCGAAAAAGTGAAAAAAAGGTCTGATTATAGATCGACCATAGAGCTATTCTGCGAAAATAAAAAATAATTTAAAAATATCGAAATGCAAACTAGAAATTTGAAAAGAATGCTCCCAATAGCACGCTCCCATAAAATTAGCTTGTGAGTTTTGTCGTATGACAGGTACACTATATTGCCAAAGGTGACCGGTCACTTGCGATTTTAGACGTTTTGTTAACTATCTTGAAAAATACATGAGGAATTAACCTGAAACTGCAGGTGTGTAAACAGTATAGTATAGGTTATATATTTCCACGAAGATTTTTTCAGGAAACCCCATAGGGGATTGTCAACAAATTGGAAAAGAACGAATATCTTTTGGATTACCCTGTAAAAACTAATGTACCAAAAGCGTTCAAACTCGAGATTATTACTAAGAGGCTTATTGTAATATATTGTGTTCATTTTTATGAGGATAGCATGTATACTCGTAGAGAAATTAAGGTTTTTATAAAAACAGTCCCAAATTTCGCCTAGTTTTTTGCTTATAATTTGCAGAGTTCTTAATATAAAAAAAGTTGTTTTCAGAAAATATGACAAACAACATTGTACATAATACTCTGCAATCAGAATTAAAAAATAATAAAAATTGGATGAAAAATGAGCAGGTTTACTAAAAAGTGTTTCACTGCGCATGCGCGAATGCAATCAAAATCAAAATATAATATGCATAATGTATTAGCTAAGTATATAGAGCAACTTTTGTGAAAGTCTCAAAATCATAGCTTGAAAATTCTGAAAATCATCGTCGATAGAATAAGCTCAAAATCCGTCGTTCCCAAAAGAAAGCAAAAATATGAGGGGTTGTATCCAAATACGTTGTACGTGCAATATATGCTATCTTGGCACTAATCAACAGATATTTGTTACAACCCCTCATCTTTTTGCTTCTTTTTGGGAACAACGGATTTCGAGCTTATTTAAACCTTGCAGGAAAACTATAGCTATTTTTCTAGGTCACATATTTTTTAAGAAAAACGCATTTTCCCGTTACACACAAGCTTTACTTTTCGGGCTGTCAGCGGAGGAGTTGACGAGCGTTCGAAGTATCTATCGACGCAGAATCATCCACGGATATTTGATAATGATTTTCAAAAAAAAATGTCGGTAATTAGCCGAGATATTATTTAAGTTGCTTGAAAAGAAATTCTGTTTATATATCGTGTAGGGTGTTACTTGAAAGATCTCGTAACATTGAAGAGCAGTAGAAATGAATGTGGGACTTACATTTGTCAAAATTTTAATGATATGGTACCAAGCTGTGAAATTAACAACATAGTGTACTTGAAAAAAAAAAACAATTGCTTATTAAGTTATAGACTATTAAATGGTAACATGTTTAAACTGTTTAATTTAACCTGCATAATATAAGGAAATGATTATAAACTATCAGCAAAACACAAATTTATTTCTCTTCTGATGTTACTATAGTAATGTAGCTTGTTTTCTTCTTCCTTCTTTAACTTTTTTGGAGTTTAATTTCATGGAAGTGTTATGAAAAAAACGAAAGGAATATTTTTATAATGGTATATTAAATTAAAATTTTAGCCATTACACAATAACTTTTCAAGTCATATGTTGCTCATAAAAAACAGTAAATTTGTTATATCCATATTGTATTCTTCATCATATGATTGTATGTTTAAAAAACTTCAATAGTGATACTTATTTATGAGTAATTTGAATTTTCAATGTACATTTAACAAGTTATCAAATATATAATGAACTTCCGCTTACTTATGCAAATAAATTGAAGTTTATATTCATCCAAAAAATTAAAAATACCTCTCAAGATTATTAAAATAAATAAGATGAATGTATTTAGTAAGGCTCTTAATTCAATTTGCTTCAAATAAAAATGCAGAAGAACACCTTTATGTCTGAAGAATAATTATACCTAAGCTGTCTCACTTTCCACATCGCACGTAATCGCTTTCAATAATTGTGTTTATAATCTTTTAATTGTATATCTCTTTTCTCATTACACAGAATGGTTCAACAATTGTATTATTTCTTTCTTATCTTGCCCTCATTGCGCTTAATGAATGCAATTATTTTTTTTTTATAAATATCTTGTGCATATCATATGAATATTTTTTTTTATCTCGATAAAACATGCATTGGTGGAAATTAACAAAACTCTGTTTTGTTATTAATAAATAAAAAATATTTTTTTTTATGGCCGGCTTTTAATTATACTGAAGAAAAGCTGTAGGATATTTTAACAATTATTATAAAATACGATAATATTTTATATTATGAATCTTCAGTTTTGAATTATATTATTTCAAATCACATCTGGAGATTTCCAATTGAACTTAGTGTACGGTAAATCGGGGCAAATATGAAACACACAAAAATATGGGGCTAATGTGAAACATACAAAAAAGGTCCCAAATTTTACAGTAATAAAATTGACTTTGTGATTATTTTGTAAGCAGTACATCATTTTATTTAAATCCATTACCAATACATTCAAACTTTAAGGAAAAATATCCGAAAAAAGATACATTACATAACCTTATTTTTTTGATGAGAAAAACTTTTTTGTCAAACTTCAAAACTTTTGTTGTACAACACTTAAGTAAATTCTTAGGTAAATAATTCTAATTGGCATTTAATAAGTAAGAAATGGCTAGTCTTTTTAGCCTTTAAACTTTGGATTATGCTTAACGTTCTCTGAGGCACGGTACTTAAGTTTATTATAATTAATGCTCAAAGCACGATAATTAGAAACTGAAAGAATTGCGGGAGGGGGTTGTAGGTTCCAATTAACAGACTTTACACGGTTAAAAGTAAACTTGTAGTGTAAAAGTGGGCAGATGTCAAATAGGTAATGCTTCAGGTCGTCCGTCTTACCACAGTCATGTAAAACATTAACCCTCTAGCCAATTTTATGTAAGTACGCAAGAAAACTGCCGTGACCAAGAATGTAGAACTGTAACACCTGGGAAGTACACACAAAGTCTTAATTAACTCTAAAGCAGATTTTGAGTGAATCTGCTTTAGAGTTACTGACAAATTCGAAAATCTTTACGGGTGGCGAATTTTTCCAGTATGTCTGTCACTGAGAAATCCTCAAGTTTTAAAAATATACATTCATAACTGAACATGGGAAAGGATTGTTAGCAATGATATCGAACACTGATTTCTCGATTACTGATTTTAAGAGCATGTCCGCGCGCCAATTACCAGCTAATCCCACTTGGGTTTTAATCTACCCGAACTGAATCAAACGATAAGGGTTTTGGATAGCTTTATTTAAGATAATCATAACAAGTTCATGTGTTGGGAAAGCCGGATTCAAGGCTGTAATAGCTGAAAGACTGTCAGTGTATAAAGTCCCTTCCGGAAAATCCGAAGAATAAAACCAATTGAAAGCTTCATTGATAGCCTTAAGTTCAACTTTATAAACTGAATTAAAATGATGAAGTCTCATTCTAAAATCAAAAATAAAACTTCTATTATGAGAAACTGTAGAAGCCGCCGAAACCCACTGAGTCATCTGGAGCCGTCTGTTACCGGGTGGGGATAAGCCGGAACCAAATCCACAGCATGCGGTACCTGGATGAGCGGTATGACACAATACTAGCTTAGAAAATCAAATGTGTGCTGTTTCCGCTTTATGATATCTTTGTTGATGACTAATCTATCGATTGTAACAGAACCATTGCTATGAAGAATACTATATTTTCTCATTCCATGACACAACGTATAACGGATGGGTGATACTCCTGTGATTACACAAAGAGCATCGGTAGAATTTGATCGGTGTGCTTTAATAATGGGCAAAAGCTCCAACCGTTGGTATAAGCTGAAACGTTTCAGTACTGATATCTTGAGGTTATTGAACCACGCCTCGTTCCTATATGATATCTGTTTTGAAATAACTATTAAATACCATTGCTTCAAGAACTCTGTATTCAAGATGCGATCTCGACAGCGAACCTTTCTAGTATTAATTGTCAAAAACTGAATTTTATTTCTCACTATATATAGATGGTCCATCTAGCTAAATATACCATATAATACGAATCCCAAGAATGTTAAGTTATCATTTACGGAAATTGACATACCATATAGCTTAAATACCGGCCTCTATTTGGATATGTTATAACGACCAAATAAGATTGCCTTCGATTTTTCTAGATTAATATGAATATTTACCATCCCACAGATTGGATTAAATGCATCAAGACATGCGTTAAGGTTCAACTCAAGTGATTTCCTGGTATCGATACCTTTAAGTATGAAAGAATCGTTTAGATAGGTAACAATCTTCAGACTAGTGCACTGCATCCTTTTTATTATAACATCTGCGACGTTTTCCCAAAGCACAAGGCATGACCTCTGAGGACGACATCCTTAACAGTTGAAACATTGGATTCCAAATGAGAAAACAAATCCGGTGAGCCTGCAAGTTACGTAATTCTTGAGAAAACATCAATAATTCCTTCTAAGATCCTCCACTCCATAGTGTCGAATGCTCATTCTATGTATACCAAGGCAATTACACAACATTTATTTTCCTGTAAAATGTCTCTGACTAGGTTTATCAAAGCATTCACCACCAGAGCCGTACTATGTCCCGCTCTGAAATCAAACTGAAGATGAGAAACGTATCGTTCGCTCTCAAGAACTGCTATGACACGATATTTTATAATGCGTCTTAGCCCTAATGACGATGTGTTATCGGGCGGCACGACCTAGAATATCCAGGAATCTTGTTTCACTTACGAAAAAATACCACGACTCCCTTTTTCCACGAAGCCAGATAATGAATTAGGGAAAAACTCTTCGTGTACAGGCCACACATTAGCGCAGGAATGATACAGATAATTTTTACTATCAGGCCGTCGATATTATAGCCGGGAATCTTTGTATTGGATTGTTGAAGCAGTGGACCCCCAGCATTCGGTTCATTTGGAAAGATTTTCGCTTAAAAATATAAAATCAAAACAGACCGGAGCGTGCGTAGCACTCGTTTACGCACGATATACACTACCGAAGGAAATGGGGTCCCCAACATTAGGTACGTTTGAAAAGATTTTAGTTTAAAGATATCAAATAAAAACAAACCGGGGCGTGCGTAGCACTCCTTGTGCACGCTGCCGATGGCAGTGGGGCATTCAATTCTGTGTTATGTTGGTTTCGTTTAAAAATATAAAAGCATACAGCACTGATTTTAGGTATATTTATTACGGGCCTGGGCAAGTCCAGGCGGGTCAGATAGTGTTATATATATGTATATATATAATATACTTTGTATTTTTAAGCACTCGATAAAAGCCACGATTCAATTTAACCCATGTATTTGACGATGCTGATTCTTTTTACGTAAAAATTAATGTAGGTCATATTTTATATTTTTAATATGAATTTATTTAAAAATTTCATCATTAAAATATGTTTGTGAGTCGAAAAAAATGCTTAGATTATGTTTGGATCTATTCATGCCATCGGAGTAAAATAGAAACATTTCAATCGGATGATTTTTTGGTCACGTAGATTTAACACTGGCTTCTTGAATCTTTGACCTGTTATAATATATTTAAGGAAATTCATCAATTGTACACTTTTCCAGACAGGTTTGTAGTGTCAAAAAAGTGGTTGTTAAAATTAAAAAAATTAAAGTTGATAGGAAATTTCAACATGTAGACGACTATCGAAGCATAATTTAGGCATAGTATTCATTATTAGGCATTATTGCAGGTCAAATGTATTTATAGCCTTTTATACGATTATTTTCAGCAGAATTAGTAAGGCGGGGGCTTTTTATTACAGTACTGTATTATTTAATCACCGTTTAGAAATTCGGAATATTTGTTTTTGTTTGAAAATGCTTACTTCCTAGCAGGGCTGCCAGTTTGGCCTACTTTTTTATTCAGAAATTCCAAATACATAGCAGAAATTAAAAACAGTAATTTTTGCTTCATTTAATGCCAGACATTTCGTGATTATCTAGTAAAAATTCGTCTTTCGGAATTTATGAATAAAAAGGGAGGCCAAACTGGCAACCCTGATTACGAGGTGTTATTCAGATGATTAAAATCATTGATTTTTTTTCTTATATTTATTTTCTTTTGCTGTGTAAATGACGAAATAAATTTTGGAAAAAAAATCATAATTGTATTCTTGTTGTTATCTTATGCCCCCTGGCCGACCGAGATTTCAGACCTGGCCCCGAAATCTCTTGAGACGACACGGACTAGAGGTGCAACTTTCATTAAAAGAAGTGCCACAGGGCTGGAAAATTGACTTGGTATCAAAGTTTTCTCACAATGTTTATCCTTATCGAAGAAGGGTAGTAGAGGCGGACTGAGTCGTAAAATATTGCTTGCCAGAGGCAAAGAGGGCTCACTTACATTTACAATGCTATAATTTAATTTTTATAGCGAATGAAGAAAAAAATTTAAAAACACGAGTAGAAAGTTGAAATCAAAGATGATTTATTTAATTTGATAAAAAAAAAAGAAAAAGAGAAATATAAATTGCATTATACACGTTCTGTACATGTTCCTTGGCACTAAGTGAAAATACCGAATACAAATACAGAATATTATAATTTAATTTTAAACTTGATTTTGCTGGATGTTTTTCGGGATGTTATATTACCACCTTAAAAATGTTTAACCAGATAGATAATAAACTCCAAACTATCTATGAGTTTCAATATTTTTGATAATCACTTCTTACTGTCAAAGTTAAGATAGTTCAAAAGCCCAGATGTGTATTACAAGCAGTCCATTGTATTAAGGTTACGTCAACAAACGTTTGAGTTCATGATTAATTGTATAAATCAGTCGATAATTGCTTCTGCAGCCAGATCATCTGACAATTTCATTTTAATAGAAATAATATATAGGATTCCAAGTTCTCATCACACAACGAATTTCTTAACCTGGTTTTTAGGAACTTTAGCTTTGAAAATATCCTCTTACATTGTACTTGAGTAACTGATAGTTTTCAGATGACTTTATAAAATGTGAAGATTACCATATGCTTTGTCATGAATCCTGTTGGATGCCAAAATGTTTAGTTTTACACAACTAGCTCCAAGGGATGCAAGTTTTAAAGTTGTTGCAAATGAAATCTACATATTATAACCACAATGGTCGAAGCGAAAAGTAAAAAAGTATTAGTCATTCCACAGTTTTGACACAATTACCTTCATGATATTTTCTTATTGCATATGATAAAAACATTTACCCTGAATATGTTTGTTTGGGGATAGTGGTGGGATCAATAATTCTTTTTCTTTTCACTTCAACCCCTGTAACAATCATTCAGCAATAGCTTCCATACATCCCAGTTTGAAGCAAATAAATCGGTCAAGTGCGAGTTTACTCGTGCACAAAGCATTCCGAACAATATATATATTAATTACTAACTGCAATAGTACAAAACATCGTTGCTAAAAGAATAATGATACTTTGTAAATAACTATACAAAGTTGGGTTGGTTATAGCTATACATACTAACAAAGTGTAGATGGATATACCATCAACATTCAGAGAGATATGAAGCCTAAACAGTAACAAATATCGCTATTCTGTATGGCTTTTTTAAACCGTATCCAAATCATTTATGATGACTAAAAATGAATGAATAACGACACCTTATACGGGCTTATTGGTGAATAATTTGTCAATTATTGTGTTTTCCCTGGTAGCAGATTCTTGAATGAATGGACTTAGATAAAGAGATAAAAATTATTTCGACAGATCATTTCTTGTTTTGTTTCTGAATTTGACATGGAAATCACCTGCGATAATTAAATTTTGATACACCTCGGCATACCTAGTAATGGCTAACAAGGAAAGTGCCAAGCTTGGTAACCACAGATTTTGTTTATTTTTATATATGTGTAGGGTAGAAGCCCCTTAGTCTCAGGTTCAATGGATTTTATACAACGCTCCTTAGTTCTCGAGAAATGGGAAGTCTAATATTATAACATAATTTAAATACTTACTTTGTAACGAAAAAAACTTCGTTGGTCGTAGTTAATATGACGTCTGCTCGTTGATCCGAGGGCCCGGGTTCGAGGCCGGAACGCGCTACGTTTGTTTTACTCATTTTTTTTATAAATATACTTGTAATTATAATTTAATAATCTCAATTAAAAATTTTGTTAATATAATTAATTTTAATTTAGCATTTTTAATTTTTAAACCATTATTAAACATTTCTCATCATTTAAAGAGCTTTTTAAAACATTGGATCTTTTACTGACTAGTAAAAATTCAAAAATCGTCACAAAGTCATCATATTTAATATCGGATTCTATAATTCTTCAGCCATCGCAATAGAAAACGAAGATAATTCAAATGCTGGATTATTTGTTGAAAATCAATTGTTTTGCAATGAAATTTTACAGTACTTCAACACATATGTGACATTACTTCTTTTCACATTTCTTTTCTGATTTTCATTGAATCCCGAAACTTCATATTGATCTTCTTGTGAACTACAGCTTGTTTCTTCAATTTTTATATAATTATAAACTGTTATAGAATGATACGCACTTGTACGATAAAGATTCAAAACAAGAACTACTTAACTGCTCCAAACTAAAAAAAAAAAATAACCAAAGTCTGTTGTGGCGCCCTCTAATTACAATAAAATAAAACATAAATATGTTGTAATTGAATTTTGATGCTAAATTTTAATATAATCATGCTTTTTACTTTAAAAACAATCAGGTATCGGCTTTTCACAAAACTCAATTAATCGGTATGGAAATTCCTCTTTTGCTTTCAGGTTTACAAATCCTCGTTTCCTTAAAAATCTATTTGCGTACAAATAATGCTTTATATAATGCTGTTACATATACCAGTAACAACACTTGCTAACTTATTTCTTACACGGAAAACGTATGTGTAACTGATGCGTAATCGCAAGGGACCGAAATTAATCTCTTTTAGGCAGGTTTTCGTTGTATTAAGAACACTTTATCTAATAATTATATTATATTCCGTTCGCCAGAACATTGTAATTTTTTTCTTATAGGCAGGTTCCGTTTTCAAAGGTTTTACTGCAGTGGACAGTTGTACACAGTGAAACAGATTTAAAAAAAACAATAATTAAGAGCTAAAGTATACTTCACTGAAGAAATATTTGACATTACATATAAAAATCGGTTTATTGGAAGCATCTTGCATGCCGACGCGAGAAAATCACTTTGAAAGAATATTAAAACTCGCCCCACTGTGTACACACCCACTACACATTAAGAACATGGATGTATTATAATAGTACTTCCATGAGTGAGACAGTTCTGATTATTTATGTGCTTTACCGACACATTCTTCAATCTGGCATAAGTCACTTTGTGCCTTGATTTCTGAGCGGATACATCGAGAGACTGTGGCTTCAATATGGTAGTAGAAACAGTGCCCCCTATCTATGGGCGTCCACGTCTCAAATATATAAAATATATCAAGAACAATTAAGACTTAAAAGTATATTAAGATGAATATTAAATAAGATTATAATATATAATTGGTGATGCTCTTTTATTATATAATAATTTAAATTAAATAACATAGAGAGTGTATCAGTACCAGATTTACAAACTTCAACAGTTGGTAGAGCATACTACAACAAACATTTTTTGCATAGAAAACAAGGGTCACAATCTGTTTATCCAGTCTATTTACACAAGATATCTCAATCCATTTCAAACATATATATTACTAAGAACTTTAAACAAAAAAAACTCTATCTTGAAATTGACAATATCAAAAAAATGAAAATCGCCGATGAACTTCCGATCTCGAGGAACTCGTGGTTGTACTCCGTCGCTGTCCAACGCTCCAGTTTTACTGCTGCCGGCTATTTGGATATCTCCGTCATGTAAATCCCATACCATATCCTCCACAGGTTACTCCGTCCAGCTCTTGAAGTTGCTCGGGTTCGAATATCTAATTTATTGTAGACAAATATCCAACATACTGCCATAACAAATTTAAAGCTGTGGCGTAGCGGTCCACGGCTCATTATCTGCAAACAATGAATTAATTGCATTCATTTGCACGCAAAATCAGAATTAAATATTTAAGTTATTTATTGGGACCAAAAAAACATATTGAAAATTTAAAATTATCTACAAGACCTATCATCTAGACACAACTAGGGGCACAGAAGCACCCCCTCTGACATTAAGCTCTCAAATATAAAAGAAATAATAACTAGGTCGGTATTACAACCGAGCTCTCATTACGACAACTGTCTCTAGCTCTCAGATAAGAATCATCCGATATTAACGAAAAAGATAGGTTGCCGCACAACCTTCACGTTAGACATCCAGAGTCACAGAATGTTCTTTTCGTGCACCTGCATTCTTGCGTTCGTACATCACGTGATTCAAGCAATATTAAAAAAGAGTCGCGTGTAATACACGCGGCAGTCTGTGTTTTTCGTTAGCCTCGAGAATCGTCTTACTAATCGCAATCAAGTCACATCTCTAGTCTGCTCTCATCAGCTATTATCTCAATTCTCCTTTTTCCTCTAACCTTGCCGTAAACCATATCGGGAATGCGCACTCTATTTGTTGAAAGGGGTCTGAATATAAGGTATACGGTACCATCCGGTCGTTGTGATGATTGAATAAGATCGAATTATGTGTGAATTCTCTTGTCTCAGAGGAAGGAATAAAACTTTATTAAACTTACAAAAAAAAAAAAAAATCTCTACTCCCGAAACATTTAAAAGATTTCGGCATAGTGAAAGAGCGGGACATATAGCATCACGCGCAGGGATTACGCGGGACTGACCTTGGAATCCTTGAAAATCGGAACGTCTCGCGTAAATCGAGAAATTTTGCAACACGAGTAAAAGCTTACAACTTAACAGTTAGTAGCAGTTTATTAACTGTGTAATGCATTGAATGCGCCATAAATACGAGAATATCTTTAACTTTTCATGTATTGCAATTTCAGTTGTGCTTAGGTTGGTGCTTTTAAATTTCACTTGATCCTTTTGTTTTAAGAGAAATTGTCTATGTTTAAGTCGTAATATTAAAAAAATGTTGATATAAGTTTGGAAAATTAGACGTTCTGTTAATTGGAGTTCTGAAAATCGGCGATCAACTGTATTAATAGTTGTTTTCCACCTTTTGAAAACTATTTGGAAGCAAGACGTGGCGAATTTCAGGATGGATCTCAAAGGGCTTCAGATACAGAGAACTTTTCCTGAAAGTTATAGGAATATAACTCGTGATGCAATAATTAACGGATTCATTACAGTGCACAATTAATAGAATCCATGTAATCTAAAGCAAGAAAATGTTATCTGAGTTGATATTCAGACAAAAAGACCACCACCAATGAATAGACAAAAAAAAAATGGTTACATTTATCAAAATTTTACAAAAAATAATTGAAGCGAAGAAATTAGCTCAACTAGGAATAAGAATTATTTTGTTGTAAAAGAAATTTGTATATTTTATATACCTCTGACAGTTATTATAGAAATGATTAGATTATTACGTTATAAAACTATAGATCGTCAACTTGTATACATCTATACTATTATATAAAGAGATAACGCTTGTCTGACTGACTGAGAGACTCATCAACATCCAGCTGAAACGATTAAAGTCAGGATCACGAAATTTGGAGAATAGATTGTTGTTATGACCTAATCAAGCAATAAGAAAGTATTTTTGAAAATCCCCCCCCCCCCCTAAGTAGGTTAAAGGGGAGTCGAACGTTTTAGATCATTTTGCCGTATCTCAGCAGCAGTTTTAGGTAGGAGCATGAAATTCAGAATAACAAATATACTAAAACAGGGTTAAACGCGTATGTCAGCTATTTTAGAAATTCATCCCCTAAGGGGATTAAATGCGGGTGAACGTTTTAGGTCATTTCGCAATATCTTAGTAGCCAGTTTTAGGTAGGAGCATGAAATTCAGGATAACGAATCTACTAAAAAATGGTTAAACGCGTATTTCAGCAATTTTAGAAATTCACTCACTACGGGGGTTAAATGGGGGGGGGGGGGTCAAACGTTTTAGGTCATTTCGCCATATCGCAGTGGCAGTTTTAGGTAGGAGCATAAAATTCAGGATAACAAATCTACTAAAAAAACAGTTAAACACGTTTTTCAGCGATTTTAGAAATTCACTCACAAAGGGGGTTAAACATCGGATATGAACCCGATTATGGAAGATTAGACGAATAAGACAACTATTGCTGATTTTTGATAATACATTTCATTTGTGACATTTTTAAAAATAATTTTTTTTAATCATTGAGGTATTTTGTATGATTGCGTCAAAATAACGTAAGTTTTTTCTGATTGTCATTTTGACGGTTTATGAATGCTAATGCGTTATTTTGATCGACGTATTTTTAGGATATTACATTTTTACTTATGTTACACGGAAGACTAAGGTTAACTCGGCTAGTATTTTATAAAAAAAATAACCAGGGAAAAATGTAGATTGAATACAACTGGATCAAACAATATATTTTTATTTAAACTCATACATCACTATTTTTCGATTAAAAATGTTTATTTATATTCTTAATGATTAATTTTAATTGTTTTTAGCTTTATTGTGGGAAAAAGATTTTTTTTCTCTGTGAATCAAACGTATTTGGATGACCCATAATTGGAGGATCCATTACGGGGCGCCTAAGAATTACTATGCCTATTATAAAGATTACAAAGCATTTGCAAGATAGAAAGTTTACATGACTATACACTATAAACAATATTACAATCTTTAATTTTATTTTCTATAAACTAATACGTTATGAGTAAAGTTCTTCATATGATATGATACAGTAAGATTCAGCCTATGATAAAAAAAAATATAAAAAAAATAAAAACCTTTTTGACCGAGTTTTCATAACACTTGTTAGAAGTGACTGAATGAAATTTACCTTAATTACTTGCGTGAAAAAAGGTAGAAACAAATAGGTGTTAAACATTAATAAATTATTTTCAGAAATTGCATGTACTGAATATGAATTTAAAATTGTAAAAATTACTTAGGGACAAAGATTAAAAAATTATTAGTAGACAAGCTATTTCAATCATTTTACAACTAATAGATATTGCGCCTATTTAGCATGGATATTTAGGACGACTGAAGGAACTTACTTTTTAATTTTTATCGAATTCGTTTTCAAATCCTTAATTCCAGTATACTGTTATAATTAAAAAACAAATACACTAATATTTTTATCAATCCTGAATATAATTAATAGAAATCTAAAAATAGCATATAAAAGTTCATTGCAATAAACAGCTAGTTTACGTGTTCATCTTAACTTTAACTTTAAACTGTTATGAAGTTCAATAATACTTGTAAAATGCCGCGATAAATAGCAAAACCACATTGTTTTCAAATATTTAGTTGGAAAATCCACATTTGACAAAATTGTTCTGCGTGACTGCAGGTGTTGTCAAAGAATGTCTGTTCTTGCATCAAAAAAAAAAAAAAAAAAAAAAAAGACCAAAAATGTTTTTTTTTTTACTTTGTGTTAATGTATTCAAATTTTAAATTATCACAAAAACTAATTAAAACTGTTAATAATAACTTTTTATTGCTTGTAAACATCACATGAGGTTCGTTTTGTAATTTTGTAAGAAATGGGGAAATTAAAAAAAATCAATATTATATGCTTTTAATAATCAATTTGAAATCTCTTTTGAATGCAAATATGTGTTTCATGCATTTAAAAATAATTCCTGCAAGAGAAGATTGCAAATTTTGTTGAAATTCTTAAAGAAATTATTTCATTCTATTGCTAGTTTATGAAAACTAATTGAAATTTGCGATATAATTAAAGTAAAAATTAAACCTTTGAAAAATTATATTTAAAAAATCACAAAAAAAGAAAATAATACATTAGACATATTGATCAAACTTTAATTTCAAAATATTGCTGCTCTGTCTTGTGAAACAATAATTGAAATTCTGCAACAACTGGAAGTGAAACACGATCTAAAAGATCAAAATGAATAATTTGCGCAAGAATCTGGTAAAAATCCATGAATTACATTATTTCACTGAGAAATGTAATTTTTCTATAATTTATACAAAATTTAAATCGTATAATAGCCCATAAGTTTAAATTTACTAAATAACAAGACCTTTTTTGCTTCTTACGTTAAAAAATGAATGTTCAACATTTTTTTACATATATATATATATAATATATTTTGAGTGCTTTCTGCAAAAGAGAAACACTTTAGCTGTTCAATTTATAACACAATTTTCTTAAACTTCATTAAATTTTCTAAATAAAAATTTATTTAAATTTTAACTGTGTATAAAAATAACATTTCTTAGATGTATAATGTATATTTATAATTATACATTTTCATGAAACAATAAAAAATGCATATTTGGATTTTTAAAATAAATCCAATCGTCTAAATAAGGTGTAGAAAAAAATATATTGAGATGTGTCTAGAGTTAGAGAAGATTAAAAAATTAAAGTAGTAGGTCAAGTTTCTAATTGTTTTTTAGTGCACGGTCCTTTTAAAGTTTTGTTATACGTAGAACCGTATAGTATGGGGAATCATTTTTCAGTGACTTTCACACATATCTTTTCGAAAGATTTTCATAATTCTTCAACAAACCAGAAACTATAAGAGAAGGAAATAGAAAATAATGTATTTACGAAACTACTACTTTCTTTCCTGCCTGTTAAAAAATGATAAAAATATTCCCATAATTTATTTTTATATTAAAATTTATATTAAAATTTCTAGCACGCGTTTTAGACGCGTGTCCTTTGAAAATTTGTGCTTAATCTTTTAAAAATTTGTTTTCACGCTCACTATGTAATACAGAGCATACTAACTATTCGTTTTGAATCTAAAAATTTTTTTTTTTGTAAACTATCTATGTATTATAGAGGATACTAACAAATTGGTTTTTAATCTAAAAATGTTCCTTTTTGAAAAAGAAAGAAAAAAAAAGAAAAGAAAAGAAAAGAAAAAAGAAAGAATTTTAATCAATAATTACTGATACTACTTTAGATTTACAACATGTTTTCACTCAAGAGTTGAAAAACTAAATAAAACTACTAATGGCTAATAACAAACCAATATTGTCTGTATTGGATATAATGGAGCCCAATATTGCTCTAATATTACAATAATTATAAATTATAATAATATTATTATAAATCTATTTAATACTTGAAAATTTTTGGAACGATACCCAGTCTGGCACTTCTCACTATCACATGTTGGAAAGACTATACGCCTTTTAAACAATTAAATTTTGAAAAAATATTATTATAATTATTTTTTAAGTATTTTCTAATATATGGTTACATAATTTTAACAAACTTTATAATTTCTAACAAACTTATAGTGTATGAATCTTTTCATATTGTTAAAAAAAAGTAAACCTGTCGCCCAAAGTTTAAACGAATATTAGCGAAAAAATAATTAAATGCGGCAAAATTCAAACAAGACGGAATTTTTTACAGGAGAACATGTATTTGTTTAAAGTGCAGTCGTGATAAACTTGGTTGCACCACCCCATACTATTTTATCAACAAATCGCCGCAGATATATGGGAGAGGTAGCGTTTGACTGGACATTGTGTCTACTTTAAGAATATGAAGGCAATTTTTGAAATAGAAGTAGTTTACATAGAGGTCATCTAGAAACCCTCTGCGACAGTGTGGTGATAAAATAGCATAGAGGGAGCGGGTTTTGCTTTTATTTATTTATTTATTTATTTATTTTTTCTTAATGACTTTACACATAGAAACTAGTTTTGTCTATAAAAACGTGTTTATGAGGACTTTTTTATAGAAATTTCAAACAAATTTTTATTTTCACTCAAGAAGCGCTTAAAACGCTTACACAATCATCCCGTTCAGACCACGCTGCTTTCAGATCCACAAACGTCACCAAGTTGTTCATTACATGACTAAAATGCTTACCACTTAAATGAGTAATACCTCTTCTCCGAAATTGTAAGAAACAACTACAATAATATCACAGGGAACACGTCTTATTATGCATACGCAGATATTGCTTTTATTCCATTTTTTTAATCCGTTTTCCCTTTTTTTATTCATTGTTGTTTAACTGCAGCCCACGCGGCACCACTACTTTCTTACAGAAAATGTCGCCTTGTATAACTGCAAAATCTCGGACATTAAATAAGGCGAAAATTTCTATAAAAAAGTAGTGATTTCACGTGAGCCGCAGTATGGCTACGTTGCTTTAAATGGTTCACGCAGCTTTGTGTCTTGGCACATGAAGGTAAAAGCATTAGAAAGAATACAGTGTGGCAGCTTTGTCTCTTTGATCGTCACTTCATTTCAGCAGGTTTTCAAAATAAAAACTATTTTTCAGCCATTTTGTTTTTAATAGTTTGCAACATACTTAAAAAGTGGTTATGAATCCGGTTATAGTCTGTTTGTTTGGACGTCTGGCTGTGCTCTAACTCGCGTATTGAGATTGGCATGTAATTTTTATATATTTATGAGGTTCACTGTAGAATTTCCTCCATTCAAAATTAAATTTTTATCATTTGTATTTCGTTTAGAGAAATATAGAAAAAAATCCGATACATTATGGTCTATGGGGAAAAATCATTTGCGGTGCACTTTATTTAAATTGCTTATTTAGGTATCTCATTTCATTGTATGGAAAAATGAAATTTTTCAATAATATTCTGTTAGTGTTGGAAAGTGTTTCATAATCTATCTTTGATGTATGATTTTTCATTCTTGTTTATTATAAGTTTTAGTCTTAACCACAAACCGCATTTCAAATGAAGCCACATATATATTTTTTAAAATTAACGAATAAAAAATTTCCGATCCTTTTTTATTAATACAAAAAGTTAAATCGGCGGCCAAATCCACACAAGTATTCAAAGCAAAATAATTGAATGCGGTAAAATTCAAAGAAGGAGTAAAATCATTTCCTTATTTAGAAGAAGAAATTGTGAAATTAATAAAAAGGAGCACTGAAGGGATATGCCTTTTCAGATTTTTTCAGCGTTTAATTTTTTCATTACGTCAAATGTTCGGCAAGTCTTTTAATTTTCGCGCAAGGAGGAGATATATTTAAGAATTGTAGTAGGTATAGAACAAAGCAAATTATTCCAGACTAGTTTCCCTATTGTATTATTCCGAACTTGTATTACCCGCAAACCGGATGCTGAGTTAATTTCACGAATTTTAACAGAATACAACTGATTATTTTTTTTAAGAAGTAAAAAATGTTGACCACCAAACGTCCAGACTAATATTAGTGGGAAATATTAAAATATGCTGTTTCTTGAGTCATTTTTAAGATTAAAATAACCTTTTTAACCCTCTGAGAAAAAAAAATAATTCTGTTCGTAAAATGTTCAAACCATTAGAATATAGGAACGCATTGGAATCCAGACAAATATTCAAAGCAAAATAATTGGACGCGGCAAAATTCAAAGAAGGAGTATAATCATTTCCTTCTTTAGAAGAAATTGTGAAATTACCGAATGGAGTGGCTTGTTGAAAGTATAAAATGGAATGTAATACCGCCTAAAATACATTTAATTTCTTTAAAGGATAACAGCACTTAGACCGGTTCAAAATTTATTTTTATCGCTACGTGTACGAGAGCAGTCACAGCGAGTAAATAGTAAAGAAAACATTCAGCGCGATTTTTTTTTCAGAATAACATTTTAAAAATCAATGGACACTCTACCTCCGCCAATTTTCAATCAATCAACTTCTATTTTTTTTTATGAATTGTCATATATTTTAAATAAATAAATTATTTTCTTCAAGTGTATTATATAAGTAAAATTTTATTAAAAAATTCTGGAATTTTGGAAGTTGGAAATTAAAATTAAGTGGTCACCCCTTAAAACCCTCTCCATTAAAAGATTTTAAGCTTTGAGCCAGAATTTTTGCGATTTTAGCTGTTAATCCGAATCTTAGTGTAAGTCATAATTTGGTTATATGGAGGAGGCACTTAGAGTGTCATTTTTTAAACGAAATCAAGCTGTGAATTCACGTTCGTGATATTAAGCGGACTCAGACGACTGATTAACATAATAATTGCAGATATTGGCGCTTGATTGAGCCACCAACATTTGCTCCAAAAATACCAAATATTCATTCGACGGATATTTAGATTTTGAATAATTTTTTTTTCCTAAAGCACAGTCCGAATTGAGTAGCTTGTTGAAAGTATGAAATGGAATGTAATACCGCCTAAAATACATTTAATTTCTAAAGGGTAAACAGCACTTCGACAGGTTCAAAATTTATTTTTGTCGCTACGTGTACGAGCGCAGTCACAGCGAGTATATAGTAACGAAAACATTCAGCGCGATTTTTTTTTTCAAAATAGCATTTTAAAAATCAATGGACACTCTACCTCCACCAATTTTCAATCAATCAACTTCTATTTTTTTTAATTAATTGTCATCTACTTTTTTAGTGAAATACGTATCAATTTATGGAAATATTGATATCTCGCTGTTATGTGTAACTTTAAGTAACGAAAATTGTGGTTGAAATTTTACATTTTACTTTGAATCGATGCCATTTCACTGAAATTGTATATGTTTTATAAACGGCTGCGTATTTCACTAGATTTTGGACTAAGAAAACTAATTGTTTTGTTACATTGTTCTAGATCAAATCTACGATGAGTTTGCATGTCTACCGCTTGATCCTAATTTTTTTTTTAAATCGCCTGTCCTTCAGTAATTAGGCCGCCATTTTTTAATATATCAACTAAACAAAAATACGGTTTACTATTTGAATGGCTCCATTCAAAAAGGGCTTCAGTCAACTAAACCAGTTTTGGGACAATTGAAAGAAACATTTCTGTTTTAAAAATATTAAACCAATCAAAATTATTTTTTCCCTTTATAAACAAAAATTATACTAATCAAACACCACTGAGGAAATTTTTTTTTGATTAAATTTACCCTATAAGAACAAAAATCCGTGGTTAACTCAATTTTGCCAATCTGGTGACTTTTGCATGAAGCGATTCATTTAATATATTCATTTTAAATTAGTGTAAATAGATTTTTATAAACACTTCGCTTTTCTTAAATAAAAATCTCCCGAAAAAGTCATAAATTTTAGAGCGTCAAAGTGATATTGCCCCTTAAATGAAAACTTATTTTCGTTACATTGTTATGCATTTGAAGATTTAAAGAGATGAAGCTAACCATTTTTGCTTAATTATATCATATATAAATTATGTAATCAATTTAGATTAACCTCTATTCCATTATTATATTCATACATTATTATGCATGAATATAATAATGGAATGTACTTCTAAAATGACTTTAGAAAAGTGAGATTTTCTTCACAATTTAAAGTATAAACGTTTAAAAAGAAAATTTTTAGTAGAAATCACAAACTCTTTTTATTGTTTCATTTAGAAGCCTATAGAATGAGCAATCAATTTTTATTTACCCATCATACGTAGTATAGGGTAAGTCTTGTAATCGTTTTGAAAATCGAAAATTTTTTTTGACGGATTTACACGTTTCAGACACTGGAGATTCCGAAAAACATATTTTCAGAAAAAAAAATTGCCGTGTGTCTGTGTGTCTGTAAACGCTCTATCTCCCGAAAAAATTGAGATAGAGAATTGCAATTTGGTATGTACTTAGTATGTAATAATGGGAAGAAGCCTATTTCATTTCAATAACCTCGATTAACCGGAACTATTTTTTTCGGACTCTCGAAATATTCGTTCTGATTAAAGGTACATAAAAATTTTCGAAATTTATTATTTTAAGAAATGAATATAAAAGACAATAAAAAAACATAAATTTTGCATAAAGCATGAAGTCGATCGGATAATTAGTTGCCGAGATATTTGGAATCCTATTTACCACACTCTTTAATTTTTCATGACCCTGTATTTCATCCAAATTTCACTTCAAAGATATATTTTAATTGGAAATTTGACGCTTAATCAGATGCAATAAACCGCTAGTTAATAGGATTATTATTTTTGGAGTTATAAAGAGGTTTCTTTCAAGCAATTCAGTAATCGAGTTTAGGACGTCATCAAGCCACGATTTTATTTGAATTGCAATGCATTTTATAAGTAGTTTACACATTTTTATTTTAATATTTTACATTATGCATATCAATGATGGGTAAGTATTACGGTGGCCCCCAACGACTAGTTTTATTTGTGTTGTTGTTTTCTTCGTACGATTAATAGAAGTGTAATTATGACTGTTTTTGTTTTATGTCTCAATCCGGAAATGCATATTTATGTAAAAGAAAATGTGCATTCAAGTAGTCTTAAGAAAGAAAAGGTCTTCTATTTTTTCGATTAAGGAAACTACAATATATAAATCTGTAAAGCGTTTAGTACTTGGGGTGAATACAGTCGAATTCGATCATTTTGCACGTTAAGCATGGTTCATCATTTAAACTATACTAAAATTTTCACACATTTTACGAGGTACAGAATCAAGATCACGGATAATATGAGAAAAAAAAAGTTCATTTCAATGTGATTTTCGGGAAATAAGGTAGAATCCCGTTCTTAATAAACATTCTTCACTTTCATAAATAGTATTTTTATGTTACAACTGTCCGTCAAAATGTACTAATTTACCAATTTTACCAGATATAATTTCAACCTTCAAGGAGACGCCCCACCCAAGAAAATGTAAAGGAATGTCCTGAGGTATTGAAAGAATAAAATAAAGAAGGGAGAGATAAGGAGATTTTAATATAAAAGGCGTACGCTAAAGTCGTATTTTTGTGGACACACAATACAAACTTGTATTAAAGTACTGAATTCAAGCCGAAAATGAATCATTCCGTATATCATAAATATCATTCGCCTAATAATTTTTCATAGTTGACTAATGTTTTAAAATTCCATTTTTATTCAGTTCTTACAATGTATGAAATTTATTGTCATTTTTTTAAATATCTTCTAAAATAAAATTTAATGGGACGTTTTCAATCTTCATTAACAAATAAATTTTGTAGTTGTCCATATAGAAAAATTAACACTGTGAATTTGAAGTAATTAACTTTTCAACATATTCTAAAAGCATATTTTTTTAATTGAAAGTAATTTTATGTTCACAAACAAATTTAAAATATCCCACTGAATTCTTAAAAGCATTTTATATTTTATTAGCTTTAATTATCTATAATTATTGTTCAAAAATGTGACAAAATGATACCGATTAATATGCTATCTCACTTAACTGAATAATGCACTTCTTTTAAACACGATAGACTGTTATTAAAACTGTCTTTTATTAAAAGTGTTCTTCAGAAAGGTTGATAGCGAAATGAGAAAAAATAAATGAATTTTGTAAATAAGAAAAATCTTTTCAAGCTAAATGTTGCGTTAAAAAATAACTATACAAAATTTACTACACGAAAAGTAAAATTACCCTTACATTTTATTTATATTAGATAATTATTTTTTAAGACAACATTTAATTCGTTGTAGATCTTCAAGATTTGTTCCTATTAATCGAAAACCTTTCTAGGATGGTGCATAACTTGAGTATTTTAATCCCGATAATCACATAGCAACTACAGTGTAAGTAATGTGTGTATTAGGTATCCAATTAGTTTTGCATCAATTTAATACCATCAACTTTTTTCATAATCAAATAAAGCTCAATTTAGCTCTTAAAAATTTTACTTATACAAGTTATTTTAGTGAAAGTTCAGAAAATTTTTGGATATATTTTAAATGAATGAGTAAATTGAAAACACGAGTTGATGAAGATTTTGTGATCTAAAAATTAAATTTCGAAAAAATTGAACCTAAAGCTTTTTTTGTAAATATTTATATTTATTTTCTTCTTGGTAACATCGGTTTTAAACTCTATAAGAAAATTTCATCAATATTTAATTATTAGATATTACAAATTACGAATATTATTTAAATTAATAAATACAAAAATACTAAAATTTAAAAACAATTCATGTCTCATATCTTAAAAAAAATGATAATCTTAGAATTTTATATTTACCATTTGATAGGCCCTTCATCCATAAAATAGAACAGTTATTGAGAAAAATGTAACATACTGTCTTTTTCCACTCGTATCTTCAACTATTACTTACACTTAAATATTATGTGTTGTGAGTAAAACAAAAACAGTTAGATGTTTTAGTTTGAAACTCGTTAAGTGATAAAACATGACAAATAAAACCAAAATGTAATAGTTTTTTTAAAAAGATATTTATGTGTACAGCATTCATTTTTAAGTTTACACAAAGAAAAACTTCTTTTACAAATGTTATGGGTTAAAAATTTAAGTAAATGAATAAAGTAAAGGAAAAGGAAAATATTTCATACAATTCAGGGTTTATTTTTCAACTGTAATACAGTTAACAGTTTTCGTTTTGTTAAGAAAACAAAGTTCATTTTTTAGGTTAAAAATACATATGTTTGAATATTAATTTTTGAAGCATTAGTAAAATGCTTTTATAAATTTATAAAATAATTCTGTTTTATGAATTTCAGGAAATGTAATTTGAAAAATCCTTTTTTAGGGTTTCGTTCATCTGACGAAACCCTATTCTTCTCAATCCTCTGTCTGTCACAGAGTTCATTCTAGGAAACTGTATAAGTTAGAGACTTGTAATTTTGCAGACTTATAGCTGAATACCCCCGATCACACGACAAATCATAAAATTTTTAAAAAGTCTTATATTATTTTACTTAAATGAATTAATTTAATAATATCCGACCATTTTTGCAATTTAGATTTTAAAACATAAGCATAATTTTCTTCCTTTCCGCATAGGCTAAATGGCTCAATGATAGCGCATTTGCCTCCTGTTCAAAAGATTCCTGGATCAAAGCCGGGGGTTGGAGTATGAGAATTTTCCCCTTTATAGATTTCATTATCTAATAAATTCTGTTTTTTTAAATCATTTTAAGGACAAAAGTTGTTGAAAATTTTTTAATAAATTATTTTTTTAATTAAGAAATTCGGTTTTTGAGAAATTGTGAACTTTGTTCAAACTTCTGCTAAATTTTAAAATTTTGGAATTTTAAATTTCGTTTAAACAATTTGTTTTGTTTTGTAAAAATTCGGAATTTTAAATTTTTCTTGAACATCCACTAAATTCCTGACACATTTCCGTATTTTAAATTTCATTTAAACATTTTTTTTAGAAATTTTAAATTTTATTTAAACCTTCGTTATATTTTTAAAATTTTGGAATTTTGAATTTATATTTATAATTTTATTTAAATTAATTTTTAATGTTTTTTTTTACTGTTATATATATATTGCACTATGTATTTTCTTTCACAGACTGGATTAAACTTTGCTATCGATTTTCGACTGAATTCCACTAAACCAATTTTCACCAAATGATGCACATATATTTATTGCTGGTGATACTGCAAAATCCATGGACAAGGTTCATTGGTAAAAATATTCCTTTACATTTTTTTTATTGTAATCGCATATCTAACCAACCGATTTTGCTGAAATTTCGCATAAAACTTCATTGTCGGTGACAGTGTACTTTGATGGCTGTACCTTATCAGGAAAGGGGTCCAGGGGGAAAAACATTCTTTTGTGATTTTATTGTAATGATATATTTTACTTACCGGTTTTTCTAAAATTTTGCTCCCAAATTTATTACCGCTGACAATGCATTATGCATATATTTTCAATGCCGTACCTCATCAGGGGCAGTGTCTAAGGTATTTTGTTTCTCTTTTATTCACATCCCATATCTAACCAATTGATTTTGGTCAATTTTTTCACGCAAATACACGCAGAAAAAAGTTTTGTTGAATAAACAAAAATTTGGTTGACCCAACAAAACTTTTTGTTTAAATATAGGTGAATAAAAATTTTGTTTGAATCAAAAAAAAAAAAATTTGTATCGTCAACAAAAAATGTTTTGTTAATTCAAGTAAAATGGTTCAATTTTACTTGAATTTTGCTAAAACAACCAACATGTACTCAACAAAACATGTTTTGTAGTTTTAATCAATTCCGTTTTCTGGGACCAGTGGCTGAGAGGTTCTGCTCTCGAAACTAGTAGACGGGAGGTGCAGGGTTCGATCCCAATTGCGCCCGTCGGCCTAATCGTTCGGAGTTTTCGTGGTTTTCTTCGAGCCGTGGATTTATCGATGCGTAAATACGGGTTAGGTTCCCTTAGAAAGACCTCCACGAAGGGCACTCCCCCCGGGCCTATATCCCAAGTGTAGATAATTGGCCGTCAATAATCAACCCAACACAACCCTTTTTCTGAGTGTACATTGCCGGTGACAATGCCGTTTATTTAAAGGCTATATCTCATCAGGGGCAGGATGCAGAAGCAAAAACATTTGTTTATTTTTGATTGAAATCAGGTACCTAACCAACCGATTTTGCTCAAATCTTGCACCCAAGTTCAATATCGATAACAAATAAATATTCATGTATTTTTAGAACCGTACCTCACCTGAGGAAAGTTGCATGGGTGAAATTCTCTTTTATGTTTTTGATAGAAATCACATATCTAATGAAACGCTTTTGTTCAAACTTTGTATACATGTTAATTGTCGACTGAAGTACTTTCAAGTCCGCACCCCATTAGGGTTCTACTCCACGGCAAAAATCTTCTTTCACGTTTATGTATGACATTATATTAAATTTCAATTAAAAGCGTGTTACTTAATGTTTTAAAGTTATATTTGAAATACTTTTTACAGCATGTAGCATTTTGCTTTTAATTGCAATAAGTGCCCAATGGCAAACGGTTGTCCTTCATTTTGTTTTGTTTTTTTACCACATCGTAATAGATATAAAGTTACTTTTTTTCCCCAAAATCTCGCGAAAGTATCAAATACCTAACCATATGTGCACAATTTTTTTTCGCAATAGGACAAAATTAACTAATTATAAAAAAATGAAATTACAAATTATTAGATTTATAAAACTAAACAAAATTAAGGCCCGTGTGACTTAAGCGAAAAATTTAAAGATTATTTAATCGTTCTTTATGTGAGTTGCTTTATCTGTGTATATAAATTTTAAATATGGTACGGATTCATATAATTCAGGTACGGATTCATATCATATTGCTCCAGAATTGCTGGAGTAAGGCATTCGGGATTCAGTATGAAGAGGAATCATATGCTAATGAAACACTGATTTAAAAAAAATAGAAATTTTAAAGGAGAAAATTTATGAAAACACATTTAATATCTAAAAAAAATATTTTAATTGCTATTTCTCAATAAATTCTCCGTTTGAAAGTTAAAAGTCAGTATATAGAATTTTTCTAACTTGTACTTTGTCACTTCAAACTTTTTAAAATCGGATTTCGGAGAGGTTAAATACGAGAAACACGTTCTACAACCACTGTTTTATCATTTTTATGAGTTTATTTTAGCAAAGAAGTTGTAATATGGCGCGCAGTTCACATTTAGCAAGTACTTGCTAGCTAAGAACCTTTAAAGAAAAAGGAAATCGAAATTTAAACGAGTGTTACATGGAATAAATATTCTAAAATATTTTGCTTATTACGATTTTGCTGAATCCATTACAGCTTGAAATTTAAAAATGTATATGGAGACAAACAACTAAATTTTAAATTCTTATTCAATACGATTTTAAAAAATTCGAATTTTAAACTTACGAAATGAGTGGGAAACGTTCTCATGATTACACTGAAGATATACTAGAGGCCAGATATTTTAAATTTTTCATGGAATTTACGTTTAGGACTTATACACTTCCTAAGAACAAATTATAAATTTGAAAGAGAAAAAATATGAAGGAAGGGTTCTAAAACTTTTTCTGAAACAATTAGGATTAGAAGAACTTCATTTTGACAGACAAATAATTGAGGGGCCCTCTGCAATAGTAAGACAAGTGAAATGTAGTTTTCATCTACAAAGCTTTTAAATGTACTTTCACGATTTTAATATAACTTCATTGCATATATCCCTATCAATAAGAGTTTTCCAGCATCTTCTCTTTGCTTATAATTATAACATTTATATTTCCTTATATGCTGAATAATACATTAGATAAATCTGAAAATTGAGAATCCAGGTAATTCCACTTGCTTTGTTATTGCAAAGGGATCCAATTTAAAAGACGTACACGCTGCAATATTTTTGAAAAAAAAAAAAAAATCTAATTTTAAAGTATGGAGATGTGAGAGGGGGGTTGACATTCTAACATCACGTTTTCACCTCAGCGTGAAAGACAAATTTCGAAAATACTTCTTTTATTTAATTAATTTTCGAAAAAAAAATAATGTACTATTATAGCATGTAACTTTTTTTAAACTGAAATCAATTTCTAGAGTCTTCAAATATGTGAATCCAAAGTTACAGCTCATTCCGTCAAATAGTTTTTACGCTACTCTTTTAAAAAATCTACCCGGTTTGCAATTTGTTTTGCAACGATTAAAAATTACTTTAACAGTAGGAGTTCCAAACTTTAAACCTTCATAATTCCTAAGCTACTTGATGGAACCATTTGGATTCGTAAGGTAAAATTTATCAGAAAAGCCAAATATGATGTCAAAATTAGGTGTTAAAATTAAACATGTCACAGTTTCGTACAATTTCAGTATGATGACGGCTTCCTACGTTTATTTTTTAACATAAATAGAAAGAAGACATAATTATCAGTCCAATGGCTATTTCCGTTTTCTTCGACAATCTGGTTGTCTGATTGCTTTTTTGGGGGCTGACTGTAGAACCTTATACAATGATTATGGCATTCTTCACTCCTTGGGATTTGTTGGCTTAGAATTCTTGTACATCATTAAATATTTTAAATTGTTTCAAATCTACTGCTATCTGAAAGATCTATTTGGACCTTTAAGACAAAAAGCGGACCACAAAACCAATAAACCAAACAACTGAGACGCTTGTGTCTAATAATATAACATCATTAAAAAAAAATATCGTGTCATTTTCTTTAAGAATACCATTTACATAGCTGTAAAGGACATTCTGAATGCTATGTAAATAAAAATTGCGATTATTTAATAAAACACATCTATTCTCCTACGTTTTCTATGTCAAATTAATAAATTAAATTTTAATCAACAAAAATAATTTTAAAACAGTCTGAGACAGCAGGGTAAAGGCAGCTCTCTCAAGGGTCCAACTTTAATATTTTAAATACTATCGCATAATTTTGACATATTAGGATTCTTGTATAAAAAAAAAAATGTGTATACTAAACTACACGTTTTTACTGAATGGTGTATAAATATTTATGTAAAATTATACAATAAAATTACATCAAATTGACGTTTCGGTCAACTTCTATGATCATCATCAGAATAAGATATTAAGTAACAATTACACTTATAAACAAAAAGCTTCCATCTTGACATATTATTCACATGTGAATTGATGTGATCACGTGTAAATGTGATCATGTATCACGATGTGAATAATTTGTCAAGATGGAAGCTTTTTGTTTATAAGTGTAATTGTTACTTAATATCTTATTCTGATGATGGTCATAGAAGTTGACGAAACGTCAATTTGATGTAATTTTATAGTATAATTTTACATAAATATTTATACACCATTCAGTAAAAACGTGTGGTTTACTATACACAATTTTTTTTTATACAATAATGTTTTGATGGTGTAACGGTCCAGCTCAATCATTGATATTAGGATTCTTTGGTAAACGTTACTTTAGAATACAAAAATAGAAGACATTCGACCAATTAACTTAGGAATTATGCAGTTTAAATGATTGCAATTGCAGTATCTTTTTATAAGCATAACTCAATATTTACCTGGAGGAATGAGTTGTAACTTCAGATTCCCATATTTGAAGCTACTAGATATCAATTTTGTTTTAAAACAACATAAGTTACAATTTCCCGAAAATTAATTTCGAAACTATACATATTTTGAAATTAATTTTTTGAAAAATATATTAGTTTAATCTAGGAATTTTTTTAAGTAAATTTATTTCAAAAAGCTTCAAATATGAGAGTTTAAAGATTACAGCTCATTCCGCCGACTAGTTTTTTGAGTTATTTTAAACAACTTGTTTTGCAATGGTTAAAAGTGAATTTAATATTAGCACTTTCAAACTTTAACCCTGCATAATTCCTAAACTTCTTCAGTCAGTGACTTCCCGTTTAGTATATTAAAGTGCAATTTACCGAATAATCCAAATATGATGTCAAATTTAGATGTTAGTATTTGAAAGTATTAAAGCTCCACCCTTCGGAGCCCCTATTTTTACTGAACCATTTTTTTTTAAACGAAATGAGGTCCCCATCAAATTTATTCGCCACATATTTTACAGTTTTCCGAAATTCCGACACGTTCCCGAAATAAAGAGCGGTAGTCGGTAATCACCAGGATTAGTCGAGGAATGGCGTTTATAAAATTCTACAAATATGGCACATCCAACATGAACAGGGATAGATCACGTAAGTCCGCCTAATTGCGTGGATGTTGATGTCGGCGTTTTACTCCCTATTCAAAATAGTCCTCCAAATTTTCTATGGAATTAAGATGGGGTGATTCCATGGGCCAGTCGAGGTGCTTTACATGTCCAATGAGCTAAGTGAGTCTGACAAGAAAAATGCCATCAAACGTGCGATTCTGCATTATCTTCATGCCTTGATTTATTGTTACCAATAGGTTCCCGCATGCGATGTGTCATCAGCTGTGAACGTAAACACGTAAAAGTTTTGTAATAGGAATACAACTATTTGTTTTCTGTCTGCTGTTTAGGCGCATTTTTTTCGTCTGTCTTTCTTTGTTTTATGCCGCCTTTTCTACATCTAAAGTTATATTTTTAACGCTATTTATGTTTTTTCACTGTGAAGATCATTTTGCAATGAAAAAAATGAGTGTTGCTATTTGAAAATTTCTAAATTTTATGACTATAAGCATAATTGCAAAACCTTGTTGTTATTTACCTCATTCTCGAGTCCATGCTATAAAATAACCACATCCTAAATGGTATCCTGTTTTCTTGAATGGTATGGTCTCTAGAGGCTCACATATCGGAAAAGTTTTTTTATAATAACCCTCTGCGTTTCTCGGGTATAGGATTGAATTAAGGTTTAAATAATAACCTTTATATTTTCCTAACTAAAATAAACTTCATCAAAATATGAGTATTATGATTATCAAAGTAGAAAGGCATTTTTCGAGTGACACTTATGTCAAAAGTAAAAATAATTGTGAGATAATGATATTTTAAATGCGAAGCAGTAATTCTATAATTTATATGAATTCCATACGTGTCTTATTTGTCCATAGGAAAAAAAAAACTTTTATTTCTATTCCTCGTGGTTTTATCACTTAATAAAATACATAATCTGTGATGAAGTTTCAGTAACTATAGATCCAGTGCAACTGACTTAAACAGTTTAATTCAGTAGAAAAATAATATTTTTTATATTTAAAAACATTAAACATTACCAAAATATCTACCTTTCAATAAATAAAATAAATGTCAACAACGTGAGACGTTAAACATAAGAAAATTTTACGATGCTTTGTATTATATTACTAACAACGATTATTAGCAATCATTTGTTTCTTTTGCATTTTTTTATGAGTGTATGGCGCTTCAAGTATATAAGAATAAATAACTTTTTGTTTTGCTAAAGTATAGCGGGGCATGTGATAATTTTCTGGATGACTTTAAATTTGAAAAATAACTGCCAGTAACTATTTTATGCATTTTTTTAATTCTCACTCTTTGAAAAAAAGATTTTTAAACAATAAGCACTTTAATTCTGTACTACCCAGCCGAACTTTTCCGCATTATTACAAATGAAATTGGCTATTCTGTCTAATTTAAAAGCAGGTTACAAATGGAGCTACATAGAAGTTACTGTTTCCCGAGTGCACAGTGTTATTCACATTTGTGTTAATCAAAAAAGCAAAATAACAAAAACAACAACAACAATAATAATAATAATCCCACGACCTCATGTCTACACGAATATGTAAGTAAAATTATTTAATATTACAAGATTTAAATTAAATAAAATGAGGGCATTTTATTTTTCTGTAAGATATACCTAAATTGAAAGAACAGTTTCGACAGAACCACGACTATTGTTAACTTATTACACTTTCCAAATTTTTCATTATTTTCAATGTTCAGCATTAATTTTTTCATTAATTTTAATGTTTTGCATTCTATTTTTATTCTTTTTATTCTTTTGCATTATTTGTGCATTATGTTTAATGTTCTATGTATTTTTCTTCTTTCAAAATAGGAGGAAAACATTTTATAAAAGAAAAAATAAAGTTGTCTGAAAGTTCATATCCTTATTTTTTTCGTAATCGAAATGTACATTGAAACTCTTGATATAATTTTAATTTCGATTAATCCACGTTATATAAATCATTTTATTTATAAAAAGATAAATGCGTTCTCCAAACATCTAGATGAATGTTAGAGCAAAATAATTGAATGTACTACTTTTGAGTCATTCTCTAGATTGAAAGAAATTCTTTATAACCTCATCTATAAGTTTCGCAACAATAACTGCTTTACAACATCTTATTCTTATTCTTAAACCGGATGTATCGTTGACACAAAATACAAATTAATATTTTTTTCAACTATATTATTTTATATTATTAACGAAACAATAGTTTTCCTGTCAAAATGGGCAGCCTGTCATACTTTTCATAATTTAACGAATTCTGGATGTATGATTTAGGATATTTTCTAAATAAAGAGCTTAAAAACGTAGATATAATACCACATGTCTGGGCAAAAAATAATAGAAGGAAGTGAATTTTAAACAAATATGTTTTTGTTTAACCAACACAAAAATATTTTTAAAATACAGCTTTAACGCAATAAAAGTTAAACATATAATTGAAATTCAGAGTTTAATTTTTCTTTTAATTTAATTAACTAGTAGGCTGTGCTTGGATTTTCCGTGGTTGGTGAAAAAAAGTTAAAAAAAAAACTTCAACGGTATACAAGGTGTCGCAAAAAGATTGAAACGCGCTTTAATTTTTTACCTTTTGCAGATATGTAGGCAATGAAAATTGCAAAAGTGTTCAAAATAAAGTAGGAATTAAGATTATGTTTACAAAATTGCCCTGCAAATCAATAATTTAAAAAAAAGTTACCCTTTTTAATTTCTTATACAGTCCTTGGGTCGTATAAAGTATATTTAGAAACGTTTTCTCCATGATCTGAGAAGTAAAACGGTAAAACGCCATTCTTCTACGACCAACACTCATCGAGTTATAATACATTGAATTCTATGAAATTTTGGAACTTTCCGGTGCTAAAAAATCGTCTATCTATTTTTAATAACGGAAAGATCCAAAATTTCATAAAATTAAACGTACCATAACTGGGTAGATTTTGATCGTAGACGAATGTAATTTTTACTGTTTTACTCGCCAGAACACAGATGTTTTAAAAATATAACTTGTAGGGTCTAGGGATCGTGTAAAAATTTCAAAAATGTAATTAAAAAATAATGGCAAAACAATTTCATGAATTAAGTCCTGCCTTATTGTGAACATTTTAGCAAGTTACATTGCTTACGTATGTTGAACAGGTAAAAAATAAAGCGCATTTCAATCATTTTGGGACACCTTGTATAATTATTTTCTTCCCTGAATACTTCTCAATTAAACAGAAAATCTTCGTGAATCGAGATTTTTTTTTTAATACTATCTTAAAGAACTCGTTGAAAAGAATTTTCGAAGAGCTCATAAAAAATGACTGTTTAGAAACAATTTGAATACGAGGGAGGGATTGAATCTCACGTGACAGGCAAGGACTGACACCTGATATATATAATTTTGAACGATTATAGAGCATGATTTTATAACACACTGCACCCAAATTTTATATATAAGTCTATGATGTCACTTCACCTCGTATGTTGTGTTTATTAGACTCGTTATTAGGTAGTTTGAGATTCAAAGAAAATCATTCTAACAGGTAATTATGGACAAATTGCAACATGGAAAATTTGTGTTTCGTTACACATACTATGTGAGGTCTTTCATTGCCCCGGGTAAGACATACGTTCAGATAAAAATAGATTGTTTTTAGGACCAATGTGCAGATTTACTTTTCATAAAAAATTAACATAACGAATTGCATTATATGTAAGTCATTCCGGAAAAAAATTGACGTACAAAATACCCCGTAAATACTAAAAAGTAATAGTGAGAACTTGGTCAATTTTTGTACCTCTGGAACAGTTTCTCTATTCTGTGCGCCATTCTATACTGGATCACCTTGTTTCACCTTCTTTAAGGCCATTTTTAAACAACTTGTGTCATTTATATACTTGAGATCTTGATAGGGTGTCATTTCCGAAGTGTACATTCAATCTGTACCAACTCTCAATAGGTTAGACTGTTTTATTTATTGAAAGTGTTATAATTATACTCTGTGCAGCCGCTTCAAGTTATTTGTGTTTATTCATAATCCTACCGACTGTATGACGTATAAAACGATTCCAAACGATTGTTTAGACCGTAAACAATTTATCATTATTGCCATGATAACAAATATAAAAATTTTCAGTTTATATTAAAAAGTCTTCTTTATATTTATTCTGCCCTCATATATAGCGATCAACAACTGTGTGAAGCTGGTTAATGATATTCACTATTAAATTCTTTATTAAAATCTTTATTGAAATTAATGTGAGTTGTGACCAGTGATGTAAAATAACCGGTTATTTATTGTTAAGGGTAAATAAACATTTTGGGTATTTACCTGGGTATTTATTCGTCAATTAAATATAGCTTTAAAAAAGTCCTTCCGGCCTGTACCGGGAGAAAAAGGTAGCTTTCATAGACCATGTTTTTAAAAATTCAACTCATTTTACTCAAACAACCGAAACTAAATTGCTTGGAACCCGATTGTAGAAGATTCAATCCCGGTTTTCGTTAATACTAAATTTGAATGCGCATTTCAGCGTGAGAGTTACACCATAACTAAAATCAGATTGTTTCAAAATATCAGCCAACCTAGAAATTCAAATTGCCATACCTCTGCCATTTTTTCAGATAAAACCAAAATAAAAGATGTTCCGGAATCCTTGTATCACGATCGAACACTTAATGGAAACAACTTTTTCAATTTATAATTTTTTATACATTTTTTTGAATTTTTTAAAAAATTAAAAAATTTAACTTGCCGCCATTTTGAAACAAGATGGCGCATGAAGCTGTCCAATGAAACTGACCTTGGTATGTTCTATACTCATGATCAGTCACATTCATATCGGTTCATAAATACGAGAATTACAGCATAACAAATATGAGGCAGTTTCAAAATCGCAGCCACCCTAGAATTTCAAACTGCCATATTTCAGCCATTTTTTAAGATATAGCAAAAACAAAAAATGTTCCAAAATACTTGTATAAAGTTAACAGAAACAATTGTTTCAATTTATAATTTTTTTTCATGTTTTTAATTTTTTTTAAATTTAAAATTTTTTATCGGGCCGCCATTTTGGAACAAGATGGCGGATGAAGCTGGCCAAAGAACTCGGTCGAGACCTTGGTATGTCCTATACACATACTCAGTTAGATCCGAATCGGTTCGTAAATAAGAGAGTTACAGTATGACATGTGTCAGATATATATATATATATATATATATATATATATGTATGTAAATAAATATTTGAACTGAGGGTGGTTTGGGGGTCTGGAGGTCATGATCGGTGAAAATATACCAACATTTTTTGGAATTGCTTTCCTTCGAACGGCTGCAATAGGTAGCTTTTTGTATTATTGAAAGCTACCTAAAATACTATATTCGTATTAGTTATAAAAGATTATTATAAAAGAAAGGAAAATATAGAGCCTTTAGACTTCTTACAAGTCTTAAATTTTAAACATACATTTTACTACATTTAAATATTGAATTTTTTAATGTCCTTTTTAATTATGATGAAGAATGTATAAAAGGTAATGTATTTATTCAGAAGAGTTTTATTAAAAACATAATTTTAATTAAATTTGCGTACTTAATATGGATAGTTTAGTACTACGTAGGTTACTAAAATAAATGGGGCATTTTCTAGTCATTCTCACAAGACTTTTCTTTCCCCGATATACTCTTTTTCTCTGCAAATAACTACATACGTCTTATGTTGTGCTATCTAATTTCATATTATCATCAATTTCATAAATAAAGATTAAATTATGAAGACAGTAAATAAAGTTTAAACTATGCGTCAACTTTAAGGTGTAGTCGGCTAAATCAGAAATAGAATAACCTCATGCATTTTAATGACAAACTTGTACCAGAAAATAACCAAAATAGACATAACGATAAGAAGTTATATATTATTTCAATTTATTTAAAAATTAAGCTTCATACTGAGATTGTAGCAAACTCTGAAATATTGCAAACTCCTAATTTTGACGTCACATTTCTCCACATATGACGTCATTTTCATTAAATTTTACCTTAGGATACAAAACGGGAAGTCATCTATTAAGTAGTTTAGGAATTATGAAGATTTAAAACTTTTAATTCCGAATGTTAATTTCATTTTTAATTGTTGCAGAGCAGCTTGCAATAAAGGTAGTTCTTTAAGCATAACTCCAGAACTACTTTGCAGATTAAGCTATAATTTTATAATTTACATATCTGAAGCCTTTAGAAATGGATTTTGTTAAAACAAAGTCAAAGGCTACAATTCATAGTTTTTTCGAAAAAAAAGAATATATTTTTAATTAATTTAAGAAAAAATATATAAAACATAACCTCTGATTTTTTAAAACAGAAATCGATTTCTAGGAGCTTTAATTATTATAATATAAAATTACAGCTTATTCCACCAAGTAGTTCTTGAGTTATGCTTAAAAAAATATCCGCAATGCAATCTGTTTTGCAACGAATATGGTGAAACCCCTTATTAACACCTAACCAGTAACTGACACTTGAACAAAAATCTAACTGAAGTAAGCATTTTGTTATAAAATTCTGCAAATTAATGTCATCTAGTGGTACCAAACACAAAAGCAACCAAAAGTTCTCTCGTTAAAAGTTCTGATTAAAATATCTCGCTCCTGCATTATTTTCTCCTATTCCCACGTAGCGTTTGGCCCCCACTACAACACACACAAGAAACAATACTTAGCAGTATTTTACAGTGAATAAATTAAACTCGGCGCCAAGTTGAAACTGCTTTTAGAATTTTTTTAACGTAAATAATAAATAGAAAGTACAAAAAAAAATATCGTGTTAAAAGTTTTAATCAAATGATTTCACAATCGCAGTTATTTCGTCTACTCTGACAGAGATTTTGCACGAGATAAAATCAAAAATACGTAGCAGTACTTTATAGTAAATGAATTAAAATAAGCTCCAAGCATAAATTTCTAACAGTATTCTGATCAGAATTCGTTAAAAACAAATATACTTCATTTCTATATGCGTCCTTTATATTCTCCTACATATTCATTTTTTTCTTTTTTTTTACTTTCAATATTTTCATTCAATTTAACAAAAACATTTGAGAAAAATAACACTCGTCGGGAAAATTATCCATGAAACGGACAAATAACAAAAGTAAAATACGAATATCACCCAATCAAGAGTATTATTTTAAAAACTTTTTGGAATTTTCCTTCTACTGCATCAAAACGTTTCTGACGTACACAAAACAAATGTTTATATTACAATATTTGAAAGTGGTTAAACTAATAAATGCCAATTTGAATCTTCTAGGAAAACAGAAATCCCAATTCCCCGAAAACAAATTAAACCTTTGACGGTAAAAGAGCTTTCCAACATGCATTCATTTTCATTTCTACCTAATAATTTTGTAGAATTGAATGAAATTGTGAAGAAAATAGCAGGTTTCTATAAAATCAGTCATGTGAAACGAATAAGTTAAAGTAAATATAAGGGTAGTATAATTTTGTTTTGTTAAAATTTTCTTTAAAAGAATTCGTTAATGCAGCTTTTTCTTTCGCTGCATTGGATTGCATGCACTATAAGAAAAACAAATGCAGAACAGAAGCTTAAAGAACTCAAAATAAATAGATATCTATTTAACTTACTCGTATATAACAACAATAAACTCGCAGGTGAGACACAAACGTGTGGAAGTCTTTCAAAAAAGAAAAATGGAGAGAGAACTTCTGCCATAATAAAATAAATTGCCTTAACCGTTTTTATCACTTTTAAAGGGTCTAATCGGATAAGCATAGCGAAATGGCCCCCATGTCTGATGTTTGAAATAACATATGTGGTAATGAGGCTTACCTTGAGAATACAATATAGAGTGTTTTTAGTCCCTGACCTTCAACTGTTCTTGAGATAATCAGGTAAGGGTGCGCCGGTGCCATTATTTTTCAAATGCGTTTTTCTCAAAAAATAAAAAAGTTAAAAGAATAAAACCAACGCCAATTATTGAAGAATATATTACTTCAAATTATATATTTTTTTCACATTTTCACGCAATTTTCAACATAGAAAAATAGACAAAAATATTTTTAAAAAAATTATTTATAGAGTGATATTATATTTACACCAACCAAAAAATTACACAATAATGCTCAAAGTATGTACTTTAACCAAAAAAAATTTCGTTAAAATCGAAGATGCGCTTTTTGAGTTATAACAAAAGTAATGCTAACAACTTGTTAAAATATTCCAATTTTTTTCCTGTTTGTATTTGCAGAAATACGCTGCTATGAATTGATTGGTCAATTCGTGATATTTCTACTCGGGCAGGATACGCAGTATGCTAAAATAACAGAATGTTTCCATACATGCCACTTCCTTATAGGCTTGTTTAGTGTTTGTAAACATTCTGTTGTTTTGGCGTACTGCGCATCCTTCTCGCATAATATTATCAAGAACTGACAAAACAAATGGTAACTTTTGCGTAGCATGCCTAGCATGATTGTCACATGAGGAAAGGGCAGCTGACGTCACTGTTGGTTAAAATACTGTTGGATAGCAAGAAAATCCTGTCCATTCTTTATGCCTCCTGCTGTACACATGAAATGGGGTGATATGATTGGTCTACGTTAAACAGATCTATGGTATGATTAGCCTACGTCGTCTGGCGTTTCCTGCTACGTTAAAAATGTAGTGGTAGATTGATTGACAGAAGTATTTGTTTGTAAATATGCTCTTTCCTTATAGAACAAGCCTATACAGCTTAACACAGCACAATCGCGTGTACGTTGACTATATCCCTAACAGTTATAACATCAATGGCATTCAAAAGTACTTGTGTGATTTTCCTAATGGTAACAGGACTGTTGGGTGTTGCTCCCATGTGGCAAGTGTAATATATTACCTATCTCAAGGAAGATATTTGTCACGAATAAAACGCCTTGCTGAAATATTAACAAAAATCTTTTTGATTGATAATATTAATGTTGTGATAAATGAAAATAATAATGATGACGATTGAATTATTTTCGAAAAGGCTCTTTTTCTGAAATGTTCTACAATTATCTCCTTTATAGTAACAAGTGAACTCTTAATCATAACGGATTAAAATATACTGTTATAGGATACAATGTTAGTTAATTGTGTAATGTTTAATCCATTGTTTAAAAAGGGCCTCCATAATCGTTGCTTTAATAGAAAAGTGGCACATCTTAAAAATCTCCATTTTTGAGAAAAAGACAGTTTTTAAGTCCTATGCACTGATATTTTTATCAGGAAAAACGGCACAGTGGCAGTTGTTCTATTATGCCTTTATTTATAAGTGATATTATTATTATTTATAAGTGATATTATTAATAAGTGATATTCATGATACGAATAATTCAATTTCATGAAAATCAGGACTAAAGTGTTTTTTCCCAGCAACTTCAGTTTTGAGTAATTTAAATAGATATTTTGTTTCTCCTTCTGTTTTCTTTAATCAATTTCAGTGAAGAGATTAGCGATTATTAGAAAGAAAATTAGCATGCAAAAGTCTTTGGTGAAACACAATGAACCAATTTCCATTACACAATTTATATAAATATTGATTTTAATTGATTCTCTAATGTAATTTCATGTTTATAAACAAGTTCTCAAAGCAGAAGTTCTAATTTAGTACATTCAAATACTTATATTGATTGGAAACATTACAGGTTGTATATTAACTGCATATTGGAACATTGTTTACGTATAGAAATTTGCAATTTTTGTTTCTTCCTATCAAGTTTGGTATGTATATCGATAAATTTAGTTAAGTATACTAATTTCATAATGATTACATAAAATTAATTTATGTTTTGCATTTTCAATATTTAATATATTTAGAGATTAAATAATATTAATCTCTATTGCAGGTAATATTGATTGCTTATAAATAACTTTTAAAAAATGAAGCAAAAAAGCGAATAGTCAATTGAATTGCGTGCTAAAATTGAAATTCTGTTTTAAGAAGGTTATACCCATTAGAAAATTGCAAAAATATTAAGAATCCAAAAATCAAGCGTAACTTATATATTAAGCTCGATTTAAAGAAACAGGAACAAATCCAACTAGAAAACATTGCGGATGGCCTAACTTTGCATCAAATAGTGATGACAAACATATTGTGATCATGAGTAAACGAAAAAGAAAACTTCCAGCAACTGCAATTAAAAAATCCCAGACGGCTCGGCCTACAGGCAGAGGTAGATTTCTAAGACGCAGACCGTGGGGCGCCTGTTTATTGGAAATTGCAGAAGAAATGACTTTTTCCCATGATGCGGCCGTTGGAAACACCCACTTCGAAATCTACCTGTGTCTGTAGGCGGAGCCGACAGGGATTTTTTTGCTTTTATTTTTTTTAATTCCATAAGTGTTGGTCCTATACAAAACTTGTCAATATAATTGTTGCAGATAATATTCAGAAGATTTAGAATAAAATTAAGCGGATTTAATATCTTGGGAATTGACGAAGATATGAATTTTTTTCTTCTTAAACCCTTATTCTCCACCCCCCCCCCTTGAGGTCATTTTTAATTATATCAAAAATCTGTCATACATAAATTTTCGGCCCTTTTCCTAGAAGTAATAACTTTAAACAGATTCGATACGTATCATAATTAGGGATTTATGGGGTTTTTCTGTTTTCACAAAAAGCCCTCCCCTTCCCCCCCCATTTCCCACGCTTGGTTCGATTTTGCCCATTAGCGACCTTGACCGAGATTTTATGCCTCTTGATTTTATGTATCAGTTTGGAAGAGATTTGTGCAGAATTATTGAAGTTATCGTGCCATTAAAAAAGCGATATAGACATATAGATAGATATAAAGTTTTGAACTGGAGCAAAGTTTTGGGTTCTGTGAGTCATGATCGGCGTAGATCTGCAAATTTTTTTCAGAAATTCCAACTTAGGGGAGAATGTAATAGGTAGTATTTTTTAAGAAATCTACCTAAAAGAGTTGAATAAAAGTAGAAAATATCCAATACCTGTTCATATAGTTAAGCAGTGTCTGCGTACGATACGTTTGAATGGTTGCAAAGCTTGTCGAAAACATGGGAAAAAGTGTTGCAGACTGATGAATGTAAGTTTGAATTGTTCGGAACCAAAATACGTCAGTATGTTCGAAAAATGGTCGTAGAGATGTATGCGAAAATTGTGTAAATCACACGGTGAAACATGGAAGCGGTAACGTCATAATTTGGAGCGGCTTTAGAGGAGGAAATGTTGGAGATTTGGTACAACTTAAATCAACAATGGATTAGAAAATGTATCACGGTATCTTAGTACATCATGCAGTTCCATCTGGTACTCGAATTATTGGCAGAGGATTCACTTTTCAGCAAGACAACGGCCCAAAACACACATCTAAATTATCTTTCAATTATTTGATAACAAAAGATAAGCAAAATCATGATATGGCCCTAGCAATCGACTGATCTCAATCCTATTGAAAAATTGTGGGATGAAATGAACAGAAAAGTTCGTATGATGGCTCTAAAAAATCTTCGAAGTTTTTGGGAATGTTTCATGATACCTGGAGTAACATAAGTTACAAAACACTTGAAAAATTGGTCTCTCGAATGCTAAAATTGTCCTAATCTGTAATACGCGCTAAAGGTAACCATCGACGAAAGAAAATATGATTTAAATTATATTTTGTATGATAAATATTATAAAAGTTCACCTATATTTTGTTATTACATCATGTATAACATCGTTCTATATTAAATTCGTTACGATTTCACTATACATTTTTCTTTATTCTTAATTTATACGTTTGACCAAAGACTTTTGAATACTAGTGTATATTTCGTAAATCATATGCAAATTATATCTATACTCAAACCATTTTCAAATGATATGTTTGCACAAAATATTATATCCCTATATTAATGATTGTCTTATGCCGAGAATTCCCAATAGACCTTTCAGATATGTTTTTTTACCCGATTATAATTTATATTATCTCATGTTTCTAGCTCCTTTTGTGACAAGGAATAATTTATTTTTTTTTCATATTTTTATCTTTTGATTTTCCAACTTATAGAAGAAAGATTATCAAAAAATATCATATTACTGTAAATAACCCTTCTGCTTTCGATCGTCTGCAATATTAAGGATATTTCCACAACCTCTACTCTATTGCGAAGTTAAAGCGTCTCGTTGAGACGGCTGGCAGGAGGATTTGAGACGACTGGACTTTTTACTTTTTTGTACGGTTAAAACTTTTTTATTTATAATGACAATCTTCGGAAAGACTGATTAACTTAGTACAAATTTCCATTTTATTTATATCACCTATGTACAGGCTGTGTAAAAAACACTGTGCTGTCATACTATCTCTGCCGTAAATCATCATATAAAACATGTGACTGGCACAATTCGATTAGTAATAACGTCTACTAATTAATGCCGTACTCATATCTTGCTTAGGCAGACACCCACATATAGAAATTGAACAAACTTTAAAATTTCAATATTACCACCTAATTTAGATATTCTATTTAGATTTTTCGGAAAATTTTACTTTCTTATACCAAACGGGAAGTCATTTGGAATTATGTAAGTTATTCAGAAACTATGTAGGTTTAAAGTTTGGAACTTCTAATGTTAGATTCATTTTTAATCGTTGCAAAACAGATTGCAATGCGAGTAGTTTTTACTTACCCATCATACGTAGTTTAGGGTAAGTCTTGTAATCGTTTTGAAAATTGAAAAAAAAATTGACGGATTTACACGTTTCAGACACAGAGATTCCGAAAAACATATTTTTTGAAAAGAAAATTTGCCGTCCGTCTGTCTGTGTGTGCGTGTCCGTAAACGCTCTATCTCCTGAACAAATTGAGATAGAGACTTGAAATTTGGTATGTACTTAGCATGTAATAATGGGAAGAAGCTTATTGAATTTCAATAACCTCGATTATCCGGAACTATTTTTTTGGACTCTCGAAATATTCGTTCTGATAAAAGGTAGAAAAAAATATTCGAAATTGTTTATTTTAAGGAGTGAATGTAAAAGACAATAAAAAAACATAAATTTTGCATAAATAATGAAGTTGATCGGATAATTAGTTGCTGATATACTTGTAATCATATTTTCAACACTCTTCGATTTTCCATGACCCTGTATTTCATTCAAATTTCAATTCAAAAATATATTTTAATTGTAAATGAGATGCTTAATCCGACGCAATTAACCGTTAGTTAATATGATTAACATTTTTAGAGTTATAAGGATGTTTCTTTTACGCAATTCAGTAACAGAACATTTAAAGTTTATGACGTCATCAACCACGATTTTATTCGAATTGCAATGCATTTTATAAGTAGTTTACACATGTTTTATTTTCATATTTTATAGTATGCATATCCATGATGGGTAAGCGTTACGGTGGCCCGAAGTTTAAGTCGAACACAAAACCTAGTTTGCGTAATAAGCTGTAATTTTGGATTCGAAAATTTAAAGTTTCTAGATATTGATTTCTATTAAAAATGCATAGGTTACAATTCATATTTTTTTCAAAAATTAGTTATACAATTTTTTTTTTCAAAAATAATTTTCAAAATAGTCATGAATTGTTATCTATGAATTCTCAACAGAAAGCGATTTCCAAAAGCTTCATGTATACGAATGTAAAATTTCAGATCAATCCTTCAAGTAATTTTTTGAGTTTATGCTTAGTAAATTCCGCGTATTGCAATATCTTTTGCAATAATTAAAATGAATTTAACAGGGATTACAAACTTTAATCTTCTATAAATCCTAAACCAGTTGTCTCAATCTGTTTGGTATCCGAAGGTAAAATTTGTTGTTAAATCCAAATATGATATCAAAAGTATGTGTTAGCATTGAAGATTTTAAAATTTGTTACAATTTCTATTTGAAAACGACCCCGATTCAAATTTTTAATATTCAATATAGAAATTATTATTAGGAGTTATTATTAATTTATTGGTACCAATTACAGTTTTGTACGGTGGTTTTCTGTAGAGTAAGTAGTGATACATCGTTGTTCCTTTTTACACGGACTGTACAATGTCCCCAAAATAACCAGAACCATGGGCATTACTCCAATTCTAAAAGTCGCAGAGAAAACGAAAATAGGTATTATACTAGAAATTATGTCTTCATTCAATTTCTGTTTTAAAAATAAGCTTAAAAGGTCGCCTTGATATAAAAAGTTTAATAATCTTTGACTTTTCAAAACAAACACCCAATTTTGATTGTATTTGGATTTTTCGGTACGTTTTACCTTCATATACCAAACGAAAGTTATCTGATCACATAGTTTAGAGATTATGAAGGTTTATTAAATTCAGTTTATTCACTGCAAAACAGATTGCAATGTGGGTAGTCTTTGAAGCATATCCCAATAACCATTTGGCTGAATGAGAGGTTTTGTTGAAATTATAATTATTTTGAATATAATAACTTTTTCTCCGCGTCAATAGGAAAACTTTTAATCTGTAAAAATATAAATTTCTATGTAGCGGCTATCACTATAACCCGTGTATGAGCGCTTCACTCTCGTGGAAATAGAGAAAAAATCAGTGGATTCGGCTAAGCGTTGTATTTGAATCTCAAAAATATTTTTTCTTTTACAGGGGCTATTCCTATAACGCGAGTATGAGCGCTTTGCGCCCATTAAAATAAAGAAAAATCAGGAAAAGTGCATGTTGGATTGGCAACCAGAGGGTTCCCTACCATTATGTTCTTCGTCGACACGCAACCCGACCAGAACCGGACAAAAAAATTCTATTCAACCACAACCCGACCCGAACCAGGCAAAAAAAAATTATCTAACCGCAATCCGAACCGAACCCGACAAAATAGTTTCCATCAACATGCAACCCAAGCCAAACCGAAGACGAAACATTTCAACCAGAACCAAAATTCTTCTACCCGAACACTAAATGAAAGGAAATTAATTCACCTTATAATGCACTAATGAAAAGTATTCTACACTTGTATCAATATACCAATTTTATGTTTCATTAGAAAGTGGACATATCTATATTCTTTAATATTCAAATATACTACAATTTCTGAATGGCAGACACATCTGTGTTAGTTCTGGTTGTCCCTAATTTTCTCTTTTCTGGTCGAGGTGACTCTAATTTTTTTTCTGTGAGTAGGTTTCACTCTAGATTTTTTTTTCTGGTCAGATTTAGGTTTTTGCAAATCTGGACATTAGGATTTTCCCAAACAAATTAATGAAATTAAACCGAACTATGTTTCAGATGAATTAAGGTTATGTTATTAAGTTTTTAAAACGTTTTCTATAATTAACATTTTAAACTTATTCTTATGTATTAGTCGATACTTTTTAATTATTAAAAAACATATTTTCCAATATTTAAAAGAATGATTAAGTGGATCTTCTAAAACATTCATCTAATGTTACTAATTTAGTAATTATAAAAATAAAGGTTTTCTTTAAGCAAACTTTTTGTTTAATTTTACTTCGGGTTCTTATGTAAGTGTGTTGGGTTTGGGCAGTGTTGCGGTCGACATAAATTGTTTTGTCGGATTCGCGTTCAGTTGCAGGTTGATTTCGAAATGGATTTTTCCGTTTCAGGTCGGATACAACCCCACCAGCGCAGGGTTCTACCCTTGAACCAGTTCACTATTCGAAGGCTTCTATTATTCAGAGGTAAAAGTTTACAAATATAGAAGTGTTAGGGAGTGAAAAAGTGTTCGCTAAATAGAGATGTCCGTTATTGCGAAGTGCCCATTATGCATGTTTTATTCTACAGTGTGTCCACGTATAATCTGACCGACCTTTATTTTCGTAACCGATGGTCCTAGATGCATACTTCCAATTACAAAAATGATTTAAATAAGGTAAAGAATTATTTTTAACGCGATATGGGTAAAAAAAATATTTATTAAAAAATTACGAAATTTAAAATTTTTATACGGTCCCACGGTCCTATAAGTGATATTTAGTAAAAATTTACTGTGACACAAACAACTAAAACAAAAAGAGTCCTATTCATCTAACATTAAAATAGACCGAGTAATAGCTGTTTAAAGTTGGAGTATATTTTTTGCTGCAAAATAGAGATCATTCACAAATGTAATAGAAATATAAATAATCGTCAGATATATCAAAAAAAAAAATAGTTGAGTACAAAATTAACATTGCAATCTAATATAAATGTGAAATCCATAATCATTGTGACATATTAATGCAAAATATACAATTTGTACTGAGATGTAAGAGGATAAAAATATTGTTAAATAATGTTTCAATTCTTGTTAGCTTCAATTCTTTACAAAAGGATACAGATTTTAAAATGCTGTTAGATTACACTGACTTTCAAATTTTGGGTTGTGCCCTGTTTTTTAGCTTTATAAAATTAATTCTTATGTATTTTTTAGCGCTGAATCTTAAAATGACCTTCATTTTAAACCATCACGTCAGGATTTTTCTCAAATCGCAAATTTCAAAGTTAAAAAGCTCAAAGTTAAAAATGTTCCCCCCCTCCCCTCCCAACCTCATTCGACCCCTGAGCCGTTTAGCTGTAAGAAACTCAGTATAAGCCAAAAATTTGAATAAATTATTGAATTAAATAAAATTAAACTGAATAAAAAAGGCTTACATCTATTTTATAGTATCAAATTTTTCGCTATTTTTTAACTTTGAAATTTACGATTAGCGAAAAATCCTGACATGATGGTTAAAAGTGAAGGAAATTTTTTTATTCAGCGTTAAAAAATATATAAAAGGTAATTATAAAAGTTAAAAAATACAACAATCGCGGGTTTATGTTATCTAATCTAAAACTCTTTCTTAAACTTGTTGACGGTAATCTATCCGAATTTTTTTGTGTTATCCTCTAAGTATGTATAAGATGGTAAGCGTCGAAAATCATATTAATATTACATTGTCATCGGATTTAAGTCAGTATGTAAAATTTAACTTCGATTGGACATTTGAAAGTGAGTTAAAGTTCGAGTACAAATTTTAAACTGGAAAGACTATCGTTGCAAGTTAAATAAAACCTTATGAAAATAACATAATTTTTGTTAAAAGAAATCATAGCCTCAAATCCTTACAAAATAAACATAAGTTAAAATACAATTATTTTAACTAAACTGAAACTTAACTAATAAAAGTTAACTCAACCTTAGTAGTTGTACGATTTCTTTCAAAGCGCAGATACCTTGAAATAAGTTTAAGTACTTTATATACGACCCCTGAAAGCATGGCCGAAATCATCTGTTTAGAGATGCAAAAAAGTGGTATAAGTCATGCATTTCAAAGTTTCATAACTCGGTTCATTTTAATGTTAGATGAATGGGACTTGTTTTGTCTTACTTGTTAGTGTCACAGTAAATTTTTACTAAATATCACTTATAGGACCAGGGGACCGCATAGAAATTTAAATTTCATAATTTTTTAATAAATGTTTTTCTTGACCCAAATCACTTAAAAAATAATTATTTACCTTATTTAAACCATTTTTTTGTAATTGGAAGTATGCATCTAGGACCAACGGTTACGAAAATAAAGGTAGGCCAGGTTGACACCCTGTATATACATATTTCAGCTGAAAAATACTTGAGCTTTATTTTGAAAATTCGGGTCAGATCGACTCCGTCCCGCAATAGTCAAAACCTACCTGAAACCAATCTGAACTCAAAACAATAAAAGCCAATCCTACCCATAGCAAAAAAGTAGATTTCAACCCGGACCGAAACGAAAAAAATGTAGTTCCGACTTCACTCGCGGTTCCTGTCGGATTCGGATGAAATCTGGTTACCCAACACGATACAGGACAATAATCTAATTTATTGCAATACGTCTAAGGCAGTGAATGTTTATGCATAATTTTAATATAAAGAGATAGGAGTAGGACCGTAAAATGCTTATAAAAAATATATAAGAAAATTTCCATTTGTTTGCATATTTCATTTACGCGACTGAGAGTCAAAGGTTAATGAATATTTCATTTTTATTTTAAGGGTATATTTTTCACAAACTCCCTGTGCAGAAGTAACAGTAAAATCTGCTGAAAAAGCAGGTTTTTACGGTTTTCCCAGCATTACCCAGAAAAGAAGAAATGGCGAGTGAAAATAAATATATAACTATATAAGAGTGCTATATTTCAATTATATCTGCAGATTAAAAAAAAGATTTTTATTATTTCCCCAGCAATAAGATAGGTCGCTAAATTAAATTTATTATAAAACATGTATGTAAATTTCAGCAATAGTGAAATCTGCAGATGAGTAAGTATTTTAAGGTTTTACCAGCATTGTGAGATAATAATAAATACTAATAGTAAAATTTTCGAGAGATGCTGGACTACTTATAAAAGTAATTATAAAACATATATAAAAAATTGCTGTACGATGAAATCTGCAGATGCGTTATATAGGCTTTATGATTATTTTTATTCACCAACCCATCTCCTATACGTAACGCTGTGAAAACATTAAAAATCTACTCATGCGCAGATTTCATTAATACAAAAATTTCTTACATTTTTTTTAATAATTATTTCCATTGGCAAACTTATTTTCTATGTAATGCTGAAAAAGATTAAAATCTACCTAATCTGCACATTTTATTAATGATTCTGCTCGTGGCAGTTGAGAAGAATATACCATTAAAATAAAAATGAAGTATTCACTAACATTAGACTCTCAGTCGCTTAAATGAAAATCTATCAGTAAGAGAGTTTTCTTATACATTTTTTATAAGCATTTGAATTTCATACATTTATTTTTTATTCTAAAATTATGCAGACTCATTCAATACTTTAGACTTACCGCAATATGCCTCGATAGAGTCTTTGATCGGGTGGTTAAACCGACTTTACCCGAAACCGACCCGACCCGCGATTCGAATCGAGTGGCGTTGGCGCTACATTTTATCGTTTCGAATTGGGTTGATTTTCATTTTTTCAGGTTCCGGTCAGTTTTGGTTTAGGTTTTGACGAGGTTGACCAGAATTTTCAAATTATTTCCAAAATGTTTTTCAACAAGAAAAATTTATGCCCAGTAAAACGTCTATAACAATCATTAATCAATAGCGGACAGCGGTATTTAGGAACACATTTTTCAATTTCTAACACTTATATATGCCCTGAAAACTGGACACCTCCAAAGAGCGAACTAGTCAATTATAGGATCATGAACGGGTAGGGTTGTATCCGACCCGAAACCAAAAAATCCGTTTGAAGTCAACCGGAACACCACGCTAATCCTACAGAATAATTTTCCTCGATACGCAACACGAACAAAATCGAATACACTTCAACCCGAACCCGAACCGTATACCGAAATGAAATAAAACTAATATTTTGTTTAAATATTAAGTAAGACTCATGCAGCGCCGTAGGCACGCACTCAAAGATATGCATCCATTACTATAAAACATTTCTTAATTTTTTTAATAAATTAGTACCGATAGATTAATGTTTAAGGATATCTACTTAATATTCGTTTAAAATTGGAAAATATGTTTTTTATAATTAAAAAGTATCTACTAATATGTACGGATACAATTAAAAAGTTAATTATTGCAAACGTTTTAAAACTTAATACAATGAACTCAATTCATCTGAAACATAGTTCTGCTTATTTTTATTAATTTGTTTCTAAAATCGCAGCATCCCGACTAGCAAAAATCTAAATCTGACGCGCAGGAAAAATCTAGAGTGAACCCGACGCACAGAAATAAATTATAGTCAGCCCGACCAGAAAAAAGAAAATTATGGGCAAACCTACCCGATACGGTTGTGTACGCTACTCAGAAAATTTACTATATTTGAATATTAAAGAAAATAGTTAACCCCATTTTTCAACACAAAAGATAAAATTGGTATTAGTGATGGTATTGTAGACTACTTTTCATAATTACATTATAAGATGATATATTTTCCGTTCATTTAGTATTCCAATTGAAGCATTTCGGGTTCGGGTCGGAATTCATATCGACGGAAATTATTTTGTCGTGTTCGGTTCGAGTTGCAGTTCAATAGAATTTTTCTTGTCGGGTTCTGGTCGAGTTTTGGGTTGACGTCAAACGGAATTTTCAGGTTCGGTCGGATTGCATGTCGACGGAAAATATTTTGTCATGTTCAAATCGGATTGCAGTTCGATAGATTTTTTTTTTTTTTTTTTTTTTGGTCGGGTTTGGGTCAGGTACTTCGACAATACACAAATTTGGTATTTTACAACTGCAGAAATGTAAAACAAAAAATCATAACTGTTTTCTCGATAACATGGAGAAATTGGATAGAGTATAATATATATGCAAAAAACGCAAAAAAAGAATTGACCGCATTTGCTATTATAACTTTTAGAAACTAAAAATTATATTTTTATGTAAAAATGAATAATAAAAGTTTGTCTTTACTCAAATACAGTAAGAATGTTGAAAAAACTACCGAGCGAAACTCGGTTTACCAGGTGTCAGACATATAAGAATAAATATATTTTAATGTAGCGCTAAAAAAACATATCTGGCAATTTTAAAAACGAACTTTCAAATAAGATAAATAATGTTGAACATTTTCTACAATTTCAAGAGAATATCATTTTTTGAAGAAAGACCATTATGTCCCACATTGGAATATTCGGAGGAGCAAGAAGAGAGTCTAGAGACGCCAAAACCAGTTGTCAAAAGAAAAAAAATACAGTAGTTAGAGCTGTTTCATTGGCTATCGCGCCAAGGTAGCATTTTGGTAGCTTTCAAAGAAATTTGCAGTGGCTTTCAATGCTTCGGTTACTATCACCGGATTAGGTAAGTGAATTTCCGTCAAATTAAAATTTTAAAAATCAGATTTAGCCCTTTCTAAATTTATATGATTTAGTATATGTCGAAAATTAAATAATTGTAATTGTGCATTCATTTTTTAAATATTCATCTTTTTTTTTTTTACTTTTTACTATTTAAATCTGACTATAATAATCGAAATATAATCGTAAAAAAAAATTATGTTCAAATTAATTTAAAATCAACTATGATTTTCCGTGTTTAAATTTTGTATATTACACAAATATATACTTTTTGTAAAAGTATTATAAATTGTGAACATTTCATTTTATTAAGCCTAATTTGCATTTTTATGTTTCTTTAAATTTCTATTTTCAGAATATATTTTATGTTAATTTTAAAACTTAACTTTATAACTATATTCGATAATTAAATTTGAATCGTTTGATAACACAATTTGCGAGATAAGTTATTTAAACTAGAATATTCTTCAATACGTTTCTACAACTTCAAACGTAAAGCAACATTGTTATTGATTATTCCTATAATTTTTTTCATTCTTTATAATATATATTAAAAGAGTTTTATTTAGTCATATCTCATTTCATTTTAAATATTTTAACAGTAACAGTATCATTTAAAATCCGAAAAATTAAAGATATCTGGCGAAGAGTACGAAATTAAAAATTTATTTATTCAGAATAAAATGTATTTCAAAGTTCTATTTCATCAATGTATTTTCTGATAAATCTTCGAACTTATTTTTTTCATCTAATATATATATATATATATATATATATATATATATTATTATGAATATATATATATATATATATATATATATATATATATATATATATATATATACTCGTTTATCTTTTATTTTTTTAAAAATATTTCAGCTTTCTAAAAAACGTATAAATTTTCATAAAAATATTGCAATAGAAAGTAATAAAGTTTATAAAATAATACATACAGTCCAAATAACTTTTCGTAGATACAGAATTGAATTTTTTTCTAGAAAATTCATTAAAATTTTGTTTGCGTTTAATCAGCACAAAACTTTTACCATTAGTAAACTTTAATTTTATTTTTTAAGTGGTGTGATATTTCTATTAAGAATAAAAGTACAATCAAAAGACTCGATTTGGGTCTGAAAAAAAGTGTTAAAAATTTTATTACGATAATGATTTTCGTATTTTAAATATACAATTTTTATTTATTTAGAAAAATAAATGATTTTGTTGACATTGCCTGAAATCTGATATATGTAAAGACTTAAAAAAATGCATAATGATGTATGGCTGTGTTTGTAGTAGGATAGAAGAGAGAAATTTATTTTTTATAACGCTACCCTCAAATTCAGGACAAATACAAAAAGTAGGAGTAATAGATAATAAATGTATAGGTATAATATATAAATGTTTGTGTTTGTCCTGAGCCAACAGGATAGTGTTATAAAGAAATATAAAAAAGACGTCTCCGCAATTCCTTCCAATTACCCTATATTTTGTAGATCTAAGTTACACCCTTAATTTTACTAAAATTATCATATGATCTGCAACTAATTTAAAAACATATATTTAAAAAAAATGTAACTGCTCTAAAACTTAACACACTCTCTCTCTCTCCACTTTTTTATCTGTTTGTTCGTTAGTGTTTAATATACAAATTTTTGTATAGTATATGAATATATATTTTAAAGACTAAAAGTTTTTCGGATTGAGAAAAAAACACACGAATAGATAAAATAAATGTGTAGTAAATTCCCCAATTTTTACTGAAATTGAAGGGATTTTGTTAAGCATGGGCCACATTTTGCCATATTACTAAAGGATGAATGCTTTCACAAGGGAAAGTGACTCAAAATATCGCTCTCGTCCAAGGAAATCACTCAAAACCTTGCACAGTCACCCTGCTGAGGCCTCAATGGTTTCGAACCCGCGAACATCGTCTCAAGCTCATCCTTTTGGGCCAGCATTTTAACCACTAAGATGAGTAGGCTCTTACTGAAATTAAAACGGGATGTCTACATGGAATCAAAATTCCGAAATATATATATATGTGTGTGTGTGTGTGTATGCGTGTGTATATACATAAGGCAAGTAAAATATGTATATGTTATATGTTATGTTATTATAAATATAGATTATGTAATTGTTTCACTATAAAAAATAAAATCGCTTATTTCTTTAAAAAATTATTCATAAATTAAAAAATATATATTTATTGATCTTTTGCATATATAAGACGCTTTTCAATGCTCTTTGCATGGGGAGATTAGTTTTCTTAATTCTTGGATGATAAATTTAGAATACCGTTAAAGATTTTGCAGATAAGTAAAGTGTATACTTTTAAGACATGGCGGTTTTTAACTAATATGACAAAACCAAAAAATACTTTTCGTTTCTGGTTGAGGTTTTTATATTTGTGTAGACTACATAAAAGTGTTATAAAAGAAAAAAATTCAAATAGTCTGTAACTCATGTGTAATTAAAGCTAATTTTCGTAAAATATTTATAAAAAAATATCACTATTTCCTACGATTTTCTATCACTTATTAATTTGTAACTAAACAAAGAAGCAAAGAGGCTTTTTATATTTTTCTACTGAGAATATATATATACAGAGAGAGAGAGAGAGAGAGAGAGAGAGAGAGAGAGATGTAATTCTATAATTAACAAATCATTCAGTTTGCCGAGTTTGTTTGAACATTTTAAAAGTGATTTCAATACATGGACCACCTTTGGCTATTGAGCTAAAGGTGTCCCACAAGCTACAATTTTGAATTTGTATTATAAAAGTAATTACATTTTATTTTACAAAGAAAAGTATAATTGATGTGTTAGAGAAAAGTGTAAAATTTTACAAAAAATAATCAGCCACACACACCCAACCGGAAAATTAAAAAAAGAAATACCCAAAGCTTAACTATGGCCACCTTTGGCTCACTTACCTTATGGTACAAGGATAAGTGCAGAAATGCAAAGTTAAATTAAATTCAGTTTCTCCAAGAAGCAACTAATAAAATATGCGGCTTTAGTCTACTTTCAACTAAAAGAAGTTTAATTTGGTTTTAAAATGTCGTCTGTCGCAATTTTTATTCTCAAACTATAACATTTTTTAATTATTTTTTATTAAGCAATAATGTATCTTTTTAACCAGAAAGTGCGAAAATCCATTTAACTGTGTGAAAATTTAAATTAAGAAAAATTCCTTTTTTGAAGTAGAAAATCGCTTTTATGCATTTTCTTCTAAGATTACAATTTTCGGAGTAGCTAGAGAAGTGAAATGCAAAAAACAGTTTTGAAAAAAAAAAAGATTCAGTAACTAGATTTTCATTGGCCACTTTTGAAGTTGATATCAGTAGCTCTCAAAGAACTTTGCAGTAGAGTACCAAGTTTCACAAGCACCAGTCGCTTTTGAAATTGGGTCCATTTTATAACGAGTATTTTAGTTTTTTCCTTTCTGCTTAATAACTTTTACAAATGTGTTAAATATGTAAAAATTGATTAGAAAAAGTATTTATAAAAAAATTAACTAGAAAAGTATTTATAAAAAAAATAACTAGAAAAGTATTTATAAAAAAAATAACTAGAAAAGTATTTATAATAAAATATTGAAATGTTACATAATTTATGTGGAAATAGCACATTTTTAATTAAAATGATAAACATAATCTGAACAGTTCTAATTAAAAATATTAGTAAAACTCTGTCCTAGTTACAAAGGGTGTTCAAACATTCAAACTCTTTCACTTCGCTTTTTTTTTTTTTTTTTTTTTTTTTACATGTGCCATCAACTGGGATGACTTTGTCACACCCCGCGTTTAGAGACAAAACGTATCATAATTAAAATTTGTTACAATAAATCTAATTACAATGCCGAATTCTGTTAGATTGTAGCAGTAGCTTAAACATAAATTAAATAATTTAGCATTTTACGAATTGGGTTTGGCATAGCTTCCGTTGTTGTTTTGTTTACTTTTATGCGCATGATTTTAACTGGAAAAAGCTTTTAATCGGAAAAGTTATATATATACTCGATGCTGTAAAGTGGTAAATACATTTTAAAAAATTTTTTAGTATGTTTCCTTTACAAATCATTGAGATTTACATATATTAATTTGATATTTTATATTTTACATTGACTTTATTCCCAATTTGCATTGTGAATGCCAATTTAGGGTGAGATTGTCTGATGACAAAGTCACCAAAGATTTAGTTTCTTATATTTAATTTTTCTGAAAATATATACATAAAAGCCAACATTTACTGCAAAATATAAACATTGTACTAGTATATATTTATTATTTTTGTTGTACAGGCGATGGTATAATAATGATTCATATGTATAAATCTCCTGTAGGTAGTCGTAATTGTAAGAATTATATTTATGAATCGCTGAAGAAAGCAGTAAATGTTGTTCAACAACATGTATTAAATCAAATAAAAGCCAGAACAAATATTCAATTCTAATCACTGCTTTAAAGATAAGCTAATAGGTCCAAAAATAAATTAACCCCCAAGACCTATTTCTTCTAAAAGAAATATTTTTCAGTGCCCGAAATAATTAATATGTATCTTTAAAAAAGTCTTGAAAAACGCGAATCTTATCTTGTCTTGATTGTTAATTGTTTTTACACGTTTTCGATAATGGTTAGTTTTTAATAAAAATTTGTTTTTCTGTTTATTTTGATACAAAATTTGTGCTTTTTAATGCCGAAGTGTCATAGTTTTTTTATTATGTTTTATTACTCTATCATAATAGTAGGTTTGCATCTGTCTTCCAAAGTTTTAATGCTTATTCAATGATTTTTTTAGTTATGAGACAAAGTCGCCCCAAGCCAGAATCCCACTTTTCTAAAAAATAATTTAAAAAACTATTCTTTAAAAATACTAAATAGGAATTTTTAAATTGAAACTTGAAAAAAATAATTAGAAATTGCTTAAATGAAAATTTCAATAATTTTTGGATCAAGACAACAAAAGGCAAAAAGTGAGACAAGGTCACCCCGGTTGACAGTACATGAAAACAAGTGGCTTAAAGAATTTAATACAGTTTATAGAATTACACTTTTAAAAATATGCATTTTACTCAAAGAGGATAAAAATGGGGCCTAAAAGAGAGTTAATTGAACAAATTTTGTTTAAGTGTGCATCGAAAAAATCTGTAACAAAACGCATTTTTGAGTTTTGACTGAAGTTTAATAATGATTTAAATATTATGTTTGAATTAAATATTACTGTTTTATAAGTAAAAGAATTGTATTGTATCAAGAAGTAAAGATAGAATTTGTTTCATGTTTTCGGGTTAAAGTAGTTTCCAGCCTAGATTATTTGATTAAGTATTTTATTTGTTAATACATCTTTTATATTGTCTTGACGATTTTTTCCAACTCAGTGTTGGAAAAAAGGTCAAAGAAAATTTTGAGAAAAGGTGTAAAAATATACTGACAATCAAAACTTAAAAATCAACACGTATAAAAACGGGCGGGCCGGTTCTTTTAATACATCGGACGACCGCGCCGGCTTGGAAATCAGCATTAGCTTTCGGGGATTGACAGAAGGAGCCGACCGTTGCTATTCGCGGAACAGGCGGCTCGCTGCGAAATCGGAGGTCCTTCAGTTACTACCGGAACGGTGGTAGACCCGATCCCGCAAGATGCCGCCGGAAAAGAGTAAAATTTACAACAGCTTTAATGTCGAATACAGGAAAATATATTTAATGAAAAATATTAATTAAATTAAATATTAAGAAACGTTGGTAGAAATATTAGAAATTTACATATTTTGAACTTAAATGTACTAGCAGATAAAAAATTCCCTATTTTTATATTACTTATATGATTTAGTGTGATTCAGTGTGATATTTTAGTTAGATTTTCATAAATTTTATAAAATGCTCAATGAAGAACCGCATTATAACTGATTTGATTTGATACTATGTGCCATTTTAAATTCTTCTCTAATCAAAATTCCAGTAAAATTTTTTCTGGGTAAATTTGAAATTTTGATTGGTAAGTCAAGAAATTTTGAATTTAGACCATGATCTTCAAGTGTTAGAATCAAAACATGTTTTTCAAGTGTAAGAATCATATGTTCTAAAACACTCTCCAGCTAAACACAATAGTGCCCATAAGTAATTAGAGTTGCTTCGGATATATGTTAACATACGTCTCATAGTTTAATTTTCTATGAATGGCAGCAATTAGATTTGGATGAAAAAAAACTAACGCTATTTCTAAAACATGCTGAAAATGCTGCTTAAAAAATAAAATAATTTAATTTCTATGCCAAGCAGTCTGACAAGATTATGTTTTTATTATTATTATTTAAAATGACTGCCATCTTTGTTCCGCGATTTTATATATCTTAGACTACTCTAATTTGAACATTTTATGTTGTTTAGAAAGAAACTGTAAGGGTTGTGTAAAATTTTCACTAAGAAATTTTGTTTTCCTTGGCACAATGCGAACTGTCCAACAAAGCTTATTAAATTGAATTTTCTTTTAATTGCATTTTTCCTTTGCAGCAACCTCGCTTAAAGCTCTATATACCGTTGCAGAGACTTTTATTTCAAACATGCGTTTCATTCATTTTACATTTGAAAAGATGGGCTACTTGTCCACAAATTTTGGCAAATGGTTGCTTTTCGGAGGGGTAAAATTCATTTTATAAAACGATAATGCATCTTCTCATGCGATAAAGTCTAGGAGAAAGTGATTCAATTATACCAAATCACATTATTTGATTGGACACCGTGATATGAATGATACAAAGAATCAATGGGGTGCAATGGTAATATTTTTTTATGCAAATGGCATGCCATATTCAGATCATGGCAATGTTATTTGCAATCCCTGGGTGGCTATATATCCACATCATAATTATAAAAATTTGTTTCAATCATCTCTAATGGTATGACTTAGTGTCTCCAAAATAAAGATGTTACATTTCTTATCAAAATTGTATCTTTTCAAACTTATAAGCAGCTGATATGACCATTAAAAAATTGCAATATTTCATATATTTTTAAAACTTATTACTTTTTGTTAATAAACTTGAGCAAGAGTGTTATCTTTGTTCTCTTGGATTACAATAACATGTTATATGATATTTATTAATACTTGGAATTGTATATGATTCTTAAGTTTATGATTCTTAAAAAATTTTAGTGTCCTCAAAATTTTAGCCAGGGGTGTATTCAGAATTTTATAATTCAATTATTTCTATTGTGAATTAATTAACAGTTGCATTTATAAATCATATCAATAAAATAAGATCATCTAAAGTTGTTTTAAAAAGCCAACAGCATTATGTAATTAAATGGAATATAAAGAGATTTAATAAATCAGCACGGAAAGAAATAGTTAATAAAATGAAATAAATTACTAATCGTTAATAATTAATAAATTAAAACATATGGAGTTGATGTTAATACATCGAAGCAAAGTTAATTTTTTAATGATAACGGTATGTTACCTATATATGGATTTCTCAAATTATTAATTTATGGTCTAAAAAAATGCTTCAGAAACTAAATTTTATGTTTAATACTGTTCTCAACGAAAAGCTAAAATTATCGATTAAACATATAAGCAACACTGTATCCTGCGGGTTCTGATATATATTTTGCATTTTCTTAAATGTGTTTTTAATGTATTTCAGTAGAATTATTCTGTTCGGGTGTGACGTCTTAATAATAGAATATGTCTTTATGTTGACTGTTATTTGATGCTTTACCATTCGTTCTTAATATATTCATGTAATGATATCAAATATCGATAAATTTACTAATTTCACTTCAATTATATTTCAGCATTTCGTTTTAAAACAAATATAAGTCGCTTGCTTAAATCTTTTTGCAACCTTGGTGATAGTTTTATTTCAAACACGTGTTTCATTCTTCAAATTTAAAAATAGGGGCTACTCGTCAGAACCGATAATCTATACTAATAAAAGGAAGTTTCGCTCTTTCTCTGTGTGTGCGTGTGTGTACTGACAATGGCTAGCGAAATCTAGCGCACTTAGAAGTCTGAAAATTTCGGTAAGGATCGTTCAAGGCATGTCCTGATGCACCTGAAGCTTAGATTTTTAATGTTTTGATAATTAGTCGAGATATTAATTAAAAACTCATCGATTCAAAAATGTTATCTTTTATCTGAAAATGACACTAAATCTTTCAAAACCGCAAACAAATAAATAATTTGATAATCGCAGAAGGGGAAATTTTCTCATTTTCATTTATCCTCGAATAAATCTCTGCAACTAACTTTCCGATTTTAACGCAACTGATTCCAAACATCATATTTAACATAGTGATCAACCTCTATAACATTAAAATAAATTTATGAATAGCAGATGCCACTATTTCCGAATAAAAGTAAGAAAAATTTCTAATTAACTTTCTAGCTTAATCAAACAAACGAATTTTTGAAGATGTAAAGTGGTCCGCTTAATTAGTCGTTTTCTGAAGGGCCCTTGCATATCCACTCTCCCCGCCTGGCACCTCCCGCAAGGTTTTTTTTTCTCTATCTGTGCCTTATTTCAATAACTCGGCTAATAATGTTCACCAGTTTATTGTTCATCCTTTTACCAACTCACGGATCAATATTTTAGATTAGAAAATTTCAATTAGAATCGTTTTCTTTTGATTGCAACAAAAACATAAAAAAAAAAAAAAAACATCATAATTATATCATTTATATTAACTGAATTCTAAAGAAGGAAATATACATATAACTTTTAACATAAAATGCATCATTTATATAATAATTAAATTTTCCATCAGAACTGAAATTCGCTGAAAATTACTTATACAGTAAAACCTCTAAATAACGGACACCTTGGGAGCGCAAAAATTGTCCGCTATTCAGAGGTGTCCGCTATTGGGAAAACCTCAGAGATTCACAAAATCGCTAAGAAATGCTTGATGTTTCATTAATTGGCTTTTATATGTCTGAGAACTCTATTATATGATTAATAAAATTAAAATTATTTTTAATCAATAAAACTGAAATGAAATTGTACATACATTTTCCCACTGTTTATTACATTCTTACGAAAAAAAAACTGTTACAAAAGTTTGCTTTTGCTTGCGATTACATGTAATTTATTTTTCTATGTGAAGTTTTAATTCTAACAGTAGTTTTAATCCTTCTGAATCACCCTTTTTTACAAAAAGAAAAAAAATTGTGTAACTGCTTACAGTATTTTGCCGCTTCTTGGAAATTCTCGATATTGCAGGGATTGTGGCATAGTTTCAGTATCTCATACATCATCACTAATAGAGTCAGCTTTTATAGAAGATTCTGAAGGAATATAATCGGCTACATCAACCGATTCTTCTTCAGTAGGTCATTATCAATGTTGATGAACATTTCGGCAGTTTTTTCACTCCTGATACATTTTATTAATTCACTTATTGCGCTTAATTCTTAATTTCTATCGGAAATAAGTGTTTAATTTTCTTTTAATATAAAGCTTGCTTTTCTGAAACATTATCGTACGCTTTCCTGTTATAGGGTAGATGTGCCAGTAATGGACACCCTTAAGGAATTTTCTTTAAAAATTATTTTTAATTAATAGTTATAATTGTTATATTCCACCTCTTTTAATATTCGTATTATACTAATTTATATATATTAATCTACCAACAATATTTAATCATGCTCATAGTCCCATTTTCCAATGTGAATCAAAATTTAATTATAAATAACAGAAATAAATCAAAACACCCTAAATTCCAGTGGTGGACACTCTTTGTTCCAGTAACGGGACACTCTCTGTTCCAGTAATGGACACCCCACAAAAATAAATACAATCATAATTGATATTATGATTGTATTTAAAACTAGAATTTAAAGAAAGCATATTAATGAAATAAAATAGTAATTTTCAAATAAATTTAATAATTAGGATATCAATAATTAATAAAATATTTATGAGAACAATTCACTGTTTAAATTAATTATTGTCATTATCACAAGATCAATATTTTAATTATTTTAGATAGAAGGTTTAAAATACTGAATTTCAAAGAATTACATTTATGAAATTATTGAGACTTTAGAGGTTTAGAAAAGTTAGTTTAAAAAAGTCTTGGAGTACTAGGGCATGAAATCTTATGTCCTATTATTCTTAACACTTAAACTTCCTAAAACTGTTTGATATATTACTTTTAGTATTTTATTAAAAAAAAATCAAATAAATGAAAGTGTGGGTTGAATATTTTTTAAATACTAAATAAAATTATTTCAAAATAAAATTGCAGAATTGAGGTTTGAGTCCCCTGATCTGCATATTTACTAGTTTCACTGCTACTATCTTTTTTTTTTTTTTTTTTTTTTTTTTTTTTTTTTTTTTTTTAATATAAATATTCGTACTAGTTGTTTTGTCAGCGATGAAGAAGCAAACATTTAAGACAGAAAATAATAGATATTTAATAACTTATGTGACCTAAAAAATTATCCTTATTTAAATGGGGAGAGCTTGAGCCCCATGAGCCCCTCATTTTCATGTGCCCTTAAGCATTACTGTCTGCTTCATAATTGGGTGTTGATTGCCACATTATAAAGTATTCAAGGCACGATTTAAAAAAAATAATTTGATTACAATCTTAAAAAAATTATTAATTACGTGAAATTAATAAAAACAGCTATTTATATATAAAAAATATTGTTATTATATTCTGGTAAGTGCAATTTAAAAAATTAATTTTGATTACTTAGCTTTTCTGTTAAATCAAAAAAATTTATGCACTATTAACATTACTGAAATTGCTTTTCTAGTAACGTCTACATTGGGTGTCTATTGCTGGAAATTGACTAATTAAGCATTCCAGTAATGGACCATGGTCCTAAAACTTGAAAAATAAAGGACATTTTGTAAATTGTCATTAGTATATAAAATTCAAAGTTTTCTATTACTATTAAAAGAAAAACATGCAATTTTATCAAGAAAATAAAAAAGATATAAATTAATTAAATGAAGCCAGCTCTTAGCATGTTCATTAAGATTTTCATAGAAAAACAGCGGAACTGTGAAACATTATTTTCTGTTTCCGGATTGGTTTGATTAAGAGTGTCAACAATAACCCAGATTATAAAACATGCAAGGGGTACTAGTGAAAAAAATATAAAAAGCTGAATTTTATTGGTTATTTTTTTATAAACCATAAACCTTGATGGTGGCCCATTACTGGAAGGCGGTCCATTACTAGCACACATACCCTATGTTTTTTTTTTTTTTTTTTTACAGCTGACGAAATCCAAATTTGATATCGGCCGGAACATTAACTAATTTTAGGCAGTTCTCAAGTGTATTCATAGAATCTAACTTCGAAAGAACGTGGCTTAAAAAAAGCTTTCTGTACCAGATTTTACAATTGTGTATAACGCCTTGATCAAGGGGCTGGCATACGGAAGTTGTGTTTTGTGGGGAAAAAAACACAGTTTTAGCATTGTCCAATTTCAAATGTTTTGAATTAGACGTTGCACTGTCGAAAAACAAGAGAACTTTTCTTTATTTTTTCATCCTATTGTCAAAAGAAGTTAAGCATTTAATCACAAAAGAACTGGTCATCCACGCTTTTTCATTCGCTTTCCACATAACACCAAATTTATTAAATTGGATATTCTTTGAGAAACACATGGATTTTAGAGATTTTTCAATTATAAGAGAGATTTCAAATTCTCCTAATACATTGCAACATAATAAATTAGTTATTCGCTCTTTTGACATTTTTTCGCCGATGCAATCATCTTTTTTTTAAATCACACAGTCTTATTCGAAAAAAATTTGAAAAAGAGTCCGGTTTCAGCAGTATTAAAAATGTTTTTCTCCTCATAACCTTCACAAATTGATTGCAGTCTTTCATGCTAATCCTTCACCTTTTTAAGAACTACAGATTTTTCTTTTCCACATATTGTTTTGAAAGAAATGTTGTTTCGAGACCGGAATTTTTCCAGCCATCCACTCAAAGCCTTAAAATCATGTAATCTGAGTTCTTGTCGACTTCTAAAGCCTTTTCCTGAATCAAAGGCCTCCTAACGGGAATTTTTTGGAACGAAGTTAAGCAAACATATTTAGAATTATAGAATCAATTTCAGTGGAATCAGTATACCCGAATTTCACATTTTTAGTGTTTTAGTTAGAGTTAGTAATCCACAGATTCCTTATTTCCCCTTTATTTCGTAAAATCTCTACCTCTTGGTTTTACCTATTTTAAAACGTTCGACAAATTCAATTTCTGGTTTTCAGATTCACTTGCACTTAAAATTTCAAAATTTTCTTTTAAAGTTAATCGCTTTCGTTTTGAGGTCATTCTCGATACATTAATCACAAAAAAGACACTAAATTCAGAGTACGTAGAACTCAATATATTCAGAAAATTATAAAAATGGTTTTAACATGTTTTGAAGCTTTGAATGATGCATGTCAATTAAGTCTCAAGAATCAAACAGTAATCGATACAAAATACATTGGGAAATTGGTGGATTCCCCAGCCCCACTGGGGATTTTCCTGAGACTAACCCCTACATTTATCTGTGGTTACAAAATTTGTGACACTTTGCACTGATAAATTTGGAGGCTTTTTACTTTTTTCCCCCCATTTTCTTTCGCATAAGGGGTCTCAGTACTCTTAAATCCTCAAAATTTTTGTTTGTATTATATGCTAAACTTCTATCTTTTCTGAACATTTTGATTTAATTGTTTCCTTGAAATTCCCATTAGAACGGACGTTATGACATTTAAAATTATACATACTCAGAGATGAAGCGCTAAAAACAAAACCTTAAAGTCAATTTTCTCAAAATAATGCTTTTGGACATAACGCGCAGGATATCTCAAAAACTTTTCAATGTTTTTTCAAGAAATTTTCAAAAGATATGTTTCATGCTAGTCTGTATAAACTGAACCTAAAGTTTCGTTTCTATTGTTCAAAGATATATTTGTTCATGTGGTTATACTGTTGAAAATTTCAATATTTTGTATAAACTAAATACAACTTTGTGTTAAAAATATAAACATGTTTTAAATACAAATTTATTTAGATTCAGGATAAATACTACTATCTCAAGCATAATTAGGCACCAAATTGTTTGTTCTAGGTTCAAAATTGTTTTTGTAATCCTGTGAGAAAGCTGTTATGTCAATTTTCTGTTAGAAAATGTCTGACAATTTGTAGACCCCTACAAATATTAATTCTGCATATTATAATTTTTTAAATATATGAAAAGAAAAAAAACATAAACATATATCTTTAATTAATCCAAGAATTGTGTTATAAAGTCATATACATTGTAAGATATTAAATGCTGAAAATGGTCTATTTTTCCAATTTTAAGAGTTCTGAGACTCCTCATAAGAAAAAAACATCATTTTTTATCCTTTATCGCCAAAACTTTTGTCCGCTATTCAGAGGTTAAACATACAAAAATTTAGATTTTAGGAATGGGGATTGGAAAAGTGTCCGTTAAATAGAGGTGTCCGCTATTCAGCAGAGTCCGTTATGGAGGTTTTACTGTATAACACAAATGATATGAATTACTTACTACTCAAAACTGGGTGTCGTCCGGATAGCTCCAAAATGGAGCACTGGTGCGTAATACCAAAATGTTCCGGGTTCGCTCCCCGGTTTGGACATTTTTTCCCCTCTGTTGGTAATACGCTGAGTAGTAAGTAATTTATATCCTTTGTGTTATATAATGTATCATTTATTATCACCAGTAAAAATAAGGACCATATACAAATTGAGAAATTCGTTTTTCAGATACAAAATATGTTCAAGTGGTGAATAATTGCACCACAATTGCATAAAAGAAGCATTACAAAGACAGAGATCAAATAAAACGATAAATGTTAGCTTTAAATACTAGAAAAATATATAAATAAAAGCAGTTCACAAAGCATTCTTGACGTATTTTTCTACGACTCCAATACGTAACTGAAATCTTCTAATAATACTTTTATAAATATTTTGAAGTTATTTGTGTTCAAGTATGAATTATCTATTCTTTAAAGTTAACTGCATACGTTTTATCATCCGTGTTCCCTCTTTCTTGCAGTATCTTACAGATTTACTGCTTTGGTCAGTATCCATGCTCCACTCGCACTGCACACATCACATACTTTCCTTGCCAAAGGCCCGAGGGCCTATGTGCTCTCGTCCAGGGAGAGCTTCGTGCCCTACACTGTAAAAACAACTATTTATTAATATACGAAAATATGTTATAACCACGAACAAAAATATACAATAATCTCTTCCTCTACTATTCCGAAAATTGCTCTTTATCTTTACAAATCTTAAAAAAACAATATATTTTCCAGATTTAACGAAGCATTTGTAAATACAAAACTTCTTTTGCTGCCACTGTTATTCGAAAATGTTTTCAAGTGGTTTTTATAGTATACAAATCAGTTTTCTCAAACCGATTATCAGTTTTTAGGATTCTATAAATTCTCAAGTAAATATTTTCAGCTGCGTAAATGAATTTATACATGCAAGAGCAAGAAAATTATACTGATTTTAATGTTAATGTTAATACTGTGATTTTGTCATATTTGTCTATAAAACATGTTTGTTGAACTTGAAATTGTTTACTATTTCTAGTCGAGCTATCGCTCTTGCATCTTTCTGTGACAATTTGGTGATGATATAGCGTGGAGTGGTGCTGTTATTCTTTGAAGAACTGTCTATTTTATCATTATTATTAGTATAGTTTTGGCGCTAGATACAGCCTTTAATCAGTTAGCAATTCAGATCGTTAGTTGTATGGACCATATTCGTCCGAAATTGCTCAGTTGGCAGAGCATTGTCAGCTTCAGCCAAGGGATCCCGGGTTCGAATCCTGGCCCGGACTTTTTTCCCCAGTTGGGAAGATTACATCTCATATGATTTCTTTACCAATTTGAATAATTGTGTCAAAATTAATCTAGTGTAATCACGTTTCCAGCGTTTACTGGAGGTCCCATTACCTGTGATTTATTCTGTTGTGCTGTTTCAGATATAAGACCAGTTGCTATGATCATTAAGGTTAACTGGGTGAATTACTTCAGCCATATTAGTCCGGGATTACTCAGTTGGTAGAGCATTGGCAGGGTCAGCCAAGGGATAATGGGTTCGCATCCTGAACCGCACTTTTTCGCAAAGTTCGGAAAATTGCATCTCATATTTAAAAGAGTTACAGCACGGGCAAGAAGGCAGACAGACTAACCGCAGTAGTAGAGGAAAAAGGGGCATTCTGCCCCAGAAGTTGGTGAGTAGGAGTAACTCCAACTCTGAGGCCACCTCCCAACTGCTCCTTTGAGTGAAACTTGCTCCTGCTCCCGAGTATGTTAGATAGGGAGGTAATTAAATTTAGGAGATAAGCAATTTTTGGGGGGAGGATTTCATTTCATGATACGATCAGATTTAAATTTTAAAATGTGAGAAAGATTTGTGATGCTGCCTCTAGGAGTTGTCATTTGAAATAAAATATTTTTTTAAAAGAAATAAAAAAAAATATTTTTTTTTTTAATTAAGGAGGGGTTGGATCTTGGTAAAATAGTCTCACAGCTGAATAATAGTCTAACACTTTATTCATTCAACTATGAGGCTATGCATATGTAAAAGTATCTAAAGAAAGGATGAGTAGAGTGTGTATTATATTCATTTACTGCGATAATGTCACGTGGGAAAGTGGTTTGTATATTCGTAGTCACGTAACCCCCAACCCCCCACTTTTTTTTTCGAAGAGTTGGAAATTTTTTACGCTGAAAGAAAATTTTTTGTAGGGTTTCAACATTCATGGGCAATTAAGAAGGCATTTTTTTATTGGTTAAAGTTCTGGCTGTTTTTTAGCTGGGAGATTTGGGAGAGTATTAAGTCCTTTTATAACAGTTATGGGAATTTCCATTCTCCTACACACTCTGATTTTTTAAAACTTACTGTGGGTCAACTAATTCATCGAATGAACACGAGAATCTGTATCTTTCCTCAAATATTATCAGTTATGTGTTTTTTTTTATTTTGAAGTTTTGCTCTCAATTTTTTTCTTTAATAAAAAGTAATAATCTAAGTTTTCAAAGAGAGATGAAGAGGTGTTTCGGATAACTGAACGTTCTGGTAATTCGAGTTTGAATAATCGGTGCTCTACTATGACAGGATGAGTATTATTTACCGTTATTTCATTGAAGCTGATAAAAAGAAAAATAACTATTTAAAACTATTTTCTTTGGTATTCTTAGATTTTTTACTGTTAACCACAAGCCAGATTTCAGCTACAGCTATTAATATCTATTATATATAATAGAACTGTTAATACAGTTTAAATTGACGCTTTAAAATTATCCGAATCTGTTTCATTAAAAATATATTAACTAACTGGGCAAGAATCCAAAAATTTGCTATTACTTGAGTCATTCTTATGATTGAAAGAAATTGTTTAAAGCTAAAACTAATTTTTTGCAATTTTAACAGTTACTCTTGATCTTACAAGGAGAGGACCAAGCTTGGTAATCACAAATTTTGATTATTTTTATATATGTTATAGGGCAGAAGCCCCTTAGTCTCAGGTTCAACGAATTGTATACAACGCTCCTTAGTTCTCGAGAAATAGGTGACTAAGATTTTAACACAGCTTAAATACTTACTTTGTAAAGAAATTTCCGCGTTGGTCGTAGCTCAGTTGTTATGGCGTCTGCTCGTTGGTCCGCTGGCCGGGTTCGAGACCGGGGCAAGCTACTTTTGTTTTACAAATATACTTCTAATTATAATTTAATAATATCAATTAAAAAATTTAATATCGTACATTAATTTTAATGTTAACATATTTAAATTTAAATTTAATTTATTTGATTTTTAAGCCATTATTAAACATTTCTCATCATTTAAAGAGATTTTTTTTTAAATGGATCCATTATTGCCAATAAAATTTACAAAATCATACCTTATTTTATCTATACTAATATTATAAAGGAGTAAAGATTGTTTGTTTGTTTGTTTGTTTGTTTGTTTGTAGGGGGTAATCTCTGGAACTACCGAACCGATTTCAAAAGTGATGGTGGCAAATTAATGGTGACAACCCCTGCTCCAACATAGGCTATATTTTATATCGGTGCCACTAACCCCAGGGGGGTGCAGGAGCGAAAAACGTTCTAAAATTGCACTTTTTAGCTCACATGCTATCAAAGCCTGAGAGCTAATGTGCCCGCCCGTTCTGTATGTATGTACGTATGTACTTAACGCGATAACTCGTCACAGAAATATCCGTTTATCTTCAAATTTTGGTTATAGGTTTATAGTGATAAGGCGCTTCCTTGATTAGTTTTGGGGGTTCAATGGTTAAATATAAAGGGGGAAACGGGTGACTAATCCCCCCTTAATTTACATAAATGGGTTTTTCGTGAAGAATTATCCAATTTGTTTCAAATTTTGTTTATAGGTACATTGGGATAAGGCGCTTCCCTGATTAGTTTTGGGGGTTCATTGTTTACGTATAAAGGGGGGGGGGACGGGGGGGCTAATCCCCCCTTAATTTAGATAAATGTGTTTTTCATGCCAAATTATTCGATTTGATTAACATTTGGTTTATAGGTTCGTTGTTATAAGGCGCTTCCCTGATTACTTTTGGGGGTTCATTGGTTAAGTATAAAGGGGGAACGGGGGACTAATCCACCCTTAATTTATATAAATGGGTTTTTCGTGCAGAATTATCCGATTTGATTCAAATTTTGTTTATAGGTACATTGGGATAAGACGGATGCGTGATTAGTGTTGGGGGTTCATTGGATACGTATAAAGGGGGGGGGGACGAGGGGCTAATCCCCCCTTAATTTAGATAAATGTGTTTTTCATGCTAAATTGTCCGATTTGATTAAAATTTGGTTTATACGTTCGTTGTTATAAGGTGCTTCCCTGATTAGTTTTGGGGTCCATTGGTTAAGTATAAAGGGGCCGGGGAGGGTTAATCCCCCCTTAATTTAGATAAATGGGTTTTTCATGCAGAATTACCTAATTTGCTTCAAATTTTGTATATAGATTCATTGTGGTAAGGAGCTTCCCTGATTAGTTTTGGCGGTTCATTGGTTAAGTATAAAGGGGGGAAATGGGGGGTCTAATCCCCCCATAATTTATTGTCGATCTCTTTCTTTTTCGAGTGGCATTATTCTTTGAAATAAGAGTATAATATACAATTAGTGTCAATAGCCTGTGAGCTCAATGCCATCAGTTTAACTGGGCACTTTTCTTTTTATTTGTATACTGAAGGAGCTAGAAATGTGAAATTTGGCATTGTAGTTACTTATAAGATGTAAATGCTCTCTAATAATAATAATAATAATAAATCGGAATTTAAAAGGGTGAAATGAGCGAAAAGCGCTCTAAAATCATTCTAAATTACAATTTCTATGGAATCTCTGGAACTACAGAACCGATTTCAAAAGTGATGGTGGCAAATTGATGGTGACAATCCCTGCTCCCACTTAGGCTATATTTTATGTCGGCGCAACTAATATCAGGGGGGTGCAGGAGCGAAAATGTTCTAAAATTGCAATTTTTTATACTGAAGGAGCTAGAAATTTGAAATTTGGCATTGTAGTTACTTATAAGATGTAAATGCTCTCTAAGAACAAATTAAAAAGAATTCGAAATTTAAAAGGGTGAAAGAAGCGTAAAGCGTTCTAAAAACATTCTAAATTACAATTTCTATGCAATCTCTTGAACTACAGAACCAATTTCAAAAGTAATGGGGGAAAACTGATTGTGACAATCCCTACTCCAACATAGGCTTTATTTTATGTCAGTGCAACTAACCCCAGTGGGGTGCAGGAGCGAAAAATGCTCGAAAATTGCGACTTTTTTATACTGAAGGAGCTAGAAATTTGAAATTTGGCATTGGAGTTACTTATACGATGTAAATGGTCTCTAAGAACAAAATAAAAAAATATCGAAATTTAAAGAAGTGAAATGAGCGAAAAGCGTTCTAAAAACATTCTAAATTACAATTTCTATGGAATCTCTGGCACTGCAGAAACGATTTCAAAAGTGATGGTGGCAAAGTGATGGTGACAATCCCTGCTCCAATATAGGCTATATTTTATGTCGGTGCCACTAATCCCATGGGGTGCAGTAGCGAAAAACGTTCTAAAATTGCATTTTTTTTTAATACTCAAGGAGCTAGAAATTTGAAATTTGGCATTGTGGTTACTTAAAAGATGCAAATGCTCTCGAAGAACAAATTTAAAAAAAATCGAAATTTAAAAGTGTGAGATGAGCGAAAAGCGTTCTAAAAACATTCTAAATTACAATTTGTATGGAATCTCTGGAACTACAGAACCGATTTCAAAAGTGATGGTGGCAAATTGATGGTGACAATCCCTGCTCCAACAGCCTTCTTTAATAAAAAGCTATGCGTTGCTGACGACTGGGTTTTTCACTAATTGTTGCCACAGATTAATCTCGGAAAATGAAACATTTGAAGTTACTGAAAAAAATAATAGCTCGAAAAGTATTTGTCAGAAAATTGTTAGACAAGTCGTTTGACAATTGTTAGACAAGTCGTTTGACAATTGTTAGACAAGTCGTTTGAAATGTAAAAAATTGTATTTTTCTTGATATAAATTTAAAATCTAATGATTGTGCCGTTTTTCAAATATTGAATTTCAAAAATTACCAAATTTCACAATGGAGCGAAACCTTCATGCGTAACAAAATAATGATAAGGGCGACGTGTCCTGACCTGTATATTGGCACGAGTCACAAATTATAGTAGCCTTATTATTCTGTTAAAATATAAGAGTGAATTATGGAACGTCAATATTTTGTTTGATTAAAAGTTTGTTAAGAGAAATTGACCAGCGTAGCGGGCGTAGCTTGCTAGTTAATTATAAATTAATTCAAAGCGCAAGTATACGTATTACAAATTTAAAAATCTGTAATATGTAAATCTACATGTTGTAGTTTAATTCTTAGGCTAAATTTTAATATACTTATGCTTCTTACTTTAAAAACAGAGTAGTGTTATCATCTCATTGACTTCCGTTGTTAAGGCAATACATAAACGATATTTCTTTAAAATCACGAATTGACACAATTGTTCAATATCATTTCATCGATAAAGCATATATGAAATACATTTTAAAAGTTATTAAAAAAATAACTGTTTAATGATGTTTTATACAACGATTTAGTTACAAATAGAAAATAAATAGGTTAAAATTATAATTAATGCACAATATTATAATTTTTAATTAGGATTATTAAGTAATAATTGCAAGTATATTTATGAAACAAAAAAAAATGAGAAAAACAAACGTAGCTCGTCCCGGTCTCGAAGATCAACGAACAGACGGCATAACAACGGAGCTATGACCAACGCAGTAATTTGTTATAAAGTAAGTACAGGGTGTCCCACAAGGTACGCAGCGTCTAATATGTACAGATTCAGATAGAGCACGTCAATATGAGTATTTTGAATGGTAACATGTGGGGTCCCCGAATATAGCGTGATAGTGTAAGTAAGATGTGAAGCTTGTCATATGAAAAACACAAGAAATGAGGAAAAAACCAAGTGAAAATCAATGTTTATTGAGAAATTTTGGATATATTCGGGGACCCCACATGTTACCATTCAAAATACTCATATTGACGTGCTCTATCCGAATCTGCACATATTAGACGCTGCGTACCTTGTGGGACACCCTGTATTTAAGTTGTGTTAAAATATTAGACCCTATTTCTCGAGAACTAAGGAGCGTTGTATAAAATCTGTTGAACCTTAGATGAAGGGGCTTCTACCCTACAACATATATAAAAATAATCAAAATCTGTTATTATTAAGCTTGGTCTTCTCCATGTTAGTGTAAATCGCAAGCTTGGTGTATGGAGGAAGTACTTAGAATGCCGTTAGTTAAAAGAATACAAACTGTTCAACTTACACTCATGAGATTAGACCAAATCAGCAGATTGGTTAATGTAATAAAATACAATATTGGCGTTTTAGGTCAAAATTTGCGAGTTCAAATGTGGACAGTCCGAATGGCTGTTCATACCATGAACTAAAATATCGAAACTACTTAACTGTTACTAACTGATCTTACTGGAAGTCTCAAGCGGTATGCATGAAGCAGTTATATGGAACCTCATTGATTAAACGAAGTCAGACTGTGTAATGCGCGTTCATGATACTAAGTGGACTCACTCGATTGGTTTAGCGTAATAATTGCAAATATTGGCGGTTCTTTAAAGTACCATTATTTGATCCAAATAGACGAAATACCTATTCGACGGATATTTAGATTTTGGATTCGAAATCTATTCTGAAAGCTCGATTCGAATCTAATAGGCTCGTTCTTTAAGGCTCGTTCAACAAAAGATATGCAAATTTATCACCGTCTGAACGTGATTTCATTTAAGGAAGACATATTTCCATTATATTTCCATTCATTTGGAGATTGGAATATTTTTTGTTGAATTATATTATATATGTGATCAATGTATATGAACTTATCCTTTCTTTATGTTAACTGTTTCTGTGATAATATCAAAAAAGCAAGCTCATATTCACAATTAAAAATCTTATCAATGATAGAACGGTCCAACTGTAATCGTTACAATTGTTTTAGCTAAAAGAATCGTTACGTTTATCCCATGTGCATTTTTTGCTATTACAAATTAAACATGAAAGTATAATAATCCCTACTCTAGAAATAAATTTATAAAATGCTTCACAATAAATACATAACATAATTTAATGCTATTTTGACAGTATAAAATTACAAATAAGGAAGATCACCAATCATAAATAGTTTATTCTGCAAAAGAGAAATTTGAAAATTTGTTTTGTGGCAATCGTAAGAGATTTTCTGTATTATGGTTATTGAAAGCTTAGGGTCACATTCTACGATATAACTGGTCAGTTTCAGAGAAGACATTACCTTCATTTTATCTGATTATAAAGAACTTTTCTATGGCATTAAAATATTTTGACTTTATCGTTGAATTGTCTTACTTTGCAGTAATCAGTTTTGGCCAACAAAATTTTAAAAGTGTTAATGAATATTGCTGCATTTGCGTTGTCTGCATATAGGCTTTTGCTCCAATACATTTATCTATTCAAAAATGAAAAACAATTTTTTAGCAGAACGATATATTTTTCCATACGGAATGTGATATTATTAATAAGTTATATAAGCAACATATAGAATTCATAAATCAATTTTGAGGTAAAAATAAATCACTAATGATAATAATAGTAATCTAATTCCATAAAATTTATAATGAAGGAAAAAGATGTGTTCACGTTTACAAAAATATCTGTCACGTGTTAAAATGTGTAGCATTAAATATCAGAGAAAAACATTATTTAAATGGAAACTAACTACATCATAATTATATCCTTTAAAGAAGAAAAGCATTTTTCAGTAATATTTTTTTCTCACTAGATGACACAACTAAGTGTTACATGCTAGAATATCGAATTCCAAATTTAAATATGACAGAATGTAGTAAAATAGTGTAGAGAAGGTAAATGGAGTGGTATGTTTTTTAAATTTAAGTATATTAAGCCTATTTTTTAAACAAAATTTGAATATACGCCAGGCTACGTATTAAAAGGTGTCATCTGTAAACCATATTTTTGCTTTATTCTTCCTTTATTATGAATCTAAAAAAGTCAAAAACGTATTACTTCACAATTGCTCCAACTGAGGCAATAGGGGAATAGTCATAATCCTGTTGATGTTAGATATTTCCTGTTTGATTAAATGAGTTAGAATCTTAAATCCCTAAACTATACTTTTCACTTGGTTTTATTTTCTATACCATAACTTACCTGCTTACAGCAATTACATTTGTTTGGATAATATTTCAGATTTGCTTGAAAAATTTAAGAAAGTAAACTACTAGAATTACAATCTTTAAACTAAAATATTTAACTATATTTAATTTCTATATGCTGCAGACATTTCTGGGGCTGTGGTCGTTAGAAATGATTTCAGTATTAGGTTTCGTTCACCAGCGTATTCCAGTGAAAAGCTGATTAAATAAATCATCAAATAAGTTTCTTTTTTGAAAGAAAGTTTGGCTGCTGTGATAACCTGATTGACTGAGTTGTAAAAATATTCAAACCAAATTCAAAATCACATATTTAGAAATATATAATTGTTCTTAACCCCTTCACGACGAGCGTGCTTTACAGAATTTTTAACCTTTTACCACCGGTTTTTCAAAACAGAAAATTTCACCTAATTGAATCCCAGAAATGCTAAGATTTAATGAGGCAAATCTTACATTAAAAAATAACTGGTGGGAAAAATCGAGGATTCTGAGCATCTTATGCATCACGTATACGTGTCGCTCGTCCCCAAGGGGTTAAGGAATGTAGGTCTCTTAAAATAAAATTTGTTAAGATCCTAAAACGGATTTCATTCTTTATATATTAATATTGTGATAGAATTTTCCTTCTTGTTTTATACGATGCATTATTGACATTGGGTATAAAATGAAAGTAAAGGATCACGAATGACTTTCGTTTCTCGTAAAAATTAAATAAATGAGAGTGGTTTCATTTGATTTTTAGATTGATTTCTACAAAAATCGACCAATTAGAATCACATCGTTTTCACACACATACACACACACACACATATATATATATATATACAGGGTGTCCGAAAAGTCTTTAAACGGTCAAATAACTCGAGAAATATACATCGGATTGAAAAACGGCAAAATGCATGTTCAATATTTTTGAAAAATCTATTTAGGGATATGAAAGTTGCTCCCCCAACTTTTCCCCCCGGGGAGGGAAAGGGGGGCAACTTTGAAATCTCGAGAAATATACATCTGAACTCGAGAAATATACATCGTATTGAAAAACGGAAAAATACATGTTCAATAGCTTTGAAAAATCTATTTAGGGATATCAAAGTTGTTCTAAAATATTGAACACGTATTTTTCCATTTTTCAATCTGATGTATATTTCTCGAGTTATTGGAGCGTTTCCAGACATTGCAATGGTAACGATTCTTATTGCATTGCACTCGATTACAGCGCCATCTACAATGTTTCAAAGAAAATCTTCAATACAAAAGTTACGTATTTTTTCCCGTAGAATCCGAATCTGCAATAAAAAATGGGGGTCATCATTTAAGATTTCAAAGTTGCCCCCTTTTCCCTGGAAAGTTGATCTGCATATCCCTAAATAGATTTTTCAAAAATATAATCTGATCTCTTATAATCTGATTACATAGACACACAAAAGCAAAACATGCGAAAACTGTAATCACGCATATGTTCGAAATACTAAACCAATTCAAACCTAATTGACAAAGTATTTATCTTGCAAGTAGCTTAGATGAGTTCGTTAATCAATTAAGTAGCTCTTATAGTTCGTTCTAAGGGATATGCAAACGTTTTAGATGGCACTCATTGATTGGTGTGGGTTCGAACCTTGTTTGAACGCCTGAAGTTTGTTACATCCTAGGGATAATTTTTAAACCATGATTTCAACAAATTTAATATTTTTTTATATAATTCTCTCCTATTCATTCAATTACGTTTAATAAGCCAAATTAAAAGCTTCTCTGCAAATTATCTGTCTCACCAAAATAGAGAGCTTAGAAGGAGTGAGAATAATTTATTTAATTTGAATAAAATCTTAAGCTTTAAAATTAAAATATACAAATCAAACAAACAATAATAATTTGAAATCAAACTACTCTTTCCACTGTACCGGAAACCATTTTTATGTGCGTTCGTAATTATATAAATACGTAGCACCTATAGTCGTCATCTGGTCTGTCCGTCTGTCCGCATAACATATAACAGCACAAAAACTACCCAACCGAATGGTTTGAAATTTAATATATTCGTTCGTTGTAGAATTTTGTCTTGTCATTTCAAATTTCATGAAAATCGAAACAAAACTTAACAAGAACGAAAAATCATGCGTCAAGCATAGATTATGTAACACTTTCCAACGCTTCCAAAATAATTTTACGAATCATACTCTTTAATAAGCTAAAAGATAACATCTAAGTAATCCGAATACTTTTATTCAGCCCTGTATAGGATCTATAGATTTGTATATATACTACATAGGATGCTAAATTTTAGTTCAGTTAGGAAACACGTAGCACAGTTTAAAATTCTCCGTCTGGAGTTAAATAATCCGGAAATGTATAATAAGGTTATATAATAAATAAGGTTTCAATACTGGACGAAGGGATTTATAAAAAACTTTTTTTTTTTCAAAATGACGGCTGTTGAAAAGACAGTTCAATTTTTATCTTTAAAAAATCATTATTTTTTTTATAATAAAAAAAAAAATCGAAAAATTTCTTTCGATCAATCTCTACATCGTCAGAAAAGAGATGACTATGAAAAAATAGTTGACAAAATGAGAAATGAATCGATTCAGTAGTTTTTGAGTAATTGTGGTCACCGATTAAAACGATGCACTTTTGCGAAAAACGAGTTCAAAGCTTTGTGTTATATTTACAGTACGATATATAATATGTTTTTTTTATTTACATAAAATAATCTATTCCAGCACCATAAAATACTCCATTTTCAGTTGGTAAAACCTGTAAAACTGCAACTTGCAGAAAATAAATTTTTCGAAATTTATGTTTAGGTGTAGACCATTAAATCTTACGATTATTTTAATTTAATAAAATTTATTGGGTTATGCCGTATAGTTTTGAGGATGTATTCAATAAATCAAAAACACTGGCTTTAAAAATTTCGAACGGTGACAAATCAAATGTATTCAACACATCTCGAAATTGCGATATAGGCTTGTCAAAATGAACCGGATTTGCCAAATTAATGACAAGTCCGATTTATCTAGTATTCTTTCAGTCTGAAATTTTCATATATCTAGATATTCAACAATTAAGTGTTATCTTTATTAAATTCTAACTCGACTGTTATTTGTAGTGAGATAAACTGTCTAATTTGAAAACTGTTTTCTTTTTTCATTCGTATGTCACAAGAAAAGACTAATATGCAAAGTATAATCAGTGCCATAAAAATCAAATGCTTTCCATTAAAATGAAAATAAATTAATTTGAACCACAGAGGACCGGCGTATATATGGAAGAGTCATAAGTGATAAAAGCATAAGTAGGGTTCTACGGTAATGATGATTTCATATTTACATTTAAAAAAAAAAAAACTTTGCATTATATATGTATATATATATATATATATATACAGTGTGTCCGAAAAGTCTGGAAACGGTCGAATAACTCGAGAAATATACATGGGATTGAAAAATGGAAAAATACATGTTCAATATTTTTTAAAAATCTATTTAGATGTATCAAAGTTGTTTCCCCCAAATCTCTGCCCCCTGGGGGGGGAAGAGGGCAACTTTGAAATCTTAAATGATAACCCCCCCCCCCCCTTTTTTTATAGCAGATTCGGATTCTACGGGAAAAAATACGTAACATTTGTGTTTAACATTTTCTGCAGAAAATCGTAGATGTCTTTGTAATCGAGTAAACTGCAGTGAGAATCGTTTCAACTGAAAAGTCTGGAAACAGTCGAATAACTCGAGAAATATACATCAGATTGGAAAACGGAAAAATACATGTTCAATATTATTGAAAAACCTATTTAGGTAAGTATATCAAAGTTGCCCCCTACCCCCCAACTCTGGCCAACCTCTTTCAATCCGACGAATAAAGATTGAAAGAGATTACATTTCAAAATATTTCTTCATTCTAACAAACAACATGAAAGAAAAATCATGCGTCAAGCACAGATTATGAAACCCAACATATTCAGAGTACTGTAACAAAAGTTAACTGTTTAATAAGATAAAAAATGATATCTTAAAAAAAAAAAGAGAAAAAGAAAAAAAAAACCCAATTTGGAAAATGCATACCACATTCGAAAACCCAATTTCATCAATTTTCATATATAGTCCCAAAAGTATTCAAATTCTTTTGTGAAGCCCTGTATATGATATTTGTACATATAGTTCAAAATATGCTAAAAATTCAGTTCAGTTAGGAAACGCATAATACAAGTGAAAATTTCCTTCAATATACGGAAATGCACTCGAATTATTTTGTGAAGCCCTGTATACGACTATAAAATTTATACACACAAAGTAAAATGCAAAAAAACTAGTTAAATTTAAAACGCATACCACAACTGAAAGCTTATGTTCAGCAATTATCTATCATAGACAGTACTTTAACTGAATTAAATTGCGTGTCTCGGTAAATGAACGACAAAATGAATATATGGATGCATACCACATTCTACAGTAGGCTCCTTGTAGTGCACCTTAACCCCCTGACCGCTGAGCAAAAGGGCAAATTTGTAATGTTGTTTTCTCTTTTTTAACACTTTCCAACCTAGTTGAAAAGTGTTTATGACTTCGGTTTGTCTGGCCGTACAACCGACTGCCGTCTGTCGTTTGGGCGTCTGCCGTCTGTCGTTTGGGCGTCTGCCGTCTGTCCGTGCTCTAACTCCCGTAATTATGCTCGGATTGCCTTGCAATTTTTATATGTTATTGTCGTTATCTATAGAATGTTCCCTATATCAACTAAAGTGTATAGCACTTATAGTTTTTTTACAGGGACACTCAAAAGAATTCCGTTACATTACGGTCTATGAGGAAAAATCATTTGCGGTTTATTTTAATGATGTTACACAATTTCAAAAACATTGTAATTGATATATATCACGAAGGTGCATTACAAGACGTTTAATATGGAATAGGGTGTGCATAGCACTTATAGTTACTTTACAGGGACAGTCAAAAGAATTCCGTTACATTACGTCTATGGAGAAAAATCGTTTGCGCTTTAATTAAATAATGTTTCACTATTTTAAACGCAGTGAAATTTATTTATATCACTAAGGTGCATTACAAGAGGCTTACTACAGAATATTGTGTGTATAGCAGTCATCGTTCATTTACAGGGACACGCAAAAGAATTGTCTGTCTGTTAACAACAGAATTACTGTCTGTTAACAATAATTCCTGGAAGTGCGTTTTAAGTTGCTGAACGCGATTTTAAATTTAACTCACTTTTTGTCTATTACTTGGTGTGTATAAATTTTGTAGATCATAGACAGGGCAGTACAAAAGTTCGCGAACACATTTCCGTTTATTGACAAACTCCAGAAGGAGAATTTTAAACTGTGCTACGCGTTTCCTAACTAAACTAAAATTTAGCATCCTATGTAGTATATATACAAATCTATAGATCCTATACAGGGCTAAATAAAAGTATTCGGATATTTTTCCGAATATCGTATAGGTTGGAAATTCATGAAATTACGTTTCTTAAATATGTTATGCGTTTTCCAAATTGTTTACTTAGATGTTATCTTTCAGCTTATTAAACGGTAATGATTTGTAAAATTATTTTGGAAGCGGTGGAAAGTGTTACATAATCTATGCTTGACGCATGATTTTTCGTTCTTGTTTTTTTTAAATGCTTAAAAAATCTGAATTTTCAAACTTGAGATAAAAAACTTAATTACGTATATAAGTATAATCCTTGAGATTATCAATCATTACTTGATGTTTTAAAAATGCATTATATTTGTAGAATTATATTAATTTAAACAAACCTTGTATTGAGAAGGATAAGGATATTTATATGAATCTCAATATGTTTGAAATAGAATAACATCATTAAAGTACACTGCAAACGATTTGTCCCAAACAGTGATAATGTAACAGAATTCCTTTGAGTGCACCTGCAAACGAACTATAGATTCTTACACACTTCATTTTCAATACCGAACATGCCATAGTAAACCTCAATAACGTATATAAATTACCTGTCATTCCGAGTATATTTACGCGCGGAAAGCAGACAGACGGTCAGACAAACCAAATTGATAAATACTTCTCATCTATGTTGGAAAGTGTTAAAAACGATGTTGACGTTATACCTAAAAAATTATTCAACAGAAAATACAAAAGTCGTCTGGAGATGCGACATAAAACTTGCGATACATATAAAAATATTTTTAAAGAAATCGTCTGATGAACTCTCACACTAATATAACAAGAACGAAAAATCATGCGTCAAGCATAGATTATGTAACACTTTCCAACGCTTCCAAAATAATTTTACAAATCATACCGTTTAATAAGCTAAAAGATAACATCTAAGTAAACAATTTGGAAAACGCATAACATATTTAAAAACATAATTTCAGGAATTTCCAACATATACAATATTCGGAAAAATATCCGCATACTTTTATTCAGCCCTGTATAGGATCTATAGATTTGTATATATACTACATAGAATGCTACATTTTAGTTCAGTTAGGAAACGCGTAGCACAGTTTAAAATTCTCCCTCAGGAGTTTCTGTCAATAAACGGAAATGTGTTCGCGAACTTTTGTGCTCGCTGTATATGATCTTCAGAATTTATACACACCACGTAATAGACAAAAAGCGAGTTAAAATTTAAATCGCGTTCAGTAACTTAAAACGCACTTCCAGGAATTATTTTTAACAGACAGTAGAGAATTCTTTAGTGTGTCCCTGTAAATGAACGATGACTGCTATACACACAATATTCTGTAGTAAGCCTCTTGTAATGCACCTTAGTGATATATATAAATTTCAATGCGTTTAAAATAGTGAAACATTTTTTAAATAAACCGCAGACGATTTTCCTCCGTAGACGTAATGTAACGGAATTCTTTTGACTGTCCCTGTAAAGTAACTATATGTGCTATGAACACCCTAATCCATATTAAGATTCTTCTAATGCACCTTAGTAATATATTTAATTTTCAATGCGTTTAAAATAGTGAAACATTATTTAAATAAACCGCAAATGATTTTTCCCCATAGACCGCAATGTAACGGAATTCTTTTGAGTGTCCCTGTAAAAAAACTATAAGTGCCACACACTTCCGTTGAAATAGGGAACATGCTATAGATAACGCCAATAACATATAAAAATTGCAGAGCAATCCGAGCATATTTACAGGAGTTAGAGCACGGACAGACGGACAGACGGCAGACGGCAGACAGCCATACGGCCAGACAAACCGAAGTCATAAACACTTTTCAACTAGGTTGGAAAGTGTTAAAAATGAATAAAATTTTCTTTTTAATGATATCCTTTAGTTTATATAAAAATATATATACAGGTACTAGCTTTAAAGTTTTGCTATATGAAAATTTGCCCTATGAAAGTTGAAATAAGATTACCAGATTGTAATAATAGAAGGAACCAGGATTTTTGAGTTTTAGGGATTTTTCTAATGTCATTTTGTGTTTTCAATATCTTTATGATATGTATCATCCTATTATTTGCATATTTACTAAATTAAATTCTCAATCTCGGTAATGATAAGAATTTTTGTATTTCATCATTTAACATATTTTTATATTTTTAGAACAAATAAGATAAGATATTTTTTTGTTAAAAAGTTTTCTCGACAATTAAATAATTTTTTTGTAGAAAATGTAAGGAAAAAAATTTATATTATTTCAAAACTGTCATAAAAAATTAAATATAATATAAATGTACACGATAATAGTTAGTTTAAAAGGATGTTAGTTAATAATAATAATATAAGTATAGTAATATAAAGCTAATAGTAAGTATTAGTAAGTTTTAAAAGGTATTTGAAATGAATGTTGAACTATAACCTCCAATTGATCAAAACTTTTGATCAAGTTACGGGTATGAACACTATAACATACTTTAAAATCATCAAAATTAGTGTGCACCATGTTTGTTGGTCCATTTCTTGACGATTCTTTGTGAAAGAATTTATAAAAGAAATATTAACTATAACAAATAATGAGTAATATATAATAAGTATTTCTACAATTAAGTATTTAAGTATTGGTAAGTATATTTGTCAAAGGCATGAAAGTACACGCTTCAAAATAAAATGAATGTTAATAAGACTGATCAAAACTATGCTAGTCATTTGAAACATTTTATAAACACTCTCTTACAAAAATAAATTTAAATTTTAGTACTTATTTTAAATGTATGGAGGTAAACTTATTTTAAATGCATTAGCAAATCTAAAATTCAATTTATTCCACTGTTAATAGGGCATTTAAAAGTGTTTATCTGAATGATATTATAAAAGCACACATATTTGGTAATTGAAAATGTAATTTAAGAAATACTCAACAAAGAATGTACAATTTTTAGTTTAAATTCATGTTTTTTTTATGAATAGATTTGTTTGAATAGTTACAATTCATGTTTCAAAAATTCTGAAGTCAGAGTGTTTGATGGATTTAATATAAATTTGCAGTTATTTAGGTCGCTTATGCAAAAAATTATGTTTCTTTAATGCATTACATATTTTCTATCGTCTCCTATGTATGTATAAAAAATGTATTATAAACATTTCAAATATTGAAAAGATGCTTTCTATTGCTTTAGCTATTTTCATTTTAAAATTTCGATATCTTATAAATTTAGGCTAGAGTCTTGCTGCATTCCAGTTTCATTAATAAATTATATTACCGCATCCATTGTATATGTTAAATATAAACGAGACTTTAATAGAATATTTTAGGTAGCCTTCATTACAAAAAGCTACATATTGCAGCCGTTCGGAGGAAAGCAATTCCAAAAATATTTGGTATATTTTCACCGATCATGACCCCCAGACCCCCAGACCCCCAAACCCCCCTTCGTTCAAATGTTTATTTATATATACATATATATCCTTATATATATTATATTATTTAATTTTTGGTACTTATTTTAAATGCATTAGTAAACCCAAATTCGATTTATTCCACCGTTAATTAAGCATTTAAAAGTCTATAGTTGAATGATATTATAAAAGCACACACTCATATATATATATATATATATATATATATATATATATATATATATATATATATATATATATATGGGCTGTTTAATAGCCTCTGCTTGTTAACTAGGAGAAGACCCTTTAAATGTCTCAGAGGAGGACTTAAAGGAATCGACTGGGAGCAGAGACTTAATGTCCATTCCGCACCTTCCATCGGTGCAGCCTGTTAGTACTCTTGCCTAGTGCATGGGGAACGAACGCGGATGGGCTTCCTCCAACCCGCTTGGCCAGCGTGGAGGAATTTGGCCACCTCCCCCCTTATTTTACCATGAATTCACAAAACAAATCACGGCCCTCAATTCCCGGCAGTCTGCATGTTCCTGATTACGGCAGCGATCAGAAAAACATGAAGACAGAGGGTGCTAAGAATCACCGAGCTCGGCTTGGCTGCCATAAGTTGATGACCTTGGCTACGTATAATGGACGATCCTTATCTTCTGAAAGTCGTTTACAGGAACTTGAAGAGGAATTAGAAAGAATCAACTGGGACATTCTAGGATTATGCGAAGTAAGAAGAAAAGGGGAAGAGAAGATTGATCTTGCCAGTGGACATGTATTGTACTACAGAGGTACAGAAGATGGAAAAACAAGTGGTGTAGGATTTCTGATTCATAAAAGGTGGAAGAATCAAATCGTAGAATATGATAGTGCATCAGATAGAGTTGCAAGGTTAGTTATACAAGTGTCAAAAAGATACAAGCTGCAAATTACCCAAGTTTATGCACCAACAATTAGCTATACTGATGAAGAAATTGAGGATTTCTATGAAGAAGTAGCTTCAATGCATCAAAAAGGAAAATGTTACATAAAATTAATAATGGGAGACTGGAATGCTAGAACTGGGGAAAAAAAGAAAGGTGAGTTCTCAGTAGGAAATCATGGATATGGGGTGCGTAATGAAAGAGGAAACAGATTGATTGAATTTGCAGAATGTGAACAGATGTATATCATGAACTCATTTTTCAAGAAAAAGCCACAAAGAAAATGGACATGGCGTAGTGCAAATGGCTCAATAAGTGAAATCGACTACATCTTGACAAACAAAAAGCATCTTATTCAGGATTGCAGCGTTCTCAATAACTTCAATACAGGAAGCGATCACAGGTTAGTTAGAAGCAAACTGCTTTTAAATACTAAAGTGGAAAGAATGAAGCTTTTGCAATGCTCAAAGAAATCAGTCGATATTATAAATCTCCAGAAACATAAAGAAGAATTTAATTTAGAACTTAAAAATCGTTTTCAAGTACTTCAATCAATCTTAGAAGAAGAACAAGATGTTACAGTAGTGAACAAGAAAATAACAAATACTCTACAAGAAATTGCAAGGACGATAGCTGGTGAAGCACGAGTAAAGCAAACAAAGAAAATAACAGAAGAAACAAGAAGATTGATGAAGAAACGCAGAGAATTTAAAATGAAGAAAGACTATCCTAAATCAACAGTTGAATATGCAGAATTATGTAAAACGGTAAGAAAATGTGTTACAGAAGATATCAGAAAATTTAACTGTGATCTTGTCAAAAAAGTTCTAGAAGATAACAAAAGCTTAAAATCAGCTAAGCGCAAACTGTGTGTTGGAAGAAAAGGTATTTTTGCACTGAAGAGAGCAGATGGAACAATCACCAAAATCAATAATGAAATAGTACACATTGTCGAAAAATTCTATAACGATCTATATAAATGTGAAGATCAAAGGGAAATCAACCTACGTGATCCACTAGTAAACATAACAGAAACTGAAGAGATAATCCCAGTGATGACAGATGAAGTTGTACAAGCCATTAGAGGCATGAAAAAAGGTAAATGCCCTGGCAAAGATGGAATTACAATTGACCTTATCAAAGAAGCAGGAGAAGAATTTGCAAAAATGCTAGCCATACTGTTTTCCAAATGTTTCGAGAAATCAGATGTACCAGAAGATTGGAATAATGCTGTGATGGTGTTACTTTATAAGAAAGGAGAAAAGGAAAACATTAAAAACTACCGTCCAATCAGCTTACTGTCAGTGATTTATAAAATTTTCACCAAAGTTTTAACGACAAGACTTGAATCAGCTCTGGACTCAGCTCAACCTAGAGAACAAGCAGGATTTCGAAGTGGATTTAGCACAATGGATCATATTCAAACAGTAAGGGAAGTTATAGAAAAACATAAAGAATATAATTTACCTCTCTGCCTTGCCTTTATTGATTATGAAAAAGCATTTGATTCGGTCTACACATCTGCAGTAATTACTTCTCTGGAGGACATTGGTATAGACAAACCTTATATCAATATCATAAAGAAGATCTACAAGAAAGCAACAGCCACCATCCGTTTGGACAAAGGAAAAGCGAAGATCAAGCTTAGAAGAGGAGTAAGACAGGGAGACACCATTTCGCCTAAGCTTTTTACTGCTGTCTTAGAAAGTATTTTCAAGAAGCTGGATTGGGAAAACAAAGGGATTAGAATAAATGGAGAATATTTAAGCCATCTCCGGTTTGCTGATGACATTTTAATTTTCAGTAATAGCCCTGAAGAATTGCAAAATATGCTAAAAGATTTGGCAGAAGCTAGCATTAATGTGGGATTAAAAATAAATTTGGAAAAGACTAAGGTGATGTTCAATTCATTTGCATCAAAAAAAGAAAATCGTCTACAACAACACTGAGATTAAAGATGTGCAAAGTTATGTGTACCTTGGACAAGAAATATCATCAGACAACAGTATCATGAATGAAATCAATAGAAGAATAAGAAATGGATGGAGTGCTTTTGGGAAAAACAATATTATTCTGAAGAGTAACATGCCTCTTTGTTTGAAAAGAAAGGTGTTTAACCAATGTGTTTTGCCTGCACTTACTTATGGAGCAGAAACTTGGACACTAACAAAACGGATGGTACAAAGATTACAAACAACACAGCGAAGTATGGAAAGATGTATGCTAGGCATAACCAAAAGAGACCGAAAGAGAATAACATGGATAAGAAGTCAGACGAAAGTTTTTGACATCATCGAGAGAATTAAACGGCTAAAATGGAAATGGGCTGGGCACATTGCAAGAAGACAAGACAATAGATGGAGCACAAACACCCTACAGTGGTATCCCAGAGATGTAAAACGACCAAGAAGACGACCTCAAGAAAGATGGAGTGACGAAATCAGAAAAGTGGCCGGTGTTAATTGGATGACTAAAGCACTAGACAGGCAAAAATGGAAAAATCTGGGGGAGACCTACATCCAGCAGTGGATTGAAAACGGTTGATGATGATGATGATATATATATATATATATATATATATATATATATATATATATATATATATATATTGTGCTTGGCTATGCATTACATGTATATCCTTGATCAATGGTCCATAATTTGAAATCAATGGTCCATAATTTGAAAATAACTTTTTTTTGGCAACGTATGCTTAAAACTCGAATGCTTGTATTATAAGCTGACTCAGGTTTGGATTTTGCTTTCAATGCGGTAATTTCATGTTTTTATTTTTTTCCCCGTATCCTTTTTAATTATGTTTTATTTTGAAATTAATTGATGTTTCATTGTGTATTTCTCTACATTCTGGGTGTGGCTGTCCCAAATTCATATTTTTTAGCTATTTTATGGCTAATATGAAGTTGAAACCAAACATTTTATTTGTGGAAATTTAGGCATTTGGGACCTGAAGATTCTGTCTAAATTCCACAAATTTCCATTATTCAATTTCTGCCTTTTATGTTTATTTATTTTTTTAATACTATGTTTTTGGTATCTATGTTCAGTTTGTTGGGGGTATCTGTTTTGTTTTCAATTAATTATTTTACTTTTATTCATAATTTCACAGTTTTTGTTGGTGGTCGTAACGTTCATTTAATGGCTATATATATATATATATATATATATATATCTGGCATTTGTCATGCTGTAACTCTCTTATTTATGAACTGATTTGGATGTGACTGAGTATGTGTATAGGACATACCAAGATCTCGACCGAGATCGTTGACCAGTTTCACTTGCCATCTTGTTTCATAATGGCGGCCAGTTAAACATTTTTATTTTTTTTTTAATTCAAAAACATGTACAAAAAAATTATAAATTGTAAAAGTTATTCGTGATAAGTGTTGGAAAAAACGTAATACGGAGATTCTGGAATTTTTTTTTTTTTTTTTACTATATCTTGCTATCTGCTGAGATATGGCAGTTTGAAATTCTAGGGTAACTGAAATTTTGAAACAATCTGATATTTGTTATGCTGCAACTCTCGTATTTTAGAACCGATATGAATGTGACTGATCATGCGTACAGAACATACCAAGGTCTCGCCCGAGTTCGTTGGCCAGCTTCATGCGCCACCGTGTTTCAAAATTGGGGCAAGTTAAATTCTTTTTTATTTTTTAAAAAATTCTAAAAGATGCATAAAAAATATAAAATGAAAGAGTTGTTTCCGTTAAGTGTTAGATCGTGATACAAGGATTCCGGAACATTTTTTGTTTTGGCTGTATCTTAAAAAATAGCAGAGATATGGCAGCTTGAAATTCTAGGGTGGCTGACATTTTGAAACGATCTGATTTTTGTTGTGCTGTAATTCTCATGCTGAAATTCACATTTAAATTCAGTATTGACGAAAACCGGGATTGAATTTTCTATAATCGAGTTCCAAGCAATGTAGATTCGAGTGTTTGAGTAAAATTAGTCGAATTTGAAAAACATTGACTATGAAATCTACCTTTTCCTCCTGGTACAGGCCGGAAGGACTTTTTAAAATATCGCTTACCAAAGTTATGTCAACGTTTTTTTTTTCTTTCTAAATAGCTTTTATCAACATCTATGTACTTTTTGCAGCATATTGGAAGTCATTTTATTCTTCTTTAATAAAAATAATAAAACTTATGTGAAGCCAATTGCAGCAAAATTCTTCTACTTCTTCATTTGATGAAAATCCTTCTCCCCCTAACACTTCTTTAAATACTAGTCAGAGAATGTTAAATTTGTACTGTAAGAAGGATGATCGAGTGTTGTATAGTGATTTTTTTTACACTTATTGTGTCAGGTCTAACATTGTCTCAGAGAAGAAGAGTTGTTCGTGTATTCAGATCGGAATGCAGCGTTTTTAGAACCGATGTGCTAATTTAACCCTCCGCTATCAGACGGGTCCAAATGAACCCGACAGATACATTCAAAACGATTTTTCTCATGAAAAAAAAAGACTGTAAATTCTGCATTTATGTGACTTTACTGAAATGTTCTACTCTTTTTTATATGCAGTTGAGATTAATATTTTGTTTGGATTTTTTTCTAATTTTTAATTTGTTTCATTACTTACCACGCGGGTCCAATGGACCCACCCATTGGAACATCTAGAATAAACCTTCAAAGTTTTATAGGGTTTTCATAATTTATGATTGGACAAGGATACAAAAATTGACTATTTATTGCTAACTTTGCGATAATGTTTGTCGCCAATTTTGGCGAGTTTATGCCGATGTTTTGAGAACATTCTTATTTGATCAAGATAATTTTGTGTAAGGTATATAAAGAGGTAGCATTTGTTTTACTGGTCATTTATTAGCCATCACAATTAGTGTGCAGATTGCATTAAACTATAGTTGTTGTTTAGTTTTTTCCTTGTAATGAAGACTTGATATTTGATGCTAAGACTTGATATTTGATGATGACTTTGGTGCAAAGTTCAGTTTCTACGTGATTTTTAAAGCACACATTTAATCATTTTCCTTTTCGCTTTGCTTTTTTTGTTTGTTACGTAAGATTGAATTGAAGATGAACAGGGGAAAAAAATTACTCAAGAACAAATTAAAAAAACTATAGAAAATTCGGACGATATAGAATACAAAACAAATGATGATGAATATATTTCGTCTATTGAAGGTGAAATAGTTAATGTTGAAATTTGTAATGAATGTTCAGATTCTTACTCCGAATCCGATAATGATTGTACTGAAGAAAACTTAGCATGCACAAGTACCTCACATAATTCCTTTGTTTTAAGAAATAACAGCCTTATACGGTATGAGGATCAAATTGCCAGTCAACAAGGAAGTACTACAACTAATATTTTACGTGAAAAATCAAGACCTACAAGGTTTGCAAATCGTGAAGTTGAATCAATTTCATCTTCATTCCTTCTCTATTTGCGTAAAATACTTTTAGAAATCATAATAAAATGGACACATGCTGAGGACAACAGAGTATTTGGTAATGAGTGGCAACCGATCGATATTATAGAACAAAAACAATTCATTGGACTTTTATTGCTTATTAGAGTTTATAAATCAAAATATAAAAATGTATGGGAAATTGGGAGCATGAAAAGTGGAAGACAGATCTTTCATGACATTATGAGTCGCAAAAGATTCATAATATTACGTGTTATAAGATTTGATAATGCTTCTGAAAGGCGCAAAAGAAGATCAAGTGATAAATTAAAGCCAGTAAGGGGATGTTTTGAGTTGTGGAACAGTTATTTACAGGACCCTTATATTCCTAAATGGTCTATGACTTTCGATGCATTTTTTCGCTGCTTTCGCAGAAAATGCCCATTCCGTAGTTATATGCCATATGAACCTGGAAAGTATGGTTTGAAATTTTGGGTAATTTGTGACAGCATAACATCTTATGCTTGGAAATTTGAAGTATATACAGGCAAACAGGAAAAAGTATATTCGCTTCAAGCTTTAAAAGGTAGTTAAATGATTGACAAAGGAAATTGAAAATTCTGGTCGTAACATCACATGCGATAACTTTTTTACATCATTTGAATTAGCGATGCACATTGCTTGAAAAAATTATCTCTTATTTTAGACAAATTTGAAAAAATAAACCGGAACTACCTGTTTCGTTAACAAATACAAAAAAAAGCAACCATCGTATCTTACTGTCCCATAAAAGGAAAAGTAGTTACTTTGCTTAGTACTAGGTATAATAGTTATGATGTTGATACTAGCTTGCAAAAAATGCCACAAATTATTCTAGTCTTTAATAAAACGAAAAGTGGTGTAGACACAATGGACAAAATGGTGAGAACTTATAGTGTGAAACACATGACATGCAGGTGGCTTTTGATTGTATTTTATATGATAGATTTTAGTACTATGAATGCATACATAATATGGTTGTCATTTAACGCTGAATGTGATCAGAAATTGAAGAAAAGACGGGATTCATTATTCAAATTGCAGAAGAATTATATATTAAGAAAGTGCCGTAGTGCCAACGCAAGTTTCAGATGTCCTTCATACAGATACCTATGAACCGCCAAGAACAAAATCATGATTTCATGTTTGTCCCTCTAAAAAAGATCGAAAAACAATATATTTGTGTGAAAAATGCGTGAAAAATGCGTGAAAAACTTTTGTGGAGAACATGCCGTTCTTATTTGTAATTCGTGTGTAAAATAATTCATGTATAACGAAAATGAGTAATATTGTATTTTTATATATTGTTAACTCTTAATGTTCCACTTTTATACAGTTTATAATGTATATTAATAATCTACCCTATTAAAATCTGTGCGCGTATCTATCAATGTAAACTCAAAAATTCGGAAAACACAGGGGGCAGGCCTACGAAAACTGGCACACGGATTGCTGATAGGGGGCCCATGAAAGATTGGGACGAAAAATTTGAAAATGTTAAATAGACTTTTTTTATTTTATGTTTTTGACGAATTATTAATTAAAACCCACAAAGAACTCTCATCAACATTACGCTTTTTTTTTTAGGTTGGTAGTTCGTATAGAGTTTTCACAGAAATAACTATATAAACCGGAGTAGTGATGCATAAATAAGGACGTCTAACAAAATAGTCTCAATATGGATTGCTGTTACCGGTGTACAGCCATGCTAATGTAGCGCCACCTGCACAGGACAACTTACCAAGACACCACCTGTTTGAAACATTTTCCAGGTACGTTTTTCTTCATTATAATTAGCTGGGTTTAAGGTTTTTTCTTACATGACATATATTATTATGATAGAGATGATTAATACAGAAAACTTTATTTAACAGATTATTTATTATATTTGCGGGGATAGAGAAGGGTAAGGGTCTAATTACATTTAACAATTTTAACATTTTTTGGATCACCCGCAGCGTTTAATTGCTGTTTTATATAGAGAATACCGCTATTTTAAATCTCAGCTAATAATGTTCCGAACTTCTCTAAACCAGTTCAATTTTTACTAAATTATCGTAAAAATCAGCATTCATAGCTTCAACATGTATTTCTAGAAAGCAGTTAGCAGTATATCCGAATAATAGCCTAAGCCAAATTTCCAATTAAGTTCCTAACTTAACCAAATGAATCAATCTTTAACGATGTATAGTGATCTTCCTAATTATTTATTTGCTGAAGGGCACTTGAAAATCCGCTCCACCCCCTCTGGCCCCTCCTTCAAGGATTTTTTCTCTAACAATGCCCCATTTCCATATCTCAGAAACTATATTTCCGATTTGAACGCAACTGATTCCAAACATTATAATTAACTTAATAGTCACCCTTTATAACATTAAACATTTTATGAGTAGCAGTTACCACTATTTCTAAATAATAGTTTAAGCCAAATTTTTAGTTAAGTTCTTCGCTTAACGAAACGAACGAATTTTTAAAGATGGGCACCTCACTCAAGTTTATTTTCTCTATCTGTGCCTTATTTCAATAACTCGGCTAATGATGTTCCCATCTTCTCGGAACTAGATCAATTTTGTTACACGCCTACTATACAGTACCGTAGGCAGCAGGGACCTGTCTCAGAGGTTCCGTTGGAAAGAGGCTTGTTTAGAACAGAATGCTCCCTTGGCGGTGGAAGAGGGAAATAAAAGATTTTCCGGAGCGTACGAGCATGCCGGTTATACTGTGCCGAAGCTATCGGAGACCTTGGCCAGAATTTCGTTTTTCAAGAGATTTAAGTTTCTTAAACGGGCTTGGGCAATGGCGGACTGGTCACCTAGTAAATATTATCATTGTAAATTAAAAAATAATTAGAATGAAAAAAAAATCATGAAAAAAATTGACGTACAATAAATAACCCGTATATCCCAAAATTTATTAGTGAGAACTTTGTCAGTTTGTGCTACTGTGGAGCAGCCTCAATTTCCAATCGCTATTCCTTATTGGAGTGCCTCTTTTCGTCTTCTTCACAACCATTTTTAAACAAATTGTGCCATTTAAGTAATCGCGAGCTCAAAAGGTTATCATTTTTTATTTGTACATTCAAACTGTGTCAAGAATAGGTTTGAGATTTTAATTTGTTGAAAGTTTAATAATTATACTTTGTGCAACCGCACTGTGTTCTTTATGTATATTCATAGTGCTAAGGATTACATAAATGAACGTATGAAGAATGAAACGATGCCAAACAAATTTTTAAACAATTTATTTTGATTGCCATGATAACAAGTATGAAATGTCTTTATCAATATTTAAAAAGTCTTGTTTATATTATATATATATATGTCTAAAACTTTTTTCGACAAACGATTGATTAATGTATGGTTTGATTTCATCTTATTCAAAAGATAACAGAATAACTATAATTTTCTTTTACTTACCTGTTGTGAATCAGAATTATCTCTTCGTCGCTCAGACTCATCAGAATTATCTATTTACAGCGTTATTTCGGGATTTGTTTTCTGAATATTTTGCATATATTCCTAAGCAGGAAACAAGAAAAATGTCATTCACATTTTTCTTCATGTAACGAATCGAAAGCATACACTATAATGCCATAATTGATGGGAACTTTCAGTTTTAGACATTTTTTCGAATATTTTAAAATATACATGTCAGATTCTTTTGGAATATGAGGATTAAAAAGAACAGGTTTGATTTCATATTTATCAATGTTGATTTGATAAGTAGGACAATTAAGGGACCAACAAAAAATTAAAGAAGAAAAATAATACTTGGGATCACCCTGTAAAATAAAATGCCCGAAATGATTTACCGCTACAGAATATACATAGGCAGACATTGTATAATATGTGTAATCATTTGTGTAAGAATAGCATGCATATTAATAGAGATATAGCGATTTTTTTTAAAAATTAAAAAAATTCTTGCATGTTTTTTGCTTATGAAATACAGGGTTTTTAAACAAATTTAACGTTAGTTTCAGCAAAATTGACAAAATGTAGTAGAAATCATATAGTGTGATTGAAATATAAATATATTAAATATTTAAGGAAATATGGGCAGTTGTATGAAATAATTTTATCTGCGCATGCGCGAACGATAACAAAAAACTTTTTTCCTAATTTAATACTCAACACTATGGAGCAGCTTATAAAAAAAAAGCAGTCAAATATCGTAAAAATTCAGAGAGATATCGGCGTTAGAGTGAGCTGTTTTTTAGTTTCTGACTAAAACTCGCTGAATGATAGGGGATTGGCCACAAATTGATATTTTTAAGTTATCTGGCAGCGTTCGGAGAAAATTTTTAGAAAAAATAATTGAATTATAACTTACGCTTATGTTTAGGAAGATTTTGACTCTAAACTACGAAGAAAAGGAAAATATAGTCCATACATTGATTACATCTAGGTAAATTGAGGAGTTTATGGTAAAATTTTGCGAAATTTAGCCCAATACGCAAAACACTCTACAGTAAATTTTCGAGAAATTACGTTTTGCGTATTAGACCAGTAAAATTAGGAAAGTTTGCCATAATACATGCTAGGAGATAAAAATTAGTACAGTTGTTCATTGATGGCTGCTGATGACTATGTAAAAAGTCCTGATGGATAGGAGGTGAGTGGGGGGGGGGGGGGAGGAGGGTTAAAATAGATTACTTTTTTTAGTTTTTTACAAAAATCTCAGAAACTGTTGGTTTTCATGAAAAAATTGCTCCGATATAAATTAAAGAACATAAAATTCTCTACAAATGAGAGTTTTATACAGTGGAACCTTGATTATCCGTCAGCCAGAAAACTGGAGCTTTGACGGATTTTCCGCAAAAAATTCACTTTAATTTCAATTTTATTTACTTAATGTCGCCATACTAAATGCTACAGAGATAAAAAATTAGTGCAGTAATTCATTGATGGCTACTTATGACTTTGTAAAAAGTCCTGAAAAATAGAAGTGAGCGAGGGAAGGGGGGGGGGGCAAACTAAAGTACTTTTTTTTTACTTTTTTGCAAATATCTCAGAAACTGTTGGTTTTCATGAAAAAATTACTCTGACGTAAATTAAAGAACGTTAAATTCTCTACAAATGACAGGTATATACAGTGGAACCTCGATTATCCGTTAGTCACGAGATAAGAGCCTTGACGTATTTTCCGCAAAAAAAAAAATCACTTTAATTTCAAATTCATTAAATACCAATGGATCCGTGCGAAAATTTCGCACTGCGGTCTAATATTTTTTAACAATATATAATATTTTTTAGAGTCAGGTTTAATTTTCTAAAGGGAAATTAAGGACTAAAAATATCTACAAACAACATTAGTCAAGCCAGAATATCATCTAATTTATTACATCAAAGTTACTATTGAAACAGCCTATTGATTTCCAATACTGGGATATTATTATGGATGGTGGTTTCTTTCTTCACAAAGTCCCTTGGTCAAGAGGTTCCACTTTTATTTCAATTTGTGAAGGTTACAACAAATATATCTCTACACATTATAAAGGAAAAGGCTGTACAGTGGTTTTTGATGGCTACTCTGACATTGCCAACAGCACGAAATCAGCAGAGCAAAACCGAAGATGTGCACTGAAGAAGTCCGTGGATATCAATTTCAACGGTTAACACAGAGGTTTCCGTCAACCAAGAGCTTCCTTTCAAATGAAAAGATCAAATCAAGATTAACTGCTGTGCTTTCTTCCAAATTGAATGAGAATGGAATATCTTGCCGGGAGAGTACTGGCGATGCAGATACCCTAATTGTAACAACAGCCATTGAAATATCTTCTTCTAGTGACAGAGTGGCAATTGTTTGTGAGGATGTTGATCTTGTTGTCCTCCTAATCGCCCTAACTCCGCTCAAACAAGAAATTTCCGTTAAGCCAAGTCGTGGAAGAATTGAAAGGAATATTATTTTCTCACAACAGTTAATTCAAGAAACAAGACTGAAAGACATCATTCTAGTCCTTTATGCATTCACTGGATGTGATACGACGTCAGCCGCGTTCAAAAAGTGGAAAACAAAAATTTTCAAGCTGTTTCAGCAATGTGAAGTGGTAAACAAAATTGCTGATGTGTTCAATAACAGGGAATTTGACCATAATGCTGTTGCAGAAGCAAGAAACCAACTTTTTTCTTTAGATTGTAAGAAGCACCTCCCACATCTACATCTCTCAACACTTTCCGATACCATTATTTCGCCAAATCTAAATCGAATGTCAAACCTGACATTTCATCCCTTCCACCAACAGAAGTAGTGGCTAGAAAATCTTCTTTCCGGGTGTACCATCAGGTACAGCTGTAGCTTGGCCAGTAACAACATGCCGAACTCTGGGGCTGGGAACGAAAGCAGAATCGTCTGGTTCTTATTATAACTAAGGACATGATCCCACCTGAGGCTGTCTTAAATACCATCTTCTGCAAATGCACCACTGGGTGTGGAGCTAAGTATGGGTGCAGGATTCATTAATATCATTAATAACATTTTATTAAGGATAAATATAAATATTTGTCTTCAGTACCAGGGTGATAACAACAGGACAAGGAAGAAGATGAGGTGATGATTATGAATCCTAACAATCCATCCACTTTCATAATTACACAATATTTACTTAATTATAAATTAATATGTACCTACTTTTAGTTTTCTCCACGATTAATATTCGCAATTATAATATTTCACATTCATAAATATTTCATTAATGATAAATATTTTTCTTTCATAAACAACTTACCTGGCATTATTTCATGCAATATTGCAGTATTGAGGTGTTTACTGTTTTCCCTTTTTTTTGCAACAATATTTAATAAATTTGAATAGACATTAAGTAAATAAATATGAAATTAAAGTTTTTTTCTTCCGGAAAATCCGTCAAGGCTCAGGTTTTCTGAAAGACGGATAATCGAAGTTCTACTGTAAATACCTGTCATTTTTAATGAATTTTGTGTGCTTTAATTTATGTCAGAGTGATTTTTTCATGAAAACCGACAGTTTCTGAGATATTTGTAAAAAACTAAAAAAGTATTTTGCCCCCCTCCCTCCCCTCGTTCACTTCCTATCCATCAGGACATTTTACATAGTCATTAGTAGCCATCACGGGACAACTGTACCAATTTTTATCTCTGTAGCATTTAGTATGGCGACATTAAGTAAATAAAATTGAAATTAAAGTGAATTTTTTGCGGAAAATCCGTCAAAGCTCCAGTTTTCTGGCTGACCGATAATCAAGGTTCCACTGTATAAAACTCTCATTTGTAGAGAATTTTATGTTCTTTAATTTATATCGGAGCAATTTTTTCATGAAAACCAACAGTTTCTGAGATTTTTTGTAAAAAACTAAAAAAAGTAATTTATTTTAACCCTCCTCCCCCCCCCTCACCTCCTATCCATCAGGACTTTTTACATAGTCATCACTAGCCATCAATGAACAACTGTACTAATTTTGATCTCCTAGCATGTATTATGGCAAACTTTCCTAATTTTACTGGTCTAATACGCAAAACGTAATTTCTCGAAAATTTACTGTAGAGTGTTTTGCGTATTGGGCTAAATTTCGCAAAATTTTACCATAAACTCCTCAATTTACCTAGATGTAATCAATGTATGGACTATATTTTCCTTTTCTTCGTAGTTTAAAGTCAAAATCTTCCTAAACATAAGCGTAAGTTATAATTCAATTGTTTTTTCTAAAAATTTTCTCCGAACGCTGCCAGATAACTTAAAAATATCAATTTGTGGCCAATCCCCTATCATTCAGCGAGTTTTAGTCAGAAACTAAAAAACAGCTCACTCTAACGCCGATATCTCTCTGAATTTTTACGATATTTGACTGCTTTTTTTTTATACGTTGCTCCATAGTGTTGAGTATTAAATTAGGAAAAATGTTTCTTGTTATCTTTCGCGCATGCGCAGATAAAAATTATTTCATACAACTGCCCATATTTCCTTAAATATTTAATATATTTATATATCAATCACACTATATGATTTCTACTACATTTTGTCAATTTTTCTGAAACTGACGTTAAATTTGGTTAAAAACCCTATATTTTATAAGCAAAAAACATGCAAGAATTTTTTTAATTTAAAAAAAAATCGCTATATCTCTATTAATGTGCATGCTATTCTTACACAAATAAGTACACATATTATGCAATGTCTGCCTATGTATGCATTTTATTTTACAGGGTGATCCCAAGTATTATTTTTCTTCTTTAATTTTTTGTTGGTCCCCTAATTGTCCTACTTATCAAATCAACATTGATAAATATGAAGTCAAACCTGTTCTTTTTAATCCTAATATTCCAAAAGAATCTGACATGTATATTTTAAACTATTCGAAAAAATGTCTAAAACTGAAAGTTCCCATCAATTATGGCATTATAGTGTATGTTTTGATCTTACATATTAAAAGATAAAATTATTTGTTAAATATCTAGAAGAATATTAAAGTATAATAAAGAAATGGCACATATTTAAGAAAAACCTTGATTAGGAGAAACACAATATTGATAAATAAATGACAATTAGTTTAAAAATAAATTACAAATATTCTCTTTATTGTGCAGTTAAAATTTCCATTAAGTATTGTAAATTTTCAGCGTAGATATCCATGCTTTCATTTATCGCAGCTCGTGGCTGTTATTACTTCATTGAGTTCGTACAAATGTTGCTGTTTATTCTCATTCACACACATATAATAATTTAGAAACATTTGAAAACATTAGTATAACAAAAAATAAATAAATATTCAAAATGTACCAACATTGTATTAATCCACAAGATTTATTCGAAGAAAAAACACCCTTCCAAGTATCTAGCTGGGCGTGTTCGTTAGTGCTGTGTAATATTTGACGTATTAGCTCTATGAACGCACATTTCCTGGTCCTTTTTCAAGTTTGGAACAGCTGTGGAATCCTAGGAACGGTATTTTGGTTAGACATCATAGCCTCAACTTTTTGCAATACATTCATATATTACACACGAGAGCTATACAGACCAGAAATTCAAATCTACATTATGACTGGATCGGAATTAGAATCAACACCTACTCAGCAATAGACATTGGATTTACCACTAGAGCAACAGGTGAACCTTAACTTCTTAGCATAAACAGTACATTTTTTAGTAATAGTATAGTATTTTAAACAGGACATTTCTTAACGTTAAGATGTTTAATGCTGCTTTAAAAAAAATTCACCGGTATTAAATTTCCTTTTTAATTTTTTTAATCATTTCAGATATGAAGTCTGGAAAATTGATCGCTTTGTTCTATGTATTAAAAATATATTTTCTAAACATGAAATATCATTAATATTAATGATCAAATTTGAATTTTATTATATATGTGTTTTTTTTGTTCAATATTTATAGTTATTCACCTTAAGGTATGTCAGATAATTTGATACTATTAATATAAATTTGAGGATTTAAAAAATTCGTTACAAGTGGTGATTTCATGAAATAATTTTCTAATAAATTTGCAGTCATTGCGACAATCTCGTATATTAAAAAACCATTTGTCAAGATGTAGCAATATTCGTTATGCAGATATCTATACACTGGGTTTCAAAATTATATGAACACCTAGCTTTTCAAGCATAAAAAGAAGAATATGTTACAAAACAAACTGAAGTCCAATCAATGTTAGAAATAGAACAAATCGTTTTATTTTATAACAAAATATAATTGAAACAGCGATTTATACATAAAATAAACTGCATTTTTCCATTTTGAGGTGTTTCATAGTGACATGAACATTGGTCAAAAATATAGATTAATAGCCAGTGTATGCAACAGATCTTTTAATTAATGTAAAAACGCGACCAAGCATGGAGTGGACCAAGCTTTTTAATATATGTTGATCAATTTCATTCCTGTGGAAGATGATAGCAGCTTTTAATTCTGAAATTGTGGCATAATGTTTTCCATTTGCGTAACCAGCTCTAACCAGTAGGTTCCATACATTTTTCATTGCATTTAAATCAGGAGAAACCGATGGCCATGGAATTACATGTACACTATTATTAAGAAACCATTCCCAAGTGCTGTTTGCCGTGTGGATGGATGCATTGTCTTGTTAAAACATCCAGAAAGGGCCGCCAATTTCCTCAGAAAATAGCAGCAGGTTTTCTTCAAATAGATATTGGTAGGTTAATGCCAGAGGGAAACGCAACGTTGATCTTACCATGAAATCCAAACGCAGCCCAAACCATGAGTGAACCTCCACCCTGCTGCTGTTTTGAAAACGCTTCTGGTTTCTTGCGCAGATCATGCCAATAATAAGAACAAGTTGGAAATTGTACGTCAAACGTGACAAATGAGGTGTGTTCGTACTATAGCTAATTATATAAATATTCAGATCTTGATGATTTTTAATTCTGTGAAATGAATTACATCGTCTGCAGATTAATTTCTGTAATAAAATAAGTATATTGGTCACTTGACCATTAAACCTCGGAAGCTCCTATAACAAGAAAGCACCGATTTTTTTTTATTCAAATTTCTTAATAAATATTTTTATTAATATCGTCTAAAGTTTTGATTCGATTTTCATAAAATTTGAAATGACTCGGCAAAATGCTGCAAAGATAATATATCTTAAATTTCAAAGCATTCGGTTGAGTAGTTTTTGCGTTGTTATATGCGGACGGACGGACGGACAGACGAACGGACCAGATGACGACAATAGGTGCTACGTATTTATATAATTACGAACGCACCTAAAATCAGTCCGGGCCATCCAAATTTTATTTTATTTTCACCGGAAAATATTACTCTTTCATATTCAAACTTCCAGGACATGTGATCTTTTGCACAATCCAGATGATTCTGCTGATGCATTTTAATCATACGTGGATGGAGTTTTCTTTTCTTGTACCTCATCATCTTAGAGCTCTTGACTGCTCTGGACAAAGTACTTTTTGACACTGCTATCAGTGGATCTGTTGAAAGTTCGCCCAAAATTGTTTTCCCACTGCTCATTCTTTTTATAATGGCTCTTTTAGCCCTTTTGGACAGCTTTGGCGAACGTCCCGGAGACTTGTTTGCCCCATAATCCTCTTTTAATCGAAGAAAATTTAATATTACACCTGGAGATCTTTTCATTTTTTGCGATAGCTCTGGCCGAAAGTCCTTGATCTTTAAAAGCCACAATTTTCCCTTTCTCAAAATCAAAGCGCTTTTACGACCCATACTTCTAGAACTCACTTTGCGATAAGGTTTAGAAATTTCCTAGTCTGCTAAGTATCTTTATATGCTAAAATAATTCGCATATTTCGGTTTCTTTTTCTCGGAATGCCATTCAATATTCCTGTACAGTTTTCATGCTCGTTTAGTGATAATTTTGATCAATGTTCATATCATTTTGGAACATCATTTTTTAAAATAATTCATATTTTCAATCAATTTAAAGTTTGATATTTCTTTTACTGCTATGTATTCGGTAAAATTACTGTATTTGTCACGAGAATGGAGTTTTCTGATAATTATTTATGAGTTTTTGCCAGAATATCATAAAATTACTAGGTGTTCATATCAATATGAAACCCAGTGTAAAAGCTGTTCTTGGTATGTGTGTGTGTCTCTATGTATGTTTCTTATACAGATCTACAGTTTTTGTCCGATTTGAACGAAACTTGATGTACATATGCTTTAGAACACGAATAAAATTACTGTCAACTTAAAAAAAAAATTCCGACCATTCTTTACCACTTTTTTCAAACATCTCTCATAGTTTATCATTAGGGTGAAACCCACAACAACTGATACTTTCTTGTTCAAATCACTATTAAAAAAATTTAAATCTATTTTATACTTACCTTTGTTTTTGAAAGGATAGTAGAGATGTATTAAAAAAATATTGTTGGCAAAATTAAAGAAATATACATTTTATTATTAAAAATTAATTTTATTCATAAATAGGGTCAAAAACTCCAGTAACGGACACCATCCCTATTTTGAAACACCAATAACTGACTCAAAGTGAACCAGTGACTACACTTTGTTTTAAAAGATTAAAATGCTTCAAAAAACTTTATTCTTTAATATAAAAATAAAATACATTAATATTTTTCTAAAAAGTGGGATTTAGTAAGCTGTACCACATTATTAGTAATGCAGAGTATATAGTAAGAGTATATGATAGCAAGAATATTTAGTATTGCATCATTAGTAATGCAGATATCCAATAACTGCCATTTATGAACCAGTAACTGACATCTGGTGTCAGACACTAGTAAAACAATTTTAATTTTAATTATGCTTACTGCAAAATAAATTTATTTATTATTATGCATTTTTAAACATATCAAATAATATATTTCAACTTTCTTTAATATAACCAGTAACTAATACCTCTGCCAGAGACTACTCCCCATTAAGCTAAATTAAATAACTATAAACCCTAAATCATGGCCCTAACATATCATATGTATCTTTAAAATAATTTCTACAAGTATAACTTTAAGAAAAAGTTTAGGATGGTTGCATTACAAATTGATTAGAAAACACTTCCTTAATTTTACAAATAAGATGGTTGCTTCAAAATGACACTTTTTGTATTCTCAAATGTTTCTTCCTCATTGGATATGTTCTTGGCAATCTAGTGGTGAATAAATTGACTCCAAAATAAAAATGAGTGTTTCATTTACACTAGGTGACATTACTTTGCAGAATTTTACAACAAAATGTTTATTTGAGTTAGAGTTTTGCTCAAGTGTCAGTGACTGGTAAGGTGTTGTAACATCTTCAATATATTCGCGTAACATCTTCACTATGTTCCAGCGAAGAGAAAGAATGCATTCCAAGGTTAAAGGCCCTTCGCTTCCTGTCTCCACCCCCACTAGCTGTGAGGGGGGCTGGAAGAAAAAGCACGGAGTCGGTAGTTGATGTTTAGAGCAGGGAGAGAAAGGTCTCTCTCTCTCTCTTGAATTCTCGTGCCGAGATTGGTGATTACGAAGCAAAATAGCTTCGATGTGTAATTAAGCTCTGGTAACGTACCTGAAAGAGCAGATTATAAGGAACCCCCTGTCCCTTGGTAGTTGTGTCGAAAACTACAAATCAATTGCATTTATGAGAACTTTTTCAGTAGTTAAAAGACTTTTAGCTATTCTTGAGACGCCGAATCGGTGCCGTCCTGAACAACAGTTTAACGAAACCAACTTAGTTCAAACTTTTTTTTTCCAAATTAGTTCCTGCTGCCACCACTTTTAGTATCTGTCCACACTCTAAAGGCTCAATCAGACACGAACAATACGCGCAACTTTAAGCACATCATGCAACTCTACACGCAGCAAAAAGGGAGGAGAAAATGATTACGCTTTGCTAAATGATGCGTTAAATGCTGCGTCTAACTTGGTAAGCGGTTTCCTACAGGCAGTCCTTTATCGCTCCCTTGGCACATAGTACGCGGGCTGTCTGTCATTTCTCGCAATTTTATTTAGTATTTATTTAATCGGTTGTATTGTATTCATATATATATATGTATATGTTTTAATCTCTGAACTTTAAAAGGGTATCGCTGGAACTAAATTTATGAGTAAGACTTAAAAAAAAGTGTTATGTGCTGTAGCTATTAGTTTACAGCGCAGCGGCAATGATTGAAGAACAGAAGAAATAACTTTTTAAAAAAAGGACAGCCAGAAAAAATAAAACTGTGATGCTACTATAGTTTAATTCAAGAACTGGAATTTAAGATATGATTATATTTATATAATTTCATTGAATTATATCTGGATTATGCGAAAACACTCCAACTATTTCTGTCTGTTTTTAGCAGAATTTTTATACTGTAATGCTGCATTTTTAAAATATAAAATCTGAAAATTCGTTTAGAAATGTATTTTTAAAAGTATTAAAAACTTGTGTATATAATAGTACAATGTGTACTACTTCAATTATTTTTTATATTTTTTATTTATTTATTTATTTTTAACGCTATATATATGCTGATTTTTAAGTCAAACCAAAATACATAATTTTTGAGTGCTTTTCTTTAAGGAGTCAGTGGACATTGAAACCCAAATCCTACAGTTTTCAGTGGATTAATTTGAAAATTGGCGGGCTCGTAAATAACAAGCTGAAAAAGATGTATTCAAAATAGTTTTTAACTAATTCAATTTTTAAAGTAACAATAATCGTCATATCGTCATATTTTAAAATGCCCCATTCACATTTCTTTTGCATAGAATATCACAATATTTATTTATGAGATAATTTTTAACACTTTCCAACCTAGATGAAAAGTGTTTATGATTTCGGTTTGTCTGGCCGTCTGGCCGCCTGCCTGTGCTCTAACTCGCATAAATTTAGTCGGATCGCTCTGAAATTTTTGTATGTTATTGTCGTTTACTATAGCATCTACCCTATTTCAACTGAAGTGTGTAGCACTTATTTCAAAGAAATCCTCATGATATATACAGCATGAATATACAGTATAAAAGACATTAAAGCTTTCATCTCTATCCCACATATATGAAAAAGAAAACGAAAAGTAAGAAGAAAAAGAAAAAATCTTCGGTGGGTAATTGAAATAATTGAAATATTTTTCAGCAATTTCTGACGCATTGCATTAATAACAAGAACTGAAAACCACGCGTCACGCATAGATTATGTAATGCCCCCCCCCCCCACAAACACATCCAGAAAACTGCAATATAACTTCCCCGTTAAATAACGTGACAGAAAACATGTAAGTAAACAATTTGGAAAACATATAACACATTCAAAAGTTCAGTTTTAGCAATAACTTTCTATAGTCAAACAAGTAGCCGAATTATTTTGTGCAGCAGCCCTGTATATATCTATAGATATCCATATATACTACATAACATGCTAAAATTTAGTTCAGTTAAAAATCCACTTTCAGCAATTCTTGCCAGTAGATGGAAATACACTCGAATTCTTTTGAACAACCCTGTATATTATCTAAAGATTTTTGCATGCATCACTTATTAAGCTAAAATTTAATTCAGGTCAAAAACACATAACACAACTAAAACGCACTTCCAGTAATTACCAACAATAAAAGCCAATGTATCTTGTTCTTTCGTAGCCCTGTATATGAAGTTATTTATAATCTACAAACTTCTATTAGTATATTAAATACAGTTCGGCAGGAAAATGCATAACGCAATTAAAAACTGTTTTTAAGTAATTCAGGACCATAGGCAGTATTATTTACGAAATCCTTTGTGTAGTCTTGTATATGATCATACTATGCAAAAATTTATTTAAACTTAAAAACCCTAACCAAAGTTGAAAATCCCCAATGTATATATTAATCCCCAATTTATCAATTGGAACACTGTATTGCCTGTATCTTTTTGAGTTTTCTCAATATTTGGCTGATCTTTTTATATGAGTTGCTCTATAGTATTGACTACCAAATCATGACCAAAAAAATCTTTGCTGTAGTTCGCGCATGCGCAGTAAAAATTTGTTTCATACAAATACCCATATCTCATCAAATGATCACTATTAATATTTCAATTGCAGTATACTATCGTATATACTGTATATACAGGGTGTTTCAAAAATGACCGGTATATTTGAAAAATCAATAAAAACTAAACGGGCAGCGATAGAAATACACCGTCTGTTGCAATATGCTTGAGACAACAGTAAATTTTCAGGCAGACAAACTTTCGAAATTAGTTACAATTTTCAACAACAGATGGCGCTGCAGTCTGGAAAAATCTAAGCCAAGATATTTTCCACAAATCCACCATGCGCAGCAATAATATGGCGTTATCTCTGAACGAAATTACCAGAAACCTTTGTAAACGTGTCAGGCGGATGGCTTCACATGCAGAAGAGATGTACAGCTTCAGTTGTTCAATTGTTTCTGGATTGTGGCGGTACACCTGGTCTTTCAAGTGTCCCCACAGAAAAAAGTCACAGGTTTACAAAGGTTTCTGGTAATTTCGTTCAGAGGCTACGCCATATTATTGCTGCGCATGGTGGATAGAAAATATCGTAGTTTAGATTTTTCCAGACTGCAACGCCATCTGTTGTTGAAAATTGTAACTAATTTCGAAAGTTTGTCTGCCTGAAAATTTACTGTTGTCCCAAGCATATTGCAACAAACGGTGTATTTCTATCGCTGCTCGTTTAGTTTTTATTGATCTTTCAAATATACCGGTCATTTTTGAAACACCCTGTATACTATATACAGTATAATGTTCTTTGTCAAGTTTTCGGAAAATGGCGTTAAATTTGGTTAAAAAGTCTGTATGCAATAAACAAAAAACTTTTGAATTTTTCACAGAAACATTAACATCTTCAAGAATATACGTGTTATTCTTAGACAAATATATCCAAATGTTGAACAGGAACTACATAGTCATTTGCTACAGTGATAGACCATTTTGAGCATTTTATGTTACTTGGGTGATCGCACATATTATTTTATTATTAAAATTATTATTACCCCCGCCCCTAATTATCCTCGCGACAAAAATTTCAGCGAAAATTATGAAGTCAAGCATGTTCTTTACATTAGTGAAGTACAAGGACAATTCGCAAAGAATTGCAGTAGATATTCGACAAAACGTCTAAAATCGAAAAAACCGGTCACTGTCCTTAATTTTTGGACATCGGTGTATTAGGAATGGACCCTTAATATAAATCTTTCCCAATACTTATTTCAAAATGTATATTTATATTTTTAATAATTAAATAATTCACTCACATGTAAATACTATTGTGAAAGATGTGAAAGTGTACAATTCAAGGCATAAAAATTTAACAGTAAAACAGTATAATTTAAATTATTCTCACCATACAAGTTGTAAATTTCCAACTGGACGAAAAATGTCCGGGCCAGGATTCGAACCTGGGATCGCTTGGCTGAAGCCGCCACGCTCTACCACTGAGCTATCCCGGTCGAATCTGGAGGGCATAATTCATCCAGTTAACCTTATTTATCGAAGCATCTGGTCTGATATTTTAATCAGCTCAACAGAAAAGATCGCAGGTAATGGAACTCCAGTAAACGCTGGATACGGAATACACTAGATTATTTTTTTTAACACAATTATTTCAAATTGGTAAAGTAATCATACAAGTTGTAAATTTCCAACTGGACGAAAAATGTCCGGGCCAGGATTCGAACCTGGGCCAAGCGATCCCAGGTTCGAATCCTGTCCCGGACATTTTTCGTCCAGTTGGAAATTTACAACTTGTATGATTACTTTACCAAGCCAAGCGATCCCAGGTTCGAATCCTGGCCCGGACATTTTTCGTCCAGTTGGAAATTTACAACTTGTATGATTACTTTACCAAGCCAAGCGATCCCAGGTTCGAATCCTGGCCCGGACATTTTTCGTCCAGTTGGAAATTTACAACTTGTATGATTACTTTACCAATTTGAAATAATTGTGTTAAAAAAATAATCTAGTGTATTCCTTATCCAGCGTTTACTGGAGTTCCATTACCTGCGATCTTTTCTGTTGAGCTGATTAAAATATCAGACCAGATGCTTCGATCAATAAGGTTAACTGGATGAATTATGCCCTCCAGATTCGACCGGGATAGCTCAGTGGTAGAGCGTGGCAGCTTCAGCCAAGCGATCCCAGGTTCGAATCCTGGCCCGGACATTTTTCGTCCAGTTGGAAATTTACAACTTGTATGATTACTTTACCAATTTGAAATAATTGTGTTAAAAAAATAATATAGTGTATTCTCACCTTTTTTGTTGGTTAAAATGTACAAATAGAAGCTGAAGCAATTAAAGTAGAAGACGAAAAAGTTGCGGCATTTCCATAATCGAATTTCGTATTATTGAAATACTTTTATTTTCAATGCATCCATATATATATATATATATACAGCTGGACAATTGCTAAGGACGGATCACAAATTTCAATGTAGCAATAACATTATGCGAGATATGAGGCCTAGCAGGTTAAAATATTTTTGCCACACTGTTCAAACATTAAAATAAAGGACATTTATTGTTCTGGAAAATACAAAACGCTATGAAACATCTGAAAGAAAAAAAATGTTCATTTGATCCTGCATACGGAGAAATGGAACAATGCATATGAAAGTCAGCATGCACTTTGGAGAAAGGTGTCAGTACGAGACATGTCCACCGTGGAGTGTGATGCAACATTCTACACGTCGTACCATACTTTACACAACATTATCCAGCAGCTGTGGAGGCAATTTATCCCATTCTCTGTCAGTGTACGGATGAGGGTGTTCTTGTTTGTTAGAGGATAGTTTCGACTATCAAGTTGCCTCCCCAACGCATCCCAAACATTTTCAATGGGGTTTAGATCTGGAGAACGCGCTGGCTATACTAGGCGTTGAATACCCTCGCTGTCCAGACAATCCTGAACAGCGAGTGTTCGATGACATGGTGCGTTGTCGACCATGAAAACTAATTTATCACCTACAGCACCACGGAAAAGGTGAACATGAGGAAGTGGAATTTCATCAATGTATCGTTGGCCCGTCATAGTCCCATACACAACCACATGTAGGCGCGTGCGGCCATTGATCATGATGCCAGACCATACCATGACACCGCATGTACTATAAGCAGTACACCCAGAAAAAGGAATTGATTAAAACAACAAAACATGTTTTGTTGAGTACATTTTGGTTGTTTTAGCAAAATTTTTAGTTGAAGTAAAAAAATTGGTTTTGTTGCTTGGACAAAAAAATTTTGTTAACACTCTTAATAAATGTTAACAGGATTTCATCAACTTTACTTGAATTAAGAAAATCTCATTTTTTAATTTTACAATAATTTTGTAATTCCAGCAAAATTTTGTTGTTTTTGCAAAATTTAAATTGTTGTGTAGTAGCCATAACTCTCTCACGTAACTCGATTTATTTGACTTATATAAGTATATAATTAAAGGATTAACATAATTTTTGGATAATTAAAACTTTTTTTCATTGGGACGGACCAAGGTAGTTTTAAAAAAACCCTGTCCCATTTATTACTTTCTTCTATCTTTACAAGAAGAAAGTATTGGAATCATGAAAATTTTCGACTTCCGGTTTCCGACGGATTTTAGAAGGTCCTGAACACGATTTGACTGTTTTTAGAAAATGACTGTCAATGACTCTATCTATCTGTATGTGACAAACTTTTGTACGCTCTCTATCTGAAGAACTAATGCACGGAATTTAATAAAACTTTATATTCAGTTACTTCTTGATATAAATTGTTGCTGATTAGTTTTTGGTGTAAATCGCGCAACAGGTGGCGCTGCTATGTTGCATTTTTCGCGATTTCTGCAATAGCTCTATCTCATTTTCAGCAGTGAATTACGCCTGTAATCTTTGAATAATAATCAGTGAATTTTTATCCTCTTTTTTCAGGCGTAATTCACTGCTGAAAATGAATTAAAAGCTAACTATGTGTTGCCGTATGCTGGGCTTTGTATTGTCGTCTCATGTTTGCCGCAAAAATGTGCGTGCTCCTGATGACATTTCCATCTTGTGCTGCGGTTGCAGCCATTCCGACATATATAAGAGTGAGAAATGCCGAGATCAGACATCGTCCCTTGTAGCTCAGTGGTAGAGCCTCAGAACGCTGTTCTGAGGACCTGGGATCGACTTCCGGTTTGGGCAATTTTCTCTCTCTTGGTTTGCGCTTGAAAAAAAGCAGGCTAAAAATTCAAGGTTTACAAGCGTAATTCACTGCTGAAAATGAATTAAAAAATAGTTAAAATTGCATATTTAGATTAGTTCATTTAACAAAAGTGTTTATAGTATAACCAAAACAAGTTCGTAATATAACATATTATATTATTTAAACAAACAAAACATATTTTGTTGAAAAAAGAAAATAGATTGTTAAAATAATACATAGCATATATCTGTGTAACAAAAAGAATTTTGTTAATTCAAGTAAAATTGAACCATTTTACTTGAATTAACAAAACATTTTTCTGCTGACGGTACATTTTTTTTTTTTTTTTGAAATTGCAAAAATGAATAACATTATTTTTTTTGTTGATTCAAACAAAATTTCCATTGACCCATATTTAAACGAATAGTTTTGTTGGGTCAACCAAATTTTTGTTGATTCAACAAAACTTTTTTCTGGGTGTACCACTCTCACGTCAGATCAGTTGGCGTCTACAATCCTATGACAGACAGAACTTACTCTCATCTGAGAAGAGTACGCATGCCCAGCCCTGTTCAGTCCAGTTGCGATGCTCACGACACCATTGCAAACAGGCAATACCCTGTTGTCTGGTCAATGGGACACACATAACAGCTCTGCGAGCGTATAATCCTCCGTCCCTCAAACGTCTGGTTACTGTTTTTCGGGTGATCTGCTGTTCTGTAGCAGCAAGAAACTGATTTTCCAACTGAAGAGCTGTAGTGCGTCGGTTCAATTTTGACGATAGGACAATGCAGGCGTCTCCTGCAGGCGTCGTACTTCTAACACGATCACCCCCGTGACGCTTGCTACACATTCCAGTCGTTTTAAATGATTTCCACAGCCATGAAACAATGCTGTGGGTGATGTCGAACTCCCTAGCAACATATGTTATTTTTCTCCCTTCTTCGATCTTTCCAATAATTCGGCCACGCATACAATCATCTAAGTGATATCAGGAAGACATACTGAAAATTTCTATTTCGTCAATTAAGTCTTTCCTGCAAAACTTTGACTTGGAACAGCAACTATCCAGACATGTCAAATCCTTTAAAGCTCTTATCAGCGCTATTACGTGATGAACAGACATGGAAAAGAAAATTTGCATACGCACACCCCTTCTTACTATATCTCGTTCTTATTCTAATTTTCCACATTTTGCTTCCTTTCATTTTGTGGTTGCTATGGGTGATAGTGTCATCCATCCTCAGCAATTGTCCAGCAGTGTATATATTTATATTCAATGTGTATTTTTTATATTATATTTTTACTTGTTTAATTCTGCATCATCTGGTTCAACTATCATTTGCGAAATTCTAATTCGAATCAGAGCTTCACTAAGAAAAATTGTGGACGACCCCATACAGGTCTTATCTGGATCTGGTACAGTCTGGTTTTCCGGATGTATGCGGAATTCTAATCTGATTCTGACCAAAAGTACAGATAGTACAGCCGGCCAGCTCCGGAGTGGTCGGATTCTGGTAAACTCTGGTTACCCGACCCTATTCCGGAATCTCTTAAGTAAAAAAACAAATAAAAACATGATTATGCCAAGGTTACAGTTATGATTTCGCCAAGATCATCGCAAAGCTTATACGTGCCTCCTATATATGCATATATATATTCCAAACACTCCTATACGTGCCATATACGTCATTATACACATATTATTTACGTCTCATATGTCGTATATACATCATATACACATGTCATATATATACATCATATATACATCATATAATGAGTATAACTTGGCCACATACGACAAGAAATGTTATATATATATCATATATTATTATAGAGTCATACATGCTTTATAATTTGGCGATAAATCTTGGTCGCTTGGCGATTTATCCTTGGGAGCCGCTATAACACGAAAGTACCAAATTTGCAATTTCTTAATAAAGAAATTATAACACCAAAGTACCAAATTTCTACTTTATTTTTCATGTTTGATAATTTGCATCTATCCTTTTTGTAACTTTAACATTTTTGTAACGATTTTATGCATTTCTATTGCCTATTCAAAGATAAATTCTTTTAAAGTTACAGAATCTCATTAAAAACACTTAAAAAATTGTTCTAAAGTTACAGAATTTCATTAAAAACGGTTAAAATAGTAAAATGCGAACATCATTTGGTCCATTGTCGACCGAAAACAACAACCATTTTTCCAATGGTTAATACAAAATTTCTGCCTACCAGATCAGAGTCCTTCATCGGGTTGAATAAACCAATTTTTCCCGCACCCGACACTGTTGGGGTCGGGTCACGTTAGCGTTATTTTTATTGTTTTTGGGTGTTGGGTTTTGGTCAGGTTAACTTTGTTTCGATTTTGGATCGATTTTGTGTTGAGATTTGATTCTTGCCACTCGGGTTCGGGTTAAACTGGTTTTTTAAACAAAGACCAGTATATTGTTTCAGATGAAAACTACATTTTAATATGAATGAATCTTTATACATTGTTCATTTTTCTATATAAGCAATAAAATTGATATCCAGGATATGATTATAGACTATTTTTGCATAATTGTATTAAATTGTAGATCAATTTTCTTTGATTTCGTCTTTCGGGTCCGGATGCGGGTCGACGAAAATATTTTGTCGGGTTCGGTCGGATGGTGGGTCAAAGAAAAAAAATGGTCCTGTTAGGGTTGGATTGTGGTTTCACTTCAAAGTAATAACTATATTTCAGTGCTGGACTCGTACATGACTGTAGACCCGAACCGACTGTGTCGTATCAGTTTCTGATTTAATCTAGTTATTCGATCGCATACGGAATTCTAATTCTATCTACATTTAAAGTAAAAAATAATTACAAATGACTAGGATCAGATCGTGTTCTCGAAAATCAGATAACGGCCAGACAAACCGAAGTCATAAACACTTTTCAACTAGGTTGGAAAGTGTTAAAAAGAATTACAAATGACCCGGGTCAGATCGTGTTCAAGAAAATAGGATATCCCGCTACCTAAAAAAATGATACGAACATTCAGGATCGGATTCGGATAAAATCTAGTCACCCGACCGGATGCAGAACCGTAACAAATGTGAACAACATTTCACAAAATGAACACATAGTGACTTCACAAAGTAATCACCGAGGCTAACGAAAAAGACAGGCTACCGCGGTACATTCCAGTTATCTTTTTTTTTACAGACCGCTAGTGTGACGTAATGTTCTTTTCGTACACCTGCATTGGTGGATTCAAGCATCACGTGACTCCCGCGGTCTGTAAAAAAAGATACGCGTAAAGCACCGCGGTAGCCTTTCTTTTTCGTTAGCCTCGGTAATCACAGTGTGACGTCACAAAATAGCTTAAAAACGGCCATAAGAGACTACACTAATCATGCGAAAGCTCTCGCAAGCCAATGTTAATCCTATGGGAGCGTTCTTTTCAAATATCTCGCATGCATTTTAATATTTTTAAATGACTTTTTTCTTGCATAGGATACCTGAGGTTGATATCTAATGTTGTACATTTTTACTTTTTTGATTTTGGTTGTAGTTTTTTTTTTTATAAGGATACTACAACTTTCAGAACCAGTCCCAACCGATTCCAAAAGAGAAAGTGACCGCATATAAAAGCACTGTAACCAAAATCGAAAAAGTACAAAAGCACAACATTAGATATTGATCCCAGGCATCCTATGCAAAAAAAATCATTTTTAAATATTCAAATACAAGCGAGAAATCTCTAAAGATTTCTCCCAAAGGTTTAACTTTAGCGTTCTAGTTTCTTCGCGTGACTAGTGTATGTTGAAAATGATGATATATATTTTTTAATTAATGAAAATGATGATATATTTTTTTAATTAATGAAAATGATGATATATTTTTTAATTATTAACATAGCGTCACTCAAATTTGATAGCATTGCTTTTAAGGCCCATATTTAAAATTCTTAGAGCCAATAGAAACTGCTGCGTCACAACTTTTAACCCGTTAAGGTTTTTTTTTACGGATATTCAAATACGAGTGAGAAACCTCTAAAGATTTCTAACAAACGTTTAACATTAGCGTTCCAGTTTCTTTGCGTGACTAGTATATGCTCATAAGGACTTCACATCTAAGTCACATTGACTTCACATCCACATCACATGACATCACATCAACAGTGACAATGTGATGTCACAGTGACGTTTCTGCGACGTCACAATGCCATATGGATATATTTTAATAGTCTGAACATATAAATTGCTAATCTATACTAATAAATGAAAGTTTCGATCTGTGTGTTTGTGTGCCTATCGTCGCTGGCTGGAAAAATCTAGCGCACATAGAATTCTGAAAATTTCGGTGTGAATAGTCCAAGGCCTCTCCTGATGCACCTGAGACTCAGAATTTTAATATTTTAATTATTTACCGAAATCTTAATTACAATTCACAGAGAAATCGCATCCAAAATATGCCTTTTTACCTGCGGTTGGTTGGTTACATAAAGTCTCCACAGAAGTCATTAAATAAATCATTTGCTAGTCGAGAGTTTAAAATCGATGGATCAAAGATTATATGACATGTAGATAATCAACTTAATTATTAACCGTTGCCAAATGCTAAAAACTTAATGTTAAAGGATTTTATCGACTTTTGTAATATTAAAATATTTGTAAATTGTGTTACAATTTAATATGAAAACAATCGCCAGTCCTCGCACATAATCAAAGGAGGTACCTGTAGAAAAAATTCAAAATTTTAACGTCAGATATAAACCAATGACTTTTAGGTAGCTTTCACCACAAAAAAGCTACCTATTGCAGACGTTCGGAGGAAAGCAATTTCAGAAAATTTTGGTATATTCTTGCCGACCATGATCCCAGAACCCAAAACCACTCTCCAATCAAATGTTTATATATATATATATATATATATATATATGACATTTGTCATACTGTAACTCTCTTATTTATGAACCTATTTGGATGTGACTGAGTTTGTGTACAGGACATACCAAGATCTCGACCGAGTGCGTTGGCCAGTTTCACTCACCATCTTGTTTCATAATGGCGGCCAGTTAATTTTCTTAAAAAATTTTAAAATTAATAAAGCTGTACAAAAAAATTATAAATTGAAAACGTTATTCGTAATAAGTGTTAGAACATAATACGGAGAATCTGGATTTTTTTTTTTTTTTTTTTTGCTATATCTTGCTATTTGCTGAGATATGGCAGTTTGAAATTCTAGGGTAACTGAAATTTTGAAACACTCTGATATTTGTTATGCTGTAACTCTCGTATTTGAGAACCGATATGAATGTGACTGATCATGTGTACAGAACATACCAAGGTCTCACCCGAGTTCGTTGGCCAGCTTCATGCGCCATCTTGTTTCAAAATTGCGGCAAGTTAAATTCTTTTTAATTTTTTAAAAAATTCTAAAATATGCATAAGAATTATAAAATGAAAAAGTTGTTTCCGTTAAGTGTTAGATCGTGATACAAGGGTTCCGGAACATTTTTTGTTTTGGCTGTATCTTAAAAAATAGCAGAGATATGGCAGCTTGAAATTCTAGGATAACTGAAATTTTGAAACAATCTGATATTTGTTATGCTGTAACTCTCGTATTTGAGAACCGATATGAATGTCACTGATCATGTGTACAGAACATACCAAGGTGTCGCCCGAGTTCGTTGGCCAGATTCATGCGCCATATTGCTTCAAAATGGCGATCAGTTAAAAAATTTAATTTTTTTTAAAATCCAAAAAGATGTACAAAAAATTTAGAAATGAAAATATTGTTTCCGTTAAGAATTCGAGCCTGATACAAGGATTGCGGAACACTTTTTTTTGGCTATATCTTAAAAATTGGCTGAGATATGCAATTGGAAATTCAATGGTGGATGAGAGCTTGAAACAATCTGATATTTGTTATGCTGTAACTCTCGTAATTATAAAACGATATGGATGTGACTGATCATGTGTACAGAACATACCAATGTCTCGAACGAGTTTGTTGGCCAGCTTCATCCACCATATTGTTTCAAAATGGCGGCCACTTAAAAAATTTTACTTTTTTTTAAATTCAAAAAAATGTACAAAAAATTTAGAAATTGAAAATATTGTTTCCGTTAAGTGTTAGAAAGTGATACAAGGATTATGGAACATTTTGTTTTGGCTAAATCTTAAAAAATGGCTGAGATAGGGCAATGGGGAAATTCTGGGGTGGCTGAGATTTAGAAACAATCTCATATTTGTTTTGCTGTAACTCTCGTATTTATGAACCGATATGGATGTGACTCATCATGTGTGCAGGACATACCAAGGTCTCGAACGAGTTCATTGGCCAGCTTCATGCGCCCTCTTGTTTCAAAATGGCGGCTAGTTAAACTTTTTAATTTAAAAAAAAATTCAAACGATGTATAAGAAATTTAGAAATTGAAAATATTGTTTCCGTTAAGTGTTAGATCGTGATACAAGGATTCCCAAATATTTTTTGTTTTCATTCACTGTCAGCAATGGATACACAAATATCATGAAATTTTCTTCGTTTTTGACAAAGCCGTTTCCTGGAAAATGCTCCGAGCGAATATTTCGTCAAATCGAGTAAATTTATTTCTGCACTTTTTCGAGAATACAAATTTCGTGAAATTGCTTGTTCAAAAGTGTAAAAAAAGGCCGGTCACGCCATCTATTGACAATTTTAGAAGCATCTGTACTTGACAGGGAAAAATTACGTTGCTTTTCTCAAGTCTTCAAGGGGATTGGAATGCGCGAGCTTGGAGGCCAATGCGTTACCGACGGGACCTTGCGTAAATATGATTTTAAATGTATCTACGGGATGTTGCTGTGTGTTTATATTTTTAGAAGCTAGATTGTATTTTTATCGGTGCTGTTATAATTTCTGTATGTTTTAAATAATAATGATACATTATTATTATATTTTCCCTATGGTTAATAAATTATTAGAATATCGCTTTAATAATAAAATTTATTAGAGAAATTTCCTTTGTTCAATAAATGATTAGAATATGGTCTGGTTAGTTTGTTGGTCAGAACTAATAAATTTTGAAGTGCATATTGGGGAGAGTTTATCAATTTTAGATGATGGTTAATATTTTAACACGTTACTGTTTATAGAGTGGAAAGGGATAAGTTATGCATATTTTAAATTTTATTGTTATATAAATATATTTTTTAAATGAAAAAGAGCTCTTGAAATTTTGATTTTTTTTGAACGATTTTGTAACAAGAAAATAATAATAAACATTCCTAAAAATTTTAACAGCTAAAAAAAATAACTAATGGAGAAACAATAACTGCACACATTCAGTATTAACTGAAAGCACTTTTCTAAAAATAAATTGTGACAAGAATATCATAAACGTATATCTGATTACTAAAATCGCAGGACTTGAGGAGGTACAGCGAGTCCGTAAGTAAGCAGCTTAAAATGCCTTTCCTTAATATGCATTGGGTCCGGTCGTGAATGGGGAAGCAGTCTAAATGTACACACGTGTTAACTATATTCATGAAAAAAAATCTTTTCCCCTAAAATATATTTTATATCTTATGGGTTTTTTTCACATTTTAGCTGATTTTCACATTTTGAATAAATACTGTTACTATAATAAGATTTTAATAATAAGTTTGAAGACGCTTAAACAGCGTTTACATGTACAAAGACAAAAAAAAAAAGCATTTCGCATGGATATTAATAAAAATTTCACGCATTATTTTCTTCGAATTATTTTAATACATTTTCTATCATTATAAGGTGCACTGCTTATCAACATTAGGAAAGTATGGGATTTAAAATAATTATGTAAAACGTTAACTGATGACCAAGAAAAAGCGAAACTCTGGTAGTTTAGAGTGTTGCAGAAATCACTAGAATGAAACCCGATGTTTTCGTGAAGTAAGACGTGAAGTAAATGCTAAAATCACGATTTCACTGTACACAATTTTTTTCTTCGTCTTGTGCATATTACATAATTCAGTAAAATTTGAAATTTCACAACAACGTGATTTAACGGAGCTATGTCCTGGATATTAATCAGAAGACTGGAAGCCGTACAGGAGAGAGTGTATTGGGCAAATAATTATTTGACTGGAAATCTTACTACTCCACTAGATTCCACTAATCCCGTCTATGCTTTTCAAAGACGGGAGTAGCTGAATCTTATGGAGTGGTTAGAAGTTTCATTTGCTGACTGCTCACTCGATTTCAAGAAACAAGGTGTTAAACTTCGGCCAAGACAAGCTTTCCCGCGTACTACCACAGCACGTGATAAACAGCACCTGTTGCTTAGTGCTTGTCAAAAGAGAACACACAATACTACTCAGATGCAAAGAATGTCCTTCTTGTAGGGCATTCAGTGTCAAGCAACAATCCAAAATAGCTATTTCAAAAAAGTTCTACGCGCATAAACGAATGGTAAGTATTCCTTCGACATGAACACATCATGTGTCCCTAGTAATATCGACTGCTGGACATCAACAGTTAGACGAAACATGAACAGGGTCAAGTACTCTTCACTAATAAGCTCCGATTCAGTCTGGAATATGACAACCGACGCTATGCGTTTTTATATAGAGGGAAAGTATAAATGAATTAACACTATGTTCATAATGGAAAGATCAAAGTGCAGAAAATTCGCATTGATGGTTAAGACTGAAATCACCATAGGGGGACAGAACATATAGCTTGCATATTATTTGGTGAAATGCAAAAGTGGTCTAAATTGTGTTCAGATGGAATACTCAAGCTCATGTCGTACTTTACGCTGCTACTTAACACCTGTGGCAGACATTTAGGACCCATCAGCTTGTACGAGACTCATCCACGCATGTTTTTTACTAGATGCAAATCATCTGCGGTGGACCCTTTGAGCCCATCAGCTTGTAAGAGATTGATATCCACATATTTAACGAAAAAATAACACGTTTATTTCACATATTAGAAAAGGATAAACAGTGGGGTGAGAATATTTACCCATTTCTCAATCATAAAACTAATTTTAATTTCAATTTTTAAAAAACGTATGTACCTCTGCTAAAGAGATTAATGCACACCGAAACTTCTTTTACTAGAAACAAAAGTTCACGTAAGTGAACATTTAAACTCTGAATGAAATCATGCGGACCTAGATACTTTATTTCGAAGTACAAAATTTCAACCCCTGACCAAACAGACCGCAACTCAAAGCAGCACTAGCTTTCAAGATTTATAAGAAACTGAATCGACCGATAAAGTACACTTATAACCTATACTGCCACAATGTCACAAACCTTCCTCCGAAAATTTACTCCAAAATCCCATTTCAAATTTTGAGCCAAGCAACAAACATGTGATGAGTAATTATGTAAAATTTTGTCCAAAATTCAAACTTTTAAATTTACTACTCTTCATCCATCAATCCATTAAGTTTTTAGCATTTGGCAACGGTTAATAATTAAGTTGATTGTCATATAATCTCTTATCCATCGATTTTAAACTCTGTACTAGCAAATGATTTATATAATGACTTTTGCGGAGACTTTATACAACCTACCAACCGCAGGTAAAAAGGCGTATTTTTGATGATATTTCTCTCTGGATTGTAAATAATATTTCGGTAAATAGTTAAAATATTAAAATTCTGAGTCTCAGGTGTATCAGTAGAGGCCTTGAAATATTCACACCTAAATTTTCAGAATTTTAGGTGCGCTAGATTTTCCCAGCCATCGCCAACAGGCAGACAGACACACAGACATACAGAGCGAAACTTTCTTTTATTATTATAGATTAGCAATTTATATGTTCAGACGATTAAAATATATCCGTATGGCATTGTGACGTCACAGCAACGTCACTGTGACATCACATTGTCACTGTTGATGTGATGTCACGTGATGTGGATGTGAAGTCCTTATGAGCATATACTAGTCACGCAAAGAAACTAGAACGCTAATGTTAAACGTTTGTTAGAAATCTTTAGAGGTTTCTTGCTTGTATTTGAATATTAGTACAAAAACCCTTGACGGGTTAAAAGTTGTGACGCAGCAGTTTCTTTTGGGTCTAAGAATTTTAAATATGGGTCATAAAAGCAATGCTATCAAATTTGAGTGACGCTATGTTAATAATTAAAAAAATATATAATCATTTTCTTTTTTGTTTTATTTACATTCACAGATGCAATTATTATTTTTGACATGAAAAGATATATAAAATTTATTCGCTGATGCTTTTTCATTCACATCTCTCCTGAATTCAAAATATGGGTTTTAAAAGAAATGGTATCAAAATTCGAGTGACACCTTCACATGAATTTAACAGTATTGTTTTAAAATTTAAATTAAATTATTTTTGGTTTGTCTTCTAAAGTATATTTACAACTTACAAAAAAAGCTTATAATTTTCTAATACACTGTTAAATATATTAGTTTCACTGAGCCTATATTATGCATTGAAATGTATTTGTTTCAATAAATTGATTTATCTTTTGTGCCACGCTATCCAAAATCATAAGTAAAATTTATGGAAATGATTCTTTTGCGTCATATTATCCACTTGAATACATTTCCCTTTGTTTGGATACTATGAAGCAAAATAATCATTTACATAAATTTTACTTATGATTTTGGATAGTGTGGCACAAAATATAAATCAATTTATTGAAATAAATACATTTATAAATACATAACTAAATGGAGAAGGGGGCCCCAAAAACAAAGATCATTGGTGAAAAAGCGGGCAAGTTAATAAAAATGTACGGCACAAAAACTTAAAAGGGTACAGGGGGACCGGGTCTTGACCGAGAAAATTTTGTGTTGTTCATATAGTAGCAGGAAGTCCTTAGAAGTTTCTAGAAAAAAAAAGCTAGTGAATTGGACGATTTTTAAGGTAGCTATAGTGAGGGCCCCAAAAGGGGCCAGCTGACAGTTTTGAGCAGGACCTTAATATGAAGGGTCTGAACTGGAATGTAGAAATGGGGACTAATTGGAAAAAGAAATTGAACTATAATCAATATATCCTGTCGATGTCGAGTCGAATGAATCAAACCGCATTGTGATGGGACCCATAGAACTCGAGTTAGCTGCAAAATCCATTTGTTCCACCTTCCACCGACAAGGAGCATACTCTGTTCCATACGAACACAGCTGAAATCTTTGAGGCTGTCGATTTCAAGTTGAATGAGCCATACCTCGTCGTGATTGAGCCCATAGAACCTGAGATAGGAAAGCGCCCCTGGTGGTGAAACTTGGAACTAAAACAGATATGTCCTGTCGAGGTCGAGTCAAATGAATTAAACTGCATTGTGATAGAACTCTTAGAACTCAAGTTAGCTGCAAAATACGTTAGTTCCATCTTCCACCGACAGGGGGCGCACTCTGTTATATAAAAAAAACTAAAATATTTGAGGCTGTCGATTTCGAGTCGAATGAACCATACCTCGTCGTGATCGGGCCCATAGAACCAGATATAGGAAAGCACCCCCTGGTGGTGATACTTGGAACTAAAATACATATATCCTGCCAATGTCGAGTCGAATGAATTAAACTGTATTGTGATGGAACCCATAGAACTCGAGTTAGCTGCAAAATCTGTTAGTTCCATCTTCCACCACCAGGGGGCGCACTCTGATCTCTACAAGAATAGCTGAAATCTTTGTCGATATCGAGTCAAATGACCCATACCTCGTCATGATCAGGCCCATAGAACACGAGATAAGAAAGTGCCCCCTGGTGGTGAAACTTGGAACTAAAATCGATATATTCTGTCGATGTCGAGTCGAATGAATCATTGTGATGGGACCCATAGAACTCGAGTTAGCTGCAAAATCCGTTAGTTCCACCACCAGGGGGCGCACTCTGATCTATACAAACATAGCTGAAATCTTTGAGGCTGTCGATTTCGAGTCGAATGAGCCATACCTCGTCGTGATCGGGCCCACAAAACCCGAGTTAGAAAGCGCCCTCTGGTGGTGAAACTAAAATCAATATATCGAATTTCCTTAAAAATTCGCGATAAAAATTGCGAATTTTGTCCATAGATCGTAGGAAAACATCATGAATTTCATCGATCGGGCGCATAAAATCAAGAATTGCGTCGACTGGATGCAAATTTTGTCGAATGGGCATGGAAAAAATCACAAATTTCGCCATTTTGTCGCAAAACTCAAATTTCAATAATCGGTCGACAGAAACCGGACATGCCAAAATCGGGAATTCCGGAGTTGAGAATTCCGGCAATCACTTAAGGAAAAAAAAATTCTTGAATTTTGGAAACCACAGGAAAAAACCCGTGAATTTCGTCGATAAAGCACGTAAAATCGTAAATTTCATGGATCAAGCACGGACAAACAGCGAATTTCATCGAATGGGCGTGGAAAGATCGCGAATTTCAACGAACAGTCACAGAAAAAATTTGCAAATTGTGCATAGATCGTAGGAAAACATCATCAATTTTGTCTATTGGGTCTGTAAAATTATAAATTTTGTCGATAGGCATGGAAAATCGCGAATTTTGTCAACTGGGCGTGGAAAAATCAAGAATTCCATCGAATGTTCATGGAAAAATTGCAAATTTCAACGAAAGGTCCCAGAAAAAAAATTGCAAATTTCGGCGAAAGTTCGCAGAAAAAAAATCGCGAATTTCACCATTGTCAAGAGAAGAAAAATTGTGAATTTCATCAATCGGCCGACGGAAACCATAGATGCCAAAATTGGAAATTCCGTGGATCTGAATTTCGTCGGTTTGCTGTGAAAAATTTATTTTGTCATCCACTCACGGAAAAAACTGCACATTTCGTCAATCATTCATGTTAAAAAATTGCAAATTTTGTCAATCAGCTGCAGAAATGTGAATTTCATCAATGTATATCAGTTGAAAATCATGAATTTCGTCAATCAGGCACAGAAAAAACATGAATTTTGAGGATTGGGGAAGGGGAGATCATAAATTTTGCCGAACGTATGCGTAAAAATCATGAATTTCTTTTATCGGGCACATAAAAATCACGAATTTTGTCAAACGGACGCATAAAGATCAAGAAATTTGTCGATCTGGCATGTAAAAACCATTAATTCAGTCAATCAGGCGTGTAAAAATCACGAATTTTGTAGAACGGGTGCGTAAAAATCATGAATTCCTCAAGTGACTGCATAAAAATCACGAATTCGCCAAGGTTTTTTGACGCGTGCCAACCGAAAATCAGCAACCTCGAAATCCTACCCAATGAGAACGCGTGCTTCCTAACAAGCTTTTTCACAAAGTAAACATCTATTTTATTCTGTTTTGAGACTATTTACAAACCTTTAGCAATATTTCCTCCGGATATTTCAATTTTTATAAACATTTAGCAATTTTTTTTCCTCTGGATTTATCTATTTTTACAAATTTTTAGCTATTTTTTGCCCCTTGCTTAAACTTTATAAATTGCAATAAACGGAACAAAATCAATGTTTATTTCATGAAAGAAATTCTCATAGTAACTGTGTAAGTAGTGAGTTATCTGCCAGAAAGCACACATTTTATGATTGGGGAGCATGTAGAGATTCCTGATTGTTCGAATGCATGAAACTCATACAGGCAGCGGTTAGTGACTTACATATCTGTACGCTTCGCATACATTAACAAAAAACCCCTGGATGCATGTAACTCGCAGTGCAGCAGCCTCTAGAATGCACAAAACTCATACAAGCAGCGGTTAGTAACTTACATATATGTACACTTTGTGTACATTAACCGAAAAAGAAAAACCCTGGATGCATGAAACGTAATTTTAAATATTTAAATTTCTTTGAGCAAATATTATCTCAGAGCAGTAATGAGTGTTCATAGAATACAGAAAAAAAAATATTAACAACAAACCAAAACTTAACCTACCATTGTGTCAATGTTTAAAAAAATTAATAAATCAGTAAAATTTGTATTATGTAATTTAATTTTTCTTTATATTAACTTAGTTGTTAAATATATTAAACCAATTTTGCATTAATTTTTTCTTTTCTATTGCAATTTTTATGTAATTGTTCATAATTATACTTAGATTTTAAAAAATGAAATGTAAACAAAGGGATGATCTATAATTTGCAAAACCCTTGGTCCCTAAGTGTGCAGATTTCACAGTGTTGACTGTATACCTATATATGTAAATCATTGTGGAATATCTTAAAAAGAATACCTGCAATAGAATTGGAGTACCAATATTTACTGCAAACTAAATTTCAAGTTTTTCAAAAAATATATTTATCATTTTAACTCTTAAAAAAAAGTAATTCTAGTAATAAAAGATACAAATTGATACCAGTTACCCCCCTTTGGGGACGAATTCCATATCCTGTGCCAGTTAGCGCGATTGGCGAACATAAAGATCGGCGAACGTGCCAAAAGGCAGTTTTAGCATCTTGTCAAATTTTTCAAGACTGTAGAAAAACATGCTTTTTAAATATTTATAAACAAACGTTTATTAAACCGTGATTTGTAACATCTTAAAAAAATAAGTACAATGCTAAGATGAAATTTTATCGTCATTTTAAACAAGAAATGAAAATACATAAACAATAAACTTAAGAAGCCTTTTTGTGATATAATGGTTATTGTCAGGGAGGCATATTGTAAACAATTAATAAATGAACAAAAAAACTAACTGAAAATAACTTCTGGAAATCTCAGGAAACACGTGTCTCATATAAATAGCACTTAAAATCATAAAATGAACAAGTTGTCCACATAAAAATGCCAAAAATAATACATTTTATATAAAACTTTTTTGTTTTTAATATTTTCGAATGCAGAGATAAAGAAATAAAAATCTCTTTCACAACTGCCATTACAATTTAAAAAAATATATACACAAATTACAAAAAGATACATAAACAAGAACAAAAAAGCATGCGTCAAGCATAGATTATAAAACACTTTCCAACACAGCCTGAAAACTAACTAAACTTCACCGTTAAATATGGTGAAAGAAGATACGTAAGTAAACAGTTTAGAAAACATAACACATTGAAAAATAAAGTTTTCAAAATTACCTTACAGTGTCAAAAAAGTAGTCGAATTATTTTGTGCAGCCCTGTATATGATCAATAGATGCGGATATATAGTATGATGAAATGTAGTTCAGGTAGAATATTCACATTTAGCAATTTTTGCGAATCGATGGAAATGCACTCGAAATCTTTTGTACAGCCCTGTATATTATCTGAAGACTTTTGTACATACCACATATTAAGCTAAAAGGCAACTTAAAACTCACTCGCAGCAATTACCAATCATAAACGACAATGCATCTTTTTCTTTGGTAGCAAAGTACATATGAATTTATAGTCCACAAATTTCTATTTGTCTACTAAATATAGTTCAGCAGGAAAATGCGTAACACAATTATAAACTACCCTTCAGAAATTCGCTCCCGTAGTCTGTAATACAGGTAAAGTTTTTTAATCCGCACAAGTTGGGACCAAAGGTTGTGCAGATTATAGAATATTGCGGATTATGGAGTATTATGGATTATGCGTCATTTTCTTATTTCTGGATAACATTTTAATTCCACATTCAGTATAAAAAAAGATAAATATGAAATCTAATAATTAGAATAAAAATGAAACAATTAAAAATGGAATAATAAAAAAAAGGTAATATTCAGTGAGCTATGATGAAATTTGAAAAATAGCATCTTGGAATATTGAATAATATTTATAAAGTTTTTTGTTTTTCAAAAATACAGCCTAGTGTTTTCTGTTTTGAAACTTTAAAAAGTTTATCTTTCAATCTATGAACAGTCAGTAACTCTTGTTGAGAAATAAAATTCTTGCTCTAAAAAGTTTAAATATTGTCTACCTAAAGCTAGTCCCTAAATGTCCAGTTAGCCTAGGTGTGTTCTGTAATGTTGTTTAGTTTTTACTAGTATATAAAAAACCTATATGTGGTAGATTAAAAAAAATATTTTATTACGAACTTTTTCTACATTTATTATTTTTTTAAAAACATTTTTGGATCAAGAATCTGTAAATTTGTTTAACTGTTTACATTTGTTAAGCAATGCGGATTATGGAAAATTGCGGATTATAGATCCTTGACTGTACTTACGAATTCCCTTGTGCAGCCCTGTAGATAATTAACCGAGTTTATAAACACACATGTTCTATGAAAAAATTTAGTTTTAAACTTATAAACGCAAACCAAAGTTCAAAAAGCACTTATCACACATAGACTATAAATATCACATATCTACTGTAACCGATATCTTTTGTGTGTCCTTGTAAATAAATTCAATGCACACTACACTTTCAAGAGAGGAATATATAATGCAACTCAGTAATGCATATAATTTTCATTATGTTTGAAATAGCGAAATATTACTAAATTACACTACAAGCGATTTTTCTCCATAGATATGCAAGAGAATTATTTTGTTTGACCCTGTAAATGAATTGCACCCCATATTCTACAAAAAGCATGTTTTAATGTCCTTCATAATTATATATTAACTAGGGGGCTCAGCCCCCTACTCGCTAACGCTCGCCAACCCCCCGTGAATTGCGAAGCAATTCACATTGAGACCGCTATGCGGTCCCAGCTCGCTCGCCTCTTTTTATTTTTGCAGTAATTCTAGCCGGAATAAGTACTACCATAAATCATTTGAATATATGAAATTGAGAATTTTTTTAATGTAAAAAAGTAATTGAACTCCGTTGAAAACACAACTAAAAATGCATTTAGTTGGAGCTACTAATGAGCATATAAATCATTTAAATACTGTGAATAAAGGATCTTGGAAACATAATTTGTTTAAAACTTATTGCACCTATAATATTGTACAGCACGGCTTATTCATTAAAAAAAAAATACGTAATAGGAAGATAGTTTATCATCAATGATTGTTTAAATTTAGTTCGACATTTTACTATTCTAATTGATTACAGATTTCTGCAACAGATGGCAGCAGATGCAACATAGAAGTTGATATTTTTATACGATTTTTCATGTGAGTGAAATTCATAAATTCCTAATAAGAGTTGAGAATTCATTTGAAAATAGCAATATTACTCATAATTAAAATGAGAAATAATCTCAGACGCTTTGGATTACGTACATGTTATTTTATTTTTAATTTTTGCTAACTTGATTTTCACTGCTCTTTCACTGACCGCCAATATTGGAGGCGGAGCTAATCTATCCAACACAATCTAGTCTTTTCATTGGTCTGAGCTCTGGAAACTATGGTTGCTGCCAACAATAAGCTAGAAATTCAGCCCTATTTCCGCGCCACGTAAGACAAATATATATATAGATTATATCATGTTTTAAATGGCGTAGAGCTTGAAACGGTTATTTCCCACTGACGGTAATGTAACGGAATACTTTTTTCTGTCCCTGTAAAAAACTATAAGTACTACACACTTCAGTTGAAATCAGGGCTGTAGCTAGAAGTAAACAATAGGGGGTGCTCAAGAAAATGTAGGGGGAGGGGTGTCATACTATTTCACTTTCTCTGACACATGCACGTACAAACACAGATATGTATGATCAAAGTATTATATAGAAAGGTAAATTAGTGCATATTCATAGTGTAGGCGCTATGTTTATTATTAAATTGTTTATAATAACTTTATTTGATGCTAAGAAAAGTAAAAGCTGCAGACAGGGATGTAATACCTTCTGGATTATTTTAAGGATTACCGTATACCCTCTTCTCAAAAACACTATAGCATATACTTTTTAGGGTATATCCTCTGCCTAAAGCGTATGCCCTCTGGTTTTTTACTACTACATCACTGGCTGCAGAATGAAATTTTTCAGTGTATAATTATATTAGTGAAATAAAAAGTGATGATGTCAAAAAGTAAATAAAAAACTGTTTCGCCTGTTTCAAAAGAGTCGCAACTTTAATTTTTTTTTAATATTCCCTGCCCTTCAGGATTTTAAAGTTATGTTATTATATGATAAAAAATATTAGAATAATCAAGGGTGTATTTTGCATTTTAAAATTATTTTGGGTCTAGTCGAAAGCTAAAACCACTTGTATTTAAACTGGCCATAACTGATTAGAATAACTTTGTTTTATGCTAATAATGGAAAACGCTGCAAAATGAAAAATTTCAGTACATAACTAATGCAAAAGTTGATGTTTGCATCAGCAAAATGTTGCAAATTCTGAGTATGTGCAGATAGGATGCGCGCCTGTTGAACCACTTATTTGCAGTTTTTAAACAAATACTACAATTTAGTATTTATGCAAAACTGTAAAGAACCCCCAAAACTAAGTCAATTTTTGAAGAGTTTCATTTGGATTTTTGAAACAGAATTTCATTTGGCGGCCTTGCCAACTTTCCCAGGGGGGGGGCTCAAAAACTTTCAGGGGGTTCTGAGCCCCCCCCCTAGCTACGGCCCTGGTTGAAATAGGGAACATGCTATAGTAAACGACAATAACATGAAAAAATTTCAGGGCAATCCAAGTATATTTACGCAAGTTAGAGCACGTATGGACAAACCGAAGTCATAAACACTTTTCAACTAGTTTGGAAAGTGTTAAAAACGAAATAAAAAAATATATTTACATAATACTAGTTCATTCCAGAACAAGGCGTTTAAAAGAAATTTTAATATATTTAGAAAAATTTTGCATGAATTTGCGAATGTAAACATATGCTGTGATTTCAATAATGTTTGTTCATCTACAGAAAAAAATATTATTTAAAAAAAGCAACCCAAAAGGCTGAAGACTGCAATTGATCGCTTAACAAAAAATTGCCAAATCTACCAGTACAGGATATGGAACTCTTGCTAAGGGCATATTTCTTTTAAAATAGTGTTGATGAAGAAATTGTTGATTTATTTTAAAATAGTGTTAATTTGGCAGGGCACAGTTCCTGATGCTCATTTTTTACTACTTTATGCACCCGGTGGAGCTTCTAAAATTACTAATATAGGTATGTATTCCAAATTTCAAGTTTCTAGCGCAATAAAATCTAATTATTTTCAAATTTTCCTTATTTTTCGATTTTTCCCATTTTTTCGATTTTTTTATTTTATTTTCGAATAATTTCTAATTTCTAATATTTTATAATTTCTAATTTATTTTCTAATTTAATTTCTAATAATTTCGATTAATCTCTATTATTCTGTCCACTATTTTCCATTAAAAAAAAACTATCACCAAATGGCAATGGCTAATAAACAAATGGAAGAATGCCACCAACTGTCTGGCTGTTCTAGGATTTAACCCTGTAAGCTTTTCATTTACTTGTTGATATCACTTATTTCACAAGTATAATTATTCACTAGATATACACTGGAAAATTTTATTCTGCGGCCTTTTCTTTTCTTAGTATAAATAAAGTTATTATAAACAGTTTAATAAGAAACGTAGTGCCAACAACATGAATATGCACTAATTTATCTTTCTGTATAATACTTTGATCATATATATCTGTGTGTGTGTGTGTGTTTGTACGTGCATGTCTCAAGAGAGAGAAAAAGTATGAGCTCCCCTCTCCTTATTATTCACTTCTATCCACAGCTTTGGCACCCTTCCCCCTTTACAACAAACAGCACTTTTGAAGTTTTAAGGTTAAGTAAGAAAATTGCTTTTTGGTATTTTGTGTAAAATGTAAGCTGTTAAAAATTGTATGTTGCATACACTAGATTAACACTTTAGAATTGTATTTTTATTGTTTACACCCACCCCCTTTATATTATATGAAATTTATTACACAAGATTTATTACACAGTGAGTAGGATAATTTTTTTAAAGTAATGAGTAACCCGAGTCTGTTTTAAATCTGTCAATAAAACTTGTAAACAGAATAGGAAAACTATTTTTATTTTTATTCAAGGGCAAATTTTATAGATGCTTTTCAGTGCTCCGTAATCTTAATTTGTTTAGATTTGTTTAGTTTTTAATTATTGTAATACAAAGAAGAATCACATTTTTAATTATAGGACAAAACTTTTTTTTTTGCGAAAAAGATGTTACATTAAAAAATATTTAGATTAAATTTAGTCGCTCCATTTTTAATTTATTCAATCAAATTTGAGGGGAAAATAAATGCCATTAAAGTTCTATCAGTCACAGAAGTATGGTTAATAATGGTCATTTTTTCTTTTTTAAAGTATGAAAAATTCATATGAGGTTAGATTTATAGATTATAATTTAATATGTGACAGCAGAATGATCCAGTGAGTCCGATTTTCTTCATTTAAATATAAATATTAATCTAAATGAAGTTAAATATAAGTAACAATTATTATTCTTTATTATAATTTTAAAATATTTAAAATAATATATATGGCTATTTATTTTAACTTCATGCTTTCACATTAAGTTAATTTTTAAATACATTTAAGACATTCTGCGATATTACACACACACACATTCTTTTTTATTATTATTATTTATCAATAATCACATAAAAACTTCGAAAGCGAAAATGGTCACCTTAGTATTTCCTTAGTAGTCACCTTAGTATTTCCTTCACCTTAGTAGTAAATGCTCATCTGACTACTAATTTCACTTAATGTATAATACAAATAAAATTCTTTTAAAAATAAATAAATAAACAGACAAAACAGTTTTAAAATCACTATAATTAAAATCAGGCATTATAAACTATTTTTGCTTCTTTTTCGTATTACAATGGTTAAAACTTCATACATATATCAAAAATTCAAATTTTTACGAAACACCGAAAAGCATAAAATTTACCTGTGAAAAAAAAGTAATGGTTTTCTTCTTTTGTTAACGAAATGTTTTATGCAGATTACACATAGATTAGACTATTTCTTTTAAATGTATACTACTTACTGATGATCTTATGCAATTCATGTTGAACTGGAGTTGTTTTTTCTGTTGATTTCATGAATGAAATTATGAGAAAATCTTTTAAAAGTTTGTCTGTTTCTATTCAACGTACTCCGAATGCATGGTACGCGTATGAATATGAATACAATCCCAACGAATAGTTGCTTGGTTGTGAGACAGATTTCCGTTCAGGAACGGGAAATATATTATCCAACCAACGGAAAATATATTATCTTTTAAAAATTAAAAACTTATTATAAATAACAGTAAAATTGAATCCATATAATTAAAAAATATTTCCCCTATTTAAAAAATTAATCTAAATAGTTTTTCAACGAAATACAGATACATAAAATGCGAAATATATTCTGAACAAAAAAGGAAAATATATAAGCGACAATTTAATTTAATACATATATATATTACAAATTAAAAATATATTTTCGTATGAAAAAATGAGTCTAAATAATTCATCAGCTACATGCTAAAATTTATTCCGAGCTTAACTGTATTCCGAGAGCCGATTTTTAACCTTAACTTAGAGCAGTCAAAAAAGGTGATTCGGTTCCATGTATTCCTATGAGAAAACGCGTAAGAAAATAGTCCGATTTTAAAAGTGGATTATATAAAAAACAAGAGTTTTCCTACGTTAACGCAAAACCACATTCGCTTCATCTAAAACCGATTAATATATTATATCAACTTTAAAAAAATCGTCCGAGCCGTTTTGGAGATAACAGGTATGAAATTTACAGAGACCTTACATTTACCCAAATTTAGTTAAAAATGGACTTCTAGTTCTTAAAATCTAGTGCATGTAGAAATGCATAAATTTCAGGATTGAATTAGACCATAGATATAAGACTAATGTGAAAAAATCAAAACGGTATGCCTCATATTTGCTGAGATATTAAATTTCGGCGTTTAGATTTTCTTTTGATGTCCTTCTAGAAATCCTTCTCGAAAATCTTCGGTATTCCATTCGAAAATCTTCGGTTTTCGGTTTTTGCTGCGTCACTCGGGATACCACCGTCCCTCATGATTTTTAAATGATTTTTTTGCATTGGATGCCTGGGATCAATATCTAATGTTGTGCCTTTGTACTTTTTCGATTTTGGTTACAGTGCTTTTATATGCGGTCACCTTCTTTTTTGGAACCGGTTGAGACCGGTTCTGAAAATTGTAGTATCCTTATAAAAAAAAATGAACTGCAACCAAAATCAATAAAGCAAAATGTACAACGTTAGATATCGATATCGAACTCAGGTATCCTATGCAAAAAAAAATCATTTAAAAATATTAAAATGCATGAGAGATATTTGAAAAGAACGCTCCCATAGCATTAACATTAGCTTGCGAGAGCTTTCGCGTGACTAGTGTAGTCTCTTATAGCCTTTTTTAAGCTCTTCTGTGACGTTACACTGTGATTACTTTGTGAAGTGACAATGTGTACATTTTGTGAAATGTTGTTTACATTTGTTACGGTTCTGCATCGAGTAGGGTTACTAGATTTTATCCGAATCCGATTCGGAAAGTTCGGATCATTTTTTTAGGTACCGGGTTATCCTATAAAATGGTTGTTGCTTTCGGTCCAGAATGGACCAAATGATGTTCGCATTTTACTATTTTAACCATTTTTAACGAAATTCTGTAATTTTAGAAATTTTTTAAGCGTTTTTAATGAAATTCTGTAACTTTAGAATAATTTATCTTTGAATAGACAATAGAAATGCATAAAATCGTTACAAAAAGGTTAAAGTTAAAAAAGGATAGATGCAATTTATCAGACATGAAAAATAAAGTAGAAATTTGGTACTTTCGTGTTATAGCGACCCCCCAAGGATGAGAAAATTTTGTTTTTGTTTTCATTAATATATTGCAAATTTCGTACTTTCGTGTTATAGCGGCCCCCAAGGATGAATCGCCAAGCGACCAAGATTTATCGCCAAATTATAAAGCATGTATGACATTATAATAACATATGATATATATATATATATCTTTTTTTGACGTATGTGGCCAAGTTATACTCATATATGATGCATGAATACCGTAAAAAATCACCCTGGAAAAAATCACCACTGAAAAAATCACCCCGGTAAAAATCACCACGGAAAAAATCACCAACGGAAAAAAGTACCATCGGTAAAAATCACCACTGTAAAAATCACCCCCGGAAAAAAGCACCATCGGTAAAAAGGTCCCTGATAAAAAAGGGGGGGGGCTTCAAGTTAAGATGGGAAAATACCACACATTTATGAATAACATGTCTTTGAATACGCAAATATAATTTCGGGTAAAGCACGTGCTAACCACGTGTATTTACTAACCACGTGTACTAGGAACAATCAGAGTATTATATACATCATATATTCTAATATGAGATCAAATCTTGTGTATGTGTGTGTGTAGGGGAGGGGGGGGGTTATATATACATGCAAATTTTATTTTAAAAACGGGTCTAACGATTTTGACGAAATTTTGTACCCTACAGTTTTGAGGCATCAGAAAACCATTGGGCTGGGTCATGCGTTTGAGAAAATTCGATTAGTGGGTCATTTTGGGTCGCCATGAATCAGAGTCAAGCTAATTGTATAAAAAAATACAGTTCAAACGATTTTGACTAAACTTTGTATCCTACCATTTTCGGGCACGAGAAGACTATTGGGATGCGTCCCTATTGGGATCCCTATTTGGGGACTATTGGGATGCAAGCTATTTTTATCTTAAAAACGGCTCAGAGGATTTGAACTAAATGTAATATTTTACAGTTTTAGGGAAAGAAAAGACTACTGGGCTAGGTGACATGTTCGAGAAAATTCGATTAGCGGGTCATTTTGGGTCACCATGAGTCAGGGTCAAGCTAATTGTATCTAAAAAAACGGTTCAAACAATTTTGACTAAACTTTGTATCCTACCATTTTCAGGCACGATGAGACTATTGGGCTGAGTCACATGTTCGAGAACTTTCGATTAGCGGGTAATTTTGGGTCAACGCGGGTTAAGTTAATTTTATCTAAAAAACGGCTCTAACGATTTTCATTAAATTTTGTATCTTACTAGTTTCGGACACGAGAAAATCATTGCTCTAGGTCACATGTCCGAGAAAATTAGATTAGTGGGTCGATTTTGGGTCACTGTGGGTCAAGCTAATTTTATCTAAAAAACGGCTACTAAAGAAATTATTCTCACTAGCCAGTAACTGGCAACTAAAAAAATCAACCTAAGTGTGACGTATATGCACTTTCAACACTTTCCAACTATGTTGGAAAGTAGATGAATTTTGATTGTTGTTGTGCTGACTCAGAAATTGGTTGTGCTGATTCAGATATCAGACCAGATACTATGATCATTAAGGTTAACTGGGTGAATTAGTTCAGCCATATTCGTCCAGGATTGCTCAGTTGGTATAGTATTGCCAGTTTTAGCCAAGGGATCCCGCGTTCGAATCCTGGCCCAGATTTTTTCCTCAGTTGGGAAGATTACATCTTATATGTTGGCAAGTGTTAAACATTTTAATTTTTCTATCTGATCGGTGGCATTGTAACCGGGAAAAAAATCTATCCTTAACTGGAACACTTTTTACGAGAAATGCTATCACACCGTTATTTACAAAAAGTAAAATTCCTTTTATGACAGAAAATTTACGATTATATACAGCAAAAAAAATTTTAAGTGGTGTCTTTTTTTTTTTTTTTTTTTTTTTTTTTTTTTTGTAAGTGATATGGTGCCGTCTGGCATAAAGGACGTTTCCAAATCAGAGTTAAAAACATCTACAATAAATTTATGATTGCAATATCATAGATACTAAGATTTAAATTTTTAAAACAAAATGTAGATAACATTGCAACATGAAATGCTTTTTATTACAGGCACTGTTTGAATTTGAGAGCTAGCATTTCTTGATGTTTATAAAATTCTGCAATTTTGATATCTATTTCTAATTTTTTCCCTACCCGTTATTTATTACAAACACTGTTTGAACTTGTGACCTAGTATTTCTTGATGTTTATAAAATTCTGTAATTTTGATATGAATTTCTATAATACGGAAGGTTTCGATTTAAGCAATATTTGTAGAAATGTTGTAGATTGGAAAAGTATCTAATAAAAAGAGGTGTCCACTGTTGGGGAGGAGGTAAAAACCGTGTCTTCTTTTTTACCTGAAAAATTCTCTCTTTGTTAGTTTTTATTATACAAATAAAATCGGATTGAAAAATGATAAGGATTGATATATAGGTGTGTCCACTAATCAGGAATCAGATATCAACCCCTGAATAACTATGTAACGCCTTGAGGTAAAAGGACTCAGGTGAGGGCATCCAAGTCGTCTTTGTAGCTACAAATTGTACTCATTTACAGAAAAAATACCAAATATTTTACTTTGAGGAGTCCGGGAAGCTTCTCCCATTTGCCCTTGCGATAATAAGTCACTGTTCGATATGGAGGTTCTACTGTTAAACGATACGAGCAGGAAAGACCGAGCTGTGGTCGGTCAAAATTAGCTTTGAGACCAAAATGACATACTAATCAAATTTTATCGAATATGTGACCAAGCCCAATTGTGTTCTCGTGCCCGATACCTGTAGCATATAAAATTTAGTCAAAATAGTCCGAGCCGTTTTTAGATAAAATAGCTTGACCCCTAATGACCCATGACCAAAATGACCCACTAATTGAATTTTCTCAAACATGTGACCTAGCCCAACAGTCTTCTCGTGCCCAAAAACTATAGGATGCAAAATTTAGTGTAAATAGTCTGAACCGTTTTTAAGATAAAATAGCTTGACCCACAGTGACCCAAAATTGACCCACTAATCGAATTTTCTCGGACATGTGACCTAGCGCAATGATTTTCTCGTACCCGAAAATAGTAAGATACAAAATTTAATCAAAATCGTTAGAGCCGTTTTTAGATAAAATTAACTTGACCCAAAATGACCCACTAATCGAAAGTTCTAGAACATGTGACTAGGCCCAATAGTCTTCTCGTGCCCAAAAAATGGTAAGATACAAAGTTTAGTCAAAATCGTTTGAACTGTTTTTTAGATACAATTAGCTTGACTCTGATTCATGGTGACCCAAAAAGACCCACTAATCGAAAGTTCTCGAACATGTGACCCAGCTCAATAGCCTTCTCGTGCCCGAAAATGGTAGGATACAAAGTTTAGTCAAAATCGTTTGAACTGTTCTTTAGATACAATTAGCTTGACTCTGATTCATGGCGACCCAAAACGAAACACTAATAAAATTTTCTCAAACATGTGATCCAGCCTAATGGTTTTCTGGAGCCTCAAATCTGTAGGATACAAAATTTCATCAAAATCGTCAGAGCCGTTTTTTAGATAAAATTAACATGACCCGCGTTCACCCAAAATGATCCATTAATCGAAAGTTCTCGAACTTGTGAATCAGCCCAATAGTCTTCTCATGCCCGAAAATGATAGGATACAAAGTTTAGTCAAAATCGTTTGAACTGTTTTTTAGATACAATTAGCTTGACTCTGACTCATGACGACCCAAAATGACCCACTAATCGAATTTTCTCCAACATGTGACCCAGCCCAATGGTTTTCTGGTGCCTCAAAACTGTAGGATACACTATTTCGTCAAAATCGTTAGAGCCGTTTTTAAAATAAAATTTGCATATATATATATACCCCCCTCCCCCTCCCACACCAACACACAAGATTTGCTCTCGTATTAGAATATATGATGTATATATATTCTCTGATTGTTCCTTGTACGCGTGGTTAGTAAACACAAGAGGTTAGCACGTGCTTTACCCGAAATTATAATTGGCTTATTCAAAGACGTGTTATTCATAAATGTGATGTGTGGTATTTTCCCTTCTGAACTTGAAGACCTCCCCCCCTGTCTTTTATCAGGGACCTTTTTACCGATGGTGCTTTTTTCCGGTGGTGATTTTTACCGTGGTGATTTTTACCGTGGTGATTTTTACCGATGGTGCTTTTTTCCGTTGGTGATTTTTACCGTGGGGATTTTTTCCGTGGTGATTTTCTCCATGGTGATTTTTTCCGCCTACCATGATGCATATATGATGTATATATATATGACATGTGTATATGTCGTAACACATAAGACGTAAATAATATGTATATAATGACGTTTATGGCACGTATACGTGTTTGAAATACATATATGCATATAGGATGCATGTGTAAGCTTTGCGCTGATCTTGGCGAAATCATAACTGTAATCTTGGCATAATCATAATTGTGAAAGACGCTATAACACAAGAATGCTTTTTTTTTTTTTTGAGCTGTTGGAACATTTTCCCAATGGTTATTGTAATTTGTCAAAGTATAATTTATTATTTTTGGTTTTGATTTCGTTTTTACTTATGAGATTCCTGAATAGGGTCGGGTAACCAGAATTTACAGAATCCGACCACTCCGGGGCTGGCCGGCTGTATTTTCTGTACTTTTGGTCAAAATCAGATTAGAATTTCGCATACATCCGGAAAACCAGACTGTACCAGATCCAGATAAGACCTGTATGGGGTCATCCACAATTTTTCTTGGTGAAGCTCTGATTCTAATTCGAATTTCGCATCGGATAGTTGAACCAGATGATGCAGAGTTAAACAAGTAAAAATATAATACAAAAAATACGCATTGAATATAAATATCTATATATTATATATGGAAGCAATAAAAATAAAAGTATTTCAATAATAAGAAATTCGTTTATAGAAATGCCACAACTTTTTCGTTTTCTACTTTAATTGCTTCAGCTTCCCTTTTTATATTTTAAGCAACAAAAATGATGAGAATAATTAAAATTATACTGTTTTACTGTTAAATGTTTATGTCTTGAATTGTACAAGTTCACATATTTCACAATAATATTTACATGTGAGTGAATTATTTAATTATTAAAAATGTAAATATACATTTTGAAATAAGTATTGAGAAAGATTTATATTAAAGGTCCATTCCTAATACACTGATGTGCCAAAATTACGGACAGTGACCGATTTTTTCAATTTTAGACGTTTTGTTGAATATCTAATGTAATTCTTTGCGAAATGTCCATGAACTTCAAGAATGTAAAGTTATAATATACTATAAAATATCCAATGATACCTTATAAGACCCACAAAATTTCTTCTTCTTAATGTTACTGAGAAAATACAGAGGAAAAATTGGAAATTTCATAAATTAATATTCCAAATTATAAGGAAAACTTGTGGCGGATGTTTTGTTAATTTATAAAATTTAATGTATATATTAAAACATTTGACACAACAATCTTTAAAAATTGAAGTTCTTTACAAAGAAATATAGAAAGTTGTTTTTAAAATGTAAATAAAGATGAAACTTTTGAATTCTATTTTAAGGTGGAAATGGCTATTTTCATGTGGGTTCGAGAAAAAGTATTCATTTATCTTGATAATTATTTGACATTTGTAATTTTCTCAAGTAGTCTATCTTTTTGTTTTACTTATGTATTCGCTAATTTTCATTGCCAAATTTGAATTTAATGTCGTAATTTCGTAATATATGTAAATTTACCATATCTAGGTATACTATTATTATACTTCCATTCTTATAGTAGTAATATTTTTAATTTCTGCATACCAACTACATAAGTATTCAACGATATGTATCATTTCGTATCATATTATTTCAATTAACTATATGCTCATCAAAAACGCATAAAAACCAATTGTACACTGCATAAATTAATATATTGCTTTAATATAAAGCATAAAAATAATATTAAGTAATGAAAATTAGCGAAGTACTTACTGTTTTGTGTTATTTATTGAAAAATCGAAAACAAAAGGAAAGTTTGGAACTCGAATTCGTATACAAACATCATTCCGTCTGACGTATTTTAACATTTAAAAATATTTAAATGAATTGCTACTTCTTTGATAATAAAAATTATCAATAATAACACACTTAAACAACGGGCCAACGCTCAAATTAGAGAAAAGCGTCTGTTCAGAAATTATACAATAGAATCGAATAATAGATATTAAAAGCATAGAGCATAAACTAATTTCATATAATGTACATTTCGGCAGCTTGTTAGTTTCCCCGCTTGTCACTAGTGATGCTATCGCTACCATCACAGATTTTGCTATAACTGTCTTATCTGTTGGTTAATATATGACATGGTTCTATTTCAGAGGGAAAAAAAATCCCCTTTTGTGTTAATATTGTACACTAACTAATTTTAGATTTCAGTTTTTTACAGAAAAATAATTTTGCCTAAAGATGAAAATTTGTGTTGTAAAATTTGAATTTTAATCACACTTTTATTTTTAATTATTGATTGAAGCATAAAAATTGCCGTCAGTGTGTATCTTTTTCTAATTGGTCAGTGGAGCTTTTTAATTTAGGCAAGCACTAGGAATTTCCGTTTTCAATGAAGTATTTGCATGTTGTGAATAGCTTGAGAAATAAAAATAGTAAGTCCGAACTCAGCGAAATAAAAGTTTAAAAGTTATTAGGAAAGTGAATGTTTGGGTTGTAAAGTTTGGTACTTATGAAATATTCTTTCAAACGTTTTTGAATTTGGTAGACTTTCCTTAACACGTTAACTGTCATAAGACGCGCTGGTCGTCGTATGTACTTCTGAATGAATGCGCCATACGACGACCGGCACGTCGTAATCAGTTTTGCCAAAATTACTGCCAGAATTTTTTATTAGTAGAATTTTCTTTATGTATTGCTAGACATTGCGCGACATTATAGAAAGAAGATTTCTGTTTGAAATTTTTGGTATATTTTTTCAATAATATGCGTTCTAATCCTGATAATGTGGCCTACAGATTTGTAAAGAATCAATGTATGGATGGAAGTAAACGTGTTAAGGTCATGTTTCTGCAACCTTGGTAGTAATTTTGACAAACTGTTTTTCCTTGAAATTTGATATCTTAAATTTTAAGCAATTTAAAGCTTTTAAGCGACAGAATTTGTGTAATGCTACGCTAGGCAAGCATTTCACTACAAAAAGCTACCTATTGCAGCCGTTCGGAGGAAATCAATTCAAGAAAATTTTGGTATATTTTCACCGACCATGATCCCCAGACCCCAAAACAACTCTCCAGTCAAATATTTATATATATATATCTGACATTTATCATACAGTAACTCTCTTATTTATGAAACGATTTTGATGTGACAGAGTATGTGTATAGGACATACCAAGGTCTCGACCGAATTCGTTGACCAGCTTCATTCACCATCTTGTTTCAAAACTGCGGCAAGTTAAAAAATTAAAAAATTGTAAAAATTCAAAAAGATGTCCAAAAAATTAGAAATTGAAAATATTGTTTCCGTTAAGTTTCAGAACGTGATACAAAGATTGTGGAACAATTTTTTTTTTTTTTTTTGGCTATATCTTAAAAAATGGCTGATATATAAAATTGGAAATTCTAGATTGGATGAGATTTTGATACAATCTGATAATTGTTATGCTGTAACTCTCGTATTTATGAGCCGATATGGATGGCCCTGACCATGTGTACAGAACATACCAAGGTCTCGACCGAGTTCGTTGATCTGCGTCATCCACCATCTTATTTCAAAATGGCGGCCAGTTAAAAAATTAAAAATTTTTAAAAATTCAAAAAGATATACAAAAAATTTAGAAATTGAAAATATTGTTTCCGTTAAGTGTTAGATCGTGATACAAGGATTCCCAAATATTTTTTGTTTTAGTTCACTGTCAGAAATGGAGAGTCAAATATCACGAAATTTTCTTCGTCAAATCGAGAAAATTAATTTTTTCACTTTTTTGAGAATGCAAATTTCGTCAAATTGCTTGTTCGAAAGTGTAAAAAAAGGCCGGTCATGCCATCTATTGACAATTTTAGAAGCATCTGTACGTTTAGAAGTATCTAAAAGAATTACGTCGCTTTTCTTAAGCCTTCAAGGGGATTGGAACGCGCGACCTTGGGTGAGTGAGGCAAATGCGTTACCTACCTTGCCAACGGGACCATGCGTAAATATGATTTTAAATGTAACTACTGGCTATTGCTGTGTGTTTATATTATTAGAAGGCAGATTGTATTTTTATCGGCGCTCTTATAATTTCTGCATGTTTTAATTAATAATGCAAGATTATTATTATGGTTTCTCTGTGGTTAATAAATAATTAGAATATCGCTTTAATAATATAATTTATTAGAGGAAATTCCTTTGATCCTTGAATGATTAGAATATGGTCCAGTTAATTCGTTAATTAGAAATAATTAATTTTTAAATGCATATTGGAGGACAGTTTATCAATTTTAGATGATGGTTAATATTTTAAAACGTTGCTGTTTATAGAGGGGAAAGGGATCAATTATGCATATTTTAAATTTGATTGCTATATAAATATATTTTTTAAATGAAAAAGAGCTCTTGAAATTTTGATTTTTTTTTTGAACGATTTTGTAACAACAAAAATAATAATAAACATTCCTGAAAATTTTAACAGCTAACAAAATAACTCATTAAGAAACAATAACTGCACACATTCACTATTAACTGAATGCGCTTTTCTAAAAGCAAATTGTGACAAGAATAACATAAACCTATATAAAACGAATATAACGTAAAAAATATTTTCCCCTAAAATATAGTTTATATCTTGTGCGTTTTTTTTCACATTGTAGCTGATTTTCACATGTTGAATAAATACTGCTACTATAATAAGATTTTAGAAACAATTTTAAAGACGCTTAAACAGCGTTTACCTGTACAAAGACAAAAAAAACATTTCGCATGGAAAGTAATAGAAATTTCACGCATCATTGTCTTCTAATTATTTTAATAAATTTTCTATCATCATAAGGTACACTGCTTATCAACATTAGGAAAGTATGGGATTTAAAATAATTATGCAAAACGTCAACTGATGACCAAGAAAAATTGAAACTCTGGTAGTTTAGAGTGTTGCAGAAATCAGTAGAATGAAACCTTCGTGAAGTTTCGTGAAGTAAGACGTGAAGTAAATACTGAAATCACGATTTCACTGCACACAATATTTTTCTTCCTCTTGTGAATATTAGATAATTAATTAATATTTGAAATTTCACAACAACGTGATTTAACAGAGCTATGTCCTGGATATTAATCAGAAGACTGGAAGCCGTACAGGAGAGAGTGTATTGGGCAAATAATTATGGAAATCTTACTACTCCACAAGGATTCACCTAAACCTGTCTGTGCTTTTTAAAGACGGGAGTAGCTGAATCTTATGGAGTGGTGAGAAGTGTCATTTGCTGACTGTTCACTCGATTTCAAGAAACAAGGTGTTAAACTTCGGTCAAGACAAGATTTCCCGCGTACTACCACAGCAAGAGATAAACAGTCCCTGATGTTTAGTGCTTGTCAAAAGAGAACACACAATACTACTCAGGTGCAAAGAATGTCCTTATTGTAGAGCATTGAGTGTCAAGCAACAAACCAAAATAGCTATTTCAAAAACGTTCTACGCGCATAAACGAATGGTAAGTAATCCTTTGACATAAACACATCATGTGTTCCTAGTAATATCGACTGCTTAACATCAACAGTTAGACGAAACATGAACAGAGTCAAGTACTCTTCACTAATAAGCTCCGATTCAGTCTTGAAATAACAACCGACGCGACGCGTTTTGAAATAGAGGGAAATGCAAAAGTGGGCTAAAGTGTGTGCAGATGGAATACTCAAGCTTCATGTCGTACTTTACGCAGCTAATTAACACCTGTGGCCTTTAGGACCTATCAGCTTCTGAAAGACTCATCCACGCATGTTTTTTACTAGATGCAAAACATCTGCGGTGGACCCTTTGAGCCCATCAGCTTGTAAGAGACTGGTATCCACATATTTGATAAAGAAATAACACGTTTATTTCACATATTAGAAAAGGATTTGCAGTAAAGCAGAATAAATTATTATGATGATTTCAATTAAGTCCTATAATATTCTGAATAGATAAGGTGTGGGTGAGAGCATTTACCCATTTTCTCAATCATAAAACTAATTTTAATTTTCTCAATCATAAATCTAATTTTAATTGCAATTTTTAAAAAGCGTATGTACTTCTGCTAAAGAAATTAATGCACACCGAAAATTCTTTTACTAGAAACAAAAATTCACGTAGGTGCGCACTTAAACTCTGAATGTAATCATGCAGACCTTGATACTTTATTTCGAAGTACAAAATATCAACCCTTGACCAAACAGACCGCAACTCAAAGCAGCACTAGCTTTCAAGATTTATAAGGATGGATTTTCTCCAAAGGCGGGTATAGAATCATTAAAAAATCCTATAACAAGCAAGATTCACTATAACTTCGAAGTATTTTGCTAAACCTACATTATATATAGTCACCAGACATCCCCAATCACCTACGGACCATAACCTGGAAAAGTGAAAATAACAAAAAAATTTCGTAGGTCTTTTTATATTTTGTAAACATCACATGACAGCACAGTTCATTTAAAACTGAATCGACCGATAAAGTACACTTATAACCCATACTGCCACAATGTCACAAACCTTCCTCCGAAAATTTACTCCGAAAACCCATTTTAAATTTTGAGCCAAACAATAAACATGTGATGGGTGGTTATGTAAAATTTTGTCCAAAATTCAAACTTTTAAATTTACTACTCTTCAACCATCAAGACCGTGGTTGCCTAGCGTGGCATTACACAAATTCTATCGCTTAGAAGGTTTTAATTGCTTAAAATTTAAGATATCGAATTTCAAGGAAAAATAATTTGTCGAAATTACGACCAAGGTTACAGAAACATGAATTTAACACGTTAACTGTCATCCATACATTGATTCTTTACAAATCTGTAGGCCACATGATCAGGATTAGAACGCATATTATTCAAAGAATGTACCAAAAATTTCAATCAGAAATCTTCTTTATATAAATTCGCGCAATGTCTATCATTAAATAAAGAAAATTCTATTAATAAAAAATTCTGTCACCAATTTTGGCAAAACTAATTACGACGTGCCGGTCGTCGTATGGCGCATTCATTCAGAGGTACATACGACGACCAGTGCGTCTTATGACAGTTAACGTATAAAGGAAAGTCTACCAAATTCGAAAACTTTTGAAAAAAAATTTCAAAAATACCAAACTTTACAACCCAAACATTCACTTTCCTAATAACTTTTAAACTTTTATTTCGCTGAGCTCTGACATACTATTTTTATTTCTCAAGCTATCCACCACACGCAAAAACTTCATTGAACACTTCGGAAATTCCTAGTGCTTGCCTAAAATAAAAAGCTCCACTGATCAATTACAAAGGGATACACACTGACAGCAATTTTTATGCGTTAATCAATAATTAACAATAAAAGTGTGATTAAAATTCAACATTTACAACACAAATTTTCATCATCAGGTAAAAAAAATCTTCTGTAAAAAACTGAAATCTAAAATTAGTTAGTTTACAATATTCACACAAAAGGTTTTTTTTTTTCTGAAATAGAACCATGTCTCATATATTAACCAACAAGATAGGACAGTTATAACAAAATCTGTAATGGTAGCGATAGCATCACTAGTGACAAGGGGGGAAAACAAACAAGCTACCGAAATTTACTTATATATAAAAAATTAGTTTATGCTCTATGCTTTTAATATTTATTATTCAATTCTATTGTATACTTTCTGAGGCAGACGCTTTTCTCTAAACTTGAGCGTTGGCCCGTTGTTTAAGTGTCTTATTATTATTAATTTTTATTATCAAGGTAGTAACAATTCATTTCAAAATATTTTTAAATGTTAAAATACGTCAGACGGAATGATATTTGTATACGAATTCGGAGTTCCAAACTTTCCTTTTGTTTTTGCTTTTTCAATAAATAACACAAAACAGTAAGTACTTCGCTAATTTTCATTACTGAATATTAATTTTATGCTTTAAATTAATGCAATATATTAATTTATGTAGTTTACAATTGGTTTTTATGCGTTTTAAATGAGCATAAAGTTAATTGAAATAATGTGATACGAAATGATACATATCATTGAATACTTATGTAGTTGGTATGCAGAAATTAAAAATATTACTACTATAATAATCGAAGTATAATAATAGTATACCTAGATATGGTAAATTTACATATATTAAAAAATTACGACATTAAATTGAAATTTGTCGATGAAAATTAGCAAATGTAAAACAAAAAGAAAGACTGCTTGAGAAAATTACAAATGTCAATTATTAATCAAGATAATTCAATATTTTTTTCTTGAAACCACATGAAAATAGCCATTTCCAACTTAAAATAGAATTCAAAAGTTTTATCTTTATTTACATTTTAAAAACAACTTTCTATATTTATTTGTAAAGAACTTCAATTTTTAAAGATTGTTGTGTCAAATGTTTTAACATATACATTAAGTTTTATAAATTAACGAAACATCCGCCACAAGTGTTCCTTCTAATTAGGAATTTTAATTTATGAAATTTCCGATTTTTCCTCTGTATTTTCTCAGTAACATTAAGAAGAAAAAAATTTCTGGGATTTATAAGGTATACTTGGATATTTCATAGTATACTATAGCTTTACATTCTTGAAGATCAAGGACAATTGGCAAAGAATTACAGTAGATATTCGACAAAACGTCTAAAATCGAAATAATCGGTCACTGTACGTAATTTAGGCACATCAGTGAATTACGAATGGACCCTTAATATAAATTATTCCCAATACTTATTTCAAAATGTATATTTATATTTTTAATAATTAAATAATTCACTCACATGTAAATGCTATTGTGAAATATGTGAAAGTTTACAATTCAAGGCATAAACATTTAACAGTAAAACAGTATAATTTTAATTATTCTCAACATTTTTGTTGGTTAAAATATACAAAAGGAAGATGAAGCAATTTAATTAGAAGACGAAAAAGCTGCGGCATTTCCATAATCGAATTTCGTACTGTTGAAATACTTTTTTTTTTAGTGCATCCATATATATATGTATATACAGGGTGTTTCACAAAGGACCCCTAACTTTAAAAATCAATAACCCGGAAACGGTGATAGATAGAAGCATGAAACTAGTGGTATGTTTATTAAAAAAATCGTAAGACTCTTACACGTAAATCTCAAAATTTAGTTAAAAATAGCACCGATAGATGGCGCTGAAAGCGTTAAGAATCCTTCTAGTTAGAGTTCAAAAGCATAGAAAGACTAGTCGTCGAAGATTTCTTCATTGAAATCTGGCCGCTATTAGCGTATAGTGAAAATAATTCCGAAAGTGGTGTATACCGTGGAGGAACGTGTGTTTATTGTGTTGGAGTACCACCGATTAAATCAGAGTCCTACTGCCACAAAGAGAAGTTTTCAAACGCGATTTCAAGTCGCAAAATGCCCAGATGGGAAAACAATTCGTGAGCTTTAAAAAAAAATCAACAGACAGGCAACGTGGCCGATGCGAGTTATTTTCACTATACGAAAATAGCAGTCCGATTTCAATGGCGAAAACTTCGACGGCTAGTCTTTCTATGCTTCTGAACTCCCTTTAGAAGGAATCTTAACGCTCTCAGCGCCATCTATCGGTGCTATTTTTAACTAACTTTTGAGATTTACGTATAAGATTCTTACGATATTTTTAATAAACATACCACTGGTTTCATGTTTCTATCTATCACCGCTTCCGGGTTGTTGATTTTTAAAGTTAGGGGTCCTTTGTAAAACACCCTGTATTTATATTCAATGTGTATTTTTTATATTATATTTTTACTTGTTTAACTCTGCATCATCTGGTTCAACTATCCGATGCGAAATTCTAATTCGAATCAGAGTTTCACGAAGAAAAATTGTGAACGACCCCAAACAGGTCTTATCTGGATCTGGTAACTTCTGGTTTTCCGGATGTATGCGGAATTCTAATCTGATTCTGACCAAAAGTACAGAAAGTACAGCCGGCCAGCCCCGAAGTGGTCGGATTCTGGTAAATTCTGATTACCCGACCCTATTCCCGAATCTCATAAGTAAGAAAATAAATAAAAACACAAAAATATATACATATAATTTAACAAATTACAATAGCCATTGGAAAAATGTTCCGAAAGCTTATTAAAAAAAAAAGGGTATTTTCGTGTTATAGCGGACTCCACAATTATGATTATGCTAACGTTGCAGTTATGATTTCGCCAAGATCATCGCAAAGCTTATACATGCATCCTATGTTCATATATATATTCCAAACACTCCTATACGTGCCATATACGTCATTATACACATATTATTTACGTCTTATGTGTCGTATATACATCATATACACATGTCATATATATACATCATATATGCATCATACATGAGTATAACTTGGCCGCATACGTCAAGAAATGTTATATATATATCATATATTATTATAATGTCATACATGCTTTATAATTTGGCGATAAATCTTGATCGCTTGGCGACTCATCCTTGGGAGCCGCTATAACACGAAAGTACCAAATTTGCAATTTATTAATGAAAACAGAAACAAAAACTTGGGGGTCGCTATAACATGAAAATTCCAAATTTCTGCTTTATTTTTCATCTATACTAATATTATAAAGGAGTAAAGATTGTTTGTTTGTTTGTTTGTAGGGGGTAATCTCTGAAACTACTGATGATCTTATGCAATTCATGTTGAACTGGAGTTGTTTTTTCTGTTGATTTCATGAATGAAATTATGAGAAAATCTTTTAAAAGTTTGTCTGTTTCTATTCAACGTACTCCGAATGCATGGTACGCGTATGAATATGAATACAATCCCAACGAATAGTTGCTTGGTTGTTAGACAGATTTCCGTTCAGGAACGGGAAATATATTATCCAACCAACGGAAAATATATTATCTTTTAAAAATTAAAAACTTATTATAAATAACAGTAAAATTGAATCCATATAATTAAAAAATATTTCCCCTATTTAAAAAATGAATCTAAATAGTTTTTCAACGAAATACAGATACATAAAATGCGAAATATATTCTGAACAAAAAAGGAAAATATATAAGCGACAATTTAATTTAATACATATATATATATTACAAATTAAAAATATATTTTCGTATGAAAAAATGAGTCTAAATAATTCATCAGCTACATGCTAAAATTTATTCCGAGCTTAACTGTATTCCGAGAGCCGATCTTTAACCTTAACTTAGAGCAGTCAAAAGAGGTGATTCGGTTCCATGTATTCCTATGAGAAAACGCGTAAGAAAATAGTCCGATTTTAAAAGTGGATTATATAAAAAACAAGAGTTTTCCTACGTTAACGCAAAACCACATTCGCTTCATCTAAAACCGATTAATATAATATATTAATTTTAAAAAAATCGTCCGAGCCGTTTTGGAGATAACAGGTATGAAATTTACAGAGACCTTACATTTACCCAAATTTAGTTAAAAATGGACTTCTAGTTCTTAAAATCTAGTGCATGTAGAAATGCATAAATTTCAGGATTGAATTAGACCATAGATATAAGACTAATGTGAAAAAATCAAAACGGTATGCCTCATATTTGCTGAGATATTAAATTTCGGCGTTTAGATTTTCTTTTGATGTCCTTCTAGAAATCCTTCTCGAAAATCTTCGGTATTCCATTCGAAAATCTTCGGTTTTCGCTTTTTGCTGCGTCATTCGAGATACCACCGTCTCTCATGATTTTTAAATGATTTTTTTGCATTGGATGCCTGGGATCAATATCTAATGTTGTGCCTTTGTACTTTTTCGATTTTGGTTACAATGCTTTTATATGCGGTCACCTTCTTTTTTGGAACCGGTTGAGACCGGTTCTGAAAATTGCAGTATCCTTATAAAAAAAATGAACTGCAACCAAAATCAATAAAGCAAAATGTATTAGATAACGTTAGATATCGATATTGAACTCAGGTATCCTATGCAAAAAAAATCATTTAAAAATATTAAAATGCATGAGACATATTTGAAAAGAACGCTCCCATAGCATTAACATTAGCTTGCGAGAGCTTTCGCGTGACTAGTGTAGGCTCTTATAGCCTTTTTTAAGCTCTTCTGTGACGTTACACCGTGATTACTTTGTGAAGTGACAATGTGTACATTTTGTGAAATGTTGTTTACATTTGTTACGGTTCTGCATCGAGTAGGGTTACTAGATTTTATCCGAATCCGATTCGGAAAGTTCGGATCATTTTTTTAGGTACCGGGTTATCCTATTTTCGAGAACGCGACCTGACCCGGGTCATTTGTAATTCATTTTACTTTAAGTGTAGATCGGGTTAGAATTCAGCATATGCGATCGAATAACCAGATTAGATCAGAAACTGATACGACAGAGTCGGTTCGGGTCTAGAGTCCTGTACGAGTCCAGCACAGAAATATAGTTATTAATTTCAACTGAAACCACAATCCAACGCTAACAGGGCAATTTTTTTTCTTTGACCCACAACCCAACCGAACCCAACAAAATATTTTCGTCGACCCGCATCCGGAACTCAAAGACGAAATCAAAGAAAATTGATCTACATTTAATTACAATTATGAAAAAATAGTCTATAATCATATCCTTGATATCAATTTTATTGCTTACATAGAAAGATGAGCAATGTATAAAGATTCATTCATATTAAAATGCATTTTTCATATGAAACAATATAGTGGTCTTTCTTTTAAAAAATCAGTTTAACCCGAACACGAGCAGCAAAAATCAAATCTCAGCACAAAATCGATCCAAAATCGAAACAATTAAAGTAAACATGACCAAAACCCAACACCCAACACCCAACAACAATAAAAAATAACGCTAACTTGACCCGACCCCAACAATGTCGGGTGTGGGTAAAATTGGTTTACTCGGCCCGATGAAGGACTCTGATCTGGTAGGCAGTAATTTTTTTTTATTAACCATTGGAAAAATGGTTGTTGCTTTCGGTCCAGAATGGACCAAATGATGTTCGCATTTTACTATTTTAACCGTTTTTAACGAAATTCTGTAATTTTAGAAATTTTTTAAGCGTTTTTAATGAAATTCTGTAACTTTAGAATAATTAATCTTTGAAAAGACAATAGAAATGCATAAAATCGTTACAAAAAGGTTAAAGTTAAAAAAGGATAGATGCAATTTAACAGACATGAAAAATAAAGTAGAAATTTGTTACTTTCGTGTTATAGCGACCCCCCAACGATGAGAAATTTTTGTTTTTGTTTTCATTAATATATTGCAAATTTCGTACTCTCGTGTTATAGCGGCCCCCAAGGATGAATCGCCAAGCGACCAAGATTTATCGCCAAATTATAAAGCATGTATGACATTATAAAAACATGTGATATATATATATCTTTTTTTGACGTATGTGGCCAAGTTATACTCATATATGATGCATGAATCCCGTAAAAAATCACCCTGGAAAAAATCACCACGGAAAAAATCACCAACGGAAAAAAGCACCATCGGTAAAAATCACCACTGTAAAAATCACCCCCGGAAAAAAGCACCATCGGTAAAAAGGTCCCTGATAAAAAAAAGGGGGGGCTTCAAGTTAAGATGGGAAAATACCACACATTTATGAATAACATGTCTTTGAATACGCAAATATAATTTCGGGTAAAGCACGTGCTAACCACGTGTATTTACTAACCACGTGTACTAGGAACAATCAGAGTATTATATACATCATATATTCTAATATGAGATCAAATCTTGTGTATGTGTGTGTGTAGGGGGGGGGGGTTATATATACATGCAAATTTTATTTTAAAAACGGGTCTAACGATTTTGACGAAATTTTGTATCCTACAGTTTTGAGGCACCAGAAAACCATTGGGCTGGGTCATGCGTTTGAGAAAATTCGATTAGTGGGTCATTTTGGGTCGCCATGAATCAGAGTCAAGCTAATTGTATAAAAAAAATACAGTTCAAACGATTTTGACTAAACTTTGTATCCTACCATTTTCTGGCACGAGAAGACTATTGGGATGCGTCACATGTTCGAGAACTTTTGATTAGTGGGTCATTTTGGGTCAACGCGGGTCCAGTTAATTTTATCTAAAAAACAGCTCTAACGATTTTGATTAAATTTTGTATCGAACGAGTTTCGGGCACGAGAACACTGTAGGGGTAGGTCACATGTTCGAGAAATTTTGATTACTGCGTCATTTGGTCATGGGTCATTTTGGGGCAAGCTATTTTTATCTTAAAAACGGCTCAGAGGATTTGAACTAAATGTAGTATTTTACAGTTTTAGGGAAAGAGAAGACTACTGGGCTAGGTGACATGTTCGAGAAAATTCGATTAGTGGGTCATTTTGGGTCACCATGAGTCAGGGTCAAGCTAATTGTATCTAAAAAAACGGTTCAAACAATTTTGACTAAACTGTGTATCCTACCATTTTCAGGCACGATGAGACTATTGGGCTGAGTCACATGTTCGAGAACTTTCGATTAGTGGGTAATTTTGGGTCAACGCGGGTTAAGTTAATTTTATCTAAAAAACAGCTCTAACGATTTTGATTAAATTTTGTATCTTACTAGTTTCGGACACGAGAAAATCATTGCTCTAGGTCACATGTCCGAGAAAATTAGAATAGTGGGTCGATTTTGGGTCACTGTGGGTCAAGCTAATTTTATCTAAAAAACGGCTACTAAAGAAATTATTCTCACTAGCCAGTAACTGGCAACTAAAAAAATCAACCTAAGTGTGACGTATATGCACTTTCAACACTTTCCAACTATGTTGGAAAGTAGATGAATTTTGATTGTTGTTGTGCTGACTCAGAAATTGGTTGTGCTGATTCAGATATCAGACCAGATACTATGATCATTAAGGTTAACTGGGTGAATTAGTTCAGCCATATTCGTCCGGGATTGCTCAGTTGGTATAGTATTGCCAGTTTCAGCCAAGGAATCCTGCGTTCGAATCCTGGCCCAGATTTTTTCCTCAGTTGGGAAGATTACATCTTATATGTTGGCAAGTGTTAAACATTTTAATTTTTCTATCTGATCGGTGGCATTGTAACCGGGAAAAAAATCTATCCTTAACTGGAACACTTTTTACGAGAAATGCTATCACACCGTTATTTACAAAAAGTAAAATTCCTTTTATGACAGAAAATCTACGATTATATACAGCAAAAAAATTTTTAAGTGGTGTCTTTTTTTTTTTTTTTTTTTTTTTTTTTGTAAGTGATATGGTGCCGTCTGGCATAAAGGACGTTTCCAAATCAGAGTTAAAAACATCTACAATAAATTTATGATTGCAATATCATAGATACTAAGATTTAAATTTTTAAAACAAAATGTAGATAACATTGCAACATGAAATGTTTTTTATTACAAGCACTGTTTGAATTTGAGAGCTAGCATTTCTTGATGTTTATAAAATTCTGCAATTTTGATATCTATTTCTAATTTTTTCCCTACCCGTTATTTATTACAAACACTGTTTGAACTTGTGACCTAGTATTTCTTGATGTTTATAAAATTCTGTAATTTTGATATGAATTTCTATAATACGGAAGGTTTCGATTTAAGCAATATTTGTAGAAATATTGTAGATTGGAAAAGTATCTAATAAAAAGAGGTGTCCACTGTTGGGGAGGAGGTAAAAACCGTGTCTTCCTTTTTACCTGAAAAATTCTCTCTTTGTTAGTTTTTATTATACAAATAAAATCGGATTGAAAAATGATAAGGATTGATATATAGGTGTGTCCACTAATCAGGAATCAGATATCAACCCCTGAATAACTATGTAACGCCTTGAGGTAAAAGGACTCAGGTGAGGGCATCCAAGTCGTCTTTGTAGCTACAAATTGTACTCATTTACAGAAAAAATACCAAATATTTTACTTTGAGGAGTCCGGGAAGCTTCTCCCATTTGCCCTTGCGATAATAAGTCACTGTTCGATATGGAGGTTCTACTGTTAAACGATACGAGCAGGAAAGACCGAGCTGTGGTCGGTCAAAATTAGCTTTGAGACCAAAATGACATACTAATCAAATTTTATCGAATATGTGACCAAGCCCAATTGTGTTCTCGTGCCCGATACCTGTAGCATATAAAATTTAGTCAAAATAGTCCGAGCCGTTTTTTAGATAAAATAGCTTGACCCCTAATGACCCATGACCAAAATGACCCACTAATTGAATTTTCTCAAACATGTGACCTAGCCCAACAGTCTTCTCGTGCCCAAAAACTATAGGATGCAAAATTTAGTGTAAATAGTCTGAACCGTTTTTAAGATAAAATAGCTTGACCCACAGTGACCCAAAATTGACCCACTAATCGAATTTTCTCGGACATGTGACCTAGCGCAATGATTTTCTCGTGCCCGAAAATAGTAAGATACAAAATTTAATCAAAATCGTTAGAGCCGTTTTTAGATAAAATTAACTTGACCCAAAATGACCCACTAATCGAAAGTTCTAGAACATGTGACTCAGCCCAATAGTCTTCTCGTGCCCAAAAATGGTAAGATACAAAGTTTAGTCAAAATCGTTTGAACTGTTTTTTAGATACAATAAGCTTGACTCTGATTCATGACGACCCAAAATGACCCACTAATCGAATTTTCTCAAACGCATGACCCAGCCCAATGGTTTTCTGGAGCCTCAAATCTGTAGGATACAAAATTTCATCAAAATCGTCAGAGCCGTTTTTTAGATAAAATTAACATGACCCGCGTTCACCCAAAATGATCCATTAATCGAAAGTTCTCGAACTTGTGAATCAGCCCAATAGTCTTCTCATGCCCGAAAATGATAGGATACAAAGTTTAGTCAAAATCGTTTGAACTGTTTTTTAGATACAATTAGCTTGACTCTGATTCATGACGACCCAAAATGACCCACTAATCGAAAGTTCTCGAACATGTGACCCAGCTCAATAGCCTTCTCGTGCCCGAAAATGGTAGGATACAAAGTTTAGTCAAAATCGTTTGAACTGTTCTTTAGATACAATTAGCTTGACTCTGATTCATGACGACCCAAAATGACCCACTAATCGAATTTTCTCAAACGCATGACCCAGCCCAATGGTTTTCTGGAGCCTCAAATCTGTAGGATACAAAATTTCATCAAAATCGTCTGAGCCGTTTTTTAGATAAAATTAACATGACCCGCGTTCACCCAAAATGATCCATTAATCGAAAGTTCTCGAACTTGTGAATCAGCCCAATAGTCTTCTCATGCCCGAAAATGATAGGATACAAAGTTTAGTCAAAATCGTTTGAACTGTTTTTTAGATACAATTAGCTTGACTCTGATTCATGACGACCCAAAATGACCCACTAATCGAATTTTCTCCAACATGTGACCCAGCCCAATGGTTTTCTGGTGCCTCAAAACTGTAGGATACACTATTTCGTCAAAATCGTTAGAGCCGTTTTTAAAATAAAATTTGCATATATATATATACCCCCCTCCCCCTCCCACACCCACACACAAGATTTGCTCTCGTATTAGAATATATGATGTATATATATTCTCTGATTGTTCCTTGTACGCGTGGTTAGTAAACACACGAGGTTAGCACGTGCTTTACCCGAAATTATAATTGGCTTATTCAAAGACGTGTTATTCATAAATGTGATGTGTGGTATTTTCCCTTCTGAACTTGAAGACCTCCCCCCCTGTTTTTTATCAGGGACCTTTTTACCGATGGTGCTTTTTTCCGGTGGTGATTTTTACCGTGGTGATTTTTACCGTGGTGATTTTTACCGATGGTGCTTTTTTCCGTTGGTGATTTTTACCGTGGGGATTTTTTCCGTGGTGATTTTCTCCATGGTGATTTTTTCCGCCTACCATGATGCATATATGATGTATATATATATGACATGTGTATATGATGTATATACGACACATAAGACGTAAATAATATGTGTATAATGACGTTTATGGCACGTATACGTGTTTGAAATACATATATGCATATAGGATGCATGTGTAAGCTTTGCGCTGATCTTGGCGAAATCATAACTGTAATCTTGGCATAATCATAATTGTGAAAGACGCTATAACACAAGAATGCTTTTTTTTTTTTTTTTTTTTTTTTTTTTTTTTTTTTTTTTTTGAGCTGTTGGAACATTTTCCCAATGGTTATTGTAATTTGTCAAAGTATAATTTATTATTTTTGGTTTTGATTTCGTTTTTACTTATGAGATTCCTGAATAGGGTCGGGTAACCAGAATTTACAGAATCCGACCACTCCGGGGCTGGCCGGCTGTATTTTCTGTACTTTTGGTCAAAATCAGATTAGAATTTCGCATACATCCGGAAAACCAGACTGTACCAGATCCAGATAAGACCTGTATGGGGTCATCCACAATTTTTCTTGGTGAAGCTCTGATTCTAATTCGAATTTCGCATCGGATAGTTGAACCAGATGATGCAGAGTTAAACAAGTAAAAATATAATACAAAAAATACGCATTGAATATAAATATCTATATATTATATATGGAAGCAATAAAAATAAAAGTATTTCAATAATAAGAAATTCGTTTATAGAAATGCCACAACTTTTTCGTTTTCTACTTTAATTGCTTCAGCTTCCCTTTTTATATTTTAAGCAACAAAAATGATGAGAATAATTAAAATTATACTGTTTTACTGTTAAATGTTTATGCCTTGAATTGTACAAGTTCACATATTTCACAATAATATTTACATGTGAGTGAATTATTTAATTATTAAAAATGTAAATATACATTTTGAAATAAGTATTGAGAAAGATTTATATTAAAGGTCCATTCCTAATACACTGATGTGCCAAAATTACGGACAGTGACCGACTTTTTCAATTTTAGACGTTTTGTCGAATATCTAATGTAATTCTTTGCGAAATGTCCATGAACTTCAAGAATGTAAAGTTATAATATACTATAAAATATCCAATGATACCTTATAAGACCCACAAAATTTCTTCTTCTTAATGTTACTGAGAAAATACAGAGGAAAAATTGGAAATTTCATAAATTAATATTCCAAATTATAAGGAAAACTTGTGGCGGATGTTTTGTTAATTTATAAAATTTAATGTATATATTAAAACATTTGACACAACAATCTTTAAAAATTGAAGTTCTTTACAAAGAAATATAGAAAGTTGTTTTTAAAATGTAAATAAAGATGAAACTTTTGAATTCTATTTTAAGGTGGAAATGACTATTTTCATGTGGGTTCGAGAAAAAGTATTCATTTATCTTGATAATTATTTGACATATGTAATTTTCTCAAGTAGTCTATCTTTTTGTTTTACTTATGTATTCGCTAATTTTCATTGCCAAATTTGATTTTAATGTCGTAATTTCGTAATATATGTAAATTTACCATATCTAGGTATACTATTATTATACTTCCATTCTTATAGTAGTAATATTTTTAATTTCTGCATACCAACTACATAAGTATTCAACGATATGTATCATTTCGTATCATATTATTTCAATTAACTATATGCTCATCAAAAACGCATAAAAACCAATTGTACACTGCATAAATTAATATATTGCTTTAATATAAAGCATAAAAATAATATTAAGTAATGAAAATTAGCGAAGTACTTACTGTTTTGTGTTATTTATTGAAAAATCGAAAACAAAAGGAAAGTTTGGAACTCGAATTCGTATACAAACATCATTCCGTCTGACGTATTTTAACATTTAAAAATATTTAAATGAATTGCTACTTCTTTGATAATAAAAATTATCAATAATAACACACTTAAACAACGGGCCAACGCTCAAATTAGAGAAAAGCGTCTGTTCAAAAATTATACAATAGAATCGAATAATAGATATTAAAAGCATAGAGCATAAACTAATTTCATATAATGTACATTTCGGCAGCTTGTTAGTTTCCCCCCTTGTCACTAGTGATGCTATCGCTACCATCACAGATTTTGCTATAACTGTCTTATCTGTTGGTTAATATATGACATGGTTCTATTTCAGAGGGAAAAAAAATCCCCTTTTGTGTTAATATTGTACACTAACTAATTTTAGATTTCAGTTTTTTACAGAAAAATAATTTTGCCTAAAGATGAAAATTTGTGTTGTAAAATTTGAATTTTAATCACACTTTTATTTTTAATTATTGATTGAAGCATAAAAATTGCCGTCAGTGTGTATCCCTTTCTAATTGGTCAGTGGAGCTTTTTAATTTAGGCAAGCACTAGGAATTTCCGTTTTCAATGAAGTATTTGCATGTTGTGAATAGCTTGAGAAATAAAAATAGTAAGTCCGAACTCAGCGAAATAAAAGTTTAAAAGTTATTAGGAAAGTGAATGTTTGGGTTGTAAAGTTTGGTACTTATGAAATATTCTTTCAAACGTTTTTGAATTTGGTAGACTTTCCTTAACACGTTAACTGTCATACGACGCGCTGGTCGTCGTATGTACTTCTGAATGAATGCGCCATACGACGACCGGCACGTCGTAATCAGTTTTGCCAAAATTACTGCCAGAATTTTTTATTAATAGAATTTTCTTTATTTATTGCTAGACATTGCGCGACATTATAGAAAGAAGATTTCTGTTTGAAATTTTTGGTATATTTTTTCAATAATATGCGTTCTAATCCTGATAATGTGGCCTACAGATTTGTAAAGAATCAATGTATGGATGGAAGTAAACGTGTTAAGGTCATGTTTCTGCAACCTTGGTAGTAATTTTGACAAACTGTTTTTCCTTGAAATTTGATATCTTAAATTTTAAGCAATTTAAAGCTTTTAAGCGACAGAATTTGTGTAATGCTACGCTAGGCAAGCATTTCACTACAAAAAGCTACCTATTGCAGCCGTTCGGAGGAAATCAATTCAAGAAAATTTTGGTATATTTTCACCGACCATGATCCCCAGACCCCAAAACAACTCTCCAGTCAAATATTTATATATATATATCTGACATTTATCATACAGTAACTCTCTTATTTATGAAACGATTTTGATGTGACAGAGTATGTGTATAGGACATACCAAGGTCTCGACCGAATTCGTTGACCAGCTTCATTCACCATCTTGTTTCAAAACTGCGGCAAGTTAAAAAATTAAAAAATTGTAAAAATTCAAAAAGATGTCCAAAAAATTAGAAATTGAAAATATTGTTTCCGTTAAGTTTCAGAACGTGATACAAAGATTGTGGAACAATTTTTTTTTTTTTTGGCTATATCTTAAAAAATGGCTGATATATAAAATTGGAAATTCTAGATTGGATGAGATTTTGATACAATCTGATAATTGTTATGCTGTAACTCTCGTATTTATGAGCCGATATGGATGGCCCTGACCATGTGTACAGAACATACCAAGGTCTCGACCGAGTTCGTTGATCTGCGTCATCCACCATCTTATTTCAAAATGGCGGCCAGTTAAAAAATTAAAAATTTTTAAAAATTCAAAAAGATATACAAAAAATTTTGATTTTAAATGTAACTACTGGCTATTGCTGTGTGTTTATATTATTAGAAGGCAGATTGTATTTTTATCGGCGCTCTTATAATTTCTGCATGTTTTAATTAATAATGCAAGATTATTATTATGGTTTCTCTGTGGTTAATAAATAATTAGAATATCGCTTTAATAATATAATTTATTAGAGGAAATTCCTTTGATCCTTGAATGATTAGAATATGGTCTAGTTAATTCGTTAATTAGAAATAATTAATTTTTAAATGCATATTGGAGGACAGTTTATCAATTTTAGATGATGGTTAATATTTTAAAACGTTGCTGTTTATAGAGGGGAAAGGGATCAATTATGCATATTTTAAATTTGATTGCTATATAAATATATTTTTTAAATGAAAAAGAGCTCTTGAAATTTTGATTTTTTTTTGAACGATTTTGTAACAACAAAAATAATAATAAACATTCCTGAAAATTTTAACAGCTAACAAAATAACTCATGAAGAAACAATAACTGCACACATTCACTATTAACTGAATGCGCTTTTCTAAAAGCAAATTGTGACAAGAATAACATAAACCTATATAAAACGAATATAACGTAAAAAATATTTTCCCCTAAAATATAGTTTATATCTTGTGCGTTTTTTTTCACATTGTAGCTGATTTTCACATGTTGAATAAATACTGCTACTATAATAAGATTTTAGAAACAATTTTAAAGACGCTTAAACAGCGTTTACCTGTACAAAGACAAAAAAAACATTTCGCATGGAAAGTAATAGAAATTTCACGCATCATTGTCTTCTAATTATTTTAATAAATTTTCTATCATCATAAGGTACACTGCTTATCAACATTAGGAAAGTATGGGATTTAAAATAATTATGCAAAACGTCAACTGATGACCAAGAAAAATTGAAACTCTGGTAGTTTAGAGTGTTGCAGAAATCAGTAGAATGAAACCTTCGTGAAGTTTCGTGAAGTAAGACGTGAAGTAAATACTGAAATCACGATTTCACTGCACACAATATTTTTCTTCCTCTTGTGAATATTAGATAATTAATTAATATTTGAAATTTCACAACAACGTGATTTAACAGAGCTATGTCCTGGATATTAATCAGAAGACTGGAAGCCGTACAGGAGAGAGTGTATTGGGCAAATAATTATGGAAATCTTACTACTCCACAAGGATTCACCTAAACCTGTCTGTGCTTTTTAAAGACGGGAGTAGCTGAATCTTATGGAGTGGTGAGAAGTGTCATTTGCTGACTGTTCACTCGATTTCAAGAAACAAGATGTTAAACTTCGGTCAAGACAAGATTTCCCGCGTACTACCACAGCAAGAGATAAACAGTCCCTGATGTTTAGTGCTTGTCAAAAGAGAACACACAATACTACTCAGGTGCAAAGAATGTCCTTATTGTAGAGCATTGAGTGTCAAGCAACAAACCAAAATAGCTATTTCAAAAACGTTCTACGCGCATAAACGAATGGTAAGTAATCCTTTGACATAAACACATCATGTGTTCCTAGTAATATCGACTGCTTAACATCAACAGTTAGACGAAACATGAACAGAGTCAAGTACTCTTCACTAATAAGCTCCGATTCAGTCTTGAAATAACAACCGACGCGACGCGTTTTGAAATAGAGGGAAATGCAAAAGTGGGCTAAAGTGTGTGCAGATGGAATACTCAAGCTTCATGTCGTACTTTACGCAGCTAATTAACACCTGTGGCCTTTAGGACCTATCAGCTTCTGAAAGACTCATCCACGCATGTTTTTTACTAGATGCAAAACATCTGCGGTGGACCCTTTGAGCCCATCAGCTTGTAAGAGACTGGTATCCACATATTTGATAAAGAAATAACACGTTTATTTCACATATTAGAAAAGGATTTGCAGTAAAGCAGAATAAATTATTATGATGATTTCAATTAAGTCCTATAATATTCTGAATAGATAAGGTGTGGGTGAGAGCATTTACCCATTTTCTCAATCATAAAACTAATTTTAATTTTCTCAATCATAAATCTAATTTTAATTGCAATTTTTAAAAAGCGTATGTACTTCTGCTAAAGAAATTAATGCACACCGAAAATTCTTTTACTAGAAACAAAAATTCACGTAGGTGCGCACTTAAACTCTGAATGTAATCATGCAGACCTTGATACTTTATTTCGAAGTACAAAATATCAACCCTTGACCAAACAGACCGCAACTCAAAGCAGCACTAGCTTTCAAGATTTATAAGGATGGATTTTCTCCAAAGGCGGGTATAGAATCATTAAAAAATCCTATAACAAGCAAGATTCACTATAACTTCGAAGTATTTTGCTAAACCTACATTATATATAGTCACCAGACATCCCCAATCACCTACGGACCATAACCTGGAAAAGTGAAAATAACAAAAAAATTTCGTAGGTCTTTTTATATTTTGTAAACATCACATGACAGCACAGTTCATTTAAAACTGAATCGACCGATAAAGTACACTTATAACCCATACTGCCACAATGTCACAAACCTTCCTCCGAAAATTTACTCCGAAAACCCATTTTAAATTTTGAGCCAAACAATAAACATGTGATGGGTGGTTATGTAAAATTTTGTCCAAAATTCAAACTTTTAAATTTACTACTCTTCAACCATCAAGACCGTGGTTGCCTAGCGTGGCATTACACAAATTCTATCGCTTAGAAGGTTTTAATTGCTTAAAATTTAAGATATCGAATTTCAAGGAAAAATAATTTGTCGAAATTACGACCAAGGTTACAGAAACATGAATTTAACACGTTAACTGTCATCCATACATTGATTCTTTACAAATCTGTAGGCCACATGATCAGGATTAGAACGCATATTATTCAAAGAATGTACCAAAAATTTCAATCAGAAATCTTCTTTATATAAATTCGCGCAATGTCTATCATTAAATAAAGAAAATTCTATTAATAAAAAATTCTGTCACCAATTTTGGCAAAACTAATTACGACGTGCCGGTCGTCGTATGGCGCATTCATTCAGAGGTACATACGACGACCAGTGCGTCTTATGACAGTTAACGTATAAAGGAAAGTCTACCAAATTCGAAAACTTTTGAAAAAAAATTTCAAAAATACCAAACTTTACAACCCAAACATTCACTTTCCTAATAACTTTTAAACTTTTATTTCGCTGAGCTCTGACATACTATTTTTATTTCTCAAGCTATCCACCACACGCAAAAACTTCATTGAACACTTCGGAAATTCCTAGTGCTTGCCTAAAATAAAAAGCTCCACTGATCAATTACAAAGGGATACACACTGACAGCAATTTTTATGCGTTAATCAATAATTAACAATAAAAGTGTGATTAAAATTCAACATTTACAACACAAATTTTCATCATCAGGTAAAAAAAATCTTCTGTAAAAAACTGAAATCTAAAATTAGTTAGTTTACAATATTCACACAAAAGGGTTTTTTTTTTCTGAAATAGAACCATGTCTCATATATTAACCAACAAGATAGGACAGTTATAACAAAATCTGTAATGGTAGCGATAGCATCACTAGTGACAAGGGGGGAAAACAAACAAGCTACCGAAATTTACTTATATATAAAAAATTAGTTTATGCTCTATGCTTTTAATATTTATTATTCAATTCTATTGTATACTTTCTGAGGCAGACGCTTTTCTCTAAACTTGAGCGTTGGCCCGTTGTTTAAGTGTCTTATTATTATTAATTTTTATTATCAAGGTAGTAACAATTCATTTCAAAATATTTTTAAATGTTAAAATACGTCAGACGGAATGATGTTTGTATACGAATTCGGAGTTCCAAACTTTCCTTTTGTTTTTGCTTTTTCAATAAATAACAAAAAACAGTAAGTACTTCGCTAATTTTCATTACTGAATATTAATTTTATGCTTTAAATTAATGCAATATATTAATTTATGTAGTTTACAATTGGTTTTTATGCGTTTTAGATGAGCATAAAGTTAATTGAAATAATGTGATACGAAATGATACATATCATTGAATACTTATGTAGTTGGTATGCAGAAATTAAAAATATTACTACTATAATAATCGAAGTATAATAATAGTATACGTAGATATGGTAAATTTACATATATTAAAAAATTACGACATTAAATTGAAATTTGTCGATGAAAATTAGCAAATGTAAAACAAAAAGAAAGACTGCTTGAGAAAATTACAAATGTCAATTATTAATCAAGATAATTCAATATTTTTTCTTGAAACCACATGAAAATAGCCATTTCCAACTTAAAATAGAATTCAAAAGTTTTATCTTTATTTACATTTTAAAAACAACTTTCTATATTTATTTGTAAAGAACTTCAATTTTTAAAGATTGTTGTGTCAAATGTTTTAACATATACATTAAGTTTTATAAATTAACGAAACATCCGCCACAAGTGTTCCTTCTAATTAGGAATTTTAATTTATGAAATTTCCGATTTTTCCTCTGTATTTTCTCAGTAACATTAAGAAGAAAAAAATTTCTGGGATTTATAAGGTATACTTGGATATTTCATAGTATACTATAGCTTTACATTCTTGAAGATCAAGGACAATTGGCAAAGAATTACAGTAGATATTCGACAAAACGTCTAAAATCGAAATAATCGGTCACTGTACGTAATTTAGGCACATCAGTGAATTACGAATGGACCCTTAATATAAATTATTCCCAATACTTATTTCAAAATGTATATTTATATTTTTAATAATTAAATAATTCACTCACATGTAAATGCTATTGTGAAATATGTGAAAGTTTACAATTCAAGGCATAAACATTTAACAGTAAAACAGTATAATTTTAATTATTCTCAACATTTTTGTTGGTTAAAATATACAAAAGGAAGATGAAGCAATTTAATTAGAAGACGAAAAAGCTGCGGCATTTCCATAATCGAATTTCGTACTGTTGAAATACTTTTTTTTTTAGTGCATCCATATATATATGTATATACAGGGTGTTTCACAAAGGACCCCTAACTTTAAAAATCAATAACCCGGAAACGGTGATAGATAGAAGCATGAAACTAGTGGTATGTTTATTAAAAAAATCGTAAGACTCTTACACGTAAATCTCAAAATTTAGTTAAAAATAGCACCGATAGATGGCGCTGAAAGCGTTAAGAATCCTTCTAGTTAGAGTTCAAAAGCATAGAAAGACTAGTCGTCGAAGATTTCTTCATTGAAATCTGGCCGCTATTAGCGTATAGTGAAAATAATTCCGAAAGTGGTGTATACCGTGGAGGAACGTGTGTTTATTGTGTTGGAGTACCACCGATTAAATCAGAGTCCTACTGCCACAAAGAGAAGTTTTCAAACGCGATTTCAAGTCGCAAAATGCCCAGATGGGAAAACAATTCGTGAGCTTTAAAAAAAAATCAACAGACAGGCAACGTGGCCGATGCGAGTTATTTTCACTATACGAAAATAGCAGTCCGATTTCAATGGCGAAAACTTCGACGGCTAGTCTTTCTATGCTTCTGAACTCCCTTTAGAAGGAATCTTAACGCTCTCAGCGCCATCTATCGGTGCTATTTTTAACTAACTTTTGAGATTTACGTATAAGATTCTTACGATATTTTTAATAAACATACCACTGGTTTCATGTTTCTATCTATCACCGCTTCCGGGTTGTTGATTTTTAAAGTTAGGGGTCCTTTGTAAAACACCCTGTATTTATATTCAATGTGTATTTTTTATATTATATTTTTACTTGTTTAACTCTGCATCATCTGGTTCAACTATCCGATGCGAAATTCTAATTCGAATCAGAGTTTCACGAAGAAAAATTGTGAACGACCCCAAACAGGTCTTATCTGGATCTGGTAACTTCTGGTTTTCCGGATGTATGCGGAATTCTAATCTGATTCTGACCAAAAGTACAGAAAGTACAGCCGGCCAGCCCCGAAGTGGTCGGATTCTGGTAAATTCTGATTACCCGACCCTATTCCCGAATCTCATAAGTAAGAAAATAAATAAAAACACAAAAATATATACATATAATTTAACAAATTACAATAGCCATTGGAAAAATGTTCCGAAAGCTTATTAAAAAAAAAAAGGTATTTTCGTGTTATAGCGGACTCCACAATTATGATTATGCTAACGTTGCAGTTATGATTTCGCCAAGATCATCGCAAAGCTTATACATGCATCCTATGTTCATATATATATTCCAAACACTCCTATACGTGCCATATACGTCATTATACACATATTATTTACGTCTTATGTGTCGCATATACATCATATACACATGTCATATATATACATCATATATGCATCATACATGAGTATAACTTGGCCGCATACGTCAAGAAATGTTATATATATATCATATATTATTATAATGTCATACATGCTTTATAATTTGGCGATAAATCTTGATCGCTTGGCGACTCATCCTTGGGAGCCGCTATAACACGAAAGTACCAAATTTGCAATTTATTAATGAAAACAGAAACAAAAACTTGGGGGTCGCTATAACATGAAAATTCCAAATTTCTGCTTTATTTTTCATCTATACTAATATTATAAAGGAGTAAAGATTGTTTGTTTGTTTGTTTGTAGGGGGTAATCTCTGAAACTACTGATGATCTTATGCAATTCATGTTGAACTGGAGTTGTTTTTTCTGTTGATTTCATGAATGAAATTATGAGAAAATCTTTTAAAAGTTTGTCTGTTTCTATTCAACGTACTCCGAATGCATGGTACGCGTATGAATATGAATACAATCCCAACGAATAGTTGCTTGGTTGTTAGACAGATTTCCGTTCAGGAACGGGAAATATATTATCCAACCAACGGAAAATATATTATCTTTTAAAAATTAAAAACTTATTATAAATAACAGTAAAATTGAATCCATATAATTAAAAAATATTTCCCCTATTTAAAAAATGAATCTAAATAGTTTTTCAACGAAATACAGATACATAAAATGCGAAATATATTCTGAACAAAAAAGGAAAATATATAAGCGACAATTTAATTTAATACATATATATATATTACAAATTAAAAATATATTTTCGTATGAAAAAATGAGTCTAAATAATTCATCAGCTACATGCTAAAATTTATTCCGAGCTTAACTGTATTCCGAGAGCCGATCTTTAACCTTAACTTAGAGCAGTCAAAAGAGGTGATTCGGTTCCATGTATTCCTATGAGAAAACGCGTAAGAAAATAGTCCGATTTTAAAAGTGGATTATATAAAAAACAAGAGTTTTCCTACGTTAACGCAAAACCACATTCGCTTCATCTAAAACCGATTAATATAATATATTAATTTTAAAAAAATCGTCCGAGCCGTTTTGGAGATAACAGGTATGAAATTTACAGAGACCTTACATTTACCCAAATTTAGTTAAAAATGGACTTCTAGTTCTTAAAATCTAGTGCATGTAGAAATGCATAAATTTCAGGATTGAATTAGACCATAGATATAAGACTAATGTGAAAAAATCAAAACGGTATGCCTCATATTTGCTGAGATATTAAATTTCGGCGTTTAGATTTTCTTTTGATGTCCTTCTAGAAATCCTTCTCGAAAATCTTCGGTATTCCATTCGAAAATCTTCGGTTTTCGCTTTTTGCTGCGTCATTCGAGATACCACCGTCTCTCATGATTTTTAAATGATTTTTTTGCATTGGATGCCTGGGATCAATATCTAATGTTGTGCCTTTGTACTTTTTCGATTTTGGTTACAATGCTTTTATATGCGGTCACCTTCTTTTTTGGAACCGGTTGAGACCGGTTCTGAAAATTGCAGTATCCTTATAAAAAAAATGAACTGCAACCAAAATCAATAAAGCAAAATGTATTAGATAACGTTAGATATCGATATTGAACTCAGGTATCCTATGCAAAAAAAATCATTTAAAAATATTAAAATGCATGAGACATATTTGAAAAGAACGCTCCCATAGCATTAACATTAGCTTGCGAGAGCTTTCGCGTGACTAGTGTAGGCTCTTATAGCCTTTTTTAAGCTCTTCTGTGACGTTACACCGTGATTACTTTGTGAAGTGACAATGTGTACATTTTGTGAAATGTTGTTTACATTTGTTACGGTTCTGCATCGAGTAGGGTTACTAGATTTTATCCGAATCCGATTCGGAAAGTTCGGATCATTTTTTTAGGTACCGGGTTATCCTATTTTCGAGAACGCGACCTGACCCGGGTCATTTGTAATTCATTTTACTTTAAGTGTAGATCGGGTTAGAATTCAGCATATGCGATCGAATAACCAGATTAGATCAGAAACTGATACGACAGAGTCGGTTCGGGTCTAGAGTCCTGTACGAGTCCAGCACAGAAATATAGTTATTAATTTCAACTGAAACCACAATCCAACGCTAACAGGGCAATTTTTTTCTTTGACCCACAACCCAACCGAACCCAACAAAATATTTTCGTCGACCCGCATCCGGAACTCAAAGACGAAATCAAAGAAAATTGATCTACATTTAATTACAATTATGAAAAAATAGTCTATAATCATATCCTTGATATCAATTTTATTGCTTACATAGAAAGATGAGCAATGTATAAAGATTCATTCATATTAAAATGCATTTTTCATATGAAACAATATAGTGGTCTTTCTTTTAAAAAATCAGTTTAACCCGAACACGAGCAGCAAAAATCAAATCTCAGCACAAAATCGATCCAAAATCGAAACAATTAAAGTAAACATGACCAAAACCCAACACCCAACACCCAACAACAATAAAAAATAACGCTAACTTGACCCGACCCCAACAATGTCGGGTGTGGGTAAAATTGGTTTACTCGGCCCGATGAAGGACTCTGATCTGGTAGGCAGTAATTTTTTTTTATTAACCATTGGAAAAATGGTTGTTGCTTTCGGTCCAGAATGGACCAAATGATGTTCGCATTTTACTATTTTAACCGTTTTTAACGAAATTCTGTAATTTTAGAAATTTTTTAAGCGTTTTTAATGAAATTCTGTAACTTTAGAATAATTTATCTTTGAAAAGACAATAGAAATGCATAAAATCGTTACAAAAAGGTTAAAGTTAAAAAAGGATAGATGCAATTTAACAGACATGAAAAATAAAGTAGAAATTTGTTACTTTCGTGTTATAGCGACCCCCCAACGATGAGAAATTTTTGTTTTTGATTTCATTAATATATTGCAAATTTCGTACTCTCGTGTTATAGCGGCCCCCAAGGATGAATCGCCAAGCGACCAAGATTTATCGCCAAATTATAAAGCATGTATGACATTATAAAAACATGTGATATATATATATCTTTTTTTGACGTATGTGGCCAAGTTATACTCATATATGATGCATGAATCCCGTAAAAAATCACCCTGGAAAAAATCACCACGGAAAAAATCACCAACGGAAAAAAGCACCATCGGTAAAAATCACCACTGTAAAAATCACCCCCGGAAAAAAGCACCATCGGTAAAAAGGTCCCTGATAAAAAAAAGGGGGGGCTTCAAGTTAAGATGGGAAAATACCACACATTTATGAATAACATGTCTTTGAATACGCAAATATAATTTCGGGTAAAGCACGTGCTAACCACGTGTATTTACTAACCACGTGTACTAGGAACAATCAGAGTATTATATACATCATATATTCTAATATGAGATCAAATCTTGTGTATGTGTGTGTGTAGGGGGGGGTTATATATACATGCAAATTTTATTTTAAAAACGGGTCTAACGATTTTGACGAAATTTTGTATCCTACAGTTTTGAGGCACCAGAAAACCATTGGGCTGGGTCATGCGTTTGAGAAAATTCGATTAGTGGGTCATTTTGGGTCGCCATGAATCAGAGTCAAGCTAATTGTATAAAAAAATACAGTTCAAACGATTTTGACTAAACTTTGTATCCTACCATTTTCTGGCACGAGAAGACTATTGGGATGCGTCACATGTTCGAGAACTTTTGATTAGTGGGTCATTTTGGGTCAACGCGGGTCCAGTTAATTTTATCTAAAAAACAGCTCTAACTATTTTGATTAAATTTTGTATCGAACGAGTTTCGGGCACGAGAACACTGTAGGGGTAGGTCACATGTTCGAGAAATTTTGATTACTGCGTCATTTGGTCATGGGTCATTTTGGGGCAAGCTATTTTTATCTTAAAAACGGCTCAGAGGATTTGAACTAAATGTAGTATTTTACAGTTTTAGGGAAAGAGAAGACTACTGGGCTAGGTGACATGTTCGAGAAAATTCGATTAGTGGGTCATTTTGGGTCACCATGAGTCAGGGTCAAGCTAATTGTATCTAAAAAAACGGTTCAAACAATTTTGACTAAACTGTGTATCCTACCATTTTCAGGCACGATGAGACTATTGGGCTGAGTCACATGTTCGAGAACTTTCGATTAGTGGGTAATTTTGGGTCAACGCGGGTTAAGTTAATTTTATCTAAAAAACAGCTCTAACGATTTTGATTAAATTTTGTATCTTACTAGTTTCGGACACGAGAAAATCATTGCTCTAGGTCACATGTCCGAGAAAATTAGAATAGTGGGTCGATTTTGGGTCACTGTGGGTCAAGCTAATTTTATCTAAAAAACGGCTACTAAAGAAATTATTCTCACTAGCCAGTAACTGGCAACTAAAAAAATCAACCTAAGTGTGACGTATATGCACTTTCAACACTTTCCAACTATGTTGGAAAGTAGATGAATTTTGATTGTTGTTGTGCTGACTCAGAAATTGGTTGTGCTGATTCAGATATCAGACCAGATACTATGATCATTAAGGTTAACTGGGTGAATTAGTTCAGCCATATTCGTCCGGGATTGCTCAGTTGGTATAGTATTGCCAGTTTCAGCCAAGGAATCCTGCGTTCGAATCCTGGCCCAGATTTTTTCCTCAGTTGGGAAGATTACATCTTATATGTTGGCAAGTGTTAAACATTTTAATTTTTCTATCTGATCGGTGGCATTGTAACCGGGAAAAAAATCTATCCTTAACTGGAACACTTTTTACGAGAAATGCTATCACACCGTTATTTACAAAAAGTAAAATTCCTTTTATGACAGAAAATCTACGATTATATACAGCAAAAAAATTTTTAAGTGGTGTCTTTTTTTTTTTTTTTTTTTTTTTTGTAAGTGATATGGTGCCGTCTGGCATAAAGGACGTTTCCAAATCAGAGTTAAAAACATCTACAATAAATTTATGATTGCAATATCATAGATACTAAGATTTAAATTTTTAAAACAAAATGTAGATAACATTGCAACATGAAATGTTTTTTATTACAAGCACTGTTTGAATTTGAGAGCTAGCATTTCTTGATGTTTATAAAATTCTGCAATTTTGATATCTATTTCTAATTTTTTCCCTACCCGTTATTTATTACAAACACTGTTTGAACTTGTGACCTAGTATTTCTTGATGTTTATAAAATTCTGTAATTTTGATATGAATTTCTATAATACGGAAGGTTTCGATTTAAGCAATATTTGTAGAAATATTGTAGATTGGAAAAGTATCTAATAAAAAGAGGTGTCCACTGTTGGGGAGGAGGTAAAAACCGTGTCTTCCTTTTTACCTGAAAAATTCTCTCTTTGTTAGTTTTTATTATACAAATAAAACCGGATTGAAAAATGATAAGGATTGATATATAGGTGTGTCCACTAATCAGGAATCAGATATCAACCCCTGAATAACTATGTAACGCCTTGAGGTAAAAGGACTCAGGTGAGGGCATCCAAGTCGTCTTTGTAGCTACAAATTGTACTCATTTACAGAAAAAATACCAAATATTTTACTTTGAGGAGTCCGGGAAGCTTCTCCCATTTGCCCTTGCGATAATAAGTCACTGTTCGATATGGAGGTTCTACTGTTAAACGATACGAGCAGGAAAGACCGAGCTGTGGTCGGTCAAAATTAGCTTTGAGACCAAAATGACATACTAATCAAATTTTATCGAATATGTGACCAAGCCCAATTGTGTTCTCGTGCCCGATACCTGTAGCATATAAAATTTAGTCAAAATAGTCCGAGCCGTTTTTTAGATAAAATAGCTTGACCCCTAATGACCCATGACCAAAATGACCCACTAATTGAATTTTCTCAAACATGTGACCTAGCCCAACAGTCTTCTCGTGCCCAAAAACTATAGGATGCAAAATTTAGTGTAAATAGTCTGAACCGTTTTTAAGATAAAATAGCTTGACCCACAGTGACCCAAAATTGACCCACTAATCGAATTTTCTCGGACATGTGACCTAGCGCAATGATTTTCTCGTGCCCGAAAATAGTAAGATACAAAATTTAATCAAAATCGTTAGAGCCGTTTTTAGATAAAATTAACTTGACCCAAAATGACCCACTAATCGAAAGTTCTAGAACATGTGACTCAGCCCAATAGTCTTCTCGTGCCCAAAAATGGTAAGATACAAAGTTTAGTCAAAATCGTTTGAACTGTTTTTTAGATACAATTAGCTTGACTATGATTCATGGTGACCTAAAAAGACCCACTAATCGAAAGTTCTCGAACATGTGACCCAGCTCAATAGCCTTCTCGTGCCCGAAAATGGTAGGATACAAAGTTTAGTCAAAATCGTTTGAACTGTTCTTTAGATACAATTAGCTTGACTCTGATTCATGACGACCCAAAATGACCCACTAATCGAATTTTCTCCAACATGTGACCCAGCCCAATGGTTTTCTGGTGCCTCAAAACTGTAGGATACACTATTTCGTCAAAATCGTTAGAGCCGTTTTTAAAATAAAATTTGCATATATATATATACCCCCCTCCCCCTCCCACACCCACACACAAGATTTGCTCTCGTATTAGAATATATGATGTATATATATTCTCTGATTGTTCCTTGTACGCGTGGTTAGTAAACACACGAGGTTAGCACGTGCTTTACCCGAAATTATAATTGGCTTATTCAAAGACGTGTTATTCATAAATGTGATGTGTGGTATTTTCCCTTCTGAACTTGAAGACCTCCCCCCCTGTTTTTTATCAGGGACCTTTTTACCGATGGTGCTTTTTTCCGGTGGTGATTTTTACCGTGGTGATTTTTACCGTGGTGATTTTTACCGATGGTGCTTTTTTCCGTTGGTGATTTTTACCGTGGGGATTTTTTCCGTGGTGATTTTCTCCATGGTGATTTTTTCCGCCTACCATGATGCATATATGATGTATATATATATGACATGTGTATATGATGTATATACGACACATAAGACGTAAATAATATGTGTATAATGACGTTTATGGCACGTATACGTGTTTGAAATACATATATGCATATAGGATGCATGTGTAAGCTTTGCGCTGATCTTGGCGAAATCATAACTGTAATCTTGGCATAATCATAATTGTGAAAGACGCTATAACACAAGAATGCTTTTTTTTTTTTTTTTGAGCTGTTGGAACATTTTCCCAATGGTTATTGTAATTTGTCAAAGTATAATTTATTATTTTTGGTTTTGATTTCGTTTTTACTTATGAGATTCCTGAATAGGGTCGGGTAACCAGAATTTACAGAATCCGACCACTCCGGGGCTGGCCGGCTGTATTTTCTGTACTTTTGGTCAAAATCAGATTAGAATTTCGCATACATCCGGAAAACCAGACTGTACCAGATCCAGATAAGACCTGTATGGGGTCATCCACAATTTTTCTTGGTGAAGCTCTGATTCTAATTCGAATTTCGCATCGGATAGTTGAACCAGATGATGCAGAGTTAAACAAGTAAAAATATAATACAAAAAATACGCATTGAATATAAATATCTATATATTATATATGGAAGCAATAAAAATAAAAGTATTTCAATAATAAGAAATTCGTTTATAGAAATGCCACAACTTTTTCGTTTTCTACTTTAATTGCTTCAGCTTCCCTTTTTATATTTTAAGCAACAAAAATGATGAGAATAATTAAAATTATACTGTTTTACTGTTAAATGTTTATGCCTTGAATTGTACAAGTTCACATATTTCACAATAATATTTACATGTGAGTGAATTATTTAATTATTAAAAATGTAAATATACATTTTGAAATAAGTATTGAGAAAGATTTATATTAAAGGTCCATTCCTAATACACTGATGTGCCAAAATTACGGACAGTGACCGACTTTTTCAATTTTAGACGTTTTGTCGAATATCTAATGTAATTCTTTGCGAAATGTCCATGAACTTCAAGAATGTAAAGTTATAATATACTATAAAATATCCAATGATACCTTATAAGACCCACAAAATTTCTTCTTCTTAATGTTACTGAGAAAATACAGAGGAAAAATTGGAAATTTCATAAATTAATATTCCAAATTATAAGGAAAACTTGTGGCGGATGTTTTGTTAATTTATAAAATTTAATGTATATATTAAAACATTTCACACAACAATCTTTAAAAATTGAAGTTCTTTACAAAGAAATATAGAAAGTTGTTTTTAAAATGTAAATAAAGATGAAACTTTTGAATTCTATTTTAAGGTGGAAATGGCTATTTTCATGTGGGTTCGAGAAAAAGTATTCATTTATCTTGATAATTATTTGACATTTGTAATTTTCTCAAGTAGTCTATCTTTTTGTTTTACTTATGTATTCGCTAATTTTCATTGCCAAATTTGAATTTAATGTCGTAATTTCGTAATATATGTAAATTTACCATATCTAGGTATACTATTATTATACTTCCATTCTTATAGTAGTAATATTTTTAATTTCTGCATACCAACTACATAAGTATTCAACGATATGTATCATTTCGTATCATATTATTTCAATTAACTATATGCTCATCAAAAACGCATAAAAACCAATTGTACACTGCATAAATTAATATATTGCTTTAATATAAAGCATAAAAATAATATTAAGTAATGAAAATTAGCGAAGTACTTACTGTTTTGTGTTATTTATTGAAAAATCGAAAACAAAAGGAAAGTTTGGAACTCGAATTCGTATACAAACATCATTCCGTCTGACGTATTTTAACATTTAAAAATATTTAAATGAATTGCTACTTCTTTGATAATAAAAATTATCAATAATAACACACTTAAACAACGGGCCAACTTTCAAATTAGAGAAAAGCGTCTGTTCAGAAATTATACAATAGAATCGAATAATAGATATTAAAAGCATAGAGCATAAACTAATTTCATATAATGTACATTTCGGCAGCTTGTTAGTTTCCCCGCTTGTCACTAGTGATGCTATCGCTACCATCACAGATTTTGCTATAACTGTCTTATCTGTTGGTTAATATATGACATGGTTCTATTTCAGAGGGAAAAAAAATCCCCTTTTGTGTTAATATTGTACACTAACTAATTTTAGATTTCAGTTTTTTACAGAAAAATAATTTTGCCTAAAGATGAAAATTTGTGTTGTAAAATTTGAATTTTAATCACACTTTTATTTTTAATTATTGATTGAAGCATAAAAATTGCCGTCAGTGTGTATCCCTTTCTAATTGGTCAGTGGAGCTTTTTAATTTAGGCAAGCACTAGGAATTTCCGTTTTCAATGAAGTATTTGCATGTTGTGAATAGCTTGAGAAATAAAAATAGTAAGTCCGAACTCAGCGAAATAAAAGTTTAAAAGTTATTAGGAAAGTGAATGTTTGGGTTGTAAAGTTTGGTACTTATGAAATATTCTTTCAAGCGTTTTTGAATTTAGTAGACTTTCCTTAACACGTTAACTGTCATAAGACGCGCTGGTCGTCGTATGTACTTCTGAATGAATGCGCCATACGACGACCGGCACGTCGTAATCAGTTTTGCCAAAATTACTGCCAGAATTTTTTATTAATAGAATTTTCTTTATTTATTGCTAGACATTGCGCGACATTATAGAAAGAAGATTTCTGTTTGAAATTTTTGGTATATTTTTTCAATAATATGCGTTCTAATCCTGATAATGTGGCCTACAGATTTGTAAAGAATCAATGTATGGATGGAAGTAAACGTGTTAAGGTCATGTTTCTGCAACCTTGGTAGTAATTTTGACAAACTGTTTTTCCTTGAAATTTGATATCTTAAATTTTAAGCAATTTAAAGCTTTTAAGCGACAGAATTTGTGTAATGCTACGCTAGGCAAGCATTTCACTACAAAAAGCTACCTATTGCAGCAGTTCGGAGGAAATCAATTCAAGAAAATTTTGGTATATTTTCACCGACCATGATCCCCAGACCCCAAAACAACTCTCCAGTCAAATATTTATATATATATATCTGACATTTATCATACAGTAACTCTCTTATTTATGAAACGATTTTGATGTGACAGAGTATGTGTATAGGACATACCAAGGTCTCGACCGAATTCGTTGACCAGCTTCATTCACCATCTTGTTTCAAAACTGCGGCAAGTTAAAAAATTAAAAAATTGTAAAAATTCAAAAAGATGTCCAAAAAATTAGAAATTGAAAATATTGTTTCCGTTAAGTTTCAGAACGTGATACAAAGATTGTGGAACAATTTTTTTTTTTTTTTTTGGCTATATCTTAAAAAATGGCTGATATATAAAATTGGAAATTCTAGATTGGATGAGATTTTGATACAATCTGATAATTGTTATGCTGTAACTCTCGTATTTATGAGCCGATATGGATGGCCCTGACCATGTGTACAGAACATACCAAGGTCTCGACCGAGTTCGTTGATCTGCGTCATCCACCATCTTATTTCAAAATGGCGGCCAGTTAAAAAATTAAAAATTTTTAAAAATTCAAAAAGATATACAAAAAATTTAGAAATTGAAAATATTGTTTCCGTTAAGTGTTAGATCGTGATACAAGGATTCCCAAATATTTTTTGTTTTAGTTCACTGTCAGAAATGGAGAGTCAAATATCACGAAATTTTCTTCGTCAAATCGAGAAAATTAATTTTTTCACTTTTTTGAGAATGCAAATTTCGTCAAATTGCTTGTTCGAAAGTGTAAAAAAAGGCCGGTCATGCCATCTATTGACAATTTTAGAAGCATCTGTACGTTTAGAAGTATCTAAAAGAATTACGTCGCTTTTCTTAAGCCTTCAAGGGGATTGGAACGCGCGTCCTTGGGTGAGTGAGGCAAATGCGTTACCTACCTTGCCAACGGGACCATGCGTAAATATGATTTTAAATGTAACTACTGGCTATTGCTGTGTGTTTATATTATTAGAAGGCAGATAGTATTTTTATCGGCGCTCTTATAATTTCTGCATGTTTTAATTAATAATGCAAGATTATTATTATGGTTTCTCTGTGGTTAATAAATAATTAGAATATCGCTTTAATAATATAATTTATTAGAGGAAATTCCTTTGATCCTTGAATGATTAGAATATGGTCTAGTTAATTCGTTAATTAGAAATAATTAATTTTTAAATGCATATTGGAGGACAGTTTATCAATTTTAGATGATGGTTAATATTTTAAAACGTTGCTGTTTATAGAGGGGAAAGGGATCAATTATGCATATTTTAAATTTGATTGCTATATAAATATATTTTTTAAATAAAAAAGAGCTCTTGAAATTTTGATTTTTTTTTGAACGATTTTGTAACAACAAAAATAATAATAAACATTCCTGAAAATTTTAACAGCTAACAAAATAACTCATGAAGAAACAATAACTGCACACATTCACTATTAACTGAATGCGCTTTTCTAAAAGCAAATTGTGACAAGAATAACATAAACCTATATAAAACGAATATAACGTAAAAAATATTTTCCCCTAAAATATAGTTTATATCTTGTGCGTTTTTTTTCACATTGTAGCTGATTTTCACATGTTGAATAAATACTGCTACTATAATAAGATTTTAGAAACAATTTTAAAGACGCTTAAACAGCGTTTACCTGTACAAAGACAAAAAAAACATTTCGCATGGAAAGTAATAGAAATTTCACGCATCATTGTCTTCTAATTATTTTAATAAATTTTCTATCATCATAAGGTACACTGCTTATCAACATTAGAAAAGTATGGGATTTAAAATAATTATGCAAAACGTCAACTGATGACCAAGAAAAATTGAAACTCTGGTAGTTTAGAGTGTTGCAGAAATCAGTAGAATGAAACCTTCGTGAAGTTTCGTGAAGTAAGACGTGAAGTAAATACTGAAATCACGATTTCACTGCACACAATATTTTTCTTCCTCTTGTGAATATTAGATAATTAATTAATATTTGAAATTTCACAACAACGTGATTTAACAGAGCTATGTCCTGGATATTAATCAGAAGACTGGAAGCCGTACAGGAGAGAGTGTATTGGGCAAATAATTATGGAAATCTTACTACTCCACAAGGATTCACCTAAACCTGTCTGTGCTTTTTAAAGACGGGAGTAGCTGAATCTTATGGAGTGGTGAGAAGTGTCATTTGCTGACTGTTCACTCGATTTCAAGAAACAAGGTGTTAAACTTCGGTCAAGACAAGATTTCCCGCGTACTACCACAGCAAGAGATAAACAGTCCCTGATGTTTAGTGCTTGTCAAAAGAGAACACACAATACTACTCAGGTGCAAAGAATGTCCTTATTGTAGAGCATTGAGTGTCAAGCAACAAACCAAAATAGCTATTTCAAAAACGTTCTACGCGCATAAACGAATGGTAAGTAATCCTTTGACATAAACACATCATGTGTTCCTAGTAATATCGACTGCTTAACATCAACAGTTAGACGAAACATGAACAGAGTCAAGTACTCTTCACTAATAAGCTCCGATTCAGTCTTGAAATAACAACCGACGCGACGCGTTTTGAAATAGAGGGAAATGCAAAAGTGGGCTAAAGTGTGTGCAGATGGAATACTCAAGCTTCATGTCGTACTTTACGCAGCTAATTAACACCTGTGGCCTTTAGGACCTATCAGCTTCTGAAAGACTCATCCACGCATGTTTTTTACTAGATGCAAAACATCTGCGGTGGACCCTTTGAGCCCATCAGCTTGTAAGAGACTGGTATCCACATATTTGATAAAGAAATAACACGTTTATTTCACATATTAGAAAAGGATTTGCAGTAAAGCAGAATAAATTATTATGATGATTTCAATTAAGTCCTATAATATTCTGAATAGATAAGGTGTGGGTGAGAGCATTTACCCATTTTCTCAATCATAAAACTAATTTTAATTTTCTCAATCATAAATCTAATTTTAATTGCAATTTTTAAAAAGCGTATGTACTTCTGCTAAAGAAATTAATGCACACCGAAAATTCTTTTACTAGAAACAAAAATTCACGTAGGTGCGCACTTAAACTCTGAATGTAATCATGCAGACCTTGATACTTTATTTCGAAGTACAAAATATCAACCCTTGACCAAACAGACCGCAACTCAAAGCAGCACTAGCTTTCAAGATTTATAAGGATGGATTTTCTCCAAAGGCGGGTATAGAATCATTAAAAAATCCTATAACAAGCAAGATTCACTATAACTTCGAAGTATTTTGCTAAACCTACATTATATATAGTCACCAGACATCCCCAATCACCTACGGACCATAACCTGGAAAAGTGAAAATAACAAAAAAATTTCGTAGGTCTTTTTATATTTTGTAAACATCACATGACAGCACAGTTCATTTAAAACTGAATCGACCGATAAAGTACACTTATAACCCATACTGCCACAATGTCACAAACCTTCCTCCGAAAATTTACTCCGAAAACCCATTTTAAATTTTGAGCCAAACAATAAACATGTGATGGGTGGTTATGTAAAATTTTGTCCAAAATTCAAACTTTTAAATTTACTACTCTTCAACCATCAAGACCGTGGTTGCCTAGCGTGGCATTACACAAATTCTATCGCTTAGAAGGTTTTAATTGCTTAAAATTTAAGATATCGAATTTCAAGGAAAAATAATTTGTCGAAATTACGACCAAGGTTACAGAAACATGAATTTAACACGTTAACTGTCATCCATACATTGATTCTTTACAAATCTGTAGGCCACATGATCAGGATTAGAACGCATATTATTCAAAGAATGTACCAAAAATTTCAATCAGAAATCTTCTTTATATAAATTCGCGCAATGTCTATCATTAAATAAAGAAAATTCTATTAATAAAAAATTCTGTCACCAATTTTGGCAAAACTAATTACGACGTGCCGGTCGTCGTATGGCGCATTCATTCAGAGGTACATACGACGACCAGTGCGTCTTATGACAGTTAACGTATAAAGGAAAGTCTACCAAATTCGAAAACTTTTGAAAAAAAATTTCAAAAATACCAAACTTTACAACCCAAACATTCACTTTCCTAATAACTTTTAAACTTTTATTTCGCTGAGCTCTGACATACTATTTTTATTTCTCAAGCTATCCACCACACGCAAAAACTTCATTGAACACTTCGGAAATTCCTAGTGCTTGCCTAAAATAAAAAGCTCCACTGATCAATTACAAAGGGATACACACTGACAGCAATTTTTATGCGTTAATCAATAATTAACAATAAAAGTGTGATTAAAATTCAACATTTACAACACAAATTTTCATCATCAGGTAAAAAAAATCTTCTGTAAAAAACTGAAATCTAAAATTAGTTAGTTTACAATATTCACACAAAAGGTTTTTTTTTTTCTGAAATAGAACCATGTCTCATATATTAACCAACAAGATAGGACAGTTATAACAAAATCTGTAATGGTACCGATAGCATCACTAGTGACAAGGGGGGAAAACAAACAAGCTACCGAAATTTACTTATATATAAAAAATTAGTTTATGCTCTATGCTTTTAATATTTATTATTCAATTCTATTGTATACTTTCTGAGGCAGACGCTTTTCTCTAAACTTGAGCGTTGGCCCGTTGTTTAAGTGTCTTATTATTATTAATTTTTATTATCAAGGTAGTAACAATTCATTTCAAAATATTTTTAAATGTTAAAATACGTCAGACGGAATGATGTTTGTATACGAATTCGGAGTTCCAAACTTTCCTTTTGTTTTTGCTTTTTCAATAAATAACAAAAAACAGTAAGTACTTCGCTAATTTTCATTACTGAATATTAATTTTATGCTTTAAATTAATGCAATATATTAATTTATGTAGTTTACAATTGGTTTTTATGCGTTTTAGATGAGCATAAAGTTAATTGAAATAATGTGATACGAAATGATACATATCATTGAATACTTATGTAGTTGGTATGCAGAAATTAAAAATATTACTACTATAATAATCGAAGTATAATAATAGTATACCTAGATATGGTAAATTTACATATATTAAAAAATTACGACATTAAATTGAAATTTGTCGATGAAAATTAGCAAATGTATAAGTAAAACAAAAAGAAAGACTGCTTGAGAAAATTACAAATGTCAATTATTAATCAAGATAATTCAATATTTTTTTCTTGAAACCACATGAAAATAGCCATTTCCAACTTAAAATAGAATTCAAAAGTTTTATCTTTATTTACATTTTAAAAACAACTTTCTATATTTATTTGTAAAGAACTTCAATTTTTAAAGATTGTTTTGTCAAATGTTTTAACATATACATTAAGTTTTATAAATTAACGAAACATCCGCCACAAGTGTTCCTTCTAATTAGGAATTTTAATTTATGAAATTTCCGATTTTTCCTCTGTATTTTCTCAGTAACATTAAGAAGAAAAAAATTTCTGGGATTTATAAGGTATACTTGGATATTTCATAGTATACTATAGCTTTACATTCTTGAAGATCAAGGACAATTGGCAAAGAATTACAGTAGATATTCGACAAAACGTCTAAAATCGAAATAATCGGTCACTGTACGTAATTTAGGCACATCAGTGTATTACAAATGGACCCTTAATATAAATTATTCCCAATACTTATTTCAAAATGTATATTTATATTTTTAATAATTAAATAATTCACTCACATGTAAATGCTATTGTGAAATATGTGAAAGTTTACAATTCAAGGCATAAACATTTAACAGTAAAACAGTATAATTTTAATTATTCTCAACATTTTTGTTGGTTAAAATATACAAAAGGAAGATGAAGCAATTTAATTAGAAGACGAAAAAGCTGCGGCATTTCCATAATCGAATTTCGTACTGTTGAAATACTTTTTTTTTAGTGCATCCATATATATATGTATATACAGGGTGTTTCACAAAGGACCCCTAACTTTAAAAATCAATAACCCGGAAACGGTGATAGATAGAAGCATGAAACTAGTGGTATGTTTATTAAAAAAATCGTAAGAATCTTACACGTAAATCTCAAAATTTAGTTAAAAATAGCACCGATAGATGGCGCTGAAAGCGTTAAGAATCCTTCTAGTTAGAGTTCAAAAGCATAGAAAGACTAGTCGTCGAAGATTTCTTCATTGAAATCTGGCCGCTATTAGCGTATAGTGAAAATAATTCCGAAAGTGGTGTATACCGTGGAGGAACGTGTGTTTATTGTGTTGGAGTACCACCGATTAAATCAGAGTCCTACTGCCACAAAGAGAAGTTTTCAAACGCGATTTCAAGTCGCAAAATGCCCAGATGGGAAAACAATTCGTGAGCTTTAAAAAAAAATCAACAGACAGGCAACGTGGCCGATGCGAGTTATTTTCACTATACGAAAATAGCAGTCCGATTTCAATGGCGAAAACTTCGACGGCTAGTCTTTCTATGCTTCTGAACTCCCTTTAGAAGGAATCTTAACGCTCTCAGCGCCATCTATCGGTGCTATTTTTAACTAACTTTTGAGATTTACGTATAAGATTCTTACGATATTTTTAATAAACATACCACTGGTTTCATGTTTCTATCTATCACCGCTTCCGGGTTGTTGATTTTTAAAGTTAGGGGTCCTTTGTAAAACACCCTGTATTTATATTCAATGTGTATTTTTTATATTATATTTTTACTTGTTTAACTCTGCATCATCTGGTTCAACTATCCGATGCGAAATTCTAATTCGAATCAGAGTTTCACGAAGAAAAATTGTGAACGACCCCAAACAGGTCTTATCTGGATCTGGTAACTTCTGGTTTTCCGGATGTATGCGGAATTCTAATCTGATTCTGACCAAAAGTACAGAAAGTACAGCCGACCACCCCCGAAGTGGTCGGATTCTGGTAAATTCTGATTACCCGACCCTATTCCCGAATCTCATAAGTAAGAAAATAAATAAAAACACAAAAATATATACATATAATTTAACAAATTACAATAGCCATTGGAAAAATGTTCCGAAAGCTTATTAAAAAAAAAAAGGTATTTTCGTGTTATAGCGGACTCCACAATTATGATTATGCTAACGTTGCAGTTATGATTTCGCCAAGATCATCGCAAAGCTTATACATGCATCCTATGTTCATATATATATTCCAAACACTCCTATACGTGCCATATACGTCATTATACACATATTATTTACGTCTTATGTGTCGTATATACATCATATACACATGTCATATATATACATCATATATGCATCATACATGAGTATAACTTGGCCGCATACGTCAAGAAATGTTATATATATATCATATATTATTATAATGTCATACATGCTTTATAATTTGGTGATAAATCTTGATCGCTTGGCGACTCATCCTTGGGAGCCGCTATAACACGAAAGTACCAAATTTGCAATTTATTAATGAAAACAGAAACAAAAACTTGGGGGTCGCTATAACATGAAAATTCCAAATTTCTGCTTTATTTTTCATCTATACTAATATTATAAAGGAGTAAAGATTGTTTGTTTGTTTGTTTGTAGGGGGTAATCTCTGAAACTACTGATGATCTTATGCAATTCATGTTGAACTGGAGTTGTTTTTTCTGTTGATTTCATGAATGAAATTATGAGAAAATCTTTTAAAAGTTTGTCTGTTTCTATTCAACGTACTCCGAATGTATGGTACGCGTATGAATATGAATACAATCCCAACGAATAGTTGCTTGGTTGTTAGACAGATTTCCGTTCAGGAACGGGAAATATATTATCCAACCAACGGAAAATATATTATCTTTTAAAAATTAAAAACTTATTATAAATAACAGTAAAATTGAATCCATATAATTAAAAAATATTTCCCCTATTTAAAAAATGAATCTAAATAGTTTTTCAACGAAATACAGATACATAAAATGCGAAATATATTCTGAACAAAAAAGGAAAATATATAAGCGACAATTTAATTTAATACATATATATATATTACAAATTAAAAATATATTTTCGTATGAAAAAATGAGTCTAAATAATTCATCAGCTACATGCTAAAATTTATTCCGAGCTTAACTGTATTCCGAGAGCCGATCTTTAACCTTAACTTAGAGCAGTCAAAAGAGGTGATTCGGTTCCATGTATTCCTATGAGAAAACGCGTAAGAAAATAGTCCGATTTTAAAAGTGGATTATATAAAAAACAAGAGTTTTCCTACGTTAACGCAAAACCACATTCGCTTCATCTAAAACCGATTAATATAATATATTAATTTTAAAAAAATCGTCCGAGCCGTTTTGGAGATAACAGGTATGAAATTTACAGAGACCTTACATTTACCCAAATTTAGTTAAAAATGGACTTCTAGTTCTTAAAATCTAGTGCATGTAGAAATGCATAAATTTCAGGATTGAATTAGACCATAGATATAAGACTAATGTGAAAAAATCAAAACGGTATGCCTCATATTTGCTGAGATATTAAATTTCGGCGTTTAGATTTTCTTTTGATGTCCTTCTAGAAATCCTTCTCGAAAATCTTCGGTATTCCATTCGAAAATCTTCGGTTTTCGCTTTTTGCTGCGTCATTCGAGATACCACCGTCTCTCATGATTTTTAAATGATTTTTTTGCATTGGATGCCTGGGATCAATATCTAATGTTGTGCCTTTGTACTTTTTCGATTTTGGTTACAATGCTTTTATATGCGGTCACCTTCTTTTTTGGAACCGGTTGAGACCGGTTCTGAAAATTGCAGTATCCTTATAAAAAAAATGAACTGCAACCAAAATCAATAAAGCAAAATGTATTAGATAACGTTAGATATCGATATTGAACTCAGGTATCCTATGCAAAAAAAATCATTTAAAAATATTAAAATGCATGAGACATATTTGAAAAGAACGCTCCCATAGCATTAACATTAGCTTGCGAGAGCTTTCGCGTGACTAGTGTAGGCTCTTATAGCCTTTTTTAAGCTCTTCTGTGACGTTACACCGTGATTACTTTGTGAAGTGACAATGTGTACATTTTGTGAAATGTTGTTTACATTTGTTACGGTTCTGCATCGAGTAGGGTTACTAGATTTTATCCGAATCCGATTCGGAAAGTTCGGATCATTTTTTTAGGTACCGGGTTATCCTATTTTCGAGAACGCGACCTGACCCGGGTCATTTGTAATTCATTTTACTTTAAGTGTAGATCGGGTTAGAATTCAGCATATGCGATCGAATAACCAGATTAGATCAGAAACTGATACGACAGAGTCGGTTCGGGTCTAGAGTCCTGTACGAGTCCAGCACAGAAATATAGTTATTAATTTCAACTGAAACCACAATCCAACGCTAACAGGGCAATTTTTTTCTTTGACCCACAACCCAACCGAACCCAACAAAATATTTTCGTCGACCCGCATCCGGAACTCAAAGACGAAATCAAAGAAAATTGATCTACATTTAATTACAATTATGAAAAAATAGTCTATAATCATATCCTTGATATCAATTTTATTGCTTACATAGAAAGATGAGCAATGTATAAAGATTCATTCATATTAAAATGCATTTTTCATATGAAACAATATAGTGGTCTTTCTTTTAAAAAATCAGTTTAACCCGAACACGAGCAGCAAAAATCAAATCTCAGCACAAAATCGATCCAAAATCGAAACAATTAAAGTAAACATGACCAAAACCCAACACCCAACACCCAACAACAATAAAAAATAACGCTAACTTGACCCGACCCCAACAATGTCGGGTGTGGGTAAAATTGGTTTACTCGGCCCGATGAAGGACTCTGATCTGGTAGGCAGTAATTTTTTTTTTATTAACCATTGGAAAAATGGTTGTTGCTTTCGGTCCAGAATGGACCAAATGATGTTCGCATTTTACTATTTTAACCGTTTTTAACGAAATTCTGTAATTTTAGAAATTTTTTAAGCGTTTTTAATGAAATTCTGTAACTTTAGAATAATTAATCTTTGAAAAGACAATAGAAATGCATAAAATCGTTACAAAAAGGTTAAAGTTAAAAAAGGATAGATGCAATTTAACAGACATGAAAAATAAAGTAGAAATTTGTTACTTTCGTGTTATAGCGACCCCCCAACGATGAGAAATTTTTGTTTTTGTTTTCATTAATATATTGCAAATTTCGTACTCTCGTGTTATAGCGGCCCCCAAGGATGAATCGCCAAGCGACCAAGATTTATCGCCAAATTATAAAGCATGTATGACATTATAAAAACATGTGATATATATATATCTTTTTTTGACGTATGTGGCCAAGTTATACTCATATATGATGCATGAATCCCGTAAAAAATCACCCTGGAAAAAATCACCACGGAAAAAATCACCAACGGAAAAAAGCACCATCGGTAAAAATCACCACTGTAAAAATCACCCCCGGAAAAAAGCACCATCGGTAAAAAGGTCCCTGATAAAAAAAAGGGGGGGCTTCAAGTTAAGATGGGAAAATACCACACATTTATGAATAACATGTCTTTGAATACGCAAATATAATTTCGGGTAAAGCACGTGCTAACCACGTGTATTTACTAACCACGTGTACTAGGAACAATCAGAGTATTATATACATCATATATTCTAATATGAGATCATATCTTGTGTATGTGTGTGTGTAGGGGGGGGGTTATATATACATGCAAATTTTATTTTAAAAACGGGTCTAACGATTTTGACGAAATTTTGTATCCTACAGTTTTGAGGCACCAGAAAACCATTGGGCTGGGTCATGCGTTTGAGAAAATTCGATTAGTGGGTCATTTTGGGTCGCCATGAATCAGAGTCAAGCTAATTGTATAAAAAAATACAGTTCAAACGATTTTGACTAAACTTTGTATCCTACCATTTTCTGGCACGAGAAGACTATTGGGATGCGTCACATGTTCGAGAACTTTTGATTAGTGGGTCATTTTGGGTCAACGCGGGTCCAGTTAATTTTATCTAAAAAACAGCTCTAACGATTTTGATTAAATTTTGTATCGAACGAGTTTCGGGCACGAGAACACTGTAGGGGTAGGTCACATGTTCGAGAAATTTTGATTACTGCGTCATTTGGTCATGGGTCATTTTGGGGCAAGCTATTTTTATCTTAAAAACGGCTCAGAGGATTTGAACTAAATGTAGTATTTTACAGTTTTAGGGAAAGAGAAGACTACTGGGCTAGGTGACATGTTCGAGAAAATTCGATTAGTGGGTCATTTTGGGTCACCATGAGTCAGGGTCAAGCTAATTGTATCTAAAAAAACGGTTCAAACAATTTTGACTAAACTGTGTATCCTACCATTTTCAGGCACGATGAGACTATTGGGCTGAGTCACATGTTCGAGAACTTTCGATTAGTGGGTAATTTTGGGTCAACGCGGGTTAAGTTAATTTTATCTAAAAAACGGCTCTAACGATTTTGATTAAATTTTGTATCTTACTAGTTTCGGACACGAGAAAATCATTGCTCTAGGTCACATGTCCGAGAAAATTAGATTAGTGGGTCGATTTTGGGTCACTGTGGGTCAAGCTAATTTTATCTAAAAAACGGCTACTAAAGAAATTATTCTCACTAGCCAGTAACTGGCAACTAAAAAAATCAACCTAAGTGTGACGTATATGCACTTTCAACACTTTCCAACTATGTTGGAAAGTAGATGAATTTTGATTGTTGTTGTGCTGACTCAGAAATTGGTTGTGCTGATTCAGATATCAGACCAGATACTATGATCATTAAGGTTAACTGGGTGAATTAGTTCAGCCATATTCGTCCGGGATTGCTCAGTTGGTATAGTATTGCCAGTTTCAGCAAGGAATCCCGCGTTCGAATCCTGGCCCAGATTTTTTCCTCAGTTGGGAAGATTACATCTTACATGTTGGCAAGTGTTAAACATTTTAATTTTTCTATCTGATCGGTGGCATTGTAACCGGGAAAAAAATCTATCCTTAACTGGAACACTTTTTACGAGAAATGCTATCACACCGTTATTTACAAAAAGTAAAATTCCTTTTATGACAGAAAATCTACGATTATATACAGCAAAAAAAATTTTAAGTGGTGTCTTTTTTTTTTTTTTTTTTTTTTTTTTTTTTTTTTTTGTAAGTGATATGGTGCCGTCTGGCATAAAGGACGTTTCCAAATCAGAGTTAAAAACATCTACAATAAATTTATGATTGCAATATCATAGATACTAAGATTTAAATTTTTAAAACAAAATGTAGATAACATTGCAACATGAAATTCTTTTTATTACAAGCACTGTTTGAATTTGAGAGCTAGCATTTCTTGATGTTTATAAAATTCTGCAATTTTGATATCTATTTCTAATTTTTTCCCTACTCGTTATTTATTACAAACACTGTTTGAACTTGTGACCTAGTATTTCTTGATGTTTATAAAATTCTGTAATTTTGATATGAATTTCTATAATACGGAAGGTTTCGATTTAAGCAATATTTGTAGAAATGTTGTAGATTGGAAAAGTATCTAATAAAAAGAGGTGTCCACTGTTGGGGAGGAGGTAAAAACCGTGTCTTCCTTTTTACCTGAAAAATTCTCTCTTTGTTAGTTTTTATTATACAAATAAAATCGGATTGAAAAATGATAAGGATTGATATATAGGTGTGTCCACTAATCAGGAATCAGATATCAACCCCTGAATAACTATGTAACGCCTTGAGGTAAAAGGACTCAGGTGAGGGCATCCAAGTCGTCTTTGTAGCTACAAATTGTACTCATTTACAGAAAAAATACCAAATATTTTACTTTGAGGAGTCCGGGAAGCTTCTCCCATTTGCCCTTGCGATAATAAGTCACTGTTCGATATGGAGGTTCTACTGTTAAACGATACGAGCAGGAAAGACCGAGCTGTGGTCGGTCAAAATTAGCTTTGAGACCAAAATGACATACTAATCAAATTTTATCGAATATGTGACCAAGCCCAATTGTGTTCTCGTGCCCGATACCTGTAGCATATAAAATTTAGTCAAAATAGTCCGAGCCGTTTTTTAGATAAAATAGCTTGACCCCTAATGACCCATGACCAAAATGACCCACTAATTGAATTTTCTCAAACATGTGACCTAGCCCAACAGTCTTCTCGTGCCCAAAAACTATAGGATGCAAAATTTAGTGTAAATAGTCTGAACCGTTTTTAAGATAAAATAGCTTGACCCACAGTGACCCAAAATTGACCCACTAATCGAATTTTCTCGGACATGTGACCTAGCGCAATGATTTTCTCGTGCCCGAAAATAGTAAGATACAAAATTTAATCAAAATCGTTAGAGCCGTTTTTAGATAAAATTAACTTGACCCAAAATGACCCACTAATCGAAAGTTCTAGAACATGTGACTCAGCCCAATAGTCTTCACGTGCCCAAAAATGGTAAAACTATCCTGCGCCGCCAGGCGCCCTCGGGGGTAGCCCGCGGCACGCTTTCGACCATCGCGCCCAAGTCTCTGAAGGACTTTTAATGCACCAGGACTTTGTCTCGTCCGGCGCTGCGACCGGTCTTGGGCCGCCCCTCTGCGAACTCTAGACCATTTTACCAGGTATCGACCCCATAGGTCGTTGCGGCAGTAACCCTGCTCTGGGGAAACTTCCGCGTGGAACATACACCTGATGAACCGCCGAAGAACCCTCGACGGCCTCGTTCACGAAACCCCACAGGGGGAAACGGTCCCTCGGTCATATGTCGAGTTCCTCCGACGGCTCTTGCTTTCCCACGGCTTCCGATCATAGACATGCATAGATGGGCAAGCTACTGGGCTCGTTGGCCGTGAGGTTCACATGTCATGCACTTTAAAAAAGGAGCAGAAGAGGCCTCTCTCCGACCCAGAACCACGAGGAAATTCGGTTCTTTCCCATAGACGGGATTCGGATAGGTTGTCCCTACGCAGTCTGGCGCGAGGTTGAACCCGACTAGGCGGAACTAGCCGGTAACCCAGCGACAACTCCAGAACTACGAGATCATCCACATATAATTACACTCAAAAAACGGAAGAATCCTAAAGAACCACTATCGGACTCCAGAGGACGTGGAAACTCCCTCTGAGCACGCCAAAGAGACGGGCCCGATCGAGATTAGTAACGAGAAAATTAGTAGGCGTGCCACTAGTCCGCCCGCCAGGTGTGGAAATGTCTGGCTGCACGAGAGACGTGCTCGGACTGGGTTTCGGACCAAGGTCTCGAGTTTTGGCTGAACGATGCCGCGTTAGTCGGCAGCCTCCGGCCCGCTTCCTCGTAGTCTGCGGGTCACGTTGGGGAATCCCTACGCAGAAAGTGCGGTCGCGTCCCCGGTAACCTGACGGGTTACCTTTGGATAGTGAACGTCCCTCTGGGTCGGGCGCTTCCCGCAGAGTTGAGGTCGACTCACAACTGCTCTAGCTGCAGAGGATTCGGTGGGGTCGTCTGGGACGACTATTTCATCTCTGCCGCCGGAACGTCGCAGATAGTTGCTGCATGCCGTATCTCCCGACGCCCGGCGCACTACAGAGCCACCACCGATCGTGCTCTTCAGAGCTCGAACTGCCTCCGTCAATTCCTTAGTCAAGTTTTGGAGAGATCCGGCTGGCATTTGCTCCGACCTTTCCCCAGTATCTTCAGCCTACTGGGATTGGCCGTGCGGGATTTCTTTCCACCACCTACGGAGGAACTCCGATCATTGGCCCATCTTCGCGCCGCAGAGAACCTGCGCTTACGAGGGAGAGACCCAGGGCTAGACTAGCTTGCCAGGCTAGTGTCTTAGGCGTCTCCCGGCTTCCGGAAATCCCTTCCACTGGCGGACCACGATGAGGAACCCAGACCGGTCTTTTCCTGTCCCCGTCTCGCAACGAACGCAAACCATGGAGCGCCCGCGCACTGTTCCGCTCCCGGTCACCTCCTCCATCTAAGGAGTCGGGTCGGGACCACGGAAAGGGACCCGCCAGGCCCAAAAATGGTAAGATACAAAGTTTAGTCAAAATCGTTTGAACTGTTTTTTAGATACAATTAGCTTGACTCTGATTCATGGTGACCCAAAAAGACCCACTAATCGAAAGTTCTCGAACATGTGACCCAGCTCAATAGCCTTCTCGTGCCCGAAAATGGTAGGATACAAAGTTTAGTCAAAATCGTTTGAACTGTTCTTTAGATACAATTAGCTTGACTCTGATTCATGGCGACCCAAAACGAAACACTAATCAAATTTTCTCAAACATGTGACCCAGCCCAATGGTTTTCTGGAGCCTCAAATCTGTAGGATACAAAATTTCATCAAAATCGTCAGAGCCGTTTTTTAGATAAAATTAACATGACCCGCGTTCACCCAAAATGATCCATTAATCGAAAGTTCTCGAACTTGTGAATCAGCCCAATAGTCTTCTCATGCCCGAAAATGATAGGATACAAAGTTTAGTCAAAATCGTTTGAACTGTTTTTTAGATACAATTAGCTTGACTCTGATTCATGACGACCCAAAATGACCCACTAATCGAATTTTCTCCAACATGTGACCCAGCCCAATGGTTTTCTGGTGCCTCAAAACTGTAGGATACACTATTTCGTCAAAATCGTTAGAGCCGTTTTTAAAATAAAATTTGCTTATATATATATACCCCCCTCCCCCTCCCACACCCACACACAAGATTTGCTCTCGTATTAGAATATATGATGTATATATATTCTCTGATTGTTCCTTGTACGCGTGGTTAGTAAACACACGAGGTTAGCACGTGCTTTACCCGAAATTATAATTGGCTTATTCAAAGACGTGTTATTCATAAATGTGATGTGTGGTATTTTCCCTTCTGAACTTGAAGACCTCCCCCCCTGTTTTTTATCAGGGACCTTTTTACCGATGGTGCTTTTTTCCGGTGGTGATTTTTACCGTGGTGATTTTTACCGTGGTGATTTTTACCGATGGTGCTTTTTTCCGTTGGTGATTTTTACCGTGGGGATTTTTTCCGTGGTGATTTTCTCCATGGTGATTTTTTCCGCCTACCATGATGCATATATGATGTATATATATATGACATGTGTATATGATGTATATACGACACATAAGACGTAAATAATATGTGTATAATGACGTTTATGGCACGTATACGTGTTTGAAATACATATATGCATATAGGATGCATGTGTAAGCTTTGCGCTGATCTTGGCAAAATCATAACTGTAATCTTGGCATAATCATAATTGTGAAAGACGCTATAACACAAGAATGCTTTTTTTTTTTTTTTTGAGCTGTTGGAACATTTTCCCAATGGTTATTGTAATTTGTCAAAGTATAATTTATTATTTTTGGTTTTGATTTCGTTTTTACTTATGAGATTCCTGAATAGGGTCGGGTAACCAGAATTTACAGAATCCGACCACTCCGGGGCTGGCCGGCTGTATTTTCTGTACTTTTGGTCAAAATCAGATTAGAATTTCGCATACATCCGGAAAACCAGACTGTACCAGATCCAGATAAGACCTGTATGAGGTCATCCACAATTTTTCTTGGTGAAGCTCTGATTCTAATTCGAATTTCGCATCGGATAGTTGAACCAGATGATGCAGAGTTAAACAAGTAAAAATATAATACAAAAAATACGCATTGAATATAAATATCTATATATTATATATGGAAGCAATAAAAATAAAAGTATTTCAATAATAAGAAATTCGTTTATAGAAATGCCACAACTTTTTCGTTTTCTACTTTAATTGCTTCAGCTTCCATTTCTATATTTTAAGCAACAAAAATGTTGAGAATAATAAAAATTATACTGTTTTACTGTTAAATGTTTATGCCTTGAATTGTACAAGTTCACATATTTCACAATAATATTTACATGTGAGTGAATTATTTAATTATTAAAAATGTAAATATACATTTTGAAATAAGTATTGAGAAAGATTTATATTAAAGGTCCATTCCTAATACACTGATGTGCCAAAATTACGGACAGTGACCGATTTTTTCAATTTTAGACGTTTTGTCGAATATCTAATGTAATTCTTTGCGAAATGTCCATGAACTTCAAGAATGTAAAGTTATAATATACTATAAAATATCCAATGATACCTTATAAGACCCACAAAATTTCTTCTTCTTAATGTTACTGAGAAAATACAGAGGAAAAATTGGAAATTTCATAAATTAATATTCCAAATTATAAGGAAAACTTGTGGCGGATGTTTTGTTAATTTATAAAATTTAATGTATATATTAAAACATTTGACACAACAATCTTTAAAAATTGAAGTTCTTTACAAAGAAATATAGAAAGTTGTTTTTAAAATGTAAATAAAGATGAAACTTTTGAATTCTATTTTAAGGTGGAAATGGCTATTTTCATGTGGGTTCGAGAAAAAGTATTCATTTATCTTGATAATTATTTGACATTTGTAATTTTCTCAAGTAGTCTATCTTTTTGTTTTACTTATGTATTCGCTAATTTTCATTGCCAAATTTGAATTTAATGTCGTAATTTCGTAATATATGTAAATTCACCATATCTAGGTATACTATTATTATACTTCCATTCTTATAGTAGTAATATTTTTAATTTCTGCATGCCAACTACATAAGTATTCAACGATATGTATCATTTCGTATCATATTATTTCAATTAACTATATGCTCATCAAAAACGCATAAAAACCAATTGTACACTGCATAAATTAATATATTGCTTTAATATAAAGCATAAAAATAATATTAAGTAATGAAAATTAGCGAAGTACTTACTGTTTTGTGTTATTTATTGAAAAATCGAAAACAAAAAGAAAGTTTGGAACTCGAATTCGTATACAAACATCATTCCGTCTGACGTATTTTAACATTTAAAAATATTTAAATGAATTGCTACTTCTTTGATAATAAAAATTATCAATAATAACACACTTAAACAACGGGCCAACGCTCAAATTAGAGAAAAGCGTCTGTTCAGAAATTATACAATAGAATCGAATAATAGATATTAAAAGCATAGAGCATAAACTAATTTCATATAATGTACATTTCGGTAGCTTGTTAGTTTCCCCCCTTGTCACTAGTGATGCTATCGCTACCATAACAGATTTTGCTATAACTGTCTTATCTGTTGGTTAATATATGACATGGTTCTATTTCAGAGGGAAAAAAATCCCCTTTTGTGTTAATATTGTACACTAACTAATTTTAGATTTCAGTTTTTTACAGAAAAATAATTTTGCCTAAAGATGAAAATTTGTGTTGTAAAATTTGAATTTTAATCACACTTTTATTTTTAATTATTGATTGAAGCATAAAAATTGCCGTCAGTGTGTATCCCTTTCTAATTGGTCAGTGGAGCTTTTTAATTTAGGCAAGCACTAGGAATTTCCGTTTTCAATGAAGTATTTGCATGTGGTGAATAGCTTGAGAAATAAAAATAGTAAGTCCGAACTCAGCGAAATAAAAGTTTAAAAGTTATTAGGAAAGTGAATGTTTGGGTTGTAAAGTTTGGTACTTATGAAATATTCTTTCAAACGTTTTTGAATTTGGTAGACTTTCCTTAACACGTTAACTGTCATAAGACGCGCTGGTCGTCGTATGTACTTCTGAATGTATGCGCCATACGACGACCGGCACGTCGTAATCAGTTTTGCCAAAATTACTGCCAGAATTTTTTATTAATAGAATTTTCTTTATTTATTGCTAGACATTGCGCGACATTATAGAAAGAAGATTTCTGTTTGAAATTTTTGGTATATTTTTTCAATAATATGCGTTCTAATCCTGATAATGTGGCCTACAGATTTGTAAAGAATCAATGTATGGATGGAAGTAAACGTGTTAAGGTCATGTTTCTGCAACCTTGGTAGTAATTTTGACAAACTGTTTTTCCTTGAAATTTGATATCTTAAATTTTAAGCAATTTAAAGCTTTTAAGCGACAGAATTTGTGTGATGCTACGCTAGGCAACCATTTCACTACAAAAAGCTACCTATTGCAGCCGTTCGGAGGAATTCAATTCAAGAAAATTTTGGTATATTTTCACCGACCATGATCCCCAGACCCCAAAACAACTCTCCAGTCAAATATTTATATATATATATCTGACATTTATCATACAGTAACTCTCTTATTTATGAAACGATTTTGATGTGACAGAGTATGTGTATAGGACATACCAAGGTCTCGACCGAATTCGTTGACCAGCTTCATTCACCATCTTGTTTCAAAACTGCGGCAAGTTAAAAAATTAAAAAATTGTAGAAATTCAAAAAGATGTCCAAAAAATTAGAAATTGAAAATATTGTTTCCGTTAAGTTTCAGAACGTGATACAAAGATTGTGGAACATTTTTTTTTTTTTTTTTTTTTTTTTTTGGCTATATCTTAAAAAATGGCTGATATATAAAATTGGAAATTCTAGATTGGATGAGATTTTGATACAATCTGATAATTGTTATGCTGTAACTCTCGTATTTATGAGCCGATATGGATGGCCCTGACCATGTGTACAGAACATACCAAGGTCTCGACCGAGTTCGTTGATCTGCGTCATCCACCATCTTATTTAAAATGGCGGCCAGTTAAAAAATTAAAAATTTTTAAAAATACAAAAAGATATACAAAAAATTTAGAAATTGAAAATATTGTTTCCGTTAAGTGTTAGATCGTGATACAAGGATTCCCAAATATTTTTTGTTTTAGTTCACTGTCAGAAATGGAGAGTCAAATATCACGAAATTTTCTTCGTCAAATCGAGAAAATTAATTTTTTCACTTTTTTGAGAATGCAAATTTCGTCAAATTGCTTGTTCGAAAGTGTAAAAAAAAGGCCGGTCATGCCATCTATTGACAATTTTAGAAGCATCTGTACGTTTAGAAGTATCTGAAAGAATTACGTCGCTTTTCTCAAGCCTTCAAGGGGATTGGAACGCGCGACCTTGGGTGAGTGAGGCAAATGCGTTACCTACCTTGCCAACGGGACCATGCGTAAATATGATTTTAAATGTAACTACTGGCTATTGCTGTGTGTTTATATTATTAGAAGGCAGATTGTATTTTTATCGGCGCTCTTATAATTTCTGCATGTTTTAATTAATAATGCAAGATTATTATTATGGTTTCTCTGTGGTTAATAAATAGTTAGAATATCGCTTTAATAATATAATTTATTAGAGGAAATTCCTTTGATCCTTGAATGATTAGAATATAGTCTAATTAATTCGTTAATTAGAAATAATTAATTTTTAAATGCATATTGGAGGACAGTTTATCAATTTTAGATGATGGTTAATATTTTAAAACGTTGCTGTTTATAGAGGGGAAAGGGATCAATTACGCATATTTTAAATTTGATTGCTATATAAATATATTTTTTAAATGAAAAAGAGCTCTTGAAATTTTGATTTTTTTTTTGAACGATTTTGTAACAACAAAAATAATAATAAACATTCCTGAAAATTTTAACAGCTAACAAAATAACTCATGAAGAAACAATTACTGCACACATTCACTATTAACTGAATGCGCTTTTCTAAAAGCAAATTGTGACAAGAATAACATAAACCTATATAAAACGAATATAACGTAAAAAATATTTTCCCCTAAAATATAGTTTATATCTTGTGCGTTTTTTTTCACATTGTAGCTGATTTTCACATGTTGAATAAATACTGCTACTATAATAAGATTTTAGAAACAATTTTAAAGACGCTTAAACAGCGTTTACCTGTACAAAGACAAAAAAAACATTTCGCATGGAAAGTAATAGAAATTTCACGCATCATTGTCTTCTAATTATTTTAATAAATTTTCTATCATCATAAGGTACACTGCTTATCAACATTAGGAAAGTATGGGATTTAAAATAATTATGCAAAACGTCAACTGATGACCAAGAAAAATTGAAACTCTGGTAGTTTAGAGTGTTGCAGAAATCAGTAGAATGAAACCTTCGTGAAGTTTCGTGAAGTAAGACGTGAAGTAAATACTGAAATCACGATTTCACTGCACACAATATTTTTCTTCCTCTTGTGAATATTAGATAATTAATTAATATTTGAAATTTCACAACAACGTGATTTAACAGAGCTATGTCCTGGATATTAATCAGAAGACTGGAAGCCGTACAGGAGAGAGTGTATTGGGCAAATAATTATGGAAATCTTACTACTCCACAAGGATTCACCTAAACCTGTCTGTGCTTTTTAAAGACGGGAGTAGCTGAATCTTATGGAGTGGTGAGAAGTGTCATTTGCTGACTGTTCACTCGATTTCAAGAAACAAGGTGTTAAACTTCGGTCAAGACAAGATTTCCCGCGTACTACCACAGCAAGAGATAAACAGTCCCTGATGTTTAGTGCTTGTAAAAAGAGAACACACAATACTACTCAGGTGCAAAGAATGTCCTTATTGTAGAGCATTGAGTGTCAAGCAACAAACCAAAATAGCTATTTCAAAAACGTTCTACGCGCATAAACGAATGGTAAGTAATCCTTTGACATAAACACATCATGTGTTCCTAGTAATATCGACTGCTTAACATCAACAGTTAGACGAAACATGAACAGAGTCAAGTACTCTTCACTAATAAGCTCCGATTCAGTCTGGAAATAACAACCGACGCGACGCGTTTTGAAATAGAGGGAAATGCAAAAGTGGGCTAAAGTGTGTGCAGATGGAATACTCAAGCTTCATGTCGTACTTTACGCAGCTAATTAACACCTGTGGCCTTTAGGACCTATCAGCTTCTGAAAGACTCATCCACGCATGTTTTTTACTAGATGCAAAACATCTGCGGTGGACCCTTTGAGCCCATCAGCTTGTAAGAGACTGGTATCCACATATTTGATAAAGAAATAACACGTTTATTTCACATATTAGAAAAGGATTTGGAGTAAAGCAGAATAAATTATTATGATGATTTCAATTAAGTCCTATAATATTCTGAATAGATAAGGTGTGGGTGAGAGCATTTACCCATTTTCTCAATCATAAAACTAATTTTAATTTTCTCAATCATAAATCTAATTTTAATTGCAATTTTTAAAAAGCGTATGTACTTCTGCTAAAGAAATTAATGCACACCGAAAATTCTTTTACTAGAAACAAAAACTCACGTAGGTGCGCACTTAAACTCTGAATGTAATCATGCAGACCTTGATACTTTATTTCGAAGTACAAAATATCAACCTTTGACCAAACAGACCGCAACTCAAAGCAGCACTAGCTTTCAAGGTTTATAAGGATGGATTTTCTCCAAAGGCGGGTATAGAATCATTAAAAAATCCTATAACAAGCAAGATTCACTATAACTTCGAAGTATTTTGCTAAACCTACATTATATATAGTCACCAGACATCCCCAATCACCTACGGACCATAACCTGGAAAAGTGAAAATAACAAAAAAATTTCGTAGGTCTTTTTATATTTTGTAAACATCACATGACAGCACAGTTCATTTAAAACTGAATCGACCGATAAAGTACACTTATAACCCATACTGCCACAATGTCACAAACCTTCCTCCGAAAATTTACTCCGAAAACCCATTTTAAATTTTGAGCCAAACAATAAACATGTGATGGGTGGTTATGTAAAATTTTGTCCAAAATTCAAACTTTTAAATTTACTACTCTTCAACCATCAAGACCGTGGTTGCCTAGCGTAGCATTACACAAATTCTATCGCTTAGAAGGTTTTAATTGCTTAAAATTTAAGATATCGAATTTCAAGGAAAAATAATTTGTCGAAATTACGACCAAGGTTACAGAAACATGAATTTAACACGTTAACTGTCATCCATACATTGATTCTTTACAAATCTGTAGGCCACATGATCAGGATTAGAACGCATATTATTCAAAAAATGTACCAAAAATTTCAATCAGAAATCTTCTTTATATAAATTCGCGCAATGTCTATCATTAAATAAAGAAAATTCTATTAATAAAAAATTCTGTCACCAATTTTGGCAAAACTAATTACGACGTGCCGGTCGTCGTATGGCGCATTCATTCAGAGGTACATACGACGACCAGTGCGTCTTATGACAGTTAACGTATAAAGGAAAGTCTACCAAATTCAAAAACTTTTGAAAAAAAATTTCAAAAATACCAAACTTTACAACCCAAACATTCACTTTCCTAATAACTTTTAAACTTTTATTTCGCTGAGCTCTGACATACTATTTTTATTTCTCAAGCTATCCACCACACGCAAAAACTTCATTGAACACTTCGGAAATTCCTAGTGCTTGCCTAAAATAAAAAGCTCCACTGATCAATTACAAAGGGATACACACTGACAGCAATTTTTATGCGTTAATCAATAATTAACAATAAAAGTGTGATTAAAATTCAACATTTACAACGCAAATTTTCATCATCAGGTAAAAAAAATCTTCTGTAAAAAACTGAAATCTAAAATTAGTTAGTTTACAATATTCACACAAAAGGGTTTTTTTTTTCTGAAATAGAACCATGTCTCATATATTAACAAACAAGATAGGACAGTTATAACAAAATCTGTAATGGTAGCGATAGCATCACTAGTGACAAGGGGGGAAAACAAACAAGCTACCGAAATTTACTTATATATAAAAAATTAGTTTATGCTCCATGCTTTTAATATTTATTATTCAATTCTATTGTATACTTTCTGAGGCAGACGCTTTTCTCTAAACTTGAGCGTTGGCCCGTTGTTTAAGTGTCTTATTATTATTAATTTTTATTATCAAGGTAGTAACAATTCATTTCAAAATATTTTTAAATGTTAAAATACGTCAGACGGAATGATGTTTGTATACGAATTCGGAGTTCCAAACTTTCCTTTTGTTTTTGCTTTTTCAATAAATAACACAAAACAGTAAGTACTTCGCTAATTTTCATTACGGAATATTAATTTTATGCTTTAAATTAATGCAATATATTAATTTATGTAGTTTACAATTGGTTTTTATGCGTTTTAGATGAGCATAAAGTTAATTGAAATAATGTGATACGAAATGATACATATCATTGAATACTTATGTAGTTGGTATGCAGAAATTAAAAATATTACTACTATAATAATCGAAGTATAATAATAGTATACCTAGATATGGTAAATTTACATATATTACAAAATTACGACATTAAATTGAAATTTGTCGATGAAAATTAGCAAATGTATAAGTAAAACAAAAAGAAAGACTGCTTGAGAAAATTACAAATGTCAATTATTAATCAAGATAATTCAATATTTTTTTCTTGAAACCACATGAAAATAGCCATTTCCAACTTAAAATAGAATTCAAAAGTTTTATCTTTATTTACATTTTAAAAACAACTTTCTATATTTATTTGTAAAGAACTTTAATTTTTAAAGATTGTTGTGTCAAATGTTTTATCATCCGCCACAAGTGTTCCTTCTAATTAGGAATTTTAATTTATGAAATTTCCGATTTTTCCTCTGTATTTTCTCAGTAACATTAAGAAGAAAAAAATTTCTGGGATTTATAAGGTATACTTGGATATTTCATGGTATACTATAGCTTTACATTCTTGAAGATCAAGGACAATTGGCAAAGAATTACAGTAGATATTCGACAAAACGTCTAAAATCGAAATAATCGGTCACTGTACGTAATTTAGGCACATCAGTGTATTACGAATGGACCCTTAATATAAATTATTCCCAATACTTATTTCAAAATGTATATTTATATTTTTAATAATTAAATAATTCACTCACATGTAAATTCTATTGTGAAATATGTGAAAGTTTACAATTCAAGGCATAAACATTTAACAGTAAAACAGTATAATTTTAATTATTCTCAACATTTTTGTTGGTTAAAATATACAAAAGGAAGATGAAGCAATTTTATTAGAAGACGAAAAAGCTGCGGCATTTCCATAATCGAATTTCGTACTGTTGAAATACTTTTTTTTTTAGTGCATCCATATATATATGTATATACAGGGTGTTTCACAAAGGACCCCTAACTTTAAAAATCAATAACCCGGAAACGGTGATAGATAGAAGCATGAAACTAGTGGTATGTTTATTAAAAAAATCGTAAGAATCTTACACGTAAATCTCAAAATTTAGTTAAAAATAGCACCGATAGATGGCGCTGAAAGCGTTAAGAATCCTTCTAGTTAGAGTTCAAAAGCATAGAAAGACTAGTCGTCGAAGATTTCTTCATTGAAATCTGCCCGCTATTAGCGTATAGTGAAAATAATTCCGAAAGTGGTGTATACCGTAGAGGAACGTGTGTTTATTGTGTTGGGGTACCACCGATTAAATCAGAGTCCTACTGCCACAAAGAGAAGTTTTCAAACGCGATTTCAAGTCGCAAAATGCCCAGATGGGAAAACAATTCGTGAGCTTTTAAAAAAAAATCAACAGACAGGCAACGTGGCCGATGCGAGTTATTTTCACTATACGAAAAGAGCAGTCCGATTTCAATGGCGAATACTTCGACGGCTAGACTTTCTATGCTTCTGAACTCCCTTTAGAAGGAATCTTAACGCTCTCAGCGCCATCTATCGGTGCTATTTTTAACTAACTTTTGAGATTTACGTATAAGATTCTTACGATTTTTTTAATAAACATACCACTGGTTTCATGTTTCTATCTATCACCGCTTCCGGGTTGTTGATTTTTAAAGTTTGGGGTCCTTTGTAAAACACCCTGTATTTATATTCAATGTGTATTTTTTATATTATTTTTTTACTTGTTTAACTCTGCATCATCTGGTTCAACTATCCGATGCGAAATTCTAATTCGAATCAGAGTTTCACGAAGAAAAATTGTGAACGACCCCAAACAGGTCTTATCTGGATCTGGTAACTTCTGGTTTTCCGGATGTATGCGGAATTCTAATCTGATTCTGACCAAAAGTACAGAAAGTACAGCCGGCCAGCCCCGAAGTGGTCGGATTCTGGTAAATTCTGATTACCTGACCCTATTCCCGAATCTCATAAGTAAGAAAATAAATAAAAACACAAAAATATATACATATAATTTAACAAATTACAATAGCCATTGGAAAAATGTTCCGAAAGCTTATTAAAAAAAAAAAAAGGTATTTTCGTGTTATAGCGGACTCCACAATTATGATTATGCTAACGTTGCAGTTATCATTTCGCCAAGATCATCGCAAAGCTTATACATGCATCCTATGTTCATATATATATTCCAAACACTCCTATACGTGCCATATACGTCATTATACACATATTATTTACGTCTTATGTGTCGTATATACATCATATACACATGTCATATATATACATCATATATGCATCATATATGAGTATAACTTTGCCGCATACGTCAAGAAATGTTATATATATATCATATATTATTATAATGTCATACATGCTTTATAATTTGGCGATAAATCTTGATCGCTTGGCGACTATCCTTGGGAGCCGCTATAACACGAAAGTACCAAATTTGCAATTTATTAATGAAAACAGAAACAAAAACTTGGGGGTCGCTATAACATGAAAATTCCAAATTTCTGCTTTATTTTTCATCTATACTAATATTATAAAGGAGTAAAGATTGTTTGTTTGTTTGTTTGTAGGGGGTAATCTCTGAAACTACCGAACCGATTTCAAAATTGATGGTGGCAAATTGATGGTGACAACCCCTGCTCCAACATAGGCTATATTTTATGTCGGTGCCACTAACCCCAGGGGGTGCAGGAGCAAAAAACGTTCTAAAATTGCGATTTTTTAGCTATCAAACTGGCTATCAAGCCCTGAGAGCTTGCCAGCCGGTTCTGTATGTATGTATGTACGTACGTAAGGCGATAACTCTTCATAGAAATATCCGTTTTCCTTCAAATTTTGTTTATAGGTTCACTGTGTTAAGGCGCTTCCCTGATTAGTTTTCGGGATTGATTGGTTAAGTATAAAGGGGGGGAACGGGGGGCTAATCCCCCCCCCTTAATTTATATAAATGGGTTTTTCATGCAGTATTATTCCGTTTTCCTTCAAATTTTGTTTATAGGTTCATTGGGTTAAGACGCTTCCCTGATTACTTTTAGGGATTGATTGGTTAAGTATAAAGGGGGGAACGGAGGGGCTAATCCCTCCTTAATTTATATAAATGGGTTTTTCAAGCAGAATTATTCCGTTTTCCTTCAAATTTTGTTTATAGGTTCACTGTGTTAAGGCGCTTCCCTGATTAGTTTTTCGGGATTGATTGGTTAAGTATAAAGGGGGGAAGGGGGGGCTAATACCCCCCTTATTTTATATAAATGCGTTTTTCATGCAGAATTATCCCATTTCCTTCAAATTTTGGTTAAAGTTTCACTGTGTTAAGACGCTTCCCTAATTAGTTTTCGGGATTGATTGGTTAAGTATAAAGGGGGGAACGGGGGGATAATCCCCCCCTTATTTTATATAAATGGGTTTTTCATGCAGAATTATTCCGTTTTCCTTCAAATTTTGTTTATAGTTTCACTGTGTTAAGGCGCTTACCTGATTAGTTTTCGGGATTGATTGATTAAGTATAAAGGGGGGGGGGAACGGGGGGATAATCCCCCCCTTAATATATTGTTTATTCCTTTATTTTTCGATGGGCTTATTTCAAATTCTTTGAAATAAGAGTATAATATACAATTAGTGTGAATAGCCTGTGAACTCAATGCCCTCAGTTTAACTGGGCAGTTTTATTTTTATTTTTTATACTGAAGGAGCTAGAAATTTGAAATTTGTCATTGTAGTTATACTTATAAGATGTAAATGCTCTCTAAGAACAAAATAAAAAAGAAATTGAAATTTAAAAGGGGGAAATGAGCGAAAAGCGTTCTGAAGTCATTCTAAATTACAATATCTATGGAATCTCTGGAACCACGGAACCGATTTCAAAAGTGATGGTGGCAAATTGGTGGTGACAATCCCTGCTCCAACAGCCTCTTTAATAAAAAACTATGCGTTGCTGTCGACTGGGTTTCTCGCTAATTGTTGCACGAGATTAATCTCGGAAAATGAAACATTTGAAGTTACTGAAAAAAATGATAGCTCAAAAAGTATTTGTCAGAAAATTGTTATACAAACTGCGTTTGAAAGGTAAAAAATTGTATTTTTCTTGATATAAATTTCAAATCTAATGATTATGCCGTTTTTCAAATATTGAATTTCAAAAATTACCAAATTTTCAAATGGAGAACCATAGCGAAACCTTTATGCGTAAAAAGATAATGATAAGGGCGACGTGTCCTGACGTGTATATTGGCTATAGCACGAGTCACAAATTATAGTAGCCTTATTATTCTGTTAAAATATAAAAATTATTTATGAAATGTCAATATTTTGTTTGATTAAAGGTTCGTTAAAAGAAATTGACCAGCGTAGCGGGCGTAGCTTGCTAGTATCTGATAATTTGCATCTATCCTTTTTGTAACTTTAACATTTTTGTAACGATTTTATGCATTTCTATTAGTCCTCTCGATGCGATACGTATTTCAGTTATACGTTTAACCGATATGCGTATATACGTATATAAGTATAATACGTATTTAAGAAATACGTATACCTTAAACTATGCGTTTAAACGTATCCGGATACATATAAGCGTATATCAGTTAAGCGTATATTTCAAGTATACGTTTAATTCAAGTATACATATATTTCAAGTATCGTATTTACTTTTAATGCCAATGGATTGCATCAGTGTTACGTCACTGAACGGAGAACAAGTGGGAAATCGGTGGCGTTGCTTTAGCAATCTGTATAATTTGTTTCATACAAATTTTGTTATTTTTACCTATAAAAGATTATTGTAAATATATAACGAAAGTTAAAAGATTTTTGTGCAAATAAGGAGAATATATCACGTTTCAGATTTATTGTTAATCCTTATTAAGTCCTACTTATTTCTTTTTTAATTTTTCAAAAAATATTTATTTTTGTGTGCGTATACTTAAATTGCGCCCGAGGGGTCAAACGTGTTTCTTTGCACGGTGCTAATGTTTTCTACTCTGTGTTAATGCATGACGCTGTTTCATTTTTTTAACCATTACACTCGTGGTATTTTTTATACAAAGTGTATGTGCATTACAAGATATTATTTTTAAGAATTGTTGTTAATCTTCACAAATTTATTTTTTTGTGCTAGTACCTATAAATTTCGGTTACTGATAACCTGACAAATAATCGCCACTGCAGGTTTTAGAACGCAATCACACAAGCTCAAAACGACTTGCCTTCTCTTTTCTTTTTTGCTGTAAAAGTATTTTCAAAATACTTGTAATATAGAAAAAAGTTATCTTAAAAATATAAAAGTATGTTTAGTTAGTTATTTGTTACGGCCGATTATCTGCACTGCGGAAATAGGCCGGTAGGGGGGGGGGGAGTGCTCTCCGTGGGGTTCTTTAAAATAAAAATAAGATTATGAAACTTCCCAGGAGTTGGATTGATCAATGTCAGTATAAAATATGAAGTCAATGTAAGTTTGTGTTCTGCAGTAGTAATGTTTCGGGCGAAATGTCCACGCCCTAAATCAAAATAAGCTATGTGCGTGTGTTACAGATATGCGAATGTAAATCATTTCCTAGTAAATCATTTCATAATTAATAGTTTAGATTTTAGGGGGCAAAAACAAAATCTAAACTGAAGAAAAAGTATTCCGATTTTTTTTTTCGCAAGTAGCGACTGCACAGTGCGGCTGTTTTTCAAAGTCTCTGATCTGCCGACAGGCAGGAGAAAGGCATATTTTTTTAAGCAATGAACGAAAACCGTTTAAACGTTTATACGTTTAACCGCTGGTGTAAGATCCGTATATACGATGTACCGTATATGCCGTTTCGTATGATACGTATAACCGCCTTAATCGTATCATACGTATCCAAAATCCCCACACCGTATAATACGTATTATACGTATACTCGTATAAACGTTTAATAGGGAGCTCTAATTTCTATTGCCTATTCAAAGATAAATTCTTCTAAAGTTACTGAATTTCATTAAAAACGCTAAAACATTCTTCTAAAGTTACAGAATTTCGTTACAAATGGTTAAAATAGTAAAATGCGAACATCATTTGGTCCATTCTCGACCGAAAGCAACAACCATTTTTCCAATGATTAATAAAAAATTACTGCCTACCAGTAATAATTATATTTCAGTGCTGGACTCGTACCCGAACCGACTGGGTCGTATCAGTTTCTGATCTAATCTGGTTATTCGATCGCAGGCGGAATTCTAATCCGATCTACACTTAAGAGCCTACGCTAGTCACGCGAAGAAACGCTCCAGCTAATGTTAAGTCTATGGGAAGGTTATCGCGCGATTTCTCGCTCGCAATTTAATATTTTTAAATGATTTTTTTTGCATAGGATAGCTTAGGTCGATCTCTAACGTTGTTAGTTTTTACTTTTTCAATTTTGGTTTCAGTTTTTTTATAAGCGGACATTTTCAATTTTGGAACCGGTTGGAACTGGTTCTGAAAGTGAAATTACCCTTATATAAAAAAACTGGAACCAAAATCGAAAAAGTAAAAACTAGCAACGTTAGAGATCTACCTCAGCTATCCTATGCAAAACAAAATCATTTAAAAATATTAAAATGCGAGCGTGAAATCGCGCGATAACCTTTCCATAGACTTAACATTAGCTGGAGCGTGTTTTCGCGTGACTGATGTAGGCTCTTAAGAGCCTACACTAGTCACAATTTTTATCGCTTCAAGATGGCTGACGGCGTTTTTCGACAAACAAGTGGATGGTCTAACTTTAAATGATTGACAAGAAAACTCCTCCAATAAAAAAAAGATTAAATCAGACAATGAACTGTTGCATTTTCTTCCTGCTCTCCACTCTTGAGTAGTTGCCAAGATTTTAAAAGTGGCAAAAAGAAAGAAAGGATTTTGCATTGCAAAGAAGTTAAACAGATATAAGGACAGGGACGCAGTTCCAGAACCTTCTTGGGGGGGGGGGTGTCAAAGTTTTTTTTGGATAGTCGCAACAGCCATTGCTAGAGTTTGGGGGGGGGGGGCTGTACTCTCCCACCTCTCCGAACGAGAAACGTTTAGTGAATCATAGATACAAAGACAGTAAAATTTCTAATACGGAATCTCAAGGGACCTATGAAAAATTCTGTTTCAGACAGGTTTTCGTCTTATAGCAAGTATACTTTTAAAATATTATAAAAGTTTTCAGTTATAGACAGGTACCGTTTTTTCAGATATTTTTTAAGACTGTTAAAACATCCTTTCTATAGAGAATTTCTGCAGATCATTGGTGTATTACAGTGAAACGTGTCTCAGCGAAACCTGTCTATCACATAATTGCTTCTCAAACGGGAAAAAAATAGTTTCGACGAAAAAAACACCGTACAATTGTACTTGCGAATATGTCGATTTATCTAAAATGGAGCTTTTTTCGAGTCCTTTTCAACTCCTTCTTTGCAGGTTTTATTGCAGGGAAGCCATTTCAAAAGTTTTTGAGGGGGAGGGGGGAAGGGTTAGGAACAGGGATTAAAATAATGTGCCCGAATCATGCACGAATAGATATAGCCCCCTCCCCCCACAATTAAAAATGTAGTGTGAGATTTTTCTTTCTTATCTTAACTTCTATGACAAGCATGTGATTCTTTAGCGAATTTTTTTAATTTTACTCCACAATTTTGTACTCCACAATTTTTTTTTTTTTTTTTTCTTTGCGCAAAAGCAATTTATTAACCGATCACGGAAAACATCGTGAATTTTACGAATTGGATTTGAGAAAAAATACTTAATTTGGCCAATTTGTCGCGGAAAGAATCGTTAATTTTTTCGAACGACCGTGGAAAAATATTGCGAACTTCGCAAAAGATCGCTGAAACAAACAGCGATTTTCCTCAATCGGTCGCGGAAAACAATCGCGAGTTTCGTATAACTATTGCGAAAAAATATTGCGGAAATCGTCAAAAGATTGATTTAAAAAAATCACGAATTTAGTCAAACAGTCGCGCAAAAAAGTGGAATTTCGTCAAAGATTGCGCAAAAAATAGAAATATTTGTCAATTGGCTGCGGAAATAGAATCCCGAATTTCAACAAAACATCGTAGAAAAGAGTCGAGAATTTCGTCAAAAGATCGATATAAGATCGAACAAATGGTGAATTTCGTCGATCGGTTTCAAATATATATATATATATATATATATATCGTGAATTTTGAAAAATGACCACGGGAAAAAATCTATTCCATCAATGTTTCGCAGAAAAATAGCGAATTTTGGAAAATGATCATAGAAAAAATGTTGTGATCCATACGGATAAGAAAAACTTCTTTGATGATTTTCTGTCAGTAAAAATTTTCTGCCCTCTTCTTCAGCCTATTATCTAAATTCCATACAATTCAAAAATCTGCAAAACTCTTGGTCTCAAGGCACTTGCTCCTGTATTGGGTCGGGTAAAACGACCCAATCTGTAGTACGGATCGAATCGGGTTTACGCAGTTTATTTTCGTTGAGGGTCAGATTGATTTGCAACATTTGACTACGGTCCGGACATATATGTCCCAGTGCCAGTGGACTATTTTTTATTCTATTAGTACGACTTTTCGAAATCTAATATATGTCATACATTATATTAGGATATTTTCAAGTGAAATCTACCACAAAGAATTTTTTTGGAAATTGTAGAACGATTGAATGCAAAATTCGTCATCAATCCTTGCCTGTTATAGTTTCGGGTTAATTGTTTCGGGTTCAAGTTGGGTTTTCAGAATTTTGAGTCGGGTTCCTGTTGCCCGATTTTTCAGAAAAATCCTAAGTATTTTCAGATGAAAAAAATTCATTTTTCTACATAAAAGATAAAATTTTTATTAGAGGTATAATTTTAGAATACCTTTCCATAATCATATTGTAATAGTATCAATTAATTTTCTTTTATTTCGGGTATGGTTGTGGTCAATGAATAATTTTTGGTGTGTTTTCGGGTTTACTGAAAATTAATCCTGTTTCGGTTACCCGAAACGCATTTCGGTTGGGTTTGGTTTAGTCGAATGTTTTTCGTTGCGAGTAGGGTAAACTTTATGCATTTCGGGTTGTGCTTTACATCTTTCGGCTCGGGTTTAAGATGAACCCGAATTTGTCAAAAGGAGGTTCTGAATAATTTTCAAATAAAAAAAAGGATATGTATTTGGATATTAATGGGTGCATATGTGTTATTTTTTCTTCATAAGCGATAAACTTTTTGATTACTTGCATATTTTTGTATGTATATTTTAAAAAATATATTAAAATATACATTCTTTTCTTTGACTTCGGGTTCAGGTATGAATATTTCGGGTATTGAAGTCTGTCGGATTAAAGTCAGGATTTGGGACGGCTACAATTCTATCTGTGCAGGACTCTAGTGTCAGGCTGTGGAGATTTTTAAGAGCATACTGGATGTAATTTAATAAAGCAAATGATTTAATGCCATTATAACGATGGGAGTAAATATCATGTGACCCCTAATAAAACAAAATTAACAAGTAAATTAGGAAATTAAATACACTTCCCCCCCCCCGCATAAAAGAGAAAAAATTTCCCCTAACTTTTAGACTGAAGAGAGAAATTTATCTCTAAAATTCTAAGCCGTGAGGGTGCCATTTTTTTTATCATGCTGTACACTGCTCAGAAGCAATTCATAGTTTTTTCTCACATATATTTCTAAAACTAGCCTAAATACTCATTAATGATAAATGTCTCGCGTATAGATTTTTGTTAGAGCAAGGCTTTAGAAAACATTTTTGATAATTATCAGTTTCAATGTTTAAAGTGTTTATTAAACGTTTATTACTTTCTTCTGTCTTTACAAGAAAAAAGTATTGGATTTATGAAAATTTTAGAAAGATTTATACATTTTAGAAAGTCCTAAACACGATTTGATTGTTTGTATTTCTTCAATCTTTACAAGAAGAAAATATTAGATTCGTGAAAAATTTCAACATCCGATTATAAACGGATTTATACGATTTACAGGACTTGAATACGATATGACTGTTTATAGAAAATGTCTGTATGTAACAAAAATTTTCTGAGCAGCCTCTCTCAAGAACTAACGAACGAAATTTAATAAAACTTTATATTTTGTTAGACCTTGATATAAATTGGTACCGATTAGTTTTTGGTTTAGCCCAACAGATGGCTCCGATATGCTATATTTTTCATGATTTTTACGATAGCTATATCTCAAGAACTAATGCACAGAATGTCACCAAACTTCAGATTCCTTTAGACCTTACCATAAGTAGACGTTGATTACGTTTTTGTACAAATCACCCAACAGGTGGCGCTGGTATGCTACATTTTGCACGATTTTCACGATAGCTATATCTCAAGAACTAACGCACAGAATTTGATAAAACTTTAGATTCAGTCAGACCTTGATATAAATTGGTCCTGATTTACTTTTGATGTATGTAAAACTTGTGTGAAATAGAAGAAAGTTTTGAGATTGGCACATCCCACTAGTTTTTTTATTATTATTTTAATCAAATCCGTAAAATCTGACGTTACTTTAGCTTTCGGTCATATTTTGAAATATTTTTTTGTCTGACCAGTGATAACCGATACATTTTCTGAAATTTCAAATTCCTTGGGCGGGAGGACCAAGCCCCCTAAATGGTGCTCCTGTATAAAGATTTAAAACATAGTGTGTTTATTCCAGGGGAGAGGAGAGATGAAATCTAAGGGCGGGCGATCGCAACCCCCTGGGTTAATAAAGAGTCTACAAACTATCATTAGAGGTATGAATCAGAAAAGGACAGGCCCAAAGTCTGATCCCGGCGAGGCCCGCTGGCCGAGTAAGTTTGCATTCACGAGACTCGGGTCCAGCATGGTATCCCCTCTTTCCTGACTGGGCCGGGTCGGACATTACTTTTCTCGGCAGACTCATTCCTGGCCGCACTAGACTTCTTCTCTGGGTCGAGCCTCCAGTGGAATTTATTCTTCCTGGAGGTGTGCACGGGCTGAAATATCCAGAAACGTGTCCGGCACGGTATAAAAGCTAAGATTTCGTACCGGATCCGACCCAACAAATATGAAAACCATTATTCTCCCGACTCGTGAATACCTCTAACTTCTTCACTCCAAGCTCATGTTGGACTGGCATTTTTATTACTTTCTTTGATCTTTACAGACCTTTTTGATCCCCAGACCCTAAAACAACTTCCAGTCAAATGTTTATATATATATATATATATATATATATATATACAGGGTGTCCCAGGATTATTGGGATAAACTTTAAGGGGAGGTAGGTGACATCAAAAGGATTCAGATTTGCAGAGCGACCCATGGTCGGAAACGGCTTCGTTCGCCGTTAGGTGGTGGTGTTCACAAGAGCACTGGAGGAAACCTTACTTGTTGCCAGAACCTCTAACATCTGCCGATTATCTCATCTTTTTGCAAGAGGTGCTACCAAGCTTACTTGACACTATGCCAAACATGTCAGATGTCATATGTGGTTTCCACATGATGGGAAACCTCCTCATTATGGCAGATGTGTTTGTGAACATTTGAAACAAGTGTTTGGTCCACGCTCTCCTGATTTAAGCAGCACAGATTTCTATCTTTCGGGTGTAATGAAAAGTTCTGTGTACGCAACGCCTATGGATTTCGATATGGATCTGGTTGCAAGACTCATCTGTGCTGCTGCGGATATCCAACAAGATCCAGGTGTATTTGAGCGAGCCCACCAATCCATGGTCCGACGGTGTAATGCATGCATCACTAGCAATGGTGGAAACTTCTAACATCTTTTGTGACATTTTCACATATCATCTACCACAGCACATGTGATATCTTTCACCAATAAAATTTTTCAGGTGATCTCCGCCTTGTGTCTCTTTGTTTCTTGTACCTGTCATACTACTTTCCCATGACGTTTCCGACCATGGGTTGCTATGCAAATCTGAATCCTTGTGGTGTCCCCTACCTCCCCTTAAAGTTTGTCCCAATAATCCTGGGACACCTTGTATATATATCTGACATTTGTCATACAGTAACTCTCTTATTTATGAGCCGATTTTGATGTGACTGAGTATGGGTATAGGACATACCAAGGTCTCGATCGAGTTCGTTGACCAGCTTCATATACCATCTTATTTCAAAACTGCGGCAAGTTAAAAAATTTAAAAAATTTAAAAATTTAAAAAGATGTACAAAAAAATTAGAAATTGAAAATATTGTTTCCGTTAAGTGTTAAAACGTGATACAAGGATTACGGAATTTTTTTTTGGCTATATCTTAAAAAATGGCTGAGATATGCAATTGGAAATTCTAGGGGAGAATAGATTTGGAAACAATCTGATATTTGTTATGCTGTAACTCTCGTATTTATGAACCTATATGAATGCGACTGACCATGTGTACAGAACATACCAAGGTCTCGACCGATTTCGTTGATCAGCTTAATCCACCTTCTTATTTCAAAATGGCGCCCAGTTAAAAAATTTTAAAAATTCAAAAAGATGTACAAAAAATTTAGAAATTGAAAATATTATTTCCGTTAAGTGTTAGATCGTGACACAAGGATTACCAAACATTTTTTGTTTTGGTTCACTGTCAGAAATGAATACTCAAATATCACGAAATTTTCTTCGTTTTGAAAAAACTGTTTCCTGGGAAATGCTCAGAGCGAATATTTCGTCAAATCGAGAGAATACATTTTTTCACATTTTTGAGAATACAAATTTCGTCAAATTGCTTGTTCGAAAGTGTAAAAAAGGCCGGTCATGCCATCTATTGACAATTTTAGAAGCATCTGTACTTGACAGAGAAAAATTAATCAAGTCTTCAAGGGGATTGGAACGCGCGACCTTGGGTGTGGAAGGCCAATGCGTTACCAACCTTCCCAACGGGAACTAGCGTAAGTATGATTTTAAATGTATCTACGGAATCTTGCTGTGTGTTTATATTTTTAGAAGGTAGATTGTATTTTTATCGATGCTGTTATAATTTCTGCATGTTTTAATTAATAATGCTAGATTATTATTATGGTTTCTCTATGATTAATAAATAATTAGAATATCGCTTTAATAATATAATTTATTAGAGAAATTTCCTTTGTTCAATGAATGATTACAATATAGTCTAGTTAATTTGTTGGTCAGAACTAATAAATTTTGAAGTGCATATTGTAGGAGAATTTATCAATTTTAGATGATGGTTAATATTTTAACACGTTACTGTTTATAGAGGGGAAAGGGATCAGTTATGAATATTTTAAATTTGATTGTTATATAAATATATATTTTTTTAAAGGTAAAACAGCTGTTGAAATTTTCATTTTTTTTGAACGATTTTGTAACAAAAATAATAATAAACATTCCCGAAATTTTTACAGCTAAAAAAATAACTAATGCAGAAACTATAACTGCACAGATTCAGTATTAACTGAAAGCGCTTTTCTAAAAATAAATTGTGACAAGAATAACATAAACGTATATCTGATTACTAAAATCGCAGTATTTGAGGAGGTACAGCGATTCCCTAAATAAGCAGCATTAAAATGCCTTTCCTTAATATGCATTGAGTCTCGTCGTGAATGGGGTAGCAGTCCAAATGTACACACATGTGTTAACTATATTCATAAGAAAAAATCTTTTCCCCTAAAACATATTTTATATCTTGTGGGTTTTTTTCACATTTCAGCTGATTTTCACATGTTGAATAAATACTGTTACTATAATAAGATTTTAATATTAAGTTTAAAGACGCTTAACCCTTTCCGGCACAGACAATGTCTGTTCGTAAAATGAGAAATTGCTGACTGACACCGGAATTTACAAACGACTTTTTTCGACAATAAGAACTCCTTATTTTAAGCTTTCATTCTAGAAACAAAATTTTATTAAATATTCTTGGTGTCGATTGCAAGTTTGGAATTAAAATTAGGTGTGCCCGGAGTGAGACCACTGTGCCGGAAAGGGTTAAACAGCGTTTACCAGTACAAAGACAAAAAAAACACATTTCGCCTGGAAATTAATAGAAATTTCACGCATCATTTTCTTCGAATTATTTTAATAAATTTTCTATCATCATAAGGTACACTGCTTATCAACATTAGGAAAGTATGGGATTTAAAATAATTATGTAAAACGTCAACTGATGACCAAGAAAAATCGAAACTCTGGTATTTTAGAGTGTTGCAGAAATCAGTAGAATGATACCCAATGTTTTCGTGAAGTGAGATATGAAAAAATTTATATAAATGCTGAAATCACGATTTCACTGTACGCAATTTTTTCTTCGTCTTGTGCATGTTAGATATTTAAGTAAAATTTGAAGTTTCACAACAACGTGATTTAACGGAGCTATGTCCTGGAGATTAATCAGAAGACTGGAAGTCGTACAGGAGAGAGTGTATCGGGCGAATAATTATTTGACTGGAAATCTTACTACTCCAAAACGATTCCGCTAACCCTGTCTATGCTTTTCAAAGAGGGGAGTAGCTGAATCGTATGGCGTGGTGAGAAGTGTCATTTGCTGACTGCGGACTCGATTTCAAGAAACAAGGTTTTAAACTCCGGCCAAAACAAGATTTCCCGCTTACTACCACAGCAAGTGATAAACAGTACCTGATGTTTAGTGCTTGTCAAAAGAGAACACACAATACTACTCAGATGCGAAGAATGTCCTTATTGTAGGGCATTGAGTGTCAAGCAACAATCCAAAATAGATATTTCAAAAAAGTTCTACGCGCATAAACGAATGGTAACTATTCCTTTGACATGAACACATCATGTGTCCCTAGTAATATCGACTGCTGAACATCAACAGTTAGACGAAATATGACTATAGAAATTTGATTAGACTAATTTGAATAGACTATAGAAATAGAGTCAAGTACTCTTCACTAATAAGCTCCGATTCAGTCTGGAATATGACAATCGACAATTGTAACAATTGTGAAATGTTGTTTACATTTGTTACGGTTCTGCATCGGGTCGGTTGACTAGATTTTATCCGAATTCGATTCGGAAAGTTCGTATCATTTTTTTAGGTACCGGGATATCCTATTTTCGAGAACATAATCTGACCCGGGTCATGTGTAATTCTTTTTTACTTTAAGAGTAGATCGGATTAGAATTCCGCATGCGATCGAATAACCAGATTAGATCAGAAACAGATACGACCCACTCGGTTCGGGTCTAGAGTCCTGTACGAGTCCAGCACTGAAATATAGTTATTACTTTCAACTGAAACCACAATCCAACCCTAAAGGGGCAATTTTTTTTCTTTGACCCACAACCCATACGAACCCGACAAAATAATTTCGTCGACCCGCATCCGGACCCAAAAGACGAAATCAAAGAAAATTGATCTACAATTTAATACAATTATGAAAAAATAGTCTAAAATCATATCCTGGATATCAATTTTATTGCTTATATAGAAAAATGAACAATGTATAAAGATTCATTCATATTAAAATGTAGTTTTCATCTGAAACAATATACTGGTATTTCCTTTAAAAAATCAGTTTAACCCAATCCGAGCGGCAGGAAACAAATCAAAGTACAAAATCGATCCAAAATCGAAACAATTAAAGTAAACCTGACCAAACCCAACACCCAACAACAATAAAAAAAACACTAACCTGACCCGACCCCAACAGTGTCGGGTGTCGGTAAAATTGGTTTACTCGGCCCGATGAAGGACTCTGATTTGATAGGCAGTAATTTTTTATTAACCATTTGAAAAATGGTTGTTTTCTTTTGATCAAGAATGGATCAAATGAAGTTCTCATTTTACTATTTTAACAGTTATTAACGAAATTCTGTAATTTTAGAAGAATTTTTTAAGCGTTTTTAATGAAATTCTGTAACTTTAGAATAATTTATCTTTGAATAGGCAATATAAATGCATAAAATCGTTACAAAAATGTTAAAATTACAAAAAGGATAGATGCAAATTATCAGATATGAAAAATAAAATAGAAATTTCGTACTTTCGTGTTATAGCGACCCCCAAGGATGAAAAATTTTTGTATCTGTTTTCATTAATATATTGCAAATTTCTTACTTTCGTGTCATAGCGGCCCCCAAGGATGTATCGCCAAGCGACCAAGATTTATCGCCAAATTATAAAGAATGTATGACATTATAATAATATATGATATATATATATAACATTTTTTGTCGTATGTGGCCAAGTTATACTCATATATGATGCATATATGATGTATATATATGACATGTGTATATGATGTATATACGAATTATAAATTACGTATATGGCACATATAGGAAAGTTTGAAATATATATATGCATATAGGATGCATGTGCTAGCTTTGCGCTGATCTTGGCGAAATCATAACTGCAACCTTGGCATAATCATAATTGTAAAGGCCGCTATAAGACGAAAATACTTTTTTTTTTAATAAGCTTTCGGAACATTTTCCCAATGGTTATTGTAATTTGTTTTTTGTTTTTATTTTTATTTTTTTACTTTTGATATTCCGAAATAGGGTCGGGTAACCAGAATTTATCAGAATCCAACCACTCCGGGGCTGGCTGGCTGTACTTTCTCTACTTTTGGTGAGAATCAGATTAGAATTCCGCTTACATACGGAAAATCAGACTGTACCAGATCCAGATAAGACCTGTATGGGGTCGTCCACAAATCTTCTTGGTGAAGCTCTGATTCGAATTAGAATTTCGCTAGATAGTTAGTTAGATAGAATAGATAGTTGAACCAGATGATGCAGAGTTAAACATGTAAAAATGTAATATAAAATATACACATTGAATATATATATATATATATATATATATATATATATATATATGGATGCATTGAAAATAAAAGTATTTCAATAATAAGAAATTCGATTATAGAAATGCCGCAACATCTTCGTCTTCTACTTTAATTGCTTCAGCTTCCATTTGTTTATTTTAAACAACAAAAATATTGAGAATAATTAAAATTATACTGTTTTACTGTTAAATGTTTATGCCTTGAATTGTACACTTTCACACATTTCACAATAGTATTTACATGTGAGTGAATTATTTAATTACTAGCTAACCCGCCCGGCGTTGCCCGGGCCCGAGATAATTACAATCTCAGAGAAAGGCGTTAACTCCCTCCCTCCCCATACCCGCAAATATAACGAATAATTTGTTCAAGAGAACTACCGTCATCTACATTAACGCGATCATTAAAAAAAAGAATTACATTTTTCTGATAATTAGAACATAACGAAGACGCTACGCTAAAATAGCCGGCAGATGACACCCCCTTCCCGACCTCCATTTCAAATCTATATCTTAATTAGTTACCTAAATTTTTGTTCATTAGTAAAATTTGGCAATTATTTCCTTTCATTTTCGCAAACTAAATGAGAGGGATCGGCCCGAAAAACAGATCTCTTTGTAGTTCAGTTTTTAATGAAAGCAGATCCCTGTCTGAAACTTCATCGGATCGTTTTTAATGGCGCCGGCAGATTTTTGGCAGTTTTTTGCATAAATTAAGAAAAATTACCGGCCGAATTTTTCAAAAATTGCATAGACGGATGCAGAATATTTTTTTACATAAGCTCAGAAATTTTCAAATTGATATCTTAATTAGTTTTCTTAAAATTCGCTAATTAGTAAGATAATTTAGAATTCGTTCATTTCCGCTTCCAAATCCAATGCGCTGGTTAGTTTCTTTCGCCATTTTGATTTAAAGGATGTCATTTTAGAAGCGATGGTTAATGAGAATCTAATTAATATCTAGGCTAATTATCGAAATATTAAAATTCTGAGGGTCAGGTGCACCAAGAGAGCGTTTGGACTACCTAAATCTAAATTTACAGACGTCTAGGTGAGCTAAATTGTCCTAGCCATCGCCAACAGACACACACACAGACACACACACACACACAGAGCGAAACTTTATTTTATTAGTATAGATTAAAAATATAAATATACATTTTGAAATAAGTATTGAGAAAGATTTATATTAAGGGTCCATTCCTAATACACTGATGTCCAAAAATTAAGAAGAGTGACTGATGTTTTTGATTTTAGACGTTTTGTCGAATATCTACTGTAATTCTTTGCGAAATGTCCTTGAACTTCAACAATGTAAAGCTATAATATACTATAAAATATCCAAATATACCTTATAAGACCCAGAAAATTTCTTCTTCTTAATGTTACTGAGAAAATACAGAGGAAAAATTGGAAATTTCATAAATGAATATTTCTAATTATAAGGAAAACTTGTGGTGGATGTTTTGTTAATTTATAAAACTTAATGTATATATTAAAACATTTTACACAACAATCTTTAAAAATTGAAGTTCTTTACAAGGAAATATTGACAGTTTTTTTTAAATGTAAATAAAGTGCAGACTTTTTAATTCTATTTTAAGATGGAAATGGCTATTATCTTGTGGCTCCAAGAAAAAAAAATTGAAATATTTTGATAATTAATTGACATTGGTAATTTTCTCAAGTAGTCTATCTTTTTGTTTTACTTATGTATTCGCTAATTTTCATCGCCAAATTTGAATTTAATGTCGTAATTTAGTAATGTATGTAAATTTACCATATCTGATGGTAATTTTACATATTACAATTAAGATCTGAAAAAATTGATATAAATGCTGAAATTACGATTTCACTGTACGCAATGTTTTTTGTCTTGTGCATATTAGATAGTTAATTAAAATTTGAAATTTCACAACAACGTGATTTAACGGAGCTATGTCCTGGAGAATAATCAGAAAACTGGAAGCCGTACAGGAGAGAATGTATCGGGCGAATAATTATTTGACGGGAAATCTTACTACTCCAAAATGATTCCCCTAACCCCGTCTATGCTTTTCTAAGAGGGGAGTAGAGGAATCATATGGAGTGGTGAGAAGTGTCATTTGCTGACTGTGTACTCGATTTCAAGAAACAAGGTGTTAAACTTCGGCCAAGACAAAATTTCCCGCGTACTACCACAGCAACTGATAAACAGTACCTGATGTTTAGTGCTTGCCAAAAGAGAACACACAATACTACTCAGATGCAAAGAATGTCCTTATTGTAGGGCATTCAGTGTCAAGCAACAATCCAAAATAGCTATTTCAAAAAAGTTCTACGCGCATAAACGAATGGTAAGTATTCCTTTGACATGAACACATCATGTGTCCCTAGTAATATCGACTGCTGAACATCAACAGTTAGACGAAACATGAACAGAGTCAAGTACTCTTCACTAACAAGCTCCGATTCAGTCTGGAATATGACAACCGACGCGACGTGTTATGATATAGAGGGAAAGTATCAATGAAATAACACTATGTTCATAATGGAAAGATCAAAGTGCAGAAAAGTCGCATTGATGGTTAAGACTGAAATCACCATAGGTGGACAGAACATATGGCTTGCATATTATTTGGTGAAATGCAAAAGTGGGCTAAAGTGTGTGCAGATGGAATACTAAAGCTTCATGTCGTACTTTACGCTGCTACTTAATACCTGTGGCAGACATTTAGGACCCATCAGCTTGTAAGAGAGTCATTCTCCTATAATTTTAACACTCTCCAATCTAGTTGAAAAGTGTTTATGACTTCGGTTTGTCTGCCGTATGGCCGTATGGCCGTCTGCCGTCTGCCGTCTGGCCGTCTTTCAGTGCTCTAACTCCCGTAAATATGCACGGATTGCTCTGCAATTTTTATAAGTTATTGTCGTTATCTATAGCATGTTCCCTATTTCAACGGAAGTGTGTAGCAGTTATAGTTTTTTTACAGGGATACTCAAAATGATCTATAATTGGATCCGTTACATTGCGGTCTATGGGGGAAAATCATTTGCGGTTTATTTACATGCTGTTTCACCATTTTAAACGCATTGAAATTTATATATATCACTAAGGTGCATTAGCAGAAGCTTAATATGGAATAGGGTGTGCATAGCACTTATAGTTGCTTTACAGGGACAGTCAAAAGAATTCCGTTACATTACATCTATGGAGAAAAATCGTCTGCGGTTTATTTATATAATGTTTCACTATTTTAAACGCAGTGAAATTTATATATATGACTAAGGTGCATTACAAGAGGCTTACTACAGAATATTGTGTGTATAGCAGTCATCATTCATTTACAGGGACACGCAAAAGAATTCTCTACTGTCTGTTAATAATAATTCCTGGAAGTGCGTTATAAGTTACTGGAAGCGATTTTAAATTTAACTCGCTTTTGTCTATTACGTGGTGTGTATAAATTCTGTAGATCCTATACAGGGCAGCACAAAAGTTCGTGAACACATTTCCGTTTATTGACAGAAACTCCAGAAGGAGAATTTTAAACTGTGCTACGCGTTTCATAACTGAACTAAAAAATTTAGCATCCAATGTAGTATATATACAAATCTATAGATAATATACAGGGCTGAATAAAAGTATTCGGATATTTTTCCGAATATTATATATGTTGGAAATTCCTTAAAGTATGTTTTTAAATATGTTATGCGTTTTCCAAATTGTTTACTTAGATATTATCTTTCAGCTTATTAAACGGTATGATTTGTATAATTATTTAGGAAGTGTTGGAAAGTCTTACATAATCTATGCTTGACGCATGATTTTTCGTTCTTGTTTACTAGATGCAAAACATCTGCGGTGGACCCTTTGAGCCCATCACCTTTAAGAGACTGTTATCCACACAAACACATATTTAACAAATAAAAAACATATTTATTTCACATATTAGAAAAGGATAAGCAGTTAAGCAGAATAAATTATTATGATGATTTCAACTAAGTCCTATAATATTCTGAATTGTTAATGTGTGGGCGAGAACATTTACCCATTTTCTCAATCATAAAACTAATTTTAATTTCAATTTTTAAAAAGCGTATGTACTTAAGCTAAAGAGATTAATGCACACCGAAACTTCTTTCACTAGAAACAAAAATTCACGTAGGTGAGCACTTAAATACTGAATGTAATCATGCGGACATTGATACTTTATTTCGAAGTACAAAATTTCAACCCCAGACATTTTAAAAACAACTTTCTATATTTCTTTGTAAAGAACTTCAATTTTTAAAGATTGTTGTGTCAAATGTTTTAATATATACATTAAATTTTATAAATTAACAAAACAGCCGCCACAAGTTTTCCTTATAATTTTGAATATTAATTTATGAAATTTCCAATTTTTCCTCTGTGTTTTCTCAGTAACATTAAGAAGAAGAAATTTTGTGGGTCTTATAAGGTATAATTGGATATTTTATAGTATATTATAACTTTACATTCTTGAAGTTCATGGACATTTCGCAAAGAATTACAGTAGATATTCGACAAAACGTCTAAAATTGAAAAAATCGGTCACTGTCCGTAATTTTGGCACATCAGTGTATTAGGAATGGACCCTTAATATAAATCTTTCTCAATACTTATTTCAAAATGTATATTTACATTTTTAATAATTAAATAATTCACTCACATGTAAATGCTATTGTGAAATATGTGAAAGTTTACAATTCAAGACATAAACTTTTAACAGTAAAACAGTATAACTTTAATTATTCTCAACATTTTTGTTGGTTAAAATATACAAATGGAAGATGAAAAAAAATTAATTAGAAGACGAAAAATTTGCGGCATTTCCATAATCGAATTTCATATAATTGAAATACTTTTATTTTCAAATCCCGTATATATATATTCAATGGGTATTTTTTATATTATATTTTTACTTGTTTAACTCTGCATTATCTGGTTCAACTATCCGATGCGATATTCTAATTCAAATCAGAGTTTCACCAAGAAAAATTGTGGACGACCCCATACAGTTCTTACCTGGATCAGGTACCTTCTGGTTTTCTGGATGTATGCGGAATTCTAATCTGATTCTGACCAAAGTACAGAAATTATAGCCGACCAGCCCGAAGTTCTGGTAAATTCTGATTACCCGACACTATTCCCGAATCTCTTAAGTAAAAAAATAAATAAAAACAAAAATACATATATATATATAATTTAACAAATTACAATAGTCATTGGAAAAATGTTCCAAAAGCTTATTAAAAAAAACAAAAGTATTTTCGTGTTATAGCGGCCTCCACAATTATGATTATGCCAAGGTTGCAGTTATGATTTCGCCAAGATCATCGCATAGCTTATACAAGCATCCTATATGCATATGCATATATATATTCCAAACTCTCCTATACGTGCCATATACGTCATTATACACATATTATTTACGTCTTATGTGTCGTATATACATCATATGCACATATTATACATATACATCATATATGAGTATAACTTGGCCACATACGTCAAGAAATGTTATATATATATCATATATTATAATAATGTCATACATGCTTTATAATTTGGCGATAAATCTTGGTCGCTTGGCGACTCATCCTTGGGAGCCGCTATAACACGAAAGTACCTAATTTGCAACCTTTTTTGTAACTTTAACATTTTTGTAACGATTTTTTAAATTTCTATTGGTTCTCTGGGTGCGATACGTATTTCAGTTATACGTTTAACCGATATACGTATATAAGTATAATACGTATTTAAAAAATACGTATACCTTAAACTATACGTTTAAACGTATCCGGATACGTATAAGCGTATATCAGTTAAGCGTATAATTCAAGTATACGTTTAATTCAAGTATACGTATATTTCAAGTATCGTATTTAGTTTTAATGCCAATGGATATCATCAGTGTTACGTCACTGAACGGAGAACAAGTTGGAAATCGGTGGCGTTACTTTAGCATTCTGTATAATTTGTTTCATACAAATTTTGTTATTTTTACCTATAAAAGATTATTGTAAATATATAACGAAAGTTAAAAGACTTTTTGTGCAAATAAGGAGAATATATACGTTTAGATTTATTGTTAATCCTTATTAAGTATATTCTTTCTTTTTTAATTAAAAAAAATTTTTTTTTTTGTGTGTGCGTATACTCAAATTGCGCCCGAGGGGTCAACTGTTGTTCTTTGCACGGTGCTAATGTCTTCTACTCTGTGTTAACGCATAACGCTATTTCATTTTTTTAACTATTACACTCGTGTTATTTTTTATACAAAGTGCATGTGCGTTTAACCGCTGGTTTAAGTTCCGTATATACGATGTATCGTATATGCCGTTTCGTATGATACGTATAACCGCCTTGATCGTATCATACGTATCCAAAATCTGCACCCCGTATAATTATACGTATACAAGGTATTATTTTTAAGAATTGTTGTTAATCTTGATAAATTTCTTTTTTTGTACTAGTACCTATAAATTTCGGTTACTGATAGCCTGACAAATAATCGTCACTGCAGGTTTCAGAACGCAATTACACAAGCTTAAAATGACTTGTCTTCTGTTTTCTTTTTTGCTGTAAAAGTATTTTCAAAATAATTTTAATATAGAAAAGAGTATTCTTAAATAAAATAAAAGTATGTTTAGTTAGTTATTTGTTACGGCCGATTATCTGCACTAGGGAGATAGGCCGGTGGGGGAGTGCCCTCCGTGGGGTTCTTTAAAATAAAAATAAGATTATGAAACTTCCCAGGAGTTGGGTTGATCAATGTCAGTATAAAATATGAAGTCAATATAAATTTATGTTCTGCAATACTAATGTTTCGGGCGAAATGTCCACGCCATAAATCAAAATAAGCTATGTGCGTGTGTTACAGATATGCGAATGTAAATCATTTCATAGTAAATCATTTCATAATTAATATTTTAGATTTTAGGGGGGCAAAAACAAAATCTAAACTGAAGAAATGTATTCCGATTTTTTTTTTCGCAAGTACCGACTGCACAGTGCGGCTGTTTTTCTAAGTCTCTAATCCGCAGACAAGCATGAGAAAGGCATAATTTTTTAAGCAATGAACGAAAACCGTTTAAACGTTTATACGTTTAACCGCTGGTTTAAGTTCCGTATATACGATGTATCGTATATGCCGTTTCGTATGATACGTATAACCGCCTTGATCGTATCATACGTATCCAAAATCTGCACCCCGTATAATTATACGTATACTCGCATAAACGCTTAATAGGGAGCTCTAATTTCTATTGCCTATTCAAAGATAAATTCTTCTAAAATTACAGAATTTCATTAAAAACGCTAAAAAATTCTTCTAAAGTTACAGAATTTCGTTAAAAACGGTTAAATTAGTAAAATGCTAACATCATTTCGTCCATTATCAATGGAAAGAAACAACCATTTATCCAATGATTAATAAAAAATTACTGCCTACCAGACCAGTAATAATTATATTTCAGTGCTGGACTCGTGCAAGACTCTAGACCCGAACCGAATGGGTCGTATCAGTTTCTGATCTAATCTGGTTATTCGATCGCATGCGGAATTCTAATCTGATCTACACTTAAGAGGCTACACCAGTAACAATTTTTATCGCTTCAAGATGGCCGACGGAGTTTTTCGACAAACAAAAGGATGGTCTAACTTCAAATGATTGACAATACAACTCCTCCAATTAAAAAGAGATTAAATCAGCCAAGGAACTGTTGCATTTTTTCCCTGCTATCCACACTTGGGTCGTTGCCAAGATTTTAAAAGTGGACAAAAAGAAAGAAGGGATTTTGCATTGCAAAGAAGTTAAACATATATAAAGACAGGGACGCCATTTCATAACATTCTTGGAGGGGCTGCAAAGTTTTTTTTAGGATAGTGGCAATAGCTAAGGCTAGATTTCGGGGGGGGGGGCTGTACTCCCCCACCTCTCCGAACGAGAAACGTTTACTGAATCATAAATACAAAGACAGTAAAACTTCTAATACGGAATCTTAAGGGACCTATGAAAAATTCTGTTTCAGACAGGTTCTCGTCTTAGTAAGTATACTTTTAAAATATTATAAAAGTTTTCAGTTATAGACAGGTACCGTTTTTTCAGGTATTTTTCAAGACTGTTAAAACATCCTTTCTATAGAGAATTTCTGTATTACAGTGAAACTTGTCTCAGCGAAAGCTGACTATAACATAATTCCTTCTCAAACGGGAAAAAAAATAGTTCCGACGAAAAAAACACCGTACAATTATACTTGCGAATATGGCGATTTGTCTAAAATGGAGCTTTTTTCGAGTCCTTTTCAACTTCTTCTTTGCAGGTTTTATTGCCGGGAAGCCATTTCAGGAGTTTTTTGAGGGGGCGGGAGGGAGGGTTGGGTTGGGTTGATTATTGACGGCCAATTATCTACACTGGGGATATAGGCCCGGGGGGAGTGCCCTTCGTGGGGGTCTTTCTAAGGGAACCTAACCCGTATTTATGCATGGATAAATCCACGGCTCGAAGAAAACCACGAAAACTCCGAACGATTAGGCCGACGGGCGCGATTGGGATCGAACCCAGCACCTCCCGTCTACCAGCTTCGAGAGCAGAACCTCTCAGCCACTGGTGGGCGGGGCGAGAGGGAGGGTTAGGAACAGGGATTGAAATAACGTGCCCGAATCATGCGCAAATAGAAATACCCCCCCCCCCCTCTCCCACAATTAAAAATGCAGTGTGAGATTTTTCTGTCTTATCTTAACTTCTTTCACAAGCATGTGATTCTTTAGCGAATATTTTTTAATTTTCGTGGTAATCCGCGATTTTTTTTTTTTTTTTGCGTAAAAGCCATTTATTAACCGATCGCGGAAAACAACGCGAATTTTACGAATTGGATTTGGGTAAAAATACATAATTTGGCAAATTTGTCGCGGAAAGAATCGTTAATATTTTCAAACAACCGTGGAAAAATATTGCGAACTTCGCAAAAGATCGTTGAAACAAACAGCGATTTTCGGCAATCGGTCGCGAAAAATAATCGCGAGTTTCGTATAACTATTGCGGAAAAATATCTCGAAAAACGTCAAAAGATTGAGTAAAAAAAAATCACGAATTCAGTCAAACAGTCGCGCAAAAAAGTGGAATTTCGTCAGAGATTGCGCAAAAAATAGCAATATTTGTCAATTGGTTGCGGAAATAGAATCCCGAATTTCAACAAAAGGTCGTAGAAAAGAGTCGAGAATTTCGTCAAAAGATCGATATAAGATCAAACATATTGTGAATTTCGTCGATCGGTTGCATATATATATATATATATATATATATCGTGAATTTTGACAAATGATCACGGGAAAAAATCTATTCCATCAATGTTTCTCAGAAAAATATCGAATTTTGGAAAATGATTACAGAAAAAAGAAAAAAAGAGATAATTTTATTAAACAATCACGGAAAAAAATCGTGAAATTTAATCGGTCATGAGGTAATCAGCGTACGAACACCATCAAGTATATTACGAAATTTGCAAATGATGTGATCCATAGGTATATATGAAAAATTTCATTAATGATTTTCTGTCAGTAAAAATTTTCTGCCTTCTTTTTCAGACTATTATCTAAATTCCATACAATTCAGAAATCTGCAAAACTCTTGGTCTCAAGGCACTTGCTCCTGTATTGGGTCGAGTAAAACGACCCAAACTGTAGTACGGATCGAGCCGGGTTAACACGGTTTATTTTCGTTGAGGGTCAGTTTGACTTGGAACATTTGACTACGGTCCGGACATATATGTCCCAGTGCCAGTGGATTATTTTTTATTCTATTAGTACGACTTTTCGAAATCTAATATCTGTCATACATTATATTAGGACATTTTCAAGTGAAATCTTCCACAAAGAATTTTTTTGGAAATTGTAGAACGATTGAATGCAAAATTCGTCGTGAAACCTTCTCTGTTATCGTTTCGGGTTAATTGTTTCGGGTTCAAGTTGGGTTTTCAGTATTTTAAGTCGGGTTCCTGTTGCATTTTCGGATGTAAAAAATACGTTTTTCGACGTAAAAGATAAAATTGTTATTAGAGGTATAATTGTAGACTACTTTTCCATAATCATATTGTAATATCAATTAATTTTCTTTTATTTCGGGTATGGTTGTGGTCAATGAAAATTTTTGCTGTGTTTTCGGGTTTACTGGAAATTAATCCTGTATCGGTTACACGAAACGCATTTCGGTTTGGGTTTGGTTGATTCAAATGTTTTTCGTTCCGGGTAGGGTAAACTTTATGCAATTCGGGTTGTGATTTAACTCTTTCGGCTCGGGTTCGAGATGAACCGATTTTTGAAAAGGAGGTTCTGAATAATTTTCAAATAAAAAAAAAGATATGTATTTGGATATTAATGGGTGCACATGTGTTATTTTTTGTTCATAAGCGATAAACTTGTTGACTACTTGCATATTTTTGTATGTATATTTTAATAAATATATTAAACGATATATTCATTTTCTTTCACTTCGGGTTCAGGTATGAATATTTCGGGTATTGAAGTCTGTCGGATTAAAGTCAGGATTTGGGTCGGCTACAATGCAATCTGCGCAGGACTCTAGTGTCAGGCTGTGGATATTTTTAAGAGCATACTGAATGTAATTTAATAAAACAAATGATTTAATAGCATTATAACGATGGGAGTAAATATAATGTGACCCCTAATAAAACAAAATTAACAAGTCAATTAGGAAATTAAATACACCTCCCCCACCCTAAAAGAGAAAAAAATTCCCTTAAATTTTAGGCTGAAGAGAGAAATTTATCTCTAAAATTCTAAGCCTTGACGGTGCCAATTTTTTTTATCATGCTGTACACAGCTCAGAAGCAATTCATAGTTTTTTCACTCATATATTTCTAAAACTAGCCAAAATAGTCATTAATGATAAATGTCTCGCTTAAAGATTTTTGCAAGAACAAAGCTTTAGAAAACATTTTTGATAATTATCAGTTTCAATGTTTAAAGTGTTTATTAAATGTTAATTACTTTCTTCTGTCTTTACAAGAAAAAAGTATTGGATGTATGAAAATTTTAGAAAGATTTATACATTTTAGAAAGTCCTGAACACGATTTGACTGTTTTTAAAAAATGTCTGTGTGTGAGTCTGTTTGTCTGTATGTATGTGACAAAAATTTTCTGAGCAGTCTCTCTCAAGAACTAACGAACGAAATTTAATAAAACTTTATATTTTGTTCGACCTTGATATAAATTGGCACTGATTAGCTTTTGGTATAAATCGCCCAAAAGGTGGTTCTGCTATGCTATATTTTTCATGATTTTTACGATAGCTATATCTCAAGAACTAATGCACAGGATGTCACCAAACTTAAGATTCCATTAGACCTTGATAGAAGTAGACGTTGATTACGTTTTGGTATAAATCGCCCATCAGGTGGCGCTGGTATGCTACATTTTGCACGATTTTCACGATAGCTATATCTCAAGAACTAACCCACAGAATTTGATAAAACTTTAGATTCAGTCAGACCTTCATATAAATTGGAGCTGATTTGTTTTTGGTGTATGTAAAACTTGTGTGAAATAGAAGAAAGTTTCTGGATTGGCACATCCCACTAGTTTTTTTTTTATTTTTTTTTATCAAATCTGTGAAATCTGACGTTACTTTAGCTTTCGATCATATTTTGAAATTTTTTTTTGTCTGACCAGTGATAACCGATACATTTTCTGAAATTTCAAATTCCTTGGGCGGGAGGACCGCCCCTTCAACCCCCCTAAATGGTAACCCTGTATAAAGATTTAAAACATAGTGTGTTTGTACCAGGGGAGAGGAGGAATGAAATCTAAGGGAGGGCGATCGCCCCCCCCCCCCCTGGGTTAATAAAGAGTCTACAAACTATCATTAGAGGTCTGAACCAGAAAAGGACAGGCCCAAAGTCTGATCCCGGCGAAGCCCGCTGGCCGAGTACATTTTCATTCACGAGACTCGGGTCCGGCTTGGTATCCCCTCTTTCCTAACTGGGCCGGGTCAGACATTACTTTTCTGGGCAGACTCATTCCGGTCCGCACTAGACTTCTTCTCTGGGTTGAGCCTCCAGTGGAATTTATTCTTCCTGGAGGTTTGCACGGGCTGAAATATCCAGACTCGTGTCCGGCACGGTATAAAAGCTAAGATTTCGTACCGGATCCGACCCAACAAATATGAAAACCATTATTGTCCCGACTCGTGCATACCTCTTCCTGTAACTTCTTCCCTCCCAGCCCATGTTGGACTGGCATTTTTATTACTTTCTTTGATCTTTACAAGGAAGAAAGTACTGGATTCATGAAAAAAAAATTATGAAATACGATTTTTGACGGATTTATACGTTATAAAAGGTCCTAAACACGATTTGACTGTTTGTATTTCTTCTATCTTTACAAGAAAGTATTAGATTCGTGAAAAATTTCGACTTCCGATTTTAAACGGATTTATACGTTTTAGAAGACCTGAATACGATATGACTGTTTTTAGAAAATGTCTGTCTGTGAGTCTGTCTGTCTGTCTGTATGTGATAAAAAAAATTTTGGTGGTCTATCTCAAAAACTAATACACAGAATTCAATAAAATTTTAGATTCAGTTAGACCTTGATATAAAATTGGTGCTGATTAATTTTTGGTGTAAATCACCCAACAGTTGGCGCTGCTATGCTGCATTTTCCCGGATTTTCGCAAAAACTGTTTCTCCAGAACTAATGCACAAATTTTGATCCAACTTCAGATTCAGTTAGACGTGTACATAAGTTGTTGATGATTATGTTTAGGTGTATACCGCCCAACAGTGTATGCTGGTTATCCATGATTTTCAAGATAGCTATATCTCCAGAACTAATGCACGGAATTTATTAAAATTTTATATTCTGTTAGACCTTCATATATATTAGTGATGATTAATTTTTTGTGTAAATCGCTCAACAGGTGGCGTTGCTATGCTACATTTTTCTCTATTTTCACGATAACTGAAAAACTAATGCACAGAATTTCATCAAACTTCAGATTCAGTTAGACGTTGACATAAATTTTTGCTTATTAGGTTTTAATGTAAATTTCCCAACATGTTGCGCTGCTATGCTGCATTTTTCAAGATTTACACGATTTTTTCGATAGTCATATCTGAAGAACTAATGCATGGAATTTAATAAAACTTTAGATTCAGTTCGAGTTTGGTGTACGTGACTTTGGTGTTTTTGGTGTATGTGAAACATGTATGAGATAAAATAAAGTTCTCGGAGTACCACATCCAACAAATTTTCTTCTATCTACACAAAAATAAAGTATTGGATTTGTGAAAATTTTCGACTTCCTGTTTTTAAAGATTTTCGGATACATTTTCGGAAATACTGACCACGATTTTATTGTTTTTAGAACATGTTTGTCCGCATGTTTGTCTGTTTGCCTGTATGTGAGACAAATTTTTGGGTGATATATCAGAGGGAATAATGCATGGAGTGTAATCAGTTTTCATATTCAGTTATACCTTGACATAAATTGGCGCTGATTAGTTCTTGGTGTAAGTCACTTAACAGGAGCGCTTGTATGCTGCATTTTTCCCGATTTCCGCGATAGCTATATTCCAAAAACTACTGCATGAAATTTCCTGAAACTTGATATTGTGTTAGACCTTGATATAAATAGATGCTTATTAGGTTTGGGTATAAACTGTCCAACTGGTATTGCTTCTATGCTGTGTTTATCCCGATTTCCGCGGTAGCTTAAGAACTGTGCACCATATTTACCAAACATCATATTATGTGCAGCACACTACAGTACGGAAGACTTACTGTACATGCTATCACTTCTGAATAGCGGACAAATTCCACAGTTCCCGAAGTATTCATTATTGAGAGGTTTTACTATATAAAATATTAATAAGTATTCCCTTTTTAAAACTTTTCGCTATTTGGGAGTGTCCGTTATGAAAATTTTCTTGTATATACAGGGTGATTTTTTTTAAGTTGTGAAAGTAAAACCCTATAACAGAAGAACCACTGATCCAAATGACGTAAAATTTCACCAGTATGCTCCCAAAGCAATGGGAATTTTTTAGGCGTGGTTAAAAAAACTTAAAATTGCACCGACAGATGGCGCTGCACATGCAGTAAAGTCGGGAAACGAACACACTCACATTGGCAATAAAAACGTGAAGTACGCACACCTCGTGTTCATTATTCTACGGAAATCCTCGCAATGACTGCGCCATTGACGGACCGTGCATTGTTAGTGAAACTGTATTATCAGAATAATGATAGCGCAGCAACTGCTCTTAGGATATTTAGGACACTTAAGAATTTAACAAAAGGTCCAATGACGACAGAGGGCCTACGGAAGATGGTTTCTCAAAGTACCGTCCATTGTTTTCCTCCCACAAACGATATTCTTTGTTTCTGCTACCTTACAGCGCCATCTATCGGTGCGATTTTAAGTTTTTTTAACCATGCCTAAAACATTCCCATTGCTTTGGGAGCATACTGGTGAAAATTCAAGTCATTTGGATCAGTGGTTCTTTTGTTATAGTGTTTTACTTTCACAACTTTAAAAAAAATCACCCTGTATATATTTCATCGGAAAAATATTTTAGACTTTCGAAAAATCAGGTCAATGGGAACACGACTCGCAAGAGTAGAAATTCAACTCGAAATCGAGCCAAACCCGAAATAATGTAAGTCAACTCGACCCGTATCAAACAGTAGAAGTCAACCCGATTCAAACCAGGCCGTAGCAAAAAAGTAGAATTTAACCCGATCCAAAACCGACCCGCAGAAAAAGAGTTGACCACTGTTAGCTAGTCGTTGCTGAGCGTCACCTACCTCGACGCAGGTCGAGAGTCCCGCTCGCGCAACTGAGATAGGCCAACGAGAGGTCATATTAGCACTTCTAAATAACGGACACCTCGAGCCCGTCAAATTTTACTCATATTCAGTGGTGTGTGCTAGAGATAAGACGAGCTCGGGCTCGATTTTTATGCGAGTCTTCAGGCTCGGGAGATCACGGGCTCATTCTTTCTGAAACTGACAATTTTATTTATTCTCATACAAAAAATAAATTATTTTTTTCGTAAAAATTACTTATTCAATTTCAAGTCATTTTAATGATTTTATGATCAGAATGAAGGGAAAAAGAAATCGTATTTATCTTTCCTGTTATTAGAAGGCTATTTTAAAAGAAAAAATGTGATATTTATTTTGAAATTAATATTTGATGAATTTATAGATTTATCTCAGGCATTGACGGCGACGACCTGTTGCTATAGCTCAAATCGGAGGAGGCGCGAATAATTTGTTGTTCGATTTTTGTTTCTGACACTACGATATTTTTTTAATTAAAACGATTTTATTTTATTTTTGTTTAGAGAACTAACGTATATAAAATATTTTCCTTTGTTTTTAGTCAACCAGCATTAAATTAAGGTTCGCAAATTTTTAGTCTTCTATTGTGTGCAAGTCATAATCACACTTCGTATGAAAACCAGCGGGGAAGATCGAGCTATGCTCGGACTTTGTGTTCAACTCAATATAGCAATAAATTCTCTGTACAACATATAATATTAATCAGTTCTATGTATTCTGACTGGTTGAATTCTGTTTTCGAGAACGTTCTTTGGACGCTGATTGTATCTCGGAAAATCATGTATCTCGACACGTATTGAAGAATTTCTCGGAAATTCCTTCAGATTCTAACGCCTTCAATTCCTTCAACTTCCTTCAATTTTTTCGCCAAATATCACCAAAATTTCGCACATTTTTTCATTTGGTGCCAAGCATGCGTTTTGGCATTTTCCCTCCAAGTTTTGCCAATGTTGCCGACATTTTGTCAAATTTGACGATATTTGGTGAAATGTTGCCAACTTTACGACTTCGTTTACTGCCAACTGTTGAACAACTTAATAACTGTTTCAACATTCATGTATTTACAAGTGGCGCAACCAGAAGTCGGTTCTAGGGGGGGGGGTTTGAGTTTATAATAAAGATGGTCGCCGGTTATATGAATCATCGGTTAATGGAATCAGTCTTTTAAATGAATGAAATCATAATGCTTTTCTCCGCAATTAAGTTGGTTATGATTCATTTAAACAGCGTTTACAATATTAGAGTTACAAACTATAAAATGCACCAATGAAATAACACAAAACTATGTTAGATTTATAAAGTGTTTAAAAATGATGAGGAAAAATCTTAAAGATGGAAGAACACACTACAGCAAATAATTTTTACATAGAAAATAACAGAGTTGGAATCCATTTGTTTAATCAAAAATACACAAGGTTTCATTACAAGAGAATCACGAATTCTTATTCCTAACTTTAATAATAATGAAGCAATTTTAACAAAATTTTCAATAGACTTACTTACCTTGCTTTTGGCCAAATGTAACAAGTCATTTAGAACTTTTAGGGCTATAGTCTTGAAATTTTATATGGATGTTACTTAAACGACGTAAATGCTCCCCAGAATTTATTTTTTCAATTCGAAATTTAAAAGAATGCAAGAGTAAGAAGTATTCTAAAATTGCGATTTATGTGACACAATTGGTATGAAAACTTGGAATTTGGCATGATGATTACTTTTATGTAGTTAATGCTTCCTTATAACATTTTTAAAAACATTTAAAAATTTAAAAGGACTAAATGAGCTGAAAACTTTCTAAAAGTGTTCTAAATTATGATTTAGTTGAAACTGTTAGTGTTAGAAAAATGGAATTTAGTATAGAGATTACTTTTAAGATGGAAATGCTTGGCATAAAGAATTTATTATAAATGGTAAATTTAAAGGTGTGAAACAGCTGAAAGCATTCTAAATTACGATTTATTTAGAACCTCACGTCATATCGGGCCTTTCGAAGACGATCTTTTTTCTATGCTAAAAGTAACTGAACGTCTGTATTTCGGCACAATCCATTAAAAGCATCTTGGAAGATCAAAATTACAGCGCCTACAAAAATTTGGAAACGCTCTGACGAATAAAAGTATTTAAAAAAAATCTGAGAATTTTTCAATGACAATGCAAGAAGAAAGTTGGGTATTTTGGCGTGGGTTTGCTCGGCGTCGGCTCATGTTTTCAGTATTAAATGTGACTTATTCTTTTTTGACGTGACTCTGTGACTCTGTTCTCTTCGACTTTAGTCAAAGACTTAGACTTTTTTCACGGAATTTTAAAGAGGGGTTGGATACAGTTATATTTGCAATCGAATAAAATTTCCGAGAGTTCGGACAGTAACTTTTTTGTGTTGTTATTTTAAAGGACATGCTGATGATTTGCAGACAGCTCCTACTAAAGACCAGTTACCACTGTCAATAAAAGACTATCACTACACATAAAGAAAATAAGGTGTGGGGTGCACCTTTACCATTACTCATTAATTATCTATAGGGGCTTCTGATTACCGAAGACTCCGTGATCGTTACCTAATTAGATACTAGAGAATTATTATTAAAGAAAATTAATTGTTGCGTTGTGTGTAGAGTATCTAATATATGGCAGTTAGATTTTGGGAATGGAGTGTATAGAGTTCCATAAAATAATTACCCAAAACAACCCTAAAGATAATTTTAAATAAAAACATTCTAAGATTTAAGTTAAGAAAATTCTAGAGAAATATTTAGGTTTCTAAAATCAATCATGCAAACACTAAATTAAAACAACATTTTTTTTAAACTAAAAAACAACTACTTTATTTACATTAAACAAAATAAAAACATATGAAAAAACATAGTAAGGATATATAAATCAATCCTTTCTAAAATAAACATATCAGAGACTTAGTAAGGATATATAAATCAATCCGTTTTAAAATATGCAGCACAGAAAACATAGTGAGGAAATATAAATCAATCCTCTTTCTACAATTTAATTTATTCACTAAAAATTCTCATTTACTAAATGATTCGTTCTCACAATTGAAATTAAGCATTACCCATTTTTTTAACCCTATATGAACAAGTTCTCCTGCCGAACAAAAATTATAATTCCATTCGAGCGGTACAAACAGAAGAGGGTTGGTAATTATATAATAAAATATCATACCGGAGTCGTTACAGACCGACTCAACTCCTTATGGGGAATTCCCGGGTCCCAGGTTGGACCCTGATGCAGGCTGAGGAGAGTTACTCCTTATGGGCATACCCTCATTCACAAGCCCGGTAGTATTTTTTTTCCGTAACTAATTTGCAGCACTCTCTCATAATATTTTTCCAACCACTTCTTTTTCGACCGCACACTTTCAACTTTTTCCCATCGACTGCCTTCTTCTCTAAGATCTGGCTTTCTTTTCGTTGGTGGTAGCCCCTCCTCTCTACTTGACTATTTTTCAACCTTGTGCCTAAATGGCCCAATGTGTCAATGACCACACCTAACTTCGTCGCTCATAGGCGAACTGACCAGCCAATGATCACACGCTCTCTGGCCCCCTAAAATTAACCAGGCACCAGTGTGTCTCGTCTGAGTTTTCTAACTTCGAACGCCCGGTACCACACACGAAGTGTGATTGACACTCCTCATAAATTTAAAGTCATAAAAGCTTCACAGCCTGGCTCCAGTGTACTTTTCTTCGCCAGACAGCGCTCATAAAACTGTCTATCACCTTGTTAGCTAACTTGCTACCAGCCATTGTACCGCTCTTGATATGTAAATAATTATATATATATAAATGCATAAACATGTATATAAAAGACAACACAGTAATTACTAATTACTTGTAGAATTTTTTTTAAAAATAACACACGTTTCGAAGGGTGTAACACAAAAGCCAAAAGGTGGTGCATCCTTTCCACCAGGACACGTCGCAAAAAAAAAAAAAAAAAAAAACGTGAGAAGAAAGCATTTTTTTTTACAGCTAGATATCAATATTTTTCCACGGTCTGTAAAACCATTATATTTATAACCATGGCTTTGCAAATTTGATAAAATCTGGTAGCCAGTAAAAAAATTCTAGTTAGCAGTAAAAAAATATAACCTGCTCCACTCCGAAATCACTAATTTTCAAAAGCACAAAAGTTTTTTATCAATTAATTGAGAAAAATAATAAGCCTATTGTAGGATTATTAGTAACATAGTTTAGAACAGTTACATCATTTAAAAAGATGGTATAAACAAAGTTTTCTAATGAAATTTATCAAAATTATTTATCTATGAAAAAAATGTAAAGGCTGCATTAACCGGTATGTTCAGGAAATGCACATTGCCGAAGGTTTCAAATGTCTGGATAAGTGAGTGCTGCAAAATCTATATCTGATGAGGGGGGCATGGATGAAACAGTGAAGCTGGAAAACAATTTCTGCCTACTTTCGTGTCGAAGTCAGTCATATAATTATTTTTTATTAATTTAAAATTTGCATTTGTTAAACTTATTTTTACCTAATTAAAAATGCCGAAAATGAGAAAAAATGCCATTTATGGTCCTTTCTTAGGTCAATTTTTGTACAAAAAATTATAATAATAATAATAAAAAAAATCGGGTTAAATAACTTGGTGGGTAGATAGAAAAACTAGGTCGCCAGTGGCGACCTGCCGACTGCATTTGTCAAGACCTGTTTATAACTGATGAAAAATTTATAGAATTCAGACAACTGGGGTTATTTTTTTTTTAAACTATGAAACGAGAGACCCTTACGAGGAAAAAAAAAACAAAAAAACAACAAGGTGTCTTTTAAAAATGCTTTTCTGTCTAATAATCAATTTTTTTTAGTGAAAATTTCATTTAAAAATATAAAATTGATATAAGATATATAATCATACAAATTTGAGGTAATTATCATGCGCTCAGGCACCGCCGGACGGGTCAGCTAGTATAATTTTAATGACATGCAGATAGCATTCGTTAAAATGTAATAAGTGTAAATCAATGCATAACTAATATATTGCTGAACAATTTAAATTAATGCATGGTTAGCGTAAACTTGTGCGTAATTATAGATAGTATTTTTCTAAAAAAATGCATTTAACGCCTTTTTTTTTTTCAAAATCCATACTCACAGGCAGGTCTTAAATTCTAGGAAAAAAGAGTACCGGAGCTCATACATATACGCTATAAGCAAGAACCCGAAGGCTCTCATCCTGTGAAGAAACATATCGGAGACTTGAGGCTTCCATGAAAAAAAATATTTTATTTGAAGAAAGATAATTGAAAAAATGAGGCGGTCCCCCAGCACTCAGAACGTCTATATCTTCACATCATGAAAACTCAAAATCGAATGTCTTTTTTTGAGATGCCACAAATTTATCCGCGTTGACCCATAGGATACAGAAGAAAATTCGTTAGGGAGAAGCACATTCTAATTTTTTTGAACGCAAACCGCCAGACCAGATTACCATATATCATCATCTTTATAACAACAGAAAACTAACTTTCCGAACTTAACATCTGCAGGAATTTTAGCATGCAGATGTATCGAGAAATAGACGTTGCATTTTATCTTTCTTTATTTATTCTGTGATCCAAAATGTATGCTCTAGGAAAGCACGCAGATGCCAAACTGAAAATGATTTCATTTCTCATATGAAAACCGCAAGCACATACGAAAGAAAGAATTTAGACATGTATATTAATTGAGAAAGGATCACTTCAAGCTGCAATAAAAGAGTTTAAGAATTGTTGAATTTTAAATAGAAAGGAAAGAGATTTTCTTTTCACAGAAGCGCGATAGAATTAAAAATAGCTAAAAGAGGAACCACAACTAATTTATAAAATTTTAACGATAAATATATGAATCTCCATCATAAGCAAGACGTCGTTGCTACATTACCAACAAATGAAATATAGTCTTTAAATTTGTGTACAGACCCCCTACGAAACGAATGATTCGAAAGAAACACCGATTGCAAAAATCTGCTCATAATCGAAAAATAGCTTTTTATAGCTTTAAGTACTTTTTTAAATTCTTACTTTTGCAAATATTTTTTTCCTGGATACGCACATAGATTGGTCTTAGATATAACTGAGAGCAAAAAACGCAAAAAAAGCCGCTTGAAACTGAGAGAGACTTACAAAGTGTATGTTTTTTAACACTTTCCAACCTAGTTGAAAAGTGTTTATGACTTCGGTTTGTCTGGCCGTATGGCCGTCTGCCGTCTGGCCGTATGGCCGTCTGCCGTCTGGCCGTCTGCCGTCTGCCGTCTGTCCGTGCTCTAACTCCCGCAAATATGCTCGGATTGCTCTGCAATTTTTATATGTGATAGTCGTTATCTATAGCATGTTCCCTATTTCAACGGAAGTGTGTAGCACTTATACTTTTTTTACAGGGACACTCAAAAAATTCCATTACATTGCGGTCTATGGGGAAAAGTCACTTGAGGTTTATTTAAATAATGTTTCACTATTTTAAACGCATTGAAATTTATATATATCACTAAGGTGCATTAGAAGAAGCTTAATATGGAATAGTGTGTGCATAGCACTTATAGTTACTTTACAGGGACAGTCAAAAGAATTCCGTTACATTACGTCTATGGAGAAAAATCGTCTGCGGTTTATTTAAATAATGTTTCCCTATTTTAAACGCATTGAAATTTATATAAGGTGCATTACAAGAGGCTTACTACAGAATATTGTGTGTATAGCAGTCATCGTTCATTTACAGGGACACACAAAAGAATTCTCTACTGTCTGTTAACAATAATTGCTGGAAGTGCGTTTTAAGTTACTGAACGCGATTTTAATTTTAACTCGCTTTTTGTCTATTACGTGGTGTGTATAAATTCTGTAGATCCTATACAGGGAAGCACAAAAGTTCGCGAACGCATTTCTGTATTATTTAACTCCAGACGGAGAATTTTAAACTGTGCTACGCGTTTCCTAACTGAACTAAAATTTAGCATCCTATGTAGTATATATACAAATCTATAGATCCTATACAGGGCTGATGAGAAGTATTCGGATTACTTAGATGTTATCTTTTAGCTTATTAAACGGTATGATTTGTAAAATTATTTTGGAAGCGTTGGATAGTGTTACATAATCTATGCTTGACGCATGATTTTTCGTTCTTGTTTTTCTGTGGAATTCGATGATCTGTTATTGTTTCGAACGGGGAACAAAGACAGAAATGCAATTAAGAAACAGACCACTGTATACTATGTAACTCAAAGCGTCTGTCTGAGAGTATATGACCCATCTTGTACTATAAGATGTCTCGACAAAGTGACGCAGTCCAAAAATCAAGTTTTGACATAACCTATGCGTGTAATATGCGCTTTCACAATTTTAAGTAGAATTTTCGCCATTTAATTGAATCACATTGTTGAATAGAATTTGATTTAAAAAAGCGGTGGATTCTGCCAAGGCGGAAAGGCCAAAAAACTTAATTTTAACTTTAGTAGTTTTGATTCATATAAGCGGCAATTATAGTAATTTTTTTAGCTCTGGGGGGTGTTTTAATCCCCAAACACCCCCTTGGCTGCGCCACTGGTATTCACATTGAATTGCATTGAACAGTAGTGACCCCAAATTCACCCACTAATCGAATTTTTTCGACCATGTGACCTAGCCCAAATGTCTTCTCGTAATCCAAAATGGTAGCATACAAAATATAGTCAAAATTGTTCAGCAGTTTTTTACCTAAAATTAGCTTGATCCTGACTAGTAGTGACTCAAAATGACCCTCAATTAAATTTTCTAGAATATGTGACCTCGTCCAATGGTCCTCTCGTGCTCGAAAGCGGTAGAGAAAAAAATTAAGTCAAAATAGTTTCATCTGTTTTTATATATAAAATTAGCTGGACTCTGACGAGTAATGACTCAAAATGATCCACTAATCGAATTTTCCCGATCATGTAATCTAGCCCAATTGTCTTCTCGTGCCTGAAAATGATAGGATACAAAATTATTCAAAATCGTTAGAGTCGATTTTTAGATAAAATTAGCTTGACCCGTAATAACCCCAAAATGACCCACTAATCCAATTTTCTCAAACATGTGACCCAGCCGAATTGTCTTCTGGTAATACAGACGAGAACGGTAAGGTACAAAATTTAGACAAAATCCTTAGAGCCGTTTTCTAGATAAAATTAGCTTACCCGGCAGTGACCCAAAAATGACCCACTAATCGAATATTCTCTAACATATGACCTAGCGCAATGTTCTTCTCGTGCCCAAAAACGGTATGATACAAAATTTAGTCAAAATTGTTTGAGCCATTTTATAGATATAGTTATCTTGACCTTGACCAATAGTGACCCAAAATGACCCATTAATCGAATTTTCTCGAACATGTGACCTAGTTCAATGGTCTTCTCGTGCCCGAAAACAATAGATTACAAAATTTCGTTAAAATCATTACAGCCGTTTTTAAGATAAAATTTGCATACACACACAGACAGACACACGAGATTTTCTCATATTATAAAATATGATAGCGTTAGTGATTCTTATATCTATTTTTCGTTCCGATCTCTGGCCATGCTGTGGCTCTGCCGTGTACATTCAAAAAAGTTACTTTCATTCTTAAGTACATATAATTGGCACGTAATTTTATTCCGATAGAAAGCAATCGAACAGTGTTTCCTCTTTTCTTATAAAATACACAGGGTCTGATTATCATAAGGAACAAACAGGGTATGTGCCCCAGGCCCACATTTTTAACAGGAGCTAAAATGCATTTTGTCCACTCAGATACAAATTAATACAAATTTCCATTTATAGTTCATAGAAAAAATGAACTTTTCCGATTCATATAAACTAAACTATCTCAGTGTTCTTCAATAACGACAGTGAAATGTAATGTAAACTTCAAAATTCCGATAAAAACGGATATTACATCAAACATATTTGAATTAAGCCCTTAGGTTTTACTCAAATAGTTTTACTATCTCTAAATATCGTATAGTGCAGAATATTTTACAATGTTTTTATGCATTTTTATATGTATGCATAATATATATTGTTTTTTTTCATAAGGCTATGGTTTAAATTTTAAAATAACACATAGCACCCCGGGTCCCACATTGAGTTAATCAGATCCTGTAGAATCATAGAAAGAATCATAACTTTCAGATAACGGCGTCGAATTTTTAATTTAAGTAGATTTTCAGTGACACGAGAATCAAGAAAGATTGTTTTGTAGAAGGAATTGCTTATAATTAAAGATATACGATTTTATGTGAAATAGAACAATATTGTTATATTCTTCGACATATATAGTAATGTACAATTAAACTTCCATAACGGCGCACTAGAATAGTGGACACCTCTATTATCTATATTTATCTTATCTGTATACTTTTACTTCCGAATATTTGACATCGCGCCATCTACACACACGTAACATGTGTGTGTGTTCATAAGATATCATAAATATGATACATGTGTATTTTTTTGTTTATCATAAACGGAATATTGGTACGATCTCTCATATTCCGATAAAAGAAACAAGAAAGAACAAGAACGAAAACTCATGCACCAAGCATAGATTATGAAACACTTTCCAACACAGCCACAAAACAGTAGCGAAACTTCACCGTTAAATAAAGTGAAAGAAGATATGTAAGTAAACAGTTTAGAAAACCACATTTAAAAATACATTTTTTAAAATTACCTTCCATTGGAAAATAGTAGGCGAATTATTACGTTCAGCCCTGTATATGATCTACATATCTGGATATATAAAGTATAGCATGACAAAATTTAGTTCAGTTAGAAAATTCACATTTAGCCATTCTTGCCAATCGAAGGAAATGAATTCGAAATCGTTTGTACATCCCTGTATATTATCTAAACATTTTTGCACAAACCACATATTAAGCTAAAAGACAACTTAAAACTTACTTGCAGCAATTACCAAACGTAAACGACAGTCTATCATTTTTTGAGTAGCCCTGTATATGAATTTATTTATATTCCACAAACTTCTATTAGTCTACTAAATATAGTGCAGCAGGAAAATGCATAAACACAATTAAAAGCTACCCTTAAGCAATTCACTCCCATAGTCTGTAATAATTGCGAATTCCCTTGTGTAGCCCTGGATATGATCTACCGTGTTTATGAACACACACGTACTATGAAAAAAATTTGTTAAACTTAAAAACGCAAACCAAAGTTGAAAACGCATTTATCACATATAGACTGTAAATATCGCACATGTACTGTAACCAATATCCTTTGTGTGTCCCTGTAAATAAACGCAATGCACACAAGAAAGCAATTTGTAGTGCACCTCAGCAATGCATACAATTTTCATTATGGTTGAAAAGTGAAATATCCCTAAATTACACACACTGCACTCTATTTTTCCCCATAGAACAATGTGCAACAGAATTATTTTGTTTGATCCTGTAAATGAATAATAAATGCTTTGCACCCCATATTCTATAAAAAACATGTTTTGATGCGCTTCATAATTATACATATCAATTTCATTATGTTTTAAATGACGTAGCGTCATCAAAATGTACTTTAAACAATTATTCCCCATTGACTGTAACATAATACTTTTGACTGTCCCTGTAAAAAAACTATCAGTGCTACTCACTTCAGTTGAAATAGGGAGCATGCTATAGTAAAGGACAATAACATATAAAAATTTCAGGGCAATCCGAGCATATCTACGAGAGTTAGAGCACGGCCAGACGGCCAGACGGCAGACAAACCAAAGTCATAAACAGTTTACAACTAGGTTGGAAAATGTTAAAAATCATGCACCAAGCATAGATTATGAAACATTTTCCAACACTAACAGAATACTTTAACAAACCATCGCTTTTTAATAAGGTAAATAAGTTATCTAAATAAACATTTCAGAAAAACTCAAAACACATGTGAAAACCAGATTTCAGCAATTACCATCCACAGCCGGAAAAGTACTCCAATTTTTTTCTGCCGCCCTGTATATAATTTATATATTTGTATATACTCTATAGTATGCTACAATTTAGTTTAGCAATAAATCAAATAACACAGTTGGAAATTCATCTTCAGCAGTTTCTACCAATAGACGGAAACATACTTGAATTATTTTGTACAGCCCTGTATATTACTTAAGCTTTTTGTACACGCCACATATTAAGCTGTAGTTTAATTCAGGCAAATACATGCTGAAATCACACTTCCAGCAATTATCATGCATAGGCAGCCATGTATTCAGTTCTTTGCGTGGCCCTGTATATGATTTTATTTATATTCTACAAACCTTTCTTGGTATACTAAATATATTCCACGTTCAAAATACATAACTCGATTAAAAACCCATTTCAATCAACTTACACTGATGCGCCGCAATGCTTACGAATTTTTTGTGTAACCCTGTATATGATCTGTAGCATTTATACATACCTCATAGCATTCAAAAATTTAGTTAAACGCATACCTAACTAAAATCCCACTTCCAATTATGGCTTATAAACAATACTTCGGACATAGTACAGTACACGAAATATTTTGTGTGTCCCTGTAAATAAACGATAAATGCTATGCGCATAACAAGTATCTTATAGTAAACCTCAATAATGTATATCCATTTCATTATATTTGAAATGGCGTAACATAATTAAAGTACGCAGCAAACAGTTTTTCTCCCGTAGATCATTATGTAAAAGAATACTTTTGTGTGGCACTGTAAATGAAAGAAAAAAGCTTTACACTCCATATTCTACAGAAAGCATGTCTTAGTGAATCTCAGAAATTGATATCAATTCCATTATGTTTGTAATAGTGTAGCATGATTAAAATGCACCGCACACGATTTTCCACATTAAACCATAATGGAATGGAATTCTTTTCAGTTTCCCTGTAAACTAATTATAAGTGCTAAACGTACCATGTTCGATAGCAAGCATCTTGTAGCATATTTCAGTGATGTGTATCAATTTCAATATATTTGAAATAGTGTCACATCATTGAAATGCACTGCAAAGGATTTTTCCCAGTAGACCATAATGTAACGGCATTCTTTTGAGTTCCCCTGTAAAAAAAGTATACATGCTACACACTTCATTTTCTATACCGAACATGCTATAGTAAACCTCAATAATATATATAAATTGCATGACTATCCGGATATATTTAAGCGAGTTAGAGCACGGAGAGACAGACAGACAGACAAACCGAATTCATAAACACTTTTCAACTACGTTGGAAAGTATTAAAAAGGGTTCCTAACTCTACTATAAAGAAAGAATAATATATTATCTCGTTTCTCATATACATTTTATTTCCCATGTAGAAAATTTAATAAATATATATTCGCATTCACATTCGATTATTTGCATCTCATAATACATATTTCTGCTAAAACGTTTTAGGAAAATCCTTACAACCCGACCTGAAAAAACGTAAATCTGACCCACAAGCAACCTTCTAGAGTAAACTCGACCGCAGAAAGAAAATTAGTCACTTAGAGCCCCCCCCCCCTCCCCACCAAAAAGAACAGAAAAAAAGACAATTTGGTCCTATTCAGGACTCTATTCAATGATTCCAAACTGTCAGCTATTCTTAGGTTTTACAGTATTTAATATTAAAAAAATACAGATGTGTTCTTTATATAAATGATAAAATTTCTATTATTGATACAATTGAAGACTTACTTTTCATATTAAAACAGGAATTGATTGTCTTTCATTTCCGGTTCGCGTCCGTTCGAGAGTCAATGAAAATTTACTTTGTCCGGTTGTTGGTCGATGAATTTGTTTTGTCCAAGTCGGGTTGCGGATTAACTTCAAATAATATTTTTGGGTTGACCGCAAGAATGAAAACCCAATCTGAAACCGAAATAATGCAAGTCAAGTCGACCCGCAACAAAAAAGTAGAAATTAACACCACCCGACTCGACCCGCAGCAAAAAAGTAAAAATTAACCCGATCCGCAAAGAAAAAAATATCCCCAAGCCGACCAGAACCGCGGATCGGATTGGAACGTAACACTGCTTCTCCCCCCCCCCCCCCCTGGAGTCTCCCCAGGTCCGCTCTGGGGCTATTATTCAATTGTTACGAAAGTTAAAATTTATAAAGTAGAAAAAAGGCATTAAATATTCAGACAGATAAATTTCCTTCGTTAAGTCGATTAAAATTTATAAGTAGCACTAAAATTAAGCTCATATAAAAAAATCGAAATTTAGTCATTTTTAACAAGAGTAGTTTACTGAAATTTAAAAATAACCGAAGTAAAAATAAAGTTTCTTACTAAATATTCAATCTACAAAAATAACTTTTCAAAAGTAGAAAAAGCCAAGCGTAAAAAAAAAAAAAAAAAAAAAAAAAAAAAAAAAAAAAAAGTTGTGGCTAAAAAATGGTGTGATATCAAATTTCCAAGCTATTATATTACTTATTTAACTTTTTTCCATTAAATAAGTTATCATATATATAAGTCGAGTGCCTGCGTATATGTTAATAGAAATCGTTTTCTCCTGTACTAAATACAACCTAACGAGTTTCTGAAAATGCAATTTTTTTCAAATTATGCATGATGGGCTTGGCGGCCATCTTTGCATATTATTCACAAAATTCTAAACACTCAAATCCGTAGTTAAAATCCGAAGTTCAAAATTGTTATTTAAGCAAATATTTTAAGCGTTTCATTTATAGACTTGTATGCTCTGAAAATTGTGTCTTAAGATAATGATGACTTATCTTAAAGATTCATCTTATGATTTATTTTTTAGAGTAATTAATAATTTCAAACTAGTAAAAATAAATTTCTCAAAATATCAGTCTTATCTAATTTATCTGTCCGTAGTTAAAATCTGAAGTTCGAAATTGTTATAAACATATTACAGTGCAAACATATTACGCTTTTACTTTAGAAATTTGGATGCTTAGAAATATGGAAAGATGGCCGCCAAGCCCATCATGCATAATTTGAAAAAAATTGCATTTTCAGAAACTCGTTAGGATGTATTTAGTACAGGAGAAAACGATTTCTATTAACATATACGTAGGCACTCGACTTATATATATGATAACTTATTTAATGGAAAAAAGTTAAATAAGTAATATAATAGCATGGAAATTTGATATCACACCATTTTTTAGCCACAACTTTTTTTTTTTTTTTTTTTTTTTTTTTTTTTTTTCTTTTAACGCTTGGCTTTTTCTACTTTTGAAAAGTTGTTTTTGTAGATATCATTTCTTTTTTTTAAAATAGATTAAACATAGTTTAAATAATCTAAACATGGGAAATAATTTAAAATTACATTTTACTTTCAGTCATTGTTTAAAGGGTTAAATAGAAATACCAGTAGATTTTTCAATTAAACTAAATACACTCTTAAAAACAACATACTAAATGTGGCTTGTTATAATACTTGTTATCCTCCGTTAAAAAATATCACTGACTTATCCCTGAAATGAATAAAAATGGAATACGTACATAGCGTGTCAGTGCTGCATTTGAAATGAAACGTGATATCAAGCTCTTTTATTATTAGCACTAGAGGGCCCTTAATTTACATCGGGGCCTCGAATCTTGTAAAACCTTGATTAAGATAAACCTCGAACAGAACGATCCTCCGACCAAGTTCCCGACTGCCTTCGGCACCGGATAATCCCTTAATTTGCACATCGAATAGTATAAACCTCTAACCAAACGAACCTCCGACACGGGTCCCCACTGCCTTCGGCACCGTATAGCAGTCGTGCTGCGCATGCTCAAGTTCCATCTTCCACCACCAGGTAGCGCAATCTCTTCTATATGAACCTCGGGCACTGAAATCGTTAAGGCTATAGGTGTCGAGTCGAATGAGCTATACCCCGTCGTGATCCAGCCAATAGAACCAGAGATAGGAAAGTGCCCCCTGGTGGTGAAAAAACAAACTAAAATCAGAAAGCTCTATCGATGTCGAGTCGAATGAGCCATACCCCGTCGTGATCCGACCCATAGAAACAGAGATAGGAAAGCGCCCCCTGATGGTGAAAGCTAATCACGTTTAGGGGCAAAGTGGGGGGATGAACACCAGAGATGCATAATAGGATTAAGCGGTCACAGACCTTTCCAACGATGTATCACATGAGGGGTATGTGCAAAATTTAGAAATCCCCCCTCCCTGCATATTATGATTAAGCGTTCAGAGACCTTTCCAACGATATATCACATGAGTAGTGTGGGGGGGGGCGCAAAATGTGGGGGTGACACCTGTGATGCATAACAGGAATAAGTGGTCACAGCCCTTTGTAACGATATGTGACATAACGGATATCGTTAAAATTTAGAAAAGTGCCCCCCCCCCTTGTGTAGGCAAAACACGCTCCGCCCCTCCCTATAATTTTTGACGCGGCTTTATTTTTAAAATTTATGTTATGTGTTATAAAATATCGTAAAGTTTCAAACAGATAGCCTTATTATACTTCCTAATTTTCTTCACGCCCCTACCTATCTCCTCCCCGAAATGTGACGCGCCACTCTTTTTTATAATTTTTTTTATCATGTCTTATAAACTATCTTAAAGTTTAAATCAGATCGCATTGGAATTTAATATATTTGCTGAAATTACTATTATATATAGAATAATATAGAAATAAACCCTCCTTTAGCTTGTAATTAAGATATACGAACAATTTTTAAGAATTTCTGAAAGCTGATTTTTATTTATTTATTTATCTATTTATTTATTTATTGTTTATTTATTTATTTTTGCGTTGCCCTGTGCATGTTTGGAATTTCTTAGCAATTTCTTAGATTTACATTATTTTATTCAATTATACATTGTACTGTTACAATAAATGTAAATGGAAACTTCACTTCTAAAACAAAAATAATTTAACAACTGGATTTCATTAATTTATAGGAAAATGACGTGAAAGGTATTCCTGCGAACAAAATGCCTGTCCTTTACTTTTTTTTTTTTTTTTTTTTTTTTTTTTTTTTAAGAAATAAATGAATCCCATTTAATTCATTTCAAAATTTTGTTTACGTTTGGAAAGAAATTTTAAATGCCGATAAGTCTTAATGTATACATTTTAGAAGGTACATCTTCCCTCAAAAACTAATTTATTTTTAAAGATCTTTCTAAAAACGCAAATTATATATTTAAATTATTTTTTTAAAGCAAAACACTACGTTTGATTACTTTATTTTACAATATTATAAGAACACGCATTTTATCAGACAATTAAATATACTAAACAAACATGAGTGAAAAGTTGACCTGGGGCAGGACTCGAACCTGGGACCTTGTGCAAGCCGTGCTGACGCGCTGCGACTGAACCACCCAGACCGATATCCTTGAGCGGCAATTTCTCATACTTATTCATGTTGGAAACAGTCATCTGGCACAGTTTGCAGTCATATTTAATTGTCTGATAAAATATGTGTTCTTATAATTATGAAGTTTTATTTTAAAAAAAAAATCTTCAGAAGAAAATGGCTGACTTTCAGATGAAATTTGATGTGGTTATATTATAACCTGTAACTGATTTGTGCTATTTTAATACAGATGGTACATGGTCGTTGGCGGGTTTTATCTCTGTTTTGGCATAATTTTTTAATCGCCAAGTTAATTAACAGTTTTTTGCTAATTAAGAATAGAAAATAATTCTTTTTTACACTGAATTTTATAAAAGCACATATATTACGTAATTACTTGTCCAAAAATGCAATCCTTTTTTTTATTCTGCCCAATATTAAGGCCTGTAGCTTGTTTGAAAAAAAAAAAAGTTTGACGAAGAAAAAAGTGATCATTTTAAGTAACTCAACGTTTTTTAAAAAAAGCTATATCTCTGTTTATAAATCACTTATGAAGATGAGTTTGGTCTTAAATTGAAGAACTTCTTCCTTAGATTCTTCTAGTTTTCGTTTTTTTTTTTCTACGGCGCTTGGTTTGTTTGATATCTGATATTTTAATCTGGCATGTTTTGTCGATTTAACATTGCGAAGTTGCTTTCTGTATATAAGCATTAGCGGTCTTTATTCCAGTTCTTGGCGTTGTCTGTGTGGCGTTTTTTTTAAGCTTGGCTTGGCAGAGAGACCGCCCTGCTTGATCAGTCTTGCGAGAGTTTCTATTTGCTACTCCGAAATTTGAAAAATCGATAATAGCCAATCAGACTATCAAGAGGCGTGTCTTAGTTTAGACGGAGTTAGTGGAGGCGGAATAGCTGTTTCAGATGTTTTTGCTAAATTTTGCTCAAAGTTCTTGCGTGATTACACTCGCTGTAATTACAGTAGAATTATAAAAAGCATATTATTGGAAAGCTTAAACTCTAAGCTATCGTTGTTAGTTTTCATTTTTTTCTGAATTTTGCTGGTATCGATTTTACAAGAGTTTAAAAGACAAAACACCTCGATTTTCGCTGGTTCCTAAACTGAGAGGGTTCTCAGAATTAAACTACAATAGAAATTGAAAAAATAAAAACTAACAACGTTAGAGATCTACCTCAGCTATCCTATGCAAAAAAAATATTTTAAAATATTAAAATGCCAGCGAGAAATCGCGCAAGAACCTTCCCATAGACTTAACATTAGTTTGAGCGTTTCTTCAAAAGTAATTGTAAATGAAAAAGAATGTTTTTGTATTTAAAAATAAGAGCATAAGTTAAATAACTATTATAATTTGTGACGGAAATTAAGTACCAATAAATCGAATTGTCAATAGTTCTCTAAACATTGTAGTGATTTTGTGGACAACATCCTTCGGAAAATTTTAATTACAGACACATTAAAAAATCGTTTTCTGTATCTTTAAATTTTAAATTAAAATGGAACCAATTACTATAATTTGAAGACTTTCTCTTTAATTTTTATTAAAACATATTTTTTTCAAGTTTAAGTTTTTTTTTCATTGCAATAAATGCAATTTATAAAATAATTTATAATCCATTTTTAGTGAATAATATTTTCCATTCTAACTTCTAAATTACGTTATAAACAAGCACATTTTGGAAATGACTATAGTAACAATAATTCTTGTCCATGTATTGAACGAAATCTGCCATCTATATGCCTAATTTCTCATAGTTAAATTCTTTAACGATTTTTAGCCATATTACTGATTGTCGTTGAAGCTGCTCACTGGCGAAATTTCCCACAATGAAGGCCAAAACCCGAACACAAAAGTTGTATTCTTTGTATGCGCAACTTTGCATTAGTGCACATTAATGTCCTTAGAATATGTTTAGCTTATCCTTGTGGCGTTTCGAAAATGGATAACAGTTTGTTTTAGGTCATAAGTTGATGTTGAATATTTAGAAAATTATCTACTTTCGCTGTCTTCAAGTCATGTTGAAAATTTATATTTTTTGAGATTTTTTTTTAGTGTTTTAAGATGAAATGTGTTTTGAATAAAAGCTATCAAAGAATGCGCACCTTCACGTTTAAGTACATGTTTCTCTCAAAAAAGTTCGAAATTTTATCGTATTCCTTAGAAATGATGATTACGCCAAAACATTTGCAATATTAACTTTTCAACATTATTAAAGTTAACTGCTTTTACGATCTATTTAAAAAAAAGCTGTAATATATAATTGTTTCATTCAATAAGTGAATAACGAAACTACTTTAATTTTATACTGAGGTACATTCCATTTCACGCACATATACCTCATGAGGTCTATGTTCCATAAAATATTTATCGAAAGTAATTAAGCAGGGCAAGTCTCTATTCTGACTATTTGCTCATAAAAACAGAAAGCGAGTTGAGTTTTGGACAAGATTTCGGAAAAACTTGACACTGTGTGCTTGCAGAACAGAACTAGTATGTTGTAGTCATCACAAAACATTCTTCTATTTAAACAAAATCAATTAAATGATTTAAATAATACAAGAAATTGCATCGATTCAGCAATTGGGATTCTTACACAATGTGTTTCATATTCAAAATGCTAAGCGTGAAATTTCGTTGATTTCTGTACATTTAAACTGATGATATTATTATCGCATATTTCGATCAAATCATGAATTTTTGGCACCCCCTCTTAGATGACCGCAACCAAAATTGAATGAGAATCTATTTCTATCATTAGGATTCTAAATGTGATGTTTCGTTGAATTCTGGGCACATAAACTGGAGATATAAGCATCACACAAATCGAACAAATCATCAATTTGCGGCAACTCTCTTGTGATAATTTGCCCAAAAATTTATCAGCACAAGTTCACACAAGGGTAGAACTTCGTGTGAAATTTCATCCTATTCTACGCAGTGGTTCGTGACTAAATGTGCCCCCCCCCAAAAAAAAAGTGTTACATACAGAAAGACAGACAGATTCACGGACAGACATTTTCTAAAAATTGTCATATCTTATTCAGGACCTTCTAAAACGTATAAACCCGTCGAAAACCGGAAAACGAAATTTTTCATGAATCCAATACTTTCTTCTTGTATAGATAGAAGAAAGTAAAAATTCAACAATAGAATTGGTTTCAATCATGAAAACATTTTTCCTTTAAGTGATACAAAAAACTGTGTTTCATTGAATTACATTTAACAAAATTTTCTAGGAAAGTGTACTACAATTCAGAAATTATTTCTACTAAGCCCCTAACGAGTCAATGAATATGTACCCAATTTCTGAAAACAGTTTTTTATCGAAGTTTCTTAATTTTATTGTACACGGCCCATAAGCCATTGACGGGAAATTTTTTTTATTTTTTCGGAATACAACAAAATAATTATTCTGTTGTTTTTATTACAAAATTTTTCAATAAAAAGATTCATACAAAGGTGTGCACGATGACATTTTCATATTCTATCCATGTTTAATACTTTCATGTTTTCTACTTCACATAGAGCAACGCTATATTTTTTATCATATATTTTCATTACTTTAGTTAAGCAAGTATGATTTCCTTTAAAATTTCTTCTTTTTAAAGCCGTATTTGTACAAGATGTCCCACAAGGTACGCAGCGTCTAATATGTGCAGATTTGGATAGAGCACATCAATGTGAGTATTTTGAATGGTAACATGTGGGGTCCCCGAATATAGCAGAAAGTTCTCAATAAACATTGATTTTCACTTGATTTTTTCCTCATTTCTTGTGTTTTTCCCATGACAAACTTCACACCTTACTTACACTATCACGCTATATTCGGGGACCCCACATGTTACCATTCAAAATACTCATATTGACGTGCTCTATCCGAATATGTACATATTAGACGCTGCGTACCTTGTCGGACACCCTATAAATTCGTACAACATGAAACGAAACTTTTTCTATAATTTTCTAAAATCAATTAAGACAAATAGTACCAGATCGTACGCGAATGTGTAGCAAACAATCTGAGAATAAAACCCGGTGTATCTTTCTTTTTCTTTTTTTTTTGATGGGGGGGGGGGGGGGAGAACACAGATTGTACGATAAAATACTAATTCCTACTTTAAATTTTCTAATAGCATTTTTGAAAAAACATTAATAGGCACATCCTAATCTAAACTAGCATTTGAATTCGAAATCAAAAATGATCTAATTTGTTTCAATGAATTTCTTTAAAATCAAGACTATAAAAAGTTAAAAAAATTTAAAAAATAGTTATCCTTAAACCATGACGTTTACAACCCAAAGTTGGTAAAAGTTATATTACATACTAGCTGATACGCCCGGCGTTGCCCGATCCCTTCAAAAAATAATAAGAAATGTGAAATCACTCTAAATATCGCTGCACGAAACCGTTCCTCTGGTAACTCTTTGTTTTTCGCAAAATAAATAGAGAGATGGACCCCGAAGCGGAAATAAATTCAATAACACCTACTCAAATGTCTGGATCATTTCATTTAAAGCGGATCGATGTTTGGTCAAGTAGTTACCGTCCTATTTTCACAAAATTTGTATTTTCGGAATCAGAAAAATAAACTACGTACAGACTGTAAGTTTCAAATGAATACCTCCAAAACATTTCTTAATACTTGAGGATGAGTGAAAATCAGAGTATTTAGTTGTCTGGGATTATCAAATCGGTGACTTTCTTTTTGGTTTCAATAAAAATAGACTTTTTCGGCACACGTGCAGGAAAATATTTTAGTTCCACCGCCAGGGTGTGCATTCTCTTCTAAACAAATTTCCGATACGTTTATCCGCTGCCTACGCTACCGTGTATAGAAGACGTGCTGTGAACGCGCTGCAAAATCATTTAGTTCCAGTTTCCACCACCAGATGGAGCATTCTGTTCTAAATAAACATCACGGCACCGTGTAGAATGCGTGCTGTGCGCGCGAAAAATCTGTTAGTTCCACTTTTCCCCGCCATGGGTTACCAAATCTATGTATTAATTAGTTAGCTATATCCTAATTAGTTCATGCTAAGTTGAAAAAAACAATTCCCGTTGAAATCGGGCCATAGAATCTGAGAAAAATAAATCACTCCCCAGGAGATTAATATTCATAAATGGTGGTAACTAAGGGCTGAAAAAATTGTACCTAAGTTTATTCAGTACCTGGGTGACCTCGGAAGAATGTTAGAAAATATTTCATTTGAAACGGACGAAGATTAAATGTAAAATCTTTTAATTACATTTTTCACAGGGGGCACACTCTGTTCTAAACAAATCTCTTACCAAACGAAACTCTGCCACGTGTCCCCGCTGCTTATGGCACCGTATAGAAGACATGCTGTGCACGCGCTGAAATTCTTTTAGTTTCCCTTTCCACCCCCAGGGGGCACCAAATCTATGTCTTAATTAGTTATCCAATTCTTAATCTGTTCATGTTATGTTGAAAGAATCAATTCTTGTTGAAATCAGCCCTTTGCTTGAATCTGCCCAATTTTAAATGCAAACTCTTTTAGTGCCACTTCCTATCACTGGGAGGCGCACCCTGTTCTTAATGAAACTCTTTCAAATTGAAATTCCGGCACGTGTCCTTGCTGCCTACGACATTGTACAGCAGGCGTGCTGCGCACGCGCGGCAAGATCTTTCAGTTCTACTTTCTACCGCCAGGGGTGCCAAATTTTTATCTGAATTAGTTCGTGTTAAGTTGAATGAACAAATTCTCGTTGAAGTTGGTCCCATAGAACCCGAGATAATACCCTCACTGGTGATTAATGTTGAGAAATAGTGGGAACCAAGAGAGGGAAAAATGATGCCGAAGTTTATCTAGTACCTTGAGGACATGGAAAGGTTATTAGAAAAGGTTTCGTTTGAATCGGGCTAGTAATAAAAAAGTTCTGATTTTCGAGGCAGTGGGGAAGGAGGAAGCTTTGATCAGAGCATTAACGCGATGCTTAAATTACAACCAGACACTCTCCTCCCCCCCCCCCCTCAGAATTAAACCAACGACCTTAAAAAACTAGGAAATATCATTAACTTTTGAAACTTTTTTTTTTGATATACAAATGCAGTAAGTTAACGTTGACAATTTCTGAAATCAATTTCTGAATACATAAATGACGCCACGTACATGAAAAAACTCAAAAAATTGCTTAAAACAAATTGCGAAAAATTCACAAACCGCTGATCGAATTGCAATCAGCTGATACCTTCTCATCTTCCAATCACAACTGCCCTCCAACGGTGTTTGACTTCCAGCGGGTGATTTATGACGTCATTTGAAACAAAAAATGCTGCAAAACATGAAAAGACGCATAGAAAATTGAATTAAAATAAATCTAAACAAAAGTCGAAAAACAAAGGTCCAAATCGGGATAGTTAATAACCAACCCTTCCTTTTTAAAATCGTTTTTTTTTATCTGCAAAGAATTATCAACTCTCTCCAAGCTAAAAAGAGAAAACAAAAATGACGGTATTGAGCAAAACTGAGGCCGAAATGGGAGCAATCAACGAACCAATCAAGCAATCTGGGCAAAATTTCTTAGTATCGAAGGAAAAAATTCGCGAAAACTTCAAAAGTCGCTGTACGAATTCCGCTTAACCTTTATTGAGAAGCGGACAAAATTTACTATATTGGACTAAAATATTGGAACTGGATTCATGTTACTAATGTGGAAAAATTGCAGGAAAACGTGAAAAAACACTAAAAAAAGCATAAGAAATTAAATTAAAAACAATCTATTCAAAAATTCTAATTGGAAGTGCAAAAATACATGCATAGAGGTACCTTCCCACTAAATTTTGTAGCTCTGCGTGCAGTGGTCTCTTCAGTACACAGCCGACAGACACACAGATACAGAGATGCATAAGCTTCGTTCTTTATTACAGTTAGTTATTATTGTAGTAATATTATTGCATTAAATAAAAAAAAGACTTGCAGTAAGCAAGTTATCGAAAACAGCTTTTTTTTAGTCTGCACGATCACTAGAATTGTACTAAAGACTACTTTTTATTTAATAACACAGCGGAAGTTGGGGTTTAAATATCAGAAATATTCCATTCAATGAATGCATTAAAAAAATACTGTTTTCTATTATTTTATTTGAAAAAAAAAAGTCAAAAGTTGAAAATTCTTTTATTTTGTTTCATTAGACTGCAATTAATAGATATATTTTATTTTGCTCACAAATCGAAAGAAGGCGTTTAAATAAAAAAAAAATCTAGTTTTCATACTTAGATAAGAAAATTTCAACTCATTAAAGAATCAAGATACAGTGAAGTGCTAATGAATTAGAGATATTAGATATTTATAATGAGTTATTGCTACTTTGGCCTTGGTAACGACTGCTACATGAAGAGGGATGTCTCCAACAAGTCTATGGAAGTGTTTTTTTGAAGGCATGACATACCAAACATTTCCTATGGGTGAAAATGGTGATGAATGTTTATTCAAATCCGATATTCTTGATGGTTATTTCAATAAATGGTTTTCATTGGAAATTATCTGCGAACAAAGTGATTGCCACTGGAACCTTTGGGAGAAATCTGCAGCTCCATTTCTACACGAGTGGCAGAAAAGCATAAAAAGGTGTATGTGATTGCTCGGATTGCACTCTATGTACTTAGAGCCAGTGAAGGTACTGTGTACATGTAACATGGGTCCCAAACATTGCCAAATAAAACACCTCTTGTTATCACTGAGCCAGAAGGACCTCGTATACTTACGACCTGATATACTAGGCCTTTGGTTACACAAATCTAACATCGTATTTTTAGCCTACCATCAGCGTTACGTAGTAATATTCGAGACTCCATGCTACTTGGTTCTAACAGTCAATGGTCCACTGACGGTATTATCTGGTGTATGCAAGACGTTGAGCGCAGTAACTTGTATTCACAAGTGATACTCTGGTGCGTCTTCTGCTCCTGAAGTCTATTTGGCGGACCGAGCTTCAAAGCACCTCATTACTGACTATCTGCATGCCCCCTTTATTCAGTTGAATGGTTACCTGAGCTAAGGTTTGCTGTCACTGGTTGCATACGACACAGCTGAATCTTAAAAGTTCAAATTCTTTCAAACCTGCCTATCCTTTTGCAGTTTACCCAATTATTACCTTTTTCCAGTATTCGAGTATTCTCGGCGTACTGTTGATACTGTGAAACTAGAAATCAGTATTGTTAAGCTCTGAATGATGTGTGTCGCGAGCACCATCATTTGTCTCCAATCGAAGGAATCTAAATTACGAGTTTTTCACATCGTGTAGCTTTTAACCGATGTACATAAAGGTCTACATATCCAACTACATATATCATACGGCAACGTCCACCGATGCGTAGGAATGTGCAGCAACACCACCATTTTTTCCATAACACTGTATTTAATTCAATGGCCCTTCAGTGTATAAATAATTTATAAAGTATATCAAGAAAACTTATAATGTATCTTTCTGAAAATAACATAATTGGGATTCATTATTTTTAAAGATACAGTAACGCGTAAATTCGTCGATTTAAAGACATTCAAATGCACATTACATAAACACTGTGAATGGAATGTATTTTCCTTTATAAAAAACAATGCACCATCCTCTGCTAATTTATTACCAAATTGTCGCAGAGAGATGCGAGAACTGACTGAAAATTTAAAATGTGTCTTCTTATGAATGTAGTTTTTGAAATAGGAATCGTTTACATATTACAAATTGTTCTTACGTTAATATTTCAAATTGTAACCCCCAAATTAATACCATAATACAGTTTCTTGGATCAAGACAGCCCGGAAAATGGCATAGTTTATAAAGTTTTTCATAAATCTTTATTGAGTTAAAAAAGAAAATGTGTTATTGGTTTATCCATAAATTTTCAAAAATAAAATTAAAATCCTAAAATGTACCTGGAACACACAATTAGAGTCTACGAACACAATACACAATTTTTAAATATAAAATAAACTCATTTTACATAAAATATAATTCCATTTTTTCTGGTATTCACTAAGATTTTCTTTTCCGTAGATGTTTAATCTGGAGACGGGCCTTTTACACCGTCGAATACTAAAATTTATCTATATCTCGAAAACTAATGGCTGGAATGAGCGTAAAGTTACATACCCATGCTTTTAACGATTGTGGTTCATTTTCTAAAAACTAATGTCGGTCATAATTCTGTATTATTTTTAATATGAATTTTTAATAATTCTCACAATTAAGAATACGTTTTTGAATACAAAAGATGCATGGAATATGTTTGGGTCTATTTGTTGTATATCAAAAAAGAGAAATATTTCAATAAGATGACTTTTTGAAAGATATATATTAAGGTTTGTCCCGTGGACTTAACATTAGCATCCTCAAGCTTTGACCACTTATAATTCCATGAAAATTTTAGAAAAAGTTTTACTATATCTTTTTCCGGGCTGCCTCGATCCAAGGAACTCAAATATTGCGTCAAAAGGAAGTGCAACCATTCGAAATTTCAAAATTGGTATAATTTTTAATACATAGACGACCAGTATTTCAAACAACATTACACATTTATGTCGGGAAAGACAAAGTCGAATGGTATTTTTTGCATTTCAGTGCGATATATTATAATTCGAGGAAATCTTTTGTGTCTATATTTATATATATATATATATATATATATTAGTTCACACTTTATTATTACATTTACTAACCCTCTTTTTAATAAAATTTAACTTAATCACATTTTTAAAAATGAACAATGTAAATTTCAACTTGATAGTAGAAATATTAAAAGTACCTTTAAATACCCTGTACAGCGTCGAATATTTAACTATAATAAATTTTCAAAAACCATCAAACATGATGACACACATACATGTAAATGCAATGAACTCCAATTTTCAAAATATATTAATGCCGACCATGAACACATTATTACTGGTAATTTAGACATTGTCACATATCCTCATTTAAGATCTGTTGTGTGCTTGGGTACTTAGTATCGCATTCCTTCACAATCATTTCCTAAGTCTATCATACAACAATTCACTTATGATCTGGATTTCTTTATTTAAAAAATTGCTATCGACTATAATAACACCCATTGAATTCTTTACAGAATGGAAACATAATGTAATTTTCTTTTACAACAATATTTACAGAAAACCCATATTGATAAAATTCCTGTTTCTTTCTCCACCCTTAAGCCACACATTCGTGAACTACAAAACAATTTCATTATCACTGTTGACAAAGTTACAAATAACTATGCCATCATCTGGAAACACTACTACCACCAATTTCTTCCAATAATATTTTCACACTTCATTATGTTCCATTAGAAGAAAACAATAGACATATCTTAAGTTACCATAAGTTATTAGGCTTAAAAAGTAAAAACTTCAATTATCCCTACATTGTTATGATTCCGAAGTTATACAAATATCCTTTGAAATTCCGCACTGTCACAGTAGGATGTAATACTTATAACACACTCACTAGCTCACTATTCTTAAATATTCTCACACAAACATGCGATCTAGCTATCAAGAAAGATAACACTCACTGTATAAAAAACAGTTATGTACTAATTAATAAAATTAAGGCACTTACCAACGTCAACAATGTTATCACATAATGATTTCAAGGACCTTCTCAACAATATTATTTTGGCAGATTTACACTATACTACTAATTCACTTTTTCTAGAATATTTATCATCATTACAATTACCTGACAACATCCATATTGACTACTTCAAAACTTTAAATAATACTTTACTTTTTTATAACTATATCTTCCAAAATAATGCTATTTTTATTCAGACACAAGGGATTCCACAAGACTCAGCTAGTTCCAGTACGCTTTCAGATTTATACGAAAGAAAGTATATTAATTGTAATATTTTGCTCTATAGATATATAGATAACATAATTATCTTTTCCCTTAATGATAATCATTTTATTTCTCTACCTGTAGCATATCCTTACAATCTTGAACTTAGTACTACTTATTTAAATAATTCTACTATTAATTTTATGGACATTAATATCTCTATTCTTTCTAATCATACTTTATCATTCAATATTTATGATAAATGTAATGATTTTTCCTTCAATTTATTAATTTGACGAACTTTCATTCATGTCTACATATTTCAGTTTACAGAAATATTCTTCCAAACCCCTGGAATCGTATTAAACGTTTATGCTCCTCACATTTCATTAGGCCTAATTTATTACAATTAAAACATGCAGCTTTGTCTTATAATTATCCCCTTACTTTTCTTTCTTCTTGGATTAAACATTAAAATATTCATCTAAATTTACCAGTATGGGCATTAAATATGTATAAAAATTATAAAATTGAAAGCAGTATTACGGAGGGAGGGCGTGAATTGTTGAAAAAAGTATTAAAACTTATTTTTAAAAAATTACCAAAATATTCACAAAATAACAAAATACCCCCCCCCCAAAAAAAAATATATATATATATATATATATATATATATATATATATATATATATATATATATATATATATATATATATATATATATATATAATGCTATTAAGAAGGGATGATGCGGGACTGCTAAAAAAAGATACAAAATTTAATTTTTTTTAAATCGGGTTTTATGCATTTAGCAAAATTATTTACACAACATAAATAATACACTTTTTATTTTACTTAAACACAGTCTCCTCATACATGGCTAATATTTGTACTACTATCTTCCCATTTCATCTTTATAATATTTAAATTATTTCTCATCACATTGTAAATTTTAGTAACATTCATTACTATTATCTTTTTTATATTATTTACTTTCATTCATTCTTTTCCCCTTTCATAATAGGTAGCAGCACCAGATTTATTATTTAACCAGTCGGTAATTTCAGTAATTCCTTTTAATTTTATGAGATAGATGGCAGTACCAAACAATTTTATATTCCTTTCATAATTTTTATCAATACAGTAAAATCCCGTTACAACGATTTCCATTACAACGAAAAATCCCGTTATAACGAAATGCAAGCGAGTCCCGTTTTGAAATGTATTCAAATAATGTTAACATAATCTCAGTATAACGAAATATTCAATTTTTTATAATCTCGTTAGAACGAAATAATATGACACGGCAAATACTTTCAGTTGTACATTTTTATCGCTTGACAATTTTTGTTTTCGATGCCTAGTCTTAGGGACAATCAAGCTTATCTCTAAAGCAATCGCTTTTCTCCGAGCTTTGTTGTAAAATCGGTGTGCATAGGCATTTCACTGCAGAAGGAATGTTTCCTTTGTTCGCTCTCCCCTTTTCTCCACCCCTTTTTCTTGGAAGTCCAAGTAAGTTGTAACCAATGTAGGCAAACTTAACAAAACGTGAAATGAGTATTGCACATTCCCCCTTCCCTCTCCTCCCTACCTGAATAACTTTCGCAAAGGAATTTCCAAAGCTCGAAATCAGTTTGAAAATTTTCATCTTACCAGTAGGTCATAAAATGGCGGCTGTTAAGCGAAAACAGTTTAGTTTGGAAGAAAAAAAAGCCATAATTTCTGAAGTTGAGAAAGGAATGAAAAAATCTGATGTTGCTAGCAAATATGGAATTTCGCCGTCTACTTTATCCACTTTTCTAAAAGATAAAGAAAGCATTTTGAAAAAAATTCAAGTTAAAGTCTTTGATCCAAGCAGAAAACGAATTCGAAATGCCCAGTTTCAAGATGTGGATAGTGCTGTTTACAAATGGTTTATGGATGTTCGTTCTAGAAACATCCCTCTAAGTGGCCCTTTAATTAGAGAAAAAGGTTTGGAATTTGCAAGAATGCTAAACATTGAAAATTTTCAAGCCAGTGTCGGATGGTTGAATCGATTCCGAGAACGATACGGTATAGTGGCAAAATGCATTTCAGGAGAAGCAAAAGACGTCCCAGTTGAATTTGTAAACGAATGGCGTAAAGGTGAAATACAAAAAATAATCAAGACGTATAGTCCTAACGATGTTTTTAATGCCGATGAAGCCGGAATATTTTTTCAGTTAGAACCAAGGAAGACTTTAGCGTTAAAAGGAGACAAGTGTATTGGAGGAAAGCTTTCCAAACAAAGGATTACAGCCCTATTTTGCTGCAACAAATCAGGAACAGAAAAACGAAAAGTACTCATAATCGGCAAATCTGAAAAACCCCGTTGTTTCAAACATTTTAAGTCCTTACCATGCATCTACAAAGCCAACAAAAAATCATGGATGACGCAAGGATTCTTTAATGAATGGCTGATAAATTTTGATAAAGATATGCAAAAACAAAAACGTAAAATTCTTCTACTCATAGACAACTGCACAGCACACAATGATCCTCCTATATTGAATCACATTCGTGTAGAGTATTTCCCGCCTAACTGTACTGCAATACTTCAGCCTCTTGACCAAGGCATTATCAGAGCCGTAAAATCACGATACAAAACTATGTTATTAAAACGCATTCTCTGTGATCTGCAAAATAACGTAAACAGAAAGTGCAACATGAAAGAGGCAATTGATATGATCTGTGGATCGTGGGATGATATAAGCCAGAAAACAATAGCCCACTGTTGGAAACACGCGCAGATTGACCAGGATTTAAATAAAGAATCGACGGCTCAAGGATCTAGCGATGTAGTACATGATGAGGAGCAGACAGTCGAATATGAGATCGAATCCACTTGGAACTTAGTAAAAGAAAAATCTGGTGTGTCTCAAAGCATAAGCTTTAAAGATTTTTTAACTGCAGATGACAATGCTGCAACTTGTTATTCATTAACAGAGACAGATATTGTGCAGTCTATTGTTGATGATCGCATTTTAGAAAATGATGAAGAAAGTTCTGAAGATGAAGAAAATGAGGTTTCAAAAGTTACATCTGCTGAAGCCTTAGAAAGCTTAGAAAGAGTGCGCAATTTTATTTCTTTACAGAGCAGTGTACCAGATAACATTTTTTCTAATATTAATCATGTACATAATTTTGTATTGTCCGCAGCTTCAAACTCCCTTGTACAAAAAAAAATCACTGATTTTCTGCATTAAATTTTTTCTTGTACAATTTGAAGATCATTGAAATGGTGGTAAGTCAATTTTTCAGTTCTATAAAAAATATTATACATTGTATTATATACTAACTTTACGTTATTAGAAGGTACTACTAATTTTTATTACTATTTTTAATAATTAATTATCTACTAATTTGTATTATACTACTATATTTTTATAATTAACTATGATATGAGGATCTGAATTGAAATGTTTAATTTTCTATTGAATTCCGTTACAACGAAATTCCCGTTACAACGAATAAAATTTGCGGTCCCGTGAAGTTCGTTGTAACGGGATTTTACTGTATAATGAATTTGTGTTTTTTTTAGCAGCTATTTTGAGTTATCTGGTGATATGAAAAGTTACAGTATTTGTAATGTACTATTAATCCAGTTACATCTTCCCCAATATAATTTTTTGGTGAGTTTTGTACATTGCTTTATGATCTAATTTCTATTAATGTTGAATAATACACTATTTATTTATTTATTTTGTTATTTGAACTCCAGTAGGTTTTATTTTTAACTTGTTTCTTAAGAGGCTACTTCACTCAGACGAAAACACCCGCTCGCTAATGTTAATCCTATGGAGGAAATATTTTAAGATATCTCGTTCGCATTTCAATATTTTTCAATGATTTTTTTTTTCATTGGATAGCTGAGGTCAACCTGTATGATTGCTCCTTTCTACTTTGTCGATTTTTGTTGCAGTTTTTTTTATTGAGGATACTTTTACTTTCGAAAGTAATACGAAAATTATTATAACTCGAAAATCCTATTAGTGGGTCATTTAAGGTCACTACGGGTCAGAGTCAAGCTAATTTTATCTGAAAAATGGCTCTAAAAATTGTGAGTAAATTTGCATCTTACCGTTTTCTGGCACGAGAATTCAATTGGGCTACGTCACATGTTCGAGAAAACTCGATTAGTTGGTTATTTTTGGGTCACTGCGGGTCAAGATAATTTTATCTAACAATGGATAAAACGATTTTGACTAAATTTTGCATACTACGATTTTGGGTTACGACAAGACTATTCGGCTACGACACATGTTCAAGAAAATTTTATTAGTGGGTCAAGCTAATTTTATCTAAAAAAAACGGCTCTAACGATTTTGACTAAATTTCATATTCTACTGTTCTTGATTATGAGAAGACCATTGGGCTAAGTGACACGTTCCAGAAAATTCAATTAGTGGATCTTTTTTCGGACAATACGGGTTAAGCTAATTTTATCAAAAAAACGACTGTAAGGATTTTCACTAAATTTTGTATCTTACCGTTTTCGAATACGAGAAGACCATTGGACCGGGTCACATATTCGCTGAAATTCGTTTAGGGGTTCATTTTTGGGACACAACGTGTCAAGCTTATTTTAGCTAAAAGACAGCTCTAACGATTTTGACTAAATTTTGTATCCTAACATTTTGGGTTACGAGAAGATCATTGGGTTTGGTCACATGTTGGAGAAAATCCGAATAGTGGGTCATTTTGGATCACTGAGGGTCAGGGGGAAGCTAATTTTATCTAAAAATCGGCTCTAACGATTTTAACTGAAATTTGCATCGTATAGTTTTCGGGCACGAGAAGACCATTGGGCTACGTCACATATTTGAGAAAATTCGACTAGTTGTACATTTTTGCGTCACGGCGGGTCCAGCTAATTTTATCTAAAAACGGCTGAAACGATTTTGCCTAAATTTTGTATCCTAACATTTTGGGGTACGAAAAGCCCATTGGTCTGGTTCACATGTTCGAGTAAATTTGATTAGTGGGTCATTTCGGGTCTCTACGGATCAAGGTCAAACTAATTTTATTTAAAAAACGGCTCAAACGATTTTGACTACATTTTGTATACTACCATCTTGTGTTACGAAAAGACCTTTCGGCTAGGTCACATGTTGAAGTAAATTTGATTAGAGGATCAATTTTGGGTCACTACGGGTCAAACTAATTTTATTTAAAAAACGGCTCTAACGGTTTTGATTAAATTTTGTATCCTACCATTTTGGGTTAAGAGAAGATCATTCGGCTAGATTACATACTCGAGAAAATCCAATAAGTCGGTCACTACGGGTTCAATGTATTTCAATGTGAATGAAGATTGAAACAGTTATTAAATTGTTGAACATTTAGCAGTAAACAAAGGCGCAAAGTTGTCAACATTGCGCCAAATTTGGCGAAATAATTTAGAGACTTGCCGGGAAAATCGACTTTCAAGATTACCAATGCTAAAACACATGCTTGGCGCCAAATAAAAAATTGTTGCCAAATTTGCGACTTTTCGTAAAATTTTGGCTTCATTTAGAAAAAAAATTGGCTTTCAGAATCTGAAAGAATTTTATAGAAATTCTCAATAGGAAACGAGGCGAACGATTTTGACTAAATTTTGTATGCTACCATTTTGTGTTACGAAAAAACCATTAGGCTATGTCACATTTTGAAGAAAATTTGATTAGAGGATCCTTTTTGGGTCACTACGGTCAAACTAATTTTATCTAAAAAACGGCTATAATGGTGTTTATTAAATTTTTTATCCTACTATTTTGGGTTACGAGAAGATCATTGAGCTAGATCAGATACTCGAGAAAATCCAATAAGTCGGTCACAACGGGTTCAATGTATTTAAATGTGAATGAAGATTGAAACAGTTATTAAGTTGTTAAACATTTGGCAGTAAACAAAGGCGCAAAGTTGTCAACATTTCGCCAAATTTGGAGAAATAATTTAGAGACTTGGCGGGAAAATCGACTTTCAAGATTACCAATGCTACAACACATGCTTGAAGCCAAATAAAAAATTGTTGCCAAATATGCGACTTTTCGTAAAATTTTGGCTTTATTTAGAATAAAAAAATTGGCTTTCAGAATCTGTAAGAATTTTATAGAAATTCTCAGTAGGAGACGAGATACATGATTCAGCCAATCAGAGTCCATAGAACATTCTCAAAAACAGGAATCAACCAAACCGGAATACAAAGAACTGATTGTTATATGTTGTATAGATAATTTATTGTTATATCGAGTTGAACACAAAGCTAATTTTAACTGAGCATTGCTGGATCTTCCCAGCTGCTATATATGTCTTAGGCTAATTGCAAAATCCGGCTCTTTGAAAGAATCTAGGCTGTTTGCAAAGATCCGGGCTAATTGGAGAATCATCTTGCTTTCTCCAATCAGCCTGATGTGTTTCAGGCTCATTGCAAACAGTCTAGCCAGCTTTAGGCTAATCGGAATATAGCCATTTGTTTCTCAATCAACCTGATATTTTTATGCTTATTGCAAAGAACCCAGATAGCGCAGGCTAATTGAAAAATGACCACTTGTTTCTCAATCAGCCTGATTTTGAACAGTTGTTTGTCCAGATATCGTGTTGCACTCGTGTTGTACAGAAAATTCCATTTGAAATCAACCCGAAACCCGACTCGAAACTAACAAAAAAATATCCATCGAAACGTAACCCGATACGAACACGAAAAAATAACTTACGTCGACACGCAACCCTCCCGAACCTGAAAAGTCCATTCAAAATAAACCCGTAACTCGCCACGAACCCCGGTAAAAAAAATTTCATCGAAACGCAACCCTATCAAAGAAGGACAAAATAATTTCCCTCTTCACGCAACCCAACCCGTACTTGTAAATTCCATTTAAAATCAATACGAAACCCCACCGGAAACCGATAAATAATTTTCATAGAACCGTAACCCTATCCGAACAGGACAAAATAATTTCCGTTGACACGCAACCTTACCTGAACTTGAAAATTCCATTTGAAGTCATACCGAATGCGACTAAAAAAATTCCATCGAACCTCAACCTGATCAGAACAGGACAAAACAATTTCCGTCGGCACGTAACCCGACCCGATCTTAAAATTTTCGTTTGAAGTCAACCGAAAACCTTACCCGAACCCGACAAAAAAATTCATCGAACAGCAACTCGATCCGAAAAGGAAAAAATAAATTTCGTTGACACGTAACCCGACCCGATCCGAAAATTTTCGTTTGAAGTCAACCGAAAACCCTACCCGAACCCGACAAAAAAAATTCATCGAACCGCTTTCGATCCAAAATGGTCAAAATAATTACATCGACGTGCAACACGACCCGGACCTAGAAATTCCAGTAGAAGTCAACTTGAAACCCGACCCAAAATCCGACAAAAAAATTCCATTGAACCGCAACCCGAACTGAAAATAACAAAATAAATTCCGTCGACGCGCAAACTGACACGAACTTGAAAATTCTTAAAAGTCCTTGATTTTTATTTAAAGAAATGTGTACGAACCCTGTAAAAATAAAAATGAAGTATTCACTAGCCTTAGACTCACAGTCACTTAAATGAAAATCTCTCAATAAGACGGTTTCTTACGCTATTTTTATAAGCAGTTGAAGATCATACTCGTATTTTTTATAATAAAATTATGCATAATCATTCAATACCTTGGATGTATTGCAATAAGCCTGGATTAGAGTCCTTCAAAGGGTTGGGTACACCAATTTTATCCGAAACAGAACCGACTCGCGGGTCAGGTAGAGTGTTGGTGGCGCTACAATATCTCGTTTCGAATTGGGTTGGCTTTCATTTTTTCAGGTTAGGATTGGTTTTAGTTAATCCATTTTAAGTAATCCGGCACACCACGCGAAGCTAACAAAATACTTTTCTTCGATACGCAACCCGACCCAATTTAGATGCGCTTTAACCCAAACATTTTTCAAAAGATTTCCAAAATATTTTTTCATGTGAACATTTTATACACAGCAAAACATCTAAAACGGACATTCCCCAATAGCGGACATCTCTATTTAGCGAACACTTAAACAATTTCTAATACTTAGATATTTGTACGCTGAAAAATGAAAATTTCGAAATAGCGAACTAATTCAATTGTAGTATCCTGCGCGGGTGGGCCTGTATCTGAACCGAAGCAAAAAATCCATTTTCCGGCACCCCACGCAAAGCTAACAAAATATTTTTCTTCGATATGCAACCCAACTCAAACCTAATGCACTTTCATCCAAACTCGAACCTCATCCCGAAATGAAAATAACCTAATAGTTTGTTTAGATAATAAGTAAAGAATACATTCCATAATTTTTTTTACAAAATTAGTAGCAATAGATAGGAGATCCTCTTGATATTCATTTAAACTTCAAAAATATATTTCTAATAATTTAAAATATCTACTAATATATACGAATAAAATTAAAACGTTAATAATAGCAAACGTTTTAAAAACTTAATACAATAAACTCAATTCATCTGAAACATAGTTCTGCTTATTTTCATTAATTTGTTTCTGAAAATCCCTGCATCCCAACTTACTAAAACAAAAAATCTGACCCTCAAGAAATATTCTAGAGTGAACCCGACGCACTCTAAGAAAAAGAAATTACAGTCAGCCCGACCAGAAGCACGGAAATTAGGTACCACCCGACAAGATACAGAGGTGTCCGCTACTCAGAGATTTTAACATATTTTAATATTAAAGAAAATAGATAAGCCCTTTTTCAACATGAAAGTTAAAATTGGTGTGATAGATGTAATTGTACACGAATTTTCATAATTGCATTAAAAGATGAATTAATTTCTTTTCATTTAGTGTTCGGGTTGAACCAATTTGTGTTCGGGTGGGGTTGCATGTCGACGAAACTATTTTGTTATGTTTGGATCGGGTTGCGGTTCAACAGAATATTTCTTGTTGGTTTCGGATCGAGTTTCGGGTTGACGTCAAACGGAATTTTCAGGTTCTGCCGGGTTGCGGTTCGACGGAAATGATTTTGTCGGGTATAGGTTGATTTCAAATTACATTTTCAGGCTCGGGTCGGGCTGTGTGTCTACGGAAATTATTTTGCCCTTTTCGTATCGGGTTGCAGCTCGAGGAAATTTTTTTGTTGGGTTCAGGTTGACTTCAAACGGAACTTGAAGGTTCGGGTCTGTTAAGTACCAACGGAAATTATTCTGTCGCGTTTAGATCGGGTTGCGGTTCGATAGAATTTTTTTGTCCATTTCTGGTCGGGTTGTGCGTCAACGGAAATCATTTTGTCGTGTTTGGATTGGTTTGCGGTTCGATTCTCAATTTTTCGGGTTCGGGTTTACTTCAAATGGAATTTTCAAGTTCGGCTCGGGTTGCGTGTTGACGGAAATTATTTTCTCCTGTTTTCTTATTGGTTTGCAATTCCATGGATTTCTTTTTGTTAGATTCGGATCGGGTTGCTGGTTGATTTCAAATGGAATTTTCAGGTTCTGGTCGGATACAACACGATATCTGGACAAACTCAGACTGATTGAGAAACAAGTTTGGTCATTTTTCAATTAGCCTTATGCTATCTGGGTTCTTTGCAATAAGCCTAAAAAATATCAGGCTGATTGAGAAATAAATGGTCATATTTCATTTAGCCTAATGCTCGCAGTGCTCTTTGCAATATAAGCCTGAAAAACATCAGTCTGATTGTATAGAGGGAGATGATTCTCCATTTAGCCCTCCTCTTTGCAAACAGCCTACCAGCCATACTGAACCTTTTTTCTCACAGGCCGTAAACATATGTTAGCGATGTTGGGCGGGCCGCAACACACTTAATTACTAATGTAAAAAAGCGGTAATTAAATTAATAAGATCGCAAAGCTTTTTAACGAAGTTAATATTATTAGTATTGTTTAAAGTTGGTCGAGAAAGAATTGTTACAAAAAATTTCAACATCACTTTTTCCTAATAACATACTCTGTGATAGATTTCTAATGCAAATATTGTAGAAAAATTCTGTGAAGATTGTCGTTTGGAAATAGTGGATTTTTGAATGTATATATAATGCAAATTTAATTTGGTATAATGTATAATTGGAAGATTGAGAAATTTATATTCCACTGTAGCCCAAATAGGACTACATGTAAAAAGAATTTTTAACTAAGAAAATAGATTTAAGCTGTTTCAAAAATTTTAAATTATATGCAAATAACAGAACAGTTCCCATTTAATGTCCTCCCATAAAAATATATGAAACAAAACCTATCGTTGCCGGTGGTATTAAATATCTCTTTTATGTACATTAATTAATTTTATAAATGTGGTTTACTTGATTATATATCTCGGGCCGCACATAAAAGTTCCCCGAGCCACAGGTTGAGTATGGCTGGTCTAAGGTCTTTGAAAAGAGTTGGATTTCGAAATTAGCCTACGATATGCAAATTTTATCTTGAAAACGGCTCTAACGATTTTGACGAAATTTTGTATATTACGTTTCGAAGTACCAGAGGATCATTGGACTAGATCATATGTTCGAGAAAATTCGATTATTGGGTCATATTGTTTAACAAAAGCTCGGGGTCAAGCTAATATTTTCTAAAATACGGCTCAAACAATTTTGACTAAATTTCGTATCCTACCGTTTCGGATTCCGAGAAGACCATTGAGATGAGTCACATGTTCAAGAAAGTTCGATTTGTGGGTCATTTTTGGTCACTGCGGATCAAGCTAATATCTAAAAAACGGCTCTAGTGATTTTGACTAAATTTTTCACCTACCGATTTGGATTACGAGGACACCATTGGGCTGGGTCATATGTTCGAGAAAATTTGGTTAGTGGGTCATTTTGAGTCACTACAAGTCAGGGTCCGTCCAGAATAATTTTATCTAAAAAACGACTCAATTTATTTTGACTATTGTATCCTACCATTTTGGATTACGAGAAGTGAATTGGTCTATGTGAAATGTTCGAGAAAATTCGATTAATGGGTCATTTTTGGGTTACTACAGGACAAGCTAATTTTATCTGGAAAACGGCTCTGACGATTTTGACTACATTTTGTATTGAACCATTTTGGGGTACGGGAAGACCATTCTGCTAGATCCATTTTGGGTCACTACGGGTCAGGATCCCCCTAATTTTATCTCAAAAACGTCTCAAACGATTTTGACTAAATTTTGCATCCTACAGTTTTGGATTATGAGAAGACCATTGGGCTAGCTAACATGTTCGAGAAAATTGAATTAGTGGGTCCTTTTTGGTCACTCCAGGTCAGGGTCAAAAGCTAATTGTATCTAAAAAAGGCTCAATTTATTTTGACTAAATTTTGTATCCTACCATTTTGGATTACGAGAAGGCAATTGATCTAAGTCAAATGTTCGAGAAATTTTTATTAATGGGTCATCACTACAGGTCAAGCTAATTTTTCTAAAAACTGGCTCAAACAATTTTGACTAAATTTAGTATCCTACCGTTTTGGTTTACGAGAAATCCATCGGGCTCAATCAATTATTCAATAAAATTCGATTAATGGGTCATGGGCTATGTCGCGCTAATTTTATGTAAGAAACAGCTCAAACGATTTTAACTAAATTTTGTATCCTACCATTTTGTGTTAGGAAAAGACCATTGGCTAGATCACAGGTTCGAGAAAATTCCTTTAGTGGGTCATTTTGGGGTGACAACGGGTCGAGCTTACTTTAATTAAAAAATGGATCTAACCATTTTCGCTAAATTTTGTACGCTACCGTTTTAGGTTACGAGAAGGCCATTGGACTTGGTCACATTTTCAAAAAAAATTTGATTGTTGGGTCATTTTTGGGTCACTATGAGTCAATGCATTTCAACAGGAATGAAAGTTAAAACAGATAATAACTTGTTGAACAATAGTCAGTAAACGAATTCGCAAAGTTGGTAACATTTCACCAAATATCGTCAAATTTGACGAAATAGTGGCGACATTGAGGATAATTGGCCAGAAAATTGACATTCAAGATTACCAATGCCAAAACACATGCTTTGAGTCAAATGAAAGAATGTTGCCAAGTTTGCGATTTTTCGCCACATTTTGGCAACATTTGACAAAAAAATTGTCTTTCAGAATCTGAAGAAATTTTCTAGAAATTCCCAGTAGGTGCCCAGATAACTGATTCAACCAATCAGAGTCAATAGAACGTTCCCAAAAACAGAATTTAATCAATCTGGGTATATAGAACTGATTGCTCTATTTTGTATTTAGAATTTTATGTTATATCGAGTTGAACGCAAAACTAATTTTCACCGATCACCGATATGCGTGCGGTCTACCCAACTGGTAAAATAGCATGCGGTGATGCAATAAAATATAGTAGTTTTTATAGTAGTGCAATTAGTAATAAAATAGCATGCGGTGATGCGGAGTTTTTTTTCTTTGTTTTCAGGGCTGTACTTTAGGTTTTAATTTAAATATTTTTTTATAAATATGAAACCAACGTTTAAAAAATATGAAAAAAATCCCTGAATATTATTTATAATGTGCATATTTCAGTACATTTTTTTTTTTCAATTTTTTTAGTTCTAACCTTAAAACTGTATAATGTGTATTAAGAACCACGAACAAAAGATAAAGAAAGGAATTTTATTGTGCAAGGGGGGGGGAAGAAGAAGGATTAAAATATTTGAGAAATATACAAATACGTCAGGGTGATGCAAAGAGTGTGCGGTGTAGTAGACTACGCAGAGCGATCATGCAATCCAAAAACAGAGTTTTGCGTATAACTACAGTTGTAAAGGATGTAATGACATAATACGTTTATGCTGAAAAAAGTCTGCGTATTTTGGTGAAATTTTTAGAGATGTTTTTGTGAAAAATTTACAAGGCAAAAAGTGATCTGGGCTTTCTCTTTATAATATTTATAGTTTTTGAAAACAGGATCATAATAAAGATTACAAAGGTAATTTACGTTTTTTGTTTATTCTATTACGTTATTTTTGGGCTACCTGTCACCTAAGTGATTTGGATATGCTTATGAATAGATGGCATTACTGATGTGTTGTATTTAGTAGCAGTAGTACAAGAATGCGCAGTGCTAACGTGTGCAAGAGTGCGCATGCACTCTTGTCCAAATATTGTCCATAATCTTGTCCCACTCTTGCACATATCTGTTATCTAATTTACTTGTCACTTTTAGCTATAAATGGGTTCTAAATACTTACAGTTTGGTTTAATAACTTTTCTTTTTTCCCCTCGAAAATCTTAACTAAAACACAATCTAAGCCAAAAATTCTAAATCAGACTTTGAGGTGCATAACTACATACAGAGATGTACCTTCCAACAAAATTTTGTAGATGTGCGTGCAGCGGTCTCTTCAGACCACAGTAGACAGATACACACACGCACAAACTCACACGTACGAATACTCAGACACGCGCACGCACACACATATGTCTTTCCTTATTATTATAGATTAATTACGATGAATGGAGACTGCTAAATACAGTATCCTCTTAAGACGGTACAAAAAGCTACACGGAAAAAATTTCTTTTTCGACAGAATTAAGTCTTATCATGAAGCTTGTTCCTTTGTATGGTACTCATTTAGTCGGGAATGATTTTTTTTTTGTTTCAAGCGTGATTCTCTTTAACACTTCTCTTTAATCTTTTTGTCTTCATGTCCTGCTTTTTAGATTCTACACATGGCAGTACTCGTTATAAGTAATCCAAGAATGTTGTGCTGTTTGAGATTCATTTTTTAAACAAATCAAACATAAGATACTGTAAGAGTTAATTCAAATGTTTGCGCCACTCATTAGAGATAACTTTCTTTTTTGTAACTCACAAAATTCACTTCGGAGACTTGTGTTCAAAGTTTGAGGTCACCGAGATTTCTGATACATTATTCCTCTACTGTGATCGCCCTGCTTGCAGCTACCAACGAAGATATGCCCGCCTCGCAGTTGTTCACAATATTCATATCTATAATAGAAAAAATGCATATACCCTCCCTTTTATTTATTCTGTAAAGAAAATAATTTCATAATAATTTAAAGAAATTTATAAACATTCCACACTGCTATACCACCACATGGCACAGGTCCCGCTTCCGGGTTTTCCAGAATCGGCCCCTTCAGTGGGGAAGATGACCGGGAGCCCGGCACTGCGAATTGTGCTTCGAAACGACGGGGGCAGGTAAGCGGACGAATCACAAACTCCGTGTGGTGGCAGGTAAGTAAAGAGGTAGCTGATTAGCCCGTGGTGCCGGATGTGGCAGTAAAATGTCAAAAGGGCTGCGACACCCCCTCCTTTGAGTCGATTTTCGAATACAGTGCGTTTTTGGCATTAGGCCGAGCCCTTCGTTGATGTCGTAGGATCCTCTTTTGGATCCTTCGTTTAGAGACCCTAATAAACTCCGAGGTCGAAGCCCTAATGATTTCCCTCGGTACGGCTAGGTGGTAACAAGAATCACGTAGGCCTATTCCTCGTTCCCGTTGTAGTGACTGGTGCCAGGTGGTGACACGAGCGGCAATGGCTAGCTAATGTGTTAGGATCGTTTCCACATTTATTCAGGGAACGGAAACGAGGATGGACTCTGTACGACAAGGACCGTTTGTGGTTCCGTAGGGACGACTGGTCAGTGCGTGACGCGGCATGCAGCATTCCTCGGTACTGGCAGGCGGCGAATCATTGACAACGACGGAAAGTTGAGGCTATGGCTTGCTTTAAACGCCCTTCACGGTCGTTCATACTTTGCGGCTCTCTCTGCAGCTGGAGTAGTTGTTAGCCGACCTGAATCTCGGTCGGAAAGGGAATTGTCCTGTTTTGACCAGGAGTGATTCGATTCCACGTATGACCATCCGTTCTGAGTTCTGTGGCTCCTATCAGCTCCCTGGGAGGGGGTAGATGTCTTTTCCCCGACTGACCCACTGCGAGGAACCGGGCCGGAAGGCGTCTAGACCAAAGTCAAGCCCTGGGACGCCAACCAGTCGCGCGTGTCTTTGCTTAGCCGGAGCATTCTTTTCTTGGCGGTTGGATTAGCAGGAATATAGAAACTAACTTCCAGGCTACTAATACCCGATCGGAAGAACTTCGCTGGTGCTTGAGAGAGAGCCTTTCAAGACCATCTGGGAACCAAAGTGACGTCTACGGTTTCCCGGTACCGGCGATCCTGTACAACGAGAGGGCTTCTCGGAGCCTTCGGACCAGGTCGTCGAAAGCTAAGGTGAGAGGAAGTTCTTCGGCCGGGGGCCCTGAGGTCCCAACGCTGAGGCCCAAAGTCTAAGCTGGGACGTGTCTATGCGTCCAGGAATGGAGTTTTCCTCGACCTCCCGGGAAAGCGAGAGGTACCTATTTTTCGTCGATGGTGACGAACTAGTCGTATCCCCTGTAGAAGCTCGATGATCGAAGGCGACTCTAAAGCAAGAGACGTTGGGGAAACTCGGCATGAAGCCAAGGGCTCGGTTCCCTCTTGGGTTTTCGGCTACGAAGCTGTCGGGGGGATTCCGGCGTTTCAACAAGTGTGAATTGATGGATTCCTAAGAGTTCTGGGATTCATCGCAAATCGCAGCGACCTCTGTTGTCAATCATTTGGGGATAGGAGAGTGATGCGCAGGTGGCGGTAATCCCCATTTTGGCCAGAGGGCTGGCCTGTGAGGTGCTCCGGGTAAACCGGGTTCCTCCTGGCAGATCATCCGCAAGTGTTCTGAGACCCTAGAACCGCCTGTGAAGTACGTACGCCTTATGCAGCGTAGCATAGTTTATACCACCCACTGCTATTTTTGGCACCAGGGGGGGGGAATGTCATTCGGTAGGAATTAACTGTAGTTATTGATAAAGATATGAATGTCTACTATTAACTGATATGCATGAATTAAAATTTGGAGGAACTCCACATATTAAATTTGAAGCTAATTTTTAAATTTTCAGTAGCAACTCTTAAATTTTAATTTTCGTTTCGAGTAGTTTTATAATTATCCTTAAAAAGATCTTGATACGGTTTAGAGGATTATGTATGGGATATACACGGTGCTCGTATATTCTTTATAAGTACATGATTTCCTTTTGTAAGGAACTTCTGAAATCGGCTTTTAAAAAAATAATTAATAAATCTGAAACTAACCGTAGAAATGCTTTGAAAATTTGTATTTATACTAAATGAAAACTACAGTTGTTTTTAGAGTGTCAAATTTGGATATTACCTTTGAAAAATTTAAACTTTATGTTCATTTCAATGTATAGGAAGTTCCTTACGAAAAGTAAATATATCAAATAAAAATAGATGTTTTTGTTCCATTTCACCTAATATGAAAAACAATTTTATTTTTTCTGTATGATATGGATAAATTTGAAATAAAATTAAAACGATTGCATGAATCTTTATGTTCTTTATAAAGTTATATCAAACAGGTGTCCACTACGAGAGGGAACCGTGACTACCTCTGTAGGTTTTCACACCCCTCGAGTTGTGGTAGAGCAAGTACGGGTTGGAAAATCCCGACTTAAGGCATAGGGCCTAGTTCCCTTCTGGGTTTCCAGCTCCGAAGCTGTTGGGGGACGCCGGCCCGTCTCCAAGTGTCTGGCGGTGACTCCCGTGGTTTCATCGCGTATCGCAACGGCCTACGTCGTCGGCACGTGGGTTCAAGGTTAGAGGGTCCGTATTGGTTCGGTCCTCTGACCGTCCGAAGCCTCGTAGCGAGTCAAAGGTACTGGCGTGATAAAAGTCTCTCAGGACTTGTGTTCGGTGGTCGTCTACGCGCGGTGCGCTCCTTCATAGGCGCCTGCGGCGCAGCTTAATTTATATTAAACAGGGGCCCAGTTTTCAACTCCTAAAAAACCAAGAACTTTACCACAGAATATCGTGAAAAAAAGAAAACACAATTTAAGATAGTAGCTTCTATACCTTCAAAAGATAAACTTAATACGTGAGATGAACTGTTACGAGTAAGCATTTGTGCATCTTGAATTACAATCACGGGAATTACAACATTTACTCCGGAGACAGTATTCCATACAATCTTCTTGAACCGGGCAAAGTGATTCTTGGGGATTACACTAAAAAGTTAATTTACTGTTATATTTTTCAAATGAGAGCATTTTGATCACAATTATTTCATCAATAAAAACTTTTTCTCATTCTTAACATTGTCTATTGTTACTTAATTGCCGAAACGTCAGTTGAGGCTCACTGTGGAGACCCGAAACGTTTTTGGTTTCCGTTTGTTTGTTTGTTTGTCTGTCTGTCTATTCCGCAATAACTGCCGCAAAAAACATTCGATTAGGGTGATTTTTGGTGGGTGTGTTGGTGAGATACCTAGAATTAGCTGTATAGTTTTTGGTTACATTTGATTCATTCGTTCGAAAAATATAGAAAGTTCTTTTTGAGTCATAATGCTTTCCTATGGGAATGCAGACGATTTTCAAATTCCATTTTTAACTGAAATAATGCATATTTGAATAATAGACTTAAACGTAAAATTACGGATACTAAATTTTCGATATGGAGGTCTTAAATATATGCAATAGCTTTGAAAATTTGCTGAAACATCGACTAGAAATTAGAAATTAATTGTTTAAATTCTTGGAAATTTTTTTGTAACTGTTCGGGAAATATAAAACATTTTATTTTCCTATTTTTTACAAATTTTCATTTACCAAGATGAATTGCAGCTGTTTTGTGGACCAAAGGTGAGCCAACACGTTATTAGGTATATGGTCATAATGTTTTGTCTCTTCAGTGTATTTATTTAACAGAAAGTATTGGTACACATTAACTGCAAGTACGTAAATGTTTTATTTTTTATGTCGGTTTTCGAAAATTACTTACCATTAAAAAAATTTGTTAATTCCATTCCAAATATTGCTTTAAATATATTCTCAAGAACTATAATATATTTTTTTAATTTTTTCAAACCTAACAAACAAAACAGATATTTTCAATATTCTTTAGAGGAAAAGAAAATTTTGAATACAGGAAAATATGCGGTTTTTCTTAAATCAGCTAAACGAAATGTACATTTAATTTTCCTTCATTTAAATTACCTGAGTACGCTTTAAATCTTTCCATTTCTCATTAAATCAATTTTTAAACTAGCTGTGTTGGCTTTGCAGCTTACATAAAACATCTCATTTAAAGCAATGATGCGCATTAAGTTCTTTATTTTAAGAATTTTATTTTTGCTAATATAAAGCTATACATGAGGTAATATTCCGTATAAATCCGTACATTCTTACTCAAGTCCCTATTTGATGGTCAAAAATCATGTGAAAAGGCAAAAAAAGTCTTACCAATGGAATAAGATATCTTCTGGTGAAGAATAACTCAGACATCTATGTTTTGTTTACATAATCCAACACTAGGGTATATTAATTTTATTGGTAACTTAAAAGATAGAGAGAACACAACTTGTAACATACATAATTCATTTAATTCTTGAATGTTAAGGTCTTAGATTAATTTCTACGTTTCATTATATTTTGGTTATATTAAAATTACATGGGTTTAAAAGAATGTATCCATTAAAGCGGTCATTTTGTATGCGCCTAAATTAAACTCTTGTAATTAGCAATTAACCCAATTCTGATTTAGTAGATATGTCGTAAAATGAATTGCTCTCTTTTCTAAAATTTCCGATTTAAAAATGAATATTTATAACACCCTCAATGTTTTTGCCAATTTATTTTAGCGCAGCATTGAATTACATGCTTCACACGCCTGTAAAAAGCGTCACATATTTAATATATCTATTCGATGCAAACGAATAAACACTCCGGAATTTCTTAAATTTACTAATCAAAATAAATATTCATGTTACCATTTGTGTTTATGTTATAAACACTTTAAAACTTTTAATGAAATCCTTATATATACGTGGTAGTTTTTTGGCTCGAAAAATAAGCATATCTTATGAATTTATTTCTTATCTTGGAAGGGGTAAAAATGTGTAGGTTTTTAGTTAAAAAATATAATTTGAACTTTCACAAACTAATTATTTTATTAATTTTTATTAAAGATGGGCCTTTTGGAATCGCTTTCTTTGCGTATAGTGTCCACGGTACAAGAGATGTATCCAATGTTCAAATACATATGTCTAGTCTTTCACAAAAGAATTACTGAAATTTTGCACTTTTAATATATACTAAAATAGGACTGTCAAATTTAATTTATTAACAATTTAATGTGTTCAACAAAAGATAGGATTTGCTTTTATTTATAAAATATGCGCGAATTAAAATATTTCAAAAATCTATCAATCACTAGAGAAATACAAAGTGTCCGTAATTTAACGAACAGTACTCAGCGTTTTCTGTAGCACAATCTAATTGCGAGAATGTAACAAAATTTTGTAGGAAGATTCCGCAAAACAAAAAAAGTTCCAAAATTCACCACAAGGGAAATGCGGTTTTTTTTTTCGAGGAATCATTTGTCGTCCGTCTTGTTTAATCATCCTACATTTTTTTTTCCACTCTTGCAATTAGATCACTCTGCAAAACACGCTGAGTAATACATAAAAGTATAAGCTTACATTAAAAAAGGCAAGTATATTGGTTAATCCGTTGCCAAGATATTTTTTACTACAGATCACGTTGTAATCTTGCATTGAGGTTATGTTGAGATTATATTACACAATTTAATACACCATTGTCTCTAGAAAAATCACGTTTATTTTATCCATTTATTCATTATGTACATAGAGAACACCTCTAATTTCTGACAACTAGCATTTTATGAGAATACATAAACAGAAAATAACTGAAAAAATCTTTCACTTTAAATTTAAATGTGTGTGTACTATTATTCAAAGTCATTAAATTCATTAAATGATACATTTAATTTCTGGAATATTTTGTTGAGTTAAAAATATTGTTATTAAAAACTATTTTTCTATTAAATATTATACTTCGTTTTTATCCAGTTTAACTTATTTTAACATTGCGTAATAATGAAAAAGTCCTGAAAGAAATTTGCTTATCGATAAAATTCTAAGAACGTTTTCTGTTAGAAATATGGACACATTTAATTTCTTAATATACTTCTAAATTCTTATTTCTATTTTATTATACTAATTTCTTAATATAATTCTTAGTTTAATACATCGGACAACCTTATTTCCGCTTATTCGTTGTTCTCGGTGGTAGTCGTTGGTGGGCGTGTGGGGACGACAGCCTCTATTTTGCGGAACATGCGCCCTCCAGGGAACCGACCTTTCAATACAAACAGGTACGGTAGTATGCCCGATCACGGAAGACGCCATCTGAAAATTTTGAAATCTAAATTCAATACGTATAAGACATAGAACAGCGGGTTTGAGGGGGGTGGCATGTTTAATACATAGGACGAGCTCATTCGATGCTTCTGCATTGGGTTGGATAACCCGATTTTCTCCGAACTTTTAGTCCGCTGACTTTAAATTTTTTTCAAATTATCGGATTAAATCTAATAATTTTCATTCTGGGGTCGTGTCAAATCAGGATGTGATTTTTTACAAGCCGAATTCAGGCATGTCCAATTTTCAAAATAAAAGTTCAGAATATTGCTTCAAATGAAAAACACTAAATTTGAATATGAATACGTATATATATATATATATATATATATATATATATATATATATATATATATATATATATATATATATATAAATATTTTGATTCATTATTCTTCGAAAAAGTTAAAGCTAATATAGACATATGACAGACTATTTTCCTATAAGTGACTTAAATTATCAATTGATTTTTGTTTTCATTCCATGTTTAAAGTCGGGATGCAGGTCCACAAAATTTATTTTGTCAAATTATTGTGCATAAGTTGAGATGCACATGGCTCTAATAACTACTAGGATTTTCCTAAGGAATGGGGTAGGGAATTTGAGTAAATCGAAATATCGCCTTCCTTGAAAATTTAAATTTGGATTATTATTATATAGAAAACTTTTAATCAATTAATTAGTAATACCTTTTCTTTTTTCGATGTATGTATGAATTTAGAAATTAAATGATTTTTACCATGATCAAGAATTTCTTTTAAGATTGACCTAATGAATGGAATATTGCGTGTCAAAGTTTTCAGCTATTTCACAAGTTTTCATTCTCCCTACAATTTTCTTGAGAATATTCTGTTTTAGTTTTAAATTTAAAGATTTCTTTCCTGTCAGACGTCGGAGAATCACACTTTCTATGTGTGATCTTTATACGTAGCAACAATTGTGTTTTCTTTTTAACGACTGAAATACGAATTAATGAGAAAAAGAAAAGGACGTATTTATAAATATCCATAGAAATTGACAAACGGAAAACGAATGCACTTAAAACATTCATACACGCACATTAAAGATTTCGATTCTATTATTTATTTATCTATTTATTCATACACTCTACACGATGAATGAAGACAACTAAATGTAGTACCCCCTTAGGATGGAACTACAAGCAATCAGGATAAAGTTGCGTTTTTGACAGCATTCAGTCTTAGCAGGATGTGTTACATTGTTCATTTGTATTTTACTCTTTTAGCCGAGAAAACGATTTTTTTGTTTCGGTTAAAGCATGATTGTTTTCAACACTGCGATGATCCAGTTTTATTTTTATCTTCATGCCCAGCTTTTTTTATACTAAACATGGAATACTAATTATATGTTATCAGATTTGCTGTTTAAGATTCATTTTTTATACAAATCATACATCAGGTACTTGCAAAAGTTAATTCAAAAATTTGCGCTGCCCAGTAGAGTTACCATGGCTTTCTTGAACTCAGAATGTTCACTTCGACGACTTTTGAGGTCATCGACATTTCTGATACATTATTATGTCCCTTCAGGTACGCGGCCTTGCTTGCAACTGCCTAAATTAAAATAATTGCATGAATATTTATGCTGTTTTAAAAGCTTCTATCCAACAGGTGCTGTTTTCAATTCCAAACTCTGCCAAGAACTTTAACATAAAACATTATGGAAATAACACCTATAGCAGCAACATCCTGGAAAGATGAACTTCATACGTGGGATAAACTGTAAGGAGTAAGCATTTGTGCATCTTCAATTACAATAATTAGATTCAGATCTGCTTGTTCCTTGACAGTATTCCATACAATCATCTTGCCACCAGACAAAGTGATTCTTGTGGATTACATTAAAAAGGTAATTTACTGTTATATTTTTCGAATGAGAGCATTTTGATCACAATTATTTCATCAACACAAACTATTTTTCATTCTTATTATTTTATATGGTTAGTCGTAAGGGACTTCGTCGTACAGGCCGAAGCCCAGTCCCTAGCGCAGAAGTCTACGTTCCGCCGTCTGCCAGTAGCGAGGGTTGCGCCACGCCGCCTTAGGCACTGACCAGACTTCACTACGGAACCCAAAAGCGGTCCTTGCCGTACAGAGTCCGTCCTCGCTTCCGTCTCGCTCTGGATAAATTTAGAAAAAGTCCTATCACATTTTCTAAACATTATCGCTCGTGTCATCCCCGGATCTAATCCGGGCACGAGGAATTTTCCTACGAGAGATTTTTACCACCTAGCCGACACGAAGCGCGTCGTTAGAACGTTGATCTCGGAGTTTTCCACGGGTCACTAACCCAGGGATCCAAAAAAGACCACTACGCGCTTACCAAGGGCTCCGCTTAATGCCAAGAACCTTCTGCAGTCGATAACCGATGAACTTCATAAGTGGGATAAACTGTTAGAGGTAAGCATTTGTGAATCTTGAATTACTATAATTAGATTTACATCTGCTTGCTTTATGACAGTGTTCCATAGAATCATCTTGCCACCAGACAGAGTGATTCTTATGTAACATCAAAAAGATAACGTCAGTCAAGTCGTCAGTCAAGTGACGGTTTCTGGACCAAAACCCAGAGCTGTCAACCAGTTCAGTGTGTCTTTACAAGGTCGAATCTTTCTGTGTCCAACGGTTGGATTATCAGGAATCTCGAAACGAACATTCATGCTACTAATACAAAACATAAAGATACTGTAAAAGTTAAAAATCACACATAAGGTATTGTAAAAGTTAATTCAAATGTTTGCGCTGCCTAATAGAGTTACCGTGGCTTTCTTGATTCAGAATGTTTACTTCAACGACTTGTTTTCAAATTTTTAGGTCACCGATATTTCTGATACATTATCATGCCCTTCCAGGGAGGCCGCCTTGCTTGCAACTGCCAACGAAGATATGTTCGCAACGGAGTTGTTCACAATATTTATAGCTATAATAGAATAAATGCATAAGTCCTCCTTTTTGTTTATTCTGCAAATAAATTAATTTCATATCATTTTAAAGAAATTAACAAGAACGAAAAATCATGCGTCAAGCATAATTTATGTAACACTTTCCAACGCTTCCAGAATAATTTTACAAATCATTACCGTTTAATAATCTGAAAGATAACATCTAAGTAAACAATTTGGAAAACGCATAACATATTTAATAATTTCAGGAATTTCCAACATATATTTCCAACATATACAATATTCCGAAAAATATCCGAATACTTTTATTCATCCCTGTATATGATCTATCGATTTGTATATATACTACATAGGATGCTAAATTTTAGTTTAGTTAGGAAACGCGTAGCACAGTTTAAAATTCTCCTTCTGGAGTTTCTTTCAATAAGCGGAAAAGTGTTCGCGAACTTTTGTGCTGCCCTGTATATGAAATACAGAATTTATACACACCAAATAATAGACAAAATGTGAGTTAAATTTAAAATCGCGTTCAGCAACTTAAAACGCACTTCCAGGAATTATTGTGAACAGACAGTAGAGAATTCTTTTGTGTGTCCCTGTAAATGAACGATGACTGCTATACACACAATATTCTGTAGTAAGCCTCTTGTAATGCACCTTAGTGATATTTATAAATTTCATTGCGTTTAACATATTGAAACATTATTTAATTAAACCGCAAACGATTTTTCTCCATAGACGTAATGTAACGGAATTTTTTGACTGTCCCTGTAAAGTAACTATAAGTGCTATGCACACCATATTCCCTATTAAGTTTTTTGTAATGCACCTTAGTGATATATATCAATTGCAATGTACTTGAAATTGTGTTACATCATTAAAATAAACCGCAAATGATTTTCCCCATAGACAGTAATGTAACGGAATTCTTTTGAGTGTCCCTGTAAAAAAAACTATAAGCGCTACACACTTCAGTTGAAATAGGGAACATGCTACAGATAACGACAAAAACATATAAAAATTGCAGGACAATCCGAGCATATTTACGGGAGTTAGAGCACGGAAAGACGGACAGACGGCAGACGGCCATACGGCCATACGGCAGACAAACCGAAGTCATAAACACTTTTCAACTAGGTTGGAAAGTGTTAAAAAATATCCCACACTACTATACCATTCCACGGCTATTTTCGGCATTATTTACAGAGCTGCCACTGGCGACTATTTAAAAAAAATAAATTTTGTAATATATTTCTGTTGCACATGTTGTGAAAGTGTATGTGAAGAAAAATTGTTTTGAGAGAGTAGCGCGTAATAGAATTAAAAAATAGTCGCCAGTGGCAGCCCTGCATTTATTGTTTTACAAAAAGGAAAGTGTCAATCGGTAGGAATTAAATGTAGGGTTTGATAAAGATATGAATGTCTACTATTAAATGATATGCGGAGGCAATCTGCTTATTGGAAATGGAGCTACTTTTTAAATTTTCAATAGCAACACCGAAATTTTAGTTTTTTTCTCCGAGTAGTTTTTAATTATCCTTGAACAATCTTCATACATTTTAGGGATTGATGTATGGGATGTACTCGATGCTCCTATATTCTTTAGATGTACATGATTTCCTTTTGAAGTGAACTCGTAAAATTGTATAGGGTTGTACTCGTAAAATTGTACAAGGGTCCAGGGTCTTCTAGGATCCAGGCCTGGACCGGTCCTAACCGTGGGCCTATTTTCTGTCATTAGACTCGGGAAAATCCTGGAGCTCATTCTAACCGGGCCCGTGTCTGGACGGTAATTTTTTGTGAAAATAATAATGATATTTTTAATTTTTTAGTGAAATCTTTAGAAATTTACTCTATTTATATAAATTACAGAATTTTTTTTGTTTTAAATCTACTTTTTTTTCTTTATAGTGCTTCAAATTATGAATTTTTTCACTGACATTTTAAAATTTTATTTTAATTTTATTAACGTGAGGCAATATTAGGTTATTAAAGGTTTCGTAAAATAATATCTTTGCAAATTATTGGTATTGAACAAAACTGATTTGTCTTATAAATTAGTGAATTAACCTAAAATTTATTATTTTATAAATTTTAATTTAAGAAAGTTTATATTTTTTTCTTTAAATTTACAAAAATAATTAATGATTTTTTCTTTACTTTTATAAAAATGAAGTTTATAATTTTATAAAGTTTATAATATATTTAGTTAGTTTATAATTTTATAAAGCTTATAATATATTTAGTTAGTTTATAATTTTATAAATTAAACTAAATTAATTTAGACTAAATTAATAAATCCAAATTTAAACATACCTGTCCCAAGGTCATTAATTTCAAATTTTTCGCTTAAAATCTATTTTTTTTTTTTTTTTAATATATATATTTTTAAGGTTTCATAAAATAATATTTTTGCAAATTATCGGTATGTAGGTGTTAAACTAAGCTGATTTGTCCTATAAATATGTGAATTAAACTAAAATTTATTATTTTATAAATTATAATTTTACGAAGTTCATATATTTTTCCTTAAATTTATAAAAAATAATTAATAACTTTTTGTTTACTTTTATAAAAATGAAGTTTATTTATAATTTATAAAGTTTATAATTTATTTCGTTAGTTTATAATTTTATGAATTAAACTAAATTAATTTAAACTAAATTATCAAATCCAAATTTAAACTTACCTATCCTAAGGTCATATTTCAAAATTTTCTCTAAAAATCTATTTTTTTTTTGTTTTGATTTTTAAAAATTATTCAGTTTAACAGAATCGTACACAAAAGCTCTCAGTAAAGATTAAATATAATAATTTAATTTATTATAAAATTGTTTATTCACACAAGTTTTTAAAATAAGAGATAAAGAAAATTTACTTTAATAGCATGTAATAAATACGTCTACTTAAGATAATTATTGTTTTTAAAATTGATAAATAGATCAACAGACAAATAATTTAAAAAAGTATATGTACTATTGCAAAAAGAAGCAATCATTAATAATACAATGTTTTACGCATATAATACATAAAAAGTTAAAATTTATCTGTTATAAAGCATCAAATAATAAAGCAATATATTAAAAATTATGAAAATAAAATATGGAAAAAATCTATCTAACTATAAAACCTTTAAGTTTTTGCATCATTAGAAGAATGTAAAATAAATAACAACATTTGAGGAAGCTAAGTGTCCGGTCATAGCGTAATGGTACAGCCAGCCAGTTTACTACGCAGACGTTTCCGCGTTCGAACCCTATCGTGGTAAGTGTTGGTTATTTACTGAAAACTCGCACAGAAATGAAAGGAAAAAATAAAAAGTGTTATAATATGTTCCTTGAAAAAGAAATTTTTTTTTTGGTCCTATAAAATTTATTTTAACGATATAAAAATATCTAAAAAATACGGAAGATATCTGTTAAAAAACGAAAATTTAAAAACGGAAATTTTCGAAATCACGGAAAATTTCTTGGAATTTACGGAATTTTTTTTCCGTTAAAATACGGAAATAGTACTGGCGTCTCGATTGCCAGTACAATTTCCGTTTTTTTCAGGATTTTTTTTTTACAGTGTACTGATGTGTAAAACAAAACTTAAATAAACTATGAAATAAAATACCTATAGGTTATCGTTTTCACTATAATAAAAACTAGGTTATTTTCTGAATGATATGGAAAAATTTTAAATTAAATTAAAAGATTTGAGTGAATATTTATGCTGTTTTAAAAACTTCTATCCAACAGGTGCTGTTTTCAATTCCAAATTCAAAGAAGAACTTTAACATAGGACATTATGTAAAAAGACCTATATCATCAATATCCTGGAAAGATGAATTTCATACGTGGGATAAACTGTTAGGTGTAAGCATTTGTGAATCTTGAATTAAAATAATTCGATTCAAAGCTGCTTGCACTGTGACAGTATTCCATGCAATCATCTTGTCACCAGACAGAGACATTCTTCTGGATTACATTAAAAAGGTAAATTTCTATTATATTTTCGAATGAGAGCATTTTGATCACAATTATTTCAGTCGTAAGGGACTTCATCGTACAGACCGGAGCCCAGCCCCTTGCTCCGACGGCTACGTTCCACCGTCTGCCGGTAGCGTGGGTTGCGTCGTACCGCCTAAGCACTGACCTGACGTCACTACGCAACAACAAGCGTTCATGCCGTACAGAGTCCGTCCTCGCTTCCGTCTCGCTCTGCATCAATTTGGAAAATGTCCTATCACATTTGCTGACCATTGCCTTTCGTGTCATCTCCCAGATCTAATCCGGAAACCATGGATTTTTCTACGAGATATTTTTACCACCTAGCCGACACAGAGCGCGTTGTTAGAACAATGATCTCGGAGTTTTCCACGAGTCGCTAAATCAGGGATCCGAAGGAGGCCACTACGACCCTACCAAGTGCTCAACTTAATGCAAAGAACCATTTGCAGTCGACAACCGACCCAAAAAAGGGTTTGGCCCAAACCCCATCACGTTTTACTGCCACTTCCGGCACCAGTCAACGCACGGAGTTTGATATTCGTCCGTTAGTTTTGAGTTGCCCTGGGGTCAAGAAGGGAGGGGCACCTTGCTTGATCAGGAGCAGTTCGTGTCCATGAGGGTCCACCGTTGTGGTCCGATCCTCATCGCTCGTATTGCCTACCTGAGAAGGTCACCCCTGCCGAACGAGCCGGCCAAGTATAACCGGACCGGATATGGATAAATTTGAAATTAAATTAATAGAATTGCGTGAATATTTATGCTGTTTTAAAAACTTCTATCCAACAGGTGCTGTTTTCAATTCGAAACTCTACCAAGAACTTTAACATAAAACATTATGGAAATAACACCTATAGCAGCAACATCCTGGAAAGATGAACTTCATACGTGGGATAAACTGTAAGGAGTAAGCATTTGTGCATCTTCAATTACAATAATTAGATTCAGATCTGCTTGCTCCTTGACAGTATTCCATACAATCATCTCGCCACCAGACAAAGTGATTCTTGTGGATTACATTAAAAAGGTAATTTACTGTTATATTTTTCGAATGAGAGCATTTTGATCACAATTATTTCATCAACACAAACTATTTTTCATTCTTATTATTTTATATGGTTAGTCGTAAGGGACTTCGTCGTACAGGCCGAAACCCAGTCCCTAGCCTAGAAGTCTACGTTCCGCCGTCTGCCAGTAGCGAGGGTTGCGCCACGCCGCCTTACGCACTGACCAGACTTCACTACGGAACCCAAAAGCGGTCCTTGCCGTACAGAGTCCGTCCTCGCTTCCGTCTCGCTCTGGATAAATTTAGAAAAAGTCCTATCACATTTTCTAACCATTATCGCTCGTGTCATCCCCGGATCTAATCCGGGCACGAGGAATTTTCCTACGAGATATTTTTACCACCTAGCCGACTCGAAGCGCGTCGTTAGAACGTTGATCTCGGAGTTTTCCACGGGTCACTAACCAGGGATCCAAAAAAGACCACTACGCGCTTACCAAGGGCTCCGCTTAATGCCAAGAACCTTCTGCAGTCGATAACCGATGAACTTCATACGTGGGATAAACTGTTAGAGGTAAGCATTTGTGAATCTTGAATTACTATAATTAGATTTACATCTGCTTGCTTTATGACAGTGTTCCATAGAATCATCTTGCCACCAGACAGAGTGATTCTTATGTAACATCAAAAAGATAACGTCAGTCAAGTCGTCAGTCAAGTGACGGTTTCTGGACCAAAACCCAGAGCTGTCAACCAGTTCAGTGTGTCTTTACAAGGTCGAATCTTTCTGTGTCCAACGGTTGGATTATCAGGAATCTCGAAACGAACATTCATGCTACTAATACAAAACATAAAGATACTGTAAAAGTTAAAAATCACACATAAGGTATTGTAAAAGTTAATTCAAATGTTTTCACTGTCTAATAGAGTTACCGTGGCTTTCTTGAACTCAGAATGTTCACTTCGACGACTTGTGTTCGAATTTTTAGGTCACCGATATTTCTGATACATTATCATGCCCCGCCAGGGAGGCCGCCTTGCTTGCAACTGCCAACGAAGATATGTTCGCAACGGAGTTGTTCACAATATTTATACCTATAATAGAATAAATGCATAAGTCCTCCTTTTTGTTTATTCTGCAAATAAATTAATTTCATATCATTTTAAAGAAATTAAAAAGAACGAAAAATCATGCGTCAAGCATAGTTTATGTAACACTTTCCAACGCTTCCAGAATAATTTTACAAATCATTACCGTTTAATAATCTGAAAGATAACATCTAAGTAAACAATTTGGAAAACGCATAACATATTTAATAATTTCAGGAATTTCCAACATATATTTCCAACATATACAATATTCGGAAAAATATCCGAATACTTTTATTCAGCCCTGTATATGATCTATCGATTTGTATATATACTACATAGGATGCTAAATTTTAGTTTAGTTAGGAAACGCGTAGCACAGTTTAAAATTCTCCTTCTAGAGTTTCTTTCAATAAGCGGAAAAGTGTTCGCGAACTTTTGTGCTGCCCTGTATATGAAGTACAGAATTTATACACACCAAATAATAGACAAAATGTGAGTTAAATTTAAAATCGCGTTCAGCAACTTAAAACGCACTTCCAGGAATTATTGTGAACAGACAGTAGAGAATTCTTTTGTGTGTCCCTGTAAATGAACGATGACTGCTATACACACAATATTCTGTAGTAAGCCTCTTGTAATGCACCTTAGTGATATTTATAAATTTCAATGCGTTTAAAATATTGAAACATTATTTAATTAAACCGCAAACGATTTTTCTCCATAGACGTAATGTAACGGAATTTTTTGACTGTCCCTGTAAAGTAACTATAAGTGCTATGCACACCATATTCCCTATTAAGTTTTTTGCAATGCACCTTAGTGATATATATCAATTGCAATGTACTTGAAATTGTGTTACATCATTAAAATAAACCGCAAATGATTTTCCCCATAGACAGTAATGTAACGGAATTCTTTTGAGTGTCCCTGTAAAAAAAACTATAAGCGCTACACACTTCAGTTAAAATAGGGAACATGCTATAGATATCGACAAAAACATATAAAAATTGCAGGACAATCCGAGCATATTTACGGGAGTTAGAGCACGGAGAGACGGCCAGACGGCAGACGGCCATACGGCCATACGGCAGACAAACCGAAGTCATAAACACTTTTCAACTAGGTTGGAAAGTGTTAAAAAATATCCCACACTACTATACCATTCCACGGCTATTTTGGGCATTATTTACAGAGCTGCCACTGGCGACTATTTTTAAAAAATAAATTTTGTAATATATTTCTGTTGCACATGTTGTGAAAGTGTATGTGAAGAAAAATTGTTTTGAGAGAGTAGCGCGTAATAGAATTAAAAAATAGTCGCCAGTGGCAGCCCTGCATTTATTGTTTTACAAAAAGGAAAGTGTCAATCGGTAGGAATTAAATGTAGGATTTGATAAAGATATGAATGTCTACTATTAAATGATATGCGAAGGCAATCTGCTTATTGGAAATGGAGTTACTTTTTAAATTTTCAATAGCGACACCGAAATTTTAGCTTTTTTCTCCGAGTAGTTTTTAATTATCCTTGAACAATCTTCATACATTTTAGGGATTGATGTATGGGATGTACTCGATGCTCCTATATTCTTTAGATGTACATGATTTCCTTTTGAAGTGAACTCGTAAAATTGTATAGAGTTGTACTCGTAAAATTGTACAAGGGTCCAGGGTCTTCTAGGATCCAGGCCTGGACCGCTCCTAACCGTGGGCCTATTTTCTGTCATTAGACTCGGGCCAATCCTGGAGCTCATTCTAACCGGGCCCGTGTCTGGACGGTAATTTTTTGTGAAAATAATAATGATATTTTTAATTTTTTAGTGAAATCTTTAGAAATTTGCTCTATTTATATAAATTACAGAATTTTTTTTGTTTTAAATCTACTTTTTTTTCTTTATAGTGCTTCAAATTATGAATTTTTTCACTGACATTTTAAAATTTTATTTTAATTTTATTAACGTGAGGCAATATTAGGTTATTAAAGGTTTCGTAAAATAATATCTTTGCAAATTATTGGTATTGAACAAAACTGATTCGTCTTATAAATTAGTGAATTAACCAAAAATTTATTATTTTATAAATTTTAATTTTAGAAAGTTTATATTTTTTTCTTTAAATTTATAAAAATAATTAATGATTTTTTCTTTACTTTTATAAAAATGAAGTTTATACTTTTATAAAGTTTATAATATATTTAGTTAGTTTATAATTTTATAAAGCTTATAATATATTTAGTTAGTTTATAATTTTATAAATTAAACTAAATTAATTTAGACTAAATTAATAAATCCAAATTTAAACATACCTGTCCCAAGGTCATTAATTTCAAAATTTTCGCTAAAAATCTATTTTTTTTTTTGTTTAATATATATATTTTTAAGGTTTCATAAAATAATATTTTTGCAAATTATCGGTATGTAGGTGTTAAACTAAGCTGATTTGTCTTATAAATATGTGAATTAAACTAAAATTTATTATTTTATAAATTATAATTTTACGAAGTTCATATTTTTTTCCTTAAATTTATAAAAAATAATTAATAACTTTTTGTTTACTTTTATAAAAATGAAGTTTATTTAAAATTTATAAAGTTTATAATTTATTTCGTTAGTTTATAATTTTATGAATTAAACTAAATTAATTTAAACTAAATTATCAAATCCAAATTTAAACTTACCTATCCTAAGGTCATATTTCAAAATTTTCTCTAAAAATCTATTTTTTTTTTTTTTTTTTTTTTTTTTTTTTTAAATTATTCAGTTTAACAGAATCGTACACAAAAGCTCTCAGTAAAGATTAAATATAATAATTTAATTTATTATAAAATTGTTTATTCACACAAGTTTTTAGAATAAGAGATAAAGAAAATTTACTTTAATAGCATGTAATAAATACGTCTACTTAAGATAATTATTGTTTTTAAAATTGATAAATAGATCAACAGACAAATAATTTAAAAAAGTATATGTACTATTGCAAAAAGAAGCAATCATTAATAATACAATGTTTTACGCATATAATACATAAAAAGTTAAAATTTATCTGTTATAAAGCACAAATAATAAAGCAATATATTAAAAATTATGAAAATAAAATATGGAAAAAATCTATCTAACTTTCTATCTAAACCTTTAAGTTTTTGCATCATTAAAAGAATGTAAAATAAATAACAACATTTGAGGAAACTAAGTGTCCGGTCATAGCGTAATGGTACAGCCAGCCAGTTTACTACGCAGACGTTTCCGCGTTCGAACCCTATCGTGGTAAGTGTTGGTTATTTACTGAAAACTCGCACAGAAATGAAAGAAAAAAATAAAAAGTGTTATAATATTTTCCTTGAAAAAGAAATTTTTTTTTTGGTCCTATAAAATTTATTTTAACGATATAAAAATATCTAAAAAATACGGAAGATATCTGTTAAAAAACGAAAATTTAAAAACGGAAATTTTCGAAATCACGGAAAATTTCTTGGAATTTACGGAATTTTTTTTCCGTTAAAATACGGAAATAGTACTGGCGTCTCAATTGCCAGTACAATTTCCGTTTTTTTCAGGATTTTTTTTTTTACAGTGTACTGATGTGTAAAACAAAACTTAAATAAACTATGAAATAAAATACCTATAGGTTATCGTTTTCACTATAATAAAAACTAGGTTATTTTCTGAATGATATGGACAAATTTGAAATTAAATTAAAAGATTTGAGTGAATATTTATGCTGTTTTAAAAACTTCTATCCAACAGGTGCTGTTTTAAACTCCAAATTCAAAGAAGAACTTTAACATAGACATTATGTAAAAAGAACTATATCATCAATATCCTGGAAAGATGAATTTCATACGTGGGATAAACTGTTAGGTGTAAGCATATGTGAATCTTGAATTAAAATAATTCGATTCAAAGATGCTTGCACTGTGACAGTATTCCATGCAATCATCTTGTCACCAGACAGAGACATTCTTCTGGATTACATTAAAAAGGTAAATTTCTATTATATTTTCGAATGAGAGCATTTTGATCACAATTATTTCAGTCGTAAGGGACTTCACCGTACAGACCGGAGCCCAGCCCCTTGCTCCGACGGCTACGTTCCACCGTCTGCCGGTAGCGAGGGTTGCGTCGTGCCGCCTAAGCACTGACCTGACGTCACTACGCAACAACAAGCGTCCATGCCGTACAGAGTCCGTCCTCGCTTCCGTCTCGCTCTGCATCAATTTGGAAAATGTCCTATCACATTTGCTGACCATTGCCTCTCGTGTCATCTCCCAGATCTAATCCGGAAACCATGGATTTTTCTACGAGATATTTTTACCACCTAGCCGACACAGAGCGCGTTGTTAGAACAATGATCTCGGAGTTTTCCACGAGTCGCTAACCCAGGGATCCGAAGGAGGCCACTACAACCCTACCAAGTGCTCAACTTAATGCAAAGAACCATTTGCAGTAGACAACCGACCCAAAAGAGGGTTTGGCCCAAACCCCATCACGTTTTACTGCCACTTCCGGCACCAGTCAACGCACGGAGTTTGATATTCGTCCGTTAGTTTTGAGTTGCCCTGGGGTCAAGAAGGGAGGGGCACCTTGCTTGATCAGGAGCAGTTCGTGTCCATGAGGGACCACCGTTGTGGTCCGATCCTCATCGCTCGTATTGCCTACCTGAGAAGGTCACCCCTGCCGAACGAGCCGGCCAAGTATAACCGGACCGGAGATGGATAAATTTGAAATTAAATTAATAGAATTGCGTGAATATTTATGCTGTTTTAAAAACTTCTATCCAACAGGTGCTGTTTTCAATTCGAAACTCTACCAAGAACTTTAACATAAAACATTATGGAAATAACACCTATAGCAGCAACATCCTGGAAAGATGAACTTCATACGTGGGATAAACTGTAAGGAGTAAGCATTTGTGCATCTTCAATTACAATAATTAGATTCAGATCTGCTTGCTCCTTGACAGTATTCCATACAATCATCTCGCCACCAGACAAAGTGATTCTTGTGGATTACATTAAAAAGGTAATTTACTGTTATATTTTTCGAATGAGAGCATTTTGATCACAATTATTTCATCAACACAAACTATTTTTCATTCTTATTATTTTATATGGTTAGTCGTAAGGGACTTCGTCGTACAGGCCGAAGCCCAGTCCCTAGCCTAGAAGTCTACGTTCCGCCGTCTGCCAGTAGCGAGGGTTGCGCCACGCCGCCTTACGCACTGACCAGACTTCACTACGGAACCCAAAAGCGGTCCTTGCCGTACAGAGTCCGTCCTCGCTTCCGTCTCGCTCTGGATAAATTTAGAAAAAGTCCTATCACATTTTCTAACCATTATCGCTCGTGTCATCCCCGGATCTAATCCGGGCACGAGGAATTTTCCTACGAGATATTTTTACCACCTAGCCGACTCGAAGCGCGTCGTTAGAACGTTGATCTCGGAGTTTTCCACGGGTCACTAACCCAGGGATCCAAAAAAGACCACTACGCGCTTACCAAGGGCTCCGCTTAATGCCAAGAACCTTCTGCAGTCGATAACCGATGAACTTCATACGTGGGATAAACTGTTAGAGGTAAGCATTTGTGAATCTTGAATTACTATAATTAGATTTACATCTGCTTGCTTTATGACAGTGTTCCATAGAATCATCTTGCCACCAGACAGAGTGATTCTTATGTAACATCAAAAAGATAACGTCAGTCAAGTCGTCAGTCAAGTGACGGTTTCTGGACCAAAACCCAGAGCTGTCAACCAGTTCAGTGTGTCTTTACAAGGTCGAATCTTTCTGTGTCCAACGGTTGGATTATCAGGAATCTCGAAACGAACATTCATGCTACTAATACAAAACATAAAGATACTGTAAAAGTTAAAAATCACACATAATGTATTGTAAAAGTTAATTCAAATGTTTTCACTGTCTAATAGAGTTACCGTGGCTTTCTTGAACTCAGAATGTTCACTTCGACGACTTGTGTTCGAATTTTTAGGTCACCGATATTTCTGATACATTATCATGCCCCGCCAGGGAGGCCGCCTTGCTTGCAACTGCCAACGAAGATATGTTCGCAACGGAGTTGTTCACAATATTTATACCTATAATAGAATAAATGCATAAGTCCTCCTTTTTGTTTATTCTGCAAATAAATTAATTTCATATCATTTTAAAGAAATTAACAAGAACGAAAAATCATGCGTCAAGCATAGTTTATGTAACACTTTCCAACGCTTCCAGAATAATTTTACAAATCATTACCGTTTAATAATCTGAAAGATAACATCTAAGTAAACAATTTGGAAAACGCATAACATATTTAATAATTTCAGGAATTTCCAACATATATTTCCAACATATACAATATTCGGAAAAATATCCGAATACTTTTATTCAGCCCTGTATATGATCTATCGATTTGTATATATACTACATAGGATGCTAAATTTTAGTTTAGTTAGGAAACGCGTAGCACAGTTTAAAATTCTCCTTCTGGAGTTTCTTTCAATAAGCGGAAAAGTGTTCGCGAACTTTTGTGCTGCCCTGTATATGAAATACAGAATTTATACACACCAAATAATAGACAAAATGTGAGTTAAATTTAAAATCGCGTTCAGCAACTTAAAACGCACTTCCAGGAATTATTGTGAACAGAGAGTAGAGAATTCTTTTGTGTGTCCCTGTAAATGAACGATGACTGCTATACACACAATATTCTGTAGTAAGCCTCTTGTAATGCACCTTAGTGATATTTATAAATTTCAATGCGTTTAAAATATTGAAACATTATTTAATTAAACTGCAAACGATTTTTCTCCATAGACGTAATGTAACGGAATTTTTTGACTGTCCCTGTAAAGTAACTATAAGTGCTATGCACACCATATTCCCTATTAAGTTTTTTGCAATGCACCTTAGTGATATATATCAATTGCAATGTACTTGAAATTGTGTTACATCATTAAAATAAACCGCAAATGATTTTCCCCATAGACAGTAATGTAACGAAATTCTTTTGAGTGTCCCTGTAAAAAAACTATAAGCGCTACACACTTCAGTTAAAATAGGGAACATGCTATAGATATCGACAAAAACATATAAAAATTGCAGGACAATCCGAGCATATTTACGGGAGTTAGAGCACGGAGAGACGGCCAGACGGCAGACGGCCATACGGCCATACGGCAGACAAACCGAAGTCATAAACACTTTTCAACTAGGTTGGAAAGTGTTAAAAAATATCCCACACTACTATACCATTCCACGGCTATTTTGGGCATTATTTACAGAGCTGCCACTGGCGACTATTTTTAAAAAATAAATTTTGTAATATATTTCTGTTGCACATGTTGTGAAAGTGTATGTGAAGAAAAATTGTTTTGAGAGAGTAGCGCGTAATAGAATTAAAAAATAGTCGCCAGTGGCAGCCCTGCATTTATTGTTTTACAAAAAGGAAAGTGTCAATCGGTAGGAATTAAATGTAGGATTTGATAAAGATATGAATGTCTACTATTAAATGATATGCGGAGGCAATCTGCTTATTGGAAATGGAGTTACTTTTTAAATTTTCAATAGCGACACCGAAATTTTAGCTTTTTTCTCCGAGTAGTTTTTAATTATCCTTGAACAATCTTCATACATTTTAGGGATTGATGTATGGGATGTACTCGATGCTCCTATATTCTTTAGATGTACATGATTTCCTTTTGAAGTGAACTCGTAAAATTGTATAGAGTTGTACACGTAAAATTGTACAAGGGTCCAGGGTCTTCTAGGATCCAGGCCTGGACCGCTCCTAACCGTGGGCCTATTTTCTGTCATTAGACTCGGGCCAATCCTGGAGCTCATTCTAACCGGGCCCGTGTCTGGACGGTAATTTTTTGTGAAAATAATAATGATATTTTTAATTTTTTAGTGAAATCTTTAGAAATTTGCTCTATTTATATAAATTACAGAATTTTTTTTGTTTTAAATCTACTTTTTTTTCTTTATAGTGCTTCAAATTATGAATTTTTTCACTGACATTTTAAAATTTTATTTTATTTTTATTAACGTGAGGCAATATTAGGTTATTAAAGGTTTCGTAAAATAATATCTTTGCAAATTATTGGTATTGAACAAAACTGATTCGTCTTATAAATTAGTGAATTAACCAAAAATTTATTATTTTATAAATTTTAATTTTAGAAAGTTTATATTTTTTTCTTTAAATTTATAAAAATAATTAATGATTTTTTCTTTACTTTTATAAAAATGAAGTTTATACTTTTATAAAGTTTATAATATATTTAGTTAGTTTATAATTTTATAAAGCTTATAATATATTTAGTTAGTTTATAATTTTATAAATTAAACTAAATTAATTTAGACTAAATTAATAAATCCAAATTTAAACATACCTGTCCCAAGGTCATTAATTTCAAAATTTTCGCTAAAAATCTATTTTTTTTTTGTTTAATATATATATTTTTATGGTTTCATAAAATAATATTTTTGCAAATTATCGGTATGTAGGTGTTAAACTAAGCTGATTTGTCTTATAAATATGTGAATTAAACTAAAATTTATTATTTTATAAATTATAATTTTACGAAGTTCATATTTTTTTCCTTAAATTTATAAAAAATAATTAATAACTTTTTGTTTACTTTTATAAAAATGAAGTTTATTTAAAATTTATAAAGTTTATAATTTATTTCGTTAGTTTATAATTTTATGAATTAAACTAAATTAATTTAAACTAAATTATCAAATCCAAATTTAAACTTACCTATCCTAAGGTCATATTTCAAAATTTTCTCTAAAAATCTATTTTTTTTTTTTTTTTTTTTTTTTTTTTTTAAATTATTCAGTTTAACAGAATCGTACACAAAAGCTCTCAGTAAAGATTAAATATAATAATTTAATTTATTATAAAATTGTTTATTCACACAAGTTTTTAGAATAAGAGATAAAGAAAATTTACTTTAATAGCATGTAATAAATACGTCTACTTAAGATAATTATTGTTTTTAAAATTGATAAATAGATCAACAGACAAATAATTTAAAAAAGTATATGTACTATTGCAAAAAGAAGCAATCATTAATAATACAATGTTTTACGCATATAATACATAAAAAGTTAAAATTTATCTGTTATAAAGCACAAATAATAAAGCAATATATTAAAAATTATGAAAATAAAATATGGAAAAAATCTATCTAACTTTCTATCTAAACCTTTAAGTTTTTGCATCATTAAAAGAATGTAAAATAAATAACAACATTTGAGGAAACTAAGTGTCCGGTCATAGCGTAATGGTACAGCCAGCCAGTTTACTACGCAGACGTTTCCGCGTTCGAACCCTATCGTGGTAAGTGTTGGTTATATACTGAAAACTCGCACAGAAATGAAAGAAAAAAATAAAAAGTGTTATAATATGTTCCTTGAAAAAGAAATTTTTTTTGGTCCTATAAAATTTATTTTAACGATATAAAAATATCTAAAAAATACGGAAGATATCTGTTAAAAAACGAAAATTTAAAAACGGAAATTTTCGAAATCACGGAAAATTTCTTGGAATTTACGGAATTTTTTTTCCGTTAAAATACGGAAATAGTACTGGCGTCTCGATTGCCAGTACAATTTCCGTTTTTTTCAGGATTTTTTTTTACAGTGTACTGATGTGTAAAACAAAACTTAAATAAACTATGAAATAAAATACCTATAGGTTATCGTTTTCACTATAATAAAAACTAGGTTATTTTCTGAATGATATGGACAAATTTGAAATTAAATTAAAAGATTTGAGTGAATATTTATGCTGTTTTAAAAACTTCTATCCAACAGGTGCTGTTTTCAATTCCAAAATCAAAGAAGAACTTTAACATAAGACATTATGTAAAAAGACCTATATCATCAATATCCTGGAAAGATGAATTTCATACGTGGGATAAACTGTTAGGTGTAAGCATTTGTGAATCTTGAATTAAAATAATTCGATTCAAAGCTGCTTGCACTGTGACAGTATTCCATGCAATCATCTTGTCACCAGACAGAGACATTCTTCTGGATTACATTAAAAAGGTAAATTTCTATTATATTTTCGAATGAGAGCATTTTGATCACAATTATTTCAGTCGTAAGGGACTTCATCGTACAGACCGGAGCCCAGCCCCTTGCTCCGACGGCTACGTTCCACCGTCTGCCGGTAGCGAGGGTTGCGTCGTACCGCCTAAGCACTGACCTGACGTCACTACCCAACAACAAGCGTTCATGCCGTACAGAGTCCGTCCTCGCTTCCGTCTCAGTCTGGATCAATTTGGAAAATGTCCTATCACATTTGCTGACCATTGCCTCTCGTGTCATCTCCCAGATCTAATCCGGAAACCATGGATTTTTCTACGAGATATTTTTACCACCTAGCCGACACAGAGCGCGTTGTTAGAACAATGATCTCGGAGTTTTCCACGAGTCGCTAACCCAGGGATCCGAAGGAGGCCACTACGACCCTACCAAGTGCTCAACTTAATGCAAAGAACCATTTGCAGTCGACAACCGACCCAAAAGAGGGTTTGGCCCAAACCCCATCACGTTTTACTGCCACTTCCGGCACCAGTCAACGCACGGAGTTTGATATTCATCCGTTAGTTTTGAGTTGCCTTGGGGTCAAGAAGGGAGGGGCACCTTGCTTGATCAGGAGCAGTTCGTGTCCATGAGGGACCACCGTTGTGGTCCGATCCTCATCGCTCGTATCGCCTACGTGAGAAGGTCACCCCTGCCGAACGAGCCGGCCAAGTATAACCGGACCGGAGATGGATAAATTTGAAATTAAATTAATAGAATTGCGTGAATATTTATGCTGTTTTAAAAACTTCTATCCAACAGGTGCTGTTTTCAATTCGAAACTCTACCAAGAACTTTAAAATAAAACATTATTGAAATAACACCTATAGCAGCAACATCCTGGAAAGATGAACTTCATACGTGGGATAAACTGTAAGGAGTAAGCATTTGTGCATCTTCAATTACAATAATTAGATTCAGATCTGCTTGTTCCTTGACAGTATTCCATACAATCATCTTGCCACCAGACAAAGTGATTCTTGTGGATTACATTGAAAAGGTAATTTACTGTTATATTTTTCGAATGAGAGCATTTTGATCACAATTATTTCATCAACACAAACTATTTTTCATTCTTATTATTTTATATGGTTAGTCGTAAGGGACTTCGTCGTACAGGCCGAAGCCCAGTCCCTAGCGCAGAAGTCTACGTTCCGCCGTCTGCCAGTAGCGAGGGTTGCGCCACGCCGCCTTACGCACTGACCAGACTTCACTACGGAACCCAAAAGCGGTCCTTGCCGTACAGAGTCCGTCCTCGCTTCCGTCTCGCTCTGGATAAATTTAGAAAAAGTCCTATCACATTTTCTAACCATTATCGCTCGTGTCATCCCCGGATCTAATCCGGGCAAGAGGAATTTTCCTACGAGATATTTTTACCACCTAGCCGACGCGAAGCGCGTCGTTAGAACGTTGATCTCGGAGTTTTCCACGAGTCACTAACCCAGGGATCCAAAAAAGACCACTACGCGCTTACCAAGGGCTCCGCTTAATGCCAAGAACCTTCTGCAGTCGATAACCGATGAACTTCATACGTGGGATAAACTGTTAGAGGTAAGCATTTGTGAATCTTGAATTACTATAATTAGATTTACATCTGCTTGCTTTATGACAGTGTTCCATAGAATCATCTTGCCACCAGACAGAGTGATTCTTATGTAACATCAAAAAGATAACGTCAGTCAAGTCATCAGTCAAGTGACGGTTTCTGGACCAAAACCCAGAGCTGTCAACCAGTTCAGTGTGTCTTTACAAGGTCGAATCTTTCTGTGTCCAACGGTTGGATTATCAGGAATCTCGAAACGAACATTCATGCTACTAATACAAAACATAAAGATACTGTAAAAGTTAAAAATCACACATAAGGTATTGTAAAATTAATTCAAATGTTTTCACTGTCTAATAGAGTTACCGTGGCTTTCTTGAACTCAGAATGTTCACTTCGACGACTTGTGTTCGAATTTTTAGGTCACCGATATTTCTGATACATTATCATGCCCCGCCAGGGAGGCCGCCTTGCTTGCAACTGCCAACGAAGATATGTTCGCAACGGAGTTGTTCACAATATTTATAGCTATAATAGAATAAATGCATAAGTCCTCCTTTTTGTTTATTCTGCAAATAAATTAATTTCATATCATTTTAAAGAAATTAACAAGAACGAAAAATCATGCGTCAAGCATAGTTTATGTAACACTTTCCAACGCTTCCAGAATAATTTTACAAATCATTACCGTTTAATAATCTGAAAGATAACATCTAAGTAAACAATTTGGAAAACGCATAACATATTTAATAATTTCAGGAATTTCCAACATATATTTCCAACATATACAATATTCGGAAAAATATCCGAATACTTTTATTCAGCCCTGTATATGATCTATCGATTTGTATATATACTACATAGGATGCTAAATTTTAGTTTAGTTAGGAAACGCGTAGCACAGTTTAAAATTCTCCTTCTGGAGTTTCTTTCAATAAGCGGAAAAGTGTTCGCGAACTTTTGTGCTGCCCTGTATATGAAATACAGAATTTATACACACCAAATAATAGACAAAATGTGAGTTAAATTTAAAATCGCGTTCAGCAACTTAAAACGCACTTCCAGGAATTATTGTGAACAGACAGTAGAGAATTCTTTTGTGTGTCCCTGTAAATGAACGATGACTGCTATACACACAATATTCTGTAGTAAGCCTCTTGTAATGCACCTTAGTGATATTTATAAATTTCAATGCGTTTAAAATATTGAAACATTATTTAATTAAACCGCAAACGATTTTTCTCCATAGATGTAATGTAACGGAATTTTTTTACTGTCCCTGTAAAGTAACTATAAGTGGTATGCACACCATATTCCCTATTAAGTTTTTTGTAATGCACCTTAGTGATATATATCAATTGCAATGTACTTGAAATTGTGTTACATCATTAAAATAAACCGCAAATGATTTTCCCCATAGACAGTAACGTAACGGAATTCTTTTGAGTGTCCCTGTAAAAAAAACTATAAGCGCTACACACTTCAGTTAAAATAGGGAACATGCTATAGATAACGACAAAAACATATAAAAATTGCAGGACAATCCGAGCATATTTACGGGAGTTAGAGCACGGAAAGACGGCCAGACGGCAGACGGCCATACGGCCATACGGCAGACAAACCGAAGTCATAAACACTTTTCAACTAGGTTGGAAAGTGTTAGAAAATATCCCACACTACTATACCATTCCACGGCTATTTTGGGCATTATTTACAGAGCTGCCACTGGCGACTATTTAAAAAAAATAAATTTTGTAATATATTTCTGTTGCACATGTTGTGAAAGTGTATGTGAAGAAAAATTGTTTTGAGAGAGTAGCGCGTAATAGAATTAAAAAATAGTCGCCAGTGGCAGCCCTGCATTTATTGTTTTACAAAAAGGAAAGTGTCAATCGGTAGGAATTAAATGTAGGATTTGATAAAGATATGAATGTCTACTATTAAATGATATGCGGAGGCAATCTGCTTATTGGAAATGGAGCTACTTTTTAAATTTTCAATAGCAACACCGAAATTTTAGCTTTTTTCTCCGAGTAGTTTTTAATTATCCTTGAACAATCTTCATACATTTTAGGGATTGATGTATGGGATGTACTCGATGCTCCTATATTCTTTAGATGTACATGATTTCCTTTTGAAGTGAACTCGTAAAATTGTATAGAGTTGTACTCGTAAAATTGTACAAGGGTCCAGAGTCTTCTAGGATCCAGGCCTGGACCGGTCCTAACCGTCGGCCTATTTTCTGTCATTAGACTCGGGCCAATCCTGGAGCTCATTCTAACCGGGCCCGTGTCTGGACGGTAATTTTTTGTGAAAATAATAATGATATTTTTAATTTTTTAGTGAAATCTTTAGAAATTTACTCTAATTATATAAATTACAGAATTTTTTTTGTTTTAAATCTACTTTTTTTTTCTTTATAGTGCTTCAAATTATGAATTTTTTCACTGACATTTTAAAATTTTATTTTAATTTTATTAACGTGAGGCAATATTATGTTATTAAAGGTTTCGTAAAATAATATCTTTGCAAATTATTGGTATTGAACAAAACTGATTTGTCTTATAAATTAATGAATTAACCTAAAATTTATTATTTTATAAATTTTAATTTTAGAAAGTTTATATTTTTTTCTTTAAATTTATAAAAATAATTAATGATTTTTTCTTTATTTTTATAAAAATGAAGTTTATAATTTTATAAAGTTTATAATATATTTAGTTAGTTTATAATTTTATAAAGCTTATAATATATTAAGTTAGTTTATAATTTTATAAATTAAACTAAATTAATTTAGACTAAATTAATAAATCCAAATTTAAACATACCTGTCCCAAGGTCATTAATTTCAAAATTTTCGCTAAAAATCTATTTTTTTTTTTTTTTTTTTTTTTTAATATATATATTTTTAAGGTTTCATAAAATAATATTTTTGCAAATTATCGGTATGTAGGTGTTAAACTAAGCTGATTTGTCTTATAAATATGTGAATTAAACTAAAATTTATTATTTTATAAATTATAATTTTACGAAGTTCATATTTTTTTCCTTAAATTTATAAAAAATAATTAATAAATTTTTGTTTACTTTTATAAAAATGAAGTTTATTTATAATTTATAAAGTTTATAATTTATTTCGTTAGTTTATAATTTTATGAATTAAACTAAATTAATTTAGACTAAATTATCAAATCCAAATTTAAACTTACCTATCCTAAGGTCAAATTTCAAAATTTTCTGTAAAATTTTTTTTTTTTTTTTTTGATTTTTAAAAATTATTCAGTTTAACAGAATCGTACACAAAAGCTCTCAGTAAAGATTAAATAATAATTTAATTTATTATAAAATTGTTTATTCACACAAGTTTTTAAAATAAGAGATAAAGAAAATTTACTTTAATAGCATGTAATAAATACGTCTACTTAAGATAATTATTGTTTTTAAAATTGATAAATAGATCAACAGACAAATAATTTAAAAAAGTATATGTACTATTGCAAAAAGAAGCAATCATTATTAATACAATGTTTTACGCATATAATACATAAAAAGTTAAAATTTATCTGTTATAAAGCACAAATAATAAAGCAATATATTAAAAATTATGAAAATAAAATATGGAAAAAATCTATCTAACTATAAAACCTTTAAGTTTTTGCATCATTAAAAGAATGTAAAATAAATAACAACATTTGAGGAAGCTAAGTGTCCGGTCATAGCGTAATGGTACAGCCAGCCAGTTTACTTCGCAGACGTTTCCGCGTTCGAACCCTATCGTGGTAAGTGTTGGTTATTTACTGAAAACTCGCACAGAAATGAAAGAAAAAAATAAAAAGTGTTATAATATGTTCCTTGAAAAAGAAATTTTTTTTTGGTCCTATAAAATTTATTTTAACGATATAAAAATATCTAAAAAATACGGAAGATATCTGTTAAAAAACGAAAATTTAAGAACGGAAATTTTCGAAATCACGGAAAATTTCTTGGAATTTACGGAATTTTTTTTCCGTTAAAATACGGAAATAGTACTGGCGTCTCGATTGCCAGTACAATTTCCGTTTTTTTTCAGGATTTTTTTTTTACAGTGTACTGATGTGTAAAACAAAACTTAAATAAACTATGAAATAAAATACCTATAGGTTATCGTTTTCACTATAATAAAAACTAGGTTATTTTCTGAATGATATGGACAAATTTGAAATTAAATTAAAAGATTTGAGTGAATATTTATGCTGTTTTAAAAACTTCTATCCAACAGGTGCTGTTTTCAATTCCAAAATCAAAGAAGAACTTTAACATAGGACATTATGTAAAAAGACCTATATCATCAATATCCTGGAAAGATGAATTTCATACGTGGGATAAACTGTTAGGTGTAAGCATTTGTGAATCTTGAATTAAAATAATTCGATTCAAAGCTGCTTGCACTGTGACAGTATTCCATGCAATCATCTTGTCACCAGACAGAGACATTCTTCTGGATTACATTAAAAAGGTAAATTTCTATTATATTTTCGAATGAGAGCATTTTGATCAGAATTAATTCAGTCGTAAGGGACTTCATCGTACAGACCGGAGCCCAGCCCCTTGCTCCGACGGCTACGTTCCACCGTCTGCCGGTAGCGAGGGTTGCGTTGTACCGCCTAAGCACTGACCTGACGTCACTACGCAACAACAAGCGTTCATGCCGTACAGAGTCCGTCCTCGCTTCCGTCTCGCTCTGGATCAATTTGGAAAATGTCCTATCACATTTGCTGACCATTGCCTCTCGTGTCATCTCCCAGATCTAATCCGGAAACCATGGATTTTTCTACGAGATATTTTTACCACCTAGCCGACACAGAGCGCGTTGTTAGAACAATGATCTCGGAGTTTTCCACGAGTCGCTAACCCAGGGATCCGAAGGAGGCCACTACGACCCTACCAAGTGCTCAACTTAATGCAAAGAACCATTTGCAGTCGACAACCGACCCAAAAGAGGGTTTGGCCCAAACCCCATCACGTTTTACTGCCACTTCCGGCACCAGTCAACGCACGGAGTTTGATATTCGTACGTTAGTTTTGAGTTGCCCTGGGGTCAAGAAGGGAGGGGCACCTTGCTTGATCAGGAGCAGTTCGTGTCCATGAGGGACCACCGTTGTGGTCCGATCCTCATCGCTCGTATTGCCTACCTGAGAAGGTCACCCCTGCCGAACGAGCCGGCCAAGTATAACCGGACCGGAGATGGATAAATTTGAAATTAAATTAATAGAATTGCGTGAATATTTATGCTGTTTTAAAAACTTCTATCCAACAGGTGCTAATTTCATTTCGAAACTCTACCAAGAACTTTAACATAGAACATTATGAAAAAAACACCTATAGCATCAATATCCTGTAAAGATGAACTTCATACGTGGGATAAACTGTTAGATGTAAGCATTTGTGAATCTTGAATTACAATAATTAGATTCACATCTGCTTGCTCTGTGACAGTATTCCATACAAACATCTTGCCACTAGACAGAGTGATTCTTATGGATTACATAAAAAAGATAACGTCAGTCAAGTTGTCAGTCAAGTGACGGTTTCTGGACCAAAACCCAGAGCTGTCAACCTGTTCAGTGTGTCTTTACATAGTCGAATCTTTCTGCGTCCGACGATTGGATTATCAGGAATCTCGAAACTAACATTCATGCTACTAATACAATCACATGAAGATACTGTAAAAGTTAAAAATCACACATAAGGTATTGTAAAAGTTAATTCAAATGTTTGCGCTGCCTAATAGAGTTACCGTGGCTTTCTCGATTCAGAATGTTTACTTCAACGACTTGTTTTCAAATTTTTAGGTCACCGATATTTCTGATACATTATCATGCCCTTCCAGGGAGGCCGCCTTGCTTGCAACTGCCAACGAAGATATGACCGCTACGCAGTTGCTCACAATATTCATAGCTATAATAGAAAAAATGCATAAGTCCTCCTTTTTGTTTATTCTACAAATAAATTAATTTCATATCATTTTAAAGAAATTAAAAAACATCCTACATACCATTCCACGGCTATTTTGGGCATTATTTACAGAGCTGCCACTGGCGACTATTTAAAAAAAATAAATTTTGTAGTATATTTCTGTTGCACATGTTGTGAAAGTGTATGTGAAGAAAAATTATTTTGAGAAAGTAGCGCGTGATAGAATTAAAAAATAGTCGCCAGTGGCAGCCCAGCATTTATGGTTTTACAAAAAGGAAAGTGTCAATCGGTAGGAATTAACTGGAGGATTTGATAAAGGTATGAATGTCTACTACAGAATGTCTACTCCGCATAAATGATATGCGGAGGCAATCTGCTTATTGGAAATGGAGCTACTTTTAGGTAGCTTTCAATACAAAAAAGTATAAAGCTACCTATTGCAGCCGTTCGGAGGAAAGCAGTTCCGGAAAATTTCGATATATTTTCACCGATCATGACCCCCAGACCCCAAAACCACCCTCCGTCCAAATGTTGATTTATATATATAGATATATCCATATATATATATATATATATATATATATATATATATATATATATATATATATATATATATATATATATCTGACCTATGTCATACGATAACGCCCGTAATTATGAATCGATTTTGATGAAACTAATTGTGTGTATTAAGGTCACTAATGTCTCGACCGAGTTCGTTGGTCAGCTTGGTCCGCCATCTTGAAACAAGATGGCGGCCATTTAAAGATGTAAAATAACTTAAAATCTAAAATAAATATACAAAAAATTTAAAAATTCAAATTTATTTTTTAATTACGTGTTAGGCCTTGATACAAGGATTCCAGAGGTTTTTTTGGTTTAGCTCTATCTTAAAAAATTGCTGAGATAGAGCAGTTTGAAATTCTAGGGTGGCTGACATTTTGAAACAAAACAGCACATTAACGCGATTACTAGCAAATTATTTTCTTTCATTGTTGTAATAATTTTCCCAATCATACGCATAAAACTATATATTCATATCCGTTAACGCCAAAATTGGCGACATTGGCGACAAAATTGGCAAAATTGGGCGACATTTGGCGAAATATCGCCAAATTTGGCGATCAAAATAAGTCTTCATAAATGAAGCCAATTTGGCTATTGCTCAATAATTTGGCGAATTTCTTATTCAAATTCAGTATTAACGAATCTTTTGTAAACGTTTCTTTGCATTTTAACTTGCTGTTTTCGTGTAACATTAGCTAAAATTTTAAAACGAAGAGATAGGAAAGCTACCTTTTCCTCCCAGTACAGGCCGGAAGGACTTTTTAAATTTTCAATAGCAACACCGAAATTTTAGCTTTTTTCTCAGAGTAGATTTTAATTATCCTTGAACAATCTTGATACATTTTAGGGGTTGATTTATGGGATATACTCGATGCTCCTATATTCTTTAGATGTACATGATTTCCTTTTGAAGTGAACTCCTAAAATTGGCTTCTTAAAAAATAATTAATTTCGGAAACTAATCGTAGAAATGCCGTGAAATTTTCTATTTACGGTAAACGAAAGGTGTAGGTATTTTAATGTGTCAAATTTGGGATTATCATTGAAAAATTGTAAGTTTGTGTCCTTTTCAATATAAAGAGAACTGGTACGGCTGTTACTGGTTGTTTCAAAATGTCAGCCACCCTATAATTTCAAATTTCCATATCACTGCCATTTCTTAAGATAAAACCAAAACAAAAAATGTTCTGGAATCCTTGTATTATAATCTAACACGTAACGGAAAAAAGTTTTTCAATTTATAAATTTTATACATATTTTTGATTTTTTTTTAAATAAAAAATAATTAATTTGCCGTTCTAACATTAACAGAAATTTATAACAGAAATTTCAATTTATAATTTATTGTACATTTTTTTAAATTTTTTAACTGGCGGAAATTTTGAAACAAGCTGGCGCATGAAGCTGTCCAACGCACTCGGTCGAGACCTTGGTATAACCTATGCACATACTCAGTTCGAATCGGTATATAAATAAGAGAGTTACAGCATGACATACATCAGATATATATATATATATATGGCTATATATATGGATATATATATGGATATATATAAATCAACATTTGAACGGAGGATGGTTTTGAGGTCTGGGGTCATAATCGGGTAAAATATACTAAAATTTTTTGTAATTGCTTTCCTCCGAACGGGTGCAATAGCCAGCTTTTTGTAATGAAAGCTACCTAAAAAACATTCCACACTTTAATACCACCCCACGGCACACTTCAATCTTACGGGTTTTCCCGAATCTGCCCCTTCAGTGGGGAAGATGACCCGAAGCCCAGCACTGCGAGCTGGGCTTCGACATGACGGAACAGGCAAGCGAACGAATCACAAACTCCGTGTGGTGGCCGTTAAGGAAAGAGGTGGCTGATTAGCCGGTGGTGCCGGATGTGGCAGTAAAACGTCACAGGGGTCTGGAACACCCTCTCCTTTGGGTCGTTTTTCGAATACAGTATGTTGTTTGCCTTAGGCTGCGCCCTTCGTTTACGTCATAGGGGCCTCCTTTAGATCCTCGGTTTAGAGACCCTGACAAACTCCGATGTCGAAGCCCTATTGCTGTCCCTCGGGTCTGCTAGGTGGTAAAAAGAATCTCGTATGCCTATCCCTCGTGCCCGGTGTAGCGTCTGGTACCGGGTGGTGAAACGAAAGCAAAGGATAGCTAATGTGATAGGATCGTTTACATATTTATCCAGGGAACGGAGGCAAGGACGAACTCTGTACGTCTAGGACCACTTGTAGTTTTGTAGCGACGTCTGGTCAGTGTGTGAGGCGGCATGCAGCATCCCTCGGTACTGACAAGCGGCGGATCATTCACAACGACGGAAAGGTAAGGCTACGGCCTGCTTTAAACGCCCTTAACTATCGTTGATCCTTTGTGGTGCCCTCTGCAGCTGGAGTATTTGTGATCCGACATCAATCTTGGTCGGAAATGGAATTGCCCCGTTTTTACCAGGAGTGGTTCGAGTCTACGTAGGACCAACCGTTCTGTGTTCTGTGGCTCCTATCACCTCCCTGGGAAGGGGTAGATGTCATTTTCCCGACTGACCGACTGCGAGAAACCGGGCCGGAGTCTGGTCAGTCAGTTGAAAGCGTCTAGACCAAAGTCAAGCCCTGGGACGCCAACTAGTCCAGCATATCTTTTCGTAGTCGGAGTTTTCTTTTCTCGACGGTTGGATTAGAAGGAATATAAAAACGAACTTCCAGGCTACTAATATCTGATCTGAAGAGCTTTTCTGGTGCTTGAGAGGGAGACATTCACGACCGTCTAGCACCTAAAGTGGCGTCTACTGTTTCCCTGTACCGGCAATTCTGCACAGCGAGAGGGCTTCTTGGAGCCATCGGACCAGTACGTCGGGAGTTAAGGTGAGAGGATATTCTTGGGTCGGGTGCCGTGAGGCTCTGACCCTGCGGCCCAATGTCTAAGCTTGGACGTGTCTATGCTTCCAGGAATGGAGTTTTCCTCGACCTCCCGTGCAAGCGAGAGGTACCTATTTTTCTTCGCTGTTGACAAACTAGCCGTATCCTCTGTAGAAGCTCGATGATCGAAGGTGGCTGTCAAGAAAGAGATGTCGGAGAAGCTCGGCATGAGGCCAAGGGCTCGGTTCCGTTTTGGGTTTCCAGCTACGAAGCGGTCTGGGGACTCCGAAGTTTCAACAACTGTGAAGTGATGGTGTCCTAAGAGTTCTGGGAATCATCGCAAATCTCAGCAACCTCTGTTGTCTATCATTTGGGGTAGGGGAGTGATGCGCAGGTGGAGGTACTCCCCATTTTGGCCGGAGGGTCCGCCTATGAGGTGCCCCGTTTAAACCGTGTTCATCCTGGCGTATCACCCGCAAGGGTTCTGAGAACCTAAAATCGCCGGTGACGTACGTCCGCCTAATGCGGTGTAGCAAAGTCTATACCACCCAACAGCTATTTTTGGCACCATTTATAGTAGACGGAAAAAATTGTCAATCGGTAGGAATTAACTGTAAGTATTGATAAAAATATGATTTTATACTATTAACTGATATATATGAATTAAAATTTGGAGGTACTCTACATATTAAAATTGAAGCTAATTTTTAAATTTTCAGTAGCAACTCTTAACTTTTAGCGTTTTGACTCGTGCAGTTTTTTAATTATCCTTAAAAAAATCTTGATACGGTTTAGAAGATTATGTATGGGATATACACGGTGCTCGGATATTCTTTATAGGTACATGATTTCCTTTTGTAGGGAACATTTGAAATCGGCTATTTAAAAAATAATTAATAAATCTGAAACTAACCGTAGAAATGCCATGAAAATGACTAAATGTATTAATATATTTAGACTAAATGAAACTGTAGGTGTTTTTAGAGTGTCAAATTTGGATATTACCATTGAAAATTTAAACTTTATGTTCATTTCAATACATAGATAGCTCCTTCAGAAAAAGTAAATATATATCAAATAAAAACAGATGTTTATTCCATTTTACCTGTAATAAAGACCAGTTTTATTTTTCTGTATGATTTGGATAAACTTGAAATAAAATTTAAACGATTGCATGAATCTTTATGCTTTTTATAAAATTCTATCAAACAGGTGCCCAGTTTTCAACTCCTAAAAAATCGAGAACTTTAACACAGAACATCATGAAAAAAGAAAAGACCAATTTAATATAGTAGCTTCTATACCTTCGAAAAATGAACTTAATACGTGAGATGAACTGTTACGAGTAAGCATTTGTGCATCTTGCATTACAATCTTGGGAAGCACAACGCTTACTGCGGAAACAGTATACCATACAAGCTTCTTGAACCTGGCGAAGTGATTCTTGGGGATTACATTAAAAGGGTAATTTACTGTTATATTTTTCAAATGAGAGCATTTTGATCACAATTATTTCATCAACAAACACTTTTTCCCATTCTTAACATTTTCTATTGTTACTTAATAATATCTGTAGCCTTCAGTGAAAATATTTACCTGAGAAGTATTATATAGGGCATTACGTTACAAAACATAGAACTTAAGGGTGAACATATTTCATGCAGAATGTCATTTACTTACACAGAAGAGCCAAATCATTGTGACTTTCTCCACAGTTTGTAATGAACTCGTCTGGATGACGTGGAGGGTACTTGATCAATAGGGAATGGTATTTAACTGCTGGTGGAGAGTCTGAGGAATCCTTCTTGCGCTTATTTCTGCGTGTGATAGGACAGGCTTCTGATTCAAGTGACTTTGATTCAGGGCAGATTGTAACGGCCCGAAGGCTTGGAACGAGTATTTTCGAAACTGCAAGACTCGTGGGTTTCTCACGATCTGTCATTCTTAGTACTTATGCAAAGTTGATGAATGTCGGCGAAACTACCAGTAGACGCCATGGCGTTGGACGTCCACGCATTATTAAGGGAAAAAAAGACGTTGGACACTGTCCCGCTTCGCGAAGCAAAATAAGCCTTAGACATTGGATCATCCAAAAGTCCAAAAGGATGCAGGTTCAAGTACAATTGTTTCGGAGCACAAACTTCAACGGATACTGTTGGATATGGGACTACGCAGCAGACGTCTCACTCATGTACCTCTGTTGACCAGGAGTCATCAACAATAACGCCTACCCTTGGCCCGGGAACATCATGACTGGACCATGAATCAGTGGGTTATACCCGGTCGTATTAAACACGATTCGTTATTAATCACTTTCATGGTCTTCTCAGGGCACGTTGCTTTCCAGGCGAACAGTCGCTCTCCCAATATATAATACGTTACACACGCGCCGGTGGTGGCGGTATTAGGCTTTGGGGTACGTTCGCATGGGCGTCTCTAGTATTCGTGCTTGTGGCAAAAGAGACCATAAAAGCTGTGGACCATTTGAGCATCATTGGGAACCAATTGCACCCTTACATAGTGTCTGTCTTTCCTACTGAAAACGGAGTCTTCCAGCTTTTCGGATCCAGCTTCTAGCCAATTCGGATCTTAATCCTATACAGCACATTTGGGGTGTGAAGGAACGGCAGCTCAGAGCTCAAAAATAATCATGTTGAAATATTCCAGATTTGCGTGACCGCTGCTTGAACATCTTGGTAGAATCTATCTCCGGCCATCTACTAAGGACCTGTGGCATCCATGCCAAGATGAATTGCAGCTGTTTTGTGAGCCAACACGTTATTAGGTGGGTGGTCATAATCTTTTGGCTCTTCAGTGTATTTATTTAACAGAAAGCATCGGTACATATTAACTGCATGTAAGTAAATGTTTTATTTTTTATGTCAGTTTTAGAAAATCACTTAACATAAGTAAAATAAGTTAATTCCATGCTAAATAATACTTAAATCTGTTCTCAAAAACCATAATATATATATATTTTTAATTTATTTAAACCAAACAAACAAAACACTTATTTTCTATATTCTTTAGAGAGAAAGGGAATTTTGAATGCAGGAAAATATGCTGTTTATCTTAAGTAAGCTAAACGAAATCGACTTTTAAATTTCATTCATTTAAATTACCTTAGTATGCTTTAAATCTTTCCATTTCCCATTAAGTAAAATTTTAAACTAGTTGTATTGGCTTTGGAGCTTGCATAAAACATCTCATTTAAAGCAATAATGTGCATTATGTTCTTTATTTATATAAAAAGTGTTCATTTTCAAAATAAAACAAATCTAAAATTGCATCTACATTTTACCATTAAAATTTAAATGTAATTTGGATATTTTGAACATAAATTCGGATATTTTGAAAATGACTATATTGTAAAATATCTTAACTGAACGCTGCAATTTGTGTATGAAGGTACTTTTCTCTCTGAAACTAAGTGGAAAACGCATACCTTATACCATAAATCCCCTTATTTGACTTCTGGCAACAATGAAACCCCTTAACAGATTTCAATGTTACAATTACTTCCTCTTACTTTTCAGCAATATATTTAAATTTTTATTCTCCTAGTTTCCGAGTCTGATATACGAAGTACAATCCATTGCGGTCAGTCAAAGTGTAAGAATTCGTACATGAATTTTATTTTTGCTAATATAAAGCTATACATGAGGTAATATTCCGTATAAATCCGTACATTCTTACTCAAGTCCCTATTTGATGTTTAAAAATCATGTGAAAAGGCAAAAAAAGTCTTACCAATGGAATAAGATATCTTCTGGTGAAGAATAACTCAAACATCCATGTTTTGTTTACATAATCCAACACTAGGGTATATTAATTTTATTGGTTAATTAAAAGTTAGACAGAACACAACTTGTAACATACATAATTCATTTAATTTTTGAATGTTAAGGTCTTAGATTAATTTCTACGTTTCATTATATTTTGGTTATATTAAAATTACATGGGTTTAAAAGAATGTATCCATTAAAGCGGTCATTTTGTATGCGCCTAAATTAAACTCTTGTAATTAGCAATTAACCCAATTCTGATTTAGTAGATATGTCGTAAAATGAATGGCTCTCTTTTCTAAACTTTCCGATTTAAAAATAAATATTTATAACACCCTCAATGTTTTTGCCAATTTAATTTAGCGCAGCATTGAATTACATGCTTCACACACCTGTAAAAAGCGTCACATCTATTCGATGCAAACGAATAAACACTCCGGAATTTCTTAAATTTACTAATCAAAATAAATATTCATGTTACCATTTGTGTTTATGTTATAAACACTTTAAAACTTTTAATGAAATCCTTATATATACGTGGTAGTTTTTTGGCTCGAAAAATAAGCATATCTTATGAATTTATTTCTTATCTTGGAACGGGGTAAAAATGTGTAGGTTTTTAGTTAAAAAAAATAATTTGAACTTTCACAAACTAATTTTTTTATTAATTTTTATTAAAGATGGGCCTTTTGGAATCGCTTTCTTTGCGTATAGTGTCCACGATTCGAGAGATGTATCCAATGTTCAAATACATATAATTGTCTAGTCTTTGACTAAAGAATTACTGAAATTTTGCACTTTTAAGAAAATCGGACTGTCAAATTTAATTTATTAACAATTTAATGTGTTCAACAAAAAATAGGATTTACTTTTATTTATAAAAAATGAGCGAATTCAAATTTTTCAAACAGTCTATCAAGCACTAGAGAAATACAAAGTGTCCGTAATTTAACTGACAGTATGCAGCGTGTTCTGTAGCGCAATCTAATTGAGAGAATGTAACAAATAGATGTAGGATGATTAAATAAGAAGGGGTATGAAAGATTCCGCAAAACAAAAAAGTTCCAAAAGTCACCACAAAGGTAATGTGGCTCTGTTTTTTTCGCGGAATCATTTGTTGTCAGTCTTGTATCCTACATTTTTTTTCCACTCTTGCAATTAGATCATTTTGCAAAACACGCTGAGTAATGTCCGTTTAATACATCGGACAACCGCGGCGTATTTGAGCTTATTCGTTGTTCTAGGTGGTAGTCGTTGGTGAGCGTGTGGGGACGACCGCCTCTACTCCGCGGAAATCTAAATTCAATAATTATAAGAACTAAACTACCGGGTTCGGGGGGGGGAGGGGGTAATACATAAAACGAACTTACTCGATGCATCTGCATTGGGTTGGATAACCCTATTTTCTCCGAACTTATTGTTCGTTGACTTTAATTTTTTTTTTTCAAATGATCGTGTTACACTAATAGTTTTCATTCTCGGGTCGTGTCAAATAAGGATGTGATTTTTTACAAGTGGGTTTCGGGCATGTCCGATTTTTAAAAAAAAAATTCAGAATATTACTTCAATTGAAAAACACTATATCTGAATATGAATACGTATATATATGCATATAATGATTCAATATTCTTCGAAAAAGTTAAAACTGATATAGAGATATGACAGACTATTTTCCTATAAGTGACTTAAATTATGCATCGATCTTCGTTTTCATTTCATATTTAGGGTCGGGAAGCAAGTCCACAAAATTTATTTTGTCGAATTCTTGTGCATATTTTGAGACGCACATGGCTCTAGTAACTACTACGATTTTCCTGAGGAATGGGGTAGGGAATTTGTGTAAATCGAAATATCGTCTTCTTTGAAAATTTAAATTTGGATTATTATTATATAGAACATTTTAATTAATTAATTAGTGATACCTTGGCTTTTTTCGATATAAGCATGAATTTAGAAATTCAATGATTTTCACCATGATCAAGAATTTGTTTTATGATGGAACTAATGAATGGAATATTGCATGTCAATGTTCTCAGTTATTTCACAAGTTTTCATTCTCCCTACAATTTTCTTGAGAATATTCTGTTTTAGTTTTAAATTTAAAGATTTATTTCTGTCAGACGTCGGATAATCACGCTTTTTATGTGTGATTTTTATACGTAATAACAATTGTGTATTCTGTTTAACGACTGAAATACGAATTAATCAGAAAAAGAAAAAGACGTATTTATAAATATCCATAGAATTTGACAAATGGAAAACGTATGCACTTAAAACATTCATTCACGCTCATTAATGATTTCGATTCTATTATTTATTTATTTATTTATTTATCCATACATTCTACACGATGAATGAAGCCAACAAAATATAGTACCCCCCTAGGACGGAACTACAAGATATCCGTATAAAGTTGCGTTTTCGACAGAATTCAGTCTTAGCAGGTGCATTGTTCCTTTGTATTTTATTTTTTTAGCCGAGAAAACGATTTTTTTTACTGCGTTTAAAGCATGATTGTGTTTAACACTGCGCTTATCCAGATTTCTTTTTATCTTCATGCCCAGCTTTTTTCATACTAAACCTGGAATACTAATTATATGTTATCCAATGTGCTGTTTAAGATTCATTTTTTATACAAATCGTACATAAGATACTGTAAAAGTTAATTCAACTATTTGCGCTTCCCAATAGAATTACCGTGGCTTTCTTGAACTCAGAATGTTCATTTCGACGACTTGTGTTCAAATTTTGAGTCCCCACTAACCCAGGGATCCAAAAAAGACCACTATGCGCTTACCAAGGGATCCGCTTAATGCCAAGGACCTTCTGCAGTCGAGAACCGATGAACTTCATACGTGGGATAAACTGCTAGAGGTAAGCATTTGTGAATCTTGAATTACTATAATTAGATTTACATCTGCTTGCTTTATGACAGTGTTCCATAGAATCATCTTGCCACCAGACAGAGTGATTCCTATGTATTACATAAAAAAGATAACGTCAGTCAAGTCGTCAGTCAAGTGACGGTTTCTGGACCAAAACCCAGAGCTGTCAACCAGTTCAGTGTGTCTTTACAAGGTCGAATCTTTCTGTGTCCGACGGTTGGATTATCAGGAATCTCGAAACGAACATTTATGCTACTAATACAAAACATAAAGATACTGTAAAAGTTAAAAATCACGTAAAAGTTAATTCAAATGTTTTCACTGTCTAATAGAGTTACCGTGGCTTTCTTGAACTCAGAATGTTCACTTCGACGACTTGTGTTCAAATTTTAAGGTCACCGACATTTCTGATATATTATTATGCCCCTCCAGGGAGGCCGCCTTGCTTGCAACTGCCAACGAAGATATGTCCGCTACGCAGTTTTTCAACATATTTATAGCTATAATAGATAAATTTCATATGTCCTCCTTTTTGTTAATCCTGAAAATAAATTATTTTCATACTATTTTAAAGAAATCTAAAAACATCCCACACTACTATACCACCCCACGGCTGTTTTGGGCATCATTTAGTGGGCTGCCACTGGCGAATATTTTTATATTGTATTCGCACCACTCTTTTAATAAAATTAATTTTGTAGTATATTTCTGTTGGACATGATGTGAAAGTGTATTTGATAAAAAATTGTTTTGAGAAAGTGGCGCAAGATAGAATTAAAAAAATATTCGCAAGTGGCAGCCCTGCATTTATGGTAGAGGAAAAAGAAAAGTGTCAATCGGTAGGAATTAACTGCAGCAATTGATAAAGATATGAATGTCTACTATTAAATGATATGCATGAATTGAAATTTGGAGGCACTCTGCTTATTGGAAATGAAAGTAATTTTTAAATTTTCAATAGCAACACCAAATTTATAGCTTTTTGCTCCGAGTAGTTTATAATTATCCGTAAACAATCTTGATTCATTTTAGGGGTTGGTGTAGGGGATATACTCGGCGCTTCTGTATTCTTTATAAGTACATGATTTCCTTTTGGAATAAACTCTTAAAATCAGCTTTTTAAAAAATAATTAATAACTCGGAAACAAATCGGAGAAATACCGTGAAATTTTCTATTTTGGGTAAATGAAGAGTGTAGTTTTTTTTAATGTGTCCAATTTGAAATTATCATTCAAAATGTTTAAGTTTGTCTCCTTTTCAATATAAAGATAACTGGTATGGCAGCGTTTCTTTCTTCTAAGAGAAACATCATTGAACATTCCACTGATGTATAAAATAAAACATAATTAAACTATGAAATAAAATACCTATAAGCTATCGTTTCAACTATAATAAAAACCAGTTATATTTTTTCTGTATTATATGGATAAATTTGAAATTAAATTAATAGAATTGCGTGAATATTTATGCTGTTTTAAAAACTTCTATCCAACAGGTGCTGTTTTCAATTCCAAAATCAACAAAGAACTTTAACATAGGACATTATGTAAAAAGACCTATAGCATCAATATCCCGGAAAGATGAACTTCATACGTGGGATAAACTGTTAGAAGTAAGCATTTGTGCATCTTCAATTACAATAATCCCATACAATCTTCTTGCCACCAGACACAGTGATTCTTGTGGGTTACATTAAAAAGGTAATTTGCTGTTATATTTTTCGAATGAGAGCATTTTGATCACAATTATTTCATCAACAAAAACTGTTTTTCATTCTTATTATTTTATATGGTTAGTCGTAAGGTACTTCGTCGTACAGGCCGAAGCCCAGCCCATTGCGCCGAAGTCTATGTTCCGCAGTCTGCCAGTAGCGAGGTTTGCGTCACGCCGCCTCACGCACTGACCAGACTTCACTACGGAACCACAAGCGGTCCTTGCCGTACAGAGTCTGTCCTCTCTTCCGTCACGCTCTAGATAAATTTAGAAAAAGTCCTATCACATTTTCTAACCATTATCGCTCGTGTCATCCCCGGATCTAATCCGGGTACGAGGGATTTTCCTACGAGATATTTTACAACCTAGCCGACACGAAGCGCGTTGTTAGAGCGTTTATCTCGGAGTTTTCCACGGGTCACTAACCCAGGGATCCAAAAAAGACCACTACGTGCTTACCAAGGGCTCCGCTTAATGCCAAGAACCTTCTGCAGTCGCGAACCGACCCAAAGGAGGGGTTGGCCCAAACCCCGTGACATTTTTCCGCCACTTCCTGCACCACTGGCTTATCAGCCACTTCTTTCCCCACCAGTCACCACACGGAGGTTGTGAATCGTCCGTTAGTTGTGAGTCGCCCTTGAGGTCTGGTCAAGAAGCCTTGCTTGACCAGGAGCAGTTCGTGTCCAAGAGGGGCATCCGTTGTGGTCTGAACCTCATGGCGCGTATAGCCTACTTGAGAGGGGTTGTCCTGCCTGCCGAACCTGCCAAGAGGAACCTGACCGGAGGCTGTTTAGTCAAGTCAAGGCCTCTTGTCGAACACCCTGAGCTGTCAACCAGCCCCGCGTGTCTTTACATAGTCGATCTTTCTGTGCCCGACGGTTGGATTAGCAGGAATCTCGAAACTAACCTTCATGCTACTGAAAGCCGATCGGTAGCGCCTGTTTGGTGCTTGATAGGCGGGGGGGAGGTTCAACGGCCCTTTGTGACCGAGAGTAGCGTCTGTGGTTTCCTAGTACCGGCGGCCCTGCACGGAGTGAGATCGTCTCGGAGTCCTTGGACCGGGTCGCTGGGAGGTAAGGTGAGAGTAGTTCTTGGGCCGAGGTCCGGGAGTTCCCGACCCAGTGGCTCAAAGCCAAAGGTGGGTCACGTCTATGCGTCCAGGGATGGTGTTTTTCTCGACGTTTCGTGCAAGCGAGAGGTACATTGTTCTTCACCGCTGCTGACGAGTCCAGTAGTAAGCTTTGTAGGAGCTCTATGTTCGAAGGCGGCGGTATTGTAAGTGCTGGTCAAGGAAACATGACTAAGGCCTAAGGCCCAGCACCCGTATGGCTGTGTGGTTCCGGAAGCTGTTGGGGAACTCTGGCTCGTCCCCATGTGTGACATGCTGGCATCCCAAGAGTGTTGGCTCCACCACAAATTTCAGCGATTTCTGTCGTCATTTCTTTGGGAAAAGGGTGGGGGGGGTCAGCAGAAGCCAGCTTTAGAATAGAACCTGGGTAAGGCAGTTGACCGAGCTGGCGAGCGGCCATATGCGCCTGGTGGTGCAGCTCAATTTTAATGCTATCTATTTCTACTTAATAACATATTTGACCTTCAGTGAAAACATCTTGAGAATTAGTATATAGGGTATAATGTATCAAAATATAGAACTTATAGCTTAAGGGTGATCATATTTCAAGCATAATTTCATTTATTTATTTAGCAGAAAGCATTAGTGCATGTTAACCGCATCTACTTAAATGTTTTATTTAAAGAAAGTTAACACTTTCCAAAATAGTTGAAAAGTATTTATGAATTCGGTTTCTTTGTCTGTACGTGGTCTAATGCACGTAAATATACTCGCATTGACATGCCATTCATATATGTTACTAAAGTTTACGAAGGCATGATCTGAATTGAAAATGAAGTATGTAGCACTTATAGTTCCGTTACAGGGACTCTCAAAAGAATTCCTTTACATTACGGACTATGGATAAAAATCATTTGCGGTTTATTTTAATGATGTTACACTGTTTCAAATACATTGATATATATCACTGAGGTGAATTACAAGTGGCTTATTATATAATATTCTGTGCATCGCATTCATCGTTCATTTACAAAGACACACAAAAGGATTTAGCTACCGGGCTAACTATGAACAATAACTGCAGGAAGTGCGTTTTCAATTGTTGCACGCGGTTTTAAATTTAACTAATTTTTTGCCTATTTCTTGGTGTGTATAAATTCTATAGATCATATGCAGGATGGTACAAAACATCTCAAGTACATTTGCGATTATTAACGGAAATTGCTGAACGGGAATTTTCAACTCCGCTATATGCGTTTCCTAAGTGAACTAAATTTTAGCATTCTATGTAATATATATACAAATCTATAGATCATATACAGGGCTGCACAAAAGTATTCGGAGATTTTTTTTCCGAATATTGTTGGTAATTCCAGAATATGGATTTTTAAATGTGTTATGCGTTTGTCAAAGTAAACTGTTTACTTTGATTCGGGCAGGGCTAGTGGAGCTAAAGCCAAATGGTAGGCCACCCTGCCCGGCATGAACCTGTTTACTTTGACATCAGACATTACACATTATTAAACGGTGAAGATTTTTACAAGTACTAGGGGGATCAGCCCCCTACTCGCTAACGCTTGCCAAACCTCGTGAATTGTGAAGTAACTCACATTAAGACTGCTACGAGGTCCCAGTTCATTTCGCTCGCTCGCCCCTTTTTGTTTTTGCAGAAACTCTAGCCGGAATAAGTACTAACATAAATCATTTTAACATATGAAATTGTCAAATTTTCCTAATGTAAAAATAATGTAATTGAAAATTTTATTGAAAACACAATTAAAAAGGCATTTAGTTGGTGCTACTAATGGGCAAAAATCGTATAAATACATTGAAATAATGATCTTGGAAACACAATTATTTTAAAACTCATTGCATCTATAATATTGTACAGCACGGCTTAAAGTTTACTTGTTATGTTAAAATGACTGTAAACAAAAATATTTTTAACAAAATAATTCTTTTGAACCGTATATAGAATGAGGGGATATGAAAGATATTATAGCATCAAACTCTGATTAAATATATATATATATATATATATATATATATATATCCTGGGAGTTACAAACATACTTATGAAAAGATAGGAAAACCCTCTAAAACTGAAAGGGTTTAATAAAACACTACGTTATAGGAAGATAGTTTGTATAAATCAACAATGTCGTTGACGTGAAAAATACAGTATATCTCAGACGTAAACGCATTTTATGCTGTGTGTAAAAGTACAGTACAATGCTATGTAGCTGACTTGTTGAATGCATCACGTGACCGTAAAACGAACCAATGGCATACATCTCTGAAAACAGCTACATCAGCCGATAGATGATGCTGTGTTTAAAAAATGATTTGAATTTTATTTTGCTGAATGAAACACGTTGTCGTAAAATGAACCATTCAGATTTGTCGCTCTGGAAACTTCGGTTGTTTCCAAACAGCGAGCTAGGAATTCAGCCTTATTTTAGCCTTATTTATATATATATATTTGGAAGTTTTGGAAAGTGTTACTTACTCTATGCTTGACACATGATTTTTCGTTCTTGTTATATCAGTTTTAGAAAATTACATACCATTAGTAAAATGTATTCATTCCCTGCTAAATCATTGGTCTATTTAATAATATTTTTAATGTGTAATCAAGAATCATATTTTTTTTCTTTTAAACGAAACCAACAAATCATTTATTTTTTATGTTTAAAATATACATATACAGTGGTGGCCAAAAGTTTGGACATTTTTTGAAAGTTTCATGTTTTTCAACTTTGTGTGCTTGTAGAATATATTACTTTTCACTTAAATACAAACGTTTGCATATCAAATTGAAGGTAATTTAATGTAGAATTTAATAATAAAAACAGTATTACAATATCTGTATTACAAAAAAAGTTATGCTCATTTTAGTAGAACAAACAAATACAAATCGTTTTGAATAAGGACGTGTTTTGTAATAAAATCGTACTAGCCAATCACAAACACTGTTCTGAGGAACAATCAAATGCCTGTAACTATAGTTTAGGTTATTTGGATGGTAAAAGAGTTATTGTTGTGGAAATATTTTGCGGAATGATGCATACTAGCACAATTAAATAGAGTATTGCTGTTTTTGAATATTTAAAGTCCTTTTTTTAAAATTAAACTCATTTTAAACAATATCATCAACAAGAAGAACTAATTGGACATCTACAAAAAGAAGCCGAATCGTCATATTGAGAAAAAAATGGCCTCTCTTATGCTGAAATTGCAAGACAAGTTGGTGGTTCAGTGACTTGTTCTGGTGTACGAAAGTTCTGTTTACGTTATGAAAAAACGAAATCAGTGGAAAATAAGGCCAAATCATGCCGAAAAAAATGCACAAGTGCTACTGCCGATAGCAAAATTAAACGGTTATGCCTTCAAGATAGAAAAATTTCATCAGATGCCATTAGATGTGAAATGAATGCAGCGGGTATTGCAATAAGTTCAAGAACAATAAGAAGAAGGTTATCAGGATTTGGACTACAAGCTAGAATTCCAAGGAAAAAACCATATTTAAATCAAAAGCAACGCGAAAAACGAGTTAAGTGGGCAAAAGAAAACATTAAATGGTCAGAAAATCAATGGAAGCAAGTAATCTGGAGCGATGAGAGTAAAATATTGCTCTAAGGTAGTAATGGCAGAAAATACGTGAGATGTAGAGTAGGAGAAGCACTTCATCCTGATTGCATTGAAGCAACTACAAAAAACAACAAATGTCAAGATTTGGGCATGTATGTCTGCAGATGGTGTGGGCCGAATTCAAGTGATTGATGACATCCTGAATGCCAAAAAATACATCGAAACTGTCCTGGAACCAAAATTGATACCTTCCATCAGGGATCTCTTCCCCAACAACGCACCATTTATTTTTCAGCAGGATTCAGCTCCATGCCACACAGCAAAAATATTCAAAGCATGGTTTCAAAATAAAGGCATAGATATATTACCATGGCCAGGAAACAGCCCTGATCTCAATCCAATTGAAAATTTGTGGCGACGTTTGAAAATTCTCGTACTAAAAAACGTCCATCCAATAAAAGACAATTTATTGAAGCTATAATTGATTCTTGGCACCATGTGATTACGAAAGATGAACTCCAAACACTCGTTCACTCGATGAAAAGACGCTGTGAAGCTGTCTTAAAAAATAAGGGTTATCCTACTAAGTATTGATTGTGTAAGTATCACTTTAAAAAAATGCAAATCTAAGATAGATCTTACTATTAGTTGCAAAACTTTTTTTTTAATACAGATATTGTAATACTGTTTTTATTATTGAATTCTACATTAAAGTACCTTCAATTTGATATATAAACGTTTGTATTTAAGTGAAAATTAATATATTCTACAAGCACACAAAGTTGAAAAACATGAAACTTTCAAAAAATGTCCAAACTTTTGGCCACTACTGTATATATTTGAATACAAGGAAATATGCGGGGTTTTACTTAAATCTGTAAAAAAATAATGGACTTTTAATTTTCATTGATTCAAATTGCCTGTGTATGCTTTAAATCTGTCCTTTTCCGATTAAAATCAAACTTTAAACTAGTTGTGTTGGCTTTGGATTTTACATAAAACAACTCATTTAACGCAATGCTGTGCATTAAATTTTTTATCTACATAATATATTCATTTTAAAATTTGAAAAATTCAAAATTTAGTATAATAATTTAAAAGAAATTGAGATTTTAATTAAACATTACATTATTGATATTGAAATTTCTTCAGTCATATATCTTATATATTTAGTTTTACATTTCGTTTTATCTATAACATGTACGGAAGATCGTCCGCTGCCCCCTTTCAATGCATTCGTTCACCCCACTTCAAAAGCACGTGACTGTTCCTGTACTTGTGACCTACGCATGACATTATCACCGTATTTACAGACCAGTGGATGTAATGTATGTATGTGGTGTGGTATACACCGTATACATTCTGGATTGTTTGAAGGATCTCCGTATACCCTCTGTTTCTGAAATAAAGCTGTAGCGTATACTCCAGCATATACCCTCTGCCTATAGCTTATACCCTCTGTGTTTTTTTACGACTTCACAGCTGTTACGGTCATAATATTCCAATAAAAATTAACATGTTTCTCTTTTTCTGCCATCTGTTCTCATTTTCTGCAGTAGCGACTCATTCAGTATATTCATCATTTGAAAACCGCCGTAACTTGAAAACCGTCTTTTTCCCATATCAGCTCCTTCGCACTATCACTTACCAGTACAAGAAGCATTTACGAAGTACTGAATTTGTGCAATGAAACAGTGCTGAAATTGCTATGTGCTGTGCGTGTTCGCTATCGTTTATTACATAACGGTAACCTACCGTTTTTAGTCGCGTATTTATGGCACTTTTTCCCCCATTTCTTAAGTACCAGAATTAGGAGATTAGAAATATACTCGAGTCATTTTTGAATGGATTAATTGATATTGATTTTCATAAGTAAATCTTAACGTTATTAAAAAATAATTATATTTTAGATAAATATAACCTTTTAATAATTAATATTAAATAAAATTAACTATAGAGTTAAAACAGGAACACGGACAGCTTTCTTGATTTTATTCCCTTTGCTATACTGTTTTGTTTACCCCATTATCGAATACGTCTTTCATATACACTAAATACATTCAGCCATTCATCGTCCTTTTTTGATCCTTTAAACAATGTGGACTGTACTAAATTTAAACATCTGTGATAAGCTTTGTTATTTTTCTGGGGCATTACAAATGTACAGAATAAAGAAAATAAGAAAATGCAAGAAAGAGTTACTTTAGGGTAAATATTATTCAAGATAAAGCGATAATATATCACAAATTTGATAATGTAGCATCACTGGTCACTAAAACACCTGCAGTTTTGAAACGGGTGAAAAGAAAGAAATCACCGGAAACAAAATCTTGAATTTGCTTTTTTGGATACACCGACCCAATTAAAAGTTCATTGTAAAAAAAGACAGATGTTTCATTTGCAAAAATGTAATATAACCACGCCCGAAAATATTCAATAACTTCTTCCGTGTTACCCATGATTCCGAAAAGCGTTCTTTATCAATAGGGTCCTCAGAAACCAATATATTTTCGAGATTTAAAGAATCATTCCTAAAGACTCGGAAACATTTCGGAGTAGTTTTATAGTGTATTAATTCGTTTCCTCAAAAACGAATATCGATTTTTAGTATGCTATCAGTTCTCAATTAATTATTTTCCGCTGCGAAATTAAATTTATACATGCAAGAGAAACAAAATAATATTATTTTTAATGCTGTTAATTTATCATGCCTGTAAAACATGTTTCTTGAGCATGAAAATCTTTGCTCAAGAATTGATAGCATCCGAAAAAGCGATATTCCGATTTGCGAAAATTGATTAATACACTGAAAAAAGTACCTGGAACGTTTCTTAAAATCGGTTAGCTACAAACAAAATTTTATTTTAAATCTCGAAAATATATTGGTTTCTAAGGTTTCAAAATATAAAGAACGCATGCATTTTTGAATCATTAGTAACTCGGAAGAGGTTATTGTATATTTTCGTACGTTGTTATATCATATTTTCCTATATTAAGAAACATCTTTCTTTTTTTATACAGTGTTGTTTTGAATCAGATTATTTCTTTTAAAAACGCCAGAGCATATGCAGTTAGAATAATGCGAAATTATATTTCATTCATTCAAATTATCCGCCATTCTTCGTGTGAAAATTATGAGACTCTTTTTTTTTTTTTAATCATTGATTTTCTTTTCAAAATTAGAGGTTGCGGAAAATATGCGGTACCTTTTATATTACTAAAATTTTCTTTCAGAAGCAGGGGTTGTGAAAATTATGCGATGACATAAATTATTCGCGCAAATACAGTACGTTTTGATTTACAAAATATTTTGAAGGATTTTATTTGAAAGTGTCACAGTAACTTTCTGATATTTTTAGATTCTCACTGTTATATAAAAGGTTTATAAAAGGTGATTGTTTATATTACACATAATATATACAATTTTTGGAATTTATTTTTTACTTTTAAAATAATATGAGTAATTATCTGTAGATGTAAGGAGATGCTAATTTCTTTTGTTTATGTTTACGCTTTCATATTCCATAGGGAATGTTTCCTGAATTTTTTCTCACAGAATCGCCTTATATCCTCTCATTTACCTACACAAAGTGCCTCAATAATATTTTTTAATATTATGTTACAAACCATCTAGTTCGCCTTTACACTATAAACGTTTGTTATATCTAATTAAAACTTTCAGGCCGCATTTACGTTTATAGCGTGAAAGAGTCCTTATCACCCTCTCGGTGGAAACTTCAAAAATAATATTTGCTACATAAAATATTTCTAAAAGGAAAGTTACTATTACTTTTAATCAAATAATTCCATTTCACTGTACTTTTTTTTTAAAAAAAAGGAAAAAGAAAAGAAAGATAATTGTTTACAGAAATTTATTTGATCTGATCAAAAATATTTAATACTTTTACATCACATTAGAGAATTCAAAATGTATGATTGTTAATGGGATGTTATTGTTTGAATTAATGCGCATTGTGTTTAAATATATTTTTTAATATTGTTAATATTTCCTTTCGTGTAAGATATCAAGCTATTTTCTTCTACATGTACGGATCTTCTTTTGATGTTCTTAAAGACAAAGATGTTGATCTGTTTTTAGAGAGAATTGTAAGACTTGAGACAAGTAATTTTGTTTATATTCTTCTCGATGAAGGCCTGTTGGTTATGAGTTTTCTGTATGACCCATGTTTTTTTTTACATCATGTAATCCCTGTCTTCATCAAATAATTGTGTTCGCTACTGATTTATAAAGTTCTCTCTGCGTACTGAGATGCTTTTTCTGCTATACACATGGATTAAAAAAAATGTATAATTTTTATGCAACCTCATTATCAGGACTTTACAAATTTCATAAAATGTGGTAGCCAGCAAAAAATTCTACTCGCCAGTAAGAAATATTTACCCAACCCCATCTCCCCCAAAACTGATTTTAAAAAAAATGTTTTTCTTGAATTAATTTAGAAAAAATAATAACAAGCATAGTTTAGAATACTAAAATAGTATTATGTTACATTCTTAAAATTGTAGTTAAGTTTTACAGATTTACTTCAAATGATTTACTTACATTCACTTACATGTTATTATTTTTTTTAATGAATGTGATCAATTTTAATTCTGGACACAAAAATCTGATTTGAAACTTACAAAAAATACTTGAGGATTTCTGAGCTTTGTAGCCAATTTCAGATGCCACAGAGGCTGGATTGAAATTATTTGTTTCTGATTTATTCCCCCCCCCCACATTCTGATCACGTGACATGCTAGTTAGCTAGAGCGGAAAACAGTGGTGTTTTCTGTGCATGAGATGGAAAATGCCTTTTAAACATCGTTCTTCCATTCATTAAAAGTACGAGAGAAGAAAAAAATCACTGTTTGCCGCACACGAATAGGAATAAGAGGAAAAATGCAGTTTGTGTTCATTTCTTAAGTCAATTTTTATACAAAAAACACCAGATTAAATAATCCGCATTTGTCAAGCCTTGCTCATTATAACAATCTACTTTGGTCCTTTTCAAGCAACAAGGTGTTTTTAAATAGATAACTGTGTAGTTAAGACGGTTCTATCTCTTAAATTCTAGGAACGATATTTTTATATACAGGGTTTCACAATGGGATGTCACAAACCTAATACCTTCAAAATTAGATAAGTTTAAAATGCATACCACAGCGGGAAACGCTCCTCTAGCAATCTTACTCAGTCAAATAGACGAATTATTTTGTGTGTCTCTGTAAATAAATGATAAATACTATGCATTACATAATCTATAGAAAACCTGTTGTAGTACACTTCAGTGATTTCATTATGTATGAAACATCGTAACAACATTAAAATGCACCGAAAACATTTTTTCCCATAGATAATAATGTAATGAAATTCTTTTGTGCGCCTTTGTATACGAACTATACATGTTATATATTCTACACGCCTGAGAAAGCATGTTGTATTCCATATCACTGATGCAAATCAATTTCATTATGTTTGACATATCGGAACATGAATACAATATACCGCAAACAACTTTTTCCCATAGACTTTAAGGGAATACTTTTGTGTGTCCCTGTAAACGAATAATGAACGCTACACACATCATTTTCACTATCAAACATTCTATAGTAAACATCAATTACATATAAAAATTTCATGACAATCCGAGTATACATACGAGAGTTAGCGTACGGAAAGACAGATGGCAGACAGACAAACCGAATTCATAAACGCTTTTCAACTATGTTGCAAAGTGTTAAAAAGGCTCAATGTTAAACAAACAACTCTCAAAACTTTCGTTAGAAAAATAACTGTCATATATATATATACATATATATAGAGAGAGATATATATAAGATTTTAATAATAAGTTTAAAGACAATTAAATAGCGTTTACCTGTACAAAAGAAGAAAAAAAACATTTTGCATGGAAATTAATAGAAATTTCACGCATTCTTTTCTTCGAATTATTTAAATAAATTTTCTATCATCATAAGGTACACCGCTTAACAACATTAAGAAAGTATGGGATTTAAAATAATTATGCAAAACGTCAACTGATGACCAAGAAAAATCCAAACTCTGGCAGTTTAGAGTGTTGCAGAAATCAGTAGAATGAAACCCAATGTTCATGAAGAAAGATGTGGAAAAATTGATATAAATGCTGAAATCACGATTTCACTGTACACAATTTTTTTCACTTTCTTGTGCATTTTAGATAATTAAGTAAAATTTGAAATTTTACAACAACGTAATTTAACGGAGCTATGTCCTGGAGATTAATCAAAAGACTGGAAGACGTACAGGAGAGACTGTATCGGGCGAATAATTATGAAACTGGAAATCTTACTACTCCAAATGATTCCGCTAGCCCCGTCTATGCTTTTCAAAGAGGGGAGTAGCTGAATCTTATGGAGTGGTGAGAAGTGTCATTTGCTGACTGTGGACTCGATTGCAAGAAACAAGGTATTGAACTTCTGCCAAGACAAGATTTCTCGTGTGCCACCACAGCAAGTGATAATCAGTACCTGATGTTTAGTGCTTGTCAGAAGAGAACACACAATACTACTCAGATGCAAAGAATGTTCTTATTGCAGGGCATTGAGTGTCAAGAAACAATCCAAAATAGCTATCTCAAAAATGGTCTATGCGCATAAACGAATGGTAAGTATTCCTTTGACATGAACACATCATGTGTCCCTAGTAATATCGACTGCTGAACATCAACAGTTAGACGAAACATGAATAGAGGCAAGTACTCTTCACTAATAAGCTCCGATTCAGTCTGGAATATGACAACCGACGCGACGCGTTTTGATATAGAGAGAAAGTATCAATGAAATAACACGGTGTTCATAATGGAAAGATCAAAGTGCAGAAAAATCGCATTGATGGTTAAGGCTGAAATCACCATAGGTGGACAGAACATGTGGCTTGCATACTATTTGGTGAAATGCGAAAGTGGGCTAAAGTGTGTGCAGATGGAATACTCAAGCTTCATGTCGTACTTTACGCTGCTACTTAACACCTGTGGCAGACATTTAGGACCCATCAGCTTGTAAGAGACTCATCCACGTATGTTTTTTATTAGATGCAAAACATCTGCGGTGGACCCTTTGAGCCCATCAGCTTGTAAGAGACTGATATATATAACAAAGAAATGCACATATTTAACACAGAAACACATATTTAACAAAGAAATAACACATTGATTTCACATATTAGAAAAGGATAAGCAGTGAAGCAGAATAAATTATTATGATGATTTCAGCTAAATCCCATAATATTCCGAATTGATAAGGTGAGGCTGAGAACATTTACCCATTTTCTCAATCATGAAACTAATTTTAATTTCAATTTTTAAAAAGCTTATGCACTTCTGCTAAAGAGATTAATGCACACCAAAATTTCTTTTACTAGAAAAAAAAGCTCACTTAGATGAGCACTTAAAATTTGAATGAAATAATGCGGACCTCGATACTTTATTTCGAAGTACAAAATTTCAACCCCTGACCAAACAGACTGCAACTGAAAGCAGCACTAGCTTTCAAGGTTTATGAGGATGAATTTTCTCCAAAGGCGGGTGTAGAATCAGCAAACAATCTTATAACAAGCAAAATTCGCCATGACTTCGAAGTATCTTGCTCAACCTTCATTATATATAGTCACCAGACATCCACAATTACCTACTGACCATAACCTCGCAAAGTGAAAATAACAAAAAAAATTCGAAGGTCTTTTTATATTTTGTAAAAATGAATGAAAGAATATATTTTAGATTCACGCAGAAAAGGTTGACATCACATGACAGCACAGTTCATTTAAAACTGAATCGACCAATAAAGTACACTTATAACCCATACTGCCGCAATGTCCCAAACCTTCCTCCGAAAATTTACTTATCCGATTCTTATGGCAGTTAACGTGTTAAGGAAAGTCTACTAAATTCAAAAACTTTTGAAACAAAATATCACAAGTACCAAACTTTACAACCCAAACATTCACTTTCCTAATAACTTTTAAACTTTTATTTCGCTGAGTTCTGACTTAATATTTTTATTTCTCAAGCTATCCACCACATGCAAAAACTTCATTGAACACTTCGGAAATTCCTAGTGCTTGTCTAAATTAAAAAGCTCCACTGACCTGCGTTAATGAATAATTAACAATAAAAGTGTGATTAAAATTCAAATTTTACAACAAAAATATTCATCATCAGGCAAAAATATCTTCTGTAAAAAACTAAAATGGAAAATTAGTTAGTGTACAATATTCGTCTTTGCATTCCTAAAACTTCCTGGAAGTATGTAGGTCTGGTACTAAAACACCCAGGAGTAATGTCATCTCTATCAGCGCCCTCTATCAAACATTGAGGTCACTAAAGCTGTACGTCATTTGAATAAAATAATTACCAAGGGAATGACCTACACGCAAACCGCAACATAATCGATTAGTTTGTTCAATGTTTATGAGCGTTTAAAATCCCCGCCCCCTCCCCCCCTCCCCCCCTCTGTTCACAGTTCAATTTTCGCTAGTTACCCGATCCAAATGTTTTCGATTTTGGGCTTAAAATTTAAGTCTAAACTTTAGAATAATTTTAACCCCATACAAAAAATAACGGTAAAAAGTAGTTGTTCAGATGTTCGCTACACTAAACTCTAAAGCACCCACTATCGACAATTTTTTAACGTAACCTTTAAAAATTTTTTTGAAGAAAATCGTGATATAAAGAATGATTTTAGTTAAAATCGCAAACGAATCGACCCTTTTTTCCGTTTTTTACCATCGTTTGAAGTTTTGAACATTAATTTTAATGGCTCCTAGCTCGTACAGAAGACGTTTGGGCCCCATGGTTTGCTATTTAATAATTTTTGACTTCATGTCTACTATCACCCCTCAAAGTTTGTCGGTCTGGTAGTGAAACACCTTGTATATATATATATATGTGTGTGTGTGTGTGTGTGTGTGTGTCTATATATATATATATATATATATATATAATATTTGACGTATTTCATGCTTTAACTCTCGTATTTATCAACCGATATGGATGTGACGAATCATGAGTACAAAACATACCAAAGTCTCGACCGAGTTCGTTGGCCAGCTTCATGCGCTATCTTGTTTCAAAATGGCGGCAAGTTAAATTTTTTTAACTTTTTTAAAAATTCAGAATGATGTATAAAAAAAATATAAATTGAAAAAGTTGTTTGCATTAAGTGTTAGATCATGATACAAGGATTCCAGAACATTTTTTGTTTTGGCTTTATCTTAAAACAAGAACGAAAAATCATGCGTCAAGCATAGATTATGTAACACTTCCCAACGCTTCCAAAATAATTTTACAAATCATTACTGTTTAATAAGCTGAAAGATAACATCTAAGTAAACAATTTGGAAAGCACATAACATATTTAAAAACGTAATTTCAGGAATTTCCAACATATAAAATATTCGGAAAATTATCCGAATACTTTTATTCAGTCCTGTATAGGATCTATAGATTTGTATATACAGGGTCATTCATAATTCCCTCCGGGGTTTCGAAACGTTATAGTAAAAAAACGAAGACGAATATGAAAAAAAGAAACATATGAAATTATTCCGAAACTATTCAAGTTTTACTTACATACATTACAGGTGTTCTATGTTTGAACCCTTGGTCACACGGCATACATCCATGCGATAGTCCAGTTCCTGCCATACTCCGTTTCTTTAAATCTGAATCAGTGGTGTCAGTTCAACGGGCCTTTCGTAATAAATATCGAAAACAGGGACCAACTGACAAAACAATTCATGTGTGGTACCGGAAATTTAAAGAAACGGAGTATGGCAGGAACTGGACTATCGCATGGATATATGCCGTGTGACAAAGGGTTCACACATAGAACACCTGTAATGTATGTAAGTAAAACTTGAATAGTTTCGGAATAATTTCATATGTTTTTTTTTCATATTCGTCTTCGTTTTTTTACTATAACGTTTCGAAACCCCGGAGGGAATTATGAATGACCCTGTATACTACATAGAATGCTAAATTTTAGTTCAGTTAGGAAACGCGTAGCACAGTTTTAAATTCTCCGTCTGGAGTTTTTGTCAATAAACGGAAATGTGTTCGCGAACTTTTGTGCTTCCCTGTATAGGATCTACAGAATTTATATACACCACGTAATAGACAAAAAGCGAGATAAAATTAAAATCGCGTTCAGTAACTTAAAACGCACTTCCAGGAATTATTGTTAACAGACAGTAGAGAATTCTTTTGTGTGTCCCTGTAAATGAACGAGACTGCTATACACACAATATTCTGTAGTAAGCCTCTTGTCATGAACCTTAGTGATATATATAAATTTCAATGCGTTCAAAATAGTGAAACATTATTTAAATAAACCGCAGACGATCACATTTTCTAACCATTATCGCTCGTGTCATCCCCGGATCTAATCCGGGCACGAGGGATTTTCCTACGAGATATTTTTACCACCTAGCCGACACGAAGCGCGTCGTTAGAGCGTTGATCTCGGAGTTTTCCACGGGTCACTAATCCAGGGATCCAAAAAAGACCACTACGCGCTTACCAAGGGCTCCGCTTAATGCCAAGAACCTTCAGTCGGGAACCGAAGAACTTCATACGTGGGATAAACTGTTAGAGGTAAGCATTTGTGGATCTTGAATTACTATAATTAGATTTACATCTGCTTACTTCATGACAGTGTTCCATAGAATCAACTTGCCACAAGACAGAGTGATTCTTATGTATTTCATCAAAAAGATAACGTCAGTCAAGTCGTCAGTCAAGTGACGGTTTCTGGACCAAAACCCAAGCTGTCAACCAGTTCAGTGTGTCTTTACAAGGTCGAATCTTTCTGTGTCCGACGGTTGGATTATCAGGAATCTCGAAACGAACAATCATGCTACTAATACAAACACATAAAGATACTGTAAAAGTTAAAAATCACACATAAGTTATTGTAAAATTAATTCAAATTTTTGCACTGTCTAATAGAGTTACCGTGGCTTTCTTGAACGCAGAATGTTCACTTCGACGACTTGTGTTCAAATTTTTAGGTCACCGGTATTTCTGATACATTATCATGCCCCTCTAGGGAGGCCGCCTTGCTTGCAACTGCCACCGAATATATGTTCGCTACGGAGTTGTTCACAATATTCATAGCTATAATAGAATAAATGCATAAGTCCTCCTTTTTGTTTATTCTGCAAATAAATTAATTTCATATTTTAAAGAAATTAACAAGAACGAAAAATCATGCGTCAAGCGTAGATTATGTAACACTTTCCAACGCTTCCAGAATAATTTTACAAATCATTACCGTTTAATAATCTGAAAGATAACATCTAAGTAAACAATTTGGAAAACGCATAACATATTTAATAATTTCAAGAATTTCCAACATATACAATATTCGGAAAAATATCCGAATACTTTTATTCAGCCCTGTATATAATCTATAGATTTGTATATATACTACATAGCATGCTAAATTTTAGTTTAATTAGGAAAGGCGTAGCACAGTTTTAAATTCTCCTTCTGGAGTTTCTTTCAATAAGCGGAAATGTGTTCGCGAACTTTTGTGCTGCCCTGTATATGAAATACAGAATTTATACACGCCAAATAATAGACAAAATGTGAGTTAAATTTAAAATCGCGTTTAGCAACTTAAAACGCACTTCCAGGAATTATTGTGAACAGACAGTAGAGAATTCTTTGTGTGTCCCTGTAAATGAACGATACTGCTATACACACAATATTCTGTAGTAAGCCTCTTGTAATGCACCTTAGTGATATATATAAATTTCAATACGTTTAAAATATTGAAACATTATTTAATTAAACCGCAAACGATTTTTCTCCATAGACGTAATGTAACGGAATTCTTTTGACTGTCCCTGTAAAGTAACTATAAGTGCTATGCACACCCTATTCCATATTAAGCTTCTTCTAATGCAACTTAGTGTTATATATAAATTTCAATGCGCTTAAAATAGTGAAACATTATTTAAATAAACCGAAAATGATTTTTCCCCATAGACCGCAATATAACGGAATTCTTTTGAGTGTCCCTGTAAAAAAACTGTAAGTGCTACACACTTCCGTTGAAATAGGGAACATGCTACAGATAACAACAATAACATATAAAAATTGCAGAGCAATCCGAGCATATTTACGGGAGTTAGAGCACGGACAGATGGCAGACGGCCAGACAAACTGAAGTCATAAACACTTTTCAACTAGGTTGGAAAGTGTTAAAAATCGCTGAGATATTGCAGTTTTGAATTCCAGGGTGGCTGACATTTTAAAACCATTTATTTTTGTTATGCTGTAACTCTCAGGCTGAAATTCGCATTCAAATTCAGTATTAACGAAATCCAGAAATTCAATCCCGGAACTGAAATTCGCTTCCGTCTTCTATAATCGGGCTCCAAGCATTTTAGCTTCGGGTGTTTGAGTGAAATGTGTTGAATTTTTAAAAACTTGGACTATGAAAGCTGCCTTTCCCGTAACTCATGCCGTTTTTGAGGTAGGAACGCTAACTCCATAGTTTGCCATTAGGTGGCGCTGTATGTGCTTTCAGCGTATACCGCATAGCCATTTTCTTATTCCTAGACACCACGTTCATGAATATAGCAGTCGCTGTTCTGATGTTAATGGGAGTTAACAGGGTTTTATTGTGTACGCTTTATATCAAACAATGTTTTATAGAATAGAAAGCAATTTAGATATTGCGAGATAACATATTTTTTTATTTAGAAATAATTTGAACATCCTTAAAAATCACATTAATTCAGTGGAGCTGTTTAAAAGTTGAAATAAGATCAAAATTAAAATTAAGGAGTTATAAGTAGTCATAAATTTCGAAAAATTGATTTTTTTCAATTTGCAGATTTAAAAGTTTTTATCAAAGGAAGAGGGAGTACTTTATGGTGCTAGAATAGGTGATTCTATGCAAGTAAAGAAAATAATAAATATATACTTTCATTATTACATAAAAGTTTAATTTTTTCCCTCAAAAATCAATTTTCAAAGCAGTGACCACGATGACTCAAAAACTGCTGAATCTATTCACTTCTAATTTTGTCAGCTCTTTTCTTATTTAATTGTGTAGAGTCTATACACGCAGGATTTTTTCCTTTTTTATACCATCAAAAAACAGTTTTTAAAGATAAAAAATGAATTTTCTCTTCATCCAGCCGCCATTTTGAAATAAAAATCAGTTTTTCCTAAATGTCTTTGTCCAATGTCTAAATTAAATCTTATTTTATTAATAACAGCTATTTTTTTATTTCAGGCAAGCTGAAAATTTAAGTTAATTGTTTAAAAACAACACAAAAAACATATATGCATCATTTAATAAAAACGTTTACTTTAGGTGTTTTAAAACATACAAAACTGTATTTCACATTATAAAACCTAGCGCTTTCGAGCCGTCCTGGCTCATCATCAGGGTTAAAAACATTAGCACGCAGATACACACAAACAACACAAATAGTCTGAAACACTGTAAAAACATCATTGTCTGCTGAAAAAAAGGTCAAACCATTATAAACAGGTCACTAGGGGTGGGAAGCATAGGGAGGGATGTGCCAATCTTATTCAATCTTGAACTATCTGTAAAAGTTTATACCATAATTTAGGGATGTTGTAAGAAACCGAATCATTGTTGGTTAACTTTCCTGGTTAAAATTTCTATGGATTCACTTAATATTGCTTGATAAAAAGAGGATGTGGGTTTAATAATTTTAGTTTTATCAAAATCTATTTTAATCGACTGCTCTTGTTTTAATCTGGAAAGTGCCGTTTTACTTCTATTGTACTTGATATCTGCAATATGTTCTTTTAACCGAATTTTAAATTTCCTTAAAGTCATACCAATATCGTCTTTAACTTTATAAGATTTCATCCTATTTTCAACTATTTCCATAGTAACTGGGATTCTATAAATTCCTGCTAAATCTTCAATCGGTATGGGATCAATCTTCTTATGTAGTAACGCATTCAATTTAACTGGAGGGGATGCTACCAAATTTATTTCATATTTCTTTAAATTATATTTTAATTTTTCAAAAAGTTTCGGAATATATTGAAATTTGTAAAATTTAGTTGGTTTTCCTGTCAATTCTTGTTGTTTTTTATCCTGATATTGATATTGACAAATTAACTTATTAACTAACCTCTCTGAAAAACCATTCTCATTTGCTATAATTTTAATTCTGTAAAGTTCCTCATTGATATAACTATCAGTACACACTGAAAATGCTCTACGGCTGTAAAAAATATATGCAGCTAGTTTATAACTTAAAGGTGATGAAGCATCTCTGGAAATAGTATTATTTGGCCGCATATTTTTCCTATAAACTGTCCGATCTATTGTCCGATTTCTTCATCAGAAAATGATGTTTCTACAGTGTTTCAGACTATTTGTGTTTTTTGTGTGTATCTGCGTGTTAATGTTTTAAACCCTGATTATGAGCCAGGACGGCTCGAAAGCGCTAGGTTTTATAATGTGAAATACAGTTTTGTATGTTTTAAAACACCTAAAGTAAAAGTTTTTATTAAATGATGCATATATGTTTTTTGTGACATTTTGTGTTGTTTTTAAACAATTATTATAGTACAAAGGTGAATTTGATTCAATTGAGTGTTGTATTTTTCATGACTCAAGTTTATTTTGTTTAAATTTAAGTTATAATGGTCACCGCAAGGCAAAAAAAAATGACCTATCAGAAGAGCAGTAATAACTTAAAATATATTTAATTTCTTTTTAAATAATATATGAGTATTATAAACTAAAAATAAAGCCAAAGAAAAAAATTGATTGCTTAATGAAAAAAATTAAAAATGGTGGAAAACACCATTTTTTACAGCATGACTAGGTCTAGGCCCTTAAATTAGTCCAACTGCTGAACTCTTTCTACATTGATTCAGACTTTACTTTTACAGAATAAGGAACGTCGTCACCTAGTTATAATGTGTAGTTCGAACTGACAGTTTTCAAGCTAGCCGATGGTTTACGCAGTTTGTCCCAGAAGGCTTGAATAAAAAACTTTTTATCTTCGGAGCTGTATGGAGACGGAGAGGTTACCGTAGATTTCTTTGCGTGTAATCTTGTTCTATAACGATGACAAATCTGAAGGGTAGATCATATATTAGTGTATGTTGACTGGAGTTGACTCTGCACCGCTGATTGGAAACTGAAAGCTTTATTAACTCGTGCTTAGGGTGTCGATGAGTTCGATCGTTATGACATTTATCGGTATATTAGAGAGCAACGATGCGGGCAGAGGTCTTTTATTAAACACACGACAGATCCTTTCTGATGCTGGAAAATTTTAGTCAAAAATCGATCAATTAATAAAAAAAAATCGCATAGTCGGATGCATAATTTCGAATTCGTTCATTTCCGCTTGTAAATCCATAACAACAGTTCTTTTCTTTAGCCATTTTGATTTAAAAGATGTCATTTTAGAAGCGATGGTTAATGAGAATCTAATTAATATCTTGCGTAATTATCAAAATATTAAAATTCTGAGACTCAGGTGCACATAGCCAGACCTTGGACTATCCACACCTAAATTTTCAGACTTCCAGGTCGACTAGATTTTGCTAGCCATCGCAGACAAATACACGCACACACACACAAAGCGAAACTTTCTTTTATTAATATAGATTTATGTATAGGTTACGTAATAGTCATCTAATAAGCAAATCACTATTCTCCTTTATCCATATAAACCAGTATACCAAACCAGTAAACCAGTATGTCCCAAAAAGATTGAAATGCGCTTTAATTTTTTAACTCTTGAAGATACGCAGAAAAAGTAAATTGCAAAAATGTTCAAAATAAGGTAGGATTTAACATTATGTTTTTGAAATAGACCTTCCATTAATTTTCAAAAATTTGCACATTTAAAAATTTTTATACGGTCCTTCAATTTCATAAGTTATATTTATATTATCTTTCTCCATACTTTGACAGGTCAAAAAGTAAAAATTCCATACGACCAAAACTCGCCAAGTTATGATACTTTAAATTTTACGAAAATTTGGAGTTTTCCGGCACGAAAAACGGACATACAATTTTTTAGTGCTGTAAATCTTCAAATTTCATAAAGTTCACAGTATCATAACTCTGTAAATTTTGGTCGTAGAAGAATTGAATTTTTACTGATTTTCTTGGCAGAATATGGAGAAAAAATTCTAATTATACCTTATAAAACACAGAGACCGTATAAAAATTTTAAAAGTGTAACTTTTTAAATATTAATGGCAACATAATCTTAAATGCTACTATATTTTGAATACTTTTGAATTTACATCCCAACGTATCTCCAATAAGTGAAAAATTAAAACCCGTTTCAATCATTTTGGGGTACCTTGTATAAGCAAATATTTTTATATATATACTGGAAAATTAAAGCTCGAAATTTTAAATGCTGTAAAAGAGCAGCAATTCTTAAATAATAAAAATACTCTGAATTCAATTGAAACTAGAAACTAACACATTCGTATATATTTTTCTACAAACTAAACATTACATTATATGAATGTTATTAAATTAGTAAAACTTGAATTGATATGATATATATAATAATTATAACAATGTGTTATAATTTTTCAGTTTTTTAAACGTAGAGATAAGACAACGAGAAATAAAAACATTTATTTATATAAAAATATTTTTGAAATATACAAAACATTTTATATTAATTTATATGTTAGCCAATTTGTAAAATGGCTTAATTTAAAGAGACAATATCTTTTTTTTAATATTCATTAAAAATCTAAAAATGATATTAAAAAATTTTGAATACGAAATTTCATTTCAATTGTAAATCATAAAATTTTATTTTCACAAATTTAAAATATTTACATAACATTGCTGCCAAATATTATATTTTTTATTTTGGTAAAACAGGTATATGGTTCATGATTTTACAAAAGCAATGGCCGAAAAATTATAATAATATTGTATGGCTAAGCTCCACATCAACGTTGCTGTAGCTTTTTATCGTTTTAGCTTTCAAATTTAAACATTATTTAAAAAAAATAAAATATCTGTTGGAAAAAAAATAACAGTCCCTGATGCTATAAGTAAAATTTGTTAAAAATAAAGTTTTTAATACATTCTTCAACAAACTGTCATTTTTGGTCTAGTATGTGATGCAATATTACTCTGTTCCCCATAATTTTTTATCTCTTTTACAGATAAAATTTTCAGCTAAGGAGTTATCCAGTGAGTTTCAGTGAAAGAAGGTCTCCTCACCTGAAGATGTCTTAAAATATTTCTCTCAAACTAGATTTTGGTAGAAATCGTCCTTTTTGTTGTTGCTTACGAGTGTTACTATCATATTTTGCAAGGGATCGCTAAACAGACCGGTACTTCGGTATAAAGTGAAATCCGACCTACTGCAAAATATCCATGCCTGAGTCAAGATTTGTATCCGGCATCCTTTGTTTAGCAGCCAACGCCCTAACCACTAGACAAGAAGTTGGGTCTTCATATGAAGTTAATTTCCATGACAAGGTTCTTCACTTTGAGACAGTGCCCTGTAATCATCCAATGGAATTTTCTGGAAACAAGTATTTCATAACATCTATGACAAAAAGTAATTACTAATTTTAATCGGTATAATTTTTAATCAATATAAAATATTTAATGTGTGTATAGATAAACATTGCTATACAATTTTATTCCGCCTCATTGTAAATTTTTGTCAGTGTCTATTACCCATCGTATTGAATACATTCAATGTTCATAATCCTCAAGAATTCTGAATAAGCAAGCTCAATCAAGAGACATTTCTCCATTTTTTCTTTATTAATGTAGATGATATTACTATATCTATTCCTGTTTAACTTAATTTTCTTCTTTTTTTTCTACAGATTTCAAATATAGTAATTATTACGGTAGTCTTTATCGAAATATTAATAACATAAGTTGAAATTAGTTTTAAAAGTCGAGAAATAATTAAAGAATTATTTTACATTCAAATATAAAATTACATATTTTCTATCATAAAGCAAGAGCGTGCCTGGGAAACCTAGGAAAAGGCCTAGGGCCTGGTGCCGCTGTGGGTGTCCGGTCATCCGAAGCTCCTGGGGGACTCAAACGCGTCCCCAAGTGTCATGTGGTAGTTTCCTTTAGTACATTGGTTCTGTCGTCGCAGCTTCCATGTCGTCAAACTCATAGGTTCAGGGGGAGTGATGCGCAGGTGGTGGTGCTCCCCCAGGCCTTAGAGCGCAGAGATGGGGTGTTCCGGGTAACCAAACGCACTTGGTCGCACTTCGTAAAAGTTCTTAAGAACTTGGGAACGGTGGTAGACACCCCTAGCGGCGTGCTTAGTTTTAATCTATCATATTTCATGTAAAATTGCCATTTTTAATTTAAAAAAAATTTCAAATTTTTCATTTAAGTAAAAATCCTGACATTTACTTCTCTGTTACTAAAGAAATGGCATGCAATATATTTTTTAAAGTCAACAATACCAAAGATTCATGTTTAGTTAGTTCAATATCACTGCATTGTCAAACGTTTAAGCGAAACATTTCCTTACAAATCATTTATCGAAAATGAGATCTTATTTTTGACGAATGACTTGATCTTATACTAAAGATTTTATCAAAGTCGAGATAACTTTTACAGCAAACAGGACACCAACAAACTTTAAATGAGTAAGTATAGCTTATGTGAGTCCCTTTTTACCAGCAGTTTATTCTGTTGTGCTGTTTCAAATAAGTCCAGATGTCATGACCAACGGTTGTTCTGAGCGAATATTGTGTTGACTGTGTTGTCATCCATGTTAGCTCAAATGGAAGAGCATTGGCAATTAAAGCCAAAGGTTTTCGGTTCCAGTTCCAGCCTGGACATATTTTCGCCCAGGTGGGAATATTACTATTCATATGAATTAGTTACCAATCAGTTGATTGTGTTAAAAATAATTAAAACGTTGTTTTATGTTGGAATATTATACTGGCGCACTATTTAACTCACAAAAACCTATTAGCGAACCTATTGCAACTGATAAGCAAACGGACATGAAGCATAATTGCTTAAGTGGGTTAGGTGGTTTTTTCAAGAAAGATGCATTACATAACAACAAAAAATATGCAAAATGCTACCATGATCGCAAAAGTTCTTGATTTGTCTATTAGAATCTTCCGGATTGGCGAAGGATTAAGGAAAAACATTAAATTATGAATAAAAGTAACGTGTTATAATGCTTAACATACCTTTAAGGGAGACCAAACTGGTCGCCAGTGGCGGCTAGTCAGATTTAAATAGTTAGAGAATTATGTCCTTTTATTATACCAAACAAAAGGCACAGCAGTATATTAGCTTTCATCTCAGTGGTCAGAAGTAGCGCGCTGGTAGTAGCATAACTACATGTGTTCTCTACTTTTAACTGTATTTTTTCGTGTCGCGCACTACATTTTAAATAATGTAATGTAGCGAGTAGCGCGATATAAAAAATATATATCAGTGGTTTGTAGCGAGCGCTGACGGGCATTAAAATCTACTTCAGGAAAAAACAAATGCTCCATTCTACAAAAAAAAAATCATAATTTCCTCGTTTTGCGAAAAAAGGGATTTTGCTCAACAATTTTCAAATCTCAACTGTAGTAATTACCAACGCATCGCATGAAGTCATAAATTTTTCACCTGAAACTTGTATGTAAAACAAAGTGCTGACCCACCTAATAAATTAATTTTATTTCTGGTGACGATGATCTATTTACATGTTAATAGCTCTTCAGGTTTGAATGCCGGGTTTCTGTAATTTTCTCCATTGTAAAACTGAACAACTGAATATATAACTCTCCTATAAACTCAATACACATTAAGTGTGTGTTGTAGAGTTAAGTAAACAAATCTATTGGTAAAGACACAATCCATTGTTAATTTTATGTCCCAGTGCAAGAATTACTGTGAGAATAGTTGATACAATTTATGTAGAGTACGATTGTACTTAAATATGTTAAATACAATAATAGCCCCTCATTATATCGCTTGTTCAAATACATAGCTCTATTTTCGTGCTTCCCTAAAAAATAAGCTGTAGTTTAATTGAATTTTTATGTAATTATATTTCAATGTTCATTGTATTACGTATAAAATTACTCTGATACCATGGCGTAATACTTAGTGGCATCCTGAATAATTTTACGCAATATAAATTGAGCCTCCGTATTTATGAAACACAAATCTGCCTCTTTATCGCAAACTGGGGAAAATTTATTGAATAATTTGTTATTTGTCGTGTGGAAATCTACAAAATTGTTTTCCGGCATCATACATGGGGAATAAGTAAATAGTTCACCTTACAGAAACTATGATCGAAAACAAAATAACCACTTACCTGGAGCGGTCAAGCCCGTAAATGTTTCTGGAGCTAACTTTCCTTTTTCATAGAGGGCTAACAAAAATTAATCTCCGTCTTGTCAACACAATCTTCTACAAACGACGAGTATTTTCGGATTCACCATATTCCACATGCACAATATTCGGAGTCGCCATTTAATATTAACCAAAGCTTTCTTTAGTCAGGCAGGTTTGGCTACGGGAAACCACAAAACTATTTACGTCACCGTCAGGGTTGGCAAAAACCCGGGTTTTTTCAGGGTTTTGGGGGTTTTTTCAGGGGGTTTTCGGGTTTTCGGGAGTTTTTCAGGGTTTTTTCGGGTTTTTTCAGGGTTTTGAGGATTTTTCTTCTTGCCGTTCTTTGTTTGTTTGTTTTGTAAGAACTATATAATTAATGGGATGAAGTTTTAAAAAATAAATGTTAATACTTTAATAATTTTTATTTAATATATTATTTAATTATAATTATTTAGAATTTTTATTCAATATTAAAAATAGTTTAAAAATTTGTAATGATTTTAAAGACATTTTATGACTGAATTGAAAGAAATTTTTTAAAGTCAAAATAATTAAATTAATAGTTTAAAATTTTGTTTCTTTCTCTTTTATAGATAAAAATTAGATTTAAACAGTGAATCATTTACTTTTGTTTTATTAAAATTTTCTTATGTAGTAGAATTTTATCAAATGTTTGGAATTATTGTCCTACTAGGGGGGGGGGGGAATGAATTCACTTTTAAACCATCTAAATTGTAAGCTTAAATTCCTAAATCTTCCAGAGATCTTGATGTATGGGAGGGGGGGAAGGGGGGGGGTTGCATCTCAATAGCTCAGAATAGCTGCATGTTGTGTCATAGTCTGCGATCGCCCATCCTTCTGCTTTTGGCGAAATTAGATAAGGAGGGGGGGGGGAGGTATAAACAATAGAACTATCTCAAGAATAAGAAATCATTATTTTTAAAGAATTATTTAACAAAGAACTTTATATTACATTATATTTTAAATACTATGTTTACGTAAGAATATTTTATAATTGAATTTGTTTGGATCATCAATACTTTAATTGGAAAATGAAAAAAATACACTCCAGTGTATCTTTCTTTTGTTTTATTGATGGATTTTTATCAGGTCTATTTACTTTTCCCCAGCTGGCTGCTGATGACTGAGATTTAATTAAAGTTTTAAACTGCAAATAGAAATAATAATAATTAAAACAAGAACTAAACGATACTTTTTTCTTTTCCTTACTTATTTAAAAAAAAAAAACTTTTAATTATCCGATTGTGTTTAAATTTTCAGCAAATTCAAATAATAATAAATTAGGCAGCTTACCAAATTTCTATTAAAATACAATAAGTTTTCAGAAAATTAGAATTCCCCCCTCCCCCCCCCCAAAAAAAAAACTACTATCACTATCTTAATCTTGCATCTGATAATGAATGTTCTTAGCTATGCAGAAAAGATTCATTATTATGGTGGGTTGTGCTGCACTATTTCACTAAAGAAAGTGAAATGAATCAATGATCTACCCTTTATGTTTTGTTCAACTTAATTTAGTTTTATGCTTAATATATTTTGAATCATACTAAAATACTCGTGCCTCTAATTTTTAAGAATTGATTGAACCCCCCACTGTTTTCGTCATATTGACAAATAATCCTGATTTTTAATTGTTTATATAATTTTACATGTATTTTTTTTAAGATAATTATTTTCTCTGTGAATTTTCCAAGTTTGTTTCAGATAGAGCAATTATGCCCATTTAGAATTTTCTGAAAACTATATCTGTGACATATAAAATGTATATTATGTTTGGTTTAAATTGATATATTTATTATTAGTTAGATAAGTGGAATTTTAAATAAAGATTTTGATAAAACCCACTTGGGTTTTTTCAAGTGGGTTTTTTCGAAAAAACCCACCCAGGTTTTTTCGGGTTGGGCAAAATCAAGCCAACCCTGGTCACCGTCTACCCTGTCAATATAATTAAGACTGAATAATGTTTTAGGTGCACGGACCATGAGGAAATTTTAATAACTAATGATTGTATTACGATTCAAGAATTTAAATATGAGTTTAAACGTTATTTGGCCATTTATAAAATTGTTTGAAAATTTCATTTGCTAAATTTGAGTACATCTCACGGTCACAAATGGTTTAATTTTATGTTATTTGCGACATCTGGCTGCTTCAAATATGCGTCGCCTTCAAAAAGAAGAGATTCTTCGCTGTCAAAGATATTGAGCCCTATAAAATTTTAATTACAGAACAAATGTTTTTAAGATTTTCGGAGCGGTGGAAACAGCGTTGTAAGTGTTGGATGAAATTTGAAGATTTCCTATTACATAAAAATTTTACACATCACTTCTTGACGAACAAAATTTTTGTACCTTTTTAACACTTTCCAACCTAGTTGAAAAGTGTTTATGACTTCGGTTTGTCTGGCCGTCTGGCCGTCTGCCGTCTGGCCGTCTGGCCGTCTGCCGTCTGCCGTCTGCCGTCTGTCCGTGCTCTAACTCCCGTAAATATGCTCGGATTGCCCTGCAAATTTTATATGTTATAATCGTTATCTATAGCATGTTCCCTATTTCAACGGAAGTGTGTAGCACTTATAGTTTTTTTACAGGGACACTCAAAAGAATTCCGTTACATTGCGGTCTATGGGGAAAAATCATTTGCGGTTTATTTAAATAATGTTTCAATACTTTAAACGCATTGAAATTTATATATATCACTAAGGTGCATTAGAAGAAGCTTAATATGGAATAGGGTGTGCATAGCACTTATACTTACTTTACAGGGACAGTCAAAAGAATTCCGTTACATTACGTCTATGGAGAAAAATCGTCTGCGGTTTATTTAAATAATGTTTCACTATTTTAAACGCATTGAAATTTATATAAGGTTCATTACAAGAGACTTACTACAGAATATTGTGTGTATAGCAGTCATCGTTCATTTACAGGGACACACAAAAGAATTCTCTACTGTATGTTAACAATAATTCCTGGAAGTGCGTTTTAAGTTACTGAATGCGATTTTAATTTTAAATCGCTTTTTGTATATTACGTGGTGTGTATAAATTCTGTAGATCCTATACAGGGAAGTACAAAAGTTCGGGAACACATTTCCGTATTATTTAACTCCAGACGGAGAATTTTAAACTGTGCTACGTGTTTCCTAACTGAACTAAAATTTAGCATCCTATGTAGTATATATACAAATCTATAGATCCTATACAGGGCTGAATAAAGTATTCGGATTACTTAGATGTTATCTTTTAGCTTATAAAAGAGTATGATTCGTAAAATTATTTTGGAAGCGTTGGAAAGTGTTACATAATCTATGCTTGACGCATGATTTTTCGTTCTTGTTTACTAAATATATGCAGTTTTTAAAATGTGTATATGCAGTAGGCTGATTGGAGTATCATCTACTATTTTTCAATGAACAAAATATTTTTTAGGCCTATTGCAAAGAGAGTATGCAGCTTTAGGCAAAAAGGAAAATAACCAATTGTTCTCCAATCAGCCTGATATATTTCAATCATTTTGCAATGATCCGATAGAGTTTTATTCTTATTAGAAAATGATCAGTCGTTTGTCCAAACACCCTAGTGGCATCTAGGTTCATTGAAATAACTCTAACGTTTTGAATGTTTATGCATAGCTTCCAAAATTTACACCTTTCTGTTTCCACTAACTTTTCATTGAAATTTTTGCCTTATTTTATCACAGAGTTGCTGAAATTAAATAGGGTAAAAATTTCTATTGCAAATTAGTTGTAACATTAAAGGTAAAAATTATCAGCTATGTTTATGCACAATTTTAGCATAAAAAATTGCAGCAGAATTTAAAAATGATTCTAAAAAATGTATAAGATCCTACCTTATTGAAAGTTGATTTATTTGCTTATGTGCCTGAATTTGCTGCTTCCTGTAAAATAGAATTTTTTAATTCTATTTTAAAAGGTATTTTTGTAAAAACACCTCGTGAAGATGTACCAATAAAAACGGCAAATGTAGCAGATTTTTATTGCTTTCTTAGTTTTACGCAGAGAAGATGTGTTGCTGAATGTATATAATTATAAAAATACATAAGAAAAGTGCTTTATCAATAAAATCTGCAAATGTGATTGATTTTTAATATTTTTTTCCAGCATTTCGTAACGAAGAAGACTTGATGAATGAACATTGTTAAAAAAAATATATAAGAAAATTGCTTTATTGGCATATTGCATTTATGCACCTGAGTCTCTCACATTACTAAATACTTAATTTTATTTTAAAGGTATATTTTGCCATAACGCTCCGCCCGGATGTATCAATAAAATCCACAGATGAGGCAAATTTTCACTATATTTCCTGCATTACATAGAGGAGATGTGTTGCTAAATAAAAATGACTACTAAAAAATATTTTTAAAAACTGCTTTATTGATAGAATTGTTTATAAGACTTGTTAATAATTTGCATTAATTACATGTTTTAATTATTTAATAGGTAAAAGTTTCGCCTGCTCCACTATAAAGATGAACAACAAATATCTGTAGACGACGCAGATTGTTACATTTTTTACAGATTTAGTTAGAGCTTGTATATTATTGAATGAAAAACTCATAAAATATATGTAAATTAGTTGCTTTATCTTCAGAATTTTTTATGCACCTGATCACTAAGATTAATAAATGTTTTTTTTTTTACACCCACTTTCTCCGCGCTAATATAGCTATAACACCGCAGATGATGCAGATTTTTATGCTTTGAGTTTAGAAACATTTTGTAATGTTTCTTCTTTTACATTTCATAATTAGCATGCCTATCCGTTTTCCATGGTTGAAGTTTCTTTCGTAAAGAGTGATATGCAAAGTATATCTTTTAAAATGAAAATAAATGAAAATATTATTATGAATTTAATATAAGAAAAGATGTATAGTGTAAGTTAATTTGGATGTTTGGTTTGAAGTAAAGATCATTTTTTAGCTATTTCAGTGAGCCCAAATACTTCGAATATCCTCTAGAATTTTCCCATACAGTGTAATATTTTACAGGCTTATTACAAAGAGCCTAAACAAAGTTGACTAAATTAAAAATGTGGAATTGCTTGATTAAACTACATAATGATATAATTTTTTAATTGTAAAATATATATTCTTATGTTTTATGTATCCGACAATTTTTTTGTATATTCTTATAATTAGTTTCATTCAGCAATCAATCTTCTTCATGCAATGCTGGGAACATATAAAAATATTCCTCATCTACAGATTGTATTGATACATCTGCGCGGAGCGTTTGCCTAACAATATAACCTTAACATACTAATAAAGTATTCACTAACCTTAGGCACTCAGACTCGCAAAAAATGCAGTTTATATATATATATTTAAAATTTTTTATAAACTTATAATATAAAAAAGCTTTACATTATAAAATTTATTAATAATATCTATTAATAAAATCTATTAATAATCTATTTATAAAAGATTTTATTTATAAAATTCTACTCCCATAGCCTAATTTATAAAATCAAATCTAGTCAGTTAGACAGTTTTCTTATAATTTTTTTACAAACATTTTATGCTACTGCTGCTATTTTGTATATTAAATTTATGCATAAATATTCAAAACCTTGCACTTATTGCAATAAGCGTGGATGGAACCAGGCTGCTTGAACAAAGAGTAGGTCATTTTCCTATTATCCTAAAACAGCACAATACGCATAAACGTATCAGGTTGAATGAGAAACAAATGTTCTTTTCCCAAGTATCCTAAAGCTACACGGGCCCTTTCCAATAAGCCTGAAATTTTTCAGATTGAGTGGGAAATAGACAATTATTCTCCAATTAGCCTGGCTCTTTACAAAAAGTATAGGCTCTGTGCATAGAGGCGGATTTTTCAATTCGCCTGCGACATATAATTTAATTTACTCATTTTAGACTATTTATATAAGGATTTATTTTAGGCACGTTAATTTACTAAATTAACGTGCTAAGTTATAAAAGATCAATTTAATACCAGTATCATTTATTCAACCAACACGTGATTTCGATTATACGGGGTATTCCCTGTTATCGTTGGCGAAAAGCTAATTTATAAACAGCTATTTAAAGTTCAAAAATGTAAAAAAAATTTCAAAATGTAAAAATGTCACAATTTTTCTTCATATTAAAATTCATTTATATAAAAATAGATAATCTTAAAAAAGTTATAAAATTTAAATTTTTATGGATCCTATAAATTATATTTAGAAAATCTTTCTCCATACTGTAAATAAAAAACGTAAAAACTCGTTTCTCGCGCCAGAAAAAGATGAAAGTTCATAATAATCAATGTATTATAACTAGGGAATTTTTGACTTACTAAAATACAATTTTTACTGTTTTATTTGTTAAAGCATTGAGAAACTTTTGATAAATGTAACTTATATGACCCAGTGATCGTATAAAAATGTTATTTTCGTAACTTTTGAAAAAATGACTATTATGACATAAATTATATTCATAACATAGAGAGGAATGTTTGAAATATATTCCGAAGTTATCATCGAAGTTAGAATTATACCTCTAAAACTAACGATTTAGGAAATAACCATTAATAAACGATAATAAGCGAAACTCTGTATATACACTATATGGCCAAAGTCACCGGACATTTTCGATTTCAGACGCTTTATTGAATATCTAGAGAAATGCTTCACGAAATCTTATGAAACTTCACTGATATAAAGAACATGTTTGACATCACAAAGGCAACTAGAGGACCAACATCAAATTTAATAAAAAAAATTATATTTCTAATCGCCCTGTAAAATAAAATACTCAAAAAACATGTCACGTGATTATCTTGCATAATATGTCTGCCAATTTTTGTAAGAATATCACATATATTGAGGGAAATATAAAGCTTTCATTAAAAATTTTAAGAAATTTTAGTTTTCTTTCTCATAGCCCGCAGGTTTTTCACCCAAATTTATTGCCACTTTCAGAAACCTGACGAAATACTGTAAAATAACATATTACAAATGGAAAATAAATATATTAATCAAATTTCGTAAAATTCAAATATGAGAAATAGGGAATTTTTTTGTCTTACCAAAATTCAATTTTAACTATTTTATTTGTTAAGGCAATGAAAAAAACTTTCATAAAATATTTGATATATTATGAGCCTTTATATGAGAAAATATTTGACTGCGCATGCGCGAACGACAAAGAAAATGTTTTTCACAATTTAGTTGTCAAATATGTAAGACAACACATATAAAAAGGTTGGTTGAATATCTTGAAAATTCAGAAAGATATCGGAGTTAGCTCAGTTTCAGTTGCTTTTAATAAGGGATTTTTCCCCTAATTGTCATTTTTTTTTCCTCGCTTCCAACAAAGGGGTTAGAATTTAACGCATATCTACGTGTAACTTTGGTACTAACGCTTAGAATTTGATAATACTTTTTTGTTGCTGTCGTTGGAATGGACTCGTTCTGATTCAAGAAGATTCTTTCAGGGACAACTACAGTATCAATGAAAATAAATTAAAAAAAATTACATATGAAAAAATGGCAATTTGTGGATAATCTCATATCATTCATCAACTTTTAAAAAGCCACTGAATTTCAACTCACTATAGCGCTGATATCTTTATGAATTTTTTCCATATTTTTAAAAATGTTAATTATTTACTTTCTTATATTAAATATTGTTTATTACCATGTTATTATTCTTTAATTTTCATATCTCTTTATGTATATCTAGATTTTCAGAAATAACTTCAGTGGATGCAATTTCTTTTTAGCTTATCGCTCTTCCTTTTAAAGCTAGATGACAGCCTAATTTTAACTTTCTTTCTTTATTGTTAGATGGCAGCACTAGCCCTTCTTTTTCTTATTATTATTCTTCTATGTAAGCCTTGGCTCATCAACCTAGAACTATTGTATGGCACATGAATCAACATTTAGCATCGTGCATCATCCCCTGTCAAATTTTATTTTCTGGTGAGCTGTGTATTACTATTTAAGTTTTTATGTATTACAAATGTATTAAAATTTATTTCTTGAATCTCTTATTTTTTTTCAATTTCTACGTGTTTTTTTACATGTTATAAGAAGATTAATATTGACATTTTTAGGCCTAATGCCGACAATATTTGGAGAAATACTTTATATTTACTGTGAATTATAATTATGAAGCTTCTCTGCTGAATCCATATATTTTAAAACTGCTACAATAACATATTAATCAGCTTCATGATAGATGAGAGTGTTGGAATTTGTTATGATAGTTCAAAATAAAGTGATTGTAAATATTTTTCTTCTTTTTACTATAATGCACAGAATGTAATAACATTCAGCCTTGTTTAATATAGTATACATATATGACATCCATATTTTTATGTGTGTCTACTTAAGTAAAAAAATGTATGCTTTTCTTACATCGAAAATTTATATGTTTGTCATATATGTATATATATATATATATATATATACATACTATCTACCAATATAGATTTGGACACCTCTGATCGAACAGAAAACAACAGTTATTCACACTGAATATATAGTAGAGCCTCCACGAAAAGCAATTACATCCGCAATCCTCCTGGGCATGCTTTCTACAAGTCCTTGTATGACAGCAAGTGATATTTTTTTTCATTCGGCTTGTAGAATAAAAGTTAGTACCTTCACTGATTTTGGACGGTTGTCTCACCCTTTAATTCGACAATCCAACTCGTCCCAGAAGATTTTCGTTGGATTCAAGTTTGGGGTCTGGGCAGGCCAGTCCAGTCGCTCAACCAAATTGTCACCATAAAAATAAATGGCGGATCTCGCAACATGACAGCTGGCGTTTTCATCCAGGAAGTAACATGTGTCCAACCGCGACCTACGTTATGCACGGCCGGAGCATAACGTTTAAAACGTCACATGGAATGGATCATTTTTACGCGCTGATTGGTGCAAAGCGGCGCGCCCCCCGATTTAAACCAATGATCGTGTAAAAATGATCCACTCTATGTGACGTTTTAAACGTCATGCACAGGCCGTGTATAACACAGTTCACGGTCCAACTCGTAGAACTACCACAACGTAGGAAGCACACTGTCATCCAAAATAGTGCAGTAGGCGTCGGTGTTGTGCTTACCATTAATTGGGACAAAGGGTCCCGGACCAAACCAGAAAAACATTCCCAGATGAAATTCCCCCTCCGATGAACTTAACTGTGGGCACAATACATTCTGGCAGGGGACATTCTCCAGGCAGAAGCCAGACCCAGATCCTATCATCCAAACGGTAGAGGGCAAACTTGATGGATCACTCCAGAGAACCCGTTTCCACCGCTGTACTGTCCACTCTCGACGGTCTTTTCACCACCTTAAACGAGTACCGCGTTTGGAATTGATGATTAAAGGCTTATGGGCTACAGCACGACTATGAAAATCAAGCAGATGAGCTTGCTTACGGATGGTATTCATTGAAACAACACACCCGGAGGCCTGTTGAAACTCTTGGCGTAAGTGTGCCATTGGTTGGATGCAGTTCTTTCGAATTTCTCTGGACAGCACCCGTCGGTCTCTATCTCCCAGTTTCGTGGGTCTGCCGACTCTGGGCATATTTCGAAAATCACAGCCCTTCCACTTATGAATCACATAGGCCACAGTCGTTTTTGTGTCAGCTGGCTAAATATGCCCCTTAAGTATCGGAAATTTCTGTAATACCCGATGGTTACTCCTTTCTCGAAATCAGATAACTCTGTACTTCATGGCATCTTGCATGCAACTGATGCCAATGTTGTTTCCAAGAGCGTATTTAACGATGGAGAGAATGACGTGTATCAGTACCGCAGATATCGACATTTGCATAGATGTCCAACACTTATTGGTAGATAGTGTATATAAATATATATATATCAATATACATGGTGTTTGAAAAAGCATGACTCGGTTGCAAATTACCATAACTTCAATGACCACATTCAAATTATTGAAACACACCAGTTAAGCACAATGCAGAAGAAAGTTAAAAGTTTTGTTTGCGTACTTCATAATTTTTTAAATGGGCTTCTATTAGTCACATGGAAAACATTCTTGGGATAGTCCATTTCATGACAGATATTGTGAAAACAATATGCATCATCCCTTTTGACTGTTAATTATGGAAATTTATTTTCTTTGCCTTCAACAGTGAAAGGCCTGAATGTACACTTATACAATTTACTGACATCGAGATTGGTCGTTCAAATTTTGTGGGGAGGTAGAATATAGCAAAAGAAGTAAAAAAGACGCATGACGATGTAGAGGACACAATGTGTCCACAACTTCTGATCACGCGTATAGCTCTCTGACAAGTGCATCTGGTCATGATTCGACAAGTTGAATTTGTAGAAGTAACATGAATTGTTATACATTTAATGAATATGCATATATTCATTATATTCATCTAACTTATATGCATATATTCATCTAACTAAGGAAAGCGGTCGATGTTCTGCGCAAATGTACGCAGAACGCTGCTCCACCCAGAGCAAAACTAAAAAGTCTATACAACAACCTGTACTTGGAACTGTCCTTGTCGATCCGTTGCTTCCTCTATCATCATATTTATGGGTAACCGATCCATTTGCAAACATTTGATTCTGAGGTTTGAGCCCGTTGGGGTAGCGCTCTGCATAAATTTGCAAATATCTCCAACCACTTTTCCCTGCCACGCCGGACGTTAGATGTATATCTGCATATTCATTAAATGTATAACGATTCATGTTGCATAAAATGCATATATATTAAATGTGTAACGGTAACTTCTGCAAAGTCACCTTGTCGAATGATGACAGGCTGTACTGACAGCTTTGCACATGATCAGACGTAGTGCATACACAGCGCCCTCTATAACCTCATGCGATCTTTTATGCCCATACTTTCCCATGTGAGATTGTCTTTTTTCTCTTACCTCCTCACAAAATTTGAACGATCAATACTGATACAACCTGTATTCAAACATATGTCTATGTGGCCTGAAATGGCCTACCTCACGAATTTTGTCTGTGTCGAAAAGGAGCGGCAGGAAAGGAGTGGAGAACCGCGCGATTCTCCACTAACCTTCAATTGACGTTTTAGCTCCAAGTTGAGAAACCACAATTTAGCTATTTTAACCGGGAATCACACTATTACAATTCACAGTTAACTTTGAAAGAAAATATGTATTCAATACAAGGAAACTCAACATTGAGTTGAATAAATAACATCAGATCATTCGCTAAAGGAATCGTATGATCTGCTGTAATTTAGATATTTAAAATTTACATAGTGGCGTAAAATTAATACATTTTTTAAATAAAGTTTTCAATTTATTTGTAATAAAAATAGTTGTGATGAGATTATTTTAGGTATTTTTTGTTAAAATATGTTCTAATTACTTCATAATTCCTGAAATTACGTTTCTTTTGCAGACTCAAATTTTAGTTACTTAACCTTCAACGAAATGTGACGAAATCATGAATCTCTAGCAAAGTATCACTTAGTTTGGTTCTTTATAGTATGTAAATGTTGAGACTTATCGTAATATTATAACAAGATAAATCGACATTTACATATTAAAATGCTCCAAACAATCTTCAAATTTTATCTTGTTGAAATTTTGTTCCAGGAAGTTTTTCTACACAGGCTTTATAAGAAAGGTAATAATTCCTTACTTTTTCTGTCATGTTATAATTTAAATATCAATCATTTTATGACTGCAAAAATTTGTTTGGCTAATCTATTACGTCACCATAGTTGATTTTTTTTTATTTAAGTGGGCAACGTTTCAAACAAATACTTATGCAACAAAGAGATTTGTTTAATAACATAAAAATATATTGGTGAAAGTTTTCACAATTATAAATTAGTTGAATATTCTTGCTTTTATCTATATATATATTTCTCTTATGTGGCGCGAAAATAAGGCTGAATTTTTAGCTAACAGTTTGGCAACAACCGACCTTTCCAGAGCGATTATTCTGCCTGGTATATTGTACGGCCACGTGTTTCATTCAGCAAATCAAAATTCAGAGCCGGATAATTTTTTAAACACAGCATCATCTTTTGGCTGATGTAGCTGTTTTCGGAGATGTATGTCATTGGTTTGCTTTACGGTCACGTGATGCATTCAGCAAATCAGCTACACAGCATTGTACTGTGGTTTTACACAAGGCAGAAAACGTGTTTATGTGTGACAGATACTGTATTTTTCACGTTGAACGAACTTTAAACAATGTTTCTTGTTTTAAATAAACTTTCTTCCTATCCCATTGTGTTTCTTTAAATGAATTTAAGCCGTGCTGTGAAAATTTATATGTGCAATGAGTTTTAAATTAGTTGTGTTTCCAAGATCATTTTTTCATAGTATTTAAATCATAAATGTCCACTGGTAGCACTAACTAAATGCATTTTTAATTGTAATTTCAATGAAGTTTTCAATTACTTTATTTCGAAGTTATTTACGAACGAAGTTCGTATTAACGAAGTTATACGTATAACGAAGTTAACGTTAGTCTAACGAAGTTTCATTAAGAAAGTTATTAACGAAGTTTCATTAAGAAAATTTGTCAACTTCATATATTAAAATGATTTATGATAGTATTTATTCCGGTAAGAGTTACTGCAAAAACAAAAAAGGTCGAGCGAGCGACACCTGGTATATTGCGACGCCTGGGACAGCGTAGCCTCTTAATGTGTATTGCTTCGCAATTCACAGGGGTTGGCGAGCGTTAGAGAGTGGGGGTGTGAGCCGGCTAGTATAGCGAATAAATATATGATTTTAATGATATTTATTCGGTGAAATTTCCCTCTTTACCTGACTTTTAGAGGAAATATAACGATATAAGAATTTTCTTTTAAATTCATTTACTTCACTAGTTTCTCTATATTCGTTCTCATTTCAAAGAATGATTTTTTGTTCTTCATCAACAAACATTGATTTTTTTCATGATTAATCTTTAAGCATGGTACTCTAAAATGAACTGAAAAATTCTACTGGCAGTTTCAGTTTTGAAACTCTAATCTTTGTTACTTTGATCTATCAATTAAACTGAAAACATTTTTTTCCAAAACTTCAAATGTTAACAAATAACCACTATGCAATTCTTAAAAGCCACATAAAACAAAGCCAAAAAATATTAAACTGATAAATCGAATACTTCAATAATAAGACTGAAGGGAAACATATATTTTGGATAGAGCTAAATACACTATATTTCCAATGATGATCGGTCACTTGCGATTTTAGACGTTTTGTTAAATATCTGGAAAGATACATGAGGAATTATCCTGAAACTTCGGGAGTGTAAACAACATGATAAACGTCATATATGTCCGCGAAGATTTTTTCCCGAAGCCCCATAAGGGACCGTTAACAAATTGAAGAAAAAGGAAGATCTTTTGGATAACCCTGTAGAAACTAATATTGTAAAAGCATTCAAACTGTAGATTATGATTAAGTGGCGTATTGTAATAATTTGGGTTCATTTTTATGAACATGTATACTCAAAGCTTAGATAGCACGTATACTTAGATAGCATGTATACTCAAAGAGTAATTCAGGTTTTTATAAAACAGTCCCACATTTTACTAAGTTTTTTGCTTGTTATTTGCAGAGTTTTTAATATAAAAACTAGTTATTTTTAGAAAGTATGACAAACAAAATTGTACACAATACCCTGCAATCAGAATTAAAAAATAATAAAAATTGTATGAAAAATGAGCAGGTTTACTAAATATTGTCTCACTGCGCATGCGCAAATTCAATCAAACTATACTGTGCATAATATATTAGCTAAATGTATAGACCAACTTTTTTGAAATTCTTAAAAACATAGCTTGAAAATTCTGATAGTAATCGTCGATAGAATAAGCTCGAATTTCGCTGTTCCCAAAAGGAAGCAAAAAGATGAGGGGTTGTATCCAAGTATACTAGCTTATGAAAGTTGACATAATAAGAATGAAGTGTCTCTCATTCTATATTTGATACAACCTCTCATCTTTTTGCTTCCTTTTGGGAACAGCGAATTTCGAGTTTATTCTATCGAAGATTACTATCAGAATTTTCGAGGTATGTTTTTGAGACTTTCATAAAAGTTGGTCTATACATTTAGCTAATACATTATGCACAGTATATTTTGTTTGAATTCGCGCATGCGCAGTGAAACAATATTTAGTAAACCTGCTCATTTTTCATACAATTTTTATTCTTTTTTAATTCTGATTGCAGGGTATTGTGTACACATTTGTTTGTCAAATTTTCTGAAAATAACTTGTTTTTATATTAAAAACTCTGCAAATTATAAGCAAAAAACTTGATAAAACTTGGTACTGTTTTTATAAAAACCTGAATGTCTCTTCGAGTATACATTCTATCTTCATAACAATTAACCCAAATTATTGCAACAATATACTTAATCATAATCTATAGTTTGAATGTTTTTGCAATATTAGTTTTTTACAGGGTTATCCAAAATATATTCGTTTTTCTTCAATTTGAAACCCCCCCCCCCAGGGGATACCTTCTTTAGGTATTCACGGGATTCGCAACCCCGGGCACCTGAGCGATCTTTCTCTTTTCTTTTTTCCTCTCCTTTCTCTTGTCTAATCTTTCTTCTTTGTTTCACTCTCATTGTGTTTCCTCTTCTGAGGCGAGGGCGATTCTGCATAAGCGGACATCATCCTGTTTATATAGACTTATGGAGATTAGTAAACCACCCACGCGTTTGCCGTGCGTGGCGACCCGTGTCCCTGGAAAGGGGGATCCTAGCAGTTGAGGGAAACCAACACACTGCTTTGGCCTCTGCTTCAGGTAGACGGGAGGTGCATATTGGTCCCGTATGCATCAATCGGCTGGTCAGCTGACTTGTCACTGGCTAGAGATCAAGTGAGCGGGCACATACTAATCATTTCGTTAAGGGTGGAAACTGAAATAGGTGTGTCTTGTGAACGTATAGGCACTGGTTAGCACTGGTGCACGAATGTGCATCCCCTTGTTGGGCTTGGTAGTGGGTGGTGCGGCCGGGGTTTGAGTTTCATTTCACTTTAATATGGATGGAAAAAATTCACTTCCTTCTATTTCTCTCCCATGTGGAGAGCAACAATCTGTACAGAATGATTCCTTCACACGTTTTTTTGTAGTTCATCGCACTGATAGTCTCTCTGATAGTTCTTTTAAGAAAACTTCACCTTTTCGTATTGTAAAAACATTTCAATCTGTTTTCGGAGACGGTTATTCACTTAAAAAGGTACAGTCTGGGGATTTACTTGTTGAGGTCTCTTCAGACAAACACTCAAGATTTCTCTCAAATTGCAAAGAAATAGGATCTTTTTCTGTTTCTGTTCAGGCCCACCAAACTCTAAACACAAGTCGTGGTGTAATATCAGAACCAGAACTTTTACTCTCTACAAAAGATGAACTCTAGGCGTACGCCGTACCACTATCCGTCGGAATGAGAAAGTGCTTCCTACAAAACACATTATCCTGACTTTTAATAGCCCTACTCTACCAACTAGAATTAAAGCTGCATACCTGAGCTGCCCCGTACGGCCTTATATTCCTAACCCTCTTCGTTGCTTTAAATGCCAGCGTTATGGCCACAGTAAAACTACCTGTCGTGGATCTGTTGCATGTGCAAGATGTTCAGAAACCGTTCATGAGAGTAACTCATGTGAAAAATCTGAACGCTGTATAAGCTGCAAGGGTGACCATGCAGCATATTCTCGTTCCTGCCCAAACTGGATCCGTGAAAAAGAAATTCTTGCTGTTAAAATTACTCAGAAACTTTCTTATCCTGAAGCTCGAAAAATAGTTGAATCTAGAACACCATCTGTGGGAGTTTCTTTTTCTAGTTTACTCAAGCAACAAATAAAATCCTTAAGACATATAAGCACCAAAACTGAATTCTCTTTACCAGCAAATGATTCATCTGTTACACTAACCAGCGCTATGAAGAAAAAAACCCGTAGTATGTATTGTACAGCTAGAATAAGACCCCTGCCTGCACTGAACTTTTGCCACCATCCTCAGAATCTGTGAAAATATAATATTCTACGTATCCATCTAAACAGTCTAACGAACATGAGTCATGTCAAAAATCTGTTTCGTCTCCAAAAAAATTAGAAAAACCAGTTTCTCCTACACAAAAACCAAATCCATGTGCATTGAAAGAGAGAAAGAAAACTTCAACCCAAGCCTCTTCACAATGGAAAACTGTGAAGGGAAGAAAAAACAAACCATGTCTTGTTACATCAGTCCTTGCTACGAAAGATTCAAAACAGCTGCTGCACTATGCAGAGGAAGCTATGGAATCAGGGTCCTACAGTTCAGACTCAAATGATGATAATGATGATAATACTGTTTTTGAGGTATTCGAACCTACGTAATTTTAAATATATTTCTGCTTGAAACTTTGAACATTTTACCAATTTTTTAAAGATTTTCTGTTTTCATTGTGAAAGCTTGTGTTTATATCTTTTAGACATTGTCTTATATTTTCATTGAATGATTTTAATTATACATTTATCATCCTATCACTCTTTTCATTCAAATGTGTTATTTTTCATTCATTTTGTTTTATGATAAAGTTTTAATTCATTTTTTAATTTTAATTTAGCGTTCTTATTCTAATCTTTTTTACACGCTATTTGTTTTATACTCTGTGTGACTATATCTAGATGGGTAACCCCATCCAGATAATTATATCTTTAAGCTTTGTTTCTTTTCTAGTTTTTATATTTCAATTTGACGTGTGTAATTTTATCTTTTTTGGCGCAGCATGTCCCTAAAGGGAATTTGTGCCATAAACCCCCAATCAACCAACCAATCAATTTGTTGACGGCCCCTTATGGGGTTTCGGGAAAAAATCTTCGCGGAAATATATGACGTCTATCATGTTGTTTACACTCCTGAAGTTTCAGGATAATTCCTCATGTAGCTTTTCAGATATTTAACAAAACGTCTAAAATCGCAAGTGACCAGTCATCATTGGAAATATAGTGTATTTGTACTCTTTTCAGACAATTGTGACAGGTGTAAATATCATCACACAATTAACTTAAATTTTAACTTTAAACGGACTATTAGTTTTATCGTTTAATTTACACTAGACAGACGATCAATGATTTCATAGAGTAATAAATGAATATATATAATATAATTTAATTTCTGTAAATTAAATTAATTTAATTTCTGTAAATTAAGTTAATTTACTGGAATTAATAACATTATAATTATAGTATGTAAATGTTGAGGCTTATCGTAATATTATAACAAGATAAAGCTACATTTACATATTAAAATGCTCCAAACAATCTTCAAGTTTTCTCTTGTTGAAATTTTGTTCCAGGAAGTTTTTCTACACAGGCTTTATCAGAAAGGTAATAATTCCTTACTTTTTCTGTCATGTTAGCTTGATCACTTCAGGCTATGCGTAACTGCTTCTTTTGCTCTTTGCATAACTTCTAGTGTTATTGGAAGACTGCTTTAAAGATTGCCATCCTTATCCCAACCAGTTCGCTTTAATTTGTTTACCAAGTTTCTATAGCTACCCTGGAAGGGGCTGATTTTCTGAATTTACTGCTAAAGTCCTCCAGCCTCTATGATGTATTATAATATGAGCAAATCTTGTCTGTCTGTCTGTGTGTGTATGCGAATTTTATCTTTAAAACGGCTCTAACGATTTTGACGAAATTTTGTATTCTACCATTTTTGTGCACGAGGAGATGATTGCGCTAGGTCAGATGTTCGAAAAAATGCGATTAGTGGATCATTTTGGATCACTACCCAAACAGTAAATAATTCTAAGCCGAACTTAGGCCAATAGTCCAAACCCAAACACTTTTTCTTCCAGGCAACCGGACGGAGAATTATTATTTAAAAAAAATAATAGAAACTCATTTTAATTTATTTTACATCACTATCTATTGGTAAATTTTTATTAAATTGGGGATTACTGATTTCTGCATAGATAATTAATTATATTCACCAAGAAACAGTTTCTGTTGGATGTATTTTCCACTTGTACTGCCTTTAACGTCTGTCTGTTTAAAACTGCGGTTTTGTGTGTCCTTGAAACGTGAAAAGAGCTTTATGAGCTGTTGTGAGATGAAGATCTTGAAGGATACTGGTGGGTATATGTCATGTGACACATTTCCCTGCAAGGGATATACGATTATCGCAGAGACAATTATATGATCCCATTAACATGATTCAACTTTGGTCGTTTACAAACATAGGCCGACTACAAACTTAAAAGTATCTTCCGACTAATTTATTTCCAACATTAATCTCATTTACTGCCGACGTTTGCCTTCGATTTACAATTAAATACATCGACAATTATAGTCGAAACGATATCGCGTGAATTTCTATCTACTATTACCGCTCATTTACCGACAATTCTTATAACAGGCCGAAATTGAGCCGATATCTCTTGCTGTTGGAGTATGGATCAGAGACAAGCTAATCATAGCCAAAAAAATGGCTGAAACGACTTTAACTAAATTTTGTATCCTACCGCTTTAGAGCACGAGAAGACCACTGTATTAGGTCACATTTTCGAGAAAATTTTATTAGTGGGTCATTTTTCGATCACTGCGGGTCAAGCTAATTTTTACCTAAAAAGCAGATCTAAGGAGTCGATTGTGGGTCATTTTCCGTCACTAATTTTATGTAAAAACGGCTGAAATGTTTTTGACTAATTTTTTTATTCTACATTTTTTGATTACGAGAAGACATTTGAGCTATGTCACATGATCGAGAAAATTTGATTAGTGGGACATTTTTTGGTTAATAAGGTTCAAGCTATTTTTTTTTCTAAAAGCTGTTCTAACGATTTTGACGAAATTTTGTATCCTACCGTTTTGGGGTAAGAGAAAACCATGGGGTTAGGTCACATGTTCGAGAAATTCTGATTAGTGGCTCATTCAGGCTCTCTCACATCTGGCTGCTTCAAATATGCATAACCTTCTAAAAAGGAGAGATTCTTCACTGTCAAAGATATTGAGACCTATAAAATATTCATTACAGCACAAACTTTTATAACATTAGCTGAGCGGTGGAAACAGCACTGCAAGAGTTGTATGAAATTAGAAGATTTCGTATTGTATAAAACATTTAAACATCTTGACAAACGAAATTTTTGTACATTTTTTACTTAAAATATGCCATTTTTAAAATGTATGTATGTCGTAGGCTAATTGGAATATCATCTACTATTTTCCAATCAGAATGATGTTTTTTAGGCTTTATGCAAAGAGTCTATGCAGATTTAGGCCAATTGGAAAATGACCAATTGTTTTGCAATCACCCTGAAAATTTGTATTCTGTTTGGAATAAGCCTATACAGTTTTATGCTTATTAGAAAATGATCAATTGTTTGTCCAAACACCCTAGTGTCATCTAGGGTTATTAAAAAAACTCTAACGTTTTGAATGTTTATGCATAGTTTCCAAATTTTACACTTTTAATTTACCACTAATTTTTCATTGAAAATTTTGCATTATTTTATCCCAGAGATGCTAAGATTAAATAAGGTAAAAATATCTATTGAAAATTAGTAGTAACGTTTAAAGTAAAACAAATCATCTATGTTTATGTACAATATTATCATAAAAAATTGCAGCAGGATGTAAAAATAATTATAAAAAATGTATAAGAATCCTAAAACAGAGTTGATGTATTTGCTTATGTGTCTAGATTTACTGCTTCCTTTAAATTAGAATATTTTAATTCTACTTTAAAAGGCATTTTTGTAAAAATACCTCCTGCAGAAGTATCGTTAAAATCTGCAAATATAGCAGTTTTTTATTGTTTTATCAGATTTACGTAGAGAAGATGAGTTGTTGAATGAATAGATTTATAAAAATAGATAAGAAATGTGCTTTATAAATGAAATCTGCAAATGAGGCTTATTTTTAATGTTTTCTCCAACATTTTGTGCACACATATATTGAGGGAAGTTTAAAGCTTTCATTAAAAATTTTAAGATATTTTCGCTTTCTTTCTCATAGCCCGCCGGTTTTTCACCCAAATTTATTGCCACTTTCAGGAAACCTGACAAAATACTGTAAAATAACGTATTACAAATGGAAAATAAATATATTAATCAAATTTCGTGAAATTCAAATATTAGAAATAGGGAATTTTTTTGTCTTACCAAAATTAAATTTTAACTATTTTATTTGTTAAAGCAATGAAAATACTTTCATAAAATATTTGATATACTATGAACCTTTATATGACAAAATATTTGACTGCGCATGCGCGAACGACAAAGAAAATATTTTTCATAATTTAGTTTTCAAATGTGTAAGACAACACATATAAAAAGGCCGGTTGAATATCTTGAAAATTCAGAAAGATATCGGAGTTAGCTCAGTTTCAGTTGCTTTTACCAAGTAGCTGGATGATAAGGGATTTTCCCCCTAAATGTCTTTTTTTTTTGTTTCCTCGCTTCCAACAAAGGGGTTAGAATTTAACGCATATCCACGTGTAACTTTGGTACTGACGCTTAGATTTTGATAATACTTTTTTGTTGTTGTCGTTGGAATGGACTCGTTCTGATTCAAGAAGATTCTTTCAGGGAGAACTACAGTATCAATAAAAAATAAATTAATAAAAATTACATATGAAAAAATGGCAATTTGTGGATAATCTCATATCATTCATCAACTTTTAAAAAGCCACTGAATTTCAACTCACTATATCGCTGATATCTTTATGAATTTTTTCCATATTTTTAAAAATGTTAATTATTTACTTTCTTATATTAAATATTGTTTATTACTATATTATTATTCTTTAATTTTCATATCTCTTCAGTTATATCTGGATTTTCAGAAATAACGTCAGTGGATGCAATTTCTGTTTAGATTATCGCTCTTCTTTTAAAGCTAGATGATAGCCTAGTTTTAACTTTCTTTTTTTATTGTTAGGTGGCAGCACTAGCCCTTCTTTTTCCTTATTATTATTCTTCTCTGTAAGCCTTGGCTCATAATTACCAAGAACTATTGTATGGCACATGAATCAACATTTAGCATCATGCATCATCTCTTGCCAAATTTTATTTATTGGTGAGCTGTGTCTATTACTATTTAAGTTTTTATGTATTACAAATGTATTAAAATATATTTCTTGGATCTCTTACTTATTTTCAATTTCTACGTGTTTTTTTACATGTTATAAGAAGATTAATATTGACATTTTTAGGCCTAATGCCGACAATATTTGGAGAAACACTTTATATTTACTGTGAATTATAATTATGAAGCTTCTCTGCTGAATCCATATATTTTAAAACTGCTACAATAACATATTAATCAGCTTCATGATAGATGAGAGTGTTGGAATTTGTTATGATAGTTCAAAATAAAGTGATTGTAAATATTTTTCTTCTTTTTACTATAATGCACAGAATGTAATAACATTCAGCCTTGTTTAATATAGTATACATATATTACATCCATATTTTTATGTGTGTCTACTTAAGTAAAAAAATGTATGCTTTTCTTACATCGAAAATTTATATGTTTGTCATATATGTATATATATATATATATATATATATATACATATATACATACTATCTACCAATATGTATTTGGACACCTCTGATCGAACAGAAAACAACAGTTATTCACACTGAATATATAGTAGAGCCTCCACGAAAAGCAATTACATCCGCAATCCTCCTGGGCATGCTTTCTACAAGTCCTTGTATGACAGCAAGTGATATTTTTTTTCATTCGGCTTGTAGAAGAAAAGTTAGTACCTTCACTGATTTTGGACGGTTGTCTCACCCTTTAATTCGACAATCCAACTCGTCCCAGAAGATTTTCGTTGGATTCAAGTTTGGGGTCTGGGCAGGCCAGTCCAATCGCTCAACCAAATTGTCACCATAACAATAAATGGCGGATCTCGCAACATGACAGCTGGCGTTTTCATCCAGGAAGTAACATGTGTCCAACCGCGACCTACGTTATGCACGGCCGGAGCATAACGTTTAAAACGTCACATGGAATGGATCATTTTTACGCGCTGATTGGTGCAAAGTGGCGCGCCCCCCGATTTAAACCAATGATCGTGTAAAAATGATCCACTCTATGTGACGTTTTAAACGTCATGCACAGGCCGTGTATAACACAGTTCACGGTCCAACTCGTAGAACTACCACAACGTAGGAAGCACACTGTCATCCAAAATAGTGCAGTAGGCGTCGGTGTTGTGCTTACCATTAATTGGGACAAAGGGTCCCGGACCAAACCAGAAAAACATTCCCAGATGAAATTCCCCCTCCGCTGAACTTAACTGTGGGCACAATACATTCTGGCAGGGGACATTCTCCAGGCAGAAGCCAGACCCAGATCCTATCATCCAAACGGTAGAGGGCAAACTTGATGGATCACTCCAGAGAACCCGTTTCCACCGCTGTACTGTCCACTCTCGACGGACTTTTCACCACCTTAAACGAGTACCGCGTTTGGAATTGATGATTAAAGGCTTATGGGCTACAGCACGACTATGAAAATCAAGCAGATGAGCTTCCTTACGGATGGTATTCATTGAAACAACACACCCGGAGGCCTGTTGAAACTCTTGGCGTAAGTGTGCCATTGGTTGGATGCAGTTCTTTCGAATTTCTCTGGACAGCACCCGTCGGTCTCTATCTCCCAGTTTCGTGGGTCTGCCGACTCTGGGCATATTTCGAAAATCACAGCCCTTCCACTTATGAATCACATAGGCCACAGTTCATGGCATCTTGCTTGAAACTGATGCCAATGTTGTTTCCAAGAGCGTATTTAACGATGGAGAGAATGACGTGTATCAGCACCGCAGATATCGACATTTGCATAGATGTCCAACACTTATTGGTAGATAGTGTATATAAATATATATATATCAATATGCATGGTGTTTGAAAAAGCATGACTCGGTTGCAAATTACCATAACTTCAATGACCACATTCAAATTATTGAAACACACCAGTTAAGCACAATGCAGAAGAAACTTAAAAGTTTTGTTTGCGTACTTCATAATTTTTTAAATGGGCTTCTATTAGTCACATGGAAAACATTCTTGGGATAGTCCATTTCATGACAGATATTGTGAATACAATATGCATCATCCCTTTTGACTGTTAATTATGGAAATTTATTTTCTTTGCCTTCAACAGTGAAAGGCCTGAATGTACACTTATACAATTTACTGACATCGGGATTGGTCGTTCAAATTTTGTGGGGAGGTAGAATATAGCAAAAGAAGTAAAAAAGACGCATGACGATGTAGAGGACACAATGTGTCCACAACTTCTGATCACGCGTATAGCTCTCTGACAAGTGCATCTGGTCATGATTCGACAAGTTGAATTTGTAGAAGTAACATGAATTGTTATACATTTAATGAATATGCATATATTCATCTAACTTATATGCATATATTCATCTAACTAAGGAAAGCGGTCGATGTTCTGCGCAAATGTACGCAGAACGCTGCTCCACCCAGAGCAAAACTAAAAAGTCTATACAACAACCTGTACTTGGAACTGTCCTTGTCGATCCGTTGCTTCCTCTATCATCATATTTATGGGTAACCGATCCATTTGCAAACATTTGATTCTGAGGTTTGAGCCCGTTGGGGTAGCGCTCTGCATAAATTTGCAAATATCTTCAACCACTTTTCCCTGCCACGCCGGACGTTAAATGTATATCTGCATATTCATTAAATGTATAACAATTCATGTTGCATAAAATGCATATATATTAAATGTGTAACGGTAACTTCTGCAAAGTCACCTTGTCGAATGATGACAGGCTGTACTGACAGCTTTGCACATGATCAGACGTAGTGCATACACAGCGCCCTCTATAACCTCATGCGATCTTTTATGCCCATACTTTCCCATGTGAGATTGTCTTTTTTCTCTTACCTCCTCACAAAATTTGAACGATCAATACTGATACAACCTGTATTCAAACATATGTCTATGTGGCCTGAAATGGACTACCTCACGAATTTTGCCTGTGTCGAAAAGGAGCAGCAGGAAATGAGTGGAGAACCGGGCGATTCTCCACTAACCTTCAATTGACGTTTTAGCTCCAAGTTGAGAAACCACAATTTAGCTATTTTAACCGGGAATCACACTATTACAATTCACAGTTAACTTTGAAAGAAAATATGTATTCAATACAAGGAAACTCAACATTGAGTTGAATAAATAACATCAGATCATTCGCTAAAGGAATCGTATGATCTGCTGTAATTTAGATATTTAAAATTTACATAGTGGCGTAAAATTAATACATTTTTTAAATAAAGTTTTCAATTTATTTGTAATAAAAATTGTTGTGATGAGATTATTTTAGGTATTTTTTGTTAAAATATGTTCTAATTACTTCATAATTCCTGAAATTACGTTTCTTTTGCAGATTCAAATTTTAGTTACTTAACCTTCAACGAAATGTTACGAAATCATGAATCTCTAGCAAAGTATCACTTAGTTTGGTTCTTTATAGTATGTAAATGTTGAGACTTATCGTAATATTATAACAAGATAAATCGACATTTACATATTAAAATGCTCCAAACAATCTTCAAATTTCATCTTGTTGAAATTTTGTTCCAGGAAGTTTTTCTACACAGGCTTTATAAGAAAGGTAATAATTCCTTACTTTTTCTGTCATGTTATAATTTAAATATCAATCATTTTATGACTGCAAAAATTTGTTTGGCTAATCTATTACGTCACCATAGTTGATTTTTTTTTATTTAAGTGGGCAACGTTTCAAACAAATACTTATGCAACAAAGAGATTTGTTTAATAACATAAAAATATATTGGTGAAAGTTTTCACAATTATAAATTAGTTGAATATTCTTGCTTTTATCTATATATATCTTTCTCTTATGTGGCGCGAAAATAAGGCTGAATTTTTAGCTAGCCGTTTGGCAACAACCGACCTTTCCAGAGCGATTATTCTGCCTGGTATATTGTACGGCCACGTGTTTCATTCAGCAAATCAAAATTCAGAGCCGGATAATTTTTTAAACACAGCATCATCTTTTGGCTGATGTAGCTGTTTTTGGAGATGTATGTCATTGGTTTGCTTTACGGTCACGTGATGCATTCAGCAAATCAGCTACACAGCATTGTACTGTGGTTTTACACAAGGCAGAAAACGTGTTTATGTGTGACAGATACTGTATTTTTCACGTTGAACGAACTTTAAACAATGTTTCTTGTTTTAAATAAACTTTCTTCCTATCCCATTGTGTTTCTTTAAATGAATTTAAGTCGTGCTGTGAAAATTTATAGGGGCAATGAGTTTTAAATTAGTTGTGTTTCCAAGATCATTTTTTCATAGTATTTAAATCATAAATGTCCACTGGTAGCACTAACTAAATGCATTTTTAATTGTAATTTCAATGAAGTTTTCAATTACTTTATTTCGAAGTTATTTACGAACGAAGTTCGTATTAACGAAGTTATACGTATAACGAAGTTAACGTTAGTCTAACGAAGTTTCATTAAGAAAGTTATTAACGAAGTTTCATTAAGAAAATTTGTCAACTTCATATATTAAAATGATTTATGATAGTATTTATTCCGGTTAGAGTTACTGCAAAAACAAAAAAGGTCGAGCGAGCGACACCTGGTATATTGCGACGCCTGGGACAGCGTAGCCTCTTAATGTGTATTGCTTCGCAATTCACAGGGGTTGGCGAGCGTTAGAGAGTGGGGGTGTGAGTCGGCTAGTATAGCGAATAAATATATGATTTTAATGATATTTATTCGGTGAAATTTCCCTCTTTACCTGATTTTTAGAGGAAATATAACGATATAAGAATTTTCTTTTAAATTCATTTACTTCACTAGTTTCTCTATATTCGTTCTCATTTCAAAGAATGATTTTTTGTTCTTCATCAACAAACATTGATTTTTTTCATGATTAATCTTTAAGCATGGTACTCTAAAATGAACTGAACAATTCTACTGGCAGTTTCAGTTTTGAAACTCTAATCTTTGTTACTTTGATCTATCAATTAAACTGAAAACATTTTTTTCCAAAACTTCAAATGTTAACAAATAACCACTATGCAATTCTTAAAAGCCACATAAAACAAAGCCAAAAAATATTAAACTGATAAATCGAATACTTCAATAATAAGACTGAAGGGAAACATATATTTTGGATAGAGCTAAATACACTATATTTCCAATGATGATCGGTCACATGCGATTTTAGACGTTTTGTTAAATATCTGGAAAGATACATGAGGAATTATCCTGAAACTTCGGGAGTGTAAACAACATGATAAACGTCATATATGTCCGCGAAGATTTTTTCCCGAAGCCCCATAAGGGACCGTCAACAAATTGAAGAAAAAGGAAGATCTTTTGGATAACCCTGTAGAAACTAATATTGTAAAAGCATTCAAACTGTAGATTATGATTAAGTGGCGTATTGTAATAATTTGGGTTCTTTTTTATGACCATGTATACTCAAAGCTTAGATAGCACGTATACTTAGATAGCATGTATATTCAAAGAGTAATTCAGGTTTTTATAAAACAGTCCCACATTTTACTAAGTTTTTTGCTTGTTATTTGCAGAGTTTTTAATATAAAAACTAGTTATTTTTAGAAAATATGACAAACAAAATTGTACACAATACCCTGCAATCAGAATTACAAAATAATAAAAATTGTATGAAAAATGAGCAGGTTTACTAAATATTGTCTCACTGCGCATGCGCGAATTCAATCAAACTATACTGTGCATAATATATTAGCTAAATGTATAGACCAACTTTTTTGAAATTCTTAAAAACATAGCTTGAAAATTCTGATAGTAATCGTCGATAGAATAAGCTCGAATTTCGCTGTTCCCAAAAGGAAGCAAAAAGATGAGGGGTTGTATCCAAGTATACTAGCTTATGAAAGTTGACATAATAAGAATGAAGTGTCTCTCATTCTATATTTGATACAACCTCTCATCTTTTTGCTTCCTTTTGGGAACAGCGAATTTCGAGTTTATTCTATCGACGATTACTATCAGAATTTTCGAGGTATGTTTTTGAGACTTTCATAAAAGTTGGTCTATACATTTAGCTAATACATTATGCGCAGTATATTTTGTTTGAATTCGCGCATGCGCAGTGAAACAATATTTAGTAAACCTGCTCATTTTTCATACAATTTTTATTCTTTTTTAATTCTGATTGCAGGGTATTCTGTACACATTTCTTTGTCAAATTTTCTGAAAATAACTTGTTTTTATATTAAAAACTCTGCAAATTATAAGCAAAAAACTTGATAAAACTTGGTACTGTTTTTATAAAAACCTGAATTTCTCTTCGAGTATACATTCTATCTTCATAAAAATTAACCCAAATTATTGCAACAATATACTTAATCATAATCTATAGTTTGAATGTTTTTGCAATATTAGTTTTTTACAGGGTTATCCAAAATATATTCGTTTTTCTTCAATTTGTAACCCCCCCCCCAGGGGATACCTTCTTTAGGTATTCACGGGATTCGCAAACCCGGGCACCTGAGCGATCTTTCTCTTTTCTTTTTTCCTCTCCTTTCTCTTGTCTAATCTTTCTTCTTTGTTTCACTCTCATTGTGTTTCCTCTTCTGAGGCGAGGGCGATTCTGCATAAGCGGACATCATCCTGTTTATATCGACTTATGGAGATTAGTAAACCACCCACGCGTTTGCCGTGCGTGGCGACCCGTGTCCCTGGAAAGGGGGATCCTAGCAGTTGAGGGAAACCAACACACTGCTTTGGCCTCTGCTTCAGGTAGACGGGAGGTGCATATTGGTCCCGTATGCATCAATCGGCTGGTTAGCTGACTTGTCACTGGCTAGAGATCAAGTGAGCGGGCACATACTAATCATTTCGTTAAGGGTGGAAACTGAAATAGGTGTGTCTTGTGAACGTATAGGCACTGGTTAGCACTGGTGCACGAATGTGCATCCCCTTGTTGGGCTTGGTAGTGGGTGGTGCGGCCGGGGTTTGAGTTTCATTTCACTTTAATATGGATGGAAAAAATTCACTTCCTTCTATTTCTCTCCAATGTGGAGAGCAACAATCTGTACAGAATGATTCCTTCACACGTTTTTTTGTAGTTCATCGCACTGATAGTCTCTCTGATAGTTCTTTTAAGAAAACTTCACCTTTTCGTATTGTAAAAACATTTCAATCTGTTTTCGGAGACGGTTATTCACTTAAAAAGGTACAGTCTGGGGATTTACTTGTTGAGGACTCTTCAGACAAACACTCAAGATTTCTCTCAAATTGCAAAGAAATAGGATCTTTTTCTGTTTCTGTTCAGGCCCACCAAACTCTAAACACAAGTCGTGGTGTAATATCAGAACCAGTACTTTTACTCTCTACAAAAGATGAACTCTAGACGTACGCCGTACCACTATCCGTCGGAATGAGAAAGTGCTTCCTACAAAACACATTATCCTGACTTTTAATAGCCCTACTCTACCAACTAGAATTAAAGCTGCATACCTGAGCTGCCCCGTACGGCCTTATATTCCTAACCCTCTTCGTTGCTTTAAATGCCAGCGTTATGGCCACAGTAAAACTACCTGTCGTGGATCTGTTGCATGTGCAAGATGTTCAGAAACCGTTCATGAGAGTAACTCATGTGAAAAATCTGAACGCTGTATAAGCTGCAAGGGTGACCATGCAGCATATTCTCGTTCCTGCCCAAACTGGATCCGTGAAAAAGAAATTCTTGCTGTTAAAATTACTCAGAAACATTCTTATCCTGAAGCTCGAAAAATAGTTGAATCTAGAACACCATCTGTGGGAGTTTCTTTTTCTAGTTTACTCAAGCAACAAATAAAATCCTTAAGACATATAAGCACCCAAACTGAATTCTCTTTACCAGCAAATGATTCATCTGTTACACTAACCAGCGCTATGAAGAAAAAAACCCGTAGTATGTATTGTACAGCTAGAATAAGACCCCTGCCTGCACTGAACTTTTGCCACCATCCTCAGAATCTGTGAAAATATAATATTCTACGTATCCATCTAAACAGTCTAACGAACATGAGTCATGTCAAAAATCTGTTTCATCTCCAAAAAAATTAGAAAAACCAGTTTCTCCTACACAAAAACCAAATCCATGTGCATTGAAAGAGAGAAAGAAAACTTCAACCCAAGCCTCTTCACAATGGAAAACTGTGAAGGGAAGAAAAAACAAACCATGTCTTGTTACATCAGTCCTTGCTACGAAAGATTCAAAACAGCTGCTGCACTATGCAGAGGAAGCTATGGAATCAGGGTCCTACAGTTCAGACTCAAATGATGATAATGATGATAATACTGTTTTTGAGGTATTCGAACCTATGTAATTTTAAATATATTTCTGCTTGAAACTTTGAACATTTTACCAATTTTTTAAAGATTTTCTGTTTTCATTGTGAAAGCTTGTGTTTATATCTTTTAGACATTGTCTTATATTTTCATTGAATGATTTTAATTATACATTTATCATCCTATCACTCTTTTCATTCAAATGTGTTATTTTTCATTCATTTTGTTTTATGATAAAGTTTTAATTCATTTTTAAATTTTAATTTAGCGTTCTTATTCTAATCTTTTTTATACGCTATTTGTTTTATACTCTGTGTGACTATATCTAGATGGGTAACCCCATCCAGATAATTATATCTTTAAGCTTTGTTTCTTTTCTAGTTTTTATATTTCAATTTGACGTGTGTAATTTTATCTTTTTTTGGCGCAGCATGTACCTAAAGGGAATTTGTGCCATAAACCCCCAATCAACCAACCAATCAATTTGTTGACGGCCCTTTATGGGGTTTCGGGAAAAAATCTTCGCGGAAATATATGACGTCTATCATGTTGTTTACACTCCTGAAGTTTCAGGATAATTCCTCATGTAGCTTTTCAGATATTTAACAAAACGTCTAAAATCGCAAGTGACCAGTCATCATTGGAAATATAGTGTATTTGTACTCTTTTCAGACAATTGTGACAGGTGTAAATATCATCACACAATTAACTTAAATTTTAACTTTAAACGGACTATTAGTTTTATCGTTTAATTTACACTAGACAGACGATCAATGATTTCAAACAGTAATAAATGAATATATATAATTTAATTTAATTTCTGTAAATTAAATTAATTTAATTTCTGTAAATTAAGTTAATTTACTGGAATTAATAACGTTATAATTATAGTATGTAAATGTTGAGGCTTATCGTAATATTATAACAAGATAAAGCTACATTTACATATTAAAATGCTCCAAACAATCTTCAAGTTTTCTCTTGTTGAAATTTTGTTCCAGGAAGTTTTTCTACACAGGCTTTATCAGAAAGGTAATAATTCCTTACTTTTTCTGTCATGTTAGCTTGATCACTTCAGGCTATGCGTAACTGCTTCTTTTGCTCTTTGCATAACTTCTAGTGTTATTGGAAGACTGCTTTAAAGATTGCCATCCTTATCCCAACCAGTTCGCTTTAATTTGTTTACCAAGTTTCTATAGCTACCCTGGAAGGGGCTGATTTTCTGAATTTGCTGCTAAAGTCCTCCAGCCTCTATGATGTATTATAATATGAGCAAATCTTGTCTGTCTGTCTGTGTGTGTATGCGAATTTTATCTTTAAAACGGCTCTAACGATTTTGACGAAATTTTGTATTCTACCATTTTTGTGCACGAGGAGATGATTGCGCTAGGTCAGATGTTCGAAAAAATGCGATTAGTGGATCATTTTGGATCACTACCCAAACAGTAAATAATTCTAAGCCGAACTTAGGCCAATAGTCCAAACCCAAACACTTTTTATTCCAGGCAACCGGACGGAGAATTATTATTTAAAAAAAAAATAATAGAAACTCTTTTTAATTTATTTTACATCACTATCTATTGGTAAATTTTTATTAAATTGGGGATTACTGATTTCTGCATAGATAATTAATTATATTCACCAAGAAACAGTTTCTGTTGGATGTATTTTCCACTTGTACAGCCTTTAACGTCTGTCTGTTTAAAACTGCGGTTTTGTGTGTCCTTGAAACGTGAAAAGAGCTTTATGAGCTGTTGTGAGATGAAGATCTTGAAGGATACTGGTGGGTATATGTCATGTGACACATTTCCCTGCAAGGGATATACGATTATCGCAGAGACAATTATATGATCCCATTAACATGATTCAACTTTGGTCGTTTACAAACATAGGCCGACTACAAACTTAAAAGTATCTTCCGACTAATTTATTTCCAACATTAATCTCATTTACTGCCGACGTTTGCCTTCGATTTACAATTAAATACATCGACAATTATAGTCGAAACGATATCGCGTGAATTTCTATCTACTATTACCGCTCATTTACCGACAATTCTTATAACAGGCCGAAATTGAGCCGATATCTCTTGCAGTTGGAGTATGGATCAGAGTCAAGCTAATCATAGCCAAAAAAATGGCTGAAACGACTTTAACTAAATTTTGTATCCTACCGCTTTAGAGCACGAGAAGACCACTGTATTAGGTCACATTTTCGAGAAAATTTTATTAGTGGGTCATTTTTCGATCACTGCGGGTCAAGCTAATTTTTACCTAAAAAGCAGATCTAAGGAGTCGATTGTGGGTCATTTTCCGTCACTAATTTTATGTAAAAACGGCTGAAATGTTTTTGACTAATTTTTTTATTCTACATTTTTTGATTACGAGAAGACATTTGAGCTATGTCACATGATCGAGAAAATTTGATTAGTGGGACATTTTTTGGTTAATAAGGTTCAAGCTATTTTTTTTTCTAAAAGCTGTTCTAACGATTTTGACGAAATTTTGTATCCTACCGTTTTGGGGTAAGAGAAAACCATGGGGTTAGGTCACATGTTCGAGAAATTCTGATTAGTGGCTCATTCATGCTCTCTCACATCTGGCTGCTTCAAATATGCATAACCTTCTAAAAAGGAGAGATTTTTCACTGTCAAAGATATTGAGACCTATAAAATATTCATTACAGCACAAACTTTTATAACATTAGCTGAGCGGTGGAAACAGCACTGCAAGAGTTGTATGAAATTAGAAGATTTCGTATTGTATAAAACATTTAAACATCTTGACAAACGAAATTTTTGTACATTTTTTACTTAAAATATGCCATTTTTAAAATGTATGTATGTCGTAGGCTAATTGGAGTATCATCTACTATTTTCCAATCAGAATGATGTTTTTTAGGCTTTATGCAAAGAGTCTATGCAGATTTAGGCCAATTGGAAAATGACCAATTGTTTTCCAATCACCCTGAAAATTTGTATTCTGTTTGGAATAAGCCTATACAGTTTTATGCTTATTAGAAAATGATCAATTGTTTGTCCAAACACCCTAGTGTCATCTAGGGTTATTAAAAAAACTCTAACGTTTTGAATTTTTATGCATAGTTACCAAGTTTTACACTTTTAAGTTACCACTAATTTTTCATTGAAAATTTTGCATTATTTTATCACAGAGATGCTGCGATTAAATAGGGTAAAAATATCTATTGAAAATTAGTAGTAACGTTTAAAGTAAAACAAATCATCTATGTTTATGTACAATATTATCATAAAAAATTGCAGCAGGATGTAAAAATAATTATAAAAAATGTATAAGAATCCTAAAACAGAGTTGATGTATTTACTTATGTGTCTAGATTTACTGCTTCCTTTAAATTTGAATATTTTAATTCTACTTTAAAAGGTATTTTTGTAAAAATACCTCCTGCAGAAGTATCGTTAAAATCTGCAAATATAGCAGTTTTTTATTGTTTTATCAGATTTACGTAGAGAAGATGAGTTGTTGAATGAATAGATTTATAAAAATAGATAAGAAATGTGCTTTATAAATGAAATCTGCAAATGAGGCTTATTTTTAATGTTTTCTCCAACATTTTGTGCACACATATATTGAGGGAAGTTTAAAGCTTTCATTAAAAATTTTAAGATATTTTCGCTTTCTTTCTCATAGCCCGCCGGTTTTTCACCCAAATTTATTGACACTTTCAGGAAACCTGACGAAATACTGTAAAATAACGTATTATAAATGGAAAATAAATATATTAATCAAATTTCGTGAAATTCAAATATTAGAAATAGGGAATTTTTTTGTCTTACCAAAATTAAATTTTAACTATTTTATTTGTTAAAGCAATGAAAATACTTTCCTAAAATATTTGATATACACTGAACCTTTATATGACAAAATATTTGACTGCGCATGCGCGAACGACAAAGAAAATATTTTTCATAATTTAGTTTTCAAATGTGTAAGACAACACATATAAAAAGGCCGGTTGAATATCTTGAAAATTCAGAAAGATATCGGAGTTAGCTCAGTTTCAGTTGCTTTTACCAAGTAGCTGGATGATAAGGGATTTTCCCCCTAAATGTCTTTTTTTTTGTTTCCTCGCTTCCAACAAAGGGGTTAGAATTTAACGCATATCCACGTGTAACTTTGGTACTGACGCTTAGATTTTGATAATACTTTTTTGTTGTTGTCGTTGGAATGGACTCGTTCTGATTCAAGAAGATTCTTTCAGGGAGAACTACAGTATCAATAAAAAATAAATTAATAAAAATTACATATGAAAAAATGGCAATTTGTGGATAATCTCATATCATTCATCAACTTTTAAAAAGCCACTGAATTTCAACTCACTATATCGCTGATATCTTTATGAATTTTTTTCCATATTTTTAAAAATGTTAATTATTTACTTTCTTATATTAAATATTGTTTATTACTATATTATTATTCTTTAATTTTCATATCTCTTCAGTTATATCTGGATTTTCAGAAATAACGTCAGTGGATGCAATTTCTGTTTAGATTATCGCTCTTCTTTTAAAGCTAGATGATAGCCTAGTTTTAACTTTCTTTTTTTATTGTTAGGTGGCAGCACTAGCCCTTCTTTTTCCTTATTATTATTCTTCTCTGTAAGCCTTGGCTCATAATTACCAAGAACTATTGTATGGCACATGAATCAACATTTAGCATCATGCATCATCTCCTGCCAAATTTTATTTATTGGTGAGCTGTGTCTATTACTATTTAAGTTTTTATGTATTACAAATGTATTAAAATTTATTTCTTGGATCTCTTACTTTTTTTCAATTTCTACGTGTTTTTTTACATGTTATAAGAAGATTAATATTGACATTTTTAGGCCTAATGCCGACAATATTTGGAGAAACACTTTATATTTACTGTGAATTATAATTATGAAGCTTCTCTGCTGAATCCATATATTTTAAAACTGCTACAATAACATATTAATCAGCTTCATGATAGATGAGAGTGTTGGAATTTGTTATGGTAGTTCAAAATAAAGTGATTGTAAATATTTTTCTTCTTTTTACTATAATGCACAGAATGTAATAACATTCAGCCTTGTTTAATATAGTATACATATATGACATGCATATTTTTATGTGTGTCTACTTAAGTAAAAAAATTTTTGCTTTTCTTACATCGAAAATTTATATGTTTGTCATATATGTATATATATATATATATATATATATATATATATATATATATATATATATATATATATATACATACTATCTACCAATATGTATTTGGACACCTCTGATCGAACAGAAAACAACAGTTATTCACACTGAATATATAGTAGAGCCTCCACGAAAAGCAATTACATCCGCAATCCTCCTGGGCATGCTTTCTACAAGTCCTTGTATGACAGCAAGTGATATTTTTTTTCATTCGGCTTGTAGAAGAAAAGTTAGTACCTTCACTGATTTTGGACGGTTGTCTCACCCTTTAATTCGACAATCCAACTCGTCCCAGAAGATTTTCGTTGGATTCAAGTTTGGGGTCTGGGCAGGCCAGTCCAGTCGCTCAACCAAATTGTCACCATAACAATAAATGGCGGATCTCGCAAAATGACAGCTGGCGTTTTCATCCAGGAAGCAACATGTGTCCAACCGCGACCTACGTTATGCACAGCCGGAGCAAAACGTTTAAAACGTCACATGGAATGGATCATTTTTACGCGCTGATTGGTGCAAAGCGGCGCGCCCCCCGATTTAAACCAATGATCGTGTAAAAATGATCCACTCTATGTGACGTTTTAAACGTCATGCACAGGCCGTGTATAACACAGTTCACGGTCCAACTCGTAGAACTACCACAACGTAGGAAGCACACTGTCATCCAAAACAGTGCAGTAGGCGTCGGTGTTGTGCTTACCATTAATTGGGACAAAGGGTCCCGGACCAAACCAGAAAAACATTCCCAGATGAAATTCCCCCTCCGCTGAACTTAACTGTGGGCACAATACATTCTGGCAGGGGACATTCTCCAGGCAGAAGCCAGACCCAGATCCTATCATCCAAACGGTAGAGGGCAAACTTGATGGATCACTCCAGAGAACCCGTTTCCACCGCTGTACTGTCCACTCTCGACGGACTTTTCACCACCTTAAACGAGTACCGCGTTTGGAATTGATGATTAAAGGCTTATGGGCTACAGCACGACTATGAAAATCAAGCAGATGAGCTTCCTTACGGATGGTATTCATTGAAACAACACACCCGGAGGCCTGTTGAAACTCTTGGCGTAAGTGTGCCATTGGTTGGATGCAGTTCTTTCGAATTTCTCTGGACAGCACCCGTCGGTCTCTATCTCCCAGTTTCGTGGGTCTGCCGACTCTGGGCATATTTCGAAAATCACAGCCCTTCCACTTATGAATCACATAGGCCACAGTCGTTTTTGGGTCAGCTGGCTAAATATGCCCCTTAAGTATCGGAAATTTCTGTAATACCCGATGGTTACTCCTTTCTCGAAATCAGATAACTCTGTATTTCATGGCATCTTGCATGCAACTGATGCCAATGTTGTTTCCAAGAGCGTATTTAACGATGGAGAGAATGACGTGTATCAGTACCGCAGATATCGACATTTGCATAGATGTCCAACACTTATTGGTAGATAGTGTATATAAATATATATATATCAATATACATGGTGTTTGAAAAAGCATGACTCGGTTGCAAATTACCATAACTTCAATGACCACATTCAACTTATTGAAACACACCAGTTAAGCACAATGCAGAAGAAAGTTAAAAGTTTTGTTTGCGTACTTCATAATTTTTTAAATGGGCTTCTATTAGTCACATGGAAAACATTCTTGGGATAGTCCATTTAATGACAGATATTGTGAATACAATATGCATCATCCCTTTTGACTGTTAATTATGGAAATTTATTTTCTTTGCCTTCAACAGTGAAAGGCCTGAATGTACACTTATACAATTTACTGACATCGGGATTGGTCGTTCAAATTTTGTGGGGAGGTAGAATATAGCAAAAGAAGTAAAAAAGACGCATGACGATGTAGAGGACACAATGTGTCCACAACTTCTGATCACGCGTATAGCTCTCTGACAAGTGCATCTGGTCATGATTCGACAAGTTGAATTTGTAGAAGTAACATGAATTGTTATACATTTAATGAATATGCATATATTCATCTAACTTATATGCATATATTCATCTAACTAAGGAAAGCGGTCGATGTTCTGCGCAAATGTACGCAGAACGCTGCTCCACCCAGAGCAAAACTAAAAAGTCTATACAACAACCTGTACTTGGAACTGTCCTTGTCGATCCGTTGCTTCCTCTATCATCATATTTATGGGTAACCGATCCATTTGCAAACATTTGATTCTGAGGTTTGAGCCCGTTGGGGTAGCGCTCTGCATAAATTTGCAAATATCTCCAACCACTTTTCCCTGCCACGCCGGACGTTAGATGTATATCTGCATATTCATTAAATGTATAACGATTCATGTTGCATAAAATGCATATATATTAAATGTGTAACGGTAACTTCTGCAAAGTCACCTTGTCGAATGATGACAGGCTGTACTGACAGCTTTGCACATGATCAGACGTAGTGCATACACAGCGCCCTCTATAACCTCATGCGATCTTTTATGCCCATACTTTCCCATGTGAGATTGTCTTTTTTCTCTTACCTCCTCACAAAATTTGAACGATCAATACTGATACAACCTGTATTCAAACATATGTCTATGTGGCCTGAAATGGACTACCTCACGAATTTTGTCTGTGTCGAAAAGGAGCGACAGGAAAGGAGTGGAGAACCGGGCGATTCTCCACTAACCTTCAATTGACGTTTTAGCTCCAAGTTGAGAAACCACAATTTAGCTATTTTAACCGGGAATCACACTATTACAATTCACAGTTAACTTTGAAAGAAAATATGTACTCAATACAAGGAAACTCAACATTGAGTTGAATAAATAACATCAGATCATTCGCTAAAGGAATCGTATGATCTGCTGTAATTTAGATATTTAAAATTTACATAGTGGCGTAAAATTAATACATTTTTTAAATAAAGTTTTCAATTTATTTGTAATAAAAATAGTTGTGATGAGATTATTTTAGGTATTTTTTGTTAAAATATGTTCTAATTACTTCATAATTCCTGAAATTACGTTTCTTTTGCAGATTCAAATTTTAGTTACTTAACCTTCAACGAAATGTGACGAAATCATGAATCTCTAGCAAAGTATCACTTAGTTTGGTTCTTTATAGTATGTAAATGTTGAGACTTATCGTAATATTATAACAAGATAAATCGACATTTACATATTAAAATGCTCCAAACAATCTTCAAATTTTATGTTGTTGAAATTTTGTTCCAGGAAGTTTTTCTACACAGGCTTTATAAGAAAGGTAATAATTCCTTACTTTTTCTGTCATGTTATAATTTAAATATCAATCATTTTATGACTGCAAAAATTTGTTTGGCTAATCTATTACGTCACCATAGTTGATTTTTTTTTATTTAAGTGGGCAACGTTTCAAACAAATACTTATGCAACAAAGAGATTTGTTTAATAACATAAAAATATATTGGTGAAAGTTTTCACAATTATAAATTAGTTGAATATTCTTGCTTTTATCTATATATATATTTCTCTTATGTGGCGCGAAAATAAGGCTGAATTTTTAGCTAGCCGTTTGGCAACAACCGACCTTTCCAGAGCGATTATTCTGCCTGGTATATTGTACGGCCACGTGTTTCATTCAGCAAATCAAAATTCAGAGCCGGATAATTTTTTAAACACAGCATCATCTTTTGGCTGATGTAGCTGTTTTTGGAGATGTAGGTCATTGGTTTGCTTTACGGTCACGTGATGCATTCAGCAAATCAGCTACACAGCATTGTACTGTGGTTTTACACAAGGCAGAAAACGTGTTTATGTGTGACAGATACTGTATTTTTCACGTTGAACGAACTTTAAACAATGTTTCTTGTTTTAAATAAACTTTCTTCCTATCCCATTGTGTTTCTTTAAATGAATTTAAGCCGTGCTGTGAAAATTTATAGGTGCAATGAGATTTAAATTAGTTGTGTTTCCAAGATCATTTTTTCATAGTATTTAAATCATAAATGTCCACTGGTAGCACTAACTAAATGCATTTTTAATTGTAATTTCAATGAAGTTTTCAATTACTTTATTTCGAAGTTATTTACGAACGAAGTTCGTATTAACGAAGTTATACGTATAACGAAGTTAACGTTAGTCTAACGAAGTTTCATTAAGAAAGTTATTAACGAAGTTTCATTAAGAAAATTTGTCAACTTCATATATTAAAATGATTTATGATAGTATTTATTCCGGTAAGAGTTACTGCAAAAACAAAAAAGGTCGAGCGAGCGACACCTGGTATATTGCGACGCCTGGGACAGCGTAGCCTCTTAATGTGTATTGCTTCGCAATTCACAGGGGTTGGCGAGCGTTAGAGAGTGGGGGTGTGAGCCGGCTATTATAGCGAATAAATATATGATTTTAATGATATTTATTCGGTGAAATTTCCCTCTTTACTTGACTTTTAGAGGAAATATAACAATATAAGAATTTTCTTTTAAATTCATTTACTTCACTAGTTTATCTATATTCGTTCTGATTTCAAAGAATGATTTTTTGTTCTTCATCAACAAACATTGATTTTTTTCATGATTAATCTTTAAGCATGGTACTCTAAAATGAACTGAACAATTCTACTGGCAGTTTCAGTTTTGAAACTCTAATCTTTGTTACTTTGATCTATCAATTAAACTGAAAACATTTTTTTCCAAAACTTCAAATGTTAACAAATAACCACTATGCAATTCTTAAAAGCCACATAAAACAAAGCCAAAAAATATTAAACTGATAAATCGAATACTTCAATAATAAGACTGAAGGGAAACATATATTTTGGATAGAGCTAAATACACTATATTTCCAATGATGATCGGTCACTTGCGATTTTAGACGTTTTGTTAAATATCTGGAAAGATACATGAGGAATTATCCTGAAACTTCGGGAGTGTAAACAACATGATAAACGTCATATATGTCCGCGAAGATTTTTTCCCGAAGCCCCATAAGGGACCGTCAACAAATTGAAGAAAAAGGAAGATCTTTTGGATAACCCTGTAGAAACTAACATTGTAAAAGCATTCAAACTGTAGATTATGATTAAGTGGCGTATTGTAATAATTTGGGTTCATTTTTATGAACATGTATACTCAAAGCTTAGATAGCACGTATACTTAGATAGCATGTATACTCAAAGAGTAATTCAGGTTTTTATAAAACAGTCCCACATTTTACTAAGTTTTTTGCTTGTTATTTGCAGAGTTTTTAATATAAAAACTAGTTATTTTTAGAAAATATGACAAACAAAATTGTACACAATACCCTGCAATCAGAATTAAAAAATAATAAAAATTGTATGAAAAATGAGCAGGTTTACTAAATATTGTCTCACTGCGCATGCGCAAATTCAATCAAACTATACTGTGCATAATATATTAGCTAAATGTATAGACCAACTTTTGTGAAATTCTTAAAAACATAGCTTGAAAATTCTGATAGTAATCGTCGATAGAATAAGCTCGAATTTCGCTGTTCCCAAAAGGAAGCAAAAAGATGAGGGGTTGTATCCAAGTATACTAGCTTATGAAAGTTGACATAATAAGAATGAAGTGTCTCTCATTCTATATTTGATACAACCTCTCATCTTTTTGCTTCCTTTTGGGAACAGCGAATTTCGAGTTTATTCTATCGACGATTACTATCAGAATTTTCGAGGTATGTTTTTGAGACTTTCATAAAAGTTGGTCTATACATTTAGCTAATACATTATGCACAGTATATTTTGTTTGAATTCGCGCATGCGCAGTGAAACAATATTTAGTAAACCTGCTCATTTTTCATACAATTTTTATTCTTTTTTAATTCTGATTGCAGGGTATTGTGTACACATTTGTTTGTCAAATTTTCTGAAAATAACTTGTTTTTATATTAAAAACTCTGCAAATTATAAGCAAAAAACTTGATAAAACTTGGTACTGTTTTTATAAAAACCTGAATTTCTCTTCGAGTATACATTCTATCTTCATAAAAATTAACCCAAATTATTGCAACAATATACTTAATCATAATCTATAGTTTGACTGTTTTTGCAATATTAGTTTTTTACAGGGTTATCCAAAATATATTCGTTTTTCTTCAATTTGTAACCCCCCCCCAGGGGATACCTTCTTTAGGTATTCACGGGATTCGCAACCCCGGGCACCTGAGCGATCTTTCTCTTTTCTTTTTTCCTCTCCTTTCTCTTGTCTAATCTTTCTTCTTTGTTTCACTCTCATTGTGTTTCCTCTTCTGAGGCGAGGGCGATTCTGCATAAGCGGACATCATCCTGTTTATATCGACTTATGGAGATTAGTAAACCACCCACGCGTTTGCCGTGCGTGGCGACCCGTGTCCCTGGAAAGGGGGATCCTAGCAGTTGAGGGAAACCAACACACTGCTTTGGCCTCTGCTTCAGGTAGACGGGAGGTGCATATTGGTCCCGTATGCATCAATCGGCTGGTCAGCTGACTTGTCACTGGCTAGAGATCAAGTGAGCGGGCACATACTAATCATTTCGTTAAGGGTGGAAACTGAAATAGGTGTGTCTTGTGAACGTATAGGCACTGGTTAGCACTGGTGCACGAATGTGCATCCCCTTGTTGGGCTTGGTAGTGGGTGGTGCGGCCGGGGTTTGAGTTTCATTTCACTTTAATATGGATGGAAAAAATTCACTTCCTTCTATTTCTCTCCCATGTGGAGAGCAACAATCTGTACAGAATGATTCCTTCACACGTTTTTTTGTAGTTCATCGCACTGATAGTCTCTCTGATAGTTCTTTTAAGAAAACTTCACCTTTTCGTATTGTAAAAACATTTCAATCTGTTTTCGGAGACGGTTATTCACTTAAAAAGGTACAGTCTGGGGATTTACTTGTTGAGGTCTCTTCAGACAAACACTCAAGATTTCTCTCAAATTGCAAAGAAATAGGATCTTTTTCTGTTTCTGTTCAGGCCCACCAAACTCTAAACACAAGTCGTGGTGTAATATCAGAACCAGAACTTTTACTCTCTACAAAAGATGAACTCTAGACGTACGCCGTACCACTATCCGTCGGAATGAGAAAGTGCTTCCTACAAAACACATTATCCTGATTTTTAATAGCCCTACTCTACCAACTAGAATTAAAGCTGCATACCTGAGCTGCCCCGTACGGCCTTATATTCCTAACCCTCTTCGTTGCTTTAAATGCCAGCGTTATGACCACAGTAAAACTACCTGTCGTGGATCTGTTGCATGTGCAAGATGTTCAGAAACCGTTCATGAGAGTAACTCATGTGAAAAATCTGAACGCTGTATAAGCTGCAAGGGTGACCATGCAGCATATTCTCGTTCCTGCCCAAACTGGATCCGTGAAAAAGAAATTCTTGCTGTTAAAATTACTCAGAAACATTCTTATCCTGAAGCTCGAAAAATAGTTGAATCTAGAACACCATCTGTGGGAGTTTCTTTTTCTAGTTTACTCAAGCAACAAATAAAATCCTTAAGACATATAAGAACCCAAACTGAATTCTCTTTACCAGCAAATGATTCATCTGTTACACTAACCAGCGCTATGAAGAAAAAAACCCGTAGTATGTATTGTACAGCTAGAATAAGACCCCTGCCTGCACTGAACTTTTGCCACCATCCTCAGAATCTGTGAAAATATAATATTCTACGTATCCATCTAAACAGTCTAACGAACATGAGTCATGTCAAAAATCTGTTTCATCTCCAAAAAAATTAGAAAAACCAGTTTCTCCTACACAAAAACCAAATCCATGTGCATTGAAAGAGAGAAAGAAAACTTCAACCCAAGCCTCTTCACAATGGAAAACTGTGAAGGGAAGAAAAAACAAACCATGTCTTGTTACATCAGTCCTTGCTACGAAAGATTCAAAACAGCTGCTGCACTATGCAGAGGAAGCTATGGAATCAGGGTCCTACAGTTCAGACTCAAATGATGATAATGATGATAATACTGTTTTTGAGGTATTCGAACCTACGTAATTTTAAATATATTTCTGCTTGAAACTTTGAACATTTTACCAATTTTTTAAAGATTTTCTGTTTTCATTGTGAAAGCTTGTGTTTATATCTTTTAGACATTGTCTTATATTTTCATTGAATGATTTTAATTATACATTTATCATCCTATCACTCTTTTCATTCAAATGTGTTATTTTTCATTCATTTTGTTTTATGATAAAGTTTTAATTCATTTTTAAATTTTAATTTAGCGTTCTTATTCTAATCTTTTTTACACGCTATTTGTTTTATACTCTGTGTGACTATATCTAGATGGGTAACCCCATCCAGATAATTATATCTTTAAGCTTTGTTTCTTTTCTAGTTTTTATATTTCAATTTGACGTGTGTAATTTTATCTTTTTTTGGCGCAGCATGTCCCTAAAGAGAATTTGTGCCATAAACCCCCAATCAACCAACCAATCAATTTGTTGACGGCCCCTTATGGGGTTTCGGGAAAAAATCTTCGCGGAAATATATGACGTCTATCTTGTTGTTTACACTCCTGAAGTTTCAGGATAATTCCTCATGTAGCTTTTCAGATATTTAACAAAACGTCTAAAATCGCAAGTGACCAGTCATCATTGGAAATATAGTGTATTTGTACTCTTTTCAGACAATTGTGACAGGTGTAAATATCATCACACAATTAACTTAAATTTTAACTTTAAACGGACTATTAGTTTTATCGTTTAATTTACACTAGACAGACGATCAATGATTTCAAACAGTAATAAATGAATATATATAATATAATTTAATTTCTGTAAATTAAATTAATTTAATTTCTGTAAATTAAGTTAATTTACTGGAATTAATAACGTTATAATTATAGTATGTAAATGTTGAGGCTTATCGTAATATTATAACAAGATAAAGCTACATTTACATATTAAAATGCTCCAAACAATCTTCAAGTTTTCTCTTGTTGAAATTTTGTTCCAGGAAGTTTTTCTACACAGGCTTTATCAGAAAGGTAATAATTCCTTACTTTTTCTGTCATGTTAGCTTGATCACTTCAGGCTATGCGTAACTGCTTCTTTTGCTCTTTGCATAACTTCTAGTGTTATTGGAAGACTGCTTTAAAGATTGCCATCCTTATCCCAACCAGTTCGCTTTAATTTGTTTACCAAGCTTCTATAGCTACCCTGGAAGGGGCTGATTTTCTGAATTTGCTGCTAAAGTCCTCCAGCCTCTATGATGTATTATAATATGAGCAAATCTTGTCTGTCTGTCTGTGTGTGTATGCGAATTTTATCTTTAAAACGGCTCTAACGATTTTGACGAAATTTTGTATTCTACCATTTTTGTGCACGAGGAGATGATTGCGCTAGGTCAGATGTTCGAAAAAATGCGATTAGTGGATCATTTTGGATCACTACCCAAACAGTAAATAATTCTAAGCCGAACTTAGGCCAATAGTCCAAACCCAAACACTTTTTATTCCAGGCAACCGGACGGAGAATTATTATTTTAAAAAAAATAATAGAAACTCTTTTTAATTTATTTTACATCACTATCTATTGGTAAATTTTTATTAAATTGGGGATTACTGATTTCTGCATAGATAATTAATTATATTCACCAAGAAACAGTTTCTGTTGGATGTATTTTCCACTTGTACTGCCTTTAACGTCTGTCTGTTTAAAACTGCGGTTTTGTGTGTCCTTGAAACGTGAAAATAGCTTTATGAGCTGTTGTGAGATGAAGATCTTGAAGGATACTGGTGGGTATATGTCATGTGACACATTTCCCTGCAAGGGATATACGATTATTGCAGAGACAATTATATGATCCCATTAACATGATTCAACTTTGGTCGTTTACAAACATAGGCCGACTACAAACTTAAAAGTATCTTCCGACTAATTTATTTCCAACATTAATCTCATTTACTGCCGACGTTTGCCTTCGATTTACAATTAAATACATCGACAATTATAGTCGAAACGATATCGCGTGAATTTCTATCTACTATTACCGCTCATTTACCGACAATTCTTATAACAGGCCGAAATTGAGCCGATATCTCTTGCAGTTGGAGTATGGATCAGAGTCAAGCTAATCATAGCCAAAAAAATGGCTGAAACGACTTTAACTAAATTTTGTATCCTACCGCTTTAGAGCACGAGAAGACCACTGTATTAGGTCACATTTTCGAGAAAATTTTATTAGTGGGTCATTTTTCGATCACTGCGGGTCAAGCTAATTTTTACCTAAAAAGCAGATCTAAGGAGTCGATTGTGGGTCATTTTCCGTCACTAATTTTATGTAAAAACGGCTGAAATGTTTTTGACTAATTTTTTTATTCTACATTTTTTGATTACGAGAAGACATTTGAGCTATGTCACATGATCGAGAAAATTTGATTAGTGGGACATTTTTTGGTTAATAAGGTTCAAGCTATTTTTTTTTTCTAAAAGCTGTTCTAACGATTTTGACGAAATTTTGTATCCTACCGTTTTGGGGTAAGAGAAAACCATGGGGTTAGGTCACATGTTCGAGAAATTCTGATTAGTGGCTCATTCATGCTCTCTCACATCTGGCTGCTTCAAATATGCATAACCTTCTAAAAAGGAGAGATTTTTCACTGTCAAAGATATTGAGACCTATAAAATATTCATTACAGCACAAACTTTTATAACATTAGCTGAGCGGTGGAAACAGCACTGCAAGAGTTGTATGAAATTAGAAGATTTCGTATTGTATAAAACATTTAAACATCTTGACAAACGAAATTTTTGTACATTTTTTACTTAAAATATGCCATTTTTAAAATGTATGTATGTCGTAGGCTAATTGGAGTATCATCTATTATTTTCCAATCAGAATGATGTTTTTTAGGCTTTATGCAAAGAGTCTATGCAGATTTAGGCCAATTGGAAAATGACCAATTGTTTTCCAATCACCCTGAAAATTTGTATTCTGTTTGGAATAAGACTATACAGTTTTATGCTTATTAAAAAATGATCAATTGTTTGTCCAAACACCCTAGTGTCATCTAGGGTTATTAAAAAAACTCTAACGTTTTGAATTTTTATGCATAGTTTCCAAATTTTACACTTTTAAGTTACCACAAATTTTTCATTGAAAATTTTGCATTATTTTATCCCAGAGATGCTAAGATTAAATAAGGTAAAAATATGTATTGAAAATTAGTAGTAACGTTTAAAGTAAAACAAATCATCTATGTTTATGTACAATATTATCATAAAAAATTGCAGCAGGATGTAAAAATAATTATAAAAAATGTATAAGAATCCTAAAACAGAGTTGATGTATTTGCTTATGTGTCTAGATTTACTGCTTCCTTTAAATTAGAATATTTTAATTCTACTTTAAAAGGTATTTTTGTAAAAATACCTCCTGCAGAAGTATCGTTAAAATCTGCAAATGTAGCAGTTTTTTATTGTTTTATCAGATTTACGTAGAGAAGATGAGTTGTTGAATGAATAGATTTATAAAAATAGATAAGAAATGTGCTTTATAAATGAAATCTGCAAATGAGGCTTATTTTTAATGTTTTCTCCAACATTTTGTGCACACATATATTGAGGGAAGTTTAAAGCTTTCATTAAAAATTTTAAGATATTTTCGCTTTCTTTCTCATAGCCCGCCGGTTTTTCACCCAAATTTATTGCCACTTTCAGGAAACCTGACGAAATACTGTAAAATAACGTATTACAAATGGAAAATAAATATATTAATCAAATTTCGTGAAATTCAAATATTAGAAATAGGGAATTTTTTTGTCTTACCAAAATTAAATTTTAACTATTTTATTTGTTAAAGCAATGAAAATACTTTCATAAAATATTTGATATACTATGAACCTTTATATGACAAAATATTTGACTGCGCATGCGCGAACGACAAAGAAAATATTTTTCATAATTTAGTTTTCAAATGTGTAAGACAACACATATAAAAAGGCCGGTTGAATATCTTGAAAATTCAGAAAGATATCGGAGTTAGCTCAGTTTCAGTTGCTTTTATCAAGTAGCTGGATGATCAGGGATTTTCCCCCTAAATGTCTTTTTTTTTTGTTTCCTCGTTTCCAACAAAGGGGTTAGAATTTAACGCATATCCACGTGTAACTTTGGTACTGACGCTTAGATTTTGATAATACTTTTTTGTTGTTGTCGTTGGAATGGACTCGTTCTGATTCAAGAAGATTCTTTCAGGGAGAACTACAGTATCAATAAAAAATAAATTAATAAAAATTACATATGAAAAAATGGCAATTTGTGGATAATCTCATATCATTCATCAACTTTTAAAAAGCCACTGAATTTCAACTCACTATATTGCTGATATCTTTATGAATTTTTTTCCATATTTTTAAAAATGTTAATTATTTACTTTCTTATATTAAATATTGTTTATTACTATATTATTATTCTTTAATTTTCATATCTCTTCAGTTATATCTGGATTTTCAGAAATAACGTCAGTGGATGCAATTTCTTTTTAGATTATCGCTCTTCTTTTAAAGCTAGATGATAGCCTAGTTTTAACTTTCTTTTTTTATTGTTAGGTGGCAGCACTAGCCCTTCTTTTTCCTTATTATTATTCTTCTCTGTAAGCCTTGGCTCATAATTACCAAGAACTATTGTATGGCACATGAATCAACATTTAGCATCATGCATCATCTCTTGCTAAATTTTATTTATTGGTGAGCTGTGTCTATTACTATTTAAGTTTTTATGTATTACAAATGTATTAAAATTTATTTCTTGGATCTCTTACTTTTTTTCAATTTCTACGTGTTTTTTACATGTTATAAGAAGATTAATATTGACATTTTTAGGCCTAATACCGACAATATTTGGAGAAACACTTTATATTTACTGTGAATTATAATTATGAAGCTTCTCTGCTGAATCCATATATTTTAAAACTGCTACAATAACATATTAATCAGCTTCATGACAGATGAGAGTGTTGGAATTTGTTATGGTAGTTCAAAATAAAGTGATTGTAAATATTTTTCTTCTTTTTACTATAATGCACAGAATGTAATAACATTCAGCCTTGTTTAATATAGTATACATATATGACATCCATATTTTTATGTGTGTCTACTTAAGTAAAAAAATGTATGCTTTTCTTACATCGAAAATTTATATGTTTGTCATATATGTATATATATATATATATATACATACTATCTACCAATATGTATTTGGACACCTCTGATCGCACAGAAAACAACAGTTATTCACACTGAATATATAGTAGAGCCTCCACGAAAAGCAATTACATCCGCAATCCTCCTGGGCATGCTTTCTACAAATCCTTGTATGACAGCAAGTGATATTTTTTTTCATTCGGCTTGTAGAAGAAAAGTTAGTACCTTCACTGATTTTGGACGGTTGTCTCACCCTTTAATTCGACAATCCAACTCGTCCCAGAAGATTTTCGTTGGATTCAAGTTTGGGGTCTGGGCAGGCCAGTCCAGTCGCTCAACCAAATTGTCACCATAACAATAAATGGCGGATCTCGCAACATGACAGCTGGCGTTTTCATCCAGGAAGCAACATGTGTCCAACCGCGACCTACGTTATGCACGGCCGGAGCATAACGTTTAAAACGTCACATGGAATGGATCATTTTTACGCGCTGATTGGTGCAAAGCGGCGCGCCCCCCGATTTAAACCAATGATCGTGTAAAAATGATCCACTCTATGTGACGTTTTAAACGTCAAGCACAGGCCGTGTATAACACAGTTCACGGTCCAACTCGTAGAACTACCACAACGTAGGAAGCACACTGTCATCCAAAATAGTGCAGTAGGCGTCGGTGTTGTGCTTACCATTAATTGGGACAAAGGGTCCCGGACCAAACCAGAAAAACATTCCCAGATGAAATTCCCCCTCCGCTGAACTTAACTGTGGGCACAATACATTCTGGCAGGGGACATTCTCCAGGCAGAAGCCAGACCCAGATCCTATCATCCAAACGGTAGAGGGCAAACTTGATGGATCACTCCAGAGAACCCGTTTCCACCGCTGTACTGTCCACTCTCGACGCACTTTTCACCACCTTAAACGAGTACCGCGTTTGGAATTGATGATTAAAGGCTTATGGGCTACAGCACGACTATGAAAATCAAGCAGATGAGCTTCCTTACGGATGGTATTCATTGAAACAACACACCCGGAGGCCTGTTGAAACTCTTGGCGTAAGTGTGCCATTGGTTGGATGCAGTTCTTTCGAATTTCTCTGGACAGCACCCGTCGGTCTCTATCTCCCAGTTTCGTGGGTCTGCCGACTCTGGGCATATTTCGAAAATCACAGCCCTTCCACTTATGAATCACATAGGCCACAGTCGTTTTTGGGTCAGCTGGCTAAATATGCCCCTTAAGTATCGGAAATTTCTGTAATACCCGATGGTTACTCCTTTCTCGAAATCAGATAACTCTGTACTTCATGGCATCTTGCATGCAACTGATGCCAATGTTGTTTCCAAGAGCGTATTTAACGATGGAGAGAATGACGTGTATCAGTACCGCAGATATCGACATTTGCATAGATGTCCAACACTTATTGGTAGATAGTGTATATAAATATATATATATCAATATACATGGTGTTTGAAAAAGCATGACTCGGTTGCAAATTACCATAACTTCAATGACCACATTCAAATTATTGAAACACACCAGTTAAGCACAATGCAGAAGAAAGTTAAAAGTTTTGTTTGCGTACTTCATAATTTTTTAAATGGGCTTCTATTAGTCACATGGAAAACATTCTTGGGATAGTCCATTTCATGACAGATATTGTGAATACAATATGCATCATCCCTTTTGACTGATAATTATGGAAATTTATTTTCTTTGCCTTCAACAGTGAAAGGCCTGAATGTACACTTATACAATTTACTGACATCGGGATTGGTCATTCAAATTTTGTGGGGAGGTAGAATATAGCAAAAGAAGTAAAAAAGACGCATGACGATGTAGAGGACACAATGTGTCCACAACTTCTGATCACGCGTATAGCTCTCTGACAAGTGCATCTGGTCATGATTCGACAAGTTGAATTTGTAGAAGTAACATGAATTGTTATACATTTAATGAATATGCATATATTCAACTAACTTATATGCATATATTCATCTAACTAAGGAAAGCGGTCGATGTTCTGCGCAAATGTACGCAGAACGCTGCTCCACCCAGAGCAAAACTAAAAAGTCTATACAACAACCTGTACTTGGAACTGTCCTTGTCGATCCGTTGCTTCCTCTATCATCATATTTATGGGTAACCGATCCATTTGCAAACATTTGATTCTGAGGTTTGAGCCCGTTGGGGTAGCGCTCTGCATAAATTTGCAAATATCTCCAACCACTTTTCCCTGCCACGCCGGACGTTAGATGTATATCTGCATATTCATTAAATGTATAACGATTCATGTTGCATAAAATGCATATATATTAAATGTGAAACGGTAACTTCTGCAAAGTCACCTTGTCGAATGATGACAGGCTGTACTGACAGCTTTGCACATGATCAGACGTAGTGCATACACAGCGCCCTCTATAACCTCATGCGATCTTTTATGCCCATACTTTCCCATGTGAGATTGTCTTTTTTCTCTTACCTCCTCACAAAATTTGAACGATCAATACTGATACAACCTGTATTCAAACATATGTCTATGTGGCCTGAAATGGACTACCTCACGAATTTTGTCTTTGTCGAAAAGGAGCGGAAGGAAAGGAGTGGAGAACCGGGCGATTCTCCACTAACCTTCAATTGACGTTTTAGCTCCAAGTTGAGAAACCACAATTTAGCTATTTTAACCGGGAATCACACTATTACAATTCACAGTTAACTTTGAAAGAAAATATGTACTCAATACAAGGAAACTCAACATTGAGTTGAATAAATAACATCAGATCATTCGCTAAAGGAATCGTATGATCTGCTGTAATTTAGATATTTAAAATTTACATAGTGGCGTAAAATTAATACATTTTTTAAATAAAACTTTCAATTTATTTGTAATAAAAATAATTGTGATGAGATTATTTTAGGTATTTTTTGTTAAAATATGTTCTAATTACTTCATAATTCCTGAAATTACGTTTCTTTTGCAGATTCAAATTTTAGTTACTTAACCTTCAACGAAATGTGACGAAATCATGAATTTCTAGCAAAGTATCACTTAGTTTGGTTCTTTATAGTATGTAAATGTTGAGACTTATCGTAATATTATAACAAGATAAATCGACATTTACATATTAAAATGCTCCAAACAATCTTCAAATTTTATCTTGTTGAAATTTTGTTCCAGGAAGTTTTTCTACACAGGCTTTATAAGAAAGGTAATAATTCCTTACTTTTTCTGTCATGTTATAATTTAAATATCAATCATTTTATGACTGCAAAAATTTGTTTGGCTAATCTATTACGTCACCATAGTTGATTTTTTTTTATTTAAGTGGGCAACGTTTCAAACAAATACTTATGCAACAAAGAGATTTGTTTAATAACATAAAAATATATTGGTGAAAGTTTTCACAATTATAAATTAGTTGAATATTCTTGCTTTTATCTATATATATATTTCTCTTATGTGGCGCGAAAATAAGGCTGAATTTTTAGCTAGCCGTTTGGCAACAACCGACCTTTCCAGAGCGATTATTCTGCCTGGTATATTGTACGGCCACGTGTTTCATTCAGCAAATCAAAATTCAGAGCCGGATAATTTTTTAAACACAGCATCATCTTTTGGCTGATGTACACACACAAGTCGTGTAACACAAGTCGTGGTGTAATATCAGAACCAGAACTTTTACTCTCTACAAAAGATGAACTCTAGGCGTACGCCGTACCACTATCCGTCGGAATGAGAAAGTGCTTCCTACAAAACACATTATCCTGACTTTTAATAGCCCTACTTTTCTACACAGGAAGTTTTTCTACACAGGCTTTATAAGAAAGGTAATAATTCCTTACTTTTTCTGTCATGTTATAATTTAAATATCAATCATTTTATGACTGCAAAAATTTGTTTGGCTAATCTATTACGTCACCATAGTTGATTTTTTTTTATTTAAGTGGGCAACGTTTCAAACAAATACTTATGCACTCACTTTTAATAGCCCTACTTTTCTACACAGGAAGTTTTTCTACACAGGCTTTATAAGAAAGGTAATAATTCCTTACTTTTTCTGTCATGTTAGATTGATCACTTCAGGCTATGCGTAACTGCTTCTTTTGCTCTTTGCATAACTTCTAGTGTTATTGGAAGACTGCTTTAAAGATTGTCATCCTTATCCCAACCAGTTCGCTTTAATTTGTTTACCAAGTTTCTATAGCTACCCTGGAAGGGGCTGATTTTCTGAATTTGCTGCTAAAGTCCTCCAGCCTCTATGATGTATTATAATATGAGCAAATCTTGTCTGTCTGTCTGTGTGTGTATGCGAATTTTATCTTTAAAACGGCTCTAACGATTTTGACGAAATTTTGTATTCTACCATTTTTGTGCACGAGGAGATGATTGCGCTAGGTCAGATATTCGAAAAAATGCGATTAGTGGATCATTTTGGATCACTACCCAAACAGTAAATAATTCTAAGCCGAACTTAGGCCAATAGTCCAAACCCAAACACTTTTTATTCCAGGCAACCGGACGGAGAATTATTATTTAAAAAAAAATAATAGAAACTCTTTTTAATTTATTTTACATCACTATCTATTGGTAAATTTTTATTAAATTGGGGATTACTGATTTCTGCATAGATAATTAATTATATTCACCAAGATACAGTTTCTGTTGGATGTATTTTCCACTTGTACTGCCTTTAACGTCTGTCTGTTTAAAACTGCGGTTTTGTGTGTCCTTGAAACGTGAAAAGAGCTTTATGAGCTGTTGTGAGATGAAGATCTTGAAGGATACTGGTGGGTATATGTCATGTGACACATTTCCCTGCAAGGGATATACGATTATCGCAGAGACAATTATATGATCCCATTAACATGATTCAACTTTGGTCGTTTACAAACATAGGCCGACTACAAACTTAAAAGTATCTTCCGACTAATTTATTTCCAACATTAATCTCATTTACTGCCGACGTTTGCCTTCGATTTACAATTAAATACATCGACAATTATAGTCGAAACGATATCGCGTGAATTTCTATCTACTATTACCGCTCATTTACCAACAATTCTTATAACAGGCCGAAATTGAGCCGATATCTCTTGCAGTTGGAGTATGGATCAGAGTCAAGCTAATCATAGCCAAAAAAATGGCTGAAACGACTTTAACTAAATTTTGTATCCTACCGCTTTAGAGCACGAGAAGACCACTGTATTAGGTCACATTTTCGAGAAAATTTTATTAGTGGGTCATTTTTCGATCACTGCGGGTCAAGCTAATTTTTACCTAAAAAGCAGATCTAAGGAGTCGATTGTGGGTCATTTTCCGTCACTAATTTTATGTAAAAACGGCTGAAATGTTTTTGACTAATTTTTTTATTCTACATTTTTTGATTACGAGAAGACATTTGAGCTATGTCACATGATCGAGAAAATTTGATTAGTGGGACATTTTTTGGTTAATAAGGTTCAAGCTATTTTTTTTTCTAAAAGCTGTTCTAACGATTTTGACGAAATTTTGTATCCTACCGTTTTGGGGTAAGAGAAAACCATGGGGTTAGGTCACATGTTCGAGAAATTCTGATTAGTGGCTCATTCATGCTCTCTCACATCTGGCTGCTTCAAATATGCATAACCTTCTAAAAAGGAGAGATTTTTCACTGTCAAAGATATTGAGACCTATAAAATATTCATTACAGCACAAACTTTTATAACATTAGCTGAGCGGTGGAAACAGCACTGCAAGAGTTGTATGAAATTAGAAGATTTCGTATTGTATAAAACATTTAAACATCTTGACAGACGAAATTTTTGTACATTTTTTACTTAAAATATGCCATTTTTAAAATGTATGTATGTCGTAGGCTAATTGGAGTATCATCTACTATTTTCCAATCAGAATGATGTTTTTTAGGCTTTATGCAAAGAGTCTATGCAGATTTAGGCCAATTGGAAAATGACCAATTGTTTTCCAATCACCCTGAAAATTTGTATTCTGTTTGGAATAAGACTATACAGTTTTATGCTTATTAGAAAATGATCAATTGTTTGTCCAAACACCCTAGTGTCATCTAGGGTTATTAAAAAAACTCTAACGTTTTGAATTTTTATGCATAGTTTCCAAATTTTACACTTTTAAGTTACCACAAATTTTTCATTGAAAATTTTGCATTATTTTATCCCAGAGATGCTAAGATTAAATAAGGTAAAAATATGTATTGAAAATTTGTAGTAACGTTTAAAGTAAAACAAATCATCTATGTTTATGTACAATATTATCATAAAAAATTGCAGCAGGATGTAAAAATAATTATAAAAAATGTATAAGAATCCTAAAACAGAGTTGATTTATTTGCTTATGTGTCTAGATTTACTGCTTCCTTTAAATTAGAATATTTTAATTCTACTTTAAAAGGTATTTTTGTAAAAATACCTCCGGCAGAAGTATCGTTAAAATCTGCAAATATAGCAGTTTTTTATTGTTTTATCAGATTTACGTAGAGAAGATGAGTTGTTGAATGAATAGATTTATAAAAATAGATAAGAAATGTGCTTTATAAATGAAATCTGCAAATGAGGCTTATTTTTAATGTTTTCTCCAACATTTTGTGCACACATATATTGAGGGAAGTTTAAAGCTTTCATTAAAAATTTTAAGATATTTTCGCTTTCTTTCTCATAGCCCGCCGGTTTTTCACCCAAATTTATTGCCACTTTCAGGAAACCTGACGAAATACTGTAAACTAACGTATTACAAATGGAAAATAAATATATTAATCAAATTTCGTGAAATTCAAATATTAGAAATAGGGAATTTTTTTGTCTTACCAAAATTAAATTTTAACTATTTTATTTGTTAAAGCAATGAAAATACTTTCATAAAATATTTGATATACTATGAACCTTTACATGACAAAATATTTGACTGCGCATGCGCGAACGACAAAGAAAATATTTTTCATAATTTAGTTTTCAAATGTGTAAGACAACACATATAAAAAGGCCGGTTGAATATCTTGAAAATTCAGAAAGATATCGGAGTTAGCTCAGTTTCAGTTGCTTTTACCAAGTAGCTGGATGATAAGGGATTTTCCCCCTAAATGTCTTTTTTTTTGTTTCCTCGCTTCCAACAAAGGGGTTAGAATTTAACGCATATCCACGTGTAACTTTGGTACTGACGCTTAGATTTTGATAATACTTTTTTGTTGTTGTCGTTGGAATGGACTCGTTCTGATTCAAGAAGATTCTTTCAGGGAGAACTACAGTATCAATAAAAAATAAATTAATAAAAATTACATATGAAAAAATGGCAATTTGTGGATAATCTCATACCATTCATCAACTTTTAAAAAGCTACTGAATTTCAACTCACTATATCGCTGATATCTTTATGAATTTTTTTCCATATTTTTAAAAATGTTAATTATTTACTTTCTTATATTAAATATTGTTTATTACTATATTATTATTCTTTAATTTTCATATCTCTTCAGTTATATCTGGATTTTCAGAAATAACGTCAGTGGATGCAATTTCTTTTTAGATTATCGCTCTTCTTTTAAAGCTAGATGATAGCCTAGTTTTAACTTTCTTTTTTTATTGTTAGGTGGCAGCACTAGCCCTTCTTTTTCCTTATTATTATTCTTCTCTGTAAGCCTTGGCTCATAATTACCAAGAACTATTGTATGGCACATGAATCAACATTTAGCATCATGCATCATCTCTTGCCAAATTTTATTTATTGGTGAGCTGTGTCTATTACTATTTAAGTTTTTATGTATTACAAATGTATTAAAATTTATTTCTTGGATCTCTTACTTTTTTTGCAATTTCTACGTGTTTTTTACATGTTATAAGAAGATTAATATTGACATTTTTAGGCCTAATGCCGACAATATTTGGAGAAACACTTTATATTTACTGTGAATTATAATTATGAAGCTTCTCTGCTGAATCCATATATTTTAAAACTGCTACAATAACATATTAATCAGCTTCATGATAGAAGAGAGTGTTGGAATTTGTTATGGTAGTTCAAAATAAAGTGATTGTAAATATTTTTCTTCTTTTTACTATAATGCACAGAATGTAATAACATTCAGCCTTGTTTAATATAGTATACATATATGACATCCATATTTTTATGTGTGTCTACTTAAGTAAAAAAATGTATGCTTTTCTTACATCGAAAATTTATATGTTTGTCATATATGTATATATATATATATATATATATACATACTATCTACCAATATGTATTTGGACACCTCTGATCGCACAGAAAACAACAGTTATTCACACTGAATATATAGTAGAGCCTCCACGAAAAGCAATTACATCCGCAATCCTCCTGGGCATGCTTTCTACAAGTCCTTGTATGACAGCAAGTGATATTTTTTTTCATTCGGCTTGTAGAAGAAAAGTTAGTACCTTCACTGATTTTGGACGGTTGTCTCACCCTTTAATTCGACAATCCAACTCGTCCCAGAAGATTTTCGTTGGATTCAAGTTTGGGGTCTGGGCAGGCCAGTCCAGTCGCTCAACCAAATTGTCACCATAACAATAAATGGCGGATCTCGCAACATGACAGCTGGCGTTTTCATCCAGGAAGCAACATGTGTCCAACCGCGACCTACGTTATGCACAGCCGGAGCATAACGTTTAAAACGTCACATGGAATGGATCATTTTTACGCGCTGATTGGTGCAAAGCGGCGCGCCCCCCGATTTAAACCAATGATCGTGTAAAAATGATCCACTCTATGTGACGTTTTAAACGTCATGCACAGGCCGTGTATAACACAGTTCACGGTCCAACTCGTAGAACTACCACAACGTAGGAAGCACACTGTCATCCAAAATAGTGCAGTAGGCGTCGGTGTTGTGCTTACCATTAATTGGGACAAAGGGTCCCGGACCAAACCAGAAAAACATTCCCAGATGAAATTCCCCCTCCGCTGAACTTAACTGTGGGCACAATACATTCTGGCAGGGGACATTCTCCAGGCAGAAGCCAGACCCAGATCCTATCATCCAAACGGTAGAGGGCAAACTTGATGGATCACTCCAGAGAACCCGTTTCCACCGCTGTACTGTCCACTCTCGACGGACTTTTCACCACCTTAAACGAGTACCGCGTTTGGAATTGATGATTAAAGGCTTATGGGCTACAGCACGACTATGAAAATCAAGCAGATGAGCTTCGTTACGGATGGTATTCATTGAAACAACACACCCGGAGGCCTGTTGAAACTCTTGGCGTAAGTGTGCCATTGGTTGGATGCAGTTCTTTCGAATTTCTCTGGACAGCACCCGTCGGTCTCTATCTCCCAGTTTCGTGGGTCTGCCGACTCTGGGCATATTTCGAAAATCACAGCCCTTCCACTTATGAATCACATAGGCCACAGTCGTTTTTGGGTCAGCTGGCTAAATATGCCCCTTAAGTATCGGAAATTTCTGTAATACCCGATGGTTACTCCTTTCTCGAAATCAGATAACTCTGTACTTCATGGCATCTTGCATGCAACTGATGCCAATGTTGTTTCCAAGAGCGTATTTAACGATGGAGAGAATGACGTGTATCAGTACCGCAGATATCGACATTTGCATAGATGTCCAACACTTATTGGTAGATAGTGTATATAAATATATATATATCAATATACATGGTGTTTGAAAAAGCATGACTCGGTTGCAAATTACCATAACTTCAATGACCACATTCAAATTATTGAAACACACCAGTTAAGCACAATGCAGAAGAAAGTTAAAAGTTTTGTTTGCGTACTTCATAATTTTTTAAATGGGCTTCTATTAGTCACATGGAAAACATTCTTGGGATAGTCCATTTCATGACAGATATTGTGAATACAATATGCATCATCCCTTTTGACTGTTAATTATGGAAATTTATTTTCTTTGCCTTCAACAGTGAAAGGCCTGAATGTACACTTATACAATTTACTGACATCGGGATTGGTCGTTCAAATTTTGTGGGGAGGTAGAATATAGCAAAAGAAGTAAAAAAGACGCATGACGATGTAGAGGACACAATGTGTCCACAACTTCTGATCACGCGTATAGCTCTCTGACAAGTGCATCTGGTCATGATTCGACAAGTTGAATTTGTAGAAGTAACATGAATTGTTATACATTTAATGAATATGCATATATTCATCTAACTTATATGCATATATTCATCTAACTAAGGAAAGCGGTCGATGTTCTGCGCAAATGTACGCAGAACGCTGCTCCACCCAGAGCAAAACTAAAAAGTCTATACAACAACCTGTACTTGGAACTGTCCTTGTCGATCCGTTGCTTCCTCTATCATCATATTTATGGGTAACCGATCCATTTGCAAACATTTGATTCTGAGGTTTGAGCCCGTTGGGGTAGCGCTCTGCATAAATTTGCAAATATCTCCAACCACTTTTCCCTGCCACGCCGGACGTTAGATGTATATCTGCATATTCATTAAATGTATAACGATTCATGTTGCATAAAATGCATATATATTAAATGTGTAACGGTAACTTCTGCAAAGTCACCTTGTCGAATGATGACAGGCTGTACTGACAGCTTTGCACATGATCAGACGTAGTGCATACACAGCGCCCTCTATAACCTCATGCGATCTTTTATGCCCATACTTTCCCATGTGAGATTGTCTTTTTTCTCTTACCTCCTCACAAAATTTGAACGATCAATACTGATACAACCTGTATTCAAACATATGTCTATGTGGCCTGAAATGGACTACCTCACGAATTTTGTCTGTGTCGAAAAGGAGCGACAGGAAAGGAGTGGAGAACCGGGCGATTCTCCACTAACCTTCAATTGACGTTTTAGCTCCAAGTTGAGAAACCACAATTTAGCTATTTTAACCGGGAATCACACTATTACAATTCACAGTTAACTTTGAAAGAAAATATGTACTCAATACAAGGAAACTCAACATTGAGTTGAATAAATAACATCAGATCATTCGCTAAAGGAATCGTATGATCTGCTGTAATTTAGATATTTAAAATTTACATAGTGGCGTAAAATTAATACATTTTTTAAATAAAGTTTTCAATTTATTTGTAATAAAAATAGTTGTGATGAGATTATTTTAGGTATTTTTTGTTAAAATATGTTCTAATTACTTCATAATTCCTGAAATTACGTTTCTTTTGCAGATTCAAATTTTAGTTACTTAACCTTCAACGAAATGTGACGAAATCATGAATCTCTAGCAAAGTATCACTTAGTTTGGTTCTTTATAGTATGTAAATGTTGAGACTTATCGTAATATTATAACAAGATAAATCGACATTTACATATTAAAATGCTCCAAACAATCTTCAAATTTTATGTTGTTGAAATTTTGTTCCAGGAAGTTTTTCTACACAGGCTTTATAAGAAAGGTAATAATTCCTTACTTTTTCTGTCATGTTATAATTTAAATATCAATCATTTTATGACTGCAAAAATTTGTTTGGCTAATCTATTACGTCACCATAGTTGATTTTTTTTTATTTAAGTGGGCAACGTTTCAAACAAATACTTATGCAACAAAGAGATTTGTTTAATAACATAAAAATATATTGGTGAAAGTTTTCACAATTATAAATTAGTTGAATATTCTTGCTTTTATCTATATATATATTTCTCTTATGTGGCGCGAAAATAAGGCTGAATTTTTACTAGCCGTTTGGCAACAACCGACCTTTCCAGAGCGATTATTCTGCCTGGTATATTGTACGGCCACGTGTTTCATTCAGCAAATCAAAATTCAGAGCCGGATAATTTTTTAAACACAGCATCATCTTTTGGCTGATGTAGCTGTTTTCGGAGATGTATGTCATTGGTTTGCTTTACGGTTACGTGATGCATTCAGCAAATCAGCTACACAGCATTGTACTGTGGTTTTACACAAGGCAGAAAACGTGTTTATGTGTGACAGATACTGTATTTTTCACGTTGAACGAACTTTAAACAATGTTTCTTGTTTTAAATAAACTTTCTTCCTATCCCATTGTGTTTCTTTAAATGAATTTAAGCCGTGCTGTGAAAATTTATAGGTGCAATGAGTTTTAAATTAGTTGTGTTTCCAAGATCATTTTTTCATAGTATTTAAATCATAAATGTCCACTGGTAGCACTAACTAAATGCATTTTTAATTGTAATTTCAATGAAGTTTTCAATTACTTTATTTCGAAGTTATTTACGAACGAAGTTCGTATTAACGAAGTTATACGTATAACGAAGTTAACGTTAGTCTAACGAAGTTTCATTAAGAAAGTTATTAACGAAGTTTCATTAAGAAAATTTGTCAACTTCATATATTAAAATGATTTATGATAGTATTTATTCCGGTAAGAGTTACTGCAAAAACAAAAAAGGTCGAGCGAGCGACACCTGGTATATTGCGACGCCTGGGACAGCGTAGCCTCTTAATGTGTATTGCTTCGCAATTCACAGGGGTTGGCGAGCGTTAGAGAGTGGGGGTGTGAGCCGGCTAGTATAGCGAATAAATATATGATTTTAATGATATTTATTCGGTGAAATTTCCCTCTTTACCTGACTTTTAGAGGAAATATAACGATATAAGAATTTTCTTTTAAATTCATTTACTTCACTAGTTTCTCTATATTCGTTCTCATTTCAAAGAATGATTTTTTGTTCTTCATCAACAAACATTGATTTTTTTCATGATTAATCTTTAAGCATGGTACTCTAAAATGAACTGAACAATTCTACTGGCAGTTTCAGTTTTGAAACTCTAATCATTGTTACTTTGATCTATCAATTAAACTGAAAACATTTTTTTCCAAAACTTCAAATGTTAACAAATAACCACTATGCAATTCTTAAAAGCCACATAAAACAAAGCCAAAAAATATTAAACTGATAAATCGAATACTTCAATAATAAGACTGAAGGGAACCATATATTTTGGATAGAGCTAAATACACTATATTTCCAATGATGATCGGTCACTTGCGATTTTAGACGTTTTGTTAAATATCTGGAAAGATACATGAGGAATTATCCTGAAACTTCGGGAGTGTAAACAACATGATAAACGTCATATATGTCCGCGAAGATTTTTTCCCGAAGCCCCATAAGGGACCGTCAACAAATTGAAGAAAAAGGAAGATCTTTTGGATAACCCTGTAGAAACTAATATTGTAAAAGCATTCAAACTGTAGATTATGATTAAGTGGCGTATTGTAATAATTTGGGTTCATTTTTATGAACATGTATACTCAAAGCTTATATAGCACGTATACTTAAATAGCATGTATACTCAAAGAGTAATTCAGGTTTTTATAAAACAGTCCCACATTTTACTAAGTTTTTTGCTTGTTATTTGCAGAGTTTTTAATATAAAAACTAGTTATTTTTAGAAAATATGACAAACAAAATTGTACACAATACCCTGTAATCAGAATTAAAAAATAATAAAAATTGTATGAAAAATGAGCAGGTTTACTAAATATTGTCTCACTGCGCATGCGCGAATTCAATCAAACTATACTGTGCATAATATATTAGCTAAATGTATAGTCCAACTTTTGTGAAATTCTTAAAAACATAGCTTGAAAATTCTGATAGTAATCGTCGATAGAATAAGCTCGAATTTCGCTGTTCCCAAAAGGAAGCAAAAAGATGAGGGGTTGTATCCAAGTATACTAGCTTATGAAAGTTGACATAATAAGAATGAAGTGTCTCTCATTCTATATTTGATACAACCTCTCATCTTTTTGCTTCCTTTTGGGAACAGCGAATTTCGAGTTTATTCTATCGACGATTACTATCAGAATTTTCGAGGTATGTTTTTGAGACTTTCATAAAAGTTGGTCTATACATTTAGCTAATACATTATGCACAGTATATTTTGTTTGAATTCGCGCATGCGCAGTGAAACAATATTTAGTAAACCTGCTCATTTTTCATACAATTTTTTTCTTTTTTAATTCTGATTGCAGGGTATTGTGTACACATTTGTTTGTCAAAGTTTCTGAAAATAACTTGTTTTTATATTAAAAACTCTGCAAATTATAAGCAAAAAACTTGATAAAACTTGGTACTGTTTTTATAAAAACCTGAATTTCTCTTCGAGTATACATTCTATCTTCATAAAAATTAACCCAAATTATTGCAACAATATACTTAATCATAATCTATAGTTTGAATGTTTTTGCAATATTAGTTTTTTACAGGGTTATCCAAAATATATTCGTTTTTCTTCAATTTGTAACCCCCCCCCAGGGGATACCTTCTTTAGGTATTCACGGGATTCGCAACCCCGGGCACCTGAGCGATGTTTCTCTTTTCTTTTTTCCTCTCCTTTCTCTTGTCTAATCTTTCTTCTTTGTTTCACTCTCATTGTGTTTCCTCTTCTGAGGCGAGGGCGATTCTGCATAAGCGGACATCATCCTGTTTATATCGACTTATGGAGATTAGTAAACCACCCACGCATTTGCCGTGCGTGGCAACCCGTGTCCCTGGAAAGGGGGATCCTAGCAGTTGAGGGAAACCAACACACTGCTTTGGCCTCTGCTTCAGGTAGACGGGAGGTGCATATTGGTCCCGTATGCATCAATCGGCTGGTCAGCTGACTTGTCACTGGCTAGAGATCAAGTGAGCGGGCACATACTAATCATTTCGTTAAGGGTGGAAACTGAAATAGGTTTGTCTTGTGAACGTATAGGCACTGGTTAGCACTGGTGCACGAATGTGCATCCCCTTGTTGTGCTTGGTAGTGGGTGGTGCGGCCGGGGTTTGAGTTTCATTTCACTTTAATATGGATGGAAAAAATTCACTTCCTTCTATTTCTCTCCCATGTGGAGAGCAACAATCTGTACAGAATGATTCCTTCACACTTTTTTTGTAGTTCATCGCACTGATAGTCTCTCTGATAGTTCTTTTAAGAAAACTTCACCTTTTCGTATTGTAAAAACATTTCAAACTGTTTTCGGAGACGGTTATTCACTTAAAAAGGTACAGTCTGGGGATTTACTTGTTGAGATCTCTTCAGACAAACACTCAAGATTTCTCTCAAATTGCAAAGAAATAGGATCTTTTTCTGTTTCTGTTCAGGCCCACCAAACTCTAAACACAAGTCGTGGTGTAATATCAGAACCAGAACTTTTACTCTCTACAAAAGATTAACTCTAGACGTACGCCGTACCACTATCCGTCGGAATGAGAAAGTGCTTCCTACAAAACACATTATCCTGACTTTTAATAGCCTTACTCTACCAACTAGAATTAAAGCTGCATACCTGAGCTGCACCGTACGGCCTTATATTCCTAACCCTCTTCGTTGCTTTAAATGCCAGCGTTATGGCCACAGTAAAACTACCTGTCGTGGATCTGTTGCATGTGCAAGATGTTCAGAAACCGTTCATGAGAGTAACTCATGTGAAAAATCTGAACGCTGTATAAGCTGCAAGGGTGACCATGCAGCATATTCTCGTTGCTGCCCAAACTGGATCCGTGAAAAAGAAATTCTTGCTGTTAAAATTACTCAGAAACTTTCTTATCATGAAGCTCGAAAAATAGTTGAATCTAGAACACCATCTGTGGGAGTTTCTTTTTCTAGTTTACTCAAGCAACAATTAAAATCCTTAAGACATATAAGCACCCAAACTGAATTCTCTTTACCAGCAAATGATTCATCTGTTACACTAACCAGCACTATGAAGAAAAAAACCCGTAGTATGTATTGTACAGCTAGAATAAGACCCCTGCCTGCACTGAACTTTTGCCACCATCCTCAGAATCTGTGAAAATATAATATTCTACGTATCCATCTAAACAGTCTAACGAACATGAGTCATGTCAAAAATCTGTTTCATCTCCAAAAAAATTAGAAAAACCAGTTTCTCCTACACAAAAACCAAATCCATGTGCATTGAAAGAGAGAAAGAAAACTTCAACCCAAGCCTCTTCACAATGGAAAACTGTGAAGGGAAGAAAAAACAAACCATGTCTTGTTACATCAGTCCTTGCTACGAAAGATTCAAAACAACTGCTGCACTATGCAGAGGAAGCTATGGAATCAGGGTCCTACAGTTCAGACTCAAATGATGATAATGATGATAATACTGTTTTTGAGGTATTCGAACCTATGTAATTTTAAATATATTTCTGCTTGAAACTTTGAACATTTTACCAATTTTTTAAAGAGTTTCTGTTTTCATTGTGAAAGCTTGTGTTTATATCTTTTAGACATTGTCTTATATTTTCATTGAATGATTTTAATTATACATTTATCATCCTATCACTCTTTTCATTCAAATGTGTTATTTTTCATTCATTTTGTTTTATGATAAAGTTTTAATTTATTTTTAAATTTTAATTTAGCGTTCTTATTCTAATCTTTTTTACACGCTATTTGTTTTATACTCTGTGTGACTATATCTAGATGGGTAACCCCATCCAGATAATTATGTCTTTAAGCTTTGTTTCTTTTCTAGTTTTTATATTTCAATTTGACGTGTGTAATTTTATCTTGTTTTGGCGCAGCATGTCCCTAAAGGGAATTTGTGCCATAAACCCCCAATCAACCAACCAATCAATTTGTTGACGGCTTCTTATGGGGTTTCGGGAAAAAATCTTCGCGGAAATATATGACGTCTATCATGTTGTTTACACTCCTGAAGTTTCAGGATAATTCCTCATGTAGCTTTTCAGATATTTAACAAAACGTCTAAAATCGCAAGTGACCAGTCACCATTGGAAATATAGTGTATTTGTACTCTTTTCAGACAATTGTGACAGGTGTAAATATCATCACACAATTAACTTAAATTTTAACTTTAAACGGACTATTAGTTTTATCGTTTAATTTACACTAGACAGACGATCAATGATTTCAAACAGTAATAAATGAATATATATAATATAATTTAATTTCTGTAAATTAAATTAATTTAATTTCTGTAAATTAAGTTAATTTACTGGAATTAATAACATTATAATTATAGTATGTAAATGTTGAGGCTTATCGTAATATTATAACAAGATAAAGCTACATTTACATATTAAAATGCTCCAAACAATCTTCAAGTTTTCTCTTGTTGAAATTTTGTTCCAGGAAGTTTTTCTACACAGGCTTTATCAGAAAGGTAATAATTCCTTACTTTTTCTGTCATGTTAGCTTGATCACTTCAGGCTATGCGTAACTGCTTCTTTTGCTCTTTGCATAACTTCTAGTGTTATTGGAAGACTGCTTTAAAGATTGCCATCATTATCCCAACCAGTTCGCTTTAATTTGTTTACCAAGTTTCTATAGCTACCCTTTAAGGGGCTGATTTTCTGAATTTGCTGCTAAAGTCCTCCAGCCTCTATGATGTATTATAATATGAGCAAATCTTGTTTGTCTGTCTGTGTGTGTATGCGAATTTTATCTTTAAAACGGCTCTAACGATTTTGACGAAATTTTGTATTCTACCATTTTTGTGCACGAGGAGATGATTGCGCTAGGTCAGATGTTCGAAAAAATGCGATTAGTGGATCATTTTGGATCACTACCCAAACAGTAAATAATTCTAAGCCGAACTTAGGCCAATAGTCCAAACCCAAACACTTTTTCTTCCAGGCAACCGGACGGAGAATTATTATTTAAAAAAAAAATAATAGAAACTCTTTTTAATTTATTTTACAACACTATCTATTGGTAAATTTTTATTAAATTGGGGATTACTGATTTCTGCATAGATAATTAATTATATTCACCAAGAAACAGTTTCTGTTGGATGTATTTTCCACTTGTACTGCCTTTAACGTCTGTCTGTTTAAAACTGCGGTTTTGTGTGTCCTTGAAACGTGAAAAGAGCTTTATGAGCTGTTGTGAGATGAAGATCTTGAAGGATACTGGTGGGTATATGTCATGTGACACATTTCCCTGCAAGGGATATACGATTATCGCAGAGACAATTATATGATCCCATTAACATGATTCAACTTTGGTCGTTTACAAACATAGGCCGACTACAAACTTAAAAGTATCTTCCGACTAATTTATTTCCAACATTAATCTCATTTACTGCCGACGTTTGCCTTCGATTTACAATTAAATACATCGACAATTATAGTCGAAACGATATCGCGTGAATTTCTATCTACTATTACCGCTCATTTACCGACAATTCTTATAACAGGCCGAAATTGAGCCGATATCTCTTGCTGTTGGAGTATGGATCAGAGTCAAGCTAATCATAGCCAAAAAAAATGGCTGAAACGACTTTAACTAAATTTTGTATCCTACCGCTTTAGAGCACGAGAAGACCACTGTATTAGGTCACATTTTCGAGAAAATTTTATTAGTGGGTCATTTTTCGATCACTGCGGGTCAAGCTAATTTTTACTTAAAAAGCAGATCTAAGGAGTCGATTGTGGGTCATTTTCCGTCACTAATTTTATGTAAAAACGGCTGAAATGTTTTTGACTAATTTTTTTATTCTACATTTTTTGATTACGAGAAGACATTTGGGCTATGTCACATGATCGAGAAAATTTGATTAGTGGGACATTTTTTGGTTAATAAGGTTCAAGCTATTTTTTTTTCTAAAAGCTGTTCTAACGATTTTGACGAAATTTTGTATCCTACCGTTTTGGGGTAAGAGAAAACCATGGGGTTAGGTCACATGTTCGAGAAATTCTGATTAGTGGCTCATTCAGGCTCTCTCACATCTGGCTGCTTCAAATATGCATAACCTTCTAAAAAGGAGAGATTCTTCACTGTCAAAGATATTGAGACCTATAAAATATTCATTACAGCACAAACTTTTATAACATTAGCTGAGCGGTGGAAACAGCACTGCAAGAGTTGTATGAAATTAGAAGATTTCGTATTGTATAAAACATTTAAACATCTTGACAAACGAAATTTTTGTACATTTTTTACTTAAAACATGCCATTTTTAAAATGTATGTATGTCGTAGGCTAATTGGAGTATCATCTACTATTTTCCAATCAGAATGATGTTTTTTAGGCTTTATGCAAAGAGTCTATGCAGATTTAGGCCAATTGGAAAATGACCAATTGTTTTCCAATCACCCTGAAAATTTGTATTCTGTTTGGAATAAGCCTATACAGTTTTATGCTTATTAGAAAATGATCAGTTGTTTGTCCAAACACCCTAGTGTCATCTAGGGTTATTAAAAAAACTCTAACGTTTTGAATGTTTATGCATAGTTTCCAAATTTTACACTTTTAAGTTACCACTAATTTTTCATTGAAAATTTTGCATTATTTTATCCCAGAGATGCTAAGATTAAATAAGGTAAAAATATCTATTGAAAATTAGTAGTAACGTTTAAAGTAAAACAAATCATCTATGTTTATGTACAATATTATCATAAAAAATTGCAGCAGGATGTAAAAATAATTATAAAAAATGTATAAGAATCCTAAAACAGAGTTGATGTATTTGCTTATGTGTCTAGATTTACTGCTTCCTTTAAATTAGAATATTTTAATTCTACTTTAAAAGGTATTTTTGTAAAAATACCTCCTGCAGAAGTATCGTTAAAATCTGCAAATATAGCAGTTTTTTATTGTTTTATCAGATTTACGTAGAGAAGATGAGTTGTTGAATGAATAGATTTATAAAAATAGATAAGAAATGTGCTTTATAAATGAAATCTGCAAATGAGGCTTATTTTTAATGTTTTCTCCAACATTTTGTGCACACATATATTGAGGGAAGTTTAAAGCTTTCATTAAAAATTTTAAGATATTTTCGCTTTCTTTCTCATAGCCCGCCGGTTTTTCACCCAAATTTATTACCACTTTCAGGAAACCTGACGAAATACTGTAAAATAACGTATTACAAATGGAAAATAAATATATTAATCAAATTTCGTGAAATTCAAATATTAGAAATAGGGAATTTTTTTGTCTTACCAAAATTAAATTTTAACTATTTTATTTGTTAAAGCAATGAAAATACTTTCATAAAATATTTGATATACTATGAACCTTTATATGACAAAATATTTGACTGCGCATGCGCGAACGACAAAGAAAATATTTTTCATAATTTAGTTTTCAAATGTGTAAGACAACACATATAAAAAGGCTGGTTGAATATCTTGAAAATTCAGAAAGATATCGGAGTTAGCTCAGTTTCAGTTGCTTTTACCAAGTAGCTGGATGATAAGGGATTTTCCCCCTAAATGTCTTTTTTTTTGTTTCCTCGCTTCCAACAAAGGGGTTAGAATTTAACGCATATCCACGTGTAACTTTGGTACTGACGCTTAGATTTTGATAATACTTTTTTGTTGTTGTCGTTGGAATGGACTCGTTCTGATTCAAGAAGATTCTTTCAGGGAGAACTACAGTATCAATAAAAAATAAATTAATAAAAATTACATATGAAAAAATGGCAATTTGTGGATAATCTCATATCATTCATCAACTTTTAAAAAGCCACTGAATTTCAACTCACTATATCGCTGATATCTTTATGAATTTTTTTCCATATTTTTAAAAATGTTAATTATTTACTTTCTTATATTAAATATTGTTTATTACTATATTATTATTCTTTAATTTTCATATCTCTTCAGTTATATCTGGATTTTCAGAAATAACGTCAGTGGATGCAATTTCTTTTTAGATTATCGCTCTTCTTTTAAAGCTGGATGATAGCCTAGTTTTAACTTTCTTTTTTTATTGTTAGGTGGCAGCACTAGCCCTTCTTTTTCCTTATTATTATTCTTCTCTGTAAGCCTTGGCTCATAATTACCAAGAACTATTGTATGGCACATGAATCAACATTTAGCATCATGCATCATCTCCTGCCAAATTTTATTTATTGGTGAGCTGTGTCTATTACTATTTAAGTTTTTATGTATTACAAATGTATTAAAATTTATTTCTTGGATCTCTTAACTTTTTTTCAATTTCTACGTGTTTTTTTACATGTTATAAGAAGATTAATATTGACATTTTTAGGCCTAATGCCGACAATATTTGGAGAAACACTTTATATTTACTGTGAATTATAATTATGAAGCTTCTCTGCTGAATCCATATATTTTAAAACTGCTACAATAACATATTAATCAGCTTCATGATAGATGAGAGTGTTGGAATTTGTTATGATAGTTCAAAATAAAGTGATTGTAAATATTTTTCTTCTTTTTACTATAATGCACGGAATGTAATAACATTCAGCCTTGTTTAATATAGTATACATATATGACATCCATATTTTTATGTGTGTCTACTTAAGTAAAAAAATGTATGCTTTTCTTATATCGAAAATTTATATGTTTGTCATATATGTATATATATATATATATATATATATATATATATATATATATATATATATATATATACATACTATCTACCAATATGTATTTGGACACCTCTGATCGAACAGAAAACAACAGTTATTCACACTGAATATATAGTAGAGCCTCCACGAAAAGCAATTACATCCGCAATCCTCCTGGGCATGCTTTCTACAAGTCCTTGTATGACAGCAAGTGATATTTTTTTTCATTCGGCTTGTAGAAGAAAAGTTAGTACCTTCACTGATTTTGGATGGTTGTCTCACCCTTTAATTCGACAATCCAACTCGTCCCAGAAGATTTTCGTTGGATTCAAGTTTGGGGTCTGGGCAGGCCAGTCCAGTCGCTCAACCAAATTGTCACCATAACAATAAATGGCGGATCTCGCAACATGACAGCTGGCGTTTTCATCGAGGAAGCAACATGAGTCCAACCGCGACCTACGTTATGCACGGCCGGAGCATAACGTTTAAAACGTCACATGGAATGGATCATTTTTACGCGCTGATTGGTGCAAAGCGGCGCGCCCCCCGATTTAAACCAATGATCGTGTAAAAATGATCCACTCTATGTGACGTTTTAAACGTCATGCACAGGCCGTGTATAACACAGTTCACGGTCCAACTCGTAGAACTACCACAACGTAGGAAGCACACTGTCATCCAAAATAGTGCAGTAGGCGTCGGTGTTGTGCTTACCATTAATTGGGACAAGGGGTCCCGGACCAAACCAGAAAAACATTCCCAGATGAAATTCCCCCTCCGCTGAACTTAACTGTGGGCACAATACATTCTGGCAGGGGACATTCTCCAGGCAGAAGCCAGACCCAGATCCTATCATCCAAACGGTAGAGGGCAAACTTGATGGATCACTCCAGAGGACCCGTTTCCACCGCTGTACTGTCCACTCTCGACGGACTTTTCACCACCTTAAACGAGTACCGCGTTTGGAATTGATGATTAAAGGCTTATGGGCTACAGCACGACTATGAAAATCAAGCAGATGAGCTTCCTTACGGATGGTATTCATTGAAACAACACACCCGGAGGCCTGTTGAAACTCTTGGCGTAAGTGTGCCATTGGTTGGATGCAGTTCTTTCGAATTTCTCTGGACAGCACCCGTCGGTCTCTATCTCCCAGTTTCGTGGGTCTGCCGACTCTGGGCATATTTCGAAAATCACAGCCCTTCCACTTATGAATCACATAGGCCACAGTCGTTTTTGGGTCAGCTGGCTAAATATGCCCCTTAAGTATCGGAAATTTCTGTAATACCCGATGGTTACTCCTTTCTCGAAATCAGATAACTCTGTACTTCATGGCATCTTGCATGCAACTGATGCCAATGTTGTTTCCAAGAGCGTATTTAACGATGGAGAGAATGACGTGTATCAGTACCGCAGATATCGACATTTGCATAGATGTCCAACACTTATTGGTAGATAGTGTATATAAATATATATATATCAATATACATGGTGTTTGAAAAAGCATGACTCGGTTGCAAATTACCATAACTTCAATGACCACATTCAAATTATTGAAACACACCAGTTAAGCACAATGCAGAAGAAAGTTAAAAGTTTTGTTTGCGTACTTCATAATTTTTTAAATGGGCTTCTATTAGTCACATGGAAAACATTCTTGGGATAGTCCATTTAATGACAGATATTGTGAATACAATATGCATCATCCCTTTTGACTGTTAATTATGGAAATTTATTTTCTTTGCCTTCAACAGTGAAAGGCCTGAATGTACACTTATACAATTTACTGACATCGGGATTGGTCGTTCAAATTTTGTGGGGAGGTAGAATATAGCAAAAGAAGTAAAAAAGACGCATGACGATGTAGAGGACACAATGTGTCCACAACTTCTGATCACGCGTATAGCTCTCTGACAAGTGCATCTGGTCATGATTCGACAAGTTGAATTTGTAGAAGTAACATGAATTGTTATACATTTAATGAATATGCATATATTCATCTAACTTATATGCATATATTCATCTAACTAAGGAAAGCGGTCGATGTTCTGCGCAAATGTACGCAGAACGCTGCTCCACCCAGAGCAAAACTAAAAAGTCTATACAACAACCTGTACTTGGAACTGTCCTTGTCGATCCGTTGCTTCCTCTATCATCATATTTATGGGTAACCGATCCATTTGCAAACATTTGATTCTGAGGTTTGAGCCCGTTGGGGTAGCGCTCTGCATAAATTTGCAAATATCTCCAACCACTTTTCCCTGCCACGCCGGACGTTAGATGTATATCTGCATATTCATTAAATGTATAACGATTCATGTTGCATAAAATGCATATATATTAAATGTGTAACGGTAACTTCTGCAAAGTCACCTTGTCGAATGATGACAGGCTGTACTGACAGCTTTGCACATGATCAGACGTAGTGCATACACAGCGCCCTCTATAACCTCATGCGATCTTTTATGCCCATACTTTCCCATGTGAGATTGTCTTTTTTCTCTTACCTCCTCACAAAATTTAAACGATCAATACTGATACAACCTGTATTCAAACATATGTCTATGTGGCCTGAAATGGACTACCTCACGAATTTTGTCTGTGTCGAAAAGGAGCGGCAGGAAAGGAGTGGAGAACCGGGCGATTCTTCACTAACCTTCAATTGACGTTTTAGCTCCAAGTTGAGAAACCACAATTTAGCTATTTTAACCGGGAATCACACTATTATAATTCACAGTTAACTTTGAAAGAAAATATGTACTCAATACAAGGAAACTCAACATTGAGTTGAATAAATAACATCAGATCATTCGCTAAAGGAATCGTATGATCTGCTGTAATTTAGATATTTAAAATTTACATAGTGGCGTAAAATTAATACATTTTTTAAATAAAGTTTTCAATTTATTTGTAATAAAAATAATTGTGATGAGATTATTTTAGGTATTTTTTGTTAAAATATGTTCTAATTACTTCATAATTCCTGAAATTACATTTCTTTTGCAGATTCAAATTTTAGTTACTTAACCTTCAACGAAATGTGACGAAATCATGAATCTCTAGCAAAGTATCACTTAGTTTGGTTCTTTATAGTATGTAAATGTTGAGACTTATCGTAATATTATAACAAGATAAATCGACATTTACATATTAAAATGCTCCAAACAATCTTCAAATTTTATCTTGTTGAAATTTTGTTCCAGGAAGTTTTTCTACACAGGCTTTATAAGAAAGGTAATAATTCCTTACTTTTTCTGTCATGTTATAATTTAAATATCAATCATTTTATGACTGCAAAAATTTGTTTGGCTAATCTATTACGTCACCATAGTTGATTTTTTTTTATTTAAGTGGGCAACGTTTCAAACAAATACTTATGCAACAAAGAGATTTGTTTAATAACATAAAAATATATTGGTGAAAGTTTTCACAATTATAAATTAGTTGAATATTCTTGCTTTTATCTATATATATATTTCTCTTATGTGGCGCGAAAATAAGGCTGAATTTTTAGCTAGCCGTTTGGCAACAACCGACCTTTCCAGAGCGATTATTCTGCCTGGTATATTGTACGGCCACGTGTTTCATTCAGCAAATCAAAATTCAGAGCCGGATAATTTTAAACACAGCATCATCTTTTGGCTGATGTAGCTGTTTTCGGAGATGTATGTCATTGGTTTGCTTTACGGTCACGTGATGCATTCAGCAAATCAGCTACACAGCATTGTACTGTGGTTTTACACAAGGCAGAAAACGTGTTTATGTGTGACAGATACTGTATTTTTCACGTTGAACGAACTTTAAACAATGTTTCTTGTTTTAAATAAACTTTCTTCCTATCCCATTGTGTTTCTTTAAATGAATTTAAGCCGTGCTGTGAAAATTTATAGGTGCAATGAGTTTTAAATTAGTTGTGTTTCCAAGATCATTTTTTCATAGTATTTAAATCATAAATGTCCACTGGTAGCACTAACTAAATGCATTTTTAATTGTAATTTCAATGAAGTTTTCAATTACTTTATTTCGAAGTTATTTACGAACGAAGTTCGTATTAACGAAGTTATACGTATAACGAAGTTAACGTTAGTCTAACGAAGTTTCATTAAGAAAGTTATTAACGAAGTTTCATTAAGAAAATTTGTCAACTTCATATATTAAAATGATTTATGATAGTATTTATTCCGGTAAGAGTTACTGCAAAAACAAACAAGAACGAAAAATCATGCGTCAAGCATAGATTATATAGCACTTTCCAACGCTTCCAAAATAATTTTACAAATCATACCGTTTAATAAGCTAAAAGCTAACATCTAAGTAAACAATTTAGAAAACGCACAACATATTTAAAAACATAATTTCAGGAATTTCCAACGTATACAATATTCGGAAAAATATCCGAATACTTTTATTCAGCCCTGTATAGGATCTATAGATTTGTATATATACTACATAGGATGATAATTTTAGTTCAGTTAGGAAACGCGTAGCACAGTTTAAAATTCTCCGTCTGGAGTTTGTCAATAAACAGAAATGTGTTCGCGAACTTTTGTACTGCCCTGTATAGGATCTACAGAATTTATACACACCACGTAATAGACAAAAAGCAAGTTAAAATTAAAATCGCGTTCAATAACTTAAAACGCACTTCCAGGAATTATTGTTAACAGACAGTAGAGAATTCTTTTGCGTGTCCCTGTAAATGAACGATGACTGCTATACACACAATATTCCGTAGTAAGTCTCTTGTAATGCACCTTAGTGATCTATATAAATTTCAATGCGTTTAAAATAGTGAAACATTATTTAAATAAACCGCAGACGATTTTTCTCAATAGACGTAATGTAACGGAATTATTTTTACTGTCCCTGTAAAGTAACTATAAGTGCTATGCACACCCTGTTCCATATTAAGCTTCTTCTAATGCACCTTAGTAATATATATAAATTACAATGCGTTTAAAATAGTGAAACATTATTTAAATAAACCGCAAATGATTTTTCCCCATAGACCGCAATGTAACGGAATTCTTTTGAGTGTCCCTGTAAAAAAACTATAAGTGTTACACACTTCCGTTGAAATAGGGAACATGCTATAGATAACGACAATAACATATAAAAATTGCAGATCCATCCGAGCATATTTACGGGAGTTAGAGCACGGACAGACGGCAGATGGCCAGACGGCAGACGGCCAGACGGCCAGACGGCCAGACGGCCAGACGGCAGACGGCCAGACAAACCGAAGTCATAAGCACTTTTCAACTAGGTTGGAAAGTGCTAAAAAGGTCGAGCGAGCGACACCTGGTATATTGCGACGCCTGGGACAGCGTAGCCTCTTAATGTGTATTGCTTCGCAATTCACAGGGGTTGGCGAGCGTTAGAGAGTGGGGGTGTGAGCCGGCTAGTATAGCGAATAAATATATGATTTTAATGATATTTATTCGGTGAAATTTCCCTCTTTACCTGACTTTTAGAGGAAATATAACGATATAAGAATTTTCTTTTAAATTCATTTACTTCACTAGTTTCTCTATATTCGTTCTCATTTCAAAGAATGATTTTTTGTTCTTCATCAACAAACATTGATTTTTTTCATGATTAATCTTTAAGCATGGTACTCTAAAATGAACTGAACAATTCTACTGGCAGTTTCAGTTTTGAAACTCTAATCTTTGTTACTTTGATCTATCAATTAAACTGAAAACATTTCTTTCCAAAACTTCAAATGTTAACAAATAACCACTATGCAATTCTTAAAAGCCACATAAAACAAAGCCAAAAAATATTAAACTGATAAATCGAATACTTCAATAATAAGACTGAAGGGAAACATATATTTTGGATAGAGCTAAATACACTATATTTCCAATGATGATCGGTCACTTGCGATTTTAGACGTTTTGTTAAATATCTGGAAAGATACATGAGGAATTATCCTGAAACTTCGGGAGTGTAAACAACATGATAAACGTCATATATGTCCGCGAAGATTTTTTCCCGAAGCCCCATAAGGGACCGTCAACAAATTGAAGAAAAAGGACGATCTTTTGGATAACCCTGTAGAAACTAATATTGTAAAAGCATTCAAACTGTAGATTATGATTAAGTGGCGTATTGTAATAATTTGGGTTCATTTTTATGAGCATGTATACTCAAAGCTTAGATAGCACGTATACTTAGATAGCATGTATTCTCAAAGAGTAATTCAGGTTTTTATAAAACAGTCCCACATTTTACTAAGTTTTTTGCTTGTTATTTGCAGAGTTTTTAATATAAAAACTAGTTATTTTTAGAAAATATGACAAACAAAATTGTACACAATACTCTGTAATCAGAATTAAAAAATAATAAAAATTGTATGAAAAATGAGCAGGTTTACTAAATATTGTCTCACTGCGCATGCGCGAATTCAATCAAACTATACTGTGCATAATATATTAGCTAAATGTATAGACCAACTTTTGTGAAATTCTTAAAAACATAGCTTGAAAATTCTGAGAGTAATCGTCGATAGAATAAGCTCGAATTTCGCTGTTCCCAAAAGGAAGCAAAAAGATGAGGGGTTGTATCCAAGTATACTAGCTTATGAAAGTTGACATAATAAGAATGAAGTGTCTCTCATTCTATATTTGATACAACCTCTCATCTTTTTGCTTCCTTTTGGGAACAGCGAATTTCGAGTTTATTCTATCGACGATTACTATCAGAATTTTCGAGGTATGTTTTTGAGACTTTCATAAAAGTTGGTCTATACATTTAGCTAATACATTATGCACAGTATATTTTGTTTGAATTCGCGCATGCGCAGTGAAACAATATTTAGTAAACCTGCTCATTTTTCATACAATTTTTATTATTTTTTAATTCTGATTGCAGGGTATTGTGTACACATTTGTTTGTCAAATTTTCTGAAAATAACTGGTTTTTATATTAAAAACTCTGGAAATTATAAGCAAAAAACTTGATAAAACTTGGTACTGTTTTTATAAAAACCTGAATTTCTCTTCGAGTATACATTCTATCTTCATAAAAATTAACCCAAATTATTGCAACAATATACTTAATCATAATCTATAGTTTGAATGTTTTTGCAATATTCGTTTTTTACAGGGTTATCCAAAATATATTCGTTTTTCTTCAATTTGTAACCCCCCCCCAGGGGATACCTTCTTTAGGTATTCACGGGATTCGCAACCCCGGGCACCTGAGCGATCTTTCTCTTTTCTTTTTTCCTCTCCTTTCTCTTGTCTAATCTTTCTTCTTTGTTTCACTCTCATTGTGTTTCCTCTTCTGAGGCGAGGGCGATTCTGCATAAGCGGACATCATCCTGCTTATATCGACTTATGGAGATTAGTAAACCACCCACGCGTTTGCCGTGCGTGGCGACCCGTGTCCCTGGAAAGGGGGATCCTAGCAGTTGAGGGAAACCAACACACTGCTTTGGCCTCTGCTTCAGGTAGACGGGAGGTGCATATTGGTCCCGTATGCATCAATCGGCTGGTCAGCTGACTTGTCACTGGCTAGAGATCAAGTGAGCGGGCACATACTAATCATTTCGTTAAGGGTGGAAACTGAAATAGGTGTGTCTTGTGAACGTATAGGCACTGGTTAGCACTGGTGCACGAATGTGCATCCCCTTGTTGGGCTTGGTAGTGGGTGGTGCGGCCGGGGTTTGAGTTTCATTTCACTTTAATATGGATGGAAAAAATTCACTTCCTACTATTTCTCTCCCATGTGGAGAGCAACAATCTGTACAGAATGATTCCTTCACACGTTTTTTTGTAGTTCATCGCACTGATAGTCTCTCTGATAGTTCTTTTAAGAAAACTTCACCTTTTCGTATTGTAAAAACATTTCAATCTGTTTTCGGAGACGGTTATTCACTTAAAAAGGTACAGTCTGGGGATTTACTTGTTGAGGTCTCTTCAGACAAACACTCAAGATTTCTCTCAAATTGCAAAGAAATAGGATCTTTTTCTGTTTCTGTTCAGGCCCACCAAACTCTAAACACAAGTCGTGGTGTAATATCAGAACCAGAACTTTTACTCTCTACAAAGATGAACTCTAGACGTACGCCGTACCACTATCCGTCGGAATGAGAAAGTGCTTCCTACAAAACACATTATCCTGACTTTTAATAGCCCTACTCTACCAACTAGAATTAAAGCTGCATACCTGAGCTGCCCCGTACGGCCTTATATTCCTAACCCTCTTCGTTGCTTTAAATGCCAGCGTTATGGCCACAGTAAAACTACCTGTCGTGGATCTGTTGCATGTGCAAGATGTTCAGAAACCGTTCATGAGAGTAACTCATGTGAAAAATCTGAACGCTGTATAAGCTGCAAGGGTGACCATGCAGCATATTCTCGTTCCTGCCCAAACTGGATCCGTGAAAAAGAAATTCTTGCTGTTAAAATTACTCAGAAACTTTCTTATCATGAAGCTCGAAAAATAGTTGAATCTAGAACACCATCTGTGGGAGTTTCTTTTTCTAGTTTACTCAAGCAACAAATAAAATCCTTAAGACATATAAGCACCCAAACTGAATTCTCTTTACCAGCAAATGATTCATCTGTTACACTAACCAGCGCTATGAAGAAAAAAACCCGAGTATGTATTGTACAGCTAGAATAAGACCCCTGCCTGCACTGAACTTTTGCCACCAGTTTTATGATAAAGTTTTAATTCATTTTTAAATTTTAATTTGGTGTTCTTATTCTAATCTTTTTTACACGCTATTTGTTTACTCTGTGTGACTATATCTAGATGGGTAACCCCATCCAGATAATTATATCTTTAAGCTTTGTTTCTTTTCTAGTTTTTATATTTCAATTTGACGTGTGTAATTTTATCTTTTTTTGGCGCAGCATGTCCCTAAAGGGAATTTGTGCCATAAACCCCCAATCAACCAACCAATCAATTTGTTGACGGCTCCTTATGGGGTTTCGGGAAAAAAACTTCGCGGAAATATATGACGTCTATCATGTTGTTTACACTCCTGAAGTTTCAGGATAATTCCTCATGTAGCTTTGCAACGTCAGCTATGCGTAATTGCTTCTTTTGCTCTTTGCATAACTTCTAGTGTTATTGGAAGACTGCTTTAAAGATTGCCATCCTTATCCCAACCAGTTCGCTTTAATTTGTTTACCAAGTTTCTATAGCTACCCTGGAAGGGGCTGATTTTCTGAATTTGCTGCTAAAGTCCTCCAGCCTCTATGATGTATTATAATATGAGCAAATCTTGTCTGTCTGTCTGTGTGTGTATGCGAATTTTATCTTTAAAACGGCTCTAACGATTTTGACGAAATTTTGTATTCTACCACTTTTGTGCACGAGGAGATGATTGCGCTAGGTCAGATGTTCGAAAAAATGCGATTAGTGGATCATTTTGGATCACTACCCAAACAGTAAATAATTCTAAGCCGAACTTAGGCCAATAGTCCAAACCCAAACACTTTTTCTTCCAGGCAACCGGACGGAGAATTATTATTTAAAAAAAATAATAGAAACTCTTTTTAATTTATTTTACATCACTATCTATTGGTAAATTTTTATTAAATTGGGGATTACTGATTTCTGCATAGATAATTAATTATATTCACCAAGAAACAGTTTCTGTTGGATGTATTTTCCACTTGTACAGCCTTTAACGTCTGTCTGTTTAAAACTGCGGTTTTGTGTGTCCTTGAAACGTGAAAAGAGCTTTATGAGCAGTTGTGAGATGAAGATCTTGAAGGATACTGGTGGGTATATGTCATGTGACACATTTCCCTGCAAGGGATATACGATTATCGCAGAGACAATCATATGATCCCATTAACATGATTCAACTTTGGTCGTTTACAAACATAGGCCGACTACAAACTTAAAAGTATCTTCCGACTAATTTATTTCCAACATTAATCTCATTTACTGCCGACGTTTGCCTTCGATTTACAATTAAATACATCGACAATTATAGTCGAAACGATATCGCGTGAATTTCTATCTACTATTACCGCTCATTTACCGACAATTCTTATAACAGGCCGAAATTGAGCCGATATCTCTTGCTGTTGGAGTATGGATCAGAGTCAAGCTAATCATAGCCAAAAAAATGGCTGAAACGACTTTAACTAAATTTTGTATCCTACCGCTTTAGAGCACGAGAAGACGACTGTATTAGGTCACATTTTCCAGAAAATTTTATTAGTGGGTCATTTTTCGATCACTGCGGGTCAAGCTAATTTCTACCTAAAAAGCAGATCTAAGGGGTCGATTGTGGGTCATTTTCCGTCACTAATTTTATGTAAAAACGGCTGAAATGTTTTTGACTAATTTTTTTATTCTACATTTTTTGATTACGAGAAGACATTTGGGATATGTCACATGATCGAGAAAATTTGATTAGTGGGACATTTTTTGGTTAATAAGGTTCAAGCTATTTTTTTTCTAAAAGCTGTTCTAACGATTTTGACGAAATTTTGTATCCTACCGTTTTGGGGTAAGAGAAAACCATGGGGTTAGGTCACATGTTCGAGAAATTCTGATTAGTGGCTCATTCAGGCTCTCTCACATCTGGCTGCTTCAAATATGCATAACCTTCTAAAAAGGAGAGATTCTTCACTGTCAAAGATATTGAGACCTATAAAATATTCATTACAGCACAAACTTTTATAACATTAGCTGAGCGGTGGAAACAGCACTGCAAGAGTTGTATGAAATTAGAAGATTTCGTATTGTATAAAACATTTAAACATCTTGACAAACGAAATTTTTGTACATTTTTTACTTAAAATATGCCATTTTTAAAATGTATGTATGTCGTAGGCTAATTGGAGTATCATCTACTATTTTCCAATCAGAATGATGTTTTTTAGGCTTTATGCAAAGAGTCTATGCAGATTTAGGCCAATTGGAAAATGACCAATTGTTTTCCAATCACCCTGAAAATTTGTATTCTGTTTGGAATAAGCCTATACAGTTTTATGCTTATTAGAAAATGATCAATTGTTTGTCCAAACACCCTAGTGTCATCTAGGGTTATTGAAATAACTCTAACGTTTTGAATGTTTATGCATAGTTTCCAAATTTTACACTTTTCTGTTACCACTAATTTTTCATTGAAAATTTTGCATTATTTTATCCCAGAGATGCTGCGATTAAATAGGGTAAAAATATCTATTGAAAATTAGTAGTAACGTTTAAAGTAAAACAAATCATCTATGTTTATGTACAATATTATCATAAGAAATTGCAGCAGGATGTAAAAATAATTATAAAAAATGTATAAGAATCCTAAAACAGAGTTGATGTATTTGCTTATGTGTCTAAATTTACTGCTTCCTTTAAAATAGAATATTTTAATTCTAATTTAATAGGTATTTTTGTAAAAATACCTCTTGCAGAAGTATCGTAAAAATCGGCAAATATAGCAGTTTTTTATTGTTTTATCAGATTTACGTACAGTAGATGAGTTGTTGAATGAATAGATTTATAAAAATATATAAGAAATGTGCGTTATAAATGAAATCTGCAAATGATGCTTATTTTTATTGTTTTCTACAACATTTTTTTCACACATATATTGAGGGAAGTATAAAGCTTTCATTAAAAATTTTAAGAAATTTTCGCTTTCTTTCTCATAGCCCGCAGGTTTTTCACCCAAATTTATTGCCACTTTCACTGACGAAATAGTGTAAAATAACGTATTACAAATGGAAAATAAATATATTAATCAAATTTCGTGAAAATCAAATATTAGAAATAGGGAATTTTTTTGTCTTACAAGAATTAAATTTTAACTATTTTATTTGTTAAAGCAATGAAAAACTTTCGTATTATATTTGATATACTATGAGCCTTTATATGAGAAAATATTTGACTGCGCATGCGCGAACGACAAAGAAAATGTTTTTCATAATTTAGTTTTCAAATATGTAAGACAACACATATAAAAAGACCGGTTGAATATCTTGAAAATTCAGAAAGATATCGGAGTTAGCTCAGTTTCAGTTGCTTTTACCAAGTAGCTGGATGATAAGGGATTTTCCCCCTAATTGTCATTTTTTTTTGTTTCCTCGCTTCCAACAAAGGGGTTAGAATTTAACGCATAGCCACGTGTAACTTTGGTACTGACGCTTAGATTTTGATAATACATTTTTGTTGTTGTCGTTGGAATGGACTCGTTCTGATTCAAGAAGATTCTTTCAGGGAGAACTACAGTATCAATAAAAAATAAATTAATAAAAATTACATATGAAAAAATGGCAATTTGTGGATAATCTCATATCATTCATCAACTTTTAAAATGCCACTGAATTTCAACTCACTATATCGCTTATATCTTTATGAATTTTTTTCCATATTTTTAAAAATGTTAATTATTTACTTTCTTATATTAAATATTGTTTATTACCATATTATTATTCTTTAAATTTTCATATCTCTTCATTTATATCTGGATTTTCAGAAATAACTTCAGTGGATGCAATTACTTTTTAGATTATCGCTCTTCCTTTTAAAGCTAGATGACAGCCTAGTTTTAACTTTCTTTTTTATTGTTAGATGGCAGCACTAGCCCTTCTTTTTCTTATTATTATTCTTCTCTGTAAGCCTTGGCTCATAATTACCTAGAACTATTGTATGGCACATGAATCAACATTTAGCATCGTGCATCATCCCCTGCCAAATTTTATTTACTGGTGAGCTGTGTCTATTACTATTTAAATTTTTATGTATTACAAATGTATTAAAATTTATTTCTTGGATCTCTTACTTTTTTCATCTTATACGTGTTCTTTTACATGTTATAAGAAGATTAATATTGAAATTTTTAGGCCTAATGCCGACAATATTTGAAGAAACACCGGATATTTACAGTAAATTATAATTATGAAGCTTCTCTGCTGAATCCATATATTTTAAAACTGCTACAATAACCCATTAATCAGCTTCATGATAGATGAGAGTGTTGGAATTTGCTATGATAGTTCAAAATAGAGTGATTGTAAATATTTTTCTTCTTTTTACTATAATGCACAGAATGTAATAACATTCAGCCTTCTTTAATATAGTATACATATATGACATCCATATTTTTATGTGTGTCTACTTAAGTAAAAAATGTATGCTTTTCTTACATCGAAAATTTATGTTTGTCATATATATGACAAACCGTATATATATATATATATATATGATATTCCGTATATATATATATACGGTGAGTGAAGCTTGTAGAAGAAAGGTTAGTACCTTCACTGACGGTTGTCTCACCCATTAATTGGACAATCCAACTCGTCCCAGAAGATTTTGGTTGGATTCAAGTTTTGGGGTCTGGGCAGGTCAGTCCAGTCGCTCAACCAAATTGTCAGCATAACAATAAATGGCGGATCTCGCAACATGACAGCTGGCGTTTTCATCCAGGAAGTAACATGTGTCCAACCCGTAGAACTACCACAACGTAGGAAAAACACTGTCATCCAAAATATTGCAGTAGGCGTCGGTGTTGGGCTTACCATTAATTGGGACAAAGGGTCCCGGGCCGAACCAGAAAAACATCCCCAGATGAAATTCCCCCTCCGCTGAACTTAACTGTGGGCACGATGCATTCTGGCAGGGGACATTCTCCAGGCAGACGCCAGACCCAGATCCTATCATCCGAACGGTAGAGGGCAAACCTTGATGGATCCCTCCAGAGAACCCGTTTCCACCGCTGCACGGTCTACTCTCGACGGGCTTTTCACAACCTTAAACAAACAGGGCGGTTGGAATTTATGATCAAAGGCTTCTGGGCTTCAGCACGACTAAAGAAGATGAGCTTCCTTACGGATGGTATTGATTGAAACAACACACCCGGAGGCCTGTTGAAACTCTTGGCGTAAGTGTGCCATTGGTTGGATGCTGTTCTTTCGAATTTCTCTGGACAGCACCCGTCGGTCTCTATCTCCCAGTTTCGTGGGTCTGCCGACTCTGGGCATATTTCAAAAATCACAGCCCTTCCACTTATGAATCACATAGGCCACAGTCGTTTTTGGGTCAGCTGGCTAGATATGTCCCTTAAATATCGGAAATTTCTGTAATACCCAATGGTTACTGCTTTCTCGAAATCAGATAACTCTGTACTTCATGGCATCTTGCTTGAAACTGATGCCAATGTTGTTTCTAAGAGCGTATTTAACGATGGAGAGAATGACGTGTATCAGTACCGCAGATCTCGACATTTGCATAGATGTCCAACACTTATTGGTAGATAGTGTATATAAATATATATATATCAATATACATGGTGTTTGAAAAAGCATGACTCGGTTGCAAATTACCATAACTTCAATGACCACATTCAAATTATTGAAAAACACCAGTTAAGCACAATGCAGAAGAAAGTTAAAAGTTTTGTTTGCGTACTTCATAATTTTTTAAATGGGCTTCTATTAGTCACATGGAAAACATTCTTGGAATAGTCCATTTCACGACATATATTGTGAATACATTATGAATCATCCCTTTTGACTGTTGATTATGGAAATTTATTTTCTTTGCCTTCAACAGTGAAAGGCCTGAATGTACACTTATACAATTTACTGACATCGGGATTGGTCGTTCAAATTTTGTGGGGAGGTAGAATATAGCAAAAGAAGTAAAAAAGACGCATGACGATGTAGAGGGCACAATGTGTCCACAACTTCTGATCACGCGTAAAGCTCTCTGACAAGTGCATCTGGTCATGATTCGACAAGTTGAATTTGTAGAAGTAACATGAATTGTTATACATTTATTCATCTAACTTACAGAGCGGCAGGGGAAAGCGGTCGATGTACTGTGCAAATGTACGCAGAACGCTGCTCCAACCAGCGCAAAACTAAAAAGTCTATACAACAACCTGTACTTGGAACTGTCCTTGTCGATCCGTTGCTTCCTCTATCATCATATTTATGGGTAACCGATCCATTTGCAAACATTTTTTCTGAAGTTTTCGCCGGTTCGGGTAGCGTTCTGCATAAATTTGCAAATATCTCCAACCACTTTTTCCTGCCACGCCGGACGTTAGATGTATATCTGCATATTCATTAAATGTATAACGATTCTTGTTACATTAAATGTATATATGTTAAATCTGTAACGGTAACTTCTGCAAAGTCACCTTGTCGAATGATGACAGGCTCTACTGACAGCTTTGCACATGATCAGACGTTGTCCATACACAAAGCCCTCTACAACGTCATGCGTTCTTTTACGCCCATACTTTCCCATGTGAGATTGTCTTTTTTCTCTTACCTCCTCACAAAATTTGAACGATCAATACTGATACAACCTGTATTCAAACATATGTCTATGTGGTCTGAAATGGACTACCTCACGAATTTTGTCTTTGTCGAAAAGGAGCGGCAGGAAAGGAGTGGAGAACCGGGCGATTCTCCACTAACCTTCAATTGATGTTTTAGCTCCAAGTTGAGAAACCACAATTTAGCTATTTTAACCGGGAATCACACTATTACAATTCACTGTTAACTTTGAAAGAAAATATGTACTCAATACAAGGAAACTCAACATTGAGTTGAATAAATGACATCAGCTCATTCGCCAAAGGAATCGTATGATCTGCTAATTGTCTCGTATGAATTTTGTCCTCGCCTAGTATAAATTTTGTCTCTTTCTTTAAAATAATGAAACTAAAAAGGTGACTGAAAGTGGGTACTTTCCATGCTACGTTTTTAAATGAATAAACTTTACAAATACATTGCTGTGATTATTAAACGTAAATTTAGTTATTTAAAATTTACCTAGTGGCGTAAAATTAATACATTTTTTAAATAAAGATTTCAATTTATTTGTAATAAAAATAGTTGTGATGAGATTATTTTAGGTAATTTTTGTTAAAATATGTTCTAATTACTTCATAATTCCTGAAATTACGTTTCTTTTGCAGATTTAAACTTTAGTTACTTAACCTACAAAGAAATGTGACGAAATCATGAATGCAAAGTATCACTTAGTTTGGTTCTTTATAGTATGTAAATGTTGCGGCTTATCGTAATATTATAACAAGATAAAGCTGCATTTACATATTCAAATGCTCCAAACAATCTTCAAGTTTTCTCTTGTTGAAATATTGTTCCAGGAAGTTTTTCTACACAGGCTTTATCAGAAAGGTAATAATTCTTTACTTTTTCTATCATGTTATAATTTAAATATCAATTATTCTATGACCGCGAAACTTTGTTTGGCTAATCTATTACGTCACCATAGTTGATTTTTTTTTATTTAAGTGAGCAACGTTTCAAACAAATACTTATTCTACAAAGGGATTTGTTTAATAACATAAAAATATATTGGTGAATGTTTTCACAATTATAAATTAGTTGAATATTCTTGCTTTTATATATATATATATATTTCTCTTATGTGGCGCGAAAATAAGGCTGAATTTTTAGCTAGCCGTTTGGCAACAACCGACATTTCCAGAGCGATTATTCTGCGTGGTATATTGTACGGCCACGTGTTTCATTCAGAAAATCAAAATTCAGAGCCGGATAATTTTTTTAAACACAGCATCATCTTTTGGCTGATGTAGCTGTTTTCGGAGATGTATGTCATTGGTTTGCTTTACGGTCACGTGATGCATTCAGCAAATCTGCTACACAGCATTGTACTGTGATTTTACACAAGGCAGAAAACGTTTTTGTGTGTGAGAGGTACTGTATTTTTCACGTTGAACGAACTTTAAACAATGTTTTTTTTGTTTTAAATAAACTTTCTTCCTATCCCATTGGGTTTCTTTAAATGAATTTAAGCCGTGTTGTGAAAATTTGTAGGTGCAATGAGTTTTAAATTAGTTGTGTTTCCAAGATCATTTTTTCATAGTATTTAAATCATAAATGTCCACTGGTAGCACTAACTAAATACATTTTTAATTGTAATTTCAACGAAGTTTTCAATTACTTTATTTCACATTAGGAAAATTTGTCAACTTCATTTATTAAAATGATTTATGATAGTATTTATTCCGGTAAGAGTTACTGCAAAAACAAAAAAGATCGAGCGAGCGAATCGGCCTGGGACAGCGTAGCCACTTAATGTGTATTGCTTCGCAATTCACGGGGGTTGGCGAGCGTTAGAGAGTGGGGTCTGAGACGGCTAGTATAGTGAATAAATATATGATTTTAATGACATTTATTCGGTGAAATTTCCCTTTTTACCTGACTTTTAGAGGAAATATAACGATATAAGAATTTTCTTTTAAATTCATTTACTTCACTAGTTTCTCTATATTCGTTCTTATTTCAAAGAATGATTTTTTGTTCTTCATCAACAAACATTGATTTTTTTCATGATTAATCTTTAAGCATGGTACTCTAAAATGAACTGAACAATTCTACTGGAAGTTTCAGTTTTGAAACTGTAATCTTTGTTACTTTGATCTATCAATTAAACTACAAACATTTTTTTCCAAAACTTTAAATGTTAACAAGTAACCACTATGCAATTCTTAAAAGCCACATAAAACAAAGCCAAAAAATATTAAACTGATAAATCGAATACTTCACTAATAAGACTGAAGGAAAACATATCTTTTGGATAGAGCTAAATATTTGTACTCTTTTCAGACAATTGTGACAGGTGTAAATATCATCAGACAATTAACTTAATTTTTAACTTTAAACGGACTATTAGTTTTATCGTTTATATTACACTAGACAGTCGATCAATGATTTCAAACAGTAATAAATGAATATATATAATATAAATTAATTTCCAGATTAAATGAGCAGCACAGGAATGCAATTTCCTGGTTTTCAGTTTTAAAGAGGAAATCTTTGTCAGTCTAATTAGCAAGTTTATTGTATTAAATGGTTACATTTTGATCCTAGCCAAAAATTCGAGAAGCCATATTCCTAGTAGTGTGATTTCTGATTTCTATATTAAGCAATTTTATATCAATATTAAATGCTAAGTGTGTCTTTATTTTTATTTCCTTTCCCCTTTGTAATTGACTTTTATGTTTATTTCAAGTTCGCGATTTTGCATTTTTGACTATAAATTTTATTAAAAATTTTATTTCTACTCCTTTGGCCTTAAAATTACTTTTATCCTAATTACTGTTTATTTTATTAAATTTTGTTGCGAGTTACTATTTCACCAGAGATTTGTTGAAAAATCAATAGTATCCGAACTTGGACCTTGTCTATAAATCTTGTGTTTCACAATGCCGCGAGAAAACAAAGTACAGGTCCTTTTTGTACTACCACTGTATAATCACTTAGCAACTCTCTCACTAACTGTGTGTGAGGAGAAATACTAATAACTTACAGTAAATCCATATAAAGTTTAAAAATTCATAAATAAAGAGCAAACATGGTTAAGGAAGAGCGGTTTGTATTAAAAGCATCATAATATTAAAACATTATCTCATTTTATTTCACTACAAAAACGTTTGAATCTCCAAATGTCACCAATACGAAGCTCAAACAATCATGCATATTTCGGAAGTAAGCAAATGAGGATGATCGCCCCCCTGTCGCCTTTTCCGGCGGGTTCAGCTCCCGTTGAAATATGTCTTTTTCTTTTAAGAAATTAATAAAAGCACCGGGAAGGAAATCTATGCCCTACTGACATGGTTTCCACTCTGAGAAGGTCCTTCCAGTCTACTCAGTGGATTTTTTATATGATCGAATCATCAGTTGATATGTAGCAGAAGTTATTGCTAATAGTAATAATGTTACCTACGACAGACTGATCTATCTTTGGCCATTTTTCTCAACGGGAAAGCAGAATAGCTTCAAAACCTCTGACAAGATGCTGCAGTCCTGTGTATGTCATAGAGCCCCTTCCGTTCCTAACATTTTTGTGTGAACGGACTTATGCAATGCTACTACAGACGATTCGTTGTTACTCTACTATAACTTTACCAATAACATTTGATTTTGGCAAACAACATTTTTTAAGAACTATGATATTCACCAATGTGTTGTTTGTTAACTTGAATTCCTCGGACACTCAAGTTTTTCTATACCTAGTTACTTGCCAAATTTTAGTGTGGGAGATCATTTTCTACTTTAGATGTTTCTATGTTCGAAATATTCACAAAGTTTAATTGTCTCTTCTATGTTTACGATATTCATATACTACTTTCACTCAGTAACGTGTCTTGAACAGCGAATTGATGATTGAATTTAATACTGTCTCTATTGACTAAGGTCCGAGTAGTTCTTTTATAATCATTCCCATTTGCATACATCCAGTATTCGCGTTATCTCCCCATACCACTAACTTTTAAAATAAAATTATTTTTGCCTTTAAAAGAAATTCCACATTGCAAACCTCATTCACTTATTAATATTTTCTCGTCCTTTATGAACTTTCAAAGTTTATAACGATTTTCTGGCCAACCTGTATTTGTATTTATCTGTAAGTGTGATATGATACTAATTTCTTTTCTTTAGGTTTACGTCTTCGAATTCCATAAGCGGAGACTATTAGGAAATTTTTATCGCGAAAACCGCCCTAACCTCTCCTTTATCCAAATTGCCTCAATGAAATAATATTTCCAATGGCAGAAATAATAAAAATTTCTTGTGTTCGTGTACGTTGTTTAACGTATGAATAGGTGTAGAAGGACTTCACTCCTATTCAATACTTATTCTTCACAGCTTCCCACAAATTGTAACATATATCTAGCCGAGTTGCATATTTCTCAACTTGAAGATTATACACAGTTTAAATATGGCATACTTGTTTATTTAAAATTTTAAAGTAGAACTTTCCAAACAATGCGGCTAGGGATGGATTTTTGTTAAAAATAAGCCTGTTTTGGGCATATTGTTACAGAAAAAATGTCTTGAGGAATGAGTTTGGATTGAAAAGAAAGACAAACTATCGGTTCGCATAAGAAATGCCCCTGAAAACCCATAGTCTGTACCGCCCTGACCGCGCCGGTATAGAACCCGCGAACATCGACCAGATCTTCTCATTCCGTGGCCAGTATGATAACCACTGAATTGAGTCTGTCCCAGTAGAATGCGAAATATATTCAACGGCTTAAAGAACGTAAAGGCGTTTTGGCTTAAATGAAGACCTTTGAGCATAGTTACATGTTGTTCGATGAGTGGCTCATTTTGGGGGTCACTACAGGTAAAGCTAATTTTATTTGATAGACTGCTCTAACGATTATGACTAAATTTTTATCGTACCGTTTTCGGGCACAAGAAGACCATTGAGCTAGGTCATATGATTGAGATAAGTTCGATTAGTGGGTCATTTTGGGTCACTATGGATCAGGGTCAAACTAATTTTGTATAAAAAAACGGCTGAAATGATTTTGACTAAATTTTTTATTCTTCCATTTTCAAGAACGAGAGATCCGTTGGAATAGGTCACATATTCCAGAAAATTTGATTGTGGGTCATTTTTCGTCACTAATTTTATGTAAAAACGGCTGAAATGATTTTGACTAAATTTTTTATTCAACAATTTTTGATTACGAGAAGACATTTGGGCTATGTCACATGATCGATAAAATTTGATTAGTGGGACATTCTTTGGTTAATAAGGTTCAAGCTATTCTTTTTTCTAAAAGCTGTTCTAACGATTTCGACGAAATTTTGTATGCTACCGTTTTGGGGTAAGAGAAAACCATGGGGTTAGGTCACATGTTCGAAAAATACTGATTAGTGGCTCATTCAGGCTCTCTCACATCTGGCTGCTACAAATATGCATAACCTTCTAAAAAGGAGACATTCTTCACTGTCAAAGATATTGAGACCTATAAAATACTCATTACAGCACAAACTTTTATAACATTAGCTGAGCGGTGGAAACAGCACTGCAAGAGTTGTATGAAATTAGATTTCGTATTGTATAAAACATTTAAACATCTGTTCTTGACAAACGAAATTTTTGTACATTTCTTACTTAAAATATGCCATTTTTAAAATGTATGTATGTCGTAGGCTAATTGGAGTATCATCTACTATTTTCCAATCAGAATGGTGTTTTTTAGGCTTTATGCAAAGAACCTATGCAGATTTAGGCCAATTAAATGACAAATTGCTTTCCAATCACCCTGAAAATTTGTATTCTGTTTGGAATAAGCCTATACAGTTTTATGCTTATTAGAAAATGATCAATTGTTTGTCCAAACACCCTAGTGTCATCTAGGGTTATTGAAATAACTCTAACGTTTTGAATGTGTATGCATAGTTACCAAGTTTTACACTTTTAAGTTACCACTAATTTTTCATTGAAAATTTTGCATTATTTTATCACAGAGATGCTGCGATTAAATAGGGTAAAAATATCTATTGAAAATTAGTAGTAACGTTTAAAGTAAAACAAATCATCTATGTTTATGTACAATATTATCATAAAAAATTGCAGCAGGATGTAAAAATGATTATAAAAAATGTATAAGAATCCTAAAACAGAGTTGATGTATTTGCTTATTTGTCTAGATTTACTGCTTCCTTTAAATTAGAATATTTTAATTCTACTTTAAAAGGTATTTTTGTCAAAATACCTCCTGCAGAAGTATCGTTAAAATCTGCAAATATAGCAGTTTTTTATTGTTTTATCAGATTTACGTAGAGAAGATGAGTTGTTGAATGAATAGATTTATAAAAATATATAAGAAATGTGCTTTATAAATGAAATCTGCAAATGAGGCTTATTTTTAATGTTTTCTCCAACATTTTGTGCACACATATATTGAGGGAAGTTTAAAGCTTTCATTAAAAATTTTAAGATATTTTCGCTTTCTTTCTCATAGCCCGCCGGTTTTTCACCCAAATTTATTGCCACTTTCAGGAAACCTGACGAAATACTGTAAAATAACGTATTACAAATGGAAAATAAATATATTAATCAAATTTCGTGAAATTCAAATATTAGAAATAGGGAATTTTTTTGTCTTACCAAAATTAAATTTTAACTATTTTATTTGTTAAAGCAATGAAAATACTTTCATAAAATATTTCATATACTATGAACCTTTATATGACAAAATATTTGACTGCGCATGCGCGAACGACAAAGAAAATATTTTTCATAATTTAGTTTTCAAATGTGTAAGACAACACTTATAAAAAGGCCGGTTGAATATCTTGAAAATTCAGAAAGATATCGGAGTTAGCTCAGTTTCTGTTACTTTTACCAAGTAGCTGGATGATAAGGGATTTTCCCCCTAAATGTCTTTTTTTTGTTTCCTCGCTTCCAACAAAGGGGTTAGAATTTAACGCATATCCACGTGTAACTTTGGTACTGACGCTTAGATTTTGATAATACTTTTTTGTTGTTGTCGTTGGAATGGACTCGTTCTGATTCAAGAAGATTCTTTCAGGGAGAACTACAGTATCAATAAAAAATAAATTAATAAAAATTACATATGAAAAAATGGCAATTTGTGGATAATCTCATATCATTCATCAACTTTTAAAAAGCCACTGAATTTCAACTCACTATATCGCTGATATCTTTATGAATTTTTTTCCATATTTTTAAAAATGTTAATTATTTACTTTCTTATATTAAATATTGTTTATTACTATATTATTATTCTTTAATTTTCATATCTCTTCAGTTATATCTGGATTTTCAGAAATAACGTCAGTGGATGCAATTTCTTTTTAGATTATCGCTCTTCTTTTAAAGCTGGATGATAGCCTAGTTTTAACTTTCTTTTTTTATTGTTAGGTGGCAGCACTAGCCCTTCTTTTTCCTTATTATTATTCTTCTCTGTAAGCCTTGGCTCATAATTACCAAGAACTATTGTATGGCACATGAATCAACATTTAGCATCATGCATCATCTCCTGCCAAATTTTATTTATTGGTGAGCTGTGTCTATTACTATTTAAGTTTTTATGTATTACAAATGTATTAAAATTTATTTCTTGGATCTCTTAACTTTTTTTCAATTTCTACGTGTTTTTTTACATGTTATAAGAAGATTAATATTGACATTTTTAGGCCTAATGCCGACAATATTTGGAGAAACACTTTATATTTACTGTGAATTATAATTATGAAGCTTCTCTGCTGAATCCATATATTTTAAAACTGCTACAATAACATATTAATCAGCTTCATGATAGATGAGAGTGTTGGAATTTGTTATGATAGTTCAAAATAAAGTGATTGTAAATATTTTTCTTCTTTTTACTATAATGCACGGAATGTAATAACATTCAGCCTTGTTTAATATAGTATACATATATGACATCCATATTTTTATGTGTGTCTACTTAAGTAAAAAAATGTATGCTTTTCTTATATCGAAAATTTATATGTTTGTCATATATGTATATATATATATATATATATATATATATATATATATATATACATACTATCTACCAATATGTATTTGGACACCTCTGATCGAACAGAAAACAACAGTTATTCACACTGAATATATAGTAGAGCCTCCACGAAAAGCAATTACATCCGCAATCCTCCTGGGCATGCTTTCTACAAGTCCTTGTATGACAGCAAGTGATATTTTTTTTCATTCGGCTTGTAGAAGAAAAGTTAGTACCTTCACTGATTTTGGATGGTTGTCTCACCCTTTAATTCGACAATCCAACTCGTCCCAGAAGATTTTCGTTGGATTCAAGTTTGGGGTCTGGGCAGGCCAGTCCAGTCGCTCAACCAAATTGTCACCATAACAATAAATGGCGGATCTCGCAACATGACAGCTGGCGTTTTCATCGAGGAAGCAACATGAGTCCAACCGCGACCTACGTTATGCACGGCCGGAGCATAACGTTTAAAACGTCACATGGAATGGATCATTTTTACGCGCTGATTGGTGCAAAGCGGCGCGCCCCCCGATTTAAACCAATGATCGTGTAAAAATGATCCACTCTATGTGACGTTTTAAACGTCATGCACAGGCCGTGTATAACACAGTTCACGGTCCAACTCGTAGAACTACCACAACGTAGGAAGCACACTGTCATCCAAAATAGTGCAGTAGGCGTCGGTGTTGTGCTTACCATTAATTGGGACAAGGGGTCCCGGACCAAACCAGAAAAACATTCCCAGATGAAATTCCCCCTCCGCTGAACTTAACTGTGGGCACAATACATTCTGGCAGGGGACATTCTCCAGGCAGAAGCCAGACCCAGATCCTATCATCCAAACGGTAGAGGGCAAACTTGATGGATCACTCCAGAGGACCCGTTTCCACCGCTGTACTGTCCACTCTCGACGGACTTTTCACCACCTTAAACGAGTACCGCGTTTGGAATTGATGATTAAAGGCTTATGGGCTACAGCACGACTATGAAAATCAAGCAGATGAGCTTCCTTACGGATGGTATTCATTGAAACAACACACCCGGAGGCCTGTTGAAACTCTTGGCGTAAGTGTGCCATTGGTTGGATGCAGTTCTTTCGAATTTCTCTGGACAGCACCCGTCGGTCTCTATCTCCCAGTTTCGTGGGTCTGCCGACTCTGGGCATATTTCGAAAATCACAGCCCTTCCACTTATGAATCACATAGGCCACAGTCGTTTTTGGGTCAGCTGGCTAAATATGCCCCTTAAGTATCGGAAATTTCTGTAATACCCGATGGTTACTCCTTTCTCGAAATCAGATAACTCTGTACTTCATGGCATCTTGCATGCAACTGATGCCAATGTTGTTTCCAAGAGCGTATTTAACGATGGAGAGAATGACGTGTATCAGTACCGCAGATATCGACATTTGCATAGATGTCCAACACTTATTGGTAGATAGTGTATATAAATATATATATATCAATATACATGGTGTTTGAAAAAGCATGACTCGGTTGCAAATTACCATAACTTCAATGACCACATTCAAATTATTGAAACACACCAGTTAAGCACAATGCAGAAGAAAGTTAAAAGTTTTGTTTGCGTACTTCATAATTTTTTAAATGGGCTTCTATTAGTCACATGGAAAACATTCTTGGGATAGTCCATTTAATGACAGATATTGTGAATACAATATGCATCATCCCTTTTGACTGTTAATTATGGAAATTTATTTTCTTTGCCTTCAACAGTGAAAGGCCTGAATGTACACTTATACAATTTACTGACATCGGGATTGGTCGTTCAAATTTTGTGGGGAGGTAGAATATAGCAAAAGAAGTAAAAAAGACGCATGACGATGTAGAGGACACAATGTGTCCACAACTTCTGATCACGCGTATAGCTCTCTGACAAGTGCATCTGGTCATGATTCGACAAGTTGAATTTGTAGAAGTAACATGAATTGTTATACATTTAATGAATATGCATATATTCATCTAACTTATATGCATATATTCATCTAACTAAGGAAAGCGGTCGATGTTCTGCGCAAATGTACGCAGAACGCTGCTCCACCCAGAGCAAAACTAAAAAGTCTATACAACAACCTGTACTTGGAACTGTCCTTGTCGATCCGTTGCTTCCTCTATCATCATATTTATGGGTAACCGATCCATTTGCAAACATTTGATTCTGAGGTTTGAGCCCGTTGGGGTAGCGCTCTGCATAAATTTGCAAATATCTCCAACCACTTTTCCCTGCCACGCCGGACGTTAGATGTATATCTGCATATTCATTAAATGTATAACGATTCATGTTGCATAAAATGCATATATATTAAATGTGTAACGGTAACTTCTGCAAAGTCACCTTGTCGAATGATGACAGGCTGTACTGACAGCTTTGCACATGATCAGACGTAGTGCATACACAGCGCCCTCTATAACCTCATGCGATCTTTTATGCCCATACTTTCCCATGTGAGATTGTCTTTTTTCTCTTACCTCCTCACAAAATTTAAACGATCAATACTGATACAACCTGTATTCAAACATATGTCTATGTGGCCTGAAATGGACTACCTCACGAATTTTGTCTGTGTCGAAAAGGAGCGGCAGGAAAGGAGTGGAGAACCGGGCGATTCTTCACTAACCTTCAATTGACGTTTTAGCTCCAAGTTGAGAAACCACAATTTAGCTATTTTAACCGGGAATCACACTATTATAATTCACAGTTAACTTTGAAAGAAAATATGTACTCAATACAAGGAAACTCAACATTGAGTTGAACATCAGATCATTCGCTAAAGGAATCGTATGATCTGCTGTAATTTAGATATTTAAAATTTACATAGTGGCGTAAAATTAATACATTTTTTAAATAAAGTTTTCAATTTATTTGTAATAAAAATAATTGTGATGAGATTATTTTAGGTATTTTTTGTTAAAATATGTTCTAATTACTTCATAATTCCTGAAATTACATTTCTTTTGCAGATTCAAATTTTAGTTACTTAACCTTCAACGAAATGTGACGAAATCATGAATCTCTAGCAAAGTATCACTTAGTTTGGTTCTTTATAGTATGTAAATGTTGAGACTTATCGTAATATTATAACAAGATAAATCGACATTTACATATTAAAATGCTCCAAACAATCTTCAAATTTTATCTTGTTGAAATTTTGTTCCAGGAAGTTTTTCTACACAGGCTTTATAAGAAAGGTAATAATTCCTTACTTTTTCTGTCATGTTATAATTTAAATATCAATCATTTTATGACTGCAAAAATTTGTTTGGCTAATCTATTACGTCACCATAGTTGATTTTTTTTTATTTAAGTGGGCAACGTTTCAAACAAATACTTATGCAACAAAGAGATTTGTTTAATAACATAAAAATATATTGGTGAAAGTTTTCACAATTATAAATTAGTTGAATATTCTTGCTTTTATCTATATATATATTTCTCTTATGTGGCGCGAAAATAAGGCTGAATTTTTAGCTAGCCGTTTGGCAACAACCGACCTTTCCAGAGCGATTATTCTGCCTGGTATATTGTACGGCCACGTGTTTCATTCAGCAAATCAAAATTCAGAGCCGGATAATTTTAAACACAGCATCATCTTTTGGCTGATGTAGCTGTTTTCGGAGATGTATGTCATTGGTTTGCTTTACGGTCACGTGATGCATTCAGCAAATCAGCTACACAGCATTGTACTGTGGTTTTACACAAGGCAGAAAACGTGTTTATGTGTGACAGATACTGTATTTTTCACGTTGAACGAACTTTAAACAATGTTTCTTGTTTTAAATAAACTTTCTTCCTATCCCATTGTGTTTCTTTAAATGAATTTAAGCCGTGCTGTGAAAATTTATAGGTGCAATGAGTTTTAAATTAGTTGTGTTTCCAAGATCATTTTTTCATAGTATTTAAATCATAAATGTCCACTGGTAGCACTAACTAAATGCATTTTTAATTGTAATTTCAATGAAGTTTTCAATTACTTTATTTCGAAGTTATTTACGAACGAAGTTCGTATTAACGAAGTTATACGTATAACGAAGTTAACGTTAGTCTAACGAAGTTTCATTAAGAAAGTTATTAACGAAGTTTCATTAAGAAAATTTGTCAACTTCATATATTAAAATGATTTATGATAGTATTTATTCCGGTAAGAGTTACTGCAAAAACAAACAAGAACGAAAAATCATGCGTCAAGCATAGATTATATAGCACTTTCCAACGCTTCCAAAATAATTTTACAAATCATACCGTTTAATAAGCTAAAAGCTAACATCTAAGTAAACAATTTAGAAAACGCACAACATATTTAAAAACATAATTTCAGGAATTTCCAACGTATACAATATTCGGAAAAATATCCGAATACTTTTATTCAGCCCTGTATAGGATCTATAGATTTGTATATATACTACATAGGATGATAATTTTAGTTCAGTTAGGAAACGCGTAGCACAGTTTAAAATTCTCCGTCTGGAGTTTGTCAATAAACAGAAATGTGTTCGCGAACTTTTGTACTGCCCTGTATAGGATCTACAGAATTTATACACACCACGTAATAGACAAAAAGCAAGTTAAAATTAAAATCGCGTTCAATAACTTAAAACGCACTTCCAGGAATTATTGTTAACAGACAGTAGAGAATTCTTTTGCGTGTCCCTGTAAATGAACGATGACTGCTATACACACAATATTCCGTAGTAAGTCTCTTGTAATGCACCTTAGTGATCTATATAAATTTCAATGCGTTTAAAATAGTGAAACATTATTTAAATAAACCGCAGACGATTTTTCTCAATAGACGTAATGTAACGGAATTATTTTTACTGTCCCTGTAAAGTAACTATAAGTGCTATGCACACCCTGTTCCATATTAAGCTTCTTCTAATGCACCTTAGTAATATATATAAATTACAATGCGTTTAAAATAGTGAAACATTATTTAAATAAACCGCAAATGATTTTTCCCCATAGACCGCAATGTAACGGAATTCTTTTGAGTGTCCCTGTAAAAAAACTATAAGTGTTACACACTTCCGTTGAAATAGGGAACATGCTATAGATAACGACAATAACATATAAAAATTGCAGATCCATCCGAGCATATTTACGGGAGTTAGAGCACGGACAGACGGCAGATGGCCAGACGGCAGACGGCCAGACGGCCAGACGGCCAGACGGCCAGACGGCAGACGGCCAGACAAACCGAAGTCATAAGCACTTTTCAACTAGGTTGGAAAGTGCTAAAAAGGTCGAGCGAGCGACACCTGGTATATTGCGACGCCTGGGACAGCGTAGCCTCTTAATGTGTATTGCTTCGCAATTCACAGGGGTTGGCGAGCGTTAGAGAGTGGGGGTGTGAGCCGGCTAGTATAGCGAATAAATATATGATTTTAATGATATCTATTCGGTGAAATTTCCCTCTTTACCTGACTTTTAGAGGAAATATAACGATATAAGAATTTTCTTTTAAATTCATTTACTTCACTAGTTTCTCTATATTCGTTCTCATTTCAAAGAATGATTTTTTGTTCTTCATCAACAAACATTGATTTTTTTCATGATTAATCTTTAAGCATGGTACTCTAAAATGAACTGAACAATTCTACTGGCAGTTTCAGTTTTGAAACTCTAATCTTTGTTACTTTGATCTATCAATTAAACTGAAAACATTTCTTTCCAAAACTTCAAATGTTAACAAATAACCACTATGCAATTCTTAAAAGCCACATAAAACAAAGCCAAAAAATATTAAACTGATAAATCGAATACTTCAATAATAAGACTGAAGGGAAACATATATTTTGGATAGAGCTAAATACACTATATTTCCAATGATGATCGGTCACTTGCGATTTTAGACGTTTTGTTAAATATCTGGAAAGATACATGAGGAATTATCCTGAAACTTCGGGAGTGTAAACAACATGATAAACGTCATATATGTCCGCGAAGATTTTTTCCCGAAGCCCCATAAGGGACCGTCAACAAATTGAAGAAAAAGGACGATCTTTTGGATAACCCTGTAGAAACTAATATTGTAAAAGCATTCAAACTGTAGATTATGATTAAGTGGCGTATTGTAATAATTTGGGTTCATTTTTATGAGCATGTATACTCAAAGCTTAGATAGCACGTATACTTAGATAGCATGTATTCTCAAAGAGTAATTCAGGTTTTTATAAAACAGTCCCACATTTTACTAAGTTTTTTGCTTGTTATTTGCAGAGTTTTTAATATAAAAACTAGTTATTTTTAGAAAATATGACAAACAAAATTGTACACAATACTCTGTAATCAGAATTAAAAAATAATAAAAATTGTATGAAAAATGAGCAGGTTTACTAAATATTGTCTCACTGCGCATGCGCGAATTCAATCAAACTATACTGTGCATAATATATTAGCTAAATGTATAGACCAACTTTTGTGAAATTCTTAAAAACATAGCTTGAAAATTCTGAGAGTAATCGTCGATAGAATAAGCTCGAATTTCGCTGTTCCCAAAAGGAAGCAAAAAGATGAGGGGTTGTATCCAAGTATACTAGCTTATGAAAGTTGACATAATAAGAATGAAGTGTCTCTCATTCTATATTTGATACAACCTCTCATCTTTTTGCTTCCTTTTGGGAACAGCGAATTTCGAGTTTATTCTATCGACGATTACTATCAGAATTTTCGAGGTATGTTTTTGAGACTTTCATAAAAGTTGGTCTATACATTTAGCTAATACATTATGCACAGTATATTTTGTTTGAATTCGCGCATGCGCAGTGAAACAATATTTAGTAAACCTGCTCATTTTTCATACAATTTTTATTATTTTTTAATTCTGATTGCAGGGTATTGTGTACACATTTGTTTGTCAAATTTTCTGAAAATAACTGGTTTTTATATTAAAAACTCTGGAAATTATAAGCAAAAAACTTGATAAAACTTGGTACTGTTTTTATAAAAACCTGAATTTCTCTTCGAGTATACATTCTATCTTCATAAAAATTAACCCAAATTATTGCAACAATATACTTAATCATAATCTATAGTTTGAATGTTTTTGCAATATTCGTTTTTTACAGGGTTATCCAAAATATATTCGTTTTTCTTCAATTTGTAACCCCCCCCCAGGGGATACCTTCTTTAGGTATTCACGGGATTCGCAACCCCGGGCACCTGAGCGATCTTTCTCTTTTCTTTTTTCCTCTCCTTTCTCTTGTCTAATCTTTCTTCTTTGTTTCACTCTCATTGTGTTTCCTCTTCTGAGGCGAGGGCGATTCTGCATAAGCGGACATCATCCTGCTTATATCGACTTATGGAGATTAGTAAACCACCCACGCGTTTGCCGTGCGTGGCGACCCGTGTCCCTGGAAAGGGGGATCCTAGCAGTTGAGGGAAACCAACACACTGCTTTGGCCTCTGCTTCAGGTAGACGGGAGGTGCATATTGGTCCCGTATGCATCAATCGGCTGGTCAGCTGACTTGTCACTGGCTAGAGATCAAGTGAGCGGGCACATACTAATCATTTCGTTAAGGGTGGAAACTGAAATAGGTGTGTCTTGTGAACGTATAGGCACTGGTTAGCACTGGTGCACGAATGTGCATCCCCTTGTTGGGCTTGGTAGTGGGTGGTGCGGCCGGGGTTTGAGTTTCATTTCACTTTAATATGGATGGAAAAAATTCACTTCCTACTATTTCTCTCCCATGTGGAGAGCAACAATCTGTACAGAATGATTCCTTCACACGTTTTTTTGTAGTTCATCGCACTGATAGTCTCTCTGATAGTTCTTTTAAGAAAACTTCACCTTTTCGTATTGTAAAAACATTTCAATCTGTTTTCGGAGACGGTTATTCACTTAAAAAGGTACAGTCTGGGGATTTACTTGTTGAGGTCTCTTCAGACAAACACTCAAGATTTCTCTCAAATTGCAAAGAAATAGGATCTTTTTCTGTTTCTGTTCAGGCCCACCAAACTCTAAACACAAGTCGTGGTGTAATATCAGAACCAGAACTTTTACTCTCTACAAAGATGAACTCTAGACGTACGCCGTACCACTATCCGTCGGAATGAGAAAGTGCTTCCTACAAAACACATTATCCTGACTTTTAATAGCCCTACTCTACCAACTAGAATTAAAGCTGCATACCTGAGCTGCCCCGTACGGCCTTATATTCCTAACCCTCTTCGTTGCTTTAAATGCCAGCGTTATGGCCACAGTAAAACTACCTGTCGTGGATCTGTTGCATGTGCAAGATGTTCAGAAACCGTTCATGAGAGTAACTCATGTGAAAAATCTGAACGCTGTATAAGCTGCAAGGGTGACCATGCAGCATATTCTCGTTCCTGCCCAAACTGGATCCGTGAAAAAGAAATTCTTGCTGTTAAAATTACTCAGAAACTTTCTTATCATGAAGCTCGAAAAATAGTTGAATCTAGAACACCATCTGTGGGAGTTTCTTTTTCTAGTTTACTCAAGCAACAAATAAAATCCTTAAGACATATAAGCACCCAAACTGAATTCTCTTTACCAGCAAATGATTCATCTGTTACACTAACCAGCGCTATGAAGAAAAAAACCCGAGTATGTATTGTACAGCTAGAATAAGACCCCTGCCTGCACTGAACTTTTGCCACCAGTTTTATGATAAAGTTTTAATTCATTTTTAAATTTTAATTTGGTGTTCTTATTCTAATCTTTTTTACACGCTATTTGTTTACTCTGTGTGACTATATCTAGATGGGTAACCCCATCCAGATAATTATATCTTTAAGCTTTGTTTCTTTTCTAGTTTTTATATTTCAATTTGACGTGTGTAATTTTATCTTTTTTTGGCGCAGCATGTCCCTAAAGGGAATTTGTGCCATAAACCCCCAATCAACCAACCAATCAATTTGTTGACGGCTCCTTATGGGGTTTCGGGAAAAAAACTTCGCGGAAATATATGACGTCTATCATGTTGTTTACACTCCTGAAGTTTCAGGATAATTCCTCATGTAGCTTTGCAACGTCAGCTATGCGTAATTGCTTCTTTTGCTCTTTGCATAACTTCTAGTGTTATTGGAAGACTGCTTTAAAGATTGCCATCCTTATCCCAACCAGTTCGCTTTAATTTGTTTACCAAGTTTCTATAGCTACCCTGGAAGGGGCTGATTTTCTGAATTTGCTGCTAAAGTCCTCCAGCCTCTATGATGTATTATAATATGAGCAAATCTTGTCTGTCTGTCTGTGTGTGTATGCGAATTTTATCTTTAAAACGGCTCTAACGATTTTGACGAAATTTTGTATTCTACCACTTTTGTGCACGAGGAGATGATTGCGCTAGGTCAGATGTTCGAAAAAATGCGATTAGTGGATCATTTTGGATCACTACCCAAACAGTAAATAATTCTAAGCCGAACTTAGGCCAATAGTCCAAACCCAAACACTTTTTCTTCCAGGCAACCGGACGGAGAATTATTATTTAAAAAAAATAATAGAAACTCTTTTTAATTTATTTTACATCACTATCTATTGGTAAATTTTTATTAAATTGGGGATTACTGATTTCTGCATAGATAATTAATTATATTCACCAAGAAACAGTTTCTGTTGGATGTATTTTCCACTTGTACAGCCTTTAACGTCTGTCTGTTTAAAACTGCGGTTTTGTGTGTCCTTGAAACGTGAAAAGAGCTTTATGAGCAGTTGTGAGATGAAGATCTTGAAGGATACTGGTGGGTATATGTCATGTGACACATTTCCCTGCAAGGGATATACGATTATCGCAGAGACAATCATATGATCCCATTAACATGATTCAACTTTGGTCGTTTACAAACATAGGCCGACTACAAACTTAAAAGTATCTTCCGACTAATTTATTTCCAACATTAATCTCATTTACTGCCGACGTTTGCCTTCGATTTACAATTAAATACATCGACAATTATAGTCGAAACGATATCGCGTGAATTTCTATCTACTATTACCGCTCATTTACCGACAATTCTTATAACAGGCCGAAATTGAGCCGATATCTCTTGCTGTTGGAGTATGGATCAGAGTCAAGCTAATCATAGCCAAAAAAATGGCTGAAACGACTTTAACTAAATTTTGTATCCTACCGCTTTAGAGCACGAGAAGACGACTGTATTAGGTCACATTTTCCAGAAAATTTTATTAGTGGGTCATTTTTCGATCACTGCGGGTCAAGCTAATTTCTACCTAAAAAGCAGATCTAAGGGGTCGATTGTGGGTCATTTTCCGTCACTAATTTTATGTAAAAACGGCTGAAATGTTTTTGACTAATTTTTTTATTCTACATTTTTTGATTACGAGAAGACATTTGGGATATGTCACATGATCGAGAAAATTTGATTAGTGGGACATTTTTTGGTTAATAAGGTTCAAGCTATTTTTTTTCTAAAAGCTGTTCTAACGATTTTGACGAAATTTTGTATCCTACCGTTTTGGGGTAAGAGAAAACCATGGGGTTAGGTCACATGTTCGAGAAATTCTGATTAGTGGCTCATTCAGGCTCTCTCACATCTGGCTGCTTCAAATATGCATAACCTTCTAAAAAGGAGAGATTCTTCACTGTCAAAGATATTGAGACCTATAAAATATTCATTACAGCACAAACTTTTATAACATTAGCTGAGCGGTGGAAACAGCACTGCAAGAGTTGTATGAAATTAGAAGATTTCGTATTGTATAAAACATTTAAACATCTTGACAAACGAAATTTTTGTACATTTTTTACTTAAAATATGCCATTTTTAAAATGTATGTATGTCGTAGGCTAATTGGAGTATCATCTACTATTTTCCAATCAGAATGATGTTTTTTAGGCTTTATGCAAAGAGTCTATGCAGATTTAGGCCAATTGGAAAATGACCAATTGTTTTCCAATCACCCTGAAAATTTGTATTCTGTTTGGAATAAGCCTATACAGTTTTATGCTTATTAGAAAATGATCAATTGTTTGTCCAAACACCCTAGTGTCATCTAGGGTTATTGAAATAACTCTAACGTTTTGAATGTTTATGCATAGTTTCCAAATTTTACACTTTTCTGTTACCACTAATTTTTCATTGAAAATTTTGCATTATTTTATCCCAGAGATGCTGCGATTAAATAGGGTAAAAATATCTATTGAAAATTAGTAGTAACGTTTAAAGTAAAACAAATCATCTATGTTTATGTACAATATTATCATAAGAAATTGCAGCAGGATGTAAAAATAATTATAAAAAATGTATAAGAATCCTAAAACAGAGTTGATGTATTTGCTTATGTGTCTAAATTTACTGCTTCCTTTAAAATAGAATATTTTAATTCTAATTTAATAGGTATTTTTGTAAAAATACCTCTTGCAGAAGTATCGTAAAAATCGGCAAATATAGCAGTTTTTTATTGTTTTATCAGATTTACGTACAGTAGATGAGTTGTTGAATGAATAGATTTATAAAAATATATAAGAAATGTGCGTTATAAATGAAATCTGCAAATGATGCTTATTTTTATTGTTTTCTACAACATTTTTTTCACACATATATTGAGGGAAGTATAAAGCTTTCATTAAAAATTTTAAGAAATTTTCGCTTTCTTTCTCATAGCCCGCAGGTTTTTCACCCAAATTTATTGCCACTTTCACTGACGAAATAGTGTAAAATAACGTATTACAAATGGAAAATAAATATATTAATCAAATTTCGTGAAAATCAAATATTAGAAATAGGGAATTTTTTTGTCTTACAAGAATTAAATTTTAACTATTTTATTTGTTAAAGCAATGAAAAACTTTCGTATTATATTTGATATACTATGAGCCTTTATATGAGAAAATATTTGACTGCGCATGCGCGAACGACAAAGAAAATGTTTTTCATAATTTAGTTTTCAAATATGTAAGACAACACATATAAAAAGACCGGTTGAATATCTTGAAAATTCAGAAAGATATCGGAGTTAGCTCAGTTTCAGTTGCTTTTACCAAGTAGCTGGATGATAAGGGATTTTCCCCCTAATTGTCATTTTTTTTTTGTTTCCTCGCTTCCAACAAAGGGGTTAGAATTTAACGCATAGCCACGTGTAACTTTGGTACTGACGCTTAGATTTTGATAATACATTTTTGTTGTTGTCGTTGGAATGGACTCGTTCTGATTCAAGAAGATTCTTTCAGGGAGAACTACAGTATCAATAAAAAATAAATTAATAAAAATTACATATGAAAAAATGGCAATTTGTGGATAATCTCATATCATTCATCAACTTTTAAAATGCCACTGAATTTCAACTCACTATATCGCTTATATCTTTATGAATTTTTTTCCATATTTTTAAAAATGTTAATTATTTACTTTCTTATATTAAATATTGTTTATTACCATATTATTATTCTTTAAATTTTCATATCTCTTCATTTATATCTGGATTTTCAGAAATAACTTCAGTGGATGCAATTACTTTTTAGATTATCGCTCTTCCTTTTAAAGCTAGATGACAGCCTAGTTTTAACTTTCTTTTTTATTGTTAGATGGCAGCACTAGCCCTTCTTTTTCTTATTATTATTCTTCTCTGTAAGCCTTGGCTCATAATTACCTAGAACTATTGTATGGCACATGAATCAACATTTAGCATCGTGCATCATCCCCTGCCAAATTTTATTTACTGGTGAGCTGTGTCTATTACTATTTAAATTTTTATGTATTACAAATGTATTAAAATTTATTTCTTGGATCTCTTACTTTTTTCATCTTATACGTGTTCTTTTACATGTTATAAGAAGATTAATATTGAAATTTTTAGGCCTAATGCCGACAATATTTGAAGAAACACCGGATATTTACAGTAAATTATAATTATGAAGCTTCTCTGCTGAATCCATATATTTTAAAACTGCTACAATAACCCATTAATCAGCTTCATGATAGATGAGAGTGTTGGAATTTGCTATGATAGTTCAAAATAGAGTGATTGTAAATATTTTTCTTCTTTTTACTATAATGCACAGAATGTAATAACATTCAGCCTTCTTTAATATAGTATACATATATGACATCCATATTTTTATGTGTGTCTACTTAAGTAAAAAATGTATGCTTTTCTTACATCGAAAATTTATGTTTGTCATATATATGACAAACCGTATATATATATATATATATATGATATTCCGTATATATATATATACGGTGAGTGAAGCTTGTAGAAGAAAGGTTAGTACCTTCACTGACGGTTGTCTCACCCATTAATTGGACAATCCAACTCGTCCCAGAAGATTTTGGTTGGATTCAAGTTTTGGGGTCTGGGCAGGTCAGTCCAGTCGCTCAACCAAATTGTCAGCATAACAATAAATGGCGGATCTCGCAACATGACAGCTGGCGTTTTCATCCAGGAAGTAACATGTGTCCAACCCGTAGAACTACCACAACGTAGGAAAAACACTGTCATCCAAAATATTGCAGTAGGCGTCGGTGTTGGGCTTACCATTAATTGGGACAAAGGGTCCCGGGCCGAACCAGAAAAACATCCCCAGATGAAATTCCCCCTCCGCTGAACTTAACTGTGGGCACGATGCATTCTGGCAGGGGACATTCTCCAGGCAGACGCCAGACCCAGATCCTATCATCCGAACGGTAGAGGGCAAACCTTGATGGATCCCTCCAGAGAACCCGTTTCCACCGCTGCACGGTCTACTCTCGACGGGCTTTTCACAACCTTAAACAAACAGGGCGGTTGGAATTTATGATCAAAGGCTTCTGGGCTTCAGCACGACTAAAGAAGATGAGCTTCCTTACGGATGGTATTGATTGAAACAACACACCCGGAGGCCTGTTGAAACTCTTGGCGTAAGTGTGCCATTGGTTGGATGCTGTTCTTTCGAATTTCTCTGGACAGCACCCGTCGGTCTCTATCTCCCAGTTTCGTGGGTCTGCCGACTCTGGGCATATTTCAAAAATCACAGCCCTTCCACTTATGAATCACATAGGCCACAGTCGTTTTTGGGTCAGCTGGCTAGATATGTCCCTTAAATATCGGAAATTTCTGTAATACCCAATGGTTACTGCTTTCTCGAAATCAGATAACTCTGTACTTCATGGCATCTTGCTTGAAACTGATGCCAATGTTGTTTCTAAGAGCGTATTTAACGATGGAGAGAATGACGTGTATCAGTACCGCAGATCTCGACATTTGCATAGATGTCCAACACTTATTGGTAGATAGTGTATATAAATATATATATATCAATATACATGGTGTTTGAAAAAGCATGACTCGGTTGCAAATTACCATAACTTCAATGACCACATTCAAATTATTGAAAAACACCAGTTAAGCACAATGCAGAAGAAAGTTAAAAGTTTTGTTTGCGTACTTCATAATTTTTTAAATGGGCTTCTATTAGTCACATGGAAAACATTCTTGGAATAGTCCATTTCACGACATATATTGTGAATACATTATGAATCATCCCTTTTGACTGTTGATTATGGAAATTTATTTTCTTTGCCTTCAACAGTGAAAGGCCTGAATGTACACTTATACAATTTACTGACATCGGGATTGGTCGTTCAAATTTTGTGGGGAGGTAGAATATAGCAAAAGAAGTAAAAAAGACGCATGACGATGTAGAGGGCACAATGTGTCCACAACTTCTGATCACGCGTAAAGCTCTCTGACAAGTGCATCTGGTCATGATTCGACAAGTTGAATTTGTAGAAGTAACATGAATTGTTATACATTTATTCATCTAACTTACAGAGCGGCAGGGGAAAGCGGTCGATGTACTGTGCAAATGTACGCAGAACGCTGCTCCAACCAGCGCAAAACTAAAAAGTCTATACAACAACCTGTACTTGGAACTGTCCTTGTCGATCCGTTGCTTCCTCTATCATCATATTTATGGGTAACCGATCCATTTGCAAACATTTTTTCTGAAGTTTGCGCCGGTTCGGGTAGCGTTCTGCATAAATTTGCAAATATCTCCAACCACTTTTTCCTGCCACGCCGGACGTTAGATGTATATCTGCATATTCATTAAATGTATAACGATTCTTGTTACATTAAATGTATATATGTTAAATCTGTAACGGTAACTTCTGCAAAGTCACCTTGTCGAATGATGACAGGCTCTACTGACAGCTTTGCACATGATCAGACGTTGTCCATACACAAAGCCCTCTACAACGTCATGCGTTCTTTTACGCCCATACTTTCCCATGTGAGATTGTCTTTTTTCTCTTACCTCCTCACAAAATTTGAACGATCAATACTGATACAACCTGTATTCAAACATATGTCTATGTGGTCTGAAATGGACTACCTCACGAATTTTGTCTTTGTCGAAAAGGAGCGGCAGGAAAGGAGTGGAGAACCGGGCGATTCTCCACTAACCTTCAATTGATGTTTTAGCTCCAAGTTGAGAAACCACAATTTAGCTATTTTAACCGGGAATCACACTATTACAATTCACTGTTAACTTTGAAAGAAAATATGTACTCAATACAAGGAAACTCAACATTGAGTTGAATAAATGACATCAGCTCATTCGCCAAAGGAATCGTATGATCTGCTAATTGTCTCGTATGAATTTTGTCCTCGCCTAGTATAAATTTTGTCTCTTTCTTTAAAATAATGAAACTAAAAAGGTGACTGAAAGTGGGTACTTTCCATGCTACGTTTTTAAATGAATAAACTTTACAAATACATTGCTGTGATTATTAAACGTAAATTTAGTTATTTAAAATTTACCTAGTGGCGTAAAATTAATACATTTTTTAAATAAAGATTTCAATTTATTTGTAATAAAAATAGTTGTGATGAGATTATTTTAGGTAATTTTTGTTAAAATATGTTCTAATTACTTCATAATTCCTGAAATTACGTTTCTTTTGCAGATTTAAACTTTAGTTACTTAACCTACAAAGAAATGTGACGAAATCATGAATGCAAAGTATCACTTAGTTTGGTTCTTTATAGTATGTAAATGTTGCGGCTTATCGTAATATTATAACAAGATAAAGCTGCATTTACATATTCAAATGCTCCAAACAATCTTCAAGTTTTCTCTTGTTGAAATATTGTTCCAGGAAGTTTTTCTACACAGGCTTTATCAGAAAGGTAATAATTCTTTACTTTTTCTATCATGTTATAATTTAAATATCAATTATTCTATGACCGCGAAACTTTGTTTGGCTAATCTATTACGTCACCATAGTTGATTTTTTTTTATTTAAGTGAGCAACGTTTCAAACAAATACTTATTCTACAAAGGGATTTGTTTAATAACATAAAAATATATTGGTGAATGTTTTCACAATTATAAATTAGTTGAATATTCTTGCTTTTATATATATATATATATTTCTCTTATGTGGCGCGAAAATAAGGCTGAATTTTTAGCTAGCCGTTTGGCAACAACCGACATTTCCAGAGCGATTATTCTGCGTGGTATATTGTACGGCCACGTGTTTCATTCAGAAAATCAAAATTCAGAGCCGGATAATTTTTTTAAACACAGCATCATCTTTTGGCTGATGTAGCTGTTTTCGGAGATGTATGTCATTGGTTTGCTTTACGGTCACGTGATGCATTCAGCAAATCTGCTACACAGCATTGTACTGTGATTTTACACAAGGCAGAAAACGTTTTTGTGTGTGAGAGGTACTGTATTTTTCACGTTGAACGAACTTTAAACAATGTTTTTTTTGTTTTAAATAAACTTTCTTCCTATCCCATTGGGTTTCTTTAAATGAATTTAAGCCGTGTTGTGAAAATTTGTAGGTGCAATGAGTTTTAAATTAGTTGTGTTTCCAAGATCATTTTTTCATAGTATTTAAATCATAAATGTCCACTGGTAGCACTAACTAAATACATTTTTAATTGTAATTTCAACGAAGTTTTCAATTACTTTATTTCACATTAGGAAAATTTGTCAACTTCATTTATTAAAATGATTTATGATAGTATTTATTCCGGTAAGAGTTACTGCAAAAACAAAAAAGATCGAGCGAGCGAATCGGCCTGGGACAGCGTAGCCACTTAATGTGTATTGCTTCGCAATTCACGGGGGTTGGCGAGCGTTAGAGAGTGGGGTCTGAGACGGCTAGTATAGTGAATAAATATATGATTTTAATGACATTTATTCGGTGAAATTTCCCTTTTTACCTGACTTTTAGAGGAAATATAACGATATAAGAATTTTCTTTTAAATTCATTTACTTCACTAGTTTCTCTATATTCGTTCTTATTTCAAAGAATGATTTTTTGTTCTTCATCAACAAACATTGATTTTTTTCATGATTAATCTTTAAGCATGGTACTCTAAAATGAACTGAACAATTCTACTGGAAGTTTCAGTTTTGAAACTGTAATCTTTGTTACTTTGATCTATCAATTAAACTACAAACATTTTTTTCCAAAACTTTAAATGTTAACAAGTAACCACTATGCAATTCTTAAAAGCCACATAAAACAAAGCCAAAAAATATTAAACTGATAAATCGAATACTTCACTAATAAGACTGAAGGAAAACATATCTTTTGGATAGAGCTAAATATTTGTACTCTTTTCAGACAATTGTGACAGGTGTAAATATCATCAGACAATTAACTTAATTTTTAACTTTAAACGGACTATTAGTTTTATCGTTTATATTACACTAGACAGTCGATCAATGATTTCAAACAGTAATAAATGAATATATATAATATAAATTAATTTCCAGATTAAATGAGCAGCACAGGAATGCAATTTCCTGGTTTTCAGTTTTAAAGAGGAAATCTTTGTCAGTCTAATTAGCAAGTTTATTGTATTAAATGGTTACATTTTGATCCTAGCCAAAAATTCGAGAAGCCATATTCCTAGTAGTGTGATTTCTGATTTCTATATTAAGCAATTTTATATCAATATTAAATGCTAAGTGTGTCTTTATTTTTATTTCCTTTCCCCTTTGTAATTGACTTTTATGTTTATTTCAAGTTCGCGATTTTGCATTTTTGACTATAAATTTTATTAAAAATTTTATTTCTACTCCTTTGGCCTTAAAATTACTTTTATCCTAATTACTGTTTATTTTATTAAATTTTGTTGCGAGTTACTATTTCACCAGAGATTTGTTGAAAAATCAATAGTATCCGAACTTGGACCTTGTCTATAAATCTTGTGTTTCACAATGCCGCGAGAAAACAAAGTACAGGTCCTTTTTGTACTACCACTGTATAATCACTTAGCAACTCTCTCACTAACTGTGTGTGAGGAGAAATACTAATAACTTACAGTAAATCCATATAAAGTTTAAAAATTCATAAATAAAGAGCAAACATGGTTAAGGAAGAGCGGTTTGTATTAAAAGCATCATAATATTAAAACATTATCTCATTTTATTTCACTACAAAAACGTTTGAATCTCCAAATGTCACCAATACGAAGCTCAAACAATCATGCATATTTCGGAAGTAAGCAAATGAGGATGATCGCCCCCCTGTCGCCTTTTCCGGCGGGTTCAGCTCCCGTTGAAATATGTCTTTTTCTTTTAAGAAATTAATAAAAGCACCGGGAAGGAAATCTATGCCCTACTGACATGGTTTCCACTCTGAGAAGGTCCTTCCAGTCTACTCAGTGGATTTTTTATATGATCGAATCATCAGTTGATATGTAGCAGAAGTTATTGCTAATAGTAATAATGTTACCTACGACAGACTGATCTATCTTTGGCCATTTTTCTCAACGGGAAAGCAGAATAGCTTCAAAACCTCTGACAAGATGCTGCAGTCCTGTGTATGTCATAGAGCCCCTTCCGTTCCTAACATTTTTGTGTGAACGGACTTATGCAATGCTACTACAGACGATTCGTTGTTACTCTACTATAACTTTACCAATAACATTTGATTTTGGCAAACAACATTTTTTAAGAACTATGATATTCACCAATGTGTTGTTTGTTAACTTGAATTCCTCGGACACTCAAGTTTTTCTATACCTAGTTACTTGCCAAATTTTAGTGTGGGAGATCATTTTCTACTTTAGATGTTTCTATGTTCGAAATATTCACAAAGTTTAATTGTCTCTTCTATGTTTACGATATTCATATACTACTTTCACTCAGTAACGTGTCTTGAACAGCGAATTGATGATTGAATTTAATACTGTCTCTATTGACTAAGGTCCGAGTAGTTCTTTTATAATCATTCCCATTTGCATACATCCAGTATTCGCGTTATCTCCCCATACCACTAACTTTTAAAATAAAATTATTTTTGCCTTTAAAAGAAATTCCACATTGCAAACCTCATTCACTTATTAATATTTTCTCGTCCTTTATGAACTTTCAAAGTTTATAACGATTTTCTGGCCAACCTGTATTTGTATTTATCTGTAAGTGTGATATGATACTAATTTCTTTTCTTTAGGTTTACGTCTTCGAATTCCATAAGCGGAGACTATTAGGAAATTTTTATCGCGAAAACCGCCCTAACCTCTCCTTTATCCAAATTGCCTCAATGAAATAATATTTCCAATGGCAGAAATAATAAAAATTTCTTGTGTTCGTGTACGTTGTTTAACGTATGAATAGGTGTAGAAGGACTTCACTCCTATTCAATACTTATTCTTCACAGCTTCCCACAAATTGTAACATATATCTAGCCGAGTTGCATATTTCTCAACTTGAAGATTATACACAGTTTAAATATGGCATACTTGTTTATTTAAAATTTTAAAGTAGAACTTTCCAAACAATGCGGCTAGGGATGGATTTTTGTTAAAAATAAGCCTGTTTTGGGCATATTGTTACAGAAAAAATGTCTTGAGGAATGAGTTTGGATTGAAAAGAAAGACAAACTATCGGTTCGCATAAGAAATGCCCCTGAAAACCCATAGTCTGTACCGCCCTGACCGCGCCGGTATAGAACCCGCGAACATCGACCAGATCTTCTCATTCCGTGGCCAGTATGATAACCACTGAATTGAGTCTGTCCCAGTAGAATGCGAAATATATTCAACGGCTTAAAGAACGTAAAGGCGTTTTGGCTTAAATGAAGACCTTTGAGCATAGTTACATGTTGTTCGATGAGTGGCTCATTTTGGGGGTCACTACAGGTAAAGCTAATTTTATTTGATAGACTGCTCTAACGATTATGACTAAATTTTTATCGTACCGTTTTCGGGCACAAGAAGACCATTGAGCTAGGTCATATGATTGAGATAAGTTCGATTAGTGGGTCATTTTGGGTCACTATGGATCAGGGTCAAACTAATTTTGTATAAAAAAACGGCTGAAATGATTTTGACTAAATTTTTTATTCTTCCATTTTCAAGAACGAGAGATCCGTTGGAATAGGTCACATATTCCAGAAAATTTGATTGTGGGTCATTTTTCGTCACTAATTTTATGTAAAAACGGCTGAAATGATTTTGACTAAATTTTTTATTCAACAATTTTTGATTACGAGAAGACATTTGGGCTATGTCACATGATCGATAAAATTTGATTAGTGGGACATTCTTTGGTTAATAAGGTTCAAGCTATTCTTTTTTCTAAAAGCTGTTCTAACGATTTCGACGAAATTTTGTATGCTACCGTTTTGGGGTAAGAGAAAACCATGGGGTTAGGTCACATGTTCGAAAAATACTGATTAGTGGCTCATTCAGGCTCTCTCACATCTGGCTGCTACAAATATGCATAACCTTCTAAAAAGGAGACATTCTTCACTGTCAAAGATATTGAGACCTATAAAATACTCATTACAGCACAAACTTTTATAACATTAGCTGAGCGGTGGAAACAGCACTGCAAGAGTTGTATGAAATTAGATTTCGTATTGTATAAAACATTTAAACATCTGTTCTTGACAAACGAAATTTTTGTACATTTCTTACTTAAAATATGCCATTTTTAAAATGTATGTATGTCGTAGGCTAATTGGAGTATCATCTACTATTTTCCAATCAGAATGGTGTTTTTTAGGCTTTATGCAAAGAACCTATGCAGATTTAGGCCAATTGGAAAATGACAAATTGCTTTCCAATCACCCTGAAAATTTGTATTCTGTTTGGAATAAGCCTATACAGTTTTATGCTTATTAGAAAATGATCAATTGTTTGTCCAAACACCCTAGTGTCATCTAGGGTTATTGAAATAACTCTAACGTTTTGAATGTGTATGCATAGTTACCAAGTTTTACACTTTTAAGTTACCACTAATTTTTCATTGAAAATTTTGCATTATTTTATCACAGAGATGCTGCGATTAAATAGGGTAAAAATATCTATTGAAAATTAGTAGTAACGTTTAAAGTAAAACAAATCATCTATGTTTATGTACAATATTATCATAAAAAATTGCAGCAGGATGTAAAAATGATTATAAAAAATGTATAAGAATCCTAAAACAGAGTTGATGTATTTGCTTATTTGTCTAGATTTACTGCTTCCTTTAAATTAGAATATTTTAATTCTACTTTAAAAGGTATTTTTGTCAAAATACCTCCTGCAGAAGTATCGTTAAAATCTGCAAATATAGCAGTTTTTTATTGTTTTATCAGATTTACGTAGAGAAGATGAGTTGTTGAATGAATAGATTTATAAAAATATATAAGAAATGTGCTTTATAAATGAAATCTGCAAATGAGGCTTATTTTTAATGTTTTCTCCAACATTTTGTGCACACATATATTGAGGGAAGTTTAAAGCTTTCATTAAAAATTTTAAGATATTTTCGCTTTCTTTCTCATAGCCCGCCGGTTTTTCACCCAAATTTATTGCCACTTTCAGGAAACCTGACGAAATACTGTAAAATAACGTATTACAAATGGAAAATAAATATATTAATCAAATTTCGTGAAATTCAAATATTAGAAATAGGGAATTTTTTTGTCTTACCAAAATTAAATTTTAACTATTTTATTTGTTAAAGCAATGAAAATACTTTCATAAAATATTTCATATACTATGAACCTTTATATGACAAAATATTTGACTGCGCATGCGCGAACGACAAAGAAAATATTTTTCATAATTTAGTTTTCAAATGTGTAAGACAACACTTATAAAAAGGCCGGTTGAATATCTTGAAAATTCAGAAAGATATCGGAGTTAGCTCAGTTTCTGTTACTTTTACCAAGTAGCTGGATGATAAGGGATTTTCCCCCTAAATGTCTTTTTTTTGTTTCCTCGCTTCCAACAAAGGGGTTAGAATTTAACGCATATCCACGTGTAACTTTGGTACTGACGCTTAGATTTTGATAATACTTTTTTGTTGTTGTCGTTGGAATGGACTCGTTCTGATTCAAGAAGATTCTTTCAGGGAGAACTACAGTATCAATAAAGGATAAATTAATAAAAATTACATATGAAAAAATGGCAATTTGTGGATAATCTCATACCATTCATCAACTTTTAAAAAGCTACTGAATTTCAACTCACTATATCGCTGATATCTTTATGAATTTTTTTCCATATTTTTAAAAATGTTAATTCTTTACTTTCTTATATTAAATATTGTTTATTACTATATTATTATAGTTTAATTTTCATATCTCTTCAGTTATATCTGGATTTTCAGAAATAACTTCAGTGGATGCAATTTCTTTTTAGATTATCGCTCTTCCTTTTAAAGCTAGATGACAGCCTAGTTTTAACTTTCTTTTTTTATTGTTAGGTGGCAGCACTAGCCCTTCTTTTTCCTTATTATTATTCTTCTCTGTAAGCCTTGACTCATAATTACCAAGAACTATTGTATGGCACATGAATCAACATTTAGCATCATGCATCATCTCCTGCCAAATTTTATTTATTGGTGAGCTGTGTCTATTACTATTTAAGTTTTTATGTATTACAAATGTACTAAAATTTATTTCTTGGTTCTCTTACTTTTTTTCAATTTCTACGTGTTTTTTTACATGTTATAAGAAGATTAATATTGACATTTTTAGTCCTAATGCCGACAATATTTGAAGAAACACCGGATATTTACTGTGAATTATAATTATGAAGCTTCTCTGCTGAATCCATATATTTTAAAACTGCTACAATAACATATTAATCAGCTTCATGATAAATGAGAGTGTTGGAATTTGTTATGATAGTTCAAAATAAAGTGATTGTAAATATTTTTCTTCTTTTTACTGTAATGCACAGAATGTAATAACATTCAGCCTTGTTTAATATAGTATACATATATGACATCCATATTTTTATGTGTGTCTACTTAAGTAAAAAATGTATGCTTTTCTTACATCGAAAATTTATGTTATGTATATATATATATATACATACTATCTACCAATATGTATTTGGACACCTCTGATCGAACAGAAAACAACAGTTATTCACACTGAATATATAGTAGAGCCTCCACGAAAAGCAATTACATCCGCAATCCTCCTGGGCATGCTTTCTACAAGTCCTTGTATGACAGCAAGTGATATTTTTTTTCATTCGGCTTGTAGAAGAAAAGTTAGTACCTTCACTGATTTTGGACGGTTGTCTCACCCTTTAATTCGACAATCCAACTCGTCCCAGAAGATTTTCGTTGGATTCAAGTTTGGGGTCTGGGCAGGCCAGTCCAGTCGCTCAACCAAATTGTCACCATAACAATAAATGGCGGATCTCGCAACATGACAGCTGGCGTTTTCATCCAGGAAGCAACATGTGTCCAACCGCGACCTACGTTATGCACGGCCGGAGCATAACGTTTAAAACGTCACATGGAATGGATCATTTTTACGCGCTGATTTAAACCAATGATCGTGTAAAAATGATCCACTCTATGTGACGTTTTAAACGTCATGCACAGGCCGTGTATAACACAGTTCACGATCCAACTCGTAGAACTACCACAACGTAGGAAGCACACTGTCATCCAAAATAGTGCAGTAGGCGTCGGTGTTGTGCTTACCATTAATTGGGACAAAGGGTCCCGGACCAAACCAGAAAAACATTCCCAGATGAAATTCCCCCTCCGCTGAACTTAACTGTGGGCACAATACATTCTGGCAGGGGACATTCTCCAGGCAGAAGCCAGACCCAGATCCTATCATCCAAACGGTAGAGGGCAAACTTTATGGATCACTCCAGAGAACCCGTTTCCACCGCTGTACTGTCCACTCTCGACGGACTTTTCACCACTTTAAACGAGTACCGCGTTTGGAATTGATGATTAAAGGCTTATGGGCTACAGCACGACTATGAAAATCAAGCAGATGAGCTTCGTTACGGATGGTATTCATTGAAACAACACACCCGGAGGCCTGTTGAAACACTTGGCGTAAGTGTGCCATTGGTTGGCTGCAGTTCTTTCGAATTTCTCTGGACAGCACCCGTCGGTCTCTATCTCCCAGTTTCGTGGGTCTGCCGACTCTGGGCATATTTCGAAAATCACAGCCCTTCCACTTATGAATCACATAGGCCACAGTCGTTTTTGGGTCAGCTGGCTAAATATGCCCCTTAAGTATCGGAAATTTCTGTAATACCCGATGGTTACTCCTTTCTCGAAATCAGATAACTCTGTACTTCATGGCATCTTGCATGCAACTGATGCCAATGTTGTTTCCAAGAGCGTATTTAACGATGGAGAGAATGGCGTGTATCAGTACCGCAGATATCGACATTTGCATAGATGTCCAACACTTATTGGTAGATAGTGTATATAAATATATATATATCAATATACATGGTGTTTGAAAAAGCATGACTCGGTTGCAAATTACCATAACTTCAATGACCACATTCAAATTATTGAAACACACCAGTTAAGCACAATGCAGAAGAAAGTTAAAAGTTTTGTTTGCGTACTTCATAATTTTTTAAATGGGCTTCTATTAGTCACATGGAAAACATTTTTGGGATAGTCCATTTCATGACAGATATTGTGAATACAATATGCATCATCCCTTTTGACTGTTAATTATGGAAATTTATTTTCTTTGCCTTCAACAGTGAAAGGCCTGAATGTACACTTATACAATTTACTGACATCGGGATTGGTCGTTCAAATTTTGTGAGGAGGTAGAATATAGCAAAAGAAGTAAAAAAGACGCATGACGATGTAGAGGACACAATGTGTCCACAACTTCTGATCACGCGTATAGCTCTCTGACAAGTGCATCTGGTCATGATTCGACAAGTTGAATTTGTAGAAGTAACATGAAATGTTATACATTTAATGAATATGCATATATTCATCTAACTTATATGCATATATTCATCTAACTAAGGAAAGCGGTCGATGTTCTGCGCAAATGTACGCAGAACGCTGCTCCACCCAGAGCAAAACTAAAAAGTCTATACAACAACCTGTACTTGGAACTGTCCTTGTCGATCCGTTGCTTCCTCTATCATCATATTTATGGGTAACCGATCCATTTGCAAACATTTGATTCTGAGGTTTGAGCCCGTTGGGGTAGCGCTCTGCATAAATTTGCAAATATCTCCAACCACTTTTCCCTGCCACGCCGGACGTTAGATGTATATCTGCATATTCATTAAATGTATAACGATTCATGTTGCATAAAATGCATATATATTAAATGTGTAACGGTAACTTCTGCAAAGTCACCTTGTCGAATGATGACAGGCTGTACTGACAGCTTTGCACATGATCAGACGTAGTGCATACACAGCGCCCTCTATAACCTCATGCGATCTTTTATGCCCATACTTTCCCATGTGAGATTGTCTTTTTTCTCTTACCTCCTCACAAAATTTAAACGATCAATACTGATACAACCTGTATTCAAACATATGTCTATGTGGCCTGAAATGGACTACCTCACGAATTTTGTCTGTGTCGAAAAGGAGCGGCAGGAAAGGAGTGGAGAACCGGGCGATTCTTCACTAACCTTCAATTGACGTTTTAGCTCCAAGTTGAGAAACCACAATTTAGCTATTTTAACCGGGAATCACACTATTATAATTCACAGTTAACTTTGAAAGAAAATATGTACTCAATACAAGGAAACTCAACATTGAGTTGAACATCAGATCATTCGCTAAAGGAATCGTATGATCTGCTGTAATTTAGATATTTAAAATTTACATAGTGGCGTAAAATTAATACATTTTTTAAATAAAGTTTTCAATTTATTTGTAATAAAAATAATTGTGATGAGATTATTTTAGGTATTTTTTGTTAAAATATGTTCTAATTACTTCATAATTCCTGAAATTACATTTCTTTTGCAGATTCAAATTTTAGTTACTTAACCTTCAACGAAATGTGACGAAATCATGAATCTCTAGCAAAGTATCACTTAGTTTGGTTCTTTATAGTATGTAAATGTTGAGACTTATCGTAATATTATAACAAGATAAATCGACATTTACATATTAAAATGCTCCAAACAATCTTCAAATTTTATCTTGTTGAAATTTTGTTCCAGGAAGTTTTTCTACACAGGCTTTATAAGAAAGGTAATAATTCCTTACTTTTTCTGTCATGTTATAATTTAAATATCAATCATTTTATGACTGCAAAAATTTGTTTGGCTAATCTATTACGTCACCATAGTTGATTTTTTTTTATTTAAGTGGGCAACGTTTCAAACAAATACTTATGCAACAAAGAGATTTGTTTAATAACATAAAAATATATTGGTGAAAGTTTTCACAATTATAAATTAGTTGAATATTCTTGCTTTTATCTATATATATATTTCTCTTATGTGGCGCGAAAATAAGGCTGAATTTTTAGCTAGCCGTTTGGCAACAACCGACCTTTCCAGAGCGATTATTCTGCCTGGTATATTGTACGGCCACGTGTTTCATTCAGCAAATCAAAATTCAGAGCCGGATAATTTTAAACACAGCATCATCTTTTGGCTGATGTAGCTGTTTTCGGAGATGTATGTCATTGGTTTGCTTTACGGTCACGTGATGCATTCAGCAAATCAGCTACACAGCATTGTACTGTGGTTTTACACAAGGCAGAAAACGTGTTTATGTGTGACAGATACTGTATTTTTCACGTTGAACGAACTTTAAACAATGTTTCTTGTTTTAAATAAACTTTCTTCCTATCCCATTGTGTTTCTTTAAATGAATTTAAGCCGTGCTGTGAAAATTTATAGGTGCAATGAGTTTTAAATTAGTTGTGTTTCCAAGATCATTTTTTCATAGTATTTAAATCATAAATGTCCACTGGTAGCACTAACTAAATGCATTTTTAATTGTAATTTCAATGAAGTTTTCAATTACTTTATTTCGAAGTTATTTACGAACGAAGTTCGTATTAACGAAGTTATACGTATAACGAAGTTAACGTTAGTCTAACGAAGTTTCATTAAGAAAGTTATTAACGAAGTTTCATTAAGAAAATTTGTCAACTTCATATATTAAAATGATTTATGATAGTATTTATTCCGGTAAGAGTTACTGCAAAAACAAACAAGAACGAAAAATCATGCGTCAAGCATAGATTATATAGCACTTTCCAACGCTTCCAAAATAATTTTACAAATCATACCGTTTAATAAGCTAAAAGCTAACATCTAAGTAAACAATTTAGAAAACGCACAACATATTTAAAAACATAATTTCAGGAATTTCCAACGTATACAATATTCGGAAAAATATCCGAATACTTTTATTCAGCCCTGTATAGGATCTATAGATTTGTATATATACTACATAGGATGATAATTTTAGTTCAGTTAGGAAACGCGTAGCACAGTTTAAAATTCTCCGTCTGGAGTTTGTCAATAAACAGAAATGTGTTCGCGAACTTTTGTACTGCCCTGTATAGGATCTACAGAATTTATACACACCACGTAATAGACAAAAAGCAAGTTAAAATTAAAATCGCGTTCAATAACTTAAAACGCACTTCCAGGAATTATTGTTAACAGACAGTAGAGAATTCTTTTGCGTGTCCCTGTAAATGAACGATGACTGCTATACACACAATATTCCGTAGTAAGTCTCTTGTAATGCACCTTAGTGATCTATATAAATTTCAATGCGTTTAAAATAGTGAAACATTATTTAAATAAACCGCAGACGATTTTTCTCAATAGACGTAATGTAACGGAATTATTTTTACTGTCCCTGTAAAGTAACTATAAGTGCTATGCACACCCTGTTCCATATTAAGCTTCTTCTAATGCACCTTAGTAATATATATAAATTACAATGCGTTTAAAATAGTGAAACATTATTTAAATAAACCGCAAATGATTTTTCCCCATAGACCGCAATGTAACGGAATTCTTTTGAGTGTCCCTGTAAAAAAACTATAAGTGTTACACACTTCCGTTGAAATAGGGAACATGCTATAGATAACGACAATAACATATAAAAATTGCAGATCCATCCGAGCATATTTACGGGAGTTAGAGCACGGACAGACGGCAGATGGCCAGACGGCAGACGGCCAGACGGCCAGACGGCCAGACGGCCAGACGGCAGACGGCCAGACAAACCGAAGTCATAAGCACTTTTCAACTAGGTTGGAAAGTGCTAAAAAGGTCGAGCGAGCGACACCTGGTATATTGCGACGCCTGGGACAGCGTAGCCTCTTAATGTGTATTGCTTCGCAATTCACAGGGGTTGGCGAGCGTTAGAGAGTGGGGGTGTGAGCCGGCTAGTATAGCGAATAAATATATGATTTTAATGATATCTATTCGGTGAAATTTCCCTCTTTACCTGACTTTTAGAGGAAATATAACGATATAAGAATTTTCTTTTAAATTCATTTACTTCACTAGTTTCTCTATATTCGTTCTCATTTCAAAGAATGATTTTTTGTTCTTCATCAACAAACATTGATTTTTTTCATGATTAATCTTTAAGCATGGTACTCTAAAATGAACTGAACAATTCTACTGGCAGTTTCAGTTTTGAAACTCTAATCTTTGTTACTTTGATCTATCAATTAAACTGAAAACATTTCTTTCCAAAACTTCAAATGTTAACAAATAACCACTATGCAATTCTTAAAAGCCACATAAAACAAAGCCAAAAAATATTAAACTGATAAATCGAATACTTCAATAATAAGACTGAAGGGAAACATATATTTTGGATAGAGCTAAATACACTATATTTCCAATGATGATCGGTCACTTGCGATTTTAGACGTTTTGTTAAATATCTGGAAAGATACATGAGGAATTATCCTGAAACTTCGGGAGTGTAAACAACATGATAAACGTCATATATGTCCGCGAAGATTTTTTCCCGAAGCCCCATAAGGGACCGTCAACAAATTGAAGAAAAAGGACGATCTTTTGGATAACCCTGTAGAAACTAATATTGTAAAAGCATTCAAACTGTAGATTATGATTAAGTGGCGTATTGTAATAATTTGGGTTCATTTTTATGAGCATGTATACTCAAAGCTTAGATAGCACGTATACTTAGATAGCATGTATTCTCAAAGAGTAATTCAGGTTTTTATAAAACAGTCCCACATTTTACTAAGTTTTTTGCTTGTTATTTGCAGAGTTTTTAATATAAAAACTAGTTATTTTTAGAAAATATGACAAACAAAATTGTACACAATACTCTGTAATCAGAATTAAAAAATAATAAAAATTGTATGAAAAATGAGCAGGTTTACTAAATATTGTCTCACTGCGCATGCGCGAATTCAATCAAACTATACTGTGCATAATATATTAGCTAAATGTATAGACCAACTTTTGTGAAATTCTTAAAAACATAGCTTGAAAATTCTGAGAGTAATCGTCGATAGAATAAGCTCGAATTTCGCTGTTCCCAAAAGGAAGCAAAAAGATGAGGGGTTGTATCCAAGTATACTAGCTTATGAAAGTTGACATAATAAGAATGAAGTGTCTCTCATTCTATATTTGATACAACCTCTCATCTTTTTGCTTCCTTTTGGGAACAGCGAATTTCGAGTTTATTCTATCGACGATTACTATCAGAATTTTCGAGGTATGTTTTTGAGACTTTCATAAAAGTTGGTCTATACATTTAGCTAATACATTATGCACAGTATATTTTGTTTGAATTCGCGCATGCGCAGTGAAACAATATTTAGTAAACCTGCTCATTTTTCATACAATTTTTATTATTTTTTAATTCTGATTGCAGGGTATTGTGTACACATTTGTTTGTCAAATTTTCTGAAAATAACTGGTTTTTATATTAAAAACTCTGGAAATTATAAGCAAAAAACTTGATAAAACTTGGTACTGTTTTTATAAAAACCTGAATTTCTCTTCGAGTATACATTCTATCTTCATAAAAATTAACCCAAATTATTGCAACAATATACTTAATCATAATCTATAGTTTGAATGTTTTTGCAATATTCGTTTTTTACAGGGTTATCCAAAATATATTCGTTTTTCTTCAATTTGTAACCCCCCCCCAGGGGATACCTTCTTTAGGTATTCACGGGATTCGCAACCCCGGGCACCTGAGCGATCTTTCTCTTTTCTTTTTTCCTCTCCTTTCTCTTGTCTAATCTTTCTTCTTTGTTTCACTCTCATTGTGTTTCCTCTTCTGAGGCGAGGGCGATTCTGCATAAGCGGACATCATCCTGCTTATATCGACTTATGGAGATTAGTAAACCACCCACGCGTTTGCCGTGCGTGGCGACCCGTGTCCCTGGAAAGGGGGATCCTAGCAGTTGAGGGAAACCAACACACTGCTTTGGCCTCTGCTTCAGGTAGACGGGAGGTGCATATTGGTCCCGTATGCATCAATCGGCTGGTCAGCTGACTTGTCACTGGCTAGAGATCAAGTGAGCGGGCACATACTAATCATTTCGTTAAGGGTGGAAACTGAAATAGGTGTGTCTTGTGAACGTATAGGCACTGGTTAGCACTGGTGCACGAATGTGCATCCCCTTGTTGGGCTTGGTAGTGGGTGGTGCGGCCGGGGTTTGAGTTTCATTTCACTTTAATATGGATGGAAAAAATTCACTTCCTACTATTTCTCTCCCATGTGGAGAGCAACAATCTGTACAGAATGATTCCTTCACACGTTTTTTTGTAGTTCATCGCACTGATAGTCTCTCTGATAGTTCTTTTAAGAAAACTTCACCTTTTCGTATTGTAAAAACATTTCAATCTGTTTTCGGAGACGGTTATTCACTTAAAAAGGTACAGTCTGGGGATTTACTTGTTGAGGTCTCTTCAGACAAACACTCAAGATTTCTCTCAAATTGCAAAGAAATAGGATCTTTTTCTGTTTCTGTTCAGGCCCACCAAACTCTAAACACAAGTCGTGGTGTAATATCAGAACCAGAACTTTTACTCTCTACAAAGATGAACTCTAGACGTACGCCGTACCACTATCCGTCGGAATGAGAAAGTGCTTCCTACAAAACACATTATCCTGACTTTTAATAGCCCTACTCTACCAACTAGAATTAAAGCTGCATACCTGAGCTGCCCCGTACGGCCTTATATTCCTAACCCTCTTCGTTGCTTTAAATGCCAGCGTTATGGCCACAGTAAAACTACCTGTCGTGGATCTGTTGCATGTGCAAGATGTTCAGAAACCGTTCATGAGAGTAACTCATGTGAAAAATCTGAACGCTGTATAAGCTGCAAGGGTGACCATGCAGCATATTCTCGTTCCTGCCCAAACTGGATCCGTGAAAAAGAAATTCTTGCTGTTAAAATTACTCAGAAACTTTCTTATCATGAAGCTCGAAAAATAGTTGAATCTAGAACACCATCTGTGGGAGTTTCTTTTTCTAGTTTACTCAAGCAACAAATAAAATCCTTAAGACATATAAGCACCCAAACTGAATTCTCTTTACCAGCAAATGATTCATCTGTTACACTAACCAGCGCTATGAAGAAAAAAACCCGAGTATGTATTGTACAGCTAGAATAAGACCCCTGCCTGCACTGAACTTTTGCCACCAGTTTTATGATAAAGTTTTAATTCATTTTTAAATTTTAATTTGGTGTTCTTATTCTAATCTTTTTTACACGCTATTTGTTTACTCTGTGTGACTATATCTAGATGGGTAACCCCATCCAGATAATTATATCTTTAAGCTTTGTTTCTTTTCTAGTTTTTATATTTCAATTTGACGTGTGTAATTTTATCTTTTTTTGGCGCAGCATGTCCCTAAAGGGAATTTGTGCCATAAACCCCCAATCAACCAACCAATCAATTTGTTGACGGCTCCTTATGGGGTTTCGGGAAAAAAACTTCGCGGAAATATATGACGTCTATCATGTTGTTTACACTCCTGAAGTTTCAGGATAATTCCTCATGTAGCTTTGCAACGTCAGCTATGCGTAATTGCTTCTTTTGCTCTTTGCATAACTTCTAGTGTTATTGGAAGACTGCTTTAAAGATTGCCATCCTTATCCCAACCAGTTCGCTTTAATTTGTTTACCAAGTTTCTATAGCTACCCTGGAAGGGGCTGATTTTCTGAATTTGCTGCTAAAGTCCTCCAGCCTCTATGATGTATTATAATATGAGCAAATCTTGTCTGTCTGTCTGTGTGTGTATGCGAATTTTATCTTTAAAACGGCTCTAACGATTTTGACGAAATTTTGTATTCTACCACTTTTGTGCACGAGGAGATGATTGCGCTAGGTCAGATGTTCGAAAAAATGCGATTAGTGGATCATTTTGGATCACTACCCAAACAGTAAATAATTCTAAGCCGAACTTAGGCCAATAGTCCAAACCCAAACACTTTTTCTTCCAGGCAACCGGACGGAGAATTATTATTTAAAAAAAATAATAGAAACTCTTTTTAATTTATTTTACATCACTATCTATTGGTAAATTTTTATTAAATTGGGGATTACTGATTTCTGCATAGATAATTAATTATATTCACCAAGAAACAGTTTCTGTTGGATGTATTTTCCACTTGTACAGCCTTTAACGTCTGTCTGTTTAAAACTGCGGTTTTGTGTGTCCTTGAAACGTGAAAAGAGCTTTATGAGCAGTTGTGAGATGAAGATCTTGAAGGATACTGGTGGGTATATGTCATGTGACACATTTCCCTGCAAGGGATATACGATTATCGCAGAGACAATCATATGATCCCATTAACATGATTCAACTTTGGTCGTTTACAAACATAGGCCGACTACAAACTTAAAAGTATCTTCCGACTAATTTATTTCCAACATTAATCTCATTTACTGCCGACGTTTGCCTTCGATTTACAATTAAATACATCGACAATTATAGTCGAAACGATATCGCGTGAATTTCTATCTACTATTACCGCTCATTTACCGACAATTCTTATAACAGGCCGAAATTGAGCCGATATCTCTTGCTGTTGGAGTATGGATCAGAGTCAAGCTAATCATAGCCAAAAAAATGGCTGAAACGACTTTAACTAAATTTTGTATCCTACCGCTTTAGAGCACGAGAAGACGACTGTATTAGGTCACATTTTCCAGAAAATTTTATTAGTGGGTCATTTTTCGATCACTGCGGGTCAAGCTAATTTCTACCTAAAAAGCAGATCTAAGGGGTCGATTGTGGGTCATTTTCCGTCACTAATTTTATGTAAAAACGGCTGAAATGTTTTTGACTAATTTTTTTATTCTACATTTTTTGATTACGAGAAGACATTTGGGATATGTCACATGATCGAGAAAATTTGATTAGTGGGACATTTTTTGGTTAATAAGGTTCAAGCTATTTTTTTTCTAAAAGCTGTTCTAACGATTTTGACGAAATTTTGTATCCTACCGTTTTGGGGTAAGAGAAAACCATGGGGTTAGGTCACATGTTCGAGAAATTCTGATTAGTGGCTCATTCAGGCTCTCTCACATCTGGCTGCTTCAAATATGCATAACCTTCTAAAAAGGAGAGATTCTTCACTGTCAAAGATATTGAGACCTATAAAATATTCATTACAGCACAAACTTTTATAACATTAGCTGAGCGGTGGAAACAGCACTGCAAGAGTTGTATGAAATTAGAAGATTTCGTATTGTATAAAACATTTAAACATCTTGACAAACGAAATTTTTGTACATTTTTTACTTAAAATATGCCATTTTTAAAATGTATGTATGTCGTAGGCTAATTGGAGTATCATCTACTATTTTCCAATCAGAATGATGTTTTTTAGGCTTTATGCAAAGAGTCTATGCAGATTTAGGCCAATTGGAAAATGACCAATTGTTTTCCAATCACCCTGAAAATTTGTATTCTGTTTGGAATAAGCCTATACAGTTTTATGCTTATTAGAAAATGATCAATTGTTTGTCCAAACACCCTAGTGTCATCTAGGGTTATTGAAATAACTCTAACGTTTTGAATGTTTATGCATAGTTTCCAAATTTTACACTTTTCTGTTACCACTAATTTTTCATTGAAAATTTTGCATTATTTTATCCCAGAGATGCTGCGATTAAATAGGGTAAAAATATCTATTGAAAATTAGTAGTAACGTTTAAAGTAAAACAAATCATCTATGTTTATGTACAATATTATCATAAGAAATTGCAGCAGGATGTAAAAATAATTATAAAAAATGTATAAGAATCCTAAAACAGAGTTGATGTATTTGCTTATGTGTCTAAATTTACTGCTTCCTTTAAAATAGAATATTTTAATTCTAATTTAATAGGTATTTTTGTAAAAATACCTCTTGCAGAAGTATCGTAAAAATCGGCAAATATAGCAGTTTTTTATTGTTTTATCAGATTTACGTACAGTAGATGAGTTGTTGAATGAATAGATTTATAAAAATATATAAGAAATGTGCGTTATAAATGAAATCTGCAAATGATGCTTATTTTTATTGTTTTCTACAACATTTTTTTCACACATATATTGAGGGAAGTATAAAGCTTTCATTAAAAATTTTAAGAAATTTTCGCTTTCTTTCTCATAGCCCGCAGGTTTTTCACCCAAATTTATTGCCACTTTCACTGACGAAATAGTGTAAAATAACGTATTACAAATGGAAAATAAATATATTAATCAAATTTCGTGAAAATCAAATATTAGAAATAGGGAATTTTTTTGTCTTACAAGAATTAAATTTTAACTATTTTATTTGTTAAAGCAATGAAAAACTTTCGTATTATATTTGATATACTATGAGCCTTTATATGAGAAAATATTTGACTGCGCATGCGCGAACGACAAAGAAAATGTTTTTCATAATTTAGTTTTCAAATATGTAAGACAACACATATAAAAAGACCGGTTGAATATCTTGAAAATTCAGAAAGATATCGGAGTTAGCTCAGTTTCAGTTGCTTTTACCAAGTAGCTGGATGATAAGGGATTTTCCCCCTAATTGTCATTTTTTTTTTGTTTCCTCGCTTCCAACAAAGGGGTTAGAATTTAACGCATAGCCACGTGTAACTTTGGTACTGACGCTTAGATTTTGATAATACATTTTTGTTGTTGTCGTTGGAATGGACTCGTTCTGATTCAAGAAGATTCTTTCAGGGAGAACTACAGTATCAATAAAAAATAAATTAATAAAAATTACATATGAAAAAATGGCAATTTGTGGATAATCTCATATCATTCATCAACTTTTAAAATGCCACTGAATTTCAACTCACTATATCGCTTATATCTTTATGAATTTTTTTCCATATTTTTAAAAATGTTAATTATTTACTTTCTTATATTAAATATTGTTTATTACCATATTATTATTCTTTAAATTTTCATATCTCTTCATTTATATCTGGATTTTCAGAAATAACTTCAGTGGATGCAATTACTTTTTAGATTATCGCTCTTCCTTTTAAAGCTAGATGACAGCCTAGTTTTAACTTTCTTTTTTATTGTTAGATGGCAGCACTAGCCCTTCTTTTTCTTATTATTATTCTTCTCTGTAAGCCTTGGCTCATAATTACCTAGAACTATTGTATGGCACATGAATCAACATTTAGCATCGTGCATCATCCCCTGCCAAATTTTATTTACTGGTGAGCTGTGTCTATTACTATTTAAATTTTTATGTATTACAAATGTATTAAAATTTATTTCTTGGATCTCTTACTTTTTTCATCTTATACGTGTTCTTTTACATGTTATAAGAAGATTAATATTGAAATTTTTAGGCCTAATGCCGACAATATTTGAAGAAACACCGGATATTTACAGTAAATTATAATTATGAAGCTTCTCTGCTGAATCCATATATTTTAAAACTGCTACAATAACCCATTAATCAGCTTCATGATAGATGAGAGTGTTGGAATTTGCTATGATAGTTCAAAATAGAGTGATTGTAAATATTTTTCTTCTTTTTACTATAATGCACAGAATGTAATAACATTCAGCCTTCTTTAATATAGTATACATATATGACATCCATATTTTTATGTGTGTCTACTTAAGTAAAAAATGTATGCTTTTCTTACATCGAAAATTTATGTTTGTCATATATATGACAAACCGTATATATATATATATATATATGATATTCCGTATATATATATATACGGTGAGTGAAGCTTGTAGAAGAAAGGTTAGTACCTTCACTGACGGTTGTCTCACCCATTAATTGGACAATCCAACTCGTCCCAGAAGATTTTGGTTGGATTCAAGTTTTGGGGTCTGGGCAGGTCAGTCCAGTCGCTCAACCAAATTGTCAGCATAACAATAAATGGCGGATCTCGCAACATGACAGCTGGCGTTTTCATCCAGGAAGTAACATGTGTCCAACCCGTAGAACTACCACAACGTAGGAAAAACACTGTCATCCAAAATATTGCAGTAGGCGTCGGTGTTGGGCTTACCATTAATTGGGACAAAGGGTCCCGGGCCGAACCAGAAAAACATCCCCAGATGAAATTCCCCCTCCGCTGAACTTAACTGTGGGCACGATGCATTCTGGCAGGGGACATTCTCCAGGCAGACGCCAGACCCAGATCCTATCATCCGAACGGTAGAGGGCAAACCTTGATGGATCCCTCCAGAGAACCCGTTTCCACCGCTGCACGGTCTACTCTCGACGGGCTTTTCACAACCTTAAACAAACAGGGCGGTTGGAATTTATGATCAAAGGCTTCTGGGCTTCAGCACGACTAAAGAAGATGAGCTTCCTTACGGATGGTATTGATTGAAACAACACACCCGGAGGCCTGTTGAAACTCTTGGCGTAAGTGTGCCATTGGTTGGATGCTGTTCTTTCGAATTTCTCTGGACAGCACCCGTCGGTCTCTATCTCCCAGTTTCGTGGGTCTGCCGACTCTGGGCATATTTCAAAAATCACAGCCCTTCCACTTATGAATCACATAGGCCACAGTCGTTTTTGGGTCAGCTGGCTAGATATGTCCCTTAAATATCGGAAATTTCTGTAATACCCAATGGTTACTGCTTTCTCGAAATCAGATAACTCTGTACTTCATGGCATCTTGCTTGAAACTGATGCCAATGTTGTTTCTAAGAGCGTATTTAACGATGGAGAGAATGACGTGTATCAGTACCGCAGATCTCGACATTTGCATAGATGTCCAACACTTATTGGTAGATAGTGTATATAAATATATATATATCAATATACATGGTGTTTGAAAAAGCATGACTCGGTTGCAAATTACCATAACTTCAATGACCACATTCAAATTATTGAAAAACACCAGTTAAGCACAATGCAGAAGAAAGTTAAAAGTTTTGTTTGCGTACTTCATAATTTTTTAAATGGGCTTCTATTAGTCACATGGAAAACATTCTTGGAATAGTCCATTTCACGACATATATTGTGAATACATTATGAATCATCCCTTTTGACTGTTGATTATGGAAATTTATTTTCTTTGCCTTCAACAGTGAAAGGCCTGAATGTACACTTATACAATTTACTGACATCGGGATTGGTCGTTCAAATTTTGTGGGGAGGTAGAATATAGCAAAAGAAGTAAAAAAGACGCATGACGATGTAGAGGGCACAATGTGTCCACAACTTCTGATCACGCGTAAAGCTCTCTGACAAGTGCATCTGGTCATGATTCGACAAGTTGAATTTGTAGAAGTAACATGAATTGTTATACATTTATTCATCTAACTTACAGAGCGGCAGGGGAAAGCGGTCGATGTACTGTGCAAATGTACGCAGAACGCTGCTCCAACCAGCGCAAAACTAAAAAGTCTATACAACAACCTGTACTTGGAACTGTCCTTGTCGATCCGTTGCTTCCTCTATCATCATATTTATGGGTAACCGATCCATTTGCAAACATTTTTTCTGAAGTTTGCGCCGGTTCGGGTAGCGTTCTGCATAAATTTGCAAATATCTCCAACCACTTTTTCCTGCCACGCCGGACGTTAGATGTATATCTGCATATTCATTAAATGTATAACGATTCTTGTTACATTAAATGTATATATGTTAAATCTGTAACGGTAACTTCTGCAAAGTCACCTTGTCGAATGATGACAGGCTCTACTGACAGCTTTGCACATGATCAGACGTTGTCCATACACAAAGCCCTCTACAACGTCATGCGTTCTTTTACGCCCATACTTTCCCATGTGAGATTGTCTTTTTTCTCTTACCTCCTCACAAAATTTGAACGATCAATACTGATACAACCTGTATTCAAACATATGTCTATGTGGTCTGAAATGGACTACCTCACGAATTTTGTCTTTGTCGAAAAGGAGCGGCAGGAAAGGAGTGGAGAACCGGGCGATTCTCCACTAACCTTCAATTGATGTTTTAGCTCCAAGTTGAGAAACCACAATTTAGCTATTTTAACCGGGAATCACACTATTACAATTCACTGTTAACTTTGAAAGAAAATATGTACTCAATACAAGGAAACTCAACATTGAGTTGAATAAATGACATCAGCTCATTCGCCAAAGGAATCGTATGATCTGCTAATTGTCTCGTATGAATTTTGTCCTCGCCTAGTATAAATTTTGTCTCTTTCTTTAAAATAATGAAACTAAAAAGGTGACTGAAAGTGGGTACTTTCCATGCTACGTTTTTAAATGAATAAACTTTACAAATACATTGCTGTGATTATTAAACGTAAATTTAGTTATTTAAAATTTACCTAGTGGCGTAAAATTAATACATTTTTTAAATAAAGATTTCAATTTATTTGTAATAAAAATAGTTGTGATGAGATTATTTTAGGTAATTTTTGTTAAAATATGTTCTAATTACTTCATAATTCCTGAAATTACGTTTCTTTTGCAGATTTAAACTTTAGTTACTTAACCTACAAAGAAATGTGACGAAATCATGAATGCAAAGTATCACTTAGTTTGGTTCTTTATAGTATGTAAATGTTGCGGCTTATCGTAATATTATAACAAGATAAAGCTGCATTTACATATTCAAATGCTCCAAACAATCTTCAAGTTTTCTCTTGTTGAAATATTGTTCCAGGAAGTTTTTCTACACAGGCTTTATCAGAAAGGTAATAATTCTTTACTTTTTCTATCATGTTATAATTTAAATATCAATTATTCTATGACCGCGAAACTTTGTTTGGCTAATCTATTACGTCACCATAGTTGATTTTTTTTTATTTAAGTGAGCAACGTTTCAAACAAATACTTATTCTACAAAGGGATTTGTTTAATAACATAAAAATATATTGGTGAATGTTTTCACAATTATAAATTAGTTGAATATTCTTGCTTTTATATATATATATATATTTCTCTTATGTGGCGCGAAAATAAGGCTGAATTTTTAGCTAGCCGTTTGGCAACAACCGACATTTCCAGAGCGATTATTCTGCGTGGTATATTGTACGGCCACGTGTTTCATTCAGAAAATCAAAATTCAGAGCCGGATAATTTTTTTAAACACAGCATCATCTTTTGGCTGATGTAGCTGTTTTCGGAGATGTATGTCATTGGTTTGCTTTACGGTCACGTGATGCATTCAGCAAATCTGCTACACAGCATTGTACTGTGATTTTACACAAGGCAGAAAACGTTTTTGTGTGTGAGAGGTACTGTATTTTTCACGTTGAACGAACTTTAAACAATGTTTTTTTTGTTTTAAATAAACTTTCTTCCTATCCCATTGGGTTTCTTTAAATGAATTTAAGCCGTGTTGTGAAAATTTGTAGGTGCAATGAGTTTTAAATTAGTTGTGTTTCCAAGATCATTTTTTCATAGTATTTAAATCATAAATGTCCACTGGTAGCACTAACTAAATACATTTTTAATTGTAATTTCAACGAAGTTTTCAATTACTTTATTTCACATTAGGAAAATTTGTCAACTTCATTTATTAAAATGATTTATGATAGTATTTATTCCGGTAAGAGTTACTGCAAAAACAAAAAAGATCGAGCGAGCGAATCGGCCTGGGACAGCGTAGCCACTTAATGTGTATTGCTTCGCAATTCACGGGGGTTGGCGAGCGTTAGAGAGTGGGGTCTGAGACGGCTAGTATAGTGAATAAATATATGATTTTAATGACATTTATTCGGTGAAATTTCCCTTTTTACCTGACTTTTAGAGGAAATATAACGATATAAGAATTTTCTTTTAAATTCATTTACTTCACTAGTTTCTCTATATTCGTTCTTATTTCAAAGAATGATTTTTTGTTCTTCATCAACAAACATTGATTTTTTTCATGATTAATCTTTAAGCATGGTACTCTAAAATGAACTGAACAATTCTACTGGAAGTTTCAGTTTTGAAACTGTAATCTTTGTTACTTTGATCTATCAATTAAACTACAAACATTTTTTTCCAAAACTTTAAATGTTAACAAGTAACCACTATGCAATTCTTAAAAGCCACATAAAACAAAGCCAAAAAATATTAAACTGATAAATCGAATACTTCACTAATAAGACTGAAGGAAAACATATCTTTTGGATAGAGCTAAATATTTGTACTCTTTTCAGACAATTGTGACAGGTGTAAATATCATCAGACAATTAACTTAATTTTTAACTTTAAACGGACTATTAGTTTTATCGTTTATATTACACTAGACAGTCGATCAATGATTTCAAACAGTAATAAATGAATATATATAATATAAATTAATTTCCAGATTAAATGAGCAGCACAGGAATGCAATTTCCTGGTTTTCAGTTTTAAAGAGGAAATCTTTGTCAGTCTAATTAGCAAGTTTATTGTATTAAATGGTTACATTTTGATCCTAGCCAAAAATTCGAGAAGCCATATTCCTAGTAGTGTGATTTCTGATTTCTATATTAAGCAATTTTATATCAATATTAAATGCTAAGTGTGTCTTTATTTTTATTTCCTTTCCCCTTTGTAATTGACTTTTATGTTTATTTCAAGTTCGCGATTTTGCATTTTTGACTATAAATTTTATTAAAAATTTTATTTCTACTCCTTTGGCCTTAAAATTACTTTTATCCTAATTACTGTTTATTTTATTAAATTTTGTTGCGAGTTACTATTTCACCAGAGATTTGTTGAAAAATCAATAGTATCCGAACTTGGACCTTGTCTATAAATCTTGTGTTTCACAATGCCGCGAGAAAACAAAGTACAGGTCCTTTTTGTACTACCACTGTATAATCACTTAGCAACTCTCTCACTAACTGTGTGTGAGGAGAAATACTAATAACTTACAGTAAATCCATATAAAGTTTAAAAATTCATAAATAAAGAGCAAACATGGTTAAGGAAGAGCGGTTTGTATTAAAAGCATCATAATATTAAAACATTATCTCATTTTATTTCACTACAAAAACGTTTGAATCTCCAAATGTCACCAATACGAAGCTCAAACAATCATGCATATTTCGGAAGTAAGCAAATGAGGATGATCGCCCCCCTGTCGCCTTTTCCGGCGGGTTCAGCTCCCGTTGAAATATGTCTTTTTCTTTTAAGAAATTAATAAAAGCACCGGGAAGGAAATCTATGCCCTACTGACATGGTTTCCACTCTGAGAAGGTCCTTCCAGTCTACTCAGTGGATTTTTTATATGATCGAATCATCAGTTGATATGTAGCAGAAGTTATTGCTAATAGTAATAATGTTACCTACGACAGACTGATCTATCTTTGGCCATTTTTCTCAACGGGAAAGCAGAATAGCTTCAAAACCTCTGACAAGATGCTGCAGTCCTGTGTATGTCATAGAGCCCCTTCCGTTCCTAACATTTTTGTGTGAACGGACTTATGCAATGCTACTACAGACGATTCGTTGTTACTCTACTATAACTTTACCAATAACATTTGATTTTGGCAAACAACATTTTTTAAGAACTATGATATTCACCAATGTGTTGTTTGTTAACTTGAATTCCTCGGACACTCAAGTTTTTCTATACCTAGTTACTTGCCAAATTTTAGTGTGGGAGATCATTTTCTACTTTAGATGTTTCTATGTTCGAAATATTCACAAAGTTTAATTGTCTCTTCTATGTTTACGATATTCATATACTACTTTCACTCAGTAACGTGTCTTGAACAGCGAATTGATGATTGAATTTAATACTGTCTCTATTGACTAAGGTCCGAGTAGTTCTTTTATAATCATTCCCATTTGCATACATCCAGTATTCGCGTTATCTCCCCATACCACTAACTTTTAAAATAAAATTATTTTTGCCTTTAAAAGAAATTCCACATTGCAAACCTCATTCACTTATTAATATTTTCTCGTCCTTTATGAACTTTCAAAGTTTATAACGATTTTCTGGCCAACCTGTATTTGTATTTATCTGTAAGTGTGATATGATACTAATTTCTTTTCTTTAGGTTTACGTCTTCGAATTCCATAAGCGGAGACTATTAGGAAATTTTTATCGCGAAAACCGCCCTAACCTCTCCTTTATCCAAATTGCCTCAATGAAATAATATTTCCAATGGCAGAAATAATAAAAATTTCTTGTGTTCGTGTACGTTGTTTAACGTATGAATAGGTGTAGAAGGACTTCACTCCTATTCAATACTTATTCTTCACAGCTTCCCACAAATTGTAACATATATCTAGCCGAGTTGCATATTTCTCAACTTGAAGATTATACACAGTTTAAATATGGCATACTTGTTTATTTAAAATTTTAAAGTAGAACTTTCCAAACAATGCGGCTAGGGATGGATTTTTGTTAAAAATAAGCCTGTTTTGGGCATATTGTTACAGAAAAAATGTCTTGAGGAATGAGTTTGGATTGAAAAGAAAGACAAACTATCGGTTCGCATAAGAAATGCCCCTGAAAACCCATAGTCTGTACCGCCCTGACCGCGCCGGTATAGAACCCGCGAACATCGACCAGATCTTCTCATTCCGTGGCCAGTATGATAACCACTGAATTGAGTCTGTCCCAGTAGAATGCGAAATATATTCAACGGCTTAAAGAACGTAAAGGCGTTTTGGCTTAAATGAAGACCTTTGAGCATAGTTACATGTTGTTCGATGAGTGGCTCATTTTGGGGGTCACTACAGGTAAAGCTAATTTTATTTGATAGACTGCTCTAACGATTATGACTAAATTTTTATCGTACCGTTTTCGGGCACAAGAAGACCATTGAGCTAGGTCATATGATTGAGATAAGTTCGATTAGTGGGTCATTTTGGGTCACTATGGATCAGGGTCAAACTAATTTTGTATAAAAAAACGGCTGAAATGATTTTGACTAAATTTTTTATTCTTCCATTTTCAAGAACGAGAGATCCGTTGGAATAGGTCACATATTCCAGAAAATTTGATTGTGGGTCATTTTTCGTCACTAATTTTATGTAAAAACGGCTGAAATGATTTTGACTAAATTTTTTATTCAACAATTTTTGATTACGAGAAGACATTTGGGCTATGTCACATGATCGATAAAATTTGATTAGTGGGACATTCTTTGGTTAATAAGGTTCAAGCTATTCTTTTTTCTAAAAGCTGTTCTAACGATTTCGACGAAATTTTGTATGCTACCGTTTTGGGGTAAGAGAAAACCATGGGGTTAGGTCACATGTTCGAAAAATACTGATTAGTGGCTCATTCAGGCTCTCTCACATCTGGCTGCTACAAATATGCATAACCTTCTAAAAAGGAGACATTCTTCACTGTCAAAGATATTGAGACCTATAAAATACTCATTACAGCACAAACTTTTATAACATTAGCTGAGCGGTGGAAACAGCACTGCAAGAGTTGTATGAAATTAGATTTCGTATTGTATAAAACATTTAAACATCTGTTCTTGACAAACGAAATTTTTGTACATTTCTTACTTAAAATATGCCATTTTTAAAATGTATGTATGTCGTAGGCTAATTGGAGTATCATCTACTATTTTCCAATCAGAATGGTGTTTTTTAGGCTTTATGCAAAGAACCTATGCAGATTTAGGCCAATTGGAAAATGACAAATTGCTTTCCAATCACCCTGAAAATTTGTATTCTGTTTGGAATAAGCCTATACAGTTTTATGCTTATTAGAAAATGATCAATTGTTTGTCCAAACACCCTAGTGTCATCTAGGGTTATTGAAATAACTCTAACGTTTTGAATGTGTATGCATAGTTACCAAGTTTTACACTTTTAAGTTACCACTAATTTTTCATTGAAAATTTTGCATTATTTTATCACAGAGATGCTGCGATTAAATAGGGTAAAAATATCTATTGAAAATTAGTAGTAACGTTTAAAGTAAAACAAATCATCTATGTTTATGTACAATATTATCATAAAAAATTGCAGCAGGATGTAAAAATGATTATAAAAAATGTATAAGAATCCTAAAACAGAGTTGATGTATTTGCTTATTTGTCTAGATTTACTGCTTCCTTTAAATTAGAATATTTTAATTCTACTTTAAAAGGTATTTTTGTCAAAATACCTCCTGCAGAAGTATCGTTAAAATCTGCAAATATAGCAGTTTTTTATTGTTTTATCAGATTTACGTAGAGAAGATGAGTTGTTGAATGAATAGATTTATAAAAATATATAAGAAATGTGCTTTATAAATGAAATCTGCAAATGAGGCTTATTTTTAATGTTTTCTCCAACATTTTGTGCACACATATATTGAGGGAAGTTTAAAGCTTTCATTAAAAATTTTAAGATATTTTCGCTTTCTTTCTCATAGCCCGCCGGTTTTTCACCCAAATTTATTGCCACTTTCAGGAAACCTGACGAAATACTGTAAAATAACGTATTACAAATGGAAAATAAATATATTAATCAAATTTCGTGAAATTCAAATATTAGAAATAGGGAATTTTTTTGTCTTACCAAAATTAAATTTTAACTATTTTATTTGTTAAAGCAATGAAAATACTTTCATAAAATATTTCATATACTATGAACCTTTATATGACAAAATATTTGACTGCGCATGCGCGAACGACAAAGAAAATATTTTTCATAATTTAGTTTTCAAATGTGTAAGACAACACTTATAAAAAGGCCGGTTGAATATCTTGAAAATTCAGAAAGATATCGGAGTTAGCTCAGTTTCTGTTACTTTTACCAAGTAGCTGGATGATAAGGGATTTTCCCCCTAAATGTCTTTTTTTTGTTTCCTCGCTTCCAACAAAGGGGTTAGAATTTAACGCATATCCACGTGTAACTTTGGTACTGACGCTTAGATTTTGATAATACTTTTTTGTTGTTGTCGTTGGAATGGACTCGTTCTGATTCAAGAAGATTCTTTCAGGGAGAACTACAGTATCAATAAAGGATAAATTAATAAAAATTACATATGAAAAAATGGCAATTTGTGGATAATCTCATACCATTCATCAACTTTTAAAAAGCTACTGAATTTCAACTCACTATATCGCTGATATCTTTATGAATTTTTTTCCATATTTTTAAAAATGTTAATTCTTTACTTTCTTATATTAAATATTGTTTATTACTATATTATTATAGTTTAATTTTCATATCTCTTCAGTTATATCTGGATTTTCAGAAATAACTTCAGTGGATGCAATTTCTTTTTAGATTATCGCTCTTCCTTTTAAAGCTAGATGACAGCCTAGTTTTAACTTTCTTTTTTTATTGTTAGGTGGCAGCACTAGCCCTTCTTTTTCCTTATTATTATTCTTCTCTGTAAGCCTTGACTCATAATTACCAAGAACTATTGTATGGCACATGAATCAACATTTAGCATCATGCATCATCTCCTGCCAAATTTTATTTATTGGTGAGCTGTGTCTATTACTATTTAAGTTTTTATGTATTACAAATGTACTAAAATTTATTTCTTGGTTCTCTTACTTTTTTTCAATTTCTACGTGTTTTTTTACATGTTATAAGAAGATTAATATTGACATTTTTAGTCCTAATGCCGACAATATTTGAAGAAACACCGGATATTTACTGTGAATTATAATTATGAAGCTTCTCTGCTGAATCCATATATTTTAAAACTGCTACAATAACATATTAATCAGCTTCATGATAAATGAGAGTGTTGGAATTTGTTATGATAGTTCAAAATAAAGTGATTGTAAATATTTTTCTTCTTTTTACTGTAATGCACAGAATGTAATAACATTCAGCCTTGTTTAATATAGTATACATATATGACATCCATATTTTTATGTGTGTCTACTTAAGTAAAAAATGTATGCTTTTCTTACATCGAAAATTTATGTTATGTATATATATATATATACATACTATCTACCAATATGTATTTGGACACCTCTGATCGAACAGAAAACAACAGTTATTCACACTGAATATATAGTAGAGCCTCCACGAAAAGCAATTACATCCGCAATCCTCCTGGGCATGCTTTCTACAAGTCCTTGTATGACAGCAAGTGATATTTTTTTTCATTCGGCTTGTAGAAGAAAAGTTAGTACCTTCACTGATTTTGGACGGTTGTCTCACCCTTTAATTCGACAATCCAACTCGTCCCAGAAGATTTTCGTTGGATTCAAGTTTGGGGTCTGGGCAGGCCAGTCCAGTCGCTCAACCAAATTGTCACCATAACAATAAATGGCGGATCTCGCAACATGACAGCTGGCGTTTTCATCCAGGAAGCAACATGTGTCCAACCGCGACCTACGTTATGCACGGCCGGAGCATAACGTTTAAAACGTCACATGGAATGGATCATTTTTACGCGCTGATTTAAACCAATGATCGTGTAAAAATGATCCACTCTATGTGACGTTTTAAACGTCATGCACAGGCCGTGTATAACACAGTTCACGATCCAACTCGTAGAACTACCACAACGTAGGAAGCACACTGTCATCCAAAATAGTGCAGTAGGCGTCGGTGTTGTGCTTACCATTAATTGGGACAAAGGGTCCCGGACCAAACCAGAAAAACATTCCCAGATGAAATTCCCCCTCCGCTGAACTTAACTGTGGGCACAATACATTCTGGCAGGGGACATTCTCCAGGCAGAAGCCAGACCCAGATCCTATCATCCAAACGGTAGAGGGCAAACTTTATGGATCACTCCAGAGAACCCGTTTCCACCGCTGTACTGTCCACTCTCGACGGACTTTTCACCACTTTAAACGAGTACCGCGTTTGGAATTGATGATTAAAGGCTTATGGGCTACAGCACGACTATGAAAATCAAGCAGATGAGCTTCGTTACGGATGGTATTCATTGAAACAACACACCCGGAGGCCTGTTGAAACACTTGGCGTAAGTGTGCCATTGGTTGGCTGCAGTTCTTTCGAATTTCTCTGGACAGCACCCGTCGGTCTCTATCTCCCAGTTTCGTGGGTCTGCCGACTCTGGGCATATTTCGAAAATCACAGCCCTTCCACTTATGAATCACATAGGCCACAGTCGTTTTTGGGTCAGCTGGCTAAATATGCCCCTTAAGTATCGGAAATTTCTGTAATACCCGATGGTTACTCCTTTCTCGAAATCAGATAACTCTGTACTTCATGGCATCTTGCATGCAACTGATGCCAATGTTGTTTCCAAGAGCGTATTTAACGATGGAGAGAATGGCGTGTATCAGTACCGCAGATATCGACATTTGCATAGATGTCCAACACTTATTGGTAGATAGTGTATATAAATATATATATATCAATATACATGGTGTTTGAAAAAGCATGACTCGGTTGCAAATTACCATAACTTCAATGACCACATTCAAATTATTGAAACACACCAGTTAAGCACAATGCAGAAGAAAGTTAAAAGTTTTGTTTGCGTACTTCATAATTTTTTAAATGGGCTTCTATTAGTCACATGGAAAACATTTTTGGGATAGTCCATTTCATGACAGATATTGTGAATACAATATGCATCATCCCTTTTGACTGTTAATTATGGAAATTTATTTTCTTTGCCTTCAACAGTGAAAGGCCTGAATGTACACTTATACAATTTACTGACATCGGGATTGGTCGTTCAAATTTTGTGAGGAGGTAGAATATAGCAAAAGAAGTAAAAAAGACGCATGACGATGTAGAGGACACAATGTGTCCACAACTTCTGATCACGCGTATAGCTCTCTGACAAGTGCATCTGGTCATGATTCGACAAGTTGAATTTGTAGAAGTAACATGAAATGTTATACATTTAATGAATATGCATATATTCATCTAACTTATATGCATATATTCATCTAACTAAGGAAAGCGGTCGATGTTCTGCGCAAATGTACGCAGAACGCTGCTCCACCCAGAGCAAAACTAAAAAGTCTATACAACAACCTGTACTTGGAACTGTCCTTGTCGATCCGTTGCTTCCTCTATCATCATATTTATGGGTAACCGATCCATTTGCAAACATTTGATTCTGAGGTTTGAGCCCGTTGGGGTAGCGCTCTGCATAAATTTGCAAATATCTCCAACCACTTTTCCCTGCCACGCCGGACGTTAGATGTATATCTGCATATTCATTAAATGTATAACGATTCATGTTGCATAAAATGCATATATATTAAATGTGTAACGGTAACTTCTGCAAAGTCACCTTGTCGAATGATGACAGGCTGTACTGACAGCTTTGCACATGATCAGACGTAGTGCATACACAGCGCCCTCTATAACCTCATGCGATCTTTTATGCCCATACTTTCCCATGTGAGATTGTCTTTTTTCTCTTACCTCCTCACAAAATTTGAACGATCAATACTGATACAACCTGTATTCAAACATATGTCTATGTGGCCTGAAATGGACTACCTCACGAATTTTGTCTGTGTCGAAAAGGAGCGGCAGGAAAGGAGTGGAGAACCGGGCGATTCTCCACTAACCTTCAATTGACGTTTTAGCTCCAAGTTGAGAAACCACAATTTAGCTATTTTAACCGGGAATCACACTATTATAATTCACAGTTAACTTTGAAAGAAAATATGTACTCAATACAAGGAAACTCAACATTGAGTTGAATAAATAACATCAGATCATTCGCTAAAGGAATCGTATGATCTGCTGTAATTTAGATATTTAAAATTTACATAGTGGCGTAAAATTAATACATTTTTTAAATAAAGTTTTCAATTTATTTGTAATAAAAATAATTGTGATGAGATTATTTTAGGTATTTTTTGTTAAAATATGTTCTAAGTACTTCATAATTCCTGAAATTACATTTCTTTTGCAGATTCAAATTTTAGTTACTTAACCTTCAACGAAATGTGACGAAATCATGAATCTCTAGCAAAGTATCACTTAGTTTGGTTCTTTATAGTATGTAAAAGTTGAGACTTATCGTAATATTATAACAAGATAAATCGACATTTACATATTAAAATGCTCCAAACAATCTTCAAATTTTATCTTGTTGAAATTTTGTTCCAGGAAGTTTTTCTACACAGGCTTTATAAGAAAGGTAATAATTCCTTACTTTTTCTGTCATGTTATAATTTAAATATCAATCATTTTATGACTGCAAAAATTTGTTTGGCTAATCTATTACGTCACCATAGTTGATTTTTTTTTATTTAAGTGGGCAACGTTTCAAACAAATACTTATGCAACAAAGAGGTTTGTTTAATAACATAAAAATATATTGGTGAAAGTTTTCACAATTATAAATTAGTTGAATATTCTTGCTTTTATCTATATATATATTTCTCTTATGTGGCGCGAAAATAAGGCTGAATTTTTAGCTAGCCGTTTGGCAACAACCGACCTTTCCAGAGCGATTATTCTGCCTGGTATATTGTACGGCCACGTGTTTCATTCAGCAAATCAAAATTCAGAGCCGGATAATTTTTTAAACACAGCATCATCTTTTGGCTGATGTAGCTGTTTTCGGAGATGTATGTCATTGGTTTGCTTTACGGTCACGTGATGCATTCAGCAAATCAGCTACACAGCATTGTACTGTGGTTTTACACAAGGCAGAAAACGTGTTTATGTGTGACAGATACTGTATTTTTCACGTTGAACGAACTTTAAACAATGTTTCTTGTTTTAAATAAACTTTCTTCCTATCCCATTGTGTTTCTTTAAATGAATTTAAGCCGTGCTGTGAAAATTTATAGGTGCAATGAGTTTTAAATTAGTTGTGTTTCCAAGATCATTTTTTCATAGTATTTAAATCATAAATGTCCACTGGTAGCACTAACTAAATGCATTTTTAATTGTAATTTCAATGAAGTTTTCAATTACTTTATTTCGAAGTTATTTACGAACGAAGTTCGTATTAACGAAGTTATACGTATAACGAAGTTAACGTTAGTCTAACGAAGTTTCATTAAGAAAGTTATTAACGAAGTTTCATTAAGAAAATTTGTCAACTTCATATATTAAAATGATTTATGATAGTATTTATTCCGGTAAGAGTTACTGCAAAAACAAACAAGAACGAAAAATCATGCGTCAAGCATAGATTATATAGCACTTTCCAACGCGTCCAAAATAATTTTACAAATCATACCGTTTAATAAGCTAAAAGCTAACATCTAAGTAAACAATTTAGAAAACGCACAACATATTTAAAAACATAATTTCAGGAATTTCCAACATATACAATATTCGGAAAAATATCCGAATACTTTTATTCAGCCCTGTATAGGATCTATAGATTTGTATATATACTACATAGGATGATAATTTTAGTTCAGTTAGGAAACGCGTAGCACAGTTTAAAATTCTCCGTCTGGAGTTTGTCAATAAACAGAAATGTGTTCGCGAACTTTTGTACTGCCCTGTATAGGATCTACAGAATTTATACACACCACGTAATAGACAAAAAGCAAGTTAAAATTAAAATCGCGTTCAATAACTTAAAACGCACGTCCAGGAATTATTGTTAACAGACAGTAGAGAATTCTTTTGCGTGTCCCTGTAAATGAACGATGACTGCTATACACACAATATTCCGTAGTAAGTCTCTTGTAATGCACCTTAGTGATCTATATAAATTTCAATGCGTTTAAAATAGAGAAACATTATTTAAATAAACCGCAGACGATTTTTCTCCATAGACGTAATGTAACGGAATTATTTTTACTGTCCCTGTAAAGTAACTATAAGTGCTATGCACACCCTGTTCCATATTAAGCTTCTTCTAATGCACCTTAGTAATATATATAAATTACAATGCGTTTAAAATAGTGAAACATTATTTAAATAAACCGCAAATGATTTTTCCCCATAGACCGCAATGTAACGGAATTCTTTTGAGTGTCCCTGTAAAAAAACTATAAGTGTTACACACTTCCGTTGAAATAGGGAACATGCTATAGATAACGACAATAACATATAAAAATTGCAGATCCATCCGAGCATATTTACGGGAGTTAGAGCACGGACAGACGGCAGACGGCCAGACGGCAGACAGCCAGACGGCCAGACGGCCAGACGGCAGACGGCCAGACAAACCGAAGTCATAAGCACTTTTCAACTAGGTTGGAAAGTGCTAAAAAGGTCGAGCGAGCGACACCTGGTATATTGCGACGCCTGGGACAGCGTAGCCTCTTAATGTGTATTGCTTCGCAATTCACAGGGGTTGGCGAGCGTTAGAGAGTGGGGGTGTGAGCCGGCTAGTATAGCGAATAAATATATGATTTTAATGATATTTATTCGGTGAAATTTCCCTCTTTACCTGATTTTTAGAGGAAATATAACGATATAAGAATTTTCTTTTAAATTCATTTACTTCACTAGTTTCTCTATATTCGTTCTCATTTCAAAGAATGAATTTTTGTTCTTCATCAACAAACATTGATTTTTTTCATGATTAATCTTTAAGCATGGTACTCTAAAATGAACTGAACAATTCTACTGGCAGTTTCAGTTTTGAAACTCTAATCTTTGTTACTTTGATCTATCAATTAAACTGAAAACATTTTTTTCCAAAACTTCAAATGTTAACAAATAACCACTATGCAATTCTTAAAAGCCACATAAAACAAAGCCAAAAAATATTAAACTGATAAATCGAATACTTCAATAATAAGACTGAAGGGAAACATATATTTTGGATAGAGCTAAATACACTATATTTCCAATGATGATCGGTCACTTGCGATTTTAGACGTTTTGTTAAATATCTGGAAAGATACATGAGGAATTATCCTGAAACTTCGGGAGTGTAAACAACATGATAAACGTCATATATGTCCGCGAAGATTTTTTCCCGAAGCCCCATAAGGGACCGTCAACAAATTGAAGAAAAAGGACGATCTTTTGGATAACCCTGTAGAAACTAATATTGTAAAAGCATTCAAACTGTAGATTATGATTAAGTGGCGTATTGTAATAATTTGGGTTCATTTTTATGAGCATGTATACTCAAAGCTTAGATAGCACGTATACTTAGATAGCATGTATACTCAAAGAGTAATTCAGGTTTTTATAAAACAGTCCCACATTTTACTAAGTTTTTTGCTTGTTATTTGCAGAGTTTTTAATATAAAAACTAGTTATTTTTAGAAAATATGACAAACAAAATTGTACACAATACCCTGCAATCAGAATTAAAAAATAATAAAAATTGTATGAAAAATGAGCAGGTTTACTAAATATTGTCTCACTGCGCATGCGCGAATTCAATCAAACTATACTGTGCATAACATATTAGCTAAATGTATAGACCAACTTTTGTGAAATTCTTAAAAACATAGCTTGAAAATTCTGATAGTAATCGTCGATAGAATAAGCTCGAATTTCGCTGTTCCCAAAAGGAAGCAAAAAGATGAGGGGTTGTATCCAAGTATACTAGCTTATGAAAGTTGACATAATAAGAATGAAGTGTCTCTCATTCTATATTTGATACAACCTCTCATCTTTTTGCTTCCTTTTGGGAACAGCGAATTTCGAGTTTATTCTATCGACGATTACTATCAGAATTTTCGAGGTATGTTTTTGAGACTTTCATAAAAGTTGGTCTATACATTTAGCTAATACATTATGCACAGTATATTTTGTTTGAATTCGCGCATGCGCAGTGAAACAATATTTAGTAAACCTGCTCATTTTTCATACAATTTTTATTCTTTTTTAATTCTGATTGCAGGGTATTGTGTACATATTTGTTTGTCAAATTTTCTGAAAATAACTGGTTTTTATATTAAAAACTCTGGAAATTATAAGCAAAAAACTTGATAAAACTTGGTACTGTTTTTATAAAAACCTGAATTTCTCTTCGAGTATACATTCTATCTTCATAAAAATTAACCCAAATTATTGCAACAATATACTTAATCATAATCTATAGTTTGAATGTTTTTGCAATATTCGTTTTTTACAGGGTTATCCAAAATATATTCGTTTTTCTTCAATTTGTAACCCCCCCCAGGGGATACCTTCTATAGGTATTCACGGGATTCGCAACCCCGGGCACCTGAGCGATCTTTCTCTTTTCTTTTTTCCTCTCCTTTCTCTTGTCTAATCTTTCTTCTTTGTTTCACTCTCATTGTGTTTCCTCTTCTGAGGCGAGGGCGATTCTGCATAAGCGGACATCATCTTGCTTATATCGACTTATGGAGATTAGTAAACCACCCACGCGTTTGCCGTGCGTGGCGACCCGTGTCCCTGGAAAGGGGGATCCTAGCAGTTGAGGGAAACCAACACACTGCTTTGGCCTCTGCTTCAGGTAGACGGGAGGTGCATATTGGTCCCGTATGCATCAATCGGCTGGTCAGCTGACTTGTCACTGGCTAGAGATCAAGTGAGCGGGCACATACTAATCATTTCGTTAAGGGTGGAAACTGAAATAGGTGTGTCTTGTGAACGTATAGGCACTGGTTAGCACTGGTGCACGAATGTGCATCCCCTTGTTGGGCTTGGTAGTGGGTGGTGCGGCCGGGGTTTGAGTTTCATTTCACTTTAATATGGATGGAAAAAATTCACTTCCTACTATTTCTCTCCCATGTGGAGAGCAACAATCTGTACAGAATGATTCCTTCACACGTTTTTTTGTAGTTCATCGCACTGATAGTCTCTCTGATAGTTCTTTTAAGAAAACTTCACCTTTTCGTATTGTAAAAACATTTCAATCTGTTTTCGGAGACGGTTATTCACTTAAAAAGGTACAGTCTGGGGATTTACTTGTTGAGGTCTCTTCAGACAAACACTCAAGATTTCTCTCAAATTGCAAAGAAATAGGATCTTTTTCTGTTTCTGTTCAGGCCCACCAAACTCTAAACACAAGTCGTGGTGTAATATCAGAACCAGAACTTTTACTCTCTACAAAAGATGAACTCTAGACGTACGCCGTACCACTATCCGTCGGAATGAGAAAGTGCTTCCTACAAAACACATTATCCTGACTTTTAATAGCCCTACTCTACCAACTAGAATTAAAGCTGCATACCTGAGCTGCCCCGTACGGCCTTATATTCCTAACCCTCTTCGTTGCTTTAAATGCCAGCGTTATGGCCACAGTAAAACTACCTGTCGTGGATCTGTTGCATGTGCAAGATGTTCAGAAACCGTTCATGAGAGTAACTCATGTGAAAAATCTGAACGCTGTATAAGCTGCAAGGGTGACCATGCAGCATATTCTCGTTCCTGCCCAAACTGGATCCGTGAAAAAGAAATTCTTGCTGTTAAAATTACTCAGAAACTTTCTTATCATGAAGCTCGAAAAATAGTTGAATCTAGAACACCATCTGTGGGAGTTTCTTTTTCTAGTTTACTCAAGCAACAAATAAAATCCTTAAGACATATAAGCACCCAAACTGAATTCTCTTTACCAGCAAATGATTCATCTGTTACACTAACCAGCGCTATGAAGAAAAAAACCCGAGTATGTATTGTACAGCTAGAATAAGACCCCTGCCTGCACTGAACTTTTGCCACCAGTTTTATGATAAAGTTTTAATTCATTTTTAAATTTTAATTTGGTGTTCTTATTCTAATCTTTTTTACACGCTATTTGTTTACTCTGTGTGACTATATCTAGATGGGTAACCCCATCCAGATAATTATATCTTTAAGCTTTGTTTCTTTTCTAGTTTTTATATTTCAATTTGACGTGTGTAATTTTATCTTTTTTGGCGCAGCATGTCCCTAAAGGGAATTTGTGCCATAAACCCTAAATCAACCAACCAATCAATTTGTTGACGGCTCCTTATGGGGTTTCGGGAAAAAAACTTCGCGGAAATATATGACGTCTATCATGTTGTTTACACTCCTGAAGTTTCAGGATAATTCCTCATGTAGCTTTGCAACGTCAGCTATGCGTAATTGCTTCTTTTGCTCTTTGCATAACTTCTAGTGTTATTGGAAGACTGCTTTAAAGATTGCCATCCTTATCCCAACCAGTTCGCTTTAATTTGTTTACCAAGTTTCTATAGCTACCCTGGAAGGGGCTGATTTTCTGAATTTGCTGCTAAAGTCCTCCAGCCTCTATGATGTATTATAATATGAGCAAATCTTGTCTGTCTGTCTGTGTGTGTATGCGAATTTTATCTTTAAAACGGCTCTAACGATTTTGACGAAATTTTGTATTCTACCATTTTTGTGCACGAGGAGATGATTGCGCTAGGTCAGATGTTCGAAAAAATGCGATTAGTGGATCATTTTGGATCACTACCCAAACAGTAAATAATTCTAAGCCGAACTTAGGCCAATAGTCCAAACCCAAACACTTTTTCTTCCAGGCAACCGGACGGAGAATTATTATTTAAAAAAAATAATAGAAACTCTTTTTAATTTATTTTACATCACTATCTATTGGTAAATTTTTATTAAATTGGGGATTACTGATTTCTGCATAGATAATTAATTATATTCACCAAGAAACAGTTTCTGTTGGATGTATTTTCCACTTGTACAGCCTTTAACGTCTGTCTGTTTAAAACTGCGGTTTTGTGTGTCCTTGAAACGTGAAAAGAGCTTTATGAGCTGTTGTGAGATGAAGATCTTGAAGGATACTGGTGGGTATATGTCATGTGACACATTTCCCTGCAAGGGATATACGATTATCGCAGAGACAATTATATGATCCCATTAACATGATTCAACTTTGGTCGTTTACAAACATAGGCCGACTACAAACTTAAAAGTATCTTCCGACTAATTTATTTCCAACATTAATCTCATTTACTGCCGACGTTTGCCTTCGATTTACAATTAAATACATCGACAATTATAGTCGAAACGATATCGCGTGAATTTCTATCTACTATTACCACCACTCATTTACCGACAATTCTTATAACAGGCCGAAATTGAGCCGATATCTCTTGCTGTTGGAGTATGGATCAGAGTCAAGCTAATCATAGCCAAAAAAATGGCTGAAACGACTTTAACTAAATTTTGTATCCTACCGCTTTAGAGCACGAGAAGACGACTGTATTAGGTCACATTTTCCAGAAAATTTTATTAGTGAGTCATTTTTCGATCACTGCGGGTCAAGCTAATTTCTACCTAAAAAGCAGATCTAAGAGGTCGATTGTGGGTCATTTTCCGTCACTAATTTTATGTAAAAACGGCTGAAATGTTTTTGACTAATTTTTTTATTCTACATTTTTTGATTACGAGAAGACATTTGGGATATGTCACATGATCGAGAAAATTTGATTAGTGGGACATTTTTTGGTTAATAAGGTTCAAGCTATTTTTTTTCTAAAAGCTGTTCTAACGATTTTGACGAAATTTTGTATCCTACCGTTTTGGGGTAAGAGAAAACCATGGGGTTAGGTCACATGTTCGAGAAATTCTGATTAGTGGCTCATTCAGGCTCTCTCACATCTGGCTGCTTCAAATATGCATAACCTTCTAAAAAGGAGAGATTCTTCACTGTCAAAAATATTGAGACCTATAAAATATTCATTACAGCACAAACTTCTATAACATTAGCTGAGCGGTGGAAACAGCACTGCAAGAGTTGTATGAAATTAGAAGATTTCGTATTGTATAAAACATTTAAACATCTTGACAAACGAAATTTTTGTACATTTTTTACTTAAAATATGCCATTTTTAAAATGTATGTATGTCGTAGGCTAATTGGAGTATCATCTACTATTTTCCAATCAGAATGATGTTTTTTAGGCTTTATGCAAAGAGTCTATGCAGATTTAGGCCAATTGGAAAATGACCAATTGTTTTCCAATCACCCTGAAAATTTGTATTCTGTTTGGAATAAGCCTATACAGTTTTATGCTTATTAGAAAATGATCAATTGTTTGTCCAAACACCCTAGTGTCATCTAGGGTTATTGAAATAACTCTAACGTTTTGAATGTTTATGCATAGTTTCCAAATTTTACACTTTTCTGTTACCACTAATTTTTCATTGAAAATTTTGCATTATTTTATCCCAGAGATGCTGCGATTGAATAGGGTAAAAATATCTATTGAAAATTAGTAGTAACGTTTAAAGTAAAACAAATCATCTATGTTTATGTACAATATTATCATAAGAAATTGCAGCAGGATGTAAAAATAATTATAAAAAATGTATAAGAATCCTAAAACAGAGTTGATGTATTTGCTTATGTGTCTAAATTTACTGCTTCCTTTAAAATAGAATATTTTAATTCTAATTTAATAGGTATTTTTGTAAAAATACCTCTTGCAGAAGTATCGTAAAAATCGGCAAATATAGCAGTTTTTTATTGTTTTATCAGATTTAAGTAGAGTAGATGAGTTGTTGAATGAATAGATTTATAAAAATATATAAGAAATGTGCGTTATAAATGAAATCTGCAAATGATGCTTATTTTTATTGTTTTCTACAACATTTTTTTCACACATATATTGAGGGAAGTATAAAGCTTTCATTAAAAATTTTAAGAAATTTTCGCTTTCTTTCTCATAGCCCGCAGGTTTTTCAGCCAAATTTATTGCCACTTTCACTGACGAAATAGTGTAAAATAACGTATTACAAATGGAAAATAAATATATTAATCAAATTTCGTGAAAATCAAATATTAGAAATAGGGAATTTTTTTGCACTAGCCCTTCTTTTTCTTATTATTATTCTTCTCTGTAAGCCTTGGCTCATAATTACCTAGAACTATTGTATGGCACATGAATCAACATTTAGCATCGTGCATCATCCCCTGCCAAATTTTATTTACTGGTGAGCTGTGTCTATTACTATTTAAATTTTTATGTATTACAAATGTATTAAAATTTATTTCTTGGATCTCTTACTTTTTTCATCTTATACGTGTTCTTTTACATGTTATAAGAAGATTAATATTGAAATTTTTAGGCCTAATGCCGACAATATTTGAAGAAACACCGGATATTTACAGTAAATTATAATTATGAAGCTTCTCTGCTGAATCCATATATTTTAAAACTGCTACAATAACCCATTAATCAGCTTCATGATAGATGAGAGTGTTGGAATTTGCTATGATAGTTCAAAATAGAGTGATTGTAAATATTTTTCTTCTTTTTACTATAATGCACAGAATGTAATAACATTCAGCCTTCTTTAATATAGTATACATATATGACATCCATATTTTTATGTGTGTCTACTTAAGTAAAAAATGTATGCTTTTCTTACATCGAAAATTTATGTTTGTCATATATATGACAAACCGTATATATATATATATATATATGATATTCCGTATATATATATATACGGTGAGTGAAGCTTGTAGAAGAAAGGTTAGTACCTTCACTGACGGTTGTCTCACCCATTAATTGGACAATCCAACTCGTCCCAGAAGATTTTGGTTGGATTCAAGTTTTGGGGTCTGGGCAGGTCAGTCCAGTCGCTCAACCAAATTGTCAGCATAACAATAAATGGCGGATCTCGCAACATGACAGCTGGCGTTTTCATCCAGGAAGTAACATGTGTCCAACCCGTAGAACTACCACAACGTAGGAAGCACACTGTCATCCAAAATATTGCAGTAGGCGTCGGTGTTGTGCTTACCATTAATTGGGACAAAGGGTCCCGGGCCGAACCAGAAAAACATCCCCAGATGAAATTCCCCCTCCGCTGAACTTAACTGTGGGCACGATGCATTCTGGCAGGGGACATTCTCCAGGCAGACGCCAGACACAGATCCTATCATCCGAACGGTAAAGGGCAAACCTTGATGGATCCCTCCAGAGAACCCGTTTCCACCGCTGCACGGTCTACTCTCGACGGGCTTTTCACAACCTTAAACAAACAGGGCGGTTGGAATTTATGATCAAAGGCTTCTGGGCTTCAGCACGACTAAAGAAGATGAGCTTCCTTACGGATGGTATTGATTGAAACAACACACCCGGAGGCCTGTTGAAACTCTTGGCGTAAGTGTGCCATTGGTTGGATGCTGTTCTTTCGAATTTCTCTGGACAGCACCCGTCGGTCTCTATCTCCCAGTTTCGTGGGTCTGCCGACTCTGGGCATATTTCAAAAATCACAGCCCTTCCACTTATGAATCACATAGGCCACAGTCGTTTTTGGGTCAGCTGGCTAGATATGTCCCTTAAATATCGGAAATTTCTGTAATACCCAATGGTTACTGCTTTCTCGAAATCAGATAACTCTGTACTTCATGGCATCTTGCTTGAAACTGATGCCAATGTTGTTTCTAAGAGCGTATTTAACGATGGAGAGAATGACGTGTATCAGTACCGCAGATATCGACATTTGCATAGATGTCCAACACTTATTGGTAGATAGTGTATATAAATATATATATATCAATATACATGGTGTTTGAAAAAGCATGACTCGGTTGCAAATTACCATAACTTCAATGACCACATTCAAATTATTGAAAAACACCAGTTAAGCACAATGCAGAAGAAAGTTAAAAGTTTTGTTTGCGTACTTCATAATTTTTTAAATGGGCTTCTATTAGTCACATGGAAAACATTCTTGGAATAGTCCATTTCACGACATATATTGTGAATACATTATGAATCATCCCTTTTGACTGTTGATTATGGAAATTTATTTTCTTTGCCTTCAACAGTGAAAGGCCTGAATGTACACTTATACAATTTACTGACATCGGGATAGGTCGTTCAAATTTTGTGGGGAGGTAGAATATAGCAAAAGAAGTAAAAAAGACGCATGACGATGTAGAGGGCACAATGTGTCCACAACTTCTGATCACGCGTAAAGCTCTCTGACAAGTGCATCTGGTCATGATTCGACAAGTTGAATTTGTAGAAGTAACATGAATTGTTATACATTTATTCATCTAACTTACAGAGCGGCAGGGGAAAGCGGTCGATGTACTGTGCAAATGTACGCAGAACGCTGCTCCAACCAGCGCAAAACTAAAAAGTCTATACAACAACCTGTACTTGGAACTGTCCCTGTCGATCCGTTGCTTCCTCTATCATCATATTTATGGGTAACCGATCCATTTGCAAACATTTTTTCTGAAGTTTGCGCCGGTTCGGGTAGCGTTCTGCATAAATTTGCAAATATCTCCAACCACTTTTTCCTGCCACGCCGGACGTTAGATGTATATCTGCATATTCATTAAATGTATAACGATTCTTGTTACATTAAATGTATATATGTTAAATCTGTAACGGTAACTTCTGCAAAGTCACCTTGTCGAATGATGACAGGCTCTACTGACAGCTTTGCACATGATCAGACGTTGTCCATACACAAAGCCCTCTACAACGTCATGCGTTCTTTTACGCCCATACTTTCCCATGTGAGATTGCCTTTTTTCTCTTACCTCCTCACAAAATTTGAACGATCAATACTGATACAACCTGTATTCAAACATATGTCTATGTGGTCTGAAATGGACTACCTCACGAATTTTGTCTTTGTCGAAAAGGAGCGGCAGGAAAGGAGTGGAGAACCGGGCGATTCTCCACTAACCTTCAATTGATGTTTTAGCTCCAAGTTGAGAAACCACAATTTAGCTATTTTAACCGGGAATCACACTATTACAATTCACTGTTAACTTTGAAAGAAAATATGTACTCAATACAAGGAAACTCAACATTGAGTTGAATAAATGACATCAGCTCATTCGCCAAAGGAATCGTATGATCTGCTAATTGTCTCGTATGAATTTTGTCCTCGCCTAGTATAAATTTTGTCTCTTTCTTTAAAATAATGAAACTAAAAAGGTGACTGAAAGTGGGTAGTTTCCATGCTACGTTTTTAAATGAATAAACTTTACAAATACATTGCTGTGATTATGAAACGTAAATTTAGTTATTTAAAATTTACCTAGTGGCGTAAAATTAATACATTTTTTAAATAAAGATTTCAATTTTTTTGTAATAAAAATAGTTGTGATGAGATTATTTTAGGTAATTTTTGTTAAAATATGTTCTAATTACTTCATAATTCCTGAAATTACGTTTCTTTTGCAGATTTAAACTTTAGTTACTTAACCTTCAAAGAAATGTGACGAAATCATGAATGCAAAGTATCACTTAGTTTGGTTCTTTATAGTATGTAAATGTTGCGGCTTATCGTAATATTATAACAAGATAAAGCTGCATTTACATATTCAAATGCTCCAAACAATCTTCAAGTTTTCTCTTGTTGAAATATTGTTCCAGGAAGTTTTTCTACACAGGCTTTATCAGAAAGGTAATAATTCTTTACTTTTTCTATCATGTTATAATTTAAATATCAATCATTCTATGACCGCGAAACTTTGTTTGGCTAATCTATTACGTCACCATAGTTGATTTTTTTTTATTTAAGTGAGCAACGTTTCAAACAAATACTTATTCTACAAAGGGATTTGTTTAATAACATAAAAATATATTGGTGAATGTTTTCACAATTATAAATTAGTTGAATATTCTTGCTTTTATATATATATATATTTCTCTTATGTGGCGCGAAAATAAGGCTGAATTTTTAGCTAGCCGTTTGGCAACAACCGACATTTCCAGAGCGATTATTCTGCGTGGTATATTGTACGGCCACGTGTTTCATTCAGAAAATCAAAATTCAGAGCCGGATAATTTTTTTAAACACAGCATCATCTTTTGGCTGATGTAGCTGTTTTCGGAGATGTATGTCATTGGTTTGCTTTACGGTCACGTGATGCATTCAGCAAATCTGCTACACAGCATTGTACTGTGATTTTACACAAGGCAGAAAACGTTTTTGTGTGTGAGAGGTACTGTATTTTTCACGTTGAACGAACTTTAAACAATGTTTTTTTTGTTTTAAATAAACTTTCTTCCTATCCCATTGGGTTTCTTTAAATGAATTTAAGCCGTGTTGTGAAAATTTGTAGGTGCAATGAGTTTTAAATTAGTTGTGTTTCCAAGATCATTTTTTCATAGTATTTAAATCATAAATGTCCACTGGTAGCACTAACTAAATACATTTTTAATTGTAATTTCAACGAAGTTTTCAATTACTTTATTTCACATTAGGAAAATTTGTCAACTTCATTTATTAAAATGATTTATGATAGTATTTATTCCGGTAAGAGTTACTGCAAAAACAAAAAAGATCGAGCGAGCGAATCGGCCTGGGACAGCGTAGCCACTTAATGTGTATTGCTTCGCAATTCACGGGGGTTGGCGAGCGTTAGAGAGTGGGGTCTGAGACGGCTAGTATAGTGAATAAATATATGATTTTAATGACATTTATTCGGTGAAATTTCCCTTTTTACCTGACTTTTAGAGGAAATATAACGATATAAGAATTTTCTTTTAAATTCATTTACTTCACTAGTTTCTCTATATTCGTTCTTATTTCAAAGAATGATTTTTTTTTCTTCATCAACAAACATTGATTTTTTTCATGATTAATCTTTAAGCATGGTACTCTAAAATGAACTGAACAATTCTACTGGAAGTTTCAGTTTTGAAACTGTAATCTTTGTTACTTTGATCTATCAATTAAACTACAAACATTTTTTTCCAAAACTTTAAATGTTAACAAGTAACCACTATGCAATTCTTAAAAGCCACATAAAACAAAGCCAAAAAATATTAAACTGATAAATCGAATACTTCACTAATAAGACTGAAGGAAAACATATCTTTTGGATAGAGCTAAATATTTGTACTCTTTTCAGACAATTGTGACAGGTGTAAATATCATCAGACAATTAACTTAATTTTTAACTTTAAACGGACTATTAGTTTTACCGTTTATATTACACTAGACAGTCGATCAATGATTTCAAACAGTAATAAATGAATATATATAATATAAATTAATTTCCAGATTAAATGAGCAGCACAGGAATGCAATTTCCTGGTTTTCAGTTTTAAAGAGGAAATCTTTGTCAGTCTAATTAGCAAGTTTATTGTATTAAATGGTTACATTTTGATCCTAGCCAAAAATTCGAGAAGCCATATTCCTAGTAGTGTGATTTCTGATTTCTATATTAAGCAATTTTATATCAATATTAAATGCTAAGTGTGTCTTTATTTTTATTTCCTTTCCCCTTTGTAATTGACTTTTATGTTTATTTCAAGTTCGCGATTTTGCATTTTTGACTATAAATTTTATTAAAAATTTTATTTCTACTCCTTTGGCCTTAAAATTACTTTTATCCTAATTACTATTTATTTTATTAAATTTTGTTGCGAGTTACTATTTCACCAGAGATTTGTTGAAAAATCAATAGTATCCGAACTTGGACCTTGTCTATAAATCTTGTGTTTCACAATGCCGCGAGAAAACAAAGTACAGGTCCTTTTTGTACTACCACTGTATAATCACTTAGCAACTCTCTCACTAACTGTGTGTGAGGAGAAATACTAATAACTTGCAGTAAATCCATATAAAGTTTAAAAATTCATAAATAAAGAGCAAACATGGTTAAGGAAGAGCGGTTTGTATTAAAAGCATCATAATATTAAAACATTATCTCATTTTATTTCACTACAAAAACGTTTGAATCTCCAAATGTCACCAATACGAAGCTCAAACAATCATGCATATTTCGGAAGTAAGCAAATGAGGATGATCGCCCCCCTGTCGCCTTTTCCGGCGGGTTCAGCTGCCGTTGAAATATGTCTTTTTCTTTTAAGAAATTAATAAAAGCACCGGGAGGGAAATCTATGCCCTACTGACATCGTTTCCACTCTGAGAAGGTCCTTCCAGTCTACTCAGTGGATTTTTTATATGATCGAATCATCAGTTGATATGTAGCAGAAGTTATTGCTAATAGTAATAATGTTACCTACGACAGACTGATCTATCTTTGGCCATTTTTCTCAACGGGAAAGCAGAATAGCTTCAAAACCTCTGACAAGATGCTGCAGTCCTGTATATGTCATAGAGCCCCTTCCGTTCCTAACATTTTTGTGTGAACGGACTTATGCAATGCTACTACAGACGATTCGTTGTTACTCTACTATAACTTTACCAATAAAATTTGATTTTGGCAAACAACATTTTTTAAGAACTATGATATTCACCAATGTGTTGTTTGTTAACTTGAATTCCTCGGACACTCAAGTTTTTCTATACCTAGTTACTTGCCAAATTTTAGTGTGGGAGATCATTTTCTACTTTAGATGTTTCTATGTTCGAAATATTCACAAAGTTTAACTGTCTCTTCTATGTTTACGATATTCATATACTACTTTCACTCAGTAACGTGTCTTGAACAGCGAATTGATGATTGAATTTAATACTGTCTCTATTGACTAAGGTCCGAGTAGTTCTTTTATAATCATTCCCATTTGCATACATCCAGTATTCGCGTTATCTCCCCATACCACTAACTTTTAAAATAAAATTATTTTTGCCTTTAAAAGAAATTCCACATTGCAAACCTCATTCACTTATTAATATTTTCTCGTCCTTTATGAACTTTCAAAGTTTATAACGATTTTCTGGCCAACCTGTATTTGTATTTATCTGTAAGTGTGATATGATACTAATTTCTTTTCTTTAGGTTTACGTCTTCGAATTCCATAAGCGGAGACTATTAGGAAATTTTTATCGCGAAAACCGCCCTAACCTCTCCTTTATCCAAATTGCCTCAATGAAATAATATTTCCAATGGCAGAAATAATAAAAATTTCTTGTGTTCGTGTACGTTGTTTAACGTATGAATAGGTGTAGAAGGACTTCACTCCTATTCAATACTTATTCTTCACAGCTTCCCACAAATTGTAACATATATCTAGCCGAGTTGCATATTTCTCAACTTGAAGATTATACACAGTTTAAATATGGCATACTTGTTTATTTAAAATTTTAAAGTAGAACTTTCCAAACAATGCGGCTAGGGATGGATTTTTGTTAAAAATAAGCCTGTTTTGGGCATATTGTTACAGAAAAAATGTCTTGAGGAATGAGTTTGGATTGAAAAGAAAGACAAACTATCGGTTCGCATAAGAAATGCCCCTGAAAACCCATAGTCTGTACCGCCCTGACCGCGCCGGTATAGAACCCGCGAACATCGACCAGATCTTCTCATTCCGTGGCCAGTATGATAACCACTGAATTGAGTCTGTCCCAGTAGAATGCGAAATATATTCAACGGCTTAAAGAACGTAAAGGCGTTTTGGCTTAAATGAAGACCTTTGAGCATAGTTACATGTTGTTCGATGAGTGGCTCATTTTGGGGGTCACTACAGGTAAAGCTAATTTTATTTGATAGACTGCTCTAACGATTATGACTAAATTTTTATCGTACCGTTTTCGGGCACAAGAAGACCATTGAGCTAGGTCATATGATTGAGATAAGTTCGATTAGTGGGTCATTTTGGGTCACTATGGATCAGGGTCAAACTAATTTTGTATAAAAAAAACGGCTGAAATGATTTTGACTAAATTTTTTATCCTTCCATTTTCAAGAACGAGAGATCCGTTGGAATAGGTCACATATTCCAGAAAATTTGATTGTGGGTCATTTTTCGTCACTAATTTTATGTAAAAACGGCTGAAATGATTTTGACTAAATTTTTTATTCAACAATTTTTGATTACGAGAAGACATTTGGGCTATGTCACATGATCGATAAAATTTGATTAGTGGGACATTCTTTGGTTAATAAGGTTCAAGCTATTCTTTTTTCTAAAAGCTGTTCTAACGATTTTAATGAAATTTTGTATGCTACCGTTTTGGGGTAAGAGAAAACCATGGGGTTAGGTCACATGTTCGAAAAATACTGATTAGTGGCTCATTCAGGCTCTCTCACATCTGGCTGCTACAAATATGCATAACCTTCTAAAAAGGAGACCTTCTTCACTGTCAAAGATATTGAGACCTATAAAATACTCATTACAGCACAAACTTTTATAACATTAGCTGAGCGGTGGAAACAGCACTGCAAGAGTTGTATGAAATTAGATTTCGTATTGTATAAAACATTTAAACATCTGTTCTTGACAAACGAAATTTTTGTACATTTCTTACTTAAAATATGCCATTTTTAAAATGTATGTATGTCGTAGGCTAATTGGAGTATCATCTACTATTTTCCAATCAGAATGGTGTTTTTTAGGCTTTATGCAAAGAACCTATGCAGATTTAGGCCAATTGGAAAATGACCAATTGCTTTCCAATCACCCTGAAAATTTGTATTCTGTTTGGAATAAGCCTATACAGTTTTATGCTTATTAGAAAATGATCAATTGTTTGTCCAAACACCCTAGTGTCATCTAGGGTTATTGAAATAACTCTAACGTTTTGAATGTTTATGCATAGTTACCAAGTTTTACACTTTTAAGTTACCACTAATTTTTTATTGAAAATTTTGCATTATTTTATCACAGAGATGCTGCGATTAAATACGGTAAAAATATCTATTGAAAATTAGTAGTAACGTTTAAAGTAAAACAAATCATCTATGTTTATGTACAATATTATCATAAAAAATTGCAGCAGGATGTAAAAATGATTATAAAAAATGTATAAGAATCCTAAAACAGAGTTGATGTATTTGCTTATTTGTCTAGATTTACTGCTTCCTTTAAATTAGAATATTTTAATTCTACTTTAAAAGGTATTTTTGTCAAAATACCTCCTGCAGAAGTATCGTTAAAATCTGCAAATATAGCAGTTTTTTATTGTTTTATCAGATTTACGTAGAGAAGATGAGTTGTTGAATGAATAGATTTATAAAAATATATAAGAAATGTGCTTTATAAATGAAATCTGCAAATGAGGCTTATTTTTAATGTTTTCTCCAACATTTTGTGCACACATATATTGAGGGAAGTTTAAAGCTTTCATTAAAAATTTTAAGATATTTTCGCTTTCTTTCTCATAGCCCGCCGGTTTTTCACCCAAATTTATTGCCACTTTCAGGAAACCTGACGAAATACTGTAAAATAACGTATTACAAATGGAAAATAAATATATTAATCAAATTTCGTGAAATTCAAATATTAGAAATAGGGAATTTTTTTGTCTTACCAAAATTAAATTTTAACTATTTTATTTGTTAAAGCAATGAAAATACTTTCATAAAATATTTCATATACTATGAACCTTTATATGACAAAATATTTGACTGCGCATGCGCGAACGACAAAGAAAATATTTTTCATAATTTAGTTTTCAAATGTGTAAGACAACACTTATAAAAAGGCCGGTTGAATATCTTGAAAATTCAGAAAGATATCGGAGTTAGCTCAGTTTCTGTTACTTTTACCAAGTAGCTGGATGATAAGGGATTTTCCCCCTAAATGTCTTTTTTTTTGTTTCCTCGCTTCCAACAAAGGGGTTAGAATTTAACGCATATCCACGTGTAACTTTGGTACTGACGCTTAGATTTTGATAATACTTTTTTGTTCTTGTCGTTGGAATGGACTCGTTCTGATTCAAGAAGATTCTTTCAGGGAGAACTACAGTAGCAATAAAAAATAAATTAATAAAAATTACATATGAAAAAATGGCAATTTGTGGATAATCTCATATCATTCATCAACTTTTAAAAAGCCACTGAATTTCAACTCACTATATCGCTGATATCTTTATGAATTTTTTTCCATATTTTTAAAAATGTTAATTATTTACTTTCTTATATTAAATATTGTTTATTACTATATTATTATTCTTTAATTTTCATATCTGTTCAGTTATATCTGGATTTTCAGAAATAACTTCAGTGGATGCAATTTCTTTTTAGATTATCGCTCTTCTTTTAAAGCTAGATGATAGCCTAGTTTTAACTTTCTTTTTTTATTGTTAGGTGGCAGCACTAGCCCTTCTTTTTCCTTATTATTATTCTTCTCTGTAAGCCTTGGCTCATAATTACCAAGAACTATTGTATGGCACATGAATCAACATTTAGCATCATGCATCATCTCCTGCCAAATTTTATTTATTGGTGAGCTGTGTCTATTACTATTTAAGTTTTTATGTATTACAAATGTATTAAAATTTATTTCTTGGATCTCTTACTTTTTTTCAATTTCTACGTGTTTTTTTACATGTTATAAGAAGATTAATATTGACATTTTTAGTCCTAATGCCGACAATATTTCAAGAAACACCGGATATTTACTGTGAATTATAATTATGAAGCTTCTCTGCTGAATCCATATATTTTAAAACTGCTACAATAACATATTAATCAGCTTCATGATAGATGAGAGTGTTGGAATTTTCTATGATAGTTCAAAATAAAGTGATTTTAAATATTTTTCTTCTTTTTACTATAATGCACAGAATGTAATAACATTCAGCCTTGTTTAATATAGTATACATATATGACATCCATATTTTTATGTGTGTCTACTTAAGTAAAAAATGTATGCTTTTCTTACATCGAAAATTTATGTTTGTCATATATATATATATATATATATATATACTATCTACCAATATGTATTTGGACACCTCTGATCGAACAGAAAACAACAGTTATTCACACTGAACATATAGTAGAGCCTCCACGAAAAGCAATTACATCCGCAATCCTCCTGGGCATGCTTTCTGCAAGTCCTTGTATGACAGCAAGTGATATTTTTTTTCATTCGGCTTGTAGAAGAAAAGTTAGTACCTTCACTGATTTTGGACGGTTGTCTCACCCTTTAATTCGACAATCCAACTCGTCCCAGAAGATTCTGGTTGGATTCAAGTTTGGGGTCTGGGCAGGCCAGTCCAGTCGCTAAAACAAATTGTCACCATAACGATACATGGCGGATCTCGCAACATGACAGCTGGCGTTTTCATCCAGGAAGTAACATGTGTCCAACTCCTAGAACTACCACAACGTAGGAATCTAACTGTCATACAAAATAGTGCAGAAGGCGTCGGTGTCGTGCTTACCATTAATTGGGACAAAGGGTCCCGGACCGAACCCGAAAAACATCCCCAGATGAAATTCCCCCTCCGCTGAACTTAACTGTGGGCACAATGCATTCCGGCAGGGGACATTCTCCAGGCAGACGCCAGACCCAGATCGTATAATCCGAACGGTAGAGGGCAAACCTTGATGGATCACTCCAGAGAACCCGTTTCCACAGCTGTACGGTCCACTCTCGACGGGCTTTTCACCAACTTAAACGAGCAGGGCGGTTGGAATTGATGATCAAAGGCTTATGAGGTACAGCACGACTAAAGCAGATGAGCTTCCTTACGATTTTATATTGATTGAAACAACACACCCGGAGGCCTGTTGAAACTCTTGGCGCAAGTGTGCCATTGGTTGGATGCGGTTCTTTCGAATTTCTCAGGACAGCACCCGTCGGTCTCTATCTCCCAGTTTCGTGGGTCTGCCGACTCTGGGCATATTTCGAAAATCACATCCCTTCCACTTATTAATCACATAGGCCACAGTCGTTTTTGGGGCAGCTGGCTAGATATGTTCCTTAAATATCGGAAATTCCTGTAATACCCGATGGTTACTCCTTTCTCGAAATCAGATAACTCTGTACTTCATGGCATCTTGCTTGAAACTGATGCCAATGTTGTTTCCAAGAGCGTATTTAACGATGGAGAGAATGACGTGTATCAGTACCGCAGATATCGACATTTGCATAGATGTCCAACACTTATTGGTAGATAGTGTATATAAATATATATCAATATACATGGTGTTTTTAAAAAGCATGACTCGGTTGCAAATTACCATAACTTCAATGACCACATTCAAATTATTGAAAAACACCAGTTAAGCACAATGCAGAAGAAAGTTAAAAGTTTTGTTTGCGTACTTCATAATTTTGTAAATGGCCTTCTATTAGTCACATGGAAAACATTCTTGGGATAGTCCATTTCACGACAGATATTCTGAATACATTATGCATCATTCCTTTTGACTGTTGATTATGGAAATTTATTTTCTTTGCCTTCAACAGTGAAAAGCCTGAATGTACACTTATACAATTTACTGACATCGGGATTGGTCGTTCAAATTTTGTGGGGAGGTAGAATATAGCAAAAGAAGTAAAAATGACGCATGACGATGTAGAGGGAACAACGTGTCCACAATTTCTGACCACGCGTAAAGCTCTCTGACAAGTGCATCTGGTCATGATTCGACAAGTTGAATTTGTAGAAGTAACATGAATTGTTATACATTTAATGAATATGCATATATTCATCTAACTTACAGAGCGACAGGGGAGAGCAGGCGATGTTCTGCGCAAATGTACGCAGAACGCTGCTCCAACCAGCGCAAACCTAAAAAGTCTATACAACAACCTGTCCTTTGCTGCCTGCTGGAACTGTCCTTGTCGATCCGTTGCTTCCTCTATCATCATATTTATGGGTAACCGATCCATTTGCAAACATTTGATTCTGAGGTTTGCGCCGGTTCGGTAGTGTTCTGCATAAATTTGCAAATATCTCCAACCACTTTTTCCTGCCACAACGGACGTTAGATGTATATCTGCATATTCATTAAATGTATAACGATTCATGTTACATTAAATGTATATATATTAAATGTGTAATGGTAACTTCTGCAAAGTCACCTTGTCGAATGATGACAGGCTGTACTGACAGCTTTGCACATGATCAGACGTTGTCCATACACAGTGCCCTCTACAACGTCATGCTTTCTTTTACGCCCATACTTTCCCATGTGAGATTGTCTTTTTTCTCTTACCTCCTCACAAAATTTGAACGATCAATACTGATACAACCTGTATTCAAACATATGTCTATGTGGCCTGAAATGGACTACCTCACTAATTTTGCCTGTGTCGAAAAGGAGCGGCAGGAAAGGAGTGGAGAACCGGGCGATTCTCCACTAACCTTCAATTGACGTTTTAGCTCCAAGTTGAGAAACCACAATTTAGCTATTTTAACCGGGAATCACACTATTACAATTCACAGTTAACTTTGAAAGAAAATATATACTCAATACAAGGAAACTCAACATTGAGTTGAATAAATGACATCAGCTCATTCGCTAAAGGAATCGTATTATGTGCTAATTGTCTGGTATGAATTTCGTCCTCGCCTAGTATAAATTTTGTCTGTTTTTTTAAAATAATGAAACTAAGAAGGTGATTGAAAGTGGGTACTTTCCATGCTAAGTTTTTAAATGAATAAGCTTTACTAATAAATTGCTGTGGTTATTAAACGTAAATTTAGATATTTAAAATTTACCTAGTGGCGTAAAATTAATACATTTTTTAAATAAAGATTTCAATTCATTTGTAATAAAAATAGTTGTGATGAGATTATTTTAAGTAATTTTTGTTAAAATATGTTCTAATTACTTCATAATTCCTGAAATTACGTTTCTTTTGCAGATTCAAATTTTAGTTACTTAACCTTCAAAGAAATGTGACGAAATCATGAATGCAAAGTATCACTTAGTTTGGTTCTTTATAGTAACGTAAATGTTGCGGCTTATCGTATTATTATAACAATATTCAAGCTACATTTACATATTAAAATGCTCCAAACAATCTTCAAGATTTCTCTTGTTGAAATATTGTTCCAGGAAGTTTTTCTACACAGGCTTTATCAGAAAGGTAATAATTCCTTTCTTTTTCTGTCATGTTATAATTTAAATATCAATCATTCTATGACTGCAAAAAAATTTTTGGCTAATCTATTACGTCACCATAGTTGATTTTTTTTATTTAAGTGGGCAACGTTTCAAACAAATACTTATGATACAAAGAGATTTGTTTAATAACATAAAAATATATTGGTGAAAGTTTTCACAATTATAAATTAGTTGAATATTCTTGCTCTTATCTATATATATATATTTCTCTTATGTGGCGCGAAAATAAGACTGAAATTTTAGCTAGCCGTTGGGCAACAACCGACATTTCCAGAGCGATTATTCTGCTCTGTATATTGTACGGCCACGTGTTTAATTCAGCAAATCAAAATTCAGAGCCGGATAATTTTTTAAACACAGCATCATCTTTTGGCTGATGTACTGTTTTCGGAGATGTATGTCATTGGTTAGCTTTACGGTCACGTGATGGATTCATCAAATCAGCTACACAGTATTGTACTGTGATTTTATACAAGGCAGAAAACGTGTTTATGTGTGATAGATACTGTATTTTTCACGTTGAACGAACTTTAAACAATGTTTTTTGTTTTAAATAAACTTTCTTCCTATCCCATTGTGTTTCTTTAAATGAATTTAAGCCGTGTTGTGAAAATTTATAGGTGCAATGAGTTTTAAATTAGTTGTGTTTCCAAGATCATTTTTTCATAGTATTTAAATCATAAATTTCCACTGGTAGCACAAACTAAATACATTTTTAATTGTAATTTCAACGAAGTTTTCAATTACTTTATTTTACATTAAGAAAATTTGTCGACTTCATATATTAAAATGATTTATGATAGTATTTATTCCGGTAAGAGTTGTTGCAAAATCAATAAATATCGAGCGAGCGAATCGGCCTGGGAAAGCGTAGCCCCTCAATGTGTATTGATTCGCAATTCACGGGGGTTTGCGAGCGTTAGAGAGTGGGGGGTCTGAGCCGGCTAGTATAGCGAATAAATATATGATTGTAATGATATTTATTCGGTGAAATTTCCCTTTTTACCTGACTTTTAGTGGAAATATAACGATATAAGAGTTTTCTTTTAAATTCCTTTTACTTCACTATTTTCTCTATATTCGTTCTCATTTCAAAGAATGATTTTTTGTTCTTCATCAACAAACATTGATTTTTTTTATGATTAATCTTTAAGCATGGTACTCTAAAATGAACTGAACAATTCTACTAGCAGTTTCAGTTTTGAAACTCTACTCTTTGTTACTTTGATCTATCAATTAAACTACAAACAGTTTTTTCCAAAACTTCAAATGTTAACAAATAACCACTATGCAATTCTTAAAAGCCACATAAAACAAAGCTAAAAAATATTAAACTGATAAATCGAATACTTCAATAATAAGACTGAAGGAAAACATATCTTTTGGATAGAGCTAAATATTTGTACTCTTTTCAGACAATTGTGACAGGTGTAAATATCATCAGACAATTAACTTAATTTTTAACTTTAAACGGACTATTAGTTTTATCGTTTATATTACACTAGACAGTCGATCAATGATTTCAAACAGTAATAAATGAATATATATAATATAAATTAATTTCCAGATTAAATGAGCAGCACAGGAATGCAATTTCCTGGTTTTCGGTTTTAAAGAGGAAATCTTTGTCAGTCTAATTAGCAAGTCTATTGTATTAAATGGTTACATTTTGATCCTAGCCAAAAATTCGAGAAGCCATATTCCTAGTAGTGTGATTTCTGATTTCTATATTAAGCAATTTTATATCAATATTAAATGCTAAGTGTGTCTTTATTTTTATTTCCTTTCCCCTTTGTAATTGACTTTTATGTTTATTTCAAGTTCGCGATTTTGCATTTTTGACTATACATTTTATTAAAAATTTTATTTCTACTCCTTTGGCCTTAAAATTACTTTTATCCTAATTACTATTTATTTTATTAAACTTTGTTGCGACTAACTATTTCACAAGAGATTTGTTGAAAAATCAATAGTATCCGAACTTGGACCTTGTCTATAAATCTTGTGTTTCACAATGCCGCGAGAAAACAAAGTACAGGTTCTTTTTGTACTACCATTGTATAATCACTTAGCAACTCTCTCACTAACTGTGTGTGAGGAGAAATACTAATAACTTGCAGTAAATCCATATAAAGTTTAAAAATTCATAAATAAAGAGCAAACATGGTTAAGGAAGAGCGGTTTGTTTTAAAAGCATCATAATATTAAAACATTATCTCATTTTATTTCACTACAAAAACGTTTGTATCTCCAAATGTCACCAATACGAAGCTCAAACACTCATGCATATTTCGGAAGTAAGCAAATGAGGATGATCGCCCCCCTGTCGCCTTTTCCGGCGGGTTCAGCTCCCGTTGAAATATGTCTTTTTCTTTTAAGAAATTAATAAAAGCACCGGGAGGGAAATCTATGCCCTACTGACCTGGTTTCTACTCTGAGAAGGTCCTTCCAGTCTTCTCAGTGGATTTTTTATTCGATCGAATCATCAGTTGATGTGTAGAAGAAGTTATTGCTAATAGTAGTAATGTTACCTACGAAAGACTGATCTATCTTTGGCCATTTTTCTCAACGGGAAAGCAGAATAGCTTCAAAACCTCTGACAAGATGCTGCATTCCTGTATATGTCATAGAGCCCCTTCCGTTCCTAACATTTTTGTGTGAACGGACTTATGCAATGCTACTACAGACGATTCGTTGTTACTCTACTATAACTTTACCTTTATGAACTTTCAAAGTTTATAACGATTTTCTGGCCAACCTGTATTTGTATTTATCTGTAAGTGTGATATGATACTAAATTTTTACTTTAGGTTTACGTCTTCGAATTCCATAAGCGGAGACTATTAGGAATTTTTTATCGCGAAAACCGCCCTAACCTCTCCTTTATCCAAATTGCCTCAATGAAATAATATTTCCAAAGGAAGAAATAATAAAAATTGATTGTGTTCGTGTACGTTGTTTAACGTATGAATATATGTAGAAGGACATCACTCCTGTTCAATTCTTATTCTTCACAGCTTCCAACAAATTGTAACATATATCTATCAGAGTGGCATATTTCTAAACTTGAAGATTATACGCAGTTTGAATATGGCATACTTGTTTATTTAAAATTTTAAAGTAGAACTTTCCAAAGAATGCGGCTAGGGACGGATTTTTGTTAAAAATAAGCCTGTTTTGGCCATATTTTTACAGAAAAAATGCCTTGAGGGATGGAAAAGTAAGACAAACTACCGGTTCGCATAAGAAATGCCCCTGAAAACCCATAGTCTGTACGCCCTGACCGCGCCGGTATAGAACCCGCGAACATCGACCAGATCTTCTCATTCCGTGGCCAGTATGATAACCACTGAATTGAGTGTGTCCCAGTAGAATGCGAAATATATTCGAGTGGCTTAAAGAACGTAAATGCGTTTTGGCTTAAATGAAGACCTTTGAGCATAGTTACATGTTGTTCGATGAGTGGCTCATTTTGGGGGTCACTACAGGTAAAGCTAATTTTATTTGATAGACTGTTCTAACGATTATGACTACATTTCTATCGTACCGTTTTCGGGCACAAGAAGACCATTGAGCTAGGTCATATGATTGAGATAAGTTCGATTAGTGGGTCATTTTGGGTCACTATGGATCAGGGTCAAACTAATTTTGTATAAAAAAACGGCTGAAATGATTTTGACTAAATTTTTTATCCTTCCGTTTTCGGGTACGAGAGATCCATTGGAATAGGTCAGATATTCCAGAAAATTCTATTTTGGGTCATTTTCCGTCACTAATTTTATGTAAAAACGGCTGAAATGATTTTGACTCAATTTTTTATTCAACAATTTTTGATTACGAGAAGACATTTGGGCTATGTCACATGATCGAGAAAATTTGATTAGTGGGGCATTCTTTGGTTAATAAGGTTCAAGCTATTTTTTTTTCTAAAAGCTGTTCTAACGATTTTGACGAAATTTTGTATCCTACCGTTTTGGGGTAAGAGAAAACCATGGGGTTAGGTCACATGTTCGAGAAATTCTGATTAGTGGCTCATTCAGGCTCTCTCACATCTGGCTGCTTCAAATATGCATAACCTTCTAAAAAGGAGAGATTCTTCACTTTCAAAGATATTGAGACCTATAAAATATTCATTACAGCACAAACTTTTATAACATTAGCTGAGCTGTGGAAACAGCACTGCAAGAGTTGTATGAAATTAGAAGATTTCGTATTGTATAAAACATTTAAACATCTCTTCTTGACAAATGAAATTTTTGTACATTTTTTACTTAACATATGCAATTTTTAAAATGTATGTATGTCGTAGGCTAATTGGAGTATCATCTACTATTTTCCAATCAGAATGATGTTTTTTAGGCTTTATGCAAAGAGCCTATGCAGATTTAGGCCAATTGGAAAATGACCAATTGTTTTCCAATCACCCTGAAAATTTGTATTCTGTTTGGAATAAGCCTATACAGTTTTATTCTTATTAGAAAATGATCCATTTTTTGTCGAAACACAATAGTGTCATCTAGGGTTATTGAAATAACTCTAACGTTTTGAATGTTTATGCATAGTTTCCAAATTTTACACTTTTCTGTTACCACTAATTTTTCATTGAAAATTTTGCATTATTTTATCATAGAGATGCTGCGATTAAATAGGGTAAAAATACCTATTAAAAATTAGTAGTAACGTTTAAAGTAAAACAAATCATCTATGTTTATGTACAATATTATCATAAAAAATTGCGGCAGGATGTAAAAATGATTATAAAAAATGTATAAGAATCCTAAAACAGAGTTGATGTATTTGCTTATGTGTCTAGATTTACTGCTTTCTTTAAAATAGAATATTTTAATTCTACTTTAAAAGGTATTTTTGTAAAAATACCTCCTGCAGAAGTATCGTTAATATCTGCAAATATAGCAGTTTTTTATTGTTTTATCAGATTTACGTAGAGAAGATGATTTGTTGAATGAATAGATTTATAAAAATATATAAGAAATGTGCTTTATAAATGAAATCTGCAAATGAGGCTTATTTTTAATGTTTTCTCCAACATTTTGTAGAGAAGAAGAGTTGAAAGTAATTGTAAAAATATATAAGAAATGTGCTTTATTTGCATATAGTATTTATGTACCTGAGTCTTTCACATTAGTAAATACTTTATTTTATTTTAAAGGTATATTTTGTCCAAATACCTCGCCCGGAAGTGTCGATAAAATTTAAAGATGAAGCAATTTTTTACTATTTTTCCAGCATTACATAGACGACATGTGTTGCTGAATAAAAATGACAATTAAAAAATATTTAAGAAAACTGCTTTATTGACAGATTTCTTATACAAGACTGGTAAAAAATGTTGATTTATAACACGTTTTATTTATTTCTTGCTTATGGCTCCTTCTTTTAAATCTAGATGGCAGCACTAGGTTTTCGTTTCTATTTTTTTATTTTTTTAGTGTTAGATGGCAGCACCCGTTTTCTTTATTTAATAGGTAAAATTTGCGCCCCCTCCACTATAAATATGAACAAAAAATATCTGTAGACAATGCAGATTATTACATTTTTCACAGTTTTAGGTAGAGCTTTGATATTACTGAATGAAAAAACTTATATATGTTTATTTGCTACTTTATCATCAGATTTTTTTACGCACTTGATTATTAAGATTAATAAAGGTTTTTTTTTTATAGTTTACAACCACTCCTTCCGCGCTTATATTGCTATAATAACGCAGATGATGCAGATTTTTATGCTTTCAGTTTAGAAGTACTTTTTAAGGTTTCTTCTTTTACATTACATAATTGCCATGCCTATCCGTTTTCCATGGATGGTGTTTCCTTCTTATACAGTGACATGCATAGTATATCTTTTAAAATGAAAATAAATGAAATTATTATTATGAGCATAATATAAGAAGTGACGTACGTTGCAGGTTAATTTGGATGTTTGGTTTGAAGGGAAGACCATTTTGCAGCTATTTCAATGAGCCCAAGTACATGAATTTTCCAGTCAACGTAATATTTTTCTGGCTTATTACAAAAAGCCTAAACAAATTTGACTAAATTAAAAATGTGGAATTACTTGATTATAATACATAATAATATAATATATATTTTTTTAAATATTTATTTTCCATATCACTCAATAGAAAAAAAAATTACTATCATGGAAAGGGTACACACATCAAAATTACACAAAATGAACTAAAAAAAAATATAATGAGATTGAAAATTTAAAATATTAAAAATATGCTGTAATCTGTGTTTGGGAAGGGACAAAATATGCACCTAAAGTAAAAGTAAAGTGTTCATTAATCTCAAGCACCTGGGATCACTGCACTCTTATTTTCATATTAAGTGCACTAGACTTTAAAAACAATAGTTAGTAATCTCAGGCACTCGGTAGCGTAACTCACATCTGCCAAAAAGGCAGTTTTTATATAGTTTTGTTATTATTATTTTCATTCAGTAATCCATCTTCTGTACAGAAAACTGGGAAAGCATTAAAAAAGCTGCCTCATATGCAGATATTTTTGATACAGCACTTTTATTAGATAATTTTTATAATTATTTTTCAGACACCGGTCTTTTCTACGAAATACTGGGCATTAATGATCTGCTTCACTTGCAGATTTTATGTATGCAACAATTTTTAATGCATTTTTAGAATTAATTTCATTCAGAAATCAATCTTTTTTACGCAATGCTGGGAAACATATAAAAAATCTTCCTCATCTGCAGATTGTATTAATACTTCTGCTTGGATCGTTTGCCCAAAATATACCCTTGCAATACTTATAAAGTATTCACTTATCTTAGGCATTCAGACTCGCAAAAAATGCAGTTTATATATATATATATATATTTGTAAATATATTAAAACTGTTTTTATTTATAATATCCTACTCCCATAGCCTAAATTTATAAAATAAAATATTTCAGTTACACAGTTTTCTTATAAATTTTTTACAAACATTTTATGCTACTGCTGCTATTTTATATACTAAATTTATCCATAAACATTCACAACCTCGAACTTATTGCAATAAGCGTGGTGGAACCAGGCTTTGAACAAAAAGTTGATATTTTTCTAATTATCCTAAAACTGCACAGGCTCATTGCAATATGCATAAACTTATCAGTCCCCCCGTCGGTCTTACATGGTGCTCCAGTTTAAGTCAAAATTTAATAATATATATTTTTTGTTGTCGGGGAAGATATTTTGACTTGGCTGTAGAGTCCTGCATTGGGTCGGGTTTCGTTTATCCCTATGCTCCCCGCACACGATTATGACCCGTCGGGCTCGGGTCGATTCGGATGCAAGTTAGTTTCTATAAAATGACCCGAGATTAGTGTATAAAAATCCCGACCCGCGTGTCAGGTTACCCCTAATTTTTCTTCTTTGCAAGTCGGGTTGACTATAATTGTTTCGGTTTCAAGTTGAATTTTAATTCTTACTTGTCGGTTTAGGTTAAAGTGATTTTTCAAAAAGTGTCCAAAATATTGTTTCAGATTAGTCCTGCATCGCGTCAAGTAACTCGAATTTACCCCAACTCGACCCGCTGTTCGGGTGGGACAACTATTTTCGTTGCGGTTGGGTCCGGGTTGGTTTGACTCCAATTAGTCAGGATTTGGGTTGAAGTATTTCGTATTGAGGTCGATGAAAACGATTTTGTCGATTTTGGGTCAAAAGGCATTTTTTCGTCGGGTACGGGTTGGGTTTCAGGTTTACTTTAAACGGCTTTATGTTCGGAACAATATAAAGATGAACAGCGGAGACAATTGATGAATCATATACATGAATTATTTCAACGATTACAAACCCTACGAAATGGCATAGTACAGCAAACTGAATTACCTAAAGCAACGAATGTTAAAACTGCTGAATTATGGAATGGAAACCAATAACAATACTTTTTGTTTGTCTTGAATCATGTTTCGCGTTTAATAATAAGGAAAATTTTCACCAATTAGATGAAGCTTTGTGAATAATCATCAATTTCGATTATGTATTTTTTACGTTTTTATACGCAGTGGACTGTGTTCGTTTTGTCTAATATTCATATGGAAACTATTCAAAGTGTACTGTCAAAAGCATGTTAATAAAAATTTCTTGTTCAAACATTTACGTGTTTTTTTTTTTTCAAAACTTGTATGAGTGTGTTTATTTATGTTAAAAAGTTTTTTTACTAGAATCATCATTTTTAATTATTAATTTTTTTTTAACATACTAGTGTTTTATACAATTTATTGAAAAGTTGAGTATATTAAAATTAAAACTATTTTTTGTGATTAATTAAACCTTTGTTAAGTGACTTGTGTTGATAGCAATACACATAGTTAAACATATTAGTAAAATAAGAATGTTTGAAATGATTTTACTCAAAATAATGCAAATTTACTTTTAAGGGTAGAAATTTAAACTAATTAGTTAACAGAACAATCCCCCCCCCCCCAAAAAAAGTGTAACGTGAGTCGACCTTGAGATAAGGTTAGTCAAGGTTATACAAGGTTAAACAGGTGTTGTATAATCTTGTCTAGACAAGATTAGACAAGCCAAAGCGAGAAAGACAAGTGAGTAGAACAAGTTAGCAAGACAAGATAAAATGCACAAACACAGATGAAGGAATGCAATTGCGATCGTTGATCAGCTCATCGTATAAATAAATGTGAAAAATTTTTTTAAGTTTAAATCACGACGTTGTCGAAACAACAAATATAGTAAAGAAAAATCCACAAAAATTCGACTGGGATCAGAATTTAGTGGTGTCGAAGGAAAAGGCATTCCCGATTCAAATTTAGCTGACTTATTTCATCTTATTTTTTCTATGAACTAGAAAGCTCCTATTAAAGCACAGAAGGAAATTGTTACAGGATTTACAAGACATGTACATACCTGAAAGTTTTATTAAAAATAAATATCTGTCATCGCATACCCATGGTAATGAAAAAAGAAAATCAGATGTTGTTATATCTGATACTACTGTAACTAAAAAGAAAAAGAAAAATAATTAATGTATTGAAGTGGGAAATTTATAAATAAAGCAGATGAAACGAAATAAAAGTGTTGTTTTTTATACCTTATCTTTAACAGTAACCAATAAAACCTTTACACATAAAACAGTATTAAGAAACACATACAAATTAAACTTATAACAAGGAGCGGTCCCGGTAGGTTGGCGGCTACTTTACCTGTAAACAAGCTAAAAGTACCCCGCAGGAAGTCAAGGGGTTTTAGGGAGCGAAGAGAGAGACGGTAGATGTTCGGTAAGCGACAGCTAAAAAACCATACGTTCACAACTCACGAGCGTCAGCGAGAAAATGACATGGGCAAGCCCGTTTGGTATCACTAATCTTGATCACGGATCAACCAATCACAGACGAGCATGTAATTAGCCGCAGCTCAGGTGTTAGCCTGTGGCAGTACCTCCCCGACAGGCTGGCGTCTGTTTGATTGACAAGTGAGAGGGGGTAGAAATTTTTTCCCCCGACCAGTATGTTTTAAAAAAATAATTAATGAGTATTGTTAATTAAAAAATTACGACACAACATGACCCTACTATTTCTCTGTCTGGTAAACATGACTTTTAGCTTAGTTTAATATTTTCAACCTTTATTTGATTTTATATTTTTTTCATGAAATTCTAGCATTTAGACCTACAGAACTGTACTTTGATTCAGTTCCCGATTGCATTGCTCCATTTCATGTAGCATACACCGAGATGGTTATTTTCTGTGATCTATACACATGGACAATACTATTCTACCGCCAGTTGCTCTCCTGCACCTTTCCCTGTCTTTACCAGTCTTGTTTTTCGTGACTTAGACATCCTTTGTTAATTTAATTTCAATTTTACTTCCAATTTCTTCATAACCGTAGCTTTATACACTTAAAAATATTGTTATACCTTGATTTCTAGGTAACTAATCTCAACTCTTTATGCTGTTTTCTTACTTTTATTATGCTTTACAAGCTCAAAATTGAAAGGTTGCAAAGAACTTTAGAAACTTAATAGCAATCATAAAAAATAGTGATAAAAGTCGCCTATAAGTACCAAAATATGGCATATTTCTTTTTAAATCCTACCCTAGCTTTGATTGACACATTACTAAATAAAATGGAATCTGTCCGTCACTCCAAACATTCATATAATAATTAGTATGATGTAATTAATGTGGATAATTGAAGACTCTTTTGCAGAAACTATACTATTTTAATCTGTTGAGTAAAACACAGTTCTTTATACAAGATAAATACAAGTTATATACGGGTTTAAGGGGAAAAGGGGATAATTTTGCCGCAGGTTATCGACCGTTAACTCGTTTCTCGATACAAGACTCCGGCTAGGCCACCTGCCCAAGCCAAGCCGACAAGTAAATCTGACCAGAATCTTAATATTCCGCTCTTAGGCTAGAGAGGCCAAACTATTTAGTCATCAAGTTTATTGTGTTGAGTTTTTGCTAGCTTAGCGTATTACCGTGGGATCTGGCGCACCTCTTCTCTCTGCGGTCTCGCTGCAGTCGGGTATGTTATGGGAACTGCAAACCACATCCCATTCACACTCAGCTATCCGACATGTGTGCACCCATGCACACGTCCGACCAAGAGTAACAATAAGAGGGCAAAAGGAAACTTAACAAAAAACGAAATTTTTCATAAATCTTTAAGCCAAAAAGAAAATTTATCTATAAAATAAAAAAAATTATCTTTTTAAAGTTAAAAGGGAAAGAAACGAATAACAAAATGAATAACAAACGAACTAACAAAAAATGTTTTTTAATTTGGACTTTTCCGTTGTGGAGGCGTAGTTTTGAGTGCACAAACACTATAAAAATATAAACTCGTCTTAAGAGGAAAGGAAAAAAATAAAAAACGTCGTTGTGTGTCATGTCTAACATGCAAAACGTCTTTTGTCTTTCGCAATCGTCTTTCGTCTTTCTCTATCGTCTTATAGTCTTTAAAATGTAACATACGTTCCATTTATTCATTTTAGGATAAGGTAGATAACATACTTTACGCAAAGAAAGAAAAAATAAGAAGTGGAAAAAAAATTTCGTCTTAAATAGTGTAGCAGTCAACTAAATAAAAAAAAAAATTCGGTGATCGGGGAAGAGGGGGGGATACACAACAATTATTTTAAATATGAATTGAATCAAACATTTTAAAATATACAAAAAATTGTAAAAGATATAAAATACATATGCAGAATAACAAAATACTAAATAATCGATGAAGTTGAAACATTAAGATAAAGATGTGTAGATAGAAAGTCTTCTAATCAGCAGAAAAAAATCTCAGTTAGTGAGTCTTGGTGAGTCAAATTCGTTAGTGAGTCTCGGGCACAGTTTATTCACAACCACGTTGATGAAATAAAAAAAAAAGTTACTCCATCAGAGTTTAATTTCTGTCGACTGTTTATAAAAAGACGCGATAACGTTATGTAAAAAGATTAGTTTCTGACTCACAGAAACAGAAAAAAGAAATACAGCTTGAAATGTGGAGGCACGGCAGTGCCTCCGCATAGTCGAGAAAGCACAGCCGTAAGCATACTTTTCTGGAAGCAACTTAGGGCACTTTTGACCCCCCCCCCCCACATATCTATGCGCTGGAGTTTCCCAAGAACTTGGAACTTCGTTTTTCTAGAGTATTTGGCACACAGGACCAAAATTTAAAATTACAAGTTTCTGTCTTTTCTAGTTCAGACGATATATGAACTCAAACATTCGATTTTTTGTCACTCACTCACTCACTCATTCACGCGTCATCAAAAAGATTAGGTAGATTCCGTAGCCCTAGAAACTTGACATTTGGAAAACAGGTAGTGTTTAGGATACAAAGAAAGGAAAAATTATAAAATCCGGAAAATTCGAAAAAAACACATTCGAAAATTCAACAATTTCCATTAAAATTGAAAATTGAAAATAATACAATCTTGTAGTCTTAGAATTTTAAAATTTGGTGTGAAGGTAGTGTTTAGCATCGAGAAAAAGAAAACATCAAAAACACCAAAAAAATTGAAAGCAAAATTGAAAAAATCGAAAAAATTGAAAAAAAAACGAAAATTTGAAGGCAATCCGATTTTGTTGCGCTAGAAACTTCAAATTTGGAATAAAGGTAGTATTTAGGATACAGAAAAAGAAAAAATTTAAAAATCCAGAAAATTCGGCAAAAAATTCAAAAATTCGAAAAATTTGAAAATAAATTAAAAAATGAAAATAATTTGATTTTTTAACCTTAGAAACTTAAAATTCGGCTTAAAGGTACTGTTTGGAATTCAGAATAAGGAAAAATTAAAAACACAATAAAAATCGAAAATAAAATTTAAAAATCGAAAAAATCGAAAATTTGAAAATAATTCGATTTTGTAGCGCTAGAAACTTGAAATTTGGAAAAAACGTAGTACTTAGGATCGAAAAAAAATTAAAAAATTCCAGAAAATTCGAAAATTTGAAAAAATCAAAAACAAATTGAAAAAAGATTTATTTGTTGGACTTTTTCTGAATTTTTGGAGGCAGTGCCTCCGCCAAGTCGGGAAAGCACAGCCGTAAGCATCCTTTCTGGAAGCAACTAAGGGCACTTTTAACCTCCCCATATCTTTGAGCTGGTGTATCCCAAAAACCCGAAACTTCGTTTATGTGGAGTATGTGGCAAATAAGACCAAAATTTAAAATTTCACAATTCTGTCTTTTCTAGTGCAAACGACATATGAACTGAAAGTTTACATATTTTGTCACTCACTCACTGACGCGTCATTAAAAAGATTAGGTAGATCCCGTTGCCTAGAAACTTGAAATTTGGAATAAAGGTAGTGTTTAGGATACAAAGAAAGAAAAAATTATAAAATCCAGAAAATTCGAAAATTCAACAAATTCCAGCAAAATTGAAAATTGAAAATAACACGATCTCGTAGTCTTAGAAACTTAAAATTTGGTGTACAGGTAGTGTTTAGAATTCAGAAAAAAAGAAACATCAAAAACACAATAAAAATCGAAAATAAAATCAAAAAATCGAAAAAAAATCAAAAATTTGAAAATAATCCGATTTTGTTGCGCTAGAAACTTGGAATTCAGAATAAAAGGTAGTATTTAGGATACAAAATAAGGAAAAGTTAAAAAATCCGGAAAATTCGAAAAAGTAAAAAAATTGAAAATAATTTGATCTGTTAGCCTTAGAAACTTAAAATTCTGCTTAAAGATAGTGTTTAGGATTCGGAATAAGGTAAAATGAAAAACACAATAAAATTCGAAAATAAAATCGAAATTATCGAAAAATAAGGAAAATTTGAAAATGATTCGATTTTATAGCGCTAGAAACTTGAAATTTGGAATAAAGGTAATATTTAGGATGCTATTTAAGGAAAAATGTAAAAATACGGAAAATTCGAAAAAGAAATCCGCATAATTCGAAAAAAAATGAGAAATTGAAAATAATTCGATCTCGTAGTCTTAGAAACAGAAAAATTGTGTACAGGAATTCAGAAAAATAAAAATAAAATAAAAACACAACAAAAAGCGAAAATAAAATCAAAAAGTCGAAAATATCGAAAAAAAACGAAAAATTGAAAAATAATTCGATTTTTTAGATCTAAAAACTTGAAATCTGGAATAAAGGTAGTATTTAAGATACAATAAATAAATAAATAAATAAATAAATAAAATAAATAAAAAATCTGGAAAATTTGAAAAATTGAAAAAAATTATCTTGTAGCTTTAGAAACTAAAAATTGAGCGTAAAGGTAGTATTATACAGAAAAAGGAAAAATTAAAACACAATACATTTGAAAATAAAATTAAAAAATCGAAGAACATCGAAAATTTGAAAATAATTCGATTTTGTAGCGCTAGAAACTTGAAATAGGATACAAAAGGACATTTTTAGGATACAAAAAAAGGAAAAAGAAGAAAATCTGGAAAATTCAAAAAAAAAATCGAAAAATTGAAAACAATTCTATCTTGTAGCTTTAGAAACTGAAAATTCAGCGTAAAGGTACTATAGTCATTTAAGATACTGAAAAAGGAAAAATTAAAACACAATAAATTCGAAAATAAAATAAAAAAATCGAAAAAGATCGAAAATTTGAAAATAATTCGATTTTGTAGCGCTAGAAACTTGAAAATTGTAATAAAAGTAGTATTTAGGATACAAAATAAGGAAAAATGAAAAAATTCGGAAAATTAGAAAAAAAATCGGAAAAAAAACAAAAATTGAAAATAATTCGATCTTGTAATCTTAGAGACTTAAAATGTAGTGTAAAGGTAATAGTTACGATTCAAAAAAGAAATCTCCAAAAAGAGCCCAGAATCAAGAAAAGGAGTATTACTTACAAAAAGAAGTGAAATCTCATCAAAAATTCACCTGTAAAAAATGCAGCCAAGTCTCGTAACTCATTTACCGTAAAAAGTACTGAGATCGTATAAAGCCAAGTTTAACTATCTTATTAACTCTGAAATTTTCATTCACAAATCACTCCTAGTCTCTATATCTTTAGTTAATTATGATTTTGTGACTTGGCAATTACGTAGCACGAGAATGTGATGTATATAGTTAGTCTTAATCAAATAATACTATAACATATTAAGGTGTAATAACCGCCCTGTGCGTATATAATTTACCTTAATTAAATTATCCCATCCCATCCCATAACATAGGTTTCTGCGTCAATTCATCGCGCACAATTCATCGCGGAACAATTCATCGCGCACAATTCATCGCGGAACAATTCATCGCGCACAATTCGTCGCAGCGTCAATTCGTCACAGCGTCAATTCATCGCGGCGACAATTCGTCGCGAGCTCAATTCGTCGCGGCTCAATTCGTCGCAGTGAAAACACACAATTCATCGCGGAACAATTCATCGCGCACAATTCGTCGCAGCGTCAATTCGTCGCAGCGTCAATTCATCGTGGCGTCAATTCGTCGCGGCGTCAATTCGTCGCGGGCTCAATTCGTCGCAGCGAAAACATCTTTGAAGGCTATTATGATAAAAATAAAGATAATTCAGTAACATTACTTAATGATAATTTGTTTTTTAGATATAGAGAATTGTAACTAACATTTTACCGGCAATTTTGTCTCTATACAGGCAATCTTTTTTACAGGCAAACAATTTACAGGCAATTTGGTCTTCTATAGAAGAAAGTAAAAAATCATAAATTGGAAACATTTACTGAATACAACAAGCAGCATTAGTGGATGAAAATAATTAAAATATAATAAAATTATGGTTTACTTTCTAACTAGGTGACCCACCCGGTGTTTTCCGTTCCCGTGATAATAACCATAAACAGAACTCAAGCTTCTATGACTCTTTTAAAAGAAGCTGCATAGAGGGGCCCAAGAGGGGGATTAATATTCAAAATTGGTGGTAGCTGAGGTGCGAGATATTTTTTTGTAGTTCAAGTAGTAGTTGGAAGTCCTAAGTAGTTGTCAGACAAAAAAAAAGCTAGTGAATCGGCCGATTTTTAAGGGAAGCTAACAAAGGGGGCTAACTGATAGTTTTCAGCATGGCCCTATGAGGAAAACATCTTAAAAGATCCTGGTACTTAGCGCTTTAGAACTTCAATTAGTCATAATTAAACATAGGGTATAAATTAATCATTAGAACAAAATTTAAAGAAATGCTTTAAAAAGGCCCCTAAAGGCCCAATAAAAATATAAGTGTGGTGACCCGGGGAAAGTAATCCAAGGCTAAATTTTAAAGTCGCTTAGTAAGAGGGTGACAGAATTATGGGGGTGAAAAATGCATAGCACACAAAAAGTTCAAGGGCAGGGTCCTAACTGAAATGTAGAAATGTAGGAATAACTAAATGGAGAAAAGGCACCAAAAACGAAAAAAAAAATCTGATTTAAAGGAGCAAGTTATTAAAAATTTACGGAACAAAAACTTCAACGTTGCCCCTATACCGAGTCCCACGGGGGCCCGGGTCTTAACTGGAACATAGAAATGGGAGAAAAGCCTAATGGAGAGAAGGCACCAAAAACGAAGGTGATCTGAGAAAAATGGGGCAAATTATTAATAACTTAGGGCACAAGCATTTTAAGGTGCCCAAGGGGCCCGGGACTTGTCCGAGAAATTTTTTTGTCGTTCATATAGTAGCTGGAAGTCCAAAAAAGTTATCATTAAAAAAAAAAACTAGTGGATCGGTCGATTGTTAAGGGAGCTATATTAGAGGTCCCAAAAATGGCCAAATGATAGTTTTGAGTAAGGCCTTAAGAGGAAAACATCTTAAAAGATCCTAGTACATAGCGCTTTAGATCTTCCATTAGTCGAAATTAAGCATGTCCAAATGTCACCACTACGAAGCTCAAACAATCATGCATATTTCGGAAGTAAGCAAATGAGGATGATCGCCCCCCTGTCGCCTTTTCCGGCGGGTTCAGCTCCCGTTGAAATATGCCTTTTTCTTTTAAGAAATTAGTAAAAGCACCGGGAGGGAAATCTATGCCCTACTGACCTGGTTTCTACTCTGAGAAGGTCCTTCCAGTCTTCTCAGTGGATTTTTTATTTGATCGAATCATCAGTTGATATGTAGCAGAAGTTATTGCTAATAGTAATAATGTTACCTACGGCAGACTGATCTATCTTTGACCATTTTTCTCAACGGGAAAGCAGAATAGCTTCAAAACCTCTGACAAGATGCTGCAGTCCTGTATATGTCATAGAGCCCCTTCCGTTCCAAACATTTTTGTGTGAACGGACTTACGCAATGCTACTACAGACGATTCGTTGTTACTCTACTATAACTTTACCAATAACATTTGATTTTGGCAAACAACATTTTTTAAGAACTATGACATTCACCAATGTGTTGTTTGTTAACTTGAATTCCTCGGACACTCAAGTTTTTCTATACCTAGTTACTTGCCAAATTTTAGTGTGGGAGATCATTTTCTACTTTAGATGTTTCTATGTTCGAAATATTCACAAAGTTTAATTGTCTCTTCTATGTTTACGATATTCATATACTATTTTCACTCAGTAACGTGTCTTGAACAGTGAATTGATGATTGAATTTAATACTTTCTCTATTGACTAAGGTCCGAGTAGTTCTTTTATAATCATTCCCATTTGCATACTTCCAGTATTCGCGTTATCTCCCCATACCACTAACTTTTAAAATAAAATTATTTTTGCCTTTAAAAGAAATTCCTCATTGCAAACCTCATTCCCTCATAAATATTTTCTCGTCCTTTATGAACTTTCAAAGTTTATAACGATTTTCTGGCCAACCTGTATTTGTATTTATTGTAAGTGTGATATGATACTAATTTCTTTTCTTTAGGTTTACGTCTTCGAATTCCATAAGCGGAGACTATTAGGAAATTTTTATCGCGAAAACCGCCCTAACCTCTCCTTTATGCAAATTGCCTCAATGAAATAATATTTCCAATGGAAGAAATAATAAAAATTTCTTGTGTTCGTGTACGTTGTTTAACGTATGAATAGGTGTAGAAGGACATCACTCCTGTTCAATTCTTATTCTTCACAGCTTCCAACAAATTGTAACATATATCTATCAGAGTGGCATATTTCTAAACTTGAAGATTATACGCAGTTTGAATATGGCATACTTGTTTATTTAAAATTTTAAAGTAGAACTTTCCAAACAATGCGGCTATGGACGGATTTTTGTTAAAAATAAGCCTGTTTTGGCCATATTGTTACAGAAAAAATGCCTTGAGGAATGAGTTTGGATTGAAAAGAAAGACAAACTATCGGTTCGCATAAGAAATGCCCCTGAAAACCCATAGTCTGTACCGCCCTGACCGCGCCGGTATAGAACCCGCGAACATCGACCAGATCTTCTCATTCCGTGGCCAGTATGATAACCACTGAATTGAGTGTGTCCCAGTAGAATGCGAAATATATTCAAGTGGCTTAAAGAACGTAAAGGCGTTTTGGCTTAAATGAAGACCTTTGAGCATAGTTACATGTTGTTCGATGAGTGGCTCATTTTGGGGGTCACTACAGGTAAAGCTAATTTTATTTGATAGACTGCTCTAACGATTATGACTAAATTTTTATCGTACCGTTTTCGGGCACAAGAAGACCATTGAGCTAGGTCATATGATTGAGATAAGTTCGATTAGTGGGTCATTTTGGGTCACTATGGATCAGGGTCAAACTAATTTTGTATAAAAAAAAAGGCTGAAATGATTTTGATTAAATTTTTTATCCTTCCGTTTTCGGGAACGAGAGATCCATTGGAATAGGTCACATATTCCAGAAAATTCGATTGTGGGTCATTTTTCGTCACTAATTTTATGTAAAAACGGCTGAAATGATTTTGACTAAATTTTTTATTCAACAATTTTTGATTACGAGAAGACATTTGGGCTATGTCACATGATCGATAAAATTTGATTAGTAGGACATTCTTTGGTTAATAAGGTTCAAGCTATTTTTTTTTTCTAAAAGCTGTTCTAACGATTTTGACGAAATTTTGTATCCTTCCGTTTTGGGGTAAGAGAAAACCATGGGGTTAGGTCACATGTTCGAAAAATACTGATTAGTGGCTCATTCAGGCTCTCTCACATCTGGCTGCTTCAAATATGCATAACCTTTTAAAAAGGAGAGATTCTTCACTGTCAAAGATATTGAGACCTATAAAATACTCAATACAGCACAAACTTTTATAACATTAGCTGAGCGGTGGAAACAGCACCGCAAGAGTTGTATGAAATTAGATTTCGTATTGTATAAAACATTTAAACATCTGTTCTTGACAAACGAAATTTTTGTACATTTTTTACTTAAAATATGCCATTTTTAAAATGTATGTATGTCGTGGGCTAATTGGAGTATCATCTACTATTTTCCAATCACAATGATGTTTTTTAGGCTTTATGCAAAGAACCTATGCAGATTTAGGCCAATTGGAAAATGACCAATTGCTTTCCAATCACCCTGAAAATTTGTATTCTGTTTGGAATAAGCCTATACAGTTTTATGCTTATTAGAAAATTATCAATTGTTTGTCCAAACACCCTAGTGTCATCTAGGGTTATTGAAATAACGTTTTGAATGTTTATGCATAGTTACCAAATTTTACACGTTTAAGTTACCACTAATTTTTCATTGAAAATTTTGCATTATTTTATCACAGAGATGCTGCGATTAAATAGGGTAAAAATATCTATTGAAAATTAGTAGTAACGTTTAAAGTAAAACAAATCATCTATGTTTATGTACAATATTATCATAAAAAATTGCAGCAGGATGTAAAAATGATTATAAAAAATGTATAAGAATCCTAAAACAGAGTTGATGTATTTGCTTATGTGTCTGGATTTACTGCTTCCTTTAAATTAGAATATTTTAATTCTACTTTAAAAGGTATTTTTGTAAAAATACCTCCTGCAGAAGTATCGTTAAAATCTGCAAATATAGCAGTTTTTTATTGTTTTATCAGATTTACGTAGAGAAGATGAGTTGTTGAATGAATAGATTTATAAAAATATATAAGAAATGTGCTTTATAAATGAAATCTGCAAATGAGGCTTATTTTTAATGTTTTCTCCAACATTTTGTGCACACATATATTGAGGGAAGTTTAAAGCTTTCATTAAAAATTTTAAGATATTTTCGCTTTCTTTCTCATAGCCCGCCGGTTTTTCACCCAAATTTATTGCCACTTTCAGGAAACCTGACGAAATACTGTAAAATAACGTATTACAAATTGAAATTAATCAAATTTCGTGAAATTCAAATATTAGAAATAGGGAATTTTTTTGTCTTACCAAAATTAAATTTTAACTATTTTATTTGTTAAAGCAATGAAAATACTTTCATAAAATATTTGATATACTATGAACCTTTATATGACAAAATATTTGACTGCGCATGCGCGAACGACAAAGAAAATATTTTTCATAATTTAGTTTTCAAATGTGTAAGACAACACATATAAAAAGACCGGTTGAATATCTTGAAAATTCAGAAAGATATCGGAGTTAGCTCAGTTTCAGTTGCTTTTACCAAGTAGCTGGATGATAAGGGATTTTCCCCCTAAATGTCTTTTCATTTGTTTCCTCGCTTCCAACAAAGGGGTTAGAATTTAACGCATATCCACGTGTAACTTTGGTACTGACGCTTAGATTTTGATAATACTTTTTTGTTGTTGTCGTTGGAATGGACTCGTTCTGATTCAAGAAGATTCTTTCAGGGAGAACTACAGTATCAATAAAAAATAAATTAATAAAAATTACATATGAAAAAATGGCAATTTGTGGATAATCTCATATCATTCATCAACTTTTAAAAAGCCACTGAATTTCAACTCACTATATCGCTGATATCTTTATGAATTTTTTTCCATATTTTTTAAAATGTTAATTATTTACTTTCTTATATTAAATATTGTTTATTACTATATTATTATTCTTTAATTTTCATATCTCTTCAGTTATATCTGGATTTTCAGAAATAACTTCAGTGGATGCAATTTCTTTTTAGATTATCGCTCTTCTTTTAAAGCTAGATGATAGCCTAGTTTTAACTTTCTTTTTTTATTGTTAGGTATTTTTTTTTTATTATGAAGCTTCTCTGCTGAATCCATGGATTTTAAAACTGCTACAATAACATATTAATCAGCTTCATGATAGATGAGAGTGTTGGAATTTTCTATGATAGTTCAAAATAAAGTGATTGTAAATATTTTTCTTCTTTTTACTATAATGCACAGAATGTAATAACATTCAGCCTTGTTTAATATAGTATACATATATGACATCCATATTTTTATGTGTGTCTACTTAAGTAAAAAATGTATGCTTTTCTTACATCGAAAATTTATGTTTGTCATATATATATATATATATATATACTATCTACCAATATGTATTTGGACACCTCTGATCGAACAGAAAACAACAGTTATTCACACTGAACATATAGTAGAGCCTCCACGAAAAGCAATTACTTCCGCAATCCTCCTGGGCATGCTTTCTGAAAGTCCTTGTATGACAGCAAGTGATATTTTCTTTCATTCGGCTTGTAGAAGAAAAGTTAGTACCTTCACCGATTTTGGACGGTTGTCTCACCCTTTAATTCGACAATCCAACTCGTACCAGAAGATTTCGGTTGGATTCAAGTTTGGGGTCTGGGCAGGCCAGTCCTGTCGCTAAAACAAATTGTCACCATAACGATACATGGCGGATCTCGCAACATGACAGCTGGCGTTTTCATCCAGGAAGTAACATGTGTCCAACTCGTAGAACTACCACAACGTAGGAATCTAACTGTCATACAAAATAGTGCAGAAGGCGTCGGTGTCGTGCTTGCCATTAATTGGGACAAAGGGTCCCAGACCGAACCAGAAAAACATCCCAAGATGAAATTCCCCCTCCGCTGAACTTAACTGTGGGCACAATGCATTCCGGCATGGGACATTCTCCAGGCAGACGCCAGACCCAGATCCTATAATCCGAACGGTAGAGGGCAAACTTTGATGGATCACTCCAGAGAACCCGTTTCCACAGCTGTACGGTCCACTCTCGACGGGCTTTTCTCCACCTTAAACGAGCAGGGCGGTTGGAATTGATGATCAAAGGCTTATGGGCTACAGTACGACTAAAGCAGATGAGCTTCCTTACGGATGGTATTGATTGAAACAACACACCCGGAGGCCTGTTGAAACTCTTGGCGTAAGTGTGCCATTGGTTGGATGCGGTTCTTTCGAATTTCTCAGGACAGCACCCGTCGGTCTCTATCTCCCACTATCGTGGGTCTGCCGACTCTGGGCATATTTCAAAAATCACATGCCTTATGAATCACATAGGCCACAGTCGTTTTGGGGTCAGCTGGCTAGATATGTTCCTTAAATATCGGAAATTTCTGTAATACCCGATGGTTACTCCTTTCTCGAAATCAAATAACTCTGTACTTCATGGCATCTTGCTTGAAACTGATGCCAATGTTGTTTCCAAGAGCGTATTTAACGATGGAGAGAATGACGTGTATCAGTACCGCAGATATCGACATTTGCATAGATGTCCAACACTTATTGGTAGATAGTGTATATAAATATATATCAATATACATGGTGTTTTTAAAAAGCATGACTCGGTTGCAAATTACCATATCTTCAATGACCACATTCAAATTATTGAAAAACACCAGTTAAGCACAATGCAGAAGAAATTTAAAAGTTTACTTTGCGTACTTCATAATTTTTTAAATGGGCTTCTATTACTCACATGGAAAACATTCTTGGGATAGTCCATTTCACGACAGATATTGTGAATACATTATGAATCATCCCTTTTGACTGTTGATTATGGAAATTTATTTTCTTTGCCTTCAACAGTGAAAGGCCTGAATGTACACTTATACAATTTACTGAGATCGGGATTGGTCGTTCAAATTTTGTGGGGAGGTAGAATATAACAAAAGAAGTAAAAAAGACGCATGACGATGTAGAGGGCACAATGTGTCCACAACTTCTGATCACGCGTAAAGCTCTCTGACAAGTGCATGATTCGACAAGTTGAATTTGTAGAAGTAACATGAATTGTTATACATTTAATGAATATGCATATATTCATCTAACTTACAGAGCAGCAGGGGAAAGCGGTCAATGTTCTGTGCAAATGTACGCAGAACGCTGCTCCAACCAGCCCAAACATAGAACTCTATACAACAACCTGTACTTGGAACTGTCCTTTTCGATCCGTTGCTTCCTCTATCATCATATTTATGGGTAACCGATCCATTTGCAAACATTTGATTCTGAAGTTTGCGCCGGTTCGGGTAGCGTTCTGCATAAATTTGCAAATATCTCCAACAACTTTTTCCTGCCCCGCCGGACGTTAGATGTATATCTGCATATTCATTAAATGTATAACGATTCTTGTTACATTAAATGTATATATATTAAATATGTAACGGTAACTTCTGCAAAGTCACCTTGTCGAATGATGACAGGCTCTACTGACAGCTTTGCACATGATCAGACGTTGTCCATACACAGAGCCCTCTACAACGTCATGCGTTCTTTTACGCCCATACTTTCCCATGTGAGATTGTCTTTTTTCTCTTACCTCCTGACAAAATTTGAACGATCAATACTTATACAACCTGTATTCAAACATATGTCTATGTGGTCTGAAATGGACTACCTCACGAATTTTGTCTTTGTCGAAAAGGAGCGGCAGGTAAGGAGTGGAGAACCGGGCGATTCTCCACTAACCTTCAATTGATGTTTTAGCTCCAAGTTGAGAAACCACAATTTAGCTATTTTAACCGGGAATCACACTATTACAATTCACTGTTAACTTTGAAAGAAAATATGTACTCAATACAAGAAAACTCAACATTGAGTTGAATAAATGACATCAGCTCATTCGCCAAAGGAATCGTATGATCTGCTAATTGTTTCGTATGAATTTTGTCCTCGCCTAGTATAAATTTTGTCTCTTTCTTTAAAATAATGAAACTAAAAAGGTGACTGAAAGTGGGTACTTTCCATGCTACGTTTTTAAATGAATAAACTTTACAAATACATTGCTGTGATTATTAAAAGTAAATTTAGATATTTAAAATTTACCTAGTGGCGTAAAATTAATACATTTTTTAAATAAAGATTTCAATTTATTTGTAATAAAAATAGTTGTGATGAGATTATTTTAGGTAATTTTTGTTAAAATATGTTCTAATTACTTCATAATTCCTGAAATTACGTTTCTTTTGCAGATTTAAACTTTAGTTACTTAACCTTCAAAGAAATGTGACGAAATCATGAATGCAAAGTATCACTTAGTTTGGTTCTCTATAGTATGTAAATGTTGCGGCTTATCGTAATATTATAACAAGATAAAGCTACATTTACATATTCAAATGCTCCAAACAATCTTCAAGTTTTCTCTTGTTGAAATATTGTTCCAGGAAGTTTTTCTACACAGGCTTTATCAGAAAGGTAATAATTCCTTACTTTTTCTATCGTGTTATAATTTAAATATCAATCATTCTATGACCGCAAAACATTGTTTGGCTAATCTATTACGTCACCATAGTTGATTTTTTTTATTTAAGTGGGTAACGTTTCAAACAAATACTTATTCTACAAAGGGATTTGTTTAATAACATAAAAATATATTGGTGAATGTTTTCACAATTATAAATTAGTTGAATATTCTTGCTTTTATCTATATATATATTTCTCTTATGTGGCGCGAAAATAAGGCTGAATTTTTAGCTAGCCGTTTGGCAACAACTGACATTTCCAGAGCGATTATTCTGCGTGGTGTATTGTATGGCCACGTGTTTCATTCAGAAAATCAAAATTCAGAGCCGGATAATTTTTTTAAACACAGCATCATCTTTTGGATGATGTAGCTGTTTTCGGAGATGTATGTCATTTGTTAGCTTTACGGTCACGTGATGCATTCAGCAAATCTGCTACACAGCATTGTACTGTGATTTTACACAAGGCAGAAAACGTTTTTGTGTGTGAGAGGTACTGTATTTTTCACGTTGAACGAACTTTAAACAATGTTTTTTTTGTTTTAAATAAACTTTCTTTCTATCCCATTGTGTTTCTTTAAATGAATTTAAGCCGTGTTGTGAAAATTTATAGGTGCAATGAGTTTTAAATTAGTTGTGTTTCCAAGATCATTTTTTCATAGTATTTAAATCATAAATGCCCACTGGTAGCACTAACTAAATACATTTTTAATTGTAATTTCCACGAAGTTTTCAATTACTTTATTTTACATTAGGAAAATTTGTCAACTTCATTTATTAAAATGATTTATGATACTATTTATTCCGGTAAGAGTTACTGCAAAAACAAAAAAGATCGAGCGAGCGAATCGGCCTGGGACAGCGTCACTTAATGTGTATTGCTTCGCAATTCACGGGGGTTGGCGAGCGTTAGAGAGTGGGGGTCTGAACTGGCTAGTATAGTGAATAAATATATGATTTTAATGATATTTATTCGGTGAAATTTCCCTTTTTACCTGACTTTTAGAGGAAATATAACGATATAAGAATTTTCTTTTAAATTCATTTACTTCACTACACTGTTAAAAATTTGCAGCAAACTGTCCAGTCATTTGACCGTTTTTATAGAAAACGGTTACATAACCATAATTTAGCGCTAGTTTGTCCATATTATTCCCCATATTATGGTCAGAATAGAGTTAAATTACGGTTATGTCACCGTGTTTTACAAAAACGGTCATATGTCTGGACAGTTTGTTGCAAATTTTTAACAATGTAGTTTCTCTATATTCGTTCTCATTTCAAAGAATGATTTTTTGTTCTTCATCAACAAACATTGATTTTTTTCATGATTAATCTTTAAGCATGGTACTCTAAAATGAACTGAACAATTCTACTGGCAGTTTCAGTTTTGAAACTGTAATCTTTGTTACTTTGATCTATCAATTAAACTACAAACATTTTTTTAAAAAACTTCAAATGTTAACAAATAACCACTATGCAATTCTTAAAAGCCACATAAAACAAAGCCAAAAAATATTAAACTGATAAATCGAATACTTCAATAATAAGACTGAAGGAAAACATATCTTTTGGATAGAGCTAAATATTTGTACTCTTTTCAGACAATTGTGACAGGTGTAAATATCATCAGACAATTAACTTAATTTTTAACTTTAAACGGACTATTAGTTTTATCGTTTATATTACACTAGACCGACGATCAATGATTTCAAACAGTAATAAATGAATATATATAATGTAATTTAATTTCCAGATTAAATGAGCAGCACAGGAAAGCAATTTCCTGGTTTTCAGTTTTAAAGAGGAAATCTTTGTCAGTCTAATTAGCAAGTCTATTGTATTAAATGGTTACATTTTGATCCTAGCCAAAAATTCGAGAAGCCATATTCCTAGTAGTGTGATTTCTGATTTCTATATTAAGTAATTTTATATCAATATTAAATGCTAAGTGTGTCTTTATTTTTATTTAATTTCCGCTTTATGAACTTTCAAAGTTTATAACGATTTTCTGGCCAACCTGTATTTGTATTTATCTGTAAGTGTGATATGATACTAATTTCTTTTCTTTAGGTTTACGTCTTCGAATTCCATAAGCGGAGACTATTAGGAATTTTTTATCGCGAAAACCGCCCTAACCTCTCCTTTATCCAAATTGCCTCAATGAAATAATATTTCCAATGGAAGAAATAATAAAAATTTCTTGTGTTCGTGTACGTTGTTTAACGTATGAATAGGTGTAGAAGGACTTCACTCCTATTCAATACTTATTCTTCACAGCTTCCCACAAATTGTAACATATATCTAGCCGAGTTGCATATTTCTCAACTTGAAGATTATACACAGTTTAAATATGGCATACTTGTTTATTTAAAATTTTAAAGCAGAACTTTCCAAACAAAGCGGCTAGGGATGGATTTTTGTTAAAAATAAGCCTGTTTTGGCCATATTGTTACAGAAAAAATGCCTTGAGGAATGAGTTTGGATTGAAAAGAAAGACAAACTACCGGTTCGCATAAGAAATGCCCCTGAAAACCCATAGTCTGTACCGCCCTTACAGAGCCGGTATAGAACCCGCGAACATCGACCAGATCTTCTCATTCCGTGGCCAGTATGATAACCACTGAATTGAGTGTGTCCCAGTAGAATGCGAAATATATTCAAGTGGCTTAAAGAACGTAAAGGCGTTTTGGCTTAAATGAAGACCTTTGAGCATAGTTACATGTTGTTCGATGAGTGGCTCATTTTGGGGGTCACTACAGGTAAAGCTAATTTTATTTGATAGACTGCTCTAACGATTATGACTAAATTTTTATCGTACCGTTTTCGGGCACAAGAAGACCATTGAGCTAGGTCATATGATTGAGATAAGTTCGATTAGTGGGTCATTTTGGGTCACTATGGATCAGGGTCAAACTAATTTTGTATAAAAAAAACGGCTGAAATGATTTTGATTAAATTTTTTATCCTTCCGTTTTCGGGAACGAGAGATCCATTGGAATAGGTCACATATTCCAGAAAATTCGATTGTGGGTCATTTTTCGTCACTAATTTTATGTAAAAACGGCTGAAATGATTTTGACTAAATTTTTTATTCAACAATTTTTGATTACGAGAAGACATTTGGGCTATGTCACATGATCGATAAAATTTGATTAGTAGGACATTCTTTGGTTAATAAGGTTCAAGCTATTTTTTTTTCTATAAGCTGCTCTAACGATTTTGACGAAATTTTGTATCCTACCGTTTTGGGGTAAGAGAAAACCAAGGGGTTAGGTCTTAGTGGCTCATTCAGGCTCTCTCACATCTGGCTGATTCAAATATGCATAACCTTCTAAAAAGGAGAGATTCTTCACTGTCAAAGATATTGAGACCTATAAAATACTCATTACAGCACAAACTTTTATAACACTAGCTGAGCGGTGGAAACAGCACTGCAAGAGTTGTATGAAATTAGAAGATTTCGTATTGTATAAAACATTTAAACATCTGTTCTTGACAAACGAAATTTATGTACATTTTTTACTTAAAATATGCCATTTTTAAAATGTATGTATGACGTAGACTAATTGGAGTATCATCTACTATTTTCCAATCAGAATGCTGTTTTTTAGGCTTTATGCAAAGAACCTATGCAGATTTAGGCCAATTGGAAAATGACCAATTGCTTTCCAATCACCCTGAAAATTTGTATTCTGTTTGGAATAAGCCTATACAGTTTTATGCTTATTAGAAAATGATCAATTGTTTGTCCAAACACCCTAGTGTCATCTAGGGTCATTGAAATAACTCTAACGTTTTGAATGTTTATGCATAGTTTCCAAATTTTATACTTTTAAGTTACCACTAATTTTTCATTGAAAATTTTGCATTATTTTATCACAGAGATGCTGCGATTAAATAGGGTAAAAATATCTATTGAAAATTAGTAGTAACGTTTAAAGTAAAACAAATCATCTATGTTTATGTACAATATTATCATAAAAAAATGCAGCAGGATGTAAAAATGATTATAAAAAATGTATAAGAATCCTAAAACAGAGTTGATGTATTTGCTTATGTGTCTAGATTTACTGCTTCCTTTAAATTAGAATATTTTAATTCTACTTTAAAAGGTATTTTTGTAAAAATACCTCCTGCAGAAGTATCGTTAAAATCTGCAAATATAACAGTTTTTTATTGTTTTATCAGATTTACGTAGAGCAGATGAGTTGTTGAATGAATAGATTTATAAAAATATATAAGAAATGTGCTTTATAAATGAAATCTGCAAATGAGGCTTATTTTTAATGTTTTCTCCAACATTTTGTGCACACATATATTGAGGGAAGTTTAAAGCTTTCATTAAAAATTTTAAGATATTTTCACTTTCTTTCTCATAGCCCGCCGGTTTTTCACCCAAATTTATTGCCACTTTCAGGAAACCTGACAAAATACTGTAAAATAACGTATTACAAATGGAAAATAAATATATTAATCAAATTTCGTGAAATTCAAATATTAGAAATAGGGATTTTTTTTGTCTTACCAAAATTAAATTTTAACTATTTTATTTGTTAAAGCAATGAAAATACTTTCATAAAATATTTTATATACTATGAACCTTTATATGACAAAATATTTGACTGCGCATGCGCGAACGACAAAGAAAATATTTTTCATAATTTAGTTTTCAAATTTGTAAGACAACACATATAAAAAGGCCGGTTGAATATGTTGAAAATTCAGAAAGATATCGGAGTTAGCTCAGTTTCAGTTGCTTTTACCAAGTAGCTGGATGATAAGGGATTTTCCCCCTAAATGTCTTTTTTTTGTTTCCTCGCTTCCAACAAAGGGGTTAGAATTTAACGCATATCCACGTGTAACTTTGGTACTGACGCTTAGATTTTGATAATACTTTTTTGTTGTTGTCGTTGGAATGGACTCGTTCTGATTCAAGAAGATTCTTTCAGGGAGAACTACAGTATCAATAAAAAATAAATTAATAAAAATTACATATGAAAAAATAGCAATTTGTGGATAATCTCATATCATTCATCAACTTTTAAAAAGCCACTGAATTTCAACTCACTATATCGCTGATATCTTTATGAATTTTTTTCCATATTTTTAAAAATGTTAATTATTTACTTTCTTATATTAAATATTGTTTATTACTATATTATTATTGATTAATTTTCATATCTCTTCAGTTATATCTGGATTTTCAGAAATAAATTCAGTGGATGCAATTTCTTTTTAGATTATCGCTCTTCCTTTTAAAGCTAGATGATAGCCTAGTTTTAACTTTCCTTTTTTATTGTTAGGTGGCAACACTAGCCCTTCTTTTTCCTTATTATTATTCTTCTCTGTAAGCCTTGGCTCATAATTACCAAGAACTATTGTATGGCACATGAGTCAACATTTAGCATCATGCATCATCCCCTGCCAAATTTTATTTATTGGTGAGCTGTGTCTATTACTATTTAAGTTTTTATGTATTACAAATGTATTAAAATTTATTTCTTGGATCTCTTACTTTTTTTCAATTTCTACGTGTTTTTTTACATGTTATAAGAAGATTAATATTGACATTTTTAGTCCTAATGCCGACAATATTTGAAGAAACACCGGATATTTACTGTGAATTATAATTATGAAGCTTCTCTGCTGAATCCATATATTTTAAAACTGCTACAATAACATATTAATCAGTTTCATGGTAGATGAGAGTGTTGGAATTTGCTATGATAGTTCAAAATAAAGTGATTTTAAATATTTTTCTTCTTTTTACTATAATGCACAGAATGTAATAACATTCAGCCTTGTTTAATATAGTATACATATATGACATCCATATTTTTATGTGTGTCTACTTAAGTAAAAAATGTATGCTTTTCTTACATCGAAAATTTATGTTTGTCATATATAGATATATATATATATATATATATATATATACTATCTACCAATATGTATTTGGACACCTCTGATCGAACAGAAAACAACAGTTATTCACACTGAACATATAGTAGAGCCTCCACGAAAAGCAATTACATCCGCAATCCTCCTGGGCATGCTTTCTGCAAGTCCTTGTATGACAGCAAGTGATATTTTTTTTCATTCGGCTTGTAGAAGAAAAGTTAGTACCTTCACTGATTTTGGACGGTTGTCTCACCCTTTAATTCGATAATCCAACTCGTCCCAGAAGATTTTGGTTGGATTCAAGTTTGGGGTCTGGGCAGGCCAGTCCAGTCGCTAAAACAAATTGTCACCATAACGATACATGGCGGATCTCGCAACATGACAGTTGGCGTTTTCATCCAGGAAGTAACATGTGTCCAACTCGTAGAACTACCACAACGTAGGAATCTAACTGTCATACAAAATAGTGCAGAAGGCGTCGGTGTCGTACTTACCATTAATTGGGACAAAAGGTCCCGGACCAAACCAGAAAAACATCCCAGATGAAATTCCCCCTCCGCTGAACTTAACTGTGGGCACAATGCATTCCGGCAGGGGACATTCTCCAGGCAGACGCCAGACCCAGATCGTATAATCCGAACGGTAGAGGGCAAACCTTGATGGATCACTCCAGAGAACCCGTTTCCACAGCTGTACGGTCCACTCTCGACGGGCTTTTCACCAACTTAAACGAGCAGGGCGGTTTGAATTGATGATCAAAGGCTTATGGGCTACAGCACGACTAAAGCAGATGAGCTTCCTTACGATTTTATATTGATTGAAACAACACACCCGGAGGCCTGTTGAAACTCTTGGCGTAAGTGTGCCATTGGTTGGATGCGGGTCTTTCGAATTTCTCATGACAGCACCCGTCGGTCTCTATCTCCCAGTTTCGTGGGTCTGCCGACTCTGGGCATATTTCGAAAATCACATCCCTTCCACTTATTAATCACATAGGCCACAGTCGTTTTTGGGGCAGCTGGCTAGATATGTTCCTTAAATATCGGAAATTTCTGTAATACCCGATGGTTACTCCTTTCTCGAAATCAGATAACTCTGTAATTCATGGCATCTTGCTTGAAACTGATGCCAATGTTGTTTCCAAGAGCGTATTTAACGATGGAGAGAATGACGTGTATCAGTACCGCAGATATCGACATTTGCATAGATGTCCAGCACTTATTAGTAGATAGTGTATATAAATATATATCAATATACATGGTGTTTTTAAAAAGCATGACTCGGTTGCAAATTACCATAACTTCAATGACCACATTCAAATTATTGAAAAACACCAGTTAAGCACAATGCAGAAGAAAGTTAAAAGTTTTGTTTGCGTACTTCGTAATTTTTTAAATGGCCTTCTATTAGTCACATGGAAAACATTCTTGGGATAGTCCATTTCACGACAGATATTATGAATACATTATGCATCATTCCTTTTGACTGTTGATTATGGAAATTTATTTTCTTTGCCTTCAACAGTGAAAAGCCTGAATGTACACTTATACAATTTACTGACATCGGGATTGGTCGTTCAAATTTTGTGGGGAGGTAGAATATAGCAAAAGAAGTAAAAATGACGCATGACGATGTAGAGGGAACAATGTGTCCACAACTTCTGACCACGCGTAAAGCTCTCTGACAAGTGCATCTGGTCATGATTCGACAAGTTCAATTTGTAGAAGTAACATGAATTGTTATACATTTAATGAATATGCATATATTCATCTAACATACAGAGCGACAGGGGAAAGCAGGCGATGTTCTGCGCAAATGTACGCAGAACGCTGCTCCAATCAGCGCAAACCTAAAAAGTCTATACAACAACCTGTCCTTTGCTGCCTGCTGGAACTGTCCTTGTCGATCCGTTGCTTCCTCTATCATCATATTTATGGGTAACCGATCCATTTGCAAACATTTGATTCTGAGGTTTGCGCCGGTTCGGTAGTGTTCTGCATAAATTTGCAAATATCTCCAACCACTTTTTCCTGCCACAACGGACGTTAGATGTATATCTGCATATTCATTAAATGTATAACGATTCATGTTACATTAAATGTATATATATTAAATGTGTAATGGTAACTTCTGCAAAGTCACCTTGTCGAATGATGACAGGCTGTACTGACAGCTTTGCACATGATCAGACGTTGTCCATACACAGTGCCCTCTACAACGTCATGCTTTCTTTTACGCCCATACTTTCCCATGTGAGATTGTCTTTTTTCTCTTACCTCCTCACAAAATTTGAACGATCAATACTAATACAACCTGTATTCAAACATATGTCTATGTGGCCTGAAATGGACTACCTCACGAATTTTGCCTGTGTCGAAAAGGAGCAGCAGGAAAGGAGTGGAGAACCGGGCGATTCTCCACTAACCTTCAATTGACATTTTAGCTCCAAGTTGAGAAACCACAATTTAGCTATTTTAACCGGGAATCACACTATTACAATTCACAGTTAACTTTGAAAGAAAATATATACTCAATACAAGGAAACTCAACATTGAGTTGAATAAATGACATCAGCTCATTCGCTAAAGGAATCGTATGATCTGCTAATTGTCTGGTATGAATTTCGTCCTCTCCTAGTATAAATTTTGTCTGTTTTTTTAAAATAATGAAACTAAGAAGGTGATTGAAAGTGGGTACTTTCCATGCTAAGTTTTTAAATGAATAAGCTTTACTAATAAATTGCTGTGGTTATTAAACGTAAATTTAGATATTTAAAATTTACCTAGTGGCGTAAAATTAATACATTTTTTAAATAAAGATTTCAATTTATTTGTAATAAAAATAGTTGTGATGAGATTATTTTAGGTAATTTTTGTTAAAATATGTTCTAATTACTTCATAATTCCTGAAATTACGTTTCTTTTGCAGATTCAAATTTTAGTTACTTAACCTTCAAAGAAATGTGACGAAATCATGAATGCAAAGTATCACTTAGTTTGGTTCTTTATAGTAATGTAAATGTTGCGGCTTATCGTATTATTATAACAAGATAAAGCTACATTTACATATTAAAATGCTCCAAACAATCTTCAAGATTTCTCTTGTTGAAATATTGTTCCAGGAAGTTTTTCTACACAGGCTTTATCAGAAAGGTAATAATTCCTTTCTTTTTCTGTCATGTTATAATTTAAATATCAATCATTCTATGACTGCAAAAAAATTTTTGGCTAATCTATTACGTCACCATAGTTGATTTTTTTTTATTTAAGTGGGCAACGTTTCAAACAAATACTTATGATACAAAGAGATTTGTTTAATAACATAAAAATATATTGGTGAAAGTTTTCACAATTATAAATTAGTTGAATATTCTTGCTCTTATCTATATATATATTTCTCTTATGTGGCGCGAAAATAAGACTGAAATTTTAGCTAGCCGTTGGGCAACAACCGACATTTCCAGAGCGATTATTCTGCTCTGTATATTGTACGGCCACGTGTTTAATTCAGCAAATCAAAATTCAGACCCGGATAATTTTTTAAACACAGCATCATCTTTTGGCTGATGTAGCTGTTTTCGGAGATGTATGTCATTGGTTAGCTTTACGGTCACGTGATGGATTCATCAAATCAGCTACACAGTATTGTACTGTGATTTTACACAAGGCAGAAAACGTGTTTATGTGTGATAGATACTGTATTTTTCACGTTGAACGAACTTTAAACAATGTTTTTTGTTTTAAATAAACTTTCTTCCTATCCCATTGTGTTTCTTTAAATGAAGTTAAGCCGTGTTGTGAAAATTTATAGGTGCAATGAGTTTTAAATTAGTTGTGTTTCCAAGATCATTTTTTCATAGTATTTAAATCATAAATTTCCACTGGTAGCACTAACTAAATACATTTTTAATTGTAATTTCAACGAAGTTTTCAATTACTTTATTTTACATTAAGAAAATTTGTCAACTTCATATATTAAAATGATTTATGATAGTATTTATTCCGGTAAGAGTTGTTGCAAAATCAATAAAGATCGAGCGAGCGAATCGGCCTGGGAAAGCGTAGCCCCTCAATGTGTATTGCTTCGCAATTCACGGGGGTTTGCGAGCGTTAGAGAGTGGGGGGTCTGAGCCGGCTAGTATAGCGAATAAATATATGATTGTAATGATATGTATTCGGTGAAATTTCCCTTTTTACCTGACTTTTAGAGGAAATATAACGATATAAGAGTTTTCTTTTAAATTCCTTTTACTTCACTATTTTCTCTATATTCGTTCTCATTTCAAAGAATAATTTTTTGTTCATCAACAAACATTGATTTTTTTTATGATTAATTTTTAAGCATGGTACTCTAAAATGAACTGCACAATTCTACTAGCAGTTTCAGTTTTGAAACTCTAATCTTTGTTACTTTGATCTATCAGATGTATGTCATTGGTTAGCTTTACGGTCACGTGATGGATTCATCAAATCAGCTACACAGTATTGTACTGTGATTTTAAACAAGGCAGAAAACGTGCAGATTCAAGTTTGGGGTCTGGGCAGGCCAGTCCAGTCGCTAAAACAAATTGTCACCATAACGATACATGGCGGATCTCGCAACATGACAGCTGGCGTTTTCATCCAGGAAGTAACATGTGTCCAACTCGTAGAACTACCACAACGTAGGAATCTAACTGTCATACAAAATAGTGCAGAAGGCGTCGGTGTCGTGCTTACCATTAATTGGGACAAAAGGTCCCGGACCAAACCAGAAAAACATCCCCAGATGAAATTCCCCCTCCGCTGAACTTAACTGTGGGCACAATGCATTCCGGCAGGGGACATTCTCCAGGCAGACGCCAGACCCAGATCGTATAATCCGAACGGTAGAGGGCAAACCTTGATGGATCACTCCAGAGAACCCGTTTCCACAGCTGTACGGTCCACTCTCGACGGGCTTTTCACCAACTTAAACGAGCAGGGCGGTTTGAATTGATGATCAAAGGCTTATGGGCTACAGCACGACTAAAGCAGATGAGCTTCCTTACGATTTTATATTGATTGAAACAACACACTCGGAGGCCTGTTGAAACTCTTGGCGTAAGTGTGCCATTGGTTGGATGCGGTTCTTTCGAATTTCTCAGGACAGCACCCGTCGGTCTCTATCTCCCAGTTTCGTGGGTCTGCCGACTCTGGGCATATTTCGAAAATCACATCCCTTCCACTTATTAATCACATAGGCCACAGTCGTTTTTGGGGCAGCTGGCTAGATATGTTCCTTAAATATCGGAAATTTCTGTAATACCCGATGGTTACTCCTTTCTCGAAATCAGATAACTCTGTACTTCATGGCATCTTGCTTGAAACTGATGCCAATGTTGTTTCCAAGAGCGTATTTAACGATGGAGAGAATGACGTGTATCAGTACCGCAGATATCGACATTTGCATAGATGTCCAACACTTATTGGTAGATAGTGTATATAAATATATATCAATATACATGGTGTTTTTAAAAAGCATGACTCGGTTGCAAATTACCATAACTTCAATGACCACATTCAAATTATTGAAAAACACCAGTTAAGCACAATGCAGAAGAAAGTTAAAAGTTTTGTTTGCATACTTCATAATTTTTTAAATGGCCTTCTGTTAGTCACATGGAAAACATTCTTGGGATAGTCCATTTCACGACAGATATTATGAATACATTATGCATCATTCCTTTTGACTGTTGATTATGGAAATTTATTTTCTTTGCCTTCAACAGTGAAAAGCCTGAATGTACACTTATACAATTTACTGACATCGGGATTGGTCGTTCAAATTTTGTGGGGAGGTAGAATATAGCAAAAGAAGTAAAAATGACGCATGACGATGTAGAGGGAACAATGTGTCCACAACTTCTGACCACGCGTAAAGCTCTCTGACAAGTGCATCTGGTCATGATTCGACAAGTTCAATTTGTAGAAGTAACATGAATTGTTATACATTTAATGAATATGCATATATTCATCTAACATACAGAGCGACAGGGGAAAGCAGGCGATGTTCTGCGCAAATGTACGCAGAACGCTGCTCCAATCAGCGCAAACCTAAAAAGTCTATACAACAACCTGTCCTTTGCTGCCTGCTGGAACTGTCCTTGTCGATCCGTTGCTTCCTCTATCATCATATTTATGGGTAACCGATCCATTTGCAAACATTTGATTCTGAGGTTTGCGCCGGTTCGGTAGTGTTCTGCATAAATTTGCAAATATCTCCAACCACTTTTTCCTGCCACAACGGACGTTAGATGTATATCTGCATATTCATTAAATGTATAACGATTCATGTTACATTAAATGTATATATATTAAATGTGTAATGGTAACTTCTGCAAAGTCACCTTGTCGAATGATGACAGGCTGTACTGACAGCTTTGCACATGATCAGACGTTGTCCATACACAGTGCCCTCTACAACGTCATGCTTTCTTTTACGCCCATACTTTCCCATGTGAGATTGTCTTTTTTCTCTTACCTCCTCACAAAATTTGAACGATCAATACTAATACAACCTGTATTCAAACATATGTCTATGTGGCCTGAAATGGACTACCTCACGAATTTTGCCTGTGTCGAAAAGGAGCAGCAGGAAAGGAGTGGAGAACCGGGCGATTCTCCACTAACCTTCAATTGACATTTTAGCTCCAAGTTGAGAAACCACAATTTAGCTATTTTAACCGGGAATCACACTATTACAATTCACAGTTAACTTTGAAAGAAAATATATACTCAATACAAGGAAACTCAACATTGAGTTGAATAAATGACATCAGCTCATTCGCTAAAGGAATCGTATGATCTGCTAATTGTCTGGTATGAATTTCGTCCTCTCCTAGTATAAATTTTGTCTGTTTTTTTAAAATAATGAAACTAAGAAGGTGATTGAAAGTGGGTACTTTCCATGCTAAGTTTTTAAATGAATAAGCTTTACTAATAAATTGCTGTGGTTATTAAACGTAAATTTAGATATTTAAAATTTACCTAGTGGCGTAAAATTAATACATTTTTTAAATAAAGATTTCAATTTATTTGTAATAAAAATAGTTGTGATGAGATTATTTTAGGTAATTTTTGTTAAAATATGTTCTAATTACTTCATAATTCCTGAAATTACGTTTCTTTTGCAGATTCAAATTTTAGTTACTTAACCTTCAAAGAAATGTGACGAAATCATGAATGCAAAGTATCACTTAGTTTGGTTCTTTATAGTAATGTAAATGTTGCGGCTTATCGTATTATTATAACAAGATAAAGCTACATTTACATATTAAAATGCTCCAAACAATCTTCAAGATTTCTCTTGTTGAAATATTGTTCCAGGAAGTTTTTCTACACAGGCTTTATCAGAAAGGTAATAATTCCTTTCTTTTTCTGTCATGTTATAATTTAAATATCAATCATTCTATGACTGCAAAAAAATTTTTGGCTAATCTATTACGTCACCATAGTTGATTTTTTTTTATTTAAGTGGGCAACGTTTCAAACAAATACTTATGATACAAAGAGATTTGTTTAATAACATAAAAATATATTGGTGAAAGTTTTCACAATTATAAATTAGTTGAATATTCTTGCTCTTATCTATATATATATTTCTCTTATGTGGCGCGAAAATAAGACTGAAATTTTAGCTAGCCGTTGGGCAACAACCGACATTTCCAGAGCGATTATTCTGCTCTGTATATTGTACGGCCACGTGTTTAATTCAGCAAATCAAAATTCAGAGCCGGATAATTTTTTAAACACAGCATCATCTTTTGGCTGATGTAGCTGTTTTCGGAGATGTATGTCATTGGTTAGCTTTACGGTCACGTGATGGATTCATCAAATCAGCTACACAGTATTGTACTGTGATTTTACACAAGGCAGAAAACGTGTTTATGTGTGATAGATACTGTATTTTTCACGTTGAACGAACTTTAAACAATGTTTTTTGTTTTAAATAAACTTTCTTCCTATCCCATTGTGTTTCTTTAAATGAAGTTAAGCCGTGTTGTGAAAATTTATAGGTGCAATGAGTTTTAAATTAGTTGTGTTTCCAAGATCATTTTTTCATAGTATTTAAATCATAAATTTCCACTGGTAGCACTAACTAAATACATTTTTAATTGTAATTTCAACGAAGTTTTCAATTACTTTATTTTACATTAAGAAAATTTGTCAACTTCATATATTAAAATGATTTATGATAGTATTTATTCCGGTAAGAGTTGTTGCAAAATCAATAAAGATCGAGCGAGCGAATCGGCCTGGGAAAGCGTAGCCCCTCAATGTGTATTGCTTCGCAATTCACGGGGGTTTGCGAGCGTTAGAGAGTGGGGGGTCTGAGCCGGCTAGTATAGCGAATAAATATATGATTGTAATGATATGTATTCGGTGAAATTTCCCTTTTTACCTGACTTTTAGAGGAAATATAACGATATAAGAGTTTTCTTTTAAATTCCTTTTACTTCACTATTTTCTCTATATTCGTTCTCATTTCAAAGAATAATTTTTTGTTCATCAACAAACATTGATTTTTTTTATGATTAATTTTTAAGCATGGTACTCTAAAATGAACTGCACAATTCTACTAGCAGTTTCAGTTTTGAAACTCTAATCTTTGTTACTTTGATCTATCAGATGTATGTCATTGGTTAGCTTTACGGTCACGTGATGGATTCATCAAATCAGCTACACAGTATTGTACTGTGATTTTACACAAGGCAGAAAACGTGCAGATTCAAGTTTGGGGTTTGGGCAGGCCAGTCCAGTCGCTAAAACAAATTGTCACCATAACGATACATGGCGGATCTCGCAACATGACAGCTGGCGTTTTCATCCAGGAAGTAACATGTGTCCAACTCGTAGAACTACCACAACGTAGGAATCTAACTGTCATACAAAATAGTGCAGAAGGCGTCGGTGTCGTGCTTACCATTAATTGGGACAAAAGGTCCCGGACCAAACCAGAAAAACATCCCCAGATGAAATTCCCCCTCCGCTGAACTTAACTGTGGGCACAATGCATTCCGGCAGGGGACATTCTCCAGGCAGACGCCAGACCCAGATCGTATAATCCGAACGGTAGAGGGCAAACCTTGATGGATCACTCCAGAGAACCCGTTTCCACAGCTGTACGGTCCACTCTCGACGGGCTTTTCACCAACTTAAACGAGCAGGGCGGTTTGAATTGATGATCAAAGGCTTATGGGCTACAGCACGACTAAAGCAGATGAGCTTCCTTACGATTTTATATTGATTGAAACAACACACTCGGAGGCCTGTTGAAACTCTTGGCGTAAGTGTGCCATTGGTTGGATGCGGTTCTTTCGAATTTCTCAGGACAGCACCCGTCGGTCTCTATCTCCCAGTTTCGTGGGTCTGCCGACTCTGGGCATATTTCGAAAATCACATCCCTTCCACTTATTAATCACATAGGCCACAGTCGTTTTTGGGGCAGCTGGCTAGATATGTTCCTTAAATATCGGAAATTTCTGTAATACCCGATGGTTACTCCTTTCTCGAAATCAGATAACTCTGTACTTCATGGCATCTTGCTTGAAACTGATGCCAATGTTGTTTCCAAGAGCGTATTTAACGATGGAGAGAATGACGTGTATCAGTACCGCAGATATCGACATTTGCATAGATGTCCAACACTTATTGGTAGATAGTGTATATAAATATATATCAATATACATGGTGTTTTTAAAAAGCATGACTCGGTTGCAAATTACCATAACTTCAATGACCACATTCAAATTATTGAAAAACACCAGTTAAGCACAATGCAGAAGAAAGTTAAAAGTTTTGTTTGCATACTTCATAATTTTTTAAATGGCCTTCTGTTAGTCACATGGAAAACATTCTTGGGATAGTCCATTTCACGACAGATATTATGAATACATTATGCATCATTCCTTTTGACTGTTGATTATGGAAATTTATTTTCTTTGCCTTCAACAGTGAAAAGCCTGAATGTACACTTATACAATTTACTGACATCGGGATTGGTCGTTCAAATTTTGTGGGGAGGTAGAATATAGCAAAAGAAGTAAAAATGACGCATGACGATGTAGAGGGAACAATGTGTCCACAACTTCTGACCACGCGTAAAGCTCTCTGACAAGTGCATCTTGTCATGATTCGACAAGTTCAATTTGTAGAAGTAACATGAATTGTTATACATTTAATGAATATGCATATATTCATCTAACATACAGAGCGACAGGGGAAAGCAGGCGATGTTCTGCGCAAATGTACGCAGAACGCTGCTCCAATCAGCGCAAACCTAAAAAGTCTATACAACAACCTGTCCTTTGCTGCCTGCTGGAACTGTCCTTGTCGATCCGTTGCTTCCTCTATCATCATATTTATGGGTAACCGATCCATTTGCAAACATTTGATTCTGAGGTTTGCGCCGGTTCGGTAGTGTTCTGCATAAATTTGCAAATATCTCCAACCACTTTTTCCTGCCACAACGGACGTTAGATGTATATCTGCATATTCATTAAATGTATAACGATTCATGTTACATTAAATGTATATATATTAAATGTGTAATGGTAACTTCTGCAAAGTCACCTTGTCGAATGATGACAGGCTGTACTGACAGCTTTGCACATGATCAGACGTTGTCCATACACAGTGCCCTCTACAACGTCATGCTTTCTTTTACGCCCATACTTTCCCATGTGAGATTGTCTTTTTCTCTTACCTCCTCACAAAATTTGAACGATCAATACTGATACAACCTGTATTCAAACATATGTCTATGTGGCCTGAAATGGACTACCTCACGAATTTTGCCTGTGTCGAAAAGGAGCAGCAGGAAAGGAGTGGAGAACCGGGCGATTCTCCACTAACCTTCAATTGACGTTTTAGCTCCAAGTTGAGAAACCACAATTTAGCTATTTTAACCGGGAATCACACTATTACAATTCACAGTTAACTTTGAAAGAAAATATATACTCAATACAAGGAAACTCAACATTGAGTTGAATAAATGACATCAGCTCATTCGCTAAAGGAATCGTATGATCTGCTAATTGTCTGGTATGAATTTCGTCCTCGCCTAGTATAAATTTTGTCTGTTTTTTTAAAATAATGAAACTAAGAAGGTGATTGAAAGTGGGTACTTTCCATGCTAAGTTTTTAAATGAATAAGCTTTACTAATAAATTGCTGTGGTTATTAAACGTAAATTTAGATATTTAAAATTTACCTAGTGGCGTAAAATTAATACATTTTTTAAATAAAGATTTCAATTTATTTGTAATAAAAATAGTTGTGATGAGATTATTTTAGGTAATTTTTGTTAAAATATGTTCTAATTACTTCATAATTCCTGAAATTACGTTTCTTTTGCAGATTCAAATTTTAGTTACTTAACCTTCAAAGAAATGTGACGAAATCATGAATGCAAAGTATCACTTAGTTTGGTTCTTTATAGTAATGTAAATGTTGCGGCTTATCGTATTATTATAACAAGATAAAGCTACATTTACATATTAAAATGCTCCAAACAATCTTCAAGATTTCTCTTGTTGAAATATTGTTCCACGAAGTTTTTCTACACAGGCTTTATCAGAAAGGTAATAATTCCTTTCTTTTTCTGTCATGTTATAATTTAAATATCAATCATTCTATGACTGCAAAAAAATTTTTGGCTAATCTATTACGTCACCATAGTTGATTTTTTTTTATTTAAGTGGGCAACGTTTCAAACAAATACTTATGATACAAAGAGATTTGTTTAATAACATAAAAATATATTGGTGAAAATTTTCACAATTATAAATTAGTTGAATATTCTTGCTCTTATCTATATATATATTTCTCTTATGTGGCGCGAAAATAAGACTGAAATTTTAGCTAGCCGTTGGGCAACAACCGACATTTCCAGAGCGATTATTCTGCTCTGTATATTGTACGGCCACGTGTTTAATTCAGCAAATCAAAATTCAGAGCCGGATAATTTTTTAAACACAGCATCATCTTTTGGCTGATGTAGCTGTTTTCGGAGATGTATGTCATTGGTTAGCTTTACGGTCACGTGATGGATTCATCAAATCAGCTACACAGTATTGTACTGTGATTTTACACAAGGCAGAAAACGTGTTTATGTGTGATAGATACTGTATTTTTCACGTTGAACGAACTTTAAACAATGTTTTTTGTTTTAAATAAACTTTCTTCCTATCCCATTGTGTTTCTTTAAATGAAGTTAAGCCGTGTTGTGAAAATTTATAGGTGCAATGAGTTTTAAATTAGTTGTGTTTCCAAGATCATTTTTTCATAGTATTTAAATCATAAATTTCCACTGGTAGCACTAACTAAATACATTTTTAATTGTAATTTCAACGAAGTTTTCAATTACTTTATTTTACATTAAGAAAATTTGTCAACTTCATATATTAAAATGATTTATGATAGTATTTATTCCGGTAAGAGTTGTTGCAAAATCAATAAAGATCGAGCGAGCGAATCGGCCTGGGAAAGCGTAGCCCCTCAATGTGTATTGCTTCGCAATTCACGGGGGTTTGCGAGCGTTAGAGAGTGGGGGGTCTGAGCCGGCTAGTATAGCGAATAAATATATGATTGTAATGATATGTATTCGGTGAAATTTCCCTTTTTACCTGACTTTTAGAGGAAATATAACGATATAAGAGTTTTCTTTTAAATTCCTTTTACTTCACTATTTTCTCTATATTCGTTCTCATTTCAAAGAATAATTTTTTGTTCATCAACAAACATTCATTTTTTTTATGATTAATCTTTAAGCATGGTACTCTAAAATGAAATGGACAATTCTACTAGCAGTTTCAGTTTTGAAACTCTAATCTTTGTTACTTTGATCTATCAATTAAACTACAAACAGTTTTTTTCCAAAACTTCAAATGTTAACAAATAACCACTATGGAATTCTTAAAAGCCACATAAAACAAAGCCAAAAAATATTAAACTGATAAATCGAATACTTCAATAATAAGACTGAAGGAAAACATATCTTTTGGATAGAGCTAAATATTTGTACTCTTTTCAGACAATTGTGACAGGTGTAAATATCATCAGACAATTAACTTAATTTTTAACTTTAAACGGACTATTAGTTTTATCGTTTATATTCTGATTTCTATATTAAGCAATTTTATATCAATATTAAATGCTAAGTGTGTCTTTATTTTTATTTCCTTTCCCCTTTGTAATTGACTTTTATGTTTATTTCAAGTTCGCGATTTTGCATTTTTGACTATACATTTTATTAAAAATTTTATTTCTACTCCTTTGGCCTTAAAATTACTTTTATCCTAATTACTATTTATTTTATTAAACTTTGTTGCGACTAACTATTTCACAAGAGATTTGTTGAAAAATCAATAGTATCCGAACTTGGACCTTGTCTATAAATCTTGTGTTTCACAATGCCGCGAGAAAACAAAGTTCAGGTTCTTTTTGTACTACCATTGTATAATCACTTAGCAACTCTCTCACTAACTGTGTGTGAGGAGAAATACTAATAACTTGCAGTAAATCCATATAAAGTTTAAAAATTCATAAATAAAGAGCAAACATGGTTAAGGAAGAGCGGTTTGTATTAAAAGCATCATAATATTAAAACATTATCTCATTTTATTTCACTACAAAAACGTTTGTATCTCCAAATGTCACCAATACGAGGCTCAAACACTCATGCATATTTCGGAAGTAAGCAAATGAGGTTGATCGCCCCCCTGTCCCCTTTTCCGGCGGGTTCATCTCCGGTTGAAATATGTCTTTTTCTTTTAAGAAATTAATAAAAGCACCGGGAGGGAAATCTATGCCCTACTGACCTGGTTTCTACTCTGAGAAGGTCCTTCCAGTCTTCTCAGTGGATTTTTTATTCGATCGAATCATCAGTTGATGTGTAGAAGAAGTTATTGCTAATAGTAGTAATGTTACCTACGACAGACTGATCTATCTTTGGCCATTTTTCTCAACGGGAAAGCAGAATAGCTTCAAAACCTCTGACAAGATGCTGCATTCCTGTATATGCCATAGAGCCCCTTCCGTTCCTCACATTTTTGTATGAAAGGACTTACGCAATGCTACTACAGACGATTCGTTGTTACTCTACTATAACTTTACCAATAACATTTGATTTTGGCAAACAACATTTTTTTAAGAACTATGCCATTCACCAATGTGTTGTTTGTTAACTTGAATTCCTCGGACACTGAAGTTTTTCTATACCTAGTTACTTGCCAACTTTTAGTGTGGGAGATCATTTTCTACTTTAGATGTTTCTATGTTCGAAATATTCACAAAGTTTAATTGTCTCTTCTATGTTTACGATATTCATATAGTACTTTCACTCAGTAACGTGTCCTGAACAGCGAATTGATGGTTGAATTTAATACTGTCTCTATTGACTAAGGTCCGAGTAGTTCTTTTATAATCATTCCCATTTGCATACTTCCAGTATTCGCGTTATCTCCCCATAACACTAACTTTTAAAATAAAATTATTTTTGCCTTTAAAAGAAATTCCTCATTGCAAACCTCATTCCCTTATAAATATTTTCTCGTCCTTTATGAACTTTCAAAATTTATAACTATTTTCTGGCCAACCTGTATTATTATTTATCTGTAAGTGTGATATGATACTAATTTTTTTCTTTAGGTTTACGTCTTCGAATTCCATAAGCGGAGACTATTAGGAATTTTTTATCGCGAAAACCGCCCTAACCTCTCCTTTATCCAAATTGCCTCAATGAAATAATATTTCCAAAGGAAGAAATAATAAAAATTGATTGTGTTCGTGTACGTTGTTTAACGTATGAATAGGTGTAGAAGGACTTCACTCCTGTTCAATTCTTATTCTTCACAGCTTCCAACAAATTGTAACATATATCTATCAGAGTGGCATATTTCTCAACTTGAAGATTATACTCAGTTTGAATATGGCATACTTGTTTATTTAAAATTTTAAAGTAGAACTTTCCAAAGAATGCGGCCTGGGACGGATTTTTGTTAAAAATAAGCCTGTTTTGGCCATATTGTTACAGAAAAAATGCCTTGAGTGATGGAAAAGTAAGACAAACTACCGGTTCGCATAAGAAATGCCCCTGAAAACCCATAGTCTGTACGCCCTGACCGCGCCGGTATAGAGCCCGCGAACATCGACCAGATCTTCTCATTCCGTGGCCAGTATGATAACCACTGAATTGAGTGTGTCCCAGTAGAATGCGAAATATATTCGAGTGGCTTAAAGAACGTAAATGCGTTTTGGCTTAAATGAAGACCTTTGAGCATAGTTACATGTTGTTCGATGAGTGGCTCATTTTGGGGGTCACTACAGGTAAAGCTAATTTTATTTGATAGACTGTTCTAACGATTATGACTAAATTTCTATCGTACCGTTTTCGGGCACAAGAAGACCATTGAGCTAGGTCATATGATTGAGAAAAGTTCGATTAGTGGGTCATTTTGGGTCACTATGGATCAGGGTCAAACTAATTTTGTATAAAAAAACGGCTGAAATGATTTTGACTAAATTTTTTATCCTTCCGTTTTCGGGTACGAGAGATCCATTGGAATAGGTCACATATTCCAGAAAATTCGATTGTGGGTCATTTTCCGTCACTAATTTTATGTAAAAACGGCTGAAATGATTTTGACTCAATTTTTTATTCAACAATTTTTGATTACGAGAAGACATTTGGGCTATGTCACATGATCGAGAAAATTTGATTAGTGGGGCATTCTTTGGTTAATAAGGTTCAAGCTATTTTTTTTTCTAAAAGCTGTTCTAACGATTTTGACGAAATTTTGTATCCTACCGTTTTGGGGTAAGAGAAAACCATGGGGTTAGGTCACATGTTCGAGAAATTCTGATTAGTGGCTCATTCAGGCTCTCTCACATCTGGCTGCTTCAAATATGCATAACCTTCTAAAAAGGAGAGATTCTTCACTTTCAAAGATATTGAGACCTATAAAATATTCATTACAGCACAAACTTTTATAACATTAGCTGAGCTGTGGAAACAGCAGTGCAAGAGTTGTATGAAATTAGGAGATTTCGTATTGTATAAAACATTTAAACATCTCTTCTTGACAAACGAAATTTTTGTACATTTTTTACTTAACATATGCATTTTTTAAAATGTATGTATGTCGTAGGCTAATTGGAGTATCATCTACTATTTTCTAATCAGAATGATGTTTTTTAGGCTTTATGCAAAGAGCCTATGCAGATTTAGGCCAATTGGAAAATGACCAATTGTTTTCCAATCACCCTGAAAATTTGTATTCTGTTTGGAATAAGCCTATACAGTTTTATTCTTATTAGAAAATGATCCATTGTTTGTCGAAACACCCTAGTGTCATCTAGGGTTATTGAAATAACTCTAACGTTTTGAATGTTTATGCATAGTTTCCAAATTTTACACTTTTCTGTTACCACTAATTTTTCATTGAAAATTTTGCATTATTTTATCATAGAGATGCTGCGATTAAATAGGGTAAAAATATCTATTGAAAATTAGTAGTAACGTTTAAAGTAAAACAAATCATCTATGTTTATGTACAATATTATCATAAAAAATTGCGGTAGGATGTAAAAATGATTATAAAAAATGTATAAGAATCCTAAAACAGAGTTGATGTATTTGCTTATGTGTCTAGATTTACTGCTTCCTTTAAAATAGAATATTTTAATTCTACTTTAAAAGGTATTTTTGTAAAAATACCTCCTGCAGAATTATCGTTAATATCTGCAAATATAGCAGTTTTTTATTGTTTTATCAGATTTACGTAGAGAAGATGAGTTGTTGAATGAATAGATTTATAAAAATATATAAGAAATGTGCTTTATAAATGAAATCTGCAACTGAGGCTTATTTTTAATATTTTCTCCAACATTTTGTAGAGAAGAAGAGTTGAAAATAATTGTAAAAATATATAAGAAATGTGCTTTATTTGCATATAGTATTTATGTACCTGAGTCTTTCACATTAGTAAATACTTTATTTTATTTTAAAGGTATATTTTGTCCAAATACCTCGCCCGGAAGTGTCGATAAAATTTAAAGATGAAGCAATTTTTTACTATTTTTCCAGCATTACATAGACGACATGTGTTGCTGAATAAAAATGACAATTAAAAAATATTTAAGAAAGCTGCTTTATTGACAGATTTCTTATACAAGACTGGTAAAAAATGTTGATTTATAACACGTTTTATTTATTTCTTGCTTATGGCTCCTTCTTTTAAATCTAGATGGCAGCACTAGGTTTTCGTTTCTATTTTTTTTTTTTTTAGTGTTAGATGGCAGCACCCGTTTTCTTTATTTAATAGGTAAAATTTGCGCCCCCTCCACTATAAATATGAACAAAAAATATCTGTAGACGATGCAGATTATTACATTTTTTACAGTTTCAGGTAGAGCTTTGATATTACTGAATGAAAAAACTTATATATGTTTATTTGCTACTTTATCATCAGATTTTTTTACGCACTTGATTATTAAGATTAATAAAGGTTTTTTTTTATAGTTTACAACCACTCCTTCCGCGCTTATATTGCTATAATAACGCAGATGATGCAGATTTTTATGCTTTCAGTTTAGAAGTACTTTTTAAGGTTTCTTCTTTTACATTACATAATTGCCATGCCTATCCGTTTTCCATGGTTGGTGTTTCCTTCTTATACAGTGACATGCATAGTATATCTTTTAAAATGAAAATAAATGAAATTATTATTATGAGCATAATATAACAAGTGACGTACGTTGCAGGTTAATTTGGATGTTTGGTTTGAAGGGAAGACCATTTTGCAGCTATTTCAATGAGCCCAAGTACATGAAATTTCCAGTCAACGTAATATTTTTCTGGCTTATTACAAAAAGCCTAAATAAATTTGACTAAATTAAAAATGTGGAATTACTTGATCATAATACATAATAATATAATATATATTTTTTTAAATATTTATTTTCCATATCACTCAATAGAAAAAAAAATTACTATCATGGAAAGGGTACACACATCAAAATTACACAAAATGAACTTAAAAAAAATATAATGAGATTGAAAATTTAAAATATTAAAAATATGCCGTAATCTGTGTTTGGGAAGGGACAAAATATGCACCTAAAGTAAAAGTAAAGTGTTCATTAATCTCAAGCACCTGGGATCACTGCACTCTTATTTTCATATTAAGTGCACTAGACTTTAAAAACAATAGTTAGTAATCTCAGGCACTCGGTAGCGTAACTCACATCTGCCAAAAAGGCAGTTTTTATATAGTTTTGTTATTATTATTTTCATTCAGTAATCCATCTTCTGTACAGAAAACTGGGAAAGCATTAAAAAAGCTGCCTCATATGCAGATATTTTTGATACAGCACTTTTATTAGATAATTTTTATAATTATTTTTCAGACACCGGTCTTTTCTACGAAATACTGGGCATTAATGATCTGCTTCACTTGCAGATTTTATGTATGCAACAATTTTTAATGCATTTTTAGAATTAATTTCATTCAGAAATCAATCTTTTTTACGCAATGCTGGGAAACATATAAAAAATCTTCCTCATCTGCAGATTTTATTAATACTTCTGCTTGGATCGTTTGCCCAAAATATACCCTTGCAATACTTATAAAGTATTCACTTATCTTAGGCATTCAGACTCGCAAAAAATGCAGTTTATATATATATATATATTTGTAAATATATTAAAACTGTTTTTATTTATAATATCCTACTCCCATAGCCTAAATTTATAAATTAAAATATTTCAGTTAGACAGTTTTCTTATAAATTTTTTACAAACATTTTATGCTACTGCTGCTATTTTATATACTAAATTTATCCATAAACATTCACAACCTCGAACTTATTGCAATAAGCGTGGTGGAACCAGGCTTTGAACAAAAAGTTGATATTTTTCTAATTATCCTAAAACTGCATAGGCTCATTGCAATATGCATAAACTTATCAGTCCCCCCGTCGGTCTTACCTGGTGCTCCAGTTTAAGTCAAAATTTAATAATATATATTTTTTGTTGTCGGGGAAGATATTTTGACTTGGCTGTAGAGTCCTGCATTGGGTCGGGTTTCGTTTATCCCTATGCTCCCCGCACACGATTATGACCCGTCGGGCTCGGGTCGATTCGGATGCAAGTTAGTTTCTATAAAATGACCCGAGATTAGTGTATAAAAATCCCGACCCGCGTGTCAGGTTACCCCTAATTTTTCTTCTTTGCAAGTCGGGTTGACTATAATTGTTTCGGTTTCAAGTTGAATTTTAATTCTTACTTGTCGGTTTAGGTTAAAGTGATTTTTCAAAAAGTGTCCAAAATATTGTTTCAGATTAGTCCTGCATCGCGTCAAGTAACTCGAATTTACCCCAACTCGACCCGCTGTTCGGGTGGGACAACTATTTTCGTTGCGGTTGGGTCCGGGTTGGTTTGACTCCAATTAGTCAGGATTTGGGTTGAAGTATTTCGTATTGAGGTCGATGAAAAGGATTTTGTTGATTTTGGGTCAAAAGGCATTTTTTCGTCGGGTACGGGTTGGGTTTCAGGTTTACTTTAAACGGCTTTATGTTCGGAACAATATAAAGATGAACAGCGGAGACAATTGATGAATCATATACATGAATTATTTCAACGATTACAAACCCTACGAAATGGCATAGTACAGCAAACTGAATTACCTAAAGCAACGAATGTTAAAACTGCTGAATTATGGAATGGAAACCAATAACAATACTTTTTGTTTGTCTTGAATCATGTTTCGCGTTTAATAATAGGGAAAATTTTCACCAATTAGATGAAGCTTTGTGAATAATCATCAATTTCGATTATGTATTTTTTACGTTTTTATACGCAGTGGACTGTGTTCGTTTTGTCTAATATTCATATGGAAACTATTCAAAGTGTACTGTCAAAAGCATGTTAATAAAAATTTCTTGTTCAAACATTTACGTGTTTTTTTTTTCAAAACTTGTATGAGTGTATTTATTTATGTTAAAAAGTTTTTTTACTAGAATCATCATTTTTAATTATTAATTTTTTTTAAACATACTAGTGTTTTATACAATTTATTGAAAAGTTGAGTATATTAAAATTAAAACTATTTTTTGTGATTAATTAAACCTTTGTTAAGTGACTTGTGTTGATAGCAATACACATAGTTAAACATATTAGTAAAATAAGAATGTTTGAAATGATTTTACTCAAAATAATGCAAATTTACTTTTAAGGGTAGAAATTTAAACTAAGATTTTAACAGAACAATCCCCCCCCCCCCCAAAAAAAAAAGTGTAACCTGAGTCGACCTTGAGATAAGGTTAGTCAAGGTTATACAAGGTTAAACAGGTGTTGTATAATCTTGTCTAGACAAGATTAGACAAGCCAAAGCGAGAAAGACAAGTGAGTAGAACAAGTTAGCAAGACAAGATAAAATGCACAAACACAGATGAAGGAATGCAATTGCGATCGTTGATCAGCTCATCGTATAAATAAATGTGAAAAAAATTTTTAAGTTTAGTTTAAATCACGACGTTGTCGAAGCAACAAATATAGTAAAGAAAAATCCACAAAAATTCGACTGGGATCAGAATTTAGTGGTGTCGAAGGAAAAGGCATTCCCGATTCAAATTTAGCTGACTTATTTCATCTTTTTTTTTCTATGAACTAGAAAGCTCCTATTAAAGCAAAGAAGGAAATTGTTACAGGATTTACAAGATATGTACATACCTGAAAGTTTTATTAAAAATAAATATCTGTCATCGCATACCCATGGTAATGAAAAAAGAAAATCAGATGTTGTTATATCTGATACTACTGTAACTAAAAAGAAAAAGAAAAATAATTAATGTATTGAAGTGGGAAATTTATAAATAAAGCAGATGAAACGAAATAAAAGTGTTGTTTTTTATACCTTATCTTTAACAGTAACCAATAAAACCTTTACACATAAAACAGTATTAAGAAACACATACAAATTAAACTTATAACAAGGAGCGGTCCCGGTAGGTTGGCGGCTACTTTACCTGTAAACAAGCTAAAAATACCCCACAGGAAGTCAAGGGGTTTTAGGGAGCGAAGAGAGAGACGGTAGATGTCCGGTAAGCGACAGCTAAAAAACCATACGTCCACAACTCACGAGCGTCAGCGAGAAAATGACATGGGCAAGCCCGTTTGGTATCACTAATCTTGATCACGGATCAACCAATCACAGACGAGCATGTAATTAGCCGCAGCTCAGGTGTTAGCCTGTGGCAATACCTTCGCGACAGGCTGGCGTCTGTTTGATTGACAAGTGAGAGGGGGTAGAAATTTTTTCCCCCGACCAGTATGTTTAAAAAAAATAATTAATGAGTATTGTTAATTAAAAAATTACGACACAACATGACCCTACTATTTCTCTGTCTGGTAAACATGACTTTTAGCTCAGTTTAATATTTTCAACCTTTATTTGATTTATTATTTTTTTCATGAAATTCTAGCATTTAGACCTACAGAACTGTACTTTGATTCAGTTCCCGATTGCATTGCACCATTTCATGTAGCATACACCGAGATGGTTATTTTCTGTGATCTATACACATGGACAATACTATTCTACCGCCAGTTGCTCTACTGCACCTTTCCCTGTCTTTACCAGTCTTGTTTTTCGTGACTTAGACATCCTTTGTTAATTTAATTTCAATTTTACTTCCAATTTCTTCATAACCGTAGCTTTATACACTTAAAAATATTGTTATACCTTGATTTCTAGGTAACTAATCTCAACTCTTTATGCTGTTTTCTTACTTTTATTATGCTTTACTAGCTCAAAATTGAAAGGTGGCAAAGAACTTTAGAAACTTAATAGCAATCATAAAAAATAGTGATAAAAGTCGCCTATAAGTACCAAAATATGGCATATTTCTTTTTAAATCCTACCCTAGCTTTGATTGACACATTACTAAATAAAATGGAATCTGTCCGTCACGCCAAACATTCATATAATAATTAGTATGATGTAATTAATGTGGATAATTGAAGACTCTTTTGCAGAAACTATACTATTTTAATCTGTTGAGTAAAACACAGTTCTTTATACAAGATAAATACAAGTTATATACGGGTTTAAGGGGAAAAGGGGATAATTTTGCAGCAGGTTATCGGCTGTTAACTCGTTTCTCGATACAAGACTCCGGCTAGGCCACCTGCCCAAGCCAAGCCGACAAGTAAATCTGACCAGAATCTTAATATTCCGCTCTTAGGCTAGAGAGGCCAAACTATTTAGTCATCAAGTTTATTGTGTTGAGTTTTTGCTAGCTTAGCGTATTACCGTGGGATCTGGCGCACCTCTTCTCTCTGCGGTCTCGCTGCGGTCGGGTATTTATGGGAACTGCAAACCACATCCCATTCACACTCAGCTATCCGACATGCACACGTCCGACCAAGAGTAACAATAAGAGGGCAAAAGGAAACTTAACAAAAAACGAAATTTTTCATAAATCTTTAAGCCAAAAAGAAAATTTATCTATAAAATAAAAAAAATTATCTTTTTAAAGTTAAAAGGGAAAGAAACGAATAACAAAATGAATAACAAACGAACTAACGAAAAATGTTTTTTAATTTGGACTTTTCCGTTGTGGAGGCGTAGTTTTGAGTGCACAAACACTATAAAAATATAAACTCGTCTTAAGAGGAAAGGAAAAAAATAAAAAACGTCGTTGTGTGTCATGTCTAACATGCAAAATGTCTTTTGTCTTTCGCAATCGTCTTTCGTCTTTCTCTATCGTCTTATAGTCTTTAAAATGTAACATACGTTCCATTTATTCGTTTTAGGATAAGGTAGATAACATACTTTACGCAAAGAAAGAAAAAATAAGAAGTGGAAAAATAATTTCGTCTTAAATAGTGTAGCAGTCAACTAAATAAAAAAAAAAATTCGGTGATCGGGGAAGAGGGGGGGATACACAACAATTATTTTAAATATCAATTGAATCAAACATTTTAAAATATACAAAAAATTGTAAAAGATATAAAATACATATGCAGAATAACAAAATACTAAATAATCGATGAAGTTGAAACATTAAGATAAAGATGTGTAGATAGAAAGTCTTCTAATCAGCAGAAAAAAATCTCAGTTAGTGAGTCTTGGTGAGTCAAATTCGTTAGTGAGTCTCGGGCACAGTTTATTCACAACCACGTTGATGAAATAAAAAAAAAGTTACTCCATCAGAGTTTAATTTCTGTCGACTGTTTATAAAAAGACGCGATAACGTCATGTAAAAAGATTAGTTTCTGACTCACAGAAACAGAAAAAAGAAATACGGCTTGAAATGTGGAGGCACGGCAGTGCCTCCGCATAGTCGAGAAAGCACAGCCGTAAGCATACTTTTCTGGAAGCAACTTAGGGCACTTTTGACCCCCCCCCCCCCCACATATCTATGCGCTGGAGTTTCCCAAAAACTTGGAACTTCGTTTTTCTAGAGTATTTGGCACACAGGACCAAAATTTAAAATTACAAGTGTCTGTCTTTTCTCGTTCAGACGATATATGAACTCAAACATTCGATTTTTTGTCACTCACTCACTCACTCATTCACGCGTCATCAAAAAGATTAGGTAGATTCCATAGCCCTAGAAACTTGACATTTGGAAAACAGGTAGTGTTTAGGATTCAAAGAAAGGAAAAATTATAAAATCCGGAAAATTCGAAAAAAAAAATCGAAAATTCAACAATTTCCATTAAAATTGAAAATTGAAAATAATACAATCTTGTAGTCTTAGAATTTTAAAATTTGGTGTGATGGTAGTGTTTAGCATCGAGAAAAAGAAAACATCAAAAACACCAAAAAAATTGAAAGCAAAATTTAAAAAATCGAAAAAATTGAAAAAAAACGAAAATTTGAAGGCAATCCGATTTTGTTGCGCTAGAAACTTCAAATTTGGAATAAAGGTAGTATTTAGGATACAGAAAAAGAAAAAATTAAAAAATCCAGAAAATTCGGCAAAAAAATTCAAAAATTCGAAAAATTTGAAAATAAATTAAAAAATGAAAATAATTTGATCTTTTAACCTTAGAAACTTAAAATTCGGCGTAAAGGTACTGTTTGGAATTCAGAATAAGGAAAAATTAAAAACACAATAAAAATCGAAAATAAAATTTAAAAATCGAAAAAATCGAAACACATCGAAAATTTGAAAATAATTCGATTTTGTAGCGCTAGAAACTTGAAATTTGGAAAAAACGTAGTACTTAGGATAGAAAAAAAATTAAAAAATTCCAGAAAATTCGAAAATTTGAAAAAATCAAAAAAAAATTGAAAAAAGATTTATTTGTTGGACTTTTTCTGAATTTTTGGAGTCAAGTCGGGAAAGCACAGCCGTAAGCATCCTTTCTGGAAGCAACTCAGGGCACTTTTAACCTCCCCATATCTTTGAGCTGGTGTATCCCAAAAACCTGAAACTTCGTTTATATGGAGTATGTGGCAAATAAGACCAAAATTTAAAATTTCACAATTCTGTCTTTTCTAGTGCAAACGACATATGAACTGAAAGTTTAGATATTTTGTCACTCACTCACTCACTGACGCGTCATTAAAAAGATTAGGTAGATCCCGTAGGCCTAGAAACTTGAAATTTGGAATAAAGGTAGTGTTTAGGATACAAAGAAAGAAAAAATTATAAAATCCAGAAAATTCGAAAATTCAACAAATTCCAGCTAAATTAAAAATTGAAAATAACACGATCTCGTAGTCTTAGAAACTTAAAATTTGGTGTACAGGTAGTGTTTAGAATTCAGAAAAAAAGAAACATCAAAAACACAATAAAAATCGAAAATAAAATCAAAAAATCGAAAAAAAATCAAAAATTTGAAAATAATCCGATTTTGTTGCTCTAGAAACTTGGAATTCGGAATAAAAGGTAGTATTTAGGATACAAAATAAGGAAAAGTTAAAAAATCCGGAAAATTCGAAAAAGTCGAAAAAATTTAAAATAATTTGATCTGTTAGCCTTAGAAACTTAAAATTCTGCTTAAAGATAGTGTTTAGGATTCGGAATAAGGTAAAATGAAAAACACAATAAAATTCGAAAATAAAATCGAAATTATCGAAAAATAAGGAAAATTTGAAAATGATTCGATTTTATAGCGCTAGAAACTTGAAATTTGGAATAAAGGTAATATTTAGGATGCTATTTAAGGAAAAATGTAAAAATACGGAAAATTCGAAAAAGAAATCCGCATAATTCGAAAAAAAATGAGAAATTGAAAATAATTCGATCTCGTAGTCTTAGAAACAGAAAAATTGTGTACAGGAATTCAGAAAAATAAAAATAAAATAAAAACACAACAAAAAGCGAAAATAAAATCAAAAAGTCGAAAATATCGAAAAAAAACGAAAAATTGAAAAATAATTCGATTTTTTAGATCTAAAAACTTGAAATCTGGAATAAAGGTAGTATTTAAGATACAATAAATAAATAAATAAATAAATAAATAAATAAAATAAAAAATCTGGAAAATTTGAAAAATTGAAAAAAATTATCTTGTAGCTTTAGAAACTAAAAATTGAGCGTAAAGGTAGTGTTATACAGAAAAAGGAAAAATTAAAACACAATACATTTGAAAATAAAATTAAAAAATCGAAGAACATCGAAAATTTGAAAATAATTCGATTTTGTAGCGCTAGAAACTTGAAATAGGATACAAAAGGACATTTTTAGGATACAAAAAAAGGAAAAAGAAGAAAATCTGGAAAATTCAAAAAAAAAATCGAAAAATTGAAAACAATTCTATCTTGTAGCTTTAGAAACTGAAAATTCAGCGTAAAGGTACTATAGTCATTTAAGATACTGAAAAAGGAAAAATTAAAACACAATAAATTCGAAAATAAAATAAAAAAATCGAAAAAGATCGAAAATTTGAAAATAATTCGATTTTGTAGCGCTAGAAACTTGAAAATTGTAATAAAAGTAGTATTTAGGATACAAAATAAGGAAAAATGAAAAAATTCGGAAAATTAGAAAAAAAATCGGAAAAAAAACAAAAATTGAAAATAATTCGATCTTGTAATCTTAGAGACTTAAAATGTAGTGTAAAGGTAATAGTTACGATTCAAAAAAGAAACGTCTAAACATTTGTAAAATTCGAAAGTAAAATTGAAAAATCGAAATATCTGTAAAAAATCGAAAATTCAAAAACAATTTGATTTTGTAGTTCTAGAAACATGAGTTTTAAGATAATTGTGCTATTTGCTAGTACATCGCCCCTAATTGTTTTATGTTTTTTTTTCCCCGAATTATGCTTTTTTTCTTTTTGTTTACGAATTTCGGTATAGAAAAGTTCCGCTATAGACCGGCTACGTTATGGGCGGCTTCTTTATAGGCATGTTTGTTTTCTTTCACAGGTTATACTCTATTTAATTTGCATATGAAATATGGATTATTAAATGATGTTATCACCAAAAAAATTTTCACGGCTCCCCCTCTCCTCGCAACATTACTGGCCGGTTATGGCTTGATAGTCCTTTCTAAATAAAATCATGGTGACTCTAAGATTATCTTGATTTATCTTTAAATTGAGCCTAAATCATCCTAAGAAGACGGATCAAAGAATTACTATATTGGCATGACAATCCGGAAACTTAGAAGTAAAATCGAAAAATCAAGAAATTTATAAAAAGTCGAAGGTTTGAAAATAATTCGATTCTGTAGTCCTACCAGCTTGACATTTGGCAGAAAGATTGGTTTTAGGATACAAACTAAGGAAAAATTTAAAAATCCGAAAAAAAAGACAAAAAAAAAAACCTTCGAAAAATCGAATATAGTTTGATTTATTGAAAATTTCCGGAAATTTAATTTTAGCTTTCTTTTTATCATAAACAGTACTTTTGTGCAAAATGTCAAGTATCTAGGCTGCGAGTAATAACTCAGATGGATAGCACCTTTCCTGGAAGCAATTCAGAGTACTTTTGACTCCCCTTCTCATAACTTAGTACTTGCCTAGTTACCTGAAATTTCTTTAAAGTAACTTCTTCGAAAATCATTGGATGATCTCCAAAAAGAGCCCAGAATCAAGAAAAGGAGTATTACTTACAAAAAGAAGTGAAATCTCATCAAAAATTCACCTGTAAAAAATGCAGCCAAGTCTCGTAACTCATTTACCGTAAAAAGTACTGAGATCGTATAAAGCCAAGTTCAACTATCTTATTAACTCTGAAATGTTCATTCACAAATCACTCCTAGTCTCTACAGCTTTAGTTAATTATGATTTTGTGACTTGGCAATTACGTAGCACGAGAATGTGATGTATATAGTTAGTCTTAATCAAATAATACTATAACATATTAAGGTGTAATAACCGCCCTGTGCGTATATAATTTACCTTAATTAATTAGGTGCAATTGGACATTGTCCGCAAAAGCTACCGGACCCGCTCTAATGGGACAGCCCACGGAGCCAATTTTTACCAGGTGGGGTACGGTAGAAAGGCGCAGTCCCGTCAGCCCCCGCAGCCTTTTCGTCTGCCTTGCAACTCGGCCCAAAAATTTTCCCCGATGGTACGACTTAGCTATTGGCTGATTATATTTTCATTTCAGTGGTTTCATTATCTAGTTAATTTCTTTATTTAGTTTCCCTCAAAATTCTCTCCCCTTTTTCAAGCTAAGTTCAGTACCAACGTTTCGGCACTAAATTGTCCAGCCCCATTTCAACTGTCATGACGAGTACGTGGTGTGCGGCGTCAGATCTCAGAACATTTAAATTTAGGAGTGAACAACACAGAAAAATCCGGACTCAGTTGATTGGCCGAACTGGGTACTTGTCTTTGTGGACCGCCCCAATAGGGCGATCAGGCGAATTTCGCCCCAATGACAAGGCACTCAAACCCGTCAAACTGGGTCGAATCCCGGTAGGTAGGGGCCTGGTCAGTGGTCTCCAATTTACCTTAATTAAATTATCCCATCCCATCCCATAACATAGGGTTCTGCGTCAATTCGTCGCGCACAATTCATCGCGGAACAATTCATCGCGCACAATTCGTCGCAGCGTCAATTCGTCACAGCGTCAATTCATCGCGGCGACAATTCGTCGCGAGCTCAATTCGTCGCGGCTCAATTCGTCGCGACGTGAATTCGTCGCAGTGAAAACACACAATTCATCGCGGAACAATTCATCGCGCACAATTCGTCGCAGCGTCAATTCGTCGCAGCGTCAATTCATCGTGGCGTCAATTCGTCGCGGCGTCAATTCGTCGCGGGCTCAATTCGTCGCAGCGAAAACATCTTTGAAGGCTATTATGATAAAAATAAAGATAATTCAGTAACATTACTTAATGATAATTTGTTTTTTAGATATAGAGAATTGTAACTAACATTTTACAGGCAATTTTGTCTGTATACAGGCAATCTTTTTTACAGGCAAACAATTTACAGGCAATTTGGTCTTCTATAGAAGAAAGTAAAAAATCATAAATTGGAAACATTTACTGAATACAACAAGCAGCATTAGTGGATGAAAATAATTAAAATATAATAAAATTATGGTTTACTTTCTAACTAGGTGACCCACCCGGTGTTTTCCGTTCCCGTGATAATAACCATAAACAGAACTCAAGCTTCTATGACTCTTTTAAAAGAAGCTGCATAGAGGGGCCCAAGAGGGGGATTAATATTCAAAATTGGTGGTAGCTGAGGTGCGAGATATTTTTTTGTAGTTCAAGTAGTAGTTGGAAGTCCTAAGTAGTTGTCAGGCAAAAAAAAAAGCTAGTGAATCGGCCGATTTTTAAGGGAAGCTAACAAAGGGGGCTAACTGATAGTTTTGAGCATGGCCCTAAGAGGAAAACATCTTAAAAGATCCTGGTACTTAGCGCTTTAGAACTTCAATTAGTCATAATTAAACATAGGGTATAAATTAATCATTAGAACAAAATTTAAAGAAATGCTTTAAAAAGGCCCCTAAAGGCCCATATAAGTGTGGTGACCCGGGGAAAGTAATCCAAGGCTAAATTTTAAAGTCGCTTAGTAAGAGGGTGACAGAATTATGGGGGTGAAAAATGCATAGCACACAAAAAGTTCAAGGGCAGGGTCCTAACTGAAATGTAGAAATGTAAGAATAACTAAATGGAGAAAAGGCACCAAAAACGAAAAAAAAAATCTGATTTAAAGGAGCAAGTTATTAAAAATTTAGGGAACAAAAACTTCAACGTTGCCCCTATACCGAGTCCCACGGGGGCCGGGTCTTAACTGGAACATAGAAATGGGAACGAAGGTGATCTGAGAAAAATGGGGCAAATTATTAATAACTTAGGGCACAAGCATTTTAAGGTGCCCAGGGGGCCCGGGACTTGTCCGAGAAATTTTTTTGTCGTTCATATAGTAGCTGGAAGTCCAAAAAAGTTATCATTAAAAAAAAAAACTAGTGGATCGGTCGATTTTTAAGGGAGCCCAAAAATGGCCAAATGATAGTTTTGAGTAAGGCCTTAAGAGGAAAACATCTTAAAAGATCCTAGTACATAGCGCTTTAGATATTCCATTAGTCGAAATTAAGCATAGGGTATAAATTAATCATTAGAATAAAATTTGAAAGAAATGCTAAAAAAAGGCCCTAGTGCTACAGTAAAAATATGAAGGTGTTGACCCGGGGAAAGGAGTCGAAGACTCAACTTAAAAGTTACGCATTGAGAGGGTGAAAATGCATGGCGCCCAAAAGGTTCAAGTCAACACCGCATCGGGCCCCAGGGGGCCAGGGTCCTAACTGAAATGTAGAAATGGGCGGGGAAATTAATGGCGAAAGGCCCACAAAAAGAAGGGAGATCAGATGAAAATGGGACAAGTTATTAACAATTTAGATGCAAAAACCTTAAAAGGGCCCTAGGGGCCCCGGTTCTTAAAATATTAAAAATCTGAGCGTCAGGTCTGTAGGACCTGCCTTGGACTATCCACACCCAAATTTTCAGACTTCTACGTGCAGTAGATTTCGCTTGTCATCGCGCACACGTACACAGAACTCAGACAGACAAACACTTTCCTTTTATTAGTATAGATGAAATAAATGAAAAAACTTATAAAACCAAAATACTACTTAATGAAATTGCATTCATGCAGCAATCAGTTCAATCACAATCACAAAAGGTATTTTATGTTTACATCTCTCAATACTTTTTTTACTTCCTAATTCTTTCAAATATAAGGGAGGGGGGGGGGGTTGTACCCTGTGTACACATATGTCAACTAATAATTTTTTTAAAAAAAATTCTAGCATTTGTATTCGTCATTTTTTCATGATCTGGGTGATTTTATCCTAAATCCTTCGCCATTTTTTCGGTTATCTAAAGCAATATTTATTCTATCTCTAATTTAAAAAAGAAATGACTTGCTCTTATTCATTAAACTTTCATGTTCACAATAAGGAAATTCCCCAAAAAATCACTTATAAAAAAAATTCCTCCGAAATCGCCCTTAAAATGTTAGTTATAATTCTGTATATCTAAAAAACAAATTATCATTAAATAATTTTACTAAATTATCCTTATTTTTATCATAATAGCCTTCAAAGACATTTTCGCTGCGACGAATTGATACCACGACGAATTGAGCTCACGACGAATTGAGCCCGTGACGAATTGAGCCCGCGACTAATTGACGCTGCGACGAATTGTGCGCGATGAATTGTGCGTTTTCGCTGCGACGAATTGAGCTCGCGACGAATTGCGCGCGATGAATTGTTCCGCGATTAATTGTGCGAGATGAATTGACGCGACACCATAACATAGTAAGGTGCTTCTTAAGGTGATAACTTCCCTGTGCTGCGTAATTGCCAAGTTACAAAATAATAATTAACTAAAGATGTAGAGACTAGGAGTGATTTGTGAATGAAAATTTCAGAGTTAATAAGATAGTTAAACTTGGCTTTATACGATCTCAGTACTTTTTACTGTAAATGAGTTACGAGACTTGGCTGCATTTTTTACAGGTGACTTTTTGATGAGATTTTTGTTACAGATATTGGTGAGTAATGTGATGAATGTATCGTAAATATCATTAAATGAATCTATATCTTCTATATTATTAAAGCATATATTATTTTCTTCTATTTGACTGTGAAAAGCTGTGTTAAATTTATGAAATGATACATTTTTTGTTCTGAATCGTCGCACAGTGGGACGATTTGACGAACTAGGTGGACAAAATTATTGCGTTGGATTTTAATTAGGTTTTGCTGGTTTTTCGAATGTATCACTAATAAAATGCTCAAACAGTGATAAATATTTGGTTTATTTAGTTATTTATATTATTATTATTATTATTATTATTATTATTATTATTATTATTATTATTATTATTATTATTATTATTATTTATGTTATTATCATTATTATTTATATTATTATTATTATTATTTTATTGATTTATATGATAAAATTCTATTGTCATGGAAACTACGCATGTTTTCAAAGTTTCAATTTAATCGGATAATTAAAAGTGGTTTAAAATTGACTAGCAAGATTTGAACTAAACATACATACTTACACTCTAAGTTAATATAACTTAATGATTAAATAATAATTAAAATAACAATAATAAAGTTATGTAAATATCTCAAGTTGGAAGCTTTTCGTTTATAAGTGTAATTGGTACAGAAAATATTCTGATGATGGTCATAGAAGTTGACCGAAATGTCAATTTAATGTAATTTTAAGCATAATTTTACATAAAATTTTTAATACACCATTCAGTAAAATCGTGTGGTTTACTATACGCAATATTTTTATGCATGTTTTAATGGTCTAACGGTCCAGCTGAATCATTAAGAATAATAAAGTTTGGCTGGTCTATCACGGTGGCTTTTATTTGCGATTTTTTTCGTTTAATATTGCTTGAATAACGCAATACTGTAGGTGAAAGGTTCCCTGAAACCAGGCGGAATTGTATTGATAAAAACGTTATTTGTTTCTTTCCGATTTAGACCATTTTTGTAGAATTTGAAACAAAATGTTCGGACACGTGATTTCAAACTCTTAAATATTTCTTCAGTTAACTGAGGATTCCCCAGTTTTTCGAACAAAAAGGAAAGGATAGCTTCAAATTTGCTTTCCTTTTGGTTCGCAACCCATATGTCAAATAAAGTCGAGAAATTTGTGTAGACATCCTGAAAAATAAAAACATATTTTAAAAAATAAGCTTTTCTGTTTTGTGTGACTCTAAAAAATATAAATGCTACCCAAATTATTTCAGTTGAAAAAATGCTGTTGTGTGATGTATCTGAATTATGTATCCCTTAAAAGAAATATAACTGCTGCGCACTTTATTTTCACTTTATAAGATGGTATTGTGCATCTCGATAATCTAGATTAATTTTGTTGAAATTGAATTAAAATTTTTGTTTATAAATAACAATTTTTCCGCAGTCTTTTGTGTGGCCCTGTAAAAATGTATAATTGCTACGTTTCTGAAATTATAATATAATTAAATTACCATCTAAAATACACATGTAAGCCAAGTTTCAACTCAACCCGATATTTACAAGTGGACTAAAATTGATTTTCAAAATTTCAACTAAACTTTTGTGTAGCCCAGTAGATGCAGTATAACATTTACTTTCCTCAAATTATAATAATATTGTATTGTCATTGAAACTACACATGTATTGAAAGTTTTAGATTAATCGAATAATTGAAAGTGGCTTAAAATTAACTTGCAAGATTTAAATTAAACTTTTGTTTAACCCTGTAGAAACAGTATAACGTCTACGCTCGTCAAATTATAATAATATTATATTATCATAAATACTACACATGAATTTAAAGTTACAGATCAATCGGATAATGAAAAGTGGTTTAAAATTGACTTGAAAGATTTTAACTAAATGTAATACATAGACTGAAATTTAATATAAAGCTGATTTATTACCGTAATTTCCGGCGTATAATCCGCAGCTCAAAGAGTCGTTTTTCGACCCAGAAATATTATTTTATAAAATGTAACTTAAAAGATCGCTGTAAATATTTAACTACAATTATTGAATAAATTTATGGGTCGAAAAACGATTCTTTGAGCTGCGGATTATACGCCGGAAATTACGGTAATAATAACTTCACGATTCACAATCTTTCGCAGGAGTTTTCTTAAATTTTCAATACTTTAGGAATGACAAATTTTAAAAAAAGTCCTATTGCTTAATAATGCTTAATACTATATTAAAAGTCAATATAAAGTTTGTAATCAACAACATGGATCATCCAAAAACACAATTTCTGAAAAAAGCATTTAAACTGGTTTAATGGCGCTTATTTTCAAACAACAAAAGGTTAAATGTTACCTTGACAAATATGTAATAGATTTTTAGTAAACTCGTGCTTTCACATTAAACTAAATAGTTAAGACGTGCTTTCAAACTTCGGCAAATAAATGCAACCGTTGAAACACCCTCAAACTAATTGCACAAATGTCTTCTTTACGGTCATAGTTAATCAACACCACAAATTTTTTCGACAAAAAGCGTATGGATCTCGACAAAAGAGACATTCAGCTACTAGAATATGCGGTCTTGTGAAATTCCGAGAATATCGGAAAAATTAATTTTGTCCACATAGATCATCAAAACGCCCCACTGTGCGTCATCTGGGAAGTTTCGGAATTTTTGTATCTAATATTAAAGTTATTAAACGATGATCACCAAAATCCATCTCCTCCATCACTTCCCAGCTCGCTATGTGAGAGAAGATCGGCATTGAAAGCTAATGTTACGTCCGGCAGGAAGTGAGTTCATGTTACTGTTTGTGAACGCTCGTGGTTTCGCTGATTTGGATATTACCATCAGCGGAAGTTTGTTTGTTGCCGAGGCGTTGCCGCAAGCTAGTACAGTTAGACGTTGTTTGTCAATTTTAAACCCTAAGGCAGATTTCTCTTCTTGCGAAGCAAGGCAAAGCCTTAAAATTCAGTACGGGTTCATCCGTTTTGTAAACTTGCTACGGTGAGTAGTTTTGGGAAAAAACAACGTCTTTAAATTCTTTTATGTAATTTGCAGCTGCTTCGTTGTCAGCTGACAGCTTCTCCCCAGCATTCGTGAGCTGTCTAATTCCGTATCTTCCAACGATCCAAAATCCACAGCTAGTTGAAAATGATGGGTCCCCATCCATAAGCTTGTTCAGTCGAAGCGCCTTTTCTTTTACCAAAGGGCCATAAATGGGGATTCCATTCTGTATATCTCGCGTGAACCACAAGAATAAGGCCTGGTCAAGTTTTCATATGAAGACACAGCCATTTTTTGCCGTTTTTCAAGAGTTTTTTTATTTGAAGCAGAACAAAACTGCTCAAGTTTAAGGCGAATTTTTTTCCAGTCACTAATTGTTGCTTTTCCGACACCATATTCGAGTGACAATTTAGTAGCACTTTCTCCTTTGTCCAGTCTTTTTAACACTTCAAGTTTTTCTTTTAAAGTACACAAAGAACAACTTTGTTTACTTGCCATGTTTAATATTTAACAAATGTTGTCAAGGACTACGAACATAAATAAAAATGTCACAGTGACTCGGTAAAGTAGTGACTTAATACTCCCGGAACCACAATTTTTCACAATAAATTTGCAATACGTGCATACAGTTAATCAAAATCCGCTAGAGTAAATACTGACTGGGAGGGGAGTTTCAAAATCATTTGTCAACGTTGGCGAAAACACAGAATCTATACGCCAATACCCTGTGGTAGCGGAAATTCAGTAACCTTGGTAGTAATTCTTGGAACGCGGGAGTGAGGGGCATAGGTTGGGTGGAGTGATGAGTCGTCGAAGGTCACTGACCATCCCTTCCCACTTTCACTGAATCTGTTCACCACGAGCCGACCAACACTGTATAGAGCTGGCACTAGAAGATGTCCCCGCACTTAATTTACGTGTTAACAAGTCAATACGTTGATTATTATTAATTAAATCCGCCTATTCTGAATTCCCGCTAAACCGAACAGTGTTCGGTCCCAATTAGTTCGGAATAGCGGGACTTTACTGTACATATATATATATATGTGTATGTATATATTAGGGCGTATCGAATAAACCCAAATTTCTTAATTTTTTTGCGGTAGTGCGGAAAAGTTGTGAACTCCCTTTATTAAAAAGTGTGCGGAATCTTAAAACTGTGGGTTGATATCTTCTGTCGCCTCAGTGGGCCGAAAGTTCCAAAAATTGGGCTAAAAATGATTAAAATACAAAAATTAATAAAAAATCACAGATTTAGATCATCATTTTGAGGTAGAGCTTACAAGTTACTATTTTGTAACAACAACAACCATAGAAAATTGTATAATTATAGGTTAATATCTTCTGTCGCCCCATCGGCATCGAATTTTGGAAATTTTGACGCATTTTGTTAGTTTTCTGCATAACTGTTTACTGCTTGCACAATACACAATCGAGACAGACTGGGTTTGGTGGTCTGCCAAAATAGTCTGGAACACCCCTATTTTCATGCCGAGCGACCAGTAAATCACGTTACCACCCTTTTTCGTCTTGCTAAGTACAGTAGGCATGAGTCACAAGCATCTGAGAATCGTAATGGGTTTTAACTCGTTTAAAATAATATCTTTATAATTAGTGTGCGGTCTTTACACTTGTTTGCTTTGTAGTCCATTTCATGGGCATTTTCTAAGTAGAGATATTGTTAAATATTAGAAATACCAAGATCATCACAGTCAAAGTTTTTAAGTCGACAAACGTTGCAATGTCCTATTTTTGGAACACCGAAGGATTTTTTACAATTGCTGCCAACGCATGAAGATATCATAAGATTTTGTGATCACGAGAGATAGTGTATTGGTTGCAAAACTGGTGGAAACAAAGAACCATGCATTTCAGTTATTGCAGAAACTGTGGAAAAGTTTACGTCGATGCATTCATTCCTTCAGTTTCACATAAACGTGTTTTTGATATGATACACGCATACCATGGAAAATATCGATCAATCATGAAAAATATAAAACGTGTGGGAAAGAGCAAGACTACTCTGAAAAATGTTGAGAACTTTAAAATGGAAGCAAAAAATCTTTTTTACATATCTGCCTGTAAATGCACGATTTTTGAGAACAGGCGTTCCTCATTGATCAAGGAACAGAAAGAAAAATGTTCATTGGAAGTGTTGATGTTCCAGAAACAAATCGAGTACAGAAACGTCAAATGCGAAAGGAACAGGATACTATTCGATCAGCAAAACAGGTATCTCCTGCTTCTGCTTCAAGCTATTCAGTGGCGAATGAAAGGGAAAATGAAATAGAAGATGTGATGGAGGTGGAGACTGAGGAAGACAAGATGGGCACCAAACACGCGTCTTACACAGCGTCTCTTCAGCAACCCACAAGGAGTGTTCAAATGCGTTTAAAACTGGATAACACAGTTCTTGTCAGTGAAAGGTATGGTGTTTCCAACAGAGCCACGGCTGCTATTGCGTCGAGTGTTATGCAAGATTTCGGTTTAATATCTGAATCAGATACCAGCCTTGTCACAGACAAAAATAAAATATGGAGGGAAAAATTGAGAATTTACAAAAAATTGATCTCAAAATCAAATGAAAACTGTTCCACTCTATCTGGCCTTTATTTTGATGTACGACATGACAAAACCTTAACATCAGAAACACTCGAGAACAAGAAGTTCCAAAGAACAATTGTAGAAGTGCATTGCTGTGTTGTATCGGAGCCTGGTTCTACGTACATGGGACATGTTACATGTGAAAGCGGATCTAGTCTTGATATATCTAATAGCATTTACGAATACGTAACAAATGCCTTACTGGATGATTTTAGCAACCTTATTGTTCTCGGGTGTGACGGCACTGTAGTGACCACAGGAGTGTCTAATGGCGTGATTCGCAGGCTTGAATTAAAAGTTCAGAGGCCAGTCCAATGGATTATCTGCTTACTTCATTTCAATGAGTTGCCATTACGACACCTATTTGAGTCCATAGACGGCAAGTCATCTGGCCCCACATCTTACACTGGAGACATTGGACGAAACCTAAATGGAAGCTAAAAGCTTTCAATTGTTGCTTTTAATAGTATTGAATGCAAGTTGCCAGACATTGATCCTACCACCCTCATTTCAGATCATAAATACTTGTTAGACATTTGTACCGCCATTAGTTCTAGCGTTTGTGGTTCATATCTAGCTATCCGCGAACCGGGAGCGTTGAATTTGTCCCGCTGGCTAACAACTTCCAATCGAATATTGAAGCTATATATATTTACATCAAATCCATCAAATGAGTTGCTAACTTTGGTTGTATTCATTCTAAGAGTCTACGCACCCTCATGGTTCCGAATTAAGATTCATCATTCCATAAAGGACGGTGCTAGACACCTGTGGCATTTCATCACCTCATCTCGGTACTTGCCAAAGAAATATAGTGACGTAATCGACCCAGTTATTTATCGCAACGCTTACTTTGCGGCTCCAGAAAACATGCTTTTGGCCATGTTAACTCATGAGAGGTGCCATATTAGGACCCTTGCAGCTCAGCGGATTATCAGGGCAAGGGAAATTAGCACAGACGGAAATTGTGTTCGCAAATTCGTTATTCCTGCTGTTAACTTTGAAGCTACAGACTATGTAGATCTCATTGACTGGCAAGCTTGTTATGTGATATCACCTCCTGTTCTCAGAGAGATCAGTTCTCAAGAATTTCTGAAGATGATACAGGAAATATGCGAATGTATTGCTGGGACAGTATTAAATTTCCTTCACACACTCAAGCGGTTGAGCGGATTGTGAAATTAGTCACTGCAGCCTCCGGAAAAATAGTTGGGGGGGCAGAACAGGGATAGATTTATTAGAGCGACACTCGAAACCAGAAAATACATGTCAAAATTTGAGACTAAAAATGATTACAAGCAGTTATGCTTTTGTCATTTGTATGTTGGAAAGGTAAAATAAAGTTTATGTTCGCATTAAAATGAGGTAAGTGTGACGTTTATTTATTTAAATATTTGCCTTCATTTTCCAAAATTTTGTGTCGATGAAGCGGCAGAAAATATTAACATATAATTCTAAAATTTTTTATGGCTGTTGTTGTTTCTCGGCGAGAAAATAGGGATGTTCCACTATGTTGGCAGACCGCCAAACCTAGTCTGTCTCGATTGTGCAAGCAGTAAACAGTTATGCAGAAAACTACCGAAATGCATCAAAATTTCCAAAATTCGATGCCGATGAGGCGACCGAAGATATTAACCTATAATTATACAATTTTCTATGGTTGTTGTTGTTACAAAATAGTAAATTGTAAGCACTATCTCAAACCGATGATCGAAATCTGTGATTATATATTAATTTTTATATTTTAATCATTTTTAGTCCAATTTTGGGAAATTTCGGCCCACTGAGGCGACAGATGATATCAACCCACGGTTTTAAGATTCCGCACACTTTTTAATAAAGGGTGTTCACAACTTTTCTGCACTACCGCAAAAAGATATAAGAAATTTGGATTTTTTCGATACGCCCTAATATATATATATATATATATATATATATATATATATATACGAATATAACTAGAAGCAACAGCATCAATAGTATGAACTGCATGTAATAATAATTCACGAGCCGCAAAAAAGACGAGAAATAAGAGGAGTTCACGCATTGGAAAAGGAAAAGCGCGTAAGCATGAAGCAAGTGTTCTACAGATTATAGCCATGGTTGTTGGGTGAATTTTCTTGTAATGCTCAGAGAAGCTTGCTAATTATGTTTAGATTGAGATACGAAAGTATGTATCGTTCATAAATGAATCGCTCCATGCAAAAAGGGCTTCAGTCAAAAAATTGGCAAAATTGAGATAACCACGGATTTTTGTTCTTGTAGGGTAGATTTAAACATATTTTTCTTAGCGGTGTTTGATTAGTATAATTTTTGCCTATAAAGGAAAAAAAATCATTTTGATTGGTTTAATATTTTTAAAACAGCAACGATTTTTTTCAATTTTCTCAAAACCAGTTTAGTTGACTGAAGCCCTTTTTGCATGGAGTCATTCAAATATTAACCCAGTTATATATTTGTATTAGAATCCAATCTTCAATTGTATATGTTGACCTTTTATCAAACCTGTATTGTTTATATTATATTTGAAGATTTTTCTGTTGTTTTCAAACTATTATTAATCATAATCCCACATATATATATATAATAACTACTAAAACAGAAGATAATCGACATATTATAAATTAACAAATAATAATAGTTTGATTTAATATATATATATATATATATATACCCAATATTTCTAAATGCTCAAATTTTTTTTTAAAGAGGGGGGGGGAAGGAGTAGAAAACAAAACAAATACAGAAAGTAATAACATTACATAAAGAAAAGTGGAAACCTATATTGTGAAAAACTTTATCAAGGACACTATTCCACAATGTAAGTAAGTCGCAAATGTTTTCCATTTGAACATAGCAAGCCAGAATTTATATATTCAAACTCCCCGATCAGCTGTGACACCACATATGAAAACATTGGGAAATTAAAATTTGATCAGTCCTAAAAATCATATTAGAAAGATACCAAATCAGTACCAAATAATGGAAAAGATAGAAACATTCATGAGTGAAAACAAAGACTCATACACAGCGCAGTATTACTTTGCCCCATATACAGCTACGATGGATATTAAAACCCTTCGTCAAGCATAACTCAAAAAATATTTAACGGATTTCCTTCAAATTTTCACAGCAGGTACCCATAAAAGTGACAACGACACCTATTTATTACCAAGAATAAATTTAAAAACGTTTGGAAATTATATTAAAAAATAAATAAATAAAGCACAATTAAAGTACATACGTCACGAAAATTTAGTGCATAATTCATTTTCACAGGCGCAGATTTACGTAAATAATAAGATTTCAAAAGTTCATGGAGTAACATGGCGCAAACAAATATGCATGCACAGTGCAATACAACATCAGTACAATATTGAAATCATTACAATAAAACATATTTCCATTTAATAAATATAGAAAATTAATCTGGACTTTTTTCTGTTTGAAAGAAAAAACCCGCAACGACATCAAACATCAAATCCATGCATTTTTAATGTATGTACAGTGGCGGTCAAAAGTTTCCGGCCGGCATACAATTTTTGGTTGATTTGTAAGTATACCCATTTGAAGAGGAATCTCAAAGAGATACTTATACATTTTATTAACATAATAGTTAGGAACTTATTCATGAAATAAAAAATAAATATCAATAAATTCTATTGACAAAATTAATAGCAAAGGAAAACGCATGTTCTCTAAACTTTCAGGCCATCTTGGCAAGTTTGAAAAAAAATGGTGTTATAATAGAAAATAACAGTGATCAACAGCATTTACAGTTAGTATTTTGTCGTCATACCTTTAGCAATAATTACTGCGGCGCAGCAACGTGGCATCGATTCAATGAACGGTTGAAGATCGTCTATGGTAAGTTTTTTCCAGTCTTCTTGCAATTTTGCGGAAAATTCTGCTGAATTGGAATATTTATAATTCTGCACACGATTGTCAAGTTCGTTCCAAAGATTTTCTATTGGATTCAGATCTGGTGATTGGGCTGGCCACTTCAAAAGCGGAATTTTTTGTGCGAAAGCCACTGCTTCACGAGCTTGCATGTATGCTTTGGGTCGTTATCATGCTGAAACAAATAGTAGCGAACAGGTTTTTTTCCTCCAATAAGGCAGCAAATGATCTTGCAAGATATCCTTATACATTACACCATTCATCTTGCCGTGGACTTCAACTAACGGACCGACACCTTTTCCAGAAATCGATCCCCACAGCAAAACGTGTCCTCCGCCATGTTTTATTGTAGGAATAACATACCTCGAATCATATCTTTTGTTTTTAGTTCATCGGACGTAGTGTCTGCCATCACTCCCAAAAAGGTTGAACTTCGATTCATCGGAAAATAGTACTTTTTTCCAGTATTCACTTGACTAGTCTTTGTGTTCCTTGGCAAACGCCAGTCGGGTCCGCTGATTTTTTTTTACTTATGAAAGGTTTTTTAACACCGACTCTTTCATAAAATCCTACGCCAAGTAAGCGTCTTGACACGGTAGACCGACTTATTTCAGTAATATTTTCACTCTGTAAATCGCGGGATATTGCAGCGGCATTTTTATGCGGGTCATCAACGGCTTGTCTCCTGATAATTCTGTCCACACGAATAGCCGTGTTCCGGGATCTCCCGGACCGTGGCAAGTCCTGAAGGCCATGGCCATCTTTATATTTTTTTTTAATATCGTACACAGTAGATTTTCCGATCGATAACGTTGCCGCAATATCACGAGAGGATTGGCCCTTTAGCGACAAACAAATCACTTGTTTACTACATATAATTGTTGAACTTTTCATTTTTGAATTTCAACTACGTTATTTATGTTGATTAATTAACAAACACGGCAAAAAAACACTTTACCGATAACAAAAACGAACGAATGACAAGTGGCCGGAAACTTTTGCACACGCGAATTTCGAATTCCTCCCCTTTGCATCAAGTGTCTTCAGTATCCAATCCAAATGATCACGTTGTTAGAGGCCATTTGCATAGTCTTCACTTTTTGAGCAATGGTGCTTCTTCTTCGCTGAAACATTCTGTCAAACAAATCAAAGAAACTAACTGGCCGGAAACTTTTGACCGCCACTGTATTTCAAATTAAATGAGTGAAAGGTTTATATTTAAATGAAATGAATGCAATATGAAGATGTTATGAGAACAATATTTGGCGATTTATCAATTGCTCCAAGTTAACATAAAAGTACCAATACATATGTGAAATGAAACAGGGCACAAATGTCATATACGCACCATGTTGGCGCGATTTTTTCCCCCGCCAAATTGGCGAAAACTTTGTTTTTGAATATTAGTTACAAATAGCATACAATAATAGCACGTGATTTTTTATTTCAATACTAGCAATCTTCGCCCGCTACGCTGGTCAATTTCTTTTAACGAACCTTTAATCAAACAAAATATTGACATTTCATAAATAACTTTTATATTTTAACAGAATAATAAGGCTACTATAATTTGTGACTCGTGCTATAGCCAATATACACGTCAGGACACGTCGCCCTTATCATTATATTTTTACGCATGAAGGTCTCGCTATGGTACTCCATTGGAAAATTTGATAATTTTTGAAATTCAATATTTGAAAAACGGCATAATCATTACATTTGAAATTTATATCAAGAAAAATACAATTTTTTTACCTTTCAAACGCAGTTTGTCTAACAATTTTCTGACAAATACTTTTTGAGCTATCATTTTTTTCATTAACTTCAAATGTTTCATTTTCCGAGATTAATCTGTTGCAACAATTAGCGAAAAACCCAGTCGTCAGCAACGCATAGTTTTTTATTAAAGAGGCTGTTGGAGCAGGGATTGTCACCACCAATTTGCCACCATCACTTTTGAAATCGGTTCCGTGGTTCCAGAGATTCCATAGAAATTGTAATTTAGAATGACTTCAGAACGCTTTTCGCTCATTTCACCCATTTAAATTTCCATTTTTTTTTAAATTTATTCTTAGAGAGCATTTACATCTTATAAGTAACTACAATGCTAAATTTCAAATTTCTTGCCCCTTCAGTATAAAAAAGTCGCAATTTTCGAACATTTTTCGATCCTGCACCCCATTGATGTTAGTGGCACCGACATAAAATATAGCCTATGTTGGAGTAGGGATTGTCCCCATCAATTTGCCACCATTACTTTTGAAATCGGTTCTGTAGTTCCAGAGATTTCAAGGAAATTGTAATTTAGGCTGTTTTTAGAACGCTTTTCGCTCATTTCACCCTTTTAAATTTCAATTTCTTTTTTATTTTGTTCTTAGAGAGCATTCACATCTTATAAGTAACTACAATGACAAATTTCAAATTTCTAGCTCCTTCAGTATAAAAAATCAAAATAAAAATGGCCAGTTAAACTGAGGGCATTGAGTTCACAGGCTATTCACACTAATTGTATATTATACTCTTATTTCAAAGAATTTGAAATAAGCCCATCGAAAAATAAAGAAATAAACAATATATTAAGGAGGGGGGTCATCCCCCCGTTACCCCCCTCATAGTTAACTAATGAACCCCTTAAACTAATCAGGTAAATCTCTAATTACAATGAATATATATACAAAATTTGAAGAAAATCGGATAATTCTGCATGAAAAACCCATTTATATAAATTAAGGCGGAATTAGCCCCCTCCGTTCCCCCCCTCTATACTTAACCAATCAATCCCGAAAACTAATCAGGGAAGCGTCTTAACCCAATGAACCTATAAACAAATTTTGAAGCAAATGGGATAATTCTGCATGAAAAACCCCGTAAAAACTCCGGAAGGAAAACGGAATAATTCTGCATGAAAAACCCATTTATATAAATTAAGGAGGGGATTAGGCCCCCCGATCCCCCCCCCCTTTATACTTAACTAATCAATCCTGAAAACTAATCAGAGAAGCGCCTTAACTCCGTGAACCTATAAACAAAATTTGAAGGAAAACGGAATAATTCTGCATGAAAAATCCATTTATATAAATTAAAGGGGGGGGGGAATTAGCCCCTTGTTCCCCCCCCCCTTTATACTTAACCAATCAATCCTGAAAACTAATCAGGGAAGCGCCTTAACTCAGTGAACCTATAAACAAATTTTGAAGGAAAACGGAATAATTCTGCATGAAAAACCCATTTATATAAATTAAGGGGGGGAATTAGCCCCTTGTTCCCCCCCTTTATACTTAACCAATCAATCCCGAAAACTAATCAGGGAAGCGCGTTAACACAGTGAACCTATAAACAAAATTTGAAGGAAAACGGATATTTCTATGAAGACTTATCGCATTACGTACGTACATAGATACATACAGAACCGGCTGGCAAGCTCTCAGGGCTTGACAGCCAGTTTGATAGCTGAAAAATCGCAATTTTAGAACGTTTTTTGCTCCTGCACCCCCTGGGGTTAGTGGCACCGACATAAAATATAGCCTATGTTGGAGCAGGGGTTCTCACCATCAATTTGCCACCATCACTTTTGAAATCGTTTCGGTAGTACCAGAGATTACCCCCTACAAACAAACAAACAAACAATCTTTACTCCTTTATAATATTAAGTACTAGCAAGCTACGCCCGCTACGCTGGTCAATTTCTCTTAACGAACCTTTAATCATACAAAATATTGACATTTCATAATTCACTTTTATATTTTAACAGAATAATAAGGATACTATAATTTGTGACTCGTGCTATAGCCAATATACACGTCAGGACACGTCGCCCTTATCATTATCTGTTTACGCGTGAAGGTTTCGCTATGGTACTCTATGGTGAAATTTGGTAATTTTAGAAATTCAATAGTTAAAAAATCGCAGAATAATTAGATCATTTTTCTTTAGAATTTGTTCTTAGAGCGCATTTAGATCTTATAAATAACAATCATGCCGAACTTCAAGTTTCTAGCTCCTTCAGCATCGCAAAAATCGCAATTTTAGAAGGTTTTTCGCTTCTGCACCCCCCTCGGGGTAGTGGCAACGTCATATAGCCTATGTTGAAGCAGGGATTGTCACCATCCATTTGCCACCATCACTTTTGAAATCGCTTTAGTAGTTCCAGATATTTCATAGGAATTGTAATTTAGAATGTTTTAGAAAATTTTTTGCTTATTTCAGCCTTTTAAATTTCGAATTTTTTTAGACTTTGTTCTTATAGAGCATTTAAATCTTGTAAGTAACGACCATACAAAATGTCAAGTTCCTAACTCCTTCAGTATTGAAAATATCATAATTTTGGAACGTTTTTCGCTCCTGCACCCTCTGCGGGTAGTAGCACTGACATAAAATTTAGCATATGTTGAATCAGGGACTGTCACCATCCATTTGCCACCATCACTTTTGAAATCGGTTCTGTAGTTTCAGAGATTCCATAGAAATTGTAATTTAGAATGATTTTAGAACGCTTCTTCCTCATCTCACCCTTTTAAATTTCGAATGTTTTTATAATTTGTTCTTAGAGAGCATTTACATGTTATAAGTAACTACCATACCAAATTTGATGCTTCTATCTCCTTCAGTATACAAAAAATCGAAATTTTAGAACGTTTATCGCTCCTGCACCCCCTGGGGGTGGTGGCACCGACATAAAATATAGCCTATGTTGGAGCAGGGATTGTCACCATTAATTTGCCACCATCACTTTTAAAATCGCTTCAGTGGTTCCAGAGATTACCCTCTACAAACAAACAAACAAACAAACAAACAATCTCTACTACTTTATATATTAGTATAGGTAAGGGGGAATTAGCCACTTGTTCCCCCTTCATACTTAACCAATCAATCCCGAAAACTAATCAGGGATGCGCCTTAACACAGTGAACCTATAAATGAAATTTGAAGGAAATGGGATAATTCTGCATGAAAAACCCATTTACATAAATTAAGGGGGGCATTAGCCCCCGTTCCCCCCCTTTATACTTAATCAGTCAATCACGAAAACTAATCAGGGAAGCGTCTTAACCCAATGAACCTATAAACAAATTTTGAAGCAAATAGAATAATTCTGCATGAAAAACCCATTTATATAAATTAAGGGGGGATTATCCCCCCGTTCCCCCCCTTTAGACTTAACCAATCAATCCCGAAAACTAATCAGGGAAGCGCCTTAACACAGTGAACCTATAAACAAAATTTGAAGGAAAACGGAATAATTCTGCATGAAAAACCCATTTAAATAAATTAAGGGGGGGATTATCCCCCCGTTCCCCCCTTTATACTTAACCAATCAATCCCGAAAAGTAATCAGGGAAGCGTCTTAACCCAATGAACCTATAAACAAAATTTGAAGGAAAACGGAATAATTCTGCATGAAAAACCCATTTATATAAATTAAGGGGGGGGGGGTTAGCCCTCCGATCCCCCCCCTTTATACCTAACTAATCAATCCCGAAAACTAATCAGGGAAGCGCCTTAACTCAGTAAACCTATAAACAAAATTTGAAGGAAAACGGAATAATTCTGCATGAAAAACCCATTAATATAAATTAAGGGGGGATTAGCCCCCCCCTCGTTCCCCCCTTTATACTCAGCCAATCAATCCCGAAAATTATCATGCAAGCGCCTTAACACAGTGAACCTATAAACAAAATTTGAAGGAAAACGGAATAATTTTGCATGAAAAACCCATTTATATAAATTAAGGGGGGGATAAGCCCCCCGTTCCCCCCTTTATACTTAACCAATCAATCCTGAAAAGTAATCAGGGAAGCGTCTTAACCCAATGAACCTATAAACAAAATTTGAAGGAAAACGGAATAATTCTGCATGAAAAACCCATTTATATAAATTAAGGGGGGAAATTAGCCCCCCCCGATCCCCCCCCCCTTTATACTTAACTAATCAATCCCGAAAACTAATCAGGGAAGCGCCTTAACTCCATGAACCTATAAACAAAATTTGAAGGAAAACGGAATAATTCTGCATGAAAAACCCATTTATATAAATTAAAGGGGGGGGGAATTAGCCCCTTGTTCCCCCCCCCTTTATACTTAACCAATCAATCCCGAAAAGTAATCAGGGAAGCGTCTTAACCCAATGAACCTATAAACAAAATTTGAAGGAAAACGGAATAATTCTGCATGAAAAACCCATTTATATAAATTAAGGGGGGGGGGGGGTTAGCCCTCCGATCCCCCCCTTTATAGCTAACTAATCAATCCCGAAAACTAATCAGGGAAGCGCCTTAACTCAGTAAACCTATAAACAAAATTTGAAGGAAAACGGAGTAATTCTGCATGAAAAACCCATTTATATAAATTAAGGGGGGGGGAATTAGCCCCCGATCCCCCCTTTATACTTAACTAATCAATCCCGAAAACTAATCAGGGAAGCGCCTTAACTCAGTGAACCTATAAACAAAATTTGAAGGAAAACGGAATAATTCTGCATGAAAAACCCATTAATATAAATTAAGGGGGGATTAGCCCCCCCTCGTTCCCCCCTTTATACTCAGCCAATCAATCCCGAAAATTATCATGCAAGCGCCTTAACACAGTGAACCTATAAACAAAATTTGAAGGAAAACGGAATAATTCTGCATGAAAAACCCATTTATATAAATTAAGGGGGGGATAAGCCCCCCGTTCCCCTCTTTATACTTAACCAATCAATCCTGAAAAGTAATCAGGGAAGCGTCTTAACCCAATGAACCTATAAACAAAATTTGAAGGAAAACGGAATAATTCTGCATGAAAAACCCATTTATATAAATTAAGGGGGGAAATTAGCCCCCCGATCCCCCCCCTTTATATTAACTAATCAATCCCGAAAACTAATCAGGGAAGCGCCTTAACACAGTGAACCTATAAACAAAATTTGAAGGAAAACGGAATAATTCTGCATGAAAAACCCATTTATATAAATTAAGGGGGGGAATTAGCCCCTTGTTCCCCCCCTTTATACTTAACCAATCAATCCCGAAAAGTAATCAGGGAAGCGTCTTAACCCAATGAACCTATAAACAAATTTTGAAGGAAAACGGAATAATTCTGCATGAAAAACCCATTTATATAAATTAAGGGGGGGATTAGCCCCCCTCCCCGACCCCCCCCCCCACTTTATACTTAACTAATCAAACCCGTAAACTAATCAGGGAAGCGCCTTAACTCAGTGAACCTATAAACAAAATTTGAAGGGAAACGGAATAATTCTGCATGAAAAACCCATTTATATACATTAAGGGGGGGGGGATTAGACCCTTGTTCCCCCCCTTTATACTTGACCAATCAATCCCGAAAACTAATCAGGGAAGCGCCTTAACTCAGTGAACCTATAAACAAAATTTGAAGGAAAACGGAATAATTCTGCATGAAAAACCCATTTATATAAATTAAGGGGGGGGGGGGGAATTAGCCCCTTGTTCCCTCCCTTTTATACTTAACCAATCAATCCCGAAAACTAATCAGGGAAGCGCCTTAACACAGTGAACCTATAAACAAAATTTGAAGGAAAACGGATATTTCTATGAAGAGTTATCGCATTACGTACGTACATACATACATGCAGAACCGGCTGCCAAGCTCTCAGGGCTTGACAGCCAGTGTGATAACTGAAAAATCGCAATTTTAGAACGTTTTTTGCTCCTGCACCCCCTGGGGTTTGTGGCACCGACATAAAATATAGCCTATGTTGGAGCAGGGGTTGTCACCATCACTTTCGAAATTTGTTCGGTAGTTCCAGAGATTACCCCCTATAAACAAACAAAAAAGAATTACTCCTTTATAATATTAGTATAGATTAAGGGGGGGGGGGGAATTAGACCCTTGTTCCCCCCCTTTATACTTGACCAATCAATCCCGAAAACTAATCAGGGAAGTGCCTTAACTCAGTGAACCTATAAACAAAATTTGAAGGAAAACGGAATATTTCTGCATGAAAAACCCATTTATATAAATTAAGGGGGGGGGTGGGGTATTAGCCCCTTGTTCCCCCCTTTTTATACTTAACCAATCAATCCCGAAAACTAATCAGGGAAGCGCCTTAACACAGTGAACCTATAAACAAAATTTGAAGGAAAACGGATATTTCTATGAAGAGTTATCGCATTACGTACGTACATACATACATACAGAACCGGCTGCCAAGCTCTCAGGGCTTGACAGCCAGTGTGATAACTGAAAAATCGCAATTTTAGAACGTTTTTTGCTCCTGCACCCCCTGGGGTTAGTGTCACCGACATAAAATATAGCCTATGTTGGAGCAGGGGTTGTCACCATCACTTTTGAAATCGGTTCGGTAGTTCCAGAGATTACCCCCTACAAACAAACAAACAAGAATTACTCCTTTATAATATTAGTATAGATTAAGGGGGGGGGGGGGAATTAGACCCTTGTTCCCCCCCCCTTTATACTTGACCAATCAATCCCGAAAACTAATCAGGGAAGCGCCTTAACTCAGTGAACCTATAAACAAAATTTGAAGGAAAACGGAATAATTCTGCATGAAAAACCCATTTATATAAATTAAGGGGGGGGTGAATTAGCCCCTTGTCCCCCCCTTTTATACTTAACCAATCAATCCCGAAAACTAATCAGGGAAGCGCCTTACCACAGTGAACCTATAAACAAAATTTGAAGGAAAACGGATATTTCTATGAAGAGTTATCGCATTACGTACGTACATACATACATACAGAACCGGCTGCCAAGCTCTCAGGGCTTGACAGCCAGTGTGATAACTGAAAAATCGCAATTTTAGAACGTTTTTTGCTCCTGCACCCCCTGGGGTTAGTGGCACTGACATAAAATATAGCCTATGTTGGAGCAGGGGTTGTCACCATCAATTTGCCACCATCACTTTTGAAATCGGTTCGGTAGTTCCAGAGATTACCCCCTACAAACAAACAAACAAGAATTACTCCTTTATAATATTAGTATAGATAGATAAAAATAAAGTAACGGAATAAATGAAAAATCTTCTATTAATTTAAAAAAGGAAATAAAAATAAACAAATGATAGTTTGACGTAAATAAATATTGATATACATAAAAATAATTTATAGAATTGAAATAAAAAATAAAAGTAAATAACCACAACAAACAGTATTCGCCAAATTGGCGGGGGAAAAAGTAGCGCCAACATGATGCGTATATGACATTTGTGTCGGGATTTGTATTCTTTTATCTGTGCTTTCGGATATATTAAAAAATAACGTTTTGCATTTTTATACAGACCACTTCTCCATTTTAAGATTTTAACTGCTATTTATACCAGATATTTCTTTCCTGAGATTCCCACAAGTTATTTTCGGTAATTTTTTAGTTCGCTTATTAATTGTTTACAATTTGTCCCCCTGACAATAACAATTATTTATCACAAAAATGTCTCTTAGTTTTGTAGTTTTGTTAAATATGTTTGTTATGTATTTTCATTCTCTTGTTAAAATATCGAAAATGGCAATAAAATTTTATTTTAGCATCGTACTTATTTTTTTAAGATGGCGCAAAAACATGGTTTAATAAACGTATATTTGTAAATATTTGAAAAACATGTTTTTCCGCTCTCTAGAAAAATTTGGCAAGATGCTAAAACTGTCTTTTGGCACCATTTTTATTTTTTTCGACAATCGCGCCAACCAGCACATGATACGGAACTTTTCCCCATTCAGATACACAGACAAGGTTGGAATCAAACAAGAGTAATGCTATCAACAATATTGTTTTAACTCTATAAGAGTTACAAACAATAATCTCTCTATATTAAAAAAAAGTAACCACCGCTGCCGCCGCTGTCAATTAAGATTTTGTGCCTTGAAGTCTTTCTGGACTAATATCTAGAAAACTATTGCATGTAAAATTTTAAAAATTGGTAGTTTTATAAAGAAATGTTCGATAAACACGCTGAAGCAAACAGTTTTTAAATCGAAGAATTATTTTAAGAGATATTTAAAATCAAAGTTCGTCAAAACAGTTTTTTGAAAAAAGTTTTATAGGAACGAAAACTATCCGCAGGAATTTAACCATAATTTGTAAGGATATAGTTGACAAGTTTGCGGAGTGCAGACTGCAATCACTTTTTTAATTTGAGTAATTTTTTCAGGTTATATTTCAATTTTTTATTCAAAATTTTCATTATTTTAACGAAGATTTATTTCATATTTCATAAATTCCATTATTTGAACCGTTGCCAATTTTTTATTCAAAATTTTCATTATTTTGACGAAGATTTATTTCATATTTCATAAATTCCATTATTTGAACCGTTGCCAATTTGTAAAATAGCGCACGTAATAAGATTCCCTTTCAATTAAGAAATGTATTTACACGAGACTATTAAAAACAGAAATAAAACTTTAAAATAATATTTAAATGATCACGTGTTAAAAGCAATAAATGTAGAAAATGACGTAATAAAAATATACTTGCGCGTGAATATTACAAAGAGAAATACGAGTAACTAGGGAAATTCACGTCACATTTAAAATGATAAAAAAAAAACAATATTTCCAAACAATTTCAATTAATTATTATATTTTCATGAGAGATCAATTTATTTCGACATATATTTTACCCATTATTGCAAATTTTAAAACAGCGTAAATAATAATATTTCCTTTCCAATGTCAAAATTCTTCTATTTGTTTATTTGGTGTTACAGTTTAACGATAGTTTTTTTTTTTTTTTTTTTTTTTTTTTTTTTTTTATGAAAATTGATTGACGGGGTAATGGAGAAGTATCAAAAGACAAATAAGCGTTGAATTAAAAATTCCCCGATGAAAAAACTAACTCGTGTAACGCATCTGATGTCAACTGAAAGTGACGCGACGCCACGATTATGCACGTTTGGCGCTAAATCATATATTTTGGTGACAGTTACAGTTGTAATCTGTTTCAACAGCAGTTGATTCGACCTTAAAATCCCTCAGTCAAAGGAAAATGAATGGAAACCCTGTTACAGCAGATCGCCACTGGTTGTTTAATTATAATACAATCTTCCGTAATCGTTTTAGAGATGATCAAATCAGAGTGTTTTTAAATCATGCGGTGTCAGAACGGGGGTTGGCGAGCGCAGCTTGTAGGAGGCAGAGCCCCCTAGTGATATTAAATTCTTCGATTAGCTTTGGGCCTGATTACGGAAGTTTCTCCTAGAAAAAAAAACTGTAGAAGAAGGATTTTACACTTGTTTCGAATGAAGCTCTGTCAACAAAGTATTAATTAATAATACAAACAACACTAATATTAACATGGGGGACAAAAGTTTGAATTTGTATGAATTCGAAGTGTAAATATTTGGAACCCCCAACCCCCCCCCCCCTATCAAAAAAAAAAAAAAAAAAAAGAAAAAGAAAGTTACAGAAATGAGTTTAAAATTGCATTAAACCACGCTTTTTGACATAAGCAATTGGCTGCGAACCCGATTACGAAACTTTCACTTAACTTAATAACATGTATCTAATAGCCCTGAAGGTACTTCCCTTTCCCAGTTATACGGACCTTGCGGCTTTTTTAGAAAGCTTGACGCAGTTCGGGTTTAAGAAGTTGAGATTTACTGCCAAATGACATAAACTACTATGAAAATAAACCTGATGAATTATTATACTGGTTTATGTGTGTATTTTAAAAAATTGCATCTGATTACACTTATTATATAAATTACTCCTGTTTGCATTTAATAACAGATGAACGGCTTCTGTATACTAAATTGTTTAAATATTGGGAAGAGGTGGCGAAAGGTAGAGAGACGTGTAAACAAACGGGTAGACAGACGGGAAGTGAGATGGGTAGCGAGACGGGTATAGAGACGGATATCGACATAGATAAGCTAACGGGTAGCGAAACGAATAGACAGACGGGTAGCGAGACAGGTAAAAAAGAGGGATGACAGAGAGGTAGCGAGATGGGTAGGGAGACGGGTAGCAAGACGAGTAGTGAGACCGGTAGACAGGCATGTAGAGGGAAATGTTGCGAGACGGGTAGCGGGATAGATAGAGAGACGAGTACAGATGTGAATACAGAGATGAGTTGACAGACGGGTAGAGGGAGGGTTATATAGACAGACAGACGTGTCGAGAGACGGATAGTGAAACGGGAAGCAAAACAGTTAGAGAGACAGATAGACAGATGGGTATCTAAAACGGTTAAAGAGTCGGGTAGAAAGACAGACGGGTAGTGAGACGGGTATACAGACGAGTAGAGAGACAGTCAATAGGGTACAGAGATGGGTAGAAGACCGAATAGGGAAACAAACATATTTTAGAGAGAGACAGACAGACATGCAGAAAAGTCTGGAGTTTGAAGCAGTAAAGGAGCAGGAGGAGAGCCTTCTAGAAAATAATGAAGAAGTATTATCTTTGAAATATTTTTTTTTCAATTTTGGCGATATGGAGATTTAATGTAAAATCTGGAGGCACGGCAGTACCTCCGCCAAGTCGAGAAAGCACGGCCGTAAGTATCCTTTTCTGGAAGCAACTCAGGGCACTTTTGACCCCCCCCCCCTATCTCCGCGCTGGAGTATCCCAAAATTTTGAAACTTCGTTTTTCTAGAGAATTTGGCACACAGGACCAAAATTTAAAATTACAACTTTCTGTCTTTTCTATTTCAGACGATATATGAACTGAAACATTCGACTTTTTGTCACTCACTCACTCACTCGTTCACGCGTCATCAAAAAGATTAGGTAGATCCCGTAGCCCTAGAAACTTGATATTTGGAAAAAAGGTAGTGTTTAGCATACAAAGAAAGGAAAAATTATAAAATCCGGAAAATTCGAAAATTCAACAAATTCTATCAAAATTGAAAATTGAAAATAATACGATCTTGTAGTCTTACAAACTTAAGATTTGGTTGGAAGGTAGTGTTTAACATCCAGAAAAAGAAAAAAACAAATACACCAAAAAAGTCGAAAGCAAAATTGAAAAAATCGAAAAAATCGAAAAAAATCGAAAAATTTCAAATAATCCGATTTTGTTGCGCTAGAAACTTGGAATTTGGAATAAAGGTAGTATTTAGGATTCAAAATAAGAAAAAAATAAAAAATTCGGAAAAAAAATCGAAATTATCGAAAAATAAGGAAAATTTGAAAATGATTCCATTTTATAGCGCTAGAAACTTGAAATTTGGAATAAAGGTAATATTTAAGATACTAAATAAGGAAAAATAAAAAAAATATGGGTAATTCGAAAAATACCCATAAATTAGTGCAGACGATATATGAACTCAAAGTTTCGATTTTTTGTCACTCACACACTCACTCACTCTCGCGTCATCAAAAAGATTGGGTGGATCCCACAGCCATAGAATCTTAGAATTTGGAATAAAGCTTGTGTTTCTGATACAAAGGAAGAAAAAATTATAAAATCTGGAAAATTCCAAAAAAAAAAAACATTCGAAAATTCAACAAATTCGAACAAAATTGAAAATTGAAAATAACACGATCTTGTAGTCTTAAAAACTTAAAATTTGGTGTGAAGGTAGTGTTTAGAATTCAGAAAAAGAAAACCACAAAAACACCAAAAAAAATCGAAAAAAAATCGAAAATAAAATCGAAAAATCGAAAAAAATCGAAACATTTCAAATAATCCGATTTTGTTGCGCTAGAAACTTGGAATTTGGAATATTTAGGATGCAAAATAAGAAAAAATTAAAAAATCCGGAAAATTCGAAAAAAAAATTCAAAAATTCGAAAAATTCGAAAAAAATTGAAATAATTAAAATAATTTGATCTTTTAGCCTTAGAAACTTAAAATTCGCGGTAAAGATAGTGTTTAGGATTCAGAATAAGTTAAAATAAAAACGCAATAAAATTCGAAAATGTAATCAAAAAATCAAAAAAATCGGAAAAATCGAAAAATAAGGAAAATTTGAAAATAATTCGATTTCATAGCGCTAGAAACTTGAAATTTGGAATAAAGGTAATATTTAAGATACTAAATAAGGAAACATAAAAAATATGGATAATTCGAAAAAAAAATCGAAAATTTCAAAAATTAAATATTAAAAAAAAAAGAAAGAAAGAAAAAAAAAAAGAAAAAGTGAGAAATTGAAAATAGTATGATCTCGTAGTCTTAGAAACTGAAAATTTGGTGTAAAGGTAGTGTTTAGGATTCAGAAAAATAAAAAAAAATAAAAACACAACAAAAATCGAAAATAAAATCGAAAAATCGAAAAAAAAACAAAAATTTGAAAATAATTCGATTTTGTAGAGCTAGAAACTTTAAATTTGGAATAAAGGTAGTATTTAGAATACAAAAAAAGAAAAAAAGAAAAAAATCTGTAAAATTCAAAAAGAATTCAAAAATTCGAAAAATTGAACAAAAATTTTATTTTGTAGCTTTAGAACTTAAATTTCGGCGCAAACTGGTTGTTTAGGATACAGAAAAGGAAAAATTAAAACACAATAAATTCGAAAATAGAATAAAAAACTCGAAAAAGATCGGAAATTTCAAAATAATTCGATTTTGTAGCGCTAGAAACTTGAAATTTATAATAAAGGATACAAAATAAGGAAAAATTCGCTATAAAAAAGTTTCGCTATAGACTGACTACGTTATAGGCGATTTCTTTATATACAGGTTTGTTTTCTTTCACAGGTTATACTCTATTTACTTCGCATATGAAATATCGATTGTTAAATGATGTTAGCCCCACAAAAATTTTCACAGCTCCCCCTACCCTCCCGACATTATTGGCTGGTTATGGCTTGATGGTCCTTTCTAAATAAAATCATGGTGACTCTAAGATTCACTTGATTTATCTCTAAATTGAACCTAAATGATCCTAAGAAGACGGATCAAAGAATTACTATAATGGCATGACAATCAGGAAACTTAGAATTAAAATCGAAAAATCGAAATATCGAAAAAATATATAAAAATTCGAAAATTTGAAAATAATTTAATTTTGTAATCCTAGAAACTTGACATTTGGCAGAAAGGTAGGGTTTAGTATACAAAGTAAGGAAAAATTAAAAAATCCGTAAATGAAAAAAAAAGACAAAAAAAACAAAAAAAACCATCGAGAAAATGAATATAGTTTGGTAATTTGGGAATTTCCGGAAATTTTAATTTTGGCTTTCTTTTTATACTAAAAAGTTCTTTTATGCTAAATATCAAGTATCTAGGGCTGCGAGTAATATCTCAGATGGATAGCACCTATCCTGGAAGCAATTGAGAGTGCTTTTGACACTCCCCCTCCCATAGCTTAGTGCTTGCCTAGGAACCTGAAATCCCTTTTTATCTACAGCACTTTACGAACGAAACTAAAGCTTCAAACTTTTGATATCTGTAAATAATAGGGACAGAGTGTGGGCTTAGCGAAAATCAGTGGATGATCTCCAAAAAGAACCCAAAATCAAGAAAAGGAGGATTACTTACAAAAAGAAGTGAAATCTCATCAAAAACGTCACCTGTAAAAAATGCAGCCAAGTCTCGTGACTCTTTTTCCGTAAAAAGTTCTGAGATCGTGTAAAGCCAAGTTTAGCTATCTTATTAACTCTGAAATTTTCATTCACTAATCACTCCTAGTCTCTACATCTTTAGTTAAATATTATTTTGTGACTTGGCAATTACGTAGCACAAGAATGTGATGTATATTAGTCTTAATCAAATAATACCATGGCATCCCATCATAACATATTAAGGTGTAATAACTTCCCTGTGCGTATATAATTAGCCTTAATCATATTATCTCATCCCATCCCATAACAAAGTAAAGTGTAATAACTTCCCTGTGCTGCGTAATTGCCAAGTCACAAAATAATATTTAACTAAACATGAGGACTAGGAGTGATAAGATAGCTAAACTTGGCTTTACACGATCTCAGAACTTTTTACGGAAAAAGAGTCACGAGACTTGGCTGCATTTTTTACAGGTGACGTTTTTGATGAGATTGAATCTGTCAGTTCAGATTTGAAGACGTAATTATGAAAAATGAATGTATAGTTTGCCCAGAAAATAGCTTTTCTTATTCAGAAATTTTAAAAAAAATCACAATGTCTGTAAGTGGTAATGACGGAATCCAAAAATAAAAATCACACTTGGAATTTCATCAAATTGTTTCTTTTTAAAAAATCTATGCAATGTGCCCTAAAAAATCACTAGGTTGTATTAGTAAAAAACATTTTATCATTTCTGTCTGCTAATATTCTTTATATATTTCACAATGCACCTAAGATTTTTTTTAAAAATTAATAGCTTGACAAAAAAAAAACACTCAAGCTGTATTACACATTGATACCATATTGGTTTGAAAAAAAGAGGAAAAACTAAAAGTAAATAAATAAATCGAACACAGCACTCTTGATAATTGCACACGAAAATTTACACTCAGAGATAAGAACAGAAAAGAAATGCACAAATCTCTGTTTTCAGTACTTTGAAACGAAAAGTTGAGATGAAAAAAAGATTCTTCTGACAGCTGTTTTCCTGTAATGTTTATATCTCTGCAGTTTGTATAATTTTTGTAGTTTAATTTGAAGTGTGTACGAACGAATAATGTTTCGTGACACATTTGGATGTATAGTAGAATCATGCATCGTACATAACCGTAGTCTCAACACATTGATAAGATAGCAGATGTTTAGTAGTAGCGAAAAAAAAGGAATGAAAGGCACATGGACTAGATTCCTTTTTTCTTTTCGCAATTTTGTCTCAACTCGATGCGTGTTTTGCGTTGGATGTAGGTCAGTGGAATAGGTAAAGTTGTTTTCACTGCTACTCCCGGAATATCGCTTTTCTTTTATCACAGTAATCGAATTTGTACGAATTTCTTCAATGGGATTTTTGAGGACATAAGTTAGAGTAGGAGCGGGACAATCGTTTGTAGTTGAATAAGCAGGATTTTTGCTAAAGTTCGGATCACTTATTTTATTGGAAATTAGGCGTCTATCTGTTTTAATTGTATTGTGTCTCTATCAAGGATTTCACAGGCTGTTCAGGAGGTGAGACACGTAAAACTCTTGCTTTTTCTTCGTTATGTGAATCTACTTTGGTTATATCATCAGTAATGATAATACAGTTAATGAAAATTTTTGACGAGGGCGGTTTGGAAAGTGAGATATTGTTCTGGTCACACGTAAGTGTTCCTTGGGAAATTATGTCTCTACCTATGATAAGAGGAAGACTCATGCGAGAAAATTCAATAACATATGCTGTGGTAGAATACGCATTCACATCTATATGGGTAGTTGCGTTACACAACCCTATTTGTTTTACGTTGCCGTTGCCGAATCCCGTGAGTTGCAAGTTTGCTTCGGTGAGTGTAAGTGAGCCAAGTAATCGGTACAAGTCTTGTCGTATGGCTGTTATGTCACTACCAGTATCAAACAATCCATCTATCGCTAAATCTGCAATTTTTACTAATTTTGTCATGTTTTGACGAGGTTTGTCCAATTCCACTACGCGAATTTCGAGGGGAGATGTGCTGGAGTTTGACACTTTACGCGGGTAGTCTGAGTGCATTCCGTACTTTTATGCCCGAAGGTGTTGCATGCAATGCACTTAATTCCGTCGTTTTATGCACACAATGTTTTGCAAGGTGTTCGATTTTTCCACAATCGTCACAGGTCTTTTTCGGCGCTCTTTCGGCGTGTAAAATTTTATGAACAACATGGGTAGGCGGTGTCTGTGGCTGGAGATAGTGGGGACTTTGGTCGCAAATTTGTTGATAGGTTTGAAGTTTACATTTGAATTCAGTGAGGGTATGTCAGCCAAAAAGAATTGCTTTATTAGTAGGAGAATCTCGGATACCGATGATAACGTAATGCATAAGCGATACATCGTCTATATTAGCTCGTTGTGCAATTTCTTTCATAACAAGAAAATATTCGCTCATTCTTTCATTGGATTTACAGGTACGTGTAGCTAACATTTCATGAATTTGTGCAGGGGAGGAGATGAGCCCGAATTCGTGTATCAAAGCTTGTTTTAATGCTGCATAGGATGTTAATGTAGGCTCAATGCGGACGAACAATATCGCGGTACCTTTCAGAGCTGTTTCAACGAAAAGAAATTTTTGTAAATCGTTAAGTTGAAATGTAGCCAATCCGTCGAATCTTTCGAACCATTGTAAAATATTTTCTACCGGTTTACTGGAAAATGATGTAATGAAATTTTCGAAGCCAGTAAAGGAAATTTATTGACGCGGTACATAATGAATGTCACTTCGCGTAATCGGGACGACGGATTGTGTGTTTTACAAATGAGCACTGGAAAAATTAGACGGTGAGTTGGATCCTAAGGCATTGCGAGTGTCGCTTTCATCGTGGATTTCGGTTTCTGAGTCAGTTTGAGGTGACAGAGAACTCTGAAATTTTTCTAAATCGGACAGTGCTTCAATAATGCGTTTTGAAATATCAGTTTCATCGCCTGCAATGTCGAGACATAATAAATTTGCTATTGAAATTAGTTGAGCCAAGTGAAAATCACTAGAAGTTGAAGCAACTTTTTCATCATATTTAGTATTTCCTGCTTTAAAACTGAAGCTATTAAACGTTCTTAGATTTTTCCTGTTACTGCGCATCCCATCAGAACCAAATACAAGTTTATGTAATAACTTAATCCGTTCGGCTCGTGCCGAATTAATTTGGGAGAGCACAGGCTTTATTTCTTGTAAAAGCATGCTAAATTAAAAATAATCAAAGGCTTATTTCTATGCGTGTTATCGTGCAAGACGACACTTAAAAAACTAACTAAATCAATTTGTTCCACTCAGAAAGGAAAATAATTTTTTTTCTACATCATTTAACTTTTTCACAAGTGCACAGATGTCAACTAATAAGAAAAATGTAGGTCACATTTTTCGTTCATGGGCTTTTTTCTTTTTTAAACAGTTTTAAACAGTGTTCAATAGATGTCTAATAGACGGAATGTCATTAAGGTGCATTTTAAATTAATAGAAATTCCACTTACTTGTAAATAGATAATCCAGAGAAATAAAGATATAAATACTGCTATCTTGCAGATTGGAAATAAAAAAAATTTATCTACTTGAAGCGAAGAAATTGGTAACTTATTTCTACTAACGATGCTGAAGAAGAAACAAAATGATTCACACTCTCTGTGTGACACAGATTACTTGTGCAGACGAAAAGCATATTCATTTCTTATCTTCAAAAGTGAATCGAGCTGGGCTGGTCCAAAACGCAGTTTTTTCTCTTCTTTTTTCCTTATCGCTGGAACATCGGGCTAACGATTTTGCAGTATTTCATAAAAAGGTTTTCAGCAGAGCGAAATTTTCATATTTTGTAGTCTAGGGAAGAACGAGGGAAGAACCGGCTGGGCCCCCATATAATAACTAGTATGATGTAATTAATGGAGATAATTGAAGACTCTTTTGTAGAAATTATACTATTTTAATCTCTTGAGTAAAACACAGTTCTATATACAAGATAAATACAATTTATATACAGGTTTAAGAAGAAAAGGAGATTATTTGGCCATACCTTATCGGCCGTTAACGCGTCTCTCGATACTAGACGCCAGCTAGACCGCTTGTGCAAGCCATGCCGACAAGTAAATCTGATCAGGATCTTAATATTCCGCTCTCAGGCTAGAGAGGCGAAACTATTTAGTCATCAACTTTATTGTGTTGAGTTTTTGCTAGCCTAGCGAATTACCGTGGGATCTGGCGCACCTCTTCTCTCTGCGGTCTCGCTGTGGTAAGGCATGTTATGGGAACTGCAAACCACATCCCATTCACATTCGAATGCATTTGCTACATTCAAGAAAAGGAAAAATAATTATCATTAACCTAACCAGGTTTTACTGCCTTTTTCTGATTATGGGCTATAACGTTTAATAAAATAATTATAATTAAACAAACTGTATTGCATAATATTCTTAATTAAATTATCTTTCCAGTGGTATATAGCTTTTATGGCATTACTAAGAAATATTTGGTGTTATGATCTATTGAACTTCAAAAAAGCATTTTCCCAAAAGGCGTTCACAATTTTGGCCATCACTGTATATCTTTCTTTTTTCCATTTTAGCATTTACTTTCAAGTGTAAAGCATTTAATAGATAGTAATCGTATACGCCTTTTTAAAATACAATCCGGCATTATTATGATGTATACCTGTATAATTTACACGTAATGTCTGTGTAGTTAGTATTCTCTTTAGTATCTTTGATAATTTACCGTTTTTGTTTTCTCATGTAAATTTAAATGTAATGCATCCTTCTTCATTCTTTGTATAACTGCATCCTCTATTTATTCATTTTTATATATTTTGGAATATTATTACCATTATTAATCATTAAAAAATCGAATCAATGGTCATGATATTCTTTCTTTCTGTTTTTTATTATTATTATTATTCTGTTAATTTGTGTGATTTGTTTTTTATGTAAGTTAATTTTCATTTATTATATATTTCCTTTTTTAAGTTGCTGTAAATTTGTGTGCTATACATTTTATTTTCTTATGTTCACAATTTTTAAGCGCATACAACTAATCCCGTTTAGAAAAATAGCAATTTTGAGAAATTTGTGTATTTTAATAGGTAGGATATTCTATTATCAGGAATCTCATTTTTGAACAGTAATAAAATTTAGTTAAATATAACATACTCTAAATAGTTCGATCCAGGCATCACTTTAAAATAATTAATTGTTTCATAAAAAAAAATCAATCAATTGAAAGAAAAATTCCATTATTTAAATTTATTTTTACTAATATACACACACCGGACAAAGATTTATATCCATGCAATAAGTAAAAGCTAATATATCATTGGCCTACGTTTTGCGGGAGTAACCGCTGAAATGCATAATGGTATTGGATGAATAAACCTGTGAAGGATTTTTGCATCGATTTAAAACCACTCTGTCATCATTTATTCTTGTAGATCTCTAAGATTGCTAGGATGTCAATCATTTTGCTTTACTTTGCTGTTCCAGATGGTCCCACAGATTTTTAATTGGATATAAATCTAGGTATTTTGCTCGTCAGGGAGTTTAGCAGAGCTCCGTTGAATGCTCGACAAATCAGTCAGTAAAAATTTTGGCTCAGTGCACGGGGCAGTTATCATCCTAGAACAGAGGTTTGTCCAAAAGTGGTTCTCACAAAGATGATAAGAGAATGTTAATACCTGTTCATCCAAAAATTTAATTTAAGCGTGCTGATACAATGTCTTACTAACTTCGAAAAGAAGGCACACTTCAGAGCAAATGAAACATTCCCAGAACATCACATACCTACCTTGTGCTTGTACCACTCGTTGAACACGATCATCGTAAAATTCTTTATTAGGCCTGCGATACTCGCTATGTCTCACATCATTAATGTAGAGCCAAAAAACGAGACTCATCAGAGCAGATGACTCGTTTCCAGTCCACTACAGTCCTGTTTTTATAAAATTTAGCTGGTTACAGACGTGCCTTTTTATGTGAACGTGTTAACATGAGATATTTCTATGTCACTGCTCAGTATATTCATATTGTGGAATTGCCTTAAAGTTCTCTCGGAAGTTGGAATGCGTGGCCCAGCCATTGGCGTTAACTTAAAGGAGGCGAAGGGGGGGAGAAATCAGTCAAACTTCCACAATTAAAATGTTGTTTTTGTCTTAATTAATCACAGTAGGATTAAATTGGACAAAAAACTTTTAAAATTAGTAGTAGAAGTATATCTCATTCCCTAATTCGCCCCCATAAAGTTGGCGCATATGGGCCTGTTTTCCAGCCTGTTTGTCCAAAAGTGGTTCTCACAAAGATGATAAGAGAATGTTAATACCTGTTCATCCAAAAATTTAATTTAAGCGTGCTGATACAATGTCTTACTAACTTCGACTTTACTTTTTTTCCAGCCTGTTTTCCCAGTTATTCCTGTTTTCCAGCAATATTTGCCTTGTTTCGAATCAATTTGCCATTATTTGACGTACCAATCCTCGGCGATCTCGATTAAGGAGTATTTTCTTTAGATCGCGGTTCTAACTCAGATTCGATGTCGACTGTTTCTTTCCACCGTCTAAAAATCCGTTTCACTGTACTGTGTGATGTACCAGCAAATTGAGCCCCTTCTTTTATATTATGCCAATTTAAACACCCAAAAGCAATTACCCCTTTCTGGCAGTCGGTTATATCTTTATTTCGACCAATCTTGTAACATGCAAAAGCAACAAACATGAAACAGCTCGACTATCACAAATAATTTACGATGCACACTTCTCAATTCACTTACACATTTCTTGACCTGCTGCATATAGTTTCATGTATCGCTGCAAAACTTAACTATTTTCATTTATCCACGAAGGTTCTAATTTTGTGTACCATGCGATACAGATAAATTATTCAACCTGTTTAAGTTATGAGTCTTTAAAATTTAAAGTTAACATAGTTTGTTTTGAAATTTATGTATTTTAATTTTTAAAAATATATATAAGAATCGTTAAGTAGTTAAGAATTTTTAGCTAAAGAAATAAGTTGTATATTTAAAACAAGAGGTGAATTCTTACTTCACAATTTGTTCTTCGCGACTACCACTGAAAAATAAGAAAATCGCCTACTGAATTATGTTTATTCACAATAGATTCAGCATTGTAATATTTGCAAGTTATTACTTTTGCCACAACTTTTTGTAATTTCGTAGAAATTCTGTGGAACGACCCAGCAGAATAATAACCCAAAAATAAGCTTCTAATATTAGATATACGCAGAAACTGATTTAACGCAAGTGACACGCAGGACATGAGCCAGTCCAGAAGGAAAGAAAATGGCGGATGAGCCAGCCTATATATGCAGGAATTCTAATTGTTACCGTGGGACACAGATTAAGAAACGAAGTAGGACAGTTACAGCAAAATTTATAATGACACCGTTAAAAAGCGTCACTAGTTACAAGAAGAAAAACACAACAAGCTTCCGAAATTTATTTATTTATAAGACATTTGATTATGCCCAATGCTTATATCTACTGTTTGATTCTTTTCTATTCTCTCCGAAGCAGAAGATTCTCTCTTAATTTAGTGTTGGTTCGCTGTTTAGGTGCCTTTCTATTATTAATACATTTTTTTTATTATTAATATTTATTATTATTATTACTATTATTGAAGCAACAGTTATTCCAGAGCTTTTTCAACATATCAAAAAATACTAAAATATGTCGGTCAGAATTTTTCTGCACAGAAATCTGAATTCGAAAATTTTGTTTGTCGCTTATAGATAACACAAAACGATAAATACGTTGCTAATTTTCATAAATGAATATTATTTGCCTGCTTTTGCAAGATAAAATTCATTAAAAAATATCTATTAATTTATGTAGCACACAACTGGTATTAATGAGTTTGTGGTGGCCATAACGTTTTAATTGAAATAATCTATTACAAAATGAAATGAATCATTAAATATTAATGCAGTTGACATGTTAAAATTAAGATATTTATAATAATATAATGCCTAAGCTTGGTAAATTTACGTACATTTCGATATTACAATTTAAGTTTGGTGATGAAAATTAGCGAAGGCCGTATAATACATAAGTACATAATATAGCTACTTGAGAAACCATAAATGTCCTTTGTTCCAAGATAATTCAATATTTTTTTCGTATATCCCACATAAAATTAGTCATTTTCTCCTTATCATATTATTCAAAAGTTTTATTTTTTATTTTTATTTGCAATAAACTTCAATATTTTTTAAGGTTGTTGGGATGAATGTTTTAATACATTAACGATTAAAATGCACTAAAAGAATTTATGATGATTCCCTACTTTTATATTGAATTTCTTACGTCTTCGTGTTTATATTTTATGTATTATAAATGTTGTGTAATAAAAAAAATGATTCCAAAAATTATTAATTTGTTTGAAACAGGTAGAAAATTATGCCACAAAAGTCAGCGAAAATATTTGAGCTTTCAAGAAAAATACTCTAACAGAAAAATTAAATGCATTATATTATTTGGTATAAATTTACGTCTTTAAAAGTTGCCTGTTCCTGTTATTGAAATATATATATTTTTTTAAATATAGAATATTTTATATTTTTTGTTGGTATGTATGCTTCTAGAAAAGAGACTTATTTAAATATTTTTGAAAAATAATACTTAATTTGCATCTATATAGAAAAATATCTATCAGAAAAGTTGGTTTAATGTTGAATTTAAAAGAACTAGCAACCCTTGACACGGTTAAATGTCATCTAGTATAACGCATAATTATAAATGAAGAAATATCAGTTAGCCCATTATACATAATTGACTCTCAGATTAAGTTCGTTTTTATTAAAAATATTTTTTTAATCCAAATTTAATCTTATAACATATCAGAAATGCTGCATAGAGCAAATATTCATCAAGAAAACAATGAAAAAATAGTGCAATATTGCATAGAGATATCCAGCCTCTTTCTATAACGTTGCAATGTTAATGATCCATTGTTGAAAATAAATTGTATTCTAGAAGTTCTTACTTTGTCCTTCTTTGCCATTTTATCCTCATATGTCAATCAAACATGATAAATGTGCTTTTTAAAAGAATTTATTTACAGTGAAACTTTCAAATGTTCTCCATTTAGGAATTTATAAAAGAAGCTGCACGTCTTCTGAAATTCTCTCAGAAAGGCACTTGTTTTTGTCGCTTCAGTAGTTCAAAATACTCTATACTTTACATCTTTTTTCCATTGTGCTTTCGATGGCAGTTTATTTCATAGTAAAACAAATTATAAGACTAGATGTACTTAGTCTTCTATTTAAAAAAATATTTCTAATAAAATTGCATTTTAATCCAGGAAACAATTATAATGGTCAGCCTGATATTCTCGCATTTCGAACATTTTAATATACTGTATAATATTTAACCATGTCGAAGATTATAAGTGCTGTTAAATTAAAAATTTCATCAACTTTTCTCATAGATTTACTTCTATCTAGAAGCAAATTAAATATTATTTTTCACAAAATCCAAAAAAATGTCTTTTATAGAAGCATCCATATGAATAAATGTAAAATATTCTATATTTAAACAAAAATTACTTCAATGACACGAACAGACAATTACGTTCCTTTTTACTTTTAATACTAAACAATATATTGCATTTGATTTTTGTATCTATGTTAGAAGATTTTTCTTGAAAGATCAAAAGGGCCCACTGACTTTTGTCACATAATTTTCCACTTTTGCATACAAATTGGTAATTTTAATAATCGAATCTTTTTTATTGCAGAAAAAAATAATATATAAAAACGAAGATTTAAACAGTTTATTAGAGCGAGAAGATATCATTATAAACTCTTTTAGGGCATTTTAATTATCCGATAAGTCTGGATTTTCTAAGTGTCAGCTCCCTTCTGCAAGCTACTGTATATACTGAAAGATTCAAAATATAGGTTGTGGCAACTATCTCTTAAATCTCTTAGATAGAAACATTCCACCAATTACAAAATATATCCAAATAAATAATAGCTTGTATCTATGGCATGTATTTTATAATGCGCTCTTTTTATACAACCAATTGCATTGAATATTATAATATAATACGAATTTTTTTATACAGTCCCTATTTAATATAATTTAAACTTAGAAAAATATTGACGCAAAATATTTGACGTTTGCGAAAGACTTGGGGGACATTTTCAAAGATCATGCGGATCGATATACTTTCAACAGAGTGGCATGATCGTATCTCATAGAGTGGTGATACAAGAACAGGAATAAGCTTTTAGCGCAAACAAGTAGCAGGATCACGATATATTATCCATTTTCAGTCATATCTTAAGTCAAGTATCTCTACAGAGCTCTTGAGTTACTAGTAAAGTGGAAATCACATCAGGAGAAGGAGTTTTAGAAAGAAAATCGATGAAGCTGCCATTTCTGATAAATATCTGATGAATGGGAAAATGCTTTGTATTATTTAAAACAAAATTTTCATGTTTCCCAAAAGTATGCAAAAACATCATTAACATTACACGTTTTTAATAGATTTTGCGTTTTTATAAAATTAGGTTCAAAAACAGAAGTTTAAACACTTTTTTATTATAATGGAGTGGAACAAAAAAAAAGTGTACTCAAGTTAACCAATGCATATATATTAAAAGAATGAAGATTTGTGAAATTCAGTATTTTCTAAATGAGAATGAATTAACATGGCACTGCAATTTTTCTATATATGATTATTTTATCTGAATAAATAAGTGGTAGCTTCAACATGATGAGCTTAAAAGTATTTGGAATAAGAAGATTGAAAGGAGGTTCAAAGTCTCCCTTCCCTATTGGGAGACAAATTAACTGCTTTTAATTTGGAATTTGTGTTGTGTTAAGTACATTATATCAAAGCTAGCCAGCGCTGATTACGGCTGCTGCTATATTCAAACCTTAATGATTCACCTTTTTCTCACATTTTTATTACGTATCTACAAAATACATCTCGTGATAACTGCATTTTTGTAGTTCGAGTCTGCGACAAATGTAGGGTTTGTAACGTGTTCTAAATAAGAATTTCTATATAGCAAGCATATGAATTTCTGTTTATTTAGGAACACTTTATTCATGATCCAAACGCGCTGGGCTTTATACCATAACGAGATGCTCTGACTTCATTAATGTACCGTAATTTCCGGCGTATGATCCGCAGCTCAAAGAGCCGTTTTTCGAACCAGAAATATTATTTTATAAAATGTAACTTAAAAGATCGCTGTAAATATTTAACTACAATTATTGAATAAATTTTCTGGGTCGAAAAACGATTCTTTGAGCTGCGGATTATACGCCGGAAAATACGGTAAGTGTTTCGCTCTGACACACTCCAAATAGACGCGTATTAAATTCTGACTGTCTGAAAAATCTGAAGGTGTCTGAAAATTAATTCGGATACCTAAGTGTCTGAAAATTAATTCGGATACATAAGTGTCTGAAAATTAATTCGGATACCTAAGTGTCTGAATTTGAAGTTTTACATCATAGATATCTTAATTCAAGAGAAATAAGTGTGTTACAATGATCGTCGTATACACGAATTGCAAAAAATGTCTTAATAATTATGTCCGAATTGAAAAAATTTAGTCCGAAATTAAGACATTTTCAAGTTTGAACATTCAGAAATTTAGACACTGGAATTGTAAACCACTCACTCCCTCACGACAAGTGAAGTGAAGTGAAGTGAAGTGAAATAAGAGCCATAAAAGAGGGTCTGCTTGTTTTATGTTATGAATTTTTGCGCACTTCGTTTTCTTCATTACTTTTGTTTAAAGCCTTGTTTTTTGTGATAAAACCTCTGGAATATTTTTTTAACAAATCGAATAGATGAATTTTTTTAGAAGTCTAACAGTATTCTCCAAAATTTGTTAAAAACATGGTACAGAGATGTACATAGCTGATTTATTTGCAGATATTGTCATAGTGAAGATTTGTTACAGTAGAACTACTAAATTTTGTTTTCAATACTCAGCCACCAGTTTTGAAAATCTTGGGTGATCTTTCAAATACTAGTCCAGAAGCACTTTATTTCTACTGGATAGTCTAAAAACGAAGATTCAGCTCCATATTTCTATAAGAAGTATCTACCATTGTTGGATGAAATCTCGGTCCAATAAGACTTAATCTCAAAAGTCCTTAGCATAAATAATGCAGAGAAATGCAGACCCCAGGCATTAGCAAATCTTCATAAGATACATTTGGTCATATCAAATTGTTTTAGATGTGCTTGCGAATGCACATTTTGGCCGAGAATGTCCTGAGACATAATTTCGATGATATAAAATTGTGCAGTTTGTCAGAAAACTCCGAAGACCTCTCCATCAGTACCATTCATTCCATAGGAAATCCCTAAACTACTATGGGAAATTCTTACATCCAATGTTTCCACCTACTCAGATATATATTATCCACTTATCACAGACATGTCATTCTGATTTTAATGATTTCAAACCTTTAAAGGATTTATCTAAAAAGTCCACAATCGAACTCTTCAAAGGCTGGTATAGTGTCCATGGAATTCGTAGCATTTTCGAAAATGACAATACTATTAACTACTCCTCCTATATGAATTTAAGGTATTTTTTTCAAGAATGGAAGTTTACACATCAAACTTCATGTCATCTATATCCAAAAAGGAATGGTGTATCAGAATAACCTATACCGACAGAGAAGAAGTTGGCAAGAAAATGTAAACTACTAACGTTGAGTGAAATGCATTGCTAAACAGAAAGAAGGAAGTCTCAAAGAATAAGCAATAGTAAATCTTAATAACTTTTTTAGAAGAGCTATAAAATACAAGGCTCCTGATCCTAATGTCGGACAGATAAAAACTTGCATCATTTCATTATTATTAAATTGTTCATAGAAAATGTTCTTAAACATACTAAATGCCCGATAGGAAAATAATCTTGGTGCTTTTGTCAACGAACCCTTCCGAATAACGGAAAACCGCAGTCACAAAGTCTATGAAAACAAAACTTTCTAAACAGATTTATTAGCTACACTAAAACAATTACTAAATTAGTTATACAATTATTCGTTTTACTAAAGGTATAATTACTGAACAAGAAGTATTTTTCATATATCGTTAATTATAAATTAAGTGTGAGCGTTATATTAAATAAAAGATTTCCATTTCTACAATTGTATCATTTTCTAATATTTTAAATAATTTAAAAACGAGTGATTTAAAAAGGGTTAACAGACTATATACATGAAAACATTTACAAAAATGGTTTCACTTATGATTCTGGTGGGATTAATATTAATCTTTCTCTTATACTTACTGCATTAGTGAAACATTTTTTTTAAATCCAAAATTGTTATACCTAAAATTTGGTATTGAGCTCAAAAGTGCCAAAGATTGTTATATATTCCAATTATTAGTTATATTAAAGTTATAATTCCTGAACAAAATGAATTTTTAGACTACTTGAATAATAAATAATGTGCAAGTGAAACATTAAATTTCCTATTTCTTCAACTATATCATTTCGTAATATTTTGAATAAAAAATGCTTAAAAATGTGTATACAGCCTACAGACAAAAGACAATGTAAAATAAAGTTTTGTATGTGACCTAGATGAGTTTTAATCCTTCTATTATATATTTAATTCTCTAGTGAAACTTTTACGATATTTTATTGTTTTTAAATTTGTTTACTCAAAATTCCTGTACCTGAATATTTACCTTAAAAGTGCCTAAGATTGTTATACACAGGGCTGAAAAACGACGACAGGAACGATCATTTAATTGACTTAATAATAAATATAATTATATTAATCAACATGTAAACCATATAAATTGATTTTATCAAACTAAATGGGCAATATAAAAGAAAAAAAACATTGTAAAACAATTGTTGTTATTACAATAAGTTAAAGCTAGGGGAGTCTGCGCACAATTTTTCTCATGCGTGGCCTCCCAGGTCCCCAGATATCAGTTAGTGTGATTTTTGACTCAGTGGTTACATGAAGTCGCAAGTGTACCGCGATCGACCGACATCAATAGGGATGCTAAAAGATAACATCCAACGCCAATGTCTCACCATAACTATAGATATGCTGTACAGTGCTGTACACAACATTGTCCCTCGATTACAGCTATTGTTGCGGGATGACGGTGGACATGTTGAGTATTTGTTCTGAAGAACATCGTCTTTGCTTTGCCATAATTTGTTATGCTAATTATTACTTTTCTTATCACATGAAGCGCCATCTGTCGGCCATTTTTGAACTTTTTTTGTGGTTACAATAAAACCCCATGTCATTCCAAGCATGTGTATCAATTTTTACCTCTCTACCTACATTATCCCGTGAATTATTAATTTTTCAAATGTATACTCATTTTCTGATCACCCTGTACATTGAATACAGTCACTGGTCGATGCTGGCTCCTGGTACAGTTCTAGACATTCAGTACACTCATCCTCATTGCCCAGTATTTTTTAGCAAATTAATTTATTGCGAAATTTAGTTTCAATAATTATGTGTTTTTCAAAAATTATTTCAATATTGATTCCTTTATATGTTTTACATGTAAATTGTAATTTATGCAAATTTACCAATAACTGCATAATCTCTCCTAACAAGGAAGGTCTCCTTAAAGCGCATACTCAGAAAACTTTGAAAAAAAAAAGCTAATGAAGCTGCACATGTATGTAATAAAGGAACAGTGAAATTTAGCTGCGGAATCCCAGTAGAAAATCTGTAAAAAAATAAATACTTTCGAGTATTTAGCGCAAAAACACACGATTTGGCTAGCAACATTTTTCCTTCGCCAAACGCAATCGATTTTAGTGCATATTAAATTTCTTGTAAAATTATTATTCGAATGCGCAATATTTAATGAATTTAAACTTAAACGATGAAATATTTATTATTTTTTGTATAATATATACAAGCTGCTTGTTGTTGCAGTTATTTATTTTTACCCCTGAAAAAATATGTTCTATGTTTTGGAAGCTGCAAATATCTATTTTATGTCATAGCGAAGCTGACATTTAAGTTATGTGTATTATTGAATTATTGCATCTGTATGTTTATTGTCACTTTTAGTTAACAATCGAAATTTTAAAAATATAAGAATCTAAAAGGCATATTAAAGTAAGCGAAGAGTTTGAAGAAATTCTTGTTATGAGACCTGTCTATGAGATTTTTGTAAAATTTGAAAGTGTAAAATTGTCATAAACTTAAAAAATTATACGAATGGGTTAATTCTATGGCTCATGATACCATACCTTCTTGCTCAGAATCGTTTGCATTTTGCGTTCAACATTTTAAACTCTCTGTACGTTTGCATTAATATTAATTTAAAATATTTTTTAAATCTGATCAAATAAATTACTCACGTTTTTTTCTCTATTTATTACCAATTGAATGAAATTTTGCCTATTGTTTTATTCGCCATTCCACGATTTTTTTAATTCAAATGGCTTCAACGGTTGTACAAGTAATTTTTAAATGTATTTTAAAAGAAAAAGCCCGATGACAAACGGATTCGTTATACATTTCTATATCGAAGAATTCGTTGCTTTCATAGCAACAAAAACTTTCTTGAATTGACAATGTTCAGAATCGGGCTTATTTTTGAACTTGAAACAATTTTAATCAATTTAAATTTTGATTTCAATCGTAAAATACAATCGTTAAATTCCATTATATATACATATAAATGTGTACACAAAATTATAGTTATAAAAATTTATTTATTATGTAAGTTAAACATGCATAAACAAATTCAATCTGAAAAAGTTTTACATTAAAGAGTGTTTGTCATAAAAGCGTATTTTTAAGCCCTTGAAGGGCGGTGGGATATAATATATCCCACTTAATTTTAATTCCCAAATGCCACAATGACACCGGAATTTTGGAATCAAATTTTACTTTTATAATATACGTGAAGAAAATCTTTTACTTATTTGGAAATAAATTTGTTGTTAAATCCCGGTGTCACTCAATGATTTCAACATTTTAGAAACATAAGTACTTTGCCCCTTAAAGGGTTAATTTCATTCCGTCGCCAACCGATGATAAATCGCCAAATAAACGAAATTTTCATATTTTTTTACGGACGTTATATCGAGGTTCTGCAGAATTTTTTTTATAGACGTATAGATCCTCATGAGAAGAACATTCTGTATTTTTTTCAAAAATTTCTGAGTATGCGCTTATGGAAAGCTTCCTTGTAAGTAGCAGATGCGCAATCTTTCCAATTTCGGTAGGGCAGATTGTGCGGCTTTTTATTTAAACATGGCTGCTACTAAAACGAACAGGCGGTGTTCGCATCGTTAGTCTAGGTTAGTAGCTTATGAGAAATCGTTTAAATTTAAAATATTTTGTAATACTGACATTATATAGAAATTCTGACGAATAGTTATGAAAATTCAAGCACTTACTTTGAAAAAACAAAACAAAATTGCAATGCCTATCCTAGACGCTCGAAACAATCAACGTGCACATTCAAGTAGATACTCCACTACTGCTGTTGTGCAACTACCTAGAGTCGCTGCTCGCAGACTCTTCTCCTATATCCCGATCCTCTTTGTGGGCAATCTCTCCTGGCTTTACCTTATAATAAATTACATTTTCCCTGGATATTCAATAGGAGCAAAATGATAAGAACGGAACATATTTTTCTAAATTATAGATATATTGCATGCCAATTGCGCATCTTTGTGTTTAATAATTTTAATGCAGCGTTGTGTCATAACGTTTACATGATTTCGAACTTGTCAAAGTGACAAAACACGCCATTCCTCACAAATGGCAGGTTTTAAATCCGCTTTCGAGTTATACTGGTCCATTTCCCCATTTTTTCCTTCGATATTGCGCACCATAAAAGCCCAAACATTTTGAATGGTATTTAGATCAGGACTATTGGCCGACCAATCAAGAGTGGGAATCTTATTATCTTCAAACTACTTCTTTGTGTATTTTGCAGTGAACTGAAGCATTGTTTTGTTGAAAAATATACCGAAGGCCAGCAATTGTTTCACTCTGGTTCAACAAATGGCGTTTTAACATGTGAATATAGGTATGTCTATTTTGTCGTCTTTCTAGAAAAGCAATTCTAAGCTTACCTTCTAAGGAAAAATGAACCCATACCATTAGGGGGCTCCACCTACTTGACGCGCGGAAAATATGTAATTTTCCTTTCGAAGGTCATGCCATATAGTCCATACTGATGCTGGCGTCTTTATATAGCTTCTAATTTCCTTTGCTATCATTTTTTGCCTTCGACCGTTCGAACAATCAAACTTTCCGATCGTTTAGAAATAATTGGCCTTCCTGTAGATTTTGCGCTACCATAAGCAGTTGAATTCTGTAAGTGTTGTAGAGATATATGCACATTTTAGTTTATTTCTATATGTTACGGGTGCTTCTCTACTTCACACAATTCGGCTGTATGTATTAAGACGATTATAATTATTTAGAAATATAAATAAAAGGAATCGTACATATTTGAGGATTCTCTAGGGCAAGTTGATATGAAACATTTTAATTACACTTGCGTTTCATAAGTAATGAAATATTTACATTTAATTAAAATTAGAATATTTATTCCGCTCTGATATGACTTGTTGCAACCTTTAGTACATATGAGAAAATCGTACATTAATCCTATACTAAGATATAAAAATCCTAAATAAAATCATAACTAGTAATGAGAAAAATTACATATAGAAGCCATAAGAAAACCATAAGAAAATTACAGACTCTTAAATTAAAATTAACATAAAATTTATTTACAGATAACTACATACATATTACAGAAAACAAAATAGTATAAACAAACAAACAACTACCAACATAGCCTCTTCTCATTTTTATAATTAAACATTACTTTTTTTAACATTTAGATATTGAAGCACTAAATAAAAGCAATTATTTTTAATTATTTTAATATTATATCTCTAACTGCAAGCAATTTGCAGATTACCAACATTTTTAGTTCTTTACAAAGTTATATTAATCAATGATTTTATCCATTAAAACTTATTATGCTATAAATTACATGTACCGTCTCGATCTACCAGATGATAAATCCCTACGATGATAATATAGCCCTATATTAAACAATTGGTAAATATTGAGATAAATAAGAGATTACCTTCATTTTGTAGAGATTCAACATCATCTCGGTTTATAGCCTTTAACCTGAAGACAGTCCATCTACAACATAATTATTTTATGCATTCGGATGAATACCTCTAAAACTCGTTTTTGATAGAACTGCACGGTCTTATAACCTTGCACTTCAAAACTTGCTTTCGCTATGATTTCACAAAAGCGAATTATGTGGGATGTTCTAACATTTTGCGGGGGTGGTACTGTGTATGCCCTAGTAGTACAGGATAAGGGTTCAAGCTCCTCCTTCAAGATTTCACTGGATGGTCGCGTTAGATGAGGCTACTTAAGAGATTCAAATTCAAAAAGATGTACAAAAAAATTAGGACCTGGCAGCACCTGGATAAGTTTTGACCTGACAGCACATGGAATGTGGATGAGACCAGAATAACAATTGTTCAAAAATGCCCGAAAGTGATAGCACCTTCGAAATCAAAACATGTTGGTCTTGTAACTTCAGCCGAAAGGGGACAGCTAGTGACAGTGTGTAATGGAATTAATGCCTTGGGGAACAGCATCCCACCATTTTTCATTTCTCCTCGAGTGAAATTAAATCCAGCTTTTTTGTTTGGAGCTCCAACAGGTTCAGGTGCAGCAGCACATGTTTCTGGTTTTGATGACGGAAGAAAATTTTCTTCCATTCTTACACAATTTTTTTAAGTATGTATGATGCTCAATGGGGAAATTGCACGTTTTTCAATTTAACTTGCATCTGATAGAGTGTAAAAATACGAACATTTTGATACCATTTTTACATATATTTGAAACTTGTATACTTCATTAAATTGACTTTTAAAACGCAGTTTTTGTCGTGGCGGGAAAAAGCCGCATCACGTGATAAAAGCTGTTCTGACGTCACTACACATGTAAACAAACCCTCGGTGTATTTCTCCCTGTTATTGTCTATGGGGATGGCTGATCCTTTTCGCTGAATGGCTTGCTTCACGCTTTTTTCTTTTCTTAAAAATGATTAGTATAACAAATTAAAAGTATTGTAAATTGCTGTAATAAATAAATAATACTGTGAATTCCAGGTGAGGTTTTTATTCCATCGTGTTTCTAAGAATTTTCATTTCCAGATCTCGATGTAGAAATAAAGTATCGGTACAAGTTAATACTCGTACTACAATATTGTATTTTATAGAATAATGTATACTTTTATTTATTTTTTTTGTATTAATATTGCACAATATAAAATAAACTGGTACAAATAGAATTTATTTCATTAGGGAGGGGGGAATCAACTTATAAAAAGGGTTTTGTATTTTTATTTTATACTTGAATTAAGAATTTGGCTTGGTTTCACTATATGTTTTATCTCTTCAATTGTTAAATAAACTATTTTGAATCTTTGAAAACAGTTAAACTTATTAGAAAGAGCGAAGTGTGCTGAGGTAGCTTTAAGACAGCCTTACAGAATTTTTATATAAATATACACGGGAAAAGTTTAATAATTTTTCAAAAAATGTTTCCAGGTGTCTATCCAGACTTTTCTCACAGGCAGGGTCCTGTTTTTGTAAAATTGTGAGAAGTATTTTATATTTGTGAAAAAACTAATTATAATTTTGTGGATTTCAAATAACTGTTACATTCAGTTTCTTGTTTATAAATTTTGTGATATTATAGCATAATATCTTTTAACATAATGCCCTTCTCTTATTATACTAATGCATTGTTCAAACAAAGAATGAGCCTTGAATGATAATATATGTTTATTTCTTTATATGTCACTATAAAAAGTTTACGTGTAATGAGATGGCTGTTTTCAAAAGTGAAAAGATGAGTGGGCTCTACTTTAACAATATATTCAAATTCTTAGCACATCTTGCCCTTTTTAAAAAATGCTTTGTACAGAATAATGCTTATTTTCAAAATTAAGATACTGCTTTCGTTAACAAGATATTAAAATATTTTCATTATTTTTATTTTTTATGAAAGTTAGAGCACTGAGGAAAAGACTTTTATAAAATTTTTAGAACCTGATTAATCTAAAATAGGAGATTCTGAGAAACTATATTTCAAACAAACAAAAAGTACTGCATCCATTGAAAAATTATACGTAAGCAAATAATAATAAAACAGTAATTAAATTATTTTTACCCTTTTTTATTTAACTCAACTTGGTTTTTGTATATAAGGATGGAATCTTGTTATCGGTTGTTTACTCACTTTCCGATAAATTAAGAAACATAAAAATTATGTGCAAAGGTGTGCTTCAGATGACAGTATAACATTTAAATATTTTTAGAACTTAATTATAAATTAATACATTAATTTTGACGCGTTTTTCCGTTAGCCCGCCACAGTTGATAAATCGAAAAATATTCTTTGTGGTTACAATTGTATGCGACTTACAACAACAGTAGATTTATTATGCATTAAACCACGGTCGCCAAAAAAAAAGACTAAGTGAGTGTGAAGCTGCAACTATTTTACGTACTAAAAAGTAGAAAATAATAAATAAAAACTATAGAGTGTAATATATTTAAAAAGAAAAAAAACGTTTTAATAAATTAAAAGTTTCATATTAATTGAATTATGATTATACGTTGAGAAATCAATTTAGAAATCCTAAAAGGGTAGTTTAAATAATTCTTTTATTTTATTTTTTCTTTCCTCTTTCCATACCTTAAAACAGAAATAAAGCAAACATTATACATTTATTTTAATAAATTTACTAGCTCGCATTTTCTACCAAACGTAAAAAAAGTGGTGAATTTTCCATGATCGGGTTCGGTGGCCACGCCAAATTATAGTATTATATTGAACATTTTTTGGAAAAATCGTAAATTACAATCATAAAATGAGGCGTGACTATAAAGATAAACATTGGATGCTTATAAAAGATGTGTATTTAAGAAATATATTTTTATTTTAATACTTATTTTTAAGTAAGCACATAAAAAGAGAAAATAAAAGACAATAGTAATAAATTTACTCACGTATGTTGCAGTAATTGTTTTTCTGATCAGTGAATACACAATTATTATTGTCAGTAGTTAATTTAAGGTTTTTATTCAATAAATCCGTATTAAATAAAGGTTTTTTGTTTTTGCTTTCTGCATTATTGCTCAAAATTTCGTTTTCTCATAATTAATTTGAGTACATTTTTATCCTTAATATAACTTGCATAACACGAAATTATATTCATATCAAAACGAATTATTAAGTATAAAAATGAATTAAGAAAATAATGCGATTTTACTTACGATTTCTTTTGTAATAAAACTATCATTCTTTTTTCGTTTAAATAAATAAGAGTAAGTAAAAGATATACGTGCCTTTAAGCTTTAGTTTCCTGTATTTTTACCCACATGAAATGCAATTTTTCTGCCCTAAAAGCAAATTAAAAAAAAAAAAAAAATTCCGAAAGACAGAATTTTGTATTTTTCGAATCCTACCAACTTCATCACTTTTCTAAATGAAAATTAATGCAAATGTATAAATAAATAGTGCATTATATTTAGATATGTAAAAATAATCTTTTGACTTTAATTTTTGTTTTTGTGTAAATGCGTCTTTAAAATAAATAGAAAGTAATGCACAACAGCCTGCATACATTCGACTCCAAGCAGTATCCGCGTTTCATGTGTAGTGACGTGAAACCAATCCCATCGCGTTTCCAGATCACGTGGTTTTGTTTTGCTTTTAACGGAGTCTAAAACTCCAATAACTAGTTATTTAAAATTATTTTTGCGTTTCCCGAGTTAAGTTTTGAGGAATGTAAAGTCATCTTCATCAATTAAACATAAAAGAAGGCATAATCTAACATAAAATTGTTACTGATAGATAATCATGAAAGTCATATGTCGTTGTCTACCATCCATTTTGCACGAGTCAATGGTATAATTCTGACATTCCCCCCACACTGTTCTCACAGACTCCAACTACTAGATGTACCAGTTTACTCTCTTTTCAAAATCTATTATAATGCTCATTGCACAAATTGCCTGACAATAGACAAACCTGGAGAACACATTATAATTTATGATATAGCTCAACTTGTTGGAAAAGCATTTCCACAAGCATTTAGAAGTGGTTTCAAAGCAACAGGCATTTGGCCTTTCAATGATAGTATCTTTACAGAAGAGGACTTCTTATATTGAGCAGTAACTGATTGAACTAACCCAGATGATCATCCAGAACCATGCTCTTCCTCTATTTCAACAGAACATCCTTCAACTTCAAGACGTGAACAAGTTGTCACTCCATCAAATTCAAGTTCAGGAGGTTTATGTGTTATTCCTGAAAATATTAGTCCTTTTCCAAAGGCGGGGAAAAGAAAAATGACAACTAGAGGTCGCAAAAAAGGCAAAAGTATGGTTCTGGCGGATTCACTAAATAAAAGAAATGAAGCTAAACATAGAGCAGGGGAAGAGTAGAAACGAAAGAAAGAAAAAGCAATATCAAGAAAACTACTTATTACATTTAGGAGCACATATAAAAGCGATTAAGAACATTACCAACAAACCAGATACAGACAGTGAAAGTTCCGATCCTGACTTTGACTTAAAGACCATTGTCAATTCAGAATCAGAGTTGAGTGAGGAAGGTGGAGAAATCTCTAGAGTTGCAAAAGTAAATGACTGGGTTCTTGTCAAATATTGTGGGAAACGGAATATAAGAATTTGTTGGAAAGGTTCTTGAAATTAATTCTGACGTGCTTACTATTCAGTTTGCAAGAAGGATGGATGGTACGCAATTTAAATGGTCTAAAATGAATGATATATCAGAAGTTGATCCTGACCAAATCAAGGCTATTCTTCATCCACCTGCGTTTTCGATACAAAATGACAGAATCACGCGTTTTGTGTTTAAGTATGACTTTACATTTGGAGTTGAATAAATTGTTATTTTCCTATTCTAGAACTTGTTTAGGCACAGAATGAACTTTCAGACTGCTAATATTTTGAACTTTCTACGATAAAAATTAAAATTGGGCATATTAATGTTAGATCTATATAATAAAAATTTAAAGTAATAATTTTGTTTTGACAAAAATAACAAGTTGGAAATTGTACGTCAAACGTGACATACGAGGTGCGTTCGTACTATAGCTAGTTATATAAATATTCAGACCTAGATGATTTTTAATTCTGTGAAATGAATTATATCGTCTGCAGATTAATTTCTGTAATAAAATAAGTATCTCGGTCGCTAGACGATAAAACTTCCGAAGCTCCTATAACAAAAAAGCACCGATTTAAAAAAAAATTCAAATTTCTTAATAAATATTTTTATTAATATTTCCTAAAGTTTTGATTCGATTTTAATAAAATTTGAAATGTCTCGACAAAATTCTGCAAAGATAATATATCTTAAATTTTAAACCATTCGGTTGGGTAGTTTTTGCGTTGTTATATGCGGACGGACGGACGGTCAGACAGACGGACAGACAGACGGACGGACCAAGCGACGACAATAGGTGCTACGTATTTATATAATTACGAACGCACCTAAAAAAGTATTAATCTTAATGTTAGTTTTGTTCTTATGTAAAAGTGTTTTGTTTATAATTTTAAATCATACTCCCAAATCTATGACTTGGGTCAAGTATCCCTAATGAGTGAGTTAAGTATCCCTATACATTGGGATACTTGACCCAAATTGAAAGTTTTGAATATTCATATTTTACTACATTTACAATTCGTACCATTCGTATTCAATTACCTTTAAACTTCGGAATAATAATAATAAATATTGTGTAATACTTTATTAAGTATATATAGACTGCATTTACACACAAATAAGTAATGTAAAATAAATTACTAATCCAAAACTAACAATTGGGTCAAGTACCCCTAGTTTACTAGTAATACTTTAGAAAGGAAAAAATCGTTGATTTGATTTTTGTCCATTTGACTCTATGAAATTTTAGGACATTGAAGATTGTATAGGAAGTGATTTATTTAAATCCTGTATTGCCGTACTGCGTTATTACTGTGATTAATCTATTTATATACAGTGAAACCTGTCTATAACGATATTCTAGAGACCAAAAAAATATTGTTATACGCAATTTATCGTTATAGACAGGTTTTAATGTGCAAATGTTATAACATGATATTATAACAAACAAACAGTTCATACCTTACAATAATAAGAGTTTTTGGTTGTAAACAGCATACACGTTTAACTATTTGATAGATTCACATGTTTTTAACAGAAAAGAAATCTGATATTCTTGTTTGTTTAGTTTTTTCCGAGAACGCAGCCTGTATGCACATATTTTTTAATCCATCCATTGAGTTCAAATATGTTTGTGAACGTTCGGTAATGTTGAAACGTAATTTTGAAAAGTGCCAATTAACTGAACAGCATCAGTTGCCGTTATAGGTTGGGGTACACGTGAGCAGTCCGACTCTTCTTCATCATTTTCGACATGATTTGGTTTTAAATCTGCTATTATCTCTTCATCAGTGCTGCCACTAAACACAAACAAATCTTCGTCTGAATCCAAAAAAATCGTCTGCACTGACAAGATTGGATACGTTTTCGAAGCTTTGTATGCATGATAGAGTTTTGCTGAGATTTGTCACACATTCTTCTTCTTCTGGAATGTTCGTATCAAATTCAATTCTTTCTTCACGATCATTGAATTTTAAATCAAAACCAGCTTTCTTCCAACAGTTCTAAATAGTGCGAGTCTTCACAGTCCTCCAGCTGCAGAGATCGAATCAAATGCATTTTTTACATTTATTGCAAACGGATCACAATTTTTTTTTATCTAACTTGAAAACTACATTATCAACAAGTCGCTTCCGATAGTATCCTTTGAAACATTTAATGTTACCTAAGTCCAAAGGTTGCAGAACTGTCGCACAATTAGGTGGAAAATAGAACACGTTTATGTTTTTCATATCTGGTGAATTGTGGTGGGGAGAGCAATTGTCTACGATGATAGCAATTTTCTTTTGCATGATTCTGTCAACATCGAGTAGCCACTTGTTGAACAGCATTGCGGTCATCCACGACTTTTTGTTGGCTGCGTAGTCACCTGGTAAGTTTTTTTAATGTTTTTAAAGCATCTTGGATTTTCATATTTTCCCATGACAAAAGACTTCAATTTGTCGGTACCTGTGCTATTTGAACAGAGCAATACGTCAGTCTCTCTTCGGATTTTTTGCTTCTTTGAATTTCTCTTCTTTAAATGAGGGCGTTTTTTTGGCATAAGTCGGTAAAACAACCCTGTCTCATCAGCGTTGTAGGCATCCTCAGAAGAGTATTTTTCTATTATTTTCTTCATGCTTGGTTGAATTGAATTGAATTAAATTGTTTCCACGATTCTGCATCATTTATAGGTGCAGACTTTTCTTCACCAATGAATGACTGAAACGAAATTCCATGGCGATCACAAAATGAGGCAAGTCATCCATTGCTAGTCTAGAAATTCTCTTTTCCTAACATAACTGCAAATTCCCTTGCTTTTTCACAAAGTATGCGTCCACTGACAGCTACATTTTGGGACCGCATTCCTTGAAACTATCTGATCGCTGCAGTGTCTACGTCTTCATTCATGAGACCTTTGATTCTTTTGCGTTTTAAGTCTATTTCCCCTTTCGCTGCAGCCAATTTCGTTCCTGTTCTTCAAAAACGTGGCAGTGGTTGACTGTGTAATACCATATTTTTTAGTGGCATCCACTTCTTTTAGTCCTTGGTCAATTTCCAAAATAATTTTTAGCTTTTCATCAAAAGGAATTATTTTACGCAATGCCATTTCAAAGTCGAAGCAAAAAAATAGCGAAAAAGCAATCCACTTCACACAATTTACAGAATAAAGTGACTGATATAACTGATCCAAGAAAATGGTGGGAGAACAGTTCGGCAGACCGGGTTTTCCCTTCAAACTGTCATTGAATTTCCCACCTCCCGTCAAGACCTTTATGAAATTGAAAAGTAGCCAAGAAAGGGATCATCGCCAAAAAAGACACCCTTTTCACAAAGAAATCTGAATCATGTCTATTTCAAATTTCTCGCGGTCGAACAATGGAGATCCGCCGTCTAATGTACAAAGAATGATGTATTCCTGTTGTAAGGGGTAGTCACGCTAGCATAGCTGAAAGAAATCCCAACTACCACAGTTTACGTATACTAACTTTTTGTTCGAAAAACGGAGGCTGTGACGTCAAACGTCTTAGAAGAAATAGCCCTTTGTTCCCCTCCCTGTGTTCAGTGTTCAGCAACTCTCTCTCAGTCCTGCACAAGGATATTGCATTGCAAATCTTATCAGTAACATTACAGCTCTGAGCTATCAGTCCACTTGCCGAATCAATGAGACAGCCGTAAAGGCACCATGATGGTCTTCTATTCTATACCTTATTCAGATAATTTAGGAGTTGGAGCTTTCAACATGCAGTTAAAAGAGATTGAGAAATAGAAAGTAACCGTTTCAAAAAGCGCAAAATTATCGTTATGTACAGGTTTCATCCTAACCCCTTTATTGTTGTAGACAGGTTCAATATACATTAAATTAATAGAATTTCTGCTGGGGCCAAATGAAATATCGTTATATACAGATTTCACTGTATATATATATATATATATATATATATATATATATGTGTGTATACAGGGTGTCTCAAAAAGGTCGTTTACAAACTTAACATGCTGGTCTGTCATATCATGATAAACAAGATTTACATAGGAACTCATGTTCGAAAATGCAAACTGCGACCGCTAGAGGGCGATGAATGCAGGCTTACGGGAGAGTGGGAAGCGTAATCATTTCAGGCGAGGACGTTGCAGGAAAAGGATGAATCGGTTTAGTAACGCAAAATTGGCCAATGTGCATTATGTGTATGACGCCAGGGATGGAACTGCACGAGCCGTGGTACGGATGTACCTTGAGCGCTTCCCAAGCAGACGTCAGCCAAGTCATGTTTTGTTTGGACAATTGCACCGCAGATTGTGTGCAGCAGGAGCTTTCCAAGTACGTAGCCACATCGGTCGAGAACGCACTACACGAACACCTGTCGTAGATGAAACCGTGCTACTGGAATTTGACAGAAACCCGCAAGCAAGTCTACGAGCAAGCGAACGCGTCTTGGGTGTACATCGTTCCAGCATTATGCGCATACTGCATGAGGAGACGCAACATCCCCACCATTTACAAAGAGTACAGGCATTGTGCATTGACGATTATCCCCAACGCGTTGCATTCGCACGCTGGTATTTGCAACAGCGGGTCGCACAGCTGGATTTTCCATCGTGGATTTTGTTTTTGGATGAATCCTCTTTTACACAGGACGGTGTCCTGAACCTGCACAACATGCACATATGGGTGCATGAAAATCCAAGGTGTACACGTGCCCATGCACGTCAACAACGTTTCTCCGTAAACGTTTGGGCTGGTATTATCGGTGACATGAAAATCGCCCTCTAGCGGTCGCAGTTTGCATTTTCGGACATAAGTTCCTATGTAAATCTTGTTTATGATGATATGACAGACCAGCATGTTAAGTTTGTAAACGACCTTTTGAGACACCCTGTATGTATATATATATATATATATATATACCGTACCATACTGATTCATGTTTCAACCTAAGAATTGTAACGAATTGCTAATATTTTGTTTTGTTTCTGATCATTGTAAAAGGGCATTTACTTGCAATAATCTTATGTATTTCTGCAATAAAATCTTACAGTATAATATTTTTGAACGTATTTGATTGAATATTTTCCCATACAGTTCAAAAGAATCGTGAAGCAAGTTAAATAGCCTCTTCATTCCCTATGTCTATATACTATGCGAACCTCCGTTTTTTTTTCGTTTTATTAATAGTCTCGAGCATAATTGCGATTTCGATCTCACAATGATATGCTTCGATGTCTAAGATTCAAAATAATGCAAAGAGATTAAAAGTCTTGCTCTGAATTCAAATTGAAGAAGAAATGATTCAGTAATAATCAATAACATTACATTAATAATCAGTAGCGAAGAGGCTGGAGGTGTACTAAACACAAAAAAATAATAATAACAGTCACTCTAGTCAGTGATTTTCAGCCACAAAAACCCTTCGTAATTCAAAATCACTCAATTGTGTGGAACTGGCAATGATTTCATTTGATTCAGGATGCGAAAATACTCAAATTTCACTTCTTTTAATTAAAACTTTTCAACCTAGTTGAAAAGTGTTTATGACTTCGGTTTGTCTGGCCATATGGCCGACTGCCGTCTGCCGTCTGGCCGTCTGGCCGTGCTCTAACTCCCGTAAATATGCTCGGATTGCCCTGCAATTTTTATGTGTTATTGTCGTTATCTATAGCATGTTCGCTATTTCAACGGAAGTGTATAGCACTCATAGTTTTTTTTACAGGGGCACTCAAAAGAATTACGGTCTATGGGGAAAAATCATTTGCGGTGTATTTTAATGATGTTACACAATTTCAAATACATTGTAATTGATATATATATCATTAAGGTGCATTACAAGAAGCTTAATATGGAATATGGTGTGCATAGCACTTATCGTTACTTTACAGGGACAGTCAAAATAATTCCATTACATTACGCCTATAGAGAAAAATCGTCTGCGGTTTAATTAAATAATGTTTCACTATTTTAAACGCATTGAAATTTATATATATCACTAAGGTGCATTACAAGAGGCTTACTACAGAATATTGTGTGTATAGCATTGTTTATTTACAGGGACACACATAAGAATTCTCTACTGTCTGTTAAAAATAATTCCTGGAAGTGCGTTTTAAGTTGCTGAATGCAATTTTAAATGTAACTCACTTTTTTCTATTACTTGGTGTGTATAAATTCTGTATTTCATATACAGGGCAGCACAAAAGTTCACGAACACATTTCCGTTTATTGACAGAAACTCCAGAAGTAGAATTGTAAACTGTGCTACGCGTGTCCTAAGTAAACTAAAATTTAGAATCCTATGTAGTATATGTACAGATCCATAGATCATATACAGGGCTGAATAAAAGTATTCGGATACTTTTCCGAATATTGTGTATTTTGGAAATTCCTGAAATTACGTTTTTAAATATGTTATACGTTTTCCAAATTGTTTACTTAGATGTTATCTTTCAGCTTATTAAACGGTAATGATTTGTAAAATAATTTTGGAAACGTCGGAAAGTGTTACATAATCTATGCTTGACGCATGATTTTTCGTTCTTGTATTATTTAATGATTTCAGTGCGCAAAAGCTAGTTTTTTCACCAAACAACCCTTTTCACACAAGTGTGTGCCATGATTAATTTTCAATAAGAGCAGTGGTTCTTAAATTTGTAGTTTCAGAATCCTAAACTGTATTTTTCAAGTAAAGATAACCTATTTTTGCAATAAAAGCACAAATTAATCCTCTCTGATGACACACTAACTCTTGGATGCACTTTTCGTTCACTTGTGTGTAAGTAGTTGCAAAAACTGCGAACACAAGAAGAACATTGATTTAAAACGTGACAACAAATTATTATTTGTTGTTAATTAATTAACAATTATTGACAAAAGATTACAAAAGCTACTGCATAGAATTACTTAATAACAACTTACTATTTATTATTAAGTAGTCAAATTACTGTTATTATTTTATTAAATCAGTTTACCTAAAGATTTACAATGGAAAAAAAGATGTCTAAGAAATGTGAAGTCGATCTCTGCAGGTATAAGAACGTCAAAATCTAAATATGCATTAATATATCAGCCACAGTAAAATGATTCCCAACTGTGATGCAGCTTCAATATATCCTAACATATGTTGCAATATGATTTAACAAAACATTTCAAAACACCTTTAAATTAAAAAAATATTTTATATACTGCTTTTCTGCAAAATTGTTTATTTACGAGTAAATTTCGCCACACATTTTCAGGATATACTAGTAAATATAGTATACACTGAAATCACAGATGTATAACAATTGCGAATATTTCAAGGATTAAAAAAAAATCGTTCCATTTTTTTTTTTTTTTTTGTTTTGTCAACACAATTTAGTTAAAGTTAAAGTAACTAGAAGAGCTTCATACTTTTTATTAAATGCAAGATAAGTTTATTATTATCTTGCTTTTTATTATTCACTTTTTCTTACAAAAATTTTTACTTACTTTAAAGTAGATCAGAAAAACATCCTAGATCCTTTTTGTACAAAGTATATTATTTTAAATCATATGATAATATTTTCTCTAATCGTTAAATCATAAACTAATTAATACTTACTAAATATCAATAAGTGACAATAATATTCTGGTTTCATACAAAAACTCAAATTTTCGTTTATACAGAATTTTGATTTACAAACTGTATTGCTTTTAAAGCAAATTCTCACTGCTTATTCTTGAGAAATATATAATCTTTATCAAAAGAAAAATCATTAATCAATGTAGTGGGATGACTTTTCCTTAAAAGAACTTTCTGATAAAGTTGATTGATTTTTCAAAATGCATAAATTATTAGGGTTTTTTTTTTTTTTTTTTTTTTTTTGTAATTTTTTGAGACGTAATCTACTTTAAAATCTGCCATGCATAAAGCTCTCTTTTTTTATGGAAAAAAAGTGACTGTTTATGTTGGTGACAGTGAAAGAATGCGCGTTTATATAATACTGGCACTTTAGAAAATTTCATTTGATGTCTTCTTAAAAATTACTATACTCTAGAACTTCCTTTACACATTAATGCGTCTTAACTTTTAAAACTTTGGTTTATTACTGTTTTATAAAAATCTTCCAAATTATGTAAGTGTATAATAGCTTAACACATTTTTTTTCACTTAACTGATTCAAAATTAATGTTGCTGGTATTTGCAGGTATTTAGTACCTGCGGGACCTGGGAAGAATGTTAGAAAAGAGTTCGTTTGAATCGGAACAATTTTAAATGTAAAATCTTTTAGTTCCACTATCCACCGCCAGGGAGCGCACTATGTTTTAAACAAACCTCTTTCCAAACGAAACTCCGACAGGTGCCCCCGCTGCCTGGGGCACAACATAGCAGTCGTGTTGCGCACGCGCTAAAAATATTTTAGTTCCTGTTTCCACCGCTAAATACACCAAATCTATATCTTAATCAGTTCATGTGAAGTTTAATGAACCAATTTCCACTGAAATCGGGTCCATGGAACCCGAGAAAAGAGCCCCCTGGAGCTTAATATTCATAAATGATAGTAACCAAGGGCGGAAAAAATGATACCGAAGTTTATTTAGTACCTGAGAAGAATGTTAGAAACGATTTCGTTTGAATCGGAACCATTTTAAATGTAAAATCCTTTAGTTCCACTATCCACTACCAGGGGGCGCACTCTGTCCTAAACAAGCATCTTTATCCAACACTTGTCCCCACTGCCTACGGCACTGTACAACAGGCGTGCTGAGCACGCGCTGTAAATCTTTTAGTTCCACTTTTCAACCCCAGGAGGCGACAAGTCTGTATATTCATTAGTTATCTACATCCTAATTAGTTGATGTTAAGTTCAATGAACCAACTCCCGTTGAAATCGGACCCAAAGAATCCGAGAAAATAAATCCCCCCCCCCCCCTGAAGAATAATAAGGATAACAAAGGGCTGAAAAAATTATACCGAAATTTATTTAGTACCTCGCAGACATGGTAAGAATGTTAGGAAAGATTTCGTTTGAGTCGGACCAGTATTAAATACAAAATCCTTTAGTTCAAATTTCCACCGCCAGGGTGCCCCAAATTTATATCTTACTTCTCATATAGCTATAAATATGAGAATTTATATGAGATATGACATACAAGCTTCCGTCTCTATAGATATATAAGAAGGAAGTTTGTGTGTCTGTCTGTCTGTGGACAGTGTTCTGAAGAGACCGCTGCATGCAGAGCTACAAAATAAGCCCGGGTGAAAGCAAGATACCTCTATGTAATATGATACCTCTATGTGGTTTTGCACCTCGAAGCCCGACATGCAAGTTTGTGTGACGTGATTCTCATATATCTATATACAAGATTCATATATCTATATATGAATCTCAATTCTTATATAGATATATTTAAATTTTAAATATATCTATATCTTAATTAGTTCATGTTAAGTTGAATGAACCAATTCTCGTTCAAATCGAGCCCATAGAACACGAGAAATAAATCACCACCCTGGAAATTAACATTCAGAAATGGTGTTACCCAACGGCTGAAAAAATGATACCGATGTTTATTTAGTACCTGTGGGACCTGGGAAGAATGTTTAAATCATTTGAAATCGGAAAAAAATATTTTAAAAGTTCAGATTTGTGGGTCAGGGGCAAGGGGAATTTTCAATCAGAGCATTAAAGCGATATTTAAATTACGACCGAACACCTCCCTCACCCTTTAAAATTAAACCAAGGATCTTTAACATTAACAATTGTCGTTAACTTTTGAAGCAGAAACAAAATGGCGCTTTTTTTTGGTTTGACATACAAATACAGTAAGTTATCGTTGCCAATTTCCGAAATCAAATACATAAATGAGGTCACGTACATGAAAAAACTCTGGTTCGAATGCGGAATAATTTTTATTGGAAAGAGGACAAAATTTACTATATTGGGCTAAAAGATTGAAATTGGATTCATTTTAATAATGTAACAAAAAATGCCGCAAAACGTGAAAAAAAATTTAAAAACGCATAAAAAATTAAATTTTAAAAAGTCTAATCAAAAAGTTCAAATCGGGATAATTGATAACCCGCCCTTCCTTTTTAAAATGATGATTTTTTATCTTTAATGAATTATGAACTAAATTATGAATCTAATTATGAATCTAAAAAGAAAAAAATAATAAAGATTTCTGACATAACTGGGGCCGAAATGGTAGCAACCAATCAAGCATTCTGGTGAAAATTTCTTAGTGGAGAAGAAAAAAATCGCCAAAAATTAAAAAATTGCTGTTCGAATTTTGGAAAGATTAAAAGCAGATCTAGACACACGGCTGTGTGTCCGCCAAATTCGTCTAACATACTAGTGTGTTAAATTACACGAACCATTTCGAGCTGTTTTCGCCAAATTTCGACACTCTAATACTGAAAATCTATTTGACCTACGTATACTTGTAATTTTAGATGTGTAGTAAGGCCTCCTTAATTATCCAGAATCCAAAATTTTATAAATAACGCATAATTAGTTTCCGAGATAATGACATTTGAAAATGTCTGATAATCGATAATTTTATCACTGACTCACTCACTCATCAAAAAGATCTCATATATCTACTGCACCTAGAGACTTCAAATTTGGTACGAAGTTCGTTTACACTATAAAAAATCGCAAAAATAAATAAATAAATAAAAATTTTAAAAAAAGCTGAAAATCGATTAATCACCTTTTACTTTAACGTTACGTCTATTAGGCGAAATTTTAATTTGCCAAAAAAAGAACCAAATGTTGAATCAGGGCTGACCTTGCAGCAAAATCATTTGATTATCAGCCATTTTTGTCTAATTTCAAAAATTAATTTTTGAGTAATGGTGCATAAAATTTACCTTTTTAGACACATTGTGAAAAAACAAAAACATCTTCAGATAATACATATATCGAAATACGCATATATTTCGAGACATCCGCAGTTGAAATTAGTCTAATCAAGGCAACACTAGATACCGGGCTTGCTCATTCACTCTCAAAACGTCATAAATGGTGGCTGAACACGACCAGCGATTGGTCCAAAGCAACGCGCCCATCGTTTTGTGTCAATCGCTGTATGTCTTTCCTCCTAGTCAGCCACCTTTTGTGACGTCATCATAATGAATGAGCAAGCCCGGTATGTAGTGTAGCCCTGGTCTAATCTCAGAATTAAAAATGTAAACAAAAGAGAGTCATTCCTATGATTTAAATAAATATTGAACATGGATGTGTGGCTATCAAGTTCTAGGCACAGCGTAGGTTGGGCCAACCTTGCGGTGTCTCAGACTCTCAACGCCAGTGCTACGGGTACTCTATCGATTTCCGCTGCGGATAAAGGTACTCTACGGATTGCCGCTGAGTATAAGCAGGGCTACACTAGATACCGGGCTTGCTCATTCATTATCATGACGTCACAAAAGGTGGCTGGCCGCTACCAGCGATTGGTACAAAGCGAAACGACAAAATGAAAGACATACAGCGATTGGCACAAAACGACGGGCTCGTCGCTTTGCACCAATCGCTGGTCGCGGCCAGCCACCTTTTGTGACGTTATGATAGTGAATGAGCAAGCCCGGTATCTAGTGTAGCCCTGGTATAGGGCAGTGTCAGTTGACGTCTTATTGGAGGTCACACACTACAAATAGTCAGTTCTGATTGGTGAAACTACCCTGACCTCCAGTTGAAATACAATGGTTGATCAGATGATTGCAACTTCCCTATAAAGATAATGCTTACAGAGAACTATCAAGTATCATTTCGATGTCTTCGATAGCGACACGAACTTTCAAACTGTTGGATACGGGGGGTTTTGAAGATGCAAATTCTTGCTATGCTGTAGTTTCGGTGGACGAATTCGAATTTTAATAATTACTGTCTCTTTACTTTCAAGTTTGTATACTGTGTGTCAAATAAATTTTATAATTAAGCAAAAGGTGCATTAGCATTTTGTTTTTAATTATAGTTTGAGCCAACACTTTCTTTCACCAGACTAAAAACTTACATTAGTAAAGGCTAAAAGTCAGCCGGATTTTCTTGTTAGTGCTTATTTAAATTTTACACTATTTGTTTGATATTATTTGGATAGCTTCGTCATTTGATTTGTAAATATGAATCGGACTGTTGATTTATATGTTAATGAGTCTGTAATGGTAAAACATAAAATTATGTCAATATGATTATTGTTATTTCAGAAATAAAAATTTCGAATCAATACTTTTCGTTTCAAAACAAACATTAAATACAGCAGTATTAAAATACAGATTTCTGCCGAAAATTGACAGCCAAATATTTTGTTGTAGGAAATTTAAATTGAATTGAATGTTGCCTGGTGAATAAAATAGTGACTTGCAAACACATTAAAAACCATTAAGTAAAGTGTTTAAATATATTGTAACTGTACGAAAATTAATAATATCTAACAAAAACATAACTGTGAAAAAAGGGAGCCAAGTTCTGTTAAAAAATAAATAAATAAATAATAAAAATAACAAGAAAAGAAGTAATATGTAAGTTGGTGCCAAGTTATAAAATTCACTCAAACTTACATACTGAAGTATTATAGCATTGTTTAAATTGTTTAAAAATAAAAATTATTGATAGCATATTAATAATAAATCTAAACTTGGCAAGTTTTTGATAAATATTATGCCTATCATTTTCATGTCTTAATAAAATGATGATGATAATATTAATAACACTGCCATTATAATAATTTTTAATATTGTTATTATTATAAACAAATGACTCGTGTTAAAGATTTGATAAACAAATAGACACACAGATACCCTTCCGTTCGTCTTTGATTATCACTCTAGCTACCCCCTTCCCGGAAACCTCAATACAGACTAAGGCCTGACACAGAGACAGATACATTTAAGCTTGTCCTTGGTCATCACTCTAGAGACTCCACCTCTTTCAGAAGGAATCCCCTCAATACACTCAAATTAAGGCCTTCAAACATGAAATAACAAGTTTTGATATAATAATGTCATTAATAAAGATAAATTACTCTTAGGTAAAAATTTGCCAAGTTCTAGATTTATTATTAATATGCTATCAATAATTTTTATTTTTAAACAATTTAAACAATGCTATAATACTTCAGTATGTAAGTTTAAGTGAATTTTATTTGAATTTGGCACCCACATATTACATCTTTTTTTTTTTTCTAACAGAACTTGGTTATCTTTTTTCACAGTTATGTTTTTGTTAAATTCTTGTTACTAATGTGGAAAAATTGCAGAAAAACATGAAAAAAACGCTAAAACTCGGATAAAAAATTAAATTAAAAAATGTCTAAAAAAAATTCTAAAATCGGGCTTCAAGGTGCAAAACTACATACATAGAGGTAGCTTGCTTTCAAATTTTGTAGCTCTGCATGCAGCGGTCTCTTCAGAACTCTGTCCACAGACAGACAGATACATAAACTTCCTTATTTATTATAATTATAGATAGATAGATAGATAGAAGATAGATAACGTTATGTTAAAAGAAAACATCTATTTTTAAAATAGGGCAGTTAATTGCGAAAATATTTCTTCGCTAACACTTTGTTTACACTTTGTAGTGTTTTGAAGCAATAATTTTAAGATTTTAAGCAATTTTAAGGAATTTTAAGCAATAATTTTTAGCAATACACGTACTGACACCGTGAATAAAACACTCTTGTTTCCAGAAGTTTGTTTTAGAATTCTTATTTTCATACACGTTTAATTTAATAGAAAATATTACATAAATGTTAACGTCCAATACATTGATATACTTTTTAAATGTAGTACATACTCTGATCTTTTAATTCCATTGTAAATTACTCTACTCTACAACACACAAGTAATTAAAATAGTGTTAGAAAATGTCATTCTTTGGGCAAGAGCAGAGAAGAAAAACGATCAGTGTACACAAAGACTGGACATTGAAATAAGACGCAAAGTGAATAGAATCACAGATTATCTTACAGGTAGGACACTCCAGTTAACTCGATGATAACTAAAAAGCTAATGCAGAACCACCGCCCCTGAATACTACGCCTGTGCGCTGACAACAATGGCGGCTGCCGCAGACTGATTTTTTTTTCAGCGTTTGAACGATCCCTCGAAGTTCAACACCAACAATTTTTCTTCGCCTAGTTTTTCTGAGATCAACTAAGTAAAAGAAAACTTTTAGATATTATTGGTGTTGAAGTTCAAGGGACCGTACAAACGCTGAAAAAAATCCGCCTGCTACAGCCGACATTTTTGTCAGCGCGCAGGCCTAGTATTCAGGAGGCGGTGACAGAACCGTTAGTGACGTCAGTTGTAAGCTTTTCGTGCAAAGCGTCAGCAATCGTTATAGCTAATCTTATTGTATCTATATCTTCGTTATATATCGGTTAAATTTGTTATTATTTGAAACATCAAACGTAAATTACTTTATCAAGTAGATCCTAGAATAGTATACAAATAATAACTTAGGAAATGAAAATTAATTATTTAATTACAAGAAAATCATCCCTGAAAACAGCTTTTGTGAAAGTAATAACAAATATGTTTTCATCCAAACTCTTAATCAAAACAAAACTATCAACATGTGAGAGTTCACAGTATCTATCTGTGCCCACTATAGCGCGACCTACGTTATACTAAGGCTCCTATAAGGGGAGCTGACGGATATCCATTCTGTTGCCCAAAATAACCGCCATATTGTGACCTAGCTCAGCATTAGGAAATCGCCTGAGCAGGTGTTCGCCGTCCCCGTTACTGTCACTCGCCGTCCAACTAGTACGGTAAGCTAACCGGTTTTAGCTTGGTTTTTGGTCCGCTGGGTTATTAAATGGCGGTATGATTCAGCCTGTATTATAGGAGCTCTACGTTATACACGGCCGGTGCATGACGTTTAAAACGTCACATGAAGTGGATCATTTTTACACAGCGATTGGTGCAAAACGGTGGTAGCGCTGCTCTGCACCAATCACCGTGAAAAAATGATCCACTCCATGTGATGTTTTAAACGTCATGCACCGGCCGTGTATAACGTAGGTCGCGACTATAGGCACTAATATCGCACTAGTTCTGGTTTCAGTTCCAGTGCCCTACCTGTATGATAATGTGTAAGTGAAATCAAGTGTTTTCCACTAATGAGTCCCAATTCAGTCTGAAGTGCGACAACTGACGTGTTACGACATAAGATATGGACTTTCATATCATCCGGAGCAGTAGTTTCACGACCCAGTACATAAGCCTCGTGTGGTATACCTTACGCTGCAGTCACTCCAGATTCATCTATTTTAATGCACGATAATGACGTTTCGACGTATGGAGAACATGTTTCAAGCATAGTACGCCAGCATTCTCTTCTGACTTAAATCCGATCGAGCATGTCTGGAACACACTCGGGTGACGTATCATCAGTTGCCACTGTAATTGCATAGACAATTTGGGCGAAAACAAATCATTTTCACGCTAAGTTTGATATACAACTGCTGTGGTTGAAAATTAAAATTTTTAATTAGCAGTCAGTAACCGGTAGACCCTTATAGTTTAATAGTAACTGTCTCACAACCTTTATTTTTGTTAAAATAAATTAAATATTGGCTAATATATAATTTTTTAAATACTGCAACAAGTGGGAAAATTGTCTCGGTATTTTGTCGGTTGATTATTGGTAGTAATAACTAATAGTAACAATGATGTTTTTATTTGGCTTGACGCCTAGTTCAGGGGCACCAATCGCACCAAATTTGCTGCGGTACTTATACATTATAAAGATATGGGAGCACACTATGAACTTAATGAATAGGAGTGCTGTATGAAAGCACATTCATAATGACAATCACAGAAAAAAAATCAGTTGTTTATTTTATTTTGTCGCAATGTGGCGAGGTCAAATGGTACAAACGCCCAAGCATTCAGTTGAAAGAGGGGCCCCAAATTAACAACTAACTAAATTAAACGTTTTATATACAGGGGGCCCAATAAAGCCCTGTCCACTCAGGGTTGACATTAATCGATTGATTAATAGACTAAACGTTCAATCATACGAAATTTAATCATGATGAATGTAATCATGATTGAAATTGAAAAAAGTAATTACCCTTTTCAATTCTTTTCATGATTAATTCGATCTGAACTAACTCGATCGCTTGATCGCGATTACTTTAATCATTAATCTTACACAGACGAAAATTAAATATGGCCGCCATTTAACTTTCTTCAGTACGCTTTCTTTGCTACGAGACTGCTATTAAGAGTCACTATACGATTTTCCTTATTGAAAATTATATAGGATCACATAAAATTATACAGATACAGTGAGGTCAAAATATGTAAATCATTTATGTGAGAAGGGACAGTTGAACCCCTTTATTAATCAATATTTAGCATTTAATGAATCATCATCTAATATTTAGATAATGTTTTCTCTGTGTTGTAAGAACCAATAGTGATAGAGCGTACTGCGGTGACAAAAACGATTACGTCATCGAGTTGCGAGATGAAATTATGATATAAGCCAAGATTTTTACGAATAGATGAAATCATGACTTGTCTGCCTCGGCATATTTTGGTACGATATCAACAGAACAGGTCGCCTATTGGTGATTTTGAAGGAACTAACATGTTATCGATTTACGGCAAGATTATTTAACATATCGTATATCTTAATTTGTACAATATAAATTTCTCAATCTCCTCCTGATATCTTGATACGATATGAGTAGAATGGGGTGCCAATTAGTTATTTTAACTGTACTACCACGTTTTCGAGTTACGGAATGAAACTTTAGCGTTCGATCTCTCTTGACTACTACATTGCCAATGTTTCATCTTGGTATGATATGAGCAGAACGAGGCTAAAATTCGCCATTTTGACGGTACTTTCACACAATCAAGTTTCGATTTGAAATTGATGGCAAATTAGAGCTTAAAAAGTATGATTATTTTAAATATTCCAGACTAAATGTAAGAAACACTCAACGGCATTTGCATTCAATGGCAATTGCATTCAACGGCAATCCGTCGAACTAAGATGACGGATATTTCGTTAATATCCCCCTTATGTAGAATCTCTATTTTATGCGTGTTGCCAGCGCCACCTAGCGGAAAATAGAGTATCTAAAATATATGAAAATTGCTTTTTGCATTTTTTTATGACAATTATACTCAAGTTAAAAGTATATGAGACAGATTCAACTTAACATTTTACACATTGCTAGCGCTACCTAGCGGGAAATAGAGTAATTGAAATATCTGAATTTTTTATGCTTTTTTATATGGTAGCTATACCCAAATTAAGAGTTATTAAGAAAGATTCAGCTCAACTGTCTTTGACGTTGCTAGCACCGCCTAGCGTGCAACAGATTAGCTAAAATACTTGAAAATTGATTTTTTATGCTTTCGTAAGTGGCAAGCCTACCTCAGTTAAAAACAGATAGGAAATAATCATAATATTCAAGTTCTAATTGCTTAATAGGCGTATAGCCAACATAATGAAAAAGTACCCAAGCCGGGACACTATGTTGGCTATACGCCTATTAAGCAATTAAAACTTGAATATTATGAATGCAAGGCATGCAATTTTCTGTTGAAAAATTTCGAAGTTTAAAATAGGAAATAATCATTTCAAGTTTTTTTTCATGTTGAAAGCTACTTAGCAAGAAATAGTGAAACTAAAATATCAGATTTTATATATATATATATATTTTCTTATCTGACAGTCATATCCAAATTAAGAATGGAAAAGAAAAATTCAGATCATCTTTCGGTGATGCTGCTTCGCCACAAGCGGGAAATAGAGTAACTAAAAATCTCAAAATTGATTTTTTATGCTTTATCGTATGTTAACGTTACCCAAATTAAAAATAATAACAAAGATTCGAATTAACTTTTTTCACATTGCTAGCGCCTACCAGGAAATGGAGTTAATAAGATATTTGATTTTTTTTGTTTTTGTTTTCTGATATGGTAACCATAGTTAAATTAAGAATAGGTAAGGAAGATTCAACTCAACTTTTTTTCATGCTGCTAGCGTCACATAGTGGGAAATAGAGTAACTAAAACATCTGAAAATGGATTTTTTTATGCTTTCTCATGTGAAAATTATACCCAATTAAGAATAGGTAAGAAAGATGCAACTCAACTTTCTTTGACGTCAGTCGCGCTACCTAGCTTGTAAATTTTCTAAAAAAAATTAATTGATTTCTTATGCGTCCTCAAATGTCAATCATACCCCAGTTAAAAATAGATAAGAAAGATTCAACTCACCTTTTCTTACATTGCTAGCGCCACTTAGTATGAAATAGAGTAAAGAGAATATTTGAAAAAATATTAGTATAGTGCCACCTGGCTGAAAATAGAATAAATAAAAGATTCGGTTTTTTATGTTTTCTCGAATGATTATTAAACCTATGTTAAAATTAGACAAGATAAATTGTTCTGAACTTTCTTTGTCGTTTTGGAAAATAGGGTAACTAAAATATTTAAAGATTAATTTTTTATGTTTTAGTCTATGACAGCCCCGAAAGTCAAAAATGGGTGGGACAGATTCAATTCAACTTTCTATTACGCTGCTAGTATCCCCTCGTAAGAAATCGGTTAACTAAAATATTGCAATAAATGCAGGAAGTGCGTTTTCATTTGTATAATGCATCTTTCTGATGAATTAAATTTAAATATTCTATTTTGTGTATATACAATATAAAAATCTCATAGAGAAACGTACAAAAGAATTAGAATATGTTATCGTCTATGGTTAGTCATTTCTTGAGCCGGATTTTATAGCGACAACGAAGTTTAATAGGTTATAAAATTATAATTGTTATAAAAGGCCACCCAAAGTAATTCAAATAAATTACCGTCTATGAATCTTACTATTTGAAATGCTTCTCAGTGGTGTTACACGTTTCCATGCTGAGTGAAATTTTTTATTGGAATAAAATCCCAAAAAGTCATATCTGTATGCACTATTATTACTGTAAAATTATGTGTGAATATTATATCTAATATATTCCTGGTAATGTTTTAAATATAATGCATGCCTGCATGGTGCTCAACCATGCAGTCGAACTTGAGGAAGACTTCGGCGAATAGGTGCCTTAAAACCGTGATTTTCAGATATTTATTTTAACTTGCATCCGTCAGACCGAAATGTTGGAGCATTGAGTCTCATAAAACTAAGAGACAATATTTTAAAAAAAAAATTTGTTTTATATTTACAATGAGTTTTGTTTTTCGATATTTAGAAAGAGGTGTAATAGGAAAAAAAAAATCTTTCAGTTAAAAATGGCCCATGGTAATTATCAAATTAAACCAAATAGCCTGTGATAAGTCCGGAGACCGGAGTCCTGGGTTTTAGAAAATATCTTTTACAGTACCAGTATAATGTATAACAAAACAATGTAATCCGTCCCTATATAAAATGCTTGTTAATCCCGCTTTTAATGCTGAATAGTTTGAAATAAATGCAAATAAACAGATTCGAACTTTGATTAGAATAAACTTGAAAAATAATGAAAATAAAGATTTAAATCGCCTCGTTGTCTGAGTTCGATTCATTGTGCAGTGACGAAACTATTGGAACTTTATTAACTTTCGTACATTATATAAATTAAATAATGATATGGTGAAAAATATTAATGAATAGCTACTCACACTAAAACTTAACTCAATGAAAAATAGTAGCTAGAGTAAAGTTCTCGCCATTCTGGGCGATAGTTTGCAATATATCGCCAAATTTGGCAACAAAAAGTATCCTGTTTATACTGACGTCATAATGATGCGCATTTAAATGTAATTCGTGCACTTCTATGTTGACTTATAATATATATGAACTGTATATGAAGATTGACTGGAGATTGACTGCCAGATTGACTGCCAGATTAACTGGAGTGTTATGGAGATTAGAATCCCGACATTTGTAATAGAATTTATTTTAAGGAAGTAAAAGACAGAAAGATAGACAAACTGAAACATTTACCTTATCAACATTTTTGGAAAAGCATGTAAAAATTTCATTCAGCTTGAAATCAAGTAACCCCTTCAAATCTCTGGCTAAATTTCTAAAATCGGGCTTTGGTGACCAATTTTGATCTTAATCCAACGTTGGCGTCAAATATGAGCAAGTAAATGATCGTCTATTTGAAAAATTATAACTTAATTGTTTATCACACATAAAAAAAACATACATGATTACAACAATATAATTTTGTACCAAACCACGTTTGCTAAAATTTCCCAATTGAATGTACTACGGCCAAATCAGCACCTCTTGTTTGAAGGGTTTAAAGGCGGAAATTCTATGTTTTCAGATGTTTTTTATTAATTGTGCTACCAAATTTACTTACTTGTCTAATTTCGTCTAAGAGTCTATCTAACATTATTAATGATTACCTAAATTGCTAAGATTAGTCTAAATCCTGTGAGAACCATGCATACGTATGAATACAAACACACATACATACATATAATTAATGCATACCTGCAATTATATTTTTCTCGATTTCTTTGGTTTTAATCCGTTGGCATGTGGCAAATACAGAAGTACCCAAATTCGTATTATCCGTCTTCGTATTCGATTTCATATCTTATTATAAATTCTTATTATAAATTATTCATAAGGTGTTTCTACCACTGTTAGAAGTACCTTAGTTTTGTTTATGATCACGAGTTAGTCAATCAGTCAGTGGCAAAGAAAAACGTTTTTCGGATTCGCGTATTTCGAAAAGTATTAATACAGAAACGTGAAATCGAGGAACCTAGTTCAGTTTGCGTATACTAATATGTTTAAAGAGTAAAACTATGTAGCTCTTTACAAAACAGAGTTGGGAAGAGGTGAAAAGTATACCGAAACGATTCAAGAAAAAGTAGTAACGGCCTATGCGAACTTGGTGGATGCACTGCCGCCCTCCCAGATCAATTGAATTTAGGATTATTTAATGAAAATAATAATACATACATGAATACATACTTATAAGAAATGAATGCATATATACATGAATATATGCATAAGCTAAAGCTCCGTAATCGGGTTTATAGCTAAGACTGGCATGAGTAACGGTGCCAACAGTGTGTTTTTGTGTATGAAATCAGTTATATCGCAGCCACGAAAGACACAGGCCTCGATACTTCCACCCTATACTTGGCTGTCACATTATCAAGATAGGCTAGTTTCTATCAGTTGTTGAACTACCCTGTGATCAAGGTAGGCTGTAAAGTAAACGAATTGATGCAGTGTCGCCGCCTGTATCTCTCGTTGGCTACGATTTATATAAACATGCATGCAAATGTTTATATTAAAATGTAAATTATATGAACATGGTTTATCTAATTAAGTATATCTAATTAGATATACTTAATTAGATTATTATTATAGACCCCTAATCATACTGAAGTATGATAAGGCAGTCTTCGTTAATACAATGAAATTGGATTTGCGCCACGCTCACGGAAATAAGTCAATTGACTGTGAACCCGATTACAGAAGTTTCTATAGGAATACAAACATAAATACATATGAATACAAACATAAATACATATGAATACAAAAATAAATACATATGAATAGAAACATAAATACATATTAGTACAAACATATGAATACATACGAATACATACTTACATACAGGACTCTAGCTGCCAATCGCCATTGCACCGAATCACGACAAAATGTTTCATTTGGAAAGAAAACGAAAAATTAAAATTTTCAAATTGGGAGAAGTTTTTCTAGTGTAGGATTGAACATATATTTTTTTGTATAACAAACAGTTCAATTTAAATAAATAACTATTCTAAAAACAATTTCAAAAAATTGATTGAAAAGGAAAAAGAGGAGGGAGTTTAAAGAAAAATTTTTGAATCAGAGCTTCACGGCGAATCTATATATTATGAGTCTATCTAACATTATTAATGATTACCTAAATTGCTAAGATTAGTCTAAATCCTGTGAGAACCATGCATACGGATGAATACAAACACACATACATACATATAATTAATGCATACCTGCAATTATATTTTTCTCGATTTCTTTGGTTTTAATCCGTTGGCATGTGGCAAATACAGAAGTACCCAAATTCGTATTATCCGTCTTCGTATTCGATTTCATATCTTATTATAAAATTTAAAATTCAAACCAAATTACATCGATTTGGAAGTTATAAAGAATCCAAGGTGTGATTTGGCTACCTCTATCAGTTCGCACTTAAAAAAAGGGGGGGGGGGCGGGGGTGTTATGTACGTAAGAAATAATTTTCTTCTAAAAGTCAATTTATATCATAAATCACAAATGCGTGCGTCAGTAACGCTGACGGCATAACTAGGCGGACAACAATGAGATTAAAATGCAAAAGTTACAACAATGGAGCTAATATTTTAATTAATAATTCAAACAATCGCAATGTTATCTCTATGGGACAACCGAAAAATTTTGGGGCGATATTTCGAGTCTTTAGTGTTGACGAAATTTTTTGATTTTCAATCCCCAGCGAGATTTTGGCATTATCGACCTCCAGCTCAATTTTGGTGTAAATCCAACTAATATGTTGGGCGCTATCGTGTTCACAAAAGTATAAATTTTCAATGGATGCCGGAGCTTTGCTCCGACAAGTTTTAACTTGTGACATACTCACCATGTGAGAAATAAAATTTTAGTATTACAATTTTCCACCAGTGCATTTCTAAGTTATAACCATACATAAGCAACGCAAACTGGTGTTCTGTTGAAATATTTTCAACACGGTTTCAAATCCTCATATGGAAAATACAAGAAAATTCATTCTCACACATTTAGTTACCCTATTTCCCGCCAGAAAGCGTATTAAACATAAAATACAAATGCATTGAATCTGTCCTATATATTTGTAACATGAGTACTGCTGTCATACAATAAAACATATAAATATTTAAATTTAGTTACCAATTTCCCACTGGAAGGCGCTATTGGCGTAAAAAGAACTACGGTTGATTTTGTGCCAATCTGATTTTAACTAAAGGTAAAGTTGTAATGTGATAACACATAAAAAATATAAAATTATAATTATACAATTTCTCACTAGTTCCGTCCATACATAAGCGTCACAAATTGCTGTTCTGTTGAAATATTTTCAACACTATTTCGAATTCTTATGTGAAATAAACAGAGAAAATTAATTTTCACACATTTTGTTACCCTATTTCCAGCCAGAGGGCGCTATGAACACAAAAGAAAATTGCTTTGAATCTGTTCTATCACTTTTTTAACTCGAGTATGGCTGTTATTAAGTAAATCATAAAAAATGAATTTTATTTAAATTTAGTTAATATTTTCTTGCTAGAGAGCTTTTTTTCGTAAATGAAAGTTCAGTCGAATCTGTCCTATCCAATTTTAACTTACGGTATTGTAAATACATGAGAAAACATTACATTCTTTCATTTTAGTTATGCAATTTACCAACAGGGGGCGCTACCAGCATACAAAAAATTATGTTATAGCCATACATAAGCAACGCGTACTTTTATTCTATTCAAAGCGGTTTCGAATCCTCATATGAAAACACACAAAAAAAAATATTTTAACACATTTATTTATCTTATTTTTCGCCAGAATGGGTTCTAAACACACACAAAAAAATTGCATTGAAACCGTCCTACATCTTTTAAATTTGCGAACGGTTGATGTATCGTAAAACATAAAGAACAGTTTTATTTAAATTTTATTACTATGTTTCCCAATAGGGGCGTTATAGGCGTAAAGGAAAGTTGATTTGAATTCGTCCTATCAAATTTGAACTTGGGGTATAGTTGCTATTTTAGAAAATGTAAAAAAAATTCATTGTAAAATTTTAGTTATACAATTTCCCACCAGGGTCGTTAACAGCATTAAAATCTATATTATAGACATGCATAAGCTTTGCACACTGCTGTTCTTTTGCAATATATTAACTCGATTTCGAATCCTCATATGAAAAACACACAAAAATTAATTTTCACTCATTCATTTGCCCTATTTCCAGCCAGGGGGCGTGTTAAACATAAAATAATGTAGCATTGAATCTGTCATAACTTTTTAAAATTTGTGTATGGCAGTTATGCGTTAAAATATAAAAATCAATTTTATTTACACTACTGGCCATCCAAAACGCTACACCATGAAGGAATGCAAATAACAGAATAATATTTATTGGACAAATACATTATAATGGGAAGGACAGGTGATTACATTTTCAGAAAATTAGGAGATATAGATCCTGAGAAAACACTACCCAAAGCACCCACCTCTGGCCGCAATAACAGCATTTATCAGCCTAACCATGCAGTCGAACAGAGATTGGATGTCATGTACGGGTACAACAGTCCATGCAGCTTCACCACTATGCCACAGTTCATCGACCGTAGTGACGGGCGAGTGGTGGCGGGCCAGTCGCTCAGAAGCCATTGACAGGACATTTTCAATTGGTGATAAATCAGGAGAACATGCCAGCCAGGGCGACAGTCGAACATGTTCAGTATCAAGGAAGGTCAGGATAGTACGAGCAACATGCGGTCGTGCATTGTCCTGTTAAACCGTAGAGTTTCGGAGGAATCGGATATAAGGCAGAACCATGGGCCGTAACACATCAGAAATGTAACGGCTGCTGTTGAAATTGCCGGCAATGTGAACAAGAGGTTACCGCAACATGTATCCAATGACACTTCATACCGTCACTCCAGGTGATATAACAGTATGACGATTCGAATGCAAGCTGGTAATGTGCGTTTTCCACGATGCCGCCAAACATGGATGCTGCATATATCCTGGATTCATGCCTGGATTCATCAAAGACGACGTGAGACGCCATTCCTGCGTCATACACAGCATCATGATGCCAGCATTCATGTTTGGCGGCATCGTGGAAAAAACACATTGCCAGCTTGCATTCGAATCGTCATACTGTCATATCACCTGGAGTGACGGTATGAAGTATCATTGGATACATGTCTCGGTAACCTCTTGTTCGCATTGCCAACAATATCAACAGCAGCCGTTACATTTCTGATGCGTTACGGCCCATGGTTCGTTCTGCCTTATCTTCGAAGCCTCCGCAACTCTACCTTTTATTAGGACAATGCACGACCGTATGTTGCTCGTACTATCCTGACCTTCCTTGATACAGAACATGTTCGACTGTTGCCCTGGCTAGAATGTTCTCCTGATTTCTCACCCATTGAAAATGTCCTGTCAATGGCTTCTGAGCGACTGGCCCGCCACCACTCGCCCGTCACTATGGTTGATAAACTGTGGCATAGTGTTGAAGCTGCATGGCCTGATGTACCCGTACATGACATCCAATCTATGTTCAATTCCATGGCTAGGCAGATAAATGCTGTTATTGCGGCCAGAGGTGGGTGCTTTGGGTAGTGTTTTCTCAGGATCTATATCTCCTAATTTTCTGAAAATGTAATCACCTGTCCTTCCGATTATAATGTATTTGTCCAATAAATATCATTTTTTTATTTGCATTCCTTCATGGTGTAGCATTTTGGATGGCCAGTAGTGTACACTTAGGTAACAGATGTGTAATCACAACGCATGTGTGTTTGGTGACTTTTTTATTGCCACACTTTCCAAGCCAGCGCCAAGCTACTGTTTTCTAATACGCCGCCGTCTTTGAATCATGGGAAATGCAATATTTATAAATAACGACGTATTATAAAACACGGAAAAGCGTATATATATGCGACATTCAAAATAAAGCAAAATTACATTTTTTACAAAATAAATTTAATGGGAAATGTTCGTTCCTGCGTCATTTCATCTTTTAAACTGCTCTACTACATCAGAGCAAACATTTGATAATTCAAATTATAATTTTACACAAACTTTTAGATAAAACCATCACGTCATTTCAGTCTTTTCAAATGCCCTGCTACATTAGAAATATTGCTTTCTCACTAAGAATGCATTATAAATATTTAAAAAGTGAAGTCAAAATTTCTGCGCATATGTTTCTACAAAGATACATTGATTAAAGGGCGTAATTCCAGATCGTGGCGACATTCAAAATAAAGCAAAATTGTGTATTCTGCTGAACGTGTCCACTTGCGTTTCATATTGTCACTATTTTTGTGCAAAGGTTTGTAAATTTCGTAAATTAGTATTTTAGGTAGCTTTCATTACAAAAAGCTACCTATTGCAGCCGTTCGGAGGAAAGCAGTTCCAAAAAATTTTGGTATGTTTTCACCAATCATGACCCCCAGACCCCCAAACCACCCTCCGTTCAAATGTTGATTCATATATATATATATATATAATTATAATATCTTTGAATTTCAAAAAAACATTTATATATATATATATATATATATATATATCTGACGTATGTCACGCTGTAATTCTCTTATTTATGAACCGATTAGGAAGTGAGTGAGTATGTGTATAGAACATACCAAGGTCTCGACGGAATTCTTTGGCCAGCTTCATCCGCCATCTTGTTTCAAAATAGCGGCCAGTTAAAAAAAAAATTTAATTTTCAAAAATTAAAAATGATGTACAAAAAAATTATAAATTGAAAAACTTTCCGGTAAATGTTAGAACGTGATACAAGGATTCCAAACCACTTTTTGTTTTGTTTTTATCTTAAAAAATGGCTGAGATATGGCAGTTTGAAGTTCTAGGGTGGCTGACATTTTGAAACAATCATGCTGTAACTCTCGTATTTATGAACCGATGTGAATGTGACTGATCATGAGTACAGAACGTACCAAGGTCTCGACCGAGTTCGTTGGCCAGCTTCATGCGCCATCTTGTTTCAAAATGGCGGCAAGTTTAATTTTTTTAATTTTTTTAAAAATTTCAAAAATATGTATAAAAAATTATAAATTGAAAAAGTTGTTTCCATTAAATGTTAGATAGTGATACAAGGATTCCAGAACATTTTTGTTTTGTTTTCATCTTACAAAATGGCTAAGATTTGACAATTGGAAATTCTAGGGTGGCTGACATTTTGAAACAATCTGATTTTTGTTAGGCTGTAACTCTCATACGAGTAGTAATTTTCCAACTGGACGAAAAATGTCCGGGCCAGGATTCGAACCTGGGATCGCTTGGCTGAAGCCGCCACGCTCTACCACTGAGCTATCCCGGTCGAATCTGGAGGGCACAATTCATCCAGTTAATCATATTGATCAGAGAATCTGGTCTGATATTTTTAATCAGCTCAACAGAAAAGATCGCAGGTAAAGGAACTCCAGTAAACGCTGGATACGTGATTACACTAGATTAATTTTAACACAATTATTTCAAATTGGTAAATAAGTCATACGAGTAGTAATTTTCCAACTGGACGAAAAATGTCCGGACATTTTTCGTCCAGTTGGAAAATTACTACTCGTATGACTTATTTACCAATTTGAAATAATTGTGTTAAAATTAATCTAGTGTAACTCTCATGCTGAAATTTGCATTTAAATTCAGTTTTAACGAAAGCCGGGACTGAATCTTCTATAATCGGGTTCCAAGCATTTTAGCTTCTGGTGTTTGAGTAAAATGAGTTGAACTTTTGAAAACATGAACTATGAAAGCTACCTTTTCCTCCCGGTACAGGCCGGAAGGACTTTTTTTAATCTCGCTGTGGAGCAATCTCAAAAATGAACGAAAGCTGCTGTTACTAAATTACGCATGAGTGGCATACAATAAAAGGCAAATAAAAAAACACTACCATTAAACTAACTAGAACACTAACTAACAATACTACAAAATATACAATCTAACATTACTACAAAATATACAAACTAACATTACTACAAAATATACATAAAATTCTTTTTGACAAAATGGTCGTTTATTTGTTCGTAACGCTCGGTCTAAACGCTCGGTTTGTTCCTAATGCTCGTTTCTAAAAAATATATCCAACAGCTTTTCGACATCTTTCTCAGAACACAACACGAAAAACTGTCGAAACTCCATATTTACACTAATAATTTACTTTTTCAGTCGTCAGCATACAATATTTTAACATTCCATCAAGAAAATCGAATAAATACTAACGATTTCAAACTTTACGCTCACCGGCACTAAAATTTTAAAATTTTACATCATAAAAACCAATGCACAAAAATTTTCATCGTTTGAATCTGAAAGAAAAAATGTCTCCTATCTTCCAAACTTTTCCAAATTACACTTTTCTATCGGAAACCACGATGAGGAGGGTTACAATCTCAAATTTCATCATCAATGACGTCAATATAAGCAAAATAGCCAAGTTACCATTAAAGAAAAAGTCCCAAAAGTTTAGCGACTTTTTTCCTTTTTTTTAACAGATAAAAAGAAATTCCATGATGGTTTGATATCATAGCCAAATTTACTTACTATTTTTCCTCCTAGAAGGCGTTATTGACATAAAAAGAAAGTTGATCTCAATGTGCTTCATCTAATTTTAACTTGGGTATGTTAGCCATGTGATAAAATACATAAAAAAATAATTTAATTTTTAAAAATGCAACTTCCTATCAGGGATGTTCCTAGTGTAAAAAAAAAAAAAAAAAAAAAATGTTTACAAAACATAAATTTGGTACTAGCAAAAGCATGTTCTATAGATTTCAACGAAACTTGTTCGTGAGAAGGGAGTTTAAATTAAGTTTCAAAAGTCAGATAAAGACTTGAAAACAGGAACATGAAGCATCATAAGTTAAATAAAAATCACGATTAGCAATTGATTAACTGTTAATTGCGAAATCCACGATTCTTAATTTATTAATCGCTAGTTTTTAAACTAACGATTAACAATTGATCAATCGTTAGTTGCAAAATCTATAATTAACAATTCATTAATCGTAAATTGTAAAATACGTGACTAATGATTGACTTAATTGTTAGTTGTTAAATTCTCAAACGATTAAATTTTGACCAACATTGGGAGGGAATTGGCGTATCATGAAATTATAACACTTGAGTCAGATTTTGTAATATTCCTTTTTACTTGACAAAATCCTTTTTTAGAAAAAAAACCCTGAATTTATGCAAATAATAATAATAGTAACCAGAATGTTACTTTATTTTTTTATGTATAATTATTTTATTTTAATTTATATTGTAATTATTAACTGAAATTCACACCCGTTCCCAAATTGCATGTACCTGGGAGCAAAACCTATATATATATTAAGTGTTCCAACTTAATACTAGAATAGGGGCGCAAAACTGAAACAGCTGTGCTAACTTGTGGACGAAGTACATAATGCCATACAATACGTGCATAATACCAGGGCCACACTAGATACCGGACTTGCTCATTCATTATCAGGACGTCACAAAATGTGGCTGGCCGCGACGAAAGACATACAGCGATTGGCACAAAACGATGGGTGCGTCGCTTTGTACCAATTGCTGGTCGCAGTCAGCCACTATTTGTGACGTTATGAGAGTGAATGAGCAAGCCCGGTATCTAGTGTTGCCTTGATAATACGCGCTCTTTTAGGATGACGTCATTAGGTATGACAAAATCTACCATCTGCGCATTCTCCTGAGCATATATCGTGAATATTTACTCAATCATGGAAGATTTATCTTGATTACCAGATTTATTGCCAATATTTTTGATACAGTTTGTTTCGATAAAATATGTACATTTAAAGACATTCACAATATCATTTTAGTTTCAGTAGTAAAGATAATAATGTATAAGCATTATTTAAGCACTATTGCCTTTTCTCCCGAAACTAAAAATATATAGTGAATGTTTTTTTAAATATAAATATGTTTATGAAAACAAACTGTATCAAAAATATTTTGCAATAAATCTGGTAAACCAGATACATCTTCCGTGAGTGAGTGAATAATCACAATATAGGATAGATGTGCCAGTAATGGACCGCCTTCCAGTAATGGGCCACCTTCAATATTTTTGGTTTATAAAAAAATAACCAATAAAAATTCAGCTTTTTTTATTTCATTAATATGCTTTCTTTAAATTCTAGTTTTAAATACAATCATAATATCAATTATCTATTACTTTTTGTGGGGTGTCCATTACTGGAATTTAGGGTGTTTTGATTTGTTTCTGTTATTTACAATTAAATTTCGATTCAAATTGGGAAATGTGACTATGAGCATGGTTAAATATTGTTGGTAGATTAATATAATATTAAGAAATGTGGAATATAACAATTATAACTATTAATTAAAAAATAATTTTTAAAGAAATTCCTTAAGGGTGCCCATTACTGGCACATCTACCCTATATTCAGGAGAATGCACAGATGATAGATTTAGACGTATATAATTTTTTACCTCGCCAATGCTCCTATATTGAAAACATATCTTGCCCTATAAACATATTAAAATGTATTGTTGCCGGAAAAACACCTGTGTATCTAATTTTTATAATTTTAGCACATCAGAAATTGAGTGAAAATTGGATTACAAAATTCCATATTTACACACAAGAACTAAAATGACATGATAGAAGCTTGTAAAAAATAACCAAACGGTATCAGAAGTACCTCCCTAAATATTATTTCAGTCAGTCGTACTTAACTTATTTATTCATTCTATTTTAATTTATCTGACTCCAAATAAACAACAACATTTCAAAACTAAAACTTTATTCAAACCAAACTACATATCATTCTCATGAGAACAAACAGTTCTGTTGCCATTCACGAAAAAAATTACAATCTACTTTTAACAACTATAGCGTAAAATAATTTAATTGCAGACGATATAAAATATTTCAGCGTTACTTTCAACAAACGAGGTGAAAATTATTTTATAAAGTGTGGTAACTTTGGTGGTTTGAAGAGACCCACGTATTTTGATAAATGGATACTGAAATTTATTACACATATTTATTTCAACATTTACCAAAAACCTCCACTACATTTTACTAATATTTCCATATTTCGATCACAAACTGTGTGTTTAACCTCCAGTAGTTCACCCCCCTTCCGCTACGTGGCGTACGACCTTCATTGACGTGACCTCGGCGGACACCTCTGTCATACATCTTTGAACACTTAATATATATACGTTTTGCCTAGGAGTAAACCAGCTTATTTGCCCTAATCTTCTTACATTGTTAAGAAAGAGGCCCGCATTTTTCTAAGGTGGTCCGTGTGTATGGTTGCAGTACTGAGTACTGTCAAACTTAATGCTCAAACCTCTAATGAAGATTCCCAAGAACGAATACAATGAAGAAAATAAATTTGTTCTTTTTACAAAATACAAATGTTTAAATACAAATATTTAGACGTAGTTTGTAAATATTCTGATATATTAGTATCATATTCCATTAATCAAAGACATAAGCAGCAAAAAATAAATTTAAAAATATGAGTAATTATTTCTTAAAAGATAATGAAAAAAAAAAATAATTACATGCTATATAGTTTTGCAATAAAGCAGAAATAAAATTATACGAAAATACTTTTCTATAAGGAAGTATATTACATAGAAAAAACTATATAGAACGTCAAATTTCAGTTTAAAACAGTTAAAACAATTACAGAGGCTGATCGGACCATTACCCTAGATGATTAGACGTATACTCGGAATATGGAAAAGACTAAACGCTCGTAAATATTACGAATTCTGTAAATTTTATATTTTTATATGAAAAAATAGGTTCAAAAATGGCTCTAATGTACTTCTCTAGATTTTATTATCAATTTACCTAGAAAAGAAATATTCTTATTTTTATAAGTACCCTTCTACTCGTCAATCGGCTGACGTTCGTCAAACAAACATAGTCGTAATTATTACGACTGTCTTTTAGGGTTAAAAGATTTTCATTTACTTCATATCAATTTTTAATTATAATTTCTTTTTAAGGTTTTATTACGTGGCTCTTGTTGTTAACTATCATTCTATACCTTCATTTTAATGATAAAAATAACATTTGTATTGTCGACAGAGATATTTTTTCTCATTCCTGTGCGCAACTTTCAGAAATCTGTTCAATGTAGGAGTATTGTTCTTTTAAAAGAATAAAATACGCAGCAAAAATAATGGGCCCCAAAACAATTTCCTGTAAAATTCTGGTTTTATATTCTGAAACATTTCTGATCAAAGTTAACGACAACGGTATGCAAATGGAGCTTCCTAGAAGTTTTTGACATTTTCAAGAAGTGTTCCTTCAAACTATCTGCTGATTTTTTCCAGAAACGTTCCTGTTTTCTTGTTTGTTTGTTTGTTTGCTTGCTTGCCTTTTCAATGCAAAAATCCAAAGCACAGAATTCCATAATTGAGACATCTAGAGATTCAGCAGTATATTGATAATGACATGCAGTAATATTATTCTTGCAATTTTCTTTATAATTTCTTTCTAAAAATTTAATATTGGGTTTAGATGAACAGCTGCTTGTTTGACCTTAATCTATCTATATTGATTTATGAAACTGTGAATAGAAAGATGGTATTTTTCTTTTGAATACTGAAAATAAAATAAAACTCCTAAAAGAGTACCTGCAGTTGATTTTCATCTATATATATATTTGTCTTACGTGGCGCGAAAATAGGGCTGAATTTCTACCTTATCGTTGGCAACAGTCGTAGTTTCCAGAGCTCAGACCAATGAACGCGTAATTTTTTATTCCAACTATCTTCTACGTTCCGAACTGCAGCTAGCGATCTGATTGGCTGTTGCTCTTGGCAGTGTTATGAGGTATCTTGGCGATAATTATACTTGGCGAAAAAGCAAAATACTTCTAGCGTCCGAGTTGTTTACATTTACGAGACGAGCTGCTATAAGGATATTTTTTTAATTATTAACGTTCTGTTTTTGATTATTTAAATAATTTCTCTCTGTAATTAAGAAAGAAATATTCCCTGTTATATGTTAAACAGGAGGATTTATCATATAGTTCGCAGTTATATTTGTTTTTATAGTCTTAAGTTATGTAGCTGCCATGTGATTCCAGAAATCTAATGAAGATTGATCCTTTCTAAGATGCATGCAGTACAATTGTGGATTATTAATTGGCCAGCTGGTGTCACTTTTGAAAGCAGGAAGTGTAATTTCTTCTTCTGCTTTATAAGTGTACGCCTGCTAGCCATATTTTCTTTGAACTTTGGCTGTATTTAAAGCATAAAGCAATTTCAGGTTTGGTAAACATTGAACCTTTTTCTTTCCATTTATCTAACTTTTAATGAATATTTCTAAGCTCCTGTATTATTTCCTAATGTGTTAATAACGCCCAACAGCGATTTAACATTCCTGTTTACATGTAAACTTTCAATGCTTATATCCATCCGAATATTAAATGTAATTTCGATCTGTATTAGTAATGGATGGATTTCAAAATGACTGACTATCTGTTTAATGCTTTATTCATAATCTAACTGAATCTGAATATTAAACATTTGACATGTTTTTTAAATTAGACAGTTTTTATGTATGAGTTAAAAAATTATGACAAATAATATTAAAATGCAAGTATTAACTCTACAATATTTACTTATTTTAATGTTTATGTTACAAAAGTTTTGATATCCGTAGTTGACAATAAAACTAATTGCAACCATGCAATTTTCCTTAGTCAAAATTCATTTTTTCAAGTAATCCTATTTATGTTTCCATAAAAAGTTATATTTCCATGTATTATACATTTTTATTCTTCAGCACTAATTAAATATTACTTAAACTTTAATCTTTTTAAAATGTACAGTGAAAATTCAATAAACTTTTACACTCAGTAGAGCAGAAATCTGATTTATGAAAGAAAATCTCTTGATATGTACTTCATTTTAACCCTTGGATTATGCGTAAGTTTTAAAGATAATTAGTGTTTATAATAACTTTGTTATCTTAGCATTTTAGCACCGTTTTCTTTCACATTATAATATAAATAATATACTGTAGTGCATCCCAACTAAAAACATATTTTTGTGGCTGGCAAGGGAAAAAAAAGATTGAGTATGTGTATGGATGACATAAAGGAAGCTTTGTTGTTTTTCATCATTTAATGTAAGCAAAAACATTAAAAAGCTGCTATATTATTTTTTTATTTACTGAAAAGTCATATCAAAATGGTTACTATTTTTATTATCTTTCATGAGTATTGATTATATTTTATTCATTTATCAATTTTTTTGTTTAAGAATTTTTTTATTTTTTTTTTACTTAGGCTTAACTTTATCTAACTAAGAATGACACGTTTGTATTTTAAAAACTCATAGCAGCAGTTTTTAATGAAAAATCATCAGTTTACCCTTTTTTCTGAAATATTAAGAAAAAAATTACATGGTCACTTTCTTAAGTGTTGAACTGACAATAAAACAACTGTTTTTGGAAGTAGTTTTCTCTGGATACTAATCCTAAAATGGCAGTTTATTTGAAAATGATCTTTATTACTTATTAAACTTTTTATTTATTGTTCTTTAATAATTCTATTATTATATATATATTTTTTAAATCCATTTTTAATTTGCATGTTTTCTTATTTTATAGGAAGCTTGCTTATAATTTTTTAATTAGTTACTGTAAAATCCCGATTGCAAGTTCCCATTTTTCAAAAGCAAAAGCAGTTCAATTTAGGGACGGGATTTATGATAAAGATTTATAACATTTTCATTATTATTATTTATCATTATAAATTTAACAGTCCACATGAACAAAAGGTCATGTTAAAAGCAGAAAACCAACGTTAAAAATGCACAAGGAAGCAGCCCTAGTCTTGATTTTTCTAGCATGCTGTGCTTTGCTCTTTGTCACACTGAAAAAGAATCTCGCTTGTGAATTCGAAATCTTTGCTGCTTTTTTGTGTATTATTTGTGCATTTTTAATGTTGGTTTTCTGCTTTTAATATTCTTGCACAAAGGTTTTATTTGTTATTTTTATATAAAAGATCATGTGTAAAGCATAGATTATAAAATTTTCCAACACATTTAGAATACTGTAACAAAACTTCACCATTTTATTAATGTAAAGAAGTAACTTTCAATGTCTAGGAGGTGTCAAGTACTTCCTATGCTTAACTTAAGGTTTCAGATAATTAAAAGATGGTTATTAGAATTTCATAAATAAAAGAGTAAATTCCAAATCAGGGTTGCTAAACAACCAGTTGAAATTTAAAAAAAAGCCAGGTTTTATTGTTTTTAACTAGCTTTATTTGGCCAAAATTGGTTTTTATGTATAAAATGTTCCTCTGTATACAGAGAAGCATTTTAATTATAAACTGCATAGTTTTAAGTGTTATTTAAATGATTTTATTCAGTTAGAATTTAATAAATAACATAATTTCTAAATAATGAAGACATTAATATTGAATTTCAACGAGTTTTATTTTGAGATTATGTTTATTTTTATTATTCTCTTTTATTCTAGACTTACTTGTATTACAATCTCCTTAATTCCTGTTTCAACATTGATCATTCTATGATTTAATCTCTTCGTCTTCATATAAGGACTTTTCTGGAATAAGTTATGATGAATTTTTGCTTTTCTCTTACAAGTTTAGCAATCCCCTCCCCCATTCGAGGGGAAAGGACGAATGGAGCAAAAACTTCAAAGGAGATGTAAATTTCAGATGTGTGATATTTATATATCCAGTAGCAGAATTTTCTGTGTTAATCTGCGGCAAACCAAAATTTACCTGTGACACACAAGAATGCTTGCTTGGAACAAGCTGAGTATTGTAAGAAATTATAGATGATCATAAAATAAACAAAATTTGCATTTACAAAGAAAATATATGAAAATACAATAACTCTAGTGACAAAAATTTAATTTTAACAATTTTACTTAGCCCAATATTTTTTTTTTTAATGCTGCTAGATTGGTTTGCAAGGCATGAAAACATTAGCAGCGACTGGGCTATGAGATGCAGTGCCTGATTTACGGCAGGGCATTCAGTGCCCAGGCTCAGGGCCCCCCAAATGGAAGATTTAAAAATTACTGGCCAAAATCTGAGGAAATTTTAACTATTAAAAGACAAAATTAATATGGAAAAATCTGTTTATAACTTTTTAGGTAGATTTCGTAAGAAATACTACCTATTACATTCTCACCTAAGTTGGAAATTTTGAAAAATTTTTGCAGATCTATGTCGATTATGACTCCCAGAACCCAAAACCACCCCCCCAGTTCAAAACTTTATCTATCTATCTATATATGTCACTTTTTTATGAACACGATAACTGGAAAAATTCTGCATAAATCTCTTCCAAACTGATACATAAAATCAAGGGGCATAAAATCTCGGTCAAGTTCGTTAATGGGCAAAATCGAACCAAGCGGGGGAGATGGGGGTGCTTTTTGTGAAAACAGAAAAAAACCCATAATTTCTTAATTATTATACGTATCGAATCCGTTTAAAGTTATTATTACTTCTAGAAAAAGGGCCGAAAATTTATGTATGACAGATTTTTGATATAATTAAAAATGGCCCCAAGGGGGGGGGGGGAAGAGGGGGTTTTAGAAGAAAAAAAATCACAGCTTCGTCAATTCACAAGATATCAAATCCACATAAATTTATTATTAATCTTCTTAATATTATCTAAAACTTTTATATTGACAAGTTTTTTATAGGACCAACCGTTATAGCAAAAAAAAATTTTAAAACAAAAAAATCCCTGCCGGCTCCGCCTGCAAACAAGTTATTTTTCGAAGTAGGCGGTTCCGACTCTTGCATCTTTTTGAAACTGATACATAAAATCGAGGGGCATAAAATCTCGGTCAAGTTTGTTAATGGGCAAAATCGAACCAAGGGGGGAGGGGATGGGGGGACTTTTGTGAAAACAGAAAAAAACCCATAATTTCTTAATTATGATACGTATCGAATCCGTTTAAAGTTATTATTACTTCTAGGAGAAGGGCCGAAAATTTATGTATGACAGATTTTTGATATAATTAAAAATTGCCTTAAGACGGGTTTAGAAGAAAAAAATTCATAACTTCGTCAATTCCCAAGATTTCAAATCCGCTTAAATTTATTATAAATCCTCTTAATATTATCTAAAACTTTTATATTGACAAGTTTTTTATAAGACCAACTCTTATAGAAAAAAAAAATCCCTGCTGGCTCCGCTTGCAAACAAGTTAGGTTTCGAAGTAGGCGGTTCCAACTGCCGCATCATCGCAAAAAGGTCATTTCTTCCGCAATTCCCGACAAACAGGCGCCCCACGGTCTGCGTCTTTGAAATCTACCTGTGCCTGTAGGCTGAGCCGTCAGGGATTTTTTCATTTAAAAAATACTTTTTAAGGGACTACTTCAGTTACTGACTGACTGATTCATCAACGCAGAGCTGAAACGACTAAAGTCAGTATTGCGAAATTTGCTGTTATGACCTAAGCAAGTAATAAGAAAGGATTTTTGAAACTTCAACCCGGGAGTTAAATGGGGGTGGGGTCAAAAGTTTTAGGTCATTTCGCCATATCTCAGCTTTTAGGTTTATAAAAGAGCGTGAAATTCAGCATAACAAATCTAACTAAAAAAAAATAGCTAAATGTGAATTTCAGAAATTCAACCACCAAGGAGGTTAAATGTAGGGGGGGGGGGGGGGGCATTCAGAAGTTTTAGGTCATTTTGCCATATATCAGCTGCAGTTATACATAGGAGCATAAAATACAGCTAAATCTAACAAAATAGTTAAACATGTTCTCACATTTTATCGATTTTGTTGCTGGCATTGCCTATGAACTCAATTATGGATGATTAGATGAATAAGACAATTATTGCTGATTTTTCAATTAGATATTTAACGCAAGACATTTTTCCAAGGAATTTTTTTCTTTTTTTTTTTTTTTTTTCATAATATGTATAGATGCCATACAAAATAGAGTTTTGCTAAATGCTACGCCATTTGGTTAATTTTTGTTTTTGTTTTGTACTGTCAGGGAAATTGTATATTTTTCTGTTACATGCACTAGAAAAAATGCAGTCTCTTTTATAAAGCAAAAGTTTTTTTTCTATGATTGTGTCAAAGTAACTTCATTTTTTCCTAACTGTCGATTTATGTGCGGGAATGTACAGAACTCCGTACATTGCAGGCTCGTGCTTTATTTGAAATCCAATATGATGTCATGCTTTTCTATTATTGAAGTTAAATCACATTATTTGGTAATTTTTTTTTAATACAGAAGAGGGCCGATGGGAAAGTAGACAAATATACATTCACCTCATATACTGCTATTTTTAAACTGATTAAAACTAAATAATTTGTACATATTTAACAAATGAAATTATAATTCATATTTATTTAATAATCAGTCAGTTCTAATAACTTATAAAAAGGATATATTTTTAAGTTTTTCAGCCATTTCTGCCAGGACTGTGTGAAGAGAAAACTGCACTCGGGGCAAAGTCTTACTTTGGAGCCCTCAACAAGTTTTTTACACACATTTCTCCTTGTGACACAATCAATATCTTTAAAACTTATGCAGAATCCAAGGATTAAAATATAGTATCAATGGTCGATCCAGGCAAAATTTGGGGCCTATTTAGGGCCCCTTCACAAAAATCTATTTAATAAAACAGGCCCCTTCACAAAAATCTATTTAATAAAACAGGCCCCTTCACAAAAATAAATTTGATAAAATATACCCTTTCACAAAATTCCTTTTAATAAAATAGGCCCTTTCACAAAATTCCATAAAAACTTACTATCTATTACAATTATTTAGTATTTTGAGACTTTTAAAATGTGAATTTGTAAACAAACAAGTTCACCAGAGAAGAAAATCTCAGCAAAAAGGTTTTAAAAAGTTTTTGTCAAATGCTTTTTTTTTTTTTTTTTTAAATTTCAGTAACCGGATTTCAACTTTTGTTACAAAATGTTATTTTTCACAAAAATATAATAAATTTTACAAAAATAACCCTTACTTTTCACAAAATAGGCCCCAAGAAAAAAAACCATCGACCTCTGATAGTATCAAGAGATTTTTTTTTATAAATCAGATTTCTGCTCTACTGAGTGTAGTGTAAAAGTTTATTGAATTTTCACTGTACATTTTAAAAAGATTAAAGTTTAAGCAATATTTAATTAGTGTTGAAGAATAAAAATGTATAATACATGGAAATATAACTTTTCATGGAAACATAAATAGGATTGCTTGCAAAAATGAATTTTGACTAAGGAAAATTGCATGGCTGCTTTAGTTTTATTGTCAACTACGGATATCAAAACTTTTGTAACATTATTATAAACATTAAAATATGTAAATATTGTAGAATTAATACTTGCATTTTAATATTATTTGTCATAATTTTTTAACTCATACACAAAAACTGGTTTTTTAAATTAGACATGTCAAATGTTTAATATTCAGATTCAGTTAGATTATGAGTAAAGTATTTAACAGATAGTCATTTTGAAATCCATCCATTACTAATACAGATTGAAATTACATATAATATTCGGATGGATGTAAGCATTGAAAGTTTACATGTAAACAGGAATGTTAAATCGCTGTTGGGCGTTATTAACACATTAGGAAATAATATAAGAGCTTAGAAATATTCATCAAAAGTTAGATAAATGGAAAGAAAAAAATTCAATGTTTACCAAACCTGAAATTGCTTTATGCTTTAAATACAGCCAAAGTTCAAAGAAAATATGGCTAGCAGGCGTACACTTATAAAGCAGAAGAAGAAATTACACTTCCTGCTTTCAAAAGTGACACCAGCTGGCCAATTAATTCATAAAATGAATTAATCCACAATTGTACTGCATGCATCTTAGACAGGATCAATCTTCATTAGATTTCTGGAATCACATGGCAGCTACATAACTTAAGACTATAAAAACAAATATAACTGCGAACTATATGATAAATCCTCCTGTTTAACATATAACAGGGAATATTTCTTTCTTAATTACAGAGTGAAATTATTTAAATAATCAAAAACAGAACGTTAATAATTAAAAAAATATCCTTATAGCAGCTCGTCTCGTAAATGTAAACAACTCGGACGCTAGAAGTCAAGTATTTTTCTTTTTCGCCAAGTATGATTATCGCCAAAATACCTCATAACACTGCCAAGAGCAACAGCCAATCAGATCGCTAGCTGCAGTTCGGAACGTAGAAGATAGTTGGAATAAAAAATTACGCCCAATGAACAGACAAGATTGTGTTAGCCCCGCCTCCAACATGGCGGAAAATGTCAGAGCAGTGAAATTGAAGCTAGCAATTATTAAAAATTAAATAATATGAACGTAATCCAAAGCGTCTGAGATGATTCCTCATTTTAATTATGAGAAATAGTGTTAATTTCAAATTAATTCATTTTTTCCAAATGAATTCATTTAGAATTTATTTACGAATTTCACTCACACAAAAAATCGGAGATAATAAAATATAAACTTTCTAGAATGCCCTGCTGCCATCTGTTGCCGTTTTATTGAAGTAAAACTAATTTCTTTTGCAGAAATCTATAATCAATAGAATAATAAAATGTTGAACGAAATCAGGGCTACACTAGATACCGGGCTTGCTCATTCACTATCATAACGTCACAAAAGGTGGCTGGCCGCGACCAGCGATTGGTGCAAAGCGACGAGCCCGTCGTTTTGTGCCAATCGCTGTATGTCTTTCATTTTGTCGTTTCGCTTTGTACCAATCGCTGGTAGCGGCCAGCCACCTTTTGTGACGTCATGATAATGAATGAGCGAACCCGGTATCTAGTGTAGCCCTGACGAAATTTAAACAATCATTGATGATAAACTATCTTCCTACCACGTAGTGTTTTTTTTTTTTTTTTAATGAATTTAAGCACAATATTATAGGTGCTAATTATGTTTCCAAGATCCTCTTTTCATGGTATTTAAATTATTTATATGTCCATTAGTAGCATCAACTAAATGCATTTTAGTTGGTTTTCAACGGAGTTTTCAATTACTTTTTTACATTAAAAAAATTGTCAATTTCATACGTTCAAATGATTTATTGTAGTACTTATTCCGGCTAGAATTACTAGAAAAATAAAATGAGGCGAGCGAGCAAAGCGAGCTGTGACCGCGTAGCGGTCTCAATGTGAATTGCATTGCAATTCACCGGGGGTTGGCGAGCCTTAGCGAGTAGGGGGCTGAGCCCCCTAGTATTATATATTTGCATATTGCCTGCTCTCTTTATTTTTAATTTTTCATCACACGCAAAATCAGCAACAATGACGAATTATTTACAGATGATGTTCTGTTAATTTCTTTTAATTCTAAGTTTTGAATATTTTTCTCCTCTTTTATAATAATAAATTGTTTTTTATTTAGTAAAATCTATTAAACATATGTGCACATTTCTACTGTGGCAGAATTTTCAGTTTTTAATACTTTCCAACATAGTTGAAAAGTGTTTATGAATTCGGTTTGTCTGTTTATGTTCTGACTCTTATAAATATGGTTGGATTGCCATGAAATGTGCACACTCTTAAAACTGTGCCTCTGATTTAAGAGGTATATTCTGATTTTTTGTGCATCTGAATATTAAGAGGCACGTGGTGCCTTTGAAATTAAGAGGTACATACTGCTTTTGAGATTCAAAGGCTTAGCGTAGGTACCTTTTTACAGCGTAGGTACCTTTGAAATTAAGAGGCACAGTGTGCCACTGAATTTATATATTCAAGTGCCTCTTATTTAAAAATACATTCTGTGCCTTTTATAATGGTGGCACATGCATGTACCACAATTATAAAAGGCACAGAATACAATTGAATTATATTTTATATTATATTTATATATTTACAGTAAATTCTGTCTACTGCAGAAAGATTTTCCAGCATGGCATATCCAAAGACATAGATTAAATTTTGTCTAAAGCAGAATACTATATAATAGAAAATTTTCTCACTCCCAATTTATTGAAATAAATTGGAAATAAATATTAAAATGTGTGTCCATGTTGCCTAAGTCACACAAAAAATTCCATTCCATTACATGAGGGAAAATTCTTTTATGTTAATTTCCGAACACACAGTGTACGAAAAGTATTGTAATCATAATTTGTGTGCGTGTATTAGTGAACACAACATTTCTACTGTGGCAGAATTTTCAGTTTTTTCACAAATAAAATCTCTTAAATTCGCACAAATCTCTTCAAAAACTCACAAACGATATTTCAAAACGAGCTCCCATTTGGCGAAAATGTTATAAACCACTGTCGGAAGACCTGTATAGATTTTCGTACAAATCGGTCGACGGATTGGATATTTAATCCATTTTGAAACCGATTCAGTAGGGAAAATCGCCAAAGAGATGTGACAGAATATAAGTGATAAATATTGCAGCGATATAATGAAGTATTAGTACCGCAGAGGCAACGTCTATAATTTCAAAACGGGATATATCCATTGTCCGAACCCAACCATTTCTATTGCGTCAGAAATTATATATATATTAATTTATATTAATATCACTTTCTTCTATCTATACAAGAAGAAAGTATTGGATTCGTAAAAATACTTAAAAATTAGACTTGCAGTTTTTGACGAATTTATATATTTTAAACAGTCCTGAACATGATTTGATTGTTTTTAGAGAATGCCTGTTTGCATGTGACACAAATTTTGTGAGCGCTGTAACTCACGAACCACTGCGTGGAATAGGATGAAATTTTATATGAAGTTCTATCTATATAGGAATTGGTGCTGATTATTTTTTGAGCAAAATCCCTCAATTGCCTCAAATCGACGATTTGTTCGATCTATGTGATGTTTATCTCCAGTTTATGTGCGCAGAACTCAACGAAACATCAAATTTAGAATCCTCATGATAGGAATAGATTTTCATTCAATTTTGGTTGTGTTCATCTAAGAATTGGGTGCCAAAATTTGATTTGTTCGAAGTATTCAATGCTTATATCACTAGTGTAAATGCTCTGAATTCAATGAAACTTCACACTTACGTTTAAAATTAGTGTTGCCAAGTTCATTGTCACAAAAAACATGACAGGGAGACAGCAGCTTCTAAATAGGGACATAAAAATGCACTAAATCCTATGGAGACGGAACCTGTCTATAACGGAATGCTGCTTTAAACGTAAAAAAATAATTATCTCTATTGAAGGAACACCCTACAATTATAGCTTAATTTTTTAAACGAAAAATTTTAACCAATAACTTGAAATTCAATCCTAGAAGGTTTTACTGTATTTAAAAAAAAAAACAATAATTTTATACAGCAAAATCTATGACAGCAGAATTGCTAGAGACCAAAACAAAATTTTGTTTTGGAGAGGATTGAGCAGTTATAATTTTATGGTGTTCCGTACCGAATGATTTTTTTACGTTTAAAGCAAGATTCCGTTATAGACATGTACCATTTTCACAGGTTTTACTAAACGAGTAAAACCTATAAAAACAGAATAGCAAGACAGAAAAATATTTCGTCTTTGACAGGCTTCTGTAGCAGGTAGATTTGTACTGCCTTTCTTTCGGCGAAATCATAAAAATTATCCGTTATAGACAGGTTCTGTTTTCACATGTTTTACTGTATTAAGTTCCACTTGATGTCGACTAACTAATAGGTGGTAGTACTAAATGGTACATAATACTGAAAGAAATTTAATATTTCGTGCATTTTGAAAAATCGACTTTTGCCGTCCCGCACAGTGGTCAGGACGTCTCGCGTAAATCGGGTTACCTGGCAACGTTACTTAGCATTCTGGAGAATGCATTGTGGGAATGCATTGTCATTCAATTTAGTTGCAGGCATCTAAGGAGTGTAAAATTTGTGGTAAAATTAAAATAAATTTTATATTGTAGAAAGTTTTGTGACGGCTACAACACACTAGGTTTTGTTTCATTTTGTTTTATATATATATATATATATGCATATTTTTAGTTTTTGCTTTATAATATAGATATTTGGATATATACGATGGATATTATATATATATATATATATATATATATATCATCATCATCATCATCATCAACCGTTTTCAATCCACTGCTGGATGTAGGTCTCCCCCAGATTTTTCCATTGTTGCCTGTCTAGTGCTTTAGTCATCCAATTAACACCGGCCACTTTTCTGATTTCGTCACTCCATCTTACTTGAGGTCGTCTTCTTGGTCGTTTTACATCTCTGGGATACCACTGTAGGGTGTTTGTGCTCCATCTATTGTCTTGTCTTCTTGCAATGTGCCCAGCCCATTTCCATTTCAGCCGTTTAATTCTCTCGATGATGTCAAAAACTTTCGTCTGACTTCTTATCCACGTTATTCTCTTTCGGTCTCTTCTGGTTATGCCTAGCATACATCTTTCCATACTTCGCTGTGTTGTTTGTAATCTTTGTACCATCCGTTTTGTTAGTGTCCAAGTTTCTGCTCCATAAGTTAGTGCAGGCAAAACACATTGGTTAAACACCTTTCTTTTCAAACAAAGAGGCATGTTACTCTTCAGAATAATATTGTTCTTCCCAAAAGCACTCCATCCATTTCTTATTCTTCTATTGATTTCATTCATGATACTGTTGTCTGATGATATTTCTTGTCCAAGGTACACATAACTTTCAACATCTTTAATCTCAGTGTTGTTGTAGACGATTTTCTTTTTTGATGCAAATGAATTGAACATCACCTTAGTCTTTTCCAAATTTATTTTTAATCCCACATTAATGCTAGCTTCTGCCAAATCTTTTAGCATATTTTGCAATTCTTCAGGGCTATTACTGAAAATTAAAATGTCATCAGCAAACCGGAGATGGCTTAAATATTCCCCATTTATTCTAATCCCTTTGTTTTCCCAATCCAGCTTCTTGAAAATACTTTCTAAGACAGCAGTAAAAAGCTTAGGCGAAATGGTGTCTCCCTGTCTTACTCCTCTTCCAAGCTTGATCTTCGCTTTTCCTTTGTCCAAACGGATGGTGGCTGTTGCTTTCTTGTAGATCTTCTTTATGATATTGATATAAGGTTTGTCTATACCAATGTCCTCCAGAGAAGTAATTACTGCAGATGTGTAGACCGAATCAAATGCTTTTTCATAATCAATAAAGGCAAGGCAGAGAGGTAAATTATATTCTTTATGTTTTTCTATAACTTCCCTTACTGTTTGAATATGATCCATTGTGCTAAATCCACTTCGAAATCCTGCTTGTTCTCTAGGTTGAGCTGAGTCCAGAGCTGATTCAAGTCTTGTCGTTAAAACTTTGGTGAAAATTTTATAAATCACTGACAGTAAGCTGATTGGACGGTAGTTTTTAATGTTTTCCTTTTCTCCTTTCTTATAAAGTAACACCATCACAGCATTATTCCAATCTTCTGGTACATCTGATTTCTCGAGACATTTGGAAAACAGTATGGCTAGCATTTTTGCAAAATGCATATTTTTATATGTTTTTGCTTCATAATATAGATATTTGGAAGTACTTTTTCGTTTGTACTGAAACTTGAGGTGTTTTTTTTTAGATTAATAATGTGTTTTATTTTTTTTAAGTTAAAATACGATGGATTTTAACTGCATAGATATTAAAGCATTTTTGAATATTCAAATAAGCATAATTCTCGTCAGAGAATCGCTGCCCCAACCGTGATTCAAAGTTTGTTTAAAACTGGAATTCTTAAATTTAACTAAACTGTCATGAAGCAAATACTAACTTATACTTTCACAGTTTTAGTTCAGCGAAATATAAATTCTGCCGTAGCATACGCTTATTTTTACTGTCCGTCATTTTTTTTTTCAAAATATATCCGAGTGTCTCTGTAATTTGCATAAAATGTATGTTACCTATTTCTTATATAGTCTGAGTTCCATGAGATCCAATGTTTTTCTATATAACTCATGTTTTATGTCTTACCTCTCCTCTACCACGAGGGCCATGAGCCAAAAGAAAGGTGTTGATAGAGCTCGCTCAAGACCTCTCCATTCAAATGAAGGGCGCATTCCCATTCAAATAATTATTGCATGCGTTAACTAATAGCCCCAAAGCCTATTAGTTTCTGTCGTCACGGTTTAATAATACATCACTGAAAAATACAACTCTGTATATAAAGAAGAAACTATAAATATTGCTTATATTTCTAATCTATAAAATTGTAAGAACAGTGACTTCAATGTCAGTTTAACACTAGGCGATCCAGCCCGGGTTTCCCGTGTAACAGAATATAGGTAAAAACCATTTTTTTTTAAGTGAAAACTCTAATAGATTTATTACATTTAACATATTTTTTTAGATTGTCCACTGACAACAACAGAAGCATTTTTATATTAAAAAAAGATCAATAATGTATTTAAATAAGGTTTTGAAATTTACTAAAACCGATACTTTCATATTAGCCGCGTGCCAGGAGGTAATAGCCGAAGAAAACGCCAAAGATTTCTCTACATACAGCAGCTTTTATGATTTTAATAATTTTAGAGGTTTAAGCACGTAGTTCGACTACATGTTTATGAAATTTGTGTATTTTATTTATTTCTTGATGAAGTTTTAATTTCGTTATGGAAAGTATGTCTGTTAAATTTATGTTTTATTTATATCATTTTATTTATTTATTGCTGAAGCTTCAATTTCGTTATACAATATTAGCCTGAAACAAATACTTAACTATTTATATTATTTTTAAGTGCAAACGGGTTAATCTTTCATGATCGGGCTGAAAGCGATACAGATAGACTTTTTAAAAAAAATACAGGCTTTACAATTATATTTAAATACATAAAAGATCGGTAAATTAAAATACAGTATTTAAACAAATTTCATTTGAAAGAAAAAAAAGTCTCTTATTCGACTGTATAAAAATTGAAATTGGGCGATGGTTAGAAGTTAAAAAAGTTGCAGTAAAAGGGAAATTTATTGGTCAGATGTTACCACCGTCCGAGGCTAACGAAAAAGAGGATACCGCGGTACATTCCACTTATTTTTTTTTCAGACCGCTAGAGTGACGTGATGCTGTTTTCTTGCACCTTCATTGGTGCATTCGAGCATCACGTGACTCCCGCGGTCTGTAAAAAAAAATTTGGATAAAGCTCCGCGGGAGCCTTTCTTTTTCGTTAGCCTCGACCACCGTCAATATGACGTCAGCATTACTCACGGACATGATTTTGCTTTTTAATATAGATTTGAAACTCCCAGCAGTTTCACTTTTCTCGTATTAGTATTACTTCAAGTTAAATTTCAATTATTTCAAGCGATTGAAATCTTATGAATTGCAACAAGAAATATGATTACATGCTCTCATATTTCAGAATTGTTTAATTTTTTTCTACGATTTTGTCTAATTCATGAAATACTTTTTCAATTTCAAGTTGACTCTACCTCCTGAACCCCCCCCCCCCCCCACTCCACTGGTAATCATTAATTTGGCAGTCGTTACTATCTGGAATTCAGTATTTTAAATATTCTTTAACAAAATAATTAAAATGCTGGCATTAGTAATTAGTTTGAACGGTTAGTTATTCTCAAAAACAAATCAATCAGAAGTATTTTGTTAATTATTAGCTGACCCGCCCGGCTTTACAAGGGCCCATGATAATAAATTAAAAGAAACCTCAAGTTTGTATGATTTTATATCTGTAACCCGATTTTGTATAAAATATTTTTTAATGACATTTAAAACGATAAAGCTAATTTATTCATCAACAAAGTAGTGTAATTATGATCCATATAATTACTCATTGATAAAATTTAAAAATTGATGTATTTACTTTTTAATAATTTATATTTCATTAAAATATTACTTAAAATTTATTAACATTTTGCATGTACCCCCTGGCATCGGAAGGAAAGTGAATCAAAATATCTTAGGCGATCGAACTCAACTCGAATGAGTCAAATCCCGTCGTAATCGGGCCCATAGAACGCGAGATAAGAATGCGATCCCTGGCGGTAAAAAATGGAACTAAAATATTTAAGGCTATAGATATCAAGTCGAATGAGCCACACCACGTCGTAATCATACCCGTAGAACACGAGATACTCCTGTAGTTCCACCTTCCATCGCCATTGACGCAATCTGTTCTATACGAAGATGACTGAAATCTGTAAGACTATCGAATTCAAACTTGTTCAAAGACTGGGAATAGTAGAAAAGCTTGAAACTTTTTTAAAAATGCTGAAGTTACTATTCGGAAATAGTGGTAGTCATCACAGCAATTAAACGCTACTGATGAACCTAAAAAGTTAAATTTGCTAAATGGAATTAGTTCTGTTGAAATCTGGGCATTAGATATGTATATATTAAAAATGGTGTCAAATAACGATAAACCAGCCCCTCCGCTAGGGGGCGCGGTTCACTAAAAGCAATATTTATTATGCCTTCCCTCATATCCCGCGAATAAAAAAAAATACAAACATCCATGTTCGCATCTGGTAACGTTACTTCCATTATCAAAAACCTGTTTCTTTCTTTTTCCGATTAAAAAAAATATATATATCCTTAAAGAAAAATTATTATTTTCGGTTCTAATAATGCCCTCTTAAAAAAAAAAAAAAAAAAAAATATTTAGATTCCTCGTTATGAAATATGCACAGATGCATAATTTTCAAATCGAAAAATTCAATATTTAAAAAAATAATAATCCCAGTATAATAAATTGTGGGTTTATTCCTCGTTACCAAATTGACTTGTTCAAAGACATGTGTCTGGACTTGAAATAAAAACACATCTTTTTTGAATGAAATTTTTTTTTCATATTTTTAAAAGTTCTAGTTCAATTTTTTCAAAATTTGACTTTTTGAAATCGGGATTTTTTTTTCACCTCTGAATCCCAAATTTTGTGTGGATAAAGACATTTTTTAGATGTGTTTCCGAAAAGGCGTAGTTAACAGTGATTCTGGAAGCTGGGCATTTTCGTGTAAACCTAAAATCATTCTTCACCCTCACAACACAGACCTCATTTTGTGGTTTTCACATTTCTTTTGCACCATTTTCAGAAAAAGATGGCATTTTGGAAGCGATGGTTAATGAGTATTAATTAATATCTTGGGTAATTATGAAAATATTAAAATTCTGATCATCAGGTGCATCAGGGCAGGCCTTGGACTACCCTCACCTACATTTTCAGATTTTTAGGAGTGCTAGATTTTGCTAGCCATCGCGCACGCACACATACACACAGAAAGAGAGCGAAACTTTCTTTTATTAGTATACATTGATAATCCTATTTGTCCAGTTTATTTGAAAATACATACAATACAATATTTTTTTGAATTGCTACGTTACTGCCGATGGCGCAGACAAAACAAATTACTTTGAATTTTATAATCGGTAATAATATTGTTGGAATAACAAGTTTGGATCCATAAATATCCACTTTCTTTCTACATAAATCAGAAGATTAATTTGCCGAAGAATTTTTTAGAAGATCCTATTTCTAATCTTCGTTGTTTTGCATTTTACTTACCCATCATACGTAGTATAGAGTAAATTTGTAATCGTTTTGAAAATCGAAAATTTTTTTTGACGGATTTACACGTTTCAGACACTGGAGATTCCGAAAAACATATTTTTAGAAAAAAAAAATTGCCGTCCGTGTGTGTGTGTCTGTAAACGCTCTATCTGCCGAACAAATTGAGATAGAGACTTGAAAATTGGTATGTACTTAGTAATGTAATAATGGGAAGAAGTTTATTGAATATCAGTAACCTCGATTATTCGGAACTATTTTTTTTCGGACTCTAGAAATATTCGTTCGGATAAAAGGTATATAAAATTTTTCGAAATTGTTTATTTTAAGGAGTGAATATAAAAGACAATAAAAAAACATAAATTTTGCATAAAGAATGAAGTCGATCGGATAATGAGTTGCCGAGATATTTGTAATCCTATTTTCTACACTCTTCTATTTTTCATGACCCTGTATTTCATTCAAATTTCAATTCAAAGATATATTTTAATTGGAAATGAGACGCTTAATTCGACGTAGTAAACCGTTAGTTAATAGGATTATCAATTTTGGAGTTATAAGGGTGTTTCTTTTACGCAATTCTGTAATAGAGCATTTAAAGTTTATGACGTCATCAAACCACGATTTTATTCGAATTGCAGTGCATTTTATAAATAGTTTACACATGATTTATTTTCATATTTCATATTATGCATATCCATGATGGGTAAGTATTACCGTGGCCCCCAACCACTAGTTTATGAACGTGTTAATAACACATCAATGAATGAAAAGTGGGAGTTAGAATAAAACCATACAATTTTAATATCCACAAAAACATTCAATGAAAAAATTTAGTCAAAACTTAGAACCTGTAATGGGTTGGGTTGGGTTGGGTTGATTGTTGACGGCCAATTATCTGCACTTGGGATATAGGCCCGGGGGGAGTGCCCTTCGTGGGGGTCTTTCTAAGGGAACCTAACCCGTATTTACGCATGGATAAATCCACGGCTCGAAGAAAACCACGAAAACTCCGAACGATTAGGCCGACGGGCGCGATTGGGATCGAACCCAGCACCTCCCGTCTACCAGCTTCGAGAGCATAACCTCTCAGCCACTGGTGGGGCAGAACCTGTAATGGAATTACAACAAATCATTCTAAAATTTTAAACACTTTAGGTATCAGAGTACGAAATGTTTTATTCATTAAAATACTCTAATTTGAAAGAATACTTAATGTTAAAATGAAACATTGGACAGACTTTTAGTTAAAACAATTTTCATGTAAACGGGCAATTTTTTATTTACTTTTTTTTTTTTTTTAATGCAGCACCGGAACGGCACTCAAACACCAGTGCACTCCTATAACTTACGTAACCGAAAGTAATTTAAATTTGAAAAGGAAAGAAAGGAGACACATATTATAATTCAGTACTTGAATATCGCGGATAATTTTTTAATCAGGATAAATAAGAGAAATGGGGTAAATTATCTTGTTTTTTTAGAAATGACATGATTTTTTTAAAAACAGAATTACACTTATTTTTATTTTGCTTTTTTGAAAAATATATTACTCTAATTTAAAAAATTAGCTTGGGCAATCTCGTGAAATAATTAGCCTGAGTAAGTAAGAAAAGCAGAGTTCAAATGAAAATTGAAAAATAGAAACTTAATAAATGTGCATATTAATAAATAATATACAATTTAAAATATATACATTACATTTTACCAGTCCTATCGATAAAAAATATATTTGTAGTGGCGCCATCTATTTTCAGTAAAAATAATCTATCATCCAATCAATATGATGAAATTTGCTCAGTAGAGCAGAAAAAGAAAAAAAACGGTTGTTGTAAAAAGAAATATTAATTATAAAGAAAAAAATATTAATATCTTAGGCTTTTTTGCACTTTTCAACATAGTTGAAACATGTTTATGATTTCGGTTTGTCTGTCTGCCGTCTGCAATCTCTCCATGCTTTAACTGTCGTAAATATACTCGCATTGCCATGTAAACGATATATATGTTATTGAGCTTTACCCAAGCGCGGATCCAAGGGGGAGGTCATGAGGGTCAGGACCCTCCTCTAAACGGAAAACATTTCTATAGAACACTACGTTTTTTGTTTTTTTTTATATAAATATGTATTAAAGGTGTTTTCATTTTTTCTTCTTTTACTGCTTAAAGATTTTAATCTTTCTGATACACTCATGGAGTTATTTTTAAATAGAAATGCATGAAAATTGTTTAAGCACTAAAGAATCAAAATCATTTTTTATTTTCTTATAACTGTGGTACATTTTGAATTGTATTTGATTGCTTCCTCAAGACGATATTTCCATGATTGTCCAGCCTCGAAAATTCTTCTTAAGATGCGAACTTTGAGAAAATCTTCTGCAAGATTCTTTGCATTTATAAGAAGAACGAAAAAACATGCATCAAGCATAGATTATGAAGCACTTTCCAACACAGCCAGAAAACTGTAACGAAACTTCACCGTTAAATAGGGTGAAAGAAGATATGTAAGTAAAAAGTTTAGAAAACACATAACACATTCAAAAATACAGTTTTCGAAATTACCTTCCAGTGTCAAAATAAGTAGTCGAATTATTTTGTGCAGCCCTGTATATGATCAACAGAAGTAAATATATAGTATGATAAAAGTTAGTTCAGTTAGAATATTCACATTTAGCAATTTTCGCCAATCGATGGAAATGCAGTAGAAATCTTTTGTACAGCCCTGTATATTATCTGAAGACTTTTGTACACACCACCTAGTAAGAAAAAGGGAACTTAAAACTCACTCGCAGCAATTATCAACCGTAAACGACAATGTATCTTTATCTTTGCTTAGCCCTGTATATGAATTTATTTATATTCCACAAACTTCTATTAGTCTACTAAATATAGTTCAGCAGGAAAATGCTTAAACACAATTAAAAACTACCTTTAAGCAATTCACTCCCATAGTCTGTAGTACTTACGAATTTCCTTGTGTAGGTATATGTCATTCCCTGTATATGGTCAACCGAGTTTATAAACACACACGTACTATGAAAAAAAAGTTAAAAATGCACACCAAAGTTGAAAACGCACTTATCACACATAGACTGTAAATATCGCACATGTACTGTAACCAATATCTTTTGTGTGTCCCTGCGAATAAACGCAATGCACACAAGAGAGCAATTTATAGTGCACCTCGGTAATGCATATAATTTTCACTATGTTTGAAATAGTGAAATATCACTAAATTACATTGCAGACGGTTTTTCCCCATATAACGATGTGTAAAAGAATTCTTTTGGTTGAACCTGTAAATGAATAATAAATGCATGAATAATAAATGCTTTGCACCCCATATTCTACAAAAAGCATGTTTTAATGCGCTTCATAATTATATATCAATTTCATTATGTTTTAAATGACGTAGCGTCATCACAATGCACTTGAACCGATCCCCATTGACTGTAATTTGACTGTCCCTGAAAAAAATATATATAAGTGCTACACACATCTGTTGAAACGTTTCGGCACAGCTAGTATGTCCCGCAGTGGCGCGGACAGTTAAGCTCGGTTCCCGTAAGATCGCCGAATAGCCAAGCAGACCAAGGTCATCCAAGCGGACCAACAGCATCGACCAAGGTCAGTGCTTGGGAGGCTGACAACATATCTCGACTGCCGCTGCTGTGGGACCGTGTACGTTAATGGAAGCTGGTGCACGTAAAATCTGTTCGTGGCTCCAATGTCCTCCAAGTTTAGTATAAGCGTTACCTCTGGGGGTGCCAATCCAGGTGCAGGTCTCTCATCTGGAATTGGTTCAAAATTAGGAAACCAGCTCTTGAAGTCCAACCTCTCTTGAGGCTCTGGCACCCCTTCTTTCAGAGAAGTGCCTTGGCACTTTCTCTGACACAACAACAACTTCTGTTGAAATAGGAAACATGCTATAGTAAACGACAATAACATACAAAAATTTCAGGACAATCGAAGCATATTTACGGGAGTTGGAGCACGGACAGACGGCAGACAAACCGAAGTCATAAACACTTTTCAACTAGGTTGAAAAGTGTTATTAAAATGGAAAACTGTGATATCTTGGTATCTGTATAAAACTTGTATATTTACTAATATACCTGAAAATTTCATGCACTTATGAAAGATAATTAATTCGGGTATATGTCAGAAAATAGTCAATTTGGATCTAAGATATAGAACTGCCAATGAAGACATGTGACCTCCTCCCTGCCCCCCACAAAAAAAGTCATGACCCCCCCCCCTCTCTAATTGGAGGGCTGGATCCGCCTATGGCTTTACCGTGGCATGTTCGCATGTTCTGTATTGAAAAAGAAGTATGTAGCAGTTACAGTTTGTTTACAGGGTCACTCAAAAGAAATCTGTCATATTATGGTCTGTGGGGAAAATTCCTTAGCGATGTACTTAAATGTTATACTATTTCAAAAATAATGAATGTAATATTAATTTTTGAGGTGCACTAAACTATGCTTTCTGCAGAATTTAGAGTACAAAGCGTTCATTCATTTACAGGATCGCACAGAAGAATTTGGTTACAAAATCTTCTTAGAGGAAATCTGTTTACAGCGTATTTTAATTATGTTAACACTATTTCAAACATAATGAATTTTTATATACATTACTGAGGCTCAATACAAAATGCTTGCTGTAGAATATGATGTGAATATATCGTCCATTTACAGGGATACACGAAAGATTTCGGTTACAGTACTGTCTATTAGCGACAATTGTTAGAAGTGCGTTTTCATATTACGCATTTTGTATTAAGCGTTTTTCAGTTTAACTAAATTTTTGCGTACTTTGTGGTGTGTATAAATCCTAAAGATAATATACAGGGTTACACAAAAAAAATTCGTAAGCACTACAGTGTATTGGGATGAATTGTTTAAAAGTAGATTTTAATAGTTTTACACATTTTCCAGCTGTACTATATTCAGTATATTAAGCGATGTTTGTGGAACATAAATAAATTCATATACAGGGCTACGCAAAAGACTGGGTAGATTACCGGCCATGGATGGTAATTTCTGGAAGTGTGTTTTTACTAGTGTTGTGTGTTTTTGCCTAAATTAAATTTTAGCTTAATATGTGGAGGATATAAAAATCTGTAGATAATATGTACAAAAAGATTCGAGCATACATTTCCGTCTTTTAGCAGAATTTGCTGATGATGAATTTTCAACTATAGTATGCGTTTCCCAAATAAACTAAATTTTAGTATACTATGTAGAATATATACAAATCTATATGTCATATACAGGGTTGTGCAAAATAATTCGAGTACCTTTCTGGCTCTAAATGGTAATTGCTGAAATCTTGTTTTCAAAAGTATTATGCATTTTTTTAGCTCACAGGCTATCAAAGCCTGAGAGCTAATGTGCCCGCCCGTTCTGTATGTATGTATGTATGTATGTATGTATGTATGTACGTATGTACGTACGTAACGCGATAACTCGTGATAGAATTATCCGTTTTGCTTCAAATTTTGTTTACAGGTTCATTCTAATAAAGCGCTTCCCTGATTAGTTTTGGGAGTTCATTGGTTAAGTATAAAGGGTGGAAAGGGGGGGGGGGGGTTAACTCCCCCTTAATTTAGATAAATGGGTTTTTCATGCAGAAGTATCCGTTTTTCTTCAAATTTCGTATATAGGTTCATTGTGATAAGGTGCATCCCTGATTATTTTTGGGAGTTCATTAGTTAAGTATAAAGGGGGGAAATGGGGGCCTAACCCCCCCCCCCCTTAATTTAGATAAATGGGTTTTTCATGCAGAATTATGCGATTTTCTTTAAACTTTGTATATAGGCTCATTGTGGTAAGGCACTTCCCTAATTAGTTTTGGGTGTTCATTGGGTAAGTATAAAGGGGGGTAAACGGGGGGCTACTCCCCCTTAATTTAGATAAATGGGTTTTTCATGCAGAATTATCCGATTTTCTTCAAATTTTGTATATAGGCTCATTGTGATAAGGCACTTCTTTGATTAGTTTTGGGGGTTCATTGGATAAGTATAAAGGGGGGAAACGGGGGCTACCCCCCCCCTTAATTTAGATAAATGGGTTTTTCATGCAGAATTATGCAATTTTCTTTAAACTTTGTATATAGGCTCATTGTGATAAGGCACTTCCGTCATTAGTTTTGGGTGTTCATTGGGTAAGTATAAAGGGGGGTAAACGGGGGGCTAATCCCCCTTAATTTAGATAAATGGGTTTTTCATGCAGAATTATCCGATTTTCTTCAAATTTTGTATATAGATTCATTGTGGTAAGGCGCTTGCCTGATTAGTTTTGGGTTTTCATTTGTTAAGTATAAAGGAGGGAAAGGGGGGGGTTAGCTCCCCCTTAATTTAGATAAATGGGTTTTTCATGCAGAAGTATCCGTTTTTCTTCAAATTTCGTATATAGGTTCATTGTGATAAGGTGCATCCCTGATTATTTTTGGGAGTTCATTAGTTAAGTATAAAGGGGGGAAATGGGGGGCTAACCCCCCCCCTTAATTTAGATAAATGGGTTTTTCATGCAGAATTATGCGATTTTCTTTAAACTTTGTATATAGGCTCATTGTGGTAAGGCACTTCCCTAATTAGTTTTGGGTGTTCATTGGGTAAGTATAAAGGGGGTAAACGGGGGGCTACTCCCCCTTAATTTAGATAAATGGGTTTTTCATGCAGAATTATCCGATTTTCTTCAAATTTTGTATATAGGCTCATTGTGATAAGGCACTTCTTTGAATAGTTTTGGGGGTTCATTGGATAAGTATAAAGGGGGGAAACGGGGGGCTACCCCCTCTTAATTTAGATAAATGGGTTTTTCATGCAGAATTATGCAATTTTCTTTAAACTTTGTATATAGGCTCATTGTGATAAGGCACTTCCGTAATTAGTTTTGGGTGTTCATTGGGTAAGTATAAAGGGGGGTAAACGGGGGGCTAATCCCCCTTAATTTAGATAAATGGGTTTTTCATGCAGAATTATCCGATTTTCTTCAAATTTTGTATATAGATTCATTGTGGTAAGGCGCTTGCCTGATTAGTTTGGGGTTTTCATTTGTTACGTATAAAGGGGGGGGACGGGGGGGGGACGGGGGGGGGCTCACCTCCCTTAATTTAGATAAATGGGTTTTTCAAGCAAAATTATCCGATTTTTTTCAAATTTTGTGTATAAATTCATTGTACTAAGGCGCTTGCCTGATTAGATTTCGGGGGTTTATTGGTTAAGTATACAGGGTGGGAACGGGTGCTTATCCCCCCCTCCGTTTAATATAGTGTCGATTTCTTTATTTTTCGAGTGACATTATTCTTTGAAAAAATAGCATAATATACAATTAGTGTGAATAGCCTGTGAGCTCAATGCCCTCAGTTTAACTGGGCAGTTTTCTTTTTTTATATATTGTTTACTTATATATTTTTTGTCACCTTATTAAACGGTGAAGTATCGTTTAAATTATTCTGGAAGTGTTGGAAAGTGTATCATAATCTATGCTTGGCGCATTATTTTTCTTTCTTACTTTTTTATGATAATGCAGTAAGCATTCTATGTAATAGAGTGGATCGATTAATTTTTAAGCAAATGGGTTCTATACTATGGTGTCTGATTTCGCAAAATTAAGGAACTATATCCAGTGACGTAATATTGAATAATTATATTATAATTTAATAACTCATATTATAACTTACATATTGAATAACTATTTATAAGGAGGTCGCGTAAAGTAGATAATTTGGGTATAATACAGTTTGTGAAGTCCTAAAATTACCTCATTATGTTATTTGTATCAGAAATGGAGAAAAATGATCGAACGTAATTAATATTATATATATATATATACGAAATCGTGTTACTAGAATTAACATTTACGGAAGAGCGAAACGATTTTTTTAGTTTTTTACTATTGTAACTGTTGAGGGATTTTTCCTTTCCCCATAAAATACTGCAGCCCTTTAAAGCCAAGTTTTACTGTCTCCAGTGGGAAAATTTGCGACAAAATTTTAAATTGCAAACCTTTACTAGGTTCAAGAAAGAGAAAGAGCTGTAACAAAAGTGTAAAATTTTAAGTGTAACTTCTACTCATTTTTTTTTTTTTTTTTAGTTTCTACATTCAACCTTAGAGACTAGCTAACGGAAAAAAAACCTCATGTATCTCAACAATTTATTTATACGAAGCTGTAAAAAGTCAGAAGTCACTCTAAATTTACATGTAGACATAGCTATATAAATATTTGCGTTTCAAAGAAGTGGTTTTGTTTTCTGCAGACAATAAGGGGTCATCTGTTAATTACGTCATACTTCAATAAGGGGGGGGGGGGGTCCGCAAAGTGTGACACAATGTGACAGGGGGTAGAGGTGCATTGGCACATTGGGATACCACATCTAAAATATGAAAACAATTAGGCAGGCATTATTTACTTGAGCATAATAGAGTTTATTTAAAAAATATATTTTTATTTAGTTAGCATTATAGGTACATTTTTTACTTTTTTCTTTGAAATGTAAAAGTACACAAGATCTTAATGGTTTAATAGGATTTATATCAGTATTTAATAAATCATGTGGTTTTTTTTTTTGTTTTTTTGTTTTTTTTTTTCATAAAATTATCTCTCCCTTTACTAGTTGCGAAAAAATGTGACGTTACAATAGGGAGGGGGGTAATCACTTTAGTGTGACAACTTGTAACATAGGGAGAAGGAGGGGTAAAAAAACCATGAAATTTGCGTGATGTAATTAATGGAGAAGCACTAAATAGAACAAACTATCATTACGAAAGTATTACCTCTTGCTAGTTACCTCTTGCTTTCTATTGAAAGTAGCTCTAGCAATACTATTTATTCTAATTTCTTACTTGAAAAAAAAATCACTCCTTTGAAACGAGAAACATTTTCATTTTATTTATGATGCTGTTAGCATGGTTACTAAATTGATATTTATTAGCACAATTATGTACATTTGAAATTAATTCAATCTGTAAAAGAAAACATTGAGCGTGTCCCATTACTATTTAGTACTGAAATATATAATATAATATACATTTTTCAGTATGAAAGTTATCCAAAATATTAACCTTAGTGGCATTATAAATGGCTTAATTAAGAAAAGCATTAAACTCTAAATCAACTTATACAATATATATTCAAAGGAAGAAACAAGAACGAAAAATCATGCGTCAAGCATAGATTATGTAACACTTTCCAACGCTTCCAAAATAATTTTACGAATCATACTCTTTTATAAGCTAAAAGATAACATCTAAGTAATCCGAATACTTTATTCAGCCCTGTATAGGATCTACAGATTTGTATATATACTACATAGGATGCTAAATTTTAGTTCAGTTAGGAAACACGTAGCACAGTTTAAAATTCTCCGTCTGGAGTTAAATAATACGGAAATGTGTTCCCGAACTTTTGTACTTCCCTGTATAGGATCTACAGAATTTATACACACCACGTAATATACAAAAAGCGATTTAAAATTAAAATCGCATTCAGTAACTTAAAACGCACTTCCAGGAATTATTGTTAACATACAGTAGAGAATTCTTTTGTGTGTCCCTGTAAATGAACGATAACTGCTATACACACAATATTCTGTAGTAAGTCTCTTGTAATGAACCTTATATAAATTTCAATGCGTTTAAAATAGTGAAACATTATTTAAATAAACCGCAGACGATTTTTCTCCATAGACGTAATGTAACGGAATTCTTTTGACTGTCCCTGTAAAGTAAGTATAAGTGCTATGCACACCCTATTCCATATTAAGCTTCTTCTAATGCACCTTAGTGATATATATAAATTTCAATGCGTTTAAAGTATTGAAACATTATTTAAATAAACCGCAAATGATTTTTCCCCATAGACCGCAATGTAACGGAATTCTTTTGAGTGTCCCTGTAAAAAAACTATAAGTGCTACACACTTCCGTTGAAATAGGGAACATGCTATAGATAACGATTATAACATATAAAATTTGCAGGGCAATCCGAGCATATTTACGGGAGTTAGAGCACGGACAGACGGCAGACGGCAGACGGCAGACGGCCAGACGGCCAGACGGCAGACGGCCAGACGGCCAGACGGCAGACGGCCAGACAAACCGAAGTCATAAACACTTTTCAACTAGGTTGGAAAGTGTTAAAAAAAACGGATATTTTATTTAATCGAAGATTCGTTTACATGTTTAGAGAAAAATAAAACTCAGTAAGAAATATATCGGAAGAAACAAAATTCAATAATCTATGCTTTTCCTCGTTCAATCTTTTTTTTTTTTTCATAGTGTTGTGACATTCGCGTAGGCAGCATTTACCCCCAATCTTAACTAATGCTTCAATATTGTGTTTCGGACATTCTTCAGTTAATTAATAAATGAACTTTGATACAACTTTGAATTCATCAATAATAAGTTAAAACAATGAAATTTTGGTTAAATATATATATATATATATATATAAATTAGAGATGATTCTACGATAAATCGGTTTTTAAATATAATTTAACATTTCGGTTCAGTGGTAGTTAAATTTTAAATAAATAGCATGTATTCAAAAAGAAAAAAAAAGAAAAATCAAATTATCTTCGGATATTTTTTATCATTATTTTATTAATTGTACCTCTCATCCTTTTCATGTAGAAAAGTTATTAATTTTTCAATAACATTTTTCGATATTATTCATTAAGTAAATATAATAATTATTATTATCACTTAATAATATCTAATTGTGAAAATAATTCTTTGTTATTATTCAACCAAGTGTAGAGACAATTTTTAATTAGAAAGTAATATGCTAGATAGGCACTTTCTTGTTTTTGCAATACTAAAATTTCATTTCATTTTAAAGCAAACATCTTATAGTACGTTATAAAGTTCAATTAGGCTTTATTATGTGAACTACTTTTTTATGTCTTCAAAGCCGTCTGTAGTTAAATGATGTTATTAACTAGAGGGAAATACTAATTTTTGAAATCGATCGCATTTTATGCTTCAAAAACAGTTTTATGTATAAACCTGAAAATTCATATGACTCTATTTAATCCCTAATATGCGATTAGAACACATGAAGGTTGCTTCATTTGTTTAGTTGAGGTGGGGAGGGTGGGGGGCATCAATTTTAAACTGCTTTTTGATATTTATTTCAACTTTCCTTTTTCATATTTCTAAATAATGTACAAATCTAAATCGAACAAAACAAACCCAATTAAAATATTCAAATTAGAACCGGATCAATCTGAAATTGATAAAATCTGCACAGATTCCAATTGCTTTTAACTTTGCATGCGTTTTTCTCATAAATCTTTTCGCTTCTTGTGCACAATGTAAGAGTGAAAAAAATAAAAAATAAATAAAACGTTTGCAAACATTTTTCTTTCGCATAAATACAAAATTGTTCGATGACACTTTTTTTTACATATATATGCAAAAATAATTATACTTAGAATCTTGGTCGACGTTTCTATCATTTAAACAACTCAAATCTTATTTTTTGCAATTAGAACGTGTTTTTAAGGTGTATCACGTTAAAATACACATTCTAATCGCAACAAATGAAATTTGCATCGCTTATTTTACAAAAAAGTAGGTAGAGTTTGTAGATGTAATCATTTTATACTGTGCAAAAGAAATGGTCTGTTTTCATATATATATATATACAGGGTGTCTCAAAAGGTCGTTTACAAACTTAGTATGCTGGTCTGTCATATCATGATGAACAAGATTTACATAGGAACTTATGTTCGAAAATGCAAACTGCGACCGCTAGAGGGCGATGAGCGCAGGTGTGGAAGGGAAGAAAGAAAGGATATCAAAAGAGGTATTAATATGACTTTTATTAAAGAACATGGTTTAATTTACAGAAAATGTTCAAAACTCTTTCCATTCGCCGCAAATCATGCTTCACAGCGTCGACGCATGGATTCACGGACCCGTTCAAAATGAGCAGGTGTGTCACGGACACACCTGCTTATTGCTGTGCAAATACCAGCGTGCGAATGCAACGAGTTGGGGATAATCGTCAACGCAGAATGTCTGTACTCTTTGTAAGTGGTAGGGGTGTTGTGTGTCCTCATGCAGTATGCGCATAATGCAGGAACGATGTACACCCAAGACGCTTTCGCTTGCTCGGGACATGTTTGCGGGTTCCTGTCAAATTCCCGTAGCACGGTTTAATCTACGACAGGCGTACGTGTATTGCGTTCTCGACCGATGTGGCTACGTACTTGGAAAGCTCCTGCTTCACGCAATCTGCGGTGCAATTGTTTAAACAAAACATCACTTGGCTGACGTCTGCTTAGGAAGCGCTCGATGTACATCTGTACCGCGGCTCGTGCATTTCCATCCGTGGCGCCATATACGTAATGCATATCGGCCAATTCTGCGTTACTAAACCGATTCATCCTTCTCCTGCAACGTCCTCGCCTGAAATGATTACACGCTTCCCACTCTCCCGTAAGCATTCGCTCATCGCCCTCTAGCGGTCGCAGTTTGCATTTTCGAACACAAGTTCCTATGTAAATCTTGTTTATTATGATATGACAGACCAGCATGTTAAGTTTGTAAACGACCTTTTGAGACACCCTGTATATATATATATATATATATATATATATATATATATATATATATATATATATAAACTTATTGCAAAAATTAACCATTGAAACAGAAATAACTGACCAAATGCAATGAAATTATTACCCCAAAGAGCTATGTCAAATTACACATTATAAAACATAGTCCTAACAAATGAAGTATTTATTCAAAAAGTGAAACATAAGTAAAAAAAAAAAAACACAAATGCAAGCTTATAATGTAATTTACTTTTTCAAGGGCTGGGAAACCACATTATAAGCAAAGAATGATTGTTTTCTGTAACTGTCACAAGCTTAAAGCCAAAATTTTGTGACAATTCCAAGCCCTAACAATCATTGGAAAGAAATTGAAAAAAAAAGGATACCTTTGAAAATAGAACACTACAAATCAAACGGAAGAAAATAAATCCATTTATAAACAAATAAACACAAAGGAAGACAAAGAAAATCTATACATTACAACATCAATTTGTCCAGAATCCGAAGCCAAAAATGTTTTGTGCTAAGCACATGGTAAAGTGAATAAGTGAATTCAAACGTACAAGTTAAAATTACAGTTAATTTTCTAAAAGTAGCAGTTATTAATTTAACCATTGTGATTTTAACTATTTCTAATTTAAAATATAAAAATACAAATAAATAATATAAAAACTATAAATTCATTTACTAAAAATATTTTTTAACTTAAATAATTTTAATATATATATTATATTATTGGAATATTTAAAAATTTCACTTGTATTCCAAGTTTTCAGGTAAAAGAGAAAAAAAAAATTGTGAAAATTGATATGGTGCTGCCATCTGGTTTTATAATAAACAATAACTAAAAAATAATACTAAAGAATAATAGTAATAGTTTTTTTAAAATCATTATATGGTGCTGCCATCTAGTTAAAGATTAAAACAATATCTAAATAACTATTAATTATTTTGATTAAGTAAATTTTCCAGTATAAAATTATTTTATCTATTTATTTTTACATATGTCAACATTTAAATAATTTCAAAACATAAATAAACCCATAAAATCTAAAATATTATTGTAGAAGTCAAATTAAATTTTCATTTTATAAATAATTATATGCAAGCTTAAAAGATTTACCAATATGACTACATGCACTTATTGGAACTAACATCTTGCAAAATATTATTAACCCTGAAAAATAAAATTAGATTTTCATTTTATAAATAACAATGCAAGTTTAAAAGAAATACCAAAATGGCTACACGCACTTAATGGAACTAACATCTTGCTAAATATTATTTATTCTGAAAAATAAAATTAGATTTCACACACTGATAGCTAAAAATAACCAAACATTTCCAATATGTTAACCTCACGTATTGAATCTAATATCTTGCAAAAAATAAAAAATAAAAAAATAAAAAATAAAAAAATAAAAAATAAAAACGCATTTAACTATATTGTTAAAAGTTCTCTACCTGGCAAGGAAAAAAAAAAAAAAAACCCAGTAAATCTCCAATATGGCAACGCACTTATTGGAACAATATTATATTTAAAGTTCTCTCCCTAGAAAAGAAAAAGAAAAGAAAAAAAATTAGAATTTACTATTTAATTTTTTTAATTAATAAAAGATATTTAACCAAAATATTCCCACTCAGCTCTCACATAAAGGAATTCATTCTTTAGCCAAATATATCAGTAATCAAAATGTAAGTGTTTTAACAGATAGAATGTGCAAACATATAAACCCCAATGAAAGCAAAATTTATATTCGTAAAATTGACTTAACTAAATAAAAGGGATAGCCATATTCTACTGCATGTTGAAGAATAAGTTTTAAATTTTGAGTTTTAAAATTATTAGAACAAAGATTGTTTATTCTATGTGCAAAATTTAGTAAAATATTTACAAATACTGATTTATGTATACAAGACTTATAATTAGTAAATAAGTTAACTTTAAATGTAAAATCATTTCTTTTGTCATAAATGTCAAACAAAATTTTATTATCTTTAAGAATTATCTTAAGATCAAGAAAATTAATTTCATTATTTACCATAAGGTTGAAACTATAATTTAAATTTTTATGATATTTTATTGGTAGTAAATAATTTCAATTATTATTAAAATAGAAGACAATTATTATCATCTATATAACGGTACATTTTACAATTAGCAATATGTGAATTACGTTCATAATAATATAAATATAATTCTGCAAGAATTGAAGAAACAATGCCACCCTGTGGTAATCCACAGCATTGAATATATATATTCTCATTAAAAACAATATAATTATGATGTAGAATAAATCTAGTTAAAGTTTTAAAGTAATTTAAAGAAATGTTATTTTTTAATTTTATGGAATCCTTGTATTCTTTGTATAATAAATTGACAATCCTGAACATATCCTTGATATCAATATTATTAAATAAGTCATTAAAGTCAAACGTCTTCATGTAAGTTATGTTATTTAAATTTTTTATATTATTGACAAGTTGAAAACTATTTTTTATGCTAAACAAATTATCTTTTAGTTTTGTAAGTTCAAACAATTTAGTGAGAATAGTTAATAGAAATTTACTTGTATTATTATTATACGTATTACAGCCTATAGTTACAGTTCTGAATTTTATAGGAGTTTTATGAAATTTAGGTATAACAACAATGTATGGATAATTAAAGTTGTAATTTTTAATTTTTAGCAATTTATAATATTGAAATATATGTCGATTATTAATAATTGTATTAAGATTAGTTTTTTTTTAAATTTAAACTTGTATTTATTGCATTAGATATTAGCTGTGAATAATATTTTTTGCAGATGAAAGCATAGTTGTTTGGTGATTTATCAACATAAGTAATAATAAATTTGTTTTGTAAATTCTTTATTTCACTATTTAGTTGTTTAACATTAAAATTAAAATATTCCATATTTCTGAAAAGTTCAACATTTAAATTACTTAATACATTTAATTTCCATTCTTTAAAAAATTCAATGGGTTTATTATAATCTATTGAAATTTTATATATAAAAAGGTCAAGATCCAGATTAAATTGTTTTAATATAGAAAAAATATTATAACATGATGGTGTTCGAAATTTAGTCCCATTAGTCATAAAACTGCGCAGATAATCATTCTCGACAATATTAATATCCCCTGTAATAATGTGACCATGTACCTTATCTACATAATTACTAAAACTAGGATTATTACATAAGCACGGAGGTTTATCATTTGATGTAAGAAATTTTGCAAAATTATTGTAATTGAAAATTCTACGTCCAAGTGTAACATTGTATTTGTATGATTTATGTATTGTAAATTTTTTTATGGGGAATTTGTTATTGTTATTAATTACATTGTGTATATTAATTTTATTAAGTACTATATTGGAAAAAGTTATTATAAGTTGAGTATTGTTAGTTTTTTTATAAGTATTTTTTGAAATTTTTACATTAAGTTGATTAATTCTATATAATAGAAGATCAAAATATACATCACTAAAATGTGGTGATAAATTTAATGTTAAGAATACTTTATAATAATTATTAAGATTTTTCTTTTTGATCGAAAAAATATGTTTCCTTATATCAAACCAATTGAAAGTATTAGTGAATTCATTTTCCATATTAGATAATTGCTGTATAAAATCATTACTAGAAATATACTGTGTATTAGTACCATATTTACCCCTTTTTGTACGTGTAGTTTTTGTATTTACTTTATGATTTAAATTAGCATAAGTGCTAGTATAATGTTCATGTTTATTAGTATTTGTATAAACAATGTTTGTGCGATTAAATAACTTAGAATTTAGACCATAAGGATATAAAGAGTTACGGGATTTGATATAAATGGATTCATAAAGTAGTCTATCACTGAAATTTTTGTGCATACTCAGGATTTTAATAGTAATATCTTTAAAGTCATGTTGTCTAAAGTGCATATGCTCAACATTTATAGAATTATTTTTTATAATATCCTGTCTATGTTGATTGATTCTGAAGTGCAGTGGATTACATGATTGACCAATATATTCCATCTTACACATATTGCAATTAATCGAATAAATAATATTGTATGCTTTATATATATATATATATGTAAAATTATCAAAAACACAATTTTGAGAAAATTGCATGGAAGGTTAAAAATCGATTCAAGTCTGTTAAAGTATTCATTATCACTTTATCAATTTCAAATTGACCGGGTTCTAATTTAAATATTTTCACGAGGTTTGTTTTGTTCGATACAAATTTGTATGAAAAAACTGATTATTTTCTTTAAGAGTATACACTCGATACATTTTTCTATGGTAAGAATGATGCATTGAGGATTTTTAAAGAACAATGGTCGTTGATCTGGTTTCTTTGATGAAATCCTAGCTGAACTTATGAAAACGAGATAGTTCTGGCTAAACAGAAAAAGTACCTTTCAATTTCCTGTAACCGTAAAAATTCAAGGTAATTAAAAAATAATCCCGATTCAAATGGCTTGTAATTTGTAGGCTTTGTTCTTATAATTACTTAAATATTGACTTATAACGACAAATGAATACATTTCTTTACTTTCTAATTTTATACAATATTTATTACTTAATACAAATAATACGATGAGTTGATCACGACAATTCATAAACATCAATTATATAACTAATTCCACATGAATATTTGAATTCCTCTAGAATTCTGGCGCAAGCCCTTTCTTTGGCATATAACTGATTTCCAAACTTCTTGATAAGATAAAAACTATCGAACAGTTCTTTTTAAAACCTCCTTTCATGAGAAGATCGCCCCATAATCATCTTGCGATTTCTCCGCTCTCTTTTTCTTTCCATGTGATATCGTATATCTTTTAATTGAACCCTTGAGTCTGTTATCTTGTATTGTTAAGAATATTAATTTGTAGACGGATATTATTTATTATTCGACATAAATGTCGCAGAATGAATTGAAAAATTATCCTTTTAAATAACAGTGAAACAGCTATTAAATTGCCATTTATTACATATTCACTTAACTCTTTAACTCTCCCACATTGTTTTAAATTTTTAGTTTAGATTAATACATTTTTTAAAAACTTTAAAACGTCGAAAATTTTTTAAAAATCAGAAGTTTTGTCTCAAAATACCAAATAAATACACTTCTTACATTCACCATACAGAAGAAATTAAAGCAACGCATTTCGAAAAAAATATTTTTTCTTTGTCATCAATCGCAAAGGAACGTCCTGTCACGCGTAGTAAGGCATACAACAGAAAATACGTACACATCAGTTGAATAGGTGATTTTTAAAGGAACTAAGTCTTAGTTTTGAAATTTCCGAAGTCATGGACATAGTTCCTTTCAACATTCAACTTTTAAATTCCACCTTCCCAAATATGCATAGGTAGTACCGGAACTTAGTTCTTTCTTCACGAAATCTATACTAATATTATAAAGGAGTAAAGATTGTTTGTTTGTTTGTTTGTTTGTTTGTAGGGGGTAATCTCTGGAACTACCAAACCGATTTCAAAAGTGATGGTGGCAAATTGATGTTGACAACCCCTGCTCCAACATAGGCTATATTTTATGTCGGTGCCACCAACCGCAGGGTGCTGCAGGAGCGAAAAACGTTCTAAAATTGCGATTTTTTGTATTCTGAAGGAGCTAGAAATTGGTATTGTATCTACTTATAAGATGTTAATGCTCTCTAAGAACAAATTTAAAAATATATATATTTAAAAGGGTGAAATGAGCGAAAAGCGTTCTAAAAACATTCTAAATTACAATTTCTGTGGAATCTCTGGAACTATAGAACCGATTTCAAAAGTGATGGTAGCAAATTGATGGTGACAACCCCTGCTCCAACATAGGCTATATTTTATGTCGGTGCCACTAACCTCAGGTGGGGTGCAGGAGCGAAAAACGTTCTAAATTGCGATTTTTTTATACTGAAGGAGCTAGAAATTGGTATTGTATCTACTTATAAGATGTTAATGCTCTCTAAGAACAAATTTAAAAAAAAATAAATTTAAAAGGGTGAAATGAGCGAAAAGCGTTCTAAAAACATTCTAAATTACAATTTCTGTGGAATCTCTGGAACTATAGAACCGATTTCAAAAGTGATGGTAGCAAATTGATGGTGACAACCCCTGCTCCAACATAGGCTATATTTTATGTCGGTGCCACCAACCGCAGGGTGCTGCAGGAGCGAAAAACGTTCTAAAATTGCGATTTTTTGTATTCTGAAGGAGCTATAAATTTGAAATTTGGCATTGTAGCTACATATAAGATGTAAATGCTCTCAAAGAACAAATTTAAAAAAAATGAAATTTAAAAGGGTGAAATGAGCGTAAAGCGTTCTAAAAACATTCTAAATTACAATTTCTGTGGAATCTCCGGAACTATACAACCGATTTCAAAATTGATGGTGGCCAATTGATGGTGACAACCCCTACTCCAACATAGGCTATATTTTATGTCGGTGCCACTAACCTCAGGTGGGGTGCAGGAGCGAAAAACGTTCTAAATTGCGATTTTTTTATACTGAAGGAGCTAGAAATTGGTATTGTATCTACTTATAAGATGTTAATGCTCTCTAAGAACAAATTTTAAAAAAAATAAATTTAAAAGGGTGAAATGAGCGAAAAGCGTTCTAAAAACATTCTAAATTACAATTTCTGTGGAATCTCTGGAACTATAGAACCGATTTCAAAAGTGATGGTAGCAAATTGATGGTGACAACCCCTGCTCCAACATAGGGTATATTTTATGTTGGTGCCACTAACCTCAGGGGGGGTGGGTGTAAGAGCGAAAAACATTCTAAATTGCGATTTTTATACTGAAGGAGCTAGAAATTTGAAATTTGGCATTGTAGCTACTTATATGATGTAAATGCTCTCTAAGAACAAATTTTAAAAAAAGTGAAATTTAAAAGGTTGAAATGAGCGAAAAGCGTTCTAAAAACATTCTAAATTACAATTTCTGTGGAATCTCTTAATCTATAGAACCAATTTCAAAAGTGATGTTGACAAATTGATGATGACAATCCCTGCTCCAACATAGGCTGTATTTTATGTCGGTGCCACTAATCCCTGGGGGGTGCAGGAGCGAAAAACGTTCTAAATTGCGATTTTTTTTTTTATACTGAAGGAGCTAGAAATTTGAAATTTGGCATTGTAGTTACTTACAAGATGCAAATGCTCTCTAAGGATAAATTAAAAAAATCGAAATTTAAAAGGGTGAAATGAGCGAAAAGCGTTCTAAAAACATTCTAAATTAGAATTTCTGTAGAATCTCCGGAACTATAGAACCGATTTCAAAAGTGATGGTGACAAATTGATGGTGACAATCCCTGCTCCAACATAGTCTATATTTTATGTCAGTGCCACTAACCCCTGGAGAGGGGGGGTGCTGGAGCGAAAAACGCTCTAAATTGCGATTTTTTTTTATACTGAAGGAGCTAGAAATTTGAAATTTGGCATTGTAGTTACTTATAAAATGTAAATGCTCTCTAAGAATAAATAAAAAAATCGAAATTTAAAAGGGTGAAATGAGCGAAAAGCGTTCTAAAAACATTCTAAATTATAATTTCTATGGAATCTCTGGAACTACAGAACCGATTTCAAAAGTGATGGAGGCAAATTGATGGTGACAATCCCTGCTCCAACATAGTCTATATTTTATGTCGGTGCCACTAATCCCTGGGGGGTGCAGGAGCGAAATACGTTCTGAAATTGCAATTTTTTTTATACTGAAGGAGCTAGAAATTTGAAATTTGGCATTGTAGTTACTTATAAGATGCAAATGCTCTCTAAGGATAAATTAAAAAAATCGAAATTTAAAAGGGTGAAATGAGCGAAAAGCGTTCTAAAAACATTCTAAATTATAATTTCTGTAGAATCTCCGGAACTATAGAACCGATTTCAAAAGTGATGGTGACAAATTGATGGTGACAATCCCTGCTCCAACATAGTCTATATTTTATGTCAGTGCCACTAACCCCAGGAGAGGGGGGGGTGCTGGAGCGAAAAAAGCTCTAAATTGCGATTTTTTTTTATACTGAAGGAGCTAGAAATTTGAAATTTGGCATTGTAGTTACTTATAAAATGTAAATGCTCTCTAAGAATAAATAAAAAAATCGAAATTTAACAGGGTGAAATGAGCGAAAAGCGTTCTAAAAACATTCTAAATTATAATTTCTATGGAATCTCTGGAACTACAGAACCGATTTCAAAAGTGATGGAGGCAAATTGATGGTGACAATCCCTGCTCCAACATAGTCTATATTTTATGTCGGTGCCACTAATCCCTGGGGGGTGCAGGAGCGAAATACGTTCTGAAATTGCAATTTTTTTTATACTGAAGGAGCTAGAAATTTGAAATTTGGCATTGTAGTTACTTATAAGATGTAAATGCTCTCTAAAAATAAATAAAAAAAATCGAAATTTAAAAGGGTGAAATGAGCGAAAAACGTTCTAAAATCATTCTAAATTACAATTTCTATGGAATCTCTGGATGCAAATTGATGTTGACAATCCCTGCTCCAACAGCCTCTTTAATAAAAAGCTATGCGTTGCTGACGACTGGGTTTTTCGCTAATTGTTGCCACAGATTAATCTCGGAAAATGAAACATTTCAAGTTACTGAAAAAAAAATAATAGCTCGGAAATTATTTGTCAGAAAATTGTTAGACAAACTGCGTTTGAAAGGTAAAATGTGTATTTTTCTTGATATAAATTTCAAATATAATGATTATGCCGTTTTTCAAATATTGAATTTCAAAAATTACGAAATTTCACAATGGAGTACCATAGCGAAACCTTCATGCATAAAAAGATAATGATGAGGGCGACGTGTCCTGACGTGTATATTGGCTATAGTACGAGTCACAAATTATAGTAGCCTTATTATTCTGTTAAAATATAAAAGTGAATTATGAAATTTCAATATTTTGTTTGATTAAAAGTTCGTTAAGAGAAATTGACCAGCGTAGCGGGCGTAGCTTGCTAGTGGTTAATAAACATGGAAAAAACATTGAAATCATCTTAAGGCTGTTCTAAAATCCAAACTGGCTACATTATGACATATTTTTTAATTCATTTTTGTTCGGAAACGCATGAAATTGGCAGGTGTTCTTATTCAGAAATTTTGTAATCGAAAGACGTTTTCCATTTTTTGGTAAAGGCAGAAAAATTTTCAGAAAATTCTATGAAAGTCGGCGTTTTGAACCGAATTTTCGATAGCGCAGCAAGGGAAAGAGGGAAACGTATCGTCACGTGAAACGAATCGTTTATAACTCTAAGTCAGTCTATGAGTCAGAAAATGTGTCAAAAAGTTTCGCGTTGATGTGCAGGTCAGTTGACAACCACCTTAAAATGAGAATTGTCAAAATATGGACTTCTTTCAACAATCACCAACTCAATCGTAGCACGAAAAAAATGGCGTTGTTCATTCTACAACAGTAGACGGAAAAATTAGACTATACCGATCTAGACACACATGTGATCCTAAGGATCACATGTGGGTCTAGATACCGATTCCCGGTGGAATGGAAGAAAGAGTAGAATGCTGGGATGTACACACGTGGAGAATAAAACAATAAGACTTGTTTTGTTAGTTTTGTTAGACTTGTTGTTAAATTGCCCCTTTAGTGGGCAATGGTTGGAAAATTTACCTATGGTGGGAAACTAAGATCCCAAAGAACGTTAAAGTGTTAACCCATCATTTCTCACATGGGATCTAATGGAGCAATATTCAGTTTTCAATTGCTTTTAGTTATTTAGTCCTTAAATAAGACAATTATTTATAATTTTTTTGTTTGATTGTCTTTGTTATAGTGCTGCACACCGCAGTGTGCGTTGGACACTAGAGAAAAAAATTCTTGACAACTTGCACGTACAAGATTTCTAAAACTATTAATCTATACCTATAAATCGTGAACAAATGTCAGAACTCGTCTTTTACAAATCATGATAAATGCAAAAATAAGGCAACATCAAACTGTCGTAAATCTAAAAGATATGAGAAAGTTTGGAAAGTTATATAAAGCATCTGGTTATTATGAAAAATGTTGATTAGATGTTAACATATTCATTACTTCTGAAAAAGCCAATAAATGGGTCTGAACTTGCTTGTGGTGATTTTTTTCAATAATTACTGAGCAAAATATAGACGTACCTGGGGATGTATTGGGAACAGGAGGGTTAAAGTTTATAGAAATTCTAATTTACAAAAGTTTTCTCTTTTCATTGCCATGTGTGAGTTATTAATTTATTTTAATTAGTGAAATAATAATAAGAAGAAGAACTTTGAACACACGTTTCATAGCCTCAGAAATCTTACGAGTATGTTCTTCTGACGATAGGTACACTATTAACTATTGAAATCGATAGTATTGACATCAACAAACGATTTAAACTCCACCATATGGCATATTACAGTGATAGATTTGTGCATATCAACATATCAAACAGTACAAGAAAATCAAAAAGGCTAACATAGTTATAGGCAATAAATAATAAAATACAATTACTTGTTAACTTTAAATTACACTGTATGGCCATAATTGATGGGAACTTTCAGTTTTAGACATTTTTTCGAATATTTTAAAATATACATGTTAGATTCTTTTGGAATTTTAGGATTAAAAAGAACAGGTTTGACTTCATATTTATCAACGTTGATTTCATAAGGAGGACAATTAGGGGACCAACAAAAAATTAAAGAAAAAAAATAATACTTGGGAACACTCTGTAAAATAAAATGCACGAAATGATCTATCGCTACAGGATATACATAAGCAGACATTTTATAACATGTGTAATCATTTGTGTAAGAGTAGCATGCATATTAATAGAGATATAGCGATTTTTTTTTAATTAAAAAAATTCTTGCATGTTTTTTGCTTATAAAATACAGGGTTTTTAACCAAATTTAACTTCAGTTTCAGAAAAATTGACAAAATGTAGTAGAAATCACATAGTGGAATTGAAATATAAATATATTAAATATTTAAGGAAATATGGGCAGTTGTATAAAATAATTTTTATCTGCACATGCGCGAAAGATAACAAAAAACGTTTTGCCTAATTTAATAGTCAACACTTTGGAGCAACTTATAAAAAAAATCAGTCAATTATCGTAAAAATTCAGAGCGACATCGGCGTTAGAGTGAGCTGTTTTTTAGCTCACAGGCTATCAAAGCCTGAGAGCTTATGTGCCCGCCGGTTCTGTATGTACGTACGTATGTATGTATGTACGTAACGCGATAACTCTTGATAGAACTAACCGTTTTACTTTAAATTTTGTTTATAGGTTCCTTGTGATACGGTCCTTCCCTGATTAGTTTTGGAGGTTCATTAGTTAAGCATAAAGGGGGAAAACGGGGGGCTAACCCCTCATAATTTAGATAAATGGGTTTTTCATGCAGAATTATCCCATTTTCTTCAAATTTTGTATATAGGTTCATTTTGATAATGTGCTTCTGTCAATAGTTTTGGGGGTTCATTGGTTAAGTATAAAGGGGGAAAGGGGGGGATAACCCCCCACCCCCTAATTTAGATAAATGAGTTTTTCATTCATGCAGAATTATCCGATTTTCTTCAAATTTTGTATATAGGTTCATTTTGATAATTTGCTTCTGTCAATAGTTTTGGGGTTTCATTGGTTAAGTATAAAGGGGGAAAGAGGGGATAACCCCCCCCCCTAATTTAGATAAATGAGTTTTTCATGCAGAATTATCCGATTTTCTTCAAATTTTGTATATAGGTTCATTGTGATAATGCGCTTCTCTGAATAGTTTTGGGGGTTCATTGGTTAAGTATAAAGGGGGAAAGGGGAGGCTAATCCCCCCTTAATTTAGATAAATGGGTTTTTCATGCAGAATTATCCCATTTTCTTCAAATTTTGTATATAGGTACATTTTGATAATGCGCTTTTCTGAATAGTTTTGGGGGTTCATTGGTTAAGTATAAACGGGGAAAGGGGGGGGATAACCCCCCTAATTTAGATAAATGGGTTTTTCATGCAGAATTATCCGATTTTCTTCAAATTTTGTATATAGGTTCATTGTGATAATGCACTTCTTTGAATAGTTTTGGGGGTTCATTGGTTAAGTATAAAGGGAGAAAGGGGCGCTAATCCCCCTTAATTTAGATAAATGGGTTTTTCATGCAGAATTATCCGATTTTCTTCAAATTTTGTATATATATTCATTGTAATTAGAGACTTCCCTGATTAGTTTAAGGGGTTCATTAGTTAACCATGAGGGGGTAACGGGGGGATGACCCCCCCTTAATATATTGTAGATTTCTTTATTTTTCGAGGAGCATATTTCAAATTCTTTGAAATAAGAGTATAATATACAATTAGTGTGAATAGCCTGTGAGCTCAATGCCCTCAGTTTAACTGGGCAGTTTTTTTAGCTCACAGGCTATCAAAGCCTGAGAGCTTATGTGCCCGCCGGTTCTGTTTGTATGTAGGTATGTATGTATGTATGTATGTACGTATGTACGTACGTAACGCGATAACTCTTCATAGAAATATCCGATTTCCTTCAAATTTTGTTTGTAGGTTGACTGTGTTAAGGCGCTTCCCTGATTAGTTTTCGGGATTGATTGGTTAAATATAAAGGGGGGAACAGGGGGGGCTAATCCCCCCCTAATTTATATAAATAGGGTTTTAATACAGAATTATTCCGTTTTCCTTCAAATTTTGTTTATAGGTTGACTGTGTTAAGGCACTTCCCTGATTAGTTTTCGGGATTGATTGGTTAAATATAATGGGGGGAAGAGGGGGGGGGGGCTAATCCCTCCCCTAATTTATATAAATAGGGTTTTAATACAGAATTATTCCGTTTTCCTTCAAATTTTGTTTATAGGTTGACTGTGTTAAGGCGCTTCCCTGATTAGTTTTCGGGATTGATTGGTTAAATATGAAGGGGGGAACAGGGGGGGGGGTAATCCCCCCTAATTTATATAAATGGGGTTTTAATACAGAATTATTCCGTTTTCCTTCAAATTTTGTTTATAGGTTCACTGTGTTAAGGCGCTTCCCTGATTAGTTTTCGGGATTGATTGGTTAAGTATAAAGGGGGGAATGGGGGGCTAATCCCCCCCCTTAATTTATATAAATGGGTTTTTCATGCAGAATTATTCCGTTTTCCTTCAAATTTTTTTTATAGGTTCACTGCGTTAAGGCGCTTCCCTGTTTAGTTTTTGGGATTGATTGGTTAAGTATAAAGGGGGGGAACGGGGGGGTAGTCCCCCCCCTTAATTTATATAAATGGGTTTTCCCTGCAGAATTATTCCTTTTTCCTTCAAATTTTGTTTATAGGTTCACTGTGTTAAGGCGCTTCCTTGATTAGTTTTCGGGATTGATTGGTTGAGTATAAAGGGGGGGAACGGGGGGCTAATCCCCCTCCTTAATTTATATAAATGGGTTTTTCATGCAGAATTATCCCATTTACTTCAAAATTTGTTTATAGGTTCATTGGGTTAAGACGCTTCCCTGATTAGTTTTTTGGGATTGACTGATTAAGTATAAAGGGGGGGAACGGGGGCCAATCCCCCCTTAATTTGTATAAATCGGTTTTTCAAGCAGAATTATCCGATTTCCTTCAAATTTTGTATATAGGTTCATTGTGATAATGCGCTTCTCTGAATAGTTTTGGGGGTTCATTGCTTAAGTATAAAGGGGGAAGGGGGGTAATCCCCCTTAATTTAGATAAATGGGTTTTTCATGCAGCATTATCCGATTTTCTTCAAATTTTGCATATATATATTCATTGTAATAAGAGGCTTCCCTGATTAGTTTTTGTTGGGATTGATTGGTTAAGTATAAAGGGGGGGGACGGGGGGCTTATCCCCCCTTAATTTATATAAATGGGTTTTTCCTGCAGAATTATTCCGTTTTCCTTCAAATTTTGTTTATAGGTTCACTGTGTTAAGGCGCTTGCCTGATTACTTTTTGGGATTGATTGGTTAAGTATAAAGGGAGGGAACGGGGGGGTAATCCCCCCCTTAATTTATATAAATGGGTTTTTCATGCAGAATTATCTCATTTGCTTCAAAAATTGTTTTTAAGTTCATTGGGTTCAGACGCTTCCCTGATTAGTTTTCGGGATTGATTGGTTAAGTATAAAGGGGGGACGGGGTGCCAATCCCCCTTAATTTATATAAATTGGTTTTTCAAGCAGCATTATCCGATTTTCTTCAAATTTTGTATATATATATTCATTGTAATAAGAGGCTTCCCTGATTAGTTTAAGGGGTTCATTAGTTAACTATGAGGGGGTAACGGGGGGATAACCCCCCCTTAATATATTGTCGATTTCTTTATTTTTCAAAGGGTTTGTTTCAAATTCTTTGAAATACGAGTATAATATACAATTAGTGTGAATAGCCTGTGAGCTCAATGCCCTCAGTTTAACTGGGCAGTTTTCTTTTTATTTATTAGTGCTTATCTGACCGCCCGTTCTGTATGTATGTATGTACGTATGTACGTACGTAACGCGGTAACTCTTGACAGAAATAACTGTTTTGCTTCCAATTTTGTTTATAGGTTCCTTGTGATAAGGCGCTTCCCTGATTAGTTTTGGGGATTGATTGTTTAACTATAAAGGGGGGAACGGGGGGGCTAACCCGCCTTAATTAAGATAAATGGTTTTTTCATGCAGAATTGTCCAATTTTCTTCAAATTTTGTATATAGGTTCATTGTGATAAGGTTCTTTCCTGATTAGTTTTGGGGGTTCATAGGTTAAGTATAAAGGGGCTAACGGGGGGGGGGGGAATCCTCCCCCTTAATTTAGATAAATGAATTTTTCATGCAGAGTTATCCGATTTTCTTCCAATTTTGTTTATAGGTTCCTTGTGATAAGGCACTTCCCTGATTAATTTTGGGGATTGATTGGTTAACTATAAAGAGGGGGGGAACGGGGGGCTAACCCCCCTTAATTTGGATAAATGGTTTTTTCATGCAGAATTATCCAATTTTCTTCAAATTTTGTATATAGGTTCATTGTGATAAGGTTCTTTCCTGATTAGTTTTGGGGGTTCATAGGTTAAGCATAACGGGGGTAACGGGGGTGGTTAATCCTCCCCCTTATTTTAGATAAATTATTTTTTTCATGCAGAGTTATCCGTTTATCTTCAAATTTTATATATAGGTTCATTGTGATAAGGTTCTTTCCTGATTAGTTTTGGGGGTTCATAGGTTAAGTATAAAGGGGTAACGGGAGGGTTAATCCTCCCCCCTTATTTAAGATAAATGATTTTTTTCATGCAGAGTTATCCGATTTTCTTCAAACTTTCTATATGGGCTCATTGTGGTAAGGGGCTTCCCTGATTAGTTTTGGGGGTTCGTTGGTGAAGTGTAAAGGAGGGAAACGGGGGCTACCCCCCCCCCTTAATTTTGATAAATGGGTTTTTCATGCAGAATTATCTAATTTACTCCAAATTTTGTATATAGGGTCATTGTGGTAAGGCACTTCCCTGATTAGTTTTGGGGGTTCACTGGTAAAGTATAAAGGGGGACGGGGGGGCTAACCCCCCTTGATATAGATAAATGGGTTTTTTAAGCAGAATTATCCGATTTTCTTCAAATTTTATATATATGTTCATTGTGATAAGGCGCTTCTCTGATTAGTTTTGGGGGTTCTTTGGTTAAGTATAAAGAGGGGACGGGGGGCTAACCCCCCCCCCCCCTTAATTTAGATAAATGGATTTTTCATGCAGAATTATCCGATTTTTTTAAATTTTGTATATAGGTTCATTGTGGTAACGCGCTTCTCTGATTAGTTTTATGGGTTCATTGGTTAATTATAAGAAGGAGAAACGGGGGTTGGTTCCCCCTCTTAATATATTGTCGATTTCTTCATTTTTCGAGGGCTTATTTCAAATTCTTTGAAATAAGAATATAATTTACAGTTAGTGTGAATAGCCTGTGAGCTCAATGCCGTCAGTTTAACTGGGCAGTTTTCTTTTATTTATTTTCTGCCTAAATCTCGCTGAATGATAAGGGATTGTCCACAAATTGTTATTTTTAGCTCACAGACTATCAAAACTTGAGAGCTAAAGTGCCCGCCCATTCTGTATGTATGTATGTACGTAACGCGATAACTCTTGATAGAAATAGGCGTTTTGCTTCAAATTTTGGATATAGGTTCCTTATGATAAGTCGCATCCCTGATTAGTTTTTGGGGTTCTTTGGTTAAGTATAAAGCGGAAAAGAGGGGCCAATTCCCCCCCCTTTAATTTAGATAAATGGGTTTTTCATGCAGAATTATCCAATTTTCTTCAAATTTTGTATATAGGTTAATGGTGATAAGGCGCTTTCCTGATTGGTTTTGGGGATTCATTGTATAAGTATAAAGAGGGTAATGGGGGGCTAATCCCCCCCCTTAATTTAGATAAATGGGTTTTTCATACAGAATTATCCGATTTTCTTCAAATTTTGTATGTAGGCTCATTGTGGAAAGGCGCTTCCCTGATTAGTTCTGGGGCTTCATTGGTGAAGTATAAAGGATGGAACGGGGGGCTGCCCCCCTTTAATTTAGATAAATGGGTTTTTTATGCAGAATTATGCGATTTTCTTCAAATTTTGTATATAGGTTCATTGTGATAAGGCGCTTTCCTGATTAGTTTTGGAGGTTCTTTGGTTAAGTATAAAGAAGGTAAAGGGGGGTGGGGGGGTTATCCTCCCCCCTTAATTTAGATGAATGTGTTTTTCATGGAAAATTATCCGATTTTCTTCAAATTTTGTATATAGGCTCATCAGTCAAATATCGTAAAAATTCAGAGAGATATCGGCGTTAGAGTGAGCTGTTTTTCAGTTACTGACTATAACTCGCTGAATGATAAGGGATTGTCCACAAATTGTTATTTTTAAGTTATCTAGCAGCGTTCGGAGCAAATTTTTAGAAAAAACTATTTAATTATAATTTACGCTTATGTTTAGGAAGATTTTGACTCTAAACTACGATGAAAAGGAAAATATAGTCCATACATTGATTACATTTAGGTAAATTGAGGAGTTTATGGTAAAATTTTATGAAATTTAGCCCAATACGCAAAACAATCTACAGTAAATTCTATCGCATATATATGTATTTCCTGTATAAACGTAATTTGTATGCCAGTAGTGAAGATGATAAACTAAAATCTAAGATATATTATATATTTTTCATAAGTTATGAGTCAATAACTTGCAATTTAATTTTTATAGTGATATTTCAATAGCTTTTTGAGAAATTACAGTTTGCGTATTAGTCCAGTCAAATTAGGACAGTTTGCCATAATAAATGCTAAGGATATAAAAATCAGTACAGTTGTTCATTGATGGCTACTGATGACTATGTAAAAAGTCTTGATGGATAGGTGATGAACGAGGGGAGGGAAGGGGTGGCAAAATATTTTTTAGTTTTTTACAAATATCTCAGAAACTGTCGGTTTTCATGAAAAAAATTACTCTGACATAAATTAAAGAACACAAAATTCTCTACAAATGACAGGTATTTACAGTAGAACCTCGATTATCCGTCATTCGGAAAATCTGAGCCTTGACGGATTTTCCGGAAAAAAAATCACTTTAATTTCAAATTTTACTTAATGTTGCCATAATAAATGCTACAGAGATAAAAAAAAAAAAATTGGTACAGTTATTCATTGATGGCTACTGATGACTTTGTAAATAGTCCTGTAGGATAGAAGTGAGCGAGGGGTAGGGGTGGGTGAGAACTAAAGTACTTTTTTTTTAGTTTTAAACAAATATCTCAGAAAGTGTTGATTTTCATGAAAAAATTACTCTGACATAAATTAAAGAACGTTAAATTCTCTACAAATGACATGTATATACAGTGAAGCCTCGATTATCCGTCAGTCACGAGATCAGAGCCTTGACGGATTTTCCGCAAAAAAAAAATCACTTTAGTTTCAAATTTATTTAGTTAATATATATTCAAATTTATTAAATACCAATGGATCCGTGCAAAAATTTCGCACTGCGGTCTAATATTTTTTAGACTCAGGTTTAATTTTCTAAAGGAAAATTAAGGACTAAAAATATCTGGAAACAATATTAGACAAGCCAGAATATTATCTAATTTATTACATCAAAGTTACTACTGAAACAGCCCATTGATTTCCAAAACTGTGATATTATTATAGGTGGTGGTTTCTTTCTTCACAAAGTCCCTGGGTCAAGAGGTACCACTTTTATTTCAATTTGTGAATGTTACAACAAATACATCTATCTCTACACATTATAAAGGAAAAAATCTCTACAGTGATTTTTGATGGCTACTCCGGCATTGCCAATAGCACGAAATCAGCAGAGCAAAACAGAAGATGTGCACTGAAGAAGTCCGTGGATATTAATTTCAACAGGGACACAGAAGTTTCCGTCAAGCAAAAAATCTTCCTTTCAAATGAAAAGAACAAATCAAAATTAATTGCTGTGCTTTCTTCGAAATTGAAGGAGAATGGAATATCTTGCTGGGAGAGTACTGGCGATGCAGATACCCTAATCGTAACAACAGCCATTGAAATATCTTCTTCTTAGCTTAATGATAAATTAGTACTTTCATTGTTATCAATTATGTTTTTTCGCGCTTATAAAATTTCACGTGAAATAACATTTCATTAATGATAAATATAAATATTTGTCTTCAGTCCCAGGGTGATAACAACAGGATAAGGAAGAAGATGAGGTGATGATTATGAATCCTAACAATCCATCCACTTTCATAATTACATGATATTTACTTAATTATAAATTAATATGTACCTACTTTTAGTTTTCTCCATGTTTGATATTCGCAATTATAATATTTCATATTAATAAACATTTCATTAATGATAAATATTTATCTTTCATAAACAACTTACCTGGCATTATTTCAAGCAATATTGCAGTATTGGAGTGTTTACTGTTTTCCTTTTTTTTTGTTCAAGAATATTTAATAAATTTGAATAGACATTAAGTAAATAAATATGAAATTAAAGTGATTTTTTTTTCGGAAAATCCGTCAAGGCTCAGGTTTTCTGAATGACGGATAATCGAGATTCTACTGTAAATACCTGTCATTTTTAGAGAATTTTGTGTTCTTTAATATATGTCAGAGTAATTTTTTTCATGAAAACGACAGTTTCTGAGATATTTGTAAAAAACTAAACAAGTATTTCCCCCCCTCCCTCCCCTCCCACCCCTCGTTCATCTCCTATCCATCAAAACTTTTTACATAGTCATCAGTAGCCATCAATGAACAACTGTACCAATTTTTATATCCTTAGCATTTATTATGGCAAACTTTCCTAATTTGACTGGACTAATACGCAAACTGTAATTTCTCAAAAAGCTATTGAAATATCACTATAAAAATTAAATTGCAAGTTATTGACTCATAACTTATGAAAAATATATAATATATCTTCGATTTTAGTTTATCATCTTCACTACTGGCATACAAATTACGTGCATACAGAATATATGCGATAGAATTTACTGTAGATTGTTTTGCGTATTGGGCTAAATTTCACAAAATTTTACCATAAACTCCTCAATTTACCTAAATGTAATCAATGTATGGACTATATTTTCTTTTTCATCGTAGTTTAGAGTCAAAATCTTCCTAAACATAAGCATAAATTATAATCAAATTTTTTTTCTAAAAATTTGCTCCATACGCTGCTAGATAACTTAAATATAACAATTTGTGGACAATCCCTTAACATTCAGCGAGTCATAGTCAGTAACTGAATAAAAAGAAAACTGCCCAGTTAAACTGAGGTCATTGAGCTCACAGGCTACTCACACTAATTGTATATTATACTCGTATTTGAAAGAATTTGAAATAAGCCCCTCGAAAAATAAAGAAATCGACAATATATTAAGGGGGGGGTCATTCCCCCGTTACCTCCTCTTAGTTAACTAATGAACCCCTTAAACTAATCAGGGAAGCCTCTTATTACAATGAATATATATATACAAAATTTGAAGAAAATCGGATAATGCTGCTTGAAAAACCCATTTATCTAAATTAAGGGGGGATTAGCCTCCCCCTTCCCCCTTTATACTTAACCAATGAACCCCCAAAACTATTCAGAGAAGCGCATTATCACAATGAACCTATATACAAAATTTGAAGAAAATCGGATAATTCTGCTTGAAAAACCCATTTATATAAATTAAGGGGGGATTAGCCCCCTCGTTCCCCCCCTTTATACTTAACCAATCAATCCCGAAAACTAATCAGGGAAGCGTCTTAACCCAATGAACCTATAAACAAATTTTGAAGCAAATGGGATAATTCTGCATGAAAAACCCATTTATATAAATTAAGGGGGGATTAGCCCCCCGTTCCCCCCCTTTATACTTAACCAATCAATCCCGAAAACTAATCAAGTAAGCGTCTTAACCCAATGAACCTATAAACAAATTTTGAAGCAAATGGGATAATTCTCCATGAAAAACACATTTATATAAATTAAGGGGAGATAACCCCCCCCGTTCCCCCCCTTTATACTTAACCAATCAATCCCGAAAACTAATCAAGTAAGCGTCTTAACCCAATGAACCTATAAACAAATTTTGAAGCAAATGGGGTAATTCTCCATGAAAAACCCATTTATATAAATTAAGGGGGGGATTAGCCCCCCGTTCCCCCCCTTTATACTTAACCAATCAATCCCGACAACTAATCAGGGAAGCGTCTTAACCCAATGAACCTATAAACAAATTTTGAAGCAAATGGGATAATTCTCCATGAAAAACCCATTTATATAAATTAAGGGGGGCATTATCCCCCCCGCTCCCCCTCATTAAACTTAACCAATCAATCCCGAAAACTAATCAGGGAAACGTCTTAACCCAATGACCCTATAAGCAAATTTTGAAGCAAATGGGATAATTCTGCATGAAAAACCCATTTATATAAATTAAGTGGGGGATTAGCCCCCTCGTTCCCCACTTTATACTTAACCAATCAATCCCGAAAACTAATCAGGGAAGCGTCTTAACCCAATGAACCTATAAACAAATTTTGAAGCAAATGGGATAATTCTGCATGAAAAACCCATTTATATAAATTAAGGTGGGGATTAGCCCCCCCCCCGTTCCCCTCATTATACTTAACCAATCAATCCCGAAAACTAATCAGGGAAGCGCCTTAACACAGTGAACCTATAAACAAAATTTGAAGCAAAATGGATATTTCTATGAAGAGTTATCGCGTTACGTACATACATACATACAGAACCGGCGAGCACATAAGCTCTGAGACTTTGATAGCCTGTGAGCTAAAAACAGCTCACTCTAACGCCAACATCTCTCTGAATTTTTACGATATTTAACTGATGAGCCTATATACAAAATTTGAAGAAAATCGGATAATTCTCCATGAAAAACACATTCATCTAAATTAAGGGGGGAGGATAAACCCCACCCCCTTTACCTTCTTTATACTTAATCAAAGAACCTCCAAAACTAATCAGGAAAGCGCCTTATCACAATGAACCTATATACAAAATTAGAAGAAAATCGCATAATTCTGCATAAAAAATCCATTTATCTAAATTAAAGGGTGGGGGAGTCAGCCCCCCGTTCCACCCTTTATACTTCACCAATGAAGCACCAGAACTAATCGGGGAAGCGCCTTACCACAATGAGCCTACATACAAAATTTGAAGAAAATCGGATAATTCTGTATGAAAATCCCATTTATCTAAATTAAGGGGGGGATTAGCCCCCCGTTACCCCCTTTATACTTATACAATGAATCCCTAAAACCAATCAGGAAAGCGCCTTATCACCATTAACCTATATACAAAATTTGAAGAAAATCGGATAATTCTGCATGAAAAACCCATTTATCTAAATTAAGGGGGGTGGGGGATTGGCCCCTCTTTTCCTCTTTATACTTAACCAAAGAACCCCCAAAACTTATCAGGGAAGCGCCTTATCATAAGGAACCTATATCCAAAATTTGAAGCAAAACGCTTATTTCTATCAAGAGTTATCGCGTTACGTACATACATACATACATACAGAACGGGCGGGCACATTAGCTCTCAGGCTTTGATAGCCTGTGAGCTAAAAATAACAATTTGTGGACAATCCCTTATCATTCAGCGAGTTTTAGTCAGAAACTAAAAAACAGCTCACTCTGACGCCGATATCTCTCTGAATTTTTAGCTGACAGGCTATCAAAGCCTGAGAGGTAATGTGCCCGCCCGTTCTGTATGTATGTATGTATACTCGTGATAGAATTATCCGTTTTGCTTCAAATTTTGTTTACAGGTTCATTCTAATGAGGCGCTTCCCTGATTAGTTTCGGGAGTTCATTGGTTAAGTATAAAGGAGGGGAAGGGGGGGGCTAACACCCTTAATTTTGATAAATGATTTTTTCAGGCAGAATTATCCGATTTTCTTCAAATTTTGTATATAGGCTCATTGTGATAAGGCACTTCCCTAATTAGTTTTGGGTGTTCATTGGATAAGTATAAAGGGGGGTAAACGGGGGGCTAATTCACCTTAATTTAAATAAATGGGTTTTTCATGCAGAATTATCCGATTTTCTTCAAATTTTGTATATAGATTCATTGTGGTAAGGCGCTTGCCTGATTAGTTTTGGGTTTTCATTTGTTAAATATAAAGGGGGGAACGGGGGGGCTCACCTCCCTTAATTTAGATAAATGGGTTTTTCAAGCAAAATTATCCGATTTTTTTTTTCAAATTTTGTGTACAAATTCATTGTGGTAAGGCGCTTGCCTGATTAGATTTTGGGGGTTTATTGGTTAAGTATAAAGGGTGGAAACGGGTGCTTATCCCCCCCCCTTAATATATTGTCGATTTCTTTATTTTTCGAGTGGCATTATTCTTTGAAAAAATAGCATAATATACAATTAGTGTGAATAGCCTGTGAATTCAATGCCCTCAGTTTAAGTGGGCAGTTTTCTTTATTACGATATTTGACTGATTTTTTAGCTCACAGGCTATCAAAGCCTGAGAGCTTATGTGACCGCCGTTTCTGTATGTACATACGTACGTATGTATGTATGTATGTACGTAACGCGATTACTCTTGATAGAACTAACCGTTTTACTTTAAATTTTGTTTATAGGTTCCTTGTGATAAGGCGCTTCCCTGATTAGTTTTGGAGGTTCATTGGTTAAGCATAAAGGGGGGAAATGGGGGGCTAACCCCCCATAATTTAGATAAATAGGTTTTTCATGCAGAATTATCCCATTTTCTTCAAATTTTGTATATAGGTTCATTTTGACAATGCACTTCTGTCAATACTTTTGGGGGTTCATTGGTTAAGTATAAAGGGAGAAAGGGGGGATAACCCCCCCTAATTTTGATAAATGAGTTTTTATGCAGAATTATTCGATTTTCTTCAAATTTTGTATATAGGTTCATTGTCATAATGCGCTTCTCTGAAGAGTTTTGGGGGTTCATTGGTTAAGTATAAGGGGGGAAAGGGGGGCTAATCCCCCCTTAATTTAGATAAATGGGTTTTTCATGCAGAATTATCCGATTTTCTTCAAATTTTGTATACAGGTTAATGGTGATAAAGCGTTTTCCTGATTGGTTTTGGGGATTCATTGTTTAAGTTTAAAGGGGGTAACGGAAGGCTGCCCCCCCCCCTTAATTTAGATAACTGCGATTTTCATGCAGAATTATGCGATTTTCTTAAAATTTTGTATACAGGTTCATTGTGATAAGTCGCTTTCCTGATTAGTTTAGGGGGTTCTTTGGTTAAGTATAAAGAGGGTAAAGGGGGGGGGGCTTATCCTCCCCCCTTAATTTAGATGAATGTGTTTTTCATGGAGAATTATCCGATTTTCTTCAAATTTTGTATATAGGCTCATTGTGGTAAGGAGCTTCCCTGGTTAGTCTTTGGGTTCATTGGTTAAGTATAAAGGGGGATACGAGGGGGTAATCCCCCTTAATTTAGATAAACGTGTTTTTCATGCAGAACTATCTGATTTGCTTCGAATTTAGTATATATGTTCATTGTAATAAAGTGCTTCCCTGATTAGGTTTGGGGCGTTCAATTGTTAACTATAAGGGGGTGGGGGAACGGGGGGATGATCCCCCTTCATATATTGTCGATTTCTTTATTTTTCGAGGGGCTTATTTCAAATTCTTTGAAATAAGTGTATAATATACAATTAGTGTGAATATCCTGTGAGCTCAATGGCCTCAGTTTAACTGGGCAGTTTTCTTTTTTATTTTATAAGTTGCTCCATAGTTTTGACTATTAAATTAGGCAAAAAGTTTTTTGTTATCGTTCGCGCAGACAAAAATTATTTTATACAACTGCCCATATTTCCTTAAATATTTAATATATTTATATTTCAATTCCACTATATGATTTCTACTACATTTTGTCAATTTTTCTGAAACTGACGTTAAATTTGGTTAAAAACCCTGTATTTTATAAGCAAAAAACATGCAAGATTTTTAAAAAAAAATTTTAATAATCGCTATATCTCTATTAGTATGCATGCTATTCTTACACAAATGAAAACACATATTATACAATGTCTGCTTATGTATATCCTGTAGCGTCAGATCATTTCGTGCATTTTATTTTACAGGGTGATCCCAAGTATTATTTTTTTCTTTAATTTTTTGTTGGTCCCCTAATTGTCCTTCTTATGAAATCGACGTTGATAAATATGAAGTCAAACCTGTTCATTTTAATCCTAAAATTCCAAAAGAATCTAACATGTATATTTTAAAATATTCGAAAAAATGTCTAAAACTGAAAGTTCCCATCAATTAATGCTTAAAGTGATAAAATCATAACACGGAATATTTAAAATACCTTTTTAATGTAAATAACATATGTTTCGTTCACAACTATCGGTGACATCTTCGGTATCTTAATGATAAATACAACATTCTCGCATATTTTTAAAATAGTAAACATATACCACGATATCGCATGTTTAAGACAAGCAGGTGCTTAAATTGGCCAAAACTGGGAAACGTGAAAATTATTATTTGATTTTATTTTTATTGCTTTTTCAATCTATCGATAATCGCGTGCCCAATTTTAGCTAATTCAAAGGAAGCGGTTTCGTTGCAAAAGCAATCATTTCGCAAATATAATTCTATAGATTCACGGATAATGGATGGGAAATAAGCTCTTGATTGAAAACTTATTTTACTATTCTTGAAATCAATCTGCAACTGCTCCTTTCTATATTGTCTGGCTAAAGCGGTGGTTCTTCTGTTATGTTTGATATTTGCCATATATTCTTTTATTCTTGTTTTAAATTTTCTGTTTGTCATTCCTATATAGTATTGTATTGTTCCATCTACCTTGGTGAATGGGATTTCATAAACACCGGAAAGTTGGTTAGGTTCTAGTGGGTCTTTTTTTCTACATACTATGTTTTTAAATTTTGTGGAAGGTTTTGCAATAAGGCAGATATTAAATTTTCTAAGTTTATATTTTAATCTTTCAAAGAATCCTGGAAAATATTGTGAAGTTGATATTTTTGAGTTTCGTTCATTAAAAGTTTTCTTCTTTTTATTATTATCCATGCTCGTAATTATTTTATTGATGGTGCTGTCTTTGTACCGTTATTTCTTGCGATGTCACGTATTTTATTTATTTCATTATTTAATTGATTAGGGGTACAGACATTGAAGGCTCTTCTAATAAAATGTCGAAAGGCTGAAACTTTATAGGAAAAAGGTGCTTGAGCGTTATTAGGAATAATGGATTGATTAGTTATTGGTTTTCTACATACCGTACGTTCAATTCCATGGTGGGTTTTGATTAACAGCACATCCAAATAAGGTAGTGTGTTATTTTGTTCAATTTCCAACGTGAATTTAATCATAGAATCAAGGCTATTGATCTGATCAAGAAAGCTATTAAGTGAGGTATCCATGTGCTGCCAAATTTTAAAGGTATTATCGACGTATCTGAGCCATGTATGAGGGGTATAATCTAATTTATTATAAATATCGGTTTCTAAATGTCTTAATATGAATTCAGCTAAAAGTCCAGATATAGGGGAACCCATCGGGGCCCCTTTATTTTGCTTATAGATTTTATTGTCAAATATAAAATAGTTATTGTTAATTATAAGATTAAGAGCACTCTTTAATGTTGTTTTCATATTGTCATTAATGTTCCTTAGGTTGTCAATACAGTTATTTATTCTTATAGTGACTTGTTGGGTCACACAAAGCAAATATGCCAATAAGAACAATTGTAACAAAATGCTCAGGTCCTACTTGTTACATAGAAAAAGCATTTGCGATTTTATTAAAAAATATATTACCTCCTTCAGATCATGCAATTAATTCACCGAATGCATTTATTCAACGTTTGGATAACATCCATTTTCCGAAGAAATATTTAATAGCAAGTCTAGATGTCATCTCTCTATACCCATTCGTTAACACACAACAAGTCACTATAAGAAATAATAACTGTACTGACAACCTAAGGAACATGAATGACAATATGAAAACAACATTAAAGAGTGCTCTTAATCTTATAATTAACAATAACTATTTTATATTTGACAATAAAATCTATAAGCAAAATAATGGGGCCCCGGTGGGTTCCCCTATATCTGGACTTTTAGCTGAATTCATATAAAGACCTTTAGAAACCGATATTTATAATAAATTAGATTATACCCCTCATACATGGCTCAGATACGTCGATGATATCTTCATAATTTGGCAACACATGGATACCTCACTTAATAGCTTTCTTGATCAGATCAATAGCCTTGATTCTATGATTAAATTCACGTTGGAAATTGAACAAAATAACACACTCCCTTATTTGGATGTGCTGTTAATCAAAACCCACCATGGAATTGAACGTACGGTATATAGAAAACCAATAACTAATCAATCCATTATTACTAATAACGCTCAAGCACCTTTTTCCTATAAAGTTTCTGCCTTTCGACATTTTATTAGAAGAGCCTTTAATGAATGTACCCCTAATCAATTAAATAATGAAATAAATAAAATACGTGACATCGCAAGAAATAACGGATACAAAGACAACACTATCAATAAGATAATTACGAGCATGGATAATAATGAAAAGAAGAAAACTTTTAATGAACGAAACTCAAAAATATCAACTTCACAATATTTTCCAGGATTCTTTGAAAGATTAAAATATAAACTTAGAAAATTTAATATATGCTTTATTGCAAAACCTTCCACAAAATTAAACAAGAACGAAAAATCATGCGTCAAAAATAGATTATGTAACACTTTCCAACGCTTCCAAAATAATTTTACAAATCATTACCGGTTAATAAGCTGAAAGATAACATCTAAGTAAACAATTTGGAAAACGCATAACATACTTAAAAACGTAATTTCAGGAATAACATATATTTCCAACATATACAATATTCGGAAAAATATCCGAATACTTTTATTCAGCCCTGTATACGATCTATAGATTTGTATATATACTACATAGGATGCTAAATTTGAGTTTAGTTAGGAAACGCGTAGCACATTTTAAAATTCTCCTTCTGGAGTTTCTGTCAATAAACGGAAATGTGTTCGCGAACTTTTGTACTGCCCTGTATATGATCTACAGAGTTTATACACCAGGTAAGAGACAAAAAGTGAGTTAAATTTAAAATCGCGTTCAGCAACTTAAAACGCACTTCCAGGAATTATTGTTAACAGACAGTAGAGAATTCTTTTGTGTGTCCCTGTAAATGAACGATGACTGCAATACACACAGTATTCTTCAGTAAGACTCTTGTAATGCACCTTAGTGATATATATAAATTTCAATGTGTTTAAAATAGTGAAGCATTATTAAATTAAACCGCAAATGATTTTTCTCCATAGACGTAATGTAACAGAATTCTTTTGACTGTCCCTGTAAAGTAACTATAAGTGCTATGCACACCATATTCCATATTAAGCTTCTTGTAATGCACCTTACAGCAGTTACAGTGTGTTTGAAAGTGTGTAACATCATTAAAATAAACCGCAAATGGTTTTTCCCCATAGACCGTAATGTAACGGAATTCTTTTGAGTGTCCCTGTAAAAAAACTATAAGTGCTACACACTTCAGTTGAAATAGGGAACATGCTATAGATAACGACAATAACATATAAACATTGCAGGGCAATCCGAGCATATTTACGGGAGTTAGAACACGGACAGACGGCAGACGGCCATACGGCCAGACAAACCGAAGTCATAAACACTTTTCAACTAGGTTGGAAAGTGTTAAAAACATAGTATGTAGAAAAACAAACCCACTAGAACCTAACCAACTTTCCGGTGTTTATGAAATCCCATTCACCAAGGCAGATGGAACAATACAATACTATATAGGAATGACAAACAAAAAATTTAAAACAAGAATAAAAGACCATATGGCAGATAACAAACATGACAGAAGAACCACCGCTTTAGCCAGACAATATCGAAAGGAGCAGTTGCAGATTGATTTCAAGAATAGTAAAATAATTTTTCAATCAAGAGCTTATTTTCCATCCATTATCCGTGGATCTATAGAAATATATTTGCGAAAGATTGCATTTGCAACGAAACCGATTCCTTTGAATTAGCTAAAATTTGGCACGCGATGATCGATAGATTAAAGAGCAATAAAAATATAAACAAATAATAATTTTTCACGTTTCCCAGTTTCGGCCAATTTAAGCACCTGCTAGCCTTGGACATGTGATCTCGTGGTATATGTTTAGTATTTTCAAAAATATGCGAGAAGATTGTATTTATCATTAAGATCCGAAGATGTCACCGATAGTTGCGAACGAAACATATGTTATCTACATTAAAAAGGTATTTTAAATATTCCGTGTTATGTTTTTATCACTTTAAGCATTATTGGACTTTAATTTATAGTTATAGGCATTAAAATTTTTAAATTTATATAAAAATCTTCAGAGAGGACCATTGAGTAAATCATGACATACATATTCTTTAAAAAATAGTAACGGAAAAAAATAGTGTTACAAGCACAATTGCAGCACATTACCTCAATCACTCACTAAACTAGTAAATCTACAGATCAGGAGCCTCAACGCTATATCTGAAAGTCATTGTTTTTTAATTCCACTTTTTATATTATTTAGCATCTTACAATCCACAATTTAATTTATTTATATTGCATACATATTTATAGGCATATGAAATACTTCCTTGGTTTCAGAAATTAGAAGCGTTAAATTAAACACGGCTTATGCAATGATATTCTGAAATTCTCATAAACTTCTTATTCTTGTACTTTTTTAGATACAAAAAATCATTTCTTCAAGGGGGTGTAGCCCCCCTGAACCCCTCGTAATCTTATTAAATTTATATCCGTGATTCTCTATTGATTGTGTGTATGATTCTAGTATATATTGAATTTCGTTTTACACAGTTGTTTTATTAGGATAAGCAACAATTTGAAAAATAATTTCATGTTATCCTAATACTCAAATAGCAATCTTTACTTACCTGCCAACCACGAAACACCTGTATCTGATGGATAAGTTGAATAATATCTCATGTACAGAAGCAACTTATAAAATGTAAACTGAATCTACTATTTTCACTTATATTTATTTTAGAAATCTAGCGTTATTACAATTTTTGCTTCGAAAAAACAGTTTTGATGGTCATTCTATAATATTTATTTCATCTAAGTACAGCCTGATTTAACTCGATGGCAATAGCGTACTGAAATCTCCCCAGAATAGGCATATTTGGAAACTTTCAAACCTATTGGGTTTATTCGTAATCATGTCCACTGCCAATTCACTAAATAACAGACGTGATTTGGTGCTATAAAGTTTTTTGTGATAGCTTTTATGTTGTCAATTTCCAGTAATTGTAATATTTCAAGATCGTTTTACAACTCTAATTTCTTTAGATTAACCACCTTGTTGTACCAGTGATTTTATCCTATTTTTAAAATTATATTAACTTTTCAACGACGAAACATCCACATCTATTCCAGAAAATGAATAATATCTCATATAAGAAATATACATATACAAATATAAACTCATACTACGAGACCATACATACTACGACACCTACGAGAATCCATATTACACGTTCAATGTTTTTGTAATTTTCGTTTTGAAAAAAAATATTTCGCTAATCATTCTATAACACCATAGTTAAACGGCAACTTGTATCAAAATAAATTCCCTTTTATGTCAATAGTACACGAAAATCATCTGAAAATAATGTATTTTGCTAATAAAGTATTGCAGCAAAATAGTGCGAGTTATTTGAATTTTATTATTTTGGTATTCTTCGAAATATGGTTGCTAAGCAACCGATAAATTAAAGAGCAAAATAAAAAGAAATGCATTTTAAAATTTGTAAAAAATATGAAAATAAAAGTTTTATATTTCCCGAACAAATGCAAAAAATTTTCAAATAATTTAAACAATTAATTTCTAACTTCTAATAAATATATTGACAAATTTTCAAAGCGATCAGATTAAATTAAGATCTCCATTTCTTAAATTTAGTATCCATAATTTAGCATTAATTATCCCAATGCGTGATTTCTTTTCGGTGATTGTTAAAATTAAAAAATCGTCTGACTTCCCTTTGAAAAGCATTATGACTTAAAATAAAATGTTCTATATTTTTCGAACGAATGAACCAAATTTAACCAAAAATTATACAGCTAATTCCGGGTACCTCACCAACATACCCACCAGAAATCAACCTAATAGGACGATTTTTACGGCAGTTATCGCGGAACAGACAGACAGACAAATAGACAAACAAACAAACAGAAACCAAAAACTTTTCGGATCTCAACAGTGAGCCTTTACTGACGTTTCGGCAATTAAGTAAAACAGTTTTACTTTATATCTTTTCAACAATGTCATTTAATCAACATATTAATATTTTGTTAAAATACAATTATACCATTACTGTTCAAAAATTAATAGATAAATAGTTGCCAGTGCATGATAATGCATTTGTGAAAACTTAGTCCGACAGATAATTTTTTTAACTTCGTAAAAGGTAGTTTTTAAGAAAAATACAGGTAGACAACAAAATATATTATATTATTTTAACTAGCGGACGTAGCAACACGATTTGTGTTCCATTTGTAAGAGATCTTTCAGTATTGGGTGGAAAAGAAATCTAATTTTATTCTACATTTGGAAAAGATTTACAGTATTAATTTTATTTATTTTCTTATTGTAAGCAAAAAATCATATTTGCAATGTAAATTAACTTCAAACTACAAAGTTACATTTTGTAAATTACGAAATTTTGATGCAATTATAGAGGAATGTCTTCATATAAGAAGGGAGACATATCTATATTAATAAAAGAAAGATGTCTGTATGTATATCTGTCCGTTGGCAATGGCTAGGGAAATCTACTGCACATAAAGGTCCGAAAATTTGGATGAGGGTAGACGAAGACAGGTCCGAAAGAACCCTGTGGCTCAAAATTTTCACTTACTGATAATTAGTCGAGATGTTAACTAAGAACCCTAATGAACATGACAAAATAAGAAGCTTCAGTCGTTCCACTGATTGTGCTTGCTCTTTTCCAATTTTTCCTCGGTTTTTCACACGGACGAAAGAGAAACTTTCGCTTTTTTCTGCATTTTGAAATCGCGATCACTCGATTCGACATAGGGTTACAAAGAAAACATGACAATTTTGTCGTACCTTCCTGTTTACAACTGTTCCTCTGTTCCTATGTTTTGTTATATAAAATTATAAAATTTACTATTTCAAAAAACATTTTTACTAAAACTCGATCACGCGTCAGTTTTCAAGTTTTGCTGCATTTTGAAACTGCCGCATCCTTTCCTCAGACGGAAAAAAACTCACTTATTCGGGGTACCTTTCACTTTCTAACGGTGTCCTTTTTAAAAAAAAAATATTAATACTTACTATTTCAAGAATATTTTTTTTTCGAATTTCGATTCCATGTTTTGTTTTAGTGTTTTTTGATTCCTTCTGAAGTTTTCTGTTTTTTCTAAGGTATTACACTACCGCATCAGCTTCCAGGACGGAAAATACAAAAAAATAACAATAATACCACCTTATACAGCGTTTTTTTTTTCGGTTATAGCAGTATATTTGGTTTTGAAATACATATTAATATTTATTATTAAAAAAAATTCTCGGAAGTCGACTCGCATTTCTTTGAATCTTCTCCGTTTTTCCCAGTTTTAAAATGACTTCTCCTTTTCCCGGACGGAAATACAAAAAAAAAAAAAAATACCCAGTATTCCCGATACTTTTCCGTTTCTAGCGATATCTTTGGTTTCAAAAACTAATAATATTTACTACTAGCTGATCCGCCCGCCGTTGTCCGGTCCCGTCAAAAAATAATACGATATGCGAAATCACTCTAAAAATCGCTGCACGAAACCGTTCTTCTGGTAACTATTTGTCTTTCGGAAACGCCCCTCGGGATTGCACTTCAACTCTAAGGCAAAAGCCGAGTTTCCCGAGGTGGTCATCCTCTCATCCTCTGTCTTTCGGAAATTAAACAGACAGATGGACCCGAAGCGGAAGTAAATTTAATACCACCTCCTCAAATTTCTGGATCATTTGATTCAAAACGGGTCAGTTTTTGGTCAAAATTTTAAAAAAAAGTTACCGTTTGATTTTCACAAAATTCGCATTTTCGGAATCAGAAAAATAAACTGTGAGTTCCGATTCAAATATTCCAAATTTACTATATACTGGGACAAAATTTACTATGTACCGGGCTAAAAGACTGAAACCGGATTCTTTTTACGACTGTAAAAATATCGCAGCGAAATGCTAAAAATCGCATGAAAAATTCAAAAATCGTAGACTATCTTTGCGATATTGGACTGAAAGATTGAAACAGGATTACTGCAACGAATGTCAAAAAATCGCCTAGTAAAGCCAAAAATGCTTAAAATCGCTATAAATTCAAAAATTGCAGAGGACAAAACTTGTGCTAAAAGATTGAAACCGGATTCCTTTTACGAATGTTAAAAAATCTCCACGAAACGTGAAAAAATCTCTAAAAATCGCATGAAAAATTCAAAAATCGCTGTACGAATTCCGCATAAACTTTATTGAAAAGAGGATAAAATTTACTATATTGGGCTAAAAGATTGGTACCGGATTCCTGTTTCTAATATAGAAAAATCGCAGCAAAACTTGAAAAAACACTAAAAAATCTCATAAAAAAAATCTCTTCAAAAGTTCCAAAATTGAGCTTCGAGGTGCAAAACTACATGCATAGTTACCTTCCTACCAAACTTTGTAGCTCTGCGTGCAGCGGTCTCTTCAGAACACAGGCGACAAACACACACACACACAAACTTACTTCTTTATTATTGTTAAAGATAAAGATTTCAAAAAGCATATATTCTGAAGTTAGATTCTATGTTGTTTTTCGTGTTTTCCGATTCCTTTTCAAGTTTTCTGTTTTTTCTACATTCTGAAACTGCCGCATCTATTTCCCGGACGGAAAAAAAAAAAAAAAAAAAAAATACGCATTTATTTAAAGTACTTTTCCGGTTCAGGTGGTATCTTTGCTCCCGACATTTATACATATTAACTATTTAAAATAAAATTAGAAGTCGTTTCTAGGATTCAGCAGATATTTTTTTTCTCTCAGTGGCTTTGAAGATATCTTTTCCCATTTTCAGAGATTTGGAATTTCGAACATTTTCGTTTCTGCGCATGTACGGAGAAACGTCTACATTTGCGACATAGGTTATCAGTACTGGAATATATCATTTCTCGTTTTAAAAAAGCGCTGAGCGTTTTATATTATTTAGGTTTTCGCAAAAACTTTTGGTCAGAATTGAAAGTTTAATCTATTTAAATGGTCAGAAATGAAATCGGCAAACACTATAACGTCTTTAACATCTTTTCGTTTTGAGATTGGTTCCGATTCATAACTTTTCTAATGATGAAATGTATCGTTTATGACAGACCAAATTCCTAATTTAACTCCTCCTTCATTTTTTATGAATCAGATATTTATAAATAAATATCATTGAAAATTTGATTTATAAATCTATAAATAATTGTTTTTTTTAAATCCGGTCTCGTGAATTCCATTCTGTAAATAGATACATTGTGAAAATGCTTTATTTCCCAAAATAGATGTGTTATTTTTAATACCTTTAAATAAATATATTTTTTAATCTTGTAAGTAGAGATATTATGTCAAAAGATTTCGTATCAATAAATAATTATTTTATTTCATGAACTGTAGACTTGAACTATATATTTCATGAACTGTATAAAAAGATATATATTTTCTCAGGTTATGTCAGCACTTCTCAAGTTATACGAATAAAATAATACTTTTAAATGAATATATTTAGAAGCATGATAATTGTAAAACACTATATTAAAACTATTTACAAATAGACAAAGCATTTTTAACAATATATCTATTTATAAGTATACAATTCGTGAAAATAAAATAATTACTACCACAGATATAAAATATTTTGGAATAGTATATCTATTTACAAGATTAAAAAAAATGTTGAAAGGTATTACTAAAATCTATCTATTTATAAGTATAGGGAAATTAAACATTTTCATAATGTATCTGTTTAGAGGATGGAACTCACGAGACTGCATTTAAAAAAAGAATTATTTATAGATCTATAAATCAAATTTTCAATGTTATTTATTTACAAATATCTGATTCATAAAAAATGAGTGAAAAACGTATAGTATAAGTGAAATTAGGAATTTGCTCTGTCATATAAATTATACATTTCATATAAATGATACATTTCATCATTAGAAAAGTTATGAATCGGAGCCAATCTCAAAACGAAAAGATGATAAAGACGTATAAACGGTGCCATCTGTACTTCATTAATACTAGCACTATAATATTATCCATCAATCAAATATCTAATATTTATTATAGACTAGCTAACCCGCCCGGCGTTGCCCGGGCCCGAGATAATAATAATCTGTTCTATACGAATATGACTGAAATTTGTAAGTCTATTGAAATCAAGTCGAATGAGGCAAACCCCGTCGTAATCTGGCTCATAGAACCCAAGATCAGAAAGCGCATCCTGACGGTCGAAAATGCAACTAAAATATGTAAGGCTATAGATATCAAGTCGAATGGGCCAAACCCTGCCGTAATCGGGCCCATAGAACCAGAGATACACCTATAGTTCCACCTTCCACCGCCAGAGGGCGCAATTTGTTCTTGAAGAGGCCTTTTCAGAACACTCAACCCAACCAAATTACCTAGTAGTATTGAAATTTAACCATCGGTAAACATTGCCAAAATAGCGGAAATCGCGAAAGTGAGTTGCGTAAACGACCAGTTTCAAAAGGGTTAATGTAGATATTTTTTAAAACCCAACGGTTCGTTTTGAAGTAAATGAAAGTGTCTATGATCTAGAGTCTACTGTTTATCAGTACTCGCATTTCTCTAGTCGATGCCGATTTTTAAACCTAGACTGAAAAACGAAAATCGCGTGAGTGAGTTTTGGGAAGGATTTTTTTCGGTGGGTTAAAATTAAAATTTTTCAAAACGGATACTAGATTGTAAAAAGAAAAGGAATATAGATTAGGGACGGTATTTTTAATTTTTCGTATCTTATTTATGAACGCCGATTCGAATTTTTAAAGATAGGAGAAACAGCTAAAAAGCGAAATTGACTTACGGTAAAAAACGTTTTCGGAAGGGTTAACTTGCATTTTTTTTAAATTAAAGGTTTTTGCCTGAACCCAATAGAACGTAGATGTCTTTAGGTGTGTTTTCTTTTTGTTTGGTTATTTTAGAGAGCCGACGCCAGATTTTATATATCGCTGAAAAACGGAATTTGCAAAAGTGAGTCCTGCGCGCGAATTTTTTTCGAAGGGTTAATATTCGTAGTTTTCTAAATCAAATACAGATAGTGAAAAAAAATAAATATAAATATTGTCTGGTATTTTTAATTTTTCGTACCTTTCTCTGAACCGCCGATGCGAATTTTTAAAAATTGCCAAAATTGCAAAAATCGCAAAACGGCATACAGAAAATATACTTTTTCGAAGAGTTAATTTTCGTATTTTTAAAAACCAAAAGTTTTTGAAAAGGACAAAGTTAGTTCTTTAATTTGGTGACCTTTGTTTTTCCGTATCTTTTGCATTCCGGTGGATGCAAGGCTCGGAAAACGGAAGAAAATAAAAAACATGAATTCAATGCTTATTGATTATTTTTTTTTTGAAAGAGTTAAATGTGAAATTTTTTCAAACCAACCGAATCGTTCGAGACGTAAAAGTATGTTCTTTGAGAATATGTAGACGGTTTTTCCGTATTTCCAACCGTTTGCCCATGGCGAATTTAGACAAACTTAAAAAGAAATGGAATGGCTCACGCTTTGTTTCTTCTTTTAACGGAGGAACGAATAAATGGTTTCTGGGCATGCGCGAGCTCTTTTCGAAAAAGGGATTTTGTATTTGCGATCTTTGATCAGTTTTTAATTAATAACAACTCTAATTTTCAAAATATTAAAATACTAAGGCTCAGGTACTCCAGGAGAGGGATTGGACTACCTAAATCTAAAATTCCAGGCTTCTAGGTGGGCTAGATTTTGCTAGCCATCGCCAACAGACAAACACACAAACACGCACACAGACACACAGAGCGAAACTTTATTTTATTGGTATAGATTCATAGAACAAGAGTATAAAGAAACTATCGAACGAGTTATTTAACTTTGTATGTACAACAAAAGCTTAACTGCAAATTTAATATTAATATGCAATAAAATTGAATCGGATAATATTAACACTTTTTAAAAAGTGTATCGTTCTCCTAAATAAAAGAAATTATGATACAGAAACACACAGAAACATTTCCGATATATACACAAACATTTCCGAAATATGCAGAAACGTTACTAAATGCTTTTCCGAAATATACGGAAACGTTAGTAAATACTTTTCCGAAATATACAGAAACGTTACTAAATACTTTTCCGAAATATACAGAAACGTTACTAAATATTTTTCCGACACATCCTGAAACATAACAGAACCATTGGGCCACATTGCCGCTCCACCAGATAGAGTAACATTTCCGAGTTTTTTTTAACACTGTATGTATGTTTTATTTTTGACCGTGGCTAGGCAAATCTAACACACGTAGAGGTCAGATGATTTGAATGAGGATAGACGAGGGGGGGGGGCAGGTGGACAGGTCCGAATACACGAACAGACGGAATATTTAATAAATAAAAGTACAAAAAAACACTTTTGTAGAATTCAGGGAAAAAGGGAACTATACAATGTGATTCATAAATATCGAAACAGTAGGTTATATCCTTAAATATTGCCCCGAGGCACATACTTCCAATAGCAAATTTCATTTTAAAAAAAATGTGCAAAATTTTATGAGATAAATTGCAACTCTATGGGGGGGGGGGTCTATTTGAGAAAATAAAAAATTAAGTTTTTATACGGCCCCCGTAGGATAAAATTGCCATATGAAGAAATTTTTCCTTATGCATTCCTGAATTAAACAAAAAAAAATCCATCTTGATATCTGCAAAACTCAGAGAGATATGTCCGTTTTAATAATTCGTGAGTCTTCAAGGGATCAGACACAAATTGAAATGCGTGTAGTTCAAGAAACAATGTTACTGTAAGGTGTCGGGGAAACATATTTTTTTAATTATTTATAGAGTTAGAATTTTGAATTTATTGTGATGATTAGCCATATAATTTGTAAACAGAATCACATCATAAGACTTCTTACAAAATTTAAAAATATTTTTTTTCAAAAAATTCAGAGCAATTTAAAATTCTTATAACTCAAAATATTATTTATCGAATTGAATTTTTTTTCTTTAAATTAAACAGAAATATATAAGATTTAATTTTGATTCAGCATTTAAAAAAAATTAAATATTTAAAATAGCAATTTAACAAAAAAGATGCAACTTATTTTAAACAAATCATATTTTCAAAAATGAATATTTTTTTTCAAATTTGCCGAATTAAAATTTAAGTAAAATATTTGAAAAAGATATATTCCAAGTTTGAACCATTTATCTTTAAAGGTTATTGACTTATATCAATTTAAAGATGAGAAATGCTGAAAAAAAATTTATGATGCAGAAAAATGCATTTTAAGTTTGAAACAAAGATTGGCTCCTAATAGAACGTTTAAATGCTTTTTTAAAAGCTTCCAGGTGAGTAAGTAACTCCTTCCTGTAGTTTCAATTTGTGATTTAGTTTAATTTTTGCCATTCCCACCTTCTTTCTTTAATGTTTAAATGTGTCAGTTGATTTCAACAAGACTTTTCTAACATGTCAATTTCGAGTTTTTTCATAGTTTTAGTTCTGACAACTTCATATTTTCCGCTTAAAAGTGCAATTGCACGAGGCGTAAAAGTTGCTTCTAATTACGGGCGACTCACTGTTAATCTATGGTTTTAAAAGAGTTGCACCGAAAGCGAGCTACTACCTTTTCTCGGCGCAATTTTGTCGCCTGCAATGACCCTCAAACACAGCAGGAAGTGTTGTCGTTCGGAAAAACCAATCAAATGCTTGGAAGACTGACGATGGAAAAGCCATTTTTTGAAAAACCAAATGAAATGCTTTGAAAACTAACGAGTGGCATGAAATTTTTGTGGCACTTTAAGATTTCTAAAGATTTTAGAAAACTTTTCAAAATTTACATTTCATAGGAATTCGTTTCCATGACAACCACGGCTTGAAAGCTAGATTTTGGAAACAATAAAAAATTAATAAATAAAATAATATTACCTGTTTTATTTAAGATAGAAATATGATTTAAAAGCCATTTTAAGTGGAAAAAACTAGGAATATTTTAATGCTGTAATTTTTTTTTCGAAAATTTAAAGATTTTGTGTCTCGGATTTCTTAAAGAATCATTCCGAAGAAGACAACCATTGATATGCTCATTTCCGGATGTAAGGAGCATGTCATGCAATCGTCACGATGTATTTCAAGCATAAAAGTTTTTCTTGTGCAATTGGCAATGAAAGTAATCTGAACTGGCAGCATGTCGCAGTCCAGCATCAACGAATATTTCGGAATGTTAATAATTTATGCTGTTTGTAATCGTAATAGTAGGCAAGCTGCGGAGGAATATCGACGTCGTTTCCCGAATTCTCGGCCTCCTACTAGTAGTTTTATTTATCGTCTTGTTCAAAGAATGCAAAGCACAAGATGCGTTCATAGACAGAGAGGTGGGGGTAGGACTATGTCCAGGACAATTGATACCGAAATTGGCATTTTGATTTATTTTGTGAATTATCCTCATGTGAGTACGCGAAATGTTGCTGCAGAATTGAACATTCCACAGTCAACAATATTGAGAATATTGCGACGAAATAATTGGCATCCATACAGTATTCATGCAGTCCATACACAGGTAGAATCAGACTATCAACGGTGTCTAGATTTCTGCAATTGGGGACTAAATCAAGAGGATACCAACCCCTCCTTTCTGAGAAATGTACTTTGGACAAACGAATGCTGTTTCAAGCAAGATGGAACAATTAATCGCCAAAATGATCATTATTGGCGTGAGACAAATCCCCACTTCATAAGATAAGTTCGTCACCAGTGGCAATATTCCATAAACGTATGGTGTGGCATTTTTCAAAACTCCTTGCTTGGTCCCATACTTTATATCAATACATTGACTGGTGACCGGTTTCTAAACCTCATTTTAAATGGCGTTGTTTCCGATTTTATGGATGATTTATTATGGATGATTGTTTCCGATTTTATGCCTTTGGCAGTGCTCCAACGCATGTGGTTCCAATTAGATGGAGCCCCACCTCACCACGTTTCTGCGGTAAGGAACTGGTTAAATTGAGAATTTCCAAATAGATGGCTTGGTTTACAAGGACCAGTGGAATTCTCTCCTATATCGCCCGATCTAACTCCTTTGGATTTTTATTTATGGGGCCGTTTACGTAGGACTGTTTACTTGACGCCTCCGGCAAACTTGCAAGACCTTTGCCAAAGAATTGAAGACGTCTGCCGTGCTATCACTCCAACAAAGTATATCGAATGCACAAAAATATTATTAGAAGGATGCAACTATGCGTTGGTGTGGATGGTGAAATTTTTGAGCATATACTTTAAGAATATAAATTTATGTTCTTTTTTCTATTCTCTCAATATTTTCCCTATTATCTCAATTTATCTCTATTATGTTTTATACACCAAACAGGTGTAATTAAACACTGTAAATATCGTAAATAGATGAAATTAAAAATTAACAATCTTTCTAAAAAGGTGCATTTTATTAATTAAACGAAGTCACAATATGTAAAACTTGTTACTACATATAAAAAATAGTTTTAAAAACTTAAAACTTGATCCCCTTAATTTTATTTAATTCATTATCTAGACAGGTATCTGTGCATATTTTAGATTTCTGCACAGGCCGAAATTTGTACAAAAAATTCCCATTTTTCTTAAGATACAATTAAGATTATTTTAAAGAATACTACATACATATTTATAAGAAAATTTTACAGTATATTTTAGATTACTGTGTGTTCGCATGACAAAAACATAGCTGTCAAACCTCCCACTAATCCTCCGTAATATGTAGATTAATTTGAACCAGTTAACCCCTTTAACACCAGAAAATGTATTTAATGAATCTTTGGCTTATTTAATTTAAAGGTCTTAAGTCGAATTTATTCAATTTAATTTCTTAAAAGAGTTTCTAGTTCGAACGCATTAAATCTGGGTCAAATAAACACACTTACAACGGAAGATTAGTGGGAGCTTGGCATCTATTAAAAAAATACGCAATAGCAACGTTAATGATTATTTATACTCTTAGACTATTACATTCGAATAAAGATTTATTTTTAAAAAACAATGTCGTTTGGAATAAATGAAAAATAGTTTTAAAACATCATAACTTTTGAAGCTGTATAACAAAAAGTAGATTTTTGTAAATATTTCTGTGTAATTTATTAAAATATATTTCCAATGATTCCGTTAGCAGAAATTTCATTATCGCTATTACTATTTTTACAAAACTTATTGCCTGCCCGACACGTCCTAAGAACAATAAAGACACGGGCCGGCACGCCCCGGCCAGCAGGCCTTGCCGGTTACGGGCCTGGCGCCAAGCTCAGGCTCATGCATACCTCTAGCATGTTTCTCAAGCAAGTTTAACGCAAAAATCTATACGCTGTTATTTTATATCTAAAAGTTAAGGCATTGTCTTAGATCGATTTTTAATAATATGTAAATTTATGGTCGATCCCTAACTTGCATTTCAAATGAACTGCTATCGCGTTTCTCAGAGGTATGCTTAAGTGGTGTAAGTCACGAATTTTGGATTTTAATATCTCTGTGAATTTTGCAGATATCAAGATGGAAAATTTTTTTTGGTTTAATTCAGGAATGGATAAGAAAAAATTTCCGAATTGGAAATTTTATCCTACGGGGACCATATAAACATTTTATTTTTGCATTGTCTCAAATAGATCCCCCCCCCCCCTTCATGGAGTGGCAACTTATCTCATTAAAATTTGCACCTTCTTATATGAAACTTTGCAAATGGAAGTATGTGCCTAGGGGCAATACTTAAGGAGATAGCCCATTGTTTCAATATTTATGAATCGCACTGTATAATATTAAAACGTGTTTATCATTTACATTTCATCATTTATAAACGGCATGCTCAAATGAAAACAATTTCAGAGCACTCTTTATTAACAATAAAACTTAAAAATTTACCAAATGAAACTATGGAGTAAACTAGTGCATAAATATAAACGATGTAAAACAAAGAAGCTTTTCACTTTAATTTAACGATAGTGTAATTTGTTTACCTTCCTTTCGGAAACATATGCTAGCCCTTCACAATAAAATCAGATGCCAAATTTCGTAATTTTGATTCATCAATAAATATAATACATGAAAATAAAAGAACACATCAAGTGATTGTTATAGTCACGTGACTGTTATGTTGGATCCATTTTAGGGTTACTCCACCCCTATCTCAAGATACTTAAGAGGTCAAGCAGAAAATTGACATTACGCTGAAAAAATCTACTATCATGTACATTATAATCCAGAGGTATTGTCAAAGAGTCAAATTTATCGAATAGATTTCAAATATCCAATAGAATCAAAATGTTGCAAAAAATGCGCAATTTATGCGCAGCAATAACTTTAAAAATCCGTTTCCATAAAGTGCGACAGACCTTCTATACAAAAGTTTTCTCCATAGACATATTTCTAAAGTTCTTCCTATGTTAACATTCCATTATGTTTGAAATATATGTCCTCATTAAGATAAAGGTTCAACTTCATTAAAAATAGTCTACAGACGAGAATGTGCTCATATTTTTTATGATGTCACTCTATATTTATCATGATAAACTTACCTTTTTTATGAATCCCTAAGCAAGATATAATTCCTTATAACGTTAGTTTAGATATATAGATATTTTTTCAGGGGGTTTTCTATATAAGTATCATGAATAGGATCATATTCCCTTGAAAATCCTTCATCATTGCAATATATCAATCGGCGCGTAAGAACGAAATCTTACGTGGGAGTGGGGGGGGGGGGAGATTTAGGGAGGAATTTTGTGCTGAGATGATGCCTCATTATAATAAACAAAAATATTTTTATCCTCAATTATAATCTTTTTTTTCGCTCAACATTGAATTATTTTCAGTCTCGAAAAAAAAAAACAATATATATTTTCTTTCAACATCCTGAGAGATAAAGAGAATTTATATAAAATTTAGGGACGAATGCTGCCCTTTCCCCCCTCTTAAAGTGCCCATGAAGAAAATATCTTACAGTGTTGATTTCCTTAATTCTCTAAATTCTTATTTATTTTGTGAACTGAATGATAAAATATAAAAATGTTAAAATCGTATATATTCCATCTATAAATACAATTTTTATAAAAATAAAATACTTGAAATCATAAATATATAAGACAGAGAATCGCATCAGAAGTGAATCGTACTTTTTTATTTCAGTGGCTTGATAAATATATTCAGCTCATCTAAAACAAAATATATTCCTATTTTTCCATTTTAAAAGTGGTCTTAGGCGAGAAATATTTTCGTTTCATAAATAATGTTTTCTGCTAAAAGAAAACGAAGTAAAAGTAAATAGAATTTAGTTCTTTCTTTATAGAGAGCAGTCAAACATGATAGATGGCTTCCATCAAATCCCTTCCGCTCAACCTGTAAAAAGATCAGATAGGATTTGAAATGCAATTTTATTCATTTTGTCTGTCTAGATATTAATTCTTTCTCCGAATTCGCTCTGTCTGTCATACATAAAGAAAAATCATTTCTCAAATAATGATGAGTATATCTGCCATACCGGTATAGTGATTATCTTATCTATATTTATGTGTTTGTAAGTTTACCTATTTCCAAAATGATATTTGTAGCAGCTTAAGCTTATTATTTTACTTTGTTTTTCTTTAAGAATCATAAATGTACCAAATCAGCCACGGTAAAAGTTTCATAAGTTCACGATCAAATCTTTATCATTGAAAATTTATCCTTTTCCTGTTCTATCCTTTTAAAAGCATTGCCATTTCTTGTATTTTAAATACCTGTATAGTTTAAGTAAATAAACAAAATAAAGACACAAACATTTGAAAGGTAGATTGCAAATTGATCGGCTGATTGGTTGAGTCTTTTTCCCAGATATAGAAACTGTTTTATTTATCTTTGTTTATTTAGATTCTATAACAGAGATTTCTTTATAAAGATACATTTCGGGATTTATAACTAGATAAAATGTAAAAAAGCGTGAAGAATGAATTCAATGTGTAAAAATCTGGAGTGACTTCACTCGACTTTCTGAATACTTTACAGAATATATGCATTCCAATAAATAGTAATATAAAAATAAAAACTTAGATCCTAATTTCACAAAATTGAAATATTAGAACTGGTGAAAATGATAATGTTCTAAAGAAAACGTGTGCTTTCATTCATTAAGCTGAAATATTTTTCTAAAATTATACAATAATTTTCAATGAATTTTCATTCCACCCGTGCTGAAATTAAGGCCTCTAAATTAAAAAATATATGGTAGTTTAATTTAGATAGTCATGTCAATTACAGTTTTCATTTGTTTTAAATTGTTTTTTAATGTAGATATTCCGCCATTTTTCCACAACAAAATGCAGTACTTAAATTTTCATACGGTTTAATCAAAGTAATCGAACTCATTACATATATTTTTTTTTAAGTTTTACTAAATTAAGTAACATTTTGGTAAAACGTGATTGCTGTATCAGCATAATATGAGCGTGATCAATACAAATATTTAATTGAATAATTGAGTTAAAAGAAAAAATACGATAAATCGGATTTCTCTGGTCACGAAATGGTTGACAAAAGATGTAAAATGGCTGACACCAAACCTGTTGTCCGATTTGTTCGAAAATGTATACAGTTCTTGCAACAGTGACCTCTGATATAATTGCAAATTAAAACTCAACACACTGTTAAAAAAATCCGGAAACGTTACTCCATCTATTGGGGCAGAAATGTGACCGATTAAATGCAGTAACGTTTCCGTATATTTCGGAAACGTTCCTGTATATTTCGGTTAGAAATTCTGAAACGTTTCTGTATATTTCGGAAATGTTTCTGAATACTTAGGAAATGTTTCTGCATATTAAGGAAAACTTTCTGTGTATTTCGAAAACCTTCCTGTATATTTCGGAAATGTTTCTGCAAATATCGGAAATCTTTCAGAATGTTTCTGTGTATTTCTGTATCATAATTTTTTTTTTTTATTTAAGAAAACGATACACTTTTTTAATAGAATTAATATTATCAGATTGAATTTTATTGTATAGTAATATTCGAGTTGCTGTTAATTTTTTATTACACATACGAACTTAAATAACTTGTTCGAGAGTTTCTTTATACTCTTGTCCCCAAATATATAACACATATTATATATTTAATCGATGAGTAATAATATAGGACTATAGTGAAGTTCAGAGAACATTGTTTATACGTTTTTATTATCATTTCCTTTTGAGATTAGGTTCCGATTCATAACTTTTGTAATGATGAAATATATCGTTTATATGACAGAAGAAATTCATAATGAATGGGTTTGAATCATTAGGAATCGGAATCTAATCTCAAAACGAAAAGATGATAAAAACGTATAAACAATTTTCTCTGAACTTCACTATAGTCCTACATTATTATTCATCAAATATCTAATATTTATTATAGATTCATGGGACAAGAGTATAAAGAAACTATTGAACGAGTTATTTAAGTTTGTATGTACAACAAAAGATTAACAGCAACTCGAATATTACTATACAATAAAATTCAATCGGATAATATTAATTCTTTTCAAAAAGTAATCGTTTTCTTAAAAAAAAAGAAATTATAAAACAGAATACTTACTGCTATATATATATATATATATATATAAAATTACGTCTGTTATAGCTTCTTCTCCGTTTTTGACCGCACGCTTAGTCTAGTCTGTCAAAGAAGTATAGGGTTTAAAACTTGTAGTTCCTCTATGAGCCATTTTTTTTTCGAGACCACGTTGGGTTCCACGAGCATTAACTTTCAAACACTGGAATGGCTCTCAGAGTTTTCCACCTGAGTTTCAAAAATTTTGTAAGGATTCGGACCGTTTATTTGCTTTTAATTTTTATTACTATGTTTCTTTCGTTGGAGATTTCGCGTGGCGGTTTTTACGACCGCGTTGGTATAATTCTAAGCACCGCGTTGACATGACTTTACTCTCCAGAACAATACGAATATCGTGACGATGACGTATGTAGAACGTAATGAGTTCGAGAGCATGCGCAAATCATACTTCATTTTGTATTCCATTCTCCTCTTTCAGAAACTTTACACTAAAATTAGTGTCATATTTCCAATCTAACCAGTAACTGCAGAAAACCCATAGTTTCGGAAACCTATCTGCTTTGGAATGAAACGTTTCAGATTTTTTTTACAATGTTCCTGGCATTGAACAGTTTAACGAAAATGCGTGTTACGTTTCCGAACTAGCCAGTAAAAGAAAAGTATTGACAGTTTACGCTAAATTTTCGGAAACCTTTCTGCTGTGAAATGTCACGTTTCAGTTTTTTTTTACAGTGTACGAGTTGAAAGAAGAATGGACTTGATGCGCCATTAAACACCCACCAACATAGGACAAATGGCTGTGAAACTGCAACAATAAAGCATTTTAAAGTCTAAAAAGTAAAAAATAAATTATAAATAAATATGAAGAGTGTAATCTATATATTTAAGGTGGTTCTCAAATGACCTGCTCAACAACGCGAAACTTTCTGACTCATTTTTAAACGCAAAGTCATAAAATTTGCAGGCCTGACTATGGAAGCAATTTGGAATCGAAATGAGTTTTCCATTTTTTTTTTAATAAATATATTACTTATCGAGTTATAAGCTATTCGTGTCACGTAACTACACGTTTTTACCGCTTCTCGTGCTGCCGCGACCGGAATTCGTTTTAATACGCCGACTTTGACAGTATTTTTTTAAAGATCCTCCGCCTATACAAAAAATAAACAAATAAATAAATGGAAAACGTCTCTCAATTACAAAGCTTCAGAATAAGAACACCTGCCAATTTCATACGTTTACGGACAAAATTGAATTAAAAAATATGTCATAAAGTAGCTAGTTTGGATTTGAAGACAGCCTTAAAACACAAGGCTGTTTTTTAGTCAGCTGCCCTCAGCTTTCTACTGAACCAGTTTTGCTAATTATCTTTTTTAATGTAAGCTGTCCAATTGTAAATGTGCCATCACTAGCTGTTTTTTTTAAATATTTCCATTTTTATATTTCAATTTTAATTTTAAAAGTTTTTTAATAAAATATCTTCAAAATGGTGACAATTGGGTAACTACTATTGTTGCAAAGAAAAGGGAAATAGTGAAAATATTCAGACGCGTGGCTTTTGCAAGTATTTTTTTTATTTGCACATTAAATTTCATAAACGTATTTAAACACGTGTTACTTCGTTTTTATAAGCCAATAAAAATTCACATTTATATTTACTGTGACGTCACGAGAATATTGTTCATTGGAACTTTTTCATTTGTATTGATTATATCTTCATTAATGGTATTTTTTCATTACAATTAAAAAGAAAATATCATTTTTATTTCAATATGTGGTGTTTACGCACCATGAAAGAGAATCAAGGTCTCTAAACGTTAACTGACATCATTTTTAAAAGAAAGTATTTATTTTTATGTACTGACGTCATGCTTAGCTTAAAAAAATATTTTTATGTTGATAAAACTGAAAAGAAAAATTCACATAATTGAATCAAAATGACGTAATTTTTGCTGATTTTCCTTTTCTTAATTATCAGAGTCTTTCTTGATTACTTCATCTTTATTTCATGTCACTTTCTTTTGAAATTTTGAAATAATTTATAGTTTCGAAGAATGAAGTTTAATTTTTTGCCGAAACGTCAGTTGAGGCTCATGGCGGGGACCCGAAAAGTTTTTGGCTTCCGTCCGTTTGTCTGTCTATTTGTCTGTTTGCCTGTTCCGTGATAACTGCCGCAAAAATAGTCCGATTAGGTTGATTTTTGGTAGCTATGTTGCCGATGTACCCGGAATTAGCTGTATAGTTTTTGGTTAATTCGTTAAATTTGGTTAATTCGTTCGAAAAATATAGATAATTTTCTTTTAATTCATAGTGCTTTCCAACAGGAAGTCAGACGATTTTTAAATTTTAACATTCGACGAAAGGAAAATGACGCATTGGGTTAGTTGATATGTTAAATTATGGATGCTAAATTTCCGAAAAGGAATGTATTATTATTCTGAAAAAATACATTTTAAAGGTAGTTTATCCTATCATTGCATAAAATTGTGTTTAATGTGATACTTTTAAAATTTCCGGAAGTTTCGATAAACCTTATATTCTTATAAATGCATAAAAATCTTTAAAAAACTGAATTTTAGGATATCAATTATTATTCAGTTTATATTAAAAATTAGTGAGATTAATGAACAATGATTTGAGGCCTCCGATCTGTAGATTTACTAGTTTAATAAAGACTTCAGCAAAATAAAGGATTTAACCCTTCCACCGTTTGAGGGTTTTTCTGTCTTTTCATAAATATGCTTGTAAATCTCAGGATATATACATTTTTTAATGGCATAGTTTGATGCTATAATATCTTTCATATACCCTCATTCTATATACGGTTCAAAACGGAATTCTATTGAAAATATTTTTGTCTACAGCTATTTTAACATGATGTCTAAAACGGAAAACACGGACCTAAAGGTTAAAGGGTTTTAAGGAAAGTTAAAATTAATAGAAATTGTCTTACGGTAAAACATTAATTGTTTTTGGAGTTAGATTAGTCAATGTAAGACCCAGACTAACTTGAAAAGAAAAGAAGCCGATTAATCATAAGATCATTCATCATAACCCATACAATAGAACACTTTGGCTCTAAATTGAAACCTGTCAACGAAAAGGCAGATTTTCAGCTTATGTTGAATATAAAATTAATATCAAGTTGAATTGTTTGAAATATATGTTGCATCAGAATATGCTCGGAATTATAATTAATTGTTTCGTGGAAAAGTGACAGTCATCCCATTTATTGAAGGAAAACGTAAAAACCCTAAAAAAATTACCAATTGGAAACATTAAAAATCTGCCACAACTGTAGATTTTATATTAATGTTATAAAACGATTTATCCATTTTACGTAAAAATTGATCAGACAATAAAACAATGGTTTTGTTTCAAAAGATATGAATTTGAAATGAACTGTGATTGACTGACTAGGACATTTCTGAATTTTATTATTCTGTCGAATTTTGACAGTTTCCACAAAAATACGCTTTTATTACTTTTTACTTTTTTTTTTAAATTCAAAACACTGAATGCAAATTCATCGTCAATGAACAGTAATAATGCTGACATTTAATATTTTGCGAAGAAAATGCAGATTGCAGAATTAACTGTCATTCATATTCTATTTGCTCTGTATATGTATAAATTGAAGGACATGACAAACAATTGTTATTAGAATCAGCGTGTTAAGATTTATGTCATTAAAATAATTTTACAAGTTATTACTGCAAGAAAGCTGCTGTGATATTTCTTTCATTTATTATTTGCGGCAATAATTCATGAAATTGTTCACTTCAAAAATTTCATATTTATTCAATTACTACTTATAATTCCATAATTAAATCATGAAAGTTTAGATTATGTTTCTTAATATCAACTAATTACACTCTACCTACAAAATCTACAATTTGCAGTCATTCATTACCCAAATGCCAGAAATAAAGTCATAAAAACCTGATTTAATTTAAAACAACACAGAAAAATCATGCGCAAATCATGGATTATGAAACGCTTTCCAACACGCCCAGAGCACTGTAATAAAACTTTACCGTTTAATAAGGTGAAGGATGATGTCTAAATAAAGAATTTAGAAAATGCAATAACACATTTAAAAGCCCAATTTAAGAACTACCATCAATAATCCGAAAAATATCCGAATTCTTTTCTTCAGCCCTGTATAGGATGTATAGATTTGTAAATATACTACATAGTATGCTAAAATTAAGTTCAGTTAGCAAAAGCAAAGCACAGTTGTAAGTTCAATTCTTCAGCAATTTCCGTCAATAAACGGACATGTAATCGAAATCTTTTGTGCTGAACTGTATATCATTTATAGAATTTAGACACACCAAGTAATAGCCACAAAATTAACTTAATTTAGAAGCGTTACCACAACTTAAAACGCACGTCCAGCAATTATTGTTTTTATAATACGTATAATACTCTTACCGAATTCTTTTGTGTGTTCCTGTAAATGAACGATAACTTCTATGCACACCCTAATCCATAGTAAGCCTTTTGTAGGGCACCTCAATGATACGTATCAATTTAAATATGTTTGAAATAGTGTAACATCATTAAAATTCCCCGCACACGATTTTCCCCCATAGACCGTAATGTAACGAAATTCTTTTGAGTGTCCCTCCCTGCAAATGAACTATGAAAGCTAAATACTCCATTTTCAATACCGAACATGCCGTTATATACCTCATTAACATATATCAATTGCATGGCAATCCAAGCTAATTTACGCGAGTTGGAACAGACAGACAAACCGAATTCATAAACACTTTTCAACTATGTTGGAAAGTGTTAAAAAATACATGAAAACAGACAGGCAGACAAGCATATATTTTATCGAGCCTAATGATATTGAAACGGGACCATCTGAAGAAAAAGCCCTTTTCAATAAAAAAAAAAAATAGGAACGAAAAATCGTGCATCAGGCATAGATTATGAAACACTTTCCGATACATAAAGGATACTATTAAGAAATTTCGTTTTTTCATAGAATGAAATGAAATATCTAAATAAGCAACTTAAAAAACACATAATTCAGTAAAAATCCATTTTCAACTATTTCTGTCCATATCCGGTAATGTGCGCGAAGTCTCTCGTATTGTCCTGAATCCGATCTATAGAATTTATACACACAACCTAATACAGTCAAAATCAGATCAGTTTAAAAATGCATACCACAGTGGGAAACGCACTTCCTACAATTATCGATCTTAGTCAGTCCTTTAACCGAATTTTTCGTGTGTCTCTGTAAATGAACGATAAATTCTGTGCACTCTATAATCTATAGAAAACATGCACTTCAGTGATTTCGTTATGTTCGAAGGATCATAACATCATTAAACTACATTTTTCCATAAATTTTTCCCATAGACCATAATGTAATGGAATCATTTTGTGCGTCTCTGAAAACAAACTGTAAATGCTTCTTATTCTATACTCCTGAGAAAGCATGTTGTAGTCAATTTCAATGACGTACATTAATCTAATTATGTTTGAAATATCGTAGCATTAATAAAATGCATCGCAAACGATTTTGCCCAATAGACCGTAATGTAACGGAATTTTCTGTGTGTCCCTGTAAATAAACTATAAATTCTACACGCTTAATTTTCAATACCGAATATTCTTTAGTAAACCTCAATAATTTTCAAAAACTTCATGGCAATCCGAGTATATTTACGAGAGTTAGAGCACAGACTGACAGACAAACCGAATTCATAAAAACTTTTGAACTATGTTGGAAAGTATTAAAAAGATGAATATCGGACCTTCCGTTCAAAAGTTATGTGTGGACATGCATAGAAAATATAGGTAACCTAACCTCCTTCCTTGAATGTAGGTTAAAATCTTTAAAATGTAGCTTTCATTAAAATTTAATTAAGAAAACAATTTCTTAAAATAGTTACTCTTTTTTTTATTGACATATTTGCTACACATGCTGCGCATGTATTTATTGAAATGCATTACGCAAAACTGTATCTGCATCTTAAATATATCTATTCTAAAATTGCAATTATTATTTTTTTTTTTTTAAATCAGCTATACTTTTTTCAAAATATTTATTTCATGAAATATAAGGATCGCCCAAATAGAGAGATTGTCGATAAGTTCATTAGCGTTTGAAGAGGCAGAAAGCTGCGTATGTGGCAATAGAGGGCTCTGCGAGGCTAATGATAAAGACAGGCTACCGCGGTGCATTCCACTTATCTTTTTTTACAGACCGCTAGAGTGACGTGATGCTCTTTTCGTACACTTGCATTGGAGCATTCGAGCATCACGTGACTCCTGCGGTCTGTAAAAGAAGATACGCGTAAAGCACCGCGGTAGCCTTTTTTTTTCGTTAGCCTCGAGGGCTCTGAGTGTGACGAAGATAAGCGGTATCAGCGAAACTTGTTACTAGGGAGCCAGCATGAAAACAACTTGACGGGAACGGTTCGTCACACGAATGCCTCCAAACATTCTCAGCGCAACCTGCACCAAATTATAGAAACTGAAAACACCAATCAAGAATCGTCGACATTGCATAATTTCCATTGGGGTTATTTTTCTGTATTATAACGCCCTCCCTCATATGGCTAAGTTGTGCAAAGATTTGTAGCAATGATTTCCATGGAAAGTCGTATAATATCCCTCGCACAACCCTGGTCATACAATTACCATGTCTTTGGACCACTCAAGAAATCTCTTAAAAGGAGGCGATTCGCAAACAATAATGAGGTCCGGGCAACAGTTTCAGAATCGCTCCGCACCCCTCCCCCCCCCCCTCCCCCGGAGGTTCTTCGATCAAGGTATTCGCCTATTTCAGTCTTCAAAGTAACTATTTCTAGTCATTTTGTTCCGTATCTAACACTCTTTATTCTGTATACATAATTCACTAATATCATTAAATCATTTGTCCAACCGACAGCGGTCTTACTTTCATTTGGGCAACCCTTATGTACATTACGGTTGCCCATAATTAATGTCGCTTTCAAATATATTATTTATAACCTATTTCGGCTAAGATGCTTTACACTCATGCAGAAAAAAAAATTAATCGGTTAAAAAAAGGAAAAAAGTCGCCAAATTTAGGGGATTTTTTCCTTTAATGGCAACCTAGCCATTGTATTAAGTTATTCGTTTGGCGCGGTCTTGAAAATCGCGCCAACCAAAAAGTCGCCAAACTTATGTTTATATGTTCGCGTGAGTGTAAAGCATCTGTTCCCCTATTTCTTTGGAGTTTCTGTAAGCGGAATGGAAAACTTGATAGGGGGAGTCATAGAAACAGGGTTCTTACGGTCCTAAATTTTGAGTACCACTTTTTCCGAATAATAATCTTCGCCTTCTTTAATCAGACAGAATTATTACAAATTAGAAAATTATTACAATACTATTAAATACGAAATTGATTACTATTCGGAAAGAGTGGTAGTCAAATTCAAGGACCGTATGAAGCCAAATAGATACCTACGGTGGTGGCTAAGCTGATAAAATACTACTTTAAAAAATACATTAAACATATACATTTCACAAAAAAGTGGCATTAATTATGGATACCCCTAACTAAGACTCCTATAAGTGGAGCCGACGCATATCCATCTTGTTGCCCAAAATAACCGCCATATTGTAACCCAGCTCAGCATTAAGAAACCGCACGAGCGTTTTGAGGTGTTTGTTGTCCCTGTCATTGTCACTCGCCGTCCACTACTACGGTAAGCTAACCGGTTTTAGCTTGGTTTTTGGTCCGTTGGGTTATTAAATGGCGGTATGACTCAGCCTGTAGTATAGGAGCTCTACCCTTAACACACTTGCAAATTTGTAAACACATTTTCAGATAATTTTTTTTAGACCTAATATAAGTTTTTCAGAGATTTACACGGCTAAAAACTGAATAATACCGAAATTTCTTAGTTTAATGTTTTTAAGAGGAAACGTTAAATGTCAAAATTAATTCCATAGATTCAAATGTAATTTAAAGACATGCAAAGAAAGCCTTGATCCTGTTTACAGAAAAAATAGAGTGATTTGGGTCATTTATACATGAAAATAAATTAGAAACACTAACATTGCTGCAAAACCAAACAAATCAAGGCTTCACTACACCCATATTATGAGTAACTGGAACTAAAGTTCTTTGATAATATCTTGGGCATTATCGCTCAGCTGGAGAGTCCTCATTCGCATGGTTGGTAAGTTTGGGTTGCATATTTGGGTCATATTTTACATAAGAGGGCTAAACAGGACGAAAACTCCATTAAACTGGAATCCGACGCAGGACAAACATACAAACCTGGATCGGGACTCTATTCAGGCACCTCAAGACTAGTGTTCAGCATACTAACCATTAGACGTGCAGACGACAACAGAAGCAGATTATTTGCTTTTTTAAGAATATTCATTGCAAATAAAAAATCTTAATAACAATTCTTTCTTCAATAATTTAAATGATGTAATATTTTAGAAATGATTAATTTCTGAAGGAATAACGTTTCTGATTCCAAATAAAATTTATTGTTTTTTTAATGATGTTGCATAAAAGAAAATTTGATAAATATTTTTGACTAAAAATGCTTATGAAAAACTGCAACTGTTAAAAACTAATCAATTACTCTGTTAATTTCTTAAACTGTAATGAGAGAAATAAAAATACATCCATGGTCTGCTTCTTTGTAAAAATCAAATTTTATATGTAATAAAGCAACAAGCTGATAATGTTTGCTCTGATTCAAAAATAATAGGATATAATGTTAAGAAATATTGTTAACCTAGTTGTAAATAAAGGTCTATTCAGGCTCGTTGTTAGAATGATAAAAACGTTGAGTTGTTCAGTACTGAATCAATTATATGTTACATCTATCTATCTATCTATCTATATACTTATAAAGGAGTAGCTTGATTTTCTCATAATCAACGCCGAGCCTCAACTGTTTGTACTAGAGCAATGAAATTTGGAAGACATGTTCTTTACACAATGTAGGCGCGTACTAAGAAAGCATTTTTGAAAATTCCCAGCATAAGAGGGTCAAATGGGGGGTCGAATGTTCTAGATAATTTCGTCTTTCCGGCATAACTCAGCAGGAGTTTTAAGTAGGAGCTTGAAATTTGGGATAACAATTCTACTAAAGATAGTTAAACATGTATTTTAGGCGATTTTAGAAATTCAACCACTAAGTGGGTTAAATGGGGGTTCGGAAATTTTGGTGATTTCACATTTTCACCATTTCTAATCAGCATTTTTAGATAAGAGCGTGAGCTACAAGATAACAAATCTACTAAAAAAATAACTAAACACGTATTTCAGCGATTTTAGAAATTCAACCACTAAGGGGTTTAATTGGGAGGTCTACAGTTTTAGGTCATTTTGCCTTTTCACCATATCTCAACAGCAGTTTTAGTTAAAAGCGCGAAATTCACGATAACAAATGTACTAAAAGTTAGTTAAACACGTATTTCAGCGATTTTAAAAATTCAACCACTAAGAGGGTTAAATGGGGGTCGAAAGTTTTTAAGTCATTTCGCGTTTTCGCCATATCTCAGCAGCAATTTTAGATAGGAACGTGAAATTCAGGATAACAAATCTACTAAAAAAATAATTAAACACATATTTCATCGATTTTAGAAATTCATCAATTAAGGGGGTTAAATAGGGGGTCGAACGTTTTAGGTCATTTTGCCTGTTCGCTATATCTCAGCAGCATTTTTAGTTCGGAGCTCGGAATTCAAGATAACAAATCTACAAAAAATATAGATAAACATATATTTCAGCAATTTTAGAAATTCAGCAACTAAGGGGGGTTAAATAGGAGGTCAAATATTTTAGGTCATTTTGCCATATCTCAGTAGAAATTATAGGTAGAATCGTGAAACTCAGGATAACATATCTACTGAAAAAAATAGTTAAACACGTATTTGAACGATTTTAGAAATTCAGACACTAAGAGGGGTTAAATGGGGGTTGAATGTTTTACGCCATTTTGCCATATCTCAGTAGAAATTATAGTTAGGAGCGTGAATTTCGGGATAACAAATCTACTAAAGAATAGTTAAACATGCATTTTAGGCGATTTTAGAAATTCAACTGCTAAGGGAGTTAAATGGGGGGGGGGGTCGATGATTTTCGATGATTTCACCTTTTCACCATATCTCATCAGTAGTTTTGGATAAGAGCGTGAAATTCAGGATAACAAATCTGCTAAAAAATAGTTAAACATATATTTCCGCGGTTTTAGAAATTCAGCCACTAAAGGGGGTAAATGGGGGTCGGATTTCCTATGTTATTTTGCGATATCTCAGTAATAGGTAGATGCGTGAAATTTAGGAAAACAAATGTACTAGAAAATAAGTAACTTCGTATTTCAGCAATTTTAGATAATAATCCATCAAGGGGTTCACACTGTGTGTCGAAAATTTTAGGTAATTGTGCCATATATCAGCAGCAGTTTTAAGTAAGAATGTGAAACTCCGCTTTACAAGTCTACAAAAAAAGTAGTTAATCATGTATTTCCGTATACTTTTAATTTAAAGTATTTTATTTATATTTTTCTTTTTGCATATAAAATGCACTTTCTGGGCCCGAAGCGAAATCAGGGCGGTACGCTGCACTATGTATCTGGACCCCACTAGGAAACGACCGGCTAGTTATTTTATATGAATGTCCAAGGTTTCAGAATTTTCCTTCTACTATTTAAAATGCGGATACCAGCCCTTTCCCTTCGTCTTACGAAAAGGCCGTGCCAAAATTCAGTCCGTGGCAATTTTGTCAAGTTTGGTTACTGCGAAAATACATTCCCAAGTACATAGCATTCATAGTCTAAACAATGGTTGCAGAGTGATCCATTCTCAGAAATGCCGCCCCGTTTCTAATGGACATGCAAATTATCATTTCTGCATTTTAATTTTTTAATTTTCAGTTTTTTTTTTCGGGGGGGGGGGGGGGGATTTTTTTTTAATGATATTTCATTGTGGTAATCATTGTTTCGCAGCAGTAATTTAGTATTTTGTTATTCCTATATGCTTTTCAATACGTTCTCCTAAAGTGTTATTTAGCATTCCAGTTAATATTTTTACCTTCTTTCTAAACATCTTTTATTGAGAATAGAAAATAGGTTATCAGCAGATATAAATTTTATATTCTAGCAAGCTGCTTTAAAATTCTAAAAGAAATTTAAAATATTATGTAACTCTCAACATCGCTTTATGGGATACAATGCTTCTGTTTATCTGCAATTTGTTTAATACATATTTTTTGTCCTCAAACTGCTAAAGAACATAAAGTTACTAATCTGAAATCTTGCCATTTAGATAGTTATTTTATTTTTAGTAGATCAGATATGTAGATTTCTGAAGACCGTCGTACTTTTATCAATCCCAGAAACCCCGGGAATTTCATGATTCTAACTCAGCCGGAATCCTGGGATTTAGGGACACGAGAAATCGGGATTGTAATCCCCAATCCCGATCTAATTATCCTGTCAGTGCCTAAATTGCAATAAAATCAAGAACTATGATTAATACGTAAAAACGAAATTAATCTTATTCCTTGCTACGTTTCATACGGTAACTTGAACACGGACTGCAGGTTTATGACGAAATATTTATTGAGTTCGAAAAACATTTTTAGGTGTAAAAATATTTTGAAATGGATAACATATTTGCTTATTTTGAATAAGTAAATTGAAATGTAATTAAGTGTATCTAATTATCCGTCAACCCATATTCTTTAGTCACCTGGTTCATATAGAAGGATTCATAATTTTAAAACATATATTACAATGAATTTTAAATAAATAAAATATATAGAAGACAACCTACAGTAATTATCTCAAAAAGGTCTTTTTTTTATATTTCATTCTTATTCTTTCAGTCAAATTTTGTCTGTGTAAAATTTCTTTTGAAAATTAATTCGGACTAAAGACAGACATTTAACAAGTACGAAAAATCATGCACCAGGCATTGACTATAAAATACTTTCCAACACTAAGAGAATATTATTAAGAAATTTCACTTTTTAATTAAATTTCAATGAAATTGATCATAGTCCGTTTTGTAGCCAAATTATTTGGCGCGTCACTGTAAGCAAACTATAAATGCTTCCTATTCTTTACTCCTGAGAAAGCGTCTTTTAATTCATCTCAAGAATGCATATCAATTTCATTATGCTTATAATAGTATATATTAGTAAAATGCATCGCAAACGACTTTTCCCCATAGACCATCATGTAACGGAATTCTTTTGTGTGTACCTATGAACGAACTAATACAAATACTACACACTTAATTTTCAATACCGAACATTCAATTGTAAGCATCAATAACATATAAAAATTACATGGCAATCCAAGTATATTTACGAGAGTTAGAGAGCACGGCCAAACCGACAGACAAACCGAATTCATAACACTTTTTTAACTATGTTGAAAGACGTTAAAAAGGGCACTCGGCTACACGTAGCCCAATGTTGGTAGTATACTTCTTAGTAATTTTTTTTCTTGTCTCTTTTTATAATTTTTATGTTTGTGTACGTGCGTACAGAATTATTTAGATTTAAACATGTATTTATAAATCAACATTCTGAAAAAAAATGTATGCATTGATTTAATATTTTCATACAAGCATGATCTCTTTTCTACAAAAATCAATTTAAAGGATTTTCTTTTTCTAGATTTGAAGTTTTAAGTTGTGGAATATTGATATATTGATGTCTAAAAATAGATGACTTGAAGTTACAATAGTTCATTTTTTAAGACAACAAAAATTAGCTGAGTAAATAAAGACATATTCTTCCATATCGCATGCTCTTACTATTTCGTGAACATGATAAATTGGTTTTTCTATTTTTTCTTAATATCTTTACTCTACCAGAATTGGATTTTTCTCTTAGTATCAAAATTGTATTAAACTGAAATTGCTGAAAGCTTGTGGATAAAGAAATATCAAGTTCGCATGAATAAACAAATAAGTTTCTAGGTTTCTCGTTTTAAATATTTGTATTTATTTATTTATGGTTAATTGATCTCTAACCCGGGAGCACACGCGCAGTGACATAACAATATTTCCAAATAATATTCGTTTCCTTATTTAATCGCATACAATTCTTTACAAATTACGGTAAAACAAGTCGAAGATAACTTTTCGTAAAATCGTGTGATGATGACAGATGTAAAAACCGTACGCACTCAGGGTATGATATAGTCCGCTCGTGTGCTCTCGGATTAAAAATTATCATATTTATAATCAAGTACTGGTGATTTTGAATAAGATGCGGATAAAACTGGCAGAATTTTGCTATTATTCTAATGGAATACAGGGTGCAAATTAAGGTCAGGAAACACTCAAACAACATTTAAGTAAAATTCTCTACAAATGATAGGTATATACAGTGAAACCTCGATTATGCTCAGTCACGGGATTAGAGACTTGACGGATTTTCCGAAAAAAAAAAGAATCACTTTAGTTTCAAATTTATTTATTTAGTTAATGTGTATTCAAATTTATTAAATATTGTCCCCCCCAAAAAAAAAAGAAAACAGAAAAGGAGAATAGAGACAAAAACGTTTTTTAGGGGGAGGGGGCGGTCTGGTGGTGAGTATGAAAGGGGGGATGACTGCCCTCCGATTCATGATTATTATGACTCATATAAACATGAAACAGGAATCAGTTCATTATTATCTTGAAGGATTTTCCAAAAAAAAAAACTTTCTTTTCAAATTTATTTACGTAACCTTCATACGGGGTCTCGGACAGCAACTTTCCAAGAATACATGCAAACTTGGACAGGTGCTGTCGGAGATCCCGTGTAGTCTATTTAAATTTACTAAATATTGTCACAAAAAAAGAACTAAAAAAGAAAAGATTTTAACTTCGGTTTACACTAAGATGTGCACTAAAGAAGTCCGTGTATACTAATTTCAAGGAGGACACAGAGATTACCGCCATGCAAGAAAGCTTCCTTTCAAATGAAGATTAATTGCTATGCTTTCTTCCAAATTGAAGGATAATGGAATATCTTGCCGAAAAAGTACTGGCGATGCAGATACCTTAATTGCAACAACAGCCATTGAAAAATCTTCTTCTAGTGGCAGAGTGGCAATTGTTGGTGAGGATGTTGATGTTGTTGTCCTCCTAATCGCCCTAACTCCGCTCGAATAAGAATTTTTTTTCGTTAAGCCAAGTCGTGTAAAAATTTAAAAAAAGGTTTTTTTCCTCACAACAGTTAATTCAAGAAATAGGACTGAAAGACGTCATTCTAGTCCTTCATGCATTCACTAGATGTGATACAACGTCAGCCGCGTTCAGAAAAGGAAAAACGAAATTTTTCAAGCTGTTTCAGCAATGTGAAGATGTACACAAAATTGCTGACGTGTTCAATAACAGGGAATCCGACCATGATGCTGTTGCAGAAGCAGGAAACCAACTTTTTTTGAAATTGCATGGAGCACCTCCCACATCTACATCTCTCAACACTTTCCGATACCATTCCTTCACCAAATCTGTATCTAATGTCAAACCTGACATTTCATTCCTTCCACCAACAGAAGGGGTGGCTGAACAACATTATTTCAGGGTGTACCATCAGGTACAGCTGTGGCTTGGCCAGAAACAACATGCTGAACTCTGGGGCTGGGAACGAAAGCAGAATCGTCCAGTTCCTATTACAACTAAGAACCATCTTCTGCAAATGCACCACTGGGTGTGGAGCTAAGTGTGGGTGCAGGACAGCAGCCATTAATTGCGCACTCATCTGCAACATCTGCCATGGTGACTGTCTGAATGCTACACCTATAGCTATAAATACAGATCTACAGGATGAGGATAACGATGAGGATGCGATTATGGATTCAGTCATGTTGAGAACGCCTTCTAATGCACCGTCCACTTCAGCTGATGATGATGTGTCAATAAAAAAAAAAGAACATTATGACTTAATAAGTTTTTGCTTAATGATAAATTAGTACTTTCATTGTTCTCTATTATGTTTTGTCGCACTTACAAAGTTTCACGTAAAATTACATTTTATTAATGATAAATATAAATATTTTTCTGCAGTACCAGGGTGATAACAACAGGACAAGGAAAAAGATGAGGTGATGATTATGAATCCTAACGACCCATCCACTTTCATAATTACATAATATTTACTTAATTATAAATTAATATGTACCTACTTTTAGTTTTCTCCATATTTTATATTCGCAGTTATAATATTTCACATTAATAAACATTTCATTAATAATGAATTTTTATCTTTCATAAACTATTTACCTGGCATTATTTCATGCAATATTGCAGTGTTGGAATGTTTACTGTTTTCCTTTTCTTTTCTTTTTTTTCAACAATATTTAATACAATTGAACAGACATTAAGTAAATAAATTTGAAATTAAAGTTATTTTTTTGGAGAAAATTCGTCAAGGCTCTGGTCCCCTGACTGACAGATAATCGAGGTTCCACTGTATATATCTGTCATTTGTAGAGAATTTTATGTTCTTTAATTTATGTCAGAGTAATTTTTTAATGAAAACAAACAGTTTCTGAGATATTTGTAAAAAACTAAATAAAGTACTTTATTTGCCCCCCCCCCCTTCCCCCCCTCAACTCCTATCCATCAGGACTTTTTACATAGTCATCAGTAGCCATCAATGAACAACTGCGCCAATTTTTATCTCTTTAGCATTTATTATGGCAAACTTTCCTAATTTGACTGGACTATAAGAATAATTTCGATTTCAGTCCCTTTCTGATAGCTAAAGCAGTAGTTCTTTTCAAATAAATATCGTGTGTTAGGTTTTCATCTTGAAGTGATGAAACTAACGCTTCTATCCCCCCCCTCCCCGGTTTCTTTACAAATTAGAGTATTATGCCTGCGTGACCAAATGTTACATATGTTTCTAGACTTACAATGTTTTAACAGCTGAAATATTTTAGAACATAAGAAACATCTGGCTTGACGCTTTATAAGGTTTTCTTTACTCCTATAGTTTTAGAACAAGATCCTATATCTGATTTTCAGAACAGAACATGCATCTATTTTCAAAATTCTTGTTCAAAGTAGCCGCCGTAGGCATTTTGTGTTTAAATGATTTACTACTAAAAAAAATTCTTTCAAATAATTCTTCTTTATTAGCAGCTTTTCTTTCATTTCTGCTATTGTCACAAGATTATTTTCTGCAAAATGAAAGTGTATGTTCACTAGTTTTGATTTCTATTCTCAAATACTCTTATAGATTAGAAACATTCCATGATTCTGTTTTGCTTTTGTTTTCTCTGTTATAATTCAACATTAAATTATCTGGTATTCACTTTGTTATTATGGGAAACAATAAATTTCTATAACTTTCTACTTCAATTTCCAATGATTTTAAACTACGTATATGTTTTCTCAAGTATCATAGAAATTGTGTAATTCCTTTAAATTAGTTGGGGGTACGGACAGGTGTGTGGCAAATTTTAAACTTATTAATATGAGATCTAATCAACATTTCTTTTTGACCGTAGCGATTCTCTAAACTGTTTACAGTCGTATCATAAGTTTCTTAAAAATTGACAATCCTTGAAATGCAGTTTGTATCGATGATTTTAGCGAATTTTCAAGTATGTAAATGTATCTATTTTACTCATCTCATCATTGTAATGAATAGCAGATTTAAACTCGCTATATCTTGGAATTTCTGTGAATCTCCTCCGAATTTCTCAATGTTCAGCTTAAAAAGGTTAACGCGAATTTTATGTTCACCCATGGACGGAAAATTTGTGTTTACACTACTATTAGCAGCGCCCAAATCTGAAATAACATTATTTTCTCCTTTCTGTAAAACTTTCATTTTAAGATTTAATTTACTTTTTAAGGAAGTGAACTTTTCTCTATACTTTTTATTAGATTCAAAATCCGATTCTAAACTTTTTAAATCATTAATATATCCCTCAATAGATTTACATAATTCCAGAAATTGGTTCTCTTTCTCCTTAATTTTTGCCAATAAATAATTTAACCAAATGATGTCAATTTTACTCTCAGAATATTTAAATACATTATTAGTACTATTTACGAGTATCGTTGCACTTGATTTTATAACTTGTCGTTTTGTCTTCAATTCATCTAGACTTCCCATTTTAATATTCTCAGTAGACATAAATGCTTATCAAAACTATCTCTTTTTAATAATAAAAATATAAATTTATTTTATCTCGTACGAGGTTTATGAAAATCTTTATTAATGTTCGATATTATTGGTAAGTATTATTTTAATTAAAGACTGGCATCTTTAAACTAAAAACAATTTAATTTCATATAAGACGAGCACTGGCACAAAAAAAAAGGGGGGGGGGGGGGGAATCAGAGAATCAATATCTGCACATTATGACTTTTAGGCGCTGGCAGCGCGCTAACCACTTGGCTAAGTGGGAGGATCTTGAGAGCCAAGTCGTTAAAATTAGCACTTCGAATACGGCGATTATTATTTTCACATGTCTAAACTGTTCGAAATCCTGAGAAATGTGTTACAAAGACGTATCGCGATGCCATCTGCATAATTTTGAGCATTCAAGAAGTATTTTTCAACTAGATGTTTTTCTAAATTTAACGAGCTAACTGGAAGATTAAAATAAATTGAAACGAAAAATTTCAAAATAGAATAACAATTCTTTGATAACTAAAATGCAAGAATTATACCAGATAAGTTTCATCTTTAATAGTTACTTTAATGATTTTCGAACGTGATTATCCTGTTTAAAATATATTTCCTTGATTTTAGATTAATATTTTTATGTTCTAAAATTCTTCTCACAGAGCGATGCTACAGATAGGAGATCTAGTAAACCATTGAAGTTTAGAAACATTAACCACGTTTTCTCTTGAAGTGACCTGGATAACGTACCTTAAAAACATTCATTCCCTAAGAGGGCCTCTTAAATGACCCAATTGATAACTGGAATGCTCGATGGATTAAGCCTGAATTTAGTACCATAAAACTAATAAAAAAATATTTCGTGGGCATTCCTAGCGTCACTGTTTAACAGAATTGCAGCAGAAAAAACCGATTTAGTCGGCAGGGGTTTTGTCACGTGAGCTAGCTAATGTAATAAAAACTTTAAAGTATTTCATGCTTCACATTAACAAACTTTTCACTGCCCGAACAGGTGGAATAAATTATAATAAAAACACTATACATCATTATTATTTTTGGTTTAATTATTGTAAATAAATTTCATACGAAACTGTAATCAGGAATTATATTTGACGATCTTATTTTCTTACATCCAGACGCTAGAGACATAATATTTTTTCTAAGAGTGGGTTTTAATGCCCCCCCCCTTTAAAAGTACTCTTTTCATAATATACCTTTATATCATTTATATATAAACTGTCATACGTAACACAATTTGATACTTGGAAGATTTCTTAGGATCTTCGATAGTTACAGGAGGGGCTGTTCGGGAGTAAGGCAAGTACTGACCAGATTCCTTGAAAAGTCATCTCAGAAAACTAGGACAAATGCAGTATTGTGTAACGTGTTCCGAGACATAAACATCTCGGAAAAATAACACATTTTTACCCTTTTTGTCTTAAAAATATTCTAGAATAAACTGACGCAAACCGCATCTAAATACGAAAAATACATCAAAAGATATATTCTTTTATGTTGCACTGTCTGTGGCTGCAACGTTTTCTCCCAAGATTTAAGAGGCCCCACCAGTGGCTGAGAGGTTCTGCTCTCGAAGCTGGTAGACGGGAGATGCTGGGTTCGATCCCAATCGCGCCCGTCGGCCTAATCGTTCGGAGTTTTCGTGGTTTTCTTCGAGCCGTGGATTTATCCATGCGTAAATACGGGTTAGGTTCCCTTAGAAAGACCCCCACGTAGGGCACTCCCCCCGGGCCTATATCCCATGTGCAGATAATTGGCCGTCAATAATCAACCCAACCCAACCCAAGATTTAAGTGTATTTATATAATAATGTTTTTTTTTTTTTTTTTTTTTTTTTTCGAGATTTGTCATATCTAATCATTCAGTTTCCACATTAAATTTATAGGAAAAATTTTCATTTATTAAATTGTTTTCAGTTATTAAGCTTCTAAATAAGACAAATATATGCAATGTTAATATTTTTTAAATTTTTATTTGGTTATTCTAATACCACACACTGCAATATGCATTGGAAGCTAGAGCAATAATTCCTTGACAATTTTCATACACAAGACTTGTTAAATTATTATACTAATGAGAAATCGTGAAAAAATGTCAGTAATCACATTTACAAGTCATAAAAAATACAAAATTGAAGCAACACCAAAGTGTCAGAAACACGAGTCAAAAAAGCGCGTGAAAGTTTGGAAAGTTACAAGAAGCACCTGATTATAACAGCAAGTGTTCATTAGATTTCAATACATTCATTAATTGACCTGAACTATGGTGACTTTTTTCAAAAATAACGGAGTAAAAAAGAGTCACACCCTGCAGGGTGTATTGGAAACTGAATGATTAAATTGATATATCTACATTTCTGTGGAAAATACGATTATAAAATTTTGTAGGACTTTTTCGTATTCTTCAAATTGTCTTGTAATTTTTTTTGTTTTGACAGAAAATTTTGAAAATATAAATTTCATAGTATTTAATTTTTCCCTAAATATTACAAAATGTATAAAATTACTTTTGTGAATGCCGATAACAAATTAATATTTATTCTTTTAAGTACACAAAAATGAAAAAAAAAATATGCAAAAAGAGTTATGATTTTAGAAAATATATCAAATTTTAAACATAGCTACAATTTAAATATTTTTTAAGTTAATTTAATTGTTTTTAAATGATTTACAATTTAAAATAAACGCACACACACACACACACACACACACACACATATATATATATATATATATATATATATATATATAAAATTAATCTATGAAATATAAAATATATTTACAATGTAGTATAAATTAAACATTAATTATTTAATAACAATATATATTAAAGTAGTAGTAAAAATAAAACATTAATTATTTAATAATATGTCTATAATATCAGTGGATTAACACAGCTGGCAGCAAAAACAATTTGAATTAAAATAATATCTCTTTTACATAATATATTCTTGTTAAGAATATCTGAAATGCTGTGCAAGTTGAATTAATTCTGTGTAGATTTATTCATATAGTAGTATTATATTTTATTTGAATTTAAAGTAAAACTACAAGTTAGTATTGTTTTTTAAAGTTTATTTATATAATTAAATCTAATGAAGTGAGTATGTAACTAATAAAGTGGATATCTAACTAAATATTAATTATGAATTATTATAATACCAATAGATGGCGACACTTTACCTTTCAGGTAGTTGTTGATAATATTGTTAATATTATATTTAATTTAACTATAGAGGGAGCTATTGATTGTATATTAATTTTACTTTCAGGAATTAAAATTGGATGGAGTAATATATATTCACGGATATAATTTTGTTATAAGTGTATTAAAACCAGAATTATTTTGTGTGTTTTTGAATCATTTTGTGTTTGGGTGTCATCGATGGGGTTGTGTTTTAAAAAAAGTGTGCTCTCAACTTATCTTTCAAATCATTTCTCTCAACTCGACTTAGTCAACATGTATGATGCATTGCCATGTGGATGTGAATATTATGCAGAAGTTGTGACATTTTAAGGATTCTGTATAATTATTGTGAGTATAATATTTTATCTACACTTTACGCGTTCATATTTCCAATTTTATTATTTCAAAACTGTTATCTCGTGGTAATTTCGTGAGGTGTTAAATACAGTTTTTGGGATAATCGATGTGAGTGAAATATATTGTATATTCCTAATGGTTTTTATTTCCTATTTAAATATTTCCAAATTTTAATATTTCCAATTGTTGTCTGGTAATAATTCAGTGTACCTGGATGATTCTACTGATCTTAGCATTATGCCAGTAGAATTATGAAACACTGAATTATTATTTAAAACACATGTGGGTGCATCCAGGCTGATGAGTACATGTGCATGTGTTTTTTCATATCCAATTCATATTTAATTCTCATGTGGTCCAATTTTCCATTGTATATGGTTCATATTTAATTTATTAATCCATTTGTATTTACTTAATTGCAACTCCAATTTATAATTTTTTTCCGCTTTCTCTCTATTTCTTTTTTCTTTTTTCAATATTCTTTAGGTATGAGTAAAATTTGGCCAATTACCATTGAAGCACCAGCTATGGTAATATTATGTTTGCACATGTTAATTATTAGCTATGTGGTATTCTGTATACACAATATCATTAATTATCTCTTTGGAGATTTAAGTAGAATGATAATTATATATATATATATATATATATATTAAATGATTAAAAAATATTTATAAATAAGTAGCATTTTGTGTCTTCCATTTGACTACTTTCATAACACAACCCAAATGAATCAGAGATAACATAAGTTATTAAAGAAGTGGCAAAATGACATTTGCAGTACACGTCAATATGTCTATATGGAAATGCTATCTATACAGAAGAATCCTTGATCAGAAAAGTTATTTAAATTATATTCATTCATAAACAACAATGTATTTTAATTTTCATATTCAAGCCCAAATCAGTAGAATTTAAAGTATGAAATTTGTTTAATTTTAGGAATATTTTGACAATTTTATACTGCACTTTATGTTTTCAATAAATGTAAAAATTAACTGTATTTAAAGACAACTGAAAGTTATTTATTGCTCGTAAATGATGATACATTAAATAATTGATATAATATATAGCTAAATCAATTTTCATAAAGATAATTCACAATAACTCGGAAGAACAACAATTTATGCTTTAACAGGGGCCTGAGAGATATAAAAAAAGGGGGGGGGTATAAAGTGTGGAAAAATTAATATGGAAAAATAAATGCACAAAAATGTAAAAAAGCATCCTGATATTAAAAAAAATCATCCAACCGTTATTATTTGTTGTTCCTTTAAAATAAAATATAATCAAACTAGACTTGAAATGACACCACCCTTTAGAGAAAGGTTTCCCAAACTATGGTACTAGTTCTATATACGTACTAGTTCTGGTGTGCGAATCTTCAGATACTGATGCCAGGAGATTATACAAAAATCTATTATAAAAGTGAAAACCGCACTATTTTAGATTTAGAGATCCCTGGCTAATATGTCAATATCTATCACTAAGTTATGAGTACTATGGATTTCTCCTCATTTATGTAAATGATTATTTTGCATCATATTATCCACTTGCATACATTTCCCTTTGTTTGGATACTATGACGCAAAATAATCATTTTATATAAATTTTACTTATGATTTTGTATAGCGTGGCACAAAAGATAAATCAATACATAATATAGGCTCAGTGAAAGTAATATCTTTAACAGTGTATTGAAAAATTAAAAGTATTGTTTGTATGTGTAAATATACATTAGAAGACAAACAAAAATTAACTTAAATTGAATTTTAAAACAATCCTATTAAATTCACGTCAAGGTGTCACTCAAATTTTGATATCATTTCTTTTAAAACTCATATTTTGAATTCATGAGAGATGTGAATGAAAAAGCATCAGCGAATAAATTTTATATATACTTTCATGTTAAGATAGTAATTACTCCTGTGAATATAAATAAAACTAAAAAGAAAATGATGATTTTTAAAAAAAATATTAACATAGCGTCACTCAAATTTGATATCATTACTTTTAAGACCCATATTTAAAATTCTTAGAGCCAAAAGAAAGTGCTGCGTCACAACTTTTAACCCGTTAAGGGTTTTTGTACTGATATATATATATATATATATATAATTTATAGCAATTTTTAAATCTTCTATAGCGAAAGCCCACTTTTGTTTAGCGTAATGCAATTTGTTACATTGAAATTGCATTTACTAGCCCCCCCCCCACCACCACCCCACCCAAACAAAATCCTGAATAATTATATAAGATATGAAAGTAAACTTATAGGAAGACTATCTACAAATTTCAAAGTGTAAAATTAAGCCCGAACATCATTACTTTTCCTTAATTTTTGTTTTTTTTTGTAGACGCTATAATATTATTTACTAGCCACGGGTTTGTACTTCAGTGTAGGCACATTAATCGCCCTTAATATTTTCAGATTACTAATATGTGCACACTCCAAAACCACCAAATGAAACGTTACATAGATCAATATGTAAGCAATATGTTTAATTAAAATATATAGATAGCTTTTATGTTCGCGCAATTATAATATTTAAGTTAACACATTGTCTTTTATATAACTTAAAATCTGAGTGGCGATCTTTTGTAGCGATTAAGTTTTGTTTGATTTTAAATGCAAATTTCCTTATTAGATATGTTTTATGGTTTGCTTCTCATAAGCAAAATATTTAGATAGCTTTCATACTCGTTCAATTATAATATTCTTGGTGGAATACATTTAAAAAAAACATAAATAAGATGAATTTTTTGCAAAAGAAAACAATCCCGCGATTTTTGAATGTAGTAAATGAGATAAATCGGTATTGATAAAATAAAATTTTGTATTTATCCAGCTTTCTTTTAAGTTTCATTTAGAAATATATTTTCAATTAGATATAAGTTTAAAAGTTTTTGTTCGTAATAGAATTAGGACAAAACTCAATTTTTTACGTTTACTTGTTTTCTTTTGTGTCAAAAACATGCATGGCACAGCTGCCAACATACCTATAGAACAACGTCAAATACTACAATTTGAACAACTGCGCCAAGTAACATTCTTTTTAATCAGAAAAATTATTTTAAAAATGTTCTTTGTTTCTTTATGACATTTAATTAATTTTATTTATAAACTCTGCAAATATTGCCACAATAATTTAAAATTTGTAATAAGTATGATCGTAGAAAAAAAGAATACTCCCCATAATTCTGCATACACCATTATATGAAAATAATACTGAATACACATTTCTAATTAGACGTTTTCGACAATAAGTTTCTGTACCTACCTTATATTATACAGCTAAACCGTGTTCTGTCTTTCAGAAAATGCAGTTATACCGCTGCTATTTTTTGTTCAATGGTACAAGTCTGCAAGTTATAAACTCCAAAGTGTATAATAGAGAGTTTCCCGTTATGCTCATTTTTGCGGCCGGCAGAAAATGGGCATGGTTTGCCATTCAGAATTAAATTAGGACCTGCTATATTCAACAGAATTATCAAAAGAATTCTTAATAAGTCTAAAATCAAATTTGTATGTAGTTATTTTGATGATATTATAGTTTATTCTCTTCCTCAGAGCCAGAGAGCATGTAACATTTGAGAGTGATCTTTGAAGTTTGTAAGCAAGAAAATACTAAATTAAAGTTATCAAAATCTTTTTTGGCCCAAAGTAAAATGAATATTTTGATTATGAAATAGCAGATGATAAAATTAGGCCTGATACTACAAATATTGAGTCCATAAAGAGATTGAAAGTTCCTACTAATATCAAAGAACTTCAAAGATTTCGTATGTATATTATATCAATACAAAAACCCTTAACGGGTTAAAAGTTGTGACGCAACACTTTCTTTTGGCTCTAAGAATTTTAAATATGCGTCTTAAAAGTAATGATATCAAATTTTAGTGACGCTATGTTAATATTTTTTTTAAATCATCATTTTCTTTTTAGTTTTATTTATATTCACAGGTGCAGTTATTATCTTAACATGAAAATATATATATAATTTATTCGCTCATGCTTTTTCATTCACATCTCTCATGAATTCAAAATATGGGTTTTAAAAGAAATGATATCAAAATTTGAGTGACACCTTGACGTGAATTTAATAGGATTGTTTCAAAATTCAATTTAAATTATTTTTGTTTGTCTTCTAAATTATATTTACACATTCAAACAATACTTTTAATTTTTCAATACACTGTTAAATATATTACTTTCACTGAGCCTATATTATGTATTGAAATGTATTTATTTCAATAAACTGGTTTATCTTTTCTGTCACGCTATCCAAAATCATAAGTAAAATTTATGTAAATGATTATTTTGCGTCATAGTATCCAAACAAAGGGAAATGTATGCAAGTGGATAATATGACGCAAAATAATCATTTACATAAATTTTATTTATGATTTTGGATAGCGTGGCACAAAAGATAAATCAGTTTATTGAAATAAATACATTTCAATAAGATTATAATTGCACCTGTGAATATAAATAAAACTAAAAAGAAAATGATGATTTTTGTAAAAAAAAAATATTAACATAGCGTCACTCAAATTTGATATCATTACTTTTAAGACCCATATTTAAAATTCTTAGAGCCAAAAGAAAGTGCTGCGTCACAACTTTTAACCCGTTAAGGGTTTTTGTACTGATATCATTACTTTTGTGCGGTTATTGATCAAAATTTCATTCAGTCGAAATTAAGCATAGAATATAAATTTATTAGAATAAAACTTGCTGGATTCGCCTTGAATTTACATCGGGGCCTCGAATCTAATTGAATTCTCCATTTGTATGATAATCCCTTAATTTGCACATGGAATAGTATAAACCTCTAATCGAACGAACCTCCGACCCGGATCCCCGCTGCCTTCGGCACCGTATACCGGTCGTGCTATGCACGCAACGGATAATCCCTTAATTTGCACATCGAATAGAATAAACCTCTAACCAAACGAACCTCCGACCCGGTTCCCCGCTGCCTTCGACACCGTATACCTGTCGTGCTATGCACGCTCCGGATAATCCCTTAATTTTCACATCGAATAGTATAAACCTCTAACCGAACGAACCTCCGGCTCGGGTCCCCGCTGCCTGTGGCACCGTATAGCTGTCGTGCTGTGCACGTGCTGCATAGTATGATTAAGCGGTCACAGACCTTTCCAAAGATATATGACATGAGGGGTGTGTGCAAAATTTAAATAAGTACCCCCCCCCTTGGGGTGGAAAAGTAGGGAGAAGGACGCCGGAGATGCATAATATGATTAAGCGGTCACAGACCTTTCCAACGATATATCGCATGAGGGGTATCGGCAAAGTTTAGAAAAGTGTCCCCAATGGGGGACAAAGTGGGGGGATGGACGCCGGATATTCATAATAAGATTAAGCGGTCACAGACCTTTCCAACGATTTATCACATGAGGAGTGTCGGCAAATATAGAAAGGTGACCCCTTGGGGGGACAAAGTGGGGGGATGGACACCGGAGATACATAATATGATTAAGCGGTCACAGACCTTTCCAACGCTATATCACATGAGGGGGTATCAGCAAAATTTAGAAAGTGTCCCCCTTGGGGGGGGGGGAATGGAGGAGAGACACCAGAGGTGCATAATATGATTAAACAGTCACAGACCTTTCCAACGATATATAACATGAGGGGTGTGTGTAAAATTTGAAAAAGGTACCCCCCTTGGGGGGGCAAAGTGGGGGGATGGACTCCGGAGATGCATAATATGATTAAACAGTGACAGACCTTTCCAACGATATATCACATGAGGGGGTATCAAAATAATTTAGAAAGTACTCCCTTGGGGGGACAAAGTGGGGGAAGGACACCGAAGATGTATAATATGATTAATTTATCACAGAACTTTCCAACGATATATCACATGAGGGGTGTGTGCAAAATTTTAAAAAGTACCCCCTTGGGAGGGCAAAGTGGGTGGATGGACACTGGAGATGTATAATATGATTAAACGGTCAAAGACCTTTTCAACGATATATCACAGGAGGGGTATCAGCAAAATTTAGGAAAGTGCCCCCTTGGGGGAGGGCAAAGTGGGGTGATGGACACCGGAGATCCATAATATGATTAAGCGGTCTCAGACCTTTCCGACGATATATCACATGAGAGGTGTCGGCAAAATTTTGAATAGTGCCCACTTTGAGGGGGGGGGGATGGACCCCGGAGATGCATAACATGAAAAAGTAGTCACAGGCCTTCCGAACGATATATCACATAAGTGGTGTCGGCAAAATTTAGAAAAGTGCGCCTCCTGGAGGGCGCAAAATGAAGGGGGGGGGGTTGACACCTGTGGAAAAATGTATGGCACAAAAACTTAAAGGGTCCCAGGGGGCCCGGGTCTTGTACGAGGAATTTTGTTGTTGTTCATGTAGTAGCTGGAAGTCCTAAGAAGTTGTTAGAAAAAAAATCTAGTGAACTGGACAATTTTTAAGAGAGATATAGTAGAGGGCCCAAAAGGGGTCAGCTGATAGTTTATAACAGGGTCCTAACTGGAATGCAGAAATGGAGGAATAACTAAATGCAGAAAATGCCCCCAAAAACAAGGTGAAAATAAGGAATTTTGCTTTAGTAGCCACTGGCTGGTAGGTTGATTTTTTTTTTAGTAGATAGTAAGTACACTTGTGACACTGAATATTTAATTGAAAAAAAGTATATTGGGTTTACAGTTATCAGTTACAAGTAATTTATTTACTAAGTAAAAATAATTTATATTGTTTTGAATAAACTTGAGGTACTAATTTCCAATCCATTTTAAATTTTAAAATAAGTTAAAAGCAAAGTTATACGCAATATGCTAACTATATGTAAGTCCCACTAAGCTTAGGTATTTGTGTAACTAACCTCATAAGTACCCTTTTCTTAAAAATTATTTGTCTAGAATTAAGATCTGACAATAATAAAATAGGTATGTTTATACACTAAATGACAAGCCACAACATGATATACATTACACATGCAGAACCTGTGGCCCGCGGATCAAATGTGGCCAACATCTCCAGAAATTCAGGAATTGTGTATTTCGCCAATAAGTCTCGAAAAAAATTGCAAATTTCGTCATTTATCAGCATAAAAATCATGAATTTCGTTGATCGGGTGTGTAAAAATCATGAATTTCATCAATCGAGCACAGAAAAGACATGAATTTTGTTGATCGGGGATGGGAGATTATAAATTTCGTCAAACGGCACATAAAAATCATGAATTTCGTTTATCAGACGCATAAAAATCACGAATTTCGTCAAACAGGCACATAAAAATCAAGAAATTCCTCTATCGGCACATAAAAATCATTAATTTCGTCAAATGGACACATAAAAATCATGAATTCCGTCGATCAGGTGCATAAAAAATCATGAATTTTGTAGAACAGGCGCGTAAAAATAAAGAATTCGTCAAATAGGCGCATAAAAATCACAAATTCGTCAAGTGGGCGTGTAAAAATGACGAATTCATAAAGTGGGCGCATAAAAATCACAAATTTCATCAAACCGGTGCATAAAAATCATTAATTTCGTCGATCAGGCACAAAAAAATAGTGAATTTCGTCGATCGTGTGTTTAAAAATCATGAATTTCGTTGATCGGGTGTGTAAAAATCATGTGTTTCATCAATCGGGCACAGAAAAAACATGAATTTTGTCGATCGGGGGAGGGAGATCATAAATTTTGTCGAACGGGCACGTAAAAATCATGAATTTCGTTTATCGATCGCATAAAAATCACGAATTTTGTCAAATGGGCGCATAAAAACCAAGAAACCATTCCTTGATCAGGCACGTAAAAATCATTAATTTCGTCAAACGGATGCATAAAATCAAGAAATTCGTGAATCGGGCACATAAAAATCATCAATCGGCGCTTAAAAATCATGAATTTTGTAGAACGGGAGCGTAAAAATTACGAATTCGTCAAGTAGTCGCATTAAAATGACGAATTCGTCAAGTGGGCGCATAAAAATCACAAATTTCATCGAACGGACGCATAAAAATCATTAATTTCGTCGATTGGGCGCAGAAAAATCAAATTTCGTCGATCGAGCACGAAAAAATCAGGAATTTTGTTGATCAGGTGTGTAAAAATCATGAACTTCGTTGATCGGTGTGTAAAAATCATGAATTTTGTCGATCGGGTGTGTAAAAATCATGAGTTTCATCAATCAGGAACAGCAAAAACATGAATTTTGTGGATCGGGGAGGGGAGATCATAAATTTTGTCGAACATTGGCGTAAAAATCATGAATTTTGTTTATCGGTGCATAAAAGCATGAATTTTGTCAACCGGGCACATAAAGATCAAGAAATTTGTTGATCGGGCGTGTAAAAATCAATAATTTCGTCCATCGGGCATGTAAAAATCATGAATTTAGTCGATCAGACGTGTAAAAATCACAAATTTTGTTGAACGGGCAAATAAAAAGAATATATATATTCTTATATATATATATATATATATATATATATATATATATATATATATATATATATAACCATAAATGAAACATTATCATAACACCAACTTAAACAATGAAATAATAATTAAGTATGGAATAATTAGTTGACAATGAAAGATTCCCCAACACACTTAATATGGAAACAAAAGCATATTAAAAGAATAAGAAATTAAATAAAAATTGAATAAAAATTGAATAAATGGAATTAAATGAATGAAATGAAATTTGTGGAATTTAAACAGAATTATCAAGTCCCAAATGCCTAAATACCACAAATAAAATGAAATGAGATGTTTCATCATCATATTAGCCATACGTTGCTAAAAAATATGATTTTGGGACTACATCTCATAAACAATGAAGCAAACCAGTGATAAAATGAAAAATAAAATACAATATTAAAAAGGAAAGAAGCCATACTTATAATTTACAGAGAAAACATTTAATAGAGTCAGTAAGTATAAAATCCATAAAGATTAAAAAAGATACCTTGCACCTCAAGAACCAGCATGAAACTCAACCATGACTAGGGAATGAATTGCAAAAAAAAAATCATTACATGTTACCAATTTTAGAAATATAAATTGCTTTACAATGATGCCAGAAATAATGTTAGAATATTATGGATTGTAAAGTAAACAGGAACATTAGTGCTGCCATCTATTGGTAAAAGTGAATATAATCTGAATCAAAAGTATTGGATGGAAATTAATGTTTAATAATTAAACCAAATTACTATCTTAAATGATACCAATTAGTTAAATAATAAATAAAAGAAATTAATTAATAAATAGAATATCGAATTATATTAAAGTAATGGATGTATTAATGAATAATTATATGTTATAAATAAGTATTAAGATGGAAAAATTAATTATTAAAGCAACTTAAAATAGTGCTGCCATCTATTGGTAAAAGTGAATATAATCTGAATAGAAAGTAATGGATGGAAATTACTGTTTAATAATTAAACCAAATTACTATCTTAATGATAGCCATTAGTTAAATAATAAATAAATGAAATTAATTAATAAATAGAATATTGAATTACATAGAAGTAATGGATGTATAAATGAATAATTCTATGTTATAAATAAGTAGTAAGATGGAAAAATTAATAATTAAAGCAACATAAAATATATGTACCTTTAAATGACAAAAACGATTAAATAACTGTACCAAAAATGCAACATCAATTAAATTAAAATAAAATAAAATACTAAATATTTGAATTAAGATACAAATAATTTAAAATTAATATTGATTAAATATTGAAATGAATTAGTCACAAATAATGTTCCATCATACAAAATTAAATAAAATATAAACACTTAATAAAATTAAAACATATTATATTAACACTGTATAAAATTGATTAGACGTTGGACATAGTAAACATTATATTAGAAGTAAATATGATATTGTCCACCATAGGTATTAATCCAAATCATTAGATCAAATACATTCTTAATATTAATGAATATAAATTCATTTAAATTAATTAAATAATGAATAAGTAAATCTAACTAAATTAATATACATATAGAAATATCACATCGCAGTCCATTATAAAATGTGTATTATCAAACAATTGTGTAAATCAAAATGCCCCCTTTTTTATATATTAATAATATAAATTAACCATGCGTATTTTTCCATACAACTCCGCCACACACCTCCTCAATCCAACGTCTACCCACCCAACCGTCCTATAATACAGTAGACGCTCGTTTTTACGAACCTCTTTTTTGCGAATACTTGCGATTTTACGAACTAGAGCGTGGTCCCGAATACATTCCCATAGACGCTATGTAAATTTTCGCTCCCATTTACGAACTACAAATTATGAAAATCTCTTTTTTGCGAACATAACTTTCATAATTCTGCATTTTTATTTATTTATTTATTTATTTTAAATACCGAAAAGAAGTGCCAACGTTAATTATTCTCTCAACAGGTGCAAAAGACAGCAGGTGCATTTCAAGAATGTGTATTCCCCCCCCCCCACGCTTTCGAGAGAGAGGCAGCGTAGCAATAAGTTTATTTAGCATAACGTGGTTTATTACGTATGACTGATTTTAAAGGCACGTGTCTGGAAAGCCTCTGATTGGCGAGTGAAACTTAAATGTACAAGCAGGTGTCATTGTTGAAAGTGGAAACGAAATCTTTTAAAAGATTGCATTCTGTAATCGTCTATTTTCTCATAACTTCTGGACTACTCAATCTGTGAAGTCTCGTTAGTCGAAAGGGAGATTGGGCCAGAACATTACAGAATTTGTATGTCGCAGTTGAAAAAACGCATGTGCTTATCCTTTGAGGTAAAGAAGAAAATTTTAAAAGAAGTAGATGAGAAAATCTTAAGTAAGACAGAAATTTCGAAAAAGTATGGAATTCCAAAGAATAGTCTCTCCACAATTTTAAAATCTCGAGAGAAAATCGTCGGAAATAGAAGCACCAATAAAAACCCCTCTCGTAAATATTTCAGAGAAGCAAAACACCCCCAATTGGAGAAAGCTTTGATTTCTTGGATGAGGAAAATGAGAGGACTGAACATTCCCATAGATGGTAATCTCCTTAAAGAACAATCGAATTATTTTGCTTTGAAGCTGAATATCAAAGACTTCAAGGCCTCAGACGGTTGGTTACAAAAATTTAAGTCCAGGCACGGTTTGAGCTTCAGAAAATTGTGCGGTGAAAGTGGAACAGCAAATACGACTTTGGCAAATGAATGGAAAGAACGCGATTTAAAAGCATTGCTAACTGAATATGCTCCAGAGGATGTCTTTAACCCGGACGAAACAGGTCTGTTTTTAAGATGCTGCCGGAAAAGACACTTACTTTCAAAGGTGAAAAATGTAGCGGAGGCAAAAAGGCTAAGCAGAGAATATCAATCTTGTTGGCAGCCAACATGAATGGAACACAAAAACTGCCCTTGCTTTTCATTGGAAAAAATTTGAAACCTAGATGCTTCAGAAATGTTAACAAATTACCAGCTGCATACCATGCTAACCAAAATGCATGGATGACTGGGTACATTTATGAAAAATGGTTAAGAGACTTGGATCGTCAATTTGTTTTGGAAAAACGTAAAATTTTGCTAATTGTGGATAACTGTTCAGCTCACGTTGAAGTCTCAAATCTTAAATCTATTCGTGTGGAGTTTCTTCCACCCAATGTAACTTCAATTTTACAGCCGATGGATCAGGGTGTGATTAATAGTTTCAAGCGCATATATAGAAGAGTGCTTTTGCAAAGAGTAGTCATGGGATTGGAGCTGAATCAACCATATGAAATTGATGTTCTGGGTGCAATGCATTTGTCAATACGTGCTTGGAATGATGTTCAAGCGACTACAATAGCTAAAGCATTTCAGAACGCAGGCTTTAGTACCTTAATTAATGAAAACCAAGAAAATGTAGCCGACGATATCAGTGGAGATGAGTTACTTATAAATGAACTACGAAAAAGAAATCCACTGTTACCTGAAATTTCATTCGTGGACTTTTTGAGTGTAGATTCAGATGTGATTTGTACGGAAGAAATATCAGATGAAGAAATTATTGCTGACGCAATAAGTGAAAAGGAAGAAGAACTTTCAGATTTGGAACAAGAAGAAAATGAAATAATCCAACGTCCGACTGTCAAACAAGCAGCTCAATGGTTGTCAGGGCTAAGGCACTTTTTTGAAGGGAACAATAATTGTGAAATGATTTCAAGCATAGATAAAATGGAAACATGTATTTTCCAAAATGTGATTTTAAAACAAAAAAAGATAAGTGATTATTTCCATTCCTAATTTTTTATCTATGTATTTTCATCCATTAAGTTCTAATACAGTCTATGTTTTCACATGTAATGTTTTCAAAGCTTAATACCATATTCTTCTGAGTGCTAAATTTTTTTTCTGGGCATAAATTTGTATTTTGAATTTTCTTATATATTTAAAAAATATATGTATAACTTTATTTCAGAATAAATAATCTTAAAATATTGCATCATCTATGAAGAGGGGGGGATATTGATAAAAATAGACATAAATAATGTACATATTCATGTCATTTTTGATGATTTTCTATTTTACGAACTTTCTATTTTACGAACCATTTGAATGTTCCCTACGAGTTCGCAAAAACGAGCGTCGACTGTAATAGTTTTTTTTTTATAAGATTATATGATTTTTTTATACATTTTTTAAACGCATGTGTTAATTTGGTTGTAAAGATCAAATAAGAACTAACTATATATTAAGGAATATATGATTCTTTTTGGAAAACCATGTTGTAATGCTTCATAGATAAGTTTTTTAATATTGTTGTTAATTAGTTGAGAGGAACATAAACTTTTTATTCTATAAATATGATTAAGGAGTATATTACGATATACAGAATTATGAAGACATGATTTAAAATTAGTAAATGAATTAACTTTAAATTTAAATTCTTTACGTTTATCAAATAGATCAATTATTGTTTTGTTTTCTTTAAGTGTAATTTTAAGATCTAAAAAGTTAATAGTATTGTTAGAAAGGATATATATATATATATATATATATATGTGTGTGTGTGTGTGTGTGTGTGTGTGTGTATGTATATACATATGAATTTATATATGTACATATATCACGGGCGCCCAGCTAACCGAAAAGTACCAAAAATTGTCTGTCAGCGGCCACTTTCCTATGAGGAAAGAGAAAAAAAATTTTGACGTTTCATCAAGGATTCTACTTTTGTTGGTTGAGTTGGGTTGATTATTGACGGCCAATTATCTACACTAGGGATATAGGCCCGGGGGGAGTGCCCTTCGTGGGGGTCTTTCTAAGGGAACCTAATCCGTATTTACGCATGGATAAATCCATGGCTCGAAGAAAACCACGAAAACTCCAAACGATTAGGTCGACGGGCGCGATTGGGATCGAACCCAGCACCTCCCGTCTACCAGCTTCGAGAGCACAACCTCTCAGCTACTGGTGGGGCCCTTTTGTTGGTTGAAAAAATATATTTATATTAACATATTTATTTGGGCTGTTTAATTTTAGATTAATACTAATTGAAATTTTAACTTTTAAATAAAAAATGGTACTTCTCTATTATCCCGTCGACCACTTTTCATAACAAAAACTATCAAACTGTAACGCCAAATAAACGGGAGAATGTTGCCATTGGAAAATCAAAATAAATAAATAAATAAAATACAAGAATTTAAGGACACAATTGTTATTTTAATTAATAAAATAACTAATAAACCAATAAAACATAATGAAAAATACACGCAAATGTCGAATTAAAAACCACTTGATGACATAACAAACACGTATAATGCTTCTGACATCAAGTAAATGGGACTGCATTTTTGGCGTTTAATCTTACAGTTTGGCGATAGTTTTTTGTTATGAAAAGTGGTCAACGGGATAATAGAGCCCTACCTAATTTTTTAATAGCCATTTTTTTTCATTTAGTGGCTCTGTGGCCGGTGGCTAGTGTTAATTTTGCCCTATATTAAATTCCCAATCCCTGAAGAGTTTTATAAGTTAGGTATTTTGTAAAGTTTATTTACTCATTTTGACTTGTTGGGTGTTCATTAAGAACTGACTTTTCTATTCATTTAGTTATCTAATCTTATATTGTCAATGGAAAAGTTGGTCTTTTTTTTAAGTAAATAATTATTTTTTAGAATCATTTTTTGTAAAAACTAAATCCTCAGATTAATTTTTTTTAAAAAGATCTTCATTTATTTCTTTAATTTACATTGTGCATAACGTGTGGATTTTTAAAAGTTGATTGTAAATCTGAAAAGTGGGGATAAAATTAAATTTGGGTAAAATATGTGGAGAACAATTATTTTGGTGCTTATTGTTTTAGATGTAGGCACAATTGGGGTCACTTAGGAAATTAGCACTTGAGATAGCATAATAATATTGTGAAAGTGTCTGCTAAAATAGTGGAATTCGCCGATTGGCTGCGGAAAATATCGCAAAATTTGTTAATATTTTAAGTTTTCTTATTTAAAATACTGTGATTAAATATCCAATGTAAGATTTCACTTTTAAAATTTTAATTTTCAGCCTCGGTGTTTCCACATAAGTTGTTCATGCTTAATTTAACACGATTTTTTGTAATATGATTCAATCGCAATCATTACTCGTGGGTTAATATACCCACGATTATAATATCACATCAATACCGCAACACCAAAATAATTGTTCTCCACATATTTCACACAAATTTAATTTGATCGCCCTTTTTCAGATTTACAGTCAACATTTCAAAAGTATTAAGCGATAAAACATACATCATAATAAATATTGACCATCGCCTGATATCTAATTAACTAAATGAAAATAACAGTTAACAAGTCAAAATAAGTGAACAATAAATAAATAACAAAATACCTATGGATAATCCTATAATGTAGTAATCTTCAGTTATATTCGCGCATGAATTTTCGTTTTTTGTACTGTATCAACAAGCCATCGAAGTCTCTGCGCACGAATACATACACACACGAGAGATTGATTGGGAGATTGATTGGTTGCAGATTTCAACTGCGCAAACAATGCAAAATATTTTATCCTCAAAAAATCGAAAACTTATTATAAATAACAGTAAAATTGAAAACATGTAATTAAAAAATATTTCCTCATTTTGATAAAGGAATCGAAATAATTTTTCGACAAAACGCATGTTTAAAATCTGAAATTATTTATTTGTAACAAAAAGAGAAAACACATATACAACAATTGAATTTAATACATATGTATTATATGTTTAGAGTATATAATTCATTGTTTTTGCATTAAAAAAATCTAAATAATTAGCCCGCGAAAATGCAGAAGTTTTAACGGCAAACCAGACTTCCATTTTTAACCTTATCTCACCGCGGAGGAAAGGGGTAAAAAGTCCTATGCATTTCTACAGCAATATGCTTAAGAAAAGAATCCCCTTTTTAAACCGGATTATATAAAAAACTAGAGTTTTCCTATTTAAGCGGATCGGGGGATTCGCTTTAGCAACAACAGATTAATATCATATATTAATTTGAAAAAAATCGGAGCGGAATTCGAGAAAAACATTTTACTACATGACACCATTACAGCCAGGGAGAAAAACTTCCCATTTTACTTAAAAATGGGTTTCCATATCTTAAAATCTACTGCATGTAAAAATGTATAAATTTCAGGATAGAGTTAGACCGGAGATATAAGACAGCTGTGAAAAAATCAGAACGATATGCCTCATATTTGCTGAGATAGTAAATGTCGGCGTTTCGATTTTCTTTTGAACTCAAACTAGCTGTATATACAGTGTGATTCATAAATATCGAAACAATAGGCTATTAAATATTGCTCTAGGCATATACTTCCAATTGCAAAGTTTCATAAAAAAAAGGTGCAAAATTTGATGAGATAAGTTGCAACTCCATGGGGGGTCTATAAATTAAATTTTTATATGGCCCCCGTAGAGTAAAATTCCCAATTAGGAAATTTTTCCTTATCTATTCCTGAATAAACAAAAAAAATTCCATCTTGATATCTGCAAAACTCAGACAGATATATCCGTTTTAATAATTCATGAGGTTTCAAGGGATCAGACACAAATTGAAAAACGTGTAATTCAAGAAACAATGTTACTGTAAGGTGTCCGGGAAACATTTGCTTATTTTTTATTTATTTATAGAGTTAGAATTTTGAATTTTTTTTCTGATGGTTAACCATATAATTTGTAAACAGTATCACATAATAAGATTTCTTACAAAATTAAAAAAAAAATAATAATAATTTTTTCAAAAATTTCAGAGTAATTTAAAATTGTTATAACTCGAAATGTTATTTGCCGAATTAACTTTTTTTCTTTTAATTAAACAGAAATATATGTTTTAATTTTGATTCAGCATTTTAAAAAATATTAATTTAAAAAAATTAAAAATATTTAAAATATTTAAAATAGCAATTTAAAAAAAGATGCAACTTATTTTAAACAAATCATATTTTGAAAAGTAAATATTTTTTCTTTAATTTGCCGAATTAAAATTTAAGTAAAATATTAGAAAATGATATATTCCAAATTTGAACCATTTATCTATAACGGTTATTGACTTATATCAATTTAAAGATGAGAAATGCTGAAAAAAAAAACCTATGATGCAGAAAAATACATTTAAAGTTTTAAAGAAAGATTGGCTCCTATCAGAACGTTTAAATGCTTTTTAAAAGTTTCCAGGTGAGTAAGTACCTCCTTCCTGTATCTTCAATTTCTGCTTTAGTTTATTTGTTGCCATTCTCACCTGCATTGTTTACTGTTTAAATGTGTCAGTTGATTTAAACAAGACTTTTCTAACATGTCGATTTCGGGTTTTTTCATAGTTTTAGCCCTGACAACTTCATATTTTTCTCCTTTAAAGTGCAATTACCCGAGGCGTAAAAGTTGCCTCTAATTATGGGCGACTCACTGTTAAAACCATTTTCATGGGCGATGCACTTAATTTTATTTAATTCATTATCTAGGCAGGTGGTTAATGATTATTTATACTCTTAGACTATTACATTCGAATAAAGATTTATTTTTAAAAAACAATGACGTTTGGAATAAATGAAAAATAGATTTAGAAACATCATAACTTTTGAAGCTGTATAACAAAAAGTAGATTTTGAAAATATTTCTGTGTAATTTATTAAAATATATTTCCAATGATTCCGTTAAAAGAAGTTTCATTATCGCTATTACTATTTTTACAAAACTTATTGCCTGCCCGACACGTCCTAAGAACAATAAAGATACGGGCCGGCACGCCCCGGCCAGCGGGCCGTGCCGGTTATGGGCCTGGCGCCAAGCTCGGGCTCATAAGTACCCTCTAGCATATTTCTGAAACAAGTTTAACGCAAAAATCTATACGCTGTTATTTTATATCTAGAGATTAAGGCATTGTCTTAGATCAACTTTTAATAATGTGTAAATTTATGGTCGATCCCTAACTTGCATTTCAAATGAACTGAGATCATGCCGCTCAGACGTATGCTTAAGTGGTGTAAGTCACGAATTTTGGATTTTAATATCTCTGTGAATTTTGTAGATATCAAGATGAAATTTTATTTGTTTAATTCAAGAATGGATAAGGAAAACTTTTCTAATTGGAAATTTTATCCTACGGAACTGTATAAAAATTTAATTTTTGTATTTTCGAAATAGACCCCCCCCCCCTGGAGTTGCAACTTATCTCATCAAATTTTGTCCCTTTTATTATGAAACTTTGCAATTGGAAGTATGTGCCTAGGGGTAATATTTAAAGAGATAGACTATTGTTTCGATATTTATGAATCACACGTATAAGAGTGACGGAAATCTTCGGTTTTGGGCTTTCGGTTTTCGGTTTTTGCTGCATCACTCGAGAAACTACCGTCCCTCATGATTATTATTATATTAATGTATATTATAAATTTATTGACAAGCACGCGACTATCCGACATCTTTTTAATCGTTTATTAAAGAAAAGTATTTATTGGAATGGTCCAAAAAATGTCAAAAATCTACATTTTAAAAATGTTTAATTTCTAAACCTATTTTACAATTATATATTCATAAATTGTCTGAATACATACTCGTTGATGCTTCTCAAATTTCTGTTGGTGCAGTTCTAAAACAACCTGATGAATTCAACACGTTACATACTTCGCTTATCACTCTAGAGCTTTACTAATTATGCAAAAAACTAGCTGATCCGTCCGGCGCTGCCCGGACATCAGTAACTTTATTTTGAAGTTTCGATAAAAATAGTCATTTACGGTGCACATTCTGTTCTAAACAAACCTCTTTTGAACGAAACTCCGTCACTCGTCCCTGCTGCCTACGGTAATGTAAAGCAGGAGTGCTAGCTACGCACGCGCTGCAATATCGTTTAGTTTCAATATCCACCGCTAGGGGGTGCAAAATCACCATACTTAGTTATCTATATCTTAATTAGTTCATGCTAAGTTCAATGAACCAATTCCCGTTGAAGAAGATTCCAAACAATTTTTAGAGCACTTTGGTTGAAATATGAAAATGCTCTTGGTCAACCACTTTAAATCACCATATCTCCCACACCCCACAGCTACTGACATGCAACCACCATAGTGCATGAGGGAATACTCGAGGCTACCACCACACACAAACACTATGGTCTGCGCTGGGTAGTTGTGGCTGCAAAGTGAAATGTAGGGACACACACGTCTATGTCGAAATATGAATATGCCCTAGGTCGACCACTTTCACCCACCATATGTCCCAGACACCCCACAGCTACCGACATGCAACTACCATAGTGCACGATGAGACACTCGAGGCTACTACCACACATTAACACCAGTGGTCTATTCTGGGTAGTTGTTGATTCAAAGTGAAATATAGGGGGGGGGGGGGGGACACGTCTTATATATATATATATATATATATATAGAGAGAGAGAGAGAGAGAGAGATTATGCAATAACTGAATTGGAATGTTCGGCCATAATCGATGCTCTAGATAAGTTTAATTATTATCTCCACGGACAAAAATTTACTATTCATACTGATCATACAGCTTTAGTTTGGTTAAAAAATGTAAAACTTAAGAGGTAGATTATTTAGATGGTCATTAAATTACAGTCTGTTACAAAATTATAAGAGCACTCAGAATTTCACGTTTTTTCAACAACAAAAAATATTAGTTTGAATTTAAAAGTAGTTGTATGAAAAGAAATCCTAATCCTAATCCTAATCCTAATAATATTATAAATCTGATTGTGTGCAAATGTTAGGCTGAAGCCAGCGTCAAAATGGAGCATTTAATGATCCTGTATCTTTGCATATACGTTGATTATAACCCTGAAATGAACATAGGCTGGTTTTTGTTCATTTTATTCAAATATTTTTCTTAATAATTCAAAATTTCGTTATTTTCATAGAGAATAAATGGACATATTCCCATAAAATTTAACCATTTTACTTTATGGTTGCTAGGGCTTTGATCGTTGCCAATAAATAAAAACACGGAAAAATAATTTTTCCTCAACAATTAATTTTCAATTGAACGATTTTCACGTGAAAAATGAAATGAAAAAGAATTCAAAAGAAGATGAATTTCCGTTATATTTGAAAGAGTATTTGTTATTATACATGAGTTAGGGTATTTGTCATTATACATGAGTTAGAGTATTTGTTATTATACATGAAGTATGAATATCGGTTACATTAAAAAGATCTTTTTCTGTCAAAAAACTGCGTTATAATTAGAAGGAAAAATGAACAATAATTATATTCTTAAAAGTAGATTTCGCTTGGACCATGGAACTATGAAAAGGATCCTTCTCGGCTTGGACAAATATGACGTCATAAATAAAACATGTTTTTTCAAATAGTCGTAATAATACAAGGAGCATGAATATCAACGTATAATGAAAGTAGATAGATAATGGACGTAATATTTAAGATTAAAAACTGAAATATTTTTTATCGATACTGATTAATAATTAGCTTGAGTACCAGTTACATACAAATGTGAGTTTTCCACTAAAATTTATGTCCTGATTGCCAGAAAAAGAAAATTAACAAGAATTATGGCATTAAAAAGAGATTTCTTTGAGGAAAATATGACGTCATATTTGAAATAAAACGGGAATTTTCAAATGTGTTTTACATGGAGCGGGAATTAATTCTGTACATTAATAATACAAGGATCAGTAAGTATAGAAAGTAGATCAGTTTCACGACATATTTAAAACGAAAAATTGAAATTTTTTTTATCTATACCGATTATTAAGCATGAATATCAGTTACATACAGATGAGAGTTTTTTGCCAAAAACCACACCATGATTATTAGGAAAAGAAAAATAAATACGAATCTATTATATTAAAATCTGACCGCCTCACAGTGGAACGTTTTGAGGATCTAGGTGGGCAAAATTATTGCGTTGAAGTTTAATTAGGTTTTGCTGAGTTTTCGAATGTATCAGTAATAAAATAACCAAACAGTGATAAATATTTGACTTATTTAATTATTTATATTATTATTATTATTATTATTATTATTATTATATTATTACTTATATTATTATTATTTTTTAAATTATAATATTGTATTGTCATTGAAACTACACATGTATTCAAAGTTTCAGCTCAATCGGGTAATTAAAAGTGGTGAAAATTGGCTTGCAAGATTTGAATTAAACACTCAGACGCACACTTCAAGTTAATATAACTTAATGATTCACAAACTTTCGCAGGAGCTGTCTTAAGTTTTCAATACTTTAGGAATGGCACTTTGATTTTAAAAAAATGCTTATTGCTTAATAATGCTTAATACTGTATTAAAAGTCAAGATGAAGTTTGAAAACAAGATGGCGCTTATTTTCAAACAACAATAGGTTAAATCGTGTGACAAACATGTGACATATGTCCAGTAAACTCCTGCTTTCGAATAAAACAGAAAAGTCACGAGTTGCTTTCGAACTTACAGAAAAATAATGTAGCTGTTGAAAGTCTCTCAAATCAACTGCCTTCTTTATGGTCGTAGTTAATCGACACATCGGGTTTTTTCGACAAAACTCGTACGGATCTCGACAAAAGAGACATTCAGCTACCAGTATACGCGGTCTTGTTAAATTCCGAGATAATCGGAAAATGAATTTTGTCCACCTAGATCATCAAAACGCCCCACTGTGCGCCTGTTTGTATTTCGCAACTACTCTTTTCAGATTGTCGAACGCAACGCGATTTACTTAACACCGGTTATCATTCATCCGAGGATGTCATAAACTCTCAGAATTTAAAAAAAATATTTAAATTCCGAGATATTATTATTATTTATTTTTTTTTGTTTTTGTAAATTTTAACGAAGTTTCTCTAAAAAGGGTAACTAAATTAATCAATTTTTGTGGATAAAAAAGATGAAATAAAACGGTTTAATATATTTTTTCTCATTAAAACAGAAAAAAAAAAGAATTTATTTTCAATTTGAATAGATGGTGAAAGAAAAAAAATCTTGATTACAGTAAAATTTTTGAAAAATAAAAACGTATTTTCACATATTCAAACTTCATGAATCAATTCATTCTGGAGAACAAAAATCGTCTCTCAACATATTTTCATTTAGAAATAAAGATATTTCTTCAGTTATGGATTAAATCAAGGAGGCAAATTTAAGCTCCTTGCATTTAGGTCTACAATAATTGCTCCCTATTCACAAGAATTGAATTTAATGAAAAATAATATACTATTTCCATTATCTTTGAAGGATTGCTATTAAAACGTTTCACAAAGGCGTTAAAAGTAAAATGGTTTACCAGGTTAACTTGACATATGTTTTTATATATAATTCGCCGATTTCCCCGATTTTATTTGGCCCGCCTTTTTTCATTGGTTGCAGTTTCCTTTTCGTGATTATTTGTCACAAAATTTCACTTTTTTAAAACTTAGTTATGTCAAGGCCTCTATAACATAGAAATACTGTATTGTCTCCTATGGAATGTGATAAAGAGTTAATTATTTACGTTTCTAATTATCGGGAATGAAATATTTTGCTTAATTAATGCATTTATTCTTCTTTCAATGATACGTGAACAAAGGCACGGGTAACAGCTAGTAACTCTATAATGTTTATTTAGCTCAAGGAAAATATGTTTGAATAATTTTTTGTTTCATGCCAAACGATTTTACGCAAACCCTCTGTTTCATAAATATAAGACCACTCTTATACTATTATTAATAAAGCAGACGATTTTATTTTGAATCATATTCATAGTTTAACTGTAACCTAAACAATCTGTAAAATTTAAAAAGAAGAATAAAATGCAGAAATTCTGAATTGTATCTGATTCTTTGAATTTATTAGTTAAATACCTCGTCGGAGTCAGCTGTCTGAAATAGAAATCAGAAGAGTGTGGTTAAAAAGGCAAAGGAAAGTCTGAACGTGAAATAAGTAAGATTAGTAACCGTTCTAAAACTGCGATTCATAATGTTTTAAGTAAAAAAGAATTGTATGGAACGCATAAACGATCTGGTCGTAAAAAGAACTTATAAGATCGTGATAATAGCCGAATTGTCAAACTGGCAACGAAATAATACCAGTCGACTCGTAAAATAGCACAACAGATAACTAAAAAGGTATCGCATGCAACCATGCAGCGGAGTTTGAAATCTAATGCTGGGGTTATTCGTCGCAAATTAAAAAGTAAACCACTACTACTGAAATGTCACAAAGAAGCTCGTCTTAAGTGGGCAAAGAATGTCATGTCCTGGAACTCTGCATGGAGAAATATATTGTTTTCAGACGAGAAAAAATTCAATCTTGATGGTCCAGACGGCAATAATTACTACTGGCATGATTTAAAGCAAAGATCTCGCGAGTTCTTCAAGTAGGCAGATGGGAGGCGGTTCCGTTATGGTGTGAGACGCATTTTCATTTGCAGGAAAGTGCGATCTCCAAAGAGTTGAAGGGAAAATGAACTCGGACAGTTACCAACGGATACCATTTCAAAGTCTGATACCCTTCGGACAACTTTTAGGAGGTACAAAATGGAAGTTTCAACAAGATAATGCTCCCAGTCATTCATCGAAATCAACAAAAGTGTGGCTTAAAAGAGAAAAGATTGATGTTTTACCTTGGCTAAGTCGTAGCCCTGACCTAAACCCCATATTAAACTTGTAGAGTTATTTTTCTTGCCAAGTGTCTGAAAATAACAAACAATATCATTCAACATATGAATTAAAAATGACCATTATGGAGAAATGGGACAATATTCTCGAATCGTCCCTTAAAAACTTAACTCAATGCCAAATCGTGTGTTTGAAGTTGTTCAGAGAAATGGTGGAGCAACATCTTACTAAATTTGAGAAAACAGTCTTTCCCACAGGTGGTTCTATAATTTTGTAACAGTTCTTTTTAACACTTTTTTGTTATATTGATGTTTTATTTTTTCCGAATTAATTATTTGTGTAAGTTGCTACATTTTACTAAAAACTTGATGTACTAACATAAAATATTCTTTAGTTTGATTGAAATATTTCTTTAATTACCTAAATAGCAAAATATGTTGTGGTCTTATACTTTTGTAACAGTCTGTAAACATGTTCGATTATGAAGTAAAATACCAAAAAAGTTCAATGAATATAGAGGCTGACGTGTTGTCCCGAAATCCTGTTTCTGATTATTTACATCCTACTCTAATGTTGTTGGACTTAGATGAAGTAAAAATTGAGCAAGAAAGAGAAAATGTAGGTGACAAGAAACATCAAAAAGATAATGTTATAATACATAAGAGAAAAGGATTTCGCAAATGTGTGTTTCCCATGTCATTAAGAAAGAAATTACTTTTTTCTGCTCATGAACAATTTGGTCATCCTGGTATACAGAAAATGTCAAATCTTATAACCCTCGTTCACTATGGCCTCACATAACCCAAGGCATTTCAAATTTATCAAGCATCGTGAAGTATATCAACTAAATAAAAACCCAGACAATAAAAATTTGGCTTACTACAAGTTATGCCTGCCAAAGACCAAACGTTTGAATGTCTTTCTGTTGATACTGCTGTTGATTTTAATTATTATAACTCTACTAAAAATATCTACACCTTGTATTTCGCTACAAGATATGTCGGGACATTCACCTCTAAAAGCATAACTTTTGAAACTTATGAAAATTTTCTGATATAAATTTTCAATGTACATCTTCCTCAAAAATAACTTACGATAGAAATGCTGCTTTTGCCGCATTAAGGTTTAGCAAATTCTTTAAAAATTATATGGTAAAACCGATCTTAACTTCCTCCCATCACCCTCAGACGAATGGCCAAGTTGAACGTGTGAATCAGTCAATAGAAACAAGACTTCAGTGCAGAGTTAATGCATTATCCCATAAAATTCTCTAAAAAAATTGGACAAACCTTGGACCCCTGGACAAAATTTATGGAATAGGTTTTTAATGAATAAAATATTACACCTCATTCCGGGACCCAATTTCCTCCCGCCCATTTATTATTTCGTAATGTATTTTATGATTTACGCCTCCAAGAAATCTCTCTGTGGATGAAGCACGCAAAATAGCTGAACAACGTGCAATTGAGTTAAGTAATAATTAAAGCAAAATACGGTACGATCAACATTTTAATGAAGCTAAATTTGAGCATGGTGACTTTTTTTATGAAGAATTTCAATATCCTAATACACTTAAGCTAGCTCAGCCTTTTTGTGGCCCTTATATCGTCCCTGAAAAATGTTCTGGTGTCACCTATGAGATAGATAAAAATAACTATCATATTGAACAAAATTCTGAGAAATTCCATTCTTCTAGATTAAGATTTCATTTTGAAAAACTTAAATTGTTTCATGAAAAAAAAATTGGTTTGTATTCAGCTGAGTTATAAAATTCACAGGGTATAACTGAAAAATACTCATTTCTGAACATTCTACATCAACAGTTATTGATATAGATTGCTTTTAATAGTTTATTTACATTTTTGAACAGTCTATATTAGTTTTGAACAGTCTATATATGGGGTAAAGGAGACTGCAGCCATCTAGGATCGTGCCTTGTATGCTGTGCTGGAGCAGTTTACGAGTCTCTTTTCCTTAAACGGGAGGATATGTTATAAAATTGATAAGAAGCTCTACTTAAATTCCCTCCAAATCACGTTCAACTTCTTTTCTATTTTTAAAAGCCTTGAGTTCTTTTTCTGCTCAAACTATTTAATTAATATATATTTCTTAGTCCTTAGAATAAATGCAATAATATCTCTTCTACGTCAAGTTCCACTTAACCCTTTTCCAGCGCAGTGGTCCCACTCAGGGCACACCTAATTTTAATTCCAAACTTGCATTCGACACCAAGAATATTTAATAAAATTTTGTTTCTACCATGAAAGCTTAAAATAAGGAGTTCTTATTTTCTAAAAAAGTCGTTTGTAAATACCGGTGTCAGTCAGTAATTTCTCATTTTACGAACAGACTTTGCCTGTGCCTGAAAGGGTTAACAAGCCGAGTAGATTGAATCTCATGACCAATTATCCCCTATTTATGACTGATTAAGTCTATAAACTCATATCCTCTCGCATATTATAATGAAGTGGAATACAATTATCAAATACTTATTCTTGAAGCATCTGCTAAACACGAAAGCCATAGAATGATGTAACGCAAGCTGTTCAATAGGCCCATGTGTACAGCCATGGAAAAAATTATAAGGACAGGAGAAAAGTCACCAAATGTAGGAGCCGCTTGGCTAGAAAATTATGCAAATATTTGTATGATAAAATGCTCAAAACGGAACATTTCCAAGCAAACTTTAAGTTGAAAATTTGGAAAATCATTAAAAGGCATGAATTTAAAAATGTTTTAATAGCTTGCTACTCGGAAAAAATTATAAGGACACGCATTTCTTTTGAAATCGCAAACAAAATTTTGCATACTTGGTAATATCATAGGATTGTTTAAAGTTGCCTAAAACTGTTGCGCAGTAAGATTGTTCAATTTCTCTCGTTCTTCATCATGCCAAAGAGCACACAACTATCCGAATTTGAAAAGGGAAAAGTTATTGCTTACAGAAAATGTGGAATGAATGGACGCGTAATTGGAAGGAATATAAGCAGATCTAAAACAATAATTTATAATTTTTTGGAGAATCCGTAAGATTCGGGCAAGAAGAAGCATACAAGTAGACCTGCTTCTCTGACTATGCGCCAGAAACGTGGAATTGCGCATCGAGTTTGCTTAAAAAACAGGTTTCTACTCAAATTAAGACAGAAATTAATGTACCATGCACTAGCCGAACAGTGCACAAAGTTCTACAAAATAATCCCAATGTCAGACATGCTAAACTACGGTCACGTCCACCACTTAAAAAACTACTTAAGAAGCTTAGATTTGAATTTGCTAAGAAACACTTTTCTCTTGGATCTCGCTGAAATGATGTGATATTTTCAGACGAAACATAATCTAATTTGGACGGACCAGATGGTTTTCGTCATTATTGGTATGACTTGCGAAAATGAAAACCTTTTTTTCCAAACGCCTATTCGGAGGAGGTTCTGTGACGGTATGGGCAGGTTTTGCAGCCAATGTAACAACACCAATTATGTCCATTTAAGGTCGCATGAATTCAGAAACATATGTGGATATACTAGCTGAAAAATTATTGCCTAAAAGCACCCCTTATCACAGGTAGTGATTATTTGTTTCAAGAAAATAATGCAAGTTGACATACAGTGGTGGCCAAAAGTTTGGACATTTTTTGAAAGTTTCATGTTTTTCAAATTTGTGTGCTTGTAGAATATATTAATTTTTACTTAAATACAAACGTTTATATATCAAATTGAAGGTAATTTAATGTAGAATTTAATAATAAAAACAGTATTACAATATTTGTAATACAAAAAAAAGTTATGCTCATTTTAGGAATAAGGACTTTTTTGTAATAAAAGCGAACTAGCCAATCACAAACACTGTTCTGAGGACCAATCAAATGTCTGTAACTATAGTATAGGTTATTTGGATGGTAAAAGAGTTATTTTTGTGGAAATATTTTGCAGAATTATGCATACAAGTACAATTAAATAGACTATTGCTGTTTTTGAATATTTAAAGTCCTTTTTTTTAATTAAACTAATTTTAAACAATGTCATCAACAAGAAGAACTAATTGGACATCTACAAAAAGAAGCCGAATTGTCATATTGAGAGAAAATGGCCTCTCTTATGCTGAAATTGCAAGACAAGTTGGTGGTTCAGTGACTTGTTCTGACGTACGAAAGTTCTGTTTACGTTATGAAAAAACGAAATCAGTGGAAAATAAGGCCAAATCAGGCCGAAAAAATGCACAAGTGCTACTGCGATAGAAAAATTAAAGGGCAATGCCTTCAAGATAGAAAAATTTCATCAGATGCCATTAGATGTGAAATGAATGCAGCGGGTATTGCAGTAAGTTCAAGAACAATAAGAAGAAGGTTATCAGGATTTGGACTACAAGCTAGAATTCCAAGGAAAAAACCATATTTAAATCAAAAGCAACGCGAAAAACGAGTTAAGTGGGCAAAAGAACACATTAAATGGTCAGAAAATCAATGGAAGCAAGTAATCTGGAGCGATGAGAGTAAAATATCGCTCTTTGGTAGTGATGGTAGAAAATACGTGAGACGTAGAGTGTGGAGAAGCACTTCATCCTGATTGCATTGAAGCAACTACAAAAAAAAACAACAAATGTCATGATTTGGGCATGTATGTCTGCAGATGGTGTGGGCCGAATTCAAGTGATTGATTGCATCCTGAATGCCAAAAAATACATCGAAAATGTCCTGGAACCAAAATTGATACCTTCCACCAGGGATCTTTTCCCCAGCAACGCACCATTTATTTTTCAGCAGGATTCAGCTCCATGCCACACAGCAAAAGTATGCAAAGCATGGTTTCAAAATAAAGGCATAGATATATTACCATGGCCAGGAAACAGCCCGGATCTCAATCCAATTGAAAATTTGTGGCGACGTTTGAAAATTCTTGTACAAAAAAAATCTCCATCCAATAAAATACAACTTATTGAAGCTATAATTGATTCTTGGCACCATGTGATTACGAAAGATGAACTCCAAACACTCGTTCACTCGATGAAAAGACGCTGTGAAGCTGACTTAAAAAATAAGGGTTATCCTACTAAGTATTGATTGTGAAAATATCACTTTAAAAAAATGCAAATCTAAGATAGATCTTACTATTAGTTGCATAACTTTTTTTTTGTAATACAGATATTGTAATACTGTTTTTATTATTAAATTCTACATTAAATTACCTTCAATTTGATATATAAACGTTTGTATTTAAGTGAAAATTAACCCATTTTAGGCCAAGCATAGAAATTTTATAAAATGTGTTATTATTTGCATTGAAATGTTCTTAAATTACATTCATTAAGACACTAAAAAAGTTTCGTGCATGAAAAATAATATTTTATTTAATTTGACGTTACCATTATTAATTTATTATTAATAATTTACCATTAAATTTAAATAAAAAAAATTAAGTTTTCTTATGGCATTTGTTTTATTTTTATTTTATTTACAGAACTTGCAACTTACTTCATTATAAAAACATATGATTAATCTCAAGTGGAACAATAATACATTTTCAAAAAGTCGAATTTGTCAATAACCGTTTCAAGTAAGAAACTAGCGTATTTTGAAAATTTCTCAACAAAAAGTGATTACTTCAATTGAATTACTAATATTTTATAGATGTCTCCAGAACCCTTAAAAATAGCAGAAAAATAAAATTAGTGAAAAATATACGTCAGAGTGTTAATAAAAATATACTTATTGAAATGGTGCGTTTACGCACCTTTGGCCGAAAATGGGTTAATATATTCTACAAGCACACAAAGTTGAAAAACATGAAACTTTCAAAAAATGTCCACACTTTTGGCCACCACTGTATGTCTCGTGCATTACGTTAACATACACATACAGCCTCGCCGCTTGAATATCTGTAGCTGCCGGCAGGATACGCGACACACCAGGAATCTTCCAGAACGTAAGTGAATCCATGCGACACCGCCGTCAAGCCTTCCCGACGACTTCTGGTAGTAATTTCGAACACCTTCTGTAGTACAACCTTTCAATAAAATGTTTTCTGTCCCATTAATGTGTTGTTGTTTCTGTTTTTTTTTCTCTGCTTCTTTGAACCATAGCTCGCAACGATGGCATTTTCGACCCTGCATTCCTATGTGATTCCGAGTCGTCTCTGTGCCCTCTACACCTCCTGCAAGTTTGTTGGTCTGGTAGTGAAACACCCTGTATACAGCTCTTGTGGATAAGGTAGTAATATGGTGAAAACAGTACTTAGCAATCGTAAACACTTGTTAGTTGATCTGTCAAAATTGAGAAGCCAGAGGAGCTGTCAGAAGCCATACAAGTAAGTATTAATTAAAAATAATGCATATTAATTTAATCTTTTATTCACTTTGAAGAAAAAAATTTCCTTAATGATACATGATTATGTATGGGTGCACGGCACATGAAACTGTCCCGGTTCAATATCTGGTAGGTTGGTCTGTCTGTATCATTGGAGTTTTCATAATTTTTTACTATTTTGTGACTGTTCCAGTGTGCATATTTTCTGTAAACAGGCGAATCAAAATCCTTAGAAAATGTATTTTTCTCTTTATATTAGAAATAAAATACCTAAAAATACGTTCATATAAGTTTTTCATGGATCATACAAAATTTATGTATTAAAACCCTAAACAGTAATACCATATAGTAAACACTTATATCAAACATGCAAATAATTACAACATCTGAACAAACTAAAGAAATTAAATATTAAAAATCTTGTAGTAGAATATGTATGAAAACTAAGATAAATACACCGTCTTACGCAATGAAATTTTCAAAACCACATTAACCGAATACGTGGATTTCTAACATGTGCTTATAATAGCACTTTCTAAACTCAACCTGAGCAACCACGTTTATTTCACGCCGTCGCGTAATAACCTACAACATGCAAAAGAGAGATTAAAGTATCTATCACATAACTTGCGACTGAAGCGCCATCCGAATCGCATCTTGCTTCTAGCTATTTTTGGGAGCAGAGCAGACAAATTCACATCACGCTCGTTTCCTCGGAAACAGCACGGAGCTTTATCCCTAAAATTTAAGGATTCTTAATTGATTAAGAATGAACTTGCGTATCATGAGATCATTAAGCAGCTTTCAGTGAGAGATATTAATTCTTTACAAATAAAGATCAATTGGATGCTGGTATTTAAACCTTTATGTCCCAAATTATGATTTAAGAAAAACCCCACCTCAATTAATTCACCGTCTTACTACTTGCAGACAGGTTACAAAATAAATTTATGTAATAAAAATATGAAATTTAGAAAAGATTCGTTTATTAAAACTGACTTATTATGTCGGTAAATATATGCTTTTTTGTAAAATATTTTCCGAAATACTTAGATTAATCAGCAAATTTTGAAATCTCACAATTCTTATAAAATAATAAAAGTAAATATATTGCTCTTATGTCTTAAATAAGATATTCATTTAGCGTAAATTTATCCGCTATACATCTTTCTATGTAGAGAAGCTGTCTATTACGAAAAACGTTGAGAAAATATCCACTTTTCAAAATATTTAAAATAATAAAATTAGCTGTGCTTTCTGAATATGATAAAGTGAACTATTTTGCTTGAAATTTAATATATACTTTTTTAACTTTAATTTTAATATGCCAATTTAAAAAAATGAACAAGTTGTAATTTAAACATAATGTATTGTGTGCAAAATAATTCGGCATTCATAGTTTATACCGGCCTTGCTTAAGGATTTACTAATAGAAAAAAAAAATCATTTTTGTTTAATAAATTAATAGCTGTGTCAGTGATTCGAAATAACCATTCTCGGTAGTGAATTTAACGTTCGAGTTTCTTAAGTTTACATATGGTCTAAAAGTTAATATAAAATTAAATTGAATTTTTATCATGTCAACCACACGAAAAATAAAGTATTCGAATTCAAATAATTTCAAGCAAAAAAAAAAATGTAATTATTACCTAAGAACATTGTTTGAAAAACTGCTTCTAAAATGTTTTAAAATTTTACATTTTCAAAATAAAACCATGTCGTCTAATATCTCATGTATTGATGAAAGATACTTTTTAACACTTTCCAACATAGTTGAAAAGTGTTTATAACTTCAGTATATCTGTCCATCTCTCTCTCACTAGCCGTACTCTAATTCGTGTAAATATACTCGGATTTCCAAGTTATTGATATATGTTTTTAAGGTTTATTATGGCATGTTCGCTATTAAAAATGAAGTATGAAACATTTATAGTTCGTTTACAGACACTCAAAAAAGTTATATTACATTATGGTATTACGGGAAAAATCGTTTGCAATATATTTTAATGATGTTACACTATTTCAAACATACTGAAATTGATATACATCGCTGAAATATATTACAAGGTGCTTACCGTTGAATATGGTGTGTATAGCATTTATCGTTAATTTACAGGGACACACAAAATAATTCAGTTACAGAAGTTGCTGGAAGTACGTTTTCAGTTGTGGTATATTTTTTGATTTTTTTTTTTTGCATATTACTTGGTGCGTGTAAATTCCACATACAAGGCTGCACAAAAGAATTCGGAGATATTTCCGTTTATTGACGGAAAGTGCTGAAGGGGAACATTCAACTGTGTTATGAGTTTCCTAACTAAACTAAATTTTAGCATACTATGTAGTATATATACAAGTTATATATATCATATACAGGGATGTACAAAATAAATCGGATATTTTGCCGACTATAGATGGTAATTGCTGAAATTGGGTTGTCCAATGTGTTACGCGTTTTCTAAATTGTTTACTTAAATATCATATTTTACCTTATTAAATGGTGAGGTTTTGTTACAGTATTCTGAATATGTTGGATAGTGTTTCATAATCTATGCTTCATGCATGATTTTCTTTCTTGTTTTTAATTAATGTTTTTATAAATAGCATACGAGATGATTAAAAATGGAACGTCTCGGCGATTATATCCCTTAAACCGTTGATGAAAAAAAAATACTTCCAATTACAAAAAGTACAGAAAATCTAGTAGAGATTTTTTATATGGCATTTGTTTTCGAAGAGGCTGCATACATATTAAAATACAAAAATTAATTTTATACGGTATCCTTTTCCTATAACTTATATTTAGAAAACGGTTACCCTATGTCTAAAAAGAATATTTTAAAAAATCTCATTATTTTATAACCAAAACTTACCAAGTTATGATGCTTCTGAAATTTCTGTGTTTTCTTGCAATATAAACTGAAAAACCAGCTTTTAGTTCCAGAAAACACTCAAATTTCATAATGTTCAAAGTATCATAACTCAGTAGCTTTTGATCGTAAAAAAATGGGACTTTTTAAAATCCATCTCAGATGCAGAACATTTTTTTTTTCAAATACATAAATTATAGGAAAAGGGGACATATAAAAAAATACTTTTTGCTTTTTAATATGTATACATCCGCTTGTAAAACAAATGTCATCAAGTATAGCTTTTATACTTGATTTCTAAATATATTGTAACTGGAAATATCTTTTTATAATCAACTGTTTTTTAAGAGATAATTGCAGGAATATCTATTAAGGTATATTCTTACAAATCTACTTCGTAAAGAATTATTACAGAGAAGAAAAGCAATCCACTCGTGAACAATTAAACAAGATGAAAATCGCACTTTACTTTCCCGGTAAATATATTCAAAAATATTTTCTCGCATTAAAATTTATTACTTTTGAAAATTTATTTACACTGGTGAGTAAAACTTAAGCAACAATCACAAAATGCTAATATCTGAACACGTGAGTACTCAAAAGGAAATTCTATAAATAGCAAGTGTAGAAAAGAGGTACTACCCTAACAGCACGGCCAGTCGATGTGAAGTCCTCTTGATGTCACACATGGTTAGAAGTGTCACAATCGCTACGGTGAATCAAAATATGGGATATTTCACTGTCTCATTATTACTTTCAAATGATTGTTAACACTGAAAAGTCACTGTGACTGTCGCTTTGTGATGGGTCACCAGGTGACATTACAATAAAGTCACCTTGTGATTCTCAAATCACTGTCAGTTGAAGACTGAACTTTGAAGTCATTGTGAGCATTGCATTGTAATGAGTCGCCAAATAATGTCACAATGAAGTCACATGGTGACTTTCCGGTGATCGACACTCTATTGTGAAGTCACCATTGCACTCCTTTGTGAAAAGTCACCAGATGATTTCATTTTCTGTCACTTGGGAACTCGTCGCAGAACAGCTATCATGATGACTTAACAATGGAGTGTCAAAATGACAGTCACATGAGAGTCACAAGATGACTTCATTGTAAAGTCACATGGTGACTCGTCAAAAAGCAGCAGTCATGGTGACTGTTCAGTGGAGTGACCAAATGAGAGTAAAAATGAAACGAATGAAAGATATCACATTTCTGTTCATTGTAGTGACTGTGACAATTGTGACCATTTGTGATGTCAAGAAGACTTCACATCGACTGTCTTTGCTGTTAGGGTAGTACCTATTTTCCACACTTGCTGTTTATAGAATTTCCTTTTGAGTACTCACGTGTTCAGAAATTAGCATTTTGCGTTTGTTGCTCAAGTTTTGCACACTTGTGTATTAATGGTAGGACATGTTTTCCAGCTTATAAAATGTTTTTAGGTAGCTTTCATTACAAAAAGTTACCTATTGCAGCCGTTCAGAGGAAAGCAATTCCAAAAAAGTTTGGTATATTTTCACCGATCATGACTCCCAGAACCCCAAACCAACCTCGGTTCAAATGTTGATTTATATATATATCAACATTTATATATATATATACAGGGTGATTATAAAAAACTATCCCGATATATGAGCCCCTAACTATCATACCGTTCACAGAAACTGAATGAAACTTTGGCTTAAAGTATTTTGAGGTATGCGCTCAAGAATCATATGAAAGACAACAGTTAAATTCTAACAGTTACGATTACAGTGACAAAATTTCGAAAATTTCAAATGGCAACACCTACTTTTTTTTATTGGAATGTGATCTTCATAGTGAAAAACCATAAAAAGCGTTGGAACGGAACCTGTAGCACTAAAATCGCTGGCGCTAGACAGACTAAGAAGAATAGTGAAAACAACCAATAAGGACAGAGAAGCAACAGAAAACAAAACATTTTACTGTGTTTCATACATTTTCCATTTTACACACGACGACACTTTACATGCGGCAGCTGGTGGATAGCACTGAACAATAAAATGTTTTACTTTCTGTTGCTTCTCTGTCCTTTATTGGTTGTTTTCACTTTTCTTCTTAGTCTGTCTAGCGCCGGCGATTCTCGTGCTACAGGTACCGTTCCAATGCTTTTTATGGTTTTTCACTACGAAGATCACATTCCAATTTAAAAAAAGTAGGTGTTGCCATTTGAAATTTTCGAAATTTTGTCACTGTAACCGTAACTGTTAGAATTTAACTGTTGTTTTTCACGTGATTCTTGAGCGCATACCTCAAAATACTTTAGGCCAGAATTTCATTCAGTTTCTGTGAACGGTATGACAGTTATGGGCTCATATATCGGGATAGTTTTTTTATAATCACCCTGTATACATATATATATATATATATATGTGTGTGTGTGTGTGTCATGCTGTAACTCTCTTATTTATGAACCGATTTCGATGTGACTGAGTATGTGTATAGAAAATACCAATGTCTTGACCGAGTTCGTTGGCCAGCTTCATCCGCCATCTTGTTTCAAAATGGCGGCCAGTTAAAAAATTTAAATTTTTAAAAAATTCAAAAATATGTACAAAAAATTATAAATTGAAAATAAATGTTTCTGTTAAATGTTAGAACTTGATACAAGGATTCTGGAACATTTTTTGTTTTTGCTATATCTTAAAAAATGGTCGAAATATGGCAGTTTGAAATTCTAGGTTGGCTGAGATTTTGAATCAATCTGATATTTGTTATGCTGTAACTCTCGTATTTATGAACCGATACGAATGTGACTGATCATGTGTACAGAATATTCCCAGGTCTCGACCGAGTTCGTTGGCCAGCTTCATGCGCCATCTTGTTTCAAAATAGCGGCAAGTTAATTTTTTTAATTTTTTTTTAATTCAAAAGATGTATACAAAATTATAAATTAAAAAAGTTGTTTCCGTTAAGTGTTAGATTGTGATACAAAGATTCCGGAACATTTTTTGTTTCGGCTTTATCTTAAAAAATGACTGAGATGTGGCAGTTTGAAATTCTAGGGTGGCTGACTTTTTGAAGCAATCTGATTTTTGTTATGCTGTAACTCTCATGCTGAAATTCGCATTCAAATTCAGTATTAACGAAAACCAAGATTGAATGTTCTATAATCGGGATCCAAGCATTTTAACTACGGGTGTTTGAGTAAAATGAGTTGAATTTTTAAAAACATGGACTAAAGGACTAAATCACCTGCAGGAGCACCAACCGTGAGGCAGAGGTGATAAAATCTCCTGCAGAAGTTCCCTACCTACATACAGCAAAACCTCTCCCCGTAACGGGCCTGGAATCAACGAACAAATAATGAACCATGTTCACAGAGCTATTGTAAATGCATACTGAATACAACAATGCAGAAAAAAAAATAAAAAGCAATAAATTAACAGGATTTAAGTACCAGAGTATAACCGCAAGTCCATTAACATATACTAACTATAAATTTATAAATAAAAACAACTTTAAAGACCATTAAAGTTACAAAGGTCTAACTAGCCTATAATAAAACTAACTAAAACTAATTAAATTTTAACAATACAGTAAACAGGGCCTTAAATATCAAAGAAAATTACATAGATAAATGTCTTTTATAGAACTGCACACTGAGACAGCAACACAAGTAATGCAGAGTAGCAGAGTCAGTACCAGTTCTCATACCAAAATGTTAATTCTGGAAACCACAACACACACTTAAGGCACAAGTCAAAAACTGTATCCAGGAAGTCAAAACAATTTTTTTTAAACATATATTCGAAGTTACCAGAAATTAGTAAAATGATATAACTCAATTATAGGTTCTTAATACGCAAATATAGAGCAATACCATATTCCATCACCACAGCAATGTATCCTCTAAAATAATTGTTCTGATGATAGATAACATAAACTGCCAATAAAGGGATCAACATATTTAAAAACACTGTTCATGATGCATATAGACTGGATATTTTAAAATAAGAGTTCATGATGAATCTTCTGATAAATAAAAAAAATATCACTTATAATTCAAATCAGCAACTAAAGTCAGTGTTCAGGATAAAATAAGAGTTCATGATGAATTTTACGATAATAAACAAATCAAGTATTCAAGATAAAATAAGAGTTCATGATGAAACATCTGATAAGTAAACAAAATATATCTTATAGTTCTACTCAACAGCTAAAATCAAGTGTTCAGGATACGTAACAGACAAACAACTACCAATTGTAATAAACTTCAAGAAACAAGATCCTAAAATTTATACTTAATAAATGAAAACATTTTGTTCAGTTCATTATATATATCACATAATTTTCTATAGTTTTCTTTTTTTAAAAGAACACTTATCGTATTTTCACGAAGAGATTTGTTTCTATCAAAATTGAAGAAATATGGAATTAAAGGACAACGTCCAAAAAGATAGTGTGTCACGGATCCCAACTCGCCACAATCACATCTATCCGACGTTCTTTTTCTTATCTTCTTAAGGAACGCCGGAAAACTTCCGTGCCCTGACAGAAAATACGTTATAATTTTACTGCTGCTGATGAAATCTCTGTTTACATTATTCAAATAGCGATATGTGTCTCTGCCCTTTTCAGAAACATTCCACTTTTGCTGCCATTCTTTTAGTAATTGTGTCTTTATATAATTATCCATAATGGATCTTGGATATGCTATAGCCAAAGATATATATATCTGCCTCTTGTATTTGTATTGCAGCCTTTGCAAGTGAATCCGCCCGCTCGTTCCCAGCATGACCCACATGGGCTTTAATCCAAGTAAGCGTAAAAATTTTATCAGGATATTCAAGCAAACTATTAAATATATCTAATATAACAGGATTAGATGGAACGATCCTGCTAAGTGCATGCAACGATGAAAGACTGTCGGTCATTAGTAAGATTTTATTATATTCTGACTGTATAAACCAATTTACTGCTTCTCTAATTGCAACCAACTCTGCTTGATAAATAGAGTTTAATTTTCGCAAGTTAATTTTCTTATCGTAAACAAATTCATCTCTTATACAAATAGTAAATACACAACCAGTACCCATTTCCATTCGAGATCCATCCGTATATGCCACAATCTCATCCTCCCTTGATTCCCTATTCTCTGACATCGGGATCACTTGAAGGTTATTCAGATTATAATATTCTGGAAGATTATAATATTCTAAAAACATGGACTATGAAAGCTACCTTTTCCTCCCGGTACAAGCCGGAAGGACTTTTATTAATAGTAAACAATGTTCAAATTTCTTTCGTTTTACACGCCAAAAGTAAATAGTTTTATTTTTTTATAATTGTTGATATCACTTTTTACATGTTTCGTTGTTGCCTATGGTAAAGTCTATACTAATGCAATTCATTTCATAGTAGGATCATCGGATGAAATCTTTTTTTTAGAAAATTTTACAACGCGGTGTATGTTTATTGTGTCCGTTTCATTAAATATCCACATTATATACAATTTCAAAAATAGTTTTCCGCTTTTCATGACTTATGCTGAAAAAGTTCTCTATAATGATGTCGTTTTAAGCAAGGTGAATACTGAAGGCACATTAGCTGAAGCATTTAATTGTACATTAAGGAATGGATCTGAAACTATTAAGAAAAAAATATTAGAAGTAGTCGCAAATAAAAAATTACAGAAACATATGGTTTACCAAGACCAATTCTTCTAAAAGTTAAAGCTAGGGACATTGTAACTATCAACGTAGACATAGAGGACGGACTTGTGACTGGTTCGACTGACGCGGCGTGGTGAAGAAAATATGCAACCCTTTAAAAAAATAGTATTTTTCACCTTTTCGATTATGGATCGAATTCGACAGCTAAAAGGTTGGTATATAGGCCCGAAGTAATTTGGAGGTGTATCGTAAGAAAAAAAATTACTCGATACACAGACACCAATCGAACAAACGAGTCGACAAATTCACACTCGAAAGTCCAGCAAAACCCACGCAGTTAGGAGACAATTCCCTGGAATAGCCGCAGAAGGTATCACGATTCATAAAACTCAAGGATCAACAAGTAGTAGTACAGTAACTTATCAACAAGTAGTAGTATATCTAAGCAAAAAAAAATGACAGGGCAATTTCTGTACGTTGCATGATGTAGAACGATCAAAGTCTCTGGTTTATACCTTATCGGGAAATTTATACCTCCATCTCCGCCTAATAAATCAGATGTGGTAGTCATAGAAATGAAAAGATCAAGAAAGATGGAGAGAAGACAAAATTATTCAAAAATTTCAATTTTTACACGAACCGAGAAAGGAATTGCATGTTTCACAGTGTTCAAAGTCTCCAAAAGCCTTTACCAAATATAACTTTTGATATCGGCTTCATGTCATCAGATATTTTATTACACTGCTCAAAAAATTAGGAGAGAAAGCAAGGAAGGGAAGGTAACCGTGCGAAACAGTCATGCATGGCCATAAAATGGAGAGTACACGTGTATTAATGCGCAATACAGAAAAAAAGACGCAGAAAAATTTGTCAGGGAGCTTTAATTCTTTGAAACGATGGAGAAAGCAAGAAAAGATAGTTTAGGGCAACAATTTGGTTACATGTAAATGACAAAAAAAAGTGTTTAGAAATTATGCAAGATGTTTAATATAGCGTGTGGTTCCCCTCGAACAGCTAAGACTGCTGAACACCTGTTTTCCATGAATGCAATGCAGTTATCGATAAGACTTTGGAGAATATTGTTTCACTCATCAAGAATTGCAATCTCCAAGTCCTGGACAGTAAAAAGAGGCCTTGAACTCGCTGCAATGCATCGTCCGAGTGTGCCCCAAACATGCTCGATCGGATTTAAGTCAGGAGAGCATACAGACTATTCCATTTGCTGTATTGTTTCAGCTCCAAGCATGTTCTCCACAAGACGAGAGGTATGCGGTCTGGCATTATCATGCATGAAAACTAAGAATCATCAATGGCTGCAGTGTAAGGTATCACATGATGTCTCAGTATCTCGTCTGAATATTTTTGGCCGTCAAAGTACCATTTCGAAAGATATGCAGGTCCGTATATACACCTATGCTGATTCTAGCCCATACCATCAACACACCTCGTCTGTAATGGGCTCTTTCATAAACGAATGTGGGGTTATTTTGAGTGCCCTTTACCTCCACACCAAAACACGTCGAATGTCACACTCCAGACTGAATTGGGACTCGTCTGTAAACAGCACTTGACTCCAATCACGTTGCCTCCAATCTCGATGTTCAGCAGCCCAACTTCTTTCGGCCGCACGCGGCTTGAGGTCACCGGAATAGATACCGTTGGCCTACGAGCGTAGAGACCACCCTGATGAAGCCTATTTCGGACAATTTTGCTGGACACCCTTCGTCCTTTTGCCAAGAGCGACTGTCTTTGCAGCTGAGTAGCATTGCCTGTTTTGTCTCAACGAGCTCTTAACAAGATATATCGGTCATCAGTTGCTGTGGTAGCACGTGGCCGACCTTGCACTGGTCGACGTCTAATGTTCCCTGTTTTTTGGAATCGATTCCACAGCCTTGCAATCACACTTCTTGCGACCCCAACAACGTCCGCTATACTTCGGTGTATTTGCCCGGATTCAAGCTTCCCGATAATACGCCAAGCCATGGTTTCCTATAAATCACGTTGTTCTGACATTTTCAAGTCACCTTTTCTCAAAACAATATCTGAGAAAATGAATTTCACAACTGAGAAAGTGAAACAAAAGTTTCTGCGAAATCCCGAGTTTTCTACCTATCTCCTTTTTCTGGTTTTTGCCGTCATGAACTTTGATTTGCATATGAAGCTTTCTTCTTCGGTTGTCAGCTACGCTTTAAATTCTGGATGTTTTATTTTACGTTACTTATCGGTTTAAATATTTGCGTAATTTCGTTAAAACCATGTGCTCCCCTAATTGTTTTGAGCAGTTATTTTCCAAATCTTGGTCACTGCCAATGGACCAAGTCAAAATTCCAAAATTTAAAAAATAGTACGAGTCGACTTTTACTCGGAAAGAAAACCCCAAAGATTCGCAGCTTTTATGAAAGATCTATTTAGTAAAGTAACTAATACTAGAATATATAATGTTTCAACTTTTAGTACTCCTAATTTTGAAGCTATGCAGTTTGAAGTTCTTAATATCAGATTCATAGTTTTATATATGCCTCTAAAATACACAATGAAACATATTATTAATGTACTTAATAAATTAATAAACTCCAAAGATAACCATATTGTGTTCGGGGATTTTAATGTCAATTTCGAAAACGAACAGCAATGCAAGAAACTGATAGAGTTTTTCTTAGAAAGAGGCTTAAAGAAAATGGGTTCCAAGTGTATGATTACAACAGAGAACAATACGAAAATTGATGGTGTATTTAGCAATATTTATTGAACTTGTGACACATATGAGAGCTTATTTTCATACCATAAACTATTATAGTATGTAATAAATCCCTCATATTAAACAATAATATAAAGTCCTGCCAGTACAGTTAAGAATACTCAATAGATTAAGTTAAATCTTGAGCACTGAAATTTTACACCAAAAATTCAACTCTGTTTATATCAAATTATTTATTATTAATTAATATTTATGGTAACGTATATTTTTACCATTCGTTGATGATTAACATCGTGGTTTGAATTCAATCTGAAACTAGTGTTAAACTGCTAGATTAAATATGGTTTCGAGCGTTCTTAAAATTAAATGTCCCTTTTGAATGTAACCTTCAAAATGTATGTTGCTAATAGTATAGTATATACTTTTAACATGGGAAGTATACTTTAGCATAAAATTTTTAACACGTATTTAATAAGATTGTATTATTAAAAATGTGTTATTGTATCGTAAATTGCTGAAATATTGTTTCTGTACTTGCAGAAATAGGAAATGTGTCAGTAAAAACTTTTGAAAAGTTGTGAAGTAATGAAAGAAACTTACATTAGTGAAAAAGCTTGTAGTTTCAATTAAATGCACTTAATTTAATTGTAAAAAATATATGCTATGAGCATAAAAGGGTTCAGGTCATAATGCATTTTATTATTATGCGCTTTAAACTAAACATAAATTAAATACTTTATTTTAAACTTGTTGACCCTCCCGGCGTTGCCCGGGACAGTGATAACTGTTTCCAAGTCCTCTATAAAATTATGTGAAAATATATGCATATTAAATATGCATATTAAAATTTTTAACACGTATTTAATAAGATTTTATTATTAAAAATGTATTATTGTATCGTAAATTGCTGAAATATTGTTTCTGCACTTGCAGAAATGGGAAATGTGTCAGTAAAAACTTTTGAAAAGTTGTGAAGTAATGAAAGAAACTTACATTAGTGAAAAAGCTTGTAGTTTCAATTAAATGCACTTAATTTAATTGTACAAAATATATGCTATGAGCATAAAAGGGTTCAGGTCATAATGCATTTTATTATTATGCGTTTTAAGCTAAACATAAATTAAATACTTTATTTTAAACTAGTTGACCCGCCCGGCGTTGCCCGGGACCGTGATAACTGTTTCCAAGTCCTCTATAAAATTGTGTGAAAATATATGCATATTAAATAGTGAAAACGTTACCCGAAGCCGAGCGTGACCGTGCAAAAACACCCCGTTATTATGGGTTTTCGCCGAAAATTTTTGAGATTTTTTTTTAAATTTCTTCTCGTCCGAACGTCGCGAAATTGTTGTAGGTGATATAAATCTGGTCTACCGAAATACTCGATTGTGTTGAAATACGAACGTTTAGTAACTTTTAGCGAAAGAAAAAAAATCTTCTCGTGAGGCGCGAAATGACCTGCGTTCGACGGTGTTTTTGAAAAGGTTAAAATTCGTATTTTTAAAAAATAATTATACTGTCTATTAAAAGAAGGTTTCAGCTTTAAGAGCATGTGTTTGGTTTGTCTGTTATCTCTAAAATTACGCTCTTGAAGGGGATAAAGGGGGAAACATTCACCCGAGGAAACGACCATTTTTCAAAAATGTTTTTCAGGGGGTTAACATCATTTTTTCCCTAATTGATTGCGGCATTTGAGACATAAGAGCGCGATCTTTTAGAATATGTTTTTCGTTTTTAAATGAACTAAACGGTTTAGTCGATAGAAGATAAAACAGAATTGTGAAATAAACCCATTCTTCATTTAAATGGTTCTTCATTCTCGTGCGCTGTCGTAAATCGGGTTGCAAGCACTGCAGCCAATAGCGCGAGCTGTTCATATGTCTTTCTTTCCCTGGCCCACTCAGAGCTAAACAGGTTTCTTGTTCCTTCTTAATTGCACCGAACGAAAAAAGTTGACGCATGCGCAATAAGGTCAGGTTTCCCGTTTCTTAATTCTATGGAAGTGGATAATGCATTGATGTAACACATTCTACAAAAAAGCCACCACACGGGGTGCCTGACGTCACAGCTAGTCGTCCATCATTATTACGTGGGAGATTCAATGACTTCCTCCACAGTTTTTTTGTTTTTGTTTTATAACTAAAAAGAAAATATATATATATATATATATATTTCTAATAAAATGCAACGAATTGAGTTGTATTATGCTTTTACTAGTTACTGACTGGTTTTTAAAAAGCGAGATTGGGGAAAGGGATGAGCTTATTAAAAAAAAAGTATGAGAAGAAAGAAAGAAAAAGAAAACATTGAAGCAACTAAATATTCTAAGATAAGTCGAATTCTTATATCAACTATTTATTTTATAGTAGTTGTTACCCGTGACTTCGTTCTAGTAACATTAAATGAATAATAAATGCATTAAGCAAAACATTTCACTCCTGTTAATTCAAAATATATATTATTAACCAACGCTTTATCACTTTTTATAGGAGACAATACGGCATTTCCTTGTTATAAGGGCATTAATAGAACTCCGTCTTAAAAAAGTGAAATTTTGAGCCAAACAATATACACAATCGCAAAAATGAAACTGCAACCAATTGAAAAAGGAGTCCAAGGTGAGAGAAGAAATGATTATGTAGAATACCATTAAGTGTTTTACCACGCAAAAAAAAACCCCTGGTTACAAAAATGTATTTACTTTTGCGACAAATTTCGCTCGCTAAAGAAAGCAAATTGGCTGAGGACCCGATTACAGAGCCTAACCATCCTATTTTTGGCTATTTTCTACCTAGATATAAAAAAAAATCTACTATATCCAATGCGCTTTCACGTTTATAATATTAGGAATTTGGTTATTTTTCGGAGTTGGCACGATCGGCTTGTTCACGTCTACGCAATTCGGATTGAGGAAAATTTTCATTACTTTTTTATTTCTTCTTTGCTCTTGTATTAAGCGAATTTTTCGATACATGTTATTTTCATTTCGATAACATCATTGTTTATTAAAATTTTTAATTTTAATGGAATCTTTGTCATTTTTCTAATACTATAAAACTTTACAAAAATCTAGTACCAAAAAGAATAAAAAAGAAAAGCCATTTTTAAAAATGACAATAAACTTTTCGCTCCTTTAGAGCTGAAAGAAACGTGCAATTAAAATCCGGTTACTAAACCACGATCTACAAACGTGTCTCGATTGTACCAATGTACTTCAAGCCCTCGAGTATTAATTTTAATACTGTAGAGCCCCAAAGCAGAATATGCTTAAAAGTGCGACGTACGTCGCAGAACAATGAATTTCTCTGCAGAACAATGAATTTCTCTGCAGAACATTTCAAATTCTCATTTTCAACAAAATTCACCATTCATTCATTGGAAAAAGCAGTAAATTCATCTATCAATCACCGGAAAAACTTCTTCAATTTTTCATTAAAAAGGATTGGGAAATTCATGAATTGGTCGCAGAAAAAGCTTACGCAATTTGCAGTCGATCATAAGTAGAAAGTTACCCGAGAGAAAAATCTAAAAAATATTGCAAAAATCGTCAATCGATAACGAGAAAAAAATCGAAAAATTCATCATTCGATCCAAGTAAAATTGCAAAATTCGTCATTTCTTTGGTTTGTGTGTGTGTTAGCGTTTTACGAAATGTCTTTAGCATTTCTATACAAAATGAAATCGCACTCCTACATATACAAGAAAATCTCCCCGTGCTTTACTTTTTAACACTTTCCAACCTAGTTGAAAAGTGTTTATGACTTCGGTTTGTCTGGCCGTCTGCCCGTCTGTCCGTGCTCTAACTCCCGTAAATATGCTCGGATTGCCCTGCAATTTTTATATGTTATAATCGTTATCTATAGCATGTTCCCTATTTCAACGGAAGTGTGTAGCACTTATAGTTTTTTTACAGGGACACTCAAAAGAATTCCGTTACATTGTGGTCTATGGGGAAAAATCATTTGCGGTTTATTTAAATAATGTTTCACTATTTTAAACGCATTGAAATTTATATATATCACTAAGGTGCATTAGAAGAAGCTTAATATGGAATAGGGTGTGCATAGCACTTATACTTACTTTACAGGGACAGTCAAAAGAATTCCGTTACATTACGTCTATGGAGAAAAATCGTCTGCGGTTTATTTAAATAATGTTTCACTATTTTAAACGCATTGAAATTTATATAAGGTTCATTACAAGAGACTTACTACAGAATATTGTGTGTATAGCAGTCATCGTTCATTTACAGGGACACACAAAAGAATTCTCTACTGTATGTTAACAATAATTCCTGGAAGTGCGTTTTAAGTTACTGAATGCGATTTTAATTTTAAATCGCTTTTTGTCTATTACGTGGTGTGTATAAATTCTGTAGATCCTATACAGAGAAGCACAAAAGTTCGGTATTATTTACACATTCCATTATATCACACATTTCCGTATTATTTAACTCCAGACGGAGAATTTTAAACTGTGCTACGTGTTTCCTGACTGAACTAAAATTTAGCATTCTATGTAGTATATATACAAATCTATAGATCCTATACAGGGCTGAATAAAAGTGTTCGGATTACTTAGATGTTATCTTTTAGCTTATTAAAGAGTATGATTCGTAAAATTATTTTGGAAGCGTTGGAAAGTGTTACATAATCTATGCTTGACACATGATTTTTCGTTCTTGTTTATTCTTGCAGAACATTTTTGATCAGCTAAAGGTTCGTTGCAGAACATTGCAAAATATTCTGCTTTGGGGCTGTAGAGGGTTACTTTTATGCAATAAAATTAAATCTTTATGTTTTAATGAACGAAAATGCCACTTTCTTTTTTTTAAAAAAGTCATTTTTATTTAGATTTCCTGAGATAAACGCCTTAAGAATGAACGCTCGTGAAATATTGTTATTTTCAGGCAATCGAGTTATATGTTTTTATTTTCTTCTATCTTTACAAGAAGAAAGTATATGATTCATGAAAATTTTCGACTTCCGGTTTTCGACGGATTTATACATTTTAGCAGGTCCTGAACACGATTTGACTGTTTTATAAAAATGTCTGTCTGTGACTCTGTCTGTCTGTATGTGACAAAAATTTTGTGGGCGCTCTATCTCAAGAACTAATGCACGAAATTTAATGAAACTTTATATTCAGTTAGTCCCTATTATAAATTGGGGCTGATTAGTTTTTGGTGAAAATCGCCCGACAAGTGGCGCTGCTATGCTACATTTTTTGCGATTTCCGCAATAGCTCTATCTCAAGAATTAATGCACTTATTTTCATGAAACTTCAGATTCAGTTAGACTTTGACATAAATAGACGCTGATTACGTTTTGGTGTAGATATCCCAACAGGTGGCGCTGCTATTCTACTTTTTTCATTATTATCACGATATCTCAAGAACTAATGCACGGATTTTCATCAAACTTCAGATTCAGTTAGACGTTGACATAAGTTGTTGTTAATTAGGTTTCGGTCAAAATATCCCAACAGGTGGCGCTGCTATGCTGCATTTTGCAGGATTTACACGATTTTAGCAATAGTCATATCTCAAGAACTAATGCACGGAATTTAATAAAACTTTAGATTCATTTAGACCTTGATATAAATTGGTGCTGATTCTTTATGATATTTATATATATTTATATAATATTTATATATACAAATTATATTTGTGAAAATTCTAGTCATAATTTTATGAATTTGAAAATATCGTTACATTCAGGTTGATTCGAAAATTGGTATATATATACGCAAAATCCTATTTTGTTTAAAAAATTCGAAAATTCGATGAAATCGATCGGTAAATTTGTATTTTATAAAGAAAACTGATTTTTTTATGCAAAAAGAAATTTATTGTGATTTTATCCTATTTTGAATCCACAGACTTCAGAAGAGAAGACGGGAGGAAGCAAATTGGCATTTTTTCACCTCTTCAACCCTTGCTTACCACTATTTCAGAATATTAATCTCCAGATGGGGGATTTATTTTCTCAGGTTCTATGGGCCCGATCACAACACGGTTTGACTCATTCAAATTGATTTTCGATAGCCGTACAGATTTCAGTTCCACTTACCACCACCAGCAGGCGCATTTATATTCCTGGTGTTATGGGCCCGATCACAACGGGGTTTGGCTCATTCGACATGGTTTTCGATCGCCTTACAGATTTTAATTCCTCCTACCATCGCCAAGGTGCGCATTCTTATCTCGGGTTCTATGGGACCGATCACAACGGGATTTCGTTCATTCAACTCCCTTGATACAACAAGTACCCGTGTCGGATGTTCGTATAGAACAGATTGACAAATACGCGTGCGCAGCACGCCTGCTATATGGTGCCGGAGGCATCGGGGACACGTGTTGGAGTTTCGTTCGGAAGGAGGTTTGTTCAGAATAGAGTGCGCCCCCTGGCGGTGGAAGGTGGAACTGAAAAATTTTAACGCGTGCACACACCGCCTGCTATACGGTGCCGCAGGCAGTGGGGACACGTGTCGGAAGTTCGTTTATATAAGAATGTGCCCCCTGTCGGCGGAAGGTGGAAATGGAATTTCCGGCGCGTGCGCTGCACTTTAAACAAATAATTTCATACAAAAGCGGGTTAAAGATATAAAATCAAACAAACTTGTGGTTTGTTTTAATTTATTATCACGGGCCCAGGCAAAGCCGGGCGAGTCAGCTAGTTATATATAAATATTATTATATACAAAAAATTGTTTAGATTATAATGCAATTTATTTTTATGCATAAAGTAAAAAAAAAAACATAAGTTAACCATGAATTCATAAATGATTAAATTTTACTCTGTATTTGTTTTGTTTCAAATTTTATGTATTACTTTGTATTGAAGTTTCGGACCCGCCCGTAATAAATTTAAACATACCTCAAATTTGTATGATTTTATATCTTTAACCCGATTTTGTATGAAATTATATTTTTAAATAAAAAATTCGCGAAAACATATTGATACTTTTTGTGATAAAAGAGCTCTTAAGAAGATATTTCTTGTTTTTTCTCGTAGGGTCGTTTCAATTTTTTTTTAAAGTTCTTTTGTCCGAACTTTTTGAAATTTTTATCGTTTGTAAATATAACAGTTTTACTGTCCACGTAAATTTCTTGTGAAAAAATATTGTTATCTAGTTGTAAAAGAAATATGTTTTCTTCTCGCTTTTTATTTATTATTTGTTTTCGCATCTACTCCTTTAAGATAACTGTAAAAAAAGTTATCGTCTTTCGAACTCTGAAATTTTAATAGGTTATAAATATACCTGTATCCAAACTCTCTTTAAAATTTCATGAAAAAAAATATGTATATTTAGAAGTGAAACATGAGTCGAAGAAGAGCGAAGCCGAGCCGAAACATCCCAATTCTTCGCGTTTTCTTTTCAAACATTACTCAGATTTTATTTTTTTAAATACTTCTACACAATCTACTACTGTCTCGAACACTACTACTGTCTCGAAAATTTTATAGGTGACTAGCTAACCCGGCCAGCGTTGCCCGGGCCCGAGATAATAATAATCTGTTCTATACGAATATGACTGAAATATGTAAGGCAATCGAAATCTAGTCGAATGAGGCAAATCCCGTCGTAATCGGGCTCATAGAACCCACGATCAGAAAGCGCACCCTGGCGGTCGAAAGTGCAACTAAAATATTTAAGACTATAGATATCAAGTCGAATGAGCCAAACACCGTCGTAATCAGGCCCATAGAACTAGAGATACTCCTATAATTCCACCGCCAGGGGGCGCAATCTGTTCTGGAAGAGGCCTTTTCAGAACACTCGACCCGACCAAATTTCTTAGTACAATTGAAATTTAACCACGGGTAAACATAAATAGCGGAAATCGCGAAAGTGGGTTACGTAAACGATCGGTTTCGAAAGGGTTAATGTAGATATTTTTTAAAACCCAACATTTTTGAAGAAAATGAACGTGTCTATGATCTGGAGTCTACTGTTTGTCCGTATTCGCATTTCCCGAGTCGATGCCGATTTTTAAACCTGGGCCGAAAAACGAAAATCGCGTGAGTGAGTTTTGGAAAGGATTTTTCGGAGGGTTAAAATAAAAAAATTTCAAAATGGATACCAGATTGTAAAAACAAAGAGATGTAGATTAGGTAAGGTATTTTTAGTTTTTCGTATCTTGTTTATAAACGCCGATTCAAATTTTTAAAGATAGGAGAAATAGTTAAAAAAGCGAAATTGGTTTACGGTAAAAAAGTTTTCGAAAGTGTTAACGTGATTTTTTTTAACTAAAGGTTTCTGCCTGAACCCGATAGAACGTAGATGTCTTTAGGTGTGTTTGTTCTCTGTTTGGTTATTTTAGAAAGCCGATGCCAGATTTTATATATCGCTGAAAATCGGAATTCGCAAAAGTGAGTCCTGCGCGCGATTTTTTTTTTTTTTTTTTTTTTTTTTTTTTGTAGGATTAATATTTGTATATTTCAAAAACAAATACAGATATCGAAAAAAGAATAAATGTAGATATTGTCTGGTATTTTTAGTTTTTCCCTCTGAACCGCCGATACAAATTTTTAAATATTGCCAAAATTGCAAAAATCGCGAAACGGCATACAGAAAATATGCTTTTTTGAAGGGTTAATTTTCGTACTTTTTAAAACCGAAGGTGGCTTTGGAAAGAGCAAAGTCAGTTCTTTAATTTGGAGACCTTCGTTTTTTTCTGTATCTCTTGTAGTCCGGTGGATGCAAAGCTCGGAAAACGGGGGAAAAAAACATGAATTCGATGCTTCTTGATTATTGTTTTTGAAAGGGTTAAATGTGAAATTTTTTCAAACCAACCGGATCGTTCGAGATGTAAAAGTAGCTTTGAAAATATGTAAACGGTTTTTTCGTATTTTTAGCCGTTTGAACATGGCGAATTTAGAAAAACTTTAAAAAAAACGGGATGACTCGTGCTTTCTTAATTCTATTCCCAAAGATACGGATATTGATTTCTGAGCATGCGCGAGCGGGTTTTGGAAGAGTGATTTTTTATTTGTGATTTTTGATCAGTTTTTAATTAATAACTACTCTGATTTTCAAAATATTAAAATTCTAAGGGTCAGATGCGCCGGGAAAGAATTTGGACTACATAAATCTAAATTTTCAGGCTTCTAGGTGGGTTAGATTTTCCTATCCATCGCCAACAGACAGACACACACACACAGAGCGAATTTTTCTTTTATTAGTATAGATGTAAATCTCGTCTACCGAGATATACAAAAACGATTGTGTTTAAATACGGACGTTTAGTTACTTTTAGCGTAGAAAAAAGATCGTCTCCGTGACGGGCAAAGTGACCTGCATTTGCAGGTGTTTTTGAAATTGTAAAATTTCGTATTTTTTAAAACCGATAACACCACATGTTAGAAGAAGGTTTCAGCTTTAAGAGCTTATTTTTGGTTTGTCGGTACCTCTAAAATTGTGCCCTGAAGGAGCGTTGGTATAAGGAGAAAAAGGCCTTCGATAAAACAACCATCTTTGAAAAAATATTTTCAAAAAGTTAACAACGATATTTTTTCAAATTGATTGCGACATTTGAGACGTAAGAGTACGATCTTTCTGAATATGATTTCTAATTTTAACTGTACGAAATGCTTTGGCCGATTTAAAACTGCGAAATATCACAAAAAAATTCTCTTCTTCCCGCTGCGAAAATCGGGTTCTGGGCATGCGCGAGAGTTTTTGCCGGCACGCAATGAAAGAAATGAGTTTTTAATTAATATCGCGGCTAATTATCAAAATATTAAAAATCTGATCCTTGGGTGAATCAGGCCTTTGACTATCTAAATCCATTTTTTCCGACCTGTGCGACCTGTAGATTTTGCTAGCCATCGCAGACATACAGACGGACACACAGAGCGAAATTTTCTTTTATTAATAGCAGATATCATTTGAAAATTCATATAAATTGTTACAAGTGGTTGTAAGAAATAATTATTCCAACTGAATTCGATTCTGCATCTATATTGTACGTATTTTACGAATTTTGTATTGAATGTCTTTGATATTGTAATGAAACATAAATAACGAAAAGAAGTACTCATATTTCATCTAATAACATTTTCCAAATTTAATGTTTGATTAAAATTTGTATGTATTTAGCGAAATTGTATGTAAATGTGATATATACTTAAATGAATATTTGACGTCGACTTTGACTCGGCTAAGTCTTGTGTCAAGAACAAAAAGCGTCGGCCGGCTATGCGTCAGGAGGCGTGTTGTCGGACAGTCCAGCTGTCCAACCAGAGAAATCGGTTGCGCGCGCTCAGGCGGCTCTACCAGCGCACGCTGGAGCCGACTGAGAGGGTAAGACTTGGCTCTCTCTATAAGAGCAAGCGGGCAGAGTACATGGAGGCGATCTTGCACGCAAAGCGTGCCTCGTTCCGCAGATTCATTTCTGAAGGACTTTGCACGGTCAAGCTAGGCCAGATAGTAGAGGTGGTACGAGGTAAGTGGAGAAGGGAAGCACCAGATATGCTTGTGCTTCCGTCCAGATGAGAGGTCTCGACTTGGGAAGAATCCCAGGACGCTCTTACGAGATAGCATACTTCGTATCGGCTGACGATGTTTCCCAGGTTGCGAAGATTAGGACCGGTGAACCAGATCTGTTCTCCATTCATGAGTTTGAACTTGCAGTGGAATCTCTGCCGCCTAACAAGGCGCCTGGTCATGACGGACTCAGTATCGAGATCGCCCGTGAAGTCCTGAAGCACCACCCTCAGTGGTTGCTAGCCTTGTACAACCATTGCCAGAGAGAGTCTTGTTTTCCGCAGGCTTGGAAGCGAGCGTTAGCCATGTTCTTTCCCAAACATGGGAAGGAGTGCAGTGACCCCGCAACGCAGGGTCGTACCCAAGGGGTGGGCTGATGGGGCTACAGCCCCCTCCGAAATAGTCGAAAGAGAAATGAATAGAGTGCTGATTTTCCCCCTTTTTAGAGATAAATTTGTAATTTTTTTCTAGCCACTCTGTTTAGTCCCATATTAGTCTACACTGACACTACAGTATACCCATAGGGGGCTTATGTGGTTACAGCCCCCTCCCCCCCCCCCGGAAATATTCGAAAGTGAAATGCAAAAAGTGTTGATTTTTTTTTCTTTCTTTTGAAATATGTTTGCAATTTTTTTCTGTCATACAACGGACTAACCATATCCGTTATTCTCATTCTAGTGCACAGTGACACCACAGCAAACACACAGAGGGCTGATGAGGTTATAGTTTAACCCCCCTCCCGAAATAGTCAAAAGTGAAATGAATAGAGTGCTGATTTTTTCTTTCTTTTAGAGATAAATTTAATTTTTTTTCCATACAACGGACTAGCTACTCTGTTTAGTCCCATATTAGTGTACAGTGACACTACAGTATACCCAAAGAGGAGGAAAAGGGTTGATGGGGTTACACAGGTCCCTTCCCTCTCCGAAACGATCGCAATGAAATGAAAGAAAAATATGTGGTTGATTTTGTTTCTTGCTTTTCGAGATAAATTTATAATTCTTTTTCTGTCATACAACAGACTAGCCCTTCTCATTATTCCTATATGTGTACAGTAATACTACAGTATACCCAAAGGGGGCTAATATGGTTACAGCCCCTTCCCTCAGAAATATTCGAAGTTGAAATGCAAAATGCGCTGATTTTTTTTTGTTTCTTTTTGCAATATGTTTACAATATTTTTCTCTCATACAACGGACTAACTATACTCGTTATTCCCATATCAGTACACAGTGACACCACAGCAAACCCAAAGAGGTCTGATGCGGTTACAGCTCCCCCCCTTCCCCCGAAATAGTCTAAAGTGAAATGAACAGAATGCTGATTTTTACCTTTTCTTTTTGAGATAAATTTGTAATTTTTTTGTCATACAACAGACTAGCCACTCTGTTTAGTCCCATATTAGTGAACAGTGACACTACAGTATACCCAAAGAGGAGGAAGAGGATTGATGGGGTTACAGAACCCTTCTCTCTTTGAAATGGTCACAATGAAATAAAAGAAAAATATGGTTGATTTTGTTTCTTGCTTTTCGAGATAAATTTATAATTATTTTTCTGACATACGACGGACTAGCCATTCTCGTTATGCCTATATCTGTACAGTGACACCACAACATACCCTAAAAGGTGGAAGGGTGTTGATGGGGTTACAACCCCTTCCACCTCTGAAATGGTCGCAATAAAATAAAAAAGTGCCAATTTTTTCTTTCTTTCTGAAATTAATTTGTAATTATTTTTCTGTCATACAACGGAGTAGCATGAATGTAATGAAGGGTATACGGTGGTATACGCCATATACCTTTTGGATTCTTTAAGAGGCTACGTATACCCTCTTTTTCTCAAGTAATGCTATAGCATCTACTCTCTAGCAGATATCCTCAGCCTATAGCATATACCCTCAGGTACTTTTACGACTACAGTACTATACACTATGAACTAGCTGTTCTCATTAATCCCATATTAGTGTACAGTGACCCCACAGCATTCACAAGGAGGAAGGGAATGCTGATAGCAGGGCTTAATTTGCGCCGGAGCCCAGCTCCGGTACTTCTCTGCTTCTAGTACATATTTAAATATTGGTCAGAGTTCACAGGAGCTCATAAACACTGCGCTCCGGAGCCCAGTTCAATAACGCTTCCAAAAAACGAATCCTAAATTACCCTTTCCTTTCCCTCCCATCTCCAACCTTTTACCGTCTTTTGTATCAAAACATTTATAAGTGACGTAATGTGTTGCTCACGTAAGGGATGGAGATGAAACAGGCTCGATTTTTATATCAGTCTTCGGGTTTGGGCAGGCTTGAGCTCAATCTCTCTTAAATTCAAAATTTTATTTATTTCCATTTCAAATCATTTAAATGCTATTTTGATCAGAATAAAGAGTAAACAAAAATAGTATTTTTATATTCTGCATAGCTGCGAACTATTCATTTTTTGTTTTAACACTATTTCCGAATAATAATCCTGAGCTTATGTAATCACAGAATTCTGCGATTAATTTAGGCAAAGGTTTCTATTTGGAAGTAGTAATAGCTAAAAAGGGGATAATTGATAGCTAAGTATACGCAGATAGATGTATTTAAAATTTTTATTTTGCTAAATAAAAAAACAATGCTTTAAATTTTGAAAATAATGTATGAAATACAAATATGCAGATTGGAGTGACAGCGGAGTTAGAGGGCAACGCTATGGGTGTTAGTGCTGCAGAATATTAGGGCTCCGGTACTTTTTTCTTAGAAATTAAGGCCTGGCTGATAGAGTTATAGACCTCCCCACCCCCTTCCAGAATGATCGCAGTGAAATGAAAAATTGCTAATTTTTCTTTCGATTTTTTTTAGATATTTTCATTTTTTATTTATCATACAACAGGCTAACTATTCCAGTTAGTTCCGTATTAGTGCACACTGACACCACAGCATACCCTACCCGAATAAGAGGGTTATGGGGGTTGCAGCTCCCTTCCCCCTCCTAAATGGTCACAGTGAAATGCAAAAAAAGGTTTGAATTTTTTTTCTTTCTTATTAAAAAAAATGTTTTATTTTCTGTCATGCAACGAATTTGTTTTCCTCTCTCCTAAGACCAAAACTACTTGAGATCACAAAATCCATTTTCAAATGACTGAAAAACAGCTCCAAATGTGTTTTAGTGGATAAATGAATAAACACGAAATGCTTCCATCAATTGACAAGATCTAGAAATAATTTCGGCAAATCTATAAGCAGTTTATTTAATTTAAGGAGTTGATTAGTGTTTTCCACAGGGACACACATTGACTAATTTTAAACATTTTTAATTCCAAAATCTCAAATCTATTTTTAGACAAAAAAGTATTTTTTTTTATGAAGTTAGTACAGAAGCATGTTTTTTTACGTATTCAATGAAACACCGCTAACTGCCAAAGTTGCACCTGGATGCATATAATCTCGCAGTTTTTCACTCCTCAAATGCTTACAGAAGAGGATTGTACCAACCATTTTGCGGGATAGGGTGGGATCTTGATTTTACAAGACTAAATTTATGAAAATAAAAAAAGTTTAAAAAAACAATACACAAGGTATCAAAGCCCAATTGATTTTTAAAATAATTATACTCACAAAACGAAAAATCATAAATAATAAAAAAAATTGTGCTTAAATATTTTTTCACCAGTTACTCATTTTTGGTTTTCACGTGCTTTACCTACTTTTCTGATACATTTCCTTCTATAAACGGGGCTATACAGAATGTATTTGAAAAAATATATATGTATGGTTTATCATGCTGTGGGACTTCTATAATGACTCTACATCATTGACACATCGTGGGAAAATATATAAAATTTTCACATAGTCTTGAAAATTCGTTGTTTCGGCTCACTGTGAGGTGATGTTAAACATGACACAGTTTACATATTTTACAACGCAAACCAACGCTTTTCCTAAGTCTGTGAACATTATCGAAATATAAGTCAGCCCCTCCCGAAATTAAATCCTGGGTACGCCACTGCCGCAACGTACCGCCCTATTTGTCTATTGCCGACCCTCGGGAAGGCACTTGATAAATTGTGCGCAACTCGACTGGTGCTGTACTTGGAGTCCAACCATTTGCTCGTTGCGCGGCAGTACGGCTTTCGAAAGAAGGTTAGTACGGTCGACGCGCTCCATCGAGTGATGGAGTACATAGCTGTATCGAATAGAATTCACATGTATTCTCACGCGTGATATCAAATCAGCGTTCAATAGTGTTCGACGCACACATATCATTCGGTTTTTGGAGGAACTGGGTTTCAAGCCCTGGCTCCCTGGATTGATAGACGATTACCTCTGGTATCGCTCTGTTATCCTGTCAGACGGGGATCACTACTTCAACGTTGGTGTGCCACAAGGCTCGTGTCTTGGGCCCTACCTATGGTTGGTTGTAATTGAGTTCTTGTTGAGACGACTGCAAGACGATAAGGACGATACCTATGTAATACAGGTTTCGGCCGATGACGTCTTCGTAGCCGCACGACAACGAACTGTGATGAGGTTTGCAGAAATACTCGACCCGGTTCTTTCCGAGATCCATGCATGGGCGACAGTGTGCAGCCTCACGTTCAGCTTCGGTAAGTGCAGTTACACGGTTGTGCCGTCCGTGGGCAAATACCATCACGCCCCCTCTATTCTCTTCCTCATGGAAGGGAACAGGATTCGCTTTAAATGGCAGATCTTGTACTTGGGCGTCACAATCGATTCTCACCTAAGTTGGATGCCTGACCTAACCTTGGTTCAGGAGAAGGCTTTTAAGGTGGTCTCACAGCAGCCAACTGGGGTCTGCGACCGAAATTTCGCAAGATGCTCTATTTGATGATAGCAGAAAGAATTATTCTCTATGCGGCATCTATTTGGCACTCAAGCAAGGTAGTGGAAGCGAACAGATTGCTCAGTATGCAGAGGAACCTCCTCCCATGCGTAACAAAATGTTACGCAACGACTTCCACGGATGCGCTGCACGTCTTGTCAGGGGTCGTCCCCCTCGACTTGCGTGCAGAGCTGGACAGGGATTACACGGTCCTAGTCATATGGAAGAAGAGCGTTTACGGTACCGGATTAGACTCCGAGTCGGTCGACCTATGGAGGCCCACTCCCAGACTTGAGGATCTTTGGCGGGTCCGTTGGACCGCACATTTGACTGCGCGAACCACGTGTTCGTATTACACGGGCGGATCCAAGCAGGAGAACAACACCGTCGGGTGTGCGTTCCTTGCCGTGTCAGAGAAGTAGATAGTAGCGGAGAGCCATTTCCGTCTCACCGATGGTGCGGAAGTCTTTGCGACCGAGGTCCAAGCGATCAAGGAAGCAATTACCCATGCCCATCGAAGAGATCTCGGGGCACTCGACGTCTTTTCTGACTCGAGATAGGCGCTTCAAGCGCTTCACACACTTGTGCTTCAGCACAAGGCCATTGCCGAGATTAGGGACTTGATAAAATTGAGTGAAGTTGAGGTTCACATGCATTGGGTCCGGTGTCATGTAGGTCACATCTTCAATGAAAGGGCGGATGCATTGGCTAAGGAAGCTACCACGCGGCAATTTGTCGATGTGGTGATTTCAGTCACGCACCATCAGGCCAAAAAACACCTCTTTGGCCGTGCCTTGTCTAAATGGCAAGAGAGATGGGACCAATTAGGGACCGGACGAACGACGTATGAATCCTTCCCGCGCGTCGGCACTCGTCGATTGCAAGGCGACTTCTACATTAATCAGGTTTTTACGGGACACGGAACCTTCGGTGACCACCATGCTCGCTTTTTCCACCATGACTCCACATACTTTTGTGGGGTTGGCGAGTGAAACGTAAGTCATGTGCTTTACCGGTGCATGCTACGATACGTGGTGACTCTGTAGTTCGCCTGGCGTCGGGAGATACGGCATGCAGAAACTATCTGCGACGTAGCGGCGGCAGAGGTGAAATAGTCGTCTTGGGACCCCACGCTATCCTCTGCAGCTGGAGAGTTGTGAGCTGACCTCAATGGCCACCGCAGGAGGTGCCCGAACCAAAGGGACGGTCACTATCCGAAGGTCGCCCACAGAGGCCAGGGACGAGACCGTTCTCTGTGCGTAGGGCGGCATGTGACCTTCTGTCATGTGACTACGAGGAACCGGGCCGGAGGCTGCCGACTAACGCGGTATCGATCGGTCGAAACTCGAGACCTTGGTCCGAAACCCGGCCGGGCCCGCTTCTTTAGCGCGTTTGAGGGGTTCCACGTCCCTCAGAGTCCGGTAGTGGATCTTTCTTCTCCATTTTGAGCGTGATCTCCCAGGAGATACCGTGTCGCTTGGATCTCGATGCCTCGCGGGTATCTCCCTGGAGAAGGACTGCTCTTTTGTAGTAATAAATATGTAGTAGTGATATATATGTAGTAGTGATATATATGTAGTAGTGATATATATGTAGTAGTGATATATATGTAGTAGTGTATGATATTTGAACCTCATGGAGGAAGAGACTAGTTGCTTGCTCTTCTATGCATGTCAACGTTCGGCCTCCGTGGGAAAACAAAAGTTGTCGTGGTTGCTCGTTACGACCTATAAACCGTTTCTCCATATGGGGTTTCGGAGACGAAGTCGCCGGGTGGCCTTCGCCAGTTTGCCACGGGTTCGTCCTGTGGGGAGTTTCCCCAGAATGGGGTTACTGTCCTAGCGACCTATGTCATCGAACCGTGGGTACTAGGTTAGAGGGTCCGCAGCAGAGCCGTCCTTAGGGGTGTGCGACAGGTGCGGTCGCACAGGGCCTCGCGCCTAGGAAGGCCTCGCGCCCGAGGGGGAAAAAATGCAAAATAGCTAAATATTTGTTATTTATTTTGTTAAGGTTTTTTTTTTTCATAAAATTTATATGTGTAAACTTGTTTATTTAAAAAACGTAAAAATTTTTATCAATAAAATATTTGGTGCAAGTTGTGGACGCTCGAGAAGAGAATAGATTTCTTGTAGCTTTTATTCAATCTGTAGACATTGTTATACTGTAGCCTAGGCTGCACCAGGCGATAAAAAAATCTGGTCAGGCCCATATAAACTGAATGTTAATTGTTAAGACTAATGATGATGATGCTGATAAACTGCTCACTATTATTTTAATGACTATTTGAAATGGACAACATAGATTTGCTTTCTTTCTTGTGTAATCAAGTTTCTCTTTTTATTATACGAATATGGATGTTCCTGCCACATGCATACGCATGTTCTATCTCATAAACACGACGGGGAGGCCAGGGAGCTGAAACCCTGTCCCCCAGACCCCGAGGCTAAACTAAAAATTTAAAGTCTCCAAAAATTATGAATGGTTAAGTTTTTAAAAGTTCTTAAGGAAAAAGAAAATTTTCGGAAATATAGATTTTAATTCAAATATTTTTCCTATATTGAAATTCTCTAATTAAATTAAAAATATTAACATGTTTAATATTTGCTAATTAAATCAAAAGTTAAAATTGGTTACAATTAAAGAAAGAGTAGAGTTTACAGGTCAAAAGTTGCATTCGTTACTGCCATAATATAAAGTGTTCTGGTCAAGTAATTTAATTGATTAATTCTTTGACTATGAATTTATTTTTTTTATTAGAAACTGCTGCAAGTGGCGACTATTTTTTATTTTTTTCATTCATAGTGATTTTCAAAAGTCTTTGCCGTACTATGACAATTTTAAAAAGAATCTACCACAAAGATTTTTTTTTTTTTTTTTTTTTGTAAATAGTAGTACAAAACAAATATAAAAATATTTGATAGTGGCAGCCCTGCTGTCAGTCCGTGGGACGTACACTGAAAAAAAAAAAGGATCGATCTACTAAAAAAAATTTTAGTTTTTCTCATTGGTCCTTGCAATTACTAAAAAAATTTTTGTATTCTTACTCAGTAACAAGAAAATCTGTAAGAATTACTAGAAAACAGCTAGCAACGATTCCGGTTAATAATACCGGTTACTAAAAAATTCTGTGGAATACAAATTTACTAAAATAATTTTAGTAACCTCAGGAATTTTTTTTACAGTGTATATGAATATTTTAGCCTTTATCTTTGATTTATTTTTCTGTTTAACACACCAGAAAGGAATTAATTTCTTCACCAAATTGTTTTAAAAATTGTTTGATTTTGCATCATTTTGGCTGATCATTGATCGCCTGCTCATGAATGTCAGGTTAAGAAGTCTGAATGGGTCATAATTTTTAGACCTATATCCAGCACCAGCCCGCTCCAGAAAAAGCTATCCTGAACCGGCTGTAGAAGCCAAAATCTCCTTTCCGGCCTCAGCCGACAAAAAATCATTAAAATCAGACCCGACTCCACTCAATTCCTACAAAAATTTCCGATCTTTGTTTGCCAATATTATCCTGCAATTAAAAATTTTTAAAATAATATTGACACATATTTAACCCCTTGAAGGGCACCGGTATATTATATATACCACTTAATTTTAATCCCAAAATGCCACAATGACACCAGAATTTATTAATCAAATTTTGAATTTATAAGGTGCATGAGGAAAAGCTTTTACTTATTTTAAAATAAATTCGTTCATGAATCCTGGTGTCAATCAATCATTTCAATATTTTAAATACAAGAGTACTTTGCCCCTGAAGGGGTTAAGCAAATATTTTTTAAAGTACAACATTTTCAGATTCAGCTGCAAGCCATGGTATACGGAATTACATTTAGTTATACAGTTATAAAAGAAAATATGTTAGGAATATAAAAGAAAATATGTCTCCATAAATTTAGAAAAATAAACATATTTTACAACGAGATGTATCGAGAACATCCAATTAGTTACCAGAAAAACTATATAGAATCTTTTAGTGTAAAATAAATTCCCTTTGTACGTAAGAAAACACCATAATTTTTTTTTCGGTTAATGTCTAACATTTTACTTTCTGTGCAAACAGGACACGGACCCTTTAATTTAGGCCATCACAAAGTAAAATGTATCTGTATCTCAAAAACTAATCATTGGAATGAGATGTGCACTTACATGCCCACGTTTTTTTACAACTGTGTTTCGTTTTAAGTGAAATTAATGTCGATCATAATTCATAATTTTTTTAATATGATTTTATTAATCATTTTCATAATTAAAAAATTTTTCTTGAATTGAAAAAAAAATGCATGAAATATCTTTGCGTCTATGCATTAGATAATAAATAAAAGATTGTCACGTGAATTAACATTAGCATTCTCAAACTTTTAACACATCTAATCCCCGAAGATTTAAGAAAGAGTTTGCAATCGGTGCCTTTTTACGGGTTGCGTTGACCAAGTGAACTTAAATATGGTGTCAAAAGTGAGTGCTACTATAGGAAAATTCAAAATCCATACAATGTTTAATATGTAGATGACCCCTTATTTCAAAGTTTGTATTCAAATTCGAAAAGTAAACACAATCCCAACTCGAACAGTTTATCTTTCGCATCTTTCTGCGGCAACTTCACGATTAAAAAGTATGGGATGCTCTGTCTCTCCTTTTTAACTACTGTAACAATATCATTTATTTACAAAAGAAACAAGAACGAAAAATCATGCGTCAAGCATAGATTATGTAACACTTTCCAACGCTTACAAAATAATTTTACAAATCATTACCGTTTAATAAGCTGAAAGGTAACATCTAAGTAAACAATTTGGAAAACGCATAACATATTTAAAAACGTAATTTCAAGAATTCCCAACATGTATTTCCAACATATACAATATTCGGAAAAATATCCGAATACTTTTATTCAGCCCTGTATATGATCTATAGGTTTGTATATATACGACATAGGATGCTAAATTTAAGTTTAGTTAGGAAACGCGTAGCACAGTTTAAAATTCTCCTTCTGGAGTTTCTGTCAATAAACGGAAATGTGTTCGCGAACTTTTGTGCTGCCCTGTATATGATGTACAGAATTTATACATACCAAGTAATAGACAAAAAGTGAGTTAAATTTAAAATCGCGTTCAGCAACTTAAAACGCACTTCCAGGAATTATTGTTAACAGACAGTAGAGAATCCTTTTGTGTGTCCCTGTAAATGAACGATGACTGCTATACCCACAATATTTTGTAGTAAGCCTCTTGTAATGCATCTTAGTGATATATATAAATTTCAATGCGTTTAAAATAGTGAAACATTATTTAATTAAACCGCAAACGATTTTTCTCCATAGACGTAATGTAACGGAATTATTTTGACTGTCCCTGTAAAGTATCTATAAGTGCTATGTACACCCTATTCCATATTAAGCTTCTTGTAATGCACCTTAGTGGTATATATCAATTGCAATGTGTTTGAAATTGTGTAACATCATTAAAATAAACCGCAAATGATTTTTCCCCATAGACCGTAATGTAACGGAATTCTTTTGAGTGTCCCTGTAAAAAAACTATAAGGGCTACACACTTCAGTTGAAATAGGGAACATGCTATAGATAACGACAATAACATATAAAAATTGCAGGGCAATCCAAGCATATATACGGGAGTTAGAGCACGGCCAGACGGCAGACAAGCCGAAGTCATAAACACTTTTCAACTAGGTTGGAAAGTGTTAAAAAAAGCAAAAGGAAATGCTGCTTCTACATGAAAAAATTCCCTGGCCTGACCCAAATCTGCATAAAAAAGAATAGTGCGAGTATTAGGAAAGGAAATTGGCCCGAATCTATATAAACCTCCACTAAAACATACTAACATCCCCTCCCCCCGACCAAAAAAAGAAAGCTTAATTCATGGTGCGCCACTATGTATATCACGTAAGATTTTTCAACAGGCGATTGCGTTGTGGGAAGTAGTGTTGCCAATTTAGCGGATTTTTTTCATTCCAAATATCTACCAGAATTTCCGAATATTTACCTTCACTTAATTTAATCATTTATTGTCTGTCATTAAATAACGCAAAAATTCCTTTTCGAAATTTCTGGTAGATGAATAAATGTCATCACTTTGTTTAATCACGAAATGTCTGTCATTAAATAAAGCCAAAATTATTATTGGAAATTTCTGGTAGATGAATAAAAATTCGCTAAACTGGCAACATTGGTACGAATGGTTAGAGTATTAAGTTTGTAAGTGAAGGGCCTCGCAAAAGTTCTTGCACTCGGCCTCGCTTTCGCTAAGGACGGCTCTGGTCCGCAGTGAGTTGCGGCTCTCTGGCCGGCCGTAGCGCCGTAGCGAGACAAAGCTACTGGTGCAGTAAAAGTCTCTCAGGACTTGGGGACGGTGGTCGATTGTGTGCGGTGCGTCCCGCACCGGGACGACTGCGGCGCATGTCTCTTTTACCGGTGCATGCTCTCGAGGTCTACGCGGGAAAAGTTCTTTCCTCGTGACTTCCAGACGCGATCGCCGCGCGATCTATGCCTGGATGGCTACGCCATAAAAGGGGTTCGGTTGATCATTCACCGTCTCCTCATGCGTACATTGGATCGCAACCTGGATCGCCGAAGTGCTGGTCGAAATCACCGAGCTCTTCGCGGTCAAAGACCGCGTTCGAACTCAATCCCAACTGTCCGCTGCCCTCGCGGCGAAGGAGGTAATGGTGTATGAAGTTCGCAGGCTTGAGACTCGTCTCGTAAGCCCGCACTTTATTAGTGATATTGTTCTAGTCATGTTGTTATTGTTGTTGTTGTTGTTTGTGCATGCTTTGAATTATATTTGTTGTTGTTTTTGAATTTTAGATTTCATGTTTTGCACTAACTCAATTCCTTTCCAGGTCCATTACGAGAGGGAACCGTGGTTACCTTTGTAGGTCTCCACATCCCTCGAGTTATGGTAAAGCAAGTGCGGGTCAGAAAAACCCGACTTAAGGCCTAGGGCCTGGCTCCCTCATGGGTGTCCAGCCATGAAGCTGTTGGGGGACACCGGCCCGTCCCCAAGTGTTTCGTGCTGGTTTCCTCTGATAATGGTACCCACCGCGTATCGTAGCGACCTATATCGTCCACACATGTGTCTAAGGGTTGGGGGGTCCGCAGATGGCGGTCCCCCGACCGCCCGAAACACATACGGAGAGCATCCCCCGGTCGTGTGCGATATAAGTCCCTCAGCACTTGGGTTCGGTGGTCGAAAACGCGCCGGGCGCTCCTCAGGCTCCTGGCGGCGCAGCCTAGTTTTACCTTACAATAGAGTTTATTTTTATGGAACATGTAAAGCACACATAAGTTAAACAATCAAAATCAAATGACTAATATTTATATTGTATTTCTGTTGAGGGCATTAGATATATATTATTGAATATTGTTAGCAAATATGTATTTGTGTGTGTAAATAAGTAGATCAAATGTATCATTCTATCTAATAACTTGGGCAGCAATAAATGTACCGTAAGCTAAACATTGGTATACTTTTATAGTAATGATATATCATATATTCTAATACGAGCAAATCATGTGTGTGTCTGGTTATATATATAATGCAAATTTATCTTAAAAATGGCTCTAACGATTTTGACGAAATTTTGTATCCTACCGTTTTGGGGCACCATAAAAACATCACATGTTCGAGAAAATTCGATTAGTTGGTCATTTTGGGTTACCATCGGTCAGGGTCAAGCTAATTGTATCTAAAACACGGTTCAAACGATTTTGTCTAAATTTTGTATCCTATCATTTTCGGGAACGAGAAGACTAGCTGGGTCACATGTTCGAGAACTTTCGATTAGTGGGTAATTTTTGGGTCAACGCGGGTCAAGTTAATTTTATATAAAAAACAGCTCTAACGATTTTGATCAAATTTTGTATCCTACGAATTTCGGGTACGAGAAAATCATTGGGCTAGGACACATGTCCGAGAAAATTTGATTAGTGGGTCATTTTTGGGTCACTGGGGGTCAAGCTAATTTTATCTAAAAAACGGCTCAGACTATTTAGACTAAATTTTGCCTCCTATAGTTTTCGAGCACTAGAAGACTGTTGGGCTAGGTCACATGTTCAAGAAAATTCGATTAGTGGGTCATTTTGGTCAAGGGTCATTACGGGTCAAGCTATTTTTATCTTAAAACGGCTCAGACGATTAGAACTAAATATTGTATCCTACAGTTTTGGGGCAGGAGAAAATCATTGGGCTAGGTCACATGCTCGAGAAAATCCGATTAGTAGGTCATTTTTGGATCACTGTGGGTCAAGCTAATTTTATCTAAAAAACGGTTCAGGCTATTTTGACTAAATTTTATATCCTACGGGTTTCAGGCACGAGAAAACAATAGGGCTTGGTCACATGTTCAATAAAATTTGATTAGTGGGTCATTTTGGTCATGGGTCATGATATTTGAACTCAAAGGTAATTTTGACCGAGCATAGCTCGGTCTTCCCTGCTTGTAAATGTAAATATGCATAAAATTATTCAGGCTATAATGCATTTTATTTTTATGTGAAACGTAAATGAAACAAAAGGGTAACATTTTACACTTTTTATATTGCACTTTTTAAATAACTTAGGGGCTTTGCGCCTGCGAGCCACGCTAGCCAACCCCCGTTCAGATTCCGCAGCCTCTAAAGACGTGCTAATGTGCTCTGTTTTTTTAATATTTCCTGGTTATGGAAAATTGAATGATATTATCACGAATGCTGACGATTTTCTGTAATCGGGTTGCATATGCTTTTCCATTTGACTGGCATATTTTTCGGTTCTCGTGGCCTTATCCTCTTCTGTCGCGACAGCTGACGGCTGTTTTTGGGATTGATAAGTAACATCAATTATGCATTTGAAAATCAGCTTTTATGAAGGTTAAGTAAAAAATGTCGTTGCCTCTCGGAGTCTTACAACGACGCTATGGAAAATATTCTTCCCTTAGGTTCGAGACTACAAACAATAGAGAAAATGAGCAAAACTAAAGAAATCAATGCAAAAATACAATACAACTCGCAAGAAAATTATTTGTAAAGTATGTCTGAATAGTAGCTAACACAAATTATACAATTTTAATTTTTAAAGAAACATTCAAATCCTCACCAATTCATAGTCGCCATCGTTGAAAAGCTAATGTTTTAATAAATTATAAAAGCGCAAAATCATAAGTTTTGTGAATTCATAATGAAAAATCTATCTTAAATTTGTCAAAACAGTGCCTGAAATTTCTTAGAAATAAAATTTTCAAATGGAAAAAAGACTGTTTTATTCCGGGTTTATTCACGTCCCTCAAAATCTGCAGGTTTTTTGCAACTCTAATTCTAATAAGCAGTAACAGACATATTAAAATAAATGATATCATAGTTAGAAAATGTATTTATGATAATTCTTTTCATTTGTTTCACTTAACATATTGCATGTTAAATGATATCCATTAAGTAGCAATGAATAAACTTAATAAAATTAAACCCATTCATAAAATTAATTTTAATAGTAAAGGATCACAACATCATTTGCAGGTTTTGTTATCCATGCTCTAAGAAATCAAATAGGTTGTGTTTTTTATTTTCGGTAATTTACTTCAGAGCAGAAATTTTTAACACGCCACACCACACAATCTATATATTTTATATCCCATTCGCGTGGCCTAGCCTGCGCTTTAATTCTTAGTAACGATGATGATGAAAGATCGCCAAGGTAAATTTGAGTTGAGGGTTGCAGTGACGGCTTCGGTGATATCTGAGAATCCAGTCACGTATGTTCTCCAGATTCGATCATCCTGGGTTTGAGAAGCCTGTCACCAAGGCAACACTAGATACCGGGATTGCTCATTCATTCTCATGACGTCACAAATAGTGGCTGGCTGCGACCAGCGATTGGTACAAAGCGACGTGCCCATCGTTTTGTGCCAATCGCTGTATGTCTTTCGTAGCTGCCAGCCACCATTTGTGACGTCATGATAATGAATGAGCAAGCTCGGTATCTAGTGTAACTCTGCTTTCACTCATCCAGTAATGGCCTCGTGGAACGATTCGATCGAACATTAAACTACCTTTGAAATGTCATCATCGCACAAAGTGGACGGAGAAATATCAATTTGTTCTTCCCATTCTTCGATCTGCATTTAAGGAAGACTTTCAATGCACAGCTTCTAAATTGGCGTGTGGTTCCACTATCCGCCTATCAGAAGAGTTTATTTGTCCTCAAAAGAACAGTGTAGAGTCAATTGAGTTCATGCAACGCTTGCGTGATACCATGCTTAGCTCTCGCCTCAACTAACTTCAAGCGACACACAGACGTTACACAATTTGTGCACCCAAATCCCCGAACATGTTCACGTGTTTTTCTGCGGCATGATGGCGTTAAAAACCATTAGAATCACCTTATGATGGCCCATTACTGCTGAAAAGAATACCTAAGAATTTTACATTATTTATTAATAACAAAAGAACTATAATAGACGCTTTCAGTCGTGACGTCACTGATGACGTTTCGCTTGGAAACTGACTCCAAACAAACGGTTGCTATGTTGTATTTTCTATTATGTTTGTATATTATACCTATATTTTATAATTATATCTCTCGGCAAAGTGTTTTAATACATTATATGCAGTGGTAATATTTTCTACGATTTGTATTTAATAAGAAATGAAGCATAGCAACCATTTGTTTGGAGTCAGTATCCAAGCAAAACGTCATGACTGACGTCACACTGAAAGCGTCTATTAACGTAGATCGTTCAAAACTTCCCTTCCTTCAGGCAGAAGAACACCCTCAAGATGTGCCATCTTCAACTACGTAAAATCCTCCTGATGATCAGACATTGGACATTCCGATAGATACAATTACTCAGTCTCTTAGAACAGTCAAATTTAACTCACGGTACCCTAACTCTTAGTACCTGCGGTACTTACGGGGGGGTCGGTACTGTGGGGAAAGCTTTTAACTTCAGCGAGTTATGAGTAACAAGAAAATCAAATTATTAAAATTACTAAATTATTATGTTATTTTTAATAATTTAATAATTATTTTTAATAATTTGTATACTATAATACTTTATATATTTAATATATTACAATTTAGTATTTTAATTTAATATATTATATTATTAATTTAATGTTGTATTAATATATTACATTATAATATTATTTATATATATATAATAATTTATTAAGATTAATACTAATTACAATTATAAATATTTTATTATTATTAATATTAATTATAGTTTTTAAGAAAATACAGCGATTGGCGCAAAACGATGGGTGCGTCGCTTTGTACCAATCGCTAGTCGCGTCGCGGCCAGCCACTATTTGTGACGTCATAAAAATGAATTAGCAAGCCCGGTATCTAGTGTTCACTTGGCTAGCTCTTGCTCCTACAATCCGGGGTGACTCACGCCGACATTTAATTGCCCGTAGGATTAGAACGATTGGCCCAGGGGCGCCATTTCGGAGGGGCTGGGGGAGGCAACCATCCCCCCCCCCAAAGAATTTGAAATTTCAGAAAATTTATCAGTTATCACAGGTTAGACGAATAATAATTTAAAATAATCTAAATATGATCAAAAGCTAAAATAACGTCAGATTTCACAGATTTGATTACAATAAAAAAACTAGTCTGATGTGCCAATCACAAAACTTTCTTCTATCTCATACAGGTTTCACAAACACCAAAAATAAATCAACACCAATTTATATTAAGATCTAACTGAATCTAAAGTTTTATTAAATTATGTGCGTTAGTTCTGGAGATATAGCTATCGTGAAAATCGTGCAAAATGTAGCATAGCAGCGCCACCAAGTGGGCTATTAATACCAAATCGTAATCAAAATCTAACGGAATCTGAAGTTTGGTGAACTTCTGTGCATTAGTTCTTGAGATATAGCTATCGTAAAAATCATGAAAAATGTAGCATAGCAGCGCCATCTGTTGGGCTATTTACACCAAACACTAATCACCACCCATTTATATCAATGTCCAACTGAATATAAAGTTTTATCAAATTCTGTGCATTAGTTCTTGAGATACAGCGCCCACAAAATTTTTGTCTCATACAGACAATGAGACACACAGACAGACATTTTCTAAAACTAGTTCAATTGTGTCCAGGACCTTCTGAAACGTATAAATTCGTTGAAAACCGGACGTGGTAAATTTTCATAAATCCAATACATTTTTCTTGTAAAGATAGAAGAAAGTAATAAACATTTAATAAACACTTTAAACATTGAAATGTTTTCTAAAGCCTTGCTATTGCAACATTCTATAAGTGAGACATTTATCACTAATGAGTATTTTGGCTAGTTTTAGAAATACATATGTGAGAAAAACTCTATGAATTGCTTCTGAGATAGCATGATTAAAAGAAAACTCGTCACCCCCGAGGCTAGAATTTTAGTGATAAATTCTCTCTTTAGCCAAAAATTTAAGGGGAATTTTTTTATTTTTTTTTCGGGGGTGGGGGGATGGGGGGAGGTGTATTCAATTTTCTAATTATATGATTTGTTAATTTTGTTTTATTAGTGTCACATTATATTTACTCCAATCGTTATAATGCTATTACATTATTTGCTTTATTAAATGATATTATATATATACAGTATGCTCTTAAAAATCTCCACAGCCTGACACTAGAGTCCTGTCCAGATTTGGTTGTAACCGACCCGAATCCTGACTTTAACCCGACAGACTTCAAGCCGAATCCGAAATATTCATTCCTGAACCCGAAGTGAAAGAAAATGAATGTATATTTTAGTACATTTATGGAAAAGTAATCTACAAGTTTACCGTTTATGTACAAAAAGATAACACCTATTAATATTCAAATATACTATAGTTTTTTCATTTAAATTATTCAGAACTTCCTTTTGTATAATCGGTTCATCTCGAACCCGATTCGAAAGAGTCAAAGCATAACCGAAAGAGTATAAAATTTACTCGACCGCAAAAAAAAAAAAAAAAAAAAAAAAAAAAAAAGAGAGAGAGAATCAACCAAACCCAAAACGAAATGCATTGATGCAGGAGGACTGTAATTTCCAGTAAGCCCGGAAACTTCCAAAAAATTTTCATTGACCGCAACCCCACCCGAAATGAAAGAAAATTAATCCATATTTCAATATGATTTGGAAAAGTAGACTACAATTATATCTCTAATAACAATTTTATCTTTTATGTTGAAAAATTATTTTTTGTCATCTGAAAATATTTAGGATTTCTTTGAAAACTCGGGCCACACGAACCCGACTCAAAATAGTGAAAACCCAACTTGAACCCGAAACAATTAACCCTTTGATAACGGGCCAGGATTGACTACTAATTTTGCATTCTATCATTCTACAATTTCCAAAAAAAATTCCTTGTGACAGATTTCTCTTGAAAATATCCTAATATAAGTGTATGACAGATTTCAAAAAGGCATACTAATAGAATAAAAAAATAATCCACTGCGACATATATGTCCCAACCGTAGTCAAATGTTCCAAGTCAACCTGATCCGCAATGAAAATAAGCCGCGTCAATCCGGCTCGATCCGTACTGCAAATTGGGTCGTGTTGTCCCACCCAATGCAAGAGCAAGGGACCTGAGACCAAGGGTTTTGCAGATTTCTGAATTATATGGAATTTAGATCATAGTCTGAAGAGGAAGCCAGAAAATGATTGCGGAATTTTTTACTGACAGAAAATCATTAATAAAAATTTTCTTATACCTATGGATTACAACATTTGCAAATTTCGTAACTTCTTGATGGTGTTCGTGTGCTGATTATCTCGTGACCGATTGAATTTCACGACTTTTTTTCGTGATTGTTTCATTTTTTTGTCATAATGTTCCAAAATTTGCTATGTTCTGTGAATCATTGACGGAATTGATGTTTTCGACCATTTGTCTAAATTCGCGACATTTTTTTTCAACCGATAGACGAAATTCGCTATTTGTTTTCGCCATCTTTTGACGAAATTCGCTACTTTTTTCTACGATCGTTTGTTGAAATTCGGGAGTCTTTTTCCGCAACCGACTGACAAAAATTGCTATTTTTTTGCGCAATCTTTGACGAAATTCCGATCGTTGACGCATTTTTTTCCACCATTTGTCGAAATTCACGACATTTTTTTGGTAACTGATCGATGAAATTCGCTATTTATTTTCGCAATCTTTTGACGCAATTCGCGACTCTTTTTTACGATAGTTTGTTGAAATTCGAAAGTCATTTTCCGCAACCGACTGACAAAAGTAGATATTTTTTTCGCGCGATCTTTGACGAAATTCCCCTTTTTGCGCGATTGTTTGACTAAATTCGTTTTTTTTTGTTGTTGTTGTTCAATCTTTTGACGAATTTCGCGATATTTTGACGCAATAGTTATACTAAATTCGCGATTTTTTGCCGCGACCGATTGACGAAAATCTCTATTTGTTTCAGTGATCTTTGGCGAAATTCGCAGTATTTTTCCACGGTTGTTTGAAAAAATTAACGATTTTTTCCGCGACCAATTAATTTTTTTTTTTAATTCCAATTCGTAAAATTCGCGATGTTTACCGCGATCGGTTGACGAATTACTTTTGCGTAAAAAAAGAAGAAAAATTCGCGGACTACCACTAAAATTAAAAATATATTCGCTGAAGAATCACACATGTTTGTGAAAGAAGTTAAGATAAGAAGGCAAAATCTCACACTGCATTTATTATTGTGGGGGCCTATTTCTATTTTGTGCACAATATTTCAACCCCTGTCTCTAAAAAAACTTTGTTCTACCCCCCTCTCCCCAAGAAACTCATGAAATGGCGCCCCTGCAGTAAAACCTGCAAAGAAGGAGTTGAAAAGAACTGTAAAAAAGCTCCATTTTAGACAGGTCTCCATCGTAGCAAGTACAATTGTATGGCGTTTTTTTTCGTCGAAACTTGATTTTTTTTTTCCCGTTTGAGAAAGAATTTTGTTATAGACAGGTTTCGCTTAGACACTTTTCACTGTAATACACCTATGCTCTTCAGAAGTGCTTTATAGAGAGGAGGTTTTATACAGTCTTAAAGAATACCTGAAAAAAACGGTACCTGTCTATAACTGAAAACTTTCATAATATTTTAAAATTCTACTTGCTAAGACGAAAACCTGTCTAAAACGGAAATTTTTCAGAGGTCACTTTAGATTCCGTATTAGAAGTATTGTTGTCTCTGTATATATGATTCAGTAAACGTTTCTCGTTCGGAGAGGTTGCGGGGGAGGGGTGGTGCAGCCCCCCCCCCCCCCCACCGAACTCCACCATTGGCTATGCCACTAACTTAAAAAAAACTTTGCCCCCCCCCCCCCCAAGAAAGTTCTGAAATGGCGCCCCTGGATTGGCCACGCCGCATGGGAAACAATCGCTGATTGATCTATGTGGGCACCAAAATGCTTGATGATTCAGTCTATATTATAGTAGCCCTATCACAAAGCCTGTCACGCCACTCATCTCCGGCACCACAAGTGCGCACGGCAATGCAACAGCATCACTCAACCGTCTCTCAACATGAGTGAACATCGCTCGTCGAACATAAAAAGATTTTCTAGCAGGAAGCAACTGAGCTAGTCTTTTGCTCGGCACTGTAGATCTCGCCATCTGTCCGTGGGTTCTCCGGTTCGATCCTTGCCGCCGCTGGCATCTCCTGCAATGTTTAAATTAGTAAGCTTAAAATTTCTTAAAAGTTTTAAATTTCTTACCGACCTTAACATTAAAAAAAAAATCTAGCAAAAAATGATAAAAGTGAAATTTGAATTTGATAAAAGAACGTAAATAAAGGTAAGTCGATAAGTAAAAGTGAAATAAGTGATTTCTTCGAACAAATAAATTTTTTACTGGCAGTTATCATGTAATTATTTAAGGAAAACGAATGTGACTGGATGATATAATTTAATTTAATATAGTGTGTTATAATTTAATTTAAATAGACAATTTATCTTTTTTTATTTTTAATGACATTTTATACATTTCTTTTTCTTTTTTTTACATTGTTATAAGTTGTGGCTGCACTAGTTATCCTTTTATTTATCAATCAGACTCAGAGAAGAAGAACAGTGAAAATGTTTACAACAGCTTGCGCCCTCTACAGAAGCGGAAAAAGCCAGACGTGATTGTGACTGTACGTGTTAGGAATGTTTACTGTGCTGTAGCTGAGGATTAGGGAAAATGAGATTAATTTTTTCAGTTATCGTCTTTGTGTACTAATATAACGCCATGATTATTAAAGAATAAGAAAAGATACTTACTGTAATTATTATTGCGATCGGTCTTTGCATTTCTTCCGATTTGGAGAGTAAGTGTCGAATTTCAGCCTTTGGAAGGTAACCATCTGTTGTAAGTGTTTGGAAATCATCTTTTTTTTGCTGGTTTGGTAAAAAAAAAAAAATTGTAAACAAACTATGTATTCGCATATGATCTGTAATTCCGTATTTTTCATTTAACCTACTTTAGTAAAGTCGCGAGATTTCATGTAATGTTGACATTGTTTTAGTTTCGATTTTCAAACATCATCTTTATAACTGTTTTTTTCACTGTTGATACTTTCTTTTGTTATTGTTAGGTAAGGAACTGTGGCATAATTTATAGGAAATTGGTTCATATTTTTTTTTTTTTCATTCTTATTATTACATAATTATACGAATTAAAAAATTTGATTTGGTAAATATTTTGTAGTTTTTCGCGTGAACTATGTTTTTGACATTCGTCCGACTTTCCGCCAATCTGTAAGGTTATTTGTAAAATAATTAACATTATTATTACTTATAGATAACAGTAAAATTGTTATTTAAAGAAACTTCATTATATTATTCTTGTAACTTTTCTACTGTAAATTTTAGTGTAGTTACCACCCTTTCGAAATTTACTGATTCAATCGTACATTGTTTATAACATTAAAATAGTCAGAGTTCTGTTTTCTGTTCTATTAGCAACTGCAAATTACTCAACATAAATTATTTCATCAAAAGTCAATTTTTAAGCTGGGTTTATTTATTTATTTATTTTGTAATATTGCTAGATTTTTTTTTTTTTTTTTTTTTTTTTTTTTTAAGTTTTGTGATTTTCTTAAATTGCACCTTGAATGTTACATTGTTTCAAGTTAACTGATTTAATCATTATCCATTTCAGTTTGTCCATTTTGAGATTTTTATCATAATATTTAACTTTTACTCAGTTTATCCTTTAATGTTTAATGATGAAAAAGTACCATATGTACTCGTGTATAAGTCGAAGAATTTTAGACAAAATTTGGGAGTTGAAAATGGAGGGTCGACTTATATACGAGTAAGTAAAAAAAATGTTCATCATGAAATAAAAAAAATTTAACGAAAGATAGAGCTTACTGAAACACGTGCTATGCAACAATGCATTTAAAGGGAGAACTTTAGAGTGTTTGTTCTGCTGTAGGGGAGACCGGTACACAGTGGACCATCCCCTAATATTTTATTTATTTAATTTTTTTTAAGCTTCTCTTCTATCCTAATAGACAACAGCACTGCAATGATTATTTATAGCCTTCAGAAAATATGTTTAGCTCAGATTGAACTATTTTATCCTGCTTTGTTGTTTTGAGCTTCTAAAAGTAAAATTTTTCATCATCATATTTTTATTTTTTTAGTAATTAAAGGTTGTAGATAAATAAAATAAAACAGCTTTTTTGCATAGCTAAGATACTTGTTTTTATTTTATTTTAAAGTTAATATGTTTAAAAGAAAGCTTTAAACAATATTAATATGATTATTTATTGAACTTGTACATGGGGTACAGTGGACCACCTACTCCTGGGGCACAGTGGTCCACAATCCACTCTGCTCCTGTAATGCAGAATGTTCAAAATATTTAATAATTGCTTATTTTCTATAAAGAAAGATTGTTTTAAAGTAGATTTAACTGTAAAATAAAGTAAACAAATAAAAATAACAATTTATTTAACTTAGTAAGAAATATTTTGTTTTGTATTTACTGCCTTTGATAAATATAACTGTAGTCTAATTGTTGATGATTCTATTCAAGTAAGATTCATGAGACTCAAATTGAATGGAAATCAGTTTATTTCTCCTGAAACTGTAGATGAATCTGCTGTTTATGTCAATGATTTCATACTGTTGCTCACAGACCCAAAATTATTTCTTGAAAATTCCAGGCTCAATCTTACTCATATGTACTTTGGAATTTCATTTGCAAATTTTAATGTGCGCTGATTTTTTTGTACTTAAGTAATAACTTCAACTAAATTGCAATTGTTCCTGCATTAATCTGTTATTATTTTCAAAATATATTTTTTGTTTTTGTTTCAAAATTTATATTACTATGTTATTTTGCGGGTGAAGGGGCAACAAAAAAGAATTAGATTAATGAAAAATAGATTTATATTGTATTTTAGATAATATCTAATAGTGGTCCACTGTACCCCGGTGGGTGGACCAGTGTATATATATATATTTTTTTTTTTTTTTTGAAATATGTATTGAAAACTATGTTGTGAGAAAATTATGATGGATGTAAGAAGGTTTAAGGAATATTCAAAAATATTTTCTTACAGATCGGTCAGTCTGTTAAAGAGAAAAAAAATGTTAACTGAAAAAGTGGTCCACTGTGTACCGGTCTCCCCTATACCTTTTGCATGTGACGTCACACTCTGGAAGAAGTGTGAAATACTGGAGTCATGCTTTTTTTTTTGCAGATAATCGGTGAATGGTTTAAGTAATCACATATGGGTCTTAGATTGGAGAGACAGATAAAAGCGGACAATGGTCATTTCCCTGTGATTGACAAAAAAAGCTCAGCAATAATGTCCCTGTAATTGTTCTGTACCCATTTTCTCTTGGGATAAAATTCCCTTCTTTTCAATCGCCTACTCCAAATAAAAGACTGTGCTCAATGACCTTCAATTATTGACTTTTGCAGATTTTTTGGCATTTGTAGTTGAATTTTCTAAAAGTTGATGTAAAAACCAAATTGTTTAAATATATATTCTATTTGTATATTTACTATATTAGCAAACATTAGCAAAATAGTTAACATTAAAATTTTTTTTATATTTATTTTTTTGAAACAATATTAACAATTGATTTTTTTTTTTTTTTTTTTTTTTTTTTTTTTGTATTGGTAGCGATGGTCTTTCTATTTGCTTCGACGACTTACAAAAGAAATCATCATTTGTTAAAAGTTTTTTGAATTCTTGAATCAGCTGAACATAAACATCCCTCTCAGCACCATTGTTTACTACTCTTAGTTCTTTTACATAATTTCTACCATTTTTAAAGGTGATATTGTCCTTTTATTCTTCGGGTGAAAGTTGTAGAGAAGAGTCACTAATATGCACACGAGAAAGGGGCTCAACAGTTCTTTGTTGCAAAATATACAGGGCTTGCATCATCTTTCTATATTTTTGATTGCCCTCTTTCTTACTATAGGTGCAGCTTCCCAAAATCTGGAAGGAGCCAATGGCTCCTAACCAACCCAAAAAATCCAGTGGCCACATTGTGAAATAAATGCGTAAAAACAATGGCATTTATGTAAGAAAAAAAACTAAACTAAACACTCAAGAATTCAAAGTGAAAAATCATTTATTAATTATTTATTTAATTATAATTTATTAATTAGTTAATATACACACATATAAAAAAAAAACAGACTAATTACATTAAATGTGTATATTTAATTTAATCATAAAACTCTTTAAATTTGAATTTTAAGTATAATATAAATCTTATTCAGAATATAAAGTTGGGTGAAATACAGTTAAAAAAAAATATGTATAAGCTAAGAAGTCATAGTTGAGGGAATATTAGGACAATTATATTTCTTATTTTGATTTTGTCATACAAAAGTACATATAAAAAGAACTGTGAATGTGTGAGATTATTTTGTATTAAAAATATCAAAACACGCTTCAAACATTTCTTTTGTTATAAGAAAATTTTTCTTTGAAGGATTTATTAAGGATTTTTTCAACCCTTATTGAGACAGTAAATTGCAATTTTCGTGATCGATCGACGAATTTTATGTTTTATTATCGCGACTCCTCCACGAAATTCGCATTTTTTTTTTTTTTCGCATTCATTCAATAAAATTCGAGATTTTTTTACCCCGTGCTACTAATGGACGAAATTTGTGATTTTTTTTTCTGCGACTAATTGACGAAATTCAATTTTCTTTTTTTTCATTACTAATTGACGACATTTGCTATTATTTTTTTGCGACTGATTGATGAAATTCACAATTTTTTTCTGCTGTTGATTGGGGAATTTTGCAGGGTTTTTCTGCAACTGCTTGATGAGATTGGCGATTTTAATCTACAAGCAATTAACAAAATTTGAGTTTTATTTAGTGATCATTTGTTGAAACTCCTGATTTTTTTCTGTGACCAATTGACAAAATTCCGGATTTTTTTTTTCTGCAATCGATTGATGAGATTCACGTTTTTATTGCGATTGATTGATGAAATTTGCAATTTTTTTTTCCCAAGACCGATTGAGGAAATTCGTGGTTTTCATTTATGACCAATTGGTGAAATTTTCAGTTTTATTTCGTGAGTGATGGATGAAATTGTTTGTTTTATTTGGCGATCGATTGACGAAATTTGCGGGATTTTTCGTCTGTCATTTTCATGAAGTTCACGACCAATTGAGAAAATTCCCGATTTCTTTTCATGACCAATTGCCGAATTGATTTTATGGAAATCTGGTAAAATACAATAATAAATCGAGGAATTCCACTAAATCTTGGAAGATTTGCATGCCGATATGTAGTGTCTACCTGTAAGAACATATCTGAATAATTCCAGAGTTTACAAATGTAATGAGTAGGACCTAAAATTATTCTTTTCTAGGCACAATTTTTTTTGCATCGCCGTCTAATTGTGGTAAGCCGCCTCCCCCACTGAGTTCATTCACGGTGCAGATTCCCAAAATTTGGAAGGAGTCGCTGGCTCCTAAACCCTAAAAAATTCAGTGGCCACAATTGTAAAACAAAAACAAACTTATAAAAACAATAGTGTTTATATGAGGTAAAAAACTAAAAAATAAAATTCAGGAATTCAAAGTGTAAAGTAATTTATTTAATATATTATAAACACCGTATAACAAAATTTGAATATTAATTAAAATTTAAATCATGTACAATCAGAAGATAAAGTTGGGCAAGATACGGTTTAAAAAAAATATGTATAAGCTAAGCAATCATGATAGCGGGGGAATATCAGAAAAACATTTCTTATTTTGATTTTGCCAGACAATAGTACATATGAAAGAAAATCTGAATTTGTGAGATTATTTTGCACTATAAAAATCAAAACACACTTCAAACATTTGTTTATATACGTATATATATATATATATATATATATATATTTAAATCACAGTCTATGTAAAATTATCAGATTCAAACTGTTACGAATAACATTGCTATTCGAATATATTTAATAGTTTGCTGTATTAAACAGATTATTCTGAAATGTTATTAAAAGATAATAATAATGTTTGTTATGTGTTTTGGTCTTAATCTTTAATAAAAAATATCAACATTTCACGATGGGGACTGGGAATACCAGAAATTGATTACTTTTAATCACATGGCGACTTAAACACCGAAAGTTAGTGGCCACAGCAAAAAATTTAGTCGCCACGTGGTGACTGGTGACCGTGAATCTGCACCTATACGGTGCATATCAACACAATTTCTTTCCTGATTACATGGACATCGCAGATTTTTTTTCTTTTCTTTTTTTTTTAAAGAAGAAAACAGGAAAATTGCAGATCTGTGGAAATGTTGCATCTATGTTTAATCATATTTTTTAATTATGGACAATAGAAAAAAGAAAAAAAGTGGTAAATATCACGGGATTATGGAGGAAATTTCACAGATTTGATATATATATATATATATAAATTTTTTTTTTAAGGTAAAGGGGGGGGGGGGGATGACTTAAATTTCAATAATGTTCTTAGTCTTACGTAACACTTTGAATTGTGTTGTAAAAAGAAATCATGTTTAACAATAAGGCCATAATACGAGGGGGGGAAAAGGGGGGTGCATGAGGCCGATCCCCCCCCCCCCTCCTCCATACGAAATAAGTATAAAAGTGGTAATGTGTTCTTCATATACTTTCATTTAAAAGAAGATCATTGTAGCTTAGAATCAACACCCCTCCCCCAGGGCCGAAACTAAGGGGGGGCAGAGGCCCTGGGTGCCAGCCGAAGGGGGCACCAAATGAAAATTTCATTTGTCGTTTAATACAAAAATGTATACATATGTGAAATTTGGATAAAAATGTCTCGTAGCCAAAAATTTAAAAAAAACTGAACCAAATGCATTAAAATTGACAAATAGATAAAAAGAGTAACCTAAAATACTAGATAACAAATGAATAAGAAGAAAGAACTGTTCTCTTAGGCTATTTGTATCCTATTCCAAATACACCATGTCCAAAGAAGGTGTTATGTCTTCTATCTAGGGTCATTCCATGGTAACTTACGTTACATTTAGAATAATTGACTTCAGTAATTTTAGTAATATAACATTAAATAATATTCAAACTGTTATGTTTATATGATTTGTTAATTAAACCTATACAAAGCTAAATTTGGATAAAAATTACTTAAATTTAGTACTATTTCTTGAACGCTAAAAATTATATTTACTATTGTAACTTACGTTTCTGACAAAAAGAACATAAGTTACCATAATAAATATAATGGCCAGTGTTAAAAAAATAGCCCTAAAGATAGGTAATTTTCATCCAAATTTCGCTTTGAATAGGTTTAATTAACAAATTATATAAACATTACATTTTCAATATTTTTTGGTGTATATTATGAAAATTACTAAAGAAAATTATTCTAAATGTAACATAAGTTACCATGGAATGACCCTCTATCAGGGAAATCACTTCCTGTGTAGTAAGAATCACTAACATTTTCCAAGGTCAGTCTCATGTCACTGTCCAGTGTCCAACAAGGATAATTGCCAAACGATTCCCTGCGAAAAAATTCCAACTACTAAATTGCAAGATACTAAAATAACAGGAGTTAAAATATAAGCAAAATAAAATACATAGTAAAACCTTTTTATTTATTTATTTTTTCAGATATATCATTTGTAGGGGTGCAGGAAAAAATCTCGGCCAGGGCGACATGGCTAGTAAAGCCGCCCCTGCATTTAATCTGCCAAATTCCTTTGCCATTTCTAGGTAGGCGACAACTTACAAATGCTGCTCATGCTTTTTACTACAATTATTTTTTTACATAGAGATCTGTCCTTAATGGGTGCGAAGTCGGGATGTATTATTTGTAGGAGTTCAGAAAAAAAATCTCATCCAGGGCACCATGGCTAGTAAATCAGAAAATCATGGTTTTTGAGTTCTGAAGAACCTACACTATAGTCACGTGAAGAAACTCGCAAGCTAATGTTAAACCTATGGGAATGTTCTTTTCAAATTTCTCGCTCGCATTTTAATATTTTTAAATATTTTTTCCTTAGGATAGCTGAGGTTGATCTCTAACCTGGTTAGTGTTTACTCTTTCGATTTTAGTTGCAGGTTTATATATATAAAGTTACTTTCACTTTCGGAACATCAACCTCAACTATCCTAAGAAAAATAAATTACCTGAAAATAATATTCATTTGACTAAATGAACATTCGCATTCGACTGATATTGGTGGTAGCTTTCGATGCAAAACTTTAAAGAAAAAAGTCCAGTAAGTATAATTTCCCGATTATCAATATAGTCCCTCATTGCATAAATCATTTCATTAGTGTTTATATTAAAACGGGAGCCTAAGCATTTTAGAAAATACAATTAAGAAGTACTTAACAACAATAGCAAGAATAAATAATTTAGAATATACTTTTCTAAAAGCCTATTTCCAATAATTACTGTTTATAGACGGTAATATGCAAATTCTTCTATATCTGATCTATAAGTTTTTATGCATATACCACACAATAAAACTAAAAGCGATTTTCTGGCAAGTACCATTTGTTGATGACAATGTATCCATATCCTTTTGTGAAGCCCTATGTAGGAATTTATTTGTATTGTATTCACATCATACAGTATAGTAAACCTTTGTTTTCCTAAGAAACAAATAACAATCTTGAAAGTGTATTTTCATCAAATTTCGTCCACAAAAAATAACTCTAATTGTTGCACTGTATATGATCGACAGAATTCATTCACGACTAAAATTTAGTTAAGATTGAAAACGTACATCTCGCAATATTGCTCATAGACAATAAGGTGTCTGAATATTTTGTATATACTGTAAAAGAACATTAAATGTTACATGCCCAACATTTTCTTTATTTATTTTTTTGTGGAAAATGTTATCGCGCTCCTCAGTAACGTTTGCACAAAGCGCATCTCAAATAATTACCGTTACTGAGAGTAATGCAATCGAATTCTTTTGTGCATCCCTGTAAATAAATAATAAGAGCTATTCAATCCGTATTTTATATAAAGTGTATTGTAGTGCACCACAGTAATGCATATCAATTTCATTTATGTTTAAAGTGATGTAACATGATTAAAATACACTGCAAGCAATTTTTCCCAATAGGACGTAATGTAACGGAATATTTTTGTGAATCCCTATAAACAAACTATAATAAGTAATACACACTCTGTTTCCATTAAGGAATCTCCTGTAGCAAACCACAATAATCTATATAAATGGTGTGGTAATCAGAGTTTATTTAAGGACAGTCGAACCGAAGTCATAGACACTTTTCAACTACTAGGTATGTTTGAATGTGTTAAAATGTTGCATTTTAAATTTGTATTTTTTTATGCTGGTGCAAATTTTATAGAAAATACACACATATTTAAACAGTATTACCATTACTCAGTAAAATATGTAGCTTAAAAAAAAAAAGACTGGAATAAAATATACTTGGCAAAATATCTTAAAAAGCTTATGTATATTTGGTTTCATCGCATGAACGTTGACAGAACAAAATCCAAGAAGGAGCAAGTTTTTAGAATGATATGTTCTTATAATACGCTGACAAGGCCTTTTAAAATATATAGAATATAAACATGAATTAAACTGAATTAAGAATTTTTCATCTGAACCCCACGTCAAACAATTTTGAAACATACCAATATGAAACAAATTACAGAAATGTAACAAATAAGGCATATATTAAAAATCCAAAATTAAACTTAGAAAATAAAAAAAAATTAAGCAGTTTATTCTTTTTTTTCTGATCTCCCATTTAAGATATTTTTCAACACAGAAATGTAAAAGAAAAACAGAAATAAAAATTGTCTTTTAAGGGAGCTTCAGGGGAACAGACTCCTTGACGAATACTCCTTGGCTCCTTTTTCTCTTAGTGTTTAATTATTTTAAATCATTTGAGAAGAAAAAAACTTTATTATTTTTTTCAAAATCATAAGAGAAAAGTGAAATTAAGTTAATTAAATTTGAAAATTCAGAGAGGGGCAATTGCCCTCATTACTGGCGCCCATGTTTCATCCCTTTCTACAAAAGACAGTTTTATATCAGATGCATATCAACCCTCATTATAAAAAATTCATGACATAATACAGGAAACAAATAAAAGCATATTATTGATCAAAATCTTATAATTAAAAAAATACTTACAATTATCTTGGATCAGACGATTGATCTCCAAATGGAATTGATAATTTCGTATGTGTATGACTGCATTAAAAAGGGCATATTAACTTTCCAGGCTGTCTATATCTTTTCATTTTGTTATTTTTGTCTTCAAAAATTGAAAAATATGAAATTTTGATAGAAATATGCCAGAATTAAAAAACAGATACCCTAGAATAAAATACACTTGTTCGAATTCAAACCATTCCAATGCTTCAATTTTTCCATGCATAAAAAGAAATAAGTTTCTGAACTAATCAGGAAATAATTGTCAATGTGAATGGTAAACAAATTTTTTAGGTATGGGAAGGAGAGATAATGGCTTTAAGAGGATTCTTGCACATCATAGGAATTGCTGGTCAGAAATGATGCCCTCATGTTTACCCTGAAGGTGTTTAAAAAGGGATCCTTTTTAATGACTAATGCCAGCTGCTGCTGTTAATTGTTGTTTGAGTAAAATGTGTTCTATAGGCATTCAGAATAGAAAACTTGTAACATCGGGACACTTTTTAAACTGAGACAGTGGTGTGTTAAAGACATTTTTTGAAGGCTTGGGAGGTCTTTCACTTAGGGGCAGAAGTGGGAATAATAGCTCCACGTCCCCCTTGAAAATAAAAAGTAAGGGGACGCTTGTAATTAAATAAAAAAGTCAACCCTTATTATTATATGCCGTCACCCTGCATCTGTCCTCGTTTACACCTCTACCAGAAGGTATATGACATATACAGTAAAATCCCGATTTTAAGCCCCCCCCCCCTTTTTCAAAATCAAAAAAGGTTAAATTTGGGAGGGGGGCTTATAATCGGATATTTTCTAAAAATCATTTAAAAACCTGTTTTTATCATTAATTTAGAAGTAAAAAAGGGGCGAGAATCTTCCGTATTTCGGCAGATTAAAAATAATAATAATAAAATAAAATACAAATAAATTCCCAACTCTAAAATCCTGCCCCCCCCCCCCCCCAAAAAAAAAAAAAAAATATATATATATAATTTTTTTTAAAAAATCATTTTTTAAATATTTTTCTTTATTTCTTATTTTATTGTAACAATAAATAATTAATCAATCTAAATCTGCTCTCAAAATTACTGTTTCCCCCCTTTGCCCCCCCCCCTCCTCTGGTACCAAAAATGCATAGTTTAACCTTTATACTTTTTAATTTTAAACTTCTTTTCAGACATATTAAATACTCTATATTAAAATAAATAAATCCAACCTACCACCTAAATTAACCCCACCTCCTAAAATTTCTGCTTCTCTCCCCCTGTCCCCCCAACCTTATCTCATGAAGATCCTCCCCTCCAAATGCATCTCGTAAAATTTAAAATCTGTAAAATTGTAAAATTTAAAAAAAGGGGCGAGAATCTTCCGTATTTCGGTAGATAAAAAAATAAATAAATAAAAATAAATTCCCAACCCTAAAATCCTGCCTCCCCCCCCCAAAAAAAAAAAATAAATAATAAAAAAAACATTTAAAAATTTCATTTTAAAATAAATTTTTGTATTTCTTATTTTATTGTATAACAATAAATAATCAATAATCTAAATCTGCTTTCAAAATTACTGTTTCCCCCCTTTGGTACCAAAAATGGATAGTTTTCTTCTTAATTTTTTTTTTGTTCTATTTGGGATTTTTTCCCAGCAATATTTAAATAACGATCTACATTATACCCTCCTCCCTTCCAAAAAGTCCTGTTTATTTCCTTTGCCCCCCCCGCCCCCCCACCCAGTACATACTTTAAAGTCTTTAAAAGTTTTTTTTTAATCTATTTAGAACTTTCTTGCAACTATAATTAAATAATTATCTAAATATCTAAATTGCTTCCCCCCCCCCCCCTCAGCACACAAACTTAAAAATCTTTAAAACTATTTTTTTTTAAGATTTTATGTGGTATTGTCACTTTGTAGCAACAATAAATAAATGATCATCTAACTCTCCCCTTAAAGTTCCATTCTCCATCCCCAGAAAAAGGGATGAATTTCTAGACATGGAGGGGGGGGGGGGGGCAAAGAGAAGATTTTAGTCTTTTTGTAGTTTGGCTGTTCTCACAGATGATATTTTGTTAATGGATGGGGAGTTATTTTAGGGAACATATTTATTTCAAAACATAAAATTTACATGTGATTCAGGGAAGAACAGCCAAACTACAAAAAAGATGAACATTTTGCTTTCCTCTCACATATTTAGAAATCCACTCCTCTTCTTTGGGAGAATAGGATAGAGAAAAAATTTCAAACGGGATGATGATTTTAGATTAGTGATACTTATATGAGATGAGTTACCTTTCTACAAAATAAGAAATTGAACATTTAAAATAATAATATTAAAGATTTTAAACTATTTGCTGGGTAAAAAGACAGAGGGGGAAGTGGAATTTTTGGGAGAAAGGGGAGGGGGAATTTAGATGATTGATTATTCATTAATATTGTTAGTAAAGAGAAATAAATGCAGCAGTTTTTTAAAAAATAGAGTTTTAAAGATTTTAAAATTTGTGTGTGTGGGGGGGGGGGGGGGGGGGGGGGGGAGCAGACACTTTTGGAGTAGAGATAGACAGAAAACGTAGGTGACAAATTAGAGGCAACAAGTAGGACATAAAATTTCTTCACATAAGAGTTTTATAAATTTTATACTTTGTACTCTTTGGATGAGAGGGAAATATGAATTTCGATGGAAGGAGTTTTTAATTTAGATGATTCGTTATTTATTTATTGTTAATAGAGAGCAACAAAGAGAACAGAAGATTTTTTTTTAAATTTTTTTTTTTTTTTTTTTATAGGGGTTAGCTAAGTGAAAGAAGCAGACATTTTGGTGGTAAAGCGATAATTGAAATGGTTGATTAGTTATTTATTGTTACTAGACAGCAAAATTTTTAATAAAGATTTTAAACTTTGTATCCTGAGAGGAGAGGGAGGGAAGGAAGGAGAAGTGTAAGTTTCAGAGAGAGAGAGGAGTAGAGTGGAGGGTAATTTATATGATTGATTATTTACTTATTTTTACTAGAGAGCAACATGTAACACAGAATATATTTTTTAAATAGAATTTTAAAGATTTTTTTTGCTGGGGAGAGGCAAAAGAGTGGTAGCAGACATCTCGGGGGTAGAGAGATAATTTAAATGGCTGATTATTTATTTATTGTTAGTAGAGAGCAACAAATAGAGCATAATTTTTTTTATAAAGAGTTTTAAAGATTTTAAACTTTATATGCGGAGGGAGAAGAGGCATAAATTTTGGATGGAAAGGGAGATTGTAGTGTAGAGGATTGATTTTTTTACTAATTGTTACGTTACTAGTGAGCAGAAAGAAGTACAGAAGGATTTAAGATTCTCAAGTTTTCAAACTTTTTATGTTAGAGAGAGCATAGAAGGGAAACTGACATTTCATGTGAGAGGAAGGATTTCATTAACATCATATAAAAATATAAGTGGAAATCTGTCAAAAATATCAAAAGAATGAAAATTGCCTCCCTTGGATATTTAAAATCAATTTTTTTGTACATAAAATTTTTTTTGTATGTGAGAGGGGGAGGGGGCTTATATTTGGGAATGGAAAAGAAAATCAAAATTGCTTAAAAGTGGGAGGGGGGGGCTTACTTTCGAGATTTTAC